>OY728137.1:290671758-300671758 GCA_963277665.1 Viscum album | reverse complement strand
TTTTAAACATGAACTTTAGAATAATATGGCAATGATAAAATATAATAATTCAATTTACATTTTCACATGCATATTCTACTAGTCGAATAATCATATGCAATATCAATATCCACGTTCATAATGAAGGAATGAATAATGCCATACTTTCAAAAGCACATAGTCAAGGCCTTGTGCCAATACTACAAATAAGATTTTGTCAAGGACTTGTGCCAAGACACTAGTTTATTTCATGAGACCTACCAATTCATCGAGGTGTTATAGCGGGATCCACAATCACTTACTAAATCCAATTCATTCCTCATATGAAAAGGGTTAATCATAATCTGAACATTCATATTAAAATTAGCATACAAAATTTCAATATTTTAGCCTCAAACCATGAATGGTATAAAAATAGCACATCCAGTTTTAAACATAACTCATTCAATACAATATGAAAATTTTTATTATTATAGATCAACCTCTATATATAATAATGAATGATATAGATTAGAATAATCATCCAAACTATTTGAGAGAAATACCCCCCTTTTTTCTTGAAAACATTTAAAATTCTCACTATTTATCAAGAAGCCGTTTAGAATAGATTTTTGAATCAAAGTGTCCCATACCACTTTGAAACTTTTAAAATGAATCTTAATTTGAAAAATTTAATGTCCATATAAATAAATCCTTAAACCCATTTTTAATACATGGACATTATTGGTAAATATTTAGAATAATAAATCATTAAAACATTTTAAAATGATATTTTAGTTAGAGTTCCTAACCAAAAGAGAGATACTTGAATACAAATAATTGTGGTAATAAAAACTTTATAATATCATGGGAATAAATGGAATCATGATATAATATGTCAACGTACATTATATACATCATATAAAAGTGAATTGGCATATAACAACAAATAAGTCTCAATGGAATGTAAATTGAGATGAACTCTCTTATAAATACCATATCCTTAGGTTAATGATAAATAAATGACATAATTATGTGTGACAGATATAAATAAACACAATTTTATTGGATATTCATTGTAAATAAATCATAGGACATTCACACATATTCTTGTAAAAACAACACCAATGAATTGGATGTTTGACTCAATAAATGAATATTAAGTTAAAATTAATCTTATCAAGTTCATATCGATGAATTGAGAATTTATCAATTGAATGATTATGTGTATCAAAAGTATATCCATAGAAAGGGGAGTGGAAATTACTATACAAATAATAAATAGTGATTCCACACATAATCCTAGAGTAAAATAATAAATGACGTATGCGTAATGCCGAATGGGTGGAAATTGAAATTTGAAATTCCCTTACCAATTTTGTAATTTATGAAACATAAATCCCATAAAATATGTATCATTAAATTAATATGTAATTAAACATAAATTAAAGTATATTACAAAAATAATACAATCATTGGGAAGTACATACACCACACAAAAGGAAATTGTGGCAATATGGCATGAATCTCATAGAAATAGGAAGTGAGATGAAAACCCTTATTTAGTTGTAATCAATCAAGTAATATGGCCAAAAGATAATAAAAAAAAAATTAATCACATAATATCATGAATATAAAGAGAATCATGATAATATATATATATATATATATATATATATATCAAATGACAGTACACAATACTCCACATTTAATAAATCAGTGGTGGACAATTGAAATCTCACAGAATTGAAAGTGAGATAAGAAACCCCTTACTTTGTAATTTTCCTAGGTCGAGGGTAGGTTAACCTCCTTTATAATGGTTAAATAATTGTTATTATATTATAAATGAATCATATACATTAATAATATAATATTTGTTTTAAAAACTATTTTATGTCAATTTTGACACTATTTGGTATTTTGTTATCTCTAAATTCATAACATCATTATTACTTCTAAAAAATTAATCTAACCAACCCTAACATGTCATATGAACCTATAAAATTATTGGAATTTATAAAAAGTCTCAAATTACATTTATTTTGATATTTATAATATCAAATATTTTAATATTTCATTAATTAGGTAATTATTGCGTCATCATTGTGCCATAAATAAATTAAATTATTTAATTTATAAAAGATATAAATAAAATAAAATTATGTAGGAAAGAGTTTATCATTATAATAAATATTTATAATTTAATTTATCTTATGTATAACTCTATATTAAAAATGGTTTATTTGTTAAGCATTGAATTTAACACTTTTAACTCTTCTTTGAATTAAATAATAATAAACATCCTAATCTAGTCCAAGTGGACCTAAAGGATCGTATTTTATTCCTAAGGTTGTTTTTTGTATAATTACACTTATCCAATAGAATTATTACATGTGTTGGGGTGATAATAATATAATTTTTACCCAAAATTACCCTATTTACTTTTAATCGTGGTAAATAAAAGTCAGAAGTTACTATTCACCCAAAATTATTTTTATCTTATTGAACGACATTTTACCTAATGATATCAACCATGTCTCTTAGATTTTTGAAATTCAATTCAAAGAAGAGGTAATATTATGTTTTATTCAAATTTACAAATGCTCCAAGGAGGTGGGTAAAAGACGGTTAAAAAGTTCAATAAAATATTTATATATCTAAAATTATTATAAACTGACTCTAATGAATTAAATTGAACTTATATCGGAATCATGTATCTATTTTGACCTAAAAAAAATTTAAACAAAATAAATAATTATTTAAATAAAAATTCTGTTTTAAACTATTACACAGTGTTTTTCACTATTTATAAAAAATTGATTGATTTTAGAAAAATACCCAAAATTCACCCTAAGATAATTTCAATATTCAGAATCCAAAAATGAAGTCAATTTTGAAAGATAAAACTTATAAAATTTCAAAAAGTGGGTATTACAATTGATAATGGTTAGTTGGATTGGTCGCGGTGTTGTGTTAGAATCTCGAAGTTGCGTACAATGCAAGCTATTACATTATTCAAAAGGAAACGTACAGTGAAAGCTTGGGGCGTTACATGTTAAAAAATATCAAAAAAAATTATCAGGAAAATTATTTTCTTTAACACAAAGAATATATATTTATTAAATTTTTTTATTATGTTACAAGTCTTAAGAGTTTCTTAAATTAAGTATGTACATTCATGGATTTATTTAAAAGATATGTTTAAATTTTATGATGATTTTGTTATCTACAATAGATGATTTTATCATTTTAGTATCATGTTTTATTTACATTTAATAGGGTATTTTATTAAAATGGATCCCAATAAAATAAAGACCCCTTTTTAAATTCATCACATCCTTTAGTTTGAAAAGATACATATTTCACTAAGAAATAATCCAAATTTGGTGTTCCTATATCCAATTATATATATTTTTTAGGTCATTATCCCAATAATATCATAGATGAATGTTAGATCGTTGAGTGAAAAAATTATTTCCAATCCAACATATTGATAAAAATAACACTATTATTAGCTGATCCTAACTATTAAAGTTTCTTATCAAGTTGTAATCCAAATAGAATAATTTTATTTTCTTACCTATTTCTTATGGATAGATATTTACACCATTGATTACCAAATATAATCCATGGGAAACCTATATTGAAAAAAACATACCTTGTTGAATGGTCAAGGTCTTTACATGTGCCACTTTCGAAGGAATTTATCACTCATTATTTATAATGAGATTTTATCTCACCATATTATCTAATGTTATTAAATTAATATATGCATTCATATAAGGATATAGTTTTAGAATCCCATTCCTTCAACCAAATCAATATGTTCAAACTATGTTGATGTGTAACCCTTCATGAAACCCATGGTTTGTGAAACACATCCAAATATAAAATTGATACATGTTTAAACATATCCAAATGCATATCATGAATAAGGTACAAGAACTTATTATTTAAATATTTAAAATTATATAAAACTTACAACCCACTAAAAATTAACCCTAGATCCACATATAGAAAACCCCACCATTCTAGAATAAGTAATTACCCTCCAGGCTAGGGGGATGTTTTAGAAATACCAAAGTATTGAGTTAGATCTATTGATAAGAATGGGTTGATTTTTTTACAAGAGGATTATTTATAATTATAGGTAATGAATATGTGATTTTAGGATATTATTTGAACCCAATAGTGTTGCAAAAGATATATTTTTGGCCAAAATATTCCTACATATACATAGTGTAAGTATTTAAAATGTGTTTATTGACCAGTATATTTATATCTTGAAGTATAACAGAAGTGATGTTAGTGGAGTGTGTTTCAATGATGTTCAACATGGTCATAATAAAAAAGAACACACCCATAGTAGATGATTTTTTAGAAGAACCCATCTAAGGACACATGGATGATGTGGTGTGTTTTATGAAGGTATTTCCCAATATGGTTTAGTTAATTCCCCATTGGTTACTATGGTTAAGATGAAAAATATGGTCAACTGAAGCCACACCTAAAATTGAAGGGGATGTTATGAAGATAAGGAATTAACGAAGAAACTTGAAAGGGACCATGCCCATGGTGGTCCCCATTGTTTCATTTCAATGAACACATATGAAATGGGTCAAAGGAGGAGACCACAACTATAGATAAACTGTTTGGGTTTGATAGGTCAAGTCCCTACCCAGAAAAAATTAAAAAAAGGAGACCACACCTATGGTGCTAAACATTCTGGAAAAAGAAACTAATATTTATACACCAGGCTACATTAAAGAAGCTATAGTTAAGAAATAATTTGAAATATTCCAAAATGAGATGAACCATGTCTATTATGATGGTGAATATATTTGAAAGGTTGTGTATAAGGAAAAAAATTCTTGGCCTAGGATACCACACCAATGGTGGTTGGAATTTATGAGGATAAACAACCTAGTATGCTTCAACAGGCCTTGGTGTAAGGAGTTTCAATGTGTTAAACACATATCTTGAGTTAAATGAATTAATTGATGCATGATCTGATTTTTAAATAATTCAATAATTAAGGGAAATGTTTTTATTCTATGATTTAATGTGATTTTGAAGGTGATTTATAGTATTAATGATGGTGTAATTATTAGAGAATTAGTTTACATGATGTAAGAGGAGAGAGAAGTCCCAAAAGTGATTATTTTTTGAAATCATTTTTGGATATTCAATGAGGTTTATGAATATTTTGTAGGAAGTTTTAATTCCCAATTAATTTATTTATAGGGGTCCAAGTGATGGGCACATGGCCTCCCTATTTCATGAAGGGAAATTCGATACAACAAAATGATAAACATTACACACATTGTATATTCAATTTTTAGATATGAAAGAGAGTTCCAGGTGATGGTATTTAAACTTGAAGAATTAGACACCATTAAATTTATAAGAAAGTAATATTGTGTTTTCTGTACATACATAAAAGTGTAGCTTACTCCATACTTGTACTCAAACGTGAAGAAGATGAGAAATATCAAGGTGTTTTCATAGGTTGTAAAGGATAAAATAAAGAAGAATTATATAGATAATATATTCTTATTTGAATATTTATTCAAATATGTTGACAATGGGACTTGAATATCCATAAACTATGTTTGTATCCATCCTAGAGTAGTGTGAAAGGGAGGAGGAAGAAAAGGCAGTGAGCCAATGGAGAGCCTTAGGTGACAATGTGTCACCCCTAAACACTATAAGGGAGTGATCCTAGTAAAGAATTGAGATATATCTAAAACAATTTAAGGTATTAAACCTAGAAAAGGTGTAACCTAGACTGTATCCTACCATTTTTTAATAAGGATTGTGGATTTTGGTGTATGTCACATTGTCATAGCATGCTCCTTAGAGTAGCCTGCTCAGGGTGAACCATGTTAACAACGATGTCCCTATTTGAATTTTTATTTTTACCAAAAAAACATCATGCTAAAAGATTTATATCCTATAAAATATAAATCCAATTTACCATCAAGGATTTGAGCTCAATATCCATTCAATGAAAGTGTGATATTTAATTTCAAAGTGTTTACATTTTTTAAGTATTACACACCCTACTTTACCTCCTCCCATATCATTTTGATCACAATCTTGGAAATATTAGGAGACTAAAAATTAGTACCATAGGTATTGGTTCATTTCCTTATGATTTTTTATTTCTCTAACTTGATCTAATGTTCTGAGAAGGAAAATGGAAATTTTAGTAATATCAAAAATGTTTGATGGAACTAATTTCAAAACAATGAAAAGGGTGTTCATCCATTCTATGGAATATTCTCTTGGTGTTCCTCAAGAAGTTTATGATTATGGAATTATTTTATTAATATCATAGATTTATCTTTGATACAGATCAATGAAACATTAAAATTGATGCTTTGGTCAAAGTGGTATTAAGAAATGATCTCTAGGATTACTTGGAAGAAATGGTTAATCATTTCATGTACTTTAAATACATATAGAAGCAATTATAAGAGATTTTTTGGAAAATAAGAGAGGGGAAGTGAGAATTACCTCATATAAAAATGAAAGCTATTGAAAAATCCGGATAATTCCTTTAAAAATAAGAGTTCTCTAACTGAGGTAATTTTTGAATATGTCTTTTTAACTGATTCTAACCATGGAGTGGAAGAAAGATATGGTATTTTAAACTCTATTATAAAGATAAAAAGAAGATTTGATGAAGAAGAAAAAACATGGGGTTTCAATTATTTAATATTCTCATTCAATGTTAAGGAAGAGAAATTGAAACTAATACATGGAGTGTATCATACAATGATTGAATATTTGTCCTGGAAAAATGATATTTTTAAAAGGGTAAAAGTGGCATTGAATCTCAAGTTAAGGAATAATAGAGAAAATTGAAATAACAAAGTGACATGATTTAATAACTCTCCCAAGATATTTTTAAATATTTTCCCATTGATAATGAGTTTGAGAAAATTTTTATTTCACTAAGAATAAAATTTGAAGAAATAAATTGGGATTTTTTAGATCTTAGCACAATGTTGATAATGTTGTCTATAGAAGTGAAAGAAAACAATGAGAAGACAAGAGACCTTGAAGTGAGGATAATCAACTCAAAATAGAAGACTAATATCCCACCAAAATATAACTAATATTTTATAGGAAGTACCTAGAGATAAAATCTATAATTTTTTTTAAAAAAATTATTCCATGAAAAATATAGATGAGTGGTTCCTTGAATAGAGAGACCAAATTATTACTTTTGTGGTAAAATTGGTCATATCTTATGTAGTTTTTTCAAGGAAAATATGCCCAAATATGTGATAAAATCTCTCGTAGTGCCGACATCTTAATCCTAGAGAGTCCAAAGAAGCTATTTATCTTATGGTAAATGATTTATTTATTCTGAAATTGGTCACATGTTAAGTTATTTCAATTAGTTGAATACATGAGAAGGAAAAAAATCCATTCAAAGACACTAAACTCCTATGAATTTCAAGTATAATTCTTATCCTAGAGGAAGGATTATTATGATTGAAAATAGTATCACTGTTTTGGAGTATTAAACTAATATTCAATCATGGTTTTCCAAAAAAATCATAATTTTCAAAAAAAACATTTTTGAAGAAGAGAAAAAAACTTGAAAACAAAAGATATGAGTTATTGTAGCTGTGAAGAGGGTTTAAAGGGAATGTAAAGTATAATCCACAATGGAATAAGTATTCCAATACTGAACTTATGGCCATCAAGTTATGAGTTTTAGAAATAATTTACAAAAAAAACAATAAAGGTAAAATATAGATATGTAATGGGGAAGAAATATATATAAGATATCCACTAGTGATGAGACTAAAGAAGTTACTTGTTCAAGTGTGATTGATTCCATCATTATGGAAAATCACATGAAAATTAAGGATAAAAATACTTATATACATTAAGATAAGTGTGAAATTGGTTGAATGAAATTTAAATCCTTATTATGAGGTAATTTTTTTCTGGATATAAGTTATAATGATGATTTTCAAGAGATTATTACATTACTTACCTGAAATATAGAAAAAGGAAATTCAAATATGGAAGGTTGTGGATTGGTTCATCTAGACTAGCCCTATTCCACAACTTATGGAACATCAAGGTACCCCTTTTCCCATAATTTTTTTTCTTTTTATTTTTTGTTTGAATAATAATGGGATTAAGAGGTAGAAAATATCCATATGAGGGTTTTGATTAAAAAGAATATTGAATGGAGCTAAATGAAAATATGATCAATTATAAATTTTTATGAAAATGGTGAATTAAGTAGTGTTTCAAAGATAAACTAAAATATAATCACATATATAGGTCTCATCATAGAGGATTAATGCTTTTATATATTTCCCATGATAAGAATATATGTAATATAGTCTTGAATGTTTTACAAATAAGTCCATATCAGACTTGTAAGATTTTATGGATTTTTCATATGCTATCTTGATTTAATAATTTGTGACTATTTAATTTCAATTGGTATCAAGCTACAAATTATTTTTGTATCAAGATAAGTATTTCAATCATACCAAAAAAAAGGAATAAAGTGATTTAGGAGAGAAACCTAAATGGAATTTCATATTTATATATTCGTTTTAAAATATTCTGTATCACTTTTATTGTTTTAAATGATGCCCAAATCTATTGATTGATGTTGATTCCTAGAACATTTTTATTAAAAAAATAAATTTATTGTGATCAGTTTCAGGAGTTTAAATGTTAGGGGGAGTTTATGATTAGTATTAAAGTATTACAAGCCTCACACATGTAGATGGAGGTGTTTACTTGTTATGTGTTTCAGAATTGATAGTCGATATCCTGAGATTATTTATGAAAAAAGGCATCAATTGATCTTGAGTGGTATGTCTCTCACACAATGTGATTTTTTTATTTTTAACTAATGGTTTGGTTTAACTGTGTGTAGAGATAATATCTTGAAAAAAAGTGAATTCAAAGCTTTTATGATCATTATATGGAATTCCTATATGACGTAAACATCCTTATAGTTTTTTTCAAAGACTCCTATTTCTGACACATAGATTCAACATATTAGGCTTACAAGATTTTTTAATATCTCAAGGTAGAATTGGTAAATTCTATCTGTGAAACTCTAAAGAATGTGTAGTTGTGGTGGAATAAGAAATTTCGGAATGGGAGATCCATCAATAAATGATTTTAAACTGGTTTCATGATTTTTTCCTTATTATGAATTGGTTCAAATATAAAAATTAAAATCAAAATCTTGAAGGTATATTGATCAAGGGGGATGAAATAAGATGAATAATTCCTCTCTGATCTCATACAGGAGAAGTAACTCGTGGGGAATCCCTCAAGGAAGTTGACTAGAAATGTAGATTTTATCTTTCTATTGTTTTATCCCATACATAAAATGGGGATATGTTTTTATATTAATGGGGGAGAAGCTATATTGGTGATGATTTCCCTACCAAAAAATGGGGAGAAGGAAAATGAAAATACCAATATTTTAAGTAAGGATGTGTTCGATTTTAATTTAATTTCTTAGAAGGGAGATAAATATGTGATGTTTAATATTGTAACTAAAATGCTAAGGGGGGTTTTTAGTAATATAAAAATATTGTATTGGATTTATTAACAAGAAGTGTTGGATTTTTCATTAAGGGTATTTTTGAAAATAAGTGTCAATGAAGATGTGATTCTTAATATATTGGTTGATACCTATAGTGATAGAGAAGGTAAGTTATTGGAATCTATATTCAATGTTTCAAATAAAAGAAGTTTTGTAAAAGTTATTATTTTCCATGATATTGATGTCTCAAGGTATACCCAAATAAATGATCATTGAGTGTGTTTCACCTAAGTGAAATATGGATAAGATATGGAGTACCACACCCATGGTTGATTTTGTGTTGGATAATGCATTCAATACCACTCCCACGGTTGATGGAGTATTATGATTATAGGAAAGGACACACCCAAAGGATAGATATAGTGATGATCGAGAATAATGCTAGGTGTTTCCAAGCCCACAACCCAAAACATGTTTTTAATACAACAATACAAATGGGGAAATTATAAAGAGAACACTTATATAGTTTTCCCAATCATGGAATTTTATTTAACTTGTCCAAAACAAGAATAAGGATGAAAAACCAGTATTATTAGAAGATTTCATGGTGTAAAGGTGAATCTACTTCCAAAAAAAACTTTAGAAAGGGGGGAACAACCATAGTGTTGATAGTGTGAGAGAAAAATGGTCAAAATTTGAGAAACCAACCATGTTAAAGATGTTTTGGTTGATATAATATTCAAAAAATTCCAGCATAGGTTCGACCTCTGTCATTTTAAATGTTTCCATGGTCTATAGGTGGTTTAGTAGGCAAAACCATCCTTGTATAGGAGACCACTACCTTGGAGATTTGGAGGAAAAACGACCAAGGATATTACATAAAGACATGAAACATGTATTTTCAATGTATAGTGCATATATTTCAGATGAAACAACTCAACAGATGCATGAGATAGTTTTTTATTGAATCAATAATCAGTGGGACTGTTTTTGGACCGTGATTCAACATGGGTTTTAAGGAGACTTCATCATTTTTTATGGTGGATTAATTTGAGAAGTAATTCACATGTTTCAAGAGGATAGAGATTTTCCATAAAGTGGTTATTTGTTGACTATATTTTATGGATTATGGAGGATTATTATGAGGAAGTTATTAATTATTTCAATGGTACCACTATGTTTCTGATAGGTTTCCAAGTGATGGCTGCATGACTATCCTATTTCATGAAGGGACCTTGGTTATAGGAAAATTCTAAAAATTGCACACATTTTTGAGAGAAGAGAGAGTGTTACAATAAAGGGTAATGGATCCTAAAGAATTGTAAAATGTTAAATATAAATCCAAATAATATTTTATTTTCTATTACTATATTAAATTAATCTTATTCCCATCTTTTTCTGGAATGTGAATAAGGAGAGTGATATTAAGATGTTTTCATAGAATATAAAGGAGAAACTCAAGTTCTCTCTAAAATGTCATATATCCTTATTTTAAGTTTAATCAATATATGTTTATGGGGGAATTTATATTTCCATAAAATATGTGAAGATCCTTCCCATATATATGAGATAAGGATGACAATAAAAAGATAATGGGTGGGTAGTGAACTGACTTTGAGCTTTGGGTGATAGTGAGTCAACCCTAAAATATCTAATGGGTTACCATTTGGAATAAATAAGTTATCAGTACACTTTTATAAGGAATTAACTTGGGAAATTAGTGACCTAGCACAAAAACCCACCATTATTAAGTGAGGATTGTGGATTTCAGTTCCTAACACATCACTATAGCATTCACCTTGGAGTATCCTAGTGTGAGTGAGACATGTAAATACTCATGTTCCTATTTAAATTATGGATGCACAATAAAATAGATCAAGAAACCTAATTAATATCCATTAAAACAGAAATCCAAGTGACCATAAAGGCTGATATCTCAAGATTCACTTAGAGATAATGAAATATTATAGTTCAATGTGTGTAAATTTTATTAGTCTTTCACATCCTGATTCACCCCCCACTTATGGTGAACTCA
This sequence comes from Viscum album, assembly GCA_963277665.1. Lineage (NCBI taxonomy): Eukaryota > Viridiplantae > Streptophyta > Magnoliopsida > Santalales > Viscaceae > Viscum > Viscum album. Next base: position 300,660,218 of record OY728137.1, on the reverse strand, counting down.
CTATAGCACCCATCAAGGAACTAATGGGAAGTTTGACCCAAGGACCTTATACATAGGGATACATTACCAAATAGAGAGTCTAATTAATATTAACTCTAATATCTGATATGTACATAATATATCAAATAATTGAAATTTAAGCATATATTTTAATCATAAATTGAATTATGGTTAATGGAAATTAAATCCATCCTAATAACTAGTTTGTTACCCCTTATATTCCTTTATGAAAATCTATATAAGTAGTTTAATAATTATAAACAAAAAATTATTCAAGAATACATAATATAATTAATTTATATCAATTAATAACAAATAAGATAATAACATATAAATAAATAAATAATTCCCATATTTAAACATGAGATTAAAACAGTTTATTTATAAGTCATAATGCATGGAATGTAATTTGGTTAAGAGTTATTTCAATATTAACTCTAAATATTTATTTAAAATTTATTAATAAATGTTTCATAAACATTTAATTATATAAACTTTATAAATAATTAATTTACAAGTTCTTTATAAATTATCAAATAACCCAAAAAACATTTTATTATTATTTTTAAACAATTTATAACTAATATTATAAAATTGATAATTTAATAAAATATTTTTATTTATTTATTGAATAATATTTTATCACTTAGTGTAAGGCATAAGATATGATAGATATTCTGGAAGCACTAAAACAATTTATCACTATCAGTTATATTTTAAGACTAATAGCCACATCACTTTTTAAACTTTCATAATAATATTTAATGATAATAATCAACATGAAAAAGATCATTTTAGGCTCTAATTTTGAGAGTACTGTAGTGATATCATTGAATATGATGACTGATCATCATATACCATGAATAATGAAAATCCATAGGATTTATACTAGGTAAGTACCTCTAATATCTCAATATCAAAGGTCATGACCAAAGATGTCTAAAAAACTCAATCATAATTTATGATAGGTAGTACAATATGCAATAGAATTTCAAATTATTTATTTATCTGCATTATATCGCATATATAAAGTCATGATAAGACTCTGATACCACTTCTGGGTTTTAAGGTGACATAAGAACATTTCTTATCAGTAGCAGGACAATTAATACACTAAATAAAAGATCTCCATGTAGGTTATATGAATCCATATGTATTATTTATATGAAGAAACTATAAAACCAATGAAACTTTCACCAAAGGAGGATACAAATTTTTTCTTTTTCCATGCTTGATGAAGATTAAATAAGTGGTATCCAATAGATATACCACCATCAATGGTATCCATAACTCACTGAATCACTCATCATATGAGTGTGATTCTTATTCTCACTATGGAATTATATTACAATATAGTAAAAATGTGGATTAAAAAAGAGAGTTATGTGTTCAAGGGGTGGTTTTTACAAGAATGAAAAGGTAAGTACACACACACCATCACATAGGAATACGATTTATAAATCCCTTGATGATGATCCTTGATAGTAAATTCATTTATTGATTCATTATCATGCATGATTTATTTCCTAAACCACTTCATGAAACTTTTAGATTAAGGAATGTGATTTGTGTTAAATCTTACAAAACAACAATTTAATTATAGAAAAAAATAGAAGAATTACTTTGATGATAATAGTTTTCATTCTTCCACCTAATGTATCGAAGATAGAATCATGGAATATTTCTTAAGATATGGTAGGAATATATTATGTCTTGTCCAATATGTGACTTATGATAACATTAAAATTATACAATACAATCATGAATATTATAATAGTCTTATTATAGTACCCCACCCATTTAAGTAAATAGAAATTATAATACATAATATAAAACTCTCCCACTATAGTGCTTCAACATTATTTTACAATACCATAATAAAACTCCCATAAATAGTGTCAATAAAGGATTATACATAATAATAAAAATTTAATTATAAATTTTAATTTATAATATGTAATAAAAAAACATACATAACTAATTAAAATAATGTCTTCCTTCTATTAGTGGTTAAGAATTAACGTAGATTCTATGAGATTATAAGTTCAAAACTTGAATCTGGATTCATTATTTAACTGATATCCATGGTTCTAAAATAGTGAACGTAAAAAAATAAAGAGAAAAAATATTTCCATGGTTTTTACACTATGATAATTAACCACCTATGGCCACAATTTTAATGAACCATGTCAATAGGAATATTATGACGATGATACAACCCATGGACCCAAAACCTTGCTGATATCTTATTGACATGTTTTTTCTTCTATTTCCATGGTTCTAAACCATGAAAATAATTTTCTTATATAATGGTTACTTCTTATATATTCAATTCATTTTCATTTATTGGACAAGTATGTGATATGAATCCGGATGACTATTCCATGAAACTACTCAAAAATATATAAAATTAAATATATAGGGCCTCCTTTCCCTTATAGATAGATTTTAAAGCTATATGGATTAGAAGATCCAAATCAGATAATATCAAATAAGTGAAGAGCCTAAATCCTTGGGAGTATATTATTAACTCATTAATTAATTGAATATTACCCACCTTAAATGTATATTATATTAATAATGATAAATATAAATATTTTTTCTTTTATATAACATGAATATGTTAAATATTCATAATGGATGATTCTAAATGTCTTTGATATGTATATCATGAATAATTCATTTTATAAGTATTATTTGAATAAATTTTCATAAGAAATGATATGATTTTATTATTAATATTAGATCTTAAAGTTTTAATGTACACTCATAGAAGAATAATAATTGGTAGGGAAAAAATAATGACCTGCAATATAAGAAAAAACATACTCCCACACTATAGTATACAAAATATTGCTTTGTTTTATCCCAAGTCTCAATTTTTTTGAGATTTAATTAAATTATTTAAAATGAATATCATATCAATATTTTGGTTAAAAGAGTTATTTAATACATCTGTACACATCCAAAATTCCTAATATATATAAAATTATTTGAGATATTTTTTTAACATTATATTCTTATTTATACTACATAAAATTAAATTAAATTTGGAAATTCATAAGTTTATTAAATTTTGTACATTTATTGTATTAGCTGAAAATTTGAGTTATTTGGGATCGATTATTATAAAAAATGATAGGTAAATTTATAAATGATTATTAATTTATTTAATATATATTTTTCATATATGAAAGGAGACACATGAATTTAACTAATAAATTTGTGTCCAATAAATGGTTATTTATGAGATTTTTTTATCTTCATGATGTTGTAAAATATCCAATTTGATTAAATATAATTATTTACTATGACTTAACTCTCTAATATATTATTTTTATTTTTATAATAACCACTTTTAAAGTGTCTATAGAGATATAAGACAAGTATCCTAAAACACCATACACAATTTGAAAAAAATAGACATATACTATGCCACTAAGAAAAAAAATCCCAAAACCGAAATCATGGGAAAAAATAAGAATAAATTTTAACAGTTCTACCAAAGAGATGGAAAAAAACAATATATCATTTAGATCCATGACCATCACTAAATGAGTACCACCATTGAGGCTAACAACACATCGAGGATCCATCATGTTTAATTAATAAATAACAAGACTTACAAACCTGAAATTGAGAATATTATTACCTACCAAATTCTTTGTCAGGATCTACCCAAAACTAACATGAACAAAAATTGTTAAGAAAAATACATTAGATAAACTAAAATAATATAATTGGAATATACACATAGTATCAAAAACCACTACCATCCTACGGAGCACCGAACATGTATTCTAGACTGAGATCATCATTGAAGAGCATAAAGTTCACTATAGGTTTACAATATAGAACACTATGAATCATTAATCAACAGAGGTACCCTTAAAAATATATTCTAATATGTATCACTATAAGCTGAAAAAATCTCCATAAAATAAATTATGCTAATATAAAATGAGTCCAGGTATATCAAGAGTCTCCAGTTCAGAGAATTAAGAATAGAAACCCTACCACGAGAATAAAATTACAGCACAAGTGGAACCACAAATAAGAAATGAGAAACCAGTTTTAATAAATGAGACAAGCCACCACTACCTAACCTGAGATGGAAAACTGTCACGATAAAGTGTCATCTAACCATTAGCCAATTATTTTTCTCCATTAAAGTAATAAAATCTATTTACATATTGATCAAAATATAAGTATAACAACCCATAATTTTGATACATAGATATTACATCTAAATAGAAGAATATTCATCACATAACATAACAAAACCACACCAGAATCATATAGGTTTAGTGTATTTTGATGAATGGAAACATAAACAATTTATTCATAAACATCTACATCATCTCCTACTTACTCCTTCATAACATGAACCCTTTTTGACACATCTTACTTAATACTTTTCTTTATATCCCTAGGAAAAGAAACATAATAAAACAATGATCACATATACTTATTAAGGGTAATCAAGTTAAATAACATAAGCATAAGTTAATAATAACATGAAATTTTTTAAAGTATATCCTACATATCAGGGATCATGATATTTAATTATGAACTAAATCATAGAAATCCATAAGACATGAATCATACAGAACAAAATTCATGGCAGTAAAACATAAGACATGAAATTGTGTCATAAACATTAGAATATAAAATAATTTTAATGTTAGTCAATTCTCACTACTAAGACTATCATAGTGGAAAAATACCCCAACCAAACCAAGTTCACTCCTCATTTAAGTCTCATATTTCATAACCAAGTTTACTTCATTTTCTATTCCTATATTACTGAACCAGGTTCACTTCACATTCTTGTCCTTTATTTCTAATGAGATATGAATCTTTATAGAATGCATTTTAGGGAGATATAGGTCCCACCCATATCCTAATTAATACCATTCATATGTGTTCCACTTGAACAAAATTCATTTATCTTATTAGAACCCATTAAATGAAATGGGTTCTATAAACAATTCATCATAGCATAACCCATGGAAATGAAATGGGTTTCATAATTATCATTACATCATATAAATAAACCAAAAAATAATAATAATTATAGTATTATTGAAAAAAATATCCAGAAAATCATATGTAGCATAAAATAATGCTATCTTAGTTCAAAAATAATTTTGAGTCATCCCATGAAAAAATTCTCGAGGAAAATTTCTTTTCTGTTTTGAAAACATTATTTCTTAAAATGAAGGTAAATTTTAAAATAATTTTTATTGAAAAAATACTTTTAAAAATAAAAGTTAATATTAAAGGAATTATGTTTTCATGAATGTTGAAAAATCTATTCATGTCGTATAATTTAAAAAAACATTTTGTTCATACATTTTCTGGAAAAGTCACAAAGAGCCCCATTTGGGAAATGACAAAGAGACTCCTTTCCCACCATTTATTAAAAGCACACACATGTGTAAAAATGAATTTTTAAAATTTTAGAATAATATAAAAAATATTTTGGATAATTTCTTTTAGAAAACATGGAAATCTAAGAGAAATATTACCCATTTGATACTTATATATAAACAATCCTAAATAATAACGAGATTGTGAAAAATAATCCTTACCTTAGGTATAATTTCCCATGAGCATATTTGAATCTCATGTATAATAGCTTAAATAAGGTTATTAATTTAGAATAGAACCATTTTTATATTTATGATATCATATATGACCTTATTGTATCATCTTATCACCCATTTGTTAATAATATTGCACTACATCCATTATTTAGGGTGTTAACTATTTCATTTTCCGATGCATGTTTTATCATATAAGAACTAGTTATTTTACATTCAATATAGTTATATCATACACATAATTATAGAAGGGTAATATATATATATTTTATTCATTATATACATTTATATAATAATTATTGAATGGAAAACCAGGAAAATGAATGACATTGCATCATAGAGATAATAAGCACTTCATACCCATGAACGACTGCATCATTTCCTTAATAGTGAATTGGAAAGTAAGTGGATGGTATATTAATTTTGTTTTAAGAATAAATATATGTTAATAATTATAACACTCATATATATATATATATTGTTTCAATCTTTATACCCATCCAAATAAAGTGGTGATCAAAAACAGTTTACACCACGACAAGGAGACGGTGAGCCGTACATATGCACAAACAATGCTTAAAAGCTAGAATATGGTTATTCCATAGTCCTCATTATATTTTCTAATATATTTGATACTATATTTATTAATATAAATTTCAAAAAAAATGAAGAGGAAGTATAAGAAGAAATAATCTTGGATTAGTTTGTAAAGACGATTAAGTCTTCTTCAGCGAACCTTCCTTAGATATCCTCTAAGAGACACTATGTTTGGTCTTTTTAGAATAACATAAGTTATATAATATTTTTAGAAAATGTTTTAAGGCAAATTATATTAGTATGGTCTAGTTTTAAGGATAAATGTGTTATGAAGAAGTGAGGGTGGATGTTCCCTTTTATAATTGAGGTGAGGGTCCCATTTTAAATTTCCAAAAATGTTAATTTATAATAAAATAAATATCAATAAAAATACCTCCAAAACGTCATTTATTATACTATAATATGATATAGAGTTTTATGTTCATAAAACAACAAATTTTCTGCTTGTTTGGTATTATTATAGATCTTTTTAATTTGATTATTCCTTAGTTAACCAATTTTAATTTTAATTATTGTAACAATGGTTCCAATATTTAAAGGTTTTAATTTTTAATTATAGAATATAAATTACACCATAAATGAATATAATATAAACTTTTAGACAATATTATAATTATTTTGTATTTTTTAAAATGATTTTTTTCATTATTAAATAATTTTAAAAAATATTATGTTTATAAACTACAATTAGGGTCAATTTTGACACTACTCATTACATGATCTTATAAAAATAACTAGATAACAATTTAACTTTGAGACAAATATTTTATTATATCCCTATTAGTTGAAGGTCATATATAGATTTTTTATCACATTAATTAAATCAAATAATATTTATTCTAATATTTTTAATAATGTTTATTTAAGTTTTCCCTTTAAATTATTTGACAACATCAGAATTTTGAATTATTTAATATAATTATTTATTACCTAATTTTTTTAAATAATATACCATGATTAATATAAATATACATTATTTAATAATAATATATATAGTCTATTATATCACTTGGTAATCTCAATATTCAAATGATATATTATTAAAAACATGAATGTGGCATCATTGAATTTTAATTAAATAAAATATTAGAAATATAATAATCTCATCTAAGAAGACCAAAATGGTAAAAAAAAATATATATCATGAAAATATGTTTATTAATTTAAAAATTTACTATTATATTCGTTCATAAGATACCTTTTCCCCATATGGACACATCTGGGATATTTAGGACATTGAAAGTGACATTTTGTGACATGCTTTGATATAAATATTATATAAGTAATTTTATTCAACATGTGTCCATTAAAAAACATAATTTAGATCCTTATGTGTTCTGGGAATAATTAAATTTAACAATTTTTTTTCATGTGTTAGTGTCATTTTTTAGTCTTTACCAATTTATTGGTAACCTAAATTTGGAAATTTTCCATTTACCATGGTAATAAAATTTACCAATGTTATTATTCAAATTTGGAAGAAATAAAAGGGAACAATTCACTACATTTGAAAATTAGGAATCCTATTTAGGCATCAATTTTCAAAAATTCAAATAACATATATTTCTAAATTTAAATTTAAATAAGTCAAATAAAATTCCATGAAATGTATTTTTTTTCAGAAAAAATGCTCTTTTAAAACATAAAATGTTTGTAATCTAAATTACTTTGTAAAATCGTTTTCAAAAACCATAATTGGATTATTAATATGAACTAATTATAATTTAAAACTAAACCAAAACATAATTTTACCTTACAAAGACTTTAAAATAATGTGCACTTTTCAATAAAAAACATTATTTTGATTATTCCTTAAAAAATTATTGTTTTCAAAAAAATATAAAAAAATTATATTAAGATAATTTTAAAAATATTAATTCAGAAATAAAATTTATTTTCTAAAATCCATTTTATATAAATTCAAAAATTGAATATTTATTCATAAAAATTATAAATTTTTTTTTAAAAAAACATATTTTTAAAGAACAAAGTCACATTACTAAAAATTTTTGTGATAGTTTTCTAAAAACATAAAAATAAATTCATATTGATTTGAAGCTTTATATTAATTTCATAAATTATTTTTTCATATTTATTCCCAAAAATTTATCTCTAGTTTATTATATTCTTGTTACAAAAATAGTGTCTCATGGTTCATTTAGAATTGCTGTTGAATGTAGAACAATCTACTAAAGAAATAAAATTATTTAACAATACATATTTCATAAAACATAAGAGTGTTATATTTTACCGTATTAAAATGAATTTATCACTCAAAATTCATCACTTGGATATAAACTGATGTGGATACCTATACCTTATCCCATCTTCCGCTTCTCATGTGACATCCTCAAATTGATTGTTCCACCATAAAACATTTACCCATTGAGTGATCTTATTTCATAGAAATATTTCTCCATGATCTATTTTCTCTATCAGTTGTTCTTTATAAGAAATATATTTCTCCTGTGGTAAAACATATGTGTATATTACATGTGAGGATCTGGAACATACTTACTCAAGTGATATATATTGAACACATTATGAACATGATAATAGTTTTGGGGAAGCACCAATCAATAATCTACAGTATCTATATGATCAAGAACATCAAAAGGATAGATATAACTATGTATTTATTTAGGATTCTTTCGAAATAACATTAGAATGTTCTAGGGAGATATTCATAGAATTTAATTTTCATCCACTTCAAACACTATGTATTTTCATTGATTGTTAGTGTAACTTTTTTGTCGACTCAATACTACTATTATATGTTGTTGAACATATCTATCATTCTATTTCATTCCTCAAGTATATCAGGACCCACTGGCTTTGTTTCCTCAAATTTATTATAGAATGTTTGATCTCTACACTTCTTACCATAGAGGGCTTTATAAGGAGCCATATAAATACTGAGGTAAAATATATTATTGTAAAATAATTCTTCCGAAGGTAGGTTTTCATCCCAACCATATATGAAATCCATATAGAAATCTCTCATCATGTCTTCTAGAGATTAAATTTTCCTCATAGACTTGGACATCTATCCGAGGATGATAATTTGTGTTGAAACATAATTATATATTCAGATCCTACTGAATAATTATCCAAAATTTCTAGGCAAACCTCAGGTCTCAGTTATATATAACAAAAATTGGTACTCCATTCATTCTCACTAATCTGTGGTGATGTTTTCCCATTTCCATTATGGTATGGCTAATGGTTTTAAAATCCCATTAGAATTATATCACTCAGCCTTAACATACTATCCAACCAAGCACCAAGAAACGTATTCTCTAATATCTTTCATCATGACATCCCACTAAAATAATATTTTAGGTCTCTATACATCTTTGGGCTTTCAGGATGAATAGAAAATGAGGAACAATGAGCCTCATCAAACAACTCATTATTTAAATATGGTTTGTTATTGACACAAACATGGTTCCTAAACCTTATTATCCCTACATAATCAAAGCTTAACTCAAGAACATTTCCCACCTTATTTTGTATCTCCAAATCTTCCTTATATACCACCTTAATCTTTAATTTTATAGATGGTTAAATATTCATTTAATCCAGATAAGATTTCTCCCATACCTTTAAAATTTCTTAGATTCATCCTTTATAAATCCATAAATGCTGGATCTTTTGTGATCCTCATCATAGATAGGATATCACGGTCTCTTTGACTCAAAGAATCCCTCACCTTATTTTATTTTTATACGGTGGAAATTTATTGACTGGTCGAAATCATTTATCAACTCCAAAAATCTTCTTTGGAAAATATTTAGATTCTTTTTCATTTAAACTTTTATTATCAATATACATGTCAAAATTTTCTCCATTAACATAATGCCTCCATATATTTAATGGAAAATTTACTAAACCTTACCCAAAATCATGAGTTGGATAATTTTTCACGTGGATTTTGTATTTCCATGAGGTATAAGCTATCACCATATCCTTATTCATGAGAAAAAAATCCAACCCCCTTCTTGGATGAATAAATATACATCATAGAACCTTCTCCACTATATGGTAATGTGAGAATATGTTCATAAACTAACCTTCCTTTCATCTCTTTGCAATTTTCTTCCCATTATTCCATTAATTTGAACTTAAATCCTTTCCAAGTCAAATTTATGATATGATTATATAATAGTGTTAAATATTTCAATAAACATTTATAATATCCATTCAAACCAAGAAAACTTCAGATCTCAGTTATCATTGTTGGTATAGGACAATGTTCAGTAACTTTTGTATTTAGAGGATCTATAAATATACCTCTCTTGAAATTATGTGTCATAAAAACGAAACTTTCTAAACCCAAAAATCACACTTGGAAAATTATTCATATATCTTATTCTTTGTCATTTTATTTAGTAAAATATCCATGTTCCCTTCATTCACTTACTTTATATTTGAATGTTCAATAATATAATATATAAAGACTACAAAAAATTAATCATGATAGTCTCTAAATAATCTATTCATTAAATCGACGATGATAGTCAGAGAACTAGTAAGACTAAAAGGCATCACTATAAATATGTATTGTCCATACATTGTATAGAATTCCAACTTGGGTATATCCACCTTCTTGATCCTCAACTGATGATATATAAATAAAATAAATCTTATAAAAGTATTGAGCTCCATATTTTTTATCTAATAAGTCATCAATACTAGGAATATAATATTTTTTGTTGATAGTGACGTTGTTATGCTCTCTATATTGAATGCAGAGTCTCATTGATCCCTCATTCTTCTTAAAAAATAGAACATGTTCAACCCAAGTCGACACACTAGGGAATATGAATACCTTATAAACGCTCTCATAGAGTTAGTTCTTCAATTAGTATTACTCAATTGGGGCCATTTTATTATGATTCATTGAAATAGGCATAACACTTGATATAGGTTATATTGAAAACTCAACTTGAAAATTTGGTGGATGTAACACCCCGAGATTTTATGAAAAATATTATTTTAATTTCATTAATGTCTTGTGTTATATGCTACACCAAGATTACCTTGTGTTATACGCAACACCGTATTAGCTTGCAGTATACACAACACTATTCTTGGATCGTGTTACACACAATTTTGATAATAGTTATTCTACGCAACATTGAGTATATAAATATATATATTTATTCAATGTATAAATGAAATATGGTTGGATTATGATATACGAAACAACTAAGGATTCTTGCGCAACACGCAACCCTGACTTGGCTTGCATTACACGCAATCGCGACCTTTCTCGATAGTGTGTGTTGTACGCAATACTGTGTTTTACTAAACAAATATATATTATTATAATATTGTTATGAACTAGCCGTTATAAATAGTGTTAACTAAATTTTTAATTTTATAACATTATTATTCAACTTACAAATTTCTAGAACATGGTATAAGAACAAAATAAATTTTTCGGGTAAAATAAGTATTTTTCAAAAAATGCAGTTTTGCTGCCTTTTGATGGCGCACCCACTTTAAATCTAGTTTTTTACATGTTTATATGTTAAATTTGACAAAATAAAATTCTTCTTTTGAATCAGGATATAAAAATTGATATTAGATAAATTTTTGATATTTTTCCGATAACTTTCATATTTTAATGAATAGTAAAAACAGGCTATATTTTAATTAAAAACAACTTTTTTCATCGTAATATCTTATGTGGTTAAGTTATAATATTTAATGGTTTTAAAGTATAAATAGAATATATTTTTACCATTTAATATAATGTATGTCATTAGCATTTATTTTACCTTGAATTCGTAGGTTAAATCAATTCAATCTTTTGCAATGTTTTAAAGAAAAAACCCTTTTTCTTTCGACAATGGGATTAATTTTAATTTAATTTATGAATCTTTTGTGTATTGAATTTGGAAAAATGGATTCCATATTTGGAATCAGTGGGTCGAAATTATGTTAATAAGCTACTTTTTATTTTTGGGAATTATGAATAGTAACTACGGTAAATTTTATTTACCCTAGTTAAAGGTAAATCGGGTAATTAAGGGTAAATATAATATTTTAAAATTACCCTAAAAATGTCAAAATCCTATTGGATGACTAAAAGTCGACCCATATCACCTAAGGGTCAGATTAGATTCATTTAATTAAATTTTTTCAATGATAATAATTTAATTATTATTAAAACCAAAGAATGTGACAACATGTCACTTTCTTAAATCTTATAAGTATAATAATTTTAATCTAGTGATAAACTTCATGAAACTTCGAACATGAATAGTATCCAGAAATCTAATACAATTATCTACATCATAGGAATTTATTTAAAATTTTTATGGATTAAATAATTATCATTTATTATGACACAAAAATGATGCAGTAATTGTCCTATTAATGAAATATTGACAGAATTGATGTTATAAATGCCGAAATAAATTTAATTTGAGACTTTTTATGACTTACACTAATTTTCTAGGTTAATATGACATGTTATTGTTGATTTAAGTTACATGGTTCTAACTTATCATTCTGTTATTAATTTCATAAAAATCATGTACCAAATAGTGTCAAAATTGACATAAATTAGTTTTTAAAACAAATATTATATTATTAATTGTTATTTTATGCCTAAAAATATAAGGATCGGCCAAATGACTTAGATAAGATTATATATATTAATAATAAACATCTTGGGGTTCGTTTGGCTTGTTATAGTAAGTTTATTAACCATATAGTGTAAAAAAACAAAAAGACACGGTAAAAGTTAAATTATTTAAATAGAGTTAAATCTAATTGATAAGGTTAAAATAATAACCTAAACTTGTCTAAATCCTATTGGATGAGATAATTTCGACCCATCCCCACATTAGCTTCGAAATAAGACCCTTTGGAACCATTATGAACCGTATTTGACCTTAATATAAAATAATATTTTGAGATTTTCCTAAGGTGCCCCACTCCTCCCTTATAAAAGGGCACCTCCTCCCTCTCTTCCTCACACCACTTTGAGCCTTCAAGTGTCACGACCCATCCTCGGGGCCCGTGTCGTGACTACCCCAAGCCTGCCTTCCATAGGCCAGGGGCTGGCGACTAGCACCAAGGCGTAAATCCCAGTAAAAAGGGAAGGCATTGCCTTTGTAAAGTAAACAAGCACCATAGAGTAAACAAGCGGAAAAGTAAACACTAAGTAAAAACAGAGTACAACTGTAAGTGCGGAAAAGTAAATAGGCCAGTATACAAACCCAAACTGAAAGTAAAGTACAACTTAGAAGGGAAAACAACAACTGTAAAGTAAAAGCCGCTACACCGAGCTGTCCACTGGAGATCCCACCTGAAGGGTGGGTACAGATAGCTCCACTGCTCCTCGGGTCCCGTCGTCCGCTCCGAGTACGTCCCGCCCAGTGGTCCACCTCCAGGTACCGTCCTGCTCTGCACGCCTCAACCATGATTAACGATGTCCTTCGTCTGCAACCAACACAACATAGTGCGGGCATAGCCCGTGCAGGGGTGAGTATAAGCTACTCAGTAGGGACCCCGAGACCCCCGAAGGTCTCCCAAAATCCACATAGGATAAACCACAAAGGAAAGATATAATCACGAAGTAACAACCGACACTGCTTAGGTATATGCCCATACATATAACTAAGTCATCATTTCAATACGCTCCAACCTCCAAGCCCAAGTACAACTCAGTCCATACAGAAAAGTATACGTATTCCCCACAGGAAAGCAAAACGTAATCCACACAGGATAGCACAACACAATCCACATAGGAAGGTAAACAGGATTCAGCTCACACAGGTATACTTATTCGAAAGACGATAGAGATGATCACTGATCCATCTATGTTGTCAGACCCACAAAGGATCGATAGGTACTAACCCCCGCAAAGACCCACACAGGATCAGACCCACACAGGATCTGTAGGCACTGGTTCAGACAGGACCGCTGAGCGCTGACCCACATAGGATCTGACTCACACAAGAACGGTAGCACTGATCCACACAGGATCGCTGAGTGTTGTAGTCGTCGTCATCGAATCCACTGAGGATTTCTGCACAGTCGTCGTCGCAGTCACAGTAGCAGTCGCAACCAGCTCTAGGGTTCCCGCACACAACAAGCTCGTTCGGGAGGGTCCGCTTCACGAGCCGAGAGGCTGATACATCAACTGTCACAAAGTCTAGAGTTGATGTATCCAAAAGTTCCGTACCATCAACAGGAACTCAACGCAACAGACGGCGCGTCAATCGGACGCCCGGTCTGAGAGTTATTGGCTTTTTCGTCCCAGGGGCCCGGTTGGTTTTTAAGGCAAAACCAACCCGACCATACTCCACCTGCGTCCAAACCTCGGGCAGAGTATGCCAAAAGATCCGTCTCACTAAGAGGAACTCAACGAAGCTGACGGCACGTCAATCGGACGTCCGTAGCTCAAGATATGAGCGTTTCCGCTCCGAGGGCCCGGTTGGTTTCTTGTACGAACCAACCCAGCCGAACTCAAAGTATTACGAAACCTTGAGTGCGATATACCGAAACGACCGTCTCGATCCAAGGATCGCATCGCCACTGACGGCGCGTCGTTTGGAGGTCTGTAGCCCAAGTTATGGGCATTTGAGCCCAAATAGTTCGGTATCGGGGGTTTCGGGCCTGGGCTGACCCGGCCCGAGACCCCCCAGCCGGCCCAAACCAGGTCGACCCGCGCCGGACAGGGCCGACCCGGCCCGACCCGGCATGGCGCGGCCCGGCGCGGGCCGGCCGGGCGCGGCTGGGTGCGGCCGGGCCCGGCCCGGCTCGGCGGGGATCGGCCCGGCCAGACGCTGGTCCGGCGCAGCGCAGCGCGCTGGGCGCACAGCCAGCTCAGCCTTCGGCCGAGCTGTTGAAAAAAACGGGGGAATTTATTTCCCCCGATTTTCTCCATTCCGGCCGGCCCGACCTGGCCGGCCGGTTCCTTCTCAACAGGACCGGAAAAGGCCGGTCCTCTTTCGGCTTCCGACACCGGCGGCCCGGCTGGCCGCCGGTCATCTTGATCCACCGCGGCCCGGAACTGGCCACGGCATTTGCCATCCGGCGCGGTGCGACGGCACCGCGCCCCTCCGCCGTGGACTCGCTCCGGCCGCGGCACCTTCGACTTCCTTCGATGCGACGCGACGGCGTCGCGTTCTTGAATTTCTTTCCATGGTGCGGCACGACGGTGCCGCACAAAACTTGCCGTATGATTCCCCCGTGGTGCGACGGCACCACGCCATCCCGTTCCATCCGCAAGGGAGAAAACATGAACAAAGGAGGGGGGTTCGGCCGTGTTTGTACGGTCTGGCCCCCTCTCGTTAATGATAACATTTTATCCGATTAACCACAAAGTTCGACATGCTTGAATCAAGAACGGAAAAATTTAATAAAATAACAATAAACCCCTACCTCGGTTTCAAGAGCGGAGCACGTCAACAAACCGCGGAAGACAAGCGTCGCGGAGGTCGGGCGTCGCGGTAATCGTACGTCGATTCCGTTGACGTCGAGGTGCATCCTAAGAGGTACGTCACTGGAGAAGCTTCGTAAGGTGATGGAGAAAGCCCGAGGAGGAAGCGACGTCTCCTTTCGTTGACACCGGAAGAAGATCGATAGAAGCTGCGTCGTCAATCTTCGGAAACACACCGGCTGCGAAGAAGAGAAGAGACGACACGTCTTTCTCTTCTTATGGTGACGGCGTTCTTCGTCGGAGCCTAAGTGTTCTTCGAGTTCTTCGTCGTGGTTGAAGAAGAAGAAGAAAGCTTCCCAAACTTAAGGTGGCAAAAGGAACTAACCAAAATAAAATAAGTCTAAGGCTTATTTTCTTTACACAACTAAACCACTTTGAATTTCAAAAGTTTGAAATTAAGTCACTCATCTTATTTAATAACACAAGTTGTCAAATTAATAAGAGAGGAGTTATTGGGAGTTTTAAGGGGAGTTGAAGAGTTAGGGTTCGTGTGGGCCCCACCACACTTAATCCTCTCAAGGGAGGTTAAGTGGATGTGGGTCCCACCTCTAACTCCCTTTGGGAGGAAATAACCAACATGGATAAAAATAAATTGTGTTTCCACAATTTATTTAACTTCATTTAATTTCCCCCAAAACTAACTCTCAACCCGCATAAAACGCAACCTCGGAAAAGGTCTCCTTAAGCGAATATCGGTGCTGCGAGTTCATCGGTGCGCTCAGAATTCGATTCCGGGCACCGGTTCAAAAGTTAGAAATTCCCGCTCGTTCGTTCACTGAACGTATCCGAGCCAAACTTCAGAAATTGATTCCGGGCACACCGGGCCTTGGAATCAGGTTCCGTCAGAAACCGCGCTCTTGTAAAATTCCCAAGAAAATTATGAAAAAATTTCCCTTGAATTTTACGGGTCTTTACATTACTCCCACCTCAGGGCTTTATGTCCCCGTAAAGATACATCAAAAGTAGGGAAACAAATGAGGGTACTGAGCACGCATCTGAGCCTCCCGCTCCCAACTGCTCTCCTGGAGATTCCCGTGCTGCCATCTGATGCGCACTAGAGGAATCGACCGTCCACGTAGGACCCACTCCTGTCGATCCTCGATCTCCACCGGGACCTCCATAAAAGTTGCCCCATCGTCAACGTCAAGCTCCCCATGGTCAATGATGTGCGTTGGGTCGTGCACGTATCTCCTCAGCTGAGACACGTGGAAGACGTCGTGCACCCGGTGCAACTGAGGTGGTAGAGCCAGGCGATAAGCCACCTCGCCAATCCTGCTGAGGACCTGGAAGGGTCCAATGAAGCGCGGAGATAACTTGCCGCCTCAGCCAAATCTCTGTATACCACATCGAGGTGACACCCGCAAGAAGATGTGGTCACCATCCTCGAACTCAAGTGGCCTCCGCCTCCTGTCAGCGTATGACTTCTGACGGCTCTAAGCTGTCCTCATCCTCTCCTAGATGACCTGGACCTTCTCTGTCATGGCCTGGACCATCTCCGGTCCCACAAGTGCTGAATCCCAAGGGTCTGTCCAGCACAAAGGAGATCTACAAGGTCGGCCGTACAACACCTCGTACGGTGCCATCCCGATGGTGGAGTGGTAGCTGTTGTTGTACGCAAACTCCACCAAGGGTAGGTGGTCCTCCTAGCTACGACCAAAGTTGAGGAAACTTGCATGAAGCATGTCCTCGAGAGTCTAAATGGTCCTCTCTCTCTGACCATCCTTCTGAGGGTGAAAGGTGGTGCTCAGACGTAGCCGCGTCTCGAACGACTCCTGCAATCCCTTCCAAAGCCGGGAAGTAAAGCGAGCATCTCGATCAGAGACAATAGATGATGACACACCGTGAAGCCGTACAATATCCTGAATGTAGAGACGTCCCAAGCTCTCCACTGAGCCCTGCTCTCTGATGGGTAAGAAGTGAGCTGACTTGGTGAGTCGGTCGACAATCACCCAGATGGAGTCGTGACCTCTGGAAGTGCGTGGAAGTCCAGTCACGAAGTCCATAGATATCCCGTCCCACTTCCACTCTGGGACCTCCAAGGGCTGTACCAAGCCTGCTGGTACCTAATGCTCTGCCTTCACCTGCTAGCAGGTGAGGCATCGAGAAACGAACTCTGCCACAACCTTCTTCATGCCCGGACACCAGTGCTATCATCTGAGATCCTGGTACATCTTCGCCACTCCAGGATGTACCGCCAAAGGAGAAGTGTGAAACTCTCTCAGCACCTCCTCCCGTAAAGTGGCTGGTACCATGGTACGTCCTCTGAAAATGACGTCGTGCTCTGCTTCAAAGGAGAACCCATCAGGTGCCTGTCCTGAGGATATCTGTGCACACCACGTCTCACAGTCAGCATCCTCACGCTGTGCCTCTCTGACCCGCTGTAGAAGTGGAAGAGTGACTGTGAGAGACTGAAGGAAGGTTGTTCCATCTCTATCCACGAAGGATATCTGCAAAGAGGATAACTGCTCCGTCGCCTCCTCAAGTAGCTAAATGCTTGTCCTCCTGCTGAGGGCATCAGCTACCACGTTCCCCTTTCCAGGAGTATAGACTATCTCAAAGTCATAGTCCTGGAGGAACTCGAGCCATCGCCGTTGTCTCAGGTTCAGGTCCTTCTGCGAGAAGATGTACATGAGACTTTGATGATCAGAAAAGACTGTAAAGCGCTCGCCCATCAGATAGTGTCGCCATGTCTTCAGAGCGAAGACCACTACTACTAACGCCAGGTCATGGGTAGCATAGTTCTGCTCATGCGGCCTCAACTGACGTGATCCATAGGCGATCACTTCCCGCTCCTGCATCAGGACACATCCAAGTTCAGTCCCTGATGCATCGCAGTAGACTACATACCCTACTCCCACCTCAGGAAACCTCAAGATAGGGGCGATGGTCAATCTCTGTCTCAGCTCTTGGAAGCTCTACTGACATCTGTGTGACCACACGAAGGGTTTCCCCTTCTTCGTCAAAGCTGAGAGTGGTGCCGCAACTCTAGAGAAGTTTGTCACGAATCTCCGATAGTATCTAGCTAGTCCCAAGAAACTCCGCACATCTGTCACGCTCCTGGGTGGCTCCCAAGCTAACACTACCTCGATCTTCACAGGATCCACTGCAACTCCCGCCTCAGAGATGATGTGTCCCAAGAAGTGGACCCCACGTATCCAGAACTGGAACTTAGAGAGCTTACCATAAAGCAGGTGCTCTCGGAGTGTGTCTAGTACAACCCGTAAGTGGTAGGCGTGCTCCTCCTCAGCCGTCGAGTAGATCAAAATGTCATCGATGAATACCACGACAAATAGATGGAGGTATGGCTGAATGATCCTGTTCATGAGGGCCATGAACACTGCTGGAGCATTGGTTACACCGAAAGGCATAACCAAGAACTCATAGTGGCCATACCGACATCTGAAGGCCGTCTTCTGCATGTCCTCGTCTCTAACTCTGAGCTGATGATAGCCTGACCTGAGGTCTATCTTCGAGAACCACTGTGCTTCCTTGAGCTGATCAAAGAGGTCATCAATCCTCGGTAGCGGATACTTGTTCCTAACTACGACCTGGTTCAGGCGACGATAGTCAACACAAAGTCGTAAGCTCCAGTCCGCCTTCTTGGCGAACAAAATCGGGGAAGCCCAGGGTGAAACACTGGGTCGGATGAACCCCTTGCCCTGCAAGTCCTCCAACTGTACCCGTAGCTCTCGAAGCTCGGCGAGGGCCATCCGATATGCTGGAGTCGATATCGGGGCTGTACTGGGGTACAATTCAATATAAAAGCCAACCTCTCTGCGAGGAGGTAGCCCTGGAATGTCGTCGGGGAAGACGTCCGCAAACTGATCCACCACTACAGGAAAACCAGGACTCCGCACGTCAACTACTCCTAGTATGAGGCTAGCCAACTGATGAGTGATGGGCTATCCTCTCCTCCGCGGAAGTCCATCCTGTGCTGCAAAGGCTCCCTTCTCGCTGGTGAAGGTGAACCTGCATCTGTTGGTGCGTACACATCGCACCTTGCTCCTAAAATAGTCAATCTGTGCATGGACCATAGATAAACAATACATGCCCAAGATGACATCGTAAGGCCTCAACGCTGCTACAAGAAGATCCCAGCCGAAGCTCTCACCTCCTAGAGTAAGCTCACACTGCCGAAACCAGTGCGTAATCGTCGAGTTTGCTCCCGTAGGAGTCTATAGCCGTAAGGATCGACCCAACGTCTCTGTCGGAATCTCCGAGCTCCGAACAAGGGCAACAGCTATGAAAGAGTGACTCACTCCTGTGTCTATAAGTACTACATCAAAGGTGGAATAGACACAGATAGTACCTCGAATCATCTCTGGCGCGCCGTGGTTGTAGGAATCCGCTGCCTGGAGCTGTGCCTATCTCTGCCTGCCAGCTCCCTGTGGTCGGGGCGGACCTCCTGGTGGTGGTGGTGGCAGAGCCTCAAAGCATCGCCCACCACCTGCTGCTTGGCCAGCACCTCTGCCTCGTCCACCTCCTCCCTGCGGACTGCCAAGGTCGACCCTCTGCCTCTACCTCGGTGGTCCTTCAACCGTCTGTTGCTGCTCGGCATGGCGGGTCAGGCAGTCACGAGCCATGTGGCCCTGCCTGCCGCACGAGTAGCACTGCCTGCCTCTCGAAAGACTGGCTTCATGATGTGTGCCCCGCACTGCTGATCCAGTGTCCTGAGGTCGTCTGCCTGAGGGTCTGGTCTGCCTGGACCCCTAAGTCATCCGTCGACTACCTGCTGTAGAAGACTCTGCTATGTGCCGCCCTGCGGTGGGTCTCAACACTGGTGTAGACTCAGCAAGAAAGCTCTCGATCAAAAGGGCCCGCTCTAGTACTCCCGTATGAGTCGGTATGCTGAGGGAGATCAGCGATGCCCTGATCTTGTGTCTCAATCCATGCTCAAAGGTCTGGGCCCGGAAGAATGGGTCTCGTACCATGTTGGTCGAGTAGCGCGAGAGATCGGTAAATCTCGTCGAGTACTGAGCTACCGTCATGCTGCCTTGCCACAGCTGAAGAAGCTCCTAAATGCACACCGCACGGAGTGTGGCTGGGACGAACTCCGAGCGGAAGAGGCTCTCAAAGTCCGTCCAAAGTAGAGATGCCTCATCGTGCACCTAGAGCATCAAGCTCCACCATCGGCCCGCTGCTGCGTGCAGTAGGCTCGCCGCGAGGATCACCATGAGGTCTGCTGGTGTCCTCACTAGACTAAAAACTCGTACGACTGCCTCCAGCCAGTCCTCGACTGCCTGGGGGTCCGTCTCTCCATGAAACCTGGGCGGTCACTGGCGCTGAAACTCATGCAGTGCGCTAAGGTGACGTGAATCATCAGTGGCTGGTGCTGGAAGTATCGGTGGCTCGGCGGGTAGTGCTACCGCTGGTGCCACTGCTGACAAAGGGCCTTGCACCGAGGCCTCGTCGCTTAGTGGGCTGTCGTCACGCTCGACTCTCGGAACCCTAGCTGGCTGCCGTCGTGGGGCCATCCTGAAAAGGAAACAGTTGCGCCACAGTCAGAATAGTATACCTGGTGAGCTGATACAAAGTAATCACAAAGAAAACTTGAAACACACACGAAATCAATGTTTTCGAGCATTAAGTCGGAAATCAGAATTTAGGGTCCTGGTGTACGGATACGTCGGCCGCCGCACCAACACCGGACTCCCTGGACTGATAACCACACTCAATAAGCTAAACATTATTGCTTCACATAGAATAGATCAGAGTTCACGGTAGAACCGAACTCCTTTGATACCAATTTGTCACGACCCATCCTCGGGTCTCGTGCCGTGACTACCCCAAGCCCGCCTTCCATAGGCCAGGGGCTGGCGACTAGCACCAAGGCGTAAATCCTGGTAAAAAGGGAAGGCATTGCCTTTGTAAACTAAACAAGCACCACAGAGTAAGCAAGCAGAAAAGTAAACACTAAGTAAAAACAGAGTACAATTGTAAGTGCGGAAAAGTAAATGGGCCAGTATACAAACCCAAACTGAAAGTAAAGTCCAACTCGAAAGGGAAAATATCAATTGTAAAGTAAAAGCCGATACACCGAGCTGTCCACTAGAGATCCCACCTGAAGGGTGGGTACAGATAGCTCCACTACTCCTCGGGTCCCGCCGTCCGCTCCGAGTACGTCCCGCCCAGTGGTCCACCTCCAGGTACCGTCCTGCTCTGCACGCCTCAACCACGATCAACGTTGTCCATCGTCTGCAACCAACACAACGTAGTGCAGGCATAGCCCGTGTAGGGGTGAGTATAAGCTACTCAGTAGGGACCCCGAGACCCCCGAAGGTCTCCCAAAATCCACATAGGATAAACCACAAAGGAAAGATACAATCATGAAGTAACAACCGACACTGCTTAGGTATATGCCCATACATATACCTAAGTCATCATTTCAATACGCTCCAACCTCTGAGCCCAAGTACAACTCAGTCCACACAGGAAAGTATACGTATTCCACACAGGAAAGAAAAACGTAATCCACACAGGATAGCACAACACAATCCACACAGGAAGGTAAACAGGATTCAGCTCACACAGGTATACCTTTTCGAAAGATGATAGAGATGATCACTGATCCATCTAATTCGTCAGACCCACAAAGGATCGATAGGTACTAACCCCCACAAAGACCCACACAGGATCAGACCCACATAGGATCTGTAGGCGCTGGTTCACACAGGACCGCTGAGCGCTGACCCACACAGGATCAGACCCACACAGGATCGGTAGCACTGATCCACACAGGATCGCTGAGTGTTGTAGTCGTCCTCGTCGAATCCACTGAGGATCTCTGCACAGTCGTCGTTGCAGTCACAGTAGCAGTCACAGCTAGCTCTAGGGTTCCCGCACATAGCAAGCTCGTTCGGGAGGGTCCGCTCCACAAGCCGAGAGGCTGATACATCAACTGTCACAAAGTCTAGAGTTGATGTATCCAAAAGTTCCATACCGTCAACAGGAACTCAACGCAACAGACGACGCGTCAATCGGACACCCGGTCTGAGAGTTATTGGCTTTTTCGTCCGAGGGGCCCGGTTGGTTTTTAAGGAAAAACCAACCCGACCGTACTCCACCTGTGTTCAAACCTCGAGTGGAGTATGCAAAAAGATCCATCTCACTAAGAGGAACTCAAAAAAGCTGACAGCACGTCAATCGGATGTCCGTAGCTCAAGATATGAGCGTTTCCGCTCCGAGGGCCCGGTTGGTTTCCTGTACGAACTAACCCGGATGAACTCGAAGTATTCCGAAACCTTGAGTGTGATATACCGAAACGACCGTATCGATCCAAGGATCGCATCGCCGCTGACAGCGCGTTGTTTAGAGGTCCGTATCCCTAGTTATGAGCATTTGAACCCAAACAGTTCGGTATCGGGGGTTTCGGGCCCGGGCTAATCCGGCCCGAGACCCCCTGGCTGGCCCGAACCGGGTCGACCCGCCCCGGACAGGGTCGACCCGGCCTGGCACTGCCCGGCCCGGCCCGGCCCGGCGCGGCGTGGCCCGGCTTGGCTCGGCCCGGCCTGGCAGACCGGCAAGGCGCCGGTCCGGTTCAGCGCAGGGCGCTGGGCGCGCTGCCAGCTCGGCCCTCGGCCGAGCTGTTGAAAAAAACGTGGGGCGCCTTCCCCCTTTGTAACCCCCCCCCCCTCATAATGGGGGGCCGTTGATTTCTGGCTGGGGGAATTTATTTCCCCCAGTTTTCTCCATTCCGGCTTGCCCGACCTGGCCGACCGGTTCCTTCTCAACAGGACCGGCAAAGGCCGGTCCTCTTCCGGCTTCTGACACCGGTGGCCCGGCTGGTCGCCGGTCATCTTGATCCGCCGTGGCCTAGAACCGGCCACGGCCTTTGCCGTCCGGCGCGGTGTGACGGCACCGCGCCCCTCCGCCGCGGCCCCGCTCCGGCCACGGCGCCTTCGACTTCCTTCGACGTGACGCGACGGCGTCGCGTTCTTGAATATTTTTCCACGGCGCGGCGCGACGGCGCCGCGCAAAACGTACCGTATGATTCCCGCATGGTGCGACGACACCACGCCATCCCGTTCCATCCTCAAGGGAACAAACATGAACAAAGGAGGGGGGTTCAGCTATGTTTGTGCGGTCCAGCCCCCTCTCGTTAACGATAACATTTTAGCCGATTAACCACAAAGTTCGACATGCTTGAATCAAGAACGGAAAAATTTAATAAAATAACAATAAACCCCTACCTCGGTTTCAAGAGTGGAGCACGTCAACAAACCGCGGAAGACAAACGTCGCGGAGGTCGGGCGTCGCGGTAATCATACGTCGATTCCATTGACGTCGAGGTGCATCCGAAGAGGTACGTCGCTGGAGAAGCTTTGTAAGGTGATGGAGAAATCCCGAGGAGGAAGTGGCGTCTCCTTTCGTTGACACGGGAAGAAGATCGATAGAAGCGGCATCGTCGATCTTCAGAAACACACCGGCTGCGAAGAAGAGAAGAGACGACACGTCTTTCTCTTCTTATGGTGACAACGTTCTTCGTCGGAGCCTAAGTGTTCTTCGAGTTCTTCTTCGTGGTTGAAAAAGAAGAAGAAAGCTTCCCAAACTTGACAAGGTGGAAAAAGGAACTAACCAAAATAAAATAAGTCTAAGGCTTATTTTCCGCCACCACCTTAATTGGATGGGTATAATGGTGTAATGAGTAACTATATATGATTATTATAATGTGATATTGATACTGAAATAGTATACATACACTTCAACACAAGTTCACGATCATGAGAATGATATCATCGCTCGTGCCTACGTACGGACTACCGTCTCCACGACGCGATGAGATTCATTCTCCACATTAACCATTCATGAATGATTATAAAGTATATATAATGAATAATAATGAAATATATGACATGTTAAATCTACTGGATTTATGTATATATATATCTATGTCATCTACTTACTTCCATTCAAGACAATAAGGAAAGCAAAACAGCGTTCATGCGTACGTACGGACTACCATCTCCATGAACGGTGTGTTTCATTTCATTTATATATCTATTATATATATATACTGAATATATATGATATATAAATCATGTTTTATATTCTGGAAGTAAGTAAATCATGATATAAGTAATAATAATGTCAAGAACAACAAGTCCAAACACCTACGACAAATGAAATGATTTTACCCAAAACGCTTCTTTAACATGGAATTTACAAAAGAACGGGTAATATAAAGTCATAAGTGAACCATATATGATATCATAAAAATTAATATGATTCTGTAATAAGTTAATGAAATTATTTAAATCATTATACAGGAGGTTCGGATACGTACAAAGCATATCAGACATAAGGTAAGGGTAATATCACAATCTCATTTTTATCCGAGATTGTTTATACTTTGGTATTTACTGGGGTGTATTTTATCATCCACATCCATGTTTCCTCAATATTTAATATTTATATCCTTCTATAATAGTTTATATACAATTTTACCCTTCGGTGAGTTTTTAGTAAAATATATGAAAGGAATCTTTTGTCATTTTTCGTACGAGGTACTTTTTGACTTTTCCGACAAAAGTACGAGAAGAATGTTTTTTTTAACTTATACGGCATGAATGGATTTTTATAAAATAATTTCCAAGAATATTCCTTTACATGTTTTAATGTTTATTTTTAATCAACTTCTCTTAGTTTAGAATTGTATGACATGTTAAGAAAGGAAAAGTGTTTTTGAAAATGAAAGGATATTTTCCTCAAGAATGGAGTTCAAGCATTTTATCAAAATTATTTTCCATCTAAGATAATAAAGGGTTATGTTTCTATCCCTATTATTACATTGATTTGATTATGTTGTGATGGAATTATTTTTATGAATTCCTTTATCTTATATGAGTTGTTTTATGATGTCACGGTGTTTAAGATTCCCATTTTTATTACACGGGTTATGTTATGATGTATGGTTTATGATTTTGTGGCACACATAAGAATGGTATCATTATGAGATGGGTGGGACCTATATCTCCCTCCAATGAATTGGGTAAAGATTTTATATCTCATGAGATAGACATGGCTGGAATGGTAGGTTAAACCGGTTCAGTGAAACATGACTGAAACGAGGGTGACTCGGTTCAGAAATGGACATTGTCCACTAAGATAGTCTTGGCAATGAGTCTTGACTAATAAGATATGATTCTCTATGATTATGTGTGTATGCCACAAAGTTTCATGTTTTAAGTTATGATTATTGGGATTTCATTTCACTACTATGATTTATCACATGTTATGAAATTATGCTCTCTTTTGCAGGTTATGATTTCCAAAATGTTATGTTCTTATGAATATGATGTGATTGATATTTCTTTTGTTTACCCTTACAGAGCATTTGAGCTCACCCTTTTATGTTTTCTTTTCCCCAGGATATAAAGAAAGGTTTTAGGTAAAAAAAGGAAGATCTTTATGGGAGATGTTGAAGATCTTTCACCACGATTAGAAGATTATATTCCGAGTTTCCAAAGACACTAAACTATTACGATCCTTGTGTGTGTGTTTTTTTTATGTACTAAGTATTCCGCAAAAGTAATGTAATGTCCATGTACGTCAAGCTTCGGGTCTCTACAGTTGGTATCAGAGGAATGGTTTAGTCAACCTTTGGAAACAAGGATGTGAGAACGTTAGTGAGATCCCTAGAGATATTTCTAAGGTATGTCTAGGGATGTCCCTAAGGATAAGTATACGTATATAATATGGTCCTAGAACTACGGTAAAGATCATAGAATTTAACCTAAGATGTTAGATATTAAGGGTACTCCCCCTTTACTATGTTGTTTTTCCTAGCATTATTTTTGCCTCTCACACTATTCTTTTTGGGTTTTAGAAAATGGCTTGAAAGAAGATGATTCACGATAATGGAGGATATGATGGACAATGGAATGATATTCTTCATGAGCAACCAAATGAAATGGGATTTGGAAGTCCAAACATCATTATTATGTCGAATCATCAATCTCATAATATGATCAATAACGTAAAATTTGGTAAGTTTCCTGACTCGGCTAATAAGAGAAAGATGGAGTTTCATGATGATCATAGAAGAAAGAAAGTTCAATTTCCCCTATGTAAATCATGTGGGAAGAGGCATCAAGGAGAATGTTTCAAAGGAACTGGAAGATGCTTTGGGTGTGGAAAAGAAGGACACAAATCCAGTAAGTGAAAAGGAAAAGGTTCAGTTAACACCAGGGATGAGGATAACGGTATTGCTACGATAACAACAATGGTTAAATGTTTTAAATGTGGAATGTACGGGCATTATGAAAACCAATACCCTAAGGGAAAGTCTCATGAAGAGAATCAGTATGGTCGTATGGGTAGTATTTATGTTGATGATGATGAAGAGACTATAGATGATATGTGAGATGAAAGAATTGTTGAAGCTCAGTCAATGGTTTAAGAATATAGTGGAATGATCACATGTTTATAATGTGTAATGTTGTATAATTAATCTCATGGTACTATGGAATAAAGAGACATCTAAGGATTGTTACACTGTTGTCTTTCCTTGAGTTTTGAAAGTTTATGATTAATGGTACCAGTATCCATGAAAGGTTATTCAGATATTTTTGGAATGTAGATGATATACGCATAATGAAGGGATAAGGAGAAAATTAAATATTTGATAGTATTCATGAGCTCATGACTGATATAAGAAGAAGGTTATATCGTGGTTTGAGTATATAGAATTTTGGATTTTGGTATGTGGAAAGAGTTTACTTTAGACAGCATTCATGTTTTTACTATGGTTCAATGGGTATTTTTTTTTCAAGAGAATACATGATTAAGGTATTCACATGATTGGAATGTGACCAACAATATATATATATGGGGGATAAATGATGGTATTCACATTCTTGGTTGATGACATTTCAAGTAATCGTTTTCTTTATACTATGAGCTTGGACCGAAGTATTTTAGATAAGCCTAAATATTGGAATGGATTATGTTGGACATGTGCTAAGTATTGTTTAAGGATAGAACTTTTTTTTGATATTACTGATGGGATTTTATAGTAATGTAGTTTTAGAAAAAGGACAACCTGCAGGACGGGCGACAGCCCATCGCGTCGGACAAGGCTGTGGGAATCGAACCCACAACTGAAGTGCGACTGGCCTTTATCGCCTACCACTGGCCTACAGGAAGTCCCTGTTTAGTAGAAACTAGTTTTATTATATTATGCAGTATGATATATGAAGTATAAGTTCATTTTATGAACCATATATGATTATTATCACTATAGATCGACTTATGTATGTAACTTTTGCTAACCTTTTGTTTGAGACAGATAGAATGACCCGTCATTCTATCACATGATCTACTAACACTTCACGAATAACAAATTCAACTTCATTTATTTAAGAGATGAAGTGGAAATTGTTCAAGGCACGAACAATAGTGAGATTGGACCAAAATAAAGTAAGTATTTATTCTAATTCAAATTCTTCAACTTTAGGGAAATGATCTTGAAAACCAAAAATGTTGTCCTAGTTCCCTTATATCCGATGAATCAGATGGTACCCTAGATCGTCACAAATTTATGGCTTTGTGATTGCTGGATTTTCCATAGCCATGTTCTCTACCACTCTCCATCAGAACATGATGGTTAGATTTCTCTTCCATATCCATATTTTCACCTATGTGGAAACCCATTGATTAGTTTATTTTGGTAACCATTACATTTCATACTTTTGTTTTTAAAGATTGGTTTTGGTATTCCTTTTTACGATGTGGGTTTCTATTAAATAAAATTTCGAATAGTAAACCATTTACAACCCCGACAAATTTCAAGGGCGAAATTCATTTTAAGGGGGGTAGAATGTAACACCCCGAGATTTTATGAAAAATATTCTTTTAATTTCATTAATGTCTTGTGTTGTATGCTACACCAAGATTACCTTGCTCTATACGCAACACCGTATTAGCTTGCAGTATACGCAACACTATTCTTGGATCGTGTTACACACAATTTTGATAATAGTTATTCTACGCAACATTGATTATATATATATATATTCAATGTATAAATGAAATATGGTTGGATTATGATATACGAAACAACGAAGGATTCTTGCGCAACACGCAACCCTGACTTGGCTTGCATTACACGCAATCACGACCTTCCTCGATAGTGTGTGTTGTACGCAATACTGAGTTTTACTAAACAATGATATATTATTATAATATTGTTATGAACTAGCCATTATGAATAGTGTTAACTAAATTTTGAATTTTATAACATTATTATTCATCTTACACATTTCTATAACATGGTATAAGAAAAAAATAAATTTTTCGGGTAAAATAAGTATTTTTCAGAAAATGCAGTTTTGCCGCCTTTTAATGGCACACCCACTTTAAATATATTTTTTGACATGTTTATATGTTCAATTTGACAAAATAAAATTCTTCTTTTGAATCAGTATATAAAAATCTACATTAGATAATGTTTTGATATTTTTCTGATAACTTTCATATTTTAATGAATAGTAAAAACACGCTATATTTTAATTTAAAAAAACTTTTTTCATCGTAATATCTTATGTGGTTAAGTTATAATATTGAATGGTTTTAAAGTATAAATAGAATATATTTTTTACCATTTAATATAATGTATTTCATTAGCATTGATTTTACCTTGAATTCGTAGGTTAAATCAATTCAATATTTTGCAATGTTTTAAAGAAAAAACCCGTTTTCTTTCGACAACAGGATTAATTCTAATTTAATTTCTGCATATTTTGCGTATTGAATGTGGAAAAATGGATTCCATATTTGGAATAAGTGGGTCCAAATTATTTTAATAAGCTACTTTTTATTTTTGGGAATTATGAATAGTAACTACGGTAAATTTTATTTACCATAGTTAAAGGTAAATCGGGTAATTAAGGGTAAATAAAATATTTTAAAATTACCCTAACAAATGTCAAAATCCTATTGGATGACTAAAAGTATACCCATATCACCTAAGGGTCGTATCAGATTCATTTAAGTAAATTTTGTCAATGAAAATAATTTAATTATTATTAAAACCAAAGAATGAGACAACATGTCACTTTCTTAAATCTTATAAGTATAATAATTTTAATCTAGTGCTAAACTTCATCAAACTTCGAACATGAATGATCTCCAGAATTATAATACAATTATATACATCATAGGAATTTATTTATAATTTTTAGGGATTAAATAATTATCATTTATTATGACACAAAGATGATGCAGTAATTGTCTTATTAATGAAATATTGACATAATTGTGTTATAAATGCCCAAATAAATGTAATTTGAGACTTTTTACGACTTACACTAATTTTATAGGTTAATATGACATGTTATTGTTGATTTAAGTAACTTGTTTTGAACTTATCATTCTGTTATGAATTTCATAAAAATCATGTACCAAATAGTGTCAAAATTGACATAAATTAGTTTGTAAAACAAATATTATATTATTAATTGTTATTTTATTCCTAAAAATCTAAGGTTCGGCCAAATGACTTAGATAAGATTATATATATTAATAATAAACAACTTGGGGTTCTTTTGGCTTGTTATAGTAAGTTTATTAACCATATAGTGTAAGAAAACAAAAAGACACGGTAAAAGTTAAATTATTTAACTTAGAGTTAAATCTAATTGATAAGGTTAGAATAATAACCTAAACTTGTCTAAATCCTATTGTATGAGAGGATTTCGACCCATCCCCACTTTAGATTATAAATAAGACCCTTTGGAACCATTATAAACCGAATTTGACCTTAATATAAAATAATATTTTGAGATTTTCCTAAGGTGCCCCTCTCCTCCCTTATAAAAGGGAACCTCCTTCCTCTCTTCCTCACACCACTTTGAGCCTTCAAGCTCATCCAAACCCTGCCAAAATCACTTCTCCACTTCCCTAGTATCATCCTAGAGGTCCTGGTCTTCTTCAAAGACCATCCTTATTTCTTTATGTGGAGGTTAAGAAAAGGTGCGTCAAAAAGAGGTAATATCCATTACCGATCATTTTCAATTTATTTCTTCTTCAACATATTATTCTTTAGTTGTTTCATGATAAAGTAATAACATAAGTATTTATTATATACTGATATGTTATTATAAATATTAAACAACTCTAATTAACCTTCTATCCATTCTACGGAAAAAAAGAAAATCACCGCGCGTGCGTACGTACGGAATACCGTCTCCACGCCGTGGTGTAATCTATTTTTCGCCACCACCTTAATTGGATGGGTATAATGGTGTAATGAGTAACTATATATGATTATTATAAAGTGATATTGATACTGAAGTATAATACATACACTTCAACGCAAGTTCACGATCATGAGAACGATATTATCGCTCGTGCGTACGTACGGACTACCGTCTCCACGACGCGATGAGATTCATTCTCCACATTAACCATTAATGAATGATTATAAAGTATATATAATTAATAATAATGAAATATATGACATGTTAAATCTAATGGATTTATGTGTATATATATATATGTATGTCATCTACTTACTTCCATTCAAGACAATAAGGAAAGGAAAACAGCGTTCATGCGTACGTACGGACTACCATCTCCATGAACGGTGTGTTTCATTTCATTTATCTATCTATTATATATATATATACTGAATATATATGATATATAAATCATGTTTTATATTCTGGAAGTAAGTAAATCATGATATAATTAATAATAATGTGAAGAACAACAAGACGAAACTCCTACGATAAATGAAATGATTTTACCCAAAACGCTTCTTTAACATGGAATTTACAAAAGAACAGGTAATATAAAATCATAAGTGAAACATATATGATATCATAAAAATGAATATGATTCTGTAATAAGTTAATTACATTATTTAAATCATTATACAGGAGGTTCGGATACGTACAAAGCATATCAGAAATAAGGTAAGGGAAATATCACAATCTCATTTTTATCCGAGATTATTTATACATTGGTATTTACTGGGGTGTATTTAATCATCCAAATCCATGTTTCCTCAATATGTAATATTTATATCCTTCTAAAATAATTTATATCCAATTTTACCCTTCGGTGAGTTTTTAGTAAAAGATATGAAAGGAATCTTTTGTCGTTTTTCGTACGAGGTACTTTTTGAATTTTCTGACAAAATTACGAGAAGAATGTTTTTTAACATATACGGAATGAATGGATTTTTAAAAAATAATTTCCAAGAATCTTCCTTTACAAGTTTTCATGTTTATTTTTAATCAACTTCTCTTAGTTTAGAATTGTATGACATGTTAAGAAAGGAAAAGTGTATTTGAAATTGAAAGGATATTTTCCTCAAGAATGGAGTTCAAGCGTTTTATCAAAATTATTTTCCATCTAAGATAATAAAGGGTTCTATTTCTATCCCTATTATTACATTGATTTGATTATGTTGTGATGGAATTATTTTTATGAATTCCTTTATCTTATATGAGTTGTTTTATGATGTCACAATGTTTAAGATTCCCATTTTTATTATATGGGTTATGCTATGATGTATGGTTTATGATTTTGTGGGAAACATAAGAATGGTATCATTATGAGATGGGTGGGACCTATATATCCCTCCAATGCATTGGGTAAAGATTTTATATCTCATGAGATAGACATGGCTGGAATGGTAGGTTATACCGGTTCAGTGAAACAGGACTGAAACGAGGGTGACTCGGTTCAGAAATGGACTTTGTCCACTAAGATAGTCCTGGCAATGAGTCTTGACTAATAAGATATGATTCTCTATGATTATGTGTGAATTCCACAAAGTTTCATGTTTTATGTTATGATTATTGGGTTTTCATTTCACTACTATGATTTATCCCATGTTATGAAATTATGCTCTCTTTTGCAGGTTAAGATTTCCAAAATGTTATGTTCTTATGAATATGATGTGATTGATATTTCTTTTGTTTACCCTTAATGAGCATTTTAGCTCACCCTTTTATGTTTTCTTTTCCCCAGGATATAAAGAAATGTTGTAGGTAAAAAAAAGGAAGATCTTTATGGGAGATGTTGAAGATCCTTCACCACGATTAGAAGATTATATTCCGAGTTTCCAAAGACACTAAACTATTACGATCCTTCTGTGTGTGTTTTTGTTATATACAAAGTATTCCGCAAAAGTAATGTAATGTCCATGTACGTCAAGCTTCGGGTCTCTACAGTGGAAGACCTCCAAATTCATCCTGAAAACATAAAAAAACTCTCATAAAATAGGTGTATCCTTAATGGTGAGTTTCTTCCTAACCATTTGAGAATAATAATACTCAGTTATAGGAATTAAGACCCAAAATATAGAAGTAATTTCCCTTGGATGTTCATATTCATTTTTGGATTGATAAATGATTATAGATTCATTAGGAATATGAAATATGACTTCCCTTACTTGTAAATTGATATGAACACTATATAGTGAAAGCCAATCCAAGCCAAGAAACACAAATAATTCATCTAAAGAAAGGATCACAAGATTTGATGGAATCAATTCAAAAAGAAATCAATTGAAGCAGAATTATAAACTTTTGATGTGACAGTTGTACCATTAGGATATTTCAAAACTATTAAAACATCTAATTTTTAATGTAATACAGTTATACCCTTAGATTTTTTAGAAATAACAGAGTGATTATAACAACCCTGAGCCTTATTGCACACATAAACATGATTTATTAACTAAACATACACGTAAGACAACTCTGAGGGTCAATATGTATTGTGTATTGAGAAATTTAGAACATTACACAAAAAATTAGAACATAAAACCCAACATATTTATAGAAAAATTCTTTCACATGACCACAACATTCCTTCATACATAGAATTCCCTTGGATAACTTGAGGATATGCATAAGAAAAAGGTGAGATATAAATTCAAATAAGGGAGTAAAAACAGAATAACATGAATAATATAGTACATGTTAGGAAATATTAATATCAATGGAGAACTATAGAAACATGAAAATAAAGGCATGCGATATCATGATTATCATAACACAGAAATGTGGAAAAAACATTAAACAAGATATATTCATGATCCAAGGATCATTGCACATGGATCATGAGTAATCCTTCATTGAACATGAATTATCATGATTAATCCCTCATTTCACTTGAATTATCATGACTAAACCCTCATTTCACTTGATAGATCATGATACTAGTATTTTCCCAATGCATTAGAGTGTTATCAGGGCACACCCTTCTTAATCATTTCATCTCATGTATAAGTGTGCCATATGGATCATATTACATGGATTCATAAAACATCAGCTCTAATTCCACGATAATGGAATTTGGAATTCATAAATGAAACTCTATAATAAATAAGTAAATGTAGATAAAGTTGAACACCCTTGATAGAGAAATGGGTATGGTATTTACTACACAATGACTTTGTCTTGGAAAATCGCAGTGCAATTTCAGTTGCAAAATGACGTGATATAAGTATTCATAAAAGTTGTTTATGAGATATAAAGGTGTGTCTCATAATATGAACATGAAATGGAAAGTAAGGGGGTCATATAGATAAATTTCCCAAAATATGAAATTGAATTTAGATTCACAAATCTAAAGAATTTCTTGAATGTAAGTGAGGAGAGAGAAATCCATTACGAAATTTCTCCATGATAATAAGTGTAGTGGGGAGGAATTAATGAGATAGAAAGGGGTATGAAATCATTCAAACATAAGTATGTAATTATTGGTGATGTTTAAAATCATACCACAACATTTTTAATTGAAAATAAAAGGGTATAACAACATAAGGAAACATGTACAAAAAATTAGAAAAGAAGAAATCCCTTACTTGAAAGTATGATCCAAAGGCTTGGAAGAGGATTATTAGCAGCTTGGGGTGCCTTGGTATGATTTTAGATAGAGGTGGTAGGGGTTTTTAGTGCTCCAAATGGTTTTAGTGGAGTAAAGTGGGACATTGAGTGGATTAAGATATTAAAGGGGAGAGAATTCAATATTATTTGGGTTTTGGACACTTCACATTAAACTAATCAAAAACACAAACCATCCCTTTTTTTTTTCCACAATGTTTACTAAAGGGGATTGGAAAACATTATTTTATAATTAAAGTGGCCGAAATTGTTAATATATTAGGCTTTCTTATGTAGAGGTGAGTCCACTCTCAAGGAAATCATTTTAAAATGTTGAAATGTTTTATAAGTCTTAGAGGGTCCACTAAGGATTTGTAAAAAAAATCAAACAATTCTAAAATCACATTATTTTAAAGGTAAAACATAAATTGTCCTAAAATATATTTTATAGTATTTTATTACATCACTATTGGGTCATTATGATGTCATAAAACACATCATGTATTTAAAATGCATTTAATTTTTAACCAAAAATTTAGCTATCTCAGAAAATTACCAAAAATTCACCTTTGGATAATATCAATGTCTTCATTCCAAAAATAATATTAATTATATATAAATAATTATCTAAATATGTGTATTTTCACTTTTAAAATAAGATCCTAAATTTATTAATAATCCATGGGTTTGGACAAAAACAGTTTCCAAACATTAATAAAAATTACAATTGTAATCCTAAAAATTATACGATAATTTATATTTATTAAAAATTAATATACAAATAATAACATATAATTAAAATTTTATTAAATTCCAAAAATTCATTAATTTATCAAAATATATTTTTAATTGAATATTAACTAAAAATACTATTTGTTCTTTAAAACCCATTTACAAAGTTACAATAATGAAATGAATGTATATTCTTTATACCAAAAATAAAGCACATAATCATAGTGATAGGGTTTTGTTACATAACCCCTTACAACACCTTTATAAGACATAAGTGTAACATGTGCGATGGTGATAGACTCATAGGGGGGCTCAGATAACATCACTCCAGTGGAAATTTCTATTAACTGCCACTTCTACCATAGGGGATTCTGTTAAATATTAACATGTTGAAGATCAAAATTGACTTGGTCACGAGTGAATACCTATAAAGCTACCTAATTTCTAAGCTCCAACAAATGAGATTTTTATAGATCAACTCTACTGGATGATTTTATCAATTCCTTTGTCTGAGTAAATTGGATTTGTTAAAGCACTATATTTATACTAAACATGTGATCACTGTTCGAAGACTATAATAGAAATGGTAATTTAAAATCCAGAAACATAATACCAAGGAAGTGTTTATGATTTATATAACCATTTTATATAATAACACATTTAAATAGATAAAGATGAATTTTTATTAATAAATATTTTTGTAGTTACAATCATCCCCCCTTAAGAAATTTCTCCCTCGAAATTTTCTTTTCGCACACTAAAATAGATGTGGGTAACTCTTCTTCATCACTTTATCTAATTACCATGTTTCCTCATCAAACTTGTGGTTTCTTTACAACACCATGATGAGGGGAATTATCTTATTTTGTACAATGTTTTCCATTTGATCTATGTTATTCCCTGGCTTCTCTTCATAGGACAAGTCATTATCCAATGATACCAATTCTAGATTGAGTACATGCGATGGTTCAGGTATATACTTCCTCAAGACTGATACATAAAATACATCATGTACTTTTGATAGGTTTGGTGGGATTTCTAGTTGACAGGCCACTACTCCAATGCAATCAAGGATATAGAAAGTGCCGATTTACCTTGTATTATGATTTCCCTATATTCCCAAATATCATAACTCTCTTCTAAGGTGATATGTGGAGGAATACCATGTCCCCAAAATCAAACTCTAGGTCTTGCTGATGATTATTAGCATAACTCTTTTTCGACTCTGAGAAGGTTTAATGTGTTGTTGGATTGTATTAACCTTCTCCACAAGTTCTTCAACCATTTCTGTACCTAGGTGTTTTCTCTCCCCCAATTCATCCCAACATGCGGGCGTTCTTCACCTCTTCCCATAATGGGATTCATAATGAGCCATTTGGTTTCTTGTGTAGAAACTGTTATTATAAGAGAACTCTACTAGAGGGACATGTTGATCCCATCCTCCTTTGAAGTCCATTGAGAATGATCTCAATATTTCCTCAAGTGTTTGGATAATCCAGTCAGATAGGCCATCAGTTTGAGGATGATATGTCGTACTGAAGTTTAGCTCAGTATTCAGAGCATGTTAAAGACTCTTATAGAACATAGAGGTGAATCGTGGATCTTGATTGGATAAAATAGATATTGGTACTCTATGTTATCTTACCACTTCTCTGATATACATTTTTCTAGTTTCTCCAATGATAAATCATATCGAATTGTAATCAAGTGTGAAATATTTGTAAGACGATCCATAACAACCCAAATAGAATTGTTTCCTTTGGATATCTTTGGATGTCTGGTGGAAACTTCTATGGTGATTTTCCCCCATTTCAACATTGGTAAGGGTAATGGTTGCGTTATCCCCATAGACATATACCTCTCAAACTTTACTTACTGTCATAATAGGAACTTTGATGTATACTCAGTGATATCCTTCTTTATGCTATCTAACCAATAATGCTCCTAGAGATCTCGATACATGTTTATGTTCCCTGGGTGAATGAATAAATTCAAATTATGTGCCTCATACAAAAGTTCTTTCTTTAACTTGGGATTTGATACAACACAAATTCTTGTCCCAAATCTCACAATTCTATCTTCATTAAAATTGTACTATGTGGATTTCCATTTTTATGATAGTTAACACTTTCTTTTGAATTCCCACATCATCCATTTGAGCATACTTTAATATTTCCCAAAGAGATGGTTGATAAATCATTTGTGAAAGGATTGATGATGTTCCCCTCATTATGATTCCCATGTCCATCATCATCAAATTTAAGAATATTGGATCCTTTTTAATTATCATAAATGATATAATTGTTGGGTCCTTTCTACATAGATAACCCGCCACCTTGTTCGCTTTCCCAAGGTGGTAACAAACTGAGAAGTTGTAGTTTCTTATCATATCTAACTATATTCGTTGGCGCATTTCAACTCTTTCTATGTGAGTATAAACTTAAGGATGTTTTGGTTCGTATATGTTCCACACTTCCCCCTAAGGAGGTAATGTCACCTAAATTTTAATGTGAATATTAATGCAACCAACTCCAGATCATGTGTTGGATAGTTTTTCTCATGAACCAACAATTTATTTAAAGCATAGGCAATGAATTTTCCATTTTTCATCACTAAAAATCCCATGCCCTTTTTCAAAGCATCACTAAATACAACAAATTTTTTTCCACTTATGGGTTGTGTGAGCACAAGAACAATGATAATCCTACTTTTCAACACCTTGACGTTCTCTTCACATTCATCAATCCAAGGAAACTGGACTCCCTTCTAGGTTAGGTTGGTAATATGGTTATACAATCATGAAGAATTTCTCACAAATCATCAACAATATCCAGCTAACCCTAGGAAGCTACTGATATATGTTACTGATGCTGGACTCAAACATCCCTCAATTGTAGTTGTCTTGGAGGGTTCCACAGATATCCCATTGCTTGTGATGATATTACCTAAAAATGAGTCCTCCATTAACTAGAACTCCCAATTTTTGTACTTTTCATAGATCTTATCCTTTCTAAAGGTCTCTAGTACAGTGCTTAGATCCCTCTCATGATCCTCCTGGGTTTTATATTATATTATAATATCATCAATAAATACTAACACAAAATTTTCAAGGTAATCTCTAAATACTATATTCATCAAATCCATAAAGATTATGGGAGCATTAGTCAGTTTGAAAGTCATTACTATGAATTTATAGTGCCCGTACCTTGTACAAAATAATCCATGGGGATATCCTCCTTCTTCACCCTTACTTGGTAATATCCAGACTACAAATTCACCTTGGATATTTATTGTGCTCCACATAGCTGATCAAATAGGTCATCAATTCAGGGAATATGATACTTTTTATTTATTTTGATTTTGTTGATATCACAATAATCAATGAAAAGAAACATTGATCCATCCTTCTTCATGATGAATAGGACTAGTGCACCCCATGGTGACGCACATGGGCATATAAACCCTTTATCCAGATTTCCTATAGTCATTTCTTCACCTCCTCATTCTCCACAACAACCATCCAATACAGATTCTTTGATATTGGAAATTCCCCAAGTATTAGATCAATTTACAATTCAACATCTCTTCTAGGAGGAAGACCAGGAAATTCCTTGGGAAACACTTCAGCGAATTACCTCACAATAGAAATGTCTTTAAGGATGGTTTGTTTCTTAGACTCAATCATATAATAAAGATACACATGCTCATAGGGTACTAATATCCACAATTGAGATGATGGTGGTAAATAAGATTCATCCTCCTACTTGAACATGTACAGAATCGAGGGTTGATTCACAATATAGAGAGTTATTTCCCTCTCATGAGAATTTATTTTGGATCTATATAAGGAAAGTCAATCCAAGCCAATAATTTCATCAAATTCTTATAGAGGGAGTATAGTGAGATTTGTTGGGAAGTTAAATCCAAAATTTATGATAGGGGAAGAGTAAAATTCATGGGATGCGATGAATTTCCCATTTTATGTTCTCACCAACATCATTACTTATAGGATTTGTGGGGGTGTTGGGATTGTTCTACTAAACATTCGAGATCGAAAAAAATGTGTAGAACTAGAATGAAAAATTATGTTATCTATTCATGAAGGAATAACAAGCATACCTATTACCACTTCATTGTCGTGGTTCAATTCGGCACTAAGGATGAAAAAGCATGCCCTTGTTGCCTTAGAGGTTGTTGGTTTCCTCTGATAACTATTGGCCTAGGGAATTGGTTTTCAAAGTGACCTGGTTCTTTGCAGTTGAAGTAATGAATATTGTGTTGAGGGTTGAATGGATAATTCCACTCCTCTGTTATTTCCACAGGTTTTTCTTGTCCATATTTAATGGCTAGGTTCCCTCCTATTTCACACTTAAATAAATTACTCACCCCTTAAGGAAATTTACGGGGTGATTTTTTATGCGCCATTAGAAAGAATGGTGCTGCATTTTCTTAGAATCATTGGATTTATCCATCCGATCACCAGAATTAAATTCCACCATACTCTTCTTATTTATATGATACACCTGAGATTCGCTGATATCCATTTCGACTTTGAGGGAACATGAGACAATTTCTTCATATATATCGAAGTCATGGATAGCTAGGGATTTCCATAGGTTAGGTCTTATCCCACTAAATAAGTGGTCAACCTTGCATTTGGGTGTAACAAAAAAGCCAGAGGCATATCATGAAAGCCTTTTCAAGTTTTCCTTGCATGCCATGCTGGATTTTTCATCTTTTAACTTGAAGCCAAGGAAGTTCCTTTCCATCTTATGTCGTAGGGTGTGAGGAAAATATTTATCAAAAAACATTTTCAATAAATCATTCCATTCCAACACCTCGACCTCTTCCTTAGGCTTTTTATTTTTGGTTAATTTTCACCATTGATCATCTTAACTCCCCATATGATAAGTAGCTATAACAACCTTCTCTTTTTGGAACATTGAATGATGTATAATATCCTTTCAAGTGAGTTTTTCTATTTTTCGGTGATTGAGGGATCAGATGATCCATTGAAAATAAGAGGCCTTTGTCTCATGAATCTCTCTACTGCAACTAGTTCTTGGGTGGGGGGTTGAACATTCATCCTAACCCATTTTTCTATTAAAAAAATGAGTTAAATACGAGATTATCATGATAATTTTTGCGATTACCACTCCCATTGGGTTTGTCATTTCATTAGAACAACCATCACCATGATATTCACATCAGTTGTTAGCACGAGTCCTCCTACTACTGGCCATTGGATTGAATAAAAGAAAATTTAGGCGTAAAAAATAAAGGGGAATGAAAATAAAAAAATGGAAAACATATAAATTAAATTTATTTATGTAACTTATTTGTGTTATCCATGTTCTACTTCCCAGAATATATTCTTAGGGAAATTTTTTAATTCCCTTGATAATGGTTCATACTGTGATTATGAATTTTCCAAAGAATACAACCTGGTAGTGTCGTATCCAAGAGTACTGTAAGGCTTGTTGTCATGCACCAATTCCCATTCGAGTCAAGCTCAAAGCTATGTTTTCGGGTTTTACCCGTAGATACATTTGTGCCAGAGTCGTCTTACCTTCTCATATCCAAACAGGGATGTATTTTTTTGATAAACCACTAACACTATACTCACCAAAATTTAGGGATGTTTTTATCATAATTAGTCTTATCTCTAAGTCTTTCACTAGGTCTTTTAATCCTAATCCCAAAATAACTAAACCTATCCTTTATTACCAACTATAACAACCCTGGTCTTTATTACACACATAAACATGATTTATTACATTAAAATGCACATAAGTAACTCTATGGATAGAGAGGTATAGTGTCTTTGGAAATTGGTAACATTACATAATAAATTATAACAAAAAACCCAACATATTTATTGAAAACTTATTTTACATGACCACAACCTTCCTTCGTACTTAACATTGCACGGGATAACATGAGAACATGAATAATAAAATGGTGAGCTATAAATACTAGTAAGGGAGTAAAAAATGCATAGCATGATGAATATAGTACATGTTAGGAAATAGACATATCAACGAGGAACAAGGAAAACATGAACATAAAGGCATGATCTAGCATGATTATTAAAACATAGAAATGTGGAAGCAACATTTAACATGATGTTAGCTTGATCTAAGGCTCATTTCACATATTTCATGAGTAAACCCTCATTGCACTTGAATTATCAAGATTAAACCCTAATTGAACTTGAATTAACCAGAGTAAAACCTCATTTTACTTGACGTATCATGATGTTGGTCTTTAACCAATGCAGTGGAGAGCTATAAGGGTGAATCCTTCTTAATCATTTCATTTCATGCATATGTGTGAAACATGGATCACAGATCATGGATTAATAAAACATAATAATTTATTTCACGATAATGGAATGTTGAATAAATACATGGAACTAAATAATCAATAAGTACATGTTCATAAATTTGAATACCCTTGATAGAGAAATGGGCATGGTATTAACAACACAATGACTTTGGCTTGGAAAATCATGTTGCAATTTCTGCAACATAACAGCGTGATATAAGAATTCATAAAAACTATTGATGAGGGAGAAAGGGATGTCTCATAATATTTACATGAAATGGATGCTAAGGGGGTCATATAGATACATGTCCCAACAAATTAAATTGAGTTTAGATTTATAAAACAAAAGAATTCCTTGAATGTAAATGAGGAGAGAGAAATCCCTTATGGAATTTCAGCATAGTAACAAGTGTACTTGGAAGGCATTAATGAGAGAGAAAGGTGTCTATAATCATGAAAACCAAAGAGGGACGTATAGGGGAGGTTCTAGATCATACCCCAATATTTTAATAGAAAAGACAAGGGTATATAAATATAAATAAACATAGACAAAAAATAAGAGAGGATGACATATCTTACCTAGAAGTGTGATGCAATGGCTTGGGAGAGGCTTATTGGGAGCTTGGAGCACCCTGTGAGGATTATAGAGAGAGAGAGAGGAGAAAAGGGGTTTGTTGGGAACCAAATTGTTTGAGTGAAGATAAGTTGTAGATTGAGTGGGTTTATATTGGAAATGAGAGGGAATTCTTTATTATTTGGGTTTTGGTCACAACACATTAAACTAATCAAAACCAGAAACC
The DNA here is from genome assembly GCA_963277665.1 of Viscum album. Classification (NCBI taxonomy): domain Eukaryota; kingdom Viridiplantae; phylum Streptophyta; class Magnoliopsida; order Santalales; family Viscaceae; genus Viscum; species Viscum album. The sequence continues at coordinate 300,617,854 of OY728137.1, read as the reverse complement.
ATCCCCTAGTTTTTGCCAATGTTTTTTGACCAAGGGGAGTGGAAAAAATTATTTTATAATGAAAATGGAAGAACGTAATAAAATATAAGGATTAATTATGTGGAGGTGATTCACACTCTCAAGGAAATCATTTTAAGATGTTAAAATGTTTTATAAGTCTTAGAGGGTCCACTAAGGCTTTGTAAAAGAAGTCATACAAATATAAAATCACATTATTTTAAATTCAAAACCTATATTGGCCGAACATAAATTTTATTGTATTTTATTACATCACTATTGGGCCATAATGATGTCATAAAACACATTATATATTTAAATGGTATTTAATGTTTACCCAAAAATTCAATTCTCTCAGAAAATTAGGAAAAATTCACCATTGGATAATTTCAACATCCAAATTCAAAAAATAATATTCATTTTATCTAAATAATGTTATAAATATTTGTATTTTCAATTAGAAAATAAAAAAAACAATATTTATTTAAAATTCATGGGTTTTGAAAAAATAATTTTTCAAACATTAATAAAAATTACAATTTTATTCATAAAAATTATATGATCATTTATATTTAATAAAAATTAATTTAGTAATAATAATATTTTATTTAATACCAAAAATCCATTCATTCAAAAAAATATATTTCTTAATTGAATATAAACTAAAAATTCTATTTGTGCTTTAAAAACCATTTATAAAGTAACAATATTGAAATGAATGTATATAATATATACAAAAAATAAAGAACGTAATCATAATTCAAGGGTCTTTTTACATAACCCCTTATAACACCTATATAAGACCTATGGGTAATGTGTGTGATGGTGACATACTCTTGGGGTGGCTCAGATAACATCACTGGAGTGGTAATCTCTGTTAACATCCACTTCTCCCTTAGGTGATTCTGGTCAAGCTCGAAGTGTTAATGGTCGGACAAGGCTTGGTTAAGAGTGATTCCCAATGACACTACCTACTTTTCAATATTTGAAAAATGGGCTTTGTATGGAGCAATTCTACTATATGGGGCCATCTCTTCCTTTTTCTGAGTAAATTGGATTTGTTAAGGCCCTATTTTTATACAAATCACGTGATCTCTCTTCAGCGGCTATATTAGCAACTATAACATTTATTAATGGTAAATTAAAATCCAAAAAAATAAAACCAAGGATGTTAATATTTTTTATATAACCATTTTTCATAATAATACATTCAAATAGTTCAAGATTAATTTTCATTAATAAAATTTTGGGTCGTTACAGTGATTGGATACATAATCCAAAAAAATATTAACAGCATTAGAGTTGATGGTATGTGTACCTTTTACCACTTCATTTTCATACTCCACACTACCAATAGAAATTTCATGTTGTTTTATGATTTCTATATCCTTCAGATGATGTTTATGTCGATCATCAACAATAACACTTAAATTTGGGAATCGGTTTTCATAATGCCTATTTTTCTTGCACTTGAAGGATTTAAGTGTGGGAGGTTCATTCTATGTGGCCTTTTATCTATTCGAATAATTACCTATCTTTTTTTCCATCACTTCAATAGTCAATTTCCCACTGGTTTTATTTTTAACAATTAAAACTTTTACTAGTCCCTTTAAGATAGTTTCCTCCATGTTTATTTCGACACATTAAACATTAATCAAAGATCAATTTATTTCCACTATGGTTTTTATATTTTCCCTTGAATTCCATTTTTATCTTCTGATGAAACACATAAAATTTAGGGGTGCCTCCAATATGTATATCAACCTTGAGAGAACATCAGATGATTTATTCAAATCTATTTCAATGCCTTATGCCTAATTCCCCTCAAATACTTGGCTTTAATCAATTGATGAATACATCATCCTTGGTTGTATTATAATTATGGAAGCATACCTTGTAAGTCATTTGAAATTTACTTCATTGGTACCAAAATATTCATCATCATTTTGACTATGATCAAGGAACTAATTCTATATCATTGTTTAATGAATATGAGGGATGTTATTATTGAAGAATAAATTCTTGAAATCTTCTCATTGAATATAGTTAATTTCATCTCATTGCCTCATATGCTTGATAATATTCCACTATTGGTATACTAAATCATCCAAATGATAGAATAGAAAAATTAATTTCTCATGCTTTCAACATTGGAGAATTGGAAATATATTTTTAGTGGTACTCATCCATTTTTCATCTTCTAGTGGATCAGAAGACCCATTGAAAGATAGTGGAATATTTCTCTGGAATGACTCAATAGAATGTTGTTCCCTCCTTTACTTGTTTGTAAGTACTTCATGACTCATAAGTTGAGTATGTTATGTGAAAATAGAAAAAAGATTTTATATTCTATCTCCCATAAAATTTAATTTGATAGGAGGAAAATTGTTTCATTTCTCATCGCATTCAACATTAACATAGTTCTTTCAGGTTCGAGCCATTGACTAAAACCAAAAAACACAATGTGAGAAAAAATAATCATAGTGGGAAAACCACATAATCAAGAGAATTTACTTCTAAAATTTCAGTTCAGGTATTCTTATTATTATCCTAGGTTATTTATTATCATTACCAAACTCTACAATTTTATCCTATACATGGACTTATCCCTAAGATTCTTGCTACAATTTTTTGATCTTATTTTTAAAAGTTTAGATAACATATTCTCAGATACCGACCATAATGGTCCATACTTTTCATACATAGATATTAAATCCAAATAGAAGAATATTAATTATATAACATATAAAAATAAGACCAAAACCATACATGCCTAGTGCATTTATAATCTAGAAAACATAAATAAGTGATTTATAAACAACTAAATCATCTCTCACTTATTGATATATAACTAAAGTCGTTTCTGACAAATCATATTTAATATATTTCTTCATATTCTAGGTAAAAGAAACATTATAAAAGGTTAAGATCAGATGCTCAGTAAGGGTAATCAAGGGGGATAACATAAACATAAGGGCCGAAGAACATGTAGTTAAATTTTGAAAAGTATATCCTATATACCAAGGATCATTATTTTGAGTTATGGTATACATCATAAAGGTTTATAAGAAAATAATTATAAAGAATATAATTCATGTCAATATAATATTAGCCTTAAAACTATAGAATAAATAAAATAGATTGAAATTGTTTTTATATAAGAAAAGGATCGGTACCAACACCATCATAGAAGAAAAATTCCCGCATTAATATAAGTTCACCCATCATTCTATCTCGGTATTACTAAACCAATTTTACTTCCCATTATATTCCTTTATTACGGAACCAAGTTCGCTTCCCATTTTAGTCATGTCTATCACATAAGATATAAATATTTCCCCCATTCCTTATAAGGAGATATAAATCACACTTATTATATAGTGAAAAATAATCCTATGTGTGACACAAATACACAGTTTACTTATCATATCAGAAATCATGAAAATATTGGGTTTCATAAACATTTCATCTTAACATAACCCATGGAAAATAAATGGGTTTCATAAATATTATGTCATCCTAAAAAATAAAAATAAATAAAATAATGAGGATAATATTATTGAAAAATATCACCACTAAATCATAATTAACATCATATAATGTTATCTAAGAAAGAAAATATTTTTGGGAGATCACTTGAAATAATTCTTGAGGAAAATATCGTCTTTATTCAAAAAAAACATTTTTTTTAAATGCCATGCAAGTTTAAAAGAATATTTTTTCTCTGAAAATAACCTTATAAGATTGAAATGGAAGCCTTATTTCATTAAGTCATCACGAAATTGGTAAAATACTTTCATTCCATATATGTTAAAAAACAATCCATTTGTAATTTTTTTGGAAAATTCACAGAGAACCTCATTTGGAAAATAAAAAAATTCCTTTCAAACCCTTTAGTAGAAATTCACAGATGTATAAAAATGGATTTTAAAAATTATAATAGAATATTAAAACATTTTTGAATTTTTTTTGGAAACATGTTCAATGAAGATAATTATTCCTTAGTAGATATTTATATATAAATAATTTTGAATAATAATTAGATTGTGGAAATTTCCCCTTACCTCAGGTCTGATTTCTTTGTATTTATTTTAAAATAATGTAAAATATTTTAAATAATGTTATTAATTTATACTAGAACCATATTAAAATTTATGACCTCATATATTATCCTATTCTATCATCTTATCACCCATTTATTAATAATGTTTCATTATTTCCCTTTATTTGAGTGTAAGATGCTTCATTTTCGTATGCATATTTTGTCATATAAGTCCCAGTAATTTCGGATAGGATATAGTTCTATCATATATAGAATTATATTATGGTAAAATATATAATATTTATTCATTAAATATATTTAATTAATCATTTTTGATTGGTGAACGTGGAAATTGAATTGCATCTTTTCGTGGAGATGGCAGGTCATTCGTATGCATGAGGGACAATATCACTTCCTTAATGATGAAAGGTTAAGTAAGTGGATGATATATAATTTTTTTCAGAATAACAATATTTTATAATTTACATATATATATATATATATTATTTTGATTATTATACCCATGAAATTAATGTGGTGATGAAAAGAAAAATACAACACAAAGTGGAGACAATTTTCCGTACGTACGCACTCACAGTGATTTGGTTTTTAGTTGGATCAATAAAAGTTAGAATAAGGATTTTAAAAAATCAAAATAACATCTCATAATATTGGATATACTAGAGTTACTAATTTATAATAGACACAACACATGATGAGGAATTATAAGAAGAAATAATTAAGAAAGAGTCAATAAAAATGCTTACCTCTTCTTTAACGAAGTTCTTTTATATACCCTCTTAGGGAATTTAGGGTTGGTATTTTTAGGAGTACATAAACTCTAGACACAACATAGAGAATTTTAGATGATAATATGAATGGGGATGGTTGATATTTAAGGATCAATGTGATGTAAAAAATTGAGGGAGGAGGATCCATGTTATAATCTAGGAAAGGGAAACTTTAAGAATTTATAAAAAATTAATTTATAAGAAAATTAAATCTCAATAAAAACACCTATAGATGTAAATATATTATAAGATAATATGGGATAAATTTTTAATCTCATGAAGCAATATATTTTATAAATGTTTTGGTATTATTTTAAATCTAATATTTTTTATTAACCTTTCGTTAACCCGTATTAATTTTAAGAATGGTAAAAACATTTTTATTATTTAAGGGTTTTAATTTTTACTTATGTAACATAAATTAGAAAATAAAATAAAATCCAATAACACTTTAGACCATATTCTTACTATTTATTATTTTTAAATATTTTTTGTGATTTTAAATTATTTTAAAAAATATTATGTTGACAAAATATCATTAGTGTCAATTTTGACACTATTCATTACATGGAATTTTAAAAATAATAATATTACAATTTAACTTATAAATTTATATTTTTTAATATATCTAAGAGCTCAATTTAAACTATAAAAATCTTTGATATCATTAATTTTCTAAAATTATATTTCTTCAAATTTTTTTAATAAAATTTATATGATATTTCCATTAATAAAATAATTATTATATAAGTTTTTTTTAATTATATAATATACTTATTTATTCACTAAAAATAAAAAAAATATGAAAATGATGATAAATCCTCCATATGTCAGAATAATATTTTTAGTCAAATTTATATCTTATGAAACTCAATATTGAAAATGATATTGCATTTAAAACATGAATGTGACATGTTGGAATTTTCATTAAATAAAATATTATAAATGACAAAATTGTATCTATGTTTCCTAAGAAGATAAAAATAGATTTATACGATGAAAATATTTTTATTAGATTAAAAATGTATATTCAATTCATTCGTAACATATATTTTTCCATGTGGTCACATAAGTGATATTTTAAACAAAGAGAGTGACATTTTGTGACATTAGTTTATTTAAATACTATACCAGTAAATTTAATGGACATGTTTCAATTAAACAAATAAAGTTATATCCTTAGGTGTTATGGGTTTAATTATATTTATAAAAAATTGATATTGTTTATGGTCATTTTATAGTCTTTATCAATTTATGTTTTACCTAAATTACCCAATTTACCCTTTACTATGGTAACAAAGTTCATTAAGGTTACTATTAAAATTATCCAAAAAAGGGACCTATTAAATAAATTTTAATATTATGAATCTAAATTTTGAATCCATGTTTTTAAATTCTAATTATATATTTTTTGAATTTAATTGAAAATAAAACTGATAAAATTACATGAAAAATAGTTTTTTGAAAAAATACCATTTAAAAAAATAATGTTTTTTGATTAATTTGTTTATAAAATACTTTTCAAAAACCTTAATTAGTTTATAAAAATAAAAAAATTGAAATTTAGAACTAATACAAAACAAAATTTACCCTAGTAAATAGTTTTATGGAAAATGGATTTTTTAATAAATATCATTATATTCATTATTCATAAAAGAAATAAATGTTTTTTTATTTTGATATGATGAATTAAAAAATGAAATAACTTTTTGAAAATAAATTTTATGTAACTCCTCAAAATTATTATTTATTCATAAAAATAAAGAAAACTCATTTTTCAAGATAACATATTTTTTTGATGAATAAAGTGATAGTACTAAAAATTGTACGATCATTTTATAAGAACATACTAATAAATTAATATTTAATTGGAACTTTATATTTATTTCATAAACTTTTTGTTTATATATATTTCTTCCATTTTAATTATTAGGTTATAATAGTCATTTTATACTAATAGTGTCCCACTGTTCATTTAAACTCGGTGTTGTGTGCAACACATGCTATCAAAAAAATAAAATAATTTTAAAAATAATATTTCATAAAAATATTAGGGTGTTACACATAACCACATATGAATGATGAAATAAATAAAACCTATAATATTAAAATGAATTGGGTGATCTTCACAATAATGGTTTTTAATTTATTCAACATAGTGGGGATCATGAACCAAGATAGGGAACAACCATTCATAGGTTGAGCTATAAAATATTTGAGAGAATAGAAGTCAGCAAAGGAAGACTAAACACATTAAATTAAAATTAGTGAAATTAGAATACTATTTATAACATCAAATCATATACCTTAATAGAGAAATTAAATATTACAAAAATCACAACATAACACTGATGGAACTTTAACCAACCTTGTTAATCCCTAAGAAAACAAATAAAAACCTATTAAAGATACCATAGTCAAACCAAGTGTTCACCCCCTCATTATCCACCAAAACCGACCAAGGATACCATAATAATTGTCAATCCCTATAGCCAATGTATAATGATGAAAAAAAGTGTTTAAAAATAAATAAACTGATCCAATCAAAAGGAATGGCCGAGTTAGAGAAGAACTTGGACACCCCAAGTGGGATTTCATTAGATATATGGTGAAATATAAGGAATATAAAAATTCTCTAAAAATGGGTTTTCAATGAGATAAGGAAGTGTAAAAATAACAAAATGATAACATCAAACATTGATTTGACCACCACAAATCACATGAAAAGGCCCACATGATTTGTGATACTTAACTAGGGGAGAATTAAGGGATTAAATTTCTTTTAAACCTATTCTAAAAAAAATACACAATACCCATATTAATGTGAAAGATAAGATCACCATCTAATATATAAACACATTTTATTATATAAAAAAACTAGGCATAGTATTTTTTAGAAGGTTCAACACTAAAAAAAGAAAAGCTGCATCCCTGGTTGAGCTAGTAAAACATGTGATAAAATGATCCCCTAATTATCATGGTTTATAAATGTGAAGGGATTATCTTTAATCTCATTATATAGAGTGTGTATATATTATTAGATAATAAAATCCCTCCTAAGAAAATATAGAGTATTTTGAAATGTAACAACAAGGGGGTCCTCCACTAATGTATATTTACATCATGTTGATGGTTTCATTCTTGATATTATTCTTCCTTCACTTCTCTCTGTTTCCCTACTCCTCTTATTATAAATTCTCTATCCATGCCCCAGACATAATTTATCAAAAAATTCATTTTCTATAATAATTTATTAAACTTTTATAGAAAAAATTTCACTTCCTTTTTATCAAAATATCAATTAAATATTAAAATATAAACAAATAACTTCATATATAATTACTACAACTTCATTTTGGGTCACAGATCAATATAGGCGTTTATATAACCCATAAATTATATTTAGGGGATTAAAGAATCAATATATATTTTCCATTAAACAACCAATTTTATGATGTTATCAAATAAAATTAATAATTAAAATTAACCTCCATCACTGCATGTTTAGCTTTATTTTTGTCCTTAAGTCACAATTAGGAAAATTTCATCATGTTATATTAATTACCTTTCAATTTATTAGAAACATTAATCTTCATTGTGGAATGAATAGTTATTTTGTTGTACAAACATCAATCACCTTCACAAATAGAGAAACACCAACGTTTAAAAGGCCAAGGATTTTAGTGTAATTTTATGCTTCATAGAAAAATAACATCTCTTCATGATGTAATTTTCATTTTCTTGGTATAAAATTTTTGTCAAATAGGTTCTTTAAAACAAGATATGTATAAATTTGGAGTGATTTTATGGAATATATAATCTAAAGGGGCACTAATTTCTCATGTCCTCATAATTGTGATGTGAATTGTTAATTTACAATCCAACCATTATCCTTTTCATTGTGATTTCAGTGTCCATAAATTTGTGTACAAGCAGCATTAGATTCAATAATTTAACCATGGAATGACCACCTAGGTTATAAAATGATTTTATAATATGATAATATATTTTAAAATTATATATCATGAATTTTTGTGTGGAAACTTCAATTAGGGTGAATTATCATCTCAAACCCAAAACACCCATAAACCTCCATATTATTAGTTTAAATCCTCTTATAAAGTATCCCAAGATTTAAAATTAACTAAACCATAATGGAAACACCACTAATCTCTTGATATTAAATATTACTAATATAATGAATAATTTTTTCAAAACAAAAATCCGACACTAAAGTTATTTAATCATATATACTTTAAAATTACATTAAATTAATAGTCATATCACTCTTTGAAAATCTCTATAATGATAAGGGATCCATATTCTTCATCCTATATAGTCGTCACTAACTCTCTAATCTCTATAATCATTATCAACATGATCTCATTAATACCCCCTTTGTAATTTTTTAATTAATGATTAAATTTATCAAATTTTTTTTTACTATAAAACATAAATCACCATTTTAAATTATAATTAAATTATTATTCAACCATTCTAGTCCTATGTGAGAGAAATCAGTTTAATAAATAATAACTATGTATATAAATTCAATGGATTCCTAATATAGTAGATTTCAGAAACACTTAAACAATATCCCTCTTCCATCTCATAGTTTATTACATTTTATCAACTAGTCAAAACTATCCATTAATTTTCCAAACCCAAAAAAACAATCACAAATCCACAATAAAATCCTTAGAATAGTTAAGAGATATCACAAAAAAACATTGAATTAAATGATTTTACCTTTTAAAAATTCCCTTAATATATTCTCCCCCTTAAGGAAAAACATGTTAATAGAGTCTATGTCCCCCACCAAGGAAAAACTCATAATGAAAACAAAATAGGGGAACTAATCACCACACAATAGGAATTAATTGATAAAGATTGAACTCCCTCCATTAACATTGTATTAGAAAATGTATCTTTTTTAGTAGATTAATGAACACATCTACTAATTTCTCCTTGGTATGAAATAACATTATATTATACGGTCCTAGCTATGCCAAATCCTTAATGAATTTATATTTAATATTAAAATGTTTTAATTAACATATTTCACAAAAAATTGATATAAATTTGATCTTCACATTCCATGAGTATTTGTAATTTCACATCCACCTTGAGGTCTTCTATTTAGGTTTTTGTCCATATGAATTTTGTTTTTTTATTAATTCACAATAATATATTCTACCTGAATAGTTCTGATGATCCTTAAATTATTTCTATTTTTGTGTTATAGACACACATTTCTCTGAGTTAGAAAAATCAATGAGCCGTTCATCTTTTATCAATGACGTTAATAGTAAAATTCATATATGTATAACCAAAGAGATTAATTATTCCATTTCAATTGTATATAGATATATAATAACCATTAATTTAATATTTCTACATATTCCCTACGTAGTAACAAGATGTTTTTTTGTTTCACTTTGATATATGAAACATAATATAATATTACACATACGAAATAATCATTTTTTTGTAATGTAGAGTTAACTCCAAATAATTTTTCCAAAAATACCTTGAATCAAAATAGTCATAAAAATTCATCCTTTAAAATATTCGATCCCATTTATATTTGGGTAGAATCCTACTTTGAAAAATCATACCACAATTTTAAAAAAATTTCCCTTGTATACTTATCTTATGATTGAAAAAAATATTCTTCCCTTTGGGAAATTTATAAACCAAAGAAATATTTCATTGGACTAAAATGGGTAATCTTAAACATCTTCTACATTTAAAAATAAATGTTCATACAAATACAATGTTCATTTCCAAATAAAATGTTATACTTTCTATATAAAAAGAAATTTTATGTGACATCTCTTTATCATAAAATATAAAGAGTTTTTTTTTCAATAGTTCATTTATTGAAATCTAGTGCATTAAAAAATATCTTACTTATAATTCAATGATATTGTGGATTTTTAACTTATAAATACACTTTTTAATCAATAAACAATACATTAATATTTTCGATGAAAGAATCTATCAGTTTTCTCAACATAAATGTCCACTAACATTTCTATAAAGATGAAATTTGACATTAAATATATTTGGAAACTCATGTATTGAATTTATGTGGTGATAAAAAAAATCACAATGGGCTCGATCCTATAAAACCATGAAAAAAATTATCAAAATTATTTCCTTACATATATTATTATCATTCTCAAACAAGTTATTCATAATTTTTGTATTATTTATCCTTTTTAATTTAATTTGTTACACCATACCCACTTTATCTTGATTGAATTACTATTATTATTTTTGGGTAACAACTCCAAAGCAACAATTTTATGAATCCATTATATTAGTTAGTTATATTATTATTCTAATCTTGATGATGTAGGACCTCGGGACACCCTAAGAGGGGTGGGGTGAATCAGGGTGACACCTTTTTCTTTTAAAGTGAAGGATCTTGTTCTCACGTTGGTAAGAACTTGTTAAACCTATACGATGAAAAGGATCAGAAAGCAAACATTCACTTGTAGAAAGATGACACAAAACTTTTTACTTGGTTCACCACTAAGGGCTACGTCCAAGGAGCATATGCCGACGGGTTGTCGGTCGTACCAAAATCCACTATGCTTCACTAGCTGTAGATTACAAAGGTTCGAGCATATTCACTCTGTCCCAGGCTCACTACCTTTAAAAAAGTTCAGGGTTGGCTCACTGCATCCCTCAGGTCACTCATGTTGACTCCCCCTAGATCACTGCCTTTGGTGAAGTCTCACTCAGTTTATAGATGTGAAGGTCTCTTTAATAGATTTGCATTGAAGTCTTTGTCTCTCTTAGCACGAGACTCTGCTTGCATCAAAGACCGGAATTGATGCACTAGAACGCACAGAACCACTGAACTGGATAAACAGAACGCGCAGACAAACTTCACTGACAATTGTGCGCAACACTAACCCTTTGCGCGCAAAACTTTCCTATTGCGCGCAAACTTTAATTTTTGCACATAAAAATATTTTGCGCAACCACAACCTTTTTCGCGCATCTGAATATTTTACGCGCAACCCCAATATCTACGCGCACCTTATCCTTTTCCACGCATCCTTGAATTTTCCGCACAATCTAGAATATTTCGTGCAAGCCCCTTTTTGCGATTCTTTTTCACACATCAGACCTCAGATCTTCTCTAAGTCTTCAACCCGTTGGAGAGAGGGGGGGTCACCTCTTATTTATAGGCGTCTGAGACCCCCGTGTGAAAAATCTCATTTGGCTCGAAAACCTCTAATCTGGTGTGTAATTTTCCGCGCAGGTATCATTTTCCGCACACCTCTCCATATATTTCGCGCAACCCTTGCCTTTTCCATTTTCCGACATTTTGATTCTGAAAAACTATTTGCACGAAAAACTTCGCTCCGCTATTTCGCACAGAACTCTATTTTTCGCGCCCAGATCAAGTATTTCACGCAAAACCCTTAATTTCCACGCCACCTTCAATAATGTTGTCTACTTGAACTGTATGATCACTTTGCTGGCACACATTCTCAACTTCCACTGAGTATTGACAACAAACACAAACCAAACTCCAATTCCAGCATAGAACAACCATGGTTCCAACAGATGATTTAAATCATATTTTACATCTATTATTTCAACCTAAGAAAAATGAGGTGTGTATTATTGTGCTCGATGATCTCCTTATTTTAATTGAATTTCATTAGTCCATAATATTTTTATAGACCTACACTAACTTTCAGTTCCTTATATGAGTTAAAAAATATGTTTTCGATTCATGGTAATTTTTGAATCACCATATGAAATATTTACGTCTTTAGAATCCTCATTATTTTCAAGAAATTCATCACGATCCTCAAAAAAAATATATTTTATCACCATGACTCCATGAAATAGCTTCTTATTATGAAAAATCATTCTTTGAATATTCAAACAGATTCACATTAATGATTTCAATAATATGCAGCTTCTCAATGTTATATTAATAGTTACCTCTTGAATTTTTAGGATAGCAAAGGAAGATGCCTTAAACTCCATTTTACTTAAACACCCCCAAATTTTCACCCCTCACCTTGATAATAAAGGTGAGTCCAAATACCCTAATTTATTTCGAGATCAAATTTTTCTTTTAATATATATCACATGAGGACCTATGTTAATTAGAATAATATAATTAATTATTTTTAACTTTAACCACTGTTCTAATAGATTTACTATAGAATAATAAAAAGCATCATGCTTTTACAATATAATGAAATCCATTTATATAAAGATCCTATTATTATATAAATAAAAATATTTTTATGGGGTATATGGTGAATTTAATTAAAGAAAAATAATATAATATTTAGGAGAACATTTAAATTTTTCACTTGTTTATTCAACACCATTGTTTAAACCTATCTTTTTTTCATGTAGATACTATAATACATTTTACACTTATTTTGTAACTCATGAACATATTCAATATCTCAAATATATTATTCTTGAATATAATGAATGTTACAAAATTTAACTAAATAAATAAATAAATAAAATGCATATATCTATTATTCTATTTGTTCCATATAAACCCATATGCATATTAATGAACAAGATATAATGGGTGAGATGTTTGAATATCCATATTTTTGTGTGAAGATTTGTGATATCTCCCTTTGGAATGTAGAGAACATCTAATTTCATTATCACTTTAATATAGGATCTTTAAAATAACTCATTCATTAGATAATATTTCTTATGTTCTCTGGGGAAAGGTTTCTAAGTATTTTATGCCATAATTTATTATATTCCAACAATACAAAGTATCATTTATTTCCACTATCACCAGTAAGAAATTATTTTACCTATGCCCATTATCCTCTTATCATTACTCATCAAACTTTCATACTATTCATCATGCACTCATATTTTTGAAATACCATTTCATTGGATTTATAAAAAAGTTGATTCACACTTTTAATGTTTTGTTTCAATCCATATATTGATAATAATATCTTCAAATTATACGTATCCTCTTCAATGACCATTTAACAAACACCTCCTAACATCGATGATGGATCATCACCAAATTTCACTGGTCACTCTTTATAATTTTTAAAATCCATAAAGATCATTATATCTCCTGAAATGTGTGGACAAAATCCATTATCTATGTTCTAGGGATATTCATTTTTTATTTTTTAGGTTAAAATTCAACTACTAATTTTTTCCCTTTCCTTTATGTTTATTCTCTTAATACTATTGAGTAATGTAATTAAAACATAGTTGGGTTGGTATAATAGTGATACATTATTTATTAATTTAAATGTAAATCCCTTTGTTGTAACATCTGAGACTTTTATGTGAAATATTTTGTTTTTATGTTATATAAATCATCAAAGGGATCTTTCACTACACAGGACACTAGCATGGCTTGCTTTACACGCAACCACATCCTTCCTCGATAGCTTGCATCATACGCAATACTGGGTTTCACTAAACAATGATATGCTATTAAAATATTATTAAAACTATCCGTTATGAATAGTAATAACCACTTTTTAAAATTTTATAAATTTTATTTTTCAAAATGGACTTCATTTTTGGATTCGGAATATCAAAATTAGCCTAGGGTGAAATTTTGGTATTTTTCTGAAAACTTTCAATTTTTGATGAATAGTGAAACCACTAAGTGGTAGTTAAAAAAACTGAATTCTTTACAAAACTTAATTTTACCACTTCTGTGAGTGGAATTTCGAAAATCCTAGAGACACAGTTAATATCAAGGACTAAAATGTGGTTCAATGAGATGAAAATAGTTTTCTGTGAATAGTAATTTTTTACTTTTTTTACCACGGTTAAAAGTAAATAGGGTAATTAAGGGTAAAAATGATATTATTATTACACTAACACATGTACTAATTCTATTTTACAAGTGTAATTCGACCAAAAACAACCTTAGGAATAAAATATGACCTTTTAGGCCCACTTGGATTAGATTAGGACATTTATTATTAATTTATTTAAAGAAGGGTTAAAATAGTTAAAATCAAAGTTTAATAAGAAAATAATTTTTAATATAGGGTTATACATAAGATAAATTCGACTATAAATATTCATTAGAAACCTAAAAAGATTTCCTACATAATTATATTTTATTTTTAATTTTTAGAAATTAAATAATTTAATTTATTTATGACCCAATGATGATGCAGTAATTATCTTATTAATGAAATATTGACATAATTGATGTTATAAATACCGAAATAAATGTAATTTGAGACTTTTTATGAATTACACTAATTTTATAGGTGAATATGACATGTGAGTATTGATTTAAGTAACTTGTTTCGAACTAATCATTCTGTTATGATTTTCACAAAAATAAATTACTAAATAGTGTCAAAATTGACATAAAATAGTTTTTAAAACAAATATTATATTACTAATTGTTATTTTATTCCTAAAAATCTAAGGATCGGCCAAATGACATATATAGGGTTATATATGTTAATAATAAACAATTTGGTGTTATTTTGGCTTGATATAGTATGTTTATTAACCTTATAGAATAAGAAAACAAGAAGACATGATAAAAGTTAAATTATCTAACTTAAAGTTAAATCTAAATGATAAGGTTAAAATTGATACCTAAACTTGTCTAAATTCTATTGGATGAGAGTATTTCGACACCTACCCACCTTATCTTCGAAATATATCAATTTGGAGCTATTAAAAACTGAATTTGACTTTATAATAAAATAATATTTTTAGTTATTCCAAAGGTGCCCCTCTCCTCCCTTATAAAAGGGCACCTCCTCCCCCTCTTCCTCACACAACTTTGAGCCTTCAATCTCGGCCAACCCCTGCCAATTTCTTCTCTCCACTTCCCTAGAAACATCCTAGAGGTTTTGGTCTTCTTCAAAGACCTATTTTAGTGCCCTAAAAGGAGGTCTCAAGGAAGCACTTCAAAGAAGAGGTAATGTCCGTTACCGATTCGTTCATATTTATTTCTTCTTCCACTTATTCTTCTTTAGTTGTTTCATTATGAAGTAATAAAATCATTATAACTAATATACTGATATGTTATTATAAGTATGAAACAACCCTATTTCACCATCCATCCATCCTACGGAAAATGAAATCACCGCGCGTGCGTACGTACGGAATATCCTCTCCACGCTGTGGTGTAATCTATTTTCCACCACCACCTTACTTGAATGGGTATAATGGTGTAAATAATGACTATATATGACTATTATAAAGTTATATTTATTCTTAAATAGTATACATACACTCCAATAGAATTCCACGATCATAGGAACGATATCATCACTCGTGCGTACGTACGAAATACCGTCTCCACGATGTGATGTGACTCGTTCTACATGATCTTCATTTCATAATGATTATATAAATGAATTGAATGAATTAATATGATATATATTACACTAATAACATTCTGGAAATTAGGTATCTATAACCTAAAGATAATAATAAGAATTTATTAGACAAAACACGCATAAGAACAAAAAGTAATAAACACCCGAAAAACAAGTAGTAATGAAATATTACTAATAAGAAGCTAAGAATATGACCATATATGATATAATAACAATAATTATGATTCTGTAATAAGTAAATAACATTATTTAAATCATTATACAGGAGGTTCAGACACTTATAAGGCAAATCAGACCTAAGGTAAGGGAAATATCACAATCTCATTTTTATCTGAGATTGTTTATACTTTAGTATTTACTGGGGTGTATTTTATCATCCACATCCATGTTTCCTCAATATGTAATATTATTTCCATCCACCTACAATTTTTTAAATCCAATTTTACCCTTCGGTGAGTTTTTAGTAAAAGATATAAAAGGAATCTTTTGTCGTTTTTTGTATGAGGTACTTTTTGGCTTTTCCGACAAAAGTACGAGAAGAATGTTTTTTTAACTTATACGACATGAATAGATTTTTAAAAAATTATTTTCAAGAATCATCCCTTTCAAGTTTTCAAGTTTATTTTTAATCAACTTCTTTTAGTTTAAAATTGTATGACATGTTAGGAAAGGAAAATGTTTTTTAAGTAGAAATGATATTTTCCTCAAGAATGGATTTCAAGTGTTTTATCAAAAAAAAATTCCATCTAAGATAATATAGGGTTCTGTTTCTATCCCTATTATTACATTGATTTTATTATGTTGTGATGGAATTATTTTTATTAATTCCTTTATCTTATATGAATTGTTTTATGATGTCATGTTGTTTAAGAATCCCATTTTTATTACATGGGTTATGCAATGATGTATGATTTATAATTTTGTGGCACACATAATAATGGTATCATTATGAGATGGGTGGGACCTATATCTCCCTCCAATGCCTTGGGTAAAGATTTTATATCTCATGAGATAGACATGGCTGGAACGGTACGTTATACCGGTTCAGTGAAACAAGACTGAAACACGGAGTGAACTCGGTTCAGAAATGGACTTTGTTCACTAAGATAGTCTTGAAAATGAGTCTTTACTAATAAGAAATGATTATCTATGATTATTTGTGTATGCCACAAGGTTTCTTGTTTTAGGTTATGATTATTGGGATTACAATTCACTACTATGATTTATCCCATTTTATGAAATTACGATCACTTTTGCAGGTTAAGATTTCTGAAAGTTATGTTCTTAAGTATATGATGTGATTGATATTTCTTTTGTTTACCCTTACTGAGAATTTGAGCTCACCCTTTTGTATGTTTTCTTTCCCGAGGTCAGGAAGAAGGTTATTAAGTAACATATTCCAAAAGGGACTCTAGATATGATGAAATAAATGGGAGGCAAAGATGATGCTTTATGAACCAGTTGTTTATATTTCCCAGTTTCTAAAGACACTATACCTATACGGTCCTTTCGTTGTTTTTTTATATGTTGTAATAAGGATGCTTCAATTTTGAAGTATTAACAATGTATGTAAAGTATTGGTCATTATAGTTGGTATCAGAGGAAAGGTATAGTCAACCTTTGGAAACTAGGATGTGAAAGCCTTAGTAAGAACCCTAAGGATAAGTCTAAGAATAGAACACAATCTTAGTGTTTTAGAAATGGCCATGAATAACCTAGGATAAGACCTTATGTGTGAAATTTTATTCTTGATTATGTGGGTTTCCTATTATAATTAGCGTTTCTCACACTATTCTTCTTGGTTTTAGTCAATGGCTGGAACCCGAAGGAACAGTGTTAATGCGGAATGCGACGGGCAATGCAATGATTGTCCCCCTGAGCAACCAAACGTTATGGGAGCCGGAATGCAAAATCTTGTATCCATGCTCACATAACATTCTCAAGCTATGAATCATGCAGGACTTCCAAACGAGCAAAGGAAGGACCAAAA
The DNA here is from genome assembly GCA_963277665.1 of Viscum album. Taxonomy (NCBI): domain Eukaryota; kingdom Viridiplantae; phylum Streptophyta; class Magnoliopsida; order Santalales; family Viscaceae; genus Viscum; species Viscum album. Next base: position 300,599,668 of record OY728137.1, on the reverse strand, counting down.
TTCTATTGAATCCTTCATGAGGCAGCGTTCGTCTTCATTCAGCGGGTCTACTGATCCATTAGTTGCTGAACAATGGATTAGTACTACTGAAAAGATATTTTCAGTTCTTTAATGTTCTGAACATGATAAAGTCATCTTAGCAGTGTATCATTTGGAAGGAGATGCTAATCAAAGGTGTAATCTTATTAAGAATATGAGGCAAAGGGATGAAATTGAGTCCATGGAATGGGACGAGTTCAAGAACTTATTTTTCAATAAGTACTTCCCTCGTATTCTCCGAACAATGATGGAGAAGGAGTTTCTTGAACTGAATCAAAAGGATGATGAATCTGTTGGTACCTATGAAGCAAATTTTACAAGACTTGCAAGGTACGCTTTTGGTATTATTATCCAACTTGAGAGTAAGATCGATCGATTCTTTAGTGGCTTAAAACCAAGTCTTCGAAGGGCGTTGGCCATAAGAGACTTCAATAGCTACGAGGAAATCTTTCAATGTGCTCTCAAAGTCAAGATGGAGATTGGAGTAACCCATCAGTCATATGGGTTTGATAAGAAGTGGAAAATGAAATTCAAAGGAAAATCTAAAGAGCACACTGAAAAGAAGATGAGTTTCCCTTATGCTCAAAGTGTGGAAAGAAACATGGAGGGAGTTGTCTTAAAGGGACAAGTAAATGTTTCAAATGTGGAAAGGAAGGTCATCGGGAATTTGAATGCTGCGATGATGGGAAGAAGATGTCTAATGATGCAAACAAAGGAAGGGATACACAGAATGAACCTACTACACTTCAATGTTTCAAGTGCAAGGAGATGGGACATTATGCCAATAAATTCCCTAATCCAAGGGTTGATGATGATGGTCGACATCAACAAACTCTTAAGGCTAAAGAAAAAGGAAAGTCACATGCAATTTCTATCAGCGATGTGGAGTACGATAACGATGTGGTGAAAGGTAGACTTACCATCCACTCTAAAGTAGCAAATGTTTTATTTGATTCTGGATCCACCCACTCTTTTATTTCTTAAGAATTTTCTAAGGGTATCACCGTATTACCTCAACAATTATATGTTGAGTTAGCTATGACAACACCTAATGGCACAACAGTCGCATCAAAAGTTTATAATTCTTCTCCGATCGAAGTTTGTGGGAAAGTGCTTCCTGCAAATCTTGTGATCCTTCCTATAGTTGAATTTGATGTGATTCTTGGCATGGATTGGCTTTCTTTATATGGATCTCATATCAATTTCCAAAGAATGGAAGTGACATTTCACATTCCAGATCAATCTATGATCATCTATCGATGCATGGATGAACATAACCTTCCAGTGAAAATTTCTTCCATCTTATGGGTCTTGATTACACTAAATGAAGGTTATTTATCTCAAATGGTTGGTGAGAAACTCATGATTAATAATATTCCCACTGTATGGGAGTTTGATGATGTCTTTCCGGAGGAATTACCGGGTCTTCCACCAAATCGTGAAGTTGAGTTTTCAATAGAACTCGTACCAGGTGCTTTGCCTATTTCAAAGACACCTTATATAATGGCCCCAATTGAGTTGCAGGAATTGAAGAAGCAACTCCAAGAGAATCTTGATAAGGGTTTCATACACCCTAGTGAGTCACCTTGGGGAGCACCTGTTCTGTTTGTTAAGAAGAAAGATGGATCAATGAGACTCTGCATTGATTATCGAGAACTTAACAAGATCACTATCAAGAAAAAATATCCTCTCCCACACATTGATGACTTATTTGACCAACTACGAGGAGCTCAATACTTTTCCAAGATTGATCTTTGTTCAGGTTATCATCAATTAAGGGTCAAAAGGGAGGATATACCAAAGACGACTTTCCATACAAGGTATAGACACTATGAATTTATAGTGATGCAATTTGGTCTTACTAATGCCCCTGCTATCTTCATGGATCTGATGAATAGGGTCTTTAGAGACTATCTTGATCAGTTTGTGGTAGTCTTTATAGACGATATTCTTGTTTATTCAAAGAGCAAGGAAGAACATGAAGATCACTTGAGAATTATATTTAAGACCCTGAGAAAGGAGAAGCTTTATGCCAAATTTACCAAGTGTGAATTTTGGCTTCAAAAAGTTGCATTTTTGGGTCACATAATCTTAAAAGAGAGGATATCTGTGGATCCAGCAAAAATAGAGGTTATTGAAAGATGGTCGAGACCAACAACAGTAACCGAGATCCGAAGTTTTCTTGGTTTGGCTGGATATTATCGACGTTTTGTGAAAGATTTTTCACGATTATCTAATCCACTCACGAAGTTGACTCGGAAAGGAGTTAAGTTTGTCTGGACGGAGGAATGTGAAGAGAATTTCAAGGAGTTGAAAAGAAGGTTATCCAGTGCACCTGTGCTCACAATGCCTTGTAGTGGAGAAAGGTTTGTGATCTATAGTGATGCATCCAAGAAGGGATTGGTGTGTGTTCTTATGCAAAATGATATGGTGATAGCTTATGCCTCACGACAGTTGAAAATCCATGAGAAAAATTACCCAACACATGATTTGGAGTTAGCTACGGTAATATTTGCATTAAATATTTTGAGGCATTATCTTTATGGAGAAAGGTGTGACATTTATACTGATCATAAAAGTTTAGAGTATATTTTCACACAAAAGGAGCTGAATATGCGTCAAAGAAGATGGTTGGAGCTGATTAAGGATTATGACTGCTCAATCCATTACCACCCTGGGAAAGCAAACAAGGTGGAAGATGCATTAAGTCGACAAGACCATGCCAGTTTATCCATGATGAGGATCACAAAAGATCCAATATTTATGGATTTACAAAGGATGGATCTTGGAATAATAATGGAAGGGGGGAAATTGTATCTTTCTCAAATGAATGGTCAACCATCTATACATATGAAGATTAAATAGGCACAGAAAGAAGATGTAGAGTTACAAAAGAAGGTGAGAAATATTCCTAAATTCAACCTTGATTGTGATGGGATAATAAAGTTCAGGAATCGGGTTTGTGTTCCTCCCATCCCAGAACTAAAGGAGCTGCTGGATGAGGCTCATAGTTCTTCATTCTCTATTCATCCTGGAAGCACGAAGATGTATAGGGACCTGAAAGAGTACTTCTGGTGGGATGGTATGAAAAGAGATGTTGCTGAATATGTCTCTCGATGCTTGGTTTGTCAGCAAGTTAAAGCTGAGAGACAGAAGTCTAAGGGGATGTTACAACCATTACCCATACCCGAATGGAAATGGGAAAACATCACTATGGACTTTGTCACAGGACTTCCTAAAACATCCAAAGGAAATAATGCTATCTGGGTTATAGTTGATCGTCTTACCAAGTCTGCACACTTCATTGCTATTAGAGAGGATTTCTCTCTGGATCAGCTTGCCAGGATATATGTAAAGGAAGTGGTAAGATTGCATGGAGTACCACTTTCTATTATATCTGATCAGGATCTGAGATTTACCTCGAAGTTCTGGCGAAGTCTTCAGCATAATCTGGATATAGAGTTGAGTTTCAGCACTGCTTATCATCCTCAGACAGACGGTCAGTCTGAGAGAACAATTCAAACTCTAGAAGATATGTTGAGAGCTAGCTCTATGGATTTCAAAGGTGGTTGGGATCAACACCTACATTTGGTGGAATTTTCTTATAATAATAGCTTTCACTCCAGTATTCAGATGGCTCCTTATGAATCTCTCTGTGGAAAGAAATGCAGGACTACAACTTGCTGGGATGAAGTTGGGGAAAGAAAGCTATTAGGACCTGATCTCGTTGATGAAATGGCAGAAAAGGTCAGATCTATTCAACAACACATAAGAGTTGCTCAGAGTCGACTGAAAAGTTATTCTGACAACCGATGAAAAGACCTGGAGTTTGAAGTAGGTGATAAGGTGTTATTACGAATATCTCCTTGGAAGAGAGTCATGAGATTTGGAAAGAAGGGGAAGTTGAGCCCTAGATATATCGGTCCTTTCGAAATAATGGATCGTGTTGGGAAGGTAGCTTACCGATTGTCACTTCCACCGAATCTCTCTCAAGTTCACGATGTGTTCCATGTATCTCTCCTGAGAAAGTACATACATGATCCTTCACATGTACTTAGCTCAGAAGTTGTACCGCTGGAGCATGATCTTTCTTATGAAGAACAGCCGATAGAGATTCCGGATCGTAGCGAAAAATTCCTACGAAGAAAGACCACTCGATTGGTGAAAGTTTTATGGAGGAACCACCAATTAGAAGAAGCTACATGGGAGCTTGAGGATATGATGAGGGAGAGGTATCCTCATCTATTTGTTACAAAGTGACGAATTTCGAGAGAGAAATTCATTTTAAGGGGGTAGAATGTAACACCCGAGACTTTTATGTGAAATATTTTGTTTTTATGTTATATAAATCATCAAAGGAATATTTCACTACACACGACACTATCTTGGCTTGCTTTACACGCAACCGCGGCCTTCCTCGATATCTTGCGTCGTATGCAATACCGAGTTTCACTAAACAATGATATGATCTTAAAATATTTTTAAAACTAGCCGTTATGAATAGTAATAACCACTTTTTGAAATTTTATAAATTTTATTTCTCAAAATGGACTTTATTTTTGGATTCGGAATATCGAAATTAGCCTAGGGTGAAATTTTGGTATTTTTCTGAAAACTTTCAATTTTTGATGAATAGTGAAACCACTAAGTAGTAGTAAAAAAAAACTGAATTCTTTACAAAACATAATTTTACCGCTTCTTTGAGTGGAATTTAGAAAATCTGAGAGACACATTTAATATCAAGGACTAAAATGTGGTTCAATGAGATGAAAATAATTTTTGGTGAATAGTATCTTTTTACTTTTTTTACCACGGTTAAAAGTAAATAGGGTAATTAAGGGTAAAAATGTTATTATTATTACCCTAACACATGTCATAATTTTATTGGACAAGTGTAATTCGACTAAAAACAACCTTAGGAATAAAATATGACCTTTTAGACCCACTTCGATTAGATTAGGACATTTATTATTAATTTATTTATAGAAGGGTTAAAATAGTTAAAATCAAAGTTTAATAAGAAAATCATTTTTAATATAGAGTTATACATAAGTTAAATTAGACTATAAATATTCATTAGAAAGATAAAGAGATTTCCTACATAATGGTATTTTATTTGTAATTTTTAAACATTAAATAATTTAATTTATTTATGACACAATGATGATGCAGTAATTATCTTATTAATGAAATATTGACATAATTGATGTTATAAATACCCAAATAAATGTAATTTGAGACTTTTTATGAATTAAACTAATTTTATTGGTTACTATGACATGTTATTATTGATTTAAGTAACTTGGTTCGAACTAATCATTCTGTTATGATTTTCACAAAAATCAATTACTAAATAGTTTCAGAATTGACATAAAATAGTTTTTAAAACAAATATTATATTACTAATTGTTATTTTTTTCCTAAAAATATAAGGTTCGGCCAAATGACTTATATAAGTTTATATATGTTAATAATAAACAACTTGGGGTTCTTTTGTCTTGATATAGTATGTTTATTAACCTTATAGTATAAGAAAACAAGAAGACATGGTAAAAGTTAAATTATCTATCTTAAAGTTAAATCTAAATGATAAGGTTAAAATTGATACCTAAACTTGTCTTAATTCTATTGGATGAGAGTATTTAGACCCCTACCCACCTTATCTTCGAAATATATCAATTTGGAGCTATTAAAAACCGAATTGTACTTTATAATAAAATAATGTTTTTAGTTATTCCAAAGGTGCCCCTCTCCTCCCTTATAAAAGGGCACCTCCTCCCCCTCTTCCTCACACCACTTTGAGCCTTCAAGCTCGGCCAACCCCTGCCAATTTATTCTCACCACTTCCCTAGAAACATCCTAGAGGTTCTGTTCTTCTTCAAAAACCTATTTTAGTGCCCTAAAAGGAGGTCTCAAGGAAGCACTTCAAAGAAGAGGTAATGTCCGTTACCGATTCTTTCATCTTTATTTCTTCTTCCACTTCTTCTTCTTTAGTTGTTTCATTATGAAGTAATAACATCAGTATCACTCATATACTGATATGTTATTATAATTATGAAACAACCCTATTTCACCATCTATCCATCCTACGGAAAAAGAAATCACCGCGCGTGCGTACGTATGGAATACCATCTCCACGCCGTGGTGTAATCTATTTTCCACCACCACATTACTTGAATTGGTATAATGGTGTAAATAATGACTATATATGACTATTATAAATTGATATTGATTCTGAAATAGTATACATACACTCCAATTAAATCTCACGATCATAGGAACGATATCATCACTCGTGCGTACGTATGGAATACCATCTCCACGATGTGATGCGACTCGTTCTACATGATCTTAATTTCATACTGATTATATAAATGAATTGAATGAATGAATATGATATATATTACACTAATACCATTCTGGAAATGAGGTATCTATAACCTAAAGATAATAATAAGAATTTATTCGACAAAACACGCATAAGAACAAAAAGTAATAAACACCCGAATAACAAGTAGTAATGAAATATTACTAATAAGAAGCTAAGAATATGACCATATATGATATCATAACAATAATTATGATTCTGGAATAAGTCAATAACATTATTTAAATCATTATATAGGAGGTTCGGACACTTACGAGGCAAATCAGACATAAGGTAAGGGAAATATCACAATCTCATTTTTATCCGAGCTTGTTTATACTTTAGTATTTACTGGGGTGTATTTTATCATCCACATCCATGTTTCCTCAATATGTAATATTATTTACATCCACCTACAATTATTTAAATCCAATTTTACCCTTCGGTGAGTTTTTAGTAAAATATATGAAAGGAATCTTTTGTTGTTTTTCGTACGAGGTACTTTTTGACTTTTCCGACAAAAGTACGAGAAGAATGTTTTTTTAACTTATACGGCATGAATAGATTTTTAAAACATTATTTTCAAGAAGCTTCATTTACAAGTTTTCATGTTTATTTTTAATCAACTTCTTTTAGTTTAAAATTGTATGACATGTTTATAAAGGAAAATATTTTTGAAGTAGAAAGGATATTTTCGTCAAGAATGGAGTTCAAGTGTTTTATCAAAATTATTTTCCATATAAGATAATATAGGGTTCTGTTTGTATCCCTATTATTACATTTATTTGATTATGTTGTGATGGAATTATTTTTATGAATTCCTTTATCTTATATGAATTGTTTTATGATGTCATGTTGTTTAAGAATCCCATTTTTATTAAATGGGTTATGCAATGATGTATGATGTATGATTTTGTGGCACACATAAGAATGGTATCATTATGAGATGGTTGGGACCTATATCTCCCTCCAATGCATTGGGTAAAGATTTTATATCTCATGAGATAGACATGGCTGGAACGGTAGGTTATACCGGTTCAGTGAAACAGGACTGAAACGAGGAATGAACTCGGTTCAGAAATGGACTTTGTCCACTAAGATAGTCTTGGAAATGAGTCTTGACTAATAAGAAATGATTATCTATGATTATGTGTGTATGCCACAAGGTTTGATGTTTTAAGTTATGATTATTGGGATTACATTTCACTACTATGATTTATCCCATGTTATGAAATTACGATCCCTTTTGCAGGTTAAGATTTCCAAAAGTTATGTTCTTAAGTATATGATGTGATTGATATTTCTTTTGTTTACCCTTACTGAGCATTTGAGCTCACCCTTTTGTATGTTTTCTTTCCCCAGGTCAGGAAAAAGGTTATTAAGTAAGATATGCCAAAAGGGACTCTAGATATGAGGAAATAAGTGGGAGGAAAAGATGATGCTTTATGAACCAGTTGTTTATATTTCCTAGTTTCTAAAGACACTATACCTATACGGTCCTTTTGTGGTTTTGTTATATGTTGTAATAAGTATGCTTCAATTTTGAAGTATTAACAATGTATGTAAAGTATGGGTCGTTATATTTGTCTTTTAATATCTTGAAATTCAATATATAATTCTATATTTTCATATTATTCAGGTTCTATAGGTGTTTTGGGCTATGATAGGGGAGGGGGGCTAAGAATTAGGTCTGGTAGGCCCCTTGGGACTTAGAGGCCACCACGACTTAGACTACACCAAGGTGCCCCTCGTATAGAAATTTTGGATGACCATGGGGATCCCCACAAGGTAAAGATTTGTATAGTACTAGGGGTGGAATAAAGAAAAATGAAAACGGGGAGGGGAATAGATTGACATGGTAGAGGTAATTTCACCATATATGGGAGGGGATCCAAGGAATTCCACCACACAATGGCATCCAGAATAAGGGTTTTTATTGGTTGTGGTGACCTGGGGCTTCCTTATATGAAATGGTGAGTGATGGGGGAAGCCCAAAGGTCCGGGGATTCATGTTTAAGGAACTTTTAGTATTTATTTGGTTCACACCATGTTTTTGTGAATTCCTTGGTGAAATCCTTTACACCCTCATGCATTTTGTTTTATTTTGTGGGAAATTCACTTTTCTACTTTGTTTTTAGGTGTTATCCCAATTTTTTCATCCTCATCATGCAGGCCAGAACTGTGTAGGATATCTCCCTTCATTTTATTCTAACCCCATAGATTGAGGCAAGTTTTGACTAAATTGTTATAGATATTCAAGGTTATATCTCCCCAATCTCTCCCATTCCAGATGGTTTCATTGACGATTCGACCAAATCATAGTGGAATCATCCAGATATGATGGGGATTTCTCATGAAAAGGATAGAGGGTGTCCCATGGCGAGGATCATATGTTTTCCAATGTTGCTTCTTTGAATGTATGTCATTAAACATATTTATTTTTGATTTTTGAATAATTTAATGAGTTTTTCTAATTAATAAGTTCACATTATTATTTCCTTTTCCCATAATGGTTTCTAGAGTCTTATACAACACCTTTTCAAGAAGCTGGTCATCACTTTGGTGTTATGAAGTTCCTTAGTGAGCTGGTTGGAGATTATACCAAATATATTTAAATATAAAATTAATTTTAATAGATGAATTATTTAAAATATTATTTTATTTAAATAATTTTAGAGTTTTTTCATGATATAGATCCTAATTTTATCTATTGAACTATAATGATCTTTTGAGAGTGTCATTAGGATATATTCAAAATGATGATAACTCCATATTTGTGGTAGGTGGTCCCTCAAATATAACCCAATGGTATTTTCATCAATTTCATCTATATATATACATGTGTTTGTGTAATAGGTGACATGTGTGTTGTCAACACTAAGGGTGGTCAACCAATTTTGATTAAGTGAATTTTTCTAATTAAGTGTAATTCTTAGAACTATAACAATGTTTCAAGGGCCATGATGGAACCCTATGCACCATCTTTATACCATGAACATTGATTGATAAGTCCTTGATTACAAATGATTTATTTAATGTATTTGGAACCTAAATACGTTTAATTGATTAGAGTAATTTTAGTTTACCTACCATATGATCCTTATATTCCCCATTTAAAAAGAGAGTGACCGATTTTGATGCCTGGAAAATATAGTCCACGTGGGAAAAAAGAGATTCCTTAGATCCATTGGGCTAGTTCATTGCGAATGGGATGCATGTTACTTCTCCTTGGTATGTGATCACTCATGGGTAGGGGGGGTTTTTGTTCCATTTGTATGGTTTGGATGGGTTTGGTTGGTGAGGAACAAAGTAGTGATGACTTGAATTTTGAGATGGTCTTGAAGCCTTCTCTCTAGAGAGGAACAAATATGGATTTTTGTAGGAGTCTATTGAGGACTTGATATGATTTTGAAAACATTTAGGGACATGATTCCCATCAACTTATGGGTGATGATAGAGATCCATTATTGAGATTGAGGAACCCTTATAAGTTATCCATTTATTAAGGAGACCACAAGGATCACAATGGGTACCCGAGTGGCAAGTTTAACCTAGTGAGGGTGTGAGTGAGTTAGGGGTAGTGATAATTATGGGTTCAAACTTAGAACAAAAATAGATAAAGTTATCCTATTAAAGATATGATGATGATCTCTTGTAAATTTGTGATGACGAACTCAAATAACGGGATGGGTTGAGGAAGATGACTAGACTATATGAATGCTGCTGATGAGATGATTTGGGTGGGACACACTACCCACTAAGATATATTAAGATAAAAGGTATTCATTGGATGTTTCCATAGATCAAAACATCATTCCTAATACATGATATAGATATGAGGGATGTTATCACACTTATGTGACACATGGCATGGATGAGTGGGATGAAATACCATACATGATGTACTTATATACATGGGATTCTATACAGATGTTCCTTGTAGCCGATTGGTAAGACTGATATTGATGATTAAATTGGATTTGTTCCTAGGAATCAAGGTAGGGTATGCAACTCCATGTGGATATGATATGGTTTATAATTCCTTGGACACAAATCAGGGATTTATATTTATTATGGTTTGGAATTCCACGACCATTCTCCAAAGATTCAGATGTTGTACTATTTTATATTTCAATGTACATTCTCCTAGAAATTATTCATTGACTTAAATATTTTTGTATTTACTAGTAATTTCTATTAGGAATCTTACTCAGGATTGATATTGGATGAAAAAATTACAACAAGTGATAGGTTTTAATATATTTACAGTTGAAGCATGGTGGGTCAATCCCTGGGGTCACCTTGAACCCCAAAGATCAATGATGTTTATTAATTCACGATTCTAGCTTGTATTTATTTATTTAGATGAGTACATTACATTTACATATAATATATTTATTTGTTATTTATATTACCACAATGGTAGTTACCTACTATTTTGTACTCACATCCTGATTGGGAATCCATGATAGTTTGATACATGAGTGACCCTCAATGTTTAAAGGCTCTCGTTAGTATGAGGCTTGGGTTTGAATCATTTAGTTGGACTGTCTAGAAATAATCTTGAGGTCAATGAGGTATTACACGGTGATATATTACATACTCATGTCGTTATTCTTTATTTAGATAATATATGTGAATAGCCTAGTGAGTGATTAGTATTATGTTGGAATAACCATGAGTTTATTTGACTACATGTTTATTAATTTATCATTATTACGGATGAATATTTTTTTATTACATTTGGTTAATATAATTTTTATTATTATGGTTTATTTTTGGTTATTTTTATTTCAATTTCACACACTCATATGAGGTCATAGTCTCCCAAAAACAACACCTTAGATCCCTGATGATAGACAACAAACCCTTGCATATGGGGAGGTGCACCTGAGGTCATTTGGAGACCCGATTTGGTTACTATTAAATGTAATATTTGGGAAGGATTTCATAATGAGATACAAAATATTTTATGTGATTAATATCATATACTACCTTATAGTTTTTTGACTTAATTTGGGGATATTTTAGATATGTTATATTAGAATGTGTCAAATCATGAGATAGACCTCAAACTGGTGCATCATGAAATCTTTTCCAAATAGAAATTCAAGGTTATTTGGGGTATGGGATTTCTATTCATGGTTTTTTCTTTTATGGTTATGTTATCTCACCTAGGGTGACACATGTTATTTTTTAGACTTTATATTAATTAGGGGTTTTTCTATTCTACTGATGGTAAGTGTTTGGTGTTAATGAATCATATTTGAAAAATATTATTCACATGAAATATGAATCTCTATGAGTATCTTAGATCATGGACCATGAGTTTTCAACTATTTAAATTGTTAATAGTAAATTATATGGTGGTTTATCATAGAACTCTTTTTTGTAATTCTACTAAGTTAGACCACAAGATACTTTCTACTAATGACTATACCTATGGATCTTATGATGATAATTTCATTATAATGACCATATATCCCCCCTATAAAAGGGATGTATCAATTCCTCTATGTGGTTTGGTGTATGAATTTTATATGCATTGCGGGAAACTGATAAAATTTTTGAGTACATAATGTATCCAAAAAACAAATTTGGTTTTTCCCTCATAGTTTTGTGGATGGAATTCTACCTAACTAAACTATCTGGTTATGGGTACTTAATATAGATCATTAAGGATGATGGAATTATATATGAATATATGTTTAGAGAATAGATTTTGATCCTCAAGGGGTTGTATGATATATATATATATATTCTTAAAAAGGTTTAGTTCCCTAGTGGGTGTGGGTTTTGACATATTATTCCTTATATATATATATATATATATATATATATGAGAAGCTTTGGGTGACTTATTCGGCACATGAGTTTCTTTTAAATGTTTGAGATATGAGAAGAGAGGTGTTACCCATGACCAACAAACTATGTGGGATGTCGTTTATGAGCTATGTGGGAGAACCTAGTGAGTTTGAGATAAAACCCAAGAAGTTAGTAAGATGGGTATTATAGATGAGATAATCTTTGTACTATATGAGGGTAACCCATGATAGGGGTGAGCTTGGATGTAAATACCTATATTTTCCATGTAATTGTTTTAATTATACGGAATTATTACGAGTCTGTGAAAATTGATGGTGCATGATTCGGAGGCCCGGTGTGCCAAGAATGAATTGATGAACAATTTTCAAGGTACGTTCAATAAACTAGTGGGTGACGTTTTCTATATTTTGAACTTGTGATTGGATTAAAAATTTGAAGGCACGATTTAATCCACAGTGCTGGGACTCTCTTAAGGGAGGCTTCACTTTGACCATAGTAGGTCGGGTGAAAAAGATAATTTGGCAAACTTCAAAAAGATTAATAAAATAACATGTTATGTTATTTTACTTATTTTCTTTCTCTCCAGCAGATGAGTGGTGGTGATGCCACCAACGACACGTCAATCCCTTAAATGGATCGACTCCCCTTTATACTTATAACAACACTGTTGGAATTTAAAAGGTTTATTAATAAAATGAACCCTATTAATTCCATGTGCGTTACTCTCCCACCCCCAGTCCTATATATATGGATCTTGGGGTGGAGTGTTGGAACAACTTCACCAAGAAACGAAGATCTGGAAAAGTACCACGATGCTATCCACTTAGAGGATGAGACCAGTTTCAGAAAGCGATGATGAGCACCACCGAATCACGAACCGACAACAACGATGAAGGAGGTTCCTTCGATATTCATCAGCTAACATCTCTTATAGGTAGGTTATTTATTTTGAATTTTTTATTTGATTAATTAAATCCTCTCCATCTTGCTATCACATTAACATGGAAGGCACATGCCAAACTAAAAAGGCATGGACCCTCCGATGCTTCGCTCATGCTCCATTCTTTGGGGACAATTTCCTTAGATTGATGGAAACATGAAATCGAGGGTCACACTATGATGAATGTAGTGAGGGAGAGACGTAGGCGCAAAAGGCACCATGGAAGGACACGAGAGCACATCCATTGACCTGCAGATGAAACCGCCAGTGCTCCATGTCTGTGGCGGCCGACAGTGGCCGGAGGAGACCCACGACAACCGACCGCAGGTGGTGGAACATAGCGCGTGATGGCGTGCTATGGTGGCCAAAGGTGGGCAGCCTGAGATGGTCTCACATGACAAGGGCAGCGCCTGAAAGCGCTATCGGTGATAGCAGATATGGCCAGTAGGCCATGGTATGAGCGTGCGACACAGCCCCACGCTGCGTTGGCGGAAGCAGAACGGCCAAATGACAGACCATTTCATGCAGTGGGGCAGTGCCCCATCAACTAGGAAAAACGACCCCACAATCGTGAGCCCAACAAAGAATACGGTCTGCCTTCTAGAGAACACATTTCAGACTCACGGCCCAATGGTCCTGTGCGTCAGGACTAGCCACACATGGAGGGCCAAGCCAACCGATGCTTAGGCCCACAAACCAATGAGTTGACCATGATGGGCCGAACCTAGTGAACCTGGCCGACCCTTAAGTGGCTCGATCCGAGTGGGTCAGGTAGACCCCGGGGCCAACAAGCCCGTACCCGAGTGTTAAGGGCTCCTTCTTGGAATCCAAGAGACCCAGGTTCAAAATCAGGTGGAGGCGAATTTCCGAGTTACGGTAGCAACCAGAACTATTCACCCAATTTGGGCCTTCGGGCCACCGGTTTGGGCCTATGGGTCTCAAGGGCCTTCGGGTCATGAAAGGCCTTCGGGACACCAGGCCTTCGGGTCACTGGGCCTTCAGGACACAAAGACCAAGGATTAGTGCAGTTCACACAGAACAGGCCCCAGAAGAGGATTAGAGCAACAAGAGTAGCAGCCACCAGATGCAGAGCTAACTATATTGGAAGAATGAAAAGGTATGGCAGCAGCCATTGGGACTAGGCACCGTGAAGCTTTGTATAGGGAAATTCTAGCTGATCAGCAATGCAAGGTGGGTATATAGGTGATCAATGACGCAGAAGTTGGGGAGGGGCAGTTTAGTGGGAGGGGCCTACGGGTCATGTATTGGGCATGGTATGCATCTCGGCCTTCGGGTAATGTATTGAGAGTCAGTTGGGCCTTGTTATTTGGTCCTACGGGTGATTTATGGGTTCCCCTTCAACCCTCAGAAGGGGGATATCCATTATAAAATAAAAAATAAGGCCTTTGGGACCTTCGGGTAGGTGGACCCCTGGAACCGTTGCGTCAGGCCGGTCAGACTGAGTCGGATCAGGCCTTGACCCAACCTTCCCCAGAGTAAATAAACGCCTGAACCTGATGACCCAGGTGTCCGGTTGACACACCTTCAGTGGTGTTGGGACCACCTTTTGGGAAGCGGTCCCTATGGCATATTCCAGTGGACCTGACCGAGCCGGGCAAGACTGAGATGCGATCGTCCCCATTTCACAGAAAGGGTTTTAACTAACAGACTGGGCGTTCAGTTGAAGCGTCGTCTTTAGTATAAGGACCTTTGTGACAAGGCCTTCCTTTGAAGATACTTTATATGAGTTTTGATGGAGTTTGACGTGGACCTGGTTTTGATCACAAATGAAATCAACCTGGCCCCTTTTACAAAATTTCCCATATCTCACAGATTGGGCATCCGAATGACGCGTTGTATGTCATGTTGGAACCCCTCTGATGGGGAATTCCCTTGGGTACAATTTTTTGTGGGACTTCATACCATTTGAATTATGACTAAGGGCTTGAGGAGTGGTTCTCCCAAAATCAAGTGTGTTATGATCGGGAATCCATTGGCTAGCTGTGACATGGAGAAGAAGAGCGACCAATGCGGGTTAGTATCAGAAATTCCAAAGTGGGCTGATCTAGATGTATGACTAATCATAACTACCTCTGCACTAGAAACCCTGTGTGGATCAACATCATATCAACCCTGTGTGGATCAGCAACCGAGCGACCCTATGTGGGTAAGCATCCTAGAGACCCTGTGTGGATCAGCATCATAGCGACCCTATCTGGATCAGCATCATAGCGACCTTGTGTGGATCAACATCACAATGACCCTGTGTGGATTAGAAACATAGCCACTATATGTGGATCAGCATCAAGCAACCTTGTTGGGATCACAAACATAGTGACCCTTTTTGGATCAACATCCTAGCAACCCTGTGTAGATCGGCATCATAGAGACCCTATGTGGATCTACATCATAGAGACCCTATGTGGGTCAGCATTCTAGCAAACCAACGTGGATCAGCATTCTAGAGACCCTGTGTGGATCAGCAATAGGATGACCCGATGAGGACCCACCTTATAGTGGCCCATTGTGGAACAATGACTCAAGTCAATGATTTGATTGGCAATACAACAACTTCTTGTGGATTAGTTATCGAACTTCTAAATGTAATGAAATGATATAGCTTAAGACTAATCATATATTATTAATCTTCAAGTTTTATACCAAGTGTGAGCTATCTCTTTTGCTTTATGCTGCATGATTTAGATCATGCTTGTGATATTACCTTTGATATATATCTTGTGATGTTTTCCTTTGTAGATCAATGACAGACCTTCGGGGGTATTGGGGTCCCCTACTGGGTATTATTATACTCACCCCTTCATGGGATTCACCCGAAACGTGTTGTGTCTTGTTCAAATGATGAGGAACTGGGTTGAGAATTGAGGTAGCTAGGACCAAATAGTACATGGAGGAGACAAGATGATGTGGTGAGTTTTGGAAACGATATGTACAGACCCTTCAGTTAGGATCCTCGGTGGATGATCTAGGAGCTATTTTCTCTTTTCAGTTGTACTTGTACTTTTCAGTTGATCATGTATTCCGGAACCTTTACTTTCAATACACTTTTTACTATAGCATTTTACTTCATGGTTGCTTCTTGTTGTGTTCTTGGTTTGTGTGTTTATACATGTTTAAATTCAATTCCTTCCTTTTATATGGATACGCATTTTCAGTGCTAGTTTCTTACCCCTGGCCTATGGAAGGTGGGCTTGGGGTAGTCACGACACGGGCCCCGGGGGATGGGTCATGATAATGTGGTATCATTGGAGGCAGTTCTACCAAATAACTATGACTCAGATCTTTTAATAGAGAAATAATGTTAAGTGTTTTGAGTGTGTTTTTCATTTCAGGGATTCCAGTATTGGTGCAGAAGCTGATGTATCCATACACCCGGCCCCAGAATTCTGATTTCCTACTCATTGCATGAAAACATTGATTTCATGTGTTTTGGGAGTGTTTTACTTTGATATATTTTGATTCAGATCACTAGGTATAAATTATTGTCCGTGACACACCTATTTCCTTTCAGGATGGCACCACATAGACATCCATCCAGGATTCCTAAGAGAGTACACGATGATGGCCAACCGAGTGATGAGGCTTCATTGTAAGGCCCTTTTTTGACGATAGTACCATAGAGTGGTGTACCACCAGCAACACTACCCATTGGAAAAAGGTTTCCACCATCTCCACTAACAGATGGTGCATGACGACTGAGAGCGTTACATGAGATTCAGCGACAAAGAGATTCGAGGTTCCAAGGGGAGACAGATCCGTATGTGGTTGAGGACTGGTTGGAGGCTGTGGGAAGAGTTTTTCACCTGGTTGGGACACCATCTGACCAGACAGTGATCCTAGCTTCCGGTCTTTTCCATGGAGCAGTAGGGAGATGGTGGAACCTGACGCTCTAGATACACGATAAGGCAACCCTCACCTGGGTAGATTTCAAGGGTCTGTTAAGGGTAGAGTTCATCCTAGTGACTTTACACTCTGTACATATACAGGAGCTTCTACACTTGTAGTAGGGAAGCCTGAACGCGGCCTAGTACTCAGCGAGGTTCACTGACCTCTCGCGCTACTCTACTGACATGGTGAGTAACCTTCTCTATAGGCCCTGGACCTTCGAGAATGGACTCTGATGGGATATCAGATCTTAGATGGTATCTTTCAGCACCCCGACGCATGAATTAGTGCTAGAGAGATAACTCTTGGTGGAGAGATTCCTTTCAAAGCAGACACCGACATTGAGACCCACCACTGGGCGACACGTAGTAGAGTCCTCTATGGTTGGTAGTAGGCAGATGACATAGAGGACCAAGTGGAATAGACCTTCTAGTAGACGACCCTAGGATGTAGGGTAGGAGGTGCAAGGCTAATGATGTTGAGAAGGCCAGTGTTGGATCAGACAGTGCTTCACGTGCGGCGGGTAGGGTCACATGGCTCGCAACTGTCCAACTAGCTACATAGACGACCAATAAATGTCCGAGGGACTACCGAGGCAGAGGAAAAAATTTGAGTGAGGAGGTCTGTTGGGAAATAGACGTGGAAGAGGAGTAGGTCATGCAGTAGGGGGTAGATGATGGTTTGAGGTTCTACCACCACCACCTCCAGGTGGTCCACCCCGACCATAGGGAGCAGGTGGACATGGTGGAGCTCAGCTCCAGGAAGCTGAGGCCTATGAACACGATGCCCCAGAGATGATTCGAGGTACAATCTCTCTCTATTCCACCTTAGATGTAGTACTTATAGACATAAGTACCAGTCAAAATTTCATTTCAATGGCACTCATTCAGAGCTTGAAGATTCTAGTGGAGCCATTGGATCGATCCTTGTGATTAAAGACTCCTACGGTAGAAGATTCGACGATTACCCACTAGTGTCGGTAGTGTGAGATTACTCTAGGAGGAAAGAGCTTCATCAAGTATATTCTATTAGCAGCATCTAGGACTTACAATTTTATCTTGGGTATGGAATGGTTATCCACATTCCATGCTCAGATTGACAATATTAGGTGAAAAGCGTGGTGTATCTGTGAGGATGGGACCAGGTTTTCCTTATCTAGTGAGAAGGAAACCTTTAAAGCACAAGATGGACTTTCCTGGAGGAGGGTGCAACCGATCACACATAAGTTGGATAACCATACCTTTGGAGTAGTTGGTGTTTAGAATCCGAGCTATCCTGTAGTGGTGGACCAGTATGCCGATGTCTTCCCTGATGATGTTCTGGGACTACCTGGAATTCTACATCGACCTGTACTCCGGGACGACACTGATATCTACACCTGTATATCAGATGGCTTTGGTGGAGCATCATTCATTACAGGTACTGTCGGAGGACATGCAGAGGAAGTGGTTCCTAAAGCCCAATATTTCTCCCTGGGAATCCCCGATTTTTTTCTCCATGAAGGATGATGGGAGTTTGAGGTTCTATATAGATTATTGGCGCCTGAACTAGGTGACTATGAAGAACACGTATCCACTTTCGATGATTTATGATCTTTTTGATCAACTGAAGTGTGCTCATTCGTTTTTGAAGATAGACCTCAGATTAGGCTATCATCATCTCAGGGTATGAGATAGAGGTTGTGCTTTCTTGGGAGCCACCCAGGATTGTGACTGAGGTGAGGAGTTTCCTAGGGTTGGCTGGGTCCAACTAGACATTCGTACCTGAATTTTCTAGACTTGCGGCACCTTTTTCATCATTGAAGAAGAAGGGAGAACCCTTCATATGGACTGAGAGATGCCATCATAGTTTTCAGGAGCTGAGGCTGAGACTGATGAGTCCCCCCATCTTGAGGCTACCAGAATAGGGAATTGGGTTTGTAGTATACTGTAACGTGTTAGGGAAAAGAATTGGATAGTTACCGATGAAGGAGTGAGCATTGATCACTTATAGTTCATGACAACTAAGAAAACATGAGAAAAACTATGCTACCCATGACCTGGTGTTAGCAGCAGTGGTCTTAAACTTGAATATGTGGAGACATTAAATGGTGGGAGAATGTTTTATAGTATACTCTGATCAGAAGAGTCATAGGTATATCTTCTCCAAGAAGGACCTGAACCTGAGAGAATGACTATGGCTAGAGTTCATCCAGGACTATGAATTTGAGATAGTCAATACTCCTGGGAAGGGGAACGTAGTGGTAGATGCACTCACCAAGAGGTCTGGTCTACAGTTCCTAAGCGAGGTGACAAACCAGCTAGACGTGTTGTAGATATCCTTTGTGGATAGAGATGGAGTAGCTTACCTTTAGTCTATGACTATCCCTCTGGAACTTATTCAGTGATTTCAGGAGACACATCTTGGGGACATTTACTGTGATGATCTACGTGCTTAGATATCATTAGGATAGGAACCTGATGGATTTTTTGAAGGTGGGGATCATGTCATCCACTTCATAGGATTCATCGTGGTCCCAGTGGCTCTATGAGAGGAGGATTTGAGGGAGTCCAATACGTTCCCTCTTGCGGTACATTCTGGTGTGGAGAAGATGTACCTGGACCTCTGGCATCAGTACTGGTGGCCAATGATGAAGAAAGTACTGGCAGAGTTTGTTTCACGATGTCTCACTTGCCAGCATGTGAAGGCCAATAATCAGGTTGTAGCAGGCATAGTGCAGCCATTAGAGGTACCAGAGTGGAAGTGGGATGGTATTTCCATGGATTTAGTGATAGGGATACCATATACATCCCGGAGAAATAATTCCTTCTGTGTGACTGTTGATCGAATCACCAAGTCAGCCCATTTCCTATCCATCCGAGTGTAGGGATCAGTATATGGTGTGGGATGCCTCTACATATAACAGATTGTATGTCTTAATGTGGTGCCATCAATGATAGTCTCTAACTTTGATGCATGTTTTACATACCTATTGTGAAAGGGACCAAAGGAGGTGTTCGAGACATAGTTACGTTTGAGCACCTCCTTTTATCCTCAAACGGATGGTCAGATAGAGAGGGACATTCAGACACTGGAGGATATTCTTCGTGCTTGGTTCCAAGATTTTGGTCACAGTTGGGAGGATCACTTGACCTTGGTGGAGTTTGAGTACAGAAATATCTATCACTCCACCATCGGTATGGCACTATTTGTGGTCATGTACGATCGACTATATAGATCACCTCTATACTTGACAGACCAAGGGGAGTCAGCACTTATTGTTCCAGAGTTAGTATAGGCTATCACTGAGATGGTGCAGATCATCCAAGAGCCGATGAAGACTACAAAGAGCGTACAAAAGTCTTATGCTGAGTTGAGACATAGAGCTCTAGAGTTCAAGGAGGGAGATCGTGTTTTCCTATAGGTCTCACCTCGATGAGGTTTGCAGAGATTTAGATGGGGCGTCAAGATATCTACGAGGTTTATCGGGTCCTTTTAGGTTCTCAGCCGAGTTGGTGTATTGCCTAGCTCTTCCCCATAGATGCAACGAGTGAATGACATTTTCCACATTAAGTAGATGAGGAAGTATGTGCATGATCCATCACACATTATTGACTGGGGAGAGTTGGACATTGATGATGGGGAAATGTTTAGGAAGGTTCCAATAGAGATTGAGTATCGATAGATGTGGGTCCATCATGGACAATCGATCCCTCTGGTGCACATTCTTTGGAAGCACAAGAATCTCTAGGAGATCATAAGGGAGCGGGAGGCTCAGATTCATGCTCAGTACTCCCACTTGTTTCCTTAGTCTATGTTGTGGATTTCAAGAAAAAAAATCCCTAAGGTAGGGATAATGTAGTGATTCAGATTTTCCATGTAATTTTTTAATTATATGGAATTATTGTGAGTCAACGAAAATTGATGGTGCTAGATTCTGAGGCACGATGTGCCCGAAATGAATTTATGAAAAATTATAAGGTACATTCAGTAAACACACGAGTGTCATTTTCTATATTTTGAACCAGTGTACGAATTAAAGATCCAAGGGAACTGTTGAATGTATAGTGCTGAGATTCTCTTAAGGGAAGATTAACTTCGACCATAGAAGTTTGCGTGATAAATTTAATTTTGGGGTCTTTTGAAAGATTAATAAAATACCATGTTATGTTGTTTTATTACTTTTCATTTTATCCAGCAGATGTGCGGTGGTGTCGGGACCAACGAAACGTCAAGCCATTATATGGCTTGAATCCCTTTTATTCTTGTAACTGCACCGTTGGAATTTGGATGGTTTATTAATTAAATTATCCCCATTAATTCCACGTGCGTTACTCACCCTCCCCCTCTCCTATTTATATGGAGCATGGGGTGGAGTGTTGGCACGACTTCACCAAGTGACGATGCTCTGGAAAAGTACCATGACAACAACCACATAGAGGATGAGACCAATTTCAGTGAGTGGTGATGAGCACCATCGAATCATGAACTGATGAAAATGATGAAGGAGGTTCTATCAGTCATCATCAGGGAATGTATCTTCCAGGTTGGGGGTTTATTTGGAAGTTGTATTTGATGAATTAAATCCTCTCCCACTTGATATCACAACAATGTGGAGGGCGCATTCGAAACAAACAAGGCTTGAACCCGACACCGCATCGCTCATGCTCAGTTCTTCATGGATGGTTTTCTCACATTGATGGCAATGAAAAACAGAAGGTCACTATATGATAGAGGTATAATGGTAGAGCCGTAGGTGCACACGACACCATGAATGGACACAAGAGAACGTTCAGTGATATGTGGAAGAAACTGGTGGCACGCCATGTTGGCGGCTTTCAGAGGAGACCCGCGACAACCGTCCTTGATCGGTGGTAGGCGGTGCATGATGGGGAGCCATGGTGGTCGAAGCCGGCCGACCCGAGCCAGCCGTACGGGATAAGGGCGGCGACTGAAGGCGCCGTCAGTGGTATCAGCTGTAACAAGCAGGCCATGCCAGGAGGGTGCGGCATGGCCCCACACTGCGTCACATTGGTGGAATCCGGTTGATCAAACGAATGATAATTTCATGTGGGGGGGGGCTCCCCACCAGCTGGGTGAAACAGCCCTACAACCATGGGGCCAGCGAAGAAGGCGGTCCACCTTCTGGCGGACCGGGCCGGACCCACGGCCCAACGGGCCAGTGTTGGTGGAACGAGCCCCACCTAGCAGGTCAGGCCAACCACAGACCGGGCCCATGGATCAATGGGGTGAACCCTATGGGCTAGACCCAGTGAACCGATCTGACCTTTAATGGGTTGGACCTAGGCTGGGTCAGGTAGACCCTAGGAACCATTGTGCCATTCCTGTCTGACTGAGTCGAACCGGGCCCTGACCCAACCAGCCCCTGAATAAATAAAATCTTGTACCTAATGACCCAGGTGTTTGGTTGAAATTCCTTCAGTGGCATTGGGACCCATTTTTGGGAAGCGGTCTCTATGGCATATTCCGACAGTCTCAACCGAGTCAGGGTGGGCCAAGGTTCAATCGCCCCCATTTCACAAAAAGGGATGTAACTAACAGAACAAGTATCCAATTGACGCTTCATATATGGACTATGATCCCTTATGACAACGTGGTCCATTGGATATACTCTAAGTTATTTTTGACAGAGTTTGATGTGTGACCTGGGTTGGATCAGACCTGAATCCAACTAGGCCCTTTTAACAAAAGTGCCCTTATCTCACAGGCTGGGCGTCCGAACGATGCACCGTTTGTCATGTTGGGACCCCTATGATGGGCCAGCCCCTTGGGTATACTTTTTAAAGGAATTAATACTGGTTGAAATATGACTGATGGATTGAGGAGCGATTATCCCAGAATCAAGCGTGTTATGAGTGGGAATACTATGGCTGGTAGTGAAATAAAGAAGAAGAGCGACCAGTGCGGGTTAGTATCAGAAACTCCAGACTGGGATTATCTAGTTATATGACTAATACTCCTAACATATGTACTAGTGACCCTGTGTGGATCATCATTATAGAGACCCTCTGCGGATCAAAAACATAGTGACCTTCTGTGGATCAACATCCAAGCAACCTTATGTGGATCAACATCATAGTGACCCTGTGTGGATCAGCATCACAATGACCATGTTTAGATCAACATAATATAAACCATGTGTGGATCATTAGTAGACCTACCCTGTGTGGATCATCATCTAGCGACCCTGTGTGCATCAGCACTATAGCGACCATGTGTGGATCAACATCCTAGCGACCTAGTGTGGATCAACCTCATAATGACCCTGTGTGGATCAACATCATATTGAACCTATGTGGATCGACATCATAGTGACCCGGTGTGGATCAAAATTCTAAAGACCATGTGTGGATCAACATTCTAGAAACCCTATGTGGATCAGAAGTAACGAGACATGATGAGGACCCGCCTTACAGTGGCTCATCGTGGAATAATAACTCACATCCAATAGAGGATTGATAATAGAACCACTTCTTGTGGATTAGTTTTGGAACTACTAAATGGAATTCAAATATATAGATTAGACCAATCATCTATATTCTTAATCTTTTAGTTTTATACCTGGTGTGAGTTGTCACTTTTTCTTTGTATTACATGATCTAGATCATGCTTATAATATTACCTTTGTGGTATATATTGTGATGTTTTACTTTTTGGATCACTAAGAGACCATCGGGGGTCTCGTGGTCCCCTATTGGGTATTTTTATACTCACCCTACATGGGATTTTCCTACACCTTGTTGTGTCTTGTGTAGATAACGAGCAGTTGGGTTGAGACTTGATGAAACCAGGACCCAGAGGTACATGGAGGAGACGAGCTGATGTGGAGAGATGTGGATACGATAAATACCTACCCTTCAGGTACGATCCTCAGTGGATGATCTTAGAGTAGTTTTCTCTTTTTAGTTGTACTTTTTCTTTTCATTTGGGCTGGTATTCTGGCCCCTTTACATTCAGTACAGTTTTTACTATAGTAGTTTACTTTGTGGTTACTTTATGTTCTATTCTTGGTTTGTGTGTTTGTACAGGTTTAAAGGAAATTCTTTCCCGTTATAGGGATTCACCTTTTCGGTGCGAGTCGCCAACCTTTGGACTATGAAAGGTGGGCTTGGGATAGTCACATCACGGGCCCTAGGGGATGGGTCATGACATCAGACTTTTTTATTTCCTTGATATGGGAAACATTGGTAATTTTATCAGGTTAGGATATTGAGTTATGAAATTTACTAACATGTGTGTGGTATAATAATCTTATATGACATGAACCATTATAATGAAAATAACATGACCTGATTCTATATCAAGGTTTGTTTTAGAGTGTTGGATATATAGGTTTCTTGACCCTATTGATTATTGATGCAGTTTCAACAGAATGATGAGAGTATAATAAGAGACTTTTTATTTTAGAGAGATGATTGTTTAGTGAATGGTCATGTGATATACCCTATATGATGTGAAATTTATGATTTAGAAGAGGATCACAAAGGGCGATTTAGGTTTTCTCAAGTAGACATGACTGTGATCATGGTTAGTGTTATAGGTGTGCGAGCCTAGGATTCATTGATTGACAAATCATGGTTACTTGAGATAGACTCTGTGTTTGGGATTTAATGAATCATTTTCCCATATGATTTATATGAAATCATTATAGTGCATTATGGTTATGTTTGGATCTATTTGAGTTATTATTTATTGAACATCCTTGTGAAGCCTAAGGGGTTATTGAATTCAAGGAGTACTTGCAGGAATGGAGGCCTGAGGTTTTTATGTGAATGAGGAGTGTATCCTCTGTAATGATGATAAAGTTGTGGATGGAATGGTAGTATTATTTGAGAGTCCATATGATCATGAATTTGGAGGAGTGACACACACAATGTTGGAACGTATTAGGCTAATTCTCAAGGATTGGTTTATTGGAAATCCATATGGTGGGGAGTACACCATTACTCCTTAAAGGGTTTGACTGTAAGGGTCGATAGAGTTTTATAGGATGCTGATGGAGGCATTCTTATAGAGTCTACAATAGTTAGAAATTAATCATTTTTGTTAGAAATTGAGTATGATTGGGATATCCACATCTAGTTATCTAATGTGGTAATATAGGGATCATATGACAAAGTGGTATGCCACCATGTTAGTAGGATAATGGATGAATGAGACTGGTCATTGAGAATCTAATGTTGATTTTGGATACTAGTGTGTCATATGATCCTTTTATATTTATTTCTTTTGGAAATACTGAATTATAGATTAATATTACCTATAAAAAGAATCATAAACATTGGTATTGGGTCAAGATGGGGTTTATGTGACTCGATAGTGTTTCTGATCAATGTTTTTATATTAATTAGGATGATATCATAGAGGTATATTTGATTAGTTGATTATTTATCCCTGTAGTTTCACCGAATTTCATGTTTATACATCTATGTGGGTGTTTAGAATGACCATTTGATACCTCTATAAGTCATGTCATTGTGTTTAAGTAATAGTGATAATGTGTTTGTGTGTGTAACCAATTTATTTTTTCAATAGTTAGTTAGGGAGTGACCAACCATTATTTTTAATATATATTAGGGTAAAGTGAGATAAAAACCAAAAAATATGTTTTTTATTTATAATAGTGAATTTTTATTAGAAGTTAATTCCAAATGTGGGGAACATGTGGCTCAGATTCAAACCTTGTAAGAAGAAGAATATAGAAGGGAGAATTATAATCCATTGGATGAGTTTGTAGATGAAACTATGGTTTCATGGGATAGATTGGGGTTGATAAGATCCATATTGTTGTTTTGGTATCAGTGATGAGAAGTATTTTAGTTTTTAATAAATATCACACCTCATGTTTGGAATTCCATTTTAGAATCTCATTCAACACTTAGGGATATAAGATGATGAGATAAATTTGGTTTGGTGATTGAAATGGTCCATGTTATTGAACAGAAATCCAACATGGATTATTATGAATGAGAAGTACTGTGTTGGGGAGAATTTATATAATACCAAGTGATTTTATGATATATTTCTCAGTAGTGCCTCGAGATCAGTCGGTTACATAGACTCAAGAACATATCCCTAAATTATAGAAGATACTGACAAAAAGTAGGGGACTATGTGTGTCCATGAGGAGACTATTCCCTCATCACCAAGGTGTAACACAGTGGAATATCAATAACATATAAGTAGTAGAAGCAGTAAATCATACAACAAGAAGTAAATAGTGGAAGACTAATATATTTATATATAAGCATTTCCAAAAGTCTCTTCAAATAATAAATTATGATACATGTTATATGTGTCTAATAACGAAGCCAAAACATGTATGCAATATAGATGAAAAATACATATAACAAAATCAAAAAAAGGCTAAAAGTGTCTAGCTAGCATCGTGAGCCTTAGCTTGGTCTCATACTCCATTGCACCTAATAAATCATTTAGAACCTATTGTTGGGAGATTTACATTTTCAATACCCACAATCATATAGTCTTTTTGGGTACCCAAAGAAGGACCAAACTAGTGGGAGATATAATCCCAATAGGAATGAAACCCATGTCTGTTCACTTCAGTCAGTGAATATATATGTAACAATAGTAAAGGAAGTACCCAAAAGTGGACATCCAATAATCCCATGTTCTTATTTTATAACCAATTCATTTAATAATTTTAATATAAGTAATAATTCATTAAATTAAGAGTTAGGACAGTGTCATTATACACATGTTCAATTAACCATTCATTCTCATTTGAATAATAATTATTGAGACCCACTACGTAGCCAGATTCCCCTGTGATAACATGATCAAGGATGCCTAAACTAGCCATCCATAAAGTGTAAACAAGACAAAATTTAATATTGTTCTTTGGATTGGGATACATGTCATATAAACCATTTCATTTATTATTAATTTATGAACCTAATCCCATCCTTGTAATCCCTATGTTGGAATCCAAGTGTTACTCCAGGTATAAAATATCCAACACCCTGTGAGGCCATCCATGGTGATCCTCAGGAACCTAGGTATCACTCAAGGTATGTTATAAAGTCTCAAGACCTCATTTATATCTTGGGCAGTCCACTAAGGGATCCAAATTATCAACCATGAAAAATATGTCCAAATTCCTTTTAAATATATCCATGGAATTATCATATGAATCCATGTATCACTCGGTATATAAGTTATTCATCAATGAGTCCTTCCATTTAATTTTTTATTTGAACCCATGTATCACTCTTACCATATAAGAATTCAGTCACAATACAATTTTAATAAATTAATTTAAACATTTTATGGTCAAAATCAAGAATATTGAAATTAAAATGTCACCCAAGTGGTGGATGATGGAAAAATCCAAGCTTGGAAGGATTGCCTCTCACATACCCATGTGAGTAAACATTTATGACTAGAATCTCATGATTAAAAAACTTTCACATGGAATATAATACATTTAAATCACATTTGAAAATAAAAAGAAGAAGAAATTCATGTTCACTCAAGAATTTACATATCAGGGGCCATTTTCCATGGTCATTTATCCCTTCCCATTAATCAATTCAATACGCAATTCAAAAATTTATTAACAAACCAATTCTTCATTTTGATTTAAAATTAATTTTACAAGTCATATCCCAAGGTATGGGGGAAAAGGGGACACCCATAGGTATACATTTCCAAGACCCACCCTTGGTGATCTATAAATATAACCCACACACAAAAAAAATTGCTAGTTCTATTAAATTGATGGTTCTCAACTTATATGAAAACATTAAAATTGCTATTAAATTATATAATCCATACTTATAAATTTAATTAAAGGATCAAACTCTAATTTAAGGCACCGACTTATTATTGGTTGTCCGACATAATGACATATACATTAATCACTCGACTTTAAATGAAAAGCATGATAACTCCCAACTTAGGCCCGTAGTTGATAACTCATCCAGTACCAGATCCCGATTCAACTCAAATTGGTAGAAAAAAAAAAGAATTAATGAAGAAACATATAATTTTGAAATTTATCATTCACCAAAATAGCACATCCGTTATATATAAGAATTAAGAAAAACTACAAAGGAATCAGGATCATTTTGATGCAGATCTGATTAGATAGATGGAACATGAATCCAATACCAGAAGGAATCTTTGCAGAAATTATAGATTACACTCTAATATGGAGATTAAAATGGTGAGTATACTATGTGTGAGGGATATTGAAAAAATAGGATCAGTTTTAAAAATTATATTATGAAAAAATGGAAATTTTACCCAAAATATCTAAGTCACATGGTTTGAAAAACTGTGCACCAACTATGCATGGATAGATTTAAGAGAATGAAACCCAAAATTATTTGTCACATGGATTGACTAACTAGGTTACAACCATTAAAAAACCCACTATCAAAATGGTATACTTGGCCACTCGTTCTTGCAATCCAAATCGCTTCATTTACTCTAATCATATTCCTGGTCCACTCACCCCAAAACATGGATTCCGGGTTCCTAACCAGCCCCAAACGCTCCCAATTCCCCCATTCCCTCAAAGGGAATTCATAGTAGTCCATATTTAAACATGTAAACTGCGAAGTGATGGAAAAAAAGGATCCTGAGGTCAAGGAAGAACTGGGTTCTTAAACACCCCCCCAAAAGGAATTCAACCCCAAATTGGCTTCTCAAGGGTGGTATGAAGTGCCAAAGAATTACTCTGGACATGATTATCATACATCATCTTCATATTCCTAGGTCTCATATTAAACATGGACACTCAACCATATAATATGAACTAGAAAATTGTTCTGGCCTTGCAGAACCTTTGTGCTATGAATCCACAATACAAATAGGATGACACTCAGAGGATGTATATACCTCAAGCTCAACCTCCTCGGGCTGAGGGGCATGAAATGGGTCTGAAGAATAACTTACCAGCTAGGAAACATAGATGAAACCATTTATATCCTGATACCTTTGAGGTAATGGAAACCAATAGGCTACTAGCCCAACTCTCACCAGAATCTCAAATGACCCAAAATAATGTGGTGAAAGCTTACCCTATGTCCTGATCTGCATGTGCCTCAACCTCAATACAGAATGTAAGAAAACCTAATCCATTACCTCTAACTCTAGAGGCCATATTTAGAGATTTGCGTACAATTTTTCATGAGACAATGTATTATCCATCCATTTCTAAATCAACTTAACCTTCTCTATGGTCTCCAAAACAAGATGAGGTCCAAGAATAGTTGACTCTATTGCCTTTAACCAAAACATGGGTGATTAGAATAGCCTACCATAATAATAATAATCGTAAGGATCCATCTAGATAGTTGCCTGAGAGCTATTTTTGTAGGTGAATTCTACCAGGGGTATGTGCCTCTCCCAAGAACCCTCTAAATCATGGACACATTCTCACAACAGTCCTCAAGAACCTCAATCATGTACTCTGACTGGCCATATGTGTAGGGGTGATATGTTGTGCACGAAACTTTGTACCCAATGCCCTGAAGATCCCCTAGTCAAATCATTAAGTAAACTGGGAATCCTCACTGAATTGATATTACACGGGACCCTACGAAGCTGTACTATCTCACAGATATACACCCTCCCAAGCTCATCCACAATGAAGGTTTCCTAGATCAGTAGGAAATGTGAAACATTCATGAGACTATTATAAATGCACACAACATGATTACCTCAAGGAGAACTCATTAATCATATCTCAGAATCCATCACTAAATCATTCCACTTAAAACTAGGAATGGGTAGCTACTTAAAAAATTTAGATGGCCGCTATTGTTCCACCTTCACCTGCTGACAGGTGTAACACATCTTGAAAAAATTTTCTACAACCATTTCCTTAACAAGAAACATATACCATGGATGAAAATACCGATACATCATGGTGATGCAAGGATAAAATTACAAAGGTGAATCATGAATGTCTCACATCTTCTCCTCACACATGTCTAAAGAGACCCATACACGACCGTGTACTCACAACATCTCATCCTCACCAAATTCCCATCCAGGAGGGGGTTCCTTAGTTTCCACACTCTCTCATAGGATTGGGCCATCTGATTCTGATAGATTCTTCATCCACACCCTATCCATTATGGTAGAGGTAATAGCTAATGATGATAGATAAGTATACACTGGACTGTCGTGCATTCCCATGTGAATCTCAGAGAACAAATAAATGATCTGCCACTCGCTTCTACCCTACTAAACATCCTATATCACATTCCTCCTAGTAAATGCATCAACGAATTTATTTCCTTTATCAGGTGTGTTAGAAACCATGAAATTGAAATACTATAGGTATTCAACCCACCTCCACAACCTCAAATTCAGATCACGCTGTGATATGTACATGAATCTTTTGTGGAATGTGAACAACAAAAAATTATCTCCATTTAAGTAATGTCTCCAACAACACAATGCATGAACAAATGAAATGAACTCGAGATATGTTTCATGTAATTCATCTTGTGTGGCCTCAACTACTATGACCCATACACCATGACTCTATTCCCTTAAATAAAAACATCTCCAATCCCGATACCTAATGTGTCACAGTACATAGTGTAACTGTATCCTCGATCCAGAAAGATCAGTATTAGAGATGAATTAATCCTCCCTTTCATCTCTTGAAATTCCTTCTCAAAGGAATATTACCATAAAAACTTCACACCCTTCCTAGTCAATCCCATATGCATCTCTGTTAGGTGTAAGAAGTCATGTATTAAATGCATGTTATAACTATCCATCCCTAAGAAACTTGCACCATAAATATGTTTTTGGGATGATCCTTGGAAACTAAAACTCTCACCTTATCTAGGTTTAATTATACTCTAGTATATGAGATAATGTGACCCATGAAGTGAATTAGATCCATCTAGTAGTGGAACTTTTCCAGCTTAGTGTATAACTGATGGTCTTTTAGTGTATCCAAAATGATCTTAAGATGAGTGGAATAGTCAGGTTGATTGTGATAATACACCATGATATCATCCATGAAAACTACCATAAATAAATATAGATGATGATCATAGACTCAATTCATTAGTACCATGAATGCTGTTTGTGAATTCATGAGATAGAACAACATAACCAAGTACTCATAGAGACTGTAAAATATTCAAAAAGCCATGAGAGGTATGTCTAATTGACTGACATGCACCTGATGATAACTAGATATAAAATCAATATTTGAGAAGACCCGATATCCTCAGAGCTAGTTGAAGAGGTCTTCTATCCGCAGTAGAGGATTCTGTATATTAATCATAAAATGGTTCAATTTCCAGTCATCCACTTATATCACAAGATTTCCATCTACCATTTTGAAAAAATAAATGGAAAACCCCACATAAAAGTTCTGGATCAGATAAACCCCTTCATATATAAATCCTCTAACCGCCTTTGGATCTATTTCATGTGATTAATATCCATCCTATGGAGAGGAATGGAAATTAGGGTAGATCCTAGAACTACATTGATAGATAACACTACCTATCTTTGTAAAGGTTAGTGTGATTTTTTTCCTGGGAATGCATCCCTAAAAATATCAACCACAAGAGGGAAATCCATCTGATGTGTCCCATAATCATCTAGATATAAACTCACAATATGTGTTGTCATCCCACCAATCCCACAATGCTATGGTCTTTATTGGCTTCCCTTGACATCCCATCAACCCCTGTGAATAAACTCTCTACCCTCTTATGATGTAATGATTACACTGAGACAATAACAATCCATAAAATCAAGGAAGGGTACAAACACTTCCATCTAAAGAATAATTTAAAAACCATTAATCTCAAGGAAAATGTGGTCCCTTATGAAGTGACACCCACCAATCCCAAGGGTCCATTCCTTTCACTGATGCACACCCTCTATTCTAATCCCCAACATAGTGGTAAACATCATAAAACCATTAGAGATATCAACACGGAGGCCAAGGATGACCACAACAAGCATAGATATAAAGCTATGCGATTCCCCAATATCAAAAAGTGAATAAGATAAAGTATAGGATACAATAACAGTACTTATAACTGTTGAAGGGTTACGATCCTGCTCCTCATGGGTCTGTTGCACTGTGTATGACTATACTGAATTACAACCCAATGATACTTTCTTGCTACCCTAAGTAGATCTACCCTATTGTTTTTAGAAAACTATGGCCAATCTACCATGACCAAAACCACCACCTTGTCCTGATCTTCTAGTTATACTACTACTCCTAAGATTATGAGAAGCTTATGACCCTGCTCTTGAACATAGAGGTAGTTTAAACCATATCTCACTGGCTACTAGAGGAAAATATCTATATAATCACTATGGATGACATATCTTACAACATTATCAACACTTGACTGTGTCCCTCTTACACTTTTTACTCATATTTCATGACCTACCCCATTGGTACCACATCACTTGGATAACTTAGTTTATTCTCTGACTACTAATATCACTACATGGAATTCCCAAATGATGCTTCCTACTACCGGTCAACGTAGTACAAGATTGAGATGCCGAACTGCCCTGTCTCACACCACACACCTCTCTTAGGTTACACTCTATAATAAACACCTAATTCACTATTATAGAAATGAAAGTAATCTAAAATACATTCACCAAAGATTAGATGTCATACCTGAGACTATCCTTGAATCACCTAGATTTCGATAACTTGTCACCCATTATAATAGGTGTGAAATGCTGGAGGCCATATAAAAATCATAGGATTGATGTAGTCATTTGAGGCCATATGAAATTACCTCTAGGACATATCCGAATGAATATCCATATGAGTTATGATATCCCACCATATATTAGTGTAATCGCACAATATATACATAGATAGATTTACCCTCCCTTTAGGAGGCATATCTAAATGATTTAATATAGACAACATTGAATCTAACCATAACTCTATATCCCCTGGTCCTCCATCCCCTGAATACACGGGTGAATGCTACTGTTGAAAATCATGATTCAAGTCTTCCATAGTCGGGGTAGGTCACTATGCTCCTTCAATTTTATGAATAAAGAATAAGAGCTAATCAAAGAACTTTTCTTAAGCACCTATGTCTGATACAAGAACTGGTGACATAACTGGAACCACTAAAGGTTCAACTAGCAGCCAATGCATGACCACCTCCAGAGTATGTTCACCACTACCTAACTAGTGTACAATTGGAGGATGTCATGGTGTAATGTCTTTAAAAATACCATGTGCATGTATTAGATCATGAAAATTGTCAATGTTTGTAGATCAAAAGAATTGATATTTTGTTAGAATAGGTACAATCATTCTTTTATAAGAACAAACCCCTCTTCCTACTCCATGATTCAGGTACGTACAACATATAGGTCTCATATAAACATTAGAGAGTACCTACCTCTCACTTCTAATGTCGGTTCTGGGTCTTGTTCTCCACTATATGATACTCATGTTTCATTTCATTTTCACTTGAATTCATATATTCAAATTCATTTTTCTTTAGAATTTATGAGGATTTATCATTTTTATCTCATTTCAATTTTAATGGTTGAACCAATTGTTTCACCAAATTCTAATCCGTGAGGGCCTATAACACCATATGAACAAAAATTTTGTGGCCATATAATCTATACCAAAAATAATTTTAGTATACCCATCACAACAAAAGACACAACACCTATCACAACACATGAAATATGTAATGCACCCTAAATGGGTTTAAACAAAATTCATGTCATTTTATTTTTACCAAGTGTGTAATATGATTCATTGGATGGCATAACCTCATCTCATTGGGTAAGAAAAAATAGAAACCATAATCACAAAAATAATAATATCAAAAATCAACCATATCACCGAACAGTGGAATGAAATAAACTATAATACTCAAAATCTAGAAAACAAAAATTTCATTCAAGGTAATTTGGATTTTTCATATACGTAGGATAGCTATGATTGAAAATATGTCTCTACCAAACTAATATCCCTTACTATACATTTATATTGTCTCCAAATAGAAAAAAAGTAGAGAAGAATCATTGATGCGGCTTTTTAACATCCCAAACATGGATACCAATCAAAAGTGCCATGATCTCGGTGGGTCATAAGACCTCAATCACATCTCCCCAAATGAAAGAGGCTTCTAACTACCAGCAAGGTCCAGTGGTTTCTGTGGGGAGACATTTCACTCATCACTAGAGTGTACCATAGGAAAATATCAATAAAAAACATGTCGTTGTAGTAGTAAATCATACAAAAAGAAGTTAACATTGAAATAATGATATATATAATAAATTATATAAGTAACCACATATAAAAAATGATGATACATGAAATATATCTCAAATAAATTAGCCAAAACATGTATACAAGGGATATGTAAAATACTAGTAAAAAAAGGTCAATGTGTCCAACAAGAATCAAGAGCCTCAACTTGGTCTCGTGCTCCCCGACTTCCAAGAAATCATGAAGAACCTAAATTAGGGTTATTTCCCTTATCAATACTAGAATCATTTAGTCTGTTTGGATACCATCAGGTGGCCTAAATAGGTCATGAGATATAATCAGAGTAGGAAACAACACATTTTTTGTTCCCTTCATTCAGTGTATATATATATAACAACATTGTGCCAGAAAAATATACAAGTAAAAAAGTACAAAAATGTAAAAATCCTATATGCCAAGGTTCTCATTTTATAAAAATTCATTTAATCATTTTCATTTAATAAATTAGTCTATGAATTAACATTCAGGGCAATGTCATTATAATCATGTTCATTTAACCATTCATTATCATTTGAATACTATATAAAGAGACACGACATGAAGCCTAATGTACCTCATGATAACATGATCATGAACGCCTAAACAGTACATCCATAAAGTATAAAAAATATTTAATTCAATATTGTTATTTGGATTGGAAGACACGTCATATAAACCATTTCATTCATTATCAATTTATGAACCTCGTCCCATCCTTTTCATCCCTAGGACAGAATACAAGTGTCACTCTAGTCATAAAATATCCCAAACCCTTCAAGCACATCCATGTTGATTCTTAAGAACCTAGGTATCTCTCTTGGTGTGGTATAAAGTCTCAACCACTTGAGCACTTCATTGTCGGTCCACTAATGGATCCCAAGTATCACCCTTGATATATACGTTCAAATTCCATTTGAGTCCATCCATGACATTAAATTATGAATCCACGTATCACTCAACATATGATTTAAGCCTCAATGAGTCCATCCCTGGAATACTTCATTTTTTTTACACGTATCACTGATAGAATATAAGCATTCAATCATAATATCATTAAATCAATTAATTTAAATATTTCATGTTAAAACCAATAACATTGTAATTTATACCTCACCCAAATGATGGATAAGGCCACAAGACACACTTGGGAGGATTTCATATAACATACTCACATGGTAAATAAAATTATGACTTGCATCTCATTCTTAATAAACTACTACATGGAAAAGACTCAAATTAACACACATGGGAATATCAAATAAAATAAAAATTCTTTATTACTCAATAATTTACATAGAATTGGATAGGTCCATGGTCTTCTATCCTATCCCATTAATTAATTCAATACATTACCCACAAATCAATTCATAAACCAATTCATCAATTTGATTTAAAATTTCATTTACAAAAAATTCACAAGGTGAGGGGGAAAAGGGCACACCTATGGTATCTATTTCCAAGTTACACACATGGTGGTCAATTAATATAACCAAACCACCCAGAAAAGGGGTGGTTCTATTTAATTCAAGTTTCTAAACCCATATACAAACATTTAAAGGACACTTCAATTACATAGTTCATACTTATCACTTTAATTACGGGATCAAAATCCATTTTTTGGCACCTTCCAAGACTTTTTTTACATCACAAAGACATATACATAAATATCTCAATATTAAATGAAAATATGATACCTCTTATGTTAGGACCATAGTTGATAGATCATCCAATATCATCTCCTTTTTCGGCTTAGATCATGAGATAGTCTAAGAATGAATGAGAACCTAATAATTGGGAATATAAGCATGCACCAAAATAGTGTCACTGATATGTAGTATAATTAATAATGAAAAAAAGGAACCAGGATCTTACCAATGAAGATCAAATGAAAAAGAAGGTTCTTGAATTCAATACTAAATAGAGGCTTTGAGGAAAAGCCTAGAATAGGATAAAAGAGGGAGCTCTAAATGGAGAGTCTGTTGTGAAGGACATAGAGTAAAAAATAAAATATTTTTTAAGAATTAAATAAGGGGAAAATGTTATTTTTCCAAAAATATCATTGTGTCATGGTTTAGGTGCACATTTTGAAAAATTGTGTGCCAACTGTGCATGGTTCGCTGTAGGAGAAGGGAACCTCGCATGGTTTGTCACACAACTTGACTATCCATCAACCAAATGTGTAAATTACCACTATCAAATCTATTGATCTGAATACATATTCATGTCATAGAAATTGTACAGTTTACACTAACTGTGTTCTAGGTCCTTTCACCCCAAAACATGGGGTTCAGTCTCTAAACTATCCCCAAACACTCATGATACCTCCATTCCCTCAAAGGGAATTCACAATAATCCATATTTAACCATTTAAATATATAATTGATGGAAAATAAAGGATCTTTACCTCAATGAAGAACTAGTTTCTTACATAATTATATTTTATGGTCTTCTTAAAATACCATTATGATTTCTATAAGAATGGATATATTGGAGGCCTTTCGAAGAAAAGGAAATTGGCCTACATGACTTATTTCAATACATTGTTTATATATAATATTTATTTATATTTTATTAATCATAAAATTATAACATTAGTGTACCCAATATAATAAAATGTTACTATGATTATGTAACTGTCAGTATTCACCCTATTTTCTATCAAATGTTAAGTGAAATTATCACTCGTGTGTATGTATGGATTATGACCTCCAAATAGAGATGCAATTCATCTTTCACCACCATATTTCATGGATGGGTGTTATAATTGTTTTTAATGTTTATAAATTATATTTATGATATAATTATTCTTATATATAATCATTTCTATATTCTTACCTTCTTATCCATTGGAGGATGATAACATCCCTCATATGCACGTGTGGACTACCACCTCTATGAAGTGATATGATTCTTTTTGAACTTACGATTTACATGGAATGTAATAATTAAAGTTTTAATAAATATATAATATTTTTATGATATAATAATGATTATATAGATGAGAATAATTATGTACCTTTCTTTTTTTCCCCTGTCAAAAAATGGATGCATCATTCATGTGTACGTGTTGACTACCGTCTCTATAAACAATGATATTCATCTTTCTATCTTTAACATAAATGGTTGAATATATATATAATGAATATATATGATATTTATATAATTATTTATATTTTGGTGATTATGGAACCACGATCAAAGCACAATGACAAATACCACCAGACTGAAATTCTCATGAAAAAAACAGTTAACACCTATAAATGATTAATTTAGTAATGAATTATTATAAAATGGACATTGAAATGATATAAGAGGATCATATATGATAATATAATTATTTAAATTAATTTTGAATAGAATTTTGTAAAATACAAATTTATTATATAGGTTTTTGGGGAAATTTCATAGAAAGTCAAAATTATGGTATGGGATTATTGTCTCTCTTTTATTCCCCGGACTTATATACCAAATTTACTAGTTGTTTCTTTTAAATAGTGTATATACTAACCATTAACATATTTTATGATAATTATCATGATAATTATGGATATTTACATATATATTTATGTTTATCTACTTCATATGATTTTGATTCAAAAGTTACCAAAG
Source organism: Viscum album (assembly GCA_963277665.1). Taxonomy (NCBI): domain Eukaryota; kingdom Viridiplantae; phylum Streptophyta; class Magnoliopsida; order Santalales; family Viscaceae; genus Viscum; species Viscum album. The sequence goes on along the minus strand of OY728137.1, from coordinate 300,561,718 downwards.
TTGCAAGGGATTTATGTTATGATCTCATTATTTATTAGGATTATATATGATAAAGTTTTAACTTATGATTTACATGAATTATTATTGGATTTGGATTTGGAATATATTCATCTAAGTGTAATAGACCTAAAAAGGGCTGGTCAAGTATTTATCGACTATAATTATTATGCATGGTGAGTGTGCCCTTACTTCACACCTGGTTTGAATATTGTTTTTGACATGATGCATGTTGGTTTTAGTTAATGGCTGGAACTCAGAGGAACCATGTTACTGTAGAGTGAGATGAAAAATTAAATGATTATCATCCTAAGATAGAATTTTTTAGGGATATATAATGAATAATTTTTTTATTCTTATAGAAAATTCTATAGCCATAAATCACATTGAAATTTGAAATGAGAAGATAAAGAAACAATGTTATGTTGAGTCCTTTATGTGGAAACATCTAGCATATTTTAGTGGTCCTATTGGTCTACTAGTTGGTAAGAAATGGAAAAGTACTTTTAAAAAGATAATTATCATTCCCTAATTCTTGGAACATGAAAATGTTAGTTTAGCTACTTATCATTTGTAAAGTGAAGCAAATAATTGGTGGAATTTTATCAAGAACATGAGGAAACATGATAAAATTTAATCCATAGAGTGGGATGATTTAAGATGCATATTTTTCTATATGTTATTTCCTAATATTCTTTGTATGAAAATGGAGATGCAATATCTTGAGCCAAAGTTGAAGGATTATGAATCAACCTGTTACTATGAGAAAAAATTTAGAACATTTCCATGGTATATTTATAATATTATCATCCAACCTAAAATTAAGATTTATCAATACATTAGTGGAATGAAAACAAGTCTTCAAAGGGTTTTATCCACAAAGTAACAATATAAAGAAGAAATAAATTGATGTTTTATCAAGGTATAGATGGAGCTTGAAGTTACCCATCAATATCAAGGTTTTGATAAGAAAATAAAGATTTCATTCAATGTAAATTCTAATAATAAAAACCACGGGGATAAGAATATGAGAAATTATTTATTGTTAATGTTGGGAAGGAAACAATGGGAAATTTATCTTAAGGGAGATAATAAATGTTTTATGTGTTTATAGTAAGTTCATCATGAAATCAATTACTGAAATAATGGTAAAATAATTTCATTAATGATGGAGAACAAGAACAAAAAAGGCACCACCCATAGTCGTGTGTTTCAAATGTAAGGGGTGTAGTAATTTTTCTAACCAATGCTTAAATACAAAGATCAGTGATAATAATTGATGTCGATAACCTATTAAGTCCATAGAAATAGGAAAATCTCATATGATCACTATTTTTGATGTGAAGTATGATATTGAAGTAGGGGATGGTACACTCACCATCCACTATAGAACTTCTAATGTCTCATTTTATAGTTTATCTAACCAATATTTTTTTTTATAATTAATTTTATAAATGTATAAAAATATGGAATAAATGATTAGATGTTAATTTTTTTGGTGAAAACTCTTAATGGTACCATGATATCATCTAAATCCAACAATTCTTCTCTGATAAATGTTTTTGGGATTATTATTTTGAAAAAATATCTACTATCCATCTAGTTTAATATTATTTTATCTTAGTGATGGACTAAATTTCATCACTTGGATAATAAACAAATTTCAAGGAAGGGAAGTCATATTTGATATTAAAAACCAACTTCTGATAATCTATTAGTTTGATGATAAATATGAAATTCAGTTGACAATTATAGACATTTTATAGGGCATGATTTCTACTAAAAATTGATATTTATCTCATATTGTTGAAGATAAAATCAACATAAAAAATATACCAATTGTGTTGGATTTTATTGATGTCTTTCTAGAAGAGTTCACAAGTATTCATCTAAATTTTAATGTTGAGTTTTTATCTAAACTTGGTTTTCCATTTGATACATTAGAATATTTATATGAATATCTCCAAATCCAAGTCCTGTGTCGGCGTTTGATTTTGGGGCACAGAAAGCCTCAGTATGGTGATATTAAAAATATTGAATATATATTACCACACACACATAGTTATTCAGTAAAAGTGGAATAAAATTTGATTGAAGTATTAGATAGGAAATATCTAGCCATGGTTGAGTTCAAGAAATGGGTTTTACCCCTGGAACTATATAATGTTTGTTGGAATAAAATGATCAATTGTGGTAGATCATTGGAGGACACGTTGAAAATATATTATTTTATTTAAATTTATGTAAAACAAGATATCCCTCCCATTGTGGTTCTCCATCCTGGTAAAGTGATGGAGGATCCCCTTGTGTGATGCATGACTCAAGGCTGAACTGAGGTGAGGAAGTTTCGTCCATTACTATTTTTGATGTTGCTCATTACCAGAATAAAGCACTTCCAGTACTATGTGTCATTTTAAACCCAAATATTCAGTGTATAACCTTGAGATAAGAGGATTTACATTTTTAAATCTTTATCCCCATATATGCAATGTTTTAATCTTATAGATCTCTATCACTAATAATGAGATCCCATTGGGGAAGATCTGTGAGATTTAGGTATAAATAAGGGATTTTAGGTAGCTCTTAGGGATTTCCAATTTTAAATTCCCTATCACATGAAATATAGCACTAGAAAGATCACAACATTTTACTTTTGTTTAGGGAATTTGATATCATGTAAAAACACACATTGCAATTTGGGTATGCATAGTTCAATGCGTTTAGGCCATTTGGCCACTAACATGGTGAGGAAAGTCATATAAAGGGAAATGTCCATGTCCAAGTATACAACAAGGGCCCAAGGTATAACGACCCATACGTAACATACATTGTTATTACATCAGAATTGAAGCACACTTATTACAACATATAACAAAACCATGATAGGACCGTATAGGTATAGTGTGTTTAGAAACTGGTAAACATAAACAACTGTTTTATAAATCATCTACATTGTCTCACGCTTATTTCATCATATCTACAGTACCTTTTTTCATATACTACATAATAACTTTATTCCTATCCTGGGGAAAAGAAAACATACAAAAGGGTGAGCTCAAATGCCCAGTAAGGGTAAAAAAATGAAATATCAATCATATCATATTCATAAGAACATAACATTTTGAAAATCTTAACCTGTAAAAGAGATCATAATATCATGACATGGGATAAATCATATTAGTGAAATGTAATCCCAATAATCATATCATAAAACATGAAACATTATGGCACACACACATAATCATAAAAAATAATTTCTTAGTAGTCAAGACTCATTGCCAAGACCAACTTAGCGGACAAAGTCTATTTCTGAACCGAGTTCACTCCACGTTCCAATCCTGTATCACTGAACCAGTTTAACATTCCATTCCATCCATGTCTATCTCCAGAGATATAAATCTTTACCAATTTCATTAGAGGGAGACATAGGTCCCACCCATCTCATAATGATACCATTCTTATGTGTGCCACAAAATCATAAATCATATATCATAGCATAACCCATGTTATAAAAATAGGATTCTTAAACATCATTCCATCATAACATAATCCATGTAAGATAAAAGGACTTAATAAAAATAATTCCATCATAACATAATCAAATCAATGTAAAAATAGGGATATAAATAGAACCCTATATTATCTTATATGGAAAATAATTTTGATAAAGCACTCCATTGTTGAGGAAAATTTCCTTTCTACTTAAAAAATTTTTCCTTTCTTAATAGGTCATACAATTTTAAACTAAAAGAAGTTAATTAAAAATAATCATGAAAACTTGTAAAGGAATATTCATGGAAACAAGGTTTTATTAAATCAAAAAAATCCATTCATACTGTATAAGTTAAAAAAAATTCTTCTAGTACTTTGGCCGGAAAAGTCAAAAAGTACCTCGTACTAAAAACGACAAAAGGTCCCTTTCATATCTTTTAATAAAAAGGTAACAATGGGTAAAATTGTATTTAAAAAATTGTATGAGGATAGAAATAATATTACATATTGAGGAAACATGGATGTGGATGATAAATATTCCCCAGTAAATACTGAAGTATAAATAATCTCAGATAAAAATGAGATTGCGAGATTTTCCCTTACCTTAGGTTCGATATGCTTTGTACGTGTCCGAACCTCCTGTATAATGATTTAAATAATTTCATTGACTTATTACAGAATCATACTCTTTGTTATGATATAATATATTTTCATATTCTTAGATTCTTATTAGTAATATTTCATTGCTACTTGTTATTCAGGTGTTCATTGCTTTATGTTCTTATGCGTGTTTTGTCGAATATATTCTTATTACTCTTTTTAGGTTATAGCTACATAATTTATTGAATGGTAATATTATAATATATATCATATTTATTCATTCAATTTGAATATATAATCATGGTTTAGTGAAGATCATGTAGAACGAATCACATCACATCGTGGAGACGATAAGCCGTACGTACACACGAGCGACGATATCGTTCCCATAATTTTTGAATGGCCTTGGAGTGGATGATAGAATATCTCAGAATTAGTATCATGTTATAATAATCATATATAGTTATTCTTTACACCATTATACCCATCCAAGTAATATGGTGGTGGAAAACAGATTACACCACGGCGTGTAGACGGTATTTCGTACGTACGCACGCGCAGTGATTTCATTTTCCGTAGGATGGATAGAAGGTGAAATAGGGTTGTTTCATATTTATAATAACATATAAGTATATGAGTGATACTAATGTTATTACTTTATAATGAAACAACTAAATAAAAATAAGTAGAAGAAGGAAGAAACTTGAAAGAATCGGTAGAAGAGATTACCTCTTCCTCGACGTGTATCCTTTAAACTTCCTCTTAAGGGAACCGAGTTGTTCTTTTGAGAAGACCAGAACCTCAAGAATATTACTAGGGAAGTTTAAAAGAGTAATGGATAGGGGTTTGAGGAGCTTAAAGGCTCAATGTTGTGTAAATAGGAGAGGGAGGATGTGCCCTTTTATAAGGGAGTAAAGGGGCACCTTTGGAAACCTCAAAAATATTAATTTATAATAAATCAAAACCCACGTAAAAACCTCCAAAAATGACTAATATTATAATATAGAATGATATAGGATTGTAAAATCATAAAAAAAAATTAGAGATGTTGGAAATTTTTTTAAACCTTATCAACTTGATTTATCTTTATTTAATCTATTTAATTTTATTTGTTGTAATAAGATTCTAAATTCAAATTTGTTATAAATAATTACTTATGTGTTGTGAATTATCCATAATTGGATAGTTTATGAAATTTTAGACCATATAAATTTTAATTTATAATTTTTAAACATTTTTTTTGATTTTTAAACAATTTTATATTATGTTATTTTTATAAAATAACAATAGTGTCAATTTTGACACTATTAATTTATTTGAATTTAAATAAAATCCAAACAAAAGATATGTTCAAAATAAAAGATTTAATAGATTCATAACAATTCATATTTATCTAGAAAATTCGTTTAGCACATTAAATAGTTCATATAATATTTATTTTAATATTTCTAAAACCATTTATTTGATATTTTAATCAATAAAATAATTTCAACAGCACTATTGTGTCACCTTTAATGATAATTATGTAATCCCTAAAAATTCTAAATATATTCACATGATGTAGATAATTTTATTACATTTCTGGAGACTATTAATGTTCAAAGTACCCTGAAGTTTATCACAAAATTAAAATTATTAAAATTATAATATTTAAGAGAGTGACATGTTGTCACTTTCTTTGGTTTTAATAATAATTAAATTATTTTCAGGGTCAAAAGTCCATAAAATTAATATATTCCTAACATTAGGTGATATGGGTCAACTTTTAGTCATAAAATAGAATTTTTGTAGGTGTTAGGGTGATTTTATAATCATATTTTGACCCTTAGTTACCAGATTTACCTTTAACAGTAGTAAATAAAAATTACCGTTGTTACTATTCATAATGTCAAAAAAATAAAAGTAACCTATTAACATAATTTGAGCCCACTTAATCAAAATATTTAATCTATTTTTAAAAATTCAAAACACAGAAGTTGTAATAATTTATTCAAAACTAATCCCATTGTTAAGAAAACAGGTTTTTAAAATTAAAACATTGTCAAAGATTGAAATGTTTTTACATTTGAATTCAATATAAAATTAATAGTAATGATATGAATTATATTAAATGGTAAAAATTTATTCTATTTATACTTTAAAACCATTAAATTTTATCATTTAACCTTCTAAATTATCTTGATGAAAAAAGTGGGTTTTAAGAAAAATTTAGCGTCTTTTTACTATTCATCAAAATATGAATGTTATCAGAACAGTATCAAGAATTTATCCAATCTAAATTTTTATATCCTGATTCAAAAGATGAAGTTTATTTAGTATAATTGAACTTATAAACTTATCAAAAATTACATTTAAAATGGGTGCGCCATCAAAAGGCGGTAAAACCGCATTTTTTTTAAAATACATCTTTTATCCGAAAAAATGATTTTATTTTCATATCTCATTCTAGAAAATGTGTATGATGAATTTTAATATTATAAAATTCAAAATTCAGTTAATACTATTCATAATTTCTAGTTTATAGCATTATAATAATATATGATTGTTTAGTGAAACTCGGTATTGCGTACAACGCAAGCTATCGAGGAAGGTTGCTCTTGCGTGTAACGCAAGACAAGACAGTGTTGTGTGTAGTGAAAGATTATCTTGGTGTTGTGTATAACATAAGACATAAAAAAAATTATTTCTCAGAAAATATCAGGGTGTTAAATTCTACCCCCCTTAAAAAATATTTCGCCCTCGAAATTCATCACGTTGTAACAAACAGATGAGGATACCTCTCCCTCATTATATCCTCAAGTTCCCATGTAGCATCTTCTAATTCGTGGATCCTCCATCAAACTTTATCCAAGCGAGTGGTCATGTTTCATAGAACTTTTTTGCTACAATCCAGAATCTCTATCGACTATTATTCATAAGAATGATCTTGCTCCAGCGGTATGACTTTTGAGCTTAGTACCTGTGAAGGATCAGGTATATACTTTCTCAGGAGAGATACATGGAACACATCATGAACTTGAGAGAGATTCGGTGGAAGCGCCAATCGGTAAGCTACCTTCCCAACACGATCCAGTATTTCAAAAGGACCGATATACCTAGTGCTCAGCTTTCCCTTCTTCCTAAATGTCATTACACTCTTCCAGGGAGATATTCGTAAGAACACATTATCACCCAGTTCAAACCCTAGGTCTTTTCTTTGGTTGTCGGCATAACTTTTTTGTTGACTCTGAGCTGCTCTTATGTCTTTTGGAATACATCGGACCTTTTTTGCCATCTCATCAACAAGATCAGGTCCTAGTAGCTTTCTTTACCCAACTTCATCCCGACAAGATGGAGTTCGGCATTTCTTTTCATAGAGAGGTTCATAAGGAGCCATCTAAATACTATAGTGAAGGCTATTATTATAAGAAAATTCCACCAAAGGTAGGTGTTGATTCCAACCACCTTTGAAATCCATAGAGCATGCTCTCAACATGTCTTCCAAAGTTTGAATTGTCCTCTCAGACTAACCGTCTGTCTGAGGATGATATGTAGTGCTGAAAGTCAACTCTGTATCTAGAGTATTATGAGGACTTCACCAAAACTTCGAGGTGAACCTCAGATCCCGGTCGGATATAATGGAAAGTGGCACTCCATGAAATCTTTCCACTTCTTTTACATATATCCTGGAAATATGATCAAGGGAGAAATCTTCTCTAATAGAAATTAAGTGTGACAACTTCATAAGATGAACAACTATAACCCAGATAGCATTATTTCCTTTGGATGTTTTAGGAAGTCCAGTGACAAAGTCCATAGTGATGTTTTCCCATTTCCATTCTGGTATGGGTAATGGTTGTAACATCCCCTTAGACTTCTGTCTCTCAGCTTTAACATGCTGACAAACCAAGCATCGAGAGACATATTCAGCAACATCTCTTTTCATGCCATCCCACTAGAAGTACTCTTTCAAGTCCCTATACATCTTTGTGCTTCCAGGGCGAATAGAGAATGAAGAACTATGAGCATCATCCAATATTTCCATATTTAATTCTGGGATGGGAGGAACACAAACCCAATTCCAGAACCATATTATTTCATCACAATCAATGTGGAATTCAACAACATGTCTCACCTTCTTTTGTAACTCTACATCTTCTTTCTATGACTCTTTAATCTTCACATGTATAGATGGTTGAACATTAATTTGAGAAAGATAAGGTTTTTCCCCTTCCATTATAATTCCAAGATCCATCCTTTTTAAATCCTTAAATATTGGATATTTTGTGATCCTTATCATTGATAATCTAGCATGGTCTTATCGACTTAATGCCTCTGCCACCTTGTTTTCTTTCCCAGGGTGGTAATAAATTGAGCAGTCATAATACATAATCAGCTCCAACCATCTTATTTGGTTCATATTCATCTCCTTTTGTGTGAAAATATACTATAATCTTTTATGATCAGTATAAATATCACACCTTTAACAATAAAGATAATGCTTCCAAATCATTAATGCAAAGATTACTGCAGCTAACTCCAAATCATGAGTTGGGTAATTTTTCTCATGGATTCTCAACTGTCATGATGCATAAGCTATCACCATATCATTTTGCATGAGAAAAAAATCCATCCCCTTCTTGGATGCACCACTGTAGATCATAAACCTTTCCCCACTATAAGGCTGTGTGAGCACAGGTGCACTGGATAACTTTTTTTTGCACTTTGAAATTCTCTTCACATTCCTCCGTCCAAACAATCTTAACTCCTTTCATAGTCAATTTGGTGAGTGGGTTAGATAATATTGAAAAATCATTTTCAAAACGTCGATAGTACCCAGATAAACCAAGAAAACTTCGGATCATAGTTACTGTTGTTGGTCTCGACCATCTTTCTATACCCTCCGTTTTTTATGGATCTATAGATATCCCCTCTTTTGAGATTATGTGACTCTAAAATGCAACTTTTCTAAGACAAAATTCACACTTGGTAAATTTGGCATAAAGATTCTCCTTTATTAGGGTCTTTAATACAATTCTCAAGTGATCTTCATGTTATTTTTTTCTCTTTGAATAGATAAGAATATCTTCTATAAAGACTACCACAAACTGATCCATATAGTCTCTAAAAATTCTATTCATTAAATCCATGAAGATAGTAGGGGAATTAGTAAGACCAAATGTCATCACTACAAATTCATAGTGTCCATAACCTATACAGAATTCTGTATTTGGTATATCCTCCTTTTTGACCCTTAATTTATGATACCCTGAACGAAGATCAATCTTGGAAATGTATTGAGATCCATGTAGTTGGTCAAATAAGTCATCAATGTACGAGAGAGGATATTTGTTATTTATAGTGATCTTGTTAAGTTCTTGATAATCAATACAAAGTCTCATTGATCCATCATTAATCTTAACAAACAGAACAACCAAAGGTGATGCACTAGGGAGTATGAATCCTTTATCAAGATTCTCTTGGAGTTTCTTCTTCAATTCTTTCAACTCAATTGGGGCCATTCTATATGTTGTATTTGAAATGGGCATAGCACTCGGTAAGAGTTCTATTGAAAACTCAACTTCACGATTTGGTGGATGACCAGGAAATTCCTCTGGAAAGACATCATCAAACTCACATACAATGGGAATATTCTTAATCGTGAGTTCCTCTCCAACCATTTGAGATAAATAGCCTTCATTTAGTGAAATCAATACCCATAATATGGATGAAATTTCCACTAGAAGGTTATGTTCATCCTTGCATCGATAGATGATCATAGATTGATCTGAAATATGAAATGTGACTTACCTTCTTTGGAAATCGATATGAGATCCATATAAAGAAAGCCAATACATACCAAGAATCACATCAAATTACACTATATGAAGGATCACATGATTTTTAGGAAGCACTTTCCCACAAATGTCAATCGGAGAAGAATTGTAAACTTTTGATGTGACTTTTGTGCCATTAGGAGTTGTCATAGCTAACTCAACATCTAATTGCTGAGGTAATATGGTGATACCCTTAGAAATCTCTTCAAAAATAAAAGAGTGGGTGGATCCAAAATAAAATAAAACATTTTTTACTTTAGTGTGGATGTTAAGTGTATATTTCACCACTTCGTTATCATACTCCATATCACCGATAGAAATTGTATGTGAATTTTCTTTGTCTCTGGCCTTAAGAGTATGTTGACATAGATCATCATCAACAACCCTTGAATTAGGGAATTGATTATCATAATTACCCATTTCCTTGCACTTGTAACATTGACGTGTAAGAGGTGCATTCTGTGTAGCCTTTTCTTTACTCGCATCACTAGACACTTTTTCCCATCATTGCGGTATTCAAATGCTCGATGAACTTATTTTACAGATTTAAAATATTTACTTGTCCCTTTAAGACAATTCCATCCATGTTTCTTTCTATGCTATGAGCATAAGGGAAAACTCATCTTCTTTTCTTTGTGGTCTTTATATTTCCCTTTGAATTTAATTTTCCTCTTCTTATCAAACCCATATGACTGATGGCTTACTCCAGTCTCCATCTCAACCTTGAGAGCACATCGAACAATTTCCTCATAGCTATTGATGTTCCTTATGGTTAACGCCCTTCGAAGACTCGGTTTTTAGCCACTAAAGAATCGATCGATCTTATTCTTTGGTTGGATAATAATTCCGGAATCATACCTTGCAAGTCTTTTAAAATTTGCTTCATGGGTACCAACGGATTCATCATCCTTTTACTTTAGCTCAAGAAACTCCTTCTCCATATTTTTTTGAAGAATATGAGGGAAGTAATTATTGAAAAATAAGTTCTTGAACATGTCCCATTCCATGGACTCAATTTCATCTCTTTGCCTCATATTCTTGATAAGATTCCACCATTGATCAGCTTCACCTTCCAAACGATATACTGCTAATATGACTTTATCATGTTCAGAACATTATAGAACTGAAAATATCTTTTTAGTGGTACTAATCCATTATTCAGCCACTACTGGATCAGAAGACCCACTGAATGAAGGTGGACGCTGCCTCATAAAGGATTCAACAGAATGTTGCTCCTTCCTTTGCTCGTTTGGAAGTCCTTCATGATTCATAGCTTGAGAAATTTGTGTGATCATGGCTACAAGATTTTTCATTCCATCTCCCATAATGTTTGGTTGGTCAGGGGGACAATCATTGCATTTCCCATCACATTCAACATTAACATGGTTCCTTCGGGTTCTAGCCATTGACTTAAACAAATTAGCATAGTGTGAGAAACACTAATCATAATAGGAAAACCACATAATCAAGAATAAAATTTCACACCTTAGGTCTTATCATAGGTTATTCATGGCCATTTCTAAAACTCTAATATTGTGTTCTATGATTAGACTTATCCTTTGGGTTCTTACTAAGGCTTTCACATCCTAGTATCCAAAGGTTTACTATACCCTTCCTATAATACCAACTATAAGGACCCATACTTAACATACATTGTTATTACTTCAGAATTGAAGCACACTTATTACAACATATAACAAACCATGATAGTACCGTATAGGTATAGCGTCTTTAGAAACTAGGAAACATAAACAAATAGTTCATAAATCATCTACATTGTCTCCCGCTTATTTCATCATATCTAGAGTCCCTTTTGGCATATCCTACTTTATACTCTTCTTCCTGACCTGGGGAAAAGAAAACATACAAAAGGTGAGCTCAAATGATCAGAATGGGTAAACAAAGGAAATATCAATCTTATCATATCCATAAGAACACAAGATTTTGAAAATAATAACTTGCAAAAGAGATCATAATATCATGACATGGGATAAATCATAGTAGTGAAATTTAATCCCAATAATAATATCATAAAACATGAAACTTTGTGGCATACACACATAATCATAGAAAATTATTTCTTATTAGTCAAGACTCATTTCCAATACTATCTTAGCAGAAAAAGTCCTTTTCTAAACCGAGTTCACTCCTTGTTCCAGTCGTGTATCACTGAACCAGTTTAACTTGTCGTTCCAGCCATGGCTATCTCACGAGATATAAATCTTTACCCAATGCATTGGAGGGAGATATAATTCCCACCCATCTAATAATGATACCATTCTTTTGTGTTCCACAAAATCATAAATCATATATCATAGTATAACCCATGTAATAAAAATGGAATTCTTAAACATCATGCCATCATAACATAATCCATGTAAGATAAAAGGAATTCATAAAAATAATTCCATCATAACATAAAAAAATCAATGTAAAAATAGCTATAGAAACATAACTCAATATTATCTTAGATGGAAAATAATTTTGGTAAAACCATTGAACTCTATTCTTGAGGAAAATATCCATTCTACTTCAAAAACATTTTTCCCTTCTTAACATGTCATAAAATTTTAAACTAAATTAAGTAAATTAAAAATAAACTTGAAAACGTGGAAAGGAAGATTCATGGAAAAAATTTTCTATTAAATCATAAAAATCCATTCATGTTGTATAAGTTAAAAAAACATTCTTCTCGTACTTTGGCCGGAAAATCCAAAAATTACCTCGTACTAAAAATGACAAAATATTCCTTTCATATCTTTTACTAAAAACTCACCAATGGGTAAAATTGGATTTAAAAAACTATATGAGGGTAGAAATAATATTAAATATTTAGGAAACATGGATGTGGATGACAAATATTCCCCAGTAAATTCTGAATTGTAAACAATCTCATATAAAAATGAGACTGTCAGATTTTCCCTTACTTTAGGTCCGATATGCTTTGTATGTGTCTGAAACTCCTGTATAATGATTTAAATAATGTCATTGACTTATTCCAGAATCATACCCATTGTTATAATATCATATATGATCATATTTCTCACTTCTTCGTAGTAATATTTCATTACTACTTGTTATTCGGGTGTTCATTGCTTTATGTTCTTATGCGTGTTTTGTCGAATAAATTTGTATTACTATTTTTAGGTTATAGATACATAATTTATATAATGGTAAGTGTATAATATATATGTCATATTTATTCATTAAATTCATTTATATAATCATGGTTTAGTGAAGATCATGTTGAATGGACCACATCGCAACGTGGAGACGGTAAGTCGTACGTATGCACGAGCGACGATATCGTTCCCATAATTATTGAATGGTCTTGGAGTGGATGATAGAATATCTCAGAATTAGTATCATGTTATAATTATCATATATATTTATTATATACACCATTATACCAATCCAAGTTTGTTGGTGGTGGAAAACAGATTACACCATGGCGTGGAGACAATATTCTGTATGTACGCACGCACGGTGATTTGATTTTCCATATGATGGATAGAAGGTGAAATAAGGTTGTTTCCTATTTATAATAACATATCAGTATATTATTGATACTTATGTTATTACTTTATAATGAAACAACTAAATATGAGGAAGTAGATGAAGGAAGAAACTTGAAAGAATCAGTAGAAGAGACTACCTCTTCCTCGACGTGCCTCCTTTAAACTTCCTCTTAAGGGAATAGATTTTGTCTTTTGAGAAGGACAGAACCTCCAGAATATTACTATGGATGTTGAGAAAAGTAATGGGCAGGGGTTGTCCATGATTGGAGGCTCCAAGTCGTGTAAATAGGAGAGGGAGGAGGTACCCTTTTATAAGGGAGGAGAGGGACACCTTTGGAAACCTCAAAAATATTAATTTATAATAATTCAAACCCCACTTAAAAACCTCTAAAAATGAATCATATTAAAATATTAGATGAGATAGGGTTGTAATATCATCATCCAATAAAATTTATATGTGTTAGAAATTTATTTTAAACCTTACCAACTTGATTTATCCTTATTTAATCTATTTAATTTTATTTGTGGTAATATGATTCTAAATTTTAAATTGTTATAAATAATGACTTATGTGTTGTGAATTATCCATAATAGGATAATTTATGACCTTTTTTACCATATAAATATTAATTTATAATTTTTAAATATTTTTGTGATTTTTAAAAAAATTTATATTTTTTTATTTTTATAAAATAACAATAGTGTCAATTTTGACACTATTCATTTATTTGAATTTAAATAAAATCCACACAGAAGATATGTTCTAAGTAAAAGATTTAATAGATTCATAACATGTCATATTTATCTAGAAAATTTGTGTATTACATTATATTGTTCATATAAGATTTATTTTAATATTTTTAATACCGTTTATTTGATATTTCAATCAATAAAATAATTTCAACATCACTATTGTGTCACCTTTAATGATAATTATTTAATCCCTAAAAATTCTAAATAAATTCACATAATGTAGATCATGATATTATGTTTCTTGATAATATTCATGTTCGATGTTCCATGAAGTTTATCACTAAATTAAAATTATTATACTTATAAGATTTAAGAGAGTGACATGTTGTCACTTTCATTGGTTTTAATAATAAATAAATTATTTTCATGGTCAAAAGTCTATAAAATGAATTTATTCTGACCCTTAGGTGATATGGGTCTACTTTTATTCAGCCAATAGAATTTTTTAAGGTGTTAGTGTAATTTTATAATCTTATTTTCACCCTAAATTACCTGATTTACCTATAACTGTAGTAAATACAAATTACCGTGGTTACTATTCATAATGTCAAAAAAATAAATGTAACCTATTAAAATAATTTGGACCCAATGAATCCAAATACGGAATCCATTTTTCAAATTGACTTCCTTAGGTGGCATTTTTGGTATCACTATGAAAAACACTACGTGATAGTTGGTCCCCAATCTAGAAGGTTAGCCTTGTCGGGTTATTGGAATCATCATATATATGATCCCTAACATAGAACATGGTTTTATTAGGTTTTGTGGTATCATTGGTCATAAAATATCATACACGGTTATTTTTTATAGATGGGGGTTTTTTGAATTTTTGTGACCAGAACTACACAAGAAGTTACCCCACATATGAGTGATATGATCCCTGGGGTACTAGATTGGGTTTCTGGTGACCCCCAATAGTCCAGGGTGTGATTCTATATCACTGAGGTAAGATATTAAATGCTTTTAGTAAGTTTCAAATACCCCCCTATAGGGAATCAGTTTGGTCCCCTATCATAGAATTGAGATCCATTGTTTCGTAGCATGACTTTCAACGTGAAAAACCCCAACAATCGTGTTCTCTCATATTCATGACACCTAAGATTGAGGGTATGTTCTTTAACCTTAGTGATAGCCAATAAGTTAGATATATAGCATGAGATCCATCTGGTGTTGGGGGGGGGGGTCATGGATTAAGTTCTCATGGATGAGCGTTACATTTGATCCTCAAGTAGAATCCTATATATGGAAAAGTTCAGGTCCTAATGAGGCATGGGGTCCTAGATGAGTATATTTGGGTTATTATGGGATATATTGTGGTTATTCATGATTAAAATACCATGCGTATATTACATTACTTGTCATGTATATATATGTAGTGGTTGAGATGGAGTTTATTTTTCTCAGTCCCATAGGTTTCCTCCAATGGATTTGGGTCATGTTTATTTTCCATTTCAGATTCTCCCTTTTATTTTGCCTTTTCGGTGAGCCTAATGGGCATTTTTATAATCATAACTAAATGGTATTTTCCATCACATTTCATTTATTTTTCAGATTAAAGGCCTTTAAATGAAGTCCTTGGTGTATCCAGAGTAGGTAGAGTATAAATAAGTAGATATAACAAGTTCTGTATTAGTGGTTTCATTTGACAGTAGTACCCTCACTTTGAAATTGTTGGACAGTATTTTAGTTTTTTAGTGGGATTGTATTTTTTCAATTTCATGTTCTACACTTTTTCTATACTCTGAATGTGGGATAGACTTATGATTTTATTTTTTGTTTTAATTATTTATTATCTCTTCACTTTTTCCTGGAGATGTATGTATTTTCATGTTTAGAGGTACCGTAGGCTAAAGACTACCATGTGTTTGATATGCATACGTGGTCCTAGATTCGATACCCTGGCCTATTGGTGGAATTGTTTGGGTTTTAGAAGCTAGGCCTTCCACTATCTTAGATAAACCTAGTTTTTTAGGTTATTACAATGTGTATTCAAAGGATGTTATTCCATCAAACCTGAGAAATTTTTATAATAGTGTGATTAGTTTAGGATTTACGGTGATAATGTTGAAGGGTTTTGAGTTCAGCATCTAGGATAATAACTCTATTATTGATATATCATCCAACATATCCATTCACCTAGACTATGATAACATGGTTGTTAAATCAAAAACTGTTGACATAAGGGTAATTTTGGTAGATGCATCATATAGGTCAAGGTTGTGGATTCCATGTCTTTCTAGAATAATCTCCCTAGATATACTAATTCTACATGGTGATTATTTATTTATTTTAGTATAACACAATAATGACAACCGGATAGGGTTCCACGGTTGGATTCTGATGATAATCTCCCTAGTGATGAGGCTTTGGTGGAAGGCACTATTCTTGAGGTGGTACCTCTAGGTTTTTTCAGAGTTTGGACACCACCCATCAAGGGAAAGGTCAGGCTGATAGTTCATGTTTGGGATTCACACTGGCTAAGTTCTCTACATGTGTTTCCTCAGTAGTTACCTCCTATGTATCGGGATGAGGAAGACTACCAGGGATATGAATTCTATATTGAGGTAGTCACATGTGTTATCTTCCTTTGTAAGGATACATCATGATCATATGGTGGTTCCAGTGGTGATTCTTCCTCATGTCTCAACTGGGATATAGTGCAATTTTGTGACACATACACACAAAGAGATGAATCTCACTTTGAAAACATTTGAGTGGCACTTCAATGAAGTGTTTTATCCAACCATGTTGAGATTGGTGCATATCCATGAACCTCTGTAGTTTTTATAGGGTAGAAAGACCATATAAGAGTATTTGGAGAGGTTCATTGACCTTTATTGACACACTATAGAAATGGTTTGATAAATTTTTTGATCATTGATTATCATGAATGGATTATTCCAAGATATTTGGGATTAGGTGATATGACTATCCATTCCAACATATATTGGAGTGCTCAAGTGGTGCTTGATTATGGAAATATTTCTGCCTGAGCATACACTTTCTATTTGTGTTGCGAACACAAGAGTTTTAATCTCAATATATATTAGTTTATGGTATTATTATAGATATGGGAATGTGCCATTCTTTAAGATATGGTCATATTATTTAGGGTCAACAGCTTAGGAATCCTTGGAAAAATCTTGGGACATGAAGGAGAGGAAATGTTAACTTCTGATAGAAAGGGACATCTTACATGAGATTGATCAACATGTCAAATTTATGATAGGGATAATGTCAATGGAACTCCTTATCATAGGTAGTGATAGATTCATGGAGTTTTATATGATGAAGATCATGGAGGAGGAGCTAGTGGAGCTTCAGAAGGTGGACAATTATTTGAAATGTTTCCACCACTACCCCCAGGTGGGTCGTGCTATGATCAGGGAGGTAAAAGATGGGGGAGAGGATAGTTAAAGTCCTATATTCCTATGATCCTAAGGCTTCAAGGATGAATAGAGGTTAAACCATTATCCTATCTAATTTTTAGTAGCATTAATAGATGTATGTGTGAGATAACCTTTTCCTATCACTCTTTGATCAATGTGTATCCAGGGTGACATGGGATTTTGGTAGATCCCAATGATAGAAAAGTGTAACATAGATTTATACTCTAGAGGAAGAAGGAAACATCCCCCAATAAGATGCATTATTGTGATGAAATACAAAATTTTATTGGAGAGACAGTTCTACTTAAAGATTATAGTATGGAGGTTTGGTCCATGAGTTCCTTTAAATAGTGTGTTTGGGGTAGGTTGGTGCATAGGTGTCGGATCAGGACCTGGTTGTGGTTGATAGAAATACAAGGGAAATTATGATACATACAAATATTGTAATTCTATCATGGAGAATCATGTGTGGTTTGTGGTGTGATACATGGTTTTACTTTCCCAACTGTAGTTGGTATAGACTCATGAGCCAATTCCCCTATATTTAGCACTAGTGTGAGGCTTAGTTATACCATTGGAGATTTGTTTCTTGAAACTTATTTTGAGAGGCAATGATAGAGAGAATCAGAGTGTGTTCACTCCTATTTCTTGTGAAACAAAACACTGATGAAGATATATCCTCACATAGAACATTCCATAGTGATAGAGAGAGAAACATTGGTGTTTTCTCAGTTTGGACTAGTTCCCAACCATATATGATTAGATGGTCACTACCAGTCGGTGTTACATTGTTTCTATCTTTTAGGATTAATATTTCATACTTTCTAGTGGTGTGATCCCAAGATGAGAAGGATGATCTCATGCATGGGAAGATTCAACTGTCTATTATCAAATATATATTATAACTTTTGGAGCCATGGCGATATGATATTTTGGATTCCAATTGTAGTGGAAGAGTCTAGGATGTCTTCCAGAAGATTTTATGGGTTTACCACCCCACTGGTTGTTAGAATTCTGGATAAAGGGACACCTAGGGATATTCTTGATTTTTTCACCACCATATTAGTTAAATCCAATGGATCTTTATGAGCTATAGTGTCGTTAGAGGTTTGTGGAAGGAGTTCGGGTAACCTTATGTTATTCGTTGATACCCTGATGTGTTCAGTGTCATATTTTCAAATGAGATAGTTTATTATGTAGTGACATGTATCTAGTTTATGGTTTTTACCCCTCCACTATTTCAGTGAGATAGGGTGGCATAGCTAGAAGATTATTTTCTTGAGGTATTGAGTGATCGAATATACATTTGAAGATTTATTTATGAATTTTAAAAAGGTGGGGAGGAAATTTTACTTCTTAGGATTTAAGATCACACCAGTCTTGCTATGAGACAAGGTAATAAAAATGATGCTTTACCGTAGTAGTACATCTTATTGAAGAGTTTCCATGATGACTATAGAAAACTATTCAGGTTCTGGAGGGTAGGCTTTGGGTTTTCATATTGGTGTGGTGTATTTTTCACTCCACCACCAGCATAACACCATTTTATTCCATGTTTTAGAGGTTGTAATATCTCCCTACCACATATGTCACAGCCAATGGGAGATGAATGTTTTGGGAACATAGTTGGGTATAGTGAATATTTTTGAGGTTTCAGTGCATTAGTGGAGGATGAGGACTTCTGGGTTATATCAATCTCAACTTTTGGTAAGCAAGGCACTATACCATGAATCTATGACTATACATGGACAACGTGCTTTATTTTTTCCACCTATCACATGTGAGGACATGTGTGCATGATTTATTGCATGATGTTTTTTTGAACTCAAAAGATGTTTTGAAGTATCCTATTGAGATACCTAGTGGTGGTTGTGTTTTAACTAAAAATAAACCTGTTTTGGATTGTGGTTCAACTGAGTGTGTGTTTTTATACATCATGCAAAACCTCTAGTGATCTCATTGGATTGGAATAATCATTTTAGATCATATTTTTCTCATATTGTGATGGATTTCTATTTTCTGGATGAAAATAATTGAAGATGGTGAGAGGAAAGTGACTCTGGTCTTTCTGCTTAAGACTTTGGAATATTTCTATGAATATTTCCCAATCAAGGTGCTAAGTTGAAATGCATTTCCAGGGTCTTAAGATCCTCTGTGTGGAGATCTTAAAAACATCGAATATATAGTATAAATAACCTGATGTTTTCCATTAAAAAATGGAATAACTCATAATCTAAGTAATAAATCAAAAATTGGAGACCACTTTTTAGTTAATAACATGATTTTAACCTTATTATTGATATAAATTTTGTTAGTTTTTGGTTTTTGGTTGTTGGAGGGAATTCGTAGTTGTGTTAATGACATATTAGTTTATTTAATAATAAATAAAATAATATATCCCTCCCATTTTGGATCTAAATCATGGATAAGAGAGGCAGGAGATCCCCCTACATGATAGTAGACCTGAGGCTGAACTAAGGAAATAAGGTTCCTCCAAACATTGTTTCTAATGCTGATCATCACTAGATTGTGTTATAGTAAGTTTTAGATGTTGTTACGAACCTTAAGCCTTGCTGTTTCTCCATAAGGTAGGAGGATTAATGATATTTAAATATCTATGCCCATTTAACTTTTTTTCATTGTTTTAGAGCCTTATTATGACTGCATGAGACCCTATGGGGTAGATCTTTGGGTTCAGGTGTATATCAAGGGTTTTTGGCATCTTCCTGGGCTTTTTTGTTCAAAATTCCTTATCTCACAATGCGTAATATGATAGTACACATGTCTTGTTCTTATATTTTGGGAAGATGATCTTTGGGCACCACTAACTATGTAGTATTGTTACATACAACTTTGATAGACCAAGTTATGTGGCCAAGGATATGGTATGACATTCCATGCAAGGGGACATGGCTATGTAAGAGTACACAGACATACCCCTAGGTGTAAAAAAGAATAATTACATATCCAGGTACATGTAAACTAGGTTTTGTACATGGGAATGGGGAAAAACATGGGAATATGGTAAGTACATGTCCAAGTAGCCTAGTTTTCGGGACAAGATATATATTGAGGGTAGATTCCATGTGGGGTGACATGGACAACCAACCATGTATAGAGAGGAAATTCCTAGGAGATCAGATGAGGTAAAATTCCAAGTGATATGATGCACATTCCTTTTATATTCTTAAATAAACTCTATGTTCTGGGAGGGGAATGTAAAATGGCCTTTTCTTAGAAAGACTTCATGTATTGTGAGCACAAATCGTGCACTCTCCTTGGTTAATTATCCATCATGCATCTCCGTATTTAGGAAATAGATGGAGGCTAGTGAGGCTCCTATCCTGAGTATATTTCTCATTTTTATGAGATGGAGGCCATGGTTTTTTCATAAGAGATACTATGATATAAGATGTTTTTGGGTCGCTTCTATTATGGATGTATAAATTCTAATCAGTTGAGTGAGTTTTTTAGGCCAATCCCTATAAGGGTAGGGTGTGGTATTACATCCTTAACAAAATATTGTGATCCCCCCAATAGGGAGAGCTATAATAGAGTTTGTGTATCCATCTAGGAGTCTGGCATGAGATCCACTATCATATCAAATTTCCTAGGTGAAATTCATGGTATTTTCAAGACCAAAACTACACTAGAATTGATCACATATTTATAAGGTTATCCCAGTTGGGTTTGTGGAATCATCGAACATAGGATCTCTTACAGAAAGGGTGGGTTTATTAGAGTTTTTGAAATCTTAATTTATATGATCTCCTAATTGGAGGGATTTTTCTAGATGGGATTTATGGGATCGTCCTTACCAACACTACAGAACTAGTGAACCATTATCTGAGTGATTTTATTTCCAAGGTACCGTATTGGGTTCATTGTGTCCCCTAGTGTCCTTGGATGTGATTACCATTAAGTGATATGGGATATACTAAGATTTCAATAAGGTTCATGGACTCCACCACCAAGGATTGTTTTGATCCCCTACATGAGTATCCAGATCCACTTAGTAAAAACATGACTTTCATTGTGAAGAGACCAAAGGAACATGTTATGTTTGACGTATTCCCATGAGCTGGCTAGGACATTCCATCAACTTATAGATGTCTGATGAGTGATATCTCTTGTATGAGTTCCATTACGGATAGAAAATAGGTTCATGAGGAGTGATATCTATCAAAAAAGTACCATAATGGATTCCAGTGATCATGAAGTGAGTTTTCCTAGAAAAGATTTAACTTTGAGCCTCAAGTAAATTCTTGTAGCCGACAGTGATATTGATATCTCATGAGACTTGGAGTCTATAACAAGAATATTTGGATTTTTTAAGGATTAATTTTCATGATTTCTAATTGGAATACCATGTGGAGGTGAGATGACTTGTTATGTATAGGTGATGAGTGCTTGATATGGAGTTTATTATTATCCATCGCTTGGGTTTCCTCTAAAAAAAATCAGTTGAATTGAATATTTCCTCTCAGATATTTCCCCCTATTTTGAGTTTTAGAGTGCCTATAGGGTGTTTTTTTACTCACCCCTCTATTGGAACATTCCCACATATAATGTATTATGTATACACAATCCTTTCAATGGAGTCCTTAGAAGACTCAAAATTGGTAGAGCATTGGAATCTAGACATAACAAGGTGTGTACTAGTGGTTGAATTGGATTGATGTCCCATCCTTCTAAGTAGATTGGACAAATTTTCAGTTTTCAATGGGATTGTATTTTTCCCTTTTCATGATTTTAGAACTTTTATTTTATAATGATTGTTAGATAGTAAAATCCATGCATTTGTTTAAGTTTTTTAATAGATCAGAACTGATTCATGGAGAATTATGTGTGTGAATGTAGATAGTTATCATAGGATATTCTCCCATGTGAATGAAATGCCTACTCCATACTGGTCACCAAATCCTAGCCTATTAGAGGTAGTCTTGGGGTTATAACAACTTGGAATTCTAGCAATTAGGGAACCCATAGTGGGTTGGGTCATCACAATGTTTCCAATAGAACACATACATGGTTAAACACCTATTTCAAAAACTCTAAATACAATTTTCATGATTGTGTTATATGAATAAAAGAATAAAATATAGGAGAATAATGAAAATAGAATCATTCGACTAAGTGCCTCAACTTAAGGTGTAATCATTCTTTTTGCTATGATTAATTTTTTAACAATGAAAATATACAATAATTATTGGTAACATATGAAATATCACAATCAAGAATAAGTATCCTCTACCCCATATTTTTGATTTTTTCAATCAATTATGCAGAGTTTAATATTTTTAAAGGATTAATCTATGATCTGTATACTATCAGTTTAAGATCAAATGGAAAGACAACCCAAATACATCATTTTTTCTGATGTATGGACACTGATAATTTATAAATATTCCATTTTTTAAATTAATACCCACAATATTTTCATGGATTTAATGGAATGAGTCTTTATAAATTACATTGATTTGTTCTTCCGTAGTCCTTATAGATGACTTTATTATTTATTCCAACAGTAAGGAAGAATGTTAAGATCACTTCATAATTATATTCAAGACCATAGTAATACAAATTTATGAAAAAATTTCCAAATATGAATTTTGGCTATATAACATTTCTTTTTCTGTTATATACTTTCAATAGAGGGTATATCGGTGGATCCAATAAAGATGGAACGTTTTCAAACTTATCCCAAACCAACCACTATGGATGAGATTAATATTTTACTTGGTTTTTCTTAATATTTTTGATTTTTATTGGAATTTCTCATATCTGACTAATCAAATCACAACGTTAACTTGGAATGAAGTAATATTACTTTTAAAAAAAGTATGTGAGGAAAGTTTCAGGGAACTAAAGAGAAGATTAGTCAGTGCACATATGCTTAAAATACCCTATGGTGGAGAAGGATTCGTGATATATAGTAATGCATTTAAAAATGTTTTTGGATGTTTACTCATGTAGAATGAGTTGGATATAGCTTATTCCTCATGATAATTGAAAGTTCATGGGAAAAATTACCTTACTCAATATTTGGAGTTAACTATTGAAAATTTTTCATCAAATATATGATGCATTATTCTTATTGATAAATTTTTCACATATATACTAATAAAAAAGTTAAATTTATATATTCAGTCAAAAATATTTGAATATGCACTAATGAATATGGTTGAACATGATTAAAGATTATAAATAGTAAATACAGTACCATACTGTGAAATAAAACAAGGCAGATGGTGTTTTGATTTGAAAGGACCATGATACCTTATCAATGATGTGGATCACAAAAGATCAAATATTTATGGATCTTAAAAGGACTAGTATTGAAATGTTGAAGGATGGGGATAAATATTATATTTTCAAAATGAATTTTCAACCATCTTTCCATACAATGATTATGGAGGAACATAAGGAAGGAATAGTATTTGAAAAATTAGGTGAGAAATGTTAAAAAAATTTACCTTGTTTATGATGGAATGATATAGTTTTGGAATAATATATGTGTCCCATTCATAACGAATTTGAAGGAGATGTGAGATTAATATCATATTTTGACAATCTCTATTCATCTAGGAACTATGAAGATGTATAGTGATATGAAAGAGTATTTATATTGGGAGAACATGATAATAAATTTTACAGAGTATATATATTAGTGCTTGATATGTCATGAAGTAAAGGTTGAGAGATAGAAGTGTAAAGGGATGTCACAACCATTACCCATACTAGAATTAAAATGGGAAACCATCACCATTGAATTTGTAATTGTACTTTCAAAAAATGTCTAAAGTAAATAATGTTATTTTAGTTGTATTTGATCAACTTATGGAGTTAGAAAACACATTTTTTATTAGATAATATTTATCTCTCAATCATCTTTTTTATAATATAAAATATTCAAGTGGAATAGTTTCATGGAGTACCATATTCTATTGAATCTGATCTATAACTAAGGTTTACCTAGATATTTTGGAGACGACTTCAACCAGATCTAGATTAAGAGTTTTTTTAGTAGTTCTTTTAAAACATAGATAGATTTTTAGTTTGGGAGAACTGTTAAAACCCTAAAGGATATTCTATGGTCTTGTTATACATATTTTAAAGGTTTTTAGGATCCAAACCTTTCACTAGTATTGTTTTATTAAAAAATATATTTCACTCAAGTATTCTGGTGGATCCTTATGAATATATATATGTAAATAACTATATAACTCTAATGTACATGGATGATGTAGGGGAGATAAAGATACCATGATTTGATATTTTTGAGGAAATGACTGAGAAGTTCATATCCATTCAACAACCCATCAAGGAAGATCATAGGCTATGAGAAACCTATGGTGAAAATCAGTAGTGAAATCTAAAATTTTTTGTTGGTGAGACGGTATTGATGTGAATTTACCTATAAAAGAAGGTAATCATATTTGTATATATGGTAAACCTAAAGCCTTGGTTTATTGTTTCCTTCAATATTCATGATCAAGTGGGAATAGTTCTATATCACTTGGAATTTCCACCAAACCTCACTAATGTACACAATGTGATCCATGTATCTCTCCTTAGTAAGTTCATACCTGATGTCACACCCTGACCCCAGCATCCCAGAGTCGGTCCATTGTTACATATCCTTGGCATGATCACAAAAGATGAAGTCTCTAAAGGCCAATTAGTTTAGTAGTCCTGGAATTACTAGATACATTCATAAGGTTTACATTAAATTATAAAATGGAAAACTACAACAACATTGTTTCCATAGACAACACTAAGATCCCATAGACTATCCCAATAGGTCAGTTATAATATACTTCTTCAAATCCTGGGAAAAATAAAACATAGAAATGGGTGAACTCAGATGCTTAGTAAGGATAACAATATATAGGAAACCTTATTAAATAAGCATAAACATTTCAGGCAATGTATAAGACTAAAAGAAAAGCCTTTAAAACTTGAACTTCAGCATAATATGGCAAAGATAAAATCTAATAATATCATTTACTTATTTACATGGATATTCTAAAAGTCAAATAATCACAAGAAATATCAGTAGCCACTTTCATAATGATGGAATTCATAATGCCATACTTTCATAACAACATTTTCAAGGTCGTGTGCCAACACTACAAATAAGCCTTTTTCATGGACTTGTGCCAAGAAACTAGTTTTCTCATGAGACCTACCAACACATAGAGGAGCTAGAGTGGGCTCCACCAATCACTTACTAAGTCCAATGCATTCCTCATATGAAAAGGTTGAAACATAATCTGAATATTCGTATTAAAAATAACATACGAAATGTCAATATTTTAACCATAAACCATGAATGGTATAAAAATAGCACATCCATAGTCAAAAATAACTCATTCAATACAATATAGAAAAATTTATTATAATATATCAACCTCAATAGAGAATAATTAATGATATAGATGAAAATAACCATCAAAACTATTTTAGAGAAATATCCCCCTTTTTCTTGAAAACATTTAAATGTCTCTCTATTTATCAAGAAGTTGTTTAAAATATATTTTCGAATCAAAGTGTCCCAAACCACTATGAAACTTTTAAAATGAATTTTAATTTTAAAAATTTAATGTCCATATAAATAAATCCTTAAAAAAACATTTTTAAAACATGGACATTAATGAGAAATATTTATAATAAGAAATCTTTAAAACATTTTAAAATGATATTTTAGTTAGAGTTCCTAACCAAAAGAGAGACACTTTAAAAAAAATAATTAAGGTAATAAAAACTTTATAATATCATGGGAATAAAGGGATTCATGATATACTATGTCGAAGTACATTATATACACCACATAAAAGTGAATTGGCGTATAACAACAAAAAAGTCTCAATGGAATGTAAATTGAGATGAAATCTCTTATAAAGACCATATACTTAGGTGAAGGATAAATCAACAACATAATTATGTGTGAAAAATATAAATACACACAATATTATTGGATATTCAGTGTAAATCAGTTATAGGACATTCACACATATTCTTGTAAAAATAACACCAATGAATTGGGTGTTTAACTCAATAAATGGAGATTGAGTTAAAATTACTCTTATCATGTTCATATCGATGACATGAGAATTTATCAATGGAGTGATTATGTGTATCAAAAGTATATACACATAAAGGGGTGTGGAAATTACTAAAAAAATAATAAATAGTGATTCCAAACATAATTATGGAGTAAAATAATAAATGAATTATGCGTAAAGCCGAATGAGTGGAAACTGAAAACTGAAATTCCCTTACCAATTTGGTATCTTACAAAACATACATCCCACTAATGATGTATCATAAAATTAATATGTAATTAATCATAAATTAAATTATATTACAAAAATAATAAAATCATTTGGTAGTACATACACCACACAAAAGGAAATAGTGGAAATATGCCATGAATCTCACGAAAATATGAAGTGAGATGAAAACCCTTACTTCGTTGTAATAAATCAAGTCATATGGACAAAAGATAATAATAAACAAATGAATCATAGAATACAATGAATATAAATATAATCATGATAATATATATATATCAAATGACAGTACACAATACACCACATTTAATAAATAAGTGGTGGACAATGGAAATCTCATGAAATTAAAAGTGAAATAAGAAACCCCATACTTTGTACATTTCCTTGGTCGAGGGTAGGATAAACTCCCGTATAATGGTGAATTAATTGTTATTAAATTATAAAATGATCATATACATTAATATAATATCATATATGATCTTTTAATATATATTTTTTAATAATATTTTAGTATTATCGTCGTTTTGGGTGTTGACATATTCGTTTTCCTTTATATGATTTGTTTTGTAAGTAGTGTTTGTTATGAATAAGATGTATATTTTTCATATTCAAAAATGGTATTAAGTCTTTAAACATTATTTCTAATCATCTAATGTAAATTAGTCCTGAATGGATTACGATGGGGAATGAATCTCATCGCGTTTATGGAGACGGTAATCTGTACGTATGCACGAGCAAAAATATCATTCTTTTGATATTAAAATAAAATATAATTGGATGGTATATCATATATAAAGATTCATTATAATGTTATATTTATTATTTACATCAATTACACATCATTATTATACCCATCCATATAATAATGTATTGAATAACAATTACACCACGACGTGAAGACGGTAAGCCATACATACACACGTATGGTGACATGTCATTCAAAGGATGGATAGAATAATGAATACGATAGTAAAATATTTATATAACATCACAGTATATATAAGTTACTGGAGTTATTATTTTTTAATGGAAACAACAATGATAGGGGAAGTGGAAGAAGATCGGAACTTGAAAGAGTTGATGAAATATTTCCCTCTTTTTCGGGTTCTTCCTTTTGATTTGATCAAAAAGGCTCCATAGGTTGGATTTATGACTAAATTAAGACCTCTAGGATAAAGTTAGGATAGTTGAGAGGGTATTTGGGTAGTGTTTTATTGAGCCAAAAATATTTTAAGGTGTTAATTTGAGGGAAGGAGGAGTGCTCTTTTATAAGAGGGGTGAGGGGAACCATAGGAAAAGCTAGAAATATTATTTTATAATAAAATAATTTTCGGTTTCTAATGGCTCCAAAAAAAATTATTTAAAAGATAAGGTGGGGATGAGTTTAAAACACTCAAAAAATATGTTTTATCCATGGTTGGGTCACTATATTAACCTTATCATTGATATTTAACTATTAGTTAAATAGTTTGACATTTACCATGTCTCTTTGTATTTTTATATTATATGGTTAATAAACATACTATATACTTCCAAGAAACCCCAAGTGATTAATTAATAGTACTAATATCATTATATAATTCTTTTGGCCAATCTATAGATTTTTAGGAATAGAATATCAATTAAAATTATAATATTTGTTCTAAAAACACTTTTATGTCAATGTTGACACTATTTGGTATTTTCTTTTTGTTAAATTCATAAAAGCATTATTACCACGAAAATAATTCATCTAACCAACCTTAAAATTTCATATTAACATATAAAATTAGTGGAATTAATAAAAAGTATCAAATTAAATTTATTTGGATATTTATAATATCAATTATCTTAATATTCCATTAATTAGGTAATTGTTGTATCATCATTGTCTCATAAATAAATTAAATTATATAATGTCTAAAAAATATAAGTAAAATACCATTATTTAGGATAATATTTTTATCTTTATAATTAATATTTATAATTGAATTTATCTTATGAATAACCCTATATTAAAAATGGTTTAGTTGTTAAGCATTGAATTTAGCAGTTTTAACTCTTCTTTGAATTAAATAATAATAAATGTCCTAATCTAATCCAAGTGGACTTAATAGATCATATTTTATTTATACGGTTGTTTTTGGTCGAATTAAACTTATCCAATAGAATTAGGACATGTTTTGGGCTAATAATAATATCATTTTACCCTTAATTACCCTATTTGCTTTTAACTGTTGTAAATAAAAGTCAGAAGTTACTATTCATGAAAAATTATTTTTATCTTATTGAACAACATTTTACTTGATGATATCAACCATATCTCTCAGTTTTTTGAAATTAAATTTATAGAAGCTATAAAATTACGTTTTATTCAAATTTGTAAATGCTTCTATGTGGTGGGTAAAAGATGGTTAAAAAGTTCAATAAAATTTTTATATATCTAAAATTATTATAAATTGACTCCAATGAATTACATTTAACTTATATAGGTATTATGAATCTATTTTTACCTAAAATAAATATAAATAAAATAAATAATTATTTTAATAAAAATTCGGTTTTAAACTATAACTCAGCATTTTTCACTATTCATCAAAATTTGAATGTTTTTAGAAAAATTCCAAAAATTCATACTAAGATAATTTTGATATTACGAATCCAAAAATGAAGTCCATTTTAAAAGATAAAATTTATAAAATTTCAAAATGTCGGTATTACTATTCATAATGGCTAGTTTGATTGGTCATGGTGTGTTAGAATTTCAAAGTTGCGTACAATGAAAGTTATTACATTATTCAAAGGGAAACGTATCGTGGAAGCATGGGGGGTTAAATTCTTCCCCCATTTGGGAAATTGAATCCTCAAATTTTTTAAAATTAGGCTTTGGAACATAATTGAAAGTCCCACATCAGAAAAAGAATCAATAAAACTATCACTTTAAATGAAACAAAGAGAAGTACAAAGGTCACCCGAGATAACCCATACTAGGATTCCATGTAGAAAAAGATGGATATGGATGATGAACTAAGTGTCATGTTCTGATGGAGAGGGATAGAAAACATGATTAGGAGAAATTTAACAACAAGAAAACCACAAACTTGTGATGGGAAAAACGGTCATTAGTTTCCCAGTAGGAAAAGAAAACAGACAACGTTTTTTTTTGTTTTATGTTTAATTTCATAAAGATGAGGAATTTATTTATGAGATTTAATAAGAACATAAATAGATATACTTTCTTTTTAAGTAGAGTTTCATTATTTAATAAATTTTTACCACTAACTCATTTTTTTCAAACGATGAGTATTCAAGATGACTTGGTCACATTGGAAGAGATATAATCATCTTCTAGTGAATCAAATGATCCAAAAAGGATAAACTATATATTTACCTTGTCTTTAGAGATTAATAAAAACTAAAATAGTTAGTACAAGATCAGATAATCTCCCAAAAGTATATTCCTTTAGAGAAAGAAACACTAATCTTAATTTCTAAAATTAAACCAATAATACCCCAATGTTAAATAAATACCAATAAATAAACAATTGTCCTTAAAATCCTTCAATATACTCCAAACTAATATTGAAACCCAAAAACTAGATGAATTTGGTTATGTAGTCTTCCATGTTAAATTGTATCTCTAAATGACATCGACTACTCTTAAATTCATATACTTAAAAGTAATAAACCTAAACACATATTATCTATTATAGGTTAATCATTTCCATAAATAACAGTAGTCACTATAAATCCAGAAGAAAAAAAATATTAAAATCCACAATTACTCCTCAAATGAAATCCCATAGAATTATATTTTCCTTAGGTATATAGTGTTCCCAACAGAGCGAACGTCTCCCAAAATAACATTTATCACTTAATCACCAAATAATTTTCTAATAGTAATGGTATTCATTTGATAAGAAATAAGATCCCAAATAAACTTATTATTGATCAATGAAATCATTTAACTAAAAATAATTAGTCACACTGACCAGGGACTTCACATTGTCTAGTGGTAGGCGATAAATCCCAATTGCACTCTGGATGTGGGTTTGATTCCCACATCTTTGTCCGATGTGACAGGTTTTCAAATGGTTTGCGTGTTGTACTTTTTCAAAAAAATATATTTTATAATATTACCCAAATGAGATAAATTCTTCAAAATGACCATAACATAATTTAACCACAAATGTTATCTCATACCTTGCATTTTCATCCCAAAAATATAATAACTTGTAATTGTCTCAAACCCAATTATCATATAAAACCAAATGGTTATTTATAACTATATCCACAAGAGAAAAGATAATTCATCCTCAAATATCATTTTCACATGAAAATCTGCAGGGTTACAAATACAAGAGAAAATTATTCCAAAGTAATCCTATCAACAAGGAGCACTAATACTTTTAAACATTTATCCGACCATTTATTTCCACATAGCTTCTTCTTTGACCAACAAAATATCCTATAGAATAGATATTTCACTCAAGTAATGGCCAGGTCCCCTACATTTATGACAAATGACTATAAATGTATTCTTCAAACCATTTTTATTTTCTTCCATATTACTCTTCATTTTTCCTCAGAAATTCTTTACTTTATGTCCTTCTTTCCCACATGTAAAGCATTTCTTTATTCCATTGAGACACTTTATTGAGTATCTCCTTCCACATTTTCTGCATGAAGGAATTTTACGATTCTTTTCTCTATGGTCTCCACTGCTAGAGCTCTTATCATTCCTCACCTTTCTCTTCTTTGTTGATTCTGGGAGTTGGTTAATATATATGGTGTTGGTCATATTTTTGGAAAATTGATTTGGAATGAACATGATATCTTTTAAACCTATCAATATTCAATTTTGTTGCTCATTTCCACCACCATTCCCACCTTGTACATCATGCTCAAAGTTACTATGACTTCCTTGGAATCCTGACATTTAATAAAACCAAAAAGCAATGTTTGAGTAACAGTAGTCATACAATCATTTAGAGAATATCTTGACACCATATTTTCAATTTGTAACACCTTAGGATTAACCAAGTTCATTTATTCTAATCTTATATTAAAATACTTCAAATCATTTTTTAACGAACATGTAAATTATCCTAAGAATATCCCACAGGAGTGCCGTAACCAAGAGTGCAGTAAGGCCCGTTATAGTGAACTAGTTCCCATTCGAGTCTAGCTCAAATCATAGTTTTCGGGTTTTACCCCAAGGTACATTTATGCCAGCATTGCCTCTATCTGCTCGTATCCAGACAGAGATTCATTTCTTAGAAAACTCACAAAATCTCTACAATACCAAAATTTTAGGAAGTTCTTCTATACTAGTCCTCAACGTTTATCTTAGGGATATGTGCTCTAATCTGAGTTTATCAAAATATAGTTTTCAAGTTTTGTACTAAACTTCCTATGATACAAACTATAATGCCCCAACCCCAAGAGCCTAGATTCAGTGCATTATTACATATCATTGGAATTATTACAAAAGATCAAGTCTCAAAAGGCCGATTAGTTTAGTACCCTTGGAAGTACTAGATACATTCATAAGGTTTACATTACATCATAAAATCGAAAAATAAAACAACATTGTTTCCATAGACAACACTAAGATCCCATAGGCTATCCCTGCAGGTCAGTCATAATATATTTCTTTACATCCTGGAAAAAATAAAACATTTTACGGGGTGAGCTCAAATGATCAGTAAGGATAACAATATAGCACAAACTTTCATAAATAAGCATAAACATTTAAGGCAATGTATAAAACTAAAACAAAAGCCTTTTAAACATGAACTTCAGCATAATATGGAAAAGATAAAATCTAATAATTCCATTTACATATTCACATAGATATTCTACTAGTCGAATAATCACATGCAATATCAATAGCCACTTTCATAATGATGGAATGCATAATGCCAGACTTTCATAACCACATAGTCAAGGGCTTGTGCCAAGACTACAAATAATATTTTGTCATGGCCTTGTACCAAGACACTAGTTTGTCTCATGATACCTACCAATGCATTGAGGAGCTATAGCGGGCTCCACCCATCACTTACTAAGTCCAATGCATTCCTCATATGAAAAGGTTGAAACATAATCTGAACATTAGTATTAAAACTAGAATATGAAATGTCAATATTTTAACAATGGACCATGAATGGTATAAAAATAGCACGTCCACAGTCAAACATAACTCATTCAATACAATATGGAAAATTGTACTATAATATATCAACCTAAATAGATAATAATGAATGATATAGATGATAATAATCATCAAAACTATTTGAGAGAAATATCCACCTTTTTATTGAAAACATTTAAAAGTCTCACTATTTATTAAGAATC
This sequence comes from Viscum album, assembly GCA_963277665.1. Classification (NCBI taxonomy): domain Eukaryota; kingdom Viridiplantae; phylum Streptophyta; class Magnoliopsida; order Santalales; family Viscaceae; genus Viscum; species Viscum album. The sequence goes on along the minus strand of OY728137.1, from coordinate 300,528,518 downwards.
TTTTTAAAATATATTTTTGAATCAATGTGTCCCATACCACATTGAAAATTTTAAATGGAATTTTAATTTTAAAACTTTAATGTCCATGTAAATAAATCCTTAAAACCATTTTTAAAACATGGACATTAATGAGAATGATTTAGAATAACAAATCTTTAAATCATTTTGAAATTATATTTTAGTTAGAGTTCCTACCCAAAAGATAGACACATGAATACAAATAATTGAGGTAATAAAAACGTTATAATATCATGGTAATAAATGGATTCATGATATACTATGTCAAATTACATTATATACACCATATAAAAGTGAATTTTTGTATAACAACAAATAAGTCTTAATGGAATGTAAATTGAGATGAAATATCTAATAAATACTATATCCATAGGTTAAGGATAAATAAAAGACATAATTATGTGTGAAAAATATAAATACACTCAATATTATTGGATATTCAGTGTAAATCAATCATAGGACATTCACACATATTCTTGTAAAAACAACACCAATGAATTCGATGTTTAACTCAATAAATGGAGATTTAGTTAAAATTACTCTTATCAAGTTCATATCGATGACTTGAGAATTTATCAATGGAGTGATTATGTGTATCAAAAGTATATCCACAGAAAGGGGAGTGGAAATTACTACACAGATAATAAAAAGTTATTCCACACATAATTAAGGAGTAAAATAATAAATGAAGTATGCGTAAAGTAGTATGAGTGGAAATTGAAATTTGAAATTCTTTTACCAATATGGTAACTTATGAAACATACATCCCCTGAAAGATGGATCATAAAATGAAGATGTAATTAATCATTAATTAAATTATATTACACAAAGAATAAAATCATTGGGCAGTACATACACCACACAAAAGGAAATAGTGTCAATATGGCATGAATCTCAAGGAAATAGGAAATGAGATGAAAACCCTTACTTCATTGTAGTCAATCAAGTCGTATGGAAAAAATTTAATAAAAACAAAAGGAATCAAAAAATACCATGAATATAAAGAGAATAATGATAATATATATATATATATATATATCAAATGACAATACACAATACACCACATTTAATAAATAAGTGGTGGACAGTGGAAATCTCACAGAATTAAATGTGAGATAAGAAACCCCTACTTTGTACTTTTACTTGGTAAAGGGTAGGTTAACCTCCTGTATAATGGTAAAATAATTGTTATTAAATTATACAATAATAATATACGTTAATATGATATCATATATGATCTCTAAATATTGATTTGTTTATAATATTTTAGTATTATCGTTGTTTCGGGTGTTAACCGATTCGTTTTCCTTTATATGATTTGTTTCTTAAGTAGTGTCTATTATGTATAGGATGTATCTTATTCATATTAATATGATAATAAGTCTTTAAAAATTATTTTTAATCATCTAATGAAAATTATTCTTGAATGGATTATGATGGGGAATGAATCTCATCACGTTCGTGGAGACGGTAATCCGTACATACGGACGAGCGACAATATCATTCATTTGATATTAAAGTAAAATATAATTGGATGTAATATCATATATACTGATTCATTATAATTTTATATATTTTATTTACATCAATTACACATCATTATTATACCCATCCATATAATAATGTATTGAATAACAATTACACCACGACGTGGAGACGGTAAGCCGTACATACGCGTGTATGGTGACATGTCATTCAAAGGATGGATATAATAATGAATATTTTTGTAACATATTTATAATATCATAAAAGTGTATAAAAGATACTAGAGTAATTATTTTACAATGGAAAAAATAAATAAAGAGGAAGTGGAAGAAGAATGTAACTTGAAAGAGGTGACAAAATATTTATCTCTTCTTCGGGTTCTTCCTTTTGATTTGATAAAAGGGCTCATTAGGTTGGCTTTTGGAATAAATTAAGTCCTATAGGATGAAGGTAAGACATTTTATTGGGTATTTAGGTAATGTTTGGCCGAGCCAAAAGGCTTTGATGGTGTGAATTTGAGGGAAGGGCGAGTGCCCTTTTATAAGAGGGGTGAGAGGAACCTTAGAAAAAGCTAGAAATATTATTTTATAATAATATAATTTTGGTTTATAATGGCAATAAAATAAATTATTTAAAATATAAGATGGTGATAGGTCGAAAACCACTCAACCAATAGGTTTTAAACAGGTTTGGGTCACAATATTAACTTTATTTTTTAGATTTAACTCCAAGTTTTATAGTTTGACATTTACCATGTCTCTTTGTATTTTTATATTATATGGTTAATAAACACTCTATATAATTTCAAAACAACCCCACCTAGTTCATTAATGATACTACTATCATTATATAAGTATTTTTTATAAACCTCGAATTTTTATGAATAGAATGTCAATTAATAATATAATATTTGTTTAAAGAACTGTATTATATAAATTTTACACAATTTGGTATTTTGTTCTTTATAAATTCATAACAGAAAAATTACGTCAAAAATAATCCATCTAACCAACCCTAACATTTCATATTTACCTATAAAATTAGTGTAATTGATAAAAAGTCTCAAATTGAATTTATTTGGATATTTATAATATCAAATATTTTAATATTTCATTGATTATGTAATTACTACATCATCATTGTGTCAAAAATAAATTATACTATTCAATATCTAGAAAATATAAATAAAATTCCATTATGTATTAATTCTTTTTATCTTATTAATGAATATTTATAATCAAATTTATCTTATGTATAAACCCATTTTAAAAATGTTTTAGTTATTAAGCTTTGAATTTAGCACTTTTAACTCTTCTTTGAATTAAATAATAATAAATGTCCTAATCTAATCCAAGTGGACCTAAAGGATCATATTGTATTCCTATGGTTGTTTTTGGTAGAATTAAACTTATCCAATAGAATTTGGAACTGTGTTGGGGTAATAATAAAATTATTTTTACCCTTAATTACCTTATTACTTTTAACGGTGGTAAATAAAAGTCAGAAGTTACAATTCACAGAAATTTATTTTTATCTTATTGAACCACATTTTACTTAATAATATCAACCATGTTTCTCAGGTTTTAGAAATTAAATTCACAAAAGCAGTAAAATTATGTTTTATTCATATTTGAAAATGCTCCTAGGAGGTGGGTAAAATACAATTAGAAAGTTCAATAATATATATATATATATAATATTTATGAACTGAATCCAATGAATTACAATGAAATTATATAGGTATTATGTATCTATTTTGACCAAAAATAAATTTAAATAAAATAAATAATTATTTAAATAAAAAGTCAGCATTAAACTATAACTCAGTGTTTTTCACTATTCATCAAAAATTGAATGTTTTCTGAAAAATACAAAAAATTCACCATAATCTAATTTTGATATTCCAAATCCCAAAATGAAGTCCATTTTTAAAGATAAAATGTATAAAATTTTAAAAAGTGGGTATTACTATTCATAACGGCTAGTTTGATTGGTCACGGTGTGTTAGAATTTCGAAGGTGCGTACAATCCAATATATTACATTATTCAAAGGGAAACATACCATGGAAGCTTGGTGTGTTATAGTTGATACACTATATATACTAAAATTAGATGTTTTAATGTTTTAGTATGATCTTTACTATGAATAAAAACCTATATAAATCTTGGGTCATGGATATAAATTTCAATGGAAAAAGAGTACTCACATAGTTGAATATATTTGAAGGAATTAGCAATTCAAAAATCTATATATGAAACTTAGTATGTGATGAAATATATATATCCTCATTTTATATTTAAATTTTATATAAATTAAAAGGAAAAATTTATTTTATTGGTCCAGGAATATAAAAACCCAAAATTTTTATTATATTTCTCTTCAAATAAATATCATTTATTTGATGGCTTGCAATACACACAACCCTGAGTCTAAATGAACCATAATATAGTATACCATTATAACCTAGAAATTAAATTATCAGATTGAATAATAATAGAATAAGTTTAAAAAATATGTACCAAGGTTTGAGATAATGAAAAAAAAATTGATAAATATGCACTAATATTTTTGTAATGTCACTTTGTTCTTTAAAAATGCATTTTTCCTCAAAAATTGTTATGATTTATTTTTTTGAGAAAATAATACAATTAAATTTTTAAAATTTTATTATATTTATTTGGTAAACAATAAATTATTTTTAAATCATCATGAAAAATTATCTTAGAGTAAATTTATGGCAATTTTCTAAAATATTGTCTTTTTGATGAATAGTGAAAAATACTACTTTTATTGAAAACACTCATTTAATTTAAAGAATTTAGATAGTAATATTTTACATTAAAATGGTTACAAAAGTTAAATTATTATTTTTTTATTATAAATAATGAAATTAATTTCATTTGAATAAATTTTATGAATTATTTTTCTATAAAAAATTCTTATACATAAGAAACACTTTTCTAGAAAACCGATTTCCCTATCTTTTGGTAGGTTTATTTATTTGGTAAAACTAATTTCCAAGTGACATTATTATATTTTAATCTTAAAAAAATTCCAAGTGTCTCTTCTCCCTGACTTATAAAAGGACATCCTTTCTTTCTCTTCATGACACCACCTTTTGCCATATATATAATCAAAACCCTACCCAATTATATTCTAAACTTTTTTATCTACTATTTAGAGTGTATGGTATTCATAAAATATCTTTCCATGGGTATTTAAGAAAGGATCTAAATGAGGCCATCTAAGGAAGATGTAGTCATCCTACCTAACCACTTTTAATTTATTTATTCTTCTACCTCCTATAATTATATGGTATTAGTCATAAAATAATAAATTATGTAGAATAAAAATATTAAAAATATATAATAATTATGGAACCACCATTATTCACACTATTCTCTATTAAATGTGGAGAGAAAGTATCTCACAGACATATGTGTGCACAACTGCCACCACGTAGCGATTCAATTAATTTTCCATAAATATATTTTAGGGATGGAAATTATGATAATTTTAATGTTCCAAAATTATAGTTATGAAATAATTATACTTCTGATATTATAATATCATATCAACCATATTTCCTTCTTATCTATTCAATGATGTTCATGTCGCTCATACATAGGCGTGGAATAACACCTCTAAGATGCGATGTGATTATTTTTTTATTTCCTCTTTAAATTGATGGTAATAAGGATATATTTAATAATTATACTTTATATTTATGAGATATTAATTATTTTTAAAATTTTTATTATTATTTACTTTTTCTCCATTATATATTTTGAAAAATGGAAATAACATTCATGTGTATGTACGACCTACCATCTTCAAGAATAAGTTGATTCATTTTTCTGTATATAACTTTATTGGGTGAGTATAGATGTATATATATATATAACAAATAAATATTAAATTTATAGAAATATTAAAATTATTGATAGTATCTAACCATGATCAAAGTACAATGATCATAACTATTAATCCAAAATTTTAATGAAAAACAAAATAGTTAACACCAAAAAATGTGGATTTTAATAAGGAATTGTTAAGAAATTTGTGTTGAAATGTTATTAGGAGAAAAAATATGGTATTATAAGTATATAAATGACTCTTTTAGATAATTATAATAAATTTATATTTATTATATAGGTTTTGAGATTACATTAAAATAAATTCAAGCATGAGGTAAGTGATTTTCATCCCACTTTTATTTCTATGCGATACATGCCATATTTACCACTTAATTATTTTATGTGGTCTATATACTTCAGATGAATGAATTTCAGGATGATATGAAGAAAACTATTGAGATTTTAATATCCATATAACGTTCATTAATTCATGATTTTATGAATCAAAATATTCGAATGTGGTATGATATTTATATAACATTCTCATTATCTACGAGGATTGTTTATGATCAAGTTTCTGATGATGAAATTTTATGACCAATCACTCAAAAATCCCATAAATTTTCTTAATATATGGTTATTTATTCATATTTAAATATTTATTTTAATTTTACTTTCTTTAATATGTTCGGGGCCTATAATATTGTTTATAAGGAAAGTCGACTTTATTTTTCTCTTTAGTCGAAAATGTTTTTTCTTCTATATCTGTCTTTTTTATAAAAAATTTCAATAATTATTTTAGTATTTTTTATATTATTTTTTAAATTCATATATATATATATTAATAATTTTTTTATATTTTTTTTTAAAATGAATCCTTTTTTAATTTTATGATGAGGTTTATTTTAATTTTTACAAAGAACATGAAACAAATCTTAGTTATACTACACATGGAATGGAAAACATTTTATGCTATCATAAAAGCTCATTGATTTTACGATTCTATTAAAATTTTCCAAGTTTATTTACAAATAAATTTATTTTTATAATATTTTTTAAATTTTATGATTTTAAATGTGTGATTTTTAACGTTCCACCCCACCTAATTGGTTTGAGTCGAGGCGGAATTGATACTTAGACTTAGGTATCATCCCCAAGGCTCTAAAGTCAGGAAATAATGTTAAGAGATTAAATTCAATTGGGGGATGATTTTTTCTTTTTGAAATAAAAATTCCAACCAAACAAACCATAGAAAAATTACCGATAAAAATGATGCATGATAACAATGTAAGATAACTCAATTTACTACCATTGATATAAAAGCAGAACTACTATAGAGTACCATAGAGGAAGACCACTAACATAACATTACAAAGATAAACAAAAATCCAATAAATATCATGTAATACAATCATAAATCCAAATATCAAAACATTCTGCATGATCCCACTCCATAATATTGCCTATGTATCAAAGAGAACCATAGAGATGTGTGATATTTTATCTTTTTCTATGTCTCGATAAACAATATATTTGAAAGAACCAACATTCCAAAGGAGGGTTGAGTAATGAAAATAAATAGTATTCTCCCCAATTACATCCCTACTCATTCCACTAGTATAGAACAAGTCGCCACATTTTTATGAACCAAATTATATAAAACAAATTATATAAATAATTGGAAACCGTTTATAAGAGAATATGAAATAACACCCACAGAAAACCATTTTCAAAAAATGAAACTAACATACAATGAAAGTTACCAAACAAATCCTTTAACCCGCGACAAATTTCCATGTTTTAATAGCCTATTCCATTTCAGATTACCACACAAAAACATTCAGTAACACAATCTTGGTGTTCACATTGATGGTGGAGCATCACATCCTTGATCTTTCCCTTGGATGGTGGTACATCATGACAAATATCGATACAATTCCACATAAACATAACCATTTAAGACAAACACATTTCAGAAACCATATTTTACAAAAAAAATCAATATATATATATCCTTTTATTGAAAAAACATGTCCATTATTCAGATCCAAATAACCATCTTAAAATCAACATTTTAAAATCATGTTACCACTTTCACTTTCCACCAAAACACCCAATTTTTAAATGATTATAAACCGTCACTACAAAGGGTTTCCGTAAATTAATTTAAAAAAATTTAATAATACATTTCATGGAAAAAATCAATTTAAAGTGAATACATCAATTTATTGTGATAGGGGTTGAGAGTGAATCCATGAAACTTAGGAATAATGGCTGAAACGAAGAACTACATGAGAATACTGACATAAATAGGTTGAATCTCTAAAATCAGACATTTCATATCTCCCCCTTAACATCAAAACCATCTTATATCATCAATATTTTCATAAAAAAACGTTGATACATCAAAAAACAACTAGATATAAGCAACTGAGAGAGGGGAGATCAATAGATCAAAGAAAAAATACTATAAAAAGAATACTTACCACGAGAATATGGCTTTAATGCACCAATAAAATCCTTTGGATCACATCTGGTCTGATTGGGAAATCTTCCACTACCTTTTGGAGGAAATAAAATTGAGTTAGGACTGAAATGGAGGAAAAACAATATGGATAGGTTTATAAATGAGAACGATCCACTTTTTTGGATCTAACATTTAAACCATGCATAGTTAGTTATATATTTTGGAAAATTGTACTATATCCTCATTCCAGCCTCTTACTCAAGGAGAACTTTGCATGGATAGCCTACTCGGTTAGAAAAACTGTGCATGACTATGAAAAATCTCAATTTCCCATATTGTAAAGTTTACCATGGCTGGTCGCATAGTATTCCCACACCATGTACCTTAAATGTGTGCCAACCCATTAGACCATGTCTCACTATGCAGGTTTTCCTATAGGATTTTATTGGTCTCCACTAACTCTACTCAAACCAAACACATTTATAAAATCCAAAAAACCATCCAAACTTCATCCAAACATTCTTAGACTACACTAAAACACATTGCGTAATTTAAAAGTATAAAGAAATGGTAGATTACTTGAAACTGGGGGTGCTACAGTCTCTCCACCATTGGATTTTATGTACTTGGAATGTAAAAAAACACTCCCATCCCAAAATATTTATAGACATTACCCAACCATTTAGTTATCTAGTTCCAATGTCTCTTCCTAAATCCCACCATGTTACCATAGAACCCACACTAGATTTATGATTTTACCATGTAATACATTCTCTTGCCTATACACAATTTGTACCAGGATATGAGCAAATGAAGAATCCATCTATAGGTTCAGGTGATCCCATCGAACTACATGGTGAGGATCATGATGATACTTTTTTCAATTGAGATACATAAAAATAATTATGGAAAACATTGAAAAATGGTGAAAATTCCAAACAATGTGCCACATCACCAACCTATTGATGTATCTCTAAAGGTATTATGTAATGAGGAGATAACAATCCATATTTCCCAAAACTATGAGGTCTAAACCTTGGAGAGATCCTCAAAATCCTATGATCACTCACCTTGAATAACAAAGTCCATTAAAGACATTCTGAATATGTTTTATGACGACTGAGATCCATCTCCAACCATTTCCTGATCAACTGAATCATCTCCACTGTCTCTTAGAAAAGCCTCACTCTAACCAGTGACGTCTCACCTCTTTCCACCCAAAAATTTAGAGAAGGAAAAGAACACCAATAAAATGATTCAAAAAGAGCTATATGGATTGAGTCTTAATAACTTTTGTTATACGAAATGTCCATTAACATTATGTTCTCGTCCCTCGATCCACCGAAATCCATCACACAAGCTACTAACATTTCTTCCAATGTTTGTGTCATCTGTTTGGATTTATAATCTATCTATGGTTGATATGCCATACTCACAGTCAATTGATTCCAAAGTTATTTCTGAAAGAATGTAACGCCCCGACCCCAGTTACCCAGAGTCGGTGCGTTATTACATAACATTGGCATGATCACAAGAAAGATCAAATCTCGAAAGACCGATTGGTTTAGTAGCCTTGGAAACACTAGATATATTCATAAGTTTTACATTACATCATAAAATGGAAAACTACTACAACAACATAATGTTTCCACAATCCACACTATTATCCCCTCATAATATCCCTACAGGTCATTCATAACATACTTCTTCACATCCTGGGAAAAATAAAACATAGAAAAGGGGTGAGCTCAAATGCCCAGTAAGGATAACAATATAGCGGAACATTTCATAAATAAGAATAAACATTTAAGGCAATGTATAACTAAAACAAAAGCCTTTCAAACATGAACTTTCAACATGGTATGGCATAAATAAAATTAAATAGTGCCATTTACTTATTCACATGGATATTATACTAATCAAATAATCACATGCAAAAATCAATAACCACTTTCATAATGATGGAATGCATAATGCCAGACTATCATAACCACATAGTCAAGGCCTCGTGCCAAGACTACAAATAAGATTTTGCCAAGGCCTTGTGCCAAGACACTAGTTTGTCTCATGAGACCTATCGATGCATCGAGGAGCTATAGCGGGCTCCACCCGTCACATATTAAGTCCAATGCATTCCCATATGAAAAGGTTTAAACATAACATAAACATTCGTATTAAAACTAGCATACGAAATGTCAATAATTTCACCATAAACTATAAATGGTATAAAAATAGCACATCCAAAGTCAAACATATCACAAAACCTTCAATACAATATAGAAGTTTTGTATCATAATAAATCAACTTCAAATAAGCGTAAAATCCGTCAAAGGATGTTGCCATAGATGAAATCAAAACACTTTTTAGAGAAATATCTCTTTCTATTTTTGAAATAATTTAAGAGCCATATAAAATAAAACATTTTCTTGAAAATATTCTTATAAGCTTGTAAGGGAAGCTTTGATGATTTTATAACGGCGGAAAATAACCACACCCGCCGTATAAGTTAAAAAAACATTCTTATCTTAATTCTGTCGAAAAGGTTAAAAAGGACCTTATTTTGAAAACGACGGAAAGATTACTTTATAAACCTCTTATAAAAAGTCAAACAAGGGTATAAATGACATTAAACCATATTCTTGTAAATAATAAATATGTTTTGAAATACATTTTGAAGAAAACATGGATGTGGATGATAAAGGGATCCCAGTAGATTATTACGTATAAACAACCTCAGATAATGAAGAGATTGTGAAATAACCCTTACCTTGTACTTTTCCTTTGTTGGGGTAGGTTAAACTCCTGTATAATGGTGAAATAATTGTTATTAAATTATACAAGAATCATATACATTAATATGATATCATATATGATCTTTTAACATTGCTTTATTAATAATATCTTAGTATTATCGTCGTTTCGGGTGATAATCGATTCGTTCTTCTTAAATGTTTGGTTACGTAAGACATGTTTGTAATGGATAGATTATATATTATTCATAATCAGAATGATATTAACATTATTTTTAACCCTAAAATGAGAATAAGACTTGAATGGATACGATGGAGAATGAATCTCATCGCGTTCGTGGAGACGGTAGTCCGTACGTACGCACGAACGCTACTTCCATTTAATTTTTATTTTAAAAGAATCAAATCCAAATGATACATAGGTATATTACTATTACAGTATAATATAATATTTTATATATGTTACTTAAGTTCATTAACACCATCCTTTATACGTTCAATGTCTGGTATGAACGAGTCATATCATTTTAAGGGGGCGGTAGTCCGCACTTCCTCAAATGAAATTATCGTATGTATATACAACATGAAACGAATAATGGTATGAAATAAAATGGAATTACAGAAGCTTATATATAAAATATATATCATTAATATCATATTTAATTACAGTGCCATCATAATGGCCACCATGAGAGGCGGTAAGATGTATTTGAACAATCATCATTTCGTGAGGCGTTAGTTTGCCATCCACAGAAACATTATGTTCATCATCCATTAGATGGAGTTGTGTGTATGTGTAGTTTGAATCCTTCTTATAACAACATACTAGTATATTGTGGATACTGGTGTTGTTACAAAAGAAATGAAATAAAAAGAGTTTGGGGGTTGGAGAAGCAAAATAAATGAAAATAATTTAAGAGAAATCGTTACCTTTAATTTAGGTAACTCACTTTGGTTGGAACCAAAGGACTTATTGAAATGCTTTCTGCCTAATGGGAAGCTTCAAGGAGGAGTAGAGGGATGTGGGGAGCTTATTTGGGCAGGGTTTGGACGAGCCAAGTGGCTTGAGAGGTGTGAGGAATGAGTAGAAGTGGTCTCCTTTTATAAGGGAGAGGAGGGGCTCTTTAGGAAAGAGTGAAAGTATTACTTTATAATATAATTATATTCGGTTTATAATGGTCCAAAAATCATTTAGGTCGACGATTAGATGACTCATATTCTAAATAACATCAACCAATAATAATTGGACAGGTTTTAAATAATATTTTAATCATTATAATCTTATTTATTTAAATGATTTATTAATGAGGTAAACATTGCATCATTATTGTGTCATTAATAATTTAAATTATTTGATGTCTAAAAATTATAAATAAAATATCATTATGTAGGAAATCTTTTTATCTTTCTAATGAATATTTATAATCGAAAATCCAACAAGTATAACCCTATGTAAAAATTGTTCTTCTAAAAGATGTAAGCTTATGCCATTTTTATTTTTATTTTAACTTTATTAATATAATGTGTCTCTACCACATACAAGTGGCTCCATGGGGTCCCCAAATCGACCCAAGTATGCCCATGGTCGAGTATGTGTCCACCAATAAGGTTAGGACACGTTTTAGGGTAATTTTGTATTATTATAATATTATTTTTTAACCCTTATTTACCGGATTTACCCTTAACCATGGTAAATAAAACATTTACCGCAGTAATTATTCAAAATGTCTAAAAATAAAAGTTACCTATTTACACAATTTGAACATCCTGATTCCAAATATGGAATCCATTTTCCTAAATTCAAAACAGAAAAGTGGCAGAAATTAATTTAAAATTAATTCCCGCTGTCAAAACAAAAAGCGTGTTTTTAAGAGATAATAACTATCAAAAGATTGACACTTGTTTATGTTCGGTTTAATTGTAAAATTATGTCCAATGACCAACATTATATTAAATGGTAAAAATATATTCTAAATATAATTTAAAACTACTAAAATTCATAATTTATCACTATTAATTATTTTGATTAAAAAAGTTGTTTTTAATTAAAATTTAGTAATTTTCACTATTCATCAAAATATGAAAGTTATCCGAAAAGTACTAAAATTTAACCTTAGGATAAATTAGATATTCCGAATCAAAAAATGAAGTCCATTTTGAAATATAAAATATATATGATTTCAAAAAGTAGGTATTACTATTCACAATGGCTAGTTTAATTAGTTGTGGTGTGTGTTAGAACTCGAGGTTGCGTACAACACACGCTATCGCATTATTCAAAGGGAAACGTATCGTGGAAGCTTGGGGTGTTACATTCTCCCCTCCTTCAAATAATTGCGTCCTAGCAATTTCTAGGGTATTACTGCATAAAAAGACTCGGGTGTTTCTTCATCATAAGTTCCTCGGGTTCCCACGTTGCCTCTTCCATCTTATGATTTCTCCACAAAACTTTTACCAGACGCGTCGTCCGGTTTCTCAGTACTTGTTCTCTCGTATCAAGAATCCCGAAGGACTCTTCGCAATAAGAAAGATCAGGTTCCAGTTCTAATTCCTCATAGGTGAGTACATGCGTTGGGTCAGGCATGTATTTCCTCAACAGAGATACGTGGAACACATCGTGAACTTTAGAGAGACTTGGCGGCATTGCCAATCAGTAAGCTACAACCCCAATTCGTTCTAGAATTTCGAAAGGTCCGATGTACCTGGGACTCAATTTACCTTTCTTACCAAAACGTATGACTCCCTTCCATGGAGATACCTTCAGAAAAACATGATCACCGACTTGAAATTCCAAATCCTTCCTTCGATTATCGGCATAGCTCTTCTGCCTACTTTGAGTTGCTCTGATGTGATTTTGGATTACCTTCACCTTTTCCATCGTTTCCTCCACCAGTTCTGGACCTACAAGTTTTCTTTCACCGACGTCATCCCAACAGGTTGGTGTACGAAATCTCTTTCTGTATAACGCTTCATATGGTGCCATCTGAATACTCGAATGGAAGCTATTGTTATAGGAAAATTCTACGAGAGGTAAGTATTGATCCCATATACCCTGAAAGTCAAGTGAGCAAGATCTCAACATGTCTTCTAGGGTTTGAATAGTCCGTTCTGATTGTCCATCTGTCTGAGAGTGGTAAGCAGTGCTCAAATGAAGTTCAGTATCCAGAGATTTCTGAAGACTTTTCCAAAATCTTGAAGTAAAACGGGGATCACGATCAGAAACAATCGATAAGGGTACTCCATGAAGTCTCACAACTTCATTAATATATAGTCTTGCTAGACGTTCCAGGGGTAGATCTTCTCTTATAGCAAGAAAATGTGCTGACTTGGTAAGACGATCAACAATAACCCATATTGCATCATTCCTTCTAGGAGTCTTTGGTAGCCCCATGACAAAGTCCATCGTAATATTTTCCCATTTCCACTCCGGTATGGGAAGAGGTTGCATGACTCCTCCAGGCTGTTGCCTTCCAGCTTTCACTTGTTGAAAAACCATACATCTTGACACAAAATCAGCAATCTCCCTCTTCATGTTGTCCCACCAAAAATATTCCTTCAAATCTCTATACATTTTGGTGCTCCCAGGGTGTATAGAGAAATTGGAACTATGAGCATCATCCAGCAATTCCCTTTTCAGATCAGGTAAATCGGGAACACAAAGTCTCTTCCCGAATTTCAAAATTCCATCTTCATACACAAAGTCTCTAAATCTCCCATCATTCACAGCTTTAATCTTCTTCTGAAATTCTTCATCATCGGTCTGAGAACTCTTAATCCTTTCTAGTAAAGATGGTTTGGAAACCATTTGAAAAAGCAATTATGTTTCGCCTTCCATGGTTATTCCCATGTCCATCTTCACTAGATCCATGAAAATTGGATCCCTTTCGATTCCATATTGTTCAAAACTCCATGGTCTTTTCTACTCAAAGAATCTGCCACCTTGTTTGCCTTCCCCGGGTGGTAGTGTATCGTACAATCATAATCCTTGAGTAATTCAAGCCATCTCCTTTGCCTCATGTTGAGTTCTTTTTGTGAGAAAATATACTTCAAACTCTTATGATCAGTATAAATCTCACATTTTTCACCATAGAGGTAGTGCCTCCATATCTTCAAAGCAAAGATCATAGCTGCTAACTCGAGATCATGAGTAGGATGGTTTTGTTCATGAATTTTCAACTGTCGTGATGCATAGGCAATAACTCTATCATTATGCATAAGGACACAACCAAGTCCTTTATTTGATGCATCACTATAAATAACGAACCCATCATTCCCCGATGGTAGAGTCAATATAGGAGCATTGACTAATCTTCTCTTCAGTTCTTCGAAACATTCTTCCCACTCTTTTGTCCAAATAAATTTAACCCCTTTACGTGTGAGCTTCGTTAATGGGTTAGCCAATCGGGAAAAATTCTGGACGAAACGTCGATAATAACCTGCCAAACCAATAAAACTGTGTACCTCAGTTATACTCGTTAGTGCTGGCCATTCTTGGATTGCCTTGGTCTTAGAAGGATCAACAAAGATTCCATCTTTAGAGACAATATGGCCAAGAAAAGAAATCTCCTGAAGCAAGAATTCACACTTGCTAAACTTCCCATATAATTCATGCCTCCTCAGAGTCTTCAAGATAATGCGCAAGTGATTTTCATGATCTTCGTAGGTTTTGGAGTATACCAAGATATCATCAATAAATACCACCACAAATTCATCGAGATACTCCTTGAAAACTCTATTCATCAGATCCATGAATACAGAGGGTGCATTAGTCAATCCAAACGACATTACAGTAAACTCGTAATGCCCATACCTGGTTCGAAATGCTGTCTTCGGAATGTCTTCCTTCTTCACACACAACTGATGGTATCCAGATCGAAGGTCAATCTTTGAAAAGTATTGAGCTTCATGCAGTTGGTCAAATAAATCATCAATACGAGGTAGGGGATACTTGTTCTTTATCGTTATAGCATTGATCTCCCTATAGTCGATACATAACCTCATAGATCCATCTTTCTTTTTAACAAAAAGAACAGGGGCTCCCCATGGAGAAACAATAGGGTGAATAAATCCCTTATTACTCAATTCCTCTAGTTGTTTCTTTAGTTCAACTAATTCTACAGTGGCCATTCTATAATGGGTCTTCGATATAGGCCTTGATCCAGGAATCAAATCAATGGAAAACTCAACTTCTCATTCTGGAGGATGTCCAGGTAAATCTTCCGGAAATACATCTAAAAATTCTTTCACAACAGGTACATCCTCTATTTGAACATTCCTTTCCTCACCGACAGTTATTTCATTCTCTTCCTCCCCAATAATTGAATTATGTTGAGATACTGGGGGTGGATCTAAATAAGAATTAAGTGGTGACGATTCTGCTCTAAAAATAAGGTGTTCCTTATCATTATCATCAAGAATCGTAACCTCTTTCTTCTTACAATAAATCTTCGCATCATAGTCCGAAATCCAGTCCATACCGAGGATTATATCAAACTCAATCATAAGTATGACGATGAGATCAGCAGATAAAGAAAATTTATGTGCTCTAATGGGGACTGATTCACAAAACTTTGTTGCAATGATACTTCCCTTAGTAGTTTTAACTGACAACTCCCTTATTAAATCAAATTGGAAATATCTAATTTTCTTAGCAAACTGGGAAGATATGAAACAATGCGATGATCCAGAATCAAATAATGCATTTGCTAAACTTGAGGAAACCATTAAATTACCTGCCACCACGTCTTTCGGAGCTTCTACCTCTGCAGTAGTGATAGCATAAGCCTAGCCTTGATCCCTTGGCCTTTTCTGAGGTATGTTCTCCTGACTCTTAGGACATGTATTTTCATAATGCCCCATCTCCCTGCAATTGTAGCACTGAACGTTGGTAGCTTCCTTCTTCCCCTTGCAATCACGATCTTGGTGGCCTTTTTCACCACACTTGTAACAGACTCCCATTCCCTTCAAGCAAGTACCATGATGTTTCTTCCCGTATTTACCACAAGATGGATATTCAACCTTTCCCTTCTTCCCCTTATTTCCATTCCCATATTGATCAGCAGGTCTCTTCTTCTCTTGCTTTGCTTTAAAGTCATAAGACTTAGAGAATTCCTTTTCGGTCTTGATAGCACATGAGACAATGTCTTCGTATGATGAAAAGGATTGTGAGACTAATGCTCGACGAAGAAATGGTTTTAACCCATCAAAGAAACGATCAATCTTACTTCTTGGGTTGCGAATATAATCTCCAGCATACCTCGCTAACCTTGTAAAGTTAGCCTCATACTTTGTGACATTCTCATCCTCCTTTTGTCTCAGACTCAGAAATTGCCTTTCCATATCCGCTCGATGGTCACGAGGAAAGTATTTTTCTAAAAACAGATCTTTGAACTCCCTCCATTCCATATTTGATACTTCATCATCTTCCTTCATGTTTTGAATCAATGACCACCATTGATCAGCATCTCCAGTGAGGTGGTAAACTGCCATGATAACTTTTTCCCTTTCACTGCTCCCCAAAGCCTAAAATATTTTCTCTAGGGAATTTATCCACTGCTCGGCTACTAAGGGATTTGTATTCCCATTGAACGTTGGTGGTTGTTGCCTCATGAATTGATCTAACATTGATCCTCCATGATGCGGATCAGGGTGCTCCATACGGGTAAGGTTATTATTCATAACCTGAGTAAGTTGTCCCAGTATGGTGATTAGCTGATCGGCACCAGTTGCATCACCAGCCCCACAATAATTATCTTGAGTAGGAGGGAAATCCCTACATGGAGTGCGTGCATTGATACGGTTTCCATTTCTTCCACTAGGCGCCATTTCTAAACAATGGCATAAACTAGGTGAGTTTATGAATCAAAATACATAATCCCATACTTATAAAACACTTAACATAAATTGAACTATTTATGGATATAATCCATAATCATAAAAATGTCTCCTTTGAGTATGTATATACTCATAAACCCTTCATAATGGTTTGTAAAGAAAATGAGAATTATCCTAAGAATATCCCCCGGGAGTGTCGTAACCAAGAGTGCAGCAAGGCCCGTTGTCGTGCACCAGTTCCCGTTCGAGTCTAGCTCAAAGCGGTGTTTTCGGGTTTTACCCCTACGTACATCTGTGCCAGAGCCGCCTCTACCTGCTCGTATCCAGACAGGGATGTATTGCTCAGAAAACTCACAAAATCTCTACAATACCAAAATTCTAGGAAGTTCTTCTATACTAATCCTCAAAGTTCATCTTAGATCTACGTGCTCTAATCAGAGTTTATCTAAATCTAGCTTCCAAGGTTTGTACTAAACTTCCTCTGATACCAACAGTAACGCCCTTACCCCAGTTACCCAGAGTCAGTGCGTTATTACATAACATTGGCATGATCACAAGAAAGATCAAATCTCGAAAGACCGATTGGTTTAGTAGCCTTGGAAACACTAGATATATTCATAAGTTTTACATTACATCATAAAATGAAAAACTACTACAACAACATAATTTTTCCACAATCCACACTATTATCCCCTCATAATATCCCTACAGGTCATTCATAACTTACTTCTTCACATCCTGGGAAAAATAAAACATAGAAAAGGGGTGAGCTCAAATGCCCAGTAAGGATAACAATATAGCGGAACATTTCATAAATAAGAATAAACATTTAAGGCAATGTATAACTAAAACAAAAGCCTTTCAAACATGAACATTCAACATGGTATGGCATAAATAAAATGAAATAGTGCCATTTACTTATTCACATTCATATTCTACTAATCGAATAATCACATGCAAAAATCAATAACCACTTTCATAATGATGGAATGCATAATTCCAGACTATCATAACTACATAGTCAACGCCTCGTGCCAAGACTACAAATAAGATTTTGCCAAGGCCTTGTGCCAAGACACTAGTTTGTCTCATGAGACCTACCGATGCATCGAGGAGCTATAGCGGGCTCCACCTGTAATGACCCGTAAAATTAAAGGGAAATTTTTTCTTAATTTTCTTTGGAATTTTACAAGAGCGCGGTTTCAGACGACACCTGATTCCGAGGCCCGGAGTGCCCGGAATTAATTTCCAAAGTTTGGCTCGGGTACGTTCAATGAACGAACGAGCGGGTTTTCCTAACTTTTGATCCGGTGCTCGGAATTGAAATCCGAGGATACCGATGAACTCGCAGCGCCGATATTCGCTTAAGAAGACATTTTCCGAAGTTGCGTTTGCCTAGGAAGAGTTGTTTAATTTTTCTGGATGAAATGAAGAGTAAAATAAAATGGTGATACAATATTTATTTTATATCTTTAAAGTGGTTAAAATCTTTTGTTGGAAGTTGGGTGGTTTAACCACCTAAGAGAGGATTAAGGTGAGGAGGGGCCCACCCGAGCCCCACCTTTTCAAATTCCCTAACTCCCCTCTCTCACTCTTTAAAGCTTGATAACTTAACACTTAATTAATTACACAACTCATGTATAATTAATTAAGTGTTTTGTTTTTGAAATTTAATTTTTTGAAATGCTTGGCTTAGTAAATAAAATAAGGAGGGACCTTATTTTATTTGGATTGTTGGGTGAGGTGTGGAAGAGCTTTGGAGAGAAGCTGAAGAAATCCTCCACCTTCTTCATCTCCTTCGTGGAAGAACGCGAAGAACGTCCGCCGCCCACAAAGATCACCGACGATGACATCTTGACTCGTCTTCTCCAATTGCTTCCTCCTCGACTTCTTCATCTTCTAACCGACATCAACGAAACGACGACCGCTTCCCACGACTACGTCAACGTGCGACTATCGAGGTAGGGGTTGTTGTTAATTTATTTATTTATTCTCGTTCGTGGTTCTAGCATGACAAACGTGAGGATATTTAAATATGTGTTATCGTTTAACGTGAGGGGGCCGGACCGCATGAACACGGCCGAACCCCCTCCTTTGTTCTTGTTGATTTATCTTGCTGATGAAACAAGATGGCGTGGTGCCGTCGCACCACGCAGAAATTCGCATCGTGGAAGAATAATCACGAACGCGACGCCGTCGCGCCGCGTCGAAGGGAATCGAAGGCGCCGCAGCCGGAGCGGGGCCGCGACGGAGGGGCGCGATGCCGTCGCACCGCGCCGGACAACGAACACCGCGGCCGGTTCCGGGACGCGGCGAGACGGGAAGACCGGCGGCTCGCTGGGCCGCCGGCGTCGGAAACCGGAAGGGGACCGGCTTTCCCGGTCCCGTTGGAGAAAAACCGGTCGACCAGGTGGCCGGCCGGAAGGTCAAAGACCGGGGGAATAAATTCCCACGGTCAACTCTGAAAATCCCCCCCCCCCATTTATGAGGGGGGGGGGGGCAGTTTCTTTGAGGGGGGCAGGCGGCCCCCCGGTTTCCTCAAGCAGGCCCCCCACGAGGGGGGCCGGTTCTCCAAAAGGCACGGCTAAAAGCCGCGCCGCCGTTTTGAAACAGCGGGGGCTTAGCCCCCCGCGCGTGGCGACAAGCGGCGCCAGGCCGCGTCGCCGCCGGCCGGGCCGCGCCGCCGCTCCGGACCGCCACCGGCCGGGCGGGGTCGGACCCGGGTCGGGTCGACCCGGTTTGGGTTGACCCGGTTCGGGCCAACCCAGGGGGGGGGGGGGGGTCGGGCCGGGTCGGCCCGGACCCGGACCCCCCGTTTTCGAGACGGTTTCGGTCTTTTGGCCATAACATGAGCCACGGACCTCCAAATGACGAATCTTCTGCGTCAACGCGATCCTTGGATTGAGACGGTCGTTTTGGTATATTACACTCAGGGTTTCGGAATACTTTGAGTTCGGCCGGGTTGGTTCGTATACGAAACCAACCGGGCCTTCGGAGCGAAAACGCTCATATCTTGAGCTACGGACGTCCGTTTGACGTGCCGTCAGCTTTGTTGAGTTCCTCTTAGTGAGACGGATCTTTTGGCATACTCCGCCCGAGGTTTGGACGCAGGTGGAGTACGGTCGGGTAGGTTTTGCCTTAAAAACCAACCGGGCCCTAGAGACGAAAATGCCAATAACTCTCAGACCGGGCGTCCGATCGACACGCCGTCTGTTGCGTTGAGTTCCTGTTGATGATACGGAACTTTTGGATACATCAACTCTAGACTTTGTGACAGTTGATGTATCAGCCTCTCGGCTCGTGGAGCAGACCCTCCGAACGAGTTTGCTGTGTGCGGGAACCCTAGTGCTGGCTGCGACTGTGACTACTGCTACTGCTACTGCTACTGCTACTGCTACTGCTATTGTGACTGCGACGACGACAGTACAGAGATACTGTGTGGATTCGACGACGACGACTACAACACTCAGCGATCCTACGTGGATCAGTGCTACAGGTCCTGTGTGGGCCCGATCCTGTGTGGGTCCGATCCTGTGTGGCTCTTTGCGCTCAGCGGTCCTGTGTGAACCAGCGCCTACAGGTCCTATGTGGGCCCGATCCTGTGTGGGTATTTTGCGGGGGTTAGTTACCTATCGATCCTTCGTGGGTCCGACGACTTAGATGGATCAGAGATCATCTTTATCGTTCTTTGAAGAAGTATACCTGTGTGAGCTGAATCCTGTTGCTTTCCTGTGTGGATTGTGTTGTGCTATCCTATGTGGATTACGTTTTGCTTTCCTGTGTGGAATACGTTTACTTTCCTGTGTGGACTGAGTTGTACTTGGGCTCGGAGGTTGGAGCGTATTTGAAATTGATGACTTAGGTATATGTATGGGAATATACCTAAGCAGTGTCGGTTGTTACTTCGTGATTTTATCTTCCTTTGTGGTTTATCCTTTGTGGATTTTGGGAGACATTCGGGGGTCTCGGGGTCCCTACTGAGTAGCTTATACTCACCCCTGCACGGGCTATGCCCGCACTACGTTGTGTTGGTTGCAGACGACGGACAGCGTTGATCTTGGCTGAGGCTTGCAGAGTAGGACGGTACCCGGAGGTGGACCACTGGGCGGGACGTGTTCGGAGCGGACGACGGGACCCGTGGAGCAGTGGAGTTATCTGTACCCACCCTTCAGGTGGGATCTCCAGTGGACAGCTCGGCGTAGCAGCTTTTACTTACAGTTGCTGTTTTCCCTTTCGAGTTATACTTTACTTTCAGTTTGGGTTTGTATACTGGCCCATTTACTTTTCCGCACTTTCAGTTGTACTCTGTTTCTACTTAGTGTTTACTTTCCGCTTGCTTACTCTGTGGTGCTTGTTTACTTTTCAAAGGCAATGCCTTCCCTTTTTGTTGGGATTTACACCTTGGTGCTAGTCGCCAGCCCCTGGCCTATGGAAGGCGGGCTTGGGGTAGTCACGGCACGGACCCTGAGGGCGGGTCATGACAAATTGTTATCAGAGGAGTTCGGTTCTACCGCGAACTCTGATCTTTTCTATGTGAAGCAATAATGTTTAGCGTATTGAGTGTGGTTATCAGTCCAGGGAGTCCAGTGTTTATGCGGCGGCCGACGTATCCGTACACCAGGACCCTGACTTCTGATTTCCGACTTAATGCATGAAAACATTGATTGCGTGTGTGTTTCAAGTTTTCTTTGTGATTACTTATATCAGCTCACCAGGTATACTGTTCTGACCGTGGTGCACCTGTTTCCTTTTCAGGATGCCCCCACGACGGCATCCATCTAGGGTTCCGAGAGTCGAGTGTGACGACAGCCCACCGAGCGACGAGGCCTCGGTGCAGGGCCCTTTGTCAGCAGTGGCACCGGCGATAGAACTACCTGCCGAGCCCCCGATGCTTCCAGCGCCAGCCGCTGACGATGCACGTCACCTCAGCGCACTGCATGAGTTTCAGCGCCAACGACCACCCAGGTTTCGCGGGGAGACGGATCCCCAGGCAGCCGAGGACTGGCTGGAGGCAGTGGTACGTGTGTTTAGGCTAGTGAGGACACCAGCAGACCTCATGGTGATCCTCGCTGCGAGCCTACTACACGCAGCAGCAAGACGATGGTGGAGCTTGATGCTCCAGGTGCACGATGAGGCATCTCTACTTTGGACGGACTTTGAGAGCCTCTTCCGCTCGGAGTTCGTCCTAGCCACCCTTCGTGCGGTGCGTATCCAGGAGCTTCTTCAGCTGCGGCAGGGCAACATGACGGTCGCTCAGTACTCGGCGAGATTTACTGATCTCTCGCGCTACTCGACCGACATGGTATGGGACCCATTCTTCCGGGCCCGGACCTTCGAGCAGGGTTTGAGACACGAGATCAGGGCATCACAGATCTCCCTCAGCATACCGACTCAGACAGGAGTACTGGAGCGGGCCCTTCTGATCGAGAGCTTCCTTGCTGAGTCTACACCAGCGCAGCGACCCACCGAAGGGCGGCACGTGGCAGATTCATCTGCAGCAGGCAGTCGGAGGATGACTCAGGGGTCCAGACAGACCAGACCCTCAGGCAGACGACCTCAAGACACTGGCTCAGCAGTGCGGGGCACACAGTGAGGAGCCAATCTTTTGAGAGGCAGACAGTGCTACTCGTGCGGCGGGCAGGGCCACATGGCTTGTGACTGCCCGACCCGCCGTGCCGAGGAGCAGCAGACAGTTGAGGGACCACCGAGGCAGAGGCAGAGGGTCGACCGTGGCGGTCCGCAGGGAGGAGGCGGACGAGGGAGAGGAGCTGGACGAGCAGACGGTGGTGGGCGAGGCTTTGAGGCTCTGCCACCACCACCACCAGGAGGTCCACCCCGACCACAGGGAGCTGGCGGGCAGAGACAGGCACAGCTCCAGGCAGCAGAGGCCTACGATCATGGCGCACCCGAGATGATTCGAGGTACTATATGTGTCTATTCCACCCTTGCTGCAGTTCTTATAGACACAGGAGCGAGTCACTCTTTCATAGCCGCTGCCCTTGTTCGGAGAGCAGAGATTCCGACAGAGTCGTTGGCTCGATCCTTACGGCTAGAGACTCCTACGGGAGCAGACTCGACGATTACGCACTGGTGCCGGCAGTGTGAGATTACTCTAGGAGGCGAGAGCTTCGGCTGGGATCTTTTTATAGCAGCGTCGAGGCCTTACGACGTCATCTTGGGCATGGATTGGCTATCTACGGTCCATGCACAGATTTACTGTTTTAGGCGCAAGGTGCGATGTGTACGCACCGACGGGAGCAGGTTCACCTTCACCGGCGAGAAGGGAGCCTTAGCAGCACAGGATGGACTTCCGCGGAGGAGAGGACAGCCCATTACTCATCAGTTAGCTAGCCTCATCCTTGGAGCAGTTGACGTGTGGAGTCCTGGTTTTCCTACATTGGTGGATCAGTTTGCGGACATTTTTCCTGAAGACGTTCCAGGGCTACCTCCTCGTAGAGAGGTAGACTTTTATATTGACTTGTACCCCGGGAAATCCCCGATATCCACTCCAGTATATCGGATGGCCCCCGCCAAGCTTCGAGAGCTACGAGTACAGTTGGAGGACTTGCAGGGCAAGGGGTTCATCCGACCTAGTGTTTCACCATGGGCTTCCTCGATATTGTTCGCCAAGAAGGCGGATGGGAGCTTGTGACTTTGTGTTGACTATCATCGCCTGAACCAGGTGACAGTGAGGAACAAGTATCCGCTACCGAAGATTGATGACCTCTTTGATCAACTCAAGGGAGCACGGTGGTTCTCAAAGATAGACCTCGGGTCAGGCTATCATCAGCTCAGAGTCAGAGACGAGGATGTGCAGAAGACGACTTTCAGATGTCGGTATGGCCACTATGAGTTCTTGGTTATGCCTTTCGGTGTAACCAATGCTCCAGCAGTGTTCATGGCTCTCATGAACAGGATCTTTCAGCCATACCTCGATCGGTTTGTCGTGGTCTTCATCGACGACATTCTGATTTACTCTACGACTGAGGAGGAACACGCCTATGACTTGCGAGTTATACTAGACACACTCCGAGAGCACTAGCTTTATGGTAAGCTCTCGAAGTGCCAGT
This sequence comes from Viscum album, assembly GCA_963277665.1. Lineage (NCBI taxonomy): Eukaryota > Viridiplantae > Streptophyta > Magnoliopsida > Santalales > Viscaceae > Viscum > Viscum album. The sequence goes on along the minus strand of OY728137.1, from coordinate 300,504,036 downwards.
TCTGGATACGTGAGGTTCACTTCTTGGGACACGTTATCTATGAGGCGGGAGTTGCAGTGGATCCTGCGAAGATTGAGGCAGTGTTAGCGTGGGAGCCACCCGGGAGCGTGACTGAGGTTCGGAGTTTCTTGGGACTAGCTGGATACTATCGGAGATTCGTGCCAGACTTCTCTAGAGTTGCGGAACCACTCACAGCTTTGACGAAGAAAGGGAAACCCTTCGTGTGGTCAGACAGATGTCAGCAGAGCTTCCAGCAGCTGAGACAGAGATTGACTAGCGCACCTATCTTGAGGTTGCCCGAGGAGGGAGTAGGGTACGTAGTTTACAGCGATGCATCAGGGATCGGACTCGGATGTGTTCTGATGCAGGAGCGGGCAGTGATCGCCTATGGATCACATCAGTTGAGGCCGCATGAGCAGAACTACACTACCCATGACCTGGAGTTAGCAGCAGTGGTCTTCGCTCTGAATACATGGAGACACTATCTGATGGGCGAGCGCTTTACAGTCTTTTCCGATCATCAGAGTCTCAGGTATATCTTCTCGCAGAAGGACCTGAACCTGAGACATCGGCGATGGCTCGAGTTCCTCCAGGACTATGACTTTGAGATAGTATATACTCCTGGGAAGGGGAACGTAGTAGCCGATGCCCTTAGCAGGAGGACGGGCATTCAGCTACTTGAGGAGGAAACGGAGTAGCTAGCCTCTTTACAGATATCCTTCGTGGATAGAGATAGACCAGCCTTCCTCCAGTCTCTCACAGTCACCCCTCCACTACTTCAGCAGGTCAGAGAGGCACAGCGTGAGGACGCTGACTGTGAGACACGGCGTGCACAGATATCCTCGGGACAGGCACCTGATGGTTTCTCCCTTGGAGAAGAGCACGACATCCTTTTCAGAGGACTTACCATGGTACCAGTCGCTTTGGGAGAGGAAGTGCTGAGAGAGTTTCACACTTCTCCTTTGGCGGTACATCCTGGAGTGGTGAAGATGTACCAGGACCTCAGACAACAGCACTGGTGGCCAAACATGAAGAAGGCAGTAGCAGAGTTCGTTTCTCGATGCCTCACCTGCCAGCAGGTGAAGGCAGAGCATCAGGTACCAGCAGGCTTGGTACAGCCCTTGGAGGTTCCAGAGTGGAAGTGGGATGGCATATCTATGGACTTCGTGACTGGAATTCCACGCACTTCCAGAGGTCACGACTCCATCTGGGTGATTGTTGACCGACTCACCAAGTCGGCACACTTCTTACCCATCAGAGAGCAGGGCTCAGTGGAGAGCTTGGGACGTCTCTACGTTCAGGAGATTGTGCGGCTCCACGGCGTGCCATCATCTATCATCTCCGATCGAGATGCTCGCTTTACTTCCCGGCTTTGGAAGGGGTTGCAGGAGGCGTTCGAGACACAGCTACATCTGAGCAAAGCCTTTCACCCTCAGACGGATTGTCAGACGGAGAGAACCATTCAGACTCTCGAGGACATTCTCCGCGCATGTGTCCTCGACTTTGGTCGTAGATGGGAGGACCACCTACCCTTGGTGGAGTTTGCGTACAACAACAGCTACCACTCCACCATCGGGATGGCACCGTACGAGGCATTGTACGGCCGACCTTGTAGATCTCCATTGTGCTGGACAGACCCTGGGGAGTCAGCACTTGTGAGACCGGAGATGGTCCAGGCCACGATAGAGAAGGTCCAGGTCATCCAGGAGCGGATGAGGACAGCTCAGAGCCGGCAGAAGTCATATGCTGACAGGAGGCGGAGGCCACTGGAGTTCGAGGATGGCGACCACGTCTTCTTGCGGGTCTCACCTCGACGTGGTAATCAGAGATTTGGCCGAGGTGGCAAGTTATCTCCGCGCTTCATCGGACCCTTCCAGGTCCTCAGCAGGATTGGAGAGGTGGCTTATCGCTTGGCTCTACCACCTCAGTTGCACCGGGTGCACGACGTCTTCCACGTGTCTCAGCTGAGGAGATACGTGCACGACCCAACGCACATCATTGACCATGGGGAGCTTGACGTTGATGATGGGGTAACTTTTACGGAGATCCCGGTGGAGATAGAGGATCGGCAGGAGTGGGTCCTGTGTGGGTGATCGATTCCTCTTGTGCGCATCAGATGGCAGCATGGGAACCTCCAGGAGAGCACATGGGAGCGGGAGGCTCAGATGCGTGCTCAGTACCCTCATTTGTTTCCCTAGTTTTTTGATGTATCTTTACGGGGACATAAATCCCTGAGGTGGGAGTAATGTAAAGACCCGTAAAATTCAAGGGAAATTTTTTCTTAATTTTCTTTGGAATTTTACAAGAGCGCGGTTTCAGACGGCACCTGATTCCGAGGCCCGGAGTGCCCGGAATTAATTTCCAAAGTTTGGCTCGGGTACGTTCAGTGAACGAACGAGCGGGTTTTCCTAACTTTTGATCCGGTGCTCGGAATTGAAATCTGAGGACACTGATGAACTCGCAGCGCCGATATTCGCTTAAGAAGACCTTTTCCGAAGTTGTGTTTTCCTAGGAAGAGTTGTTTAATTTTTCTGGATGAAATGAAGAGTAAAATAAAATGGTGATACAATATTTATTTTATATCTTTAAATTGGTTAAAATCTTTTGTTGGAAGTTGGGTGGTTTAACCACCTAAGAGAGGATTAAGGTGAGGAGGGGCCCACCCGAGCCCCACCTTTTCAAATTCCCTAACTCCCCTCTCTCCCTCTTTAAATCTTGATAACTTAACACTTAATTAATTACACAACTCATGTATAATTAATTAACTGTTTTGTTTTTGAAATTTAATTTTTTGAAATGCTTGGATTAGTAAATAAAATAAGGAGGGACCTTATTTTATTTTGATTGTTGGGTGAGGTGTGGAAGAGCTTTGGAGAGAAGCTGAAGAAATCCTCCACCTTCTTCATCTCCTTCGTGGAAGAACGCGAAGAACGTCCGCCGCCCACGAAGATCACCGACGATGACATCTTGACTCGTCTTCTCTGATTGCTTCCTCCTCGACTTCTTCGTCTTCTAACCGACGTCAACGAAACGACGACCGCTTCCCACGACTACGTCAATGTGCGACTATCGAGGTATGGGTTGTTGTTAATTTATTTATTTATTCTCGTTCGTGGTTCTAGCATGACAAACGTGAGGATATTTAAATATGTGTTATCGTTTAACGTGAGGGGGCCGGACCGCATGAACACGGCCGAACCCCCTCCTTTGTTCTTGTTGATTTATCTTGCTGATGAAACAAGATGGCGTGGTGCCATCGCACCACGCAGAAATTCGCACCGTGGAAGAATCATCACGAACGCGATGCCGTCGCGCCGCGTCGAAGGGAATCGAAGGCTCCGCGGCCGGAGCGGGGCCGCGACGGAGGGGCGCGGTGCCGTCGCACCGCGCCGGACGACGAACACCACGGCGGGTTCCGGGCCGCGGCGAGACGGGAAGACTGGCGGCTCGCCGGGCCGTCGGCGTCGGAAACCGGAAGGGGACCGGCTTTGCCGGTCCCGTTGGAGAAAAACCGGCCGGCCAGGTGGCCGGCCGAAAGGTCAAAGACCGGGGGAATAAATTCCCCCGGTCAACTCTCAAAATCCCCCCCCCCATTTATGAGGGGGGCAGTTTCTTTGAGGGGGGCAGACGGCCCCCCTGTTTCCTCAAGCAGGCCCCCCACGAGGGGGGCCGGTTCTCCAAAAGGCACGGCTAAAAGCCGCGCCGCCGTTTTGAAATAGCAAGGGCTTAGCCCCCCGCGCGTGGCGACAAGCGGCGCCAGGCCGCGCCGCCGGCCGGGCCGCGCCGCCGCGCCGGGCGGGGTCGGACACGGGTCGGGTCGACCCAGTTTAGGTCGACCCGGTTCGGACCGACCGAGGGGGGGGGGGGGGGTCGGGCCTGGTTGGCCCGGACCCGGACCCCCCGTTTTCGAGACGGTTTTGTTCTTTTGGCCATAACTTGAGCCACGGACCTCCGAATGACGAATCGTCTGCGGAAACACGATCCTTGGATCGAGACGGTCGTTTCGGTATATTACACTCAGGGTTTCGGAATACTTTGAGTTCGGCCGGGTTGGTTCGTACACGAAACCAACCGGGCCTTCGGAGCGAAAACGCTCATATCTTGAGCTACGGACGTCCGTTTGACGTGCCGTCAGCTTTGTTGAGTTCCTCTTAGTGAGACTGATCTTTTGGCATACTCCGCCCGAGGTTTGGACGCAGGTGGAGTACGGTCGGGTTGGTTTTTCCTTAAAAACCAACCAGGCCCCAGAGACGAAAATACCAATAACTCTCAGACCGGGCGTCCGATCGACGCGCCGTCTGTTGCGTTGAGTTCCTGTTGACGATACAGAACTTTTGGATACATCAACTCTAGACTTTGTGACAGTTGATGTATCAGCCTCTCGACTCGTGGAGCAGACCCTCCGAACGAGTTTGCTGTGTGCGGGAACCCTAGTGCTGGCTGCGACTGTGACTACTGCTACTGCTACTGCTACTGCAACTGTGACTGCGACGACGACAGTACAGAGATCCTGTGTGGATTCGACGACGATGACTACAACACTCAGCGATCCTACGTGGATCAGTGCTACAGGTCCTGTGTGGGCCCCATCCTGTGTGGGTCCGATCCTGTGTGGGTCTTTGCGCTCAGCGGTCCTGTGTGAACCAGCGCCTACAGGTCCTATGTGGGCCCGATCCTGTGTGGGTCTTTTGCGGGGGTTAGTTACCTATCGATCCTTCGTGGGTCCGACGACTTAGATGGATCAGAGATCATCTTTATCGTCCTTTGAAGAAGTATACCTGTGTGAGCTGAATCCTGTTGCTTTCCTGTGTGGATTGTGTTGTGCTATCCTATGTGGATTACGTTTTTCTTTCCTGTGTGGAATACGTTCACATTCCTGTGTGGACTGGGTTGTACTTGGGCTCGGAGGTTGGAGCGTATTTGGAATTGATGACTTAGGTATATGTATGGGCATATACCTAAGCAGTGTCGGTTGTTACTTCGTGATTTTATCTTCCTTTGTGGTTTATCCTTTGTGGATTTTGGGAGACATTCGGGGGTCTCGGGGTCCCTAGTGAGTAGCTTATACTCACCCCTGCACGGGCTATGCCCGAACTACGTTCTGTTGGTTGCAGACGACGGACAGCGTTGATCTTGGCTGAGGCTTGCAGAGTAGGACGGTACCTAGAGGTGGACCACTGGGCGGGACGTGTTCGGAGCGGACAACGGGACCCGTGGAGCAGTGGAGCTATCTGTACCCACCCTTCAGGTGGGATCTCCAGTGGACAGCTCGGCGTAGCAGCTTTTACTTACAGTTGTTGTTTTCCCTTTCGAGTTATACTTTACTTTAAGTTTGGGTTTGTATACTGGCCCATTTACTTTTCCGCACTTTCAGTTGTACTCTGTTTCTACTTAGTGTTTACTTTCCGCTTTCTTACTCTGTGGTGCTTGTTTACTTTTCAAAGGCAATGCCTTCCCATTTTGTTGGGATTTACACCTTGGTGCTAGTCGCCAACCCCTGGCCTATGGAAGGCGGGCTTGGGGTAGTCACGGCACGGACCCCGAGGGCGGGTCGTGACACCACCCGTCACATATTAAGTCCAATGCATTCCCATATGAAAAGGTTTAAACATAACATAAACATTCGTATTAAAACTAGAATACGAAATGTCAATAATTTCACCATAAACTATGAATGGTATAAAAATAGCACATCCACAGTCAAACATATCACAAAACCTTCAATACAATAGATAAGTTTTGTATCATAATAAATCAACTTCAAATAAGCGTAAAATCCGTCAAAGGATGTTGACATAGATGAAATCAAAACACTTTTTAGAGAAATATCTCTTTCTATTTTTGAAATCATTTAAGAGCCATATAAAATAAAACATTTTCTTGAAAATATTCTTATAAGCTTGTAAGGGAAGCTTTGACGATTTTATAACGGCGGAAAATAACCGCACCCGCCGTATAAGTTAAAAAAACATTCTTATCTTAATTCTGTCGAAAAGGTTAAAAAGGACCTTGTTTTGAAAACGACCGAAAGATTCCTTTATAAACCTCTTATAAAAAGTCAAACAAGGGTATAAATGACTTTAACCCATATTCTTGTAAATAATAAATATGTTTTGAAATACATTTTGAAGAAAACATGGATGTGGATGATAAAGGGATCCCAGTATATTATTACGTATAAACAACCTCGGATAATGAAGAGATTGTGAAATAACCCTTACCTTGTACTTTTCCTTTGTTGGGGTAGGTTAACCTCCTGTATAATGGTGAAATAATTGTTATTAAATTATACAAGAATCATATACATTAATATGATATCATATATGATCTTTTAACATTGCTTTATTAATAATATCTTAGTATTATCGTCGTTTCGGGTGATAATCGATTCGTTCTTCTTAAATGTTTGGTTACGTAAGACATGTTTGTAATGGAAAGATTATATCTTATTCATAATCAGAATGATATTAACATTATTTTTAACCCTAAAATTAGAATAATACTTGAATGGATACGATGGAGAATGAATCTCATCGCGTTCGTGGAGACGGTAGTCCGTACGTACGCACGAACGCTACTTCCATTTAATTTTTATTTTAAAAGAATCGAATCCAAATGATACATAGGTATATTACTATTCCAGTATAATATAATATTTTATATATGTTACTTAAGTTCATTAACACCATCCTTTATACGTTCCATGTCTGGTATGAACGAGTCATATCATTTTAAGGGGGCGGTAGTCCGCACTTCCTCAAATGAAATTATCGTATGTATATACAACATGAAACGAATAATGGTATGAAATAAAATGGAATTACAGAAGCTTATATATAAAATATATATCATTAATATCATATTTAATTACATTTCCATCATAATGGCCACCATGAGAGGCGGTAAGATGTATTTGAACAATCATCGTTTCGTGAGGCGTTAGTTTGCCATCCACAGAAACATTATGTTCATCATCCATTAGATGGAGTTGTGTGTATGTGTAGTTTGAATCCTTCTTATAACAACATCCTAGTATATTGTGGATACTGGTGTTGTTACAAAAGAAAGGAAATAAAAATATTTTGGGGGTTGGAGAAGCAAAATAAATGAAAATAATTTAAGAGAAATCGTTACCTTTAATTTAGGTAACTCACTTTGGTTGGAACCAAAGGACTTCTTGAAATGCTTTCTGCCTAAGGGGAAGCTTCACGGAGGAGGAGAGGGATGTGGGGAGCTTATTTGGGCAGGGTTTGGACGAGCCAAGTGGCTTGAGAGGTGTGATGAATGAGTAGAAGTGGTCTCCTTTTATAAGGGAGAGGAGGGGCTCTTTAGGAAAGAGTGAAAGTATTACTTTATAATATAATTATATTTTGTTTATAATGGTCCAAATATCATTGAGGTCGAAGATAAGATGACTCATATTCTAAATAAAATCAACCAATAATAATTGGACAGGTTTTAGATAATATTTTAATCATTATAATCTTATTTATTTAAATGATTTATTAATGAGGTAAACATTGCATCACTATTGTGTCATTAATAATTTAAATTATTTGATGTCTAAAAATTATAAATAAAATATAATTATGTAGGAAATGTTTTTATCTTTCTAATGAATATTTATAATCGAAAATCCAACATGTATAACCCTATGTAAAAATTGTTCTTTTAAAATATGTAAGCTTAAGCCATTTTTATTTTTATTTTAACTTTATTAATATGATGTGTCCCTACCACATACAAGTGGCTCCAAGGGGTCCCCAAATCGACCCAAGGATGCCCATGGTCGGGTATGTGTCCACCAATAAGGTTAGGACACGTTTTAGGGTAATTTTGTATTATTATAATATTATTTTTTAACCCTTATTTACCGGATTTACCCTTAACCATGGTAAATAAAATATTTACCGCAGTAATTATTCAAAATGTCTAAAAATAAAAGTTACCTATTTACACAATTTGAACATCCTGATTCCAAATATGGAATCCATTTTCCTAAATTCAAAACACAGAAGTGGCAGAAATTAATTTAAAATTAATTCCCGCTGTCAAAACAAAAAGCATGTTTTTAAGAGATAATAACTATCAAAAGATTGACACTTGTTTATGTTCGGTTTAATTGTAAAATTATGTCCAATGACCAACATTATATTAAATGGTAAAAATATATTCTAAATATAATTTAAAACTACTAAAATTAATAATTTATCACTATTAATTATTTTGATTAAAAAAGTTGTTTTTAATTAAAATTTAGTAATTTTCACTATTCATCAAAATATGAAAGTTATCCGAAAAGTACTAAAATTTCACCTTAGGATAAATTAGATATTCCGAATCAAAAAATGAAGTCCATTTTGAAATATAAAATATATATGATTTCAAAAAGTAGGTATTACTATTCACAACGGCTAGTTTAATTAGATGTGGTGTGTGTTAGAACTCGAGGTTGCGTACAACACACGCTATCGCATTATTCGAAGGGAAACGTACCGTGGAAGCTTGGGGTGTTACAAATAATTTCTAAAACAAGGTGTAAACCTAAAATCTCTATCAGATGCTATCAAATTTGGAATTAAATATCACGTTGACAGTTCTTGGATATAGATTTTTGACAATTCCTTCAAAATATGAGATTCACTAATAATGATAAAATGATTTGACTTTGTTAGCTGATCTACTATCAACCATATGGAATCATGTTTTAGAACCAATCATAGGAGAATTTTTAAAAATTTATTGTCTATCTACTCCCATTTAAAAAATGGAATAAGAAAACATTGCAACAAACCTATTAGTAATTTTTTCTCTACCTTAACCTTCACAAAAGTTATGGATCATGAATCAAAGTCACCCAACTTCCTTTTCATCATAACCCACAAAACATATGCCTTCAAATTATTATACATATTATGAATTCTATAATTAATATCCCATATAGAATTATGGTAAGTTTGAAGTTGTTTTTCCTGAGAAGCCATAGGTACGAAAATCTTATTTAGAAACCATAAAACCAAAATCCCATCTTCCATCCAACACTCAATGGTCTCCCCGCCGTTGATTTTTGACCTTATAGAAACAAATTATAAATTGGATTCTTGAGATCCATTAACTATCACAAACATATCATGAATAAAATAAATAGGAATGAAAACCAAAAAACCACCTTGGTCTTTATAGTCCATGTTCATGTCGGCTAACAATGACCGCAACATCCACTTGTCTAAACCCTATTTTTCCAACTGAGCATATGGATTTATACTTAATGAATCTCCACTGAATTTCCATTACCCAGTGTATACATCAAGTTAAAGTTAAACATTTTAGGATAATCCATCTATATTCTTTGTCTCATATTCATGTCCCTTTGTGAGAAAATGTGATTCAATATCTTATGATATGTAAACTTTATAAATTTCTCACCCTGAGGAAATGTCATGAATCCTTCAAAGCATGAACTATTTTAGTTAAATATAAATCATGTTTTGGGAAGATATTATCATGAATCCGGAACTTCCTTGATCCATAATAAATAAAATAGTCTCCCTTCATGAGAACACATCCCATCCCATATCCCAAAGCATCACAAAACAACACGTACCCTTGCCCTGATTCTAGAAAAATCTTGATTTCTGATAATAAAAGAGAAATTTAAGCTCTTGAAAATATTTATTACATTAATCATTCTATTGGAATGGGATATTCATCATTTTCAAAGAATGCACAAATTCATCCACAAATGTTTATCATGCTAAGCCCTTGTCCTTGAATACACCAATATTTCATCCACAAATTCCACCACAAAAGGTATTACCATATACTCATAATTGACATATCTACTCCTAAAATTTTTCTTAGGAATATCCTCTTTCTAAACATGAAATTAGTGATATCTTGATCAAAAGTTAATTTTAGAGATCCATTAAGCTCCACCAAATTGATATAATAGATCATCAATCCGTGGAAGTGTATAAATTTTATTTATCATATATTTCTTAATTTTAAAATTATCCACACACAAATTTATATTTCTATAGGTCTTTTGGACAAACATTGCCAGTTTTTCCCACATAGATGTTCTAGGCCGAATAGAGCATTTTCTTTCCCTCTCTTCCAAATACAATTTTAGTTCAATTAACTCTATTTATTCGAAAAAATAATATAGAAGGGAAATTGGACTGGTCCTCATATGGATATCAATTATAAACATCACTTCTCTTATGGGTGGAACCCTTTAGAAATTTTAAGGATAGAAATCTAAAAAATGATCAACGATTGATGAAAACTACTATTCTCAATCTCTTTAATCAAAGCCAAATTTAGTGATAAAAATTATGATGAGATCATTCCAACTGTTAGTGCCAAAAAAAATCCCATTTCACTTTCCTTCAAAATCTTATATTCTTTAAAGATATGTTCGATGCCATTATCTATCATGAAGTTAACTATTTTGGTATAAAATTCTATATTATCCTTAAAAATTGTCCAAAAATTCACAATTAGGATAATTCCATAGGTATAAATCTTAGTAATAGAGAAATATCATTTCAAATCATGTCCATAAATCGTTATATAACATTCTCTATATATAAAGGTTCAACATTTGATTGAAAAAGAAGAGTTTCCATTTTTAAAACAAAAGGAATCATCTCAACATCTAAACCCAGAAAAGAAGTAGCGTGAGAAGAAATAAATGAATTGGTATGTGACCATACCATGGAAATATTAAATAAGGTTATATTTCAAAATAAATATTCCTCTCACCATCAATGGTCCAGACTAATCATCCACAATAACATGATCTACTCCATATAATTTCTTACTCACTGCACTTGGTTCAGTATTTCCATATTGACATTTCCCATGTTGAGGAGTCAAGGTATTCTTGTAATAAAAATGGATTCTAATGAGAGGTATTTTACTGGACTTTCCCCATATAAGCATAAGAAGTTGGAGACACATGATATGTGTTTTGAACACCAAAACTTGAAGCACTGTGACAATAGAATTGGATAGCCCCGTCTGGTTGCAATTGTGGAGTTTTCTATGTAGTGTCATACAATCTCTCTCCCTCAGTGTATCATGATATGTAAATTTCATTCACCTTCACTCACTACTACAAACATGGCCTTTATCAGTGCTAAAAATGGCCTTTATCAGCGCTAGAAAAGCGCTGATAAAGCCAGCGTAGATAAAGGGGGGGGGGTCCCCTTTATCAGTGCTCCGAAAAGCGCTGATAGGACCCCTTTATCAGCGCTAAAAAAAGCGCTGATAAAAGGGGTCTTTTATCAGCGCTCAAAAAAAGCGCTGATAAAATTACCCCTTTATCAGCGCTTTTTTTAGCGCTGATAAAGGGGTACTATATCAGCGCTTCCTTTATCAGCGCTCTCGTTTTAGCGCTGATAAATGACCCTTTTATCAGCGATTTTAAAAAAGCACTGATAAAAGTTAAAAAAATTTAAATAAAATTTTAAAAATTTTAAAATTTTTTAAAAAATTTTAAAAAAATTTAAACAATTTAAAAAATACTGCCAATCGGGGGGGCTTTTATAGCGCTTGAACCCCCCTTTTACAGCACTTTTCGGCCCTTATTCAACACCCCACGCACACCACGCACCCCCCTCCACCCTTTAACAGCGCTTGCTCTAATATTCCCCATGCGGGCGCACCCCTGCCTCCACCAGGATTTGAACTCGAGACCTTCCCCCTGCGCACTTAAGCCCTTACTACTACTCTATTTTGATTTTCTTTCCAATTCATGATATCTATATATATATATTTATATATTTAGTTATATTTATTCGTATAGTAATATATATTTATATTAATATATATATATAGTTATATTATAATATATATAGTAATATTAATATATATATATAGTGGTATTAATATATATATATATATATATATATATATATAGTTATATTTATTCGTATAGTAATATATATTTATATTAATATATAGTTATATTAACATATATATAGTTATATTAACATATATATAGTTATATTAACATATATATAGTTATATTAACATATATATAGTTATATTAACATATATATAGTTATATTAACATATATATAGTTATATGAATATATATTTATATAGTTATATTAATATATATATATTGATATTAATATATATATTTATGGTGATATTAATATATATATTTATAGTGATACTAATATATATATATGTAGTTATATTAATATATATATAGTTATTAGATTAATATATATAGTTAGATTAATATATATATATAGTTAGATTAATATATAGGTATATAAATATTCATATATTGGTATTTTAAATAAAATGGATATTAGTTATTATTTAGATAAAGTTAATATATTTTATATGTAAATATGTTTAATTATTTATTTAAAAAATTTAATTTTTAGGTGCGAATATATAAAAAATATGTACATATAGTTATATATTTGATTATAAACAGGAGTTCATTATAAAAAATGATGAAATTTCAAAGACATAATATCAATATGAATGTAATACCTTGGAATAAATTTAGTCCCCACCAAGAAAATCCAACAATACCCCCTTAAACGAGTTTGAAAATCCACAAAATGTTAAAAAATCTGGGTACCCCGACAAAAAACTCAGTTTTGGAGGCCTTCTAGGCCTCTTTTGGCCTCGAAAAACGCTTGACTGGGGTCCCCCGAGTCATAGAGACGTAGATCTCGTCGCAGGCTTCGATTTGATATGTGGTAGAGCTCAAACGGACACCCGGATCAAAAGTTATGGTCGTTTGAAGTTTGAGTTGCGTTTTCTACATATTTTGGATCTTTTTTTAATTTTTTAAATTTTTTTTGTCCTCAAATTGTTATTAAATGACTATTACTCCATAATTATTATCAAAATATATATTAAAAATATTTTTTTAATTTTTTAAGAAGTCATTTTCACTAAATATCTTATATATTAAGTATAATAAGTGTAAATGTACATTTATACTTATCTAAAATATATTTAAAAATTATATATTATATTTATATAACAATATAAATATATTTATATATTAATATATTTTTAATTTTTTTTTGAAGTCGACCCTTTATCAGTGCTAAAAAAGCGCTGATAAAGGCCCCCCTTTATCAGCGCTACTAAGCAAGCGCTGATAAAGGGGGGCGCTGCGAAAAACTGTTTTTGTGGTAGTGACTCAATTATCTATCATCATATATTCCATTATATATAGTAAAAAAAATTACAGAGAATCTTCTAACTCATCCCCTATTCAAAGATGCTTTCTTTCAATGATGTAGTAGCAGCAACATCGGGTGAAAAGAGGACTAAATTAATAAATTTAGTCATATACTCTATCACTATGAGGGTATCATGTATCAAGATAAATAAGTACATCATTCATGAAATCCTAAAAATATGAGGATATAATTGTTTTTTGAATATTTCTTCAAAATCCTCCCATGCAAGGCAATAGTCTAATTTAGCCTAAACCACTAAATACCACCGTTGGAGTAAAATATCCACCAATATATATGTAACCAACTTGAATTTCAAAATTATTTGGGTGACTAGGAAATAAAAAATTCAATTTTTCATATTCATCCACCCCTCTACATTCTCTTGTTCCATATCTTCCAAAAAGATGGGTGGTTTCTCATTCTTGAACTGGACAGAATGATCCCGCTACCTTGGTTCATCCTCCATGTTCCCTCTATCCATAGCCTACAAATCTTAATTATACATTGAACCAGTTGTTTTTTCACCTCTATGCTAGGTTCAACCACATCCTCATCTGTTTCCTCCTATTGGTATATATGATTCCTATTGAGTGCCATTTTCTATAAACACAACAAAAATCATAAGTCTAACTCTCTTGAAACTGAAGGCTCAACAATATCAAATTCTACCGCATCTCAACTTCCAGACATTTCATTCTAAGTTTCAAAAATATTAATCCTCAAACCATTTTTCTATATTTCACCATGTTTTTAAAATCATATTATATTCAAAATAACCATATAATTCCTTTTCAATTTCTCAAAATTGGAAACAACATTATAATTTTTAGAAAATTAATATTTTCACCAACTCATAAGACATTACTCAAAATGAAATATGCACTCCTAGTGGGAAATCATTTCTAAAATGTTTTTCATGCTTTTTCTCATTGGATAAACCCATGAAAATTACATTTCATTTCCTATAAGTGTATCCAAAATCCTTATGTACCCAAATTCATATTAACTTTATGTTCAACATTAAAATGTTAGTTTTGTCTGTTTAGGCTCTACATTTCAAGTCCCAACAATCCTACTCCTTTCAGCTATCAAAAATCTAGGACTAATGAGAAAAAATTGTCCACTACAAGAGTGACCTGAATGATATCCATGGATCAAAAAAATTGATACCATTTTTAAATAAAGGACCATACAAGATCTTACAACTTTTAACGTCCAATCCCTCCTCACTGCCTTGAGTTTAGGAGTAATTTCTCATAGCCTTAAGTGACATCCCCCAGGTTCCAGTGACTGCAAATAAATTCCAAGGGCTTCAATTTGTTTGGGGAAAAATTATACCTTTTTGAATCAAAAAAACCCAACCAATAAAACTACATAATTATTACTAGTAAATGAAGCATGAAAAAAATATAAGACAACTTGAAGTAATAACATTGATATCAAAAAATTACTTCAAAAATGTACCACAATGGGTGACTACTAACATAAAAGTAAAAAGTGGAAGAAAAAACCAAAAAAATCAAGGACTCAAAAAATAACTCCAATTCTCTCAAAATTATAGACTCTCTAACTCCAAAATATTTCCCAGGAATCCAAAATCACTACTAAAGAATCGTGTTACTCTACTATTTCTTGTTTCCTGATAAACAATATATACAAGAACACTATAGTGCCAATGATGTGGTGAGTAAGGAAACCCAGTAGGCTTTCCCCAAACAACATCCCTACTCCCACCACATGGATAGAACTCATTATAAATTTTATATAAAACAATTTATATTAATCAATGTGAAATAGTTTAAAAAGTATTATAAACAAATATCAATATCAAAACAATTTTCTCAAAACAAAACCTATTTAGGAGGAACGTAACCCAACAGGTCCTTTAAAAAATTCTGAATTTATAAGTTGGAATAAACCATTTCGTTTCACATAACCACAAACACACACACTCTCATAACCACACAAGTTTGGAGTTACTATTTATGATTGAACATCATGTCCATGCTATTTACCTTTAGTGGTGGTACTTCACAACCAATATCAATCCCATTCCACCCACGGTTAACAATTTAATCCAACTAAATTACAAATCCATATTTTATAAATCATTTAAATAAAAATATCCTTTTATTGAAAACACATTTCCATGCCTAAAAACCAAAATACCATTTTAAAATTTTAATTTTAAAATCATGTTACAACTTTTACTTTCCACCCAAACACCAAATTTTCATTATTTCATAAAACGTCACCAAAGAGGGTTTCCATCGAGAAATTCAAAAAACAAAATCACAAAATAAAATTCATGGAAAAAATCTTTTTGAAACAAATACATAATTTTTTAATAAGAGGATTTAATAGCGATGCGTACTACATAGGGAATTATAGTGGAAACGAAGAATAACACAAAAACACCAAAAAATGAGTTGACTCTCCAAAAACTACCTTATATCTCTTCCCCTGAATCAACAAATCATATCTCATCAATATTGTCATAAAACCCCCAGATCCATACATAGTGTACTAGATCAATTAAAATGAGAGAGGGAAGACAGGTAAATCTAATCAAAACCTCAGAAATTGAGGACTTTTGAAATGAATCGAGATTTAAGACATTATGAAAAGCCTCTGGATTACTTCATGTTCTATGGGGGAAGATTCCACTACCTTTGGGAGGTAGGAATATTGAGTTACAAAATAAATTTAGGAAAAAGAGGGATTTGGGGGGTAAAACGGGTGAGATCAGTTTTTTTAGTATCACACTTTTAAACCTTGCATGATTAGTTGCATGGTTAGGAAAAATATGCGCAAAACATGCACTAAACTCTTCCACAAGGATCACCTTGCATGGTTTGTCTACAAAGTTTGACAGCCATGTACCAACTAAGAAAAATCCATATGTCCCGCTTTTCAGGGTTTATCCTAGGTGGTCACATTGTTTGGCCAAACCATTCCCCTTAACTATGTGCGAACCCTTTCCCCCTCTCTCAATGTGCATAGTTTCCTCTAGGAGTTTCATTGTTCCCACTAATCATGATCAAAACACACACCTCTAGAAAGCCCCCCCCAATTCTGAGAGTCCTCTGAATAGTCCCAAACTTCACCCAATGAATTTAAATAATTTTTTTAAAATATAGGGTAACTTACTTGAAACAGGGGTGCTACATAATTGAAAAATGAAAAGGGTATTTTCCTCAAGAAATATTCACAGTGATATTTTAATGACATTTTTCATCTAGGATAACATCCTTTGATGTTATATATGATTTATTGGGGGCATGATCCTTTTATTATATTTTTATAATTTCTCTACAAGGTTTATGATCATGATGATATGATTTTTATGAAACCCATTTATTTTCCATGTGTTATGCTATGATGAAATGTTGAAATTTTTATGTAACCCATTTCCTTTCCATAAGTTATTTTATGATGATTGTTTAATGATATACTGTCACACCCATATATATATTTTCATTATGTGATGTGTGATATTGGTATTATATAGACATATAATGGATTGGGAAAAGGTAGATATATCATGAGAAAATAAAGACTGTAATGGGGGTGACCTAGTTAGGTAAGAAAATGTTATCCGCTATCATTGTCTTGGGAGGACAAAATCTAGTAAAAATATGATGGAATGAGGAATGGACAAAATCTACTATTATAGTATTGAAAGTTAGCCTTGAATTTTTGAAATATTTTATATCATTATGTATATGTCAAAAAATTATGTATTGTGATGATATTATTCTCTCTGGGATCATGTTCTTTTCTTAAATTATGATTCATGTATTATAAACCACCCATATTTATACCAGGACTAAAGATTAGGTTTTATGATATGATGGGTATGATTTAAAATTTTTATCTCATGTTCTCATACCCTTATTCTATTATTTTTCTTATGTGGTAATTTATATCTCCATTTTTTACCCTTACTAATCATTTTATCTATCACCTTCTTTTGTTTCATTTCCCTAGGCTATGAAGAATGTTTTTAATTATGTTATGTTTTAGAAGGGTTCTAGTTATGAAGAACATAGTGGTCAGTGATAATGATCTTGTATTAATAAGTTATTTATGTATCTAACCTTCCAAATACACTAAACCTATAAAGTTCTTATACGGATCATAATGTTATGTTTTTTATATTCGTTTAATAATATGTAATATTTCATCAGAAAAGTATGGGTCTCTATATTGTAAAATCTTGAGCCCTTTTAGGATTTAAATTTTATATGTAATTTTATAATTTAATGAGAAAGTTGTTCTAGAGGTGTTTTGGTTATTCAAATGTGTCAGGGGGTCTAAGGAGCGGGTTCAGAATTTTTGGGGTGAATGGAGGCCACAATAAAATTAGATACACAATAGTTGCCCTAGTTTGTCGATTATGTCCATCCATAGGGAGCCCTATTCTATAGGGGTACTCTTGGTTATCACAGTGGTGTTTTAGAGAAAAATAAGCGATGAGGGTGTGTAGATCAATTTTGTTGAGGGTTTTTCCCCCTTGAGGCATGTTGAACCATGGAATGATACCATGTATTAGTGCTATGAGAAAGGGTGTTTCGCAAGTTGTGGTGCCCTAGGGGCTGTCATGTGTGAAATGATGAGTTAAGGGGGAGGAACCACTACCATGAGGTTAGGAATATAAAGTAATACAGGGAGTTTGTTGGATTACACCATGAAATAGAAAAATTCATGGTGCCCCTAGTCATTTTAGTTTATTTTATGGGAAACCACATTTCTCTTTTTGATTATCTAGGGGTTCAACAACCTTTTTATTTATTATCATACACATCCAAACCAAGGAGGATGTCACCCTTTTTTACATTGAACCCAATGTTTTTGGGGAGGATTTTTATTTAATTTTGGTGGATGTTAAAGGTGATATCTACCGTTTTTAGTATATCATCCATTTTCATGATTTCTCTCTAATTTTGAGAGACTCTTCATTAGGGGTTTTTTGATGATTCGATTAGACCATGGTGGAGTCATCTAGTTCTAATGGGGAAATTTTGAGCGAGGGATAGAGGATTTCCCAAGGTGCTGATCACATGCTACTACAAATTTCATTTTTCATGGTACATCACTAGATATATTCATTTTATATTTTTTGATTAAAATATATGATTTTAAAAAATTAATTAGTTTCCGTTGTTTGGAATTGTTCATAAAATGGTGTCAGGAGTATTTTATATAGTTTTTACAAAATGGTTGTCATTGTGTAATTGTGAGGAGTTATCATAATCAATTTGGGTGTTGTGGATTGAGATTAATCTTTATGTTGGTAAAATATTGTTATTAGACTTTGATGGGATTTAGTGAAATTCATTAGGATTTGATAAATGGGATGGTAAATATGCATTTAAGGTAGGTGGTCCCATAAGCATACCCTTATAGAATTTTCATCAGTTAATATATTTCTGTCAAATTTCATATGATTCAACTCTATAATCTGAGTGATCAAAAAAATTATTAAATGAATTGTTTTAATGAAATGGAATTTACAGAAAACAAAAAAGTACCAAAATCCATGATTGACCCTTATGCGCCGGATTAATGCCTTAATCATAAATTCTTTCATTGATGTGTATTGACCTTATATGAGTGTAAGTGAATTGTGTAAGCATAGTGGCCCTAGTTTAGGAACCTTAGAAACCTACTTGTAAAGGAGTGGGATGAATTAGTATGATTTTACATGATTTTTCCATGTGATAACAACGAGATTCCTTAGAGGTGATGGACTAGTATGATTAGAATTTTGTGTGTGTTCCTTCCCCTTAAGATGTGATCACCTAGGTAGGTGTTCATTGGGTAATGTTTGGATGGGTTGGGCGTGTGAGGAATGACCTGATGATGAATTGGATAAGAAAATGGGATAGAAGAATTCTTAATAAAGAAGTTCCTGTATGGATTTGACTAGGTGTCCAATGCGCCCTTGATAATATTCTGATGATACTAAGAGACACGATTCCATCCAAATAGTAGGTGTTGAACTTAGAGATGAGACTGATAGGGACTAATCCTTATAGGGTTTTCAGGGAATGATGAGACCTAGTAAACCGTAGTGGATGTCCAAAATGTTATGTTGACCCTAGAGAGGGTTTGTGTAGTTAATGTGTATTAATGATTGTTGATGTCACCTCAAAACCAAAATTAATTATGTTAACATGTTATGGATGTTATGGGGATGAGTTATATAGTTTGGAGAATAACCTTAGATCATGGGATGAGTTTGTGTAGATGGAATACTCCATCAAGATATTATTAATGACTTTATTTGGTTGGGATACACCACCCCTCCAGATGTATTGAGATACATGGGATTCTTAGGATCCCTTCCATGGATCTTAAATTTTATTCTTACGTATGTTATGGATGGGAGGGGCACACTACCCCTAATGTGATATTCAATTTGGATGGGTGGAAATTATTTCCCACCTATTTGTATAGAGATATAATGAACACCTTTGACATGCTCATAAGATCCTATTTTTGTGGCCGATACTGATGATTCCCTTATACTTGTTTCTAATAATTTTGGTATGATATGTGACCACCTTATACAACTATGATATGATATTTAATTCCATAGAAAAGATCATTAGATATAGATTTGATACTATTCTGAATTTTTAGTATACTCTCCTAGAAATCATCTGTTGGTCATGATATTACTGTATTTTCCAAGAATTCTTCTTATGAAGTTACTATGTGAATGATATTGGTTTTCATGACTACAAGATGTGATCAGAGACACTTTGGTATGGGGTGAAGTAGGATTGGGTCAATACCGACAATCATGTTAGATCATAAGGATTGATGGAATTTATATATCCATGCTTTCATTCTTTATTTATTTATTTATATGATCATGAGAAAAGATCGTAAAATCTATTTACTAGTTAGGTATCATATCACATTGGTAGTTCCATGTTGTTTTTTTACCCAACCCCTTGTTGGGAACCATGATAATTTTGTAATTGAGAAACCTTCAATGTTCTTAGGTTCATTATAGGTCAAGGAATGGGTTTGGATTCAACTAGATAGCTTGGGTATATTAAGTTGGTGGATGAGGTATGACTTGGAGATCAAGTAAATCCTAATCTATTTATTGTTTTTTAGCATTGTATATGTGATCAAACATGCGAGTGATCAGTTTTATTTTGGAATGACCATGATTGTTTATGACTATATTCATTTTCATTCATTATTATTATTGATGATTATGGTTTATTGATTCCATATTCTATGTTTATAATTATTATTATTGTGGATCTTATTTTCCTATTTTCATTACTATTTTAAACTCTGATACAACGGTATATCCTCCCCATGATAACACGCTAGACCCTTGCTGCTATTCGGTAGCCTATGGAATATGGGGTGGAATTCCTGAGGTCATGTGGTAACCTTTTCTAGATATTATTTCGAATGAAATGGGGTGTGAATTTTACAATGAAAATTTGTATAGACCTCCCAAAAACTCCTTCCAATGATTGAAACTTGATTTCAATCATTATTTTAAAAAACTAAGATTGTCTACAAAATTTACTTCTTTGGGTATGATTAATCCTCATAAAACACTATATCCAATATTTTCAAGGTTTAGAGTGATATTATTATTTGAACGAATATCACTTAATCATGTGCCTGAAGCATTGAAAGAACCAATAATAGCTATAAAATAAATTTAAATCTTCTTCCTCCATCAAGTTTTATAGTGATATTATTAATTTAACCAATATCACCTCATCAACATATTTTAAATATTCCTCCACCCACAATTTTAGAAATTTTCTACATAATTGACAATAACTCCACACTTTAAATACATGTGTACAATATTACCCAAATACTTCCTTCTCCTCTTCTCACACATCTCATAATGTATGACATGAGTTTTCCAAATTTTATTTCAAAATTGTATTCTTTATTTGATTACTATTCATCTTTAATTATTTCATTCATACACTTATCTTATTTCAAATATTTAAAGGATAATTCCTTATCATATTTTATTTTCTTCTTGAATGTAATTATTTTTCCTATTTAATAGAAAATTAACATTCCATGAAGATAATAAAATTAATTATTTGGAATCAAGATCTTAGAGTTACAAAATAATTGCAAAAAAATTATTGAATACATAAGTAGTATTTCTTGGAAAATCATATAATCTTTTAGCATCTCTTCATAAACACTTATCATGATCACAACATCATTGAATCTTGTAATGAAATCATTTAATACTCCATGATAATTCATATATATATATATATATAAATTTTTATACCTCTATTTTGGCTTTATTATTTTTCACATTACTTTCATAAAAATTTTCCAATTTATCCCAAATTCTCTTCAATAGAAACAACCTATTAGATTTTATAAATTCATTATTAAAGAGATTAAAAAAATTTATTCTGAGCAAGACCATAATTTTTTCGATTCATTCAATCAATATTTTTTATAGTAGAACCTTTAGCGTGGGATATAAACTTATCTATAAAAACATCCAAAACATCCACGACTATTAATAAAAGATGTAACTACACTACAAATTTCTATATATAATAATTTTATCAGGGAAAGTGGGAATCCTATTGTGATTAATTAATTTTGAAAGATAAATACTCAGTATATAAATTTAGAGGAAAAGACATCAAATATGAAATAAAACTATATATAATAAACTATAATTTTTTGAATCATATTTAAAAGGAACCTAGGATTGTTTGATAAAACATAAAAAATCCACACAAAAACTATGTGAATTCACTGAGTGGGGGGGGGGAGTGAATTATTTTATTCAATATATTTTAAGTTTATCATTCCAAAAAATTAGTCTCCTTTTAAAGGGGACAACTTGATCACTTTATAAGATCTACACACTTTTCAATGTATAAACACAAAAATAAAATCCTTATTTTACAAGGTTTACCACTCAAAATTAATGAAAACATCCTTGGAATGATATATTAAAACTCGTGATCTCATTATCCACTAATAATTTTGAATTAAAAATGATTATGGATTATCCATGAACTCTTGATACACATTTTATAAACTAAATTGTGGAATGTTATCTCACAAAAATAGTGAATGAAGATTCATGAATATTATATTAATAAAGACTTCACTCAAAGTAGTCTACAATCAAGTAGTAGATGTGTTTCTTCCACTTATTGTTAGTCTTCTCTTATTTTTCATTCTCCACTTCTTCCCTATTCTCTACGTATTCCCACTGAGAAAACT
The DNA here is from genome assembly GCA_963277665.1 of Viscum album. Taxonomy (NCBI): domain Eukaryota; kingdom Viridiplantae; phylum Streptophyta; class Magnoliopsida; order Santalales; family Viscaceae; genus Viscum; species Viscum album. Next base: position 300,481,543 of record OY728137.1, on the reverse strand, counting down.
ATTAATAAATTATAATTATCAATTAATTATTCATTATTATAATGTGTAAAATTATTCTAATTTTTATGAAAATATAAATATGAAAATCAAAATAAAATGAATAACATACTATTAGAAATTTCCAACATCATCTTAGTTCATCATATCAATACAGACCTTCATAACATCCTTATATGTGGTTAAAGATCGTAAATGGGCATGGAAGAGAAGAACAAAAATAACACACTATGACACATTAGTGAAAAACTAAAATTTCATAAATTTCCCTTCAATCTCAATGTGAATAAAATCCTTGAAAGATGATAATCAAATTCTCAAAAAATGAGGAAAAATATGGTATAACATAGAAGTTATCTTTCAATATCTCAAAAATGACTCTTCATTATGAATTGAATAGAAATATTAAAGTACAAAAACAGGAAAAAAATTAATGAAGAAGTAAATTTTGATGAAAAACATGTTTTTGTTTGATTTGATGTTTTATGACACAGTCACATATCTTCTCAATACAAACTTCCATTTCCCAATCCAAATAATGTTATCTTCTATGGGGCTCATCATGTGATCAAAATCATTATGGGTTAATCCCATAGAAAATATATTATGGAGAAGCTTCATTATATTATTTCATCCTAACTCTAGTATTAATTTTAACTTCCCAACACAGTCATTATCCATTCTAATGTGGTTTCAATGTCCTGAAAGACTAATAAAATAATCTATATAGTTAGGATTCTATCCATGGTGTGATCACATTCATTACATAATGATATAAAATTAATTTATTTGGTTTTATATTGTATATCATGAATTGTAGTTATACAACTTTAATTATTGTGTCATCTCACATATAACACTATAATTTCTCAAAAATACTATCTTCTCAGTTTCATACATATTCCAAACTATTCTATGCTTGAAAAATAACATCATCTAAACAGAAAAACTCTTAAAACCATGATATCAAATATGATTCATATAATGAGAAATTATGTAAAAAAATGCAAACACCATAGTTATTAAATCATATCCACTCTAAATTAAATTTATATCAATAAAATTCCCCCTTTCAAAAACTCTAAAATTCTTGGGGAACCACTTTCTTTATCCTTTCAAATCATCCCCAAATATTTTGGAAAAAAATCTATCTCAACATGGTATCAATAGGTAAATTGAGACAACCAATTAAAGATAAGTCCAATAGATAATAAGGTTCCACAATAGCTAAACCATTTCATGACCATGAGCATTTGTCAAAGTCAGTCACCTATTGATCGTATGAGCATTGAATACACTATAAAAAACTTTCATTGCCACTATATTTAAGTTCCCATGTTTTGGATTTCATGTTTAATAATAAATGGTTACAATATAACTGAAGCTGTAAATCCATGCCTGTAATGTGTGAATGAAATAATTGTTTTTTTATTTTAAAGGGAAAAAGAAACATTTTCTAATACCTGAATAACATTGATCAAAATATTTGAGTAGCATCCCCGACACGAAATTATTAGAGATAAGATCATAATGTAAAAGAAAATTACTAATGTGTCTAGTTTTGTCAAAATAATATAAAAGAAATAATAGAATATAGAACATTAAGAGAGTGAGTCTATATAATAGGTTGAATTAAAAAAAATTGGTGAAAATCTGTCAATAGATTTTTGTACTTAGATATTAATTAAATCTAGAAATAATATAGATAGTTGTATGTTTTTTGATGGAACGATATTATTGGAAGAGTATCTATGATTATGTGTATAAAATTGCAATTCATGAGCTAGAGTTGATAAAATTTAATATCCACAAAGTGTAAGAATTTTATCTTTATTTTAGATGTCTTCGGATGATGAGATATTACTTTCTGTGGACTTGTGACTTCAGAGTTAGATGAGTGTCATAATGGTTGGATGTTCATAATTTTATAATCAATATATTTAGTACACATTAATTATTTTTTAATTACACAAGAGAATTCATAACACAATCTTGAAAGATCATGAAGATCGATGCTTTTGAGAAATTAGACACATGAAATTATAACCTGAAATAACGATACAATGAAATTATTTAAAGAAACATAACATCATTTAAAAATTACACTTCTCTTATAAGACAAAAAGAGATATCCTGGGGATGTACATAAGAAAAAAGGGTTCTATAAATCTTAGTAAGGGATAGTTAAAGCATTAAATTTTGAAAGTAATACATGGAAGGAAAGAGTCTTATCAAGGTGACATAAAATGGGTGATAATCATAAACATGAATGTCAAAGTTCAATGTATAATGATAACATCTGGGAAACTTGAGATTGTGGTGAAAACCTAAAATAAGGCATTATAAGTACATGTTATGGATAACCACAAAGATAACACTATATAGTGGTATTAGGATAACCTCACATGATACCTCATAAGCTAAAAACATTACCCAATGCCTTATATGGAAATATAATTCTGGTCCCACTCCTCACATTAATATCATGTACAAGTATTTGTGTTCCATATAAATCATACAACATAAATAAATAATTCATAACCTATAACCCCTAAATAAAGGATTATAGGTAACATACAAATAAAAAGATAGATATTTAATGGAAATTATATCTAGGTGAATACCTCTGATTGGAAATGGGTATTGGTACTCCCTATACAATTGTCTGGTATGTAAAATCATAGGATAATTTAAAAATCACAATAGGTGTACATAATTATTTATAGAATAAAATATTGAGATTCATAGGAGGTGTCCCAATAACTTGATATCATATGAACCGTAAGAGGTATTTGTAAAAGCATATTCCTATATGAAAAATTGGAAAAATAAATAAATAATACTTATAAAGTGTGTGAATAAAGAGGTACACTACTACAAATACAGTAAAGGGAAGTGCCATCCATTAACTACTATAAAAAAGGCACTAATAAACTCTGGCATTTATCAACGCTAAAAATAAGCGCTGATAAAGGGGCACTTTTAATAGTTCTAAAAAAAGCGATCGTAAAAGTGACCCTTTATCAGTGCTGTTTTTTGCGCTGATAAAGGCCCCCGCTTTATCAGTTCTCTTTTAGCATTGTTAAAGGGTACCCCTTTATGAGTGCTTTTTTAGTTGCACTGATAATGGAGGGATTTATAAGAACTTTTCCCTAGCGCTGTTAAATTTTATGTTTAAAAAAAATCATGACAAATAATATATTGTTGTATAAGTATATTTATATTGATATAAATATAATATATATTTTTTAAATATCTGGTAAAAAGTATAAATAGACTATTACATTTAATATATATAAAATTTTGTGAAAATGGATTTAAAATATTTTAATAAAAATTATTAATTAATAATTTTCTAATTATTATCAATTAATAATCATTTAATAACAAAATTGAGGACACAAAAAATAAAAAAATTAATAAAAGATCTAAAATAAGTTGAAAATGTAACTCAAAATTCAACCGGCCATAACTTTGGATATGGGTGTCCGTTTGTGCACTACAACATATCAAATCGAAGCCTATGATGATCTCTATGTTCTAGAGACCCATTGGAATCTTTTGTCACATTTTTTGAGGCCAAAAAGGACCATAAGACTTCCAAAACAAAGTTTTTAGTCAGGATACCCCCAATTTGTTAACATTCAAAAAAGTATAACTTATGATCCAGATGTCCGTTAGGCCTGTAACACCTATCATACCGAATATGGTTTCATTTTTTTTTTTCAATTTTACTAGTTGTGGAGTTGAAACAGGCTTTTGAAATAGAAGTTATTGTCGTTTTAATATTCTATGGATTTTCAAATACACTTATATATGTATTTATTTGTAAATATATATGTGTATGTGTGTGTGTGTTGTATATATGTATGTATGTATGTATTTATTTATTTATAAACACACATAAAAAACATATTATATAAATGTATTTAAAACTAATATTATAAACATATATTAATATACAAATAAATATACAGATTAAAATTTATAACTAAAAATATATCTAAAAATAAATATAAATATATATTATTATACAAATGAATGTATATATACTAATATATGAATAAATATATATGTATTAATATAACTAAATATATTTATATTAATATAAATCTATATTAATATAAAAATAAATCTATATATATATATATATATATATAAATAGATATATCATTAAATAGAGAAAAAGACGAAATGGATTACTGGTAAAGGTGTAGGCGTGCAAGGGGGTAGGTCATGGGTTCGAGTGTGGGTGGAAGCAAGGAGGTGCACACGTGTGGGGGATGCATGGGAAGGGCACCGCGCGAGAGAGTGTGTGTGTGGGGGGGTGGGGGGGGGTGTCCTCCTAGTGCTGATCGGGGGGGGGGGGGGGGTCAAGGGATGTTAAAAGATCCCCCTGCCACATTATATAATTTTTTATTTGACTTTTGACTTTTATAAGTGATTTTAAAAAGTGCTGGTAAATGGTTCCTTTATCTGTGCTTTTCTAAGTGCTGATAAAAGGGCCCCCCTTTATCTTCACCTCAATTAACAATGCTTTTTTAGCACTGTTAATGCACTTTTCTAGCACTGATAAAGGCCATATTAGTATTAGTGGTATAAGATAGGATCCCTTACCTTGAGTGGGTAATTCTAAAAGCATTTTAGTTACTCAAAAAATATTGGGAGAACATTTTTAGGGATTTAGAGAGGTTTATGGGTTCAAAATTCTTTCCCAATGGGTTTTGACTGAAGAAGAGCAGGAGGATGATTGGTTTTTATATCGAAAGATGGATAATTATTTATTAGTTTCTAAACATAGATTATGGATTGTATACGATAAAATATTGTAAAATATAATCCATAAAATTGTTTTTCCAATAGTTTTATAAAAATACAATTGATTTTCAATATTTTAAAAGGCCAACTTGAAAAATATCTAAAACAGTACCCTTGGTGATGTGAAAGTGAGTAATGTTTATAAAGAATTGGTTTTGAAGCCATTAAATGTTGTATATATTTTACAAGATTAATTAAAAGTTTATAAAATTAATCAAATAACTTCATCAAAAATATTTTACAACATAAATATTTTTTGGGATCCTTTTATGTCATTTATTACATCACCTTTTGGTCATTATGATGTTATAATACAAGAAATATATTTTTATTGAATACAATTTTTATTCAAAAAAAATTACTATTTGAGAAAAATATGAAAATAATTTGTTGGATAATTTCAATTTGTTGATTTAAAAAATAATATTTATTTTATCAGAATAGTTCTCTAAATTTGAGATTTTACACTTTTAAATAAAAATTCTCATTTACTGAAAAATACTGTTTTTTTATAATATTAGTTTTATGAACCTTATATAGATTATATTGGTGTTTACTAAACTAATAATATTTATATATATAGCATTAAATAAGAATATTATATGAAAATATATTTTTTCCAGAATTTGAGAACTTATCAAAAAAATGAAATTAGTTAAAACCTTATATTATCAAAATATAAAATGTTGGTTTCTTTGCATCAAAATCTAATTTTAATGAAATCACATAAAAATGATGTAATAAAAAGGGTAAAATATAATCATTATTTTATTAAAAATGAAATATAAAAATTTATACTACTGGGGTCAAGATAAATGACCCATAATTATACTAGAATACACGATAAGGGTGAGGTATGCAATAATGGGGCTTTGTTTAGATGTTTCAGAAAACATAATTTGGTATATAATCTCGATAAGCTTGAACTTCTCACTTAAATAGTTTTTTTATTCCTTTAATTTTTGAATTTAAGCTTGGGTTTGGTCTATAGAATATCCCAGTGATTCCAACTCCATTGGAAGCTCTAATAAATGGGCTTAATTGGCCATAATCCTACTGATCGAGGCTATCACTTCTTCCATCTATGTCAATTAGAAATTTATCATAACCCTTAGAATATATTAATCTTAATGGTCAATATGAAATAAGTATAATATGATTGGTTAATATTATTAATGTCCATTTAAATTCAATAAGCTATATCAGACCAAATAACAAAAGTAGTGCATTTTCATTCTAATTCTATAAGGCATGCACTCAATAAAAAAGGGAATTTCATTTATAAATGTACAGGTGGTACCATTATTTCCTACTTCAGAAATATCAACTTTCAAATTTAATTTTTTTACACAAGAATAGATAAGAATACTTAAGATTCATCACTTTTTTGGTTTTCATGTTTCTTCCTCCAACATCTGGTTCTAACATACCACTTTGGGCCAGTGAGTTTCTTTGTTTTTTATACCTTTGTCTCTATGATCATATATATTCTTTAGATTCTTATAATAGGAAATTTCATTCTCCTTGTGTACCACCTCAAAATTAACTATTTTTCAGTGAAATTTTATATAGTTCTTTAAGAGGGATAAAATGAAAACATCATGTACTTTAGATTGTATTTGTTGTAGGGTAAGCAAATAAGTTATGACTTCATCATTATCAGGGATCTCAAAAGGGTAGATATATATAGGAATATTTTTTTTCAATAATCAAAAATATCATGGATTTTTTCTATGATGATATATACAGGAATATCTTATCTCTGACCTCAATTAATATGTCTCATTGACGATTGTATACAATGTTTTTATTTTATATTGTTTTCATATGATGTTTAATTGTCTCAAACTTTTCCATAATTTGTTTATATGATCTGGTACCAAAAAACTATACTCTTAAAATTCATCTAAACATGTTAGATTCTAACACCTATTCCCATATCAAGCCTCATAAGGTTGCATTAGATTGCTAAAATGTAAACTATTGTTATATGAGAACTAAACTAGGGGAAGGTGATGATCCCAACATCCTTGAAATCTATTGGACATGATTTCAATACATTCTCTTGATTTTGAATCGTTCTATTAGACTAACCATCAATATTATGGTGGTACGTTGTACTAAAAATTTTCACTATGTATAACATGTTCTTAAGGCTTCTCATGACCCTTAGGGTAAACCAAAAATCTCGATCAGATACGACGAAGAGTGTAACTCTTTTTAGTATTAAAACATCCCTTATTTATATTATGGTGATTTGATTAGGAGAGAAATATTAAATGATTGAAATGAAATTCTCTGAAATTATATTATTTTAGACTACCATCTAGATCGAGTAATTTACGATATATGTATTTGGGAGTCCTATGATCAAATACATTGTTTTTTTTACATTTTCAAACTACAATGAGAAATGGTTTCATCATTACCTTAAATGGTTTTCATTCATCCTTGAATTTTTTGAATTCCAACCATCGAGATACAAATTCTACAATTTCCCTCTTGATGTTATCCCACTAGAATTTTTGCATCATATCTCTATACATCATAATGATTCCTTGGTGAATATAAAAGTATGATCTATGCGAATAATATAGAAATTAACCCTTTAGTTATATTTTTTATAGGATTCATAAATAGGTTCTATTCTCTATAACTCTATCATTTAAAAATTTTAACTCTCGAAGATTTACTATATTTTTCTATAACACCTTATTGTCTTTTTTTGCCACCTAGATCCTCTAAAGAATGGATCAATGAATTATTTTTTATAAAATGTATAGTTAAGATCCTTATATTATTACCATGTCTATCCTTTTAATTTCTAATAATATTGTAACCCATTAAATCCTCATCTCGGATAGAGTTGCAAGATGCTTTCTACTCAGATCATCTGACACTTTTCTCACATTACAATGATGGTAAGAGATTGAATAATGAAATTACTTGATCAGATCTAACCACTTTTATTTGATCATGTTGAGATAATTTTGTGGGAAAATATATTAGATTATTTTATAATATATATATATTTAACATTTATCCCCACAGATATAATGTCACCAAATATTCAATACGAATATCAGTGTAGCCAATTCCAGATCACGCATTTGATAGTAATACACATGGATATTTAATTGGAAGAAGGAATAGATAATCACCTTTTTATATTCCTTGAGTATACAACCCAAGAAAATTTTGGATTCATCATTTAATTTCACAAATATATCCCCAATGGTGGGTAATTTGAATATAGGTGCAGTTACTGGACTCTTGTTTAACTATATTAATCTATCAATAGAATCATCAATCCAGACAAACATCATTCCCTTTCATGCTAGATTAGATACTGGGACTGAAAATAATGAAAAGTTTCTAAAATATTTACGGTAGTACCTACATAATTCAATGAAACTATAAATTCCCATAACAAATATTAGTATATTCCATCCTATAATTACTTCCATTTTTGAACGATCTAAAAATATCCCTTTGTTGGTGGTACTATGCTCATTGTAACACCCTGAGATATTAAAAGAAAAAAATTATATTATATAGCATAATGGAAAGGGAATAATGATATTATTTTTCATTACAAAAAAAACTCATTTTTTCTTTCATTACACATAACGCCTAGATTTTTATGTTTGATGGTCTATTCAACATGCGACACCACACTTAAATTACCCATGATATATATTTCTATAATAACCTTCCGAATAAATTGCATTGTATGAAAAATATTAACAAATATATATATATATATAGACATATTACTAACTCAGTATTAATTATTGATAAATTTCTAGTAAATAGTTAATAAATTTTTTGTAAACTAATTTTATTATTCAAAATATGTTTTCTTCAAAATTCTTTTTCATTTCTTTTCCTGAAACAATGTAATAATAAATTGTTGATAATTTTATAAAATGTATCTCATAAAATGAACATAATTTTTTTATTGTAAATTAAAAATTTATTTTTGTTGAAATTTATGGATTTTTCAAAAAATATCGATTTTTGGGTGAATAGTAAAAAATACGATTTTTTGTAAAATGTAATTTTTTATAAAATAATTATTTTAAACGTACCAATATATTTGAATATTTTTCTAGTAATATATGTATTATTTATTTACATTTTATTAATTTGGAATACAATTTATATTTTTCATTTGTATAAGTTGGTATTTGGGTTTAAAACCGAGTTATTCAAAAAACCATTTTAAAGTGAACATTGTTTCTCATTTTTAGTTAATTAAAATAAAACCAAATGGAAAATTTTTTATATTAAATTTATTGATTATATAAAATTAATTATTAAATTATTTTCATAAAATTATTTTTATTTATCATTGAGTTAATTTAGAATCATATTTTTCTAAAAAAAACTTTTCTTAAGAACCCACTATCTCACCATGTCTACGAGATTTATATTAAATTAATATTTGAATCTTATTTGAAGTGACTCTGGAAAACATGATTTATTATTTGGAGAGAAGATAATTTATAATTTCTAATAATAGTAACGTAATTTTTAACTAATGTGATTATAATAATAGTTAAATTTAATTACAATGATTGAGGTGAAAATGAGTTTACCAAGGGATTAAACTTTAATATTAAGAGGAAACTGACACACCAAATTTCCAAAAATCCATTTTAAGGACGTATTTTAAAATCTAAGACATTATTATATATTATTTATGAGTTTTTGGGAAAATTTTCACTGAAAGTGACACATATAATAAGTTCACTAAAGAAAAATAAAAATATGAACATATTTTCTTTATAATTTCTATAAAGCCTTTAGATTGGTAAAAACAACATATATTCAGTTATAGTTATTATTTTTAAATTAATGTTTTATGTTTTTATCATAATAATTTTTAATTAAATTTTACAGTTTAAATAATAACATATAATTCCTAATTAATTCTAGGCCAATACATTTTTAGCCGAAAATTAAATAAAACAAGTGATACTAAAAATATTAAAAGCGAAGTAAATTGAGTGAATTATTAGGTTGCACTATTATTTATATAAATATATATTTTTTCAAAAGTTTAGGTATAACATATTCAAATTCTATCATTTTATTTTCATATTTTTCATTCAATTTAAATGAATAATGTCAAAATTGACTATAAATATTATTTTATAAAAAATGATATTTTATTAAATGATTTAAAAATATTAAAATTATTTTATTCAACCAAGTTACTTGTAAATGTTATTTTAAAATTAAATATGGTCCCCTTATGTACCAATTAATCTTATATAATTAACATATATACTCATTAATTAACAAAAACAATATTAGCACAGATAATGTTAAAACACTATTTTTGCACATTACATTCATTTGGGTTAAAAATACTTTTAAAAAAAATATGATTTTTTCTTTGTATTTAAAAATTATAATAATTTGGAATAAATTATATAATAATACCAACATTAATTTAGTTTTAATTCATAAATTACTATGGATTGAAAACTTGTTACCATAATTAAAAACCAAAAGGAATCAATATGGAGACAAAGGAGTTAAGGAACTAATTGTCCAAAACACACGTTTCACAATGTGTTTGAGTAATTTATCTACCATTTAATCTATAACCACACTTAATTATCAATTCTTGATCCACATTAGGTAATATTTACCACCCAATGTTATATACTTTTGAGTATTTATAGGAATACCACTACCCCTCAACTATAAAAGGGAACCCATTTCCCTCACTTATTCACACCTCTGAAGACATTTTTCACATTGATATTCTATAAAATTAAATTTTAAAATTACATTATATTATCATATAATCCACACTTTTGGTAGAAATAAAACCATATAAGGTCTTTATTTTCAAACCAAAAGTTGTTAACTGAAGAGGAGGCGACGTTCTTCAACAAGCATTTTTGTTTTATTTATTTATATACACCCTTAAATTCTTATTACACCTTAATTATATAATAAAATAAGTTTCATAAATTTATTGAGATTTTCCTATGTAAATTATATGACCTTTAACTAAACACACTTTTATCTAATAGGCTACGAAATCATCGTTCGTGTGTATGGAAGACTATATCCTTACGAGCCGATGTCATTGTTTTTTACATAAAAACCTATCATGGATGGGAATAATGATGGATATAAAGTTAAAATATGTTATTTATAGAATAATTTTATCTATTGAGTCATTACATCAGATTGAAACGTTTTTTACATTCCATACAATAGGAGGTATAATGATGTCGCTCGTGTGCATAAAGTGATACCGCCTCACGAAGCGATCTGAATAATTTTTTCATAACGGATTACATAGAAGGTAATAAGAGAAATGATAATGAATATATATGATATAAATGAAGAAATTCGGACATTTATGACATAATTATATTTTCTTAAACTTAATAGATCATTCTTTTATCACATTTATAAACACTAAAAAAATTATATCGTTATTCATAGACATGTGTACCACCACCTCATCGAAGCGATGTGATTCATTTTTATTAAAAATAATGATATATATAAGTATATATAATTTAATTTAATGGTATTTTTGAAATAGTTATAATTCTATAATGATAATATACTACTTACCTTCTTTCCATAATGATCACTAAACAACTAAGATGTTATTTACTTGTACGTTTGACCTACTATGTTAGTGAACGAAATTCTAGTTCGTAACCATATTACATGATTGGTTTAAATATTTTAGTTGATGTATAAATATGATACTTATTTCGTGATTATTATTATTGATATGTTTTAGTTGTAGAAAATTTTACCATATCCAATCTACCTGTTTGGCACAGTGTTACATTTATAGTCACCAAAATTTCAATATGTGTTTGGTATGTTGATGATGAGGCGGTGGTTATGCCTATATAATTCTTATTTATTAATGAAATGGAATTAGATATCATACATGGAAATTTCACCTTGTTAAATCATATTATTGTAGAATTGATCATAAAATTGAATGAAACATGTACAAAGTAGTGTGCATATTTGTTACCCCATGTACTTACCATACGTTAAATGATTTCATACTGAATAATTCTTAACCATTGTATTTTTAATTTTCTATTTATGTGAAGTCATGGACATGAAAGTAAATTAATATATATTTCATGATGAATAAGAGAAGAACACGAGAAGAAGGTGTCTTGAGAATTTATTTGATATGGATTTTTTATTCATTCTTCACTTAAGATTTTATCTATGTATTTTATATGTGGAATAAAATAAAATAGGTTAGCCTATGATCCATCCAAGTCCACGTCCTGACCATTAGATCGCATGGGACCAGGATGTTGACCATGATAAGGTGGTGGTGACCTACCCCGCTATATGGCGGCATGGGTGGGAACACATGCATGCATGTAGAGAGGACATTATACCGTGTGGGGAGAAACTAGAACATGAGAACTAGTATGTGGTGATTTTGGGGGAGGGAGAGAGGTTATTTCCAAGCTTCTACCCATAACACATGAATGAAATGTAACACATATAAACATGAATTCTTCAATTTGGGATTCTAGGAAGAGTGGGGAAATGTTCCTACTCTTATAATATAGATATAACTCTGATCGTTGGATCATTTGATTCTGGCCATCCGATCGAGAAGGAATGTCTTCTACCATCTCCAACCACCCTAGGTGCTCCGGTCCACTAGAGTTCAATCAGAATGAACATGCCCTCTAGCCTGAGCCCACCAAAGTTGTTTTGTGATATATAAATCGTGGGTATGAGTCCTTGAATCACCATGAATGAATTCTTCACTTTACAATCATGTGATAATTCTGAGAACAATAAAGGTTGAACATAAAACTATTTTGTAGGAGGTTATTTGAATCCATTATCTATGGTTACGAAGCATGAAAAAATGGAATGTAAATGATACATTATCTAAATTTATTATAACACACTTAGATAAGAAAATTTCACTGTTTTTTTATATTTTTGAAATTAAACCTAAAAAGTTTTGGCTCTTGAAGAAGTAGTATACATGTCTTACATATTAGGGTATTTATAAAGTCCACAAAAAATGAATAAATGGTCTAGACAGTGAGAGGGAATATGATCATCGCCTATAAATGAATTAGGATCGATCCCAGGATAGAGTTTCCAATATATGATGAGAGATATCATTTCTCAAAAGGAAAATAAATAATCATGAACCCCACCTGTTTACGAAGAAGATTGAGTTCCACGAAGCATTTGGATTTTTTAGAGTAGAATGTGGAATATATGGTCATAAAAATTGTGCATAGAGCACTTTTAGTTATTTATGAAGAAATGGGTTTGAGGACTATCTTGGGTTGGCACAATATAGTGTATCCTTGGATTTTTTGATGAAACCAGAAATATGAGGCCTTACTGGTTTGTGTTTATTGTCTGAGACACTGAGACTGGAAACTGTGTCTCATAGAGATGTGATTTCGCATGTAAAATGGTTATACCATTTCGGATTAGATCGTAATTAGAATCAGATAAGTGAATGTGGTCTGCTGACATTGTTTACAACTAGAACACTTTATAGTGAGGCCTAAATATCATTTGAAATTAATCATAGCTCGAGCATTTCTTTACTGAAGCAACTAATCAGTTACTGGTGATCATAAATATTGAAAAATTCCAATATACAATTACAATGACTATTGAACATGTACACGAGAAAGTCAGATCCTCTAATCTCATTGAGGAAGATCATAGAATAAAACCTCATAGGATTAAGCCTTTGAAAATACTTTATGTCTTCTAATTAGAATCGAGATCACTTGAGGTCTTCTGGTTGGAGCTGGGAGAAGAAGGAGTATGTGAGTTAGAGGTGGAGAAAGAAGTATTTTGGTTGGTGCCAAAAGAAAAAAATGTCTCTCAGTTGGAATCAGATCCATTTCAATCACTTGCAGAGATAGTGAAATTATAATTCAAATTCTATTTTTGGAAGAATAACCAACCTGGGATGGGGTATGTCTTATGTCAAACCGTTTAAATACTATGTGCTACTCTTTCAGTTGTTATTATTACACATGAGGTGAGTTTTGGGGATAATATTGAGTGGATCGATAGCCATAGAAATTTCGAGAATTTGAATTGAAAATAATAATAATTCATAAAATTAAACCAATGATTCGTCCCTCCTCTCATAGTTTTCAATCACTCGCAGGGCTCTATAATACCAAATTCAATTTTGATACTTTAGCTGAATAAAGTTAGAACATATGATTTAAAATTATTTGTTAATGTAATTATATATAAATTTCATATAAGAGAATTAATATTAACAATTAAGTTAGTAACATTTCTCATGAAAGTAAATAATTATCTTAAGTTTATTATTTAGGAAGATAAAGAAAATGTTTGAAAAATCAGGCTCAAGATAAGAGGGTTTCAAGTGTCACTTTTATTTCTATGATATATATGCCAAATTGACCCCTTATTTATGTTTTGTGGCGTATATAATGACCATTAATTTGTTTTATGAGTATTATAATTAAATTTATATGTATTTATATAACCCATTTTCTATATTACTTTCATGGGGTTTACATTTCAAAAGTTACTAAAGCAATATTTTTTTCCAAATTTTCCTTCTTGAGACGTTTGGTATGTTATACACCTATATTCTATCATGAGGTGTATATACTACCCCTTTGAAATTTTGTATCATGAATACATTTATTTTCATGATATTATATGTTTTTATTTAATGTTACTCTTTCTTGGGGATTATGATTCATTATTACAAAAGTGGTACGAGTATTTTATTTAACACTCATCATTATCAGAACTGTGTATAATTAAGTCTCTAATATTGAAATATTATTATTTTCATTATTTATAATATAATCTGCTAATTCATGATATTTTCATGTTTTTGTATCATTTTTAAACTCTATGTTACTTAGAGAAATTTTGAAAATGTTGTTATGGAAATTTTACTTTTTTATACCTTCATTCAAAAATAGAATTTCTTCTAAAACCATGTTTTTTTTAAAATATTTTCAAAAATGTTTCTAAAATTTAAAAAACTGATAATTTAAAGAAACATTTATTAATTTTTTTAATTTAATTATTTTCAATGGAATATTTAGGCCACTTTTCAATCAAGTCACTAATATATCCTTTTTATAGTGTAAAATAAATGTTTTTTAAACATATACAACATGTACAGATTTATCCACCACCATGACCATCATTTATCTGATGATTCATTTTAAAATTTTCAAGGTAATTTTTAAATAATTTTTTTTTCATAATATTATAGTAAATCTTATTTTTTCCAATTTTTTTCAAGTAAAATTTTTTTCAAATTTATTATAGTTTAAAAAGTGATTTTCAAAATTAAATGGATAGTTTCCTCAAGAATGTTTTTATAATATTTTTATGGTATCTCTATAAATAAAAGTCAACAAAATTTGTTGTAAATTTTCCTCCACTTTGGATGTTTTCTTTTAATACGATCCTATTTCTTTCCCTAGATGTATTTTGATTGTTTGAAAGAGACTATTATGGAACCCATTTATTCTCATCACGTTAATCATGTTTCAAATATATTGTTATGGAACTTGTTTCTTTTCAATGGGGTAATAATGTTTCAAGGTGATTATTATGGAACCAGTTTCTTTTCCATATGATAATCATTATCTGAAAATATTTAAGGATTTTTCAATGACTTATAATGAAATGAATTATCTATATTCATTATTCATGTTGTTGTTCTTGGATATTATAAATGTTGGTAATTCCTATATTGTTCTAAGGGATCCTTTTATATATTATATGATGGGTGTGACTAGATAGAGCCCTAACACATTGGGTAATTATTATGTTCTCTAATGAATTATATTGGATGTAATCCATATGGTTATTCTAATTTTAAGGGTATTGTAAGGGTTCTATGAGATGATGTTCCCAGATACGAACATGTTCTATCTATTCTTTCTATGGGATTATGATGTTCCATTTGATCAATATTGTTATAATATGGCTCATTATTATTGATTCTAATGATTTATCTATTATTAATCCATTATTACATGTTTGTATTATTTTCAATCCTCTTATTTATGGGTATGAATATTCATATGTTATACTCATTCACATTGATTCTTTCATCATACCCTTATGCTATTCTTATGATCAATGATTCCATTCATTTTTTAATGCTTACATTTTCACTTCTTGATAATTTTAGATCACCTCTATTATGATTCCATTTACTCATGTAATAATTAATGAGGATGAATGCGTTATCTCTAGAAGGTATTTTATATTGATGATGATGATTTCTTAATGTAAAAAAAAATCTCGTTTGAGTTGGAGAAATGATACATTACATTCATGTGAATTGTTTGTGAAAGAGTTTTTACTAATTATCTAAAACTCTAAGCCTAAAAAGTTCTAGAGTTTTTAATTCATCCAATGTTTCCTTTCGGTAGTGGTATTTTTTATGAAAAATGGGGTTAAAATTATTGGAAAAAATCCAAAAATGTAATGATTATGATTTAATTTCCAAATTTAAAAGTGTAGGTTTATGGCTATTATAGTTTGCATTGAAGGCCGATATAGATTTCTTTGAGATTATGATATTTTTATATGAGGTCATATAAGGATTTACGGATACCATTATAGATCTATATGATTAAATATGATCATTATTTCAATTTCATAGACTCCTCATTTAATGGATTTATGTTGTAAAATGTTTTAGCTTATTAATGTTATTTTTGGGGTTATTTTTAAGTATTTAGTTATTTGTAAACCCTAATATAATAGTGAATTTATCTTTATAGAGTATTTTTTTTCCATGTTTAAAGGAAGAAAGAAAAAAAATAAGGCCATGTGAAAACCCATAAAATCTGGAAAGGCTACGGGGGATAAACCCACAACTAAAGGGTTAAAATAATTACAACCACGGGCCTATGTTCTATCCCAATTAGTAAGATTTTTTTACAATTAAATATGAAGATTATTTAAAAATCTATTGGTATTTTATTTAAGAAAAAATGGTTGATTTATCATAGAATAATATATGATCAAATCCAAATAATCATTGTGTCTCAAACAAAGTCTGAAAAAGATTGAATAACTGTAAGGATTGTTATTTATGCAATAATTTGGTTTGATCTTAAGGTATAAATATTATATTTTGAAAATTAAGGTATCTTATTAAGGAATATTAATTTTTGGAATTATATTACCATGTGGAAACCATTTTTGTTTTGGTTAACGTCTAAAGACAAGTGTAATAACTTACTTTACCTTTTATGGTCATACAGTGTTTCAAAATTTATTTTAATGATCCAGTCATGAAAAATTCATCATGAAAACTAATTTTTTGGAAAAATTATGTTATTTTGGAGGAAATTATTTAAAGGATGAAATTATATTAATCAAGTACGTATTTTTCCATATTTCCATAGTCTATATGGAAAGAGTATTCCATAACTATAGGAAATGGATCTTCAAACCAAAAGTTTGTCCCAATAAATTCATTTTTTATGAAATGATGGTCATTTTTATAATTATAGATTTAGGAGTTTAGGCCCTTAATTTTCCATTAATTATTCACTTATGTGAGATCAATGAACATAATCAAATTCTATAAATCATTACGCTTTTCTGATATTCCCACTCATGTTCTGCTACTGGGAAACCTATTCCTGTGTTATTCGATATGACCTTTGAACTTCCATTTTTCTATTAATAAGTTTTTTTTCTATCATAAACTTTTTAGGATGTGGGTTTAAAAAAATATTTTCAAATTTCCATCCATTGATTATTGAGATAATGTTCAAATTATGAGGACAAAATTAATCATGGTGGAGGATGTAACACCCCTGTATTTTGAAAAAAGAAAATTATATTCAATATTGTAAAGAGATCACAACATTAATTTTATCTTTCATTACATGCACCACTCAGATTATCATGGGTTACATGAAACTCTGATATTTTTATGTTCGATTGCATATTCAACCCGAAACATCTAACTTAAACTACCCAGTATATATATTTTTTCTATAACATAGCCATTAAATTGGTGGATATGAACAGTATTAAATAAATTATGAAATATACATATATAATTGAATTTGTCTCTCAAAATAATTTATTATAATTTTTTAGTAAATAATCAATTAATTTTTAGTAAAGTGGTTTTATTATTCAAAATTTGTTTGCTCCAAAAATGTTTTTTATTGCTTTTCATGAAAATAATATTATAATAATTTTATGAAAGATTTAGAAAAATTTCTCTGATAAAATGAACTTCATTTATGATATTTTAATATCAAAAATTACTTTGGGTGAGATTTTGGGTTTTTTTTAAAATCTTGACTATTGTATGAATAGTAAAAATACATATTTTTGTGAAAACACATTTAATTTCAATAAATTAAATAATTTAGAAGTACCAATATTTTTTGAGTTTTTTTAATGTTAAATATTTATTTTTTAGTGTTATTTAACTAAATTTTTATCAAACTAATGTTTTTTTTCAAATAATGTTTTTCAGTTTAAAAATCTGTTTTTCTAAAATCTGTTTTAAAATGCTTAATGTTTATCCATTTTAAATAATTAAAATAAGCTATTATGGGAAATGTTTTAAATATAACATATAGATAATATATTATTAAATATAAATTGAGTTTGATATGATGATGATGATGATTATTCATTGAGTTAATATAGAATCGTCTTTTTCAATAAAAATCACTCCTCCTAAAATCCCATTGCCTCACAGCATCGGCGGGATTAATATTTATGTAAATTATTCCACTTACATAAACATAATTTGAAAAAATTTATTCCATATTTTTAATCATAATAATTTATAATATATAAGACGTGAAACTTAATTTTTTACTGAAGTGTTTAGTGAAAGTAGTTGAATTTAATTACAACAATTAATGTACAAACACATATACCACAGAATTAAACTTTAATATAAAGGGGGAAATAACCTAGATATAGGTCCAAAACACATTGTTTGTAAATATACATAACAATATTATATTAGGATATATTTGATTAGTTTCTGACATTATTACATTGATCTGACCCATATAATATATTATGTAATGAAAATGATAAATAAGGACCCTTTTTCATTTTCATTTCTATAAAGCATTGGGGTAGGGAAAAATGATCGTTTAATGATATTATTATGAAATATAAATTACAAATTCTTATAATAATAGTTTATCTTTAGTTTTTAGAGATAAAATAATTATATAGAATTATCCACAAATTCCAACAGAGTTAATATTTAGTTATCAATTAAATGAAAAAAAATTACACTAAAAATATTAAAAGTAAAGTATATTTGGTGAATTATTATGTTCCATTATTTTATAGATTAATATATAATTTTAAAATGGTTTTAGAATAATATATTCAAATTATAACATTGTTTTTATATTTTTTATATTCAATTTATATGGATAATTTAAAAATTGATATTAATGTTATTTTATGATAAATGATACTTTACTAAATGACTTAAAATTAATAAAAAAAAAATTTTATTCCAATTTATTATTAAATATAATGAAATTAAAATATTTTCCATTTTTGTAAAAATTTATCTTTTTAAATGAACATTTTGACACCCTAATTAATAAAAAATCCCTAAGCACAGTTAAGGTTAAAATGGCGTTGTTCACATTACATGCGATTGGTTTAAAACTAATTTTAAACAAAAATAGGATTTTTTTAGTTGATAATTAGGATTTAATAATTATAATAAGTGGATATAAGTTATAAAATATTTATCAAATTAAATTATTCTTAATGGATAAGTTTCATTAGTTATAAAGGTAGTATCGTTGATGAAAACCCATAATGGAAAAAACAAGGAATCATAGGAGTTCTGAAAAAAATGTTTAAAACATGTGTTAAATTATATGGAGGAGATTTTTATAGACCATATAATCCCCAAAAAAATTTAATAATTAATTTTGAGGCCTCTTTATGAAATGTTGAGCTCCCAATATTGAAAACTTTTGAGTAATTACAAGAATTCCACTCCTACTCAACTATAAGATGACACTCACTCCACTCACATATGCACAAATTTAAAGCCATTTGAATTGTTCAAAATATTATAAAATTCTTTAAAAATTTCCATCCTTTCATACTATTATCCTCACATTGTTCAAAAGGGAAATCATGCATGGAATTTTCTTTAATCGAAATGGAGTTACCTGAATGGGATGCAACATTCATCAAAGTGAATTTTAGTTTATTTCATTATCCACCCATTTGATTTTTATTATAACAAGATTATATAATAAAATAAGTTTAATAAATATAAAAAAATGTTTATATGTTATGTTTATGACTTTAAAAAAACACACTTCCATCAAATGGGCTATGAAATTATCATTCATGTGTACAACAGTCTACTTCCTCAGGAACGAACATTGTTCATTTTTTCTATTATCACCTCTCAAGGATGGGAAAAATTATGGATATAAATTTTAAATATTATATTTAATATTTAATTATAAATATTGAGTCATTATATCATATAAATAATCTATTTATACTCCATTCAATAGGGAATATGATAACACCGCTCGTGTGCACAACAGACTACCGCTTCACAAAGTGATTTGAGGCGTTCTTCACTAATGAAATACATGGATTATAATATGTGTAATTATATTGAATATATATGATATAAATTAAATAAATTTTATATTAATTTCATAATAATATTTTTATAAAATAATAAATCATTTTGTTTTTTACCGTTTCACACACTGAAAAACTGATAATGTCATTCGTGGAAGTGTGGACTACCGCCACCTAGAAGTGATGTGATCAATTTTAAATAAAAATAATGGTATATATAGCTATATATAATTATAAATCATGTTATTTATGATATAATTATCATTAATAAAATATAAATTATTACTTACCTTTTTTCACTATGATCATTGAAAAATGGAAACATTACTGATGTTTATGAATGACCTACCTTCTCCTTGTTCGCAATGCTAGTTGATAACCATATTTAATGACTGGTTGTAAATGTATAATTCATGAAAAAATATGATAATTATTTCATTGTAATTATTATTTATAATTTTACAAAATGACCATTTTTACTATATTCAACCAACCAAAGTCATTTTTTTATATAGAAGCTGAATGTGGTCAAAACATCCATCTTAAACATAATTTTTTAAGTAATTCTATATAAATTCATTATATGTAAAGTAAAATTTATAATAGATTTGGTAAATTATATTAATAAAGTAAATAATTAACTGATGTTTATTATTATGGAAAACAAATAACAAGCATGATGAATAAGAATCAAGGTAAGTGTTTTTCCCATATAACTTTTATTTATGTGAGATATATTCCACATTCACCACTTATTTTTGTTGTCTGTTGTATATAATAAAAATGAAGGGTTTTATTATTTTTATACCTAAATTTATTATGATTCAAATATCACTTTGATGATCTCACTTTTTTTGTGTTTACGGTTTGAATGGTACAAAATTGGTAATTGATATTTTTCACAACTTTTATTCTTAAGGAATTTGTTATGTTATAAACTTATCTTTGTTTATGAGGTGTATATACATAATATTTGATAATTTATAACATGAATATAATTATTTTCATGATTTTCTATGTTTCATTAAATGTTTTTATTTATTGGGGATTACAAATCAAAGTCACCAAAGTGGTAAAAGTTTTTTCTATAATCATATCATTACTGGGATTATGTATGATTAAGTGTTTGATTTTTAAATATTTTAATTAGAATTAATTATATTTTACTATGTTTGTTAATGATATTTTAATATAAAATTAGAAATTGAAAACTCTTTGGTTCCTTGAATAATTTAGAAAATATTTTCATGAAAATCTGACTTTGTTCTCTCTTCAGTGAAAAATTATTTTTCTTCCAAAACTATGTTTTATAAGAATTTTTTTAAAGATATTTTTTGAATCATGAAAATGAATTATTAAATTTTTATCAAATTTATCATTTAAAAAAGGTTGTATTCAGAGGAATATTCTTGTATCTTTCCGATCAATTCACTTTTCCAACCTTTTATAGTGTAAAAGGAATGGTATTTTAACATGTTTGACTTATATGGATTTAACCCTCATAGTGTCCTTAATTTCATTAATTATTCATTAATATTATTACAGTTATATTATTAATGACAAATTTTCCAAATATTTTTTAATTTCAATGTTTTTAAAAGCGGGTTTCAAAAAAAATGTATTTTCATAATATTTTTGTTTTATAAAGTGATTTTGTAAATTAAAAGGAAATTTTCCTCTAGAATATATTTAATAATATTTTAATGCTATTTAAATTCATTAATTTCAACAACACTTGTTTTTACTTAACCTCTAATGGGGATAATTTTTATATATAACATCCGATTTCATTTCTGGATGTTTTTTTATCATTTCAAAGAGGTCCTTTTGGAACCCATTTGTTTCCATAGTTTAATCATATTTCAAGGAGATTGGTGTGGAACCTATTTCATTCCTTGTGTTAATGATATTTTAAATTGATTATTATAGAACATATTTCTTTTATATGGTTTGATCATGCTCTAAAATGAAGAAATGAATTTTTAGTGATATATGATGAAATTAATTATCTATGTTCTTTATTCATGTTATAGTTTTTGGAAATTATATATGGTGGGGCCTGTAAATATAATTGGATGAA
Organism: Viscum album; assembly: GCA_963277665.1. Taxonomy (NCBI): domain Eukaryota; kingdom Viridiplantae; phylum Streptophyta; class Magnoliopsida; order Santalales; family Viscaceae; genus Viscum; species Viscum album. The sequence continues at coordinate 300,458,988 of OY728137.1, read as the reverse complement.
ACTATTATATTTTATACAATGGTTTTACCAAGATATATCACCAATGCATTGAGAAGTGAATATTTTCACTCTAGAATAATATAGGAAGACAAACATATGGTTATTCGAATTTTATTGGTTTTGTAAGGGTTCTATGAGATGATGTTTTAAGATAATAATATGTATTATCAATTCCTATAATGGGTTTATGATGTTTCATCTGATCAAGATTAATATAACATGAAACATGATTATTTTATATTATTAATTTTTCCTATGTTAACCCATTATTCTATAATTACATTTTTGATTATCCAAGTATTTATGGGTCTGAATATTCATATGTTATACGCATGGACTTTTATTATGTCATGATAGCCTCATGCTCTTCTTAGGATGAATGGTAACATTCATTTTTTAATGACTCAATGTTTCCTTACTGATAATCCAATCTCACCCCTATTATATTTCCTTTCCCCATGTTTATAAATAATGATGTTGAATGCATTATCTCTAGAAGGGATTTCATATTGACGATAATGATGTGTTAATTTGAAAAATAAAAGCTTTTATAAGGGATACAAATGCCTTTTTATATTCATTTTAATTACTTATATAAGAATTTGGTAAGAACCCAGCTCTTCGTTTTCAGGTATGTTTTTCTTTTTCCTGGAGTTTTTGAGAAAAGAGGAGTTTCTGGAAATTTTTGACGTACACACCGTGTACTTTATGAGTACACGCCCTGTACTCCCTTGCCACACTAGGCTGTGTGATGGCCGTGTCCGGGCCACACACACGGTGTGTAGGGGTGAAGTGGGGGCCGCTTAAATCAGAGTATGTAAAAGGAGAGTACATTCCATGTACTCAAGAAGTACACACTATCTATTTTTTTTCCTTAAACGGATCGGGGTCTCGCCTAAGAGACATAACTGTCTTCTTCTCCAGCGCCTTCGACCGAGAGTGACCCGTACGGCCGCGGATCTTCTCCGAGCCCCCGAGCCTCAGTCCGTTTTCCGAATCGACCACCGTCGATTAAGTTGGAACCACAGCGGTGAGTTCTTCCTTCTCCTAGAGCCTTGATTTCCAATTCTTCCTCTTTCTTAAGTTATCATCGGTTGAGCATTTTGTGCGTTTTCATATATCTACACCATTCTGAGGAGATTCAATCCTCGTGGTTCAATTATATCAATCTCCTAGGATCTAGGTAGGTGGTTTAGGCCTTACATTTCGATGTCTTTGAGTTTTATGCACATATTCCACCGATACCCATGACGGGGTATTGCGTGTTTACCTTTTTTACCTTATAGTTATTTTCTTTCCTTGCATGAATGCCTATATAGAGGTAAATTGATCATGTTTGGGGATATTTTTTGTTCTTGGATGTTTTTCCCATGCTTTGTTCTTATTGCAACCTTTGGGTTTCTTAGACTTTGGCTGTTGTACCTGTTTCCATGCCTTGTGATCATAGGACAGAATGATGTTGTTAACATGCTTGTTGCTCTGTTGACTGTTAGCTAAGTAGCTCTATAGGTGTACATTGGTTATCCAAGTAGCTCTATATGTGTACTCTGGCCTTATAGAATTAATATGCACTAACCGGCACGAGACTGTGAGAACCTGGTGCTATAGACTATAAGGGATAGACCGAGTGAGCTTACCGGAGAGTCTTAGATATTACAGACCATAGGAGGGTAGACCGAGTGACCTTCCTCAGAGGGTCTTGGATATTGTAGACTACAGGGGATAGACCGAGTGAGCTTCCCAGAGAGTCTTGGATATTATAGACTACAGGAGGTTAGACCAAGTGAGATTCCTCGGAGAGTCTTTATATTGTTTGAATTTCTTTAAAACCATCCAATGATAGAGGAGGAATTGACCGAGTGAGCTTCCTCAGAGAGTCTGAGGTATACCTGAGGCTATAGGTGGAATGGCCTAGTGAGCTTCCTTAGAGAGTGTCTAGACCTTGGGTCCAAGAGGGTTAGACAACGTGATCTCCCACATAGAGTCCCTGACTACCCTAGACTATAAGGGGAATTGACCGAGTGAGCTTTCGTAGAGAGTCTTATAATCTGTAATGACCAAACCAGAGGGGTTAGGCTAAGTGCACTACCTAGAGGGTTGTGGTATTTCGTGTATAGTACCAGAGGGGTTCCTACTGTGGTTAGTTGTTTCTTCTCTACTGCTTGTTGTTCTGTGGATTGTTTACTACTGTATATCATCTTGTTACTGCTTACTGATTAGTGCCTGCTGTGTTACTATTACTGTTTACTGCTTATAGCACTATTACCTGAAATATAATCACAATCTATTAGGCACAAATTGTTGGGTGGTTGCCTATTGGTATTTAGTCTTACACCCTATTTGGGCCATCTTTTCGGGCCCAAGAAGACTATGTTGTTGCAGGAATAGATAAGGGAAAGCGCCCTTCGACTTCTGGTACTTGATTTCCTTAGAGCAGGAGAGCATGGGACCAAGCTGAGGCTTGCGATGCTGAAGAGCTACTTTTTGTCTTTCTTTTGTAATTGTTTTGGTACTATTGTATTTCCAGCATTGTGACATGTTTGGTTGCTTTCCTATATATGTATCATGCGTCATTTCATATATGCATGTGTTCTCCAGTTGTTTATTGTTTTAGTCTTCCGCTGTTTATTATTCTTTGATATTTACTGCTTCCGCTATTTTTCTGCTTGTTTACTTCCACTGTGTACTCTTCCAATGAGGGCATAGCTTACCCACTATCACACCCAAGGCCCTGACTACTAGTCAGCAGCCTTTGGAATTTGGGGAAATGTGCTTGAGGCCATGTGACCAACCGGGTACGGGGCGCCTCTGGGTGGCTTCTAGAACTGGGATGTTACAAAGTGGTATTAGAGGTATTCTTTTCTCTTGATTAATGGTTTGGATCCTTTAGCTAGGGATAGGAAAGATTCGGCACTTGGTAATAAGATGTTCTCGGGAGTAGCTAACCCATGTATAGGGAAAAGCCATAGTACCTTGTTCTTGTAGTTTTCTGGTTTTGAGATTTTACAGTTGATATGATTTCACATAGAGTGATTCACATGACTTGTGTTGTTATTTTTGTTGCTATTATGGTTCTATTTCTGTTGCAACCTGATGAGATGAGGGCATGGCATCTCATGCATCATATAAGAACTTATTAGAAATCACATGCCATGCATTCTTTCCAGGCCATCTAGGATGCATTAGTGATTGTATGTTGTTGTGATAGACTTTGTGTAGATTATGCATGCTATTATGATAGATGATTTGATAGAATTTATGTTGTTCGATGAAGGCTTGTTTGTAATTGGTGAATCATTGAACTATTTTTCTTTATATATGACTGCTTTGGATGACTTGATTTGGTTTGTGGGGAGTATGGGCCCTCAAGGATCGTAATTGGGCCCTTCATGCCTTGTTTTCTATGTTTCTGGGCTTTAGTAAAGTTTCTAAGCTACTGCCCAGAAAAAACACAGAATACAAGGTGTGTACTTTATGACTATACCTTGTGTAGTTTCAGATCATGTCATTGACTGTGTGAGCAGGAACACGGTGTTGATGAAATGTCTTTAGAAACACGTCGTGTACGGTAGGTGCACGCCGTGTAGTATAGAGGCGTGTACCCGGCCGTGTCACTAACAACACGGGCCGGGGGAGATCGAGTAGGACACGGCCTGTTGGTAAAGAACATGCAGTGTAGTATTGTTCCAAATACCTAGGCATGTCACGAACAACATGGGTCGGTCTTATCTTCTCCTATACACGTCGTGTTTGTTTGAAACACACCGTGTAAGGGTCAGCCGTGTCGCCGGCCGTGTAAGTAACTACACAGTTTTCCAAAACCTTTTCTAGTACACGTCGTGTCCTTAGTGAACACATCGTGTAGTCTAGGGTTAAGAGGACCATGTGGGTTAGCCGTGTAAAGAGACTCGGGTAGGGGAATAGAGTTCAAGTACACGCCATGTGTGGGTACAACACGCTGTGTAGTATGGGGTGTTACACGACCAGAGGTGGTAGGAGTACACGCCCATGTCTTTGGTTTAAGTGAACACGCCATGTATTTTTTATACACGTCGTGTAGTCGTGTTTTCTAAACTAGATTGTTTCCTTCTCCTATAACCGTTTTGTACTCCTGTGTTCTAAGTCTTTGATAATCTAGATCTGAGGTGTGCTTTTGATCTTTTCAGAGCCATGCCTCTGAGACGTCCTCCAGTTGTACGTCAGTTTCCAGATGGTGATCAGACACCGGATATGGACGATCAGGGATCTCCAGTAGATCCTCCTCATATGCCAGCCTTGGAACTAGAAATTATACCCATCACAGGTTCTGATACTCAGTTCAGGGGGGACTTCCTAAGGATGATGCAGACTTTTCAAGGAGCACCGCCTCCTGCCCAGTCGATGTCTGAATTGATGTGGGTCTTTCAGTAGTAGCATCCTCCTACTTTCTCAGGGTATGGAGGACCCCAGGCTGCAGAGTCGTGGTTAGAGGCCATGCTGACAATCATTGAGCATCTAAAGATACCCCCAGAGAAAAGGGTAATGCTGGCCACTTATATGCTCTGTGACACCGCCAGGAGGTTGTGGGAGGTGATCTCGCAGTCTGGGCGCCAGCAGAGTATTTCATGGGATGCGTTTCACCTCACATTCTATGACTACTTTTACCCAATGACCTTGAGGGCCGACCGAGCCTATGAGATTATGAGTATGCAGTAGGGTACTCTTTCTGTTATGGAGTACTCATCCCACTTTACCGAGATGCTGCACTTCATGTCGATCCCAGCAGGTGATGAGTTGTTCCATGCTAGGAATTTTGAGGATGGTCTCATGCAGGAGATATGTTCCCAGGTGAATATCTTCAGGTTTACTTCGATATCCTCAATCATCAAACATGCGTTGATCAATGAGTGCAACATGAGGGACTCTAGAGCTTTGAGCCAGGGCAGTTCGACATCCAGAGCTAGTGTTCCTCCCACGGATAGTAGGATGCGCCGCAGAGAGTCTTCTCGAGGAGATCAGGGTAGGCATGATGTATGTTCTGGTAGCCAGGTTGTATGCTACCAGTGCGGTAGGAGTGGGCATACTAGGCCTCAATTCCAGAGAGACCCGATGGAGTGCTGATCTTGCAGCAAGATGGGCCATCTTTAGCGCTTCTGTCAGATCTTCTCTCCTTCAGCTCATGGTAGGGGTTATTCTATGACCCCACATTTAGAAGATGGTTCACCAGTTTCTCACTAGTCTGGGAACTGGAGTTCTTCCAGCCGTTCGGTCCGAGGTGGAGGTCGTGGCCGTGGTGGTAAGTCACCAGGTTATCTGCGACAGTATATTGGATCAGCTCAAAGTGGTCAGCTAGGGGCACAGGGCCATGGTACAGGCTAGACCTTTACCATGGAGCAGACCTATTAGGAGCAGGATCTCGACCCTTCTACAGTTCTAGGTACAATCTTATTTGCCTCACTTTTATCTTCATCCCTTTTCGATACTGGTGCTTCACATATTTTTATATCTGTTTTTGTTGTGGAGAGCCTTGGGCTCTATATCTTTTCGTCTACCGACTTATTGACTCTTGACATGCCATTGGTAATGAGGAAATATAGCATACGTTAGTGCAGAGAGTGCCATTTTGAGGTTGCAGGGTGTCATTTCTTATGGGACCTCTATGTCCGAGAGATGAGAGGCAATGACGTCATTCTCGGGATGGACTGGATGGGTCCCTTCTAGGCAGTCATCGATTTCTATCACCGCAAGGTGAGTTTCATTTCATCAGAGGGCGGATCTTCCCTTCATTGAGGTGAGTGGGATGTCTAGGTGGGTAGAGCTGGACCAGAGCATCATGGACTAGGAGGAGTTACAGCCCAGATTTCTATTTTTATCTGGATGACCGGGGGACTTCACAGTTAGAATTTTCTCCACTGGTGGATCATTTCAGGGATGTCTTTACAAACGTCTTTTTAGGTTTTCCTCTGAAGCGTGAGGTATAATTCTCGATTGAGATCGTTCTAGGAGTGACACCGGTGTCCATTCCTCTTTATAGGATGGCCACACCTGAGTTGCAGGAGATCAAGAAGAATTTGGAGGAGTTACAAGCAAATGGTTTCATCTGACCCAGTACTTCTCCTTGGGGTTCACCTATAATGTTTGCAAAAAAGTAGACGACACCCTTTGGATTTGTGTGGATTATCAAAAGCTGAACCAGTTGACGATCAAGAACCGATATCCCTTGCCGAGGATCTATGACCTCTTTGATAAACTTCGAGGAGACCAGGTGTTCTCGAAAATCGATTTGAGGTCTGGTTATCATCAGTTTCACGTAATACCATCATATATACCTCTTACAGCCTTCAAGAGTAGGTATGGTCTGTACGAGTATACAGTCATTCCGTAATGTCTCACGAACGTGCCAACATTTTTTATGGCACTGATGAACCGAGTGTTCCATCCATACTTAGATTCCTTTGTGGTGGTTTTCATGGATGACATCTTGGTGTACTATCATACACGGCACGACCATGCCATGTATCTTGAGATCATTCTAAGTACATTGAGAGAGATAATCAGTTATATGATAAGCTCTCAAAATGCCACTTTTGGATAGATCAGATTCACTTTCTCGGTCATGTTATCTCAGAGACATGAGTATGAGTGGACCTAGAGAAAGTGAGAGTAGTATTTTTCTAGGAGTAGCCGAAGAATGTCTTTTAGGTGCAGAGTTTTCTAGGGATGGCTGGATACTACATGCATTTCATACAAGACTTTTCACGCCTAGAAGCACCACTGACATGTCTGACCAAGAAGGGGGTGAAGTGTTTAGGGTCAGATTCTTGTGAGTCATCCTTTTAAGAGCTGAAGGGGAGGTTTATGTCCGCACTGATACTTGTCTTTCCAGAGCTGGCCAAGGGCTATACTATATACTGTGATGCTTCAGGTATCGGGCTGGGAGCTATTCTTATGCAAGGACATGGGGTCGTTTCTTATGGGTCTCGATAGTTGAGGCCACATGAGAGGAACTAACCGATGCACAATCATGAGTTTGCGGCTATTATTCATTCCTTATGCTGTTGGAGACACTCCCTTCTAGGAGAGAACTTTGTGGTCTTCATCGACCACAAGACTCTCAAGTATATCCTAACTCAGCATGATCTGAATCTGAGATAGCACAGGTGGGTCGAGTATCTTCGGTTTTTCGACATTGAGCTCGCCTATACTCTATGAAAGGGCAACACAATGGAAGATGTTTTGAGCAGAAGAACTCAAATTCGGGAAATTTAGGAGGCCAGTAGAGAGTGGCAGCTTATGGCTCTGTTCTCTGAGAAGCATCTGGAGGCGCACGACAGTCAGGGACATACTTACCTATCTTCTATAGATGTTACCACTTCTCTTCATGATCGGGTACGGATGAGGCAGCTATCAGACTCAGAAGGCTTAGTCCTGCGGGAGAGTGTGTCAAGAGAGGAACCTCTTTCTGGGTGGACAGTGGGGAAGGATGAGATCTTGCTTTTCTAGGGATGTGTATGGGTGCCATCAGACAAACGTGCGGAGCTGATTCGGGATTTTCATTCTTCAGTTTGGGCCGATCGTCCTAGCGTCACCAAGATGTATCGTGATCTACACCGCCAGTACTGGTGGATAGGTATGAAGATAAATGTTGTTGGTTTTTTCATGAGATGTTCTACTTGCCAACCGGTGAAAGAAGAGCATCAGCAACCAGTATGGATTTTACAGTATTTAACTATTCCCGAGTGTAAGTGGAACGATGTCGCAATGGATTTCATGACCGGGTTACTGAGTTCACCTCAAGGGAGTGATGCTGTTTATGTTGTCGTCGATAGGCTTATGAAGGTTTATCACTTCTTGCCGATCAGGGACACATTCAGTGTTGATGAGTTGGGACAGTTGTATATATGAGATATTGTATATCTACATGGAGTTCCACGCTCCATTGTTTTTGATAGGGATGCACGCTTTGTTTCTCAGTTCTGGCTGGGACATCATAAGGCTTTGGGTACACAGGTACTTTTGAGTATAACATATCATCCCAACAACGATGGCCAGTCCAAGCGTACGATCTAGGTTCTTGAGGATATGCTCCGATCATACATTCTAGACTTTGGCGGTTCTTGGGAGAAGCATATTCCTCTGGTGGAGTTTTCCTATAACAACAATTTCCAAGAGACTATTCAGATGGCGCCTTATGAGGATTTTTATGGTAGGCCATGCCGATCACCCTTATGATGGCTGGAGGCAGGAGAGGCAGTTTTTCTAGGACCTTGTATTGTTCAGGAGACCTTAGAGCAGATAGAGTTGATTCGCAAGAGGATGGCTACAACACAGTCTCGGCAGAAGTCTTATGCTGATCAGCGGAGACGACCTCTGGAGTTTGAGGCTGGAGATCACGTTTTTCTGCGTGTTGCACTGAGGTTGGGACACAAGGGGATTTAGAGATAGGGTAAGCTTTCACTGAAATACGTCGGGCCATTTGAGGTGTTTGAGAGAGTTCAGCCGGTTGCCTATCAGTTGTAGTTACCGCAGAGGTAGCAAGCTATGCACAACGTCTTCCATGTTTCTCAGCTCCAACGTTACTTTTCAGGCATGTCTCATGTCTTTCAACTTGAGGAGGTTGAGCTTGAATCAGATGCGTCATTTTAGGAGCATCCCATCCGGATTGTCGATCGCAGTACGAAGGTTCTCTTTGGACGGTCTGTTCCACTAGTACGGGTGCTATGGCAGCATGGGCGAGTGTAGTACGAGACATGGGAGAGGGAGACCGATGTAAGATCATAGTGGCTGGAGCTGTTCGGGGTTTCTTCTTCTATGCATCGCTTGGGAAATTCGGGGATGAACATCTTTAAGGGGGGAAGTTTATAAGAACTCGGATCTTCATTTTTAGGTATGTTTTTTTCTGGAGTTTTTGAGAAAAGAGGAGTTTTTGGAAATGTTTGAAGTACACGCCATGTACTCCTTTGCCGTGCTAGGACGTGTGCTGGCTATGTCCGAGCCACAGACACGGTGTGTAGGAGTGAAGTGGAGGCCGTTTAAAGCGGAGTACAGAAAAGTATAGTACCCAGAGTGTACTCAAGAAATACACGCCGTGTATTTTCTTTTTTTTCATTAAACGGACCAAGGTCGTGCCTAAGTGACAGAACTGTCTTCTTCTCCAGCGCCTTCGACTGAGAGCAGCTTATACGGCCATCCATCTTCTCCAAGCCCCTGAGCCTCTGTCTGTTCTATTAATCGAACGTCGTCGGTTGCTTTAGAACCACAACGATGATTTATTCCTTCTCCGAGAGCCTTGATTTCCAATTCCACCTCTTTCTTATGTTATCATGGGTTGAGTGTTTTGTGCGTTTTTGTAGATCTCTGCCGTTCTTGGGAGAATCAATCCTCGTGGATCAAGTATATTGACCTCCTAGGATCGAGGTAGGTGGTTTGTGCCTTACCTTTCAATGTATTTGAGTTTTATGTGAAAATTACACCAATACCTATGATAGGGTATTGTGTGTTTACCTTTTTACCCTTGTGGTTATTTTCCTGCCTTGTTTTCATTCTTTTGTAGAGGTAAATTGATCATGTTTATGGACATTTTTCATGCTTGGATGTTTTTCCCATTCATTGTTCTTATTGAAACTTTGGGTCTCTTAGCCTTTGGCCTTTGTACCTATTTCCATGCCTTGTAATCATAGGACGGAATGATGTTGTTAACATGCTTTTTGCTCTGTTAGCTGTTAGCCAAGTATCTCTATAGGTGTACTTTGGTTACCATGTAGCTCTATAGGTGTACTCTAGCCTTATAGCATTAATATGCACTGACTAGAGCAGGACCATGAAAAACCGGTGCTATATACTATAAGGGATAGACCGAGTGAGCTTCCTCGAGAGTCTTATATATTACAGACCACAGGAGGGTAGACCGAGTGAGCTTCCTCAGATGGCCTTGGACATTGTAGACTATAGGGGATAGACCGAGTGAGATTCCCAGAGAGTTTGGGATATTATAGACTATAGGAGGGTAGACCGAGTGTGATTCCCCAGAGACACTTTACTTTGTTTAAATGTCTTTAAAAACTTCCCAGGCTAGAGGAGGAATTGACCGAGTGATCTTCCTTAGAGAGTCTGAGGTATACCTGAAGCTATAGGAGGATTGACCGAGTGAGCTTTCTCAGAGAGTCTCTAGAACTTGGGGCCAAGAGGGTTATACCACGTGATCTCCCTTAGAGAGTCCTTGACTACACTATACTATAAGGGGAATTGACTGAGTGTGCTTTCCCAGAGAGTCTTATAATCTCATATGACCAAACCAGAGGGGTTAGGCTGAGTGCACAACCCAAAGGGTTGTGGTATTTCTTGGATAGGACCAGAGGGGTTCTTGTTGTGGTTAGTTGTTGCTTATCTACTTCTTGTTGTTATGTGGATTGATTACTGCTTTATATAATCCTCTTACTGCTTACTGATTATTGCTTGTTGTGTTACTGTTACTATTTATTGCTTACTGCACTATTACCTGCCATATACTCACTGACTATTTGGCACAGATCTTTGGGTGGTCGCATACTGGGATTTAGTCTCACACCCTATTTGGGCCATGGTTTTAGGCCCAAGAAACCATGTTGTTGTAGGTATAGACAAGGGAAAGAATCCTTCGACTTCTTGTACATGATTTCCTTGGATCGGGAGAGAATGTGACCAAGCTGAGGTTTGAGATGGTGAGGGGTTACTTTTTGTCTTTATTTTGTACTTGTTTTGGTACTATTGTATTTCCAGCATTGTGACATGTTTGGATGTTTTCCTAGATATGTATCATGCATCATTTCATATATGTATGTGTGCTCCAGTTGTTTATTGTTTTAGTCTTCAACTGTTTATTGTTCTTGGATATTTACTACTTCCACTATTTTTCTACTTGTTTACTTCCGCTGTGTACTCTGCCAATGAGGGCATAGTTTCCCCACTATCACACCCAAGTCCCTCTCTGCTAGTCAGCAGCCTCTGGTATTTGGGGAAATGCACTTGAGGCCATGTGAACAATCATGTATGGGGCCCCTATGGGTGGCTTCCGGAATAGGGACGTTACAAATTTTTCCTATTTAAATATTAATATAAACCTAGAAGATCGCCAAGGTGGTAAGTGATCATATTTTTCCTTTGGGAAATTTAAGTGTTTGATGAAAAAAATGGGTCACAATTATCGGTATCAAACCTATAAATGTATTGATTATGATTTCAAACACAAATTCAGGTGTGTGAGTTTTGGGATGCTAAAACCTATAAATGATACATTCTCCTTCCAAAACATGAATTAAATGTACTTCATATATAACTTTTCCCTTTCTACGGTTCTTAGAAATCATTCCATTTATCATCATTTTCTTCATATATTTTAAAGTAGATAAGAATATCATCTATAAATAATACCTAAAATTTATTATGGTAATTCATATAGACTATATTCATTAATTCCACAACATAGATGGGGGATTATTGAGTCTAACTAGAATCACAAAGAATTTTTAGTGCCCACAAAATTATTGAAAATAAATCTTGGGGATATCCTTCTTCTTCACTATTACATAATATTATCCTAAATGATGATCAAAATTAGAGAAGTACCAGGCTCCATGTACTTTATTGAACAAGTCATCAGTCCATGGAAGATGATTCTTGTTCTTTATAATGAATTTTTGAGATCATGATAATAAATTCATATGGGTGGTGACCCATAAATAGTCATGAAAAGAGGATCATCACACCCCACACTAAAGAATTTTGGCCTATAACCCACTTATACATATTCTATTGTAGTTTATTCTTCATAACTTCAAATTAACTAGTGACTATTCGATATGGTGTATTAAATACTGTAAAAGCTATCGATATATTATTTATTGATAAATCAGCCTCACAACATAAATTAAGACCTTAAATTTATTTGAGAATGACTTCATCATATTCCCCTGCCATGTGCATGTCATCAAAGAAAATATTTCTTTATTCTCAATCATTCGAACAAGATATTCTTGTTCATAAGGAAATAGTATCCATTCTTGATATATTGATATCAAATAATATTCACCTCCTAACTTAAAATTTTATATTTTTAGAGTTATATTTCTGATATGGGGTGTGATTTTTTTATCCTAACAATTTATGTTGGAATAATACAAGAAAATCCAACCGATGCGAAATATAACATCTAATTATATTAAAGAGAGTATTAAAATTTTTTTTAGAAAATTTATCCAACAAATATGTATTACGGATAAGTTATATTCATGGGATGGAATTATTTTCCCATTTTATGTCTTTAATGATTACTCAAATTTTATTTTTTGAGGTGGTGTTGGAGTAGTTATACTGATATTAGATGATATAAAATAATGTGTAAAACCATGGATAATAACACTATCTTTCACCATTTTAACCTTTCTGTAATCATTTAATTCATATAAAATAAAAATAAAGATGAAAATTTTGAAAATTTTAATCATAAAAAAGGTAAAATACAAATAATAAATGGATAAAAATTAAAAGACATATATTCTTTCACCTATAAATTTATAGGTTTCTATATCAGTTATCCATGATCTATTTCCAATCAGAAAATATTATTGTCATTTTGGTTTCATTAATAATGTTTCATAATAATCATTTAAATCTATAAAATAATATCCTAATTATGTTTGAAACCATGTGTGTAGTATGGAATCTTTGTTGTGCACTAGGTGATGATGAATTAAAAACCCAATATACCCGTTTTGAGGTTATTACCTCAAGGTACAATTTTTATAGAGCCACACCCACTTGTAGTATCCATACAAGGATTTGGATTCTTGGTAACCACTTATTCTATTTGGTACCAAAATTTAGGGAACTTTTCAGTTGTTTAGTATTATTCCTATGTATTTTACTAAGGTTTTGTAATCGTAAATCCCTAAAATAACTAGACTTTATTTTGATACCATCTATGAGAAGACTTATTTTAATACAAGTTAACTAATGATATATTTTATAAAGATTCACCGAATGATATCCCAGAAGATCACAAGGCCTATGGTATTTAGGAAATTAGGTGCAAATAATAAAAACATTAATTAGGGATACAATGAGATTATTTAAAACTCCTTAACATGGAATTAAAATTCCATCAATTTTCTAAAACTACAATAGATATCCTGGGGACATACATAAGAAATTGGTGATCTATAAATCCATGTAAGGTTATCAAAAATAATAAAATGATAATAGTAATACATGCAAGAAAATTTTCATTTCAGTATAACATAAAAGAGGTGATAATCATAAACATGAACATCACATCATAGTGTAAGATGATTACATGAAGTTAATATGGGAGTGGTGACAACATAGAACATGAATTCATATGAATAATTTGAGAATAACTGTTGAGAAAAAATAATATTGTGTACCTTGTATAACCTCATATTAATCATAAAAGGTATATAATGAGATAAAGACATCAACCAATGCATCAGAGGGCTATATATTTCCAAATCCACCAATCTCATTCATATCATGTGCATGCATTTGTTTACCACATAAATCATACATTATATAGACATATTTTATTAATTTTAACCACATGAATAAAGAGTGTAATTTACATACATGTATGTAAGAAAAAAATTATGAATAGGAACATCTATTTTAATAAAATTTAGTAGAAATGTGGATTGATATTCACAGGAAAAAGGATTTCCATGGAGAGTAGCAGGATAACTTCTATATCATAACGGGTGTACATAAAGAATCATTAAAGGGTTTAATGAGTGGTGAGGGGGTATATAATTACATATAAATAATCTAGATTGTAAGAAGTATGTGTAAAAAAATATTCCAACATGAACATTTTGAAACCAAAAGGCATATTACAAATGAAGTGCCTGCATATAGAGGTGGCGGAGAAGAACCATTAACATGAGAAGGTGAATATAAACGATTATAATGAGCTAATTAAGAGAATGGGAACATATTATGAGGGATATAGAGAAGTACATTGAGAGTAATATGGTTCTCCATGAGTTTTGGTAGAAGAGGAGTGGGAGGATGTGTGGTTATTTATAAAAAATGTGTGGGAAATTATTTTTCAATTTATATAATTTGGGTTTAGACACTATATGACGTAATAATAAAACCACAAACATTACCATGGGTTTTCAAATGGATTATATCAATGAATATTGATATTCATTATTTTATAAGGTCATGGGATGAAACGATTAAGATAATACACTTTGTGATGTGTAAGTGATTCATGTTTATTAATAATTGACTTTAAAACCTTAAAATATAATATTTGATTCAAATGATTCATTAAGGGTTTATAAATTTTTTAAAATTAATAAAAAAATTAATTCAATGGAGAAATATATAATTGGTCTTTGATGAAATTTATAAAATTTATTACATCACTTTGGCCCATTATGATTTCATAATACATACCATATATTTATACAATAATTATTTATTACCAAACAACATCACTATCTCATTAAATTATGAAGAAATACCTATTAGATAATTTTAAGGTTTTTATTATTAAAATATTATTAATTTTAACAAAATATTTCTCTAAATATGATAATTGAAAATTTTAAATCAAAAAATTCATATGTTAAAAATTACTGGTTTTTATGATAATAATAGTTTTCTAACCAATATAATGAATATATTGGAAGTCATTAAATTATATAATCGTTTATATATAAATATAATATATTAATAAGGTTTTATGAAATTATTTTTTCTTAAAATGTTGAAGTTATCAAAAAACATGTTTTAATTAAGACTACATTGTTTCTAAAAATAAATTGTTTTGTTTCTTCGTATGAAAATGTAATTTTCATCAGATAATATAAAATTGTAATAAAAAAGGGGTTAATTTAATCAATATTTCTTTAAAAGATTAAAAAATCATAATATAAGGATATAGATACATAAAATCTTATTACATTAGTATACTTAGAAAGGGCAAGTTGTGTGGTGGTAAGGATTTCTTTGTGTGGTTTAACTAACATGGATTGAGTTGTGATCTTGATAATCTTAAAGATATATTATAAATGATTTTTTTTCAAATGTCAGTTGTTAAATTTCCATATGGGACTAGCCAATGGAATGTACCATTGATTCAAAATAGCATGGAAGCTTCAATAAATGGGCTTCCTAACTCATGAACCTAATTTTTGAGGCAATCGCTTCTTCCATCTATGATAGCTAGGCTTCATCATAACCATTAATAAATACTAATCTTTATGGTCACTGTATAATGGAAATATTATGAATGATTAAGATGATTAATAGTCTTTCAAATTCAACAGGATATATTAGATGACAATATCCAAAGTTGTTCTTGTGTTTTCTATAGTTAAATAAAA
Organism: Viscum album; assembly: GCA_963277665.1. Classification (NCBI taxonomy): domain Eukaryota; kingdom Viridiplantae; phylum Streptophyta; class Magnoliopsida; order Santalales; family Viscaceae; genus Viscum; species Viscum album. The sequence goes on along the minus strand of OY728137.1, from coordinate 300,443,623 downwards.
CATTCGTAATCAAATATGGAATCTAAGTAAAAAAAATTCAGGCCTTTACCCATAATCCTTATCTGTTTGAGTGAATTAGTTTGATGAAATCCACATAAGAAATTTTGAATTGTGTTATACATTAGGTATGCACATATTACTTGGAGTTATCAAAATACTGTTGTTCATATGAATTTAGAAATATATTGTATGAATTTTTTGATAGTGAATGGATTTTCTCCATCTCATATGACTTTCAATGAGGAGTGTATGATTTTCAAAATAATACATGTGTTTTTTTAGAATCTTGCATAACATAATACTTGGAATACAACATTGATACACCTCATATAAATTTTAGATAGTTCTAATTATACTTTAGATTCATATGATTTAGAGGATTGATAATGGCACATAAACACTTTGAATTTTTTTGGGAACCTATAGACTGAAAATTTGAGAAATTATAGAATATAAATTTTGAAGAAGAAAAAAATTGGGAAGTCATTGAATCTTTTTCTCATGTTCTAATAATTAAAATTATATTTGTTTACCATAATTCAACATTTTATTAAAATAATATGAATTATTATTTGGCTGAGAAGATAATTTGTTCAGTTATTACAGAGATTTTCAAATAAGAATATTTGAAAACCAGCAATGGTGATCAAAAGATTGTATGTAATATACACATGGATCTAAAGTTACTAAAAGATTATAATATAATATCGAAAATTGGGATTTAATATTAGTATGATAAAGAATATATGTGATGTTATTTTTTGTGTACAAAACAATGTAGAATGTCTAATCGTTTCATGGGAAGCTCTCATTAAGAAAAAAAGAATGTTCCATGTAACAATCCATAGGGGTATTTAGTTTTGCATGGTCATGAAAATTTTTTAATATAGATTTAATTGTGGTATATTTTTATAATAGGAAATGATAATGTTAATAATCATGTTTATTATAAAAATAAGAAATTAAAAATGGTTACTTCTTTTATTTATTTGGATAAAATAGTTGAGAATGAAGATAATGAAGACTATATAGGGGAGGAATAATGGGGTACATGTGGTTTGTTATAATTGTATGATTTTTCTGATGTATTTGAATTTATATAAATATTTCAATACCCCAAAATTTTTAATTAAATTTCTTATACAGAAATTTAAAATGATGGGAGAAAATTAATGCATGAAATTGCACACCTATATAGTTATGGTGGTTATAGAAAGTTTGTTGAGTGGAAGAATTAAATATTTCAGTATATATAGAATTAGGATAGGATTATTGAGAATATAGGACCCACGATAACTTCAATAAGTCTTAAGGTAGTAGAATATTTATATATCAACAAAAATGAGGAAATATTATGTGTCGAATAAGTAGAATAATGAATCCAATTCATCTGTTGTATTTTTGATGATGAAGTGAATGTGATAATCAAAAATATCTTAATACTACATATAATGCTACATTATTTGGAGGATGGTGAGAAAATCTAGTGATCATTTATGAGGCTCCTCATACTCTCACTCCCTACCCCAGTGGTAAAATATATATTTATAATTAGGTTTTGATACTATGTGAGATGACCCAAGCTAAACAAAAATATATTTCACATCATTTTCACAACATAAACATTATATCTCACTATAATCCCACTATCACAATAACTTAATTTTTAATGAATTTGGATATTAGATAAAAATCAGTTTACAATTCTTGTTAATATTTCTCCATGGTTAAATAATACTAGAATATCAACTAAACATATCATATATATTATACTCATATTTATAACCTAGGGAATGGAAAATATATGAAAGGGGTTATATGAAAAGTCAGGTAAGGGAAAACATATCAAGGAGGCACGAAGGGGTAAACCTAAAAAATAGTAAAACATTATCAGTAGAGAAATATAAGATTAAAATAATCATGGATGAATTACAGTTGACCACAAAGCATAAAAAAGTTATAAAATATCAATGATCTAACAAATACCTTGGAATAAGTGAGTAGAAACGTGATATAATAACCATGATCCATTGGACATTAAAAAGGTAAATTAAACATAAACTTGTAATTCATAATATTATTTGAAATTATAACATTGTGAAAATAGACATTCAAAATTATGTCTATGCATTTTCATTGTGAGCATAGTTAACCATACTTATCTTCACGCATTGTCTCAATGATAATATCTAACCACACTTACACTCATTAAAAATATTATTGAGAATATATAGCTATAGTTATAATCATGAACAATTTCTTAAATAATATATAACTACACTTATACTCCCACATAGTCTGTGAGCCTAAATAGCCACACTTATACTCACACACAATCCTTATATTTATAACTAAAGAAATTTATACTAAAAAAATCCATTATATAATGGGATAGAAATCTAATAATAATGAATTGGTCGGATATATATGACCCCACATTCAAACAATCCATACAAATATATTACATTTAAAAATAATAATTTATCATATTATAATGATCCAATGGAATAAAAAATGGGCTTCACAAAATTTTTAAAATCGTATCACCCAAATTTACTTAAATAATTTAAATTATTTATATCCAAAATTAAATAACCCATAAGAATATTTCATAAGATAATTCATAGGGTGATTCATCAAAAAACAGTTTCGTAGTTATTAAATCTATTGGAGGTAAATTAGAAAATTAAGGCAAAACTATAGGACAATTTATGTTTTTATCATTATAGTAAATTATGATGTTATTTTTCATTTTCAAATGCCTTTATAAAAAAGGTTAAGTGAAATTTTAAAAAAAATTCTTTTAAAAATAATCCTCAATAATAAATCCATGAAAAACAAAATGATTTTCTTAGAGGGGATTTTTAGTTTAAGGTAAAACAAACCATCATGGAAGGAAAACCATTTAAACATTTTAAAATACATCTTTTGAAAACCCCAAATTTAAAAAGGAAAAAACGAAAATATTTTAGGAAATTGGAAAAAGATAAATATAATGACTATATGATATAACTCATCATTAGGTTTCTAATTAAATAGGAGAAAATTGGAGGGAAATGAATATATGGACATGGAAGAGATATAATCATTAAAAATATTGTTAATTATTTTTAACAATTTCATACTTTGATGGGGAGGTAATTCATCAAAGGGAAATATTTGAAAAAAAATTATTTCCCATATAGTGAAAGAAAAATTTATATATAGAATATTGTAGTGGAAGAAATCAAACATAGAAGAAATATTTTTATGAATAAAGTTTGTTACTCAATTAAAGGGAGTTGTGCTTGAAAAAAATATTATAGAATTAGTAACACATGAATTGAAATACATTATAAAGAGATAATTTAATGGATTTATAAGTATATTGTATGAAGTGTTTTTTTGAAGGAATTAATAGGGATGTGTATTCACTATAAAAAAGTAACTAAGTGGGGAATATGACATATGTTTTAAGAATGTAAGTTGAGACAATAAAGGCCCCTACATTTCGTCTTAATAAAAAATTATATAAATTTAGATACTATAAAAAAATAAATTACTTAATAAAAAAATTTAACCTTATTATTATCTAATAAAATTTCCAAATTTTAATTATAATAATTTTTTATTCATCCAATATCTCTTATGTTTATTTTCACCGTAATATGTTTGGAATTTTGATTATTTCATAATTTTTTTGTAATGGAGATGTTTAACACCATTATTTTATATCATGTTAATAATTAAAATTTTATACAATATATTTAAATATATTTTTTTCAATGATTTATTCTTCCCTAAGTTAATATATTGTAAAATATATACATGGTTTGTGAAAATTGATTCCATAATGACCTTGTTTTGTGTAATTTATCGATATCATAATATTAATTTATAACGATCATTAATTTTTTCTCATACATTCATAAATAAATTCATGAAATCTAAAAATCCATAATATAATATATATTTATCAAATATATTCTCCAACCGTCCATGTATGGTGGTTATGAAAAATTAAATGTGTTGCTCCATGGAGACGGTAGTATGTAGGTACACACGAACAACATTTTAATTTTTTATATAGTTAAAAGTAAGAAGAAACTGATATATCTTCCAAGGATATTAATAATTATATAAAAATTATATGTATTGATTAAATAACCTTTTTAAACTAGCTGTGCATGGTGCGAAGTAAAATCAAATACAACAATTCGTGGAGGTGGTAGTCTGCACGTAAAAAAATGGTGTTTTTATTTTTCTAATGAAAAAGGGTAATGGTTAATAATGGTTATTATTATAAAATAATAACATTATATATAATAATGACTCAAATTTCTATATATAATAATGGAATTATTTTACTTGTATCTAAATAATATAAAATAAATGAGGTTAGTGAGTGATTAGTACTCACCTTGAGAACTTGAGCAGTCCCTTAGTAAAATTATTTGAAATGGAATAATAAAGAAACTTTATTGTGGCCTAAGGATTTTGTTAATGAATGAGGAATATGTTATAAATAAAATTGATAGAGTTCAAATAAAATATCAAATTTCAAGAGTTTCCTTGAATGGGTGGTGGAATTCACTGTTTATAAGTGGAGGGAATATAATTTTTGTATGTATATATTATCAATATAAATATAGCACATTTTTCAAATGGAATGTGGATACAAAGTGTTAAATAATAAAGAGGGGGATGAATTATAGTTTAATATATATCAACCACTTAGTTGGATATTTTTTTTAAATTCATAGTATTTCAACCTTATTTGTTTTCACATGTACCATTTTTTATTTTTTACCATGGTTATAAATTTTTACCTAACTAATTATTTATTTATGATTAAAAATAAAATGAAGATTATTACATAATTTTGACCTAAGTATTCAGTATATGAAATCAATTCAATTAAATAAAATTTCTATTTCTGAGAAAAATTAATTTTAACACTGGCGCACATAACATGTAAAAACATGTTTTAGGAAAAGTGTATTTTTAAGAATAAAAATTATATTTAGGATAAAATTATCATTTTTTTTGATTTACATGAAATTAATTTGTTTAAAATATTGAAAAATACAATTTATTTGGAATTTAATGTAATCTAAATATAGAAATCAACCTTGTGAAAACATAATTACAAGAAAAAAATGATTAACAAGTTTCATTAGAATAAATGATTTTTAAGTTTCAAATTATTAAACAAGGGATTTTATAAATTAAAAATAATATTTTTAACTAAATTATTTTATTCCACAAAATTATATTTTTTAATAAATATTTTTATAAATTTTACAATCCAACATAGTTTATGCTATTTTCATAAAATTACATTATAGATATAAACTACAGTTACTTATAGTCACAAAAAACAAACTATTTTAAAAGTTGTCCCAAAAAACAGTGTAGTTTTTTGAAATGATGAATTAGAAAATATGTTTCATTTCATCATATTAAAATTTTAAAATTTACTACTTCAACATATAAAGGAAAATAAAAAATTTAAAGAAAATAATATTTTTGTTAAAATAATAAACTTATGAACATTAATTTTTATAATATTATTTAGTATTAGTTTATAATTAAATAATTGTTAATAAAATTGTTTTCAATTTTACATATTATTATAATCTTCTTTTCAAGGTGATAATTTTCATTTATTAGGTAAAATACACATTATTATTGTTTTTTAAATAATATTTATTTTATCTTTAAATAGTTCTTATCTCATTTTATTAATTATTTTATTATAATGCTTAAATTTAATCAATTGATAAATAGTTATTTAATAGATATAATATAAATGTAATTAAAAATATATATTTTTTATAATAAATCATTTTATTTTATTTTTATTTACTTGTAGAATTTTGATAATTGAAATATTCTTATAGATGTTTCGCATCATATTGAATTATTATAATAAGCTGAATCAGAGTTCATTTTAGTTTGTTTTTCCATCTGAAGTAAGATATAAAGCACATTTGGTTTTAATGAAAAATATAATTTAAAATCTAAGGGTGTTGCACTCTCCCACTAACATAGAATATTTCATCAAAATATTAATAATCACTTGTAAATGGAAATTTTTAGGGTCGTTCATGAGTAAAGATTTAATTTCTAATGAGGTATTATCCTGCACTATCTTAGGTAAGACACGTGAATTCATATTTTCCCTGAAAATAGGAATACCATTAATATTGAGTTCCTATTGGACCACTTGAGCTAAATACCATGCATGATTGCCTGTTAAGACCAATATAATGGGTTTATTTTTCATAGGTTTTTTATAGTTAGCCTTTAATAAATAGTTAAACATTGGTTGATTTAAGATTTTAAATTTTATTTTACTATCTTAGAAATTTTCAGGGCCTCTAAATATTGATATTCAATCCATGGCCAATATCACCTAAAATTTGACTAAGGGAAAGAAAATATGGTTTATAGGAGGGCATTCCCTTAGACATCTATTAAAGGGGAGTTGCAGACTAGTGAAGTATTGATGAACTAATAAGAGTCTTCATCGATAATATAACATTTTACTGTTAAAATTTTCAACATATAAATTACATGGTAATACCCAAAAAATATTATACTCTCTATTTGTGATTTAGTGATGATTGTATCCTTCATTAATCATATAAAATTATAACTCCACATGTTTTGATTTCAAAATATTTCCCTTGGCTTTATAGAATACAGATGATCGTTATCGTCATTACCCCTTAAGTTAGGGTATCGATTTATATAACGATCAAACTTCTTTTAATTAAAGCATTATAAATTCTTCACTTTCATTACATTTTTTTTCAACTTCTTATATCCTATAAAAAAATCAAATTGATGGTGAATCCTTACACACTAAAATAATATTATATTTATCCATTTCAAAACATTCTCTTGTTCTTCTTTACACATTTATCATTTATGTAGTTAAAATATCATTCCTCCATATGGGTTTTCAATAGAGTTTACTTGAAAATCCTTCTTCATTTATTATCTTCAATGTCAACAACTTTAATTTACTCTTTATGTGCACATAAAACAACCTATTCATAAGTATAATATTATCTTATAGATAATTCATTTGGAAACATGGTTTTAGGAAGCTGATGAATCGTTTGATCATACACATGAGGTCAGTAATAAATATGATTATGTGCATTGTGAGTATTATGAAGTTTACTTTATAGGTTCTCACTTATTCATCATCAGCTAGTTTAAACTCTTGTAATTATCTCCCTAGTTTCTTATGAATAGTTATTGAACCCTTCCCTCCAATGATTACCCTCTTGTGCTAGTAATAGAGAAAGAGAGATAATAACCCCCCTGAGTCCCATCTCCAATAGGCCCCAGGGTGGAAACCAACACCAAGGGTATAAAATTATCATATAAATGGGAGGAATTACCATTTTATAGTAACCAATACTGGGAAATAAGATGTATCAAACAAAGCAAAATATAAATACATATATATAAAATAAATCCAAAACCTTCCCACATGTATGTTTAAATAAAACCAGTTATGAATAGACTGAAAATATCTAAAGTGAATACCCAAAAAATTGGGCTAAGTAGTGACACAACAAATGTTCCCATGCATGAACTAGTAATATCCTGCACGGTCCTTGTAATCCTCCTATAAACCTGGAAGCATTTTTATAATAAAGGACCGACGTGAAAGTATACTCAGTTGAAATAAACTAGGTATCTCATGCACAAGTGGGAGACACATAATAAATCACCTATTATAACACATTAGAAACCAACAACACTTAACTAGGAATACTAGTTATACCTATCTCATAGACACCTAGGCCTCGCAACCACACCAAAACCTGCCCGAATAATCTTAGTTCACCAATACCGAGAAGAGGGAGCAGGGAAAAGCCAGTAACCAGCCATCCATCCTCCCACTATGATGATGGGAAAAGTCACCCTCCCCCCGGATAGTGGGGTTTTTCAGAACATATATCTCAACTAGGGTGGGGTGAATATAGAAATAAAAATAAAAATATAGGTATATATATTTTTTATCAAAAAATCAAGCCCATCCAATGGGTTCTTCCCAAATAAGCACCCATCCCACAAAATATCCATCAATAATACCTCTAAATGCCATTTTTCAACACCATCAATCACCACTTAAGAAGTTGTAAAATGAAAGAATCTTCATAATAAGACACAACTCAAAACATAACCCCAACCAACTCATTTAACCAGTTATCATACTTTATTAAGAAATCCATTTGTTCATTCCACCCCTACACTGGGAAAATACTAATCACGACATGAAAAAAGCCACATAGCATTAACCATGCAGAGGAAAAAGAACCTTAGTAAGGAAACTCACTTCATATTTCCACTCCATTAAACACCCCTACTAACCAATTCCATTATCATTCTTCAAATTCATTCCTCCCAATCCATCCTCCCAATAAAAAAACCCACAACACACAACCAAACCCTGAAGGAAATCTCATTACAATTGAACCCAAACGACCCACTATATAACAACACCACACCCATCACACCCTGTGAAATAATCATAGAACAATCGGAATCCATAGCTCCACTTCTCAAACACTTCCCATCCCTTCTATAATCAATCAATCTATGAACATGGGATTCCATTGTAACACACATACCAATCCACCTTATAGTGTTGATATCAACCCCAGCACCACACAACCACTGAAGAAATAAGATAGAATAAAACCACACCCAAAAAACAACCACACCAAACTAGGCATTGTGTATTTAGATTTAGTGAAAAATCATTCTTTAATTACACTTGGATAATTCAAGGGTTAACAAAGTGGAATTTTGATCCCGAGGCATACATTTATTTAACTAGTTATATGTGGTTAATAAATTGAATATATATATATAACTATTAAAAACTTGATAAAAAATCAAATATACGTACAAAAATTAATACCACCAATGACCATGATTTTTATTAGGCATATAGCCTATACATATCATAAAATCAATAGATAAAAATGAAGAACTTAATTCAACTTCCTAGCCCCACGTGTTAATCATTTAACTGATCGAATTAAATTTATTTATTTGGTATTATACTATATTAAAAAGAGAAACAATCATATAAATACCCCACATGATAAAAAAATAAAAGGGAGACAAAGGAATCCCAACCTCAAGAAACAGACGATCAATACCTCCTCCTTATGCCATGTAGGGGGCGTGCAAGGCTCTAGGGAGATGTGATCTGAAGGCCAAAACAAAATGAATGAAATCTATGGGAAGAAAGGTTATGGTATTTCTAGTATGAAGACTAAATGGAAACATTTAGAGAAGATAGGATACCTACTTTAGAAAGTCTATATCCTATATCAATGGAGGTACAAGTTCAAAATCCAATAAATTCGGATCATGATCAAGACCACAAGTTTGGAAAATTTAAAATATTCATGGGAATTAGGAATATAAATATATTTTTTATTTCCATTGAAACTTCTTCAAAAATTCTTAATCATGTTTCTAAACTAATTTTAGGTCAAATAAAATGTTAAAGTGGAAAAACTGGGAAAAAAATATAAATTTGAAACACTGTTAGGGATGAATCATTATTGGGTGAGTAACCCTCACGAGTCAATAGTGGGAGAGGCACCATTGGAAGAATAACATTTTAAAAGTAAATGGTGAGAGATATTGGGGATGAGCTACCAATGGAAAGTCACTATTTAGTGAGACACCGATTAGTGAGTAACGGTTCATTGAGCTACCATTCGGTGAGTCACCATTCGGTGAGACACCATCACGACTCAACATTATTATCAACTCACCATTGCAAGTAACCAATCCTAACTTTCCATCAGTGACCTACCATTACTAACTCCCCATTGTGAGTCACCAATCCTAACTCATTATCCGTGACCAATTGTTCTTGACTCCCCATTGCAAGTCATTAGTCTGGACTCATCGTTAGCGACCTACAATTTTGGAATCCCTATAGTAAGTCACCAGTGTGAGTCACCATTATGATTCATCAACCCTCAATCAACGGTGGAAAAATCACAGTAAAATGAGGTACCGTTAGAAAAAAGTAGAATTTTGTAAAACTCCAGAAATGAGTCATTGTTATCTTCAGAACACCTGAAACACAATATTTTGGAAATGTAATGGTTTAGAGAGGTCTGATCCATTACATCAGATACCTCTCAAACTATTATTTTCCTCAAGCATTCAAAACGAAACCCAGATATAAAAGACGGGTCCAAACTACCAGTCCCTGAGATACCTCTCAATCATGTTTCTATACTTGAAACACTGCTACCGATATCATGTTTCAATGATAAACCACCACGTGTTGTTCTAAATCTAGAGTAAAACTTCAAAATCCATGAAAATATGTCACATATGCTAAAAAAATGACCTAAAGACCCACCACACATGTATAAAAAACACACATCCCTATAAACATGAATTAGGGAAATATCATCTTCTATATCAAGATACTATCTTCTTGGGGAAAAACTAACTCACCTGCATAGATTTAATCGCATCCTCATTAATGTGTATCAATTAGGAATCAATTCCTCACCAATTCATATGTTAGGATTTATTCACACATTGCAGAATAAGGAAACAAGTCATCTCATAGAAAACAAGGTTCAACATCACATTACCATGAAAAACATATAAGGGAATAAATGAAAACTAATATGTGTACTTGGCACGCATCTGCATATTTCTTTCCCAAATACTCTCCTCTATGCCACCATGAATCCACAACACACGAACCAAGGGGATGGCCCATCCGCACAACACCTTCTTCCGATAAACCATGATCTCTACTGGCCACTACGTGAACATTGCGTCATTTTCGACATCCAACTCTCCCCAGTCAGTGTAATGAGAGTCATCATAAAGATACCAATGAAGTTGAGAGACGTGAAAGATGATGTGGATACTCACTAACTTTGGTACAAACTCCAATTAGTACACCACTTCTCCAAATCATCCCAACACCTCTAAGGGTCTGATGAGTCTGGGGGAAAGATTACTCCTTCTACCAAACCTTCACTTCCCTCATCAAGTGGAAACCTTTAAGAACTTGTAGTCCCCATCCTTGAACTCCAATGTACTCCTCCATAGATTGTCATTGAATTAGTCCAGTCCTCTGATGCTTTCATCCTCTTATGAACAAGATTAACCTTCTATGTCATGTTCTAAACAACCATGAGTCCAAGAATAACTATGTCCCCAATATTTTTTCAGCACAAAGGTGAAAAAAATGATCTTCCATTCAAGGATTAAAATGGATCAATGAAAATATAATTTCAATAGTTATTAATGTAAGAAAAATCTAATACGGGTATATTTTGTACCCAAGATCCACTAGAGTCAAAGAATCTTGCATGCAACATATCTTCCAACATCTATGTAGTCCATTCTATCTTCCCATCAATATGAGGGTGGAAAGAAGTTTGGAGGAATAACTAAGTTCCAAAATCATTCTGAAATTACCTCCAGACTTATGAGGTAAAATGTGTACCCTGGTCAGTGATAATATTCTTTAGAATTCAATGCGTCTAAAACACTTCATACACATACCTCCTAGCCATGGTATCTATTGTGCCTGACTTCTTAATCACTATGAAGTGAGATAATTTCATCAGCCAATCCAACACAACCCAGATTTCATCACATCCTCACTTTTCCCTGGGTATACAATGATGAAATCCATCGATATGTCATCCCACCTCCACCCAGGGACATCTAGGGTCTGTAAAAAACCATTTGGGACATGGTGCTCAAACTTCACCTATTGGAACACGAAGCACTAGACTACAAACTCCCACCAAACCCACTTCCATCCAGGCCACCAAAACTACATCCTTAACCTATGAAACTTATTGGAAACTCCTAACTGAACTGATTATGGATAAATATAAAAATCAAATAGAACTTCCTCCGAAATATCAAGAGTAAAGCATTTCTTCCCATGGAACAACATATGATTCTGAACATCCTCTAGCCATCCCTCTGGAGGATCACCTTGGTCAACACAATTGTGCATCAATTATACATCTGAGTCTCCCCAATGAGGCTCGCCCACCTATTTCAACGTAGATGACTACTCAAACATCTGAAATAGAAAACCTCTTCCACCATCTACTGCTACATCTAATTGAAAGATGAAATACTCCTTCATCCCCTTTCAAGAATTTGCGGATTCTCAAACAACCTCCTTCTATGACTTCCTTCTCAAACCATCAACCATGAAATTTCCCATTTTGGAGGTATATGAGATCTTGAAGTAATATTAATAAAGAAAATATATCCACCTTCACAGTCAATAGTTCATACTTTAATGTGAAAAGATTTATCTCAAAGTCTTGTGATCTATGAAGAACATAAAGTAGTCCCCAATGAGATAATTCCACCACAATTCAGTACAAACACCAATGCTACCAACTCTAGATCATTGGTGGCATATTTACATTCATGGGGATGAATATTCCTATACCCATAACACATAACTACCCAATAAAATATCAACATTCATCCCAATCATAGACAGGAGTCTTTAAAAAACACCTCACACATCACCCATTCCTATGGAAATTGAAGCATAAGAGCATTGAACAACTTCCCCTACAGATAGTCTAACACTAGCTTGCACTACTCAATCGACAAAAAATATTGGTCCCTTTTAAGCAGAGCTGTCAACTGAGTTGCAATTCAAGAGAAATTAGGTAAAAAACTTTGATAATAGAAATCTTGACTGAGAAAAATATAAACCACCGACTCATAATTGGTCGTTTACTAAGATACAACTTCCTAGAGCTTTAGCGGGTCCAATGCTACACCCTATTGGGATACCACATTCCCATGGATGTGCAACTCTCGCATCCAAAACATGCACTTGGAAAAACTTCCATAGATATGGGGGCATTGAAGAACCTGCAAGACAGACCTATGATGTTCGGCATGCTCCTCATACAGTATTGAGAAGATCCAGATACCATCAATGAATACGATGATGAACCGGTATAGGAACTCACAGAAAATGGATTTCATGAGTCCCATGAACATGGATGGTGGATTTATAACAATTTAAGACATACAAATGAACTCAAAGTTCCCATTCATATATTTGAATGCTTTGTTAGGGATGTAAACCTTCTTCACCCTCTACTTGTGATATCCAAACCACATGTCAATCTAATAAAACCAACATGCTCCTTTGAGCTGGTCGACAAGATCTTCTATCCTTTGGAGAGGGTAACGGTTCATGAAATTCACCAGATTCAATATCTGGAAGTCTATGAACTACCTCATAACACCATCTTCTTTCTACAAAAACAATACTGGAGAACCCCACAATGACAAAGTAGACCTTATAAATCAATTCTACATCAGATAATCTATCTAAATCCTTAACTCCCATAGCTCTGAACATTCCATCCAATAAAGAACCATAAAAATCATATAATCACTAGGATTCATGTCTATACTGACCATTCCCATGTCATGGTCTCTAAGTAAAACCCTGATTTCAGCCTCCACCTGCTCCATCTCCCCTTAATAGAGGAGGAACCTACTGTCCCTGCTTCTAAAACTGCCTTACTGGAAACTGCTAAGATCGGATCCCCATTTTTTGAATCCTCAAAGGCCCTAGAACATATGACCTATTCCTAGTATCCTTTCCATTAGAATAACCCTGTTGGAACCCCTCTTGAAATAGGACTCCTTGTGAGTTCATCCTCTTAACTACCTCTTCCTTCTACTGGACCTCCAAGTTCATCTTTAAGGTAAAATGATTAACCATTTTCTGGAGAGAAGTATGAGATGACTCCTATAATAATTTATCATGATAATAATAATCTTGGAAATATCCAGTGGAAAAAGTAAGATATATTTGAACATGATCTCCATATATCATACTAAAATACTACCTTATAGGATGGAGAGTAACACCTTACTCTTCGCAACCTTCATAGTCGATGAATGTAATTGTGCATAGAATTCATTCTCAAAATTATCCAATATAAAATCAACCTCCTTTCTATACCCCAGGTACAAAAACCAACACAAACACAAAACTCCCCACATCTAACTCACTTAGAATGGAACCCATTAATTTATTGAATCCTGGATCAAACTAAAGGTGATCACAAGATCCTAGAGAATTCTCTCCATCTCTATATCCGAAATGATATCATCATAGCTTCCCAGAGTATTCCACTAGAAATATTGTAGCATCATTTCCCACTGATCATACTCCTCCACTAGACCAACACTCTTCTGATCAATAAGATCAGCATGTTGAGGCTCAACTACCTGAGCCACTTGTGGATGACAATCGGGTACCATATCTGAAGGTAAAAAAGGAATAGCTAACCCGAATTTTATGAAATTTTATTTAAGATTTATCTTAACACATTATTTATTTTAATTCCTTGAAACTCCTAATTTTAACCAAAAAAGAAGTCATTATGATGCCGGGGGGTACCTTAAGATCTCTACCCTACAAAAAGTGTATCCTTACATGGTGATTCATTAGGCTTAGAGTCCTTTCATAAGATCAAGGGGGACCCTAAAATCCCATGTCTTAGCTAGTAGTCCCTTGACTATGTCACACACCAAGATCACTAAACAAATTTTCCCTACTAACCCATGAAATCTCCACAAGGACTAACTTCAAACTATATCCTATATCTGAACCATTACCTCTTTTTTTTCTATCACAAACCCCTCCCTCTAGAGATTCCCCTCATATGCTGGAAATGAAGAAATAGATGTGATGACCCTCGAGGCCTACCTCTAGTAGGCCCTGGGGTGGCGACCAGCACCGAAGGTATATAATTTCCACATAAATGGGAGGAATTACCATTTATAGAGTAACTGAGATCAGGATAAAATATGTATCAACCTCAAAAAACCCCCAAGAAATAAATATATAAAATAAATCCAAATCCATACCACATAAATGTTTAAAAAAACACTACTATGAATGCAATGAAAATATTTAATGTAAATACCAAAATAACATAGCTAAGTATAGACACAAAAGCTATTCCCATTTCTGAGCTAGTAAAGTCTAGCACAGTCTATATAATCATCATGGAATCCGAAGAGCAGTTTTTTACCATTGAATGATCATACAAGTATTCTCAATAGGAAGAACCGTGGTCTCTCATTCACAAGTGGGAGAAGCATACAACTTCTCTTGTGAGAAAAGAATAGAAACCAATATCACATAAAAACGAATACTAGCAATCCCATCTTCAACAAGGAAAGTTCATCAAATAATGCATGCCATGTAATGTAATATAATATTAACATATATATTTGGGTAACTGATACCACTTTCCACTAGTTAAATACTCATACCCTAATGGAAAATGTCCCAGTGCTTCCACAATCTTCCACAAGACCGATAAACCAACATTCCCGCACACACATGGGCTTCAGAGAATGTCCTAAAACATGGGAATACAAAGCTCACCACATCCCACCCACACACACCTAAGCCACAACCATACCACATCCCACCCGTAGACACATGTGAACAAACCATACCTCATCCTGACTACACCTGGGAAGTACACCATATCTCATCACATAGACACATGGGAAAGAATACCCCGCCCATAGACACTTGGGCCTCACAGCCACATGATAAATTTCCTGAAGAATATTGTGCCACCAATTCCTATAATATAGTGTAGTTAAGAGATAGTAACCAACCATCCATCCTCCAAATAAGATATTAGAAAGATAAAACCTCCCCCATGACATTGGGGGTGATCGCAGCATAGTGAAAAATAATGGTGGGGTGTGTATAAAAAATACAAGTAGAATAAAGGTATATATATATATATATATAGTATCAAACTTTTAAAGGCCATACGATGGGTTCTTCCCAAATAAATAACCATACAAAAAAAACGGCCTTTGCTGCTACCTCTAAATGCATTTTTTTCAACACCAACAACAATCACTTCAGAAGATAATAAATTAACGAATCTTCACAACATTACAAAAATGAAAACATACCCCCAACCAAATTATTTATGAAATTATCATACATTATTAGGAAATCCTTTTTTCATTCCATTCCTACCCAGGAAACTGCTAATCACAACACGAAACAAGACACACGACATAAACCACTTAGAGGAAAAAGAATCATATTAAGGCAGAACACTTCATATTTCCACACCGTTAAACACCCATACCAACAAATACCACCATCATTATTCAAATTAGTTCTTCCCAATCCATAATTTCAATAAAAAAACCCCCAACACACATCCAAACATTGCAACACATCTCATCACATCCACCCTAATAGACCCACTATATAACAACACCACAACCATCATACCCAGTCACATAAACATAACAAAACCTTATTTTATAGCTCCACTACTCAAACACTACCCATCCTTTCCATAGTAAGTCAATCTCTCCACATGATATTTTATTACACCACCCCTACCACCCCACCTTATAGTCGTGATGTGAACCCCCAACACCACAAACCCAAATAAGGAATAAGACAGAATAAAACCAAACACAACACAGATCCACACCAAATAAGGTAGTGTGTATTTAGATTTAGAAAACATTCATTCTTTAATTCCACTTGGATAATATAGGGGTTATCATAGAGAAAGTTTGATCGTGAGGCATGCATTTATTTAACCAGGTATATGTGATTAACAAATTTCATATATATATATATATATATATACATAGACACCCACAAAACCATTCAATACATAATAAAAAAAAGCCACCAATGGTGCTCACACATAGACCACCAACGAATATGATTTTTAATAGGCTTATATCCCATACTGGTCTTAATATCAATAGATAACAAAGTAGAACACTAGTAAACCTCTTACCCCTACATGCTGATCTCTTAAATGATCCGATTATCTGTATTTATTTGGTCTTACTATAACTTAACAAGGGGTAAATTAAAAAACCAACCCCTCATGATACAGAAATAAAATAGATACAATGAAATCCCCAACTCGAGAAACAGACAATCAAAACCTCCTCTTTGTTCCAAACAGGGAGTGTATAAGCGCTACGGGAAATTCAGGCTATAGCCGTGGATTCAAACCATGCCTATAAGTCCCAAAACTATGGGTATAGGTTAGATCCATGATTCAATGAACCGTGGTTGGTAATTTCATGGCTATAGGTCAAGACTTATAGCCATGGTTTCAAACCGTGGTTAATTCCCTATAGCCACAGTTCAAACTGTGGCTATTTCTCAATAGCAATGGTTTGAACTGTGGCTATAGGGTTTTAGCCACGGTTTGAAACCATGGAAGAAAATTAAGCTACAAAATCATATAGCTACAATTCAAAACCGTGCCTATATAGCTTTTTCCACAGTTTAAAATCGTGGATTTAGGCCTACAACCACAGTTTAAAACCATGGGTCTAGGGCTTCACATTTCATAAAAAAAACCTTACCCCCCCCCCCTGAACAGCCCCCCTTCACCCCTGGGCAGCCCCCTACACGCCCCTACACCCCCATGCCCCATGGATAGCCCTTTCACCCCCTAGATAGCTGCTGCACCCCCTTAGATAGCCCGCCATGTACCCCCACGCCCCCCTGGACAGCCCACTTGCACCCCCGGACGACCCCCTTCCACCCTCAGACATCCCCCTTGTACCCCCCTAGACAACCCTTGAACCCCTTGGACATCTCCCACCACTCCCATACCCCCATGGACAAACACCTTTCACCCCCTTGGACAGCCCTTGCACCCCCTGGATATCCCCCTTTCACCCCATGCCCCCTAGACAACCACCTTGCAACCCCCTGGATAGCCCCCTTTCCCCCCACCCCCACTCCTACAGTAGCCCACCACCCCACCCCCTCCATACAGCCCCACCCCCCCAGGATGACCCCCCTGGACAACCCCTTACCCCACACCCCCACTCCTGTAGTATCCCCCCATCCAAACAGCCCCCCCCCTCATGAAGACCCCCCAGCACACCCCCCACCCCACCTTGCACACCCTCCCTGGACAGCCCCTTACACACCTTGTACAACCCTTGCACCCACCCGGACAATCATTGCACCACCTAGACATCCTCTTTCATTCCCTAGACAGCCCTTTCACCCCCTAGATAGCCCCACTACACCCCCATACCCTCCTGGACAACCACTTTGCACCCCCAACTCCAGCTGTAGCCCACAACCCCACCCCCTCCCTGCACCCCCACCCACCCATCTTGCACACCCCCGTATGAGTCATTTTTTTAGAGATTATCATGGTGTCTCAAATGTGAGAATAAGGGGTAAGAATTAAAATTGAAAACATAAATGCAATAATGTAAAAAAATCTATATAAGAATAATCTACCACTATGAGTTTTTGCAATTAGCAGACCTCCATTGGATGTATTTTATTACAAAACCATGACTTCTTTATCAAACAAAACAATTATTTTAACTAACCCTTGTTCAAGAATTTTGATTTAATATAAAAAATCATAATCAAGATGGTAGCTAAATGAAATTTAAAAAATTCATGAATTAAAGAGGCTAGGAGAGGGCTCACTGCCAGCTCTGTGTTGGAGGGTCCACCTCAGCTGCTTCCCTTTTCCAAAGCCAGGAATAAACCTTCCATGGTCCTAGAGTATCCCATGCACTATAATCATGTCAAAAAAAAATCTAACATGAGGAGGGAAGAAAGAAATCAATTCTGCCCAAGGCTGCTTCAAAATCTATAAGTGAATGCAAGAAGAGTCCATCCAGATGTGGATCTAAATTGGAAAAGGCAAACTAGTGGAGAAATTTTTCTCAACCCAACATCTCACATTGATGAAAAAGGACATCCACCTTAATCTCTAATTATTTATTATTTTTGTGTTATTAGTGTGCCATACAATGTAGGGAATTCATGGTTAAACTAGCTCTCAAGAAGAGAGAAAATGAGGGGATGTAAGCTGGAATAACTATTCCAGATAGTAAACAATTCACCATCTTGGTATGATTTATCAAATGGTATTCCAAAGAACATCATAAGGAATGATATACCTTGATAAAGTGAAGATAGTGTGTCGGCTCGATGGGGAGATGAGTGGAGAAGGCCCTTGAGAAGCTGCCAAACTTATTTATTCCATGCAAATCTATAATTTCTAGAAAGTGCTTGAAAAAATCATTGATGAGAAATGCATTTCTCTAATCCCTATTAATGAATGAATAGAGTATGATATTAAGGGGGAGAAATAGAATTAATCAATGAAAAGAATTTTAGGAAATTTGAGATCTCAAGGCTGATTTCTAAAACCTTCTGAATGTAAATGAATGTTTTCAACATGTGTATTGAGATGAGTGTTGGATCGTAGGTTGTAATTATAAAAAGAAAGAAGATATCAATTGGCATCATTTGGTTTCATCTTGAGGACATATGAATAGCCCCTAAATGATTCATGAGAATTATAATTAGTTGGTATCATGCACACACCCATTGCCCCCCTGCACACCCCACCCCTGCCCCCCGTGCACACACCCCCTACCCCCCTGCACACCCCACCCCTGCCCCTGCACACCCCACCCATGCCCCCTCCCCCCCGGTACTGTCTCTAGAGACTCATACTATAGAGCTAGTTTACTATGGATTTTATTATATGGTACTCTTTTATCGTGGAACCATTCTAAATTCCATGGCCAGACATAATTAGGGGTTCTATCTCCCACATCCACCACCCTTTCTATGTATTACAGGCATGTAGGATGCAAATGATTGGACATACAACAACAAGTGCATTTTTGCATAGGTACAGACGTCTTTAGATGAGTGAGTGATTCTAGAGACCTCCATTTTCCATAAATAACCCATTTGATGGTGGAATACCATTAATCAAGATAGAAGACATATGTGGATGAGAGAGTGATACTAGAGACCTCCATTTTCCATTAATAATCCATTTTATGGTGGAATACCATTAATCAAGATATAAGATGGTATTATCATTTATAGAAAACATTCATTGAGGTTGTCCATGAAAAATAAATTACTAACATGATGAAGTCAGACTATTACCATGTGTTTATAGAGATGCAGAAGATCCCTAGAAATGTCTTTATGTAATCATTTTTTTCATTGGGATGCTATGATTTTCCCAATTTATGTCTGCAATCATGGCCCAAGAGGCTCATATATTTTAGATATTCCACCATCAGGATATCAAACTACAGGTAAGGATATTTGATATGACATCATACCCGACCAGATCGGGCTACACCAATCCAACTATCTCGATTGTAGCATCCCTTGATGAGATGGAGGTTAAGAGTTCCATTTTTTTCTCTAAATGTTGCAAGTGTGGCTGGTCCTGATGGGTTCAAAAATTAATTCTTTTTGTTCTACTGGGACATAGTTCGTGATGAGCTCCTTAATTTTATGAGGGACTTCTTTAACCATGCCATAATTCCCTATGGAATCAACTCCAATTTTATTTCCTTGATCCCAAAGAAGGAAAATGATATGGAATTAATAAATTTCAGACTTATATCTATTGGGATTACCTTTCCAAAAAACATTAGAAAAATTATTTCTATGAGGTTAGCTCCCATTTCTCATGGGTTTATCTCTTCAAATCAGCCCCCCGGATAGCCCTTGGACACCCCCCATGGACACCCCCATGGACACCCCCCTAAACACCCCACCTGCACCCTACCCTTGCCCTAGATACCCCCCCCTCAAACCCCCCCCCCCCCCCGAAAAAACCTTGGACAACTCCCCTAGACAGCCCCTCCTAGACAACCCCACTTGCACCCTCCCCCTGCCTTGCAACCCCCAACACCCCCCTGGATAGCCCTTGGACACCCCACCTGCACCCTTCCCTATAGACCCCCCTCGAAAGCTCTTAGACACCCACAAGAAAGCCCCCCTAGACACCCCACCTGCACCCTCCCCCTGCCCTGTAGACCCCCCACCCCCTGACACCCCCCCGAACAGCCCTTGGACACCCCACCTAGATCACTCCCTCTTAGACAATTCTATTTCCAATAGTATCTTCACTTCATTATGAAAGAATTCTAAAGGAACAATTCCTTGAAACTATTCCAAGAATATTCTTTGTCTGGATTATTCTAAATAATAGACTTCCAACACCTATAACTCAGACCCTCTAGTAGTATTGTTACAAAAATAACCTTACGAGACTCATAAATCTAAATCTGGATAAAAATATCCTCAGCCTTCAGAACCAAAACCAATTCATCCTAAGAATCTTGTTAACTAGGAATTATTGTTGGGCTACCATCTTGATTCTGGGGGTTCCAAGGTGTGCCTTCAAGATCGATTTTTTCAAGGATTTTAATTCAGTTAGGTGGGAGTTCTTATGGGATGCTTTGGATTTTCTCGGCTTTCTGGATAGGTTCTCATCTTGGGTTAAAAGATGCATCTCTACCCCAATGTTCTCAGTGAACATTAATGGTAGTTCACATGGATACTTTTCCGGGAAAAGAGGGCTCAGGCAAGGGTATCCACTTTCTCCTTTCCTTTTTGTGATTTGCATGGAGTTCTTCTCATGCATCCTGGTATGCAGGAGGCTGGGGGCTGGTGCGGTTGCTGGTGCGGGCTAGAGTGGCTGGTGTAGGTGGGAAGGTAGGAGGTAGGGGTGGAAGGGGGCTGGTGCAGGCTGTAATAGGTTGAAGGGGCTAGTGTGGGCTGGATTGCAAGTGGCTAGGGGATGTTGGGCATGTGGCAGGGGTTGGTGCAGGTGGGGATGATGGAGGCTGGGGGCTGGTGAGGGCTGGAAATAGTGGCTAGGGCTGTTTTGTAGGTGGGAGAGGACTTGCATGAGTGTTTTTCAAGAGGCCGGGTGGTGGTGGATGGTGTGGTGGCTGGTGAGGGGTGGATTGCAGGTGGCTGGGGGCTGGTGTGGGCACGAATGCAGGTGGAAGGGGGATGAAATGCTGGTGGAAGGGGGCTGGTTGTAGGTGATGGGGGGATGGTGTGGTCTAATTCAAAGGTGGTAGGGGGGGGGCTATTGCGGGCTGGAATACCAGAGGCAGTGGGCTGAAATGAAGGTGGAAGGGGGCTGTTGTGGGTCTGATGTTGCTGGAGCAGGGCCAAACCACATCATTACCATGACGTGACTGCGGCATGACTGCGGAGTGAACGCGGCGTGTTTGCCCGGTCCCGGGACATCAGTCGGGAAGAATCTTCTGGCTAGTAGCTAAGGGAGCAGGAGGAGGCGGGAAAACATTCTGGTCATCACCCCGCTAGAAGAAATTGTGATTAGGAAATCCTAAAATTGATCACAAGACTCATTGAATACTATCACTGTGAACCATCACGGGGTGTCGTCCTGGAGAAGGGGAAAAT
The DNA here is from genome assembly GCA_963277665.1 of Viscum album. Taxonomy (NCBI): domain Eukaryota; kingdom Viridiplantae; phylum Streptophyta; class Magnoliopsida; order Santalales; family Viscaceae; genus Viscum; species Viscum album. The sequence continues at coordinate 300,421,284 of OY728137.1, read as the reverse complement.
CACGGAATTACCGTGGCGTGACAGCGGCGTGACAATGGCATGACTGCGGTGTGCCCGCGGTGTGCCCGCGACATGACTGCGATGTGACTACGATGTTTTTGCCCGATCGAGTGACATCCTCAGGGCAGCATCTTCCGGCAAGGAGTGAAAGGTGTAGGGGTAGGTGGGGAAACATTCCGGTTGTCACCCCGCCTATAGAAATTTTGATTAGTCAGTCTCAACATTGATCACAAGACTCATGGAATACTATCACTATGAACTGTCATAGGTTGTCATCATGCAGCAGGGCCAAATCACGGTGTGACCACAGCGTGACCGCGACGTGACTGCAGCGTGACCGCGGCGTGACCGCGGAGTGACCACGACGTGACCACATTATGTTGGCACGGTCCAACGACATCCCTGGGGAAGCATCTTCCGGCCAGGAGGGAAGGGAGGGGGAGGAGACAGGGCAACATTACAGTTATCACCCCGCCGACAGAAATTGTGATGGGTCAGTCTCAACATTTATCAAAAGACTCATGGAATACTATCCCTATGAACTGCTGCGGGGTGTCATCCTAGAGCTGGGGAAAATCACGGCATGACCGCAACGTGACCACGGCACGAACGAGGCGTGACCGCGGTGTGACCATGGCGTGACCTCGGTGTGACTGCTATGTGACCACAGTGTGACCGCGATGTGATCATGGCATGATCATGGCGTGTTGGCCCGTCCAATGACATCTGCGGAGTAGTATCTTCTGTCCAGGAGTGAAGGGAGCAGGAGGAGGTGGGAAACATTCCGGTCATCACACCGCCGGCAGAAATTATGATTAGTCTATCTCAACATTGATCACAAGAGTCATGGAATACTATCACCATGAATAGTCATGGGTTGTTGTCCTTGAGCAGGGACAAATCATGGCATGATCGCAGCGTGACCATGATGTGATGGTGGCGTGTCCGTGGCATGACCACGGTGTGGCCGCAGCGTGTTGGCCCGGTCCAACGACATCCGCGTGGTAGCATCTTCCATCCAGGAGCGAAGGGAGTGGGAGGAGGCGAGGAAACATTTCGGTCATCGCCCCATTGGAAGAAATTGTGATTAGTCAGTCTCAACATTGATTACAATACTCATGGAATACTATCACTGCGAACCACCGTGGGGTGTCATCCTGGACCAGGGCCAAATCAGGGTGTGACCGCAGCGTGACTGTGGCGTGACCGCGATGTGACCGCGGTGTGACCACGACATGAACACGACGTCTTGGCTCGTTCTAGAGACATTTGGTGGGCCTCATATGCCAGCCAGGTGCGATGGGAGCTGGAGGAGGCAGGGAAACATTCTGACCGTCACGCCACCGGTAAATGATAGAACAGATCAACTATTTAATATGCTATAACAGGTTATCGCCAGAGAAGGTTATAGCGAGCAGCATAATGATGCAACATCTGAAGGGTAACAAAACGACAGGAAATAATCATACACTCTACAAAAACCATTTACAAATTTATTTACTCTGACTAAACAAGGAAATTTTATTTATAAAAATAAACTGGTGAAAAAAAAGTGTCATGGTCAAGGCATATGCCTACTCGGGAAATGCCATTTGAGTTAAACGAGTATTATAAGCCAATTTATATTATTAAAAGAAATAAAAAACTAACTATCCACAAAACAAACACCAACAAGTGGCATATGAAAGAATCAATCCAAATCTAAACATGATAAAAATAACTATCACTACTCTTTGCCTTAGAAGACAACGCAGCTTTGTTGGAGGGGTTTTATTATAAAATCATTGAATTGCTTTATCACAGAATAAATTTACTTATATTTAACATTTATTCTAAAACTCATTCAGTACAAATAAAATTTAATAATTTAAGAAACTCGTTCAATATAACTATCACTGTGAGTTTTCCTAGACAGCGCACCTCCATTATAGGGGTTTTATTATTAAAACATGAATTTATTTATCTAATGAAACAATTATATTAAAGAGCACTTATTCAAGATATGCAATTCAATATAATTAAGAAAAATTAAGAAAGAAGCTAAATTCAATTTAAATCATTCTTGAATTATAGAGGCTTGAAGAGGGGTCCTACCTCAAGGTGGAACCAAACTATCCATTTCGGCTCTTAGAGATTTCTAACTAAAAGATGCTACTCCCCCACTGGGTATACGCACCTTCACACAGATGCAAGGACACCTATCACATTTGCACACTCTCGCATGGCCATGAGTATGTACAAGGGGATCCTTGCACATATTCTTAGATGAATATACCAGTCTCCACTCACCTGCGTATGAATTTATATATATATATACATGGGAACACATATCCCCATACGTGCCTAATCAATGCCATGGTTGACTATACACATAACAGGGGAACCCACATATATATACTTTCTTACCTATGCACACATTCAGGCGAGTTGCCCTTAACTTGGCTACTCGAAACCAACAAGCAGGGATCAATGCACTACGCAATGGATATTAGAAACATTAAAACACATAAATTATGCTACATAACCAGTGAGAAACCAACTAATGACATTAAAGACTTACCTCGATTGGGAGAACCAAATCCACTTGAACTAACACTAAATGATCCAACGCCCTACTAAAAACACAATATATAGTCAAAAACACTGAAATACCCAAATACATGAGGTGTGAGACAAGTAGTAACCATATAATCTTACCTCATATCAAAGTCGGAAGACTAAATCAATCTGAACCCCAGTTTCCCCCTTCACAGAATATAATTAACCTTTTCTAGAGAATGAAGTAAATGACCTATGTGGCCAATGTGATAAAGAAAATAAAATAAAAACTAAACTAAAACATACCTATCTCATTTGACTATACACGTCACTGCCCAACATATAAGAACCACAATTCCCCATGGGTCAAATAATGTTCCTGCAAGCAAGGGGAAATAGATCCATGATTCAAAATGATACTATCAAATAGTAAATTTCTATTAATTAACACATATTCTTTCTTTTAATGGTATATAATTAGTTTGACTGGAGTTTCAGCTTAATTTGGTTTTGTTCGATACAAGTTTTTATCCCACCCAATAATAAAAGTTTACTAGAGGACACAATCTCTAATCAAATAGAATATATCATAAAAAAATGGATCCAAACCTATGAAGGAGTTTTAACATGATAAGAAAGAATGTTTGATCATATAGTCTAATGAGTTATAAAAGGACAAACCCAAAAAATGAAAAACATTGAGAGTTCTCTAATTGCACAAGTGAATATGCAATTTGGAAACAATAAGAAACATGTAAAAGAATAGAAAACCATATTTCCTCAACATAAATGTTTAGAATGTGAGAAATAATAATGCGCAAGGAAAATAAAACACTTTTGAGCTACAAAGAAAAGTGCTCTAGTGTTGAGAAAAAAGCCTAATAACATAGAGGATGATAAACCGACCTTATTACCATACATTGTTGATAAAAAACAACACTTGAATGGAAAAGTCACATAACACACACTTCACATATATATATTATTAAAGGAAAATAATTTTGAAAAATTAAACCTTCATATAGTGTTGTTATTCCATTCAAAGAATCAACATGGAGAAAATACGAAAATACATTCTTGTTAATCACATCTCTAAAAAAGTTTCAATAGCTTTCCCATTAGTTAATTATATATTTATAGGGAACCATTCATCTAGATAACACTTTATAATTTAATAAAACATGGTTACCCATTCATCTGTATGATATTGATTTTCATGTACTCATTAATTTAATGTTGAACATCAAATTATCTTGCCAACACTTGAGCACTAGGTTGACACCTGGGGTATGCCAAACTTGATTCAATAGAGTTTCATATATGTTTTTTTATTCCTACCATTATCAAGGATGATTTCCTTGACAAGGAACCCTAACAGGGTATATTACCCATTCCAGGGAACACTGACCTGACACACATTACCAATTCCATGGATATCTCTCACCTCCCATGGGTTAATATACTTTCTGTGAATTCTCATTATTGAAAAGATTACATTCCTAAGGATAATAAATAATAATAAGTGTGGAGTAACCATTCCAGGTATTATATCACCATGTGTCAAGAACAACCAAGAGAAAAAAACCAAACAAAACACCAAAACATGACAAATATTTTGACATATGACACATTTTTAATTCATTTAAATTAACAATTCTCAATCCTCATATTTCATTATTTCAAATATTAGTTCTTGTCAATATAACATTGTGTATTTTCTAATTTCATACAAATTATACAGTTACATGCTACATTATCAATTCACGTTTCAATTATATCAATTCCAATTCCGATACTGATAATTACAAATTCTAATTCACATGTAATGAGAAGAAAAAATTCAATTCAGAATTCTATTCATTCCTTAATCAAGTTCACATTCCAGGTATAAGGCACTAGACTCATCCCATCTATCCTCTAACCCAATTTTATAGATAAAAACACCTCTTTGGTGGCCATAATATCATGGTCTTCATCACTAATAGACCCAACAAGATATTTGGAAGGTCTAACATTGAGTATTTGAGAAATTTCCATGGATTCTTAATAGAAGAGGCCACACATACGACATGATGAAACTATCATAAATGAGGAAGATACTATATAACCAACGAAGAAATTAGGGAGATTTTTTCAAATCACCCACCTCAATACAAATAATATTAATCCAAAAACATAAAATTTTGATGGATTATAATGGTTATTAAACCTTATCTAAGATTAAAGAAACCTATAAAGACTAACTACACCCCCTGCCCACCTCCCTTGCCCCACTTCCCCACTGCCCCACCCCATCCCCCTTCCCTGCAGACCCCCCTTATAGACCACCCCATGCCCTGCAGACCTCTACACTCCACCTTACCCCCTCCACCCACCTCTTCTCCCTCCCTTCGGCCCTACAGACCTCCCACCTACCCTGAAAACCTCTCCCTCCTCCTTCCGTACAGATATCCCACTTGCCCCAGCCCCCCTCCACCATTCCCCCTTCCCCCTTCTCTACATACCTCCCCCCTGCCCCTACCCCTGCCCCCATCCACCCCTGCCCCTTCTCCCTGCCCCCTGCCCCCTCCCCTACCCCCTGCACCCCTGCACCCTACCCCCTACCCCCTACCCCCCACCCAACACCCTAGCCTACGCAGTCCCCCTGCACCCCCTTCACCCCCACCCCCTAGCCTGCACCAGCCACCTAGCCTGTACCTACCCCTAGCCTGAACCGCCCCTAGCCTGCACACCCCCTGTGAGTAAATAAAATCTTTAGAGATTCTTGTGGTGTCTCAAATGAGAGGAGTAAGGATTAAAATGAAAAACATAAATGAAATAAAGACCAACAAGATATATAAGCATAAAATACCAAAAGATTATCCTTATATATATGATCACATGTGTAATCATGGGCTATGTTTTTATGCTGGTTCTCTAAATAGCATGCATCCCTATCCACAGACACTGCCTACTGTGCAAAAGTATACACACAAGAAAAATTATTCATATGAAGACATTGAGAAAAATAAATCATCATTAAGATATATTTAGAATGAGTATACTAATAAAAGTGATGAGAAGAATGCCTGGGGAGGAAGCCGTTTCAAAAGGGCCATCAGCATTTGGGAAATAATATTGGAAAAAACGAGGTCCATTGGAAATGTACTCCAAAAGCCTGTACTAAAAATAAAAACATAGTGGTTATCGAACGAAAGGACCAAAATTAGTATTGTGTTGAAATTGAATGTAATTACCTCTCAATGTCATCAAGGATTATGATGCATAATTGTGACTTATAGGCACCCTCAAATACCTGAAAAAAACAGGTGAAAAAATGACAAAAAGTATTCAGTATAAAAGTTGAAAATTCAATAAGAATAAACAAATGGATGGATGGGTGTACCATAAGTGAATCTATTAATTCATTAGGCATGTTGTTATCGAGGGGGAGAGTTGGTTTGGCACTAATTGTGGACCCTGATCTCCCTTATACAGTGAACATCTATATTTCTCAGTCTAGGGTGGTTGTGGAATTGATTTGTATGAAGAAGCTGAAGGAGGCTAAATAACCACATGAGGTTTATCCTACTCAGACCCACCTGCCCCTCCCCCTGCACAACACCCTACAAACCCCCTTTTCCTCCCTGGAGGGCCTCCTGGACACCCCCTCCCCCCTTTCAGTCCCCCCTTGTAGGTTCTTTTCTATTGGCTGTTTTAATGTGGAACCATGGATTCTAGATCATCCATGGCCATTTTCTTGGTGGGTATGATTTCTTTATACTCATAGTGGTTGACCAGTGTATTTATAACCATACACTACTTGATCTCTATAAGGGAAAGTGGGTGAGGGCGATAAAAGTCATTTCACCAGAATAGAGGTAAGAAATTACCATGTTTTGGTGATCATGGGTTTTAGTAGAATCATGTGAACTTATTCTACCCCTAAACCTATTCGGAATGGTTGGGGAACCTGACCAATCAAATATATTTCTTATTAATACAAAAGATAATTTGAATCAAAATTGGAGTATTTTTTTATGATTATGATGACTAATATTCCATATTTTAAACATTATATCATTTTTATGGATAAAAAATTCTTACCTGGTTCACCAATCCCTGAAGTTGATGCCCAATGATACTCATACTCTATAGGCTAGTCAGATGAGGTATTTTAGGCTCATCACCTAATGAAATCGAGGCTCATCACCCAAGGAATTCCATTCTCATCGCATGAGGAAGGATGGGATTATGATGCATTAAGAAAGGTGAATCATACTATTCTTATCACATAATAAATCTTATACTCTTAAATAATGGATGTGCTGACATCTCTATAAGTATAAGATCACATCACCAGTAAAACGGATGGACATGACTTCAGGAGAATTATTTCCCTTGTTTTAACCAAGGATTCTAATTTCAAAAACATGGGTACACACACTTCATTGATCCATATTCATACTAAAACAATATTCTATTCAAAATTAAAATCTTTTCATCTTGATGGGTTCTAATTATGAGGGGGAGTGCTCCTTGGTTCTCAAATATTTATCAGTATAATCTCATGAATCATCATTATAAGTATAATAAATTTATTAATAATTAATTTTTGGTTCCCTGCAACAGAAATGTGCACATGATCAATGGCTATATTCATATTCTTCCTTGAAAAATCTAGTGGTTATAAGAAAACCATTTTTTAAAATAATAAAGAAATTACGGAAACATGTTTTTAAGACAATCAGGAAATTATAGAATTCAAATTAAAGGTTTATGTAGAGGGAACCTACCTCAACCTCAAGACTCGTTGCTTTTGACGACGAAAACTCAAATCATCCTTTTATCTGCTTGCACACATAGAAAACTTCACATATATATAAGGACATCTAGCCCCTATGTACATATTTTCATAGCCAAATATAACCAAAGGGGGTCCTTAGATATATATTTATACTTTCATATATGCCTTTACACTTACACATGTATGCATTTTTCATATGAGTTTGATTGGTATAGAATATTCTAAAACATGTTCCTCTATTTTTGGACACATTATATGAATATAGAAAAGAAAATTTCTATCTCCCTATAAATGAGTCATATCTATGTAGGGAATCTCATATTCATCGAATAAAAAACCATGGATGGTGTAATTACCCTAATAACTATTAGTAAAATCCATTCAGCCTAAAACATTAGTGTAATTTGGTCTTATAATACACTAAAATTCTAAATTTTAGATTCTTTTTCATGTTACAGTTATTATAAGCTTAACATGATAATATTTAGACATTCTGACAAGAAAATATGTCTAATCCATTATTCCTATTAAAATTTCAATGGAATGTTGTAACAACGGAACAGATGATTGAGATCATAAAATATTCCATTCATTGAAAAAAATATGGTGGAGTTTCCACATCCTATAGTCTCTCTTGACCTTATTAGGAAATGAAATGGAAATGATATGACTATAGTGAAATTCGACCTACCTGATTCAATAGATTTGCTAATTCTTAACAAAAGGTGTTAAGGGCCAACTCGAGATTTGTTCTATGACTAGCTCCATCTTTTGATAGTGTATGAATTTGTGTAACCAATGTGTTCATATCATGTATTTTATATTTTAGGGATTCCAGTCCTACGTTTTTTATGATAGTGGTGCCTTTATTCTATCCATGTGAGCCACATATTCATGCATCTCTCCAGTCTGTATAGAAATAAAATCATGAAGTTTCACTTCCACTATAGTTAAGAGATTTAAATTATTAGTTTTATCCTTTAAATATATTGTATGGTGGTTGAAAAAATAAACTCAATGAGATAATATTCCTGGGTGGCTAAATCCTCTCAATAAATGAGAACATTATGAACAAGGATGTGCCAGTGTCAATAATAACACACACCTATGCCTAGCCGAAGGAACGTTGTTGAAGGTTCTCATATTTATCATAAATTTTCTATAAAGGTTTATATATGATAATAGTTTAAACCTTGAACCAAAACCACTTTCATTAAACCTCATTCTAGATGAAAATATTGGGACCCAGACTCTATTCACCTTCCACTATAGGTATGTAATCCAGAATTTTATTTTTCATGGAAAAATATTCTTTAGATTGTGTCATAGTTGTAAGAAAGTAATCCTTCATTTCCTCCTATTTAACTTTAGGGATTGAACTTGATAATTTACCATTGTTCAGATGAATACCTAACACTGTTCCTCTGGGACAAATGTAATTACGTCTTCCAACACTAAAAGTAAAAAATGTGGAGTCTTCACCAATCCCAAAAAAATATCATGATGATGAAACTCCCTCAAAATTATTAGAATGTTGGGAAATAATTATTTCCCCCCAATAAATTATAAGGATAGTATGACATGAAAGGATCTTTGAGAATCCAATTTTTATACACCCATCAGACTGTTTTTCCCAATACCCCATCAGTATAGTATTCAAACTACAACATTGAATAACCCCATGAAAATTTATTTGGACGATTCTCAAGATGTAATGAAATTTCTATGTCCGAATCCTCATGCATCATCATCGGACACATTTCATAATTGAAAAATGGGTTATGTTATCTCAAAATATTAATTAGAGGTAAAGATGTAACCTGTTTTAAATGACCAAATTATCGTGAGAACCTATAAGGATCAAAAGTATTTATAATGGTTACTCCATCTATAAAATCATCCAAAATCCCATCTCACAACAAGATGATGTTTGAAATTAATAATGAATTACCACTATCATTCTCTACCACCGCACCAAAACTTTTTGAATATGGAATGAGCCCACAATGGGAAACATCATTTAACAAACAAATACGACCATCAAGTCATTAATTAAAAAATAATAAAACCATCTACCATAGCTTCATTGTTCACTCCACGTCCATTATTAGTTTAAAATTAATGAAAGAACCAAATAAATCAATGAAATTTTTAAATACCATGTTGATAGGGTGTGGGGGGTGTGGACCTCAGCGTCTGGGGTGTTGAGGGTTGTGGGGGAGAGCCGTCAGGAAGTAAGGGAGGAGGTGGGGAGGCCGCTCGGAGCAGAATTCACTGGAGGTGGAGGATCGTGGGGAGGAGGGTCACAAAGAGGAGGTATCATGGGTATTGAGGGCTTTTGGTGAGGAGGGGTTGGGGAGAAGGTGCCTGGGAGGCGTCAAAAAGGAAGAGAGGAGATGGTGAGGCCGCTCAGAGAAACTTCACTGGATAAGGAGGGTCACACTGAGGAGGCGTCAGGGAGGGAGTTGGGCTGTTGAGGGGTTTCGTGGAGGATGGATCGAGCGAATGGAAGAAGAAGTGAATGGGTCGGGGTATTCATCAATGGTGCCAGGACTAATTGTGGGGGTGTAGCCACGGATTTTTTAATCCTTGGATTTATTGGCGTGGCTATAGCTCAATTTCCTAGTAGTGAAGGCTCTAGGGAGATGCCATTTGAAGGTCATAACACAACACACGATCACGTAGGGAAGAAAGGTTCATGAATACCCATATCAATAGAAAAGAGAAACACCTTGAGGAGAGTGAATGTCATCTTCAAAAAGTCTAGATCCTATATAAATAGAGGAACAATTTCAAAATCAATTAAAGCTTGATCACGATCAAGACTTCTCATTTTGACAATCTAAGAGCTCCCTTGAGCATTAGGAATTTAAATATATATTACATATCCTTTTAAAAAACATCAAAAGGGCTTAAATATATACTTAAACTCATTTATGTCAAATAAAATTTAAAAGGGACAAAAGTGAAAAAATAAAAAAAAAACTAGAAATTTAAAAAACTGTAGCGGATGACTCACCATTGGGTGAGTCTCCGTTGCGAGTAACCGGTAGGTGAGGCTGCATTAGGTAACTCACCATTGGATGAGTCACCTATGAGAGCTACCCGTGATGATCTACAGAGGGCGAGTCGCCGTTCGGTGAGACACAATTCAGTGATTCATCATTCAGTGAGATACTATTTGGTGAGTCACTGTTCAATGAGACACTATCATGACTCACCATCAAAACTCACCATCACGACCCACCTTCATTGAGTCACCATTGCGAGACATCGGTTGTAGAGACCCGTATCTTGACGTACATGGACATTACATTACATTTGCGGAATACTTAGTACATAACAAAAACACACACTAAAGGATCGTAATAGTTTAGTGTCTTTGGAAACTTGGAACGTAATCTTCTAATCGTGGTGAAAGATCTTCAATATCTCCCATAAATATCTTCCCTTGTTTTTACCTAAAACCTTTCTTTATATCCTGGGGAAAAGAAAACATAAAAGGGTGAGCTCAAATGCTCAGTAAGGGTAAACAAAAGAGAAATCAATCACATCATATTCATAAGAACATAGCTTTTGGAAATCTTAACCTGCAAAAGAGATCATAATATCTTATCATGGGATAAATCATAGAAGTGAAAATGAGATCCCCATAATCATAACATAAAACTTGAAACTTTGTGGCATGCACACATAATCATGGAAAATCATTTCTTGTTAGTCATGACTCATTGCCAAGACTATCTTAGTGGACAAAGTCCCTTTCTGAACCGAGTTCACTCCTCGTTTCAGTCCTGTATTACTGAACCGAAATAACCTTCCGTTCCAGCCATGTCTATCTCATGAGATATAAAATCTTTACCCAATGCATTGGAGGGAGATATAGGTCCCACCCATCTTATAATGAATCCTTTCTTATGTGTGCCACATAATCATAAAACATACATCATCGCATAACACATGTAACAAAAATGGGATTCTTGAAACATCATGACATCATAAATCAATTCATATAAGATAAAGGAATTCATAAACATAATTCCATCACAACATAGTCAAATTAATGTAAAAATATGGATAGAAACAGAACACTTTATTATCTTAGATGGAAAATAATTTTGATAAAACACTTGAATTGAATTCTTGAGGAAAATATCCTTTCTTCTTCAAAATCAATTTCTTTTCACAAAACATCATGCAATTTTAAAAGAAAGAGATTTTATTGAAAATAGTCATGAAATATTTTAGAGGAATATTCATGAAAATAAGGCTTTATAAAACAATAGAAATCTGTTCGTGCCGTATAAGTTAAAAAAAACATTCTTCGTACTTTTTTCGGAAAAGTCAAAAAGTACCTCGTATGAAAAACGACAAAAGATTCCTTTCATACGTATTACTAAAAACTCACCGAAGGGTAAAAATGGATTTAAACAATTTTAGGTGGATGGAAATAATATTACATATTGAGTAAAAATGGATGTGGATGATAAAATACACCCCAGTAAATACTTACGAATAAACAATCTCGGATAAAAATGAGATTGTGATATTTCCCTTAACTTAGGTCCGACTTGCTTTGTAAGTGTCCGAACCTCCTGTATAATGATTTAAATCATGTTATTGACTTATTACAGAATCATATTCATTGTTATGATATCATATATGGTTCACTTATGACATTATATTACCCGTTCTTTAGTAAATTCCATGTTAAAGAAGCGTTTTGGGTAAAATCGTTTCATTTATCGTAGGTGTTTTGACTTGTTGTTCTTGACATCATTATTACTTATATCATGATTTACTTACTTACAGAATATAAAATATGATTTATATATCATATATATTCAGTATATATATATATATAATAGGTAGATAAATAAAATGAAAAACACCGTTCATGGAGACGGTAGTCCGTACGTACGCATGAACGCTGTTTTCCTTTCCTTATTGTCTTGAAATGGAAGTAAGTAGATGACATACATATGTATATATATACATAAATCCAGTATCTTTATAATGTCATATATTTAATTATTATTTCTTATATATACATTATAATCATTCTTAAATGGTTAACATGGAGAATGAATCTCATCGCGTCGTGGAGACGGTATTCCGTACGTACGCACGAGCGATGATATCATTTCTATAAATATTGAATTGAATTGGAGTGGATTATACAATATATCATAATCAATATGATTTTGTAATAACTATGTATAGTTATTCTTTACACCATTATACCCATCCATGTAAGGTGGTGGTGGAAAATAGATTACACCACGGCGTGGAGACGGTATTCCGTACGTACGCACGCGCGGTGATTTCTTTTTCCGTAGGATGGATAGATGGTGAAATAGGGTTGTTTCATACTTATAATAACATATCAGTATATGAGTGATACTGATGTTATTACTTCATAATGAAAAAACCTAAGAAGAAGAAGTGGAAGAAGAAATAAAGATGAAAGAATTGGTAACGGTAATTACCTCTTCTTTGAAGTGCCTCTTTGAGACCTCCTCTTAGGGCACTAGAATTGGTCTTTGAGGAAGACCAGAACCTCTAGGATGTTTCTAGGGAAGTGTAGAAGGGATTTTGGCAGGGTTTGGCCGAGCTTGAGTGCTCAAATTGGTGTGAGGAGGAGGGGGAGGAGGTGTCCTTTTATAAGGGAGGAGAGGGGCACCTTAGGAATATCTCAAAATATTATTTTATATTAAAGTAAACATCGGTTTATAATGGTTCCAAAGGGTCTTATTTCGAAGATAAGGTGGGTAGGGGTCGAAATCCTATCAACCAATAGAATTTAGACAAGTTTAGGATATTATTTTAACCTTATCAATTAAATTTAACTCTAAGTTAAATAATTTAACTTTTACCATGTCTTTTTGTTTTCTTTCACTATATGGTTAATAAACTTACTATAAAATGCCAAATGAACCCCAAATTGTTTATTATTAATATATATATCCTTATCTAAGTCATTTGGACGAACCTTAGATTTTTAGGAATACAATAACAATTAATAATATAATATTTTATTTAAAAAACTATTTTGTGTCAATTTTGACACTATTTGATATATGATTTTTGTGAAAGTCATAAAAGAATTAAATGTTCGAAACAAGTTGATTAAATCAACATTAATATATCATAGTAACCTAGAAAATTAGTGGAATTCATAAAAAATCTCAAATTACATTTATTTTGGTGTTTATAACATCAATTATGTCAATATTTCATTAATAAGATAATTACTGCATCATCGTTGTGTCATAAATAAATTAAATTATTTTATGTCTAAAAATTACAAATAAAATACCATCATGTAGGAAATCTTTTTAGCTTTCTAATTAATATTTACAATCGAATTTATCTTATGTATAACCCCATATTAAAAATGATTTACTTATTAAACTTTGATTTTAACTATTTTAACCTTTCTTTAAATAAATTAATAATAAATGTCCTAATCTAATCCAAGTGGGCCTAAATGGTCATATTATATTCATAAGGTTGTTTTTGGCCGAATTACACTTATCCAATAGAATTAGGACATGTGTTAGGGTAATAGTAATATCATATTTACCCTTAGTTACCCTATTTACTATTAACCGTGGTAAAAAAAAGTAAAAAGTTACTATTCACCAAAAATTATTTTTATCTCATTGAACCACATTTTAGTCCTTGATATTAACCGTGTCTCTCGGATTTTCGAAATTCCATTCACAGAAGCGGTAAAATTATGTTTTATGCAAAATTCAGTTTTTAACCTACCACTTAGTAGTTTCACTATTCATCAAAAATTGATGTTTTTTAGAACAATGCCAAAATTTCATCCTAAGCTATATTTCATATTACGAATTCAAAAATGAAGTCTATTTTACCAAATTCATATCATAGAAGTTGCATTAATTAATTTTATAATTAAATCCCGCTGTTAAAACAAAGAGCGTGTTTTTAAGAAACAATATCTATCAAAAGATTGACACTTGTTTATGTCTAGTTTAAATGTGAAATTATATCCAATGACCAACATTGTATTAAATTGTAAAAATATATTCTAAATATACTTTAAAACCACTCAAATTAATAATTTATCAATATTAATTATTTCGATTGAAAAAGTTGTTTTTAACTAAAATTTATTAATTTTCACTATTCATCAAAATATGAAAGTTATCCGAAAATCACCAAAATTTCACCTTAGGCTAAATTTGATACTCCGAATCCATAAATGAAGTCCATTTTGAAAAATAAAATTTACAAAATTTCAAAAAGTGGTTATTACTATTCTCAACAGCTAGTTTTAATAATATCTTAATAGCATATCATTGTTTAGCGAAACTTGGCGTTGCGTACAACACACGCTATCGAGGAAGGTCGTGATTGCGTGTAATGCAAGGCAAGTCAAGGATGTGTGTTGTGAAAGCTCCTTTTGGTGTAGCGTACAACACCAGACAAAAATAAAATTAAAAGGAACATTTTTCATAAAATCTCGGGCTGTTACATCGGTCCTAACTCACCGTCGTGGACATACCATTCATGACTCACCATTATAAGTCACTAGTCTTGACTCACTATCCGCAACCTACTATTCCTGACTCACCATTGCGAGTCATCAATCCGAACTCACCGTCAGTAACCTACTATTCCCGACTCACTGTTGTGAGTCACCGTTGTGACTCACTGGTATTAACTCACAATTTGGAAACTCACCTCCAGACAAGCTACCTTTAGAAAAACTATAATTTTGTAAAACTCACGGAATTAGTCACCGTTCTCTCTAGAACAAATCAAACACAGAATATTGAAAAATTAATTTACCTGAGAGGTCCGGGCTACTACATAAGATTTTGACAAAACTATTATGTGAATAATTAATTCATAAAATCCTTCAATTCTATAGCATAAAATTGTTAATTATATTTCATAATCATAATGAGTGTACAACATTAGTCAACAAAACTATCTAAATGATATAAAAATAAAATAACTTTCTCATGGACTGGGAATTGGTGGAGAGAAAAATTATTGTATATCACTTTGATCCACTGTTGAATATTTTGTGCATTGTAAGATCCACTAAAAGAGGGTAAAATTTTTCACATGAAAAACTAGATAACATATTTTCCCTTCCAAGGAGCGTTCATGAGATCAATATTTATTGAGTTATTTAATAATTTTTTTTATAACATTGTAATATATTTTTAACTCCATTTTCCATACCATTAGGTTTATATTTTCAATAATCATTTTATTTTCCATCTTATCCATTGTTAACTCAGTTTATCCTTACTCTATCCATTACTCAAATAGTGGAATTTTTTTTCTTATGGGAAAATTAATAAATGCATCAAATGCATCAATGATAATAGATAATGCAACTCATAAAATATGTGTATAATCATACATATGAATCACTATGATTTAATCTAAGATATACATTGTCATTTTGATGTTATATTCTAAAACCTAAAAATATTAAAATTTCTCATATTGATTCATAAAATCAAGTAAATTAACAATACCATAGAGTATTGTCAAACTAGATGGGAATTTTGGAATATTTTTCATGCATCGAGTAATGATAGAGTTAATACATAATTAACCGTTTTAGGTTTATTACCTATTGGTATATCTATTCAAGATCCAACATCAACTTCTTTTTATCTAGAAATGGATTATATTGCTATGAATCCATATAAAGTATACATTAACAAAATTTTAGGATGTTTTCTCATATTTAGACTAATAACTATGGTTTTTAATTATGGTATTATGAAAACAAAATATTTTTTGAATTAATTTTCTCAAATTAGTTTAATATTTTTCATATTTTTCTTCACATGTAAAAATATGTTTAGCTTGTGTTACCCAACACACTAAGTTTAAATGAAACATGACATATTATTACACATGAATATCAAGTGAATATTTTGTAACTAAAAATTTATAAATAGAAATATCACCCCTTTTAAAATTAAAGGAAATATTTTCTTGAAAAATATTTTTATGCGCAAAATTGTGTTTTTATAATTAAATTAAAAAAATAACTTTTTATAATTTATTTATTCAAATTTATATATAATATATATTCTAAAAAATGTTTAAAATTTGTTTTATGTGTTTTCTCGAAAGTAATTAATACTAAATTCAATTTAACACTTAAAACTATATCATTGTAAAAATGATTTTTGTATCCTTTTTGAGAACATATAATGAAATTAATATTTGAAGATTTTAGGAAATTATAATGATAAAATAATCTTAATTTATTAAATAATAATGTTAAAAATATATTAACATGAATTTATTGGATTTTGCAAAAAAGGATAATTTTTTGAAGAATAATTAAAAATACTGAATTTAAATTGAAAACTAACATTTAATTTAAATTATTTACAATGTTAAATAGTATTTTTAAATGAATTTAAAGTAAAACAAATGAAATTTTATATTAATTAATTCAATGGTGGTAATATTATTCAATTTTATATTTAATTTTGATACAAAACATTTAAAAAATTTGAACTTTTTCTCTTAAAAAACCCACTTTCTCGTCATGTCTGTGGGATTAATTTTAAATTAAAAAATTTTCCATGTATGAATAAGATTTGTAAAAATAGATTCAATATTTTTAATCTAAATAAATTAAAATTTAAAATAAGGTGAACTTAATTTCTGAACAAAATGAACAATTATGACATTAAAATTTAATTACCGCTGTTAAAGTAAAAATAAGTTTATCAGGGGTTAAACTAAAAATATAATGGTACAAATGACATAAAAAATAGAATAAAAAATAAAATCTCTACATATTTTACCATAAATCATATATTATTTGATAATGGTCTTATTTGGACTCTTTTTATATATGAAAACGTGGGTACACATATTTATTTTTAAAAATACCAAGTAAGTCCTCTCGCAAACTTATAAAAGGCCACCAATATCCTAAATTCTTCACACATTAAAACCTATTTTTTTTAAAATAACTTTATTAATAATTGAAATATTACGTCCCATCATCCTAGATAACTTATACTGTCAAAAAACCATCATAGGAAGGCTATTTGTGAAAACCTAAGGAGTATACTCGAAGAAGATGCAACACTTATCAAGGAGGTTTTTTGTTTTATTTATTCTGAAACACCATAAATAATAGTTAATTAATGATAACATAATAACAATAGTATCTTAAATATAATAATAATATTTTCAATGAAATTAACTACAACCATTTCCTCTTCCATCAAAAGGGGCTATGAAATCATCATTCGTGTGTACGGTAGACTGCAACCCCATGATCCAATGCCATACAGTTTTCCATTACCACCTATCATGGTCAGCATTAATGATGAATTTATTATTTATATATGATATTAGGAATATTATTATGATTTATTAATTGTAATATCACTTATAACTTCATTATTTCTATTTGCGGGAATACTATAATGTTGTTCATGTGTACGGTAGATTACCTGCTCTCAAAGTGATGTGATTAATTCGTGATTTACATGGAATATATTAAGGATATGTTTAATAAATAAATTTTATATATATTAAATATCCATAATAATTTAATTTTAATATTTTTCATTTACACTTATATCTTGGGAACCTATTAGAAAATGAAAAATAACGTTCATGCTTATGTACGGACTACCGTCTCAACAAACATGTTGTTTACTTCATAAAAAAAATTATATAGATTACTATAAATACATATATATTAAATTTATATATGATATTACATAATTTTATCATCTTTTTTATGATTGAGCGATGATCAAAGTAATAGGAAAGAAAATATAAAAAATCAGAAAATATATAAAAAACCAAGCGGTTATTACCCAAAACAAAACATTAACCTAGAATTGTTAATAAAATGTAAATAAAAGGTCATAATAAAGTCATTTATGGTATGATATATATGAATTTAGTTCTTTAATTTATTTATAATCTAATATTATTTATCATACAATATTTTTCATTGAATATGATAGAATTCAACACTTATAGAAAGGGATTGTCTTGTCAATTTTACTTCTCTGAGTCATACGTTATGTTATGATCCTATATTATTTCATGAGGTGTATATAAACACACTTTTACCTGAAGTACCATGAATTTATTCACCCTAAATATATTTTAATAGCTATTTTATTTTATTCCTTCATGGCAATTATGATTCTATATTACAAATATGTTGATGACTATATATTACATTCTGATCATTTTTCAGGATTATTTATGACAAACTCTTCAACATTGAAACCACATGAACCACCTCTCAAGAATTATCATTCATTTTATTTTCCTAAAGTTGTTTATAATATCTTATGGTATTGGAACTATTTTTCCACTCTTTTGAACATAAAATAGACAATATGTTTTAAGAAAATCCTAATTTATTTCTCTTTTCAGTAAGAAATCTATTTTATTCAAAAACCATATTTTCTAAAAATATATTAAAAATATTTTATTACTATATTTTTATTTTTAATGTTAATTTCTAGAGGTTTTTAAAATTTTTAAATTTTTCGGATAAGAATATTCATTTCATTTTCCAATAAAATTCTTTTTGGATTTTATTGAAATTTTTTAATGAATCATAGTTTTTAAAATGAACGACATTAAAAATATTTACCACTATCATAACTAATAAATTATTTAAAGATTAATTTATAATTTTTTAAATTTATTTTAAATGAATTTTTCTCCAGAATATTTTTTAAAATTTAGAATTTATATTGATGATTTCAAAGTGAAAAGGATATTTAATGAATTTTATGTTTTTAAAATGGTTTTACAAATAAAAAAATTATATTTTCATCAAGAAATGATTTAAATAGTTTTTCAAAATATTACCTTATAATTGTTGAAGATTATTTCTAAATAAAAAAATTTGATAATGTTTTCTATTTTACAAATTAATTTTCAATTAAAATAAATTTTCCTCAAGAAATTTATCAAGCAACCTTTCAAAATAATTTTCCATCTCATATAAAATTCATTGAGGTTACTTATTATTTTCAAGGAATATTATCCAAGGATACCTTTATTATTATTTTTCTAAATTGATATTGTTTATGATGAAATGATTATTATGAAACCAACTTTTTTTAGGATTATGGTTGGATAAAATGATTAAAAATCCTATTTAATTTCCACAGGTTATTTTATGATGAAATGTTTACGAATTACATTTCATTTCTTGGGTTTCGATATGATGAATGTTTTACGATATCATATAAAAAATAGGTATTATTTTTAATTGTTGATAGTGGTTATGTTGTAACTAATGATGGAGGTAATGTTATAACTAAATACTTGTGGGACCTCTATCTCCCTCCAACACATTACTTAATGATTTATATGTCACGAGATAGACCAGACCAGAATTAAGAGTTAATCAATTTACTATTGGACTTTACCAACTATGATTGTCTTGGGAGTGAACTTCAAATGATGTTATCTTATGCATGGAACTATCTTTAATGTTCAAAATTTTATTCATGAAATTGATTACATATTCTCAATGCTATGGGTGGACTTGTCTTTCATGTACATAATGTTATGTGTGGACATGGTTGAATATACATAAGTTTATGTGAGGGAATAATTTCATCTACTTAACTTAATAAGAAATCCTTTTTGAGAAATAAATTTCCAAAATGTTATAAGTTGACGTGTATGCCACAAATATATGTTTTAGGCCATTTTTATGCACTCATGTATCATGTTTTTTGATTACCTTATGATGCATATCTTTTGAACAACCAATATTTTTGTGAGGACTCATGCTTGTGATCTATGATAGGTTGGGTATAAAAATTATATGTTATGTTTATTATGACATACCTGTATTATTATCTTATTATTTCTTATGATCATATATTTATATCTCTTATAATTACCCTTACAGTGCATATGAGATAACCCTTTATTATTCTTTCTTTACTGATGTTATATCGAATAGTTTTATGTGGGATATATCTATGAAAAATACTAACCTGGAAGATAACTGTGGGAAACATTGAAGATATTTCACTAGATTAGAGTATTGGGTTCCAAGTTTTCCATGGCACTAAACTCGTATGGTCCTCTGATGTGTGTTTGTGGAATGTGATGAATATTCATATAAAAAGATGTAATATTCATGTATGAGAGTTATAGGTCACTATTATGGGTATGAGAGTGAGGTTTAGTTTACCATTGGAGACTAGGATGAGAAAACTTTTATAACATACCTAAAGAAATTACTATGTATGTTTCTAGGGATGTATCTATAGATAAGTCAAAGGATGAGTAAAAGTACATGAAAATATTCTGTAATTTTGGTAAATGATAGAGTGAGTGGTTAAAAAGAAATTACATCCCTTTCTAGAAACTAAAAGTTTATGTGGCTATAACACAAATGTACCTATGGATTAAAACCCCAAAAATAATGTATTTATAATGTTATGATTGATAACTGGTGCATTCAATCTAGCTTAGAAACAAATATAGTTTGAAAGCCTTGGTGGATATGCATTGGGAATTTAGAAACTCTTTTTGAACCATCATGAATGAATAAAATAGATGATACCTATGAATTACCTAGGGTAAATATAAGGTTTTATATAAGAAAATTTTATGACTTGAAATTTCAATAATTGATTCATTTTTCATGATTAAGGGGATTTACACTACAACTAGTGTTTCTCACACTATGATTTTTGTTTTTAGTCAATAGTAGGAAACCAAAAAAACTGGGAAATCATTTAACGTGATGAAAAATTTTCTAATGAGTTTCCAAATGGGATAATGACTGTAGAGAAAGATATTGTGTTTATGGATAATCAGCTATCATGATATATGAGTAAAAACATATGCATTAGTGATATTCATAAAATATGTAAAACAAGGAGGATAGAATTTTATGAAATTTCATGTGGTAATGAACAAAAAAATAAGATTCAACTTATCACATATCATGAAGGAGGGAATACAAACTTAGTGGAATATATCAAATGGAAGGTAAGATGTTATTTGTGTAGAATAGAAGGTTATAAGGTGAAAATGTTTTGAAGGGTTCAATGTATTATTTGGGGGGAACATGGGTATTAACCTATTTTATTTGCTAATATGTTTCAAATAGTGAGACAATTATGTCAGGATAAAGAGTTTATTGACTAAGATAAAGTGAATTGGATAATACTGATTACCTTAGAAATGATTAATTATTTTTTGACAATGTGGTTTATGATATCAAGGATAGATTTAACAAATTTTTGTATTTAAGGAATATATAACAAAATCTGTTTTTATGTGAGTAACAAAGAATCATGTATGTTTTTAGTATGGGTTTATGGTAATTCTATTTATTACCATGTTTCACGATAATACATGATGAATAAATTCAAATTTTTGGTATTTGACAATCTAGAAACACTTTCTAGTGTATAGAGAATTTATGATAATTTGTTTTTTGAAATTTAGTGACCTTATTTATAATTTTTTTGAATTTTAATCTTTTGGAAGGGTTATAAGGTTAACTATTTAGGGAATGGATTATGTTAAATTTTATAAGTGGGTTTAAAGATTAACATAATAATTCACTCTATGAAGATTTATGTTTATTGGATAACAAAGGATATCATTTTTTAACTAGAGTTATAAGGAATGTATTATCATTATTTTATGGATCTTTTGATCAATTAGTGATCTTGGAAAAATAATTAACATTAATTATGTTTTGTAAGTGATGAATTGAAAATTGATCAAGGCACAACCAAAGTGTGAGATTCTTCTTATGAAATCGAATGAATTCAAGAACATATATATCCTCAGGATAAATAATTCAAATAAAATATTTTGTGGTTATTACCATTTTTATAACATTGAGGACCTTCCTCGTGCCTCTTTTTCATTGAGTTATAGTCATTAACATTCTATGGATCACCCACTTTCTTGTGATCAAAGTTATTTTTCACTATCTATTTGTATTTTTTTTGTTAGTTTCTTCTTCTGTGTCCAAGTTTTCACTTCCGACCAATGTTTTACCATTTGGGAACCTAGTAGGTGCTATTAAAGGTGAATTATGAAAAAAATTATCTATTTTTAGAGGATATTTAGTAAACCTCTTTACAAGGTGGAGTTTTATAAAGTAATTTTCAAATGATAAACCTTTGATGATAGTGGAAAACTATGAGGGAATAATTAGATTTAATGGTGGTAGAATGTAACACCCCAAAATTTTCTGAAATAATTTTTTTTTCATATTATTTTAATATTTTTTATATTTTTCTTCACTTGTAATACTAATTTTATCTTTAGTTACACACACCATTGAGCTTAAATGAAACATGGCATATTATTAAAATATTATTATGATTATTTTCACCAATCCATTTGAATGGTGGTTATGAAAAAGATGACCTAAACTCCAAAAAAAAAATTTACATATGAAAATTAAATGATTTCCTGATGACTGATTAATTAGAAATGAAAATAAAACCCTCTTTAAAATAAAAGGGAATATATCTTTGTATAATTTTTTTATGCACATAGAAATGCTTTTATAAATAAATTAATAAAAATAAATTTTTGATAATTATTTTAATGATTTTTATATATTATATATTCTTCATTATTTTTAATAATAATCTTTTTTGTATTCTAAAAAATTAATAATATTTAATCAAATTTTACGCTTAAAAACTATTTTTTTTCTAAAATGAAATTTTGTTTCTTTTGTATGAAATTATAATAAAATACATTTTTTTTAAAATTTCGAAAATTAATTTTATAAAATAAAATTAATTTTTAAAATCATTGTGAAAAAATATTTTAGGATAAGTTTTAGGGATTTTTATGAAATTTTCATTTTAAAACGAATAGTGGAAAATGATAAATTTTCATTGAAATATTATTTTTATTTAAATTATGTATAGTGTAAAATTATATTTATATTTGGTTTTAAAGTAAAATTATTTAAAATATATGTCAATTAAACCAATTTATGTTATTGGAATTTTTTTCATAATGAATTATGATATTAAAACATTGCAAACATTTGAACACTTTAACATTAAAAACCCGCTTTATCGTCGTGACTGTCAGATTAGTTTTAAATTATCTTTTTTGGATTATGTGAATATAATATGGAAAAATGAATTTATTATTTGGAATCATCGTAATTTATGATTTATATTTTTTCAAAATTAAATCTTGACTAAAAAAAATAGTGAATGCAGTAAAAATTAATTAATGCGGTGACGTTAAAAATAGATTTACCTTGTTGTTATCCTAAAAAGAAAAGGGTAAAAATGACCTACAAAATTGTATACAAATATTTTATTGAATTAGTTATACCATTAAACATATTATTTTTTATAAATCCAAAATTTAGACCCATGTGACAAATGAAAAATGTGGAAACACTTATTTGCATTAAAACAAACCATGTTTTTCATCTCCCCAACTTATAAATGGATACCCCCTCCCATTTCTTCCTCACACCATAAAAAAATTTGTTTATAAAATACCGATCACAATCATTTACCCAATTTCCTCTCCTCATCTTAGAAGAATTATTTTTAGAATAAATTAATCGTAGGCTGGTATTTAGTGAAAACATTAAAAGGATACCTGTGGGAACATTCATCAATGAGTATTTTTTTTATTTCTACTTCTTCCTCCCTTAAATTATTATTATAAAAATATTATATAATAAAATTTTTATATTATATATACATAAATATTTTTATTTTATGTTCATGACCTACAACCATCTCCACATAAAATTGGTTATGAAGTCATCGTTTATCTATAGGGTGGACTGCCACCCTTCAAACTGATATCAATAAATTTTCCATTAAACCTATCAAAGTTGGGATTAATGATGGATTTATAATTTATATATGATATTTTGGATGATATTATGATTCAATAATTTTTATATCACACTTATCTTCATGCCTTCCATTTTGTGGGAATACGATAACGTCGCTCGTGTGTCCGACAGACTTCCACCTCGTGAAGGGATGTGATTTTACCACGCTTTAAATAGGATGTATTTGGGATGGTATTAATAGAATATGGATATATATAATATATAAATTAATATATAATTATTTAATAAATAATTTACCCTTATTTCTTTAAACCTCAATAGAAAATGAAAAAATAACATTAATATAGACACACAACCCACCATCTGCAGGAATTATGTATTTCATTTTTGATCACAATTTTTCTTGGATTATAATAAATACATATATATAGAATAAATATGATATTTATATCATGGTTATCATTATTGAGGTTATGAAACCATGATCAAAGTAGTAGGATCTAAAATATAACACATCGAAACATATAAGAAAAACAAAGCTGTTATTACCTGATACGTAACTATAAATTATTATATGATATTATATATATGAATAATTTTCTATATTAGATGTATAATAATCTTATAATTATAATAAATGAGGTTTGAATGAGTATGAAAGAATTTAGGACTTAGAGTAAGGTACATTTATCTCCAATTGTATTCTTTGAGATGTGTGTTATGTTATGTGCCTACATTCAGTAACGATATGTTTATACGTCCCATTTTAAATTTAATGTCATGATTTTACTCATAATAATGATATTTTTAAATTAATTTTTTTTATTTCTTCTCTAGGATTATGAATCAACGTTACCAAATTTGAAATGATTTTCTCTTACAACCTCATAAGTTATCTGGATTGGTCATTATTTAGTCTCTAACATTGGAATCACATGATGTACCTATCAACTGCTCTAATGAATTTTATTCTCATATGATTATTTATCCCATCTTTATGAAATGGTACAATTTTTACTCTCATTGGTAATTAAAACAATTAATAATATGTTTTAGGGAAATTGAGCATTATTGATCTCCTTGGTAAGAATTTTTTAAACTCACGTTTTCCAAAAATGTTTTATATTTTTTTATTATTGTTTTTTTTAAAATAAATTTATATCCATGGATGACTATTTAATTTTTGTTAAAGGATACTCTTTTTGTTTACAGAATAATTCTTGTTTGGATTTTACCAAAAATTTGAAAAGATTCATTATTTTCAATATACATGACATGGACTATATTTGCCACTATCTTGATCGGTTAATGATTTCTTGATTAATTTAAATGAATTTAAAGTCCTTTTAAAATATTATTAAATTAATATTTGTGAATACATGTATTTTAAAAAAATTATTTCAAAGTGAAAATAATTTTTAACAGTTTTTATCTTTTCAGAATCATTATCTCTAACAAGAAATATTGTTTTCTTCCAAAAATATTTTAAATGATATTTGTTATTTTCTTTTACAAATATTAATTTTAATCTTCAATGAATATCATTTTCATAATGTTTTTTGTTTTAATTCTATTTTGAAATAAAATCCATTTTCCTAAATAAATATCCCAATTAGTCACTCAAAATTATTTTCCATATAATATTAAATTAATTAAAGATTAATTTTGATTTACTAGGCATATGATCAAAGTATAAAATTATAATTATTTCTTTGAATGGTTTTTTATTATGATAAAATGATTATGAAACCGAATTCATTTTATATTGGTTATGCTTGGGTGAAATGATTAAATGTCTATGAAACATATTTATTTTCAACTTGTTGTGTTATGAAGAAATATTTATAAATCCAATTTCATTTCAAAGGTTCTCATATGATAAACATTTTATAATATTGTCTCCCACTTATGGCCTAATTTTATTGTGTGATAGTTTTTTCATTATATTGATGGAAGATGATCTCATTATAACAAAGGATGTGTCGGACTTATATCTCCCTCCAATACGTTGGGTAAAGATTTATATATCATGAGATATATAGGACAATAATTGAGAGTTAACATGGTTTAGTAAGTTTATTTATCAGTTATAATGGTCTTGGGAATAAACCTTAACATATATGAAGTTATGAATATACCTATTTTCATGTTCACAATATTATTAATCGACCTGATTAATGGATCAAAATGGAATGGATGGAACTGTCTTTTATATACATAATGTTAAGAATTTACCTTCTATCTTGTCCATAGGTTTGTATGAGGGCTATATTTAATGGCCTTAACATAATCACAATTTGATCTCCCCATTTTTTATGTTTCCTTCCCCAGGTTATGACGAATGGTTTTATGTAGTCTACGCTTATAATGATTACTAAATGTGATGATTTTTGTGTGAAACAATGAATTTAACGTCATGAGATATTAAGAAAAAATCCTTAAAATTTATTTAATTTATTTGATATCTTTTGGTACACACAATGATGAGATAACATTTCATTATATGTAACACAAATTTTATCTTTCATTTCATGTAACATTGCGTTTCTTCAATAACTTATGTTACTCACTATTCCGAGTCTTATTGAACAATAATATAATGTTGACACTTATATTTAATATGAATGTTATCACCTCGATATTATATTGTAGTGTGTTAATATTACTAACTATATTATGATTAAATAATATTATAAAATATTATTTCATTCAACAAATAGATTTGGTAGGCATTAGATAAGATTAAATCCAGTTTTAGGTTTAAAATGAGATTTTTCTAAATAGTTTTTTTCCTCCTTTTAATAAAATATTTGTTTTAAATATAATTTTTTTACACTTTATGAAATTTTTATTGGAAAAAATAAACTAAATTTAGTAATGTGTAATATCATAATTTAATTTAGGTGAATTTATTTTTCTGAGAAGTCTCATTTCGTGATGAATGAGGGAAAAATACTTTATTTTAATTGGATAATTATTTTTAGTATAATTTATTTATATAGTTAAATTATATTTTAAATTTTGTTTAATGTATAATTATATCAATAATATATAAATAAATTTGAATTAGGTTAATTTATGTAATTTTACATTGAAATATAATATTAAAACATTTCCAAATTTTGAACTCGTCTCCGTAAAAACATGTTGCCTCGCAGCATCTGCATGATTAATTTTTCTTTAGTTTTTATCTTCCAATAAGAATGAAATTTTAAAAAATAGATATAAATATTTGGATTAAGTATAAATTTTTTTTCTGAAGAGATTAACTTAATTTTTTGATGATAAATATTAGTGAAAGTAATAAAAATAAATTATGGTTATAAAGGTAAAAACAAGTTTACTTAATAACTAAACATAGAATATAAGGTGTACAAATGACCCAAAATATGTAAAAAACCCTATTTTATGGAAATATTTTTTCCATCACCACCTTATTTTCTATATTTACATATTCTTGATATATTATTCGATAAAATTAACCTATATAATTAGTTATGTAAGGAAAAGAAAAAAAGGGACTTTCCATCCCTTTAACACTTACACAGCTTTAGATTCGGGAAAGAAGCTATATAGGTTTGTATATAAATATAATTTTGGCATATAAATTATTTATATTTATCATAATAATTTATATTTTATTTTTAGATGTTATATAATTACACTAAATGATTAATAAATAACAAAACATGGATTATTTAGTTAATAATGAAATAAAAGAAAAGGTATTAAAATTAATAAAAATATTATATTATTCCAAGTTATTTTTAAGTGTTAATTAATATTAAATATCGTCCATTAATTTTCTAAATTATCCATTATAATGAACATATTGACCCATTAACTATGAAAATGTAGTCAACAGAGTTATAAGTTTAAAGAAGTGTTTTTGCGCGTTACATGCGTTTATGTTATAATCAATTTTCAAAAAATATGGTATTCATATTTTATAAATTAGATGTAATATATTATAATTATTCAATGTATGTTTTCTAATTTTTTTCACTTTAATTTAGTTTTAATTAAATATTTATATATGTTAGAAAAATAGCTCCCTAAATTAAAAACTTAAATGAATAAATAATGAAAATTATGGACTAAGGAAAATTTGAAAAAAATATATTATTTTTCTGGGGTGTGAGTACGGATATAGAAAATTCTCCTAAAATCCATTAGTTTTAATTTTTTTTAATACCATGATTTAAGGGATACCTTGTAATAGTGCTTACATTTTGTATTTAAAGAAATACACCCCTTCTCTACTATAAAAAGGCATTCACTTTTCTCATATCTTAACACCTATAAATAATCTTTTCTCATCCAAACCATTAAAAAAATAAACTCAAAACATCACTAATCTCATCCTAGGAGACATAATTTTGGAATAAATCTAAACAAGGAATCCCATTGTATCAATCCAGAACAAGTTACGCAATACAATAGTAACATTATTCAATGATCACATTTGTTTTATTTATTTCTAAAACAATAACATATTATTATTTAATGATCATATAATAAAATTTTTATCCAAAATATATATTATATGTTTTTATGTAATGTTTTCATTCTAAAACTATACACACTTTCATCAAATTTGTAACGAGATTACTAATCGTATGTATGGTGAAATACCAACTCTAGAAAGGATGTAGCGCATTTTTTCCATTACCTCCTCTCATGGTATAGAATTATAATTGACATAATAATTTTATATTATATTGATGATGTTTATTTTTTCTTAATACTTCTATAATTTTTATATTACATTTACCTTCATACATTCAATTTTGGGAAAATATGATAAGATCGTTTGTGGACCTGTGGAATACCCCTTCCTCAAAGAGATAAGATACATTCACATATTAAATGGAATATATTAAGGATTGTTTTAATAAAAATATCTTATTTAAATTAAATATATAATATATCCTGTAAATAATTATCTTTATCTAATTATAATATACCATTTTATTTATTACATATTCATACACAGAAAAAGTGATAATGTCATTTATGGATGTGTGGTCTACCACCTCTTCAAAGAGATGTGGTTCCTTTTAAATTCCAAGAATTATGTATATTGGTATATATGATTAAATAATAGGGAATATATTATATAATTATCAATATATAGATATAAAATTCACTTATCTTATTTTCATAATGAATACTTAATAATGTGAAGGTTACTTTTTAGTATATACAACCTATCATATCCATGTTTGTAACGTTGGTTTATTTTTCATTACCATATTTTATGTTATGTTGTAAAATTTTAATTTATTTATCAATATGATTATTATTTCATTATAGTTATTGTGGATATGTTTTTAAAATGCCCACCATGACCATAGTCAACCAATATTAGTCGTTTTGACACCTAAACCAAATATGGTCAAAGCACACAATGTAGACTTAATTGTTTATGTTGTTGTATGAAACCATTCAATAAGTGAAATAAAAATAATGTTAAACTTGAGAATTGTAATGAATCAGGTAAATAATTAACAAAGTTTTCATATTTAGGAAGTTCAAGATTAATGTGCAAACTTGACTCATGGTAACAAATTTCATATCAATCTGCTTTCATTGAGGCATTTTATTGATGATATGAACCTTTATTATGTTATAAAGGGTATATAAAAACCCTTTGAAATTATATATCTATATTATATATATTATATTTTTATTTATTGTTTTTTAAATTTTATTATTTCATGGGTATTTTTATTTAAATTTTCAAAGTGTTTTGAGGCTCTTTTAATGTTTAAAGGTCTAATTTGAAAAAAAAATCTCCAAACAAATGTTCTTTATTATATTTTTACATGTTTATTCATATGGACCTAAAAGTCTTAAAAATTAAATTTTATGGATATTTTTAATTTAATTCAAGGTTTTTAAAAATTAATCTTTTTTTATTTATCTATAATGTTTTGAAAAATCACAAAAGTAATGTTCTATTCATCACATACAAGGAGAAAAACAATTTTCTCCCACTGAAGAAATTATTATTTTTTGATTTTTTAAAAGGATTTCATGTTTTCTTAAATGAATAACCATCCTTATATTTTTGGTATTTTGGAATTCAAAATGGGTTAAAAAAGTGTTTTGGTATAAAGAATGGGTTATTAAGAGAGAAGTGTATTTTTATTCAAAAGTGTTTTTCATAATGGTTTAAAAAGAGTTCATAAAAGGGTTTTATAATGGGAGTATTTTACTCTTGATATGATAATTGATAATTATATGGCACAAGTAATCCCAATACAACTTATACGAAGGGTTTTCCCCATTATATATAATGGGTGAGCCTTATATAGCTTATATGAAGGGTTAAGCCCCTTTGTATCTAACAAGAAATAGGTGTTCCTGATATAGCCTATACGAAGGGTTGATCCCTTCAAAGTTCATGAGTGAGACTGACATAGATTATATGAAGAATGACCCTAATTATAAATCTTTAATTCACTGGGTATTTAGAATATTGGAAGTCATAGATATATCTATTCTAATTAAAAGTGTTTTGAAAGTGTTTTATATATTTAATTCTATACGTAAGCTAAAGGATTTTAAACTCAAGCTATGGGTTTTAATGAATTTAATTGAAAAAAATATGCTTTTTCATTTAAATATTTTTATTTAATATATCCAAATAACACTATTTATAAAGTAAAAAATTATATGAGTTGAAATGATTTTACAGAACTATCCGTTTTCATTATTTTTATATCCCTTATTGTGTTTTTTTGCTCATCCCATATTTTCAAAATGATTTCAATAAGCCTATGTGTGGGTAAGGGAGAGTAATAATTCATGTTAAAAGTTGTAGAGAGTTTCCAAATAAATAATTCAGGTTTTATTTTAAGGTCAATTTATTTTGGGAAAAAAATGGATACTGATCCGAAGTGCCCACATTATATTTTATTATATTTTAATGTATCATTTATGACAAAATTCTCTAAATCATTTAACCCGAATAGATCCTCAATGTGATCGATTGAAAAATTATTTAATTTAATTATTATTACATAGTGTTTGAGGACGATTATCTATATTTGGTATCATGTGAATGGTTTTGAAAACATTAGAGGTCAAGGGAACTTTACTAAAATTCCCTTAGTATACTTTTCATTATAGTTAATTTGAAATAATAAATA
This sequence comes from Viscum album, assembly GCA_963277665.1. NCBI lineage: Eukaryota > Viridiplantae > Streptophyta > Magnoliopsida > Santalales > Viscaceae > Viscum > Viscum album. Next base: position 300,389,960 of record OY728137.1, on the reverse strand, counting down.
ATTTTTAGATTTACATGTCTATCAATGTAAAGATTGTTTTTATATTGGATTTAAAAAGATTAAATAACAATGCTATAATGGGAAGGTATCAAGTAAAAAAATCCTTCTAAATCAACATACTGAGATGGTAATAATTAGAACTGTGTAGTTTGCTTCTGTGATGGATTAGTTGACACAAGATATAAATAGTGGTGTTATCCATGTTAAAGGGATACCAAACCCATGTAGAATGAACATGATGATGGTGGGTCTTATAATGATACAACATCCCCCATCATTCAATGGATCATTTTTTTCCCATTAGTGGCCTAAGGACGGATCAATGCCATTTAGAATATATTTAAACTCATGGGATGTTTGGTATATCAAAAGGTAACCAATTTCATTTATCTTCATGAAGGTAAAGATGGAAGATGGTGGTCTTTGGTTAAGAATAATAGAAGGGAAAGATGAATTTAATTCCAAGGAAAGGGAAACATCTAAGAATAAATTTAGTGTGAAATATTTCCCAAATGTTATTCAAATTAGGATGGAGAAATAATTTTTGGAATTAAAGAAAAGGGATGCTTTTTTAGTGGAAACGTTTGAAGAAAAATCCCAACAATGTCTTGGTATGTTCCCAATTTAATTTGAGACATTGTTAGTAAAATAAATGGGATCCACTCAAGATTGAAACCAAGTCAACACATAGATTTGGCCTCTCTATAATTGTAAAGTTATGAGAATGTGGTTGGTTGGGTTGTGGAAGTTTTGATAATGTTTTCTGAAACATATGTACCACAAGATGAAATGAGTAATTAATAGTAACAAATTTAGGAAATGGAAAAGGAAACAACTAATAATTTTGAATGTTAGCCTAATACATTTCCCAGGTATGGAAAAATACACTTTAGTGAATGTATGTTAAGATTGGGAAAGTTTTACCCAGGTGGTATGCATGGTCACAAGGTTTGTGACTACCAAGAGATGAGTTATGAACTATACAAGTGTGGGATGACATATATACAATAAAAAATTATTTGTTTTAGCTATAATGATTTGGTAAATTATGCAATCATGTGTCTGAAGTCACATAATTAAGGTGGAAATCATCAAGGTCTAAAACAGATCGGTATGGTAGTTGTTTTTTCTAAATCTACATTTGATGGTGGTCCATATGATTAAATGATGGAAGATATATGGGGTTCTATATTTTTCGACGGTTCATTACATTCTCAATGTCTTAGGAGCGCCTCTTTTAATGTTTTAAATTATGGAAATAGCTTGGAATACATTTTTTGAGTTTCTATAGATGTTTGAGGTATATGTTTAAATGTTATTTGATGAAGAATACCTATAATTACGTGGATGTATATTTAATGGTATTGGTGAACATTAGGGTTATATATGTATTGAATGATTTGGTTTTATATTTATGCATTACTATTTAACATTAGATATTGATACATTAACTCATCAAATAAATGTTTGAATTATTTTAATATGTGCTTACTATGATGCTTTTGGTTATTAATCAATGATATGAGGAATATCAAATTTTTTTTTGAGGATTATCTTATCTATTAGAAGTTGATTCTGGGGATTTAGGCATAAAAAATCATGTTGGAGTGCCATTTTTTAGATATAGAGATGAGTTTGTGGTGGATGTTTGTATGAACCGATGTTCATATTCTGGATATAGATCCTTTTTTTCATATTAAGTGATTTACAGCCTCATGTGAATACCCTTGTAGGTCACAAGTGTGTTGGGGTGTCCATGGAATATTTTGATCTTGGAACCTATTTTTTTTAGAAAAGGGCAAGTCGTACTGGTAGTAGAAACCATGTAGTGTAAGTAATATGGTTACTTATAACCTAGTGGGGCAGATCAGTGGAATAGAGGAGATCACACTATTTAGTAAACCAAGTGATATAGGTCACACACCCATACCGGTACATCTGTTGTTTTTGAAAATGGGATGAGACATAGTTTGTGCATAATTAGTCAAACTGGGTATAAAACCATGTGATGTGACCCTTCCTACAATAATGGGAAAATGGTTGGTACAAGGTTTGGCCAATTGTGTGGCCAAACTGTGAACCCCAGTGATTTTGGTAAATTTACTATTTTCCAAATTTAATTTTATAACGCAATGCTAATTCATATTTACTGATAAAGAAAATATCACCTTTTTGGGGAGAGATATTTGAAGACTTGTGGTAGAATTTAATCCCTATCCTCTATATGATATCAAAATTGAGTGTCTTCAGTCTCATTGGATCTGCATTGGTGAGTACTCAATTAATTTTGTGTCATTTTTTGTTCTTATTGGTATCGTATGTACTATTTAGTTGCTAATAAGAAGCCATAATTTTTGTTCCTCCATCTGTTATTCATTTTTTATGATCTCTATTGAATTAGAAGTAGACACTGGATGATCACTATACAAAGAACCTACAGTATTTGGTCTATATCTTTATCTAGAGGATTGGTTCTTTCTTAAGGGGGGTAGAATGTAACACCCCAAGATTTTATGAAATAATATTTTTTCAAATTAATTTAATCTTTTTTATATCTTTCTTTACTTGAAATACTAATTTTATCTTGAGTTACACACAACAATAAGCTTAAATGAAACATGGAATATTATTAAAATATTATTATGATTATTTTCACCAATCCATTTGAATGGTGGTTACGAAAAATTTGATCTAAACTCAGAAACAATGTTTTACACATGTAAATTAAATGATTTCCTGATGACTGAATAATTAGAAATGAAAATAAAACCCTCTTTAAAAGAAAAGTTAATATTTCTTTGTATAATTTTTTTATGCGCATAGGCATGATTTTATAAATAAATTAAAAAAATAACTTTTGGATAATTATTTTAATTATTTTTACATATGATATATTCTTCATTATTTTTAATAATAATCTTTTTTTTGTCTAAAAAATTAATAATACTTAATCTAATTTTATACTTAAAAACTATTTTTTTCTAAAATGAAATTTTGTTCATTTTGTATGAAATTATAATAAAATACATTTTTTTAACTTTTGGGAAATTATTTTTATAAAATAAAATTAATTTTTAAAATCATTGTGAGAAAATATTTTAGGATAAGTTTTAGTGATTTTTATGAAATTTTCATTTTTTAACGAATAGTGGAAAATGATACATTTTCATTGAAAGATTATTTTTATTTAAATTATGTATATTTTGAAATTATATTTATATTTGGTTTTAAAGTAAAATTATTTAAAATATATGTCAATTAAACCAATTTATGTTATTGGAATTATTTTCATAATGAATTATGATATTAAAACATTTCAAACATTTGAACACTTTAACATTAAAAACACGCTTTCTCGTCGTGACTGTGAGATCAGTTTTAAATTATGTTTTTTGGATTATGTGAATATAATATGGAAAAATGAATTTATTATTTGGAATCATCGTAATTTATAATTTATAATTTTTTAAAATTAATTCTTGACTAAAATGAATAGTGAATGCAGTAAAAATTAATTAATGAGGTGACGGTAAAAACAAATTTACCTTGTTGTTATACTAAAATCAAAATGGTAAAAATGAACTATAAACTTGTATAAAAATATTTTATTGAATTATTTCTACTATTAAACATATTATTTTTTATAAATCCAAAATTTAGACCCATGTGACAAATGAAAAATGTGGCAACACTTATTTGTTTTAAAACAAACCATGTTTTTCCTCTCCCCAAATTATAAAAGGATGCCCCTCTCATTTATTCCTCACTCCTTAAAATAAATTGGTTTATGAAATACCTATCAAAATCATTTCCTAAATTTCCTCTCCTCATCTTAGAAGCATTATTTTTAGAATAAATTAATTGTAGGCTGGTATTTAGTGAAAACATTAGAAGGATACCCAAGGGACCATTCATCAATGAGTATTTTTTTTATTTCTACTTCAGCCTCCCTAAAATTACTATTATAAAAATATTATATAATAAAATTTTTATATTATATATACATAAATATTTTTATTTTATGTTCATGACCTACAACCATCTCCACTTCAAATTGGGTATGAAGTCATCGTTCATCTATAGGGTAGACTACCACCTTGCAAACCGATGTCAATAAATTTTCCATTACACCTATCAAAGTGGGGATTAATGATGGATTTATAATTTATATATGATATTTTGGATGATATTATGACTCTATAATTTTTATATCACACTTATCTTCATGCCTTCCATTTTGTGGGAATACGATAATATCGCTCGTGTGTACGACAGACTTCCACCTCGTGAAGGGATGTGAATTTACCACGCTTTAAATTGGATGTATTAGGGATGGTATTAATAGAATATGGATATATATTATATATAAATTAATATATAATTATTTAATATATAATTTACCCTTATTTCTTTCAACCTGAATAGAAAATGAAAAAATAGCATTAATGCAGACACACAACCCACCATCTCCAGGAATGATGTATTTCATTTTCAATCACTATTTTTAATGGATTATAATAAATACATATATATAGAATAAATATGATATTTATATCATGGTTATCATTATTGAGGTTATGAAACCATGATCAATGTAGTAGGATCTAAAATATAACAGATCAAAACATATAAGAAAAACAAAGTTGTTATTACCTGATACGTAACTCTAAATTATTATATGATATGATATATATGAATAATTTTCTATATTAGATGTATAATAATCTTATAATTATTATAAATGAGGTTTTAATGAGTATGACAGAAGTTAGGACTTATAGTAAGTTACTTTTATCTCCAATTGTATTCTTTGAGATGTGTGTTATGTTATGTGCCTGCATTCAATAAAAATATGTTTATACGTCCCATTTTAAATTTAATGTCACGATTTTACTCATAATAATGATATTTTTATATTATTTTTTTTTATTTCTTCTCTGGGATTATGATTCGACGTTACCAAATTGGAAATGATTTTCTATTACAACCTCATAAGTTATCAAGATTATTTATTATTAAGTCTCTAAAATTGGAATCACATGATGTACCTATCAATAGCTCTGATGAATTTTATTCCCATATGAATATTTATCCCATCATTAATAAATGGTACAATTTTTAGTCTCATTCATAATTAAAACAATTAATAATATGTTTTTAGGGAAATCGAGCATTATTGATCTCCTTGGTTAGAATTTTTCTAAAGTCAAATTTTCAAAAAATGTTTTATATTTTTTTTATTCTTTTTTTAAAATAAATTTATATACATAGATGAATATTTAATTTTTTTAAAGGATACACTTTTTTTTATAGAATAATGCATGTTTGGATTTTACCAAAAATTTGAAAAGATTAGTTATTTTCAATATACATGACATGGACTATATTTGCCACTATCATGATCAGTTAATGATTTGATGATTAATTTAAATGAATTTAAAATCCTTTTAAAATATTATTAAATTAATATTTGTGAATACATGTATTTTAAATAAATTATTTCAAAGTGAAAATAATTTTCAACGGTTTTTATCTTTTCAAAATAATTATCTCTAACAGGAAACATTGTTTTCTTCAAGAAATCTTTTAAATGATATTTGTGATTTTCTTTTATAAATTTTCATTTTAATTTTCAATAAATGTCATTTTTATAATGTTTTAGGATTTAATTATATTTTGAAATAAAATCCATTTTCCTAAATAAATATCCCAATTAGTCACTCAAAATTATTTTCCATATAATATTAAATTAATTAGAGATTAATTTTGATTTACTAGGGATATGATCCAAGTATAAAATTATAATTATTTCTTTGAATGGTTTTTTATTATGATAAAGTGATTATGAAACCTAATTCATTTTATATGGGTTATGCTTGGGTGTAATGATTAAATATCTATGAAACATAATTATTTTTAACTTGTTGTGTTATGCAGAAACAATTATAAACCCCATTTCATTTCAAAGGTTATCATGTGATGAACATTTTATTATATTTTGTCCCACTTATGGATTAATTTTATTGTGTGATAGTTTTTTCATTATATTGATGGAAGATGATCACATTATAATAAAGGATGTCTCGAACCTATATCTCCCTCCAATGCGTTGGGTAAAGATTTATATATCCAGAGATATATAGGAAAATAAATGAGAGTTAACATGGTTTAGTAAGTTTATTTATCAGTTATGATGGTCTTGGAAATAAACCTTAACATATATGAAGTTATGAATGAACCTATTTTCATGTTCAAAATGTCAGGAATCAACCTGATTAAAGGTTAAAAATAGCATGGATGGAACTATCTTTTATATACATAATGTTAAGCATTGACCTTATATCTTGTCCATAGGTTTGTATGAGGGCCATATTTAATGGCCTTAACATAATCAAAATTTGAGATCCCCTTTTTTTATGTTTCCTTCCCTAGGTTATGAAGAATGGTTTTATATAGGCTCTGCTTATAAAGATTACTAAATGTGATGATTTTTGTGGGAATAATTGAATTTAACATCCTGAGATTTTAAGAAAAAAATCCTTAAAATTTATTTATTTTATTTGATATATTGTAGTACACACCATGATGAGATAACATTTCATTATATGTAACAAAAATTTTATCTTTCATTTCATGTAACATTGTGTTTCTTCAATAACTTCTGTTACTCACCATTCCGAGTCTTACTGAACAATAATATAATGTAGACATTTATATTAAATATGAATGTTATCACCTCGATATTATATTATAGAGTGTTAATATTACTAACTATATTATGATTAAATAATATTATAAAATATTATTTCATTCAACGAATATATTTGGTAGGAATTAGATAAGATTAAATCCAGTTTTATGCTTAAAACGACATTTGTCTAGATAGTGTTTTTCCTCCTTTTAATAAAATATTTGTTTTAAATATAATTTTTTTACACTTTCATAAACTTTTATTTGAAAAAATAAAATAATTTTTTGAATGTGTAATATCATAATTTAATTTAGGTGAATTTATTTTTCTGAGAAGTCTCATTTCTTGATGAATGGAGAAAAACACTTCATTTTAATTGGATACATATTTTGAGTATAATTTATTTATATAGTTAAATTATATTTTAAATTTTTTTTAATGTATAATTATTTAAATTATTATAAATAAATATGAATTAGGTTAATTTATTTAATTTTACATTGAAAAATAATATAAAAACATTTCAAAATTTTAAACTCTTCTCCGTAAAAACATGTTGCCACACAGCATCTGCATGATTAATTTTACATTATTTTTATCTTCCAATAAGAATGAAATTTTTAAAAATCGATATAAATATTTGGAATAAGTAGAATTTTTTTTTTCTAAATAGATTAACTTAATTTTTTGATGAAAAATATTAGTGAAAGTAATAAAAATAAATTATGGTTATAAAGGTAAAAACAAGTTTACTTAATAACCAAACATAGAATATAAGGTGTACAAATGACCCAAAACATGTAAAAAACCAATTATATGGAAATATGTTTTCCATCACCACCTTATTATCTAGTTTTACATGTTCTTGATATATTATTCGATAAAATTAACCTATATAATTAGTTATGTAAGGAAAAGAAAAAAAGGAACTTTCCATCGCTTTAACACTTACACATCATTAGATTCGGGAAGAAGCTATATAGGTTTGTATATAAATATAATTTTGGAATATAAATAATTTATATTTATCATAATAATTTATATTTTATTTTTAGATGTTATATAATTACAGTAAATGATTAATAAATAACAAAACATGGATTATTTAGTTAATAATGAAATAAAAGAAATGATATTAAAATTAATAAAAATATTATATTATTCCAAGTTATTTTTAAGTGTTAATTAATATTAAATATCATCCATTAATTTTATAAATTATCCATTATAATGAACATATTAACCCATTAACTATGAAAATGTAGTCAACAGAGTTAGGTTTAAAGAAGTGTTTTTGCGCGTTACATGCGTTTATGTTAAAATCCATTTCCAAAAAATATGGTATTCTTATTTTCTATATTAGATGTAATATATTATAAATATTCAGTGTATGTTTTCTAATTTTTTTTCACTTCAATTTAGATTTAATAAATTATTTATATAGGTTAGAAAAATACATCCCTAAATTAAAAACCTAAATAAATAAATAATGAAAATTAATGACTAAGGAACATTTGACAAAAATATATTATTTTTCTGCGGTGTGAGTACAGATATAAAAAATTCCCCTAAAATCCATTAGTTTTAAATTTTTTTAATACCATGATTTAAGGGATACCTTGTAATAGTGTTTACATTTTGTATTTAAAGAAAGTCACTCCTTCTCCACTATAAAAAGGTATTCAATTTTCTTATATCTTAACACCTATAAATAATCTTTTCTCATCCAAACCATTCAAAAAATAAACTCAAAACGTCACTAATCTCATCCTAGGAGACATAATTTTGGAATAAATCTAAACAAGGAATCCCATTGTTTCAATCCAGAACAAGTTACCCGAAACAATAGTAACATTATTCAATGATCACATTTGTTTTATTTATTTCTAAAACAATTAACATATTATTATTTAATGATAATATAATAAAATTTTTATCCAAAATATATATTATACGTTTTTATGTAAAGTTTTCATTCTAAAACTATACACACTTTCATCAAATTTGTAACAATATTACTAATTGTATGTATGGTGAAATACCAACTCTAGAAAGGATGTAGGGAATTTTTCCATGACCACCTCCCATGGTATAGAATTGTAATAGACATAATACTTTTATATTATATTGATGATGTTTATTTTTTCTTAATACTTTTATAATTTTTATATTACATTTACCTTCATACATTCTATTTTGGGAAAATATAATAAGATCGTTTGTGGACCCGTGGAATACCCCCACCTCAAATAGATGAGATACATTCACACATTAAATGGAATATATTAATGATTGTTTTAATAAAAATATCTGATTTATATTAAATATATATTATATCCTATAAATAATTATCTTTATCTAATTATAAAATACCATTTCATTTATTACATATTCATACACTGAAAAAGTGATAATTTCGTTTGTGGATGTGTGGTCTACCGCCTCCTCAAAGATATGTGGTTCCTTTTAAATCCCAAGAATTATATATAGGTATATATGATTAAATAATAGGGAATATATTAATATAATTATCGATATGTAGATTTAAAATTCACATATCTTATTTTCATAATGACCATTTAATAATGGTAAGGATACTTTTTAGTATATACAGCCTCTCATATCCATGTTTGTAACGTTGGTTTATTTTTCATTACCATATTTTATGTTATGTTGTAAAATTTTAATTTATTTTTCAATTTGATAATTATTTATTTATAGTTATTGTGGATAAGTTTTTAAAATGCCCACCATGACCATAGTTAACCAATCTTAGTCGTTTTGACACCTAAACCAAATATGGTCAAAGCACACGATGTAGACTTAATTGTTTAAGTTGTTGTATGAAACCATTAAGTAAGTGAAATAAAAATATTGTTAAACTTGAGAAGTGTTTTGAATCAGGTAAATAATTATCAATGTTTTCATATTTAGGAAGTTTAAGATAAATGTGCAAACTTGACTCATGGTAACATATTTCATATCAGTCTCCTTTCATTGAGTCATTTTATTGATGATATGCACCTTTATTATGTTATAAAGGGTATAAAAAAACCCTTTGAAATTATATATCTATATTATATATATTATATTTCTATTTATTGTTTTTTAAATTTTATTATTTCTTGGGTATTGTTATTTAAATTTTCAAAGTGGTATGAGACTCTTTAAAGGTTTAAAGGTTTAATTTGAAAAAAAATTCTCCAAACAAATGTTCTTTATATTATTTTACATATTTATTTATATAGACCTAAAAGTATTAAAAATTAAATTTTATGGCTATTTTTAATTTAATTCAAGGTTTTTAAAAATTAATATTTTTTTTGATTTATCTAGAATATTTTAAAAAATCAAAAAAGGTATGTTCTATTCATCACATACATAGAGAAAAGCAATTTTCTCCCATCGTAGAAATTATTTTTTTTATTTTTTAAAAAGATTTCATGTTTGCTTAAATGAATAACCATACATATATTTTTGGTATTTTGGAATTCAAAATGGGTTTAAAAAGTGTTTTGGTATAAATAATGGGTTATTAAGAGAAAAGTGCATTTTTATTCAAAAGTTTTTTTCATAATGGTTTAAAAAGAGTTCATAAAAGGGTTTTATAATGGCAGTATTTTACTCTCGATATGATAATTGGGAATTATATGAAACAAGTGATCCCAATACAACTTATACGAAGGTTTTTCCCCATTATATATAATGGGTGAGCCTTATATATATTATATGAAGGGTTAAGCCCCTTTATATCTAACGAGAATTGGGTGATCCTGATATATCCTATACGAAGGGTTGATCCCTTCATAGTTCATGAGTGAGACTGATATAGATTATATGAAGAATGACCCTAATTATAAATCTCTATTTCACTGGGTAGTTAGAATATTGGAAGTCATACATATATCTATTCCAATTAAAAGGGTTTTGAAAGTGTTTTATATATTTAATTCTATATGTAAGCTAAAGGAGTTTAAATTCAAGCTATGTGTTTTAATGAATTTAATTGAAAAAATATGTTTTTTTATATAAATATTTTTATTTAATATATCCAAAGAACACTATTTATAAAGTAAAACATTATATGAGTTGAAATGATTTTACAGAACTATCAGTTTCCATTATTTTTATATCCCTTATTGAGTTTTTTTTCTCATCCCATATTTTCAAAATGACTTCAATAAGTCTATGTATGGGTAAGGTACAGTAATAATTCATGTTAGAAGTTGTAGAGAGTTTCCAAATAAATAATTCAGCTTTATTTTAATGTCATTTTATTTTGGGAAAAAATGGATACTGATCAGAAGTGCCCACATTGTATTTTATTATATTTTAGTGTATCATTTATGACAAAATTCTCTAAAACATTAAACCCGAATTGATCCTCCATGTGATCGATTGAAAAATTATTTAATTAAATTATTATTAAATAGTTTTTGAGGATGATAATCTATATTTTCTATCACATGAATGGTTTAGAAAACTTTAGAGGTCAAGGGAACATTACTAAAATTCCCTTAGTGGACTTTTCATTATGGTTAATTTGAAATAATAAATAATTTTTAGATTTACATGTTTATCCACGTAAAGATTGTTTTCATAATGGATTTACAAAGATTAAATAACAATTCTATAATGGGAAGGTATCAAGTAAAAAAATCCTCCTAAATCTACATACTGAGATGGTAAGAATTAGAATTGTGTAGTTTGCTTCCATGATGGATTAGTTGACATAAGATATAAATAATGGTGTTATCCATGATAAAGGGGTACCAAATCCTCTTAGAATGAACATGATGATAGTAGGTCTTCTAATGAGAAAACATCCCCCATCATTCAATGGATCATTTTTTCCCATTAGTGGCCTAAGGATGGATCAATGCCATTGAGAATATATTTAAAGTCGTGGGATGTTTGGTATATCAAAAGGTAACCAATTTCATTTATCTTCATGAAGTTAAATAAGGAATATGGTGGTCTTTGGTTAAGAATAATAAAAGGGAAAGATGAATTTAATGCCAAGGAACGGGAAACATATAAGAATCAATTTAGTGTGAAATATTTCCCAAAGGTTTTTCAAATTGGGATGGTGAAATAATTTTTGGAATTAAATAAAAGGGATTCTCTTTCAGTGGACACATATGAAGAAAAATCACAAGATTGTCTTGGTATGTTCAAAATTTAATTTGAGACATTGTTATTAAAATAAATGGGTTCCACTCAAGATTGAAACCAAGTCAAAAAATAGATTTGGCCTCTCTATAATTCTAAAGTTATGAGAATGTGGTTAGTTGGTTTGTGGAAGTTTTGATAATGTTTTCTGAAACATATGTACCACAAGATGAAATTAGTAATTAATAGTAACAAATTTAGGAAATGTAAAATCAACCGACTAATAATTTTTAATGTAAGCCTAATACATTTCCCTGGTATGGAAAAATACACTTTAGTGAATGTATGTTTAGATTGGAAAAGTGTTACCCAGGTGGTATGCATGGTCAAAAGGTTTGTGACTACCAAGAGACGAGTTATGAACTATACAATTGTGGGATGACATATATACAATAAAAAATGAATTATTTTATCCATAATGATTTGGGACATTATGCTATCATGTGTCTGAAGTCACATAATCAGGTTAGAAATCATCAAGGTCCAAAACAGAAAGGTATGGTAATTGATTTTTCTAAATCTACATTTGATGGTGGTCCATATGATTAAACGATGGAAGATCTATGGGGTTCTATATTTTTTAATAGTTCATTACATTCTCATTGTCTTAGGAGCCCCTCTTATAATGTTTTAAATTATGGAAATAGCTTGGAATACATTTTTTGAGTTTCTATAGATGTTTGAGGTATATGTTTAAATTTTATTTGATGAAGAATACATATAATTATCTGGATTCATATTTAATGGTATTGGTGAACATTAGGGTTATATATGTATTGAATGATTTGGTTTTTTATATATGTTTTACTATTTAACTTTAGATATTGATACATGAACTCATCACATAAATGTTTGAATTATATTAATACGTTCTTACTATGATGCTTTTGGTTATTAATAAATGATATTAGTAATATCATATTTTTTATGAGGATTATCTTATCTGTTAGAAGTTGATTCTAGGGATTTAGGCATAAAAATTCATCTTGGACAACAATTTTTTAGATATAGAGATGAGTTTGTGGTGGATGTTTGTATGAACCGATGTTCTTGTTCTTGATATAGATCCTTTTTTTCATCTTAAGTGTTTTTACAGCCTCCTGTGAATACCCTTTTAGGTCACAAGTGTGCTGGGGTGTCCAGGGCATATTTGGATCTTGGAACCTATTTTTTTAGGAAATGGGCAAGTCATACTGTAAGTAGAAACAATGTAGTTTAAGTCTTATGATTACTTATAACCCAGTGAGGCAAATTGGTGGAATAGAGGAGATCACACTATTTAAGAAACCAAGTGATATAGGTCACACACCCATACCGGTACATCTGTAGTTTTTGAAAATTGGATGAGACATAGTTTGTGCACAATTAGTCAAACTGGGTATAAAAACCATGTGATGTGCCCCTTCCTACAATAATGGGAATATGGTTGGTACATGGTTTGGCCAACTGTGCGGCCAAACCATGAAATCCTGTGATTTTGGTGAATTTACTATTTTCCAAATTTAATATTATAATGTGAATCTAATTCATATTTACTGATACATAAAATATCATCTTTTTTGGGAGAGATTTTTGAAGAATTATGGTAGAATTTAATCCCTATCCTCTATATGATATCAAAATTGAGTGTCTTTAATATCATTGGATCTACATTGGAGAGTTCTCAATTCCTTTTGTGTCATTTTTTGTTCTTATTGGTATCACATGTACTATTTAGTTACTAATAATAAGACCTAATTTTAGTTTCTCCATCTGTTATTCATTTTTATGATTTCTATTGAATTAGAAGTAGACACTGGATGATCACTATACAAAGAACCTACAGTATTTGGTCTATAGCTTTATCTAGAGGATTTGTTCTTTCTTAAGATAGTTTTGGTTATTATAACCCAAAGGCTTCCTGAATTGGACTTGAAAATTTATTTTTAATTTGAATCAAATGAAATACAACTCATTGGGAATTCCCTTTATTTTCCTTCAATTTAGTTGATGGGTTTTCCCTAACCATAGACACCCTTAGGGTGATCCCATTTCCTTTTCCTTTTGTTGAAACACCCAAGCGGTGAGTGTTTATGCTTTCCTAGATAGTGTTACCCAGTTCACAAAACAATTGAGTTGATTTGGTTGAATAGAATATGTTTTTCCTCCCATTCCATGTGTTACCATGATGTTGTTTAATTGATTTTTGTGAATGGATTATTTTATCAATTTAGGTAAGTAGTGGGTATAATTATGGTGTGAATCGATAATTAAATATGAATTATGAATGGATAAAGATTGTTGAATTGAATTTAAATGGATTCCTTGGTTTTTATACCTTGGATCTTGATTCCATTAGATGTCATAGGAATTTATCCTATTATTCTTGAACATGGTTATGGATGCCTTGGATATATATTTCTCCTTGTGTTGTAATTCCACGGGATTCCATGGGCGTTTCTACCCCTTGGATCATGTTTGATTGCACTCTCAATGGATGTTTTTTGGTGACATGATCCTTGGAACACAATGTGATTCTATCCAAGTTTCCATTGAGATGATAATGGAACTCAATGAGGATCCCTTGGCCTTAAAAACAATGGATCTAGCCCTTCATGGTCCGAAACTAATGATATACAGAGAAACCATAGTAAACGTGATAGGATTGGTTTTACAACTTGACCATCATTATTTTTAAACATTTGGTGATACGATAAGGTTGTGTTTGTTAATACATACATTTTATAGAAATTTCAAGGTTTAACTAATATGTATGGATGTATGAAGTGTTCATGTTAATTATTTGTGAAATTTTTATAGCTACCTCATTACATGATTTCTACATGTTTTTTAATGAGCATTATTATGGTATACCATATCACCTGACTTGTTCCATGGGTACTTAATTTTTTTTCACTACACACATGTATTACTTTTACTCAACATTAGATTGTTATATTGAACCACCATGATTTTTTTAGAACTTTGGGTGGTTACCTACTATGATTTGTGTCTCACACCCTACTCATGCTACCATTAGGTACCAAAATAGATTATTTTGAAGTAGGTAGGGACTGGGAAAATTGCTTATAGTATGAAACTTGAATTTGTACCTAGCTTATGAGAATTAGAGTGTGGGACTAAGATAAGGATATTTATGCTATTCAGAGATATCATTTTTTTTGTATTTTTTGTATTTCGAAATATGTATTGTATTATAATTCCTCGTATAAATTTATCAGATATTTTTCTGAAATGTGAAATGTATTATCATCTTTTTTATATGATATAAAAATATAATTTTTTATATATTAATTTCCTATTTATTTATAATTTTTTTAATTATTACACTACATCCTCTATTTACTATTATTGATATTTTTCAATTTTACACTTTTGTAAGATGGTGTTGTCTCCCCAAAGAAACACAGTAGGCCCTCACTAATAGTCAGAATCCTCTGGAATTTTGGGAGATATGTATGAGGTCATGTGGAAAATCAGGTTTGGGGATATGTTGAGTTGAATCCGGAGCCAAGACATTACAATTTGGGTTCATAGGGATTTATTTTCATGACAGGTTTATTATTTGGTGACAATATTCTAGGGATGGGAAGGTATTGAAATTTAGTAATGAGTTGTTCTTTGGTGTATCTGACCCACATATATTAAAAAATCCAAATTTACTCGTATGGAAATTATTGTTTTCAGGAATTTGGATATTGCAGTTGATTTTATTCTATAATTGTGTGATATAATTGAATTGTGATGTTATTAATTATAGAATTGTGGGTTCTAATTTATTGCAACCCAATGAGAAGATGATATACTATCTCATGCATCATTTTACAAAATTTATAGGATTCACATTCCATGAATTATGTCATTCCATATAGGTTGCATTTATTGTTCATATGATGTTGTGATAGGTGTCCTGATAGATATACCTGCAGTTGTGATATAATTATTTGCAGGGTATTGAGAAAAATAATTGGTACTCAAAGTGTCTTCCATAACACAAGAAATTTTTCCTAACTTGGGCTATAGAAGACACCCTATGAATATAATTATGGCATGTTGATTCATGGACCAATGAGTTGGATGGACTGTAACTTTTTATGTTGTACATTAATTGGATTCTATATTTCAGTTCATGAGGGAATTTGGAACTTATGGATTGAAATTTTGTAAACCATTTGGTTCAAACATTTAAAATGGAATTTTGATTGAATATTAATTCAAATTTAACTTGAAATGACTGATAAAGAACTCATCTAAGAATTATCTTTTTAGGGGGCCAGAGGAAGTGTCTCTGGTGAATTTGCAATTGTCTATTTTCTACAGGCTTGGGTTTATGAGTATGCTTTATGGTATGGCCCGGTTATAGGAAGGGTTTTAAATATTCTATTCTTGTAATATGTGATATTTGTAAACATTCTTCTCTAAAGATTTTGTTTGGAATTATAGAGGCATGCCACCATGATGAAATCCATTCATATTACAGGAGGGTGGTGTCAACTACTCGCTGATACGATGCTCCATGCGCTACCGGTTGATTTCATTTTTTGTTAGTTGAGGCACCAAATATTTTTTAGACATAGGTATTGAGGTGTAGTTTGGTGAGGGATTTTATTTCCTAATGAAAAAATTTTTAGGAACTCCACAGCCTGCATTGTCTATGGATGAGTTGACATGTAAGCCGCATCCTCCCATGTTTTTAAGGGTTATTGGTATATAGGCTGTTGATCTTTGTCTTGGGATATCTTTATCAATCCTAGAGAATGTAGTAAACCCTCTTAATAAGGGAGTAAAGATAATGACATATATGCTTTGAGGAGAGTAAAGAGCATGTTGAATGTTTTGAAATACGATGATAGGATGTGAGATATTGTTTAGGTTTATTCCCAAACTAGGTTCTATTACCACCTTTACCCAGATACTACAATGGAAGAGTGAGCTAGAAATTTCATGCCTCTCAAAAATGGAGTAACGATATCTAGGGATTACTCAACATTCATTACAGATTTTCAATTTTTTTCCCTGACATACCTTGTTGATGAGCTATCGAGGGAAAGATGCTTTGTGGAAGGTCTTCGACATGCCATTAAATATCAAGTTAATGTGTACAAATTATCCCATATTACTAAAATTATAAATCAAAAACTAATTATAGAGTGGGAATTAAGAGAATATTGGAGAGAAAATCATATAAGTATAGTATTTTGACCTTTTAGTTTGAATTCCTAAGATAGGAAGTGATGTTATGAGGCTTATATGAGTTGATTAATAGATAGGACACTAGTGTTGGCAGTGTAGTTTTCTATAATCTGTGAGGAAGATATACAAACATGAAAAATTAGTGCCATCACCACCCATCAGATTGATGAGATTTCATTTTGGCATGCCACGGGCAATGCTTCTATAGGACCTTCCCTCCAATAGTTATCGGTAGGGTGTCTTCAGTAACCCAAGGTTTGTGTTTTGGTTTTGTAGCTCTCCATTAGTAAGGGAGAAGGAGTAGTACCGGTTGATCAAGATGAGGTTGTGGCAGTCGTGGAAGTGGTATCATAGCACCACATACACCAATATAGTAGAGTAGTCATACTCTGGGAAGTGAGGTTGTGATACTTAGTCATGGTTTAAGTTAGATCCATTTTTAACAACTTATCCCATGGAGCTGGGTTTCAGGCCATCTATAGTGAGAGGTGTGATCTTAGTCACCCCAAATATTTTATCAGATCTTTTTAATAGAGGTGCATCATATAGTTTCATATGTATACTTTTGGTGGGAATACATGGTCTTTTTTTATCAGTGTTTTGAGATCTTAATGATTCTTGACACTCTATTGGGGATTAGAAAGGATTATGTACCTTGGTGTAGGGAGCTCCCCCTTCGGGATGGCAGGTTTCACTTATTCTGGAATCATTTTCTACTCAAGATGACCGAGTTTGGTATCACACTATGGATGGACTTCTTAGTGTCTTATTGAACCTACATTTATTGCTATCACTGAAGGTTGAATTTAACATTAATAGAGGCCATAGTTTATATTCATGAGGGTGAATGGTATGTCCAACCCAACTGATGTAGACTATAACATCATGGTCTATGCCAGATGATGTCCCTAATATCAAGTTTGTACTTGAATGATTAGGGAAAAGGTCAAAAGGACTTTTCCCCATTGTTCGACCATTTCAGGGATGTTTTTTTGGAAATATTTTCTAGTTCACCTCATGAGATATAGCTATAATTTTTTATCGAGCTTGTGTCGAGATCTAAACTTGTATCCATTCCTCCATACATGATGACTTTGAAAAAATTATAGGATCTCAAGAGGCACCTAGATTATTTTTAGGTGAATGGGATTATATGACATTGTACATCACTAGGGGATTTGTCTGTCCTTTTTTCAATAAAAGAGGATGGTACCCTTAGGATATACATAGATTACCAAAAATTGAACCCTTTGATGACTGTAAACCGGTATCCCTTTCCATGGATAGATTAGAATTTTGATCATCTGTGAGGACCTCAAGTATTCTCAATATTGATATGAGATCTCAATATCATCATGTTCACATTCGTCCTATAGGAATACCTCAAAAAAAATTGAAGTTGGTATAGTCTATTTGAGTATCTGGTTATGCCTTCCGATCTCATGAACATGCCAATAGTATTCATGGCAATGATGAACGATGTTTTCCATCCTTATTTGGAATTATTTGTGGTGGTATTCATGGATGATATCTCAGTGTATTACCACAATCAACACAACCATACTAAACATTTTTAGATCGTATTGGATACATTGAGAGAGAATAAATTATATTCTATAATCACCGAGTTCACTTCATGATGAATAAAATTTACTTCTTGGGTCATATTATCTTATAGACAAGAGTATCATTAGACCCCTAGAAGGATGGAGCGGTAGTATCTAGGGAGTTTCCAAAAATGTCTTTAACAAAGAATGTTTCTTGGGTCTTGTAAGATATTAAATTCATTTCATTATGTACTTATCGCACATAGTAGTTCCATTCATAATCTTGAATAACTAGTGTGTGATGTTTGTATGAACATATACATGCAGGACATCCTTTCAGGAGATAAAATAGAGAATGAACCTATCACCAGTCCAAATTCCACTAGGTTAGAGAATAAGTTACACTTCGTATTGTGATTCATTATGTTTTATTATTGGAGTGGTTATAATGATCGGTGATAGATTCATGGATTACGAATCTCAATAGTTGAGGCCACATGAGGGGAATTGGCCAACAAACGGTTTGGAGTAAGCTGTAATTGTTCATGCTTTGTGCTGTTGGAGACATTACTTAAATGGAGATAATTTTATGGTGTACATGGAATTTAAAACCCCGAAGATATATTTATGACGTGTGATCCTAATATGTAGTGCTGAAGGTGGGTTTATTACCTACAGTCTTTTGGCTTCGAGCTTTCCTATACACCTAATAATGTAAATGTATTAGTATATGCACTAATCTAAAGGAATTAGATGCCAATTTTTAGGAGTCTAGCAGTGGGTGGAAACTTATGGAAATATTATTTAGATGCAATTGGAGTTTCAATATATTCATGAGAATAATTATCTTTAATCCATATCTATGTCCTTAACCAAACAGGATAGAGTGAGGATAAGGCAGCTATAATACTATTAAGGACTCATCCAATGGAAAAGTGTGGTAGGTAAAGACCCACATCCTATTTGAACCATAGACTAGGATGAAGTTATGTCCCTCCATTGTCACATTTGGGATATAGTGGAGATACATGAGGATATGATGTCGGAGTTTCATAGATTGGTTTTGGAATTGAACCCTAGCATCACTAAGAAGTACGGTGATATTCACAATCAATAATGGTAGACGGTTATGAAAGGATGGGTAACTAGTATTTTTAAAAACTATTCTACTTTTTAGTAGGTGAAGTAAGAACATAATTAACCAAATATACTTTTATAGAAGTTAACTATTCTTGAGTGTATATAGGATGAGATAACAATTATTTTCATGATCAATTTGTCAAGGTCACCTAAAGGAAGGGTTGATGTGTGGGTTTTTTTTGAAAGGATAAAAAAGGCTTCACATTTATTTCTGATCAAGGAGTCCTTTAGTGTATATGATATTGGGATATTTTATATGAGTGAGATTTTATAAATTTATAGGTTCACTTATAATATCATTTCTGATAGTTCTGATTGATTTACATATCATTTCTAGAATATTTTACAAGGGGTTCTTGGTACACAGGTGATTCTAATCATGACATATCCCCCTTATACAGAAGACCAATTAGATAATACGAAACATGTACTTGAGTACATGCTTTGGGAATACCTAATAAATTATCGGGGTTCTTTGGAGAAGCAAATACCCTAAGTGGGGTTATCCTACAATAATATCCATCACGTGACAATGCAGATAGAACCATATGAGTATTTTTATAGTAGACCAGGATTATTTCCCTTGTTCTAGTAAAAGGTAAGTAGGGAATAATTACATAGATTATATCTCATTCAAGAGACTTCTAGGAAGGTCTAGTTGATCAAAAAGTGGCTGGATATTTCACTATCTCAAAAAAATATTACGTATATTACCATAGATTCCCTTCAGAGTTCATGGTCCGGAATTAGGTATTTTTGTGTATCTCATCAAGAATGGGGAATAAGTGTATCCAAATAGAGTGTAAGATATCAATGCGATAAATCGGGTTGTTCAAGATTTATGAGAGACTCAGTTTGGCATCTAGTATGTTTCTATTACCTCAGATAAACTAGGCCATAGATGATGTATTACACTTATCGTAGGCATACTGCTATCACTCAGACCCATATCACGTTCTTCATCCTCAATAGGTGGAGTTACAGGTTGATACATCCATTTAGGAGACTCTTATTCGTATCATGGACATGACCATGATGGTTATATGGGGAAATTTTATTCATTTAGTATGGTTTTGATGGAATCACAAGTATATATTGGATGATACATGGAAGAAGGAGGCCAACATATGTGGTTATTTGAGGGAATTATTCAAAAAAAATCTCTACCACCCATGAGAGGAAAATATAAGGATGAATTACCTTAAGGGGAGAGATTGTAAGACCCCGAGTTCATGTTTCTTGTATAGATCCATTTCAATTCAGTTTAAGTGAAATATTTTGGACTAATGTGAATATCCTTTGAGATCACAGGTTTATCATGGTGTTCAGGGAATATTCAGATCCTAGAACCTATATTTTTGGAAGAAAAGGGTAGGCCACACTGTTGGTAGAATCCATTTGGGTAATTTTAGATAGTCACTTTTTATCATGAGAGACTGCCCAATGAGAAGGAGGAGCTTTCACAGTTTGATTAACCCTGAAATTTAGGGCACACAACTGGGCAGGTGCATCTATAGTTTTTTATAGAGGGATGAGTCTTGGTAAACACATTATCAGTCAAATTGTTCTTACAAACCATTCGTGGTTCCCCTTATAAAATTAGTGGGTTCACAATTAGCATATAGTTTAGAAAACTGTGTGTCCATACTATGTGACCCATGGATTTCGGTGAGATTACAATTTTCCACCATTTAATCTGACAACCTAAACCTATTGCTCAATTCATTCTATAGACATATGCTACTTGGTTGGGATAGTAAATTGATTCCATTTGGTAGATGTTAACACCTCCCCTTAGGATAATACTATAATCGATCCCAATCAGTCTCGTTAGATCCATATAGGTGAGTACACAATTCCGTTAATGTGGTTTTTCATTACACTTGGTATTGGATGTGTTTTTTGAGGTGTAATATAAAATTCCATAATTTTAGTTCTCCATCCACTCATTAATTTTCTTCTAATATAATACAAATAAGAAGATAATACTAGATGTTCACTCTACTACAAACTTGATGTATGTGATATATTCATTTCCCTTGAGGTTTGGTGTTTTATTAAGATAATATCAAATATTCCTCCAGCCTGACATTACACCACAACCTCAAAACTGAATTAATGATTCCAATTAAATGAAATGGAACTCATTAGGGTTCTATTTAGTTCCCTTAAATTTAGTTTGTGGTTGTTTCATCAAACAAGGCCACCCATGGTGTGTTCCCTTTTCCTTTTCCATTTTTTGAACCACACATGGGGTGAGTTTTTTTATTATCTAATTAGAGGAAGCCTGTTAATTAATGAATTGAGTTAAATTGGATGATTTGGAATGGTTTCCCTACCTTTACTTTTGTTCCAATGATGTTGTTTTATTGATTTTCATAACTGGATTATTTTAGAAATTGATGAAATGAGTGGGTATACTCATGGAGTGAATCTGTAAATAATTATGACTAATGAACTGATGAAATGTTATTAATTTAATGGTTGTGGATGACTTGGTTGGATTTACTTGGATCTAGATTCCATTAGAAACCATATATGATTCTCCTATGGTTCAGGAATATGGAAGTGGAATCCTTGCATATAGATCCCTCCAAAGGTCTTGATTTTATTGGATGCCTTGGGGCTTGGCTACTTGTGGATTTGGTTTGATTGGGGTCATAGTTTAAATCATCTGGTGAGATGCTCTTAGGACCTGAATACAAGTCTAACCAAGATTCTATTGAGATGATTCAGGCACATCTTGGGGATGACTTGGACATATACACCTTGGATCCAATCCATCTTTTTCGTACACATTTTATGTATTGTGCGCCCATGGTAAATGTTACATGATTGGTTATAAGTCTTTTTAGTGGTATTTTTAACACTCTTGGTTATATATAAAGGATGTGATTATTGAAACACAACTTGAACGATAAAGAAATGGTTTAAATGAGATGTATGGATGTATGAAGCAGTCATGTTAGATATTTTTACTTTTTTATATGTATATCATTATAGGTGTTTGAAGAGTTTTGCAGCATGCCATGTTAGGATATTCCATATCACTTGACTTGTTCCATGGGCATTTTAGTGTTTGATAATACATAAATACTTTAATTTTAATTTTCATTATATTTTTATATTACACAACTATTATTTTTATAAACCTTTGGGTTGTCACGTAATGGTATTTGTATTGCACTCAATGTTCATGATATCATTGGGCACCTAAATATAGTATTTGGAAGCAGGTAGGGATGGGGGAAAGAACCCACAATAATACGCATGACGTTGTTCCAGGATTAGGATCCTAATAGAAGTGTAATGAGATCATGATATTATTAAAATGTATAAATTATTGGTATTTTTAAATATGTATTCTATTTTAATTCCATATATACATATTTTGGCAGTTTTTTAGAAACATGACATGGATCATCATTTTTTATATGATATAATCTGGGAATTGTTTATAAATTATTTTAATGATTATTTATCATCTATTTGATAATTAAAATTATTCTGTTATTCACTATTGTAGATATTCTATTATGTTACACTTTTATGACTGGAAATAGTATCCTCATAGAAAAACCACTGGACCTCACTTATTGTTAACGACCTCTAGAATTTTGAGAGATATGCTTGAGGCAATGTGGCCAATTGGGTTCTGGGAATTGTTGAGTGAAATATGATTCTTGGAAAATACAAAATTGATTAATGACCTAATAGACACTAATTTTTATTTTTGTTCTTTCAACATTGAATTCCTCTTGACCATGTTATATATCACTCCCAATTTACCCAAAATATTTTTTCCCTTTTAATTCCACCATTTAATTTCCTATAAATGTTCACTCTATGTAGAATCCTAGTTATTCATAACTTCTGGTGAAATTTGTGTTTCTTATTTTACCTTTTTATGAGTTTTTTTTATTAACCCTTTTTATGATATGGTTTTCAAAAAAATAATTATAGAAATGTTAATCATTTGACAACAAGGATTTTTTTAGGGAGAAATTCATTTTAATGGTGGTAGGATGTAACATCCAATGATTTTATGAAATATGTAAATTCAAATTTATTATAATTATTTGATCGCATGAGTTACAAACAATTAATAGTTTAGATTTTGTTATATGAAACAAAATTTTTATCTAGAATTGAATGTAACATCGTGTTTCATAGATAACTTTTTTTAGACACAAGTCGGTTTCTTTTTGAACAATAATATATTATTGGTATTATTCTTTATCATAGAAGTTATCGCCTAAAAATTATATTAGAAGATGTGAATATGAATTAATATATTATCTTTACACAAGATAATAATATATTTTTACATTCCCCCAATATACATTACAGACATAAGATAAGAATAAAACGAGTTTTTTGCTTCAAAATTTTAGTTTTTCAATAAAGCTGTTTCCACACCTTTTAAAGGATGAGTTATTTTAAAACTAAATTTTGAAAAATTTATGAATTTTATTAGAAAAATAAAAATTTCATAGATATTGGACAATATTAGTTTTCTTTTTTGATTATTTTTACTTTTTCTATGAAGTTTCAATTTTTGAGGAGTATAAAAAATTCCTGTATTTTTATTGAAAGCATATTTCTCATCTAATTTAATTTTATAGTTAAATTATCTTTTAAATTTGATTTAATGTATAATTAGTAGAATTATACATGATCCAATACAATTTAGGCCAATTTATTCAATTTCAGATTTAAATTGGATATAAAAAAATTTCATTGTTTTGAAATTTTCCCCTAAAAAACACGCAATCTCTTAGGGTGTGAAAGATTAATTTTTAATTAATTTTAGACACTAAGGTGAATTTAATTTAAAAAATTAGATATAAATATTTTTAATCACTATGAAATTTTTGGTATAATATAATCAATTTTTATTTTCAAAAAATATTCGTTAGTGTAATTAAAATTAATTACAGTGATTGAGGCAAAGACACGTTTAACTAATGATAAAACTAAAAATATAAGGTGTATAATTGACAAAAAAACATTTAAAACACCAAAATTATGGATATATTTTGACCCCACCACATTAGGGTAAATATTATGAGTTATTGGGATACTATTCAGTGAAAGTGACCAATATAATAGGTTGTGTAAGGAAAATGATAAAAAGCCACCTTTCGTGACATTAACTCTTTTAATGAATTGGTGGAGGGAAAAAGCTACATAGTTTTGGTTATAAATATTATTTTTGAAGATAAATGAGTTAATTTTAGCTGAAAATTTTATAGTTAATTGTTAGATATGTAAAAATTACACTACATGCTTCACAAACACCAACACATGGACTATTTAGTTAATAATTAAATAAATAAAATGATAATAAAAATACTAAAAATAATATATTCTTAAAACTGATTTATAAGGGTTAATAAATTTAAAATATGGTATAATAATGGTCCAATTTATCTTTTATAATGAACATATTGACCCATAAAAAGTAAAAAAATTGTTAGCACGGTATGGTTTAAAGTAGTTATTTTGTGCATTAAATGCGTTTCTATTAAAATTAATTCCAAAAATGATATTTTTAGTTTATATATTATAATTACTTTTTTATAATATGTGGGTCTAAATTTTATAATTATTCTCACATTAATTTAGTCTTATTGTATGAATTACAATGGTTTGGAAACTAGCTACCTAACTTGAAATCTGAAATGAAACAGATTAAGAAACTTAAAGAATAAGGGGAAATGATATAAATGATTTTTTGTGGGGTAATGTAGATAAACCATAATTACACTTTAATCCTTTATTTGTGATTTTTATGAACATGATGTTTGGGTGACCTTCCTAGAGTGTTTATATTTTTGTATTTACATGAATGCCACTCCTCTTCCACTATAAAAAGGAATTCATTATTCTTCTCTCTTCTCACCTCTAAAGGCTTTTTTCTCTTAACAAACATACCAAAATAACATCCCAAAATCCCTCATATAATTATATATTCCTGAATTTGCGTCAAAATCAATCCAAGTAATCCATTTGGTTCCAACTAAAAGAAATTACCATAAAAAGTGGGAATGTTGTTCAACAATCACTTTTGTTTTATTTATTTATAAAAATAGAAAATTAATAATATTTCATGGTATTATTATAAAATAATTATAAATTTTATTCAGATATTTTTTCATATTATGGTTTAAATCTACAACTACACATACTTACATCAAATGAGTAGTGAAATTATCCGTTGTGTATACAGAGATCAACTGCCCCACCAAATGTCATCATTATTTTTTTCCTTTAAAATCAATAATGATTGAGAATTATAAAATTATATGAATAATTTTTTAATTTTTATGTAATTTATAAAATTATTCCTTTTGTTTTTTTGAAATATGAAAACATCATTTATGCACATGTGGACAATTGTCTCCTCAAAGTGATGTGATACGTTACCACATTACATGGAATGTAATAAGTATGGGTTTAAAAAAAATTAATATAAATGAAATATATATGATATTAATTAAATAATAATATTTTGGAAATATTATATATTTTTTTCATTATTACCTTTTCACAGATAGAAAAAATGATAACATTGTTCGTGCACGAGTGAACTACTGCCTCCTAGAAGCCACGTTATTTTTTTACATCAGAATAATTATATATATAATTATATACTATTAAATAGTATGGTATATATGACATAATTATCATTCTATAAAGATAAATATTACTTACCTTATTTTCATAACAATCTTTCAAAAATGGGAACATTACTCAATCGTACATACAACCTACAGACTATAATATTGATATGTTTGTTGATTTTCCATTAAAATATTTTATTATTTGTTATAAAAGTATTATTTATATATAAATATGATAATTATATCTTTATTACTATTCTTGATATTTTTATATAAAGGATTCCTTGACCATAGTCTACCAACATTGGTTGTTTTGACACATAAATGGAATATGGTCAAAGCACCTTATCGAGATTATATTTTATTATTTAGTTATATAAATCCTTGTTATAAGTAAAATAAAAATAATTATAAACTTGAAAAAATTTCTAAATCAATGAAATAATTATCACATGTTTATTGATTAGGAAGATAAATACACGCGTGACAATTCAGACTAAGGGAATGGGATTTCGCCTCAATCTTCGTTCAATGATGAACTTTCTGATCATAAGAACTTTTATTATTTTATATAGTTTATATATGGTCCCATTGACATTAAATATACTTATTTTATCTATTATCATATTGTTTAATGTTTTTAATTTTTTTATTTCATGGGTCTTATGATATAAATTATCAAAGTGGTTTGGGACACTTTGAAATTTTAAAGATTTTTTTCAAAATTATTTCCCTATATCAATATTATTGATTTTATTTTACATATTTACATAAATTAAGATAAGAGGGTAATAAAGTAAATTTTATGTTTCTTTAATATTTCATTCAAAATTTCCAAAAATGTATATTTTTTACTTTTTTTATATGGTATATTTTGACAAAATATAAAAGGATTGTTCCATATTTAATGTACATGATGAAAATTTATTTTCCACCACCATGGAAATTATTTAATTATTGGATATTTTTAAAATCATTATTTTATATTAAAATTAATGAACATCCTTATAATTTGGGTATTTTGGTACTAATAATGGAGCTTAAATGAAATGGATGTTTTGGTATTTCAAATGGGGTATTAAAAGAAAAAAGCTATTTTTATCAGAATTTTTATTCATATTGGTTAAAAAAGTGTTTTTAAAACGGTTTAAGAGTTGTTTATTTCACTATTGATGTGGTACGTGAGCATTATATGAACCAGGTGAGTCTAATAAAACTTATACTGATGGTTGATCCCCATTATATCTCACAAGTGACCCCAATAGATCTTATTCGAAGACTTGATCTTTATCATAACCCAAAGGTGATACCAATATAACTTATAAAAATGTTTATTCCCATTATAGATATCCAATTAATTGGGTAATGATAGTATTATAAGTCAGATGTATGTTTATTCCAACTAAAAGTGTTTTAAATGGAAATTATTCATATGATGCTATAAGTCTTATAGTATAGTATTAAATAATTCCTATTGATTTTAATGAGAAAAATGTTTGATTTTTTAAAGTTTAAATGTTTAGTTTCATATTGTAAAATAAGTGTTAATATAATTGTAAAAAATGTATTATTTTTCATGATTTTACTGAACTAACTGTTTCTTTTTTGATATCTCCTACTGAGATTTTGGGCACAAACCATGTTTTAAAAATGATTTCATAGGTTTTAAGGATGGGTAAGTGAAAGAAATAAGTCATGTCAGAAGTTATGTAGATTTTCCAGGAAAATAATTCATGCTTTATATTAAAGCTTTTATATTATCAGGAAAATGGATACGGATCCGAAGATTCAACTTTGTATTTTATGTTTTTTGTGTGTATTATTAATGTTTTAATTATCTAAAACTATAAAACTGAAAATATATTCAATGTGATAGAAATTAAAATTCATTACAAAAGTCCATATTATGTAATGTTTAAGATTGGGTCCTTATATTGAAGAACTTTCAATAGATTAAAATGTTATTTTCCAAGTGCCCAATGGCACTAAAATAATGTGGGTTTTTTGTGTCTGTGAAATATAATGAATATTCATATAAAAATATGGAATATCCATGAAAAATAATCATAGTTCACTAAAGTTATCTCATCCCGAATATTTCCAAGATAAGATCAATGTATCTCTGAGAGGTGGAGGGCTGGATAAATGATATTTTTTTTAAGTTTCCTCTATTTTGAAACAACCTTAACTTCTTATTAAATATTTATCACTTGTATAAAATTATAATAATCTCACATCTATAGTAGAATAAGTATTTACAATGTTCACTAGTCAATAAGAGTAGCTATGTCCTTGTCATGGTTTGGAAAAAATCCATTACAACCCAATTCAGTAAGAAACAATCCTTCTTTGTGGACACAACAAGTGAGATATACCGATACACTTGGGTATAACAATTTTCAATAATATAATGCTTGTAATTCTCTTACCAAAAACAATTTAGTAATTATTTGTGAAAAACCTAATTATACCATACCTAGTTGGTTCAAAACTTTTTACTGTGATGTTTTAGAACCTTTTACTTGTGTTGAAATTCAAAATAATTTTTTACTTTGGTACCCAGAAGAAGGTAATAAATTTTTTGGAATTCGTAATCATACTAAGTCTAATTCATCTATCTGATACCTCAGTCTGAATTAAAGATATGAAATAATATAGTAGAAATAATTATAAAACACCTGAATCTTTATCTATAAATTTTAGTATGATCTCTCGGTCCGATACGATAACTATGAATATGACCATCCTTTATCATATTCTTTCAAGAAGAATTCATCAGGCATATTCATTCAAGAAACTTCTTCTGACTAGAAGTTTATAGCTTCCCCCTCTTCTTATGCACATGCATAGTGTTCTGATCATTCATAAACTACAATTTTCTTTCTCTTATTCATAGTTGTCCCAAAAGTGGTTTATTCAAGAATCCTATAATTTTTCCTCAACCAAATTTCCTAAAAATTGAATTTTTCTTTCTTTGTACTCCATTTTTTACCTCTTCAACTCTTATAGATTCTTTTCTAAACATATCAAATCTTCTCAAAACATCAGACTACTTAAAACTTTATAACCATTGTACCATTTGATACATATAAAATTCCATTATATTTATTATGATGACAACATATGTAAGAATTTATATTCATAATTATGTTTTTATATACTAACTAATTACAAAAAATGTCTTCTCATCATGATTTTTTATAACAAATAATGGAAATACAACATTCATAACAATATTCCACAATTATATTTGAAACTTATGATGAATTAGAAAACATAAATTGAATAAAAATGTGCATAAAACCCTCATTTGAATCAAATCGTCAAAACTATTCAAAGAAATATTCTTTTACTACATTTTCATAGACTGATGTTTATGCATCCGATGAATTATTGGTTTCATCATTTATCTGATGATTCCTTACCTGCATCACTCCGATGGGTTGGTGTCAAATTCTATATGATGATTTAGTACCACTTCCTGATAAACAAAAGATATTTTTTTCTTCATTTTATCTTGACTCAGACATTTCTAAACAAAAAATAGATCCATTACCTTTTGAACTAATTGATATATAGTCTATCCTTTTTAAAATGGTTGACTACATTGTTGATCATTATAGGATTTATTGGTCTATGATCTCATCTGGTTATTTAGTCTCAATAACTACCACTTTCTTATTAGTCCCAAAAAACTCTACATTCAAAACTGGGATAGAAAAATTTTCCCCTCTGTTGCATTGGTGGCATACCATGTTAAATGGACCGCTATCAGAAGTAACTTATTTACCTTCTTGAATATGGTATTAACATAATTATGACAGTCACCATGTACTATATCTAATGATTTTTATCTTATGGTTGATTGGTCTCCCTAAAAAACTATCATCTTCATCTTCTCATGTTTCAAACAAAGCATCTTCTCCTTCATATAATTCATGCATCTTGTGACATCACCCTGATTGAAAATGACTGAAATAATTCACTTCATAGAATTTATATTTCCATAAACTCGTACTTGTAATCATAAATCACTCATAACTTTGAGAAAAAAAGGATTTAAATATAAATATCTAAATTACATTGAATGTTTTATAACTTCCCAGCCTTTTAGCACCATCTATCATTCCTTCCAAACAATAAATCGATTAGAATCACTTGTTCTCCCCTATTACTTCATAAGGATAACATCATAAGTTTTCCATAAATGTTATGATTTATCATAACACCATGTTTATAAAAACATCATCATATTTTTTTGGATATTTTTAGGCAAAAATACAATTTCTCATACTGATGTAGACCTTCATTCCAGACACAAGGGGTGTCCAAAAACCCACTTATTTCATAAAGCATCTTCAGAATAGAAAAACCATATGCACAAAAAAATTTAATATTTTTTTGATCTTATTGATATGATTCTACCATTCTTCTCTATCATCCGATGACCAAAACATTATCATTTAATGTGATGTACTTTTATTGAAAAAAAAGAAAAATAAACACCACAAAATTATTTCAGTGACAAAAAATTTCAACCAGCTTTGTCCCAAATCATTCCCCCTTTAGATTTGTCTATAAACCCAAGGTCAAAAATAACTAAATTGTTTACCCTCAATAAATGATTTACTGATCAATTATTCTAAGACTATGTGAGTAAACCCTTTGTAGGAAATAAGAACCATTTATGAAAAACCATGCTATCCAATATTAATGACTGATGAAACTTTTTCATACTTACCAATTCTCATCACATCATTCTCATATTTTCCCTTTACTTCTCCCACATAACTATAAATTTTTTTCACTAAAACAACTCCAATAATGATTTTGAATAGTTCTCGAAATTAGATGCTATGTCCTTAGCTTACTAACAACTCCACAAACATATATTTTAATTTAAAATTATTAGCACATATCCAGGGAAAGACATATGAAAAATATCTCCCCTTGGAAAAAACTATACAAATACTAGATTATAGAGGGGATGCACACACATACCTCAACCTTGGAGAGAAATATATTGGATTTCCATGTTCAACTACACCAATGAAAATTATTCTTTCAGTAAAGGATTTATGATTATGTCAAAAATTGGTTTTGATATCGAAACATACACCAACATGAAGTCATTATTCCCCATATGATCTGTGAATAAATGGATTTTGATATCAGTTTTTTTGAATGAAAATATTGTTCTGGGTTTAATGTATGTTTGATGAAAATATGATAATCATAACCTAATAGCTATGATATCTTTACATCAAAAAGTAATTATCATAACCAAGTCTTTATCTAGATAATTTGTGTAGAAATTTGAGTGGAAGAAACATAATCACATTTATCCATGATAAAATATACTAAATTATGTTCCTTAGTATTCAAACTTTTACTGATTTTCTCCAAAAAGAGAACTCCAATATTTTTGGTTCTTTAATCATCAATACATCCTACCCGATCAATATCTAAATACCCAAAAAATTAAATTTCTTCTAAGCTATCATATTTTATTTAGAAATCTATTATTCCATTGATAAATCTAAAAATTATTTTCCGAGATAATAGGTTTGATTATTTTGGATCACTTTGGTATCATACACAAAAGGTAACAACATAAATGATTTATGGACTTGAGGAAGTCAAATATAAAAAAATCCAATCAGCTTCTGAAACTCTACACAGTCAGCTAATTTACCTTTTCTATCTTCAGTCAACTTGAATCCCATTGAGAATGGTATTTAAAATGGTTTCTAATTTTCCATTCCAAATTTATTTAGAATTTCTATAGAAAATTTTTCTTGAGATAGAAATATTTGTTTATTATTTTGTGAGATTTGTGACCTAATAAGGTATTCAATTTCACCAAGTATAGATATCTCAAACAACTTTATAATATATTAATAAAGTATTTTATAGCTTCTTTCTTTATTCCCTGAAATTAAAATTTTGTAAACATAAAAAATTAAAATGAGGGAAGGCCCTAAGTTTCTTTGATGTAAATATTAATTTCAATCCTTCCTTTCTAATCATCTTTCTTAATAAGGTATCAAATTTTGAATACCATTCCCTAGAGCTTATTCTATCCCATATAAGGAATAATTCATCTTATAGACATATATTTAATTCTTCCCAACAATATATCCAAATTTTTTCTATATAAACATATTTATCAAGACCCCAATTAATAAATGCAGACCTCATATCCATCTTAAATTTTTTGTAATTTTGTTGAAAATAAATAAGAAGAAGGATTATAATTGTTTATAACCCTTCCACCTAGAGAAAATGTCTCATCAAAAATGATTACTTCAAACTATGAGTATCCCTTTCACACAATAGTTACTTTGTTTCACATCACATAACCAAATTCATTCATCTTATTCCTTAAAATCCACTTTGTAAAGATAATTTTTTTTCATTTGGTTTATATATGATTTTCCAAGAATCATTATTTTCTATATGATCCATCTTTTAATTCATAGAATGAATCCATTTTGGAATTTTTTTAAAAGGTGATGCTTTGGCCAAAAATGACCAAAGCACAAATATTATTAAAATAAAGATTACAAGATTCTAAAAAATGGGATCATATTACAATATTTTTTTAAAGGAAATAAGATCTGGGGAAGGTCTTCGAACCAGGTAATGTCCTGATGAACACTAATGTTGTCCAGACTATCTGCAACTGTGTTTTCTTCTTGATAAACACGTGTGATGATATAGTTAAGATCAATAAGCAAATGAGATCATTCTATCCAATGGGTAGTAATCGGCTAAGCAAGGTGAATTATACCACTCCACATTGCTTGAAAAATAGTCATCGAGTCACTTTCAATCAAAAGGTTATTCCAACCAAAGAGCTTGGAAAAGGAAATAACATGTATCAAACCCAAAATCTCTGCTTCAAGGGAGGTGGAAATGCAACATTTACCAATGAAACATCCATGTATCTGACCAAGGTGATTCCTGAAAATAGAACAACACCCTATAGGTACCAGATTTCCCTTGGAGGCACCATCAATGTTGATCATGATCTATTCAGGTAGGCGGCACTCTCCAGAACACCTCTAGTGTGTGATGAGGCTGATAGAAATTGCCTTTAATCCTTAGATGCCTCAGGATCCCAAAGTCATGCACGGTGTTGTGGCAATGCACCTTTTGAATCGAGGAAACTACATGTGTGGCAATGAGGATCTTCATCCAAACTGAATTTTGATTAAATTATTAATTGTTATCTATAATAGCATTCCGATCATACCAAATCACATGGTGGAGCTCAAAAACAGAAGTGTGGAAGTTGTTCTTGATTTACTAAGAGCATTCCATTTCTTCACATTTTTTAAGTTGATCTTTGACAGAGTCAAGAATCAACCATCTGTAGCCAAAAATTCCAAGAATATAGTTTCAGAGAGCAGAAGTAGTAGCACAAGAGATAAGGAAGTGGTTAGCTTCTTCTCTTTGTTGGTTACAGATTATGCACTTAGATTAGAGGTAGATGCCAAAATATTAGGGGAAAATTTCAGTGGGCACACTGTTTTGAAAAAGACACCATATGAGGTTGAATATCGAACATTTTATCTGAGGTTTGATTAAATGTTTTAACCAACTGTAGTTGCTTTCAAAGTAACATAAATAATTCTTGTAGAAATGTTTTGAATTTAGAATACCATTCTGTGCATTTTCCCATGTTTAGAAATCATTAGAATGAGCGAAATAGTGTATTACAATGACATTCAGAATAATGTTAGGAAGTTGATCATGTTGGAAGTTTAAATTGAATCTGATAGAGCTGTTGGTATTATTAGGGGTTTGATCAGGAGGTATCATGGAAATTAAAGGCATGTCAGTCAATTTTTACAACCAAAGATTCATGGATGAGTCTCTGTAGACCATCCGTCAAGAGTTATTCATAATATTGGTGGAGTATTTGATGGAATGGTAGATTGATGAGTTAATGAAGTTCGAATTTCCCGTTTTATGTTTTTCAAGAAATCTATTTTTGTGAAACGTAATACCTTCATAAGTATTATGAAAAAGGTTACAAGTGAGTCTTTCTTCAAGGGATTCATTAAAGTATTTGATATTTTTTATACCCATACCACCTTTTTAAATGTGCTTGCAGCAGGTTGACCAAGGAACAATCACATGTTTTTTTCTAGAATTCTACTAGTTGAGATGTTCTTTATTCCGGTGTTCATTTTTTTAATGAGGCCAAATGGCCATTTATAGTCCATCCTGGAATAAAAAATCTTGGAGATAATAGTGGATTTAACAAGGCAAGTCTTACCTGCCATAAATAGATATTTACCTTTCCACAAAGATAGGTAATTTTGAATATGGTCAACGATATTCACAAAGTGACAAGAATTGGGACTAAACCAAAAAATGGGAACACCAATATTAGTGAAAGGGATCATACCTTCTTTCGAACCCAGGTCATGGATAATGTTACATTTTCTATTGGGAGGTAAATTCTTCCCAATGAAAATGCAATATTTCTTCCAACTATTGGTTTGACCAAAAACCTTCTCATAGTGTGAGAGTGCACTTTTGAGGTTAATAATGTTTATTTTATCCCCCAATGGAAAAGGATGATTTCATTATCATAAAATAGATGAGTTGGAGCATTCATGTTCTAAGGGACATGTATGGGCTTTAGTTTTTTCTAGTCCACTAGATGGTTGATCAGACAACTAAGGTAGTCTTCTGCTATCGAGAAGAGAATAGAAGATAGGGGGTCACCATTCCTAAAACATTTGGTGAATTTAAAATATCCCTTATATGAGCCATTTACCAAGATGGATATAGATGCCGAGTTGAAGAGTGTTCTAATTTCTGTGATTAAAGAGGTGTTAAAACCATAACCTTGAAGGTATTTTAAGATCAAACTCCAATCTATGGCATCGAAAGATTTTTTGATTTCATGTTTAATAGCTATGTTGCCTCGCATGTTAGTTTTATTCAAATTATTGACACAATCAGAGGAAAGGTAAAAAAAGTCTAGAATGGATCATCCCTTTATAAAAACAAATTAAATATTGGAGACAATTTTTTCCGTTATAGTGGAAATTCTGTTGGTAATGATTTTTTATGATGATTTTAAATAGAGTGTTGATAAGAGAAATGGGTATAAAAAGATTAATCTCAGAGGCGTTATCCAGTTTTGGGATCAAGGTGAGAACTGGGCATTTAGAGCATGAGGTAGAACCACACTGGAAAATAATGTTTTTACATGTTTACAAAGTTTATTCGAAATAAAATCCCAATAATGTTCGAAGAAACCATTTTTGAAGACATTAGGACCCTGAGCACTATCGGGATTCATACTAAAGACAGTGTCCTTGACTTCATGATCCAGCAGAGTGTTGAGAAGGATGGAGTTTTCCTCATCATTGTTCTTTAGAGGAATGACCTCAGGTATGAGGTATCTGTTTATGTTATGACCATAAAAAATGGTTTCATAGTAGGAGACAAGATGATGAGAAATTCCATCCTCATTGTTAGGGAGCCTGTATCCATCCACTAATAGGGTTAACAGCCTGTAGGCCTTCCTAATTCATTGAAGAGAATTGTAAAATTTAGTATTTCTCTCACCATTTTTAACCATTTTGCTTTAAATGTTTGTTTTCTCATATTTTATTTGAATATGAGTAGGGAGTTATGTTTGACCGCAATGTTTAGTTCTTGGACAGGGTCAGTGTTGAGGTCATAGGTGGTGTTTGTGTTTTGAATATCATTGAGATCATTCTTAAGAATGAAAATGTCATTACTAATTTGTTTGGCTTTAGAACTGCATCAAATTTTTAGATTCTAGTTTAGATGTTTTAATTTGAGATTACATTCATGTACATCATTGTAACGATACATCAAGGACCAAATGTTTTGTATGACATGAGTTCACTCGTCATCATAGAAACATGAATTGCAATATCTAAAAGGAATACAAGGTTTCATTTATTTGGCGGAGACACAATCCAGGATGGGGTGATGATCAGATTTCATCCTATGAAGAGTAATACTAGTGATAATGTCCCATTTATCAAAATCAGGGACATTCGTGGAGGCTCTGTCCATCTTGGGGGCAACTAATTTTCTGTATTGTCTTCTATACCAAGTGTATTTTTCACTAGTGATATTTATTTCTATGAGATAGTTTTCATCTATTGATGTTTTAAATTATCTTGTGGAAATATAAACATGGGAGGGTCCAATTTTCTCTCTTGAGTTTAGAATGGCATTAAAATAACCCATAATAAACAATGGTGCCTTAATTTTAGTACCAATGTAACGTCTCGGTTCCGGAAACCACCCAGAGGAAACCCATACCCGGTTGGTCACATGGCCTCAAGCACATTTCCCCAAATGCCAGAGGCTGCCGACTAGCAGCGAGGGCCTTGGGTGTGATCGTGGGGAAACTATTACCTCATTGGGAGAGTACACAGTGGAAGTAAACAAGACACGCAATAGCGGAATTAGTAAATATCCAACAAAAATGAAAAAGTAAATAGCGGAAGACTAAAACAATAAACCACTAGAGCACATATGTATATATTAAATGATGCGTGAAACATATCTAGGAAAACAGCAAAACAGGTCACAATGCTGGAAATACAAACAGTACCAAAACAAGTACAAAAGAAAAGATAAACAACTCCTCAGCATCGCAAGCCTAGGCTTGGTCCCTTGCTCTCCTGCTCCAAACCAATCAAGTGCTAGAAGTCGAAGGGTACTTTCCCTTGTCTATACCTGCAACAACAAAGTCTGTTTGGGCCCAAAAGCATGACCCAAACAAGGTGTGAGACTAAATCCCAATAGGCAACCACCTGAAGATCTATGCCTCACAATCACAGATCCTATGGTAGGTAATAGTACAGTAAGCAGTAAATAGAAACAATAAATAGACGGAGATAATTAGTAAGCAGTAACAGTTAAGATCATGTAGTAAAAAATCCACAGAACAATAAGTAGTTGTGAAGCAGTCAACTAACCACAACAGAAACCCCTCTGGGAGGTACTCGCAACCAACCCCTATGGTACTATCCAAGAAGTACCACAACCCTCTGGGCAGTGCACTCAGCCTAACCCCTCTGGTTTGGTCATACAAAAATTATAAGACTCTCTAGGGAAGCTTTCTCAGTCAATTCCCCTTATAGTCTAGGGTAGTCAAGGACTCTCTGAGGAAGCTCATGCAGTCTGACCCTCTTATAGCACCAAGGTCTAGAAACTCTCTGAGGAAGCTCGCTCGGTCAATACCTCCTATAGTCTCAGGTCTATCACAGACTCTCTAAGGAAGCTGACTTAGTCAATTCCTTCTCTAGCCTGGAAAGGTTTTAAGGAAATTCAAACAAGTAAAGACTCTCTGAGGAATCTCACTCTATATACCCTCCTGTAGTCTATAATATCCATGAATATTTGGGAATCCCAATTGGTCTATCCATTGTTGTCTATAATGTCCAAGAATCTATGAGGAAGCTCACTCGGTCTACCCTCCTGTAGTCTATAATATCCAAGACTCTCTGGGAAGCTCACTCAGTCTATCTCTTATATTCTATAGCACCAGGATCTCATGGTCCCCTGCCAGTCAGTTCATAATAATGCTATAAGGAGAAAGTAAACCTATAGAGCTACTTGGCTAACCAGTCTACAACATTACTAGAATGCCAATAATATCATTCTATCCTACGGTTACAAGGCATGGAAAATAGGTATAATGGCCAAAGGCTAACAAGGCCCAAAGGTCATAAACAGAACATGGCATGGGCAAAACATCCAAGCACAATAACTATCCTCAAACAAGATCAAATTACTTCTACACAAGCATACACGCAAGGCAGGAAAACAAAAGGGGAAAAAGGTAAACACAAAATACCAAGTCCATGGGAATTGTTGGAATTTGCATATAAAACTCAAAGACTCCGAAAGGTAAGGCACAAACCACCTACCATGGTCCTAGAAGATCAATATACTTGAACCACGAGGCTTGATTCTCCTTAGAACGGTGTAGATCTACGAAAACACACAAAACATTCAACCCATGATATCTTGAGGAATGAGGGGAAATCATGGAATGAAACTCAAGAAGATGTAAGGGCTCACCGCTGCGGTTCCAATTCAATTGACGACGGTTGATTTGGAGAACAGAAGAAGGCTCTAGGGCTCGGCGAATGTTCATGGCTGTATGGATGCTTCCAGTCGAAGAATCCTAAGAAGAAGATGTTTTTGTAAATTACGCATGACCCCAGTCCGTCAAATGAAAAAAATGAAACTACATGGTGTGTACTTATTGTGTACACGGTGTGTACTTGGCCTTTTTGTACACCACTTTAAGCAGCCTCCACATTTCCCCTACAACTGTGTGTGTGGCCCAGACATGGCCAGCACACGGCCATATGCAACATCAAAGTACACAACATGTAATGATAAAGTACATGGTGTGTAATTTGAAAATGTCCAGATTTTCCTCTTTTTTTTTAAAAAAAAACAGAAATGGAAAAACATACTTGAAACAATTATCCGAGTTATTACAAACTTCCCCCCTTAAAGAAATTTGTCCCTGAATTTCCCTAGCGAGGCGTAGAAGAAGAAACCCTGAATAGATCTGGCCACTTTGATCGTACATTGGCTTCCCTCTCCAAGGTCTCATCCTATACTCACACGTGCTGCCATAGCACCCATACTAGGGGAGTAGACCAGCCGTGAAGAACCTTCGTACTGCGACCAACAATTCGGATATGATGCTCCTCAAATGACACATCCACTTCAAGATCAACCTCCTTGGGTTGAAAGACATGAGATGAGTTTGAAATGTAATGTCAGAGTTGGGAGTTGTGGAAGGCGTCGTGCATATCTCGGTACCTCTGAGGTAACTACAACCGATAGGCAACCAGACCAACTCTCTTCAACACCTCAAACTGCCCAACGTACTGCAGTGAAAGCTTACCCTGTCTCTAAATCCTCTTATGTTCCAACCTCGGTGCGACACATGGGATAACCTAATCCCCAACCTCGAACTCCAGAGGTCGTCTCCATTGATCAGCATAAGAATTATGTCAAGACTATGGTGTATCCATCCTCTTTCGAATCAACTCTACCTACACTGAGGTCTCCTGAACCAAACTAGGTCCTAGAAAAGCTGCATTTCCTACCTCCAGCCATAACAAAGGTGATCAACATGGAATACCGTACAAAGCCTTTTAAGGTTCCATCTGAATAGTCACCTAAAAACTATTGTTATAGGCTAACTCCACAAGAGGAATATGCTTCTCCCAAGAACCACCAAATTCTAGAATGCAAGCTCGGAGAATATCCACGAGCACCTGAAACGTACACTCAGACTCGCCATTTTTCTGGGGATGGTATGCTATACTCCAAAGTACCTTTGTACCCAAGGCCTTATGAAGCCCCTGCCAGAACCGAGAATTAAAATTCCCATCCCTGTATGAGACAATGGATTGGGGAACACCATGCAGACGTATAATATCTCAGATGTACAACCACCTCATCTCATCAAAACCGAAGGTCTCCTTGATCGGTAAGAAATGGGAAACCTTCGTAGGCCTTTCGACAATAACCCAAAAAAATCATTCCCTCAAGGTGACCTCGATAACCCGATCACGAAGTCCATCGCGACATCTTTCCAATTCCACTTAGGATTGGGTTATTGTTTTAAAAGCACTGCTAGTCACTAAGGCTCTGATTTCACCTACTAACAAGTATAACATCTCATAACGAAACCAGCAACATCTCTCTTCATACCTGGCCACCAATACTGGCGATGAAGATCCCAATACATCTTGGTGATTCCTGGATGAACTGACCAAACCGAGGAATGAAAATCCCACATCATCTCCTCGCGTATATCTACTCATACCCATATGCCTCCATAAAAATGCAAGATATCATCCTTGCCCACTGTCCATCCTGGAAGAGGGTCCTCTCCTGACACACTCTGCCACATGACTAGGCCTTCTGAGTCTGATAGTTGCCTCATCTGTAACCGATCAAGAAGGGTAGAGGTAACAACTACTGAAGATAGAAAAGCCTGCCACTGTTTTCCATGCACCTCCAAATGCATCTCAGAGAACATAGCCATAAGCTACCACTCACTGTTGGCCTCTTGAACTGCCAGAATCTGAGTTCTCCTGCTCAATGCATCTGCCACTGCATTTCCCTTTCCTAGCGTATAGGTAAGCTCAATATCGAAAGACTGATGATACTCGACCCACCTACGCTATCTCAGATTCAGATCACACTGAGTGAAGATGTATTTGAGACTCTTCTGGTCGGTGAAAACCACAAAGTTCTCTCCTAGAAGATAGTGTCTCCAACAGCATAAGGCATGAACAACAGCTGCTAACTCCAGATCGTGCGTTGGGTAGTTCCTCTCATGTGGCCTAAACTGTCGAGACCCATACAAAACAACTCCATCTCCATACATAAGCGCAAATCCCATCCTGATACCTAAAGCATCATAGTAAATGGTGTAGCTCTTTCCCGGCTCTGGAAAGACTAGTATCAGTGTTTTCGTCAACCTCCCTTTCAGCTCCTAAAAGGCTGACTAACAAGAATCTGATCACAAGAACTTCTCCCCTTTCTTGGTTAGACCTGTTAATGGTGCTGCAAGGCGTGAAAAGTCTTGTATGAAACACCTGTAGTATCCAGCTAGTCCTAGAAAACTTCACACCTCAAAGACATTATTTGGCTGCTTCCAGGAAAATACAACTCTCACTTTCTATGAGTCTACTGATACTCCTATCTCTGAGATAACATGACCCAAGAAGTGAATCTGATCCATCCAAAAGTGGCATTTCGAGAGCATAGAATATAACTGATGCTCTCTCAGTGTACTCAGAATGATCTCAAGATGGGTATTATGGTCGTGTCGAGTTTGTGAGTACACCAAGATATCATCCACAAAAACCACCATGAAGGAATATAAGTACGGATGGAACACTCAGTTCATCAATACCATAATAGCTATTGGCGCATTCGTGAGACCGAATGGCATGACCGTATACTAGTATAGACCATACCTATTCTTGAAGGCTATAAAAGGTATATCTGATGATCTAACTAACAACTGATGATAGCCGGATCTCAAGTCAACCCTCAAGAACACCCTAGCTCCTTAAAGCTGATCAAAGAGGTCATCGATCCCTGACAAGGGATATCGGTTCTTGACCATCAACTGGTTCGGCTTCTGATAATCTACCCAAAGCCTTAGGGTGTCGTCTTCCTTCTTCGCAAATAGGACAGGAGAACCCCAAGGAGAAGTATTGGTTCTGATGAAACCCTTTTCCTGCAACTCCTCAAATTGCTTCTCGAGCTCCTGCAACTCAGGTGTTCCAATCCTATTAGGAGGAATGGAGATAGATGCAGCTCCTGGCATGATCTCAATAAATAAGTCTACCTCACACTCTAGAAGAAAACCTACAAAGTCCTCTGGAAAGATGTTTCTGAAATGATCCACCACTGGAGAAAAGTATAACTGTGAAGTCCCCCGGTCATCCAGATAAAGACTGGAAATCTAAGACGTAACTCCTCCTAGCCCATGATTCATTGGTCCAACTCTACCCACTTGGATATCCCACTCGCCTTTATGAAGAAAGGATCC
This sequence comes from Viscum album, assembly GCA_963277665.1. Lineage (NCBI taxonomy): Eukaryota > Viridiplantae > Streptophyta > Magnoliopsida > Santalales > Viscaceae > Viscum > Viscum album. The sequence continues at coordinate 300,347,978 of OY728137.1, read as the reverse complement.
AACCTCTAGTTATAAGAAACTCACCCTACAGTGATAGCAATCGATGAATTCCTGGAAGGGAACTGACCAGTCCATACCGAGAATGATATCATAACATGTCATCTCTAGGACATAGAGGTCCCATAAGAAGTGACACCCTGCAACCTTAAGATGGAACTCTCTGCACTGATGTACACTAGATGTCCTCATTCCCAATGGTGTATCAAGAGTCAACAAATCGGCAGATGAAAAGATACATATCCCATGGTTCTCTACAACCGCAACAGAGATAAAGCTATGTGTAGCACCAGTATCAAAAAGTGCTGAAGATAAAACTGAGGCTACTAAGATCGTACCTCAAACTGTAGAAGGGTCGGGATCTTGCTCCTGATGGGTCTGCTCCATGGTGAATGTCTGGCCTATACCATGGACCGACGCCCCTAGCTGACCACTCTCAGATGATCCACTCTGCTGTCTCTGGTAACCTGGTGACTGACCACCATGGCCGCAACCTCCACCTTGGCCCGAACGGCCGGAAGAACTCTAGCTCTCAGACTGGTGAGAAACTGGCGATACATATCACATACACAGGGTCGTAGAGGAACCCCTACCACTAGCTGTAGGAAAGAAGATCTGGCCAAAACGCTGAAGCTAGCCCATCATACCATAATATTGGCACTCCATCGGGTCTCTCTGACACTGAGGCCTAGTATGCCCGCTCCTACCACACTGGTATCATATTACTTGGCTACCTGAAGATAAATTCCACCTACTCTGATATCCTCAATCTGACTCCCTGCGGCGCTTCCTGCTATCAGTAGGTGGAACACTGACCCTGGATGTAGAACCACCCTAGCTAACTGCCCAATAATCCCTCAAATTGCACTCTTTGATTAGTGCCTGGTTAATGATCAAGGATATCGAATTCAACCTAAATATATTCACCTGGGAATGGATCTCCTTCTTGAGACCATCCTCAAACTTCCTATCAAGGAACAACCCATCACCTGTTGGAATCGGTGTGAAACACTGCAGCTCGGTAATACGAGACGAGTACTCCATAACAAAAAGAGTACCCTACTCGAGATGCATACAATCCTTGGCTCAGTTGGGCCTCAAGGTATCTGGGTAGAAGTAATCGTAGAAGATGCGCCAAAACTCATCCCAAGTCATACTATATTGGCGACCTGACTGTGAGATCACCTCCCACAACCTCTTGGCATTTTCTTGGAGCATATAATTAGAATGCTTTACCCTTTTCTCTGGAGGTATCTCCTGATGCTCGATGATCATCAGCGTGGATTCTAGCCATGACTCTATAGCCTTGGGTCCACCATCGCCTGATAATGTAGGATAAATATGATGCTAGAAAACCCACGTCAACTAAGCCATCGACGGGGTAGGAGGCGGCACTCCCGAAAAGGTCTGCATCATCAATAGGAAGTCCTCGATGAACAACGCATCGATGCCTTCAATGGGAATAACCACTAGTTCCAAGGCTGGCACAGTATAAGGATCTTCAGGAGGTCCCTGATCGGCCATATCCGGTGTCTGATCACTGTCTGGAAACTGACGTACAACTGAAGGACATCTCGGAGGCATAACTCTGAATGATCAAAAGAACACCTTAGATCAGGATTATCAAGGACAAGGAACACAAGAGTACAAAATGAGAACAAGAGAAGGAAACACTCAAATTTACTAAACACGACTACAAAACGTGTATAAAAACTACACAACGTTTTCCTTAAGGTCATACACATGGGCGTGTACTCCTTCCACCTTTGGTCGTGTAACACCCCAGACTATGTAGCGTGTTGTCCCCACACATGGAATGTACCTCATCTCCATTCCCCTACCTAAGTCTATTTACACAGCTAACTCTCACAGTCCTCTTGTCCCTAAACTACACAGCGTGTTCACTAAGGCCACGACATGTACTGGACAAGGTTTCAAAGCCCCGTGTTATTAGATACACGACCAGCTACACAGATGACTTTTACATGGCGTGTTCTAAAAAAACACGGCGTGTATAGGAGAGATAACATCGTCTCGTGTTGTTCGTGACATGGCCGGGTACCGAGAACAAGACTACATGGTGTGTTCGTACCCAACACTGCGTGTACTACACGAGCTTTCCCGACCCGTGTTGTTAGTGACATGGCCGAGTACACAGCTCACTACCACACGACGTGTAACGACTGTACACAACGTTTTTCTGAAAAGTTATTCACCACCACGTGTTTCTTCACACACAGTCAGTGACACAGTTTAAAACTACACGGCATGTCGTCAAGTACACACTGTGTATTCTGGGTTTTTCTGGGCAGTAGCTCAGAAACTGCACCGAAGCCTAGAAAACACTGAAAAACAAACATGAAGGTGCAAAATTCCAATCCATGAGGGCCCATACTCCCTATAAACCAATGATTGGCATCTCCTCCATATCATATACAAGGAAAAAAGCCAATGATCCACCAACTTCCAATTAATGAGGGCCCATAATACCTCAAGAACCAAAATTTTGCATTCACTTAAGCAAGGAACAATACAGGAAATTCATCTATCCAACTACATGTATTATTTCAATGAATCTATCACAACATCATGCATAATCTACACAAAGTCTATCACAAAAACATGCAATCACTGATCCACCCTGGATGACATGGCAAGAATGCATGGCATGTGATTTCTAACAAGTGCTTATATGATGCATGAGATGACATACCCTCATATCATTGGGTTGTGACAGAAGTAGAACCACACTAGCACAACAAAAACAACACAAGGCATCTGATTCACTCTAGGTGAAATCATATCAACCGTAAAATCTCAAACCAGAAAACCGAAATAACAAGGTAAATTGGATTTTCTCTGTACACGGGTTAGCTACTCCTGGGCACACCTTATTACCATGTACTAAATCCATCCTATCCCTGGATAAGGCTCCAAATAGTAAATCAAGAGAAAAGAATTCCTCTGATACAACTTTGTAACATCCTGGTTCCGGAAGCCACCCAGAGGCGCCCCATACCCGGTTGGTCACATAACCTCAAGCGCATTTCCCCAAATGCCAGAGGCTACCGACTAGAAGCGAGGGCCTTGGGTGTGATTGTGCAGAAACTATGCCCTTATTGGAAGAGTACACAACAGAATTAAACAAGATATGAAATAACAGAAGCAGTAAATATCCAACAATAATTCATAAGTAAACAGCGGAAGACTAAGACAATAAACCACTAGAGCACATATGTATATATGAAATGATTCATGAGACATATCGAGGAAAATAGCCAAATAGGTCACAATGTTGGAAATAAAAATAGTACCAAAACAAGTACATATGAAAAGATAAACAACTCCTCAGCATTGCAAGCCTAGGCTTAGTCCCATGCTCTCATGCTCCAAAGAAATCAATTGCCAAAAGTCTAAGGGTGCTTTCCCTTGTCTACACCTATAAAAACATAGTCTGTTTGGTCCCAAATGCATGACCCAAACAGGTGTGTGAGACTACATCCTAGTAGGCAACCACCCGAAGATCTGTGCCTCAAAGTCAATGAGCATATGAAAGGTAATAGTACAATAAGCACTAAATAGTAACATTAAATAGAAGGTAGTAATCAGTAAGCAGTAACAGTAAACAACAAGCATTAAATAGTCCACAGAAAAACAAGCAGTAGTGAAGCAAATAGCTAACCACAATAGGAACCCCTATGGGAGGTATTCGCATCCAACCCCTCTGGCCCTATCCAAGTAGTACCACAACCCTCTAGGAAGTTCACTGAGCCTAAACCCTCTAGTTTGTTCATACAAAAATTATAACACTCTCTGGGGAAACTCGCTTGGTCAATTCCCCTTATAGTCTAGGGTAGTCAGGGACTCTCTGAGGAAGATCACGTGGTCTAACCCTCTTATAGACCCCAGGTCTAAAAACTCTATGAGGATTCTCTCTTTGTCATTTCCTCCTATAGTCTCAGGTCTATTATAGACTCTCTAAGGAAGCTCACTCAGTCAATTCCTTCTCTTTCCTAGAATGGTTTTAAAGAAATTCAAACAAGTAAAGACTCTCTGAGGAAGCTCACTCGGTCTATCCTCCTATAGTCTATAATATCCAAGACTCTCTGGGAAGCTCACTCAGTATATCCCCTATAGTTTATAACGTCCAAGACTCTCTAAGGAAGCTCACATGGTCTACCCTCCTGTTATCTATAATATCCAAGACTCTCTCGAAAGCTCACTCGGTCTATCCCTTATTGTCTATAGCACCAGGTTCTCACGGTCCCATTCCAGTCATTTCATAATAATGCTATAAGGCCAATGTACACCTATAGAGCTACATGGCTAACCAGTCTATAGCATAACAAGCATGTCAAAAATATGATTCCATCCTACGGTCACAAGGCATGGAAGATAGGTATAACAGCCAAAGGCTAACAAGGCCCAAAAGTTGTAAACATAACAAGGTGTGGGAAAAATATCCATGAACAACAACTATCCCCAAAGATAATCAAATTACTTCTACCCAAGCATACAAGAAGGGCATGAAAACAACAGGGGCAAAAAGGTAAACACAAAATACCCCATCCATGGGTATTGGTCAAATTTTCATATAAAACTCAAAGACTTCGAAAGGTAAGGCACAAACCACCTACCTTGGTGTTAGGAGATAAATATACTTGAACCATGAGGCTTGATTCACCATAGAACGACGTAGATCTATGAAAACACACAAAAATTTTAACCCATGATATCTATAGAAAGATGGGAAATCACGGAATGAAACTGAAGGATAAGTAAGAGCTCACTGATGCGGTTCCAACTCAATTGACAGCAGTCAATTCAGAGAACAGATGGAGGCTCTAGGGCTCAGTGGATGTTCATGGCCGTATGGACACTCCTGGTTGAAGAATCCTGAGAAGAAGACATTTCTGTCGATTAGGCATGACCCCGGTCCTTCTAATTAAAAAAAGAAACTACACAAAGTGTACTTCTGGGGTACATTTCATGTACTTTCCCTTTCTGCACTCCACTTTAAGCGGCCTCCATATCACCCCTACACACCGTGTGAGTGGCCCGGACACGACCAGCACACGACCTTCGCGACATCAATGTACATGGCATGTACTTATAAAGTACACAGCGTATAATTTGAAAATTTCCAGATTTTGCTCTTTTTCTCAAAAATGACTAGAAAAGGAAAAGCATACCAGAAACAAAGATCTGAGTTCTTAAAACCAACATAGGATAAATCATTCTATAGTGTTCTTCTTTCTTGGTATCTATTCTTAGTAGAACAAAATGAGCAGAAAATATGGGTGCCATCTATATTAAAATTGCATGTAAAAATCTGATCATAGATATTTTAAACAATAAAATTCTGTAAAGGAAAGTGTGAAAAAATCCATAAATATTATGCATTGAGGTTATTAGTGATTGCACTAGTAAAAACATAATTTTTTAGACATAAATAAGTTTATTTAGACGAATAATTATTTTTTGGATGTACAGTAGAAAATAATAAAGGATGATTATTGTTAATCATTCTCTTTAACACAATGAAAGTTTCAGAGTTAGCAATCCCCTAACAATTCCAAAAAAATATCTTCATTAAAATCTAGTTTTGGAGTTAGAACCCCCCCTTTTCCTTTTTTCCAGAGCCTTTATTTCTAGAAGTACTTCTAAATTATTGATTTTCAATGGTATTTTCCAGTTTATTACTATATTTTGTGGTGTTCTTCATTTTAGGTTCATATATTAGATCACTCCTAGAAGATATAGTAGTACCTGGAATCTGTGATGTATCTGTGTGCAGTTTTATAATTTTTTTCTACATCTGGACAACACTGCATTTTATCCATGGAGACATTAATAACCTGTACGGTCTTAGATTCTTGTATAGATATTGTGGTACCATGTTCAACTGAATCGGGTTCCATTAGAGTAGTATTGTAGGTTCTATTTAGTGCCTTTTCATACCCAAAATTGGTAGGATTGCTAATAGTATTAGTGTGAGTTGGGATAGCAGAAAATGGTTCATCATCTATCATTTTGATTTCATTTTTTATCCGTAGAGAAGTTCCTTTGTTGGAAGGTTTTATTATTGAATCCTTAAGTATTGGAGCTGCAGGTTTCATATTATAGAACATCATGGAAATAATATTATAACTATTGACAATAGGTTGAGACCCATCGGAGAAGGCATTTGTAGGAGTGGATATGATTGTGTCTGGGTCAAGTTCCTTCTACACCCCAGGTTTCTCTATGTCTGTCTTCTTTGTGAAACTGTTGATGTTTGGGATTTGTGTAGGAACCTATACCGGGGGTGTAGTTCCCTTCAAAGTATTAACATATTCCATTTTTTTTTGGAATTCGGAGTTTTAGAGAAGATAATAGATGATCCTTGAGCATGGGGGTGAGAATATAAATTATCTGCTGTATTGCTGTATTCATTCTTTAACTCTGAAATATTAGTGACATTTACAAGATATGGATTCTGGATCTTTCCAGTACCTGAATCCAAGGTGTGTTTCACAGTAGATTGAACTGAAAATGTCTTAAGGAAATCATCATTATTTAGAGCTGAAAAAGTATGATTCTTCTTCTTGTATAGGATTACAATTGTTTTTATACATATCATAACTCTTAAGAAATATAATTTTATCATGTTTATATTCCTTGTCTACACATGTTTGTTTAGAATATTCCATATCTTTCTCAATAACATTCACATTGAAAGTGTCAACTAATCTTCTTATCTATTTGTTTAAACATCTATATCCACTTTTATCTACCACCTATCCATGATTTATTACAACCTCATCACTCTGATCAAACATTTCAAGGATTACACATTTATTCAGTCTGATGAAGGGACTCCCAGAAACTCTTATGTGTTTAAAACATGAAGTTTTTTCATAAAATATTTCATAAGGAGTTCTATCTAAACATGTCATGTAGAAACATTAGTTCTAGAAATAAATAGTAGTATCTTTGATTACATATATAAGTAATGGGATGTACCACGTTCAAGTAAGATAGTTCTACCCATTTTATCAAAACTTCAATTCTTTTTTTAGTAGCACCATTTTGTTGTGGTGTGCTAGGGTTACTGAACTCATGTCAAATTATATTTTTAACAAGATAAATTATGAACTATTAATTATTATACTCACCTCTATTATTATTTAAAAACATCTTCATAGTATACCCGTAATCCTTCCTAACATTTCATCTACAAATTTTAAACATATTCGGACTATCTGATATATGTTTCAATTATATAACATAAGTAATGCGAGTAAAGTCATCAATGAAAGTAATGAACTAAATATACTTGTGGGTTATGTTTCTTTAGTGGCCCAAAAATATCATAATTAATAAGCCCCAAATTTTGGGTTGAACTAATACATTACTTATTATATATAGAGTTTGTAAAATTCCCTTTAAGAATTTTTTTGAAACACCAATATCTTCTTTTTGATAAATTAGGAAGACCATAAACATCATCTATCTTTGATAACTTGGTCACTTTTCTCATAAACATATGTCCCAACATTTTATTCCACAATATACTATCTTCCATCATTATTAAGTAACAAGAGTCTAAAACATTACAATCTTGATATAAATATTCTTTGGTGTGTTGGCCTCTTATAAAAAAATATCCATCATAATTTGTTTAAAAAACCATATTTTCTATAAAAGCATCATTACCATCATCCTAAAATTATAAAACACTTAAATTTTGTGTTTCAACCCATAGATAAATAGATATTTATTGGAGATAAACTTTACTTACACACTAATACCTGATCCAACACCTTTGATTCTGATAGATTCATAATTTCCAAATGTCACTGTTACCTATTTTAATTCATTAAAATTGTTTCAAAATTTTAAATATCTAATCATATGAGAATAAAAACAACTCTCTAATATCTATGTTCATTATCCTTTTGTAGAATTATGATTAGTTTCTACAATAGGATACTTTTTTTCCCTTTGTCTTTCATTATCTCTAGATTTAGAGAAATGTTTTAAACCTTTTGTTGTGTTAGTAATAAATTTAGAAATTCTTATGTAGGATGTCCAAGTTTTTCACATGTTTAATAAATAGTTTCTAATGTTTGGAATATATTTTCTTATTTCAAAAAATCTTTCTTATATTTCTTAATTTGGGATGATTTAATCCCCCAAGAGATTTACCTCCTATTACTTGTGGAATAGTTGTATTGTTCTTAATTAAAATAAAAAATAATATTCATATTCCCAAATCCAGAATAATACATGAAGTGACAATATAAAGAACAAAATCCTATATAACTTCCATACTATATAGAATATTAAACATGTTTCTCAACAAATTTATTATATTTAATGTCAAGACACTATTGAGCCCTAAGAATTCAATCATATATTAGAATATTATTATTCAATTAAGATTTTTTATTAACCATATTATACATATTAACAACTTTTGTTTTGGAAATATATTTTTTAAAAAGTCATGAATTATCATATTTTTTAGTTTTGGTCACATAAACAACCTTTATATCCTGGTTATTGTTAAGAAAACATGAAATTTCTTTTCAACCATTCAAGCTAACTTTTAAAACATTTTTCATTACATATAGTGGCTCTAGTATTTTACAAATATCATTACATGATTTTATGAATAATTAAACACCATATTACCTTCCAATGATCATAAAGTCTAGTTTTTTGGTTGAATAAGTACATAAAACTGAAAACATGAGACTAAAATACATTTCTTTATTTAAGATCTATTATGACCTCCTATCTCCCTTTGAGCCCTTACATCTATATAGGACAACCTCGTAATAATATGAAAAAAATGGGTGAGCTATAAATCCAGTAAGGGAATAATAATTTAAATTAAACATAACACATGGGTTAAAAGGCAGAACATAATGATATATAAAGTCAAAGTGCATGATTATACATAAGGAATCAGAATGTGGGATCATATAATCATGGATTATTAGTAATGAGTATAAAACATATAAAATGTTTCAGCAAAATTCAAGGCCCATTTCACATATAGGATCAGGATTAAATGCTCTTTGACCACAGAGGATCATGAGTGAAGGCTAACCACCAACATGGTTGCACATGAAGTACGAGTAAAGTCTTACAACCAAGACCATTGCACATAAAATATCAAGAGGAAAAAATTACCCATTTTATTAGATCACTATCTGGGTGAGACCATATTAAGAAGTTCATGAATATTTGTTCCACATAAGGAGTCGTAAATAATGAATCAAACATAATCATATGGTTTACCCATGGTAATAATTGGCTATCACAATCTTGTAAAAAGGCATAACATAAGGGTATATTATAATGGTGTCAATGAAATAAATGATTAAAATAATACATGGAAATTTTAAGTGAATATAGGAATAGATCTTGATATTTTATGTCAATGTTAAATGAATACATGTAAAAATGGAATTTAAAAACATTAGATATAAAAAAGCATAGTGAAGTTTAGGAGAAATAGTTAAAGATAATTAGAAGATAAAAGGGAATAATCCTTTATATAAAATAAGAAGTGAACCAAGAATTTATTCACAATATTTTATCTTTAAATTAATGGTTTCTTGAAATATATTATGGACCACACTTTTATGTGGGAAATAATTAATTAAGTTCCTCTAAATTGGGATTTCTTATTGGCTAGAAATGAGTAGGTAACCTTTTAAAAACATATATATCTCAATAAAGAAGGATGAATGGATGTTGATACATGAGTTGGGAAAATATAAACAGAATTTAGAATATGTACATAAAAGTGAAGGAGAAGTTCATTTGTATAAAAAGAGAGGAAGTGTAACCCGAAAGAATAATGGTGGTTCAGATAAAATCTATTACCACATGTATGAAACTGTTCTACACATAGTCTTAATGCCATGAATAATCAAATAAGATTCATTAATTAACATGTATAGAACCACATATACATTTTTTTATTATTACTTTATTATATTAAATTCCTTTTTCTATGTTTAGATATTGAATTTAATTATTTCAGAGCATCGATAACCTTGGTTTTCATGACCAGTTTACTTGTATATGTGTATGGAAGATCATGAAGAATGAGAATAATTATTTAAAACTAAAATTATATGTTATTAATGAACTTATTTAATATTAAAAGGACATTTTTTATATGTTAGGCTGATTCATCAGATAAATCATTAATGAAAATCCTTCAGATTAATTTTGTGCTTTTTATCACAACTAACTCATTTTGTTTTATAAATTAATATCATGTATACAAAATGATTATAGAACATTAAATAAGATATAGTAAATATATTATAATACGTTAAACAAAAATATGTTTTCATTACCAGCCTTGAATATTTAATTAACAGATAAATGAATGCCTTCCATGAAGGGGTAAATCGACACCTCACCCATGATGTTTTCATTATTGAAATTAGAAAGAGGGGAAAACATATTTGATAAATAATTATTCCATCAACATGATAACCTTCTAGTATATGTATAATACTTTATTTCTTATGCCATTTGGATGAAGGAATGTGAGGATAGAAAAAGGGAAAAAGGAACTTGAAATGAAATTGAAAGAAAATGGGGAGGATTTTACCTCTTGATTCATTCTTCTTGAGAACCTCCTAAGGAATTTTTTTTTGGTATTTTGAAGACAAAAATCTCATCGACATGGGGTAGAGGATTTGGAATATTATTGGGAAGAATTTAAAAATGGCTTATATCTTGAGATGTGTGAGGAGAAGAGGTGTTTAGGTGTGGTATTTATAGTGGATGAGAGGGGTGTTTTCCCATTATTTGACTCAATATTTTATTATTTTTATGATGAATATAAATGGTGTTAATTACTAAGACAAAATACAGAAATTAAACCATTTGAGTTTGAACCAATTATGCTTACATAATCCATGACTCAATAAATAGTGTATTTAACTTATAATGTATATATACCATAAATTATATCATTTTACTAATCAAAATAATTAATGTACTTCAGAAAAATCCCAAAAATTCACCCTAACCATTTTTCAACATGTAGAATTTAAAAATTAATGCCATTTTATGAAAAATAATTTTATAAATATATGAAATCTAATATTTTATTAAATTCATAATTAATTTTAGAAATACAATTTTTAAATTATAACATATTTTCTATCACAAGAAAAATTAACTATGGTCTCATAAAATCATCTTATAATCATAAGACATAAAAATATTAATTTATGAATACATTTTATCAAAATAAATTTCTTTAATGTTTTTAAATTAATTATAAAATTGTAATTACATATTTAAGATTTATTAAAATACCAACACATAATTAATAATTTTAAAACACTTATTTACTTACACTATGATATATTTATATCATAGATTCATTTAAAAGCTGAAAAAAAATTATGTATACTATCATTGGTTAGGTTACTATTTATTTGGTCATATGACTATTCATAATGCTAACATTACTCTTCCAATTTTTTAAGTTACTCTTCCCCAAAAAATTAGGTTGATCCTATGAGACTATAAATATCTTACTCATCACAACCATGTTTTTCTGTTTGTTAAAATTCAATTCATAGAAGAGGAAAAATTATGTTAAAAAAAGAGGCTAGAACAATTTCTTTAAATAATTATAATAAAAAAAGTTCTATTTTGTAACGAATCGGTGTTTCATGAATTACATTTTATATTAAATTTTTATATAAATCCTTGTGGTGTTACATTCTTCCCCCTTATGAAATTTCACCCTTGGAATTTCATTTTAAACACTAAGTTGAAAATATGTTCGGGTAATTCTCTTATTTACATCCATTGATTAGAAAAGAAAAAATATAATTGTCTTGGATTGAATACTTACCTAATAAGTATAAAAGGAATATTAAAACATGAAAGGATAAAATATTAAAGGAAAAGTATATCCTCTTAGGTGATTTACTATGTTTCAATATAGGTAATCCCCGATCTGTTTCCTGACATATATTCTTATGGTCATTTTGTAGTTTCATTAACAATGGTTTGTAATGGACATATAAATTTACCAAATCATATCCACTAGGAGTGTCAAAACTGATGTGCAGTAAGGCCCATTTTCTTGTACCAAGATACCTAATGTCCGGCCTAGAACACCCTGTCATAATTATTACTCCTATATACATCTATTCCAGAACCACATCAACTTATAGTATCCATAGAGAGATGTATTATCTTGATAAACAACTTATTATATACTTACCATGATTAGGGTTGTCTTCTTAGAATTATTCTAATCCCTAAGATTTTTAAAAAATTGTTATACTCCTAGTCTCCATAAATAACTAGAAAACCCTCTGATACCATCTATAGAGACCCTACTCTTTTACACATATCATTACACGATTTTAAGCATAATTAAACATCAAATTACAAGATAAGGATCGTAAAATATAATGTCTTTCATGACTTGGTACATAAAGTTGAAAAAATGGGACTAAATAAAAAAAAAATTATTTATTATCAATTATGAGATTATACGATCCTTTAAGACCTTATATCTACATAGGATAACATGGGGATAACATGAATAAAGGGATAAATTAGAAATCCCAGTAAGGGAATAAATATTCCAATAAACCAAAAAACGTTGGTTAAATTGTATAACATAATGATATATAAAGGAATGGAACAAAAGTAAAAAAATGGAATCATAATAAGGGATCAAATAACATGGATTCATAGTAATGTGGAAGGAACATAAAACAAAACATTATCATGATTTAGGGCTCATTTCACATTTAGAGCATGAGCCAAGTCTAACCACCAAGAATGTTTCACATAGAGCATGACTCAAGGATAACCACCATGACCTTTTCACATAACGTCACATGAGACGAAAAAGTTCCCACTGAATTGGAGCCCTATGTGGGTGAACCCTTCTTAACATGTTTGGGAATATTTGTGCCACATATATAATCATATATAAGGAATGTAACATAAACATAAGGTTTACTAATAGTAATAATTGGGTATAATAATCATGTAAAAAGGCATAACAAAATGAAATATCATATTGGTGCCCATAAATGAAAGGATTTAAATAATCCATGGACTTCAATAAGTGAAAATAGTCATAGATCATGATAAGAGATTTAAATTTGACTAAATATTTGTAATAATGGCATTTATGAATCTTTACAAATAAAACATTTATTTGTAGTAGATGGAAAATATATAATTAACAATTGAAGAATAAAATAGTGCAATATGTTAAATAAAACCATAAGGGAAAAACATGGTTTCATAATAAAACATCAGATTTTATAAAAACATTGGTCTCTTAAAATAGACTATGGAGAACACGTAGAAATGACTAAGAATTGGGAAGTTCCCTTAAATCAGGCTTGCATAAAGGGATGAATTGAATGGGGAACCCTTTAAAAATTTATATATATAAAAAAGAAGGTTTATTGGATATTGATACATGAGTTCAGAAAATATACATTGAATTTATAATATGTACATAAAACTAAAGGATAATTTTATTTGGGTAAAAAGAGAGGGAGAGAAACCCAAAGCAATTGTACACTTGTTCTTAATGTCCAAAATAATAATATTAGATTCATTAATTAATAAGTCCATAATTAATTGTACTTATATTTATTTTATTATAACATTATTAAGTCCATTTATGGAATTGTTATGGCTTAAGAGATTCAATTTCATCATTTGGGAGAGTTGATTTCCTTGATTTTCATGATTAGTTTCCTTGTATATGTGTTTGAAAAATTTTATAAAATGAGAATAGTTTCTTAGAAATGAACTTATATGTTATTAGTTATCTTGAAGAATATTAAAATTCCATTTTCCCATATTTTAGTATGATTCATTAAAAAATCGTTAATTATTAATTTTTAGTTTAATTTAGCATGTTATGACCACAACGAAGTAATTTTGTTTTAAAAATTATCATTATGTGTACAAAATTATTATAGAAAATTACATAAGATATAATACATATATTATAATACGGTTCAACTAGAAAAGTTATTTCCTGACCATCCTTGATGATGGAATTGAAATATTGAAGTATGTCGTCCACAACGGTGGTAAATCCACACCTCGTAAATGAAGTTTAAATTCATAAAATAAAAAATATATGGGAGATATTTGATAAATAATCATTCCATAAACATGATAAAATTAATTTGTATATATGATAATAGAGTTTTAATTCTATTTGGATATGGGGAGGTGATGAGAATAAAATAAAAGGAAAGAACTTGAAAAGAAATTTAAAGAAAAATGAAGTGGGTTTTACCCCTAGATTCCATCTTCTTGAGAACGTCCTTAGAGAATTGGTTTTGGTCTTCTTGTAAGACCAGAATCTTGTGAAATTGTGGAAGAGGTTTGGGAATAGTGTTTGGAATAATTTTTACAATACTCAAGGCCTGAGAGGTGTGAGGAGAATAGGTGGTGATGTGTGTTATTGATAGTGGAGGAGAGGGGGTTTTCTCATAATTTTACTCAATATTTTATTATTTTTCTAAAGAAAAGAAGAATTGTTAATTATTGAGAATAAATAAATAAATTATATTATTCTAGTTCAACCGAATGTTTCTTAAATCATTCATTTCTTAGTATATAATTAATTTAAATTAAAATGTAAATATATCCTAAATTACTGTATTTTCATATTCAGAAAAATTCAACAATTTTTGAAACATCCCATAAATTCACCCTAATAATTTTTCGATGTGCTGAATTAAAAAATGACCTCAATTTTGTGAACATAATTTTACAAATATGATAAACTAAATATTTAATTAAAATCATAATTTACATTAAAAATAATGTTTTTAAGTTATAACTGTTTTTATATAACTTTGAAAAAGTAACTAAGGTCTCATAAAATTATCTTATAATCATAATATATAAAAACATCAATTTATGAACCCATTTTATAAAAATATTTCTTTAAATTATCAAATTATTCATAATATTTCAATTAAATATTTATGACTTATAAAAAGTTTCAACAATTAATTAATACTTTTTATAATGGTTATTTACATATAAAATTATATAATTATATCATACTTTAATTTATAAGAGACATAAAATTTTATTTTTATAATCATGGGTGAGGTAACTATTCATTTGTTCCTATTTCTATTCATAGTGGTAACATTACTATTTCAAAGCGTAAAGTTACTAATCTAAAAAAAAATTAAGTTGATCATATCATAGTCTAAATATCTTATTGATCACAAGCATATTTGTCCATTTTGTAAAATTCAATTCAAAGAAGCGAAATAAATTATGTTTAATAAATATATTATAATTACCACCATTAAATAATTATAATAAACAAAATTTATAGAGACTCAATATATCATGCATTACATTATATGTTAATATTATTTCTAAATCCATGTTGTGTTATATTATGATGCTTTTGATTCTAAATAGATTTATTCATAAAACCAACATGTTCCTCTGACATAGATTTATCTTTAGGAAGAAATTCTTGACATTTTTTTGTAGTAATTTCCATCATTAACAATCTTATTTAACTATCAGTTCTTCAAATGTTTTAGATAAATTATTTTAATTATTTCCTTGGATGAAATTCATGCTCAATCACTTCTTTTTCAAAACTACTACTTCTAAATTTTCCTTCTTTAACTATTGTAATGAAATTATCTTTGCTATTAATCTCCGTATACTTTTAATCTTAAACTTATCTGTCTTACTATTCCCCATCATTAGACAAAAAAATTCTCCCTTTAGATTTAGAGAAATTCTTATGATTTATATATGAAAAGACTTTAGACTTATCACCATGTTTGTTCCAACTCCTTAAATTCCTTAAATCATCTTCATCACCATTTTCTTCATTATTTCTTTAGAGAAAATTCATAATAAATTAACCATTATCCCCACATTAAAAAAATTTCATGGTATGTTTTTCTAATTTACTTTCCCTTAAAACTTTTCCCACATTTAAAAAAAATGAAAAACATAATAAATATTATAAAATACCAAATTCATGGATTACCATCTTTATCTTCTTCAAGAATATTATTAGAAATTCCTTTATTGATATCCTTTAAGGAAATTTCATAATCAACATTTATGTTTCCCTTCATAAAATTATACCTTCTCATTTCATAGTTAATGAGAGTACTATGATGGTGATCCAAAGATAGAGTTTTAGCATTTATATCATACAAAACTGAAACCTTGGCATCAAAATTATAAGGATTAATTCTCAATATCATTTTAACAACAGTTGAGTCTTCCAAATTCTCATCAAGGCATCTTATGGTTCATAAAATATCTTTCACCCTTATAATGTATTTACTAAAATATTCATACTCATTCATTTCTAGATATCCATATTTCAGCCTCTATATTTTAAACTTTGATTTATTTCCCTTTTTATTACCTTTGAAAATTATCATTATCTATTCACATATACCTTTGGTAGTATAAACTCCCGTCGTTCATAGTAACCCACTTTCAGAAATTTATGAGAGTAAAATATTCTTATCACCTCCAGCATTCTGAATATTCTTCTTATCCATAAATGCGATGGAAAATTTTTAATAAATAATAAGAATTCCATCTGTAGAAACATCAAAAATATCATACCCAAGATACATAAGATAAGAAACATCAAATATTTCTAAATATGATTGTTCTTTCCATCAAAGACAATATTATTATTCAAGTTATCACAATTCAAATTATTCATTTCTTTTCAAAACTGAAGCAATCGGTATTTTAAGGGAACCTTCACTATGATACCAATTGATATTTCCCATCCTTGAGTAATGTATTACAAAGATTAGTTGGGGGACAATTGTTGATAACTTTTTCTATTAAGTAAACTTTCTTTTGAAACAACCTCTGCCTCATGATAAATATTTATCCCATTGATAAAAATAGAACAATCACACATTCATAGGAACAAAATTATTTACAAGGTTAATTATTCAAAAATAATAGATATTTCCTTGAAAAGGTTTGGAAACAATCCGATACAACATAATATCTTATAAAAAAATACTCTTGTGTGGAAAAAAAGTGGGATATTCCCTTACACTTGTGTATCAATATTATCAATACAATAGTTTATGTTTTTCTCTTTGAAAAATCGATCTAATATAATTTAATATAATATTTAATGAAACCTTCACTAGTTAGTTCAAAATATGTTACCGTTCAACATTAAAAATCATCACATTCAAGGAAATTAAAAACAATTATTCACTTTCATAAAAAATAGTATATATGAACTTATTTGTTATTTGTAATGATATTCCATCAAATGGCTTAGTCTAATTCCTTTTCCTGATACCTCATTCCGGAAAAAAAGATAAGAAATAAACCCATGTAAATAATTCAAAAACACTTGAAAATTTCACTAGAAATCTATGTTTGATGTCTTCGTATGATCTGGTATCTTTGAATATGAACTTCCTTTTTATTCTTCTATCTAGAAAACTTTTTCAGGAAAATAATTTCCCAGAACATCTTATCAACAGAACTTCAGAAATTATTCATCTCCATCTACATGTGAACAATGTTATGATCATTCAATAACTACAATGTACCTTTTCCAATTTTTATGTGCACCAAAACCAGTTTATGTAGGAATTTAAAAAATTTTACGCTTGAAATTGTTTCCTAAGACATGAATTTCACTTTTATTTTGGCTATATTTTGGATATATTCAACTCTTGTAGATTATTCGTGAAATATAACAAATATTTGAAAAAATATAACCCTCTTCAAACTTTCTATCTAGTAAATAGTCTGATATATATTTCACTATGATTTATTCCATGTGTTGAAAATATATGGAATACTTCATATTCCTCATTTCATTGGTCTATACCAACTAATCGTAAATGAACAAATTTCTTCTCATATCGATGCTCGATATATTCTAAAGAACATATAACTTTAAAAAAATTATTATATAAACATAATTTCATAATATATCGCATTTAAAAACATCCTTTGGTAATAATGTTCAAGAAAAAACTTAATTGAAATAATATATAAAAATCTCTTCAGATAACTCTTCTTTTACATATTTTTCCAAAACTGATGTTCCCATATCCAATTAAATCCAATGTCTAATGAATTATTTGTGTGATCATGCATATGATAAATTGGTCTCTTCTTCATTTTTTTATCAGTTTCAACTTCTATATAATTAGTTCTTACCACACCCTAAGAAACAAAACCATACATTTCTTCTATTTCTTTTGACCTAGACATTGAAAAAAACATAACTCACTTTTTTCATGATCCAACTGAAATACAATTCAACCATATAAAAATTGGTGAATACATTTTTGATCATCATATGGTTTACTAGTCTCTCATATGATCTAGTTCTTTAGTCCCCAAAAAATGCCACATTATTAACTGTTTTAAGAACTCTGGATAGAAATTTGCATGAGACAACTTTTTATCCATCGATGGATCGGTGGAATTCCATATCCAATGGATCGATATCAAAAAAAAACATTCCATTTCATAATATGATATAAAAATACAAAATAAAACACCAAATTATATCTATAATGACCTTTATGTTTGGGATTATTGATCTAACTAAAAACTAACATCTTCATCTTCTCATGTTTCAAACAAAACGTTTTAGCCTTCAAACAATTGATGTTTCTGGTGATCTCACACTAATGAACTGCAATTGTAAAACATGATGTTGTGGACATTAATCTTCCATAATATCCTAATTATAATAATGTCCTCTACATGACTTCGAGAACATAAGGATCGATATAGAATCATCTGACTTTCAATGGAACGTTTTATAACATCCCATCCTTTTAGAATATTTTATCTTTTTGTCTAATCCCTAAACCAACTTGCAACAAGTTTTCTCCCCATTTCATTCATAAGGACATTATTAAAAGTTTTCCACAAGACAAATGATTTATGAGAACTCTATGATAAAAAAGCAGTAATCATATTTAGTATGAATACTTTTAGAATCCAATATACTTTCTCATAATCATCAATGATTTTATCCCAGATTTAAGGTTAGTCCAAAAACAAACTTCATTCACAAATATTATTCAGAACAAAAAACCGAAACCAAGGAACATTCTTATAAAAAATGGTTTCAACATTATGATTATGATGATACCTTTCATACCTATTGTATGATCAACAAAACATTACAATATAATGTAATTTTTTTGAAAACAAAATACAAAATAATACATCAAGATCTTCTTTCATCAATGAAAAAAACATTTCTACCAACATGGTCCCAACAATACCAATTACCAAAAACCACCCAAATTTTCCAAAAAAATAACTAAACCATTATCTAATAAAAAAAGGGAATCCCAAACCCACACTCTCATTGATGGTGCTAAAAACACATTCTGCATACATAAAATTTGATACCAATTTAGATGATCTAAGAAAAACATACATATATTTCCCATCATTTTTAAAATAGAAACATTATATCTACCAATAATCTCACATCCTAAAAACTAATTGTTTAGTGTATTTGGATATTATATACTACTAATTCTATAATACTTGTGAACATTTAACTATAATTTCACCAAACTAGAATACCACATGGATTCATTTTAGATCATATTCATCTTTATAACCTAGGGAATGCAATACATGAGAAATGGGTGATCACAAAATATCAGTAATGAAAAACATATCAACATGGTATAATGGGGTAAAATTTTTATTTTTTTTAAAAAACATGAGAACGAGTGGAATATCTGATTAAAATAAAAAATAATATATAATAATTGAGCAGAAATAAAAATATAATAATATATAATCTTGATAATCTAATATATTACATGGAAAATGTAACATCCCATTATTTATTTTCATGTAATCATAAATGTTTTTATCTTTACTTTAGTGAGGATTTTATGGCTTGTTGGAAGAGTTGTTTAGAGAATTTTGGTATTCTTTAGGGATGTTCATAGTTGGTGCCCAATTTCGAAAAAATGGTGTTTTTTAGAATAGCAAACATTCATCCCGTTGATGGTGATCTAGTGGGGTCACACACTTTATCAAAATCATGAAGCAAGACCCTCCAAACCATTCCACCCTAAAAAGGGAGATTTTTCTTGTTTGGGACACTATTAATAATTCCATGCATCCACCAAGGTGAAACCATGAAACCTAGATATTAGGGGATCATAGTTAGGGAGTATGGTTTGATTAACCGTGTAGACCATCCTAGCAATTTTTTATGCAAGATTCTAATGCATTGAAAATAGAGTTAAAAATATTAAACCCACCCCCATTTAATACCCCTATTCCCTCCATTCATCCCTAACATGATTTAGTTATCAATGGAGGATCTCTAGAAGATGTTTTATCAACTTAACCCTCTTCTCATGGAAGATAGAACCATGGTTGATCATGTTTAATTTCCTCTATGTACGTTTATCTACTCCCATTTGGTTTCATCTGATCCCTCTATATATCCTCCTTTGATTATTATGGATCATCAAATAATTGATGGATAAAAACTTTATTTAATTTGATCTTGAATATTGGTTTGATTTATTGATCTCTAATACCTATGTTCTACGTTGGCGGATCCCATTGTGGGTGTCAATTCTTGAACAATGATTAAAGGTAGGCTATTCCATAATTATTTTACCTATGGAGGAAACCTTGGATTTCATGATTAAATATAAATGTGTGTTTAATTTATTTAAAAATATGGATGTGTGATGATTCGATCCTTGATTTTTAATGTGTATGTAAATTTGGGAAATACCCAAATATCAGTGGAAATGAAATTTTGGGATAGATTAATGGAAAAAATTTAATTTATTTTTGATATAATTTTGATAGAAATGATTTAATCTCGACAAAAAGGAATAACATTAATGTTCTTTTGTAATGGAACCTATGAGTTTGTTTTCAAATGAGAAATCATAATAAATACTAAAATTGGGAAAGTGTATTATTAAATGGTTTAAAATGATTGATTTAAGATTTAATTGATGCAATTATCACTTAAGTGGGAGTGAATGAAATTTTTACTTAAGTGCGAGTGGATAACATTTTCACATATGTTAGAGTGGATGAAATTTTTCCTTAAGTGGGATTGATCACCGACGAGATGCGTGGCAATACTATTTCCTTTATTGAACTATTTTATTAATACAACTTGATTTATTTATAAAATTTTATATAAAATTGTCACTTAAGACATTTGGTAGTTATATTATATACATCAAATATATTTTAATTTAATAATGTAATTTTCTAAATATGAAACTGATATTTTAAGACTAGTTTTATTTAAATTTATATAATGACTGGTTTAATTTTTTAGAAAGACTATATAAAACCTAGTGGGATCACATTGGAATTTATATATCACACATTACCTTTTCCTTTGATCAATTTTATATTTTCTTAGGCCCAGCCTAAGAAAAGAGAATCCCATCTTAGAGGAGGTGGATTTTATTGATCATTTAGGATCAGATAGATGGACTTGATTGGTGGATATGTTACACACTTGTTTCATGGGATGTATGATTATTTCTTTTTTTAGATACTGAGTACATTGATGATGTAATCCTTTGGGTTTTGTTTTACCTGTTGTTTATGGTACCCCTATTTTTGGAGGTGTTGGTCCTAAAAAATTGTAGTCATTTTTATCCCATTGTTTTATAAACAATTATTTATTTCTTTATTCTCGTATGATTCTATGTTCTAGTCAAAAAAAATATGAGGATTAATAGTACCATTTGGGCCATGTCAGATCGAGGTTGAGTACCATGGTAAATGGGTATCTAGGATGGTTCGTGACAAAGTGGTATCATTGTTTCCTATTTTGAATATTTCCTTGAGGATAGAATATAGTATAGGATGTCTGGATGGGACTTAAGAGGTAGTTTCTAGAGAGTTCCTGAAAATCTATCACCGTAATGAAGATTAACTCACCATAAGTGTTTTGGGGATAGAATCTAGTTGAATGATATTATCCAATTCCAGTATTTTTCCTAATTTCAATTTGATCATGTTGAACTCTATGTCTTTTAATGTTATCTGATGGAATTGATATTCATGTCGCTCATGTTTGAGTATTCCTTCTTTGTAATCTTGCTGATGTATTCAATGTTATATGTTGATTTTATATAGAATCATACTTCTAAGAGGGTATTCAAATCATCCACATGCGTAATATTATGGTGAGAAATAGTGATAAAATTATACTGTGGGCCAAAATCTTATTTAGATTGATGTGAATGAGGCTAAATATTTTGGACAGGAACCTGTATCCATTTAAATTCATTCTCTAATTGTAGTAACTCAGAATAATGAGTCTTAGAATCATTCTAAATTGTTTATTTTCTATAATCCAACAGCTTTATAGGGTTCTAATTATCCTCATGATGTTGAGGATTGGTTGGGAATGATAGATCCTATGTTTTCTTTTTTTGAAAAAAACAAATTCAATTATGGTAAAATGCGATACCATGAAGTTACAAGATCCTTGTAGGATAAGGTTGGATTCAATGGTAACAATGAAAAAGCATGATTGTTTGGAGTAAGCGGGTTTGAGTTTTTTTTAGAGATTTGTTCTATCTAGAATATATGGAACTTGTTAGGTATGTGGTTTTTTTTTTCCTCTAGTTGGTTGGCATGACTATGATAGAATATGAATACTGTTTTGTATAGATTTTTCAGTTTGAACCTAATATTATATCAAATTAAAATAATAAGACTCAAATGTTTTAGATGAATCTCATACACGATATATGTTTAGTGGTATTATTGATGAATATAACATTATATGATGTCATTTTAAATTGGAGGATGATGGGTGAGTTGGTCTTTGATGGTAAGTCAGGGTTGGAAATAGTTCTTTTTCTCCAAGTGGAACTGTTTTTTGTTCCATTATGGGAAAGAGGAAACTTGACGAGCCACATGTTGGTTATCAAAAAAAGGTTTCCTCTAGAACTCATACAGTTCCTAGAATAGGCCCTTTAGAATGCTTCCTATGAGTCAAGGTTGGCAATTCAAGATATGTTTATGATGACGCTTCAAATTTATGTAGTTCTTATGGTCTCTTCAAAAACTTATGTAAATTCATCCATTTATTTTCAACTCTATGTAGTGAAATGGGATCATCAGTTCCAACAATAATGTGGTGAAATATGATGCTTCACGTTAAAAGGAGTTGTGGTCTCAATGGTAGAGTATCCCGAAGAAACTGATATAGGTCCAAAGACTATGTGGTGTACCATTACTATAGATTCATCTTTTGTGAATTCTTTGTGGAATACTGGTTCATCTTAATAACTTATGTTTTCTTGTACTTCATAATTTCCAAATATTCCTGTGGTGATTTTGTTTTATGTGATGAATTTTACTATGCCCCTCAAAGCAAAGAGTAAGTAGTGTCTCCATTTCCATGTTAGTTTTCTCTCTCTTTATTTTAAATTTTACATTATTAGGATTTTATGGTTCTCGATCTAAAACCTCTTGATTTCATTTATGGGATTGATTATATCACTGCTAATAAGGACCAAATTGTATGATATCTTCGACTGATCTACATTACAGCACCTGATGGGGAGTACCATGCCTTTTTGGGAGAATGGGACCTCAGGTTGAGTAGATCTTTTCCATTTTATCCAGATTTAGGGAATGTAATATAATTTTTTTTATCTAGAGCGGGAATAATTAATTGACGATTCTTGTATTGACCTTAAATTTTTGAATGATAATTGCTTTCGGAATATTTTTGATATATGATATTTTATTAAATTCACATATTTTAATAGATTTTAATCACTTTCCAAATATATAATTGACTATCCAAATCCTAAAAAGTGATCATTAACTTTAAAAATGTCATTTTGTGAACATGTTAATTTCCCTTGATAAAATAAGTAATATTAAATTTCTTGTTGAATCATATGGGATAAATAGAAAGGGAATATTATCGAAGATTCCAATACAATAGGCATGTCGATGGATTTTCATTTACCACTACCTAGCTATACAAATACATTATTAAGAAATTAATAAAAAAATCCCCAAATTTTGCTACAAATACCAATACATTTCTTCATTTCCTTACAATCCAAATTCATTTCCATTAAATAATGATAGTTTTACATCCCTAAGATTCCTATAAAGGTGTCCCCAAGCCCTCAAGGTAAAAATATTTGAGTTTTAGGAGTCACTCTTCATGGTAAGGGAAATATTCCCTCCACTTTTCCAATCAAGTTCCCTTTTTATGTGGTATGACTTTCCTATTTCCAAACAATGATCTTCCAACCAATTTATTTTATTCCTTTACTATATTAAAATTATTTTATGAATTAAATACCCATTTATCCTATATTTTTTTTACATTTATTCAAAACCATGTTTAATACCCGTTATGATGTCGATTTAACTTCTAAAAAATTCTATTTTCTCCAAAAGAAATTCCCTTTAATTTTTTTCGAATACACAAACCAATTTATTTTCTAAGGGTATTAAAAAATATATAAATATAAGTTATCTTTTTGTTGACATAGATAAAACTAGAAGTCCCTTTCTATGGGTTATAAATGATATAATGATCATGTTTTCCAAACACTTTTGAAGCACCATGATTTTGATATAAACCCTATTTTTTTTATCCTCCATGTGTTATTTATGATGTTATTTTTTATGGTATATGTGGATCAAATTAAAATTAAAACATATTAAGGGTTATCCATGATATCACTCTAATGCACTGGGTAATGAATTTGATCTTTAGAGATGACCTGTTTACGATAATTTGGAGAAAAACCTTGGTAATTGTTATCACGCCTCAGTGAAAAACCTTGTAGAAATGCTAAAAAAAATTTAAATTAAATGAGTAGTTATGTAAGGAAATGGCATGATTAAATAGTAAGTACCAAAGGATAGATTAGTTATTTGTTAAAATTAGGATTTCAATACTGTAGGAAGAACCTTATTTAAAAGTAAAAAATAGAGAAAAATTTGGGGTATTTTGTTAAATTCTTATGTAAGTGGTTTTTGAGAAAATAAATCTTCATCTAGATACCGAAAAGTGGATGTGGTTCTAGAACATATGTAACTAGGGGAAAAAACTATTAAAAGGTAAATTGAGCCTAACTCAAGTACCCTAGTACATGGAAACATTCCTTACAAAACACCTTGTTTGACCCTTCCAGGGAAACATGTTTGGTTAATCACATGGTTTTTATGAACCAATATGACAGATTTATAGAAAATGTTACTATTGATAAATAATAACACATTTAAACATGATGTTTTAATACATAAAAACCAATTAGAGTTATAATATTCTAAAATGAAACCTGTTTCTCACTATGTTTTTATTCATTTAGAGAATGGTTGGGAAATAGGAAGAACTATGTAAATGGTGAGTGTAATAGACTAAGAGCTATCGAACCTTAGATCGAAGATAGAATAAAAAACCTCATTGAAATTATGAATATATTGACTTGAGTTATGACTAATAACATGAATCAACCTGAGGGACTGAATTCACCTTGAAGGGAACATCATTTCTTTGAGTCATTTATGCGTTAATGACCACCTTCTTCTAGGTGATCTACTGACCCATTGATTTGTGAAAAATGGATAAGATCTATCGGAAAGAGATTTTCTATATTCTGTATTTTGGAACAAGAGAAAGTCACCCATGCTATGTACTTCTTAGAGAGAAAAAGTCCTTAATAGTGGAGACTGATTAAAGAAACGATGTCAATAAAAAATATTGATAAAATGGAGTGGGAATAGTTCATGGGAACCTTTTTCAAAAACCATTTTCCTCATTCGATGATTGTGAAATTGGAGATGGAATTTCATGAGCTAAAGTGGAAGGGAAATGTATATGTTTGAATATATGAGATGAAATTTACATGAATTTCCTGCTACACATCTAGTTTTTTCATGGATCCTAATGGAATGGTTTATATAATCATTAATGGATTAAGACGCTCTTTATGGAAGAATATATACAATATAGAATATGAGAGATATAAGGAGATAGTGGGAAGTTCTAAGAAGGATGATCTAGAGTTCAGAGAGACGTAGTGGTCCCATAGATCGAATGAAAAAGAATATATCAATGGAGCCAATCTTATGGAGTATATCTGATCATAAAAGAGAAGGATTTCAAGTGCAACCATTCATATGAAACAAATATTGGTTGAAGAATTTTGGGAACTAATTTTTCAGGAGTGGGAAATGTTACAAGTGTAGAAGATATGGGCATATTGCTTAGAATTTTCAGAGTTAGGTGAAGTGGAACTTTCTCAAAACTAATGAGAAATGAAAGATGGTGTAGGACCAACATCAAGCCCAATTTTTCATGAGTGGATAACATGGGAGATTTTTCAATAAAAAAATATGAAGTTAATGGAGGGGAATCAGCATCATCCTAATCCTAGTAAATAAGAGAAATGATGATATTTTCATAACCTGATAGGTAATGTTAATGCTTTAAATAATGTGTTGGTAGGTAATCTTGCTATTATTTCAAATCTAGAAACTACATTTTCTGATTTTGGTTATAATAATTCCTTTATTAATCTATGTTTACAATGAATATAGAATCAATCTCAAAACTACTAGAAGTAGAGATATCTATCAAGACTTCTAGAGGTATTATCCATGTATAAACTATGTATAGAAACTCTATTATTCACTTTTGTGAGCACAATCTCAATTCAAATCTCCTAGTCATTCCCATGCTAGAATTCAACATTATACATGGGATGGTAAGTTCCTGAATGTGTAATTATAAGATATACTATTGAAGTAAGGAATCATAGTATTCTTTAATGGAAAATATATAGATGTTTTAAAAGGAGGGATATCTTGACCAAACCATTGTTAAGAAGCACCCCCCATATCCTGGTTTTTGAAAATGATCAGTGAAGATAAAAAATCAAATGAATTTTTGTGAATAAAAAATGTCCCCATGATTAATGAATACATTAATGTATTTACCTAGGTGTTTCATCATACTCCCTTATAAAGAGAAGTAGAGTTTTCCATTTGACTCATTATTGGATCCAAGCCGATATGAAAGACCATATATTGAATAGAAAATGTGGAGTAGGGGAATTAAATAAACAACTTCAAGATCTTTTGGAGAAGAAGTTTGTCTGACAAAGTTTGTCTCCTTGGGGATCATCCATTCTCTTTGTAAATGTGATGGGTCGATCAATGTGGATATTCATTGATTATAGAGATGGTAAAATGATCACAATGAAGAACAAGTACTATCTTCCAAGGATTTATGATTTATTGAACTAGCTTCATGGGGATAAATTCTTCTCTAAGGATGATCATTGATCTGGTTATCATCAATTGAGGGTAAAAAAGAAGATATTCCAAAGGCAGACTTCTAATAAATGTATGGTAATTATGTTGTTTTATTATTCAATTTAGGTTCACTAATCCACCTTATATTTTTATACATTTGCTGAATAGATTCATCAAGGAATGCCTTGATATTTTGTAGTATTTTTTATAATATTTTAAGATATAGTCAAAAGTTATTGAGGGAAATAAGGATCATCTAAGGGTTATATTAAAAAATCAGTGGAACTAGAGGTTGTTTGGAAAGTTCATCAAATTTTAATTTTGGTTACAAATGATTCTTTCATAGGAAAAATTGTAACAAATGTGTAAATATGAATTTACCCTACCAAGAAAAAGGTTGTAGAGGAGTGGCCTCATCCTAAAATAGTAACTTATATTCATAGATTCCTTGGATTATATGTATTTTATTGGAGGGTTGTGAAAAATTTGTTATTGAATTTCTAATCCACTAACCAAGCTGACTAGAAAAGGGGCCATGTTCACCAAGATAAAGGAGTGTGAAGAAAGTTTCATGCATTGTATAAGAGACTCATCACTCCACCCATACTAAATCTACTCTTTATCAGAGAATTATTAGTTATTTATAATGATGCTCCTCTGATAGGGCTTGGTTGTGTCATAATGTAAGATGAAATGGTGATTGCTTATTCATATTGACAACTAAAGAATCAAGAACAGAATTATCCTACACAAGAACTAGAGTTGGATATTGTTTTTTCTCTATAAAGATATGGTGGAAATATCTTTATGTGGAGATATGTTATATATATATATAGTACATCAAAGTTTGAAATATATTTTCCTGAAAAAGTAATTGAAAAAGAGATAGATATGATGGTTTGAAATTCTCAAAGTCTTTGATTGTTCAATTTGTTATCATCCTTGAAGAGAAAATAAAGTTGTTGATTCTTTAAGTACGACAGACCTTGTTCTAATGGAAATGATAGGGATTCGAGGATATCCTTTGATCAAAGACCTAGTAAAATTGGATATGGGAATTTTAAGGTATGCAACACTATCAAACCTATCCCAAATGATTATTTAGCCATAATTACTAGATTAGATCAAGAAATATCAAATAGAATATTCATTTTAAGTAGAATATAGAGGCTATGAAGGATATGTAATTTCTAGAGTTCAATATTATTTTGGAAGGTGTATTAAAATTCCATACAAATATTTATGTTCCATATATTCCAAAAATAAAGAATCATATGATGGATGAATCTAATAGATCGTCATTCTCAATACAAACAGGAAGTAATAAAATATATTGGGAAATTTGTGATCATTATTGGTGGGATAACAAGAAAAGAAGAATTTCATACAACATAATAAGATGATTTTTGTTTCATCAAGTGAAGGTAGAGAGTAAAATTATTAAAGGGGGATTACAACAAATACCCTTAACATAATGCAAGTGGGAAAATATCACCATGGACTTTGTCAATCAACTCTCGAAAATATCCATGGAAAATAATTGGATATAGTTTATAGTGGACCGTCTTCGCAACACTACTGACTTTATCTCCATATGGGAAGACTTATTTCTTCATCAACTTGCCAAGATTTACGTTAAATAAGAGGTATGGCTATATAGAGTACCACTTTCTGTCATTTCTAATCATGATCTAAGGTTCACATAAATTTTTTGAATAAGTCTTCAACATGATTTGAATAATTAATTGAATTTCGGTAAGGACTATCACCCTCAAACAGATAGAAAAAAAAGAACTATTTAGACACATGGGGACATTATGAGAACATACTCTAAATACCAAATTGAATTTCTAAATGTCATATCACCCCCAAATTGATGGACCATCTTAAAAGACTATCTAGACACCCGAGGAAATTATGAGAGCATGGTCAATGAAATTTAATGGTGGATGGGATCAACACCTCCTATTAGTTCTGTTCTCATACTGTAATAACTTCCATTTGAGTATACAAATGGAACCCTATAAAGCTCTATAAGGAAAGAGATATAGAACTCCTAATTTTTTAGATGAAGCTAGTTAGAGAAAGCTTCTTATTAAATATATTGTTTAATACATGATAGAAAAGTTTCATGTAATATATTTCCATATAAAGGTTTCTAAGAGTCGGTAGAAGATCTGTGATGAAAACTACTGAAGGGACTAGTAATTTGATGTTGGTGAGAAATTATTCCATTAAATTTCTCCTTGGAAGAGTTTTTCGAGATTTTGTAAGAAATGAAATCCTATCCCTAGGTACATTGGCCCCTATGAAATCCTTAATTGCATTGGATTAGACTCCTATCATCTTGCACTCCCTCCAAATATTTCTGTAGTTCATAATTGTTTGCACATTTCCTTATTGGGGAAGTACACACCAAACCCTTTACATGTAATAAATGCTAAGGTGGTACACCATGAACATGAAATCTCGTATGAGGATTAGTCAGTGGAGATCTTGGAATTTAGAGATAACTTAATATGCAAAAAAACTACCAAAATCATAAAATTATTGTGGAGGAACCAAAAATATGATGAAGAAGCGTGTGAACTAGAGGAAAAATGATCTAGAAGTACCCACATCATTTCTCAACTAAAGGAATGAGTTAATATTTCAGGGATGAAATTTTTTAAGGGGGAAGATTGTAGTGACCTAAACCATTTGAATTATAATTGTAACCTAAAAATTTGTGTAATATTGTACACAAGAAAAAAATATCTCATTAATAATGAAGTGAGTATAAAATGAAATGTGGACATCAGGTTTCAACTATTATATTAGTTTTGGGTAATTATTAGTATTGTTCAATATGAAAATTATAAATTAAACTCATAATAATAATTTTGGCGTTAAAATTAATGTTTTTAAGTAGAAATTAATTAATACAGAAAGAATATTTTAGGGCCTTAATGAATTGAGTTATTTTTCCTGAATCCCATCTATCAGAACATGTGAGAGAAGAATCATCTTAGGGGTTTCCCTTGACCAAGCACAAGATGATATTCAACAACCGAATATTGAACGTAATCTCCCATGGTAGAATTTCTTATTAGTGGAGATTACCACTCAATTTATGTTAGCAGAGGCACCCCATGATACTACCCCCATTTAAAACCTTACTCTTATAGAGTATGTGGGTGTAATAAGCGGTTATGTGTGAATGACCTAGTCACTAAATGTTAAATTCCAGTGTGTAAATAAAATTGTTTTTCTATCCCTTCTGTTTTAAGAATAGTTTTGCTGGAATTTGATTAATTGATTTTTCAGATAGAATTTGTAATTTTCATAAGATAAATAATGGTTATAATTAACTAATGTATTGTGAATATTGTATATTATAATGAAATAAAATGATTAAATAACTATTTTTTAAAAACAATTGACAATTGTTTTTGAAGTGTCGGAAATTTTACTATGTATTTTCAATCCACTATTATATTTAATAAATAATTTTTTTATATTTAAAAGATAAAATTATCATATTTAAAAAATTATTTTGATAAAATAAATATAATTCTTGAAATAAACACATCTAAATTTTTTAGGGTGAATTTATGATAATTTCCTAAAATACATTAATTTTTTGTGGATAGTAAAAATACAGTTTGAGTTTTTAAATATGTTTAATGACTTCATAATTTTATCTTAATGATATAATGACAAATTAAAAACAATAAAAATTTAGAAATATATAATTTTATCATTATCATTTTTATTATATTTTAATCAACATCCAAATATATAATTTACTTCCCAAATTCTAAAATGGAAACATTAACATTAAAATTTTTATTTTGGGAAAACATTAATTTTCCTTGAAAAAATAAGTAATATAAAATTTTGGTCTACTCTTATGGGATAAAATTAAATAAATTATGATACATGTTTCCAATTACATTGTAAAATACCATGTTGAAGACCTTGGTTTCTCATTTAATACTACAGAGTTGTGCAAAGCATTTATTTTGAAATTAATAAATAAATCCTCCTCTTTTCCCATAAATACACATGTATTTCTTCATTAACATTCACTACCAATTCATCTTATAGGAATATATGATCATTTATCTTTTCAATGAGTTATCCTAAGGTTACCTAATGCTTCAAATATCTAAATCATTTAGTTTTAGGAGTTACTCTTCAAGGTTAGGGAAATCATCACATCTCTTTTCCTCTCAAGTTCACTTTTTTATGTGGTATGCATTTCAAATTTATATACTATATTCTTCATTAAAATTTATTTTATTCCTTTAATGTATTAATTTATTTTTTAAATGGAATACCCTTTAACCCCATCTTTTTAATTTTTTTCAAAACCATGTTTAATAAATGTTACGTTGGAGATTTTACTTCTCAAAATTTCTCTATTCTCAACAATATATTATCTTTTATTTCATTTTTTTGAATACCCAAACCAATATATTTAATAATAGTATTCAAAAAGATATAAAATATATTATTTTTATTTTGGTATTGGCCTATATAAAACACACATTCCTTTTTTGCGGGTTATAAATAACAAAATGATGTTGTTTTTAAAATAATTTTGAAATGGCATGATTTGAATATGAAACCCATTTTATTTTATTCTCCATAGGTAATTTATGAAATTATTTATTATTATCTATGCAGATTACATGAAAATTAATATATAAGATTGTTTTGCTTTGATAGAATTCCAATTAATTGGGTAAATAATTTAATATCAGTATAGGACATGTTTTAGGATACCTTGGTAATTTTTTGACACCTCGATGACAAACCGTGATGATATTCTTATTATTGTATAAAAAAATGTTGGTTGCCACAATTCCATGTCATGTTTCAGTTTCTTATTAATATATTTATCTTTCTCATTCCCTTATGATATTTCTCAAGTTATTATTGATATTTCTCAAGATCATATGAAAACTATTTACCTTTCATTCAATTACATAGCCTTATGATAACCCTTCCCTTTGATTTATCTTCGTAGATAATGAGATGCAATAAGTTTACTTAGTATGAACTTATTATGATTCTTTAAAGTGTATTTCAATAATATTTTCTGTTTTAATTCAATTTGTACACATTTTTTCAAGATTGTAACCTTTAAAAGATCATCAATTTGTACAATGTAAATGAAAGGATTTGTAATAAATATTGAAATGAAATAGTTGGTATCAAACTATGGTTTTCTAATTTGGAGAAGGAATCATTAATTGAGGATCCCATTATATTTTTAATTGAGTTTCCTAACAAGTTTCCCTTTAATTTCTATAGGTTTCCAATCATAATAGAGGTAAATTTTTCTATTGATTTAGTGTATGATACTTAATCTGTATGGATTTAGTCTTCTTTTATGGAACAAGATGACATGAATATGCTAAATAATTATTTAGATGATATATCAGTGAAATGGTTTATATGAGAAATAATTTCATCTGGGTAATTTCTTATTCAGGAAATTTGGTCTAACCAATGCAACTACATTCTTTAGAGTTTTGATAAAAAAGAACTTCTACAGGTAGATTGAAATGTTATTTGTAGTATTTTTGGATGAAATTTTTATTTACTCGATGTCCAAGGAAGATTATATACATAATTTGAGAGCAATTCGAAATTTTTTGAGAAATAAACAACTCTACACTAAGGTATCAAAACAACATTTATGGATTCTGGAAGTGATGTTTTTTTGAGATTAGATTTAATAACATAGTATTTTAGTTGATTGTAAGAATTTAAATGCTATTATTACATGTAATTAACCATGTAATGTGTTTTATATTTGAAGATTCTTGGGATTAGTAGGTTATTGACTTTAGTTTTTAAAGTATTTCTCAATGATGGATTCTCCCATGACCTCTCTCAATAAAAAGGGAGTGATATTTTTTTTGATGATAAATTTAAGAGTTATTCTATTGAGATGATATGTCTGTTGACTTCTGTGTTGATGTTGACTCTTCCCAAGGTTGGGTAGAGCTACGCGATCTTATGTGACACACAATGTTTAGGTTTGGGATGTGTTATTATACAGTGTTTTCACATGGTAGCCTATGGTTCTCAATAGCTTAGGAAACATGATAATGATTATACAAACCAAGACTATGAACTCATAGTAGCGATGTATTCTATCATGATTTGGATACATTACAACTTCAAAGAAAATATGTCAATGTATTATAATAAAAAATTATAAAATATATCTTTTCTAAAAAATATTTGAGTCTCCATCTGATTAGTTGGGTGGAATACCAATAATAATTCATTTATTTAAATTCATGATTGTTTGGGAAAGGTTAATGTTTTCACTAATTCATTGTGAAAAAATTTGAACCAGGAGATGAGAGACTCATCAAAAAACTAGAATTTGTGGCACTTTTTTCACTATTCCATTCGGGAGTCCAGGATAATGATCTAGATGCTATTTTGGGAAGTGTTCAGTATACCTCCTCTCTAATTGAGATAAATCTAAATTATTAGTAGTTTAATGATGAATTTTTTGGCATGAAGATCTCTCTTCATGGTGGGGTGACCATTGGTGAGTGCGTGTATCCTTCTAAGAGAATATCATGTTTTCCGAATAATTTTTCTGTGGTTTCTTTTTCTATATGAATGGATGTAATAGGTTGTTGTCATATTTCATAGTTGTAAGTGAACCTTGAAACCAAAAAAGATTCTATTTCATCTTTTGATGATTCTATTTTCCAGATATGATAAGGGATATCACTAATTTTCATTCTCGCCATTATACTTGACAATAGGTCAAGGATGACAACCAAAAACCTTCAGGATTTCTAAAAAAGAGTTTTAAAATAGATTTTTAATGATATTTATATGAAATTTTTAGTTCGGTTTCTATGTATCTCTCAAACAAATAATTAAAATATTAGTTTTGATTAATCGGCTGACCAAATCAGCACCGATTTAGGATTCAATCAATGTTGATGAGTTTGGAAATCTCTTTGTGAATGAGATAGTTCATTTTTATAGATTTCCATTTTCTATATTTACTTGATAGAGATACCCATTTTAAATCCTATTCTTGGAGAGGACATCATGAGGTTATGAAATCTTTGGTACATTTTTGTACATCATATGATATATAGATGATAGCGAGAAACGGAGGGCTATACAAATCCTTGAGGGTATGATTCAATATTTAATCCTCGATTTTAGTGGACATTAGCATGTCCATTTGGGACTTATTGTGTCATTTTTAACAATATTTACCAATCATAAACACATATAGATCCTTTTGAGACCTATTATGGCCGACCATTCAAATATCTATTGTCTTGGTCAGAGGTTGGTGAATATTTCTTGATTGGACCGAACATTATCAAATTATTGAAAAAAATATATAGTTAATTCTTGAGTGAATTTTTATGGAACACATATGGTAAAAAATATTATAAAAAATTCAAGGGTGACCATTTGAGTTATCAGTTGGAGACCATGAATTTTTTAAAGGTTCACCTCATTTGCGTCATCAGAAGCATGGAAGGATGGGGAAGCCTCATCCTCATGTTGTCGGATTTTTTTGTATTTGAGATGGTGGATAAAGTGGCCTATTAAATATCACTTCCACCATAGTTGCCTCCGAGACATAATCATATCCATGTATTGAAGCTTCAGAAGCATCTTTCTATCCAATCTCATGTATTAAGTTATGAGAACCTTGATGTTTAGCTTGATTTATCCTTGAATGAGTGTCTATTATAGACTGTAGATTATGAGGGAAAGGTTATTCATGGGAGAAAATATATTTATTATTTGTGCTATGTAATTATGGTTCTCAATATCTTGATAATTGGGAGTGTGAGGTATTAGT
The DNA here is from genome assembly GCA_963277665.1 of Viscum album. Classification (NCBI taxonomy): domain Eukaryota; kingdom Viridiplantae; phylum Streptophyta; class Magnoliopsida; order Santalales; family Viscaceae; genus Viscum; species Viscum album. The sequence goes on along the minus strand of OY728137.1, from coordinate 300,312,766 downwards.
GAGAGAGTAGTGACCTCATCACATCCATATGTAATTCAATTAATAGGATTTCAGGGGATATAATGTTCTTACTATGGAGAGGTTGTAAAATTAATATACATATTCTTAGGGAATCCTCAACCTTTGATTTGATCATTATTTGGGTTGGTCTTGTTACAGGTATTTTTTAGAAATTTGGATAATGTTGGAGGCCTTTGGGGCTGTGCACAACTGGCACCCAGTTAAGGAAAACATTGATGTTTGGACAATAAAACCATGCAATCTTTAATGGTTCTCTAGAGGGGGTTCACATGTTGTCAAAACAATGAATATAGTCACTATGAACTATGTGGCCATGTAAATGTTGAGTTTTAATGGTTGGAACATAGTTAATCATACCCTTCACCCACAATGGTCAAAATATGCACCCCTGATTGTTGGGTCACATAGGTAGTTCTCACTGTTTGATTAACCATTAGAATCTACCAAGAAAAACATATATACATGTTTTTAATTTCCCATTAATTTATTTAATTTTTTTTAACTCCTCATTTAATACTCTAAAATCTATCTATTTGTCTCTAATATGGTTTCCTTGGATTTTGAAGCTCTTGGAAAGCAGCTTTGTCTCCTAAAACACCATCCCTTAGAAGATTAATGCATGGTTGATCACATTAAATCTATTCAAGGTAAGTGGATGTATTATTCAATGGGTTATTATGACCCCACCTTCTCAAATCCTTATTTATGGAGAAATCTTCATGTTATTGATGTATTTAAACTCAGTTTAATTGGATCTTGATTATAGGTTTTATTTTTTAATCTTCGATGCCTCCATTATTTGTTGGTAGATCCCATAGTGGTTTTCAGTTCTCGATATTTGATTAAAGGTAGGTGGTTCCATGTTTTTTTCCATAATATTGAAGAATTTAATTTATTGATTGGATTTAAATTTATATTAAATTGATTTAAAATTATTGAATTTTGACGATTTTATCCTTTATTTTAAATGGGTATGAAAATTAAAAAAAACCATTTTCAATGGAATTGAAATCACATGATGGATTTATGGAAAACAATGATTTAATATTAAAATTAATTTTTATTTAAATAATTTAATCATAAGAAAAATACATTACATCAAAGGTGTTTTTAAATGAAATGAAACTTTTAAAACCTATTTGTTGGTTTTGAAATGACAAGGCATTTTGAAAACTAAAACTGGGAAATTTTATTATAATTTATTTCAAAATGGTTAATGTTTAATTTTTTTTATTTAATACTTCCTTAAGATATATTAGATTAAATATTCCCTTATGTGGGAGTGGATGTAATTTTCCCTTATGTGGGAGTGGAAGTAATTTTCCCACGTATTGGAGTGGATTTATTCTTCCTTTAGGTGGGAGTGGAAGTAAATTTCCATTACATTGGAGTGTTAAATAATGAGATTTGATTGGATCCTATATCCCTTATTGAACTATTTTATTCATTGTAGATGTTTTATATAATATTTTTCAAATAAAATATTCATTTTATCCTGTTTGGATATTGTGAGATACAAATACCTAATTACTGAATAAAAAATTATTTTGTTTTAAATATGTAAATGAAATACCATGATAATTTTTATTTAAAATTATAAAAATATTGTTTTATTTCTTGGTAAAATAGTATAGAACACTTGGTGAGAACCAACTGGGATTCATATCTCACACCATTCCTTTAACTTTGCATTTTTTATATTTAATTAATCTAGGTTATAGAATAGGGAAATGACCTTTTAGAGTGGGTGGATGTTCTTAATCCTTTGGGATCAAATTGATGGAGGTGACCGATGGATATGTTATCCAATTGCTTCATAAGATATTTTAGTTTTACTCTTGTTATATAATGAATAATTTTATTATGTAATACTTTTGGTTTAATTTTACCTAGTTTTTCTGATACTTCTCATTTTGGGAATGTAGAGGAAATTGACTTATAATCATTTTTCTTCCTCAATTTTATGGTAAATTCATTACCTATTTATTCTTTTATGATTCTAGGTGCTCATTACTAACCAATAGGGATAAGGAATTGACATCAAGCCAAGTTATTTTAGACTCATTTATCAGGTTACTAAGGTATCTGGGAATGTTCATTACAACATAAGAGTGGAGCAATGTGAGACAATAATCATAATATATGGGGCATAAAAGAATAACATAAAAATGAATTTTTTTTCAAACAAGAGCATGAAAAATTATAAAATTATGTACATAATAAATCAAAATTATCTCTATACACAATCAATATGTGGAAAAATAGTTTGAATTATACTCACACATATTTTTTTGGGCATAAATAACAACACTTATACTCAAGCACAATATTTTAGAGCATATATAGCTACACGTACACTCATGAAAAATCTTTATGACCCTGGCTACCTGAACTTATACTCATATATTGTACTTTTGAGCATATATAACCTGAATAATACTCATTAACAATATTTCTGAGCATAGATAACCAAACTTATACCCGCCCATAATATGTGTGATCATATGTAACAACAATTTTACTCAATAACAAATCCATTATCTCATGAGATACAAAACTATAACTAATGGTTTAGTGGGTGATATAGAACCCCAACCATCAATTATACCAACACATGTTTTCCTTTTAAAATAAATAATTTATTATATTATAAATAACTCATAGATATATTAGACATCATAAATTTTTGTAGATGATATACCAAAAAATTACCTGTAGAATTTAAATGGTTGATACCAAAAATTAAATTGCCCAAAAATTTATTTAATAAGATATTTTTGAGGTTGATTCATGTGAAATTATATATAATTAAATATATCCATTAGAGACAAAGAGGAAAATTAAGGTTTTACTATAATATAGAAATCAAAACAATTTTTGAAAATAAAAATATTAGAATAAGATATAAGAAATTTTGAAAACTAATTTTTTAGAAAGTGAACTGATTTTTTAAGAACATTAAATTTTAAAAATAATCCCAAATAGTAAATCCTTGAAAATAACATAAATTTTATCTTCATGGATATTTTGAGTGAAAGGGAAAATATAAAATCATGGAAGACCATTTTAATATATTAAAAAACCTTTGTTGAAAAACTGAATAATAAATAATGGTAAAAAAGATTCATTTTTAAAATTGTAAATTGAAAATATAAATTCCTCAAGAGATAAAATATAAAATGGTTTCCAAATAAAAACTATAAAATTGATGGGTAGATAAAATATGTGCATGATATATAAATTGGCGTTAAGGAAAATGAGAATTATTCTTAACAATCACTTTTTTGGAGAATAAATTCCTCACGGGGGAATATTTTAAAAACAAAAAAAATTCCCTTTAAAATAAATATATCATTAAATAAAAAATCTTTGGGCCGATGAAGCTAAGAGTAGAATAATTAATTTCATGAATAAATATTATGACATAATGAATTGTAGTTTTTTGTTCCAAGACACTTGTGGATTTTGTAACTCATGAACCAAAAGACCTTGGAAAGAGAACTTAGGATGGATTTTTAAATACATTTTATGGAATTTATGATGAAAGGAATCCATAGTGATGTATATATACCACAAAAAAACAAAATAAGTGGTTAATATGGAATATGTCTCATGAATGAAAGTTGAGATGATAATAACCTTATCCTTTACTCTCGGCTTATGTAAAATTCATATAACCTCATACATCACATAAATAACTAATTTGATAACATATAAATTATTTATATCTATTATTATTTCTAATATTTTATCATAATAATTCGTTATTCATTCATTATCTCATTAATGTTTATTTTTATCCTCGGATGTTAGTAATTTAGATAAATTTGAAAAGGATTTATTATAAAAATAAAGAAACCAGTTATTTTTTACCAAGTTCATCATTACTAGATTATAAATTATATTTCTATATTTTCTTAATTATTTATTTATCCACATGTACATTTTATGGAAACTTTTATTAGGGTTCGTGAGAAAGAAATACAAGATGTGCTTCATTTTTGTAATATACTGATATAATTGGATTACTCTATAATGGTTTTTTATTTTCGTGTAATAATTTTAGATCCATATTCATGATATATATAATATAATATATATTAATTAAATATATTCAAGATCTTTTTATGTAAATAGGTAATGAAAAATAGAATGTGTCAATCGATGGAGGTGGTAGCCCCCACACACACACAGACTACATTTTCATTTTTTATATAAAAGAGAAGGAAAAAGTTCACTAATATTTTTATAGCCTTAATAATTTCATTAATATAGAAAATGTTCATTAAATAATCCTATTTATCTATCCTTTTAGGTTAGTGAAGGAAAACCAAGAACATCGCCATATGGAGTTGGTAGTCTGCATGTATGAGTGAATGGAATTTTAATTTTTATAAGGGAAAAACTGAAAGGGAAGATAATGAATATTCCCATAACATAATAATATTAATAATAATAATACCTATATAATTATAAAATATTTATTATATTATTGTCTTTAATTGAAATATTGAAAATAAAATATGTTTGGGCGGGATAAGTACTCACATTGAGAACCACATCATTCCCTTGGAGAATTTCCTTGAAATATAGTACATGGTCCAATTTCTTATGTCACGACCCCCTCCCCACAAAGTGTACCCCTCCTGGGCTGGCAATGTGAGAAGGGAGATAATGACCCCCGAGTCCCGCCTCCAGTAGGCCCTGTGTTGGCGACTAGCACCGAGGGTATAATACACACACAAATGGGAGGCATTACCCTCTAAGAGAACACATGCAGAAGAGAGAGATAGAATAGACTTCAATCAACTCCAACTCAGAAGAAAAGAGGGATCTGAAATATAAAAGAAATCCAAATATATATATGAAATGTCATGCAAAAGTACTACAACTGAAAGGGGAAACTAAAAGTACCCAAAATAAAGTAAAACGGCAGTGACCACAAGCCCGAACAGCTCCTCCTCCAACCACAAGCTAGAAGTAACCAGCATGATCTCCGACCTGGTACAAGTGACCCGAAAAAAAGTTTATATATACATAGGGTGAGTATAATAGTATACTCATTAGGATCCTTCCCAAGCCTCTCGTGAAAATGTAATGAAAGTATACTAAAGTCTAGTGAACAACAAGTGAAACTAACTCGTCACCTAAACAGATATACTAAGTTCCCAACCTCACCATGGATACTCTCACCAAGTAATGCATACAAGAATATAGCATAAAGTAAATATTATCAAGGGTACCCCGTTACTACTTCCCCACTGGTTTGCCGCTTTGCCCCAATGGCATACTTCCTGTGCATCTCTCTCCAAGGCATGCCCGCAGACACTTGGGCTAAGCTCCACAATCTGCACCTCGTGCACCACAAAGGCATGCCCGCAGACACCTGTGCAAAGCACCACACCATCCTCACAACCAAAAGCAACCGGGTAAGTTCCGGGAGTCACCACAGCCCGCATAACGTGTATCATACATCGGGTATTATACCTCAAGCCATTATAGCTTATACACCGAATAGGGATCCTCAATCCATCACAGCCTATACACGTTACACCTATAGTAGTCCATAGGATACTATATCCAGAATATATTTGTGTGAAATAACCACAAGACATTACAGCCCTCTACACACTTATATGGGTAAAACTAACCAGTGTGCCTACCAGTACAAATATCTACCAAGAGAAGAGAGCGGGGTCAAAGGGGGTAGTCAGCCATTCAACCTCCCATCAGAATGTTGGGGAAAACACCCCCCAGGGCTCAAAATCCCCGGGGTGTTAGTTTCCCTTACCGACAGGGTGGAGTAGCGTATATAAACACAAAAAGTACAGAATATATATGCAACTCACATCCACAATATGGGCATTACCTAATCTTAGATACAACTGCAGCTAACATCTCTCAGACTCCAGGCTATTACTTCTAAGACTAGGTATCCTATAAGCACACAAAAATTTGAGGAGCTTTATTAGATTACTCCATTCTCATTACCGATCTGTCAGACCGATCTATGAGTCTGATCTGTGAGACCGATATGTGAGACCGATCTGTGAGACCGATCGGTGAGACCGATCTGTGAGACCGATCTGTGAGACCGATCCATGAGACCGATCTGTCAGACCGATCGGTGAGACCGATCTGTTACTGTTTATAAAACTAGAAATCCTATTCACAGAACTGGAAATTTGGCAATGTGTTGGGGATATGTCACCTTGACCTCTCGGAACACCTTCAACACCACATTTTCACAAAGTAATGGAACGGAGAGGTCCGAGCCATTACATTAGATACCTCTCAAAACATTCTTGTCCTCGAGAATTAAAAACCAACCCAGAAGAATAGAGGGGTCCGAACAACCACCCCATAAGATACCTCTCAGGGGAAAACCACCATTAGTTGTTCGAAAGCTGGAGCAAAACTACGACATTTGAGATTATGGAAACAAACAATCCATATCCAAACAATTCAATCATAACATCACATCAAAGGTACATAAATAAAACATGAAAGGTCCAACCACAAAGAAAACATCATTACATGAAAGGAGTTAAACATTAATCAACTCTGGATACTGAGCACGTATCTGTGACTCACGCTCCCATGTACTCTCCTCCATGCCAACGTGTCACCACAAGACACGAACTAAGGGGATAGAACGCCCATGCAACACCTTCTCGTTGTGGTATTGGATCTCCACAGGTCGCTCCTCGAAGGTTTCATCATCATCAATATCGATCTCTCCCCAATCGATAACATGAGATTCATCATGAAGATAACGACGGAGCTGTGATACATGGAAAACATCATGTATCTGACTCATCCGAGGGGGAAGTGCTACTCGATACGCCATAGCTCCAACACGTGCTAACACCTCGAAAGGCCCAACAAACTGGGGAGAAAGCTTACTTCCATGACCAAACCTTCGCTGCCCACGACGGGGAGTCACCTTCAGAAACACATGATCCCCAATATTAAACTCTAAGGGTCTCCTTCTTTGATCAGTATATGATTTATGATGATCCTATGCTGTCTTCATCCTCTCACGAATCACCTGAACCATCTCTGTTGTATTCTGTACTAGTTCTGGTCCGAGAATTTCTGACGCTCCGACCCCAGTCCAGCACAACGGAGAACGGCATGGCTGGCCATACAAGGCTTCAAACGGCGCCATACCGATGGTAGAGTGAAAACTATTATTGTAAGCGAACTCTACCAAGGGTAAGTGCTTTATCTATGAACCTCCAAAATCAAGAACACAAGAGCGCAGCATATCTTCAAGAGTCTAGATGGTTCGCTCTGTCTGACCATCCGTTTGATGATGAAAAGCAGTGCTAAGGCATAGTTGAGAGCCAAAAGCATGTTGGAGACCTCTCCACACCCTAGAGGTAAAACGAGGATCTCGATCAGAAATGATCTCCCTAGGTACTCCATGAAGTCTCACCAGCTCCTCTAGATACTTCCTCGACAAAACAACCATTGAGCTCGACTCCTTGATCGCTATGAAGTGGGCCGACTTTGTTAAACGATACACTACCACCCATATAGCATCATTTCCTCCTGGAGCTCGAGGTAAACCTGTAACAAATTCCATCGAGATGTCCTCCCAATTCCACTATGGAATCTCTAATTGTTGGAGAAGACCACCAGGAACACGGTGTTTGGCCTTCACCTTCTGGCAGACTAAACATCGAGACACACACTCTACAACCGTACGCCTCATCTCAGGCCACCAAAAATGACTCCTCAAGGATCAGTACATCTTCGTCACTCCAGGATGTACTGGAAAGGATGAACTATGGAACTCTTGGAGAACCATCTCGCGCATCGCCAAGGGAACAAAAAGCCTGCCACGATACAACACTCGGTGTTGTTCATCCTCCGACCAACCATCATGGGCCTCACCACAAACAACTCTGTCTCTCCAAACATCCACCTCTAGATCACCCAACTGAGACTCTTCCACCTTCTGCATCAGGGATGACTACACCGTGTTGGGGATAAGTCACATTGACCTCCTAGAACACCTCCAACACCACATTTTCACAAATTAATGGACCAGAGAGGTCCGGGCCATTACATATTATGACCAAATGCCTAATTTAATGTAAAAATATTAAATAGGAAGTAAAATGAAATGGGTTTCCAGATGAATTAAAATTTTTGGAGTGGCCTTGAAGGGGTGGTGGAAAGCCCCTTTTAGAAGTGAGGTTAATGACATTTTTTGAAATATTACTTATTAATATAAAGAGACCATATGATTTACACGTAAACTAGATCCAATGTGGACAATAATGGAGAGGTTTATTAGGTAAGGTCTATAATGTCTAAAAAATTTATTAAGGGACTATTTTTTGTTTTTTGGTGTGAGTTTTTTTAGTCTCGAATGGGAATAAGTTGGTTTAAGTTTTTTTATGTTTATATCTTGATAATATTTAACATATTGAACATTAATATCTTGAATAAATTTAAATTCCTAATTCAATAGTGATATAATCTGAAATTTTATTTTCATGTTATTTTTTTATGATGAAAACACCATTAGAGAGATTGGATTACGAATCTCCCACTTTTTAACTAGTGGAATTGAAATGTTTCAATGTTGGATCTCTTGAGAATTCTCTCAAATTTCAAAATCCTACTAAGATCCAATTTATTTTTTCAATTATAAAAAATCTCATATTCACCTCCATATTTACCATATCAATTAATATTTATCCATATATAGAGAGAATGTAATGTAACTATATTCTCACCAAGAAAATATCTCTTCTTCTCACATGCCATTTACCATGGGGTTCTTTCTATAATAAATGAATAACAATGAATATGGGTACTTTATACTATTGATGTAATGGTTATGGGTAATAAATACAAATTACGTAAGGGAGGATGGGTATATTTCTAAAATATATGAAAATAAAAGTAGGAAATGGTTCGTTATCTTGGTAAAACTCATGCGAGAAACAATCCTATCAAACCTAGGGGAGGAGACGTATAGGCTCACACCAAAAAATTGTTAAACTCCTTTTTCAAACCACATTTCACCAATTTTTAAATTTATTGTTTTAATCATTCAAAATAAACATTAAAAATTACCTAAATAAAATAAATTATTTTCAATTGTGGATACCTTAATAATTACCATTGAAAAAACATTACAGTTTTCATCGACTCTATCACCTTATAACATTATCACATTTTAATATCAAATTATATTTTGTGTTTTCCCTATTATATTTATTATTAAATTTTTTGAAAGAATATTCTCCCCTCTATTTCAATTATACTCCGCAAGTAAAATTTTAAGATGTTTTTATTCTTTTACCAATAGATTTTTCACTATTACATTTTTTGTTTATAAGCGTAGAGAAAAATATTTACAACAATTATTTATTATTCTTATGCATAAAAGTAAAAATTGGCATTATTTTATAATTTTTACCTTTATATTCCGAATATTAAATACATTTTATGAAATAAAATTTCTAAGGGTGAGTAATATTTTTTTAGTATTGGTGAAGATAACAGGTCCAATCTATTTTTTAGAAAATTTTATTTTTAAGAATAAAAATTTTATGTTGAAAAAGATTATAAATATTTTTTATTTTACTCGTATTATTATTTTATTATTAACCAAATAATAGTTATGTGGACAAAAAATTAATCCAAAATATAATTACACCCTATGAAAACATAATTAAAATTAAAAAATTATTTTTTTATCAGAATAAAAGACTGCTTATATTTAAAAATGATAAAAAATTGTTTTTATAGATCCTAAATATAATTTTTAAATGAGTCATTTTACTTATTTAATAAATACATGGTTATAAAATTATTTTTTTTATTTTTGAATTCATAATTAGTTTTTCATAATATCATAAAAGGTATGATATTAGTATAAACAGTATTTTTCACTCTTAAACTATGAATAAACTTTTCATGAAATAAACAAAATCATGTTAAGAAAATTCTTACATGATAACATTTAAAACAAATTTTATTTCATCTTATTTGAATTATAAAATTATAGAATTTATCTTTTAAATGCAAAAACAAAGTATAAAGACCGACAATTTTTATAGTAAAATAAATTTTTAAACCTTAAATGTTATTATTATTGTTTAAATTCAATTCATAAAAAAATAATTTTTTCTAAATTATGTTTTAGAATTATATTTTATCATAATAATATTTTAAAATTTTAAAATTTAATTTACTACCTAAAATATATATCACTTTAAAAAAGTGTTCTCTGAAAAATATCCTTCTTAATGGTTAATAGTTTTAATTATATTACATAAAATATTTATCTTATACGACTTAAATTTATTAAAAACATCAATCATTATTTAAATATTAAATTAACATGTATGTAATTTATTTATATCTATTTATAATTAATACTTTTATTAATTATTTGTTTACTTGAGGCTTTATTATTATTTATTATTATTTATTAGTTTTTCATTTAATAATTAATTATTTAAATTAGGTGGATTATCGTTCATTTTATTTTGGTGTTACATTTGAAGTATGTTTTTATAAAAATAAAATTTTTAAGGAAAATATTATTTAAAATCCTTGGGTGTTATAATTTGGAAGACCAAGACTCATAGGATTGAAGGAGAAAAAGAATGGTACATTGCAGCCCCAAACTATAGAGGAAGTTAATGAATTTTTATAGGAGTGTGGAGGACCACATGAAATATTGAAGATAACATATATAAATACATAGTATATGAGATATGGGGAATATTTTTAGGATATAGCTTCAACTATTTTGAGTAAGTATAAAGATCTCATCAGGAGATGGTCACAAAAGTGCATGATACCTTATACATTAGTAGATTCCATGATATAATGTTTTAAAGTTAATTTGAAATTATACTCTATATAATTTTTATATGAAAAACCTAGGTCTTGCAACTCAAATAGATCCTATTATGTAGTAGGATTACTTGTTTGGAATTATAAATCATTATGTTCCATTCTGATTAATTTATTATTTATTCAAGTGAGCCTTGGAGATATAATTACATAGAATCAATGCTTCAACTAGATATATAATTTGATATAAAAGTGATTCATAAAAGGAAAAGAGGATCACTTGTTCACCACTATCAGGGATCTCAACAAAACTACACATAATAATCAATATTAATTCAAACATTGCTTCCTCTAAAAATATACAAACCTGAATTAGGTTAAGGATGGATAATTTGAACTCAGTCAATAGTATATGAGTTTCTATTTTTTATTATATAATTATTAAGCATGTTTCAATATAGTGACTCCATACCTTCCCCCTCTTGGTCTCAATGTTCTATATTCAATCACAATGATATTTCCATAAAGGGATCATGATGTTGTAATAAAATTCATGACTTATATTAATATGGATATAGGTGGAAATGAAATGATATATATTTTTATGTATTTACCCTCAATATTTATTAGTACATTAGTGGGTTCTAAATCAATAATGGAATTTTGGGACAATCTTGAAAATCTGTTTTAGGGAAATGTAAAAGTTATATAATCCATAATGAAAACATGGAGGGTAAATTTTCAATACATTTATATTGCATATAATAAGAGTGTAGATGAATAATTTACTTTAGTGAATATTATTGAGATTTTTATTAGAGTCATTAGTGATACTTTCTAAGATTCAACCATTATCAAATATTTGACAAGGAATTTTGACATTAGATTCAACCCAATGATATCATCCCTAGAAGAGTTTATAGATCTATGACTAGATGATCTACATAATACACTTCTTAGTTATGAGAACAAGAAATTTATAGTTTTCAAGAAGAATTCTAAGGAGGAGTTTGAATTTCAAATACACAAAATGTATCCAACTAAAATAGAGGAATGATGATTCATTATCATATTAATTATAGGATATATTAAGTGATGAATAAATTTGTGAAGTGAAAATGATGGGCTTGGATTTTTTTATAGAGAACATCAATAGGGAAACTGGAATTTATGGTGGTGTTCATTCTTTTATGTTCTATAATTTTGGAATTACAAGAAATTTTGATATTGACTTCACAAAAAATATATTTTATTATGAAAATTGTGAGGAGAAAGGGGAAACATTATCTAAAATAATATTTAGAAAAACTAGAAAGGATGATAAATAAAATAAGAAGAAGTTCTCAAGAGGGTAAAAAATAAATTTACTATGTATGGAAGAAAATTATGTATCATAATAATTGAATGAACCTATAGTATGAAGTACCTCAAAATACTAAAAAACCTTCATAAAATAAGTTAAAAACTATGTATTGTAAAATATTGATGGGGAGTAAGAGGAAATATATACTATGAATATGTTGAGATTTAAATTTGAATCCTTTATTTATTAATATTCGATTCTCAAGAAGTGATTAAAGTTACTAAAAATATGGAAATAAAAAATGTGTTCAGGAGAGTGATATTATCTATGATATTAATATTTATATGGTGAAAGTATTTTAAAAAGATAATATGTTTTATTTTTTTAATATAAAATGTAAAATAAGAAAAAGATATAAATGAGGTGACATATTTGATTCTCCTTGTTGAAAATTCTTTGAAGAGCATGGGAGAATATTTTAAAAAATATATGTAAACTAAATTTGAATGATCCAAATATGATGATAAAACTATCCCTATGAAAGAGGTATAAAATGTATATATTTTCTCATGTGATACTAAACATGCATTATTTAGTTTTTTATTTTTTTAATCAAATGATATTAAAGAAAATATGATTACATTATAAAAATAAATGTATTGGATTTGATAAATTTTAAGACCCTAAGAAATATTGAAAACCAAGGATGAAGTATTTCTAAAAAAAGATGTAGCCTGTAACATGTAGACTCAAAAAAAATTCAATAATCAATCTTTAAAGGTTATTATTCATTTTTGTTTGTTATTTTTTCACAAATACTATAACCAAATTTAATTTCCTTATAGGTGGAATGAATTGAGTGTGGTAAGAAACGAAATTCAGAGGATTAAATTTTTAGAAGAATAAAATCTATTATAATAAATGTTTACTGGTTGAAAAAATATTTTATAGGATGCTGAGGTGAAGAGAAATCAAACATTGAATTAGAAAACTGGCTATGCTGGTCAAGGTTACTATTTTCAAAAGATGATTGTAAAAATTTTATAAGTTAAGGATCCTAAAAAATATATACAATCATGTTCAGATGAAGTTGAAATGTTATCAAAAAATAATAACTGAGATGATCATGTAATGATGTGTGGGAAATTTACGAAATCTGGAAAAAACATAGAAAGTAATTCATCAGTTCTACCTTCTCACCCTAAGAACTCAATGAAGAAGAAGAATCATTCATTTTACGGTAAGTGTGTCTTCACAACAAATAAAATTAATCACCCACATTAATAATGAGTGAAAATAATGAAGGAAACTATGAAACACATAGATTCTATTAACAAAGAATTCAGGTAAGAAGGTATCAAGTGATCAATAATATGTAAAGATAAAAACATATAAGGACATGATTTAGATGAAAATATTAACCTTACTACTGTTATTAAGAATAAATGGGGAGATGGTTAGTGCTCTAATTAATATATAAAATAATTAGAAGGAATCTATCATTGAACAAGTGGCCTTGAATAATGAATAGTTAGTGATTTCATCCATTGATGGAGAGAAAATATAATGAGAATTCTTCTAGAGGTATTTTTTTTAATAAATATGGTATTTTTTTACATCCCCTAAAAACTAGATTTTTATGTGTGAAAAAAACTACCCAACCTTATGTTGAAATTATCATGTGTTCTTAATGAGGGGTTGTTTTGGTTACAAATAAAGCTATGATAAAGGAGAATTTATTTCTTTTAAAATTTAATTATTTTGATATTTATGATGTGAAGGTTGTATGATAAATATATTCTTGATAAATCTATTATGTAACCCATATGTTGAGAAATTTGAAGGTGGTATCACATGTTGGGATTGAAAATGGAATACATTGATGATCTGGTTAAATAATTCTTGTTTTCTATAGAATGTTTTTTATAGACATAATTTTGACTATCAAGAGGCTTATTTCTAATAAGTATGTTTTTACACAGTTCTCTCAATTAGTGATATTTTGAATAGAATTTTTATGGGGAGAAACTATTCCATGGATAATGAAGTTCGGTTGAGTAATACACTTTCCCTATATTTATTTTGTATTTATTATCAATAAATGTGAGAGAAAAATGTCACAAATATTTACATAATGATTTATATGTATTGGAAAAAAACTCAAATAGGGAGATTTATGTGGTCGTTTGTGATTTTTTTTCTATTGTTAACACTTTAAGATTACATAGTAAGGTGAAGCATTCAATATGTTATACTATGTGAAAGAAATGATAAGTTGATACGATACTTAATGGGAAAATGAATCATTGTTTAAATCTACAATATTATATATATATATATATATATAGACATATTAAACTAATAAACCTTAAATTAGATGATTAGAGAGTTGATCCTCATGTCATGAAATTACTGAAGTTTCCATTACTATCTACAACATATAAAATAACTAAAAGAAGTTATCACATGAAGAGATTCAGTATACATGTGATATTTAAGTGTTGAATTGTTGAGAATCCATGCATAGTATTCTATTCATGGAGATTTCTCAAATCACAAAAGAATAAAATTGGTTTGATGTTTTATGAGGGCTTAAGATTATTAGAAAATCATTCAATCTTATGTGAATAAATATTAAATTCTTGATCCAGAGTAGAGAAAATAGAATATTCCAATATTATATGACATTTATTTTTACAATATATGGAATTAGATGATTATTGTACAACTTGTAATTAGCGTATAACTTGAGATTTATCAAAATTTCGCAATTTATGAATGTTCAAAAGACATCACAATGTGAATGTATTTCTTTTATGAAACCCATATAAGACTTTTTATGTACCATGGTCATTAGGTATACTTTTATGTCATTGGGTGTTGTCAAAACATAGAGTTTATTTGACTTTAAATGTATCCGATACTAATTCTGTGACATCATATGACTTTAATCTATATTTTATGACATTTGATGAAGATTTTTTGACTTTTTAATGTTCATAAGAATTATATAGGAATCTATAATGACTATATTATTATCATATGACTTTGAGCTACCATGTATGTATCTGGAAAAGATCATTTAAGAATTTATTGTCTTACTAAGTAAATGTAGGGTCTTATTACCAATCCGATGATGTCACATTTTTTAAAATATCTAGAACATTTAGATAAAAACTTTTTGAAATTATATAATGTGAAATCTATAGAAGAAATCTGTTTGTACAAAGATGAAGTTAATATTTTATCTTGCAATAATATTTGTTTTGTGCGATACCATGATTAAATATTGGATTTGATGAAGATAAAGGTTGATAATATCGATATTATCACTACCCTATTATTACTTTGATTTTCAAATGATTATATTTGTTAATCAGATTTAGGGTTCAAAAGATAATATGAAATCTATTTGTTCATGTGATATTCTTAGAGGATAAAAATATAATGAATATAATTTTAATTGAATATGATTATGAGTAAAATGATTGTGGATTCAAGATATTGTGAATATTATTATGCTGAATCTATATTGGTTTTGTGGTATGCTCCCATTCCACAAAAAGAAATTCCCCTATGACTAGATGTTTTAATGTGTATTTTTATATAGTTGTAAATTTTTTAATGAAAATATACTTATGGTATAATTTTATAAAAAGACTCATTTGTGCTATTTATTTAACTGAGTAAAAATATGAAAATAAAAATGGTAAAGTTTTCAATTCACCATAGAAAATAGTTATGAAAGAAGATTGTGGATATTTTTTGGAATGAAAATTATGGGTAATGATGTTTTTTATAATTGTATGATATTTATAATAAATTCCAATTTATAGAAGTGTGGGAAGACCCTCATATTTTTATGAATGACCCTATACAAATTTTATAAATATGGGAGAAAATTGATGCATATGGAATAATGACTCTATAGTTTTCATGGGAATAGAAGGTGTATTAAGAAAAAAAATTAATTATGGAAATAAATATAGAAGCATGTGTAGATATTGGAAATTAGATGATCTAAGATAATTATAATACTAACCGAGGAACCCCTTTGAATCATGGAGGAAGAATATAGAATCCAAAACTAATACTATTGTGTTGAACTTTATGGGAATGTGTGAACTAAAAAACACCTACCAACTACAAGTGATATTACATCATTAGGATAATAAGTGATTAGAGCTAGTGATCCAATGAAATACTAGAACGTGTGGAATTGGTAGAGAATAATTCTAACACAGCACTACCCCAGACTAAACAGGGAGTGAGTGACCCATTCATAGGAGTGTGGAGG
This sequence comes from Viscum album, assembly GCA_963277665.1. Taxonomy (NCBI): domain Eukaryota; kingdom Viridiplantae; phylum Streptophyta; class Magnoliopsida; order Santalales; family Viscaceae; genus Viscum; species Viscum album. Next base: position 300,296,315 of record OY728137.1, on the reverse strand, counting down.
ACCACAAGAACATTTTTGGGGTCATGTACAAACAATAAATCCAAATACTGTAGATAGAGAAGTATTTCTGTAGATAATTTCATCTATTAGGAGTTGGTATGAGGATCACATCAAAAGAATGTCACTAAATCACTTAGTGTTAAGAAATTATAAATATTTCCAAAGGGATTTTATATGTGATAGTCTATACCTATTTTTGAGAATATTTATATTTGAGAAAATACATCTTTTAACTTTGACTGAACATAACAAAGATTAGTCTTTTAATGATTAACCATGTAACTCCTTATATTCAGAAATTTCAGTTACTACATTATTACTATGTGGATATGAGATAAAATAAGAGTGTATTGAGTCTTTAACTAACCCAAATGTATATTTTAAAGAAGGAATTCATAACAAGAAATGGATCATAAATTCAACCCTACCCTTCTTAGTGACCTCACCGGACTTGAGGCCTAGAACGATCTGATCTAGAGTTTTTTAGAAATGATGCATAGTCAGACTTCTCGTAAGATATACCATATTTATCAGAAGATATTTGTAGATCCAAAAATAAATCTAAACCACAATATTATAAAATAAAAAATTCAACAAAAAATAACCATTCCTCAGCACCATTATATCTAGATATAGTGAGATACTTTTCATATGAAATTCAAGTCTACAAACATTTTAGAAACTATGATAGGGGAAGACTCATTACAACCACTGATGGAAACAAATTTTTATTATAATAAATGTATGATGATGAAACCAATAAAATGGATCCTTATTTAAATACTATAACTAAATAGTTTCTAATAACCCTTACTTTAGTAAACTAGATCAATTATTTACACTTTTACACTAGTAAAATATACAAGGGATCAAATTAAAAAGGATTGTATAGTTCTGTTGACATGAACCAACTCATAAAATCCCTCCTAACCTATGGTAAGTTGAGTGTGACACCCCAAGACCACATCCAATAGGCTAGAGTTTGATCACTATCACTGAATAGGAATATCACATACATATGGGAGGAGTTATCCTAATTCACCATCACACACACATCCCCCTATACTCCAGCGTATTAATGAATAGAAAATAAATTGAATATTAAATATATAAAAAACCAATATCCTTATACTAGAGAATATAGAGGTATATAATCATTGTAAAAATTTAAAATACTAGAAAAACTAGTGTTAAAAAATTAGAACTATAAAACTAGGGGAATATTGTACAATAATAAAAACACTAATGTGAACACTGTTCCATTACCCCAAGAATTAATGGATGATATGCACTACCCACTCCATGATAGCTTAAAATGTCATTATAAAACATGTATTCTATATAAGGTATGACACGTGTGTGAAAAACCCATATAGGGGTAAGTAAATACGTTCCTAATAGGACACTCATAAATCACTAAGAAGTAATTCATAAAGAATATCTAGTCATATTGAAATAAAAATCAAGAGGGTAACATAATCAGATCAATATATTATGAAGGATTTACTCAACCACATAGTATTGGTTCCATCATTCTAGTGATTTCAAATATTTTTAAATACACTCATCATCTATGTTATACTCAATCCTTCAACACACATAACCTAACAATTTTTGTAATGGAGGATCTCATTCCTATAGGTCAATAGGGATGGATAGAAACCCTGTTGGATGATCACGAATACCCATAAAATATCATTATAAAGGATGTATACTAAATACATATATAGAGTATCCCACTCCCTATAGTAGTAGGAGAGATACTCTCTCTAGAGATAGAGGTTTCCATAACCTATACTAGTTTCTCGAATACTGACCCAATTAGATATGTAGGTAGAGGACCCCAAGACAATACCCCTTAGGAGGGATTTTAAACAAATCCCAGTGATGATAAGAGGCTATTATGTTTGAATATCCAACCAGGGTGGCTTTCCACCCACAATAGATATCTAAAATCCAAATATAATATTTGAGGTGCCGATATGGTTGACTAATCTTTCATACTATTAATTATTATATTTTAATTCGAAAAAGAAGTCCAACATCACATTCCATGTGGAATTATACAAATAGGAAATGTGATAAAGGTCACAAACTATGAAAAATATAATTATATGGAAATTATATGTGGTACATAATGAGTCCTCCCAAGTCAACCACTTATCCATCCATGAATTCCAAACATAGCATATAAAATTCAACTACCTGATGTGTGATTCCTATCACATGAAAAATGGGGTGAGGCCTCTGAACACTTATTGTGCCTCTCCCCAAGCCCTATTCTATAGTGTGGTGTACATGGTTTATCCATGGAATATATGGCCATGTAGTCCACCCAAGATTATATTACATGTACTCCTTGTATATGTTGAGATGGGAAACCTACGGTCATATAAAATGTGGACATAACACATTTATTTGTGATATTATTATTTTCTATAAATCATTGAACTGAAAAAATAGATTTAATGACATGTGTTCACACAAACAACATGCAATGTAGTCATAAAAATTTGGATGGCTTAGCTTCCTCTCAAATATTCCCCCAATCCACTTTCACTACTATGATTTCTACCATTGAATCCCACATAATGTATTGAAAAACACAAATCTAATGTTGTGAATTATATTCTATCCATTCATTATATATAAATTAGATCTTCAACAACTATTGTGTTATATGCATACATCAACATGCAAAAACAACCCTCTCTTATGTCATCTGTCTCTCAGGAATCATTATTGATCACCATTAATATTATAATTTCCATATCTTCCAATGGTTGAAAAAAATGTTAATATGATGTTAGATCTATAATTGAACCAATTTAATGGTGGAAGCATTGGATTATCGTTGTCTGATGATGATTACAAGGAATAGTTAGAGAAAACAATAAATTGCCAAAATGAGAGATCCCTGATGGAAACACACACATCAAACATAGATCAATGGGAAGAAATAGAATATATAATGAATTATAATAATAATATTAATAGTATAAAAACATGAATGAAATATAAAAAACACACTACCTCTAGATTGTTTTGATAATTGGAGAATAATTTATCTACCAGTGATGGCAACAAGGAATCCACTAAATTTTTATTTAATTATTCAATCTGAGATCATTTGTTAACACATCCACCAATAATGTTCACCTTTGTACATATCTAAATTATCTAGTTTTGTTATACTATCCATAGAGAATATTTAAAGAGATATTAGTATTTTTGAATCCCTAGGTCAATGATATCTAAAAAAATTAAATTAACATAACAAATTTATTCATTTTTAATCTACCCACAACCATGTATCATCCTGAAACATGATTTGAATGAACCTTATAGAATTTCTATGGTAAAAATCATTTAATACTCAATGGAAGTCTCATTTTACCAAAACCATACCTCATTCAATGATAAATAAATTATTTTTATAATTATATTCACATAAAAGTTTATAAATTTAATATTTTTAATATTTCTATATCGAGGTAGAATGGCACCTGAAATTCTATGAAGAATACATAAATAGTTCCATAAATAATATATGAAATTCACAAAGGGTTTGATTAAAAAATTGGATCCATTACATTATTAGTCATGGAGTATTAGATATAAATATGATTCACACATCACATTGGAAAACGTGAAATACAGTTTCAAATTCTAATGGGTACTTTATTATTTCTTGAAGTATATCTACAAAATCAATCAAATTTCACTTATGCGAACATTGGGGAAAAAATATAAATTGAGAGATATAATGCTCAATATTTGATTACATAAAACAAAATCTATCATATAATAATGAAGTCATTAATAATATGATAGATATAATCAATTCTCCAATGTGGAACATAAATAATATCATGATAGTGGATTATATCCAAGGATAAAATGAAAACAAAATGAAACACTTGGATAAAAATTAAAGGATTCATAGTGAATGAATTAATAATTCCAAACATTATAATATTACTATCAATGCCTCGTGCAAAGACATCATATATAAATTTTCAAAGACTATTCCAAATTCTCATGTTAGTTTGTCTCATGAGACCTACTGATGCATTGAGTGATTATTTTGGGCTTCAACTGAGATTTAATAAGTCCAATTAATTCAATATATGAATGTGATGAATAATTATAAAATTCATAATCCACATGAATTATTAATAAATAAACATAATTTTTATAAAAAATAAGGATATAGTAGGCGAAAAAATTCCCCATTTTGTAATTGAAATAACATAAAAATAAGTGATACAGAGTATGTAAGTGGATAGTATCATTATATAATATCCCTATGAAACCATGATAAACATTAAATTATGTTGAGATAGAGGGAAACCCCATTAAAATATAATTAATAATTTATATGGAGAAATAAGGTGAAATGCCTTTTATATTTTTATTTCCTTTTTAGAAAACATTTTATAAATTAAATGGAATGAATGTTTCATTGAAAAAATTTGAAAAATTAGAGAATAATTCTCTTCAAGAATGAATATTTAGTAAGTAGTAAAAAAATTTATATAATAAAAATTTAAAATAAGATTCCAATAATGTCCTAAAAAGAATGTCAAATTTAATCATTAATGAAGTCACAAGTTACATTTAAAAATAACTTTCAAGATGATTACCAAAATAAGTTTCAAAATATTATTTCAAAAGATACATTATAAAAAATGGTATTCTAAATATATGTAATCACTATGTGAACATATTTAGAGAGAGATAAAAGATACGAAGATGATTAAATTTACACTGGTTCTTAATTGAAACCCAGATTGTTAAAGTGTTATTTATAATTATTTAAAAAATAGGTTATTAAAAATATAAATATTATAAGATATAATTAATATAATTAATTAAAATTATGAAGGTATAACATTAGAGGGAAGAGTGAAGATGGAAATGGGAGAAAAAGTTCTCATTTAGAGTGGATGATAATTATTCTTAACATCACCATATTTTATGGAGAATGAAATCCAATAAAGAATATGTATATGATTTGAAAATTTGATTCCCTATAAATGATGGAGGAATTAAACTATAACAATATCATTGGAAAAAAGTCTCATAGAATAATAATAAATAGATAATAATTATGTCTTCAGAAAGGAAGTTGAGTATAGAAAAAACCCCTTATGACATTAATAACATTTAAATTAGAAGAAATTAATGGTAAGAACATGTTTAGGCATAGAAAATAACATGTATTTTACAAATTATTTGGTAGATTATATTAATGGGGTAGTATATACACATGAAAATTAATATGGTTAGAGAATATATAACACATTTAAATGATTGAACATTTAAATGAGAAAGCCTATAAATTTTACAATACATTTCATTAAGATCCTTTACCTACTATATAACAGACTTAAACATATTAATAATTTATATTAGATACATATTAATATCTATTACCTTTTATATTATTCAATTATACTCAATCAATATACATATATTAGTTAGTTATTGTTTATTGTCATAATCAGATGTTATTAATTTCAATTGTTTCACAAAAGGTTTGTTGCACTGATGTTAGACACTATTAATCGATATAATGTTCATATTTCCAAAATTATTCAATATATTATGATATTTTATTTATTTATTAATTCACATTTTAAATCCATTTAATTCATTGGTATTGTATTCAAAAATGTAATCCATGATGATAATGCTTCGGGTAATTCACCTAAATTAATATCTTACTTTATAATTACCATTATTTCCTATATTTTCTATAAAAAATCATAATTAGGACACATATTAATATTTAATACGAGATATATTCATATAATAATTTTTCATGACCCATATATATATGGTGGTGATGAAATATGAAACATGTCGCTTCGTGGAGGTGGTAGTCTACATACACACACAAACAAAATTTTTTATTTTTCATAGAATGAGAGGAAGGAAGAAAATGGTTTATATTTTAAGTTTATTAATCTTTTTATAAATATAATACTTATTCATTAAATCAAATTTTTTAAACATCCTTTTATGAGGCTATGAAGAGTGAAATATGTTTCTTTATTGGGATGGTAGTCCACAAAAATATATAAAATACACTCATTTTTCTATGGAAGTAGGTTGGGTAGATCATGGACATAAAAATAACATAGTAAAATTATAATACACTAATTAAGATGATTCTATTATATTACAAGGAGGATGATGTATTTTATTGATAATTATAGAGAATAAAAAAAATTATGAGGTGGATAAAAATGATATTTGAGAATTTGAACATTCTCTTAGAGGATCTCTTTTAAATGGAGGATGTTGGGATTTTTTATAGACTAGGAGGATATAAAAAGTGGTATAGGGATCTTGGGTAAGTAAAATGGTTAGAGGATTATGTTGAATTATAATATCATTGTGCATGTAAGAGAGTGGTGGTAGTCTCCTTTTATATGTTAGGGGAGTGAAATTATTATAATAATATTTAAGGACAAGAAACAATTCAAGTTGTAAGGACAAAAGTTTTCAATAATGGCAGTGTTATGATTATTGGTTGAATAAAAAATCTCACTAGTATTTTAAATATATTTTTTGAGGAATTTTGGGCATTTTATCCTTATTTTAAACATTTACTTAATTTACTTTTGTTGTTGTCACTCATTTTTAACATCAGTAATTTATTTTTTCACCAAAAATTTTAATTGACCTTATCATATAATTTATAAAAGATGATATCCAATGATAGAATATTTTATCAAATAACATTTTCATAGTTGGTAAAAAATAATTTTAAAATTTTTACATACAACATTTATAAATCTATTTTATAGAAAGTGTATTTTTAAGAATAATTTTTTTGGATTAAATTTCCAATGTTGTTTATTTTTCATATCAATAATTATATTTTTATTGAAAAAAAGTTTTATGTGGAATTAAAATCACTCAAAATACAAAATCCACCATCTGATATTTTAATTAATGGAATGAGAAAAAATAATCTTTTTTAGAATAAAACATTACATGGGTTCCTAAATATTAATCATAAGCCTCAAAATTAAACATAAAATTTTAAATAAATTTTTTTATTATTTAAAAAAAAATTTAAGAAAAATATTTTTAAATTTATCATTCATTATTATGTCATAATGGTGTCATAAATTTCATAGTATTAGTACGAACACTATTTTTCATTATTCACAAAAAAAAGAATTTCGGAACAATCCAAAAAATTTATTTCAGGATGATTTTATAATTATGAAACTAAAAGTGAATTTAATTTTATCATATTAAAATTTTAAAAATTAAGAAATAATACTTCAAATGAAAACATGTAATGAAAAGTATTTTTATAAATAAATGAAATCATTAAAACCATATTGGATTTTAATTTCATAATATATAAATTATAAATTAAGTAAGTTTTATCTCTTTTTACAAAATTGAAGCACTTTATTATAAAAATACTTAAAAAGATTTCTATATAATTAATTATTTAAAAAAATACATAAAAATACAATTCCCCAAAAAAGGATCATAAATGATTTTATTCGTAATGATTTAATATTGATCTTGTTATATAATAAACAATAATTAAATTTTATCCACATATTTTTATTAAAAAAAAGATTTATGATTTAGTTCTGTTAATTCGTTAGAATTTAATATTTTTAAAATACGAAATGACTAAAATATATGTTATAAAATAAAATTTTCTATATTACATATTTATTACATCCCGGATGATACTTATAAATCAATTAAAAACCACATAAAATCTATAGTTAAAATAATTTATGTTGGTTACCAGAGGTGGAATATCAGTTAGAATATATCTCCTAGAAATTTCCATGATGATGAACTTCTCCCATAAATTATTTTTATCAAGACACATATAATGTAGTTATGTAACTACCCATGTCCTTAAAAGTTGTGAATTATCATGGATATTTTAATTTTTTGTTGTATTCATCTTCTTTTTCTTGATTTGAGGATTGAGTTAGAAGATTGATGCTTTTAATATACTATACCTATGTTTATTGATGAGGTATGAAGCTTAGGGGATACATCCATTATTACAGAATAATCATGAGAATGGTTAGAAAATCTTGATGTCAATAATAGCCTCCAACCAGCTCATGGCTCAAGGCCCCTATTGGGATCACTGAATAGATAGTGGGCTTGGGATGGACTCTTCTTAATGGATGATGTACCATATTGTTCCTTATTAGGGATATCAAGATTTATTTGACATGGGGGCTCAATAATGTCTATTCCTTGTCTAAATTTCTCATCTGATGCCTCTCCTTCAATTCTCTGTGAGAGAGGGGAGAATTAGAGTCTGTTTTTATAACTAGTATAGTTTTTATAACATGTATTATTCCATTATTAAACATTCCTTAATATATCTCTCAATTCTCTTTATTTCTTTTTGGGATATGATGTATATAGTATTTTATGTAGCATATGTAGAGGGAACCTCGAGAAGTTATCAATACACAATCCATCAACATCTAGGAAGCGTTTGGATGCTAATCAAAACTTATATAAGATTTTTTTCCTAATTACAAGAAATTGATGGTTTTATATATGTCAAAAAATAATTAATTCGTCTTGGATGGTGGTGAGGGTTTTTAAATACTAGTTACTACTGGGTGGTTGTGGCCGCAGTGCAAAATTGGTGCTTGATGATCTTTCTAAAAATTATTCCATGTTTTATTATGTTAAAAAATTAATTATAATCATTTATATATAATTATAATTTGTTCTATAAATGAGTATTTTAACTGAGGGAATGGGCTTGGATGAGGTAAGGCCGAGCTTGGAAAAATCTCAGTGTAGGTCGGTGAGGTTTGTAAATGCATTTGAGGTAGGTATTTTCTATCATATAAAATTATATGTAAGTTTATGAATGAGTATTAATGTATGTAAATTATGAATGGGATCAATTGGAGTGATTGAGGACTTCAACAATCTTATACAAGGTGAAGGCATATCATTTTACCGAAAACATGATATATGTGTTTAGAAGAACTTATGATGTGAAGATTCATCCTAAGATTAAGTATCATCAGTGAGAATATTATATTTATAATGAAGAGGGACATTGGGAGATATTTATATGTGATAATTCATAGAAAAATTTCCTTGTTATTTCCCCTTGATAATTTTTACTAGGCATAAGATATGTTTGGAAGAGTACTAATTGGATCTCTTGAGATACATGAGATGTGACCCAAACATGGTTCACAAGAATCAATTAATGACTTAGGATTAGAATAGGTATGGTTATTTGGGGTGGACCAGACCATGCCTACTGAGGCTAGGGTAAAGGTGAGCATCTAAGTTGTGGTTTCATCATATGCATACTGATATTTGATTTATCTCATATGTTTTATTCCATGTTATGTGTTAATGGTTGATCTATATTTCATTGGAAAATGGAATCAAAGTGACAAGATGATAACCGTGGATTATTTTTCTCCAATAACAGGAGATTATACTAGTATGGAATGAGACAATAAACATGATGGGACCTAAGGATTGGGTAGGATTATGAAAACCTTATGTCTTAAATCTCGATTGTAGATGGAGTTTGCGGGTCTCGTGGACTAACCAGATATATATAGGTGAATTATGGAGAAGTTCCATAACATAGGGATTTATTGGTCCTGTAGATATACATAGTAGAAATGGGGTAAAATTTCAATATGGTCTGACCGACGGATAAGATAGGGGTGAGATAGAATTTTTTCCTAACATGGTTATTGATTGGATTTTGACATGATATAATAAATGTGTTGTCCATACTGTCTGATCAGATATTTTATGACATTGGACTTATGAAAATGTATTAAAGGTGATGATGTACAAGACCTCCCTAAAAAATAGATCCAAAGAAGGTATTTTTTGGTGTCAGGTTGACCTGGTTATCACTGAATATCTCGTGGGAATGTGTGTCTCATCAAGTGTCATGGGGGACTAGTTAGAACATGAACTATTTGTTAGAATGTATATTTATTTAGTTATATTCATTATCAATACACATATGTATGTTTATTTGTATTAGGGGTTCTTTGTTGAGACCCTACTGAGTTTATTCTCACACCTTTCATAGAAATATCAGTGTTCTTACAAAGCTTATGTTTGATTTTTATGTTAGAGCACAATATATAGAGTGGAGTAATCTTATGAAGATATATATATATATATATATATACGAGGATTGGAATGAGGCTTAGTGTAACATGATTGATGGCCTATATTTTTTATATTTATCTCTATATGTGTCCGGCTGAGTGGGTGATCAGTTGAATCTTCCTATGACATCATTATTTGATATATAATTGTGTCGATATGTTTTACAATAAAATATTATTATTATTAATGAAGAAAAATGTTTGTTTTTTTGTAGTATTATATTACAATTTATTATGAGGGAATATTCTCCCCATTATTATTCTTGACCCTCACCACTTGTTTGTAACCTCTACAATACATTGAGGTATGCCTGAGGTCATGTGACACTCTATCCTGAACCTGTTGATTCCTATTGGGGCATAAAAATATTATTTAAGAATTAGTTTGTTTTCTTATTTTTTGAGTTTGTAGACAAGTCACCTAATAATGGTTCATAATATATGATGGACCTTATAATGGTGAGTTGTGTACTCTTTTGTAGCTGGAAGTCCTAGTTTTTAGTTTAATGATGTTTCCATTCTTACTTTGTGTAGTTATGTTTGAGATATTTATTGAATATGATGTGTTTCTATATATTTTTTAGTGTAGTTTATCTCCTACAAATTTGTAAAGAGCCATTTTTTCAATAATCTTTCTAGGAATGTTGGACTCATATGACATATACCAAATTGTGGGTAATTTTTTTATCTTCTTATAATGGTATGTCATGTGGATTATATTGTTGGATGAACACCAATAATGAATGTAGTATCTTCAAATAGGGATGTCTGGGGACCATTAGTGGGTAAATGGATGAATTTTATGAAATAATAATAGAATAATGATAGGTTATTTATCATCATTGGAAGCATAAGAATTTATCCAAGAATAGGCTTGGTTTTCCCTGAGGATGTGAAAATCATGATGATGTAGTGGATAAAGGAATCAGTGATATGAATTGGTATAATATTATGTATAGTATATATAGTTCCTTAATAATTTTCATGAATCATGGAAATTATTAGTTGATTTATGTACCATCAGTTTCAAGAAGAGATTCTAATTGGATAGGGAGTGAGGATGGTAGTTTCTCGGACCTAGGAAGGTGTGATAATGGGAACTAACTTGGTGGTATTGAATTAACACCCATGTAGGAAGTAGTACATTGGTAATCTTGGAATCAAGGATATTTAATTTCTAAATATGAGAGATTTGGGCCATATTGGTTGTATTGAACTTTCATGAACCTGGGAATTGTTATGGGATTAGGTTCAAGAGCCTATGTTTGATGTGATGTGATTACTTGGAGTATGTGTTAGGGTGTGAAATCGGGTTGTATAGGAGAGTTCAACCATTGGGATCACATTTGAAAAATTATGATCTTAAGTGAGGGTGTATGAGAGGGTTGTTGGTTCCTCAATTTAACTTTTATAGAGAGAAAGGAGCACCTGTGAGGCTTTATGGGAAAAGTATTGGTGCACTAGCGTCGATACACATTGGTTGTGTATGGTGATGATGTGTCTTACAAATCTATGAGATGGAATTTTATGGTTTCATACCAAATTTCATAGGTTATGGATGAACATGAGAAACACTATAACTATTTTTCTATAGTTGTTTCAGTTCAGGGCCACTCTTAGAGAGAGTTCAATAATGAATTCATGAGACACATGTGACCATGATGGCCTAAAGTTCCTCAGTCATAATTTTCGATGTCCATATAGTAATATTTGAAATTTATGGTGGATTGAGAGTGATTGAAAGTACGAACCAATTTTAACCTGATAGATTTCCATAGTTGTGATTGTTGGAAAAGATTGGATTTGGACGATTAGTACATTTACCATTTTTGGAACCCATTTAGGTTCGATACTCGTGTTGAAAATACCATGGAATACATAATATAGAGAGAACACCATTATCTAGTTGTAGAGTTTGAGCCTTATTATAAATTAATTTTCATGCTATCTAAATGACATTCCTAGTGAGTCAGGAATAAGCTGTAATCAACTATTGAATTTGGTTCTTAGGTATGTTCAATATGGCCTTGTAAAATCATTTTGTGAGGTGATGGGAGGAACGTGGACTATAAATAATGGTTTTTGAGTTTGGAGGCTGACAATGATTATTTTAGTTGGGAGTATCGTATTGATTATAGGTAAATGACTTTTATGTCAGAAGAATCAGGGTGGTGTGGAATTACTATTCAGGGAATGGTTGAGGTGATAGAGATGAATCGAAGGGCGATATATTCATTGTGATCTAGTTCCTTAGTCAATAAATGGATAAAAATTTGGATTTGTTTATTGGTTTGGTATCTTCTACAGAATTTTGCTGGGCTTAGTCTTGGTGTGATCAATAACTGAGTTATATTTTGGGTGTGTCCTTGCTCGAGGTGATCACATGGTGGTTGGAGAGAGTGGTTGGTGATTCTGTAGGGAATTTACATCGAGTTTTAGGTTTGTGCTTCTGTGTATGTTTTGAGAAATAAAAATATTACATAGGGAGTTGATGAATCTAGATTTGGTTGCTTGGTGGTGTATTTATAGGTGAAAGGATGATTTTTTTAATGGGTGACTTGAGAAGATTCAATTAGGGGTTTTTCATGAGATTTTGATGTAGTGGGATGGAACATGCATCAGAAGCATTATATGATGGCAGTTAGCTGGTCAGCATACCATTGGTGGTGAGTTATCAGCAAGTATTTCCTTTAGTGGGGGGATTTATATCATGGAATTTCCATTGGGAGTGGAGCCTTATTCTGGGGAGAACCATAATATATAAGATTATCCAGTTAAAGACATTGAGGTGTTTTGGGTGAGACATATGTGATTGGAGTGAACATGATGTTCAAGTTGAAGATGATATGGTTTCCTTATTTTTGGTTAGAAGTGTGTTTAATGTGTGGAGTTACACACCAAAAGTAAATATACATTCAGAGATGGATAATAAGGAGTTTTTGGTGGGATGACGACCTTGGAAAATCGGGAGACCTTGTATAAGGATGACCAACTATTCTAAAGGATGATATGTATTATGGTTGTGAGTTTGTAAATACCCATGTCATTGAAGGTTAGAAATTCACAAGTAAATTCAAATTTCTATTTATTGATAGGACCACTTTTAGAAATGAGGCACAATATGAAAAATAGAATACTAGGAGTAAAATTCTCACTCAAGGCTCACTCAGAATAGTTAATATCCCAGATGTAGAACCCCCAGTTTGAGGTATGTAGCTTTTGTTTAAGCAATTTTTATGTGTTTAAAGTGCATAGGATGAGTTGGGAAGAGGTTGGGAGAGTTTGGAACGGTTTTGGAAGAGTTTGGTGGCTTTTTAATGGGTGCACGGTTTGAGCAGGGTTAGTGTAAACCATGCGGATGTTTCAAGAACCATGCAGGGGGGACAATATACTCTGCACGGCCTATGCACGGTTTGCCAAACTATGCGGGTAAACCATGCAGACCCTGGCTCTTTAGGCAGTGGAGTGTGCATGGTTAGCGCACAGTTTTCTAAAATGTGCGAGCTAAACTATACGACCACTAAAAAATAGGGTTTTCAAATTGGGGCTCATTCAGGATTGACCTATTTCACTCCTCTCTTCCTCCCACTCGAGCCTCAATTTGGATTTTGAGTTCTCAGGGGTTTTGGGTGCTCTCCCACTCATTTTGGAAGGGGTTTGAAGAGGATTCAAGGTGGTTTGAAGGTGATTGCTTCTGGGTAAGTCTCTCCTCTTGTTTCTCTTATGTTTTCCTCTAGTTTCACTTCTCCCACTTTCTTCGTTTTCTAGATCTATACTCGTTGTGTGTATATCTAGTCTTGGGGTTGCATTGGATGTTAATATTAAGGCTTGTTGATGTTATGGGAAGTGATCTAGAGAGGTAACGGTGGTGCGTTCTCCGGTTTTTGGAGGTGCGATTTCTTGTGAATCATTTTCTCGGGAACCCTAAAGATTGGTGGCTTCTCTCCTGACTCCACTCAGTTTTAACTGGTGGTTACATGTTACAATTAATTGTTTGTGATAGAAATTAACTGTGAGATGATGTGTGATTTTGTTTGAAAATCCATTTGGGGGTTTTTTGGGAAAAAGGGGGTTCCATGGTGAAATGTTATTGTTGTGGATTTTAAAATGGAGATTTTGAAATGGGTGGTTGAGATTGATTTGTAAAATTGTTGATGGAAAATGGTTTTCAATAAAGAGGTTGTTTTATTGAAATGGGGTTTTGGCATGGAAAACGATTTTTTAGAAATGGGTGATTTTATTGAAGGGGATTGATATGCAACAAAAATTGGTTGATTTCATGTTGTTGTGAGCTTGATGGGTTATATTCTTGGTTGAAATTTTGAGTTGAAATGTTGTGTTGAAGTGTGGGGGGGGGGGGAAGTCCCACTATAAACGGGTGATGGATATTGTTCGGAAGAGCCACTATGTGGGTAGTGGTAGGAAGTGCTACGACTTGTGAACGGGTGAACGAGTTGGGAGGAAGTCCAACTGTTTTGATTGCTTTGTTGTTAATGGGTGAACGAGTTGGGTGGAAGTCCCACCATTTTGATTGTTTGTTGTGCATTTCTTTACAAGTTGGAATTGTTGTGCAAGTGTGTATTGATGAAATGGATTGGGGCATGTTTGTTTGGTTTTCCCCGGGTTACTTGGTTTGGGTGAGATGACCTGGAAAGGATGTGTTGGTATGGTAATGTTTTCAATTGTGATTATTTTATATAAATAGTTTTATATAAATGTGCTAATAGTTTTATCCTAGTGGCGTGTGTAGGGAAGTCATTTGGGGAAATCCTACTGATTTTTAGTACTCAACCCCTACTTTGGCATGTTGGTGTCTTTGCAGATGTAGTGTATCGTTACGTGGGCAATGGTAAGGCATCATCCTCCTATTGTGGAGCGTTGTGATTCCTTGTTCGAGCTTGGAGCTTAGAGCTTGGTGTGGAGATGGGGTGGTGTCTTGGCTTGTGGTGTTGGTTGTTAGTTTCTGTAGTGTACTCTGATGTTGTGTGGACATGTTTGGTTGTATTGGCTTTGGGTTGTTTTATGGAACAACTTGGTTGTCTTTTTGAAATGAATGGTTGGGTTTTGTTGATATACATCATATAGTGGTTTGTTGGTTGATTTTTCCTTTAGGGAAAATCATTCCCCATTTTTTCTTGGAGCCCTCGGCATTTATTGCTAGCCTTTGGCACCTTGGTAACGTCCCTTAAGTCCAAGTAACCCGCACCGCCTCCTCAAGCCAATGAGGTAGGGGCGAAGTGTTACAAGTGGTATCGGATTGTTCGATCCTTGGTGTTGATCCATGGTTTTGGAGTTGACATTCGATGTGGTATATTCCTTGAGTCGAGATGGTAGTAAGGCGTAGGATTGTCAGAACATGGAATGTATTATATAAAAGGACGTAGCTAACCCTTTTATGATGAAATTCAAGTTACCAGGGTGTTGGGTACATTAGTGTTTTGGAGACACTTATAGTCATTGGATATCTCATTGTTGTGGGTATAGCCAATGAGATGCTCATGACATGCATGGTAGAAATGACTTCCCTCTAGGATGCATATTTCATTGGGGTATAATGATTTTGGATGTGATAAGAATATATGAAATTGTAAGGTGAATAAATTGGAATTTTGAAAATGGTTTAGTTTTCAAAATGGCGAAATATGGCACATGTGGACAAATGTGAACTGGTGGAATGACTTGTTGTGATAGCATTGTGTAATGTGGTGTGAAATGGGATTTCATGATGTGTATGGAAGTGAGACTCACGGTTTTTTTTTCTGTTTATAGAAATGGAACCCGGTAGACATCTTAGAGACCAGTTAGAGGAAGCTACCGAAAATGTGGTTCCACCTGAGCCCCAGGTGAACTAGTAGTTGGCCCAAAGTATCGTTCAGGATTTTCAAATAGTTCAATCAGGACTCCAACTAGACACACCTGTTAAAATATCTATCATGGTCGGAAATCCATGTAATGGAAGCATGGTTGTCCTAAATAGAGGAGGTGTGAACCCCAACGCTAAGAGAAATAAGAATACATAATCCTTTTCTAAACGACTTTGAGTACATCAAAATCAAACCACTAGATTGTTAAAACTTCCTATGAGACCCAAGTGTAATCCAGGATTCTTTCAATATGGTTCTGTAGGCCACTTGAAACGGGATTGTAAGGCACAACCTTGATTATGTCATAATTGTAAGTATATGGGGGCATCTGTAGCATTATTGATGAGAATGCTCCAAGGTCGGGTGCGCGTGACACTCATCAGGGATCACAGACATCATATGCTTCGATGGGACGAGGACAACAGAACACCCCTTGTCAGCAGAGTAAAGTGGGTCATGGTTATTCTCGGAATACCATGACACCTCAACAGATAAATAAAGAGAAGAGTCCGGCAAGAAAACATGTGTTTGGAGCTAAGCAGGTTGTGGTGGACGATCATTCGGGACCATCCACGGTGCGAGGTAATATTCTTTTAAATTCTACCATGATGCATGTGTTGTTTGATACTGATTCTTCAAACTCTTTTATTACTGCACGTATAGTTGATTTGATGGGTTTAAGGGTAGAAATGATGCCCTCGGTTTTGAAACTTCAAACTCCTCTGGGTAGAAGAGAGTGTCAAGCCTTCTTGTGTAGAGCATGTTGTTTTGTTGTGGGAAAGGCTGAGATAACCTTGAATTTCTTAGTGCTTGAGATAGATGGGTATGATGTAATCCTAGGAATGGATTGGTTGGTGGTGTTTAAGACCCACATCGATTGTGATGCGCGGACAATGACTTTTACGACACAAAATGGCATTAGACATCTCTTTAGAAGAGAGAGGTATGGAAGGCAGGGTGCAATGAGTTTGTTGGCACCAGCAGTGGGTACGTTGTTGTATCAGTTGGCAGTTTTTTCGTTGGAATCAGTAGAGGGTGTTGAGCAGAGTGTTCCTCTAGTAGTGGTGGATCAGTTCATGGATGTTTTTCTTGATGAATTCTCTGGGATACCTCCCATAAGAGAAGTGGAGTTTACAACTGATCTCCTTCCGGGGACCTGTCCAATCTCACTTCCGTCTTACCGGATGGCACCAGCTGAACTGCGGGAATTTAAAGTTCAGTTGGATGAGTTAGAAAACAAAGGGTTTATCCGGCCTAGCACATCTCCGTGGACGGCACCGGTGTTTTTTGTGAAAAAGGAAGATGGAACCCTGAGGCTATGTTTTGATTATCGTAGACTTAACCAAGTAATGATAAAGAACAGATATCCACTTCCACGAATTGATGATTAGTTCGACCAGTTGAGGGGAGCTCCGCGGTTCTCCAAGATCGTCCTCAGGTAGGGATATCATCAATTGTGGGTGAGGAAGGAGGATATTCCTAAAACAGCTTTCAGAAGTAGATATGGCCATTATGAATATGTAGTTATGCCCTTTGGTCTAACGAATGTGCCAACAGTGTTTATGGCATTTATGAATCGGATATTTCAGAGATATATGGATTCATTCGTGGTGGTGTTTATGGATGATATTCTGGTGTATTCAACGACAAGGGTGGAACATGAGCATCACTTGGCGATAGATCTAGGGATCTTGCAATATCATCGGTTGTATGCCAAATTGTCAAAGTGTGACTTTTGGATACTGGAAGTCTATTTTTTTGGCCATGTGATTTCTGAAAGGGGAGTTTTAGTGGATCTGGAAAAGATAGAGGCTGTTGTCTCATGGAAACCGCCAAAGAATGTTTTTGAGATACATAGTTTTCTTGGTCTATCTTGGTATTATCGGCATTTTGTTCGTGATTTTTCATTATTATCCTCGCCAATGATAGCTTTGAAAAGAAATAATGTTCCATTCCAGTGGAATGAACAGTTTCAGTACTGTTTTTAAGAGCTAAAGAGTCGGCTTACATGAGCACCAATCTTGGTTTTTCCAGAACCAGGAAGAGGGTACGTGGTGTATTGTGATGCATCGAGATCTGGGTTGGGGTGCGTTCTCATGCAAGGGGATCATGTGGTTGCGTATGGCTCACAACAATTGAGGGTTCATGAGAAGAACTACCCAACTCATGATTTGGAGTTGGCAGTAGTAGTGCATGCTTTGAAAGTGTGGCGTCATTATCTCTTCGGTGAGAAGTTCACGGTATATACGGATCATAAAATCTTGAAGCATATTTTCTCACAAAGGGATTTGAACTTGAGGAAAAGTAGATGGATGGAATATCTCCAGATCTTTGATTTTGACATAATATACACACCAGGTTAGGGAAATTCAGTAGCAGATGAATTAAGTAGAAAATTATATGCTTAGGTGGTGAAACATGCATCAGACCAGTGGCCGTTGATGTCGGTTATAGCCGATATGTGGTTGGAATGTGAGGACCAGGTTGATCGAGTGGTCTTCTTTCT
The DNA here is from genome assembly GCA_963277665.1 of Viscum album. NCBI lineage: Eukaryota > Viridiplantae > Streptophyta > Magnoliopsida > Santalales > Viscaceae > Viscum > Viscum album. The sequence continues at coordinate 300,277,761 of OY728137.1, read as the reverse complement.
AGTTATGATGATTCCTGACATGGTTGGCCTAGTTAGAGAGGCACAGATATCCGATTCGGAGTGTGTGACCACGGGGTCGAGACTCAATGGTGGGGAGACCATTGAGGGATGGCAACTAAATGGAGATTCAGTTGTGTGTTTTCAGAATCAAATGGTTGTTCTAGTTGCTTGTCTGGAGGATCTTATAAGGGTTTATCATCATTCCAGGTTGGCTATACACCCTGGAATTCAGAAAATGTATATATCATTGAAAGCATAGTTCTGGTGGGCTGGTATGAAAAGAGGTTTGGTTGAGTTCGATTCGAGATGCTTGACTTGTCAGCAGGTCAAGGCAAAGCATCAGAGGCCCGCGGGAATGTTGCAGTCTTTACCAATCCATTTTTGGAAGTGGGAGCAGATAGCGATGGATTTTGATACAGGTCTCCTAGGAACGGTGAAGAATCATGATACCATTTGGGTGATAGTGGATCGGATAATGAAGCCGGCCCATTTCATCCCGATTCGTGAATCTCATATAGTGGAGGATCTGTCCAAAATCTATATCCGAGAGGTGGTAAAGAGGCATGATGTTCCAGTTTCAATTGTATCAGATAGAGATCCGAGATTTACGTCTCGTTTCTAGAAATCCTTACAGCACGCCCTTGGGACGCAGCTGACTATGAGAACAGTGTATCACCCTCAAACAGATGGTCAATCCAAGAGGACAATACAATCTCTGGAGGATATGTTATGGGCTTGTCTTATGGATTTTTTGGCTCATGGGAGGATCACTTTTCATTGGATGAGTTCTCATACAATAACAGTTATCAGGCATCCATACAGATGGCTCCGTTTGAAGCATTTTATGGGCGGCCATGTCGTTCTCCACTATGTTGGGTGGAAGCTGGTGATTCTTCGATGGTTGGAACAAATCTTGTCCAGGAGACTATGGAGAAGATCAAGTTGATCAGGATGAGAATAGAGATGGCTCAGAGTCATCGGAAATCGTATGAGGATCATCGTCGATGGCCATTGTCGTTCGAGGTGAGTGATAATGTGTCCTTGAGGATCTCTCCTAGGTTGGGACATCGTCGGTTTGGGAAGCATGGAATGTTATCTCCAAGGTATATTGGGCCTTTTGAGATTCTGGAGCACGTTAGTGAGGTGGCTTATTGTTGGGATTTTCCACCATAGTTTAGTGCGGTGCACAATGTGTTTCACGTGTCGCAATTGATAAAGTATCATCCAGATCGTGACCATGTGATTCGTTGGGATCATGTTGTGCTAGAACCAGATGCTTTATTAGTGCACGTGCCAGTCCGGGTTGTGGATAGGCAAGAGAAAGTCATATTTGGTAAAACCATCAGTTTAATTCATGTTTTATGGTAACATGGTCAGATTCAAGGGGATACTTGGGAGTGGGAGAAAGAGATGGTCGAGCAGTGGCCCGAGCTCTCTCGGCAAAGGGTGGGTTCACTACTTTCTGAGGACGGAAAGTCCAATGGTGGGTAGAATGTAACACCCCCATTTTGAGGTATGTAGCCTTTTTTTATGAATTTTTTATGTGTTTAAAGTGCATGGGATGAGTTGGGCAGAGGTTGGGAGAGTTTAGAATGGTTTTGGAAGAGTTTGGAGTCTTTTAAAGGGGTGCAGCGTTTGAGCATGGTTAGTGTAAACCGTGCAGATGTTCCAAGAATCGTGTAGGGGGAGACAATACGCTCCTCATGGCCTACGCATGGTTTTCCAAACCATGTGGGTAAACCATGCGGACCTTGGATCATGAGGAAGTGGATTGGGCATGGTTAGCGCACGGTTTGCTAAACCGTGCGGGCTAAACCATGCAACCAGTTAAAAATAGGGTTTCTAAATCTGGGCTCACTCAGGATTGACCTATTTAACTCCTCTCTTCCTCCCACTCGAGCCTCACTCAGGATTTTGGGTTCTCAGGGGTTTTGGGAGCTCTCCAACTCATTTTGGAAGGGATTTAAAGAGGATTCAAGGTGGTTCGAAGGTGATTGCTTCCGGGTAAGTCTCTTCTCTTTTTTCTCTTGTGTTTTCCTCTAGTTTCACTTCTCTATCTTTCTTGGTTTTCTAGATCTACACTTGTTGTGTGTAGATCTAGGCTTGGGGTTTCCTTGGATGTTAATATTAAGGATTGTTTATGTTAGGGGAAGTGATCTAGAGAGGTAACGGTGGTGTGTTTTCCAGTTTTTGGAGGTGTGATTGCTTTTGGATCATTTTCTCGGGAACCATAAAGGTAGGTGGCTTCTCTCCCAAATCCACTCGGTTTTAACTGGTGGTTACATGTTACAATTAATTTGTTGTGATATAAATTAATTGTGCGATGATGTGTGATTTTGGTTGAAAATCCATTTGGGGGTTTTTGGGAAAAAGTGGGTTCCATGGTGAAATGTTGTTGTTGTGGATTTTAAAATGGAAATTTTGAAATGGGTGGTTGAGATTGATTTGGAAAATGGTTGATGGAAAATGGATTTCAATAAAGAGGTTGTTTTATTGAAATTGGGTTTTGGCATGGAAAATTATTTTTTATAAATGGGTGATTTTATTGAAGGGGATTACTATGTAATGGAAATTGGTTGATTGCATGTTGTTGTGACCTTGGTGGGTTTTATGCTTAGTTGAAATGTTGTGTTGAAGTGGGCGAGAAGTCCCACTATAAACGGGTGATGGATTGTGGTCGGAAGAGAAACTATGTGGGTAGTGGTCAGAAGTGTTGCTACTCGTGAATGGGTGAACGAGTTGGGCAGAAGTCCCATGGTTTTGATTGCTTTTTTGTGAATCGTTGAACAAGTTGGGCAGAAGTCCCACAGTTTTGATTGCTTTGTTGTGAATGGGTGAACGAGTTGGGCAGAAGTCCCACGATTTTGATTGTTTTTTGTGAATTTCTTTACATGTTGGAATTTTTGTGTAATTGTGTAATGATGAAATGGATTGGGGCATGTTTGTTTGGTTTTCCCTGGGCTACTTGGTTTGGGTGAGATGACATAGTAAGGATGTGTTGGTATGGTAATGTTTGCAATTGTGATTATTTTATATAAATGTGCCAACGGTTTTATCCTAATGGCGTGTGTAGGGAATTCATTTGTAGAAATCTTACTGAGTTTTAGTACTCACCCCCTACTTTGGCATGTTGGGGTCTTTGTAGATGTCGTGTATCGTGATGTGGGCAAAGGTAAGGCATCATCCTCCTTTGGTGGATCTTTTTTATTCCTTGTTGGAGCTTGGAGCTTGGATCTTGGTGTGGATCTGGGGTGGTGTCTTGGCTGGTGGTGTTGGTTGTTATTTTCTGCAGTGTACTCTGATGTTCTGTGGACATGTTTGGTTGTATTGGCTTTGGGTTGTTTTATGGAACAACATGGATGTCATTTGGAAATTAATGGTTGTATTTTGTTTACATGCATTATATAGTGGTTTATTGGTTGAATTTGTCTTTAGGGGAAATCGTTCCCCATTTGTTCTTGGAGCCCTCGGCATTTATTTCCAGCCTTTGGCGCCTTGGGAACATCTTATAAGGCCAAGTAACCCTCATTGCCTCCTCAAGCCAATGAGGTTGGGACGGGGTGTTACACCCGACCTCCTTTTGACCTCAGGCATGCCTCTATGTATATTATATTTTACTAACTATTAGTAGGGATCTTGTGATGTAATATGGAAATAATATTATCCCTGATAAGAGTATCAAATCATAAATAAATAAATAATCATCATACATATCAAAATATGCATAAGGAGTAGATAATCAAAAAATGTTACAATAAAACAAAAAATCTACGATACAAGAACATAATATAGTTCACCCACCGATCAATCATATTTACATAATTAAAAGAAGAAATAAAATAAAAATAATCCCTAACATATCATCTAGCCATGCCACAATCATGTATCTATCATACTCATGATGCTCCCAATCATACCTAAAAACATGGGACTCTTCCAAAATTCTAATAGCATCCAAATGACACCTCAAATGATTACCAAACTTTAGTGGAGGCCTCAGTAGTGTGTGAGTACATAACTCAGAAGGGAACCACAAATGAAGTCCCATTCCCAATGAGCAATGCACTGATATGTACATTCGAAATGGTAAGCTAAAAACTATCAATACATTGAAGGAAATAAATTAATGAATGACATCACAATTTTTAACTACTTATCCGCATTACCAAAATGTCTATGGTCACATTATTTGGATGATGGAAACCCCAACAACACAACCTCACCATGGGAATTTTTATATAACCTAGTGCACATCTGATAACTAACATTGATACTCTCATCCAGGAATCCAATTAAGGATAAATTCATTAAGAGGTTTCGTAATGTATCTAATAATTAGAATCACATTTTTGAGAATTCAATATAAACCATTTGAATACCAATCTCACCCCCCACTAATGAGAAGGGAACCTAGTGGCATCAACAAAAATCCATCATCTTTATTTTCTTATACTAAAATGCACAATATTACAAATCCATTTTTCAATGTCAAGATGACATATGAATCCTAGGAGGGGGAGGTCCTCGAGAATTTTAAACATCTAGGGGTGTATGATTCATGGGTGACGTAGAAAATAAAATGGAATTCCACTATGGGTCCCATAATCAATATTCTAGGAATGCAATATACAACGATTCACACTTTTCAAACATTTATATTACATATTATTAAATTATTATTCAATACATAACAATATGATCCATTATAGATCTGTTACGATATGGTGTATTTGGAAAATTGAATTCATAAAAAACTGATACATAAAAGATATACATAATATTCAACATAGTTATTCAAAAATAACACCCTTATTAGACATATAACACTTAGAACCATTCTTTATATCAAGGGTAAAATGAAACATAATAAAGGGTGAGCTTAGATGCTAAATAAGGGTAATAAAAGGAGATAAAAATGATAAAAAAACCTAACCTAAGAATATTGGTATGATAACCTGGTATTAACATTATAAATTCCCTATCGATCATATCCTAGTTAAAAATATTTAATCGTTGAAAAACCCATGGATTTTCATAATACATAAACCATAAAATAATCAATCAAGAAGATACATAAGATCACAACATTTTCATTAGGTAGAAACTTTTAACATTAACATAATAATTGAAAATAATTTCCTTATTCAAGACTCACTACCAAGGAAATAATATTGGGTTGAGTTCACACCAGATTCCATCATATCCTTAGTGAAGGTTCACTCTGAAGACTGTCATAGTGGATAGAGTCCCTTACATAACGGGTTTCAATCCCTATTCCATTTTTTATTACCTCATGTGATACCATATTGAACTATTGAATTAGTAGTCTATATAGTTCCCTGACCACCCATCAATAAATCATAATCCATTCATATGTGTTTTATGAGATTAAAAAACATTTATTATATCATTATATCATAACCTGTGGAGTGAAAATGAGTTTTCCAAACATTTCAACATTTTATCGCCGTACAACCTCTATGAAAAAAATGGGTTTCATAAACATCTTATCATAATTATGAAAAAAGTATTGAATAAGTATGGTTTCATTGGATTTTAACCATAGTAAGGCATAAATAATATCAATGGATGTTATATTAAATGAAACATTCATTTAAATGATCACTTGGAATATTTCATGACAAAAATCACCTTTTCATTTTAAAATAATTTATTGAAAATACAAACCATTCCCAAATATAAATGAAATAAATATTTTAAAAAACCATGGAATCCTATAAATATGTATTCAAATAATTGATCATTCATTATGGTGGGAAATTCTTTTCATGTTGCTTATGTTTAAATAATGTTTTCATTCACATTTTTAGTGAATGTATAAAATTACCTACTATAGAAAATGATAAGAATATTCCATTGAAACATATGTATAGAAATTAAAATATTAGAAATAGTTTCTTAAACAATTAAATGAGAATATAAAATACATTCTAAAAAATATTTTAAAAAAATAATGGATATTAAAAAAAAATATTCCTCTATAAAGTTGAAATAAAGATTATTTTTTCTCAAAAGAGATTCATGTTCATTTGAAATTAAAAAGAATGGGAAAATTATAGTAAAACCTGAAAATATTATGGATAAAATTAGAATAACAAAATTGTGTGGTCTCATCATAAAATGATCGAATAATTTTCTTCCATTGAAATTCAAGCATAAATAATATCTATTAAAAGGATGTTGAAACATAAATATTTTACTACTTTGGTAACATTAGAAAAATACAATATAAAAGAGGGGAAAAAAGATAGATATTAGTATATCAATTATTCTCCTTATAATCATCAATAAATAAATTCATGTGAAATATATACACCATATAAATGTAACTAGTAGTGAATATGAAATGTATCTCAAGGAAAACAATTGAGAAGAAAATCCCTTGCCATATGTTCAATATGCTTTGAAGGTGATCTAAACTCCAACATAATATATTAAAAATTATTATAAGTATATAAAAGAATAATTTACATACTTAGTGTATCATATATAATCATAGTTTAACATTTTAACACCAATTTAATAACCATTCTTCGTTAAAATCTTCATTTATGGGTGTTAACTATTTCATTATTCATTGAGGTTTTAGTTTATAGTTTGAGTCCTTATACTTGGGTCATGAATACATAATATATATAATTATTATGGTGTTATAAATATCATATATATTTATTTTATATTTATCTATAATCACCCATAAAATGTATATATAAATAATAATATACATAGTTCAAAGATATGGTAGGTTGTTTGTACAAATGAACACTCATTTTATTTTCTAATGAAAAGAAAGAAAGATTGATAAATGTTAATTTATGATTAAATTACCATAATTATACATTAAATATAACATATATACATTAAATATATCCTTATTATAATTCATTTAAATTGAAAATGAAAAACAAAACACATTTCTTGAAAGAGGTGGTTTTCCAAATGTATGCACAAGAAGTATTATTAATTTCAAATGGATTGGAAGTTAAGAAGGTGTAAATTATATTATAATTCCATAAAAATAACTACAAAATTAATATCACTTATAAGAATTAAAATAATGATAATTACCCTCCATGAAATATGATGATGGAAAATGAATTGTATTATTAAGTGGAGGGGGAAGTCCACAAGAACACACGAGCGATTATTTCACTTATTTTTTTTGAGAAATTAGGGTGAATAAGTGAGGATAAATAATAATAATAATATTTAATAATATTTATTAAACTGAATTTATTATTTAATTATTAATATCATATATTTATATAAGGTATAAGTAGAAATAAATTGAAAGATATTAGGTAAGATGATTAATTATCCTTCAATTGGTCTCCATCAGATCCATTTTAATGGCCCTTGGAATATTATTTTAATAAAATCAACACCTCTAATTTTATAATATAAGAGTTTTTAATAGAATTGGGGGGGGGGGTTTAGGATGATCTTGATGGTTCAGAGTGGTGTAAATAAGTTAATGGAGGGGTTTTATTTTACAACCAAGATAAAGGGAACCTATGGAATTAATAAAAAATATAAAAATATAACAAATTAATTTTCATGATAAAGTAGACCTATATGGTTATAAAATATGAGATAATATAGCATATTTCTTAAAAAAACCATCATCTAATAGAACATGGATTGTTATAAGTTGTATTTTAAACATTATATTATTGTTGAAGGCCATCATTAAATATTTTTAACCTTAACTATGACAACAACACTTTCAATATTAGTGGGTAATAATTTCACTAACAAGATAAAAATTAGATAATAAAAAGGGTAATATTTTCTTCCATTTATTTTCCCAGTTTTCAACTTTTAACATTTTTATTAATTTTAAATGATTAAATAAAATATTATTTTACAAAGAATATCATAAACGAAATTTATTGTACTATTTATTTAATTTGATGATAATGTTATATAGAATAAAATGGAATTCAAATATAATCCATTTAAACAAAAAAAATACATTATTATTGCATAGGAATTTATTTTTAACCACAATTATTCAAAATTCATTACATTTAATGTTGTTAATAGTTTTGCTTGCCACTTATTTCACAAGAATTATGTCAGCATTTTATAGACATTAAAGGTAGTTATATTTTCACTAAAAAAATAAATAAATTATCATAAAAATATAATATAAAAATTAAAAAAATAAACTATAATATTAATTATATTCATATTTTTATCACAATGTAAATATATAAAATAAATTTAATGGTAAGAGAGTGATATTTTGTATTTTTCTTTACATAAAATATTGTAACTGTAAAAATCAAAGGAAAGTGAAACCCAAATGCCATAAATTATAATTTAAGATGATTATGATCTAATAATTCTAAAAAAATAAAATAAATTTATGTTTGGGGTTGATTTTGAGACATTATATCACAGTTATAACCCTTTTTACCCATTTTAACCTTACTGAGATGATGAATATTTACTAGAGTTCCTATTCATACTGAATATAATTAAACGGGAAGTATTGAAAAAAAATTTAACATGATGACTCAAATTATGGTATATTTTTTTATGAATCAATATCTAATATTTTAAAAAATATATTTTAACATAATTTTGTAAAACAAAATGAAAAATACTTTTTAAAAAATATTTTTAGATTAAAAATTAACTTATATCAAAGTAAAAAATATTTCTATTTCAAATGGAATATGTTATATTATTATAAATAAAATTTATAATATGTCACTTTAATACAAAATTCAAAATACAATGGGGACTTTAAATTACCTTATTTATTGGAAGGATAATGAAATACATGGAAATTTTTTAATTCTCCCTATTCATTGAAAAAATCAATCATTTCAGGAAAATACCAAAAGTTCACAGTAAGGTAGTATTTTATACTAATTTAAAAAATTATATTCACAATATTGATTAAAATTGATAAAAGTAGAGGTAATAAATTATAATTTCCATTCACAAAATGAAATGACATCATTTTTTAGATGTAATATTATTTTTAAATAAAAAAATAACGTCATTAAATAATTGAGTGCTCAATTCTTAATAATTAATCATTAACTTTTTATTAAGAAATGAGATTATAAAAATTTCTCATAATTAGGTATCTCATGTTCAAACCCTCTAATTCAATTACTATGTTATAATGTTCACTTTTAAAATAATAATATATTATAATATATCTCAATTTTCATAAATATAGGTGTTTCATTTTAAGCAATCTACAAAGCTTATTATTTTATTAGAATATATTATATTGAGTGTTACATTCTTCCACCCTTAAATAAGTTCCTCCAAATTTTTTTATCTCAGTCATCAAAGGATCAGTAATTTAAAATTCCTCTATTGAAAACCCACATCGTATAGATTGATAATACTGCTTATTTTGAAAAGGGCGAGTTTAAAACATAAAGTAAACCCAGAATAACAAAAAATTGGTTTCCTAGATATGAAGAGTATTGTTGGGAAGTTAAATTATTGACATAAAGGATTACAGTAACTTCCAAGGAATTAATAAGAGTAATAGATAACCTAATATTGAGAATTTTTATCACTACCCAACCAAAAATTAATAAGGGATAGAAGGACCATGAATTCATAAAAAATGATGGTAATATGATAAATTCTTTATTTCAAGATCCTTTTAATAATTTAGATGTATTTTTTTAACTATCATGAGAAAGAACAAATGAAAATATAAATACATGATTTATCTCCATTTCACAAGCACAATCGTATCCCCTGGTTGTGATTCAATGAATTTTCCATTCATGTAGTACCCCAAGAAAAAATATTCTTGATAAAATTTTCATGATATAAATAATTAAATTAACATATAATAGATAAAAATATCCATAAAAGAATGATAAGTAATTCCATGTTCCTCTAAATATTTAACAAAACAAAAATTGTTAGCACATGTGATGCAATATTGACAAATCTAATACATTAATATATAAAAACTCAACAACATCACATAGAGTTTACCGTTATCAATTTTATAAGTATTTAAAAATTAGATACCTCAAAAATATGTCATTCTAAATCCAAAAAAAAATTAAAATATGAAAGACATGTATTTTTTTAAGATCCACTTTATCATTAATCCCGAGATGACATATGGTCACTCATAATGTGACATTCCAAACAAGTGGATACCATTATCATCTATTCTCTAAAATCATACTAACAACATGAATCACTGCAAAACATTAATGAAAACAAAATTTCTTCAAAAAATTAAGAAACTAATATTTCATGAAATAATATCATAGAATATAGATATATTATATATATGAAAAAAATTTAGTAAACTTCATCAATGTTGACATAAATCACATTGTCATCAAACCACCAACCAATTTTATGGTCAATAATATTGTCCAACTTTCTTCATCAATTTCTATCTGTAATTTTTCTAAACTAACCATTAATAACGTATTACCATACACATATAAATTGTTATCTTCACCTTAATCACATGTTTTATTAAGATATAACCTAAAAAATCAATTTTATTGGTTATCGATACCATTCAACATATGTTCTTAAATCCTTAAAGGGAAACAATTATAGAAAATAATAATATATTTCATGATTTGTATAACCATAATATCATTTGTATAACAATTTTAATACATACTTATCAAATCCAAATATATAAAGATTTCAATAATTTCACTTAAATTACTGGTAAACATAGTTCCGACCTTGGTCTAGGAGACAACCCTTGGGTTTTGGCATTGACTCAAACTATTTCCGACTTACCCATATGTAGGACATTAAAATACATTAAAGTTCATTTATATTTTTCCTCCATTCCCCATATGAAACATCTTCTTCTTCCTTTCTGATATTATCCTAGGTTATTCATCTCACATTCTTAAAATAAATGTAATTGAACACTATTACCTTCATGATCATTGCCACATGAATTTTCTTAAATTTTTGTTTTTCTCTTATTGTATATGTTGAGAATATTACCTATATTAATGTTGTTAATCATACATCATGATAAATAATTAGTGATAATCATAATTTTTTTCATTCAAGTTCCAATAAAATTTGGTTTCTCAAGAGGACAATCAATTCATTAACTATCATATTTTGCATAAAAAAATTTATTTTAGGTTTTATCCATTGAAAAAAACTGAAAATCATAAGATGGTAAATAAAAAACATTATGGGAAACACTATAATCATGATAAATAAATTATAGGATATCAAAATCATGAATTATTTTTTAATCTAATAAACTTTATTCTTAACCTATTTCATTCATGGTCATCATATATTCAAATCCATTATAATGTTTCTTCATGAAAATATAAATTAACAAATACATATCACCTATGGGTGTAAAACCAAGTGCACAGTATGGGCTTAGTCATTGTGTACCAAAGTGATGGTCAGGGTATTTTCAAACAAATCCTTCTGGAGTTATCACCCCAAGATGCATCTATTCGAAAACCATTTCCATTAGTAATATCAAGACAAGGACATGTTATTAGAAAAACATAATATCTACCTTACTAATGAATTCTGATTTTATCCAATACATAGATATATCCCCAATATTTTTTTGAATGTTATCTAATCCTAATCTCTAAATATTAACTAAAAAATTATATGATACCAACTATAGGACCCATAATTTTCATGCATAGATTTACATCTTATTAGATGAATATTCATTACATAACATTATGATCCATGCCAATACCACAATGTTTTAGCATATTTAGAAACATGGAAACATAAGAAAATTGTACCACTAATGAAAAAACACGATTTAACATCGATTTTAAATGGACCTATATAAATGTGACATAAAAAAGGTTTTTGGAATCAGTTTTTTAAAAACCAATAACTAAAACCTAAATCAGTTTCATTTTTGGTGTTGATTTTTATAAAAACCAATGTCAAAAGGTAAGAAGAACAGTTATAAAATTTTGAATACTACACACCAAAAATATTCAGATTCCCTGGGATAGGAAAATTATATATAATAATAAAACATAATTTATCATCGACTAAAAATATATAAAAATAGAAATTATTTATATAGTTAATCAAAAAATTATACATATATTTTTATTATAAAGTATAATTAAAAAACACAAACCTGAAATTTACAACACGATCTTTACTGGTTGTTGTTAAAGAATTTTTTAGATATTATTATGTTCAAACACCTTTTATATAGAAATCATTATTTTTTTAAATAGGTGTTATTAGGAAAAATTAATATTAATTAAAAACAATAGAATATATATACCATAAATTGTAATTATACTTATCAAATAGTTCATAAACAAATCTCAAAGTTGGGTAAGTTCATTTGGAAAAATAAGACTCAACATCGTTGAATGTATACAATGTCATTGAATGATATGAGGATAAAAATTATAATACAGTGAAAGAAAATATAAAATAATTAATATAACTAGTCTTATGAAATTAATTAGTTACCCTAGTGGTGATTGTCACATACATGAATCATAGAACATAATAACTATGTTCAACATGTCCTTGTTGACGATGACATTGCAGTTATAAAACAGTAACTTGATAATAAAAATCAATATATATATATTTATATCAGAAATCATAATAATATATCATATAAAATGTAATTACCGTTAATTTCACTTAATGGTTTCCATTTTGGTTCATTATTGACATGTGGTCTTGGTTAATTTTTTCCATAACTATTATTTTTATATATATCAACTAGGAACACATGTATAAAAAATAATAATTAAATATTGTGAACTTAGAAAGAAGAATAAAACATACTTTTCTAAAAAGGTAAAGGTGGTAAATTTTTTAGGAACACCGCCTTGTAAAGAGAAAATCCAATATAAGGTGAATTCATATGGGAAGAACACACCTAAAATGAAATTCCCCCTATAATAAAAGAAGTACAAATTAATGACATTATAATTAACAATAGTTCATCATTATTTTTTGTGTTCTTACCAATCCTAAAATGGAAAAAACAAACACCAAATATTCTTTTGTTATAATCTATCACATATATATACAATTTCATTAGTATTATTCACATACTTCGCATCCATGTAAATGAATTGTAGAAATATGAAATTATAAATTCCTTTGGGGTTATTTTTTATAAGAAAAATTTTTAGAAACCTAATTAAAAATGTTTTATAGTTAGTCAAATTAAATCATCTTAATATAAAGAAATAAAAATTTCAATTTCAATTTACTTACATGGAAAACTACTACTACACTTTCATATTGAGCTGTAAAAAATAAATTAGATCCATGATATATTCACGAATATTGTAAGTGGATATTCTCTTACCCATATATCAAACATCATCAAAAATCATAGACGTTACCCAAGGGAGAAGATTCCTGAGACAATATTTGTATCCCATCATAAATATCAGAAGTATCGGTAGTTTATTCTTGATCTTTTTTTCCATTTTTTCCATTTCATTCTCTTTTCATAAATCCTATATAAGTTAAATTTAAAATATTTTTATATGTAATTTTTAGTTATATGTAATTAATATTAAAATAAAAAATACCAGTTATGAATGATAATGAAGAAGTCTAGATGGAAAACGTGAAAACTGACCCAGACAATCCTAAAATCTGGTAACCTACTTAGTAAGAAATGGTAGTGGAGCAGTATCATCAATATTATCAAGTCTTGATACTCTACCAAACCCATCATTACTATATGGTGCTGTATAAAAGTTTCAAGAAATACTTTAGTCCTATTACTATAATATGTATATGAGGATCTCTAGCATACATCTCACATTATAAGGTCGGGTATGAGCAATGAGGTGGAGGATCATAGTACGTATGTTGGGAAGGGTGGTCAAGCTAGGAAGGCCATGTAGACTATGATTATATCATCAATTGATCAAAAATATCATACACAACTAATTGAATTTGATTTCCCATTAAATGTTTCATATCATTCATCTTAGATTTTAAGGATTCAATTTGTGGGTCTCTTGATTTCATACTATGATGAAGAATAATTTCTTAATACTAACACCCTACTAACATCCTGTTATGTGGCTAGGTTGTTTTGGATTTCCTAAAGAAGTGGCTAGGATGTCTATTCTACCATCAGGGATAAAATATCCATGTGTCACTTTCTCTTAATGTTTATCCGGGATACTAACACCCTCCTTACATCCTTTTATGTGGCTGTGCTGTTTTGGCTTTCCTAATGTAGTGTCTAGGATGTCCATTATAACATTAGGGTTAAAAGATCCATGTGTCTATTTCTCATAATTTTTATCCTGAAATGTAAAATAAAAATGTTATATTTTTGTTTTTTATTTATAAAATAGAAAAATTCATCAAAAATAAATAATATTTACTTAGAATTTTTTCAGATACTTCATTATCTTTCTATATGAGACACTTTTTGTTTTGCCTTCTTCTATCTATTTTCAATTTTTCATTGTGAGTGGGAGGAGATGGAGGACCATAATAGACCTCATTGGAACTGCTAATGGAGTGATCTCTTAGTACTTCAAAAATTTCCTCCATCATTTTTTTTGTGCTCATAAATGACACCCGTAATGTGATAACGTATGGGGGAACACATTCTACAACTAGATGTCTTGATTTGATTTACTGGAGTCCTCTTATAAATAATATAAACTAATATGTAAATAGGTATATATATATTATGTTTTACAATATAATTTAGTTCTCATACCATAAAGGGTTCATCATGTTAGTTGGAAACAAATTTCATCCATGTATATGCATATCTAAACGCATACTTGAGGCATGAGCATTCAATTTTTTTGTTTCAAAAAATTAAATTTTTTGTCAACATTGTTTTAAAATATCTCCATCGAACCACCTTTAAAGTAAGACATATTTTCTAAATTTCTTTTGTTTCAAAAGAAATTATTATCATTTTTAATTTACTAAAAAAATTATTCATTTAAAATGTATCATATTCAAAAAATATTATAAAATAAATCAATTAAGATATTATACCGTTATGGTCTCCCAAAGCTGAACCATCTCCATATAGATGATGGACATACAATTATGTTATAAAATGCTAATACAGTAATGGATATTTATAGAGATATATCTGAAAAATTGTTCCTCATTTGGTCAGGGTTCATTGTTCTTATCATCAAAAGAAAAATGTAATCACTCATAACCAAGTGAAAGTGAGAGTTTTGGTAAATGTGTAATTCCACTATTACCAACTTGATAACTCTTATTCGTAATAGTAATATTAGTGGACTCAAATATTGAAGTCTCATCATTATTCCTGCAATTATTTTTGTTAATAAAAAGTTTTTCATTAAATAATTATGTTAATAGATATTTAATAATATGAAAAATGATAAATACCTTAGGATATGTTTCAATATCTGTGTATATGTATCCATTATTGAAATAAAAAATTATAATGAAATTTTTGTTAACCTGTATATTATTATCCAATTAAATAATTTGAAAACATGAAAATTGAAATATGTATGAAAAGGGGAGACATGTGTATGTTAAATAAAAAATTTATTTATTTAATCTTAAAAAATATATAAGTTAAATAATTAAATACAAACATTACATCTAAAATGATAGAAATATTTATCCATTTAAATATAAAATAGTAATTAAATAATACAGTTTTTACACATATAAATTTCTAAAAAGGAAAAAAAGTAAATAATTACCAAATAAATTAGGCAATTAATTTAGGGTTTTCCCATATCCCTTCAATAATATCATTTCCCAATTCATGCACTCTGTATGTGTTATATTCATTGTAAACTATAAATCATATAATACATGAAGAAACGACCTATAAATAAATAACTTCATCATCTTCCTCATCAGCCAAATGGATTCTTTTCCCTTGAAAAACGATGGAACACTAGTCATTCGATGGATAAATGACATAAAATATTTTCATTTAATTTGTGGCCATGATAAATGGTTACTCATTTCTACTAAATCTTTTCAAGTTAACCAGTTTAAACCCATATTGATCATGTTTCAAACCACTATTACTAGAAACCCAATTACACTTAAACGTTATGACTCAAAATTTTATATAATCAATTTCACGTATGTCTTTTAAAACATGAAAATATGGCATTTATGTCGAAATTGGGTCATTATATTTTTCACTCAAAAAAATTAGTGCTTTAGTGAAAACCATTACATCACTATTCTAAATGGTTCTCTTGTGATAATGTTTATTTTTGTAAAATGTGTATCCATAAATATCATAATAGACCATATGGTCAAATTAATAGAGTGTTCCCATTCAAACCATTTAAATGTTTTTGATCCAGATATATCTATGATGACATTCTCTTTAAACCATTAAAAATGTCTTCTTTTTTGCTCAATCATCATCCACATTTCATTTTTGTGGATATCGTAACATTAATTCTGCAATATGTGATGATATATATGATTGAACCTCATTTTTACATTTTTAAATTTATAAATGTTCCTTCACCACTTAATCATGTGGAAATAACTTTACATTTAATCCTAATATCTTTTTTCCTTTACTATCAAATGTTATATTTCAAGAAATAGTGAGTCCAATATGCACTAATTCATAAAAATAATCAGTATAAAAAAAATCAACTCATTCAATACATATTCTTGAACAATAGAGGCCTCATTTTGATAAGGATTTTTAATATATTACTTCAAAAGTTTAACATATCTTTCAAATGGATACATCCATCATAAATATATAGGACCACATATTTTTATCTCATAAAACAAATGAATCACCGGATGAACCATTATATCATAAAACGTTAGTGAGAAATACCTTTATATTTCATAGAGAATAAGATCAGATTCATTATCCAAAAAATAAAAAAACATTTGAACAATGAATTTTCTACTAATGGATTTGAAATAATTATATAAAAACATGATAGTCTCGATGACAACTATCGGTAATATTCCATATTGTGTGCCTTGTAGAAGTTGTTGCATCAATACATGACAATCAAGAGATTTCATAACTATTTTGTTACAATCCTTCAATTACACCCAATGATTATAATTTTAAAAATAACTACTGGATACTTTAATAACATGATGACATTGAACAAATTTATTCTTATCTATCTTGCTTAATGTTTGACAAGGTAGTGGTAAATATGTTATGTTTCCACTCATAGTGGGAGCTAACTCAAAACATATTCCCACTAATATCAAGTCTAATCTATCATTTAATCCATCTTTTTTATTTTCTTTTTTTTAACAAAGTTCCAATCGAATTTTTAAAAAAAAAATTTGCAACATGACTAACAGAAATGTTATGTTTTATCTCTAAAAATATCTAATAAGGTTGTTCAAGAAAGGTATACTAATTAGTCAAGATAGTTTTTTGAATATCAAAACATATTTTCATTCCAAATTTAAAATCAATAATTTTCACCCTATCATAATATTCTTAAACATAAAAATGGGTGTGGGGAAGATATTTTTGTGTAATCGATTAATTTATTTTTTTCAATCTATGATATGGATGGTCTATTTGAAATTTTTTTTGACGTCCCATATATAATGTCTTTATTCCATTCTGAAATTGATAATATGAAGTCTCTTCTTCACATATTGGAAATGATTTATGACACTTAACTCTATATCTAGATAATTTTCCATATGTAGGAAAGTCATATATAGTGAACATTATCATAACACAGAAAATAAAATAATCTTTCTTGTAAGCATAACAATCTTTAAATGTCATCTCCCAAAGGAGTTTCAAATCATCAATAAATAGTGAAAATACACATCAATATCATTTCTTGATTGTTTTGGTCCAAAAATTATGAATATCATCATATTTTTTTCTTCTTCATACATATATGTGGGTACAAGTTGTAAACATCCAAACAAACATTCCATAAACTACATTGGATAATTAATCTTTGATATGGATTCATTTTATGTGTACACAATCCAATTATGAGATTTCTAACCTCACTACCAAAATCATGATTTTTATCAAATCTTTTCCATTGTGGTGAATTATCTGGGTGACGTAAGTTCCCACCAAGGATAACTTCATTTGAATGTAAAATTATCATTTTTTAATCAATTGAATTTACATATAGATTCTTAAAATGTGGAATTATTTGATGGTACAAAATATCTTTACTAGTATATTTGATTATAGTACATATGAATGAATCATGGTTGAATTACCATAATTTTATGAAGGAATTATTGGTTGATATCATTACAAATTAAAAAATTAATTTTTCATGAGGATAGATGTCAGTACTTGAGAATGAATAGGAGTTGAATTTTTAATCCATCTTATAACATGATTTCCCACATGTAGTACAACCTTCTAAATATTCATATTCTTTCCTATAGAATGAAAAATAATTGGGGGAAATCATGTATATTTTTATACCCCAATCCCATTGGGGATAATATTTTCATCCCCTTAGAGTTGGAATCTGGAATCCCGTTTCCTTTTGGAAGTAGCACTTTTATAATCTCAACTAAGTTATAGGATTATTTATCACTCCAC
Source organism: Viscum album (assembly GCA_963277665.1). NCBI lineage: Eukaryota > Viridiplantae > Streptophyta > Magnoliopsida > Santalales > Viscaceae > Viscum > Viscum album. Next base: position 300,259,196 of record OY728137.1, on the reverse strand, counting down.
CTAATTCATGATTTCATGTTTAGTAATTTCAATACTACTGATAACACTAAATATTTATTGCAACCTAGGAATAATTTTTTCACATAATCACCATACAATGGTTAAATAGTTAATATTTTTTTTATTATTTTGACACTTAAATAATGAATTAATTCATTAATATGATCCTTTTCTTCATTACGTATATTTTAGTCAATATTAGATGATTAGTTTTCAGTTCATTCTTCATTACATATCCAATGTGTTTAATTAATGCTAACACCATAAAAATGATATGGTCCATGATTTCTCTGGTGTTTAAATTTATCATATTCAAACACTTCACATAGAGACAGAAAATCAAATCTACGATTTTAATATTTCTTTCAGAAAATTCCAATAATTAATCAACTCATTTTTCATACTCACTATTAGTTCTTTATAAATTTACACAGTTTTGATCCATTCAATACTTGATATCGAAATATAATTTGTGGATATACTAAAACATATTAAAATTTAAAACCATATATATATATATATAAACATATAAATTATAATCATAACCACATTAAATAAAAAATATTGGTAATAAAATATAAATATCAAACGAATATGAAAATAAAATATTGCTGATATTTTATTTCTAGAGAATATGAAAAGTAAAACAATTATTGTTTTGTAATATTATTTCAAAATAATTTGAAAATTAATTAATGCTAGTATATTAATATATATGTTGAAATATTGTTTCAATGATCTAAAAGTGGTCAATTATTTTTATTAAGGTCCATTATAGAATATTTTAACATATTTTATGTGAAAAAAATCTGATTGAATTATAAATTATATATCTTATGAATTCAAAATGAGTAAATTTGATATTTTTATATTATATACATGTGGTTTATTGATATTAGAATTTAATTATTTTCAATCATCTTACATGTGTTAGTTCAAATTGCATAGTTGTTACAATATAAAAATTTCACATGTGTCAAAAGGTATTTAGGACTGTATTAATTTAATGGGTAAAAAATATGGAGTCATTATGTGTGATGTACATTATTTGATGAATGATGAAAATACATATAATTGCACATTACATTATTTATATTATCAATACCCTTTGATAATTTCACCAAATAATATTTTTTAAAAATAATAATACTGTTAAAACAATATTTATATATATGAACCAACTACATAAAAATAATTCAATAAATAAATCAATAATATAACTATATAATAAAAAATTTAACATCAATATTTAAAAAACATAAAAATTATGATTCCACTAATGAAAATGGATCCTTATATTGAACTTTCTCCCTCCATTTTATGAGGAACAAATACTGTAGGATCTAACAAAAATGTTTGTACAAATGATCCATAAACAATAAAAAAATCAAACCATAGATGATGTTCAGTCAAAAAATGGTTTCCAGAGAGAAATACTTCTGTATATGATGAAATGATGATAGTGAATGAAGAATCGAGAATATAGATCAAGAAATTATTATAAAAATAGAATAAAATGAAGAATAATAGCATCTAGGATCACTAAGTCACCATCCGATTGGTCATTAGTTGAGGGAGGGTTTTACAGATTTAATGAAAAGAGGGTCATGTAGTCCCAATATTTATTTAATTTTTTTTCAGCATCTTTTTTTTGGTAACTGATACTAGTTTTTGTTTTACATTGATTGTATCAATTTTTTTGATAACCGAGGATGAATTGTTTTTCATTTATGGCATTAGTTTTTCTAAAAAACCGATGGCCTAAATTATTTTGGAGGTGGTTATGGATTTGGTTTTAAAAAAACCAACACCAAAAGAGAATATAGAACTTTTTTGGCATCTCTTTCTGTTAAAACCAATGTTAAAAAGTTCCTGAAAATACATTTCTTATTAGTTTATAAAAAAATGACACCATATCATCGAGATTGAATCCACTATTTATACTAGTGTACAAAATTTTTCCATATAATATCCAAATTATATCTTCACAAATATATCCCTTATTTGGAATATATTATATGAAACCTTTCTTCATATCATGTGGTAATAGAATCAAAATAAAGGTTGAGCCCATATGCTCAATAAGGGCAATAGTGGGATATATCAATGATCACTTAAATATAATATGAGAATAAGGGTATAATAACATGATATCAACATTTTAAAATCCATATCTTCCATATCATAGACTATAATCTTGAATAATGGTATAAAACATTTTAGTTAATAAGACATGAATCATAAAATAATCATTGAACAAGAGACATGATAGCATAACATTATTATAATACAAATGTTTTTGGAGTACAAATAATCAAAGAAAATAACTTCCTTAGAAATATACCACTTCAATGACTATATTAGTTGATTGATTTTATTCCCAATTCCATCGTATTCGTAGTCAAGGTTCACTCCCAAGACAATAATAGTGAATTGAGTCCCTTGATGAATTGGTTTCACTACCCATTCCTGTACTTATTATCTCTTGAGATATCTGCCTTTACATATTAAATTAAGGGGATATATAATTTTAAGGCCACCCATCAGAAAATTATAATACATTAACATGTGTTATAGATGGTTATAAAACATCCATCATATCATCTTCGGATAATAGTTGGAAATTAAATCGATTTAATGAACTTATCATCATTTCATGATCTCATAACCAATATAAAAAATATGGTTCATTAATATATCAACATCATCATAATAATAAAACATATAGTGAGATAATAAAAATGGATTCATTGGATCATATCCATAGGAAATCATATGTAAAACCAATGGTTGTTATCTTAAATGAAAAAATTCTTTCAAAAATCTTTAGAATATTTTTTGAGGAAAATACTCTTTTAAATATGAAATAACTCATTTTAAAAATAATAAATTACAAAATATTAAGGTTGTTTTGATGAATATAAAATTTTAATCCTGTAAAGGAAGATTCAATGTAGTGAGTGTTCATGACAATGAGAAATTCCATTCATGCTCTTTATATTAAATCAAAAATTAATTTCATATTTCCACTAAAAAGTAAAAAGAAACTCATTTAGAAAATGGAAAGAATATTCCATTGAGAAACATATATTGAAATTACAAAATTGGTAAAAGGGAATTGAAAATTCATTTTAGAATGTAGAATCTTTCTTGAAAACATTTTAAATAAAACATGGGCATATAAGATAAGGATTATCAACTAAAGAAGAGATAATGTTTTTTACTTGAAACCATTTTTTCCTGTCATTTTAAGTACCAATGAGGGTAAAATGATAAAATAATTTCGAATTTTCATTGATAAAAAATGAATGGAAAAAATGAATGCTTTTTGTCAGATAAGGACAATATAATTTTCTTTTAATGGGAATCCAAGCATAAACAATCATGATTGAAATGAGATTTAAAGATAAATATATTACAGCTTTGTTAACATTCAAATAAAAACCTCATTAAAATAGGTACCCAACTGGAAACTAATATCCCCATTTTATCATGAGAAACATTTTATGATATATTCAGGTTCTTTATATACACCTCATAAAAGAAATAAGTGGTTAAAATGAAATGTGTCTCATATAAATAAAATTGAGATGAAAAACCATTACATCAAACTAAACGTAGTTTAAATGTACTCTAATATCCTATATAATAAATTAATATTTATATATTTATGTACTATATTAATGTAAATATTTATATTAACATTTAGGATCCAATTAAAATATTTCAGCATCAACATATTATTAATTCCAAATTAAAATTGTAATTTCTAAGTGTTAACTATTTCATTTTTATAGAAGCTTCAATTTAGTAGTTCTAGTGCTTATACATTGATCATAGTTAAATAATATATATTTATTTTTATCATATATGTATCATATATATATTCCGTGTACAATTATTTATAATTATTCATTAATTATTTATATATAAAACCTATATACACTATTCCTGGAGATGGTATGTCAGATGTACGCATGAATACTTTCATAATTTTTAACGAAAAGAAGGAAAGAAAGATAAATAATGTTTTATCATTAATAGACCATAATTATATCATAAGTAATATATATATATATATCATGTGTTTATTTTTACTATCCATGTAAATCAGAAATGGAAAACAAATCACATCGCTTCATGGATGTAGTAGTCCACACGTACGAATGAGAGATGTTGTCATATTCTAATAGATTGGAAGCTAATAAGGTATATATGATATCATAATTAGATAAGAATAATAATTTCATAATTATTATATAAAAATTTTAATCTCATCATAACAACCATTCATGAACTATGGTGATGAAAAAAGAATTGTGACACAATGTAGAGAGGCTAGTACACACATATGCACGAGTGCTACCTTCAATTCCCATTTTATAAAAGGAGTGGGATAATGATGGGTCTATAATCATAAAAAACGTTTTTATAATGTTGGTATATAATTTTTTTATTTTATTATGAATAAAATAGACTTATATGACATATGAGAAGAAATAAATTGAAAGGTCTCGGGTAAGATGATTACATATTGTATGGTTCACCTCCCTTACTTCCTTTTTTTAAGGATCCATGTGATGGTCGTTAAAAATAAAAATAAAAATAATAAATTTATAAGGGATTTCAAAAGGGGAATTAATTAGGGTTTCTTTGAACTCTATGAATCAAATTGGTCAAAATAAGATAAAGGAGGAGTGTCTTTATCTAAGGGAGGGAAATGCCACATATGGAATAAAAAAAATATTTAAATATAATAAATTAATTTTCAAGAAAAAGTGGGACTTGGTGGATATAATTTGAAATATAACATGTTATAATTAAACCAGTACATTTACAAAGACAATTTGGATAGTTTTGGGTATTAATTTAAACCATATATTATTATTTTATCCCCTATATTAACAATTTTTAACCTCAACCAGTGTAACATCTTATTGAGTAAGTAAATTTTATAATTTAACTTATAATAAATAAATTGGCTCATAGATAGACAAAGGAAGAAAATTTATACAAATTATAATCCTAATTTTTATATTTATTTTTTTATAAATTTAAATAATTTACTAAAATTTAATTAAACATCAAATATCATTAATTTAATTTTTGTGACTATTCATTTAATTTGAATTTAATATTACAAAAAGAAAATTTTAATTTGAATTATTCCATTAAATAAATATTTAATACATTAATATTAACTAGAAAAATATTTTTCAACCATTTTTCATCCTAATAAATTACTTTTAATATTATTTAAATTACTTAATTTTATTTTCTCATGGTTTACAAAAGCACTGTTTCAACATTGTATTGTTTTTTAAGATAATTTTATAATCACTAAATTTTTTTAAATAAATTTCTATAATAAATATAACATAATTTCTCTCCAAATAAAAATTAATATTCATTCAAAACTCATTTGTATGCATATGTGAACATATAAAAGATATTTAAAATCAAAAGGGTAACATTTTTGGATTTTTATTTACCTAAAATACTATAAATGTCATTGTCAATGGAATAAGAAACTAAAATGACATAAATTTTATTTTTGGAATGAAATAGTAATACTAATATCATAAAATAAAATAATTACATGTTTGGGGTTGATTTTGAGACCTCATATCATAGTCTTAACCATGTTCTACCCATTTTACACATACTGAAGTGATAAATATTTAATGTGGATACTATTCATAATTAAAAAAACATAGAGGGACCTATTTATCAAATTTTTTATATCATGATTCAAAATATGCTATATATTTTTCAATAATAAATCTCTATAAGTTGCATAAATAATTTTTTTATAAATCCATAAAATACATTGAAAAATAGTTTATTGAAAAATGTGTTTTGACGAATAAAAATTATCTTATATAAAATTAAAGAATATTACTGATTAAAATGTAATTAATTATATTATTATAAATAAAATGGAATATATGTCACATTAATACAAAATTTAAAATGTAATGTGACTTTAAAATTACATGATTTAAATAAAAATCAAATGATAGTATCTGAAAAATCTATATTGTTTGTTATTCAATGAAAAATAAATCACTTGAACAAAAACCATATATTTTACCATAAATTACTTCTGATACTATTATTTAAAAAGTTATTTTAATTTCTTAAAATAAAATTTTAATGTGTTCAAAATTAATTATAATTTCCAAACACAAAATAATATAAAGTTATTTTTAATGAAACTGCATGTTTGATGCAAAAAAATTACTTCACTAAAAAAATTTAGTGATTATTTCCAAATAAATAATCAATAAATATTCATTCAGTGGGAATATTATACATATATTCCATAATGAACTTGATCATATTCATACCCTCCAATTATAAGAAAACTTTCTAATGGTAACATTTAAATGATAATATTTTTATAATATGTCTCAATCCAGTTAAAGATGGATGTTTCCTGATAATAATGATATAGCGTTATTATTATTTTAAAAAAATTATTTGTAGTGTTATGAAATTAAAATTAGTTTTGAAGCCGTACCTTATTCAGTGTATCCACATGATCCTAGAAGGTATCCTAGTATTTGATCAAGGGGATCCAACAATCATACTCTAGTTTTCCAAAATATTTTTCAATGGATATCTTCCCACTAGAGACCTCATATCACCATTAAAATACTAAAGGTCACATTTATTCACTATGACAACCCTAATCTTTTATTACACAATTAAACATAATTTATTACATAAACATAACTTGATACAATATAGAAGATCAAGAGGTCTAGTGTATTTGGGTCTTAAGATCATTACATAACAACATAAAACCCAAAATACAACATATGTATTGAAAACTTCTTTTATATGACCACTACATTCCCTCAAACTTAGCATTGCATGGGATAACATGAGGACGTGCATAAGAAAAGGGTGAGCTATAAAGCCCAGTAAGGGAACAGACAAGGAGTAACATGAGGAATACAATACATGTTAGGTAATAGGCCTATCATTAGATCACAATAAAAGCAAAAAACAGAAAGGAATGATAAATCATGATAATCATAACATTAAAATTTGTCAACAACACTTAACATGGAATTAGCATAATCTAAGGATCATTGCACATGGAGCATGAGTAAACCCTAATTCCACATGAAGTATGAGTGAAACCTCATTGAACTTGAATTATCATGAGTAAACACCCATTGCACAGGATGTATCATGACACTATTCTTAACCCAATGCATTGGAGCACTATAAGGGCACACCCTTCTTAAATATTTCATTTCATGAATAAGTGTGCCACATGGATCACATAACATGGATTCATAAAACATAATAATTTATTCCATGATAAAATAATGTGGAATTAAAACATGAATATTTACAATCAATAAGAAAATGTGCATTAAGGTGAATACCATTGATAGAGAAATGGACATGTTATTCACTACACAATGACATTGGCATGGAAAATCAGTGCAATTTCGGCAGCATAACTCCATGACATAGGAATTCATACAAATGGTTGATGAGAGATAAAGGGGTGTCTCATTATATATAGATTAAATTAACAGTAAGGGGGTCATATAGATACATTTCCCAACAATTGTAATGGAATTTAGTGTCACGATACAAAAAAATTTATTGAATGTAAAAGAGGAGGGAGAAATTTCTTTTGGAATTTTGGCATAGTAACAGGTGTACATGGGAGGCATTTAGTTAGAGAAAAAGGGGTCTCCCATCATTAAAACATAAATAGGGCAGTGTGGGGGAGGTGAGAAACCATACCCCAACATTTATAAATAAAATTAAAAGGCATAACAATTTAAATAAAATTGGACACAAATGAGAAAGGAAGAAAAAAACCCTTACTTTGAAGTGTGCTCCCAAAGGCTTAAGAGAATCTTGAGAGAGGCTTATTGGGAGCTTGGGGAACCTTGGAAGGATTATAGAGATAAGAGGTGAGAGGTTGGATGAACATAAAAGGATTTGAGTGAGGAGGAAGTGGGAGCTTAGATGGGTTTATATAGGAAAGGTGATGGAATTATTTATTATTATTATTTTGGACACCTCACATTAAACTAATCCAAACCAAAAACCAGACCTTGTTTTTTGCCCATGGTTTTCGGAAAATAGAAGTGGAAAACATTATTTTATATGTCAAAATTCTGAACTTCTTAAAATAATGGGGCTCCTTATGTGAAGGTGATTTTGATGGTTTTGAGCACAGCGGAAGCACGTGGGTGGATGTGCCCACTTGGCTTTTTGTTATTAGCAATGATCAATCTGGGATCAATACAACGATAAATGCCAGTCTCCATGGATCGAATCACAGAAATAGACAAAAGAAATAGAAAGTCCCAGAACCACAAAGTAGGATCATTACAGGTTGATTATAATTAATTTAATTAATTGAAAAGAAATAACTTTTGTGGTGTTCATTCTTCGTTGATGTTTTTGATCACGTTCCAATGTGATTCGTCGTTGCACCGCAGAAGCCAAGTGTATACTTCCTCTAGCGGTGATCTACATGTGCACCTCATATCTCGGGATGTCGCCAATGGAGTCTCCAGGTGCTAGTGTGGAGAAACCTTTGCTTGCGTTGTTTACCTTAGATCGTCTTGATTCGATGGAAGAAGATCTCTCTCGGTCATGAGAGCATTCTTGGAGGAAGAGGTTCTTTCGACCATGAAATAATTCTCTAGAGTTATTGTGCACAACGATTCTCTTGTGTGTCGGAAAAGAGTTGGGGTTGTGAGGATATTTATAATCTGGCTAGAGGTTGTAGAGTTATGACAGTAAATAAACGCGTTATGTGTTTTATTTATTTCATTGGCTCTTATTTAAAACCCTCGTGTAGAATAATTAATTCCTTGACATGCAACCACATTCATTATAAATAATATCATTTAAAACAATATTATATCCTCAAAATCCCGACTAAAAAAACTGAATGGTGTGTATTAATAAATACACGGTGTGTACTTGTTTTTCATTGAAAACTACATGGCGTGTGCATTCAATGTACATGGCGTGTATATCTTGTTTTCATTTATTCATTTTCTTTCCATAAAGAAAACTACACAGCGTGTAATTATTAATACACGACATGTACTTGTTTTTCCATGAAAAAGTACACGGTGTGTAATCTTTAATACACGGTGTGTATATCTTGTTTTTCATTTCCTTCTTCCTCTATCATTAAAACAATTTAGGCTTCCCTAAATAATTATTAAACCACATATGGGAATAATCTTAATTCTACTTGAGATACTTGAATACACTTTGTGTGTGACCCTCTAGGCCTCATTCTCGTTGGCATTAGGCGAGCTTGCCTAAAGTCCAAGATTACTATCTGGCAATGAGTCAAGGCACCCAAGAGAATGAAGTTGACACCACATTGACGTGTTACCTCAAATTAATGCTTACTATGTAATTTAATCCCTTTGTCTCGATATCTCATCAAGCAGGTTTCATGGCAGTTTAATAAACATATATGCTTGATCCGTCGTTCTTTGACTACATGAAATAAACTCGTCGTTCAGACCATGGCCATGGAATTTAAGGTGACAGTTCTATTTCAATCAAAGGGAAGAGATATCAACTTCCATAAATGGAAGGGACAAATCCTTCCTCGACTTATCCATTAACAACATGTCACTCGTGACACACCCAATGTACCCTACTTCCCGCCAACTGTCTGTGTGATATTTTTCGTCAATTAATCTAAGTGCACGAGTCATGAGATGAGTTAATGATAATCTTTCAGTCTAAGGACCATTACACACGCTGTAGTTAGAATGCCCGATGACACCAAGACATGCAGAGTTTCTACTAGCGAGTCTTTTATCATAATCTATCATCCGAGAGATTACCAAGTGCGAACTCCATGAGAGAGAGTCTCATCTTCTTACGAGTACTCGCACATGACGGTCTGTATACTATGTGTCCTATCATAGTATGTCATCCAACCATATAACTTTATTTAAGAATATTGTTATAGCATTTCAAGGTTCCCTGACCTTATCAATGCAACAAATATCCCAGGACATTATTATATTATAGTCATACAGAACAATGAACAATATATAATAAGTGAACATTCATGTAATCAAAGTACAAAATAGTTGGTTCTCCAGAAACCAACCCTTACAAACTCCCAATTGGACTAGAGCCATCTGCCTACGACTTTTAGTCCACTAGACCATACATGATTATCATGTTTCTGCTAAGTCAAGGCTTTAGTCAAGGGGTCAACCCCATTGTCTTCCATGGAAATACTACTTAGAGAAACTTCATGTAACAGCCCAAGATTTTATAAAAAAAATATTCTTTTTAATTTTATTAATGTCTTGTGTTGTACGCTACACCAAAAGGAGCTTGCACAACACACATCCTTGACTTGACTTGCATTACACGCAATCGCGACCTTCCTCGATAGCGTGTGTAGTACGCAATACCGAGTTTCACTAAACAACGATATGCTATAAAAATATTATTAAAACTAGCCGTTATGAATAGTAATAACCACTTTTTGAAATCCAGTAAATCTTATTTTTCAAAATGAACTTTATTTTTGGATTCGGAGTATCGAATTTAGCCTAAGGTGAAATTTTGGTACTTTTCGGATAACTTTCATATTCTGATGAATAGTGAAAATTACTAAATTATAATTAAAAACAACTTTTTTAATCGAAATAATTAATAGTGATAAATTATTAATTTGAGTGGTTTTAAAGTATATTTAGAATATATTTTTACAATTTAATACAATGTTGGTCATTGGTTGTAATTTCACATTTAAACCAGACATAATCAAGTGTCAATCTTTTGATATATATTGTTTCCAAAAAAAACGCTATTTATTTTAACAGCGGGATTTAATTATAAAATTAATTAATGCAACTTCTATGTTATGAATTTGGTAAAATAGATTTCATTTTTGAATTCGGAATATGAAATATAGCTTGGGATGAAATTTTGGCATTGTTCTGAAAAACATCAATTTTTTATGAATAGTGAAACTACTAAGTAGTAGGTTAAAAACTGAATTTTGCATAAAACATAATTTTACCGCTTCTGTGAATGGAATTTCGAAAATCCGAGAGACACGGTTAATATCAAGGACTAAAATGTGGTTCAATGAGATGAAAATAATTTTTTGGTGAATAGTACTTTTTACTTTTTTTTACCGCGGTTAATAGTAAATAGGGTAACTAAGGGTAAATATGATTTTACTATTACCCTAACACATGTCCTAATTCTATTGGACAAGTGTAATTCGACCAAAAACAAACTTAGGAATAAAATATGACCATTTAGGCCCACTTGGATTAGATTAGGACATTTATTATTAATTTATTTAAAGAAAGGTTAAAATAGTTAAAATCAAAATTTAATAAGTAAATCATTTTTAATATGGGGTTATACATAAGATAAATTCGATTGTAAATATTCATTAGAAAGATAAAAAAATTTCCTACATGATGGTATTTTTTTTGTAATTTGTAGACATAAAATAATTTAATTTATTTATGACACAACGATGATGCAGTAATTATCTTATTAATGAAATATTGACATAATTAATGTTATAAACACCAAAATAAATGTAATTTGAGATTTTTTATGAATTACACTAATTTTATAGGTTACTATGATATATTATTGTTGATTTAATCAACTTGGTTCGAACATATAATTCTGTTATGACTTTCACAAAAATCATATATCAAATAGTGTCAAAATTGACACAAAATAGTTTTTAAATCAAATATTATATTATTAATTGTTATTTTATTCCTAAAAATCTAAGGTTCGGCCAAATGACTTAGATAAGGATATATGTATTAATAATATACAATTTGGGGTTCGTTTGGCATGTTATAGTAAGTTTATTAACCATATAGTGAAAGAAAACAAAAAGACACGGTAAAAGTTAAATTATTTAACTTAGAGTTAAATCTAATTGATAAGGTTAAAATAATACCCTAAACTTGTCTAAATCCTATTGGTTGATAGTATTTCGACCCATCCCCACTTTATCTTCGAAATAAGACCCTTTGGAACCATTATAAACTGATTTTGACTTTAATATAAAATAATATTTTGAGATATTCCTAAGGTGCCCCTCTCCTCCCCTATAAAAGGACACCTCCTCCCCCTCCTCCTCACACCAATTTGAGCACTCAAGCTCGGCCAACCCCTGCCAAAATCTCTTCTCCACTTCTCTAGCAACATCCTAGAGGTTCTGGTCTTCCTCAAAGACCAATTTTAGTTCCCTAAGAGGAGGTCTCAAAGAGGCGCTTCAAAGAAGAGGAGGTTCGGACACTTACAAAGCAAGTCGGACCTAAGGTAAGGGAAATATCACAATCTAATTTTTATCCGAGATTGTTTATTCGTAAGTATTTACTGGGGTGTATTTTATCATCCACATACATGTTCCCTCAATATGTAATATTGTTTCCATCCACTTGCAATAGTTTAAATCCAATTTTACCCTTAGGTGAGTTTTTAGTAAAGAATATGAAAGGAATCTTTTGTCGTTTTTCCGTACGAGGTACTTTTTGACTTTTCCGACAAAAGTACGAAGAATGTTTTTTTTAACTTATACGGCATGAATGGATTTTTAAAACATTGTTTCCATGAAGCTTCCTTTACAAGTTTTCAAGTTTATTTTTAATCAACTTCTTTTATTTTAAAGTTGTATGACATGTTATGAAAGGAAAAATGTTTTTGAAGAAGAAAGGATATTTTCCTCAAGAATGGAGTTCAAGTGATTTTCAAAATTATTTTCCATCTAAGATAATAAAGGGTTCTGTTTTTATCCCTATTATTACATTGATTTGATCATGTTGTGATGGAATTATTTTTATGAATTCCTTTATCTTATATGAATTGATTTATGATGTCATGATGTTTCAAGAATCCCATTTTTGTTTCATGTGTTTTGCGATGATGTATGTTTTATGATTATGTGGCACACATAAGAAAGGATTCATTATAAGATGGGTGGGACCTATATCTCCCTCCAATGCATTGGGTAAAGATTTTATATCTCATGAGATAGACATGGCTGGAACGGAAGGTTATTTCGGTTCAGTGATACAGGACTGAAACGAGGAGTGAACTCGGTTCAGAAAGGGACTTTGTCCACTAAGATAGTCTTGGCGATGAGTCATGACTAACAAGAAATGATTTTCCATGATTATGTGTGCATGCCACAAAGTTTCAAGTTTTTTGTTATGATTATGGGGATTTCATTTTCACTTCTATGATTTGTTCCATGTTAAGATATTATGATCTCTTTTGCAGGTTATGATTTTCAAAAAGATATGATATGATTTTTATTTCTTTTGTATACCCTTACTGAGCATTTGAGCTCACCCTTTTATGTTTTCTTTTCCCCAGGATATAAAGAAAGGTTTTAGGTAAAAAAAATGGAAGATCTTTATGGGAGATATTGAAGATCTTTCACCAGGATTAGAAGATTATGTTCCGAGTTTCCAAAGACACTAAACTATTACGATCCGTGTGTGTGTGTGTTTTTGTTATGTACTAAGTATTCCGCAAATGTAATGTAATGTCCATGTACGTTAGGCTTCGGGTCTCTACAGTTGGTATCAGAGGGAGGTTTAGTCAACCTTTGGAAACTAGGATGCGAAAACGTTAGTGAGATCCCTAGAGATATTTCTAAGGTATGTCTAGGGATGTCCCTAGGGATAAGTATACGTATAGGTTATAGTAATAGAATTACGCTAACGATCATAGAATTAAACCTAAGATGTTGGATATTGAAGGTACTCCCCCTTTATTATGTTGTTTTCCCTAGCATGATTTTTGCCTCTCACACTATTCTTTTGGGGTTTTAGACGATGGATGGAACCCGAAGGAACCGTGTTAATGCAGAATGTGATGGGCAATGCAATGATTGTCCCCCTGAGCAACCAAACGATATAGGATCTGGAATGCAAAATCTTGTAGCCATGCTCACACAACTTTCTCAAGCTATGAATCATGCAGGACTTCCAAACGAGCAAAGGAAGGAGCAACATTCTGTTGAATCCTTCATGAGGCAGCGTCCACCTTCTTTCAGTGGGTCTACTGATCCATTAGTTGCTGAACAATGGATTAGTACTACTGAAAAGATATTTTTAGTTCTTCAATGTTCTGAACATGATAAAGTCATCCTAGCAGTGTATCGTTTGGAAGGTGAAGCTGATCAATGGTGGAATCTTATCAAGAATACGAGGCCAAGAGATGAAATTGAGTCCATGGAATGGGACGAGTTCAAGAACTTGTTTTTCATTAAGTACTTCCCTCGTATTTTTCGAACGATGATGGAAAAGGAGTTTCTTGAGCTGAAACAGAAGGATGATGAATCTGTTGGTATATACGAAGCGAATTTTACAAGACTTGCAAGGTATGCATCTGGCATTATCATCCAACCTGAAAGTAAAGTTGATCGATTTTTCAGTGGCTTAAAACCAAGTCTTCGAAGGGCATTAGCTATAAGAGACTTCAGTAGCTATGAAGAAATTGTGCGTTGTGCTATCAAGGTAGAAATGGAAGTTGGTGTTACATATCCATCTCATGGTTTTGACAAGAAACGAAAGATGGAGTTCAAGGAGAGATCTCAGAATAATGGTGAAAAGAAGATGAATGTTTCCTTATGCACAAAGTGTGGAAAGAAGCATGGTGGAGATTGTCTTAAAGGGACTAGAAAATGTTTTAAGTGTGGAAAAGAAGGTCATCGAGCAGCTGAGTGTCGAAGTAATGGAAAAAGGGTTTCTAATGATGTGAATAAAGCAAACACTGCAGAGAACGCACCGCCAACACTTCAATGCTTCAAGTGCAAGGAAATGGGGCATTATGCTAATAATTGCCCTAATCCAAGGGTTAGTGATGATCAACATGAGCAACCACTGAAGGCAAAGGACAAAGGGAAATCACATGCGATCACTATTGGCAATGTTGAATATGACAACGATGTGGTGGAATGATTAAGTGTTTATGTAATGGGATTCCAAAATAATGTTGTATCATAGAGTATTGCAATATTTATTGATGTGTTATTCAAAGTGATTGAGATATTTTTTGGAAATAAGATGATATGCGCATAATGAAGCCGATAAAATGAAATGTTTAATAGTATTCATGAGCTCATGATTGATATAAGGACTAAGTGATATCATGGTTTGAGTATATAGAATTTTGAGGATTTCGGTATGTGAAAAGTGTTAACTTTTAACTGCATTCAAGTTTTCACTAAGGTTCAATGGGTATTCAAGAGAGTACAAGATTAAGGCCTTTGAATGTTTGGAATGTGACCAACAAGATATATCTTATGATATATGGGGATCAACGATGGTATTAAATCTCTGGTAATCGTTTTCACTATGTTATGAGAATGGACTGTAGTATTATGGATAAGCCTAAAGATTGGAATGGATTATGTTGGACATAAGTTAGTATTGTTTAAGGATAGAAGTTTTTTCGATATTATGGGATGTTATAGTAATATAGTTTTAGAAAAAGGACAACCTGCAGGATGGGCGACAGCCCATCGCTTCGGACAAGGCTGTGGGAATCAAACCCACAACCGAAGTGCGACTGGCCTTTATCGCCTACCACTGACCTACAGGAAGTCCCTGTTTAGTAGAAACTAGTTTTATTATATTAAGGAGTATGATATATGAAGTATAAGTCCATTTTAGGAACCATATATGATTAATCTCACCATAGATCGATTTATGAATATAATTTTTGCTAACCTTTTGTTTGAGACAGATGGAATGACCCGTCATTCTATCACATGATCTGCTAACACTTCACGAATAACAAATTCAACTTCATTTAAGAGATGAAGTGGAAATTGTTCAAGGCACGAACAACAGTGATATTGTATCAAAATAAAGTAAGTATTTATTCTAATTCAAATTTTCAACTTTAAGGAAATGATCTTGAAAACCAAAAATGTTGTCCTAGTGATCTTATACCTGATGAATTAGATGGTACCTTAGATCGTCACAAATCTATGGATTTGTGATTACTGGATTTTCCATAGCCATGTTCTCTACCACTCTCCATCAGAACATGATGGTTAGATTTCTCTTCCATATCCATATTTTCACCTATGTGGAAACCCAGTGATTAGTTTATTTGGGTAATCGTTACATTTCATACTTTAGTTTTTAAAGCCAAGTTTTGGTATTCCCTTTTACGATGTGGGTTTCTATTAAAGAAACTTTGAAATAGTAAACCATTTATAACCCCGACGAATTTCGAGGGCGAAATTCATTTTAAGGGGGGTAGAATGTAACAGCCCAAGATTTTATAAAAAAATATTATTTTTAATTTTATTAATGTCTTGTGTTGTACGCTACACCAAAAGGAGCTTGCACAACACACATCCTTGACTTGACTTGCATTACACGCAATCGCGACCTTCCTCGATAGCGTGTGTAGTACGCAATACCGAGTTTCACTAAACAACGATATGCTATAAAAATATTATTAAAACTAGCCGTTATGAATAGTAATAACCACTTTTTGAAATCCAGAAAATCTTATTTTTCAAAATGAACTTTATTTTTGGATTCGGAGTATCGAATTTAGCCTAAGGTAAAATTTTGGTACTTTTCGGATAACTTTCATATTCTGATGAATAGTGAAAATTACTAAATTATAATTAAAAACAACTTTTTTAATCGAAATAATTAATAGTGATAAATTATTAATTTGAGTGGTTTTAAAGTATATTTATAATATATTTTTACAATTTAATACAATGTTGGTCATTGGTTGTAATTTCACATTTAAACCAGACATAATCAAGTGTCAATCTTTTGATATATATTGTTTCCAAAAAAAAAACGCTATTTATTTTAACAGCGGGATTTAATTATAAAATTAATTAATGCAACTTCTATGTTATGAATTTGGTAAAATAGATTTCATTTTTGAATTCGGAATATGAAATATAGCTTGGGATGAAATTTTGGCATTGTTCTGAAAAACATCAATTTTTGATGAATAGTGAAACTACTAAGTAGTAGGTTAAAAACTGAATTTTGCATAAAACTTAATTTTACCGCTTCTGTGAATGGAATTTCGAAAATCCGAGAGACACGGTTAATATCAAGGACTAAAATGTGGTTCAATGAGATGAAAATAATTTTTTTGTGAATAGTAACTTTTTACTTTTTTTTACCGCGGTTAATAGTAAATAGGGTAACTAAGGGTAAATATGATATTACTATTACCCTAACACATGTCCTAATTCTATTGGACAAGTGTAATTCGACCAAAAACAAACTTAGGAATAAAATATGACCATTTAGGCCCACTTGGATTAGATTAGGACATTTATTATTAATTTATTTAAAGAAAGGTTAAAATAGTTAAAATCAAAGTTTAATAAGTAAATCATTTTTAATATGGGGTTATACATAAGATAAATTCGATTGTAAATATTCATTAGAAAGCTAAAAAGATTTCCTACATGATGGTATTTTTTTTGTAATTTGTAGACATAAAATAATTTAATTTATTTATGACACAACGATGATGCAGTAATTATCTTATTAATGAAATATTGACATAATTAATGTTATAAACACCAAAATAAATGTAATTTGAGATTTTTTATGAATTCCACTAATTTTCTAGGTTACTATGATATATTAGTGTTGATTTAATCAACTTGGTTCGAACATATAATTCTGTTATGACTTTCACAAAAATCATATATCAAATAGTGTCAAAATTGACACAAAATAGTTTTTAAATAAAATATTATATTATTAATTGTTATTTTATTCCTAAAAATCTAAGGTTCGGCCAAATGACTTAGATAAGGATATATGTATTAATAATATACAATTTGGGGTTCGTTTGGCGTGTTATAGTAAGTTTATTAACCATATAGTGAAAGAAAACAAAAAGACACGGTAAAAGTTAAATTATTTAACTTAGAGTTAAATCTAATTGATAAGGTTAAAATAATACCCTAAACTTGTCTAAATCCTATTGGTTGATAGTATTTCGACCCATCCCCACTTTATCTTCGAAATAAGACCCTTTGGAACCATTATAAACTGATTTTGACTTTAATATAAAATAATATTTTGAGATATTCCTAAGGTGCCCCTCTCCTCCCCTATAAAAGGACACCTCCTCCCCCTCCTCCTCACACCAATTTGAGCACTCAAGCTCGGCCAACCCCTGCCAAAATCTCTTCTCCACTTCCCTAGCAACATCCTAGAGGTTCTGGTCTTCCTCAAAGACCAATTTTAGTTCCCTAAGAGGAGGTCTCAAAGAGGCGCTTCAAAGAAGAGGAGGTTCGGACACTTACAAAGCAAGTCGGACCTAAGGTAAGGGAAATATCACAATCTCATTTTTATCCGAGATTGTTTATTTGTAAGTATTTACTGGGTTGTATTTTATCATCCACATACATGTTCCCTCAATATGTAATATTGTTTCCATCCACTTGCAATAGTTTAAATCCAATTTTACCCTTAGGTGAGTTTTTAGTAAAGAATATGAAAGGAATCTTTTGTCGTTTTTCCGTATGAGGTACTTTTTGAATTTTCCGACAAAAGTATGAAGAATGTTTTTTTTAACTTATACGGCATGAATGGATTTTTAAAACATTGTTTCCAAGAAGCTTCCTTTACAAGTTTTCAAGTTTATTTTTAATCAACTTCTTTTATTTTAATGTTGCATGACATGTTATGAAAGGAAAAATGTTTTTGAAGAAGAAAGGATATTTTCCTCAAGAATGGAGTTCAAGTGATTTTCAAAATTATTTTCCATCTAAGATAATAAAGGGTTCTGTTTTTATCACTATTATTACATTGATTTGATCATGTTGTGATGGAATTATTTTTATGAATTCCTTTATCTTATATGAATTGATTTATGATGTCATGATGTTTCAAGAATCCCATTTTTGTTTCATGTGTTATGCGATGATGTATGTTTTATGATTATGTGGCACACATAAGAAAGGATTCATTATAAGATGGGTGGGACCTATATCTCCCTCCAATGCATTGGGTAAAGATTTTATATCTCCTGAGATAGACATGGCTGGAACGGAAGGTTATTTCGGTTCAGTGATACAGGACTGAAACGAGGAGTGAACTCGGTTCAGAAAGGGACTTTGTCCACTAAGATAGTCTTGGCGATGAGTCATGACTAACAAGAAATGATTTTCCATGATTATGTGTGCATGCCACAAAGTTTCAAGTTTTATGTTATGATTATGGGGATCTCATTTTCACTTCTATGATTTGTTCCATGTTAAGATATTATGATCTCTTTTGCAGGTTATGATTTTCAAAAAGATATGATATGATTTTTATTTCTTTTGTATACCCTTACTGAGCATTTGAGCTCACCCTTTTATGTTTTCTTTTCCCCAGGATATAAAGAAAGGTTTTAGGTAAAAAAAATGGAAGATCTTTATGGGAGATATTGAAGATCTTTCACTAGGATTAGAAGATTATGTTCCGAGTTTCCAAAGACACTAAACTATT
Source organism: Viscum album (assembly GCA_963277665.1). Lineage (NCBI taxonomy): Eukaryota > Viridiplantae > Streptophyta > Magnoliopsida > Santalales > Viscaceae > Viscum > Viscum album. Next base: position 300,239,667 of record OY728137.1, on the reverse strand, counting down.
ACGATCCTTGTGTGTGTGTGTTTTTTTTATGTACTAAGTATTCCGCAAATGTAATGTAATGTCCATGTACGTTAGGCTTCGGGTCTCTACACTTCACCTCTCTAAGAAAAATCCCTCAAGAGACGATACTTCCGAAGTATGTGCTTTGTCTGCTGATATGACCTTGGCTTTTCTGAAAGTTTCACCGCTGTAGTATTATCACAATAGAGTGTGATAGGATCATTACTGTTGGGTACTACATCCATCTCTTGGACGAAGCTTCGCATCCATACTGCTTCTTTAGCTGCCTCAGAAGCTGCGATATACTCGGACTCTACTGTAGAATCAGCCACAACACATTGCTTTGAGCTCTTCCAGCTCACTGCACCTCTATTCAAAATGAAGATGTATCTAGTCTATGACTTCATGTCATCTTGATCAGTCTGGAAACTAACAACTACATGTCCTCTGATGACTAGTTCCTCATCTCCTCCATAAACCAGGAACATATCCTTAGTACGCCTCATATACTTAAGGATAGTCTTGACTGCCATCTAATGGCGGTCTCCTGGATCAGCTTGATATCTTTTTACCGCACTTAATGCGTAAGCAACATATAGCCTCGTACATAGCATAGCATACATGACTGACCCCGTCGCAGATGCATAAGGGATCCTTGACATTCTCTTTATTCCCTCATGTGTCTGAGGACATATTTTCGTGGAAAGATAAATGCCATGTGACACTGGAAACAATCCCCTCTTGGGTTATTCCATACTGAATCTCTTCAGTATCTTTTCAATGTATGTACTTTGACTCCGACCCATCATTCTCTTGGATATATCACGATGGATTTTAATCCCATGAATATATGCTACCTTTCCCAAGTCTTTCCTGGAGAAGCATTTATGCAACCATTCCTTAACTGACTGTAAGACAGGTACTTCGTTTCCTATTAGTAATATGTCATCAACATATACAATTAGGAAAATTACTGCACTTCCACTAAACCTCTTGTAGAAACAAGGATCACATTCATTCTTAACAAATCCAAATTTCGTTATAGCTTCATCAAAACGAATGTTCCATGACCTTGATGCTTGCTTTAATCCATAAATGGATTTATGAAACTTGCATACCTTTTTGGCATCCTTTGGAGTCACAAACCCTTCAGGTTGTGTCATGTAGACAACTTCCTGGAGGTTCCTATTAAGGAATGCTATTTTGACATCCATTTTCCAAATTTCAAATTCATGGAAAGCGATAATGGCCAATAGGATTCTGATGGATTTCATCCTCACAACCGGTGAAAATGTTTCATCATAGTCAATTCCTTGACGTAGTCTAAAACCTTTTACAACCAGTCATGCCTTATAGGTGCTGACTTTACCCTCCATGTACAGTTTCTTCTTGAATACCCATTTATTACCAATAGGCTTTACATCAACGGAAGGATCTACCAAAATCTAGACTTGTTTTTGGTACATGGAATCCATTTCAGAATTCATGGATTCTTGCCACTTGGAAACATCTATGCCTTCAACTGCTTCTTTGTAGGTAAGAGGATCATCATTGCCAACCAATAATGATTCACTATCCTCGGTGACAGGAAAACCATATCTTTCTGGTTTTCTCACCTCTCTCGTTCTCCTAAGCAATTCTTGTGTCTCTGGAACAGATTTTTCTTCCACGGGGCTTTGTGGAATCTGTTCTTATACCAACTCTTGTGTATCTTGAGCCTCGACTTCATTGAATTCAATCTCACTCCCACTATCACTTATGGAGATGTGCTAACTCTCAAGGAATATGGTGTGTCTTTCCACTGTACCCTTTTTGTCTGAGGGTTTTTATAGGTAATATCCCCTTGTTTCCTTGGGATATCCTATACAGATACACTTTGTGCCTTGGGGAGCAGGTTTGTTACCTGAAGAGGCCTTAAAAAATGCTTTGCTACCCCACACATGTAAATTAGATAATATGGCTTTGCGTCGACTCTATAACTCATATAGAATACCATTTATCAATTTAGTTGGTACATGGTTTAATATGTGTGCTACTGTTTGTAATGCATATCCCCAAAAGGATAATAGAAGACTCGCATGACTCATCCTTGATATCACCATGTCCAACAGGGTGCGGTTCCTCCTTTCACTTACACTATTCCACTACGGTGTGTAAGGAGGAGTGAGTTGAGATAAAATCCCAAAATCCCGTAAGAAATCAATGAAGTCCTAATTAAGATATTCTCCTCCTCTTTCTGAGTGGAGCTTCTTAATATGCTTACCAAGCTAGGTCTCAACTTCATTCTTCTATTCTCTGAACCGATCAAAATAATCTGACTTATACCTCATTAAGTAGTTATATCCATATCTACTAAAATCATCTGTAAAAGTTATGAAATATGAGAACCCACCCCTTGCTTCAACTGGAAATGGTCCAAACACATATTTATGAACTAATTCTATAAGCTCTTTATCTCTTTCACCATTCCCACTAAATGGGGCTTTGGTCATTTTGCCTTGTAGACACACATGACATTCACCAAGTGGTTTTAGTTCGAAAGAATCTAAATACCCATCTTGATGTAATTTTGTCAAACGTTTCTCATTGACATAACCTAGCCAGTGATGCCAAAGTTGGGTGTGGTATGAGTCATGTGTATTAACTTTGTTATTGATTTCCATTACTTGGTTTGTGTATTCTAACACATAAAGGCCGTTATATAAATGTGACATACCAAAACAAATGCAATCTTTATAAAAATAGAAACATCCACTTCCAAACATGAAGATGAATCCATCAGTATCTAATCTGGATACTGAAATAATGTTTTTGGTTACAGAGGTAACATAATAACCTCCTTTCAAAACCAATATTATCCCCATAGGCAATGTGAGGTGGTAGTCCCCGACAGCTACAACAACAAGTCTGGCTCTGTTGGATGCTCGTAGATCTACCTCCCCTCGATAAATCTTCCTAAATCTACTTGGTTCCTATATTTGGATATATATATGTGACCACCACAAGAAGTATCTGATACACAATTAGTAAAAATAGATAGATTGCATTTGATAACAAACGCACCTGAAGCTTCCCCTTGCTTCCTTGGTTGGGTGCAGTTTTTCTTCCTGTGGCCCTTCTTGCCACATGCCAAACAAAAAACACCATGTTCATTTGCCTCCCCTTTGATATTCCTTTTCTAAGAAGTCCTTGAAGAAGCTTTGGGCTTAAAGCTCTTCGCCTTCCCTTTCCTTTTATTAACCATGAGGCCAGAAGGCTTTTCACGCTTCATGTCATTGTCCACATGGAAAATAAGGATAAGAAGTTCAGATAGAGACTTCTCAATGTTGTTCATGTTGAAGTTCACAACAATGTTTGAGAAGCTCTGGGGGAGTGATGCGATAATGAGATCAGTACCCAGTTATTCAGGGAGTTTAAACCCTAGAACCTCCAAGTGCCAATGTAGCCAATGAGATTTACTACATGAGGCCCAACTGGGGCACCCTCTCCAAGCTTGCTCTGAAATAGAGCCTTGGAGATCTCAAACCTTTCTTATCTTGCTCTCTCCTGGTATAGACCACGAAGGTTCTTGAGCATGCTGTAGGCATCCATGTCTTCATGAGACTTCATGATCTCACTAGACATAGATGAAAGCATCAAACATTGAATGTCGAGAGAGTCGTTCAAATGTTGATCATAGACTGGGAAATCTTCATTACTCACCCCTGGGGCAGGGGAATCAGGAAGCAAGGACTCCAGCACGTAAAACTTTCATTCATGGTGTAGGATAACCCAAAGGTGCCTAAACCATTCCTGAAAGTTGCTGACGTTGAGGATATTGTCTTTATCCAGAATTGATCGCTGAGAAAAGGTGGTTGACGAGTTTGTCATATCGATTCTACAAATTAAAATAGCAGATTTATCAGTACTTTCTTGATTACATTTTATGAGAAATAATAAATGAATTAATTAGTTCTCCCACTATTTTATCAAGTCCCAATGGCCCTCACCATTGAACTCAGAATGTACAGTTTCTTTGACATTCTAGTGGCAAGGATCCATATTCCCCTTCGCATAACCCCAACAAGGGTGGGTCAAGCTATTTGAAGGTATTTAGGTAGGCATGTCTTTGCCAACCGTGAGCTTACAGTTCCTTGATATGTTGAGTGGACTCCCCAATCCTGAAATATTGACTTGGATTTCCTCAAATCTTGCCTCCAATATTACATCAATTCTAGAAAGGGATACTCCTCTTGACGTAATATGGTTAAGTCAACCCGGATCCTTTCATAAGGGATTACTTTATAAAATTAAGTGTCCCAACAAGGGTTGGTCAAACACATAGTTTTATTTATTCTTTCCCTTAATTAGGTAACAGAAGGCTAAGTCTGGCCTAATATGGTATTAAGGGATTTTAATCCTTTATGTGTAGTTTTGCATTATCACATGCTTGTTAATATTAAGTGATGCTTGCTTAAGTGATTAACCATGTTCTGATAATGTTTACGCATAGTCTAGTTTTTATTTTATTACATCTTTGCATGATTGTTCATTTTATTATCTATGTGATCGTGAAAACACATACATAATAAATAAACCATGAAATTTAGACAGAAATAAAATAATATGGCATGATCACGAGCTTCTATTGGTTATCTTATCTATCAGTTTTGATAAGCTCACCCTAACTTAGTGAAAACACCTTGAACCTGATGGTTTGTGTTTTCTAGCTCCCACCTGTCCACCTTTGTATCTTCTTGCGTCGGTTTCACCTCGGCTTCAGGATTTGAATCGTCTCCTCTGGCTTGGGAGATTCTCCATTACATGGGTTTACATTAAAGAAACCATTGGAACGTAGGCCCTACATTTTACTAGAAAAAGGATCGCAGGATGACAAATTTAAATTAAATAAATTTAAATGAAACCATACACATACAAAGGGTCTTTGGTCTAGCTCATGATCATCCATAGCATGCAATGACATTTATGCAAATTTAGAATTAAAATTCTTTTTATCGTTCTTTCATTTAAGGTGAGTCACGCTCAATTTCAATTAATTATGATCATATAATTAATCAATTCTTTATCATAAATTAATTTCTGAATTTCCTTGAGATTATTCTCATCCATATTCCTCGTATGTGTCTTTGTACATTGGAGGAAACTTGGTGAATTTCCATTTCTGGAAAGTACATGATGTGTAGTTAATAATTACACGGCGTGTATTGCTTTTCACTCTTTATCCAAAGTATACACCGGGGGCTTTGGCGTGTTTTTCTGTACTTTGAAAATTTTGGCATACACGGCATGTAGATAAACCATACACAGCGTGTACTTCCTTGTTACGCGGTAACCAGCCTGGTGATCCCGTGTACACGGTATGCGGCTTGTCCTTGTACACTGTTTCACCTGGCCCAGAACGGACTACATGGCGTGTTGCTCCAACATACACGCCGTGTATTCCTATTTCCACGCGCTAATCAGTTATGGTCAACATGGAATGATTAATACTTATGCATATTCAATTCACACTGTGTGGTTTGGCGGACCAGTGCATGTTCGTTGAACCTAAGTACACAACGTGTAGTTTTAATTACATGCCGTGTAATCCCGTGTTGTATAGACAGAAAGAGAGACTCATCCGGATGAGTTCCACATTTTTATTTTAATCAAAATTAAAATTAAAAGGTTGTTTCTATGATGTGAATCGTGAAACGAAGGATGATGAACAGATCTCATTTATTCAGATTTATAGAACGATTTATTTCGAATTAAATCAAATATAAATGCGTAAATTATCAACGAAAATTAAATAACTATCATCAATATTGTTACCTCGCTCTAATACCATTTGAAGGTTCCGAGTGTAGCGGAAGCGCATGGGTAGATGTGCCCACTTGGATTTTTATCATTATCAATGATCAATCTGGGATCAATACGATGATAAATGCCAGTCTCCACAGATCGAATCACAGAAATAGACAAAAGAAATAGAAAGTCCTGGAACCGCAAAGTAGGATCGTTAGAAGTTGATTATAATTAATTTAATTAGTTGAAAAGAAATGCCTTTTTTGGTGTTCTTTCTTCATTGATGATTTTTATCACATTCCAATGTGATTCGTCATTGCGTCACAGAAGCCATGTGTAGACTTCCTCTAGCGGTGATCCACACATGAACCTCATATCTCTAGACATTTCCAAAGGAGTCTCCGGGTGCTAGCATGGAGAAACCATTCCTTGATTTTTCCACCTTAGATCGTCTTGATCCGATGGAAGAAGATCTCTCTCAGTCTTGAGAGCATTCTTGGAGGAAGAGGTTCTTTCATCCTTGAAATAATTCTCCAGAGTTTTTGTGCACAATGATTCTATTGTGTTTCGGAAAAGTGTTGGGGTTGTGAGGATATTTATAATCATGCTTGAGGTTGTAGTGTTATGACAGTAAATAAACGTGTTACGCATTTTATTTATTTTATTGACTCTTATTTAAAACCCCCATGTCGAATAATTAATTACTTGACATGCACCCATGCTGATTATAATAAATATCATTTAAAACAATATTATATCCTCAAAATCCCGACTGGAAAAAATACACGGCGTGTAATTGTTTTTCAATGAAAACTACAGGGCGTGTATAGTCAATGTACCCGGCGTTTATAACTTGTTTTCATTTATTCATTTCCTTTCCATAAAGAAAACTACACGGCATGTAATTATTAATACATGGCGTGTACTTTTTTTTCCATGAAAAACTACACGGCGTGTAATATTTAATACACGGCTTGTATATCTTGTTTTTCATTTCCTTCTTCCTCCATAATTAAAATGATTTAGGCATGCATGAATAATTATTAAACCACATATAGGAATAATCTTTATTCTACTTGAGATACTTGAATACACCTAGTGTGTGAACCTCTAGGCCTCTATCTCGTTGGCATTAGGCGAGCTTGCATAAAGTCCAAGATTACTGTCTAGCAACAGGTCAAGAAACCCAAGAGAAAGAAGTTGACACCGCATTGACGTGTCACCTCATACGAACACTTACTATGTAATTTTAATCCTTTGTCTCGATATCTCATCAAACATGTTTCATGGAAGTGTCATAAACCAATATGCTTGATCCGTCGTTCTTTGACTACCTGAAATAAACTCGTCGTTCACACCATGGCCATGGAATTTAATGCGACAATTTTATTTCAATCAAAGGGCCGGGATATCAACTTCCATAAATGGAAGGGACAAATCCTTCCTCGACTTATCCATTATCAACAAGTCACTTGTGATGCACCCAACGTACCTTACTTCCCGCCAACTGTCTATGTGATGTTTTTCGTCAGTAAATCTAAGTGCGCGTGTTATGACATGATTTAATGATAATCTTCCAGTCTAAGGACCATCACACACGCTCGTAGATAGCAGTGTCCGATGACACCAAGACATGCGGAATTGCTACTGGCAGGTCTGTTCTCATAATATCCCATCTTAGAGATTACCAAGTGCGAACTCCATGAGATAGAGTCTTGTCTTCTTACGAGTACTCGCACATGACGGTCTGTATACTATGTGTCCTATCATAGTATTTCATCCAACCGTAGAACTTTTTTTAGAATATTGTTATAGCATTTCAAAGTTCTATGACCTTATCAATGCAACAAAAATTCATAGACATTATTATATTATAGTAATACAGAACAATGAACAATATATAATAAGTGAACATTCATGTAAGCAAAGTACAAAGCAGTTGGTTCTCAGGAAACCAACCCTTACAGATTCACACTCACATGGAAAACAATTTAAAAAGAAAAGATATTTAATAAGTCTTGAAGGGTCCATTAATGCATTATAAAATAAGTAAAACAAACCCAAAATCACATTATTTTAATGTTAAAACATATATTTTCTGAACATAAAACATATATTATTTTATTTCCTCACTATTGGGTCATTATGATGTCATAAAACACATCATATATTTATACAGTATTTAATTTTTACCTGAAATATTGACTGTCTTAGAAAATTATGAAAAATTCACCGTTGGACAATTTTGATGTCTTGATTCCAGAAATAAAATTCATTTTATCTAAATAATTTTCTATAGATGTTAATTTTCACATTTAATATAAAAAAGATATTTTTTGAAAATTCATGGGTTTTGACAAAAATGGCTTCCAATACATAATAAAAATTACTATTTCATTCAAAAAATATATGATCATTTATATTTAATAGAAATTTATTTAATAATAATAATAATATTTTATTAAAATATCATTTTTTCAAAATTCCATTAATTCATCAAAATAGCTATCTTAGTTGAACACTAACTAAAAATACTATTTTTGATTTAAAAACTATTTACAAGGTAACAATAATAAAATAAAAGTATATTCGTTATTATATACAAAAATAATGCACATAACCACAATACTAGGTATTTGTTACATAACCCCATAAAAACTGCCTAAGACCTAAGGGTAAGGTGTGCGATGGTGACAGACTCTTGGGGTGGCTCAGAAAGCATTCCACGTGTGGTGATCTCTATCAACTTCCACTTCTCTCATAGACAGTTATGTTCGAGCTTGATATGATGAAGATAAACTTGGGCTTGGTCAAGAGCAAAGCCCAACGACGCCACCTATTTTCTGAGCTCCGACAAATGGGATTCGTATGGAGAAATTCTACTGGATGAGGTCATCTCTTCCTTTGTCTAGGTAAATTAGATTTGTTAAAGTCTTATATTTATACTAATCAGGTTATCACTATTCAACTGATATATTTGCAATGGTCACAATTATTAACACAAAACCAAATAAGTTGACATTTTATATAATCATTTTATATAAAGATGCATTTAATTAGATCAATAGGGATTTCCAATAATGAATGTTTGGGTCCTTACAATCTTACCCCCTTTAAAAATTTCACCCTCGAAATGTTTTTTTCCCATACTAAAAACAGATGTGGGTAACTATGCTTCATCATTTACTCTGATTCTCACTTTTCCTCTCCAAAAATGTGGTTTCACCACAACACCTTGACAAGGGGCATTGTCTTATTTCATTGAACATTTTCTCTACGATCTAAGATTTTCATTGGTTGCTCCTCATAAGAATGGTTATCCTCTAACTGTACCAACTCTGTAGAGAGTATATGTGAAGGGTCTTGTATGTACTTCCTTAAGTGGGATACATGAAAGACATCATGTACTTTGGCCATGGTAGGTGGAAGTGTTAGTCGATAGGCCACAACTCCAACACGATCAAGAATCTCGAAGGGGCCGATGTACCTTAGACATAACTTACCTCTCTTTCCAAACCTCATAACCTTATTCCAAGAAGATATGCATAGAAACAACTTATCTCCAACTTTAAACTCAAGGTATCATCGATGGTTATCTACATTTTTCTTTTGTCGACTCTGGGATGCCTTGATATGCTGCTGAATGGTTTTAAACTTCTCCACTATTTCTTTGACCATTTCTGGTCCAGTAGCTTATGCTCACCAACCTCATCCCAGCACACTAGTTTTCTTCACCTTTTCCCATAAAGTGGTTCATATGGTGCCATTTGGATGCTCGAGTGGAAACTATTATAATAAGAGAAATCAACTAGAGGAAGATGTTGATCCCATCGTCCTTTAAAGTCCATTGAGCACACTCTCAACATGTCCTCATGTGTATGGATAGTCTGCTCACATTGGCCATAATTTTGAGGATGATAGGCCATACTAATGTTCAGTTCAGTATTCAGAGCATGTTGAAGACTCTTCAAAAACATAGAGGTGAATCTTGTATCCTGATTAGACACAATAAATAGTGGTACTCCATGCAGGCATACTACTTCCCTATTATATATTCGTGTCAGTTGATCCAATGATAAATCCTCCCAAATAGCAATGAAGTGTGCAACCTTTGTAAGATGATCCACAATATCCCAGATTGCATTATTTCCTTTGGATTTCTTCAGAAGTCCAATGACAACGTCTATTGTGATTTCTCCCATTTCTATTCTACTATGATCAGTGGTTGCATCATTGCCTTAGACTTCTACCTCTCGGCCTTCACATGTGGAAACACTAGGAACTTTGATGTATATTCAGCAATCTCATTATTTATATTATCCCACCAATAATTCTTTCGGATATCTTGATACATCTTTGTGTTTCTTGGTTGAATAGAGAAATTCAAACTACATGCATCATCCAAAAGTTCCTTCTTCCATTCCAGACATGATGGAATACAGAGTCCTTTCCCAAATCTCACAATTCCTTCTTCATTATCATTAATCTCCGAGTATTTCCCTTTTCCAATAGCTTCCACTTATTCTTGAATTCCCACATCATCTTTTTGAGCATCCATTAACCTTTCCAATAGTGACGGTTGAGGAATCATTTGTGAAAGGATTGATTATTTTCCCTTATTTATGATTCCCATGTCCATCTTCAACAAATCTATGAAGACTAAATCCATTTCAATTCTCATCAATGATATAATTTTTTAGTCCTTTCTACTTAGGGCATCCACCACCTTGTTCGCTTTCCCAGGGAGGTAATGGATTGAGAAGTCATAGTATTTGATCAGCTCTAACAATCTTCTTTGGATCATGTTCAACTCATTGTGTGAATATATAATTGAGTCTTTTGTTGTCCGTATATATTTCACACCTCTCCCCAAAGAGATAGTGCCGCCAAATTTTCAAAGCGAAGATCACTACAACCAACTCAATTTCATGTGTTGGATAGTTCTGTTCATGAACATTCAATTTCCTTGAAGCTTTCCTCCCATTCATTAGTCTAAGAAAAATTTACTCCCTTCCATGTTAGCTTGGTATGAGGGTTGGAAAATCCTGAGAAATTTCTCAGAAATAGTCGATAATATCCAGCTAACCCCAAGAATCTACAAAAATCTGTTACCGATGTTCCCCTAACCACCCCTCAATTGCAACTATTTTGGAGGTATCCATAGATATCCAATTTCTTGTGATGATATGGCCCAAGAATGAGACCTCCTTCAACCAGAACACAAACTTACTATAGTTTTCATAGACCATCATCTTCCATAATGTCTCTAATACAATTCTCAAATGCTCCTCATGATCCTCCTTGGTTTTGGAGTATATCAGAATATCATCTATAAACACTACCAAAAATTTATCAAGGTCGTCTCTAAGACTATATTCATCATTTCCATGAAGATTGCTAGAGAAATAGTGAGTCCTAAATGCATTACTATGAATTCATAGTGCCCGTATCTTGTAATAAAAGCAGTTTTGGGGATATCTTCCTTCTTTACCCTTACATGATAATATCCCAAACACAAATCCACCTTGGAGAAGTATTGTGCTCCACGAAGCTGATCAAACAAATCATCAATTCGTGGGAGAGGATACTTGTTCTTTATCGTGATTTTGTTAAGCTCAATATAATCAATGCAAAGGCGCATTGACCCGTCTTTCTTCTTAACAAAGAGGACTGGTGCACCCCATGGTGAATCACTTGGGCATATAAACCCTTTTTCCAGATTCTCCTATAGTTGTTTCTTCAGCTCCTCAATCTCTAGAACAACCATTCTATATGGAGTCTTGGATATTTGAAACGCCCCTGGTATAAGATCAATTGATAATTCAACATCTCTTCTAGGAGGAAGACAAGGAAATTCCTTGGGAAACACTTCAGTGAATTCCCTAATAAGAAGAATGTATTCAAGGATATTTTCCTCCTTAGACTCAATCATCTGAGCCAAATACTCATTCCCATAGGGTAGTAATATCCACTCTTGAGATGATGGAGCTAAAAACTATTCATCTTCCTCCTTGCACTTGTAAAGAATCAGGGGTTGATTCTCCATATGGAGAGTGATTTCCCTCCCATGACAATTTATGTTAGATTTATATAAGGAATTCCAATCCATTCAAATAATTACATAAAATTATACCATAGGGAGTATGATGAGGTTTGACAGGAAGTTTAATCCAGGGATTATGATAGGATAGGAGTTATATTCATGGGATGCATTGATTCCCCATTTTCCATACTCAAAGACATCTTCACCTATATAATTTTTGGTGGTGCTGGGATTGTTATATAAATATTTCAAGATATAAAAGAATGCGTAGAACCTGAATCAAAAAGTACGTTCCCCGATCCTAAATGAAAAACTAGAGTAGCTATCACCACATCGTTGTTGGGGTTCACTTAGACAGTAGTGATGGAAAAAGCTCTAACTTACTACCATGGAGTTTGTTGGTTGCCTCGGAAAACCCTCGGCTTAGGGAACTGATTTGTAAGATGCCCTAGTTTTTACAGTTGTAGAAATAGACAACGTGTTGAGGTTGGAACGGAGCGTTCCTATTCTCTATTGCATCCACAAGTTTTTCTTGTCATCAGTTAACAGCTATGTGCCCTTCTTCTTCCACACCTAAAGCATTTCCTCGTCCCCTTCTAGAAATTTCCAGGGTACTTATTTCCACACCTTTGGAAAGTGTGGTGTTGGATATTCTTAGCACCATTATATTTGTCCATTGGACCACCAGTATTGAATTAAATCTTACGCTTCATATCCCCATGATACCCCTGAAGTTTTACGATATCTATTTTGACTTTGAGGGAACATTGGACAATTTTCTCATAGCTACCGATGTCACGGATCTACAGTGCATTCCATAGGCTAGTTTTTATCCCACCAAAGAAGTGGTCAACCTTGCATTCGAAGGTAATGACAAAGCCCAAAGAATATCGTGCAAGACTTGTGAATTTTGCTTCGTATGCTCAAATAGATTCTTCTTCTTCTTTTGTGAGTTCAAGGAAGTCTCTTTCCATATTAACCCGGAGGGTTCATGGAAAATATTTATCGAAAAACATATTCCGGAAATCCTTCCATTCCAATTCCTCGATCTCCTCCTTAGGATTCGTATTTTTGATCAATGTCCTCCATTGATCAGCTTCACCCTCCATATGATAAGCAGCCAGGATAACCATCCCTTGTTCGGAACATTGAAGGATGGGGTAGATCATTTCAATGGAGTTTATCCATTGTTCTGTGATTGAGGGATCAGATGATCCATTAAAAGTAGGAAGCCTTTGTCTCTTGAAGCTCTCAACAGCGACTTGTTCTTTCTTGGGGGGGGGGGGTTGAACATTCCTCTTGAACCATTTTTCTATTCAAATCTTGAGTTAGCTGAGAGAGAAGCATGACAATGTTCGCAATTCCCGCTACCAATGGATTGATAATCTTATTAGTACAGTCATAGCATTGATCTCCACATCGGTTGTTAGCCCGAGTCCTCCTATTATCGGCCATTGGCTGGAATGAAAGGAAAGTTAGGGGTAACACATAAAGTGTAATACAAGGAAAAAACTAGCAACTTATAAATAAATTTTATTTCCTTAACATATGAATCTATTGGATTCGGTCTATGTTATCCAGGATTTACTTTCTAACATATATTCTTAGGGCATTTTTTTGTCCCTTAATAGTGGTTCATACTAATCTTGTGAATTTACCAAAGCATATCCCCCAAGAGTGTCATAACCAACAGTGCAGCAAGACCCATTGTCCTGCACCAGTTCTTATTTGAGTCTAGCTCAAAGTGGTGTTTTTGGGTTTTACACCTAGGATACATCTGTGATAGAGCCGCATCTACCTACTCGTATCCAGACAGGGATGTATTTTCTTGATAAAACACTTACTCAATAATCACAAAAAATTAGGGATATTTTTATTATACTTAGTCATGTTTCTACATCTTTACTTGGGTTTTATAATCCTAATCCCAAAAATAACTAAACCTATCCTCTGATACCAACCATGACAACCAAGATCTTTTATTACACAATTAAACATAATTTATTATATAAACTTCACTTGATAAAATATAAAATATCAAGAGGACCAGTGTATTTGGGGCTTAGGATCATTACATAACATCTTAAACCCTGAAATACAACATCTTTATTGAAAACTTTCTTTACATGACCACGACATTCCGTCGTACTTAGCATTGCATGGGATAACCTGAGGACATGCATAAGAAAAGGGTGAGTAATAAAGCCCAGTAAGGGAATAAGCTTGGAGTATCATGGGGAATACAATACATGTTAAAAAATACACATATCATTATATCACAATAGAAGAATAAATATAAAGGCATGATAAATCATGACAATCATAACATGGAAATGTGGCAACAACACTTAACATGGAATTAGCACGGGCCAAGGCTCATTGCACATGGAGCATGAGTAAATCCTCATTGCACATGAAGCACGAGTAAAAACTAATTTCACATGAATTAGAATGAGTAAACACCCATTTCACATGACGTATCAAGATACAATTCTTAACCCAATACATTTGAGCGCTATAAGGGCGCACCCTTCATAAACATTTCATTTCATGCGTAAGTGTGCCACATGGATCAAATAACATGGATTCATAAAACGTAATCATGTATTCTATGATAAAGTAATGTGGAATTAAAACATGAAACTTTATAATCAATAAGTAAATTTTCATAATGGTTAATACCCTTGATAGAGAAATGGGCATGGTATTCACTACACAATGACATTGTCTTGGAAAATCTGTTGAATTTCGGTAGAGTAACGGCGTGACGTAAAAATTAATACAAATGGTAGATGAGAGAGAGAGGGATATATCATCATATGTACATGAAATGTACAGTAAGGGGGTCATATAGATTCATGTCCCAACAATTTTAATGGAATTTAGAGTCTGGATACAAAATAATTGCTTGAATGTTAAAGAGGAGAGAGAAATTCCTTTCGGAATTTCGGCATAGTAATGGGTGTACATGGGAGGAATTTAGTGAGTGAGAAAGGCGACTCCCATCATTCAGACATAAAGATGGAAGTATGGGGGAGGTTTGAAACCATACCCCAACATTTATAATTTAAATTAAAAGGCATAACAATTTATTGAAAATTGGAAAAAAATGAGAAAGGAAGAAAAAATCCCTTACTTGGATGTGTGCTTCCAAAGGCTTGAGAGAGGATTGAGAGAGGATTATTGGGAGCTTGGGGAACCTTGGGAGGATTCTAGAGAGAATATTTAAGAGGTTGTATTAATATAAAAGGCTTTGAGTGAGGGGGGTGTTGGATCTCGGATGGGTTTATATAGGAAATGTGAGGGAATTCTTTATTATTTAGGTTTGGGACACCTAACATTAAACTAATCCAAAACACATACCAGCCCATGGATTTTTCCCATGGTTTTTGGAAAAGGGAATTTTAAAACAATATTTTATAATTACAAATTCCAAAAATCTTAAAATAATGGGGTTTCTTATGTGGAGGTGATTCACACTACCAAAGAAAACAATTTTAAAAGACAAGATGTTTAATGTGTTTTGAAGGGTCCATTAATGCTTTGTAAAATAAGTCAAACAAACCCAAAATCACATTATTTTAATTTTAAACAATATATTGGCCTAAAATAAAGCTTATATTATTTTATTACATCACTATTGGGTCATTATGATGTCATAAAACACATTTTATATTTAAACAGTATTTCATTTTTACCCAAAAATTTGACTGTCTCAGAAAATTATTACAAATTCACCATTGGATAATTATGAAGTCCTGATTCCAGAAATAATATTCATTTTGTCTAAATAATTTTCTAAATATGTTAATCTTCACTTTAAAAATAAAAACTTGCATTTATCGAAAATTCATGGCCTTTGACAGAAATGGCTTTCAAACCATTATAAAAATTACAATTGCAATAATAAAATTATACGATCATTTATATTTAATAAAAATAAATTTAACAATAGTATTATTATTTTATTAAAATATTATTTAATTCAAAAATCCATTAATTCATCAAAATAGCTTTCTTTGTTGAACACTGACTAAAAATAATATTTGTGCTTTAAAAACTATTTACATGGTAATAATAATAAAATGAAAGTATATTCATTATTATATACAAAAATAATGTACATAACCATTGTACTAGTTATTTGTTACATAACCCCTTAAAACAACTACACGAGACCTACGGGTAAGGTGTGTGATGGTGACAGACTCTTGGGGTGGCTCAGATAACATTGCACGTGTGGTGATCTCTATCAACTTTCACTTATCCCATGGATGGTTCCATTTGAGCTTGACATGATGAAGCTCATCTTGGGCTTGGTTAAAAGTGAATCCCAATGACGCCACCACTTTTCTGAGCTCCAAAAAATGGGCTATGTATGGAGAAATTCTACTGGATGATTCAATTGCTTCCTTTGTCTAAGTAAATCGGATTTGTTAAATATCTATATTTATACTAATCAGGTGGTCATTGTTAAATGACTATATTAAAAATGGTGAAAATTCATAACATAAAACCAAATAAGATGACATTTTATATAAAAAATTTACATAAAGAGGCATTTAATTAGATCAAGAGGGTTTTCTATTATTGAATGTTTGGGTCGTTACATTCACAATGTTCGAATTCCATGATCCTCATACATTCTATAATGCATCACTATATCATTGGAATCTAAAACATCATGTTCATTCCTCAATGGGGAATATCATATACTCTTATCGGGGAACCGAGGATCCACCACTAGTAATATAATGTTGTATAATCCATAATTGATTATTTTTAAACTAGTAATCTTCACCTAAAATACATTGAGGCCAGTCCCTATACATATTAAGAATCCTTGGGTCTTGATCATATCAACTGGTGATTCTTGAGCATCCTAGGAATTCAAAATAGATCAATTGCAAATAGATGATTGACATGAATCATAGTGAATCTCATAACATATAAAAATAATTATAAAATGGATTTTTATTTTCATTAATTACCATATTAATCATATACCCATCAGGCTTAAAAGTTTGTTAGGGTTCTATGTAGCACCCACAACCATCAATATCCATGGTCACTAACTCCCTAGGGTAGTCTATTAATGCATCACCTATATTGGTTCCCTAAGTCACAATGTAATAGTGTAAATATATGTTGACTCCTTGGGTCATGCTCAACTCCTGGGTCAACACCAATTTCTTGGTGGTTATCCCATCCCTAGACTTAATTGGAATCATCCTATGGTCTCATAGGCCTAAAGCGTATTCCACACAGGCTATAACCTCATAAAATGGATGAAGTCACTTATCTATTTTCTTGGTGATTCCATTCTAGTAAACTCACCCAATCCATCTGTAATCTACCAAATGAATTTCCACTTATAATAGATCATCTCATGGGTCAACATCTATCATACAAGGTTCTTCTATATAAATTCACATCACAATATTATTGTTGGTGTCTAATAGATTGGGTATCTACTTGGTCTAGGTCTCATCCATTAGTGGTCCTAGCATCAATATAGTGACAATGGCCTTTTATTACTTTTCTAATTTACTAATTTCACCCGAGAAATTTTATATTGGTTAAAATTTTCAATTTAAATAAAAATTAAATTTAAATTAACCAAACAATTTAAATTAAACTCTTCACTTTAAATTAATCATAGTGGAACATTAATTTAGAAGATTTAAGCACACATAGTTGATTGACTATATAAAAATGCACCCTAAACAACCTACATTGATTCTATATTTCTTGTAATAAGGACTACCAAAATCATTGTGAAATTTCACCCCTCTTTAATGTCTCGGTCTAATAGCTCTACCTTGACACGTTGTGAACCGTCCAAGCTCAACCATCCATTGAAAATTCATGTGATGTACAATTTCTCATCATAAAATAAATAATTTTTTCAATTATAATAATCTATAATGTATTAATAAATTTAAATGAAATTATCAATTTAACTAAGAAACCATTACCCTTGAATAACATACCGGTTAGCTGATTACACTAGAAATATATTGAAATTCATGCCAATGAAACATGGAATTGCTATAAACTCAATATTAACCAAATAAATTATGAACATAACTGTTTATATAAATATTTATATTTTATTTCAATTAAATACCATTGAAAAAGTTATGTTGTGACGTAAACCCATGAAAATGTTGTGCAACTATAGGATGATGTTGTCTTAGGACCTATAATTTTAAATAGTATGAAATCCCCAAGAACATTAGATGATTTTATAATCCTCCAACTAAATCCATAGAAACAATATAAATAGTGAGGGGAATAATCAAAATGATGAGATGATAGGAACAAAAGAGGTTAATAGAAGTCAACATAGGTGAGGTACTATCCCAAAAAATTGTGAATGACACTAAAAATGAATTCCAAGCCATAGAGGGTGGAAAGTGGAACATGGGAGTAAGACCCTTGACCATGTGAATAAGAGGAGAGCGATATGTGTGTATTGATGGAAGGGTGGGTATTTACCCCTAAAACATACCAAAGGGATATAAATTGAACCCCCTAAATGTCTCACCAGTGAAATGGTGGCCTACTAGATTGATAATGGAAACATGAAGATTGAATGTACTACTTCTCAGGAACCATCTTGTAGGTGGCTAGATCCTCCATGCATGTAGTAGGTCATGCCACCTTGAAAAATTTCATTACTCATTTGATCAATTTAGTTCACCTCTCGATCCCCATTTCATTTTAAAATAAAGTTGTTAGTTGTGTTAAAACCTATATTATCTCATTCCACAACCTGATTCAGAGTCTGACTATTCGACTAATAGAAAATTTGAATTCCCAATAGAATATCCAACACATCATTATTCAGTGGGTTTTAAAAACTCATCACAATATAATTCTCATCCTTGAGAATTATCATTGAGAATTACATAATTGGTCCCTATAAACTCATTTTTTTAATTCATATACAAAAGACCACACTATATTCCTAAATTCCAAACATGCACGTTGAAATTATCAAATAATTAAAGGTATTAAAACTTCAGGAACCAAAGACAACAATCATAAGAATCTTAGAAACACCAAAATGGAAGTCATCCATTTCTACCTATAAAGAGACACAATTGTTTCTCAATATAACTGATCATCCCATATTTAGTGCTCTCCATTGTAAAATTTACCTTATAACTATCAAATCCATTTCTTTGTGACTTCCACCCATAGAATTTTCTATAGGAACACTACAACTAAATTTGATATTCCTGACATTTTTTTCATTATAACACATTCAAAGTTCCTCAAACCCATTGGTCCCACACTAATACCCATATATATTATCAAAATAAAAAAACAAACATGCTTCCTTCATCCAAGCATAAAATATGTCAGACACATTTTATATAGAAATATGTATACAATTCCAAAAAATAACAATCTTATCCAAAATGGTGTGCATGATCTCGTTTCTAGAACACCTCATCCAATTAAATTCCAAATCACCTATTGGACCTCGTATGAGTAACTTATTTTCACGATTCCTGAATTCACCCACTAGTACATAACTCAATTATCTTAGCCATGATCCATTAAACAACAACGGTATTTGATGATCATTTTAATACTCCCACTGAAATCTTTAACTGAACTTCGGAAAATTAAGTTATCAAAAGTAGGACGGTCTCTTAGTAAAGGATTTTTTGATGCAGTATCCTGGTATTCATCACATAACCCATCGCATTTATATATATCATAAATAGAATATCCCAAATAGTAATACCAATGGAAAATATCTCTTATATCAATTGGTAATGCTAAAGTATATATCACATGGAACTGTAATAAAATTGGACCTCCATTGGAACATATGTGTACCAACCCATAAACTTGAGGATACCATCTAGAAGTGAGGGTGTTGGGTTGTACCCTGAAGTTACTATACACCCTTAGTATAGTGAAAACCCATAAATAAATAACCAAGAATCATATATATCAAAATTTTAAAATAAAAATAAATAAATTGAACATGCTAAAATAAAATTAAAATGAGTGCATACTTGTATAAAATGTCGATATCTCAGTAGAATAATCACATATAACTAATAAATAGAAGAAACAAAATACAGTAGGTCCTACTACATCACCATGACATGAAACAGTCTAGTCTATTGTCTTAGTCGTGCTGCTCCTGATAAAACATATACACCAGTGCATCATGTTGATAGGTACCTGAATCAAAGTGAGAATTTTCCAAGTAACCCGTGTAAAGTAGCTACATTAATTGGGTGTGAGTACATAAAAATATCATAGAATCACCAAAACAACCGTGTATATAATCATGAATGCAGTGTTATTTGAAAGTTAAATTCATATCTAAATGAAATAAATAGAGAATTGAAAAAAAAACCACCACAGATACCTACCTCATACCATTTTAATAATGATTTTGAGGACATCATGGGGATGTTTCTAACCACTAAATCAAAAACACCCTAAAGGAATTTACATGTATCTAGGTCCATACTTAGTAACGAATTTCAATCCTCACATTCGAGACCCAAACCAACCATAGCTACATTGACCAATGCCAAAATTTCATTTACCATGATAATAGCCTCAGGGAGACATCATTCCACACTATGTGGATCCCACACTCACAATAACCCTAATCCGTAGAGGGACCAAGTGTGTCACGAGGAATCCCACACACAAAATCCCACTGAATGAATCCCATTGTAATTTTTGGGAATTATTCACTCTCAGGATGATGTATTATTCAAAGAAGGGTATGGTCCGAGGGAATTCTATATGTGAAGCAATTATTAATTCATGGGAAACATATGAAATCCAACGGAATTACCTCAGGGAACCCATTTTCAATCTTCTAGGATTACAATGACACCTAGATCCCCATCAATACCATATATGGTGCATCACCCTAATCATAAGGGGAATCCTAGGAATTGATCAAGGGGATCCAATAGTTTCCCTAAATATAACCAATATCCTTGATTAAAGATATATATCCAGTAGAAACAACATAAAACTATTCTAATACCTATGATCCTAGGAATTACCAATGGTATAATGGTGTCTTCTTATGAATCATGTATACCAAGTCATTATTAATGGTATCACTATACTAATGGGATCTCTCAAATCATGGGAAATCTTGCATGTATGATATTAGATACTCTGATGTTACATCGTATGAACCACTACTAGGAATCCACCACTCAATCACCCATTAAATAATTTTATTAAATCATGTAATCCACCCGAAAAATTCCTTGAGACAAGATCCTAGATATCTTGTGCATTATAGGGTCTCATTCATCTCAATATGTGATTCATAGATATCATGGGAAAACTCGATAGAGCAAGTCTAGAATCCAATTCACATGTATCATTGTAAATAACGTAACATATCAGAAATAAAACATTAACATAACAAGGTATTCCCAAACTCCCAATCTCGTCCCCATCATCCCATTCCATTTGACCTAACAAGTTATTTTGATTTCTTGGTGACATCTAAACCCATCACTATCTAAGGAAACAATATATTTAGGGATAAGTATTCAATGATGTGACCATCTAGGTCCCTTGGGTCATAAAATAATAGTTTCACATGAGGTTGTGTCCACATTTAAAGCTCAACTCCTCGGTCAACGGATGATCTTAGAGGTCACTTCATCATCCAAAATCTCCAAAATCTTCTCACCACCTCAAAAGGCACAAGGGTATACCATACCAGTGAATATATCAATAGATGTTTTAAGAAACATCTATATGTACAGGGTCACTCATGGCTGTTCATCCCACCCAAACCACCTCTAATATTTCTATTGTCTATTATCATAGAAAAGATCATCTTTAGTGTCCTTACCCAACCTATGAGGACTATCCATCTCAAGTCACGTCACACACCCCCTCTTGGAGGTGCTTAATTGGTTGGGTATAATTTTTGTTCCATCCTCATATATTAGTGATTGAGGTATCATGATAGTGCTCAAGATCCTCAGAAGCCTCAAAACTATACTCATTTTATCCCATTCATTTAACATAGGTTATAAAATGTAAAATAAATCATTGTTTCACTTAAATTAGAATTAAAATTTAAAATAACCCCTTCAAGTTAAATTACACATGTTAAATAATAAATTTAGAAAATTTCAATTCCCTTATTGGTTGACTATAGAATACATGCACTATAAAAACCATAAATTAGAGACATAATGAATATAATGAAGACCAAATTGTACCGTACCAGTTCCAGGAATTACCCAGAGGTGCCCCATACCCAGTTTTTCACATGTCCTGAAAGTGCATTTCTATAAACACCAGAGGCATCAAACTAGAAGTGAGGGCCTTGGATGCGATAGTGGGGAAAATATGGCTTCATTGAGTTGTAACGCAACAGAAATAAATAGATAACAATAGCAGAAGCAGTAAGAATAAAATGTAATAAATGAACAGTGGGAGACTAAAGAAATAAACAACTAGAGAACATATATAAATGATAAATGATACATATGTCTAGGAAAGCATAAAAACAAGTTATAATGATATAATACAATACTAAATCAAGGTACAATGAAAACAAATAAAATCCAAAAACAATGCAAGACTTTTCTTGGTTCCATGCTCTCCAACTCCACAGAAATCAAGTACATGATGTAGAAGGGTGCTTTCCCTTATCTAGACCTGTAACAATATAATCTCTTTAGGACCAAAAACATGACCCATATAGGGTGTGAGATGATTCCCAGTAGGCAACCACCCAAATATCAATTCCTAATAGTTAGTGAATATATATATGGTAGGAGATATGAAAAACAATGCAGTAAACAAGGAAGTACATAGAAGTAAAAAAATCCTATAGTTTCAATCACTTCCATTTTCATTTATTAGTTTAGCAACCAACAATAATAAGTAACCCTCTAGGATGTACTCACATCCTAAAACCTCTGTTTCAAACAAAAAAACACAAGCAACCCTCTGCGAGGTAACCATAGTCTAACCCCTCTATTTCAGCTTTAGAAAAGACACTCTAAGGAAGAACACACCATCATTTCACAATGTGGTATCGTATCGGTAACTATCGACACTCAAGGGAAGAACTCAATGTCCAATTCCTCTTGTGGTCTTTTAACGAGGATCTAAAAAAATCTGAGGGAGAACAAGGTCCACCCCCCCCCTATGGTCTCACGACATAAAATTAAATAGACACTCTAGAGAATCCATCAACATCTATTCTCCTGGTGGTGTATTACACCAAGATCACAAAACCCTATGTAAAATAATCATACCAAAACATTATTTGGCTTCTAAAGTAAACCTCAAGAACTACATGGTTAAATAGTCTATAATATCTCTAAGCCTGACAGATAAAATCACTATATCCTAACAATACTAGGCATGGAAACATAACTGCCTATAAGGAAAAGCTAGAACAAATGGTCAATATCAAGAAAACATAGGCAACACATCCCTAGTAAGGTAAAATAACCCTATTTATAATCATAAATCCACTACACAAGCACACATGACATAGAATGAAATAAACGGGCTAATAACTATAAACACGCAATACCCCAAACGAGGGTATTGGGAACGCTTGCATATATAACTCACATACAAACTAAAGAAATGCCAAAACCACCTACCACGACATCGTACGATCGATATACGTGAACCCCAAGCCTTGAATTTCCACAGAACATTGTAGATCTTCAAAACCACTACAAATGAGCAATCAAGGATTTCTCATGAAGGAAGTAGAATTAGTATACAAGGATCTAGAAGTAGGAAGACCTTACCGTGACTATTTGAACGTAATCAATGATGGTAGATTTGGAGAACAGATGGAGAGTTGTGGGCTTGGAGAAGAATTGATGATCTCATTCGCTCCTAGATGATACGATTGAAGAATAAGGGTGTTCTACCAATTAGATGTGACCTCGGTCCCTTTAACGAAATAAAAAAGAAATTACACAATGTGTATTTTAAAAGTACATGTCATATACTTGACTTTACTGGCCTCCTCTTTCAGCAGTCTCAATATCACCCCACAAGGCCATGTGTTCGGCCATTACATGGCCAACACACACCTACCAGAAGCAACTGAGTACACGGCGTGTACTTATTTGTTCATTTTTTATTCTCCTGAAATTTCTAGAAAATCCTATTTTTATAAAAAACACAAGATACAATATTGAAAGCATAAAACAATATCCATGTTATTATAAATTTACCCCCTAATGAAATTAATCTCTGAATTTACCTAACAAGGTGGCATAGAAAATGAATCCTCGAACAACTCCAACCACTGTGATTGTACATAAACCTACCTCACCCAATTCTCATCTTGTACTCGCCCGTGTTGCACTAGCACTTAGACCAGAGAAACATACCGACCATGGGGATTCTTCTCACTATGATGAACAATCCGGATAACATGCTCCTCAAATGATGTATCCTCCTATATCTCAACCTCATCAGGTTTGAAGACATGATATGGGACTAAGAAGTAATGTCGTAGATGAGAAATGTAAAAGACATCTTGCATAGACTAAAACCTCTAAGGTAACTACAATCGATATGCAACCAGCTCGACCCTTTCCAAACCCTCGAATGGTCCGACATTCCTTAGTGAAAGCTTACCCTGGCTACTAATCCTTCTATGTCCCAACCTATGTGTGGCACGTTAAAAAATATGATCTCTGGCCTCAAAATCCAAAGTTCATCTCCATCGATCAGAATAATACTTCAGTCATGACTGTGCAGTAGCTATCCTCATCCAAATCAACTCTATCTGCTTTGTGGTCTCTTGGAAAATACGAGGTCCGAGCATAGCAGCCTCTCCTACTTCTATCCAACATAGGGGTGATCGGAATTTCCTACCGTACAAATCCTCATAAGGTTCCATCTGAATAGTTCAAGAAAATTATTATTGTAGGATAACTCCAAAACAGGCATATGCTTCTCCCAAGATCCTTCAAAAAATAGGATCCATGCTTAAAGCATGTCCTCCAGCACCTGAATCGTATGCTCAAACTGGCCATCTATCTAGGGGTGGTAAGGTGTACTCAGAAGTACCTATGTACCCAAATCCCTTTGTAATCCCGACCCAACCTAAGAATTAAAATGTGTGTCCTTCTAAGAAACAATGGAGTTTCGAACACTGAGTAGATGTACAATCCCTCGGATGTAAAACCTTCCCAGATCATCAACATTGAGGTATCCTTGGTTGGAAAGAAGTGAGAAACCTTTGTGAGTCTATCGATTACAACCAAAACAACATCATTCCATCGAGGCTACCTCAATAAACTTGTCCCGAAGTCCATCTCGACATCATTCCACTTCCACTTGAGAATAGTTAACTACTGAAAAATTCATGTTGGTCGTTGATGCTTCGTCTTCACCTGCTAAGAGGTGGAACACCTCATAACCAAACCAACAACATCTACCTTCATACTTGGCCACCAATAATGATTCTGTAGATCACAATACATCTTCGTGACCCCAAGATGAACTGCCCAAATTGAGGAATGAAAGTCCCACATCATCTACTCACGTATGTCTGCTAACACCAATATGCGTCCATGAAAAGGAAAGATCTCATCCTTACCTACTTTCCATCTAGGAATAGGGTCCCCTCCTGACACACTCTATTGTAGGACTAGGCCTTCATAATCTGATAGCTTCCTCATTCTCACTCGATCATGTAGAGTAGATATAAAAAACTAAAAAATAATGGAATGTATGCCCCAGTCAATTGTGCACCTCCAAATGCCTCTCAGAGAATAGAGCCATAAGCTTCCACTCACTACTGGCCTCCCGAACTACCTATATATGAGTCATTATTCTTAATGTATCAGCTACTGAGTTTCCATTCGCAAGCATGTAGGCAAGCTCAAAGTCAAAGGAAGGAAGGTACGCAACCCACCTTTTCTATCCAAAATTCAGATCAAGATGAGTGAAGATATATTTGAAACTTTTTTGGTTGGTGAAAACCAAAAAATGCTCTCCCAATAGATATTGTCTTGAACATTGTAAATCATGAACAATAACAACAAAATCGAGATCATGTGATGGGTAGTTCCTCTCATGTGGCCCCAACTACTGATACCCATACACAATGACTCATTCTCCTTGCATAAGCATTACTCCCAGATCAATACCTAATGGATCATAGTACATAGTATAGCTCTTACCCTACTCTGGTAACACTATTATCAGTGCTGAAGTCAACCACCCATTCAGCTCCTGAAAGACTAACTCACAAGAATATGACCACTAGTCCTTTGCACCTTTCTTAGTTAGGCCCATCAGTGGTGCTTCTAATTATGGAAATTCATGTATGAAATGTCTTTAGTATCCATCCAACTCTAGAAAACATCATACCTCAAATACATTCTTCGAATTCTCCAAGGAAACTAATGCTCTAACTTTCTCTAGGTCTATTGATACTCCTGTCTCTGAGATGACGTGACCCAAGAAATGAATTCCATCCATCCAAAAGTGGCATTCTGAAAATATTGAATATAACTATTTCTCAATAGATTTACTCAAAACGATATCAAGATGTGAGGAATGGTCATGTCGAGTGTGACAGTACACCAAGATATCATCCACGAAGACTACCATGAAAGAATCCAAGTAGGGATGGAACACACGGTTCATCAGTGCCATGATAATTATAGTCACGTTTGTCAGATTGAATGACATAACCACATACTTGTATAGACCGTACCTACTATGAGAATTTGTAAGAGGTATATCTGATGTTCTAATGCGCAACTATTGATAATTGAATCTCAAGACACGCTTTGAGAAGACCCGAGAGCCTAGATGATGATCAATGAGATCATCAATACTCATGAAGGGATTCGGTTCTTGAATGTCAACTGGTTTAGCTTCTGATAATCCACACAAAGTATGAGGGAACTGTCTGCGTTCTTCTCAAATTGGACGGGTGAACCCCAAGGAGATGTACTGGGGCAGTTGAAACCCTAAGCATGTAACTCCTATAACTATTTATTGATCTCCTATAACTCTGTTATATCTATCCTATAAAAAGGAATGGACACTGGTGACACTCTTGACACTATCTCAGTAGAAAATTTTACCTCTCGATTCAGACGCAAACATGAAAATTCTTCTAGAAAGATGTATTTGAAACGATCCACCATTTGAGGAAAGAGCATATGTGATGTACCTTGGTCATATAGATATATATTTGAAATTTAGGATGCAACTCCTCCCAACCCATGATGATCAGGTCCCGCTCTGCTTGCCTGGACATCCCATTATCCCTAATGAAGAAACAATCTACCCTCTGGTGACATGAAACTCACCCTATGGTGATATTAGTTGAAAGTGGTCTAGAAGGGAACAAACAAGTCATTTTTGAGAATTTCATCATTACCCATCATCTCTAAGACATAGAGGTCCCATAATAAGTGACACCCACCAACCTCTAGAGGGAACTCCTTGCACTGTCGTACACTAGCCATTCATGACCCCAACGGAGTGTCCAATGTCAAGAAATCAGTATAAGTAACTATACAAGGACCAAGGCTCTGCAAACTAGCAACAAATATGAAACTATCAGAAGCCCTTATATCAAAAAGTGAAAAAGATAAAACTAAGGCATCTAGGATCATATCTCAAACTGTATAGGGTAAATGATACTTCTCCTTCTAGATCTGCTCCACTACAAAGGTCTGGCCTATACCACAACCATGTGACCCTGGCTAACCACCCTGAACTGATCCACCCCATTGTCCTTGAAATCCTGCCGACTGTCTACCATGGCCGCAACGTCCACCTTGTCCTGAATGGCCAAAAGAACACAAATTTCCAAACTGATGTGGAGATGGTGGTCCTGCTTCTGAATGAAGAGTCATAGAAGAACCTCTGTCACACACTATTGGATGAAAGATCTAAAAGAAACACTAGAGATTACCCATATAGCCCTAAGATTGGCACTCCATTGGGTCTCTCGGGAAATGTGGACTCATATTCTAGCACTTACAAAACTGGTAACACATCACCAGGCAACCAAAAGAAATATCTCGCTTCATATGATCACTACGCGTAGTCTCTCTACAACACTTCATATTGTCAGAAAGAGGTGTACAAACTCTAGATGTCGAGCCTCCTTGGCTCACAGCTCCAGAATCTCTCAGATTTCACTATGTGATTATCTCTTGATTGTCTATATAGGTGATGCATGTCAACCTAAATATGTTCACCTGATATCAGATGTTGTGCCTGAGACCATCCTCAAAAACCCATTCTAGAAATAACTAATCACCTCCTGAAATAGGTGTGATGTGATACAGCTCGGTGAAGCGGGAATAATACTCTATAACTAAAATAATTACTTACTCAATACTCATGAACTGTCGGGCTCAGTTGGACTTGAAGGACTTAGGGTAGAAGTAATCACATAAGTCACACTAAAACACCTCCAAATCCACACAATACTAGAATACCACCTGTGAGATCAAGTCCCACTATATCTTGGAGGAATTCAGAAGCATATAAGTAAAGAGATTCACCCTCCTCTCTGGAGGCGTTTCTAGATGCTCGATGATTGGTTACATGACTTCAAACCAGGACTCTACAACCTGAGGTTCTCCTTCCCTTGTGATGGTGGGAGGATGCTGCTATTGAAAAACCCGTGTCAGCTCTGCCATAGATGGGGAAGAATGCGATACACCTCAAAAAGTCTGTATGAACTTCACAAATCCCTCTCAGAATTTTGCATCAGCACCTATATCAGGGATAACGGCTAGTGCCAAGACTGTCACTATAGGAGTGTCTGCTAGTGGTCCCTAATCAGCCCTGTCGACTATCGGATCCCTTCCCTGTAATTGGCATAAAACAGGAGCACGTCACAGTGTCACGACTTTGCAAGGTCAAGGGCACACTTAGTTCATGACTATCATGGAATGAATGTTATAAGAGTAAGAAGGGAACATGGTAAAGAAATTTATCATGATTTTAAAAATATGGGTCAACGATGTGAAGGTTTCCAACATGGCATGTTCCTTTTTGACTTTGCATGGTTGTGTACGGCTGCCAACCCTGGTCGTGCAACCCCCCATACACACGGCGTGTTCCTCCGAAACACAGCATGTACTTGAATCATGTTCCCCTACTAGAGTTATTCTACACAACTAACACACTCAGTTCCCCTACAACAATATTACCCAGCGTGTTTGTGCCTGACACGACATTTTATAGAAGGACCTTCACCAACCCGTGTTATTAGTTACACGACCAGTTACATGGCTATCTCTACACGACTTGTTTTTTCTAGACACAATATTTAAGATCTACCTATTATCCACCTATGTCGTTGGTCACATGGCTGGACACATGTTCTATACACACAGAGTGTGCTTCCAATACATGACATGTTTCACTAAAGATTTACCAACCTTGTGTCTCAACCCACAAAAGCAATAACATGGTTAGGGACTACACAACGTGTACATATAGTACATGTCATGTACATAAGAAAAATAGTTCCTTCCTGAACAGAAGGATGCATGGAATGTATTTATAATTACGCACCATCTATTCTAGGTTTTTCTTGATAGTATGAATCAAAAACTACTTCAGAACCTAGAAAAACACTAAAACGAACGTTAAAGTTCCAAATTCCAATAAGTGAGGGCATATACTCCCCGCGAATCAATGATTTTCATCTTCTACATGTAAAATACAAACATAACAGATAAATGATCCCCCAAATTCTGGTCCATGAGGGCCCATAACAACTCCGGAACCAAAGTTTGGAATTCATTCAAGTAAACTTTATATATTAGAAATAATCTATCAAACAACAGGTATTCTATCAAGGCATCTATCACAATAGCATGCATATCCAGCACAACATCTATCATAACAACATGCAATTAGTAATGTACATTAAATGGCATGGAAAGAATGCATGACATTTGATCTCTTGAAAGTGACTATATGATGGATGAGATGGAATACCCTCATCTCATCACGTTTCAAGAGAAATATAACTGCAATAATATCAAAAATAATAGAACAAAACATGTGAATCACCCATTGGAGAAATCAAATCAACTGTAAAAATTGCAAAACCATAAAAAAATTCATAGCATACAAGGAAAATGGGCCTTTTCCTATACACAGGTTTTCTACTCATGTGCATATCTTATTACCAAGTACCTGTTCATTCATATCCTTGGCTAGAGGCTCCAAATATTAAGTCAAGAAGAAAATAATTCCTCTAATACCACTTTGTATCGTCCCGGTTCTGGGATCCACCCAGAGGTGCCCCATACCTAGTTGGACACATGGCCTCAAGCGCATTTCCCCAATTACGAAAGGCTGCTGACTAGCAGCGAGGGCCTTGGGTGTGATAGTGGGGAAACATTTACCCCATTGACAGAGTAACACAGTGGAAATAAAAAGATAATAATAGTGGACGAAATAATAATAACATGTAATAAATGAATAGCAGAATACTGAAGAAATAAACAACTAGATCCCAAATATAAATGATAAATGAAACATATGTCTAGGAATGCAGCCAAAAAGTCACAATGATTGAATAAAGTACTAAACCAAGGTTAAAAGAAAATAAATTAACTCCAAATGCATTGAAAGCCTATGCTAGATCACATGCTCTTGATCTCCACAACAATCCATTACATGATGCAGAAGGGTGCTTTCCCTTATCTAGACATGCAACATATAATCTATTTGGGCCCAAAATCATGACCCAAACAGGGTGTGAGATGAATACTAGTAGGTAACCACCTAGAAGTCTATGCCTAAAAGCCAGTGAATATATATATGGAAAGAAATAAGCAAAACGAAGTAGTAAACAATGGAGTATTCAGAAGTAAACAATCCTACCATTTCAATTACATCCGTTTTAATTTATTAGTTAAGAAACCAACAATCATAAGTAACCCTCTAGTAAGTAATAACAGCCTAAAAACTACGGTTCAACTAAAATAAACATAAGAAACCCTCCGAGAAGTATCCACAGTCTAACCCCTATGGTTCAACTTTTGTAAAGACACTCTGATGAAGCACTCACTATCAATTCCCCACGTGGTATCATATCAGTAAATATAGAAACTCTAGGGAAGCACTCAACGTCCAATTCCCCCTATAGTCTTGTAATGAGTAATTACAGAAACTCGGAGGTTGAACTAGGTCCACCCCCCTATGGTCTCACGACGTTAATGTAAACAGACTCTCTGGAGAAGCTCTCAACGTCCATTCTCCCAATGGTCTACTACATTAGGTTCCCATAGCCCTATGTAAAAAATCATGCTAAAATGGTATATGGAAACCAAATTAAACATCAAGAACTACTTTGTTAAACAATCTACAATATCTCTCACCATATCATATAAAATCACTCCATCCTAACAATATTATGCATGGAAACATAGCATCATGATAGGAAAAAATAGAACAAATGGTTGATATCAGAAAACAAGGGAAACACATCCCTATCAAGGTAAAATAACCCTATTTGCAATCATAAATCCTCTACACAAGCACACAAGGCATAGAAAAAAACAAGGATAATAACCCTAAACACATTGTACCCTGAACAAGGGTATTAAGATATTTGCAAATATAACTCAAAGACTAACTAAAAAATGAAGAAAACCACCTACCTCAATGTTGTATGATCAATACATGTGAACCTCAAGCCTCTAATCACACTATGACACTGTAGATCTTTAAAACTATTATAAATATGCAACCTGGATATCTCACAAAAGAAGAGGAAACATGATACATGGATCTATAAGAAGGAAGAGCTTATGATGATGATTCCAACACAACCGATGATGGTCAATTCATAGAACGGATGGCGGGTCGGGGTCTCAGGGAAGAATTGGTAGTCTTGTTCTCTCCTAGGCGAGACAGACAAAGAAGAAGGGTGTTCTACCAATTAGAATTGACCGAGTCCATTTAAATAAATAAAAAGAAAGTAGATGGAATGTCTTTTAAATGTTCATGATGTGTACTTCCCTTTTCCAGCCTCTAATTTAGGTGATATCAAGGTCACCACCACAGGGCCATGTGTACTTCTATTACACAGCCAGCACACGGCTATCCACGTCAACTGAGTACACGACATGTACATATAAGTACACGATGTGTACTCCTAAAATATCCAGAAACTCCTCTTTTTTCTCAAAAACACTAGAAAACAAGATTCAAACCTAAAAACAAGATCCAGGTTCTTACAAAAATATCTCAAGGTGAAACCTGATCCCACTTAATGTATTAATCAGGTAGTTCTCCTAGGCTCACCATGACTTTTCCAATTCCTTATGTGCTAAACCAGCAATTAAATATCCATTCGAATCCACATTTCACATTAAAACAAAAAATTTAATAAATTATAATAAATTATAATAAATTATTAATTTAACATCAAAATACAAAACTGCTAAATATTTTACCATTTGTACCATTGATAATGAACAATTACCAAATGAATTGTAATGACACATGTATTTATATCAACATCAATATACGCCAAATATGTAACGTGCATCATTGATTATATTAACATTTATTTCTAATTTTAATTAAAAACCATATAAAAATTTACATGATGAAAAAATATCATCAAAATGATGTGTGGTGGTGGCTACATGTCATCTTGGGTGCTCCTCCTATTATGCAGTACTATATCCCTAAGAACCTCAGGTGATTTGACCATTCTACAATGAAATCAACAACAAAAACTTAACTAAAATGGAAAGAAATTATATATATCAATGGTAAGGATAAAATTAGGTCTACAAAGTTGTAGAAAAACCCCAATATCTACTAATTGGCCCTCAAATAGTTCCTTGAACCATGTGTGGTGGAAAGATGATGAGGGGGAGGGAGACTTCAAACAACCCAAATACCTGTAGCGGCAGGGTTGGGTTCCCCCTTAAAAAATTTAAATGGGAAAAGTAATTCTCCCCTGTTAAATGCCTCACTAGTGAGCCAATTAACCACCTAATGGCTAGTGACCACCTATATATTGTATGTGCTAATTGTTGTCCACTAGAAGGCTAGTAGCCAACTAGTGCATTTAAACTACACCCTAGGGGACTCAGACCACCTCCAATATTCACCTAAGCCATCCTATCCAACATTCAATTCCCATTTCATTTCCAAATATATAAGATTGTGGTTTTCCAAAATCTGGTATCTCATTCTAAAACAGATTTTAAAATATGGCTCATACAAAAATAAAAATATTGAATTCCCTATATAATTTACATAATATCCAAAAAATGAGGTATTACAATACCCCCATGATAGAGCTTCACATACCATGGAATTCCCATTGATATTTACAACATATTTATCAATAAAATTTGATAATTAAATTATATAATAACTGTTTTTCAACATTCAAAAATAATGAATGTGTTCCTGAAGTGAATCATCCTACTCATGGTGCTCAAACTACTAGGCCTAAGAAAATGGTCATAACTTTCCTCAAAACACCAAAATGATGTTCACATATTCCCACATAATCTAAGAAACTTTTTTGTCTTCATATAACTATTATTTAATCTTGTGGTGCTACACACCATTACCTTGAACTCATAAATGTCAATTCTAAAGCATTGGTGCTCCCACCCATTGCATTTCTTATTGGAAATATCATCCCACATTCAAAACATGCGCCTAAAATAGTTTCCTTCAAGCTATAGGAAAACACATTGGAAACAATTTTTCTAATTCTAGTACCCCTATTTTCTCTTTATTTTTAGAATTAATAGATGATCCACATTCATCCAATAATAACATGAGCATGATGGATTTTCCATCAAAACCATAGCTAATTCCATAAACAATCCTATCTAATCCAAAAGAAAATCCCCTTTTCAGGCCTCAATACATCATATCTAATTAAACACCAAATCATAGGGAAAACCTATTATATGTGAGTTACATTAATGACCAATAGTTTCTAAAATGAAATGATACTCAATTCCCATGACCATGATTCCATAAATACTGAATGAATCATGTGATGGTTAGAATGTTCCCACCAAATTCATTACCCAAAATGCAATGAAATGCATTAGTGAAAACCTAGGCTTTCTACTAATATATGTGTTTATGATGACACAACCCGATATCTATCACATGCACTAACAATATCCTATTTATCCTAGATTCTTTATTCTAAATTTTAATGAAATATAAAAACGTCTCTGATTCCACTTTTTATCACTCATCATGGGATCACTTAAAATATTTACTAGTCCAATCCACCAAGTGATCTCATGTGTTCCACCCTCTATAGTAGAGGATTATATATTTTAAAGAGGATTTAGGGTATTATAATGAGTATACTATACCCTATTATCAATGTATGAAATAAAATAAAAATTACTAAGAATCACATATATTAGATTACGCATAAGAATAAATAAAATAAACAATCAATAATAAAAGGAAAATGATAACATATAAGAATAAACCACTCATTTCACACTGAGCTGAACATATATACATAATAAAAAGATGATATAAAATAAAACTAGTTCCAACTAAATCACCGATATTTTCTACACCATAGTATCCATTCATATCCATGTAACTCCATCTCAAACATGAAAACCCATGCCTCTACCCATCCTAGGAATATATCAATATTAGAGTCCCTTAAGTACTAGAGTGTAGTGTCACCCTGAGAAGAGTTTGAGTACATAACTCAGTAGGAAATAATTAACATTGTCCAAAATGTAAACAGAAATGTAGTGATATTTTCATGTTTTATTCTCAACAAATAAAAGTAAATAAAATTCCAAAATAAATGGAAAAAGGAAACCACTACTGATACCTTCATTGTCCCAATTGTAGAATGTTTTTATAAAAATAATGGGGTGTTTCCCAAAGACATAACCAATATATCCGCAGTGGCATAGAAATATTACTCAGTCTATTACTGAAAACCTACCTAGATCATTAGGTATAAGAACCTGATCACGAATTACTATTTTGGCCAATGCCTGAGTGTTTTTGAGCATGATCATATCATCATGGAGAATTTTTTCGACACCATGGGGATCCAAAAATCAATTCTCTAGTGATATGTAGTGGACCATAGGGCATCACAATACATCCCTCGTATTTAATACCACATATTGATCCCTATAGTAGTAATTGATTATTCATCATTTTTATGTTGAAATCTAATTCCTCATATGGGTATGTCCTTGAAAAATATACTTATCCAATAATTAATGATTCCTAGGAGACTAGGGAAAAACTATTAATAGCCTCTTGGATCCTGTAATCAATATCTTGGGAATCCAATAAAAAATGACTCCTCAATTGTACCATATCATGTGCATCCAACCTGATCATAAGGGGAATCCTTAGAATCGATCAAGGGGATATTATGCTGTCTCTTAGGATATCCAATACCCATGATTGAAGATATAAACCCACCCAACAAGTCATATCACTATTCAAATCATAGGGGTCCCAATTATTCCTAATTTTTAATTGTTTCTTCATTCAAATCATGGGAAACATCGACAATCAAAATGGTATCATTATATCAAATAAATTTTTAATATAATGATAATTTTTGCATGGGAACTTCCATATAATCTAATTTTTAATCCTACGAACCACCTCTAATAATACACAGCCCCATTACCAATAATATAATCTAGTAAAACATTGAATTCTTCCCCAAAATACAATGAGAATATATGCAAGATATGTAGTCTATCCGAGGGTTTCATAAATATCGACAAGGGATTCTAGGGTGTCTTGTGATATCAAAATTGTTCCAGACCTAATGGTTTAATCCTAGGTATCTTTGGAAATCACATAACATATTGAAAATAAAATTTAAAATTACAAGGGATGTATTTTTTCGAAGAAGATCCTCATCATCATATCCCCTTCATGTTAGAAGTTGGTTATGGTTATACATGACACAAGTAACCATCAATACCCATGGTCAAACACTCTATAGGGCTAGTTTATCAATGAGGTTCCATCCATGTCAACTATATCACATTCTTAAAGAGGTAGCCTATGCTATGTCCTTAGGTCAAGTTCCACCTCTAGGTAAATTCCCAATGCATGGAGGTCATCCCATCACATGATAACTCTATAATCATCTCACGATCTCATTGGCCAAATGTGGATTCCATATTGGTATCCATATCAGGAGATGGATGAAGGCCCATCTATATATAATGGGTAACATCTGACCATTCAACTCTCCCAACTCATCTCTTTTCATCCAAATTTCTATCAACAATATCCTATATCATTTCAATGGTCCTCACCCAAACTACTAGGTTCCATGATCTCAAGTCACATTATGCCCCCACATAGAGTTTTCTAGTTGTTTGGGTATCCTCATGCTATATTCCTAGGTAGTTAGTTGCCGTGGATTCAATCTAGTTGAAAATTCCATTATTGGAAAAAATAATTTATACATTTGGTCAAAAGAAATTTACAAAAGTTAAACAATTTAATTGAAATAAACATTTAATTAAAAATAACCAAATAATTTAAATTAAAACCTTCCTCATAAATTAAGCATGCCTATGAATTAATTAAGATGGGGAAATTCTATTAGATTATTCAGCAAAATACGCATTATCCAAAACCAAAATTCATTAAATCTATAGGGAAAGTATCGAGGACCACCTACCTAACGTTGAAATGAGATTCCTATTTAAATTACTATTCTAGCAGCATTATCTAGGGTCATAGAGACACATATACGAAAATATACACTAAATCCGTGACCACCAATCCACATGAGCCCACATCACACATCAAAAAACGTTTAAGTTAATTATATATTATCATTTATACATCATTAATCAATTTAAAACTAATTATATATATTTAACTTTAAAATTCATAGCTTCCAAATGTCTTACTAGATATCCCATGTCATTAGAACCATGAGAAAATGTATGCTGACAACCCGTATATTTCATAAATAAAATATTGGCATGAATCCATAACACTTTTAACCAATTAAATAAAAATTAAATTTTAATTCTAATGAAAATAATGTTGGAAGGCACAATGTCGTAGCTTCATAAAAATAATTCATGAAAGTGGGTAGAAGGGCCCTCCACATCCTAAGAATTATGAAATCCCCAAGATACTTGGGATGCTTCAATATCCCCTCTAGAAAATAGACCAGAAAACCTAATCGGAGAATTGGATAATTATAGAAATGGGATGGGAGGATCAATGGAGGTTAAAAAAGGTTATGGCCCACACCAAAATGCCAATAATCACACATGAACAACACCCTAACCCAAAGGTAATAGAAAAAGGTGGGGAGACCTCATGCCATGAACACAAAAAGGGATGGAGAGGGCAGTTTCCCTAAATAACCAAGTTGTAATAAAGTAATATTTTCGCATATGAAATCCTCACTGGCTGTCAGGTGGCCACCATCTGATTAAATGTACTAGTAGTTGGCCATCAGCTTTTCGATGGCCCATTGTTCCATGTATATATCATCCCATGACACGCAAAAGCCTCCAATAATTACATTATTCATTTGAGTCACTTTCCAATAACAATTTCATTCTCGATTTTTTTAGCCTTCAAACCTCAAACATCTCGTTCTGTAGTCCGATTCAAAAGTATCCCATACAAAAATTAAAAATTCAAATTCCAACTAGAATTTTCCACCTATCCCTACACATATGGTATTAATTAAATGTCATAAACATGTGGTTTTTGAATTTATTTGAATATTATTAGAGACATTGGTTTTTTGAGAAGAATATAAAGAAGGGTATAACTAGCCCAGTGGTAGTAGTGACCACCAACATGCTGATTTCCCAAGGCCCCTATGGAGACAACTAGCCATCTAGTGAGCCAACACCATATGGCAGGTGGGCTCGATTGGGAATATTTTTAATCTTGTAAGTCTTTTTATTTTTCTATTTTCGGGATCCTGTGATTTGGTATGGATGGGGGCTCAGGGAAGGCCAAAAATTGGCCAAATTTCCCCCCTCATGCCAATCCATCACTCATCTATGACTAAAGGATAATACATGTGTGTTGTAATGATCATTTTAGGTAAAATCGTCAATTTTTATCCATTATTGAACCTTTATTCTCTACCTATTAATTTCCTCTATTTCATTTAGGGAATTAGTGTTGATTACATTGGATCAAGGTAGAATTAACCAGTGATATTGTGGCTGTTATGAGA
The DNA here is from genome assembly GCA_963277665.1 of Viscum album. Taxonomy (NCBI): domain Eukaryota; kingdom Viridiplantae; phylum Streptophyta; class Magnoliopsida; order Santalales; family Viscaceae; genus Viscum; species Viscum album. Next base: position 300,201,592 of record OY728137.1, on the reverse strand, counting down.
ATTAGATAGAGTATGTCAAAAGATGTTATTTCTTGGATAAAAATAATCATTTTTCTATACATAAATTAGTTCACTAAATTTATCTATGGTTTTTTATAAATGGATGAAATTTATACTTTTATGGATGAATAAAGATAGGGATTCCATTCATGATGGTGTGGAGGGTGTGTTGTTATCCTTATGTGATTACTTGGTCATGGTTATGGTGAAAATGTGGTGATTCGTTGGATCTATATAAATTATTATGCATCATATTAAATAATATATATTATAATAATGTTTTATAATAAATTATTCCTTGCGATTATTACAAGATTTAATATGGCAGTTTGAGCTAAGACGAAGCATGGTCGGGCAAGGTAGAATATCGGTGGATATCTATGAGGTGGGTGACACTATTTGATCTTGGAGGAACCTATCATACAAAACAATATGTATGTTATTGAATGGGTGTACTTTTTTATGTGAATTATTCATGTGATATGATATAGAATCTGAGGACAGATATACCCTTAAGTTAGACGAACGAGGTAGCATCCTGACTCTGGCCTAGGATAAGGGCTTGGAAGCACATTGGATATTCAGATTCATTTAATGGATATATTTCCATGGGAAAATTTTACTAGATAAGATGGAGAGATACATTTGGTGGTCTTGAGATGTGATATGGGTTATATAAATGAACAAGGTGTTTCACCAAGATAATTCTAGGTAGGCATAAGGGGGTGTGGCTAGGTGATACATAGTATCCCTAGAGATATGTGATAGGAAACACTATCATGGGTATTTGGAATTGGTTATGGACTTATAATGACAATTATAAAGGGAATTTTTGTTATCTAAATATCCTACCTACTTAGTTCATGGTTAAAGTTGGAATTCAAGATGTGGTGCCATTTATTGGAGACCAAACCACATATGGCCTTTATGTGATGTTGATTGGAATGTGTGTGAATATGTGAATATACATGAATAGAATTCTCTGATATGGAATTATAGTGATTTTCATATAGTGTTCATGTGTAACCCATGAGACTAATGTATTTTGTTTTATTGTTTTCCCTTATGTGATATGCTATACTTTTTTTGAATTATTAGACTTTGGATGTCTTGAATATAGAATCAACGTGATATGTTGATTGTCATGGATTGGTTAGCCCCTACATGGGGATATGGTAGTGTGACATGTGATAATGATGATGGTATTATGGCATGAACAGAGAGAGAGGATGTATTGTGATGGACTTGGGACTTACTTAGTAGAGAAAAGGACTTGAGACCAAATAGCCTCACTAAAGAATTTATTGGACTTTTGGTTTAACCAGGTTTAAACATCAGCATGATAGACTTTGGTCTTGAACTAAAGCCGAAATAGGGATGTAATTACAATGTGGCCTGACTCATTTCGTGATTGGATCTGGTCACTGATTTGATATGTTTTTTGGCCTTACATCTTGATCTGATAGGTTATTATTTTGTTCTGATATATTGATCCAATAAGTTATGACGTATGATTCTTACCTTCCATTATAATGTCAATGATAGAATTTTTGGGTGTTTTGGTTTCCTTTTTACCACCGAATACATGATGGATGTGCGTGTCTTGTCAAGTGTCATTGTTGATGGTTGGCACATGATTAATTAATGGGCATGTTTATTTATGTATTTATTTTACTTATACAAAAAAAATTAAACACATTTGATATTGTATATTAGGTGTGTTGAGTGTGGTTGTACTGATTTTATGCTAACTCCATGTATTGTCATCTCGATGCTCATTTAGACCTTATGTTTTCCATTTATTTTTGAGCATTCTATTTGAAGTGGACCAACATTGTGAACATTGACAGTTATGTACAGAGTGGGAATTGGAGTGGGATGAATTTTGTTTGAGAGTCTCATTGTATTTCTTTATGTTTATTGGTATATAGAATAGGACTTATGGGAGAAACGTTGTATGAATCTATGAAAACATCATTCGATATATCATTATGTTTAGTGAATTTACTATGAAATATATTGAATTTTGGATGTTCCCATTTTTTAGTTGTTTCCACAGTAATTTTAATGTTTTATATATGGGAATAGTATCTTCGTAATTATCCTTGGGTATCCCTACTAGTTCGATGCATCTAGAATATGTGGAGGGGTGCTTATGGTCATGTGTGAATCCGGTCCAAACATGGTGATTTTGGTATAGGAGTCAAAAACATATCTAGGTCTTTTGATTAGACCATGAAAGACCCTAGTGATTCTACCTCCCTTTTTTGTATAAATAAATAAGTCATGTAAGGAAGATTTTAACTACCTATTTCTATTACATCTTCAATATACATTGATCTTGTAAGGTTGTTACATATATTTATATACACCAATAAAATTTATATATTATAAAAGTAATATTTTTTACATCCAAAATTATCATAATAAAATGTATCATGGTTCACCATGATTTTATACTTCTTGTGAAATAATGTAGTCAAGATAAAATTTATTTAATCACGTGTTATATGAAAATATCATGATGTTAAATCCCTTGTTAAATTAATTATATACTCGTATTTTAACTACTACTCACTAATAATATAGCCAATATTATTACTCAAAATCAAATTCCAATTTCAATATAAACTTCAATATATTTGGAAGGACAATAAAAATAATATTTCTCCTCATCAAAGGAATATCTCAAAAATTAAGGGTCTCTTTATTCATTTGAGATAAAACCCTCATGATTTCATATCATGACTCATTAAATAAGTTTTCCAAAAGAGTTCATATCCATTCTTGTATTGATAGAAGATAATAGGTTGGTGTGATACATGTAATGTGATTTCCTTATTATAGTAATTAATATAGAGTCTACGGAGATAAGAATCCATTTCTAAAGTAAAATCAAATTCATTTTAAGTATTATTTAATAATATTTACATAAAGTAAATTCCAATAAAAATTAGCTTGGGAATCAATAATAATATAACTAGATTTTTTTTAAAAAATGCGGGTCCATCCAAAAGCCAAGGTGCCTGAACATTTTTAAAAATTGAGAAAGAAAATGATTACATGATAAGTAGAATGGGAGAAAATAAGACCAAGCCCCCTAACATCATAAAAATTAACAAACGTCACAATAATCAAGATCTGAGTCTTACTCAATGTAATCAGGATCAGTAGATTCCCATTTGGATGGTGTGGTCCTCCAACTAGAAAGAACAACGTACTTGTTATTAAGCACCAACAATTCCAATGTGAGCATTGAAGTTCTGGAAGAACCACCTCATCCACGCTCTCGAGTAACCTCCTCTCTGCCATGTCCATGACCATGACCCTTTGGGTGCCTACCCCTTCACCTAGTCCCCTAATGCATATTCACGTAATGGTTTACATCATCATTAGGAGAGGCAAGAACAATCTACTTCTTATGTGCTCTGCACAAAAACCTTATTTCTAAATGAATTCTATCCTTTATGACAAAGAAGTTCAAACCATAACACTAGAACTAGCTTTATAAACCATTTTCATTGTTCTCAGTGACTCTGTACTGGCATTGAGTTCATTATAGGAGACTATTCTTAGCCATAATTTCTTCCTATCAGATCGCTTCTCAGGTGCATGGATAGCACTAGGATGGGATAATTGATCCTCTTTTTTGGTATCCTCATTTGGTGAATCCTAATTTCAGGATATAGTGTCCTTACGTAAATCAATATCAAAAGCAGAATGTTATCTAGATTAGCCTCTTTGGATGCCGCCCGGCTAACTATGGATTCACACAGTACTAGACATGTTCTCAAAATCCTGAGATCATATTTACCACCATTTTCAAGGGTAGTCAGAACATTTTCCCCATGTCTGACACCAATATTTGTCGAGCTCTACTTCATCCCTTGACTATATCCTAGAAATCAATCAATTTTCACTTATGGGAACTTTTGAGAAAAAATTGAAATAATTGGGTGAGATATAATACCAATTAAGGTAACTTGTACATCACATGAAATCCATGAATTACCAAGGCATGAAAAATATATTTTAGATAAACAATAGTCAACTAAACTATATAACTCATATCAAAAAATATGAATATATCTCTGGATGAAATAACAATAAAAACAATCAGATATTTATAAATAATGTGTTTTATAGGGATAAAATGAATAATTATAGACATCATAATATTACCATCAAGGCCTCATTCCATGAAATCAATCATGAATTGGAAAATTATACACGAAATACACAAGATAGTTTGTTTCATTATACCCACTAATGTATCGAGTTTTTTTGATCTGTGTCTATCAATTAATATGACCAATGATGTTGCCATAAGAATGTAATGAATAATAATAAAATGCATAATAAAATTTCATTGGTAATCAATTAACATACATTTTGGAATAATAAACATAAGGGATACTAATACATTCCCCAGTTTTAAATGAAATTACAGGATCATAATATATCCATATAAACAATGTGTATAATATCATTAGAGAATATCCTCTATAAAATAAGAGAAACTATAAATGATGTGGATATAGATAAAAACGCATTTATAAGATAAATAAAAAAATTCATTGAGAGAGATGGAAAAATAAACTTTACATTTTTTATAACATTTTAGAAAATATTTTATAAAAAATGGAATAGAAATGTTATGAAAAAAATTAGAAACAATTTTGAGGAAGCTTATAAAAGAAATAATATATAGGTATGAAGGAATCATGTTTGTATCAGAAATGTTTAAAATAATATTCAATTAACATTTTATAAATAAAGTTAATGATTATCAAAAATGAAATCAAAAGTAACTTTTAAATTTAATTTTCAATAATATTTCCACAATGCATTTTAAAAAGTTATTTCAAATGATAAATCCAGAAAAATGGAATTTTGAAAATAAATATGGTCTACGTCCAAAAATATGGAGTGAAAGAAAAAAGAAACAAACATGAATAATTTTTCAACATATCAATATCAAATCCCCCATTATTAATAGAGTAATATAGACTTCTTTAGAAAGATGTAAAAATAAATATTAATATTAAAAGTTGTTAAAAACTTTTAGATTTGAAAATAAGATACAATTACATTGGTGGTGAGAATAAATATAGGCACGGAAGAAAAAGTATTTACTCTGAGGGAATTTGAAATATTCTTAACATCATGAAATATTATGCAGAAATAAATCCATCAATGGTTATTTATTTTATTTGAAAATTAAATTTCCCTTAAATGAACGAGGAATATAAATATAATATCATCATAGTATATAAGGAAAACATCTTAGAGAATAATAGTCAATGCCGAATAATTATTACTCAAAAACAACGCTTAAGTCAAGATAAACAATTATGACTTCTCTAGCATTTAAATTCAAGTCCAATAAAGTGATGTTTTTATGTTTTTTCAAACCACATAAGTTTCATTAAGGATATGGTAGATTATATTCATGGGGTTATATTCTATAATAAATAAAAGAAGGTTGTGAATAGTGAACATTTCCCAACGAATGAAAATCAAAATGATAAATCCCATAACTTTTACTCCCAAAATTAAAAAAAAAGATCATTAAAATCTACTAAAACAAACATAAAAAATTAATAAATTATTTATAAAATTTAAATATGAAGGAAATATTATATTCATTATTTATTGTCATTCACTACACATATTTAAGTTAGTAAATTCTTATTGTCATCACTAGATGTTATTAATTTTTATTATTATTTTTTGTATTTTGTATTAGTGATGTAAAACCCTTTTATTTGATAAAAAATTTCAACTTTTTCAACATATATTAGATATTATATTATTTTTGTTTATATTATTTTTTGTCACATTTTCTTTCTATATATTTCATGGGTATGGTCTATAAAAATGGAATCGACTGAAAGCATGTTTCAGGTAACTTACAAATATCAATGTGTTGCATTATATTGATAATTAGTTCTTGTGTAATCATTTAAATATATTGATAATGAAATATATTAATAATTTAGATAATATAAAAAAGTCAATAAAATTATTTAGATGACTACCAAGTAAGGAAATGATGAAAAATGAAACAAGTCGCTTCATTGAGGTGATAGTTCATATTTATACACTAATAAAATTTTTAGTTTTTAGAGAATGAGTGGATATTATAAATTTTTTTATCTTTTTAAAATATTAAAAAAATTAAAATATAATATATATTCATTAAATAACACTTTATATCTATCCATGTAAGGTAACTAAGAATAATGGAATACGTGACTTCATGGAAAAGGTAGTCCACACTTATGTACAAAAGATATTCTCACTTATCTATGGATATGTGAAGGGTAGATAATGTTTATACCATTAAAAAAATAAATATTTGTTATAATAATAATATTTTTTTAGTTATATTATATTTGTTAATAATGATTTCGTGAAAATTCTAATAACTGCTCAATACTCATGTTTAGAAACCCAAACTCTTCTTAGAAGACCCCCTTTAAATGGAGGGTTTAGATATTTAATTTGGATCAAGGGGATTCGAATAATTGAATAGGGATATTGGAAAATTACAATGGGAAGTGTTTCAAGAAAAAATTTCAATTTAGAGTGTATGTAATGGGGAGGAGAATGTATCATTTTATATGTGAGGGGAGTGAAAATGTTTTAATAATATAAAGTATAAGTCACGAATTCAGGCTTCTGAGTCCAAGATCTGAAAATAATTGAATTTTATGATGATTGGGTCAATAAAACCCTTCAAAACACATATTTATATATTCTTTCATAAAATTTAGGCTTTCCTCCATAGTTTTATCTTTTACCTTATTTGATTTTTCCCCTTGCAACTCGTTTGTAACCTCATTAATTTGTTTTATTGACAACAATTAATATATAAATTATTATATAATTCAAACATTATGATTTAAAATATGAAAATAATTTTATAAAAAAATTCATGGGTGAGAAGATTTTTAATATTTAGAAACGCAATGTTTATTTTTTTACCAAACCAGTATTTGTATGAATATAAATTAATGTTTAGGTCAAACATATAAATTTTATTTAATTTAAAAAGTTTTATTGGTTTATTTCTAAAAGATAAGATTTATGTGTACATAAAATCAATCTGAAATTGAATTCTACCATGTGAATTTTCTATTAAAAGGGAAGACCAAAAGAAAATTATTGGAATATATCATTACCTTATTTCCAAAATGATTAACATGTGTTTCTAAATTAAAAATAATATATTAAATGTATAATTTTAATTATTTAAAATATATATAATTTGATGAAATGATTTATAAATTTAAAAATCATTATAATATTCTACTCATTTTATAAATGTCATAGTATTTATTAAAATGATATTATTTATTATACACCTAAAAGATAATATTTTTAAAAAAATAACAAAAATTAATCCTAACATAATATAATTGTGATGAAACTAAAAATTTTATTTTTCCCCATCGACATTTAAAAATTTAGGATTTTTTTCATTAAAATTGAAACATATAAGGAAAAACTATATTAGAAAATTAATTATATTGAACTATATATGTTTTTATTTTTATTCGATACTAATTATCTATTAGATATGTTATAATATATATTCTTTACAATGAAATATTTTGTTATAATAATATTTTTAAATGTTTAATTTAATTTTTTAGGTTATAAATAAATTATATATATAATAGTACTCTTCTTAGAAAAAGTTCATAAATGATTTTGTTTGAAATTTGTTAAGTTTGATGAAATTTATTTATACAAATTATTAATATTTTTTTAATTAAATATTATTAAATAATATTTTTGTCATCAAATTGTTATTATATAATGAAATATTATTGAAATACCAAATATGTAAAATAAATGTACTAATATAAAATTTATGACATTATATTTTTTATATCTTATGAACTTATACATACAAAATCTCTCAAATATTTTATATAACATCATAGGTTAAAATAAGTGGTAGTTGTTTTTAGGTGTGGAAAATCAGATATTAATGATTTTCTAGTGATTTAATCTAGTCTAAAATTCCTTTCAAATGTCTAAATCTATTCTTCATGGAGTTCAACTGTGGCTTGGTCAACGTAAAACACAAGATATGCTACATCAATGCCAAGATCAGATAACCAAACCTCGTTAGGCAGAATTATCTTAATTTATTTCATTAATTTCTATTTGAACATATATTTCATAATGAAGTTACCATTTTCTATCGCTAGCTATATAATGGGAACATTATAAGAGACATATTTAACATTTAAAATTTTATCTTAATAAAATGAATCATATTTCTTCTTGGTTTTCCATTATCTCTCAGAGAAGTAGTACTAATTATTATTCATGTACTAGTGTGTTTGTACTAAAGTCATGGGTGTTACGTATGTGGTTAAAACTAATATTCAATGAGGATGGAGCTTAGGAAAATAACCCATAACTGATTACTCATAAGAATTGGATATATCCAAGTCAACAATAAAAACCCAATTAGGATCAATTATTTATATCATCGCCTATTATATTGGAAGTGTTTTTCAAATATTAGTTTAAAATATAAATTATTGAATATTTATAGATACACCCATTAACCGTGTAAGCCATATTAATTCTATAATGAATGATTAATCTATGAAAAGGTCAATTGTATTATTATTTACTGAATATTATATATTTCATATTTGTCATGTTGGTAAGTATTTATCATCACATATCATATATCATATAGTATAATAGAATAATTTTTAAAATCAAAAAATACTTATATAAATGATTTAACTATAATGTGTGGAAAACCAGTAGTCTTATATAATATATACAAAATAAAGGTGGTTAAAATTCATATGTTGAATTATTTATCATAATGTGTATAATGAGATCAATATATTGTTCCCTTAATTTGGAAAAAATATAAAAAATAAAATATCTTTTCAAATATCATACTAGTAGTGATATTGGCTCCATATAAATCAGGAAAACTCATTAGTTATTATTTATTATAAAATTAAAAAATTTATTATTTTAGAACACATTTATAAAAAATAATTTTATACATGTCAAAATCAAAATAATTATTGAATAAAAATTATATTGATATGTGTTATTTTCAATTAATAATGTTTTGAGTTGGTTCCCCAAAACACATTGACTATTGAAAAAATGATATTATTATAATTTACATTCCTCCTTATGAATTTGGTTATATATGAATTTGGATTATATCCAATTTAAGTCATCATTAATTATACCAATTAAAATATTTTTTTAATATATATATATATATACATTAATCTATTAAGGGTTCAAAATACCTTTAGCATATTCAAATTTATGAAAGAATCAGTAAATTAAATAAAATTCTATGTGGGTTGAAGTGAATTAGGGATATATTATATATCCAATATAGTAAATATTCATTAAAGGATGAATATAATACTATTTTTATCCTATGGTTTACATAAATTAATCATCATATTTTTCTATATATTTTTAATAATATCAATAGTATAACACCATTATATTTTTTCAAATAAATTTTGAACACATAAATCACAGAGTCTCTATAAAACAACTATTTTTTATAACCTAGCCAATAAACATAATTTCGTCACTTCTGTGATTTGAATATCAAAAAATAGATATACATTGTTCCGTTTAGTAAGATATTTAGAGTGTGATATGATCAACTTACATATTGTGTGAATAGTAACTTAACCCTAATGAATAGTAACTTACCCTTATGAATTATAATTAAGAGTAAATCAACCAAAAAAATATGAACTTCACCCATCAATTTATAAATAAAATCTAGAAATCAAATAAGTAAAAAAATGATCATAACATAAGTATTGGTATTTTTGTAAGTAATAAATATTCTGATATCAAATTGATGATTGAATTAATAATTTAAAATTTAAATGCACTATCATAAAATTTAATAATAATGTTTTAATTTTATAGTTTTATGGTTATAAGATGTTTTAAGATACATTGATTGACATTTCAAGGTGTTATAAAACAGGTTATAATTTTAAAGTTATTGTTTTTGAATAAATTATGATTTTATCTAGAAATTGAATTAAAAATATTTAGAAAATTAATTTCAAAAAATGGATTTAATTTTTGATTTTTACCAATCAAAAAATTGTTAGGGGTGATTTTTTGGTATTTTTCTAAAAAACATTATTTTTTTTGAATATTGAAATACGATAATTTACCTTATATATACATTATGAGTAAAATACACTATTAATTTTAATCATTGTAGATGTAAGATCCCATGGATCAAACTCACATTAACATATTAATATTTTTGGTCATGGAATCATCGCTATTTTTGTCTAATAGAAAAACAACAAACTAATGAATAACAATTTCAGAAAACCATCCTATCCTTCACTATAGAAACCATCCAAACTCCCTTCATCTCATCACTCCAATCAAGCCTTGAACCTTGTTTGAATTCTGCTAAGATATTATCCCAAGATCCTACCCCGCATCTAGAAGACCTTGGTCTCATAAAAAGACCATATACTCTCTCATAAAAAGGCTCTCAAGGATGAATAATTCAAGAGGTAAATTCCTCTGTTCAATTATTTCACTTTCTTTTCTTGTTCCTTTGTTATTTTATCTAACCTCACCTCTCCTCATCCAAATGTTATGATAGATGAAATACCTTACATGTATTTTATTTCTATTATGATTATTGAATAATTTATTATCATCTATATTTTACCCTTCTTTAATACTAGTATTAAAAAAATACCATCTAAGATTTGATAATTTACCACATTCAAGGATCATGGGTTTTCAATTTCTATTACTGTCTTTAATTCTAGTCATGATCCCATTATTATTGTTGAACAAGAATATAATTTATATATTATCTCTCAAATATTTTTATGGAATCCTTTTTACATATAGTTATGATTAACAATGAAAATTCAGTTCGTTTTGTTCCAAAATCAATAATTAACTCAAATGGTTATGATTAAATAATTTATATAATGATTCATCTTCACTACAAGTAACCATATGAAATTTAAAACCATGAAACCTTTTGTATGTTAACTAATATCATATAACATCAATAATAGACAACCATCCTCATTTTACAAGATTTTATATTCATTATTTTTAGTATACCGATCATGAAAAAATGGACCCGAACAATGAAATTGGGCAACTTAACCGCTTAAAATGGCCACGAATAAACTTAATATGGTTATAATAAATAAATTATATGTAGATGAGATTCTTTAATTAATAATTAAATAATTAAAATATAAGACCATGGACTTAAAACATTACTTAATCTTGAGTTAAATCTAGAATTCACAAAGAGGATCTTTTTAGGTTTATAGTTTTATAGAATTATGCCATAACTATTACATATCATCTCAATATTAAAAATTAGGCACATCTACTCAAACCAATTTTTTTCACATAAAAAACAACTTAAATAAAATAAGAATTATTTTCTTGATATAAATCTTCTTGAATAATTGTTTTCCCTTACACTTCCTCATACCTTCTGAAAAACATTTCAAAAACATGGGATGAGCATAAAAATCTCAGTAAGGGATATAAAATAAGGGAAGAAAACATTAGTCCATGAATACATAAAAATAGGGAAAGCATACTTTTGAATCATAAAACAAAAGCTCTTTAACATACCTCATGAAATCATCAGATTTATGAATAACACATAGAGGTCATAAATCATAAAGGTAACTTGTGGGATTCATAACATACTTACATGGTAGCTTTCACAACTATATATAGAGTTATGTTTAGAATACACATCATAGTATATTCTTTAAATCTCTTAGGATAAACATTAATGATTGACTCTATCATGATACCCAATTAATTAGAGAGCCATCTTTGGATCACCTACCCTCGTTTTATCACAGAACCACCTATATATGTAAATAATTCCTAAGAACCCTAACATAACAATAACACATAAAACAAGCATAAAGAAAGATAACACTTCCACATTGCAATAAAAGTATTTGAGTTCAATATAATGACAAAATAAATTTATTATCAAAACCATTTGCAATACCAAAATACCTAAAAAATTTATATGGTATTTATTTTCCTTATAAAAACATTACGACTTTTTGAGGAATCCAAATATCAAATATATCTTGTGGCAGTCGAAAGGTCATTGTCGCCACGTACATTAAAAAGAAAACGTCTTTTTTTAATTTAGTAAAATGCTTCATAGACAATAATTCCGTTAGAAAATAAATGAGTTAAATTAAAAGAAAAAGGATATAATTATATATCATATAAAATAAGGTCATGTATAAACCAAAATACGCCTTAATAAAAGTATATTGAGATGAATTCATTTACCTATAGTCTGACTCATCACGTATGTTCCTTGTTCCTTCTGAATAATAATCTTATGATTATTTCTACTTGCCTAAAAAAAATTGAAATTTTATTGTTCCTTTTTTATCACTTATCACCATATAATAGAAATAACATAATTATTTATGTTTATATGGTCAGTTTTGTTGATATTTGGTGCTTGAGTCAAAAATTAACTTGTTATAATTACAAATTGTCTTTGTGTTCAAAATTACATTATCTCCATAATGATATTTTTGAATTAAATATCATTTATATAAATTATATATATGTCTTTATAGTATTACATAACATTTGGAGATAATAAATGAAATTCATTGTCCATGGAGACGGTAATCCGTACGTTTCCATGAACGATACTTTCACTTCTTTTTCATATTTAATGGAATTAAAACTAAACAATACATAGGTATATTATAATTATAGTATAATATCATAATTTATATATGATACATATGTTTATTAATGTCATTCTATATACATTCCATGTATGGCATGAACAAGTCATATCACTTGGAGGGGGCGGTAGTCCTCACTTCCTCAAAATAATGTACCATATATACACATTATGGAAAGAATAAAAGTATGATATAAATAAAAAATATTGAATAATATAGAATATATATATATATATATAACATATATCATATATAAATATAATTCCACCATAATGGACACCCTGAGAGGTGGTAGGGAAAAATCGAACAATCATTGTTTCGTGAGGCAGTAGTTCGACTTACACAGAAACAATATGTTCGTATCATTTAGATGGAGGTGTGTGTAAGTGTAGTTATAATCCGTCTCATAAAAACATACTAGTATATTTAGGATAATTTTGTTTTTATTTAATCAAATAATAATAATATAATAGGTATTTAAGAAGTAAAATAATGTAAAGGAACTTTAGAGAAGACGCTACCCCTTAAAATGTTTAACTCCATTTGATTTGATCCAAAAGGATTTATTGAATTTCCTTCTGCCTACGTTAAGTCTTATAAGAAGAATATATGGTTTTGGGACCTTATTTGATCATTTTATGGATGATCCAAGGGGCTTGAGTGGTGTGATTAAATGGGTAGGGGTGATTCCTTTTTATAAGATAGAAGATGGGAACTTTAAGAATGTTTTCAAGTAATGATTTATTATAAAATTATTTTATATTTCCAAAGGTCCCAACATCATTTATTTAAAATATAAGACAAATTTGGGTCAATTACCTCTCAACCAATAGGTTTTAGAATTTCTAGATCACTAATTTAACATTATCTTTTAGCTTTAACCCTTAGTTAACTAATTTTACCTTACCATGTATTCTTGTATATTCATACTATATGGTTAATATAGTTACAATGAAATATCAATAGAACCTAAAGTGGTTCAATAATAAAATATTGAACATTATATATGTAATTTGGAAGAGTTATATATTTTTTGACTATTATATCATTTAATAAAATAGTATTTTTTTAAATACTCATTTATATAAAATTTTAAACTATTCATTTCATGAATTTTTAAAAATCCATTAAAACAAGATTATTTCAAAAAATTCATTTATTAAAATATAACAAGTCATAAGCATCCATTTAGTTCATGGAGGGTAGAAATTGTTTCAAAATAAATTTATTTTAATATTTATAATCTCATTTATATATATTATTCATTAATAAGGACTTCACTAAATCATCATTGTGTCATAAATAAATTTATTTATTTGATCTTTAAAAATTATAAACAAAATAACTTTATATAGTAAATCATTTTTTTAAAATGATTGTTTATAGTCAAATACATCACTTATATAGCCCCATATAAAAATTATTTTAGTAAAAGATACATGTTTTTGTTATAGTTTTCCTTACTTATAATTAATTCTTATAAAATGTCACTTTCACATCAATGTGGATCCATTATAACAACCCTAAATTTTGAAAAAAAATTCTTCCTAACATTTTTGTGTTATTTTATTTTATACTCAACAAAAATATTTCATTTTATAAAATGAGTATAATTAATATAAGACCATTGGGTTTGGACAGTTTTATGACTGTTGGTCAATATGACCGTTGTAAACTAAATGTTGCGATGATTATCTATAAATACAAGTGATCAAGATTAATTAATATAGAAAGAATATTTGTAGGCCCCATCCAGTAGTCTCAGGCCGATTGAAGACCATCTAATGGAACTCGAGAAGAAGGTATCACCTTTGGGCTTTTCTCTAGACCAAACCCAAGCCGAAATTCATTGTGTGAATCTAGAATGGAATCACCTTCGCATGAAGTTCAAGATGATAGAAATTACAACTCGGGAAATGTTGGTCGAGCCGCCCCAAAATTCTATAACTCTAACACACCTTACTCTTAGGTCTTATGCTGGTGTTATAAGTGGTTATGTAACGAGACCATAATATCCTTGTGTAATCCTTTGATTTAAATAAAAATTGTGATGTGTTCTTATGGTGAATTTTGTGAATTTTCAAATGTCCAGATAAATATAGTATGCATATTATTGATGAATTCTAGAAAAAATATATTTTAAAATATTTATGTAAACTTTAAATAATTATTAATGTGTAATGATTTTTAAAAAATGGTCTTCTAAAACTGTGTTAAGTATGAAATTTAGAGTCTAATAACATCAACATAATTTTGGATGAATAGTAATTTGTGAATAGTGATTTTATGCTTATGATTAATAATGTGACCAAATGGATTATGTAACTTCATTTAAGAATATATTAATATAATTTAGGCACCTTGATTAAATTATGAGATTCAATAAAATTGGTAAATAACTATTTCAGAAATTATTAGTTAAGTATTAATTTTTTCGGGAGAATTGTGTTTTTTATTTAAAAATTAAATTAAAAATATTTATATTATAAATTTCATAAAATGGAGTTCATTTTGGAAATCAGAGCATCAATATTTGGTTAAGGTGATTTTTTTGGATTTTTCTGAAAGAGTTGAATTTTCAGTGAATTGTATTTTAATTAATAAATAAATTAAAAATATTTAAAAAATTATTTTCAAAAAATGAATTCCATTTTTTAAATCAGAGCATCGATATTTGGTTAAGGTGAAATTTTGGGATTTTTCTGAGCAAGTTGAATTTTCGGTGAATAGTGAACATATAGTTTTTCAGTTTCGGGTGTTTAATGACATCATTAAGGATGTAATAATTATGCAGTAATTCTGGATGACTTATGAATAGTAAGATAAGGTATAAGGTGTCCCATGTGGCCAATACCATGGGAAAATACCATGTTCAAGCCCATGGTTTTTCCAATACCACCTATGAGGTGTCCCTTGGCAATTAATGCTTTGTCCCTTCACTTATCCTATAAATACCAAGCCTTTCCCTCATTCATTTCATTTACAAATCCTCCCCAACGAAGTTATGGTCTCTTTACCTCCCAATGAGTATTCCGAAGGTTCCCTCAAGCCTCCCAAGGTCCCGACCATCAAACTTTCGAAGTTACTCTTCAAGGTAAGGGATCCTTTCACCCTCCTCTTTTAAGTCACGACTTTCTTTTTGGTGTGTCTTCTAATTTCCATAAATTTATGTTGAGGGTATGTTATTATATGTTCTAATTTATTTCCATTTCATTATCTAATTGTTGATAGACCCTTTCCGCTCTCATCAATTTATTTTCTGAATTTTTAAGTGACGCCATTAGGCTGCCAAATTTTTCGTAAAAGGAATCGCATCTTCTCTTTCCTTTCCAGTTTATTTTTCATGTGGTATGTCATTAAAATATCCATTCCATGATCTTATTAATTACCCATACTGTATTATGATTTATTTATTGGTTGGTAACCCTTGTCCTATCTCTTTTCAATTTTTTCTAAAACCATGTTTTATAGCTGTTATGCTGCAGAAATTTCGTCTCAAAATTTCTATCTCCTTCTCTCAAGAAATTATATTTTTTATTTATGTGAATACCCAGAATTATTTCATTTCAATGGGTGTTAATAAATATATAAAGATGATATATTTGATTCCGGAATTTACATACATATAACCCTCACTCTTTTTCCATGGGTTATAAATGACATAATGATCTTATTTTTATACTCTTTTTTAAAAGTCATGATTTTGACATGAAACCCATTTATTTGATTCCATTTTGGTTATTTATGAAATGTTTTATTATAATATATGTGGCTCAAATTAATGTAAAGACATGTTAAGGGTTCTCCTTGATTGAACTCCAATGCATTGGGTAAATAATTCATCTCTAGAGATGACAAGTTTCACGATACCTTGGTGAATAACCTTCATAATTTTTATAACACCTTGGGGATCCACCATGGTGATATGTTCATGAATTTCTAAATGAAATGTTGTGGACACATATTCATGTTATGTTCCAAGTTATTTTTTTATGATATTCCTATTCTTCCATTGCTCATGACTTCATGTTTTTATTCAAGTTCTTATTGATATCACAACTACATTGACTCCCTTTTTTACCCTTACTGGGCCTTCTACTCAACCATTCCTTTGATGTATGTCTCCAGGATATGAGATGCAGTAAATGTACATAGGATTAACCTATTATGAAGCCTTACAAGTGGTTTATAAGAATGTTTTATGTCTTTTTCATGTATTATGTTCATGATTTCCAAGACACTTGACTTTAAAGATCCTCTGTATGTAAAATGTAATGAAAGGTTATGTATTAAAAGGGCGGGATGCCATAGTTGGTATCAAAGGATAGTTTAGTTATTTATGGAAATTAGGATATGAAAACTTTAGGAAGAACCCTATTTAAGAGTTTAAATATAGGAAATATTCATGGTATTTTGGTGAGTATTGAGTATGTTGTTTATCAAGAAAATACATCTCTGTCTGGATATGAGCAGGTAGAGGTTTCTCTGACACAGATGTAAATTGGGGTAAAACCCAAAAACACCACTTTGAGCTAGACCCGGACGAGAACTATTACATGACAATGGGCCTTACTGCACTCTTGGTTACGACACTCTCGGGGGATATGTTTGGTTAATCACAATCTTTTTATGAATCATTATGAAGGAATTATAGAAAATTGTAATTGTCTAAGAATGAAGTTTTAAGAGATAAAATATTTTATAGTTAAAAGAATCTAAAATGAAATCAGTTTCTAATGAAGGATTTATTCTTTTAGAAAATGTCCCCATCATCTAGGAATACATTGACGTATTTCCTGAGAAGTAACCCAGAACTCCCCCAGAAAGATAGGTAGAGTTATCTATTGAACTCGTACCTGGATCTCATCCGATGTCAAAGACCCCCTATAGGATGGAAAACGTGGAGCTAGATGAATTAAAAAAACAACTAAAATATATTTTAGAGAAAGGGTTCATCCAACCAAGTGTGTCTCCATGGGGAGCACTAGTTCTCTTAGTGAAGAAGAAGGATGGATCGATGCAGCTATGCATTGATTATAGTGAACTGAATGAGATCACAATGAAGAAAAAATACTCTCTTCAAAGAGTTGATGACTTATTTGACCAATTTCGTCGGACTCAATTCTTCTCTAAGATTTATCTTCATTCTGGTTATCATCAACTGAGGGTGAAGAATGATGATATTACAAAAACTACCTTCCAATCAAGATATGGGCATTATAGGTTTTTTGTTATGCCCTTCAGACTGACTAATTAACCTGCTATTTTTATGGATCAAGAATAAGTTGATTTTGGAAACTTATGTTTTATCAAATGGATATCCTTTGTGTAGGAATATGATTTGGTGATTAAATGATAAAGGTTATTTTGGATAATGTTTTCTCTTTTGAACTACTATATGCCTAAGAGAAATAAAATACTACATGATTTAAATTGAGGAGGAATGGTTGAATTTTTTTTGTAAGAATTTATGTATTTATTGTATACATCTGGTGATTTGGGTTATTTCTAGAAAATGATGAACCTAGCATGGAGAATTTTTGAATAGTTTAATTACAAGTTTGTATGATACTTTAATAGTAGTCGATGTTATTTGGAGATAAAGGTTATGATTTATTGGGGAAGACTAAGTGATTAAATCCTTCTGAGTTTTGGGTTCCAATCTTAGTTTGGATTATTTTGATGAATTTTAAGGATGATTGTGTATTGAATTGTCACTCTGGAACGTTGGGTACGTTTGTTGAATTTTGGAGATTAATTGTCATTTTTCTTTTATAAAGGATTTTTGTTTTTTGGGGATTATATGATCTCGTAATAACCATTTTAGTTTTAGTTGATAATTAATGACAAGGAAAAAATATAGTTATTCTTTTGTGGATTATGTGATTCTCTAGAAGATGATTCATGTGCTTTTGATGAGACCAAGTCATTTTGAATGTTCAATGTTTTTAGAAATGATTAGTCATGGAGGAAAATTAATTAGGGATGAAACACTACTTGAAGGTAAGTATATTTCCTTATATTTTTATTCTATGTAGTAAATAAATTCTTCAAAATTATGAAAAGGAATGTAAAAAAATGTTTTTGGATTACATTTCCTACTGGGTAATCAAAGACCGTTTAACACAACTTAAGTATGTGATCTTCTTGTGGTTATTTTTCTCCAAATCATTTTTTATATCACTCTCCATCAGAATTTGATCCTTTTTTTCTCTTCCATATCCATGTTTTCCTACATGGAATCCTAGTATGGGTTAACTCAGGTGACCTTTGTACTTCCTTTTCATTCTTTTAAAGTAATAGTTTTACTGACGCTTTTTCGATTTGGGACATTCAATCAAAATTTCCAAGACCATTTTTAAAATTTTGAGGATGCATTTTCTTAAGGGGGAAGATTGTAACAACCTGAAATCTTGAAAAATTTTGTTCCCTAACTTTGTGTGTTTTTTTATTTTATACTCAAAAAAACAATTTCATTTAATAAAATGTGTTTAATTAAAATATGATCATTGTGTTTTGACTGTTATGTGACCATTGGTCAATAAGACCATTGAAAACTAAATGTTGAGATTATTGTTTACAAATACAAGTGATCTTGATTAATTAATATAGAAAGAAGACTCGATGGCCCCATCTAGTAGTCTCGGGCCGATCGAAGCCCATCTAATGGAACTCGAGAAGGATGTACCACCTTTGGGAATTGCTTTGGACCAAACCCAAGCTGAACATCATCATGTGAAGCTGGGATGGAATCACCTTCGCAAGAAGTTCAAGCTGATATAAATCACTACTCGGGAAATGTTGGTTGAGCTGACCCAAGATTCTATCACCCTAACACACCTTAATCTTAGGTCCTATGCTGGTGTTATAAGAGGTTATTTAATGGGACCTTAACTGCCTTGTGTAATACATTAATTTAAATATAAATTGTGATCTCTTCTTATGGTGAAGTTTTTGAATTTTCAAATGTCCGGATAAAAATAGTATGCATATTAGTGATGAATTCTAGAAAAAAGATATTTTAAAATATTTATGTAAACCTTGAATAATTAATAATGTGTAATGATTTTCAAAAAATGGTCTTCTACAGTTGTGTTCAGTATGAAATTTAGATTCTAATAAGATCAACGTAATATTTGGTGAATAGTAAATTATTAATAGTGATTTTATGCTTATTATTAGTAATGTGACCAAATGGATTAAGTAACGTCACTTATGAAAGCATTAATATAATTTAGACACCTTGATTAAGTAATGTGAGGAAATAAAATAGGTAAATAACTGTTTAAGAAATTATTGGATAAGTATTAGTTTTTTTAGGTGAATAGTGTTTTATATTTAAAAATTAAATTAAAAATAGTTAGAAAATTATTTTCAAAAAATGAAGTTCATTTTTCAAATCAGAGCATTGAGACTTGGTTAAGATGAATTTTTGGGATTTTTCTGAAACAGTTGAATTTTCTATGAATAGTGTTTTTATTTAAAAAATAAATTAAAAATATTTAGAAAATTATTTTCATAAAATGGATTTCAGTTTTGATATCAGAGCATCGATATTTTGTTACGGTGAAATTTTGGTATTTTTCTGAGAAAGTTGAATTTCCGATGAATAGTGAAAATACAGTTTTTGAGTTTTGGGTGTTTAATGACATCATTAACAATGTAAAAATTAGGAAATAATTCTGGTCATATTATTAATAGTAAGATAAGGTATGAGGTGTCCCAAGTGTCCAACACAATGGGAAAATACCATGGGAAAGCCCATGGTTTTTCCAATACCACCGATGAGGGGTCCCTTGGTAATTATGCTTTGTCCCCTTACTTATCTTATAAATACCAAGCCTTACCCTCATTCAATTCATTTAAAAATCCTCCCCAACAATTTTATGGTCTCTTTAACTCCCAAGGAGTCCTCCAAAGGTTCCCTTTATCTTCCCATGGTCATGAAATTCAAGCATTCGAAGTTACTCTTCAAGGTAAGGGATCCTTTCACCCTCATCTTTTAGACAAGACTTTCTTTTTGTTGGGAATTCTAATTTCCATATATTTGTGTTGAGGGTATGTCCTTATATGTTATCATCTCTTTACATTTCATGTCTAATTGTTGATATACCCTTTCCTCTATCATCAATTTATTTTCTAAATTTTTATGTGAAGCTGTTAGGCTGCAGAATATTTTGTAAAAGAAATCACATCTTCTCTTTCCTTCCATGTTTCATTTTCATGTGGTATTTCCTTCAAATATCCATTCCATGATCTTATTCAGTAACCATACTGTATTATGAGTTATTTATGAGTTGTTTACCCTTGTCCCCTATCTTTTCAATGTTTTATAAAACCATGTTATATAGCTGTTATGCTGCAGAGATTTCGTCTCAAAATTTCAATCTCTTTCTCTCTAGAAATTCTATTTTTTATTTATATGAATAACCATACTTATTTATTTTCCATCAGTGTTAATAAGTATATAAAGATGATATATTTTATTTTTTAATTTACATACATATAACCCTCACTCCATTTCCATGGGTTATAAATGACATAATGATCTTATTTTTAAGCACTTTTTTAGAAGTCACAATTTTGACATGAAACCCATTTTTTGATTCCATTTGGGTTATTTATGAAATGTTTGACTGTGTTCTATGTGGATCACCTGAAATTAAAAATATTAAGTGGGTTCCTTGATAGCACTTTAATTCATTGGGTAAATATTTAATATCTAGAGATGACAAGTTTCACGATAGCTTGTTGAATAACCATGGTAATTTTTATGACACCTTGGGGATAGAACTTGGTGATATGTTCAAGAATGTATAAATGAAATGTTTTAGGAACATATTAATGTTATGTTCCAAGTTAATTTCTTTATGAAATTCCTATTCTTCCATTGCTCATGTCTTCGTGTTTTTATTCAAGTTCTTATTGATATCACAAGTACATTGACTCCCTTGTTTACCCTTACTGGGCCTTCTGCTCACCCTTTCCTTTGATATATGTCTCCAAGATATGAGATGCAGTAAATGTACATAGGATTTACCTTTTATGAAGCCTTACAAGTGGTTTAGAATAATTTTATATGTTGTTTTCATTTATTATGTTCCAGATTTCAAAAACACTAGACTTTAAAGATCCTCTGTATGTAATATATAATGAAAGGTTATGTGTTAAAAAGGTGGGATGTCATATCCAAGGGGCCCCAAAATAGAACCAAGGATTACCATGGTCGGATATATCTCATAAAATAGGATTTTTTCATGTGTTAGGTTAGTTTAATATTATTATATTATTTTTTGTTACAGTTATTTATCAGATTTACCCTATAACTATGATAAATAAGATATTTTCTAAAGATACCATTCCTAATGTCTAAAAATAAAAGGTACCTAGTAACACATTTGTTACCTCCTAATTCCAAATATTTAATATATTTTTCCAAATTCAAAACATAGATGTTTCATAAATTAATTTAAAATTAATTCATGTTGTCAAAACACAAAAGCCTTTTTTTAAGAAGTAAAAACTACTAATAGATTGACATGTGTTTATGTCCAATATCAAGGTGAAATTATGTCTAATGACCCAAATTATATTAAATGATAAAAATATTATCTAATTACTCTTTAAAACAAATTAAAATAATAATATAACTATATAAATAAACAAGATGAAAAGACATATTTGAATTAAAATGCAGTATTTTTTCAATTTTCATTAAAAATTGATCTTTATCATAAAAATATCAAAATTTAATCAAATGTAAATTTTGATTTACTAATTACGTAAAAATGTTCATTATTTCAAATAGAATATATAATGGTGACCGAAACTAGATTTAAATAGGGTTCACCATCAAAAGGTAGTAAAACTGTATTTTTAGACAAAAATACTTCTTTTTTCCAAAAAATGGAATTGTTTTTATTTCTTATCTATATAACAAATAAAATGAATTTAAAACATTACATTTAATATATATCATATATTTTACACCAAATAACATAAATAGTGATATAAAAAACACAATTATTCTCTTTTAAAGAGTTTTACATAAAATAACATCCTTTGTATTCAATTGGTTTTTATTTCCATTTCAAATAAATAAATTAACCATTGAATCATTATTTAAACATGTGTTAAACGTATTTCAAAATTCAGTTGATTTTATTCATTCCCACCATTTAAAATTCTAGGAATTAACTATTATTTAAAATAATAATATAATTTCTGTATTATATTTCAAGATATGTTAATGTTTTGTGCAACGTAAGATTTCAAAGAAACCCCTTATTACGTGTTGAGTACGCTATCAAAAAACACTTCCCCTAAAACATAAATTTAATATCATATTCATAAGTATTAATATAAATAAAAAGGTATTATTATTTAAATTCCTAGGTCATTAAATTCTTCCCCCTTTTAGAAATTTCATCCTTAAAAATTTAAAATTAGGCTTATAAACTTCATTGAAAGACCCACATCAGAAAAAGAGTCCATAAAAATATCACATTAAAATAATGAAAGAGTTGTACAAAAGTCACCTGATATAACACATACTAGGATTCAATGTAGAAAAACATGAATATGGATGAGAAACAAAGTGTCAAGTTCTGATGGATTGTGATAAAAAAACATAATCTGAAGAAAGTTAACTACCAGAAAAACATAACATATGATGGGTCAAATAGTCTTTGATTACCTAGTATAAAAAGTAATCAGACAACATTTTTTTGTTTTAAGTTCATTTTCATAATGTTTTCAGTTTTATTTAAGAGATTGGATAATAATATAAGAAAATATACTTAATTTTTAAGTAGAGATGCATCCCTTAAAATGTTTCTACCACAAACTCATCTTCTATCAAAATGATGAGTATTCAAGTTGAATTAGTCACACCTGAATCGCTAGAATCAACATTCAGAAAATCACATATTCCCCAAAAGAGGAACTATATATTTCCTCAATCTTTACTCATTATCCAAAACAAAAAAGGTTTAGTAAAAGATCAGATGATCCCCAAAAAAGAACAATCCTTTATAAAAAGAAATTTTACTCTTAATCTACAATATTGACCAAAAAATGTCGAAGTTTCAAAAATTATGATTAAATACACAATATTCCATTAAATTATTCAAAACAATCCAACGAAAATTGAAACCCAATATACAGAACTATTTGATCATATAGTCTTCTATGATAAATCTTAACATTTATCTCTAAATAACAATGACTACTCTTAAAGTATCGTAGTAAAAAGTAATTAACCTAATCAATAATTCATGATTGGTTAATAATTCCCATAAATAATCCAAGTCCCCATATTTCCACAATAAAAGTAGATATTCTTCCAAAATAAAATTCAACCATAAATCTTCAAGTTAAATCCCACAGTATTCTATTTTCCTTAGACATATAGTGCTCCCAAAAGAGAAAATGTCTTCCAAAATAACCTTTATCCCTTAATCACCAAATAATATTCCTTTAATAGGGATATATATTTGATAAAAAACATGTTCCAAAATAAACTTATTCTTGAACCATAAAGTAATTTAAATAAAAATATAAATTCATACTAACTAAGGACTTCATGTAGGACAGTGGTAGGTGTTAAGTCCAAGTTTCACTATGGTTGGGGGTTCAGTTACATCATCTTTGTCTGACGTGATGGGTTTTCACACGGTCTTCTTGTTTTCCTTTTTCAAAAACTATATATTTTTATAAAATCCCCAAAAATGATATAAATTCATAAAAAATAACCATAAAATATTTTAACCTCCAACTTCATCTCATACATTGTATTTGCATCATAAAAAATAATAACCATTAATTGCCTCAAATTAAAGGTTGATATAAACCCAAATAGTTATTTATAACTATATCCACAAATGAAAAGATAATTCTTCCTCAAATAGAATTTTCACATAACAAAATTGGATAGTTTTGGAGCCACTTAACAAATATTAATAATTCATAATATTATAATGTTTTAAAAAATTACAACTGCTCCACTCCCATCACTTATAATTAAGAACCTCCTCTTCTACATTCACACACCTTTTGAGCACTCTAGTTTAACCAATCACTAGATAAACCATTCTCGAAAATCGCTCCCAATTTATAATAGTTATTTTTCTTCTCAAAAGAGCAATCTCGGAAGAGTAATCATTTAAAATTAAGGGTGACATTAAAGGATAAGGTATATGTCAGGACTGAACAATTTCAATTTTATTTGTTCTTATAAATTTTTAAAATATTATTCTACAAAGAAAAAATAATAAAATTAGTATCTTCCATTTAATAGAAATTCATTATTATTATGGTACTTTATATACCCCAACATAAAATAAAAATATATCATATATTTTTTAGGAATATTTAATATATTTACCAAATAAACATTCCTGAGGATTGTAATGGTTTTGTGTACTTGAGTAATTATTACATAAAAAATATTATATAGGTAAAATATTTAGGATATATATCATCATTATTTAATCGAGGAACCCTTATAGACATATCATACTTAGTAGAGTTCAATATAACATTGGAAAAAATTAAGAGATATAAAGCGGTGATTTCAATTACCCAATAATGGTAAACATAAGTGATATCAATTGATGGTAATATAAAAGCATCAGACAAGTATAAGGGGATGTGATAAAGATCATAAATTAAAATGTTCATGCCCAATATTTCATAGATCATAAAGAAAGATCAAGGAAAAAAATTTAGCATTACAAAATGCTTTAATTATAAGAGTGAAGAATCATTATAAGTCAATATTAATCCATGAGAACATATCATATGGTTAATACACAAGTTTTTGACAGACACATAATTATAAAAAATATTTTCATTATCCAACGCTAACTAAAAATTTAATCATAGTGTATTGGGATCACTTTCTATTCTATCATTTCCCAAGTCATGGTTCACTCAAACTTCTAACTTTTTAGATAGAGTCCTTTACTAAACTCAGATCTCTCCGTATTCCAATCCTCATTATCTCATGAGATATCTATATTTACCAAATGAATTTGAGGTAAATAAAATTTCTAGAAGACAATCATATAATCATATTACTTTTATATTTGTTCTACAAGATCATAAAATGTTCAATATATCATCTATAATATCTTGTAGAAAGGAAAACATTTTCCTAAATATTGTATCATTTCATCATATCATAACCCATTCAAAAATATATAGGTTTCATATGAATGTCATCATCATAGTCATCAACCATCTAGGAAAAAATAGGAATTTTATAATTCGATTATATCCCCATTCAATAATAAGTAACATCAATGAAAGATATCATAGATCAACAATCCGTTTAAAAAATCATTATAAAAATTTGATCATAAAATTACTTTATCATTTTGAATTAAATTATTTAAAATATAAAAAATTATGAAAATACTGAGGAAAAACTTTTCATTACCAGGAACCATGAACAATTTTATTTTATGCTTGACATAAAATATTTTTCATACCAATAATAAAATTGGTTCAAGTTGTACATGTTAAATGAAAACATTCATGTATAACCATTGTAAAAAGTGAAAGAATACTTGTTTAAAATAACGTTTCCTAAAAATATTCCCTTTTAAACCTCCCAAAATAAATTTAAAATTAGCGATAATTGAAATTTTAAAAAAAATCATCTATAGGTCATAAATTTCGTAGAATAATTTTGAAGAGTTTGGCCAATGAAGTAAATGTTCATCAACTAAAGAGCAAATAAGTATGGGTTTTATTTAAAATACTTTTCTCAATTAGTTTTAGTGATAATTGTGGAAAAATGGTTATAATATTTAAAAATTATAGGAATAAGCATGGAATATGAATATATTTGGTTTTTAAAGGGTAAAATCTATAAAATTCCCCTAAATAGATGATTATGATTGACAATCCCTAAAATAAATGATATTATCACAAAAACCCCTTTCCACATGTCCTATATTTATTTATATGATTTAAAATATCCTTTATAGTAAATATATATTTTATAATTATACTGGAAATATATATTCATACATAACATACCATGTATCATTAGTTTATAATTTTAAATTTCTATTTTTATCAACAATTTCTTCATTACAATGATCGTTTTTGTAAAAACTGATCAATTTTCCTTGCATGCTCAACTATAATGATTCACGTACTAGTACCTTGCTCATGGTTTCATAATCTCAATAATATTAACAATTAAATATTTATAATATTTAGTAATCATATAAACTTTTATAAATATTCATATAAAGTAGTGATGAAAATTAGACTGTATCACTACACAGATGTGGTAGTCCACACCTACAAACGAGCGATAATTCAATTTCTTATTCAATAGAAATGAGGTGGAAAATGGTGTATCAATAATCATAATAATAATTTAATATATTTAAGATACTATTTAATTATTTTATAATAGATATGATATATTTGTAGGAGGTATAATTAGAAAAAAAAATTATGGTAGTCGGTTAAGAGTTATACCTCTTCTCTGAGAAATCAACTTCATCTAACAAAAAAAGCCTTAAAAGGATGGTATTTTAGAAATAAAATAATTTTTTGGTTTTGGGTAGTGTTTTTAAGAATTTATTGCGATTTTTTTGAAGTAAAATTCTCATTATGTGAGAGTATTTAGTAGATGTGGTACCATTTTATAAGGGATGAAGTGCACTCAGTTGTATTTTTTAAATAATTAAATTTTCAAAATGTCTTACTCAAGCCAGGTGACTAAATAAATTCCATTTATTATAAGATATTAATGATAAGTTTGAAATCCCATAAACTAATAATAATTTATAATTTCTTTATATTTAATTCCCTATCACTTAGTTTTACCACCAATAATAATTTTTTTAACCACAACTATGCTTACAAAATTTTATTATTATCACGATTCATTTTGACAAAAAATTAGACTATATTTACTAAATTATATTAATTATAAAGATCATTAATATGTAATCCATTTGACATGATTCAATTTCTATAAGTGATAAAATTTATTTTATAATACATATACTAATGAAAATCAAACCATTTCTCGCAAAAATAATGTTTCATGTATAAAATTAGATTATGTTTTATTCCAGGCCTTCTAAAATATATTATATAGATATTAATTTTTTTACTAAATATATAATATATAAATTTGATTAAATATATTTTTAATAGATTTTAATTTAACTTATTAATATTAAAAAACATTGTGAACATAAAAAACTCTTTTAGAAAAACATCACAAGTTATATTTAAATTCATTTATTTCCATTTGTAGAAAATGGATAGCTAGTGAATTAATTTTAAAAATGTATAAATATTTATTTATAAATATTTATTTATATTTATTTTTCCCCACTAATCTAATGTTTATGTGATAAATTTTAAAAAAATATTTTAATGGCATATCATGGATTGTTTAAACTTAGTGTTGCGTACACAGAAAAATATCAACGAAATTAAAATTATTTAACGTGAAACATGTCATATAATATAGAAATATTTTTAATGGAATAATATTTTTCATTAGAATTATGATTTAATTTGATCCATTAATCATATTGTTTTATTTATATTGATTATTCTGAGTTCCATGAGTTAATGACGGATTACTCAGAGTTTTAGAGGCATTTTGAAGGTATATTGTTTCAGCATTGTTTGTGCAACCCATAATGATTCTCCTAGAAATGGTCTTTAATATTGTACTATCCTATGGGGTGGTTCATGATTATGGTGCACAATTTGAAACACAATGCGGCCCTTTAAAAAAACTATGTGTTACCCTATAGTGGCCGACAACATGGTCGTTGTATGGTTTGAAACCCCGTGAAAAAAACCAAATGGTTGCCCAGAAGATGCAGAATACCTCACACAATTTTCAAAAGGATTGAAAACCCATGTGTTCAATTTTTTTATGCATGAATTAAATGATTTAAAAATAGAATCTATTGACCATTCACAGTCCATTTTCACATGTTCTACTTTTTTAAGGATGTAACCTAGAAACATGAGACTTGTGTGGCTTATCATGATGAGTTTATCTCCTCTCAAACATGATTATAGATGATTAAGGTGAGTCAGTGAAGATGAATTACGGTATGTGATCTAAAAACCTTTTTTCATTAGGCCTCTAATAAATACACCTTTCATCTCTCGAAATGAATCATAGATCTAGCATGTCCATTCTTGATATATGGATTATGATTCAAACTAATGGTTAAGTCATGTGTCATTTATATAAAGATAATTTTTTTTATATTTTTAAGAAACACCCATGGTCCAGAGCTATATTTTTCATGAGTGGTTGATGAATCCTGATAATTTATTATAGATTAAAAATATTGAATACTATTACTTTTATAATTTTTTATTGGATCAATATTATAAAGAAAAAATCATTTTTGATTGATTTTCATTCACTAGAACAATGGTTTTCCTATAGATTTGATGAAGAATTCATGACATATTCTTAAATATCATCAGATTAGGTGAATTGACATCCTCTTATTTAACATATCCCAGAACTAATTCTGATGATAGATTTTTTATGTTATGTAATTATAGAACTACCCTATTGATATGGAATATCATCAGGTATCTCTTTTAAATCTGTTATTTGATAAAATATGACCAATTATAGGAATACATGATTTGAAAACTAGTTTTTTTATTGTGTGATACATGATTTATGTTTTTATACCTTTCTCAATATTGGAATTATTCATCAATGATCTTGATTTTGTATGTTCCTTCCCATTAGTGACCGTTGTATACTATTGTTTCATTGATACTATTCATGTGTTGGAATTTCTTTTCTTTTAAATTTCTTTATTGTGATACTATGTGTATGTGTGTATGTAGCTCGTGAGACCCGATATAGTGCTTGATGCCATGGGTTTTCTTATGTATATTATTATCATGTTATATTATGACAACATGTTTATTTATGTTTATACAGTATTATCATGATGACATGATTTGTGTTTCATTTATATGATATGTCGCGTTTTATGTATTTCCACACATGTGGAGGAATTTTCATGCTACTCATAACTGATGGAATATGATGATATGTTTATCCATTATTGGGGAGCACACATGATATACGATAATGAAAATAAATGAACTATATATAGTTTAGGGTCATGATGGACTTATGGACAAATCATAGAAACAATTCCATGTTACAATAAACTTGTGGCCTATCCAGAGGGTTTATTGGAATATGAATTTTTTTTGGATTGACACATGATTTTAACATGTTCACTCGATGCCTTATGGATTACAAGTGACATATCAATCAGCCTTTTTCTAGTTCAAAATCACTTCTAAAATTTATTGGTTATCCTTCTAGCATGGAGTTGAAGCTGGCATGGATGAGGATCATGGTGTCCTGGTTAGAACAAAAAAAAATCAGTATATGATTGTTTATGACTTATTGATAATTTACGGTTATCATAGAACACACTTTTAATATCTATGTACACATATTAAGGATATATTAGTGTCATCCACCAATTGTTTCTTACTCATATCATGCATGGGAATCATAATCCATGGAAACATCTAATGTGTTGGGATCCAGGTAAGGGAATTTAGACCATGATGGATAGATTATTGTGGATCATGGAGCTAGTAGTGGGACCAAGATAGATTTTAGAGGATTTATGAAGTGATTTTATTATTTATCTACATAAACCATAGTACTGTGTTCTAGATTTCCACATTGGGTTCCTGGTTTTTTATTTATATTATATGCTTAACATCAGTCCTTACATTTGGATGTTGTATCTTCTAAACTGATATTATAAGTTGTATTCTATTTTATTTATATATTTTAATTATATGGATATGATAATTGAAGGTATATTATCCCCACCAATTGAATTCAAACAATCATTACTAGTCATAATTATCTTGTATACATGGAGGTGAATATGATGTTTTTTTGATCTCTAGAATGAACCATGTTGTATAGGTTGAGGTAGTACAAAATGGGATCAATACACAAATTTCATTACTTTCATCTTGTTTCCCATAGACATAGTATAAATGAAATAAGCTATATGGGACTCCAGCAGGTTATTTTTAATGTAGTTTGATATCTAATGTGTAATGGAAATCTTAGTTACCTTGGATGAGATTACTGTTATGGTTAAATGTGATTTTGGTACGTTCACGCATTATGAGTAGGAGTGCTGGATCACATGTCATCTATATAAATATACAGGGTTGTATAATATTTCATTAAAATCATGAATTTATTTTTTTATTTCAAATTTTTAAATACCTTTGCTCTCTATTATTGTGATATAATTTTTTTGTAAAATTGTTTAAACTAAAAAATGATATTATGTTTAATGTATATGCTTATTACTAACATATAGTTTTTGGGAACCTTCGATAGTGTTAGGGGTATATATTTGGTTATGGGTAGCCTCTTAAGAGAATATTTTTTTGGTCCCATAGGATTATAAGGATCAATCCTTATTGATTCTGATGTTCTAAATATATTCTTCACATTTCAGAATTTCCATCCTTGAATGATACTAATGGAAACACTAACTAATGTTCTCCAAGATGCCCCTTTAAAGGTGGATGCATGTATTCCACCACCCACTATATAGGATGGTACACTATAGAATGATCACACACATACTCTAGTGGTAATGTCTTTGAGAACACATTAACCAGGAGTTATTTGAATTATTAATTCCTAGGGGGGATGGACATCGAGGTCCATGGTTAGTGACACTATAGTCTCTGATATCTAGCATCCACTAGCCTTTTACTGAATTAGGGGATAATTGGGGTTTTTTCCCTAGAACCAACTTCTATGTACTTTTTGTCTATATATATTAAGATTTTTTAATAATAAAAAACTCTTAATCATGTCATGATAATTCATCTACATGACATTGTTTGTGATAATGTCATATGAGTAGCTATCACACTAGAAGGTCATAGTTGTTACCCTCTATGATGAGAACACAAAATTTCAATTAAAATATTCTTAAATATATATAATATATTTGAATGAAATCATTTGAGGGACATAAATAATTTATTCTATAAGGGGTGGAGACTCATAGGACATTAATGCACATTATCTTGGTGTACGGCCTTGGTAATATCAAATGTAGGATATTATTAGAACAATAATACACTGTAATAAAATCCACATTTATAAGTGTCAATGTATGTTCATATCCATGGACATGTCTATTGATCCATAGAATTAAATATTAATACTAATTAGTGTTATAAGTCACTTAATTTGTGTATTTATGAAAACCATGATGAAATATGTTTTCAGAGAGGCATGACATATTGGGTGTGTCAAGAGTAATATTTCATTAATGAATAACACGACATTGATTTTTTCCCAAATATTAATTAATCGATGTTTTCTTGTTGGTCTCTTTGAAGTAAATTATATATCCTAAAAATATACATTTCCATGGTGTTCTATAAGAAAGTTCAGTTTTTAAAACATCAAAAAAAGAGACATCATGCACATAGTTTGATGACAAAAACATGAAAATTTCTTGATTAGAGATTTCATGATAAAGGGATTATATTACACAGTAATTTTCCTTATGAGGTATTATGTCATTGCAAAAATAACTTTATTCTCTATAGTTCCTTGTCATGTCTCAAGTTTATATCCATGGAACATAGTTGCATCACCTAATGTGACCAGGAAAGATGACTGGAGGGTCAAACACTATTTATATTTGCATGATCGAATGTATTCTGTCACCAGTTAATCAATTGAATATTATGTGAGTCAAATATTTAACAAATATTTATTTTTTATTTAGTGAATATAATATTTATTTATTTTTGAATAATAATGAAGTGGTATTTATCTAATAAATAAACGGTAATAATTCAAGGACCAATGAATATTATGGAGTAATGATAGATCATGTACATATGACCTATAAGAAATAATAAATATTGAATAATATTTGATTAGTAAATATTTAATTTAATTTCTAAGTTCATCACATGTCAATAAATAATAATATTATAATGATTATTGACATGGGGCTCTGTAGGGAATAGATAAATAAGAAAATGATGTTATTAAATAATTTATCTATATCCCTTGTGGTATATAAATAAATTTATATTATTTTTCAATAGAGTCAATTTTTTTAAATACCTAAATCCAAAGAATCCTCTTGAATCCTTATAGATATCCCTTCTGCAATAAATCTACCAATAATGTAGTGTGGTCTTTTTCCACTATCCACTGTTGAGTTTATAAAGATCAAGCAGAATCATTTGGACATTATTCTCAGGTCGATCAAAGGTGAACATCAACATCAATAGGATCTATCATGATGTCACCAGTATATTTCTACATAAATGTTTATATATTCATGGAAATTTTTTGGACAAATGATATAGGGATTCTTATCTAGATTCCCAAAATGTAATGGTGGTTTGAAAAATATACATTATTATATCCATCAAAGAAAAATTAATTCCATTCAAGGTAATTCTTTAAATACTCTAAATAATAATGAAAAATATTTCATAATCATGTACTTTGTTTCCATATTTTATCGATTTTCTATATTAATTGATTCAATTACATACATCATAGAGTTTATCATCATGTAAATATCATATTAATTATCCCTCTTGAAAAAAACCATTGCTGGGAAGGACACATCACACACTTCTGTTGCGCATGGATCCTACAGTTGGTATCAGTGTGGTAAAATAATTATTTTTAATTATTTAGATATTTATTTATGGAATTAATCATTTATTATTGGTTTTCAATTCTATTTTTGTAACACCCAAAGATTTCATAGTACGCTATTTTTTCAAAGTAATGCAGTAACATGCACTACATGCAATATAGAGTTCAAGTGCATCATGACTTACCAAACTAGCCATTCAAAAGCGGTTATTAATAGTATTAACTGAACTTTGAACATTATACAATCCTTATAATTTTAGAATACATATTATGAGTTTTATAGACATAATGGAAGAACAAATTCATTTTTTTCAGAAAAAATAATTATTTTTCAAAAAATGCAATTTTACCGCCTTTTAATGGAAACCCCTTTTTAAATCCAATATTTGAAACTTTTATCTATTTAGTTTGAAAATATAAACTTCTTATTTAGAATCAGGAAATAATAATTTAGTTTCAATAAAATTTTGGTGTTTTTCTGATAACTTTCATATTTGGGTGAATAGTGAAAATAATATATTTCAACTGAAAAAAACATTCTTAATAAAAATAATTTAGAGTGTTAAATTATAAATTTTAATTGTTTGTAAGTATAAATAGATTATATTTTTATAATTTAATCCAATTCTGGTCAGTGTTTGTAATTTCACTTTAAGATTGGACATAAACAAGTGTCAATCTTTTGATAGTTATTGTTTCTTAAAAATACGCATTTTGGTTTTGAGAACTGGAATTAATTTTAAATTAATAAATGCAACTTCTTTGTTTTTAATTAGCTAAAATAGACTTCAATTTTGAATTCAGAATATAAAAATTAGCTTAGGGTAAATTTTTGGTATTTTTTCTGAAAACATTCAGTTTTTGATGAATGGTGAAAAACACTGAGTTATAGTTTAAAACTGAATTTTTATTAAAATAATTTTTATTTTATTTAAATTTATTTTAGGTAAAAATAGATATATAGTACCTATATAAGTTCAATTTAATTCATTGGAGTCATTTTATAATAATTATATATATATAAAAATTTTATTGATCGTTTCACCGTCTTTTACCCACCTCCTAGGAGAAATTTCAAATTCGCATAAAACATATTTTTAATGCTTCTGTGAGTGGAATTTCAATAATATGAGAAAAAAGGATGATATGAATAATAAAAATGTGTTTCAATAAGATGAAAATAATTTTTGGTCAATAGTAACTTTTTACTTTTATATACCACTGTTAAAAGTAAATAGGGTAATTAAGGGTTAAAATGATATTATTCTTACCCTAACAGATGTCCTAATTCTATTGGTTAAGTTTAATTCGACCCAAAAAACCTTAGGAATATAATATTAGCCTCTCTAGTCCACTTTGATTAGATTAGGACATTTATTATTATTTAATTCAAAGAAGAGTTAAAATTTTTAAATTTAAAGTTTAATAACTAAAACATTTTTAATATACGGTTACACATAAGATAAATTCTACTATAAATATCAATTATAAAGATAAAATGATTTCCTACATAATGGTAATTTATTTAAAATTTTTAAAGATTGTATAATAAAATTTATTAATGACACAATGATGATGTAGTAATTACCTTATTAATGAAAGAATCAAATAAATTGTATTATAAATATTAAAGTAAATATAATTTCAAAGTTTTTATGACATACAGGAATTTTATAGGTGAAATTGTTATGTTAGTATTGATTCAATGTATTTGGTTTGATGTAATCATGCGGTTATTATTTAAAAAAAATACCAAATAGTGTTAAAACTGACATAAAATAGTTTTTAAAACAAATATTATATTATTAGTTGATATAATGGTCCTAAAAATCTTAGGTTTGGAAAAAAAGACTTATATAATAATATATATGACACTAATTAAACCAATTGGGGGTTTATAGGATATATATAGTATGTTTATTAACCATATAGTGTAAAAATACCGGAAGACACAGTAAAACCTAAATTATTTAACTTTGAGTTAAATCTAAATGATAAGGTTAAAATAGTAACCTAAACATTTCTAAAACCCATTTGATGAGAGGATTTGGACCCATACCCACTATATCCAAGAAATAAGTCACTTTGGAGCCATTATAAAATGAATATTAATTTTTATTATTAAATGACATTGTAAGTTTTTCCAAAGGTGCCCCTCACCCCTCTTATAAAAGGGAACTTCCCCTAATCTCAAATTCACACCTCCAAATCCATTTTTCTCAGACAACTCCAACCAAAATATCCTCTCAAATATCTTAATTTCTCCCTAGAGGCCTTAATTTAGTCATTAATCCAACTTAAGGATCACTTTTGATCAAATCAAAAGGAAGAGCCCGATGAAGAGGTAATGATTTCACCACCCTCTTTCAAGTTCTCTTATTCTTCCACATACTCTTTCTTTGTTATTTCCATTCTAAAATAATAAATCCAGTATCTCATATATAATGTGATGTTATTGTAAATATCGAACAACTATATTCATTATTCTATCCATCTTATGAATGATAATGTCACTATGAAAACGTACGTACGGCTTACCGTCTCCACACCGTAGTGTTATTTTTTATTCAACACTATGTTATTTTTATGGATATAATGATGTGTAATTGATTTAAATAATAAATATAACATGATAATGACTATATATATGATATAACATCAAATTCCACACCTTTAAGGAAATGATATTGTCGTTCGGGCATACGTACGGATTAACGTCTCCATGACGCGATGAGATTCATTTCCAAGTCCACCATTCATCGACGATTATAAAAATATATTACTAATATGTATGTAATATATGACATAATAATGATACTGGATATATATATATATTTATTTATTATTTATGTACTTACATATATCATATTCACTTAATTCTGTTCAATACGATATGAAAACAGAAGCAACATTTATGCCTACGTACAGACTACCCTCTCCATAAACGGTGTTTTCCATTTCATATATATGTCTATTATACATATTTATATTATAAATATGTATGATATATTAATAATGTTTTATATTCTCGATGTATTTAAATCATGATCTAAGTGATAAAATCATGAGTAACAAGTTAAAACAGATATGATAAAGAAAGCGATTATTACCCGAAATGTTAATTTAACATGGAAATTATTATAAAATGGGTATTATAAATTCATAATTGAATAATGTATGATATCATAAATATTAATATGGTTCTGTTATAATTTAATAACATACTACGGTCTTGATACAGGTGGTCAAACATACCCTCGACTAAAGGAAAGTGCAAGGTAAGGGTTAATTTCACAATCTCTTTATTATCTGAGGTTGTTTTTACGTAAGTATCTACTGGGACATATTTATTATCCTACCCATGTTTCATTAAAGAGTTTTAAAAGGGATTATTTTAAGGAAACTTTTTACTAAAACATAATTTCAAATTTTTTAAATATTTATTCTTCTAAATCATTCTCATTAAAGTCCATGTTTTCAAAATGGTTTTTAAGGATTCATTTATATGGACATACATGTTTTTAACATATTAATTCTTTTCAAAAGTTTGAATGTAGTATGGGAAACTTTGATTCAAAAATGTATTTAAATTCTTTCCTTTTGAAATTGTGTAACTTTAAAATGTTTTCATGAAAAAGGGATATTTCTCTCAAAGAGTTTTACAAATCATTTTCATCTATATGAACATCTTTTGATGATTTTATACTTGTTTGAAGATGATTTATTATGAAACAAATCTTACATATTGTATTGAAGGTTTTGTGATATGTTTGACCATGGATGTGTTTTTTTATACCATTCATGGTTTAAGGATAAAGTATTGACATTTCGTATGCTAGTTTTAATATGAATGTTTATGTTATGTTTAAACCTTTTCATATGAGGAATTCATTGGACTTAGTAAGTGACTGGTGGAGCCCGCTATAGCTCATCAATGCATCGGTAGGTCTCACGAGAAAGACTAGTGTCTCGGCATAAGGCCTTAAATGAATCTTATTTGTAGTCATGGCACAAGGCCTTGACTATGTGGTTATGATAGTCTGGCATTATGAATTCCATCATTATGAAAGTGGCTGTTGATATTGCATGTGATTATTTGATTAGTAGAATATCCATGTGAGTAAGTAAATGGAATTATTTGATTTTATCTTTTCCATATTATGCTGAAGTTGAATTTTAAAAGGCTTTTGTTTTAGTCTTATACATTTCCTTAAATTTTTATGATTATTTATGAAACATTCTGTTATATTGTTACCCTTATTGAGTGTTTGAGCTCACCCCTTTTCTATGTTTTATTTTTACCAGGATTCTAAGAAGAGTATTGTGATTGATGTGTAGGGGTAAGCCAAGGGAATAATTGCATTCATAAAATATTATTTATGTTGTTTTGTATGTCATAAAGTGTAATGTAACATTCATGTACATAATCTATTTTCCAAGGCTGCTAAACATATCGGTCCTTCAGGACTTGGTTCCTTGAAATCCTTCCAATGTATTAAAATAATTCACCGACTCTGGGTAACTGGGGTCAGGACGTTACAGTTGGTATTTGAGGAATTTTAGCAATAACCTTGGAAATTAGATTTAGATAAACTCTGATTAGAGCACATTACCATAAGATAGACTTTGAGGATTAGTACAGAAGAACTTCTTAGAATTTTGTTACTATAGAGGTTTTATGAGTTTTCTAAGAAATACATCCCTATCTGGATACGAGAAGGTTGAGGTGGATCTAGAACAGATGTACCTAGGGGTAAAACCCGAAAACACTGCTTTGAGTTAGAATCGAACGGGAACAGGTGCACGACAATATGCCTTGCTGCACTCTTGGTTACAACACTCCCGAGGGATATTCTTAGGATAATTCTCATTTTCTTTACTAACCATTATGAAGGGTTTATGAGTATATACTTCCTCAAAGAAATTTTTTTTATTATTATGGATTATATCCATAAACTGTTCAATTTATATTAGGTATT
Organism: Viscum album; assembly: GCA_963277665.1. Classification (NCBI taxonomy): domain Eukaryota; kingdom Viridiplantae; phylum Streptophyta; class Magnoliopsida; order Santalales; family Viscaceae; genus Viscum; species Viscum album. The sequence continues at coordinate 300,163,100 of OY728137.1, read as the reverse complement.
TTATATGTTTGGCTTTATGTATATCGATTCATAAACTAATCTAGTATAGAAATGGCACCCAGTAGAAGGAATGATAACTCGAGTAATACGTATGATCCAATGAGTAAGAAGGGTCTTATCATTCAGGGTATTAAGCCAACATTTAGAAAGGAAATAGTCTCCCATGTATTATTAAAATATGAATAATTAGTATCATGTGTTTATATGATCAATAATGAATTCTCTGAATCCTATGGCTTTGAATGGTAGCCATAGAAGAAAAAGATTGTAGAAATAAAGATAGATAAAGGGAATAAGGGAAACAAGGATTTTCAAATATGTGATAAATGTGTAATGAATCTCCTTGGTAAATTCTTGAAGGGAATGGAAGTTTGTTATATTTATGGAGAAAAAGGACACCAAGTACGTGATTTCAAGGGTATTAAATAGTTTTCAAATGTAAAATGCTTCATCTTCAAGGCGTTGAGACACTACGTGAATCAATGTCCGATTCATAAGAGTATAACGCAAATGACATTATTGGATAATAATCAAATTATGATACTACCTCAGATGAAGAAGAATGACTAGTGTTATTATGTTGTTATTATAGAATTATTTCATTTGAGTGTTGTATCAACAGTATATTGGTTACATGAATTATGGAGATAAATAAGGATTGTACTGCAGTACTATTTTATTAAGGATTTGAGATTATATGGTTCTATGAAATGTGACTTAATAGTAAGCTACAATTTTTGGAAAATATATGGTTGAAGGAAATTTAATCCTTAATATGGTCATGATAATGAGGTGGTGATTTTGGAATAATAGATGGTTGATTTTGGTAATTCAAGATGTTGCGGTGTAGTAAAGGAATACACAATGAAGGTGTTCACATGTTATTACCTGGAAAAAGGATCCTCATTATGTTTAACATCCTTATAAACATTGGACTTAGAGTTTGGATATATGTATTTTGGATAATTCTAAAGGTTCAAATGGATTATGTTTGAAATTGGATACTATTTTTAAGGTTATTTTTGGATTTCCATAAAAAGGACAACCCGAAGGTCGGGTGACAACCCGTCACGTCCGGCAAGGCCGTGAGACTTGAACCAGCAACCGAAGGGAGGCACGGTTGGATCACCTATCACTGACCCACGGGATGTCCGGGATTGAATAATGTAGTTTTTTAAAGGGTCTCATATGTGAATTATAAATTCATTATTTTTGGAACCATATATGATTAGGATTAATAGAATGTTTTCTTTCTGAAATCTTTTAGAGTGAAAGATTAGTTTATGGTAGGAATTAGTTGAAGGATGAAACTCTACTTTTCAAGTATATATATAAATATATATATATATATTTATTTATTTATTTCATCTTATTTTATAGATATACTAATTATTAAACATTACAGAAGGGATCTTAAAACTAAAAATGTGTTATCATAATACCTTACATTTTGTTGAACCGATGGTATTTTAAATCATCATAGATTGGTGGCTTTGAGGGCCACAATTCTACATTTGTTTATGATTGATGACCTCAATCACACCCTATAAATATTTATGTTTTTCCGCCAATTATATGTCACTAATTTCCACCAATGTTTTCCTAATCTAGATTATAATTTGGTAGTGACTTTTTCATTCCCCTTTTCCTCTTATTAAGTCAAAATTTTATTAACCCAATATCCGATGTGGGTTTTCCCAGAAAGGTATTTTCTATTTTCAAACTTTTATTTTATAATAACAATTTCAAATTGTGAGGACTCAATTTATTGAAGGAGGGAAAATGTAACACCCCAAGATTTCATAATACGTTATTTCTTCAAAGTAATGCAATAACTTTCACTACACACAATAATGAGTTCAAGCGCATCATGACTTACCAAACTACTCGTTAAAAAATAGTTATTAATAGTATTAATTGAATTTTGAACATTAAATAATCTTTATAATTTTAAAATCTATATTATTAGTTTATTAGAAATAATGTAAGAACAATTTAATTTTTTTCAAATAAAAGTATTATTTTTAAAAAATGCAATTTTACCTCCTTTTACTGGAGAAGCCTTTTTAAATCCAATATTTGAAACTTTTATATATTAAATTTGAAAAATAAACTTCTTTTTTGGAATCGGGATATAAGAAATTAGTTTTAATAAATTTTTGGTGTTTTTCTCATAACTTTCATATTTTGGTGAATAGTGAAAAATACAATATTTTAACTAAAAACAACTTTTTGAATCAAAATAATTTATAGTGTTAAATTATTAATTTTAATGGTTTGGAAGTATAAATAGAATATATTATTACAATTTAATCCAATTCTGGTCATTGTAAGTAATTTTACTTTGAGATTGGACATAAACATGTGTCAATCTTTTGATAATTATTATTTCATAAAAATACCCCTTTTGGTTTTGACAACAAGAATTAATTTTAAATTAATAAATGTGACTTCTATTTTTTGAATTTTGTAAAATATAGTTTATTTTTGAATTTGGAATATCAAAATTATCTTAGGGTAATTTTTTATTATTTTTCTGAAAACTTTCAATTTTTGCTGAATAGTGAAAACACTAAGTTATAGTTTAATACCGAATTTTTATTAAAATAATTATTTATTTTATTTAAATTAATTTTAGGTCAAAATAGATATATAATACCTATATAAGTTCAATGTAATTCATTTGAGTCAGTTTATAATAATTTTAGATATAAAAGAATTTTATTGGCCTTTTCACCATCTTTTACCCACCTTCTAGGAGAATTTTCAAATTCGCATAAATCTTAATTTTACCACTTCTATGAGCATAATTTAAAAAATAAAAAGGACACAATTGATATTATTATGAAAAATTTGGTTCAATAAGATAAAAATAATTTTTGGTGAACAATAACTATTTACTTTTATTTACCATGGTTAAAAGAAAATATGGTAATTAAGGTAAAAAAGATATTATTCTTACCCTAACACATGTCCTAATTCAATTGGTTAAGTGTAATTAGTCCCAAAACAACCTTATTAATAAAATATGATCCTCTTTGGTCCACTTGTATTATATTAGGACATTTATTATTATTTAATTCAAAGAAGAGTTAAAAGTGTTATATTCAATGTTTAATAACTAAAACATTTTTAATATAGGGTTACACATAAGATAAATTCGACTATAAATATTCATTATAAATATAAATAGATTTCATTCATAATATTATTTTATTTATAATTTATAATGATTAAATACTAATATTTATTAATGACACAATGATGATGTAGTAATTACCTTAGTAATGAAAGAATCAAATAAATTGTATTAGAAATATTAAAGTAAATATAATTTCAAATTTTTTATGACATAAAAGAATTTTCTAGGTGAATATGAAATGTTATAATTGATTCACTGATTTTTTTTTGAAGTAATCATGCTGTTATTTTTTTAACAAAATACAAATACCAAATAGTGTAAAAATTGACATAAAATAGTTTTTTAAAAATTATTATATTATTAATTGATATAATTGGCCTAAAAATATATGGTTCGGTTATAAGACTTATATTATAATATATATGACATTAATGAACCAATTGGGGTTTTATTTGCAGTATATATTATGTTTACTAACCATATAGTGTCATAATACAATAAGACACGCCCAAAGTTAAATTATATAACTTAGAGTTAAATCTAAATGATAAGGTTATAATGGTAACCTAAACTTGTCTAAAACCTATTTTTGGAGAGGATTTAGACCCTTAACCACCCTAGCCTTGAAATGAGTCACTTGTTATCCATTATAAACCTAATATCCATTTATTATAAAATAATATTTTATGGTTTTCCAAAGGTGCCCCTCACCCCTCCTATAAAAGGGAACTTCCCCTTATCTCAATTGCACTCCTCCTAATCCATTTGGATCATCCAAACCCTACTCAAATATCCTCTAAAATACCTTACCTTAATCCTGGAGGCCTTAATTTAGTAATAGAGCCATCCTATGGAGCCCTTTTGATCAAACCAAAAGGAAGAACCCAAAGAAGAGGTAATGATTTCACCACCCTCTTTCAGGTTCTCTTATTCTTCCACTTACACTTTCTATGTTGTTTCAATTATAAAATAATAACTCTAGTATCTTATATATACTATGATGTTTTTATAAATATGTAACAACTATATTCATTATTCTATCCACCTTATAAATGATAATGTCACCATGCGTGCGTACGTACGGCTTACCGTCTCCACGCCGTGGTGTAATTTGTTATTCAACACTATGTTATTTGGATGGATATAATGATGTGTAATTGATTTAAATTATAAATATAAAATTATAATCCTTATATATATATGATATAACATCCAATTCCACACCTTTATGGAAATTATATTTTCGCTCGTGTGTACGTACGGATTACCGTCTCCACGACGCGATGAGATTCATTTCCAATTCAACCATTCATCGACGATTATAAAAATATATTACTAATAATAATGTAATATATTAAATAATAATGCTATTGGAGATATATATATGTATGTATGTATGTATGTATGTATTTAAATATATCTTATTCACTTACTCCCGGCCAATACAATATGAAAACGAAAACAGCGTTTATGCGTACGTATGAAATACCGTCTCTATCAACATTGTTTTCCATTTCATATATATGTCTGTTATACATATTTATATTCTAAATATATATGATATATAAATCATGTTTTATATTTTGGAATTATTTAAATTATGATCTATGTGATATAGTCAAGAGTAACAAGTTAAAACACGTATGATAAAGAAAGCTATTATTACCCAAAATATTAATTTAACATAGAAATTATTATTAAATGGGTTGTATAAAGTCATAAATGAATAATGTATGATATCATAAATATTAATATGGGTTTTTTATAATTTAATAACATACTATGGTATTCATAAAGGAGGTTAAACTTACCCTCGACTAAAGGAAAATGCAAGGTAAGGGTTAATTTCACAATATCTTTATTATCTGAGTTTGTTTTTACATAAGTTTCTACTAGGACATATTTATTATCCATGTCCATGTTTCATTAAAGAGTTTTCAGAGGAATTATTTTAAGGTAATTTTTTACTAAAACATAATTTCAAATGTTTTAAATATTTATTCTTCTAAATCATTCTCATTAATTTCCATGTTTTCAAAATGGGTTTTAAGGAATTATTTTTGTGAACATAAATTTTGTTAAAATGGTAACTTTTTTCAAAATATTCAAAGTGGTATGGGACAATCTGAGTCAAAAATGTCTTTAAATTGTTTCATTTTTAAATTGTGTGACTTTTAAATATTTTTATGAGAAAGGGATATTTATCTCAAAGAGTTTTACAAATCATTTTCATCTATGTCAGCATCCTTTGATGGATTTTAAACTTATTTGAAGTTGATTTGTTATGATACAAATCTTCCATATTGTATTGAATATTTTGTGATATGTTTGACTGTGGGTGTGTTATTTTTATACCATTCATGGTTTAGGGATAAAGTATTGACATTTTGTATACTAGTTTTAATACGAATGTTTATGTTATGTTTAAACCATTTTATATGAGAAATGCATTGGACTTATTAAGTGACAGGTGGAGCCCGTTATAGCTCCTCGATGCATTGGTAGGTCTCATGAGACAAACTAGTGTCTTGGAACAAGGCCATGACAAAATATTATTTGTAGTCTTCGCACATGGCCTTCACTATGTGGTTATGATAGTCTGGAATTATGCATTCCATCATTATGAAAGTGGCTATTGATATTGCATGTTATTATTCGACTAGTAGAATATTCATGTGAGTAAGTAAATGGAATTATTTGATTTTATTTTCCCATATTATGCTGATGTCTATGTTTAAAAATCTTTTTTTAGTCTTATACAGTTCCTTAAATGTTTATGCTTATTTAAGAAATATTCCATTTTATTGTTACCCTTACTGAGCATTTGAACTCACCCCTTTCTATGTTTTATTTTTCCTAGGATTCCAAGAAGTGTATTTTGCTTGATATGTCAGGTTAAGCCAAGGGAATAATGGTATTCATAAAGGATTATTGATTTTGTTTTTTATGTTATAATGTGTAATGTAACATTCATGTATGTAATCTATTTTCCAAGACTGCTAAAGAGATCGGTCTTTTAGGACCTGGTTCCTTGTAATCATGTCAATGTATTAAAATAATGCACTGACTCTAGGTAACTAGGTTCGGGGTGTTACAATTTTAATCATGGATTAATCTGAATTATGGGATCATCTTCCATCCACTTCATTTCTCAATGATATAATTAAATAGATTAATTTCATGAATGAAATAGATTTAATCTTTTCATTCTATGGTGCAAAAGAGTCTTGCTTAACCAGAAAAGAGTACATGTCATGTAACCTAAAGGTACGTGAAATGTACTCATATTTATTGGAAAAATAATAAATTTTGAATTAATTAAGTCATGTTTAATTATTACATGTAGTGAATTTAATTATGTATTGCGTGTTGATTGGGCCCTAATGGCACATGATGTGACAGAGTACACAACATGTAACATCCATACACAGTGTGTATTCCTCTAGTCATAGACTAGATGTGTATAACTTTACATGGCCTACATGACCATTGGAAGTGTAAATCAGATACTACATGGAATGTAGCCCATGTACATGTCATATACTCCATAATTTTCCATGTCATGGTTACACACCGAGTCCCTAGGAATGTGCTACAGACCAATGGTAAGAATAATACACACTATGTATCTTAAATCTTCATTTCATGTACCATTATTTAATTTTAATGAATTAAAATTAAATTTGTTTACTATGAAAACCTTATCAACATGTTATTTCAGGAGGCTATTAATTTTATAGGAAATCCCATGTGACTTGTTTTCATATATATATATATATATATTAATTAATTTATGGGTAATGTTCTATTCTACATGTCATTTATAATTCATATTACCATTATAACTCTACATGAATTGATGTATTACACACTATGTAAAAATAAAAAAAATGATGTAAACAATGTGATCATTATGTTTAAATTACACATCATTATATTACATGACAGATCATGTATTACACATGTCACAAGAGTAAATAATATTTGAGTATAATACACATTGGGTAGTTTGGATAGGAACTGACAATGTTATGTCAAAGGTACCATTTTTGTACATAGTTAATTTTAAATAAATATATATAATTTTTTAAAATTTCGATGGATTAAAACCTTATTGAAATTTGGTTGATAATTAAGATAAATTAATTTATTAATTAATAAAGATAATTAATTTATTCAGGAATGATTTATCTCAAATAAGAACGATTAGAATTAAATGGTAATTTTGTTAAATATGTAATTTTCTACCTCTAGATGGAAGATAAAGGGCATAACCTTGAAAATTGTATGTGATTGGTTTCAGTTAATTGACTATTAATATAACATTTGGAAAATATTTCTTCTCTCATCTCAATATGTACGGGTTTTCATTCCCATGTTTTCTTTTTTGTAAACCACTTAACCAATATTTTGGTTACCCACAAAAGTGTGATTAAAAGAATATATAATGAATGGAGATCCAAGATAGTAGAGGCAGTTGATGTTTGGAGTTAGGGAGAAACCAATCCAAGAGAGATACATAAGTGGATAAGTGGAAAGCTACAACATGATTATTAATTTGATTTAGGTGTTTTCCCATTGGTCGACTGTCTATTTATGATCTGTTTGAAAAACTAACCATTTGTGAAATTTCATTGTCATAACACTTTATAATTTTAGTTCTCTCATGTCTTATGGATATTTCATTGTAGATGTTTTTCCCTAATAACATGAATTATTTAATTAATAGGAACACAAGATAGTACTTAAATAAATTATTTTATGTTTGAATATTATCTTTGACATGGTTACTCTCTTAATTAAATCAATCTTATATTAACATGAATATAATAAACATAATAAATATTTATTTTTGAATAAAAGATAAATTCCCTCAATTATATATATTATGTCAGTATAACCTTCCTATATTTCATTTAAAATTATACCATAGTTCAATGTGATTGAACAACCAAATTTGAGTTTCTAAAAATTATCAGACAATTCGGACATAAATCCATGGGTAAACATTACATTTTTCACATCAAGTGTTGAACTCAAAAGTAGGACTTGGTGAAACAAAGAGGCAATGGTGGAGGAAATCCAATTTTAGGATATTGGGATTGGAGAGTTTACTTAATAAATCAAGGAACTATGAGTTAATACTGTTGGAATTTAGAATTCCTAATTAAAACCCTCCAAATATCTCAACCATCCAATGTTGTGATAATGAGAAGGGAAATATATATGGTTTCTTCTAGAATTTCTATTTAGAAGGATATTGAGAATCCAATAGGGAGTGATACTGAGTTTCAATAAAATAGCGGGAGGTTCCTAAATATAATATTAATTTCTTTGTCTAAATTATATCAGATAATGTACTAAAACACTGATCATATTATTTTTGAAAAGAAAAATAAAATTACTACAAACATATCACTAAGATCCATACATGATAAGGATAATCACCTCACCAACACAAACTTCCAAGAGTGGAAATGGCATTTACTCATTATCCAATTCCATGAAAGGAAATTATATGTGATGTAAGACCAAATTATTGATGTTTCTTGCAATGATGAGAGTAAAGAAGAGTTAATTTTCTAATAATAAAATTTGAATGATTCTAAAAATGGTTTGTGGTTGATTCTTCCATCCATCACCAATGATATTTGGAAGCTATATGAGGACACATGTGAAAAAAAATAATGCCTCATATTCGGGACCACTACCAGTAGAAGGGGAGAAAAAAAGAGATATGAGATCTCCAATGATGTTTTTACAACTAATATCGGAGATTATATAATATTTGGGACTCATGTGGTAATTATTATTGGAAACATTGAATGATTACATATCATAGAGATTAAATTCCAAATGATTTGTGCACAGATCTTAGGCTCTCCTCGCTACCCTTAACCTAATCTAATTTTATATTTAATTATAATAATAGAAATAAAGAGAAATTTATTTTGGGACTTCAGACTGTAATTATCAAAGTGGATCAGAATAGTAGGTGTGGAAAACCCATAGACATTATTGGGGATATGAAAAGGAAGAATAAGGAAAAGTGTTCCAATACTCATAAGAAGTCTATGTCCCCTGAGCATTGTCATTTGAAGAAGTATAAGATAAAGAGTCATGAAAAGGATAATGAGGTAATATTTTTTATTGGAAATTAATGACATTATAATAGAAACTACACCCAAAAACAAGGGGAGGCTCAAGTTTAATTTGTTATGGAGTTTTATCTTTCAATATCTACACATTGTGCATTATATAGAACTACTAGTGTTCACATATATATCCACATGTAGGGACCAAATAGATTCTGAATGATTTATAGAGGAGAGGTGGATTTGAGAGAGTCAAATGGTGATTGGCTGGATACTCTATCCAATGGTTACTACCATCTTTCATTGACAAGAAAAAATATATTGGTTTTAATGTATTTTTATTATGTACCAACTATTATCAAGAACATAATATCAGTATCATTTCAGGATGAAGATTGTATTTCTTCAAGATTGGAAATAAAATTTGTTGATTTTATAAAGGCAACCTCTGTTATAGTATTTCAAATTTACATATTGATCATTAGCTATTATATTTTGAATACCATGTATTTGATGTAGATAATGAGTCATGCTGACATGACCCATATAACACCAAACTACGACATCAACATCTCGGTCATGCAAATGATAATATTTTGACAAAGATTTGTAAAGATGGTTATTTAGACTCTTCTAATATAAAACCACTTGAAATATTTCATTATTGTTTTCGAGGAAAAATGGCTAAACCACAATTATGTGGACAGTGTGAAAGTTCCACGTATGTTTTAAAATTGATACACACTAATGTGTACGGACCATTTCTAGTTGAAGCTAGCTGTGGGTATTTTTACATCATTAATTTTCGGGATTCCATGAGTAGATATCGCTATTTCCAAATGATGGGGTATAAGTTTGAGACTATTGTTAAATTAAAAGAACTAAATAATGAAGTATATATTAAATAAGAAAGAAGATAGTGGTGTTCAATAAGATCATGGTGGTGAATATATTAACAAAGAGTTAATCAATATTTTATATTAGTTTGGGATTTTAACTCAACTAACTAAACCTTAAACACAACAATGAAATGTTGTTAGTAAATGAAGGAATAAAACCTTATCAAACATGGTATGGTAGATGATGAGTCATGAAAATCATTCATTATATATTTTGGGATATGTATTATTATTCTCAATATAAACACAAAACCGAGTACCAACTAAAGTGGAAAACTGAATTACCTTATTCTTATGGAGTGGAAGGAAACCTATTTTGACACATACACATATATGGGGTTGTGAGGAGTTTTTTATGGATTCCTACAGTAACAAACCAAAAACATTGATCATAAGGTGTATCATTATTGGGTATCCCATGGAAATAAGAGGATACTACCTATACATCCCCTATGAAAAGAACATGACTTCTCTGGACAAGACTTCATTCTTGTGAGGGAGCACATTCTCTAAATGTCTAGTGTCATAAATATTGAGATCGATGAAGTTGATGATCAAGATACAAAAGAGTTCATATATGAATTGATTCCAAAGGACCCCATGGAAGATGTATTTTTGGAAAAATAGATACTATTTAGGATCACTAATGTGGTAAGAGAACAAGAAACATATGGATTTATAGTCACCAAAGATGGAGACACATTATTGGTTAATAATGATGGGCCTCTATCAAACAAAGAGGAATTAGAGATCTCAGAAGCTACAAGATAGAAAGAATATATTTATTATTAAATTGGTTCTATCTATCAAAACCAATTTTGGGTTCTAGTTGACGCTACAATTGATTTATATCTCATAGGGTTAAAATGGGCATTTAGGAGAAAACTGAACATGAAAGGTAAAGTAAATACCTATAAAGAAAGGATATTGTAAAAATGGATTAAATAGTTTAAAGGAATTGAATATGAGGATGAATTTTTACCTATTTTAATGATAAAATCCAGAAAAATTCTACAAGCTATATTGTCATACCATGATTATAAAGTTATGTAGATAGAACTATAAACTACTTCCTTTATAGTGAGCCTATAAGATGATGTCTATATGACACAACAAAAAGGGTTTTTGAATCTATGTGGTTCCAAAAGGATTTTTAAGTTGTGGATATGAATTTATGGATTGAATAGAGAATTTAGGTCATAGACCATTCATTTATATGAATCTATAAAAGAGTTTGGTTTCACTTTGAATGAATGTGAGCCATGTGTTTATAATAGGTTAAATGGGAATGCATTCTAAATCTTAGTAGTATATGATTAAGAAATATTACATTTTTGAAACAACATAAGAGTATTATTAACTTTTAAGGAATGGTTAAACAGGTGTTTATACATGAAGGACAAAGGTGAAGTTGCTTATATTCTACGGATCTAGATCTTTCATGGTATATCCAGGAGGCTACTTCGAATGGGTAAGTATACATTTATTGACCAGATACTAAAAATATATAGTATTGAAAAAGCTGAGATGGGATTAGTTACAATGTCACATGGTATACATCCTTTTGAGGAAATGTTTCTTCCAACAAAATAAGATAAATAAAGAATTAATAATATCTCATACACAATAGTGATAGGATCAATCATGTTCCATTTCCTATATTATAATTTATTTTCCATATGCATTTTCCATGGTAGGTAGATATGAAGTCAATTCATGAGAAAAATATTATCATACTATTAAAGAAATCCTTATGTATCTGAGAAGAAATAAGTGTATGTCCCTCGTGTATGGAGGATATGAGTAGCTGGTCATTATGGGTAATACTGATGCATGTTTTAAAATTGATCAGAATGATCTGAAATCATAGTGAAGATATATTTTCTATCTTAATGGAGGGTTTGGAAGCCTGGAGAGTTCAAAGTAGAGAGTTATTTCTGATTCTATAGTGGATTATTAGTATATAGAGACATTTGATTTAGTCAATGAATCCATTAGGATACAAAACCATTTCCAAGATATTGATGTGGTACCAAGTAGTGAGGACACTAGAACATTGTATTTTGAAAATATTGTAGTAGTGGATCCTAGAAGAGAGACAAGGTCACATCAATGGAAAAAGAACATACTCTGAAAATATCAACTAATAAGGATTTTTATTTGAGGCGTGAATTTTATGTTTGCAGAGCTCCCACATAAGAAAGTGTGGTTGAACCCTTTTGTAATAGAATATCCCAGCATAAACATGTGTCTCATGTGAGAGAAAGATAACTAAAGTTGGTTAGTTGTTGGATCCAGTAAAACTGGGATTCTATTATAGTTTTCTCCACAGAACCAAATTTAGTGTACTTTCTAATAACCTATATTCATTGTTTTTTAACATAAATAGATTCCATACCACATCATAATTTTTATTCTTTATGAAATACTATGTGATAATTTCAATAGAGTAGCTATCATACAAAAAGTTCATAGAAGTTCTAAACTAAGATAATAAACAATAAGTGAAACAATAGTATTCATAAATATAGGTAATATAGAAATATAAAATCATGTTAGGGACACAAATGATTCAGGCTATCAGGGGTGGGAAATTATATGACTTTGAGGACCGTTTTCATTGTGTACTCCTTTAGTAATATATAGTGTATGACATTATGAGAACAAGACCCACTAGTAGGAAATCAACATTTATAAATTTCATTGGATGTTCCTATCTAAAAACATGTTTTTTTATCCTTATACTTTAATATTATTATTAATTAGTGTTATAAGTCACATAATTTGATGTATTAATGAAACGTTTGATGATATACGTTTGCGGTGTGGTTCGATACATTGGGTGTGTCCCACATAATATTTCATTAACAAATAATGTGTGAAAGAATTTTACCCTTCCATTATGTAATGAAATATTATAGATTAGGATATTTGATAGAAATGATATAACCTAAATAAATCCATGGACACGAGGTTCTATCGGTATGTTCAATTTCTAGAATTTCAAAGAAATAAACATCGAGAATAGAGGATGATGACACTAGCATGAAACCTTCTTGATTAGAGATATCACAATAAAGGGACCATGTAATATATTAAGCATCTATATGAGGTATTTTTTCACTATGGGATTAAATTATTTTTCTATTCTCCCCTTTCCCTATTTGTAGACACTAGTATTGGACTTTAGGATACATCCCCTAAGGCCACTGAGAAATAGGCATGGATGTTCCCATACTAAGTGTATCTAGAATCTCATTTAAACAATATATTATTATTCATTATGTCATATGTTAAATAAATATTATTACTTCCCATGTTTTAATAATTATTCATGCATTGATGAGGGTATATATTTCATAAATATTTATTTAAGAGAATATTATGTAAGAGAAATATGTAATAAATATTTATTTTTAAATTACTAAATAAAATATTTATTTTTTATTAGTAAATAATGAAATTCTATTTATTTTATAAAATAATATTCATTTTTTAAGTCTCTATAAATATTGTGGAGTAATGAAAGGCCAAATTTTATGTCATGTGATAAATAATGTATATTAAATATAATTGGATTAAACAATATTTAATTTAATTTGTGATTTTAGTAAATGTCAAGAAATAATAATAACATTATTATTGTAGACCCGAGGTTCGGTTGGGATAAAATATATAATAAAGGTGACATGGTGAATTATTTATTTCTAACCCTACTTGTATATAAACCCAATAATATTATCTTTAAATAGATACAATTCATTTTATTGTGCACGAAAAAATAAAGAGATTACCATCAAATACCAATATATCTCTATTCTCAATGAATTCTCCCAATAATGGAGAGAGACTTTCCAGCACCATCCACTCCTGAGTCTAGAGGGACCATGAAGAATCCATTGGATGTTATTCTCTGGATGTTAAAGGGTGAATGATTCATGTGATTGTATCATTCATTATAGTACCCATATATTACTAAAACTATTCTCAAATATTATAGGAACACATATAGTTTACCATAACAGGGAATCAAATAATGATTACTACAATGCAATGATAATACGATAAAGATCTATTGTTAAATCTGTTAATGAATAAATAATTTCATGAAAGGCGTTTCCTTCATTTCATAAATGAATTATAAATAATATTTGACAATCCTGGAATTTAGTTTTGGATTTTATCCATTTTTTATATTCATTGAGTCAATTCCATTTACCACAATTTGTATCATTGTGTAAATCATAGATTAATCATCGATCATGATAAAAAGTAATGTTGGGAAGAACATGTCACACAATTCCACTGTTCCAAAAACAAAAAAGAGATCATTTATGTGATCCCGTAGTATGATTAGGATCTATCTTCATTGATATAGATTTTATAAATATTTTCATCACATTTTAAAAGATTATTCATTGAAGGATACTGATGGGACCAGAACTGACATGTTCCTAGATGGTTCTTCTTAGGATGATGCTTGTATTTCACCAACCACTATGCATGAGGGTGCACTAGATAATTATTACACATATACTCTAGGTGAAAATGAAATTTTATCACCTTATTCAAGAGTCCTTATTCTTATTCATAACTAGGGAATAGTGTTACTGAGATCCAAGGTGTACTATACCAAAGACTCCCATCTCCAACATCCAATTGTAATTCATGGAATTGGGGGACCTCAGGATGTAGAGTACATGATAAATATCATCTAGTGTGTATTTATCCTCATTGATACACATGAGGATAGAAAGAAAAATATAGAATAATTATTGCTATAAGGACCCACCATGATATAATGGGGTGTGATGTGAAAACCTAGAAGATGTGATGGTCTCACAGTGAAGGAAATCAAGGACCTTTTTAGGACTTATTTCCTGAGACGTTGAAGTTTGTCCAAGATTCAGAGTTTATAGAGATATGATACAAGTATATAGGGTAATATACAAACTCAAATGATTTTAATGAACTATTTTATATCTTATCTTGGTCAGAAAGGAGACATAAATGGAAATGAATTTTGTGTGAAGTATTCATCCTAACATAAAATGATAGATTAAAGGGTTTTACCTAATGATATATATGTAGGATATATATTGATAATTTACTACTAATAATGGTATATAGGTGGTTTCGGTAGTTTTAATTATTCAACCCTTCGATACTCAGGTGTGGGAATCTCCTACTACTATAGTGAGTGGATCTCCTACTAGAAAGAAGAGGATAGTGGAGGACTTGAAACATGGTTTTGGTAAGTCGGTGGAGTAGATTATGACTTATTTAGACAAATGTAGAGATTTTTCATAGTTCATAAACAATGAGAAGGTTGGACATTATCATATTCATATGAAAACACCTTATAGTAAGTATCAGGAGTGTAGATTGACGGGGAATCTCTAAAAACTATACTATAGGATATTTTGGTCATCTTTTTTATGGGTGTTAAAAAATTCATCCAATGGCATAGGGTTTCTAATGGGGTTCATTGAATAATGATTAGACTATGAATACTCCAGGGAGTCATGAAACTCAAGATCAAAACTGTATAACTTATGAATATTATGTATATATAGTGGATCAAGCTCTAACGGATAGTGGCAAAGAGTTTTCTATTGTTTGATGTATGATCTTTACCACTTCTACATAGTATAATACCCTATTTGAAACTAGATCTTCCTATTCTTGTATTGATTCCCATATTGATTCATGAATTAACATGAAAGTCATGTTATCTTCTGAGTTACTTTCCCTTGATACACCACTGGGAAAAAAAGTGGGTCATCTTCAATGATTCCTATAGTTTTCTATACTTGTTTTTTATTATGGAAATCTCTGGGACATAATTATTTTAGAGAGAAAAAACATAAATTTGAGTCTTTTAATGGGGTGGATTAATATTTATTAATACCATATTGACTAGTACAAGAGATGTGTATATTGTAATTCTCTTGAAAGAGAGATTCTTGTGAATGAAGGTGAGTGAGATGTTGAGTCTAGAATAACTAGAATTGAAGAAAAGGAAATTTGGTTGATTATGAGGTAGATTTTAGGATTTAATCTATCATTGGGATTAGTTGAAGAATAAAAAACATTCCTTCCATTTATGGATATCAATAAAGATGTCATCCCAAATTAATTTTCATGTCTCCCCCTAATAGTAGAGTTAAATAGAAGACATGACTAATTTTAGAAGCACAAAACATTTCAAAACCCATTAATCATATGGCACCGATCAAGTTGATGAATCATAATGAAAAACATGAGGAATAAAAATATAATGGTTTTATCAAGATGACTACTTCACTATGTAGAATATATGTTTTGTTCTTCATGATGGTGGATGTTAGCCTTCGACTTTTCATTCATTACCAAAAGATGAATCAGGTGACTCTGAGTAATGTGTATCCTTTACATATGATATATAATCTATTTCACTATTTTTTGATATCTGAGTGGTTCTCCAAGCCATATATTTTATTATACTTGCACCGATTTCTTATTAGAGTTTCATAATTTATGAATATTTCATTTAGGATATTGTATGGGCTATAAAATTACATGGTGATTCTGTTGGGTCTTACAAATGTACTGATATTTCACATGGGACTTATTAATAATATCTTCCTCCTATTCCAAGACTAAATTATCATGGTGTTCATTAATGAAATCCTCATTTACTCGCTAACCCAAGAACAAAATTTTTTGAATCTTGATATATTATTGTGTATAATTCAAGCATAGCGACTTTATGACATGTTGTTGAAGTATAACTTTTGGATTCAAGAGGTGAAGTTCTTAGGTTATTTGGTTTTAAAAAATTGTATATCCGTTCACCCAAAGAATGTGGAGCCAATAATATCTTTGATATGTATATATAATGGGTTTTGTATATGGAGCCTTATTGGTTTAGAAGAAAGCTATCGATGTTTTATCAAAGAATTCTCACATTTATCATTAACCATGAATTCATCAATTGAAAAAGGGGTGAAATTTCATTGTCTATACTACTGTGGGGAGGATTTTCTTAGGATGAATTGTAGGTTTATTACATCTCTGGCGTTTATTCTGTTATAGTTGGTTCCCTAGAACAAATTACTTTATACTTTAGATTATATTTCTAATAAAATAAGAAAATATTAATATTAATAACATATAACATATTGATTTTTTATCATCATAATATTAATATGAAAATAAACTATGGTATATTTCACATCAAAATAGGTCATATGAGTTCCTCACTATGATGAGAACCTTGGGATGATATGAAGATATTTATTTAATATTTTTCTATAGTAGGTTCATATTTTATGATGAAGCACATAGTATATTATATGTTAGATGTAAGTAGTCATAAGAGGTTAGACTTCTCTTCATGAAGTTATCCCCTGGTAATCTACATGATGGGAAATTATGAGAACATTAAAACACATTGTAATTCCACATGGTTATGTGGCATTAGATATTCCTATTTTTGATCTTGTGTAGTGGTCCGTAACATTCAAAATTATAATAAATTCATGTTACGACTCTAAAAATTATATGTATTTCATAAAACTTAATGATACAGTTCATAAAGAAGTTTTATTCATTGGGTGTGTCCTAAGAGTTTTATTATTAATAAATATTTCATGGAAGGATTTTTCCCCAACCATTATAGAAGATGATATCTCAACCCTTCAATTGATGCAGAAAAATAGAATTAAATTCCATGAGAATGGTGTTATGACTAGTTTATTAGACATAGTAAATGAAATACATATAATTTATATAGGATGGTGATGTTTTTGTGGAACCTTCTTGAGAAGATATTGTTTCAAGGGGATTATATTACACAGAATTCTCTCATGTGTGATTGTTGATGTCAAAACTTTAACTCCTCTCTCTTAGGTTACTTTATGAGTTTCAAGAGAGTAATATTGGACTTTAGACATGCCATCCTAAGGCAAAGGAGAAATAATCATAGTGGGTCACACACTAACAATTGATATTGATATGAATTAATTTATCTTTGAATTTAATTATAGTAATAAATATTATTATCAAGACCAGGGATGAATATTCATTTTCTATTGATAAAAAATATTTAGAAAATATTATTTCATCAGATTGTGAATAGAATATTAATTTTATCTATTGAATATTTAATGAACAATTATTCACTATAATGTGAATAAAATAATTATTTATCTATAAATATATAATTAAACATTTATTTTTGTATGAAATATATTCTACGGATGAATGGAAAAATATTGTGTCTTGTGATAAATTTTAATTTTCAAGCCTGCAATATAATATTTACTAATGCACTAGTTATCAATTGATATAACAATAATAATAGTAATAATAATAATATAAAAAATATTCAATGGAATGGGGTTATATAATGATTATTATATTATTTAACAGATATTTTATAATTTAATACTATTTTAACATAAACTCTATCTCTATAGATAATCTTCTATGTCTATATTGTTCAGTTTACTGAGAATTAAAAATCATTGTGCACATCTGAGTTCTTTCTCAAATTCCTCCTTATCTCCTCCTCTCAAGGGAAAGAACGAAAACACATATTACATCAATATTTTTGGAAAAATAAGAATTAAATATTAATAACACAAGACAATAGATATACAATATTAGCAAATGGAATTTCAGTTGTCTTCTTCAGATATGACATTAGAGAATGTGCATCACCTATAGATAGATTCTACAATCAAATCCTACTATCACAATGATTGTAATTGGGTATGTTATTTTTAGATGATCAACAATTTCATCATTGAATAATGTTCGTAGGATGTGGTAACCTTAATTTAGATCAAATTTAAATTAATTTTAAATTTAATGTGTATATGATTCCTTATTGTAGTTACAAATTTTTCTATGTCAATATTCAATGGAAAAAATTCATTGGTCATGACATTTATGTCTTCAAATTTTTTTTAATGAACCATCAAATCCAAAAAAAAATCATTGGTTTTTATTCATATAGTAGGCACTTTTACGTTGTCTGAAACAATCAAGTTGTACTAATGGGATCACAATACAAATTAAAAATTATTTAATTGATCATGGATTCATTATGAAAAATAGTGGTTATATATTTCATTTATTGATTATTATTTCCATAATATGGTGTTTTATTAACATGATTTCCTCATTTTTATTAAT
Organism: Viscum album; assembly: GCA_963277665.1. NCBI lineage: Eukaryota > Viridiplantae > Streptophyta > Magnoliopsida > Santalales > Viscaceae > Viscum > Viscum album. Next base: position 300,143,781 of record OY728137.1, on the reverse strand, counting down.
TTTGTCAAGATTCATATTTTATTAAAGGACAAATAAAAATAAATAATTATCAATGATTCCATCAAGAAGCTCTAAGTATTTGGACTGGTGAGACTGGGTGACACTCTGTATAGCTAGAGAACACATAATGTACCCATGTTCACTTCACCAAGACATCATGTTGGATACATGACAAATCGACCAGTTATTACAACTAATAACTTTATTACACACTTTATTTTGATAGATCCAATATTGTAGATGGATTTTTGGATTATATTATTTATAGATAGGATACACGTCATATAGTACACATGCATTAGTGGTGAAATTTACACAAAATGGGATGTGAGATACACAATTACAGGCCACTCGTTATTGATATCTTAATAAATTATTATAGAAAATGGAATTTAGTTAACATACATAGTGTGTAGTTCTAAATTCACATGTATGAAATATGAATTGAATTATTTAGTGGGCTTTGAAGGAATAAAAAAATAGATATTGATGGAGTGTAGTAGGATAGTTCACATCGGGTATTCCTATTCCTATAGAACATGTCTTTTCATTTGGATGGTTATTCAGATACATGGAATACATGAGAAATGTCATGTAGGTAGTTTTTACACATTGTGTTGCCCATTATCTATACACAATGATACCCCAAGTTTTTATCATAGATATACGTAAAATAATGAACATTATATATAACTACATGTTACACATCATTTAGTATCCCAATGAATGACACAATTAAATTACACTAAAATAAATAATTTTAGGAATATGTGAAATTTATTTATTTTATTTTTCTGCAATTATTGTTCATTCCATCTATTTTCTACAAATTTTTAAATGATGACTATCTAAAAGACAATCCTTATTATTATTATGTTGAGAGGTAATTAATTATTTAATTAATAAAAAATCAACTTAATAATAAATAACTGATATAAGTGAATGTTAACCAGTGTAATTCAGTGTATATGTTCTGTGTGTATGACCATTCATGAGCCTGACTAAAACACGTGTATGCCTTGGTTTTTTTAGTTGATTTATTACAATGTTTTTAAATTATTTATTATTAAATTAAATAAGGTGGACTTTGAGTCATCCCAAACTCGATTATTATTTAGGATCAATTTGTCCAAGGTTATTTATATAATTTACGTTTACCAATCCTTTGGATCCCCTCACCTACATGTGATCTATAATTACATGTAATAAAATGATTATCAAAAGTCTCATATTGATGAGTAGATATGGAACCAAGATTATAAAAACCTATCCTAATTGGTGGAATAATGTTACTCAATCCAATATCAGCATAATGTATTTTCTAATATGTCTTAGGATGATTTATTATCCAGTCAATAACAAAATTGTTATATAAGATCATGATTAGGTCATTTATTTATTTATAAATTCTTTCCTTATGCATTATTTATTTAATGTATTCCAGACCATGATAGCATAAATAAAAATATTTATATAAAAATAAGGAATTTAAATAATTGGATTACGTCAATTTTTTTTCAAAAAAATGTTAATCCCTTACACTTAATATAAACAATATATATAAAATATAAAACATGAATTATGTTAAATATAATGTAATATTATCCATAAACTTAATATTAAGTTGGAATTTTCCTTCCATCACTAGATTAGGAATGAAAGTCATAGAATTAAGTGTTTTACCAATGCACCTTGTGACACTTACTTTTATTGTGGAGTTATTATGAAATTTTTAGGTTGACATAACCATCTTTAATAATTAAGAGTGGACCATGATAAACATTATGTAACATGGTGGAATTTTTTTTTAAAAATATAAGTTATAATTTTGTTTACTGTGAATAACACTCAATGGATCTGGTAGATTCATACCCACCATTGGAAAAGAAATTTCAATATAAATTACATTTATTACTTGATCGAGACCGTTCCCGAGTTATGGGAAGGGGAATATGTATCTTTACCACTAGAATATATGAGACCGTAGATATTCTGAGTTCTATAGTGAGGGTTATTGGGACTTGTTAAAATAGTGGGAGACATAATGAAATTAAATTCATTATGTCTCGCATAATTGTTTATATTATTATGTTCTCATGATCGATTTTAACTACTATATAAAATTGTATGAAAGACTATGAAATTATTGTGATCATTCATTAAATCAAGGAATGATCCTAAAAATAAATATTTCCGAATATGGTATAATCATTAAGTGATTCGTTATTATCCTAAAGTTATTATTTTTTATTGAAATCCCCAATTGATGTTTTGTCACACTCTTTTCCCGTGAGATGGCTAAAAGGATTCATAACAAAAACATTTTGAGGATTGTTCTTATGTTCGTAGTATTATATTAACAACTATTTATTCATATGTTATGGTACTATATAAATACAAGAATACTTACACCCCAATATAAAGTATTATTCTTGTTGAAAAATAAAATGAAATTCTTGAAATATTATGATTTCAATGCATAAAATCTGGGTAAACTGGAAGAATACAATCTAGAAATTGATCTTTCATTCAAAATACCGGGTTATATTGATCATCTAGACCAATTCGGCTTCCACATGGATAAAAAATTATCTACTAATATTTTCTTATTATATTAAACACCAAAAATATAATTATTTTTTCAAACCTAGATAAACAAAATTGACATGTCACCCATGAAATGTTTTTGCATATATCACCAAGTGGATAAGGATTTGTTAAAAAAAAATTCTCCACCCCTTGTGGTGAAAATTTTAAAAGACATGGATACAGATCCCATTTCTATTATAAATCCAAAATATACTTTACCAAATATTCTAAATAGAAAAACGATTCAGAGGATGTTGAATGAACCATATTTTTTTCCTTATTATGTGAAAAGAGTGAACACTAGAAAATAGTTGTAATGAATTAAAGAATCAAATAGATGCATCATATTATGGTACAATTGAAAACATTTTATTCACCAACTCATTCATAAAAATAATATTCTTATAATATATGTGTATTTAAATTTGTAAAATTTGATATAATATAGCGGATATAGAGTGAAAAAAAAGTAGAAGAGGATGAGATATTCCTGCATCATCCGAGGGTATTTCACTAGTTCTCATTTCCCAATGGATTGATTAAATCTTATAAATAGTGTAACCTAAACATTCATCTCATTTTACATATAGACCCAAATAGAAATTATATCAAATTTGGAATAAATGTTGGTATGGAAAGTCAATAATAAACTAACATCTCTGTAACTCATGAAACATAGATATCCATTATAGTAAATTCATTATATAAAATATAAGACACATACCCGATTATGGAATGATAAATATTTTTCAAATATATCTTAAAGTAGTTGACCTTTTTATTTCTATAATTTTTTTCAGTCTCAATTCATCTATGAAACCAAGTATAAAAAACTACTTATGCTATTTTACATGAAGAAATATTTTAAATATAATGGTATGAAAAAATTATTTTAGAGTTTATTCAATATAAACACATGATCCATTCTATAGATAATGGTAACTTAATAAATTTCATGAGATTCCATTGTAAAAAATTCAAAATTATAAGTGTAGTAAAGAAGTGCACATGTTAATGATTTAGGAATATCTAAGATGTATTGTAAAATAAAATCTTATACAAGTATCCATTGACCATACATGTTCCACTTATACATCAATTTCATGATGGTAGTGAAAGTATGGTCAATGATGAGACTTATATATATTGAAAATATTCCATTATTTCCTCCATTCCATGTTTTAAAATAAATGTGAAAAAATATCTAAATCCCTACTATTCTTACTAATGGATATAATATCAAAAGTTATATTATTAAAATTTATTAGGAAGATACAACAAGTTATTTTTTAAAATTGTTTGTTTTATCCAAAATAGATCATCAAACACTAAGGTGAATTAGAGTTATTTATCCTACATCCACAATGAATGTTATCATCTAGTCAAGACCAATATTATTTCCATAATATAGTCCTATATTTTTCAAGATAGTGGGACAAGACATGAATTTAATGGGTCAAGGATCTATATGCACCTGAGTTTTCATAATAATTCTATACCCCCTAAAAATAGTGGGAGAAGTAGTTCTAGAGACACATTTTGCATATGAATTCATAACAAAAGAAGAAGTTTATGTTCAAAATGGTAGGTGATATATATATATAATTCATCAATAATAAAAATTATAACAAAATAAAAGTATATGGAAACATGATATGGTTTTCTTGTATGAGTAAATTTGACTGATGGACTCCATATATCAACGATTCGGGATTTTTTATTTTAATATATTTTAAGAACTGATACTTTTGGTGACTATTCAAGAGAAATCGTAGATGGATATTACAAGAATGTAGTAGGAAATCATGAAGGATTTTTTGAAGGTATACTCTAAAATAAGGCTTATACACCAATATACATGACTAAATTCCTTTAGAATTATAAATTTCAAAGATTACTTCTATGATCAATATATTGAGATATGGATATTTCAGTCCACCTCATATAGAAGAATCCTTATGGAAGATGTGTATATGACACATCTAAAAGGGGACCTATAATATATTTCAACAAGGAATAACTTGAAAGGGTTGGCGACATCATTATGTACTTTTGAGATATGCATATTATATATATTAATGCATGAATAAATCATGCATACTGATCATAGAATAATCATTTGATGAAGAATGGGTGAAATATGTATCGAAATCATTAGTGGATGTGCTATATGTTTTTAAGATAGACATTAGGATAATATATGGGAATCAATTTTTGAGTCTTGCTAGTTTTTTAAGATTGAGGACTGGAAATTATTCAAGTATGAATTAATGTAGAAACAATGTTCTAGAGAACAATATATAAAATATTGATCCATGGATTTGATTATTTTTTTCCAATTATATATTAACAAAATATCAATAACCACAGGTTTAAAAAATTCAATAATGAATTTTTTTTGGAATAAATTCATTCCAGTGGAACATTCATCATCATTGGAATTGATTATAAATAATAAAATGATTTTATTGGATTACGTGTTAGGAATTCATCTCATATAACATTATATGAACTTTTGTATTATATTAATTACGTATAAAAATATTAATTCAATATATAATAGATCCAACACACTTGAGAAAAATTACAAATAGAGCTATCCAAGAGTAATTAGAAAAGTAAAATTGGATGAGTTCCTAATGTATGGAAAAGTCAAAATAAACGTGATCCTGGTAATTTGACACTTGTATTAATTTAGTTCATTATGGTCAAGTATCATAGAAAGGGATAAGGTAATATGCAAGGTTAACTAATAACAACTATTTTATTCCATATCATAAATAACTGAATATTTTGAAAATTCGAATGTATAAGGATAATTTTCTCACAGCTTTATTCTTTTTTTGGGTTATAAAAGGGAAAAAATATTATCATTATTAGGATAATATTTGACGATGGAATTATTTGGTATGTTAGGACTTTGACATTGAAATAGAAGATAGACACTCTGTTATATCACAAATTGATGACATTTTCATGTAAGTAACGTTTCAACAAGAACATTTCATACCCAAAAATTTGAATTACCATACCTAGTCATAGAAAATAGTTTGTCAAAAAATCTATATCCATAGTCTATAAAATCAGAATTAGCATGTGATAACTAAACTGTTGTCAGTATTTTCCTTCCATGAATGTTTTTCTCTATTGGTTTTAATGACATATAACCAACTCCTTTGAACATTAGATTACATTTATATTAAAATAAATGAATATTAATATAATTAAATTATCACATATTGATTTTTCTTCTACATAACCTTAATTTGATAATGAGCATGGCTATCTATCACATCAAAATTGGTCATAGTTGTTCCCCACTAGGATGTGAACACTGATATTATATGACAAGATTTCTCAAAAAATAGTCTATTAATAGATTGAATTCTATTATGCATAATATAGTTTGTTGAATATCATGTGTGAGTACTCATTAGTGGATGATAATTAATGTCATGGTGTCCACACAAAGTAATCTATAAAATTGGTGATTTTGAAAAAATACCTCTTGTATGAATTCTGTTTATATATATGTTGTTAGAAATTATTTTCTATGTGAATCTATAATGGTATATCGACATTTATTTATTTTATTAATTATTTATACCACTCATTAAATAAGTTTTATTTTATCATCCTTGTTGAAAAATATCCTGGATAAAATTGATACATTGGGTGAATCCTAAATGACATGTTACTAGTTAATATTTTTAGGAATGATTTGTTCCTTATACCTTTATGTAAGATGATAACTTTACCGTATTATTAAAATAGAATGATGTCAATAAATTACATGACCATGGTGTAATGAAAAGCTTTTTTAGATAGTCATAGAAATATATATTATGAAAATTGGTTGATTACATGTTTGTGTAACTATCTTGATGAGATATTTGTGACCAAGGGATTATATTACCTAGTCATTTCACATGAGTGGTTGTAAATGTTGTGATATTTACCAATTTTTCTTGGGAGGTGACCCATTACAAGTAGTAATAATATACTTTAGGCACACCAGCTTAATGTAAATGAAGAATACTACTAGGGGTTCATTCAGTAATTGTTTTCATTGATCTCAATTAAATTATATTTAAATTTAATTGTTTGAATAATGATTTTACTTGAGACCAAGGAATAATTTTTTTCATGTTTTAATAGATTTTAAAAAATTAGTAAAGATTTATCCTGTAACCTATATATTGAGTATTTATTTTGTCTATTGAGATTTTAATAAATAATTATTCTCCAAATAGTTAATATAGGGTATTTATTTGTGAATACATATTTAGTGAAATAATTTTTAGTGTATTAAATAAATAAAAAAGAGGAGAAGACCAAGATTGAGTCTCATGATTAGTAAAAATGTGAAAGTATATAAAATATATTTTATCATTTCTCTATATAGAACATGTTATAAAATAACAATATTATTATTATTATTTGTAATGGGGTTATATAAATGTTATTAAATCATTTAATTGGTATTGTGAAATTAAATATTTTTTAATTATAAACCCTTACTCTTTAAATAGATTATTATGTCTATTGTGTAGGGTTAATTGAGATTTGAGAATCATTGCACAAAATTGAACCCCCTCTCAAATCATCCTCTCATACCATCAAGAATGAGAATAATAGGAAATATTTCTTGAAGTCCAAAAAAACTAGTGAGAAATAGATACAGAAAACACGGGATGGTAGAACTATTGTGCTAGCATCAAAAATTCCATTTGAATTGTTACAATGTTAAAGGGGAACATGAGGATCACTACTAGAGGGATTATACACTTGGATATTATATTAAAAATCACCGTAAATTGAAACGGTTTTTTATATGTTTAACTATGTCATCATCTTAGAATGTTCCTATGATTAGGTATCATTTTTTCAGTTTCACCAATGTCGATTCTTCTAGATACTGGTATTTAATATGTAACATATTGCAAGGCATATATAGTTTTTTTGTGATAGTTTTGATGTAGATGGATTAGGTATTTTGTTATGGGTCACATTAGTTGGGACCCCATGATTATAACTATACTACCCATGACTTGGTGTTCTATGTTGTGGTGTAAATATTGAAGTATTGGGGACACTATCTCTCCAGAGAGAGGTATGTATTCCACATGAACCATAATACACACTTCTATATCATAAAATAGTGGGATATGAATTTGTGGGAAAGGCTCTGGGTAGAGTACCAACACATGTTGGTTTTCGAGATTTCCTATTCACTAGAAAAATATAGCGTTGTTGTATATTATCTTAACCACAAGATACATGTAGTTAAAGAGTTTGGTAAATAATCTTCAAATGAACTATTTCGCATGATTCTTTTTTTATCCAATTGGAGTATTGATTCATTTGGTGGTTTATGAGGTGTACCCTATTACTGATCACATATTCATTAGTACACCGGGTGAAGGCTAGTTAAGAAACAGATTGAAATTGTGTTGTTTTGAGGGAAAATGTTGCACATAGTTACTTGATCCCTAGCTGTTCATTGGAAAATATTTACGTAGTCCTATTACAAGAGAGTATTTTATCCCTATACCATTTGTGGAAGTTATTGTTACATATAGAAACCCAAAAATTTTACACATATTGTTAATAAATTTTTACATAAATATCCAATAAACATATACCAAGTATCGTAAGGCCTAGTGACTTTAAGTGTCTAGGTGAACAAAATATCAAAATGAAAGTAAATTAAAATATATTTATTTTAGTATCCATAATGAGATCCTAAATCCATTTTTTCTCCTAAAATTTCAAAGGATAACTTGGGGAAGAAATAGAGAAAAACGATTAGCTAAAAGTCTTAGTATGAAAACAATCATGATAAAAAAGCATCATACATGAGTCATAAGGAATAACATGATATCATAAAAAAATTATCATAAATAATAATAATGGAACATAAAATAATTAACATTGAATCATATGATCATGAACATATAAGAAAGTGGCATAAAAATATGACATGGTATATGTGTAAGTCAAGGATAATTATTCGGACAACATAAAATGGTAAGGAGTCCCATCATGTATTAGGGTTACATCGTAACCCCACACATTTCATGTCATGAGACAAAAACATTAAAAATTTATTGTAGAACTATCTAGGAACACCAATCATAACATATACATTCTTATGTGTGCAAAAAATGGAAATCAAACATATTTTATGAACATAAGAATTACCCATGCAATATGATGGACTTCATAATCTCATATCACGTCATAATCAATGTAAATTTCATAACGATTCTAAAAATAATAAGTAGATAAATATTTTGGATGTTCATATATGATTGGACATGATAGGTATCAAGATATGGTGTTCATTTAAAAAAATCACATAGAAGGGTCGATAATTGGTTATAGAAATAATCATTCAAGATGGTGGTTTATAGAATCAATTAATGATTTTGAAGAAGGAATAACTATGTAATTTCATTTGGAAACTATAGATAAATATAAATGGCTATACCTAAAATATTCCATTAATTAATAAAATACCTATTATGAAAAAATACTTTAAAATAGTGTAATATTAAAGGGATAAGGGATAGAAATGTTCCCCTTAACTGGTTCTGATTAAAAAAATATTTTAGAAATGAACATAAAACATGTATAACCCAGAAAAGGAAGATAAAAAATATATTTGTATATTTAAGACACACACACAGAGATATATATAGAATATAGAACCATTAAATAATAAAAAATAAAGATAAAATGTTATTTAGGGAGAGAAAGTTTATAACCCAAAAAAATAGGGTAGTTCAGAGAGATCTCTTGCATTAGGATCGAAAATCATTCTGAAGGTCCCTTTAATGTCAAAGATAATTAAATTAGAATAATTAATTAATTAATTTAGAAAAATTTATATCAACATGTGATTTTATAAAATTTTATTATTTACATTTATTACCGTGTCAAATATATGTAATCTTTAACTTGTCTATTTCAAGGGTGTCCATTTCGTGGTTCCACTACTAAAAAAATAGCACATTTGAGGCGGTTATTTAGAGGGGGTTATGCAAAACCCCATATAAATTCACTTTTTGTTTAATTAGAGGGGGTTGGGTGTACCACCATTAATAAAAGAATTTAGATGGGGTTATAAACCCCCTAAAAATTCATTTTATATATAAATTTTATGGGGATATGTGCAACCCTCACTAGTCATCAAATTCAGTTTGTGTTAAGAACACCTATAATTTCTTAAATTAATGGGGGATTTTGAACCACCTCTAAATTTTATAGTATTATTTTTTAAATCTGGTTGGGTTTTATAGGGATTTTTGAACCTCTTCTAATTTAATCAAATAGAGGGGGATTATAAATGTTGTTATTCAATAAGATTAGTAGTGGTTCAAAACCCCATATAAAAACACAAATTAGTGGGGTTTCAAAACCCCCTTAATTTATTAAAGTCTAGTGGTTCAAAACCCACTCTAAAATCTTAATTAAGATGGGTTTGTGAACCCTAAATATTAAAAAGCACAAATTTTATAATATATATATATATATATATATATAATTCATGCAAAATATTTAAATGTATTTAAATACAATACGTGAATATATTATAAAAAATACATATATAATTGTATTTAGTAGTATTTATATGCTTACATAAATATAATTGTATAATTTTATGTACATATATATATATATACTTATATAAATTGTATTTCAAATAATATTAATTATATATAATATAAAATAAATAAAAAAATTTATAAATATATATGAAAATATAATTTATTTAAAAATATATCATATAAAAACTGAATAACGTAGTTTTTATAAGTTATATTAATATAATAATAAATTTATTTTTTAATAATTTTTTTATGCTTTTATGTTATATTTAATTAATATTATATGTTATAAATATTATATAAACAAATATATATTAATGTAGACAATATTATTCAATTATATTTAATGAAATACATATATATTAATGTAAATAGTATTATATAATTATATTTATTGAAATACATATATATATATATTAATGTGTATAATAATAAATATATGTATTGAATAAATTATATAAATATATTTAAAAATTATATTTCATATAATGGTAATTATGAATTTTATACATATTAATTCTATATAATATAAGAATTTATTTCATGTAAAATTATATAAATATTTATATAAATTTTATTTCAAATATAATATTTGTATAATTTTTTTGATATATTATTTTTTATATATTACATAAATTTTTTTATAAATTTTATTTCATATATACACATTCCATATAATATCAATTATATTTTAATTATATATAATTTTATTCAAATAAATATATATTATTGTACATAATAATAAATAAATGCGTTGAAATACATTTTATAAATATATTAAATAAATTTATTTATATATATATATATTATAAATAAGCATGTACATAAAATATATTTATTTATTTGACTATATTAATAATTTACATAAATATATTTATAAATATATAAATAGTTGTCAATATACATAAGATAAATAGAATTATATAACATATTTAGTTTAATGCATGTAAATTCACATATAAAATATATAGTTTATATAAATGTATAAATTTAATATAACATAAATTTATTATAATATAAATTTATTATAACAAAAATAAATTAGTATATTATATAAAAATTTGTATACTAATTTAAATAAATAAATATAAGTTATACATTTGTATGTATTTAAATATTTATTCAAGTTATATATATTTGAATCAGCTTCTTAATGTATATAAATATAATAACGTAAAATTATATTATAGAATTTAGTTTTCCAATGTTGTTGAGGCACCCTAGATTCATAGTGGTGGTCAAAAGTTCAAAACCCACCCTCCAAAAATTTTATAATGTGACTAGTCTGGGGAAGCTGGATGAGTGGGGGGGATGAATGGGAGGGGGATCACACCTACAAATGGGAGGGGGCTCACCGGGAGGTGGACTCACACTAGTGAACTAGAGGGGTAGGGGCTCACAATGGCGAAATGGAGGGGGATAAAGTCCAACGAGGTGGACCACCAAGAGAGGGGGTAGAAGTGAAAAAGATGGTAGGGAACACCATGAATGCGATTGAAGGGATATCTCTGGAAAATTAAAGTGGAACAAATTAAAAAAACATAAATTAGAGGTAGTTTTGGAGCCTCCACAAAAATACAACATGTGGATAACTTATAGGGGGTTGAAACACCCTCTAATACAGCCTCAAATAGAGATATTTCCAAAAACCCCTCTAATATGTGATTTACTGAAGTGCCCAGATCAGTGTGAATCACTGAGAGGGGGAGGGGGTGAATCAGTGATCCCTTAAAACTTTTTACTAATTGATTCTTATCAATTAAACCTCTATGGCTGGTTAAAGCCTCGATCCACTCTTCTTGTATCTCTCAACCTTTCCCGAATGATGCAGTAATGAAAAGGCACAGGACACAAGGATTTACAAGGTTCGGCACCAAAGGCCTACATCCTTGCCATGCTCTCCCAGCATGGATTCTCCATTATAACCTGTTAAAATTACAATGGTCGATACAGAGTCCCACTGTATCTCTCCTGAGTCCCACAGGAGGGTCTTTATACTGCTTCACACAGTGTTACCAGAGTCCCACTGGCCTGCTCCAGAATCCCACTGAAGACTTCTTCTCCCTGAGTCCCACAGGGTCTTCTTCTGGCTCCTCGAGTCTCACGAGTAGCTCTTCTTCACTTTAAGTTCTTCAAGTATCCTCAGCAGCCTGGGATAAAGGCTGCTGGCCTTGCTCTTCTCTTCTGATCACTTGTGGTTGATCAGGGCTTCTCGTCTTGCTCAGGATTTATCTCCTTCTTCTAAGGATGACCTGGCCTCACTCCAACTACTGAATACTCAGACAACTGATATCTTTAACTTCAGTCTGGTCCAGTCTCACATCACTTCAACTTCATGCACTGAGTGCATGGGTTCCTCAAATTCTTCAAGATCTTCTGGTCTTGGTCAACTCAAAAGCACACAAGCAGATTTGACTTGTTTACGTGTGCACGTGCATGCATGCAAGCATGCACTCTTCTTTTCTCTTCTTGGTGCAGTAGACCCACAAGGGGTGTAATTCTTTTAAGCACACACCTTCACTACACTTCACACACTTTATCCAAATTGTTCACACACTTAGAAGTGTGTTTTACTTTAGTGCGGAACTTCTTCTTCTTCTTCTAATGTGTATACATTTTTTAGTGCACACACCTAGGTTCGGCCACTTCTTTAATTTGCACACATAACTTCTTCACTTTGGCACACACTTGAGCTTGGCCTTCACACTTCTTGTTGCACACCCTTAAATGGTCGTAGGGTGTTCCTCTTCAATTTGCACACACAAAATGTGTCTTCACTTAGAACACAAAGTCACACGTTTCTTGTATTGTCCAAGTCCACACAACCTATAGGGTGTAATGCTTTTATTCTTCTTTGCACACACACCCAAGCACTAAGGGCTCGGTACTTCCTCCATTGCACACCTACTGCCAACAGCCTTTCTCCTTTGTTCACACACACACAAGATGTGTGGTCTTTCACCTTTCTTTTGCACACACTTGGGTTCTAAGGTCCTCTTGTCTTCCCACTTGGCTACGGCATTCTTCTTCAAATTGCACACAAAGTGCCTCGGGTACTTCTTCTCCACTTAGCACACACACAAGGGCTACGGCCACTTGTTTAAAGGCCTCGGGTATTTCTCTTCTCCTCTTAATACACACACGAGGCAAGGCCTCGGCCTTCTTTGGCACACACACAATGTGTGTAAAACACAACCCGAACTCTTACTGCCTTCAAAGGAGGCGCGCAAGGAGCAAGGGGGTGTGGCCCTCTTCCTGTCTTCAAATGCCGCGCAGGCTCAAGTGTGCAAGGGTGCAATACCCTCGGGCTTCTTCCTTCTTCAACACTACCGCGCAAGCCACAACAAACCTCGAGGGCGCGCAAGGTACTTGCGGCCTCGGGTACTTCCTGTCGCGCAAAATAAAGACGCGCAGGGGACTCCTCCTTCTCCTTCTTCTTGTCGCGCAAAAGAAGTAGCGCGCAAGGAACTTCGCAAAGCCAAAAAATGGCTTCGGGCTGCTACCGCGCAAGTGGTGCGCGTAGGGCAGTTCTTCGCGAGGCAGAGCTCTCACGGGACTCGGATTTTTCAAGAATACTTCAGCAAGCGGCACAGAGGGCTCGGCCTCATTTTTATAGGCAGAGACTGCCTCGCATCGTCCGCGTGATAATAACTTCAAACACCCGAGATCTTTGGATCTTTAAAATATTCAAATCTTGATTTTTATACTCTGTTTCAACGCGGGTTTCCTTTTCTTTTCCTTCGGTTTCCTCCACGTGCATGCGACTTAGAACGCATGCACGGCCTTCGTTTAGGCTTATGCATGCACAGCATGCTCTCCACGTGGCCTCGGCAACTCCGTTTGCCTCGGCTGAAGTCCGAATTCTTTCTCGATGCATGCATGAAACATTTTAATGCATGTATGAGTTCAGTGTGGCCAGACGAGCACGAGGGAGCCTTCGTCTTCGAAAATGGTGGCCGGGAACTCGAATTTTGTCTTCGGGGAGGCTCTGGTTCAGCGGCGGCTTCGCGGGAGGCTTCGGCTCGAGCTCGAGGTGGAAGACGAGCCACGACCGTCGGATCAGGCGATGGAGATACATCGGACGGCCGCGATCTGGTTGCCTCGCCGCGGATCAGTTGTGCGGCGCAGATCAAGCGCGCGATCAATCGAGCGGCTCAGATTCGCTCCCGGGAAATTTTCCGCGTCCCACATCGAAACGGGGCGCGGTTTTTCCGCAGCTTATTACCCAAGCGCCGCCTCAACCCGGCAATTGAACTCTCTCCCTCCACGGTGTCGCCCCGCACCGTGTTCTCCCTGCGGGTGCGCTCTGCGCCCACTATGCTCCCTGCGGGCGCGCCACTGGCGCCCACTATGCACCCTTCGGGCGCACTCCTGCGCCCACGCTGCGCGGGCTTCATCACCGCGTGGCCTCGGGGCTTATACACGGCCCCGGCCACTCTTGGGCTGGCCCCATGGGATCCCCTTGGGCGTGGTGACCTGGTCCCACAAGTGCCTTGGGTTGAACCCTGAAGGCTGGCTTGAGATGGCCTAATTTTTGGCAAAGGACAGAACCTATACTTTGTATAAAAACAAAGTTTCTCCTCCATATAAAAAATGCCAATTTCCAAATGCCACTTCTCCCTTCTTCATTTCTTCTCTTCTCTTCTTCTTAAGAATTCAAACATTAATCCTCTTGATTAGAAACAACTCCTCAATTTATAATTCTTCTTCATCATCTCATTTTCTACTTAGGAGAGAATTCTCAAGGATCTTCATCTTCAACCGAACTCCTGAATCACTTAAATTATTCAAAGTGCTTCATTGATCTAATCAGAGATCAAGTTGGATCACTTCCAATTCACATGCACTAAGTGATAGTGCATGGACTTCATTAATGCACATCATCCACTTAGTAGTTGTGAATGGAACTCCTTTCAACTCCTCATGCATTGTGAAGACAATGCATGGTCTTCAATCAATGTTGTGACATTGTATCATCAGGATACAAGTTCTTGGAACTTTAAGAACAGCTCAACAATTGTCTGATGTTATAGAGAATGTTTCAACCACATCTCCTATGTCACTTAGTGAATCTCCTAAGTGACATGCATCTTAGTACTATGGCCATTCTCTCTTCATCACCAACACCAACACAACCTTTGGCATTCACATCTTGACTCCTTGACATCCATTCATTCCAAGACAACTTCATGTCTCATTGACAACAAATGCAACACAATGCACTTCAATCTCCCCCTTTGTATTTGTTGTCAATACACTCCATCAGCACATATGAATGGGTCAATATGTGTGCCAATATTTTCTCCCCCTTATTGGCAATAAAATGAAAAGGTGTGGTGTGGTTCTCTTCCAAAAATATCTTCCTCCCATTGAAAAGTATCTTCTTGAAAAACACTAGGAGAGGGATGATGTCACATGTTCTCTTTAGCAAAGAACCTTTAGTAAATCAGCTCTAAGTCTACTTGGGCTAACCCGGTGTAGAAAACAAGAGTGATGTAACCAAGGTACTCAATGCTGTCCAACATTCTCTACACATGTGAGATCATGCTTAGGGGCTTGAAATTTTTTAGATATAACAATGAATTTGCTAAATCCTTCACATGCTTCACAAAACTCATTAGAAAGTTCAGGTGCAAAGATAAAGCTCCCCCTTTCATCCATTTGTCTTCAATCCATGCTCCCCCTTAATTGACAAGATAAACTCAATTAAGAAACAAGGGATGAAAGTATGATCGGAATACCTTCACTTTTCTCAAGATGGTATTAATCTAAGAATGCCATCTTCTTCAGATTGGCTCCCCCTCAAGGGGTGCACTCCATTCAATCCAAACCATCCTCCAGATGAGAATGATCATCATCTTCAATTCCCTGCTATGTTAGCACATGTAAATACCAATACCAATAGTATAAGGGAATAAGATGGAACCTCCTTGGTTCATCAATGTGAACAACAAGGTTGAGAAGATTCTCTCAACCGAGATGTCCCATTTTCACCATTCTTCACACTTGCACATTTGATCTTCATTAATGATTGTGCTGGTGTGGTTCTCAAAACATCTTCATGTGAAATCTTCTTCTTCTCTTTTGCTTTAGCAATTGCCAGTACTTCCTCTTCAGCTCTTTGTAGATTTTTGGCAAGTTGCAACTGATTTGGCCATATGACTAGTAGATCATTTGGAAGAGTGGCCTCAGTTTTGGAAATTCCACATGGTTCTTTTGATGCTGTTAAGCTACCTTTCTTAGGAAACTTATTTTCAATCAATCCCTTCTTCTTCTGGATTGATTGTCTTTTGGTGTTCAGTCTGCTTCTATTTAGTTTCATGGCTTCTTTACAAAGGTCCATGATGTGTCCTTTCTTTCCACAGTAGAAGCATTTCTTGGTGGTCCTTCTGGATGCATCACCGTTCTTGGACTCAGACTCCAAGGACTTCTCTTCATTTCTCAAACACTTCTTGGGAGCATTTTCTACTTTCTTCTTGCTTCCCAAGGAATCTTTTTGAGCCAGGTTCTGTGATCTTTTCTTCTTTTGAGCTCTGGATACAGTTGGAGATTGACATGTATCTTTTTGTTGACCACTTTTGCAACCATCCCAGATGTTGTCAAGTAATCCAAATCTATTTGCAGTAAACAGATGTCTCTGGACCTATGGATGTTGCTTCCTTCCTTCTGGCTTGCTCCCCCTTGGCATGGGCTTCCTTTGTGCTTTGACATTTAGTGGATTGTACCAACAATCCTTTGCACAGTGCCCATACTTATTACAACACCAACATTGACCCACAAATCTTGACCTCTTGTGTACTTCTGATTGCTGGGTACTTTTCTTGACAAGTTGTGTTGTTTCAGGAGAGACCTGCTTCTTTACTGTCTTCATCCATATTTGTTTGGAATTATTCTTCCATCCTGCACTTTTTGTGGAAACACAATTAGAAACATGAGTACAAGATGGGATGGATGGTACCTTCTTTTTAGAAGTTGTTGCCCTTTTATTATAGGATGTCTTTATTTTAGAATCATCCTTTTCAAAGCTCACTTGAGTAGCAACATTTCTCCTTTCAGCTGACTGGGAGGCTTTGGCTTTGGGTGATTGCAGATTTTTCAATATCACCTCTAGTTCAAAGCATTTCATATTGAGGGAGTTCTTCTCATACTCAATTGTTCTTAGCCTTCCTTCCCATTTCTCTTCCAGCTGTTTTATCTGGTCTTCATGCACCTGCTTCATTTCAAGCAATGAGTTGTCTAGCTCCTTCACCCTTTTGACTTTGTCTTCTAGTTGAGCATCTCTGACAACCATTGACACTTTGTGCCTCTTTTCCAGTGCATGGACAACATATTTGACTATTATCATAAAGAATTCTTTCTCAGAAAGGCTTCTTTGCAATTCTTCAGCAGTGTCTTCATATCTTTCATTGCAAAGGGAAACAGTTTCATCTTTGGCATTCACCAACCTTCTGAGAGTGTTGGTTATGCCAACCCTTTTAGCCAATTGATCTTCCATTGCATTGGATTCTTCTTCTAACTGTGATTTTTCTTCATGAAGATCATGGATTCCTGTAGCTATACACTTTGCCACTTCCATGGGAACTATCTTCTGAAGATATTTGAGTGCACTCTGAAGATCATTCATTGTTTCAACTTCATCACAGCTAGGACAGGCTTTCTTCATCTTCTTGGCCTGTTTCTTCTTTCTATTTTTCTGAGTCTTGGTAGATATCTCCATTTGAGGCTGGTCACTCATTTCCTCAAATCTTCACTTCATAAAGACTCCCTTGGATCTTTTAGAGGGAACCTCCCTCTAATACCAATTGAAGTGCCCAGAACAGTGTGAATCACTGAGAGGGGGAGGGGGTGAATCAGTGATCCCTTAAAACTTTTTACTAATTGATTCTTATCAATTAAACCTCTATGGCTGGCTAAAGCCTCGATCCACTCTTCTTGTATCTCTCAACCTTTCCCGAATGATGCAGTAATGAAAAGGCACAGGACACAAGGATTTACAAGGTTCGGCACCAAAGGCCTACATCCTTGCCATGCTCTCCCAGCATGGATTCTCCATTATAACCTGTTAAAATTACAATGGTCGATACAGAGTCCCACTGTATCTCTCCTGAGTCCCACAGGAGGGTCTTTATACTGCTTCACACAGTGTTACCAGAGTCCCACTGGCCTGCTCCAGAATCCCACTGAAGACTTCTTCTCCCTGAGTCCCACAGGGTCTTCTCCTGGCTCCTCGAGTCTCACGAGTAGCTCTTCTTCACTTTAAGTTCTTCAAGTATCCTCAGCAGCCTGGGATAAAAGCTGCTGGCCTTGCTCTTCTCTTCTGATCACTTGTGGTTGATCAGGGCTTCTCGTCTTGCTCAGGATTTATCTCCTTCTTCTAAGGATGACCTGGCCTCACTCCAACTACTGAATACTCAGACAACTGATATCTTTAACTTCAGTCTGGTCCAGTCTCACATCACTTCAACTTCATGCACTGAGTTCATGGGTTCCTCAAATTCTTCAAGATCTTCTGGTCTTGGTCAACTCAAAAGCACACAAGCAGATTTGACTTGTTTACGTGTGCACGTGCATGCATGCAAGCATGCACTCTTCTTTTCTCTTCTTGGTGCAGTAGACCCACAAGGGGTGTAATTCTTTTAAGCACACACCTTCACTGCACTTCACACACTTTATCCAAATTGTTCACACACTTAGAAGTGTGTTTTACTTTAGTGTGGAACTTCTTCTTCTTCTTCTAATGTGTATACATTTTTTAGTGCACACACCTAGGTTCGGCCACTTCTTTAATTTGCACACATAACTTCTTCACTTTGGCACACACTTGAGCTTGGCCTTCACACTTCTTGTTGCACACCCTTAAATGGCCGTAGGGTGTTCCTCTTCAATTTGCACACACAAAATGTGTCATCACTTAGAACACAAAGTCACATGTTTCTTATATTGTCCAAGTCCACACAACCTATAGGTTGTAATGCTTTTATTCTTCTTTGCACACACACCCAAGCACTATGGGCTCGGTTCTTCCTCCTTTGCACACCTACTGCCAACAGCCTTTCTCCTTTGTTCACACACACACAAGATGTGTGGTCTTTCACCTTTCTTTTGCACACACTTGGGTTCTATGGTCCTCTTGTCTTCCCACTTGGCTATGGCCTTCTTCTTCAAATTTCACACAAAGTGCCTCGGGTACTTCTTCTCCACTTAGCACACACACAAGGGCTACGGCCACTTGTTTAAAGGCCTCGGGTATTTCTCTTCTCCTCTTACCACACACACGAGGCAAGGCCTCGGCCTTCTTTGGCACACACACAATGTGTGTAAAACACAACCCGAACTCTTACTTCCTTCAAAGGAGGCGCGCAAGGTGCAAGGGGGTGTGGCCCTCTTCCTGTCTTCAAATGCCGCGCAGGCTCAAGTGTGCAAGGGTGCAATACCCTCGGGCTTCTTCCTTCTTCAACACTGCCGCGCAAGCCACAACAAACCTCGAGGGCGCGCAAGGTACTTGCGGCCTCGGGTACTTCCTGTCGCGCAAAAGAAAGACGCGCAGGGGACTCCTCCTTCTCCTTCTTCTTGTCGCGCAAAAGAAGTAGTGCGCAAGGAACTTCGCAAAGCCAAAAAATGGCTTCGGGCTGCTGCCGCGCAAGTGGTGCGCGCAGGGCAGTTCTTCGCGAGGCAGAGCTCTCACGGGACTCGGATTTTTCAAGAATACTTCAGCAAGCGGCACAGAGGGCTCGGCCTCATTTTTATAGGCAGAGACTGCCTCGCATCATCCGCGTGATAATAACTTCAAACACCTGAGATCTTCGGATCTTTAAAATCTTCAAATCTTGATTTTTATACTCTGTTTCAACGCGGGTTTCCTTTTCTTTTCCTTCAGTTTCCTCCACGTGCATGCGACTTAGAACGCATGCACGGCCTTCGTTTAGGGTTATGCATGCACAGCATGCTCTCCACTTGGCCTCGGCAACTCCGTTTGCCTCGGCTGAAGTCCGAATTCTTTCTCGATGCATGCATGCAACATTTTAATGCATGCATGAGTTCAGTGTGGCCAGACGAGCACGAGGGAGCCTTCGGCTTCGAAAATGGTGGCCGGGAACTCGAATTTTGTCTTCGGGGAGGCTCTGGTTCAGCGGCGGCTTCGCGGGAGGCTTCGGCTCGAGCTCGAGGTGGAAGATGAGCCACGACCGTCGGATCAGGCGATGGAGATACATCGGACGGCCGCGATCTGGTTGCCTCGCCGCGGATCAGTTGTGCGGCGCAGATCAAGCGCGCGATCAATCGAGCGGCTCAAATTCGCTCCCGGGAAATTTTCCGTGTCCCACATCGAAACGGGGCGCGGTTTTTCCGCAGCTTATTACCCAAGCGCCGCCTCAACCCGGCAATTGAACTCTCTCCCTCCACGGTGCCGCCCCGCACCGTGTTCTCCCTGCGGGTGCGCTCTGCGCCCACTATGCTCCCTGCGGGTGCGCCACTGGCGCCCACTATGCACCCTTCGGGCGCGCTCCTGCGCCCACGCTGCGCGGGCTTCATCACCGCGTGGCCTCGGGGCTTATACACGGCCCCGGCCACTCTTGGGCTGGCCCCATGGGATCCCCTTGGGCGTGGTGACCTGGTCCCACATGTGCCTTGGGTTGAACCCTGAAGGCTGGCTTGAGATGGCCTAATTTTTGGCAAAGGACAGAACCTATACTTTGTATAAAAACAAAGTTTCTCCTCCATATAAAATATGCCAATTGCCAAATGCCACTTCTCCCTTCTTCATTTCTTCTCTTCTCTTCTTCTTAAGAATTCAAACATTAATCCTCTTGATTAGAAACAACTCCTCAATTTATAATTCTTCCTCATCATCTCATTTTCTACTTAGGAGAGAATTCTCAAGGATCTTCATCTTCAACCGAACTCCTGAATCACTTAAATTATTCAAAGTGCTTCATTGATCTAATCAGAGATCAAGTTGGATCACTTCCAATTCACATGCACTAAGTGATAGTGCATGGACTTCATTAATGCACATCATCCACTTAGTAGTTGTGAATGGAACTCCTTTCAACTCCTCATGCATTGTGAAGACAATGCATGGTCTTCAATCAATGTTGTGACATTGTATCATCAGGATACAAGTTCTTGGAACTTTAAGAACAGCTCAACAATCGTCTGATGTTATAGAGAATGTTTCAACCACATCTCCTATGTCACTTAGTGAATCTCCTAAGTGACATGCATCTTAGTACTATGGCCATTCTCTCTTCATCACCAACACCAACACAACCTTTGGCATTCACATCTTGAATCCTTGACATCCATTCATTCCAAGACAACTTCATGTCTCATTTACAACAAATTCAACACAATGCACTTCATTTACAACTCAATTAGTGGTGGTTTCCAACCACAAATGTTTTAAAATATATTAAAGTGGGGTTAAAACCCCCTCTAATAATATATTTTATGGTGAAATTAGATGGGTTTTTAACCCCCTCTAATATAACTATTACTAAATTAGCCACTACCTTACTAATGATTCCATAAAACATCCACCCACATGAGTATTTGGGCACATTAGCAGAGGTTCCTCAAAACATCCACTATTATATTTAGTGGGGGTTATCACCTCCTCTAAAAAAATATAACCCCTATAATCGTGTAATTTTTTATAGTTTTCCATTTTCAAATTACTTATGAATAATTATTTATATTTTGATCAGATAATAATAAAGTCTAGAAGTAAAATTTATTGGTATTAAGGTGTTTCTATAAACATAAATAGTCTCAAATATCCTTCTTTGTTCCAAAAAAAGTGGTGATTCATGATGTTGAAATGTTAATGTTATGTGGTAAGTTCATTTAGGTTTTCCTACAAACCATCCTGAACTAGATTCATTTTATTTAATTAAATTATTATTAAACCATTAAAATAATGAAAAAAGTTTGAATATAGTTATTATAATCATATAAAATTTTAATATAGTTTGGGTAGCCAGTGTTTGAGGTGGTGGAGAAAAAATGGTGTATGGTGTTCATGGAGGAAGTGAACCAACCTTATTGTGAACACAATTTTCATTTTATAAATAAATTAAAGGAGGATATGACAATATTATAATAACATATTACTTTTTTATGATACTTATGTTATTATTTTTATTTGTGTGGAGATCATATGGGGGTGGTAAAAGAAGAATGAAATTTAAATAATCTTAGTTAAGAGTTTACCTCTCCCTTTGGTTGACTCCCTTTAGGGTTCCCTTAAGGTTTTTTGGAATGTTATTTCAATGAGACCGATATCACTATGATATAGGGAACTAGATTGTTAATGGTTTTGGGAATAAATAAGAAAATTTCAAATTCTTATAAGTTGTGAGAATCGATGTTGATGGGTGAAATATGTAGAGGAGAGGGGTGCTTTCGAATGTTATAATCCTTAGATTATTTTCTGAAATCTAGAGTACTAATAGTGATAAATATTGTTAAAATATATTAGCAATTATTCACTTTAGATTTTATTTATTATAATATCCATGACTCAAAAATTTATGTATTTAGCTAATAATGTTAAATATACTTTTTTAATAGTTTATTCACAAATAAATCCACTTTTTTAGAAAAAATTTATAGACCCACCTTAACTATTTATGGTAATGTAGTTTCAAGAAATAAATATATTCTATGAACTAGTTTCTAAATATGGGAAATTTAGTATTTAAATAAAATGTTTATTTATTTGAAAAAATATATATGTTAAGGTTATGAAAAAATTTACGGCACGTTGAGTAATTATTTAACAGATCACAAAATAAAACATTTATTATAGTACAATAGAATATTACTTTATAAACCCATTCTAGGAAAACAAATCTTTTAAATCGTTATATTTTTCAAAAAATTGAAAATAAAACACATATATTTTTCAAAACAACAAACACCTATTTTATCATTTAAAACCTTTATTTAGTTGTATCATGATTTAAATATGTCATATTTCCATTTTTATAAGGAGCCTACATATTATCTTACATTTCCATTGGTGTATTCACTATTCTAATGATTTCATTGGTATTCCTAATTTCGGGATTACTAATCTAGTAGTTAGATTACTATTCCAATGATCATATTATTATTCAAATTGTCAGATTTATAAATACCATATATAGTCCATATGTTCTATAAATACCAAATATTTCATTCATTATCCATTAGATTTTATTTTTTTCTAAATGTTGTAAACACACACATATATGTATATTTATATATATATTCATTTTGAAAATACATTTTTCTTTACTAATGTTTTTTTAATTTTTACATTGTTTTTATTGAATGAAATTGTTCTAGGGATTGAGAAAATCCAAATTTTCCTATTATTTTTATCTTATATTTTATTTTTTTGTTTTATTATAATAATTTAAATTCTTATGGACATAATTACCAATGAAATTTAATGTTTCAATTAATATAATAAAATATTGGTGGTTTTACCATTTGGTATGTATGCATTATATATTACTGTAATGCCAAATAAAGCACAATTATATGTCCAAAAGGGAAATTCCATTAATGGAATTATGGTTTTTCAAATTTTTCATCATTAATAGTTTTTTCCTTGAAATTTCATTTTCATCATTTGGTGAAAATAGGTGTGGGTAACTCAACATAATGGATTCAACTAGTTCCCATGTCACCTCCTCATACACATTGTTTCTCCAGAGTATATAGACTAGGTGAGTCGTCTTGTTGCGTACAACATTGTCTCTATGGTCTACAATATTCCTCCATTAATCCTCATAAGAGATATAATTTTGTATCTTTACCACCTATAAATGTAGTACATGTTATGCATCTAGAATGTACTTTTTTAAAGGGATACATGTAATATGTTATGCACTTAAAAAATAGTGAGAGTGCTATTCAATAATACATATATCCATTGTGATCAAGAATATCAATGGGGAAGATGTACTTAGAAAATATAATTCCATTTTTCAAAAATATAATGCATTCCTTATATGGAGTTATGTAGAGGAAATTGTGATACCTACCCACAATCTTTAGGTCTCACTAGTGGTTATCAGTATAGCACATCTATCGAATTTGAGCATCCCTGATGAACCATTGAATGGTTTAAACTTTTATACCATTTTCTAGACCATATTAGTACCCAAATGATTGCATTAAATAAATTCATCCTAGAAAGTAATTTTTTTACATCACATTCCATGAATTTCTTCATATGCCTCCATTTGGATGCTTGAGTGGAAACAATAATTGTACAAGAACTTGAGAAGATAATTTCATTGATCCCTTCCTCCTTTGATGTCAATCGATCATAATGTTATCTTGTCTTCATGTTTCTGGATAGTCTACTCATTTTGGTTATTATTTTTTTGGTGATATGTTGTACTAAAGTTTGAATCAATGCTTATATAATGTTGTATAAATTATCAAAATAAATGGGTAAATATCATATCTCAGTTAGATACAATAGATAGGGTTGTTCCCTAAAGACTCAACACTTCATTGATTTATATCATCTGAATTTATTCAAGGGCCAATTCTTATCAAATTACAATGAAATAAAAAATAGTTTAAATGAGATACATAAAAATACATATATCATTATTTCTTATTGGTATCTTCAGAAGATCAATCACAAATTCAATGTTGATATTATCCCATTTAAATATTGGTATGAGTAATGGACGTATCCTCCCCATGGAATTTATCCATTTAGCATTAGATTGCTGAAATACCATAAATTTTGATGTATATTCTATGGTATTATTCATAATATTTTTTCACCAATAATTATCTCATATATACTGATACATGTTCATTACTATTAGGAGGTTGGATAAGTTTGAGCTATGTAAATTATTCAGTAACTCATTTTTAATCTCAAAAGTTGATGGTTCACATAATATTGACCCAAATTTTATGAATCCTTATTCCTAAATTTCAAACTACTATTATTTAAATTTTATTTTAGAATCTACCTGCTCACTTATTTTAGCATCACTATTATATAATCATTTACCTTCTCTTTAAGGTATTTTGATCAGCCCATTGATAAATGAAAGATGATAACCTTTTCTTTATGATCTTTGTGTCCATCATTATCATGCCTAAAAATATTATACCATTCTCAATTCTCATGAATGATAAGGTTGTTGGATCATTTATATGTAGAGAATCTATAACATTATTTTCTTTCACATGATGGAAGTAAATTATGGATTAATAGTCATTGATCTGATCTAACCCACTTCTGGGGTACATATTAGGCTCATTATATTCAAGTATATATAAGCCTCTTATAATCTGTATACATTTCAAAAATCATCCCATAACAATATTGCCACCAAATCTTCAATTAAAATATAACTATCTCCAACTCTGTGTCATGTGTTGGGTAGTTCAAATCATTGAATTTAAGCATCTTTTTGGCATTCCCAATCACTTTATGATTTTGTCTTAGTATACATACTAATATCCCCTTTGAAGAATAATTTTATGCCATTAAAATTTACCCACATATGGGAACCAAGACATATTATTAATTAATAAGAATATTTTTTAATATTTTATGCTCTCTTCCCATTCATCAGGTTAGATCAACTTTACACCCTTATTACTTGTCTTCGTTGGTAGGTTTCAAAATCATAAGAATGTTCTCACCAAGCATCTATAATTCCAGGGTAGTCCAAGGATACTATATACCCCTTTTATATATTATTTTATGGGTCAATGCTCAATTTCATTAGACTTATAAGTGTCCAAATATATCACTTTACTGGTGAAAATATACCCCCATAATGATACTTCCTCCAAAAAGAACACACATTTATTGTATATTTCAAATAGATTATCCTTAAAAAAACATTACCAACCTATTCTAATATTCATGATTCTCCTCCTTGGATATGGAATATATTAGAATATAATCTGAAAATATTAATACAAATTCATAAAGGTAATCTATAAATAATCAATTCATTATTTCTATAAATATTTTTGGGGTATTAGTGTGTCTTAAGGGAATGAATATGTACTCATAGTGTCAATAACTTGTTTTAAAATAAATATTTGGAATCTTTAATCTTTAACAATAATTGGTGATATCTTGATCAAGGTCCCCTTAGTGAAATAATAGTTCCCAAGAATTTGACCAAATAATTGAAAAATCCTTGGAAGGAGACACTTGTTCATTATTTTCATTTTGTTTTGTTCGTGATTGTTAATGTAGATCTAAATTTCCCATCCTACTACTTGATTAATAGGACTATCAAAACCCATAGTGAATTAGTGGGTCATATAAACCCCTTTTATAGATTCTCTTGTAACTACTTATTCTATTCATCCAACACAATGGTTTACATTATATACTGATTATTGGATATGATAATATTTCCATGTATATGTTCAATTGAGAAATCATGTTCTTTGATTGGAATATTTCTAAGAAACTCTTAATTGAATATATCAGTATAGTCCCTCATAATGGGAATGTCATCAATAATGATTCTCACCATTTTATAAATCATTTATCATATATATACTTTATTATATGGAAATAATATCCACACTTGAGGTGATTATTCAAGAGAATATTCATCATCCTCCTTATGAGTGGACATAATTAGAGGATGACTTGGGATATGAATTGTGGTATCCCTATCCAGATATCTCATGTTGTATTTATATATTGATAGCTAATTCTTTCTAAACATATAATCAAAGTTTACTAAATTATGTAGTATCATGGTTTTCTGGAGGTTCATTCCAAAAAAAATTACCGTGAAGGAGGTATATTAAAACGTCCTGCCCCGAATTCCATTTAATTGTTCCACAAGGCTATTGGAAATAAGACCTCAAGTGTGCCTCCCCAAATGCCAGAGGCTTCTGACTAGCAGCAGGGACTTGGGTAGGTCCATGGGGAGACTATTCCAGTATTCACAAGATTATATTCTAGAAATATATATATATACATGAAATAATGGAAACAATTATAGACATAATTGGAAACTAAATACTTAATCGTGAAATAGTAATAAATTGTAAGTGAAAGATGAATAATAATAAAAAAAATTATGTTGATGGTATATTATCTATAGAAAATTAATTGTCTGAGGGATGGGGAGACAAGAATATATAGCATGCAAACAAAATATTCCAAAAAGGGAGAAATACTAAGACTAGAATCTTGAGCTTTTGCTGGGTACATTACTCCAAAGTACATTCGAAATTCGGAAATCAAACATTGGAAGCCAGATGCTTCCATTTCCATATATGTACAACCAGGATGTCTACTTGTATAGTAAAGTCCCCCGAATAGGCTGTGAGATGCAATCTCAGTAGGTCGGAACCCACAATGAATTGTTCAATATATTTCATGCAATGTAAAATAAGTAGTGTTACACTATAAATAAGTCCAAATATGAAATAAATAAATAAAATCATTGGACTAGGTTCAACAAGTACACCTTTCCAATCCACATTCTTTTTAATATTGAAGTGTCTCTGATATGTGAGAACACGACAAGGTGATGTGAGAGAAAATTTATAATATGATGGACTTTCTCAAAGCTTATGCTTTTTCATGGTGGACACATGCTTATGATTTCTAAACCAAGGACCCATTCTTAATTGAAAATAATTCATTTAAATTTTAATTAATTTGAAATCAACTTAAAATTTATGGGGAGACACTGTTATATCATACTTGAAAATCCTGAGAGACATTCAAAATATCTCTTGAGGGGATCAATATAAGTCTAATGAAACAGAGTCCATTCAAGGTAATCCATGTATGAAGTCCCAAGTGTCACTCCAACATGGTGTGAAAACAAATAAAGTTTTACTATCCTCTGAGTCTATACATATTATCACACATAGGGGCTAGATTCTCTACCATGGCATGGAACAACCAATAATTCAATTGATATCATCTATTGTGTCATCCCTATTGAACTAGTGTCACTCATCTAGGAGTGAATATTGATAATGCACAGAAATACTAACTCATGTGTAGATGATATCACGCCCGACATGTTTTTAAAGAATTTATAATCCTAAAAAGAAGCACAATATTCTATCCAAGGGGTCCTTATATTTGAAGCCCTTGTTTTCCCCTCAAGACTACAATGAAGGCATTAAAAAAGTAAAATCATTTTTAAAACAATTTATATTTAATGTACATTTCATTTTATTTCAAGAATTTCTATGGTGATAAGAATACGTACCAAGGAATTTCATTAGATGAATTCTCTACGGCATGGGGCATAAGGTACACCACATAAACTTATGGAAAAAACAATTTATTTCATTCAATTAATCAACCAAGGTATTAATTGTATGGAAAACCCCTCAAGGGTATTAAACAAGCTAATACATAAAGGTAAATTGTGCTTTAATAGATAAGAACACCCATTTGGTTGAAAAGGGGTAGGGTGATCAACCCACTAGGTTGATTCTCCGATTGGTCATGTTGTTAATGGCTTGATAAGACACCTGTCTAATTTAATTGAAAAATTGGGGGTGATACAGGAAGGTCATTTATGACAACCTCGTGATGCAATTTATGGAACCAAGTGAAATGATGGTAAAAATACTAAGCCACCTACCTCAGCCTCACAAATCTACACTGTTCAATCCTTGACAATTGATTCGATTTAGGTTGGAAGAAATCGACAAAATTATCATATTCTATGAAAATGGGGAAAAATGAAACTACATCACAATTTTACAGTAGATGGAAGAAAGAACATGAAAAATATGAGATAGGATTTGATATCACAACTATACATTCCTATTGGCTCTGATGGTGAAGAAATTGGATATCTGAAGGATGAGTATCTTGAATTCCTAGTTTAAGATGAGAGTAGGGCTCCCATGTGAGGGAGGAGATTCAATCACAAGATAAAATAAATGATAAAGAGGATTTTAATTATATCATTAAAGGATGGTTTTTTTCAAAATTTACCCTCACATAAGATGGAAAATGGTTTAGATGCATGGTTCCCCAATCCTTGTGCAAACTATAACATCCCAGGTAAATAAAGAATAAATCAATTTCATATTTATTAATATTTAGGAATTAAATATTAGTTTTACTTTAAAGGGGTTTCTATGTTCGATAGCGTACCCGATATGCAACAAAGTGTTTCTTTGAAATCTTACGTTGCACACTAGTAATAAAATAATATTATTTTAAATGGTAGTTAACACGTTGCCATTGTATTGGCGGGAATGAATAGAAATAACTTAAATATGATTATATATGTTTTTTTAAATGTTTTTACATTTATCCAAAAAAATATAATGGCTAAAAATATGGAAAGAATTAAATTTTAGGCATATATACCCTAATTTTCACTAAAGGTTCACTTATCACCTTTTGATGACGAACCGTCATTAAATATAGTTTTGATCACTCTTATACATTCTATTGGACCAAAGAAAACTATTCTTTAGAATTGGGACATCAAAATTTACTTTGTGTAAATTTTTGGTATTTTTCTGATAAAGTTCATTTTTTAATGAATAGTGAAAAATGTTGTATTTTAATTTAAAACCTCATTATAATATAATTTATTTATATGATTAGATTATAAGTTGAATTGTTTTTAAAGTAAAATTAGAATATATTTTTACCATTTAATCCAATGGTGGTCGTTGGAATCAATTTCACTTTGAAATTGGACTGAAATTAGTGTCAATCTTTTGATACTTATTGTTTCATAAAAACATGCTATTTGCTCAGACAGTGGGAATTAATTATTAAATTAATTAATTCAACTTATATGTTTTGAATTTTGTAAAATAGACATCATTTTTGAATTCGTAATATCAAATATATCTTAGGGAGATGTTTTGGAATTTTTCTGAAAAACTTCAATTTTTGATGAATAGTGAAACCACTAAGTGGTACTTAAAAAAACTTATTTTTCGTTTAAATAAAATTTTACCACCTTTGTGTTTTGAATTTCAAATATCCGACATACATGGTAGTCATTAAGAAGTAAAATGTGGTTCAATGGGATTAAAATATTTTTTTTGGTGAATAGTAACTTTTATGTTTTTATTCATGATTAGAGGTAATTAGTGTAATTTAAGGTAAGAATAATGTTTTAGTAATATTAAATGAACTTGAAACATGTCCTAACCTTATTGGATATGTCATGGAAGACCAAGAAAATCCATGGGTCAACTTGGGGACCCCATGGAGCCACTTTGGATGGAAAATGACATTAATATCTTTTTATTTAATGTTAAAGTAAAAAATGTCACAAACATGAGTTGTTTTACTAAAACAATTTTTAAATGGGGTTATAAAAGTCATTTTTTTACTATAAATATTCATTAGAAATCTAAAAAGATTTCCTAAATCATGATACTTTTTTTATAATTTTTATACTTTATGTAAATTAAATTATTTATGACATCATGATGATGCAGTGATTACCTCATTAATGAACAATTTAAATAAAATGAAAATATAATGTAAAATCTAAGACTTACATTTGTCAAAGACTTATTGGAAAAGTATATTTCGAACCCTTATCACCTTATACTCTAATTATATCAATGTGGGACCTTTAAAATCCAAAAATCATTTTATAATAAAGAAAACTCTTATAACTTTCCAAGAGTGCCCCTCCTCTCCTCTTATAAAAGGCCCCCACCTCTACCTCCTTACCCACACCTCTCAAGAATTTTGTTCGGCCAAACTCTGCCCATTTTGTCTCTACACATCCCTCTATTACTCCTAGAAGCCTCACTTTGGGTAGAAGTCTTTCAAAGTAAGCCTTTGAGCTCAAATCTAAGAGAGTTACCCAATTTTAAGTTAATGTCTTCACTTGTGTTCTTTTGTTTTATTTTTCTCCTCCAACCCCCTAAATTCTTTTTATTCATTTATTTTGTAAAAAAATCCAGTATCATCAATATACTAGGATGTTTTTATAAGAATAATTCGAGATACACTTACACACACCTACATCTAATGGTTAAAGAACATACTATTTCCGTGGATGGTGAATTTCTGCCTCACGAAACGATGATTGTTCAACACTCATATAACAACTTCAAAGGCGGCCATTAAGATGTCACTATATTTATATATGAAATATAATATGTTTATTATTTACTTATGCTTCTTTATTTTTCATTTATGCATACCTTTATGGTTTCCATTATGGGTAAACGCGATATCTTCGTTTTAGGAAGTGCGTACTACCACCCCCTCAAAGTGATTTGATTCGTTAATACCATATGTGGTACGTATAAAGGATGGATTTAAAGTTATTATATATTATGTTATACTGGAATTATAATATATCTTTATACCATTATTATTTCTTTCCATTAAAGTATGAGATAGAAATGAAAGTAGTGTTCATGCGTACGTACGGTTTACCATCTCCATGAACGGTGCATTTCATTTGTTATCCCCAAATGTAATGTACTATTATAAGTACATATATAAAATGGATGTATATGATGTATGTTAAATCTAAATGATGAATATAATTATGGAATTAAAATATACATACCTCTCATTTAGTTTTAATTCCATTAATATGACATAGAAATGAAAGTAGCGTTCATGCGTACGTACGACTTACCGTCTCCATGAACGGTGCATTTCATTTATTACCTCTAAATGATTATGTAATATTATAAATACATGTATAATCTAGATATATATGATATATATGATATCCAAATCATTAATATCATTCTGGATATAAAGAACCTCTGACCACATGAACAACATCTAATTGTAAGAAGTCCACTTTCGACTTAAGAACCAAATATCGTCAAAACAAACATTATAAACATAAATGATTACATAATGTTTATAACATGGTAAAAAGTGATATAAAATTAATAATTAACTTGAAAAAGGTTCTTAAGCAAGTATAAATTTACTCAAATTTATTATTCAAGACTTTAAAGATCGATCGAGTCAAGTCGGACCTGAGGTAAGGGACTTCGTCTCAATCTCCGTTCATTGAGGCATATTTTGTTTCATACAAAACATTCTGTTATATGGTGTATAAACCCCTCTGACTTTTAATTTTATTCAAATGGAATCTTTTTATATGAATCAATTTACTAAATGACAAAAAGAAATGTTTTTTTAACGTATGCGGTGACAATGACCTTTTCTACCACCGCGAGTATTATCTGGTCTTTGGCTTCCTGAACAAGCCGTAATGTTATTTAAAATGAAATAAATATCATATAATCTTTTATGTATTTTGGTATTGAAAATGGTTTTTATAATGTATTTTTTATGTCAATCTATTTAAGTGATATATTGTGATCAATGTTTGGAAATGTTTTCTTTCAATTATATTTGTTTTATGTCTTATGTTATTATAATGGTACTTAGACATTTTACGGGTGGTTATGTGATAAACCATATGACGGGTGGTGCCATGAATACCAGGATGAGTCGTTACATTATAACCTCCAATGCATTGGGTATGGAAGTTGGCCGTATGTCTATTCCATTTAAATATGTCTGGAAGTCGATCGTATGTTTATTCCATTTAAGTATGTTTATGTCCCAAGTTACCTTTATATGTTATGTGTTCTTTACATGGGTTTTAGGGTAATATTTTGGTTACAAAAGGGTAAGTAACGTTCTTTTATTTAGTGAAGAGTTTTTACTACTTCATAAAGGTGAAAGGTATTACTTTGATAAAGTATACATGGTTTACTTGTTGTTTTGAAAAACTAACAGTTTTCATTATTTGTGTATCCCTTACTGAGCTTTTTATGCTCACCCCATGTTTTTTGAAATGTTTTTCACATGACTTAATGTGGAATAGGTTCCAAGATGGGATCAAGGGAACGTCATGATATATAAACATTGAACTAGACATGTTTCTTTTTAAGAGTTTTTATTCAATGGAAACTTAGTAAAAGTGTATACTTTGTAATCTTTTGAGATGTAATAGTTATGTCCTAATTCTCTAAAACTATAAACCGGAAAATATCCTCAATGTGAATTATTAATTTAATTCAATATTAAGTAAGTTTTAAGGTCGGGGCCTTAAAGTTGGTATCATAGGTCGGTTTAGATAACTTTAGGGGTTAGAATTCTATTAAATGATTATCCAAAAATATTTTTTTATGGTCAAATTGAAATGATATAGCATTTAAAGATTACCATGTTGCTTCGCCGAAGATATTTATGTGTTTAGAATGGTTTTTCGAAGAAGAAACATGGATGTTGTGCTAGGAAGGTATACATATGGAAATGAACATCTAAATCGGCATCCTGAGATGGTCAGAATCAGAATTGAACAGTTTATTGCAGTGATGGATCAGTTGACTCAGGTGAAAAATGTTGGTTGTTTTTATTGATGATATTTTGGTCTTTTTTAAAAGTGAAGAGGAGCATGAAATTCATTTAAGGGTTATCTTGAAAACCTTTAAAGAAAAGAAAATCTATGGAAATTTTATCAAGTGTAGGTATTGGTTACAACAAATTTCTTTCCATGGTCACATTGTTTCAAAAGATGGCATAACTGTTGATCTTGCTAAAACAAAAGTTGTTGAAGAATGGACAAGACCCACAAATGTAACCGAGATCCGTATTCTCCTTGGTTTGGTAGGTTACTACCGAAGGTTTGTTGAAAATTTTTCACGATTATCCAGTCCAATGACTAAGCTTACTTGGAGGGTGTTAAGTTTATCTGGACAAAAGAATGTGATGATTGTTTTCTGGAATTGAAAAGAAGATTGGTGAATGCTCCAGTTTTGCCACTACCTTCCTGGAATGGGGAGTTTGTTATCTAAAGTGATGCTTCATTGAATGGAATTAGTTGAGTCCTTATACAGAATGATCAGGTAATTGCACATGCTTTATGTCAGTTGAAAACTCATGAGGTAAATTACCCTACGCAAGACTTGTAATTAGCTACTGTTGTTTTTGCTCTAAAAATTTGGAGGCATCATTTGTATGGAGTAATGTTTGAGATATATACCAATCAAAAAAGTTTAAAGTATATATTCACTCAGAAAGAATTTAACATGAGACAGAGGAGATGGCTGGAATTAATCAAGGATTATGATTGTACAATTCATTACCATCCAGGAAAAGCAAGTAAAGTGGCCGATGCTTTGAGTCAAAAAAAGTAATGCTTCATTAACCATGCTACGTTTGGAACTAGATCCTTTGGTTTTTGATTTGATGAACTTTGTCATAGAATTTGTTGGTACATGAATTTCTTCTGTTTTGTTTTATGTATCAGTAAAATCTTCTCTATTAGACAGAATCAAGCAAGCACAGAAGCAAGACAGTGAGTTGCAGAAAAAGGTATAGCTGGTTCAGAAGTGTAAGTTTCCTGAATTCAACATTGATAATGATTGTGTTTTGAGGTTTGGGAAGAGATTATGTGTGCCTTGTGATTCACAGTTGAAGGGTGAGTTGTTATGTGAGGCTCATAGTTCCCCGTTTTCAGTTCATCCTGGCAGTATTAAGATGTATAGAGATCTGTGGGAGTATTAATGGTGGGAAGGAATTAAAAGAGATATTGCTGATTTTACTATGAAGTGTTTGACTTGTCAACAGGTAAAAGCAGAGCAGGAGTTAACGAAAGGGATGCTTAATCCTTTACCAGTGCAAGAGTGGAAATGGGAAAATGTATCCATGGACTTTGTTGTGGGATTATCGAGGACATCTCGAGGTAATAATGAAATCTGGGTTATTGTTGATCGCTTGACTAATTCTACTCATTTCCTTCCTATTCGAGATACATTCTCTCTAGATAAACTTTCTTGATTGTATCTTAAGGAGATAGTTAGGTTTCATTGAGTTACCCTCTCCATTGTATCTGATCGTGATCTCAGGTTTACTTATAACTTTTGGAAAGGCCTTTTGAAGTCGTTGGGTGAAAAATTAAATTTTAGTACAGCTTTTCTTCCGCAATCAGATGGGCAATCAGAACGAACAACACAAACTTTGGAGGATATGATACGTGCTTGTTTGATGGATTATCAGGGAAATTAGGACCAACATATTTCTTTGGTTGAGTTTTCTTATAATAATAGTTTTCATTCTAGTATACAGATGCCACCGTTTGAGGCATTATATGGGAAGCGGTGTCGAACTCCATATTTTTGGGATGAAGTAGGTGAAAGGAAGCTGATGGGCCATAATTGGTGGAAGAGATGGAAGAAAAAGTTCAGTTGATTCAGAAACAGATGAGAACTGCTTAGAGCAGACAGAAAATTTATGCAGATAACCAGAGGAAGGATCTATCTTTCGAGGTAGGTGATCATGTTTTTCTTAGGGTTTCTCCAAGTAAAAGTGGGATGTGATTTGGTAAGAATGGAAAGCTGAGTCCAAGGTTCATTGGACCATATGAAATTTAGGAGAGAGTTGTATTAGTTGCATACCGAGTGGCTTTACCTCCGAGTTTATCTCAGGTACACAATGTTTTTCATGTTTCGATGTTGAGAATGTATATGCCAAATCCATCTCATGTTTTGAGCGCAGAGGTTGTTCAGTTGGAAGAGAATCTCTCTTATGAAGAACAACCAGTCCAGATTCTTGACCGAAGAGAGCAGGTGTTGCGAAATAAGGTAGTTCACCAGGTAAAGGTTTTTTGGAAAACCCATATGGTTGAAGAGGCAACGTGGGAATCTAAAAATGATATGAGGGATAAATACACCCACTTATTTTGATAAGTGAATAAAATTGTGAGGACGCAATTCCCAAAAGGGGGGAAAGGATGTAACATCCCAGGTAAATAACAAATAAATCATTTTCATATTTATTAATATTTACAAATTCAATATTTTTTTTACTTTAAAGGGGTTTATATGTTTGATAGCGTACCCGATATTCAACAAATAGTTTCTTTGAAATCTTACGTTGCACACTAGTAATAAAATAATATTATTTTAAATGGTAGTTAACACGTAGAAATTGTATTGGTGGGAATGAATATAAATAACTAAAATATGACTATATATGTTTTTTAAATGTTTTTACATTTATCCAATAAAAGATAAAGGCTTAAAATACGGAAAGAATTCAATTTTAGGCATATATATCCTAATTTTCTCTAAAGGTTCCCTTATCGCCTTTTGATGGAGAACCGTCATTAAATATTGTTTTGGTCAATATTATACATTCTATTGTACCAAATAAAACTATTCTTTAAAATCGGGACATCAAAATTTACTTTGTGTAAATTTTTGGTATTTTTTCGATAAAGTTCATTTTTTTAATGAATAGTGAAAAATGTTGTATTTTAATTCAAAACAACTTTCTAATATAAATTATTTATATTATTAGATTATATTTTGAATTGGTTTAAAGTAAAATTATAATATATTTTTACCATTTAATCCAATTGTGTTCATTGGAATCAATTTCACATTTAAATTGGACTTAAACTAGTGTAAATCTTTTGATACTTATTGTTTCATAAAAACACGCTATTTGCTCTGACAGTGGAAATTAATTATTAAATTAATTAATGAAACTTATATGTTTTGAATTTTGAAAAATTGACATCATTTTTGAATTCGGAATATCAAATATAGCTTAGGGTGAAGTGTTGGCATTTTTTTGAAAATCATTAATTTTTGATGAATAGTGAAACCACTAAGTGGTACTTAAAAAACTGATTTTTCGTTTAAATGAAATTTTACCACCTCTGTGTTTTGAATTTCAAAAATCCTACATACACGGTTTTCATTAAGAAGTAAAATGTGGTTCAATGGGATTAAAATAATTTTTTGGTGAATAGTAACTTTTAAGTTTTTAATCGCGATTAGAGGTAATTAGTGTATTTTAAGGTAAGAATAATGTTTTAATAATATGAAATGAACTTGAAACATGTCCTAACCTTATTGGATATTTAATGGCTGACCAAGAAAATCCATGGGTCAACTTGGGGACCCCATGGAGCCACTTTGGAAGGAAAATGACCTTAATATCTTTTTATTTAATGTTAGAGTAAAAATGTCACAAACATGAGTTGTTTTTTTAAAACAATTTTTAAGTGGGGTTATACAAGTCATATTTATGACTATAAATATTCATTATAAAGATAAAAAGATTTCATAAATCATGATACTTTTTTTATAAGTTTTATACATTAAATAAATTAAATTATTTATGACATCATGATGATGCAGCGATTACCTCATTAATGAACAATTTAAATAAAATGAAAAGATAATGTAAAACATAAGACTTACACTTGTCAAAGACCTATTCTATAAGTATATTTAGAACCCTTATCACCTTATCCTCGAATTATATCAATTTGGGACCTTTAAAATCCGAAAATTATTTTATAATAAAGTAATCTCTTATAACTTTCCAAAAGTTCCCCTCCTCTCCTATTATAAAAGGCCCCCACCTCTACCTCCTTACCCACACCTCTCAAGCCTTTTGTTCGGAAAAACTCTGCCCATTTTGTCTCTCCACATCTCTACCTTACTCCAAGAAGCCTCACATTGGGCAGAAGTCTTCCCCAGGAAGCCTTTGAGCTCAAATCTAAGAGAGTTACCTGATTTTAAGGTAATGTCTTCACTTGTGTTCTTTTGTATTATTTTGCTTCTCCAACCCCCTAAACTCTTTTTATTCATTTATTTTGTAACAACTATAGTATCACCAATATACTAGGATGTTTTTATAATAATCATTCGAGCTAAACTTACACACACCTACATCTAATGGTTAAATAACATATTGTTTCCATGGATGGTGAATTTCTGCCTCACGAAACGATGATTGCTCAACACTCATATAACACCTTCAATGGTGGCCATTAAGATGTAACTATATTTATATATGATATATAATATGTTTATGTTTTACGTAAGATTTTGTATTTTTCATTTATGAATACCTTTATGGTTTCCATTATGGGTAAACGCGATATCTTTATTTTAGGAAGTGCGTACTACCGCCCCCTCAAAGTGATTTGATTCGTTAATACCATATGTGGTACGTATAAAGGATTGATTTAAAGTTATTATATATGATTTTATACTGGAATTATAATATATCTTTATATAATTATCATTTCTTTCCATTAGATTATGAGATAGAAATTAAAGTAGCGTTCATGCGTACGTACGGCTTACCGTCTCCAAGAACGGTGCATTTCATTTCTTATCCCGAAATGTAATGTACTATTATAATTACATATACAAAATGGATATATATATGATGTATTTTACATCTAAATGATGAATATAATTATGGAATTAAAATATACATAACTCTCCTTTAGTTTTAATTCCATTAATATGACATAGAAATGAAAGTAGCGTTCATGCGTACGTACGGCTTACCGTCTCCATGAACGGTGCATTTCATTTCTTACCTCTAAATGATTATGTAATATTATAAATACATTTATATTCTTGATATATATGATATATATGATATCCAAATCATGAATATCATTCTTGATATAAAGAACCTCTGACCACACGAACAACATGTAATTGTAAGAAGTCCACTTTCGACTTAAGAACCTAATATCGACAAAACAAACATTATTAACTTAAATGATTACATAATGTTTATAACATGGTAATAAGTGATATAAAAGTAATAATGAACTTGAAAAAGGTTCTTAAGCAAGTATAAATTAACTCATGTTTATTATTCAGGACTTTAAAGAACGATCGAGTCAAGTCGGACCCTAGGTAAGGGACTTCGTCTCAATCTCCGTTCATTGAGGCATATTTTGTTTCATACAAAACATTCTGTTATATGGTGTATAAACCCCTCTGACTTTTAATTTTATTCAAATGGAATTTTTTTATATGAAGCAATTTACTAAATGACAAAAAGCAATGTTTTTTAACGTATGCGGTGACAGTGACCTTTTCTACCACCGCGAGTATTATCTGGTCTTTGGCTTCCTCAACAAACTATAATGTTATTTAAAATGAAATAAATATGATATATTCTTTTATGTATTTTGGTATTGAAAATGGTTTTTATAATGTATTTTTTATATCAAATGGATTCTTTTTATATGAATCGTTTTACTAAACGTCAAAAAGGAATGTTTCTTTTAACGTAGGCGGTGGCAATGACCATTTCCGCCACCGCGAGTATTATTTGTTCTTTGTCTTCCTCAACAAGCCGTAATGTTTTTTAAAATGAAATAAATATCATATAATCTTTTATGTATTTTGGTATTGAAAATGGTTTTTATAATGGATTTTTTATGTCAATATATTTAAGTTATATTTTTTGATCAAAGTGTGGAAATTTTTTCTTTCCGTTATATTTGTTTTATGTCTTATGATATTATAATGGTACTTGTACATTTTACGGGTGGTTACGTGATAAACCATATGACGGGTGGTGTCGTGAATACCAGGATGGGTGGTTACATTATAACCTCCAATTCATTGGGTACGGAAGTTGACTGTATGGCTATTCCATTTAAGTATGTAGAGACTCGTATCTTGACGTACATGGACATTAAATTACTTTTGCAGAATACTTAGTACATAACAAAAACACACACACAAGGATCGTAATAGTTTAGTGTCTTTGGAAACTCGGAGTATAATCTTCTAATCCTGGTGAAAGATCTTCAACATCTCCCATAAAGATCATCCCTTTTTTTATACCTAAAACCTTTCTTTATATCCTGGGGAAAAGTAAACATAAAAGGGTGAGCTCAAATGCTCAGTAAGGGTAAAAAAAAGAAATATCAATCACATCATATTCATAAGAACATAACATTTTGGAGATCTTAACCTGAAAAAGAGAGCATAATTTCATAACATTGGATAAATCATAGTAGTGAAATGAAATCCCAATAATCATAACTTAAAACAAGAAACTTTGTGGCATTCACACATAATCATAGAGAATCATTTCTTATTAGTCAAGACTCATTGCCAAGACTATCTTAGTGGACAAAGTCCCTTTCTGAACCGAGTCACCCTCGTTTCAGTCATGTTTCACTGAACCGGTATAACCAACCATTCCAGCCATGTCTATCTCATGAGATATAAAATCTTTACCCAATTCATTGGAGGGAGATATAGGTCACACCCATCTTATAATGAATCCTTTCTTATGTGTGCCACATAATCATAAATCATACATCATCGCATAACACATGTAACAAAAATGGGATTCTTGAAACATCATGACATCATAAAAAAAATCATATAAGGTAAATGACTTCATAAAAATAATTCCCTCAAAACATAATAAAATCAATGTAATAATAGGGATAAAAACAGAACCCTATATTATCTTAGATGGAAAATAATTTTGATAAAACATTTGAACTCCATTCTGGAGGAAAATATCCTTTCTTCTTCAAAAATACTTTTACTTTCTTAACA
The DNA here is from genome assembly GCA_963277665.1 of Viscum album. NCBI lineage: Eukaryota > Viridiplantae > Streptophyta > Magnoliopsida > Santalales > Viscaceae > Viscum > Viscum album. The sequence goes on along the minus strand of OY728137.1, from coordinate 300,103,225 downwards.
TGTCATACAATTTTAAACTAAAAGAAGTTGATTAAAAATAAACTTGAAAACTTGTAAAGGATGATTCTTGGGAATAATGTTTTAAAAATCCATTCAGGCCGTATAGGTTAAAAAAACATTCTTCGTACTTTTGTCGGAAAAGACAAAAGGTACCTCGTACGAAAAACGAAAAAAGATTCCTTTCATGTCTTTTACTAAAAACTCACCGAAGGGTAAAATTGGATATAAACTATTGTAGAAGGATGGAAATAATATTACATATTGAGGGAACATGGATGTGGATGATAAAATACACCCCAGTAATTACCAAAGTAAAAACAATCTCGGATAAAAGCGAGATTGTGATATTTCCCTTACCTTAGGTCCGATTTGCTTTATACGTGTCCGAAGCTCCTGTATAATGGTTTAAATAATGTTATTTACTTAGTCCAGAATCATACATATTGATATTATATCATATATGGTTATATTCTTAGCTTCTTGTTAGTAATATTTCATTGTTACTTGTTACTCGGGTCCTTATTACCTTTTGTTCTTATGCGTGTTTTGCCGAATATATTCTTATTATTCTTTTAAGGTTATAGATACATTATATCCAGAATGGTATTAGTGTAACAAATATCATATTTATTCATTCAATTCATTTATATAATTACTATGTAATGATGATCATGTAGAACGAGTCGCATCACATCGTGGAGACGGTATTCCGTACGTACGCACGCGCGGTGATTTCATTTTTCCGTAGGATGGATAGAATGTGAATTAGGGTTGTTTCATATTTATAATAACATATCAGTATGTAAGTAATACTGATGTTATTACTTTATAATGAAACAACTAAAGAAGAAGAAGTTGAAGAAGAAAGAAATTGAAAAGATCGGTAATGGATATTACCTCTTCTTTGGAACGCCTCTTTGAATCCTCCACTTAGGGAACTAAGATTGGTCTTTGAAGAAGACCAGGACCTCTAGGATTATTCTAGTGAAGTGGAGAGGAGAAACTGTCAGGTTTTGGCCTAGCTTGAGTGCTCAAATTGGTGTGAGGAGGAGGGGGAGGAGGTGCCCTTTTATAAGGGAGGGGAGGGGCACCTTAGGAATATCTCAAAATATTATTTTATATTAAAGTCTAAATCGGTTTATAATGGTTCCAAAGGGTCTTATTTCGAAGCTAAAGTGGGTATGGGTCGAAATCCTATCATCCAATATGATTTAGATATGTTAAGGGTATTATTTTAACCTTATCAATTAGATTTAACTCTAAGTTAAATAATTTAACTTTTACCGTGTCTTTTTGTTTTCTTTCACTATATGGTTAATACACTTACTATAACATGACAAACGAACCCCAAATTGTATATTATTAATACATATATCCTTATCTAAGTCATTTGGCCGAAACTTAGATTTTTAGGAATAAAATAACAATTAATAATATAATATTTTATTTAAAAACTATTTTGTGTCAATTTTGACACTATTTGATATATGATTTTTGTGAAAGTCATAACAGAATTATATGTTCAAACCAAGTTGATTAAATCAACACTAATATATCATAGTAACCTATAAAATTAGTGGAATTCATATAAAGTCTTAAATTACATTTATTTTGGTATTTATAATATCAATTATGTCAATATTTCATTAATAAGATAATTACTGCATCATATTTGTGTCATAAATAAATTAAATTATTTGATGTCTAAAAATTACAAATAAAATACCATCATGTAGGAAATCGTTTTAGATTTCTAATTAATATTTAAAATCGAATTTATCTTATGTACAACCCTATATTATAAAATGTTTTAGTAAATATACTTTGATTTTAACTCTTTTAACTCTTCTTTGAATTAAATAATAATAAATGTCCTAATCTAATCCAAGTGGGCCTAAATGATAATATTTTACACTTAAGGTTGTTTTTGGTCGATATACACTTGTCCAATAGAATTAGGACATGTGTTAGGGTAATATTAATATCATTATTACCCTTAATTACCCTATTTACTTTTAACCGTGGTAAATAAAAGTAAAAAGTTACTATTCACCAAAAATTATTTTCATCTCATTGAACCACATTTTACTTACTGACATCAACCGTGTCTCTCAGATTTTTGAAATTCCATTCACAGAAGCGGTAAAATTAAGTTTTATGAAAAATTCAGTTTTTTAACTACCACTTAGTAGTTTCACTATTCATAAAAAATTGATGTTTTTCAGAACAATGCCAAAAGTTCATCCTAAGCTATATTTCATATTCCGAATTCAAAAATGAATTCTATTTTACCAAATTCATAACCTAGAAGTTGAATTAATTAATTTTATAATTAAATCCCGCTGTTACAACAAATAGCGTGTTTTTAAGAAACAATATCTATCAAAAGATTGACACTTGATTATGTCTGGTTTAAATGTGAAATTACATTCAATGACCAACATTGTATTAAATTGTAAAAATATATTCTAAATATACTTTAAAACCACTCAAATTAATAATTTATCACTATTAATTATTTCGATTAAAAAAGTTGTTTTTAATTATAATTTAATAATTTTCACTATTCATCAGAATATGAAAGTTATCCGAAAAGTACCAAAATTTCACCTTAGGCTAAATTCGATACTCCAAATCCAAAAATGAAGTCCATTTTGAGAGCTAAAATTTCTAAAATTTAAAAAGTGGTTATTACTATTCATAACGGCTAGTTTTAATAATATTTTAATAGCATATCATTATTTCGTGAAACTCAGTATTGCGTACTACACACGCTATCGAGGAAGGTTGTGATTGCGTGTAATGCAAGGCACGTCAAAGATGCATGTTGTGCAAGCTCCTTTTGGTGTAGCGTACAACACAATAAAATTAAAAAGAATATTTTTCATAAAATCTCAGGCTGTTACATTCTACCCCCCTTAAAATGAATTTCGCCCTCGAAATTCATCGGGGTTATAAATGGTTTACTATTCGAAAGTTTCTTTAATATAAACCCACATCGTAAAAAGGAATATCAAAACCAATCTTTAAAAACAAAAGTATGAAACGTAATGGTTACCCAAATAAACTAATCACTGGGTTTCCACATAGGTGAAAATATGGATATGGAAGAGAAATCTAACCATCATGTTCTGATGGAGAGTGGTAGAAAACATGGCTATGGAAAATCTAGCAATCACAAAGCCATAAATTTGTGATGATCTAAGGTACCATCTGATTCATCAGATATAAGAGCACTAAGACAACATTTTTGGTTTTCAAGATCATTTCCCTAAAGTTGATGAAATTGGAATTAGAAGAAATACTTTCGTGATTTTGGTATAGTCTCACCATTTGTCGTTATTTGGACAATTTACACTTCATCTATTAAAGAAATTAAGTTGAATTTGTCATTCGTGATGTGTTAGTAGATCATGTGATAGAATGATGGGTCATTCCATCTGTCTCAAACAAAAGGTTAGAAAATTTATCAAAAAATACATAAGTCCATCTATAGTGAGATTAATCATATATGGTTCCTAAAATGAACTTATACTTCACATATCATACTGATTAATATAATAAAACTAGTTTATACTAAACAGGGACTTCCTGTAGGTCAGTGGTAGGCGATAAAGGCCAGTCGCACTTCGGTTGTGGGTTCGATTCCCACAGCCTTGTCTGAAGCGATGGGCTGTCGCCCGTCCTGCAGGTTGTCCTTTTTCTAAAACTACATTACTATAACATCAAATATATAATATCAAAAAAAAGTTCTATACTTAAACAATACTAACTTATGGTTAACATAATCCAATACAATCTTTAGGCTTATCCATAATACTGTAGTCCACTCTCATAACATAGTGAAAACGATTACCAGAGATTTAACACCATCGTCGATCCCCATATATCATAAGATATGTTTTTTTGGTCATATTCCAAACATTAAAAGTCCTTAATCATGTATTCTCTTGAATACCTTACTGAAAACATGAATGCAGTTAAAATTTAACACTTTCCACATACCAAAATCCTCAAAATTCTATATACTCAAACAATGATATCACTTAGTCCTTATATCAATCATGAGCTCATGAATACTGTTAAACATTTCGTTTTCTCATTTTCCATTCATTATGCTCATATCATCTTATTTCCAAAAATATCTCAATCACTTTGAATACCACATTAGACCAATACTTTAATATTCCAATACTTTATGATACAACATTATTTTGGAATCCCATTACATAAACACTTAATCATTCCACCACATCGTTATCATATTCAACATCACCAATGGTGATCACATGTGACTTCCCTTTGTCCTTTGCCTTAAGCGGTTGCTCATGTCGATCATCACTAACCCTTGGATTAGGGCATTTATTAGCATAATGCCCCATTTCCTTACACTTGAAGCATTGAAGTGTTGGTGGTGCGTTCTCGGCAGTGTTTGCTTTATTCACATCATTAGAATCCCTTTTTCCATTACTTTGACACTCAGCTGCTCGATGACCTTCTTTTCCACACTTAAAACATTTTCTAGTCCCTTTAAGACAATCTCCACCATGCTTCTTTCCACACTTTGTGCATAAGAAAACATTCATCTTCTTTTCACCATTATTCTGAGATTTCTCCTTGAACTCCATCTTTCGTTTCTTGTCAAAACCATGATATGGATATGTAACACCAACTTCCATTTCTACCTTGATAGCACAACACACAATTTCATCATAGCTACTAAATTCTCTTATAGCTAATGCCCTTCGAAGACTTGGTTTTAAGCCACTGAAAAATCGATCAACTTTACTTTCAGGTTGGATGATAATGCCAGATGCATACCTTGCAAGTCTTGTAAAATTTTCTTCGTATATACCAACAGATTCATCATCCTTCTGCTTCATCTCAAGAAACTCATTTTCTATCTTTGTTCGAAGAATACTAGGGAAGTACTTACTAAAAAACAAGTTCTTGAACTCGTCCCATTCCATGGACTCAATTTCATGTCTTTGCCTCGTATTCTTGATAAGATTCCACCATTGATCAGCTTCACCTTCCAAACGATATACTGCTAAGATGACTTTATCATGCTCAGAACATTGATGAACTGAAAATATCTTTTCAGTGGTACTGATCCATTGTTCAGCAACAAGTGGATCAGAAGACCCACTGAAAGAAGGTGGATGTTGCCTCATGAAGGACTCAATAGAATATTGTTCCCTTCTCTGCTCATTTGGAAGTCCAGAATGATTCATAGCTTGTGTAAGTATAGCAATAAGATTTTTCACTCCATATCTCATAACATTTGTTTGTTCAGGAGGGCAATCATTACATTGTCCATTACATTGATCAACACGGTTCCTTCGGGTTCCAGCCATCGTCTAAAACCCAAAAAGAATAGTGTGAGAGGCAAAAATCATGCTAGGGAAAACAACATAATAAAGGGGGAGTAACTTCAATATCTAACATCTTAGGTTTAATTCTATGATCGTTAGCGTAATTCTAGTACTATAACCTATACGTATACTTAACCTTAGGGACATCCCTAGACATACCTTAGAAATATCTCTAGGGATCTCACTAAAGTTCTCGCATCCTAGTTTCCAAAGGTTGACTAAACCTTTCCTCTGATACCAACTGTAGAGACCTGTATCTTGACGTACATGGACATTACATTACTTTTGCGGAATACTTAGTACATAACAAAAACACACACATAAGGATCGTAATAGTTTAGTGTCTTTGGAAACTCGGCGTATAATCTTCTAATCCTGGTGAAAGATCTTCAACATCTCCCATAAAGATCTTCCCTTTTTTTATACCTAAAACCTTTCTTTATATCCTGGGGAAAATTAAAAATAAAAGGGTGAGCTCAAATGCTCAGTAAGGGTAAAAAAAAAAGAAATATCAATCACATCATATTCATAAGAACATAACATTTTGGAGATCTTAACCTGCAAAAGAGAGCATAATATCATATCATGGGATAAATTATAATAGTGAAATGAAATCCCAATAATCATAACATAAAACATGAAACTTTGTGGCATTCACACATAATCATAGAGAATCATTTCTTGTTAGTCAAGACTCATTTCCAAGACTATCTTAGTGGATAAAGTCCCTTTCTGAACCGAGTCACCCTCGTTTCAGTCCTGTTTCACTGAACCGGTATAACCTACCATTCCAGCCATGTCTATCTCATGAGATATAAAATCTTTACCCAATGCATTGGAGGGAGATATAGGTCCCACCCATCTTATAATGAATCCTTTCTTATGTGTGCCACATAATCATAAATCATACATCATCGCATAACACATGTAACAAAAATGGGATTCTTGAAACATCATGACATCATAAAACAAATCATATAAGGTAAATGACTTCATAAAAATAATTCCCTCAAAACATAATCAAATCAATGTAATAATAGGGATAAAAACAGAACCCTATATTATCTTAGATGGAAAATAATTTTGATAAAACATTTGAACTCCATTCTTGAGGAAAATATCCTTTCTACTTCAAAAATACTTTTCCTTTATTAACATGTCATACAATTTTAAACTAAAAGAAGTTGATTAAAAATAAACTTGAAAACTTGTAAAGTAAGCTTCTTGGAAATAATGTTTTAAAAATCCATTCATGCCGTATAGGTTAAAAAAACATTCTTCGTACTTTTGTCGAAAAAGACAAAAAGTACCTCGTACGAAAAACGACAAAAGATTCCTTTCATATCTTTTACTAAAAACTCACCGAAGGGTAAAATTGGATATAAACTATTGTAGAAGGATGTAAATAATATTACATATTGAGGGAACATGGATGTGGATGATAAAATACACCCTAGTAATTACCAAAGTAAAAACAATCTCGGATAAAAGTGAGATTGTGATATTTCCCTTACCTTAGGTCCGATTTTCTTTTTACGTGTCCAAAGCTCCTGTATAATGGTTTAAATAATGTTATTGACTTATTACAGAATCATACATATTGATATGATATCATATATGGTTATATTCTTAGCTTCTTGTTAATAATATTTCATTGTTACTTGTTACTCGGGTCCTTATTGCCTTTTGTTCTTATGCGTGTTTTGCCGAATAAATTCTTATTCTTCTTTTAAGGTTATAGATACCTTATATCCAGAATGGTATTAGTCTAACATATATCATATTTATTCATTCAATTCATTTATATAATTACTATGTAATGATGATCATGTAGAACGAGTCGCATCACATCGTGGAGACGGTATTCCGTACGTACGCACGCGCGGTGATTTCATTTTTCCGTAGGATGGATAGAAGGTGAATTAGGGTTGTTTCATATTTATAATGACATATCAGTATGTAAGTAATACTGATGTTATTACTTTATAATGAAACAACTAAAGAAGAAGAAGTCGAAGAAGAAAGAAATTGAAAAGATCGGTAATGGATATTACCTCTTCTTTGGAACGCCTCTTTGAATCCTCCACTTAGGGAACTAATATTGGTCTTTGAAGAAAACCAGGACCTCTAGGATTATTCTAGGGAAGTGGAGAGGAGAAAATTTTAGGGTTTGGCCGAGCTTGAGTGCTCAAATTGGTGTGAGGAGTAGGGGGAGGAGGTGCCCTTTTATAAGGGAGGAGAGGGGCACCTTAGGAATATCTCAAAATGTTATTTTATATTAAAGTCTAAATCGGTTTATAATGGTTCCAAAGGGTCTTATTTCGAAGCTAAAGTGGGTATGGGTAGAAATCCTATCATCCAATAGGATTTATACATGTTTAGTGTATTATTGTAACCTTATCAATTAGATTTAACTCTAAGTTAAATAATTTAACTTTTACCGTGTCTTTTTGTTTTCTTTCACTATATGGTTAATACACTTTCTATAACATGACAAACGAACCCAAAATTGTATATTATTAATACATATATCCTTATCTAAGTCATTTGGCTGAACCGTAGATTTTTAGGAATAAAATAACAATTAATAATATAATATTTGATTTAAAAACTATTTTGTGTCAATTTTGACACTATTTGATATATGATTTTTGTGAAAGTCATAACAGAATTATATGTTCTAACCAAGTTCATTAAATCAACAATAATATATCATAGTAACCTATAAAATTAGTGGAATTCATAAAAAGTCTTAAATTACATTTATTTTGGTATTTATAATATCAATTATGTCAATATTTCATTAATAAGATAATTACTGCATCATATTTGTGTCATAAATAAATTAAATTATTTGATGTCTAAAAATTACAAATAAAATACCATCATGTAGGAAATCGTTTTATCTTTCTAATGAATATTTACAATCGAATTTATCTTATGTACAACCCTATATTAAAAATGTTTTAGTAAATATACTTTGATTTTAACTCTTGTTTGAATTAAATAATAATAAATATCCTAATCTAATCCAAGTGGGCCTAAATGATAATATTTTACACTTAAGGTTGTTTTTGGTCGAGATACACTTGTACAATAGAACTAGGACATGTGTTAGGGTAATATTAATATCATTATTACCCTTAATTACCCTATTTACTTTTAACCGTGGTAAATAAAAGTAAAAAGTTACTATTCACCAAAAATTATTTTCATCTCATTGAACCAAATTTTACATACTGACATCAACCGTGTCTCTCGTATTTTTGAAATTCCATTCACAGAAGCGGTAAAATTAAGTTTTATGAAAAATTCAGTTTTTTAACTACCACTTAGTAGTTTCACTATTCATCAAAAATTGATGTTTTTCAGAACAATGCCAAAATTTCATGCTAAGATATATTTCATATTCCGAATTCAAAAATGAAGTCTATTTTACCAAATTCATAACATAGAAGTTGCATTAATTAATTTTATAATTAAATCCCGCTGTTACAACAAATAGCGTGTTTTTAAGAAACAATATCTATCAAAAGATTGACACTTGATTATGTCTGGTTTAAATGTGAAATTACATTCAATGACCAACATTATATTAAATTGTAAAAATATATTCTAAATATACTCTAAAACCACTCAAATTAATAATTTATCACTATTAATTATTTCGATTAAAAAAGTTGTTTTTAATTATAATTTAGTAATTTTCACTATTCATCAGAATATGAAAGTTCTCCGAAAAGTATCAAAATTTAACCTTAGGCTAAATTCGATACTCGGAATCCAAAAATGAAGTCCATTTTGAGAGCTAAAATTTCTAAAATTTAAAAAGTGGTTATTACTATTCATAACTGCTAGTTTTAATAATATTTTAATATCATATCATTATTTCGTGAAACTCAGTATTGCGTACTACACACACTATCGAGGAAGTTTGTGATTGCATGTAATGCAAGGCAAGTCAAAGATGCGTGTTGTGCAAGCTCCTTTTGGTGTAGCGTACAACACAATAAAATTAAAAAGAATATTTTTCATAAAATCTCGGGCTGTTACAAAGTATGTGTGGAAGTCGACCGTATGGTTATTCAATTTATGTATATTTATGTTTCAAGTTACCTTTATATGTTATGTGTTCTTTATATGGGTTTTATGGTAATCTTTTGGTTAAAAAAGGGTAAGTAATGGTATTTTATTCAGTGAAGAGTTTTTACTACTTCATAAAGGTGAAAGGTATTACTTTGATAAAGTATACATGGTTTACTTGTTGTTTTGAAAAACTAACAGTTTTCATTCTTTGTGTATCCCTTACTGAGCTTTTTATGCTCACCCCAAGTTTTTTGAAATGTTTTTCAAAGGACTTAATGTGGAATAAGGTCAAGGATGGGATCAAGGGAAAGTCATGCTATATAAACATGGAACTAGACATGTTTCTTTTTAAGAGTTTTTATTCTATGGAAACATAGTAGAAGTGTCTACTTTGTAATCTTTTGAGATGTAATAGTTATGTCCTAATTCTCTAAAACTCTATACCTGAAAAGATCCTCAATGTGAATTATTCTTTTAATTCAATATTAAGTAAGGTTTAAGGTTGGGGCCTTATACAAACCGTGCACCATTTACTACTAAAAGTGTCACCTCATAATATTAGGTGCACAATTTATCTAATCATGTGAAAAACAAGAAAAATAGTTTTATCCTAATCCTCTACAACACTACATGTCAATGAATCTGGGATCACATGGATTCAGACATACAATGTAGCCTACACATGTACATTTTTTGTAACCTCATAGTTTTAGACTAACCATTTTGAATGGGTAAAATTGTTTTCTCTAACCATGGTTCCTAGTGTTTTCTTCCCATTTCAGGGTACTAGTCTCTAAAAGAGCCCCATAAACATCTATGGACTCCATTATATGATCATACACCATCACCTGGGCCTTTTAAAGGAATAAGAACCAAAAACTAAAGGTCTTTAACATTGAGAAGTAATAGGGTGTTATAACCTCTCCACATTAAGACAATTCATCCATGAGTTTCCAATGTAAGAGTAATAGAGAGTAATCATAGAAAATATCCAGACACTGAGCATGTATATGGTCTTCCCACTCCCATGTCTCATCCTAAACCTGTCTATGATCCCATAGAACCTAGACCAGAGGGACTAACCTACATCAGGGAACCATCATGGATTGACTTATGATATATATTAGATGCTCCATGAAAGACACATCAACATATAGATTAATATTTTCAGGAATATATGAATGAGATGGGTAATGATGAAACTTCCACAGTTGAGATACATGGAATACTTCATGGATGGCATGGTACGTCTGGGGAAACAATAACCTATTGGATTCTAGACGAACTCATTCCACAATCTTGAAAGCCCCGAAATATATTTGTGATAACTTTACCGGTCCACAGATTCATCTTTGAAACAATCTAGGAAATACACACAGAAAGGCTCGATGTCCCACCCTAAACTCAAGAGGTCTATAACGATGATTAGTATAAAATGTATGGATGTACTTTGTTGTATCCATATTCTTATGAATTATTAGGACATGCTTCGAATTGTCCTGAACAAGGCGTGGACGTAGTAGAGTTACCTCACCTACCTGAAGCCCCCAAAGAGGTAAATGAAATGGTCTACCCTAGAGAGCCTCATACGTATCCATCAGAATTGTTTCTTTGAAACTATTGTCCAAAGAAAACTATACCATATTAATATGCTTCTTCCAAGAACCTTCAAAATCAACGATACATTCCAGAAGCATATCCTCCAACATCTGTATGGTCAACTTAGACTTCCTGTAAGTTTGAGGGTGATATGATATACTTAATATCTCCTATAAACCCTGTGGAATTTTAATCCCTTTCCTAATCATTAAAGGTAACCGAGAATCTCATTCTGATATAGCAGAATGCCCCCCCCCTCCATTAAGTCTCACTTTCTCCCAGATTTAAGGCCTTATAAATTCATCAATAGATAATGACTCCAAGATCAGTATGAAGAGTGTGAAATTAGTAAACCTATCAATGATCATCCATATTGAAACATTTCCTAAGTATATGATGACAATCCCTTAATTAAATCCATGGAAATTGTATTAAATTTCCGCTCAAAAATGGAGATAGGATACAGATGTCCCGCTAGTTGTTGGTGCTCTGCCTTCACATGTTGATCGGTCGAGCACTAATTAATGAAGTATGTTATCTATATCTTCATACATGACCAACAATACTAATGATTTATATTTATATAATTATTAGTTATCCTAATATGAATTACCCATACAGAGGCATGTGATTCCATCATCAATGTTTCATAAATATATATGAAGAATTTATTACTAGTCTATGGAAGAGTAAGGTTTAACTATCATCAATAACCCTACCAGGATGTGGGTTGTCTCATGTTTCACTCTCCCTTAGAACAAGGCCTTTGAAATATTACAGATGATTCATCTGAATACACTACCGAAGAAATGATGTCACTACAAGAGATGCTAGATCAAGTTTTTCATGCTATTTTCAACCTCAATACGAATTTCAAAAAACAGATCCATCGAATTCCACCCACTACTGGCCTCTATGAAGGATTTCGTATGAGTTTTTTGGCCAAATTAATCACCCATGACCATTCCCTTTCTTACTATGTAAGAAATCTCCAAATTTAATGATTTTAGGTAATACATCCACTTACATTGTCTTAATTTCAAGTATCGCTGTGTGGAGATCTATTTTAGACTTTTTTGGACTATATAATTAATAAAACTCTCACATATATGATTATTCCTCCAATAGTGTAGATCATGAACCATTGATTCTACATTGAGGTCATCCTTAAGAAATTTACCTTTATGGGACCTCAACTGGTGAGATCCATATACTTCAACAAGATCCCATTTCATCATAAATATACCCAAAACAATACATAAATCATCACAACAGAATGTATATCTCCTACCTACCTCAGGTAGAATCTGGTTTATTAATTAAGTGAGTCTCTCCTTTTACTCGTGAAATGTTGTCTCACAAGCCTTGGTATATTATAATTTCAAACCCTGCATGATCAAGCCTATAAGTAGTGCTTCCATGCTTGAGAAATCAATGATGTAATGCATATAATCTATCAATCCACAATAAGTAATGTATGTAAATCACATTCCTATGATTATCCAAGGAAATTTTGATTCTCACGTTCTCCGGGTCAAGAGATACACATCCATGATATATGATTTGAACTAATAAGTGAACCTTACATATCAAAAAGTGTAATTTAATAAGATTATAGTATAGCTAGGGATCTCTCGGTGCAATAAACATGATCTGAAGATAATTTACATGGTTTTTTATGTTTCATGAGTGACCAAAGATTTCATCAAGGAATACTACCACAAAAGAATCACGATACATAATGAAAACATGATTCATCATAGCCATGAAGATTGTCAGTGAATTAGTTATAAAAAAATACGTAAATGGATACTCATACAGACCATACCTACTCCATAACATTATACCTGGTATGTATGATGGTCTTACAAAAACCTGATGGTAGCTCAACCTCAATGTTTTCTTAGAGAAAACATTTTTTACACAGAGATGGTCTAAGAATTCATATATGGGAAGAAGTGGATACATTTTATTAACAATAATCTAGTTTTTTGGGTAGTAATCGATGAATAAATATAAGGGTATTATCCACATTTTTTGAAAAATGGATGGGTTGTCCCTATAGAAATGTGTTGGGTTAGATAAAACCCCTATCCTCTAATTAATCAAGATACCTCTCAAGTTCATGGAGCTCAGTATGTGATATACTATATGGAGGATTGAACACTGGTTCTAAACCTAGGAAACACTCAATGGAAAACATGATTTCTCACTCTAGTGGTATGATAAAAAATTTATCAGGAAATAAGTCCCTGAAATGATCTACAATAGGAGGGAATTCTGCTAACTGCATTCCCTGATTTCTCATAAAATGATTTTCCACTTGGGTTGTTACTTTTCCCAACCCATTATGATTTATTCCATCTTAACTCTCTTAGAGATCCCATTCTCCCATACGCGTATACATGTTTCCCTATGGTGAGGATACTGATACCCAAAAATTATAGTAATCCACATTGAATCTATAATTAATATGATAATCCATATCGATAACAACATCGAAGCCAATAATCTCAAGGGAGATGAGACTCCATAGAAAATAGTACCTACATATTTCAAATAAGAACACACTTACCTAGTTTATACCATCTTCTTTAATTCCAAATAATGGGTCATTGGTCATAAAACCACTAGATTACTCTACCACTATGCCCTAAATTCCTGTAGTTGCAGAAGATAAAAAGGAGTATGATGCACCTCTATCTAATAATGATGATAGTACAATAAAGGATTTGAGAATAGTACCACTAAATAAAGAGGGACATATAATCTAGTCCAATGGGATATGATGAAAAAATAAATGTAGTTGAACCATGGCCCTGATGTACTGCCTGACTATCATGAGCTAGTCCACACGGTAGAAAATGAAGCTTTGAAGCCTGAATACCTCATCCATGACCACCCTCTCTATGTAAACATCATATTGAAGACCTACTTCCATCCAAAAGATATATCACATATCTTACACTAGAAAGAGATTCTTATATAGAAACTCGTTCACTTGGAATTGATGTAAAATACCTAAAGAAACAATTTAAGTGACCAATCCTGTCGAAAGCTCGGAACTCAACCAGGTTTTTCATACAATGTGGATTTTGTGTCATGTACTTCCACACTACTGACACACCACCATGTTATCCATGCATGCCACTTGGATAGAATTTTCCCTATTTTTACCCTCCAAGAATCACTTCCCGACACCACCTAATCCACAACTCTTTCTAGAAACATAATTTCCCTACATCACATCACCTGATTCCCTCAGGTTTCACGTAGTTATGAGGACATGATTTAGTTTCTCTAAAATTTTGGTTAGTCAAATAACATTCACAAGTGAACATATGGCATAAGAATGACCATCTTTTAATCACCTTGTAGTAGTCATCTCATCACAAGTCAATGTTGGTAAAAAATGATACAAATTAGTGAAGTGAGATGAATATTTGATCACTACCATGTCACCCTGATCAAGGTGTATAAATTCTCGATAATGATTTGAAATCAGTGTATGAGGGGTGAAATAGTCAAAAAATGATGTTTTAAAGTCCTCCTAGACCATACCAAGATGTCATTCTACCTGAGTCAAAACATCCCACTAACACATGGTAGAGTCATGTAATAGATAAGTCAAGAGAATGACCCTTCACTTTGGAGGTGTCCCAATATGCTCAAAGATTGAAACCATAGCCTCTAAAAAAGACTATGCAGCCTGAGGCCCACAAACCCCCAATAGGGTGGAAGGTTACTGCTACTATAAATCATGGTTCAGCTCTTCTATAGATGTGGAATGTTAATGAGCACCTTGCACAGACTTTATGAAGTGAAATAAATTATCATGTAACTAGGCATCCACACCCAATGGATGATCTACGTGAGGTGACTCGGGTGGAACTAAATGAGGTATCACAAGTGGATCATATACCACAACCTTAAGAGTATGATCATCACCACTTTATTGACATATAACACAAGGTCCTAATAGTTGAATAGAACTAAAAATACAATTAGTAACCCTTATACATTATTTAAAATAGATAAGGAAAGTGATAATAAGGGGAAGGAAGAAGTTTATCTTACTAATGAAGCACTCTCCTCTGCCTTCTACTAGAAATAATTATGGGAGGAAATAATGAAACCGAAAGGATCAAAGAATACATGGCCTACATACCACTACTAATATTAGTTTATGCTAAGGTCTCACATTTTTCATGTAAAGAAACCATTTCATTTTAATTCATTTTGATTCATTGTTATATAATTGTCTATTAGAATCTTGATCCAATTAATTCTCTCAAAAATTCCAATTCATAAGGGGACATGAACTATGTACATTTGAATTAGTACATAAACTAACTTAATCTTAACCCTTACCTAAAATAATCATAGTAACATGCCATAGTTGTTGTTTTATCAGAAAAGCTTCCAATGGAACTCACAAATTAAACCAAATAAAGTGGAATTATTGGTTAATGAATAAATTCTTCCATCGCTGAGAGTCTTAGAACACTAAAAAATAATAAACAAGGAACACATAGAAATCATGAGAAAAATAGGCAATTTAAACCGGAATTTAGAAATGGCATGGAATAATGCATCACAATTTAAATCCAATCAAGCCTAGTATGATGCATGATTCTATCATTCCCTCATTTAATTTGTAAAACTGATTATTATCTCACCAAAGTAATAAAAATTATAATCATGTGCCTTAACCTATCATGAAATACCATGAATCCATCATAAGAACACACAATAACAGAATATACTCATCCCTTGTAATTTTAGTTTCCCCTATACGTGGGGTAGATACTCTCAGGCACATGCTCATAAAAAATTACATCATACTAGTCTCCATTATAAAACCAAATATAAATAAAAATAGTAAAGGGAATCTGGTAACACTTTGTAGAATCCCACCCGGAATGGAACTCAATAGTATCTAATGGTGGTTGGACATAGCACCTCAAGTGAGCCTCCCGTAATGCTAGAGGTTGTTGTCTTGTAGCGAGGGCCTTTGGAAATTCTATGGGTAGACTATTACCACATTTATCATAGTGGAGTATGAATATATATATATATATATATTATGTAGTAGAATAATCAATTGATATATGTGGAAATTAAATACTTAATCATGAAAGAGTAATATATTTTATCTAGAAGCTAAGAATTAACAATAGATAAAAAATGATGTTGATGGTAGAGTAGCTATACAAAAGTGAATGTAGGGTTAAGGGGATAAAAGAAAATTTTACATTAGGGAAAAATAAATAAAATGGGAAAAAACTTCTAATACTATCATCTCAAGCATTGTCTCGGTCCTCTACTCCCATCTCCATGCTAAATCTGGTAATCAAACATTGGAAGCTAGATGATTCCCTTTTTCAATACCTACAATAATAAAGTCTACATGGGTACCAATGGATCCTGAGTAGGGTGTGAGATACAATCCCAGTATGCCGACACCCATGTGTTTTAGGCCAATCCATTTTGTGAAATGTGAAATTAACTTTGTGCCATAGTAATTATTTGAAAACTTGAAATAAATAATTAATGTCATTTGACTTGGTTCCACTTGGACACCCATTCAATCATCTTAATTTTGTCTATTATGGTGTCTCTAAAAGTAGAGAACAAAAAACAGTGAAGTGTGAGATAATTTATAAGAGGATGGACTACCCCCACGCTTGTGCTTGGGCTTAGAGGATAGGTCCCTATGTTTTCAAAATAAGCATTATTTATATTTTGAAATTAATTCATTTAAGTTTTCGTTAATTTGAAAAATACATTATAAGGTTTTTAGAGACACCCTTATCTAGTCCACGAAAATCCAAAGAAACTAACCAAGTATCACCAGAGGGGATCCATATAAATCCAATGCCATGGACTTAGTCTAAGATGACTGATGCATGAAGTTACAAGTGTCACTATAACATGGTGTGAAAATAGTTGGAGTCTAACTGAACTCTGATTCCTCACCTTGTATTTTATATAGGGTCATAATGTTGTCTCTTGTTTTGGTACAAAAAATAATTTCATTAAAACCATCTATTGTTTATCTCCTAGGGAACTAATGTCAGTCATCTGGAGGTGAAAATAGATAATTCATAAAGAGCTCATCTCATCCATAAAAAATATCACCCTAGTGTATTTAGAACGAATTTATAATACTAAAAATAATAATGATAGTCCTTCCTAGGGGTCCTTAAGTCAAAATCCATTATTTCACCCTCCATACTAGATTGATTTAATTAAAAAATAAAAACTATTTGTGTGAAAATCACAACTGAAGTTTTATTAAATTTTAGTCCAAGAATTTTTATGGAGACAAGCGTATAGACTAAGGCACGTTATTAGATTAATTCTCTATATAATAGGTCATTTGAGAAACCACCTAAACATATGGAAAAAACAATTTTTTTATTCAAGTAATCCACCCAAGGTATTAATTTAATGGAAAACCCAACATGGTTAATTAAACAGTCTATGTGACAAAGAGAAATTAATCATTAATGGCTACGCACACCCGTTTGGGTTACATGGGTCAATGAAATCAACTAATGGGGTTTATTTTACCCTTTATTGTGTTGTTAAAGTAATATTAAGACAACCAATTTAATTTAATTTATAAATCAGGGGAAAATATGGAAGGGTATGGCTCATAGCACCAAGAAATAATTTATGGAATGTAGTGAAATGATGATTAATAGCCTTGGACACTTACCTTAGCCTTGTCTAGCTTCCCTCATCTAACCTAGACTGTTGATTCAAGCTAGGATAAAAGAATTTGAAATAAAAATCAAATTCTATGAAAATTTGGAAAATGAGATTTCACCAAAATAGAGAAAAAGATGATATGAAGAACATGAACTTACTAGAGAGGATTCGATATCACAACTCTATCATACTATTGGATCCCACAAAAAATTAATTAGAGATCAGATGAAGTAGTTGATTGAATTACTAATTTGAGAGGAGTGGAGAATTTTCATGTGAGGTAATAGCATTAGCCGCTCGAGAAAATAAGGAAAAGATAATATGGAAAAAATCATTAAAAGAGGTAATTTTGGAAAATATAACCTAAATTGAATGGGAACATGGTTTCATGACATGGTTGGCTAAACCATGCATAGAGTGTGTGACATTCACTACTAGAAATGATCACTTCACCTGGTTAGGTACACAGTTTATCTAACCATGAAAAAATCATGAAAATGTTCTCTTTCATTAACCTTAGTAGAATAAAAATTATTTGTGACTAAGATCACATAGTTTCAAACAGACCATGAGGCCTACAGGTGCCCACTATCTACAACTACATGGTTCTTAACTAACCAAGCTGTCTAGGGTACATGATTTTCTCTATCTATGCAAACCATTGTGTTCTTACCATTTCGGGGCTACGGGCTTCGAATGATCTCTAGACACGCCTATGACATCCTTTACATGATTAAAAAAATTAATCGGTCTATCTAAATGAATTGGAACCCAAAACTAGTGATTCATACCTTTGACAATATCTATGACATCACATATATACTTAGGATGAAACAATTTATATATCTTCTATTCAAATAGATATCTCAACCCCATAATTTGAGGTGGTGTTTTGATAGTTCATCTTATATTAAAAGAATTTGTATAACTCTAATCATAATAAACATTTTTATTGAATGAGTGTATATTTTTAAGAAAATTCAGTATTTCATTCTAAATATAGTAATTTACTATATCCAAAATAAACTAATTAATGAAAATACATAATCAAAAAAGTAAATAAAAAGTGAAACTATAAAAATATAAATAATAACTTATAAATCTTATGTATACTTTATCTAATGATCCTATATTTTTCAATATATCTAATCCATTGAAAATTTTTCTATTAGGTTTTCTATCCTAACAAACTATTCAAGTCATTCACAATGGTTTTTTAGGGTTTGATCATTTGAATGATATTATACACTAAGTGCTTCAAACTAGGTGTACAATAATTCATCTTCTTTGTGCACAAGAAGATGTTTGAGTTAATATTTTATCATACCTTTTTAGGGTTATTACCCCTTGAACAATTGTTCTAGAGACACATATAATTAAAGAATCCAAATAAGTATGTAATTTCTAGGAAACTACATTCTATATACTTCAAAAAATATATATTATCTTATACCTTGAGATATCCTTAGGGTTAATGATAAATTATTCTAGTCCTAAACCCCAAAAATCACAAGATATTCCTTATATACCAAATATACTTACTCAATCCTTTTACACATTTTGTTAAATAATTTTTAACAAAATTATCCAATAAAAAAATTTAGAATCGAAATTTTATTTTGAAGACTAAGGACACAAATCATCAAAAAGATTATAAAATAAATAATATTTCTTTTTATCTCCATAATGATATCCTAAATTCGTTTAATCTATTTATACTATATATGAAAACATTTGGAATTCATAGAAAAATTGGGTTAGCTAAAAATCTAGTAGGGGAAGACGCATGATAAAAAATAATTGCATATGAGTGAGAGGGTATAATATGAAGTCATAAATGTCAATGTTAATTAATAATAATATTTTATAATAATTAAAATAAATGAAAATAATATGGAAATATAGGAATTTGGTAGAAATATATAATATTAGAAAATCATTAGTCATGTATAAATGATAGAACAATACCACTTGGTGGAAATAGTCTTATCCTAGATTAGTTTTACTCCATAATCTAATACACATAATCTCATGGGTCATAAAAAATACCAAATGCATTTAAGAATTATCTGAAAAGACCCATTATAACATGTACATTAATATGTCTATCTCAAATTGAAATCCATTGTTAGGTACACACATAATAATTACACATGTAAAGAAATGGGTTTAATAATTTGATCTCGTGTCACAATCAATGGATATTTTATAAATATTCCAAATAATGAAGTAATTAAAAATATTTTATATTTATATTTCAATTGAAAATAATATATCTCAAAATATTGTGTTCATTTCAAACAAATACATCATGATAAAGGTTATTTAATTTGATATAGAAATAATAATTCAAAATGGTTTTCTAAGGGATCAGTTGAAGAATTTAAAGATGGAATAAATACGGAATTCCATTTTAAAACCAAAGGTAAAATTGTATTGTTTTGCCTAAAATATTCATCTAATTATTTAAATAATGAATCAGAATACAATTTTTAAGAGAGTAACTCATAATAGTTTCAAGGGATCAAAATATTCACCTTAATAGAGTATAAATTTAAAGAAATATTTTTAGAAAATAACATAAATCATGTATAATCTCATTAAAGGAAGGTATAATAGGTAAGGTATACATTTAATTTTAATATATAAATAATTTTTAAGAAATATATAGCATCCAAAAGATTGATAATATGAGTTTGAGGGAGAAAGTTATTAACCAAAAAAATAGGTTGGTTTTGGAGAGATCCCTCACCATAGGTTCTATAATCATTCTGCACATTCTCTTAATCTGAGGTCCCGACCTAGGTGGTACACACCGGCGACTCAAGCCAATTTTCCACATGACCTTGGGTGTGACTTCCCATATGCCAGTGGCTGTCGACTAGAACTGAGGGACAAATATTGATCATGGAGATACTATACACTCTTTATCAATGTAGCGCAATAGAAGAAATATAACCAAACTAACCATATTAGATTATCAATAACCAAAAAAGCATGTATCCTAATGAGAAAAACAAGATTCCAATATCCAAACAAAATCCATATTCATGTTGTTCCTAATACCTCTCAGTTTCAAATGAAATAAAACAAAATATATACACACGAACACTCACATATGGAAAATGATACCATATCTAATTCCCTCATCTATGATCAATCCTAATTAATTCATCTGACATGGGGTTCATTCCCTTATCATATCCTATAAATAACATGTCTATTCAGGTACTATTCAGGAAGCCTGAGTATGATGTGAGTAAAACTCCACAGGCCAACACAAATGGTTTCTAAAACAATATCCACCAAAATAACATTATATTACATTGTATAAATAATAAAATAAAATACATTAATTAAATAGTTCATATAAATTTAAATATAGTACGTTTAACCAAATAAACCACTAGATTCCCAAGTATACCCAAACCATCAACGCCCACTTCAACCCATGCAGGAGTATGAACTATCCCCATATAATATAACATATCACAATTCCATGGTTATCATTTATCTTTTAAATTCAATTAATATTATGACAAATTGGAACCATAATCCAATATCATCATTTTTGGCCTAGAAAGCTATGGCTAGGACCTCTGTGTTTTTGATACAATGGTATGTGTTCACAACATATTTATCACATGTATCCAAAAAGTTGGATTTGGAAGTAGTAGTCCATATCCAACACACATTATTAATCAATAAGACAAGATATATTTTGAAGTAGAAATCCATGTACCACATTAAAAATCAAAATGGAATTTTAAAGGAGTAGTTCATATCCCGCACACATTTATCAAACAATAAAAAATGTCGGATTTTGAGGGAGAAGTCCATCTCCCACACCCATATATAAATTAAAAATATATATAACATATATCACATTTACATAAGTTAATAATCATTAAATCATTCATCAATATTACAGGTCATGGTATACCATTAAATTTTTTACAACAAATTAATATTATACACTTTAATCACATGAAATTATCTAATCATGCCACCATTAATCCATTTTGAAATATTTAATAATATAACCCATTAACCAATTAAGGTTAAGTAAATTATATCTTAATTTACATTTTCAAATAATTCATATTACATGAATTAAATATTTTCACAAATTCCAATATCCAAAAAACTCCATAATTTCAAAATTTGAGTAATTAATTTCCAAATTAATTAATTCAATTCAACCAATTTTAATTTCACAAATTTAACACCAATCATTATCACATTGAAATTTAATTGACTCAATCCAATCATCAATTCAATTTCCCAAACATATAAATTTTAATTTCATAGTTACATGGTCATAATTTAAATAAAAAATACAAGATTTTTAATTTAGAGAGCTTTCCTCAAGATTGATGATGAATGCCCATGAAAATAAATCCAAAATTGATTACAAACAACCAAGATCAAGACAAATAATGAGATCTGGATCTGGATCCTGGATCCAAGAGAAAAAACATCATATATAGGGAATCCTAGATCTAGATATGCTACCAATAGAGTAAAATATCCATTAAAAGGCTAAGAGAAATATGGGAGAGATAATAGAAACAAATACGGATGAGAATATCCTACCAAGAGAGGTCAAAATCATCAATCTATGATTCAATTCATAATAAACAAAAGTTTTAATGAATTGTGTTCTATCTGGGAACCATCTAAACTGATAGAAACCATATAGGGTTTAGTTTTCTAGAATTAGGGTGATGTACGAGGTGTTCATTGATTTTTAATCTAATTTTTAGTTATTTAATTTTCCATATAAATTATTTCTTCTATGGGGTGTAAATATTGCCTTAATTATTTACCTAACAATTCACATCCCCGATGGGTGTCACATAGTACCTATTGAGATGTCATACATTTTGAAAAACTAGGCACTAGCTTTGTGAATCTTTACTATTTAGGTTTACATGGTTTTCTAGCCTGAATGCATGGTCTGAGAAAAACTTGCACCAACCATGCACTGCCCAAATTCTTATAAAATTATACGAATTTCATCCAAACACACCCAAGTAAAAACCCAACCAAGATTTACTCAAAAAATAAATAGAGTATCTATATATCAGCTCAATAAATCTCCAAAAATGGTTGAGATCTTAAAATATCTACACTGTATAATAGCTTGTTCTTGAGATGTACTCCCATGAATCTCCAAGATTCCATGGTCAAATGATTGGGCCATTAATCCCACATATCATCTTCTCTCTACCATGCTTCCTTGTGAACATGCCTATGCTTCCACAATAAATGATCTAACAGTATAATCTTTCCTCGCAAACCTTTCTCACTATGATCAATCACACATATCAGATGATCCTCAATAGGCTCATCAGTCCTAAGCTCAACCTCATCAAAAAAATCACATGAAAAGGGTTGGGGTGATACCGTTAAAGATGTAACATAAGAAAAATATCCAATATATTAGTATACCTTTTTGGTAGAGAAAATCGGTAGGCCATTGGTCTGATTCTATCCACAACCTCAAACGACCCCACAATCATGGGAAATGGGATTCCCAATCATTGAATCTACTACTACAATACAATCTAGGAGACACCTGAAGGAACACTTGATCACCCACTATAAACTAAAGGGTTCATCGATGTATATCAAAATATGAATTCTGTCTTCTATGAATCATATCCATGAACTATCGAATAAGATGATCTTTCTATGACAATTCCTGCATTAGACACAATCCCCACATCTCTGAATCCCCTAAATCCATCCAAAATAGATCTGATCTTCATTGAATACCATAAAGGGAATTACATGGTTCTATCTATATAGTTTACTAATAGTTGTTGTTACCGGAAAATAGTACCAAAATCTGGGTTCTTCTACCAAGACCCACCAAAGTCTATAGAAAATTCTAAAATCATATTCTCAAGAACATTTTCTATACATTAGGACTTCCCATAAATTTGTGTCTGAAATTCGGTACATAGTAAAACCTATATACCAGGAGCCTTCTGTGATCCCTTCCAGAAGAAAAAAATAAAATCATGTTCATGGTCTAAAACTATACACCCCGAAAACCTATGTAGATGTATGATCTCTCAACAATTCAAGTATCCCATGTGATCCACTAAGAAAGTCTACCGTATATTAAATAAATATTATACCTTACTTAATTAGTCTATAACCACCAGTATAACATCATTATTCTATGTCATCCTCAGGAGACCAACTAAAAAGTCTATAGTAACATTATCCCACTTCTGTTTTGGAATAGAAAATTGTTATTCTAAACCACCCCGTTTTTTATGCTCATTCATCACCTATTGTTAGGTTAATAATTATGTAATGAACCTTGGTATCCCTGTTTTCATGCTCGACCACCAATACTGTTGATACAGATATTGGTACCTTTTGGTCAGGCCCAGATGTACCTCAAACTTAGATGCATGAAATTAATACATTACCTCCTCTCAAGTTCTTATAGGTATAGTAACCTTATTCAAGACGTATATAATCTCATCATAATATATATTCCAATCTAAAGGTGACTCTCCAACTTCAAGGAATTACCTCCAGGCCAAACATTCCAGATCCTCAAACCCCTCATTTCTATTCTGGATAAAATAAGTAGAATCTAACAAAAATGATAAAATAGTAATTCACTCCTAGCACTGTTGAACCACAACATGAATATAATCTAGTAAAGACATCGTCTTTTAGGATGAATTAGAATATTGAACTAATTGAGTCTTAGTTTTCCAGCTTAATGTTTCTGAAATTTTGTTTCCATTTCTGAGTGTATTTTCTAGGTCAATGTTGACTGAATACATATACTCAACCCTTATTTTTTCCAGAGATTCTAGCCACAATGTAAAAATATATACTTTAAGAAGTTGGGATAAATATTCACAGTGAACTTCTCGACCAACATATCTTGCTGCCAACACATCAAATCATAAATCACTTTAGCTAATTCAGAGCCATGCATAGGGTTGTCTCATTCATGTCCCCTAAACCACTAAGACAGGTATGCCACAAATCAATATCCTTGAATCAACACTACTCCATGCCTGATCCTAGGTAGGATTAATATTGGTGTCATTGTTATGATGTTCTTCCAATGATAGAAATAATCCTTACATGCTTTCATCCAATCATATTGTATCTCGTTCATGGTCAATCTGGAAAGAGGTGTGTCCCAATGGAAAAAGTTATGAATAAACTTCCAATAATAACCCCCCTTCCTAGAAATCTGTGGATATCAAAAAAATTCTTGGGTTTATCCCAATAAACGAACCCTCTTTGGGTCCACTGGAACACCTTGCTACAAGACGATGTGACTCAATATGTGTACCTAATAAATCCATAAATGAGAGTCAGATAGCCTAGTATGTAGAAAATGTTATGTCAATATAATTAGAGATATTTCAAGATGTTGGGAATGATCATCAAGAGTCATACAGTACACCGAGATGTCATCCAAAAACACTACCAGAAACTGATATAGGTAGGGGTGGAAGATTTTGTTCATAGAGACTACGAACATGGATAGATCATTCATCAACCCATATTGAATCATAATGAACTCGTAAAGGTTAGGCCTACTTCTAAAATTATTCCTTAGTATATCAGAAGGTTGAACTCTGAACTGATGATACCATGATATCAATTCGATCATTGAAACACAAGATCCACTAATATATTCAAATAGTTCATCAACAGACAAATGAGGATACCAGTTCTTCCCTTTCAATTGGATCAACTTACTATAATTGACATAGAAGTGAAAAACCCCATTAGCCTTATTTATAAACAAAAATGGAAGAACCCCAAGGCAAATTACATGGTTAGACAAACCAATTATCCATCAAATCTTCTAGTTTCTTTTTAATACCATAATTCTCTATTGGTTCTGTTCTATATGCTGATATAAAAATGTTATCATCCCTGGGTATGAGATCAATTTTAAATTTAAAATCTCTCATAGGTGGTAGCCTTGAAAAGTATTCAAGAAAAGAATCCTAAAACCTATCCACTATAGGTGGAAAACCGTAATTCTTGACACCTCCATCACCCAAAAATAGAAAAGTAACCTAGGAGGTGAGAACCCATAATTTATGATGAACATGCCCAAAACAACCAAACTAGATACCCCACTCTCCATAGTGAATATGTTTTCCATCCTCAGGTGAAATAAACATTACTCACCTCCAGTAACAATCTAGATGGTCTTGGTGTGCTAATAAACCATCCATACACATAACTATGTAAAAGCCTAATATTTCAATGATGAAAATATCTGAACTTCAATGATACTCTCCAACCATGAGAGAACACCCATCGAACAAATTTATGTCTCACAACAGTACTCCAAGTTGTGTATCAGTTATCATAACACCGCTCAAAAACTCCACTTCCAGACTCTACTCATTCACATATTGTACATATATAAAATAATAAGAGATACTAGTATCAAATATCGACCTATCTAACATAGAATCTATAAGAATAGTACCTCTCAATATTGTTGGGAATGTGTTTCTATACACTAGTGTTGGTTGAACTACATGAAACTATCATACCCATATTCTTTGAGATGCTGTCTGAGTCCCCTAAGTTCCACTACTCTATTATTATGGTCCCTCTTACACATAGGCACGACACCCACATCCTCTACCATGAAGACTGGAAAATCTATATTTTCCATACTAATATGGTGTTGAAAATACCCTTTAGATACTCTAATTTTTTCTAGATAATCCATAATTACCCATCTTTCATTAGTTCCTTTAGAACCTCTATATATGTCCCATATTGCTGAAATATTGGCATTGTACCCCATGTTGTGGTAACTATCTATGAAAATTACCCAACCTACCACACTGGTGATAGGTCACCTGTTTATGGTCTTTTGTAATTGATCATTCCCCCTAGATTCTCTTCTTTCCACCACTCTGGTCAAAATTCACATAACAATACTTCATTTTATCAAAATTCCTACCGCCAAAGGTATAGTAAAAACCAAATGTCCTCCACCAGAAGCCTCCCTTAGGTTCTACACTGAATTTAGGTCATGGTTCACACCTTCTACGAAATTCATCCTCTGGAATATATTCCCATTATACTTATTTTATCATTAAATCCCATTACGATACCACTTTTAGATAGTAGCCTCATCTCCCACTAGCAGTGTAATAATGCACTACAAGTTATTAATTCAACTAAATGTATTCCCTCAAAGACATGGTCCCCCCAGATTCAACCTCATAAACTTAGTTTCTCTCTCCTAAATAAGAATATAAGTGTAAAAGTTCTTCAATAACTTCTCCAAAATTAATTTCCTCTACATATTCTCTAGATTTCTATCCCAAGTCTTGATATCCCACCAATTCTTCTCCTAAACACATTACATATAAGATTACTATTTCAATATTTTATTAGCAGGAGTATCTAAGCGATCAATTTTAGGATTTATGTATTCAATCCAGAACTCAACTTCCTCAGGTCCACCCTATCTTATAAATGTCAGAGGGTGATGCAGCTGAAAATCCTTTGTTAGATTAGACATGATATTTATAACCCACCCTAGGTCTCATTCCATACACTCCATAAAGAGAGAAAATATCTCATGAAATTGTTCTCCCACTTCCACACTGAACAAAATATTTGGTTCAGGTTCCACTACTGGTGGATCATTTTCATCCATAACCTCCATTTTTTATCAGAAGAGGCATTTTCAGGGAGTAATATATCTAAAATACCAAACACACATAATAGGACACATAACAAAACATTAATACATTAAATAAATTGGTATTATCAATAATCTATAATAATCCATTCCCAAAAACCCATTCACATGGTCAAAACTGAGTGGCTATAACAACCATTAACCATCCCTCATCCTGGTATATGTTAACAAAGGTTAAATACATTCTCATATATAATGTTTCTCCTTAGAAACCTATTTATCATGTGCAAATTAATTTTAAAAAATTAAATTTCATATTAGGAACCTTTTCATTTTAAAAAACATCACACAAGTAAAGAAAATATTTTCCATTTATAAACATTCCCCAAAAAATATTATCCCATGGATCCCTCAAATGATGCATTTCACAACACATCCCAAGTTCTTAAAATGATGGATGGATACTCAACACTAATCCCATATCATGAAACAATTAGAATATAAAAAAAACAATCACATCACATAAAAAGTGAATAACTTGAGGTGAAATTGAATCAAACTATAAAAATAGACATCAACAATAAAATTCCACTATGGTTACTTAGCTTTTACCCTTGTGAATGGGATAACAACTCCCATGAACAAACTCTTAAAAAAGGCCTGAAACATCCAATTTTCCGATGTACCTTCCCCAAATTTTAAGACAAAAGAAAAGAAAAGAAAACCTACATTGTTATAACTTTTTTCCTGACCTAGGTAGCACACACTGATTCCCCATGTCGGCTGGTCAAATGTCTTCAAATGCAGCTCCCTTTATACTAGAGGTTATCGACTAGCAGTAAGGATGTAATATTGATCATATGGAGTCTATAACCTCATTATCGAAGTAGCACAATAGTGGAAATATTAAAATAAAAAAGTAATTATATAACCAATAACCAGAAAAACCGGTATTATTATGATTAAAATAGTTACATAATATCCTTACCAAAATATTATATATGTTATTCCAAATATGTGATAAGTGTGAAATGAAAAACCTAAATAAATAAACACTAGAACTCCCAAGAGGGTCCTGAAACATTGTGATGTTCCCTTATCTATGGCCCTATCCCAACATATCCATCTAACATAATGCAATTTCAATTAAAATATAATATAAACATGATATCTATTTGTGCACTAATTTGGAAACCCTCATAGTGTGTGAGTACAAATCTATAGTCTAAATCCAAAATTATGCAATAAAATCTGTAGAAAAAAATTAGTTTATGTAGTTTTTTTAAAAATAAAACACATAATTTACATAAATTTATATATTATTTATTTTGTTGAGTCAATAAGGTTTTCCCCATAAATTTTCCATTCCATCATGTAAGGGGGAGATTGTTGAGTCATTAAGGTTTCCTTATGACTTTACCATTCCTCTTGTTATGAAAATCACAAACACCTTATCTTAAGGAAAATTTCATTTAACCCTATGTTTTACTTCTATAAGAAAAAAATCCCTTCCCCAAGGAAATTTTTCCTTACCATGTTTTTGATTGTCCATATCATATTTTTTCTATGTGTAATATTCGGTTTGAAACCAAAACCTCGGAATCCTATAAATACCAAGATATGAAGCATTTTGTTTTAGAACCTGAATTCTCATAATTCTGGTTACAAACTCTTCTGAGTTCTGACTCCGAATTCTGAATCAGAATTCTGGATAAGAACTTTTCGGTGTTCTGATTCTGAATTCTGAATCAAAATTCTGGTTACGAACTTCTTTGTGTTTTGACTCTGAATTCTGAATACGAATTCTAGATATGAACTTCTCTGAGTTCTGACTCTGAGTTCTTTGATTTTAGACTCTGAACTCTTATGAGTTCTAACTCCGAATTCTGATGAACTCCAACTCCAAACATTGTAAGTTCAGGTTTTGAATACTCGGGAATCCAGATGCCGAATTTCCTTGAAATTTAGACTCTGGAATTCTATAGAATTCAGGTTCCAAATTATTAGAAAACAAAATCCAAAAATCCTTGTATTATATACTACGAATTTAATTTTTTCTTAGACTCCGAACCTTTCAATTGCTTATATTTCGAATATCAGTTTTTAGTTATTCATACACTTGTTTTGTTATAAAACGATGTCGTGCTTTTAGTTACTCACTAACTGTTTTTTGAGTGACACGTGTACAGGTCCTGCCAAATTTCAAGGGAAAATGTGACTATTGGAGGAGGGAGCCGACCATTGGAACTATGCCAATAAATAGGATCTCATTTGAAATAGCTCAGACCTTTTGACATAACTTTAGCTTTGACTCTTGAAAAAGTGTTGTTGAAGTGATTTCTAGAGAGAGAGGATCTTATAAACTCTCAGGATTAATGCAGAAAGTTTTGAACTACTTGTTAAAACTTTGCTTCGTGTATATTTACTTAGTGCAGAGATGTGATTTCATTTAAATCATAGACTTCAGGTTGTGAAGTCAGAGGTGCTGATTTCCTTACAAATCGAAGGCTTGCGGGGATATCAAGACAAATACCGATCTTTGGAGAGAGGGCTTACCTGGGTTTGGGTAGGACAAACATTCATGAAAGTATAAATCAAGGGACCTCTTATCCACGGTTTTTGGATACCCTCCTCTTTGGGTTAAAAGAGTTTCTACTTGTTACTTGTAGTATTTTGTTTAACACTGTGTATTTTAGTTATTTAGGAATGTATAACATTCATATACTTCATTAAACATGTACTCTGATTTTATAGGATTCTATATGCTTTAAGGTAGAATGTTAGTTGGTGTAAACTTTTGTTAAGTTCTATTTTTGGAATCACTTTTTTGGAATCAAGCAAGATAATAAAACATAGACATAGAGCTTAGAGGTGTTGTGAATTTTGGTTATGGAAAATTTCCCTAGGGATTATTTTATGTATAAAATTCACCCCCCTCTTGTATTTGAGCATCTCATTATTACATTTTCGATCCAACATATTTAACCATATAATCCCTCATGTTATCAAAGACAACCATAAGTTCAATACCATCTTTGTCCTATTCGAGAGTCTGAACTATGCCCACAGAATATAACGTAACAAAATTCCTGGTTACTATTTATTATTTCAATTAAAATCATAATACTACCAATTGAAAACATAGTCTAATGCCAAAATTTTGGGCCTAGAATACCACTTCTAGGTCCCCATGGGATTTTAAAGTATCATTTTTTGTCCCACTCTCATATATCACATGTATCACAAAAGATGGGATTTGAAGAATCAGTCCATTTCCCACACAAATTATCAACCAATCACTCAATTTTTATTTTGAATTAGTTCCCTAGTCCCACAATCACAATCACAATGTGTGTTTTAATTAGTAGTCCCTATCCCGCACACATTTATCAATCAATCACACAAGTGGCGTTTTGAAGAATCTATATATATCCCACAGACATATATAATATATATATATATATATATATCACATATAATAAAATTTTCTAGTTTAATAATCATTAACCTATTCATAAAAACTATACATATTGGTACACCATTACAATTTATCATAGAAAAATACGATTCCACACTTTATTCAAATGAAATTATATGTGAAATCCTCTATGAAGACATTTCTCAATATTCAGGTCATATAACACCTTAACACATTAAGTTTATGTCAACCATCTCATAGTCTCCATTTTCAATTAATTAATATCTCATTAATTGACCAATTTCACAAATCCTAGAATCACAATAATTACACAATTACTATACTCCATTAATTAATTGAAAAATTACGTAATTCAATTTCATCAATTTCATTTTCACCAATTGAAAACAAATCATTATAACATGGAAATTAAATTGAATCAATTCAATAATCAATTTAATTTTCTAATCATGTAAATTTAAATTTGCTAATTACAAACATTAAATTTAAATCAATAGTATGAGATTTGTAATTTAGACAACATACCTCAAGATTGATGACAGAAAATTGCCAATAGAAATCACTAATTGAATTGGAATAACCAAGATCATGATGAAGAATATGATCTATATCCAAAAACCATGATCCAAGATCAAACAATGTAGATCTACTGAAAAATATAACTACGTCCACTGCAAAATAGAAAAATATCCCTTCATAGGATAAGATAAATATGGAGTGAGAGTGGAAACTACTCAGTATGAGAATCACTTACCAGGAGGGGTTCAGATATTCAATATGGGATTTGATTCATCAATAATATAGGTTCAAAATATTTTGAATTTGTCTAGGAACCTCTATAAATGGCAAAATATTATTGTTTAGTTGAATTTAATTATGGTATTGTCTGGGGTTTTTAGTAATTTTTTCTCCAATTTTTAATGGTTTAATTTTATGCCTGTATGGTGTCCTGTATGGTGTACATTGCTTACCCTAAGCATGTTCCTAACCATGCGCATCATCCAGGGGTATCACATAGTTACTACTGAGATGGTTAGAAATTTGAAAAACCATTCCCACATTTACAAATCCCATATTTTTGGGTTAACATGGTTTTAGGGCCTATTCATATAATTTGGGAAAACAGTTCACCAATCGTGAACTAACCCACATCCTTCAAATATTCATGAAATTTTACCCAAACAGAACCATGCTATAACCAAAACAATTTGTACTCAAAAAAAGCAAAAGAGTACATATATATAAGGTTGATAAAACTCTATAAATGGTCGGGATCTTACACAGAACAACACAGATAATAATTTTATATTCATTAATTACTTAAATAAAAACCACTTCCATCTATATTAGATTCACTATAATTTTATTATTTTCATTTACGACCATTTCTGTGAGATAAATTTTTTATTTTCATGCATTTGATTCATAGTTCCAAGGTCGAATCACTTATGGATAATTATTGATGTTCTTTTCAAAAAAGACTAAAAATATAGAAGTGAAATAAAATTTTATTTATGTCCACCATGAATTTGAAATGGTCCCAAATATCGTTTTTTTTCTAATATAGGAATGATTTAATTATTAATAACATTAAAGTTATACGGTTAGTTCATTTAGGTCATTTTACAAATAAAGATTTGTTTTAATTAGTTAAATTATAATTAAAACATTACTTATTTTGAAATAAGTTATAATATACTTATTAAAATAATATATTGTAATAATATATTTTCTACTACCAGACTAGGTGGAGATGGAGAAAAATGAAGTACGTCATTCTTGGAAGTGGTGAAGTAACCGTTTAGTGAATAAAATTTTCATTTTTGAAACTA
Organism: Viscum album; assembly: GCA_963277665.1. NCBI lineage: Eukaryota > Viridiplantae > Streptophyta > Magnoliopsida > Santalales > Viscaceae > Viscum > Viscum album. The sequence goes on along the minus strand of OY728137.1, from coordinate 300,070,501 downwards.
AATAAGGGTGGATATAATATGGATATTCTATCATATATACATATTATTATATTTATGATCACACCTTCATCCATAGGATACGGGTGAGAGGATTTAGAAGGGAATTTTACAGAAATTTTTCAAGCTCCAATGATTATAAGTTGTTAGGAGATGGTGTGGTTCTTTAATGGCAAGAGAGTTGTTTTTTTTAATATTATAATCATTAGATTATTTTTATCATAGTACAACTAATAATATATAATATTTTTAGAATTGATAGATAATGGGTCATGTGATTTATTATCAATTGGTGCTTAAATCATCATTTACTAAAAAATCCATATATTTTTGTTTTAATATAAAATATCACATTTTTCATATTTCACAATTCACAAAAAAATCCCTCCATTTTAATGAAAAAATATAATTCTACCAAACCATTTTTTGATGCATGAATTCAGAAAATGAAAATGATTTTAGGAACATAATCTTCTAAATATGAAAAATTTAATATTTTAGTAAAATATTTATTTATTTGTAAAAATATCTATTTTATTATTGCTGTCAATTTTATATCCTTTTTATAAATTACATAATGTACCATAAAATTGCAGTTATAAAATATATAAAATTAATATATATATAAACATTCAAAAAATATTTATTCTTTTAAATAATTATATTTTTTATTGAAATGAATATAAAAAAAATATGTTCTATAAAAATTTAAAAACTTATTTTATCTTTTAAAAAATTTATTTACTTGTATCATGAAAAAATATGTCATATTATCATTTTATAAGATACGTAAATATTATATTACCTTTCAATAGGAAAGTAAATATAATAAATAATAGTTTATTATTCATAACGGTTACATTAGTATGATTATTATTACAACGATCAACTTACAATTCCAAAGGTATTATTATTAATATTTTTATGGGTTACCTAGTTTTTATAAACACCTCATATTTAATTTATTCTATATCCAATTATATTTTACCTCAAAGTTATATATATTTTCATTTTCAAAATGAATATTCCACTACAAATATTCTTCCTTATTTCTAAAGTGTTGTTTATTAGTGTGATTATTTGGATGAATTGAGAAGATACAAATTTTAATATTATTTTTATCTTATTATATATTTTGTAAAATTTATACATGTTCAAATATAATAATTTTTTTTATTATCTAAATTTAATATTTAAATTAATAGAATTAAATGATGTCAGTTTTATTCGGTGGTGTGTTTTCATTATATAATATTAAATTACTATAGATATAACAATTATATTGTAAGAAGGGAAAACACATTTATAGAGGGATTTCTATAGCTCAATATCTTTGGTGCTGCCTGGAGTGAAAAATATGTACCACAAATTCAGGTGGATGTTATGGTAGCCCGGGATGGTGAGAGACATTGAATGATTCTTTCCTTGAGGCCATTCCTACCATATGCTAATAGAAGAGCACTTTCATCCTAATTTATTTCTCTTACTATTTCTTATGCCCATGTGCAAGTGGGTGGGATATCATGATGGTATTTGTGATAGGGTTAACAAAGACCTAGAAAATCAGGGTTGTTTTTTGGGTGATTGTTGATTAAATATTGAATGTTTCTCATTTCTTACTAATCTGAGAGACTCACATAGATGATTATCTAGTAAAGATATATGTTCATGATATTGTATGATTTCATACAGTTACCTTGATCATTACATCTAATAAAGATACAAGTTATAAAAAACATCTCTTCCATTTATTATTGAAATCCTTATGGGGTTGGATTATATTAAACATAGTGTATTATCCTCAGACAGACGGAATACAAGAGTGGGCAATTCATAAATTGGTTGATATGATCCATGATGGCCTTATGTATTTTTTATGAGAATGGGGTGATAAAAAAATCTTGTTTGATTTCAAATACAGTAATAGTTGTCATGTTTATATATATATGAAACCTTATGAGTCCCTTTAGGAGAGGCCACTTCATTCCTTGATTTGTTGTCATAAGGATGGTGAGGCACCAATTGTGAGTCCCAGTATGGTAGATGAAATCTCAGAGAGAGTATAGTTGATTCAAAATAGGTTGATCATAGCTTACAGTAGGTAAAATAACATATCCATACTATAGGACAATAAATTTTGTTTTTTATATTCATGGAGGAGTTTTCATTGATTTAATTACATTATAGGATATTGATTCATGAGAATGAAAGGAAAGCTATAACCATGATATGATGGACCTTTTGAGATCACTGAGAATAATGGAATAGTGGAATAATGACTATATATTCTTTCCAACAGCAAAGCTATGCACAATGTGTTTCATGTGTCATGGGTATTAAGGTACATGTATAATCCAATGTATATCATCGACTATGTAAATTTTGCGATGGAGCCAAAAACATTATATGTGGAACACATGGTTCTGATTATAGACCCATGTAAGAAGGTGTTCTATGGGATGATAGTGCAACTTGTTTGGATCCTATGGTTGCATGGATAGAACTAATAAGAGACTTGGGTGTGGGAGGTATATGTTCATGTTTAGTGGATTACATTATTCAAGGGAGATGACTAAGTATGGTTATTGAGGATGATAAGACAATAGTAGTATAGATTGTAATGTATATTGATTTTATATATGTAATGATTTAATTTTAGCATTTAATCATCTATTTTTGAGATATTAATTAATTTAGAAGTGTGATGGTAGTTTTTGTGGAATTTTATAGAGTCCTAGGTTCCTTTATGAAGGCACATGGTTTGAGAATAATTTTTCCAAATAATATTGATTCCCTAAGAAATTGTGTTCCTTGTGGAAGTATCCCACAGTAAGGTTAATGGTTAAGGAACATAGCTTAAAGTCCCAAGAGACAATGAAATAAAATATTGGGTTTCCTTCTAGTGGACATAAATATGGTTGGAGCATGGTTTTATAGACAATATACCCAAACTATATATGTTACCGGGAGAGGAAAAATGCCTCACTTGGTTAGCAGAAGGTTTTTACAAACCATGTGTCCAAAAAAAGTGTGCATAAATTTAATGCTCCTCTAATGCCCCGACACCAGTTACCCAGAGTCGGTGCATTATTTTAATAGATTGGCATGATTACAAGGAATGTTGTCCTGAAGGATCGATCTATTTAGCAGTCTTGGAAAATAGATTATATACATGAATGTTACATTAAACATTATAACATAAAAAATCAACATCAATAATTCTTTATGAACACCATTTTTTCCTTGGCTTAACCCTGTATATCAATCACAATACACGTTTTTGGAATCCTGGGAAAAATAAAACATAGAAAGGGGTGAGGTCAAATGCTCTGTAAGGGTAACAATATAATGGGATCTTTCATAAATAAGCATAAACATTTAAGGCAGTGTATAAGACTCAAACAAAAGCCTTTTAAACATCAACTTTAGCATAATATGGAAAAGATAATATCAAATAATTCCATTTACTTACTCGCATGGATATTCTACTAGTAGAATAATCACATGCAATATCAATAGCCACTTTTATAATGATGGAATGCATAATGCCAGACTATCATAACCACATAGTCAAGGCCTTATTCCAAGACTACAAATAAGATTTTGTCAAGGCCTTGTGCCAAGACACTATATTGTCTCATGGGACCTACTGATGCATCAAGGAGCTATAGCGGGCTCCACCCATCACATACTAAGTCAAATGCATTCCTCATATGAAAAGGTTTAAAAATAACATAAACAAACATATTAAAACTAGCATACGAAATGTCAATACATTATCCCTAAAACATGAATGGTATAAAAATAACACGTCCACAGTCAAAAATATCACAAAACCTTCAATATAATATGTAAGATTTTTATCATAATAAATCATCTTAAAACAAGTTTAAAATCCATCAAAGGATGTTGACATAGATGAAAATGATTTGTAAAACTCTTTGAGAGAAATATCCCATTCTTATGAAAACATTTAAAAGTCACAAAATATAGAAAGGAAAAAATTTAAAGATATTTTTGAATCAAATTTTCCCATACCACTTTAAATTTTTTGAAAATAATTAATATTCTAAAAACATTTATGTCCATATATATAAATCCTTAAAAACCTTTTTGAAAACATGGACATTAATGAGAATGATTTAGAAGAATAAATATTTAAAACATTTGAAATGATGTTTCTATAAAATATTCAACTAAAATAATTCCTTTGAAAACTATTTAATGAAACATGGACATGGATAATAAATATTTCCCAGTAGATACTTATGTAAAAACAACCTCAGATAAAAAAGAGATTGTGAAATTAACCCTTAACTTGCACTTTCCTTTAGTCGAGGGTACGTTTAACCTCTTGTATGACAACCATAGTATGTTATTAAATTATAAAAGAACCATATTTATATTTATGATATCAAAACTTATTCATTTATGACTTTTTACTACCAATTTAATAATAATTTCCTTGTTAAGTTAACATTTTGGGTAATAATCGCTTTCTTTATCATACGTGTTTTAACTTGTTACTCTTGATTGCATCACTTAGATCATGATTTAAACACTTACATATTATAAAACATGATTTATATATCATATATATTTAGAATATAAATATGTATAATAGACATATATATGAAATGGAAAACACCGTTTATTGAGACGGTAGTCCGTACGTACGCTTAAACGTTGTTTCCGTTTTCATATCATACTGAACGGAAGTAAGTTAATAAGATATATGTAAGTTCATAAATACACACACACACAAATATATATATATATATATCTCCAGTAGCATTATCATTTTATATATTACATAATTATTAGTAATATATTTTAATAATCGTCACTGAATGGTAGACTTGGAAATGAATCTCATCGCGTCGTGGAGACAGTAATCTGTACGTACACACGAGTGACAATATCATTTCTTTAAAGGTGTGGAATTGGATGTTATATCATATCTATAGAATCATTATCATGTCATATTTATTATTTAAATCAATTACACATCATTATATCCATCCAAATAACATAGTGTTGAATAACAAATTACACCACGACGTGGAGACGGTAAGCCGTACGTACGCACGCATGGTGACATTATCATTAATAAGATGGATAGAATACTGAATATAGTTGTTACATATTTATAATAACATTAAATTATATATAATATACTGGATTTATTATTTTATAATGGAAACAACAAAGAAAGAGTAAGTGGAAGATTAGAGAACTTGAAAGAGGGTGGTGAAATCATTACCTCTTCTTCGGGTTCTTCATTTTGATTTGATCAAAAGGGATCCATAGGTTGGCTTTATCAATAAAGTAAGGCCTCTAGGATTAAGTGAGAATAGTTTAGAAAATATTTTAGTAGTTTTTGGCCGAGAAAAATGGCATTGGAGGAGTGAATTAGAGAGGTGGGGAAGTTCCTTCTTATAAGATGGGTGAGGGGCATCTTTGAAAAAACTTAAAATATTATTTTATAATAAATTCATATTCGGTTTATAATGGATCCAAAGATACATATTTCGAGGATAGGGTGAGGTTGGGTTGGAATACTCTCAACAAATTGGTTTTAGATAAGTTTAGGTTACCATTTTAACCTTATCATTTAGATTTAACTCTAAGTTAAATAATTTAACTTTTACCGTGTCTTCTTGTATTCTTATAATATATGGTTATCAAACATACTATATACTTCTAATAGAACCCCAATTGGTTCATTAATGTTATATATATTATTATACAAGTCTTTTTTCTGAACCTCATATTTTTAGAACCATTATAACAATTAATAATATAATATTTGTTTTAAAATCTATTTTATGTTAATTTTGACACTATTTGGTATTTGTTTTTTTGTTAAAATAATAACAACATGATTACTTAAAAAAACATTTAATCAATCATAACATTTCATATTCCCCTATTAAATTCTTTTATATCATAAGAACATTGAAATTATATTAATTTTAATATTTATAATACAATTTATTTGAATCTCTCATTAATAAGGTAATTATTGCATCATCATTGTATCATTAATAAATTTTATTATTTAATATCTAAAAATTATAAATAAAATACCATCACGTATAAATCTTTTTATCTTTCTAATGGATATTTATAGTAGAATTTATCTTTTGTGTAACCCAATATTAAAAATGTTTTAGTTAATAATCTTTTAATTTAACACTTTTAACTCTTCTTTGAATTAAATAATTATAAATGTCCTAATATAATCCAAGTGGAACAAAGAGGTTCATAATTTTTTCCTAATGTTGTTTTGGGTCTAATAACACTTAAGAAATAGAATAAGGACATGTTTTATGGTAATAATAATATCATTTTTACCCTTAATTACCCTATTTACTTTTAATCGTGGTAAATAAAAGTAAAAAGATAATATTCACCAAAAATTATATTCATCTTATTGAACCATTTTCTTATTACTGATATAAACATTTTCTCTTAGATTTTTGAAATTCCACTCAAAGAAGCGATAAAGTTATGTTTTATGGGGATTTGCAAATTCTCATAGGGGGTGGGTAAAAGACGGTGAAAAGGTAAATAAAATTATTATATATCTAAAATTATTATAAATTGACTCCAATGAATTAAATTGAACGTATATACGTATTATATATCTATTTAGAACTAAAATAAATTTAAATAAAATAAATAATTATGTTAATACAAATTCAGTTTTAAACTATAACTCAGGGGTTTTCACTGTTCATCAAAAATTGAATGTTTTTTAGAAAAATACCAAAAATTTACGAAAACATTTAAAATTTGCACAATTTAGAAATGAAATAATTTAAATAAATTTTTAATCATAGTTTCCCATACCACTTTTAAACTTTTGAAAAAATTAACATTTTAAAAACATTTATTTCCATATAAATAAATCCTTAAAAACCATTTTAAAAATATGGACATTAATGAGAATGATTTAGAAGAATAAATATTCAAATCATTTGAAATGATGTTTTAGTAAAAAATTACCTTAAATGTTCCCCTTTGAAAATTCTTAAACAAAACATGGACATGGATAATAAATATGTCCTAGCAGATACTTATGAAAAAACAACCCCATATAATAAATATACTGTGAAATTAACCCTTACCTTTCACTTTCCTTTAGTCAATGGTATGTTTATCATTTTGTATGAAGACCGTAGTATGTTATTAAATTATAAAAGACCCATATTAATATTTATTATATCATACATTATTCATTTATGCCTTTATACTACCCATTTAATAATAATTTCCATGTTAAATTAACATTTTAGGTAATAATCGCTTTCTTTATCATACGTGTTTTAACGTGTTACTCTTGATTGTATCACTTAGATAATGATTTAAATAATTCCAGAATATAAAACATGTTTTATATATCATATATATTTAGTATATAAATATGTATAATGGGCATATATATGAAATAGAAAACACAGTTTATAGAGACGATAATCTGTACGTACGCATAAACTCTGTTTCCGTTTTCATATCATATTGAACAGAAGTAAGTGAATAAGATATATGTAAGTACATAAATACATAGATACATACATACATATATATATATATATCTATTAGCATTATTGTTTCATATATTACATACTTATTAGTAATATATTTTTATAATCGTCGATGAATGCTGGACTTGGAAATGAATCTCATCGCGTCATAGAGACGGTAATCCATACGTAAGCAAGAGCGACAATATCATTTCTTAAAAAGTGTGGAATTGGATGTTATATCATATATATTGAATCATTATAATTTCATATTTATTATTTACATCAATTACAAATCATTATATCCATCCAAATAACATAGTGTTGATTAACAAATCACACCACGGCGTGGAGACGATAAGCCGTACGTACGCACGCATGGTGACATTATCATTCATAAGATGGATAGAATAGTGAATATAGTTGTTCAATATTTATAATAACATCAATTTATATATAAGATACTGGATTTATTATTTTATAATGGAGAAAACAATGAAAGAGTAAGTGGAAGAATAAGAGAACTTGAAAGAGGGTGGTGAAATCATTACCGCTTCTTCGGGTTCTTCCTTTTGATTTGATCAAAAGGGCTCCTTAGGTTGGATTTCTGACTAAAGTAAGGCCTCTAGGATAAACAGAGGATTTCTAAGAGGATATTTTGGTAGGTTTTGGCTGATCTAAATGCCTTTGGAGGTGTGAATTTGAGAGAAGGGAAGTTCCCTTTTATAAGAGGGGTGAGGGGCATGTTTGGAAAAACATAAAATATTATTTTATAATAAATTCATATTTGGATTATAATGGCTACAGAGTGACTTATTATGAGGATAGGGTGGGGATGGGTCATAATCCTCTCATAAAATAGGTTTTAGATAACTTTAGTTTACCATTTTAACATTATAATTTAGATTAAACTCTAAGTTAAATAATTTAACTTTTACCGTGTCTTCTTGTATTCTTACAATATATGGTTAATAAACTTACTATATACTACTAATAGAACCCCAATTGGTTCATTATTGTCATATATATTATTATATAAGTCTTTTTCCAGAACCTTAGAATTTTAGAACCATTATATCAATTAATAATATAATATTTGTTTTAAAAACTATTTTATGTCAATTTTGACACTATTTGGTATTTGTTTTTTTGTTAAAATAATAACAAAATTATCCCTTTAAAAAAATACATTGAATCAATCCTAACATTTCATATTCACCTATAAAATTCTCGGATGTCATAAAAACGTTGAAATTATATTTATTTTAATCATTGTAATACAATTTATTTGAATGATTTATTAGTAAGGTACTTACTGTATCATCATTGTGCCATTAATAAATTTAATTATTTAATCACTAAAAATTATAAATAAAACACCATTATGAAGGAAAGATTTTTATATTTCTAATAAATATTTATAGTCAAATTTATCTTATGTGTAACCCTATATTAAAAATTTTTTAGTTATAAAAAATTGAATTTAACACTTTTAACTCTTCTTTTAATTAAATAATAATAAATGTCCTAATCTAATCCAAGTGGATCAAAGAGGTTAATATTTTATTCCTAAGGTTTTTGGGTCTAATTACACTTATAAAATAGAATTAGGACATATGTTAGGGTAAGAATAATATCATTTTTACCCATAATTACCCTATTTACTTTTTACCGTGATAAATAAAAGTAAAAAGTTACTATTCACCAAAAATAATTTTCATCTTATTGAACCAAATTTTTCTTACTGATATCAACTGTGTCTCTTGGATTTTTGAAATTCCACTCACAGAAGTAGTAAAATTATGTTTTATGCGAATTTGCAAATTCTCCTAGGAGGTGGGTAAAAGATGGTGAAAAGGTCAATAAAATTTTTATATATCTAAAATTATTATAAACTGAATCCAATTAATTATATTGACCTTATATAGGTATTATATATCTTTTTTTAAGTAAAATAAATTTATATAACATAAATAATTATTTTAATAAAAATTCGGTTTTAAACAATTACTAACTGTTTTTCACTATTAGTCAAAAATTGAATGTTTTCAGAAAAATACCAAAACATTTTAACCAAATCTAATTTTGATATTCAGAATTAAAAAATAAAGTCTATTTTAACAAATTCAAAACATAGATGTTTCATTTTTCAATTCATAATTAATTCCCATTGTCAAAACCAAAAGGCGTATTTTTAAGAAACAGTAACTATCAAAAGATTGACCCTTGTTTATATCCAATATCAAATTGAAATTACATAAAATGACCAGAATTGGGTTAAATAGTAAAAAAAATAATCTATTTATAATTACAAACCATTAAAATGTATAATTTAACACTATAAATTATTTTGATTAAAAATGTTTTTTCAGTTAAAATATATTATTTTTCACTATTCACCCAAATATGAAAGTTTTCAGAAAAACACCAAAAAATTATTGAAACTAAATTCATATGTCTCTATTATAAAGAAAAAGTTTATTTTTTTCAAATTGAATATATTAAAGTTTCAAATATTGTATTTAAAAAGGGTTCTCCATTAAAAGGCAGTAAAATTGCATTTTTGGAAAAATAAATCTTTTGTCTGAAGAAAAATGAATTTTTTCTTACATTATGTATATGAAACTCATGATATGGATTCTAAAATTATAAGGATTATATAATGTTTACAATTCTATTAATACTATTAATAACCGATTTTTAATGGCTAGTTTGGTAAGTCATGATGCGCTTCAACTCAGTGTTGCATGTAGTGCAAGTTACTACATTACTATAAAGAAATAACGTACTATGAAATCTTGGGGGGATACATTCTTCCCTCCATCAATAAATTGTGTCCTCACAATTTGAAATTGTTCTTCTAACATAAATGTTCTAAAATAGAAAATACCTTTGTGGGAAATCACACACCAGAATTTGGGTTAATAAAATTTAGTCTTAATAAGAGGAAAAGGGGAATAAAAAGTCACCACCAAATTATGATCTCGATTAGGAGAACATTGGTGGAAATTAGAGACATATAACTGGAGAAAAAACATAAATATTTATATGGAATGATTGAGGTCATCAATCACAAAAAATTATAGAATTATGGACCTCAAAGCCACCAGTCTATGATGATTTAAAATACCATCGGTTCAACAAAATGTAAGGTATTAGGATAGCACATTTTTTGTTTTATGATCCCTTATATAAAGTTTAATAATTAATTTCTCCCTAAAATAAGTGGGAATATATATATATATACATATATATACTTGACAATTATAGTTTTATCGTTCAACTAATTTCTACCACAAACTCATCTTTCACACTAAAAGATTTCAAAAAATATATTCTATTAACCCTAATCATATAGGGTTCCAAAAATAATGAATTTTTAATTTACATATCAGCCCCTTTAGAAAACAACATTAAACAATCCAGGACATCACGCGGGTCAGTGATAGGTGATAAAACCTTCCCTCCCTTCAGTTGCTGGTTCAAGTCTCGCGGCCTTATCGGACGGGACAGGTTGACGCCCGACCTCTAGGTTGTCCTTTTTATGGAAATCCACAAAAAACCCTAACAATAGTATCCAATTTAAAAATTATTCCATTCCAAACATTAGAATTATCCTAATTATATCCAAACACTCATTTCAATGTTTATAAGGAAGTTAAACATAATGTGGTTCATTTTTTCCAGGTAATAACTTGTGAATGTCTTCATTGTGTATTCTTTTAAAACACTTCTACATCCTAAATGACCAAAATCAACCATCTCTTATTCCAAAATAACCACCTCATTATCAGGACCATATTAAGGATTAACTTTCCTTAAAACATTTATTTTCCTAAAAGTGTATCTTATTATTAAGTCACATTTCTTAGAACTATATAATCTCAAATCCTCAATAAAATAGTACTGCAGTACAATCCCTATTTATCTCCATAATTCATCAAATCAATATACTCTTGATACAACACTCAAATGAAATAATTCTATAATAACAACCTAATAACACTAGTCCTTCTTCTTCATCTTAGGTAGTATCATAACTTGATTATTATCCAATAACGTCATTTGTGGTATACTCTTATGAATGGGACATTGATTCACATAGTGTCTCAACGCCTTGCAGATAAAGCATTTTACATTTGAAAACATTTTCATACCGTTGAAATCACGTACTTGGTGTCCTTTTTCTCGTTACTTATAATAAACTCACATTCCCTTAAATCATTTACCAAGGTGACTCATTGCACATTTATCACATACTGGAAAATCCTTCTATCCCTTATTCCCTTTATCCAACTTTCTTTCTATCATCCTTTTTTTCTCTGGCTTCCTTTCAATGACATAGGATTCAGAGAATTTTTTACTGATACTATTTATTCATATGATGATAATACAAGGGAGACTATTTCCTTTCTAAATGTTGGCTTAATACGATGAATTATATGACCCTTTTACTCTTTGGATCATACGTATTGCAGGAGTTCTCATTTCTTTTACTGGGTGCCATTTCTATACTAGATTAGTTTATGAATTGCAATACATAAATCCAAACTTGTAAAATACCTAACATAAATTGTACAGTTTATATATATAATCCAAATTCATAAAAATGTTTTCTTTGAGGATTTATATACTCATAAACCCTTCTTAGTGGTTTGTAAAGAAAATGAGAATTATCCTAAGCATATCCCCCATGAGTGTTGTAACCAAGAGTGCAGGAAGGCCTGTTTTTGTGCACAGGTTCCTGTTCGAGTCTAGCTCAAAGCGGTGTTTTTAGGTTTTACCCCTAGGTACATCTGTGCCAGAGCCGCCTCTACCTGCTCGTATGCAGACAGGGATGTATTGTTTGGAAAATTCACAAAATCGCCACATTACCAAAATTATAAGAAGTTCTTCTATACTAATCCTCAAAGTATATCTTAGGGTAATGCGATCTAATCGGAGTTTATCTAAATCTTGTTTCCAGGGTTATTTCTAAACTTCCTTTGATACCAACTATAACGCCCCGAACCCAGTTACCCAGAGTGAGTGCATTATTTTAATAAATTGGCATGATTACAAGGAACCAAATCCCAAAGGACCGATTTGTTTACCAGTCTTGGAAAATAGATTACATACATGAATGTTACATTACACTTTATAACATATGAAACAACATCTATAATTATTTATGAATTCCATTAATCCCTTGGATTAACCATGCATATCAACCACAATAAACTTCTTGGAATCCTAAAAAAAATAAAACATAGAAAGGGGTGAGCTCAAACGCTCACTAAGGGTAACAATATAACAGAATCTTTCATAAATAATCATAAACATTTAAGGAAATGTATAGGACTAAAACAAAGGACTTTTAAAATTAAAATTCAGCATAATATGGCAATGATAAAATCAAATAATTACATTTACTTACTCACCGGGATATTCTAGTAGTCGAATAATAAAATGAAATTTCAATATCCACTTTCATAATGATGAAATGAATAATTCCAGACTATCATAAGCACATAGTCAATGCCTTGTGCCAAGACTACAAATAAGATTTTGTCAATGTCTTGTGCCAAAACAATAGTTTGTCTCATGAGACCTACTGATGCATCGAGGAGCTACAGCGAGCTCTGCCCGTCACTTAATAAGTCCAATGCATTCCTCATATGAAAATATTTAAACATAACATAAACATTCGTATTAAAACTAGCATACGAAATGTCAATAATTTATCCCTAAACCATGAATGGGATAAAAATAACACATCCATATTCAAACATATCACAAAACATTCAATACAATATGTAAGATTTTTATCATAATAAATCATCTTCAAACAAGTTTAAAATCCATCAATGGATTTTGACATAGATGAAAATGATTGGTAAAACTCTTTGAGAGAAATTACCCTTTTTTATGAAAATATTTAAAAGTCACACAATTTAGAAAGGAAATAATTTAAAGACTTTTTTGAATCAAAGTTTCCCATTCCACTTTAAAACTTTTGAAAAGAAATAACATTTTAATAACATTTGTGTCCATATAAATAAATCCTAAAAAACCATTTTGAAAACATGGACTTTAATGAGATTGATTTAGAAGAATAAATATTTAAATCATTTGAAATGATGTTTTAGTAAAAATGTCCCTCAAATTAATCCCTTTTAAAACTATTTTATGAAACACGGAAATGGATAATAAATATGTCCCAGTAGATACTTACGTAAAAACAACCTCAGATAACAAAGAGATTGTGAAATTAACCCTTACATTGCACCTTCCTTTAGTCGAGGGTACGTTTAACCTCCTATAGGAAGAAATTATTATGTTATTAAATTATACCAGAACCATTTAAATATTTATGATGTCATACATTTTTCATTTATGACTTTATACTACCCATTTAATAATAATTTTTGTGTTAAGTTAACATTTCGGTTAATAATCGCTTTCTTTATCATACGTGTTTTAACTTGTTACTCTTGATTGTATAACATAGATAATGATTTAAATACATACAGAATATAAAAAATTATTTATATATCATAAATATTTACAATATAAATATGTATAATAGACATATATATGAAATGGAAATCACTGTTTATGGAGACGGTATTCTGTACGTACGCATAAACGTTGTTTCCGTTTTCATATCGTATTGAACGTAAGTAATTGAATAAGATATATGTAAGTAAATATATATATATATATATATATATATATATATATCCAGTAGCATTATTATTTCATATATTACATACTTATTAGTAATATATTTTTGTAATCGTCGATGTATGGTGGACTTAAAAATAAATCTCATCGCGTCGTGTAGACGGTAATCTATACGTACGCACGAGCGACAATATCATTTCATTGAAGGTGTGTAATTTGATGTTATATAATATATATAGAATCATTATCATGTCATATTTATTATATAAATCAATTAATCATCAGTTTATCCATCCAAATAACATAGTGTTGAATAACAAATTACACCACGGCGTGGAGACGTTAAGCCGTACGTACGCACGCATGGTGACATTATCATTGATAAGATGGATAGAATAATGAATACAGTTGTTCCATATTTATAATAAAACCATAGTATATTTAAGATAGTAGATTTATTATTTTAGAATATAAACAAAAAATAAAGAGTAAGTGGAGGAATAAAGGAACTTGAAAGAGGGTGGTGAAATCATTACTTCTTCTTCGGGTTCTTCCTTTTGACTTGATCAAAAGGGCTCCATAGGTTGGATTTCTGACTAAAGTGAGGCCTCTAGGTTGAAGAGAGGATGGTTGAGAGGATATTTTTTCAGGTTTTGGCCGAGCAAAATGGCTTTGGAGGTGTGAATTTGAGATAAGGGGAAGTTCCCTTTTATAAGAGGGGTGAGGGGCATCTTTGGAAAAACATAAAATATTATTTTATAATAAATTTATATTCGGTTTATAATAGATCCAAAGTGACTTATTTCGAGGCTAGGGTGGGTATGGGTTGGAATCCTCTCAACCAATAGGTTTTAGATAAGTTTAGGTCACCATTTTAACCTTATCATTTAGATTTAACTCTAAGTTAAATAATTTAACTTTTATCGTGTCTTCATGTATTCTTGCACTATATGGTTAATAAACATACTATATACTACTAATAGAACCCCAAATGGTTCATTAATGTCATATATATTATTATATATGTATTTTGGCTGAACCTTATATTTTTAGAACCATTATATCAATTAATAATATAATATTTTTTTAAAAAACTATTTTATGACAACATTGACACTATTTGTTATTTTTTTGTTACAATAATAACAACATGATTACTTCAAAAAATACATTGAATCAATCCTAACATGTCATATTCTCCTAGAAAATTTGTGTATGTCATAAAAAATTTGAAATTATATTTAATTTAATATTTATAATACAATTTATTCGAATCTTTCATTAATAAGGTAATTACTGCATCATCATTATGTCATTATAAATTAATTATTTAATCTCTAAAAATTATAAATAAAATAACATTATGTAGGAAATATTTTTATTTTTCTAATGAAAATTTATAGTCGAATTTATCTTATTTTTAACCCTATATTAAAAATGTTATATTTATTAAACATTGAATTTAACACTTTTAACTCTTCTTTGAATTAAAAAATAATAAATGTCCTATTCTAATCCAACTAGACCAAAGAGGCTCATATTTTATTTTTAAGATCGTTTTGGGTCTAATTACACTTAATCAATAGAAATAGGACATGTTTTATGGTAATAATAATATCAATTTTCACCCTTAATTACCCTATTTACTTTTAACCGTGGTAAATAAAAGTAATAAATTACTATTCACCAAAAATTATTTTCATCTTATTGAACAACATTTTTTTACCTGATATCTACTATTTCTCTCAGATTATTTAAATTCCACTCACAGAAGCGGTAAAATTATGTTTTATGTAAATTTTCAAATTCTCCTAGGACGTGGGTAAAAGACGGTGAAAAGGTCAATAAAATTTGTATATATCTAAACTTATTATAAACTGGATCCAATGAATTAAATTGAAATTATATAGGTATTATATATCTATTTTTAACTAAAATAAATATCAATAAAATAAATAATTATTCTAATAAAAATTCAGTTGTAAACTATAACTTGGTGTTTTTCACTATTCATCAAAAATTGAAAGTTTTCAGAAAAATACCAAAAATCTACCCTAATCTAATTTTGATATTCCAAATTAAAAAATTAAGTATATTTTACCAAATTCAGAACATAGAAGTTGCATTTATTAATTCAAAATTAATTCCCATTGTCAAAATTAAAAGGCGTATTATTAAGAAACAATAACTATCAAAATATTGACACTTGTTTATATCCAATATCAAATTTAAATTACTTAAAATGACCAGAATTGGATTAAATAGTAAAAATATAATCTATTTATACTTCAAAACCATTAAAATGTATAATTTAACACAATAAATTATTTTGACTAAAAAAGTTGTTTTCAGTTAAAATATAGTAATTTTCACTATTCACCCAAATATGAAAGTTATCAGAAAACACCAAATATTTATTGAAACTAAATTCTTGTGTCTCGATTATAAAGAAGAAGTTTATTTTGTCAAATTTAATATATTAAAATTTCATATATTTCATTTAAAAATGGTTCTCCATTAAAAGGTGGTAAAATTGCATTTTTAGAAAAATAATTCTTTTATCTGAAGAAAAATGAATTTTTTCTTACATTATGTCTAAGAAAACCGTAATATGGATTTTAAAATTATAAGGATTATATAATGTTCACAATTCAGTTATTACTATTAATAAACACTTTTGAACGGCTAGTTTGGTAAGTCATGATGCACTTGAACTCAATGTTGCGTGTAGTGGATGTTATTGCATTACTTTGAAGAAATAATGTACTATGAAATATTGGGGTGTTAAATTCTTCCCTACTTCAATAAATTGTTTCCTTGCAATTTTAAATTGTTCTTCTAAAATAAAAGTTTGAAAATAGAAAATACCTTTGTGGGAAATCCCACACCAGAAATTGGGTAAATAAAATTTAGTCTTAATAAGAGGAAAAGGGGAATGAAAAAGTCACCACCAAATTATGATCTAGATTAGGAGAACATTGGTGGAAATTAGAGACATATAATTGTAGGAAAAACATAAATATTTATAGTGAGTGATTGAGGACATCAATCACAAACAATTGCAAAATTGTGGGCCTCAAAGCCACCAATCTATGATGATTTAAAATACCATCGGTTCAAAAAAATGTAAGGTATTAGGCTAACAAATTTTTGGTTTTAATATCCCTTCTGTAAAGTTTAATAATTAATTTATCCATAAAATAAGATGGAATATATATATATATATATACTTGACAAGTATAATTTCATCGTTCAACTAATTTCTACCACAAACTCATCTTTCAAACTAAAAGATTTCAAAAAAAATATTCTATTAATCCTAATCATATATGGTTTCAAAAATAATGAATTTATAATTCAAATACCAGACCCTTTAAAAAACTAAATTATTCAATTGAGAACATTACGTGTATCATTGATAGGTGATACAACCTTGCATCCCTTCAGTTGTTGGTTCAAGTCTCACGGCCTTGCCGGACGTGACGGGTTACCGCCCGACCTCCAGGTTGTCCTTTTTATGGAAATCCAAAAACAACCTTAACAATAGCATCCAATTTCAAACATAATCCATTCCAACCTTTAAAATTATCCAAAATACTTATATCCAAACTCTCAGTCCAGAGTTTATAAGGAAGTTAAACATAATGAGGTTCCTTTTTTCCAGGTAATAACAAGTGAACGGCTTCATCGTGTATTCTTTTACAACACCACTACCTCCTGAATTACCATAATCAACTATATCTTATTCCAAAATCACCACCACATTATCCTGACCATATTAAGGATTATCTTTCCTTCAGCCGTTTATTTTCCAAAAAATCGTAGCTTACTATTAATTCACATTTCTTAGAACCATATAATCTAAAACCCTCAATAAAATAGTATTGCAGTACAAGTCTTATTTATCTCCATAATTAAAGTAACCAGTATACTATTAATACAACAATCAAATGAAATAATTCTATAATAACAACATAAGAACACTAGACATTCTTCTTCATCTGAGGTAATATCATAACTTGATTATTATCCAATAATATCATTTGTGGTATACTCTTATGAATCAGACATTGATTCAAGTAGTCTCTCAATTCCTTGCAGATGAAGCATTTTAAATTTGAAAACATTTTATTACCCTTGAAATAACGTACTTGGTGTCCTTTTTTCCATACTAATAACAAGCTCCCATTCCCTTTAATCATTTACCAAGGTGATTCATTCCACATTTATCACATAATGGAAAATCATTCTTTCCCTTATTCCCTTTATCCATCTTTATTTCTATCATCCTTTTCTTCTCTGGCTTCCCTTAAAAGCCATAGAATTCAGAGAATTATTTACTGATCTTATTAACACAAGATACTATTTATTCATATGATGATAATACGTGGGAGAATATTTCCTTTCTGAATGTTGGATTAATACCATGAATGATATGACCCTTCTCACTCTTTGGATCATAAGTATTGTAGGAGTTCTCATTTCTTCTACTGGTCTCCATTTCTATACTTGATTAGTTTATGAATGGTAATACATAAATCTAAACTTGTAAAATACATAACATATATTGAATAGTTTATGGATATAATACATAATCATAAAAATGATTTCATTGTGGATGTATATACTCATAAACCCTTCACAATGGTTTGTAAATAAAATGAGAATTATTCTAAGAATATCCCCCGAGAGTGTCGTAACCAAGAGTGCAGAAAGGCCCATTGTCGTGCACCATTTCCCATTCGAGTCTAGGTAAAAGTGGTGCTTTCAGGGTTTACCCCTAGGTACATCTGTGCTTGAGCCGCCTCTACTTGCTCGTATCAAGACATGGATGTATTGCTTGGAAAACTCACAAAATCTCCACAGTACCAAAATTCAAAGAAGTTCTTCTATACTAATCCTCAAATCCTATCATAGGGTAATGTTCTCTAATCAGAGTTTATCTAAATCTAATTTCCATGTTTATTCCTAAACTTCCTCTGATACCAACTTTAATGCCCTGACCCCAGTTACCCAGAGTCGGTGCATTCTTTTAAGACATTGGCATGATTACAATAAACCAAGTCCCGAAGGACCAATTTGTTTAGCAGTCTTGGAAAATAGATTACATACATGAATGTTACATTACACATTATAACATACAAAACAATATCAATAATACTTTATAAACTCCATTATTCTCTTGGATTAACCCTTCATATCAATCACAATACAATTCTTGGAATCCTAAGAAAAATAAAACATAGAAACGGGTGAGCTCAAACACTCAGTAAGGGTAGCAATATAACAGAATCTTTCATAAATAAGCATAAAACATTAAGGCAATTCATAAGACTAAAACAAAAGCCTTTTAAACATTAACTTTAGAATAATATGGCAATGATAAAATAAAATAATTCCATTTACTTACTCACATGGATAATCTACTAGTCAAATAATAACATGCAATATCAATAGCCACTTTCATAATGATGGAATGCATAATGCAAGACTATCATAACCACATAGTCAAGGCCTTGTGTGAATACTACAAACAAGATTTTGTCAAGGCCTTGTGCCAAGAAACTATGTTGTCTCATGAGACCTACCGATTTATTGAGGAGCTATAGGGGGCTCGACCCATCACTTACTAAGTCCAATGCATTCCTCATATGAAAAGGTTCAAACATAATATAAACATTCATATTAAAACTAGCATACAAAATGTCAATACATTATCCCCAAACCATGAATGGTATAAAAATAACACATACAAAATCAAACATATCAAAAAAAATTCAATACAATATGGAAGATTTGTATCACAATAAATCATCTTTAAACATGTTTAAAATCTATCAAAGGATGTTGACATAGATGAAAATGATTTGTAAAACTCTGAGAGAAATATCAATTTTTCATGAAAACATTTAAAAGTCACACAATTTAGATAGGAAATAAATTAAATACATTTTTGAATCAAAGTGTCCCATACCACTTTGAAACTTTTGAAAATAATTAACATTTTAAAAACATTTATGTCCATATAAAAAAATCCTTAAAATCCATTTTAAAAACATGGACATTAATAAGAATGATTCAAAAGAATAAATATTTTAAACATTTGAAATAATTTTTAAGTAAAAAATTCACTTAAAATTATCCCTTTTAATACTCTTTAATGAAACATGGACATGGATAATAAATATGTCCCAGTATATACTTACGTAAAAACAACCTCAGATAGTAAAGAGATTGTGAAATTAACCCTTATGTTGCACTTTCCTTTAGTCGATGGTACATTTAACCTCGTGTATGAAGACCTTAGTATGATATTAAATTATAACAGAACCATATTAATATTTATGATATCATACATTATTCATTTATGACTTTATACTTCCAATTTTATAATAATTTCCATGTTAAATTTACATTTCGAGTAATAATGGCTTTCTTTATCGAACATGTTTTAACTTGTTACTCTTGATTGTATCACTTAGATCATGATTTAAATAATTACAGAATATAAAAAATGATTTATATATCGTATATTTTTATAATATAAATATGTATACTAGTCAAATATATGAAATGGAAAACACCATTTATGGAGACAATAGTCCATACGTAAGCATAAACGATGTTTCTGTTTTCAAATCATATTGAACGGAAGTAAGTGAATAAGATATATGTAAGTACATAAATACATATATATATATATATATCTCCAGTATCATTATTATGTCATATATTATATACTTATTAGTAATATATTTTTATAATTGTTGATGTATGGTGGACTTCGAAATATATCTCATCGCGTCGTGGAGACGGTAATCCATACGTACACACGAGCGACGATATCATTTCCATAAAGGAGTGGAATTGGATGTTATATAATATTTATATAATCTTTATCATGTTATATTTATTATTTAAATCAATTACACATCATTATATCCATCCAAATAACATATTGTTGAATAACAAATTACAGCATGACGTGGAGACAGTAAGTCGTACGTACGCACGCATGGTGACATAATCATTCATAAGATGGATTGAATAATGAATATAGTTGTTCCATATTTATAATACCATCCCAATATATATAAGATACTAGAGTTATTATTTTATAATATAAACAACAAAGAAAGATTAAGTTGAAGAATAAGAGAACTTGAAAGAGGGTGGTGAAATCATCACCTCTTCTTCGGGTTCTTCCATGGATTTGATCAAAAGGTATCCTTTGGTTGGATTTCTGACTAAAGTAAGGCATATAGAATGAATGGAGGATAGTTTAGAGGATATTTGGGCTAGTTTTGGCCAAGCCAAATGGCTTTTTAGGTGTTAATTTTAGAGAAGGGGAAGTACCCTTTCATAAGAGGGGTGTGGGGCACCTTTGAAAAAACATAAAATATTATTTTATAATAAATTCATATTCGGTTTATAATGTATCCAAAGTAACTTATTTAGATTCTAGGGTGGGGATTACTCGACATCCTCTCATCAAATAGGTTTTAGAAAAATTTAGGTAACCATTTTAACATTATCATTTAGATTTAATTCTAAGATAGATAATTTAACTTTTACCGTGTCTTCTTGTATTCTTACACTATATGGTTAATAAACATACTATATACTGCAAATATAACCCCAATTGGTTCATTAATATCATATATATTATTATATAAGTCTTTTTTTTCAAACCATAATTTTATTAGGACCATATATCAATTAATAATATAATATTAGTTTTAAAAACTAATTTATGTCAATTTTGACACTATTTGATATTTATTTTCTGATAAAATAATAACAGCAAGATTACTTAAAAAAGTACATTGAATCAATCCTAACTTGTCATATTAGCCTAGAAAATATGTGGACGTCATAAAAACATTGAAATTATTATTATTTTAATATTTATAATACAATTTATTTGATTCTTTCATTAATAAGGTAATTACTGCATCATCATTCGGTCATTATAAATTTAATTATTTAAAATTTAAAAATTATAAATAAATTTCCATTATGTAGGAAATATTATTATCTTTCTAATTGATATTTATAGTCGAATATATCTTATGTGTAACCCTATATTAAAAATGTGTTAGTTATTAAACTTTGAATTTAACAATTTTAACTCTTCTTTGAATTAAATAATAATAAATGTCCTAATCTAATCCAAGTTGACCAAAGATGTTCATATTTTATTCCTAAAGTTGTTTTGGGTCGAATTACACTTTACCAATAGAATTATTACATGTTTTAGTGTATGAATAATATCATTTTTACCCTTAATTACCCAATTTACTTTTAACCGTGGTAAATAAAAGTAAAAAGTTACTATTCACCAAAAAATATTTTCATCTTATTGAAAAACATTTTTATTACTGATATCAACCGTGTCTCTCAGTGTTTTGAAATTCCACTCATATAAGTGGTAAAATTATGTTTTATGCGAATTTGCAAATTCTCCTAGGAGGTGGGTAAAAGACGGTGAAAAAGTCAATAAAATTTTAATATATCTAAACTTATTATAATCTGACTCCATTAAATTACATTGAACTTATATTGGTATTATATATCTATTTTGACCTAAAATAAATTTAAATAAAATAAATAATTATATTATTAAAATTTCGATTTTAAACTATAACTCAGTGTTTTTCACTATTCATCAAAAATTGAAAGTTTTCAAAAAAATACCAAAAACTTACCCTAATATAATTTTGATATTATGAATTAAAATAATGAAGTATATTTTACCAAATTAAAAAAATATAAGTTTCATTTATTAATTTAAAATTAATTCCTGTTCTCAAAACCAAAAGGCGTTTTTTTGAGAAACAATAACTATCAACAGATTACCAGTTGTTTATGTCCTATCTCAAAGTGAAATTACATAAAATGACCTGCATTGGATTAAATGGTAAAAATATAATCTATTTATACATAAAATCATTAAAATGTATAATTTAACACTATAAATTATTTTGATTAAAAAAGTTGTTTTCAGTTAAAATATAGTATTTTTCATTATTCACTGAAATATGAAAGTTTTCAGAAAAACACCAAAAATTTATTGAAACTAAATTCATATGTTTTGATTCAAAATAAGAAGATTATTTTGTCAAATTTAATATATAAAAGTTTCAAATATTGGATTTAAAAAGGTTTTTTCATTAAAATGCAGTAAAATTGCATTTTTTGAAAAATAATTATTTTATTTGAAAAAAATGTATTTGTTATTTAATTATGTATAAGAAACTAATAATAAATATTCTAAAATTATTAGGATAATATAATTTTAAAATTTAGTTTCTAATATTAATAACAGTTTTTGAACAGCTAGTTTGGTAAGAAATGTTGCGCTTGAACTCGGTGTTCCGTGTAGTGCAAGTTATTGCATTACTTTGAAAAATAACGTACTATGAAATCTGGGGTTGTTACAGCTCCAAAGGTCCCTATAACAAAAATTTTGTGCAATTTATCATTTTATTCTATCTATTGGATTCCCTCTAAAAGCATGAGGCTTATATGGACTTACTTGATATTTTTCTCTCTTCACAATATTGATTTCGATGAATCAAAGTGAGTTGATGATTGGAAATTGGGGTTTGTGATCTAAAAATATATTTTCTTTGGGTTTGTTCATAATATTACTTTCTCCCCAAGAAAATATTCATATATTAAACATTCCATTTATTGATATATGGATTTATATTCTAACTAATGATGATATATTGGATTGTTTCTTGAAGAAAAGAAATGTTTAATGTGTAAATGTCATCCACGTTGATTAGAGCTATATCTCTCATGAATTAGGGAATGAATATGGGTAATTTATTATAGATTGGTCTTATTGAGACCTTTTTGATATTGAATATCATCTTGTATCTCCATTCTAATGATGGATTCACTATGTGTCGAGGTTAATTAATTTAAACTAACATGCTCTTCAATATTTGATAAGGAATTCATGATCCATTATTTATATGAGAATTGATCTGATGAATTAATGTTTTCTTCTTTGAAATATCTCTGAACATGATCTAATTAAAAACATCATGAGATATGTGATTTTAGAAATGTGTTTCTTAACTTGGAATCCCATGTTTTTTCTTGTTCTTGTTTTTTATTGATTACGTATATTTTAGTTTAGTTACTTTTCCACTTTATTTTAATGATATATCCATCCACATTGATTCTATTTTTACAATTATTATCACACTATATTGATAATATATTTATCTAAATTTTATTATTTTATAAGGAATTTTCAAAATGACCTTTATGTGCACTAAAATCTCAATGAATTTTTTGGCTGCAATTTTTAAAATTCTATATTTTGCAGTTTTAAAAAGTTTCTATTTTATTTTACTTGAACTTATAAAGATATCATATTTTCATGAAACATAATTTTTTGGAAATCCAATATTTTTATGTTGATTTTATTAGTTCACATATAATACTAAACATGTTGTTTTTATGATGAATAAATTTTATGAATTTATTATTTTATTTTTTAGAACTGAATTATTCCCATAATGTTGTTGCTTCTATTTTTTGATAATATTTAGAGCAATAGACATCAGATTTATTTGATTCTTGATTGGTTGGAAAGATAATAGGTTTTAATAAAAAAAATTCTATTTAAAAAAAGGATGAATAAGTTTTTTAGATCCAATAAAAATTCATTTAAATTTGTAAATGTATGCTTTCCAGTTTTTCAAAAAGTATTGGAAACCCTACTTTCATGAATAGTTTAATGCGCTGTTTAATAGCCCTAATTTCTCTATAGTGAAAATTATGGTTACGCAACCCTACATTATTGTTCATTACCTATTCTATGTTACTATTTATTGTACAATGTTTGGTTGAGAACCCTTATATTATTGTTCATTCTCTATGCTTCATTATTGTTCATTCCCTAAGATACATTACAATTCATTTCGAAAAATATGGTTCAAAAACCTTATGTTACTATTAATTCCCTATACTGTGTTACAATTCATTCCTTATGATACATTACAATTCATCTCCGCAATGTTTAGTTCATCAACCCAACATCATTGTTCAGATCCTATGTTTTGTTAAAATTTATATCCAATCCTACATTTCTTTTAATTCCCTACGCTACATTACTATTCATTCCGTACTTTTCGATATAAATTGATTTATTTTATATATATATAGACTATTTTCTATGGTTTTTATATTATATAAATTGACATTAAATCTAGGTATTATGTTTGAAGAGTTCTTAATTCTTTTTGGTGGAATAATTAAAGAGAAAAATAACAAAATATTTCAATGCCTTTTTCCAATAATATTGGTGCTTTCAAGTTTGTTTTTTTTCATGTATTAGAATTTACATTTGGCATGTGCCGCTAGTTTTCTATAACCACATTGATGATGTTTAAATGAATATAAATTTGAAATTTATGTCATTTAATGCTATTTTTGTTCTGGAGATATTTTTAGTAGACATATTCAAATTATTTTGAATTTTTTTTTGAGATTTATTCTGTATGAATAAACTGACAATGGTGATATGATAATTATGGAGATATTTACTAATAATATTGAATACATTTATATTGAATATCCAATGGAAGAATATATTTTACAAATATATAATATTTTCTATATATATATATATCATTATTTCTTGAAGGTTATCTATCCAACATCAATATGGAAGAAAGACTGTGCTAAAATATTTGATAATTTTTTTTTCAAAAATAATGTGATGTGAACTTTGAACCTGCTATGCATTTCCAACATCCTGTTACACTCTATTTCATCACCTTCATAATCACCAAAGGGATGAATTACTTCTACATCATCTAAAATTTCATTAACTATGTGAGATTATCTAATCCTCAACAACCAGTACCTGTGCATTAATATTTTATATTCTCATTCTTCTGGTTCAAAGTCTGTAACACTTTCCCCAATTCAAAAATACCCTATATTTTTTTCTATTTATTATTTTACATATGAAGTCATTATATTTAATCTATTTCCTTGGGTTGTGAGTCCTAGATTCTAATGTCATGATCTAAGGTTTGTGACTCCATGTATCTAAAGTCAAGAATATTTAGGTAGTGACTCCCTGTGTCTAAAGTCAGGTTGTATGGGTTGTGAATCCTCATACATAAGTAACTGTCATGGTATCACTCCACTAGAAAAGTATTATTTAATTGGGTTATCATTCCCCCATAAAAGCCATTTTTAGTTCACTCATATCTCTCATCGAGAAGAGATATATATGAGTGCAGGTAGATCCATTATGGACTGATGTACTATAAAAAACAACCTTGCATTCTATGCTTTTCCTACTGCTCAGTAACCTTAATAATTAACTGTGATATTTATTTTAATTAATCAATTTATTTGATTAAACTTTTTAATGTAGTCTATTTCCCCCTTCTATACCATCTACAACTACCCGTTTTGACCAAACAATTGTTATCAAAGGGTAATCCTATTAAAATTGATTTTCTCTATTATTCTCCTTCAAATACCAATCAATTGGTATCATATGATAACCTTCTTAAGAATATTTTAGATATATCATTATCTTTATCAATACCAGACATTGGTATCATTTGTCATTCCTTTTTTAATTTATCCATCCCTTTTATAGAGTATTCATTAATATTTTAAGGATGATAACATATTGATGGTACTCATTGTATATGGATATAAATATTATAATATAGAAGGATTGAACCAGAATAATTCTTTGATTCCATAAAATTCACCTCACATTGATGGCTATGATTATGGTCATTATAGATACCGAATATAGGCTTCCCTCAAATAGTTGATCACTGATAATTGGTCTATCATGTCAATACAGTATACACTATCTAATGTTATCCCATATACTCTTACCATGATTGATGTTACTTGATATGTTTTAAATTAGAATGTTGTTAATATTTTATAATTCACTTATAACAGAAGTGTTTTTAGTCATGTGTCTTATTATAAGACTGCTCATGAAATATTGATGATTCTAAAAGTTACTCACATTGGCTCAGAAAAATTTATTTAAACAAATCATGGAATTCTTCATGTGAAGTACCAAGACATTAAGATGTGTAAAGATGAAATAGTGAACAAAATATTCCAAAGACTCAAAAGCATTGTGAATGGAATGAATTCACTTAGAGAAAATATGAAAAAACAAGTACTTTTTGAAAGAGCACTATGAGAATTACCAAATAAATGGCATGCAATAATGTTTTCCATTGATGAAAGCAATAATTTAAAAGATTACACCCTTGATGAATTTATTGTATCATTACTCCAATATTAACTCGAACTAAAGAACATAGCTGATGAGGAGACAACAAAAATAAAATTTGTAGCATTTAAATATGTGAATATTTTTCTAACGACTCTTCAGATTATTATATATAGAATTATGAGAAATAATATATGGCGTAGATTATGACCGGAGATTAAAAAAGAATGAAAATGAAAGTATTCAAAAATAAGTATAGAAGATTCACTCAAAAAGAATAATAAAAGGGAGATAATAAAGGTTGTTCAAATTACAATGCTTTGGATGTAACCAATTTTTAGTGTAGGAAGAAAGTGAATATCAAACTTGATTTCCATAAACTAAATAATAATGATAACTACAATAGGAATAACATAAAGGCATTAAACCCTATTGGATTTTTATAGAAGAATCAAATTCCAGTGAACAATCTGGTAATGAAAAATAATCTCCTAACTTGTACTTCATGGAATCACTAGAAAATGATTTTAATTCTTATTGTTATTCTAACTATTCAGATTCTGAATGTGATTCTGGAAAACCATGTTTTTTTGAAATAAATAATGAAATTAGAAAATTAGGAAATGTTATTTTCAAATCATCTGATTTATATAATAATCTCAAAGAAAAAAAATGAGAAACTTGATTATGAAAATAAAATATTTTTTCAATATTATGAAAAATTAAGAAAGTCTAATGCTAATTGTCATTAAAAAACATACGAAAATGTGAAATCAGCTCATTGTTTGAATAAATATTCAAAAAAGGATGTTGGATATTTTAAACAAATTTCATATTATTTTATTCAAGGCCATGAACATTATCCTGAGATGATGGATTTGACTAAAAATGATAAGAAAAATAATTGTTTTGTCTATGAATTGGGATTACCACAAATGTATAAAAATGGTTTTACATCATCTATTACTTGTTTTAAATGTGTTTGAAAGGAAACTATTCAAATATTTTGTTCCCTTATATTTAAACCATCTATGAGTTTTATAAAAAATAATATTTCTCCATTTTTATTATCTATAGTATCTCAAAATAATTATTTAAATTATGTTTGGGTACCTAAATAATTTAAAACTATTCCTATTAGACCCAAAGTAGCTTTGGAAACAAAATTGTAAAGTAATTGATTTCTGTAAGAAATATGGAATTGATGTATCTATTAAAATATATGGTACATTTAAAGTGGATGATCTAGCTATATGATCAAAGACCCATCAATTTTTACCATTTACAACACATGTGATGGAGAAACTATTACAATTGGAGACAATTCTAATGGTAATGTAAAAGGTTTAGGTAAAGTTATAATTTCAAATTCTACTTTTATTTATAATGTTTTATAGGTTTAGGGTTTATAACATAAATAATTTAGTATATAATGATTTTGAGAATGGAATGGGACTTAAATTTTTAAATGAAAGTGTTTAGTTTTTAAAATATTTTTCTTTATTATTTTATGCTAATAGAAAATGTAATATTTATAATACATATTTTTTTGAACTAACAGTTTAACAAGAATTGGGATTGAATGTTGTGCAGAATGACAACATCATTTTGCATCAATATTTAGGTCATTGAAATTTTAAAATGTTGCATAAGCTCTCAAAACATGATTATGTGTTACAACTTCCTTCCTTGATGAAAGATCATCTTCATGTTTGTGATGCTTACATGAAAGGGAACAAACACCGGATTTCTTTTAGAACCACCATTCATATAAATACTAATAGACCTTTAAAATTAGTTAATATTTAATTATTTTTCACCACTAAGAATTACAACCTCATGGAAAATAAATATACCTTAGTTATTTTTTGATTATTATAGTATATTTACATGGGTATACCTTTTTAACAAAATATTATACTTTATCTAGATTTATTTATTTTTTCATTTTGTTGAAAATTAAAAAGGATGCATTATTGTTTCTATTCTTAGTGATAAATGAGGAGATTTTTACAATTTTTTTAGAAATATTTTTTCAAAATAATTGGTATTTTGATAATTTTTCTACTCATAGAATACCACAACAAAATATTGATGTTGAATTAAAAAATAGTACTATTTTTAAAATGTATTGATCATTGTTAATTGAATATAATTTTCTAAGAATGTTTTGGAATGCGATTATTTTATCTTCTTGTTATATTTCAAATAGAATTAGTATTAATCCTTTATTAAATAAAACTCCTTATGAATTATTTAAAAATAAGAAGAATAAAATTGGTAAAATTAGTGTTTTTTGGTTGTAAATATTTCATTAAAAATAAAAAGAATAATTTAGATAAATTTGTTTCTAAGTGTGATGATCATGTTTTTATTGGATATTATAATAATAGTAAAGCTGATATAGCTTATAATAGAAGACCCGTGATTATTGATGAATCATTTAATGCTTTTTTTAATGAAAATATTGTTAAATTAAATTTTGATTCTAATGTTATTGATGATGAGTTTATACATTCTTATTTTGGGGAAGAAATTCCTTGAGATAAGATTAAATCAATAGTAGTGGAGCATACCTTCTCAATAATATCCAAAATCCTAGAAGATTCATAATTATCATCAAGTCGAAAATGTAATTGGAAATGTTGATTCTAGTGTTAAAATTAGAAATTATATTTTGCATTATTTTACCAATTGTGTTTTTATTTATGATTTTGTGCATTTGAATGGAAATAATGAATAGAAATATAAAAACTCTATTACTTCTATGCAATATGAATGAAATCAATTTTTTAGAAATAATTTTTCGACTTTAGTATAATTTCTTGAGAATAAGTAGGTAATTGGTACTAAGTGGATTTTTGGAAACAAGTTAGAGGAATAGGGACAAATTTTCAAAAACAAATCTAGAATTATTGCTAAAAGATACTATATGAATAAGTTAATGTTATTGATGATTTTTTTCGCATGCTTCCAGGTTAGCGAAAATTAAAATTTTTTTGTATTTTTATAGTTTTCATGGTTTTAAATTATATCAAATGGATGTGAAAAGTTATATCGTAAATAGTTTTATGACTGAAGATGTTTTTGTTTCTCAGCCACTTAGTTTTAAATTGAAAATATTCAAAACCATTATTTTAAATTATCTAAAGCATTATATGGTCTTAAACAAAAACCTAGTTCTTGGTATAAAATGATTTATTTTTTTAAATAATGATTTTATGAAAGGAAATGTTGACCATACTATTTTTATTAAAAGAACATCAAATTCTATTCTGTTTTTACTAATTTATGATGATCATATAGCATTTGGATCATCTAGTGACATTATTTGTAATAAATTTTCTAATTTTGTGACTTATGAGTTTGACATGAGTTTAATGAGGGAATAATTTTTATTTCATACAGTTCAAATATTTCAAATAAAAGATGAAATCTTTCTTAATCAATCTATGTATGCAACAGAGATAGTTAAATATTCTGGTATTGTTTAATCTATATCAATGAAAGCTCTTATGGGTACTAATTGTAAATTATACATTGATAAATCTTGTAAGATTTTTGATTTTTATGTTTAATGAGGCATTAAAGGATGATTTATTTGTTTAATAGCATCTAGTTCAGACATCATTTTTGGTGTTTGTATCTGTGAAAGATTTCAGGCTGATCCAAAACAAAGTCATATTTATTATATAAATAGAATAAATAGATATGTTAAAGGAACTATTGGTTTTGGTTTATTTTATCCAAAATATAACTATTTTATTTAACAATTTATTCTGACTATGATTTTTGAGGATGTAGAATTGACCAAAAAAGAACATCAATTATGTGTCATTTTCTTGGGAAAAAATAATTTCCTAGTCATCTATGAAACAACTATCAGTTTCATTATCTACTGTAAAATATTATTATTTCTCAACTACATGTAGGTTTTCTCAAACTTTATGGATTAAGAAAACATTATGTGATTTTGGTTTTTTTCTTGAAAAACTTCCTATATATTTTGACAATACTTCTTCAATTTCTATTTCCAAAATGCACTTACAACATTATACAAAAAAAAATATTTATCTTAGATTTCATTTGACTAGAGATCATGTAAACAAGAATGATATTATTTTAGGATTAGTGCCCTATAAAAATCTGATATAAGATATTCTTACAAATACTTTAGACAATTCTCTGTTTGATAAAATTAATGTTGAACTTGGTATGTTGGAATTTTAACTTTATATCACTGCATTTTTTAGAGGTAGTTTATTTTAAATTTTGTTTATTTTCCAAAATGGGATAAATAACATGGTTTCAATTATCATGAAACATTGTTTTTGGGGAAAAATAAATCGTTTTTAATTTTTTTTAAATATTGGTTTTAATTGGATTAAATATTTTTGTTTTGTAATCAAACAAAAAAGGGTTGATTGTTTTTGTTTGTGGTTGATTTTATTTTTTTGATCACATATAATTGTTTTGATTACTTTTTTTATGATATCTCAATATATATTATTTTAATTTTTGTGATTCATATCACATTGGATAGATAAGATATTTATTTAAATTTTATCAGTTTATGAGGACATCTTGAAATGTTTTTTTAGTAATCAAAGAATTCAATAAATTTGTTGTTATTGTTTTAGATCTTCTATAGAATGTAGTGTTAAAAAATTTCTGTATTTATTTTACTCTAACTTTAATAGATATATTATTCCCATGAAACTTTATCTTATAGAAATACTAAATGTTTATATTTATTTTAATAGATTACATAGAAGTCTAAAAATATAATTTTGATAGTCAATAAATTGTATACACTTATGCATTGATATTTTAGAACTACATTTTTTCCAGAATGTTGTTTCTTCTATTTATTAATTATATTTGGAGAATTAGATGTTGAATTTATCTTATTCTAGATTCATTGGAAGGATAATAAGTTTGTCTACCAATAATATTTTTTTACCAAAGGCTATATATACTATTTAGTGACCTTTTTTGATGTATTTTAAATTATGTTGTCTATTTATTCACATAGTATGGGAAACCCTACTTCCATTAACAGTGTAATGTATGGTTCTTAAACCCTACTTTATCTATAGTGTAATGTATGGTTCCACAACCCTATGATATTATTCATTCCATGCACTACATTAATGTTTATTCTGTAATGTATGGTTCTGCAACCTTACGTAACAGTTCATTCCATATGCTACTTTAATGTTAATTCAATAGAGTATGGTTATGAAACCCTTTGTTACAGTTCGTTCCCTACCCTACGTTACAACTCACTCTCTACACAGTTTTACTATTAAATTTTGTAAAGTATGGCTCTTCAAGCCTATTTTACTATTCATACACTATGTTACATTACTATTTATACCCTAAGATACAAAACAGTTCATACCAAATACTAAATTACTGCTTATTCCATACACTATGTTATTGTTCATTCCATTTTTTTGTTGAAAATTGTTTTACTGAATATATATAGATTATTTATATGTTTTTTCTATAGGAAAATTCAAACTAAATATAAGGATTATTATCAATGATTTTTTAATTTTTTGATGGTTTATTTAATGAAAAAAATTAAAAAATTATTTCAATGTATTTCTTCAATTAATTCAGTCGATTCAAGTTTGTTTATTTTAAATAGTTGAATTTACATTGGGATTGTGCTGATAGTTTTAAAGTAAAAAAATAAATAATATTAAATGAATTTAAATTGGACTTTTATTTCATTTAGTGATATTTTTATTCGTGAGATATTATTTTAAGACTTATTAAAATTATTTTGAATTATTTTATTATATATTAATTCTACAGGGATAAGGAGGCAATGATGCTGTGATTTTTATAGAGATTTTTATGAATTTTCTTGACTCAAATTATTTTGACTTTCCAAAGTAAGCGGAGTAGATACAACTAGTGAAATTTTTTCTATATATATATATCATTCTTTATTTTTGGTTATCAATATAATATCAATACATAAGACACATGCTAACATATTTGATACACTATTTTTCAAAAAGAATGTTTTGTGAACTTTGAAACTGTCATGAATTTGCATTCCATGTTTATTAATATTTTATCTTCTCAATCTTCTATATCTGAGTCTATAACACTTTTCACATCTCTCACATGCACTTTATTTTTTCTATTTATGTTTATTTTCCCAAAATCATTATTTTTTATTCTATTTTCTTAGGTTTTGACTCTCAAATTATAATGTCAGGATCTATGGGTTGTTACTCTCTATATATAAAGTCAGGAGTATTTGGGTTGTGACTCCTAGTGTCTAAAGTTAGGTTCTAAGGGTTGTGAATCCCCATAAAATGTAAGTGTCATGGTTATCCCTCCAAAAAAAAGTATTCTATAATTTTCTTACGATTACCCCATAAAAATTATTTTTATTGCACATGTATCTCTCACTGAGTAGATAGATATAAGAGTAGAAGTAGGCCCACAATGGAAGAAACAACAACAAAAGGAATTGTTAGGTTCTTTAGCTTTTTGACTACTAATTAACCTTAATAATTAACTATAATGATAAATTTTATTAATTAGTTTATTTTTTTTAATTTTTTGAATTTGTTCAATTCACACCCTCTAGACCATCTTCCATTACTCGTTCTGATCTAACATCCCATTAGGTATATCTTTAAGCCTCATATATATTAAAATAAGACATGTTATTAGCATACTTATCATATAATCTAGCTTTCTATGGTTCTAAGGTTCTAATCCAATGAATAATACTGGCGTACTTTTTCAATGAGCTTTACGAAGGTAGTTCCATATGATTTTGGGCCCTTATATACTCTTCTTCCCTTGATATTATTCACGTGTAGGCTTAACCTATTTGATCTTTCTTGATATTTATCACATGTCGGTGTGTGTTTAGCCTGTGATACCCATTATTGTTCTTGATTCCATGATTATACATAGATAGGTTGTTATCATATTATATTTTTATCACATGATTGTGTATATTTCTACTGTATTATCATTCTAAAAATATTTGTGTTTTCATTCTATGAAATTCCATTGTGATTTTATTTCCACAAATTTGGAAGCATTGTCTTGGTACTTGAAATAGTTGAAACATCATGAAAAGAGTTTCTATTATAGGGGGGGTGAACCTTACATATAAAAATTACAATGATAGAACTTTACATATGGTTGGGGTATGAAGACCTTATAGCTTGACCTGAGATAAAATATCCAATTATGAAAACTAGGTTGTACTCCCCAAGGGAGTTTCTAAATATGAAAATTTTATATAATTACTTAATATAGTTAATGTTTCCCATGATTACCCATGGATTCAAAGTGACATGTTCACCAGCCTTTTGGGTAGTTCGTTATGACTTCTAACATCCGGTGGTTATTATTCTAGCAGGTACGAACAAAAATCATGGTGGTTTGGTTAGCACATGAATTCTATGCATATGTTTATTTATTACTTATTGATCATTTAGTATTACCATGAATTACAACTATTATTCATGTCCACACATGTTAAGGATGAATTATTGGGGTACTATTGGGTTTTATTACTCACACTTTGTATAATCATGTTGATTCACATATTAAATTTAAATATTGTGATCTCTATAATGGAATGGGACTCGAGGATGATATTTGATTTTAATTCATGTATCTATTAGTAATACCATGATTTATTTTAGTAAAATTTGACATCACTTCTATTATTTATCGTCATATACCTTATTAATATGGGGTTTCTTTCCATATTGGGAGCCCAATTATTTTTTTATAAAATATATGCAATCAATTAATGAGTTATGATTATTATTATTATACCCAAAAACAAATGGTTGTTTTATGTTATATATGATATGTATATATATATTATTTCTGAGGATATAATATCCCCAATGATAATGCACAGACCCTCACTGCTACTCAACATCCTCTTCTGTATAGAGAGGAACACATGAAGTCTCATGACTTTCATACTTAGGCATAGTGGTTTTGTTCTAGGTATTACAAAGATACATTATAAAACCCTTATATTAATTTCACGCTATAAAATTCAATCACTCTGACACACACAATTAAGGGTATTTCTACCTCATCGCATCATCTATTTCCCATATATCTTCTTTTAAAGTATGGTTTCACCACAAATCTTTGGTTTGGTGAGTGGTATTTTCTCATATCACATTCTCTCTTAAATCCATAATCTTTATTGTTTATCCCTTATGATAGATATTTTAATATACTGGAACAACATCTGATTTCCTTACATGTGTTGGATCATGTATATACCTCCTATAGAGTGTTATATGGAACACGTCATGAACTTGAGAGAGATTCTATAGAACCTGCTAAGGATATGAAATCATCATAATTTAATCATGAATTTTAATAGAGTGGATATATCTAGGGAAAATATTTCCCTTCATTTTGAATCAGATAAGCTTCTTCCATGAGTTTTTTTTATAGGAATACAATGTCACTAAATTTGAACAACATGCCTCAATGATGATTGTAATCATGAATTTTATGTTGATTTTGAGCTTCCCTAATATGATTCTTAATATATATGAAATTTTCTACAAGTTCAAAATCCAGAATAATTCCCAATAGATTTAGTTATCCAACTTAATCTCTAAACATAGATGTTATTATATTCTTTCAAAAAAAGGAATCATCTGAACCCACCTGAATTCTCATGTGAAAGTAATTGATATAAGAGAATTCAAGACGTAGAAAATTTTTATCCTAACGATGTTTTAAATTATAATAAAAACGTATCAACATATCCCCTATGGTATGAATATTATGATCATATTGACCATCTATTTGAGGATTATATGTTGTGATAATGTTCTATTTGGTAATCAAATCATGGAGACAATTCTCTAAAATATCGAGGAAAACCTCTGAACCATATCAGGTAAAATATAATGTGGTATTATGTGAATCCTTTTAACTTAATTAACATATATCCTAGAAATATTATCAAGACTGAAATAAACATTGAAGGAAATTAAATGTGTTGGTTTCATAAGGCAATCGAGTATAACTGATTTAATTTTTTCCCTTTAGATGTTTTAGGATTTCTACTAAAAAAATACAAGGCAATTGTTTCCCATTTTCATTCTAGTAAGTTAATGGTTAGAACATCCCCTTAGAATTATATCTAGTAGAAATAATTTAATGGCATTCTTGTACTCATGATACATACTCTACAATATACTTATTAATGTTATCCCACTAAAAATACTCGTATAAATCCATATATGTCATCATAATTTTTGGATTAAAAGAGAATTATGATCTATGTGAATCATCCAATATATTTCTCATAAAATATGGTATTTGTTTACCACAATATTTGTTTTAGAACCTTATAATTCCATAAAAAAATATTATTGAACTCTTGATCATTTTTTAAATTCTTCAGCAGTTCTATAACATCCTTTTTCACCTGTGTAATCCTCACATGGATGGATGGATGAAAGAAATATATGATATATCCAATTTCATCATGTTTTCAAGATCAATATTTTTTTTAAAAATTTACATTTTTATGTATTTCAATCTGTATCATGGATAAACTAACATTGTCTTTCTAACGTAGACAATCAATAACCACATTTTCCTTTCTATGTGCTAGTGTATAGAGTAGTCATAATGTTTAATTAACTCTTACAATATATATTCCCACTTATTAACATATTTCTATGTGAATATATATGTTTTCCTTTTAAGATAATTATATATTTCATACTGTTCACCATAATTATAATGCATCTAAATTTTTAGTGAAAATGAAAATTATAACAACTAAAAATCTTGAGTTGATTAATTTTTATCCTGATTTTTAAATGGGAATGTTGTAAAAGCTATCACTATATCATTCTGTAAGATGATGGATCCTGGTCCCTTCTTTTATGAATCATTAAATATCATAAAACCATTTACACTATAGGATAGTTTGAGAATATGTGTGATGGCCAACCCTCTTGTTAAATCCTTTTAATTTTCCTCACAGTCATCTATGTAATGTAATTTTCCTCACTTTCTCATAAACGTGGTAATTGTATTATATTTCCATGATAAATCCTTCACAAAGTGTTGGATGCATCCAGCCAACCCTAGAAAATTATTGATCTCAATTATCATGGTTGTTTTAGATAATTTCTCAATAACTTCCATCTTTGAAGTGTCCACTGAAATACCCTCACATAAGATTATATATATTGATCATAAATAATTTTATATCCATAATTCACATTTTATTAATTTGGAGTACATCTTCACTTTCATATGGGTCTTCAACACAATCCAAAAACATTCATCATGATATTCTTTTATCTTATAATATATAATAATAACATATATAAATACTCTCAAAAAATGATCCTGTTAATCTCTAAAGACATTATTAATTAAATCCATAAAGATAACAAGTGAAAAGCTAAGTCCAATTTACAAAACAATATATTCACAATGAACATACCTCAGACTAAAATATTTATTAGTCATATCCTATTTCTCGACCTTTAATTGATTATATCCAGAATAAATGTCATTATTGGAAGAGTATTGATCTATGTATTATTGATTATATAATTAATCAACATGAGTTAGAAGATACTTGTTCTTGGTAGTGATAATTATATATTGTATATAATCTTTCCAAAATAGAATTTAACCATCTTTCTTCTTAAAGAAGGAAAAGGTGATGCCCATGGTAATGAACTAGGGAATATGGATCTCTTATAAATATTTTAAAAGTAGTTTCTTCTGAAATTCATAAAACTAAATTAGGGCCATTCTATATGGAGTCTCTGAAATTGGTGTAACTTCATATTTTATTTGTATTGAAAAATCAACTTCATGATTTGGTGAAATACTTGGTATATATATTGAAAATAAATAACCATAAATCCAAAAAATATGCATGTTTTTTAGTTTAGTTTCTCCCCAAAAATTTATGATAAATATCCCACAAGAATAGGTAGAAAAAAACTCAAAGGAAGTATCTTCCAATGAAAATTCATATTATCCAGGAACTGAAGAAGATAATTAGTTGGTTTGGAATATAAAATATGACATAACCTCCTTTAAAATGATATGGTCTCTATATAGAGAGGTCTTATACACTCAAAAAGTCACATAAAATTCAATTTTAGTGAGAACCCCAATATTTACTAGAATTACATTACGACACACTATAATTTGAGATGATTTATATACTTGAGATATAGTCATTGTACCATTAAGTAATTTTACTACTAACTCAAAATCTAATAAATGAGGTTGTGACATGATACCAATATTAAATTTTCTACAAATATAAGATTTAGAATATCCAAAATCAAATAAAACATTTTTTTCTTGAGTGGTTTGTAAGTGTACCTTTCAATACTTAATTCATGTTATCCAATTCAGTCTTTTTTATCAAAAGAGCTTTCCCTATGTATATTGTATTAAGTTTTTTCTGAAATAGATTTTCATCATTATCCCTTTGAATCATGAAATTATTTTTATAATGTTAATACTTTATGTAATTATAGAATCAAAATGTTGGTGGAACATTACATTAAGAGTACTTTTGTTTTTAACTATCCTTTTAACAACACTTTGACATTATTTTTCTAAATGTACTTCCTTTCCAAAAAAATAAATTCTAAAAACCCCATAAGAAAATATTATTCATCCTTTATTACATAATTATGATATGAAGGATAAATAATTTTCATTCCTCTATGGGTTGAGTAATGATAATTTCATTGAAATTCTATCATTTGATTTCTTGTCAACAAAACAATGAGAACAATAAGAGTCTCCAATTTCTAAAAAATGATTCATTTAAAATATTATTTTTTAAACCACCATAAATCAAGTAAAAGTTATTGAAAATGGTTGTTTTTTAAAAAAATTATTATCAGAATTACCATTTATAAAATAATTTGTAGGATCATGGACAAAGTAGGAAAATACCATTTACCAATGGGGGAATAAGGTTCAATTTTCATTAAAAAAAATTCTTGACAACATTTATTCACAAATATAGAGAAATGGTTATAATATAAAAAAAATCACAAGAATAACTAGAGGATTAAAAAATAGATTTATTTTTAGGGATAATATCCACAAAATACCCCTCAACAGAAATTTAGCATTCCTAATCTAGAAATAAATTGTGATTGTAACATCATACTCTTTCCTCAAGTCATGTATTTTTTATAAATGTTTCAATATTATATATAATAAATATTGATTTATTATGAATATAGTTTTAAAAACATATTCAAATATAGAATTATTTGTATCATTCCTTAATAATATCCAATTATCCAATTTTTAATAATTTATTCAATAAACTGAACATTCATTTGAAAACAGGTCTATTTTCCATGCAGGATTCAGTTCGATGGTTCTGGTACATAATCCTTGGTCATGGATTAATCATATATTAAATCTTAATAATTAAACAACTATCATATTTATTATTCATATTCAATTATAAAATTATTCGTACAGAGAGGTGATGAATAATGTATCATAACACTGCGTGGAAGTGGTAATCCACATGTACACATAAGTGATACATTAATTTCCCAATGGATTTAAAGGTGACATAAAATGGTTGATAAATAGTCATCATAATAATTTAGTGTTTTCCTGATACATATTTTATTATTTTTCATGTTATACCACATAATTATATGAGGTTGAATGAGAAATAAAATTGGAAATATTTGGTTACGAGTTATCCTACTTCTTAAAGAAAACCTCCTTTGTATTATAATTTATGCCTAGAAATAATGATATTTTTTAAATATTCAAATCTCGTGAATGTGGTGTGAGATTTTTCATGTATTAGAGAATGTATTTTTTTATTTATAAGGATATTTAATTTTGAATATGAGTGTAATGACCCAATATTTTATGAATTGAAATTCCCTTCTTATAATTATATCACATAAAATCACATTAGGAAACACAATGCCAAATCATGATTATATGAACTACTAAATTATATGTGACCTTAAATAATAATTTTGTAACTTCTATGATTTTAATTTCAAAATTTTGACATACCCAACTACAATCAGTGAGATATTTTCAATCTAATAGGACAAACAAGATTTCTATGAATAGTAACTTACCATTATAAGTAGTAATATTAGACTTATGGAAAGTAATATGACCCTTATGAATAGTAAATAGTCCAAGTGAGTATTATCCTTTTTAATTATAGTATAAATAATATTTATCCATCATATAGGTGAAAATATGATAAAATTATATTATAGTGTTGGTATTTTTCAAAGTCATGAATACTTAATGATTAATTTAATACTTTAAAATAAAATGTTTTTTCATATAATGTAATCACAAACTAGTATTTTTATTTCTTAAGATTATATGATAATTTTATGATACCTTATGTAATTTTCCAAGGTATCACAAAATCAGTTTTAATTTGAAAAACTGTATTTTCTAAGTAAATAATGATTTATTTAAAAATTTAATTTTTACAATTAAGAAAATTATTTTATTAAAATGTATTTTATTTATTTTATTACACAAGTCAAAAAAAAATTGGGTGAATTTTTGGGATTTTTTTAATACTTTAGTTTTTGGTGAATAGTGAAATTCCATAATTTATCAAATATTTTAAATAAATGAATTTATGCATCATTTTTCAGTCATGAATGATGCAAATTTTCATTTGTTCAATATCACATGTACTAATTATTGTATTTAGTTATGAAATCATCACTATTTTGTTTTTTGAGGGAAATTAATAAACTAATGAAATAAATATTGAGAAAACAACCCTCTCCTCCACTATAAGTACCGCCCCTCAGAACCTCATTTCCTTACACTTCTCAAGGTTCTAGACTTATCCAAATTATAGAAAAACCACTTCTATAACTCATCATAAATGTCCTGGATCTCTTTTTTCCATCAAAAGACCAAGCCTAGGTGCCTTGAGGAGGATCTCAAGAGGGGAATTTGATAGGTAATTCCTCTCACTCCCTTCTTTTAGTTTCCTTTCAAATTAATTTTTCCATCTCATATCCCCCACATATCTCATAAAAATTTCATGATTACTCCTTTATGATTGATATAATAGTATGATATCATGTTAATGGAATATTATTTATTAAAATCCTCCCTCTCACTCTCTTATTTTTAAAAATTAAATCTTTTCCTGTGATGTATCAATTTACCATCATCATGGGTGGTACACATTTATTTTCCTTCAACACCTCAAGGATGTCAATAATGAGTCTAAATGGTTGAAAAAATATTGTAATATTAATTTTTTAACCCATTTTATTTTCTGGAAAAAACTTTCATAGCTAATATTAAATGATAAAATAAAACATGTTCATTGAGATCCAAAATCCTCCCAAATTAACCTAAAACAGTCATCATTAAATTTAATCTAATGTTTCATTCTCATGGTGTATAAAAAATAATTTTAAGATCATTTAAACTCCTAAAAGACAATTAATATCATGTAATAGAAAATCTTTATATTTATCCATGTTCTACATGAACTTTCATTTATGAGTACATGAGAGCAGCTCATGAAAACTAAGAAAAAGAACACTCTCGAACAATTATTTGGAACACTATAGAACATCCAAAGGCCTATAAAATGACATAATAATACCATAATGAATAATATTAATGTATATAAGGATCTATGAATTTTAAATAATTAATATTATGTGATTATTAAGGATATTAACATGAAGGTAGATTTCATACAAAAAGTAAGGGGAATTCTCAAACCCATCTTTCTTTCACCTTGGTTTCTCGCTTTAATTATTTTTCAGTATAGTTGTTCCTTAAAAATAATTTATTTATTATTATCTTACCATTTCTAGGATATATATGTTTTCCATTTGAGTTTATTTAAAGCACAATGTTATCCAAATTAACTCTTCTTTCAAATACAGACTTTAACCTCCCAATCATGTTTGATGGTTCTTGTATCAAGAATGTTATTCCCTCATTCATTTAAGAACCCAAATATTATTAATGTATATTTTATGAAGTGAAACACATTCCTTTACATGGAATTTTTATATTCAATATTTATATATATTACATGTGTTATGCAGGATAATGTAAATTTCTTGATGTGGATGGTGCACCCAGAATTATATAGTGCAATGAAAATGTTAAGATGTGACGGGTTCACCCAGAATTATATAGTACTCAAATGAATTGGGTAATATGAAGAACATAATGAGTATATTGAAATATTCCTAAACATAATCATAGCTTTGTTCACAAATTTGTGTGGTATTTGACAACGTTGACAAGATGTTTCATTTTTATGCACTACCACATTACATGTCTTCTCTTGATGATTAATATCATGATTACGAACCTATTAATATGTTATGATGATAATGATGATGCTCACCCAATGTTATGTTGTTTCATGTTCATATCTATTCTCTGATTGGGATTTTATCTCAATTTCTTTTTATGTATATCCTTAGGTGATTACAGGTAATAAGGAGAACTCAAGGGCTAATAAGAAGCTGGGGAAGAAGAAATTAAATAAATTTTTATGTTTTAAATTTTAAAATTTATGTATGGTCCTAGTTTACTCAAGACGCTAAACATTTTGATCCTAATTGTGTAATGTTTTTATGTTTTGTATCATTAAAAATATTTAAAATTAATGTAAGAAAAGTATGGTCGCGTTAGTTGGTATAAGAGGCAAAGTTTATTTAAATTTGGAATTAGTATTAGAGAACCTAAGTGAAAAACCTTAGTATGAGACTAAGAATAAGTAAGAATCGAAGAATATTTTCAAAACAAAGGGATCATATAAGATATTATTTTAGTGTTAATTGAATAATGGAATAAAATTTTTAGGAATTGTTGACTTATGTTTTCTTCTAACCATTTATATTTTAGGAAATGGTGGTAACTAAGAGAAAGAAGACAGAAAAACCATGTGAGGGACCATATAGTTATTGCTTGAATAAAATACCCAATACATAGAGAGGCGGAGTTCAAAAATTCGTATTGATTCTTAGTCGATTTTCTCAGGATTTGAAGAATAACCAGAATAATGTGGAACATCCTCCTTCATGTAAGAGGGACCAACTAGATATGGATTGTTTTATGCGGTAATGACCACTAATGTTTAGTGGATCTAATGATGAACTTGTTGATGAACATTGGGCCAAATCAATGGTAGATATTTTTTTTCTGTGCATCACTATTTTGAGA
Source organism: Viscum album (assembly GCA_963277665.1). Taxonomy (NCBI): domain Eukaryota; kingdom Viridiplantae; phylum Streptophyta; class Magnoliopsida; order Santalales; family Viscaceae; genus Viscum; species Viscum album. The sequence goes on along the minus strand of OY728137.1, from coordinate 300,026,800 downwards.
TGGAGAAGGTTACTCTAGTAGTTTATCATCTCGATGGAGAGGCCGACCAATGGTGTGGATTGATTAAGAACACAAATATGAGGGATGATATTGAACATTTGGAGTGGGAATACATTAAGATAATGATTCATAATAAGTATTTACAATTAATCATAGTACAGTGATGGAGATATAATTAATAGAGCTAAAGATAAAGGATTTAGAATCTATCACGTCCTACGAAGAAAATTTCACAAGGCATGCATGGTATGAATTGAGATTTGTTTATCTACAATGATAACAAAAATTGATAGATTCTTTAGTGGATTAAAACCACGCCATTGAAAGGATCTTAAAATTAATGACTTTGGGAGTTATGAAGAAGTTGCATGATGTGCTCTAAAAGTGGATATGGTGTTTAGAGTATGGTATCATGGTTTTGTTGATAAGAAACGAAATATGGAGTATCATTATGGAGGATCTAATGAGAATGGTAGAATGAAAACCCAACCACCCACATGTCAAAATGTGGGAAAAAGTATCATGGGAACTACCTAAAAGGGAAGGTGAAATACTTAAAGTGTGGGAGAGAAGTCCACGAAGCTCAAAAGTTTCAAAAATACATGAGAATGTAGAGAATGTAGTGGAGGAAATGATAGAACCACTAATGGTCCAATGATACAACTATAGGGAGAAAAGAGAGTATACAATCTGGTGTAGTAATCCTCAAGTCCTTGAGGGTAATTAAAATTACCTTCCACCAAATCCAAAAGTAATAACGTAACAATTATGACATAAATATTGTGGAATTGGATCAAGAAAGTGATTTAATAAAAGGTAACCATCCTAATCTCTAAATAATAGAAAAAGTATTATTTAATTATAGTTTTTTCCATTCCTTTATATCATGAGACTTTGCAAGAACAATGGAATTGAAGCCTCGAATCTTTGAAGTAGAGATATCTTTAAAAACATCTTGTATTTAAATCCTTTAAACATAAGTGTTGGACTCTTCTATAGTTAGTGTATATGGGAATATTCTTCCATCAAATTTCGTGATACTTCCCTCGGTGGAATTCAACACTGTAATGGGAATGGATTATTTCTCTTTATATAGGGAACATATAAACTTTTGGGAAAATGAAATATCTTTTCATATTCATAACCATCCAATACTCCTATAAAAATTAAAAGAAGATCAAAAATCACCTTTTGAAAATCATTAAATGTTGTGGGAGTCGATTCCCTTTGAAGAACCACAACATGCTCAAATGGTGGAGACCAAGGAAAGTGTCAACCTAGTAGAAATTTCCATTGTGAGGTAATATAGTGATTTATTTCCTAAGGAGTTATCTAATATTCCATTGGATCATTATGTATTGTTCTCAATGGAACTCACACATGGTGTTACTTCTATCTCAGTGTCCCTATAGAATGGATCCAACAAAACTAGAGAAGTCAAAGAATATTATTGAAGGGAATTTGGACAATGGGGTCACACTTCCTTGTGCATCACCTTGGGGTATGCCAGTGCTATTTGTGATGATGAGGGATGAATCAATGTGGTTGTGTATTTATTATCAGGAACTCAAAAAGATAACCATAAAGTATAAGTATCCTCTACCAAGGATTGACAATTTGTACTATCAGCTATAAGGAGCTCAGTAATTCTCAAAGGTGGACCATTATTTTGGATATCATCAATTATTGGTGAAGATGAAAGATATTTAGAAGAATTTTTTCTACACAGTATATGGGAACTATGAGCTTCTATTGATACCCTTCAGACTTACAAATTCCCTTGAAATCGTCAAGGATTTGATGAATAATGTCTTTATACATTACATCCAAAAATTTATGGTAGTGTTTTTTGGTGATATTATCATATAGTCTATGATAAATGAGGAACATGAAGGACATATAAGGCTTGTGTTTGACACATTGAAAAAGGAGAAGAATTACAAAAAGTTCGGAAAGTCTGAATTTTGGATGAATCATGTCACGTTCTTGGGACATGTGATCACAAGTAAGGGAATCCATGTGGACCCTTCAAAAATACAGACGATTGATGAATGGTCTAGCCCATCTAATGTCATTTAAATCCATAGTTTTCTTAGATTAGCTGGGTACTACAGATGTTTTGTGAGATTTTTCTCATGATTTTAAATCCCTATAACTATGTAAACCAGGAAATGGGTAATATTTTTCTGGATAGAAGAATGGGAGGAAAGAGTCAAGGAGATAAAGAGAAGGCTGATCACCACAGTTATACTCACATTACCGAAAAGTGGAGAATGTTTTTTTGATATACAGTGATGCATAAAAGAATCTATAGGGTTGGGTAATCCAGAATAATGATAATGTGATATTCTATTCTTCATGATAGTGGATGATTCATTAGAAAAACTACCCTTAAAATTATCTAGAGTTATCTGTTGTGATTTTTTCCTGGAAAATCTGGTGGCATTACCTCTATGCTGAGAAGTGTGACATATATACAAATCAAAAGAATATTAAGTATATATTCACACGAAAGGATATCATAATTCATCAATGTGGATGGTTAAAGATAATAAATGACACTGATTCCTCTATTCACTATCATCATGGAAATGGGAACAAGGTAGTAAGTTCTATAAGAAGAAAATAAATAGAAAATTTTTCTACATCATGGACTGAGAAAGACCATATCATCATGGATATACAAAGGATGGATTTGGAAATCATAATGGTAGGGAATACATCTTACCTTTATTGAATGATTACCCAACAAAATATTTATTAGATGATTAAGGAGGCATAAAGGGAGGATCGTGAGTTGAAAAAGAAGGTGAAAAAAATGAAAGTTAAGCCACAAGAGTTCCATATTGTGGATGATGGAGTGATTTGGATTGGAATGCGACTTTTTCTACCTTAATCACCTGGGATAAAGAAGGGGATATTGGAAAATATACATAGCTCAACATTCTATATCCATATTGGTAGTACAAAGATGTACAATGATCTCTGAGAAATCATTTGGTTGGACAACATGAAGAAGGAGATTATGGAGTATATCTCAAGGTGAATGGTGTTTGAGAAAGTTAAATCCTTGTGATATAAGAAAAAATGGATTTTCAAACCATTGCCTATACCCATATTGAAATGAGAGATTGAAACTATGTACTTTCTCATGGGCCTCCCAAAGACATCTAAAGGAGATAATGTGATTTGGGATGTGGTGGACCGACTCTCCAATACTTCCCAAATTATTACTATTCAGGAAGATCTACCAGTTGATAAATAAGAAAATATATATGTGAAGGACATGGTGAGACTGTATGGTGTCCCACTCTATATTTTCTTTGGTCATGATACTAGGTTCACATCCAAATTATAGTGGAGTCTTCAACATGATTCGAGTGCTGAATTAAATTTCATCATGGCCTATCACCACCAAATTGATGGAAAATTTGAAAGGACTACTCTATCACTTGATGATTTTCTCAGAGCCGGTTCTTTATAACTCTAAGGTGGATGGGATCAGTATCACCATTTGATTGAGTTCTCATACAAAAAATAGCCTCCAATTGAGTATTCAGATGGCTCCAAATGAAGTTGTGTATGGGAAGAGATGTAAAACTCCAACCTATTGGGATAAAGTTGGAGAAAGAATGAGACAATGTCCTGATCTGGAAAAAGAGATGACAGAAAAGGTTCAAGACATCCAGCAACATATCAAAGATTCTCATAGATGAAAAATAACTATGCGGGAAACTATCGAAGAGAGTTGGAGTTCGACGTTGTAGAAAAAATATTTTGCTGGATATCACCATGCAAGTGAGCCATGTTGTTTGGAATGAATGTGAAACTAATCCCAAGGTACACTGTCCCCTTTGAGATCCTTGACTGTATAGGAGTTGTGGAATGCCGACTTGCACTTTCGCCAAATATGGATAAATTTCATGATGTGTTCCACGTATCACTCCTATGTAAGTACCTATATATCCATCACATGTACTGAACTCAAATGTGGTACAACTAGAAGACAATATCTCTTTTGAGGATCAGCCAGTAAATATTCTAGACCAGAGAGATACGGTTTTATGAAATAAGATCACCGGTATTTTCAAATTGTTGTGGAGGAACCATAAATATGAAGAAACAACTTGGGAACCAAAAGAATAAATAAAGAGAAGTACCCTCACCTGTTAATGTAAAACAAAATTTTGACGGACACAATTCAAAATAGGTGAAGAATGAAATAACCCAATGTTTTATCAATATAAATTCTCTTCATGGGGTGTTTTCCATGGATAGGGAGAGAAATATGGGAGAGACTCTCAGGGTGATTCAGAGGCGATTTCAGAAAACCCTAGATCTAGTTGATTTTGTCTAAGCACGATGATGGTGGGATTTGATCTCCAATGGGAGCTTGCTCCTAAGCTCAACCCCATGCATCGGGATGCTGAAACGCTGGAAGAAAATCCACACAAATAGAAAATACCTAATTGACAATATGATGTATCCTTCTGCGAAACACTCAAAGGCTCAGATCTTAATTGCGGGAAATAAAACAAGATGTCTCTATTCAAAAAGCATGATGATGCTGGCTTCTTTGTCAAGGATGAGATGAATGTGTTGCGGTAAAGAGCCCAAATGTAAAAATTCTTGGTTCTTGGTCATGTCTCTTACAATAAATATGATCATCCATGGCCTTTAACTGATCTCAAATCTAGGATTTCTCACTACTGGGGATTGTAAAAATTTAAGATGGTGCCTATTGGTAAGGGATATTATCACGTCCTTCTCAACTCTCAAGACGATCTCGTACATGTATGGAGATCTGGAAACCTTCAACTCAGGCCTAGTTTTCTTATAATATTTCATTGGGATGTCACCTTTAATCAACACATGCACAGGATCTCAATTGCATATATTTGGGTTAGACTCCATGGTATGAATTGTTTTTTTTTTGCATACCAAAATATTAAATGATGTTGTCTCATGCATTGGCATTCCAGTCAAAATTTATCAAAGGAAATTGAATGCGGAATTAGGCTTGATTGTGAGAGTCATGGTTGATGTAAACCTAGACTCAAAAATCCATAATTTTATCAATTTTGGTTCTCCTGATTACAAAACTAAAATTAATCTTGAATATGAGAAAAAACCCCATTTTGCGAGGTTTGTAAAATCATAGGACATAACCTCTCGAATTGTAGAGTGGTTAGGGAACAATTGGATCCCCCATTTGAAAATTAATGGAAGGAGGTCACACACAATAAAAAAGGAAAATCACAATCGGACATTCTTGAGACCTCTAGGAAAACATAGGATGTATGAGTCCAACAAGCCAATTTGTTTGCACCATTAGAATGTGGATCTTGGGGTGACATTGTGGATGAGGAGGAATCCCCCCTAATTGATTCTAACATGTATAAGGAAATTTAAGAGATGTTCATCAAGGTCTTTCATGTTCATGATGCTAATGACACTAATGTCAATAAAGAAACTCCATCTTCTGATCATCCTTAAATTATAATGAAACTATTTCGTGTAAAACAGTCATCAAAAAGGTTACTTGAAGGAATAAATAGGTTTCTCTCACCCCAGTTGATGAAGACAAGAGTATTTCCTCTCCCAGGGTAGTGATATTGGGATGTGGGAGTGCTCTGGATGAAGATATTGTTATCAATCCTGGAAAAGGCCTGGTAAGCTCACTGAAACATCAAAATGTGGCTGACCCACTTTCTCACATTGCATGTCTTTCTGAAGTTAACACCTCAGTTGCAATTCAAGGTAATAGTCCTAGGAATTCTAAAATAGGTACCCCAAAACTTCCATCCTCTGATTTTATTATCCCTAATTGCACAGATAATACTATTTCCATGAAGACTGATTCTGAAAAATCTGCTACTACTGCAATGGATAAAACTATTATTGTTTCTTTAAAAAATACTGCGACTGTCAATCTTGACTCTCCGTCTGTTTCCTTGAAAAGTGTCACTAAGAAATTTTTTACCCTTGCATCTAAAAAATCTATTCTTTCTGATTTAGATAACAGTACAGTTTTACTTCAAGATTCTTCTTCTAATAAGTCTACATCTCCTGCTTTAGACACTACAACAAATGCCGATCCTAGCGGCGGTTTTTTTCCGGTTTAGTGGCGGTTTAAACCGCCGCTATATTGTGTGGCGGCGGTTTACAAAAACCGCCGCTAAGTTTGGCGTCGGCAATCTATTAGCGGCGGTTTTTTCGATTCCGCGGCGGTTTTAGAAATGTGTCGTATGTCCGTCATTTAGCGGCGGTTTTTCTTCATTTAGCGGCGGTTATATGGGTATCTTATTTAGCGGTGGTTTTAACCGCCGCTAAATTCAGTCGTTTGATGCGCCTATTCTGCGGCGGTGAAAACCGCCGCTAAATATCAACATAATATATTTAGCGGCGGTTAAAACCGCCGCTAACGGATTCCCGGTTATTTAGCGGCGGTTAAAACCGCCGCTAAATGCTCACAGGTATGGCATTTAGCGGCGGTTAAAACCGCCGCTAAACGTTGAACTGGAAAAAAAAATATGTTGCATCTGCTACACCACTGCCCCACTAATTTTATGCTCTCATAGCCCAACATAATATATCCTAGGGATCATATCCCTTCCATATCCTTCAAAATCATACCTCAAAAGCCTCATCATAGCAGTCAATCCCTAGATCTCAACCCATGAAAATCACTGCATTATAGGTGCATCATCATCATACCATGTGACTTAACCATTAATTACACATCATCCTATAACCACTTCAATAAATAGGATAGAGGGTATCATGAACATGAAGGATATTAACATCATTCCATCCTCCTACCATGGAAACCCCCCCACTATAAAACACCTCATCATCTAATCAATCATCACCTTAAGTGCGCTATATCCACAATCCATCACAACCCATGCATAAAAACATCACCTGGAAGAGAAAGTGTGGTATATGGGATATCTAACCATCCACCATCACTAACCTGGATATTTGGGGTAGACACCTAAAAACTAGATCCTTTGGGAATCATTGTAAACACACAACCCATAATGTGTGTATATACAAATAATAAGGAAAATAAATTGTATATTAGTTACACACAATCCCAACCTATAGGTTCACACAACTAAAGCCAATAAACTACCACAACCTATGCGTCACTAATATTGCACATCAAAATTTCTACTATAACACTTACCACCCTTCCAGTCCCACTTACCAAGCACACAACCATACACCAGTTTCATAGTTCCAATTTAACTACATCAATTACCAACCACCTACATAATCATTTACCATATTTATATATTTAATTACAATCCATTATATATTCAAGACCTACATTTTTTTCAAACTAATTTAAGAAAAATTATCCAATTTATCCATCATCATTCATTTACTAGGATTTACCATTTCAAGAATTCCATAACTACTGAGTAACTAACAAGACAAGACACAATGTTATAAAATTCAAACACATCCAACCCACAATTTTTGCATCACAAATCATCACCTTATCCATAATCCAAACTCATAAAGTAACCATAACCATAATTCCATCTATTATGCAAACTATCAAATTAAATCAACCTCACAAGAAAAGGGAAAAGACAATGATTCCTTGTTTACAGATAGGAAATTCAATTACCATAAGTAAAGACATTATCATTTTAATGTGAGGTGATTTATCAAATTAAATTTTAGAAACAATAATAATTTCATAGAAGTAAAAACAATTCATAATAAACAACAACCAACACACATTCATAGAAAAGCAATATCATGAAAAACCTAAAGCAGATTTGATATCACCCCTTCCCATTAATTTTAATATATCCAATTAATTATTTTCATTAGGAAATATCTTAACTTCCACCCAAGATGAAATAGTAGTATTATAATATCACATATTTAAAATAGTAATGAGGGAACTCAAATATCCTACCTTAATTAGAGATTTAAGGAGAACCATAATCGCAACAGAAGAAACAAAGGATCAAGTTTCACTAGGATATAAGAGAAACCCACCAAAACCTATCCTCAGAATCCCATCACCCAAACACACTCATAACTCAACCAAAAATATAGGGGTTCTCAACAATAAACACCCAAAATATTGGGAATAATAAAAGGTAGAAAGGAAAGAAGAAGGAAACTTGAATAAATGGAACTCAATTATCCACAATCCAAGAGGATAAAAACATTAAGAGAGATGGTAAAAGGTAATCAATGGGATTTGGTGTTATCCAAATATCAAATTAGAAGAAAGAAAATCAAAATAAGTCCATATGTGCCTTCTATTTATAGAGGAAATCCCAAATGGGTTCTCCATAGTGTGGAGACATCCCAATATGTTGTGGTCTCCCTTGGTTAAAGGAGATCTAAGTCACCCATATCTCTTTCCTGCCTTTCATGTGTTTTTAAAAAAAATTGACCACCACCATATACTAGAACATGGAATGGACCAAGGTGTGCTGGATCCCTCGATTCCCTCCATGAACATCCACTATGACATAACATAAAAAGATTGGTTGTTTTCTCCTCACCACACCCAAGACCACGACATGGTTAAACCTAGCTCCCCGTGCTACACAGGTGGTACCCAAAAGTGAAATGAACAATATAATTCCCTTCACCGTGCATATTATATTTCCCATGTTACACAGGGTGGACATCCATTCACCATTCCCAACAACATAACCAACCATACCATTTCACTCTTTGTGGTGTATCCTAACATCACACAACCATCTCCATAGACAACCTACAAGAACCAATGGCCAAAACAACCATCACCACAACCAACAACATGGAATGGTGACCCTTTGAATGCACATAACTCTCACCAAGACTCTAAAACACCTCTAAAATTCCTTTTAGTAGAAACAAGACATGTAAAAATGTAAAGGGAGTGACTTTTGAATTCTGGACCCTCAAAACAAAAATCTATTAAACAATTATCATCCTTGAGAATCAAAACAAAACATAAACACATCACAATGTAAAAGTATACAACATCCAACACAACTCATAGAATATATACACAAAAACAGATGAATGATGTATATTTTTATCGGAAAACAAAAAAAAATTGGTGTTTTATTCACCCATAATGCAACTAGGTCAAAATTAATGTTCCCAAAAAATCCCACAACTTATTGAAATTCAATTCCAGATTTCCATCGATTAGGGGATTGAAAGTCATTTTAAAGAGAGTTTAGGTAATGGAGGGATTCCATATTCCTCCCAATAATGATGATATGAAATAGGAATTACATTCTAAACAATTAATTATGGTATCATGGGGAGTCCTAAAACCTCATCCATGTACAATCATTCTTAATAATGTATTTAACTGGACTCCTTGATTTCTATATAATGTTATGAAATCATTATTCAATATATGATCACATATCCTCCCTAATATTGGGGATACATTGTGACCATCACAATTTTGACTTCCACCCACTTCCAATTGGTATATAATGATTTCATGAATGTACACATCTAAGAACTAGTATATGAATTCATAGATCATATATATTGTGAGACCCATTTATATATCTTCTTCTATTATAACATTGAATGATATAACCACAAACCAGATGTATTCAAACCTATGAGGGAAGGATGTATTCAAGATAACCTCATCATTCAACCACCTCGGGTGATTTTTAGACCATATATCAATCATAAAAAACCTATCAGATTCCTTTAAATGGTGTAATATATCATCTACAATTAAAATGGGTAATAATTCTTGATTTTATGATAATTAAACATTAATTACTCCAAACATAGTCTCAGAATACCATCTTAATACATAGAGAACAACACTAGAGTGCTAAAAAGAAATAATTTTCAGCAAATGAAATGCTTTTTCTACAAACCAACTATTATCATACTTGTTCAACACATCAACAATACTACTACTCATCATCTGATGCTGCATCGTCACCCTCTCCACCTTCATCTCTACCACCTGCCGCCACCTGTAAGAACATTATATTGAAAATTAAATATTGTTGCATATTTATAATAAAAATTAAAACCAATAAAAGTTTGCAAACTAAATGATTTTGATTTTTTTGTGATTTACCTGCTCACCACTACCCGATGCACTACCACCGGGGGCATATCTGCTCATATGCTGACGTATTTCAAGCAACTCTTTCTGCAAATCAGATATCTGATTCCCCTGCTGGTGAACTGTGTTTCGTAGAGCAGACATCTCCCTCTGAGCATCTTCAGGTATGAAATGACTATAACCAGGAGTAGATGAGGCCGAAATCCCTGATGGCATGCGAAAGACCTCAGATGGTACGGGTCCCAAACCCACCCCGCGCACTCTACCAGGATGCTCCTTCCCAAGGACTTGACCAACCGGGTCATCCTGGGAGACTGAGTAGGATTGCCCAGGATTGGCATCCCATTTTTCTTTAATTTTTACCTATAAATCAAATATCAATATATATTAACACAGTAAAAACTGATATTAAGTTATTATAATAAATAATTGACTTCATACCCCAACTTCTCTGGCAGGTTCATTAACAAAACTTCCATCTGTTTTTTATGAACATCCACCCACAGTTCTGTTCGGGATGCTTCATGCCCTAAACTCTGTGACTGCATTAAACAAAGATAAATCATCAATCAAATATGTTAAATAGATAATATTATCTTATAAATATTTAAACTAATTAAAAGATTACCAATGACATTCGGCTTCTTGAAAAGCTTTTTGAACCCGCAGTGTGCGGGATTACCTGCTTCGCCCGGTTTGAAGCATTCTTTCTTGAGAGATCCTGAAATAAATAAAATTCAATTTAATAGTATTGTATTCAATGTCTATCTCCTCTTCATGTACATTTATAAATGTAAAATGAGGATAATATAATAATATATATTTCAATACCATCCACTTCTCATCACGATGTCTATCGACAAAAACCTTCCACTGTTCTTTCGGTACCCCACTGGGTATCTTCTCATACATCTGCTGCACGGTCAACGAAGAATCGTTGACATCACACCACAACCTCCATTTGAAATCTTTCCATTTTTTTCCAAGATTTTTCAATGTCCACTTCCGTGCTATCACATCAGCAACGGTAAAGTGGAAGAACATCTGTATACAGAAATTCATTTTGAATATATTAGTAAAATGACATTCAATTAAACCATAAAGTAATAAAATTACCTTTATCTGAGAATCATAAACTTCATTTTTCCAGTTTGGAGGCATATGCCTCCAATCATCATACGAAATAGGCAGGGAAACGGGCTCCGCTGCCAGCTGACCTATAATCTGACCAAGTAAACCTGCGGCGTCATCCGTCGGGACCCCATAAGAATCAAATGGCACCACTATCTTCTTGCCATGCATGTTCCAAACATCAGAACTTTTTATGTCTCTTTCCACGGTTTCATTGTCTTCATCTGCAATGAGCAAACAATTACTATAAACAAAATGCAATAAATTTATTTAATTAAAATTTGTACCTATGACTGCGACCCTCCAGAATGTCCGTGATGAACTGGAGTGGGCGTGTCGCTGCCCCGCTGCTGAAGCTCCTGTAGGGGGAGGCGATGACTCATCCTCTAATGAGGCATCCACTGATGGTGTCAGAGATGGTGCAGGGGGAGATGATGCTGTGGGGACAGACGGATCGTCATCTGTCGCAGAAGAAGAAGGAATAGTGTACCGCTTCTTCCTTGGCATTCCTGTCATTTAATCAAATAAAATTAAGTTCAGAATATATATTTCAAAAAATTCATGCAGAAAAAAAATTAAAAATGATAATAGATGCCCAGTATTAACAAACAATATATATATAACAATGATAATGAATGACTACAGAAATGAAACAAGTAGTTGCTGAATGAATAAATAATTGTACATACAATCATTTTCCCCTTCAATCATGTCGGTTTCCTGCTCCATTGCTTCATCCACTTCATTCATCCTTGCTAGACCAATATTTTCAATATCATGATGGACAAATAATTCTGCTTCCTGTTGTTGATGAAATTCAATTGCAGAGGTCAAATCTTCCACTTCATCACCCATATCGTACAAATCTCTTTGTATTACGTGAGTAACTACACTCCACCCTTCATCCACAACATCATTCACATAATATACCATTTTTGCCTGCGATGCTAAGATATATGGATCATGCAGTTCACGATCACCAACATCCATCAAGCGAGAGAAGTTTACAGAAGTAAATTGCAATGAATCTCTTTTAACACCTCTGATAAAATCGACCCATTTGCATTTGAATAAAACAACAGAAAAATGCCCGTGGTAGTTTAATTCAATAATATCATGCAGCTTTCCATAGTATTCCACTTCAGCAAATGTAAAAATACCACTATTCTGTGTTTTCAAACCCACTTCTCGATCGACTGTACGAAATCTAAAACCATTCACATTATAAGCGTTGAACTTTCTAACTTGTTTTATAGGACCTCTAGCAAGAAACTTCAAATCTTCTGAAAAGTCAGCTCGAGTATCAGTATTCATGATCTGAAAAAAAAAATATAATTTAATAGATTTGCAAATTGTATGTGTCAAAGTAATATTCGTATTTATTGCAATATTTATAAACTTACACGTCGTGCAAACCATTCTACCAGCTCTTTATTCACAGCTTTCGTTATATATTTTTCATTTCGTGTTCGGCTTCTCATTCGTCTCTTTGTTTGTATCCTCAACTCTTCAATAAATGGATCTGCAATTTCACTATTCAGCAGCACATATCTATGTGCCTGTAATAATTCCAATTCTGTTAGTGTCGCGTATGAGGTCCTCCCAACTGATCGGCCAATAGCAGGAAATATTTTTGATTTCTGATGCATTTGAGATTGAGTTGATGTGTCGTCAACACGTCCAACTCGAGTAAATCTTGTCTCAATATCATCCAAATATCTGGAACAAAAGGTGAGACACTCCTCGGCCAAATAGCCTTCAGCAATAGAGCCTTCTGGTTGAGCTTTATTTCTCACGTATGCTTTCAAATGCCCAAGATATCTGTGAAAAAATAATAATAATATTATGCATTTATTTAAATGCCAAAAAATGTTTACTTAACTGGAAACATATAAATAAAATACCTCTCAATTGGATACATCCATCGATAATGAACGGGGCCTCCTAATTTAGCTTCGTCAACCAAATGCACAGTTAAATGCATCATGACAGTAAAAAACGATGGAGGGAAGATCATCTCCATTGCACAAAGGGTCAATACAAACCTCTCCTGTAGGTTGTCCAGCTGAAATGGATGTAGAGCTTTCTCACATAACTGTCTGAAAAATGTGCAGAAATGGAGTACAACAGCAGTAACTTTTTCAGGTAATAATGTACGCAATGCCAATGGTAGTAACTGTTGTAACAAAACATGTGAATCGTGACTTTTCAATCCATATAACTTACGATTCTTCAAGTCAACACACCTCGAGATGTTACTCGAATACCCATCAGATACCTTCACATTCTTTAAAATTTGAAGGAACGTATCTTTATCCCTATTTTTCAATGAAAAAATGGCCGGAGCATACTTTTCATTCTCATCTGGCCAGAGATCACGTTTTATGTTCATTACTTGTAAGTCTTTGCGAGCATTGAGATGATCCTTCGACTTTCCATGCTCATTAAGTAATGTGAAAATCAAATTATCACATACATTCTTCTCAATATGCATCACATCAAGATTGTGGCGCAAAGAATTAAATTCCCAATACGAAAGTTCGAAGAATATACATTTTTTCTTCCATTGTTGCGTTCTGATTTCACTTGACGATGCACTTCGCACTCGTTTTCCGCTATCATTCAAATGATGAACCTTCCCAAATTCTATTTTAACATTTTCAAGCTGTGTCAATATTTCAGAACCGGTTAACAACTTTGGAGGTGGTCTACGATCAATGCAACCATTAAATTTTGATTTGTTCAGCCGAAATCTATGAGATGCATCAAGAAATCTTCGATGGCACAAGAAGCACCATTTTCTACTGTGAGGTAGCCGTTTGGGCTCGAAATCAAAGTTACAAACGGGACAAGCCAAACCCATATAAGTGTTCCAACCAGATAAATTCCCAAGCCCAGGGAAGTCACTAATGGTCCACATTAAAGCAACATGCATTTTAAACATTGTTTTAGAAGAAACATCAAATGTCTCAACACCGTTGCTCCATAACTCCTGCAATTCTTCAATCAAAGGCTACAGGTATACAACAATATCATTTCCAGGCATTTGTTTTCCAGGAATAATCATCGAAATGATAAAAGATGTTTGTTGCATACACATCCACGGAGGCAGATTATAAGGGATCAAAACAACTGGCCAAATGCTATAACTCGTACTCAAAGTCCCAAATGGGTTGAATCCATCGGCAGCCAATCCCAATCGAACATTCCTAGGATCAGCTGAGAAATATGGATGTAATGAATCAAATGTCTTCCACGATTGGGAATCCCGTGGATGTCTCATTAACCCATCATTGTTATTATCTACAGCATGCCACTTCATGTGTTCGGCGGTTTTTGATGACATGAATAATCTTTGCAATCGAGGCTTCAAAGGAAAGTAACGCAAAACTTTTGCAGGTGTGTTCCTTTTCTTCTTCTCCGTGAAATTATGTTTAGTCATACTTCCAACATCACCCTTTGACTGCCATCTAGAAGAAGAACATTTCTTACAATTCTGTCTACTTGAATCCTCTCCCCAGTAAAGCATACAATCATTGGGACACGCATGTATTTTTGTATAATTCAGACCAAGCTTGTTAACAACTTTTTTCATATCATAAAACGATTCTGGGATTTTTGCTTCAAGAAATGCATCACGAATCAATTCCAATAACATGGACATTGCCTTATTTGTAATTCCACATAGACATTTGATATGGTACAACTTCAGTAGAAATGAAAGCTTTGAATATTTCAAACACCCACTATACAACTCTTGATTTCCATCGTCAACTAAATCATGAAATGAATTTTCCTCACTGAAGTTTTCCCTTACATTTGGCTCCACAGAATCAAGAGGATCCAATGATATGTTACAATCATGATCTACTTGTGTTACAGTCTCAGAAACATCACTTGTCACGTTGCAATTTGTAGCACCCTCTTCTGGTTGTTCTGATATGTTTTGATGCTCATAGTGGTGTCTTGCAGTGCCGAATGCATCATTTATGAGGTTTTGCATTTCATTTTCCATTGTCGAAGAACTTGGTACCTCATTCTGTGGATTAACATCAGTCCTCAATCTTTCTGTATTGTTTGATTCTCCATGCCAAATCCAACACAAATATTGCTCAGGGAATTGCTTCAGTATTAAATGTTCATAAACTTCATCTCTCTTCAACCATGTTCTAAATTTACATTTAGGACATGGACATCTTATTCTCCCTTCAACGGATCGATTAGAAATTGCAAAATCTAAAAACCCATTCAAACCCTTAACATATTGAGATGTGTTCCTCGGTAATGTGATCCAGCTTTTATCCATGTATATCACAATGTGCCTGCACAAAATATACGATAGTGTAAGATTACAGAAACATAATATAATAAAGATGAACCATTGGCCATAAAGTATGCATAATATAATAAAGATGATTCATTGACCACATTTACCATTTCAGACCAACTGAACAAGTCTGGTCCATAGGAGACAGCGTCAACACCTCATTTAGGAGCAATAAGAATATCGGGATACACACTTATTATAACACCATCGATCACACATTTATGTTGCCTCAAACAACACCCCATTGATGTGTGATCGAAACTGATCATAATGCATTTTAAATCAAGTTAACTACATTCACTGAAACCATTTTCACAATGGGTAATGTTTGTTTTATTGTTCTAGGGAAATCTAAATGGCCACATTTAAGTTTTGGGGTTCATCTTGTGATGGAAGCATGAGACATGGTGTTTGAATTTCTTGAATAAATTAGTGATAATGACCCTCCTAAGGTGGAGAGAATTATGTTAGTCATGGAAATGTGGAGAAAACTGTAGAGTGGATGTGGAGGAATCAAGTTTCCAAATAGAAACCTATAAGGGACATGTTTGGGGGTTCATAGGGAAGGCCAGGTGGAACTTCGATATGGTGTGTGAGGTAAATTAAGTAGTCCACCACTAATGGTTTCTAATGCATAATCTAGTCCATGAATATAAAACAAACAATAGTTGTTGTACCCCTCTCTCTTGGATTTTAATGATCACAATCACTCTATTTGTGTTCTAACTTGTTTTCAAGTGTTTTTGATGTTAGGAAAAAGATTTCCTAGGAGCTCGCCCAAGAAAGCTGAAAATGGATTGACTAAGTCTACCGGCCAACCGGTGGATTTCCACCGTCCAGCCGGTATGGGCACCGGCCAGCCGGTTCCTACCCACCGGCCAGCCGGAGGAGCCAGGCAGTAGGCCTTCCCATTGCCTGGTGTCACCGGCCAGCCGGTGGATGACCACCGGCCAGCTGGTGAGACACCACCGGCCAGCCGGTGTGCCCAGTCAATCCTTCTGGTGGATCCTAAACTGCGGAAAGTACTAATTATGGGTGCCATTTTTCATTGCTACGATCCTGTGCTTACCACTGTGGTCGGACGTAGCATCATGGATACTTTAGTTCTTCCTCAAGATAAAAAGCGCTTTAGCTGTAATGGTAAAATCTAGATTTTCTGCAAAGGATTACAGTTATTGTTTGGCACTTCATCTGATTTATGAGAGATGAAATGAAGCTGAAAAGAAAGGATCAGTGTATGAGTATTGCTGGGAAAAAGTTCATCATGTGGAAACTTTAAAGACAATTCATGCTATTCAAAAGTAATATTTTAGAAATGCTGGACTGTTGGATAGAAATGCGGGCTAGTCACATGATCTTCGATAAAGCCTGTATGGTTTGTTAAGTCATGCTATAACCATGAGGAATGGGTTATCCATTTCCACTTGGTTTATTCTCCCCCTTTCTTTATTTTTTCATTGAATTTACCCCACCTCTTGTAAATCATGGTTAGGGAACACAATAACTACTAACTGGGCTCTGATCGTATTACTTGAGTTGGATAGGCACTTTTTCAACCTTTTGTGTCCTAAAAACCCTGGACACCCCAAAAACTGTTCATACATCCAGTAAAGATTTTGATATCCCAAAATTATCTATTTAAAGTAAAATTGAAATGAGAAAGTACCTGAAAAAATCATAGAATATCATACCCTCCCTAACATGAAATGTCTTAGCTTTGAGCCACATTTCAAAGTATCACTAAGCTTTGTCAGAAAAGAGATTGAACCACTATGCCTACATATTCATCTCCCCTCCCATGTCTCTTCTTTAATGGTACTATATAGTAATAAAAGCTTTGTTAAAAAAGAGATTGGACCACTATGCCTACATATTCATCTCCCCTCCCATGTCTCTTCTTTAATGGTACTATGTAGTAATAAAACTAGAACAAAAGGTACAATACTACCTTGCAAAACCATCCCATTGTGATCCATAAAATGAACTAGATTCTCTTAAAGGATGATTCGGCCTCCAACAAAAATTCAGCCACATGGACTCTATAGAGAAGTCTATGAAACATCACCTAAAATGAAACATAAAGAAATAATTCACATAAAGTCATACCATCATGGAATATCCAATATATTCCCCATCGGCCCGATCCTCTTCACAACACATTACTCAAAACGCTTGACACCATCTTACCATTTTTTCAAAACATTATCTCTAAATAGAAAATCACACGATAGAAAACTCACTTTGAAATCACGCTTTACACCTTAAAACACATTTTAAATGTTTAGGATAATTTATATCAACCACATTGGGAGATACATTCCGAGAAATAAAACCAATAATATATATAAAAAGATATACAATATTCAATTGATAAAATAATGAATAACAGATTAAAAAACATCCATGCTATCATGGAATTCAAATAATGGTAACATGAATATGGAAACTACCTAAAACTCAAGCCATGCTAAAATAGATGATGGAATCTCAAATTTTAATATTTTCAAATGCACACATATTCACCTTAACTCATATGTAATGATACCTAGTCCATATATACATATTAAGGTGTACAAATATGTATAAGGGATCTATACATATTTGACTATACTTTCATATACCCCTTTTCAATGATACACATATTCATTTTCATATACACATATAAGCACATATAGCCCCATGATATATATTAATACTTTCAAGGTTGAATATATATAAATGGAGAACTTATATATAGATTCTTAATTATGAATACACATGTAATCCTTTGATGATGACAGCTCAAACCTGCCAAAATAAAGACCAAAACACACTACAACGATATTTGGAATATAAAAATCACAATATCCCTAATTAAAATGTGGAAAAAATAAAAATTATATATAAATAAACCTGAAAA
This sequence comes from Viscum album, assembly GCA_963277665.1. Taxonomy (NCBI): domain Eukaryota; kingdom Viridiplantae; phylum Streptophyta; class Magnoliopsida; order Santalales; family Viscaceae; genus Viscum; species Viscum album. The sequence goes on along the minus strand of OY728137.1, from coordinate 300,008,362 downwards.
TTATGGTGGGAGGACTGAAATTATGGTGCGGGGGTTGCCGGAGGCCGCGGGGGGTGTGGCGGTCGCCGGAGGGCGTGGGGGGCGCGAGGGGCGCGGGGGCGCGGGGGTCACCGGCGGTCGAGGGGGGGTGCAGGGTTCGCCGGGGGGCTCGGGGGCCGCGGCGGCCGCCGGAGGGCGCGGGTGTCGTCGGAGGGCGCGGGTGTCGCCGGAGGGCGCGGGTGTCGCCGGAGGTAGCGGGACGGGGATCGGGGAAGAGGGGAGGGTTTGTGAGGGGGATCGGGGAAGACGGGTATGCGATAGGGGAGGGGAAAGCGTCACAGCTTTTCAAAATAGGTTGGGTTTCGCGGCGGTTTGTTAAAAACCGCCGCGGAATCTTTCACGGATAACGTTTAGCGGCGGTTCTGTGAACCGCCGCCACAAAACCGCCGCTAAACACTGTTTATGTTGTAGTGAGATATTAGTTATGGTTCAAATCTGAAAGTTCCTTCTGGCTCTTTGGTTATCTCACATAAAACACCCAACAAACTGAATGTTATACCCCTTGTAGCATCGAACATCTCAGATCCTACTGGCTCTAAACAAGAAGCACCTTTGGTAGCTGCGCGTGACTTGGTTTTAGAGTAGAATTCTTACCTGACTTTAACACCTAACCCGAATAGGGCAGACACACTAGCTGTTCGCACAGAGGGCGGTCTTTTACCACCCCCATCACCTATTATTTCTCATTCCCCTGTGTATAATTCAAACTCTGACGTGATCAAGGATTCTTCTACTTTCTCCATTGTTAATCCTCTTGTCAAAAAACCTAAATCAAACTCCTCTTAGGATGTTATAAGATCATAGAGGAAGAAATGTTCGGGAAAATAATAAATGGGGGGGTACTAAATATGCTTCAATCTCAATTTTGGTTATGTCTCCCCCAAAGGCTACTTAAAATGCACAAAAGGGGTTATAAAAGGAGACCCTCTCTTGGCCATCCTCATTGTTATCACTAAGGATTACCTCAGCAGACTCATCACTCAACTTTTCAATCAAAATAAACTTAAACCCATCTAGGCTGCCAGAAATATTAAGGTCCCTACCCACCTGTTATATGATGATGACATCATCTTTTTTATTCAAGGTGACCAAAATAATATTCAAGTGCTTAAAAACACTCTTTATCATTTTGAGGAGGATTTGGGGAAACCTATTTCTTGGAACAAATCACATATTTTCTTTGGAAAAATTTCTCCCCACAAAGGAGAGTCATTATCACTACAAATCTTGGCGTCAAAGAAGGTTTCTTCCCCTTCACCAACCTGGGGGTTCTTATCTTTTAGGGAAGACCTAAATCCTACTATTTTGCCAACATCATTGATCAAATCATCAGTAAACTCTACTCTTGGAAAGGCAAATCCCTCTCCCTGGCTGTTAGAATATGTCTCATAAAATCAACCATTGTCTCCAAGATGGTCTACTCTATCATGATCTATAAGTGGACCACATACAACTTTAAAAAAGTCAATACCTACATCAAGAACTTCATTTGGACATGAATTATTTTTAAAAAAAACTTGTCACCGTCCCTTGGAAGGCCTATTGAAAACCCTTAGATAAGGCGTTGTTGGTATTAAAAACATAAATTTTTTCAATGATGCCTTGTAGGCTAGACTTAATTGGAGATTAGTCAATAATAGATCTAATGCTCTTGACTTCTTCAATCACAGATTTCTCAAAAAAAATAAGAAGGGAAACCTTAATTATATTACTTCCTTGATTAGGCCCTCTATTAGACATTAATTTCATAAAATTATGGAAAACTCTAGATAGATGGTTAGAGCTGACCCTACCATAAATTTATGGATCGATAATTGGACCGTCACCCCTTTAATCTCCATTATTCCACCTAACTCTCCACTTGAGAACACTTGTCGCACCTTAAATAAGAATCTTCACTCTCACAAGAACAATCTCCCAGACAATATTGCTCAAATCATTGATAATTAACCTTATACTACCTTTGATGATTTTCGTTTCTGGGAGCCATAACCTAATAGAATTCTTGACTCTAAAAAAATTTACAAGCATAATTTTTATAATACTGAATCCAACATTTAATGGTTGAATCATTTTAACAAGGATTGGATCAAACCTATAAGACTCGCTCTTATTTGGTGTATTGCACACAACAGATTTCCCACTGAGGTTTGCCTCCAAAATTTTGGTATTCAACTTTGTTCTAGGTATCATCTATGTAACCAAAATAGAGAGGACACTAACCATCTTTTTATATCATGTGTTATAGCCTCTGGTTTATGGAACTATATTTTTGATATCTTTGACTGCATATGGTTTATACCTGAGTCGATATGCTCTCTTTTAAAGAAATGTGTTGGTCATGAAGCTTCTCAACAGATCAAAAACATCTTCCTCTCTACCGTTTCTAAGCTCTTACATGTGATCTGGTATGATAGAAATGACATCATTCATAATAAATTCTCATTAAATATCACTGCCTGAAAATCCTATATTCTCATTGCGGTCCAAGAGGCTACTTCGATCCAAAAATCTCACTACAACAACTCTCTTGGAGATTGGGAGATACTGGGCAGAATTTGAGTCGATGACATCTATCAACAACCCCAAAGTACCTTTGAAGTGTTATGGTAGGCTCCCATGCCAGGATGGATGAAAGTGAATGTGGACGGTGCCTCAAAGGGAAATCATGGACCTTCCAGTTGTGGGGTGATTTTCAGAGACTCTTCTAGCTAGTGCCATGGTTGTTTCTTTGACAGATGTCGTATAGCTTCATTGTTGGATACTGAAATGATGGGTGTCATCCCTACCATCAATTTTTCCCTTAAAAAGTATTGAGAAAACTCTGGATCGAATGTGACTCAACCACCACTGTCTAGGAAATTTGGAATGGGGTGATTCACCTGGCCTAGCCTCTCACCACCCTTTGGATGAAGTGTCTAAACTCACTCCTGGAGATTGATTATATTTCCACTCATTTTTTTCGAGAAGTGAACACTCTTGCTGATTCTATTTCCAACAAGGGCATTCACCAGGATATGATTTTTCTAGAAAACCATTATCCTGGTCTTTTTCAGTTTTTTTTATAATGATTATAAAAAACTCCCCAATCTTCATCTTCTATAACCCTTTTGTTTTTTATTTTCAAAAAAATATGCTTTGGTCTTTGACTAAAGCACCACCTCCTTTAAAAAAAATATAAATTCTCTTTGTATAATTATATCACACAAAATCACATTAAGAAATATTATGACATATAATGGTTAAATGAACTAAAAAATTTTATATGGCCATTAAACATAATTCTTCAACTTCTGTCATTTTAATTTCAACAATCCAACATACACGGTTTAGATCAGTAAGATATTTGGGGTCTAATTTGACTAACATAAATTTTTGTGAATTGTGACTTACCCTTATGAATAGTAATGTAACCATTATTAATCGTAATATACCCCTTATTAATAGTAAATCAACCAACTGAATAGGGACCTAACCAATAAGTGTATAAATAAAATTTGTCCACTCTATAAGTGACAATTTGATATAATTATATTGTAGTGTTGGTATATTTATAAGTCATGTTAATTTAGTTATTAATTTAATAATTTAAATGGAAATTTATTTTCATAAATTCTATTCAAAAAAATATATTTATATGTCTTCTTATTATATGATTATTTTATGGGACTTGATGTAATTTTCTACAGTGGTGCAAAATCAGTTTTAATTTTAAAATATGTATTTTCCATGTAAACGATGATTTTATTTAATAATTAAATTAATCACAAATAAAAAATTGTTTTCTTAAAATGGAATTAATTTTTGGATTCTACAAATTGATTAATGGTTAGGGTGAATTTTTGGTATTTTTCTGAAATACGTTAAATTTTTGTGAATAGTGAAATTTGATAATTTACAAAATATGCTAAATATGTGAATTTATGCATCCTGATTGAGACATCAAATGATGTAAAGGAAAATTGGTTTGAACTCACATGAAATAATTACTATATTTATTCATGTAGTAATCACTATTTCTTGTATTGAGGGAAGTAAAAAAATAATGAATTAAATATTGCAAAAACACCCCTCCCCTCCAATATAAATACCACCCCTCATAACCTCACTTCCTCACACCTCTCTGGCTTCAATACTTTTCCAAATTCTTCCAAAACTAATTCTATAAACCCTAATATAGTTCCATGATCTCTTGGTCTCATAAAATGATGAAGCCTATGGGCCTCGAGGAGGATCTCAAGAGGAGAATTCTAGAGTTAATTCCTCTCTCTCTCTCTTCATTTAATTTCCTTTCTAATTTATTTTAATTTAATCTCTTATCTTCAACTTCTATTATAAAATTGAAATGATAACTCCATTATGATTGATATAATGTTATTCTATCATGTTATGTAAATATTATTCATTAAACTCCTCTGTCTCTATTTTATTTTAAAAAATTAAATAATTAACCGTGATGTGTCAATTTACTATCATCACATGTGATGCACCATTATTTTCCTTCAACTCCTTCAAGGATGCCAATAAAACCTTGATATGGTTGGAAAAATATTTTAATATGAAAATTTTAACCTCTTTTATCTTCTTAAAACAAATTTTATAAATAATATTAAATGATAAAACAGAACAATTTTTTTGGGACGAAAAACCCAAATTAACTTAAAATAGTGATCGTTAAATTTTATCAAATGACTCTTCCTCACATTATATAAAAAACTTAATTAAAATATAATTTATAATATTATAAGATAAATAAAAACATTTAATATAAATTCTAGTTTTTTCTCCATGTTCCACGCAAAATTCCATTCATGTGTACAAGAGAACTATTCAGGAAAACTAAGAAATAGATTACACCCAAACAATAAATTTAAACACTATAACTCCTCAAAAGGCCTATAATGGAACATAATATAATCATAATTAATCATATTCATGTATAAAAGGTTTTTAAATTGGTAATTATGTATATAATGTTTTTATATATGATATTAACAAGAAGGAATCTTTCAGAAAAAGTGTAAGGGGAATTCTCAAACCGAACATTATTTCACCGTGTATTCCCTCTTTCGCTCCATTTTTAGTATACTTATTCCATAAAAATCACTTCCTCCTCATTATATTACCTTTTTTGGGATATAAATGTTTTATAATGGATTTTATGTCAAAAAAATATTTTCCAAAAGAACTATTCTTTCAAAAACACGCCTTTTACTTCTCACTCAAGGTTGATGGTGCTTATATCAAGTATGTTATTCCCTCTTCCATTTGGGAATCAAAAGATTATACATATATGATATATGAATTGAAACCCATTACTTTATATGGGTTGTTTTTTGTTAAATATTGATACATGTTCCATATAAAATTCATTATAATGTAAATGTTTTGATGTGATTGGTGCCCTTGGAATTATATAGCACAAAGAAAATGTTATGATCCGATGGGTTCCCATGGAATTATATATCGCAATGAAAATGTTTTTATGGTATGGGTGCACAAGGAATTATGCAGTGATCCAATGAATTGGGTAGTGTGAATAACCTAATGATTATAGTGAAATATGTGTGAACATGATGCTATCTTTTTTCACAAGTATGTGTGGTAGTTGACTACTAAGACATTATGTTTAATTTTTATGAATTGTCACTTTCCAAGTCTTATTTTAATTCTTTATCACATGATTATAAACCTATTTCTTTTTTATTATGTTAATGATTATTCTAACCCCATTTAATATTTTTTCGTGTTCTTATATATCCTATAATTGGTATTTTAGCTCACCACATTTGATGTATATCCTTAGGTGATTACGTGTACTAAGGAGAATGGAAGGGCCAATAAGAAGCTGGGGAAGAAGAAATTAAATAAATATATATTTTATTTAGTTAAAGTTATGTATGGTCCTATTTTAACCATGAAACCGAATCATTGTATCCTCGTGTAATGTTTTTAGGTTTTTTATCATTAAATGATGTAAAAGATAAGAGAGTTGGTATCATTTTGCGAGGTAGGTCAAGGGCACACTTATAGTTTTTGAAATGATTAAAATAAAATAATTCATTACACATATAATGTGTTTGAAAATGAAAAATATTTCAATATAAAAGTATAAGGTCGAAATAATATCATCCAATCTAATTTGAACAAGTTCTTTTGTGATATTTTAAACTTGGTCACTAACATTAACCCCAGGTAAACCCTTTTTTAACCTAACTATGGAAACATCATTTTACATTGTTTAATATTACTTATGACCCAAACTTAATCTCAAAATATTGTATTAAATAAATTTTTATTATTTTAATTATGGATTCCATTTTAAAATTTTAAATTTCAATAAGTGGAAGAAATTATTTTCTAGGTTAGTACGTAAAATACAACCAACCTATTTTCAACACAAATGAATTTCCAAGTAAAAAATTAGATTTATCATTTTTCTAGGCATGGTAAAAACTATTTGATGAATTATATTAAATTTTATTGAATATATAAAATATATATTTCATTAAACACATTCATAAACAGAGATTAATTTTATACATTATGATAAATGTACAGTGTGCACAAAAAAATGTTTTTTAGAAGAAAAAACATCTCTATTTACATTGAAATGCAATTTTTTTCATTTAATACCAATTTAAAAAATAATAATTTAATACATGTATAAATAATAATTTTTAATAATTTATGTATTCATATTCATACCCTCTAATCCAACAACTTGGAAATAACTATAACATTAAATAATATTATTTTATTAGTAAATCATTGTTCGTTTAAACAAGGTGTTGCGTGAAAAGAAATTTATAAATGAAATAAAAATTACTTAAGGATAATACTAAGATAAAATATTGCTTTGTTTTAGGAACAACCATTTTTCATCTCATTTTTCATCTTATAACAATTGCTAACATCACTCATGCATATGTTTGAACTACCACCTCTACAAAGCGTTGTGTTTTGTTCATCATTAATGAATCATATGGATGGTTAAAAAGATGTTAAATTTATTATATATTTTATTTATGAGATAATGATGATTATAAAACAATAATATATTACTTTCCATATTACCATTACCATCTGTTGGATATTTATAACAATGCTCATGTATATATATGGGATATCACGTTAATGAAGTGATGCGATTCATTTTTCATTTTCAACATGGAAGAATTTTATATGGATATAAAATTTGAATAAATATAAAATTATTAAATATGAATGAATATGGAAAATAAAAATATTTTTATTTTTATTTGTTTTCATACTGTTAGAAAAATGGAAATGTAGTTCAGGAGTTTGCACAGACTACCATCTCTACCAAACAACATGGTTCATTTTTCATGAAATCCATACACAGTTGATATTAAAAGTGAATATAATATATAAACTATAATATATATAAACTATAATATAATTTTTGGTAATGAAACTATAAACCATTTGAGGATAGTCAAAACAGTGATATGGTTTCAAGGTTTTAAAACAAACGGCCAAAAAACATCCAATGTGAAAGTAACCATTTAAGTAACTAAAAATATCATGGTAAAAAATAAAAAAAATTATTAATAAGAACGAAATAAACATGGAAATGTTTATTAATAATAAAAAAATATTGTATTATTCATTATTTATAAAATTTATGAATATAGATAAGAGTTATTGTAAGGAATATTTATTTAAAATGTTTAAAATATTTGAGAGTATTTAGCGTCTTTATCCATGTTGTTTTAAATGTTTTTAGAATTTTATTATTTAGGATTAAAATTATTTTAAATTACATTTTGGAATATTTTTTACATTCTTTACAATCATTTTAATATGATTCTTTTTAATGTTTTCTGTATGATTTAACATTGATTTTTTTCTAAAAGTGAAAAAAGAAGGTTTTCAAAAAACAAGGCTTAACTTCCATTCCCCACAATTATGGTAATTTTATATTATCCAGATTCATTTGAAATTTTATATTGTTTTTCAAATAATATCTTATTCCATCAATTTTTTAATTTGTTTATTTATTAGAGTTTATATAGAAAATTGGTATTTATCTCTATGATTATTCCAAATGGGAGGTGTTTTTAAATAGATTCATATAAGCTTTAAAAATATTTTATGATGAAAACATAAAGATATAAAAATATTCTCACAAATATATGTTACATGAGAATTAAATTGGAATAGTGTGATCTTTTTATAGATCATTATGATAGGTGATCTCTATATAGCTCTCCCATGCATGGGGTAATGAATGGGGTTCAATGGAAAAACATTTGGGTGATAATTGGGAATTTTATTCCTATGTATTTAACTAGGATTTAGTTATAGTAACATATGTTAAAAATGAGTGAACAAATGATGTGGATATGATCCTTTAGGATACATAAATTATTCCTAAAAAATGGTTTTTATGGAAATATTTTGATTCCATAATGTATGCAATAGTTTTGAACTTCTAATGGTGGAATTTTTGATTTTTTAATGAAATGTTTTATGGAGGTCCCACATTACTAAAGACACAATCATGGGGTTTTCACTACATTATAATTTTCATAAAGGGTGTTACTTGAGTGAATTTTGGATCTCACATTTGTAATTGTTTTATATATGTGCCAGAAATTTTGTTGTTAAAAAGGTAATGGTATTCATGGATTTTCATATTTTTAACTAGACCAATGAGAATCCTTAAACTTTCACTACCGAAAATTTGACCTATACCCACGGTTTGAAAATGTGTGTATAGCCCCTAAAAATGTGGGTATAGGCTATACCCACAGTTTTAGGGAACCGTGGGCTCCCGAGGTGTCGAGATAGCCTCAGAGCTATACCCATGGTTTAGGAAACCATGGGTATGGGTCTAGTCCAACGTGTTAGACACCATAACAACATGTCATTCACTTATACCCACGGTTTTAAAACCGTGGGTATAGGTTTGATAAAAAAAGAGGTTGCGAGATTCGATTCCTGGACCTCTCTTTTAATCATCCCACACCAGAACACTAGACTATATGTATTATTGGTATATAATTATATGTTTAGTTATATATATCTATATAAACCGTGGATATAGGTAGAAAACCATGGGAATAAGTGTTCCCACAAAAACAATTTGTCCCCTATGAATTTTTTTTTTCGCACCATAAGGTAGAAAATCTATACCCACAGTTTACAAAACCGTGGGTATTAGTCTTCAAAAATATAACCTATACCCACGGTTTCTATTATACCATGGTTATAGGTTTTGAAAAACTACCCAATACACACGGTTTTACAAAAACAGTGTGTATAGGGGATTCTATACCCATGGTTTTAGAAAACCGCGGGTATAGGTTTCCATACCTTAACTATACCCATAGTTTTCCAAAACACGTTGGTATAGGGGTTCTTATACCCACAATTTAGGTAAAACCCAAGGTATAGGTTCCCATATAATACTTATAACCACAGTTTTGGGTAAACCATCGGTATAGTGGTCCCTATACGCACAATTTTGCCGAAAATTGTGGGTATAACTCTATTTTCAAGTAGTGTTTATATTCTTTACTAATCCTTGACTTGATCAACAAATTTTTTATTTTTTTCCCTTGTCTATATGGAATAGAATAAGTTTTATCAAGGTAAGTATTTTTCTCATGTTTATTCATCATATATATATTGACCATTGTTATTCTATAGAGTCCCTTGCAGGATCTCCCTCATATGTATTGTCTATGAGGACCCCGTTTTTAGGATCCCTCTATTGTTTAATGTTTGAGGATCTTGTGTAGGATTCCTCCTTTCCTTTGTAGATAAGGATCACATGTAGGATGCCTCTCATGGTTTGACATGACCATACCCAACCATTGTAGTGGGATTTTGGTAGTACCATTCATTGTTTGACACCTAGACCTAACCCATGGGTTATGCAGAGTGGTGAGTTCTTTGAAAAAGGAGTTGAACTATCATATTCTGATATCTATGCTTTTGAGCTATGATATTTTTTGTATCTTGAACCTTAATATAGGAACGAACATTGATGAATACTGAGTTTAGTAGGTTAGAAATTCCTCGAGCATGTTCAACTTCTCAGGAGGTCGTTTTAACCTCTCTTATCATAAGTGATGGGAGACTTAGTAAGTTTTCATTAACGTGAATGGTTGTTTAGATTATGTGTGTTTGATCCTGTTACTACATTAAAATATTTCACTAGGATGCAGAGGATGGACATCCAATGAATAGTATACAGAATGTGTCATTTTATCTTGTATACTCAGGGTAATATATTATGATATATTTGGTACCCCTAAAGTGTTAAAAGTAAGAACGATATGTTGAGTTCAGTTAAATTGTTGAGCCTTGACCTGTTCTGTATGTTCGAAAGTTATCTATGAAGTATAGAGATGATAGAATTTTTGAATCATGTTCATCCCACTACTCAGGAGGCCTTTATGGACACATGTTTTTGACACACTGTTCTGTTTAAATTTTGATTTCATGCCCAATGATGTGATGTGGTTATCATGGTTCATGGAATGACACACATGTGTTTATGTTTATTTTTAAATAGATTGTTTGATATCATCTAGTGCTTCTTATCAAAATCTAACCCACTCTTAAGTTTGAATAATCATCTCACTTCTATTTAAATGTGCCCATCTAGGTAGAATTATCAAAATCAAGGACCATTTAGAAATTGTGGATTATACTTCAATTTCATTGAGGCTTGCAATTCTTGTTTCATGTTGATGCTTGCATGGAAACACGACGTGTTTGAAATTGGTTGTGTGCATAGACCTTGTGATTCATCGATGATTATGAATGAAAATAGGTTGTTAATCTTGATCCGTATTTGAAATGACTTGGGATAAAGGCATTGCGGTCAGTTAAATGATGATTTTTTTGGAATTTGAAGCCAAGCTTCTTTCAGGATGTCGAGTAGTAGTGGTTTAGATATCCTATTCTGACAATCATTAAAATTCACATACTATGATATAAATTACGATATGAGTATGTACCCTATTTTTAAATCATCCTAGATGCACTAAGAGAGCATTGGTTATACACCATGCAATAGTTGAAAGATGTTGGCCTAGTTCATGATATCCTTCTTTATTGTGCATTGGATGTGTGGTTTTAGAAGAGTATTTGATAATATTATGTGATATTTGGGTTTCCTAGTTGGAATTCTTGGGATGAACTCATGGATTCCTACCAACTTCTTTGATGTGACAGCTTGGAGGATGCTGCTCTGGGATCATTCTTTGTTCTTGTGTTGACTTTGGGCCTCGTACCAACGTCTCACTTCTAACAAGAAGTGTGGACCACCTTGGTGAGTTCACTAGACTCCGACCTAATGAATTGAGGTTATCTTAGACATATATTTGGGCTCGGATGTGATTCATAAAAATAGGTAGTGATTATATTGGATGGATCTACATTATTATGTTTCTCGTGTTTTGGAATGACCTTTTAAATGATTAGGGGATGGTTTGAAAATGAAGCATCACAGAGATTTAGGAAGGTGATTTGGTGAATGGGATCATTGTGAGCATGTGGTGCCTTGAGAGAATATGTTGTGTTTTTTGTTGAAACACGTTGTACTCTTATGTTGTAAATTTCTCAGATAATACATCTAGTGATGATTTGAATCATTAACCTACTTTTTCATTTTGTAACATTCAAGTGTTCCAGTTTGAACAGTCATCCAGATTATGGTGGGTGTGGTGTAAAATCCCATCGTGACTTTTGCGGGTAGATTGTGTGAACCATTTTAATGAAATCGATCTATGTTTGACCATTTTTTTCTATGAGGCTATTGATATAACCTTAGTTGTGTTTGGGTTCTCCAGTTAAAGAGAAATCACACTGGCAGCGTTGTTCGAATTCGCCTGGGTGTGCTTTGTGGGGTTTTCGATGGTGAGGTGTCATGGTTACGATGTCGCCTGAGTTTTTCCAGAAAATCTCAGGAAGGTTGCACTTTTTTCCTAATAATCAAGGAAATCTATAGTTCTGATGATCATGGGTGTTTTTATATTAATTATATTGTACAAATTTATAAGGAATCACATTATATCATTTTAGTTAGGGAATCCTAGTTTACTTATCGTTTTTCGAATGCGATACAGAGGGAGTTGGGTACACAAGTTCTTCTATGTATAGCATTCAACCCCCTTATAGATGGCCAGTCATAGAACATGATTCAGGTGCTGAAGGACATGCTTTGGGCATGTGTCCTAGTTTTTGGGGGTTCATGGGAGATACACATACCTGAGGTTGAGTTCTCCTATTATAATAGCTTTCAGGATACTATTCAGATAGTTCCGTATGAGACCTTGTATGGTAGGCAATGCATATCACCCCTCTGTTGGCTGTAGGTATGGGAGGCATCTATTCATTGACCATGTCTTCACCAGGAGGCTATTGAGCAGGTGCAGGTGATTTGGAAGCAAATGGACTATAATTAGTCTCATCTGAAATCATACAACTATTTTCTTAGATGACCTAAAGAGTTTGAGGTCGGGGATAGTGTTTTTGTACATGCATCATCAAGGAAGGGACACAAAATGATTATAAGATAGGGTAACCTTACACCATGATACATCTGGCTGTTTGAGATATAGGAAAGAGTCTGGCTGGTTTCCTATCAGTTACAGTTACCTAAAAGGTACGGGTATATGCACGAGATCTTCAATATTTCTTAGTTGTGATATTACATTTCTAAAAAATCTCATTCTTTTCAGCCCAAGGAGGTTGAGTTATAGGTAAATGAATCCTTTGTGTATAATCATATATGAATTGTGGATCACAACACAATGGTTCTTTATGGCCAGTCTGTTCCTTTAGTATGGGTGCTATGGAAGCATGACCAAGTGATGGATGAGACATGGGAGATGGAGACCAATGTACAATCATAGTGGCCGAAGTTTTTCTATGATTTTTCTTCCCACCCTTGGGAGGGAAATTCGGGGATGGATATCTTCAAGGGGGTGTTTTTAAGAACCCGATTCATCTGTTGTCGTACAAATATTTTCTTTTGGAGTTTTTTTAATAAAGGTGATGAAAATAGGCTAAGTATAGGCATTAGTCTTGTTACATGGCATTACTAGGGGTTACATGTTGTGTAATATTATTACACTCAGTGTAGGGAAAGTTGGTAGACCTGAGTATGATGTGTAAGTGGAAGTCAACAAGATAAGAGGATCAGTCATATACACTCTATGTATTTATTATTACATGGAATGAACTTTTATTTGACTCACCCCGGGTATCACGAACATTAGTGTTGAAGCAAGAATTTCTTCCCAATTTGGCGTTAGAACTCCGATTTTAATTCCATTAGATGTGTTGGAACCCCATTGGTGAGTTCTTGATTCTTCTTGAACCTTTATTTGTGATCTCTTCTCTTGACATAGTTATCTAAGCTTGGATATTTTTTCCTGTTTTTTATATCTACACCATTCTAGGTTAAATTAGAGGCAAATTATGGATGAGGAGAGTCATATGAGTATGATATAGGTTCTATCAGTCCTTTCAGCAATTGTCAAGCTGTCTATATATGCTGGAGTGTAGCATGCCCATTTCTAGGTGTCTTCTTTATTTAGGATTGAACCTTATTGTTCCTATTGTTGTATAGGTAATTAAAAATGTGTTCATATTCATGTATAGGGTTCTTTAACTTGAATTTGGTCCACCCCATGGATGTGATTCCTTTGGATGACCGTATATGGAATTTTGGCCTAGGATGGTTATGAGCCATGCCTTTGTTTCCTATTCATGGGTTGTTAAAAAATAATTGATATTATAAATGAATTACAGGGTTTTAAAATTATAATTGATTTTTTAAGGGGTTAGGGATGGTTGGTAGGCCCCTTGAGCTTCGTTTTCATATGCCTTGTTAAGCATGTTAATCTGGATGAATTTTTTTTGACCTTTTCATGTCCGATGAAATGTCTGAATGAATATTATAAGATAAAAGGGTAATTAGAATTGGGTGAACCTTGGATCCATATTTGAATGGCATGGACATGTCCATATAACTATTGTACCTTATACCTCGGGTGATCCATATATCCATTGATGGATTCAATAGAAAGACTAAAAAGGGGGTTTATATGTTAAACTTTGAGTGAGCCATGGATGTAGTGGTCAGGATCATTAAGGATTTACTGAATTGAAGAACAAATCATAGAGTGAGGGATTCCCTGAATGGGTTCTATTTGAACTGTTTATATGTCATGGGAGATACTTGAGGATTATTTATAAGATCCATGGATGGATTAGTGACCATATAACATACCCCACACCAAGATTGAGACCGAGCACCTGAGAGAATCAACCTGACAGGATTGTAGGATGTAGGTGGATGTTTCCCCAAGAGTTATACTTGAATTTCATGTTAGGAAACCCAAGGTCAGGATCAGGTTATAAATTTAATATTAAATTGGAATTTCATATGAGGCATATACCAAGGAAAATAATAAGCATGGATTCAGTCTTCACTTATACTCATTTAGATGTTATTCATAGACATATTTTGTGCTTACATTTATACGGGGTTAGTCAAGCTTATACAAAATCATGAGACTTATATAATTAAATGTAATTCATTTGTTAATGACCATAAAATGAATGTAAAAGGAAATCAATTCTGGTTGGACTATTTAATTTTGAGTACTTCCTAAATAACTACTTTAACTATTGTGAACTACCAATTATATAAATTCATTGATATATTAGAATAGATCTTGGGTGGTGGCGTACTAGGATTTGGTCTCATACCCTATTTGAGTCATGTTTTTTGGCCCAAAATGATTATATTGTTGCAGGTTTTCAGAAGGAAAAGGGTCCTTATACAAGTACTTGATACAATGTTTAAAAGTTGGAGAGCTTGTGACCAAGATGATTCTTTTAATGATTCTAAGTCACTTTTTTCATATTTGTAAATTTTTGTACATATATCATGTATTACTGAAGTGTAACCTATTATGGATATTTTATTAGAACATGTGACATGAAACATTATAATTGTATGACATGATTTAATGTTATTTATATTATCTATATACATCAATACACTTATATTGTGTTTTATTACTACTTACTCTATTGTTTTATATTTTATTCTGTTATGTTACACTTTGATAATGAGGAAATAGTCCCCCACTACAACTCTTAGTACCTCATAGCTATCTAGCAGCATCTGGTTATTGGGGAGATGCACTTGAGGCCACGTGACCAACCAACTATGGAGCACCTCTGAGTGGCATCTAGATCTGGGATGTTACAAATGGATATTTTTCTAGAACTGGTGACATGGAACATCATCATTGTATTACATGAAATTTAGTGATTTATATTATCAGTCTTCTAATGTTCACTTCTATTGTATGGTATTACTTCTTCTATTATTGATTTATATTGTATTCCAATGGGTTACACTTGGTTAATGAGGGCATAGGCTCCCGGATATCTCCCATAGGCCCTCATTTTTAATAGGAAGCCTTTAGGATGTGGGGAGATGCAATTGAGCCCATGTGGCCAATCAAGTATGGAGCACATTTGAGTGGCTTCCAGATCCATGATGTTGCAACATCTTCCATGTGTCCCAACTTTTTTGGTATCTTAATTATGAGTCCACATTAATGAATGGGGAGAGTAGGATTCATGTGATGACACAAAATTTGATGAGCGACCATTATAGATCGAGGTTCATTAAGAAAACATGTTTTTGTTGAAAAAAAATCCCCTTGGATTCTGTTAATTGGGGGATGGTTGCATAGAATATATTTCTTGGGAGTGTGAGATGTAGATGCATTCCTCACACATAGATCTATTTTGAGTTTTTCATTACTATGTTATATTTTGATGATGTGATATTTTTATATAACTAATTTAGAAGTAGTTATATTTCCTATTGATGTGCGATGTGTGATATGTATTTTGATATATGAAAACTGGAGGATCCAATTCTAAATCAAGATGCATTATATTTTGAAATGATTAAAAATAGTGAACACTAGTTTGTATCATCCAAAGAGGACAATATCTTAACATCAAAGATTGAGTTTCATAATTTTTTTTTCTTAGGATATTGAAATGTATTGTTTGTGTTTGTTGTTCTATTAGGATATGTGGGGATTTATATATTTTTAAGAATTTTTGTGGCTTATGGATGTTATTGGATGATGTGGTGTTGTGCTTAATGATAAGTAATGATGTTGTTATGTGGTGATGTGGTTACATAAAATGTTTTGTGGGAATATTGGTTTGGTGTGTTAGGATGGTAGTATGGATTGAGGTGTGATGAGATCCTTGAGATGTATCTCTGGGGTTGTTATATGAAAACCTTTCTTTTCATCAGGTTCTATTTTGATTCATGAGTGTGATAATTTTTCAACACTTATCTAATGTTACTATTTGTGGCTTACTGACCCATCTGATTGTTGGTTTTTTATTTAGAGAGCTCCTGGAAGATGATAGTGGTGGATCATTGGTGGTTGGAGCATCAAAAGAACTACATTAGTCTTTTTACACTATACAAGAGCAGTTTATGGTGTATGCTAGTTGTTTACAGCGTGTGTGAGCAGGAATTTATAGGTTTTACATAACAGAGGGGTGGCCATGAAAATGGTTTTTATGCCATACGATATGAATTATGACATAAATTAATTAATCCCAAGAAGACTTGTTTTTAGTGTAAGTTGATGTTTTGATGTTTTTATGGGCTAAAAATTGGTTTCATATCATAATTTTTTGGATCTCTTTATTTTACTCCATAAATGTGGGTTTTTACATCATATGTCAGGTAACCAAGATAATATTTATATATCTTACATATATGATTTTCTCCTCATTCAACACTTTTCTCCCTCTTCTTTTCATAGAAACCAAAATGATTTCTAGATGTCTATAATACCCTTTCTACTACATCAATCCCTGGGTTCCATTGATCGTGTTCTTCTGATCCATCATATGTTATTTTTACCACCCCATTTTATTCCTTGAATTATTACTTTGAGGATACACTATAGTGTTTTGGTTCTGTTTCATTAGTGATTTGGGATGTCTTTTGATAATTATTGGATTCGATACATGTTTATCGACTATTTTATGGTGTGGTTGTGGTTTTTAGGCTATTTCTTATACTTCCTATGGCATTTTGTGAGACGATAAATCTTCTTTGAGGTAGGATATCCTCATTCTCACTTTTATACATGCTATGTGAAGGATTATCATGATTATTCATTACTTTGGGTGGATAGTAAGGGTCATCATAATAGGGATAATTAATTTGAAACCAGAAAGTTTTGGTTATAGAGAGATGTCACATTTTATTATTTCTTTAATATTATGGTTGGTAATGTTATTCAATGTTGTTTCGTTTCTTAAAATAATAGTTGTTAGGAACCTTGTTTTCACTTAATATAAAATGTTGTGATGTACCTTGTTGTATTGTTGTTTTACCAAACCCTTAATAAAAGGATATGAATATATATTTTGAGAACTAATTATTTTCCCATGGAATTTTTGTAATACCCATGCTAAAAAAGACACAATGAAATTGAGGAACATTAATAAGATGTGTATGTTTGACTGTGATTATGCAGTGTTTTACTATTCTTTTTGTGTTTACCTATGTGTCTTCAATTGTGGTTTAATGATAGAGATGACCAGATGGGTAATGTGATGGGTGGGGATTTGATGTGGTGGTTGGTTGACATATATTTGTTCTATAAATTGTAATGTGTTTTTGGAGCTCAGGGGTGTCATGCATGATAGAGATAATCTGTGGCCATATTTTTCTATGGGGTAATGTTTTTGAGATGGGGTTATGGTATGTGATGTGGTGTAAAATGGTTGTGATGTGATGTGGCTGTCATGCACAATAGTTGTGGTGCATGTTGGTTGTGGCTATATGTTGTTTGTGATATGTGGTTGATATGGGGTGATGTCTTGGTCAATGTGGCCTGATAACGATGGTTGATTTGTGATGTTATGGTGATGGATGTTTGAGAAGATAAATTTGGGGTGCAACATTCTTGTGTTTGTTACATGGTTATCAAGGGAAGGAATTGTCATGAGGAAATAAAATAATGTGGGTTGTAAATGAATAAAAATATTGAGGGTGGGGAGGAAGGGATGTAACAACCCAAGATTTTATAAGATAAATTCTTTTTAATTTCATTCATGTCTTGTGTTGTATGCTACACCATGATTATCTTGCGCTATACGCAACACCGTATTAGCTTGCAGTATACACAACACTATTCTTGGCATATGTTACACACAATTTCAAGTTCGTTTGATAGAAGTTATTCTACGCAACATTGAGTGTGTGTATATATATATATATATTCAATGTATAAATAAAATATGGTTGGATTCTATTATATGCAACAACAAAGGATTCATGCACTACACGCAACCCTGACTTGGCTTGCATTACACGCAATCGCAACCTTCCCTGATAGCGTGTGTTGTACGCAATATCGTGTTTTACTAAACAACAATATATTATTATAATATTTTTATGAACTAGCCGTTATGAATAGTATTAACTAAATTTTGAATTTTATAACATTATTATTCATCTTACACATTTTCTATAACATGGTATAAGAAGAAAATAAATTTTTCGGGTAAAATAAGTATTTTTCAAAAAATGAAGTTTTACCGCCTTTTGATGGCGCACCCACATTAAATCTAGTTTTTGACACGTTTATAAGTTCAATTTGAAAAAATAAAATTCTTCTTTGGAATCAAGAAATAAAAATTTACTTTGTATAAAATTTTCATTTTATTCTGATAACTTTCATATTTTAATGAATAGTAAAAACACGCTATATTTTAATTAAAAACAACTTTTTTCATCGTAAAATCTTATATTGTTAAATTATAATATTGAATGGTTTTAAAGTATAAATAGAATATATTTTTACCATTTAATATAATTTATGTCATTAGCATTGATTTTACCTTGAATTCATAGGTTAAATCAATTCAATCATTTGCAATGTTTTAAAGAAAAACCCATTTTCTTTTGACAACGGGATTAATTTTAATTTAATTTCTGAAACTTTTGTGTATTGAATTTGGAAAAATGGATTCCATATTTGGAATCAGTGGATCCAAATTATGTTAATAAGCTACTTTTTTATTTTTTGGGAATTATGAATAGTAACAACGGTAAATTTTATTTACCATAGTTAAAGGTAAATCGGGTAATTAAGGGTAAATATAATATTATAAAATTACCCTAACACATGTAAAAATAATATTGGATGACTAAAAGTCGACCCGTATCCCCTAAGGGTCGGATTGGATTCATTTAATGGACTTTGTTCCACGAAAATAATTTAATTATTATTAAAACCAAAGAATGTGACAACATGTCACTTTCTTAAATATTATAAGTAAAAGAATTTTAATTTAGTGATAAACTTCATGAAACTTCAAACATGAATAGTATCCAGAAATATAATACAATTATCAACATCATAGGAATTTATTTATAATTTTTAGGGATTAAATAATTATCATTTATTATGACACAAAGATGATGTAGTAATTGTCTTATTAATGAAATATTGACATAAGTGATGATATAAATACCCAAATAAATGTAATTTAAGACTTTGTATGAATTACACTAATTTTATATGTTAATATGACATGTTAGTATTGATTTAATTAACTTTTTTAGAACTAATCAATCTGTTATGAGTTTCACAAAAAATCAATTACTAAATAGTGTCAAAATTGACATAAAATAGTTTTTAAAACAAATATTATATTATTAATTGTTATTTTATTCCTAAAAATCTAAGGTTCGGCCAAATGACTTAGATAAGGTTATATATATTAATAATAAACAACTTGTGGTTCGTTTGGCTTGATATAGTAAGTTTATTAACCTTATAGTGTAATAAAACAAGAAGACACGGTAAAAGTAAAATTATCTAACTTAAAGTTAAATATAAATGATAAGGTTACAATATGAACCTAAACTTGTCTAAATTCTATTGGATGAGAGTATTTAGACCCATCCACACCTTACCTTTGAAATAAATCAATTTGGAGCTATTTAAAACCGAACTTAACTTTATAATAAAATAATAGTTTGAGTTATTCCAAAGGTGCCCCTCTCCTCCCTTATAAAAGGGCACCCCCTCCCCCTCTTCCTCACACCACTTTGAGCCTTCAAGCTCGGCCAACCCCTGCCAATTTCTCCTCTCCACTTCCCTAGAAACATACTAGAGGTTCTGGTCTTCTTCAAAGACCTATTTTAGTGCCCTAAAAGGAGGTCTCAAAGAAGCACTTCAAAGAAGAGGAGGTTCGGACACTTACGAAGCAAATCAGACCTAAGGTAAGGGAAAATATCACAATCTCATTTTATCTGAGATTGTTTATGCATTGGTATCTACTGGGGTGTATTCTATCATCCACATCCATGTTTCCTAAAAATTTAATATTGTTTCCATCCACCTACAATTTTTTTTAAATCCAATTTTACCCTTCGATGAGTTTTTAGTAAAACATATGAAAGGAATCTTTTGTCGTTTTTCGTACGAGGTACTTGTTGACTTTTCCTACAAAAGTACGAGAAGAATGTTTTTTTAACTTATACGGCATGAATGGATTTTTAAAAAAATTATTTCCAAGAATCTTACTTTACATGTTTTCAAGTTTATTTTTAATCAACATCTTTTAGTTTAAAATTGTATGACATGTTAAGTAAGGAAAATGTTTTTGAAGTAGAAAGGATTTTTTCCTCAAGAATGGAGTTCAAGTGTTTAATCAAAATTATTTTCCATCTAAGATAATATAGGGTTCTATTTCTATCCCTATTATTACATTTTTTTGATTATGTTGTGATGGAATTATTTTTATGAAATCCTTTATCTTATATGAATTGTTTTATGATGTCATGTTGTTTAAGAATCCCATTTTTATTACATGGGTTATGCAATGATGTATGATTTATGATTTTGTGGAACACATAAGAATGGTATCATTATGAGTTGGGTGGGACCTATATCTCCCTCTAATGCATTGGGTAAAGATTTTATATCTCATGAGATATACATGGCTAGAACGGTAGGTTATACCGGTTCAGTGAAACAGGACTGAAACGAGGAGTGAACTCGGTTCAGAAAGGGACTTTGTCAACTAAAATAGTCTTGGCAATGAGTCTTGATTAATAAGAAATTATTCTCTATGATTATGTGTGTATGACACAAAGTTTCATGTTTTAAGTTATGATTATTGGGATTACATTTCACTACTCTGATTTATCCCATGTTATGAAATTATGATCTCTTTTGCAGGTTAAGATTTCCAAAAGATATGTTCTTGTGAATATGACGTGATTGATATTTCTTTTGTTTACCCTTACTAAGAATTTGAGCTCACCCTTTTATATTTTCTTTTCCCCAGGATATAAAGAAAGGATTTAGGTTTAAAAAAAGAAGATCTTTATGGGAGATGTTGAAGATCTTTCACCACAATTAGAAGATTATATTCTGAGTTTCCAAAGACACTAAACTATTACGGTCCTTGTGTGTGTGTTTTTGTTATGTACTAAGTATTCTGAAAAATTAATGTAATGTCCATGTACATCAAGCATTTGGTCTCTACAGTTGGTATCAGAGAAAAGGTTTAGTCAACCTTTGGAAACTTGGATGCGAAAATGTTAGTGAGATCCCTATAGATATTTCTAAGGTATGTCTAGGGATGTACCTAAGGATAAGTATACGTATAGGTTATAGTCCTAGAATTACAGTAACGATCTTAGAATTAAACCTATGATGTTAGATATTGAGGGTACTCCCCCTTTTATTATGTTTTTTCCCTAGCATGATTTTTCCCTCTCACACTATTCTTTTTGGGTTTTAGACGATGGCTGGAACCCGAAGGAACCATGTTGATCAATGCAATGAACAATGCAATGATTGTCTTCCTGAACAAACAAATGTTATGGGAGATGGAGTGAAGAATCTTATTTCTATACTTATACAAGCTATGAATCATTCTGGACTTCCAAATGAGCAGAGAAGGGAACAATATTCTATTCAGTCCTTCATGAGGCAATGTCCACCTTCTTTCAGTGGGTCTTCTGATCCACTTGTTGTTGAACAATGGATCAGTACCACTGAAAAGATATTTTCAGTTCTTCAATGTTCTGAACATGATAAAGTCATCTTAGCAGTATATTGTTTGGAAGGTGAAGCTGATAAATGGTGGAATCTTATCAAGAATACGAGGCAAAGAGATGAAATTGAGTCCATGGAATGGGACGAGTTCAAGAACATATTTTTCAATAAGTACTTCCCTCGTATTCTTCGAACAAAGATGGAGAAGGAGTTTCTTGAACTAAAGAAAAAGTATGATGAATCTGTTGGTGTATACGAAGCGAATTTTACAAGGCTTGCAAGGTATGCATCTGGCTTTATCATCCAACCTGAAAGTAAAGTTGATCGATTCTTCAGTGGCTTAAAACCAAATCTTCGAAGGGAATTATTTATAAGAGACTTCAGTAGATATGAAGAAATTGTACGTTGTCCTATCAAGGTAGAAATGGAAGTTGGTGTTACTTATCCAGCTCATAGGTTTGACAAGAAACGAAAGATGGAGTTCAAGAAGAAATCTCAGAATAATGGTGAAAAGAAGATGAATGTTTCCTAATGCTCAATGTGTGGAAAGAAGAATGGTGGAGATTGTCTTAAAGGGACAAGTAAATGTTTCAAATGTGGAAAGGAAGGTCATCGAGCATTTGAATGCCAAAATGATGGGAAGAATATGTCTAATGATGCAAACAAAGGAAGGGATACACAGAATGAACCTACTACACTTCAATGCTTCAAGTGCAAGAAGATGGGGCATTATGCCAATAAATGCCCAAATCCAAGGGTTGTTGATGATGATCGACATCAACAAAATCTTAAGGAAAAGGACAAAGGGATGTCACATGAGATCACCATTGGTGATGATGAATATGACAACGATGTGGTGGAATGATTAAATTTTTATGTAATGGGATTCCAAAATAATGTTGTATATAGTATCGTGGAATATTAGAATATTTATGTATTGGTCTATTGTGGTTTTCAATAATTTTATGGTACCGGTAACCATGGAAAGTGATTGAAATATTTTTGTAAAAAAATATGATATGTACATAATGAAGGGATAAGGAAAAAATGAAATGTTTGACAGTATTCATGAGCTCATGATTGATATAAGGACTATGTGATATCATGGTTTGAGTATATAGAATTTTGAGGATTTTGGTATGTGGAAAGAGTTAACTTTTAATAGCATTCATGTTTTCAATAAGGTTCAATGGGTATTCATTATTCAAGAGAATACATGATTAAGGTATTCACATGTTTGTAATTTGACCAACAAGATATATCTTATGATATATGGGGGATAAATGATGGCATTCACATGATCATTTTCTTTATACTATGAGCTTGGACCAAAGTATTTTAGATAAGACTAAAGATTGGAATGGATTATGTTTGACATAAGTTAGTATTGTTTAAGGATAAAACTTTTTTTGATATTGTTGATGGGATGTTATAGTAATATAGCTTTAGATAAAGGACAACCTGCAGGACGGGCGACAGCCCATCGCATCAGACAAGGCTGTGGGAATCGAACCCACAACTGAAGTGCGACTGGCCTTTATCACCTACCACTGGCCTACAGGAAGTCCCTGGTTAGTGTAAAGTAGTTTTATTTTATTAAGTGGTATGATAAATAAAGTATAAGTCCATTTTTGGAACCATATATGATTAATCTCACCATAAGATGGACTTATAACTTTTGTTAACCTTTTTTTTGAAACAGATGGAATGACCCATCATTCTATCACATGATCTGCAAATGCTTCACTAATAACAAATTCAACTTCATTTCTTTAAGATATGAAGTGGAAATTGTTCAAATCACGAACAACAGTGAGATTGATCCAAAATCATGTAAGTATTTCTTTTAATTCATAAACTTTACGGAAATGATCTTGAAAACCAAAAATGTTGTCCTAGTGCTCTTATATCCGATGAACCAGATGGTACCCTAGATCATCACAAATTTATGGCTTTGTGATTGTTGGCTTTTTCATAGCCATGTTCTCTACCACTCTCCATCAGAACTTGATGGTTAGATTTTTCTTCCATATTCATATTTTCACCTATGTTCTCCTACGTGGAAACCCAATGATGAGTTAATTTGGGTAACCGTTATATTTCATACTTTAGTTTTTAATGTTTAGTTTTGGTATTTCTTTTTACGATGTGGGTATCTATGAATAGTAAACGATTTATAACCCCGAGGAATTTCGAGGGAGAAATTCATTTTAAGGGGGGTAGAATGTAACAACACAAGATTTTATAAGATACATTATTTTTAATTTCATTCATGTCTTGTGTTGGATGCTACACCATGATTATCTTGCACTATACGCAACACCATATTAGCTTGCAGTATACGCAACACTATTCTTGGCCTACGTTACACACAATTTCATGTTCGTTTGATAGAAGTTATTCTACGCAACATTGAGTGTGTATATATATATATATATATTAAATGTATGAATAAAATATGGTTGGATTCTGTTATACGCAACAACAAAGGAGTCCTTCACTACACGCAACCCTAACTTGGCTTGCATTACACGCAATCGCGACCTTCCCTGATAGCGTGGGTTTTACGTAATACCGGGTTTTACTAAACAACAATATATTATTATAATATTGTTATGAACTAGCCGTTATGAATAGTATTAACTAAATTTTGAATTTTATAACATTATTATTCATCTTACACATTTTCTAGAACATGGTATAAGAACAAAATAAATTTTTCGGGTAAAATAAGTATTTTTCAAAAAAATACAGTTTTACCGCCTTTTGATGGCACACCCACATTAAATCTAGTTTTTGACACGTTTATAAGTTCAATTTGAAAAAATAAAATTCTTCTTTGGAATCAAGAAATGAAAATTTACTTTGGATAAAATTTTCATTTTATTCTGATAACTTTCATATTTTAATGAATAGTAAAAACACGCTATATTTTAATTAAAAACACATTTTTTCATCGTAATATCTTATGTGGTTAAATTATAATATTGAATGGTTTTAAAGTATAAATAGAATATATTTTTACCATTTAATATAATTTATTTCATTATCATTGATTTTACCTTGAATTCATAGATTAAATAAATTCAATCTTTTGCAATGTTTTAAAGAAAAACCCGTTTTCTTTCAACAACGGGATTAATTTTAATTCAGTTTCTGCAAATTTTGTGTATTGAATTTGGAAAAATGGATTCCATATTTGGAATCAGTGGATCCAAATTATGTTAATAAGCTACTTTTTATTTTTGGAAATTATGAATAGTAACTACGGTAAATTTTATTTACCATAGTTAAAGGTAAATCGGGTAATTAAGGGTAAATATAATATTATAAAATTACCATAACACATGTCAAAATACTATTTAATGACTAAAAGTCGACCCGTATCACTTAAGGGTCAGATTAGATTCATTTATTGGACTTTGTTCCATGAAAATAATTTAATTATTATTAAAACCAAAGAATGTGACAACATGTGACTTTCTTAAATCTTATAAGTATAATAATTTTTATTTAGTGATAAACTTCATGAAAATTCGAACATGGGTAGTCTCCAGAAATCTAATACAATTATCTACATCATAAGAATTTATTTAGAATTTTTAAGGATTAAATAATTATCATTTATTATGACACAAAGATGATGCATTAATTGTCTTATTAATGAAATATTGACATAATTGATGTTATAAATACCCAAATAAATGTAATTTAAGACTTTTTATGAATTACACTAATTTTATATGTTAATATAACATTTTAGTATTGATTTAATTAACTTTTTTCGAACTAATAAATCTGTTATGAGTTTTACAAAAATCAATTACTAAATAGTGTCAAAATTGACATAAAATAGTTTTTAAAACAAATATTATATTATTAATTGTTATTTTATTCCTAAAAATATAAGTTTTGGTCAAATGACTTAGATAAGGTTATATATATTAATAATAAACATCTTGGAATTCGTTTGGCTTGATATATTAAGTTTATTAACCTTATAGTGTAAGAAAACAAGAAGACACGGTAAAAGTAAAATTATCTAACTTAATGTTAAATATAAATGATAAGGTTAATATAGGAACCTAAACTTGACTAAATTATATTGGATGAGAGGATTTCGAATCATCCCCACCTTAGATTAGAAATAAATAAATTTGGATCTATTTAAAACCATACTTAACTTTATAATAAAATAATAGTTTGAGTTATTCCAAAGGTGCCCCTCTCCTACCTTATAAAAGAGAACCTCCTCCCCTTCTTCCTCACACCACTTTGAGCCTTCAAGCTCGGCCAACCCCTACCAATTTCTCCTCTCCACTTCCCTAAAAACATCCTAGAGGTTCTGGTCTTCTTCAAAGACATATTTTAGTGCCCTAAAAGGAGGTCTCAAAGAAGCACTTCAAAGAAGAGGAGGTTCGGACACTTAGGAAGCAAATCGGACCTAATGTAAGGGAAAATATCACAATCTCATTTTATCCGAGATTGTTTATGCATTATTATCTACTGGGGTGTATTTTATCGTCCACATTCATGTTTCCTAAATATGTAATATTGTTTCCATCCACCTACAATTTTTTTAAATCCAATTTTACCCTTCGGTGAGTTTTTAGTAAAAGATATCAAAGGAATCTTTTGTCGTTTTTTGTACGAGGTACTTTTTGACTTTTCGGACAAAAGTTCGAGAAGAATGTTTTTTAAAATTATACGGAATGAATGGATTTTTTAAAAAATTATTTCCAAGAAGCTTACTTTACAAGTTTTCTTGTTTATTTTTAATCAACTTCTTTTAGTTTAAAATTGTATGACATGTTAAGTAAGGAAAATGCTTTTGAAGTAGAAAGGATATTTTCCTCAAGAATGGAGTTCAAGTGTTTTATCAAAATTATTTTCTATATGAGAAAATATAGTGTTCTGTTCTTATCCCTATTATTACATTTATATTATTATGTTGTGATGGAATTATTTTTATGAAATTCTTTATCTTATATGAATTGTTTTATGATGTCATGTTGTTTAAGAATCCCATTATTATTACATGGGTTATGCAATGATGTATGATTTATGATTTTGTGACACACATAATAATGGTATCATTATGAGATGGGTGGGACCTATATCTCCCTCCAATGCATTGGGTAAATATTTTATATCTCATGAGATAGACATGGCTGGAACGGTAGGTTATACCGGTTCAGTGAAACAGGACTGAAACGAGGAGTGAACTCGGTTCAGAAAGGGACATTGTCCACTAAGATAGTCTTGGAAATGAGTCTTGACTAATAAGAAATGATTATCTATGATTATGTGTGTATTTTACAAAGTTTCATGTTTTATGTTATGATTATTGGGATTACATTTCACTACAATGATTTATCCCATGTTATGAAATTATGATCTCTTTTGCAGGTTAAGATTTCCAAAAGATATGTTCTTATGAATATGACGTGATTGATATTTACTTTGTTTACCCTTACTAAGCATTTGAGCTCACCCTTTTATGTTTTCTTTTCCCCAGGATATAAAGAAAGGATTTAGGTTTGAAAAAAGAAGATCTTTATGGGAGATGTTGAAAATCTTTCACCATGATAAGAAGATTATATTCCGAGTTTCCAAAGACACTAAACTATTACGGTCCTTATGTGTCTATTTTTGTAATGTATTATGTATTCCGCCAAAGTAATGTAATGTCCACGTACGTCAAGCATTGGGTCTCTACAACGGATGAAGGTGGGGTGCATTTATTTTCAAAGTGGAGGTGTACATTGAATAAAGTATAAGATTATTTTAATATTTAGGAAAATTAATTTTGCTTATAATTGATTAAAAAAATTAGTTAAATAACAATAAAAAATATAATTTTAAATTACATTGATATTAGTACAAAACGTAACTAAGTATTCCAAACATTCAAATAAATGTTGGGAATCCAAAAAATAATTTTTATATGTATAAGATAACATATATTTTTTAAAACTTTTAAATATGAATTTTTATATTTTTTTAATTAAAAATATCATAATTTTACTCCATAAATATTTTTTATTGAAAAATGGTTTGATAAATTATTATGTAATATTTATTTCCTGATGTTGGCATAAAAATTACTATTTTCATAAAAAATTGTATTATCAATACTAAACCATTTTTTTAGAAATATCCTAAAAAATAACCCTATGATATTTGAATCCATTGATTCCAAAAATTATTTAATTTTTATAAAAATAAATTTCATAAATTTTTTATTTTTAATTTTAATTAAAAAATTATAATACATAGAAACCATGAACATTTAAAATAAATATTGTTTTTTTGTTAAAATTGGTTACATTTATAATTATTAATATCAAATAATTATTTTATGATTTATAGTTAATTATATTAACAAAAAAAATATTTAAATTTAATGAAATTCTTCTTTTAATTTTTTGGAATTTAGTATATATATTCATGATAAAGAAATACATTGTTATTGTAACCACTTTTACATTTCATAGTTACAATTTATTCTCATTAAACATTTTAATTTTATAAACACTATATTATTAAAAAAACTATACATATTGTCATATTATATACTATAGATTATATTTTCCAAATTAAAATAATCCAATTCAAAAATTCTCTATTTATTTTGATGCTTGTTACTTATCATTTTAAAAGGGAAAATTTTCAAGTAGTAAGACATGTAAAAATAATATGATATATACAAATTCAAAATAAAAAAACTATTAAGTAATTATAAATCATGATAAGGTATTATTGCAATATGAAAATAATATTTAACCACTATCTCATATTGACTTAATTATTTTTAAAATACTACAATTATTAATATCATTATAAAATAAATATATATATGTAAATTAAATTTAAAATATATATTAAAAATGATATAAGAATATATATATATATATATATGTTAAGTATGTAAAATGGAAATAGGACATATTATAGAATAATGGAAGGCATTATTCCCTTATCTCGCTTTGGTCATGGGTTAAAGCCTCCCAACCTTATCTAATTCATTGGGTTCTCTCCTAGTCTATAGACTCCATTTTTTATAATAAAACATTGGATAAATAAGAATCCATTATATGGAATATATATATATATATATATAATAAAATTATATGTGGTAAATAAAAATAATGAAATTTATTTAAAATTTTCATTTATATTTTTTATTGAAAATTTATAAATATATCATTATAAATCTATGATACCCCACACCTTATGGGGTTTTGGGTGTTAATTTATAAATAATTCAAACCAACTTAACCCTCTATATTTTCTATCTATAATTCTCATTGATCTTGAGATGGACCATTGTCCTAAAAAGAAGATTATTTTCTGTAATTACATCACTAATTGATGGATTATTTTATTAAAGGGGCCATGTAAACGTTGTGATCATCTATATGTTAAATTAATGACTTATTCCTATGATGTCTTGGAAAATCTTTCACTATAAATATATTTTTTATGGGAATTATATATGTAGATTATAGATCATGGGTATGGTTTATCATTGATATATAATTGAGGATTGGTGTATCAGATCAGTGGCCATTAATCAAAGGAATTAGATCATTGAAAA
This sequence comes from Viscum album, assembly GCA_963277665.1. NCBI lineage: Eukaryota > Viridiplantae > Streptophyta > Magnoliopsida > Santalales > Viscaceae > Viscum > Viscum album. The sequence continues at coordinate 299,978,590 of OY728137.1, read as the reverse complement.
GATGGTGATTTGAATAATAGTCTTCTTATTTGGGTGATCATGTGGAGTTATCATATTTTGGTTCTTATTAGGGGATGAATTAACTTGATTATATTGTTTTCATGATTTCATAAGGGATTAAGTTGAATGTATAATTAAGAAATTATTTAGTATTTTTTATATTATAATATTTTATTTATTTATTTTGGTATTGATGTAGAGGAATATTAAAAAAAATTGACTAGATGTTTTGTTCGATGCTAACTAATTGGATTTTATATCATATATAGGTATAAATATATAACATTACTTTCAATATAGACACAGAAGAAAATAAAAGGGTATTTAGATGCTGCATTTCCAAATATTGAAATAAATCTAGTATTATAATATATACATAGATATAGATATATATATATTAATATAGTATTCCAAATATATTAAAATAATGTGGATACAAGGATAAGTGATTTAATGTTTTTTAAATGTTTATTTAGGAAAATAAATCTAGAGTTGAGTTGTAGTGGTATGTAGGATGGTGTGGTTTTGATATTTATAATAGAGAAGAAATTATATAATGTGGATATTAGGAAAATGATTTTAATGTTGTTAGTTTATTATAATGAACAATATATGGAAACAATTTAGTATAATTGGTAATACCTATGAATTTAAAATGATCAACTCTTAATGATTCACTAAACGCATATATATGGAAGATTAATATGGTAATAATGAATTTTATGAAATGATGATATATGACAGGCGGTTATAATAACTTAGTTAGACTTTGTGAGAGATAATCTCCATGTTATATTGGGTTCATCATCAAACCCAATATCCATATTATGTTTGATTTTCACCTATAGACCTTACATGTTATCATATGAGATATTGTATTCATATATATGTTTTATTCCCTGCTATATATATTATATTCCAATTAAATATAGTAATTTTGATAATATTTTAATCCATGGGGATATTTGACACCCCAAGATGTGGTGTTATAAGGAAGGTAGTTACCGGGGACCCAATAATTTTAATATTATAAGGATTATCTTATGCCTATAAAATGAATTTTATATATAAGAGAGTGTAATTATATTGATATGGAATGTGTTAGAAATTACATTAAATAGTTTGGATTATATATTTTTATATTTCACTTAAATTGGCCTCTATGTTTTGTATAAACATTGAAATAAGGGTTTTTAGGGAGGAACCTATAGAGTATTTTGGCATACTCACCCTTATTTTTTTATAATTTCTTGATTCATCCTATTATAATGGATATTATTACTAGTTATATTATCATGATAAAAATATTGTTTAGATTGAGTTAATGAAGTTCAATTATGTTTTTGTTTTTTATTGAGCATGTTCTACATTTTATTTTTTGTTTTATATTTTGTTCAGATTCTTTCATCAATTTTAGTTGTATGTAATATCATGCTTGGTATTTTTCATATCGTTTTGTTGTAATTTTTTTGCTAATTTTGTCGATGAGATGAGGTTGTATAAAAATAAAAAGGGAAATTCCACCTGTAAAATTGGCTTTGTATCCTTGGTTAAGTTACCACCCCATGGCCTATTGGAAGTGATCATTGGGGGGATTTGTGATATATGGGTTGGATTATAAGGATTTTAAAATGGATAATTTCATAAAACAATGGTATTGTAGTTATTTTTTGATGAGGTTTGGTGGGGGCATGAGTGTGTCTCACTTTGCGTAAGTAAGAAATTTCTTTTTCTAGATATTGCGTAGAATATATACCAGGGTGACCAATAAATGGTGTATTATCGAAAACATTCATATCATAGGACCTTGATTATCTTCTGACCATACCCAATGATTAGTTTTAAATTTTTAAGGTATTATTTTAGAGTGAAGTTGAATCATTTAATAAAATTTAATAACGACTATGCATGTTATATTTTTTATTTATTAATGTGAATATAGTGTGGTGAATTAAATATAAAAGGTTTCCCAACTATTATTCTTACATATTGATATTTTTTTTAATATAATATTCTTGTGGGTTTTTTTGAGATGGAACAATGATCATCAAAGCCCATCCATCGATTAGTTAACCTAGGAATTATTAATGTGTGGAGGGTTTCCCATTAGTAGGTTAATTTGTGATGATTACTAAGATGTAAGTGGGTATCTTTTCATGAAAATAAGAACTATATCGAAATTTTATATATTTATTTTCTTTTCTTTTTAGAATTTTATGTGAACTAGTGGCCATTTTTTTAAATAGATCAAAAAATTAGTGATGAATTATTTATCTGGGTGATCAATATGTTTCTAAGGTGTCACAAAATAAAATATAAGGGTATTTTGGGTGAAAATTTCTTATGTTAAGTTATTCCACTCACCAAGAGGAATGTTACCAAAGTAAAGATAAAGTGGGAGGTTATTGAGAATAATTTATTTTGAAAATATAATAATTTATTTTATATTTACTCTATAAACCCAAAAATCACAAGTAATAATTAGAGATCTTTTTTAACGGGATGCCATTATTTGAAATATTTCTATGTATTCTTGTAATAATACCTATATTATTTGTTATAATTATAAATTATCATCCATTAGTTTGGGTTTTATATTTTTTATGATTTATCAATGGAGTCTATGAGAATTAATAGTTTTTGAACCTAAAAATTTATGGTGACTTATTTGGGTTCGTAATTACAGTGATTGATCGACCATATGAGTTTCAGGAACTAAAATATTTAATGTATCCTTCTATATGAGTGATTAAACATCCCATAAAAGGTGGAATAGGGTATTAAAACTGATGGATATTATTTTCTATCATAGACATCAATTAGAGTGGTGATGTGATGGTGGTTGATATTAAGGAGGGAAATGAAGAGGAGTTGGATATATATAGATTCATGTAATTGAGTTACCTATAAAATAAGGAATAAATGGTTTTTATCGTAAAATAAAACATTATTATACCTAAACCTCTACTTTTATTAATTACTTTTCCTTCAATTCATCAATTTTTCATTCATTAGTTCAAGGATTGAGGATTAGATAGAGTGACTTTGTAGACCGTTAGTTTTATATACCCACAATGGAGGTCAATCATTGTTGATTCATGTTTTCAATGGATTTTATAATATAATGGGTGGATATCATTCATTGTTGTAACGTCAATGGATATAGGCATATGATTTTATTCTTGTTAAATATTTTTATAATATTTGAAATCCAAAAAAAAAGTCTATTGATGTTAGGGAATTTCAATAACATAAAAAATGATCATATAATTTTTTTGGTGAGTGGTGTTAGTGGATGAAACATGAATGTTTGGTGACAATACTATTACAGAAGGATATTTTAATTTTGTTTATTGTATGTACATTAAATGATGTGTTTCTAAGGGTTTTTTAAGAATATATCAATATTTTTCCTAAGGATCCCATATCATTAAAAACACAACATAATATATAATTTTGTCTAGAGTTGTAATTTGGTTTCAAAATTTTTTGAAAATCCCATTATCAGATTGAAATATAATATATTTTAGATATGTATATTCAAATTGATAATTTTATTTGTATTTCATTATTTTTCCTAGTTTGTTTCCCAAGGGATATCTAGTTATTTTTATAATGAATGATAATGGTGGATTGAGGTTTTCTTATTAATTATCAATTTATGAATCTATTGAAAATGACGAACCAATATATTTTCCAAAGTATTAATGACTTATTTGATAATTTTATGGGATATAGTATGTGTTTGAATGTGTATCAACATTTAGGATATCATCATATAAGTGTAAAGGGGGAATATATATCGTTGATTTCTTTTTTATGTTATTATATTTATATTATGTTAGTGGTTATATTCTTTGGGAATGTATATCCTATCACAATTTATAATTGATAGATGAATTTTGTGTTTTATTTATTTTTTGGTTATTTTATGGTAGTTTTAACTGATAATATATAATTTTATTAAATATTATAGTGGTAATATTCATTATACTTAATGGTTGTTTTGGTACATCTATAGTAGAATTAATTATATTGAAATATGTACAAGTAAATGTTTTGGACATGGGAGTACCATTTTCAATTCCATGTTGTTTCTTAATAGGGTGAGTATTTGGATACATTTGAGATCAAGGTAGATATCACATTAGAGGAACACAATAATGTGTTAAATATATATAGATATATATTATGATAAGTTATTGTAGAAGATTATTTTCTAACTAAATATATATTGCAACTATTTTAGCCACTTTAACTAATATTGGTAGATATGTTTTATAAAAAGGTAATTTCAAGTTACATTTATGTATTTTTTGATGAAGCTGATTAGTTTACCGATTTTTCATAATCTATTGGATAGAGTTATGATTTAGGTTAATGGGATAAATATAATTTTTTATTGGGATATATGTAGATACTAGAGTGGATAGTATTATTTTAAATCCCTTATTAGTTATGACCTAAAAAACATTATTATTCTAACCATGGTCATTTTATTGATATAATGAATGAGTCATAAATAATACATAATCCTGATTTTCTTCAATAATTATAAAATATGTCACATTTAACATCTATTTACATTAGAAGTTATATAAAATTAGAAAATAACTCATACATAAAAAACCATAAAATATAAATTTGGCACTTTTCACAAGTATAGATGTTTCCCAAAATATAAAACTTTTTAGAAAAAGCATTAATCCATTTCTTGGAGAATCTCTAAAACATCCAACTAGAATATTTTTAATTTCCTTTACCCATCCTTAACCCTTGTGAATAAATTTTATAAACATAAGATGAATACAAAATCTCAACAAGGTATATAAAAAGAAAAGGAAATCATTAGTTTGGTGAAAACCCGAAAACCCATATAAAATTTAACTTTAGATTAAAATTTCATTAAAAATATGTAATGAAATTGTTTCACATAAAAAAAATAGAATTTTTATTCAAGGATAATCTTTAAATACCATACCAAGAAATTAAAACTAATTTACGTTATTTAGAGCATCATATACTTGAATCATTTCAAATATTTTTTCTTTTGAATGACCATAAGGTAAAATCACAAAAATTTTATTACCCAACATATTATAGAGCTTTAATGGGGATTACCCTTCATATAAGAAATATCAAGATCACCCATGAGTTATCATATGTATCAACCGTTTTTAAAATCAATATTCGGATCACTAGTTTCTCATTAGCTATAATGGGGTTTAAGCCTTTTTGCAAGCTGCATAGGGCTTATTTGTGAGCTATAAGGGAGATCAAACCTTCATATAAAATTTATTTGGATCACCAATTTCTTATAATTATTAGGTAACATATAAAGAGTTAAATACTCTCATAAAACCCCTTTGAAAAACACTTTTTAAACCCATATGAAATAAATTTTTTTTGATAAAAATACACTTTTTCAAGAACCCGTTTTCAATATCAAAGAACTCTTTTCATTGAAAAAGTAATTCAGTGTGAAAACAACCAAAATTATAAATATTTTTCTTAATTTAAGGAAAAATTAAATGTTTCAAATTAATCCAAAAAATATAATAATGGCCATGATGGCAGAAAAGTAATTATCTATTTATAAATTATGAATATATGATTAATTTGGTCCATTATAAAAATGGTCCACATAAAACAGGTAAAAAGATTAATTTTTAAAACATTTAAACGAAATTAAAATATTAAATAAAACTCCATTATACCCCTTTAATATATAAATAAATAAATATGAAAAATAATATAAGAATTTTTAATATGGAGAAAATATTTTGAATGTAAATATTTAAACATTCAAAGTGTTCCATACAAGTTTGAACATTTAAATCATAATCCTCATAAAATTATATATACAAAAATTAATTAAATAACATGATAATAGATAAAATATGGATATATAATTTCAATGAGGACGTATATACTAATTATAAAAGAATAAAGGTTTATATCATCAATATATTCCTCAATGAATGGAGATTGAGAAGGAATCCCATACCTTGAGTCTGAATTGTCATGTTTGTCTTTAAAAAATTAGATGATATTTTTATTTTAATTATATTATTCATTAATATCTTTTTAAATGTCTATCATTACTTTTATTTCAGTTATCAGAAGGTTTTATACAACTACTTGAACAATTAAATCTACATTTTGTGCTTTGACCATATCTGTTTAGGGTGTCAAAACAATTTAGGTTGGTTGAATATGGGAATGGTGGTCATTTAGTCGAAATATAATGAATAATAATCATGAAATAATTACCATATCTATATATAAATAATAATTTTATAATCAATCATGAAAATATTGTTGTGAACAAAATGGACAAATGATACAATCATGGATACGGTAGGTCGTTTGTATTCAAAATTAAAGATTCCATTTCTAAAGGATTATTCTGAAAAGAAGGTAACTAATATTTATCTTTACATAATGATAAAGATATCAAGTATACCATATTTTTTAATCTTATATATTTATATATATAATACTCGTGATGTAAAAGGAATCACATCACTTCGATGAGGTGGTAGTCCACACCTCCACAATCGACATTATCACTTTTTCAGTGTGTGTAAAGGTAATAAATAAAATGATATATTATATTTATATAATGGTTATTATGTCATTAATATCATATATATGTCATTTATATCACATAATTTTTATTAAACCCATCCTTAATACATTCCATGTAATGTCTGAACATATCACAATTCTTTGAGGTGACGAAATTCTACACATCCCCAAATGATGTTATCATATTTTTCCAAAATGGATATCATGAAGTTTTATGTTATATAAAATTATATATCATATAAAAATCCATTGTAATTACCTACCATGATAGGTGGTTAACGAAAAATGAACAACATCATTTCAAGGGATGGTTGTTCTCATTACACACACAAAATAATTTCATTATCCATTTCATTGGAGTGTGTGTAGGTGTATATTTAACCTCTAATGTCAAAACATCTCAGTATAGTCTGGTTCATTAATTTATTATATGATAATGAAATAAGAATAATTTAATGGTGTAATAAAGTAATAAAACTGAAGTGATCGTTGATGAATGATATCTACATTCGGGTAACTCCTGTTGATTCAAATCAAAGGGCTTCCTTTTTTGTATTTTTTCTAAAAGTAAGGATTCTAGGAATTTATTAGTGTTTTGGGGAATATAATTTATTTATGGGTCGAATGATTCAAAAGTATTTAGAGGTTTGAAGAGAGAAGTATATGGAATTCCTTTTTATAATGGAGGATGAGTTACATTCTTGTAAATACCAAAAGTAAACACTATTGGGGGGTCTCCCTTACCTAAAATACATAAAAGTTTTAAAAAAATGGTTTAATGTGAGTAAATGGTGGATCCACTATCACTGCACACAAAAATAAAAGATAATTTATCCTTATTCTTTATGTTTACTTATTTTTTCATGTTGGTTTTTCATTTGGGTAGCTAGTTTTATAACCTATGTGATTCATAAATTATGATAAAATTAAAATGATTTTAATTATGAAATAAAAATCAATTATTATAAAATATTACATATTGTTTATAAAATAAAAAATCCCATATGTATGGGAAATTAATTTTAATGGAAATGAATGTAATGAGAAAAAACACAACTTTTACCTTAACTACACTAATTTTTTTTTCTATTTATAGGTGAATATATTCATTATAAAATATTAATTTTCCCATGAATGGAAAATATTTGATATTTATTAACACATAAAAATCACATGTATGATGATAATATTTTTGATAAATTTAATATCATTTATTTTTATTTTATTTTTAATCAAATAATCAATCCTATAGTATTTGTTAATAATTTTGTGTAGTTATATCATCCCTATAAATTAAATATAAATTATTATAATAATAATATCTCATATACCATAAAAAATAATACTTATAAGAAAACCTGTGGAGCTTTTTCTCTACTCCAAGTATTTATATGTGTTAATGGGAATGAATATTCTTTTTTGTCTATTTCCTTACTAAATATATTATATGGGTCACTCAAATTGTATAATATCAAAATAACTAACAAAAATATATAATAAGGTATTTAGGGTGAATATAGTTCCAAAATATTGGTTTTGGTTATGTTTTAAGTAATTTATACTAATTATATTCAAATTTTAATCCTTAAGTAAGAATGTTTTTACCTTAATCACTATAATTATATTTAATATGTTTAACTAAAAATTTCTGTCAAAAATTATTTTGGTCTTATTGGAAAAATAAATTTATAATGAATACAAATATTTATAACAATTATATTAAATTACATTCACCGAAGTGGCTAAAATTAATTTAGTATTAATCGAGAAAACCCTATAAGACAGTGGGTTTTTATATAAAATTTATCAAAATCTTGAAATTTTTTTATATATAATTTAAATGTGAAATTGAATCCATTGACATAAATTAAATTTATAGATGTATAATTGAAATAATTATACATTAAGCTGAAATAAAAAAATCATTTAACCATATAAATAAATTTGATGAAAAATCCATTTTCCTTTAAAATGTAGTGTTTTCCACCATTCATATAAAATGAAACTTATCCGAAAAATACAAAAAAAAATATCCAAAAGTAAATTATAATATTTTATTTCAGAAAATTAATCTTATATTTTTCAAATTTAATTAATAAAAGAATAAAAATATTGTATTAAAACAAGTTCTCCATTAAAAGGTGATAATACTTCTTATTAGAAAAATATTTTTTTTAACATAAAATTGTATTTATTCATATCTTATTTCAATAAATTATATTGGACGAATGTAAAAATATTTTATTAATCTATGTAAAAAAAATATATTTAGTCTTATTAACACCCACTAATATAACTTCCAGGTGATTGAAGGACCTCAGAATACCCTGAGAGGGGAGGGGTGAATCATTATGTCAAATTCTTCTTCAAAAGCGACGGGTCCTATTCCCACGTTGGTAGGATCCAATTAAACATGTCTAATGATAATGAGCTACAAACTAAAAATCACATGCAAAGAGTCAACACAACAATTTTACATTATTAACCACTATGGGATAGACCAAGGGCCATATGCCGGCAGTGTGTCTATCATACATAAATCCACTAAATGTCACTAGTTATGAAATACAAATGAGTAGGCATAGTCACTATATTCTACGAAGACAACCTTTATAATATTTTAGGGACATCTCACTACATCCCTCAAAACACTTCTCTCGACTCCCCCTAGCCCACTTCCTTGGGAGAAATCAACCCATAGTTTATGGACTTGTATGTCTATAACATCCTAGGTAAATAAAGAATATGAAATTTTCATATTTATTAATATTTTCAAAAAAAATATTAATATTAATTTAAAGGTAATACTTTGTTCGATGGTGTACCCAATATGCAACAACCAGTTTCTTTGAAATCTTACGTTGCACACTAATAATATAATATTATTATTTTAAATGGTAGTTAACGCCTAACCGTTATAATGGAAGTAATTAATAGAACAAAATACAAAATGATTATATATGTTAGTTAAATATTTTTTACATTAATCCAATAAATCATTGAAGCTTAAAATGCGAATGAATCCAATTTTAAGCATAAATATTCTAATATTCTTTAAAATGTCGATTAACCGCATTTTGATGGTGAACCCTTTTTAAATCTACTTTTTGTCACTTTTATATTTTATATTTTACAAAATAACATCCTTCCTTATAATCAAGACATCAAAATTTACTTTGTGTAAATTTTTGGGATTTTTACGATAAAGTACATTTTTTAATGAATAGTGAAAATGATGAATTTTAATTTAAAACCACCTTTTAAACTAATTTATTTATATTGTTATATTATCTTATTAATTGGGTTTAAAGTGTGATTAGAATATATTTTTGCCATTTAATCTAATTTTGGTCATCGGAACTAATTTCACTTTGAAATTGGGCATAAACAAGTGTCAATCTTTTGATATATATTGTTTCTTCAAAACACGTTATTTATTTTGACAATGGGAATTGACTATAAAATTAATTAATGAAACATCTACGTTTTGTATTTGGTAAAATAGACATCATTTTTGAATTCGGAATATAAAATATATCTTAGGGTGACTTTTGGGTATTTTTCTGAAAAACATAAATTTTTGATGAATAGTGAAACCACTAAGTAGTAGTTAAAAAAACCTAATTTTTCGTTTAAATGAAATATTACCACTTCTGTGAATTGAATTTCAAAAATCTGACATACATGGTTTTTATTATTAAGTAAAATGTGGTTTAATAGGATGAAAATAATTTTTTTGAATAGTAACTTTTGAGTTTTATTAACCACGTGTAGAGGTAATTAGGGTAATTTAAGGTAAAAATAATGTTATAATAATATGAAATTACCTTTACACATGTCCTAACCTTATTGGATGAGTCATGGCCGACAAAGAAAATCCATGGGTCAATTTGGGGACCCTATGGAGCCACTTGGGTATGATAATGACCTTAATACCTTTTTATTTAAAGTAAAAAAAAATGTCACAAACATGTAATGTTTTACTAAAACAATTTTTACATCAGGTTATATATGTTATCTTTTCGACTATAAATATTCATTAGAAATCTAAGAAGATTCCCTATATCATGGTATTTGTTTATAATTTTTAGACATAAAATAAATAAAATTATTTATGACACAATGATGATGCAGTGTTTACATCATTAATGAAGGATTTAAATAAATAAGAAGACAATGCTTGAAATAATATTCAAAACTTGTCTGATTCTTATTGGATGATTTTATTTCCAAAATGGGACACCTTATCTTCTACTTTAATGATTTTTGGACCTGTAGAAACCGAAATTCATTTTATAATAAAATATTATTCTCATGCTTTCCAAAAGAGCACCTCCTCTCCCTTATAAAATGACGCCACTTCCTACCCCTTTCTCACACATCTCAAGCCCTTTGGCTCGTCCAACCCTTTTGGTTCAAACCTAGGGGAGTTACCCGATTAAAAGGTAATGTCTTCTCTTATGTTATTTTTTTTTATTATAATTCTACAAACCCCTAAACTCTTTTTATTCCTTTATTTTTTAACAACACCAGTATCTTCAATATACTATGATGTTGTTATTAGAAGGATTCGAGATACACTTACACACACCTCTATCTAATGGGTGAAGAACTTTCTGTTTCTTCGGACAGAAAACTACTTCCTCATGAAACGATGATTGTTCAATTATCTCATACCGCCTCTCATGGTGTCCATTAATATATCACTGTACTTATATATGATATATATTGTGTTTATGATTTCTTTATTCTTATGTATTTTTAATTTATGGCATAACTTTATGGTTTCCATAATGGGTAAACCCGATAATTTCATTGTTGAAGAGCGAACTACCGCCCACTCAAAGTGATATGGCTCATTCATGCCATATGTAGAGCATATAAAGGATATAATTTATGATCTTATATATCATATATGAAATAAATATTATACTACAATTATAATATACCTATTAATCACTAAGTTTTCTTTTCATTAAAATATGACATAGAAATGAAAGTATTGTTCATGTGTATGTACGACTTACCATCTACATGAACTTTGCATTTCATTTCTTATCTCCAAGTGTTTTGTACTATTATAAATACACAAATATACTGGTTATATATATGATATATATTACATCTAAATGATGAATATCATTCTAGAGATAATGGACTCTTGACCACATGGACAATTTATAAATATAACAAGTTTCTTTTCGACTCAAGTTCCGAACATCGACAAAATGTCCATTATGAACTCAAATAATTAAATAATTATTATAGAAAGGTAAAAAGTTATATAAAAGGAATAATAAACATGAAAAATATTATTAATCAAGTAGAAATTAATTTAAGTTTATCATTCATGACGAACAAGGAACATACGGGCAAGTCTAGTAAGACACGTGGTAAGGGGATTTCTTATCTCACTTTTAATTCTGGGAGATTTCTATTATTCACCACTTATTTATTTCATTTGGTGTATTGTTTACTGAGATTTGATATATGTTATCATGATTATATTTATATTCATGGTATTCTATGATTAATTTGTTTTTTATTATCTTTTGGTCATACGACTCGATTTATTATAATGAGGTAAGGGGTTTTTATCTCACTTTTTATTCCCATGAGATTCATGCTATATTTGTAACTGTCTCCATTGAGTGGTGTATGTACTGTCCATTATTATACTCTTTGTGTAATATACATTCATTTATGTGTATTTACATCAACATTTTATGGTCCTTCATTCAAGGGGTGTATGTTACGTATGTTACCAAATCGGTAAGGGAACCTTTCACCCTCCTCTTTTTAAGAGGCTTATTTTTGTTATGTCTTTTAATTCACATAATATTTTGTTGGGATATGAAATTATATATCATTATTACTATAAATTGTATTTCCAAGTGATGAGATACCATTTTTCTCTCATCAACTCATTTTCTGAAATTTTATGTCACATTGTTGGGCTACCGAATTTTTGTAAGAGAACTTCTTAACCCAATATTAATTCGTTGGGTTAAACCTATACTTCTAGATTATGTCATTATATGAATATGTGTGAATGGCATATTATTTATTTACACTTAATATCTACTTATATTGGGTGTATTTATATTTGTCACACATAATTATGTCGTAGATTTATCCTGAATCTTAGGATACCGTATTTGTAAGGGACTTCATCTCAATCTCCTTTCATTGAGGAATATTTTGTTTTAATACAAGACATTATTTATACGATGTATAAACCACTTTCAATTTTCATTTCATTCAAAGGTAATCTTTTTCAATGAAGCGTTTTACTAAACGAGAAAAAAAGAAATCTTTCTTTAATGTACGTAGTGACAACGACATTTCCGCTGCCGTGAGTATTACTTGATCTTTGGCTTCCTTAACAAGATGTAATGTTTTTAAAAGGAAAAATAAATACGATATACTCAATTATGTATTTTGGTATTGAAAATGGTTTTGATAATGTATTTTTTATATCAATATATTTAAGTGATATATTGTAATTGAAATGTGGAAATGTTTTCTTTCCATTATATTTGTGGTATGTGTTCTGATTTTATAATGGTACTTGGACATTTGATCGATGGTTACGTGATAAATCAAATTAAAGGTGGTTCCATGAAAAAACAGGATGGGTGGTTACATTATAACCTCCAATGCATTGGGAATGGAAGTCAGTCGTATAGCTATTCCACTTAGTGATGAGTGTGGAAGTCGATTGTATGGTTACTCCAATTAAGTATGTTTATGTCCCAAGTAACCTTTATATGTTATGTGTTATTTATATGGGTTTTATGGTAATATATTGGTTACAAAATGGAATTTAATGATCTTTTATTTATTGACGAGTATTTAGTACTTCATAAAGTTGAAAAGTATTACTTATGATTAAGTATTCATGGATTACATTTGTTTTAAAAAACTAACAGTTTTTCTTATTTGTGTATCCCTTACTGAGATTTTTATGATCATCCCAAGTTTTGAAACGTTTTTCACAGGGCTTAAAGAAGAATATGGTCAAAGATGGTATCAAGGATAAGTTATGCGGTCTAAAACTTAGAATTAGACATGGCTATTTTTTTGAAGAGTTTTTCTTTTGTGAAAAAATATGGAAACTGAGTTGGAGTGTTTACTTTGTAATTTTTTGAGATTTAATATTTATGGCCTAATTCTCTACAAATCTAAACTTGAAAATATCCTCAATGTAAATTATTCATTTAATTCAAGATTATGTAATGTTTTATGGTTGGGTACTTATAGTTGGTATCAAAGTTCAGTTTAGATAACTTTAGAGGTTAGGGTATTCTTTAAGAATAAGTGTCATTACCATAATGGTTAGAATTTCAAAAAAAGTCATAGTTTTTTTATATAGATTAAGTAAACAAGTTTAAGATAATATGAATAATTATATCATAGTATTTACCCTCCTCATAAGATATTATATGATGATTTTGCTGATATAATCACACCGACGTTTTTTGTTTTTGTAAATGGTTGGATCTAGGAGGAACCAAAGTAATAGTGGATGTGAAGAAAACTCTGACGGTTTTCTGAACGAGCAACTGAATGATATGGGATCTACAATGAGAACTCGTGTGTTTATTCTCAACCAACTATCAGGAGTAATGATAGACCACCTGAACTTTAGTGATTTTTATAAGGCACCATATATGTGAGAAACAAATCCCTATGGAAGTTCAGGTAATAACCATAAAGGTAAGTGTGTTCAAAAACCTTGGTGTCAAAGATGTGGAAATAAACACCTAGGAAAATGTTTCAAAGGGATATAAAGATGCTATAGATGTGGAAATGGTGGTCATAAAGTAAGACGCTGCCATGGGAAATTGAAGCATATGGTTGACTCTAGGAAAGGGAAAGAAGTTCTTTCTAAGGGGTCAATTGAATGTTTTAAATGTGGTGTTCATGGTAATTATGCAAACACATTTCCTATAAATATGTTTTAGGAATGGGATCACCAAAATTGTACAAATTGTTTTTACCAATACCTAATGCCATTCCGATTGAGGATGAAGAAACTAGTAATGACCAATTAAAGGTATCGATTATTTCTTAACATATGTTTTCGTATTATTGAATCTTAGGATATGATTCATGATTTTTTTGTAGGAAGGAAGTATTTCTGAATAAGTTGGAAAGGAATGGTTAATGTATCATGAAGAATGTTGAATTAGTAAGAAGTTGACATATAAGGGATTCAAGAGCTATAGTATATTTTAGGATGGTGAAATGCTTAAAAGTATTAACGCTCTTTTGATGATGGGATTACATTAGAAGGATTTTTATATTATGTGTAACCCTGAAGTTTGATATATAAAAATTTTATTCAAAGAATAATTATCTTTTCTTCGGTGGATATAGTTATAAATAACCATTTGGGTTTATATGATCCTTGAATTTGAGGCAATTACAGGTTAATACATTTTGGGATGCAAATTGAGAGTTATTTGGTAACCTTCATGGTCAAAATATGTTATGGTTATTTTTGATGAATTTATCTATTTTTGGGAATGTTATAAAATTATATTGTTTTTGAAAATGTATAACACGTAGACCAAGGGACAACCCATCACGTTGGGTGATGCTATGTGAATCGAACCCACAACCAAAGTGCGACTGGTATTTATCGCCTACCATTGGACTACGTGAAGTCCCTGGTTATTTTGACTAATTATTTTTAGTTAGATGATTTTATGAATCATGAATAAGCTGATTTTGGGTTATCTAGTGAAATTATTAACCTATCAGGAAGGATATGTGATTAGGTTAATTTATTTTCAATAAGAGACTTTAATAGCAACTAATGTTATTTGGAGATAAATGTTATGATTTATCTTGGAAGACTATGTGATTAAATCCTTCGGAGATTTGGGTTTCAATCTTAGTTTGGATTACTTTGAAAAACATTTACGAATAGCTTTTTATTGAATAGTCATTGATGAACTTTGGGTTTTTTTGGACAAATTTTGGAGATTAAGAGTAGTATTTCTTTTGATAAAGGACTATCCTTTTTTGGGGATTATTTGATCTTGTACTAACCATTTTGGTTTTAGTTAACGTCGTAAGATATGGAAAATATATAGTTTATCTTTTGTGGATTATTTGATTCTGTCGAAGTTGATTATAGTTCTCTTAATGTGAACAAGTCATCCTGAATACTCATTGTTTGGAGAAAATATGATTTTTTGTTAGAAATCAAGTAAAAGATGAAAGTCTACATGACACGTAAGTATGTTTCCATGTGTTTTAGTTAAGCCCATAAATAAATTTCTCAATGAAAAGTAACTTAAAACAAAAATTCTATCGGTTTACTTTTTCTACTGGGGAGTCAAATACCGTTTAATCCATCACATGTTTTAGATTTTATGGTGGTTAACTTTCTCCTAGACATGTTTTCTATCACTCTTCAACAGAACATGATGGCTTGTTTCCCCCTCCATATCCATGTTTTCATGGAATCGTAGTATCTATTGTCTTGGGTGACCTTTGTACTTCTCTTTTTTTCTTTTAAATTGATAGTTTTATTGACTCCTTTTCCGATGTGGGGCTTTCAATGATGTTTCCGAGCCCTATTTTAAAATTGCGAGGATGTAATTCTCCAAAATGGGGGAAGGATGTAACATCCCAGGTAAATAAAAATATGAAAATTTTATATTTATTAATATTGGTGAATAAAATATTAATATTTCTTTAAAGGGAATGCTATTTTTGATGGCTTTCCCAATACGTAACAATGAGTTTCTTTGAAATCTTATGTTGCACACTAATAAGATAATAATATTATTTTAAATGGTAGTTAATGCCTAGCCATTGTAATGGAAGGAATTAACTGAACTAACAACAAAATGATTATAAATGTTTGTTAAATATTTTTCACATTTATCCAATAATTGTTAGAGGCTTAAAATGTGAATGAATCCAATTTAATGCATAATTATTCTAATATTCTTTAAAAGGTTGATTAACCACCTTTTTATGGCGAACCCTTTTTAAATATTCATTTTATAACTTTTATATGTTATATTTGAAAAAATAAAATCCTTCTTTAGAATCAAGATATAAAAAGTTACTTTGTGTTAATTTTTGGATTTAATCTAATAAAGATCATTTTTTAATAAATAGTGAAAAATGATGTATTTTAATTCAGAACCTATTTTTAATCTAATTTATTTATATGGTAATATTATCTTTTTATTTGGGTTTAAAGTGTAATTAGAATATATTTTTACCATTTAATACAATTTTGGTCATTGGAATTAATTTTACTTTGAAATTGGACATAAACATGTGTCAATATTTTGATAGATATTGTTTCTTAAAAGCACACTATTTATTTTGACAGCAAGAATTGACTATAAAATTAATTAATTCAACTTCTATGTTCTAAATTTGGTAAAATAGATATCATTTTTGAATTCAGAATATCAAATATATCTTGGGGAGAATTTTTGGTATTTTTCGGAAAAACATCAATTTTTGATGAATAGTAAAACCACTAAGTAGTAGTTAAAAAACTGAATTTTTCCGTTTAAATGAAATATTACCTCTTCTGTGAATTGAATTTCAAAAATAAACATACATGGTTTTCATTAGTAAGTAAAATGTGGTTCAATAGGATGAAAATAATTTTTGGTTAATAGTATCTTTTGAGTTTTATTAACTGCGAGTAGAGGTAATTAGGGTAATTTAAGGTAAAAATAATGTTATAATAATATTAAATTACCTTTAAAAATGTTATAACATTATTGGATGAGTCATGGATGACCACTAAAATCCATGGGTAAATTTGCGGACCCCATGGAGCCACTTGGGTATGAAAATGACATTAATACATTTTTATTTAAAGTAATAATAAAAATGTTTCAAACATGTATTGTTTTAAAAAAACAATTTTTACATGGTGTTATATAAGTTATCTTTTAGAATATAAAAATTAATTAGAAATCTAAAATTATTTCCCACATCAGGGTAATTTTTTTATAATTTTTAGACATCAAATAAAGAAAATTATTTATTACACAATGATGATGCATTGTTTATGTCATTAATGAATGATTTAAATAAATAAGAAGATAATGTTTAAAATAAAATCCAACACTTGTCCAATTCTTATTAGATGATTTTATTTCAAACATGGGACACCTTATCTTTGACTTTAATTATTTTTGGACATTTAGAAACCGAAATTCATTTTATAATAAAATATTAGTTTCATGCTTTCCAAAAGTGCCCCTCCTCTCCCTTATAAAAAGACCCCACTTCCTACCCCTTTCTCACACTTCTCAAGACCTTGGCTCATCCAGAATCTACTCACATAAGCTCCCAAGATCCCTATATTCATCCTAGAAGCCTTTCCTTAGGCATAAATCACTTCTAGAAACCCTTTTGGTTCAAACCAAGGTGAGTTACCCGATATAAAGGTAATGTATTCTATTATGTTCTTTTGTTTTATTCTACTTCTCCAAATCCCTAAACTCTTTTTATTCCTTTATTTTGTAACAACACCATAATATTTAATATACTAGGATGTTGTTATGAGAATTATTCAAGATACACTTACACACACCTCCATTTAATGGGTGAAGAACATATTGTTTCTGTGGACGGCGAACTACTGCCTCACAAAACGATGATTGTTCAATTATCACTTACCGCCTCTCATAGGGGACATTAAGATGTAACTGTATTTATATATGATATATATTCTGTTTATTTTTTCATTATTCTTTATATTTTTCATTTACATCATACCTTTATGGTTTCCATAATGGGTAAACGCGATAATTTCATTATAGGAAGTGCGGACTATCGCCCCCTGAAAGTGATATGACTCATTCATGCCATACGTGGAACGTATAAAGGATATAATTTATAAACTTATGTAACATATATGAAATATATATTATACTGAAATTATAATATACCTATGAATCACTATATTTTCATTTCATTAAAATATGAAATGGAAATGAAAGTAGCGTTCATCCGTACGTAAGGCTTACCATCACCATGAATGGTGCATTTCATTTCTTATCTCCAAATGTTATGTACTATTATAAATACATATATATATATACTGGATATATATGATATATATGACATATAAATGATGAATATAATTCTTTGTATAATGGACTCTTGACCACATGGACAATTTATAATTATAACAAGTTCATTTTTTTCTCAAGTTCCGAACATCGACAGAATGTATATTATGAACTCAAATAATTAAATAATTGTTATAGAAAGGTAATAATTAATATAAAAGGAATAATAAACTTGTAAAATATTATTAATCAAGTAGAAATTAATTTAATTTTATCATTCAGGAAAAACAATGAACATACGATCGAGTCAAGTCGGACACGTGGTAAGGGGATTTCTTATCTCTCTTTTAATTCCGTGAGATTTCTATTGTTCGCCACTTATTTATTGAATATGGTGTATTGTGTAATTCCATTTGATATATATTATCATGATTCTATTTATATTCATGGTATTCCGTGATTCATTTTGTTCTTATTATCTTTTGGTCATACGACTCGATTTATTACAATGAGGTAAGGGGTTTTTATCTCACTTTTTATTCCTGTGAGATTCATGCTATATTTGTAACTATATCCTTTGAGTGGTGTATGTACTGCCCATTATTCTACACTTTGTGTAATATAATTTCATTTATGGGTATTTATATCAACATTTTATTGTCATTATTTCATGGGGTGTATGTTATGTATGTTATCAAATAAGTAAGGGAACCTTTCACCCTCCTATTTTTAAAAGGCTTATTTTTGTTATGTATTTTAATTCACATGTTCTTATGTTGGGATATGTAATTATATATCTTTGTTGCTGTAAATTATATGTACAAGGGATGAGATTCCCTTCTTTTCTCATCAACTCTTTTTCTGAAATTTGATGTGACGCTGTTAAGCTACCAAATTTTTGCAAGGGAACTTCTTAACCCAATTTCAATTCTTTGGGTTAAACCTCTACTTCTTGATTATGTAACGCTATGAATATGTGTGAATGACCTATGATTTTTTTACACATAATATCCACTTATATTGGTTGTATTTATATTATTCACACATAATTATATCATTTATTTATCCTTAATCTAAGGATACCGTCTTTGTAAGGGACTTCATCTCAATCTCCATTCATTGAGGCATATTTTGTTTTAATACAAGAATTTCTTTTATACTCTGTATACACACCTTTTACTTTTCATTTCATTCAAAGATAATCTTTTTCTACAAAGCATTTTACTAAATGAAAAAAATAAATGGTTCTTTAATGTATGTGGTGACAATGATCTTTCCGCTGTCGTGAGTATTACTTGGTCTTTGGATTCTTTAACAAGCCGTAATGTTTTTAATAGGAAAGATAAATACCATATAAAATATTATGTATTTTGTATTGAAAATGGTTTTGATAATGGATTTGGTATGTCAATATATTTAATTGATATATTGTGATTGAAATGTCGAAATTTTTTCTTTCCTTTATATTTGTTGTATGTGTTACGATTTTATAATGGTATGTGTAAATTTGATGGGTGGTTATGTGATAAATCAAATGAAGGGTGGTGCCATGATAAACCAAGATGGGTGGTTACCTTATAAACTTTAATGCATTGGGTATGGAATTTGTCCGTATGGCTATTCCATTTAGTGATGAGTGTAGAAGTCGACCGTATGGTTATTCCATTTAGGTATGTTTATGTCCCAAGTAACCTTTATATGTTAGGTGTTCCTTATATGGGTTTTATGGTAATAATTTGGTTACAAAAGGGTATGTAATGATCTTTTATTCATTGAAGAGTATTTAATTCTTCATAACGGTGAAAAGTATTACTTATGATTAACTATTCATAGTTTACTTGTTGTTTTGAAAAACTATAAGTTTTTCTTCTTTGTGTATCCCTTACTGAGATATTTATGCTCATCCCATGTTTTGGAATGTTTTTCACTGGACTTAAAGAAGAATAGGGTCAAGGATTGGATCAAAGATAAGTCATGTTGTCTAAAACATGGAACTAGACATGGCTATTTTTTTCAAGAGTTTTAATTTTGAGAAAAAATATAGAAACAGAGTAGGAGTGTCTACTTGTATTCTTTTGAGATATAATAGTTTTGGCCAAATTCTATAAAACTCTAAAACTAAAAAGATCCTCAATGTAAATTATTCATTTAATTCAAGATTATGTAATGTTTTAAGGTCGGTTCCTTATAGTGTCCCTTCTTTTGAAGGAAAATATGAATATCCCACTATAGATAGATGCTCTGTCGAAGTACAATTTTTAGCTATAGTTGTAATCCAATTTTACACACACTTATAGTTCACGAACTATTACTCCTTAAACTAGCCCTCCTTCCCCTATGTACCACTTCTGTGTACCACCTATAAATACCACATTCGTGTACAATTTTCTCATACCACTTCTTCTCTACGAACCAACTTATCCTCTATGAAATATATTTGAAAAACCATATTTTGTGAACCATCTTTCGCAAATCATCCCTACTTTATGATCCATTTTATTTTTCATGCTATAGTTCACCACAAAACCCCTTTGGTGGACTATAACCACATAACTATTTTCATTTTGTGGAATCCTCCTCATGAACATCTTCTACATTGCATGATTTTATTCTAATGAACAACTATGTACTTCACTAAATTCCTCTTGGATTTCTAACAAAAATAACTCTATTCAATTATGGGATTAGTGATCCTTACATAGGAAAACAGATCTTAAAATATCTCTAATTCATTTTACATAAACATTATGTGTGGTATAACCATCACCATGTACTGCTCAATCCACTAACCATTTTCCATACAAGGTCAGTATACCTCCACTCTCCCTTTGTGGATTCAAAAATAACCGACTCTTTTCAACAAAAAACGAGTCATCCCATGAACCATTTTTCTTTCGTATAATGCCAACATTCTCACAAAAAATTTCCATCAGGAAAACTGTTCTTTGTTCACGGTTAGTGTACCATTCCTCACTATCTTTTTAATATTCATCGCATTCTGCGTAGCACCGCTATCCAGAAATCATATCTTTGTTGTTTTTCTGGTCATTCTACGCTCCTCCTATGCAGTCTATGAACTGTAAGATCACTTGTCATACAAACTCCATGATCAACCTAATATGGATTTAAAATAGACACAAAACATACCCCACTTCTAGAAAAGAACACCATATTTCCCAATAATGATAAATTTCATATTAAAAAAATAATATCAATAATATATTATTATTTGATAAGACTCAACCTTTCATGCAATGAAATTAAACAAATAAACATGATGTTTTGTGAAATGAAAGAAAAAATGGGGTCATGTATAACACAATATGAAATTTTAATTTCATGTAACTAAATATATCATGGAATTATATTAATTTAAAAGAAGATATATCTTATAATGTTTGAATATTACATCCTTCCACTTTAAAAAAATGCATCCATGCAATTTGAACATTATCTTAATAAACAATGGTTGGACTTTTTAAAATACAATTATTGAAAAGTTCATGTTCTTAATATTTATGAATTATTTTATTATATATGAATATATGTAAATATAATCATTTTATATGTTTCTATATGCACAATTTCATCCTCATGACATTACTAGAAATAAGATAAACATCCCTTAAAATGACCTAAATCATCAATGATTATATAAATCATAAATAAAATAAATACCATAAAACTCAAGTCCAGAATTAAAGGAATACTTATCATTAAAAAAAATACATACATAGACATAAAACATACTAAACATCTCCCAAATAATTCCTTAACCAATCTATGATCACATCACATATAATCCTAGAAAGACTATCTAAAAACTCAAACATATGGTTCACCTTCAAATAAATTAATGATATCTATGGAACATCTTTCATTTCACTATTTGTCTTAACATCAAATATAGTTGTAGAAAAATATGTTTCCCAAAAAAAATTCATTTCCTATCATGATGATTTTCTCCTTGAGTAAGTAACTCTAGACACATGTTATAATAATTTTCCAACTCATTGGAGCTAAATCATCTTACACTTGACTACAATGGTGTTATCTCATTCTTGGATTGTTCAGGAATCTTTTTCTTGTTGTCGTGAAACATGTGTGAAAAATCAACACACCATTAACAAATTCCATATCCTATAATACAACCAAAAAATGTATTATACCACACCCGGAACATATTTTAGTCATACCTTCATAATTTTCAGTTGTTCACTTCTCTATTTCTTACGACCATTACCATTTATTTATCTTGTCATGGCATGTAACATAAGTGTCAGAATACTCAATTTCATCTTTCTCAGCAAAATAAACAACATTTTAATAACATTAATAATATGATGATGAAAAAATCCTCATAGAATTGGTTTAAATCCTGAGTAAAATCAATTAATTTTCATATGAATGTATTGAATAAAATCCAATACAATATTGGGATGTTTTCTTAATACAAGGTATCTGAATCATCATACTTTTATATTAATTTGAAAAATTGTTTCACCATGATAATTTGAAAAACCACAGGGAAATATTTCTCAAGAAAATAATTCTTCAATTTTTCCCATTCCAGGGTATCAAGATCACCATTCTCTCAACTATTCCTAACCATATCCCATGATAGATCAGCTTCACCTTTAGAATGATAAATGGATATATTTTCCTTCTGAAATTCTCAACATCCCATGACATCAAATATATTCTCAATGTAATTGTTATATCATTCAACTACCTTTGGTTCAGATGATCCATTGAATTATGGGGGATGTTGCCTCATTAAATTATCCACTACGGAATCCGTCCTTTTATTAAATAATTACTCATTATATGTTACATATATATGATAATTTAATTTTTAGATTCACTTAAATAAGGTATATAATACATCAAAACATAAAGTATTATTCTAGATAAACATGAATATATACACATGGCTTCGTCCGAAGTAAAATTTCTACATCTCATGTTCTCAGGATATATATCAAAGGAAATGGTTTAGCATGAGGCCTAGTAATGGAAATATTTTAATCTGATTATGAGGAATATTTATAAGAACTTGATAAATATAATTATGGTAATATCAATGAAATGTGAGGCATATCATAATAAAAATTACATGAATATAAACATGGAAATGTGAGTTAAAATATTTAGATTAAATATTCATAGGAATATCAACAAGGGTTTTTCACCATCATGATATAATTGTAAATTTTAATGTTTATTCTCAAAGGTATTATAAAACATGTCATCTCAATAGATTAAATTATTTAACCATTTCTATAGAGTGATATTAGGGCACACACATTATATTAATTAATTAATTTTAGAAACATTGATCATATGAAGGACCCCAGAACACCCTGAGATGGGAGGGGTGAATCAGCGCGTCAAATTTTTATTTTAAACTGAAGGATCTTCTTCCCATGTTGGTAGGAACCTATTAAACATGTCCGATTAGAACGTGTTGAAAACAAAAC
Source organism: Viscum album (assembly GCA_963277665.1). Taxonomy (NCBI): domain Eukaryota; kingdom Viridiplantae; phylum Streptophyta; class Magnoliopsida; order Santalales; family Viscaceae; genus Viscum; species Viscum album. The sequence goes on along the minus strand of OY728137.1, from coordinate 299,954,451 downwards.
ATCACATATAAAGTGAGGAAACCACAATTTTACTTGGTTCAACACTAAGGCCTACATCTAAGGAGCATATGAAGACAAGTTATTGGTCTTACAAAAGTCCAAAAATATTCACTATATTGGGATTATTTTTTTAGCATAGTCACTCTATTCAAGACACACTTTCATTACAAGAATTCAGGGGTAGTACACTACATCCCTTGGATCACTTCCCTTGACTCCCCCTTTCTCTCTACGTTGGGATGTATTTGAACTCCATTTATCAACATGAAGGTTTCTTCAATGGGTTGGAATTAAATCATACATCCTCAATTATAGATATATTCTCTTTTGAATTCATGTTTTCACCTATATATTTAATTCAATTTTCCTCATACCATTAATTCAAAAATATGCCTTCCACATGCTATCCTTATTTCTCTTCATACTACACTACAAAACATACTGTGAGTGCTTCTTTTGAAGACTATTCTGCTCCTCATACCACCTCCACATACTACCTTCGAAATCCATCCTCGTTCACCACATTCCCATACTACCTCTTAAAACCATGATTGTGTACTACCTTCATAATACACATCTATATAATACCTCTTACCTGTAGACCAACTCCTCTGAGAAATATCCTCCGAAAACCATATTCTGTAAATTGTTCTCGACGTCAATGAATTCTTCTTGTATTTTTAATCAAAATTAAATTTTATAATGAATGGATTTTTCCTCCTTATATACATAATTATATCAGCATAGTCTACTAAACCAAGATATAAAAAATCTGTGATATGATACTTCCTTTACCACGTACTGTGCATCTCCCGTGAACCATATCCCATATGCGGTGTGTGTACCTCTATTCTCCTTACATAATGACACAAACCACCACCTTGTTTTTGAAAATGAACCATTTCACAGATTCTCAAAAATCCAACTCATTTTCATGAATGATACACCATCCTTTGAATGGTCATGCGCTTCGCGTGCTACAAGCCTTCCCATGAACTGTATGTCTTCACTGTGAACCTCTGTCGCTCTGTGGACCATTCATGTAATGTGGTTCTCGGTTATCCATTTTACATACCATATCTCATGCTCTATGAACTATTCCAAGTGATCCCATTCTGCATACTACCTTTGTGAAAAACCTTTCTTTTCCAATAAACAAACAGCTAATTTGGAGTCCTAAATTTTTTTCAAATACTAGAAATATGTGACACCTTAAACACCTACTTTAGTTTGTACTATATGATCACTTGACTTTCAAACCCCTTGACCAGGCCAAAGTGGCTTGATAATAAACACAAACCACACTCCATTTTCAGCAAGGAATGCACTTGGTTCCTAAAATCCCCCCTTTGGTTTTGTTTTCAATCCATAGATAAATTCAATGAAACACCGGTTATATATAAAATCAAAAATTGATATATGAGAAATAACTCAGTCAACTCTCTATGTTTAAATGAGTAATTCTTATGGTAGAAAACGGGAGGGGAATCTTGAAGTCCTTTGTATAGATTCCAAACTCTGAATTATCTTCTCCATTCTCACTATCTCCAAACCTTTTCCCCTTTGTAACTCATTATCCCCCCCCCCATTGTAACATTTTGGAATTTCTCTATTCTACTTCATATTTCTGCCAAAAAAATATATTCATATTTCTTCCTCCTTGTTTGAACCTTTTTAAACCATAAAATATTGATGTTATCCATTCTACACCATTTAAAATAAACCCAATGAATCAAATTTTAACTTATATATCTTGAAGCACACTCCCCCAAGATCGTATCTCCCCTATAAACTTGCAATACCTCAAAAAATATAATAAAATAGTTTAGAAAACTAGGGAGATGGGACCATTCATATCCTACTCATCTATGGGGAGGTGCATATACACTGAGGTTCATCCAATGGTTCTCGAACACATGTGCTAATAAGGTCTTGGCCAGTGTGTTAGCCACTTGATCATTAGTTATAACATGATAGTTTATAATCATATATTGTTCCACTTTCTCCTTGTGGAATTGATTTCTAATTTCAATTTGTTTTGTACGAGAATGTAGAAGAATAATTTTATAAGATTAATTTCACTCTTGTTATCACCGTTGGCTATTTCACCTAATCACCAATATCAGTCATTTGTTGCTTCATCCATATTAGTTGTGTGTAATCTTTTGTAGAGTAGATATACTCAACTTTAGCAGTACTAAGAGATGTAATTTCCTTTTTCTTACTCAACCAACCCACTCATTTCTTGCTAATAAATAATTATCCACCACTTTTGTACTTTCTATTAATTACATATCTAGCTTTTTATATATTAGAAAATGATGATAGATCACTATTTCTTCATGCAACGAAGTATAATCCATCAATGTGAGTTCATTGAATATACCTCATGATTATTTCACTGCTGCCATATGTTCTTCTTTTGGATTAAATTGAAAGTAGGCCACTAATAATGTTGCAAAGACAATATATGGTCATGGAAGTTTCATGTACAATAAGCTTCCAAATATTCTCTTATATAGTGTGGGAACTACAGAAGTCTCATCCTCATGCATTCGATGTTTTCTCATATCGCAATCTGTGTGGACATTGGTCTTCATTGGTGCCTATTTACTTTATTCAAGAACTCTCTTGCATATGTTTCTTTGGAAATAAAATATTATTCTTTCCTATTAATAACTTGTAGCCCCAAGAAGTATCTGAGTTCACCAATCAAAGAAATTAGAAATTATTATTTCATTTTATTAGAAAATTCAACCAATGATCCCCACCTGATTCCTCAAATATAATATCATCTATGTACACCAGAAAAATGACCATATACTTATGAGAATTATTCACATAAATATTGTGGTCCACTCCTCCACTTTTAAACTCAAACTTATCTAGATAAGAATCCAGCTGAGTTTACCATTTCTGTAGTTCCCATATTACACCATATAGAGACTTATTTAATATGAAATCCTTCATTAAATCTTTACCAATATAAAATCCCACTGGTAGTTTAATATAGACATCTTCTCCAAGAACACCATTTAAGAAAGCTATCTTAATATCTATGTATACGCTTTGTATCCTCTTTGAATTTCAATGGAAAGAAACAGTCTGATTGACTCCATTATAGCCAATAGACAAAATGATTCTTCAACATCGACACCATCAATATGTGAATAGACTTCACAGACTATCCATGGTATATTTATGATCAAATTTCAGTGCTCGTCATTTTTTTTTGGGAAATAAACTTTTTACAATTCACATTTTTGGGTTTTTGGTCTCTTAACTAAATAACCTATTTGGTTCAAATCGATCTTTTCGAATTATTCCTTCATGGCCTTAACCTGTGATACATCCTTTACATCTTCTTTAAATGAGAATGGTTCCATAGTTTATTGGAATGCAGACTGTGCACTATTACTCATTCTCCTTGTCTACGTGGGAGTTGTATAGTCCTTTATAATGTTATAATGATGATTTCTTTCTCATTTATTTCTCTTGTGAGGTTATGAATAATTTTATTTATCCTTGGTTTCCTCTATTGATTCTTCTTCTAAGTCAATGAAATGATGTGACTCCTAGATATTTTTCATAGTTTTTCTACTTCTGAAAACATGAAAATACTATAGGTATATCTTCCTTCCATGTCATAAGTCATAGGGTGTCTTTGTTTCCCCCATATAATTCCATGGTGGGTTTTGGATATAAAATAAAGCTTTAAAATCCTCAATCTAGTAATGGTGAGAGACACGACTCTCAATCATCAAAATTGTGTCCATATAATTCACCTGTTGATTCCAGTTCTAAACAAATCCATTTTTCTATGGAGTTCTCATAGATTCCACCTAATGTTTTATTCCTTGCTTGTAAAAGTAATTTTCAAAATTAATTGATGTTTATTCCCCTCTATCTTTAGACCACAAAACATTGATTGTCCATCCAGTATCATTCTCATCAATTTGGAAATAATTGTTATACAATCAGGCACATGTCGTTTCCTGTGTACAACCATCATACAAGTATTTCTTTGACAATAATCGATTAAAAGGATGAACTACCATTGTTTTTGTGTTCCATAAATAGATATCAGAACACTATATAGATGATATCAAGAATATTTGATTATCTTTTCTTCTATGGATGATATGAACTACACAACAAATTTCCTCAAATGAAAGAATCACAATATTTCTCCCATTCACGCATCAGATTTGGGATATCCATGTTAATATTAAATTTAGATATCTTTTCCATATCATTTTGATTGATGTTACCCAACCTATGATGCCACAAGTTGTTCCCTTTTTTACCTATCATGTAACAAATCTTCTCTTCAATATCAACCTGATATAAGATTCCATTTCTTTTGCAACCCTTCATAGGATAATTCCATGTTATTCCTTTAATAGTGTACCCATTTTGAGTATATTTCACCATATGTCCCGAGTCAAAGATTTGGATCACACTCATGAGATTTGATGCAACCCATCTACATCATGAACATTGGTCTTCTTCAGCTCACCATTGGCTAGTTTAGTACTTCCACATCCTTTGATCATCAAAGCACAATCATTATTGAATCTCGCTATTCCATAAACCATTCTTCGTGATATTCATTAATAGGTCTTCACGTACCATCATTTGGTATTAGAATCCATAATTAAGACTCCATGCACTGCTGTTCTTGGTAGCTTTGAGAGCTACTTCTATAAGGTTGGATCTATCAATTTTCTTATTTTCCTTCCATGAAATATTATATTGAGTGATGGATAAGGATATCCTTTGAAATATCTCTTTTATGTGAGTAGGTTATTTATACTCATAATATTCTTCTACTAGATAAAATGTATTTATAAGAGAAACACCATCTGTTTGGTGAGTATGAGCTTTTTTCTAGGTTCTATACAAAATGTTCCAACCATTCATCTAACTGCAATGAAAAGCATTATGGAAAAAGTTAGAATAATAAAAAAAATATCCATATAAACTCTTTTGTATATAGGAATTAAGATATTAATTAATTATACTTATTTTTCTTCTGAGATCTTTCCCAATCAAATAACACCTTGCCTCATCACAGTATGAAATTTTATGGCACAAATAGCCACTTAATTGACACTTCACAAGTGTAATAGTCATTCACTTATATTACACTTCATTTTATCTTCCTTAAAATGATAGCTTGACTGTATATCATCTCTAAAAACTCGATAATAGTTTTCAACCCTCCTTTTAGTCTAACAAGAGACATTATTTGTTTGTTTATCATGAGTCTTTATGATATGATTGACTTTCATATTGCATTTATTTTGGCCCATTTTACTTATAACATTTGATGTTTCACTATCACAACCAATTACAATGTTTCCCATGCATGAGTATCTTTGATAATTTATATCCTTTTCAACTCCATAGGCACCACGCTTCCCTCTATCTAGTAGCCCAGCATTAAGTAATTTTCCAAACATAATTTTCTTCTTTGTTTCTTTTAGACTTGATTCATATTCATTTTTAATCCTATGAGTAAACACATATTCATATCCCTCAAAATTTTTGGACTTCTTTTCTAGTTTGGAGGTAAGATCATTAACGACCTTCATATATTATTCAATTTTGAGCATTAGTTGAAAAATATATTTTAGCCTTTCAAAATATGATGAATGTTCCATTACTACTTAATCAAGTCGATCAATTTTAGTTTCGAGTATATAAAAATATTATGATGACTCTTACATAGATGTTTTCCACTTTTTTCATCTCTATCATTGATTATCAAGCTTACAAGAAGCATCCTTAAGTTGCAAATTGATATCAGAATCAGTGTTCAATTGATTATTTCTAGCCTTATATCCCGATGTTTCTAATTTTTCAACAGTTCCCATCATTGATGAATGGGTTCCATATTTAATTTCTGGTTCTTCTTCCTCAAATAATTCCTTAAAGTCATAGTCTTATTAACAAACAATAACCTTTTTCTATATTTTATTACCAAACATGAAGTATCCATTTTGAAATATATTTTATGAGGCCTCTCCATGACTCTTGTATTTATTTCTTCATCATTGAAATTTATTTTCCACCGATAGGCAATGTGCCTTACTCTTCTACAATAAAAACAAACCAGAGGTTACTTACCTACAAATTTCCATTTCCCATAATATATTTCATAGAAATAATAAACGTACTATTTTTACTCTTTATCATCATAGATACTCTCTTGTGTATATTAAAATTTTTACATGGATTTGAATGACATTTACTTTCATACTTGAGTCATTGGATCTTCTAGTTTGACTCTCATCTCATATGCCACCATTCTGCACAGTAGATCATTCAGAAAATGTTAGTAAAGATCCCTCTCTTCAATTTCTGAAACATTTTCATAATACAAACATGGATGTATTCTAATGATGTTATTTACAAAATAAGTTTCTCAAATTTCTTCACCATGACCTCATATTTCTCAAAAAATATCATCAATTTTATTGAAAAAGTAATATCCATTTTCTTTTGGATACATATTCTGATCATAAAAACTATTTTTCAAAACATGTAGTTTCTACTCCTTCACTTTGTTTTCACCTTCATATATATTCTCTTGTTTTTCTGATATAAAAAATTCAGAAATATAGATCACTAACATTAGATATATATGATCAAAAAGAGCTATAGTGAGGTAATCCTATGCTTTGGAATCACCATCAAGAATTTTACCGTTTGTATTAGTCATAAACATACTAGTTGGACCAATGACCTGTATTCCTTATGTAGTGCCAAAAAATACATACATTCGAAGAGATGATATATGATATATCATTCTATTAGTCCATATATTAATGTTTCTTCCATCAAATAGAAGTAATCCCTTGACATTTTTTGTATCCCCTATTGGAGAAATGATGTCCAGATTTAACACTAGAAACCATTACCCTTTAATACAACTTAAAGGGCCACAAAACACACTGAGAGAAGAGAGGTGAATTAGGGTGTAATAATTTTCTTTTAAACTGATGGATCTTGTTACTACATTTTTAGGAACCTATTAAAACTATCTAATGATAATGTTAAAAAACAATCACATGAAATATGTGGACATAGAAATTTTACATGGTTCACCACTAAGGGACACATCCAAGGAGCATACGCCAATAGGTATTTAGTCATACAAAAGTCCACTAATCATTATTGTTTATGGATTAAATTTATTTATCATAGTCACTATGTGTCAGGCGCACTACCATTACAATGATTTTGGGATAGCAAAAAGTGTTTCTCAAATCACTTTTGTTGACTCCCCCTTGCTTACTACGTTGGAAAGAATCTGAACTCTGTTAATTGACATGAAGGTTGGTTTAATGTTCCATTATTAAATCATGAATCCTAAACTATAGATAGATTCTCTATTGAAGTTAGGTTTTCACTAAAAGATTTAATTCAAATTTCCATGTACTATTCATTCGACAACTTGTCTTTAATGAAATTTCATTCTTCCTCTTCTTACTATAATGTACCATGTGCTACAAGTGCTTCCTTCTCGAACCACACTGCTCTGCATACCACCTCTACATACTACCTCTGTAAGAAGCCTCCATGTACTTCCTTGGTGTACTGCATATGAAAACCATGACCATGTACTACCTTCGCGATCTACATCTGTATATTGTCTTATATTTGCGGACCGACTCCTCCTCCATGAATTGTCATCGGAAAACCATCTTCTTCCATCCATATTCTATGAATAGTTCTGGAATTCTACGAATTCCTTTCAACTTTCTTATCAAATTCTGTTTTTTTGGATTTCATTCTTGTGAACCACTTGTAGGTGTCACCAAATTCCCTTCAAATTTTAAATTTTAGTGCCATTATCTAATGAAGGGATTAACATTCCTTATATAGGAAAATATATCCACATAATATAATAAAAAAAGGTTTTCTAAATCATCAATACAGTACCTCCATTACCATATAACATGCATCTATCATGAAACAAAACACTTATGTGGTCTAAATACCTCCATTATTTCAACACGGTGGCATATATCACTGCACAGAGTCTGCAAATGACACCCTTCGTGGCATCTCAAAATGCTGCATCATTTTTGTGAATGAGACACCACCCCCCAAACTGTCACTTCATTCACATTCTACTATCCTTCCCACAATCCAAAATTCATAACCATGAACCTCATTTTCTCTGTAAACTATTCCTCCTATGGGGTCCATGAACCATTTTCCCTTCCTACAAACCATTCCCACAATGTAGTTCGCAGTCCACCATTCAACATACCGTATTCCATAATCCAAAAACTGTACTTTAAGATCACTTGACGTGAAACCCCCATGATCAACACAAAGTGGATTGAAAATAGGCACAGACCATAATCCATTAAATTAAAATAACACCCTTGGTTCAAACATCATAATAAAACATTTCATAAATAACAAGTCAAGAATAATGGATGGGTTTCTTATCTAAATCATAAAATTTCAAAAGTTCTTAAAGACATGATCATTATATCATTTTAATCCCATGAAAAAGGAATGTCTATTTAATATATGCTAATACCTAGATAAAATAAATAATTTTTACAACTATGTAAATACCCATGAAAAAGAGATAGATTTGGGTATTCAAAAAAGAAAAGAAAAGAAAATTTATTTAGTAGAGAGAGATTTTTTGACAAGTAAATTCAGCAAGATGACATGTATAAAATATGGTTTTAGTAATGGGTAAAAGAATAAAAAAAGTGGTCCCCCATTGACAAAACATAAATTTTCAGAACGTTTATTATCATAAGGGTAATAAAATAGAGTTACAGTAAAATTTATTAGATATAAAAAAATTTGGTTCTTGAATTTAAGATAAAAGAATGATAATTGACTTATCATAAATATTTACTTATTGATCTATAGTTGTGGGACCTTGGAATCTTTTGGACACCCTGAGGGGACTCATTGAGAGGTAAAAACACAATAAAAATCTAGATAATGAATTTTTTTTGTGAATGGAAATAAAAAATTTGTGTGTATTTATATAAAAAGTGGTGGATTTGTTTAATAATTTCTAAATATAGGCCTTAGAAAAATAGGCTGTTGAAAATGAAAAACCATAGTTTATCCCATGGGATTTTCCATTACTTTTAGACATTTAGGTAATATTATATGCTATTTTAACACACAAGAAGCTAGTATGATTCTATATTACTTATTTTTTCATGTAAAATTAAATCTTCCATAAGGTAATGTTTTTAAAATAAATGTCACCATTTTAGAATTGGGAAATCCATTAAAATGTTTGGAAATTGAATAAAATATATTAAAATGTATGATATTAATCAAATAAACTCTTTTGAGTCATGGAATGAGGTAAATTAATTATTAAATCATTATGAAATAATTATGAAGTCATTAAACAAACTGAAACCCAAAACTATATTTTTACTATTCATAGAAAACAATGTTTGTTAAAAAATTATATGAAATTAACCCCAACATAATTTCAACATTATGATTCTAAAAAACTAATCATTATTTTTTCATAATAATTCTATAAATATAGTAATTTTAACATTTAAATAAAAACTGTATTTATAAATAAAAAATGTGGGTTGTATGAGATTGCCGAAATTTAAAACATTTAAAAATTTACAAGGGAATAATAAAATAATTTTATCTATACAATTTTAAAAAGAATATTTATAATATAAAATTTCATTAAGTAAGTATTTTTTATAAAACCACAGTTTATTATAAAAATTTATATATTTAAATAAATTTAAATTTGTGTAAGAAAAATCAATTTATAAAATTTCATCTCAATTAATCATATATCTTATTAACAATAATTATTCATAAAATGAAATTATTTCAATAAGAATTTATTTATAAGAATAAACTGCACATTATGTAACTAGGGCCATGACATGTAATCCCTTATTACAATCAAGTATAACCTATGGATATAGTGATTCATGTTGATTGATTCATGAGGAGGATCAGATAACATTGACCGAGTGGTAATTTCCAATTACATTCACTTCTCCTATATGAAATTTCATTCAATCTTCACTTGTTGTTTCTCAGCTTGATCTTGTTCAAAGGATATCCCCTGGGATGCTACCTCCCTCCCATGCTCTGAAAATGGGCATCATACGATATGAATATATCGGTTGAGCCCTTCACTTCTCATTTCATCATAATTTATCCTTTTATTTGTATTTATAGACATAAATTATAACATAAAAATTATTATTAAGAGTATGGTTCCCAATAGTCATATTGACCAATAGTCATATTTGAAAAATGTTCATATAACTATAAAATCTCAATTGTCAAATTTCCCTTTATACTAACTTAATTATTAATGATATATGGTTTTTTCCTTTAAAATATTATATAATACACATTTTTTCCATAGAAACAAAATCCATTTAAATGTTTGGGTGTTAAAATTCTTCCCCCCCTTAATAAAATTTTTCCTTTAAATGTCAACTCATTCTTTAATATGATAAAATGTTTTATTACTTTAATCACATTTATTCCACTACTTCCCAAGTCTCTTCATCATATTTATGGTTCCTCCAAAAAAAATATTGTTGGGGTGGGATTCTTGTTGCATAAAACCTTATCCCTCTGTTAAAAAATCTTCACAATTTACTTATCATAAGAGAGGTCATGTTCCCATTCTACCACCACCGGATTTAGTACATGTGATGGATCAGGTACGTTCGTCCTCTAGATTGATACATGGAATACATCGTAAAATTGAGCTAGATTTGCTATATTTTCAAGCTATTTGGTCACTTATCCTATGAGATCAAGTATTTCATTGGGATCAATGAAAAAGCGAACAAACTTATATTTATTCTCAAACAACATTACTATCTTCCATGATGATATTTGGGGGAAGAAATTTATTACCTACATCAAACTCCTAGTCCCTTGGATGGTTGGTAGTATATATCATCTTCTAGATCTGAGCATATTTTATATGTTTTTGGATGGAATAAACCATTTATGTCATCTCTTATACAAGATCAAGCTCATGAAGCTTCCTCTCACCAATTTTATCCCAACAAGTTGGAGTTCTACATCGATTCCCGTATTGGGCTTCATATGGTGGAACACAAATACTCAAGTGGAAATTTTTGTTCAATGAGAACTCAAATAATGGGAGATATTGACTCGTCCACATTTAAAGTCTATTCAGCATGTTCTTAGAATTTCATCATGTGTATGAATTGTAATTTTAGATTGGCTATTAGTTGGGGGTGATAGGTTTTAAAAAATCAATTCAGAAATTATGCCATGTTGAATAATTATATTGAATTTATTTTTGAACCATGGATCATGATTAGAAATGATAGAATGTGGCACCCCAAGTAGCCTCACCACTTTACATATATCTTGGATGATTGATTAGAGAGAAATCTTACTTAATAATAGTAAAATGAGACTTTTTGGTTTGTCGTTCCACAAGAATTCATATTACATTATTTCATTTTGGATATTCCTAGGAGATGAGTGAAACTTTCCATAGTGATATTGTCCCAAATCCATGCTGGTATGTGTCATGGTTGCAATAAACCTTTAAGAAGTTTTTTCTCAATCTTCCATTGCTGACATACCAAGCACATTTTAGTATATTCAGAAATCTCATTTTCAAATTATCCCACAAATAATGATCACAAATATCCATATACATTTTAGTGCTTCGAGGATGTTTAGAGAATACAGAGACATGATCTTAATCCACTCATTATTTATTTATCTATAGGATAAATGGGACACATATCCTTGTATGAAATCTCAATACACCTTCTTGATCAATTTTGAAATCCAGAAACATTAAATTCATTATATACTTTATCCTATTTAGAATAAATTATATTATATTTGATAATTCTTGATCTTCTATAGTAATGATAGATGTGAAATCATCGGATATAGGATTAATGATGTCCCTTATATCATGATTCCCATGTCCAGCTTTTCTTGGCCTTTAATTAATGGATCTCCATGAATCCTTATCATTTCCATCACAACAAGGCATTTTCTACTTAAGTGACCAGTGACTTTTTTTTCTATTCCTAGCAGATAATAAATTGAATGGTAGTATTATTTTAGAAGTTACAATAATATCCTTTCTCTCATGTTCAATTACTTCAAAATGAATACATACTTTAAAAATTGGGGTCCAGTGCATATATCACATTTCTCCCCATAAATATAGTTCCTCTATATCTTTAGAGAAAAACTAATCGCTACTAGCTCCGTATAATGTGCATGATCATTATACTCAAGTGTATTTAACTATAAAGATGCATATGATATCCCGTTGTCATTTTTATTGAGAATTCATCCAATTATTTTTTAGATATTTTTCACTAAAAAAATGGATCCTTCTATGATATAGCATAGTATTAACACATGTATAATAACCAATATATTCTTCCCTTCTTGGAAAGAATCTTCAAATTCCCTTGTCCAGATTAACATAGACAATTTTTTAGTTAACAAGGTTAGTGTATTATAAATTCATGAAATGATTTTGATAAACCTCATATAATATCCTTTTAAACAAATGAAGCTACGAATCTTATTTTCTATTGTTGGATGAGGACACTCCTCCTAAACCATTATCTTCGTAGGGTAAACTATTATTCCTTCATTGAATATAATGCGACCCAAGAAAGAATCTTGTTGTAACCAAAATTCACAATTTTGAAATTTTTCGAATAGATTTTACTACCTCAGAGTTTGTGACATATCCCTTAGATGATTCCCATGTTCCATGAAATTTTTGGAATATATAAGAATATCATCAATAAAAATTACAACAATTCTATCAATCTAGTCCTCAAATAATATATTTATAAAATATTTAAATATAGAAGGATCACAAGTCAAGATGACGGGCATAATAACAAAATCATATTTCCTATATCATAATAATAAGTAGTATTTATAATATATTCTTTCTTCAACCTTTATTCATGACAACCAGGTCGAATATCAATCTTAGAGAGTAATTGACCTCCATGAATTTGGTCAAATAAATCATCAATCATTGGCAAAGGGTTCTTTTTATTCACTATGATGCTGTTATGTTATCTATAATCAATGGATATCCACATTGATCCATCATTATTATTCATAAAGAGAATAGGTTCTGTCCAAGGAGAAACACTTGGTCAGATGGATCCATTCTGAAATATACCTTGTTGTTTATTCTTTAATTAATCCTCCTCCAAATTTCAATTCTATATGGGATTTTTGATATCCTCTTGGATAGAGGAAAAACATCAATGGATAACTATACCTCTCTTTTTGGTGGACATCCTGGTAATTCTACCTAAAAACATCAATGTATGCCAAAATGATGGGGACATATTCTTTTCATAAATATTGACTTACTTCTTTATCTCCACTGATTATATATGTAATAAAGGCTATGGGAGATTATTTTAGATAATATTTATGTTTGGATATCTCTCATATGAAAATAAATTTTTGTTTTCCATTGAAGAATAATAGTATTTCTTTTATTCTATATTTTATCATATCATCATACATTGATGGGATTTCAATCCCTAGTATTTTTTTCAAATTCTACAATAAAAATTACTATTATTCATATGATAAGATAGTTCTCACCAAAGACAATATTATAGTTCCTATACACTACTAATGATTAAATAATTCATCCATGTGTATTGCCTAATATCCCTATGACTAACACCACAGGGACTAATTATATATTCTTTTCAAACATAGTGGAAATAAATGAATTCCTTAATAAAAATCAAATAATGTACTTACTAGAATTTAGGGAACAATGACAGTACCTTACACCACATCTTTAAGAGCCTATACTTCATCTATCGCGATGAAAAATGCCCAACCTTTTTACCTTGGAATGTGATGAGGTAAATGGTGATTCCCTTCAACTATCTTATGATTTGGGTAGTAATTGGACAAGGGAATAATCTATCCACACTTGAAATATTTAAATTTATCCTAGTACTATACCATGTTACCATTTCTGTTTGTTATTTAGAGGTATAGGCTTCACCTCACTAGGAAATATCATATCTATATGGACATATCCTCTACCCTTGTAACACTTTCAACACCTTAGAACGGAGTTTTCGGAATTATTCATCACACATTTCTTACTTATGCTAAATTGCACTTAGGTTTTTCCTCTTCCATTTAAAAAGTTAATCCATGAGTTTGGATACATATATCTCTATTTTCAATCTACTTACATGACAACTACATCTCTTCAAACTCAAATTCAACCATCAAAGCAATCCGTACTAACTTATAATAGATTTCATTGTCACAATTTGATATTATCCCTCCACATATGTGGTCACAATCCACTAATGAATTTATGAACCATTCCATTATGACACATAAGAAGGATATAGGTGTAATGAAAATTTCTTGTAAAATTAATTCCATAGATTCCTATAGATTCAATACCCTTCTACATCAGATCATGTAATTTTTTATCCATTCTCTTTCGCATAAAATAGAGAAAATATTATGTAAAAAAATCTCTCTAAACACTTCCCACATAAAATAAACAATATCCCTTCTTGTGATGTTGTTTTTAATTAGTGTCCACCAATGATCAGATTCTCCTTCCAAGAGGTAAACATTCATGGTGACTTTCTCTTGTTCTGAACAACTATGTACATAATTTTTTTACATAATTATTATCAATTATTTAGTAATAAATGGGTCAATAGATCCCTAGAATGAAGGTGGTAAATGATGCAAAGAGGATTCAGTGGAATGTTATTTCATTTTAGGTGAATATGGTCACTCATTGTGATTCAAGTAATTGTTTATTAATCATGTTAGTTGATTCGTCATCCAAATGATTTTTTCCATTTCAGCTTCCATCTAAATGGCCATCATCACATTTTCCCATTCAACCATCACTTACGTGGTTCATAATAAATCATTACATTTTTAAGAGTAGAAATCCTTAGTTAGAAACATATTTATTTTAAGATTATTATAATTCTGAAGGGATTTTATATCTTAAAGCATAATTAGTAGATATGTTATTCTTTAAAAAAAGTTTCATATTCTATATATCCATCAATGTGGTTCATAAAAATCATGTCATTAAACATACATATCTCTTAAGTGTGTCAAACCAGGAGTGTTCACAGGCCCGCTATCTTGCACCATTTTCTGTTTGTGTCCATCTCAAGTTTATGTTTTGAGGTTTTACCACTAGATACATTTGTTCCAAAAGAACATCAACATGTTCATATATAGATAGAAATTTCCATGCTCAGAAACCACATAATTAATAATTAACAAAAATAAAAGAATTTTTTCAAAAATTTAAACTTTTATTTAGGCTTCATTATAATGTGTACAAATCATTATTTCCACAAAAAATAAACAATATGTTCATACCAACTATGGAATCCTACCATTTTTTACATAACGTTTCATTACATGGTACTTACAGATAATCTTTTGAAGGATAGTTTATCGGAAATAAGGTAAATGATGAATAATTTTTTTTAAATCCACTTTAATAAACTCTCTGGCTTTATCCAAGGTACATTTTCTATATATCATATCTTGGGGACATACATCATCGTAAAAGGGTGATAAATAGGTCTAGTAAGGGAAACAGATTACACGTCATCATGAAGAATATTGATAAGAAAATGGTGTATTTAATTATTGAATGATCAAAGGAACATGAGGAATGTCATAATAAATTGAACATGAATCATAACATGGAAATATTTATACAATATTTAAATGAGATACTCACAAACATATCCCCAATATTTTCCACCAAGATGTCATAATTGAAAATTTCAAAGGTTATTCGACAATGTGTCATAAAATATTTCATCTCTAGAGATGAAATTATTTTCCCATTACATTGGAGAGATATTAGTGTGAAAATTTATTATTGATTAATTAATTTTATCCATATATAATATAATCAAAATGTTTATAAATAACCTGTATAGAATAATGGATGATTTTCTTATCAAAGTCACATCTTTCCAAAAGTCCTAAAAGACATAATCATTATTTAATTTTTAATTAATGGAAATGGAATTATGGTTTCATTTATTTTATTCCCATAATAAAATAAATATGTGTTACATCTAGGTCAATACCCCTAGAAAATAAAGTGGTTTATTTAACCCAAAAAGGAAAATATTAGAGGAATCCTTGGGGGACTAAATGGTAGTTTAATCTACTAGAAATTCATGGGGGATGGATTGTGAGTGAATAGAAATGGATAAATTGGTTGGTATTTATAAAAATGTGGAGGTTTTGATTAATAATTTTCAAATATTGACCTTCAAAATATAGGATCTATAAAATGAAAAAACATTGTATTTCCTCTAGTTTTTTCCTTTGTTTTGGACATTTGGGGAATACTTTATGTTATTTGTACCCACAATAACCAAGAATTATTATATATTACTTATTTTTTCAAGGAAAAATAACGTTTCTAGAAGGTAATGTTTTTAAAATAAATGTTTCAATTTTTTACTTTGGGAAGCCATTTGTAGGTTTTAAAATTGATTAAAATATATTACATTAATTGATATTAATAACATATCATATATTCAGTCTTAGATTAATTATTATTAATTATTACATCATTATAATATAATTTTAAATCTTGAAAACCCAACACATTTTATTTACTACTCAAGAAACCATAAAGTAATTTAGAAAATTCTTGGGGGACTAAATGGTAAGTTAATCCACTAGAACTTCATGGAGTATGGATTGTGAGTGAATAGAAATGGATAAATGGGTTGGTATTTATAAAACTTTTGAGGCTTTGTTTAATAATATTCAAATATTGTCCTTCTAAATCAACGTTCTATAAAATGAAAAACCATTGTATTTACTATAGTTTTTCCCATTTTTGGAGATTTGGGGAATACTTTATGTTATTTTTACCCAAAATAACCAAGAATTATTTTACATTACCTCTTTTTCAAGGGAAAATAATGTTTCTAGAAGGTAATGTTTTAAAAATAAATGCTTAGATTTTAGACATTGGGAAGTCATTTGTAGATTTTAAAATTGATTAAAATATATTAAATTAATTGATATTAATGACATATAATATATTGAGTCTTCAATTATTGATTATTAATTATTACATCATTATAATATAGTTATACATCTCGAAAACCCAACACATTTTATTTACTACTCAAGAAACAAAAAAGTAATTTACAAATTTCTGAAAAATTCACCCTAACCTAATTTCAACATGTTGATTTCAAAAATGATGTTTTTTTATCAAAATAATTCTCAAATTATTATATTAATATATTTTAAATATAATCAATTTATTTATTAAAAAATTATGCGGGCGTAATGCATAGACAAATTTTAGAAACAGTGTATTTTCATAAGAAAAAATAAAATTATTTTATAAGTAATATTTAAAAAAAGAGCGTGTTAACACCCTATATAATTAAAATTAACATTCTTCATAATACCTTTGTTGGTTCTGATTTTTTTATATTTTATGTACAATACAATTTGTGTCTGAAGAATCAATTCATCAAATTTCATCTCAATTAAAACAATATATTGTTAAGAATAAATATTCTTAATATGGTATTGGTGGAATAAAAAATTTATTTACACAAGTTAATTAGACATTAAGTTACTAAGTACATGACTTGTAACCCCTCATAACAGTTGCGTACAACCTAAGGGTAATGTGTGAGATTGTGAAAGATTCATAGGGAGGTTAGACTAATATCATCAAAGTTGTAATTTTCCACCAACTTGAAATTATCTAGTTAGTAATTTCTTTTAAGATTCACATCTTGAATATAGTCTTGTTCTAGGTCATGGGTAAACCCAAGTGATGTTGCTTCCCTCCCAATCTCTAACAAATCGTCTTCATAAGACATTACTCTACTGTTTGAGGCCATGACTTCTCCCTTTTTCCTTAATTATCCTTTCTCATTTATACCTAGAAACACTAATTTATACATTAAAATTATTACAATTATTATAGTTTCCAATGGTCATATTTACCAAAAGTCATATTTAGCCAGTGATCATACAACGATCAAATCTTGATTGTCACATTTATTTGTATACTCACTTAGTTATCAAAGAGATAAGGTTTTTGTATGTTGAATATAATTTAAAAAACATATTTTCATGAAATAAGAATCATTTATGAATTATGGTTTGTTACATATAGTATCATAATGTTTCTTTTATGGTAGATAGACTTCCTCTTTATCATGGATACCACTATTATTTACAGCTTGTGTCATCAGATCCATCACTACAACAACTTGCTGAGTTCCATTTCAAACCATATCAGGATTCTGTTTTGTAAGGATATGTTCCTCTATTTTCCTTCCAACTATAGCTTTCCATTTTTCTCTATGTAAAACAATTCTGATGAAAAAATACCTCATATGAAGAAATATGGTAATATTTGAATACTATATCATTATATCTTAATAAAAAAGTTAAAATCTTATATGGTAATTCTAATAACACTATCCTGATCTCTAAAGTTGTATAAACCATTCCTTTAAAACCAACTATAAGGACCCAAACATAAACATCACAAAATATTGAGTAATTTAAAGAATAATACATTCTCTCACATTGAGGATATTTTCATGTATAGGGTTTTGGAAAATTAGTCCACAACTATAACATCCCTTATCATTATTAAACACTAGTTTATGATTTAATTATATAAAGTTGCACATAATACGACCTAAAATATCAATAAGTGTATTGTCTTTTAGAATTAGGTACATTTAATTTCAACTTTACAAATAAATTAAAAAATATTTGGTAAAAACTTATTTTATGTTCTTCAACATAAAATTTCCTAGTATAACCTTAAGAAATACATAAAAAAGGGGTGATCTATAAAGCGTAGTGAGAGGATAAAAATGTAATATGGGAAAACATGTTTGATAAAATGTTTATCAAGGGGAATAAAAATAGTAGAAATGATTAAAAATAATTATTTAACCTGATATAGCATGATAACATAAATGAATTCTGAGATTGTGACAAAAAATTAAAACATTATATCATAGGTCAAGGAAAATTGAAAAACAAAAAATATATTATATATTTTGGAAGATTTATAAAGGAATTATAAAAAATAAAATAAAAATTAAAATCATATAATTTTAATGGGAAAACATATATTTTTCTAAGGATACCAATTTTAGTATTTATTACATCATTTTGGGTCATTATGATGTCATAAAACACATTATATATTTATACGGTATTTAAATTTTAGCCGAGAATTTCAATGCCTCTAAAAATTATGAAAAATTTAGGGTTAGATAATTTTTACATTTTGATTCTAAAAACAATATTTATTTTTATCAAAATAGTTTTCTAAATATCTGAATTTTTATTTTAATATAATATTCAATATATATTAAAAATTACGAGGTTTTGAAAATAATAGTTTTTGAGCACGTATAAAAAGTACATTTTACATTACAAAAATTATATGACCATTTTTAATTAATAAAAATTATTTAATAATAATGTTTAATTTACATGCTATTTATTTCAAAAATCAATTAATTTTTCAAAAAATCCCTCTATTGAATTTTAATATTACCCGAAAATACAATTTGTGTTTAATTGAATCAAAATATAAACTATTTATAATGTGACAATATAAATTAATATATACTCATTACTATGTACAAAATAAATATTAATATTATTAAGGTCTTGAAAAATATCACTTTATTACATTGATATACTCCTTGTGATTATGGTGCATGAGAGGGAGACTTTCATTGGGTCGTTCGGGGAACATGGTTTGGGCCATGATCTCAAGAAGTTTGAACTTATCTAATAAATGGTTTTGTGCATGCATATGTTTATGGATATGTAATTGAGATTGGTCAAGGGAAAATTCCATTGATTTTATCTCCCTTAGATGCTCTGAAAATGGGATTCATATGGTACAATCCTACTGGATGAGGTCATTACCTCGATTTACTGTGTCAATTAGATTCGTTAAAGACCTATATTAATACGAATATTGCAGCCACTATTTAAATTATGTATTATAAATGGTAATGATTACTAACAGTCCCTTGAATCCAATTATTTATAATAAAACAAAATATGTTCATGTGATTTTTATAACAATATTATAAAATTAAACATTTACTAATAAGGGAATTTTATTTATAATAGTTGGGGTCATTACAATCTTCCCCCAAGAAAAATTTCACCTTTGAAATTTTCAATCCACCACCTTAAATTAGATGAGGGTAATTTTAAATCATCACTTCCTTTATTTCCTACATTGCTTCTTCATACTTTTCATTTCCCAAAATCACATTTAAAATGTTCATTGTCTTATTTTTTCTAACGTTGTCTTCAAGATCTAAGATCTTCACTGACTACTGCTCATAGGAAAGATAATTCTCCCATGATACCAGTTATAGATTGAGTATATGTGAGGGTTCATGTATGAACTTCTACAAGAGTGATACATGGAATACACCATGAACTCATAATATATCACATTGGAGTGCAAGTTGATGTGGCACTACTTGGATGTAATCAGGTAACTCAATGGTGTTGATTTATCATGGACTAAGATTTCCATTCTTCCCAAATATCATTTATTATTGTATATATGTGGAGGAATAACATGTCTCCAACATCAAACTATAGGTCTCACTAATGATTGTAAAAATTTATCTTTTGTAGATTCTGATCAAATTTTATATGTTTTTGAATGATCTTAAACTTTTCCATAATTTCCTTGACCTTCTCAAGACTTAGAAGATTTTGTTACCCAACCTTATCCCAACATGTAGGTGGTCTTCACTTATTCCAATACATGGATTAATAGTGATCTTTTTATATTCTCAAGTGGAAACTGTTATTATAAAATAACTCAACCAGAGTAAGATGTTGATCCCATACTTATTTTATATCCATTGTACTTGCTCTTAATATGTCCTCGAGTTTCTTGTTTGTCCACTCAGATTGGCCATCAATTTGAGGGTGACAGGTCTTGCTGATGTTCAAATAAGTATTCATATCATGTTATAGAATCTTCTAAAATGTAGAGGTGAGTTTTCAAAATCGATCAGATACAATCGATAGTGGTACTCCATGCAGCCTGACCACTTTTGTGATGTATATGTGTGCATGTAGATCTAGTGACAATTCTTCTAATATAATAATGAAGTGTGAAGTCTATGTAAGATGATACACCATAAACCATACATAATTATTCCTTCTTTATGTCTTTGGATGATTTGAGGCAATGTCCATGGTGATGTTTTTCCATTTCCATGTAGGTATGGGTAATGGTTGTGTCATCCCCTTAGAATTTCTTCCTTCTAATTTCACTTGATAACATACAAGACATATTGATGTATATTATGTGATATCCTTCTTTATATCTTCCAAAAATAGTGTTCTTAGAGATCTCAATACATCACTGTGATTTTCGGGTGGATTGAGAAGGTTGAGCTATGTGCATTATACAACATCCCCTTCTTTGACTCAAGATTTGATGGTAAATGTTATCTTGACCCAAATCTCACAATACCTTCATCATTGACATTGAACTATTAGAATTTACCCTTCCTTATAACATCCAATTTATTCTAAATTCACCCATAATCTCTTTGAGCATCCTTTATCATGTCCATAAGATACATTTGATCAATAATTTGTGAAAGTATTAATTACGTTCCTTAATTTATGATTCCCTTGTCCATCCTTTCGAAATCTAATATTATTAGATCCATCTAAAATCTAATTAATGATAGAATTTCCAGATCCTTTCTGTATGGAGTGTCTGATAATTTATTCTCTTTCCCAGGATGGTAGTGGATTGGGAAGTCATAGACATTGATCAGCTCAAACAATATTCATTGGTACATATTCAGATCTTTCCATGTGAATATATACTTGATAATTTTGTGATCTGTATATATTTTACACTTCTCCCTAATGAGATAATTCTTCTTGATTTTCAAAGTGAAATTAACTACAACCAACACCAGATCATGTGGTGGGTATTTATGTTCATGATTATTCAACATCCTTGAATCATAGGAAATGAATTTGTCATTTTTCATCTACAAACATCCTATACCCTTCTTCGAAGCATCATTAAATACCTCAAAAAGTACTACACTTTAAGGTAGTGTAACAATAGTGTCATTGAAAATCCTCCTTTTCATGTCCATGAATCTCACTTCATATTAATCATTAAATACAAAAATTACACCCTTTCAAGATATCTTGCTAAGATATTTTGACGATCTTAAAAAATTTCTCACAAATTAGTGATAAAACCCAGCTGACCCATGGAAAATGTGGATATAAATCACAGTTGTTGGCCTCTTCCAACCTTCAATTTACTGTATTCATTAAGGGTATATAGATATCCCATTTCATATGATGATATTCCTAGAAAATATAAATCCTTCAACCATAACTCACATTTGTTTTACTTGGCATAAATATTTTACTTTCTCATGGTTTTGAGAAAAGTACTCAAATACTCCTCATAATCCTCCTTATTTTTTAGTATATTAGAATATAATCTATTAAAACTATAAATTATTTGTCAAGTAAATATATAAGGAATATCTTAATAATGTTCATGACTATTTTTGGGGCATTAGTGAGTCCAAATGTAATTACTATTAATTCAAAGTCTCCATACCTTTTCCGAAAAGGAGCATTTGGTATATCGTCCTTCTTCTTACTAATTTGGCAATATGCCAACTAAATATCCCCCGTGAAATTTTATTTTCCACCATATAGTCGATCGAGCAATTCATCAGTCCATCGAAGTGGAGACTTGTTCTTTATAATTAACCTTTTGAACCCATGATAATCAATGAAAATATGATTTACCCATCCTTTTTCATGATGAATAGGACCTGTGAACCCCACTGTGAAACATATGGGTGTATGAATCCTTTATCTATATTCTCCTATAGTTGTTTCTTCAGCTCCTCTTTTTCCATAAAAACAATTCGATATATGGTCTTGGATAATGTTAATTCTCAATGTATAAGCTCAATTGAAAATTTAATATCTCGGTGAGGAGGAAGACCAAACAATTCAATGGGAAACACATCACCATATTCCCCCACAATTAGAATGTATTCAAAGGTGATACTTTCCTTAGACTCAATAATAAATTTTACATAAAATTTCTAAAAGGCTAGTAATATCCATGCTTGAGATGATGGTGACAAAGAAGATTCATCCAACTTTTTTCAATTGTAAAGAATCGGGGGTCGATTCAAAATATAGAGAGTGATTTTGTTCTCACTAAAATTTATGTTGGATTTACATAATTAAATCCAATCCATACCTATTATAGATTAAAATTCCACCAAATAGAGTATGAAAATTTTATTTGAGAAGTTCATCTAACAAAAATTGAAGGGGTGGAGTTATATTCTTAGGATGCAACAATTTCCCCACATAACATTTTCATTGAAAAATCTACTTCCATGCTTTGTAGTGGTGTTTGGATAGTTCTACTAATCTTTCAAAATATTAAGGAATGTGTAGAACTAAAAATTGTACATTCGCTATTCTTTAATGAATATCTATTATACCTGACAACACTTTGCTTTCCGGATTCACTTTAGTAGCAGTGGTGTAAAATGCTCACGCTTTATTCCATGGAGTTTTTTGGTTGTCTATAGAAAACCATATCATAGTGTATCAGTTTTCAAAGTAACATAGTTCCTTACAGTGGTAGTGATGAACTATATAATGAGGTTAGACCAGAACATTCCATTCATCTGTTATAATATTAGGTTTCTTTTGTCAGTAATCTTTGGCTATTTTCTCTTCCTTATTACACCTAAATCAATTCCTCTTCCACTTCAAAAAATTTCCTATATGCTTCTTTCCACACCTTTGGAAAGTTGAATGTTTAAATTTCATGTCATCATATGATCCCTCAATCTATCCACCATAATAGAAGTCATCTTTCCCCTTCTTATCCAGTTGATACCCCTAAAATTTTATGAAATTCATTATGACTTTGAGGTAACATGAAACAATTTTTTCAAAGGTATCAAAGTCATTGATTTCCATGTCTTTCCATAGGCTAGGTTTTGTCCCAAAAAAGAAGCGACCGACCTTGTATTTTGGGGGTAATAACAAAGATGGTTACATATCATACATGCCTTCTGATGTTTTCCTCTCATTCACCAATAGATTTTTCAACTTTTATCTTAAGGGAATGGAAATCCCTTTCTATTATAAGACGGAGAGTGTGAAGAAAATATTTATTAAAAATAATTTTCCATAAATCATTCCACACCATTTACTTGATCTCTTCCTCAGGGTTTGTATTTTTAATCAATCTACACCACTGATTAGATTCACCTTCCATATGATAAACAACCACCATAATCATTCCAATTGAAGAAAAAAGAATTATGGTGAATATATTTTTAATGGATTTGATCCATTGTTCCATAATTAACATATCAAATGACCCACTAGATGTAGGATTCCATTGGTTCATGGATCTCTTGATTGATCCTTTTTCAATCTTAGGGAGGTTCAGCTACTCTTCCTAACCCAGGTTCTTATTTATAAATTGAGTCAGCTAAGAGGGTATTGTCATGAAGTGTATGATTCCTACTTCTATTGGGTTGGGAATCTCATATTATTGAATTTTTAAATGATTCTTCCCATTTCCAAATACTTCCTAGAATAAAAGGAAAACTATGTGTGGGTGTATTAAACCTTTAAAAAAATAAATGAGAATTAATTGGATAACTTATAACTTACATGTACTTTATTATCTTATGGATTTATAGTATTCAATATTAGTTATCTAAAATATAATTCCCAACATATATAGTTATGGGAATTTATTTTTTCCATAATAATGGTTGGTAATGAGATTATGATTTACCAAAGAATATCCCCAAGAGTGTCAAAACACTTGCGCAACATGGCCCATTTTCATGTACAAGGGTTCCCTAAGTTAGGCCTAAAACACCTTATCGGATTTGTTACTCCTATGTGGATTTATGCCAGAACCACGTCCACTTGAAGTATCTAGATAGGAATTTATTTTCGTAAGAAAAGAATCATTCTATACTAAGAAAAATTTTGGGATTTTTTCTTATAATTAGTCTTATAAATAATTATTTCTCTAGATTTTTCTAATCCTAATCCCAAGAATAAGTAAAAATTTCCAATAATGCCAACTATAACAACCCTTATCTTAAATAAATAGTATTATATGATTCACTTTGATGAAATTATAGTTTATAAAACCTAAAATATTAATATATGTAGCTTATTTGGGAATTAGGTAAATTTCATTACAAATTTAAACAAGAATTAAAACATATTAATTGAAATTTTCTTTAACATGCTTGCCTATAAAACAACACAGCATAAAATGAAGAAATACATAAGAAGGGGGTGATCTATAAAGCCAATTAAGGGAATAAAAATGGAATAAAGTAAAAAAATGTTATAAAGTAGGCTTATCAAGGGGAATAAAAATCATAGTAATCATAATCATAAATGATAAAACATGATACAATATGATAATATAAAGGCAACATGGGAATGTGGAAATAACATAAAACATTGCATCATAGGTTCAGGATAACTGAAATAAATCATAATGAAAAAATTTCCATAAAATAATCATATTTACTCCCAATCCCAACATGATTTATCATGATACAAATAATTACCCAATTATATGGAGTACTATATAATTCCAGGCGCACCTGTCACATTCATTTCATTCTCATGCTTAAGGGTTCCACATATATTATAAAACATGGGTTTATTCATTATTATATTGTGTTTCATGATCACGAAGTGTAAAATATGAAAATTTATGTCCCCGATAATAATCTATATTCATAAAAGTTTACACCCATGATAATAAATGGGTACGAAATTCAATACATAAATGGTTTTTCTTGTAAAATCGCGGTAAAAATTAGCCATCAAAATGAACTCACTTAAAAATTCATAAAATTGGTATATGAGAGAGAAATGGGTCTCTAATAATTTTTACATGAAGTTATTGTAATAGAGACATGGGAGACATTTCCACACTATTATAATTAAAAAAATAAGTCATATAATAAAAAATAAGCATTAATAAAAAGAGAAAGGAAAGGATGATTATGAAATTTAGACATGGTAATGGGTGAACATGGGAGGGATTAATGAGATATAAGGGGTATCTCATACTTTATAAATAGTAAAGGAATTATTGGGGAGGTTCAAAAACATACCCCATCATTTTAAATTGAAAATAAAATATCATAACAAGGTAAAGAAACTTTGATTAAGATGAGAAGGAAAGAACCCTTACATGATTGTGTGAATTCAAAATCTATAAAAGGGGTTTCTTAGGAGCTTGAGGAACCTTAAGAGGATTACAGAGAGGTGAGGGAAGGTAAAGAAAAATCTAGATGTAATTAAGGTAACGATAATTGGGAACAAGGGTGGGTTCATAGATTAAATGAGATGAAAATTCATTAATATTTCAAAAACCTTGGTTTTGGACTCCATATAATAAAATATTCCGAACTACAAACCTTCACATGGGTTAATATAGCATTTTTTCCAAAGTGTCAAGGTTTTCATTATTTTATTAATAAATGGCCCAAATGTATTAAAATATTTCCCTTTCGTATGTGTAGGTGAGTCACTCTTTTAAAGAAATGAATTTAAAATCATGAAATATATTATATATTTTAGAGGACTCATAAAGGCATTATAAAAATAATAAAATAAACATAAAATCAAATTATATTAATGGTAACCATTTATATGGCCTATTATACCCATTATATCATTAATTACATCATTTTTATCATTATGAAATCTTATAATACATCGTATATTTATATATAATTTAATTGTAACCCAAAAATACGATTATTTCCGAAAATAATGAAAAAGTAACCATTGGATAATTTCCACAATAGGATTCAAAAAATTGTATTTATTTTATCTTAATAATTTTAAAATTTAGTTCATTTTTATTTTTAAAATATGATTCAATATGTAATGAAAAATGTTAGGTTTTTGAAAATTACAATTTTTTAACCCTTATAAAAAGTACATTTCACTTCATAAAAATTATAAGAAAATTTAATATTAATAAACCATTTATTATAAGTTAATATTATTAAAATGATATTTATTTGAAAAATCCATTAATTCATCAAAATAAATCCCTTATTTGAATTTTAATATTATCATAAAATACAATTTGTGTTTAATTGAATCAAAATAAAAATCATTTATAAATTAACAGTAAAAAAATAAAATAAATTCATTATTATATAAAATATAAATATTCATATTATTATGGTCTTGATACATACCCCTTCATTAAAATATAATATTCCATAATAGTAAGGTTTACGACAATGAGACTTTCATGGGGTCGTTTGACAAACATGGTTTGGGACGTTATCTAAAATAACATGAACTTCTCTTATAAATGAATTTTCTCATGATTAAGTTGTTCGATCTCATCTTGGGATTGGTCAAGTGAAAATCCCAATGACTCTATCTCCCATATAAGATCTAATAAATTGGCATCATAGGTTACAATCAGATTATATGAGGTCATCACTTCCTTTGTCTATGTCAACTAGATTCACTAAATCCCAATATTTATATAACCCATGTGGTCACTGTTTAATGGATATATTTTCAATGGAAATGATTTTAAAAATCCTTTTGAATCCAATTGGATATAATAAAAAAATAACATTTGTTTTCTTTAACCATATTACATAATAAAACATTAAATCATTATAGAATTTTATTTATAATAGTTCTAGTCATTACAATAACTCATACATAACGAAACCATAAAATACAAAGTGGTCACGTACAATCATTATACATTTTACCCTTAATATAAATCTTTTATAATAGATAATGAATTATTTTCAAGGAAAATCTATATAGGTTCCAACATTAATTATTACTTTCCACTACACATTCCTAAATGCTATGATTTTATAAAAAAAATTACGATTATCTTAAAAGATAAGTATTTTATATGAGAAGAAAGAAAATAATTAGTTTAGTAAAAACCAGAGAAGAATATAGTATACCAATATCATCAATATTCATTTAAAATATGAAATAAAACATTTAAACATGAAAAAAATAAACATTAATATCTAAGAAAATAAATAAAACCCATAAAAATAAATTAAACCTCTATTAACGGACCAAGATAATCATATACATAAACCCTTTTAAAACTCCTTTAATTAGAATAACCAAAAAGATGAATTCCAAAATTATCATTACCTAATGAGTTGGAGAACTATAATGGGGATCACACTTTCTATAAGCTAAAATGGGATCACTTGTGAGATATTATGGGGATCAACATTTAATATATTCTATATCAAGCTCACCCATTTCTCATTAGCTATATTGGGGCTTAACCCTTTGTATAAGTTATACCAGACTCATCCTTGAGCAATTATAGGGCTCAATCATTTGTATCAGATATATTCTGAACATAAAATTCATATAATTCTCAATTATATAATCAATAGTAAAATAATGTCATCACAAAATCCTCTTAAACCCCCTTTTTAAAACCATTTGAAAATAGATTTTAGATAAAAAGAACATTTTCATATTGGAAACAATTTTCAATACCAAAATACTATTTTCATTGAAAAATTATTTTAAATACCAAATTACCCAAAATAAAAGAATTGATTTTCATTTTTGGAAACATGAAATCCATCAATGTAATTCAAAAATCATATAATGTCCACAATAGATGAAAATACATTTTCTCCCAGTATGTTAAGAATGGAACATTCTGTTTTACATTTTCAAAACATTCCATATATTACACTTAAAAAGATTCATTTAAAAATCATATGAATGTAATCAAAAAAATAATTTAAATATTCTTTATGAGAGTTATATATCCATATAAATAGATATTCAAAATAATTTCAACAATATTGATATAGAGAAAAGATGATGAAATTAAATATTTAAACATTCAATGTGTCCGAACCACATCACAAAATTATATCCTAATCCCCATGGAAGAATAAAATTTAAAAAATATTAAATAAAAAGAAATTTGATAATATCTTTATATATAATGTCAAAGGTGATGTATATACAACTCATTAATGAATAAAGGTTAATATCATCATGAAATTTCTCAATGAAAGAAGATTAGGATGAAATCCCTTACATTGTGTATGACTGATCACACGTGTCATTATATTCTTTAATAATAAAGTAATAAAATTTATTTTCTTTTGGAAGAAATTTTTTCAATTTTATCATTACTTTTTTTCACTTATTATATGGTTTTATAAAACTATATAAACAATTTATCCTATGTACGGTGCTTTGACCATATCCAGTTTAGGTGTCAAAACAAATAAGGTTGGTTGACTATGGTAACATAATTACTTATATATATATATTTTAAAAATTAATAATTAAATATCTATAAAATATATATATATGAATTATACTTGTATAACCAATCATAATATATGGTTATGAAAATTTATCCAATGTTACAATCCTGGAAATAGTAGGATGTATGCATGCATGAGTAACAATTCCATTTTTCAATGGTTTTCATGGAAAGAAGGCATGAAATATTTATCATTCCAGAATTATTATTTAATCATATATAAAATATATTTTATCATATATATTCTAATTTATAGATTTATTTTTATGTAAATGTAATCGCATCACTTTGAGGAGGCATTAGCCCACAAGTCCACAAATAACATTATCACTTTTTCTATATGTGAAAAAGATAAAAACGAAAATGATATATTATATAGAAAAAATTAAAAAAAAATTATGATATCATATATCATTCACTTATATCACATAATTTTTATTAAACCCATCCTAAATACATTCCATGTAATGTGTGAACTTATCACATCACTTTGTGCAGGCGGTATTCCAAATGACCACAAATGATGTTATCAGACTTTTCAAAAATTAAAAGAATAAAGGAATGTTTTATATAAAAAATAAATAAGTATTAAGACAAAATAAATATGATATATATCATAAAAATCCATTATTTCCATCATAATGACCAACCAAGAGCATAGGTATATGAAAAACGAACGACGTCGTTTAATGAGGTGGTAGATCATTGTTCACAAAAATCGTGAATTTGCTTCCAATTTGATGGAAGTATCTATAGGTGTAGAATGAAACCATAATATAAAAACATATCAGTATGTTTAGGATTATTATTTTATTATATATCCATAAAAATATAATAATTTAATGGTTTTATAATGAAATAAAACAAAAGGGATCGTTGAAGAATGTTAGTTCATTTTCTGGTAACTTTTATTATTTTGAACCAAATGGATCTATTATTTGAATATATAACCCAATTAATCCTTATAAAATGAGTGGATTTATGTTGGTAGTTTATTTGGGAAAGTTTTGGATGACCCCATAGGATTAAGATGTGTTAATATAGGGGAAAATTTGATGTCTTTTTGAATTTTTGGAGGGGTTGAATTCCTATAAATACCAAAAGTAAACTCTATTGGGAGGCATCCCTTAACTAAAGTGTATCAAAAATGAAATATAATGGAGTAAATGAGAATTATGGTCATGAAATAATCACACCATCAAAGAATAATTTTATTTTAATCATTCGTTTCTTAGTCATTATGTTTCCTTGTTTTTTAATTTTGGTTTTTCATTTAGGTAGTCTATTTTCTAACCAATGTAATTCATACATTAAGAATATATTAAACTGAGAAATATTATAAAATTTTGAATATTTTTCATAAATTGTACAAGTAATTTATAAATTAAAAATAAAATATTTTTTGGAAGACAATATTAATAGAAATGCATGTAACAAGACAAAACATTTATTTAACACAAGTTGTGGGAAAATGTTTTTACTATTTATGGGTAAATATATTTATTTTAAATGATCAATTGGACCATTAGTGGACCATATTTTATATTTTTCAACACATAAAAATCACCTGGAAAAAGAAAATATTTTTAGTAATATTAATATAATTTATTTTATTTAATTGTTATGAAAATAATCCATGTGTTGGTGTTTATTAAGAATTTTGTATAATTATATCTTCTCTATAGATTAAATATAAATTATTATTATAATATTTACTAATTTATCATCCATAAGTATATTTATAAACAAAAATATGTAGGTTCTTTCCTACTAAAATAATTTATAAGTGTTAATGTCAAGGAACGATCCTTTTTTGTCCATTTTCTTTCTTAAATTATTATATAGGTCAATTTCATGGAATAATACACAAATACATCATAAAAATCATGAATATTATTTTTAGGCTAAAAATATATCTAGTATATTTGTTTTGGAAAAATTTTGGGTCATTTGTACATCTTATAATATACATTTGTTCATTATGTAAGATAGTTTTTACCTTAATCGTAGTATTAAACATTAATTACATTCACAAATAATTTTAGTAAAAAATTATATTGATCTTATGGAAAAAAAATCATCCATAATCCAAATATGTTTATCCATTTTTTCAAATTCCATTCACATAAGTTCCCAAAATTCATTTAAAAATTAATCCTGTAGACGCTCCGAGACAAGAAGTTTCTGAGGAGAAAAGATCAATAGTTTGAAATGGTTTTATACACAATTTTAATGTTAAATTGAAAACATTGAGTTAAATTTAATTTGTTGATGTATAATTGTAATAATTATTCATTAAAACAAATTTAAAATTTAATTTAACTATATAAATAAATATTAAAAAATTAGTTTCCAATTAAAATACAGTGTTTTTTACAATTCATCAAATAATGAATCTTCTTATAAATATAACAAAAAATTCATCCTATGTAAATTATGATATTAAATTTTTTTAAAATTTATATTATTTTTAAAAGAAAAGTTTCATCAGTGTCAAATTTTATATTAAAGAAATCATTTCATTAAAATGCTAATAGACATCTTTTTAAGAAAATACTATTTTTAAGCATAATACTTGATTTATTCTTATTTTTTTCTTATACAATATATTGGATAAATATAAAAAATATATTAAATTTTATTGAAATAATATTGTAATAATTATTCCATCCATCCAATATAATAACCAGACAATAAATTCCATATTAAATAATAATATTAATAGTCTATTGTTATTCGTTAAGATATATCCTTTCATGTAACACATGTTATCAAAGAAGCTCGATGTTATGTGAAATGAAAGATATACATGGTATTGAATATAACCTGTTCTAAAATATGCATTGTGTGAAAATCATGATATCAAAGAATTTAAATTTTTTTAAATGAATATATTTCTAAATTAGTACCTAATTTTCTGAATAAAAGGACATATGGGGATGTTTCTAAAGAAGAATGAAATGAATAGAAGATAATAGAAAGTTTCAAAAATATAGGTGGATTTGGATTAGGGTTTCGGTGGAGGTTTTGTTAATTAGATTATTATACATTACCTTTTTTATTTATAAAAATAGTCTTAACTCTGATACCATGATATATAAATATAGAGGGAATATATTGTCATTGATTATGACCATGATGAATGAGTAGAGTATCAATTACATTAGGTGTTATTTTTAGGGATGTTATTTTATCATTTATATAATGAGAGAGTTTATTTTCATTGATATTCATATATCATCTTTAATAGTGAATCAATGCATCTGTACATTATATCATGCAATAACGAAATAATTTCAGTGATATGGGATGAATAGTTAACTAGTTGAATTTGTATTTTGGAGTTTTATATTCCCAAATATAAAGAATCACCATTACGTTCTAGTATTTTATAGAATTTAAATTTTATGAAGTGTAATTTATGAGTCATATCTATGGTTTTAGAACTAGTTAGAGTCATTCATTGTAAAGAAATGACATCATCTAGGTCATTATTTTTATATTCATGGCGAACAATAATTTTTTCTTGATAAGAGAATCAAATTGAATTTGTGAATTGGTACGGTTTGTTCATGGAGGATGTTTTAAATCATAATACACATTTATGGATTATTTTTTATTATAACCATCGGTTCCTGTCACGTATGGAAAATTATATATATTATTATTTTTAAGACAAAAAACCCATTGCACCATACTTTAAATATAAACTACCAAGTAGATGAAGTTAGAGATATAGGAATTAGTGGCCATGTTGAGATCTCAATTACATTATTTAAAGAGAATATGGGATGAGAACCCATAACTGGTTATTTTTTTCTATCATAACACTCACCACACATCTATTAGTATAGAACGATTCATAGAATTGTATGGGTGAAACTTGGTGAGTTTGTAATATATAGACTAGATTTTTCTTTTCATATGATGAATAGGGTCTCAATGATTTAGAAATACCTAAAGGCATGGATTGATTGTTATAACTCATATTCAAATTATACAGGTCATTAGAGTTTGATATTAGTAACCATGTATTGCTGAATATTTTTCAATGAAATTGAAAACATAGATTTAGTCATATTAGTAAGAGTTATGATTGGGAATTAGGGTCTTTTTTGGGTGTAATATATCTTTTAGGTGGTGTTTCATAATTCACATTCGTCTTGTTTATAATAAATTCTTTGAAATTTCCATATAGCATTGTATTATAAGTACCAATGGGTTGGGTTTTCGTGTCCAATTGGAATAACCTTATATTGAAGTTGATTTGATGTTAGTTTAATGACTTGTGTAAATTTAAAACAATCATGATAATATATTTTTTGGATGGGTTATTCCTTTGGTATGTGTCATGTAGAGGAGTGGTGGATTGGGAGAAAGTACTTGGGTGTGGGAGTTATAAATGAGATATTTTTATCACAAGTTTTCTTCAACCTTGTTATTTATAAATTTAATTGGATGTTAAAATTTTAATTTTAATATAGTTTTTTATGATATTCTTCTAATTTAAATGTCTTAGTTATTTCTTGTCATTTATGTAAAGGATTTGAGAGATTTCTCATGTAATTTCTTTTTTTAAGGTAAATATGTTTTTAATGTATATGTTTCTAAATTTCTAAGGAAACATCATTTTATATTTATGTATTGAACATTCCTAAAATATATAATCAGTATACATTTATGAGTATTAGAGGTGTTGGATAAATATAGAGAATATGTGAAGTAAAATTTTAAGAGATATTCACTGTGACATGAAAACTGTGCTATGTTGAATATTAAACACACCAAGGTTAGTTGTGGGAAGATATTATTGTGAATATGTGTATGTGTTTTGTTGAGATTAAATTTTAAAAATTAGTCGATTCAAATCACCATCCTCTTTTGAATGAGTTTGTGTGGAGTTATTGTTATTTACTACATATTTTTGAATATATTAAAACGACATACTTTTTAAGATGAAAAGATTCTTGATTAATTGGTAAGTATGATTGATTATTCATATATAATGTTATAAATTTTAATATTATTTTTTATCACTATTTTATAGAGGTGGAAGAAGCTTATGTGTATTTTTAGACTGGATACCACATTATAGAGTAACTAATCATGTGTTGTGTCTCAAATAGGTGAAGTTATATAATATTTAGTATGAGATATATGGGGATGGAAAATTAAAGGATACTAGGATATTTTTTATATGAAAATTATTGTGGTATTCCAATATATATATTTGTATATATTTTCATGAATGGATGTATTATCCCAATGATATCTAATTTTTGTGGCTCGGAGGATATATGATCAAATGTGGTATTCAAATGATGACAAAGATTAATAATGTGTAGTTGAGATTTTATGATATGTGAGTTTAAATGGTTAAGATGTGTGATTGCGGTGAATAGTTACATGGACATTATGTTTATATTAAAATTATGGTATTATTTGTTTATTGGAAATACCATGACAAGAAAATCATGTAGTAGAACGGATATATCATTAAATGTGTAATTGAACATTGTGTGATGATTGAATTTAATTAAATATTTAATTTATTAAAATGGTAATGGGAATGTTTATCAGTTAATATATGAGACTCAAGGATCTTTCTATTATGAGGATATCATTGTAAATTTTTTTATTTATATGATGGTGGATATGGAATTTAACATTTATTACATAGTGAACTCCTTTTTTTGACAACTAGAAAGGCTATGTTCATACTGTATTGAATTATGGGTCCACCGTAACATTATTTTATTGGTTGGACATATATAGACATGTCATTTTTTTGTATAATATTTTATATTATTAAGAATTCAGTATTCCCTCATAGATGGGGTATTCCTGGAAAATCCACTCTTTGGATATCATATTCCCTAGGGATTTTGTGTTCCGTCATATGATGAATTTATGGGAAATAAGGTACATTGTATCTGTTGATATTATTATTTTTATGATTAGATTATACCATTATAATGCCTAATTTTTCTAGGCGGATGTGATTATAATTTTAAGTGATGTGTTGGACAAAACATGGGACTAGGTGGATATTCCATTTATTTATTTTACTCAGAGGATTTAGTGCACTGTCTACATGTATATGAATTTTTTGGAGGAGTAACTTACTATGTGTTGTGGAATTCACACCCAACATTTTCAAAAAAAAATTATTTATAAGACCATGTTTGAGAGTATGTTAAATGACATTATCTTGGACCACTTGGTGGCTATATTCAAAGGAGCTTCATTGATATTTTATTTTTTACTTTATATATTAATGATTATTTTATTTATTATATCTACTAATTGAATCCATTCATATATTTTTTCTTTCTGATATATCAACCTTGATTGATTTGATGTAACTATATTTCTATGATTGGATTGTTAATGAAATGTAGGGTGCATCATTATTTGAAAATAAAAATGGATATTTATTACATATAAATTTTATTTATTTTTTAACTAGTTTCCAACCCATGTCATATTAAATGTGCGATTAAGGGTCACTTTTATATTACTACCAGTCAAAGTGGAATTTTCATAGGGACATGAATTAAAAATTGGTATAAAATAACACATGAAATATTTCTATAAGTAAAATATAATTAATGATGATATGTTTTTTATGTGTCAATAAATAAGACACACTAATATTATCCAAACTCAAAATTTTTTCCACTATCCATTCATCATATTATCTTAATTAACACTTACATACATTAATATTATTTATTTCACTCCATATACCCTTAAATTTATTGTTTTCTACCATCTGTGTCACTATTATAGAAATCCTTAACATGGTTTTCATAGGTAAGGAGAGAATACATTATCCCCAATAAAAACTACAAAAAATGAAGGATTTATATATTAGTCAAAAAAATTATAAGTATAACACAAAACACGTCAATAATAAACTATATGTTTATTATAATGATTTTTTCTTTAATAGATAAATGTTTTCATGAATTAATAATCAAAATATTATCTATTTGGGTAACCCCAAAATATAAGAATTTGTCTCTATTAGGATCACCAAAAAATTATGGTTATCTCAATTGGATATTATTCTCTCAAATAAAAGTATTATTTAATTAAACAATAATTTTTATTTCCAAACGAAATAATTTTTTAATTCATTATTTATATATTATTTTGTATAAAAAATTAGTTTTAATAATGTTTCCAATATGAGTTAATTCATTTACATCCCTCTTTACTAAAACATACATTTAGTTATCTCAGTTCATTATATTTGATTTTACTATTGTTTTAATCCTATTTTCATTGAAAATATTTACCCATGAAATATTTTATAATATAACACATATATCATGTTTATGTTACCAATGAAAGTAATATTTTCATAAATGATATTTATATCCCTGGTACAAGATACCTACATTATTTTATCCAAAGTGAAAAATATACTATTTTTGCATTGTATTCATCATTTATGTTTTTGAATAATTTATAATCATTAAAAACAAGATGGTTGTATGGCAATACAATTGTTATCATTACACTAACTAACCATAATAATCATTCAATAACAGATTCTATATTGTAATAAAAATATTTTAAAATTTATTATCTAAAATTACTTATTAGTATTTATTATGGGTTTTTTATATCCAACATTCATCCCTCATGGGATTAAAATTACT
Organism: Viscum album; assembly: GCA_963277665.1. NCBI lineage: Eukaryota > Viridiplantae > Streptophyta > Magnoliopsida > Santalales > Viscaceae > Viscum > Viscum album. The sequence goes on along the minus strand of OY728137.1, from coordinate 299,917,251 downwards.
AAAAATATTATTGCGAGTTTCAACTTAATAAATAGCCTTCACACTATTATAAAAAATATATAGTTTATTGTTCTCCCACTTTGCGAATCATACTATAATAATATATATTTATTAAATTATTTCACATATGATTTACCTAATGGGTGTATATTTTAGGATACAAATTATTTCATTTTAAAATAGGTATTTCTTATAGAAATCAATGAATTGTTAAATAATATACCAATCAACCTATCAACCTTTTTGAATCCTTTATTTTTTGTTGTAAAATATCAATATTTTATATTTTCTCAACCGAATCCCTATATCTTAAATATACATGACAAAAAAGTCATATGTCTATAAATAAATGAAACATCTAGTAAACTATTACAACTACTATTACAAAAACGAGCAAAGGATGCGCTACGCTTTTATCAGTGCTAAAACAAGCGCTGATAATGGCCCCCTTTATTAGCGCTTTTTTTAGCGCTGTTAAAGGGGACCCCTTTATCAGCGCTTCTTTTAGTAGTGCTGATAAAGTGGGGATTTATCAGCGTATTTCCATAGCGCTGATAAAATTTAAGTTTCAAAAATAATAAATTTTCATTAAAAATAATATATTGTTATATAAGTATATTTATTCGTATATAAATATAATATATTTTTTTAAAATATGTTTTATATATGTATAAATATACTTACAAGTAATATATAAGAAATTTAGAGAAAATGGCTTTAAAATATTTTTTAAAAATATTATTAATTAGGAATTTGCTAATTATTATCGATTAAAAATCATTTAACAACAATTTTAACACACAAAAAATCAAAATAATTAATAAAAGATCTAAAACAAGTTAAAAGTACAACTCAAACTTAAAACAACCATAAATTTTGATCCGGGTGTCCGTTTGAGCTCTACAGCATATCAAATCAAATCTTGCGACAAGCTCTACGCAATAGTGAACCAAGAAAAGCCTCTGTCACATTTTTCAAATAAAAAAATGCCCAAAAGGCTTCCAAAACTGAGTTTTTAGTCGGGATACCCTGATTTGTTAACATTCGTACAAGTATAACTTCTGATCTCGATGTATGTTAGGCCTGTACCACATATCATATCAAATATTGTCTCATTTTCTTCAATTTTACTGGTTTTGGTGTTGAAACGGGCTTCTAGATTATAATTTATGGTCGTTTTAACATTCTATGGATTTTCAAATACATATATATTTATTTATTTATTCGTAAATATATATGTGTCAATGTGTGTGTGTGTGTCTATGTGTGTGTCTGTGTGTTGTATATATGTATATATGTATGTATGTATGTATTTATTTACTTATAAACACACGTCCAAAACATATTTTTTTTAAATTTATTTTAAACTAATCTTATCAGTTATGGTCATTTTAACATTATATGGCTTTTCAAATACACATATATATATATATATGTGTATTTATTCGTAAATATATATGTGTCTGTGTGTGTGTCTGTTTTTCTGTTGTATATATATATGTATGTATTTATGTATTTATTTATTTATAAACACACATAAAAACATATTTTTTTTAATAAATGTATTTAAAAATAATCTTATAAGTATATATTAATATAAAAATAAATATACTTATAAAATATTATAACTAAATTTAAATATATAAATATATTAATATAGGAATGAATATATATTTACTAATATATGAATAAATATATTTATATTAATATGAACCTATATCAATATATGAATAAATATAACTATATATATAGATATATCACTAAATAGAGAAAAACGAAATGTCTTAGTGGTAAAGGTACAGCCGCGAAAGGGGGGAGGTCGCGGGTTCACGTTCTCGTGGAAGTGAAGGGGGTGCGCATGCGTATGAGGATGTGTGGGAAGGGCAGTGCATGGGAGATCTCCTAGTATAGATAAAGTGGGTGTCAAGCACTGATAAAATCACTCCCTGCATTTTTTAATTTTTTTAATTTTTTTTTTTAATTTTTTTGACTTTTATCATCGCTTTTCAAAACATTGATAAAAGGCACCCCCTATATTAGCGATGAGCTTTACAACACTTTTTTTCACACTGTTAAAGCCCGTTTTGAGCGCTGATATAGGACGTTTTTGTAGTAGTGAACAGACAGTGATGGTGATATCAAAATATATTATTGAAATAATATAATAACAATTTCATTTTTCATAGTTGGAAACATCATTGGGTAAATAAATTTTCAATAAATTTATTTTAAAAAGAATAAAATCCAAGATATTGTGTGGCCAAACATGATAAAAAGATATAACATAAATATACCAACATTGAATTAAATATAAGAACATGGAATTCATGTGATTTTAATACCCTCAAATTTGAGTCTATTTGTTATAAATTATTCTTGACATGTTTTGAAAGACCCTATGGGTCATTTATACCCTTAAAAAATTAAAAAATTGAAACCACTATTAATTCATACACAAGTGAGTTACTAGTGGAAGAATAGTGCATCATTATTCCTTGGTGGAAACTCATCCATTGTCCAAAATTCAACCAGTTCTACCCATTATATGATTTGATCATTTGTATTGAATTTTTTTGTTTATATATTTGAAAAAAACCAACCAATGTAATTTTATCAATATAAATGAGTTGATAAATATTTTAGACATTAAAATAATATTGTAATGTAATTATACAAATATTAATGTTTTTCTGAACTAACTATTGTATGGTTTTATTGAAGTATTTATCAAAATAATTTCAAAATTACTATAAATTCTTGAATTAAACATCATATTTTTATAGACCTGGTATGAAAAGTTATCTTAAGTTCCCATTAAATTATTTTGTCAAACATTCACATTGTTTATGTTAAGATAAAAATACATAATATTTAGGAAACACAATATTTATATAATGTCCTAATTATAATGGAATCGGTAACTTCTTCACATTTATAAATACCAAACCTTATTATCTTGTTATACCCTATCCCATCACCTCATAGTGTATTTTACATTAAAAACAGTATTCTCAATGTGAAATTATTTTTATTGTTTAAATCATTCACTAAAAAAATGAGGTTCCACAATAAACTGATTTATTATGTTAATGGAACTAAAAAATTGTGAACATCACTACTTGCTTGATTCATTCCAAAAATAAACATATATATTAAATTATAATTTCATATTATAATTTATAATGTTGAGAAATTTTAATTTTAAAATATAATTGGACTTTAAAATGAGTGATTATTTTTACACCATATATATTTTTCCATTCAATGATAATTCAAGTATAAATTTTGGTGTTTCATTTTAAACCTATGATTTCTCATTAAAAATTTTATTCGATTATGGAGTATTTATAATATGTATATATATATATATTTTTGTGGAATAATTTTTTCTACGATTCATGTTAAATGTGTTACCTTATTTAAAATTATATTCATGAATATAAATCATTAAATGAATGAAAAGTTCACTTTAAATTTAAAAAGACATGGTTCATTTTAAATATATCTATACAGATAACACGTAATTGTTTTTGTGAATAATGATTTTCCAAAAATAAAATGTAATCACCATTACAAGAATGGGTCCTTTCATAGGTCAAACTTATAAAATAAAATCATTGTTAATATTAAATTATATTACAAGGAAATTTATTTTCATTTGGTAACATGAAATTAAACAGAGAAGGTTGTTCTAAAAAAATAATCACGCGATATCCATCTATTTCCTTGAAATTATATTTATTAGTACTAAAGATGTAATTTTAAATTGTACGATAGAATAATATAATCACATATTTATATAGTTCATCATCATCCTTATAAATTTAGTAAAATAATGAAATTTATTCGATTATTTCTTTTATTTACATAATATTTTATTCATTATGTTACTCACTTATAGTAAAATCTAGTGATCCAAAATTGGTATTTTCATTCACCACATTTACAAATTTACTTGTTCTCCATCATAAATAGTGTAATTATATATTTTCAAAATTCTTTAAAAATAATCAATCATTTCAATTTTCTTAAACTAATCCTCCATGAGTGAGAAAGAAATAAACATGGATACGAAAATCTTGATTTGTTTTAGGGTCAATTTCAATATAAATGAAATTTTTTTCTGTATTGTCATATTTTTTCAAAACAATATTACGATTCCCCCATTTTTATGCAAACTAATCTAGTGATCTGATAAAATGAAATATTTTCATGAAAAAAAATCTGAAATATTAATTATAGAAAGCTGTAACATCATCTGATAAAAACAACAAAACATATTTTTAATAAAATTCAACTATAAATTATAACACTTTCAAACAATATGTAATAATAAAAAATTGTAAACCATTTTTTAATACCTAACACAACCTCTTAGAATGAAAAATGTTCATTTCTAAACACCCTCGGTTGAAAAGAAGTACTAGGGGAACCAATTAAATATTTTGGAATTATTTCACTAATTTATAGTCAATATTGAAATATTAAATCAATCCAAAAATCTAGTTTTAACATTAAATATAACAGAAATTTCATTCACATGAAATATATAATTTATGGAAATATTTTACAATTAGACAAGTCATATCATCGTAATGAAATAATCAATGATTCATAAAATATATAAAACATTATGTAAAATATTCCAACTAAATTTTATACATACGAAAATCATGTAAAATATATAAAACGAATTCAATGTTATGGAGAATAGGGAATGGAAATATTAATTGGACAAATACATGTGTGAAAAATAATACATAAAAAGGCTAAAGCTACACATCTCTATATGAGAAGTTTTCACCCTTTTATTGTAAGCTCCTCTAAATCTGAGTGAAAACTTGTGGACACCTATTAAATATAATATGATCCTTTAAATTACCTATATTAACAAAAATTAACAATATATACGCATTTTCTATGAATATAGGGTGTTAGAAAACATTCTTAGGTTGGGGATGTCTCCCCGTTCCTATAGGGAATCTCTCTCACATGAGAAATTTTCTTATCATGGCCCCCTAATTCTACTTCTTCTTTCTTAGTTATAGGGACCACAAACTTATTTCTATATAACTCTTCTAATTTATGCATCCTTCATTATATTTTTGTTTCCCATTTACATGTTAATCCTTGTATTTTTTTTCCTTTTTTTGGTTCATAATTTCATTATCATATTTTCTTATTTTTACTGTCACACATACCATTTTTTACTCTTAATACATGATCCATTATTCTAGAAATAATCCTTTGTCTATTATGATGATATTTTTGGGGCATGCGATTTTGTGATGGATGTTCCAAATGAGGACCCTTTGGAAGTCTCAAATTCATTATTTTTTTGGGTTTCTTATTGTTTTTGTTTCTTTTCTCCCTTTTCATTGTTAGATTGTGATTTAGTTGATGGTTTATTATAGGTTTGGAATATTTCACCACAATACTACTCTATTATCCTGAGCGACAATGTCTTATCCCATACTTATCCATGTACAATGGTTCTTGGGGATTTTTGTCCGTCCAGTGGAGTTATTTTTTGATATATCCCAAGATCATGCCTCATAGTGGAGTCTTATATTATTTTGGGGAGTGTTTTCATACAAGTGTCAAAAAAATACTAATTTGGTGAAATATCATAGTTTTAAAATTTTAGTGGATTCATTGGTGGAGATAATATAGTGGATGTCTGGTTTTAAGGTAGTCCAATATTATGTTTGTGACGATTAGATATTTTTTTTGATATTGTACTGTAAGATTATTAGGAGTTAGTGTTCTCATCAATTTGAGGTATGATTATATGATGGATTTTAATTTGTGGGATGAATAAAATGGTTGAGGTTTTGGTTGATTTAACATTGGTGTAATGAAAAAAGAAAAATTATTGTGAGTTGGTTTGTGTTTTTTAATAATTGTTAGATCTGTCATTCTAATGGGAAGAATAGTTTCAAAGAGACGATATAGAGATCAAAGGTGAGATATTAAAATATGGTTGTGAGGCTCAAGGTCGAAAATTATTTCACACACTTCCCAAAGTATGACCTGTTTTATTGGGTTTATATCACCTAATTTACCTATATTTCATTTGGATTTGGATTTTCAAATTATAATTTTGGAAATATTTAATTTGGTTTTGTATTTGGTTATGTGGTATAACTTTTTTGGGTTTTCAGGGTACACACTTAGAAAAAAATGTGGTTTCATGAGATAATAGAAAAAATATATTCAAAGGGAAATGATTCATCATATAATATGAAAATATTCCTATATAGATCCATTAAAAAATAAAATATTTATCTGTAATTTTAAATATATATAGTATAATAACTTTTTATTTCAATTGAATAAAAATAAAAATGAACATAAAAGTATTTATTTAATATAAATGAAACAATTAACCATGTTTTAATAAAAAATAATTTAAATTAATATCTGAAATGATGAATAAAACCACAATATCACATATCGGATCATAATCGGAATTATGGGAGACTAGCTAAGTTGATAAGAAAAGGAATCCTAAGATTATTTTATTTAATCTATAAATAGTATATATGTAGGATTATAGTTTTAGTGGAATCCAAAACATGTGGTCAAGTCATTATTTTTTGTATCTTCATCACCTAATGGGTATTCCCTTAATGGAACTAACTAGAGAAGAATACTAAAATAGTGCATCCTAGCTAAAGAGAACTCTCATCTAGAGGGTGAATTTATAAATAGTTTCATGATAACAATTTTTTATACATGGGACCAAGTTTACCCTTAGGTACTTAGGGGATATCCATATAGATCTATAAATTAGAGTCATCAACTATTTCAATATAACGCATAAAAGGAAATATGCACCCCACATTTGAACAAACATAAAAAAACATCCCATTTATAATTAACATCAAATAATTTGGAATTCATATAAATCTATTCTACATTTTCATGTTTAACAACAAAAAGGGACATCCTATCTATGGTGAAAACAATATATAAAATAATTAAATAATAAAATTACATCATTATCTTTCGAAATATTAAAAAATCACATGTTATGCCTACTTTATAAATCATATTAGATCAATACATAAATTCATCATAAATTAATACATTATAAACACTATTTATATCTCAGTAAAATATTTATGGGTGATAATTACATAATAAATATTTTAAATATTTTTTGAAACTCCATCCCATATAGAGAAATTATTAAGAGATAAAAAATTATTATAATAAATTCATTATGGATATTAATTATATATTATACTTTAATATAAATATAATGTTAGTTATTTAAGATTCCATGGTTTTACAAACCAAAATCGAATATAGGACAACATAGACACAATTTAATATTTTTCCCTATTATGTATTTATAAAAATATAGACAAGGAAGACTCTTTAGAATAATAATATAAGCTCTAAAATATGAAAACCCTAAATTAATTTCATTCAAGATAGAATCTAAGGACAACATGGAAATTATACGGAATGGACATGGAAGACTAATAATAGAGGTAGAGATAATTTATGATTCAGAGGATCATACCATGAGTAATTACTCACCTTGATGAAAATCCCCAAGGATAATTAAAGAGAATAAGAAAAATATTGGGAATAAAAGCATAGATTGTTCCTAAGAAAATTAGATGAAAATGGAGGGTTCTATTTAAAAAATTATATTTATAAAAATTAATAAATTTGTGGTTTTGTAGGACTATTAGTTAGAGGCCCCATGTTTCCATTGTTAATAATCTTCTAGAACAGTAATTTTTGCATGCTAGATCCTTATACATTATTATGGAGAATGTGCACCCTAAATGTGTAGCCTATAAATTAATTTTAAAAAGTAAATTTCTAGATGGAACATAAATAACAAAATAGAATATTAAAATAAAAAATATATTGATTTAAATGTAATATTAGGTGACATAATCCCCCACCATGTCACCTTGTTCTTCTAGAAGGTCTTCACAATGGTCATTTTTTCAGAAAGAGGCATGGTCATTTAACCATTATTTGAGACTCCCATTCCCACATCTAATGAGAATAATTACCATGATTCCATAAAATAAAATATGACGAATCAATTTCATTTTAAATCCTTATTTTGATAATAAAGATTCCAAAAATGATGTTTTACTAGTCAAGATTTAAGCCCCAATTCTAACTCTTCTTAATATAAAAGTTAATATTGATCAGGATAATAATAATTGAATTAGGATATTTGAAATATATTGTGATGTCATTGGGGGGGGTAATTCAAAATTATATTAATTATCTCTAATCCATTTAATAGTGTCAATAGATCAAACATATGTCAACAAGATCCCACCATTAATCCCAAATAGTTTATGATATAGTTGAGGTAAAACTTTGAAGAACACTTGGTCAACCACAAAAAACTCCAGTGACCAACAATGATGGTTCATGTAATATTTCTATATAATTTTAGCCTTTACTAAATGATTCTAAATATGTTTAATCTTCATTATTATATACTATAAAAACATGATCCAACAAAATATGTTTTACCAATCATATCATAACACTAATAATATTAACTATATAAAAATTTAAAGAGATCCATAATTATAAAATATTTATAATTATTATTATATTAAAACTCAACAATTTTTTGGTTGTGATCCTCTAAAATATATTTACATGTACAAGGAATATCATGAAATATTGTAGTGTTCATATTTATATAATCATCATTCTATGGGTGATATGATTAGATAAACTTTACATGAGTATCCATATCCCCATAAATTTATTTCAAAAATCCGGAGGAATAGTGGGGGGATCTCTATCAAAGTTGATATCCAATGGAACCCCATAAAATATAAAAATTTTATACACATATACTTTTTTCAACAACTGTAGCATTTTTAATATATCAAATTAGATGAAAATAGGATGATATCATAATTATATCAATAGTGGATAAAATTAATTTATTCTCATGCAGAGTAAAAGCTAATATAATAATTAAATCAATGGAATCATCTTCCTTATTATAGGTAGGAATAGGTAAGGGGCTAATTCCCAATAGAGGAGACACATATCTCTCTTCACTGATAAAATAATTATCTTATTTAAATTTAACTATCAAATAAAGTCCTAGAATAATATAAAAGATATTCAAACCCTTAATATTAATATTACATTCTATAATAACATGAAAATATAAATAATGTATGGGGATGTTGAGATCTAACATCCTTATTCATTCCCAGAGGAATAAATATCACTGTCACATATGATTTCAATTCATATGGAAGGATCACTATATCCACAATTATAGTAGAGATAACCAATTTAGTGGAATATTTATAATGTAATTTCACTAAGATATATGTAAGAAAATGAATATTATCAATTATTATATTAGGAATATCTTGATATTTAGTGTGTATTTTAATAGATGAAAACATTAATTCATATATAGTCCACATCTGTGATCTCTCACTAAACTGAGGCTCACTTCATAGTTGAAATTATCTAGGGGTAGAGTCACCACATCATATGTTTCAATGAGGAGGATATCCTACAAATGTAGAAGCATCATGTTGTATCTGAGATCCATTTAGATATGAATAACATATAATGATATTTTATGATGGATTCCTTCAAGACGATTTGTCATTATTCATGATATGACAAAAAAATGAAAAAACAATTTGAAACCCCAATAAAAATATAACATTTCACAAAGTTTCTCAATAATGACATTACAGAGGCAAATTAAACATATTTTATGATGATTTGGACTGATATAATTGATTTGAAAAACCGATTATTTATCATATGAACTTCTTAAAAAAATTGACAAATAAATTATAGGTATATTAGAAGAATAATATGTTCCTGATAATTTCGATTGATCAATCTCATCATTCAATGATTAATTTTGTTATTAAAATTAAGAAGGTAGGGTAAAGATTTCAGTTAAGTCGATATCAACGAAAATACCCATCTCAAATTTTTGAGACTTTTGAGTATCAATAATGATAAGAATTGCTGAGTATTGAACTATCCTGGGGAATCAATTTACATGCTCCAGTACTGACAAGTTTTCATAAAGAAGACATATAAATACCTATACCTTCAATAATGATAATATTAGGATAAAACTTTCGAGGGATTATGGTTTTGAAATCATTACAAAAAAGATTCTTAAGAAGTCTTTCCAAGAAAAGGGAATCACACCACATTTTACTAGGTCCCTCAAGAATGATCAAAGTACATATAACTTTTTAGGTCTTGGAATAAATGAATAATTTTAATTACTCTCTATATTCATGATGTAATCCTTATCTTCCATAAGAACTTTTTTACCATAGAATGAAAGGGAGTTATGATGATGAAAATCATATGCACTGTATTTGGGTGACATGGGCTAGGATCAGTGTTACTTTCTCTAAATCAGATAGTTGGATCAACCATATTGAATTTAATTTTATTGACTATCAGATTGGATTTCAAAATAGAATATTATTATCCCTCATAATGATTTTCTAAGAATCATTTATTGAAAATGGTTTTAAATAATTTTGAGAATAATATAATATAATTCTTATTAAATTTCAAAATAAGTGAGGAGAACATTGGTGAGATGGAAATTATGTACTTGTAAGAAAAGATTTATTGTCATGAATGGGAGTTATCCTTTACAAGGTTGAACTTTTATTTCATAAAATATCATTTAAAATAAGTGTTTGTTAATGAAGATAATTAATTTAACTAGGAAATAGAATTAAAAAACATATAAAATAAGATACTTATAGGATCAATGATATCTTGAATTTTATATTTTAGTAGGAAAGGCTTTGATCCAATGAGTCATAAATTTAGTCGGTAAAACTCTTAATGAATTAGTAATGTAATAATAATAGGATATTTAGTTAAAAATCATGAAATAGAAATTTAAAACTCATAAAATAGAATAAATTTTCATACACAAAAAAAAATAGTTAATACACCATAAATAATAAATAATGGAGGAAAATTTCAAACATTTTCTATGAACATGAAAATGAGGCAAGGAAACCATTATCTTTTTCCATGCATAGTCATATGTGCTTCATGGTCCTGTATAAAAAAATAAAAATATATTAATAACCTATTTCATAATTTTCTTCATATACATCATAATTATATATGATTATTATCTTAATATATATTAGTTATTTTATTATATATTTTAAATATTGGTTGTGAGTAAACATGGTTATTTTGAACTAGTTTCCTAATCATGATGTTGTTACTAATTTACATATATTGAAATTGTTTAATTATTTGTAATGTTAGAATTTTATTTTATGGGGGTTTTGGTTATGATATTTGATGACATATTTGGTGATGATAATTTTTTGATAATTATTAGGAAACAAAGGCATTTTTCATGATTAATAAGGTAAGATTGTATATTACAATTAAATAAAAAAACAAATTATTAACTTATTTATAACATATATTACTTGAAATTAAATTTCCATTGTCATCCATGATATACATATTTCACATTTCTTATGTAGTATCATAATTTGTACTAGGAAAGAATAAACATAAATTAATGGATGATAAGGAAGTGAGTTAGGGGTAATATAATTATATGATAAGCATGATGTTCACATTTATCTATTATTGGTGTGATCTATCATAATTTAATTGAACTAAAATAATAATATAATCTATACGGAATTATTTAATATTATGATGAAATCAATTGTTTTGTTTTTATAATTCTTTTTTGGATAGTTTAATTTACATTTTATGTTTATTACTCATATTATAAATAGGTTATACATTTTTTCATACCAAAACATTAATAATTTCATTAAAAAAATATTTATCAATTAATCCCATTGAAATGACCATATATTTATGGTTATTATTTAATTAAAAAAGAAAATTGATCATTCCATGGATGTGGTTGTCCACATGTTTGCATAAATGATGATTTCATTTTCCATGGAAAGTGTAAAATAATTATTATTTTTTTATCATTTTTAAGTCAAATGTATTTAATATATATCATAATTATATAATATATTTCCTACTAGTACTATCCATATAATGTTTTTAAGGGAAAATAAATACATTTCATCATGGAAGAGGTTGTCCACACAACACACAGATGGCAATTTCATTTTGTTAATATACTAGGTAAACATGGATAATTAAGGTATGATAATTGTAATAACATAATATAATCACAATGAATGTAATTTTATCATTTAATATGGTTTGATTTAGTTTAATTAATGAGTTCTAATAATGAAATAGAAATGATAATGGAGTGGGTATAAATATATACCTCACTTATTGGATTATCACCTTTCTAAATGCGGTCATGACTTTGAGGGTTTGAATGTTTATTATATAATGAACTATAAAATTTGTATAAGAATTATTATATGAGATTTGGTTATGTTTTGGACTTAAATTTGTGGTTTTTGGTGTTAGAGTAAATGATGAGAAGAGTTCCCCTTCTAAAAGTGGCAAGGGGCCACATTATTGTAAATACCGAAAACTTTTCAAGGATGGGAATTCAATAACATGGAATGTACCACCGAAATTATGAAATGATATAGTTAAAAATATATAAGGTAAATAAATGACATGTTGAGTTTTTTTCACTCATGTTTTAACCATTTTCTAACTCATTTCTATTGTATTTTTCATTGATATAATTTTTACTTTTACCATGGTAACTAGTTCTTATCTAGGGAAATATATAATTTATGGCCAAAAATAAAATTGACCTTATTAAATAATATTTACATAAATATTTAAAATTTAGATTCAATTTTATTTTATTATGTTTATAAATTTGAGGAAAGATAATTTTAAAATATGAAATTTAAAATTTATAAAAAAAATTCTAGAAAGATATCACCCATGGTCTAAAATGATTATTATATATTTGTAATATTTTGGGATATTTTTAAATTTATAATTTATATTTTAAAATTCATATTTTTCCTTTAAATGGGATTCATAAATTTTTTATTTCATAATTTTTATCAAATAATTCCATAAAAATCATGATTTTTGTGAAAATGGTATATTCCATTAATCACTAGAAAATAAATGTTCATGGAAAGATACCAAAAATATATACTAGGATAATATTTATATAATGAGTCCCAAAATTATGTTTTTTTAAACATTTACATTCTGAATAATATATATTTTACTTTTAAAAAATATTATACAACATAGAAAAATATTTGTTTTATTTGAAAATAACATCATAAAATTTGATTTATTATTAATGTCTATTTATTTTAAATAGTAACAAACCTATAAATAATGAATTAATATTATATGTTACTGAAATAATCATTTATCAATAATAAAAATATTTTTTAATAAATCATACATTATAGAAAATTATATATTCAGAAACAATATATTTATTTAAGTAAATTTTCTAAAAATAACACACACACACACAGAGAGAGATATAGGTTTTTTAAAGTAGTTACTCATATTAAAATAACTAATTCAAAGACTAGTTTTAATAGTCATTTTTAATATTTATAATATACATATATATATATATATATTCTTACATTTATATTTTTAATTTAGCGTTTCTTTTATAGAAAACTATTGAACATATTTGAATTATATAGAGGAAGCATTGTATTAAAATATAGATTCCCTAAAATACCCTAGTATTTTATGTGACTTGTGATATAACATCCTAAAATTTACATACATTGTTATTACTTCAAAATTGAACCACACTTATTACAACATATAACAAAACCATGAAAGTACCGTATAGGTATAGTGTCTTTAGAAACCGGGAAACATAAACCACTAGTTCATAAAGCATCTACATTTTCCCCATTTATTTCATCATATCTAGAGTCCCTTTTGGCATATCCTAATTAATTACCTTCTTCCTGACCTGGGTAATTAAAACATACAAAAGGATGATCTCAAATTCTCAGTATGGGTAAGCATAGAGAACATAAAACAATCTCTAAACATTTGAATGCAAAAACATGAACATAAAATCTAAACATCAAAATCATGAGCAAATACATAAATCATGGAAGTACGTAAGACATTTATTATAATGGAACATCAATATTGATAAAATATCATGGGAATAAATCTTGTAATTGTGTAAACCATTAAGCACTTGTTATGATTTCCATAGTATCCAAGGCATTGCTGGCAAGACCATCTTAGTGGACAAAGTCCCTTTCTGAATTGAGTTCACTCCTCATTCCAGTCCTGTATCACTGAATTGGATTAACTTACCATTCCTGCCATGTCTACCTCATGAGATATAAATCTTTACCCAATGAATTGGAGAGAGATATAGGTCCCACCCATCTCATAATGAAATAATTCTTTCATGTGCCCCAAAATCATAAATCATACATCATAGCATAACCCATGTAATAGAATGGGATTCTTAAACATCATGACATCATAACATAATCCATATAAAAAAATGGATATCTATTCATCATAAGAAGAATCAAACCTTGTAAATAATGGAGACATTATACTTGAAACATAAACATATTAAATAATGTAATTTTATAAGGAAAATAGTTTTGATAAAAACACTTGAAATTAATTTTTGAGGAAAATATCCTTTCTTATTCGAAATCATTTTCTTTTCAGAAAATTCCATGAAATTTTAAAATAAAAGGGTTTTGTTGAAAATAATCATGCAATATTGTAGAGGAAAATTCATGAAAATGTGGCGTTATGAAACCGTAAAAATCCACTCACATCATATAAGTTAAAAACAACATTCTCCTTGTACTTTTGTCGAAAAAGTCAAAAAGTTCCCCGTGTGGTAAACAAAAGTAAGATTCCTTTCATAACATGTGCTAAATTTCAAAAAAATGTGTAAAAAGGACTTTAAAAATACATGAAAACATTTATAGAAAACATGGGCATGGATGATAACAATAACCCCAGTAAATACTTACGAATAACAATCTCGGATAAGAACGATATTGGAATAGTTATCCCTTAACTTATGTCTGATATGCTTTGTATGTATATGAACCTCCTGTATAATGATTTAAATAATGTCATTGACTTATTACAGAATCATATTCATTGTTATGATATCATATATGGTTTACTTATTGCTTTATATTACCCATTATTTTGTAAATTCGTTGTAAAATTTGCGATTTGGATAAAATCGTTTCATTTATTGTACGTGTTTCGACTTGTTGTTCTTGATATTATTAATTATATCCTGATTTACATAATTCCAGAATGTAAAACATGATTTATATATAATATATATTCATCATATACATATATATATATGATAGATCGATAAATGGAATGAAATACACCGTTCATGGAGACGGTAGGTCGTACGTACGCATGAACGTTTTTTTCATTTCCTTATTGAATTAAACGGAATTAAGTAGATTGAATACATATATATATACATAAATCAAGTATCATTATTATGTCATATATTTTATTAGTATTCATTATATATAATTTATAATCATTCATGAATGGTTAACATGGCGAATGAATCTCATCGCGTCGTGGAGACGGTAGTCCGTACGTACGCACGAGCGATGATATCATTCCCATGATCATGGAATTGTATTTAAGTTTATGTATAATATTTTAGAATCAATATCAATTTAAAATAATAATATATGTTTATTTATTTACACCATTATACCCATCCAAGTAAGGTGGTGGTCGAAAACATATTACACCACGGCGTGGAGACGGTATTCCGTACATACGCACACGCGGTGATTTCGTTTTCCATAGGATGGATAAAAGATGAAATAGGGTTGTTTAATATTTATAATAACATATCAATATATGAGGGATACTGATTTTATTACTTCATAATTAAACCACAAGATAAGAGTAAGTATAAGAAGAAAGTAACTTGAATGAATCGGTAGAAGGTATTACATCTTTCTCGAAGTGCCTTCTTTGAACTTCCTCTTACGGCACTAGAGTTGGTCTTTTGAGAAGACCAGTACCTCTATAAGGTTTCTAGAGAAGTTGGTATGTGAAATGGTCAGATTTTCATCGAGCTTCAATGCTCAAAATGGTGTGAGGAGGAGAGGGAGGAGGTGCCCTTTTATAAGGGAGGAGAGGGGCACCTTTGGAATTATAAGAAATATTAATTTATAATAAATTCCAACCCCACTTAAAAACTCCAAAAAAACATATATTTGAAGACTAGATGCGATAGTGTTGTAATATCATCAACCAATAAAATTTATACATGTATAGAATTCATTTTAAACATTGTGAACTAGATTTATCCTTATTTTATTTATTAAATTTTATTTGTGGTAATAAGATTCTAAATTTTAAATTGTTATCAATAATTACTTATGTGCTTTTAATTATCCATAATTAGATAACTTATGACATTTTAGACTATATAAATTTTAATTTATAATTTGTTAATATTTTTGTGATTTTTAAACAATTTAATAATACGTTATTTTTATAAAATAACAATAGTGTCAATTTTTACAGTATTCATTTATTTGAATTTAAATAAAATTCACACAAAGTAGATATTAAAAATAATATATTTAAAAGGTTCCTAAGATTTCATATTAATCTATAAAATTAGTGTAGCACATTAAAGAGTTCATATAATATTTATTTTACTATTTGCAAAACCATTTATTTGATATTTCTCTTAATAAAATAATTACTACAACATTTTTGAATAATTATTAAATATACTTATTTGTTGCATAAAAATTAAACATAAAAAACTAGGATGAAGATAAATCTTATATATTTCATAAGAATACATTTATTAGGATTTATCTTCTAAAACACCCAACTTTTAAAATCCTATATTTATTAAATTATGAAGGTGACAACTGTGACATCATATAAAATAAAATAATATAAGTGTCGTAATCACTTTTATAAGACTCCAAATGGTAATTTATTTGGTAATTGAATGCTTAGGGTTTATATATACACTACCAATAAGTTTTTGTCAAGTTTGTGAGCCCGTTAATATGTATTACTATTTCAATAAAAACAATATTATTGATTTTTCTACTAAATAAATAATTTCTGCATCATTAATGTATAAGCTAATAAGGAAATTAAATAACTCTTAAAAATTACAAATAAATTGCCATGATAAATAAAAACATTTTATATTTCAAATTAGTATTTATAACTGAATTTATATTCTGTGTAACCTTATATTAAAAATACTTTAATTATTAAAGTTTGAGTGAGACATATTTCACTTTCCTTTAAATAAAAAAAACTAAAGGTCTTAATCACCTCAAAGTGGGTCCTAATTGACTCCATTTCAATAAAAATATTAGTTATAATGATATAAAATCATCCAATTGTATTAATAAAAGTGTTAGGGTAATTTTATAATATTATATTTACCCTTAATTACCCAATTTACCTTTTACTATGGTAAATAAAATTTACGGTAGTTACTATTCATAATGCCCAAAAAAAAGTAGTCTATTAATAAAATTTGGACCCACTGATTCCAAATATGGAATCCATTTTTTCAAATTCAATACATATAAATGGCAGAAATTAAATTAAAAATAATCCCGTTGTCGAAAGAAAACAGGTTTTTGTTTAAAACATTGCAAAAGATTGAATTGATTTAACCTATGAATTCAATGTAAAATCAGTGCTAATGACATAAATTATAATAAATGGTAAAAATATATTCTATTTATTCAATATTATAATTTAACCACATAAATTATTACGATGAAAAAAGTTGTTTTTAATTAAAATATAGCGTGTTTTTACTAATCATTAAAATATGAAAGTTATCAGAATAATATGAAAATTTTATCCAAGTTAAAATTTTATATCCTGATTCCAAAGAATAATTTTATTTTGTAAAATTAAACTTATAAACATGTCAAAATCTAGATTTAATGTGGGTGCGCCATCAAAAGGCGGCAAAACTGAATTTTTTTAAAATACTTATTTTACCCGAAAATTTTATTTTATTCTCATACCATATTCTAGAAAATGAGTAAGATGAATAATAATGTTATAAAATTCAAAATGTATTTAATACTATTCATAACATCTAGTTTATAATATTATAATAATATATCATTGTTTAGTGAAACTTGGTATTGCGTACAACACACACTATCGAGGAAGGTCGCGATTGCGTGTAATGCAAGTCATGTCAGGGTTGTGTGTAGTATAAGCTCAGTTTGGTGTTGCGTATAAAATAATAAAAACTTATTTCATTTATACATTAAACAAAATATATACTTAATGTTGCGTAGAATAATTTCCACAAAACAAACTTGAAATTGTGTGTAACATGAGCCAAGAATATTGTTGTGTATATTGTAAGCTAATATGGTGTTACGTATAGCGCAAGATAATCTTGGTGTAGCAAACAACATAAGACATCAATGAAATTAAAAAGAATATTTTTCATAAAATCTCAGTGTGTTACATTCTACCCCCCTTAAAATGAATTTTTCCCTCAAAATTCGTCGGGGTTATAAATGGTTTACTACTTTAAAGTTTCATTAATAGGAACTCACATCATAAAAAGGAATACCAAAACATAACATTAAAATCTAATGTATGAAATGTAACAGTTACCCAAATTTACTAATCATTGGGTTTCTACATAGGAGAACATAGGTGAAAATATGAATGTGGAAGAGAAATCTAACCATCATGTTCTGATGGAGAGTGAAAGAGAACATGGATATGAAAAATCCAACAATCACAAAGCCATAAATTTTTGATGATCTAAGGTACCATCTGATTCATCAGATATAAGAGCACTAGGACTACATTTTTTGTTTTCAAGATCATTTCCCTATAGTTGAATAATTATTGAATTAAAATAAATACTTACTTGATTATGGTACAATCTCATTGTTTCTCATTCTTCAAACAATTTCCACTTTATCTCTTAGAGAAATGAAGTTGAATTTGTCTTATGTGAAGTGTTAGCAGATTATACGATAGAATGATAGGTCATTCCATCTATTTCTATCGCAAAAATTTTAGCACAATTTATTAAATATACAGAAGTCCATCTATGCTGAGATTAATCGTATATGGTTGCTAAAATGGACTTATACTTCAGCTATCATAGCGCTTAATAAAATAAAACTAGTTTCTACTAACCTGGGACTTCTTGTAGTCTAGTGGTAGGCGATAAAGGCCTATCTCACTTTGTTTGTGGGTTCGATTCCCACATCATTGTCCGACGCAATGGGTTGCCACCCATCCTACAGGTTGTCCCTTTTCTAAAACTTCATTATTATAACATTCCATCAATAATATCGAAAAATTTCTAGCCTTAAACAATACTAACTTATGTCGAACATAATCCATTCCAATATTTAGGCTTATCCAAAATACTTCTGTCCAATCTTATAGTATAAAGAAAATGATTACTAGAAATTTCCTCTACAGATCATGTGAATACCATCATTTATTCCCCATATAAGATATATCTTGTTGGTCACATTCCAAACATATGAATACCTTAATCATCTATTCTCTTGAAAAAGAAATACCCATTGAATCTTAGTGAAAACATGAATGCTGTCAAAAGTTAACTCTTTCTGCATACCAATATCCAAAAATTCTATATACTCCAACCATGATATAACATTTTCCTTATATCACTCATGAGCTCATGAATACTGTCAAACATTTCATTTTCTCTTTATCCCTTCATTATGCGCATATCATATTCTTTTCAAAAAAATCTCAATCACTTTCCATAGTTACTGGTACCATAAAATTATAGAAAACCACAATAGACCAATACATAAATTTTCCAATATACCATAAAAGTACCTCAACAACATTATTCATGAATACCAATACATAAACACTTCAATCCATCCTCTTCAATGATTGTCATGGAATAATTCCTTCCTTGATTTAGAAGTAACCTCTTAGGTCAGGGCATTGAGTTGGGTAATGTCCATGTTCTCCATAAATAATACATTGAACTCCATAACAGTCTGTCACTCAATGACCCTTTTCTCCACATAGATAACATCCTCCCCTCCATTTTAGGTATTCCTCAAGGTTCTTCTTCCCTTCTTTAGAAATCTCAATCATCCTTTCTCTATGCTCCTCACCATGCGAACATGCATAAAATTACATCTTCCTCTTATTTGATGACTTAGTAATACCACCAAAGTTCACCTTGTTAATCATATATCATGATGACTGATTCAACATAATCACAATATCTTTCTCTCTAGGTATTACGCAATTTTCTTGATCACAGTCGCCAATTTTTTCCATCGGAATCAAAGTTAACTGAATTCCTTCTCATTCCCTCCATTGACTTAAACCAGAAACCATAGTGTAAGAAATAGTTAAAATAACGAGGAACCACATAATCATTAAAATTCACTTTTGGGATGTCTAACTTATCACACATTCATTAATCCATGACACCTTTGGTTCACCCTAGGTTAATCATGATTGTCAGCATAACTCTAGGACAGTAACCTATAGTTATACTAAACCTTAGGTACATCCCTAGACATACCTTAGAAATTTCTCTAGGGATATCACTAATTATTTTGCATCCTAGTTTCCGAAGGTTAACTAAACCATTCCTCTGTTACCAACTATAACGACCCATACTTTACATACATTGTTATTGCATCAAAATTGGTGCACACTTATTAGAACATATAAAAAAACCATTAAAGGACCCTATAGGTACAGTGTCTTTAGAATCTTGGAAACATAAACAACTGGTTTATAAAGTATCTACATTGTCTCCCATTTATTTCATCATATCTAGAGTCCCTTTTGGCATATACTACTTAATAAACTTCTTCCTGACCTGGGGGAAGAAAACATAAAAAAGGGTGAGCTCAAATGCTCAGTAAGGGTAAGAATAGATAATATAAAACAATCCATAAACATTTGAATGCAAAAACATGAACATAAAATCTAAACATCAAAATCATGAGAAAATACATAATTCATGGAACTACGTAAGACATGTATCATAATGGAACATAAATATTGATAAAATAGCATGGGAATAAATCATGTAACTTTGGAAACCATTCAGAACTTGTAATGATTTCCATAGTAGCCAAGGCATTTCTTCCAAGACCATCTTAGTGGACAAAGTCCCTTTCTGAATCGAGTTCACTCCTTTTTCCAGTCCTGTATCACTGAACCAGATTAACTTACCGTTCCAGCCATGTCTATATCATGAGATATAAATCATTACCCAATGCATTGGAGGGAGATATAGGTCCCACCCATTTCATAATGAAATCATTCTTTCGTGTTTCACAAAATCATAAATCATACATCAAAGCATAACCCATGTAATAGAATGGGATTCTTAAACATCATGCCATCATAACATAATCCATAAAAAAAAGTTGATATATTTTCATCATAAGAATAATCAAACCATGTAAATAATGGAGACATTATACTTGAAACATAAATATATTAAATAATTTCATTTTAGATGGAAAATAGTTTTGATAAAAAAACTTGAAATTAATTCTTGAGGAAAATATCCTTTCTTATTCAAAATCATTTTCTTTTCATAGAATGCCATGAAATTTTAAAAGAAAAGGGTTTTGTTGAAACTAATCATGAAATATTGTAGACGCAGCTTCATGAAAATGAGGCATTATGAAACTGTAAAAATCCGTTCACACCGTATAAGTTGAAAATAACATTCACCTCGTACTTTTGTCGGAAAAGTCAAAAAGTTCCCCGTGTGGTAAACAAAAGTAAGATTACTTTCATAACATGTGGTAAATTTCAAAAAAAAAATGGGTAGAAAGGACTTTAAAAATACCTAAAACCATTTTTAGAAAACATGGGCATTTATGATAACAATAACCCTAGTATATACTTACGAATAAAAATCTCGGATAAGAACGAGATTGGAAAAGTTATCCCTTCCCTTATGTCTGATATGCTTCGTATGTATCCGAACCTCCTGTATAATGATTTAAATAATGACATTAACTTATTATAGAATCATATTAATTGTTATGATATCATATATGGTTTACTTATGACTTTATATTACTCGTTCTTTAGTAAATTCGATGTAAAAGCTGCGATTTGGGTAAAATTGTTTCATTTATTGTACGTGTTTCAGCTTTTTGTTCTTGATATTATTACTTATATACTAATTTACTTAATTGTAGAATGTAAAACATGATTTATATATAATATATAATAATTATATACATATATATATATATATATGATAGATAAATAAATGGAATGAAATACACCATTCTTGGAGACGGTAGGTCGTACGTACGCATGAACACTGTTTTCGTTTCCTTATTGAATTAAATGAAATTAAGTAGATGAAATACATATAAATATATATATACATAAATCCAGTAACATTATTATGTCATATATTTCATTATTATTTATTATATATACTTTATAATCATTCATGAATGGTTAACATGGAGAACGAATCTCATCGCGTCGTGGAGACGGTAGTCCGTACGTACGCACGAGTGATGATATCATTACCATGATTGTGGAATTGTATTGAAGCATATGTAAAATATTTCAGAATCAATATCATTTTAAAATAGTCATATATGTTTATTTATTTACACCATTATACCCATCCAAGTAAGGTGGTGGTCGAAAATAGTTTACAGCACGGCGTGGAGACGGTATTCCTTATGTACGCGCGCGCGGTGATTTCGTTTTCCGTAGGATGGATAGAAGGTGAAATATGGTTTTTTAATATTTATAATAACATATCAGTATATTAGGGATACTTATGTTATTACTTCATAATTAAACCACTAAATAAGATGATGTATAAGAAGAAAGAAACATGAATGAATCGGTAGAAGGTATTACCTCTTTCTCGAAGTGCATCCTTTGAACTTCCTCTTAGGGCACTAGAGTTGGTATTTTGAGAAGACCAGTACCTCTATAAGGTTTCTAGAGAAGTGGGGAAGTTAAATGGGCCATGTTTGTCCGAGCTTCAAGGCTCAAAATGGTGTGAGGAGGAGAGGGAGGAGGTTCCCTTTTATAAGGGAGGAGAGGGGCACCTTTCGAATTATAAGAAATATTAATTTATAATAAATTCCAACCCCACTTAGAAACCTCAAAAAATGACTTATATTAAAATATTAGATGAGATAGGGTTTTAATCTCATCAACCAATAAAATTTATACATGTGGGGAATTTATTTTAAGAATTATCAACAAGATTTATCCTTATTTAATCTATTAAATTTTATATATGGTAATAAGATTCTAAATTTTAAATTGTTATCAATAATTACTTATGTTCTGTGAATTATACATAATTAGATAAAGTATGACATTTTAGACTATATAAATTTTAATTTATAAATTTTAAATATTTTTGTGATTTTTAAACAATTTAATAATATGTTATTTTTATAAAATAACAATAGTGTCAATTTTGACACTATTCATTTATTTGAATTTAAATAAAATCCACACAAAGGATATATTCTAAATAAAATCTTTAATAGGTTCCTAACATTTCATAGTAGTCTATAAAATTATTGGAGCACTTTAAATAGTTTATATAATATTTATTTTACTATTTGTAAAACCATTTATTTGATATTTTTCTTAATAAAAGAATTACTACAACATTTTTTGTATAATTAATAAATATACTTATGTGTTGCATAAAAATTAAAAATAAAATACTAGGATGAAGAAACATATTATATATTTCATAAGAATACATTTAGTAGGATTTATCTTCTAAAAATCCAAAATTTTAAAATGATATATTTATTATATTATGAAGGTGACAACTTTCACATCATATAAAATTAAATAATATAAGTGTCATAATCACTATTATAAGATTCAAAACGGTCATATATTCAGTCATTGTAGGATAATGGTTTATATATACACTACTAATAAGTTTTGTTTCAGGCTTGTGTGCCCTTTAATATGTATTACTATTTCAATAAAAACAATATTATTGATTTTTTTACTAAATAAATAATTTCTGCATCATTAATGTATAAGCTAATAAGGTAATTAAATAACTCTTAAAAATTACATATAAATTACCATGATAAAGAAAAACATTTTAGATTTAAAATTAGTATTTATAACCGAATTTATATTCTGTGTAACCTTCTATTAACAATACTTTAATTATTAATGTTTGAGTGAGACATATTTTACTTTCCTTTAAATAAAATAAACTAAAGGTCTTAATCACCTCCAAGTGGGTTCTAATTGATTCCATTTCGACCCAAATATGACTTAGGACGAAATATAATCATCCAATTGTATTATGACAAGTTTTAGGGTAATTTTATAACATTATATTTACCTTTAATTACTTGATTTTCCTTTAACTATGGTAAATTCAATTTACCGTAGTTACTATTCTCAGTGCCCAAATATAAAAAGTATTCTATTAATATAATTTGGAAACACTGATTACAAATATTTAATCCATTTTTCCAAATTAAATACATAGAAGTTGCAGAAATTAAATTAAAATTAATCTTGTTTTCGAAAGAAAATGGGTTTTTGTTTAAAACATTGCAAAAGATTGAATTGATTTAACCTACGAATTCAACGTAAAATCAATGATAATGACATAAATTATATTAAATGGTAAAAATATATTATATTTATTCAATATTATAATTTAACCACATAAATTATTATGATGGAAAAAGTTGTTTTTAATTAAAAAATAGCATGTTTTTACTATTCATTAAAATATGAAAGTTATCAGAATAATATGAAAATTTTATCCAAGGTAAAATTTTATATCCTGATTCCAAATAATAATTTTATTTTGTAAAATTAAACTTATAAACATGTCAAAATCTAGATTTAATGTGGGTTTTCCATCAAAAGGCGCCAAAACTGCATTTTTTAAAAAATACCTATTTTACCTGAAAATTTTATTTTATTCTCATACCATGTTCTAGAAAATGAGTAAGATGAATAATAATGTTATTAAATTCAAAATTTAGTTAATAATATTCCTAACTGATAGTTTATAATATTATAATAATATATCGTTGTTTAGTGAAACTTGGTATTGCATACAACACACGCTATCGAGGAAGGTCGTGAGTGCATGTAATGCAAGTCAAGTCAGGGTTGCGTGTAGTGCAAGCTCTGTTTGGTGTTGCATATAATGTAATCAAAACTTATTTCATTTATACATTAAACCAAATCTATACATAATTTTTCATGTAATAATTTCCACAAAACGAACTTCAAATTGTGTGTAACATTAGCCAAGAATAGTGTTGCGTATACTGCAAGAAAATATGGTGTTAATTATAGCGCAAGATAATCTTGGTGCAGCATACAACACAAGACATCAATGAAATTAAAAGGAATA
Source organism: Viscum album (assembly GCA_963277665.1). Lineage (NCBI taxonomy): Eukaryota > Viridiplantae > Streptophyta > Magnoliopsida > Santalales > Viscaceae > Viscum > Viscum album. The sequence continues at coordinate 299,891,861 of OY728137.1, read as the reverse complement.
TTTTTCATAAAATCTCAGGGTGTTACATGTTAACTTCTGGATATGACATTCTCAACTATTATCACAACATACTCTCTTTACCATTTTACAGTGTTTATTTCCTACTTCATTCTTATATTCCATAAATTTATTAAAATAACTAGACTTATACCTCATGAAGAAGAGATATATATATCAAAAAAATCAACATGTAAAAATAATCATATACAAGATCCCACTTATATCCTATTTTTTAAATGGTCAAATACATCTTGGTGAACATATTAAACACGCTCTATGTCCTTTTTCACTTTTACTACAAATTGTTTCCTTTATAATTTTCCTTGTAATTATGTTCAAAATATATCCAAAGGTGTCATTATAAAATAATTTATATATCCTTATAGATAAGACATTTTGAAACAATTTTGTTTTATCTAAATATTTCAAGAGTTCTACAACTATGAATAAGATGTGTCATATGAATTATTGTTTTCCTTTTATTTCCTACAAATTAATGTCAAATTAATTTTTTTTATAAAAGATAATTATGATACACTATATCAATTATTTTTTTGTCTTTTGGAAATAGAGAAAACCAATTTCTAATGATATTGCAAAAATATTATATATATAAATTTGAAATGGAAATAATTTTCTTATAAATATTCACACATAATAATAGTTCTCTAAAAGAAGAATCACCCACCATAAAATTTGATATTATTTTCCCTCTTGTAAATAAAAATGGTATAACTCTATTAGAAACTTGAGGATCCACCTCTCTTTTTCCAATAATTAATAATCTATATGTTTCTAATATTTCAAAAAAGGTGTTTTATTACTATGAAATATTAAATAATTAACACATTAGAACCAAAATATTTCATTGAATAAAAATATCCATAATGTTCCACTAGGTATATTTTTAACTAAATTAGATTTCTTCATCTAGTGGACCTTAATATTCATGAAATTTAATCAGGCTAGTTCTTTTTTTATTCCATCTGAAATATTTTATTATTTTTTGGATAATGTGAATGTACATTTGTCTTTAATATTGCTTCAAATATTTTCAGATTTCATTATTTCTCATTCACTAATAGAATGAATGATTTTATTATCTTAGATTACTTATCATTTTGGATAATAATATCTAAAAAAAATGTGAGGTAATTCTATATACTTCTTGTTTAAAAATTAATATTGAATGTAGAAAATCTGGGAATTATGGATGAATGTATGAGGTTAGTGGACAGATTTTTATCTATATTGATTTTAGGTTTGTCTGGAAGATTGATATACATGATCAAGTTGAGTACATATGAAAAAATATGGATCCCTTTCTATAACTCATACATAAAAAGCGCATAATCAATCTTATACCATTATTTATAAGACTTACCATGATATAGATCATGGTGTTTAAACTATATAGTAGATACATCTTTATCCTTAAATTATTTGTGTATCTCACTTGACATTAATAACAACATTATCAATTGAACAACCAATTACTCATATATAGGTGCCTTTTATAGGATTACATTTCCCATAACATGCACATTGAATAGGGATAATATTTTTGGGGATTACAATATATATAATTTACTCTCCTTTCATAATACTATTTGTATGTCATTATACATCTCCAAAAAAAATTATTATATTAATAAAATTGTATTTGGGTATAAAAGATCACAATTATAAAATCTTAATGAAAAAACTATCAATCTATATTTGAATAAAATTGATTTTTATTATATTATATTGATTACCATTTTAAAGAGGTTAATTAGAGTTAGATTATTTATTTTTTCATCAAATACCATCATCCCTCACTACTAGATTCAAAATATCTAATTACTCAAATATTTTAGTGTGAAAGGATATATATTTCTCTTATCATAGTGTAGGATATGTCCATTACATTCTACTAAAAGGTATTTTTGAATGAAATATTCTTTATAACTATATTAACTCCTAGATCCTTGATTTGTTTGGTGGATTCTTATACTAGTAATCTTAATCCTATAATAACTCAACACCTTACTCCAAAATGTTCGAACAAGATTGTGGTGTTACCAATGATACCAATTTGGATATGTTACAAAAAATTATTTATAACTCCTTGACAAATGGAATATATTTTAACTATGGAAATAAAAACAATATAATCCATGGTATCATTATAAATAAAATAAATCAATATTTGTAGTGAATTAATATTATCTTTTCATGGATTTTATTTTAATGTAATAATTTTTTTATTTCTGTTTGTTTGATGAATATTCTATGTTATCTCTCACATAGGTAGTTAAATATATTCCATTAGAAAGTCTTATGTAGGATATATTATTATATATCCATTATTAATAAATTTATAATACATATAATCATATATGTTAAATTAACCATTACTAGAAAAAAATAAATCTCTCTACGAATTAAGAGACTATGAACAATAGGTTGGTTTATACAATGGTGATGACCCATTACATAAGCTATCTATATCTACCCCCAATCCAATCACTAAAGATGGATCATAACAATGTCTAGGGGGAATTCCCAATCCCCTCGACATAGAGATAAGTTCAATGTTATAATTAAAAACTAATGATAATTATTTTCCTAAGAAATAATACTAAATTAAAAGAAAAATAAATCTACCTAGAAATATAAAATAACAATTAGATTAATTGGAAGGACATTCCATCAAATACGTAGTTTTAAAAGTAGAATAAAAAACAACACATGATAAAGGATAAAACTCAAAAACAATAATCCACTAAAATTAATTACATTCCCAATAAATATAAATAAATAATCTATGTAAAATAATGCTGAAGTTTCTAAGAGAATAGAGACCCCAAAATAAATAATATTGACTAAACCATATTTAACCATCTATATGAACAATTAAATAATCTCTAAATTCCATATTCATGAACCCAAATAACGAATATAAAAACAGATTATGTATAATTATATAATTTTTTGAAGACTAATATAATATGTGTAAGGAAAATAAGCATAATAGGTATCCTCCCCACATCCCATGAATACCTTTTAAAAATAAAACCATTTAATGCCAGTTTGAAATACATAAAGAATGAATGTTTTCCTATATACATTAAATAAATAAAGTTAATGTATGTAAAATTTATTAAATGTATTATTTCATGTAACCAAAGATAATAGTATTTATAAAAATTAAATGTTCATTTAAGGGGAAAAAATATTAAAAACACTAATGTTTTGAAATACACATTGACAAGAGAATATTATAAGTCATTATAGTTGATGTATATAAAATTATATATATAACAAATCACAAGGATTATATAAAATAATATGCATCATGGGAATCTAGAAGACCTAGTGATAATATAGGATAAGTCTAATATATCCAAAAAATAGGAGTCTTATTCTTGATACCATACAAATAATTATAACACTTGGTGTTACCAATAATATCTTAATAATGGGGAATATAACATATAGATTTAAAATACTACATGAAGGAAACTACATAGATTTCGATAATAAACAAGTCCAATATGTGTCCCTATACTCCCTACTAAGCTACCCCATGACATCCTGTGTTAGGAAAATTGTGGCGAGTGTAACTAATAATTACATTGCAATATATAACGTAAAAAACAATCACACATTCCCCACCTATCAAATACATGATTTTATTTTTAGGTATTTTTCTTGTTTAACTTTGTATTGAATTCATCCATATGTTTTACTATGAGTTTTTGGAGAAAAAAATATTTGTTGGGCATGATAGTAGGCGTTGTGCGGATGACATACAATTAGGGGAAACTATGCTCCCACACAGAATAAACTATGCACCATGGACATTGGAACTATCTATGTCACACAACCAGGAACACATGCATATTCCCTTCCAAAATAAATATGCTTCCTCATTATTCTTGGATAGAGAAGGATGTACAGTTTCCATACAGTTTGGGAAAACATACAGGCTAAAAGTTTGGCCTGCCCAGATCATTAGAAACTAGGAATTGTCAAACATCCCTTGCTTTTTTAACCCCAAATTACCCCAAATTCAAGCCATAATGGATTTAAATCCCTGGGATATTCTTCCTCTCTTACTTTACCCCTTTCAACTATAATTTTTTGTGTATATGGCCTTGTATATTCAATGAATCATCAATTAAGTCATCTTTTCCTTGGTTTCTTCCCTCCTTTTTGGTTCCTCTTCCTCTCTATTTTAGTTTATCTCTTCAAGTGGGTTTTTTGAAATTATGAGGGCTCAATATTGAGTTTTTGGGTTTAATATTGATATTTTTGGTTTTATCATTCCTTTATAGGTTCATCTTGTGGTATGTTTGTGCTTTTCCACTAGATTATGGATGTCTCCAAGTGTGAGGTAGGTGATTCCATGTTTTATCATTATTAGATGATTTTCATTGGCTTGATTTGTTTCTTAGATGTGTTATATGGATTTTTTTGAAATGTGATATGTGTGTTTTAAAATGCTATTGAAGGGAATGTGGGATGAAATATGATTTTCTAAAACAAATTGGTCATGTTCCACTTTTTCTTCACTGTTGTACTACTTAATTATGTTTCATGAATTTTGAAGTGGTACGAAGAGTGATTGAAAATGGATTTATTGTAAGAATCAATTTGAAATTGTATTTACCATTGAAAAGTGGTTTCTTTTCATGTGTGTTCATATTACATGATTTTTTTATCTGGAAGCAGTGAACTATGTAACTTGTGAATTAAATTGAGAATAAAGATAATCCTTGGCATCATTGTAGATAAACTAGGACTAGTACACTAGTTGGATTGGTGGGACTAAGGCAAGGTTTCTTTGAGTTGGGATGATGATACAACACTAACTCAAAAAAATTATTGGAGACTAGTAGAACTTGAGATGGATTAACATCTAATGGCTCATATATTAGGACATTGTGGTTTATGGTTTTCATACCATGTTTCACTGAGAGTATAGTTTCTTATCATCACATTGGATCTATATCCAATAGGGATTTACCGTGTTGTCATTCTCTCTTTTGTTGTGGTTCTCACCATCTGCATAAGGGGGAATTTTTTTTCCTTTTTTGTTACAAGGAATATTTCTTTTGGTGTTGTTTTTGATAAAATGTTTTCCTTAAAAATGTTTCTATTTCAATTATCAAAACATGCATATTTATTTTTGTTCTTAATGTTATGGCATGGAATCTCTTTATTTTGGGTGGTATCCTATTGGAATTTTGATTACAACCTACATACTCGCTTGGGTGTATATAGAAGTTTGTATGTGTCACCCATGTAATGAATAGATAATCCATGGTAGTGATGCTGAATCTAGTTTCTAGTGGTCATCACATGTAGGTGTCGGTGGGGGTGGATTGAGGGTGATTACCACATTTTCACATGGAGGTTTTTAAGGGTTTCATAATTCTTCCCACTCTCATTTTTTCTTTTTTTTTCTTTTTTGTTAAATCTGTGAAATGTTTATCTTTGATTTATTTATCACTTATGGTTATGGATATTGATCTTGAGATGATGTTCCCTTTTGAGTATTATGGTTTCTTATTTATTACGGTTCAAATCATTCCCATAAATTTAATTTTTGATTACAAAGAAATAGTTTCCATCATGTGGGGATACTGAAAATACTTAGGGCCTGATAAAAAGCTAGGTTGGGTGTCAGACCAGATGGAATTCTCAACCAGTTCATTGCAAAATGGTTTCAGATCTGATTTTCACCATTTTTTTTGTCATGACATTAAGGGGAGTTTAGATTGGATGGATCTAGTATTGTGGGTTCTGGAGGTTCTATTTTGAGGAGGGGTTTATGACCAATAAACCTCATGAATCATCTTGATTTACCATGTCATGTTGGTATTTGGTTTGACTTCTTACCTTGGTCCAAAATATAGTCTTCTGAATGCATGGACACATAATGGTGGTGAAGGGGTTTGGGTTTTTATTGGAAGAGGATGGAGAGTTCTCAACCAGGGGTTGACCAGAGAATAATTGTTGTGGTGATTTATGATATCCATGATTTAGGTTAGGGAGTGAGATCTAGTCCTACTCAAGTTGGTGAAGCTGAACAAGTTCTTGAATAGGATAATGCCCAAAAGTCCCTTAGGAACAGGACTTCATCCTACAATGGTAGCATGGATCCCCTTGTGGTATAAGATTATCTTGGGAAGATCTATAGTATTTTTAGTTTTATTGACACTCCTAAGGTAGTATGGGTGAAATGTTCCTCCTTCTTTTTGGGAGGTCCCTGTCTGAGGTGGTAGGACATAGTGGTTTAGGATCAGAAGCATGAATAAATGGGTTGGAATGATTTTAAAGTCCTGTAAAATGGGAAATATTTCCCTAAAACCTTATCCTTTGTTATGAAACAAGAGTTTTTCGATCTTCACTATGGGGAAAAATTCGATTGTATATTAAAAAATCATTTTAATGTTGTTTTGGTTCACAATTGAGGTAGTCTCTAATAAGCAGATGAAGGCTCATAAGATCAAAATGGGGTTTGTGGTCACATATCCAGTCTCATGTGTTATTTCTCATGTTAAATTCATATTATGAGGTGGGTAATTGTTCTTTTATGGTGTAGATCAACCATATATGGATGGATGGTTTCTATAGGTATTTATCATAGTGGGTCAAGGAAGTTTTAGTTCATCTAAGATTAAAGTAATGTTGCACGTGTAGGAGAAGAAGAGAGGTGGTAGTTCAAGGAATCCTTCCCATCTATCATAATCTATGGATTTAGGTGGTAAATAATTTGTATTTCATCAGTATGGAATTCCATGAGATATGTGGAGAGTTTTCATTCCCCAATCTTAGACTTTATATCTATGTAGAATTATTGATCCCAATAGTGGGTTTTCAAGGTGGCATGCCAATATCAATGTGGTTCGGGAAATGTTTCTTATATGGGGATGTTATCCCATTTAGAGTCATCTAGGATAATAGGTTATCTGTTTAGAAGTCATGGAGGCAGGGATGGATCCACTTCGAGGTAGAGTTAGATCAAGGAAAATACTAAGAAATGTGGTCATTATTAGGCTCAGGATGAGACTAGGCATCTTCATTCTCTGGATCAAGTACTAGAGGAATATGATTTCTTACCTACAAAAGTTTTAGGTATCATTATTTTTTAAATATATTTATTTATAACCTTTTGAGATAATTGTATGTTCATTTCTTTAATTTATACTCTTATTTTGGATGTGATGATATTTATTACCCTATTTATTCCATATTTGAAGGATTTAGTGACACCATTGGGAGTGAATCTTGAGTAGGGTTTTAGGTGTCCATCCAATGCACTCACCTTGTAAATTGTCAATCTAGAATTGTATTATTTGGATTTATTGATGTAACTCTTTGATTCTATCCTTAGTGTGTATTGGATGGTGTACTTCAAGGTTTACATCATTTTTTATTGATGGTTTGTGAGTTTTGTGACACCCAATTGGAAAATCTAGGTTTTTCATGGTGAATGGGATTCTCAGTTGGGATGTGTTAGTCCATATATTCTAGAATTGAACATCCACATTTTTCATATCTCTACCTCTCATTGGATGATAATGGTGGTGCTCTAGAAGGTGGATTACCTCTTGTGTTGGATGACTTCCTAGAGGTATTTATTAATGATTTTGTAGGTTTTCCTTCAGATCGCAAAGTGGTGTAAATGATAAATTTGGTTCCAAGAACACAACCAATATATATTTCCTCATATCACATGAATCCCGCCTATTTGAGGGAAATAATTATACCATTGGATGATTTGAAATTTATGGTATTCATTCGACCAAGTGTCTCACTTTGGGCCGCCCTTGTCTCATTTGAAAATATGGTTGATATAACTTTTCCTATATGAGTCAATTTCACCCATTCTAGTTGAGTTACATCATGGGAGAAAAAATCCATGGGAAATATATAACAAAATTTTTATAATTTCTTTCTAGAAGTCCATGTTTCCCATTCAAAATTTTGAAAAGATAAAAATTAGGACTAGGCCTATGTGCCCTTCCCTAAAATTTAAAGTATTCATTCAATTGTGGTTTTTCGGTATTTCTAGATTCAACAACATGAAAATAATTACCCAACACATGTCTTGGAATTAGGATAGGTGATTCGTGGCTTGAAGGCATGGAGGAATTATCTTTGTGGGAATAAATTTGTGGTTTACTCGAATTATAAGAGTTTGTCTTACATATTCTTCCCAAAAGAAATGAAACTATGGTTGCATCATTGGGTTATGTATCTTCTGGGGTGCGAATTTGATATCATGTATACTCTAGTGAAATCTTTGAAAGAGTCCAGTGGTGAGTGGATTGTTTTTGTCTTTTTTCTTAGATGAATATGGAGACCATAGATAATAATGGAGGTGTTTTATTGGCGAGTGTTCAGATAACACCATCCATTCCAGTGTTGATTCAGTAATAAAATCTGGATAAAGAGTTATACCTGTGTTATTTGAAATTCATTAATAGTGGGGAGGTTCCTTGTGATTCATCAAATTTTGCTGACAGAGTTCAGTGATTTAAGGGTCTGTTAGTGGGGCCATTATCATTTTAGAATGTGGTGATATAGGATCAATACATGTCTCAGTAGTTCATTAATCCTGAGAAAATGAAAATTTTTTATGATAGAACTATAATTTCTTGTGGTTGGGGATGAAATGAGACATAGCTAACTTTATATCACACTATTATACATGTCGACAAGTAACATAAGATAACTAAAGGACCTCTCGTTTTATTCATAACTTTAACATTACAACAAAGAATTAGTATTAGGTCACCATTGATTTCTTTTTTGATTACCACAAAATAACATAAGAAGGTATTCTATTTGGGTATTGATTGACCATCTGACCATGTTGGTTAATTTGATTCCAATCCAATATTTAGAAAATGCGTATGAGTTAGGTTAGTTTTATGTTTAGGAGATAGTGATGCTTCATAGTGTTCCTTTAGTTATTGTTTCATGTAGGGAGTCCTAGTTTTAATGTCTCAGGGTTTCCTTGTATTATTATTTTTTCAAATATTATATGGAATAATTTTGAGACCAGGCGCGGAGATAACATGTCATTCTGAGGCCTAGTGAGCCTGGAATGGTGGTTTGAACTTTTTTAAGTTAAGTGACTCGATGTGTGTGCATGGATGTGGCATTTTTCCAATGGATACGAGATTGAATATCTAAGGGAACCATTGTGTTAGAGATGAAAACTTTACCTACGAATGGGCCTAACCTCGAGTGGCGCGTTTCGAGGGGAAAATTATTTTTTGGACGTTTTAAGTAAAATTAAATAAAATAAAATAAATTTAAAATTTTATTTTATTTTTTTGGAACCATTTTTTGCAGAACAACGATGCGGAAACTATTTTGATAATTAATGATACAGAATAATCACTTTAAAAAAATGCTGACTCATTAATGTCGCAATGTGACAGTAGCGACTTAGCGTGATGGAAAGCTAAAAGGTGTTCCCTCCTTTTACTGGGGAAATAGAATGTAAGTTGTTTGAAGAAGATTGAGAGAAACTCTAGAAAATTATCAGATCGATGGAGAGAACTCTCGACAATGAATGAAGACGAATCAAAAGTGTGAATCTATGTGCCATCAAAGTTGAAGGATCTCGATGATGATGGTAGTGTGATCCATTCATCTGCAACCGATCTCTCATTAAGGTATGGGTTCTGTTTTAAGTTGTTTCTCATCCCCATTATTTAATTGATACATGAACGCGGATCAACCCATGAACTGGTTGATCTGCACATCATCGTTATTGTGGGAGGGATTCATTGGTTACTTCCATTGAAATTTATTAGTCCATGTTTTATGCTTTTAATTTATCCCATTTAAATCTTTCACAAAGAGAAGATTAACGTCGTGATGAATGATGGTAGATGTTCATTCCTCCTTTTTATTGGATTTATTCCTCCCACTTCCCCGCATTCTTCGTGTTCTTCATGAGTACAAGAATGAAGATTCGTTTAGGGCATGTTCCTCGATGTAATGATCCCAAACTGGAGATCTGGCAATGTGATGACCCAGCAGAGGTGTGATGGTGATCACGACGGAGTAATCAACATAGTTTAGGAGTTCTCATTATTTTAGTGTTCTTCATGGGGGTGGATCAGAATTTGTTTTCAGGGCCGATCAAAGGACCAAAACTAGCAGAATCATTTTCAGGGTGTCGAAATGATCTAAACTCTTGAGTTTTGTAGTAATCCGACATTTTGATAGACAAACGAGCATCATCGTAGTCGCATGGTAAAATAACCAGTGATTCTAGACATTTTTAATGAACATGACATGTAACCTGAAGAACAAGCTATGTGGGTCTATCTCTGTGGCAGTTAGGGTTTTGGGAGACAGAGAGGAATCACATGGCATGTAAACACTATCACATAGTGTGTGGGCCCTTCCCTGAGGTTCTGTTAGAATTCTGGGAAGTAAACAGACACAAGATAGACTAGAAAGCTTCACAAAATGGCGTATAGACCCTCCGTGGAATGAAATAGGTGGCTATGTGGGACTCGCCATGTATATAGGGGAGACATGGACATGGGGTGGAGTAAATGGTTGTGTACTTTACCACATGGCCTGACTAGGCTGGTTAAGATGGTTACCTCCTGTACCGGTTAAATGAGATGACCCACATGGGTTGAATCCATGTACGAGGACATAGCCGCATGCATGGAGGGAACCTTGGTTACTCAAACACGGATTGTGGTCTATCCAACATGTCGTGCACTTACCCCCCTTTGACAAAGCTTATTCTTTTGACTCAGGCAATTTTACATGAGTAGTACCCAGAGTCGAGAGACATGACATGGGACCCTTCTACCCGCTATGTGTATCCTGGAACATGGCTTGATTCTCTTTCCCATCATTCCTTGGACATGTTTTGTTTGGTTTAGTTCATTTTTTGATCATTCCCCTAAATTCTAGGTATCATTTCCATATATAATAGTATGATCCCTTATTCAAGACTTTATGAGGAAGAGTTTGGTATCCCTCCCAGAGGGTCGCAATGAAATCCTCTATCCATTCTTGGCCCTAGGTAGTGTCAGGTATAGACATGACTAATCTTACATGGAATTGATCGCCATCATACCAGGTGAATCCAAATAAGTCATGGTATCTGACAAGGCCTGAGTAGTGATCCTTATCTCCATGTCGTAATATTTCCCCACTCAAGAGTGTGGTATCCCAATATAAGTGTATCTATCTCTCATGGATTTTCCGGATGAACAATACTTCTCTGAACTAAGTCATCAGAGCTATCAGACTCATTGAGTGAGTTCTACCAGATTATTGCTTCATGGAATCTTCGAACAGAACCCCTAGCATGGGTATGAGGTCATGTGACTTGTCTCTAGGCTATGGGTCAGGGTTTTGAGTATATTTGGATGTGTTTGTCCTGTTATATTTTTAGTAGACATATAATATGTAGATCTAATTGTACCTTTACTTTTCATATTGATTTGTGGTTTTCATGGTCCTCTACTGTATACTGTTATATTGATCCCTTCGTGGGTTTTTCCCACACGTGTCGTGTCTTGTGCAGATGAGTGGCATTTTGATGGAGTCTAGGGAAGACCAGGACCTGACCAAGATTTCTAAGTTCCCTATAGGCCAAGGTGTTCCTACAGCTACAAGCAGCAGTCTCATTACCTCATTGTACTTATAAGTTGGACTTTGTAGTTTGCAGACTCTTGTTTTTGGTGGTCTCGTATTCTGGATCAGTTTACTTTCCACACATAACTTTCTATTGTACATTTTTGGTTGGGTTTATTTGTTTGCGTAAACTTTTTCCTTATTTTTTTTACATTTCCACATTTGTGGGAATATATATGTGTACGTGTGTACAATTACATACACAATGCCTCTCGTATTAGTGATATGCCTACCCGGTGCTAGTCATCGGCCCCATACCTATTAGAGGCGGGCTTGGGGCGTCTTGGTGCAGGCCCCACTGGGATGGGTCATGACAGAGTGGTATCATAGGTGGTCAGTTTTACCTTAGGACCAAGAGTCTTTGAGATTTGGTTTTGTGGAATAGTGTTATGTATTTCGAGCTTATCTTTTAGGCTAAATAATTCAGTGTTAGTGTGGGAGGTTGATGTATCCATACACGAGGACTCAGATAACCTGATTTTTGACTCTGTACATGAAAACACTAGCTTTGGGGAAGTAAAATAATGGAACATGCATCATATAGAAGTGGGGTTTTTTCATGTCCTTTGTGTCAACTATCCAGATATAATCATTGACCTTCGTACATCATGTTTCCTTACAAGATGCCTCCATGACGCATACCCTCTAGGATTCAGCTGCTCGATCATGAGGATGACCCTCTCAGTGAAGAGGCTTTGATATAGGGACTAGTTCCCTAGGAATTACCTCAAGGTGGTGCACCTTCTATACCACCACCAGTGGAGCATCTCGTGGTACCTATAGTACCGACAGATGAGGGGTGCGGGGTGAGTGTGATTCATTAGTTTCAGAGACAATGACCCATAAGGTTTCAAGGTGAGCCTGACCCTAAGGTGGTTGAGGACTAGATTGAGGTGGTGACCAGAGTATTCCACTTATTGAGGAAACCTGCAGATAGGATGGTGATACTAGGAGCGAGCCTTATTTTGGGTTAGGAGGGATGATGGTGGAGATTGACCATGTATTCTCATGATGAGGATACCCTTTCAGGGATGTAGTTTGAGAAACTCTTTAGGGTTGATTTCTCTCAGGTTACACTAAGAGAAGTATGTATCCATGAGATTCTTCAGTTACAATAGAAAAGATTGATTGTGGTCAACTATTCATCGAGGTTCGCCAACCTCTCTAGGTGCTCAGTGGATATGGTTAGGGATACATAATTTAGATCATAGGCCTTCAAGTGGGTTCTATAATATGATACCTGAGATAGTGGTGCACCTCTATAAATTTCATGTTATAAGGGAGTTCTCGAGCGGGCCTTGGTGATCAAGATCTTATTGGAAAGAGCAGTTACAACGAGTGGGAGTTAGTAGCAGGAAGACAGGTGCGGAGACCTCGGAAAGAGGTACCTGATGTAAAGAACATGGTTCAGGATGTGTGAGACATCACAAGATGACCACATACATGGGATCGACACCTCATGGCTCCCAGAATGTATCCAGTCATCCAATGGAGAGGTGATGCTACTAGTGTGATGGTTGGGTACATCTTTCTTGAGACTGTCCAACCCATAGAGCTACTGATAGGGAAGCATGGGGTGTACAACCAAGGCAGAGGCTGAGAGTGGAGAAGACAGACCTGTCAGGTGGTGGACGTGGCAGAGGAGCAGGAAGAATTGTAGGTGGTGGTAGACGATTTGATCTACTCCCTCCACCACCCCCAGTAGGTCCGCACCAGGATCAGAGAGCTATGGGATGGGGGTGGGGATAGAAACATGTGGTCAAGGAATATGACCCAGGGAATCAAGGTATGATTTGAGGAAGGATTAGTGTGTTTTCCACCTTAGCTGTTGAACTTATAAAGATAGTTTCCAATCATTATATTCATTCCACAAGTATTGTGAGAAAAATTTATATTCTGATAGAGAAATTAACTATACCCTTATGCTGTAAGAAATCCATGGGAGTAGATTCAATGATCAAGCATCTTTTTAAAGAGTATGATATTTCCATTGGAGGCGTGAGTTTTGGCTGGAACCTCTTGGTGGTAGTGTCGAGGCCTTATGACGTCATTACCGGTATGGATTGGTTATCTTTGGTCCATGCCATGATTGATTTCTTTTGGAGAAGAGTGTAGTGTTTCCATAGTGTTGGGACGAGGTTTTCCTTTTTCAGTGAAAAGGAGACCCAAGAAGCACAGGATTGGCTCATACGTGGGAGGGTGCAACTGATCACTCATGAGTTGGATATCGTTACCCTCAGAGTAGTAGATGTTGTGAGATTATAGTTCATAGCTGTAGTTGTGGAGTATGAGGATGTCTTTCTTATATATATTATAGGGATACCTCCCCAACAAAAGATCAAATTCTATAAGTATATACACCAGGGTATGACACTGATATCCTCACCATGGTACCAGATGGCTCCCGTAGAGCTTCGCGAGCTGAGGGTTCAGTTGGAGGATCTATAGAGTAAGGGTTACGTAAGACCCAGTGTTTCACCCTAGTTAGTATAGAGACCCTTAATTTTCATACATTGATATCACTTTAGAATTGAAGAATATTTTTGACAACATATAACAAAACCATGATAAGACTATATAGGTATAATGTCTTCCGAAACTGGGAAACATAAACAAATGGTTCAGAAAACAACTGCATCGTCACATGTTCATTTAATCATATCTAGAATCCTTTTTTGCATATCATATTTAATACCCTTCTTCATTTCCTGGGGAAAAGAAACATATTAAACGTTGAGATAAAATTCTCAGTAAGGGTAAAAAAATAAATTATCAGTCATATCATATTAATAAGAACATAACATTTTAAAATCTTATCCTGCATATAAAATATCACAATATCATATCATGGGATAAATCATAAAAGTAAAATGTAATAGCAATTGTCATAACATAAGACATGAAATTTTTTGGCATACACATATAAGCATAGAAAATAATTTCTTATTAGTCAATGCCTTTTTCCAAGACCATGATAGTAGACAAAGTCCATTACTGAATAGATTTCTCTCCTCGTTCAATCCATGTATCACTAAACCGAATTTACATTCTACTCTAGCCATGTCTATATAATGAGATATAAATCATTACTCAATGGATTTTAGGGAGATATATGTCCCACCCATCTCATATGGAAATCATTCTTACTTGTGCTACAAATACATAAATCTTTCATTATAGGATAACCCGTGGAATAAAATGGGATTCTTAAACATCATTCCATCATAAAATAGTCTATATAAGATAAATAGACTTCATAAAAATAATTAAATCATAAAAACATTAAAATAAAAGTAATAATAGGTATAGAGACATACCCTTATTCAATCTTAGATGGAAAATAATTTTGATAAAACACATGAACTTAATTCTTGAGAAAAATATCCTTTCTTCTTAAAAAAGTTTTTTCCCTCCAAAAGTCATGAAATTTTAATATAAAATAATTTAATTTAATATAAACATTAAATATTATAATGTAATATTTTTGGAAATAAGACATTATGAATCTGTAAGAACTTGTTCATGCCGTATAAGTAAAAAAACATTATTCTCGTACATTTGTTGAAAAAGTCAAAAAGTACCTCATATGACAAACAAAAAAACCATTCCTTACAAACATTGTAATAGAATTAAAAATTGTTAAAATGACTATAAACATACATAAAATAATATTACACATTTTATGAGAATATTTTTTTTAAACATGGACATTGATGATAGATATATACCCAGAAGATACTTAGGAATAAACGACCTCAGATAAAACAACATTGGAAATTTATCACTTAACATAAGTCCAATATGATTTGTATGTATCTAAACCTCATGTATAATGATTTAAATAATTTTAATAATATATTCCAGAATCATAATAATTTTATGAGATTAGTTATGATCATATTTTCATCCATTTGTTACTAACATTTGATTGTTACTTGTTATCGGGTATTAACATCTTTATATTCTTATGTATGTTTTATCAGATAAGTTCTTATTCATATTTTTAAGATATAGTTATATCATTTAAATCATGTTATTATAATAATATATATATTATTTATTCATTAAATTCATTTATATAGTCATGGTTAAAAGAAGATTATGTATAATGAGTCACATCGCACCGTGGAGACGGTAAGATGTACGTACGTATGAGCGACGATTTCGTTCCCATAATTGTAGAATAGTATTTAATTGGATGGTGTATATTATCTCAGAATGAGTATTATATTATAATAATCATATATATTTATTATTTCCACCATTATACCAATCCATGTAAGGTGGTGGTGAAAAACGGATTACACCACGTCTTGGAGACGGCAAGCTGTACGTACGCATGTGCGGTGATTTATTTTTTTCATAGGAATGATAGAAGATGAAATAGAGTTTTTTCATATTTATAATAACATATCAGCATATTATTTATACTAGTGTTATTACTTTATAATAAAACAACTACATAATAGGAAGTAGAAGAAGAAATAAATTTGAAAGAATCCATAGAAGAGATTACCTCTCCCTCGATGTGCCCCCATTAAATTTACTCTTAGGGAACTAGAGATGGTCTTTTGAGAAAAATATCACCTCAATAATGTGACTAGTGTTGTTGAGAAGAAAAATGGAAAGTTTTTTTCCAAGCCTGATGGCTCAACATGGAGTGAACAAGAGAGGTAGGAGGTTCCCTTTTATAAGAGAGGGGAGGGGCACTTTAGGAAACTCTTCAAAATATTAATTTATTATAAATTAAATTTCCACTAAAAATTGACCAAAACATATTTAACAAAAATATAAGCTGGTTTTGGTTCGAATTAAAATAAACCAATATTTTTTATAAAATTTTTGATTATTTTTATCCTTATCTTTTTCGTCTAACCTTTATTTTACCCTTTTTAATCTTACCATGATATCATGTTATTTACAAATTGTGGGTTATTTTAATTACCATATCAAGTCAAAAGACCCAAAAAAAAGTTATTTTGGACATATTTGGACTTATATTAACCATTTGGACGAATATTATAT
This sequence comes from Viscum album, assembly GCA_963277665.1. Lineage (NCBI taxonomy): Eukaryota > Viridiplantae > Streptophyta > Magnoliopsida > Santalales > Viscaceae > Viscum > Viscum album. The sequence continues at coordinate 299,875,157 of OY728137.1, read as the reverse complement.
TTTTAACAATTTAAAATCATTTAATAAACTATTTTATGTTTTAAGTTATAAATTTTGTCAATTTGGACACTATTCATACATGACTTGTTAAAAATTCATAAAAACTTTATTCCATCGAAAATAAGTAATTAAATCAATTATAATATGTCAATTTCATCTAGAAAATTTTTAGATGACATAAAAATAACCAAATTATAATATTTTTAGTATTTATAAAATAATTTATTAGAACTATTCATTAATGAGATAATCACTACGACATATTAGTGTCATAAATAAAAAAATTTATACAATACGTAAAAATATTAAATAAAATATCATGATGAAAGAAATATTTAAATATTTCTAATTACTATATATAAGCATATAGTATGTTATATAATCCTATATTAAAATCGATTTAGTAAAAGATATTTGTTTATGTTATAATTATCTTTACTTTAAATCAATTCTTCTAAAATGTTATTTTCAAATCCAAGTGAATTGATGGGTCCCAAAAAATGACTCGAGTATTCCCATGGTTGTAAATAACTCAAAAATCAGATTAGTACAAGTTTTAGGGTTGTTTTATATTATTAAATTGTTATATTTATACCCTTATTTACCAGATTTACTCTTTAACCATGGTAAATAAAATAATCTCTGCAGTTACTATTCATAATGTTTAAGAATAAAAGGTACTTATTCATACAATTTGGACCGTCTAATTCCAAATATGGAATCCTGTTTCCCAAATTCAAAATATAGAAATTACAGTTTTAAATTTAAAATTATTCCTGTTTTTGAAATGAGAAAACGAGTTTTAAAAGTTAAAACATTGTAAAAGATTGAAATTTTTACATATTAATTCAATGTAAAATTAATAATAATTTAATACTGTATAATAAATATTAGAAATATATTCTATTCATACTTTCAAACCATTAAAAATTAAAATTTAAGCATATAAATTTTCTCAATGAAAAAAATTGTTTTTAAGTAAAATTTAGCATATTTTTACTACTCATCAAGACATGTAAGTTATCAGAAAAATATCATAAATTTTTCCTAATTAAATTTTAATATACGGATTAAAAATTAAATGTATATTATTTAATATATAAATTATTAATGTTCCAAAATCTTAATTTAAAATGGGTTCTCCATTCAAAGGTGTAAAATTAATCTTAAAAATAGGTTCTTATACTTAAAATGGGGTTTTATTCATACCCTGTGAATAAAAGATCCATTGGATGAATATCAAATATATTTTATTAAGTATATAACACATATATCTCATTAATTTTATTACCAAATGTAATTATTTAAAAAATAAAAATATGAAATTGATTTATATTTTTCATAAATAATTAATAAGCAATGAATTCATAATGCATTTTCGTAAGATAGTTATAATCATTCCTGCTAATCTAATTGCTATACTATAATGGTAATTTGATTTTAAAGGGAACATAATAGTTAATATACACTCACAATTGTGTGAAAATAAAACTACTGAAGGATAAAAATTATTTAATGAAATTATTTCATAAAAAATTTGGGTGCTACATTCTACCCCCTCCCCCCTAAACTAAATTTCACCTCAAAATTAATCACATGGAAATAAATAGATAAGGATACATATCCCTAATCTTATGCTCAATTTCCAATGTTTCTTTTTTTAATTAGTGGTTCCTCCATAAAACATTAACCACACGAGTGGTCTTGTTTCATATAACTTTTTCGCTACAATCCAGAATCTCATTCGTTTGTTCTTCATAAGAATGATCTTGCTACAATTATACAACTTCTCATCATAATACATGTGAAGGATCAGGAATGTACATTCACCATAGAGATACATAGAAAACATCATTAACTTTAGTGAGAATCAGTTGAAGTTCCAATCGGTAAGCTACATTCCCAACACTATCCAGTATTTCAAAAGAATCAATATGCATAGGGCTCAGCATGACCTTCTTTCCAAATTTCATTACACTCTTCCAGGGAGATATTCATAAAAACACATTATCACCGACTTCAAACTCTAATTATTTTCTATAGTTGTAAACATAAATTTTTTGTTGACTCTAACATGATATTATGTTTTATTGAATAGATCTAACATTTTGTACCATTTCACCTACATGATCAAGTCCCAATATCATTCTTTCCCCAACATCATCCCATCAAGTTGGAGTTCTGCACTACATTAAATAGAGGGATTCATAAGAAAAAATTTGAATAATGGAGTGAAAGATATTATTTTATGAAAATTACACCAATGGTAGGTGTTCATCCCAACAAACTTTGAAATCCATAGTGCATGTGCTCAACATGTCTTCTAGAGTTTTAATTGTTGTCTCTGACTGATTGTTTGTCTAAGGATGAAAATTAGTGCTGAAATGTAACTCTATATCCAGAACATGCTAAATACTTCGTGAAAACTTCAAGGTAAACCTCATATATTGGTTAGATATAATGTAAAGTTGTATTCCAAGAAATCTTAACACATCCTTTACATATATCTGAGCAAGCTGATCAAGAGAGAAATCCTATCTAATAGCAATAATGTGTGCTGACTTCGTAAGACGATCAACTATAACCCAGAAATCATTATTGACATTGGATGTTTTGGTAAGTCTGATGACAAAGTCCATATTCATGTTTTCCCCTTTCCATTATGGTATGGGTAATGGTTGTACCATCCTCTTAGACTTCTTTCTCTCATCCTTAACATGCTGACAAACCAAGCTTCAAGAGAGATATTGGTGAAATCTCTTTTTATTAAAACTCACCAGAAGTACTCCTTAAAGTACAAGTACATCTTTGTGATTCTAGGGAGAATATAGAATGAAGAACCATGAGCCTCATCCAGTATACCCTTCTTTAATTATGGTAATGGAGGAACACACAACTGATTCCAAACCCTTATTATTTCATCACAATCAATGTTGAATTTATAAACATTTCTCACCATCTTTTGTAACTCTACATCTTCCATTAGTTCCTCTTTAATATTTACATGTATAGATGGTTGAGCATTCATTTGAGAATTATAACATTTCTAGCCTTCAATTACAATTTCAAGATCTATCCTATTAAAATGCATAAATATTGGATCTTTCATGATCATCATCACGGATAATTTGGCATGGTATTGTCGACTAAAAGAATCTTCCACCTTGTTTTCTTTCCCAGGGTGGTAATGTATTGAGAAGTCATAATCTTTTATCAACTCCAACCATTTTTTTGGTTCATATTCATATTCATTTGTGTGAAAATATACTTTAAAATTTTATCATCAGTATAAATATCACTCCTTTCACTATAAAGATAATGCCTCAATATCTATAATGCAATGATTGCCACAACTAACACCAAATCATGAGTTGGGTAATTTTTCTCATGGATTTTCAACTGTCATGAGTCATAAGATATCACCATATCATTTTTCATGAGAAAACACACTATCCTATTCTTGGATGCATCACTGTTGATCAAAAACCTTTCTCCACTACAATGTAGTGTGAGCAGAGGTGCACTAGCTAACCTTCTTTTTAGATAATTTCAAATATCTTCACATTACTCCGTCCAACCAAACATAAATTATTTCAAAGACAACTTGGTGGGAGGATTTGATAATAATGAAAAATCATTCAAAAAATGTCGATTATATATATCCATACCTAGAAAACTTCATATCTTAGTTACGGTTGTCGGTCTCAACCATCTTTCAATAACCTCTATTTTTGCTGGTCCCCTCCCTTGAGATAATCTTACCCAAAAAAAATTAATCCAAAATTCACACTTGTTAAATTTGGCATAAAGCATATCCTTTCTAAGGGTCTTCAGTACTTTCTCAAGTGATATTCATATTTTTCCATTCTCTTGGAATAGACAATAATATCATCTATAAATACTACCAAAAATTGATCAATATAGTCCCTAACAAATCTATTAATTAGATCCATGAATATAAAAGGGGTATTTATAAGACCAAAAGGAATCACTATAAATTCATAGTGTCCATAACATGTATGAAATGTTGTCTTTGGTATATCATCTTTTTTGAAACTTAATTGAGGATACAGTGAAAGAATATCAATCTTGGAAAAGTATTAATCTCTTCTTTGTTGGTCAAATAAGTCATCAATGCACTAGAGAGGATATTTTTTCTTGATAGTGATCTTGTTAAGTTATCAATAATCAATGAAGAGTCTCATTATCCATCATTCTTCTTAACAAACAGAATATGTGATCTCAAGGTGACACACTTGGGAGTATGAATCTGTTATCAAGATTCTCTTGGAGTTGTGTCTTCAATTCCTGAAACTCAATTGGGGCCATTCTATAAGGTGTCTTTGAAAAAATCATAGCACCCGATATGAGTTTTATTGAAAACTCAACTTCGTGATTTGTTGGTAGACCTGGCAATTCCTCCAGAAATATATTATGAAACTCCTGTATAAAGGGAGTATTCTTAATCGTCAGTTTATCCCTAACCATTTGAGATCAAAAACTTCATTTATTGGACTAAATACCCATATGATGGAAGAAATTTCCACTGGAATGTTATATTCATCCTTGAACTGATACATAATCATTGATTGATATGGAATATAAAATTTGACTTACCTTCTTTACCAATTGATATGGTCTCTATATAAAGAGAGCCAATCCATTCCATAATCAAATCAAATTCCAATACCAGAAGGATCACAATATTTGGAGGATGTACTTTACCACAAAATTCAATTAGAGAACAATTGTAAACTTTTGATGTGACCATTGTGTCATTAGTAGTTGTCACAACATACTCAATATCTAATTGTATAGGTAATATAGAGATACCATTAGTAAATTCCTTAAAAAGAAAAGTGTGGGTGGATACAGAATGAAATAAAACATTTTCTACTTTATAGTAGATGGTAAGTGTATATTTCACCACTTCATTACCATACTCCTTGACACCAATAGTGATTGCATGTGAATTTACATTTTCATTGGACTTAAGAGTTTTTTGATGTTGATCATTTTTAATTACCCTGGGTTTAGGGAATAGATATGCTTAATTCCCCATTTCCTTGCACATGTAACATTGAAGTGTACGAGGTGCATTCTATGTAGCCTTTTCTTTATTCACATCATTAGACATATTTTTCCCATCACTTCAGCATTCAATTACCTGATGACCTTATTTTCCACACATAAAACATTTCCAATTTCCATTAAGACAATTCCCTCCAGGTTTCTTTCCACACATTGAGCATAAGTGAAAATTCATCTTCTTTTCAGTGTGGTATTTATATTTTACATTAAATTCTATTTTCCTCTTCTTATAAAACCCATATGACTGATGGGTTACTCCAATATCCATCTCAACATTGAGATCACATCAAAAAATTTCCTCGTAGCTATTATAGTACCTTGTGGATAATTTAACCGCATATTTCACCATCATTTGCTCGTTTGGATGTTTGGAATGATTCATACCTTGAGAATGTTGTGTGAGCATGGATAAAATATTTTTCATTCCAACTCCTATAACAATTTGTTTCATATGAGGACAATCATTCCATTTCCAGTCGCATTCAGCACTAATGTGATTCCTTCGGGTTCGATCTAGTGACTAAAACCAAGAAGCATAGTGTGAGAAACCGTAATAATAATATAAAAAACACTTAATCAAGAATAAAATTTCAATTTATCATATTTTAGGTTTTATCAAAGGTTTTTCATGTCCGTTTCTAAAACAGTAGAATTATACCCTATACTCGGATATATCCTTATGGTTCTTACTAAGGATTTCTCATCCTTGTTTCTAAAAGTTAAATATAACTTTTCTCTAATACCAACTATAGAAACCCATACAATACATACATTGATATCACTTCATAATTGATTTATATTTATTACAAAATATTACAAAAACATGACATGACCATATATGCCTAGTGTCTCTAGAAACTGGGAAACATAAACAACTGGTTCATTAAACATCTATATTGTCTCCCATTTATTTCATAATATATAGACCCCTTTTTTTCATATCTTTCTTAATACCCTTATTCATGTACTAGAGAAAAGAAAAATATAAAAGTGTGAGCTCAAATTCTCAGTAAGTATAATAAAATTAAATAACAATCATATCATATTCATAAAAAACATAACATTTGAAAATCTTATCTGGTGTATAAAAGATAACAATGTAATATCATGGGATAAATCATAAAAGTGAAATGTAATCTAAATAGTTATTACATAAGACATGAAATTTTTTGGCATACACAAATAATTATAGAAAATCATTTCCTTTTAGTCAATTCCCTTTTCCAAGACCATCATAGCAGACAAAGTCTATTACTGAACCGAGATATTTCCTCGTTCAAGCCCTGTATCACTAAACCGAATTAACATGCCAATCTAGCATTGTATATTTTATAATATATAAATAGTTATCCAATTAATTGGAGGAAGATATAGGTCCCACCCATATCATAATTAAAATATTCTTACCTTTCCCACAAATACATAAACCATTCATCATAGCATAACCCATGAAATAAAATGGGATTCTTAAACATAATTCCATATTAACATAATCTATATAAGATAAATGAACATCATAAAAATAATTCCATCATTAGAACAATAAAATCAATTTAAAAATATTGATTGAATCAAAACCATATATCATCTTATATGGAAAATAATTTGGATAAAACAGATGAACTAAATTACTAAAGAAAATATCATTTCTTCTTCAAAAACGTTTTATTTTCTCAAAATGTTGTGAAATTTTAATAGAAAAGAATTTAATTGAAAATGAAAATGAATTATTATAAAGTAATGTTCATGTAAATAAGGATTTATGAAGATGTATTAAAATTGTTCATGTCGTATATGTAAAAAAACATTTTTCTTATACTTTTTCGAGAAAAGTCAAAACGTAACTCATATTTTAAACAAAATAAGATTCCTTTGAAACCATGTATTAAAATACAAAATGGGTAAAAATGGATTTAAGCATACATAGAATAATAGTACACATTTTATGAGAATATTTTCAGAAAACATGGACATGGATGATAAATATATACACAGTATATACTTACAAATAAAAATTTCCAGATAAAAAATATAGGAAAAGGTATACCTTACCTTAAGCCTGATATGATTCGTATGTATCCAAACCTCTAGTTTAATTAATTAAATAATGTTTATGATTTATACCATAATCATAATAATTTTTATGATAATAATTATGATCATATTTACATCTGTTTGTTAGTAACATTTCATTGTTACTCGTTATTCGGGTGTTAAATGCTTTATGTTCTTATGTAAGTTTTGTCGGATAAGTTCTTATTCATCATTTATGGTTATAGTTATATCATTTACCACATGGTATTAATATAATATATACCATAATTATTCTTACAATTCATTTATATAATCATTGTTTATTGGAGATTATATATAACAAATCACATCGCACTGTGGAGATGGTAAGTCCTACGTACGCACGAGCAATGATATCATTCCCATAATTGTTGAATGCTATTGAAGTGGAAAATGTATAGTATCTCAGAATAAGTATCATGTAAGAATAAAAATATATAGTTATTATTTACCCCATTATACCCATCCAAGTAAGGTGGTGGTGAAAAACATATTACACCACGGCGTGGAGACGGTATGTCATACGTACGCACGCACGGTGACTTCATTTTTTCATAGCATGGATAGATGGTGAAATATGATTTTTTTAATATTTATAATAATATATAATTATATTAGTTATACATATGTTATTTATTTATAATTAAACAACTAATGAAGATGAATTAGAAGAATAAATAAATTTGAAAGGACCCGTAGGAGGGATTACCTCTTCCTTGATGTGCCTCCTTTAAATTTTTCTCTAAGGGAACTTGAGTTGGTATTTTAAAGAAGACTAGCACCTCCAGAATTTGAATTGGGATTATTAAAATAGATATGGGAAAGATTTTTCGAGGCTTGAAGGCTCAAAAAAAAGTAAAGAGTAGAGGGAGTAGGTGCCCTTTCATTAGAGATGAGAGGGGCACTTTAAGAAACTCTTCAAAATATTAATTTATTATAAATTCAATTTCAGCTAAAAAATCCCACAACTATTTAATTAGGAGATAATATGATATTGGTTCGAATTTCTATCATCCAAAAAATTTTGACAAGTTTTCAATATTTGTTTATCCTTTATCTTTTTTGTTTAACCCTTATTTTATCCTTTTTAATCGTACCGTGATATCATGTAATTTACACCTTGTGGCTTTGTATAATTACTATAAATTGTCAAAAGACCCAAAAAAAATATTTTTGACATATTTGGACTAATATAAAGCATTTGTATGAATATAATATTTTTAATAATTTAATGTCTTTTAATAAACTTTTTTATGTTTTAAGTTATGAAGTGTGTCAATTTTGGACACTATTAATACTTTATTTTATCAAAATTCATAAAAACATAATTACTTTAAAAATAAGGCATTAACTGAATGATTATATTTCCATGGAATCGAAAAAATTCATTGATGATATCAAAATAAACAAATTATATATTGTTTAATATTTATAAATGCATTTATTTGAATAATTCATTAATGAGGTAATCACTAAATAATATTTGTGTCATACATAAAACTATTTATATAATCTCTAAAAATTATAAATAAAATAAATTGATGTAATAAATATTTTTAGATTCCTAATGACTATTTATAAGCATAGAGATTAGTTATATAACCCTATATTAAAATCGATTTCTAAAAGATATATGTTTAGGTTATGATAATATTTATTTTAAATTAATTCTTATAAAATTTCGTTTTCAAATCTTTTTGAATCCATGGGTTCTAAAAATCGACCCAAGGATTCCCATGGTCAGAAATATCTCATCCAGTAGTATTATGACACGTTTTAGGGTATTTTTATATTATTAAATAATTGTTTACCCTTATTTTCAAGATTTACCCTTTAACCATGGTAAATAAAATAATTACTGAAGTTACTATTCATAATATCCAAAAATAAAAGGTAACTATTCACACAATTTGGACCTTCTGATTCAAAATATGAAATCCATATTTCTAAATTCAAAACACAGAAGTTACAGTAATTAATTTAAAATTACTCTCATTATTGAAATGATGAAATAGGTTTCAGAAGTTAAAACACTACAAAAAGTTGAAATGTTTTTACCTATGAATTAAATACAAAATTAATGATAATGACATACATTATCTTAAATGGTAAAAATATATTTTATTTATACATTCAAACAATTAAATATTATAATTTAACCATGTAATTTTCTTGATTAAAAAAGAAGTTTTTATTTAAAATTTATTGTATTTTACTATTCATCAACAAAATGAAAGTTATCAAAAAAATATCAAAATTTTTTTGAAAGTATATTTTTAATTCACAATTCCAGATAACATGTTTATTTTGTCAAATATAAATTTATAATTTTCCAAAATCATAATATTGAATGAGTTCTCCATTCAAATGTGTAAAATAATCCATAAAAAATTGGTTCTTTTACTTAAATAGGGTTTATTCATACCTTATGACTAAAATATCCATTGGATGAATATTAATATTATTTTATGAAGTATATAACAAATATATATCATCAATTACATTACCAAATGTAATTAACTAACAAATATATCTAATTGATTTAAATTTTTCATAAATAATTAATATCCAATAAAATCATAATTCATTTTCAAAAGCTAGTTATAATTATTCTCAATAACATAACAGCTAGACTATAGTTGTAATTTTATATTAATGGAATCTAGTTATTCGTTTAAACTCATGATTGTGTGAAAAAAATATCAACTGAAGGATACAAATTATTTAAAGAAAATATTTCATATAAACATCTGGATGTTACATTCAACCCCCCCCCCCCCCCCACTGAATATCTCCCTCGAAATTCATCACCTGGAAATAAACAGATGAGTATTCCTCTACCTTGTTGTATCCTCAAGTTCCCATGTAGGTTCTTCTAATTGGATGTTCCTCTATAAAACTTTCACCAAGTGACTGGTCTTGTTTCGTAGAACTTTTTTGATATGATCCAGAATCTCTATCAATTTTTCATCATAAGAAAGATTTTGCTCCCACATTATGACATCAGTGATTAATAAATGTGAAGGATTAGGTATGTAATTTCTTAGGAGAGATGCATGGAACACATCATGAACTTGAGAAAGATTCTATGGAATCCCCAATAGGAAACCTACCTTCAAAACATGATCTAATATTTCAAAATTAATTATATACCTAGGGCTCAGCTTACCCTTCTTTCCAAATCTCATTACTCTCTTACAGGGAGGTGTTTGTAAGGAAACCTTATCACCCACTTCAAACTCTAGGTCTTTTCTTCAGTTTTCAGCAGAACATTTTTGTCGAATCTAAGTTGATATTATGTGTTGTGGAATAGATCTGAACTTTTCTTCCATTTCATCAACAACACCAGGTCCTAATAGATTTATTTTATCAACTTCAACCAAAAAATATGGAGTTTTGAACTTATTTCCAAAAAGGTATTCATAAAGATCCATCTAATTACTTGAGTGAAAGCTATTATTGTATGAAAATCCCACCAATGGTAGGTGTTGATCTGAACCACCTTTGAAATCCATAGAGAAAGCTCTGAACATGTCTTCCAGAGTCTAAATTGTCTTCTCAGACTGAACATCTGTCTAATGATGATAAGTAGTGCTGAAACATAACTATGTATCCAGTGTATGATAAATATATCGCCAATACATCGAGGTAGACCAAAGATCCCAATCCTATATAATTTGAAGTGGTACTCTATGAAATCTTACCACTTCATTTACATATATAGGGAAAAGCAGATCAAGAGAGAAATCATATCTAATATTAGTGAAGTGTGTCGGATTCATTAGGCGATCAACTATAATTCAGATAGCATTATTTCCATTAGATGTTTTGGCAAGTCTGATGACAATGTCTATAGTGATGTTTTCACAATTACATTATGTTATGGGTAATGGTTGTAATTTCCCCTTATAATTCTATCTCTTAGCCTTAACTTGATGACAAACCAAGCATCGAGAGACATATTCGGTGACAACTCTTTTCCTGCCATCCCACCAAATGTACTCATTCAGTTCCCTATACATCTTTGCTCTTCCAGGGTGAATAGAGAATGAAGAACTATGGGACTCATCCAATAGATCATTATTTTGTTTTGGTATGGGAGGAACACAAACCCGATTCTGGAACCTTATTATTTCGTCACAATCAAGGTTGAATTCTGGAACGTTTCTCACCTTATTTTTTAACTCTACATCTTCCTTCTGTTCCTATTTAATATTAACTTTTATAGATGATTGAACATTAATTTGATAAAGATAAGATTTCTCCTATTCTATTATAATTTCATGATCCATCCTTTGAAAATACCTAAATATTGGATCCTTTATTATACTCATCATGGATTAGTTGTCATGGTCTTGTCAACATATTGCTTCTTCCACCTTGTTTTCTTTCCCAGGATGCTAATGTATTAAGAAGTCATAATCTTTAATCAACTCAAACAATATTCTTTGGAATATATTCATCTCTTTTTGGGTGAAAATATACTTTAATCTTTTGTGATTTGTATAAATATGACCACTTTCACCCTAAAGATAATTCCTCCATACCTTTTATGAAAAGAATACCGCAGAAAACTCCAAATAATCAGTTGGGTAATTTTGCTCATGGATATTCATTTTTTGTGAGGAATAAGCTATCACCATATCATTTTTCCTGATAACACACCCTCTCACCTTCTTCGATACATCATCGTAGATCACAAACCTTTCTCCACTAAAAGTAAGTGTGAGCAGAGATGCACTGGCTGAACTTATTTTTAAGTTTCTGAAATTATCCTCTCATTATTTCATCCAAACGAACTTAACTCCTTTCCAAGTCAACATGGTGAATGGATTATATAATCATGAAAAATCATTCTCAAAACGTCAATAATATCTATCCAAACCAATAAAACTTTGGATCTCAGTTACTTTTTTTTGTCTCGACCATCTTTCAATAACCTCTATTTATCTTGGATCCATAAATATCCCCTCTCTTGAGATTATGTGACCTAGAAATGAATATTTTTGAATCCAAAAATAACACTTTGTAAATTTTACATAAGGCTTCTCCTTTCTTAGGGACTTCAGTAAATTATCAAGTGATCCTCATGTTCATCATTTTTCATTAAATATAAATGAATATCATCTATAAATAATATTGAATACTGATCAAGATAGTCTATAAATAATCTATTCATTAGATCCATGAAGATAGTAGGGGTATTAGTAAGACCAAAATGCATGACTATAAATTCATAGTGTCCATACCTTCTACAGAATGTCATCTTTGAAATATCCTCTTTTTGATCCTTAATTGAAGATATCCTGAATGAAGATCAATGTTGGAAAAGTATTGAGCTCTGCGTAATTTTTCAAATAAGTACTCAATACCTAGGATTGGATATTTTTTCTTGAATGTGATCTTGTTAAGTTCTCGATTATCAATGTAAAGTCTCATTGATCAATCATTCTTCTTAACAAACAGAACATGTTCTCCCCAAGGTGAATCACTAGGGTATATGAATACCTTATCAATATTCTCTTGGAGTTTCTTCTACATTTTCTGTTACTCAATTGGATCCATTCTATAATTTGTCTTTGAAATATGAATAGATCCCGGTATGAGTTCTATTAAAAACTCAACATCACGATTTGGTGGAAGACCTAGAAATTCCTCAGGAAAGACATCATCAAACACCCATAAAATGGGCGTATTCTTAATCTTGAGCTTCTCCCCAACCATTTGTGATAAAAACTGTCATTTATTGGAATCAACTCACATAATATGGGATAAAATTACACTAGAAGTTTATATTCATCCATACACCGATTTACGATCATAAATTGATCTGGAATATGAAATGTGGCTTCCCTTCATTAGAAATTGATATAAGTTCCATATAAATAAAGTAATTCCACGCCAAGAATAACATCAAGTTCTACTGTAGGAAGGATCACAATATTTCCAGGATGTACTTTCCCACAAATATTAATTAGAGAAGAATTGTAAACATTTGATGCGATCGTTGTTCCATTAAGAGTTGTCACAGCTGACCCAACATCAAATTATTGAGGTAATAAATAGATACCATTAGAAAATTCAATAGAAATAAAAGAGATGGTGGATCCAGAGTCAAATAATACATTTTCTACTTTAGAGTGGATGGTATGTGTACCTTTCACCACTTCATTATTATACTCCATGTCATTGATAGTAACTTCATGTGACTTTCCTTTGTCTTTGGCCTTAATTGTTTTTGACGTCGATCATCATCAATAACCCATGGATTAGGGGATTGATTCACATAAATCCCCATTTCCTTGCACTAGTAACATTGATGTGTATGAGGTTCATTCTGTATAGCCTTTTCTTTGTTGGCATCATTAGACATCTTTTTCCCCTCATGCCAGTATTCAGTTTCTTGATGACCTTCTTTTCCACACTAAAAACATTTACTAGTTATTTTATGAAATTTCCCTCCATGTTTCTTTCTAGAAATTGGGAATAAGGGAAAACATATCTTCTTTTCCTTGTGGTCTTTTTATTTTCCTTTGAATTCCATTTTCCACTTCTTATCAAACCCATATGACTGATGGGTTAATCTAATATCCATCTCATCCTTGAGATCACATCAAACAATTTCCACATAGCTATTGATGTCTTTTATGGATAATGACCTTCAGAGACTTGGTTTTATTCCACTAAAGAATCGATCAATTTTAATATTAGGTTGGATAAAAGTTCTAGAAGAATACCTTGGAAGTCTTGTAAAATTTGCTTCATAGGTACCAACAGATTCTTCATCCTTTTTCTTAACATCAAAGAAATCCTTCTCTATCATTTTTTGAATAATACAAAGAAAGTACTTATTGAAAAATATGTTCTTGAACTCTTCCCATTCCATGGACTCAATTTCATCTCATTTCCACATATTCATGATAATATTCCACCATTGATCAGATTCAACTTCCAAATGACGTACTTCTATGATAAATTTATCATGTTCAGAACATTGTAGAACTGATAATATCCTTTTAGTGGTATTAATCCATTGTTCAGACACAAATTGATCAGATGACCCGCTGAACAAAGGTGGACACTGACTCATGAAGAATTTCACATAATTTTTCTCCTTGCTTTTAATGTTTGAAAACCCGACATGATTCATAGCTTGAAACAGTTGTGTGATCATTACTACAATATCTTTCATTCCATCTTCCATAACATTTTGTTTCTCAGGAGGACAATCATTGCATTTCCCGTTGCATTCAACATTAATGTGGTTCCTTTAAGTTCCATCCATTGACTAAAACCAAGAAGCATTGTGTGAGAATCACTAATCATAACAGGAAAGAAACATAATAAAGAATAAAATTTCAATTTAGAACACTATTGGTATTATCATATTTTATTCATGGATGTTTCTAAAACACTAGGATTATATCCTATAATTATACATATCCATCAATTATTACTAAGTCTTTCTCATCCTAGTTCCCAAATGATAACTATACTTTTGCTATGATACCAAATATAATGACCCATACATTACATAACATGACATCACTTCAGAAATGATGAATATTTATGGAAGCATATAACAAAATCATGATAGGACCGTATTTGTATAGTGTCTTCAAAAACTCTAAAACATAACAAAGTTATTTATAAAACATCTACATTGTCGTTCATTTATTTCCTCATATATATACTCTTTTTGGGCATATCGTACTTAATACCCTAATTTATGTCCTTTAGAGAAGCAACATATAAAAGGGTGAGATGAAATTCTTAGTAAGGGTAAACAAATGAAATAAAAATCATATCATATTCATGAGAACATAAAATTTGAAAATCTTATCCTGCATATAAAAGATCACAATATCATATCATGGGATAAATCCTAAAAGTGAAATGTAATCCCAATAGTCATAAAAAAATACATAATATTTTGTGTCATACACACATAATCATAGAAAATTATTTCAAATTAGTCAAGGCCTTTTTCCAAGACCATCATAGTGGATGAAGTCCATTACTGAACCAAGTTCTCTCCTCGTTCCAGCACTGTATCATTAAACCATTTTTTCTTACTGTTCCATCCATGTATATCTGTTGAGATATAAATTTTTACCCAATGCATTAGAGGGAGAAATAATTCCCACCCATATCATGATGAAATAATTCTTACATGATCCACAAATACATAAATCGTTCATCATTTCATAACCCATTAAATAAAATGGGACTCTTAAACATCATTACATCTTAACATAAACAATATAAGTTAAATGGACTTCATAAAAATAATTCAATCATAAAAACAATAAGATTAATGCAATAATATGGATTGAAACATAACCCTATATCATTTTATATGGAAAATAATTTGGATAAAACACATGAACTAAATTCTTGAGGAAAATATCATTTCTTCATCAAAAATGTTGTCTTTTTAAAAAATGTCGTGCAATTTTAAAAGAAAATAATTTAATTAAAAATAAACATGAAATATTATAAAATATGATTCAAAGAAATAACTCATTATGAAGATGTAAAAATCCTTTCATCCGTTAAATATAAAAAACATTTTCTCGTACTTTTTCCAAAATAAGCCAAAAAGTACCTCATATGGTAAACAAAAGAAGGATTCCTTCGAAACCATTCAGTAAAAGATAGAGTGGTTAAAACTGACATAAAATATATATATATATATATATATATATATATATAAGAATAGTAAACATTTTATGAGGAAATTTTTAGAAAGCATGGACGTGGATGATAAATATATACCCAGTAGATAATTAAGAATAAACAATATCGGAGAAACCAAGACTCAAAAAATTATCCCTTACCTTAAGTGTGATATGATTCATATGTATCCAAATATCATGTATAATGATTTAAATAATGATACTGATTTATTCCATAATCATAATAATTTTTATGACAACATTTATGATAATATTTTCATCTTTTTGTTAGTGACATTTCATTATTACTCGTTATTCCGATATTAACGGATTTATGTTTTTATGAATGTCTTGTCAGATAAGTAATTATTCATCTTTTTATGTTATAGTTATATAATTTATATGAAGGTATTATTATAATATTTATCATATTCATTCATTCAATTAATTTATATAATTATGATTTAATGAAGGTTATGTAGAACGAATCACATTGCACCGTGGATATGGTAAGCCGTATGTACGCACGAGCGACGGTATCATTCCCGTAATTATTGAATGGTTTTGAAGTGGATGGCGTATGTTATCTCACAATTAGTACCATTTTATAATAATAATATATATTTATTATTTCCACCATTATACCTGTCCATATAAGGTGGTGGTGAAAAACATATTACACCATGGCGTGGCGATGGTAAGCCGTACGTACGCACACACATTGATTTCAATTTTTCATAGGATGGATAGAAGGGGAAATAAGGTTGTTTATTATTTATAATAATGTATAATTATATTTGTGACAATTATGTTATTAATTTATAATTACACAACTAATTAAGAGGTATTACAAAAAGAAATAAATTTGAAAGAATCAGTATAAGTGATTACATATTCCTCGATGTTCCTCTTTTATATTTCTTTGTAAGGAACAAGAGTTAGTATTTTGAGAAGCATAGAACCTCTATAATGTAACTAGTAAAGTTAATAAGAGAAATGGGCATGTTTTGGCCATGTTTTAAGGCTCAAAATTTAGTGAAGAGAAGAGGGAGGAGGTTCCCCTTTATAAGAGAGGAGAGGGTCATTTTAAGAAACTCTTCAGAATATTAATTTATTATATGTTCAATTTTGACTAAAAACTATCTAAAACTTATTTAATTAGGTGATATGATGATGTTGGTTTAAATACCAATAATAAAATACTTTTTTGAACAATTTTGAATAATTTTTATCCTTATCTTTTTGGTTAAACCCTAATGTTACCCTTTTTAATCATACTATGATATCATTTTATTTACACCATGTGGTTAGTTTAATTTCCAGATAAGGTAAAATGACCCAAAAAAGTTATTCATGACATATTTTTACTTATGTTAACCATTTGGAAAAATATTAGGTTTTTAGGAATTTAATTTCATTTGATAAACTATTTTATGTTTTAAGTAATGAATTGTGTCAATTTTAGACACTATTATTACTTGACTCTATTTTTTTTTAAAAACATAGTTTCTTAGAAAATAATTAATTAACACTAAGATAATATGTCAATTTCATCCATAAAATTCTTGGATGATATCAAAATAACCAAATTATATATTTTTTAATGTTTAAAAACTCATATACTTGAATCATTCATTATTGAGGTAATAACTACATCATATTTATGTCACAAATAAAACTATTTATATAATATATTAAAATTATAAATAAAATACCAAGCTGTAGGAAAACAAATTTATCCATCTAATGACTATTTATATTCATAGATATTAGTTATATAACCCTATATTAACTTTGATTTAGTAAAAGATATATGTTTAAGTTATAACTCTCTTTACTTGAAATTAATTCTTAAAATGTCATTTTCACATCCATGTGAATTCATGGGGTCCAAAAATAGACCCAAGGCTTCCCATGGTCGGTGATATCTCATCAAATTATATTAGAACACATTTTAGTTTAGCTTTATGTTATTAATTTTTTACCCTTATTTACCAGATTTACCATTTAAACATGGTGAATAAAAATTTTATTGAAGATACTATTCATAATGTCAAAAAATAAATGATACCTATTCCCACAATTTAACCCTTCGGATTCCCTATATCGAATCTATTTTTTAAAATTCAATACACAGAAGTTACAGTAATTAATTAGAATTATTCCCATTGTAGAAATGGGAAAATGGGTTTTAAAAGTTAAAACACTACAAAAGATTGAAATGTTTTTACATATGAATTCAATGTAAAATTAATGATAGTTACATACATTATATTAAATGATAAATATATATTCTATTTATACAGTCAAACCATTAAATATGATAATTTAACCATATAAATTATCTCGATGAAAAAAAAGTTATTTTTAATTATAATTTAGCATATTGATACTATTCATCGAAATATGTATGTTATCAGAAAAATATCAAAACAATATCAGTATAAATTTTTATATCCCACTTCAAAATAATATTTTTATGTTTTCATATAGAAATTTTTAATATTTAAATTTTTTTAATTTAAAATGGGTTCCCCATTCAAAGGTGTAAAATTAACCTTTAAAAAATTAGGTTCTTATACTTCAAATAGGGTTTTATTCATACCCAATGACTAAAATATCCATTAGATGAATATAAAAAATATTTTATTAATTATATAACACATATATGTCATTAATTTCATTAATTTCATCACCAAATGTATTTCAAAAAAAAATACAAATATCTAATTGATTTAATTTTTTCACAAATAATTAATAACCAATGATTTCATACTGAATTTTCATAAGTTAGTTATAATTATTCCCAAAAATCTAACAACTAGGCTACAATTGTAATATTATATTATGGTAATCTCATGGTTCATTTAAACTCAGGATTTCATCCAAAGAAATCTACTGAAGGATAATAATTATTAAAAAAAATATTTTGTAAAAACATTTGGGTGTTACAGGAAGACAAAATTTTGTTTGCCATGAAAGCAGATGGGAGTTTGAGGTTTTGGGTAGATTACCGGTGCCTGAACTAGGTGACTGTGAAGAGAAAGTATCCATTTCCAAGGATTGATGACCACTTTAATTAGCTGAGAGGGGAACACTGTTTCTTGAAGTATGACCACAGGTCGGGTTATCAATAGCTTCGGGTATGGGACAAGGATATACCGAAGATGGCTTTCAGATCCCACTACGGTCACTATGAGTACTTGGTGATGCCTTTCGACATGAAAAATTCCCAAAATTGTTCATGGGACTTATGAACCTGATCTTTTATCCATATTTATACCTTTTCATAGTGGTCATCATAGACATCATCCTTGTATATTCGGCGTCAGAGGAGGAGAACGTAAGACACCTGTAGATGGTTCTAGACGTTCTTAGAGAGAACCAGCTTTATGGGATGCTCTGAAGGTGCTAGTTATGGATACAGGAGGTCCAATTTCTAGGACATGTTATCTTAGTAGATGTAGTAGCAGTGGACCCAGCCACAATTAAGGTGGTGTTATCATGGGATCCCCCTCAGTGTGTGACAGAGGTGCAGAGCTTCCTTGGGCTGGAAGGATACATCCAGAGATTTATCCATGATTTCTTTCGGATATCGGCACTGATGATATCCTTGACCCAGATGGGAAACCTATCATGTCAACGGATAAGTTATAGTTTTCCTTCCTATATCTGAGGAAGAGCTTGACGAGCACAAAAATATTGAGATTTCGAGAAGAGGGTTTCAAGTATGTAGTTTTTTTCAATGTAATAGGGATCGAGATCAGATGTGTTATGATGCAGAGAGGGTCGTTGATTACTTATGGTTTCTACTAGCATAGGCCACATGAGTAGAACTATGTGACCCATGATCTCGAGTTGGTTGTGTTAGTCTCTACATTGAGGATATGGAGACACTACGTTATGGGTGAGTGGTTTATTTTCTACTCTTACCACACAAGCCTAAAATACATATTATCATATAAGGATCTGAATATGAGGTAGATGTGATGGATAGAGTTCCTCCAGGACTACTATTTCAAGATATTATATACTCCTGGTAAGGGGAACAAGGTTGAAGACCCTCTTAGCAGGATACTGATCTCACAGCTGTTGAGTGAGGCAAAGAAGCAGTTGGCCTCGTTACAGTTATCCGTCGTATACAGGGAGGATGAAACTTACCTTTAGCCGATTATTGTCACCCATCCAATTTTACAGTGAGTTAGGGAGGTAAAATGTGGGGATCTCAACTTTGAGGCTTTATGTGCTCAGTTATCTACCAGACATGCTCTTGATGGATATTCACAAGGTGGTGAGCACATTTTTTTTTTCAGAGGATGCACGGTCATGCTAGTGTCATTGAGGGAGGAGGTTCTGAGGGAGTTTCACACATACTCCTTGGCATTACATCCTATAGTAGATAAATGTAAAAGGACCTCCAGTGTTAGTGATGGTTGAAAGGTATGAAGAAGGAAGTAGCATTGTTCATTTCTCGATGCCTTACGTGCAATATATGAAGGTTGAGCACTAGGTTTTAGTATGGTTAGATCACCCCATGGAAGTGCTAGAGTGTAATTGGGATGGGATATCAAGGGACTTTGTGAAGGGCTTACCACAAACATCTAGGGGACACGATTCCATCTTAGTTATTGTTGACCGACTCACTAACACAACCCACTTCTTATCTATCAGAGAGAAAATATATCTTAGATAGATTTGGATGCCTCTAAGTGGAAGAGATGGTTCAAATTCATGGAATCCCTTCAACGATAGTGTCAGATCACGACACTCATTTCACATTCCTGTGGTGTAAGGGACTATTGGAGGCATTTGGGACTCTCCTATGCTTGAGCACAGTGTTCCATCCTCAGACCCATGGTCAGAAAAAGATGACCAATCAGGTTCTAAGGGATATGTTGCAGGCCTATATCTTTGACTTTGGTCATGATTGGGAGGACCAATTACCACTGGTGGAGTTTTATTACAATAACAACTACCACTCCACCATTGGAAAGTAACTATTATAGGCCTCATACGAGCAACCATGATGGTCACTACTTGGCTGGACTGACCCCAGAGAGTCACCACTCATGGGTGAAGAGTTGTTGTGAGCAACCACTGAGAAGGAGTAGATCATCCAAGAGAAGAAAAAGATTGCACAATTCCATATGAAGTATTCTATTGACAGGTGACGGAGACCTCTAGAGTTATAGGAGGGAGACCATGTCTTCCGTCGGGTCTCACCTCGAAGAGGGTTGCAGAGATTTGTCTGGGGCATAAAATTGTCATCAAGGTTCATCGACACTTTATAGATATTGTGAAGAGATAATGAGGTGGCATACCACTTAGCTGTACTACTGTAGTTGCACCGAGTACATGATGTCTTCCACGTGTCATAGTTGAGAAGGTATATTCTTGACTCATAGCATGTCATTGACTGGGGTGAGCTCCACATCAAGGATGGTGTGACTTTTGATGAGTACCTGATGGGGATCGGGGATTAGTAGGAAAGGATCCATCATATGTTATCAAATCCCTTGGTGTGCCTTCGGTGGTATCATGATAACCTTCAGGAGATAATGTGGGAGTGGGAGGCTCAGATCCATGCCTAGTACCCACATCTTTTCTAGTAGCCCTTATTTTTGATTTTCAGGTACGCAAATCCCCATGGTGGGGAGAATATAATGCCTGGGATTTTCCATGTATTGATTTTTTAAAAATATTATAGGGAATTATATCTAGAGAAAGTGCGGAGATGACACATTATTTCAGGGCCTGGTGAAACTGGAATGGTGGTTTGAACATTTTTATGTTAAGAGAGTGGGTGTGTGTGCATGGTTGTGGTATTTTCCAGATGGATGCCAGGATAAAAAATGTGAGGGCACTGTTGAGTCCGAGAAGAAGACTTTACGTATGAAAGGGCCTATCTTGAACCAGTGTAGGTCAAAAGGAAAAAGTTAATTTTTTGACATTTTCTGTAAAATAAAATAAAATAAATAAATTGAAAATTGAATTTTATTTTATTTATAAATGTTCAATGTAGCACAATGGCAGACCAACTATTTCAATAATTAATGACACAACATAATCACTACGAAATAGCAACACTGACTCATTAATGTTGAATCATAATTATACCGGCTCAGCCTAATGGAATGGTGAAATGATTTCCACCATTTTAATGGGTTGATCTAATGTTGATCATTGGCAGAATATTGATAGAAAATCTATAGAATTATTGGAGCCTTAGGGGGAACTCTCAATAACGAATGTCGACGAATCAATATTGAGAATCAATTTGCTAACGGAGTTGATGGATCTCAGCGACAATGGTAGCATGATCCCTTCATTAGTGATCAATCCCTCCTCGATGTAGGGGTTATGTTTTATGTGGTTTTTCTTCCCCGTTATCTAGTTCAATGATGAACACGGATCAACCCACAAACTGGTTGATCCGTGCATCAACATTCTTGTGGGAGGGCTTTATTGGGTTAGTTCATGGGGAAATTATTATTCCATGTTTTATTCTTTTATGTTTCCCTTTTTAAACCTTCTAATAAGAGATATTAACATAATGATGAATGAAAGTGGATGTTCATTAATCTTTTATTTATTGGATTTATTTCTCCCTCTTCCCCACGTTCGGCGTGTTCTTAGTACGGATAAGAACGAGGAATCGTTTTGCGCCCTTTACTTGGGGAAAAGATCCAAAACTGGAGATCCGACATCATGACGACCCAGCGGAGGTGCAACAACGATGATAGCAAACGTATCAGTGGAATAAACTTCAGGGTTTTGGGGTGACCTAAACCCTTGAGTTTCATGGAGATCAGACAGCCATATTTAAGAATAGGAATCATTGGAGGCACGCCAGCAAAGAACCATTGGTTCTAGAAATTTCCAAAGAACACATCATGTATCCCAAAGAACACACTATGTGGGGAAAGATCTATGGAGTCAAGGGTTTTAGGAGATAGATTGGTATCACTCGGTGTGTAAACCCTATCACACAACATGTCGGCCCTTTCCCGATGCTCAACATGTATTCTGGGAAGTACACAGAACTGGGATGGACTACTTAGCTTCACAACATGGTGTGTAGACCCTTCAAAGAAATATAGAGGCCGCTACAGGGGACTCAGTGTGTATCTAGGGGATACACAGACACGGGGTGGAGTACACGACCATGTACTCCACTATATGGCCAAACCAGGTTGGTTACGTGGGTTACCCCGTGTACCAGTTACATAGGGTAGACCACATGGGCTAATGATGTGTATGGTCATAATACAACATACATGAAAGGAACCCTGGTTACTCGAACATGGTGTATGGTCCGTCATACACGTCGTGTAGTTACCCCCTTAAACACAACATGTTGAATTGTGCTATTTTACATGGGAAATACCCAATGTTGAGAGACACGGTGTGTGACCCTTCAACACACCTTGTATATCCTGGAACATGGTTTTAGATTCTTGTCCACTGTTTCATCGATATATTTTTTTGTGTTAGTTTGATTTTTTTTCTTGTTCCCCTGAAGGACATGTATCATTTCCATCTATTAGAGTATGATCCTGTCAGCATGAATTTTGGAGATAGATTCAGGTATCCCTCCAAGAGGCCCGGAGCGAGATAATGTATCCATTATTGACCCTAGGTAGAGTCAAGTATTGACGTGACTAAGAATATAAGACTCTGATCCTCTATATAGCAGGTGAATTCAGATGAGTCATGGTATCCTCCAACGCCCTGGTAGTGATCCTCATTTGTGTATCGTAATCTTTCCCCACACATGAGTGTGTTCTCCTGGAATGACTGTATATATCTCTCATGGATTTTCTCGATGAATATTACTTCTCAGACAGACATCGTCTATGCTATTAGAATTATAGAGTGAGTTCTCCTAGACAAGTGCTTCGTGGAATCTTCAAACTACACCCCTAACATGGGTATGCGGTTGTGTGACTTGCCTCTAGACTACGGGTCTAGGTTTGGTGTATGTCTTGATGTGTTTCTCTTATTATATGTTTAGTAGACATATAAGGTGTAGAGATAATGGTACCATTACTATTTTTATTTCTTTGTGGTTTTAGAAGTCCTCCACTGAGTGTGGTTATACTCAACCCTAAAAAGGATTTTCCTGTATGTGCCGTGTCTTGTGCAGACGATCGGCCTTTTGACGGAGTCGAGGGGGGACTAGGACCAGACCGAGATTTCCGAGTTTTGTATAGGTCGATGCTTTCCTATGGCTACGAGAAGTAGTCCCAGTACCTCTTTGTTCATACAATTTGTACTTTTTAGTTTGCAGACTCTTGTTTTTTGTGAGATTTTATTCTAGCACAGTTTATTTTCTGCAAATTATTTTCTATTGTACACTTTTGGTGGGGTTTAGTTGTATTCATGTATTTATTTCCTTAGTTTTTTTACATGTGATAATTTGTGGGCTGGATATGTGTGTGTGTGTGTGTGTGTACAAATACTTAGGCAATGTATCCCATGTTAGTGACATGCCTATTCGGTGCTAGTAACCAGCCCCTGGACTATTGGAAGTGGGCGTGGGGAGTCGCGGCGCGGGCCCTAACAGGACAGTTCAGGACACCATTTTTACATCTCAGTTATGGAAAGTAATTCAATGGGTAATGGGGTCGTAGATCATGTTTAGTATTGAATACCATCCTCAGAATAATGTCAATACAAAGAGGGTGAATCAATTCTTATAAAACCTTCTCTAGGCATGTGTGTTGGATTTCAAAAAACCATTTGATTAACTATTGGGTTTGGCAATTTTTCTTATAATAATTGTTATCAATACTTGATAATAATGGAACCATTTTAATTTCTTTTAATCGGTCATTCCTGTCTCCTTTATGTTGGGTAGAGGATGGGAAGACCTAATTTTTGGGTCAAATTCTCATGTAGGGGACATCTAAGAATGTCAACCTGAAAAGAATAATTTATTAATAGCACAGATTCACCACATGTATTATACCATTGAGAGGAATTGAGATTTGTAATTTTCTTTGGGCTATGAAGGGTTTCTAGGAGTGGCATATCACTTGGTTCACTATCGTTTAAGTATGAAAGGGAAGTAACCTATGAGGTTTTTCAGGCCATATGATATTTCAGATAGGATTATAAATGTTGAAAAAAAAATTTCCCTAGATTATGAAAATTCAAGAATGTTTCAATGTCCTTCAGTTAAAAAATTATAATCTCGATCTGTCTCATGTGTCTGATTATGAAGAGTTGGAGTTCGAATTATATTTCTCTATGTTTGATTGACCAGTACGATTTGTGGATTTCCAATAGAAATTGCTTCATGGAAAGTTCATAACATTAGTTTTATTTATTTTCAATCCTTGTAATGATGATAATGATACATGGGAGTGTACGTCATAAATTTAGGAATAGTATATGTTATTTTTCTCTGATCAAACATAGTGTTGACATTCCGGGAATAGAAAGTTTCCATCTTAGAGAAATTTTTTATATCTATGGTTTTATTATGAGGTATTTTTAGGGTCTACATTGTTCTTGTATCCATCTATAAGTTTTACCAACCGTTTTTGGGGGAAAATAGAGTTTTTTAGATGTCCAGCAGGTGCCTCGCAGTTAGGGGAAACTATGAACTAGCCAAGAAGAAATTGTGTGCCCTAAATTGTTAAACTATAAAGTCTGCATAGAAAGTCTCTTAAGAATTTTCCATCCACCAGGAGACCATGTGTTCTCTTTTATTTTGGACATAGGGGGATTCAAGGTTGTCACACCGTTTGGAAAACCATGGGGCTAAATGTGTGTCCTTTCCTGGTAATTAAAATTTTGAATTTTACTATTTTCCTCCCATGTTTTAACCTAAAATCACCCCTAATTCGATCTATGAATTATTTTCATACCTATGAGATTCCTCATCTCCCTATTTTCCTCTTTTAACTCTAATATTTTGGTGTATTTTTCTTTTGATCTTAAATAATCAACATTTAAGTCCTTTATCCCATGGTTTTGTCCCTCCTATTGTGTTCATTTTCCTCCCCCATTGTGTTCAGCTCTTCTAGGGGATTGTATGACCTTATAAGGGCACAATATTGGGTTTTTGGGTTTCATTTTTATGTTTTTGGATCGATCATTCCTATATAGGGTCTTCTTGTGGTGTAGGTTTGATTTTCCCCTGGATTCTGGATGTTTCCAAGTGTGAGGTAAGTGATTCCATGTTTTAGCATATTATATGATTTTTGTTTTCTTCATTTGTTTTTTGGATATGTTTTATAGATCTTTTGAAATTAATGAAATGTGTCATAAAATGGTTCTGAGTTATATATGGGTTGAAATATGGGTTTATAAAAGAACATGGTTTTTATTCACATGTGATTCCTTATTGTGATTCCTATACAATTTTTCACTGAGATACATGGTTCATAGGGTCCCACTAGAGCTAGAGCCTATAAGAATTTCTCATGTTGTGTATTTCACTTGTGTTGTGGTGGCCACTCTAGAAATATAGTTCACCTTGTTTTAATTATAATTTCAGTGCTAGTTTTCTTTGGCGTTGTTTTAATTAAAATCCCTTCCTTAAAATGTTTCTATTTCCATCATTGAATAAGGCACATTAATTTATCTTCTAATGGTATGCATGGAATATCATTATTTTTTGTGGTATCCTACTGGGATTTCTCTCAACCTACATACACCCTTGGGTGTGTGTAATGTTTTCTATGCATGAACCAAGTAAAGGGAATATGTTTCATGTTAGTGATAGTGTATTTGATTTCTAGTAATCATCTCTCACATGTGTTGGTGGAGGTGGCTTGAGGGAGATGAATCTATTGTCTTATTGTAGTTTTTTGGGCTGTTTTGTGGTTTCCCCTCTTGTTTTATAATTTCAGATTTTTGGTTATTATTGTATAATTTTTAACTTTGGTTTTTTGTATCTATTAGGGTTATGTATATTGGTTTTGGGATGATGTTTCATTTTGAGTATTATTCTATTTTATTTATTATTAGGTAAATCGTACCCAAAAATATGCATTACTGATACCCATGAAATAATTTTCATCCCATGGGGATTGGGAATTCCATTAATACCTTGCCACAATACAGTTCAGGTGCCAGGTAAGATTTCATTTCGGACAGGTTCATGAAACCATTAATTCCATCAAAATAAACAAGATCTATCTATAAGAAAAAATAATCAAAATACAATCCCATTAACCCGGTAACATTCATAGGCATGGCGTAAGTATGGAAAAAAATCCACTATAGTAGTTCCATGTATTAAAGGATTAAAAATATAAGAAAACTCATTTTAAAAATTACAATCAATCCACATAAGGATTCCTGTGGGAAATGGGTTATAAGACAATTCATGTGTGACATATCAGACTAGGGTTCCACTCATAGGTGACCCGAGAGAGGTGGACCACATGGTCTACAGATAATCCCCCCAAACACTAGAAGATGACTGCTTGATGCAAGGGCCTTTGGTGTGTCCATGGGTATATTATTCCCTCATTACTAGAGTAGAGAAATGGTACATTCAGCAAAAAATAGGGGAAAAGTATAGTAATGAATAAGAAGTGGAAACAGACACAAATAACTAAGCACTGAATAATAAGAAAATGTATTAAACTGAATCATATACAGAATTATTATAATTTATTTCATGTATCTGTAATGTTGTAATAAATGGATACTTGTATTATGCATCATAACTACAAAAAAGGTACAAAAGTGAAACATCTATGCCAACATCTCAAGGTCCCTCCCAGACATTTTTAACCAACTCCATCCTAATAGTTGAGAGAATGTCATTCATTAATAAGAGGAAGCTACCCCATATCTACACCTAGAAGAATATAGACTCCTTGGGTTCCATAGGTGGCCTAGATAGGGTGTTAGATAATCTCAGTTGGACCACACCAATGATGTCGATAAATATAAATTATATGTATACAATATGAAACTAAATAGATATATCAATGTACAAAATTAATAATAACTAAAAAAGGGTCATCTTTCATTCCTGAATGAAACCTGGCTGAAAATACCTACTTAGGTCATGAACAACATAACTCTGGATATTTATCAAGGGACAAAATGTCATGTATCATATTTATATGGGATTCTATCCCTGGTATCATAGTTACAGGGATTCTGTACTTGACATCATAGTCATGTAGGGGATTCCATGCCTAGTAACATAGAATTGGGACACC
This sequence comes from Viscum album, assembly GCA_963277665.1. Lineage (NCBI taxonomy): Eukaryota > Viridiplantae > Streptophyta > Magnoliopsida > Santalales > Viscaceae > Viscum > Viscum album. The sequence continues at coordinate 299,847,124 of OY728137.1, read as the reverse complement.
ATTCCTAGTATCTTAGAATAGGTATACCATTTATGGTATCACAGTAAGGGATTCCATGCCCGTATAGTATCTCAAGGGACTTTATTCTTGAATTATATCAAAATTATATCAATGTCCCCATGTGCATATCATGTAGAATTTATATAAGGGACTTTGTGCCCGTATATTATCAAAATTATATAATGGTATTCATGCACATATTTAATCAAATTTATATGAGGGTCACCATTTACATATCTATAGAAATTGATTATTGGTTGTCATTCCCATTATTGTACGGCCAGAGGGATTTTATTCCCATTTATATAAAACATACATAAGGATCATCGTGGTCATTTACTATCTTAATCAAGGGTAGCCATTACGAAACATCCTTTGTAATAATATCCATTTGATTTAATATGAACCAAGGAAATATTCAAATATCATTCCTATTTAATAATTACTAGGGTTTAACCATTTTCCATTTAATTAGGTGACATGGGATTACCACTCACCTATAATCAATTTTATTTATTAATAATTTTCACGGGTGATATTCATTCCACTTTACTACATTTATTCTCTATCAATATAAAATCACCATTTATAAATAAATCCAAACACACCATTAAGTGTATTGGGTGTTTAAGTTGTATTGCCACTTAGGAATATAGAGGGAACATGAAAATGGATGGCTCACTCCAAGAATATAAACCTTCTTTTGATTAGGGTTCTAGCAAGTCAACCAACTCATGGAAGATGAAATTTAAGGTATTGCACAGTTGGGGTCAATGAAGAAGTAACAAGAAAAATATAAAATATTAAAAAAAATCACATTATTTTAAATTTAGAACACTAAATAAGAAAACTATAAATATTTAAATATCTAGAAAACTTATTACTTCACAAAAATCCAACATCTTATAATAAAATTTCTAAACCAAAAAATTGATAACATTTTCAGAAAAACCATTATATCCATACATTGAAAAAAATATATTTAATAATTTTTATCATATATTGAATAATTTATTAGATTTTTCATAAAATAAAATCATAAAAAATTATACACAATTTACATTCATATTAAATTAAAACATTTACATACCCAAGTTCCATTTTAATCTCAAAATAATTTTCAAGGTCCCCTATTTATATGTATTAAATCTCTTTAAGAAAAATATGATGGTTTTTATTTTGAAAATGAAGATCAAAAAAACCAAACACCATAATTAATTAATAATGAAATCCCTAATATATCTTTAATTAAATTATAAAAAAATAAAAATTAAAACTATATTGTTCTAAAAGAAAAATCATTAAGAAGAAAAATGTTACAACTTGTTTTTTGCCTCCTAGTTTGGAAATCCATGTGGAATCAATATGAATACCACAAGAGGGTTTCTAGATTGGTAAATACTATTTTAGCATGGTTTTCTAGACAATGAAAAGTGATTGTGTGACCTTATATTTCATTCTAAATTTCATTTTATGAAACAAGTTCCCCAGGACAACACATACAATCTAAATCAAAAAATCAAAAAACTCAAAAAAAAATACAAAACTCAAAAATATTCAAAATCCAAGATGAATTTCTGGATATACATATCATAGACTAACCTAGTAACTCAAGTGACATCCCAAAATGTATATATTAAGAATATACTCTTGAATAATATCTTGAATTTTGATAATCAAATCTTAAATCAATATAAAATCCTATATTATAAGGGTCACTCTATTACCTAGTCCCTCTTATGAACCTCAGTTTTGATACAAAAAAATCCTGAAACAACATGGATTATTTCTAATCTAGCCACCTGTTCATGCTCATGACAAGTACTGGGTGGGGTTCCAAATCCCCTTTGGCTTGAGAAAAATGAAATAAAATCAATTAAAACCAGAGGGAATGAGTTCAACTAAAAAATATGAATAAAATAAATGAATTTTAAATTCCTATATATTAATTCCATACATTGTTAGGACACACCATAGAATAAGAAGTTACAAAATAGTTTAAAACCCACTTAAGGAATGAGAAATTAGTCATATCAAAAATTATTAATGAAATTAAATCAGTTACATACCGAACAAAAATATTTCTTGATCAGGATACATGAATACCACATAGGATGATACAAAAGAGATACCCAAATAAATAAATAAGTGCAAGCAACATCTATATATATATCCATATATAAGCAAGGAATTTGTGCATCCCATGTTAGTTATCCTATAAAAATATGTTGGTAATAAAAACTACGTCTATGATGAATATATAAGAACAATAATAATATTTTTGTGTGAAATATAATCATAGTAGGTATATTCCCACAACTAATGCTTTCCCTTTACTCTGAAATCCCTAAGGTCGTATATTTTTATTGGTTTTTGGGTAAACCCTATTTTAATGGTTGAGGTGAAACCCTTACAAGACCTGTATCCCCAAGGCACAAGTCCCATACAAATCCCATGCATACCATTTAAAATGAAAAAAAATTATTGCAAGTTTGAAATACATATAGAAGTTATGTTATCAAAATTTCCTACAAGAAGAAATTTAATGTGGTCCATTTTTATTTTCAAACTATGCTTTCAAAACTAGGACATATCACCCTCTATAAAAATAAAGTGTTCAATTGAATGTAGATAGTTTCAAAACACCCCCCTTTGAAAAAACACACTAAGTAAGGAAGCAAAAACATGAAAATTCGTTCATATAAAAATGGGCATTTACAAATCCATAAGGATTAAATGAAATTATTATCACCATGGTATTCTTGGGGACCTGTTGAATATCATGGATATAAATGACATAACTAATATAAAATAATACCATCGAATAATACCATACAATAGTACTTAACGCCCGGAATTAACCTTAGAGGCCTAATTATGTGGAAAATAACATAATTACTAAAAATTATAACTCATTAATACTATTAAGAGAATAATAATAATGTAGTGAAACTAGTTTTCCTATATATCCCACAAGGATACTAATGGATTACCATGATATACAAATAATGGTGTGTTGATATGTTAAATATATAATAATATATATTATCCCATATAAACAAGTCACACCATCAACACAAACACCCAATAAAGTAACAAATCCTTTTCTATATATACATCGTAATAAATAAAAGAACCATCACTAGTAAAATCCATATTTAGGGGGTCAATAAATCAATCATTTTGGTGAACAGAATGGGAATTTATCAAGTGATGACAATTTAAAAAAAACAATTTTAAAAGGATTTGAGTGGTTATCATTTCATGATAGACCATGTGGAACATTAATTTTGGAGGAAAAAATTTGGGAAAAATTATTTTCATGACCAAAACGCCTCCTTTAAATAGATGATTTTTTTGAACATAAATATGGAAATTTAATCAATCACATTGTTTTTTTATGATATTTAAAGTGATTTGGGATTTATTGTTTCAAAATAAAGAACTTTTCATGCACTAGTGGGAAATTAATCTATTTTCATAGGCCATGACCATGGAAATATGCCTTTTGGCAATAGATATAATGTATAACCTTGGTAGAAGATCCCATGGACTATATTTGTGTGTAAATAAAGTTAGAATTTATATTCATGGGAAAATATACTATTACCATGGGTGACATTACAATGGTAACAGGATGATTAGTAAATGCACCTGGCCAAATTTGATCACATGTTGATAAACTAGTATATGAAAATACCCAACTGTTTCACTCTGATAAATTTATAGTATATATATAATCCACACAGAACCAAACATAAATGTATATATATATGTGTGTGTGTGTATATATATATATATTTAAATACATGAATTCATGGTAAACCATGGATTTAGGGTATTTCCTACACATTTCACATGAAAAAAATCCCCATGCATTTCATGACTAAAACAATTTTCAAACACTTGTGTTGGATGTCCGACAACCATTGTCGCACATGTGTACAGATATTGTCTATTTGGCCTCCTAAAGCAATAGTCTTCCCTTGATTTTCATCTCAGGTAATTTTTAACTAATCTATTACCATGGTCACCAAGAGACTATGGCTATTATTAGGTTATAACTGCAGTTACAGGCGATCGTGGCTATATCCTTATAAACATAAATTTATTTTCCACTAATTGAACCCAGTGTAAATCCTAACTAAACTATAGATTTCACTAATTTTTTTAATATAATAATTAGAGTTTAAAAAAAATTAAAACCATTAACTATCAAATAAATGGAATCATGGTTCTACATTTAATGGGATATGCAACAGACCACCATCCTTCAAACTATGTGTTTCTACAAATTTATGCACAAATAAACCAGTGGAATGTATGAGAGACTTATAAGATGAAAAGATACCCTAGAACAACAAAACCAAAATTCAAAATAGTTTTAATGGGGTAATATTAGGCTGGTGAGACATTTCTAGGGAAAGAACAATATAAAGATGTAAGGAAAATGAAAGAGGAGGAAAGTAGGAGGGGAACACCTTTTGTGATAGAGAGTAAACATTAATGATTCATCAAAGAATCATTAAAGGAGGTTTAAAGTGAGTAGGTATGAGCGAATAATGTGAGTTGGTTTTAAATTATGTGGGGGAAAGGTGATATGTGGGGTAAAAACATATAGGGGTAATATAATAAAATTTTAGTTTTAATCATCTTGAAAATTCACCTGGTTTGGATGCATCTTTAAGAAAATAGTGTGAAAACTATGTGAGCCTTATTGTATGAAATTAGGTATTGTAAAATTGATACATGGTTGATTATACAAACTATTTTCTAACTATGAATTTTAGCTCTAAAAAAGTGCATGGTGATTGAATGGTTATGGAATAGTTTGTACTTACCATATACTAACCAAATGATATACAATGCACCCCGAAATATATAATCTTCAAGAAAACCAACCCAAAATTAAATATAAACTATATTGACTCAAAATAACTAAAATAATATAATATTTTGAGGTAAGGGTGAGACAAACCGACCTAGACCATCGGGGAAAAAACTCATTGAGTCTTTCTTGACTCAAGAAGTTTAATCCTTTGTTATAATTTGATAGACCATTATTTAGTATTATTTTGTATTTCCACATGAAATATCATTTCATGGAAATTACCCATATTACAATAGTACTAACAAATAAGTGATAGAGAATATGGGAAAAGGGATAAATAAAATTAATTTTGGACCGATAAATCTGTGAATCATTAAGGGGGGTTGAATGATAAAATTTATTATTATTTAATTTAATTATAATTGAAAAAACTAGGTAACATAATAATTAAGCATTAATACGCAACTAAAACCAAAAAAACTTAGGCTACTTTAAACTCATGACCAACCACCATATCCAATGACTAAAATTACTGTTAAAAAATTATCTTCCTCATATATTTTTTTAAACTAACATTAAATAAACGTATTCATATAATTTTAACTCATCAACTTCCAGCCCATTAAAATCTCATTAAAATTATAACATAATTCATAATTAAGATTTTATATTATTTTAAAAAATACAAAATCCAAAAGAATAAGATTTATTTTATTTAAATTTGTAAATTTTTTCCTAAATTATTTTAGTAAATACACATTCATTGATTTAATTATTAAAATATAAATAAGAAAAATTAAAAGTGTAATTTATTTGGAGAGGCAATTCATGGTCATTGGTACCGATTGAGATCAAGGGATCCACTTGAGGAATTTTTTTGACTGTCATGGGTTTCCCGGGTGACCGTGAAATTCCTATATTTTCCATCAATCATCTAATTTTATAGATGTTAGCAAAATATTTACCCATCCAAAGTTCTATGGAATATCTATACATCGATCTTAATTTTTAGCTATTACTTTACTTTTTTATTTAAGAATTGGAATAATATTCTTGTGGTTTCTTTATATAGTGGATGTTTTGGCCATAACTATTATATTTCATATATGTATTTCATATATATGAAAAAAAATGGCTATGATCAAAGTGATTTAATGATCATGAAATTTGATAACCATTTATTAGAAAATATAACTATATTTTCATGTAGGGATTCACATTAGATATCTAATTACCGAGGGGTAGATCTATTTTTAAAGAATCAAATAAAAAAGTTTAATAAAAAGTTAACCCAGATCACTTTAATATGAGTCTTGTGATTCGGATGCAATGGAAGTGGGTTCAGTACACACCAAATTTAAAAATTAATATTAATAAAGTTTAATAATTGTAATGAAAGTGTTATATATAACATCTTTTGATAAAATATTAAAAATAAAAATACTTACCTAAATCAATTTTCAAGATATTAGATTCCCATTTGATGTCAATATCATCATTACATAGGGATCTAAATATTAATTCCTTTTGTGTTATCCACACTTTCTCAATTATGTTCATTTTAGTATCAATCAATTGAGTGCTGGAATGTGAAAAAAAATTCTCAATCGATCCCATGTGTTGATCAAAGTGTTATTTTTATAATTATATCTATTATTTGATAGAATTAGGGTGGTATAACTCATAATTTTGTGTCAATGGAGAATGGGGGCTATGTTGTATAAACCAACATATCCCTTATAAATGACATAATGTAACATTAATTTTGAATTAAAGAAATTGAAAATGGTCCCCATTATTCCTGTAATGAACCACACATCATGAATGTTAATTTAATTTATCATTAAATAAAATTAATAATTATTTGAGTTCTAAATAAATAACCCTATTTTGAATTACTATTTATTTAATTTTTTAATTAATAAATAAATAAATTTTTAACTAATATAATAAATTAAATCCCTCATAATAATTAATTAGATTATATCATTACATTGAATTTAGTAATTTGATTGGTCTAAAATATCTCTTAATAAATAAATATTCAATTTTTTGTTACCCTAATCAACATGTGACTATTTTTATTAAACATAAACATAAAAGTCTCATAATTATTAATCTATAAAAACATGATGATGAATTAAAATTAATATAACAAGAAAATACAACAATCCAAAAACACTGATTTATTTAAATCTGTAAAAAAAATTAAATGAATTTTAGGAGATTTTCGATATACTTAGCGTGATATCCTCTAAGTCTATTTCTCAGTGTCAGCGATTCCAAGATAAAAACATTGAAAATTTTCGAGTAATGAATCCCAACCCCCATTGATAAGGAGAAAATTTATAGTGGTGGAAACCATTCGTTGGATGCTAAATTTTTAATACAATCTGTTTTCAATCAGATATATGATATTGAACATTGTATATATGAATCATCCTTCATTAATTCATGTTTTATATTTCTCTCATTTACTGAGAAGAACATTACTTTCATTTATATGAATATGGAATTAAATCAGGCACATTTTTCTCAATTAAAAATCAAGTTATATTATCTACTATAACTCAAAATAGAAAAAATCATTTCTTTATTATTTTACAAATTCCACACCACTTGTGATGCATTTGGAACAAGCTACTTCTCCAAGTTCACATGTTCCATGGTTTTTATAATGAATCAATATACATAATAAATTGTATACATTGATAATTGAATCATGTCTAAAGACTATAGAACATGGTCATAGGGAAGAATTCTTAAGGAAACATACTACATTGAATTCATATTATTTGGTCATTCCTCATGATCTCCCATATTAGAAATCACTAAGTGTGTGCTTTATGAGAATAAGTTTTAATTCATATTATCCATCTATAGCCATAAATTAAACATCATCCATTCCCCTTAAAACCAATATATATAAACAATAGAACATATCTTTATGAATATTTCTATCACATAACAAGGATCTCTTAAAAATTATAGATGCCACAACCTATCAATTTAATAAATATTCTAAATAAATAATTGAATTAGGTACATAGTGGAGTAAATTATACGAAATAAGAATTAAACATGCATATGTAAAACTGAATATGTGTAGTTTGGTAACATAATTTATATAAATAAAAGATGGTATTATGGATCCAACAATATATATTATATGTATATATGTATATATATGTATAAATATACTAAATATGTATATCGACACACACACACAAATATATACATAAAATTTATATATATATATGATATTTGAAATATAAAATACACATATGATATAAATATATAAACATGTATATATATACACAATCAAAAAAATACTCTCATGTTATATGAAAGCAAATTAGGGTCGAAGCATCCTATAAAAACATGATTAGTTATCCCAAGATTACTAGGGATATATAACATGATGAATAAATAGGGGATACAAGAAGCAACACAATATAGTTCCAATAGATTCATTATATTATTTCTTAGCACAAAAATATTTATTCCATGAAAAACGTTGTTTCTATCACAGATTTTAACCACTGAGAATAGTAAATTTTATAAATACCTTATTCAAGTCTATTAATGATATCCTATTTGGGAAAAAATAACTTTTCTCTAGATATTTCATGAATTGGGCCCCCAACACATGAAATACTGAGTACCACATCCTTGAGTCTACCTAGAGTACACCTTTCTTTATATATTTACTTAATATTTATTTACACACACTGTTTACACATAGACCGATACATTTATACATTTGTATGAAATCATATAAAATTATATTTACGACACACATATGTTATTTATTTAATTTTTTATCACACACAAAGCCATCAATATATACATTATTTGCATTAATTAAATTCATTTTTTCAATTTGAATTTTAAATTTCAATATATAATATATATATATATATATGTATATATAAAAAATCATTTAACACATACACAAATATAATTACAATTATAATATTTGTTTTTTATTATAGATATATATATTATAAAATTTCAATTTGAAATGAATTTTAATTGAATTTTTATATGAATTTTTAATTTATTTATTCCAATATAAATATTATTTTTATATTATTATATTTCATGAACTAATTTTTATATGAATCTGGACAAGTTGATTATTAGAACATGATATGATGTCCCAACTCCACCTTAGTATGATAAAGGTTTGGGCAACACAAGGGGTATTATCGTAAAATAAAGGACGGAATTTCCCTTACAGAACATATAATTTAAAATGAAATAAAAAATTATTAATTTTTTAATATAATATGAATAATCATGCAAATTCCTAAATTCCATACAACCTCCTCAAATGAAATAAAAACATTCAAATCTATCATGAAATGAATGGATTTTATACCTTTATTAAGATAGGTAAAATACCAACTCACATAGTCATTGATAACATTGCCTCACCCCACCACTTGTAAAACATATAAGTTGGTGAAAAATGTATGTAATGTATAAATTATCACAAAATACTTATAAACTTTCTTATAATAAAACAATGGACCCTATCTTTCAGAATAAATAATTCTACTTGTTTACAAAATAAACAACCAAATATAGAAAATCATGCCACAAATTAGTATTTCTAATAACACATGTATTAATAATTTATAAAAGAATATGTTATTTTATAATAAAACTAAAATGACATAAATATAGATAATGATCAACCATAATCACATAAATCAATAAATACCATTCCCTTTTCATAAGCCTTATTACCTAAGAATTGTATACGTCATATATATCACAAAATTAGATCAATAAAATCAATACATCATTCTCAAAAATTATATCATTCATGACATCTTTTAATTAACATAATTACATCACCCATATTATCCCTTCTATAATATCATGGGTGAGGGGTGGGTAAATTCCCTAGCACATAAGGTAACAACTTTCAATGTGGATGATTCATGATGGCTTTATATTGAATGATACCCCCATAGTGTAAAGACCCTAACCACTATAATTGGGATTTTTTATTTTATTTTAGTAACATGATTAAATTTTATTATTATTATAAGATTAATTGGAGTTTTAAGGGGAGTGGTGATGTTTAAAGTAATGGGGAAATAAGATAAGGAATATCACTTTGTGTTGGAACCACTAAGTACCCGATATCCCCGTAGTGGTTGCCCAATGGGGCTTCATGTGCCTTAAGGTTTTGTTTTGAACCACTAGGTACATAGTGAATTATAGTTGGCACCAAATAGTTTAATATGAAAATTCCCTAAATAATTGGGAAATTTATTCATTTAACACCATCATATTATCCTTATTAGTTTGAGGATATGGGATTAATCCTGATTTTCCTCTATTTGAGAATCATTTAATAATTCCACTACCTAACAATATCCCATTGTGAGTTATTCTCTCATACATCATTCAAGTGTTTCCTTCTAGCCCTAAAAATGTCGATCTACGAAGTGGAGGTATTATCTTGTCATTATTTCTCCTCATCATTTTTTTCATATGGAAGTGGATAAATCTCATATTTTTTAAATTATTTGAATTTTGGTATTCATATAATACTATTTAATTTTTTAGTATTTTTTTTCACGTACATAGACAAAGAGAATAAAAGGTATCACCATGGTTATTAATCTAGGAATAGAATATCCTAAATCATAATGACTTGATCACAGTATTTTTCATTTTATTAGGTATTAAAGTTGATTTTTGATGGTTTATTCCATTCCCTAAAACATAAAAAAAAATATTCCACATAATTTTTTGATTATAATAATATTCTTGTCCTTTATAATGTATGTGATAAACATTCTAAGAGGGTTAAACTTTATATGAAAAAATTTTATAATAAAAAAGTTAATAACTAATATTTTAAAGACTTTCATACCAGTTTGGGCCTATTTTTTATAATAATTTACTTGAATACCTTAGGTGTTCCTCAATTTCAATTTCTAGGATTCTACAATCATATATTTGGTAATTTATTTGGTATTATTTACTAACATTGATTTATTAAATTGGTACCTCAAGAATTTTTTATATTATTTCATTAAGAAGTTATAAGAATTCCATTATATGTGAGTTTAGTGAGAAGTAAAATTAGATATCACGTTTTACATAGTTTCTTGTGAGTGCATTTAAATGATTGTTTTGATTCTATATATATTTATTAACATGATAAAACCTCATTTACAACTTGGGGATTAGGATTGGATCATAATAGACATACATATTACATTCTATCCCTTATTCCACAAGGCAATCATAGGCCATAACTAGTAATACCCTTTATCCTATACTATATGATGGGATAATTCCATGACATTGTTTATATATCCACTTGGATGAAATGGGATTTAATATTTCCAAAACATTTATCCTGAAATTTAAATAGATCTATTCAAAATATATGTAAGTCATAATAAATACCCTCTCTATATTAAGAATTACATTTTTTAAATTATTAATAATATACTTTATTGTATTTCAAGAATATTTTTACATCAGGTTTTTGTTTACTATAGAAAAATATATTGAAATCCTACACATGAGTTTATGTAAGGTATGTTGGGATGGGATAAATTCCAATTATTGATTTATTATACCCACACAAATTACATTACCCTATAGGATGTGTCCAAGTCTCATTGTGGTTGACCAACGTAAGGGAAAAGTACTATAGAACATGGGATACCACCCTATATAGTTTGGACTAAGAATTAAAACCATAATACCTATTTTTGGGCATGGTTAAGAGACATAAATTTGCGGTTTGAACCATTTTTAATCAAATTTTACACGTGGAAACCCACCTCACATGACTGTTATACCTTGTTTGGTTAGGATGTAAAGTGTAAAAATTAATTTTTTTTACTTTTACATTTTTTGGGATCTTATGTTGATTTTTAGGCCAACTTTAGAATGTGTTGTTATCTCATATAAATATTACTTATGGTGCATACACTTTATTTTGAATAGGTATACTCATGGAGACTAGCAGATTTTTTCACATGAGAATCCATTGGCAATAAGGAACATGTCATATTTTTAATGTTAAATTTTTATTTTTTCTATACATTTAGCTGGTGTAAAAAAACAAGAACCCTCTAGTGATCCCACTATCTTTATATTAGCCTTTAGAAATTGAGAGGTGTGAGTGAGGTTTTACAATGAAAAAACATAGTTTCATTCCAGTAAAATGGTTAAGGTTTTTTGAAATTGTTATCATAGGTCAATTTAAGGACTTTTAGGTATGCGAATTGATAATATCTTTGATATAAAGAAATTAGGAATCAATAATCATACCATAAATATTCCAATAAAATATAATTATGGATAATGGTTGAGTTAACATGCTTAGTCTCGGATTCAATATATTTAATGATTCTTTTCCTCTTGTCTTATGCATTATATTATAGAAATAGTTAGGTAGGAATAATAGGATTGAATGTCATCCAACATGTATGCCTATGTTTTATGATATTATTATCCAGATCTATTTGATGTTCTTGTTAACTAAAAAAATTCAATAAATAAATATAGTTTTTATAAATTTCTATTGATAATGAGATGTTCAATAATAATCCACCTTTTCCCCCTAATTAGGGAGTTATGTTTGATATTCTCATTGATGAATTAATTAATTATTTAGTTTTATTTTATATTATCACTTTATGTTTAAATAATACCCATATGTATTTAAATAATATTCTAATTATGGTTGATTTAATTTAATTTTTTTTGTCAAAGTGATTTGATGATAAAAATATTATGAAATATGAGGAAATATATATATATATAGAGATAGATAAATGTATTAGACCTATTATTATTCATTATGTTTAATGTCTTGGTTTTATTTTACTATATTGCAAAATTGATGTTTTATATACTTAATTATAATAAATTTTTCCAGATTAAAATATACTATTTGAAATGGAGGATAAATGAATATGATCTTCTAACTCAACCTAGATATAAACCTCATATTTTGGAGGGGCTATCCCAATAACATCAACTTTCAAGAAAATTGATTTTTTAAAGAAACCACTAACTACTAATGTCATGAAATAATTCAGGATTCATCATCACATTGTCATACAAGATGAGGAATCTAGAAAAGTTTCTTTGTATTTGATTGTTTTCATCTTCTCTATCTATAAAATAATCGAATCCTTGGAGGAGAGTCAGGTCATATTAACCAACTACTTATAGGAAGAAGTATCTTTTTAATGGTGGTAAATCATGCTAATGAATGTGAAAAATATATCTTAACTGTAATAATTTATAGGATGACATTTTTTAATAATTTTACCCACAATTCCAATGTAATGTAAACATTGTTTTTTATGATTCTCATAAAGGATTGTTGATAATTATGGATTAGTAAACCAATATTTTAAAACCTATTCAATTATCCACAAATTTGAGCGTATGTGATAAGTCTAAACAAATATTCTTCAAGATATTCTTGAAAAGGGAATTATAGATCCAGGTTATGCTCTACAAATTTCCAAATATTTATGAATTTGTTCATTAGTCTATAATTTAATTGAGTAGACCTAATCAAGATACATGAACATGTAGATCTATTCCAAATTTGGTTTCATGGGAGTATTAATATAGTGTCCAGATGAAATTATAAGATGTTTATAGAATTTAGCTTTCTAATTAGGTGAATTGTGGAGGTGGAACACCTTTTTTACCTTTTTTTGGAGATACCACTATTGATGTTCCATAAGTGTGTGCTCATAAGATGCATCAATTTGAAATAAATTTTAAATGAAAAACAATGTCAATCTTTTTGGAATTTTGGCTATCTGAGGATGTTTATTACATAAAAATTTATATAAAATGATTTAGAGAAACATTTTCTTTCATTCAAATCAAATTCCAAATACAATTCTCAATATAGAGAAGGTAGTCAAGAACCATCTTGAAGATATAAACAATGAGTCCATAATGGTTGTCAATTTTGGTTAGAAATTATTCAGTTTTCCAAGAATTAATTTTCACCACATGTAAGAAGTTTGGTTAAGGTGTAGTATATTCCAAGGATCAATCCACTATAGATAATAAAGTTTTTCATATTAACATATAAGTTGCTATTTAGTTTTCCTCTGTATTATATTTTAGGTAATTTAATACCTATCATCCACATTTCATTTCTCTAATTAAGTGATTTCTCTTTTTGACAACAAAGAAAAGTTATCACCATGCTATGAGTGTTTTGACAAGATAATAGAGAAGTGAATAGAACAAAAAGTAAAATTTTATCTTTTTCTTTAGTGGTATATTCGTTCTGATATATATTAGACCATATGGTTCTCAATATAGATAAATTTAATAACATTTTGGGGGTGTTCTAGTTGAATTAGTTACATTAAAGCATTGGTTTCTATGAATGGAGTGTATCACTATCATCCCTAGTAGTTTTTCAATATAAATTTTATCAAGAATATGGGTATCAATCTAGCTGATATGGACATATTCAAGGACAATATAGAAGTATTGGAATTGACCTAGATTGACCGAAACTTGTGGAATTGGGAGCTAAAAGTAGTTATGTTTTCCTCCATAAGTTAATCATTTCCCCAATGTCTTCCTAAATAATTTATCAACACTACATATAAAGTGAGATGTAGAGTTCACTATCATCCTTTTTCCCACAGTTGATCAAATATCAATTCCATTATATCTTTAGGATCATAATAAATTTGTAGAATTGAAAATGAAACTAGAGGATTTAGGGGATAATTGATTCATTAGGACAAAAATATTCCCTTGGGGCGCTCTAGTTTTCTTTTAAATTAAGGTATATATAAGAATATTAATTTTTTGAACCATTTGAAACTAAACTGAGAAACAATTAGGAACCTTTTCTCTTTTCCTTATATTGATGATATGTTTGATCATTTAAAATGATAAAGGTGGTTATAAAAAATTTACCACTCTTAATGAAATAAAAATCTGAGTGTCATGTAAACATAAATTCCTAAAAATTCTTTTTATAACTTCTATGAGTATTTATAATATCAATTCATTCATATTGAGTTGGTGAGTACACATAATGTGTTCATGGATATAATTATCAATACCATTCATCCTTGATTCATATTTATGGTCTTTATGGAAGATATAAAGGATTCTAAATCCCATAATGATAATCAAAATCATCGTGATATTTAATTAATGAACTCAAAAGAACATATATAATATTATATTCTATCAAAATTATCATTCATGATGAAGGAATTTAGTTCATCATGCATGTGATTTTGGAATCCATCATTTCAATAAAACCTAAAGCAGTGGAATCCTTTATACCCTTGGAAATTTCCCTATTGAAATTATTATCAGAATATTTTAAAAACTCATTTAGAATTAAATAAACATTATTCATATCTTTTCAGGGATAACTACTCTATTAACCAATGAGAAAAAAAGATGTTTCAATTTTTTTGTTCATATCAACATGAAGAATCATGTTAGGAGTTGAAATCTAAACTATCATAATTATCTTTTCTTATACTAGATAATACATTTGAGGTGTTTGAGGCATATTGTTATGGCTAATATTTTGGCCTCCATTTTGATTTTATATAAGATCATCACGTACAGACATAGTTTTCTATAAATACCTATCCTCATGAATGAAGTTAAACATCCAATTTCATGGAATTAACCTTTTTTACATTCTATAAAACAATAGAGGAATAATTTTGTTTATATATATAATTATAGTATTTAGAGAAAATTAGAACAATAAATAAATATTCTTACAATAAATATTAAATTTCATGAATTTTCAAAGGGAGGAATATATTATTCATTTGTTATCTATATTTGGTATACACATGGTAATTACAATTTTCTTTCCAATTGAAATTATTTGTAATGAAAATAATTTAGAGGAAGATTGTAAATATTAAGAATGGTGAATTATTTCACGTTTATCCAACAATTACATAAGTTTGGTAAATGATTTTATAGGGATACATCACCACTATATCAAAATGTTAACATATTTATCTAAGTGAATCCAAGATTCATAGATTTAGGACCCTAAATACATAAATATTAGAGACAAAATTTATTGTTAGAATATCCCGGAATCATGGTTAATTGAGACTCTTTTCATTCAAGAAATATGTGGGAGGATCATTGTTCCTAAAAGTATATGTGAGTAGGTTATGAAGGTGTACCATCCCTCTAGCTGGGTGTTTTACAGTAGGATCACACATATGTACCATGATATTTATCACTAATTTAGTAGCCTATAATGAATAAAGTAATTACGGTTTTTATCTCTAAATTATTTACTTTCATACAAGTAATAGTTGACGATAAAATGTTTATAGGTAAACATTGACCACTTCCTTGTAGCATGTGTAATTTAGATGAAATAATTATAGATTTTGTGACCACCTTTATAGAATTAAATAAATTGAAATATGTAATTTTTGAAATATTGGATCATATAATCAATAAATATTACCATTCTTCTTATAATGGAATAATTCTAGGTTTATAAACTAAGATCTATATATGTTAGAGATATACAAAATATTTAAATTATAACATACATTATCAGCTATGACCAATATCCAATGTTTATATCCTGGTTTCAGAAAGTAATGCAATGATATCTCGGGTCTTGGGTGAAATTTATTATAAAAAATAATCCACATATTAATGGTTAGTCTAATAATACTATATGAATATTAGAATATAGGCTTCAAGCCTATATCATTAAATGAATCGGCTCATGGGATAATTTTACTTTTTATTGGAATCATCATATAAATAATATTAACAATATTCTATTTAGATATCCCTTATGAAGAATTACAATGGAGAATATGTTTCTCTACTTTCTGGTGAAAAAATATTGGTTAGTCTTCTATAATTGGGAATAGAATTTTTTAGGATATGATAATGTTGGTGAAGATAATTTAAAATTTTCTCATGATTGTTCAGTATTGAAAAATAACTATCTCATACATTAGAGGTGACTCTTGGAATTCAATGTTGATTATCATGTATTTATTCACATATTAAATTTATTGGATCACCAATTTATGTCTAATGGATGATAAGTTTGAGATAGTTCAGTCCTTTTAAAATTACTATTATTGTTGGGGAAGTCACTTATCCACTCACCTTACTACTAATGTTAAGTTCTGTGCACCCCACCATTCTTATTACCATGATATAAGTATGTACCTCACCCATTACATGTGATTTGGAATGACTATATTCTGTGATAATATGATCCATACTACTTAGAAAATACTATATTTATTATTACTCGGTTTTAGAAATTTCTTCCAAGAAAAGAGATCCCCTTGGATAGGGTTAGGTGGAATCATGGAAAGCTATAAGATTAAAAATAGGATCATGAATTTGATATGATTAACCTATGTATGGATATATTCTATTATAATGATTTTTGAAGCTTAATATGGGTGAGTAGCCCGATTATGGAGCTAGTAAAGACCCATATCCATTTAAATATTCTTTTTTATTTACTTTCAGTGTCTATATTACTTTTTTGGAGTTTTTTAATCCTAGTAAAGTTAAATTATATGTAATGGTATTTAATGGAATGGTAAATAAGGCAGGGAGACCAATTTTCATCTAGGAACCATTGAGCACCTGGTGGGGTCTTGGTGTATTGGTGGTTCTTTTACAGACTACTAGGTACCTAATAGATTTTAGTGCGTATCTTGTAGTTTCCAAGGAAAAATATCATTAATAATGAGAAAATTTGGCAATTTAAACCTAAATTTATTACTATTTAATATTTAAATATGAAATTCATAGTAATTGGGTCTTTTATTTTCTATACATTAAGAACTCCATAACATCATAAACACTCTATATGATTCCACCGACCACACTTGATTCAAGTTGTTTCTTTTTGAGGCAATGACAGATTTTTTAAAATTGAAGGATTTATATTCTCATAATACTACCACCTATATATTATTATTATATTAGTGGATATATCTCATCATAGGAAAATTATAAGGCTTCTGGGGTTCATCTGATCGTATTTATTTCTTTCGATATTGTTTCTTTGATGATTAACCTGGGTGTATAGAGGTAATGTTGTAAAAACACATGTAATGTTAGAATAAATAATTTTAATGCCTTATAAATATTGAAAATAAAGATATTGTAGAGTTATAATCATTATAAGAATATGATATAATTTTCTCGTTAAAAGGAAAAAAGCATTATTTCTAACCAAAATTGATTTTCAAGAATTATATATTTTTATTTAAAATGTAAATTTCCAAATTACAGATGTTTCATTTTCACATATTTATATAATTTTTTAAAATAAAATGTTAAAAATATCTTAGGATGATTTCTTTATTATTTTTGATGAGTTTTAAGTTTTTTAATAAATAGTGAAAAATACTAATTTTTATTGAAATTTTTATTTTGATTTAATTTATTTATAAAATTTTATATTATAGTTTTTTTTAATATTAAAATTTTCCCATTTTTAAAAGGATTCATTTTTTTCAATTTTCAAATGATTTCATTACATTATATTAGTATAAAAAAATTAATATTTAAAACGACAATTTTTATGAAAACTCATTTTTTCGTTACAATTTTCTAGTTTAATACTAGATTAAATAATATAGATTCAATGTTTTTTATTTTCAATAATTTGATTCCATATTTGGAATAAATGCTACAACATTTTGTAAATAGGTACAATTTGTTTATGGTCAATATTAATAGTAACTTATGTAGTTTTTGTTACCACGGTAAAGTGTAAATTAGATAATTAATGTGAAAAATAAATTGAAAAGGACTATAAAATAACCCTTACAGGTGAATTAATTTTATTTTATGATTCCATTTATTCTAAACCCTACAATATTTTTATATGGTATTTTTTCCATTTTGATGTGATTATAACATTTATAATATTTTTGTAAAGAAAAGTAAATAGTGTAATACTCATGTTTCTAAAAACTACAATGATCTTAACATGTGGATAAGCAATGGTTACATTCAGTTATAATTATTCTTTTGATATATAAATTATTTTTATTTACCATGGAATTTGTTTAGTATGGATATAAGGTTTTTTAATTCTTACATGATGCCATCAAAATAATTATTAAATTAATGGTAATTTATAATAAATGATGTTAAAAATATTAAAATTATATACCTTTAATGAGTTATAGAGGCCCAATTATTTTCTATATATCTTTTATATTTCAAGGATATGTTACATTATTAAATTTTAATTCCTTATATTTATTGATGTTATAAAATTTAAAGTAAATGAATAGTTCTAAAATTTACATTGTGTAAATTCAAGGAAAATATTAATTTATTAAATAATATAAAAATACTAAAAATCATAGAATTATAAAAATCAGTTTTATATGGTTCATGAAATCATCCATGGTCATATAAGGTGTTTTTTTTATATTATAGTAATATTATTAATCCTTAACATGTAGAAAATTTAAATATTACAGTAATTATTGAAAGGGATAATGATGGGTTAAAACCAAAAGATAAAAGAAAAAAAATAGTCAAAACCAATATTATTTATATTTTATTACAAGTTTGAAATAATTAATCTTCATATATTAAACATAATGTTTTAGGATACATTTTTAATAAGAAAGGAATTTATAATAATCTAATCTTTTTAAGAAATTTGAAGAGTTCATCTCCCTTCCCTTTCAAAAGGGAACTTATTCATCCATTTACATCACGCATAAAACCAATTTAGTTTCTAAATAACTAAAAATAAAGTATTAACATTTCTATCCAAATTTTTAAGAACTTTCAAATGGAATAATTCAATCTTTAGTGGTCTGAAGGTGTTAGGAAAAGGAGGTTGCCCAAAGAAGAGGTATTATTCTTAACCGAGCGTTTCTATTTTACGTTTTATTCCACCTACTTAAAATATTTTGTAACAATGTTTATGTAATAAAAATAGATTCTTCAATATAGTACGGTGTTTTTATGCTATTGAAACTACATATATCTATCTCTATTTCCATCAAATGGTGAATGAAACCATCATTAATGTGTATGATGGACCATCGCCTTACAAATCGATGTAATAAAATTTTCATCACAGTCTCTCATTGATTGTTATAATGATATAATATATATATATATATATGTGTGTGTGTGTGTGTGTTTTTGTTTGTGTGTGATATTAACAAAATTTTATTATTATTAAACTAGATTTTACCATTTCATATTTTACAATTTCATTCCCCGAATAGATATAATGTCGTCGTGCAATCTTTTGGACTTCCACCACCATGAAGCGATGAGAATAATTTTTTTATCACCACAACACATAAATGATATATATATAAGTATATATAAATAAATACTATGTAATTTATGATATTATTATCATTATGAATAGTTAAATTAATACTTACTATCTTTCCATAATGATCATTGAGAAATGGAAATGTTACTCTTGTGTTGGTACAACCGACTCCCTCCATGATCATAACATAGTCTATTTCAGATAATAATATTTCATTGATGGATTTAAAATTATATTTCACCTATAAAAATTATAATTATGTCATTAGTATTATTTTTTATATGTTTTTATAATGACCACTTTGACCAATGATTCCATACCAATTTCATTTTGTATTTTTTAACAGAGTATCATCAAATCATAAGACATGACCTTAAAATATTATGTAATTTTATATAAAATTGTGGTAAATAAAATAAAATCAATAATGAAATTTTAAAGGTTCATTAATAAAGTAAATAATTTAAAAATTCTTTTTTAAGTAAGACATAGAATACACATAAGGTGTAAGAATCAAGGTAATTGACTTTATTTTAAAAATCATCATTTAAAGATTCACTTAAAAATACCTTTTATACTAAGTCCTTGTTTTTTAAAATTATTTTGATGGAATTTTTTATATTTTAATTAAATACATATTATAAATATTTTATGTCTATTTTTAAATTATTTCAATTTTTTTCAAAATTACTCTTTTCATGAAATATCTTTTTTCTTTATAAAATAAAATACAATTTATTATTTTAATGTATATGAAAATAGTGAAATTTTCATCCACAATAAAAATTATTTGATGTTTGGATTCCTTTACAAGATTTCATATTCTATTAAAAGTAATGAATTATAATTGCGTTTTTCAATTTATTTTGGTATTGAAAATAGGTTTGTAAGTGAAAAGTGTATTTTGATATCTGAAAGCAACATGCACAAAGGTTTAAATGTTTTTTTCAATGGTTTTATTCATGATATGGTCCTTATAATTTTTTTATCAAGGTTTCAGCCTTATTATAGTTCATTGGTGACCCTAGAAGATCATATATGATGGGTGTTCCAAGATATCCCTCCCACGCATTGGGTACGGATAATGTTATCCAGATAAATATATTAGAAGTTAGGCATATGGCAATTACAATTATAAGGGTTCTTTTAGGGGTTCTAAGACAATGATTTCCCAAGGGACATGTATGAATTTTATAGGTTTTATATGATTTTTAATTGAAATAAGTTGATTAATAAAGGTAATCAAATAACTTTTTATAGATATGTTATGGATTTTCGTGTAAATGATTTCTTTTATTTTTAAGAAAAAAAATTTCATTGGATTTCATGTTTTTTACTAAACTAATATATTTATTCTTCTTATGTCCCTTAATGAGATTTTTTTAATATACCACGTTTTAAAAGGTTTTCAATAGATTTTTTTGTATTTTGGTGCGAAATAATAAGAACAAGATCAAAATTGTGATGATGTTTCTTTTCAATAAAACATGTTTCTTTTCAAAAGTATTTTTTGTAAAAAACTATACCCAAGATAGAATTCTACACTTGTTAATAAAGATGTTTTTTTGTTAAATATTTATTACTTTCCTCTCTATAACCCTATACCTTAATGATCTTTGGGAATGAATGAAATATAATTCTAGTTTATAGTTACCAGAATATGTAATGATTATGGTAATGTTACTATAGTTTGTATCATAGAAAGAAATAGAAACATTAGAACATATGAAAATGAAAATAGAAAAAACTAAAAATATTATACCTAACGGTTATGTTGAATTTATAAATAGAGATTATATAGTGGGAAGTAACCATTAGAGATAAATCCTTCCAAATATATTTTATAGAATCGTGGGAATTGGAGATTTATAGTTTATTTCAATGATGGATCTGTTGATGAATACTATAAATTTTTGTGGAATCAATGCTAGAGATTATTAAGATCTACTATACTAAATTGTAAAAAATATTGTATAATTCTTTGTAAACACATCCTCTACCATTGAGTAGATATTAAGACCTAGTGGTAGTGGATGGATGAATCAATACACTAGAAAATATATTATAAGCCTTGTGATGTTACGAGTGTAAAAGACAACTCATTCAGTTGATCATTTTGAAGGTTAAGTTGATTGATGGTGGTAATTTGTTAAGAATAAGAGATAATGATATGTTCTTGATTCCATGGAATGTGTCACATTAATGAAACTTTTCTTCAAGAAATATTTTCAAAGTTTTACTGAATTATGAGGGAGAAACAATTATTAGAACTGATGAAAAAGATTCTAAGAATAAGTAGTAGTATATGACAAAAGATTTAAAAGATTTTCCACATACATAAAAGATTTTATTCAATAGATTTCTAACGAATTTAATATATTTTTCTCAAGATTGAAACAAAATTAATGAAGAGAGTTGGCCTCATGAGACATTAAAATATATTAGATTGTTTTTCATTATATCATGAATGTTATGGGAGAGTTTTATAAAAGCATTTATATCATAAGAAGGAATGTGTAATAAAATTATTGTATGATAGGAAATGGTGAAGAATCTATTAATTAAATAGAAATATTAGAAATTAAATTTCACATCCTATGATATGTGTGGAAAAATAAACCTCGAGAAGGCCTTATATCATCTTGGTTGTGTTACTAATGTGTTAAGTTTGTTCATAATGATTAGGACAATATGAAAAAGACTAAAAAGCAATAAAAATGAGGTACTAGATATCCATCCAATGTTTATTTGTTGTAGTTGTAATTAGTTGGATTATTATTCTAAAATGTGTCTAAAATTAATTAAACTGAATTTAAATCGTCAAATTCCAAAACAAAATAGTGCTTAAAAATTATTTTCTAATACTAATGTCTATTTTGGTCTATTAAAGGAAGTTTTTATAGTTATGGTAAATGTTTATTTTAATATTTCCAATTCACTAGTTAAATATGGACTATTATGTCTATTAATTTATGATTAATGTTCTAGAAAATTGTAATATCACAACATGGTAGTACGAAAAATCTCTTGGTGAATACAATGGGTGGAAATATTACAGAAACTGTGATTTATAGAAATATTCTTATTCATATGAATGGGATGGTGTTTCTTGGAAATATTTTTGAAATTAAAATGGTATATTTTGATATTATTTTGATTATTGATTGAACTAATTTTTATCAAGATATGATATATTTCAGAGTGAATTTTTTTTCTCATTTATTTTTTGTAGCATCACAACCCATGTGCCAATAACAGTGCCATGAGTTGGTGGGTCACAAGGCCTCAAGCACACCCCTGAAAACCAGAGGCTTTTAAAAAGAGGGAAGGTTTTACAATGGTATACTAGTTATATTATTTCTTAATAATTAGAGTATCATAGTGGTATCACAAGTGAATAAACACGTGGAAGCCTAATGTAAATCATCAATAGAAGATGAATTCTAGATGACAGAAAATATATGTAAATGTGCATCTATATAAATACATGTATCAAAATACCAATGTCCAAAAAAAAATATCCCTAGATAGCTCCAATGCATAGATCCATTATGTGCTCTACAGCTCCTATGCATAATCAATCAAGAATCATAAAGCGTGAACTTTCCTTATTCCCTACCAACGTATATGAAGTCTATTCAGGTTTCCAAGGGTGGCCAAAAAAGGTTTAAGCA
This sequence comes from Viscum album, assembly GCA_963277665.1. Lineage (NCBI taxonomy): Eukaryota > Viridiplantae > Streptophyta > Magnoliopsida > Santalales > Viscaceae > Viscum > Viscum album. Next base: position 299,823,273 of record OY728137.1, on the reverse strand, counting down.
TACACTCCATATTCCACCATCATCGATGTTTATAAAATTTAATGTATGTGTATATAATCTGAAGTATTATAAAAATATATTATAGTAATATCAATTAATAATAAGGATTAATACTATCTAGCCTTTCAACTATGATCAATAACCCATAATAGGGGTCATATGTAAAGAATGGTAAAAAATTAACTATGGAATATGTCATGTTAGAACCTATGTTTTCATATGATATACATATACTTTAATTATATAAATTATTAATTGTAGAATAATGTTAATACCCAATTTGGGAAAAGGAGTTTCAGGGGGTATCAGGGGCCTGTTCGTAGCCCAAAACCAAACATTTTGGGTGAAATAGCTTTGTTTCATGCTTAATACAAGCCATGTAGGGTTGGTCACATGGTTACTTCTAAATGATTGGATATGGAAATGGAGTCCTACATGTCAAAAAAAATAGAAAAATTGTGTCATTTGGGGTCAAATCCCTTGGCGGATGTTTGTAGTTTTTTATACTGGTTTGAGTCACGGTTTGTGCATGCTTAGTAAAACCTTGTGTTCAATCCATTTTAGGGTCCCTTTTCTATATCAAAGGGATCACATTTGGAACACAGTTTGGGAAAAATTTTGACCAACCCATGAAATCAAAGAACTTTGGTAAAATTATATTTTTCCCTAAAAATTTATTTAAAACAAAACCTATTTTATTAGTTCCTCATTCTTTGTACAAAAACACATATTAAAGATCCTTCTTGATCTTTTTAGTAGGCTCTAATCCCATTCCTTCATCTGATATCAGATTCGAGCACCATCGTTCTCATTGGGTTTTCATTGGTAAGATCACAATTTCTTTTGTTATGTTCCTCATTCTCCTTGTTATCAATGGTGTTGTTTTCATGTATGCTAAGAGGCCTGAATTTTAGGTTCATCATCTGTTCTTCTATTTTCTTCAAATATGAGTCAAATCAAGAGACAATAATGGAAGGGAAATCTAATATAGGGATATGGAAGGTATTCTATAATTATTCCATTTGGTTTAGTTCTTTATTAAGTTAGTTTCCATTATTATACCCATTGGACATTCTAGCATAGATCGGAAATAGGTTTTCGTAACCAGATTAAAAGAAATGGAACTTGTTAGGGATTCCATTTAATTCCCTTGATACTCTTTGGAGGTTTTTTCCCAGCAAAGGCCACCCATCGGGAGTTCCCATTTCGTATTAAAATTTTTAAACCATGTGATGGAATATTATTTCATACTTTAATTGATAAAATGTTTTATATGGTTTTGTTTAAATGAGTAGGTATATTGGTTGAGTGAATTTTAATGTAAATGGTTCAATGAGTATGTAACATCCTTGATTGTGTTTGGATGAGAATGGATATATGAATGGGTGAACTAATATAGAGTGAAATTATAAATGGATCAAATGAAGAATTATTCCATTTGATGCCAAATATGTTTCTCTAACTGGTCATGAACTTGATAATGGATGCATTTCATAGAGATTTCTCCATGGATCTTGATTCCATGGTATGACTTTGGCCTTTCTACACCTCGGATCTAGTTAGTCTAGGGTTCACAGTTGACATGGTCGGTATACATTCTCCTAGAACTCCATCTCAAGCCTATCCTAGAAACAATTGAGATGATACTAGGACTCTGTGAAGATTCCTTGGTGTTATACAAGTAGGATCTGAACCTTTGTGGTTTGAAACATGATTATACAGCTATACCATGGAAATGTGATATGATTAGTTGTATGACTTGGATGTGGTTGTAATGGAATTACAGAATGAATAGAAAGGATGTGGGTTATATGAGACATTATGTATATGGTGTTTCTATGGTGTTCATTTTGTTTTAAAATGTACATGGATTGTTACAAGAGCTTGTATGTTGTTTTTTAGGGATCCTTGAGAGGCTATTCAGTATCACTAGTTTCAAGGTATAAATTACATGGGTACTTTATATTCACAATACATACCTATTTTACATTGCACTCCTCTATAGCATGTTATATTGCACAACCCTATTGTTCTATATATCTTTTGGTTGTTACATTCTAGGATTTTATCACATATATTATTTTAGATACCATTAGGTAACTAAAATGAATATATGGTTGTAGATAGGTATTGGGTAAAGAACACCCAATTCGATGTCTGACATTGTGTAATTCATAGAAGTAGGGGAGTATGAGACTGAGTTGATTCCCATAGTGCTATCTGGAGATAAGACCTTTTTATACTTTTTTGGTATTTTTATAGATGCATTGTATTTTACTGTTGGGTACCTATTTTGGATGCATTTTAGAATCATTACATGTATCCTTGTCTTTTTTATATGAGACTCTATATAGAATATTTTATATATTCGTGTATTCTTTATTTATATTATGTCTGATTGCTACACTGCTATTGATGTTTTCTGTTATTGACATTTCACTATGTTACACTCTAGTAAGAGGGTATATTATCCCTAAAAACACACCCTAGACCCTCACTACTATTCATCAGGATCTAGCATTTGGGGAGATTATCTTGATGCCATGTAGACAATCGGGCTTAGTGCACTATTGGGCAGCATCTGGGTCTGGGATGTTACAAAGTTGTATCAATTATTTTTTTTTGGTTTATTATTTGGTAATTATAGAAATAAATAAAAAAGAATTGGAATTTGGTAATGAGTAATTCTAGTGCATAACTAAGCCAAGTACAATAAAAATTCAAATTACCTTGAATGGAAATTGTTGTTCTCAGGATTTTTACTCTTAAAATTGATTTGAATACACTATTGGGTGATTCTATTGAATTGTAATGTTAATAGAGATAATATTGGGGGTTCTATTTTGATATAAACTAACGAGATAAGGGTATTGCATCTCATGAACCATTTTAGTCAATTGGTAGAATTCCCATGGTTTGAAGTATTCCATTCCATATTGAACGCATTATTGTTCACATTATATTATGATAGGTGATCTGAATGATATAACAACTATTGTGATATATTTCATTGCATAGAATTGAGAAAAAAGGTTGTTACTCAGAGCACCTATCATAATTTAAGATGTGTTTTCAGGATTAGGCTATTGTAGAAACCTTGATTAGCTAATATTTTCATGGTGACTCACTGAACATGTTTCATATAAGCTAGTATGGATTACGAGGACACAATGTTTTTTTCACATAGAGTATGGGCCCTTCTTGGGTCTGAATTTGATGAACCATTTTGTCAAGTCATTTTAAATGGCTGTCAAATGAATATTTAAATGAATAAAAAATTGAAATGATAAATATAGATTTCTACCTAGACCTAAATATTTAGTGGTTAAGGGGTATTATCTCTTGTGACTTTTCTGAATATTTTCTTTCTAACCCTCCTATCATTAAGAGAATGTTATGTTGTATAACCTGGAGATAGGTAGGATTTGACTCATCATATTCTTTTCAACTATAAACACTGATATCTTTCTTTTATATCATGTGTGTTAAGAATTGTAGATAAAATCCACTATGAAGAACACTATTCTCATTCTAGGAGGTCGGTGATTACCACGCTCAAAAGGTGGTGGGATATGGGTTAATAGTGGATCCTCTTGTAGTTCTATATATTTCACCAATTGTTGTTCCAGACATAAGTTTTGAGGAATTGTTCTTTGAGGGGTATTATCTTTTCATGAATAATTTTATGGGAGTACTATATTCATTCTTGTTTATTGATGAGCATACGTAGGAGATCCACTTGTATCATCCTCCCACGTTTTTGGGGGATGGAGGTACACAGGCTGTAGAGCTATAGATTGAGACTATGATATCGGTCTTTTATAATCTAGAGACAACTCTTGAGATGAGAGTTATGATCATGACTTATATTCTCTGAGGAGGAACAAAGCATCAGTGTGATGTTCTGAACTAGGATAATCAGATGAGAGAAAACGTTTGGGATATTTTCTAAACTAGTTTTTATGACTTCTTTATTACAAGAATCTTCATACATAGAGGGATAGTGAGTTCATGTGTGTGGAGTGGGGTACTATTATAGTTATTAAGTACTAGGCTGGATTAATAGATTTTCATCATTTTTTTCGATGTACCATGATGATAAGATATCAAGGGTGTGATGATTTGAGGAAGGTATCTGAATTTCCATTTGATATCAGGCCAGTGTGTTCATATTGATCTCTATTACTGAAATTTTGAATTATGATCTAATTAATGAATGGAATGTAAGGGAGGATGGGGAGGAGAGAAGGGCAGTGAAGTTCCTGTACCCACTATTTCAATGTCTTGATGCTAGAAAACCCATTAAGAGGATTGATATGAGATGAGTACCATCAAATCCGTGAGTGATGGTAGTGTGGTTTTATATCACCAGTGTGGCAGACATTATTACATTGAGAATAAATGTGATCCTGACCCATTCGTTCGATGAAGTTGTGGAATTATTTTTCATGTGCATATTTATTATAGGAAATTCCATGCATCAGTGAGTGGTTGGGGTTATCTCTGTAACAATGTTTAGTATAGGGTTTCCTATCTTCGTATCAATATAGGAGATGGAGCTGCACTGGTCAATCTGGCCGTGCTATGGATGGTTTTGGTTGAGGTATTCTTAGAAAAGACACACTGAGATAGCAGAGTGGGCATACTATATGTGGTGATGTTGTATCAAGGGGTCATGGTTAAATACCAATATATTATGTATAGCCTACCCCTATGGATAATGGTGAGAGACTATCTATAGTTAGAGGTACAATCACAGTAGCCTCAACTCTTGTATATGATATTTTTTTAAATAGGCGCATTAGATTGTTTTATATCAATACCTATTATGGAAACTCATGTGATAGTGATTCTATTTTATGAGGGATTTATGAATATCAACACTCATTTTTGATAATAATAGAGGATGTATTCTAGTGTTAGGAGTTCCCCCTTGAGGTTGGAGTTTGTCACTTTTTATAGAATCTGTTTTTCTTTGAGATGACTAGGTTTAATGTTATACTAGGTATGTAATTTCTAGTATCATAGTTAGTTTATTATGATAGTTGTCATCATAGTTTGAATTTAATGTCACTATAGGTTGAAAATAATACTCATAAGGGTGAATGAGATATCTTGGAGAGCTGAGCTGAACTAGAGAAACATGGCCTGGGTGGGATGACATGCCAGATTACTAGTTGGTATTTTGATGTCTATAGAGCATGTCAGGAAGTCACTCCTCATGTGGTCGAACGATTATAGGGATTTTTATCTAAAATTTGTATGGTTTACCTCCTCATATATAGGTTGGGTTCTTCATTGAGTTAGTATGAGTAACTACACTGGTGTCCATTCCTCCTTACAGAATGGATAATACAAAGATGTAGTAGCTCAATAGAAAATTTTATGATTTAAAGGAAATTTGTTTTATTTGACCCATTACTTCTCAATGGGGATTTCAATTATTTTTTTTGAAAAAAAAAATTGGTACCCTTATCCTTTTCATGGATTTTTTTGAAATTTAACCAGCTGATGCAAAAGAATCTATATCCTTTTTGTGGATATATAACAATTTTGTTAAGATTTGAGGAGCCTAGGTGTTCTTGAATGTTTATTTGAGATTAATATATCATAAGGTATGTGTTCAAACTATAGAAAAAATCATAAATTTTTTTTAATTAGTTATGTTATATAAAATTATCTGTTTATTTTGTTAGGAATCACAAACACGCCTTCAGTTTTCATATTGCTTCCATCATTATTTGGATTCATTTATGGTGATCTTCATGGAAGCGATATTGGTGGACTCTACCAATCAACATGACCATTCCAAACATCTTCGGATCAGATTGTAAAAACTAGTATTGAATCAATTACAAAGTAATATCAGAAAGTTCCACATTTGGATAGATAAGATTCACTTCCTGGGTCATATTACATAAAAGATGGGATTATCAGTTGACCTAGAGAAGGTGAGTGTTATAACAACCATGTTATTTATTTCAAACATAAAAATAATTTATTACATAAATTATTCCCTTGATACAACATAGAATATTTATATTTCTAGTGTCTTTAGGATTAGGAACCTTACATAACAACTTAAAACATGAAATACACATCTTTATTGAAAACTTATTTTATAGGAACACATACATTACTTTGTACTTATCAATGCATTGGATAACCTAAGGACATGTATAAAAAAGTTTGATAAATAAATCCTAGTAAGGGAGTAAACAAGCCATAATATGAAGAATACAGTACATGGTATTGAATAGTTATATCAATTGAGAATAAGAGAAACATGAACATAAAGGCATGATATAAAATGATTATCATATCATTGAAATGTGGCAACAATATTTTACATGATACTAACATCAGACAAGGCTCATTGCAAATGGATCATGAGTAAACCCTAATTTTACTTGAATTAGCATGAATAAAACCCCATTGAACTTGAACTATAATGATACTTATATTTACATAATGCATTGGACGAATATCAAGACACACCCTTAATCATTTCGTTTCATGCATAAGTGTGCCCCATGGATCATATAACAAGGAATCATTCAACATCATTAGTTATTCCATGATTAAGGAATTTTGAATTAATACATGAATCTATATAATAAATAAGTAATTGTTCATAAAGGTTAATACCCTTGATAGAGAGATGGGCTAGGTATTAACTATACATTAACATTTTATTGGAAAATCAGGGTGCAATTTCGGCATTAGAACAACGTGACATAAGAATTCAGAAAAAAGGTTGATGAGAGAGAAATGGGTGTATCATCATATGTATATAAAATGTAAAGTAATTGGGTCATATAGATACATGTCACAAAATATATAATTGAATTTATATTTATAATAAAAATTAATTGCATAAATTTATAGGAGGATATTGAAATCCATTACGGAATTTCTGCATGGTAACGGGTGTACATGGGAGGAATTAATCTGGGACAAAGGGGTATAAAATCATTAAAAAATCAGGAGGAAAGTATGGGGAGATTATAAATCAAACCCCAATATTTGTAATTGAAAATACATGGGTATAGAAATGTAAAAAATATTGGACAAAAAATGATAGAAGAAGAAACCCTTACTTGGAAGTGCGATCCTAAAGGATTGGGAGAGGCTTGAAAGAGACTTAATGAAAGATTAGGGGGCCTTGGGAGTGTTTTAGTGACTTTAGAGCTGACCTTTTTTGAGCTCCAATGGTTTTTATTGAAGATTAAGTGGGATAATGGGTGGGATTATATAGGAAAAGAGAGGGAATTCTTTATTATTTAGGTTTTGGACACTACAAATTAAACTAATTAAAACCACAAAAATCATTGGATTTTTCCCAAGAATTTTTCGAAAGGGGAGTGGAAAAATTATTATATAAGTAAAATGGAAAATATTTTAAAAATAATAGGATTTCTTATGTTTAGGTGAGTCACACTATCAAAGAAATCATTTTTAAATTAAATTGTTTTATAAGTCTTGGAGGGTCCACTAAGGAACCATAAAATTAATAAAATCAAATCTAAAATCAAATTATTTTATAGATAAAACATATATCGGATGAAACCCACATTTATAGTATTTTATTACATCAATATTAGGTCATTATGATATCATAAAACACATTAAATAATTAAACAATATTTAATTTTTACCCAAAAATTCTAGTGTCTCAGAAAATTATGAAAAATTCACCATTATATAATTTCAACATACATAATCAAAAAATGATATTCATTTTATCCTAATATGTCTCTAAACATGTGAATTTTTTCTTTTAAAAAAATGGACAATTATCAGAAATTCATGGGTTCTCACAAAAACAACGTTTAAACCTTAATAAAAATTACAATTGTATTCATAAAAAACTTATATGATAATTTATATTTAATAAAAATTAATTTAGTAATAATATTTTATTAAAATATTATTTAAATTAAAATATAAATTAATTAAAAAAATATATTTAATAATTTAATATTAACTAAAAATACTATTTGGGCTTTTAAAACTATTTACAATGTAACAATAACAAAATTAATGTATGTTCTCTATAAAAAATAATGTACATAATCTTAGTTCTAGGTTCTTGTTACCTAACCCCTTATAAAACCTATATAAGACCTAAGGGTATGGAGTGTGATGGCGACATACTCTTGGTGAGGCTCAGATAACATCTCTCAGATGGTAATCTCTATCAACATCCACTTCTCCTATAGGCGGTTTTGTTCATGCTTAACGTGTTGAAGCTTGGCTTGAGATTGGTCAAGAGAGAATCCAAGTGACTCTACATTATTTCAAAGCTTTGAAAAATGGGATTCATATCGATCAATTCTACTAGATGAGGCCATCGCATCTTTTTTCTGAGTAAATTGGATTTTTAGTGCACTATATTTATACTAATTATGTGATCACTATTCAACATCTATATTAGAAATGGTAACAATTCTTAACAGTATTTTGTAATCCAAAAACACAAATACAATGAATTGAATATGTTATATAACCATTTTACATAATAATACATTTATTTTGATCAAGATGAATTTCCATTAATAAAATTTTGGGTTGTTACAATCTTCCCCCCTTAAGAAATATCTCCCTAGAAATTTATTTTTCCCAAACTAAAATAGATGTGCGTAACTCTACTTCATCAGTTCCTCTAATTCCCACATTGCCTCTTAAAACTTATGGTTTCACCCCAACACCTTTATGAGGGGAATTTTTGTATTTCATAGAACTTTTTCCATACGATATAAAATCTTCATAGGCTTCTCTCCATAGGTGAGTTCATTATCCAATGGTACCACCACTTGATTGAGTACACGAGATGGGTTAGGTATGTACTACCTCAAGAGTGATACATGGAATACATCATCAACTGGAGATAGGTTCGGTGGGAGTGCTAGTTGATAGCCCACTTCTCTAATGCGATCAAGGATCTCAAAAGGGAATATGTAGCTTAGAATAAGCCTTCACTTCTTCCCAAATCTCATAACTCTATTCCATGATGATATGAAGAGGAGTACTAGGTCTGTGAAATCAATCTATAGGTCTCATAAAAAATTATCTGCATATCTCTTTTTTCGACTCTGAGCATATTTACTGTGAAGCTCGATAGTCTTAACCTTATCAACCATTTCTTCATCCATTTCTGGACCTTGGAATTTTCTCTCCCCAACATCATCTCAACATGACGGTGTTCTACACCACTTCACATATTCGGATTCAAAAAGATTAATTTAGATTCTTGAGTAGAAATTTGAAAGAGAACTAAACTAGAGGAAGATGTTTATCAAATCCTACTTTTAAGTACATTGAGCGTGCTCTCAACGTGTCCTCAAGTGTTTGGATAGTCCTCTCAGATTCGACATCAGTTTGAGGATGATAAGTCATACTAAAGTTCAGCACAGTATTTAGAGCATGTTGAATACTCTTCTAGAACATAGAAGTAAATCTTGGATCTTGATCATATACCATATATAGTGGTAATCTTTGAACCTTTACCAATTATTTGATATAAATCCATGAGAATTGATCCAATAAGAAATCTTCTCGAATTTCAATGATGTGTGCGGTTTTTATAAGACGATCTACAACAACTCAGATAGCATTGTTTACTTTTTATCTCTTCCGAAGTCTTGTCTTAAATTCTATGGTGTTGTTAACTCATTTCCATTAATGTGTGGGTAATGGTTACATCATCCCCATAGACACATATCATCCTTCACTTGCTGACATACCGTGAAATTTGAAGTATATTCAGAGATTTATTTATTCATGTTATACAACTAGTAAATCTCTCAAATATCTCAATACATCTTCGTGTTTCATGGGTGAATGGAGAATCTCAAAATATGTGCATCATCCAAAAGTTCATTAATTAACTCCTGATTTTATAAAACACATAGTCTTGTCCCAAATCTCACAATTCCTTTTTCATTAACATTGAACTCCAAGGATTTCCCTTTTCTAATAGTTTCCTCTTTCATCTAAATTCCCACATCATCATTTTAATAATCTATTAACCTTTATAAATGAGATGGTTAATAAATCATTTGTGAAAGGATTGATGATGTTCCCTTCCTTATGATTCCCATTTCCATCTTTATCAAATCTAAGAATATTGGATCGTTTTCAAATCTCCTCAATGATAGAATCATTGGGTCTTTTATACATAGAGCATCTGCCACCTTGTTCACTTTCCTAGGGTATTAATGGATTGAGCAGTCATAGTATTTGATCAGCTCTAACCATCTTCATTGGTGCATGTTCAACTCTTTCTGTGTAAATATATACTTGAGGCTTTTTTGATCCATATACATTTCAAACTTTTCTCCAAAGAGGTAATGTTTTTATATTTTTTAAGAAATGATTACTTCAACAAACACTAAATCATGTGTTGGATAGTTTTTTCCATGAAATTTCAATTTCCTTGAATCATAAGAAATGACTTTTTCATTTTACATCAACACATATTCCAAGACCTTATTCGAAGCATCACTAAATACACCAAAAGATTCTTCACTTGTGGGTAGTGTGAGCACGAGCGCCATGGTAATCCTCTTTTTAAACTCCTTTAGGATCTCTTCACATTCATCACTCCAAGAAAACTTTAGTCCCTTCTAAGTGATCATGGGAAGAGGGTTGGAAAATCGTGACAAATTTACCACAAATCATTGGTAATATCCAAATAACCCCAGGAAGCTACGGATATTCATTACCGATATTGGCCTCAGTCGTCCCTCTATAGAATCTATCTTCGAGGGATACAAATATATCCCATTACTTGTGATGATACGGCCCAAGAATGAGACATTCTTGACCTAGAACTCACACTTGTTGTACTTTCCATAGATCTTATTATTTTTCAAGTTCTCTAGTATTGTTCATAGATGCTACTCTTTCCCCTCCTTGTTTTTAGTGTTTATTAGATTATATTATATAAAGACTACAACATATATTTTTAGGTATTATCTAAAGACTTTCTTCATCGAATCCATAAAGATGTTTGAAACATTACTGAGTCCGAAAGGCATTACAATGAATTCATAGTGCCCGTATCTTGTACGAAAAGTAGTATTAGGGATATCCTCCTTAAGCACCCTAACATGATATTATTCTGACCACAGATCCACCTTGGAGAATAATTTTTCTCCACATAGTTGATTTAAAAAGTCATCAATTCATGGAAGAGGATACTTGTTCTTTATCATGATTTTTTTAGCTCACAATAATCAAATAAAACGTGCATTGACCCATCCTTCTTCTTGATGAAGAGCATAGCTGCACCAAATGGTGAGGAATTTGGGTGTATAAACCCTTTATCTAGATTCTACTATAGTTGTTTCTTCATCTCCTCAATATCCACAAAAATCCATTCTATACAGATTCATGGATATTGGAAACATCCCAGGTATAAGATTAACGTTGAATTTAACATCACTTCTTGGGGGAAGACCAAGTAATTCCTCAAGAAATAGTTCAATGAATTCCCTCACAATAGGCATGTCTTCAATGATGGTTTCTCCCTTAAACTCAATCATATAATAATGATAATCATGCTCAAAGGGTATTAGTATCCATTCTTGAGATGATGGTGCTAAAGAAGATTCATCCTCCTCTTAGAACTTGTACAGAATCAGCGGTCGATTGACCATATTGAGAGTGATTTCCCTCTCACAGAAAATTATGATGTATCTATATAGGGAAAGCCAATCTATGCCAACAATTTTATCAAATTCCATTGGTGGAAGTATGATGAGGTTCGTCAAGAAGTTAAATACCCGAATTATGATAGGGGAGGAGTTATATTCTTGGGATATAATGATTTCTCCATTTTTCATTCTTACTGAAATCATTACTTTATTTATTTTTGGTGGTGTTGGGATTGTTCTACATAAAATTATCTATATAAAAATAATTCATAGTACTAGTATAAAGAATTAAGTTCTCTATTTTTGAAGGAATAACAAGAATACCTGTCACCTCTTCATTTTTAGAGTTCACTTCTGAGGTAGTGATAGAAAAATCTCACCCTTGCTACCTTGGAGGTTACTGGTTTCCACCAAAATCCCTTATTTTAGGGAACTTGTTATCAAAGTGCTTTGGTTATTCGAAGTTGAAGAATTGAAAAATGCATTGAGGGTTGAATAGTGAATTCCTCTCATCATTCATAGCTTTGGGTTTTTCATGTCAGTAGTTAATGGTCAGGTGCCCTTCTCTTCCACACCTGAATCATTTCCTCGCCCCTTTAGGAAATTTCTAGTGTATTTTTTCCGCACCTTTGTAAAGTCAGGTGTTGGATTCTCCTAGAATCATTGGATTTATCCATCGAACGAATAGAATTAAATTCCACCTTATGCTTCTTATACCCATGATAACCATGAGATTTAATGATCTCCATTTTGACCTTGAGGGCACATTAGACAATTTCCTCATAGCTCTCGAAGTCACGGATCACTAGGGATTTCTGTAGTCTCGATTTTAGACCACCAAAGAAGTGATCAACCTTGCATTCAGGGGTAACAACAATGTCATAGGTGTATCATGCAAGCCTTGTGATTTTTTCATCATAAAATCCAATGGATTCATTGTCTTTTATCTTGATGGAATGGAAGTCCCTTTCCATCTTAAGTTGGAGGGTGTGAGGAAAATAATTATCAAAAAACATTTTCCGTAAATCCTTCCATTCCATCCCCTCAATCTCATCCTCACCTTCGTATTTTTTATCAATGTCCACGATTGATCAAATTATCCCTCCATATGATAAGTAGAAAGATTTTCCTTCTATTGTTTAGAACATTAATGGATGGAGAGATCTTCACAATGGAGTTGATCAATTATTTGGACATTGAGGGATCAGATGATCTATTAAAAGTAGGAATCCTTTGTCTCATAAAGATCTTTATTGATACTTGTTCATTCATAGGGGGTGGAAAATTCTTCTTGACCCTTGTTTAATTTCAAAAAATGAGTTAACTAAGGGAGTATCTTAGTAATGTTCTCGATTCCCACTCCCATCAAATTAAGATTATCATTAGAACAGTCATCATATTGATCTTTTCATCAGTTGTTCACCCGAGTCCTCCTATTAACATCATTGTCTTGAATAAAAGGAAATTTAGGGGTAACACATAAAGGGTAATCCAAAGACAAAAATGGATTAATTATAAATTAAATTTATGTTCTAAACTTATAAATTTATAGTCTTCCATATATGTTATCCATGATCTAATTACCAACATATATTCGGGGGGATTTTTTCTTATTCCTTCAACAATGGTTTATAATAATCTTATAAATTTACCAAAGATTATCCCCCAGGAGTGTGGTAACCAAGAGTAAAGAAAGGCCCATTGTCGTGCACCAGTTCCTGTTCGAGTCTAGCTCAAAGTGGTGTTTTTGAGTTTAACCCCTAGATACATATGTGCCAGATCCGCATCTACATGCTCAAATCTAGACTGGGATGTATTTTCAAGATAAACAACTTACTCATTGCTCACCATAATTTAAGGATGTTTTTATTATACATAGACTTATTTATAAAGCTATCTCTAGGGTTAATTAATCCCAATCCCAAAAATAACTAAACATATCCTCTGATACCAATTCCAACAACAATACTCTTTATTTCACACTTAAACATAATTTATTACATAAAATCATCACTTGATACAATATATAATATAGAGAGGTCTAGTATATTTTGGGTTAGGAACATTACATAACAACTTAATACATGAAATACATATCTTTATTTACAACATCTTTTACATGACCACACACATCCCTTCTTACTTTTCATTTCATGGGATAACCTGATGACATGCATAAAAAAGGGAAAGATATAAAGCCTTTGTAAGGGAGTAAAAAAGGCATAGCATGAACAATATTGTACATGTTATTCAATAGGAATATCAATAGATCTTAAGAAACACATGAACATAATGGCATGATATATCATGATTATAAAAACATAGAAATGTGGCAACAACATTTAACATGATATTAGCATAATCCAAGACGAATTGCACAAATATCATGACTAAACCTTCATTGAATTTAAATTAGCATGAGTAAACCCTCATTTAAGTTGACTTATCATGATACTAATCTTTACCCAATGCATTGGAGTGCTATCTGGGTGCATCTTTCTTAATCATTTAATTTCATGAATAAGTGTGCAACATGGATCATATAACACAGAATCATTCAACATAATAAGTTATTACATGATTAAGGAATGTGGAATTGATAAATTAAACTATATAATCAACAAGAAATGTGCATAAATGTGAATACCCTTGAATGATAAATGGTCATGGTATTCATTACACAATGGCTTTGGCTTGGAAAATCATGGTGCAATTTCGGCAGCATAACAGTGTGACATAAGAATTAAAAAAGGTTAATCAGAGAGAAAGGGGTGTCTCTTGATATGAACATGAAATGTAAAAGAAATGGTTCATATAGATAAATTTAAAATCATGTGTAACAGAATTTAGATTCATAATAAAAAATAATTGCTTGAATGTAAATAATGAGAGAGAAATACCATATGGAATTTTGGCATGGTAACGGATGTACATGGGAGGAATTAATGAGAGTGAAATGGAAATATAATCATTAAAAGATAATTATGGAAGTATGGGGGAGGTGTGGAATCGTACCCCAAAATTTCTAATTGAAATTTAAAGTGTATACCCACATAATGATACTTTGAAAAATATGATAGAAGAATAAATCCCTTACTTGGAAGTGTGATCCCAATGGCATCGGAGAGGCTTGAGAGAGGCTTCTTGAGAGCTTGGGGTGCCTTGGGAGGATTCTACAGACTGGATGGAAGAGGTTGGTCATGATCCAAATATTTTATGTGAAGGGGATGTGGGATATTGGGTTGGTTTATATAAGAAAAGAGAGGGAATTATTTATTATTTACATTTTGGACACTATACATTAAACTAATTAAACCCACAAACCAACCCGTGGTTTTTCCCGTGATTTTTTAAAAATGGGAGTGGAAAATTTTATTTTATAATTAAAATGGAAGAACGTCTTAAAATATTAGGCTTTCTTAAGATTATGTGAGTCACACTCTCAAGAAATTAATTTTAAAAACATAAAATGATTTATAAGTCTTGGAGGGTCCACTAAGGAACCATAAAATTAATAAAGAAAATATAAAATCACATTATTTTAATGGTGTAACATATATTGGATGAAAATCACATTTATAAAATTTTGTTACATCACTATTTGGTCATTATAATATCATAAAACACATTATATAATTAAATGGTTTTTAATTTTTACACAAAAATTCGACTGTCTCATAAAATTATGAAAAATTCACCATTAGATAATTTTGATATAATGAATCCAAAAGTGATATTAATTTTATCTAAATTATTTTATAAATATTTTACTTTTTTACTCTTAATATAAAAATTGATTTTTATAGAAAATTCATGGGTTTTCTCCAAAACAGCAGTCAAACCCCAATAAAAATTATAATTGTATTCATAAAAAATTATACGATCATTTATATTTAATAAAAAGTTATTTAGTAAAAATATTTTACTAAAATTTTATTTAATTCAAAAATCTAATAATTAATAAAAATATATTTATTAATTGAATATTTACTAGAAATACAATTTGTGATTTAAAAACTATTTACAATGTAACAATAATTAAATGAATTTATATTATCTATAAAAAAATAATGTAAATTATCATAGTTCTAGGGTAATGTTACATAACCCCTTATAACACCCGCATATGACCGAATGGTAAGGTGTGTTATGGTGAAAGACTCTTGGGGAGGCCCAGATAACATCGCTCGGGTGGTAGTCTCTATCCACTTCCACTTCTCCCATAGGCGGTTCCATTCAAGCTTCACATATTGAGGCTCATCTTGGGATTGGTCAAGGTGAATCCCATTGAGATACCTCATTTATGATCTCTGAAAAATGGGATTTGTATGGAGAAATTCTAGTGGATGAGGCTATCATTTCCTTTATCTTAGTAAATTGGATTTATTATGGTCATTTATTTATACTAATCAGGTGATTGTTGTTCAATGGCTATATTATCCATGGAAACAATTCTTAATGCTATTTTGAAATAAAAAAACCTAAAACCAAGGATGTTCTTATGTTATATAACCAAATTTCATAATAATACATTTAATTAAATCAAGTGGAATTTTCATTAATAAAAGATTGGGTCGTTACAAGTGTTGTAATCTTCTACTAGAAAACTATGAAAATATTTGACATCTGATGTTTCTTGGGGAAAGCTGGGTATTATAGGCAACTCATACAGGACCTATCACACTTATCAGTGTCATTAACAAGCTTGAATAATAAGGGTGTGCTGCTTGTATGGTCATATATGTATGAGACAAAATTTTAGGAGATAAAAGGGAGATTGAATTCATCACTAATGTCGATACTACTATATAAGGATAGATATACACTATGTATTGTGAAAATTTATTATTAGTCTTTGAGAAATACTGATGTAGGAAGAAATATTCATGGTGTACGGGTCTCCTATGCTAAGGTCACTAGATAGGAACCACTTGATACAAGATCTAGAACTAGCTGAAGTTATTCAATCATTACACAATTTGAGAAATTATTTACTGGGAGAGATTTTAACGGTATAAACTTTCCAAAAAATACTTAGGTACATGTTTACATATTATGATCAAAATATGAGGCAGTTAAAGTGGGTTGAATACCTACATTATTTGAACTTCGGGCTTTCCTACACACCTGATATGGAAAATGTAGTGGCTAATACACTAAGAATGGGGATCCAGATATTTGCAGTTTAAAAGGCTAGTAGTGAGTGTAACCTTATGCATTTTTTCAATAACATTCACTTGGAGGGGAATAAAAGTTATAGGAAACATATACTTCATCATTGGCTATGATATATACACTACTAGATTGAGTGGGGATGAGTCATCTATCATACTTAGAGGGAAAATTCCTATGGATGATTTTAGTAGTTGAGGAACCTCGTCCTGGATGGATGGAAGGAGGGGAGAAGGTTATGTTAATATATGGACATGTTTTGGTTCTAGTGAACATACAGGATGAGATGATGTTGGAGTTTCATTCCCCATCTCAGGAAGTTCACCATATGTAACGTTGATGTACATTGAAATATGAATTTACTTCTTTTGGATGTTTATAAATTGAGAGGTATCTAGTTTAATCATGAGGTATTCCACCTATCCATAGGTGAAGTCATAACATGAGCGACACACCTATATTTTACAACTGTTTCATATTCTAGGGTGAAAATCAAATGACATAAGAATGGATTTCATGAATGGTTTATAGAGGTCTACTGGAGGTAGATATGTTTTGGGGATTTTTGTTGAAAAGATCACAATTGTTTCTTATTTCCTACCTACTAACTAAACCTTCACTGTTGATGATATTTGGAGGTTGTATATCTGGGATATAGTATAGATTCACAGGGTCCCACACACAAGAATTTCATATAGGGACACATATTTTATTTATCATTTCTGGATGATTTTGTTGAGGGAACTAGATATATTGTTCCTATGATCATAGCATACCACCCTCCGATAGATGTCCAGTCAGAGCATATAACATAGGTGTTTAAGGACATGTTACGAGATTGAGCCCGAAATTTTGTTGTCTCTTGGGAGAAAAATATACCCCTAACTGAGTTCACCTACAATAATAGATAACAGGTGATGATATTGATGGAAAATTACAAGTATTTGTGAGTTATTCCATGTTGATTGCCTATATTATAGTTATAGTTAGGTGAGGAAACTTTACTGGAACCATGTCTCATGTAGGATACTCCTGTGTAGGTCTTCTTGACCTCAAAGTGGATGAATACTATATATACTTGATATAAATCTAATTTTAATCACCACAAATGACCTCTATAGTTCAAGGTGGTGGATAGGGTTTTGTAGATGTTTCGCCAAGGTAGGGAAATAAATGTATTAGGAGTTATGGTAATCTTCCACCAAGACATGTCATTTCATTTGAGATTCAAGGTTGATTTGGTTAGATAGAATATCATTTGTGGTTAACTCTGTGGTAAATATCCATGCTTCACTCTTCCACATATCTAAGCTGCTCCATTATCATTCAGACCCATATCATGCTTTTCAACCCAAGGAGTTTGAGTTACAAGATGATTCATTATTTGATGAGCAATAAATTTATATCGCTGAAAGGATAAATAAGGTTCTCCAAATATAGTATGTTCCTCTCGTATGGGTTCTATGTAAGTACTGCTTTTAATAAGAAGATTCTTGGGAGAATTTTTACGACATACGTGATTAGTTGGTGGAGTTGTTATCAGAATAATCATGACCAACCCAAGAAAGAAAAATACAGGGATGAATATCTTTAATTGGGGAATATTGTAAGAACCCGAGTTGTCATATGATGTATGGTTCATTTTTTTGGGTATAAATATTTAATTATGGATTAATGTGAGTACCCAATTTGACCATAAGTGTTATAGGGGCTTTTAATGTTTTTTTAGAGTCCAAAAACAATATTTTGGAGTTAAATTGGCCTATCTCACAATTAGTACAAGTGTTCATGGAAAGTCACATCGTAAAATCTAGTCATGTGAGGTATGTTAATGGTTTCCTACCTGTCTTATATTTAGACAAGCTATTTGATTTTAGGTACAGTCCCATGTGGGTTTGTCTTCATGTTTTTATAGTGGGATGACACATGGTTTTATCATGGTTATTCAAACCATGCATAGGAACAATATGAGGTTTCCCTTTCCTATATGAAATGATGCACAGTTGTGAAATTATTTGTCCAACTATATAGACAAACCATGCATCCCATGAATTTTGGTGAAATTACAATTTTTTACAAAAATCTTTTTAAACATAATCATATTTCCTCATTTCCTCTTCCATTATAGAAAAAATATTTGAGAGCACCTCCTTGATAATTTTTTGTAGACATTGTTACCTATCCATGATATAATATTAGATTCATGTTCCATCAGTCTTCATAGACCCACATTAGTAATATCCAAACTCTACTAGTTCCATTCCTCATTCTTGTTGGTATCGATGGAGTTATTTAGGTTCATGATAATATGCACTAATTTTAGGTTCTTCATATTATTCTTCAATCTTATTCTAACCTGAGTCAAATCTGGATCCAATACTAGATGGATACTCAAGTAATGATCTAGGGTAGGTGGTATATACTTCTTCCATTTGGTTTGGTGGTTTATTAAGCTAGTTGTCTTTTTATAGCATGTTGGACACATTGGTGTGGCAAAAAATCTGATTTGGTTAATTGAATTAAATAAAATGGAACTTGTTATGTATTCTTATTAATTCCCTAAGGACTCGTTGGAGGGTTTTCCACAACGAAAGTCAGCCATGGGTTGTGCCATTTTCTTGTGGAATTTGATAAACCATTCAAGGGGTGTATTTCATGATTTCTAGTTAAAAATGATATTTTAATAAATGAATTGAATAGTATTGATTAATGAGGATATATACTCCATCTTTTTCCATTTGATAAAATTTTATTCTATGCATTAATTGATCTAATATTTTATATAGTTTGGTTTACACGAGTGGGTATACTAATTGAGTGGATTTGAATTTAAATGGTTAAATCAGTAGGTATCATCATTTATTTTTTTGGATGAGAAGGGTTATATAAGTCGGTCGACTCATATAGAATGAAATGATAAATAGATTGAATGATACATTACTCTATTAGACACCATATATATTTCTATTGTGGGTCTTGAATGCTCTAGTGGATGCCTTGGATAGATCGTTTCCGTTTTGTAATGACCGAAACATTTATAAATGAAAATTAAACTTGATCTATTTAAATGTCTTATTATGTAAAATGGTTAAATAAAACATATGAACTTATATGGTTTAATTATTTTGATTTTAAATTACTATTATGAACTATTACTATTGTTAATATAGCTATTTAACAGTGATCACATGATTATTATAAATATAGGGCTTTAACAAATGCAATTTACTCAGAAAAAGGAAGCGATGGACTCATCCAGTATAACATCTCTATACGAAGCCCA
This sequence comes from Viscum album, assembly GCA_963277665.1. Lineage (NCBI taxonomy): Eukaryota > Viridiplantae > Streptophyta > Magnoliopsida > Santalales > Viscaceae > Viscum > Viscum album. The sequence continues at coordinate 299,803,158 of OY728137.1, read as the reverse complement.
TTTTTCAGATCTTGTGAAGGAGGTAGCATCACTAGGCATCTCTATTGACCAAGACCCAGCCAATATTCAATATGTTTATCTTGAACGGAATTTCCTATGGGTGATGTGGAAGTTAATTGAGATTACCACTCATGTGATGTTATCTGAGCCACCCCAAGAGTCTATCACCATCACACAACATACCCATAGGTCTTATGTGGGTGTTATAAGAGCATTTTTAACAAGACCCTAGCACTAGGATTTTTTGATTTATTTTGTGTATAATGAATATACATTCATTTCATTTTTATTACTCTATAAATGGTTTTAAAATCATAAATAGTGTTTTGGTTAACATTTAAAAAAGAAATATATTTTGATGTGTTATTTTTTTATAAAATAATATTTTAATAGAAAATTATTATTATTAATTAATTTTTATTAAATATAAATGATCGTATAATGTTTATGAATAAAATTGTAATTTTTATTAAGGGTTGAAAACTGTTTTTGTCAAAACCCATGAATTTTAAATAAATTTCGGTTATAAAAACACATATTTTAAATATTATTTAGATAAAATGAATATTATTTTTGGAATCAGGACATCGAAATTATCCAATTCCTAATTTTACATGTTTTCCTAAGACAGTCGAATGTATGGGTAAAAAATAAATACGGTTTAAATATATAATGTATTTTATGACATCATAATGACCCAATAGTGATGTAATAAAATTATATAAATTGTATTTTCATCCAATATATGTTTTAACATTAAAATAATGATATTTTATATTTTTTTGATTTATTTTACAAATCCTTAGTGGACACTCCAAGACTTATAAAACATTTTAACCATTTAAAAATATTTCCTTGAGAGTGTGACCCGCCACCGCATAATCAAGCCCAATGTTTTAATATGTTTAAAAAATTGACATATAAAATAATGTTTTCCACTCCCCTCTTTAAAAACCCATGGGTTGGTTTTTGGTTTGGATTAGCTTAATGTGTAGTGTGAAAAACCCAAATAACAAATAATTCCCTCTCCATTCCTACATAAACACACTCAATCTCCCACTTCTCATTACTCAAGCCATTTTGGATCTTGACCAACCCCACCCCTTCAATCCCTAAAATCCTCCCAAGGTTCCTCAAGCTCCCAATAAGATTTTTTAAATCCTCTCCCAAGCCTTTAGATCACACTTCCATGTATGGGATTTCTTACTCTCTAATTTTTTTTCCAAGTTTCATTATGTTTTTATACCCTTTTATTTTCAAATAAAAGTGTTGAGGTATGATTTATAAACTCCCATATACTTCCCTAAATATTTCTTAATGATTAATGAAGATTTTATATCACATTAATGCCTTGCATGTACACCCCTTACCATGATGAAATTCCCTATTGGATTTCTCTCTCCTCATTTATATTCAAGCTATTATTTTTTTTTATGAATATAAATTACACTTCACATGCTAAGAAATATATCTATATGAAACCCCTTTACAATATATTTCATTTAAATATGATGAGACACCCCTTTGTATCTCATAAACCATTTTTATGAATTCTTATATCATGAAGTTGTGCTGCTGAAAGTGCATAGAAACTTTCCGAGTCAAAGACATTGTGTAGTGAATACCATGCCCATTTCTCAATAAAGGGCTTTCACCTTTATGAACTTTTAATTATTTGTTATAGAGTTTCATGTATTAATTCCACATTCTTTTATCATTTAATAAATGATGATGTTTTTTTAATCCATGTTATATGATCCATGTTGCACACATATGCAAGAAACGAAATGACTAAGATGGTTGTGTCGTGATAGCACCCCAAAGCATTTCGTAAAGACTTGAATCATGAAAAGTCAAGTGAAATAAGGGTTTGATCATGATAAATATAGTGAAATGGGGGTTCATTCATATTAATTCATGTTAAATGAGGGTTTACTCATATTTCTTGTGCAATGAGTCTTGTCTCATGCTGATATCATGTTAAATGTTTTTTTCCACATTTCCATGTTATGATAATCATGATATATCATGCCTTTATGTTCATGTTTCTCTTATTATACATTTCTATTCTTAATGACTAAAATATACTATATTATTCATGATATGACTTTTTTACTCCCTTACAAGGCTTTATATCTCACCCTTTTCTTATGCATGTCCTCAGGTTATCCCATACAATGCTAAGTACGAAGGAATGTTGTAGTCATGTTAAAGAAGTTTTCAATAATGATGTTGAGTTTTATGTTCTAAGTTGTTATGAAATGTTCCCAATTTCCCATGAAACTAGAACTCCTGATCCTCATAGTTGTCTTAAGTCCAAGTTTATATAATAAATCTTATTTTTTGTGTAATAAAGAGTAGGGTTGTTATAGTTGGAATCCTAGGATAGGCTTATTTATTTTTGGGATTAGGATTTGAAAGCCCTATTGAAAGCCTTGGGGATAAGTCTAAGCATAATAAAAACATACCAAATTTTTTTTTAGTATAGGGTATGTTTTGTATCATGAAAATACTTCCCTATCTAGATACGATCGGGTAGAGGAAGCTCTGGTATAGATGTATCTTGGGGTAAAACCCAAAAATGCAGCTTTGAGCTAGACTCAAATGGGAACTGGTGCACGATAATGAGCTTTGATTCACACTTGATTATGAAACTCCCATGGGATATTCTTTGTTAAATTCATAAGCTTAGTATAATCCATTATTAAGGGAATTAAAAAATTCTCTATGAATATATGATGGGAAGTACATCATAGATAATGTAGATAAGTTGAGGAAATAGATATAATTTATATGTTTTCCTTTTTTCTATGGATTCAACTTTATGTGTTACCCCTAAATTTATATTTATTCTAGAAAATATCTAGTAATCGGAGGTTTTGGGATAAAGAACCGTGATAATATCAATGTGATGACTATTATAATGAGATTCCCAATCTGATGGGAGCGGGAATCAAAAACTTTGTCTAGATACTCTCATAGTTAAATAATTTTTTGAATAGAAACATGGGTCAAGAGGGACGTTAAACCCCCCCCCCCCCCCAATAATGAAAGAGTCACACTCGAATGACTCATGGGACAAAAGACTCCTATGTTTAATGGATCATCTGATCCCTCGATCGCCGAATAATGGATCAACTCCATTGAAAAGATTTTCTCTATCCTAAAATGTTCCTAAAAAGATAAATTTATTCTAGTTTCTTATCATATTGAGAGTGAAGCTTATTAATGGTGGAAATTGATCAAAAATACAAAGCCTAAGGAAGATATCGAGGAATTAGAATGAAAGGATTTCTAGAAAATATATTATCATAGATATTTTCCTCACACCCTCTGACTTAAGATGGAAAGGGAATTCCTTTACCTAAAGAAAAAATATGAAAAATACATTAGAGAGTATGAGGAAAACTTCAAAAGGCTTTCATGATAAACCTCTGGCTTTATTGTTACCCCTGAATGAGAGGTTGACTGCTTATTTGGTGGGCTAAAACCCAACCTACAGAAAGCCCTAGAGATCTGTGTCTTGGATAGTTATGAGGAAATTGTTTGATGTGCCCTCAATGATGAAATGGAGATCGCATAATCTCAGCGGTATTATGGGGATAATAAGTGTATGGTAGACATTAATTATGGCCATACGATGGATAAATCCAATGGTTCTATGAAAATATATCACCACACTTGCCAAAGGTGGAGAAAGAAACACAAAAAAATTTCCTGAAGGGGACAAGTAAAGGCATCATGTGTGGAAGATAAAGGCACCTGGCCATTAAATACCAGCAAGAAAAACTAGAAACTACAACATAGGAGAGGAATTATCTATTTGACACTCAATTCCTTATTCATTACTTCAACAACAATGTACCAGGGAAATTTTCAAACTAATTCTCTAAGACAAGGTTTTTCAGAGGCAACCACAACCTCCAAGGTAGCAGGGGAAAGATTTTTTCCATCACTATGGCTGAAGTGAACCCAATCATTGAAGTGGTGATATGTGCACATGTTATTAATTCCAGAATAGCTCATGTACATTTTTATTCTAGTTCTACGCAATATTTTATAACCCAAAAAATTATTAGATCAATACCAACACCACAAAAAATCCTAAAAGTAAAGGTGTCAGTGATTATGGAAAATGGGGAAATCATTGCATCCCATCAATATAACTCCTCCCATGTCATAATTTTTAGATTGATCATCCTGGATAATCTCTTCATACTTCCTTTTGAGGAATTTGATGCAATTCATAGCATGGATTGTATTTCTCTATATAGATATAATATAAATTGTCATGAGAGGTAAATCACACTCAATATGGCGAACTGACCCCCGATTCTGTACATGTGCAAGGTGGAGGATGAATCATTTTTAGAAACATCATATCAATCTTGTATATTATTGCCTTGTGAGAGTGTGTATCTTACTCAGATGTTTGATTCTATGGAATAAACCATCCTTGATGACATACCTATTGTGAGGGAATTCGATGAATTGTTTCCTGAGGAATTTCATGGTATTCCTCAATGAAGAGATATTAAATTATTAATTGATCTTATACGTCGGAAATTTCCAATATCCAAGACTTTGTATAGAGTGTATATTTTGGAGCTTGAGGAGGTTCAAAAAAACTATAATAGAATCTAGATAAATGGGTTTATACACCCAAGTGCTTCACCATGGGGTGCCCCAGTCGTCTTCCTTGTGAAGAAATATGGGTCAATGTAGCTTTTCATTGAATATCGTGTGATCAACAAAATCACTATAAAGAATAAGTATTATCTTCTCTAAATTTTTGTCCTATTCATTCTGCTATGTGGAGCAAAATACTTCTCCAAGGTAGATTTGTTGTTGGGATATTACCAAGTAAGGGTTGAGAAGGAGGATATCCCCAAGACTGCTTTTCTTACAAGGTACGGGCACTATGAATTCATAGTAATTCCTTTCGGACTCACTAATTCTACACCAATGTTCATGGACATGATGTATAGTGTCTTTAGAGATTATCATGATTAATGTTTGGTAGTCTTTACAGATGATATTCCAAAATACTCCATAAACCAAGTAGGATAATGAGGAGCATTTAAGCACTACATGAGAGACTTTTCGAAAGGTGAATCTCTATGAACTTTACAAAAAGTGTGAGTTCTAGTTAAAGGAGGTATCATTCATAGGTCATATGATCATAATAAATGGGATATCTGTGGATTTATCCAAGATAACTACAAGTGAGGGATGTCCATGGACAGCATCTATAATGGATATTCGTTGCTTCCAAGGGTTAGCTGGATATTATTGAATAATTGTGAAAGATTTCTTATGATTTTCGGACCCTCTTAACAATATGTCTCTAAAGGGAGACATGTTTTATTGGAGTGATGAATGTGAAGAGAGATTCAAGGATTTGAAAAGGAGGTTTATCACTTTACCTGTTCTCACACTACCCATAAGTGCATAGCTTTTTATGGTATTTAGTGATGTTTTGAAGAAGGACCTTTGTTGTGTGTTGATGCAAAATGACAATGTCATTGCCTTTGCTTCAAGGCAATTGAAAAGTCAGGAGAAAAACAATCCAACACATGATGTAGAGTTTATTGTAGTGATATTCACATTAAAAATTTTGTGACATTATCTCTTTGAGGAAAAATGTGAAATATATATAGACCAAAAAAGTCTCAAGTATATATATTCACAAAGAAAGAGTTGAATATGCTCCAATGAATATGGTTAGAGATGATCATAAATTATGACTGCTCAATCCATTACCACATTGGGAATGAATACAATGTGGTAGATGCTCTATGTAGAATGTACCCAACAATTCTATCATTGATGAGAATTGAAAAGGATCCAATCTTCTTACATTTAATGAAGATGGACATGGGAATCATAAAGAAGGGAACATCATCAATCCTTTCACAAATTATTTCTCAACCTTCTCTTTTGGAAATGTTAAAGGATTCTAAAAATAATTAAGTGGGAATTTAGAAGAAATTGGAAACAATCAAAAAATTAAAATACTCATATTTAAATGTTAATGAATAGTGAATTGTGAGATTTGGGAAAATACTATGTGTTCCACCAAATACCGAGTTAAATAAGAGAATTTTGGAAGATTTACATAGTTCGAGATTCTCCATTCACCCAGGGAACACAAAGATGTATCGAGATCTCCAAGAGCATTATTAATGTGATTACATGAAGAAGGAGATCATTGAGTATACATAAAAGTTTCTAGTATGTTAGTAAGTGAGGGTTGAGATGAAGAAGTCTAAGAAGATGATGCAACCACAGCCTATACCAACTTGGAAATGAGAGAACATCCCTGGGACTTTGTCACTAGAATTATGAATACATCCAAAAAACAATGTTATCTAGGTTATTGTGGATCATCTTACAAATACTACACACTTCATTTCAATTCAAGTGGTTTTCCCATTAGAGCAATTGGCATGGATATATATTAGAGAAGTGGTAAGACTTCATGGAGTACCACTATCTATTGTATCCAGTTAAGATCCAAGATTCACCTCTATGTTTGGGAAGAGTATTAAACATGCTCTGAGTACTGAGCTAAACTTCAATATGGCTTATCATCCTCAAACAAATGGAAGAGTTGTGCAGACTATCTAAACACTTGAGGAAATTTTGAGAGCATTATCAATGGGATTCAAGAGGATGGGATAAACATCTTCCTCTGGTTGAGATCTCTATTAATAATATTTTCCACACAAGAAACCACAATTCATCCTTGTTAATCCCTTTATGGGAGGAGGTGAACAACACCAACATGTTTGGATGAATTTGGGGAGAAAAATCTCCTAGGTCCATAAATGGTTAAAGAAATGGTGGAGAAGATTAAGAGCATCCAACATCACAATGATGATGCTCAGAGTCAACAAAAGAGTTATGTTGATAATCATCGATGAGACCTAGAGTTAGATGTTGGAGACATGGTATACCTCTGAATATCACCATGGAAGATATTTATGAGATTTTGGAAGAAGTTAATTCTTAGTCCAAGGTATGTCATCCCTTTTGAGATCCTTGATCACATTGGAGTAGTGGAATATCGACTATCACTTCCACCAAACCAATCTCAAGTACAAGATGCATTCCACGTATCACTCTGGATGAAGTACATACCTAACCCATTGTGTTTACTCAATCCATAGGTGGTACCATTGGATAATTACCTCTCCATTGAAGAGTACCCGGTGAAGATCTTAGATCATAGGGAAAAAGTTATACAAAATAAGACAATGCCGCTCGTCAAGGTGTTGTAGAGAAACCACAAGTTTTATTTGGAAATGTGGGAATCAAAGGAAGTGATGAAGAAGAGTTACCCGCATCTTTTTTAGTTTTGGAAAAGGATATATAGATGAAATATTTTATTATTAGGAGAAGATTGTAACCACACAAACTTTTGTTAATGAAAATTCCTCTTGATCTATTTAAATGTTTTATTTTGTAAAATGGATATATAAAACATATGAACATCCTTGGATTTGTGTTATTGTACTTTAAAGTACCATTAAAAAATGTTGATATTTCTAATATATCCATTGAGTAGTGATCCGAAGATTAATATAAATATAGGGGTTTAACAAGTCCAATTTACTAAAGAAAATGAATTGATGGCCTCATCTAGTAGAATTTCTACATATGAGTCCCTTTTGTCAGATCTTGGAAAGGTGGTAACATCACTGGGCTTCTAACTTGACCATGACCAAGCTGAGATTCAACATGTTAAGTTTGAATAGAATCGCTTACCGAATAAGTGGAAGTTAATAGAGATTACCACTTGGGTAATTTTATCCAAGACACCCCAAGTGTCTTTCACCATCGCACACCTTACCCTTAGGTATTATGTGGGGTGTTATAAGGGGTTATTTAAAAAGAGACTAGAACTATGACTATGTGATTTATTTTTTGTATAAATAATATACATTCCTTATATTATTGTTACTCTGTAAATGGTTTTTAAAGCACTAATATTCTTTTTAGTTAATATTCATTTAATAAATAAATTTTGATGAATTTATGTATTTTTTGAATTAAATAATATTTTAATAAAATATTATTATTTCTAAATTACTTTTTATTAAATATATAAGATTGCATAATTTTTGGAATACAATTGTAATTTTCATTAAGGTTTGAAAACTAGTTTTTTCAAAACTCGTGAATTTTAAATACATGTCGTGTTTTTATTTTAAAAGTGAAAATAAACATATTTAGAAAATAATTTAGATAAAATGAATTTTATTTTTTGAATCGGGATGTCGAAATTATCCAATGGTGAATTTTTCATAATTTTTTGAGACATTAGAATTTTTGGGTAAAAATTAAATATTGTTTAAATATATAATTTTTATGACATCATAATGACCAAATAGTGAATTAATAAAATACTATAAAATGGTTTTTTAGACAATATGTGCTTTACCTTTAAAATAATGTTATTTTAGATTTGTTTTATTTATTTTATAAAGCATTAGTGGACCCTCCAAGACTGGTAAGACATTTTGAAATTTTAAAATGATTTCCTAGAGAGTGTGACTCACCTCCACATATGCGAGCCTAATATTTTAATATGTTATATAACCAACTTTATTTTTTTTTATACTTAAAAAAATTATTACATAATCTCTTCACATGAGACTACATGGATGATTGAAAGGTATAGTGTCTTTAGTGCTTAGGATCATTACATAACAACATAAAACACACAAAATATTTATTGAAAACTTCCTCTACATAACCACAACATTCCCTTGTACTTAGAATTGCATGGGATAACCAGAGCACATACATGTGAAAAGGTTGAGCTATAAACCCTAGTAAGGAATAAAAAAGGCATAACATGAAAAATATAATACATGTTAGGCAATAGGCATGTCAATGGAGCAGAAAAGAAACAAGAACAAAAATGCATGATATACCATGATTATCATAACATGGAAATGTTGCAATAACACTTAACATGGAATTAGCATATGCCATGGAACATTGCACATGCAGCCTAAATAAACCCTCATTTCACTTGAATTAGCATGATTAAATCCTTGTTTCACTTAAATTAGCATCAATAAATCCTCATATCACTTAACGTATCATGATAATAATCTTTACCCAATGCATTAGAGCACTATCAGGGCACACCCTTCTCAACCATTTTATTTCATACATAAGTGTGCCACATAGATCATACACCATGTATTCATTAAAAATTAGAATTTATTCCACGATAATGGAATGTGTAATTTATACATGAAACTCAATAAATTATTGTTAAATGTGCATAAAGGTGAATACCCTTGATAAAGAAATGGGAATGGTATCACTACACAATGTTTTTGGCTTGGAAAAATTCGGTACAATTTTGCAACCATAATGTCGTGACATAAGAATTCATAAAAATGGTTAATGATAGAGAAAGGTGTGTCTCATAATTTTTACATTAAATTGAAAGTAAGGGGTTAATATAGATAAATTTCCTAACAAAAGTAATGTAATTTGGATTCATAATAAAAAATAATTGCTTTAATGTAAATGAGGAGAGGGAAATTTCTTATGGAATTTTGGCATGGTAACAGGTGTACAAGGGAGTCATTAATGAGAGAGAAAGAGGACTCCTATCAATTTAAACATAAGTATGGAAGTATTGAGGAGTTGAGAAATCATACCCCAACATTTGTAATTGAAAGAAAATGTATATAACCATATAAAGAAACTTGGATAAAATTTAGAATGGAAGATATACCTTACTTGGAAGTATGACCCCAAAGGCTAAAGATATGCTTGAAAGAGGCTTCTTCTGGTCTTGGGGAGCCATGGAAGGATTCTAGAGAGAGGATGGACGAGTTTTGACTAACTCAAAAGGCTTTTAGGGAATAGGAAGTGGGACCTTGGGTGGGTTTATACAATAAAGGAGGGGGAATTCTTTATAATTTAGGTTTGGGACACCACACATTAATCAAATAAAAACAAAAAACCATCCCATTATTTTCCTCATGGTTTTTGAAAAAGGGGAGTGGAAAAAAATTAATAAGGACAATGGCCAAACTTTTCAAAACAATAGGGTTGATTGTGTGGAGGTGAGTCACAGTCTCAAGAAAATCAATTTAAAAATCAAAAATGTTTTATAAATCTTGGCGGGTCCACTATGGCTTTTTAAAATAAATAAAACTATTATAAAATCACATTATTTTAATGGAAAAAAATATATTGGCCGAAAATAATGTTTATAGTATTTTATTACATCACTATTGGGTCATTATGATGTCATAAAACACATTATATATTTAAACGGCATTTAATTTTTACCCAAAAATTCAATTATCTCAGAAAATTATGAAAAACTCACCATTGGATTTTTTAGACGTCTCCATTCATAAAATAATATTAATTTTATCAAAATAATTTTCTAGATATGTGAATTTTCACTTTTAAAATAAAAACTGATATTTATTGAAAATTCATTGATTTTGACAAAAACAACTTTCAAACCTTAATAAAAATTACAATTGTATTAATAAAAATTATATGATCATTTATAATTAATAAAAATTAATTTTATAATAATAATGTATTAATAAAATATATTTTAATTCAAAAATTCATTAATTTATTAAAAAATATTCCTTAGTTTAGCATTAACTAATATAATATTTGTGCTTTAAAAACTATTTACAAGGAAACAATAATAAAATGAATATATATTATTTATTATATGAAAATATAATTCACATAATCATTGTGCTAATTTATTTTTATGTAACCACTTATAACACCCGCATAAGACCTAACGGTAAGGTGTGTGATGGTGACATACTCTTGGGGTGGCTCGGATAACATCACTAGGATGGTAATATCTATCAACATCCACTCATCCCTTAGGTGGTTCTGTCTGAGATTATCATGTTGAAGCTCATCTAGGGATTGATCAAGAGCAAAGCCCAATGATGCCACCTACTTTCTGAGCTCTGACAAATGGGCTTCATATAGGGAATGTCTATTGGATGATGCCATCACTTCCTTTTTCTGAGTAAATTTTATTTGTTAAATCCCTATATTTATAATAATCATGTGATCATCGTTAAATGACTATATTAACAATGATCACATTTCTTAACAGTGTTTTAAAATCCAAAAATATAAAACCAATGAAGTTCAGATGTTATATAATCATCTTACATAATAATAAATTTAATTAGATCATGATGAATTTAAATTAATAAAATTTTGGATCATTAAAATCTTCCCCTTAAGAAATTTTACCATCAAAATTTCCTTTTACCACACTAAAACATATGCGGGTAACTTTTCTTCATGATTTACTCCAATTACCACATTTTCTCATCAAACTTTTGGTTTCTCCACAAAACATTGATGTGGGACATTGTCTTATTTCGTAGAACTTTTTCTCTATGATCTATGATCTTCACTAGTTAATGCTCATAAGAAAGATAATCCTCTAAATGTAATACCTTTGAAGAGAGTACATTTGAAGGTCGTGTTATATATTTTTTTAAGAGGGATACATGAAAGACATTATGTACTTTGGCCACAGTGGGTGGAAGTGAAAGTCGATTTCCCCCAACCCCGACATGATCATGAATCTCTAAGGGTACGATGTACCTAGGACTTAACTTCCATTTCATTCCAAGCCTCATGACCTTATTCTATAAATATAGCCTTAGAAATACCATGTCTCCAACATTGAACTCAAATTATTGTTGATGGTTATATGCATAACACTTCTATCGACTTTGGGATGCCTTGATATGATGCTAAATGGTTTTCACCTTATCCACCATTTCGTCGACCATTTCAAGTCCTAGAAGCTTATTCTCACCAACTTCATCCTCATACACAAGTGTTATAAACCTTTTCCTTTAAAGGGATTCATATTCTTCTATTTAGATTCTTGAGTGGAAACTACTATTTCAAGAGAATTTAACCACTGGAAGATTTTGGTACAGTCCTCCTCTGAAGTCCATAAATCAAGTTCTTCACATATCATCCAGTGTCTAAATAGTTCGCTCATATTGGCCATCAGTTTGATAAAGATCGGTCATACTAAAGTTCAGTTTAGTGCTTAGAGCATGTAGGAGACTTCTAAGAACGTTGATTTGAATCTAGTATCATGATAGGATACAATAGATTGTTTTACCCCATGTAGCCTTACCACTTATTTGATGTAAATCTGTGTAATTCGATTCAATTAGAAGTCCTCTCGAAACACAATAAAGTGATCTATCTTCATAAGAAGATCCGCAATGACCCATATAGCATTTTTTCCTCTAGATTTCCTTGGATATCTAGTGAAAAAGTCTATGATAATGTTGTCTCACTTCCATGATAGTATGGGTAGTGGTTGCATCATCCCCTTAGACTTTTTTCTCTCAGCCTATACATGTTGGTATACCAAGAACATTGACGTATATTCAGCAATATCCTTTTTCATATTGTCAAACCAAAAGTTTTCTCGGATATCTCAATACATTTTTGTGCTCCACAGGTAAATAGAGAAGGTTGAGCTATGTGTGTCATCTCGAAGCTCCTTCTTTATCTACGGATCGGATGGTACACATAATCATGACCCAAATATCACAATTCCATCCTATTCAACCATGAAATCTACTAATTTCCCATTTCTGATTGGTTCCACCCTTTTCAAAATTTCTATATCCTTTCTTTGAGCATCTTTTATTTTCTCCATGAGGGACTCTTGACCAATCATTTGAGAAAGGATTTACGATGTTACTCCCTTAATGATTCCCATGTCCATCCTCTGCATGTATAATAAGATTAGATGCTTTTCAATTATCGTCATTGATAAAGATGCAAGATCCTTTCTACTTAGAGTATCTACCACCTTGTTTTCCTTACCGGGGTGGTAGTGGATCGGGCAGTCATAATCTTTGATGAGTTCTATCCATCTTCATTGGTGCATATTAATCTTTTTTTGTTTGAATTTATATTTGAGGCTCTTGGGATCAGTATATATCTCACACTTCTCCCCATAGAGATAATGTCTCAAGATTTTCAACCCAAATATCTCAACCGCCAACTCTAGATCATGTGTGGGATAGTTTTTGTCATAGATTTTCAGCTGCCATGAGGCGTAGGCTATCACTTTATCATTCTGCAACAACACACAACCCATGCCCTTCTTCTAAGCTTCACTAAATACCACAAAAGGCTCTCCAGTCATGGGAAAGGTGAGAAAAGAAACAGTGATAAGCCTCTTTTTTTAACTCCTTGAAGCGCTCCTCTCATTCATTACTCCAAGAAAACAATACTCCATTCTGAGATAGCTCAGTAAAAGGTTTGGAAAATCATTAGAAATTTCTTACAAATCAGCGATAATATCCAGCAAACCCTAAGAATCTATGTATATCCATTACAGAATTTGGCATCTTCCATCCCAAAATTATAGTTGTCTTGGAGGTATCCACGAATATCCCATTAATTGTGATGATATTACCAAATACTGACACTTCTTTCAACTAGAACTAACACTTGATGTACATTTCGTAGATCTTATCCTTTCTCAAGGTCTCTAGTATTGTTTTTAGATGCTCCTAATGATACTATTTTTTTGAAGTATATTAGAATATCATCTATAAGGACCACCAAAAATTTGTCGTGGTAATCTCTAAAGAATCTATTCATCATGTCCATGAAGATTTCTGGAGTATTGGTGAGTCCAAAAGGCATTACTAAGAATTCATAGTTCCTGTGTCTTATAAGAAAAGAAGAATTGGGGATATCTTCCTTCTTCACCCTTACGTGGTAATATCCCGACCACAGAACCACCTTAGAGAAGTATGGTTCTCCATGTAACTTATCGAACAAGTAATCAATTCGAGGCAGAGGATTCTTGTTCTTTATCATGATTTTTTTAACCTCCCGATAATCATTTTAAAGGATCATTGTCCCATCCTTCTTCTTGAAGAAGAGGATTGTCAATCCCCATGGTGAATAACTTGGGTGTATAAATCCTTTATCTAGATTATCCTATAGTTATTTCTTCAGATCCTCAAGCTCCACAACAACCATTCTATACTGTGTTTTGGATATTGTGAATGCACCAAGTATAAGGCCAATTGAGAATTCAATATCTCTTCTAAGAGGAAGACCAATAAATTCATTGAAAAACACTTCAGAAAATTCTCTCACCATAGGCACATCTTCAAGGATGGTTGATTCCTTGGAATCAATCATCTATGACCCATATGTGTGCTCATAGGGAAGTAATATCCATGCTTGATATGATGGTGCTAAAGAAGATTCATCTTCCTCCCTGCACTTTTATAGAATGACGGGTAAATTCTTTATATGTAGAGTGATTTCCATTTCAAGACAATTTATGTTGGCTCTATATAAGGAAAGCTTATCCATGCTGAGAATTTCATCAAATTAAACTAAAGGGAGTATGATGAGGTTTTCTAGGATGTTCAATCCACAAATTATGATAGGGGATAGGTTATATTAATGGGATGCAATAATTTTCCGATTTTCCGTACTCACCGACATCTTTACTTCCATGATTCTTGGTGGTGTAGGGATTGTTCTACTATTCATTCGAGATATAAAATAGTGCATAAAACGAGAATCAAAAAGTAAAATCACTATTCTTGAATGAATTACTAGAATAACTATCACCACTTCATTGTCGAAGTTCACTTCGGTGGTAGTGATGGAAAAAGCTCACCCTTGCTGCCTTGGAGGTTGTTGGTTGCCTTAAAAAATCCTTGGATTTTGGCACTAATTTTCCAAGTGCCTGGCTTATTTTTAGTTCAAGTAAAGAACAATGCATTAAGGTTTGAATGATTTATTCCTATCCTATGTGAATCTGTGGGTTAGCCTTGTCGGTAGTTAAAAGCTAGGTTCCCTTCTCTTTCACACATAAAGGATTTCTTAGTCCCCTTAATTCAATTTTATGGGTGCTTATTTCCACAACCTTTGGCAAGTGTGGTGCGGGATTTTCATAAAATTGATGGTTTTATCCATCAGACATCCATAATTAAAGTCCACCATACCCTTATTATCCCCATAATACTCATGAGATTCTTCGATCTCCATTTCAATTGTGAGGGCACATCTGATAATTTCCTTATAGCTATCGAAGTCATGGATCTCCAGGGCTTTCCTTAGGATAGGTTCCATCCCACCAATGAAGCATTCAACCTTGCATTCGGGGGTAATGAAAATTCCGGATGCATATTATGCAAGCCTTGTGATGTTTTCCATGTATGTTCCTATGGATTCGTCATATTTTTTTCATGAGGTCAATGATGACCCTTTCCATCTTAAGCCGGAGGGTGCGGGAAACATATTTATTGAAAAACATTTTCCAGAAATTATTCCATTCCAATTACTTGATCTCTTAATCAGGCTTTGTATTTTCTATCAATGTCCACCATTTATCAGCTTCACTCTCTATATGATAATAATCTATAAGAACCATCTCTTGTTCGGAATATTTAAGGATAGATAAGATATTTTCAATGGAGTTGATCCATTTTTCGGCGATTGAGGGATCAGATGATCCAATAAAATTTGGAGGCCTTTCTCTCCTAAAGCTCTAGATAGAAACTTTTTTTCATAGGGGGGTTGAATATTTCTCTTAACCCAAGTTTATATTCTAATCTTGTTTTAATTGAGATATTATCATGAAAAAGTTCACGATTCCTACTCCCATCAGATTGGGAATCTCATTAGAACAGTCATCACATTGGTCATGACATTGGTTGTTAGCCGGACTCCTCCTATAACTGGCCATTAGATGTAATAAAAGAAATTTTAGCAGTAACACATAAAGGTTAATCCAAGGACAAAACAGATGACTAATAAATAACATTTATTTCCTTAACTTATGAATCTATATCATTCAATCTATGTTATCCATGATCAATATTCTTACATATATTATTATGGGCATTTTTTTAATTCCATTAATAATGGTACATACTAAGCTTGTAAATTTAACAAATAATATCCCCTAGGAGTTTTGTAACCAAGAGGGCAGAAAAGACCATTGTTGTGTAATAGGATACGCTGGGTCAACCCTGAAACTCCTTGTCGGAATTTTTACTCCTATACACATCTATTCTAGACCCACCTCTACCTACTCGTATCCATATAGGGATGTATTTACTTGATAAACCACTTACTCAATACTCACAAAAATTTAGTTATGTTTTTATTATACTTAGTCTTATCCCTAAGGCTTTCAATAGGGTGTTCTAATCCTAATCCCAAAAATAACTAAACCAATCCTCTGATACCAACTATAACAACCATGATTTTTTATTGTATACCTAAACATTATTTATTACATAAACTATTCACTTGATACAACATGGAAGATAGATTTGTATAGTGTCTTTGGGGATTATGAAAATTACATAAAAACAAAATAAACACATTATCTTTATTGAAAACTTCCATTACATAACCACAAAATTCCCTCATAATTAGCATTGCATGGGATATCTTGAGCACATACAAGTGAAAAGGGTGAGCTATAAAGCCCTGTAAGGGAGTAAAAAAGGTATAAATTGAAGAATACAAACATGTTAGGAAATAGGCATTTCAATGGAGCATAAAAGAATCATTAACATAGAGGAATGATATATGATTATTATCATAACATGGAAATGTGGCAACAACACTTAACAAGGAATTAGCATGAGCCAAGGCTCATTGCACATGTAGCATGAGTAAACCCTCATTACACATGAATTATAATGATTAAATACTCATTTCACTTGAATTATCATGGTTAAATCCTCATCGCACTTGATGTATCAAGATACCATTAATTACCCAATACATTGGTGCATTATCAGGGTGCACCCTTTATAATCATTTCATTTCATGCATAAATGTGCCTCATAGATCATACAACATGGATTCATTAAGCATCAGAATTTATTCCCGGAAAATAGAATTTGATTAATACTTGATAATAAATAATCAATAGGTAAATTTGCATAAAGGTTAATACCCTTGATAGTGAAATGGGAATTATATTCACTACACAATAACATTGGCTTAGAAAACCACGGTGCAATTTCAGCAGCATAATAGTGTGACATTAGAATTCATAAAAATAGTTGATAAGAGAGAAAGGGGTATCTAATCAAATGTAAATGAAATAGATATTAATAGGGTCTTATAGATACATGTCCCAACATAAGTAATGGATTTTGGATTTATAATTCAAAAGAATTGCATGAATGTAAATTAGGAGAGAGAAATTCCGTATAGAATTTTGGCATGGTAACAGGTGTACATGGGAGGCATTAATGAGAGAGAAAGAGGTCTATCATCAATTCAAACATAAGGATGGAAGTATGAGGGAGGTTCGAAATCATACCCCAATATTTTTAATTGAAAGCAGATGGGTTTAACAAAATGAAGAATCATGGACAAAATTTTGACAGGAAGAAATCCCTTACTCAGATGTGTGATCCCAAAGGCTTGGGAGAGGATTGAGAGAGGTTTTTTGGGAGATTGGGGAGCCTTGGGAGGATTATAGAGAGAGGAGGGCCAAGGTTTTATGAACTATAAAGGATTTTAGTGAACAATAAGTGGTTGCTTGGATGGGTTTATATAGGAAAGGAGAGAAAATTCATTATTATTTAGGTTTGGGACACCACACATTAAACAACTCAATACCACAAACCATCCCATTGTTTTTCCCCTACAATTTTCCAAATGGAAGTATAAAAATATATTTTATAAGGAAAATGGACTAACTTCTTAAAATAATAGTGTTGCTTGTGTGGGGTGAGTGACAATCTCAAGGAAATCAATTTAAAAAACAAAAATGTATTATAACTGTTGGATGGACAATTATGGATTTTTAAAATAACTAAAACAAACCTAAAATCACATTATTTTAATGTTAAAACATATATTTCCCAAAAAAATGTTTATATTATTTTATTACATCACTATTGGGTCATTATGATGTCATAAAACACATTATATATCTAAACCGTATTTAATTTTTACCCAAAACATCGAATGTCACAGAAAATTATGAAAAATTCAACGTTGGATAATTTCGAAATCCTGATTCCAAAAGTAAAATTAATTTTATCTAAATAATTTTCTAAATATTTGATGTTTCACTTCTAAAATAAAAACTGACATTTATCGAAAATTTATGGGTTTTGACAAAAATAGCTTTCAAACCTTAATAAAAATTACAGTTGTATTCATAAAATGTATATGATAATTTATACTTAATAAACAGTAATTTAATAATAATAATATTCTATTAAATTATTATTTAATTCAAAATTCCATTAATTTTTCAAAATACATTCTTTAGTTGAATATTAACTAAAAATACTATTTGTGCATTAAAAACTGTTTACATGGTAAAAATAATAAAATGAATGTATATTCATTATTATATACAAATATAATGCACATAATCATAGGTATAAGGTCTTTAGACATAACCTATTATAACACCAGCATAAGATTGAAGGGTAAGGTGTGCGATGGTGACAAACTCTTGGTGTGGCTCGAATAACATTGCTCGGGTGGTAATCTCTATCAACATCTACTTCCCTCGTATGCAGTTTCATTCGAGCTTAACATGTTGAAGCTCGACTTCAGCTTTGTCAAGAGCAAAGGCCAATGACGCCAACTCCATTATGAGCTCTGACAAATGTGCTTCGTACAGGGAATGTCTACTGGATGATGCCATCTCTTCCTTTGCCTGAGTAAATTGGAATTTTTAAATCCATATATTTATACTAATCATGTGGTCACTGTTCAACAACTATATTAGAAACTTTCACAATTCGTAACTCTGTTTTAAAATCCCAAAACATAAAACCAAGGAAGTGAAAACGTAATATAACCATCTTACATAATAATACATTTAATTAGATCAAGAGTAATTTTCATTAATAAAAGTTTGGGTCATTACATTTTATGACATTATACATTTAAAATAAATTTTTCCACTCCCCTTTGTAAAAAACATGGGAAAAACCATGGGATAGAATGTGGTTTTGATTAGTTTAATGTGTAGTGTCCAAAACCCAAATAATAAAGAATTCCCTCTCTTTTCCTATATAAACCATCTCAATATCCCCCGTCTCTTCACTAAAACCATTTGGAGATCGACCAACTTCTTCCCTAATCTCACTAGAATCCCCCAAAGTCACCCTCAGTCTCCCAAGAATTATCTCCCAAGCCTCTCCTAATCCTTTGGATCACACTTCCATGTAATGGATTTATTCCTCTCTCATTTTTTGTCCAAGTTTCTATGTGTTTCTATACCCTTGTCTTTTCAATTACAAATTTTGGGGTTTTATTTTATCACCTCCCCTATACTTCACTCCTTATGTTTTAATGATGATATAACCATTTATCTCTCATTAATTCATCCCAAGAACACTCGTTACCATGCCGAAATTCCATAAGGTTTTTCTCTCTCCTCATTTACATTCAAGAAATTCTTTTGTTTCATGAATCTAAACTCCATTTAATATTTTTGGACATGTATCTATATGACCACCCATAATTTCTACTTCATGTAAATATGATGAGGCACCCCTTTTCTCTAATGAACCTTTTTTAGGAATTCCTATTTCACGTTATTGTGCAGCTGAAATTGCACCGTGATTTTTTAAGCCAAAGTAGTTATGTAGTGAATAAAATGCACATTTATCTATCAAGGGTATTAATATCTATAGACATTTAATTATTGATTATATAGTTTCATATATGAATTCCATATTCCTTTATCAGGTAATAAATGATAATTTTTTATGAATCCATGTTATATTATTAGTGTGGCACAGTTATGGATGAAATGAAATGATTTTGAATGGTGCGCCCAGATAACTCTCCAATTCATTTGGTAAAGACTAGTATCATGATAGGTCAAGTGCAATGAGTGGTTAATAATTATAATTCATTATCAATTAAGGCCTAATCTTGCTAATTAATGTGCAATGAGGTCTTACTCCTACTCCATGTGCAATAATCCTTGGCTCATGCTAATATCTTGTTAACTATTGTTGTCGCATTTCCATGTTATGATAATCATGCTATATCTTGCCTTTATGTTCATGTTTATATTGTTATCCATTGATTTAAATATTTCCTAACATTTACTATATTTTCCATCTTATTCCTTTTTTACTCCCTTACTAGGCTTTATAGATCACCTTTTTCCTATGCATGTCCTCATGTTATCCCTTGAAGTGTTAAGTACGAAGGAATGTTGTGGTAATGTAAAAGAATTTTTAATAGAGATGTTTAGTTTTATGTTCTAAGTTGTTATGTAATGTTCCTAATTTTCCAATACACTAGATCTATCTATCCTCAGAGTTGCCTTATATGCATTTTTATATAATAAATTACATTTATCTGTGTAACAAAGAGTAGGGTTGTTATACCTTGGGTATTGATTCTATGGGTTGCCTTGGGCCTTACTACCCCTTGTATCTAGTATGTATTTGGATATTAATGGAAATGGTCATAGATAGTATCCTTATACCCCATATAATTTCAAACCATGTTGCCAAATAGATTTTCCTAATAATAAATAAGGATTGAATGGACATATACACATTGGATGCCAAACATCATGTTCTAAATCATGATTTTAAATATTGTCTATGGTAAAATTGACATGTTTGATTTATCTCTCATCCACGGTTAGTCTGGTGTTATAGTATGAACAACAAGGGTATGGGTTACATGTGACAAGGATTACACGGTGAGGAAATTGTATTTAATTTCTTTTAATTTGTAACTACCATGATACATGATATTGTCACATGTATTTTAGGGATCCTAGTGAGGCTATTCAGTAACATTGGTTTCATAGAATATATTCCATGGGAACTTTACATTCACACTACTTACCTATTTTACTTTTTCACTCAAACATAGCATGTTATAATTCCCAACCATGATTTTATATCGATCTTTGGGTGGTTACCTACTAGGATCATATCTCATACCCTTTTTCGGCTGATGTTGGGTACCCCAAAAAATTATATGGATTCAAGTAAGGACCAAGTAAAGAGACCAATGTCTTATTCTTGTATTGTTTACATCCTTAGGGGAAGGGTAGAATGAGACTAAGCTATGGATCATGATGATATCTGGAGATAGTATGATTTTGACCCTTTCAGTGTTTTGAAACATGTGTTCTATTGTACTTTTCTGTACATATTTGGATTATTTTTAGAAACATGAAATGTATCATCATATTTTGTATATGATATTCTTTATAGAATAATTTATATATTTATGTAAGGTATTTTTAAATTCATTAATATTGTTATAAGGCTTCAGCAATGATCTGTTATTGAAATTCTATTGTGTCACACTCTGGTAAGAGGGTATAGTCTCCCCACAGACACACCTTCTTCCCTCACTACTAGTTGTAAGCCTCTCGAATTTTTGGAGATGTTCTTGAAAAAATTTAGGTGACTAGTATTGGGGAATTATTAAGTGGAATCTGTTTCTGGGATGTTACATGCTGATTAATCCAATCTCAGACCCAATTGGTTAAATCGAAGGTGTAATATCCCCAAGGAATCCTCAATGTCCTATTCCATGTAATGATGTGTCAGGCCAACATGGGCTTGATCTAATGTATAAATAACCAATGAATCCTTATATAGTCTATAGAGAATCTCCATTGCATACCCTGTAAATACATGGGATGATCCCAAGGATCATGTTCATGGGGAATTTCTATGAAGGTCCACACAATAAAGATCAAAGAAATAGGAATGTCCTTAGAATCCAAATTAAATATGGTCTGTGGAGAAAAAATTCCATGGAATGCAATGTTATAGTTTCGGGGTGAATCAAAGGAGTATAAATTCTATTTCCATCCCATGTAGTTATCCCCATTTAATTTTATTCAATTAATCATCATATCGAATCCATGAATTCATCTATCCCATTCCATGTTTACCATTTAATCTAATTTTCAATTTTATATCATTTGATAACATGTCCATGAAGGCCACATTCCTCTCTGAATATCTCATTTAGCTTAATAATTCCCCCACAAAAATGATGAGCTCACCCCCCCAATGGGGTGGTATTTTAAGGGATAGATACATAAATAAACATCATAGGTGGTCCGTGTTGAGGTTGAAAATCTCCAAAAATCACATGGTGCTATGTGGGAAACCTAACATAGTTCCAATGAATTTAATAATGGTTTTTATTTAATTTAGGAGTAAAATTCGGAAGCCCCGACATGGGGAAAATGAAAACTAGCTATGAAAAAACTATATATTCTTTTAAAAGGTATAGAACACCTGCCTTGAGTATGTGGTTGAACACTCATATAGTATAGACCTTTTAATGTGACCTAAATTGAATGAATAAGAAATAACTGATGAATAAACTAAAAATAGGGAATACTGGATTTCACCAAACTAACATCGTTGATATAATGATAACAATGAAAGGTGTAAGGGGGATTTATAACATACCTATGAGGATCCTTTATATGAACAACTCACAAATTGGTGTTGGAATGGAGAAAACACATCCTAAATTATGAGGATTATATTCTAATTTATAAATAACCAATGAATCCTTATATAGTCTATAGGACATTGTTAGACAAACCAAGCATCAAATGTTCATTTATCCCATTTTAAAAACTACATGAACCATGCATGGGCATGAAACCTGGGTCTCACAGTTAGGGTAAACCATGAACCTATATTGTGAACTAAAAATTCATGCATGATATCCTCAAACCATACATCCTGGATCACAAAGTTTCTACTAGCCATGCACCCTATCCATTTTCACCAAAAACTGATGCATTGGGCTCTGAAATATCTTTGCACCCCAAACTCTTATGACCTCACTATACATTCACATTCTTTCAATCAAAATTAATTAAAGTAAAAAAATATTTGTACCTTATAAAAACCAAAGGATCATAGATTCTACCCCTCTTAAGACAACTCATCCCCATGTTTCTCTTATGGGGGTGGTAAAGGATATGAAATGATCTCCGGATATTGATCACATATATCTTTGTCTCTCTCCCATGTATCATAAAACACATGGTTGTTCTAGCATATCATATTAACTTGAGGAACTAACTAGCCTTTGAGAGCTTACACACTATGATCAATGATACATACAGAATTATCCACAATGAATAGAACTACCTATAACTCAACCTCATCCCGATTATGAGTATGATGTGGTTCTGAGTGATAATTCCAAAACTAATATTCATGGAATATTTCATGTGTGGCTCAGTAACTCCATGGTAACTAAAACTGATTGGATACATCCTTGAATCTATACATAATCATTAAAGCCCCAACATATGATGGAAAAAGGTTACCCTATCACTGAATCTGTCTGTACTCCAACCTCAGAGAGATACACAAAAGGCTCAATCCCCGTCCTCCAAAACTAGATTTTGTCATTGATTATTAGTATAGTATTTTTATACATATTGATAAGCATAGATTCAAATTCTAATCACCTTGACCTATACTAATGTCTCCGAAAAAATGAGATCTATTCATTGCAACATCCCCTACCTCTAACCAATATAGAGTTTATTTCCATGGAATATAGTACAAAATCCTATAAGGTTCCATTTGTATAGTTTTGTGATAGCTATTATTGGAGGTAAATTAAACTCGGGATATATTATTCTCCCAATATCCCCAAAAATTTAAAATGTATGCCCTAATAATGTCCTCTATAAGCTTTATTGTGCACTCATACTAGCCATCAATCAAAGGGTGGAATTATTTTCTCAGTAGAACCTGGGTACACCACACCGACTATAAGACTTTCCAAAACTGAGAATAAATTTGGGATTCCCTATCTAATACAAGGGTATGTGGAACCCCGTGTAGGTGCCCAATTTATGGGTTATAAATCCTCTCAATCTCATCCCCTGGAAAAGTATCCTTGATTAGAAGGAAATTTATGACCTTCTTGAACCATTATAGGAAAAACCATGCGAAATAACTACCTTGACGTGACCGTATAAATCTAGTAAAAAATCCAAAACAACATCCTCCCATTTGAACTTGAGAATGGGTAACTATAGTAAAAATGAAATTGTTCAGTTTTGTTTTGTCTTCACCTGCTGATAGGTGGATCACCTCATGAAAAAACCAATTACCTCTCACTGCACTCTCTACTATCCTCACCAACCATGAAACAAGGTGGATGGTATTCTCCTTCCATGACCTCCAATAGGAATAATCCCTTATAATATGGCATATGTCTCATCCTCACTATATCCAGAAGTGTGTACATCACTAATAAAAACATGAGAAGAGTATAACTTCAATTATCCTTGAACTCATAGTTTATCTATGAGAAAAATTCCATCAACTTCAATTCCCTATCGTCCTCATCCATAACCTTTATATGAGTCTTCAGCTCATAGAATATACTGAGTCATTATCTTTTGTAGTCATATATGCTAGCTCTAAAAAATATTACTGGAGATAATAAATCCAAAATCTCTGCCGAATGTTCATGTATTGTACCATAAATATGTAATTGAGGATTTTGAGGTTTTTGTACACCAAATAATGATATACCAATGGGTAATCACCCAAAAAACAAATGAATGAAAAACTAAAGCTAACTCAAGATCATATGTCAGGTAATACTATTGATGATGTCTCAAATAGCGTGACCCATAGCTATGAATCTACCCATACAACAGAATAGCTCCTAGCCTAAATCATGATTTATCCATAAAAACTATATAAGGTTTTATAGGCTTTGAAAGAGTCTGGATCAGTGATAAATTCAACACACCTATAAGATATTGATATCAATTCTCTCACCCTTTAGAAAATAAAAATTTCACTCCATTCTTACTGAACACTGCAATAGTATCTACTAGGACTTATAAGTATTCTACGAAGAACCCCTAAAAACTATCCAATACAAAGAAACACAATACATAAATATAATTTGTTGGAATATCATATGAAAACACAACACCCAACTTATTTGGGTCCACTTATACTAATTTATCTAAGATGATGTGACCTATTATGTGAACGTAATCGCTCAAGTACTAACATTTTTTAGCATGGCATACAAGCTATTCTATCTCAGTATACCCAGAATGAATTTATGGTTATTTTCATGATTTTTTTGATTCTAAGTATACACTAAGATGTCTTCCCTGAAAAAACCATGATATAGAACATATTATGGTGGAAAACTTGATTCATAAATGACAAAAAATATATTGGTGCATTCATGAGACTGAATGACATAACTAGATAATCATAAATTGCATACCATCTATGAAATGATGTAAAAGTTATATCATCAAACCTTACACATACCTGGTGATACAATGTCCTCGATTAAATCTTTTGGAAAAACCACACTCATCAAATTTGATCAATGTATTCATTTATCCATGGAAAGGTATATCGTTTCCTAACTATCAACTGGTACAATTTCTTGTAATATACACATAACCTAATGGTTTTGTTCATGTTTTTGGAAAAAAACTAGAATACCCAATAGAGTAGTACTGGGTTATATAAAACCCTTTATATTAAAGTCCTCAAGATGTGTTTTGATCCCTTTGGGCTCTATAATGGACATCCTATATGGAATAACGGATAATAGTGCACATCCTTGAACAAGATCAATAGTGAAATCCACTTATCTATTAAGAGGTAAACCAAAAAATAAATCTTTGAAGTATTTCCTAAAATGACCAACTAATTAAGGAAACTCATCACATAAAATTCTTTGATTGTCCATATAAATTCTAGGTATATAGGACGTCCAACCACATAGCCCATGGAACTCTTGTCTAGCTCTACCAACCAAAACATTCAACTTAGCCTTTTGAATGCACATATGACCCTATAGTGATAGGAAGATTCTCTCTGCCAATGGAAATCAACATGGGAATAGTAATAAACTAAGTAATTTATTCCAAGAATGATGTCAAACATTGTCATATAGAGAGTATATATACTGAAAAAAAATATGATAGCTATGTATATCAATGGGAAATTCCGCAAACTTGTGTATATTCTCTAATCGAACACCCAATAGAGTATAGTGCATCATAAAACAATCCAAAAACTCAACATTTATACCAAGGATATCAACAATAGGTACATATATAAAAGGATGTGGAGAATATATATCAATAAGGGAAGGTACTAGTGTATAATGTACTAAGATATTGCCTCTAACTATTGATGGACCGATTATCTAATCCCCCAGTATTGGTTTTATTAAATACATATTTCATTAACTATTTGACTACCCTCAGTAGGCCTACTCTATTTTGTGGCGATACTAGTGTCTGGAACCCCATCCACAGCCAACTATATAACCTGAATGACAAGTGGCACTCTAGCTCCAAGAATGAAAAGGAATAATAATTGTTGTCCCTAAAACAAGGGTCAACCTTGGCCGCCCTCACTAAAAGATGTAGAAAGGGTCCTAGAAGAAACATGTATAGGGCCCATCCCACCATAGGATCGGCACTCGACTATGTCTCTATCATACTAGATCCTCTTATTTCGCTAGCTCACATAGTAATGAAAAAAGATAGAACTAAATGCACTCACACTGTGGATGGTATTCCCCTCATGAGTGGCCTCAAAACGTCACCTCCATCCAACTATACCTGAAAAACATTGTTAAGAAGGTACTCTACAATCCTCTTGGCCACCAAAATCAATAAGGTTTTATTCAGTTATAAAATATTGGTTTACTATCTCAATTTTGGTATTCCATAAAAAAATGTTCACCTATGACCAAAAATCATGCTTGAGACTCTCCTTGAAGCATATCACCCATGATGTCTTATCAATAAGTTACACGAGAAAAAAAGAACTGAAGATTTATATAGTGAGATTAATACACCATAACAATCAAAGAAACCTACTCCAAACATGTAAACTTAAAAGGAAATTCATCTTTAAAAGTACTAGGAATGTAGTAATAATAAATGCAAGATTGGAAATTCTTCTGAACTATATATCGAAGCATGTCATCTTGGTTTAGAACATCTCACCAGCTCTTAGCAGATCCCTAGAGAATATATGTTCCTATATTGAATCTATTCTCGTGTGGAGTCTCCCTGTTTTAAATGATTGATAAAAATTATCACAACATTTCTCAATAAAGTTTTTATAACCATCCCCCAAAAAAGTGGGTGTATGTTACTACTGGAACACATGCGTCAACTCTTCCAAAGATGAGGTATATTGTAGGGATCCCATAAAGGTCAACATAAAGCACATGAATCTATGTAGGAATAGTGTGTCATCACCCATATCATGAACAATGGTTGGTTATCCAAGAGAGACTTTTGTAGGTTCTACTGGTGGCCTAAGGCTGACCACCTTTAGTGCTAGGTTGTTTCTACCCTATTGGTTCACAACTAGAGGTCTTCATGGGGTAATATCTCTAAAAACTCAAATATCATAGCTCATAAATGATTCATTAAAAAACAACAAATATAGACAAAGAATAGATACGTGGATTTCTATAACCAGGAAACACCCATTTTCCTGCTCCTAAAGTTCGGAATGGGTAAAAGGAATAATTGTAAAGACCACCAAGTCACTGTCCACTAACCACTACTAAGGTCAAGTATGGCTGAAACTCTCTATTTCATAGCACATGTCTTGGTATATGTACTTTCAATTGTAATTGGAAACTCAATTTAATTATTACCTTTCTATTTCATAATATCAATTCCATTTAAATTCAAATTTATATCACAATTTTATTTAAATGGTTGAAACATATAGATCACTAATTTCAATTCATAAGGGTCCATACACCTTATAAATGTAAGTGTGGAATCCATTTAATTCCAACCATAACACATCCCATCCCATGCCACCAATGGTCCGTGACACAACATGCCACAATTGATGGAATAAGGTGTTTGATTTATCATATACAAGAAAACACATTTTATGTTATGATAGAAATATTAACTTCCAATTATGTTTCTCAACACAATACATGAAAATATAGTTAATTATAAATATATATCATGAGAAAAAAATTGCATGATATTAATAAATACACCCTATATGGCATGACATATGAATGGAATGTGAATCCTATAAGGTGATAAATATGATGCAAGATCAATGAATTATCACTATATTGGGTCAAAGATAAAATTCCCCCTTCAATCATAATAATAATAATAACATCACTAATTCCACACTCATTAGGCCACCACCAATGTTGTATATAAAACTTCCAGTATGTGTATAAAATCTAATGAAATGTGAAACATTTAATAATAATATAAATGAAAAAGTAAGAGTAATACATACTAGTTTATCAATATTTATCAAGAATCCATAATATGAGAAATCTATAGAGCATGGTAAAACATACTCTACAACCTATATAGATAATTAAAGTATCAAACCCAATGGGCCGGATCCAAGGTATAAAATGACTAATTCATTCCCAATGGCATATGTCTTTTTAAAAAATTAGGTTTTAATTGTCCAGATCCATGGTATAAATGACCGAGGCATCCTTATAGATTCCATGGTTCATCTCCATTGTATACTCGGTAAAGACATGGGAGGATCTTAAGGAGCATGTCTGTGGATCATGGCCCAGGATTTTCAAGAATGCCAGATCCAAGGAGTACCATAGTCCTTGGAATCAAAATTAATCTAAATCCATGTGGTAGATATTTATATGGAATCCAATTTCATACCAATGATCCTATAATAAGGATTATATATGTCTATGAAAAACCATGTAATCATAACCATTTCATTTTACCATTTTTATATTCATATCCAATCCATGAATTCATCCAAATAATTCTACATTTACCATTTAATACAATTATCAATTATAAGTAATTTCATAACTTGTAAATGGATGAAAGATCCCTATCCCAAAACCCCATTTTACTCATTAAGGATTCCACTGAAATGGAAAATTCACACACACAAAATTTGGAGGTATAACATGGGAAAAATATATAAACACACCACATGGGTTTTCCAACTTGTGGTTGACAATATACAAAAACCAAATGGTACAAAGTGGGAAAATAAAAAGGTTATAATCAATTAAATAAATAAAATTAAGTAATAACTGATAAATTCCTAGATTTTATCTTGTGTGAAAAAATAGACACTATATATTTTAAAAAACTAAACAATACAAGAAATGGTATGGAACACCTACCTCAAGTACATTGTAAAACATTATTCCATTATGGGATTTTAACTCGACACTGATTGGAATAAAGGGAATAATGGATGAATACCCTAAAAATATGTCATATTATCCTGAAACAAAACATCTTTTTCAATATGAAAAAAATTAATAATGACGTAAGGATAATGAGGAACTTACCTGTTTAGATATAACGAGATAAATGGATCACGACTCGGAGGCCAGATGGAGAAACCAAATAGAATACTGGATGGAAGATCTTCAATGGGAGAAAGAGGACCCCCTAACTACTATAATGAAAAAAGGAAATGGGGACTAAAAGTGTTAATCATTTTGTTAAAAATTTTCATTTCCCATTTTTAACTGGGTTTCATGGTCCAGCTTCACATTTTTCTAAAATGTGCACTAACCATGCACCCATCTCTCTCTCCAAAAACCACCCACATAGTCCTGGAAAATGGTTTGACAAATACTATGTTGACCTTTCAGGTAGCCTCTATTAAAAACTAAAACAACCACACACTCTCTAGAAAACTAGATCCAATGGTTAGGGAAAAACTCTTGCCCTATGATTTTCACTAAAAACTCCTACATGGTTTCCTCAAACCATGCGGAAAGGGTCACAGAGTTCCTACTAACCATGTAGCCTATATATTTTCTCCAAAAAAACTGAACTCTTGGCTCTGAACAATCCTCAGAAATCCTCTTAAATCCCATGAACTCATTAGGAATTCCCACTAGGTCTACCCCAAAGAGTGAAACTAAAAAACAAAATATTTGTACATTATAAGATAACCTGTGATCTTACATTTTATACCAACAATACATTACCAAATATATGTGATATTTATTAGGTATACTAGTGGAAGATACATTTATCATGTCCCTAAAAATATATAAACTATTCAAATTAGTGATGTTCTATATTTAATGGATGTTAGGATACTTTTTTGAAAAAAATTCATGGTGTTAATCATAATAGGGGTTGAGTTTACTATTGACTTGTTATGTGATGCTATAGAAATTTAAAAATCCCCTTGTCAACTGACACAATTAGAAATTTTGGGACTGAAAAATAGTTATATAAGTTTATAGAAAAGGTTCTAATTCATCCCAAAACTTCAAAATGGGTTTCTGCTGTATTATTTGTTAAAAATAAATATGGTTCAATGAGACCTTAAATTTATTATAGGTATTTTAATTAAATAATTATTAAGAATTAGAGTCATTGGCATCATATTGATGATTTTTTTAATCAGATCTATGGATCATAATAATTTTATAATATTGATCTCAATTTTGGGTGACATTAGTTAATAGTAAAGGAGGATGATAGTAAAATGATGATGTTATAGAATAAATTTGGGAATTATGAGTTACTAGTTATTCTTTTTTCATTGTCTCATTCAATAGCTATATTTATGGATCTTATGAGTAGTGTTTTCTAGAATATCTAGGATATGTTTGTGGTTATATTTATTGATGACATATTTTTGTATTATAAAATTCACAAGGATTAGAAAAAAAGCTTCAGAATTTTTTGGTGAAACATATAAGACACCATAAATATGGAAAATTTATTAAGTGTGAATTTTGGATCCAAAAAATTTCTTTCCAATGACATATTATTTCTAAATGTGGAAGAACTATTGAAACTAGTAAAAATAATGTTCTTTAATAAAGTATGATTCCCAAAAATATCAAAGAGAATGATATTTTTATTTTTTTAGTATGTAACTATTGGGGTTTGTTGAAAATAATTCTTGGTTTTCTATCTTATTGGCTATGTTGACTAAAAAAGTGGTTAATTAAACTAGATGAAAGAATGTGAAGGTTGTTTTGGAACGAAAACATTTAATGGAGTGTGACCATGTTCTAGACCAGTAATCCAAAAACATAAATTTTTTCATCTATAATGATTCTTCTTTGAAGGGACTTGGTTTTTTCATGTTGCAGAATGATCGGATACTTATTTCTGTCTCATGTAAATAAAAACATCCTGAATTAAATTATAATACATAAGATCTTGAATGGGATGTTGTGGGTTTAGATTTTATTTTTTTTATCCACCATTTATATAGAGTAATGTATGAATTATATACTGATCATAAAAATTTTAATTATATATTCACTTAGAAAGAGTTAAACATGTGGTAGAAAAGATGGATAAAATTGATAAAATATTATAATTACATGATTCATTATCGTCATGGAAAGGATAAAAAGTGTATGATTTCTTGGGTTGTAAAAATAATATTATTTTAACCAAGTTATATTTCAATGATGTCACCCTAGAAAAATATTTGAGGAATTTTGGCCATGAAATGGTTAATAGAAGAACCTCTATTTTATATTAAGTGTCATTACAGTCTCCTCCTTCAGAATGAATTAAATAATATTATAAGGAATACCATGAGTTACTGGAAATGGTATAATAGGATAACAAGGGTATGTTTCATGAAGATAATGTTAAAAGTAATTCATTTTTATATTTGGAAAGAGTTTATGGGTTCTTTTTTATTCTATGTTGAAGATATATTTTTTGGATAAAGCTAAATATGCCTATTTTCCATTAATCTTGGTAACACTATTATATACAGATACCTTCAAAAATATTCTTACTAGGATAGAATAAAAGTTTATATTTATATCTTTACCATGAAAATTAGGAATTTTAAATAGGTTATAGATGAATGAAAATTACCAAAATGGATTATTTATCCTTTCCCAATACCATTGTGGTAATTGGAAAATATATCAATTAATATAAGAGTGGGGATACCAAAGTCTTATTGATTTAAAAATGTGTTTTGGGTTATCGGTGATGGATTAACTAAATCAAGACATTTCATTCCCATTGGGATAGCTCAAATTTGTTCGAAATGTCATTCCGTTAATCATAGGAAATTTCTCTCTTTTGATATAGGTGATCATGATTTTCATAAGGAGTCTCTGTGAGAAAATGTTGGTCATTTTAGTAAAATAGATAAGCAAATTACCTAGTTAATTGGACTATATAAAATCTTAAAAAAAGATGGGTCAGTTTTATTTCTGAGTAGAATTATATCTGCGTTAATCCAATGTACATAACATATTTCATGTTTCTATTTTGAAACAATATGCGACTGATTAATCTCATTTTTTCAGTTCAAGAGTAGTATAGTTTAAAGATAAAATTTCATATGAAGAAAAACATATTTATATTCTTAACAGTATAGTGAAAGTGTCATAGAAAAAGTTAATTCACTAGAATATGGTTTTGTGAAAAAACCATATGATTTAAGAAGAAACATGAGAATATGAAAAAGTAACAGGGGAAAGGTATCCCCACATGTTTAATAATTGAATAAAAATAAGAGGAACAAATTAACAAAAGTGATAAAAAATGTAACAACCTAGTTAATGTTATAATAAATCATTTTTATATTTTATAAATGTTAATTAGTTATATATTATAGTGTTATATTCATTATAATGGTATTAAATAATTTTTTATTCAAACCAGAAAAAGAATTATTTCTAAGGAAAAATGGATTTTGATGAATTATATTATTTTATTTAAAATAATGATTACATAATTATTGAATTTTGATTTAAAAAACATCTTTAATTTTGAATTCAACATATCAAAATTATCATAGGATGAATTTTTGATAATTTTCTGAAATAATTTATTTTCTCAATGAATAGTGAAAAGGATTGATATTTATCGATATCTATATTTAATAATAATGTATCAATAAAGTTAAATTCTATTATAGATTATTTTTAATGAATAATTTGTTCCTTTTTTATTTAATATAATCCAATTATGATGTTTTAAATTAATTTTAAACTTTAATTTATTATTATTTTTTTAATTTCAAAAGGGAAATTTTCTAACAATTAATTTTTCATTGAATCTTAT
This sequence comes from Viscum album, assembly GCA_963277665.1. Classification (NCBI taxonomy): domain Eukaryota; kingdom Viridiplantae; phylum Streptophyta; class Magnoliopsida; order Santalales; family Viscaceae; genus Viscum; species Viscum album. Next base: position 299,770,013 of record OY728137.1, on the reverse strand, counting down.
AGGTTTTATTTTAAACTAAATTATACCACTTATATGTTTTTTATTGTGAAAAAGGAATAAGTTTTTTTAATCATTTGGTCCCAATTTTAGAAATAGTCCCCTTTTGTTTTTGGTCTATAAGAATTGTAGACTTTTAATATTTTTTAATCCTATAAAGGGTAAATTAGGTAATTAAATCTTAAATTAAATGATTCAGAATATAAAATGACCCTAACACTGGATTTAATTTTATTGGATGGGTCTATTTCATCCACAATCTTCCTATATTCTAATATATAAATTTTTTTCCATTTGGATGTGATTATAACCTTTACATGATTTTATTAAAAGAAAAGTAAAACATTTCACACTCTCATTATGGTTAAATATAATATATCTAACATTGGGATAACCAAAGGTTATGTTTGATTATAAATATTATTTTTAATGATAAATTATTTATTTAAATCATGGAAATTTATTATTTATTTTTTTTAATGAATAAGAACCTTAAATACTTACACATCGCTAACACATTAATTATTCAATTAATGGAAAAATTGAATATTGATATTAAAAATATTAAAATTTGTATAATAAGAATAATTAAGGTAGACCATTAATTTTATATAAAATATTACAGTTTAGTGATATTTAAATTTATTATATTTGGATTCCTTTTCCTTCTTGATGGTATAAAAGTCAATGTAAATTAATAGTTCTACAATATATAATATTGATATTTTAGGAAAATAATAAATTATAAAATGATATAAAATTCATAAAAATATTATATTCATCCAAATTAATTTTATGTAGATAATTATATAATCATTAATCAATTTATGTACATTTTTAATTTTATATTAACATTTTTAACCCTTATAATATAGAAAACATACCAAGATAATTGTAAAAAGGGTTAGAATGAAAATATATCGGTGTGAAAAAAAACCTATCTAAATATTATAGTATGAGAGTATTTAGATCCATACACATCCAATATTTTAAATAAATCAGTTTGTATCCATTTATAATTATTAATTAATTTATATTAATTTAATTATCTGAGAAGTTAAAGAGTGCCCTCCCCTCTCGTATAGAAGGGAATATCTTCATCCCATTTCCCTACAATTAAAAACCTAAATTGTTTAGAAAATACAGTCCCAAATACCTTATTGGAATATTTACCCACTTTATATAAGACTCAATTATGGAATAATACCAACCTTAGTGGTCTTATGTTATAAATCAATGGTGGTTTTCCAATGAAGAGGTATCATTCATAATAGAGCATTTCATTTTAGTTTTTCTACCACCTCTTTAATGTATTTGTAAAACGTGATTTTATATTAACACCAATATCACTCATATATTGAGTTTTTTTTATAAATTGAACAACCTATATCAATATCCTCTTCCACCTGATGGGAAATGAAACCTTCATTTGTGTTTATAGAGGACTACTGCAATGTAAACCGATGTAATCCATTTTTCATACTCCCCTATAGAATTAATTTATATGTATATGATATTAATGAAATATTTATCATTTTTGAAATATAATATATCATTTAATTTATTCATTTTTATTCATTGAAAAATTATAACATCGTTCATGTGTACGTCTGGACTACCACCGGCACAATGCATTGTGGTTCATTCTTTTGCACCAAAACACTTGGATAATTATATATTTATATATATATCATATATTATATTGTTATATAATTATAATGTTATAAATATAAAATAATAGTTACCCTCTTTCTATATTTATCGTTGGAGAACAGAAACGTTAGCCATGCGTACGTACAACCAACCATCTTCATGATCATAATGTAGTCTGTTTCTCATAACCATTATTGGTGATTAGTTCTAAATGTATAGTTAATATATAAAAATGATAATAATTCCATGATTATTGTTCTTTAGGTTATGTAATAGTTACCTCCTTGAACGAATTCAACCAACCAATGTCATTTTGGACTCATGACCCATGTATCATGAGAACATCAAATGTGAACATAAATGATTAGGTAATTGTAAATAAAATGGAATTAAGTAAAATTAAATAAATAATGAACATAAAAAATTTTCTTAATAATGCATATAATTAACAAATGTTTTTTATTATGTAATTTAAAAATTCACATAATGATTCAGATTCTAGGTAATGGATTTTCTATGAAGAAATTTCATTGAACATCTTTCTTAAAAGTCCCTTTTTCTCCTATGTTTGTATTTTTCTAAATTTATTTTTCAGATTTTGTATGTGGAAATAAAATATTTATAATAAAAATTTTATATCTATTATTTCTTCATTTAAATGGTTTTAAAATTAATAATTTTATAGAATATTTGACTTTCATTATAAAATAAAATAGAAATGTTCTACTTTAACGTATATAGTGACAATAATATTTTCTACCACTATTAAAACAATTAGATTTCTCACTTCCATTAAAGGAATTCATGTTTTATTTAAAAACACTCTTTTATTTTTTATAGGTAATTTTGTTTCAAAAAAATCATTTAATAAAAAAATTATTTTGATATTTGAAAGCCCCTTTCAGACTAGTTTAAAAAATTAAACGCCTCTATTCATTATATGGTCAATAAAAATTGTTTTGAAACGTTTGATCCAAATTAAAGTACATGAGTGATCAAGATATAACATATATAATCGGTGTTCCTATATTTCACTACAATTCATTTGGTAATGATTATGTTATCTATAAAAGAATACTTGCAGTCATCCCTCGGGTTTTTAAATTATAAGGGTTATGTAAGGGATCTATGATAATTATGTCCCAAGGAACCTACATGTCCTTAAAAAGTGTTTTTGGAGTTTTATTGGAAATATATTTATATCAAAAAAATGATAATGATTTTTAAGGTTATATTATTCCTTTCAGGGTTAAAGGGTATCTTTTGATGATAATATTTTTATGGGTTTTGTGGTTTTCATTAGACTATCATATTTAATCACTTTGTGTCCCTTAAATGTTTTTTTAAGATTATTGAACATTTTAAAATTATTTACAAATCTATAAATTACTATTTATATAATTATTATTTAGAATCGATAAATAAATTGTTATTTTAGGGATCCATTTGGTGGTGGCTAACAAATCTATAATAAAATATTTTTTCAGCCACTATAGAACTTGAGTACCCATATAGAAGACTATATGTTTCAGGTTTACAGAAAAGAAGGATTATGGTATTTTTGTTTTGATATATTCTTACATGGATTTCATAGAGTATGGATGATGAGATAGGGAAAGAATCTTGGCTAATTGTGGAAGAGTTTTACTTTTATTTTATTTTTTCTCTTGTATTTTTTATGTTATCTCCCCATGGGGGACCAGTTATGGAATGCATGGAATTACTCATTTTTAGCTTTTGTTATTAAATCTATTTTTGAAAATTACAGATCATATTAAGGAGTTTATAAGCATAGATTTATTTAATTATTATTACTTCTATTAATTTGATACACTACATTGAAGTCATACTATTCTGATAGTGTCCTCGAAGGCCTTGATCGCTAGTGGGAATACTCTAGAATATTAGGAGGCACCCCAAAGGCCATTTGGTGCTTCGGACCAGGGCACTAGTTTAATAGATTTCAATTTGGGTCATTACAATTTAGTTTAAGAGATATTTATATTTTTCATTACAATTTGGTAATAGTAATAGGATACCGTAATTTTTTGAGAAATGTGTTATTATCTCATTCCTAGGAGTGATGAACACACACAGTTTGAAACCCAAGATTCTTAGGGATGAGACTTATTGTTAATGGAATACATTATTATAGTTGACTTGATTTTCACCTTTTAGTGGCACATGATGATTTATTTTATTTGATTATTTGATTTTATCTCTTGATGATGTATTGAAATAGTGTTTTTTAGAATTCATGTATCATTTATTAGATTTTTATATTCTCTTGATATGTTTCATGCCAGGTAAATGTGTTTTTATATCCCTATTATATATTTATAACGTAACTATTTTATTTATGACCAAGGGAAGAATAAAATATAAGAAAGGGTGAAATAAATTTCACAGTATGGGAAAACATATGAGATATTAGTCAATGATCATTTGTAAAAATAAAATGGTTCCTAAAGTCTTGATAACAAGAGAATATTAATATAAAAAGATTCCAAAAAATCATCGTTCATAATATTTAGTCTTGTAGTAAATCACATCAATTCATTTGGATTGAATCATTAGAGAATAAAATTAATGATCCATGAGGACATATAATAACCAAATGATAATTTCATAAATGTGTTGAATAAAGTGCCTCATAATATCAATCAAGAAAATTTTATATCAAGGCGAAATTCCAGGACCATAATTTCTAAGGTGGTATAAAATTAGTTTGGAAGAGAATAAATAGTCAACTCTAACATTCTCTTTGAAGTAGCATCCACCTAATTAACACTATCATCCTTACCCAATTAATTGAGGAGGTATATACTCATATGACCACAAACCATATAATCCCCTTCCCTTTATATTTATACCAAAATATTAAAAAAAATTCATCAAAATATCATGTCATAGACTATGGAAAATAAATGTGTTTTATAAACTTCTCATCATCATAATCATAATTGTATTTGTCCTGGATTAATCAACCTATATAAAGAATGTAGGATTCATGAAAATTACCGAAACATCATAAACCACCTAGAAATTTAATATGTATGTTATGGTCAGAAAATATATCTAGTATATCTTAATAAAAATAAAATGATGTGGATTGAGAAAAAAAATCATTCAAAATAATTTTTAAAATATTTCCTTGAAAACTTGGAAATATGTTTTCATTTAAATACCATTAAAAAATATTAATAATATATTTCGTAAATATTTATTTTTGAGAATAACAATGGATACTTAAAATATGAGATTCAATTTAAAAACTGGTTATAATGATGGTAAAATCTACTAATGTCATTTATGTTAAAGGAAACTTTTTTCAGATATTGGTAAAAAACTAAAGAAGTGCAAAATTAAAAAATGGAAAGAATATTCCATTGTGGTAGTTTTTTAAAAACAATAATATAGTTAATAATTAATTGTAATAATCATCAGATCATATAAGAGTATATTCATTATAAAAAATTTATATAAATTTCAAATAGAAGAAAAATATTCCTAACTACAATGACATATATGGAAGATTTTCCAGAAAAAACTATCCTTCGATTCTCATTATTTACCAAATACCAGAAAATAAGAAGAAAACCTAAAAAATCATAAATATCCTGATTAGAATAATTGAAAAATCTTTTTATAACTGTAATGGAACATATTTTCCTTAAATAAAATTTAAACATAAAGGATCTTAATTAAAATAGAGATCATAGAATTTACCCTTACCTCATTATTAACATTTTGAATTATAAGCCACATAAAATAATTACATCAAATAAAACATTAAATATAATTAATGTATCAATATTAATAATATAAAATTTCAAAGGGTAAGAATATGAACCTCAAAAACACAAGTAGGTTCCTAACATCAAAGATGTCTCAATGAAACAATTTTGAAACGAAGAACACTTACAAATTTGGATATTTGTTAATCCAAACATCACAAAAGTTATAAAAAGTATATGGATATTTGTATCCTCATAATTTTCAATAAAATTATCATAAAATAAATTCATGGGCAATATATAAAACATAAAAAAGGAAATAGTTCTTAATATGAGATATGTCTCACCGTGATAAAAGTGAGACGAGAAACTCTTATCTCATGTCAAAATTGATTCATACGTGTTATAACCTTTAGTATAATAAATATAAATTTATTTCAATTATATAGAAAACCAAATAAATTTTTTTAATCTCATATATGATCAAATTATGACATTTCAACACACATATATTAATAATTATTTATTAAAATCATTTTTTTTAGTTGTTATCTATTTCGTTTTCCATGAAGGATTCATTTAGGCATTTCTAGTCCTTATACATTGATAATTTTTACAATGTCAATATTATTTTAAAAATTATTTAAAATTAAAATATATTACATATATATATATATCTTTATATAAAATCTAGAGATATGGAAATGAATTACACCATTCATGGAGATGGATGTACATAAGCACACACGAGTGATGATTCAATTTTTCGATGAATGGAATGGAAGAATGGACCATAATAATTAACATTTATGAACCATAATAATATCCTTAATATCATATATATTTATTAAATATATCATTATAATCATCCATGTGAGGCGATGATGGAAAATGAATCGTATCTCTTTGTGGAGGTAGTATTCCAAAGGTATGCAGTAGAAATTATTTTACTACCTTTTTAATGAAAAATGAATTTGGGTAAGGTAATTCATAAAACATGATAACATCTTAGTCTATGGGAGATAATTATGTTATTAAATTTCAATTTTTATTATATAATTTATGTAGGTGAAAGAAAAAGTTAAATGAAAATACTTGGTTAAGACAATTACATCATCTTTGAAGATCCTACATTGGATATCTCCTTAAGGACTGTTGGGATGATTTTTTAAAAAGTATAGAAACTATATAATGTATCACCGTAATTTATAGAGGGATTTTTAGGGGTTTTAATAGGTATTTGGATCCATAATAAAGATGAAGAGAGTAGAGGTGGTGTCCTTATATAAGAGATAAGAGGGGCAGCCATGGATTGAATTAAACTATCATATTTATATAAATTAATTTCATTATTTATGTAAAAAATAAATATATTTAAAATATATGATAAATTGACATCTATATAATCTCAAACAAATATATAAAAATTATAATTGATTTTTTAACACTTATGCATAATATTAACCCCTATAACTCTTTTAATAATTACCATGATATCAATGTTTTATACTATTTAGGAGTAATGAATGATAATACAAAAGAAAAAAAGACGTAAAAGTTAAAAAATTTAATAATTTAGAAAATATACCTTTCATATGGATGATGATAATATTTTTATGAATTTTAGTCATTGAATATAATATAATTTAACATAAAATACATTTATATTCATTTTTAGGACATTTCCCATGAATGAATTTTAAAGAAACAATATAGTATATTAATTTGAATATAAATTTTAAAAACATGAATAATACATTATATTTATCCAAAAACATTATAAACATCTTATATAATTCAAACCCTGATAGTTTTTTTATGTTTTTTAAAATTATTTAATTGATTTTTCTACTTCTTTCACAAGAACTGTGTCGGTGTTATGTCAGTATTTGTGGTAATTATTGAATTAAAAATAATTAATAACAAATATTCAAGAGATAGAAATAATTAATATGAAAAAATATTTATATATGATCCTAAAATATTTTTATCCCAACAAAAAATACTATAGATACTAAAATAAATAGTGACATTTTGTATGTATTCAATACATAAAATAATATTACACTCTTTATCAATGAAAAATTGTATTGATTTTCCATATTTTAAAATAGATTATTTTTAGTGACTAAATGAAATCATCCAATGTAAATAATTCATAATTTAAGTATATTTTTAAATGCCTATCACATTATTTTTATCATCAATTACCCGATTTAACCTTAATAAGGTAGAAAATATTTCCCACGATTACTATTCAGAATATAAAAAATAATGATGAAATGTTTTCTGAATATTGAAATTATAAATATATATATATATAAACAATTTTATCTTATTAAATCAATATAAGGGACAAAAATTAATTTTAACATAATCTTACAAAACATGATGATAAATCATTTTACAGGAAAAATAAATTTTAATTAAATTTTCTTACCAAAATTAATAAAACCATATATTACAAAAAAAATAATTGGATTATTTATACTAAAAACTAAATAATTTAAAAAATATAATTTTTGAAAATATCAAAAATTTATTTCAATGTTTTTCCATGAAAAGAAATAAAAAACCAATTTCTTAAATATTTTTTTAAGCATTAAATGAATTCAATAAAAGATCGGTCTTTCTTTCCTAAAAATTAACCGATATATTTGTATTGATTAGTACCATTATAAATATACTTAATACTTTTATTACTTAAAGAAATACCTAAAATTTTAATGACTCTTTTATAACATCCATAATTAAATAATAATCTTTCAGAATTATATTTTAAGTCACATAAACCATTATGTTGCATATTTAGTAGGATACTCGTATCATTATTATTTGAAACTAAATTTTTTAGAGTGTTACATTCTCCCCATAATATAAAATTAATTCTCTTTATTTTATCTTGACCATATAAGGATCCATAATGGAAAATACCATTGTTGAAAACCCATTTTTTAAAAAGGCATAATAAAACAACCTCATAAAAATGGTAGTTAGAAACATAAAGTGTCCTAGAATAACAATTAACTGTGTTCCTAGATAATTATAGCATTATACGGAACATAAAATATAGACATGGAGGAAAAAATAATGACATAGTACTAAAAGATACTAATAGAGAACACAATCAAGAGAATTTTATTAACAACAAAACATTTAATCAACGAGGGGTGAAAAGACAATAAATACATCAGAAATGAAGGTAAAAGAATAGAAATTTTTTTTCAATATCATTTTTATAATATTATTAGAATATTTTTGTATCAATATTTAGTCTACGATAGAATATAATTACTTAATTTCATTCAATTTCATGTTCATAATTTCCTTTTTTTAGTTGTACTTTGATCAATTTTCACTTTATCACATACTATCATAAATAGATATTCAATATTATTCTTCATGAATGAATAAAAAAATTAAATTTTAATTGATCTTAATATCCATAAAATAATTTCAATCAATTCATCATTTCTATAATTTTTTCCCAAAACAAAAATGGTTATCACAAGTTACCCAATATGGACTAATATTCATATTATTAATTAATAAATTAATCTCAAAACCATAAATTTAATATCCAAAGATAATATTAATCCATCCTATAATTTTTTTACCTTAACACTCATAAAAAATATATCAAAATAAATTAGAAACCCCAAAAAAATATATAGTTATGGATATAAAATTTCTCAAATCAACATAACATCAATCCTTAAACAATAAAAATTATCTCATAATGTCCCACATCAAACACGTGTATACCATGATCATATATTCTCTTAACACATGATAATACTTTTTTAAAAAAAATCCCTAATCATGATAAAAACTAATTTAAAATAGAAATGATTCCAAACAAACTCTATTATTAATCATGAAATAAAATCATTGTGTATCAAATATATTCCTTAGACCTCAAAGTGTAATAAATTTCATCAAATACAACATAAATGTCTTTTTTTCCACAAAATCCATATTTAATAAAATGGTCAACAATCTATCCAATTTAAATTATCAATAAAAAAATAAATTTATCTCAAATAAAAATTATGATCTCATCATATACAAAATATGAATGGTTATCAATCACTCAATATTGTGTTTTATATAAAATATAACCTTAAAAATATTTTTTTTTCTTTCTAGAAAACATGTTATGAATAATAATAAGGAATAATATTTTTATCCCATTTCATTGAGTTTCTAATAATTACAATAAACTCATTTTCCACCACACTTACCATTAACATGAATTCACATGGTTCCAGACACTAACAAAAACAAAAAATCATAGTGTGATCAATAATAATCATAGTGAGAAATCACATAATCATAAAAAATCACTTAAATTATGTCTGAATCATGAACCATTATTTTAAAGCTAAAACACTTTATGTTAAACCTATTTCATCCATGGTCATTATCTATTCAAATCCATTATAATAGTTTCTAATGAAAATTTGAATAAACCTAATCATATCCCTATAAACTGTCTAACTTGATGTATAGTCCTTGGAAAAATTGTCATTCAATAGTGATGATCAAGCTAATACCAAATCCACCCATTTTAGAACTATTATTAATAGGTGTATCTATGCCAGAACTATATCCCCTTCCATTATCCACAAAGGTTTAAATATATAAGGAAAACTACACTCATTCTGTACCATAACATATGACTATCATATAAATAGGCTTAACATTAGTGTTTTCATCAAATTTATCTAATATTATTATATAAAAATAACTAAAAACTCCTCTAATATCATCTATTATTGCCTAATCATAACATACATTGATATTACATCTTCTCAATGAATAATATATATTTCTCAGAATAATACATTCCCAAGGACTGTAATAATTTGGTGTCATTGGAGGATATATATTTAATTAACCAATCTCAGAAAATATATGCAACATCTCTCACATGGTTCTTATCTAATATTACAATTATTAAACATTTATTACTTAATAACTTTCTTCATAACATTGTAAAAAATAAACCAAAAACTAAGTGATCTCAGATTCTCAAAAAGGTTATGCATGGGAGATATGATTCAATGATCATTTATATAAATAACATGATCATAAGGGTATGAGAACATGAGAATAAAAATAGTAAATTATACCCATCAATTTATTGATTATAATCATGATTCATGGAGTAAATTATGGTATCTTATAAGAAATGAATCATAATATAATCATAATTAAGGACCCGTGATAAAATGTCTTAAATATATGATAACTTCATATAAGTGTTGAATAAATCATGGAATAATCATATTTATATAAATCAAATTCCAAGTATAAATACCAAGACTGTCATTTTTTAGCAGTTATAAACTCATTTTGGAAAAGCCTACCCAATAAATTCTATCATTCTATCATGAGTAACATTTACTCAGTTATCATTTTCATCATTCCCCATTACATTATATGGATATATAAATCACATTACACACACAACTTTATGATAATAAATTCCTATGTATTCCAGAATATAGTAAAATAAATATATTATCATCGTATCATATCTCACGTAAAAAAATAGGTTTTATAAACATCTCATAATCATAATCATAAAATAATTAAACACTAATTAATCGACATATAGAATGAAAATAGGTTTCATTTCATTTCTTAAATAATCATAAATCATACAGAGAAATAATATAAATGGTTTCACAGTAAAATGTCCCCATGAGAGTATAATAAACATCAAAGGATGTTAATTTATATGAATACTACTTCTTAAAATAATGATTAAAACAATTGATTTAAAAAATGGAAATTTTTCATTTTTTGATAACTAAAAATCATGAAATCCTAAAAATATTGTGAAAATAATTTTATTTGATAATACTTATGGAAGTATATAAAGTATGTTTCAAGTAAAATAGACACTATGATGATGGGAATATCATATCATGTCATGTACATGAAAATAGAATTCTTTTCAAACATAGGTAAAAGTCTAGAGGTTGATCATTAAAAAATTAGAAAAATGATTATGCTGATAAATTTATTTAAAAAGTAAAAAATAGATAAAAATGATATGAAATGATCATTGTATCATTGAAAATAACTTTATTTAAAACTTTTTAAAATTACGTTCCCTTAAGAAAAATATTCCCAACCATAATAATAAATATGTTCTGTTTTACATAAATTCATTCACTTAGTTCTATTTGAGTTCCCAAGAGAGTAAAATTACATTGAAACATAATAAATTTATAGTTTAGTATATATAATGAAATAAACATTATTTTAGGTGAGAGGAATACAATTATCTTCCACATTAAATTTGAACATAAAAGAACCCAATTAAAACTACGATCAAATTATTTATCATGACCACTTTTAAAATCATGAATAATATGATCCAGGAAACAATAAATTAAATTAAATGCTAAAGTATCCTAAACATAGGGAAATTAATGATATAAAAATGTAAAGGTGTAGTATATACTCCACCTAAACATAAAGAGGTCCATAACATCAATTATGTCTCAAATAAATAATATTGAGATGATGAAACCTTACAACATTTGATATTTTCAAATCAAAACCTCATGAAATAGAGAATATTATATTCATTTTTAAATGAATACAATTTTCATTAAAATAATCATAATATTCATTCATGTGAATTATATATGCTAATAAATGGAAACTAGTGGTGAGTTTGGAAAATATATCAAATAAATAAAATTGAGTTTAGACTAACTCAAAATTAATTTTTTTATTAGAATAAACCCCCTTTTATGGGGTGAGAGGGAACTCAACATGAAATCGTAGAGTTAAAAAAATCAAGCCTCATTGTTCCAACATTCAATGAAAAACAACACATTCAAGACTATAAAAAAGAGCCCCAACCAATATCGAAAAAATAAGACCATCTTCCACCTTATCACCACATCTCATCTATTTGTTACGTGCTTGAATGCATGGGAATGGTACTGATGGAAATGCCATAGCCTTTCAAAAATACAAATTTGGATAGCGATGGAAAGGGGAAAACCGTAGCTCTAAACCTCTTCTGGAGCAGCCCCTTATAGAAGAAATGGTTGCAAGACCCTGAAATAGCGAACTGCAGGACCACAAAGCAATAACTATCACAAAAAATCACCAAAAACCTTTACAATGAATGATTTTCCATTTAATCAGAGACATCCTGGATAGATATACCACACTCCACATGACTCTCACCACCACTGTAACTGTTGAAGAAACCTAAATATGATCCATGGAATGCCGAGCCAATCCATCACCACTTAGAACTGGATATCCCAACACAAAACCAAGATAACTTCACTGATGGGGGAATACAGGCCACCCTGAAGTAGAAATGCCTCTATATGCATGGATCCTCTGAGAAAAAAACCATAGACATGTCCAAACCAGAGTTTGAGATGAACAATCCATAGTAAGGGAGAGGACCAGGATGGAGGAATAGATCTGAACCGGTAACGTCAAGGGTGCATACCAACAGATCAGCATAAACCACAAAATCCCCAAAATTCAATACATCAACAAAAAAATCACCCAAAATACAAAGATCTGTCATGAATAGCATATCCAAATCAGAAATATACACATCACACAAAACTAAAACACGGATAGCCTCAGATCCTTGAACATCAGAATAGATCACCACAAGATCACCATCACAAAAACCGAATCATGCACATCTGTTAACCTCACTGCAAAATCAACTCTTCCAAATAACACACAAAAACATCACATATTTCTAAGTATCTCATTGAATCTCATCGACACCGACTCTTCAATATAGATAAGATCGAATTGAGAAACTTGAAACCACCGAACTATGAGATATCGGGTTCCATCTTTGCAAAACTGCATAAAAACCTCACCGATATTGACTACAACCAAGACACCAGACATCACTGGGGCCCCACCACAACGATCCCATGGTCCACTTCCTAAAACCAAAGCCATAAATATAAGTCTAAGAACCGAGAATTCATACCAGAGGCCGAATCGAGAAGGCTTTGAAGTGGGAGAGGGGGAAACTAGTAAGGACTAAGGGAATGTCAACACCGATGCCACGACACCAAGCAACCAAGAAATCGTAGAAGAATCCGACAAAAATACAGATGTTCCTACCTAATTCCACTCAAAATAAAGCATATCATGGATGAATCATCCTGATCTTGCTTCAATATATCAGAAAAATAAGTGAGAAGGAAACACCAATCCATTATGGAGCCGATATCCTTTGAGAGAAACAGAATGCCGACGCTAGTACATCGCCGCCATTTCCATCACCCGAAGAGAGCCATCCGCTGAAACACCAGACACCCTCCTAAAGTGATCTGAAGGTGACACCAAGGCTGGAAGAAGTCTAGGTTGCAAGCACTCAATGATGGAGAACTCCCGGCAAAGAAGAATATGGCATAGAGAAACCCTAGGTGCTTTTCTAACAAGATTATGAAAATGATATTTGAAATCAATACCTCAGGTATGATTGGATTTATAAGAACTAACAACTCATATATATAACATTTATATTTATTATAATTATATTTAAGTTCCATATAAATAATTATAATATCATAAATGGTCCAATTATAACATTTCACCACCCATCAATTAATAATTCCTAGTCTAAATCAGCATTTCCCATTTGTAACTATTTATTTTGTCATATATGTTCTTGATTGACATTTCATGACCTTTTAATTTGATAAAGTTTCCACCATATATATATTTTAAATCAAAAAATAAATATAATATATATTTAATATATATTTATAATTAGAATATTACTTAAAGGGAATATATTGAAAAGTTAATTATATCATGCCTGGTAATGGAAATGTGTTTCTTAATAGGAGTGATGTCTCTATTTTTAGATGGATAGAATGAAACAATTGTAAATATTAATTCAACATTAAAAAATAATAATAACCTCAGAATTAAAAAATATATTTAATAAATTTAATACTATAAATATCCATTTGAGGCAATGATGGAAATTCAATCATATCGCTTCGTGGAGGTGGTAGCCCACACATACACATGAGCGATACATTAATTTCACATTAGATATTATAAGGAGATTAATAGGGTTATAAAATTAATAAAATCTAATCTAATTATACATTAGATACTCACGTTATTATATTGAAATGATTATGAATTAATTGAAGGAATCAGATGACGAAGTAAAATTAAAATGTGCAGTTAAGATATTGACAACATTGAAGATCCTCCATTGGATATATTCTTGAAGACCCTAGGGATGATATTTTATGAAGACAAAAAAACGATAGAATGTATATATGGAAGAAAATAAGTTAGTTTATAGGGTCTTTTTGAGTTATGTGTATCAAGAATCTTGAGTGAGATAGAAGAGGTCATTCCCTTAAATAAAATAATCGGGCCCACTATTGTAATTATAATAAGAATAAAATAAATATAAATTAATTTTAATATTAATCTAGACAAAATTATTATATTTAAAATATATAGTTAATATAATTCCCATATTTCACATTCAAAGTATTTAGAAAATATTAGGTGAAGTTTTAACCCTTATTACATAGTTTTTTTCCCTATAAACCCTTTTGATGATGGCTTCTATGTAAACTTTTTTACTCTTTAGGTATCATCAATGTTAATATAAAAGAAAAAAAGAACTATAATTTGAAAAAGATAAATATTATAGACCATATAATATTAAATTGGATGAATATAATTTTTTTACATGTTTCAAATCATTTAACAACACATTAGTCCACAAAAAATTCCATTACATATATTTTAATTAATAATCACAAAATTGAATTAAAAAATAATGACATTAAATTAATTCAAAAATTAAATCTAAAACATCACAAATAAGTTATATTTATCAAAAAAATCATAAAAAACCATAAATGACCCAAATAAATTATTTTTTTATTTTTTAAATCATTTACTTGATTGTTATATTACTTGTACGAGAACAGTGTCCACATTGCATCAATGTTTAATGTAATTATTAAATAACTAAAAATTAAATATTAAATACCAAGTTAAATGAATACATTTAAATTTCATAGAACCATTTATAATCAAAACATGCAATTTTTATCCCTATGAGAAAATATTATAGATATTCAAACCAAGATATTGACATTTCTTATTTAATCATTACATGAAATAATATTAAATTAATTATCAATGAAAAATGACACAAAATTGCCATATATTATAATATTAGATGAGTATGGGAAAAATAAAATCATCTAATAGAAATACGTTGGGTGTTATATAGATTTTCAATGCCTTTTCATTTATTTTTAACCATAATTACCTTATTTACCCTAACAAAGGGGACACATATTTTCTGCAATTACTATACATATTGACCCCAAATTAAGGTGAATTTTTAACATATTTGAAAATTATGTTTAAGAATGTGTAATAAATGTTATAAAATACAATCCTAATATTTGGCATAAATAATATTTATATAAACCCACAGTACTCGATGAAAAATGGTTTTCCATAAAAATATATTTTTGATTATAAAAATGTTTTTATAGTAATATGAAGCCAAGAGTTTATAAAATTATATTAAATTATTTTTTAATCAAAATGAACAAATAAAATTTTAAAATAAATTCAATATAAAATGATTACTAGTAAATAATATAATGGAAAATATAGATTTCTATAAAATTAGAATTTTTTTACTATTCACTAAAGAATTAATATTTATTGAGAATTACCAAAATATACTTGTAAGATAATTTTTAATTGATGACATAATAAATGATATCATTTTTTATAAATATATAATATACAAAATTTTAATAAATTTATTATAATACTTACTCAAAACAAATTGACATAAATGATATTTTCTTGAACAATTTCATGCTTATTTACGGATGATTTATCAATAAATTTTTATTAAATAGTATAATTATATATATATATATAAGGTAGAGTGAGGACCATCAAAAAAGTAAAATCATCAATTATTAAATTTAAATAAATCTAAAGTTTTTTGAAATGTGGATTCTCATAATAGTATTTTTCCATAATGAAAATATATCTTTGGAAAATTAATTTTACAAAGTCAATCCAATGGCCATAACCCCTTTTATTTCCAAGCCATCGTCGAAAAAATTATCTTCATGAAATAAATGTGCTATAATGTAATTAATGAACGTAAGAGATTCCTAGTAGTTAATCAATCAAACCATGATTTTCTAGAAAAAATGGATTATTCCATTTCTAATATCTAGCACCATAAAGTTAGGGTCGTATTAAATCCATATATATTACTATCCATACAACTATTATACATCAACCACATATATAATTCAAATAATTACAGTATCCAAAGAAGTAGTAATGCAATAATGTCTATAGAGACATCATATTTCACTTCTAGTGTGGTATATGAAAATATCACCACACACCAAGGGGATTGGGTTACCTCTTAAAGAACCATAAGTGTTATATTTTATCTAGACATAAAATGTAAGGGTCTATAAGACATCCAATGTTCGATGAAGAAAAGGATAATTTCTAGTTATTCTAAATCATTTATCTGAAAGAATTATGAAATGTGTTTTCATAATAACCATTTGAATAGAGTTCACCCCTTTTATTGCTCCTATAATTTCTGAAAGAGAGGAGTGTAAGAAAAATGACATGCCATCAACAATGAGGAAACAATAGCTTCACTATATTACTTGATGAACCTCCATATGGGATATATGTAGAAGATTCTGCATTTTTACTAAGAACTAAACATACAGTTAAGAAACTAGGTGATCTCTGATCAAATAATATTACAGAAGCTGATACTAGAACAAATAAGATAATTTAGTTTATAAATAAAGATACACAACACAAATAACAAAAATATATACAATTCCATCAATAAAAATATTTAATATGACATATATTGACAGAATATTAATCCAAAATAATTAAATGAAATCATCATTCAGATGTTTGGAATGAAACAATCTCTATGAAAGAGTAAATATGGATGGTCGAATCCAATTCTTGTTGAGGATTTTTGTCCAATTTTTGACGTGTTCAAGAGTATAAATTTAATATAAGGCCTTTATAGATAGAATTTCATAGATTGAGTGGTACCAAATAAGATTTTCATCACCACTATTGTAATTGTAATATAAAATACTTTCTTTAATCATATTAGGATGGGTGCTAAGAGGAATATAAAGTTTCTCATTAATTGAGACATTAGTTTCCAAAGACATGTTGTTTGAGATAAGTTTGTTGATAATAAGACTTCCCCTCAAATTGTTATTCTGGAAATTGAGAGATTAATTAGTGATAACAATCCAATAGGTGTCAATCATCATTGTGGAATGTGACTTCTTAAAAGAATGTCATGAGGAGGATTTCACATAATTTAAATAAACATCATTGTGATTTCCATGGAATCTAGCTCTAAGAAATTTAAGGGCATCAGATTTCCCACTGATTATTATCCAGACAAAACATGCCTATAATGAAAGATTAAACTTTATAAGATTCTTTATTCCAAGCCCCACATAATCTATTGGTTGAAAAAATTATTTCTAGGGAATAGTAGAAATTTTCCATTGGATAATACATCCAATCCAAATAATTTTTTTTCGATTCTCTAAATCTTTTTAGGAGAGAAGATGACTAATTGTAAACCAGAAAAGGTTGTATGAATTTTAAAACAATTCTATCTATTACAAGACAAGTTTTTCATTCCATTTAATGGGTTTTTTCTTTCCAAGAAGAGAAATGACTCTTAATTTGACTGGAGAATTTAGAGAAGTGTCAAGATTAAGGTTTTCCGAAAAACATTGGGACCCCAAGACATTTAACGAGAATATTTCCTCCTCTAATTCATAACTTAGAATTGATTATCTCTCTTCTGGTGGCATGTATTATTTTACCAAAGTGCATAAAATATTTCATTCAAATAATTTCTTAACTAATGAATTTTTTATATTTAAGAGGATTATTTTCAAGTTCCTAATGTTTCTTTTCCCCCATATGAAGAGAAATATGTCAGTATTATATAATATATTTGTTGGGGTAGAAAGAACTCTATCAACCATGATGGTTATAATCTTGTTACATTTCTATAATCGGATAGGATCCTACTCATGCAGACTTCAATAATTGATTAATGAATGGTGAAAATGGTATCAACTTATATAACACCTCTTGACCATGAGAAATATAGTTCAAGACATCCATTTATTAGTACTTAATATGGGACAATATCAATATTATTTTAACCCAACTAACAATGGTTTCATTGAATCCAAAAAAGATCATAACCCCATAGATAAATCTCCATTAAACAGTGTGAATGCATTTTTGACATATAATTTAATAGAAATATTCCCTTTTATAGTGGGATATCTAAATATATTTACACATTCAGAAGGCATAACAAGACAATCTTGTATTTCCCATCCTTTGATGACGCCAAATTGATTTTCACATAAAATCTTATTGGAACCTCAATCTGATCTTTTTTATAAAATGTTCCCAATAATTTTATAAATAGCATTAGTAAGACCAATAGGATTGAAGAGATGTATCTCATTTTCCCTATGATTATTAGGGATAAGAGCATGGAGTTGATCATTTAAACCATAAGTAAGCCTACAACATTTGAAAATATGATCAACCAATATGGAGAAGTCATTGTATATTATATCTCAATAATTATAATAAAATGAGTATTTAAAACCATTTAGGCTAGGAGAACTCCTCGAGTTGATACCAAAGACTAACCATCTGTTATCAATGGAAAGGGGAATGTAATAGGGGTTATAATTTTTCTCTTGAGTGATAAGATTTGAGATGATATCCTCCAAGGATATTATTAGGGAGCTTGGGGAATCAAAGTGCCTTATGTAATAGGAGACAAAATTTGCTTCCAAGTCTTCTCTATTTTCAAATAAGAATCAAATATCACTAAGAAAAGACAAAATTATATTAATTTTCTATACCCTTTATAGATAATTAAACAAAATAGTATTCCAATCACCACCCTTAAGCCACTTGATTATGAAGGATTCCCTCGACATTATTTCATTAAGATTAATGTGAATATTTAGTTTATGTTTGTCCTTATTTTCCAGCCGAATCTTTGCAAAAAAATCAATCCATGTGTCACTCTATTGATTAAAAATGATTAAGGAGTCAATATAGGTGATATTTTCATCAATGTGACTAAATTAGTATTTACTCAAATTTTCCATTGTTTTAGGTAATTTTTATATTTAAAACACAAGAAAGATCCCAATCCCTTAAGTTAAAGGAGCTCCAGGTGTTTTTTGAAAAAGGGTCTACAACTAGGGTGTGATGTCCAAAAATTAATAAAAATGAAATTAAATGGTGGATTTTCTTATTTATAAATAAGATTCACTAAAATGGGGTGGTGATCATAGTTTAGTTGAGAAAGGGTTGATCATGAGATATAGGAATAGATATTGAGGGATGCATCATTGTAAAAATCTATATCCAATTTGGTAGAAATAAAAATATTGAGGTTCCTTAATTTACAATTACAGTTTTCTCCAAAAATATAAATTTCATTGAGAATAATATTTTCCATAATTTCATTGAAATATATTGTTGATAAACAAGAGTTAACAATACCGAGTCTCTCATCGGGATTAAGAATACAATTAAAATCACACATGAGAGTCCATGGGAAATTTTTAATTATACTACTGCACAAAATGTTCTATTGGATACCTCTTATTTGTTAATTTAAATTATAGGACTAAATTATTGTGAAAAATTGTTAAATTAACTTATAATGTTATTTTAAAGTGATCGTCTCCTCATGGGTGATAATGTAAGAAATAACCACTAGGATAATGTGGGTGAGGACCTAGAATATATTACTATCATTTTTTGACAAATTTGATCTAATTAGTTGATAAACAAGTTTACCAAAAGATATAATATTCTCCGAGAATGTATTTTTTTAGTCATAAAGGCCTAAAATGGTTGTTTTATTCTTGCATAATAATAATAGAAGGGCCTTAATTTTCATAGGATTGGATATCCCCTGAACGATCCAAAATAAGATCCTCATTTAATCCTTGGATTAGACCAGAATCCCCCTTTTTTTCTTTACACCAACATTTTTTTTCTAGTTGAATTAATTCATTCATTATTTTTTCCATCATTACTAGATTCATCATACCATATTTAATATTGATCATATATACATGAGAAGTGTATTATGGTGTCTAGATTAGAGGAATTATGAGAATTATGGAGAGATGATGTAGATTGACAAATTTTTTGGAGTTCTTTTACATCATAACTAGAGTTATTATCCTTTTTTAATTAATTGTCTACACATGTGTAGTCTACTATGGTTTCCATAGTATGGGATCTATTAGCATCTAGGTGTGGTTCTGTTAATTTTATAGTTATAGGATTATTTTTTTCATCCTTGTTAGAGCCATCAACCTCTATTGAATCTTGATAAAATGGACTTCAGCTATCCACTATAGCGTACAGCATATAAGACCTTTCAAAAACCATGTGAGGTGCTACTAAACATTTCATAATTCTCTTCTTTTTTATCATCACTAGGAGTAACATAAATTTCCTCTAGGGTGGTCCCCATGATAGTGTTTTTTAAGCCCTCACTAACCTACATGAAGATAGAATAATTGTTTCATTCTTTGATTCTACAACATCATGCCCAAGATATAATTATTGATATGTTAGGTTGATGATTCCATTTACATAATAATATTTTTTACTCTATATTTGAAATTGATTGATAGTGGTTTGACTCTCTTTAGTACTAGACTAACCAGTTAGATGATTTCCCATATTACATAATGAGTTAGTAACAACATCTTCATAATAACCCACATTAGATATGAAATGAATTTTTTCTCTTGCCATAGGCACCTGAGGAAAAAAAATTGATGAATATTCTTCAGTTTGAGTACCATTATTAGATAAATGTAATATATAATCCATTTCATTAAAAATGATCATAATATCATTGATGATATCAAGATAAATTTCATCCTATTCTCTCATTGGGACCTCATTCAGATCCAAACTATTGTAGGGAGGTTCAAAAATTATTAGAGACCAATCTTTGTCATACTATTTTTCTTCTTCATCAACAAGAGTGTCAAAATTTAGGTTTTACACCAAATTATTTGTTAAATTATCAAATTCATCATTTCCATTAGAAGGGACCTCTGTTTCATTATGATAAAAATGAATCCCTGAATCATTGGGGAATCAAGATAATGATAGGTTATATTTTCACTATAAAAGGAGGCATTCTATCCACTACAAAATCCTCTTCCATGAGAGAGTGAGACCCATCAACCATTAAGATTAATGAACATCAAAATATATCAATATTATATATATATATTAATTAACATAGTTTCTCATATTAATATGCACATATTCAAGATCTAGATTATAACAATTTCATTTAAATAATAATATTTTTATTTTATATCACAATTCTCTTAAATTTAAATGTTTCTTTGTCATGTTATTTATTTAAAATAAATTTATGGTGTGTTAGACTACATCATATTAGTGAGTACATCCCTAGTGATATAAATTGGTGGAATTTGTGGCCCAATATATTCTTGGTGATGCTTTGGAATATAATATTTTTTCATGTACAATACTACCTAGTTTTAGGTAGGTATGGTTAAACAAACATGGTGATGGGTAATTATGTCTAGGATGGTTATAAAGGGTGGGATCAATTATATGTTTTACCACAATGGTTATTGATGTGGTATGGATAAAATGAGGCCATATAGGTGAGTACTCGTTGTTCTTGAAATCTCACATGAGATGATCTATGGTCATGGGACATATTGTGAATTTCTAAATGTGTTAGTATTGTAATATGGGGTAATTAATGATGCTTCTAGATATTTAATGTGATATCCAAAGATAATGATTAGTTTTCTATATATTTCGACAATCCTATGATCATAAATGTTTTACTCTTAGGATGACAATTTGTGTTTTGTGAAATGGTCATAGTGGAGTGTGTGACACTGGGATTTCAAAGAGATATAATCTTGTGAGAGTGATATACCATTGTTTTGATGAAACCATTGAATGATATCTAAAGCTAGATTGGTTAATGTGATGTATGATTAAGTGTATGTAATATGTGTAGTGATTCCATGGATGGTTTTAATTGTGAAAGCACCATGGGTCATGGTTTTTGGTATTAATGTTTTGGTATGGGGAAATATAGGCCATGTGCCAAGACTTTTCAATTTAAAATGGTGATTCTCGTATATTGGGGAGATTTTATATGGATGATTTTTTATTTTAAATGACACCAGGAGTAAGGAAGACTTGTTATAAAACTTATAACAAGATAAGTTCCTAATTTTGAAGAGAATTACCATGGGTATTATCAGTAATGTACGGATTAACTGACCATTAATATGGATAGTGGTTTTGGATTACAAGCATAGTATCGATGCAAAAAACTCTTGGGAGAATGAGTAGATCAATTTTATAGGGTGGTGTAGGTGTTTGGTCCCATTTTTTTAGTTAACCAAGGGAGTTCACATTGGTATTCATGGTTCTTACCATGTTTTAGTTTGGTAATAATATGTGTGATAGATGAGGGATGAAGTCCATGAGGATATTTTATATGAAGAGATGAATGGGTTATGGTTAGAATAATAAAATACCATTGGTTGATAAAGGATTTGTTAGTTTGGATAAATTTTCACATATTTGGTTGATACATGAGATAAATCTTTGTTAAGTGTTGGAAGGATGGTGAGAATAGAACATGTGGAGAGATAGTTGGGTGATGATAGCAGGACCTATTAGGGACAATGTTCAATGTGTAGTTCAAGTAATGTAATATCGTAGAGAGAAAAACATAATTTTTTTTTATTTAATGATTCTCAAATTTAATGTTATTTAATAAGTATATGTGATTGAATTCTATGACCTTGAAGTGGATGGTGTTTAGTGTATAGAGTAGTTCTTGGGTGTGAGGAACTATCATCACAGATAACCATTATGCTTCGAAGTGTATGGGATTTTGCCTATGATATTTATACTTTGACCCAATGGATTGATGATGAGGAAACCCATAGGGAATGGAGTGTCATATTAATCAAGGGTCTAAGGACTTTGTTATTGAAGGGATGTTGATGTATGGGAGTGAACTTTGGATGTTCTTGACAACAAAATATGTTAGGTAATGGGTTGTCTCCATGAAATATAGATAATATGGATTTATAGATGTTATTTTTCTATGTGATGATGGTCTGAGTTTGATTGTATTTTATATTATTGTAATAATGTTCCATTACCCAAATATGTATTAAACTTTTATTGTATGACCATTCTCGAGTGAAGGTATTATGATGGGGGTTGGTGATTGGTGTTTTTACCATGAGTTTTCATATTAAGGCAGGGGTTAGGCCTCAATTTTTTCTTGAGATGACCACTAGATACCTATAAATTTAAAGGTATCATAGTAGGGAGATTTTAACTGGTTCATCAAAGATAGTATCTAAGTGCTCATGTAGATGGATGGTAAGAGGAGGTTTATCAAATAGTTTTTTTTGGATTCCCTAGAGTCAGATTAGAACCACATCGTTCATGTCCATTGTGAAGTCGTAGAATTTTTTTAGGAGTTGGCTGAGTTCTTTTGAATTAAATAAAGTGTGTTCAAGTTGTTCCTAGAGAGTGGAGGCTGGTAATTTTTGAACATGATGAAAGAAAATGAGATCATGTTCATGTGTTGAATAAAACTCTCATTTTTGTATAGTTATGGTGAAATGGGATCCATGGAGAGTTGGTTGGTTAACCACTAATAAGAGGATTTGATTTGACAATTATGATGGCAGTAGATGCCAATTTTCTGAATCTAATTTTTTGGATATTTCCTATGATAGGAAGAACTATTATATGGTTAATATTATAAGATATGACGCATGGTTGTATCAAGATAGGTAAAATTCATGGTCCCTTATCATGGTACTAATGATAAGGGGAGTGGTTTATTTGAGAGCAATGCATTAGAAGCACATTGGTTATTAATGAACAAAAAACAACCATTTGGAATCAAATTGAAAACCAGCATGGGTTGGGTTATTATTTCAGATGGAATTCAATAATTCTGGTGTGTAAAATCCAAGGTTTAAAAAACTAACCCAATATTTATTTATTATAATAATATAAATTTATAGGATTTTGTTCTAATAAGGTTGGGAAATAGTTGGTAGGTTTTTTGGGGCTCTTCTAGAGGTGCACAATTTGATAACGGTAAGTAAAAACCTTTAAAACCCATATAAGAAACTATGAAATAGAAATAGTGGTAACTTGGTATGATCATGATTAGGAGTAAAGATTTTTTAAACCTTTTGGAACCTAGGAAAAATTGTGCAATGTCAGATATAGGGGTTTTACACTGTTGGATTACGGGTTGTCTAACTATATAGTCCAACCAAATGAGGTTTGTATGAAGGTAGTTTCTAGTGCATAGATAGAAAATGATTTTCCTACTCATTCCCCCTAACCATGAAACCATAAAAAAAATATCTTGATTTTGTAGATCAAATTCAAATTACCCTAAAATGACACGTTTTCTCTCTATTATGACCAAAACATGAATTCAATAGCATCAAAAGGATTGAGAAAATTTTCCCTTTGATCTATGAGTCATTCATAGTTGAATATAACTGTGTCGATGGCTTGGTTCCATTCTTTGTGATGTTATTGGTTGTTTTAATTTTTTCATTTTTCTTCACTCTCTTGGATCCATTGATCTAATTTGTTGGGGATATATTATTGTTTGATGATTCCAACCATTAAATGGTATTATTTTTCATTTGATAGGGAAAACTATCAAATAGAGTCATTGGAAATTCAAGATGGTTTTTTGGGGTTTTTTATATTTCTTCATTTCCACCAATATTTGAGAGGTAGGTGGCATCACTCTTGGTTCCACATTGTTATATTTTGATGGATTGATTTCAAATTCATTAAATAGATTTATTTTAGTTTTAAAATTGATGTGAAATGTTTGATAAAATCATTCTTTAGTGATGGTGTCTAAAAGTATATAAATTGGTTATTTGTGGAATGAAAAAATCATTTCGTAATTCTAAAATAATGATTTTAAAAATATGGCCGGTTATCATGCATTGAAAATCAGTTAGAAAATGATTTCAGTAAAATAATTATTTTATTAAATGGGATTATATTTTTTTTATTTGACGTGGTATTTGGAATATATGGTTGGTTTGATTTCATTTCATAAGTGTGACACTAGATAAGGGGAACGTACAATTGGGGTATAATGACATGGCCCTATAGGAAGGTTGCGTGCTATTGGGTCACATAATGTAAAATTACCTTGTTATGACTGGGTAAATAGATGGGTGACTTCTTATGAGTATGAAAATATCACCAAGTCATTCATGTGTGGGTGTGTGTGAAATTATGAAATTGGTATGCCAAATTTAAATTTGAAATGGTGTAAAGTGTTATTCCATTTCCTTCCATGGTGATGTCTTTTGTTGGGGAAACCATTTTTATAACACGATTTGAAATGATTAAAATTTTGTTTCAAACTATTTTTTATAAATGTGATATATTTTTTTATCCGAGTGGAATGAATTGGGTAGTCATTGGGGAAAACATAATAAGTTTTATATAACACACTTAATGGTAACATTGGTGAATTTTAAGATATTATATACCAACACACATGTAATCGAATTTTATATCAATTTTTAGAAATTAATTATGATACCATGGGAATGGCTTGTGGTTTTGGATAATGTAGTATGTCAGGAGTTTCTATGTTGGTGTCTTTGGATTGTTTGATCATTGTTTATTTGGATTCCATTTTAATGTATTATATTTGGTTGTTTTGGTTAACTTTAGATTTGTATTATGTTGTAATCATGGATCATATAGTGGTTGTGTGGTTATTGTTGTTTTATTTTAAAATTTTAATATCGTCCCCCAACTTTTTATGAATCCCATGGAATTTATTTACAACCTTTGGTATCTTGGGGAAGTGACATAAGGGTAGTAACACACTCCACCTCTTCCCATGATAATGGATGCTGGGTAGGAAATTACATATGATATCACTTTTTTCTGTCCCAGAGTTAAAAATTATTCTGGATTAGTCCTTTATTTGGATGGGTTGAATGAAGATAGGGTTTTCATAAAAAGAAAGGTATATCATAAAGAGCAGTATCTAACCTATTTATTTTTAACATCATGTTGTAAGGGGGTTGGTTACGTTAGTGTTCTGAGAGACTTCTAGGAGTTGTAACATCATTGTCATGGGTCTACTCAACCAGAGGAGAATGAAATGAATTCCTAGAAATGACTTCTCACTAAAAGTTCATATTTCATTTTTTGTATTCATTTATGATTTTTTGTAAATGTTATAATTTTTTTTTAAAATAGTTTAAAATACTGTGATTTTCTATTTCATTGGTAGAATTTTAAAAATGGGTTGAGAGTTCAAATTTCTTAATTTTGGAAATACTTTTGTTGATGTATGTGATGTGGTGAATTTAAAATTTTTAAAGCCTTGAGTTTATAGAGTGTGTGACTAAATAAAATTTTATTCTTCTTATAGAAAATGGAA
The DNA here is from genome assembly GCA_963277665.1 of Viscum album. NCBI lineage: Eukaryota > Viridiplantae > Streptophyta > Magnoliopsida > Santalales > Viscaceae > Viscum > Viscum album. Next base: position 299,742,956 of record OY728137.1, on the reverse strand, counting down.
ACTATTATACCTTATAGAAACTAACTACAAAAGGCTATTGAAAATCTGGTTGAAACTGTGCCACATGTTATACAATAGATGTGTCTAAGAATTTTCATGTCCTTTCAAGCAGTAGATATAAAGAATAGGAGGGATTTTCCATTGAAATTGGATCAATCCATTTAGTTCCAAAAGTGTAACCCACCCAACATTAGGGGTGATTCATATTAGGAAAAGTAAAATGTGTGGTTGAATATGATGAATTGATTCATTGATTACCAGGGCACACCAGTTGAGTTAAAGGTTATTTGGATACACATATACTAAATGATTTAGCATGCCAGTGGTGTGATTTAGCAGTTTTGGATTAATCATAACAATGCATTGCATGGGATGATTTTTAATAGTGGTTCAATAATCAATTACATCCACAGACATTCATAATTTATAGAAAAATGGGATTTTCTCCTTGTAGAAGGATAGTCTCTTGGTAACATAGTATATAAATAAATTTATTTATTTAGTTCTCATTGTGATGGATGTTATTGCAAGTGAATCCTTGGAGGAACACATTTATGAATTTTGGATAAGGATAAATATTTTCTTAATGATTTATATTCATTGAATAATTGATTTTATAGAGATGTTCAACAGATAGACTATGGATGAAAGGGGGCTATTATGGAATATGGGTGGAGGAATCATGTTTATACCTATAGAAAATGGTGAGAACACTAATTTAGGTACTACGTCATAGAGGGACACCTATCTCAAAGGTAGTGATATGAATCCGAACAAAAACATTTAATCCATACATATGAATCACAAAAATAGATTACGACTATATGTATTCAATGTGGTTATTTTGATCACATGAAGTGATATTTTCTAAAAACCACTTATATCATATCAAAATTGACACTATATGAGGAATCTTCAGTTTTATTTTCACTGTTTTCTATTTTCGGGTGCTGGAAAAGCATCAAATTTTTCACAGATTTCATATGCTTCAAGAGGATGAGGGATACAGAAAAATTATCATCAATAGAAAAGAGATATCCATGGTGAATATAAGAATACAAAGACTCCTAAAAAATAAAATATCAATAGTTTAATAAAGAAAAAAGTGAAGTGAGTTTGAAATTGTATGTAATTGGGAATGTGATTGTGCATGATCAATCTAGACCATCGATAATGAGAGTTAAAATTATTTTGAGTTCAGCACTTATGCATGAATTTTTGTTATGGCTACATCCTATTAATTTATTTATTCTCATGCAGTTGATCATATAAGTTTTCATATCGATATTATTCCTTTTATTTTGAATCATCAAGCATATATTGGAAAAAGAAAATGTTGATCTATTTTTTATGAAAATCATGATCTATTACTATCTATGGCTCTGAATTTATTTGGGATGTGTGTGTGCCTAAGAGTGATGTCTATAAAATCATCTAGGGTATGAATTGGTTGATTATGGTCGTTTTTACTATTGACTATTATACTTTAGTGGTTTTTTTATAACTGATGATGCTGTTGAGAATCTCTTTAGAGGATGTTATAATGGAATGGCATGTGAGGAATGTTTTATAAAACTAGTATTTGAACATATCTTCTACCTATTAGAAGCTTTGAACATGGAATCAATTTAAAATATTGGGGATAGTGGTTTTCTAAAAAAAATTATAAATTTTTTGATGTTTTTCAAGATAATTTTCCTAGATTCCTCACACAAGAGATGTGGAGATTGCAATTTATCTCTTACAAAGGAATAGTCTATTATATATTACATCATATCAGATAAAACTAAAGTAATTAAGTGAAATGAATGTATAGTTTGAATAGTTTAAAATGAAAGGGTCTATTCAGGATATTATATATGAAACCTACACTTTTACACATGTAATTATAAGATTTTAAGCAAAATTAACAATCAAATTACTAGACAATGATCATAAATTCTAGTCTCGTTGAATGATTAGGAACAAGAAACTATAAAATAGAATTGAATAAAAAAATATTTATTTTAATCTTTCATAAATATCTACTATATTCCATTGATATCCAACATCTTCATTGTATGACATAGGAAATACCTGAACAAAAGGGATAATCAAATAATTCCATTAAGGGTATAAACATCGAAATAATGAAAAGAACATGGGTTAGAAGGCATAACAAGATATCTTAAAAAGGAATGGATCGTGAATAAAAATTGGTAATCATAACATGTAGAGAATGAGGACATGTAATTATGGTATCATATAAATGTTGAAAGGATACTCAAATGTCATGAGCATGAGTCAAGGAAAACTTCTAATACCAATGCCCATGGAAAAAAAGTCCTATAAAGTAGTATAGTTAAATCCATGTCCCAACATGATTTCTAATTAGGCTCTACATTACCCAATGAATTAGATCACTATATAGTCACACCCATAATAAAATGTTCTTGCATATGTGTGCCATGTGAATAATGAATCATAAGGTTTACCTAAGGAAATAATAGTGTATCCTTATCATGTCATAAGTAATAAAAATGTAATGTCATAATTGATTCCATGATAGAATGGATTTCAATAATACATGGACATTCATAAGGGAAAATAGTCATAGAAAATGATATGTTATGTCAATATATTTTGAGAACATGTAAAAATAGTGCTTAAGAATAATTGTAAATGAATCTTTTTAGTGTGGTTTAAGGACAATATTAAAGAGGGTTTAAAGAAAGAATTGAATATTTGTTTTGGTAAAACAAAAAATGAACCAAGATATATTTTCATGAGGAAATTAGGGATTTTAGGAAAATAATGGTGGATTATAATAGATTATATAGTTCACATAAAAATCATTTAGAAATTAAGAGGTTCCCTTTAATCAGGGTTTCTTATTAGGAAGATTTTAGAATGTAACCTTTTTAAAACATGAATTTTGGCATAAAATAAAGATAAAATGATGTGGATACATGATTTTGGAACATATAAACCAAATTTAGATAAATTATATAAAATAAAGATTAATTTCATTAGTGTAAAGAGATAGAAATCACAACCCGAATGAAAAACGGATGTTCAGAAAGAAACCCTTACGTTATGTCCGAATGTGCTTTGAACATTATATTAATGTCCAGAAAAATCAAATTAAATATATTAATTAATTAATTAATTAATAAAATTTTATTTTCCTATTAGATTTATTTCCATATGTTCATTTATGGTCTTTTTTTGATTTATAAGATACTATTTCATTGTTCATGAGTGTTTGTTTCCTTAGTTTTCATGATCAGTTCACATTTATAAAAATATGAAGGATCATGTATAATTTGAAAAGATATCATGAATTGATGTTATATTTAATTAATGAAATTCCTAAAAATTAAATTTTTATACTAGTCATTTTTTTATTTGGGGTGAGGATTAATCATTAGATAAGATATCAGTAATAATCATTTAGATAATTTTTGCAGTCTTTGGATCATCATGGATTCATTCTCTTTAATTTTTCATTATTGTGTATAAATGTTAGTTTCAAAACAAAAAAGGGTTATAAAAAAATTTTACAATATTTTCAAACAATTATAATAGTTTTATGTCCAACCTTGAAGATATGAAATGAAAATGAAAACTTTTAATCCTCAAAGGCAATAAATCAACACCTCGCGAAAAATATAATCATTTTCAGAATAAAAGGAATAGGAGAAGGGAAATGATGGTGGATTATACATTAAAATAATAAAAATAGAGTATATATAAGGTAATGTATTTATAATGAATGTTTGGACTATGGAGGTGTGAATATTATACAAAAATAAAGTAATGTGAAAATAAAATAAAGAAAGTGATAGAAGATTTAACCACCTGATTTATTTTCCCTCCAAACCACCTTAGTAAAATGGTTTTTGGTCTTTTTTTGAGATAGAAACCTCTTAGATGTGGGGAAGATAATTTAGAAGATTATTTGGTAAAAATTAAACAATATTCAAGGCTTAGGATATGTGAGTAGAAGAGATTGTGAGGGGTGGTATATATAATGGATGAGAGGGGTGTTTTTTTATTTTATTCATTAGTTTATATTATTGCCTCATGGCTATGAATTGATTGAACCATATTACTAAATATGATAAAATAATGAATGATATTTAGAGATTATTGTGATTAATTCTACAATGACTCCATGTGTAGTGTATTTAACTTATAATGTGTATATACCGTAAATTACTATTTTTTAGAATTCACAAAAAAATCAACTACTTCAGGAATATATTAAAAATTAACCCTAACTATTTTTTCATGTGTAGAATTGAAAAATGGAAACAATTTTTTGAATTTTTTTTTATAAATATGAGTAATTTATATTTTAATCAAAATATTAATTTATTGGAAAACTTCTGATTTTAATATTATAACTGATTATATGAAACATTAAAAAATTAATTACTTTACCGTAAAATTATCATATAATAATGAGGAAAGAAAATACGATTTTTTAATACATTTTATTAAAATAAATTATATTTTAAATCATTATATTAATTGTAAAACTGTAACTAAATATTTTAACTTAAAAAAACACAGACACTTAATTTATCATTACTAAAAATATTATTTACTATTACCATGAAATAAATGTAACATTTTTTCATTCGTAATATACCTAAAATATATTTATAATTTCACAGGTGAGGTTACTATTCTATTGGTCAGAATACTATTCCTAATGGAGAAATTACTATTTTGAATGTCAAGTTATTATTCCATTAGTATAGGTTCTTTAATTTATTAAAATATCTCTCATTTCATTATTAATAAATGAGAAATATATTTATATTGGGATTTATATGAAATGTATGTGTTATACAACATAATTAATTGAAGGAATACTTCCATTGATAAAATTTTTGGGGATTACATTCTTCCCCTTACTAAATTTCACCATAGAAATTTCATTTTATATTATATATTGAAAACATGTGAGGGTAAATTTCCTCTACCACTCTATATGGTTCCCATGTTGCCTCATCATACTTATGGTTTCACCATAGAACTTTCACCATGTCAGTAGTCTTACTGTGTAGAAATTTATGTATATGGTCCACGAATTTCATTGGCTGATACTCTTAAGAGAGATCATTTTCCAACCATACCAACTCTAGAATAAAGACATACGAGGGATCTAGTATGTACATCCTCAAGATGGATATTTGGAATACATTGTCGACTTGAGGAATTGTAGGTGGCAGTGCAAGTCGATAGGTCATAGCTCGGAGACGGTCAATAATCTCAAAGGGGACGATGCACCTAGAACTTAGCTTTCCGTAATTCCCAAATCTCATGATCCTCTTCAATGGAGATATGTGTTGGGAAACCATGTCTCCAACCTCAATCTCTAGGTATCATCGAAAATTTCTTTTATAGCTATCATGTTATCTTTGGGCCTCCGTGATGTGCTACTAAATGGTTTTCACCTTTTACACCATTTCATCAACCATTTCATGTCCAAGTAGCTTATGTTCACTGACTTCATCCTAGAATGTTGGTGTACTACATCTCTTCCGATAAATGGATTCATATGGAGCCATTTGGATGATCAAGTAGAAACTATTATTATAAGATAACTCGACCAGAGGTAGATGTTGGCCCCATTCCCCCCTTGAAATACATAGAACATGCTCTGAACTGGTCTTTTAGTTTCTAAATTGTTTTCTCAAAATCGACATCAGTTTTTGGATATTAGCCTATAATGAAGTTTATCTCATTATTTAGAGAATGTTGGATACTTTTCCAAAACATGGAGGTTAATCTTGGATCATGATCGAATAAAAGTGATAGTGGTACTCTACGTTGCATTACCAATTCTATAATGTATATCCTTAAATGTTTATCTAGGGAGAAGTCCCCCCAAATTTTGATAATGTAAGGAATCATTGTATGACTATCCATAATGACCCATATAGTATTATTCCATCGTAATGTATTTGGAAGTCCACTGACAATTTCCATGGTAGTGTTCTCCCTCTTCGATGTGGATATGTAGAATGGTTGCATAATCCATTTAGAATCTCCCCTTTCAGCTATCACTTGCTAACATACCATGAATACTGATGAATATTCAGCGATCTCCTTTTTCATATTGTCCCACCAATATTTCTCTAAGATATCTTGATGCATCTTTATGCTCCTCGGGAGAATATAAAAATCTGAGATATGTGCATCATGCAAATGGTATTACTTTATATTTGGATCTGATGGTACACATAGTCGTGGCCCAAATATAAATCATCTATACTCATGAATTTTGAAAGCTAATTATTTCCCTTTTTTGATAGCATGTACCATTTTTTGAGTTTCCTCTTCACTTCATTGAGCATTATTTATTTTCTCTATAACGGATGGTTGGGAATATTTTGTGACAAAGTTATGGTGTTAGTACCTTGTAGATTCCCTTGTACCTTTTTTTTAGGTCTATGAAAATTGGATCCTTCTCAATTCTCATCATTCATAAAGATGCATGATTCTTTCTACATAGAGAATTTTCCACCATATTTCCTTTACCAGGATGGTAGTGGATTGAGAAATCATAGTCCTTGATGAGATATAACCATCTTTACTGGTGCATGTTAACCACATTTTTTGCAAAGTAATATGTAAGGATATTATGATTAATATGTATCTCATACTTCTCCCCGTATAGATAATGTATCTACATTTTACATGCAAAGATCACATATAACCACTCTAGTGCATGTGTGGGGTAGTTTTTCTAATGAATTTTCAGTTACCTTGAGGCATAGGCTATCAATTTATAATTTTGAATCAATATGTAGCTAAAGGAATTCATGGAAGCATCTCGGTATACCACAAGGTCTTCCCCACTTGTCAGTAGTGTGAGAACATATGCAATGATAATCCTCTTTTTCAACACTTTGAAGAGTTATTCATATTAAATGCTCTAGAAAAAACATCATTCCCTTCTGATTTGACATGGTTATTGGGTTTGACTATTGATTTATGTTCTAAAAAAATTGTTGGTAATACCCAACAAGACCAAAGAAACTACTGATCTCTATTACATATGATGGCCTTGGCTACTGCTTAAATGATTTTGTCTTATAATGGTCTATAAATATTTCTTTTCTGGTGATAAAATACCCTAAGAATGATATTTCCTCTATACAGAACTCACAATTATTGTACTTTTCATAAATTATATCCCTTCACAATATCTTCCACAAAGAATTAAAATTCTCATCATGATCCTCCTCGCACTTAGAGTATACTAGAATAACATCAATAAATACTAACATAATTTTTTGTGGTAATTTCGAGATACTCTATTATTTAAATCAATGAATATTGTAGGATTAGTAGTGAGTCTGGAGGGAATAATGATGAACTCTTAGTTTCCACATCTCTTTTGAAAGTAAGTAAGGGAAAAATCATCCTTACTTGCCTTTAATTGGTGATACCTCAATCGAAGGTCCATATTAGAGAATGAATATGCCCCACATAGTTGATTGAATGATTCATATATCCATGGAAATGGATACTTGTTCTTAATTATTATTTTGTTAATCTCACGATAATCAATGTAGATGAGAATTGATCCATTCTTATTTTTTACCAAGAGGACTGCCACACCCTGGATTGAATAACTCGAGCATATAAAGCCTTTTTCTATATTCTATCGTAACTGATTTTTTAGTTCTAATAACTCAATGATGGCCATTTTATAGGGTTTATTTGATATAGTAAAGGATCCAGGAATAAGTTCAATTGAAAATTCAACCTATTAGTCAATAGGAACACCATTTAATTTTCATGGAACACATCAGTATAGTCCCTCTAAATGGGAATGTCTTCAAGCACAATCCTCCCCTTTCTATCCATCATTTGAGAAGGATATTATTTCTCATAAGAAAATAATATCCACTATTGATATAATGATTCCAAGGTAGATTCATTCTCCTCCTTACACTTATACAAAATTTGAATATACCTCAAGATGTGAATAGTGATCTCTTTTTCCCAATAGTTGATGTTGGATTTTTATAAAGATATTCCATCCATGACCAATATAACATCAAACTCCACCAAAGGATGTAATACAAGATTCTTTGGGAGGACCAGTCCATAAAAATTTACCATTGAGAAGTTATATAAATTGGATGAAATAATTTCCCCATTTTCTATTCTCATAGATAACTCAACCTCTATATTTTTAGCTGGTTTTCGAATAGTTCTAGTAATCTTTAATGATACAAAAGAATGTGAAGAACCAAAATCAAATGGTTTTTTCGATATTCATGAATTAATAACTAGTATAACTATGACCACAACATTGTTGGGATTCACATCTGCATTAGTGATACTATATGAACTTCTGTGTTATCATGGAGGTTTATGTTGTTGATTGACTCGAGAAACCAATGGCTTAGGCAAATGACTTACATAATTTCCATGTTCCATGAAGGTGAAACACTACCCTAAAAAAGAGTGTTTGTATGAAACTTCATTTATTATTCCTCATTAGTGGGATTCTTCATATCCCTTCAGTAGTTATTATCCATATTTTCAAATCATCCACATTTAATGCATATCTTAGTTCCCTTTTTATAGTTTACAGGATGTGTCTTCCAACACTTTTGATACATGGGATGTTGGGTCAAATTTACATTATGGGATTTATCAGTTAATATACCCATATTAAACTAAATTTCCCTCTTTTTTACTAATCCTATGAGTCCATAGAGATTCTCATATATCCATTTCAACTATATGGGAACAACAAACAATATAGTCATATCTATCAAATTTATGAATCACCAACACATTTCATAGACTCTTCATTCATCAGTGAAAGATGTAATCCAATATTATATCATTCTTCTTGAAATATCCAAAGGCATATCTTGTAAGACTTGTGTTATTTTCTTCATAATCCCCAATAAACTTGTCTTCCTTTTGCTTCAATATAATTACCTCTATTTCCATAATTTAGTTAAGGATTTAGGCAAATTATTTACCGAATTTTGTTTCTTGAAATATTCATATTCAATGGAATCAATATCCTCCTTATAATTTTTGTTATTTATCAGTGTACACCACCGATCAACTTCACTATTAAAAAAAACCACCACAAATAATTTCTCTTATTCTATGCACTGAAGGACATATAATATCTTCTCAATAGAGTTAATCCATTTTTCCAAGATGATGGGATCAAAAGATCCAAAAAATATTTGAGTCCTCTGATTCATGAAGGATTATAACATAGCATTATCTTTAATAGTTTTAAGAGGGAATAGAAAATGATTAATTCTATTATTCATAACATGGGATAATTGTGAAAATAATATCATGATGTTTTGAGCACCCATTCCCATCATATCTGGCATATCATAGGGAAATCATCACATGTGTTATGATTTCAATTTTCATATCTCGTTCTTCTATTTATATCAATTAAATAAGAAATAGAAACATTAATTAGGGGGATTGAAAACAAATCTAATAATCAAATAAAAATAAAATGATAAATATAGGAGGGTAAAATTATAAATCAAAAGTATATCATAACATGTGATTCCAAATGTTACAATCTATGAATATAGAAGGGCACTGTAACAGTACTATAGCAGCAGCAGAACTGTAGCGGAGGCGGCATTGTAGCGGCGGAGGGACTGTAGCTGGGACTGTAGCGGTGGTTGTACTATAGAAGGTACTCTAGTAGAGCGGTACTATAGCAGTACTGTTCACCGAGGGGTCATTTTGGCCAAAAATGGGCTTTCAAGCCTTGTATTCAGGCCACTTGGCCTTGGGCCTTCAGGATATGTAATGGGTCTCCCTCTACTCAGTCTAAAGAGGTATTTTCTTTAAATAATAAATTGAGGCTTTGGTCCCAACCTTTTAAAAAAATTAGATTACAATCCAATGATTTTAATGTATATTTTCTTTGGATGATTAGATACATAAAACTAAAAACATTTAAATTGAATAAAAAATATATATTTTAATCATCCATAAAGATATCCAATATTCCATAGAGATACAATGTCTTTAAAGGATAACTTGTGGAATACATGAATAAAATGGATGAGCTAAAACGCCCAGAATTGGTATAAACATAAGAATAAAGAAAGATACATGGTCTAGAAGGCATAACATGATGACATAAAAAGGAATGGATCATGAATAAACTTAAGGAAGCATAAATTTTTTATTATGGGTATATGTAATCAGGTAATCGTAGGAATGTGGAACCAAAAAAAAACAAGGCAAAAGCATGAGTCAAGTCTAAATGCCAAGACCATTACACGTGGTAGAAAAAGAGCCATAAATGAATCAGGTTCCCTCACTATCCCAACATTACATATCATGAGAATAAAAATTTCCCAATTAATTGGAGTGTTATCTGGTCACTCCTATCATAACATGTTCATGTATATGTGTTCCACATGATGAATCATGCATAAGGGTTACTCATGGAATGAATTGGGTATCATATCCATGTCATAACGAATATCAAAATATAATATCATAATGATTTCGATGAAATAAAGGATTTAAATCATAAATTTTCATTAATAAGGGAAAATAATAATATATCATAATAATTTATGGCAATCTAAAGTGAAAATAATTAAAAATAATGTTTAAGAGTCATTAGAAAATAAACAATTTAGTGCGGTTTTAGGAAACTATTAACGAGAGTTTAAAGCTAAAAATGAATATTTGTTTTCATAAAAATATAAATGAAACAATATTGAATTTCATTATGAAATAATTGATTTTATAAAAACAATTATGTCTTAAAACTTATTATGTATTTCACTAAAAAATTGGTACGAAATCGGAAGGTTCCCATTAAACAGGATTTCATATCAGGAATCTTTGAGAAGTAAACCTTTTGAAAACATGTATTTACCCATTAAAGAAGGATTAAATAACATGGATACATGATTTGGGAACATATAAACATTATTTAGTTGATTTATATAAAATCAAATAATAATTACATTGGAGTGAAGAGATAGATAGTGTAACCTGATTGAAAAATTGAGATATGGAAAGAATCCCTTACCTTATGTCTGAAAGTGTTATGCAATTGATCTTAAATCAAGTAATAAATTAATTGAGAACATTTTATACATGTATTTTATTTATTATAATTTTAATAAGTTCATTTATGTCATTTTGGATGAGTTATATGATACAATTTCATTTTTTTGAAGTATTCATTTCCTGGGATTTCATGATTGTTTAACTTGTATAAATGTATGAAAGATCGTGTAAAATGGGAACAAATATTTTAACACCCTGACCCCAGTTACCCAGATTTAGTGCATTATTACATAACATTGTCATGAATACAAGGAATCATTTCCCAAAGGACCGATAAATTTAGCAGTCTTGGAAAAAAGATTACATGCATGAAGTTCAACAATACAACTTGAAAAGAAAAATAACAGTAATTTATTTCATTGAAAAAGTAAAAGCCTCCTAGATTATGCCTGAAAGTAACTCATAACTTACTTCTTCATATCCTAGGAAAATAAAACATAAGAAAGGGGTGAGGTCAGATGCTTAGTAAGGGTAAATAATTTAGCAGAAGCTATAAACTTTTAAGGAAAGATGTGTAATAAAAAAATAGCCTTTTAAACATAAACTTAAACATAATATGGCAAAAATAAATAAAACATTACCATATAAACATGCATGTTGATATTATACTAGTAGAATAATCGCATGTAATAACTAATTTCATAATGAGGGAATATATAGTACCAGAATTGAATTTCTGTGTCAAGGCCTCGTGCCAGGACCTATGGGCTAACTATTACCAGACCCAAACCCAGAGAGCTTCTATAACCAAACTCAATCTCGTAGAGACTCATTAACCAGAGTCCAACCCAGAGGGTCTGATGTAACCAGACCCCAACTCAGAGGGATTAGTTTTACTGGTCCCCAACCCGGAACATACTATCCCAATACATTCATCATAAGAAAAGGTGGAAATATAATATAAACATTCGTATTAAAACTAGGATACGAAATGTCAATACTTTATCCATAAACCATGAATGGTATAAAAATAACACATCCATAGTCAAACATATCACAAAACATTCAATAAAATATATAATATTTTTATCATAATAAATCAACTTCAAAAAAGTTTAAAATCCATTAAAGGATGTTGACATAGATGAAAATGATCAGTAAAATGCTTTGAGAGAAATAACCCTTTTTCATGAAATCGTTTAAAATTCCCACAATTTATTAAGGTAGTAATTTAAAAGGGATTTTGGAATCAACATGTCCCATACCAATTTGAAACATTTTAAAAGAATTATCATTTCAAAACATTCATGTCCATATAAATAAATCCTTAAAATCATATGGAAAACATGGACATTAATTAAAAGGGTTTAGAAAGATAGATATTTAAATAATTTAAAATAATTATCTAGTTAAATAGACCCTCCCGTAAAACCTTAAAAGACCCCTTTTGAAATAATTTTTATAAAATATGGGTATATAGGATAATTATGTCCCAGAAAATATTTACACATGAACAATCTCAGATAATAATGAGATTGAGGAAATAACCCTTACCTCGTTGTAATCAATCGAGTCGTATGAAAAATAGTCAATAACCACCAAATGAATCACATAATATCATGAAAATAAATAGAATCATGATAATATATATCAAATGTAAGTACAAAATACACCACATGCAATAAATAAGTGGTGAACAATGGAAATCTCACAATATTAAAAGTGAGATAAGAAACCCCTTACCACGTGTCCGACTTGATTTGCTCGAATGTTCCTTGTTATTCCTGAATAATAAACATAATTTAATTTATACTTTCATAAGAATATTTTCATATTTATTATTCCTTTTATATAACTTATTACTTTGTTATAACAATTAGTTAATTATTTGAGTTCATATCAGACATTTTGTCGATGTTTTGAACTTTAGTCAAAAATGAAGTTGCTATAATTATAAATTGTCCATGTGGTCAAAATTCCATTATCTATAGAATGATATTACTCATTTATATTTCATATATTTCATATATATCCAGTATATATATGTATGTATAACAGTACATAACATTTGGAGATACATAATAAAATTCACCATTCATGGAGACGGTAAGTCGTACGTACGCATGAACGCTACTTTCATTTCTATTTTGTATTTTAATGGAATTAAAACATAATTATATAAAGGTATATTAAAATTCCTGTATAATATCATATAAAATATCATTAACTCCATACTTTATGCATCCTTCAGAAGTCATTAATGAGTCATATCACTTTGAGGGGGTGGTAGTCTGCACTTCTTTAAATAAAATTATCGTTTTTAACCTGTAATGGAAATCATAAAGGTATGATATAAATGGAAAATATATACGCACAAAGAAAACATAATTATAATATATATATATATATATCATATATTAATACAGTTCCATCTTAATGGCCACCATGAGAGGCGGTAGGAGATAATCGAACAATCATCGTTTCGTGAGGCGTTAGTTTACCAACCACAGAAACAGTATGTTTTTCACCCATTAGATATAGGTGTGTGTAAGTGTAGTTAGAATATTTCTTATAAAAAATCCTAGTATATTAAGGATACCATTGTTTTCGTAAAATAATGGAATAAAAAGGATTTTAAGGGGGTTGGAGAAGTAAAATAAAACAAAAGAAAAGAAAAGAATTTAAGAGAAACAGTTACCTTTAATTTGGGTAACTTCTTTTGGTTTGAACCAAAAGAACTTTTTGAAGTGGCTTTTTCCTAAGGTAATTCATCTAAGTGTGATATAGGGATTTTTAGAGCTTATTTGGGTAGGGTTTGGATGAGATGTGCGGCTTGAGAGGTGTGTGGAATGGGTTAGAAGTGGTGTCCTTTTATAAGGGGGAGGAGGGGCACTTTAGGAAAGTGTAAAAATATTATTTTATTATATAGTGATATTCGGTTTATAATGGTCCAAACTAATTAAAGTCTTAGATAATATGACTCATGATTGAAATAAATCATCCAATAATAATTGGACATGTTTTGGATATAGTTTTAATATTAATAATCTTATTTATTTAAATCATTTATTAATGAGGTAAATACTACATCATTATTGTGTCATATATATTTTAATTTATTTGATGTCTAAAAATTATATAAAAATATCATAATTTCAGAAATATTTTTATATTTCTAGTTAATATTTATAGTCGAAAAGATGACTTATATAACGCCATATAAAAATTGATTTACTAAAATATATTTGTTTATGTCATTTTTGCCTTTACATTAAATTAATTAAAATAAAGTGTCATTATCATTCATAAGTGGCTCCATGTGGTCCCAAAATTAACCCAAGGATGAGGATGGTCGGACATGACTCATCCAATATGGTTAGGACAAGTTTTAATGTAATTTTTTATTATTATTATATTCTTTTTACCTTGAATTTCCCTATTTACCGTTAATCGCGGTAAATAAAAGTCAAAAGTTACTATTCGCAAAAAATTATTTTCATATTATTGAACCACATTTTACATACTGATGTTAACGATGTCTCATTGATTTTTTAAATTCAACTCACATAAAAGGTTAAATTATGTTTTATACAAATTTGCAAATTCTCCTAGGAGTTAGGTAGAAGACGGTAAAAAGTTCAATAAAATTTTTATATATCTAAACTTAATATAAAATGACTCCAATGAATTATATTGAAAATATATAGGTATTATGTATCAATTTTGATCTAAAATAAATTTTAATAAAATAAATAATTATTTAAATAAAAAGTCAGTTTTAACCAATAACTCAATGTTTTTCACTATTCACTAAAAATTGAATGTTTTCAGAAAAATAAAAAAAATTACCACTAAGATAATTTTAATATTATGAATTAAATAATTAAGTCTATTTTAAATAATTATAAACATATAATATTAATTTATTAATTTAAAATTAATTCCTGTTGTCAAAACCAAAAAGCGTGTTTTTAAGAAATAATAACTAACAAAAGATTTATACTTGTTTTTGTTCAATTTCAAAGTGAAACTTTTTCCAATGAGTAAAATTGGATTAAATGGTAAAAATATAATCTATTTATACTTCCAAACCATTAATATTTACAATTTAACACTACAAATGATTTTGATAGAAAAAATCAGTTAAAATGTAGTATTTTTCACTATTAACCCAAATATGAAAGTTATCAGAAAAACACCAAAAATTTATTGAAACTAAATTATTATGTCCATATTCTAAAGAAGATGTTTATTTTGTCAAACTGAATTTATAAATTTTTCAAATATTGTATTTAAAAAACGTTTTCCATTAAAAGGTGGTAAAATTGCGTTTTTAAAAAAATACTTCTTTTATCTGAAAAAAATGAATTTGTTTTTTCATTATGTCTAAGAAACTAAAAATATGGATTCTAAAATTATAAGGATTATATAAAGTTAAAATTTTAGTTAATACTATTCATAACCTCTTTTGAACAGCTAGATTGGTAAGTCGTGGTGCGCTTGAACTCGGTGTTGCGTGTAGTGCAAGTTATTGAATTACTTTAAAAAATAACATACTATGAAATCTTGGGGAGTTACAAATATCAAATATTTAAGTTATATTTTATTAGTGAACACACATATGATTAAAAAGTTATATAATTCAATTGCTTATTTCGAGTGAGGAAGAATCATTAGATAAGATATTAGTGATAATCGTTTAGATTATTTTGGATGTTTTTGGATCATCACAAAAAAGTTTTGTTTCATTATTCATTATTTTATATAAAATTGTGTTTCAAAACATAAAAACTATTATAACATAAATATTTAAATTGGTACCAACCATTATAATGGTTTTTTGAACATATTTTAAGGCGGTAAAGGAAAATGAAAACTTTTCATCCTTGAAGGTGATAAATCAACACCTCATAGATGATATTTTCATTTTTAGAATAAAATAAAGATGAGAAGGGAATTGATGGTGAAAATTATGTTAACATAATAAAATTATTATATATATAAGATACGTGAGTTATCATTCATTTATGGATAGAGGAGGTCAGGAGAGTATAAGAAATGATAATAAATTGAATGAAAAAATAAAATAGTGAAAGACGGTTTTACATCATGACTTATTGTTCTTGAGAACAATCATAGGGAAATTTGTTTTGGTGTTTTCTTGAGAATAGATACTCATAGAAGTGGGTAAGTGACTTGGGAAGAGGATTGGGTTGAAATTTTAATATCTTCAAAGCTTAAGAGGTGTGAGGATAAGAGGTGGTGAGGGGTGGTATTTATAGTGGAAGAGATGAGTGTTTTTTGATTATTTAATTGATTAGTTTGTTATTTTGTCCCATTAATATGAATATTTTGAAACATATCACTTAATATATTAAAATATTTAATGAGAGTTCTAGATTATTGTTATTAAATCTAAAATTACTCAATGAATGGTGTGTTTAACTTATAATGTCTATATACAGTAGATTACCATATTTTTCACTTCAGAGAAATTTGACTATTTTAGAAAAATTGAAACAATTCACCCTAATAATTTTATGAAATTTAGAATCAAAATGTGGATCTATTTTTCAAAATAATATTTTATATAAGGGAAATTTAATTTTTTTTATTAAAATAATCATTTAATAGTAAAATATAATTTCTAAAATTATAACCGATTTTTCGATCCATTGAAATATTAATGAAAATCTCCTAAAATTATCATATAATCATAAGAACAGAAGATACTAATTTTTTAATAAATTTTATTAAAATTCAATTTCTAATTAATTTTTATGTTAATAATAAAATTTTAATTAAGTATTTATTATAGATTAAAATACCAAAAATTAATTTATCACTTCAAAAATGTGTATTTCCTCATACCATTAAATAAATATATAATTTTTTGCATCATAATATACCTAAATTTTGTTTATACTTTCATAGGTGATGTTACTATTATATTGCCCAGATGATGATTTCTAATGGTAATATTACTATTCCAAAGGTCAATTTACTATTCAATTTGTATAGGTTCTTGAATTTCATAAATATATCTTATTTCCTTCTTAATTTATAGGGATTTATTATTTATTGTAATCTATATTCTATATATTCATTATAAAAAATATTTATAAGAAGTTAAATTTCCATTGAATAAATTTTGGTTTGTTAAATAGTACGTCTTCATTGGAAGCACTAATTTTTCTTGTGAAAAGGGGATGAAACTATTTGTATATTTTAGGATTATAAAATTCTTAACCAAATTAAAATAATGAATTTTTATCATATTCCATGCATCGATGATTTTTTTAATAATCTGGGGAGATCCCAATTGTTCTCTAAAATTGATTTTCATTTGGGATATCACCAAATGTGGTTTTGGAAAGAGGATATTCAAAATACATCATTCAGAAGTAGATATAGCCATTATGAGTATATGGTTATGTCTACCAGTCATATGAATGCACTAGGTATCCTTATGGAAATGATGTACCATATATTTCAAATGTATATGGATTCTTTTCTGGTTGTGTTTTTGGATGAACTATTTGTAAATTCAAGGTAAAAGGATAAAGATAGGAAATACTTAGAGACAATATTGAGTATGTTACATGGTCATAATTTATATGCCAAATATTCAATGTTTTATTTTTTGATATAAGAGGTACAATTACATGTTAATATAATCTCTAAAAACAATGTTCCCATGGATCTAGAAAAGATAGATGTCATGATATCTTTGAAACCACCAAAGAACACATTTGAGATGTACTTTTCTCTTAGCATGGTTGGTGATTATAGACATATTATTCCTGAATTTTAGGAATATATTCAATAATAAAATCCTTAAAGAAGTAAAATGTTAAATTAAAATAGAATTATTAATGTAGAAAGTATTTTTAAAAGATTAATGTTCACCTTACATCACCACTGATCATGATATTTCCATAATCGGGAAATGGTTATGTGGTGTATCATGATGTTTTGGGATCTGGGTTGGGATGTGTTCTCATGTTGGGAGATAATGTTGTTTCTTATTGATCAATATAATTATTTTTTCTTGATAATAAAGTCTCAACCCATGATTAGTAATTAGATGAGGTAGTCCATTCATTGAATGCATCACATTATTGCTACATTGTTGGGAAATTTATTGTGTTTCGGGATAATAAGAGCTTAATTTTTTTTACAAATAGATTAGAAATGTAGAAAAGGAATATCTGTGGAGAATATAATTTTTTTTACTTTGAAAAAGTTTATACAATTTGGTGGATAATTTATTATGTAGAAATCCATATAGTTAGTTCATGAAAGAGGATTCAGATCAGTTGTAATTGATGTTAATGATAGATGAGTGGCATATGGATTGTGAAGACTTGGTATGTGTTATTGTTTTTCTTCCAGTTCATGATATAATTCCATGAGCTTAAAAATTACATATTCTCGTGATTTTTTATCTATATTTATCATTCTATGTTCATTTTAGTTTATATTTTTAGGGAATTGGGACAAACTCTTATAATATAAACTCATACATTACAAGTGTACACATATAATCAGTATATGTTTTCTTCTATATAAAAAATCAATAAATAAAAAATGGTTTCTTTTTATAACATTAAAATTCTCATATTTTCTTCATCATTTTTCGTCGTCATCATTTAATATTTTGGAAAACATATTAAAAACTAGGATGGTCACAAAACACTCAGTAAGTGACATAAAAAGTTAAAAACTCTTAAGTCAAGGGGAAAACATGAAATCTTGTTTAATATTATATGAGATAATGAAAAAAATTACATAAATAACACATATACATTTTTATCAAGTAAAATTATTCAACCCAATATAAATCAATTTAAACTTCTTTTGGTGACTTATAGCATCATATACACAAATCCATTTTAAAATACTTTCAATTGGAATAATCATACAATTAACTTCAAATATTATTATTATATAATGAATTGGAGATCTATAATGTGTATCAACCATCATATATGCTATATCAAGCTCTCTCATGAGCTATAATGGGATTAATACTTTCGTATAAGCAATAAAGGGCTCACTCGTGATCTATAATGGTGATCAACCCTTCGTATAAGATGTATAAGGCTCAAACATGAGCTAAAATGGGGCTCAACCATTCATATATGATGTATCGTGAAAACCCATTTAAATTAATTGCCATGCACCATACATTAATAAAATCATTCACCATAAAACCTATTGAAAAATTCAACTAATCTAATATGAGAATGCTTCTAGATAAAAATAACCTTTTCTTTCAAGAACCCATTTTCAATACCAAAACACTATTTTCATTGGAAACAAATTCAATCCCAAAACACCAAAAATTATATAAATGGTTTTTCATTTATGAAAAAATTAAATCATTAAATGGATGAAAAAAATCAAATAAATTCCATGGTGGTGGAAATGTCATTATCGTCGTATAGATTAAGAATGGAACATTGTTCTTGTCATTTGTCAAAATGTTCCATATAAAAACATGTAAAAATATTCCTTTTTCAAAAAAAAATAATGAAATTAAAAATATACAAAAAATAACCATATAATCCTTTTATGTCTATATAAATAAATATGTAAAATAATACCAAAAATATTGACATAGAGAAACTATTTGATAGTTGAATCATTATACATTAAAAGTGTCCAATACCACTATGAAAATTTAAATCATGATCTCCACCAAATAAAAAAATACCATGGGATTAAATAACATTATTATAGTTAAAATATGGATATTAAATTTCATATTAGTTTTATATACGCCAAATGAAATAATAAAGGTGCATAATGTCAATAAATTCTTTAATGAAATGTGATTGAGATGAAATTCATTTCTTAGTGTATGATTCATCACATATGTCCATTAATTTCTTGAATAATAAAATTATGTCAATTATATAATTTCATTATAAAATTTGTGTATTTTATTTTTCATTTAAATCACTTAATATCATTTTATATCAATTAATTAATAATTAAAAATCAAGTCAGATGTTTTGTCGATTTTCGGAACTCAAGTCCAAAGTAAAATCTGTATGATGTTGATAGTAAAAAGTGTTCATAATTACATCATATATATAATAATATTCATGAAATAATATTAAATTTTGTTCAAAAATTACATTTAAAATCCATTCATTAAATATTTATTTGAAAAATGAACCACTTTACAATCTTGGAGACGATAAGTTGTACGTACACATGAGTATCATTTTCATTTATTAGTGATCGTTATGGAAAGCAGGTAAGTATTATTTTTTGAAAAATAATTATCATAAAATAATTAATATAATATTAAACATTTAAATATACTTATATATATCATCCATGTGATGTGGTATTGTAAAATGAATCACATCACTTATGGAGATGATAGTTCCCCCCTACACAAGAACAACGTTATCATTTCTATGTGCATGGAAAGATAAAAATAAAAAAGATATATTATAATATTATAGTAATAAATATGTCACTAATATCATATTTAAATTTTCTTCCATCATTATATATATTATTTAGATATAGTAATGGAAAACAAATTATATTGGTTTGTGGATGTGACAGTTCACACATATGCACAGATTATTAATGATTTTCCAATTTTATTGAAATGGAGATGGATTTTGTTTATTATATAATCATAATAACATATAATTATATTTTGGATACTAGATGCATTATTTTATCATGGATGGATAATATTTTACCAAATTGGAGGAAGAAACAAAATAGAAATACATCCTCAAACAATACCTCTTCTTCAGAAAATATTATTTGATTAACACCTTGAAACCTATAACAATGATATTATTCCTAAACTAAGGCCACTATAATGTGGTGTGCTATTATAGGAAGTAATTTTGGTAGATATTGACTGGTAAGAAAGGTTTTTTAAGTGTGATGAAAAGAGAAGAGTAGGTTCCCTTATATAAGAGAGGAGAGGTGAACTTTTAGAATTATTCAAAATATTAAATTAATATAAACTAATTTTCTAATATAAATGAATATTTGATGTATTATTTATAATATTACAATATTTTGGGCCGAATCCCATTCATCTAATTAAAATTAGATATGCTTATACTAATTTTTAACATTATCTTTTTGGTTTTAACCCTTATTAATTCTTAGAGAAATATCATTTAATTTATAGATTGAGGTTTAATATAGTTACTATAACATAAAATAGACCAATAAATGAGTCAATTATGAAATGTAATGACTAAACACAATTATTTTTCAAAATTTTATATTTTTATAAATTTTACCTCATTTAATAAAATATTATTTTTTTTAAAAAACATTAATGTCAATTTTGACACTTTTTATAATTTGACTTTTTAAAAATATCATATCATCTTCATATAATCAAAAAAACTAGATTAACTCATCCATTAAATGTAAAATTAATCATTAAAATCATTTAATGACATGAATTATTTTAAATTTATTTTATTTTAATGTTTATATTATCATTTACATCATTCATCTATTAATGAATCAATTACTATATCATCATGTTGCCACCATTTAATTTAACTATTTCATTACTAAAAATTATAAATCCAATATAATTATGTATCTAAATATTTTATATTTATAAATAATATTTATAACCCTACATATCCCTTATATAACCCCATATTGAAAATATTTTATTTCTCAAAAACAATAGTGTGACAATATTGTATTTTCTTTGAATAAAATAATATAGATATCTTAAAGTCATCTGAGTGGTTTAAAAATGTTACATTTTATCCCAAGGATGATTTTAGATTGAGAAAAAAATAATCCAATGAAATTATAAAAGGTCTTATGATAATTTATAATATTATATTTACCCTTAATTGCGTGATTTACCCATAACCATTATAATAAAAATAATTCCTAAAGATACATTTAATTTTTTATAAAAAATTATGTTGATTTTATTATATCATAAATATCATACTTATTAAAACCATGTATTCCCATTTTTGAAAATTCAATACATAGATGAGGCTAAAATTAAATTGAATTTAATCTTGTTGTAGGATCGATAAAACATGTTTTTAATATAAAAACGTTATAATGTACACTAAGATTTTATATCCCATTACAATTTGAAATTTATTCCAAAATAAATAAATTGGATTAACTGAAAAAACAGTATTTAGTTCTACTCTATAAATAATTATAAATATAATTTAACTATGCAAATAAATTTGATGAAAAAGTAGTTGTGGAATAATATTTTGTATTATTCACTATTGATTAAAATATGAAAGTTCACAGAAAAATACAAAAAAATATCAAAAGTATATATTAAAATTAAAATTATAAATAATATTTTTATTTTTATGTTATAATTTATAAAAGTTAAAAATATTTTTTTAATGTGGGTTTGACATCAAATGACGACAAAAATGCATTTTTTGAAAAATACTTTTTTATTCATAAAATTTGATTTGTTCTTATATAATCTATAGAAAATACATAAGTTGAATGTCAAAAAATTAAATTCAATATAGTTCCTATATTTTTCATTAATTTAATCCTATAAGAGTAATTTAATAACTTATTTGTACAAAAAACACTTGTTCACCTTTTCATTGTATTTTAGAAACACATTTCACTTTATTTAAAAAATGGTTTTACTTTAATTTATAATTAATTTTAGAATGAACTATATATAAATTTTTAAATCATATTTTCATAATTCAGATAACATTGTTCATTCCTTCCAATCTATGGCTAGTTTAATGGTAACATTAAAACAATAATATTTAGTTGTTCACTCATGCCTGATGTGGTGTATCATTTATGTTATCAAACGTGGGGTTTCATTTTATAAACATAGTATGTTATAGCTGATATGGTTTAAAAGGTTAAAGATGGATGGAAATATTATTCTAAATGTGTTTCAATGAGATCAATACTCAATGGTGGGGATACCATTGAGGGATGTATTCTTGAAAGTGAATTAGTTTTGTGGATTTGATATTGGATGGTTTTACAAATGGATTTTCAGGATAAAATGGTTCATATTTACCACCATTCGATATTAGTTTTTCCTATAGGAATAAAAAATGTGTATAACACAATGAAATAAGTTTTTTTCTATGCTACCATGGAAAGTTCATTGGATGATTTTTTTTGAGATGACCCAACTATCAGCAGGTTATTGTAGAGCACTAATTGCATGTGGTTATATTATAGTATTTTGAGATTCCCAGATTAAAATGGGAGGAAATAGATTTGGATTTTACAACTAGTCCACTAATTATGGATTGAATAAATTGTTACATATCGGTGATGATAGATCATATCAAAATTTAGGCCCATTTCATTACAATTCATGAATTTTATATAGTGGAAGAGTTATCAAAAATAAAGAGCTAAGAAGTGGTATCGAAACCCTATAGACTAGTTTCAATAATATCAGACCAAGATCTGAGATTTACATCCCTTTTTTGGAAATACTTATAAAAGTTTCTTTTTAATAAGTTAACATTGAAAATCACATACCATAAATAGACAAATGGATAGTCCAGAAGGATGGTAAATGTTTTTTAAGAAATTTTATGGATTGTGTAATTGATTTTAGTGTCTCATGGGAGGAGAACATACCATTATTATAATTCCCATATAAAAAATATTATTGGGACATCACACATATGGCTCAGTTTAATTCATTTTTTTGTATCCATGTTGTTTTATATATTTTTTTTGTGGGAATAACTGAAACTTCATTACTTGTACAAATCTCTGAGTTAGATACAATAAGGAATATTACATTGATCAATAAGGGAATAGAGATGTCTTCGAGTCTTCAGATCTCAAATCTATATCATATTCAACAATATTTTTATTTTTAAGTGAGTGATCATGTGTTCTTTAGAATCTCACCAATTCTTAGGAATCATCAGTTTTGGGATTTAGAGAAAGTTGTCACTATGATACGTGGTCTCTTTTAAGATACTTGAATGGGTGAGTGAGGTGTAAAATCAGTTGGAATTTTCACTATGGTTAACATCAATTCATAATGGGTTTCATGTATCTCAATTGAAGAATTATCAACTTGGTCCTGACAATTGGATTTGATGGGATCACATTAACCTATAGTTGGATGCTACACTTATTCATATGCCAGTGCAGATTATAGACATTCACGAGAAAGTCTTACAAGAGAAAAATCAATATTTTGCGGGTTAGATGGTAACATGGTTTGATTTAGGATCAAATTTGTCAGTATGATAAGTAAAGGGTAAATAAATATACCAAAATCATTTTGGAAAACGGGGTTTTCAACATTATAAGGATTAAAATGCCAACGGTGGGGAGAATTTAGCATGAATACATCCATGTAATTAACTATTTATTTATTTATTTTATATATATAAAGTTATTGATTTATGTTTTGGGAGATCTAGAAGACGTTTCAAATGTTTTTGGGTTTGTATGAATGTGAATGGTTTGGGAGTGGTTAGTAGAAAACGTGCAATACCTTCCAAGAAAACGTATCGCTAAAATTGTTAGCACTAGTTAGGTGATAGGATAGGTGGACAGTTGATCGAATCTGTAAATCTACCCAAGAGAATCCATGAATTTTTTAATAGTGGGTTTTATAATCATTTTATATTTTTTTTCTAACCATGAAAGCCAACCATATGGTGTTTGTTTCTTTGTAGTGTCTAGCACATTGTTAGCACATGGTTTGCCTAACCGTGCACTCTAACTATGCATGGTTAAAAAATGATCCTTATTTTTAAAATTTAATTTATATTACCTTATAAATGACTCATATATCCCTAATAAAACCATAACATGAATTCCAAACAATCTAAAGGGTGGAGATACCTATCCATTTTATCTAGGAGCCATCTGTAGGCAGATCAAGGTTCATTGTAGACCCAGATTCCACAGTAAGTGCCCTTCTTGGTTTTTCTCCATTGTTTTCCCCATCTCCCTTATGTTAAATTTATGAATCTAATACATTAAATATAGTTTTATGTTATGTTTTTCGAATTGTAAAAATGTATTATTTTTTTGTTGATATGGAACATGATCGAAAGATGTTTTTGGAGTTTCAAGGCATGTTTTTATAACTTGAAGTCAGTTTTTGGAGATTCTACATCTTCCCTACATGGGATATTTGGTGTGTATGAATATATGTTATACTATGACATAGGTAGAGGCATTTTATCTCAATTATATTTTCATGAATCATGATTCAATGGGAATAGAATATAGTTTTAGAGATTAGAGTGCGATGGGAGTTTCTAGGTTGGTGTACTTTGAGATAGTGATCTTTTTTGGTTTGGATTCCTCTTTTTAATATGATATTTTTATGATTTTTTACCTATTATTTTTTGTTACATTTTATTCATTCATCATATAGATTTTTATTGTAATATGTGTATAATTTTTTTTATTTTATAAATTGAAAATTATCCCCAATAATTTAATAATCCCTTCGTATTTATATCCAAAATTTGTTGTCATGGTGATGTCATATAAGGACAATAACATCATCCACCTCTTCCCAATGAAGTGGAAGAGTGGAAGGATGTTACATTATATATGATAAATTCTATTCTTGGTAGTTGGTAATTCACATCACTATATATACATTTAATATTTTAAAGAGATGTTTGAGAATTGTGTTTTGTGGTGGGGAAAGGTTTTGAAACAAATATAGGGAGCAGAATATATGGGTTTTAACCATTCAATAGAGAGACATTGGAAATTGATATATGTTTTTGTGGTATAGTAGGGGTATGAGTGAGAACCCAAGGGAAATAGTGGTTCTCTTTGATTCTACCATTTCTTTGAGCCGACCAGTGGGCTTTCCAAATCAATGAAAGTACTACTGAGGATTCGAGGTTTCTAGCGACTGGACACCTACTAGTAGGTGGCCCCTATATTTATCTATTTGAATGGAAAGACTTTTCTCCCATACTTGATTCATTAATCACATTTTATGGTATTTTTCCTTCCACCTGTCTAGTAATATCCCCTAAAATTACTCCTTCTCTTTTGTTCTCTATTGAAGGATCTCCCTTGATCATTGACCATTGGATTCCATGCTACTCGTCATTAAGATTCCATGGTGCATCTACAAGACCTATTTAATTCTTTCATTATTTATTTTATTTTATAGTTTTCTCTCCTAGTTTTAATCTAATACACCATATTTTTAGCATTTTTATACCACATTGTTTTATCCTTATTCAGGCTGAACCGTTGGATGATACTCTTTGAGTGGTCCTGACATGTCATGACAAACTTTTTTTATTAAATCAACACATTTTTCACTTATTTATCTTAATGAATATGTAATTCCCCAACCCTAGTTACCCAGAGTCGGTGCATTATTTTAATACATTGGAATGATTACAAGGAAAAAGTCCCGAAGGACCGATATGTTTAGGAGTCTTGTAAAATATATTACATTCATGAATGTTACATTACACTTTATAACATACAAAAAATATATATAATCCTTAATACAAACCATAATTCTCTTGAATTAACCCTGTATATCAATCACAATGCACTTCTTGGAATCATTGGAAAAATTAAACATAGAAAGAGGTGATCTCAAACACTCTCCAAGGGTAACAATATAGCGGAATCTTTCATAAATAGGCATAAACATTTAAGAAAATGTATAAGACTAAAAAAAAGCCTTTTAAACTTCAACTTCAGCATAATATAGAGAAGATACAATCAAATAATTTGATTTACTTACTCACATGGATATTCTAGTAGTCGAATAATCACATGCAATATCAATAGCCACTTTCATAATGATGCAATGAATAAGGCCAGACTATCATAATCACATAGTCATGTCCTTGTGCCTAGACTAAAAATAATATTTTTTCAAGGCCTTGAGCCAAGACATAGTTTGTCTCATGATACCTACCGATGTGTCAAAGAGCTATAGCAGGCTCCACCCGTCACTTACTAAGTCCAATGCATTCCTCATATGAAAATTTTTAAACATAACATAAACATTCATATTAAAACTAGCATACGAAATATCAATACTTTATCCCTAAACCATCAATGGTATAAAAATAACACATCCATAGTCAAAAATATTACACCACCTTAAATACAATATGAAATATTTGTATCATAATAAATCATCTTCAAACAAGTTTAAAATACCTCAAAGGATGTTGACATAGATGAAAATGATTTTTAAAACTCTTTGAGAGAAATATCCCGTTTTCATGAAAACATTTAAAAGGTGCACAATTTAGAAAGGAAATAATTTAAAGACATTTTTGAATCAAAGTGTCTCATACCATTGTGAAACTTTTGAAAAGAATTAACATTTTAAAAACATTTATGTCCATATAAATAAATCCCTAAAAACCCATTTTAAAAACATGGACATTAATGAGAATGATTTAGAAGAATAAATATTTAAAACATTTGAAATGATGTTTTAGTAATAAATTCCCTTAAATAAATCCCTTTGACAACTCTTTAATGAAACATGGACATGGATAGTAAATATGTCCTAGTAGATACTTACGTAAAAACAACCTCAGATAATAAAGAGATTGTGAAATTAACCCTTACCAATTTGATAACTTACGAATCATACCCCATTTGAAATATTTATCATACAATGAATATGTAAATACACATAAATGAAAGTGTATTACACAAATAATACAACTATGGGGAGTAAATACACCACACAAAAGTTAATAGTGGCAATATGGGATGAATCTCATGGGAATAAGGAGTGAGATGAAAACCCCTTACCTTGCACTTTCCTTTAGTAGAAGGTAGATTTAACCTCCTATATGAAGACCTTAGTATGTTATTAAATTATACCATAACCATATTAATATTTATGATATCATACATTATTCATTTATGAATTTATACTACCCATTCAATAATAATTTCCATGTTAAATTAACATTTCGGGAAATAATCGCTTCTTTATCGTACGTGTTTTAACTTGTTACTCTTGATTGTATCACATAGATCATGATTTAAATACTTCCAGAATATAAAACATGATTTATATATCATATATATTAAGAATATAAATATTTATAATATACATATATATGAAATGGAAAACAGCGTTTATGGATACGGTAGTCCGTAAGTACGCATAAACGCTGTTTCCATTTTCATATCTTGTTGAAAAGAAGTAAGTGAATAAGATATATATGTAAGTGAATATATATATATATATATATCTAGTAGAATTATTATTTCATATGTTACATACTTATTAGTAATATATTTTTATAATCATCGATGAATGGTGGACTTGGAAATGAATCTCATCGCGTCTTTGAGACGGTAATTCATACGTACGCACGAGCGACAATATCATTTCCTTAAAGGTGTAGAATTGGATGTTATATCATATATATAGAAAAAATTATCATTCTATATTTATTATTTAAATCAATTACACATCATTATATCCGTCCAAATAACATAGTGTTGAATAACAAATTACACCACGGCGTGGAGATGGTAAGCTGTACGTACACACACATGGTGACATTATCATTCATAAGATGGATAGAATAATGAATATAGTTGTTCCATATTTATAATAACATCACATTATATATAATATAATGTATTTATTATTTTATAATTGAAAAAACAAAGAATGAGTAAGTGGATGAATAAGAGAACTTGAAAGATGGTGGTGAAATCATTACCTATTCTTCATGTTCTTCCTTTGGATTTGATCAAAAGGGCTCCTTAGGATGGCATTCTGACTAATTTAAGTCCTATAGGATGAAGGTAGGATACTTTATAGGATATTTGGGCATGGTTTGGCTGATCCAAATGGATTTGGAGGTGTGAATTTGAGATTAAGGGAAGTGCCCTTTTATAAGAGGGGTGAGGGGCACCTTTGAAAAAACATAAAATATTATTTTATAAAAAAATCATATTCGGTTGATAATGGCTCAAAAGTTACTTATTTATAGACTAGGTTGGGTATATGTTTAAAGCCTCTCAAACAATAGGTTTTAGACAAGTTTATGTTACCATTTAAACCTTATCATTTAGATTTAACTCTAAGTTAAATAATTTAACTTTTTCGTGTCTTCTTGTATTCTTACACTATATGGTTAATAAACTTAATATATACTGCCAATAGAACCCCAATTCGTTCATTAATGTCATATATATTATTATATAAGTCTTTTGGCAGAACCATAGATTTTGAGGACCATTATATCAATTAATAATATAATATTGTTTTTTAAAACTATTTTATGTCAATTTTGACACTATTTGGTATTTGTTTTTTGTTAAAATAATAACAGCATTATTACTTCAAAAAAATACATTGAATAAATAAAAAAATGTCATATTCACCTATAAAATTCGTGGATTTCATTAAAACTTTGAAATTATATTTATTTTAATATTTATTATACAATTTATTTGATTCCTTCATTAATAAGGTAATTACTGCATCATCATTGCGTCATTAATAAATTTACTTATTTAATCTCTATAAATTATAAATAAAATAACATTAGGTAGGAAATCTTTTAACTCTCTAATGAATATTTATAGTCTAATTTTTCTTATGTGTAACCCTATATTAAAAATGTTTTAGGTATTAAACATTGAATTTAACACTTTTAACTCTTCTTTGAATTAAATAATTATAAATGTCCTAATCTAATATAAGTGGACCAAATAGGTTCATATTTTATTTCTAAGGTTGTTCTGGGTCGAATTATACTTAACTAATAGAATTATGACATGTGTTAGGGTAATAATAATATCATTTTTATGCTTAATTACCCAATTTACTTTTAACTGTGGTAAATAAAAGTAAAAAGTTACTATTCACCAAAAATTATTTTCATCTTATTGAACCACATATTTCTTACTGATATCAACCGTGTCTCACATATTTTTGAAATTCAACTCACAGATGTGGTAAAATTATGTTTTATGCGAATTTGCAAATTCTCCTAGGAGGTGGGTAAAAGACGGTGAAAAGGTCAATACAATATTTATATATCTAAAATTATTATAAACTGACTCCAATGAAATAAATTGAACTTATATAGATATTATATATCTATTTAGACCTAAAATAAATTTAAATAAAATAAATAATTATTTTAATAAAAATTCGGTTTTATACTATAACTTAGTGTTTTTCACTATTCATCAAAAATTGAAAGTTTTCAAAAAAATACCAAAATTTTACCCTAAGCTAATTTTGATAATCTGATTTCGAAAATGAAGTCTATTTTACCAAATTAAAAACATAGAAGTTTCATCTATTAATTTATAATTAATTCCCGTTGTCAAAATCAAAAGGCATTTTTTAAGAAACAATAACTATCAAAAGATTGACACTTGTTTATGTCCAATATCAAAGTGAAATTAATTACAATGACCAGAATTGGATTAAATGGTAAAAATATAATCTATTTATACTTCCAAACCATTAAAATGTATAATTTTACACTATAAATTATTTTTATTAAAAAAGTTATTTTCAGTTAAAATATAGTATTTTTCAATATTCACCCAAATATGAAAGTTATCAGAAAAACACCAAAAATTTGTTGAAACTAAATTCTTATGTCCGGATTATAAAGAAGATGTTTATTTTTTCAAATTGAATATATAAAAGTTTCAAATATTGGATTGAAAAAGGGTTCTCCATTAAAAGGCGGTAAAATTGCATTTTTTGAAAAATAATTCTTTTATCTGAAAAAATGAATTTTTTCTTACATTATATATAAGAAACTCATTATATGGATTCTAAAATTATAAATATTATATAATGTTCAAAATTCGGTTAATACTATTAATAACCACTTTTGAACGGCTGGTTTGGTAAGTTATGATGCGCTTGAACTCAATGTTGTGTGTAGTGCAAGTTATTGCCTTACTTTGAAGAAATAACGTACAATGAAATCTTGGGGTGTTACATTCTGCCCTCCTTCAATAAATTGTGTCCTCGCAATTTGAAATTGTTCTTCTAAAATAAAAGTTTGAAAATATAAAATACCTTTGTGGGAAAACCCACATCAGAAATTGGGTTAATAAAATTTAGTCTTAATTAGAGGAAAAGCAGAATGAAAAAGTCACCAGCAAATTATGATCTCTATTAGGAGAACATTGGTGGAAATTAGAGACATATAATTGTAGTAAAAATTTAAATATTTATAGGGAGTTATTGAGGTCATCAATCACAAACAATTGTAGAATTGTGGGCCTCAAAGCCAGCAATCTATGATGATTTAAAAAACCATCGGTTCAACAAAATGTATGGTATTAGGATAACACATTTTTGGTTTTAAGATCCCTTCCATAAAGTTTAATAATTAATTTATCCATAAAATAAGAGGGAATATATATATATATATATATATGACAATTATAGTTTCATCCTTCAACTAATTCCTACCACAAACTCATCTTTCACTCTAAAAGATTTCAAAAAAATATTCTATTATTCCTAATCATAAAGGGTTCCCAAAATAATGAATTTATAATTCACATATCAGACCCTTTCAAAAAACTACATTATTCAATCCAGGACATCATGTGGGTCAGTGATATGTGATACAACCTTGCCTCCCTTCGGTTGCTGGTTCAAGTCTCACGGCCTTTTCGAATGTGACGGGTTGCTGCCCGACCTCCAGGTTGTCCTTTTTATGGAAATCCAAAAAGAATCTTAACCATAGTATCCAATTTAAAACATAATCCATTCCAACCTTTAGAATTATCCAAAATACTTATATCCAAACTCTCAGTCCAAATTTTATAAGGAAGTTATACATAATGAGGATCCTTTTTTCTAGGTAATAACATGTGAGCGCCTTCGTCGTGTATTCTTTTACAACACCACAACATCCTGAATTACCAAAATCAACCATCTCTTATTCAAAAATCACCACCTCATTATCAGGACCATATTAAGGATTACCTTTCCTTCAACCATTTATTTTCTAAAAAGTGTAGCTTACTATTAAGTCTCATTTCTTAGAACCATATAATCTCAAATCCTCAATAAAATAGTACTGCAGTACAATCCTTATTTATCTCCATAATTCATGTAACCAGTATACTGTTGATACAACATTCAAATGAAATAATTCTATAGTAACAACATAAGAACACTAGTCATTATTCTTCATCTGAGGTAGTATCATAACTTGATTATTATCCAATGACATCATTTGAGGTATACTCTTATGAATGGGACATTGATTCGCGTAGTGTCTCAACGCCTTGCAGATGAAGCATTTTACATTTGAAAACTTTTTCTTACCCTTGAAATCACATACTTGGTGTCCTTTTTCTCCATAATTATAACAAACTCCCATTCCCTTTAAGCATTTACCAAGGTGATTCATTCCACATTTATCACATATTGGAAAATCATTCTTTCTCTTATTCCCTTTATCCATCTTTCTTTCTACCATCCTTTTCTTCTCTAGATCCCCTTCAAAGCCATAGGATTCTGAGAATTATTTCCTGATCTTATTAACACATGATACTATTTATTCATATGATTATAATACATGGGAGACTATTTCCTTTCTAAATGTTGGCTTAATACCATGAATTATTTGATCCTTCTTACTCTTTGGATCATACGTATTTCTGCAGTTCTCATTCCTACTACTGGGTGCCACTTCTATACTAGATTAGTTTATGAATCGCAATACATAAATCCAAACTTTTAAAATACCTAATATAAATTGAACAGTTTATGGATATAATCCATAATCATAAAAAAAAGTTCTTTGAGGAAGTATATACTCATAAACCCTTCATAATGGTTTGTAAATAAAATGAGAATTATCCTAAGCATATCCCATGGGAGTGTCTTAACCAAGAGTGTAGCAAGGACCATTGTCGTGCACCAGTTCCCATTTCCAGTCTAGCTCAAAGTGGTTTTTTGAGTTTTACCACTAGTTACATTTGTACCAGAGCCACCTCTACCTGCTCGTATCCGGAAATGGATGTATTGCTTGGAAAACTCACAAAATCTCCACAGTACCAAAATTCTAAAAAGTTCTTCTAATCCTTAAAGTCTATCTTAGGGTAATGTGCTCTAATTATGGTTTATCTAAATCTAGTTTCCAAGGTTATTGATAAACTTCTTCTGATACCAACTGTAATTCCCCGACCCCAGTTACCCAGAGTCGGTGCATTATTTTAATACATTGGCATGATTACAAGGAACCAAGTCTCTAATGACTGATCTGTTTAGCAGTCTTGGAAAATAGATTACATACGTGAATGTTACATTACACTTTAAAACATACAAAACAACATCAATATTCCTTTATGAATTCCATTATTCCCTTGTCTTAACCCTTCATATCAATCACAATACACTTCTTGTTATCCTAGGAAAAATAAAACATAGAAAGGGGTGAGATCAAATGCTCAGTAAGGGTAACAATATAGTGGAATCTTTCATAAATAAGCATAAAAATTTAAGAAAATGTATAAGACTAAAACGAAATCCTTTTAATATTAAACTTTAGAAAAATATGTCAAATACAAAATCAAATAATGCCATTTAGTTACTCACATGGATATTCTACTAGTTGAATAATCACATGAAATATCAAAAGCTACTTTCATAATGATGGAATGCATAATGTCAGACTATCATAACCACATAGTCAAGGCCTTGTGCTAAGAGAACAAATAATATTTTGTCAAGGAATTGTTCCAAGACCCTAGTTTGTCCCATGGGACCTACTGATGCATTGAGGAGCTATAGCGGGCTCCACTCGTCACTTACTAAGTCCAATGACTTCCTCATATGAAAAGCTTTAAACATAACATAAACATTCGTTTTAAAACTAGCATATGAAATTTCAATACATTATCCCTAAACCATGAATGGTATAGAAATAACACATCCACAGTCAAACATATCACAAAACCTTAAATACAATATGTATGATTTGTATCATAACAAATCAACTTCAAACAGGTTTAAAATCCATCAAAGGATGTTGACATAGATGAAAATTATTTGTAAAACTCTTTGAGAGAAATATCCCTTTTTCATGAAAACATTTAAAAGTCACACAATTTAGAAATGAAAGAATTTAAATACATTTTTTATTCAAATTTTCCCATACCACTTTGAAACTTTTGAAGATAATTAACATTTTAAAAACACATATGTCCATATAAATAAATCCTTAAAAACCATTTTGAAAACATGGACATTAATGAGAATGATTTAGAAGAATAAATATTTAAAACATTTGAAATGATGTATTAGTAAAAATTTCCCTTAAAATAATCCCTTTGAAAACTCTTTAATGAAACATGTACATGGATAGTAAATATTTCCTAGTTGATACTTATGTAAAAACAACCTCAGATAATAAAGAGATTGTGAAATTAACCCTTACCAATTTGGTAACTTATGAAACATACACCCTATGAAAGAATTATCATAAAATTAATATTTAAATACATATATATTAAAGTGTATTACACAAATAATACAATTACGGGTAGTACATACACCACACAAAAGGTAATAGTGGCAATATGGCATGAATCTCATGGGAATAAGGAGTGAGATGAAAACCCCTTACCTTGTACTTTCCCTTAGTTGAGGGTACATTTAACCTCCTTTTTTAAGACCGTAGTATGTTATTAAAATACACCAGAACCATATTAATATTTATTATATCATACATTATTCATTTATTACTTTATACTACCCATTTAATAATAAATTACATGTTAAATTAACATTTCGGGTAACAATCGCTTTCTTTATCGTACGTGTTTTAACTTGTTACTATTGATTCTATCAAATTGATCATGATTTAAATATATCTATAATATAAAACATGATTTATATATCATATATATTAAGAATATAAATATGTATAATATACATATATATGAAATGGAAAACACCGTTTATGAAGATGGTAGTCCGTACGGACGCATAAACGTTGTTTCCGTTTTCATATCTTATTGAACGAAAGTAAGTGAATAAGATATATGTAAGTACATAAATACATACATATATATATATATATATATCTAGTATAATTATTATTTTATATATTACATACTTATTAGTAATATATTTTTATAATCATCTATGAATGGTGGACTTGGAAATGAATCTCATCGCGTCGTGGAGATGGTAATCCATATGTACGCACGAGCGACAATATAATTTCCTTAATGGTGTGTAATTGGATGTTATATCATATAAATAGAATCATTATCATGTTATATTTATTATTTACATCAATTAAACACCATTATATCCATCCAAATAACATATTTTTGAATAACAAATTACACCACGTCGTGGAGACGGTAAGCCGTACGTACGCACGCAAGGTGACATTATCATTCATAAGATGTATAGAATAATGAACATAGTTCTTCCATATTTATAATAAAATCATAGTATATATAAGATAGTGGATTTATTATTTTAGAATGGAAACAAAAAAATAAAGATTAAGTGGATGAATAAGAGAACATGAAAGAGGGTGGTGAAATCATTACCTCTTCTTTGGGTTCTTCCTTTTGATTTGATCAAAATGGATCCTTAGGTTGACTTTATGACTAAACTAGGGCCTCTGGGATGAATGGAGGATATTTTATTGGATATTTGGGTAGGTTGTGATCGAAAAAAATGGCTTTGGAGGTGTGAATTTGAGAGAAGGTGAAGTGCCCTTTTATAAGAGGGGTGAGGGGCACCTTTGGAAAAACTTAAAATATTATTTATAAAAAATTCATATTTGGTTTATAATGACTCCAAAGTGACTTATTTTGAGACTAGGGTGGGGATGGATTGGAATCCTTTGAACCAATAGGTTTTAGACAAGTATAGGTTACCATTTTAACCTTATCATTTAGATTTAACTCTAAGTTAAATAATTTAACTTTTACCGTGTCTTCTTGTATTCTTACACTATATGGTTAATAAACATAATATATACTGCCAATAGAACCCCAATTTGTTCATTAGTGTCCTATATATTATTATATAAGTCTTTTGGACGAACCGTAGATTTTTAGGACCATTATATCAATTAATAATATAATATTTTTTAAAAAAACTATTTTATGTCAATTTTGACACTATTTGGTATTTTTTTTTTGTTAAAAAATTAACAGCATGATTACTTCAATAAATATACATTTAATCAATAATAGCATGTCATATTCACCTATAAAATTCGTTTATTTCATAAAAACGTTGAAATTATATTTATTTTAATATTTATAATACAATTTATTTGATTCTTTCATTAATATGGTAATTACTACATCATCATTATGTCATTAATAAATTTAATTATTTAATCTTTAAAAATTATAAATAAAATACCATTATGTAGGAAATATTTTTATCTTTCTAATGAATATTTATAGTCGAATTTATCTTATATCTAACCCTATATTAAAAATGTTTTAGTTATTATACATTTGAATTTAACACTTTTAACTCTTCTTTGAATTAAATAATAATAAATGTCCTAATCTAATACAAGTGGACCAAAGAGGTTCATATTTTATTCCTAATTTTTTTTGGGTCGAATTACACTTAACCAATAGAATTAGGACATGTTTGAGAGTAAGAATAATATCATTTGTACCCTTAATTACCCTATTAACTTTTAATCATGGTAAATAAAAGTAAAAAGTTACTATTCACCAAAAATTATTTTCATCTTATTGAACCACATTTTTCTTACTGATATCAACCATGTCTCTCAGATTTTTTAAATTCCACTCACATAAGCGGTAAAATTATGTTTTATGCGAATTTGCAAATTCTCTTAGGAGGTGGGTAAAAGACGGTGAAAAGGTCAATAAAATTTTTATATATCTAAAATTATTATAAACTGACTCCAATTAATTACATTGAACTTTTATAGGTATTATATATCTATTCTGACCTACAATAAATTTAAATAAAATAAATAATTATTTTAATAAAAATTCGGTTTTAAACTATAACTCAGTGTTTTTTACTATTTATCAAAAATTGAATGTTTTCAGAAAAATACCAAAAAATTACGCTAAGATAATTTTGATATTCCGAATTAAAAAAATAAAGTCTAATTTACCAAATTCAAAACATATAAGTTGCATTTATTAATTTAAAATTAATTCCCATTTCCAAAAACAAAAGGCGTATTTTTAAGAAATAATAACTATCAAAAGATTGACACTTGTTTATGTCCAATCTCAAAGTGAAATTACTTACAATGACCAGAATTGGATTAAATAGTGAAAATATAATCTATTTATACTTCCAAACCATTAAAATTTATAATTTAACACTATAAATTATTTTGAGTAAAAAAGTTGTTTTCAGTTAAATGTAGTATTTTTCACTATTCACCCAAATATGAAAGTTATCAAAAAAACACAAAAACTTTATTGAAACTAAATTCTTATGTCCCAATTCTAAATTAGAAGTTTATTTTGTCATATTTAATATATAAAAGATTCAAATATTATATTTAAAAAGGGGTCTCCATTAAAAGGTGGTGAAATTGCATATTTTGAAATATAATTCATTTATCTGAAAAAAAATGAATTTGTTCTTAAATTATGCCTAAGAAACTTGTAATATGGATTCTAAAATTATAGGGATTATATAATGTTAAAAATTCAGTTAATTCTATTAATAACCTCTTTTGAACGGCTATTTTGGTAAGCCATGATGCGCTTGAACTCAGTGTTGCATGTAGTGAAAGTTATTGCATTACTTTAAAGAAATAACATACTATGAAATATTGGGGTGTTACAGAATAGGTTGGGATATAGATAAATTTTTATGATAATTGAACAAATATAAATGAAATTTTAAAAAATTACATTATCTAACAATCGACACAACTTTTTAATGAATCCTAAGAAAGGAAATTCCATGAAAATAACCATGGAGATGAGTTTGACCTTAGAATTGGATATTATGAGGTAAAGGTTTCCTATAGAAATGGAATTGGAATATTTTAAATTAAAACCAATGATGGAATGATCATAATGCGGTTGTGAACTAATTTATATTATTGTGAAATGGAATTTTACAACCACTAATGCGTTATTGGAAATAGAACTTTATATTAATTAATGTATTGGTAAATGAGAGGGATCTATTTTATGAAATTGGAAGTGGATTTTAAAAGTAAAATGTCATGTGGTAAAATATTTTTTAATTTTTAAAATTTTATAATGATACCCATTAATTAAATGAGATGGTTTTGTCAAATTTCTTATTTAATTTTCGATAACTGGTAAAAACGACCCACGAGGAGGCTTAAAGAGTTATGTTCGGGATTGAATTTTTCGTAATATGATGTGATTATATATTCAATAAATATGTGTTAAATAAATGTACAGTAATACTTTGATGGTTTAAAATTCCTTAACCGGATTCCTTGGAGGATATACATACCTAAAAATATGTGGAATATTGTTAGTGAAGCTTTGAATCCACTATAGGACTCACATGAATATTGTGGGGTTATGGCACCATGGAATTCATGGAAGAATAATTATATTAATTAATTTTGAGAAACATAGGATTATGATTAAATATTTTTTTAGTAAATTCATTGGAGAAGTCCCTCCTTAGATTTGGGTAATGTCTATATTTATCGTACGCCACATATTAACACCATGAATATTGTAGGGTAACATGGTGAATTCCATGAGATGATATCCCTCTATTTTTCTAGATTACATTGAGTGGAATTCCTTAGGTTTCATTTGATGATTCTCATTAGGCTTTGTGGTTGAAAATCATGGGAAATTCCATTATTTTAAACTGTTATATTAAATTAGTGAAATCTCAATGGTCACCCATCCTTTGGATTTCTCTGTGGGATTTATTAAGACAGAGTTCTTAGTGGAGTCATGTGGGTTCCCTTGAGTTCTTATTAATATTGTAACTACTATTCTATAATTTGGAAGCTATATATTCCAATAATTTAACATTATTTGAGGCAAACCAGTTTAGGCTGAAGCATGTACGGAACAACATTAGTTGATACAATTGATCCCAGACATATGTGGTTGTTTCACCACTCTTTATTTAATTTTATAATATATAAAATATTGTACTAATAAATTAAGTAACTTAATATATTCCTATTTACAATACTTCTTCATTAACTAGATGAAAACATTGTTATTTTAGGGACACCGTTGGTGGTGGATTACTAAGATATACTCCCAGCTTTTTTGGGACTCCGTGACACTTGGGTACCTAAGTAGAAGATGGTCGATTACATGTTCATGTAGTGGTATGATCCTATCATTTTTATTTTTTTTTATAAAATAGAATTCAAGGATCATGGAATATGAGAATGTGCATGACATTAGAATGGGTGGGGTTCCATTTTTTTTATATCCATGAATGTGATTCTATCATAGGTGATTGATTAAGGCATGTATGGACTTTATAATTTTTAAATATTTCTGTATTGTAGTTTTTTAACACTTTCTCTATCCTAAAATTGGAATTTATAAAGACTTATTTATATGATTAATGTAATTTATTCTGTTTTTTACATTTAAAACAGGTCACATTCTCTCCATAGTTACCTCATGGTCCCTTTACACTATTTTGAATCCTTTAATGAATTCGGAGGTGCCCTTATGGCTATGTGGTGCACCGACATGGGGTACCCGTCCAGCGACTTCCATGGTGGTGTGTTGCATTATTTCCACTATTAAATTATATTTTCATCATACATTAACCAATTGAATAACATATCCATGTATAAAAATATCTACATTGACATCTAACTCTATCATATATAGAAGAAACACCACATTTTTATCTTAATCCATCTCACCATAATTAATTACATGAGTATAATCATGAACCTAATTCATGAACCCTCACTTATAAGAAAAATTCATGCACCCATTCTAGCTTTTTATGTTTCATTAATGATAACTATACTTCTCGATTATTATTTTTAACCACAAAAGTTACAATTAAACATAAATATAACTTGATACATGTTCTCAAAAGAGTTTTACCCTCCTTGAAAAAACACTGATGAATTCATGATCACTAACCATAAACTCCAATTATTAGTGTTTTAAATCTATTGTACTCTCACTATCATATATTGAAATATACTTGGAATTATAATAGTTATTTCTAAAAAACACCACAAATAATAAATAATGGAATGGTTTCCCATAAAATACCTTATATTGTAAAATTGATATAAAATAATTATATATGTAATTATTTATAAAACTATCCTATGGAAATATGTTCATCACACTACCCACAAATACATAAATTAAATACAAAATAATGTTCTTCATTACAATGAATCATCATCTCAGTTTGGAAGTTTTCCCATGGATTAAATAATTTACATATAAACAACTAGATAACATAATAACAATTCATAACTATCTAAATTATTTATAAAAAAAATAAATGTAAAAATTAGATACTATTGATTGATGAAGTCCATAAAACATCACCACCACTACCTTATACAATCTCTCTATGTATTCCACCTAACACCTCTCTTTCATATGAATAAAATGAGGTGAATTAATCAATATATCGATCACAAGAAGTGTAGAATCAAAACCTCTAGAAAAATATAGTAATTGAGTTCTGAAATTAGAATATATATATATATATATCAATTAAACTGCCCTCATTCATAGTCAAGGATTTTAAAATACATGTATAATCCGGATAATCAACATTCACGTATTGATAGTAAAAAATCATCCAAAAAACACTATCAAAATTATTCTTATGACTAAATAGAAAAAATTGTTATTTTAATTAATGGTACAACTTTTCTAAATCAGGATTCCCAACCAAATATGAATTATGAAACAAGAATATAGCATGATCACAAAAAATTTATGGAATAAAAATAATCCCTTCAAACAGCATCTGATCATATCCACTTTTAAACCAACCCACTAGGCCATATCCAAGAAAAAAAATCTCACCACATTTTTATATTAATATCACTAAATTGATAATCTATCACTCATTCCACTACATATAATTATACTTAAATCTACTTATAAAATTATTTCTTGAAATCAATGTTTATTTTCTATAGTTTCTATATCATCACTCAACCTATCTAGACTCATATAAAACTCCCTAATGGGATTTATGAATTAAAACAGTATCCAATATAATATATTTTTAATGGAAATATGTAATC
Source organism: Viscum album (assembly GCA_963277665.1). Taxonomy (NCBI): domain Eukaryota; kingdom Viridiplantae; phylum Streptophyta; class Magnoliopsida; order Santalales; family Viscaceae; genus Viscum; species Viscum album. The sequence continues at coordinate 299,701,671 of OY728137.1, read as the reverse complement.
TAAAAGTTATAGCCAATAAATATTCAATCCACCTATCTATCATATGTTATGTTCCCTCTAGTAAAATACATATTTTAATTTATTTTAAATAATAAATATTCCAAAATTATATCCCATTAAATAAATAATCTAAAACTATAATCTAAAGATTAAATAGTTTTCACTAGAGAATGCGTATTATAATTATGCTAGTGGAATAATAAATATATAGACCCATTTGTTTTAGTCACATTCTCGTGCCTCATAAAATTATAGTTAGTTCCCAATTTCAAATTGAATTTTAACATTATATTACTATAATAATGGTAAGTATATTATTACTTGATGATTTCTTCTTTTTTATAACATTAATGTGATAATTCTCTTAGATTAACCATCACATCGAAAGGTTATTATAGTTTCCAACTATTGTGAGATCCTATAAATATATATAAATATTTTTATTTTAGTCTCATGTAGTTTAGATAATAACAATGAGATTGAAGAAAGGTGATGGTTATCTATTATGAATTGGAGGCTCATAAGGAACTGAAACATATTTTCATAATTTTTTGACATGCTCATGTAGAATAAGGGAGGTTTTTAGGACATACCCTCCAAAAATAATTTCATATGATTATGGATTATTGAATTTTCCAATATGTAAACATGTTTATTGAAAAATAGATATGATATTATTGTTAATTTATATCATGAATCCCATAAATTGATATATAGATGAAAATCAAGATGACTTATGCTTATCGTAAGGTAACAGTAGAGGGGCATGTTAGAAGTGATGTGAGAAAAATTAAACAATCAAAAGGTATCTTCCCTATATGAGTTAAAGAATGAAGATATATTTAACCCTTTAATTCTAATTTTATTATATTATTAAAATTATTTAATTAGTTCAATGAAATTTTCATTTCAAGATTCAATGAATGATATATCCCATGTAATGGGTGATGAAATAGGTATGCATCTTTCTTGATTAAGTGTCAATAGAAAGGAATTATATTAAATAGTAGTGACCATATGATGTTTTTTATTATTTTGAAATTGATATATTTATATAGTATTGCCTTGAATTATTGCTAATCAATGGTGTGGAACAGTAACAAAATATTCCTAATTCCCCTAAGAAAGATCTCTAAAGGGTCAAACACTAAGTGTGTCTAGAATCCCAGAAAAAATATACTGAGATTAATCTTACGAATAAATATTAATTTTGGTATGTGGAAGAAATAAAAATAAAATGTTTTTTGATCGGATAAATTTCATTAAAAGGTATTAGAGATCAGAATATGTGATATTAAGTTTATCTCTTATTTATTATTTATATTGTGTTAAATATATAAATAGTTTTTTTAGAAAATTTATTTTTATAAATATTGACTTATTTACATGAATATTCAAATGAATATTTATTCATGATTATAGTGAATATAAAACTTCTTATTTATTGAAATAAAAGTACTTATATTTTAATTTTTCTATATTTTAGTATTTGATAAAAATTGAGGACGATTGATGGGACATAGTAAGGGATGAAAAAAAATAATATATTTTATTTAATATCATATAAATAAATAAATAATTATTTATTTATCAAATTATTTTTAGATAATCACATATCATGGAATATGCTAATTATATTATAATTATTATTACTATTATGTCTGGTGAATACCATAGAATAAATAATTTAGAAAGGGCCATTATGAGGTTAATGAATATTAACCCTAAGTATATATCCAAAATCATGTACTTTTTTCAGGTAGACTTGCTTTGAAAAATGATTAATTTATCATGAAACCATCTCAAGACATAGAGATAATATATCCCTCAATATCTCTCGAGAATAAGAGAGAACAAGAGATTACTTTTATTGTGATCAATGAATAATAACATGAAATACAAGGCGCCTCTACACTAGTACTAAAAATAGTAGGTGCATTGTTTGGATATTCATGGACAATGTGTGGATAAAAATATAGGAAACATTTTTTGGATTCTCTTCTATAATAATGGCACAACAAGTGTGAAATCAAAATATATGATAAAAATAATTACATTCAATGTAATTTTAGTTTTAAAATAATTATAAAATAAATGTGATATATTACCTTTATGATATATCAAGGTTATTCTCATTTAGTTCTTTCAATTTTATCCATTGAAACTAATGAAGATCCATAATTTGGATTCCTTGAAACACCTTTATGGTTCTCCATAACCATAATGTGGTATTATAGTAGTATCATTATACTTTATAATTAATTACTATTTGTTTTATGAATTATAATATTTTTTCACTTTATTAATTTTAATAAAAAAAATTATATAATAATGTATATAACACTTTAAACCAATTTTGGTGTATAGGGATAGGTTGAAAACACATGAAGAATGCCAAAAGAAATTATTTAGATGTGGGGAAGTTATTTTCTAGATAAAGAAGATATATGAAATTTAATGGTTAATTACATGATGTGTAGCCATGGTCATCAACGTACTGTGAGGGTCATTAAAATCACAAAAAACAATATAGCTTGGTATACCGTTTCATTACATTCTACATATTGATTAAAAGTATGGAAGATAGTTGTATTCCTCCAATGGCCCGGAGGCCTTCATTTTTTATTGATTTTGATAATCCACCTTTCAAGGGGTGAGTTAGAACCCTTACAAGGCTCGTAGGCGTAAGTATTACATGGCACGTAGGCCTTAGAGAAATTCATTGCCCGTAGGCTTCAATCATTACATACAACCCAGACTAACTACTTGGAACTTCTCCTCCCCAGCATCTTCATCGTGAAATCAGCTCTCCACCTTCGCATGGCTATTCAACTAGGCATTTCCGTGCATGCATAGGCTTGTCCCGATGGCAGGGGTCATACACTCTCATTCTTGCAATCTGTTTAGATTCTGTAGTGGTGAAAGCTCCTTTCTCATCCTCCTAGTAGAGCTTGTTCCTTATAGGTTATCTGGTTTGCATCTGCACTAAGGTGGCCCGAAGGCCTTGAGGTGGCCCGAAGGCCTTACTGACCCGAAGGCCTGGGTGGTCTAAAGGCCTTACAGGACTCAGGGACCAAATCGGTGGCCCGAAGGCCCAAACAGGGTCATATTCTAGGTTGCTACAGTGTCAAACAGTGCCTACTATAGTACCGCTACAGTAACTACTACAGTACTACACAGTCCCTGCTACAGTACTGCTACAACACCCCTGGAAATTCTGCATCCACCTAGATTTGATCCCTGGTCATTTGGATGCACTTACGGAGTCTTTACCAACTGGGCTAAGGATCATGTGCATATTTTTATTGGTATTACACATTGTGTATCTCATGTTCATATTGTGTAACCCCACATTTTCTAACCCCGTGTAAATCATGAAATTGCATATGGTCAACTACATGGTTCAATTACATTCCATGTATTTACTTTTAGAAGGGAAACATGACGATTCATGAATTAGACAACATGTTCCTTTCTAATCACACCATGTAATACATGAAACCCCATGAAGGATACACATCAACACATTAATCATCTTATTGGTAGAAAAAATAGATGAAATGGTCTATTGATAGCTGTTCAAGCAATTTAAAATGTGAAAACTCTTGAAAGATATATTCAGAGAGTGGGATTTTATCTGGGTTTACATGAAAATATTAATATTCAGACAAAAAAATTATGGTTTATTGCTAGTGATACATGTTTCTTGAATGGTCTTATTCCTAACAAGGTATATGTCAAGTTATTTTCATTTTGTTACTTTAATATAAATTATTAATAATAATTATTCATATAAATTTTGATACAAAAAAATGTGTAATTGTAATATTACATTCCATGTACTTTACATGTAATTCTTTCAGTACAAACTAATAATATTTATGACATGCCATGAGATCATACACACCACAAAAAATAAAAATATTGAACCATGTAATTACATAATACATATTTCATGACACTCCATGTGAGAATACATGCCATTTAAGTACATACAATGTCACAGCCAAACCCGTACTGGGGCAAGAGCCGCAACTACCCCAAGCCTGCCTCTATAGGTTAGGGGCTGGAGATTAATTCTGAAGGCATAAAAAACTCAAGGAGGCCTTTAATTATGTATCTGCACAAACACATAAAGCCAAATCAATGAAAAAGTGCAGAGTGAATGGAAAATAATGATTCAAAAATAATATATATAAACCAAAAATATGCATCAACCTCTAAACAGTACATGTAAAGAAATGTAACTGAAAGGGAAAGGGGAAAACTAAACACCAAATCAGAATAGAGTCACAACTTGGGAACAAGTTGAAATATATACCAACTAGGAGAGTCCATCTCCTAAATGCCAAGATACAACCACCACACACGGTCCAGGAACCTCTATCCCTGACTCCTCTGAAGTCACAATCAACCAGTCTACTGTGTGCAAGGTCACATCATGTGTGGGCAAAGCCCAATCAGGGGTGATTATAAAAATACTCAGTAAGATGCTTCGTAGGCTCAAGGAAGTAGCAAGAGAGGTACTGAAGAGGGAAGCAGTAGATAGAACAATGTGCATTAAAAGAGTAAATCTAAACCCAAAAAAAAGAATTTAAGTATGCTCATACAAACATGAGGAGATAGAAATAGTGAGAAGATGAAATTATCTTTGAGACTTCTATAACTAGAGTAGGATAGTAGCCTCTTCTATCCATGCGAAGATAGACATAAAAAGAATGTGGAATACCCCACACGTATTCGCCTCTCCTGGAAGGACAGTAACAAAAGTCCAAGGAGATGGAACAACAAATATGATATATATATATATATATATATATATATATATATATATATGCTCAACCAAAGAATCCCAAATGAGATAGGTAAGGAGATATCCTTATCACTAGATCATCCCATAAAAAGAGGCACCAACAGTTCTAGAGGTAAACATCATTGATGTCCAACATCCCACATGTCTTCCTTGAACTCCACATGGAATGGGCTAAACCACCCCACCATGATATTATCTGCATTGGGTGGGTTTATCCCACATCTCATCGCTATAATGCATAGCCTAGATATTGTGTCACAATGTTATAAACCCACTACCCTGCCCCGCTGGAGGGTATGCTAAGAATAGTCATCGGTGAACCAACTGCCCAACCCAACTAGTGGATAAGCCCAAAAGAGTAAACAATGAACCTCACTACCCAGCCCTGTTGGAGGGTATGTCTGGAGAGAGTTACCAGTGAACCTCATTGCCCAGCCGCACTGGAGGGCAAGTCTTGAAGAGAGAATGATGAACCTCACTTCCCATCCTCAATGGAGCATAATACTTAAAGAGATAATGAAAAAACTTGCTACCCATCTTTCCTGGTGGTTATGCCCAAAAGATTAAACGACAAACCTCACTACGCATCCCAGTTGGAGGGTAAGTCATGTACTGCTTAGGTGATTCTGAAAACATCATCTCCATCACTTTCATCATCGAGCGTCGCCTTGAATAGGAATCCTGCCCATAACATCGAGCGTCGCCTTAAATATGCATCGCACTCGAAACATCTCGCCACGTACCTCGAAAGACACTATAATGGGAACCATCACATTACATGCAAAAAAAACTTAGTATAGGATACTCAGATGCCAAACCCATGTTTAGAAGAAATAGATATGAGAGTTAGAAGATTTATAAAGTGGTACACAACACATGTCGGGCCCACATGATGTGTGACCCCACCTCATCATCTGGTCATCTACCTAGCCATACTCTGATACTAAACTATGAACTAGTACCCACATGGCATGCCATTGTACTGTCGGAGTACACAGAACTTCTAGCGATGTGCTAACGAGCACATGGTGCCTATCGTTATGTCGTAGGGTCATAATCATAGATTTGTGGAAACTCATGCTAGAACGTTCTCAGAACATTGACTGTATCTCTTCATACATCTTCTCCTCTCTCACAAGAGTCAGAGCTGAAATATGTGGTGGATTCTCGTCCACACTGCAGATAGATCGTCCACTAATTAAAATTTCATGTTTCCACAATGAATGAGATCATGAATAAGGCTATGCTCATCTAAATGGATCACACTCTTGTGTTCCATGCAGAAAAATATGCAATGTGTTGGCCCAAATAGACTTATGAAGCATAAGTTGTGAAAACAAAGCATATGCCCCAAACCCGCCTCATGAGGCCCATACCTATGCCCCGAATTTAGGCGGGCAGATTATGTCATTGCTATCACTTTATCAAAACACCAGGAAATGAGTGTTCAAACACCTCAAACGAATGTTAGGTGAGAAGGAGGAATTTCACTGTAAAACATGTGAAACGGGCCCTATGGGGCCCACACATTGTATTCACTTAAACTCTTAGAAAATCATATCAATAATTTTGTGCAATGGTCAGAGTCATGCTACTACAGACCGTGCATCCATCAGATGTCCCATTAGAAAGATATTTATGATATCAAATACAGAAATAATAATAAATAAATTATTATTAATAGGCTTAGGCATTTCGTAACAGCAGGAAACCAAATGAAAACAAAATGATCTCCAACCCTCCCCAAAAGTCACTTCTCAAAGAGATGGACTCATGGCTGCACACGGTGTGTCGATTGGACATGCCATTTAGGATAAAACACTGTTTGAAGGTACAATAGACCGATTTGGGCCCACCCGGCCAAAACCGGCGGGACTCATCCACCTAGGCCAGCCCGCCCCGGCCTTCCCAGTCCACTACAATTGTCTCGTGTTCCTTAACGTGGCTCAGCCCTCCGTTTTCCAAGGCTCCGCATCCTACCACCACCACCCGCAAGCGCATCCTGCTGGCATCGCACTACGAGACCCCACACCAAGCAGAGCCGCGGTTGGCGGGTCTCAGTCCCCTGGTCTCCCCTCCTCGGTCGCCGCCCGAGCGCGACCGCCGCTCCTGCCAGTGCTCTGTCAGCCCAATGCCGTCTACCCCTAACTCCCACCCCCGATACCCTGGTGCTCCACCCCCCTCACCACTTCATGCTCCTAGCCTGCATGCGGCATCCAATGTCCTGGTCAACACCGCTGTCGTCCACCTCTACGACGTTGTCGTCGTCCACCTCAACCTCCTCCCTACATGACCGACTTATGACACCTCCGTCTCCCTGTTAGCGGTCCTCTTCGACACTGCCCCATGCAGATGCCGCCTCAGACCAGATACGGTCCTCAGCTGCCCAGCATACTGGCTGTCGTGCTCCGCCTGACTCATGCAGCTCATCGCTGCCATGGACCACCGCCGATCGCCGATGGCGGTTCTACTCTGCTGGCCCCTTCTGAGGACCACCGCGATTACACCAGTGGTCCAAATATTGTTTTTGACCTGGTAACAGGAAGCTCGACACGAGATCTCATCAACGCCGGTCTCTGCCCGCTAATTCATCGGGTATTTGGTGCGTCCAAAAATTAAATTGAAAAATGGAGAATAATGTAAATAATGGAAAATGTTGAGGGAGACGGTTGGTGGATGCCATCAACAGTGATTAGAAAAACCAGAAAATGAAGGAGAAACAAAGGATTGTCCAATAAATCTTAAATACGATGTTGAAAACAAAATAGATCCAACATCGAATCGAAGTTATTTCATTGGCGGCGCGTCCACGACACTGGTGATTCGATCCGCCGAAGTTCCGGTGGAGATTGCTCCTCAATCCAGTGAAGAACAGAGAATAACCGCTATAAAGAGAGAGAGAGAGAGAGAGAGTTATTGGGCCTAGATAGATACATAGAGAGTGAATTAGGGTTTTCCCCTAACCCTAAACACTTAAATTCTATTTGTCGGGATCCTGCTTGGCGTGGAATCAAAATTCATTGTGTCCTATTATTTTTTGTCATGCCTTGGTAAAATGTCCCATGTATAACCCAACAAAAGACTAATATTTTCATTTCAAGCCTCTGTTCGAACGTTATTTGAAAAGAATTCCAGGGATACAAATCACTAGGTGATTATTTAAAATGACGATTTTTCTCCTGAGTGGATTTTCTTATAGCATTCGTGCATCGACAAAGATTATACCCATCATTGGGTAAACAGAATTCTCCATACTCACCCATGGCCTCAGATTTTTTGCTAAGTCACCATTTTAGAGTTATTTAGGTTTGAGCTAATAAATAAATGAATTGATAAATTAATTCATCCATTTGACATACTGCTAACGTGCGAGGAGTCCGAACGTCCCATGCCGACATATTTTATGTCACACCTAAAGAAAACACCACGTTTATGATCCTACTGTGGCCTAATATTTCTAATATGATAAACCTTTTAAGAGATATCCTATTTCTGACACGTGCATAGTTCAAAAAGACTTAGTTTTTTTGTATAATTTATTCTGGGCACACCAGGCCTTGGAATTTCACGTTGTCTCAGTGCCTAGCTAATGAAACATATGCAGAAATATTAAAAAGTCTTACATGGTAAAAACTAGGTTTTTACCTCATTCCATCCTTCACAATTTTCATCCCTAAAAAGAATAACTAGGAAGAGAAACTTAGGATACTGAGCTCACATACGAATCTCTCACTCCTAGGAAAAACCTGGATGTTACCATGCTGACACAAAACACGAACCAAAGGGATGGTCTGTACTCATAAGGTCTACTCCTTTTGATGATGTGTGTAAGAAAATGCACATGTCTCACCAGCTGCGACATTAGGATGATGTTGTGTGCCCACTCAAGATATTAGGGGTAGGGTAAGGTTGTAGGCAACCACACCATTTATTTCACAATTCTGAATGGCTCGAAGAATATAGGGGGATAGTTTACTTCACTTGCCAAACATCTACATTCCACTACATGAATAGAATCATGGTTTGTCTCTAGAACAGGGTCTCATGATTCCCTCTTTTTGAATATCAACCTGGTAAAACACCTAAGGATATCTCTTCACACAAGATTTCACAGTCGATGCATCACAACAGAGAATCTATAACATGATCAAGAAGTGAAGGAGTAAGCACCATTGACTGAAGAAAATTGGTACACATCTTCTCCATTAGGGTTAGCTGTAGGGAAGCTAACAGCTCAGAAACTTCCCGCATCTAGAGAGCCTAGGAATTCTTGCTAAAAGAATCTGCTAAAATGATGCCACATCCTGGATCATAGACTACCTCAATGTCATAGTCTTGTAAGAATTTCAACCAGCTCCGCCATATGAGGTTCAATTCTCCCTCGGTGAATATGCACCTGGGACATTGGTTGTTTGAGAAAACCACAAAGCGCTCTACCAAAAGATAGTATCTCCACATTCTCAAGAGGAAGACTACTATTGCCAACACCACATATTGGGTCACGTAGTTCTGTGCATGGGGTGTCCATAACCTCAACCTATAATTGATAACACTATCAAGATTGACGTTGAGCATGCAAGGTACCAATGAACAAGGCAGGTGAGAAAAATCATCCAACTGCAAGAGGACTAAAATGGAATGTTTGTGGCATACCCCATGCATATTTTCCCTTCTTCGAAGGAGAGTAATCCCCAAAACAAGCACTTTTCCAAACCCACTAATGAATCCTCAAGAAAAGGGAGGTCAAACAACAACACTCCACTAGAAAATCCAAGACCTTCTTCGACACTGCACTGAACAACCCCTCCATGGACACACAAGTTAAAGGCATTCATCTGCCACACCTCGATAGTATCCACTTTGTTTGGTACTGTCGCTCCCTCATGGGTTTTCTTGCATCACCAAAATAATGCTTAGTGGGGAAAGAAACACACTTTCTCGTGTATTCAAAGCTATGTCGAACAACACTGACACATGGTTACAACGATGCCCCACGTCACCCTTGGTTACTCTTCAGGTGAGGAGTTGGAGGAAAATAATACCTCACGTAGTGTCTAAATAATTATACTAAAGGAGGTATAAATTACATAGAGCATACCTCTTATCATCTCACACTAAAGGATTGTAGACATCTATAGCATGCATCTACCCACATACCCAGTTTTCATCTCCCTATACCTGACGTGGGCTGCCTAGTGGTGGTGGAAGGACCTCAAAACATTGTACACCAACCACAGTTGTTCCTACTCTTCTCCCAGTACCACCTACCTAGGGACCACCCTGTACCTTCCCATGTGATCCCCGATCACGATACTACCTCTTCCATGTTGGTGCATCAACCAAATTCCTGGGAAGATTAGCACATCTAATTGGGTAGTCTCATACCACATGACCTCATCTGTCGCAATCATAGCACTAGCCCTCCTTGGGCTTTCATGGAGCTCTAAACTGTACTTGACCATGTGCATGATTCTTATTAGGGGGAGGTATCCTAGGTTGTGGGACTTACGACTGACATCTTCTAGCCGAGGAAGACATCATAAATCGGTTTCATCCACTGAAAAAACCGGCCAACTGGAACCTCTCTAACGGAACATACCCTTTCACCAGTTACTGCTCTAGCACCCTGAGATAGTTGGGTATATACAAGGGAACTAATCCGGCATCAATATACCCTATAGAGACCCTACCCAAAATTCTGTGGCTATAAGTTACCACCACCGAACACTTCCACAGAGCAACGAGTAAGGTCTGCAAACCTAGTTGCATACTCATCCTTCATCACCCATCCCCGCAAAAGCTCCAATAGCTCCTGACCATACAGAGAATTAGCATGAGTGGTAGTACTCTCCAAGACTAAGTTGCTAGAAGATATCCCATGAGAGCGCCGACTTGTCGTGCATCTGAGTATCTCAGATCTACCAACGCCAAGAGGCTACGTGAAAAAATATTGGTTGCAAAAGTTTCCATCTAACCTATCGGCGTTTGAACAATCCTGAGGAGGTGAGCCACCGAATCTACCCAACCCTTCACTGCTTAAGGGTATGTGTTACTGCGGAACCTCAGCGGTCTCTAATTCTAGAACTTGCAGAGCATGCTCAACCACTGCTCTACATCAGCCTACACTTCCAGCACTAACTTCTGATCCATAGGTGGAGGTGATGCTGCCTGCCCTCCTAGTGAAAGTGGAATCATATGATGGATCTTGAACTGAGGTCTTGTCACTCACAGAATTTTCATCATGAACTAGAGCTAGTATTCTTCTCAGATTCTGTCATGGAGGCATCCTGAATCTGATCAAGGAGTACTACAGTCAAATGATTATATATATACATATCAACAACGATGGGGAGCTAACTCAAGAAGGAAAATCAAAGACTCAATCCTATATGATGCATGTACTAGTGTTCCAAGAAACAAGTGTCACAACACACCGATTCAACAAGCGGGTAATCAGGGTCCTAATGAAAGGCTACGTCAGCCACTGCACCATCACTGGACTCTTTGGCCTGAGAACCTCTCTAGAGACATGTTGACACTGTTTCCCTAAAACCCAACCAATTACTTTTTAGGGATCGTCTGAACAACATCCCAAGGAAAAAACTGTCCTCTGATACCACTTTTTCAATACCCGACCCGTACTAGGGCTCGAGAATCAACTATCCCAAGCCTGCCTCCATAGACCAGGGGCTGGAAACCAACACTGAAGGCATAAAAACTCGAGGAGGCCTTTTCTTATTTACCTACACACCCACATAAAGCTAAATCAATGAAAAAACGTAGAGGGAATGGAAAAAAATACAACACTCCTATATATAAAACAAAAATATCCTCAACCTATAAAGGGAACAAATATAGAAAATTAAACTATAAAATAAAGGGAAAGGATCAACATTCAATTAGAAAACATGCCGCAACCCAGCAATATGTGGAAAATTAATGCAACTGGGAGAGTCCCGCTACTAAATCCCATGATAAGACCACCACAAGTGGTCCAATAACTCGTATCCCTAGCTTTTATGAAGTCACGATAAATCTTTCTATCTTCTGCATGGGCACACCAAGTACCGGAAAATCCCAAACAGGGGTGAGTCTAAAAATACTCAGTATGATGCATCGATGGATCAGGGGAGTAGCATGAAAGGTACTAAAGAGGGAAGCAGTAGATATATAAATTTACTATAAACGAGTAAAACTCAACCCAAAAAAGAAGTGAAGTAAGCACATCAAAACATGAGGAGATAGAAACGGTGATATGATGAAATTCTCATAGAGTATTCACTACTATTAGTAGGAGAGTGGACTCATCCAACCATGGGAAGCTGGACATAGAATGCATTTGGCATGCCCCACATGTCCTCACCTCTCCTAGAAGGAGAGTAACCAAAACAAAAGGAGTGGGTACTGAAAATATGATATATATATTTATATATATATATATATATATATGCTCAACCAATGAATAACATACAAGAGAGTAAGGGGATCTCCATATCACTACCTCCACCCAAGAAAAGAGTCGCCAACAGTTCAAGAAATAAACATCATCGATGCACAACATCCCACACATCTTACCTAAACTAAAAGTCAGAGGGGCTCAATCATTGGTCCATGATACTATCTACTTTGGGAGAGTTCTTCTCACCTATAAGGTTTTGGGTCGCATCACAAGGACACATCTTCGTGGGAAAAAATCCCCTCTTTATTTAGAGTCGAAAGACATGTCAATCACATCTCATCGCTATTCCGCACAACAAAGAGATCATGTCACAAAGTCTTGAACCCACTACCCACCCACGCCGAAGGGTATTCTTAGAAGATTAATTAGCTAACCCATTGTCCATCCCAGCTAGAGCGTATGCCTGAAAGAGTAAATGAAGAACCTCACTACCCCGACCCACTGGAGGGTATGTTCTGAAAGAGTAACCGACGAACCTCACCGCCCAGCCGTGCTGGAGGGTAAGCCCAGAAGAGAGAATGGAGCAAATCACTTCCCATCTTCACTAGAGGGTAATCCCTAAAGAGAAACAACAAACCTCACTGCGCAACCTCACTAGAGGGCAATCCAAAAAGAGTAACCAACAGACCTCACTACCCATCCCAGCTAGAGGGTAAGTCCTGTACTGATTTGGTGATTATGATAACATCACTACCATCACTTTCATCATCAAGCATCATATCATATAGGCATCGTGCGTAGAACAACAATCATCACCTCAAATGGGAATCACACATGGAACATCTCACAACATACTTCAAAAGCCACTACAGATGGCACCATTGCGTTCCACATGAAAAATAAAACACATGATAGGATACTTAGAGGCCAAAATTTGAGTTCAAAAGAAAGAGATACAAGAGGTATAAGATTCCTAATGTGGTACATAGCACCTGTGGGGACCAAAAAAATTGTGACCCCACCTCATCATCTGAACTTGTACCTAGCCATACTCAGGTACTAAACTGTTAATTAGTATCCACAAGGCAATCTAGTGTTCTCCTAGAGTACATGGAACCTCTAGCCAAAAGGCTAACGAGCGCATGAAACTCATCATTAAGTCAAAGGGTCAAAATCATAGATTTTATGACATGCCTCCTTGAAGGGTCCTAGAACATTTACTGTATCTCTTCATACATATTCTCCACTCTCACAAGAGTCATAGCTGACCTAAGCCATGGATTCTTTTAAACACGAAAGATAGATCTTCCACTAATTAACCATTCATGTTTCCACATTTAATGAGATAACGAATAAGCCTCCACACATCTAAATGGATCACACTGTTGTGATCTTTATGGAAAAACACGCAAGCTGGGCTATTCAGTTTCCCAGAACACACTTATATAACATAAGTTGGGAAAATGCAACATATGCTCAAAGGCCACCTCATGGGGCTCATTCCTCGACCTTGAATTTAGGAATGTGGATTACAAATTGTGATCCCCCTAAAAAACACCTATAAATGAGTGTTCAAACATGAAAAACACATGCCAGGTGAAAAAGTGACATTTCAATGTAAAACGCGTGAACCGGGCCCTATGGGCCCTGCTCCTGGCCTTTACATAAACAGTTGAAAATGTGTCTCAAACAATCTTTAGAAAGGCCAGCGTCATGCTTCCACAAATGGAATCTCAATCAGATTTCCCATTAGAATGATATTTATGATACAAAATCTCGAAACAATAATAAATAAATTATTATTATTGGACTTAGGCATTTCGTGCCACCAGGAAACAAAACCAAAACAAAAACATCTCCAACCATCATGAAATGTTTTTCTCCAAAATAGGGACTTGTTCCTATAGAAGGCACATCAATTTGACACACCATTTATGTGAAAGTGCAGTTTGAAGGTACACCAGGCCAATTTGGGCTCATCTGGCCCAAACCAGCCGACCTGGTCCGCTACAGCCGGCCCGCGTTCCAAATTATGGATCAGACCACCCTTTTTCAAGGATAAAAAACCTTTCACCTCCACCCACTAGTGCGGACAACTGGCTCTACACCTCGGGACCCAGCACCAAGTAGTCCCACGGTTTGTGGGTCAAGGTACCCCGGTCTCCCATCCTCAGTCACCGCCAAGCATGACTGCCGCACTTGTTGGTGCTCCGCCAGCCTGACGCTGTCTAAACCTTACTCACACCCTTGATCCCTTGATGCTTTTCCACCAGACCACGCTAATCCCCCCACCTCATGCATGCCACCTTCTAGATTAGCACTCCTGACCAGTTCACATCCACCAGCATCCCGATCGACGCTGCTGATGTCTGCCTCAACGTTTCCATCGTGATCCGTCTCGACCTCCTCTGCATGCGTGCACCTCTGGTCACCTCCATCTCCCAGTCTCTGGTCCCCCTCGACACCACCACAGACAAAAACCACCCCAAAATACCTGTAGTCCTCAGCTGCCCAACACCATGGTCGCTGCGGTTTGCCAGACTCCAACAGCTCACTACCGCCATTGACCATCAATGGCCACCACTAGCAGTTCTACTCTGGTTTCCCCTTGCATGGGAAACTGTGATCACACTATATGACCGAATATAATTTCACACCTAGTTTTCGTAAGCTCAGTATGAGATCTCATCAGGGCTGGTCTCCACTCACTGATACATTGAGGAGTTAGTGCATCCGAAAATTAAATTGAAGAACGACGAATAACACATCAAAAAAAATTGTTTAAGGTGAGGGTTGGTGTCTGAGTTCATTCATAAATCAAAAGTGATTAAAAAATTAAGAAACCAAGTACAAAAAATGTATTTTGTAGTAAATCTTGAAACACATCTTGAAAATGAAATAGATCCTACGTTGAATCAGTTTTTTTCATTGGCGGTGTATCCATGGCACTCTTAATTTGATCTGCTGAAGTTATAGTGGAGATCGCTCCTCAATCCAACAATTAAAAGTGAAGAACGTCTAGATAGAGAGGGAGAGATCATGGGCGCAGAGAGAGAGAGTGTGTGTGTGTGAATTTGGGGTTTTCCCTAACCCTAAGCACTTAAATTCTATTTATAGGTATCCCACTCATCACAGAATCCGAATTCACCTCGCACTCTTATTTTATGTTGCGCCTAGGTAAAACGACCCATTTAGAACCCAACATAAGTCTCTAATTTCCATTCCAAACCTCTGTTCAAATTTTATTTTAAAATAACCCCAAGGATAAAAATTATCAGGTGATTAATCAAAATGACAATTTTCCCCTAGGTGACTTTTCTCATAGCATTCTTTCATTGAAAAATATTATACCCCTCATTGGGTAAAAAAATGCTCTCGAATCAACCATGGCCTCAGATTTATGATCTGAGTTACCATTTTATAGTTATTTAGGTTTTATCTATTAATGGAAGGAATTAATAAATTAATTCATCCATTTAACATACCGCTAATGAGCGAGGGGTCCGAACATCCCACACCAACATTTTTTATGTCACACCTAGGATAATATCCACATTCTTGACCCAATAAGAGTCTGATATTTCTGATCTAATCAACCATTTAAGAGATATCATGTTTCTAACACATTCATAGTATAAAAAACACTTAATAATTTTTTTATAATTTATTCCAGGCACACCGGGCCTGGAAATTGCACGCTGTCTCAGCACCTAGCTCTGGAAACATATTCATAAATATTCCAATGTATTATATGGATAAAATTGGGTCTCTACCTAATAAATGATAAATACCCTACAAAACGTGTTTTATAATACATTTTGAGTCAAAATATTATCCATTTAATTACTGAAATTCAGAAATGGATATACTAAAATGGAAAAGATTCAAAATGTGTCACCTATGGGGAAATTTACATGTGTGTGTGTGTGTATATATATATTATATTCCAATATTTAATTTAATTTGACACATAAAGGCATGTGTTACGGGGCCTTATCAGTATATGCAGTGTGCTTAATTATTCATAATTTAAAAGTTACTTTTATATAAAGTAATAATTAAAAAAAATAAGAATCATATTAAATCTCAATGAATACATCGAAAAAATATTAAGATAAGGAATTTAATAAATAATTTGTGAAAAAATTTATTAATTCTAGAAAATAAATATTAATTATAACTAATTAGATTGAATGAAATAAAGTAAATAATGTGCATTCATTTCATGTTGTGATTATTCATGATTTTTTGGAATCATTTTTTTGTGTTGGGTTTATTTAATTCAATTATATATTTAATTTTTTTTATGTAGTATATCTATTATAAAAATATGTTATTATAAGAATAATATCTTACTCTTACATTATGTATTGTCCTATATTTACAATATTTTTTAATGTAATTTGAAACCCCTAAAAACCCTAACCGATTAGTAAGAAAGAATTTATAAAGGATAAAGATACCCATAAGAGTATATGGTTAAAGACTCAAGTAAAGGTGTAACTATCCAAGAAGATATATAGGATAATAGAGGAATGCTAAAACTCGATCAAGGCATGGTCTTTAGAAGTTTTTCATACAAGTTTCAGGATTTTATTATCAACACTCGATATACAAACCAGTAGATAACGTTTCATAATAATATCACCCATTTCATTCATAATGTTTATTTTTAATTATTTATATATCTGAATAATGGGTTATTTGGATGATTAAACATGATAAAATAGGTTAAATAAATTAACTATCATACTAATTTAAATAAAATAAAACTATTTTATGTGAAATAGATTTCAATAATAGCGATTTCATTATTTTAATTCACAAAAATATTAAAAAATATGTAAAGAATAAAATAAATAATATTTACACATATGTTCAACAAAATCATTTAAAAAAATATTATATCAGTTAAATCCTTCTAACTTATGAGTCAGAATAAAACCATAGATCAATTTAAAACCCTAGACCTTTTCTAGATACATTCTATTAGTGAGGGGTTCTAATAAATGTTTTGGATTCAACCAACCACGCTAGAATCAACTGTAGTTTTCCAAAAAATTAAAAGGGTAATTTGGTGGTATGATTTGGAAAAATACATGTTTATGATTTCCGGATTGTGGAGTCCTTCAAATAGATCTATGAGAAATTAATTAATGTAGTAGGAAAGTAAATCCAACCTAAATACCTTATAATAATTTGTTAATGCATTTTTTGGTTTATTTGAGTGAAAATATGGATCATTGTCACTAGAATACTTGATTGAAGGGACACTTCAATTACAATAGTGTGGGATTTTGGTGTTTGATATATATTTTGGAGAATAATAAAATTAATTTTTTATTCCATAATTAGAATTCTAGATAAATTGCTAAAATATGATTTCAGTAAATACATAAAATAATATGACATAAATTAGAACATTGTGATCAATCTTTAAAACATAAAATATCCCCAATATAAAACATTTCATGAGTTGTAAAACCACTTATACAATAATCTATAGTATATTTTTTTTGAATTCCCAATATCATGATCAGCCACCCTAGGAAGCGAGCCAAAGTGAAATGGATGTATATTAGATATACATAGAGGATTATTGAAATTTTAATTGAGTAATGATATTAGTTTTTTATAAAATATAAATATGAAACATAAACACAATGATTCATACAAAATGATTTCTCATCTTCATGAATGTGAAATGTAGAAACAAATTTATAAGATTAACAAGAATTTCGTAGCACTATAAAAGTCAAATATATCTATGAGTTTGTGAATTTATACTACCATAAGAATTATATATTATCCATTAAAATCAAATTATCATCATTGATAAAAATATTATATATATTCACTAAGAAATTAAAAAAATAAATAGTATCAAGAAGTTGATCGTGAATATTTTTACTACACATTACCAAGAAGATATGGATTGTTGGGAACATAATTCTACATTCAAAATGGTAAAAAAAATTGAGGGTTATGTTTTAAAATCCAATGTAATTTTCTCTTTCGACAATAATTTTCCAAAATACCTCAAAGAGATAAATGATTTATTTGGAAAAAAATGAAGATGATCCTATCCGCATTACATGTGGTAAGAAATTTCACTATATAAAGATCTATAATAAATTAAATATTTATAATGAAGGATATAATAGTCTGGATATATTCATTATTTCTAGTAATAATTATGTTTTAACTTTATGGGTATTAAAATGAAATATTCAATTAAATATTTTTTTTCAAAATGCTAGAGTTAAGGAAGTTAAAAAATTTATAATAAGTGAGTTAAAATTTCTATGTAGATTATAGTGGGTAATTACTATGCCAAAAATGAGAATATAAAATATTAATATTATCAAGTTGATTGATTCTTGTAAAATTACTATTTTCTATTGAGTTCTAAAAGAAATATTTACTTGGAGTTTAGTTATTAACATAATGAAAATTATTTCATATTAAATATTAATATTTGTATTCTATATCATATTATTTAAAAATTTAACAATACATTAATCATATCCATCTAATTAAAATAATTAATGATCAATGAAAATTATATGTTTGGAATAATTTCTATTTATTGAAATAAAATTATTTGTTATGAAAAAATAAAACTAATCATTTAAGATATATCCAAAAGGGAGTTTAGTCTATTTGGAGCTAAATTTTTAGGAAATTTGATGCACATACTTATTATAATTTGAGAAAAATAAACCATTAAAGATTAATGTTCATAAAGATATACTAAATCATGAATCAATTCAACAAGATATGTGTAATATTTTATAAGGAGGAACTATATGTAACTTCATAGAATAAATAAAATTACATTATGATACTTAGGGAACGAAATATGAAATATAGAATATTCATCGTAAACATAGTTCCATACTTGACTCACCCCCCACTTCATGGGGTCCAATGATGTTTATCCCTCATGATGTCAACAATGAAAAATCCTTTATGTTTTCTAATTTCTTTCTCTATAAGCATTTCTAAATATGATTAATAGATTTCCACTTGAGTACATTTTCCTTAGGTGTTTCCTAGATTCATGGTTGTTTAGAATTTTCCCATTTTTCTTCATCATGATCATCTGTCTTAGAAACAGAACTCATGATTCATCTCAAGGTTGTATTTTTTTCTATTTTTCATAACTTTGTATCAGTATACACAGATAATCCCATTACTTTATTGAATTATAACATGAATCTTTGACCTTTTTTTGCTAGATTCCTTTTTTTAGATACTAAAATTGGAATTTGGTTTCCCATCCTCCTTTGACTGGTGGTGGACGTGATTCAATGATTTTATTATTATTATGTATTTGGGAATCATGTGGTTTCATCTCTTTGGATTGGTCTAGTATCCTTTACTTTCACCCCTACTATATCAGCCCGATCCCAATCAAAAGTCCGCATTTCAGTCAGGTTAGTTGGGTTTTCTAGGTGGTTAGGGATTAATATGGTGGGGTGGGAAAAGTGGAGGATTCATAGTCATCTCATTATTTATAGATGTCCCATTTTCATCTTTGAGGTGGTATTGAGGATATGTTTTATGGTTTTCATCAATAATGGAGTGGTTTATTACCTTGGTAGGTACTCATCCATTTGATTCAGTTTTTTAGTGGGGTTTATCACTATTTCCTCCTGGATGATGATGAATTTGAGTCAAGATCTCGGTTCTAATTATTTTTTTTGTTATTGATATTCTATGGTTTTTAATCAATTTGGTTTATGGTAGAGTATCTAGTTTACCATGTTGGCAGTTTATTTTTGGGGTCTGGATTTTCTCAACATTGTGATCAAGTTTTCACATTTTATTTTTCATTTTTGTTAGGGTGATTCGAAGTCATAAATGATGAGGATATTGAATCGGGGATAGTGGGGTAAAAATCATGATGATGTATTGTGGTATTAGATACAACATTTAGTGCAAGGATCAGGGAGTCCACGAGGTTTTGATATAAATATTGTTTGAATTTATTATTTCATTAGAATCTTTTATGTGGAAACTATTTTTGTTTGATGGTGAACTGTTTAATACTAAGAGGTTTATTTAAAATTCATAAAAATAAATTTGGAATAAATATGTTTTTATAAATATATAATATCCTCATAGTGGGAAAGTCAAATAAACAATATCCAAGAAGTCACTGATAAATTAAAATGGGGATAGATGTAATCCTAAACTCACAATAACTTATACAAATTAGAGTGGTATTGGTAACAAAATGTGGATTGATGATGAGTTATATTGGTACATGAATACTTCCAAAAATCTATTCATGAAATGTTTCCAAATTATAATTGTTAAAACATATCCATGTGTTAACTAAGTTGACTAAATAATATGTTATGAGTTATAATATGAATGAAATCCTTTTTGTCATATGTTCTTGTGTTTTTTTAAATCGTTTTTATTACTAATATCATAAACAAATAGTATCAAAATAAACCAAATTTCAACACAATAAATAATCCTATATCAGATTTTATATCATTATTATTATGATAGAAATGCTTTATTCATACAATTAATTATATATCGATAATAGGGATGAAATTTTATAATGAGATATAGGGCGATATCTTGAATTTGATGAATTAATGGATTTATATGCAGATGATTTTCCTAGGGACACTAATTTCACAAGTCTTATAGGGTTGGATTTTCCAAATTCACATACTTCATATGAAAATTAAAACTAAATAGGTGGTATTATACTAACCAACTTATGTGATTTTATAAAATGAGAATAATGATTCCTATGATAATACCGTAAATCGAAACAAGATATTCTTTAAAGGTAAACAAAAATTGAAAAATTTATTACATATTCTAAAATCCATTTCTATATTTCTATGAATTGTCAAATTCAGGTAATATCTTTGGTAGGTATTCAAGAAAAAAAATATAAGTTGAGGGGAGTAGTTGGAACCTTTAAACCTTAATTTTTATTTAATGTTCCAATCTTCATATTTGAGTAGTCTATAGAGAATCAGTTTCACCTATTATAATTAAACAATTTCATAAATTTATATTTCTCAATGAAACCCTATATGATCATGTGATATGGAAATTATATGTCAAAACTGCTTTCCATTTACCCATGATCAACCTAGTAAAATATGTCTATATGACACAACCAGAATGATTGGTGATACTAAATAATACCAACATGATATGTATATTGTAGAAGTAATATCAATGAATGAATAAAACATTTATATCATGCAATATTTGTTTTCGTAATTCCATAATAGAGATTGTTTTTATTGAGAATAAATGTGATTGATGTGTATATAAGAGGTTAATTGGAGTACCATAGTTTTCCATATCACATTTTTTCATAACATATGAAAAATATTTGTCTACACTTATTTTTATTTAATACTAAAATAAAATTATTTCTCCAAGAATGATGTAATGTAGAAACCATTATTTTAGGAGATAAAACATTCTACTATATATCTTCAAGGTTTCATAGATTATGTAATTTTATATAATATAATAAGGCATTGAAAAATAAAATATGGAATAATTGAAGAGTTCGTCATTTATTATGTCACATGGAATAAAATCTCACTAAATTGAAATATTAAAGAAGAATATTAGATTATTATGATGAATAGTACTCTATACCCATAAATTCTTGAATCTATCACATTTATTTTGATATGAATATATTTCTATACACTGATGTGATTTAAATTTATAATATATACTATGATATATATCGATATTTTATATTTATTATTTGTTAATAGTCATGGGAGAAATATGAAATAGAACTATGATTATTCTTTAGGTAGAATTTAAATCTGTCCATCAATACATGTGAAAGTGAAAAGTATATATTCCAGGTACATAGAGAAGTTATAATACTAGTTATTAGTGGGCCAGAAAAATAGTTTCCCGATATGTAAATTTGATATTTTATATCATTGTAAGGATAGAAAAACAAGAAATAAAATTTCATTAAATAGACTGGTGTACCTATAAAAAACTAAATATCCAATTGGTGTTTCTTTTAGAGATTTAAAAGAAGGTTAAGAAACAATTTTTTCAAGATTTTTGAGTTTTACTGAGATAGTATTGTATTATTATAACATATATTATGATAAAATTATGACTTTGGTATTAGCTATGCCCTAAAGTGCATGACAGAGGAAAAACAAGAATACATTGTGATGTATCTTATTGAGGGATTTTAATAAAAAATGAAGTAATAATATAAATAATATCCATATGATAATATGAAAATTCTATCAGGTATAATCATATAATGGAAGAATCATGTTGATATTGTAAGAGAAAAAAGTTATTTAGTTATAACAGGGAATGATAGAGTGTATTAGGGAAGGTTCCTTAGAATAAATTTATTATAAACATGGGATCGGGATAATATTACCAAATATATTATAAAATAATTATTCTTCTTATACATAATATTGTTGTGATGATTTCCGTTGAGTATCTATAACATTTATGTGTTACAATAGTTCCTCGCTATATAGAGAATCTATAAATATTATGAAATTATTATTAAACATTTGTAGTATGGTTTAGATAACATATATCTTATAAGAAACAAATTCTCTTTGACCATTAGCTGTTGGAGGATGGTAAGGAATTATGACTTCTTCTCTTGATGTTCAAACTTGTTAATCTTACTAAGGAAAGGTTATAAGTACAAAAACTCTAATAATAATTACACATGTTAATTTTTCATTGGATATTTATTTATGAAATTGTTTGTATTGGTACATAGACATGGGATTATATTAAAATACTACTATGAAATACATAGTTTAATTTATGTATGAAAAATTGGATGAAATATAATCATGGTGTGTTATAATACATTGCGTGTTTCATAAGTTATATGAAATTAATTGAATAAGCCAATAAAATATTATATCGTTTTGTGTTAATGGATGAACATGTCTCTATCCATTTTATTGAAATAGAATAGTCTAATTAAACAAATAACCCTAATAGTTCATCGATGAGTTCATTTTAGAAGTCCAATAAAGACATATCAATCTTATACGATGATTACAAAATTTTCTATCCATACTTATGAGATACTTATTCAAAGATATTATATTAGATAATAGAATTGGTAGTAATGATATTGTCGTACAAAAATTAACTTCTACCCGATTGTGTTCCTTGATGCATGTTATAATTAGATAATATAAATTATGAAATTTCACCTAATGCCTCTAAGAAAGAGGGATAGAGGGAAAAATAATCCGTGTATATTGAATACAGCAAAAGTATATAGAATTTGTTATAAATTATAAGTTTTATTATTTTATTGAGTAATAATATTTATTCAAGTATAGTTGATCTTATAAATTCAATTCATAGATATTTGAGTTTAGAATATGCGAGTTCATTTTTATCTCTCATTTATTATTCACTTGGTAAAAAATTAATATTTATATACTAACAAGTCTATATAATTTCTTAATATAATTAGTTATATTTTATTGAGAATGTTGAAATAAATATTTATTCATTAGTTTAATTAATATAATAATAATTTATTTATTTAAAAAATAATATTTTTATTTAAATAAATATTTTATTATTTATGGTTTGATAACTATTGAGGGAAATTGATGGGTTGAGTTAAGGTCCTGAGAGAAATGATGTATTTTTTCTGATATCATTCAAATAAATATTGGCTTATATATTTAATATTACACGTTTAAATAAATAATTTTCATGGTATAAAATTATAATAATGTAATTAATATATGTATGGAATTTATTAGAATAAATATTTGATAAAGCTGTATATGTAAACAATTAAATAATAACACTATGTGTATATTCAAACTAATATAAATTTCAGGGTAGAGTGGTTATATAATATATAGATCTTTTAAGGAAATTATCTCAAGGTCTATAGAGAATATCCTCCCACTCACTCCCTGGAATGAGAATGAACTAGGTAAAATAATTGTTTCAACCATTGATGAATAACATGAATCACTTGGTTAACCTATGCTAGAACCCACAATACCAGGAATACAATTTGGAGATTTATATAGAATGTGTGGACATAACTGGACTAATCCTTGATAGTTTTTCCACCATAACGATGACACGATAAGAGGTACATAATAATAGATCTGGAATAATGATCATGATCATGGTAATTATAATTTTAAATTAATAATAAATTAAATGTGAAAAATCCTACCTAAGAGATTATGGGGTTGTGTTTATAAATATATTTGGATATTATGTGTTGAAACTAAAGAAAACCCAAAATTAAGGATCCATCCCACCATAATAACTATTCCTTAGAACCCTCATAACACACACACTAGACTATGATATTACGTGTCAAAATATTCCCCATTCACAAAAAAATTCTTTATAAAAGATAAAATTAATTAACTGGTCATCCAATACATTATGAATTGGAATGATGGATCAGATTCCTCATTCTAAGAGGTTCCTTGGATCTTCTTTAAAAAATAGAATAATAATTACTCAGTTTTGGTGGTGCTAGATACAAAACACAAATATTAACTTGTTAATATAATGTAACATTATACATATGAATCATTATTTTGTTTATGAAAATAAATAACTACCTCAATATTCACATTGTATATTAAAGTACCCCTCTACATGATGGCACATCATAAATAATTAACTTCAGATATAAAAAGTATCAATATGATAATTTTATATATAAATTAGGATTATTAAATGACTAAAAATAAATATCAAGTGATTAATATACAACTATTATCTCAATTATATTAAAATCTCATCAATAATGGCCATTGATATCTGATTAATGAAGTCATAATTAATCTAATTCATGAATCCATTTATTTTTTAGAATACTCATTAGCTTGGAATACATCAAAAAAATACACCTAATTTCTATATATATATATATATGATTTTTTTTGGAATTTTGTCTTCTTAAATTTTGGTTCATAATATCTGAACCATAAACCAGTTCTTGAAAAATAGGCGTCACATATTAATGGGTTGAAGAGATTATTAATTATAAAAATATGATTACTGTTTTTTCAGGACAACATGATTCAATTATTAGTAACTAAAAAAGTTTCCCAGGATATCATTCATAATATTATCATATAATATCTATAATCATCATGGAGAAACACAAGGTCATTTGAAAATTTTATTTAGAATATTTTTTAAAAATACCCTTAATTCATAATGTTTGATAGGTTCTATATGATAATAATTCACTAATATCAATGTTTTGACTAGATGTAATTTCATACCAAGCTCTAGCTCACATTAAAATGGTAATGAGGTTATTTATACCCACACGCCTGGATCTAATTCTAGGAAAACAATTTTTAAACATTAAAATTGATACAAACCAAGATCACCATATATTTATTTAACACCATATTCATATGTAAAGCAATGTATCCCAAAACAAAACAAAGTATGAATAGTATAAGGTTTATTATCTTCAAGGTTCAACTACATACATATCTTATTTTATGATACCTATGAACATTTCTCCAAAATTGAACTAGATTAGATTACCTTATAAAATTATCTTATGTTATAATAGTATTTATAACCTAGGGAATGAACACATTAGAATTGTGTGGATTCAAATTTGCAGTAAGGAAAAAACGCAACATTTCATTAAGTGTTAGATCATAAAAATTTGAGAATATATGATCATGAGAGAAATATCATCATTAGAATAAAATTGAAAAATAAGTGATATCAAAAATTCATAGTATATGGAAATATAATCATCTATGAACAATCATGAACTATGACCTAAAATTTTGAGATAATAAACATGATCTATGGGATGCAATTAGAGGAATAAAAATATACCACACCATTGTAACATAAAATAAAACTGAATTTTGAGAAAAATATAATTATATTGAAACATTAACATTGTGGGAAAAAATACCCATGGTTCATGTTGTGAAAAAAAGTCAACGCATCATGATTCGAACAAAAAAATTCCATAATTCAATTTCTAAAAAAATGTAAATTATATGATACATTATGTGAGTAAATAAATTTTCACAATTCGTATTGTAAACAAATAAAATTTCCATGATTCATATTACAAACAATAAAAGTGTCTAATCTTAATGTTTTGAAAATAATTCCAACCCTTCAATTTTTGAAAAAAAATCCATTTAAAATTTCATTATCCTATGAGATAAGAATAATCATCTACTTCATTTTAGGGTGATATAAGACCCCAACCTTTATCAACTATACTTATGTGTCCCATAAGATATCATGAATTCATCATATGAAGAATTCCATGGAAATAAAATGGCATTAATATCATTTCCAAATGGTATTTAATAACATGATATAAATAGTACATCAGTAAATCCCAAAGATGAATTTAACAAAATAGATAATTTCATTAAGGAATTTAAAAGAATTTTAATGAAATATAACTCCATATTATGTATATATTTTAATGTTAAATAGGATAATGGAAGAAAAAATAAATAGAATATTTAGAATGCATTTATTATTGATTATATCGAAAGAGTTAGTTATATATCAGTTCTAAAAAGATCACTATTTAGAAATTATTCATAATAATGGTATGAAATCATTATTCATAAATAAATCTCAATAATAACACCATTTTAAAGACATAATGCTTTCAAAAAGGATAATTTAAACAATAAAAAAACTATTTATTAAAAAAATAATAAATAAAGGATCCTTTAAAAAGATATAATGATTTTAGGAAAGTTATGTGAAAAAAATTTGGAACCTTTTAATTTGAAATTTTATATTGAGTAGTGGATCCTCTAAAAGTATATATTGGGTATCATTAGGAAATTTAGTATGGAAAAAAATATTGTAAATGTTTTTATTATTTAAAAATACCTTTGTTGAAGAAACAAAACTATAAAAAATTAAGAAAAATTGTTACATAAATTATGAAATTAGAAAATCCAATGAAACATGAGATTTTAAATAAATTACATTCATAAATATAATGGATAAATTGGCAGGAAGTGAAAATATAGATAGGTAATAAAACGATCTTATATAGATTAGATGATAATTATTCTTATAATAACCATAATTTATAAAAATTAAATACATAAACGTAATTCTCTATAGAATGAGGAGTAAACAAGTTATAATTTCATAAATGAATAGTGTCAAACCATTCAACAAAAATGGAACTCAAATGGTAACCATTATGACCATTGAAATGATAAAGATTATAGAAATATCCCTTATTACTTCATTATCTTTCGAATATAAACCCAAAAATGCTACAAAATAATATAGAATTTTGAATCTTCTTAATTTCATGAATAACATGATAAAAAAAATTTTGTAGAACATATTATACATGAAATAAAAAACACCACATATATGGAATGAATCTCAATGAATGAAAAATGAGAGTATAAACTGTAACAGTTTAATAAATATCTTAATAAAAACCTCTTTAAAGGGAGAGCCTATAATGTAACATAAAATAACCTCAATAACATATAAGTAATGATTTTTTATGTTCAATAGGAATTATTAAAAACATTTAAATGTAATTATGTTTATAGAAAACATTTTTAAGGAAATGAAATTAAGATGTAACACCCTTACCATAATTCCTGGTTTATGAGAAATTGATTTAGACTCATGTATAAAAAAATAACTATTTTAATAATAAATTTAAATACAATATTCAAATATATAAAATTTTTAACTCCATTTGTGATGATTATATGTTATATTCATAAACAGATGTTATAAGTTTTTTTTTTGTTTTGAAGTACTAGTTTCTTAATGGAGATATAAAATCTTGTTTATAGATTATAACACCTCAAAAAAATTTCTGGTATGTTTCTCTTAAATAGGTTCAATTAATTAGTTAGATTATATTTCATAAAGCATTGAGTTTACTTGAAAAAAACACTGGGTTATTTAGGATATAGTCATAACCTAACCATTAAACATAAATTTTCCTCTTTTGTGTTTTTAATTTCAAAAAAGAGACGTACCCAGTTGCGATCAGGGTGATATTTGAAGTCTCATAGAATCAACATAATTTTTTATGAATATTAAATTACCATTATTAATAGAAACCTACTCTTATGAATATTAATATACACCTATGAATATTTACTTGACCCTTATGAATGGTAACCTTACTCATGAAAGTATAAATAAATTTAGGCACCTTAATAATGGATATGGATATTTTAAGTGTATATATTTCTCGATTAAATAATAATTTTAAATAAAAATTAAATTTATCATAATTATATTATTTTTTTGAAAATTTGAGTTCATTTTTGGATTCTACATGTCGAAAAATTGTTACGGTGAATTTTTTATATTTGTCCGAAATACTTGAATTTTTGGTGAATAGTAAAATTCATTAATTTACTGTATAAATACATTATAATTTAAAATAACTATTCATGGAATCATGAGTGATGTAAGTACCAAAATACCAAACTCACATGCACTTATAATTATTATAGGTCATGGAATACTCACTATTTCTTTTCTGGTGATGAAATAATAAATTAATGATTATAATATTAAGAAAACCCTCCTCCCATCTACTATAAAAACTACCCTCAACCCCTCTTCCTCCAACACCACTCATGCTTCAATCCTTTCAAAAATTCTAAAAATATATCTCCCTAAGCTACTCCCCCACTTACAATGTAGAGACCCAAAGCCTGACGTACATGGACATTACATTACTTTTTTGGAATACTTAGTACATTACAAAAACACACACACAAGGATCGTAATAGTTTAGGGTCTTTGGAAACTCGGAATATAATCTTCTAATTCCTGGTGAAAGATCTTCAACATCTCCCATAAATATCTTCTTTTTTTTATACCTAAAACCTTTCTTTATATCCTGGGGAAAAGAAAACATAAAAGGGTGAGCTCAAATGCTCAGTAAGGGTAAACAAAAGAAATATCAATCACATCATATACATAAGCACATAGCTTTTGGAAATCTTATCCTGAAAATGAGATCATAATTTCATAACATGGGATAAATCATGGCAGTGAAATGTAATCACAATAATCATAACTTAAAACATGAAACTTTGTGGCATACACACATAATCATAGAGAATCATTTCTTGTTAGTCAAGACTCATTGCCAAGACTATCTTAGTGGACAAAGTCCCTTTCTGAATCGAGTAACCCTCGTTTCAGTCCTGTTTCACTGAACCGGTATAACCTACCATTCCAGCCATGTCTATCTCATGAGATATAAAATCATTACCCAATGCATTGGATGGATGTATAGGTCCCACCCATCTCATAATGATACCATTCTTATGTGTGCCACAAAATCATAAATCATACATCATTGCATAACCCATGTAATACAAATGGGAATCTTAAACATCATGACATCATGAAACAGTTCATATAAGATAAAAGAATTCATAAAAATAATTCCATCACAACATAATCAAATCAATGTAATAATAGGGATAAAAATAGAACCCTTTATTGTCTTAGATGGAAAATAATTTTGATAAAACACTTGAACTCCATTCTTGAGGAAAATATCCTTTCTTCTTCAAAAACACTTTTCCTTTCATAACATGTCATACAATTCTAAACTAAAAGAAGTTGATTAAAAATAAACTTGAAAACTTGTAAAGGAAGCTTCTTGGAAATAATGTTTTTAAATTCCATTCACGCCGTATAAGTTAAAAAAACATTCTTCGTACTTTTGTCGGAAAAGTCAAAAAGTACCTCGTACGAAAAACGACAAAAGATTCGTTTCATATCTTTTAATAAAAACTCACCGAAGGGTAAAATAGGCTTTAAACAATTGTAGGTGAATCGAAATAATATTACATATTGAGGAAACATGGATTTGGATGATAAAATACACCCCAGTAAATTTCAAAGTATAAACAATCTCGGATAAAAATGAGATTGTGATATTTCCCTTACCTTATGTCCGATATGCTTTGTACGTATCCGAACCTCCTGTATAATGATTTAAATAATGTCATTAACTTATTACAGAATCATATTCATTGTTATTATATCATATATGGTTCACTTATGACTTTATATTACCCGTTCTTTTGTATATTCCATGTTAAAGAAGCGTTTTGGGTAAAATCATTTCATTTATCGTAGGTGTTTGGACTTGTTGTTCTTGACATTATTATTACTTATATCATGATTTACTTACTTTCAGAATATAAAACATGATTTATATATCATATATATTCAGTATATATATATATATATAATAGATAGATAAATGAAATGAAACACACCGTTCATGGAGAGGGTAGTCCGTACGTACGCATGAACGTTGTTTTCCTTTCCTTATTATCTTGAATGGAAGTAAGTAGATGAAATACATATATACATAAATCAAGTAGATTTATAATTTCATATATTTCACTATTATTTCTTATATATACTTTATAATCATTCTTAAATGGTTAACATGGAGAATGAATCTCATCGCGTCGTGGAGACGGTAGTCCGTACGTACGCACGAGCGATGATATCGTTCTCATGTTCGTGAACTTGTGTTGAAGTGTATATATACTATTTCAATATCAATATCACTTTATAATAATCATATATAGTTATTATTTACACCATTGTACCCATCCAAGTAAGGTGGTGGTGGAAAATAGATTTCACCACGGTGTGGAGACGGTATTCCGTACGTACGCACGCGCGGTGATTTCATTTTCCGTAGGATGGATAGATGGTGAAATAGGATTGTTTCATACTTATAATAACATATCAGTATATGAGTGATACTGATGTTATTACTTCATAATGAAACAACCTAAGAAGAAGAAGTGGAAGAAGAAATAAAGGTGAAAGAATCGGTAACGGAAATTACCTCTTCTTTGAAGCGCCTCTTTGAGACCTCCTCTTATGGCACTAAAATTGGTCTTTGAGGAAGACCAGAACCTCTAGGATGTTGCTAGTGAAATGGAGAAGAGAATTTTTCAGGGTTTGGCCGAGCTTGAAGGCTCAAAGTTGTGTGTGGAAGAGAGGGAGGAGGTTCCCTTTTATAAGGGAGGAGAGGGGCACCTTTGGAATAACTAAAAATATTATTTTATTATAAAGTCATGTTCGGTTTTAAATAGCTCCAAATTGATTTATTTAGAGGCTAAGGAGGGGATGGGTCGAATTACTCTCATCCAATAGAATTTAGACAAGTTTAGGTTCCTATTTTAACCTTATCATTTAGATTTAACATTAAGTTAAATAATTTTACTTTTACCATGTCTTCTTGTGTTCTTACACTATAAGGTTAATGAACTTACTATAAGAAGCCAAACGAACCCCAGATTGTTTATTATTAATATATATAACCTTATCTAAGTCATTTTGTCGAACCTTAGATTTTTAGGAATAAAATAACAATTAATAATATAATATTTGTTTTAAAAACTATTTTATGTCAATTTTGACACTATTTAGTAATTGATTTTTGTGAAAATAATGACAGAATGATAAGTTAGAACAAAGTTAATTAAATCAATAATGACATGTCATATTAACCTAGAAAATTATTTTCATTCATAAAAAGTCTCAAATTATATTTATTTGGGTATTTATAACATCAATTATGTCAATATTTCATTAATAAGATAATTACTGTATCATCGTTGTGTCATCAATAAATTAAATTATTTAATGTCTGAAAATTACTAATAAAATACCATTATGTAGAAAATCTTTTTAGCTTTCTAATGAATATTTATAGTCGAATTTATCTTATGTATAACCCCATATTAAAAATGTTTTAGTAAATAAACGTTGATTTTAACTCTTTTAACCCTTCTTTAAATAAATTAATAATAAATTTCATAATCTATTCCAAGTGGACCTAAATGGTCATATTTTATTCCTAAGTTTGTTTTTGGTCGAATTAAACTTATCTAATAGAATTAGGACATGTTTTAGGGTAATAATAATATCATTTTTACCTTTAATTACCCTATTTACTTTTAACCGTGGTAAAAAAAGTCAAAAGTTACTATTCACCAAAAATAATTTTCATCTCATTGAACCACATTTTAGTCCTTGATATTAACCGTGTCTCTCGGATTTTCGAAATTCCATTCACAGAAGCGGTAAAATTAAGTTTTATGAAGAATTCAGTTTTTTTAACTACCACTTAGTGGTTTCACTATTCATCAAAAATTGAAAATTTTCAGAAAAATACCAAAAATTAGGCCTAAGATATATTTGATATTATGAACTCAAAAATGATGTCTATTTTACCAAATTCAAAACATATCAGTTGCATTAACTAATTTAAAAATTAATTCCCGTCGTCAAAACAAATTGCGTGTTTTTAAGAGATAATAACTATCAAAAGATTGAAACTTGTTTATAAGTGGTTTAAATGTGAAATTACATCCAATGACCATCATTGTATTAAATTGTAAAAATATATTATAAATATACTTTAAAACCACTAAAATTAATAATTTATCACTATTAATTATTTCGATTGAAAAAGTTGTTTTTAATTAAAATTTAGTAATTTCCACTATTCATCAAAATATGAAAGTTATCCGAAAATTACCAAAATTTCACCCTAAGCTAATTTCGATATTCCGAATCCAAAAATGAAGTGCATTTTGAAAAATAAAATTTACAAAATTTCAAAAAGTGGTTATTATTATTAATAACAGCTAGTTTTAATAATATTTTAATAGCATATCGTTGTTTAGTGAAACTCGATATTGCGTACTACACACGCTATCAAGGAAGGTCGCGATTGCGTGTAATGAAAGGCAAGTCAAGGATGCGTGTTGTGCAAGCTCCTTTTGTTGTAGCGTACAACACAAGACATTAATGAAATTAAAAAGAATATTTTTCATAAAATCTCGGGGTGTTACATTCTACCCCCCTTAAAATGAATTTCGCCCTCGAAATTCGTCGGGGTTATAAATGGTCTACTACTCGAAAGTTTCTTTAATAGAAACCCACATCGTAAAAAGGAATACCAAAACCAATCTTTAAAAACAAAAGTATGAAACGTAACGGTTACCCAAATAAACTAATCACTGGGTTTCCACATAGGTGAAAATATGGATATGGAAGAAAAATATAACCATCCTGTTCTGATGGAGAGTGGTAGAGAACATGGCTATAGAAAAGCCAATAATCACAAATCCATAAATTTGTGACGATCTAAGGTACCATCTGATTAATCAGATATAAGAGCACTAGGACAACATTTTTGGTTTTCAAGATCGTTTCCCTAAAGTTGAAGAATTTGAATTAGAATAAATACTTACTTTATTTTGGTACAATCTCACTGTTGTTTGTGCCTTGAACAATTTCCACTTCATATCTTAAATAAATGAAGTTGAATTTGTTATTCGTGAAGTGTTAGCAGATCATGTGATAGAATGACGGGTCATTCCATCTGTCTCAAACAAAAGGTTAGCAAAAGTTATTAAATATACATAAGTCATTATATAGTGATATTAATCATATATAGTTCCTAAAATGGACTTATACTTCATACATCATACCGCTTAATAAAATAAAACTAGTTTATACTAACCAGGGACTTCCTGTAGGCCAGTGGTAGGCGATAAAGACCAGTCGCACTTTGGTTGTGGGTTCGATTCCCACAGCCTTGTCCGACGCGATGGGTTGTCGCTCGTCCTGCAGGTTGTCCTTTTTTAAAAACTATATTACTATAACATCCCATCAATAATATCAGAAAAAAACTTCTATCCTTAAACAATGCTAACTTATGTCCAACATAATCCATTCCAATCTTTAGGCTTATCCATAATACTATAGTCCACTCTCAGAGATTTAATACCATCATTGATCCCCATATATCATAAGATATATCTTGTTGGTCACATTCCAAACATTCAAAGGCCTTAATCTTGTACTCTCTTGAATACCGATTGAACCTTATTAAAAACAGGAGTGCTGTTAAAAGTTAACTCTTTCCACATACCAAAATCCTCAAAATTCTATATACTCAAACCATGATATCACTTAGTCTTTATATCAATAATGAGCTCATGAATACTGTCAAACATTTCATTTTCTCCTTATCCCTTCATTATGCGCATATCATCTACTTTCCAAAATATTTGAATCACTTTTCATGGTTACCGGTACCTTAAAATTATTGAAAACCACAATAGACCAATACATAAATATTTCAATACACCATAAAAGTACCTCAACAACATTATTCTTGAATACCAATACATGAACACTTCAGTCCATCCAATTCAATGATTGTCCTGGAATAAGTCCTTCCTTGATTTTAGAAGTAACTTTTTTTGGTCAGGGCATTGAGTTGGGTAATGCCCATGTTCTCCGCAAATAAGACATTGAACTCCATAACAGTCTGTCACTCTATGACCCTTTTCTCCACACAGATAACATCGGTCCCTCCATTTGAGTTATTCCTCAAGGTTCTTCTTCCCTTCTTTAGAAATCTCAATCTTCCTTTCGTTATGCTCCTCAACATGCGAACATGAATAATAGTTTATCTTCCTCTTCTTTGATTAATTAGGCATACCACTAAATTTCACCTTGTTAATCATATATCGCGATGACTGATTCGGCATAATCACAATATCTTTCTCTCTAGGAATTACACAATTTTGTTTCTCATAGTCACCAATTTGTCCATTGGATTCAATGTTAACCGAATTCCTTCTATTTCCCTCCATTAACTAAAACACAAAAAGAATATTGTGAGAGGAAAAAATCATGCTAGAGAAAACAACATAGTAAAGGGGGAGTACCCTCAATATCTAACATCTTAGGTTAAATTCTAAGATCGTTAGCGCAATTCTAGGATTATAACCTATACGTATACTTAACCTTAGAGACATCCCTAGACATACCTT
Source organism: Viscum album (assembly GCA_963277665.1). Classification (NCBI taxonomy): domain Eukaryota; kingdom Viridiplantae; phylum Streptophyta; class Magnoliopsida; order Santalales; family Viscaceae; genus Viscum; species Viscum album. The sequence goes on along the minus strand of OY728137.1, from coordinate 299,666,537 downwards.
AGAAATATCTCTAGGGATCTCACTAATGTTTTCGCATCCTAGTTTCTAATGGTTGACTAAACCTTTCCTCTGATACCAACTGTAGAGACCCAAAGCCTGACGTACATGGACATTACATTACTTTTTTGGAATACTTAGTACATTACAAAAACACACACACAAGGATCGTAATAGTTTAGTGTCTTTGGAAACTCGGAATATAATCTTCTAATTCCTGGTGAAAGATCTTCAACATCTCCCATAAAGATCTTCTTTTTTTTATACCTAAAACATTTCTTTATATCCTGGGGAAAAGAGAACATAAAATGGTGAGCTCAAATGCTCAGTAAGGGTAAACAAAAGAAATATCAATCACATCATATACATAAGCACATAACTTTTGGAAATCTTATCCTGCAAAAGAGATCATAATTTCATAACATGGGATAAATCATGGCAGTGAAATGTAATCACAATAATCATAACTTAAAACATGAAACTTTGTGGCATACACACATAATCATAGAGAATCATTTCTTGTTAGTCAAGACTCATTGCCAAGACTATCTTAGTGGACAAAGTCCCTTTCTGAATCGAGTAACCCTCGTTTCAGTCCTGTTTCACTGAACCGGTATAACCTACCATTCCAGCCATGTCTATCTCATGAGATATAAAATATTTACCCAATGCATTGGAGGGATGTATAGGTCCCACCCATCTCATAATGATACCATTCTTATGTGTGCCACAAAATCATAAATCATACATCATTGCATAACCCATGTAATACAAATGGGAATCTTAAACATCATGACATCATGAAACAGTTCATATAAGATAAAAGAATTCATAAAAATAATTCCATCACAACATAATCAAATCAATGTAACAATAGGGATAAAAATAGAACCCTTTATTGTCTTAGATGGAAAATAATTTTGATAAAACACTTGAACTCCATTCTTGAGGAAAATATCCTTTCTTCTTCAAAAACACTTTTCCTTTCATAACATGTCATAAAATTCTAAACTAAAAGAAGTTGATTAAAAATAAACTTGAAAACTTGTAAAGGAAGCTTCTTGGAAATAATGTTTTTAAATTCCATTCACACCGTATAAGTTAAAAAAAACATTCTTCGTAATTTTGTCAGAAAAGTCAAAAAGTACCTCGTATGAAAAACGACAAAAGATTCCTTTCATATCTTTTACTAAAAACTCACCGAAGGGTAACATAGGATTTAAACAATTGTAGGTGAATGGATATAATATTACATATTGAGGAAACATGGATTTGGATGATAAAATACACCCCAGTAAATTTCAAAGTATAAACAATCTCGGATAAAAATGAGATTGTGATATTTCCCTTACCTTATGTCCGATATGCTTTGTACGTATCCGAACCTCCTGTATAATGATTTAAATAATGTCATTAACTTATTACAGAATCATATTCATTGTTATTATATCATATATGGTTCACTTATGACTTTATATTACCCGTTCTTTTGTATATTCCATGTTAAAGAAGCGTTTTGGGTAAAATCGTTTCATTTATCGTAGGTGTTTGGACTTGTTGTTCTTGACATTGTTATTACTTATATCATGATTTACATACTTTCAGAATATAAAACATGATTTATATATCATATATATTCAGTATATATATATATATATATAATAGATATATAAATGAAATGAAACACACCGTTCATGGAGACGGTAGTCCGTACGTACGCATGAACGCTGTTTTCCTTTCCTTATTATCTTGAATGGAAGTAAGTAGATGACATACATATATACATAAATCCAGTAGCTTTATAATGTCATATATTTCACTATTATTTCTTATATATACTTTATAATCATTCTTAAATGGTTAACATGGAGAATGAATCTCATCGCGTCGTGGAGACGGTAGTCCGTACGTACGCACGAGCGATGATATCGTTCTCATGTTCGTGAACTTGTGTTGAAGTGTATGTATACTATTTTAGTATAAATATCACTTTATAATAATCATATATAGTTATTATTTACACCATTGTACCCATCCAAGTAAGGTGGTGGTGGAAAATAGATTTCACCACGGCGTGGAGACGGTATTCCGTACGTACGCACGCGCGGTGATTTCGTTTTCCATAGGATGGATAGATGGGGAAATAGGATTGTTTCATACTTATAATAACATATCAGTATATGAGAGATACTGATGTTATTACTTCATAATGAAACAACCTAAGAAGAAGAAGTGGAAGAAGAAATAAAGGTGAAAGAATCGGTAACAGAAATTACCTCTTCTTTGAAGCGCCTCTTTGAGACCTCCTCTTAGGGCACTAAAATTGGTCTTTGAGGAAGACCAGAACCTCTAGGATGTTTCTAGTGAAGTGGAGAAGAGAATTTGGCAGGGTTTGGACGAGCTTGAAGGCTCAAAGTTGTGTGTGGAAGAGAGGGAGGAGGTGCCCTTTTATAAGGGAGGAGAGGGGCACCTTTGGAATAACTAAAAATATTATTTTATTATAAAGTCAAGTTAAGTTTTAAATAGCTCCAAATTGATTTATTTCGAGGATAAGGTGGTTATGGGTCTAATTACTCTCATCCAATAGAATTTAGACAAATTTAGGTTCCTATTTTAACCTTATCATTTAGATTTAACATTAAGTTAAATAATTTTACTTTTACCATGTCTTCTTGTGTTCTTACACTATAAGGTTAATGAACTTACTATAAGAAGCCAAACGAACCCCAAATTGTTTATTATTAATATATATAACATTATCTATGTCATTTTGCCGAACCTTATATTTTTAGGAATAAAATAACAATTAATAATATAATATTTGTTTTAAAAACTATTTTATGTCAATTTTGACACTATTTAGTAATTGATTTTTGTGAAAATCATGACAGAGTGATAAGTTCTAACAAAGTTAATTAAATAAATAATAACATGTCATATTAACCTAAAAAATTATTGTAATTCATAAAAAGTCTGAAATTATATTTATTTGGGTATTTATAACATCAATTATGTCAATATTTCATTAATAAGATAATTACTGCATCATCGTTGTGTCATAAATAAATTAAATTATTTAATGTCTGAAAATTAAAAATAAAATACCATTATGTAGGAAATAGTTTTAGCTTTCTAATGAATATTTATAGTTGAATTTAGCTTATGTATAACCCCATATTAAAAATGGTTTAGTAAATAAACTTTGATTTTAACTCTTTTAACCCTTCTTTAAATAAATTAATAATAAATGTCCTAATCTAATCCAAGTGGGCCTAAATGGTCATATTTTATTCCTAAGTTTGTAATTGTTCGAATTACACTTATCTAATAGAATTAGGACATGTGTTAGGGTAATAATAATATCATTTGTACCCTTAATTACCCTATTTACTTTTAACCGTGGTAAAAAAAAGTCAAAAGTTACTATTCACCAAAAATTATTTTCATCTCATTGAACCGCATTTTAGTCCTTGATATTAACCGTTTCTCTCAGATTTTCGAAATTTCATTCACAGAAGCGGTAAAATTAAGTTTTATGAAGAATTCAGTTTTTTTAACTACCACTTAGTGGTTTCACTATTCATCAAAAATTGAAAGTTTTCAGAAAAATACCAAAAATTAGGCCTAAGCTATATTTGATATTATGAACTCAAAAATGATGTCTATTTTACCAAATTCAAAACATATCAGTTGCATTAACTAATTTAAAAATTAATTCCCGTCGTCAAAACAAATAACATGTTTTTAAGAGATAATAACTATCAAAAGATTGAAACTTGATTATAAGTGGTTTAAATGTGAAATTACATCCAATGACCATCATTGTATTAAATTGTAAAAATATATTATAAATATACTTTAAAACCACTAAAATTAATAATTTATCACTATTAATTATTTCAATTGAAAAAGTTGTTTTTAATTAAAATTTAGTAATTTCCACTATTCATCAAAATATGAAAGTTATCCGAAAATTACCAAAATTTCACCCTAAGCTAATTTCGATATTCCGAATCCAAAAATGAAGTCCATTTTGAAAAATAAAATTTACAAAATTTCAAAAAGTGGTTATTATTATTCATAACGGCTAGTTTTAATAATATTTTAATAGCATATCGTTGTTTAGTGAAACTCGGTATTGCGTACTACACACGCTATCAAGGAAGGTCGCGATTGCGTGTAATGAAAGGCAAGTCAAGGATGCGTGTTGTGCAGGCTCCTTTTGGTGTAGCGTACAACACAAGACATTAATGAAATTAAAAAGAATATTTTTCATAAAATCTCGGGGTGTTACATACAAGACCTTTTGGACTCACTAGAAAGAAAAAAACAAAGGCCTTAAGAAGTTTATCAAGGGGGGGGGGGGTATTTAAGAGGTGAACCACTCTTCCCTTTTCATTCAATTTCTTTTACAAGTTCCATTATTTTGTTTCTATCTCATAACCTCCACACGTCCAAATTATATGATAATTGAAGTACCATATATAGACTGTAATTTAATTATTCTAATGGAATATTTCATCATCATTTGTATTTTCCCCCATCTCTTTCACTGAAAATGAAAATATCGTCTGAGATGTGTTAATTTATCATATTCAAGGATGAACTATTTTAAATTTCTATTACTATATTAAAGACTGGTCTTGAATTTTTTTTAATTGTTGAACTAGATCATAATATATTTATTTTACCTTATTCTATGTTCTGTAATAATTGCACACTCATAATATACAATAATAATACCAAACAAGTTTAATGTGCACAAAACAACCAAGTTAATCCAAGCATTTGTAATTAAATTTTAACAAATGTATCATCCTCAAGGTATATAAACCAAAATCATTATAATATCATTTATATATCACTAATTTCACTAATAATATATATTATCAATTCTGGATGTTTTACTACATTTTAAACGAACATCCATTCATGAATACAGGTAATCCAATCATGAAAACCAAGGAAAAAATGCTTCCAAAACAATAAATTTGAACAACTTAAACCCATCCAAAAGAAATTAAGGAACCTTATAAGGTAATAATAAATAAATTAAATGTATTGGAGGTTCTGAAATTTTTAAATAATGAAGCTAAATTTTATTATTCAGGTCACTAAGATCAATTGAGAACACCTTCGAGCATAAGATAAGCGATTTCTTATCTCACTTTTAATTCAGTGAGATTTTTATTGTTCACCACTTATTTCATAAATTTGGTGTATTGTGTACTTAAATTTTATGTAAATTATCATGATATCCTTTATATTTATGGTATTATATGAGTCATTTTTTTGTAATTAGTTTTTCTTCATACCACTCAAATGAATAAAATGTTGTATGTGACATTGTATCAATTTCCATTTCATTGAGAATTACTTTGTATTTTGGACATTATATTTATTATGTGGTGTATCCACTACCCATTTGAGATCATTTTTCATTTTAAATTATAAATATATTATATATCCATATTCTGGTTTCATGGATATGATTATTGTCTTAAGTCGTATACCCTTTTACATACAGGGTTGATTTGGAATGTTGTTTTAACTATTGAAATATTAATGAATCTGTGTCCTCTACTATATACATATATTGAGAATACATGTTTTACTTTTATTAAATCTATGTATAAATAATTATTTGGACTTTAAACAATAGGCATTTCCCACTACAATCGCTCGATGTATCGACAAGTCTAATAATACAAATAAGTTGGGGACAAACCCTTTGAGTTTGTTTCCAAAAATCATATGGGTTTCTACCTATAGACATAAACCATTTTGATGGTATAATGGTATCATGTGATAGAGACATGACTTCCAATTAATAATTATTCTCTTTATTAATTTTTAGTTATTACTATCCATGAGGTTTTCATTGTGACAAAATCTATCGATGTCATTTCATTCTCAGTTTTTTAATATCATGTGTTTTTCATTTATTCACCATGCCATATTAAATATTCCAATTTTCTTATGATTGAAATATTTTTGATTCATGCATCCCCTATTTTTAAACCTTACTAAGCATTTTATCTCACCCCTTTTACTTGTTTTCCTTCCACGAGTTATAAAGAGGAGATCATTTTTGAGTATTCATGGAAGTAGTTTTTAGTGTTTTTAATGTATTATATGTTTTACCTCTACCAATGTAATATGATTTACATGTATGTATCTATTTTATTTTAGACTACTAAACTGATTTTTCCTTTAGGATTTCATTCCTTGTAATTATGCCAATCTGATTTGTAATGCACCGACTTCAGGCTTCTGGGGTCGGGGCGTTGCAGTTGGTATTAGAGAAAGTTTAATAGAAAACATGGAAAATAGATTAGAAAATTTAGATTAGGGAACAAATTCCTAAGGTATTATTTTTGAAAAAACATACAAGAACGTATTGTAATTTTGGTGAGGAATATATTATGTGGATCTTGTACAAAATAAATCCAAGTATGGATACAAAGAAGTAGAGGTGGGTCTGGCACAACTGTACCTAGGAGTGAAAACGCCAACAAAGAGTTTCAAGCTTGACCCCGGGTATCATGGTGCACGACAATGGGCCTTACTGCACTCTTGATTTTACATTCATGGGGGATATGTTTAGGATAATTCCAATTTTGATTATAGGACATTATGATGGATTTGAATGTAAAATTTTCCTTAGAGAAACAATATTTATGAGACTATCTATGCATATAATTTTATTATATTCTAAGTACATTTATAGTCAAGATTATATACTATGATACATTAAATAATCTAGTCTATGAAATTATTTAATAATCATGTCTATTGGAATAAGTATAATCATCACTCATTGACAATGTAAGTATTTCCCCACTAAGCATGTCAACACAGTCAATGTTGGAGCAAATCAAATCATGGAAATATTGGGACAATTTACTCAGGTTGTGAAAAATAACCATGCTACACCTATGTTGGATCATTTCATGTTTCAGAAGCCCCCATCTTTTAGTGGGACTACTAATATAGTGGTAGCTGAGCAGTGGGTCAAATCCCTTGAAAATATATTCATGGAATTAAGATGAAATGAAAATGAAAAGGTAGTGCTGGTAGTATATTGTCTCAAGGTTGATTTTGATCAATGGTGGTCATTGATCCAAAATACCACAAAGGAATAATAAATAGAATATCTGGAATGAAATAATTTTAAGGATATATTCTTCGAAAAAAATTTCCTTTATGGGAATGACCCTAAATTATATGAAATTTGTTGGATTAAAGAAAAGGGAAGAATAAATTGTTGCATAGTAATGGGTTTCCTTTACAAGATTAGCTAGGTATTCCATATATTACATACTTAATTGAGAATACAAGGATGATCATTTATTTCATGGTCTTAATCCATTAATTAAAAGAGAACTAGCTTCTCAATAATTTTTATCATATGATGAAATTGTATTAAGTTCCATCAAAACAAAGAAAAAGTTTTCCAGATCAAATTTGTTCAAGGGAAACAAAGATAATAAGTGGTACTCTGATAACCATGGAAAATTTGATACACCAAAAAAGAACAAGGGAATGAATCAATTGTTATTTTGCAAGAATTGTGGAAAAATCATCTAGGGAAATGCTTGAAATACATGTGAGTATTCAATAAGTGTGGAGAAAAGGGTAATCGATCTAATGAATGAAAGAGGAATAAAAAAGTCAATGATACTCAACAATAAATTTGTATAGAGATGGAACACTATGAAAATGAGTGTCCTAAGTTCCAAGGAAACTTTCCTACGAAAAGGCCATGAGGGAAGGGAAATATTATGCGATTACAACTATAGATGTTGAAGTTCCTAATGATGTGGTGGCATGTACATTAATTTTTTCGTCAAATTTATCCAATAAATTATTTGATTATAGATCATAACATTCATTTATATCTTCCTCATTTTACATGAAAATTAGACATGTACAATTTGATTTAATAATGGGGTTATTAGTCAAAACTCTTAGGGGATGTATCATTGAAAAATAATATATGCCGATCAGTCCCCCTCATGACACATAAATGTGCTATAGTTTCTAACCTTATCATCATACCAATGATTGACTTTGATATAATTCTTGGTAAGAATTTTATGTAAAATTATGATGTGAAGATCTACTATAAGATAAAGTAAGTTACAATTTTTAAAAATGTTATAGAATCTCTTATCTTTAGAGTATAATATTCTCCATCTGATTCTTATCTAGATCCAACTCCTATTGATCTACTGAATGCAATTGCTGGGGAGGAATAGAACAAAAAATCTATGGGTGAGGAAAGAAATCTTCAAATTTATGACATACATATTGTGCAAGAATACATTGATGTATTTCAAGAGGATTTACTTAGACATAATCCAAAGGGTTATGTTAAGTTCTCTATTAATTAAATTCCAATTGAAAGACCTATATCAAAGAATGCTTATATTATGGCAACCATAGAATTAGTGGAGATAAAGAAACATATAGAGGAATTGAGTGTCAAAGGATATATTCAAACAAGTGTTTCTTAGGGGGATCCCCAATCCTCTTTGTCTAGAAAAAAGATATATTCATGAGGCTATGCATTGATTATAGGGAAATCAATTCTATTAAAGTAATGAAAAAGTGTCATCTACCATGAATTGATGATTTATTTGATCAAATTGATGAAGCCTAATATCTTTCGAAGATTTACCTTTGATCTGGATATCATCAGCTGTGTGTGAGTAAAGAAGATATTCCAAATACAATAGTATAAACCATGTATGGGCATTATGAGTTTACAGTAATGCATTTTAGACTAACAAATGCGGCCACTATTTTCATGGATCAAATGAATAGAGTTTTAAAGGAATATCATGATGATTTTTTTGTGGTACTTATAAATGATATCCATGTATCCCTAAAATCTGTGAAGTCCAATAGAATCACTTGAAGATTATATTGAAAAATCTTAGAAGAAATGAAATATATGGTATGATTAGCAAGTGTGAATTATGGAATCAATCAGTTTCTTTTATAGGATTTATTGTCTCTAAGGATGGAATCATAGTTGATCCTGTGAAGATAGAGGAAATACAACAACAACCCATGACAATGAATATAAATTAGGTACATAGTATTATTGGCATAGCAGGTTACTATCAACGTTTCATTTAGAATTTCTCCCGAATGGATAAACCGCTAACCATGATCACATGAAAAGGGGTTAAGTTTATATGGACAAAAAATGTACTGAATGTTTTGAAGAATTGAAAAAGAGATTGTTCAATGCTCTAATATTGACTTTTACATCTAGAAATGATGGATTTGTGTTGTACAATGATACATTAAAGAATGGATTGGGTTGCTCCCTTATGAAAAATAACAAAGTTATTTCTTATGAATCAAGGTTGTTGAATAAACATTAGTAAAATTACCCAACTCATGATCTTGAGCTTTTAGTCATAATCATTTCTATGAAAATATAGAGCCATTATCTCTACAGTGAAATATGTGTGATATATGCAGATCACAAGAGTTTAAAGTACTTTTTTTACACAGAAAGAACTCAACATGACGAAAAGGAGATGGATTGAGTTACTTAAATATAATGATTGTTCAATACACTGCCACCTAGGAAAGGAAAATATGGTGGAAAATTCATTAAGTATAAAAGATCATCAACCCCTATCCTAAATGAGGATTGATAGAGAACCTATATTTATGGATCTACTAAAGATGGATATGTGAATTTTTATGGAAGGGGAAACATCCTTCCTCTCTAAAATGATTTCTAAACCATCCTTGTTGGAGGAGATAAAAATCACTCAATCTAAGGATGAGAACCTTCAAAATAATATTAAATATGTTGAGGATGGATGATTGGAAGACCTTGTGTTTGAGGATAGAGTTTTGAAATTTGTAAAGAGGTTATGTGTTCAGTCAATTCCTAAGCTCAAAAGGGAATCATTAGATGATTCTCATAGTTCAAATTTCTCTATACAAATTGGTTGAACAAAGAAGTATAGATATCTAAAGGAACATTTTTGGTGGGATAACATGATGTGAGAAAATGCTGACTATATGTCAATTTGTCTAGTTTTCAATAATTGTAGGCTGAGAGACAACACCTTAGAGGGGCCATGAAACCTATAACTATTCTTATATAGAAGTGGGATGAAATGACAATATATTTTTTCATAGGACTACCGAGGAAAACTAGAAGTAAGGATGAAATAGGGTTAATTGTTGACTATCTCACAAAATCATCACATTTACTTACTTTAAGAGAGGATTTAGTACTTCATCTCCAAGAAAGACATTTTGTAAATGATGTTACAATACATAACGGTGCACCTATATCTATTGTGGTTGATTAACATCTCCGGTTTACATCAAATTTCTAGAAAAGTATTCAGAAGGATTTTGATACTTAACTTCCTATGAGTACTACTTATCACCCCTTAACTGACAGAGTATGAAAAGACTATTCACACATTGGAAGACGTGTTGAGATAATTCTCTCTTGACTTTAAAGGTTTGTGGGATCAATACATTCCTTTGGTTGAATTTTCCTATGATAATAGTTTCCATTCTAGCATTAAAATTGTGCCATATGAAGCATTATAGGGTAAGAGGTATCAAACTCCAACTTGTTGGTATGAAGTTGGAGAGAGGAAACATCTAGGCCCAAAACTTATCAAAGAGGAAACAACAAAGGTAATAATAATTCAGGACCATATTAAATAATCCCAAAGTATTAAAAAGGGTTGTGCTAACAACCAGAGAAAGGATTCGTAATTTCATGTAAGAGATCATGTCTTTCTAAAATTATATCTATGGAAGGGTGTCTTAAGGTTTGATATGAAATATAAAATATGACCCAGGTTCATCAAACAGTTTGAAATTCTAGAAAGGATTAGAGATATAGCCTACCATTTAGAAATGACACCAATTATCTCCCAAGTACGTAATGTGTTCCACATGTCATTGTTAAATAAGTACATGCTAGAACCAACACATGTACTCACCTATAATGAAATGGAGGTCAGACCTAAATTTTCATATTGTGAAGAGTCTATTGATATTCGTGAAATAAAGGTGCAGGTATTGATAAATTGGATAAATTGACTAGTAAATGTTATTTGGAGAAACCATAAAATGGAGGAAGCAACGTCGGAACCCGAGGAAGTTATGAATAAGAACCTCCCTAATCTTTTTAGGGAGCACTATACGTGAAAAATTTCGAGGATGAAATTTCTAAAGGAGGGAATAATATATCACCCCAAACATTTTCTTGTATGTTTCTATTAAATATGTTATATTCATTAGATAGAATATTTATCATAAAGAACTAAGATTCTTCTAAACTACACATGTTTATTTATGAGATATTCATAGCCTAGCTGTTAAACTTAAATTTTCCACATTTCTGTTTTGAATTAAAAAAAAAGACATACACAGTTGTCATCAAGGTGATATTTGGAGTATGTTAGAATAAACTTAGTTTTTAGTGAATAGTTACTTACCCTTATGAATAGTAACTTACCCTTTGAATATTAACTTATCTTTATGAATAGTAATATGACCCTTATGAATGATATCCTTACCCATGAAAGTATAAATAAATTTAGGCATGTTAAAAATATAGATAACTATTTTAAGTGTTGGTATTTTTTGATTAAATAATGATTTTCATTAAAAATTAAATTTATCATAATGAGAAAATTATTTTTGAAAAAATGGAGTTCTTTCTTGGATTCTACACATTGAAAAATAGTTAGGGTGAACTTTTGGTATTTTTCCAAAATACATGAATTTTTGGTGAATAGTAAAATAAATTAATTTACCATATAAATACGTTATAATTTAAAAATATCTATTCCTAACATCATGAGTGACGTAAGCACCCAAATCTAGAACTCACATGAACTTATTACTATTATAGTTAATTTAATACTCAATATTGATTAACTTGTGAAGAAAAAATAAATTAATGATTATAATATTAAGAAAACCCTCCTACCCACCACTATATAAACTACCCCTCACCCCTCTTCTTACCACACCACTAAAGCTTAAAACATTGCTTAAATTATTATAAAATATCTCCCTAATCTCTTCCCTGACGTCTAATATCTTTTGGTCTCACAAAATAGCCCAAAACAACGGCCTTAAAGAGTTTATCAAGGAGGAGTACTCAAGAGGTAAACCTCTCTTCCATTATCTTTCAAATTAATTTACAAGTTCCATTATTTTTTGTCCCTCTCCTCACCTCCCCACATCCAAATGATATGATAATTATAATAACATACATGGAATATAATTTCATTATTCTATTGTAATATTTCATCATCATCTATCTTTTCTCCCACCTCTTATGCTAAAAAAGACAATACCTTCCTAGATGTGTTAATTTATCATATTCAAGGACGACGAGTTATAAAATTATTTTACTATATTCATGACTAGTCATGATTCTAGTTTAATGGTTTAAAAAAATCATAATATATGTATTTTATATTATTCAATGTTCTGTAATCCTAACACACTCATAATATTAAATAATATTGAAAACAAGTTCTTTTTGCAAAAAATCGCTAGGTTAATACAAGTATTTCAAATTTACTTTTAACTAATAAATCATCGTCAGGGTATATAACCGAAAATAATTATAAGATCATTTATATCTTAATAATGTCACAAATAAAATATATTATCAATTTTTAATGTTTTACCACATTTCAAAAAAACATCCATTCATGAATACAAGTAAACCGATAATGAAAATGAAGGTAGAAAATGCTTCCAAAACAATAAAACTGAACGAATTAAACCCATCAAAAATGAAATTTATTAACATAATAATGTTATAATAAATAAATTTATGGTATATGAGTTTATTTAATTATTAATTAATGAAGCTAAATTTGATTATTCAGGTCATTGAGATCAACCGAGAACACCTTCGGAAAAAATGTAAGGGGTTTCTTATCTCACTTTTAATTCTGTGATATTTCCATTGTTCTCCACTTATTTCTTGAATGTGGTGTATTTTGTACTTCCATTTGATTTAAATTATCATTATTTTCTTTATATTCATGTCATTCTATGATTCATTTGTTTGTTATTAATTTTTTTTTCATATGACTCAATTGATTACAACGTGGTATGGGACTTTGTATCAATTTCCATTTCTTTGAGACTTATATGGTATAGTGAAAAAAATATTTCATATATATTGTGTAAACATACAATTTAAAATAATTTTTCATATAAAATTTTAAATATATTATATATCCATATTCAGGTTTCATGGATATTATTATTGTCTTAAGCCATATACCCTTTTACATACGTTGTTTTTTGGAATGTTGTTATAACTATGGAAATATTGATGAATTTTTATCCTCTACTCTATTCGGATATTGATAAGGAATATTGTACTTTTATTAAATATTTTTATAAAGGATGATTTGGTCTTTCAGTAATGGGAGAGGCCCACTACAGCCCCTTGATGCATCAACTGGTCTCATGAGATAAATCAGTTGGTGACAAACCCTTTGAGTTTGTTTCTAAAAATCAGATGGGTTTCTACCTACTGAATTAAATTTTTTCAATGGAATAGTGGTATCATGATTTAGATACATGTCATCCAACTAATAATAATTCTATTTATTGATTATCAATTATTACTATTCTTGTGGTTTTCATTATGACCAAATCTATGGATACAGTTTCCTTATCAGTTTATTAATAGTGTGTGTTTTTCCTTTATTCACCATTATATATTTTCTATGAAAATTATATTATGATTAAAATATTTTTGATTCATGCTTCCTCAATTTTTATCCCTTAATGAGAATTTGAGATAACCCCTTTGACTTGTTTTCCTTCCACAGCTTATGAAGAGGAGATCATTTTTTTGAGTTTTCATGGAAGTAGTTGGTTAGTTTTTGTTATGCATTGTTTTTTTGTTACCTTTCCCAATGTAATATGTGTTACATGTATGTATCTAGTTTCTTAAATACTAGTAAATTAATCATTCCTTTGGGATTTCATTCCTTGTAATCTTTCCAATGTAATAAGTTATGCACCGCCTCCGGGCTTCTGAGGGTGAGGGGTGGGGGGTATACAGATTTATTGTCCATGATTACAATTTAATTATAGGTATTGGAATATATGTTAATAATTATATATAATTTTATAACTTCATTTAATATTTATTTTTTTATTATTTTTGATGATGAAGTCTGTGAAAAGCCCGTTTATTTAATTTTTAACAAAAAAAAATTGTGGAACATTAACAATAATTTAAATTTTAGTATAGACTTTATAAAACCATAATCCAAATATTATTTTCTAATTAATTTGTAATAACACTATGAGTTATGTTTCCAAAGTCATCAGGGATTTATATTTATATTATTATTCATGAATGAGGTTAAACCAAACCAAATAAGAACAAGCAATAATCTATGTGTTAGTATTGTTAAGAAAGGCATTATTTTTTCATAAAATCACTTATAAAGAATCCCAATGAAATTATTTAGATATTTTTAATATTTTGGAATATATTTTACGATATTTTGATAAATAATTAGTAGTATATGAAAAATACATCTATTTTATAATGGTGTTAGTCTGTACATACACACGAGATTCAAGTTCATTTCCCTATAATTGGAGGAAGATAGAAAATGGTTTATAACTTTATAATATTAATATTTCTAAAAATATAATATTTAATAATTAAATAAAAATTTCAACCATCCATGAAATGAAGTTATGAAAAACAGATCCTGATGCCTATGGAGGTGGTTATCAACATGCAACACAAGTGACATTTTTTTCGATTGTTTTGGAGGATGGTAGAAAATATTTATAATAGAAAATAATAACATTTATATTTACATGTTATTAAAATTTAATTATTTTAGAATGGGGGGATTAGATTTAGAGGAGGTAGAACCAGAGTGAATGGAAACACAATCTTAAAGGAATATTTATGAATTTTACCTTACTCTTTGGAATAGTGAATTTTAAAATTTGATTATAGCTTTGTGATATTTCTTTTTGAGAGAAAAGAACATCTTCGACTTAAATACATGTTTTGGGAAGTTATATGAGTATATATATAAATATAATATGATTAAATATTGAAGAGATATGGGGTAATTATAGATTTCTTTATAAGGTGATGAGGTGTATTTTGTAAAAATATTAAATTCAATGGAATTATTAAATGGTCATATGGATAGAATAATGGAAAATAATTGAATATGGGATGAGATAAGGGTAGGAAGCCTCAAAAATAAATTTCAATATTTGTTTTATCATTTTCAATGTCTTTTACTCTTAGGTTATACAATTTTACCATTTCTTGTTTTTAAAATTTTAAAAAATATTTATATAAGTAGTTTAACATTAATGAATAAAAATATAAGGTCCTTATCCAAAAATTTGGAGCTAGTGATTAAAATTATAAAATCAGTTTTTTCATATAAAAATTCCAATGCAGAAAAAATATAATTCGCAAACAATTTCCTATAGTATGTAACAACCATTTTTCAAAAAAATTAATTTTTTTATTTTTTATTAAGATAAGATTGTCAATGTTGTTGATCTACATGAAATTAATTGGTTTATTAATAAAAAACAATATACAATATAATTTTATTTTGATATTTAATTAAGATAAATATACTAATTTATTTTTATGAAAATTTCATAAAGGTGATAGTATTTATAAAATTCAAATTTTCTACTATTCATCCAAAATTGAACAATTTAAAAAAACATAAAAATTTCAACCTAATAAGATTTTATAATTATTATTTCTAAAATGAATTTCATTATTTATAAATAAATTTCTAAAATATATAAATTTCGCTAGTTTTAAGGGGAATAAAAACTACAAAAACACCATTTATTGGAAAAATAATGTTTTTAAATATTATTAACAAAATTATAAGAATTTATCATTTAAATAATATTAATATATTAGTTCATATATAATAATTTCATTTTATTTTTTAAATTTTATTTTATCATAAAAAAAACAATTAAAAATTTTTATTTCAAAAAGAATATTCATCTTCAACATGGAATCAAATTGTTTATTTATCCCTTATATTTAATAAATTCTTATATAGTAATATATTATTATCTATTTGAGGTATAATTATAATTATTTTATTTATAATATGCATGAAATATTTCTGGAATTTAGTTAGTTCAAAATTGAGGTTGAAATAAGTTATTAGAATTATTAATTTAATGGGAATGTAACACTAAAACGTTTGGGTGTTACATCAGCCTATAAATGAATTTCATCCACATAATTTTAATTATTACTGACTAGAAAAATTTAAGTTTTCTATAAGAAAATGAAAATATATCTTATAATAATATATAAATGTTATAATCATAGATACTAAGTGACTTACCATTTCCCACATAATATAGAAGTATTACGACTTTATCTTTCTCAATAATTCTTACTAAATATGCTTGTTTAGTGAAATTGTAGGAAATAGGGATTTCAAGATACATACCTTCCAAAACATCATTTTCAATATCTTTATTCCACCCAAATTCTAAAAATATGTTTTTGATAATATCCAATAATTTTAAAGTAAATTTCCATATGAATTTTAAAAGACATTCCTATTATATCTTATCCAATGACACATTTATTTCAATATAAGACACTTGATTCACTATATATAATTATTTCAACCAATAACTCATTATATAATCCTAGGTTTTCTATTTTCATATTCCTATTAGATACTCTATTCTAATATGTTATGTTTTATTTCCTCAAATTCTATTTAAATCCTTTGTAATTGTTCATAAATTGCATGTGAATTCTTAATGAATATAAATTTTGTGTGTCAAAAATATATTATAGTTAGTCCTATTTAGTGTGAACTTTGTGAATATAAAATTAATACAATACTATCCTTTTAGGTTTATTACCCCTAGGATCATCTGTTTTAGATCATGCATCCACGTCCTGTATTCGAACAAGAATTTCAATACCAGTAACACCACACAATCTTCAATTTACCAAAATATCAAGACATTTTCCAAAATTTAAAATAATATTTACAGGTTTTAATAATTTTTACATATCCTAATCCTGATAAATTAAAAAAATAATCATAAAAATAACAAAACCATGTTCGGATAATAACTCATGAAACTTAGACGCATACTCCAACGTATAGTGCTAAAAGTAATTTCTTTAAAAACTATTTTTGATCCTATCAAAGTTAAAAATATCTTAATTTTATATCATTTCAGTATATTATATTATTAATATCCAATTATACACAAAATACTATGTATAGATTGATTAGTTGATTTTAGTATTATCTGTATAAAAATAAATTTTTATGAAACATATGAAAATTTCTCCAAAATTGAACCACACTGGATTACAATCATGATATATTATAAGTTATAGTCTTATTTATAACATATGTAATGGAAACATAAGAAATGGAGGATATAAAATGTTAAGTAAGGTAAGAAATATAAATAAATGTTTCATCATGTGTTATCTCATAAGTATATATGAAGACAAAATTATGGGTGAAATTTCTTATTAAAAAGATCAAAGAAAGATAATTTTTATCCATAACTCATTATAGATGGTCATGTAATATCATATGTGAAAACATGAACCATATAATAAGAATATGTGAAAATAAAAAAAAATCCATAGAAATAATCATGGGCATAGAGATACAGAATTTCATTGAAATATAAATAATAAAGAATTAGTGAAAAATTATAATAATTGAGGAATTTTATCATTATAGGCTAATAAATTTATTGTGCATTATATTTAGACAAAATAAAATATTCACACTCTGGGATTTGAACATCAATATTTTTAAGATTCATGTTGTAAAAAAATAAATGTCTACACTGAATGTTATATGGATTTTTTTTTCAATTTGGGTGTGATTATAACCTTTATAATATTTTATTAAAAAAAGTAAAAATTTTCCCTAATGTTTTATTAAAATATAGTATTTTTAACATAAGGATAACCAAATTTTATGATAGATTAAAAATATTATATTTAATTATAAATTATTTATTTAAATTAAGGTAATTTTTATAAAATTTTATTGAATAAATAATTAACTTAAATTCTTACACATTCCTAACACATTAAATATTCGATTATTGGAAAAATAAAACTCAATTATTAAAAATATTAAAAGTAGTATAATTCAATATAATAAATGTGGAAAATTAATTTCATAGAAAAATAATATATTTTATGGATATTAAATTTTATTATATTCATGTTTATTTTCTTTCTTGATATTATGAATGTCATTGTAAATGAATTGTGATAAAATAGACAATACTCTTTTTTTAAGAAAATAATAAATCATTAAATGATATAAAATTCATAAAAATATTATATTCATCAAAATAAATGGTATATTTGTAATGAAATAATATTTAGTACATTTTTTGGTCTTATTTAATTTTACGGTAACATTATTAACCCTTAAAACATAGAAACTTTATGTGTTGTGGTAATTGTCCAAAGGTTTGTAAAAGGGTTAAAAAAATATATGGATAAAAATATAGTAAAAACCAGAATAATTTATATTTTATGAAAGTATTTAAATATATTTAAATATATAATTTTTGATTGATATAAAATTATAGATTATTTTATATTATTTTAATATTCATAGAAATTTAAGAGTACACCACCCATCTCTTATATAAGGGCATCTCTTCTTCCCTTTACCTAAAAATTATGAACCGATTTGGTTTCAAAAATCCCTTCACAAATCCATTAAAAACATATGCATCAATTTTATATTGGACTTAGTTATATAATAATACCAAAATTTGTGTTCTTGTGGTATTAATAAATGTAGGTCTAACTAATAAGTGGTATTGTTCTTAATAGAGAATTCCTATTTTTTCTACCACACTGTTAGAATATTTATCAAACATTATTATATAATAGAACTAGTATTAATCATACACTAAATTTTTTTTCTATAAATTGAACAACCTATATCAATCTCCTCTTCAATCAAATGGTATATGAAACCATCATTTGTGTGTACAATGGACTACCACCATGTAAACTGATGTAATCCATTATCCAACTTCCACTATCATAGATGGTTACAATAATGGAATTAATGTATATATATATATAATATTATGGAAAATTTTTAGAATTTTGAATATATAATATATCATTTACTTTATTACTTTTCTATCACTATAAAATTATAAGATCGTTAATACGTACCTCTGGAAAATGACCTTTACAAAGTAGTGTGGTTCATTTTTATCACCAAAACACATGGATGATATATATATATAAACAAATCATATAGTATTTAATGTGTTATTATAATTTTTGAAATATAAAATAATATTTAACTTCATTTTATACTAATTGTTAAAGAATGAAAAAGTTAGTTATGCATTCGTACGACCCACCATCTCCATGACCATAATATAATCTATTTTTATTATACATCATTCGTGATTTGTTCTAAGAGAATAATTGATCCATAAAAATGATAATTATTCCATGATTATTGTTCTTTAGGTGTTATAATAATGACCAATTTGACCAAATCCAACCGACCAATTCCATATTGAACTCATGAACCATGTATTGTCAAAACATCCGATGTGAGCTTAACTAATTAAGTAATTGTAAATAAAATGGTATTAAATAATATTAAAGAAATAATTAACTTGAAAAAGGTTGTTAATAAATTAAATAATTAACATAAGTGTTTCATTGAGAAATATAAAACCATACATAATTATTCACACTCTAGCTAAGGGATTTTCTATGAAAAATATTCTTTTAATATTTTATTTAAAAGTCTTTTTGTATTGCATGTAATAATTTTTTTAAAAAAATTATTTTATAGATATTTTTATATGGACATAAAATATTTATAAGAAAACTATGTCTCCTTTTTATTTCTTTAAATGTTTCCAAAAATGAATAATTTTATTGAATATTTGACTGTCGTTAAAAGATAATATTAAAATGTCTTATTTTGATGTATATAGAGATAAATAATCTTTCTATTTCCATAAACATTATTTAAAGATTCAAATTATTTATAATAAATAACTTTTTATTAAAAAAACTCTTATCTTTTTCAATGTGTTTTTTTATCGAAATGTAATTTTATGAAAAAAGTTTATTTTGATATCTGAAATCATTTTTCAGACTGGATGTTTTTCAATGGTCTAATTCATGATATGGTCCTGAAACGTTGTTTTCAATGGGGTGATCCCCATTATAGATCATGATTTCTCTAGATATGACTTATACTTTGGGTGAACCCTAATTTCACTCCAATTCATTGGGTAATGATTATGTTATCTGTAAAAATATATTTTTAGTGAGTCCTTAGGTTGTCTAATTATAAGGGTTCTATAAGGGTTTTATGCTAATGATTCTCTAAGGCACCTTCATGTCTTTACAATGTTTTTCTTTGATTTTCATGGAAATATATTTATTTAAATATTTAAGATAATGATTTTTTAAGGATATATTTTTTCCTTTTAGGATAATAATGTATGTTCTTAAAGAAATTGTTCTTATGTGTTTTCATGTTTTTTAGTATACTATCATATTTCTTCTTTTCATATCCCTTTTTGAGATTTTTATGCCCATAAAACGTTTTGAAATGATTTTCAAATAGTTTTAAGGATGTGTAAGGGAAATTATAAGGTTAAGATCAAGATTTTTAAGTTTCTTAATGAATATAAACCATGTTTCTTTTAACATGTTATTTACTAATGAAAAAATGGTCATTAAATAGAACTTCCCACTTTATAATTTGTATGTTTTGTATGTATGTGTTAAGACCTAATTCTATAAAACTCCAAATTTGGATGTTCATTGAGAATGAAATAATGTGAGTTCTAGTTTAATTTCACTTTAATAAATAATATTTATGTATATTTCCTTATAAATTCCATGATTATTTGTCCCAATTAATCTTCTCATAAATCACAAAAATCTAACACTGAGATTTCTGATGTTATAGAATTTCCATGTTGATATTTAGTGGAATAATTATTTCCATCAGACCAAAATGAAGCTACTACATAAATTTTTTTAAGAATACCCATATCCACTATTATATTCCACATTGTAGAGGTTGGAATTACAAATAGTGTTGTGTAGATTTAATAAAAGAATAACAATATTTATTTTAAAATAATTATTAATTTATCTTTTATAGAGTTTAAGATATTTTGGGATTGATATATTTTTATAATAATATTCCCGAATGCCTTGGGTGTTCATATGGTTATTTTTCCAAGATATTATAATCATAGTTATGCAATATTTGAAATTATTTATCACTTAAATTTATTTATTTAAAGTTAAATTGAATCATTTTGTATATATTTTCATTAATGCAGTAGAAATATTAATCCATGTATCCATATGTCGTGTTTAAAAACATTTTATAACATGATACTTGGAGATTGGTGTATGCATAAAATGGTTTATTCATCTTCTATATTTTTTTAAGAATGGTCTAACTAATTTGGAATATTCTATTTGGATATCCATGAAGGGTCTGAAATTTGTATTCTCTTTCCCTTATTATACTTTTTTTTCTTAAGCCCCAACATTGTATTACCCTTTTCCACATCTCATGGGATGAGATATTATTTTAATTTTTATATTTATTCATCTGAATGGGTGGGGAAATATAATTTTCCTTTGTCCAACCTAACAACAACAGTGGGATATTATATAAGTGGATAAGATAATGTGATTTCCCCTCATATATAATTTTTCATAAATTAATTAATAATGATATACATCTATTTTTCCAAGAATATTTCTATTCCTCGATTATATGTACTGTATCCAAACACTGTATCTTTGATCTTATTATGTGGAAGAACTAAAGTGCATTGGATTAGGCAGCTTGGATTCGGGATCGAGGATGTCACCTTTTTTATCATTTGGAGGATATTGTAGGATATTTACTGAAGATATCTAGGGAATTCATCATGGGGGTTTCTACATAGAAACCCATTTCAATTTATTATTACGACTTTTTTAGTTAGGTTGTATTTTTTAAAACCTATGTTTCTATACTTTTATACATTTATTGATATTATGTGTGTTTTTTTCACCAGCTATATGATGTGTATTAATCATATATAAATAATATGTCTCTAATTTTTTTTCCACATTATATAAAATTATAATCACAAAAGTTTCCATATTTTAAGCATAAAATACATCAACCCAAATAGCCATGTAAAATATATGGAGGGAAATGTTTTTGTTTCTATCAGATTTACATGTGGTAAATCTATCTCCCATGGACTTTCACTTATCATCCAATGATTTCTCTAGCATCTGGGGTCCAAAAATTGCGTTTGAGGGGTTGTGATGACCCGATGGGTGTTGTTTACCTAATCAGGTCACTATTGTTACCAATATAACTGAATTAAATAAATCAAAATATGTATTATTCTAACAATCCATCTCATATAATTAATTTTTAAATATTCATATATAATATTACTTATTTTTTGTTTAAAATCACTTTACTATAATATCATATATCGTTATTTATCATATACTCATATGTTTTTCATATTAAATATGATTAATTTAATGTCATCATGATCATCACTACTATTTCATATTGTTAATGGTGTCTCTTATATTATTTACATAACCAATATTAACACTATAGTTTTATATTTCACACTCAAATGAACTAGTGAACAAACCAAACATGTGGCATTTTTTATAGGAAATTTTAAATAGTACACTATAGAACATTTTCAATGTAATTATTCATAAGTATGTAATCAGTATAATTTCTCAATCAAAACAAATAATCACCATATCATATTATTAAATATATGAACAATATTTTAAAAGGTAAAAACTAAAAATATTTTAAAATTAACCCTCTATATGTAAATCAACACATAACATACCTTCAATTGAACTTTTATTTAAGAAATTTATGAATTATAATAATATTCACTAAAAAAGATATAACATAAACCAAGAATTTTTTTAATGAAATTAAAATTAAAACAAAAAATTTATTAAACAACCAAATTTGAAAAAATTTAACATTTTTCTCACTAATTTCAAATAAGGTATTTCAAATATTTTAAATAACATGCTAATTATCCATAAGAGAATATAAATAATTATTTCTATGATCAAAAAATAATATTCTTCCATACATTTCATAAATATTGATTAGAAGATGTATTATCACAAATATTTAACATTCTCTTTAAATAAATGAAAAATAAATTGAAAATAATTAAAATATTTAAGAAAAATGTATTCAATGCTTATTTCAAAATATGTTTCAGACATTTAATTAAATAAAATATTATTAAATACGAAATCCCAAAATAAAATAGTAAAAATATATTCATCATCCTTGAGAATCATTATTCCTTTAAAATGAATAAATAATGAATAACCAATTAATTAAATACATAATCAAATCCTTGAGAATTCTTGAAAATTCCATTAATTTTGTTACAATTATATTTATTTTTTAATTATTCCATTATGAAAAATAGTAGATATTAATTTTCAAATTAATTTACTTTTTTTTTATTTTTCATGTACCATGACTATTGTATCTAAAAATAATTATCCAAAATACAAAAAATATATTCTTTTTAATCATATTTTAAGAATAATTATGATTATTGATAAAAGTAAAATAGATATAGTAATTATGCTGCATACCATAAATTAATTTATTTTTCAAGATAAAAAATTTTAACTGTCGAAGATGATTTCAAAATATAATATTAAATGAAAAAATTATAAAAAAAGTAAATATATAATTAATTAAAATATAGAGAGAGTGGGAGAAAAAGTAGATATGGATATGATTGGTATATAAAATTATCTTTCTCCTTTAGGATACAAAATTGTTAATTTATTTATGAATATTAATGTAAGGATATTTAATCCCCATCCCTCTTCATTGATGGGTTTTTATTGGATTCAGTGTGCATGGTGCCCAAAGCTCATTCGGGTTCGGATGGGAGAAAAGCGCTCATTGTTGTTCCTCCAGGCTAGCCTCAAATCTCTTATTTTTGAGCTTGCTTCTCAGATCAAAGGAGGTTTGACGTCAACTGTGGTTAGTAACCTCCTCAACTGCCCCTATCTTTCGAGAAAGGGGACTGGTCAGTGGGTTAAATGGTGCCCTCCAGTTACGGGCTTCATGCTCAACATTGATGGATCATGCATGGGGGGAATTATGATGGGGGGGGAGGAGGAGTGCTATGAGATCCCTTAGTCTCGGTTGTCATCGCCTTTCGTGCTTTTTATGGCACGAGAAACTCTCTGAGTGCGAAGGTCCATGCTCTTGCTTCTGGTCTGACGGTGTGTAGACGGGGTAAGTTGACAGCGTCTGAGATTGAGACGGACTCGGAACTCCTTGAGAAGATCTTAAAAGGGACCAGTGGGGTCTTTGGGAGCTCAATTACCTCATTAGGAGATGTAGGATCGAAACTTCACGAGGGAAGCTTATTCATCACAGTTGGAGGGAGACCAACTTTGCAGAGGACTCCCTTACTCGCCTGGGTAGGCAGGACGCGCCCTTTATCATTTATGATTCTCTTCTCTCCCTCCCTTCCGAATGCGCATCTATAGTGCTGGGGGATTCTCTTGGGCTCCATCATTTCCAGCCCCCTTGAGAGGATGTTTTCTTACTTGTCCTTTTCTTTTTGAATAAAAAAAAGCTACTACTACTATATACCATGTTTTATAATGTAATAAAGGGAGTGTTTTTGAACAAAAAAATGTTCATGGTGCCCCCATGCAATACCAATTACATTTATTTTAATTATATAATTGTTGTATGAGTCTCTCACTTCCTTCTTCCCACATGACGCCCGACCAAAAATAAATTTATATTTAATTCATATGGGAGAATTATTAATCATTTATATATTATCACAAATGAAACTGTAATTGACTAAATGTACCAAACGGTTCACACTAACGTCAATTCCATTTTATAACCAAAAACTTGAGAAAAATCCTATTTTAACCACTAAGAATTAAATTGAATAATTTAGTATAAAAAACATAGAAATGATTTTAATGAAAATTTTGAAAATATTTTATGGTTTTGATAAAATATATTTATATATTTTAACCTTTAAATTCCTAATGATTTTTAATGAATCATAAACTAAGAAAACCATTATTAATTTTACTGAATTATATATCAACAATAATTATTATGCATTATTTATAATTTGTTCTCCATGTACCTATATTTTTATACAAAATTTGATTTTTTACATAATTTTTATTACAATATATATACTCTTAAAAAATCATAAACAACAAAATATTTTAAAAATTCAATAAATTTTAAATATCATATTCGATTAAATTAATTTTCAAAAATATATAAACATCCATATAAATAATATTCACACTAAATTCATAAGGTTTAGCAAAAAACCTTTCTTAAACACATTTATGAACTCTAAATTTTAATCAGAGATCAATGACTAGGTAAAAAATGGAAGGTTTTATGTTTGGGAAATAGGAGTAAACATTTATCCTTAAATTTCACCAACAAAAAACTGGGAATTTCATAATTTCAATAATATTTGAATCTTTAAAAAATTTCATCCCCAAAATTAAAACCAAAAACAAAATTTATCAAAAAATCCTCAAACTAAACCTATATTTTAACCAAATGAAATATAAGTGAAAAATTAAAAACAATATAGTAGACTATAAAATTTAATTCATTGAAACACATATTCAATGTATAAATCAATAGATGTAAAAAAATATAATAAAAAAAACAACATAGGCTATTAGAAATTCATGTAGGACTATTAATTCCAAGAAAATTCTAATTCAATTTACCATATGAGAGATCATAATTTTAAGGGGATGTTTGAGATTTGATATTGTTGGAGGGAAATGTTATGAATGGGATATCAGATTAAAATTAAATGGTTTGAACCAATGGAAAGATCAAATTGGGACATGGAATGATGCCTTTGTGGTAGAATAGGGGTTTTAGAGACCACTAGAAGCATACTTGGGATTTTTAGTCTAATGTAGTAGTTTCCCACTAGACATTAGCCTTTCAAGAACATAGGTAGATCTACAGGGCTCACTGACTAGATGATGATCCAATATAAGCTATCCAGTGGCCCTGAGTTGTATTTTTTTAATAGAGAAATATTATATTTTCTCATTTATTATTTAAAACCATAGATTAAGATTTCTATTGTCCTTATAGACTTTTGAAGCCCCCAAATTATATCCCAATCTTCTATTCTATATGAAAGGATCTCCCATTATCCTTGGAAGTTGGAAGGAATATCACTTCTTATAATAATCCAAGAGTGTGTCTAAAAGTCATCCTTCATTCTTCATTTATTTTACGCATTAGTTGTGTTTCCCACATTCAATATAATTCACCCTATTTTTATGTTTTTTTAAACATATTTGTTTTCTTCAAATTCATGCTAAACCAATGGCTAATAATTGAAGACTGGGATTCTCTAGGTATGAGGTAGGTATATTGATTAAATTAAACAACAGTCTCACTTATTTATATATATTATTAGGTTGTGTGGTCATGTTAAAATTATGGGAATTGACATTATTTTAGTAAAAAATTCTAAAATTATATTTTCCAAAGTTCAATACCTTTTTTTGACTTTTTAAGACTTATAATGAGTATTCCAAGAAAATCACCATTGAAATTAGTTTGAACATGGAATTAGACTTTTTAATTGTATTGTTGTCTTTGTAATGGGAAATTAGATATGCTAAAATGAAAAGTATGTTGCAAATTGTTGTTAATGGTATGTAAATTAATTTAGTTTTTATGGAAGGTAACTTCATGACCATCAGTTTAAACCTTTAATTAGAATATTATTTTTCTTAAATTGTTTTAAAATGGAAGGGAGCCTTTTTATAAAATAACATGTGGTGAATAGATAACTTTTCCTTTAAAAATAATTAGTTTTAAATTTTTAAATGATTCAAATGACACAAATTTATAAAATATGGTAAGATTATTGAATATATTCATTACTTATTTATTATTGGTAGATTTGATCTATGTGGAGAACTATGGGGTTTTGTTCTTGATTAAGGGTTTTCAAGATATGGAGTGATGGTTTGGTAAATAAATCATAGTTAAGTAAATGTCTCCAAAAGTGATGTAGGGTTGGAATTCCATTATTAGAATCCATGGTGTTTATATGTAAATATAATTATGTGTCATTCCATGGGAGTGCCTTCTATTATACTTGGGACATAACGGAATTCTATGGTGGGATGGTACCCTTAGATTCATAGAGGTACAATATTATGTATTTCTGTATGTGTACCATTTCATTGTTTATAGATTAATTACTATGAATTTTTTAGAATGAAAACTCCATTTATTCTAGTAAAATGTATATTTATTAAATTACATAGAATAATTCGATGGATTATTATAGGGTACCTTGATGAATTATAAAAGATGAACTTCGAAGATTTAGAGGGATTATTGGAGTCTAATTCCTTGGGATCTAGAAACATATTCATATCAGGCCTTTATTTTAAACATATTGTATGGTTATATATTCTTAGATAAGTTTCTAAGATTTTCGGAATTCCTAGGTTCACCCCTTTAGTGGATATCCCTCTAGGATTTGTTGAGTGAGATTTTCTGGTGGAGCCATTTGTGTTCCATAGAGTTATCATAACTATAGATCTATTAGTTGTATACTTTAGAACCAATAATGCTATGATATTTATCATAATAAGAGAGTCAATAGGTTTGTCAAAAGTAGTCATTGACCAATGTAATTTATCACCACTAAGATCAATAATCAGTAGTTGGTACACCGAATTTTATATAATTTATTAACCTTTTAATTGTTAGATTGGTATATAGATTAACTCCATAAATTATTATTTAAAAAACTCTTATATAAAATTTATTATTGAATGGTTATTTTTGGAATCCTTTTCATGGTGGAAAAATATATATAATCTCTCTTTTCTTGGGCCGCCATGTAACTTGTGTACCCTAATAGAAGACTATTTGTTGTAGGTTTAGGTAAGGGAAGGATTCTGGTTTTATTATTTTTCTATAGTATGACATGGATTGCATAAGTTATTGATGATGAGATCTAGATGGAGTCCACACTAGTTGAGGATGTGTTTTAATTTTATATTTTTTTCTATATTGTATCCTTTTATGTGATGTCAACATCGGTGACCAGTTGTAGAATGCATGAAATTAATCATTTGATAACTCTTGTTATTATAGCTATTCTAAACATTCCATATCTTATCTATGATGTTTATATAGATAGATATTTATTATTATTATTATTTATATTTCTTGTATACTCTTCCTTGAGTTCATAATATCCCCATAGTGTCCTTGAAGTCCCCGATCGCTATTTGGAATCTTATGGTGTAGGAGGAGTCACATGAGAAGTCATGTGGTGTGTCGTCCAGGGGCACTAGTTCAGTAGATTTCATTTTGGGGAATTAAAAACAAGTTTGATACATATTTTTTATATTTTTTGAATGGTATTTAAGATACGATACATTTTTAAAAACATAATACAAATCTCATGCCTTAGAATTATGAACTTACACACGGGTTACAACATATGATTCCCATGAATGTGGCTTGTTATTCATGGAATAATATATTATAGATGATTTTATTTTCTCTTTAATTTTGAAAATAATTGATAATTTTATTTTCTTATGTGATGTTGTCTCATGATCCAACATAGAAATAGTTTTTTACTACATTCATGTATCATTTGAAGAACATAAATAGTCTCTCGAATTGTGCCATGCAAGGGACATGGGTTTTAGATACATATTTTCTAATGGATGTGATTTATATTTTATAGTTATTATATTATCAAGATTATATTAGTCTAAATTTTTAATTATTCAGGTTTTTAGTATCATATATATTTTTTTAATATAAGTTTATAATGGAATATTACATGAATAATTCTCAAGTTCATATCTGATATACTAGAAGATATAGAGTGATTAATGATGGTATTAATAAGAATTGGTCCAAGTGGGAAACCTATATGTTATTTCATGTATATATCGTGAATGAAACTTTAATAAATGAAACATAGTAAATTATAATTCTTCTCAGAGAACAGTCAGAATTAAAGTGAAATATATTGAATGGTTACTGAATCGTAAAATAATAGAATTGGTTAAATATATCTCTAGTAAACATCCGATAAATTTCTACCCTCTATAGCATGTGAATCAAGCCCTATTTAGTCAGGCATTGAGAATTTATAAATATTGATAAAACATTGAAAGATTATGTGTGAATCCTATTTTTAAAATAATGAGAACATATAGTTTATATAAATAGATGTTCCTTGAAAACTATCAGTTATTTAGGAGATAATGGATTTGTTAAATACAATTTTAGCAAATAACTAATCATAAATTTTCCGTAATTTTTTTAATATAATTCTACCTAACCAAACACGAAAATTAAACCTTGTAATATTATTATGGTATAAAAATTTAAGGTTGTAAATTATTGAACTTTGAATAGAAGAGGAGACTCAGAGTATTTGTCTGCTTGGATTGACTCGGTTTGTGGGTAGTATGGGATATTATGAGATCCCATGTATTTATATTCATGTTTTATATAGTGAGGTAGACCCTTTGTGGGAGGTAGACCAAGAGTTAGATGTTCTTCATGTTTGATGCTTGGTGAAATTTTGATATGGACAACTATGCGTTTCCAATGGGCTAGAAACTATATATAGTTTTACACTTATTTAGAGGCTAGGTGCATGGGGCTAGTGACCTTTGAGAGTGACTCATGGTCATTGAGTAAGTGCCATGTGACCTTGTGGTTGGGAAATATTATCATGTGAGATATGGATTTAGTGTTTGGATTTTCCTGATATGAATTTTGATAGTGACCCAGGTATGAAATACATAAATATTTCCACTTTTATTAATATTCAATGTATCCCACAACAATGAATGCTTGAGGACTTTAACATTTTAGTTTATTTGGAGCTCATATATATAATCTACTTATTTCATATAATATCATTAACATCCCTCACAAGGTAATTGTATTATAATAACCTTATAAGACATTTCATACTTAATATCTTTCTTTATGACCAAGGAATCAATAAAATATAAGAAAGGGTGAACTAAATTACTTAGTAAGGGAAAACATGGGAGATGGTATTAAATGATCATTTTTAATAATAATATTATCATAAAAGAATGATAATGTGAGAATTGTAATAGAAAACCATTTCTAGCAATTCATATATCATAATCTAGATTCTTGAAGTAAATCGTAAAAAAGTTTTATGACCTGCATCATAATATAATCAAAATCCACGAGCCATAAGAACACACAGTAAACAATTGATCTTGTCCTAAATGTGTGGAATGATGTTTCTCATGATCATATTAATCGAAATCATATAACATATCTCACATACAAGACCATAATTTCTTAGGTTTCATAAAATCATTTCCAAAATACTACCAAGTCAATTCCAATATTCCCTTAGGAGTAAATTCCACCAAATTATCTCCATCATCATTAACCAATTCATTATAGAGAGAAATAATTATAGGACCACCCATATGATAATTTCAAAAACCTTATCCATATTCCACAGAGCATAAAACATTCATTATATCATCAAGGCATAGCCTATGGAAAATAAATGTGTCTTATAAACATGTCATCATCATAATCAGAATTAATTCTTATAGTATTAATTGACATATATAATGAAAATAGTAATCTTTTATATTACCATGATATAATAAAATAGATATAAATTGAATATAGATGGTATGATAAGAAAATATATCCATTCGAGTATAAGAAGCATCAAAGGATGTTGGTTGAGATAAAAAATATCCACTTAATTAACTTTTAATAAATTTCATTGAAAACATAGGAAATGTGTTTCTCTTTGGATACCAATAAAACTAAATATTCCTTAAATATTGAGTAAATACTTTTTTGAAAATAAACATAGATTTTTGAAAAGGTATAATCGAGGTAAATTATTGTCATAACGGGAGCAACAAATTCTCATGTCTTGTACATTAAAAAATATTTTTTTTCACACATCGAGAAAAAGTTAAAAATTGAATCATTAAGAAGTTGAAAGAGAATTCCTTTGAATGTATTTTTTTAAAAGTATAAAATAGTTAATAATGAATTGTAAAAATAATAGTATCATATAAAATAATATTATTCAAAACAATTTATTAAATATAGACATAGTAGAAAAATATTCCCAACTACAATGAGATATAAGGTTACTTTTCCATATAAAACATTCTTTCAGTTATCATGGTGTAACAAATATTGGCAAATAAGAAGAAAACATTAAATAATTATAATTAACCTGATGAAAATAAAATAATTTTTTTTATAAGAGTAGTAGAATATAATATTTTTAATGAAAATTTAAACATACATAAACATAACTAAAAGTGAGATTAAAAAATTAACTTTTACCGCCTTCTTAACGTTTTGAGTAATAAGCCCCATGAAATAATAACATAAAATTAAACTTTAAATATAATTAATGTATGTATATTAATTATATAAAACTTCAATGGGTAAGTATATAAACATTAAAAACAAAAATAGATGCCTAATATCAGACATGTCTCAATGAAACAATATTGAGATGAAGAACCCTTACAAATTTGGTATTTTTTGAATAAGAACATCCTGAAAGATATAAGGTTATATGGATATTAATAAACTCATAATTTTCAAGAAAATATTCATAAAAGTAATTCATAGAAAAATTATACACAATAGAAAGGAAACAACTGGTGAATATGGCATTTGTCTCTCATAAATAAAAGTGAGATGACAAACCCTTACCTTATGCCCAAATAGTATCATAATCACTATAATCATTTTTATTATAAATTGAAAATTATTATATTTATATCAAAAACCATATAAATTATTATAATATCATATATGATCAAATTATAACATTTCAACACATACATATTAATAATTCTTTATTAAAATCCTCATTTTGGGTTGTTAGCTATTTTATTTTTCATGTATGTTTTAGTTAGGTAACTCAGGCCGTTATACATTTATCATGGTTTCATCATATATAGAATTATAATAATTTTAAAAATCTCATTTATATTCATTATATACATATATTTATCTTTATATAAAATTTAATGATAGGAAAATGAGTTATACCATTCGTGGAGACTGATGTTTGAATTCACTAATGGGTGATGTTTTTAGTTTCTAAAGAATGGAAGGAAATAAAGGTCAATAATAATTAAAATTAAAAAACAATAATAATATCATTAATATCATATAAATTTTTTAAATATTTTATTATAAACATCCTATGAGGTGGTGATGGAAAATGAATCATATTGTTTCGTGGAGGTAGTAGTCTAAACATAAGCATGATTGAAACTTTTACAACCCTTTTGATGAAAACCGGTTTTCAATAATATAATTCAATAAACTTGATAAAATATTAGTATATTAGAGATAAATATGTTATTACATTTTAACGTTTTTAATATAATATATGGAGTAAAAAAGAATAATTAATGTGAAAATGCTCAGTTATGATGATTATATCCTCTTTAAAGACCCCAATTTGGATCTATCATTATGAATTTTAGGGATATTTTTTGTAAAAAGTATAGAACCTATGGAATGTATCAATGTAATTTAAAAAGTGGTTTATCAGGTTTTATATTAGGTATGTGGATTCATAATCTTGATTAAGAGAGGAGAGTCTATTTCCTTATACAAAAGATGTGTGGTGGACCCTTGGAATTAACTAAACTATAAAATTAATATAAATTAATTTTCTATTTTTTAATGTAAATAAAATAAATATATTTAAAATATAGGATAAATATATGTCTAAATAATATCATAAAATAAAATTTATAAAATATTAGGTGATGTTTTAAAACTTATCCCTTAGTTTTAAACCCTATAAACCTTTTAGTAATTACCATGATATCATTGTTTTTTACTCTTTAGGAGTCCAAAATGATTATATTAATGAAAAATGTCCCAAAAGTGGAAAGTTTTTATATTTTAGATTATATCCCATTCCCTTTGATGAGGATATAATTTTTATTTATTTTTAATCATTTAATAAAATATCATATAACTTATTATACTATTAATGTCATTTGAAAGTCATTTCCCATAATTTACTTTTAAGAAATAAATATAGTTTATTAATTTGAATATAAATATTTAAAAAATAAAAATTAAATTAAAATTATCAAATAAAATTTTGTAACATAATAACTAACTCAAAAAAAATATTTTTTTTGTTTTTTTAAAAATTATATACGTGATTTTTCTTATTATTTTATGGGAACTGTGTCATTATTTCATAAGTATTTAAAGATATTATTAAATCACAAAAAAATAATAATAAATTTATATCATAGAAAAAGTATTAATAACCCAAAATACCATTTATATGTTAGATTAACCACTTTTATCCCTCTGAAAAGATATTATAGGTATGAAAATAAACAATGTGTTATTTTGTATTCATTCATTACATAATGTAACATTATCATCATTATCAAGGAAAAAATGAATTGAGTTTCCATGTATTATAATATTCGATTTGTAGAGAGTAAATGAACTCCTGAAAAAAATGTAAGTCATGTTTTCTATATATATTTTTTCTAATCACATTAATTTTATCATCAGTTACCCTATTTACAGTTACCATGGTGGTAAATAATTACCACTATTACCGTTGTGAATGACACAAAATTAGGATGAAATATTTCCCAAATTTCTAAATTATATATATATAAATATATATCGAAACCATTTTATTATATTTAATCTATAGAAGTGACCGAAATAAATTTTAAAACAATCCTAAAAAACTTGATGGAAAATGATTTTCTAAAAATATAAATTTTAAATATAAAACTTTTACCCAATTTAAAAAAACTAAATATTACAATGAAATTAATTGGATTAAGTTTAATAATAAACAACTCATTAAATTTTAATATCAATTAAATAAATATGGTACTTTTTAAATACATATGTGGAAAATATATTTTTCCATAAAATTAGTATTTCTTCACAATTCACTGAAAAATAATTTGTTAAGAATATTATCAAAATTTCAGGTCAAGATAATATTGATATACTAATTTCCAAAATGATATTTTTAATGAAATAAATATTATTTAAATTTTCAAAAATTTACTATAATATTTACTTATAAAAAGAAATAAAAACCAATTATTTATATTAATCTTGTAAGGTATGAAACAAATTTAATAAAATTTGAGTGATTATTTCTGATGAATTAACTAATAAATTTTTAAAAATTTGGAAATTTATACATATATTTCACAATGGGATTACTCATAGTTATACCCTATAATTATATGAACTTTTTATAACATGAACATTTAAATAATAATATATTAGTATTATATTGAAATTATATTAATGTATAATGTTGCGTATTATTTAAGATACTGATATTATTATTATTTAAAAATAAATTTATACTATGTTACATTCTCCATGTAAAATAAATTGAATCCTTTATATTTAATCTTGGTAATAAAATGTTCAATATTTAAAAATAACATAATTTAAAACCATATCATTCAAAGGGATAATAAAATATACGTCTCAAAGGTGATAGGAAACATAAAGGTGACCTAACATTACAAATAACATGGTTCTTAGATAAGTATTAAATTATATGTAATTTAAAATATATACATATTGGGTAAAAATAATGACAAAGAAATAATATTGAGAGATAGATAACTTGGTCATTATAATGTCAATGACCACAAAACCATTAATCAATTAGGTTTGACATGACTACAAATTCATCAAAAAAATGGTAAAAGTTTAACATTTATATTTCAATATAATTTTCCTAATGTTAAGAGAATATTTCGGTATCATGATATAATCCCTGAGATAATATGCTTAAATAATTTCATACCATTTCATATGAATAATTTCATACATTAGTTGTACTTTGATCAATTTACACATCAGCAAATACAATAAGATATGAATATTTAAGAAGATTTTTTCTTACATGAAGCATAAAAATTATATTTTAATGGATCATAAGATCCAACAAATTATTTCAATCCATTAATCGTTTATCTAAATTTTTTCCAAAACAAAAAGGGTTATCATATGTTACCCAATATGGTTAAATATTCATTTAATTAATTAATATATTAATCTATAAAAAAATAAAAATAATATCGAAAGATAAAAATAACCCATTCCATAATTTTTTGACATTAATACTCAAAAAATATATGTCTAAACAAATTCAAATAAAAAAAATATAGAAATAACGTTACTAAATTTCAAAAATAATCATAACATTAGTCCTTAAAAAATAAAACTTAGTTCATTATGTCACACATCAAACACATGAATTCCACAATAACGTGTTCTCTTAAAATATTATAATCTTTTTTCCAAAATATCCTAAATCATTATATAAAATCATTTAAAACACAAATGATTCAAAACATAAACACCATTATTATTCAAAAAATAAAATTATAGACTATCAACTATATTCTAAAAATCTAAAAAATGTAGTAAATTTTTTCAAATACAACATAAAACACCTTTTATTCAAATCACTAATCAATTACATGGTAACCAATACATTCAATTTACCTTATCAAAACAATAATATCATTATCCCAATTAAAAAGTATAATCTCAACATTCAGTATATATTAATGGTTATCTATCCCTAAATAGTTTGTTTTCCATAACATATCATCATTCCACTAAATCACATTTTTTTCTATGTCACTCAACACATGTTTTGAAATACATAATAGAAAAATACTATAGATAAATCCTCAGATATTTCATAATTTTTATTACTATAATATCTTTGAAAAAACAGTTATACAACATAATTATTGAATACCAATATATAAAAACATGAATCATAATTCTGTAATGATTGGAATAACAAATGGCCTTCCATATCCTGGGAGTTAACACATGGATTACAACATGGCCTTAGAAGATTTCCATGTACCCCACACATAAGAAAATGAGAAATTAATGGTAACTTAGAATATAAAATACATCCATCCATTAAAGTCTATATTTTTTCTTGAAATTTATTTCTTTATTCTCTTGTTTTCAATAAATAAAACATCTTTTAATTCCTTGAAGAAATATCCCTAGATATTATGCCCACACTATGAACATATTATAGTTTGGATCATCTTTATTCCCTGGCCTTCAAAAAAGTTCATTTTCTCTTATTTTAATCATTTATAAAGTAGCTTATTTTTAGGTTGTTAATCATTTATCTAGATAATTGTTTTGTAATAATCATAAGTATTCATTTTTATCTCCCATTTCATTTGGTTTCTCATAAAAATAATCAATTAATTTTCCACCACATTTCTTTTGCACGTGAATTCACATAGTTCTAGACATTAACTAAAATCAAAAAGCATAGTGTGGTCAATAATAATCATAGTAAGAAATCATATAATCTATAAAAATAATTTAAAATATTTTTAAATCACGAGACATTAATTTTTGTATATGAAACCTTTGGTTTAAAATCAGTCATCCATGGCCATCATATATTCAAATCCATTATAAAAGATTATATTGAAAATTTGAATTAAAAAAATCATATCGCCTGAGAGTGTCCATATAAGTATATAGTCATTGGAAAAATTATTATTAATTAGTGAAGTTAATGTTAACATAAAATCCACCCCTTCCACTACTATTACTCATAGGTGAATCTATACCCAAACAACATCCATGTACTAGAGTCTAGAAAGGGTTATATTTTCAATGAAAACTATACTCACTACTCACTAAATCACATGATTTTCTCCAAAAATAGTCTTATCATCAATGTTTTCCTCAAATTTAACTTTTAATAATCTATATAAAATAAATAACCCGTCCTCTAATATCAAAAATTATTACCCAAGAATAACATATATTTATATTATATCTTTTTTATGAATATTAAATCTTATAAACATTAATATATTCTAAAGAACATTAATGATTTAGATTCATTGGAAACTGTATATTTAATCAACTTTTCTCAGGAATTATCTTCAACATCTCCTATAATATTTTTATCTTATAGTACCCTTATATTTCATTTCTTACATAATACCTTTCTTTATAGCATGGTGAAGAAAGTAACAAAAATTTGAGTGATATCTGATTCTCAATAAGGGTATGCATGTGAGATATCATTCAATGATCATTTGATAAAAAAACGATCATAAGTGCATGAGAAGATGAAATTAACAATTTTAAATTATGCCCTCAAATTTTTATATTACAATCATGATTCAAAGAGAAAATCATGGATGTTTATAAGATATGAATCATAAGAGAATCAAAATTAACGATCCTCGCGTAAATTTCATAAACATAAGATAATTACATATTATATTGTCATAAATAATGAAATAATCATAATTATATAAATCATATTTCAAGGAACACTACCAATTCCATCATTTCCTAGTTGACATAAACTCATTTTGGAAAAGCATACCCAACCAATTCCAATATTCTCTTTGGAGGAACTTTTTCGCAGTTAACTCCATCATCATTACCCAATACATTATATGGATATATAAATTTGGGTCCTCTAACAAAAATATAATAATCCATTCATATATATCCAAAAATATAAAAAAAATCATATTATAAACACATCATAGCCTATAGAAAATAAATCGGTTTGGTAAACATCGCATTATCATAATCATTATTGCATTCAACGTTTCTTAATCGACTTGTGAAAAATTGGGTTTCATTTAAATCCCTAAATCATCATATACCATAGATAGAAATAATATATATGGTATCATATGAATATAACCCAAATTTAGTATAATAACCATCAAAGGATGTTAATGTAGTCAAATAATAATTTTTTAAATAACATTTAAAACATTTAATTGAAAATATGGAATATATAATTTAATGATACCTATAAATAGGATATATTATTGAGAAAATTATGTTATTTTACAATACCTATGGATAAATATAAATAGATCTCAAATTAAAAGAATTTTCACTATGATGGAAAAATAATCTCATCTCGTGTACATGAAAAAAATTAGTTTCATCCATAGATAAAAGTTCTACAAGTGGATCATTAAATAAACAGTAAGAATATTATGATAATAAATTTTTTTATAATGTACAAAATAGATAAAAAAATTCCATGAAATACTAATTGGATCATTGAAAATAATTTTATAGAAAACTTTATAGAAATTATGTTCCTAGTAGAAAAATATTCCCAACCATAAGGAGAAATTTGTTTAGTTTTCCATAAAAACATTCATTCAATTTTTATTGAGTTCCAAAGAGACTAAAATGACATGAAAATATGAAAAATTAATAATTTAAAATAGGATAATAAAATAAATATACTTTTAGATGAGTCAAATCAAATTAATTACCAAAAATAAATTTAAAAATAAATTATCCCCAATAAAAGTGAAATTCAGAAATTTACCCTTATCGCTTTTGTAGTATTTGAATCATAAAACCTTAAAAAGAATAAAATAAAATGAAACATTAAATATAATAAACATAATTAAATTAATGATATTAAATTTCAAAGTGGTATTAAATACCCAACCTAAACATAAATAGGTTTATAGTATCAATCATGTCTCATATAAAAAATGTTGAGATGAATAAAACTTATAACTTTTGTTATTTCTGCATTAATACCTCATAAAATAGTTAATATTATATGAATTTTTAAATACAAATAAAATTAATGAAAAATATCATGATATTAATTCATGAGAATTATATACAACATATAAAGGAAATAATTGGGGAATATTTCATATGTCTCAAAGAAATAAATGTGGGATTAGAAATCCTTACATCATGTATGATTGGATATGTAAGAACTATACAATCATACATAATAAATTTATATTTATTTTAATAATATTTACAATCCATATAAATTCTTATAATATCATATATGTTTCAATTATAACATTTAACAACCAATCTATCAAATATTATTTGTTAAATTCATCATTTCCTGATGTTAAATATTTCATTTTTCATCTATGTTCAAGTTTGACCATTTCGGTTCTCTTAATTGCATCAATGTTCCACTATATATATATATAATTCCAATCAAAAATTTATTATAATATATACTCATCATATAATATATATATTTAATAGTACTTAAAAGCTGTAGATAAAAAATTAATTACTTCATACATGGAGATGGTAGTGTGTTCGAAGGTGGGAGTGAGGTTTCCATTTTTTAATGGATGGAATGAAATAAATGTAAATATTAATCCAACCTTTCAAAATAATAATAATATCATAAATATAAAATATTTTATATAAAATCCTTTATTATAAATAACCATTTGATATATTGATGGAAATTGAGTCATATCACTTCATGGAGGTGGTAGTCCACACGTACACATGAGTGATACATTCATTTTCCATTAAATTGTAGGATAAGATGAATAAGGTAATGAAATTAAAATAATAAAATATCATTATATGGTAGTTACTAATGTTATTATATTGAAATGTTAATGAATGAATTGATTGAGGTAGAAGATGAAGTGAAATGAAAATTTTCGGTTAAGATAATTACCTCTTTTAAGATCATCCATTGGATATCTTCTTAAAGACCCTAGTGATGGTTTTAAAGATGAAAACAATCTATATAATGTATATAAGAAATTAATTAAGTGGGTTTCTATGGGATTTTTTACTTATTTGTATCAATAATATTGTGTAATAGAGAAGTTGTGGTTCCCCTATATAAGAGAGGTGAGGGGCACCTTTGGAAGTACAAAAAGAATGAAATAAATATAAATTAATTTTACGATTATTCTATCTCCAAATTGATATATTTAAAATATAAATTTAATTTAATTATAAATAATCTCATATAATATCATTAAATAAGTTTAAGTGATGTTTTCACCCTTATCATTTATTTTTTAACCCCGTAAACCCTTTTGATGATGACTGCTATATAAACATTATTACTATTCAGGGGTCATCAATGTCAATATAAAAGGAAAAGAGACTTATAAGTGTAAAATGGTTTATATTATATACTATATACAATTAAATGGTATGATTTTAAAATTTATTTATTTATTAAATCATTTAACATAATATCATTCAACATAAAATTTAATTAAATATATTTTCATTAATAATCAAAAAATTGTATCTAAAAATAAAGACAATGAATTAATTAGAAAATAATATTTAAACATATCAAATACATTATATTTAAATAAAAGATCATGTTAGACCATAAATAACCAAAATAATATTAATTTTTATGTTTTTAAAATCATTCACATGATTATTATTCTTATTATACAAGAAGTCTATCGATGATGAGTCAATATTTAAGGTAATTATTCAATTAAAAAAATTAAAAATATAATTCCATGATAAAAACGTTCATTAGTATTTCATATATCCATTAATAATATAAATAATTCTATTTTTATACCTATAAAGAAACATTAGAGATATAGAAATAGAGAGAGTGACATTTTGTATTTATTCTTTACATAAAATAATATTAAAGTCATTATCAATGAAAAATTGAACCAAATATCCATATATTAGAAAATTAGATGATTATAGATGAAATAAAATCATCCAATATAAATATGGTAGAAGTTATATAGATTTTGAACGGGTAATCAAATATTTTTTACCTTAATTACATGATTTACCCTAACTAGGGGTCAAATATTTTTGGTAGTTGATATACATAATGACCCAAAATTAAGTTGAGTTTTAAACATATTTAGAAAATTATAA
The DNA here is from genome assembly GCA_963277665.1 of Viscum album. Classification (NCBI taxonomy): domain Eukaryota; kingdom Viridiplantae; phylum Streptophyta; class Magnoliopsida; order Santalales; family Viscaceae; genus Viscum; species Viscum album. The sequence goes on along the minus strand of OY728137.1, from coordinate 299,625,558 downwards.
TTGAAAAAATAGAATCCTTTCCATCAAACCCATTCATTTTTATTTTCATAAATTATTATTAACTATACAGACAAAAATCCCTGAAAAACAGTTTTCCATAAAAATGAATTATTTCTTACAAAAATGATTTTATGTAATAATTAAAAAAAATATTGATAAAATTACAATAATTAATTTAATTTATAAAAAATGAACTAATAAAATTATAAAATAAATTACAAATATAATGGTTCATTATAAATACAAGAATGTAAATTTCATTTTCTATAAAATTATAAATTTTTAGCAATTCAATAAAAAATTAATCTTTCTCAAAAATTCACCACATTTGTCTATAAGATAATTTCTACATGATAATTAAAAAAATTATATCATTTTCATAAATATATAATTTATAAATGTGTCATAAAAATATTATAATATTTAATCAAAAAAATAATAATAGAAATCATATTTTTTATAATTATTGAGTGCTTATTTCCAAAAAATTTATCAATAAATTTTTTCTAAGTTATACCATGATATATATAGTCATGATAAAGAAATTACCAAATATAAAATCCTCCTTTATTAAATTAGAATAATGCTACAAATGTTTGAAGGGTGTATTTTTTCAATAGTATTTTTTTCAAAAAGAAAATAGATCTGTAAATACATCAATTTTCAAATTCATTATGTTGTCCATCACCCCTTATGTTTTCCAAGCTAGTAGTGAAAATATTAACTTAATGAAAGACATGGGTTATAATATAATTTTGGACCAAGATAGATTCTATGAACCTAATTTACATGGTTGAGAGTTTCTAGAAAAATGGATTATTCTATTACAAATCGATTGGACCACCATGGTAAAGTCATATTAAGGTTATAGATTAGAACATATATGCTACTATGCTGCATCAAAAAAATTGATAATCATGAGAATTTTGGTATCCAAAGAAATACAATGGAAAAAAGGTCCATATAGACAACCTTTTTCACATCTAGTGTGGTATTGGAAGACTGCACCACATCCAAATGGAACTATGTTACCTCTTGAAGAAGCATAAGTGTTAAATATAATCCAACCATAAAATAGAGGGGTAGATAAGACATCCAAGTTACCATGAAGAGGAAGATTGTTTCCTAATATTCCAAAACATTTAAGGGAAAATCATGTAAATAGTTATCATAATTACTATTTTGAATGGCTTTCCCCCATTTTACTACTCCAATAATTCCAGCAAGATCTATTTACAAGAATAATGGTATTCCATAATGAATGAGGTGAGTATGGATTCTCCAAATTATATTAAGTACTTCTAGGAATCTTATATATATAATATTCATCTATTCACTAAGAACTACACATGCATTCATGGAATTAGGAGATATTTAATTGAATTACAATGTTAAATCCAGCCCTAAAATAAATGAGCAACTATATTCTGAAAAGAAATAATTGTTACATAGATATGAAAATAATGGTAAATTTAATCCCTATTAATATTAGATTTTACTAATTTGGTGTAGATATTAATCTCTAAAAATTGATGGAGATAATTAGTCTGAAGTTTGGAATGAAACACTATCCTGTAAATTGTAAATCTCAATGTTATAATCCAATTCTTATTGAGAATTTTTTCCCCATTTTAATTTCTTCAATAGTATCCATTTGATATAAGGCCTTTGAAGATGTAATTACCTTGACATCACAGTCCCAAATAATAATGCCATGAACACTAGTGAAATTATATTTTAAAATAGTTTTTTTAATATCAGTAGAAAGGGTATCAATAGAAATCTCTAGTTTCGTTTTAATTGAGGCATTTGTTTCTAAAGACTTGTCATACGAGAGAAGGTTATTGATATGAGGAATGTCAGTACAATATTGATTCTCAAAATTGAGAGAGGAATTGTTTATAACAATCTAATGAGCCTAAAACATGATTCTGGGAGATGAAATCTTGAATGTAGATCATATAGAGGGTTCCACATAAATGAAATAACCATCTTTCATTTTTCCATGGAATCTAGATATGAGAAAGGTACTTTCATCAGATTTACCACTAACGAGTCTCTACAAAAAACAAACCTACAATGAAATATTTACTTATTGAGAATAATTATTCCAATCCCTACACAATCAATTCGTTGACAACTATATTTCCATAGAACAATGGTAATTTTCTATAAGATAATAAATCCAATCCAAATAAATTCTTATATTGAAGTGATAACACTTCTCAGGAGAGAAGGTGGCCATTTGAAGACCATAAAATAGTGTATGAATTTGGAAACAATAATGGATTTTACCAAGATAGTTTGTCCTTATATTGAAAGAATTTTTCACTTACAAGAAGAGAGTTGACTCTAGATTTGACTAAAAATACGAGATAAGTGAAAAAATCAAGGTTTTACCCAAAAAATAGGGACACCAAGATAAATAAAGGTAATATTTCCTTCTCTAGTCGAAAACTCATTAGTTATTCTCACCCTTTTCTAAAAGAATATTATTTTACCAAAGTAGATAAATGATTTCAAAGAAATATTTTCATCACTTGAGGCTTTTTCATAGTGAAGAAAATAATTTTTTAATTTCATAATGTTTCTTTTTTCCCCATGGAAGAAAATAAATATTCCATCATAATATAGGATATATGTGGGGGAATAAAGACATATAGTTTACCTGACAAGAGTAATGTTTTTATCCATAACTAAAATTTGATGAATCCTACACATATAGTCTTAATAAAGAGAGAAACAAATTCCTTAAAGTGGGTCACCTTATCTGAAACATCGTGAGGATGAGAAATACCCTTCAGGAGATACATTTATTTGCACTGAGATATGGGAAGATCTTAGAAGGATTTTAACCCAATTAACAAAGGTTTTATTGAAGCCAAACCAGATTAATACCCCAGAGATGAAGAACCATTCCATAGTGTTAAATTATTTTTTGATGAGAAATTTAATATAAATATTCCCTCCTCCATTTGGATTCCTGATGAGATTTACACATTTATAAGACATTAAAAGAAAATATTTTATGGTTCTCCCTATGATAAATCTGAATTTATTTTTAGATACACTCCTATAAAAAACACCAGACGGTCTTTTTGTAAAACATTTACCAATAATTTAAAAATACTGTTAACAAGATCTGCAATACTGAAGAGATGCATCTCATTTTAACTCCCAACAATAGGTATACCGGCAATAAATAGATAATTTATTTCTTGAATAAGATGGACAAAATTAATAAAATGATTAACCAATCATCAAACATCATTTTGTACAATATTAAAATATGTTTGACAAATGGAGTTGTTAAAGCCATATAGACCTCGGGACCTCCAAAATATGAGAGAAAATACTTCATGTCTAATCTAAAATTCATGATGAATGATAGAGTGGCTATAATTTTGATCCTAATTGAATTTATTCAGGATGATAGACTCAAAATAATCAGTTGGGGACTTAGAGGGATCAAAGATCCTCAATAAATAGGAGAAAATAGATTATTCCAAGTCTTTAGTTTTTTCAAATTTGTTTCCATTATCACTGAAAATAGCTAATGGTCTATTAATATTTCTTACCCTTTAGAGAGAATTGAGGAACCTAGTGTTTCTGTCATACCCTTAAGGAAATTTATTTTAAAGTATTACCTCTACATGATTTATATAAGATTAATAAGAACATTAATATCATGTTTTTCATTATTTTACAACTCATAGCCAATAGTAAAATCACCCGTAGATTGACTCTCTTGAATAGAAATGAATATGGAGTCAAGATAAGAGATATTTTTCATCAATAGGAGTAAATATAATTTTACTCCAATTTTTTAGACATTTCGTGAGTATTTTGGGCCTCAAAACACTAGTAATAGAAACATCTATAAAGTAAAAGTATCCCCATGTGTTTTGGAAAAAAGGTCAAAATCCAGGGTTCGATGAAAAAATATTATTAAATTTCAAAGGAAAGGGTGTATTTTCCACTATATTAATAAACTTCACCAAAATGGAGTGGTGATCAGAGTTCAAATTTGTAATGGTATCTCAAGATGTATAGGACCAGATATTGAAGGCTATATCATTGAAAAAATCATTATCCATCTTTATGGAAACAAAATAATGAAGATTCTTTCAGTAATAATTATATATTTCTCTATAAATATCGGTTCAATAGAGAATTATAATTTGAATACATTCTTTAAAATATCTATTTGAGATATAAGAATTAACAATATATAGACTTTAACCAAATTAGTATTTTAATTTAAATCACCCATGATATTCCATGGGAAATTTGTAATTCTACTACTGTCCAAAATGTTCTTCCTAAGACATCTTCCTTGCAGATAACAATTATAGGCATACATGATTGTTCAAAATTAGTGAATTCCCTCATAAAGTTAATTAAAAGTGATGATACACTCATGGGAGATAATGGAGGAAATTCCCTCCAAGATAAAGTGGATATTGACAAGGAGTCTCTTAGTGTAATTTACGAACACATGTTTTCTAATTAGTTGAAACCCCAGTTAATAAAAATATGAAATCATAACTGAGAAGTTAATTTTATGTTTAGAATGGACTTAAATACCTAGTTTATGATTTCATAAATATAATTAAAGGGCCCTAATTTTCTTAGGATTGGAGATCCCTTGACAGTTTGAAAATATGATCATCATTTAACCCATTATTTGGAGCAGAAGCCCCCTTTTTTTATTTCCAGTGGCCTTTTTTTATAGTTGACAATCTAGTTGAAAGAAATTTTGTTCCATCCTTACTAGAATCATTATCCACTATTAAAACACGATCATATGGACTTGAAAAGTCCACTATGGTTTCCATAATAGTGGAAATATAAGAATCAGTGTGAGGTGATGCAGATTACCTAATTCTTGGGTGTTCATTTCCATTTTTACTAGAGTTATCAACCTCTATTTCTACTTGATCATATAGAATTGATCAGTTAACTTTGGTTTCCATATTATAGGATCTATCTACATCATTGTAAGGTATTATTATTTGTCTTGTTTTATGCTTATTTCTTCCATCCCTATTAGAGTCTTTAGCCTCTATTGTAATTTGTTCAATTAGACTTGACCAATCCATTGTAGTGTTCATTATAGAATATAATTCAGCAATTATTTGTGGTGATTCTAAAAGTAGCTTAAATCACTTAATTTTCTTATCACTGGGGGAAATAAAAATTGCCTCTTGAGTGGTCCCCATGAATGGAATTTTTAATCCCTCAATGACATTACTAGAATATTGAAAATTATTTTCTTATGTGATTCTCCAACACCCTTCAAAAAATATAATTCATGATATTTGATGTTTAGTGATAGAATTTATATCATCTGATTTTTCACATTGAGGTAAGAATTGATTTAATGTTCAAGCAGTCTCTATAGGACTAGAATGATTAGTCAGATGGTTTTTTGTATTTCATAAAGAGGTTGTAATAACGCATATAGAATAATACCAATTGTATAAGAAATGAATTCTTTCTCCTTACATGGTCACATGAGAAACAAAAAGTGATGAATTTACATCAATTTGATTATAGTTTCTAGATATCGGTGAGTCATGATGCATTGAATTTTAAATTCTCATAATGTCATAGAAGATATCAAAAGAATTTTCATCTTATTCTCTTTTTGTGATCTCAACTAGATTCAAAATACTATAGGTAGGTTAAAAAATAATGTGAGTCTTAGATTTGTCATCCGTCTATTTCTTATTCATCAAAAATAGTAGAAAATTGTTTTTCATTAATCTCATTCACATCAAGAGTATTTATATTATTTCTAACTCAATTTCCATGCATGCTTTTACCTGGAAGATCAATTATATCATGTTAAATTATCTTTTCTTTTATTTCTATTCCTAACCTCATTACAGTCATCTATATTATCTATGGACTTCATATGCATTTTAATATTCCAGAATTTTGATATTTTATTCCCAACGACTCTACAATAATCATAGAATGGTGGAACAAATTCAAAATCTATTTTCACTCAATCAAGATATCATTAGAAATGAAACAAATAGTATATAAGGATTTACATCAAGATAAACTTAATCTTGGATACTGTAATACATCCCCATATCTCTATTCGTGGTGGGATGATGAATATACCAAGGGGAACTGATTCCTATATCAAGATAATGCATGATTTTTGGGGTGAAAATAATCCTGGTTTAAAACATGTAATCTTACCCAAATCAATGACATAAAATTCTTCGGATTTAATGGATTTTAATTAATGTTCCACTATAAAATCCAAAATATATATGTTTTCATGTGGATATTCTTAATCTTCATAATAGCTTCAATGTCAAATTTTCTCCTCAAAAGGATATGAATGAACCACCAACCAATTAGAATCAACGTCTAGTTAGAGATGCCCCAAAATTGGTAAATCTATAATTCCAAATCATCATATGACCATGGGTTCTCCCCTTTTGCGTAAAAAATCCACTCAAGGGTGGATAATTTTCATAAAATCAAGCTCTGATAAAGATATTCTGTAGCATCAACAACCAAAAATCCACCATCATCATATTTCATGAAAGAAGAGGGCCTAGAAAAATCACATGTTCTTGGGATAGATCCTCAGAGATATTCCACATTGGGAATTCATTTTATATTTGATATCAATGACAATGAACCCTACAGATTTACATTTTTCTCCATATCTTTCATTAACATATCTAATTCTTGATTTCCATAAATTTTGGACCTCTCCCACTCTAGAAAAAATGAATCAATGAATTAGGGGGGAATCAAGATAAAGAGTAGTCATCTTTTCACTATATGGGGAGGCTTTTGGTTCACCAATGAATCCTTTTTCAACAGAGAGAGAGATCCATCATCCTGTAATATTCATGAAGATTATGATATCTCAATATTATATATATTTTATCACATTGTTACTCAAATTAGTTAATTCCCATTCAAGACATAGATTATAAAAATTACATTTAAATAATAATATTTTTATAATAAATCACAATTATCTTAAATATCGGTGTTTCATTTTAAAAAATATATAAATCATGTTATAGTTTTAATATAAATATTTGGGGTGTTACATTGTATGATATTAGGGAATAAATCCCTAGTGATATAAATGGGGGGACCCATTTGAGGCTCAATATTTTCATATAGATGCATTGGCATGTAATATTTACTCATGTTCAGTGATACCTAATTTGAAATAGTTATGGTTAGACACACAAGTTGATTGGTAATAATGTATGTGATGTATCTGATGGGTAATATCATCCAGATTCCTCAAATTGATGGTTATGGATTGGATTTTGATAAAATGTGTCCATGTAGGTGAGTGATTGATGTTCTTGAAATGTCACCTGAGATGACGGGTGGTCATCTTATAAACTACAAAATGGTAGAGGTGTTAGTATTGTACTATTATAGAATTATGGAAGAATCTAGTTATTTAAAATAAAATTCCATGATTGTGATTTTTCTCCTAGATATAAACACAAGCCTTGGTTTATTGATGTTTTACTCATGGGATGATGATTCTTGTTTAGTGAAATAGTCAAAGTGGAGTGTGTGAGACTTGGATTTCAAAAAGATATGATTTTTTGAAAGTGATCTTGCATTATCTTGATGCAATCAAGGTTTTTTCTTTAGCTGTAGATCAGTTCATGTGAGGTGTGATTGGGTTTATAGAATATGATTTCTGATTTCTTTGATTGTTTTCAATGTGAAAGCACCTAAGGTCATAGTGCTCGATATCAAAGATGGGGGTATGGGGAAATATTGGTCAAGTTTCTATCCTTTTCAATTTAAAATAGTGATTATTTTAACTTGAAAGAGTGGATATGAATGCTTCGTAGTTTTGTGATGAAACCATGTTTCAAGCAATCATAGGTATGGGGACCACTACGAAAATTACTTGGTATAGAATTTATTATAGTGGTATATGCCATTATTTGGAATCTAAATTTTTAGATATGTACTATGGTTGGAAGCACTATAAGATGTTAAATATGTAATGATATGAAACATGCGTGTCTGGGTATATATTAAAGTTTTTGTCCCTTAACATGGTGTCGATGATAAGGGGAGTGGTTTGTCTGGGAGATGCGCATTAAAAGCACATTAGTTATTCAAGAGCTGAAATCAACCATTTGGAATCAAATTGACAACCAAATTAGTTTGAGTGAATATTTTGGATGGAAACCAATATTTTTTGATATAATTCCATTACTTTTAGTTAACTAACTCTTTATTTATTTATTTAAATTATATAAAGTTATAGGGTTATCTTCCTTGAATTTTTATAGTTATTAGGAATATTTTTGGGGAGTTTTTGGAGGTTAACTGTTTTATAAACATTTTTATAATCCCTGAAAAATTATCTATGAAACTCTGCAGCAGAAATAGTGGGAAATGTTTAGGCACATTATTAGGTGCATGGTTTGTCCAAAACACCAACCCACCCAGTAAAAATTATGAAATCCTACATATATTGGTTTAGCAGAGATGGATCACAGTTTTTACAAATATACAAGCCTACCATGAGAGTTGTGTTTGGAAGTAGTTTCTAGTTCATGGATTGTGTACAATTTTCCTATCTATGTTCCCTAACCATGCAACATTAAAAAAGTATTTTTATTTTTTGAATCTAATTTGGATTACCTCCAAAATTAATCATTTTCCCCTAATCAAACTAAAACAAAAATTCCTCATCATCCAAAGGATCTAGATACCTTTCACATCAATACATGATCAATCTATAGGAGAATCTAACTGGGTTGAAGGCCTGATTCAACTATAAGTGATGTTATTGATTCTTTTCCTTAGTTTTTTTCTTCTTAACTATCTTAAATACATGTATACTATCTGACAGGGATAGATAAATGTTTAGTAATGTCAATGATGTAATGATATGATTATTTGGATGATATGGAGAACAAACTGAGAACAATTTTGGATATCAATGTTGGTTTTTCAAATTTTTATTATGTTACTCATTTTCACCAATGTTTTAGAAGCATGTTGCCTCACACTTAGCTATAAATTGTTATAAAATGAAGGATTAATTTCAAAATGATTTAATAGCTTTATTTGATTTTTTATGTTGATGTGGAATGGTTGATAAAGACCCTATTTATTGATGGTTTGTAAAATTGTAAAATTTGGTTATTTTTTGGATAGTGAAATTGGTTTCTTGATTTTAAAATGATGATTTTAAAATTTATGTTGGTTTTAATGCAAGGAAAATTATATGGAAAATGTTTTCAATAAAATAATTTTTTTATTAAAATGTCTTAGAATTGTTGGTATGACATGGTATTTGGCATACATGGTTATTATGAGTTCATTTCATTGACATGACCTTAGAAAAGAATCATGTACAGTTGGAGTTCAATGACATGACCCTATATAAGGGTAGTGTGTCATTGGGGAACTTTATATACAGTTAACCTGTTATGATTTGGGAAATTGATGAGAAAATGTTCTTGAGTACAAAACTATCATTGAAGCATGATTGTGTGGGTGTGTGTGAAATAATGAAATGGGTATAATAAATGGATATATGAAATGGTGTGAATATATTTTTGGTATCATTCAATGGTAAGGGTTTTGGTTTGGGAAAATATTTTCAAAATTTGATATAAATTGCTTAAAATTTCATATTAATCATTTTTTATTAATGTGATAAAATTTTATATCCAAGTGGAATGAGTTGTAAAGTTATTAGGGAAAACCTACTAGGTTTTATATCAACAAATTCTTTATAATATTGGTGTTTTGGTATATGTTGTATAGAAATACATAGGTAAAGGCATGACATCTCATTTTTTTATTAATTCCTCATCATACCATGGGAATGGCTTGTGGTTTTGGATCGTGGAGTAGGTCAAGAGTTTTATGTTGGTGTCTTGAGAGACATTGACCTTTTTTAGTCTAGTTTACTCTTTATAATATGATATGTTTTTTTTGGATTACTCTTGAGTCGTATTATATTTTACTCACACATCATAGCGTGGTTTTTTGGGTATGGATATTTTGGGAATTGTTGTTTTATTTTAAAAATTGAATATTGTCCCCCAACTATTTATGAATCCCATGGTATTTATATTTAGACGTTGGTGTCTTGGGGAAGTCACATAGCTCTAGTAAAACCCTCCACCTCTTCCCAAGAAAATGGATGAGGTGTAGGATATTTAAAATGGTGTCATTTTTGGTCCCACAGTTACAAACTATTCTAGTTTAGTCCTTGATTTGTATCGGTAATAAGATGATAGGATCATCAGAACAAGAAATGTAGATCATAAAGAGGCATAGATAACCTATTCATTTTGAACTTCAATTACAATGGATTTGGTTATGTAATAATTTAAAGACACATCTAGGAGTTGCAACCTCATCATTATGAGTTTAGTCAATGAGAAGAGATTGACATGAATAGATAATAATGACTTATAAATAATATTTCATATTTCCTTTTAAGTAATTATTTATGATTTGGTGTAAAAGTGTGTATTTTTGAAAATAGATGAAGATGGAGTGATTTTCAAAGATGATTGTGTATTTTTTTAAAAAGGTTTGAAAATATAAATTGTTAAATTTTGGAAATACTTGTGATCATATTTGTGATGTGTTGAATCTGAAATTTATAAAGCCATTAATTTCTAAATAGTGATAATAATGATATTTTCTTAATGTTATAAAGGATAGGACATGTTATACATTATAGAAACCTACTGGAAGAGGATGCTGAAAATGTGGTTGCACCTAATCCATAGGTGATCCAACAGATGGATCTAAGCATTGTCCCACCTTTTCAACCCATGGATAGAGGGAACAAGAGGGATAAACTAGAGAAAGTGGATCATTCCATTTAGTTACAAATGTAGAAACCACACATCATTATGGATGATTCATAACATAAAAAAGAAGAAGTGTTGATGAATACGATGTATTGAATCATTAACTTCCAAGTCACACAAGTTGAGATGAATATTATTTTGTTACATACATGATGGAGGATATAGCATGCTATTGATGGTATTCAGAAGTTATTGATAAATTATAATAATTCATTTCATTAAATGATTTGGAAGAATTTCTCAAAAAATAATTCCATCCACACACATTCATAATTTCTAGAGAAATGGATTCTTTGAGCTTGTAGAAGGTGAATCTCAAGGAAACAAAGTATATGGATAAATTTATGAATTTAGTTCAATTTTATCAGGTAGTTACTTAAACTAAATCAACGAAGGAAGAAATTTTTGAATTGAGGTTACTACCTAAGATTCTCTCATATATTTTTGTTCTTTGTATAAAATATTTTGGAGAGATAATCATTAGAGAGATATTGGAACAAAGGGACACCTCAAGAAATATATATTATGACTCAGGTATTTATTACACAGATAAAAACCTTTTATTACATAAAAAATCAATTAAGATGAATATGATTATTGATAGGTCTAGTGTCTTGTGAAATTATGATATTTACATGATGACTTAAGACATAAAATAGAACAACTTTATTGAAAACATATTTTACATGACAACAATATTCAGTCGTACATAACATTGCATGGAATAATCTGAGGACATGCATAAGAATAGGGTGAGATATAAAGCCCAGTAAGGGATTAAAAAAGGCATAAACTATATGATGTAGTATATATAAGGCAGTCGGCATATCAATGGAGTGAAAGAGAATCATGAACATAAAGGCATGATATAGCATGACTATCATATCATGGAAATGTGGAAACAACATTTAATATGATATTAGAATGATCCAAGGTGCATTGAATATGGATCATTAGTAAACCCTCATTTCACTATAATTATCATGAGGAAATACTCATTTAACTTGATGTATCATGATACTAATATTTACCCAATGCATTGAAGCACTATTAGGGAGCACCCATATTAATCATTTCATTTCATGCATAACTATGCCACATGGATCATACAACACGGAATCATTCAACTTAATCATTTATTCCATGATAATGGAATGTTGAATAAATACATTAAACTATATAATAACTATTTAAATGTGCATAAATTTGAATATCCTTGATAGATAAATGATCATGATATTCACTACACATTGACTTTGTCTTGGAAAATCACGGTGTTATTTCAGCTGCATAATGGCACGACATAAGAAATCATAAAAATGGTAGATGAGAGATAAGAGGGTATATCATTATATTTACATGAAGTGGAAAATAATGGGTTCATATATATACATTTTCAAACATAAGTAATGTAATTTAGATGCATAATATAAAATAATTTCATCAATGTAAATGAGGAGGGAGAAATCCCTTCTGAAATTTTAGCATGGTAACAAGTGTACATGGGAGGAATTAATGAGAGAGAAAGAGGTATATCATAATTCAATAATAAGAAGGGACGTATATGGGAGGTTATGAATCATACCACAACATTTTTAATTCAAAATAAAAGGTCATAACAACATAAATAAATTTTGACAAAAATGAGAATGAAAGAAATACCTTACATGGATGTGTGATCCCAAAGGTTTGGGAGAGGCTTGTGGGAGGATTCTTGGGATCTTTGGGCACCTTGGGAGGATTATAGAGAGGGTAAGGAAGGTTTTAGTCGGGATAAAAATTGTTTGAGTGAAGAGGAATGGGTGTTTGGGTGGGTTTATATACCAAAAGTGGGGGAAATCTTTATTATATATGTTTTGGACACTACACATTAAAATATTCAAATCCACAAACCATCCCATGATTTATGCCCATAGTTTTTTCCAAAGGGGGGTGGAAAAATGATTTTTTAAGGCCCATTTCCTAACCAATTAAAATATTAGGCCTTCTTATGTGGAGGCGAGTCACACTCTTAAGGAAATCATTTTAAAATTTTAAAATGTTTTATAAGTATTAGACGGTCCACCAAGGATTTTTAAAATAAGTAAAACAAATATAAAATAAAATTTATTAAGGTAAAACATATTTTGGCCCAAAACCCCTTTTATAGTATTTTATTACGTCACTATTGGGTCATTATGATGTTCTAAAACATATTTTATATTTAAACGGTATTTAATTTTTACCCAAAAATTCAACAGTCTCAGAAAATTAGGAAAAATTCACCGTTGGATAATTTTAATGTTCTGATTCCAAAAGAAATATTCATTTTAGATAAATAATTTTCAAAATAAGTTAATTTTTACTTTTAAAATAATGATAGACATTTTAAAAAAATTCATGGGTTTTTGACAAAAACTGCTTTCAATCCTTCATAAAATTTACAATTGTATTCATAAAAATTATACGATAAGTTATATTTAATAAAAATTAATTTATTAATAATATTTTATTAAAATTTGATTTAATTCAATATCCATTAATTCATTAAAATAGATATATTAATTGAATATTAACTAAAAATACTATTTGTGCTGCAAATTCCATTTACAAAGTAAAAAATGATAAAATGAATGCATATTCTTTATGAAAAAATAATGTACATAATCATAGTGTTAGGGTATTGTTACATAACCCCTTATAACACCCACATAAGACCTAAGGGTAATGTGTATGATGGTGAAAGACTCTTGGGGAGGCTCATATAACATTTCTCAAGTGGTAATCTCTATTAACTTCCACTTCTCTTGTAAGTGGTTTTGATCAAGCTTAACGTGTTGATGATTAGCTTGGGAGTGGTCAAGAGAGAAGCCCAGTGACACTACCTCCATTCCAATCTTGGAAAATGGGAGTTATATTGAGCAATTCTACTGGATGAGGCCATCACTTCCTTTTTCTTAGTAAATTTTAATTGCAAAGACCTATATTTATATTAATCATGTGGTCACTATTCAATGACTATATTAGAAATGGTAAAAAAATTAAGGTTATTTTAAATTAAAAAACCATAAACCAATTAAGTGAATGTGTTTTATATAACCAATTTACATAAAAATACATTTAATTAGATAAAGATGAATTGTCATTAATAAAAGTTTGGGTTGTTACAATCTTCCCCATTAAGAAATTTTACCCATGAAATTTCCTTTTTCCACACAAAACAGATGTGGGTAACTTTTCTTCATGACTTCCTTCGATTCCCATGATGCCTATTCAAACTTGTGGTTTCACCAAAACATCTTGACAAGGGGAATTTTATTATTTCATTGAACCTTTTCCCTATAATCTATGTTCTTCACTAGATTCTATTCATAGGAAGGTCATTCTCCAATTGTACCACCTATGGATTGAGAACATGTGATTTATCAGTTATGTACTTCCTCAAGAGCGATACATGGAATAAATAATGTACATGAGATATGATCGGGGGGAGTTCTATTAGATAGGTCATTGCTCTAATGCAATAAAGTATCTCAAAATGGTCGATGTACCTTGGACAAAGCTTTCAATTCTTCCCAAATTCCATAACTCTTGTCCACAGTGATATGAGGAGGAATACCATGTCTTTGACATCAAACTCTAGGTATCTTCAATGATTATCAACATATATCTTTTGTTGACTCTGAGTAGATTTAATGTGCTGATGGATTATCTTAACCTTATCCACCATTTCCTCGACCATTTCTAGACCTTGGAGTTTTTTCTCCCCAATATCATCCAAACATGTCAGTGATCTGCATATCTTCCCATACAGGGCTTTATAAATATCAATTTGGATTCTTGAGTGAAAACTGTTATTGAAAGAGAACTCAACCAGATAAAGATGTTTATCCCATCCTCCTTTGATGTCCATCGAGGATTATCTCAACATGTCCTCATGTTTTTGGATAGTCCACTAAGATTGGCCATCAGTTTGAGGTTGTTAATCCCTACTGATGTTTTTCTCTATATTTAGAGATTTTTTGAGACTCTTCCAGAACATAGAGGTGAATCCTGGATCTTGATCGGATACAATAGATCATGGAACTTCATGAATATTTACCAGTTTTTATGTAAATCTATGCTAGTTGATCCAAGGATAAATCCTCTCTAATTAAAATGTAGTGTGATGTATTTGTAAGACCATCCAAAACAACCCAGATAGCATTGTTTCCTTTGGGTGTCTTTGGAAGATTGGTGCTAAAGTCTATAGTGATTTTCTCTAATTTCCACATTTTTACGGGTAATGGTTGCATAATCCACTTTGACTTCTACCTCTCAGCCTTCACGTGCTAACATAAAAGGCACCTGGATGTATACTCATTGATATCATTTTTCATGTCATCCCACCAAGAATGATTTTTAAGATCTCAATACATCTTTGTGTTTCCTAGGTGATCGTAGAAATTTAAACTATGTGCATAATAAAAAATTCATTCTTTAACTCCAAATTTGATAAAACACACAGTCTTTTCCCAAATATCAGAATTCCATCTTCATTAACATTAAACTATGAGGATTTCCATTTTATGATTGTTTCCACTTTCTTCTGAATTCCCACACCATTATTTTGAGAATCATTTAACCTTTAAAAAGATATGGTTGAGAAATCATTTCTAAAAGGATTGATGATTCTCCCTTATTTAGGATTCCCCTGTCTATCTTCACAAAATACGTTAAGGTTGGATCCTTTTCAATTATCATCAATGAAAGAGTAGTTGGATCCTTTCTACATAGATCATCCTCCACCTTATCTACTTTCCCTAGATGGTACTCAATTTAGCAGTCATAGTATTTGATCAGCTCTAACCATCATTGTTGGCACATATTCAGCTCTTTCTATGCGAATATATACTTGAGGATTTTGGGATCTGTATATATTTCACACTTCTCCCCAAAGAATTAATGCCACCAAATTGTCAAAGTGAAAATTAATGCATCCAACTCCAGATCATGTGTCGGATAGTTTGGCACATGAAAATTCAATTGTATTTAAGCATAGTCAATGTATTTTTCATTTGAATTAACACACAACCTCGTCCCTTCTTAGAAGAATCACTGAATACCACAAAATGTTCTCCACTTGTGGTTAAAGTGAGAATGGGGGCAGTGATAAGCAACATTTTCAACTCTTTGAATAATTCTCATTAATCACTCCAAGAAAACTTAACTCCCTTCCGAGTTACCTTGGTAATAGTGTTTTACAATCGTGAGAAATTTTCCCCAAGTCGGTGATAATATCCATCGAAACCAAGGAAGCTACGGATATCAGTCCCAGATGTTTGCCTTGACCACCCTTCAATTTCATTTTTCATGAAGGGATCCACATATATCCCATTCCTTATGATGATATGAACCAATAATGAGACTTACTTCAACTAGAACTCACACTTAATTTACATTACAAAGATCTTATCCTTTCGCAAGGTCTCTAGTAGAGTGCTTAGAGGCTCCTCATGCACCTCCTTGGTTTTAGAGTATATTAGAATACCTTCAATAAATACTACCACAAATTTGTCTTGGTAATATATATATACTCTATTAATCAATTACATGAATATTTTTTGATAATTAGTGAGTCTGATATCCATTACTACGAATTCATAGTGCCCGTACCTTGTACAAAAAGCAGTCTTGGAGATATCTTCCTTCACCACCATTACTTGTTAATATCCTGACAAAAAATTCACATTGGAGAAGTGTTTTGATCCATGTAGTTGATTGAACAATTCATCGATTAGATTTAGAGGACACTTATTCTTTATCATGATTTTCTAAGCTCATAATAATCAATGCAAAGGCGCATTGACCTATCCTTCTTCTTGATGAAGATGACTGGTGCAACCCGTGGTGAAGCACTTGGGTGTATAAAACCTCTCTCAAAATTCTCTTTTAGTTGATTATTTATCTATTCAAGCTCCACAACAGCCATTCTATATAGATTCATGAATATTTGAAATTCCCCAGGTATATGATCAATCAAGAATTCAACATCTCTTCTAGGAGGAAGACCAGACAATTCCTCGAGGAACACTTCACTGAATTCCCTCACAATAAGAATATCTTCAAGGATGGTTTCTTCGGTAGATTAAATAATTTTAACAATATAGGTGTGATCATTTGGAAGTAATATAAATGCTTGAGATGATTGTGCTAATGAATATTCATCCACCTTATTACACTTGTACTGAATTGGGGGTCGATTTTCCATACAAATAGTGATTTCCCTCTAAAGACAAATTATGATGGATCTATATAAGGAAATATAAAACATTCCAATAATTGAATAAAATTCCATGAGAGGGAGTATGACGAGGATCTTGAGGATGTTCAATCCACAAATTACAACAGGGGGAGTTATATTCATGGGATGCAATGATTTCCTAATTTTCTATTCTCACCAAAATCTTTACATTAATGACTTATGGAGGTGTTGGGATTGTTCTACTAATATTTTGGGACATAAAATAATGTGTAGAACCAAAATAAAAAATTATGGTTACTATTCTTGAATGAATAACTAGCATACCTATCACCACTTCGTTGATGGGGTTTGCTTCGAAGGTTGTGATGGAAAAATCTCTCCCTTGCTACCATAGAGGTAGTTGGTTACCTCCATGAACCCTTGGAATAGGTCACTAGTTTTCAAAGTTACAAGGTTATTTTTAGTTAATGTAAGAAACAAAACATTGTGGGTATAACGAAGTGTTCTTATCCTATATCGTAGTAGCGGGATTTTCTTGTTGGCAGTTAATGTCTCGATTCCCTTATCTTCCACACTTAAGGCTTTTCCTCATCCTCTTTAAGAAATTTCTAGGGTGCTTCTTTACTCACCATTGGAAAGTGGGGTGATGAAATTTCATAGCACCATTTTATTTTTTCCATTGTACTTCTAGAATTAAATTCCACCTTATGTTTCTTATCCCATGATACCCCTAATATTCTTCAATCTCCATTTCAACATTGAGGGCACATCGTACAATTTCCTCATAGATATAGATGTCATGGATAGATTGGGATTTCCATAGGCTAGTTTTTAGCCCAAAAAATAAGAATTTAACATTGTATTATGGGGTAGAAACAAAGACAAAGGTGTATAGTCAAATTCTAGTGATGTTTTACTCATTCCCATCGATGGATTCGTATCTTTTTTCTTGAAGTAATGGAAGTCCCTTTCCATATTAAGTCGGTGGGTGCGAGGAAAATATTTATCAAAAAACATTTTTTGGAAATCCTTCCATTTCAACGCATCGATCTTCTCCTCAGGCTTTGTATTTTGGATAAATTTTTATTATTGATCACCTTCAACCTCCATACGATAAGCAGCCATAAGTACCTTCTCTTGTTCAGAACATTGAAGGATAAATAAGATCTTGTCAATCGTGTTGATCCATTTTTTGGTGATTTAGGGATCAGATCATCCATTAAAAGTAGGGTGATTCTATCTCACGAAGTTCTCAATTGTGGATTTTTATTTCCTGGGGGGGTGGAAAATTCATTTTTACCCATGATTCAATTAAAAACATGAGTAAATTCAGAGATTATCAGGACAAAGTTTTCAATTCCCGCTCCCATCAGATTGGGAAACCCATTAGAATAGTCATTACATTGATCATGGCATCGGTTTTCAGCCCGATTCCTCCTATTACTGACCATTGTATGGAATAAAAGGAAAGTTAGGGGTAACAAATAAAGGGGAATCCAATTACAAAAAGGGATAACATATAAGTTACACTTATTTCTTTAACTTATGAATTTATAGGCTTCAATATATGTCATCCATGATATACTTCCCAAAATATATTCTTAGGGGAATTTTTTTATTCCCTTAATAATGTTTCATACAATGACTATTAATTTAAAAAAGAATATCCCATGGTAGTGTCGTAACCAATATTGGAGCAAGGCCCGTTGTTGTGCACCGGTTCCCATTCGAGTCTAGCTCAATGCACTGTTTTTGGATTTTACCCCTAGATACATCTTTTCCAAAGCCACCTCTACCTGCTTGTATCAAGAGAGGGTTTTATTTTCCTGATAAAACACTTAATAAATACTCACAAAAATTTATGGATGGTTTTATTATACTTAGTATTATCCTTAAGGATTTCACTAGGGTTTTCTAATCCTAATTCCAAAAATAACAGAACCTATCCTCTGATACCAACTATAGCAACCCTACTCTTTATTGCACACATAAAAATGATTTATTACCTAAAATTTAACTTAAGAAGACTCTAAGGATTGATATTTATAGTGTCTTGGGGAATTATGAATATTACATGACGACATAAGATATAAAATAAAACAAATTTATTCAAAATATCTTTTACATGACCACAACATTCCTTCGTACATAGCATTTCATGGGATAACACGAGAAAATGCATAAGAAAATGGTGAGCTATAAAGCCCATTAAGGGAGTAAGAAAGGCCTAACATGAATAATATAGTACATTTTAGGAAATAGGCATATCAATGGGGCCCCAGAGAAACATGAACATAAAGTCCTGATATAGCCTGACTATCAAAACATGGAAATGTGGAAATAACATTTAACATGATATTAGCACGAGAGATGGCTCATTTCACATGGAAAATGATTAAACCCTCATTGAACAGGAATTATAATGAGTAAACCCTTATTGAACTTGATGTATCGTGATACTAATCTTTACCCAATGCATTGGAGCGCTATCAGGGCGCACCCTTCTTAATGATTTCATTTCATGCACAAGTGTGCCACATAGATCATACAACATAGAATCATTCAAAATCTTCAATTATTCCATGATAAAAGAATGTTGAATACATACATGAAACTATATAATCAATAAGTAAATGTGTGTAAAGGTGAATACCCTTGATATATAAATGGGAATGGTATTCACTACACAACGACTTTGGCTTGGAAAATCACGGTGCAATTTCGGTAGCATAACGACATGACATAAGAATTCATAAAAATGATTGATGAGAGAGAAAGGGGTATCTCATCATATGTACATGAAATGTACAATAAGTGGTAATTTAGATACATGTCCAAACATATGAAATGGAATTTATACTGTTAATATAAAATAATTGCTTGAATGTAAATGAAGAGGGAGAAATACCTTGAGGAATTTCGATAAGGTAATGGGTGTATATTGGAGAAATTAATGATAGAGAACAGGGTATACAATCATTAAATCATAATATGGGTAGTATATGGGATTTTCAAAATCATATCCCAAAATTTGTAATTGAATATAAAAGGTCATAACATCATAATTTAATTTGGACAAAAATTAGAAAGGAAGAAATCCCATAAATGGAAGTTTGATCCCAAAGGCTTGAGAGAGGCTTGAGAGAGGCTTCTAGGGAGCTTTGGGAGCCTTTTGAGGATTTTAGAGAGATAAGGTTAGGTTTTGGTAAAGATAGAAATGGTTTGAGTGAAGATGAATGGGAGAATGAGTGGATTTATATAGGAAAAGGGAGGAAGTTTTTTATTATTTTTGTTTTGGTCACTACACATTAAACTAATCAAAACCAAAAACCATATCATGGTTTTATCCAATGGTTTTTGGAAAAGGGGATTGAAAAACATTAGTTTATTAGGAAAACCACTGAAATTATTATAATAATAGGTTTTCTTATATAGAGGTGACTCACACACTCTTAAGGAAATCATTCTGAAATGTTAAAATGTTTTATAAGTCTTGGATGGTCCACCAAGGCTTTGTAAAATAAATCAAAAAAAAACTAACATCACATTATTTGAAAGGTAAAAATATATTGTGAGAAAATCCATTTTATTGTATTTTATTAAATCACTATTGGGTCATTATGATGTCATAAAACACATTATATATTTAAACGATATTTATTTTATACCCAAAAATTATACTGTCTCAGAAAATTATGAAAAATTCACCATAGATAATTTCAAAATCCTGAATCCAAAAATAATATTCATTTTATCAAAATAATTTTCTAAATATTTTCATTTATACTATTAAAATAAAGAATGACATTTATTATAAATTCATGGGTTTTGACACAAAATAGCTTTCAAACCTTAATAAAATTTAAAATTTTATTCATAAAAAATTATACAATCATTTATATTTAATAAAAAGAAATTTAGTAATAATATTTTATTAAAAGATTATTTAATTCCAAACCCATTAGTTCATCAAAATAGATTTCTTAATTGAATATTAACTAAAAATACTATTTGTGCTTAAAAAACCATTTACAAAGTAACAATGATTAAATTAATTCATATTCATTATAAAAAAACAATGTACATAATCATAGTGCTATGGTGTTGTTACATAACCACTTAAAACTCCCTTATAATACCTAAGGTTAAAGAGTGAAATGGTGAGGGACTGTTAGGGAGGCTCAGATAACATCTCTTGGGTGGTAATCTCTATTAACTTACACTTCTCTTATAGGTGGTTTCTTTCACGCATTATGTGTTAAAGATCGTCTTGGGATTTGTTAAGAGTGAAGCCGAGTGACGCTAGCTCCTTTACCATCTCTGAAAAATGGGATTCGTATGGAGAAATTCCATTGGATGAGGCCATCACTTCATTTTTATGGGTAAATTGGATCTGTTTAATCCTTATATTTATACTAATCATGTCATCAGAGTTCAACGACTACATTAGCAACGATAAAAATTCTTAATAGTATTTTAAAATCCAAAAACATAAAACCAAGGAAGTGCATATCTTTTATATAACCGTTGTATATAAAAATAAATTTAAATATATCAAGATGAATTTTTATTAATAAAATTTTGGGTCATTAAAATATGGTTGGAGGGAGAATGTTTATACCTAGGGGAAGTGGTCGGAACACTAATTTTGGGACTAAGAGAATGAGTGATATCTATATCCAAGGTAGTGGTATAACTTAGAATTATATAGAATAATATATTAATACACCTCAAAAAACAAAGAGAAAGCTTGTATGTTTTTAACATTCATCTTTTGACCACAGGAAGTGAAATTTGCCAACACTACCTAGAGAATGTTACAATTTAATCCAGTTTGGGCATCTTCAATTCTATTGTCATAGTGTTGTATTTTTAGGTGCTGGGAAAATGACTTAGGTTTCACATACATCATATAAATCAATGGGATGAGGGCTATAGAATAATTCTAATCAGCAAAACTGATCTATCCCTGGTGATTCTAGGAATACTAGGACCCCTCAATAAGTGATATCTCAATAGGGTAAATTAGAACAAAGTGCAGTGATTAAGAATTTTTATTGAGTTGAGCAAGTGATTATGGATGATCAATCTTGACCATTGATGATGAGTGTTAATAATATTTTGAGTTCAACCCTTATGCACTATTTTTTATTTGGGTTTATAAAATTCGTTTATTACTTATCATGCTATTGATCATCATGTTTTTCATGCTGAGATGATACCATTTATTTTGAAACCTCAAAAACCTCTTGGATTAAGAGAATATCAATCCATTTATTTCAAGGTGTTTTCTATAACTATAAAAGGGGATGAATTGATTGGTAATGTGTTTTTAATTGAGATGGATGTCTATGAAATAATCCATGGTATGGACTAGTTGACAATGATCATGTATAACATCGACTGTTATACTTGATCGATTATTTTTATGATTGATTTTGGATTTAAGAATATATTTAGAGGAGTTCAGAATGGAAATTATTATGTGGAAAATTTTTTGGCATAAGAATTTAGACATATATCTTACCAATTTGGAACCTATGAACCTGGAATTGGTTGATGAGAATAGCGATAGTGGTTTTAAAACATTTTTTTATGTTTAGGATATTTTTCAATATAATTTCTGAGGGTTTCCACACACAAGTAAAGTAAAGATTACAGTTTGTCTCTTACATCAAAACAATCCAATTTCAGTTCTATCTTATCTAATGAAACCAACATAATTATGGAAAATAAATGCCTAGTTTTAAGAGTCAAAATGAAATGTTTTCATTCATCCTAGTACATCTCCATGGAAAACATCAATTTTGTTTGCGAAAAAATAGGATGGAAATCATTGTTATTTTTTAGATTATCATATTCTTAACCCGGTAAAAATAAAGAATAGGTATAATTTTCAATGCACTGATGATTTGGTTAATCAACTATGGGGAGATGAGCGATTATCTAAAATTGAATTGCATTTGGGATATCCTCAATTTCTAGTTTGGAAAGAGGATATTCCAATAATGGCATTAAGAAGTAGATAAGCACATTATGAATATATGGCTACACCTTTTGATCATACAAATGCACCATCTATCTATATAGAATTTATGAATCAGAAATTTCAATGGTATATGGATTATTTTTTGGTGGTGTTTGTGGATAAAAAGTTGGTGTATTCATAGATAACGGATGATCATGATAAACACTTGGCAACAATTTTGGGAATCTTTCATGGTAATTATTAGTATGGAAAACCATCGATGTGTGATTTTTTCATTCAATTTGTAAATTTCTATGTCCATTTTAGGCCAAAAAAGTACTTTCTTTGGATCTATAAAAGACATATGTTGTGATATCTTGGAAACTACAAAATAATTTCTTTTGGATGCACAATTTCCTTAGCCTAGCTTGTTATTACTGATTCCTCATTCAAGAATTTTCCTGAATAGCTTCAACAAGGAAAAATTGATGAGGTAAAATGTTTCATTTCAATGGAATTATGAATTTTGGATTTCTTTCTATAAGCTTAATTTTCACCTTACATCAGCACCAATCATGATATTTATAAAAATGGGACATGGTTATGTGGTGTATTAGGATGTTTTTGGCATCATGGTTGGGATGTGTTCTCATACAGGTAGATCATGTGGATTCGTTTTAATCATGATTATTTTAGTTTCTTTATTAATAATACTCTAGAAAGGATTTGGAATAATATTATATAGTCCATGAATTTATCACATGACATCATTAAATCATTGGATAGAAGTTTATAGTGTTTACGGATCATAAGAGCTTTAAACACATTTTATCACAAAGAGATTTGAATCTATGAAAATGAATCTAGATGTAGAATCACAAAATGGTTTATTTTTAAAAAACCTTTACATCAGGTAAATAAAATTTAGTGGAATATTTATTTAGAAAAAACCCATATAGTTAGTTGAAAAAAGTAACTTCAGATTAGTGGTAGTTGATGTCTGTGATAGATGACATGCACATGGATTGTGAAGACTAAGGAAGTGTTATGGTTTACTTAAGGTATTTTGATCCTAATATGGTTCAAAAGGTAAAGGAGGTATTGAAATATGATTCTGAATGTGTTTTTATGAGATAAAAACTCATTCATGGGGAGAAAATTGAGGTATGAGTTATTGAAAGAGGATCATTTTTTTGGTTCAGAGATATGATGGTTATAATGATGGATTTTCAAGAAAAACCAATTCATTCTTAACACCACTCGATATTGGATTTTGAATCAAGAATGAAAAATATATTTAATGAATTGAAAGCATAATTTTTGTGTTCTATCAGGAAAAGTGAAGTGGCTTTGTTTATTATGAGATGTATCCCCTATTATATGGTTAAGGTAGAGAACTAGAAGATAATGGGAATGTAACATTATTTAGCGATCCCCATGTAGAAATGGGAACAAATAGTTGGGGATTTTATAACCAATCAACCAAGGATGGTTTAAAAAGATAATTCCATGTGAGTGATATTATAGAAGATGTCACATGCCGATCTTTAAAATTATTTATTTTATTATTTTCTTAGATTTTGATATACTTGTAGAGGTTTGGGTTGAGTCTCTATTTTAATTTTTGAGTTTTTATTTGGAAATGGGTGTTTTGGGATTGGAAGCATCAGGCTTGTGGACATAGCATAGTTTGGGAATTGTGTAACTTTTCCTAGGTAACTGCGTGGTCTTCCTATATTCTTAAATAAAATAAAAATTAAATGAAATATAATGTAAAATAATATTAAAGGTGAATGTATTTATAATAATAATAGTAATATTATTATTAATATTATGAATATTATTATTACTATTATTATGTTTATTATTAATATTATTATTATTATTATTATTATTATTATTTAGGGGTAGTTATTTTATAGAGACCCCATGGTGACCTCTTATTCATATCCCCTTACCCCTTACACGACTCAACCCACTTACTCTCCTACTAGTATGCACGGCCCCCACCGACCAAGGCCCTCTGGATGCCTCTCTACCTCCTCTGATAGCAGATCCTCTGCATGTGGCTGACCTACCCCCTCTCCTACTCTCATGACCTACACCCCCCTCTCTTGATGGTGTGATCTGGCTGGCTGGGAGAGCTCTGATGTGCCATTTCTCCCTTCCTTCCACCACTTTTCCTCCGGATTTTCAGTATGGATCACTCCAATGAGTCCCCTGTCCCTTCTTCTCCGTCTATTTCATGATTTTATTCTCTTTTAGGTAATCTATTCTTCTTAGACAACCCCTAATGTATTTAGTGGTTATTCTTTTAATATATTCTTATTATTTTTCATTCTTCGGGTCCCTTCAAGGCCGGTTGTAGCCACCATCATCACAGGATGTGGATTTACCATTGTTTTTGTTAAGGGTTTTAAGTTTTTCATATCAGATCAATTTTAATTTAGGGGTTCTGTGATATTTGAGTTATCAGATATTTAACTTGGGTGTTTTGGTCTTTATCACTATGTTTTGAGTTGTTGGTAAATTTTTATAGAGTGTGTAGGACCACGCTATAGTGTCTTTGGGTTGTGAGCATCGATAATGCCTATATATTATATGCATAGGTAAGTAATATATATATATATATATATATATATATTCGCTTTGTACATATTCCGTCATGGTGTGGGTAATATGTGCAATGTAGTTAGGGGTATATATATATATATATATATATATATATATATATATCAATGAATGAATTCATGTTCATGTATGTGCAAAGTGTCGATTTGAGTGGTCGTTGATAAATAGTGATGTGTTCGAGGTAGTTCCCCAATGCCTATGCCTCTAATTTGAATTCCATAATTGCTTGAGTGTTTTAAAAAGTTAATTTAATATTAAATAGTATATAAATACTATGAAATGTAATGGAAATTATTGGTGTTGGACTTCCCTTTATTTTTTATGTTTCACTTTTAGGTTTTGAAATTCGTAGAGTTTATTTCAGTTTGGTTCAAAGATTTATTTAGAACAATCAAACTTTTAAATGCTTAAAATGATTTTCTAAAATGCTATTGGGCATGTGGTTGGTATTTCCCAAGATGTTTTATGTGTTTATAATAGTTATTCTAGTTTAATTGAATGAATATGATTTATTGTGTGATTTTTAAAAGGAGAAATCACATGTTTTTGTTAGTTTGGTAAATTGCATGTGTTTTCCTATTAATTTGAGTCCAATTGGTATTTTTACTAACATAAAATGTTTTCTTTACTACAACCATGGTTTCAAGATATTTTTTAAAAGTTTGGTTCCTTGGTTTCTTAAATGGGATTTCAAATTTTTTTTGAATGTGTCATGTGATTTTTCTTTTCCAAAATGAAAATATTCCTTGCATCATAAAGAGACATATACGACACATTATGAATGATTTTTGAAAAAGGAATACCCCTATAGAGGCATTAAACCTTATTTTATAAAAATTATGTGTATTTTTTTATGATTTATTTTTGATATGTTCCAAGCTATGAGGCTTCTTCATTTTTATGGGATGGAAAAAGGGAGGTGTTATCAAGGATGATGATCAATGGTGAGAGTTTAAATGTGTTTTTGAATAAATAAAATTAATTTTTTTTCTAGTTTGATAAAAACTCACCAAAAAATCAAATAGAGCACATGGGAATCTTAGGGTATCTAGGTGGTCAGACTAGGACTACTATGCTAGATGATATGGAAAGGGTTCATCCCAATTTCATCTAGCTAGATTTATTCTTACAACAATAACTAAACTATGATGATTAGAGACCAATATGTTATGGGGGTGTCCCCTAATAGTCGCTCGTGCATGAGAATGATGATGGTCATGGTTTCTATGCCACATTTTGGTGAGGTATGTGGTTCCTTATGTCCCATTGTTCTAGTTACCTATAGGGATTTTCCATGGTTCTTGGTTATGACATGATTCTTTTGAAGTGATTTTCATTTCATCTACCTCATGCTTGATCCATCCTTTGTGAAAACCATATTTTAATTTGAACTGCTTTCATTAAATTTTGATATGATATAGAATTATTGAAATCTATTTTGAATATTTAGTGGAAGACTAATTTTTGTCTTTAAGAGGAAAATATATTTCATGATTTGAAAGAATGAAAAACATTATTTTATTATGTATTATTTTCAAACATGCATGTTTTGGTTTCTTTAAAGGTAAGGGACTAGGGTGTATTACTTCCTTAGAATTCCTACTGATCATCTCAATGCTAACACCAACTTCTACTTTTCAATTTTAGGTTCCATTAGTTTTGGACCACTTTTGGAGAGAGCATGGCGTTATGTAGTGTGGTGAACCACGAGGTCGGTTGGAAGTATGTTTTGTTGTGAAACATTACATTATTTATACTAATAGTGTTTGTCTATATTGTTTAGTTTATATCTAATTATTTTCCATTTTTTATGGGCCAAATTGTTCAGAACTTTATTAGTTTGATTCCCAACACTAGTCATGAGCTCGTGGGGATCGGGAACACCCTTGGGGTCTTGTCTCCGATCGAATCGGGTGGATAGTTAATGGTTAGCCCGGGGTAGTTCAGGAAAAAATGGTATCAGAGGTGGCCCTTGTTATTTGGGGTTGTCTGGTAGCATGGATATTAGGATTTTTTGGACATAAGAGTTTGGTGTGGGAAGAACGTTATGGACCTTTTCCCATCTTGAGCCTCGAGTTTCCTGAGGTAGTTCGAGATTTGATTTTTTTTCTTTTCTTGGTCTATATGGAAAAGGGATGAGAAAGGAAGTGATTTGGTGTTACACAACGAGCTTTCATGGATTGGGGACCCATGTACAACCTGAGTACATGGTTCAATACACATTCTATGGCGGACACTCCCTCAGAGCATAGTCTTCTAAGCCATGTTGTTGGATTGAAATAACTACTATTTCTTTGTTTATGGATGTTCTGATGTGAGTTATGTTTGGGATTAGTTTTAGTTGGCTTGAGTGAATTCCAAAAATAATAATGGTATAAAAATAAAGGTGGTTTCAAAGGGTAATGTGGCTTTTGGATTGTAATAACGGTTTTTGGAAATGGAATTTTTTTTCATTCAATGGAATGAGTAGTTTCAATGGGAATAATGGAAGGTGTAATAGTCTTTTTATGGTGTTTTGGAAATAATTTTGGGAAGGTGAAATGAATGTTTCTTGGGAATTTGGTATATACGTTGAGTGACATGTTTTGGAAATGATAAATGTTTTGAACTGACCATTGGTATTTCTATGATTGATTACAAATATAAATGTACGCATGAGGAATGTGTCTAATTGGTTGTTTTTTTGTGGATGAGTTCTTGAGTTATCGGATAGATATGTATATTTGAGACTTCAGGGAATAAAAATGGTTGGTATTTAATTTTTTATTACTAAAAAGTAGTTTTCAAAAGAGGTGATTTCAATGATTTAAAATTTAAGTAATTTTTTTAGTAATTTCAGTCCATGCTAAGAATCCTTTTTCAAGGGATTTTGGTTTTTTCATGTTGAATTATGGTTGGAATAGTGATTTGAGTTTTATTTTTTGGTTTGGTTTTGATATGTGGGATTTTGATTAATGATGCATTTTGATTCGGCTTCATGCTTATTGTTTTTGAGTATACCACCCAAAAAAGTGCTAGAGGTTTCTAGTTAGTCCCTTCTTGTTGTAGGTTCTTCCCAAAATCATAACAGAGTGTTAGAAATGAGTTATTTTTAGTTTTTTCTTCAGTCTTCCATGGTGATCATGATATATTGAAGGCATCAGACCGTCTTGGTGAAATTATTGTAAATTTCATATAAATTTAAACTCCAAATGACATGAGAGTTTTTGTAGGTTTGGATTCATTTGATGGATCAACATTGGATTGATAGAAGAAGATTATCCTAGCATCCTTACATGATGGAACGTCTTGGAATGTGTGTAAAAACACTTTAGTTTGATGTTTTATACATGAGGAGGTGATGGAAAGGAATATGGAATAACTCATGAGTGTATAGTAATGCTAATGTGTAGTGAAGGCCAACATGGGGCATTTTGGGGGGGGGGGTGATTCCCTTTTCTCGAGAGGTAGAATGAGAGAATTAGTTAATGTTATCTTGTGTGGGGTATTCATCTAGGGTTCATGGAATGATTATTTTTTTTGTTCAAGAAGGCCCCCCATCAGCTGAGAAGATAGAATCAAAGGAACCTATTTTAGACAGGTCTTCTTGTCAATTTCATCTTCTATTAGCCGGGACACTCGCTTGTTTTCTTATGGTGTGGTTATTTTTCGTACATTAAGTCTCTATGTCACCATCCATTGATGGATTTCCATCAGAGTTTATTTTTGGGACACTTGGAGAGGATATAGTACCTGCATCCTCAGAAGAAATCTCAACTTATGGATGGAAACTTTTGACTGTGAGGTAGTATTTGATTCAAACATTAGAGATCCATTCATAATCCCTAGAGTGAAGCATGTGTGCTATCAAGAATAATTTGGTGTGAGGAGACCAAACCTTTTTTTGTCTCTAGTGTTGAGATATAGTTATTTTAAGTTTCTCTGTTGTGGCTTCTACATCATAAAGGTTCTATTTTGTTGAAAAAGGGTGTATACACATCTTCTCCTCATTTTGATCATTGTTTTTAAAAGTCCCTCTTTGGTTTTAAGTATTATTGGTGACCTTGTGTCCATGTAAACCTCTATAGTTTCGGTTTTTCCTTATAAAAGAGATCCCATGAAATGTTATATCTTTGTGGATGTGAGTCTCTGAATGGTTTTCCTTGTTTGTTTTTTCCATTGTGGACTAGTTTTTTTTATTTATGGGTTGTACTGGTTTTGGAGTTTCCTACATCTTGGGGAATAATGAATAGTGGTTTTGTTCACTATCTGGTTTGGGGTTTTTCATTATGAACCCCATGTAGTGGGTGTTTGGTCTATGTGGATAGATTTTGGGTTTATTTTTGTTGGATTTTTTGTGTTTGTGCCACTAAGAGGATTTGGTTTTTCATGGTGGGGAGACCCTCCATGGTTCTCCATTTTTTTGGTTGATCCAATTTTTGTCCAGGTTTCTTTTTATGGGTTTACCTTATGAAATGGGTTTCTAGTTTGTGTTCTAAATTACCAGATGCTATGAGGTTTGGTATTTGCAGAGATTTTGTGGGTCAGATGGTATTGAGTTTCCCGTAATGGCCCATATTGCATGTTCAAAGCCAGTCAACTCCAAAATGGTGGGATGACCACAATTTATGTTGTTAAGATTCCTTCTAGAGTTATCGGTGCTAGTTGTTTTCTTGGAGTGGGGAGAACCCACACCTTTTCTCCATGGTTCTACTCATAGTATTTTACCTTATATCTAGTCGGGTGTGACTGGTGGAGTGAAAATTCACACCATGTTCGGGATTTCATTGGCCTCATTCCGTTTCAAACTCTAGATTGATTCATAATTTGGTTGGGTAACTATCTAGGGGAAGAATTTTTTTATAGTGGGGAGAATTTTCACACCCCATAATTAAAATTATTTAATTTATTATTATTTTTGTCTTTGGATATTCGTGTTGAGGTTTAGGTTGAGTCCCAGTTTCAATTTTTGAGTTTTAATTTTGTGGTAGCTTCAGGTGTGTGGACAGAGCACGATTTGGGAACCATGCGCATTCACCGAGGTAACCGTGTGGTCTTCCCATGTTCTTAAATAAATAAAATTTAAATGAAAAATAAAATAATAATAAAATAAAAAGTAAATGACTTACTAATAATAGTAATAATATTTTTGTTATTATTATTATTATTATTATATTTATTATTAATATTAATATTAACATTAATATTATTTAGGGTTATTTATTTTATTATAATCCTAATAGGTTTTCCTTCACCTCATACCCCTTACGCGACCCAACCCCCTTCATATCCTCCCTGTGCATGCAACCCCCACAAGTCAAGGCCCTCTAGTGCACCTTCCTCCCTCTTCAGGAAGTGGATCCTCCTCACAGGGTCAGCCTTTTCTATCCCCTATTCTCATGACCCCCTCTCCTTCTCTTTTTACCCAACCGACTAGGAGAGCACTGACACACCGCTTCCTCCTTCCGGTTGCCGCTTTTCCTCCTGATTTTTTGTGAGAATCTCTCTGGTGAGTCCCCTCTCCCTTTTTCTCCGTCAATTTCATGGTTTTCTTCTATTTTATGTGATTTTTTCACCATTAAATAACCCATATATTTTTTTGGGTTCTTATTTTAATCTATTCTTAATATTTAGTGGTTTTTAGGTCCCATCCAGGCTGGTTCTTTCCAGCACCGTCAAGGGAAGTGGATTCATCATTGTTTCAGTAACGTTTTTTTAAGTTTTTAAATTCGGTTCAATAATAATTTAGGGATTCTGTGATATTTGAGTTATCTGCAATTTTTTTTGGTTGTGCAGGTCTTTTCCATGGTGTGTTGATTTGTTGGTATATTTTTATAGAGTGTGCCGGACCCCATTACGGTTGTTTTGTGCTGTGAGCATCAAGAACGACAATATGTACATGCATAGGGATGTAATACATACATACATATATATATATATATATATATTACCTTTATACATATTCCTTCATGGTGTGGGGAATATGTTCTATGCATCTTACTATATATATATATATCTATACTTTCTTGTGTGTGAAAATGAAAAGTGTCTGCTTTAGTGGTCATTGACAAATATCGACATATATGAGGTTGGTTCCCTATTCCTATTACATTAATTTGAATTCCATAATTTATTTAGTATTTTAAAAAGTTAGTTTAATATTAAACAGTATATATGTTCTATTTAAAGTGATGGTGATGCCTATTGTTGGGCTTCCTTTTATTTTTCTTTGTTCTCTTTTATGTTTTGAAAGTATAGTCTTCATTTATGTGTCATTACAAACATGCTTTAGAATCCATGAAACTTTAAATACTTAAAATAGTTTCTATGGTGGTTTTGGGAATGAGTTTAGTATTTACCATGATTTTTTATATGTGTATATTAGTTGTGGATTTTAAATTGAATGAAGATGAGTTAGAATTTGATTTTAATGTAGACAAATATAATGATCTAGTTATTTTGAAAAAATGGATGGGTGTTTGTATGAATTTGAGGTCATTTGGGTTTTTTCCCTTCTTAAACGGTTTTATTTGTTTCATGATTTTTTCATTCTTGCTTTTAAAAGTGTGGTTCCTTGGTTATTTAATTTGGATTTGAAAACATTTATGAAAGTGTTGGGTGATTATTCTTTTCAACAATTAAAATATGCCTTGCGAAGTAAATAGTTATGTTTGGCACATTAAGAATGGTTTTTGAAAAGGATAAATCTTTCATGAGGCATGCCCCCTTGATTTAGAAAAAATAATGTCTAATTTGAATTTTTTAAATTGTAATATGTGGCTAGTAAAAAGGTATCTGCATTTTTTTGATGAAAAAAAGGGGGGATGTGATCCATGAGTGATATTATTGGTGATAGGGTGAAAGTGTTGTGGAATAAAGAAAATTATATGTTTTTATTTTTTATCTAGATGAAAACTCACCACCACATGAAATAGTGCACATGGGTTGCCCGAGGTATCTAGGTGGGAAGACTTGGACTAGTATGCTAGATGATATGAAAGTGCTTCATCTTGATTTCACCTATCTGGATTGACACTTACAACACTAACTAAACCATGATTATTGGATGCCACTTGGTTATAAGGGTTTCCCTTACTAGTGTTCATGAATCATAATTCTGATGGTCTTGTTTTCTAGTCCATGTTTCACCGAGGTATGAGGTTCCCAGGTTCCTATTGTGGAAGTTATCTTTATGGATTTACCATTTTTCTCTCTCATGTCATGATTCTTGTGAAGTGATTTTCATTTCAGCTATTTCATCCTTGATCTCTCTTTTGTGAGACAATATTTTAATTTAAATTTATTTCCTTTCATTTGGAAATGTTAATTCATGCTTTAAAACTATTTTGAAAAATTAGTGGAAGTGAAATTCATTTCATGAAAAGTAAAACATGTTACTTGATTTGAAAAGAATGAAAAATTTTATTATTATGTATTTTTTTTCAAACTATAATGCTTTGGTTTTCTATTAATAGTAATGCCATAGGGTGTTTTTGTTCATTAGAATTCCTAACGAGCATCTCGGTGCCCAAACCTACTAAATATTTTCAGTTTCATGTTCATTTATTTTTGGATCACTCTTGTATCAAGTGTGGTTCTATGTTTAGTGGTGAACCATAAGGTCACTTGGAGGTATTTTTTTATATGCTACTTTATTTTATGTTTTGATTCTAGTGTTTATCTATGTTGTTCTATATATATATATATATATTTTTTATTTTTCCTTTTTTATGGGACAAATAATTTTAAAATATTTACGTTTGATTCCCAACAGTAGTTCCTAGCCCATGGGGATTAAGATCACCCTTTCGACCTTAACGTCGATCGACTTGCATTCCCAGTTCATAGTTGACCCCGAGTGGTTCGTGAAACTAGATCACAATGAATACCATCTTAAATACTCTTCCTCAATCCCCTAAAATTCATGAATTATCAAAAATAAATATCTAAGAAGTGTTAAAGAATCATAACAAACCAGTTTCAATAGTATCAGACCAAGATCTATGATTTACATCTCTTTTTTGGAAATCCTTTTAAAAATCCATTTTAACTCAATTAACTATGATCAAGGAATACTATCCATAGATAGATAGACAATTAGAAAGGATGATATAATAGTTGTAACAAATCCTTAGGGCTTCTGTTATGCATTTTTGTGGCCTGGGGGAGGATCAAAAACCATTAGTGGAGTTGTCGTATAACAAACATTATTAGGGTTTGGTAAATATGGCTCATTCTAAATCAATTTTTGGGAATCCTTTTTCTTATATTGGTTTTTGGGTGGAAGAATATTAAACATAACTACTTGTACCAAGCCTTATGTAAGATAAAATGGAGGAATTTTCATTTATCATGAAGATAATAGTGATGGCTCAGGTTCATCAAAGATCATTTTTGGATCATATTCAACGGTCATTGTGGTTAGAGTTGAGTGATCATGTGTTCTTAAGAATTTGTTCAATTCATTGATGACATCATTTTGGGAAGAAGGTAAATTTTTCTCTGTGATACATATGCTCATCTGAGATACTTAAATGGGTTCGTGAGGTGGAATATCTATTGGATTTTCCACTATAGTTTTGTTTAGTGGATAATGGGTTCCATGTATCTCAATTAATTAATTGTCATTCAATCCCAGACCATTTGATTTGATGATATCACATTGAACTATATCTAGATGCAAAATTATATCATTTTCCGGTGTAGATTTTGAATATGCAAGATAAATTCTCTCATGTGGATAAATTCAATCTATTGTTGGTTTTATGGGAAAATCATCAGATTCAGATTAAGACATTGTAGTTTGAGATTGAAATGATTAATCAATAGAGAAAATATATTTTTGTAAATGGGGGGGGGGGTGTTCCCTTTATGGAGATGAGAATTCTAGTAGTACAGGTTTTATGAATGTTCATTGCTTTTTTAATGTTAGTAGAATCTATGCAATACCTTCCATGAAATTGTTCCTCTAAAATAGTTTGCACAGGGTAGGTGCTTGGTTACTCACACAGATTGACCAAAAAGTGAATCCATTAAGGATAAGCCATGAAATTTCAAGTATAGAGGTTTAGGATGATTGGATCATGGTTTCTATATCCATGAAAGAAAACCATATGGGGTGTGTTTGGAATTAGTGGCAAGTGCATGGTTGGAAAATGGTTTTCATAACTGTAAACACTAATCGTTCATGGTTAAAAACATGATTCATATTCTGTGAAACTAATTCAGATAACATTCAAAATGAATATTTTTCTAATAATAAAATACTAAAAATAATTCCACTCTGTACTATGGATGGAGAAAACATTCCATTTCATCTAGGAGGAATCTGTAGGTGAATCTAAGAGTGTTGGTGGCCCAGTTTCCCTAGTAAGTTCCCTTATTGGTTTCTTTACACACTTTTCTTCTTCTACCATCCCCTAAATTTATGGATATAATATATTTGGTATATATTAATGTTTTTATATTCCAATAATGATATGGTATTTTTTTTCTTGATATGGAATATAGTCTAGTGATGTTTTTTGGAGTTTCATGCTGTATTTTTGGAGTTTGAAGTTGGGTTTTTTGAGTTTATTATTCTTCTCACCTTTGGAAATTTTATGACATTGCAGATATCATAAACCAACACATATTTAGAGTCAAGATATCAAATTTTTGTACTGATAAATCAGGATATAATTTGAATGGATTGTGGTTTTGGATCTTGGGGCAAACTGGGAGTTGTCGTGTTAGTGTGTTTAGAGACTTTGATATTTTTTTTTATTTGTAATTTGTAGTATGATATTTTTATCTTTGGTTAAATATTTAGTTTTGTTAAATTTTACTCATAAATTATATAGTTTTTGTCTGGTAATTGTTATTTTTCAGTGGTTTTTATTTTAAAAATGGAAAACCATCCACAAATATTTATGAAGCCCTAGGTATTAATTGCCAGCAATTTGTGTCTTGGGAATGTCAACTAAGGAGAATAACACACTCCAAATCATAAAAATAATGTTATTTAGGGGTATGATATTACATTATAAGAGATAAATTTTATTCCTTGGTGTTTTAAATTCACTTTACCATACTTATATTTCAAAATTTTTAGGAGATGTTTGAGATTTTAGTTTGGTGGGGGACCGGGTTTTGAACCAGACATTGGGAGGAATATAAGAGGGTATTAACCTTTAAATATAATGAAATTGGAAATTTATTGAGTTTATAATGGTAGAAAATGTGTTTGATAGAAAACTATAGGGATAATGGGGATGTTTTCGATGTTGTAGCAGCCATGAGGTAGCTAAAGGCCTTTGAAAACATAAGAATCACTAATTAGGTTGTCGATTATCTAGTGACCCACCACCTAAAATTCGATGGATCCATGTTGTATATTTTTTAAAAGGTTATAACTTTTATTTTTCCCCTGGAATATTTAAACACATTTCTTGGAATTTGTTTCTTCCTCAAGTATAGGAATATCGTTTAAAAGATCACCCATGAGCTCCATGGAAAGATCTACCTTGATCTTTGACCATTTGATTCCACATAACTTGTGATTAAGAGACCATGTAAATTCTTCAAGTCATATTACCTTAATTATTAATTTTTTTAGAATCTAGTTCTCTCTATATATTTTAATAAAATAAATCATATTTTACAAGAATATTCTGCCTCTTTGTTTCATCCTCATTCTGGATGAACCAATGGCTGATACTCAATCAGTGGGATTCACAATGAATTAGTATGTGGTTTCATTAAATCAACCAATTTTTAATCTTATTTATATATTTAATTAATTTTTGAGATCATTATATATTTCTAATAATTGACCAAATAGAAATTAAAAGTTCAAATATTCATTTATCTAACATTCAACACCCCTTTTTGAATGAAACCTTATAATGATAATTCTTTTAAAATAAAATTGGAGATGATTTTTACCTTGGATTTGGATATTATATGGTTATGATTGTCTATATAAAATGAATTGTAATAGGTTATATAAACACCAATAATATTAGTGGTTATAAAGGGTTTATGAGTTAATTAAATTATTGCGAAATGATATTTCACAGCCACATTATTATTATTGGAAATGGAACATAATATTATTTAATGTTCTAGTAAACTAAAGGGATCTCTTTTATGAAATGGGAAGTGGGTTTTAAAAGTAACATGTCATGTGGTAATAAGTTTTTTTATTTTTAAAATAGGTAATTGATACTCGTTGGTGTAATGTAACTGGGTTGTTAAATGTATTATTTAATTGTTATTAATTTGTAAAAACATCCCATGAGGGGGACTATAGAGATCTATTTTTGATTGAATATTTCCTATATATGAAGTTATTGTTTAGAAAATAATTATTTTTTATATAAATATCTCTTGATATGATAATGGGTTAGAATATCTTGGCAGGATTACTTAGAGGCTTTATATACAAAGACTTGGGTCGAATATTGTCAGTGAACCTTGGATTCCAATATAGGAATAACATTAAAACCATGGTGTGATGAAACTTCTAGATTAATGGAAGAAAAATTCTATTTAACGATTTGACGAAATCATAAATTTATGCATAGATTCTTATTTTTAATTCTTTGGGGGAATCTCCCCCTTAGATTTGGGTAATTTCTATATTTATCAAATGCCACATATTATCATCGTAGACCTTGTAGAGTACCTCTTTTTATTCAATGATATGAGCACCCCATATTCGACACGATTATATTGTTGATTAAATAAGGTTTACTTATGACTTTTTCATTCCTTCTTGTTTGGGGAGATTGTTAAGTCAATATGGTTTCATTATTTCTCTACCATTCCTTCATGTTTTGAAAATCACAAACACCTTATCTTAAGGCAAATATCATTTACCATATGCTTTACTTTCATAAGGAAATTTTCCTTCCCCAAGGAAATTTATCCTTACCATATTTTTTAGTGATCATATTATGTCTAAGTAGAAATCTTGGTTTCGTATCCAAAACCTCAAAATATTATATATACTTAGATATATAGAATTATATTTTTAAGATCTGAATTCAGGTTATGAATTCTCTAGATTCAAGTTCTGAACTTTCTAAATTATGAATTTGAATCCTTTGAATTCAAGTTCTGACCTTTCTGAGTTCAGACTCCAAGTTCTCTTAATTCAGACTCCGAACTTTCTGAGTTTGGACTCTGAGTTCTCTGAATTCAAACTCCGAAATTTCTCAGTTCAGACTCTGAGTTCTCTAAATTCAGACTCCAACCTTTCTGAAGTTCAGACTCCGAATTCTTATGAATTCAGACTCTGAACATTGTATGTTCAGACTCCAAATTCCTATGAATTAATACTTCAAATTTCCTTGAAATTTAGACTCCAGAATTCTATAGAATTCATGTTCCGAATTCCTTTAATGATAGAATCCAAATATCTTTGTGATATTTACACCAAATGGTTTTTTGTGAGACTCCGAACTTTTATTTTCATTACATTCTGAAAAATGAATTTGGTCAAGCAATAAAATTTTTTCTTACACACATTTTGGTTATAAAATGATGTCATGTATTCAGTTACTAACTAACCATTGTTTGAGTGACACGTGTACAAGTCACTCCGAAATTCAAGGAAATATATGACCGTTGGAGGAGGGATTCGACCATTGAGAATGTGCCTAAAAATAGAAGCTGATTTGAATGAGCTCAAAAAATGTTGATCAATCTAGAGATTACATATCGCTGAAGTGATTTCTAGAGAGATAGGATTTCATTCATTGTGCATGATGAACATTTTTTTCAGAATTTTTTCATGCGACTACAAATGTTGCTGAGTACATTCGAGGGATTCCGAGGATAGGAAGGTAGAGGTTCCAACTACCTTGAAGTTTGAGGGATTGTGGGGATAACAAGATAGAATCTAATCTTCTTATCGAGGCCTAACCCTGGTGTGGGTAAGACAGAATTTCTTGAAAGTATAAATCAAGATACCTTTATCCAAGTCTATTGGATACCCTTCTCTTTGGGTTAAAATATTTACTTCTTGTTGCTCATATTGATTCAAGTTTTCCGCTGCATTTTTATTGTTGAGTAATTATAACTTTCTTATACTTTCTTATACTTGAATAATCTGATTTAGTGAGATTCTATACGCATTAAGGTAGAATGATTATCTTTTAAACTTTTGTTAAGGTTCATTTCTGGAATTACATTTTTGGAATTACATTCTCAAAATCACATTTTTGAAATCAAGCTTGTTTTTAGAACTTAGAGGTTTTGTGGATTTACCTTGTTTAACCTTGTTAAACAATATAAAGGTTTCTAACCAACTTTAAAAGTTCCCAAAAAAAATTTAAAGTATACAATTCACCCCCCTCTGGTATATTGAGCATCTACATCATCATTTCGATCCTACAGTTGGTATCAAAGGAGAATATCATACTCAATACCAACTTAACAATTGTTATTAGAGCAGGTATCTAAAATACTTTTATTCACATATATGTCTTCTTGCTCAAGTTTTTCATTGTTCTATATTTTCATTGCTTAGGATATTTCTTCCCTTGTTTACAAACTTTTATTACTGACAAGTTTGTGTGGAAAAATATTTTCTTTAAGACGGTTGGAATAAATGTTTGTTCAATTGGCAATCTTAATTCTATTAGACCCCCTATTTTTGATGGGAATCACTACTGGAAATTTAAGCTATAGCCACAGACCTATATCCACGGTTTTATAAGTCCATGGCTATAGCTTGGTTATACCCATGGTTCAATTTTCATCCATGGATACACATTTTCATTTCATTTTTTTCTTCTGATTCCTATCGGGATCCTCCTTCCCCGATTTGAAACCCTCATCATGACACCCTTCTCCCCCCGAAGACCTCTCCTCCTCCCGATGACCTCTCCTCCTCCCAACGACCTCTCTCACCACACCCTCCTCTCTTACCTTACGACTGTCATCTCTTGCACTCGCTGCTGTCCTCTCCTGTTGTCCTTGCCAGCTTCGGTTCCTCCATCCCTCATCACGGTTCCTTCATCCACTATGCGAATTCTCCAATCGCGGCCCGAATTCTCCATTCAGGGTTTCTCCATCCCTCGCACGGTACTCCCATCCTCCATACCCTTATTTGGGTGTTCCTCATCCATTCGGTGCATCGGCCGAAGGGTTTCTCCCCTCCTCCACACCCTTTCGGTGCGTTCTCTATTTTGTTGCTCCTGTTTTGTGGGTTCATTGAATATTTTTTGCAGTATTTATTATGTTTAGGAAGTTTTCAGTTTGCAGGAGGAGTTCAAGGAGGGGTTTTTTTTTATTTCCAACTATTTTGTGGATCTTGTGTGTTGACTGGTATTCTGTCGACTATTATTCACTGGCATTTCATAGATTATATTTCATTATAATTCTCATAATTAATCTAGTATTCAGGTATTCATGGTTTAATCTATTTACTATTCTGTCATATATTTACTATTCTAGAATTATTATGTAATTATTAATCTGTTTCTAAGTGTTTTGTGTAATAGACTTTGTATTTCTGAAATTTTCAGAATTCAGAAGTTGGATATTTTCGTCATAAATTCCAAAATTTAGGATTTTCACTATGTAAAGAACCTTACTTATCCAATTTTTACCTTTTTCTATCAACCATATTCATAGAATACCCTTTTATATAATTATGATCATGTTATAAAGGGTATGTTTATATTTTTCCTTTTTATTATATATTGTTAAGCATATTTTCTATCCATTTATGTACTTGTAAATTACATGGGATATGATTTTGGGTTATAAATGAGTATACCCCTTTAATTATTCCATGGGATGGGATGAGGCATCCACTTTGTATAATCCTTCCCCATTCCATGGGATGGGCTTAGGACCTGACTCCAAAAGTGCACCTGGGTGGGATGGCCTATTTGATTTCTCTACACCTAACCTAGACAAGATGTCTTACAATATTTCTATATCTCTAGATTGACATCGATAACGATCCCCATTAAAGAATATAAACTTAGGTAAGTTCTAATATGCATTTTTTTAGTATAGAGAGTTACTTGATATAACTTGTATTTGTATTTCAACTACCTATTTACAATTATTTTAATATTATTTTGGTTATTTTCCTAAAATTGTTTTTTATTTAAACTTGTTAATTAGTGTACATGTTCACACTTACACTTTGGTTATTCAATTGTGATTTGAGGTATGTCATTGGTTCCCAATTGAGTATATAAAATCTTATACCCTACATTAACACCTTACTGGGCATGAAACATTATGCCTTATACTTCAAGTGCCTTTTTAACAATGGATGTTTTGGGAATTGACTAGTCTTGGGTTGATTGAAAGCTATACCCTCTTAGAGATTGGATATTTGGAGGATCATTCTTTTAAGTACCAACACAAATACAAAAATAGGATTTCATATTGGCATTTAGATGATAGTTATTTTATAATCGACATAAAAAAATTAATGACAGTTATTTAGATAATCAATGTTAAATGAATTTTACTAATGTGTTTCAATGCTTCTTATCTACTCATTGCTCTTTCAAGAATGACCAAGCTAAATTGTTCTATATCTACCGTGTGAAGGTTCAAATCCAGTTATTCTACACTAGTAATAATTCTCAACAACTTTGATTAGTTTAATTATTCTATATTCATTATAATGAATTTACTTTGTGGTGTAATGTTTTATCGAGCTGTAATCACTCAACTCACA
Source organism: Viscum album (assembly GCA_963277665.1). Classification (NCBI taxonomy): domain Eukaryota; kingdom Viridiplantae; phylum Streptophyta; class Magnoliopsida; order Santalales; family Viscaceae; genus Viscum; species Viscum album. The sequence continues at coordinate 299,584,195 of OY728137.1, read as the reverse complement.
CATGGTTGTGCCTCCATCAAAAGGTAGTGTATTGGTTATGCTAACCTAGGAAAAAATTAGTTCATAGGTTCTACTTTATCCCTAAAAAAATAGGTGTTTGGGTTGTTCCTTCAAGTGTGAAAAAGGTAAGTTGGTTTGTTTTGGTTGTTGGGTATGATAAAAGAATATTATAAAGAGTTTTCAATCTCCTTCACCATGATGCAGTGTTATACTCCATGATTAAAAGTCAACAATGGAATGACGTAGTGTCCTTACACTATGGTATATGATATGGTTTATATTTTCCATCATCTACCACTACTCAATGGGGTGCGGGGTAAGGCATAAAAGAAAACTGATAGAAATCACTAAACAACTCAACCACACTCGAAATTCCCAAGGATTTTAGTAGAATGACAACAATGTAGAGAAGGGTAAGATGGAAGTTAGAGTGGGGGACTATTGTGGTATACCGGTACTCATAACATTGATAGAACTTCACCACCCATTGATACAATAATTGAAATGGACCACTAAGATGATGTGGGGATCTTCATTCCTGTATTTGACCCAACAGTTCATAGATATGAGCAAGGGTGGGAACAAAAAATTTGATTGGATACCCCTTTTCTAATGTGACCACCATTATTAAAGTATAGATTTAGACACTATTTATTATTATCATCTTCTTACCATTTTAATTCTCATCCAATTCTTTAATATTAATTCTTGTTATATGATATGGTTTATATTTTCCAAATGTCTCTAAATTTCAATAAATGTCTGTAGATTTAATACAAAACATCAAAACTCATTATGAATTAACCCAAACACTTTTGGGAATTGATTATTATTATCTCTTATATTTCATATAAACTCTTTTTAGTATAATCAATCCTCATTTTTGGAACTTTTGTATGAATATTCGTCAATTTTTATAATTTAAAACATTTATGAATTACCTAAACCATAATTTTAATATATTTGTTATGATTTTTTATTAACTTGTTATTGATGATTACTTAATATCTTATGAAATAATACATATAATGTTAAGTCATTTTCTAGATTATTTATTTAATGTATGTTTATCTGCCTCAGAATGGATATATACTGGATGTACAACATTCATCGGATCACTGATGAATTTCAGAAGGAGTTACAATATTTTTTGGACTTTGCATTCACAAATGGTTCAAATGGCGGATTGATTCGATGTCCATGTTTTGATTGTGTTGGAAGACATTGGTTAGCTCGTGAGGAAGTGAGTTACCATATCACTAAAAGTGGCTTCCAAAAAAATTATCATGTGTTGTATCAAAATGGAGAAAAATCTCAAGTGTTGAATGACATCGATTCAGCAGAAAAGATTGGTATGAAAAATCTAATTTCTGATCCTTTTTTTGTTTTTGAATCTAGATCCTCATGTAGACCAGTGCAAGAGGAAATAAATACTGGAACACAGTTCCCATCTATTAATCAGGATGATGATGTTGAGAGTGTTAGAAAGCTGATGGAAGATGTAAATACCCCAGTATATCAAGCATGTGGAAAAATGAGCAAACTTGAGTTTTTAATGCGATTATACCATGGGAAAACAATGTATGGATTTAGTAATACTGCGGTCAACTATCTCCTTAAATTTATTAATTATTTACTTCCTGATGATGCATGTATTCCACAAAATGATTACATGCCATAAAAATTGGTTGACAAATTTGGATTTTCATCTAGTAAGATTCATTCTTGTCTCAAAGACTGTTGTTTGTTCTGGAAGAAGAATACAGACTTGAGTCAGTGCAAACAGTGTGGCACATCATGGTGGAAGACTAATAAAGATGGATCTCAATCTTTCATACCACAGAAAGTGATGTGGCACTTCCATTTAATTCCCAAGCTTTAAAAAATTTTATGTCAGAACAAATGGAAAAGAATATGAGATGGCATGCATATGAAAGAAATAATGATAACGATGAAATAGTGCATCCTACAGATGGGTTGGCTTGGAAGAAATTTGATAGGTTACATCCTTATTTTGTATCCGACCCATGAAATGTTAGATTGGGATTATCCTGTGATGGTTTCAACCCATTTCGCCAAATGCATACTACACACAGTACTTTTCCTATTTTCATTCACATTTATAACTTTCCTTCATGGATGCGTATGAAGAAGCCGTTCACCATCCTGAGTATATTGATATCTGAACCCAGTGATCCTGGAAATGATATTGATATATACTTGCATCCATTAATAGGGGAGTTAAATAAGCTTTGGATTGTTGGTGCACAAGCGTATGATGCATTCAAAAAGGAGTAATTTATCTTTCATGCAGCTTTATTATGGATAATAAATGATTTCCCTGCCTATGGAATGATGTCTGGTTAGAGTACTAAAGTGAAATTATCCTATTCTATTTGTATGAAAAATACATGTTTCCAAAGATTAATGTTTTTATGAACTTTCAGCTTCATAAGTGTAGAGACCCGAGGCTTGACGTACATGGACATTACATTACTTTTTCAGAATACTTAATACATAACAAAAAAACCAAAACTCAAGGATCGTAATAGTTTAGTGTCTTTGGAAACTCAAGATATAATCTTCTAATTGTGGGGAAAGATCTTCAACATCTCCCATAAAAATCTTCACCTTTTTTTCTTACCTAAAACCTTTCTTTATATCCCGGGGAAAAGAAAACATAAAAGGGGTGAGCTCAAATGCACAGTAAGGGTAAACATAGAGAACATAAAACAATCCATAATCATTTGAATGCAAAAACTTGAACATAAAATCTAAACATCAAAATCATGAGCAAAGACATGAATCTTCTAAGTACGTAAGGAATATATCGTAAGGGTACATCAATCATGATAAAATAGCATGAGAATAAAACATGTAATTGTGGAAACCATTAAGCACATGATATGATTTCCATAGTAGCCAAGGCATTGCTGCCAAGACCGTCTTAGTGGACAAAGTCCCTTTTTGAATCGAGTTCACTCCTCATTTCAGTCTTGTAACACTGAACCAGATTAACTTACCATTCCAACCATATCTATCTCATGAGATATAAATCTTTAACCAATTTATTGGAGGGAGATATAGGTCCCACCCATCTCATAATGAAATCATTCTTACTTGTTCCACAAAATAAACTTAAAACATTCATCATAACCCAAAGAATAAAATGGGTTTCATAAACATCATCCCCTCATAAGTTAATACATTTAAACCAAATGGATATAATTTCATCATAAGAGAATTAAAACCATGTAAATCATAGATACATTATACTTGAAACATACACATATGAAATTATTTCATCTTAGATAGAAAATGGTTTTGATAAAACTTTTGAAATGAATTCTTGAGGAAAATATCCTTTCTTCTTCAAAATCAATTTCTTTTCACAAAACGCCATGCAATTTTAAAAGAAGGATATTTTGTTGAAAATAGTCATGAAATATTTTGAAGAAAGTTTCATGAAAATAAGGCTTTATAAAACCGTAAAAATCCTTTCATGTCGTATAAGTTAAAAAAACATTCTTCTCGTACTTTTGCCGGAAAAGTAAAAAAAAGTACCTAGTATCGTAAAAAAAGAAATATTTCTTACATAACATGTAGTAAAAGTAAAAAATGGTTAAAAAGGAATTTAAACATACATGAAAACACTTTTATAAAACATTTACATGGATGATAGAAATAGCCCTAGTAAATACTTACGAATAAGCAATCTCGGATAAAAATGAGATTTGCAAAATTATCCCTTACCTTACATACGATATGCTTCGTATGTATCAAAAACTCTTGTATAATGATTTAAATAATGTCATTGACTTATTACAGAATCATATTAATTGTTATTATATCATATATGGTTCACTTATGACTTTATATTACCCGTTCTTTTGTAAATTCCATGTTAAAGAGCATTTTGGGTAAAATCGTTTCATTTGTCATCCGTGTTTTGACTTGTAATTATTCATATGATTACTTAGATCATGATTACATAATTACAGAATATAAAACATGGTTTATATATAATATATATTCAGAATATACATATATATAATAGATCGATAAATGGAAAAAATACACCGTTCATGGAGACGGTAGGCCATACGTACGCATGAACGCTGTTTTCGTTTCCTTATTGAATTGAATGGAATTAAGTGTATGACATACACACACATATATATATACATAAATCAAGTATCATTATTATGTCATATATTTCATGATTACTTATTATATATACTTTGTAATCATTCATGAATGGTTAATCATTTAGAATGAATCTCATCGCGTCGTGGAGACGGTAGTCCGTATGTACGCACGAGCAATGATATCGTTCCCATAATTATTTAATTTAATTTTATTGGATGATACAATATATAAAAATCTGTATGATGTTATAATAACTATGTATAGTTATTCTTTACACCATTATACCCCTCCAAGTAAGGTGGTGTTGGAAAAACAGATTACACCACGGCGTGGAGACGGTATTCCGTACATACGCACGTGCGGTGATTTCGTTTTCCGTAGGATGGATAGATGGTTAAATAGGGTTTTTTCATACTTATAATAACATATCATTATATTAGTTATACTGATTTTATTACTTTATAATGAAATAACTAAAGAAGAAGGAGTGGAAGAAGAAATAAAGTTGAAAGAATTGGCAACAAACATTACCTCTTCTTTGAAGCGCCTCTTTGAGACCTCCTCTTATGGCACTAATATAGGTCTTTGAAGAATACCAGGACCTCTAGGATGTTTCTAGGGAAGTTTTGAAGAGAATTTGGAAGGTTTTTTCCGAGCATGAAGCCTCAATGTGGTGTGAGGAACAGAGGTAGGAGGTGCCCTTTTATAAGGGAGGAAAGGGGCACCTTTGGAATAACTAAAACTATTATTTTATTATCATGTAATATTCGGTTTTTAATAGCTCCAAATTGAGTTATTTAGAAGATAATGTGGGGATGGGTCGAAATCCTCTCATCCAATATAATTTAGACAAGTTTAGGTTTCTATTTTAACCTTATCATTTAGATTTAAGTTTAAGTTAAATAATTTTTCTTTTATCGTGTCTTCTTGTTTTCTTACACTATAAGGTTAATAAACTTACTATAACAATCCAAACGAACCCCAAGTTATTTATTATTAATATATATAACCTTATATAAGTAATTTGTCCGACACTTAGATTTTTAGGAATAAAATAACGATTAATAATATTATATTTTTTTAAAAAACTATTTTATGTCAATTTTGACATTATTTGGTAATTTATTTTTGTGAAAATCATAAAAGAATGATTAGTTAGAAAAAAGTTAACTAAATCAATAATAACATGTCATATTAACCTAGAAAATTAGTGGAATTCATAAAAAGTCTCAAATTACATTTATTTGGGTATTTATACCATTAATTATGTCATTATTTAATTAATAAGATAATTACTGCATCATCATTGTGTCATAAATAAATTAAATTATTTAAAGTCTAAAAATTACAAATAAACTACGATTAAGTAGGAAATATTTTTATCTTTCTAATGAATATTTATAGTTGAATGTATCTTATGTAAAACCCTATATTAAAAATGATTTACTTATTAGACTTTGATTTTAACTATTTTAACCCTTCTTTAAATAAATTAATATTAAATGTCCTAATCTAATCCATGTGGGCCTAAATGGTCATATTTTATTCATAAGGTTGTTTTTGGTCGAATTACAATTATCCAATAGAATTAGGACATGTGTAAGGGTAATAATATTATCATTTTTACCCTTAATTACCATATTTACTTTTAACAGTGGTAAAAAAAAGTAAAAGGTTACTATTCATCAAAAATTATTTTCATCTCATTGAACCACGTTTTATATACTGACATCAACCGTGTCTCTCGGATTTTTGAAATTCCATTCACAAAAGTGGTAAAATTAAGTTTTGTGTAAATTTGCAAATTCTCCTAGGAGGTGGGTAAAAGACGGTCAAAAGATTAATAAAATTTTTATATATCTAAAATTATTATAAAATGATTCCAATGAATTACATTTAACTTATATAGGTATTATGTATCAATTCTGACCTAAAATAAATTTAAATAAAATAAATAATTATTTAAATAAAAAGTCGGTTTTTAAAAGTAACCCAGTGTTTTCACTATTCATCAAAAATTGAAAGTTTTCAGAAAAATACCGAAATTTTACTTTAGGATAATTTCAATATTCTGAATCCAAAAATGAAGTCCATTTTGAAAAAAAATTACAAAATTTCAAAAAGTTGGTATTACTATTCATAACAGCTAGTTTATATAACATATCGTTGTTTAGAGAAACTCGGTATTGCTTACAACACACGCTATCGTGGAAGGTCACGATTGTGTGTAATGAAATCCAAGTCAGGGTTGCATGTAGTGAATGACTCCTATGTTGTTTCATATAAAAAAATACATTGAATATATATATATACACTCAATGTTATGTAGAATAACTACTATCGAACAAACATGAAATTGTGTGTAACACGATCCAAGATTAGTGATGCGTATACTGCAAGCTAATACTGTGTTGCGTATAGCACAAGGTAATCTTGGTGTAGCGTACAACACATGACATTAATGAAATTAAAAGAATATTTTTCATAAAATCTCGGGGTGTTACATTCTACCCCCCTTAAAATGAATTTCACCCTCAAAATTCATTGGGGTTATAAATGGTTTACTACTTGAATGTTTCTTTCATAGAAACCCACATCGTAAAAAGGAATACCAAAACTTCATTTTAAAAAGGGAAGTTAGAATCATAGCGGTCACCAAAAGTATCTCATCATTGGGTTTCCACATAGGACAACATAGGTGAAAATATGGATATGGAAGAGAAATCTAACCGTCATGTTCTGATGGAGAGTGGTAGAGAATATGGCTATGAAAAAGCCAAAAATCACAAAGCCATATATTTTTGATGATCTAAGGTACCATTTGATTCATCAGATATAATATCACTAGGACAACTGAAGTGCATTGTGTTGCATTTGTTGTCAATGAGACATGTTGTTGTCTTAGAATGAATGGATGTCAAGAATTGTCAAGAGGTGAATGACAAAGGTTGTGATGGTGTTGGTGATGAAGAGAGAATGACCATGATACAAAGTCACAACATGATTAGAAGACCATGCATTGTAGTGACAATGCATGAGGAGATGGAAGAAGATCCATCCACAAGTACTAAGTGGATGAAGTGGATTAATGAAGTCCATGCACTATCACTTAGTGCATGTGAATCAGAAGAAGATCCAATTGATCTCTGATTAGATCAATGAAGAATGTTGAAGAATATGTGTGATTCATGAGATTCAGTTGAAGAAGTCCCTCCTAAGTATTGAACACATATGGAAGAGGAGATGAAGAAGATTAAGAAGAGACCCTTCGTGAATTCCATTCCTAAGTGATGATTATATGTTGAAGAAGGATGATGAATTCTAATGAAGAAGAAGAAATAAAAATGAAGAAGAAGATGGCTTGGAATGTGGCATTTAGCTTGAACTTATGGAAGAACTTTGTATTTGACAAAGTATTATTCTTTGCCTTAGCCAAAAAATTGGCCAGCCAAGGCACCTTGGGGGTTCAACCCCAAGGCATAGGCACTAAGGCACCACGCCCATAGGGGAACCCGTGGGGCGAGCCAGGGCGGCAGGGCGCACACCTAGGACACCGCATGGGCGCCTGGGGCACGCCCGGAGGAGCGCAGTGTGCATAGTGGGCGCCAGTGGCGCGCCCGCAGGAAGCATAGTGGGCGCTAGAGCGCGCCCGCAGGAGGCAGAGTGGGCGCAGAGCGCGCCCGCAGAGAGAACCCGGTGCGGGGCGGCACCGGGAGGGGAGAAGTTCAACTGGCGGGTTGAAGCAGCGCCAGGGTAATAAGCCGCGGATAAACCGGGCTTCGTTTCGATGTGGGACGCGGATTTTTCCCGCGGAAGAGATCCTGGCCGTCCGTCTCATCGCGCGCCAGATCCGAGCCGCCCATCTAATCGCGCCACTAGCGATCAAATCCAGGCCGTCCAAAGACCTGATCCGACGGCTCCGAGGCGTCTCCTACCTCGAGCTCGTGCCGAGGCCATGCCATGGCCACCCGACGACCGCCGCTGAACCAGGCGACTCCCGAAGATGGTTTTCGAGATTGCGGCCACCATTTTCGAAGCTGAGGTGTCCCTCGTGATCGTCTCTCCACACCGAACCGAACCATGCTTAAAAATGGGCTTGCATGAAATGAGAGGAAAATTCGAAGTTCGGCCGAGGCAAGAGAAGCTGTCGAGGCCAAGATGTTCATGTTTTTGCATGGGATGAGCCTAAACCGAAGGCCGTGCATGCGTTATGAGTCGCATGCACGTAGAGGAACAAAAAATGAAAGATCCCGCGTGAAACAGAGGATAAAAATAAAGATTTGGAAAGATTTTAAATAACCGAAACTTTCGGGGATTTGGAAATATCTCACGCGGATGAACCGCATTCCTCTGCCTATAAAAAGAGAGGCCGAGCCCTTGAGGATGTTTGCTGATCCTTTGTTGAAGATCCGGAGAACCGTGAGTGCACCTCTGCCTCGCGAAGACAAAGCCCCGCGCACACTTGCGCGGTGAGGTCCCTTGCGCGCACTCTGCACGGCAGGAAGAAGGTTGGGCCGCGCATCACTTGTGCACCCCCTCTCTGACCGTGGACTTGCGTGGCAGGAGGTTACATTGCGCGGGTGCCCCTTGCACCTTGTCACTTGCGCGACCTGCCTTGCACCCGTGGCTTGCGCGGCCCTTGTGGCTTGAGCCTTGCACGGCAGGCAGTGTTGGAGTAGAGAAGGACACACCCCCTTGCGCGAATAGTTTGAGTTCGGGTGTGTGCAAGTGAAGGCCGAGACACTTGTGCTTGTGTGCCAAGTGAAGGAAGAATACCTACGGGTTGGTTGCATGCAAAAGAAAACAAAGAGGCCGTAGCCCTTGTGGTTGTGCACACTTGAAGATTAAAAGAGAAAAACTAAGTGTGTGCATCAAGTGAAGAAGGAGACATCTCACACTAAAGTATAACACACTCTTTAGTGTGCAAACAAAAAGGAACAAAGTGTGTGAAGTGAGAAGTAGTGTGTGCACCAAGTGAAGACACATTTTGTGTGTGCAAAATTGAAGAACAACCTACGGGTTAAGGGTGTGCAACAAGAAGAGGGAAAAGGCCATAGGCATTTGTGTGTACAAAAGAACTAAAAGGCCGAACCTTAGTGTGTGTGTGCAAACCAAAGTGTGTACACACTAGTGTATAACACACATTTATGTGTGTAATCAAAAGAGAATAAAGTGTGTGATGTTCGAGAAGTAGGTGTGTGCTGAAAAGAATTACACCCTTTGTGGGTTTATTGAACCAAGAGAAGAAAGGGAAAGTGCATGCATGCATGCATGCACATGCGCACGTAATTAAAGCTCAAATCAGTGAGTGTGCATTTGAGCTGACCAAGTCCAGAAGATCTTGAAGATATTGTGATGCCATGCATTCAGTGCATGAAGTTGTTTTGAACTGAGACTGGACCAGACCGAAGTTAAAGACATCATTTGTCTGAGTATTCAGTAGTTGGAGGGAAGCCAGGTCATCCTTAGAAGAAGGAGATAAAGCCTGAGCAAGACGAGAAGCCCTGATCAACCACAAGTGATCAGAAGAGAAGAGCAAGGCCAGCAGCCTTTATCCCAGGCTGATGAGGATACTTGAAGAACTTACAGTGAAGAAGAGCTACTCGTGTGACTCGAGGAGCCAAGAGAAGACCCTGTGGGACTCAGGGAGAAGAAGTCTTCAGTGGGATTCTGGAGCAGGCCAGTGGGACTCTGGTAACACTGTGGGACGTAGTATAAAGACCCTCCTGTGGGACTCAGGAGAGATACGGTGGGAAGCTGTATCGACCATTGTAATTCTAACAAGTTATAATGGGAGAATCCATGCTGAGAGAGCATGGCAAGGATGTAGGCCTTTGGTGCCGAACCTTGTAAATCCTTGTGTCCTGTGCCTTTTCATTACTGCATTATCCGGGAAAGGTTGAGAGACATAAGAAGAGTGGATCGAGGCCTTAACAAGCCATAGAGGTTTAATTGATAAGTAATCAATTAGTAAAAAGTTTTAAAGGATCACTGATTCACCCCCTCCCCCTCTCAGTGATTCACACTGATCTGGGCACTTCAATTGGTATCAGAGGGAGGTTACCTCTAAAAGATCCAAGAGAGTCTTTATGAAGTGCAGAGTTGAGGAAACGAGCGACCAGCCTCAAATGGAGATATCTGCCAAGACTCAGAAAAATAGAAAGAAGAAACAGGCCAAGAAGATGAAGAAAGCCTGTCCTAGCTGTGATGAAGTTGAAACAATGAATGATCTTCATAGTGCACTCAAATATCTTCAGAAGACAGTTCCCATGGAAGTGGCAAAGTGTATAGCTACAGGAATCCATGATCTTCATGAAGAAAAATCACAGTTAGAAGAAGAAGCCAATACAATGGAAGATCAATTGGCAAAAAGGGTTGGCCTAACCAACACTCTCAGAAAGCTGGTGAAGGATAAAGATGAGACAGTATCTCTTTGTAATGAAAGATATGAAGACACTGCTGAAGAATTGCAAAGAATCCTTTCTGAGAAAGATTTCTTTAACATAATGGTCAAAGATGTTTTCCATGCACTGGAAAAGAGGCATAAAGTATCAATGGTTGTCAGAGATGCTCAACTTGAAGAAAAAGTCAAATTAGTGAAGGAGCTGGACAATTCATTGCAAGAATTAAAGAAGGTGCATGAAGACCAGATAAAGAAGCTGGAAGAGAAATGGGAAGGAAGGCTAAGAACTATTGAGGATGAGAAGAACTCCCTCAATATGAAATGCTTATAACTAGAGGTGATATTGAAAAATCTGCAATCACCCAAAGCTGAATCCTCCCAGTCAGCTAAAAGAAGAAATGTTGCCACTCAAGTGAGCTTTGAGAAGGATGATTCTAAAAGAAAGACATCCTATAATAAAAGGGCAACAACTTCTAAAAAGAAGGTACCATCCATACCATCTTGTACTCATGTTTCTAATTGTGTCTCCACAAAAAGTGCAGGATGGAAGAATAATTCCAAACAAGTATGGATGAAGACAATGAAGAAAGAAAGCTCTCCTAAAGCAGCACAACAATTCAAGACAAGTACCCTAAAATCAGAAGGACAGAAGAAGTCAAGATTTGTGGGTCAATGTTGGTGTTGTAATAAGTATGGGCACTGTGCAAAGGATTGTTGGTACAATCCACTGAATGTCAAAGCACAAAGGAAGCTCATGCCAAGGGGGAGCAAGCCAGAAGAAAAGAAGCAGCATCCACAGGTCTAGAGACATCTGTTTACTGCAAATAGATTTGGATTACTTGACAACATCTGGGATGATTGCAAAAGTGGTCAAAAAGATACATGTCAATCTCCAACTGTATCCAGAGCTCAAAAGAAGAAAAGATCACAGAACCTGGCTCAAAAATATTCCTTGGGAAGCAAGAAGAAAGTAGAAAATGCTTCCAAGAAGTGTTTGAGAAATGAAGATAAGTCCTTGGAGTCTGATTCCAAGAAGGGTGATGCATCCAGAAGGACCACCAAGAAATGCTTCTACTGTGGAAAGAAAGGACACATCATGGACCTTTGTAAAGAAGCCATGAAACTAAATAGAAGCCAACTGCACTCAAACAGACAATCAATCCACAAGAAGCAGAAGGGATTGATTGAAAACAAGTTGCCTAAGAAAGGTAGCTTGAAAGCATCGAAGGAACCATGTGGAATTTCCAGAACTGAGGCCACACTTCCAAATGATTTACTTGTCATATGGCCACATCAGTTGCAAGTTTCCAGAGAACTACAAAGAGCTGAAGATGAATCTCTGGCATTTGCTAAAGCAAAAGGGAAGAAAAATATTTCACATGAAGATGGGTTGAGAACCACACCAGCACAATCATCAATGAAGATCAAATGTGCAAGTGTGAAGACTGGTGAAAATGGGACATCTCGGTTGAGAGAATCTTCTCAACCTTGTTGTTCACATTGATGAACCAAGGAGGTTCCATCTTATTCCCTTATACATTGGTATTTACATGTGCTAACATTGTAGGGAATTGAAGATGATGGTCATTCTCAGCTGGAGGATGGTTTGGATTGAATGGAGAGCACCCCTTGAGGGGGAGCCAATCTGAAGAAGATGGCATTCTTAGATTAATACCATCTTGAGAAAAGTGAAGGTATTCCAATCATACTTTCATCCCTTGTTTCTTAATTGAGTTTATCTTGTCAATTAAGGGGGAGTATGGATTGAAGACAAATGGATGAAAGGGGGAGCTTTATCATTGCAGTGAACTTTCTAATGTGTTTTGTGAAGTATGTGCAGGATTCAGCAATTCATTGAATATCTGAAAAAAAAAATTCAACCCCTAAGCATGATCTCACATGTGTAGAGAGTTATGGACAACATTGAGTACCTTGGTTACATCACTCTTTTTTTCTACACCGGGTTAGCCCAAGTAGACTTAGAGCTGATTTACTAAAGGTTCTTTGCTAAAGAGAACATGTGACATCATCCCTCTCTCAGTGTTTTTCAAGAGAATACTATTCAAAGGGAGGAAGATATTTTTGAAAGTAAACCACACCACACCTTTGCATTTGATTGCCAATAAGGGGGAGAAAATATTGGCACACATGTTGACCCATTCATATGTGCTAAAGAAGTGTATTGACAACAAATACAAAGGGGGAGATTGAAGTGCATTGTGTTGCATTTTTTGTCAATGAGACATATTGTTGTCTTAGAATGAATGGATGTCAAGAATTGTCAAGAGGTGAATGACAAAGGTTGTGATGGTGTTGGTGATGAAGAGAGAATGACCATGATACAAAGTCACAACATGATTAGAAGACCATGCATTGTAGTGACAATGCATGAGGAGATGGAAGAAGATCCATCCACAAGTACTAAGTGGATGAAGTGGATTAATGAAGTCCATGCACTATCACTTAGTGCATGTGAATCAGAAGAAGATCCAATTGATCTCTGATTAGATCAATGAAGAATATTGAATAATATGTGTGATTCATGAGATTCAGTTGAAGAAGTCCCTCCTAAGTATTGAACACATATGGAAGAGGAGATGAAGAAGATTAAGAAGAGACCCTTCGTGAATTCCATTCCTAAGTGATGATTATATGTTGAAGAAGGATGATGAATTCTAATGAAGAAGAAGAAATAAAAATGAAGAAGAAGATGGCTTGGAATATGGCATTTAGCTTGAACTTATGGAAGAACTTTGTATTTGACAAAGTATTATTCTTTGCCTTAGCCAAAAAATTGGCCAGCCAAGGCACCTTGGGGGTTCAACCCCAAGGCATGGGCACTAAGGCACCACGCCCATAGGGGAACCCGTGGGGCGAGCCAGGGCGGCAGGGCGCACACCTAGGACACCGCATGGGCGCCTGGGGCACGCCCGGAGGAGCGCAGTGTGCATAGTGGGCGCCAGTGGCGCGCCCGCAGGAAGCATAGTGGGCGCTAGAGCGCGCCCGCAGGAGGCAGAGTGGGCGCAGAGCGCGCCCGCAGAGAGAACCCGGTGCGGGGCGGCACCGGGAGGGGAGAAGTTCAACTGGCGGGTTGAAGCAGCGCCAGGGTAATAAGCCGCGGATAAACTGGGCTTCGTTTCGATGTGGGACGCGGATTTTTCCCGCGGAAGAGATCCTGGCCGTCCGTCTCATCGCGCGCCAGATCCGAGCCGCCCATCTAATCGCGCCACTAGCGATCAAATCCAGGCTGTCCAAAGACCTGATCCAACGGCTCCGAGGCGTCTCCTACCTCGAGCTCGTGCCGAGGCCATGCCAAGGCCACCCGACGACCGCCGCTGAACCAGGCGACTCCCGAAGATGGTTTTCGAGATTGCGGCCACCATTTTCGAAGCTGAGGTGTCCCTCGTGATCGTCTCTCCACACTGAACCGAACCATGCTTAAAAATGGGCTTGCATGCAACGAGAGGAAAATTCGAAGTTCAACCGAGGCAAGAGAAGCTGCCGAGGCCAAGATGTTCATGTTTTTGCATGGGATGAGCCTAAACCGAAGGCCGTGCATGCGTTATGAGTCGCATGCACGTAGAGGAACAAAAAATGAAAGATCTCGCGTGAAACAGAGGATAAAAATAAAGATTTGGAAAGATTTTAAATAACCGAAACTTTTGGGGATTTGGAAATATCTCACGCGGATGAACCGCATTCCTCTGCCTATAAAAAGAGAGGCCGAGCCCTCGAGGATGTTTGCTGATCCTTTGTTGAAGATCCGGAGAACCGTGAGTGCACCTCTGCCTCGCGAAGACAAAGCCCCACGCACACTTGCGCGGTTAGGTCCCTTGCGCGCACTCTGCGCGGCAGGAAGAAGGTTGGGCCGCGCATCACTTGTGCACCCCCTCTCTGACCGTGGACTTGCGTGGCAGGAGGTTACATTGCGCGACTTCCCCTTGCACCTTGGCACTTGCGCGACCTGCCTTGCACCCGTGGCTTGCGCGGCCCTTGTGGCTTGAGCCTTGCGCGGCAGGCAGTGTTGGAGTAGAGAAGGACACACCCCCTTGCGCGACTAGTTTGAGTTCGGGTGTGTGCAAGTGAAGGCCGAGACACTTGTGCTTGTGTGCCAAGTGAAGGAAGAATACCTACGGGTTGGTTGCATGCAAAAGAAAACAAAGAGGCCGTAGCCCTTGTGGTTGTGCACACTTGAAGATTAAAAGAGAAAAACTAAGTGTGTGCATCAAGTGAAGAAGGATACATCTCACACTAAAGTATAACACACTCTTTAGTGTGCAAACAAAAAGGAACAAAGTGTGTGAAGTGAGAAGTAGTGTGTGCACTAAGTGAAGACACATTTTGTGTGTGCAAAATTGAAGAACAACCTACGGGTTAAGGGTGTGCAACAAGAAGAGGGAAAAGGCCATAGGCATTTGTGTGTACAAAAGAACTAAAAGGCCGAACCTTAGTGTGTGTGTGCAAACCAAAGTGTGTACACACTAGTGTATAACACACATTTATGTGTGTAATCAAAAGAGAATAAAGTGTGTGATGTTCGAGAAGTAGGTGTGTGCTGAAAAGAATTACACCCTTTGTGGGTTTATTGCACCAAGAGAAGAAAGGGAAAGTGCATGCATGCATGCATGCACATGCGCACGTAATTAAAGCTCAAATCAGTGAGTGTGCATTTGAGCTGACCAAGTCCAGAAGATCTTGAAGATATTGTGATGCCATGCATTCAGTGCATGAAGTTGTTTTGAACTGAGACTGGACCAGACCGAAGTTAAAGACATCATTTGTCTGAGTATTCAGTAGTTGGAGGGAAGCCAGGTCATCCTTAGAAGAAGGAGATAAAGCCTGAGCAAGACGAGAAGCCCTGATCAACCACAAGTGATCAGAAGAGAAGAGCAAGGCCAGCAGCCTTTATCCCAGGCTGCTGAGGATACTTGAAGAACTTACAGTGAAGAAGAGCTACTCGTGTGACTCGAGGAGCCAAGAGAAGACCCTGTGGGACTCAGGGAGAAGAAGTCTTCAGTGGGATTCTGGAGCAGGCCAGTGGGACTCTGGTAACACTGTGGGACGCAGTATAAAGACCCTCCTGTGGGACTCAGGAGAGATACGGTGGGAAGCTATATCGACCATTGTAATTCTAACAAGTTATAAGGGGAGAATCCATGCTGAGAGAGCATGGCAAGGATGTAGGCCTTTGGTGCCGAACCTTGTAAATCCTTGTGTCCTGTGCCTTTTCATTACTGCATTATCCGAGAAAGGTTGAGAGACATAAGAAGAGTGGATCGAGGCCTTAACAAGCCATAGAGGTTTAATTGATAAGGAATCAATTAGTAAAAAGTTTTAAAGGATCACTGATTCACCCCCTCCCCCTCTCAGTGATTCACACTGATCTGGGCACTTCAACAACATTTTCGGTTTTCAATATCATTTCCCTAATGTTGAAAATTTTGAATTAGAAGAAATACTTGCTTGATTTTGGTACAATCTCACTGTTGTTCGTGTTTTGAACAATTTCCACTTCATCTCTTAAAGAAATGAAGTTGAATTTGTTATTCGTGAAGTGTTAACAGATCATGTGATAGAATGATGGTTCATTCCATCTGTTTCAAACAAAAGATTAGAAAAAGTTATCAAATATACATAAGTCCATCTATGGTGAGTTTAATCATATACGATTCAAAAAATGAACTTATACTTCATATATCATACCGCTTAATAAAATAAAACTAGTTTCTACTAACCAGGGACTTCCTGTAGGCCAGTGGTAGGCGATAAAGGCCAGTCACACTTCGATTGTGGGTTTGATTCCCACAGCCTTGTCCGACGCGATGGGTTGTCGCCCGTCCTACAAGTTGTCCTTTTTCTAAAACTACCTTACTATAACATCCCATCAATAATATAGAAAAAAGTTCTATCCTTAAACAATAATAACTTATGTCCAACATAATCCATCCCAATCTTTAGGCTAATCTAAAATACTTCGGTCCAAGCTCATAGTATAAAAAAAACAATTACTAGAAAGGTTATCTACCAAGAATGTGAATACAAGAATTTATCCCACATATATCATAAGATATATCTTGTTGGTTGCATTCAAAACACATTAATAACTTAGTCATATATTCCCTTGAAACATAAATTACCATAGAACCTTAGTGAAAACATGAATACTGTCAAAAGGTAACCCTTTCCACATACCAAAATCCCAAAAACTCTATATTATCAAACCATAATATCACTTAGTCCTTATATCAGTCATGAGCTCATTAATACAATCAAACATCTCATTATCTTCTTATCCCTTCATTATGCGCATATCATCTACTTTCCAAAAATATCTGAATAACCTTCCATGGTTACTGATACCATTCAACATATACATTCAAATACTTTAAGAAAAACAAAACTGTAACAATCCTTAGATGATTCTTTATTCCATAGTACCATACATTATTCTTTATAAACAAACAATCATTCCACTAACTTCTTAAACCACTGACTGAGATTCATCATTTCTTTCATCTCATATTTCATTTGTAGACTCTTCATTATCATCCACATAAATACTACTCAAATGACCATGCTGATTCTCTTAATGAGATTTTCCCTTAGGGAATTGGTTTGCATAATGCCCATACATTACACATTTAAAACATCTAATCATTGTTGATGTCGTAGCAATACCATTATCCTTGTCCATGGTGTTAACTGAAACTTTTCATTTTCACTTACTGGCTTTGTGTCCTTGTTTTCCACACCCAAATAATCTTCCAGTTCCTTTGAAACAATCTCCCTGATGCCTCTTTCCACATGATTTACATGAGGGAAATTGAACTTTATTTCCTCTATGATCATCATGAAACTCCATCCTTCTCTTATTATCTGAGTTGGAAAACTTACCAAAGTTGAGATTATTGATCATATTATGAGATTTATGATTAGGCATAATAATGATGTTTGGACTTCCAAATCCCATTTCATTTGGTTGCTCATAAAGAATATCATTCCATTTTCCATCATATCCTCCATTATCGTGAATCTTCCTGTTTCCAGCCATTTTCTAAAACCCAAAAAGAATAGTGTGAGAGGAAAAATCATGCTCAGGAAAACAACATAGTAAAGGGGAAGCACCATCAATATCTAGCATCTTAGGTTAAATTCCAGGATCGTTACCGTAGTTCTAGGACTATATCCTATACGTATACTTATCCTTAGGGACATCCCTAGACATACCTTAGAAATATCTCTAGGGATCTCACTAACGTTTTCGCATCCTAGTTTCCAAAGGTTGACTAAACCTTTCCTCTGATACCAACTGTAGAGACCCGAAGTATGATGTACATGGACATTACATTACTTTTGCGTAATACTTAATACATAACAAAAAAACCAAAACTCAAGGATTGTAATAGTTTAGTGTCTTCGGGAACTCGGAATATAGTTACCTAATCGTGGTTAAAGATCTTCAACATCTCACATAAAGATCTTCCCATTTTTTTCTTACCTAAAACCTTTCTTTATATTTTGTGGAAAAGAAAACATAAAAGGGGTGAGCTCAAATTCCCATTAAGGGTAAACATAGAGAACATAAAACAATCCATAAACATTTGAATGCAAAAAGTTGAACATAAAATCTAAACCTCAAAATCTTGAGCAAAGACATGAATCTTGGAAGTACGTAAGGTATATATCATAAGGGAACATCAATAAATATAAAATATCATGGGAATAAAACATTTAATTGTGGAAACCATTAAGTACATGATATGATTTCCATAGTAGCCAAGGTATTGCTGCCAAGACCATCTTAGTGGACAAAGTCTCTTTCTGAATCGAGTTCACTCCCCGTTTCAGTCCTGTAACACTGAACCGGATTAACTAACCATTCCAGCCATGTCTATCTCATGAGATATAAATCTTTACCCAATTCATTTGAGGGAGATATAGGTCCTAACCATCTCATAATGAAATCATTCTTACTTGTGCCACAAAATAAACTTAAAACATTCACAATAACCCAAAGAAGAAAATGGGTTTCATAAACATCATCCCATCATAAATTAATACATATAAAACAAATGGATATAATTTCATCATAAGAGAAGTAAAACCATGTAAATCATAGAGACATTATACTTAAATCATACACATATGAAATAATTTCATCTTAGATGGAAAATGGTTTTGATAAAACATTTGAAATTAATTCTTGAGGAAAATATCCTTTCTTCTTCAAAATCAATTTATTTTCACAAAACGGCATGCAATTTTAAAAGAAAGAGATTTTGTTGAAAATAGTCATGAAATATTTTGGAGGAAGTTTCATGAAAATAAGGCTTTATAAAACCGTAAAAATCCTTTCATACGATATAAGTTAAAAAAACATTCTTCTCGTACTTTTGCCGGAAAAGTCAAAAAAAGTACCTCGTATCGTAAACAAAAGAAAGATTACTTACATAACATGTAGTAAAAGTCAAAAATGGGTAAAAAGTACTTTAAACATGCATGAAAACACTTTTATAAAACATGGACATGGATGATAGAAGTAGCCTCAGTAAATACTTACGAATAAGCAATCTCGGATAAAAATGAGATTTGCAAAATTATCCCTTACCTTATGTCCGATATGCTTCGTATGTATCCGAAACTCCTGTATAATGATTTAAATAATGTCATTGAATTATTAATGAATCATATTAATTTTTATGATATCATATATGGTTCACTTATGACTTTATATTACCCGTTCTTTTGTAAATTCCATGTTAAAGAGCGTTTTGGGTAAAATCGTTTCATTTGTCGTCCATGTTTTGACTTGTAATTATTCATATGATTAATTATATCATGATTAAATAATTCCAGAATATAAAACTTGGTTTACATATAATATGTATTCAGAATATACATATATATAATAGATCGATAAATGGAAATAAATACATCGTTCCTGGAGACGGTAGGTCGTACGTACACATGAATGTTGTTTTCGTTTCCTTATTGAATTGAATGGAATTAAGTGTATTACATACAAATATAAATATACATAAATCCAGTATCATTATTATGTAATATATTTCATGATTACTTATTATATATTCTTTATAATCATTCACGAATGGTTAATCCTTGAGAATGAATCTCATCGCGTCATGGAGACGGTAGTCCGTACGTACGCACGAGCGATGATATCATTCCCATAATTATTGAATTGAATTAGAATGGATTATACAATATATAATAATCAGTATGATGTTATAATAGCTATTTATAGTTATTCATTACACCATTATAACCATCTAAGTAAGGTGGTGTTAGAAAAACAGATTACACCACGGCGTGGAGACGGTATTCCGTACGTACGCACACGCGGTGATTTTGTTATCCGTAGGATGGATAGATGGTGAAATAGAGTTGTTTCATACTTATAATAAAATATCAGTATATGAGTGATACTGATGTTATTAATTCATAATGAAGAAACTAAATAAGATGGAGTGGAAGAAGAAATAATGTTGAAAGAATCGGTAACGGACATTACCTCTTCTTTGAAGCGCCTCTTTGAGACCTCATATTAGGGCACTAAAATAGGTCTTTGAAGAAGACCAGGACCTCTAGGATGTTTCTAGGTAAGTGGAGAAGATAATATTTCAGGGGTTGGACGAGCTTGAAGGCTCAAAGTGGTGTGAGGAAGAGAGGGAGGAGGTGCCTTTTTATAAGGTAGGAGAGGGGCACCTTTGGAATAACTAAAAATATTATTTTATTATAAAGTCATATTCGGTTTTTAATAGCTCAAAATTAAGTTATTTAGAAGATAAGGTGGGTATGGGTCGAAATCCTCTCATCAAATAGAATTTAGACAAGCTTAGGTTTCTATTTTAACCTTAACATTTTGATTTAACTTTAAGTTAAATAATTTTTCTTTTATCGTGTCTTCTTGTTTTCTTACACTATAAGGTTAATAAACATACTAAAACAAGCCAAAAGAACCCAAATTTGGTTATTATTAATATATATAACCTTATCTAAGTCATGTTTCCGAACCTTATATTTTTAGGAATAAAATAACAATTAATAATATAATATTTGTTTTAAAAACTATTTTATGTCAATTTTGACACTATTTTGTAATTGATTTTTGGGAAAATCATAACAGAATTATTAGTTCTAAAAAAGTTAACTATATCAATACTAACATGTCATATTAACCTATAAAATTATTTTAATTCATAAAAAGTCTCAAATTACATTTATTTGGGAATTTATAACATCAATTATGTCAATATTTCATTAATAAGATAATTACTGCATAATCAATGTGTCATAAATAAATTAAATTATATAAAGTCTAAAAATTAAAAAGAAAATACCATTATTTATGAAATATTTTTAGCTTTCTAATGAATATTTATAGTCGAATTTATCTTTTGAATAACCTTATATTTAAAATGATTTACTTATTAAACTCTGATTTTAACTATTTTAACCCTTCTTTAAATAAATTAATATTAAATGTCTGGATCTAATCCAAGTGGGCCTAAATGGTCATATTTTATTCCTAAGTTTGTTTTTTGTCGAATTACACTTATCCAATAGAATTAGTACATGTTTTATGGTAATAATAATATCATTTGTACCCTTAATTACCCTATTTACTTTTAACCGTGGTAAAAAAAGTAAAAAGTTACTATTCACCAAAAATTATTTTCATATCATTGAACCACATTTTACATATTGACATCAACCGTGTCTCTCGGATTTTTGAAATTCCATTCACAAAATTGGTAAAATTAAGTTTTATGTAAATTTGCAAATTCTCCTAGGAGGTGGGTAAAAGACGGTCAAAAGTTCAATAAAATTTTTATATATCTAAAATTATTATAAAATGACTCCAATGAATTACATTTAACTTATATAGGTATTGTGTATCAATTATTACATAAAATAAATTTAAATAAAATAAATAATTATTTAAATAAAAAGTCGGTTTTTAAATAGTAACCCAGTGTTTTCACTATTCTTCAAAAATTGTAAGTTTTCAGAAAAATACCAAAATTTCAACCTAGGATAATTTCGATATTCCGAATCTAAAAATGAAGTCCATTTTGAAAAATAAAATTTACAAAATTTTAAAAAGTGGGTATTACTATTCATAACGGCTAGTTTATATAACATATCATTGTTTAGTAAAACTCGGTATTGCGTACAACACACGCTATCTTGGAAGGTCGCGATTGTGTGTAATGCAAGTCAAGTCAGGGTTGCGTGTAGTACACGACTCCTTTGTTGTTGAGTATAACAAAATACATTGAATATATATATATATATATATACTCAATGTTTAGTAGAATAACTACTATCGAACAAACATGAAATTGTGTGTAACACGATCCAAGATTAGTGTTGCGTATACTGCAAGCTAATACGGTGTTGCGTATAGTGCAAGGTAATCTTGGTGTAGCGTAAAACACAAGACATTAATGAAATTAAAAGTATATTTTTCATAAAATCTCGGGGTGTTAAAATAGGGAATCGACGTTTTCTACCAATGAATCATCCATATAGGAAAAATTGAAGACAGTTCGATAATGGCATCGATACAGATGAGACACCTCAACGAATGTCAGGGACTGATATTATTAAAGAACTTGATGATTTGAATTATGTTCTTGGCAAAAGTCAATAAAATATCAGAAATCGAAATCATACTAATTCAAATTCCAATAACAATTGTAGAAAGAAAATAATATTCTTTGAGTTTCCGTATTGGTCATTGAATTTATTATGTCATTGTTTGGATGTAATTCATATCGAGAAAAACATTTGTGAGATGTTACTTGATACTATTTTAAATGTCAAAGGCAAAACAAAAGATGATTTGTGGTGTCGTCGTGATTTGATGGACTGGGGTACAAGAGCAAGACTTCATCCTGAGTTAATTGGTCAAAATAAGTGGAAAGTACTTGTTTCCTGTTATTCGATGACAAATGTGGAGAAAAAACAATTTCTCCCGGTCTTGGAAAGTTTGAAGGTTCCGGATGGTTATTCAAGTAATATTTCGAAAAGGGTGAATACACAAGATGTGAAACTCAAATCTCTTCAAACCCATGATTACCCTGTCTTCTTACATGAGTTTATTACCATTTTCATTCTCCATTTACCTTCACATAATGTTAGAGTTGCAGTGATTAAGTTATGTCAATTTTATTGAGATATTTGTGCCAAAAGATTGAGCAGAAGTGTTGTTCAGAAATTGCAGAGAGATGTACCGATTATTCTTTGCGACATGGAGAAAAATTTTCCCACCATCTTTTTTCACATGTATATTACATTTTACTATGCATATTCCCACCGAAGTTCTCTTTGGTTGTCCTATTTTGAGTTGGTGGATGTATCATACCGAAAGAATGATATTTAAATTGAAATCTCATGTGAGAAATAAATATCATCCTGAAGGCTCTATTGCGAAATTCTATTTAGCACAAGAATGCATGGATTTATGTTCCTCGTACTTGGATAACATTACTAAGAGGTCTAATTGACTAATGAGAACTGAATATGAGCAATATGATCCCATTGAGCCTGCATTTCCTTCACTTCCCCAAACATGGTGGATATCTAGATCGTACTCGTTGTGTACATTAAGCAGGGAAGAGTGGGAAATGGCACATCGCACAGTATTATTCAACTGTGGTGTGCATGATGATTTTATCAATTAAGTAAACTAATAAATATGTATTTTTTTCATTGTGTGATTTCTTTATATCTTCTGACATTTTAATGCTTTCATATCTGTAGAGAACGTTTAGAAATTATAAAAAAGAGACATCGCTCTCTATCTATTAAGAGGAAGGAACTGTTGCACAAAAAAGAATTTGCTGCCTGGTTAAAGTCAAAGGTAATAGATTTATTTTTCTTCTTCTCATAACATAATCACATGTCCCTGTTTAATATTCTATTTTGTTATCTTTTAGGTTTTAACTCTACCAATGATTGAAGTATCCGATGAAATAAAAGCATTGTCCTTTAGTCCAAACGATGTGGTACGTGATTGTAAGTCAATGGATGTCAATGGATATAAATTTTTTATAAATAGTTGTGAAAAAATGGCAACATAGCATGATGGTGTCACGATAAGCACCACAATAGATTGTTATGCGAGTGCATCGGACATGCAACCTCGATCAGAAAATATATCATATTACAATGTTGTTGAAAGAATCATTTTATTAGATTACTAGGCACATGGTCGTGTTGCAATGATGAAATGAAAGTGGTTTGATTCAATGACATGACAAAGAATGCATATTGATAACTATGGATTTAGAGTGATTGATATGAACCTCCATCTTCGCACCGATGAACCTTATATTCTTGCGTCACAAGCTAAACAAGTGTTTTATGTAAGTGACCCATTACAACCATAATTTGGTGTTATTTTTGATGTTATTCCTAGAAATATTTTTGATGAAGGCATGGATGAAAATGATGATGTGGATGAACCTGTTGGTATTTATTTGAATGTTGCATTTGATGATACAAATGATGCAATTGTTAGAACAGATTTTGAACCAGAAATTGTCACAGACCCCACATAGCGTCGGCACATTTGTAAGTATTTACCTGATATTATTACAATATTGTATGTGTTTTTTTAACTTCCATACATGATATCAAAATAACTAGTATATTTTATACGATTATCAAATATAAAACTATTAATAGCCTCACCAATTTATGTTTAACCACTTCTCTAGTAAATCTTGAACATAGAAAAGTCTTGATATTTTATCAATATAAATATCACACATGAAAATGTATCTCATTGTTTTATGATACAATTGTATTATTTAACATTTTTCATTATTTATATTTATTTGAGAATATTATTTTAAATTTCCCGGTCAAAATTTCTGATTCTGATGATACTAGAAGTAGTAGAAGAATACCGAGAAATGAACAACGTAGGTCTCCTCCTGTAAAAAATTTAGGTACAAATTATGTTTAAATATTATGGTCTTTTATATTATTTATCTTGTTATCGTTCATTTTATTTTATTTTCTATGTTATTTTAGGCTGCATCGCCGAGGAGACGCTTGGATTATGCCACTGAGGATGATATTGTGGCGGGGGTATTGATTCTACAGGTCAGCCTACTACTACACCACTTGAGACACCAAGAGGCCATCCTCCCATTATGCTACCTCCATATTATCCATAACCACCTTTTCAGTATCCCTTTTTTCCTGCACCCACATCGGATGGTAGTTCTCAGACTCCCATCCCACATTTTCCATTCCCACCATCCACTATATAGGGTAATGTTCCCCCATATATCCCACCGCCATATCCATATCCATATCCACCCTCATCTATACAGGGTTATCCATTGGGTTTTCTACCTCCATCAGTACACTTTGCATCTACTATACATAGTACTCCTATAGATATCTCGCCTACCATGGAGGCTGCCCCCCCCCAGACGTAGCACTTCTGGGGTCAACAGATCCCTCATCTACTGGTATTTGTTTAAACATTATTGTTACTGATTAATGATAAATTCATATATATTATTTTATTTTATTTTTGGTTTCATGATTATAACCATCCTCTACAAGATGACGAGGCCGCACAAAAATGCTCGAGGCTTGGAATCGGCACATGCAAATCATAGTTGATTACAATGAGGAAAATGCTATAATTAATAAAAATGGAACGAAATTTAAAAGTTTTATGGGAACACTTGCTAGACACAACAATATTATTCTGGTTCAATCGATAAGTTGGAAGGTAGTTGGACAACAAATAAAGGACAAAGCCTGGGAAGATATTTGGTTAAGTAATGTTAATCACCTTTTATATATATATAAATTTATAATATTTTCTTAACAAATATTATGTCCACTGCAACTTCGATATAATTTTCCTAATGGACAAAATGAAAAGGCTGCAAGGATAATGGATTTAGGTGAAATGTGGCGAGCCTACAAGTATGATTTATATCTTGGTTGAAAAAAGGGAGTTGGTACAGATCTTTATGAAGTACTAGTGATTCAAGATTTCGCAATATCACAATATAAAGAGATGATCAACTATTGGAAGAGTCCATCATTTAAGGTGTTTGTTAAATTTATATATATATATATTTATTTATTTATTTGAAAATGATTTTAAATTACTTGTTTTATTTATTTTAATGAATTTATATAATTATTTGTTTATAGGAGAAATAAAACAGAAATAAAACAAACAAGAGTGCAATGAAACATATTTATACTCATGGATACACTTTATTACCAGATCATGAGCAGACGCGGGTAATTTTACATTTGAAATATTTAGCTTTGTTTAGTGTAATTTTTTTAACTTCCAATTTTGATTTATTTCTTTGTTTTTTTTCATAAAAAGGCATCGAATATCGAGGGTTGCGTTCCTCACTAAACTTTGTTTTGTACAAGTCATAAAAAGAAAGATGGTATAATGCCAAATATCGACACCGAGAAGGCGATTGTAAGTATATTTCAATTTCTTTGATTTTTACTAAATTTAATTCCTTATATTATTTTATCATTTTAATTTATGTTATATATCAATCAAAATAATTCTTTATAGGGATTAACAGAAAAAGAACCTAACAATGTGGGCCCAAACAATCATCTACATCAGGTATTAGGGGATGAACATCAGGGTAGAGTGTGTTGTCGACCTGGGAAAAAGATTGTACCATCTCGATACTGGTCTACTAAAGTTTATTTGAGTACCAGTTCTGGTTTTGTCACAGTGGAACAAATGAATGCTATAATCAAAGAAGCAAGTCAAAAATCAGAACAGGAGATAACTGCAAATATGGTGAAATTTATGTCTGCCCTTTCTTCTACACTTCCACCAGAATCAGTTGGAATGGTTGATGCCTTTTTCATGTCGATGCGTTCTGCTAATGTAGATTCTTCTATCGGAGATGGAGCCGGACCTAGTACTGGACCCGGTGCTAGTGCCAGTTCGGATGCAGATGTCGATGATGGTGTTGGTGGTGTGAGGGGTGGTGATGGTGTTTCTGTAGGAGGTGTGGATGAGGGTTATCATGATTCTGATGATATTGATATTGAGACTCACTTTTGATGTAAATTGTATTTTTTGATTGGTGATGTATGATGAGTTCCATGCATCTGATTACACTAATTTTTTGATCAATATCATTAATATTTACCATATCTTATTGGGAATGAGAATGACTACTAACATGTAGATCTACCTTAAGCTAACTATGTTTAGTATTAGATATAGCCCTACTGCCATGACTTCTCAATCGATAAGTTTCATTAACTACCTCAGTTAAAGCTATGTATTCAAATTCAGTAGCTGAAAGTGCAACAATAGATTACATATTTCAATTCTAGGAAATGAAACTTCCAAATTCAGTAAAAACATTTATAGTTAAGGATTTACAATTGTCAAAATTAATAGTATAGTTAGCATAAACAAACCACAAATAATTTAAGTAGTATCCACATTTGTACCATAGAATAATGAAATATTAGAATTAAAAGAAAGATACCTCAAGATCCACTTAAGGGAATACCATTATAGCTTACCTGGAGTGCCCATGAACCATCATAGAGTGCAGATAGAAACTGAAAAATCAGTTCTAGATAAAATCATAGAATACGCTTTGCAACCAACAATGTTAGAATAAGGAATTATAGACATAAATTCAACATCAACTTCAGCAGTAGGTGATTGATTCAAGGACAATTTAAAATGTTGTTCAAGTAAGAAATTAACAGGACTGAGAGATTCCAACATTTACTTATTTATAAATTTTAATATATACGCATGCTAAGATAGATAAAGTAGTTTATGCATTCTATCCCTAATTATTTTAACACC
This sequence comes from Viscum album, assembly GCA_963277665.1. Classification (NCBI taxonomy): domain Eukaryota; kingdom Viridiplantae; phylum Streptophyta; class Magnoliopsida; order Santalales; family Viscaceae; genus Viscum; species Viscum album. The sequence goes on along the minus strand of OY728137.1, from coordinate 299,556,764 downwards.
TAGGATATTCTTATCTACACCTAAGTCATTCATTTAAAACTTAATTTTCAATTGGGATTTAACAATAGAGATCATATTTATGTCTTTTAAAATTATGAGAAAGTCATCAATATACAATAGTAGGTAAATGATGTAGGTTTTAGTTGAGTTTAAATAAAATAAGGCATTATAATGAATGCTAATGAACTTGTTACCTAGAAAAAAATGAACCAAACTTGAAGCATCACTTCCATGAGGATTGTCTCATGCCATACCAAGATTTATTTAAATGGCATACATTCTTTTGTTTGAACTCAGCAGGATAATCATCAAGAGGTATCATATAAATCTTTTCATTCAAATCACCATGATGGAAATTAGTTTTAACCAATTAATTTGGAATTAGTTGGTTTGTTACAAACATCCCATGTATGTTTCTTATTTTTCTATTACATTTCTTCATTCATTGGAAATACCTACTTATTTGAGTTTTTTTCTTATAAATCCTACCTATGTGATTGAGGTTCATCATTAATAAGATTAGAGGCCATATAAAAAGGAATATGAAGCCAAAACATATTAGAAGAATCGGGCAAGAGGTCTGGGGACTCTCATTTTCCTGTCATAGGTCAATTGATAATCGTTATGAGTAGTATAATTTTTAGAATCTAAATCTGAACTAGAGCTATACATAGAATCAATGGCATCAGTAGGCTAAGGAGGTGGTGGAATAGGCTATGCCTCAGCCTAAAAATGATGTGAGGGTTCATGTTCCACATCCTTATCATGGACTGGATCATTATTGTTAGGGGTGGAAGTTTTGGTCTTAGGAAATGTTTATTCATAAAAGACCACATATCTACTTATGAATCATTTCTCATATCCTGGTTTATGTACCTGGAGTTTTTATCCCTTAACTTTATCAAGATAACCAATGAATATGTATTTGAGTGAACTCGATTCTAATTTTTTAGTTTAGAAAAGAGAATATGTTGTAGAACCAAAAACTCTTAATTAGAAGTAAGAAGGGGGATTACTAGTCCACATTTTATTAGGTGTTTTGAATTTATTTGAAGATATGGGACACATATTGATAAGGCAAATAGAAGTGTTTGTTTCACTCGACCAAAAATATTTGGAGAGTCTTGAGAATTCATGAATACTTCAAAACCTTTCTAGAACAGTACTATTCAACCTCTCTTCTAGGATATTCTCTTAATGAGTGGGGTTCCCTAACAGTTATGTCCCTCGTAATCCCATCAGACTCACAAAACTGAATGAACTCTATAGAAAGATATTCAAGGCCAATATCTATTCTTCAGTCTTAATAATCTTTACAGTGTGATTTTACATTGAATCTTTTAAAGTTTAAATGGTTTGGAATGAATCATATTATTTTTATTTCTAAATCCAAACATTCTTAGAGATTTAATTTATGAAGATGATGAAATTAGATCCTCCAACACAAGAACTATCCTGGATATCCCCCAACAATCTGAGTGTATGTATTCAAGTGGGCTGACAGCATTGAAATAAGACCCATTGAAACTCACCCTCTTGGATTTTCTCATCACACAATCTTTTGAAAATGAAAGATTTATATATGTGATGTTACTCAATATCCCTTGGTTTTTGTGTTCCTCTAAGACTTTGGAGCTGAAATTCACTATCTTTTATGCTATAGTATATTATGTTTCATTAAAGGATGGGGACCCACCATACATTAAGTAAGGTGATGATGGATTGATTATCTAACTCTATAATAATGGATCATATTCGCTCAACCTTTCACCAATTATTTTTTCCTAAGAATACGTATACTTCACACTTTTTGAACAGCTCGAAAAATGACTCTCTCTATTGGAAAATATGAAAAGAACAACTAGAGTCTAGGACCCACTCTTGATTGAGTGTATAAATGGATACATTCAAGATTTAGACAAACGTCATAGCCTGAATCAACCAGAAAATACAGGTTAGTGGGTTGTTTTGATTATAACTCACACATGAGTTTCCTACGCTTGGGCTTAATGTGCCCAAGTTTACCATAGTGAAAAAATATTACTTTTCTATCCATAGAGATTTTCCTATATTTGGGTTATTTATTAATCTTATTTTTGTCCCTACTGAATTGTTTTTTATTACCATTAGTTTATGGTCTCCCCCTTGTGAAAAACTCTTATCCTCACCTTTTATTTTTATTCTAGAATGAAATTCCTTAGACATATGGGATGATTTGATATCTTCTAATGTTAAATAGACTCAACCATACATCATGGTCGTATCAAGTGTTCTATATCTATTTTCAAGAGTGATTAATATGATCATTTCTGGATCCTCATCATCTACATAAACATTAATATTGTCTAAATCTGACATGAATTTATTAACCTCATCTAAATGGTTTTTTATAGATGTACTAGGATTCATTTTGAATGTCAATATACAGTGTTTATTGTAAATTTTTCCTACAAATGAGGCAATCATGTATAATTTTTCATGTTTAATCCAAACTCCCTCAGTGGTAGAATAATAAGAAACTTCTATAAGGGCCTTATCAACAACATAAAGTAATAGGCAACAAGGTGGCATAACAAGTATACATGGGGGAAATTCATGGTATTCATAAATGGTCTGGTCAGTTTCATTAATAGTCATAATGGGTTTCATAGTCCTATATTGGAAATCAGTGAAACATTGTTGTATTTGCAAGGATCTAATTTAGGGGGGTGTGCTGGGGCAAGGGGAGGGGTGTGTACAGGTGGGGGGGGGGTAGGTGGGGGGGGGGGGGGGCAGGGGGAGGGGGGTGTGTAGGATGGGGGGGTGGGCAGGGGACAGGGAGAGGGGGTAGGGGTGTGCAGGTGGGGGGGGGGGGTAGGGGGTGTTCTGGGGAAAGGGGAGGGGTGTCTGCAGGTGGGGGGGGAGGTGGGGGGGGGGGGCAGGGGGAGGGGGGTGTGCCGGTGGGGGGAAGGGGAGGGGGCAGGGGGTGTGTAGGTGGGGGCAGGGGGAAGGGAGAGGGGGGCAGGGGGGGTGTGCAGGTGGGGGGTAGGGGGTAGGGAGAAATTCTCATTTTCTCCCTTTTTTTCTCCCAAATCAAATCTAAACAATTTTTTTTTCTTCGATCTTAATTATCATAGTCCGGAGTGGCTAAACCCCTAAGGGGAAGGGTTGAGTGTATGAGTCTTATGATCTTATTGAATTTCTAAATCAGAACCATCTAACCCAAATGATTTTAATAATGTAAAATAAATTCTATGTATTAAATTATTTTATAAATCCTTTACCATATTATATTTATATGATTTAACTTGGCCTAATTAGAGTTCAGTTGGATATGACTATTAACATTTGCCACTTTCTACCATTACAACTAGGATTAAAGAATCATCATTTTTAGCTATATCAAAACTAAGTAATATTTAACTCTTATATAGATCTATTTTGGGTTTTCCATGACAAAATAGTGTTTTAAAATACACTTCAAAGCCTAATCCCTAGGATTAAACCATGTTAGGACCAATGCTATACTTTTTACCTCAATCCCAAAATAGACCATGATCCCTATTTCTTACAAAATGTAAAACAAAACTCAATAGCATCAATAATATCCCAGAACCAATACAAATTTTTAGGACTCCTAAAAAAATGTTTAGAGTCCAATTTTCTATTGTACCAAACATTATACATGGGTTCGACCCCACACTATCAATATACACAAAATTATAGCATGTGTAGTTTGTGATAAAAGAATTATAATTTGACTGTAGCCCATGTAAAGTAAATAATAAATATGGGATCATCAAATTTTGATGATGATTATAGGAAATATGTTTACTATCCTTATGCATAGGGACCTTTAGCACAAACATGGGATAACCTCACCTTCCCCATATTCTATTTTCAATCATTCCTTTTTATTTTCGAAGCCACTATGTCATTATTTTAAAGCCTAGTTCATGTCTCATGACCCTCTAACATATTCAAATGGTCATAACACCCATTAAATCCTTACCTTCATGCCTAAAATTTCATGGTACCTTTCCAATTTCATTTATTCATGTACGGAATACCACAACAAACTAGCCAGTCCCAACCGACACAACATTCGATATGTTCCAACGATACATCAAGGAGATCATCCTAAAATGCAGGAGGGCTGCTGTCCAGCAGGGGGGCTGTCTAGGGGGTCCAGTAGGGGGGAGGGCTACTGTCCAGTAGGGGGGCCGTCCAGGGAGCTCCAGTAGGGGGGGTCTGTCCGGGGGGGGGGGGCTGTCCGGGGGGGGGGGGTCTGCTATCCATGGGGGGGGGGGGTCCAGCAGGGGGTGGGGGTGCTGCTGTCCAGGGGGTCCAACAGGGGGGATAATGTTCGGCAGGGGGGCTATCCAGGGGGATCCAGTAGGGGGGCTGCTATCCAGGGGGGTCCAGTAGGGGGGCTTATGTCCAGGGGGGTATGTAAATAATCCTTTTAGAGTTCATTCATATTTTTATTTTCATTTATTGAGTCTAATTTTGTCTTTTCTTAATATGTTATGTTAGAAGGTTCTTGTTCAATTGAATATTATTTTATAATGATTTGTTTCACATACATTTATCTCTCATACAACTCAATAACGAGGAACTTACCTCATAGTTTTGGGTCGCTTTCAAGCCTTGGTACACTGTAAGCAACTGAGACATTAGTTAAGATAATTATCATTTTTAATGTATTTATGGCTTTATTCAGGTATTTACAGATCAATCAATTCACTGGTCTAATAGATACCCTTTCTGGCGTTCCCCTTGATGATTTGTAAGTTGATGGTATGTTTAAACAACACTTACTTGAATTGACATCTTTCTAGTTTACATAGTTTTTGTTACCATGTAATTAATCAGATTTCACTGCTTCAGTTTGTATGAATTCTGAGCATCCTTAGTGAAAAGTCTTTAATCTTTTCTTGCTTTTACTGATTCTATCAGGAATGTTTCAAACAACCAATTTATTGGAGATTATTTGTGTATTATTGTGACATTGTTAGCACTTGGTGGACCACCCTTGTTATCAGTATATAGATTGTTACTATTTTATTTATTTTACTTTATATTATCCAACCCAACATATTATGGGATATATTAAAGTAATTAATATTAGTGAACAACTTAATTTTATGCTCATTTCCCACACATGTATACAGACTATTACTATTTTATTTATTTTACAGGTCTTGTGTTTTTTTACTTTATATTCACCTCCATTGGGGGGGTGCTGGTGTAGGGGGGGTCTAGGGGGAGGGGGTGTGCAGTGAGTAGGGGGCAGGGGGTGGGGTGCAAGGTGAAGGAGGGTGGGACCGGGGAGGTGTGCAAGAGCAGGGAGTTCAGAAATTTGGTTCATGTAAGATGTGGGATGAACGAATGGCTTTGAAACTCTGGTACAAGGATATCCCAAACTAGATGATTTTTCTTGTTTTCTGAATGATACATCAATCACTTAAAAACAAGAAGAATATTTAGAATTAGGGGGTGGCTCTGGCCTCTTGATGTCACTGTTGTACAAAGGCTACACTATGAAACTTCTTGGAACTTATTTTTTCAGAGTGACTGGGTGAGGGGGATCTGGAGGTTTATGGGACAATTTCTGAATATCAACAGTAGTTGGAACTCCATGTAGGAGGTTATTGAGGCCTTGTTCCAAGGGGAGAGCTAAGGGTGGATGTTATGATTCATTTATGTTTTTTCTTGGATGTGTGTGGGACTATTTGGGATGGTAGGAATAATGTAAGAGAAGGCAAGAGGAATTCCTCAATCTATTTTTAGGTTCATGTAAAAATGATTGGGGCAGAGTTGGGAGTGATTATCATGGGGGGAATTTTTTCTACTACCCTGATAAGATTTCATCCATGGATTTGTATGAATAGTGATTCTTTCCAAGGTAGTCAAGGAAAGGCGGCTTCAATAAAAGACTTCTGATATGGGATTATAATTGAATGTGGATGGATCATGTATTGCAGGGGAGATAAGGGGAGGTAGGTTGGTTCAGAACAATAGGGGCTTAGCATTAAAATTGAATGTGGATGGATCGTGTATTGTGTGGGAGACGAGGGGAGGCCTGTTGGTTCAGAACAATAGGGGATTGGTGATTCTATGTTTCAATTCCTTATACTGAATGGGTACCTCTATTGGGGAAGAGGTGAGTGCGATGAATACATGCCTTATGTTGTGTAATATTTTCAATGAGGAGATTGATGAAGTAGAATCCGACTCAATCGTGTTGGTTTGGCTATTTCCGAAGAAGGTGGTGGTTCCATGGGATTTGGATTACCTTGTATGGGGGGTGCTAGTGCAGGGTGGGGGGAGGTCTAGGGGGAGGGGTGTGCATTGAGGAGGGGGCAGGCAAGTGGGGTGCAAGGTGCAGGGGGTGGGGTAGGGGAGGTGTGTGAGAGAAGGGGGTGGGGGGTGTTGGTGCAGTCCTCCCAATAGCCAGTGGGGTTCACCTTGCTGGTTTTTTTATGCAGTGGAAAGCCCTATAGCCACGATTTTAAAACCGTGGCTAAAGGCCTATAGCCATAGTTTGAACCATGGTTAAAGGCCTATAGCCATGGTTTGAACCGTGGCTATAGATGTAAAGCCACAGTTTGAAACCGTGGCTATAGGGCTTTATCCACTGTAACTGTGCCCTTTATTGGCATCTATAGGGCTATATCCACGGTTCAGACCATGGCTATAGGATCTGACCTATAGCCACGCCAATACAAGCCACGGTTCATGAAACCGTGGCTATAACCTATAGCCACAATTTTTGGGCCTATATCCACGATTTAGAATCGTGGATATAGACTAAATTTCCTGTAGTGAATGATTATGAATATTGGATAGATTGTATGAAGACTATTTTCATTATTACTGTAGTGGGAAAATTTGGTATGATTACTATATATTACAAGATTCCTGATAAAGAAATCAGAAACTTTACATATCAAGAGATGTTAGAATATCAACTTAACTATAAGGTACAAAATACTTTGTTGTGTTCCATGAACCAAAATATATATAGCCATATTTCTTCTTGTGAAGCAGAAAATTGTATTTGGAAGAAGCTTAAAGTTACACATTTTGGTACTTCCAATATTTTTGAAACTAGAAGAGCTATGCTTAGAGCTGAGTACCGTGGTTTTTGATTTATTTATGGGGAATCTATTTGTAAGGTACAAGAAAGATTTATGACTATTGTCAACAGCTTAAAATCCATGGGTGAAAATGCACTGGATGATGAGGCACTTGTAGACAAGATTATAGATATCATTCCTATTGAGTGGGAATCTAAGAGAAGAGCTATAGATGAGAATAGGAAAGTCTCACAGATTACCCATGATAAGATTTTTGGAACTCTTCATCAATATGAGACTAGAATGAAGAGAGATGATGAAAATATTAAGATGAAGAATGGAAATGGAAGTGTTGCTTTTATAACTACTTCTAATCATATGAATGCCAAGAATCCTGATAGAAGTACTAGATCTAAATCTAATAAGGTAACTGTTTTATCTGAATCTAGTGAAATTGAACATTCTGATAATGAACTTTCTAATCTTGCTCGAAGGATGAACAAGATATTTTTTGAAGAAAGACTTTCAGTATAGATACAAGAAGAAAGGAAAGATAAGAAAGTCTCTGAAGTCACTTTTTATGACTGCAAAAGAGCTGGACATATAAGGCCTGATTTTCCTATGCTTAAGAGAAAATAAATAAAGTAAAAGCATTTTGAAATAAATAGAAAGAAGTACTAAAAAGATAAATATAAGAATGTTTTTAAACCTAATCACACCTGGAGTGCCAGTGGTGGAGACTCTTCTGATGAATCATCAGATTTTGAATCTTCTGGACAGTAGAATCTTGGTCTAATAGCCAGACTACATATTGAAAATCATTGTTTAATAGCTAAGGTACACAATGCTGAATCCATAAACAATTTATCCTTAAATACTAATTAGAGTATTAGTAAATATTATGAATCCTCGGTTGAAGAATATTTTTCTGATGAAGATAATACTTTACCTACCTGTGAAGAAGTGTCTAGGTTTTCTATGATTCTTGAGAATTAAAATTCTAAATTCAAGAGAAATCTTGATAAGGAAAATTCTAGGATTTCGATTATTACTAAAGAAATATTTGATCTTTATAAAGATCCTGATAGGAAAACCCTTGATTTTTAAAGTATTTTAGAAAACCTTGAGGAAGTTAATTCGGATAAGGGTAAACTTTCTAAGGATCTAGAAAAAGTAATTTATAATGAAAATGTTTTGAGCCTATCTCTAGTTCTAAAACTAATGTTTTGGAATATAAGAACATAGTTATTAGACTAAAGTCAGAAATATTTTCATTGAGGAAGTTTTCTTCAATCTTTAACTTATGTTAGGAAAATTTTGATAAGATGTATTCTCAAATTCGACATCTAGGGAATAATTCTGGTTTTGGTTATACAAGTTCAAAAATGATTTTTAGTAACAATTATTTTGTTCCTCAAAGTGTTCCATTCTGCACTAAGTGTCAGTGTGTTGGTAATTGGGCAAAAAATTGTTCCTTAAAAAAACTCAATCTTTAGGTTTTCATAAAGCTTATTTCTCTAAGAAAATGTTGATACCTAAAATTTTTCTTTATAAAGTTTCCGGATCCAAGAATGTTTGGATTATTAAAGTATAACTCTTTTATTTTCAAGAATGTAAAGATAGTACCAACAATAATACTTGGTGCATGGATAGTGGATGTTCCTGGAATATGACTAGTAACAAAAATTTCTTTGAAAAGATTATCAAGATGAAAGGAGATATGACTCTTCAATTTACCGGAACACAAGATCAACTTGCTGATATTTTCACAAAATAATTACCCTCTGATAGATTTGAATACATTAAATAGAAGTTAAGAATGATAAATGTAAGGTAATCTTCCATGTTAAATTCTTGTTAAAACCAATCTCCTTACAACAATAAACTCCTTTTCATAAGGGGAGTACATTTGTTTGCTAGATTTTTCAAATTTTTGTAATGAAGATTTTCTAAATTTTTGTAATGAAGATTTTCTAAAATTTCCTAATGATGATTTTATAAATTTTCATAATAAATATTTTCTAAATTTTCATAATGATGATTTTTTAAATTTTTATAATGAAGTTTTCTTGCAGTTCAAAATTATCTGTAATGAAGATTTTTGTAGTTTAAAATTTTCATAATAGAAATATTCATAGTTTTTTTATGAAAAATTTCATAGTTTTTGAAATTTTTCGTACTCCAAATTTTCGTAATAATAATTTTCAGAATCTAATGTTTTTTAAGAAGAATTTTACTCAATATAAATAATCTTCCTAGAAATACAAAAGGTATGTTTCCTTTCTTAAATTTTTGTAACCATCTTTTACTTGTTGGTATTTTCATCTATTTTTAAATTCTCGTAATCATTTTTTTCTTAAATTGGAATGTTTTTATTAAAAACCACAAAAGATCGGATTCTATCAAAATTTCCTTCCAACTATCAACTCAACCGTCAGATCTGATCACAAGGTTTCTCAACCGTTGGATTGGGTATGAAAGCTAAACTGTCTCCCCAAATCCCTATATAAAGGACCCCCAATGGTTTTCCCACATTGAGATCCAAGCATTCACGTGCTGAATCCTTGCCCTCCTACTTAAGCCCGTTTCAAATTTTCAGGGTCTCTTAAACTCTGAATGTCTATCGAAGTTTATTTCCAGAAAGACATGTCAACTTTCAAGATGATTTCTGAATGGAAGATTTACAGAGAAAGGTTGGTACATCCCAATTTCTATGATAAGTATGATTCTATGATCTCAAAGAACATCAAGCTGAATGGATGGGAGAGTGTTTGTGTATTAAAACCAGAAGCTCAGGATCTGGTATATTCAGAATTGTTAATTGAATTCTATGAGTTAGCAAGTTTTTTCAAGGAATAAGGAAAATATAAATTATCTTTCAAGAGACATGGGAAGGCTTATGCTCTTTCATACACTAAGGCAGCCAATATGATTGGAGTTACTTATGAAAGAGAAGATGAGTTTTGTTCTCATAAGCTGCAGGATGTTCAAGGAAGCTTTGTTAAGGTGAAGGTAGAGATTGTGCAATCTCTTCTGAAGGATACTAAGAAAGTCTCCGAGAATATTCTGGTACCACAATCCTTCCTAGTATAAGATTTATCAGAGACCCCAGGAAAGAAATTTGTGACACTAGAAAAAGTCCAAGAAAAATTAGTGCTGGAAGAGGAAGAGGAAGAAGTATCTAGTGATGATACCGACTATCTCATTAAGCAAGTAGAAGATTTTCATGAGAAGGAAAGTCCATCTGACAAACTTTCAATCCAAACTTCTGAATCTAATCCTTCAAAGATTGATACCCCTAGGAATGATGGGGAAGGTGAATATGGAAATGTTGAAGAAGAAGTGAATAAGCTATCTGAAGAATAAAGTTCTAATCATGATTTCATTCACCTAGAGGATACTGATGCATAGGATGAGAAGGAAAAGGTTGATGAAGTCAGAATTGTTTAACTCACTTATAGTGAACACGAATCCCCTAACTAAGAGGAAGCCATTCCGAAGATTGATAAGGGAAAACAGGTGGTTGATGTTACACATACAAAAGATGTGGTTAAGAAGAAAGATGCTGGTGGCTCTTCAAAGAGGAATGCAGCTGATATAGAGAAATAGCCCTCACTAAGTAAAGTTTCAGATTTAGAATCATCCTCTCTTGGACATGATTTTGAAGTCCATTCTTTGAAAAAACTTGTTGGAACTATACAAATATTTCCCAGTATATACTCTAGATGCCAGATGCTTTAACACACCCTAAATCAGAAATAGGATTCAGTATTCATGGAGATGGATAAATGTGTTAACCTTGAATCATATTTCAAAACTTTTTTCATAAACTACGAAGCCCACAAAAAATCTTGCATGAAAATGACCAGTTGGTCAAAGAAAACTATAGAAGACATGAGTGTTATTGATGAATTCCAAGAAAGTTTCAAGGATGAGTTTGACACCGAAGAGGTGAAGGTCAAGGATCTCACAAATAGTTTTGAGGAAAATCTAACCCTGGAATAGAATTCTCGAATTCAAGAAGTAAAAGATCTGAATGGAAAGTTGTATTCAGTTGCTTAGAGTTGGAAAAGATAAAGGGATCTCAGGATTGAGATATAAGAAAATCTTGTCAACTAGGAAGAAGCCTTTATGGATCAGGCTGATATTCTTAAGGCCTAAGAAGAAAAGATCAAAGCCTTAGAGAATAAAACTGAAGATCAAGATTAGGTTCTTAAACGATCAGAGAAAGATCACAAGGTGCTCAAGAAGCTCAAAACTATTGTGAAGAATTTGATGCCAAAGCAGAATGAAGGATAAAATTGTTCAATTCTGATCTTTTGTTGTATTATTTCCTTGTAAAAATTTTTCCAATCCTAATGAAATTTTTGGGTTTATCTTCATATATTTTTTTGTCTAGTACTAATATTTTAGGTACCATATTTTCTTTTCCATTCCCTATATTTCTTTTTGAAAATCACAAAGGGGGAGAAAGGAAAAATAATACTAAGAAAAGAACACATTTCCCTAAGTATAGGGGAGTTAATCTAAGGGGGAGTTCTTATCAAAGAATATTTCCATATGCAATAAAATGCTAAGACTTATTATAAAAATCTAGAATACGATCCATAGTGTGTCCAAAGACTAAGGGGGAGTTAGTCGTATTCATATTTTCCCATGTGTTAAGGGAGATATGTTTCACTTTCAAAGTCCAGAAATATATTTTCTAAGTCCTAATATTCTTTTTCGTAAGGATGTTTGTGATTTCCAAAAAGGGGGAGATTGTTGAGTCAATAAGGGTTCCTTATGAATTTTACATTCCATCATGTTTGGGGAAATTGTTGAGTCTATAAGGATTCTTTATTAATATACCATTCCTTCATGTTTTGAAAATCACAAACACCTTATCTTAAGGAAAATTTCATTTACACTTTCCTTTACTTTCATAATGAAATTTTCTGTCCCCAAAGAAACTTATCCTTACCATATTTTTCATTTTTCATATTATGTATGATTAGAAATATCGGTTTCGTATCCAAAACCTTAGAATCTTATATATAATTAAATATAGAGAATTCTGTTTTTAGGATCCGAATTCAGGTTCTGAATTCTCTGAATTCAAGTTCCGAACTTTCTAAATTCAGACTCCGAATTCCCTGAATTCATGTTCCAAACATTTTTATTTTAGACACCGAGTTCTTTGAATTCAGACTCTGAACTTTCTGAGTTCAAACTCTGAGTTCTCTGAATTCATACTCTGAACTTTCTCAGATCATACTCCGAGTTATCTGAATTCAGGCTCTAATATTTCTGAAGTTCAGACTCTGAATTTTTATGAATTTATACTCTAAACATCGTAAGTTCAGACTCTGAATTCCTATGATTTTGGACTCCGAATTTCCTTGAAATTCAAACTCCAGAATTCTATAGAATTCAGGTTCCAAATTACTTTAATGACAGAATCTGAATATCTATGTGATATTTACACCGAATGGATTTTGGTTAAAGTCCGAACTTTTATTTTCCTTATATTTTGAAAAATGAATTTGGTCAAGCAACCATATTTTTTCTTACACATGTTTAGGTTATAAAATGATGTCGTGTATTCAGTTACTAACTAACCACTATTTGAGTGACATGTGTACAAGTCCCCCCAAAATTCAAGGAAAAATATGACTATTGGAGGAGGGAGCCAACCGTTGAGAATGTGCCTATAAATAGGATCACATTTGAATGAGCTCAAAAAAAGTTGATCAATCTAGAGATTATGTGCTGATGAAGTGATTTCTGGAGTGAGTGGTTTTCATGCTTTGTGTGTATTGAACATCTTGTTCAGAATTTCTTCATGCGACTGCGAATGTTGCTGAGTACATTCGAGGGCTTACAGGGATCGGAAGATAGAGGTTCCAACTACCTTGAAGTTTGAGGGCTTTTGGGGATAGCAAGATAGACTCCCATCTTCATATCATGGACTTTAACTAGTGTGGGTAAGACATATCTTCTTGAAAGTATAAATCAAGGGACCATTATCCAGGTTTGTTGGATACCCTTCTCTTTGGGTTAAAAGATTTAATACTTGTTACTTGTATTGTTTCACGTTTTCCACTGCATTTTGAGTTTTGAGGAAAGTATAACTTTCTTATACTTCCTTATACATGTATACTATGATTTAGTGAGATTATATACGCTTTAAGGTATAAAATTTATCTTTGTAAACTTTTGTTAAGTTTCATTTCCAGAATTACTTTTTCAGAATTACATTCTCAAAATCACATTTCCAGAATCAAGCATGTTTGTAGAACTTAGATGTTTGGTGAATTTTCCTTGTTTAACCTTGTTAAATAATAGAATTGTTTCTAACCAACTTTAAAAGTTCCCAAAGAATTTTTAAAGTATACAATTCACCCCCTTGTATATTGAGAATCTACATCATCATTTTGATGCTACAGTTGGTATCAAAGGAGAATATCATACTCCATACCAACCTAACATATATTGCGTGGAATTCCTTAGGATTTAGCTGAGGATTTTCATTAGGTTTGGAACCTATAAAGTCATGAAATTTAACTTTATTAGAGTCTCACCAGCTTAAGCCAAAGCATATATGGAATGATGTAGGGTTTTACCATTGATCTTGGGCATCTGTGGTTGTTTCATAACTTTTTTGTTTAATTTTTTAATTTCTAAACTATTGGACTAGTTAATTAGATAACTTTTTTAACCCCTCTTCAATAAAATAATTAATGACCATTATTAAATACTAGTTATTTTAGGGACATCATTGGTGGTGCCTTACAAAGTTATACTCACACCTTTCTTGGGCCTCCATGGAACTTGGGTACCTATGTAGAAGACTATCATTACATGTTCATGTAAATGTACAAACTTAGTGCTTTTTGTTTTTTTATCCTCACTTAGAATACGTAGAACATGGAATATGAGAACTTGCATTACATTAGACCGGCTGGGTATATTTTTTCTATTTTTTCGATCTGTTATATCCTTTACTATTATCTAACCATAGGGGATTGATTCGGGAAATTATGGAATTTTTAATTTCTTTTGATTTTGGTATTTTAGTCATTTATAACTCTTTTCCATGCCTAATATTTGTATTTGTTTATACTTATTTATGTGATTACTATTATTTATTCTTTTTTATACTCTAAAAAATGGAACAACCTCCCCATACTAATCTCATTGGACCTTTCCACTAGTTGGAAACCTATGATGTATTGAGAGGTGTGCTGAAGGATGGATGTTTCACAGACCGAGGGTACCAATGTAGTGTCTTATTAATAATGGAGTTACATGATTTACTTTATTAAATTATTTCCTCATCATATTTTAACCAATTAAATAACATAACCTTGAAAAAATTATCTATATGGACATCAATCTCTTTCACATGTTGGAAAAACATTACATTTTTCTGTTAATCCATCTCACAATAATTAATTATAAGAGATGAATCATGAATCAAATTCATGAACCCTAACTTATAAAAGACATCATGCAACCATTCACAATTTTCTGGTTTCACTAATGATAATTTTTCTTCCCTATTCATATTTATAACATGAAAAGTTACAATGAAGGATAAATATAACTTGATACATATGTTAACAAGATTTTACTCCACCTTATAAAAATACTCAATAACTCTTCATCACATACCATAAAATTCAATTTTTGATAATATATTTTAATCACTCTATCATATGTTGAAATATGTTATGTATTATAATATTTTTCATGAAAAAAACGCCACACATAATAATGAATTTAAAGGTTTCTCAAACAATTCCTATAATGTGAAATTGATATAAATGAACGATATCTATCATTATTTATAATAATATCCTAATGAAATATTTTCATCCCACTACCCACCAATGTTTAAAATACATGAAAAAAACATTCTTCTTGAAAAATAATCATTCTCTATGTTTGGAAATATTTACGAGGACTAGATAATGTATATAAAAAAAACTAGATAACATTATAAACATTTAGATCTATCTAAATTACTGATATAAACTAAATGTAAAAATTAGATACTATTGATGGATGAACTCTATTAAACATAGCCACCACTATATTATAAAATATATCTAATGATTCAACCTAATACTTCTTTTTAGTAGGAATAAAATGAGATTAATTCATCAACATATTGGTCCAAACCAAGATAGCCTAACAACTTATAATAAAATATGGTTATTTTTTAGAAATATAAATATATAGAAATTAAATTATGTCCATTCATACTCAAGGGTTTTAAAATACCTATAGAATCTTGACAGTCAAAATTTTTCTAATGGTAGTTAAGATTTCCACAAACAAAACTCTACAAATATTATTTTTTGTACTAACTAGAAAAAACTGTTATTTTAATTTATTTTAAGACCATTCTTAATCATGATTTATAACAAACAATTAATTATAAAACAAAAATATAAAATTACCATGCACATTATTTGTAATAAAATATATACCTATAAACATGATCATATGCTCTCCACTTTTAAACCAACCCTCTGTGCCACATCCAAGAAAAAAATAATCTCACCAAACTTTTATCTCAAAATAACTGAATGGAGAATCAATCACTCACTCTAAAAAAATAATACTAAACTAATATATAATTTATAAAATAATTTCTTGATGAAAAGGTTTTGTGTTTATAGTTTTTCATTCATCAATCACCCTAATTAGCCTTATATAAACTGCCCTAATGAGACTTCAAAATTCAAACTTTGACAAATGAAATATGTTTTTAATGGTCCTATTTAATAAAAAATGTATTGAATATAAATATTCATTCCACTTACTATATCACATGTTCATATCCTACTATGAAAAAATATATTTCAATTTTTTATAAATCATAATGATTTTTAAAATTTACGTAGTAAATAATGCCTTTAAAAATATAATGGAAAAATAAAATATTTGGAACCAGATCATGTGTACCGTAATTATGCCTGTGGAATAATAATTATGTAGACCCATATGATTTAACCATGGTCTAATGCCTCAATAAATTATACTACTAACATATAACTAATAGAATTTGTAAATTTTAATACCATAATATTAGTATTTATATTATCACATGATGATTTGTCTTTTTTTTTGTATCATTAATGTGATAAATCCCTTTAGAGTGTCCATCCCAGAGAATGTTAATATAAATTCCCTTGTGTAATGAGATACTATAAAAATAATAACACACATTTATACATGTTTCATATGGTTTTGAGAGTTACTATTTGAAGAGACAACATTGATGTTTGACTATTTGGAATTGGAGACTCATAAGGCACTGAAAATTATTTCCATAATATTATCACTAGGTCATCTAGAGCAAGTAAGGTTCTTAGTACATGCACTCCAAAAGGAATTCTATATTATTATGTGTTATTGGTTATTTCAATACATGGAAATATTTATTGAACAATAAATGCAAGATTATGGTTAATGTATTTCAAAAATCACGCACATTAATATATAGATGAAAATCATGATGACATATGATTTCTGCAAGGTAACAAATGTTGGGCATGTAAAAAGTGATATGAGAATAATTAAGTAAAAATTGAATTTTCACCTTATAAGTTAATGAAGGAATATATCTTGAACCCTTTGATTGAAATTGAATTATATTATTATCTTCACGATCATTAGTTCATCTACATGTTCATTTTAGAAGTCAAAAATGTTATATGAAGCATATTAGGTGATGAAATAGATTTGAATCTAGCTTGAGGAGATATCAATAAAAAAAGATTATATTACATAGTATAAATCATACAATGTGTTATAATATTTTTAAATGAACATATCTCTATATGAGTTCATTGAATCATTTCTAGGCATTGATGTTTAACATAAACTATGTTTTCCTAATGACCCTCAGAAAGAGCCTAAGAGTGTCACACACTAAGTGTTTCCAAAGTTTTAGTAAATTCTATTGAGATTAAATTCAAGAATAAATATTAATTTAGGACAGTGGAATAATATTTTTTCAAATATATTTGATCCCATAAATTCAATCAGATAATATTAGAGTTCAGAATATATGAGATGAATTTTATATTTTTTTTTATTAATAATATAGTATTAAATATATAAATATTTATTTTTTATTTTAGGAAATATATTTATAAAAATACTTATTTATTTAGAAGAATATTAAAATGAATATTTATTTAGGACAGTAGTGAAGAAATTTTTTCTAATTTCTTGAATGAATGATATTTAAATTTCAGTTTTTTTTATAATTTGTCATTAGATAAGGACCATGGAAGTTTGATGGGATGTGGTAAGGGAGAAAAATAATTATATATTTTTTTATATCATTTAAATAAATAAATATTTATTTATTTATCAAATTACTTTTAAATAAAAACATATCTGGGATTATACTATTAATAATAATATTATTATTACTATTTTGCATGGTAAATACATTAGAATATGTATTTTGGAAATGTCCATTATCCGATTATTGAATATTAACCATAAGTATATAACCCAACTTATATCATTTTAGAGGTAGATTGGTTGTACCCAATGAAGAACCAATCAAAAAATTCTCCTAAGATATAGAGATAATATATACCTCCATCACTCTCAAGAATAAGAGAGAACAAGAGAATACTTTTATTTTGATCAATGATGATGAACATGAAATAATTTTTTCCTATACACTAGTACTAAAAATACCAATGGATTTTTTCGGCGATTCACGGAGAATGTTTAGATAAAAATAGAAGAATCGTTTTTTGAATTATCTACTACAAAAATAATATGTCAAGAGTGACATCAAAATTGATAAATAAAGATAATTATATTAGATGTAATTTTAGTTTTAAAATAATTAGAAATTAAATGTCATAGATCATCTTTAATATATTTTTGGGTTATGATCATTTATTTCTTTAAATTTTATCCACCAGAACTGATGAAAAAAATATTTTTTCTTCCTCCCTCTATGTTTCCAATGCCCCATAACCTTAAAGGGGTATCACTGTAGTATCATTATAATTTATAATTAATTATTATTTTTTCTATTTTTTAGGTTTCTTTTTATGTTTTTCATTTCTAGAATTTGTTTCATTATTTGAAAACAGATATAACACTTTAAATCAACATAAGTGTCTAAGAATAGGTGAAAAATATATGAATGAAGCCAAAGGTTAATATTCAGAGTTTTCCAATCAATTTTCTTGATCTGATAGATATATGACATGAAATGGTTAATTACATGATGTGTAGACATGGTCATCCATATATGGTTATAAATTTACACTATAGCCATGGACCTATAGCCCCAGTTTTATAGGTTTGTGGATATTTATTGTTTATTTACTTGATTTAATTAACCATCCGTGGATAAATATCTTGGTTCTTTATTTTTTCTGTGATCCGCGTAGGTCACTCCTCTCCTCATCCCTCGATCTGCCGCGACCATCCACTCCTCTCTGTCTACATCTATCACCATGATTCCCTCCTCGCGATACTTCATACCAAAGCCCTCTACACTACCACTAACCTTTCTCACCATGACCCTCCTCTTTGAAATGTCGACCTCTCTCACACTGTTCATGGCACAATCCTCACCGTGTCATCCTCCCCTGACGCTACCACCCAACTCTTCCACCCCGCAGACACTACCCCGAAAAACCCACCCCACCTCCTCCTCTGGCTCACCTCCGACGTGGCTACCGCACCTCCGCAGATCATCATCCTCCATGGATGGTTATACCTCTTAATTAACTATAGAAGGTATTTAGGGTTTTAAACCCTCAAATTTCACTCATGTTTATTTTCTATAATTGTTGGATATTAGTATGTACACCTATTTATGCTTCATGAACACCTATACGGTAGAAACCCAAGTCACCAAGGGTGTTGTTCTCCATTATATATTTACACTGTTATCATTGGGATATTTATTGAAGTATTATTTTTGGGTTTAGATTGTTATTTTTTGTTTGACTCTTGGCATTGGGTGGAAATAGAATCTGAATTCATGAATCGTACTTGAAATATTGGTATTTTTCTACATGTTCATGACTACTTGTCAATAACTTTAAAAAAAATAAAGTCTGTTTATAAAGGGGGTTTGATAAATTAATATTTGTGGTCATGTTTTTGGATAATTAATTTGAATGTTGTTTTGATTAATTAAAACAATAATAATATATGAATTGGTGTTTTCTAGAATAACATATTGACAATGTATGAATTAATATAATCTAAAATAGTGGTTTTGACATGTTTTTGTTTGATTTATGATATCTTAATCATGTTTATATGGTAGATGAAAACCTTTTCCTTGTTTGTTAGGATATTATATTCTTATTAGTTTGGAGTGTGAGGGATATGTATTGGGTATGGGTTGGATGTATCTTTGGGGGTTTGGGATGGTGGTATTCCCTCATGTTGGTGGATCTTATTGGGCTTTTTCATGACATGTTGTTGGAAAAAACTCCATATAGGGAATTTTTGTTATTTTTGTGTGATTTGATTATATATTTGTATTAGGAAGTTTCTTGTTAGATCAATTAAGGGGTGGTTGGTTTCTTATTATCTAGGGTGAATGCGTGGGGTTTTGTTTTTATGCTTGGTGTGTAGGAGAGTAACCATTAGATTATTAGGATAAACCATAGGGTTTGGTGTTTTGGAAATGATATTTTTTTCTGAAGTAAAGATTAAAGGTAGTTTCATGATTTTGTGGTAATGATGCCATATTAGGATTGTGGCGCGATTGTTTCTAATTAGTAATGTAGTTTTTACCAGATGATGATGAGTCAATATTCATCAACAAAGCTTCAAAATAGGATTGAATTGTGTTCCCCTAGGAAATATTCTCAATTGGTTGTTTCCCTCATATTATGTTACAACAACTTTGATCCATTGACCAAGGCCTTCAAAAAATAAAAGCAATGATTTTCTAAGTTATCCATGAGTTCCTGGAGTAGTAGTATCTAATTTTTAGTAGTGAAATGTGATCGTAGGAGATTTAGAATATGTTGAATAATGTTTAGTTCCTATTTGAAAGGATTGGAACTCTAGAGGATATGTGGATGAAACTAAAATTTTCTAAATTCAAAGGAGATGAATCATAATGGATAAATACATTTAATCACAAAATAAGGAATGATGAGGTTTTATGGATCGAGTTTTATTCCTTCTTCTATGAGAGTTTATGGTAGATTTACAAAATAAGTTCATGTTATGGGAATTCATGGAGCTATATCAATATGGGAATCAGTTAAGGAGTATACCACTAAATTTTAAGGGTTTATTCATTTCATTCCATCCTTCAAATGCAATTTATTCAAAAAGGAATTCTATTTTTTAAATGGTCTTATGTACTCAATTTGGGTATGATTATCTTCCATTCAGCTGGACACCTAATAAGAGATATTAATGAAAGATTGAGCTATCTTGGTACATACATCCATTACATAGGAAGGTTCATAGATAAGGATGGAAACTATGTAGGAATGCATGTTGGTTGGTGAGACTCACTTTGAGGGTGACAAGGTAAATTGAAGGAGTATTATCTCAGCTCAATATTAAAAAAATAAATGAACCCTGGTGTATTTCTCATTTATCAAGAATGTGATTTCATTCCCTTAGTATTGGAATGGGAAAAATAGGTTTCATGCATGTGTCGAGATATAGGTTTCTATAGAGAGTATTCTATTGGGATAAGCCATCTTAGGTGAAGGGGATTTTACTACCATACTTTTTGAGCTAATCATAAAGTTAATTTTTCCCTATAATTTTGATTTCTCTTTATAATGTATTTTAATGTATTATTTTTGTTTGATATAATGTGTGTTTGAAATATGATAGTTTTTAAATGAGGAAATATTGTTGATATTATTGGGATACAATCTTTTATTATGATCATAATGTGGTATGAGACACTAGACATGTGTATGTAGGATTGACAATGGTATCAATAATACTATAGTGGGGACATTCATACTTGTCTTTTTTGAGTGAAATCCATATCAAAGGATGGTCATCATTATCAAGGTTGTAAAATGTATGAACTTAGATAGTAAATGGATGAATTTAGTGTTTGGAGACAGATGTTGGATGAACCATATTTGGTTCCAAGACCGCTCCAAAATTAATGATTTACCTATAGTGGTTGGTATAGTCAGTGTGTTCAGTTAATTAAGGGGAGTTTATATTGGTAAATATGCTATTTAGGGCTTATGTATTTCTAAGATTTCATTTAGATCAATGTGTTGGGTTAAGTATCAATATTTGATATTGTAGTGGGCTAGTTCTTGAAAATTCTAGAGTGGGGTTTGAAAGGGAGCCTAAAAATGGTACTTTAAATGCAATTGAAAGTGTGTGTGGAAGGGAAACCACGTAGTCCAAATTTTTAAGAATTTTTGACATATATTCCATAACACTAATAATTGTTGAAAAATAAAAGGAAAGAACCTATTATCGCATGTTTGAAAATAGTTTCTACAAAGAAGGAATATACATTCTAGAAGAAGAAAGATCATGAACAAAAATATTGTCTTATCATTTTAGCAAACTGGTTTGAACAATCCAAGCGGATTGAGTAAGAATAAAAGAAAGAAAATCACTACTTGTTAAAATTGATAAACCATTATAAAATAATAGTAAATTTGAATTATAGAAGAATAAAATTCTAAAAAATGAGGTTTCAATCTATAAAATTAAGAAGGATGTAGGCATGAAGAGTTTTAGGTATTTTTTACATTCAATGAATGGATTTTCTAGGTCAGGAACAATATCTAATCCCTATTTATCACTTTTTAGTGTCGATGGAAGTTTACTTTATTCTCATATTTTGGCGATTTTTGATTTTTGAATAGGCAATTGAAGGTGATGTTTGAATAATAAAGATATTTATTAATGATCATGTTATTTAGTATTGGGACATACATATCAATCTAAATATTATTAGTTCATTGCTGGTCATGGATTCATTTATCATTTATCATGTACAGTTGACACACTGATCACATATATATAAGAAGTCATTATATCTCATTTCTTTTTCCACTGTTCTCTTATAGGTGGTTTCTTATGATGAGGCCAGTTCTATCCAACATCATCAAAGATAGTGAGTTCAACATTGGATTTGGGTAATGTTTATTATATTTTTATTCTTTGGCCCAATTTTAATTAAGTATTTTTTTATTTCTGGGTTCTTTATATTTTTGTAGTGTGTTTTGGATTTCGTTGAGGTGGATTTGATTTGCCATTGACGAAGGCTTACATGTGTATGCATTAGTAGGCGTATACATATATAAGTTCCGCCTTTATATATATTCACTCATGGAAGTATGAATATATGTATTGGGGCTAGGTGTGCTTATATATAGATATGAAAAATTAATACATGTGTAAGTGTAATGGGGTATATGCAAGTATAAACATATATCTAAGGACCCCCTTGATCATATTTTTCCATGAAAATATGTACATATGGGCTTGGTATCCTTATATATATATATGTGAAGTTGCATATGCATGCAAATGGAAAAAAAGAAGATTCGAGTTGTCATCATCAAAAGCAATGTGTCTTGAGGTTGAGGTAGGTTCCCTCAGCCTAAACCATTAATTTGAATTCTATAATTTCCCGATTGTTTTAAAAAATTGTTTCCATAATTGCTTTATTGTTTTAAAAATTGTCTTTCTAATAACCACTAGCTATGTCAAGGAAGAATATGAATATAGACCTTTAATTTATATATAAACCTCGTTCAAAGAGGTTAAAAAATGCTAGTTGTTTCTGGATACTATAAAAAGAGATCTAAAAACCATACATTGATAATCCTTAGCAACATTCATGGTCCCATTCAAATTCCCATTAAATTCATCATAAAAGACAACTACTTAATTTGAGGATCTATTATTTCCAATTCCAAGCTTCCTAACATCTTCTCTGTTATCATGGTAATCATCCATAATATTCCCCTTCAAATTTTACATATGGAATGGTGTGAAAATAACACACTATAGGGACTGAATCTATAAGGATACATAATTAAATTTTGAGTCAATCCTTCCCAACTAACTAGCTTAATGAAATTTGAGTTGGTATCGCAGAAGTACACAATGGTATTCAAAAGAATTGTAGATAGGGTATTACTCTTATGGAATCTCACTACCTCTCCCTCATTCAAATGAACTTCCATCTACATCAAAACTAGTTAGATCAGCCTACCATAAGGATAGTAATTTAGATTTGATTTCCCATTGCAGCAGTGATCCATGAAACAAATCATTTACCTTTGAAGGTTGAACTTCATATTATCAATCAAAATATATAACACCTATATATACTAAAAAAGGACCTTATCCATATATCATACTCTTTTGGATATCCTAGTTTGAAAAACATACAGAGAACCTTCCAATGATGTTTTAAGTCCTTCACTGGTGTACCGAGATCTTTTGCAAGGACATGGGAGGGTTCCCTCTTTTTATTAAAAAAGCTGTTTGAGCCAAAACACCCTTTAAGTTCCGTTATACTTTTAAGATGGAATTTCCCAAGTAAGCAAGTGATGTAATAACCAAGTCACCACTATGTGAATATCATGATTTGGATGGAATGACTTGTCATGGCGGAGAGCCTTTCCTTGAGTGTTTAAATTTAGAGGATATTGTTAGATTAAAATGAATAGTTATTCTTATAGTAAGTGACATGTCTCTGAGTGTTTTGCTATTATTTACCTTTCATTAAGTTGTTTAAGTGGAATTTTCATTGGGTGGGTAGAGTGGGGTGGGGTGGGTAGGGGAGGTGGGCAGGGGGTGTGCAGGGGATATAAGAAGGGGGGTGTGCAGGGGGCATGGGGTGTGCAAGGGGAAGGGGGTGTACAGGGGGCATGGGGTGCTGGGGGTGTGCAGGGGTGGTGTGCAACGAGTAGGGGGTTGTGTTGTTGGTGTGTAGGGGTGGTGTGTAGGGGGTGCATGGGGTTGGCATGGGGTGTGCAGGGGGTTGGGCAGGGGGTGTACAGGGGGGTGGGTAGGGGCTGGCAGGAAAGTGTGAAAAGTCTATTCCCAAATTTTAGGCATAGAAATGCCAATGTGTTGGTATAAAAAATTATAATACTAATCACTTTAAGTGTTATAATTAGGTTTGGAAAGGTGCATTTCCAATCCTAGGCCACACCCACTTCTTTGTTGACACACTCTTTTTGAGCCCCACATTAGTCTTTAGTGAAGACGTCCACTATTTCATCACTCATTATGATACATATACCACCTATGAAGACCTATGGTACTAACATATACCAAAACCACCTTTTCATGAATACTTCTTGGTTCCTCCTCCCAATAGGTTCTTATTTCCCCATCACAGAACCACTTTGTACTAGCGTTGTGTTCTTCATTCGCCACCTACCGCTAGTTGCAGTTGATAAGGCTCCTAAGATATGACCATGAGAGTTATCTTCTTCTTCTATACTCTCCCGGAATTATTATTGACAAAATAATTTTTTTTGTTTTATTGAATATATTTCACAAACATAAATCAAGAAATCAAATACATTATTGTAATAATTGAAATGAAAAGATTCTTTGAAACTTTTTTTAACCCATAGTTCTATCAACATTGGTGTTTTCATTGAGATATAAGATGTGTCAAATAAATGCAGGATATGACCAATTCAACTTGTGTATGATTAAGAATATGGAAGTTGGAAGTTTAAATAGAGACACATCATCAGTCCCAACTTACTCTCCTCTAGTAGGAAATCAACATTCCAATACCATTTACAATAATTTCTTAGCAGTTATTAGACACTCACCTACCCCCAGTGCAACACCACCATAGACTATTCTCTAAATATATTACCCAATCCCAGTTTCCCATAATCACCACCCTTTTGAAATTAAAACTTTTACTCAAGGTGGTAGGACAACATAATTCAAATAGAACTACCACCTTTTCATAGATTATAAATTGCTTGATACAGTTCCATCTTTCACTTTAGAACATCACAAAACCGGACCTCCTCCATTGATTGTTTTTCATAATATTTCAAAATTATGGTATTCCTATTCATATTTTATTGCAAGATAAAGGAAAAAAGTACTCAATGAGAAACTAAATTTTAAAGAAATGTTTTGTTTGTCATACTTATTGAAGCCTAACATTAGAAGTGTTGTTATTAATCACTAATTTTTGGGGATCTCTCATCTAATTATAATTGAATTATTCCTAAGCTATCTTCTAAGACATCAAAAAGTGACCCAATAATCCCCCATTTGGATTTAATTTCAAGTTTCCCCTCTACATCTGAACCAATCCCATAACCAAACATGCACCACTAGTACTGTTTATATGGGAAAAAATAATGCAAATGGACAATTCAATCATATTTTGTATTTGCCATAGAGAAAAGGATTATAAAAATTAGAAGGCCTATTATCTATAATTCCAAGAGAAACGAAAACATCCATGTTTAAATTTTACATTTTCCTCCGAAATAATTTCATATTCTTTCAAAAAAAATTCAAATTATAGGCATCTTATGTGATCATTATAGAATATCTCTCTTATTTTATTCTTAGAGTGAGTTATCTCTTAAACTATTAGAGATTTCAAATATGTATGCATGATTTTATCTTTAAAAATATAATTCCAAATAAGGGATATTCTATTTGAAATTTCCTAGATTTATTTCTAGTTCTGTGGTTTTGAATAGTGGTTTCCCAAAGAAAAAAATCTAGACTAGTTTATTCTGAATCACTTCCCTTTACAACCTTATGTTTAGAAAGGATATTCACATTCTTGTATTTATTGCTGAAATCACCATAATAATCAACAAAAAATTTATCTTGATTCTTAGAGTAGTTACTACCACACCTTCCAATCTATTAATAGAAACTATTAGTAAGTGAATCCAGGTAGGCCCATTCTTTTTCATTTCTAAAAAGAAATAGCAAACCCATGGAATTCCAGGCATAATTAATTATTCTATAAATAACATCAGTATTTCTTGTGTTTTTTAGTTTGAGAAATTTTCTTCTTTTCTTACAATAAGTGTAACCACACAACAAACACCCTTTTTGAATGGATTGTTGATTTCATATATTGTGTGAGTTGATAACTACTCCAACTTTTGTGGTCATTATTCCACTATTATTTCTCCTCCAACACTATACAGATGAGATCCTGAATCTACTAGGGGGAGGGGGTACTTCTAGGGGGACGTGGGAGGTCTTTCCAGAATGGGGGGGGGGGGGGTAGTGGGGGTGTCCAGTAGGGTTGGAGTAAGGGGTTCCCGCAGGGGTGGTGCAATGGGTGTGTGCAAGGGGACATGGATGTGCTGTGGTGGTGTCCAGTAGGGGTGGTGCACGGGGGGTGCACGGGATGTGTGCAAGGGGGTGTGAGAAAGGGTACGAGGGGGTGGGGGGAAGGGGGGAACAAGATATTTAAGGGGCGTGTCCATTAGGGGTGGTGTAAGGGGGGTGTCTAGCAGGGTTGGTGCAAGGGGGCTCCAGCAGGGGGTGTCCAGCAGGGTTGGTGCAGGGGGGGGGGGGGGGTGCAAGGGATGTTTAAGTGGGGGTGCAAGGAGGCTATTATGGGGGGGGGGGGGTGTATAGTGGGGTGTCTAGTAGGGGTGGTTCAAGGGGGGTTTCCAATAGGGGTGGTGCAAGGGGGGTCTAGTACGGGAGTTTTCCAGCCTGGGTGGTGCAAGGGGGGGGGGGGGGTGTCCATTAGGGGTGTGCAGGTGTGAAGGGGGTGTGAAAGGGGGGCTGTGCAGGGGGGGGGTCCAACAGGGGTGGTTCCGGGGGGGGGGGGGGTCCAGTAGGGGTGGTGCTAGGGGGGTGTCCATTAGGGGTGGTGAAAGGGGTGTCCAGCATGGGTGGTGCAAGGGTTGTCCCGTAGGGGTGGTGCACGGGGGGGGGGGGGGGTGTCTAGTAGGTGTGGTGTAAGGGGGGTGTCCAGCAGGGGGTGTGTTGGTGTGTAGTGGGGTGTGTGAAGAAGGGGTGGTTTCCAACATGGGTGGTGTAAGGGGGTGTCCCGAAGGGGTGTGTAGTTTTGCAGGGGGGTGTGGGAAAGGGGACAGGGGGCACAGGGGCTGTATGGGGGGGGGTGTCTAGAAAGGTTGTGCAGGTGTGCATGGGGGTGTGTGCATGGGGGACGAGGGGGGGTGCAAGGAGGCTGTGTAGGGGGGTGTCCAGCTGGGGGCCCAGCTGGGGGGGATCCAACAGGGGGGTTCAAGGGGTGTCCATCAGGGTTGTGCAGGGGTGCAAGGGGGGTGTGTGTAAGAGGAAAATGGGGTTGAAAGGGGGTTGTTCAGGGGGGGTGTAGGGGGTTTTCTGTCTATGGGGTAGGGGATGCTATCTGGGGGGTGTCTATCGAATGGGTGGGGGTGGGGGTGGGGGGTGGGTCTACAGTCTAGGGGCATGGGGGTGTTGTCTAGGGGGAAAGTGGTGTGCAGTGGGGTGGTCAAGAGGAATGGGGGTTGTGTAGGGGGTGAATGGGATGCTTAAGGGGGGGGGTGTAGGGGGCGCAAGGGATGCGTAAGGGGGTGTGTTTAGGGGGTGGGGGTTGCTGTCCAAGGGGTTTCTGTCCAGAGGGGAGGAGGGGGGTATGCCAAAGTGGTTGTCTAGGAGATGGGATGTCATCTAGGGGGTGTCTGTCTGGGGAGAGGGGGGTTTTTCCAAGTGGGTGTCTTGTGGAGGGGGTGTAGTGGGGGTGCCTAGTAGGGGTGTTCAGGTGTGCAAGGGGACATGGGGGTGTGAAGTGGGGGTGTAAGGCGCCATCAATGACTGAATGATGCTATTTTTTAGGAAATGTGAAGACCTATATCCACAATTTAAGTCGCAGCTATAGATGAACACTAATTTAATCCAATGCCACGATTTGAAAATAGTGGCTATAGGGTTTTAGTTGTAAAAACACTTTAGTCTGATGGATTATACATGAGGATATGAAGTCAGCGAATGTGGAAGAACTCATGAGTGTATAGTGATTCTAACGTGCAATGAAGGCCTACCTAGGGAATTTCGGGGGGGGGGGGTTATTCCCTTTTCTCGGGAGGTAGCATCAAAGAATCAATTAATGTTACTCTTATGTTGGGTCTTCATCTAGGGTTCATGGATTGATTATTTTTTTATGTTCAAGAACGTCCCCCATTAGGTGAGGTGATATAATCGAAGGAACCTATTTTAGACAGGTCTCCTTGTCAATTTCATCTTCTATTAGTCATGACACTCGCTTGTTTTCTTTTGGTGTGGCTATTTTGGGTACATTAAGTCTCTATGTCATCATCCTTTGAAGGATTTCCATCGAAGTAGATTTTTGGGACCATAGGAGAGGTTATAGTACCTGCATCATCAGAATAAATCTCAACTTATGAATGGAAACTTTTGACTGTGATCTAATAGATGATTCAAACATTAGAGATCCATCCGTAAGCCCTAGAGTGATGCAAGAATTCTATCAAGAATAATTTAGTGTGAGGAGACCATATATATTTTTTGTATCTAGTGTTGAACTGGAGATATTTTAAGTTTCTATGTTGTGGCATCTACATCATGAAGGATCTAATTTGTTGAAAAATGGTTTATAGGCATCTTCTCCTCATTTTGATCATTGTTTTTAAAATTCCCTCTTTGATTTTAAGAAGTCTTGGTGACCTTGTATCCATGTAAACCTCTATAGTTGCAGTTAATCATTATGAAATAGAACCCATGAAAGGTTATATCTTTGTAGACGTGAGTCTCTGAATGGTTTTCCTTGTTTGTTTTTCCATTGTGGACGAGTTTTTTATGTTATGGGTTATACTTGTTTTAGAGATGCCTACATCTTGTGGAATAATGAATTATGGTTTGGTTCACTATCTGGTTTTGGGTTTTTCATTAGAAACTCCATGTAGTGGGTGTTTGGTCTATGTAGATAGCTTTTGGGTTTCTTTTTATTGGAGTTTTTGTGTTTCTACCACTGAGGGGGTTCAGTTTTTCATGGTGGGGAGACCCTTCATGGTTCTCCATTTTGTTGGTTGATCTGATTTTTGTTCAGGTTTCTATTCATGGGTTTAACTTATTATAAGGGTTTCTAGTTTGTGTTTTAAATTCCCAGATGCTATGTGGTTTGGTATTTGAAAATATTTTGTGGGTCAGATGGTTTTGGGTTTCCCGTAATGGCCCATATTGTGAGTTCAAAGCTAGTAAACTCCAAAATGGGGGGCTGACCACAATTGATGTTGTTACCGTTCTTTCTAGAGTGGTCAGTTTTAGTTGGTTTGTTAGAGTGGGGAGAACCCACTCCTTTTCTCCATGGTTCTACTCATTGTATTCTCCCTTATATCTAGTCGGGTGTGACCGGTGGAGTGAAAAGTCACACCGCGTTTGGGATTTCATTGGCCTCGTTCTGTTTCGAACTCAAGATTGATTTGTCATTTGGTTGGGTAACTATATGGGGGAAGAATTTTTTTATAGTTGGGAGAATTGTCACACCGCAAAAATTAAAATTATTTATTTTATTATTATTTTTTCCTTTGGATATTATTTTCGATGTTTGGGTTGAGTCCGAGTTTTATTTTTTGAGTTTTAATTTTAAAATGGGTGTTTTGGGCATGGTAGCTTTTGTTGTGTGGTCAAATCATGATTTGGGAACCGTGCGCATTCACCAAGGTAATAGTGTGGTCTTCGTGTGTTCTTAAATAAATAAAATTTAAATGAAAAATAAAATAAAAAGTAAATAAAAAGTAAATTACTTACTAATAATAGTAATGATATTTTTGTTATTATGATTATGATTATGATTATATTTATTATTAATATTATAATAACAACAATAATAATAATAATTATTTAGTGTTATTTATTTTTTAGAAACCTACTAGGTTTTCCTTCACCCCTACACCTTACGCGACACAACCCCCTTCATATCCTCCCAGTGCATGCAACCCCCACCAGTTAAGGCCCTATCACACACCTTCCCCCCTCTTTAGGAAGTGGATCCTCCTCACGGGGTCAGCCTTCCATATCCCTTGTTCTCATGACCCCCTCTCCTTCTATTGTTATCCAGCTGACTAGGAGAGTGCCAACACACTGCTTCCTCCTTCCGGTCACCACTTTTCCTCTCGTTTTTGTGTGAGAATCTCTCTGGTGAGTCCCGTATCCCTTTTTCTCCCTCAATTTCATGATTTTCTTCTATTTTGGGTGATTTTTTTCACCATGAAAGAACCCTTATATTTTTGGGGGTTCTTATTTTAATCGATTCTTAATATTTAGTAGTTTTCAGGTCCCATCGAGGTCGGTTCTAGCCACCATCGTCAAGGTAAGTGGATTCATCATTATTTCAGTAAGAGGTTTTTATGTTTTTTAATTCTGTTCAATAATAATTTAGGGATTCTGCGATATTTGAGTTATCTTCATTCTTTTTTGGTTGTGAGGGTCTTTTCCGCAGTGTTTTGATTTTTTGGTATATTTTTATAGTGTGTCATACCCCATTGTGGTTTTTTTGGGCTGTGAGCATCGAGAATGAAAATATGTACACGCATATGTATGTAATATATATATATATATTACCTTTATAAATATTCCTTCATGGTGTGGGGAATATGTTCGATTCATATTGGTATATATATATCTATAATTTCTTAGGCGTGTAAATGAATAATGTCTACTTAAGTGGTAGTTGACAAATATCGACATGTTTGTGGTTGGTGCCCTATGCCTTTTGCATGAATTTGAATTCCATAATTAATTTAGTATTTTAAAATTTTATTTTAATATTAAATAGTATATATGTTCTATTTAAAGTGATGATGATGCCTATTGTTGGGCTTCCCTTTATTTTTCTTTGTTCTCTTTTATGTTTTTAAAGTGTAGTCTTCATTTATGTGTGATTCCAAACATGCTTTAGAATCCTTGAAACTTTAAATACTTAAAATAGTTTCTATGATTGTTTTTGGCATTTGTTTAGTATTTACCAAGATTTTTTATGTGTGTATATTAGTTTTGGATGTTGAATTGAATGAAGATGGGTTAGTGTGTGATTCTAAAATAGAAAAATACCATGATGTGGTTATTTTTAAAAAATGGAGGGGTTTTGTTATAAATTTGAGGACATTTTGGTTTTTTCCTTTCATAAGTAGTTTTCTTTGTTTCATGCATTGTTTCATTCTTGCTTTTAAATGTGTGGTTCCTTGTTTATTTAATTTGGATTTCAAAACCTTTTGGAAAGTGTTAGGTAATTATTCTTTTATATAATTAAAATATTCCTTGCAAAGTAAAGAGTTATGTTTGGAACATTAAGAATGGTTTTTTAAAATGAAAAAACATTATTTAGGGATGCACCCTTGATTTATAAAAAATTATGTGTAAGTTAAATGTTTTAATTGTAATATGTGTCTAGTAAAAAGGCATATGCATTTTTTTTGATCAAAAAAGGGGGGATGTGCTCTATGAGGGAGATTAGTGGTGATAGAGTGAATGTGTTATTGAATAAAAAAAATGATATGTTTTTATTTTTTATCTAGATGAAAACTCACCACCACATGAAATAGTGCACATGGGTTTCCCGAGGTATCTAGGTGGGCAGACGTGAACTAGTATGGTAGATGATATGAAAGTGCTTCATCTTGATTTCATCTATCTGGATTGACACTTAAAACACTAACTAAACCACGATGATTGGATGCCACTTGGTTATAAGGGTTTCCCTTACTAGTGTTCATGCATGAGAATGTTTATGGTTATGTTTTATAATCCATGTTTCTCTGAGGTATGATGTTCCCAGGTTTCCATTATGAAAGTTATATTTAGGGAATTACCATGGTTCTCTCTTATTTCATGATTCTTGTGATGTGATTTTCATTTCAGCTATTTCATCCTTGATCCCATTTTTGTGAAGACAATATTTTAATTTTAATTTAATTCCTTTAATTTTGAAATGTTAATTCATGATTTAAAACTATTTTGAAATATTAGTGGAAGAGAAATTCTTTTCATGAAATGTAAAACATGTTACCTGATTTGGAATGAATGGAAAATATTATTATTATGAATTTTTTCCAAACTATAATTCTTGGGTTTTCTATTAATAGTAATGCCATAGGGTGTTGTTCTTCATTGTCATTACTACCATGCATCTCAGTACCCAAACCTACGAAATCTTTTTAGTTTCATGTTCCTTTATTTTTGGATCACTATTGTATCAAGTGTGGTAATATGTTTGGTGGGGAACCTAGAGGTCACTTGGAGGTATTTATTTATATCCTACTTTATATTATTTTATGATATTAGTGTTTATCTATCATTATATATATATATATTTATTTATTCGTCCTTTTTTATTTTCCAAATCATTCCAAAATTTTTTAGTTTGATTCCCAGTAGTAGTTCCTAGCCCATGGGGATCAAGAGCACCCTTCAGGCCTTATCGTCGATCAACTCACATTCCCAGTTCATAGTTGACCTGAGGTGGTTATTGAAACTTGATCACAATGAATTCCAACTTCATTACTCTTCCTCAATTCAATAAAATGCATGAATTTTAAAAAATAAATATCTATGAAGTGTTAAAGGATCATAACAAAATAGTTTCAATAGTATCGGACCAAGATCTAAGATTTACATCTCTTTTTTGGAAATCTATTTATAAATATATTTTAACTCAATTAAATATGATCATGTAATACTATACATGGATAGATATAAAATTAGAAAGGATGATATAATATTTGGAAAAAATACTTAGGGATTCTGTAATGGATTTTGGTGGCCTGTGGGAGGATCAAAAACCATTAGTGGAGTTCTCATATAACAAAAATTATTAGGATTTGGTAAATATGGCTCATTTTAAATCATTATTTTGGGAATCCTTTTTGTTAAATAGTTTTTTGGGTGGAAACATATTAAACATAACTACTTGGGCCAAGCCATATGTAAGAGAAAATAGAGGAATTTTCATTTATCATGAAGAGAATAGTGATGGCTCAGGTTCATCAAAGATCCTTTTTGGATCATAGTCAATGGTAATTGTGGTTAGAGTTGAGTGATCATGTGTTCTTAAGAATTTCTTCAATTTATAGGTGACATCATTTTGGGAAGAAGGTAAATTTTTATCTATGATACATATGCCCATCTGAGATACTTGAATGGGTTCGTGAGGTGGAATATCTATTGGATTTTCCACCATAGTTATGTTTAGTGGATAATGGGTTCCATGTATCTCAATTAAAGAATTTTCATTCAATCCCAAACCATTTGATTTGATGAGATCATATTGACATATATCTAGATTTATAATTAGATCATGTTCTAGTGTGGATTGTGGATATGCAAGATAAAGTCTTTCATGTGGAAAAATTCATTCTTGTGCAGGTTTTATGGGAAAATCGTCAGATTTAGAATAACACATTGGAGTTTGAGATTAAAATTATTGAGCAATAGAAAAAATATCTTTTTGGTAAATGGGGGGGGGGGGGGTTCCCTGTATAGAGATGAAAATTCTAATAGTGTAGGTCTTATGAATGGTCATTGTTTTTTCATGGTTAGTAGAATCTGTGCAATACCTTCTAAGAAAATGTTCCCCTAAAATAGTTGGCACAGGGTAGGAGCTTGGTTACACACATAGATTGACCAAAAAGTGAATCCATTAAGGATAAGACATGAAATTTCGAGTATAAGGGTTTAGGATGATTGGATCGTGGTTTCACTATCCATGAAAGACAACCATATGGGATGCGTTTGGAAGTAGCGGCAAGTGCATGGTTGGAAAATGGTTTTCATAACCGTATACACTAATCATTCATGGTTAAAAACATGATCCATATTCTATGAAACTAATTCATATAAAATCCTAAATGAATATTTTTCTAATAATAATATACTAAAATTAATTCCAGTCTATCCTATGGCTGGATAAACCATTCCATTTCATTTAGGAATAATCTGTAGGTGAATCTAAGAGTGTCGTTGGCCCGGTTTCCATGGTAAGTTCCCTTCTTGGTTTCTTTACACAGTTTTCTTCTTATACCCTCCCCTAAATTTATGGATATAATCTATTGGGGATATATTAATGTTTATATATCCCAATAATGATAATATATTACTTTTTTTCTTGATATGGAATATGATATAGTGATGTTTTTTGGAGTTTCAGGCCGTGTTTTTGGAGTTTGAAGTTGTGTTTTTTGAGTTAATTATTCTTCTCAGCTTTGGATATTTTATGAATTTTTAGATATCATAAACCAACACATATTTAGAGTCAAGATATCAAATTTATTTATTAATAAATTAGGATACCATGTGAATGGATTGTGGTTTTGGATCTTGGGGTAGACCAGGAGTTGTCGTGTTAGTGTGTATGGAGACTTTGATATTTGTCTTTTTGCTTTGTAATTTGTAGTATGATATTTTTATATTTGGTTAAATATTGAGTTTTATTAAATTTTACTCACACATTATATTGTGTTTGTCTGTTTATGGTTATTTTTCAGTGGTTTTTATTTTAAAAATGGAAAACCATCCACAAATATTTTTGAAGCCCTTGGTATTAATTTCTAGCATTTTGTGTCTTGGGGATGTAATCTAATGAGAATAAGACAATCCAAATCATAACAAGAATGTTGGTTAGGGGGTATGATGATACATTAGAAGTGATAAATTTTATTCCTTGGTGTTGTAAATTCACTTTACCATAATTATATTTCAAAATTTATATGAGATGTTTGAGCATTTAGCATGATGGGGGACCAGGTTTTGAACCAGACATTGGGGGGAATATAAGAGGGTCTTAACCTTTAAATATAATGAAATTGGACATTTATAGACGTTATAATGGTATACCATGTGTTTGGTAGATCACTATAGGGATAATGGGGAAGTTTTAGATGTTGTAGCAGCCATGAGGTAGCTAGAGGCCTTTGAAAACATAAGAACTACTACTTTGGTTGTCGGTTATCCAGTGACCCACCACCTAATAGTCGATGGATCCATGTTGTATATTTTTTAAATGGTTAAATCTTTTATTTTCCCCCTTGAATATTGAAACACATTTCTTTGAATTTTTTCCTTCCTCAAGTCTAGTAATATCACTTAAAAAATCACCCATGAGCTCCATGGAAAGATCAACCTTGATCCTTGATCATTTGATTCCATATCACATGTGATGAAGAGACCATGGAAAGTCTTCAAGTAATATTATCTAAATTATTAATTTTTTTATAATCTATTTCTCTCTATATATTTTAATAAAATAAATCAAAATTTTCAATACTTTTCTGCCTCTTTGTTTCATCCTCATTCTGGATGAACCAATGGATGATACTCGATCAACGAGCTTCATAATGAATTAGTAGGTAGTTTCATTAAATCAACCAATTTTTTATCTTATTTATATATGTAATGAATTTTTGAGATCATTATATATTTCTAATAATTGAACAAATAAAAATTATGATTTCAAATATTCATTCATCTAACATTCAACACCCCTTATTGAATGAATCCTTACAATGATAATTCCATTAAAATAACATTGGAGATGATTTTTTACCTTGGAGTTGGATAGTATATGTTTATGGTTGTCTATATAAGGGTAATTGGAATAGGTTAAAGAGACACCGATGATATTAGTGGTGATAAAGGGGTTATGAGTTGATTCTATTATTGTGAATTGATATTTCACAACCCCTTACTTATTATCAGATATGGAACATAATATTATATAAAGTTCTAGTAAACTAATGGTATATCTTTTATGAAATGGGAAGTGGGTTTTAAAAGTTACATGTCATGTGGTAATAAGTTTTTTATATTTAAAATTGGTAAATGATATTCGTTGATGAAATGTAACTGGGTTGTTAAATGTATTATTAAATTGTTATTAATTTGTAAAAACATCCCATGAGGGGGACTATGAAGATTTATTTTTGATTGAATATTTCCTATAGATGAAGTTATTGTTTAGTAAATAACTATATGTTAAATAAATATCTCTTGATATGATAATGGGTTAGAATATCATGATATGATTACTTAGAGGATTTATATACAAAGACTTGGGTTGTATATTGTCAGTGAACCGTGGATTCCACTATAGGAATAACATTAATACCATGGTGTGATGAAACTGATGGATTAATGGAGGAAAAATTATATTCAAAGATTTGAGAAAAACATAGATTTATGCATAGATTCTTATTATGAATTTTTTGGGGGAAGGTCCCCCTTAGATTTGGGTAATTTCTGTATTTATCAAATGCCACATATTATCATCATGGATCTTGTATAGTACCTTTGTTTATTCAATGATACGAGCACCCCATATTTGACATGATTATATTGTTGAGTCAATAAGGTTTCCTTATGAATTTTACATTCCGTCATGTTTGGGGAGATTGTTGATTCAATAAGGTTTCCTTATTACTCTACCATTGCTTCATGTTTTGAAAATCACAAACACCTTATCTTAAGGAAAATTTAATTTACCCTATGATTTACTTTCATAAGGAAATTTTCCTTCCCCAAGGAAATTTATCCTTATAATATTTTTAATTGTTAATATTATTTCTAAGTAGAAATCTTGGTTTCATATCCAAAACCTCGAAATATAATATATACTTAGATATAGAGAATTTTGTTTTCAGGATCTGAATTCATGTTCCAAATTCTCTAAATTCAAGTTCCGAACTTTCTAAATTCAGACTTCAAATTCACTAAATTCAAGTTCTGAACTTTCTAAGTTTAGAATCCATGTTATGTGAATTCAGACTCCAAAATTTATGATTTCAGACTTCGAGTTCTCTGAATTTAGAATCCAAACATTCTCAGTTCAGACTCCGAGTTCTCTAAATTCAGACTCCGAAATTTCTAAAGACCAGACTCTAAATTCTTATGAATTCAGACTCCGAAATTTGTATGTTCAGACTCCGAATTCCTATGAATTCAGACTCTGAATTTCCTTGAAATTCAGACTCCATAATTCTATAGAATTCAGGTTCCGAATTCCTTTAAAGACAGAATCTGAATATCTATGTGATGTTTACACTGAATGGTTTTTCATTAGACTCCGAAGTTTTATTTTCCTTACATTATGAAAAATGAATTCGGTCAACCAACCATTTTTTTCTTACACATGTTTTGGTTATAAAACTATGTCATGTATTCAGTTACAGAATAACTATTGTTTGAGTGACACTTGTACAGGTCCCTCTGAAATTCAAGGAAAAATGTGACCATTTAAGGAAGGAGCTGACCGTTGAGAATGTGCCTATAAATAGGATCTCATTCGAACAAGCACATAAAAAGTTGATCAATCTAGAGATTAAATGACGCTGAAGTGATTTCTAGAGAGAGAGGCTTTTATTCTTTGTGTGTACTGAACATTTTGTTCAAAATTTCTTTGTGAAACTCCGAATGTTGCTGAGTACATTCGAGGGATTCTGGGGATAGGAAGACAGAGGTGCCGACTACCTTCAAGTTTGAGGGATTGTGGGGATAGCAAGATAGACTCTGATCTTCATATCGAGGGCTAACCTTGGGGTGGGTAAGACAAACTTTTTGAAAGTATAAATCAAGGTACCTTTATCCAAGGTTGTTGGATACCCTTCTTTTAAAAGATTTACTACTTGTTACTTGTATTGTTTCATGTTTTCCACTTCATTTTGATTGTTGAGGAAAGAATAACTTTCCTATACTTACTTATAATTTTATACTCTGATTTAGTTAGATTCTATACGCTTTAAGGTTGAATCTTTATCTTTGTAAACTTTTTTTAGGTTTCATTTCTAAAATTACTTTTTCCGAATTACATTCTCTGAATCACATTTCCAAAATCAATAAAGTTTGTAGAACTTAGAGATTTTTGAATTGACCTTGTTTAACCTTGTTAAAATATAGAAAGGTTCTTAACAAACATTAAATATTACCAATGAATTTTTATAAGTATACAATTCTCCCCCAATATGTATATTGAGCATCTACATCATCATTTCAATCCTATAGTTGGTATCAAAGGAGAATATCATACTCCATACCTACCTTACAATTGGTATCACAACAGGTCTCTGAAATACTTATATTCACATATAAGTTTTCTTGCTCAAGTTTTTCATTTTTCTATATTTTCCTTGGTTAGGATATTTTTATCCTTGTTTAAAAACATTTATTACTAACAAGTTTGTGTGGAAAAATATTTTCTTTAAGACGACAAGAATAAATGTTGGTTCAATTGATAATCTAAATCCTACTAGACCACCTATTTTTGATGGGAATGATTACGAATATTGGAGAGATCATATGAAGACTATTTTCATGAATATTGGAGTGAACAAGTTTGGTATTCTTATTGGAGATTATAAGATTCTTGATAAGGAAGTCAGAAACTTTATTAATCAAGAGAAGTCTGAATATCAACTTAACTACAAGGTACACAATTCATTTTTGTTTTCCATGACCAGGAATGTATATAGCCTGATTTATTCTTCTGAAGTAGCAAATTGTATTTGGAATAAGCTTGAAGTTACACATTTTGGTACTTCCAAAGTTATTGAAACTAGAAGAGAAATGCTTAGAGCTGAGTACCATGGTTTTTTCTTTCCTTAGGGAGAACCTATTTGTAAGGTACAAAAAATATTTATGACTATTTTCAACAGCTTACAATACATGGTTGAAAAAGGATTGGATGCTGAGGCACTTGTAGACAAGATTATAGATATCATGCTTAATGAGTGGGAATCCAGGAGAATATATTTAGATGAGAATTGGAAAGTCTCACATATTTCTCTTGATGAGATTTTTGGAACTTTTCTTCAATACGAGACTAGAATAAAGAGAGATGCTCAAAATGTTAAAAAGAAGAATGGAAATGGAAGTGTTTCTTTTACAACTACTTCTAATCACATTAAAGCTAAGACTCTTGAGAGAATTTCTAGATATAAATCTAAGAAGGTAACTCTTTTATCTGA
Organism: Viscum album; assembly: GCA_963277665.1. Lineage (NCBI taxonomy): Eukaryota > Viridiplantae > Streptophyta > Magnoliopsida > Santalales > Viscaceae > Viscum > Viscum album. Next base: position 299,517,769 of record OY728137.1, on the reverse strand, counting down.
ATCTAGTGAATGTGAACATTCTAAGAACGAACTTGCTAATATTTCTCAAAGGATGAACAAGATATTTGAGAAGAAAGACTTTCAGTATAGATACAAGAAGAAATAAAGGAAAGATAATAAATAATCTGAAGTCACTTGTTATGAATGCAAAAGAGCTGGACATATAAGGCCTAATTGTCCTATGCTTAAGAGAAAAGAAAGAAAGTAAAAACATTCTGAAATAAATAAAAATAAGTACTACAAAGCTAAAGCTAAGAAAGTGTTGAAAGCTAATAACACATGGAGTGCCAGTGGTGGAGACTCTTCTGATGAATCCTCAAATTATGAATCTTTTAGACAAAATAATTTTTGTCTAATATCCAGACTACCTATTAAAAATCGTTGTTTAGTGGCTAAGGTACAAAATTCTGAATCTATCACCAATGTATCCTTAAATACTAATTATAGTGATAGTAAATATTACGAATCCTCAGATGAAGAATCTTTTTATGATGAAGATAATACATTACCTACTTATGAAGAAATGTCTAGGTTTTCTAATCTTTTCAAGAATTAAAATTATAAAGTCAAGAGAAATCTTGATAAGGAAAATTCTAGGATTTTTGTTCTTACTAAGGAAATATCTGATCTATCTAAAGATCTTGATACGAAAACCCATTATTTTGAAAATATTTCCAAAAACCTTGAGGATGCTAATTCTGAGAAGGATAAACTTTATAAGAATCTAGAAAAAGTAATTTATATGAAAAATGTTTTTGAACCTATCTCTAGTGCTAAACTAATGTTTTGGATGATTCTAACTTAGTTGTTAGACTAATGTCAGAAATACTTTCCATGAGGAAGTTTTTTTCAAACATTACCTTAAATAAGGAAAATTTTGATAAGATGTATTCTCAAATTCGACCTCTAATAAATAATTATGGTTTTGGTTATACAAGTTCAAAACCAATTTTTAGTAACAATTATTTTGTTCCTCAAAGTGCTTCATTCTGTACTATGTATCAGTGTGGTGGGCATTGGGGAAAAAATTGTTCCTTAAAAAAACCCAGTCTTTAGGTTTTCATAAAGCTTATTTCTCTAAGAAAATTTGGATACCTAAAATTTTGATTTCTGAAGTTTCTGAAGCCAAGAATGTTTGGATTCCAAAAGTCATACTCTTTTATTTTCAGGAACATAAAGATAGTACCAACAAAATTACTTGGTACATGGATAGTGGATGTTCTCAGTATATGACTGGTAATAAAAATATTATAGAAAATACTATCAAGACAAAAGGATATGTCATTCATCAATTTATCGGAATGCAAGATCAACTTGCTGATATTTTCACAAAATCATTACCCTCCGATAGATTTGAATACATTAAACAGAATTTAGTAATGATAATCGTAAGGTAATATTCCATGCTAACTTCCTATTGAAATCAATCTCTTTACAGTAAAAAACTCATTTTCATTGGGTGAGTGCAATTGATTCCTAGATTTTTCACATTTTTGTAATGAATATTTTCTAAATTTTCTTAATGAAGATTTTCTAAATTTTTATAATGATGTATTTCTAAAGTTCAAAATTTTCTGTAATGAGGATTTTTTTAGTTTAAAATTTTCATAATAGAAATATTCAAAGTTTTTTTAATGAAAATTTTCGTAGTTTTAAAATTTTTTATAGTCAAAATTTTCATAATCAAAATTTTAGGAATATAAAGTTCATCAAGAAAAATTTTCCTCAATATGAATAATCTTTCTAGCAATACGAAAGGTATGTTTCCTTTCTTAAATTTTCGGTATCAACTTTTACCTCTTGGTATTTTCATCTATTTTTAAATTCTCATATTATTTATTTCCTTAAATCTGAACGTTTTTATTAAAAACCTCAAAATATCAGATTCTATCAAAATTTCCTTCCGACTATCATCTCAACCGTCAGATCTGATCACAAGGTTTCACAACCATTGGATTGTGTAAAGAAGCTGAACCGTCACCCCAAATGCCTATATAAAGGACCCCCTATGGTTTTCCCACATAGATATCCATGCTTTCGCGTGCTGAAGCACTACCCTCCTATTAAAGACCATTCCGGATTTTCAGGGTTTCCTCAACTCTGAATGTCTGTCGAAGTTTCTTCCCAGAAAGACATGTCAATTGTCAAGACGAAATCTAAATGTCAAATTTACAGATAAAGGTTGGTACATCCAAATTTATTTTCTATGTAAGATTCTATCATCTCAAAGAACATCAAGATGAATGGATGGGAGATTGTTTGCGTATCGAAACCAAGAGCTCGGGATCTGGTATATCCAGAATTGTTAACTGAATTCTTTGAGTCAGCAAGTTTTTTGACGGAATAAGGATAAGATAAATTTTCTTTCAAGAGCTATGGGAAGACTTATGCTCTTTCTTACATCAAGGTAGTCAATATGATAGGAGTTCCTTATGAAGGAGAAGCTGAGTTTAGTTCTTATAATATGTCAGATGTTCAAGGAAGCTTTATTAAGGTGAAGGCTATGGATTGCCTCGTTCTTTCAGATGTTAAGACTCCAATGATTGTCCACCTATCTACAAATTTCCAGATTCTCGAATTATGGGTTCAATGATTCATTATTCAGAGAAAAGGAAACAAGGCTAATTTGAAGAAGAGTGGCATTTACCTTGGATTTCTTGGTGAATCTAAGAAAGATTAACTTGGTTAAGTATATTATGATTACAATTGAGAATATAAAGAATATAAATATGAAGGCTCAGATTACTATGTATCCATCAATTCTCCCAAAACGGATTGTTCGGTGTTTAGATTCCTTCAAAATACCTTGTAGTTCTATGCCAAGAAATTTCAAAGTCATGATGGTAAGTGATGACACTCTGAGAAGGATGAATGTTGGATTTTATAAACAATCAGAAGAATTTTATGATTTTCCTGAGGAGGAGGATTAAGACTTAATGAAGAAACAGGAGGTTGTTGAGACCTCTAAGAAGGGAAGAAGGAAGAGGAAGCTGATGGAAGTAGAAGAGAAAGAAAAATCCCCAGAGGCCTAGGAAAACCAATCCGCACCACCAAAGCCTAAGAAGCAGAAAGCATATCTGGATGAGGTAGTAGCAAAATTGGGGAAGACAACGAGAAAAAGAAAGAAGGGGATCCATGCTTTCGTTTGGATCCTATTGAACAAAAAGATTTAAAAGAAAAGACTGCTGATGAGCACAAAAATAAAGAAAATGAAAAGAAACAAAAGAAGAAGATGACTAAAGCAGAGATTGTGCAATCTCTTCTAAAGGATGATGAGAAAGCCTCCGAGAACATTCTGGTACCACAATCCTTCCCAGTAGAAGCTTTACTAAAGACCCCAGGAAAGAAATTTGTGACTCTAGAAAAAGTCCAAGAAAATGTAGTGCAGGAAGAGGAAGAGGAATCCAGTGATGATACCGAAGATCTCATTAAGAAAGTAGAATATTTTCATGAGAAGGAAAGTCTATCTGAGAAAGTTTCAATCTGAACTTCTGAATATGAGTCTTCAAAGCATGCTACCTCTAGGAAAGATGAGAAAGGTGAAGATGAAAAGGTTGAAGAAGAAGTGAATAATCTGTTAGAAGAATAAATTTTTAATCATGATTTCATTCACCAAGTGGATGATGAGGCACATGCAGAGAGGGAAAAGGTTGATGAAGACAGAATTGTTCAACTCTTTGATAGTGAACACATATCCCCTAAACCAGAGGAAGTCATTCCGAAGATTGAAAATGGAAAACAGGTGGTTGTTGATACACCTACAAAAGCTGAGGTTAAGAAGAAAGATGATGGCGGCTCTTCAAAGAGGAAAGCTACTGATATAGAGAAAGATCCCTCACCAAGTAAAGTTTTAGATTCAAAATCGTCCTCTTTTGGACATGATTTCGTTGTCCAGTCTTTGAAGAAGCTTGTTGGCACTATACTAATATTTCCCAGTATAGAGTCCAGATGCCAGATTCTTCAACACACCCTAAATCAGAAATCATATTCACTATCCATGGTTATGGATAAGTGTGTCAATATTGAAGTAGATTTCAAAAAAGTGTTTCATAAAATACAAAGACCACAAAATATCTTGCAAGAAAATGACCAGTTGGACAAGGAAAACTATAGAAGACATGAGAGTTCTTGATGAATTCCAAGAATGTGTTAAGGATGCATTTGACACTGAAGAGGTGAAGATCAAGGATATCACAAAGAGTTTTTAGGAAAAATCTAACCCTGGAACAAAATTCTCATATTCAAGAAGTACAAGATCTGAATGGAAAGTTGTATTCTGTTTCTCAGAGTAGGAAAAGAGAAAGGGATCTTAGGATTGAGATAGAAGAAAAGCTTGTCAAGAAGGAAAAATCCTTGAAGGCTCAGGATGATATTCATAAGGACCAAGAAGAAAATATCAAAGACTTAGAGAAGAAAACCGAAGATCAAGATCAGCTTCTTAAATGAGAAGAGGAAGATCTGAAGGATCTCAAGAATCTCCAAACTATTGTGATGAAGTTGACGCCCAAGGAGACGGAAGGATAAAATTTTTCCATTCCTATATTTTGTTGTATTCCTTCCTTGTACAAATTTTTCCAATCCTAATGAATTTTTTGGTTTTCTATTTATATATTTTATTGTCTAGTACTAGTATTTCATGTACCATATCTTCTTTTCCATTCCCTGTATTTATTTTTGAAAATCACAAAGGGTGAGAAAGGAAAAATAATACGAAGAAAAGAACACACTTCCCTAAGTATGGGGTTGTTCATCTAATGGGGAGTTCTTATCCAAGAATATTTACATATGCAATAAAATGCTAAGTCTTATTCCAAAAATCTAGAATATGATCCTTAGTGTGTCCAATGCCTAAGGGAGAGTTAGTCGTATTCATCTTTGCCCATGTGTTAAGAGAGATAAGTCTTACATTCAAAGTCAAGAAAAATATTTTCTAAGTCCTTATATTCTTTTTTCGTAAAGATGTTTGTGCATTCCAAAAAGGGGGAGAATGTTGAGTCAATAAGGTTTCCTTATGACTTTTCCATTCCTTCATGTTTGGGGAGATTGTTGAGTCTATAAGGTGTCCTTATTACTCTACCATTACTTCATGTTTGGAAAATCAGAAATACCTTATCTTAAGGAAAATTTCATTTACCCTATGCTTTACATTCATATGAAAATTTTCCTTCCCCAAGGAAATTTACCCTTACCATACTTTTCATTGTTCATATTATGTCCAAGTAATAATCTCTATTTCATATCCCAAACCTTAGAATCTTATATATACTTGGATATAGAGGATTTTTATCAGTATCTGAATTCAGGTTCCGAATTCTCTGAATTCAAGTTTTAAACTTTCTAAATTCAGACTCTAAATTCCCTAAATTCAAGTTCTGAACCTTCTGAGTTTAGAATATGAGTTCTTTGAATTCAGACTCTAAACTTTCCGAGTTCAAACTCCATGTTCTTTGAATTCATACAATAAACTTTCTCAGCTTAGACTACAAGTTCTTTGAATTCAGACTCCAGACATTCTAAAGTTCAGACACCGAATTTTTATGAATTCAGACTCCGAACATTGTAAGTTAAGACTCAAAATTCCTATGAATTCAAACTCCAAATTTCCTTGAAATTAAGACTCCATAATTCTATATAATTCAGGTTTGAAATTCCTTTAAAGACAGAATCTGAATATCTATGTGATATTTACACTGAATGGTTTTTGGTTAGGCTCTGAACTTTTATTTTCTGTACATTCTGAAAAATGAATTTGGTCAAGAAACCATATTTTTTCTTACACATGTTTTGGTTATAAAACGATGTCATGTATTTAGTAACTAACTAACCATTGTTTGAGTGACACGTGTACATATCCCTTTGAAATTCAAGGAAAAATATGACTATTGGAGGACGGAGCCGACTATTGAGAATGTGCCTATAAATAGGAGCTCATTTGAATGAGCTCACAACAAGCTGATCAATCTAAAGATTACGTGCTACTCAAGTGAATTCTAGAGAGATAGGTTTTCATGCTTTGTGCGTACTAAAAATCTTGTTCAGAATTTCTTCATGTGACTCCAAATGTTTCTAAGTACATTCGAGGGATTTGGGGGATAGGAAGACAGAGGTACCAACTACCTTTAAGTTTGAGGGCTTGCAGGGATAGCAAGACAGACTCTGATCTTCGTATCGAGGGCTTACCCTGGTGTGGGTAAGATAGACTTTCTTGAATGTAAAAATCAAGGGACCTTTATCCAAGGTTGTTGGATACCCCTCGCTTTGGGTTAAAATATTTACTACTTGTTACTTGTATTATTTCAAATTTTATGCTGCATTTTGATTGTTGAAGAAAGTATAACATTCTTATACTTCCTTATACTAGTATAATATGATTTAGTGAGATTCTATAGGCATAAAGGTTGAATCTTTATCTTTGTAATATTTCGTTAAGTTTCATTTATGGAATTAATTTTTCGGAATTACATTCTCGAAATCACATTTCCGGAATCAAGCATGTTTGTAGAACATTGAGGTGTTGTGAATTTACCTTGGTTAACCTTATTAAACAATATAAAGGATTCTAACTAACTTTAAAAGTTCCCAATTTTTTTTAAAGTATACAATTCACCCCCCCTCTTTTATATTGAGCATCTACATCATCATTTCGATCCTACAGTTGGTATCAAAGGATAATATCATACTCCATACCAATCTAACATATATTGCATGGAATTCCTTAAGATTTAGTTGAGGATTACCATTAGGTTGTAACATTGAATATCAATAGTAGTTCTATGAGTTCAAACTTGTATCATAGATTAGGTGAGTGATATAGGTCACTCATCCCTTATATTTCCCTATGGGACTTATGGAGTGGGAGTTCCCGATGGAGTCATGGGGATTCCCTTGAGTTCATATAACTATGGATACTGTAGTCCTAAAAATTGGAACCTATACAGTCATGAAATTTAACTTTATTACAACCTCACCAACTTAGGCTAAACTAGTTATGGAATGATGTATGGTGTTACCATTGATCATGGGTATCTGTGGTTGTTTCATAATTTTTTTTTTAATTTTTTTAATCTGTAAACTATTAGACTAATTAATTAGCTAACATTTTTAACCCCTCTTCACTAAAATACTTAATGACTTTTATTAAATACTAGTTATTTTAAAGACATCATTTGTGGTGTCTTACCAAGTTATAATCACATATTTCTTGGGCCCCCATGGAACTTGGGTACCCATGTAGAAGAATATCCATTACATGTTCACGTAAAGGTATGAACCTAGTGTTTTTTGTTTTTCTTTATCCTCACTAAGAATAAGTTGATCATAGAATATGAGAACATGCATTAAATTATACCGGTTTGGGGTATTTTTTTCTATTTTTTTGACCTGTTATATAATTTTGGTATTTTAGTCATTTATAACTCTTTTCCTTGCCTAATTTTGGTTTCACTAATGATAATTCTTTTTTCAAATTCATATTTATAACATGAAAAGTTCCAATGAAGGATAAATATAACTTGATATATATGTTAACAAGATTTAACCCCTCCTTATAAAAACACTCAATAATTCATCATCACATACCATAAACTTCAATTTTTGTAAATATATTTTACTCACTCTATCATATGTTGAAATATATTATGTATTATAATATTTTTTCATGAAAAAACCACCAAACATAATAATGAATTTAATGGTTTCTCAAACAGTGCTTATAATGTGAAATTGATATAAATGAATGATATCTAGAAATATTTATAACAACATCCTAATAGAATATGTTCATCCCACTACCCACCAATGTTTAAAATACATGAAAATAAAATGTTCTTCACAAAAAATAATCATCCTTTGTGTTTAGAAATATTTCCAAGGACTATGTAATGTATATACAAAAAACTAGATAAAAATATAAAAATTTAGACCTATCTAAATTATTGATATAAACTAAATTTAAAAATTAGACACTATTGATGGATGAACTATATTAAACAAAACCACCACTATCTTATAAAATATATCTAAAGATTCAACATAACACTTCTTTATAATAGGAATAAAATGATATGAATTCATTAACATATTGGTCCAAACCAAGATAGCATTAAAACTTATAAAAAAAAATGTTAGTTTTTTCGAAATAAAAATATATGGAAATTAAATTATGGCCATTCATACTCAAGGGTTGAAAAATACTCATAGAATCATGACATTCATCATTTTCCTAGTGATAGTTAAAATTTCCACACAAAAAACTCTACAAAAATTATTTTTTTACTAACTAGAAAAAACTGTTATTTTTAATTCATTTTAAGTCCATTCTTAATCAAGATGTATTAAAAAGGGTTAATTATAGTACACAAATATAAAATTACCATGCAAATTATTTGTAATACAATATATACCTCTAAACATGATCAGATTCTCTCCACTTTTAAACCAACCCTCTGTGCCACATCTAAGAAAAAAATAATCTCACCACACTTTTGTCTCAAAATAACTAAATGGAGAATCAATAACTCACTCTAAAAAATAATATTATTCTAATATCTAATTTATAAAATTATTTCTTGAAGAAAATGTTTTGTGTTTATAATTTCTCAATCATCAATCATCCTAACTAGACTTATATAAAATGCCCTAATGGGACTTCAAAATTGAAACTTTGACAAATGAAATATGTTTTTAATGTGCCTATTTAATCAAAAATGTATTGCCTTTAAATATTCATTCCAATTACTATATCACTTGTTCATATCATACTATGAAAAAATATATTTCAATTTCTTATAAATCATAATGATTTTTAAAATTTACGCAGAAAATAATGCCTCTAAAAATTTAATGGAAAAATAAAATATTTAGAACAAGATTATCTATACCGTAAATATGCCTATAGAAGAATAATTATATAGACCCATATGATTTAACCACGGTCTCATGCCTTAATAAATTATAGTTACTGACATATAACCAATTTATTTTGTAATTTTTATTACCATAACATTTGAATATATATTATCACATGATGGTTTGTCTATTTTTATCATTAATATGTTAAATCCATTTAGAGTGTCCATCACATAGAATGTTAATATAAATTCCCTTGTATAATGAGACACTATAAATATATTAAGATACATTTATTCATGTTTCATATGTTTTTGAGAGTTATTATTTGATGAGACAATGATGATGTTTGAATATTTGGAATTGGAGACTCATAAGGCACTGAAAATTATTTCCATAATATTATTACTAGGTCATCTACAACAAGTAAGGTTCTTAGAACATGCACTCCAAAAGTAATTCCATATTATTATGTGTTATGGGGTATTTCAATACATGGAAATATTTATTAGACCATAAATGTGAGATTATAATTAATTTATTTCACAAATCATGCACATTAATATATAGATTAAAATCATGATGATGTATGATTTCTGCAAGGTAACAAATGTTGGACATGTCAAAAGTGATATGAGAATATTTAAATAAAAATTGTATTTTCACCTTATGAGTTAATTAAGGAATATATCTCAAACCATTTGATTGAAATTGAAGTATATTATTAACTTCATGACCATTAGATCATCAACATGTTCATTTCAAAAGTGAAAAATGTTATATGAAGCATATTGGGTGATGAAATAGATCTGCATCCAGATTGAGGAGATATCAATAAAAAGGATTATGTTACATAGTATAAATCATACGAGGTGTTTTAATATTTTAAACTGAAAATATCTCTATATGAGTTCATTGAATTGTTTCTAGGAATTGATGTTGAACATTAACAATGTTTTCCTAATGACACTGAGAAAGAGCCTAAGAGTGTCACACACTAAGTGTTTCCATAATCTTAGTAAATTCTATTGAGATTAAATTAAAGAATAAATATTAATTTTGGACAGTGGAATAATATTTATTCAAATATATTTGATCCCATAAATTCAATAAGATGATATTAGAGTTCAGAATATGTGAGATGAATTTTATATCTTTTTTATTAATAATATATTGTTAAATATGTAAATATTTATTTTTTATTTTAGTAAATATATTTAGAAAAATATTTATTTATTTACAAGAATATTTAAATGAATATTTATTCAGGAATCTAGTGAATATAATTTTTTTTAATTTTTTGAATGAATAATATATAAATTTCTATTTTTTTATAATTCATCATTGGATAATTACCATGGATGATTGATGGGCCATGGTATGAGAGAAAATGAATTATATATATATATATTTATATCATTTAAATAAATAAATGAAAATTTATTTATTTATCAAATGATTTTTAAATAAAAACATATCTGGGATTAAACTATTAATAATAATATTATTATTACTATTATGAATGGTAAATACATTAGAATATGTATTTTGGAAAGGTCCATTATGTGATTAATGAATATTAACCCTAAGTATATATCCCAACTTATGTCATTTTATAGGTAGATTGGTTGTACCCAATGAAGAACCAATCAAGAAATTCTCCTAAGATATAGAGAGAATATATACCTCCCTCACTCTCAAGAATAAGAGATAACAAGAGAATACTTTTATTTTGATCAATGATGATGAACATGAAATAATTTGTTCATATACTCTAGTACTGAAAATACCAATGGAATTTTTCAGCGATTCACGGAGAATTCTTGGATAAAAATAGAGGAATCATTTTTTTGAATTCTCTACTACAAAGATAATATGTCAAGAGTGACATAAAAATTGATAAAGAAAGATAATTATATTCGATGTAATTATAGTTTTAAGTTAATTAGAAATTAAATATCATAGATTCTCATTAATATATTTTGGGGTTATGATTATTTATTTCATCAAATTTTATCTACTAGAACTGATGAAAAAAATAATTTTTCTTCAACCCTCCATGTTTCCAATGATTGATAACATTAAAGAGGTATCATAGTAGTATCATTACAATTTATAATTAATTACTATTTTTCTGAATTTTTTATGTTTTTTTTCTTGTTTTTCATTTCTAGGTTTTTTTTCTTCATTTTAAAATGGATATAACACTTTCAACCAACATGAGTGTCTAAGAATAGGTGAAAAATACATGAATGAGGATAAATGTTCATATTCAGAGGTGTCCAATCAATTTTCTAGAATCGATAGATATATGACATGTATTGGTTAATTACATGATGTGTAGACATGGTCATCCATATATGGTTAGAAATTTAAGCTATAGCCATGGACCTATATCCCCAATTTTTAGGTCTATGGATATTTATTGTTTATAGACATGATTTAATTAACCATACATGGATAAATATCTCGGTTCTTTATTTTTTTGATCTGCATCGGTCTCTCCTCTCCTTATCCCCCGATCCGACGTGACCCTCCTCTCCTCTTAGTCTACATCTCTCACCACGACACCCTTCTCCCAACATTTGATATCAAATCTCTCTACACTTCCAACGACCTCTCTCACTGTGAACCTCCTCTCTAAAACATTGAATTCTCTCTCACAGTTCATGGTAGAATCCTCACCATGGAATCCTCCCCTGATGTTGCCACCCAACTCTTCCACCCCGCAGATAATACCCCAAAAAACCCGCCCCACCTCCTCCTCCGGTGCACCTCTGACGTGGCTACCACACCTCCGCAGATCATCATCCTGCTCAGCTGGCCAGACCTCCTAATTAACAACAGAAGGTATTTAGGGTTTTAACCCCTAAAATTTAACTAATGTGTATTTTCTCTAATGGATGGATATTTTTTTGTACACCAGTTTTAAGCTTCAAGAACACCTGTATGATAGAAACCCAAGTCACAAAGGGTGTTGTTATCCATTATAGATTTACACTGTTATCATTGATATATTTATTGAAGTATTATTTTTGGATTTAGATTGTTATTTTTTGTTTGAATCATGGCATGGGGTGGAAATAGAATCTGAGTTCATGAATTGTACTTGAAATATACATATTTTTCTACATGTTCATGACTACTTGTCTATGAAAAATAGTTTTAAAAAAGTAATGTCTAATTAGATAGTGGGTTTGATAAAGTAATATTTGTGGTCATGTTTTTGGAAAATTAATTTGAATGTTGTTTTGATTAATTAAAACAGCAATAATATATGAATTGGTGTTTTCTAGAATAACATATTGATGATGTAATAATTAATAGAATCTAAAATAGTGGTTTTGACATGTTTTTGTTTGATTTAATTTATCTTAATCAGTTTTATACAGTAGATGAAAACCTTTTTTGGTTTGTTAGGATATTAGATTCTTAGTAGTTTAGAGTGTGATGGATATGTATTGGGTATGGTTAGGATTTGTCTTTAGGGGTATGGGTTGGTGGTAATCCCTCAAGTTGGAGGATCTTATTGGGGTTTTTATTGATGAGTTGATGGAAAAAAACTCCATACAAGGAATTTTTTTATTTTGGGTGATTTGATTTTGTATTTTTATTAGGAAGTTTCTTGTTAGATCAATTATGGGGTGTCTAGTTTCTTATTATCAAGGGTGAATGTGTGGGGTTTGGTTGTTATGTTTGGTGTGTCGGAGAGTAACCCTTAGATTATTATGATAAACCCTAGGGTTTAGTGTTTTGGAAATTATATTTTGTTATTAACTAAGGATTAAAGGTAGTTTCTTGATTTTTTTGTAATAATGCCAGATTAGGATTATGGCGCGATGAGTTTCTAATTAGTAATGTTGTTTTTACCGGATTATTTGGAATCAATATTCATCAACAAAGATTAAAATTAGGATTGCATTGTGTTCCCCTGGGAAATATTCTCTAGTGGTTGTTTCACTCATATTATGTTACAACTGCTTTGATCCATTGACCAAGGACTTTGAAAAAGAAAAGCAATTATTTTCTACGTTATCCATGAGTTCCTGGAGTAGTGGTATCTAATTTTCAGTAGTGACATCGGATCGTAGTATGTATAAAATATGTTGAATAATGTTTGGTTGCTATTTGAAAGGATTGAAACTCTAGAGGATATGTGGGTGAAACTAGAAGTTTCTAAAGTCAAAGGAGATGAATCAGAATGGATAAATTCATTTGATCATAAAAGAAGTAATGATGAGGTTTTATGGATCGAATTTCATTCCCTCTTCTATGAGAGGTTATGGTATATTTACAAAATAAGAGCATGTTTTGGGAATTCATAGAGCTATATCATTATGGGAATCAGTAATGGAGTATACCACTAAATTTTAAAGGTTTATTCAATTAATTCCATCCTTCAAATGCAATTTATTCATAAAGGAATTCTATTTTTTAAATGGTCTTATGTACTCATTATGGGTATGAGTAGCTTCCATTCATCTGGACACCTAATAAGAGATATTAAAGAAATATTGAGCTATCTTGTTACATACATACATTATATAGGAAGGTTTATAGATAAGGATGGAAGCTGTATATGAACGAATGTTGGTTGGTGAGACTCACTATGAGGGTGACAGAGTAAATTGAAAAAGTATTATCTCAGCTCAATATTAAAAAAATAAATGAACCCTGGTCTATTTCTCATGTATCAAGAATGTGAGTATATTCCCTTAGTATTGGGAAGGGAAAAATAAGTTTCATATATATGTCAAGATGTGGGTTTCTATAGAGATTATTTTATTAGGATAAGCCATCTTAGGTGAAAGGGCTTTTAGTACCATACTTTTTGTGCTATTCATAAAGTTATTTTGCCCTATAATTTTGATTTCTCTATATACTGTCTTTTAATGTATTATTTTTGGTGGATATAATGTGTGTTTGAAAGATGATAGTTTTTAAATGATGAAATATTGTTGAGGTTATTGGGATAGGATCTTTTATAGTGATCACAAGGTGATACGAGGCAGTAGACATATGTATGTTGGGTTGAAGACCGTGTCGAAAATACTATAGTGGGGAGATTCGTACTTGTCTTTTTTGATTGAAATCCATATCAAGGGATGGTGATCATTATCAAGTTTGTAAAATTTATGAACGTAGACAGTAAATGGATGAATTTAGTGACTGGATATGGATGTTGGATGAACCATATTCGGTTCCAAGACTGCACCAAAATTAATAATTTACATATAGTGGTTGGTATTGTCAGTGTGTTCAGTTAATTAAGAAGAGTTTATATTGGTAAATAGGCTATTTAGAGGTTCTGTATTTCTAATACTTCATTCAGATCAATGTGTTGGGTTAAGTATCAATATTTGATATTGTAGTGGTCTTGTTCTTGACAATTCTAGTGTGGGGTTTGAAAGGGAGCCTAAAAAGGGTACACTAAATGCAGTTGAAAGTGTGTGTGGAAGGTAAACCAAGTAGTCAAAATTGTTAATTTTTTTTTGACATAGATTCCATAATAATTATAATAATTGTTGAAAAATAAAAGGAAAGAACCAATTATCACATGTTCGAAAATAGTTTCTACAAAGAAGGAATACACATTCAGAAAGAAGGAAGATCATGAACAAAAATATTGTCTAATAATTTTAGCAAACTATTTTGAAAAATCCAAGCAGATTGAGTAAGAATAAAAGAAAGATAATTCACTACTTTTTAAACTTCATAAACCATTACAAAATAATAATAAAAGTAAATTACAGAATAAGAACATGCTAAAAAATGAGGTTTCAATCTATATAATTAAGAAGGATATAGGCATGAAGAGTTTTAGGTATTTTATACATTCAATAAATGGATTTTCTAGGTTAAGAACATTGTAAAATCCGTATTTATCACTTTTAAGTGCCGATGGAAGTTTACTTTATTCCCATATTTTGGTGATTTTTGATTTTTGAATAGGCAATTGAAGGTGATGTTTGAAAAATGAAGATCATTATTAATGATCATATTATTTAGTATTGGGACATACATATCAATCTGAATAGTATTTGTTCATTACTGGTCATGGATTCATGTATCATTTATCATGCACAGTTGACACACTAATCACATATATATAATAAGTCTTTATATCTCATTTCTTTTTCCACTATTTTCTTATAGGTGGTTTCTTATGATGTTGCTGGTTCTATCCCACATCATCAAAGATAGTGAGTTCAACATCAGATTTAGGTAAGGTTTATTCTGTTTTTAATCTTTGGGCCAATTTTAATTATGGCTTTTTTGATTTCTTGGTTTCTTATATTTTTATAGTGTGTTTTGGATTTTTTTGAGGTGGATTCGATTCACCATTGATGAAGGCTTACATGTTTATGCATAGGTAGAAATATACATATATAAGTTCCCCATTTATATATATTAACTCATGGCAGTATGAATATATGTATTTGGGCTTGGTGTGCTTGTATATAGATATGAAAAATGCATACAAGTGTAAGTGTAAAGGGGGTATATGCATGTATAAACATATATCTAAGGACCCCCTTGTGCATATTTTTCCAGGAAAATATGTACATAGGGGCTTGTATCCTTATATATATGTGAAGTTTCATATGTATGCAAATAGAAAAAAGAAGATTCTAGTTGTCTTCGTCAAAAGCAATGCATCTAGAGGTTGTGGTAGGTTCCTTCTGCCTAAACATTTAACTTGAATTCTATAATTTCCTTATTTAAAAAAACATATTTCCATAATTGCATTATTGTTTTAAAAATTGGTTGTTTGATAACCACTTTCTTTTTCAAGGATGAATAATAATATAGACCTCTAATTTATTTATAGACCTCTTTCAAAGTGGTTAAAAATTGCTAGTAGTTTCTAGATACTAGAATAAGATATCTAAAAACCATAAATTGATCATCCTTAGAGACATTCATGGTCCCATTCAAATTCTCATTAAATTCATTATAAAAGACCACTACTTAATTTATGGATCTATTATTTCCAATTCCAAGCATCCTTATATCTTCTCTAGTATCATGGAACTCAACCATAATATTCCTCTTTAAATCTTGCATATGGAATGGTGTGAAAATATCACACTATAGGGACTGAATCTATAAGGATACATAATTCAATTTTGAGTCACTCCTTCCCAACTAACTAGATTAATGGTAGTTGAGTTGGTATCGTAGAAGTAACTAATGGTCTTCAAAAAAATTGCAGATAGGGTTTTACTCTTATGGAATCTCACTGCATCTCCCTCATTCAAATCAACTTCAATCTTCATTAAAACTAGTGAGATCAGCCTACCATCACGATAGTAATTCTGAATAGATTTCCCTTTTTAGCGGTGATCCATGAAACAAATCATTTACCTTGGAAGGTTGAACTTCATGTTATCAATGAAAATATATAACACATACATATCCTAAAAAAATTAATTTATCTATCTCCCATACTCTGTTGGCTATCCTAGTTTGAAAAAACATGAAGAGAACCTTCCACTGAGGTTTTAATTCCTTCACTAGTGTACTGGGATCTTTTGAAAGGATAGGGGATAGTTCCCTCTTTTTATTAAAAAATATTTTTGAACCAAAACGCCCTTTAAGTGCCGTTATACTTTTAAGATGGAATTTTTCAAGTAAGAAAGTGTTGTAATGACCAAGTCACCACTAAGTGAATAACATGATTTGGATGGAATGACTTTTCATGGAGGAGAACCTTTCCTTTAGTGTTTAAATTGAGATGAGCTTGTTAGAATAAAATGAATAGTTATTCTTGTAATAAGTGATATTTCTCTGAGTGTTTTTCTATTATTTACCTTGCATTAAATTGTTGAAGTGGAATTTGCATTGGGTGGGTAGGGTGGGGTGGGGTGGGTAGGGGAGGTGGGTAGGGTGGTGTGTAGGGGAGGTAGGAGGGGGGTGTGCAGGGGTGCATGGGATGTGCAAGGGGCAGGGGGTGTGCAGGGGGAATAGGGTGCTAGGGGTGTGCAGGGGTGTGTGTAGGGGGTAGGGGGTTGTGCTGCAGGTGTGTAGGGGTGGTGTGCAAGGGGTGCATGGGGTTGGCTTGGGGTGTGCAGGGGGGGTGGGCAGGGAGTGTATATGGGGGTGGGTTGGGGGTGGCAGGAAAGTGTGAAAAGTATATTCCCAAATTTTGGCATAGAAATGACAATGTATTAGTATAAAAAATTATAATACTATTCACTTTATGTGTTATAATTAGGTTTGGAAAGGTGCATTTCCAATCCTAGGTCACACCCACTTCTTTGTTGATGCAGTATTTATGAGTCCCACATTAGACTTTAGTGAAGAGATCCACTATTTCATCACTCAATATAATATATATACCACCTTCTAAGACCTCTGGTACTAACCTATACCAGAACCACTTGTTCATGAATACTGCTTGGTTACACCTCTCACTAGGTTCTTATTTCCCCATCACAGAACCACTTTGTACTAGCGTTGTATTCCTCATTCACCACCTAATTCTAGTTTCATTTGATAAGGCTCTTGAGATATGACCATGAGAGTTATCTTCTTCTTCTATACTCTCCCTGAATTTTTTTGGATAAAATCATTTTTTAGTTTTTTTGAATGTATTTCACATACATAAATCATGAAATCAAATACATGATTGTAACAATTGAAATGAAAATATTCTTGGAAACTATTTTTTAACCTACAATTCTATCAACATTGGGGTTTTCATTGAGAGATAAGATGTGTCATATAAATGTAGGATATTACAAATTCAATTAGTGGATGCTGAAGAATATGGAAGATAAAAATTTCAATAGAGACACATCATCAGCCAAAACCTACTCTCATCTAGTAGGAAATCAACATTCCAATACCATTTACAATAATTTCATAGTAGTTATTAGACACTCACCTAACCCCAGTGCAACACCACCCCATACTTTTATCTAAATCTACAACCCAATCCCAGTTTCCCATCATCAACACTCTTTTGAAATTACAACTTTTACTCAAGGTGGAAGGACAAATTAATTCAAATAGAACTACCTCTATGTCATATATTATAAATTTTTGTATACAATTCCATCTTCCACTTTAGAACATCACAAAACCTAACCTCCTCCATTGATTTTTTTCATGATATTTCGACATTATGGTATTCCTCTTTACATTTCATTCCAAGATAGAGGAAAAAAGTACTCAATGAGAAACTAAATTTTAAGAAATGTTATGTTTGTCATACTTATTGATGCCTAACATTAGAAGTGTTATAATTAATTTCTTATTTTAGAGGATATATCGTATAATTACAATTGAATTATTCCTAAACTAGCTTATAAAACATCAACAAGTGCCCCAATAATCCACCATTTGGATTTCTTTTCACATTTCCCCTAGACATTTGAACCCGTACCATAACCAAACATGCACCTCTAGTAGTATTGTTTAGGGAAAAAATAAAGCAAACATGCAATTCAATCATATTTGGTATTTGACATAGAGAAAAGGATTATAAACAGTATGAGGTATGTTATCTATAATTCCTAGAGAAACCATAACATATATGTTTAAATTGTACATTTTCCTCATCAAGAATTGCGTATTCATTACAAAATTTGACAACTAATAGGCATATGAAGTGATCTTTCAAGAATATTACTCTTATTTTATTCTCAAAGAGAGTTATCACATAAACTATTATAGATTTCCAATATGTATGCACAACATTATCTTTAAAAATATAATTCCCAATAAGGGATATTATATTTGAAATTTCCTAGCTTTCTTGCTAGCTCTATGGTTTTGAATAGTGGTTTCCCAAAGAAAAAAAACTAGACTTCCCTATTCTGAATCACTTCCCTTAAGAGGCATATGTTTAGAGAGGATATTCACATTCTTGTATTTATTGTTGAAATCAACACTACAGTCAAAAAAATTTATATCTTGATTATCAGAGTAGTTACTACCACACCAACACACCTTCCAATATTTTAATCAACACTACTATGAAGTGAATCCAGGTAGGCCCATTATTTTTCATTTCAAAACAGAAATAGAAAACCAAAGGAATTATATGAATAATTAATTCTTCCATAAATAAATTCATCATTTCTTGTGTTTTTCAGTTTGAGATATTTTCCTCTGTTCTTCCAATAAGTGTAACCACACAATAACACCATTTTTGAATGTATTTTTGATTTCATCTATTGTGTGAGTCGATAACTACTCAAACTTTTGTGGCCATTATTCCACTGTTAATTCTCCTCCAACACTATATGGATGAGAGCATGTATCTACTAGGGGGTCTGTACCGCAAGGGTGGTTCAATGGGTGTGTTCAAGGGGACATGGATGTGTAGTGGGGATGTCTAGCATGGGAGGTGCACGGGGGGTGCAGGGGGTGTGCATGGGGGTGTGAGAAAGGGTATGTGGGGGGGGGGGGTGAAAGGGATGTTAAAGGGGGGATGTGTGTGGGGGGGGGGGGGTGCACAGTATTTTTAAGGGGGGTTTCTAGAAAGGGTGGTGCAAGGGGGGTGTCCAGCAGGGGTGGTTCAAGGGGGCTCCAGCAGGGGGTGTCCAGCAGGGGTGATGCAAGGGGGGGGGGGGGTGCAAGGGATGTTTAAGGGGGAAAGGGGGGATGTAAATGGGGTACTGGGGGGGGGGGATGTATAGGGGGTTTCCATTAGTGGGTGCAAGGGGGGGGGGTGTCCAGCTGGGGTGGTGAAAGGGGTGTCCAGTATGGATGGTGCAAGGGCGTCCAGTGGGAGAGGTGTCCAACCGGGGTGGTGCAAGGGGATAGGGGGTGCCCATTAAGGGTGTGCAGATGTGAAGGGGGGTGTGCAAGGGGACCGGGGGTGAAAGGGGGTTGTGAAGGGGGGGGGGGTCTAGAAGGTGGGGGTCCATTAGGGGCGGTGCAGGGTGATCTAGTAGGGGTGGTGCAAGGGGGTGTCCAGTAGGGGTGGCGAAAGGGGTGTCCAGCAGGGGTGATGCAAGGGGGTCCCGCAGGGATGGTGCATGGGGGTGTCCAGAAGGTGTGGTGTAGGGGGGGTGTAAAAAAAGGGTGTGTAGGTGTGTAGTGGGGTGTGTGAAGCATGGTTGGAATCCAACAGGGGTGGTTCAAGGGGGTGTCCCCTAGGGGTGTGCAGCCGTGCAGGGGGGTGTGTGCAAGGGGAAAGGGGGGCACAAGGTTTGTGTAAGGGGTGTCTAGCAGGGGTGGTACAATGGGGGTCCAGTAGGGGTGATGCAGGGGGGGTGTCTAGTATGGGTGTGCAGGTGTGCAAGGGGGTGTGTGCAAGGGGACGGGGGGGTCTAGAAGGGGGTGCAAGGGGTGTCTGTCAAGGTTGTGCAGGGGTACAGGGGGTGTGTGCAAGAGGAAAATGGGGTTGCAAGGGGGGTTGTTCAGGGGGGTTTAGGGGGTTGTCTGTCCAGGGTGTAGGGGGATGATATCCGGGGGTGTTTTTCCAGGGGTGGGGGTGGGTCTGTAGTCTATGGGAATGGGGGTTCTGTACAGGGGTAGGGTCTGTCCAGGGGGTAAATTAGTGTGTAGTGGGGTGGGTAAGGGTAATGAGGTGTGTGTAGGTGGTGAAAGGGATTTGTAACAGGGGGGGGGGTATGGGGTGTGAGGGAAGACTAAGGGGTGTGTGCAGGGAGTGGGGGCTGCTGCGCAGGGGGTGTCTATCTAGATGGTAGGAGGAGGTTATGTCCCGAGGTTGTCCAGGAGATGGGCTGCTATCTAGGGGGTGTCTGTCTGGGGGGAGGGGGGATCTATCCAGGGGGTGTCTTGTGGGGGGGGGGGTGTAGTGGGGGTGTCTAGCAGGGGTGTGCAGGTGTGCAAGGGGACATGGGGGTGTGATGGGGGGGTGTAAGGGGCCATCATCAGCTGAACGGTGGTGGGTTTTTAGGAAATGTGAAGACTTATAGCCATGGTTTAAGTCACAACTATAGATGATGACTTAAACCATGGATATAGGGTTTACCCTATAGCCACGCCAATACTAGCCACGGTTGAGTAAACCATGGCTATAACCTATAGCCACAGTTTTGGGGGCTATAGCCATGGTTTTAAACCATGGATATAAACTTATTTTCTAGTAGTGTGAGGGAAATGTAAATTATGGAAGACTATGTAGAATGGTATGTAGTATCATTAAACACCGCTTATTTATTTCTAGTATGGTATATAATTTTATATTAATTACATAGTGTGTATCTTTTTTACATATCATGTAATCCCACAAGGTTTATCCCCATGCAAAATCATGAAATTACAAATGGTAAACTACATGGATCCATTACCATCCATGTATTAACTGCCTGAATGGAAACACAAAAATTCATGAATTACACAACATGTACCTCACTAATCACCCCACACAAAAAATTATACCCCATGAAAGATACACATACACATTTTAAGCATGTATTTTGTATAAAAAATAATAGATTAAATGGTGTGAATCCAGATGTACATTCCCTATAACACGTGAAAACACATGAAAGTCACATTTATAGAGAGGCATTTCACGTGGGTTAACATGAGAACAATAAAATTGAGAAAATAATATATCTTGATTATAGCTATATTTAGATGACTCTTGATAGTTCTAATTCCTCAATAGGTATATTTCGAGATATTTTCATTATGTTTCTTTCATATCAATTATTCATAAATATTATTCATCTACATTTTGAAAAAAAAATGTAGTAGTAATATTACATTCCATGTACTTCACACATAATGTTAGAAGTCCAAAATACTTATATTTATGGGATGTCATGATGTCATACACACTTCAAAAAATAAAAATATTTACCTAATAAATTACATGCTACATATTTAATGACACTTCATGTTGGAATACATTCTATGTAAGTACATATTAGCCGATAGATACCCTACAAAACTTGATTTTAGAGACACTTTCATTGAAAATATAAACATTGTAAGTCCAAATTCCAGAAATTGATATAATGATATCATAAAGATTTATAATGTGTCCCATATGGAGTAATTTTTGCATACATATATATATATTAAATTACAATAATGAATTTAATTTTACACATAAAGAAACATGCTATGTGGCCCCATCAGTACCAATGTTGTTCATAATTATTTAAAATTAAAAGTTAAATTTAATAAAATAATAATAATAAATTATTATCTTATTATATCTCACTAAATATTGGGAAAATAATTTTATGATTTATAATTTAATTAATAATTAGTGAATATATTTATTTATTCCATTAAATCATTTTTAATTAAAACTAATTAAAATTAATGCAAGATTTCTAAATATTTAGTAATTTCATGATGTGATTAATCATGATTTTTATTGACCTGTTTATGTGTTAGGTTTATTTTATTTAATTATTTATTTCATTATTTTTTATTTGGTAGATTTATAATAAAATTAAATATAATGTCTTGTGAATTATCCATACATCTTACATTATGCATAATCCAACATTTAAAGTATTTATTTAATATAATTGGATTGCCTAGAACCCCTCTCATGTGAGTGAGAAATAATTTATAAAGGATGAATATCCCAATGATAGGATATGATTAATGACCTGTGTAGAGGTGTAACAAAATATGAAGATATATATGCTAATATATGAATGATATAACTCGATCGAGGCATGGGATCGAGGAGTATTTCAAAAGAAGTGTAATGTTTTGATAATCTACAGACGATATACAAACCAGTAGATAAAATCTCATAATCATATCATAAATTTCATTTTTCATGTTCTTGTTTATTTATTTATTTATATGATTAATGGTTTATATGGATTATTAAACATGGTTAAATAAATTAAATAAATTAACTAACATTCTATGTTATAATAAAATAAAATTATTTTAAGTGGACTATTTTTTCACGAATGGTTATTTAATTATTTAATGTCCAAAAATATTAAAAAATAATGAAAAGAATAAAATAATAAATATTTAAACAAATTTTCAATAAAAAACTTACCAAAATATTATATTAGTGATACAATTCCATGTGATGAGATTGAACGAAAACATAGATAAATTTATTACCCTAGACATTTTCTAGATTCATTATGTTACTAAAGGGTTATAATGATTATTTTGTATTGAACTAAATAATTTAGCATCCAACATTTTTTTCCTAAAAAGTTGAGGTTTAGATTGGAGGTAAGATTTAAAATAAATTTGTGTTTAGGATTTCTGAACTATGGATTCCACTCAATAGATCTAGGAGTAGTGAGTTAATGTAGTTTTAAAGTAATTCCTACCTAAATACATAAGAAAAATTTGATAATAACTTTCATTAGGCTATTGGAAGGTAAATATGAATCCTTGACACTAAAATACTCAAGTTAAAGGATATTTAAATTAAAATGGCAAGGGATGTTAGTATTTGATAAAATATTAAGACAATGATGAAATTAATTGTTTATTCCATAATTAAAAGTCAATATAAACTTTTTAAATAGTATTTTATTAACGATAAAAAATAATAATAAAACCATGAGGCCACTGTGATAATTATTTTAAAAATAAAATATCATCACCATAAAAACATTTCATGAGCTGTAGAACCAATTCTACACTAATCTATATTATGAAAAGTTTTTTATGGATTCCAAAAATCACGATCAGCAACCTCAGTGGGAAAGTGATGGTGAAACATATTTCTATAAAATATTCATGTATAAGGATTGAAATGTCAATTGAGTCATGATATTATTTATTTATAATGAGATAAAAATGAAACTTAAATATATTGATTAATACAAAATGATAAATCATCTACCAGATTGTGAAATGTAGAAACAAATGTTAAACATTAATATGAACTTAATTGAAATATAGAAGTGAAAACTGGAACACACATACATAGTTATGGATCTTTCATTCATGACCATAAAATATATAAATGATTTAGTGAATTTGGTCTTACAATAGGATTATAATTTATCTATTAAAATTAAATTATCATCGTTAACACCAAAATTCTATATATTCACAAATAAATAAAAATATAGTATAGAGATGTTTGTCAGGAATATTATGAATACACTTTACCAAGATGATAATGATTGATGGGAACATCATTCCTCATTAATTATGGTATAAAATGTAATACAAAAGGTTTAAAATCCAATGAAATTTTCTGAGTCTATATTACATTTCTAAAATTCATCAAAGAGATAAAAATTCGGTGGGAGACATTTGGACATGATCCTTTACAGTTTAGATGTGGTAAGAAATTTCATTGGAAGAAGATCTATAATGAATTAAAGATATATAATTAAGGATATTATGCTTAAGGTATATACCTTATATCATTTAATAAATATGTTTTATGATTATTGGTATTAAAATGAAAAGTTAAATGAAACACTTCTATCAAAATACAAGAAGCATCGATGTTCAATAAACTATAGTAAGAGAGGTCACCTGTAGAAGTATATTAGAGTGGGTAATTCCTATGTCAGCAAAGAGAATATCAAAATATTAAGATTTACAAGGGGATTTAATTTTGTAAAATTACTATTTTGTGTTTATTGTTAAAACAATTTACCTCAAGTTCGAGTTATTCAAAAATTGATACCTTATTTCATATTTAATATAAATATTTTTACGGAATATCAAACCCTTTAAAAGTGTAATAATACTTGAATAATAAAAATAAAATTATAATTATTAATGATTAATGTAAATTATATGTTTGAAATAATTCCTTATTGAAATATATTTACTAGTTTTTTAAAAAAACTAATAGGTAAGGATATATAAAAAATGGAATTTAGAAACTTTGGAACTAAAATTTTAGGAAATTTGAGGGACATTCTTATTAGGTTTTGGTAAATATAAAATAGTAAATATTAAATGTCATAAATTCATAATGATTATAGAATAAATTTAACTAGATATGTGTAATCATCATTTATGAGAAGGTGTAGGTAAATTAATAGACTTAATAAAATTATGTTAGGATATTTTAGGAATGTAATTTGAAACAACAAATAATCTTAGAAAAGATTGATCCATACATTCCTGACATCCCCTACCCCCCTTCATGGTTGTCGTCGATGTTTCTCCCTTGTCCTATCTATAATGAAACTTCCTTTATATTCTCTAAGTTTAGCCTTAGTCTTGAGTCTTATATTTCCTTATATTTCTATGTTGGTGTTTCTCTCCATACTTTCTATCTTACTCATTGAGTACCTTTTCAGATGTTGTTTCCTGGATACATTTTTGTTAATAAATTTTCCCAATTTTCATATTCAACATCCTCTCTATAAGAAATGGAAGTCAGGATTCACCCAAAGGTTATATATATTTTTTATTTTATTAACTTTTTATCTGTGTACATTGATAATCCCATTACTAGATATATTTTTAACATGAATTGTTAACATATTTTGGAAGATTCTTTCTTTTTAAAATTTTAAATTGGAATTTGGTACTCCATTATCCTTTGATAGGTGGTGGAACTGATTCAATGATTTTTGAGTTATTATGTATTTGTGATTCATGTGGTTTTATTAGTCTGGAGTGGTCTAATATCCTTCACTGTTACCCCTACTCTACCAGCTTGGTCCATCTTAGAAGTCCCCTCCTCAGTCAAGATAGTTGGGTTTTATAGGTGGATTGGAATTGAGATAGTGGGGGTGGTGGAATTGTATGATTCCTAGAGAACACATTCTTTATATATGGATATATTTCATCTTTTTGGTGGTATTGGGGAACTTGTTTTTGTGGTGTTCTTCAATAATGAAGCGGTTTCTTCCCATGGTAAGTGATCATCCATTTGCTTTTGTTTTTTTGGTGGGGTTTTTTGCTGATTCATCTTGGATGATGAAGATTTGGAGTCAAGATCATGGTTTTGATTATTTTTTGTTATTGATGTTATGTGGTTTTTCATCAATTTTTTATTGTATATTCTTTGGATCATATTATTCGTGGTTAATTTTTATGGGACAGTTTTTCTCAACACAGTGATTAATTGTGAACATTTTACGGTTCATGATGCTTCTTCTTGTTAAAAGTCATCAATGATGAGGATAGTGAACTATAGATAGTGGGGGGTGGGGGGGTTATTTGTAACAATTGGGTCCCAGTGACAGAACAACCACACCGCCTTAACATGGTCGTCAAGTCCTGACCTACCTGGTACCACCAGTTTCCCCCAGAGACACGTGGGGCCCACCCTAGGGTCCACCGATATGCCTGAACGGGTCATCTAACTAATGATTGTCCCCATAGGCCAACACATGTCCTTTCCAGTGTACTTTGTCCTCACTCACACACATCTAGGGAAACATCCCAAAAGGTCACCCATCCTGATCACTACTCTAGGCCAAGCATGCTTAACTATGGAGATCTAATCAGATATGCTCCTAAAAAGAAAGGTGCACCTTGTTGACATGAGTCATATCATTTAGTCATTTAACACTTTATCATTCAGGGGCGTTACAATATGGAGGATGTATAACTTATTAGATACTAATTTTGGTTTAAAGATCAAGGATGCCATAAGGTTTTCTCGTAGAGGGTTATTTGAATTTGATGTTTTATTTGAATATTTCATGTGGAATTGTTTTGTTTGATGGTGAAATGTTCAATAAAAAGTGTTTTAATTAAAATTTAATAAATATAGAATATGAAATAAATTATTTGGAGAAATATATACTATACAATGGGTGAGAATGTTAGATAATCCTTAATTAAGAATTCACTAATAAATTATACATATGATGGAACTAATCCTAAAATCATAATAACATATAATAATTAGAGTAGTGATGGTAATAAAAGGTGGATTGATGATGAGTATTATATGTACATGAAGTCTTCCAAAATTCAATTCATTAAAATTTTCCAAATTAGAAGGGTTAACACTTAACCACATGTTAACTAATTTGACAAATTGATATCTTATGTGTTATAATATTAATGAAATACTTTATTTCATATGTTCTTGTGTTTATTTGATAATATTTTTTATGATAATTTCAGAAACAAATATTATCAACAAACTACATTGTGTAACACAGTTTTAGAATCAATATGAGATAGGATGTCATGATTTCAATGATAGCAATGTGTTGTTTATAAAATTTACTATATTTCATTAAGAGGGAAGAAATAACCATTTGAAAGATTGGGTGAAAGAAATAACTCATCAAATTAATGGCTCCAGATGTAGATAATTAGGAATAGGGACACTAATTATTCAATTCATATCTAGAGGGATATTTATAGGGACACATATTTCATAGGAAAAACCAAACCAAAGAGGTGGTATTATACTCACAAACATTGGTGACATATATAAGGACCCAGCCTTGAACATTAAATAATCATAAATTAGGTTTATATTTCAAATTGAGGATCTTTTCAGGTTTAGATTTTTGGAGAATTAGGTCATAACTATTACACTAAATCCCAAAAATTAGAATGTAGAATCTTCTACACTATCTGATTTTTTTTAAAAAACTCCTTAAATAAAATAGGTGTACTTTTCTTGGAATAAATCTTATTGAATACATCCTTTCTCTTAACCTTACTTAGACCCTATAAAAAATATTTCAAAAGCGTGGGATGAGCATAAAAATATCTGTAAGGTTTATAAAATAAGGAAAGAAAACTTTAGACCATCAATAAATACAAATTAAGGAAACCATACTTTTCAATCATAAAATACCTCGTGAAATCATAATATTTATGAATAACACATAGAAATCACAAATAATAAATGTAACTTGTGACATACAAAACATACTTACATTGTACTTTTCACAACTACATAGGGATTTAAATTTCGAATGAATAAACATCACAGTATATTCCCTGAATCTCATTGGAGAAACATTATTGTTTACCTCTGTCACGTTACCTAGTGCATTGGAGAGCTATCTTGGGCTCAACCGCCCTAGTTATATCAAAGAACCACCCATATATGTAAACAATTCCTAATAACCATAACATAATCATAACACTTAAAACAACAATAATGAAAAGATAACATTTCCACATTCCAATAACATTTCATGATATTGACATATCCAATCCATTTCCAAAACCATTTAAAACATTTAATAAAGATATTTTCGAGTCAAAGTGTCCCAGACCACATTGAAAAATTTATAATAATTAACATTTTAAAACATTAATTTCCATATAAATAAATCTTTAAAACCATTTTTAAAACATGGACATCAATAAAAATTATTTAGAAGATTAAATGTTTAAAACATTATAATAAATGTATTAGTTAATGATTCCTTTACCACTTTAGAAACTCTTAAAAAATAATTAAATAATAACATCAAAGAAAGCAATAAATATCTTGAGAATAAATAAATTCATGATATAAAATGTAAAAACGCTTATATATACAACTTATAGGACAGTAAAGGGGCAAGATATCAGGATATTCCTCAATGAAAGGATATTGAGATGCAGTCCCTTACAAATATTGTATCATTAGATTAAGGATAAATCAATGATATAATTATGTGTGACAAATATAAATGCACCCAGTATAAGTGGATATTAAGTGTAAAACAATAATAGGTCATTCACACATATTCATAGCACGGTATAATCAAGAAGTATTAGATTTACCCAAAGAATGAAAATTGGCTTAAGAAGTTCCCTTATAGGAATTCGACAGCTTAACGACGTTGCATTAAAAATTCATAAAATGAGTTGATGGGAGAGAAAAGGGTCTCTAATATCATGTACATAAAATGTACATAAATAAGGATATATAATAACATATCCCAACATAATAAAATGGAAATTTAAAAATACATAACATAAAAGAAGTCTCTGACCAGAAGAGGACGATGAAGGGTTCCCTTACTGATTTCGTAAATTAAGAAACACACACTACATGAAAAAAAGATAATACAATGAATAGGTAAATACCTATAAATTAAATTTTATTAAACAAGTAATATTATCATGGGATGTTCATATCAGACATATTTTCGATGTTTGGAATTTGAGTTAAAAATGAACTTCTTATAATTACAATTTGTCCATGTGGTCAAAATTCCATTATCTATAGAATTATATTCATGATTTTGATATCATATATATCATATATATCTAGTATATATGTATTTATAATAGTCCATAGAATTTGGATATAATAAATGAAATGTACCGTTCATGGCGACAGTATGTCGTACGTACAGATGAACACTACTTTCATTTATTTTTCATATTAAATAGAATGAAAACAAAATGAAACATAGGTATATTATAATTAAATTGTAATATAATATTTTATATACATTAAATAAGATCATTAACACCATATTTTATATGTTCCATGTATGGTATGAATGAGTCATGTCACTCTGAGGGGGCAGTAGTCCGCATTTCCTCAAATGAAATTGTCGTATTTACCCATTATGGAAACCAAGAAGGTATGATATAAATGAAAAATACAGAATAATAGATTCAATATAAATAAAATTTATATCACATATAAATATATTTCCATCATAATGGACACCATGAGAGGCAGTGAGAGATAATTGAACAATCATCGTTTTGTGAGGCAGTACATGGTTGTCCACAGAAACAGTATTTTCGTATCTATTAGATGAAGGTGTGTGTATGTGTAGTCTAAATACTTCTCCAAAAAAAACCAGGTATATTTAAGATAATGGTTTTGTTATAAATGAATTGAATATAGAGAGTTCAGGGAGTTGAATTTGGAAAATAAAAGAAAAGAACTTGAGAGAAGACGTTACCTTTAAATCGGGTAACTCTCTTTGGTTTGAAAGAAAGGTTTTCCTTGAAGATACTTTTGCCTATGGTATGGATCCTAGGATGAAATATGGATACTGAGATCTTATTTGGGTATATTTTGGATGAGGCAAGGGGCTTGAGAGTTGTGAGTAATGGGTTAGAGTTGATGGCCTTTTATGGGGGAGAGGAGGGGCTCTGTAGGAATGTTTTAAAAAATTATTATATTATAAAATTATTTTCGGGTTAAAAAGTTCCAAAACTTATTTAATTTAAATATAAGGTGCATATATGTCGAGATAAAATCATCCAATAATCATGGACAACTTTTGAATATTTTTTAATCCTTATCTTTCTTATTTAACCCTTTGTTAATTTATTTAACTTTTACCTAGTCCTCTCATATATTCATATCATATGGTTAATATAATTAGAATAAAAAGGAAAAACCCAAAATGGATCATTAATGAAATTTTTAACATCATATATGTAATTTGGACAAATTTTATATTTTTAGGACTATTTTATCAATTAATAAAATATTAATTTATTTAAAAACCCTTTTATGTCAATTTTAATACTATTCATATCATGACATTTAAAATAATACTAACCAACTTTATTCATTCAAAAAAATAATTAATTCAAATATAAGAAGTAATAATAATCTATAAAATTCTTATATGTCCTAAAAAAATTTAAAATAAATTTATATTAATGTTTATAATATCATTTATTTAAATCCTTTATTAATAAAGCTATTACTGCATCATTATTATGTCATAATAAAATTAATATGTTTAAATTGTAAAA
Source organism: Viscum album (assembly GCA_963277665.1). Lineage (NCBI taxonomy): Eukaryota > Viridiplantae > Streptophyta > Magnoliopsida > Santalales > Viscaceae > Viscum > Viscum album. The sequence goes on along the minus strand of OY728137.1, from coordinate 299,487,376 downwards.
CATATAAATAAAATACCATGATGAAGGAAATATTTTTATATTTCCTAGGAATATTTATAGTAAAATATATCACTTATATAACCCCATTAAAAAATTGTTTTAGTAAAAAGATTCATGTTTATAATATTTTTATTTTTACTTTAAAAAAGGCTAGTAATGTCATTATCTTACCGAAGTGGCATTAAAAGGACAAAAGTCACAACCAAAGATTTTATTGGTCAGAAATTACTCATACAATAAGGTTAGGACAAGTATAAAGGTAACTTTATATTATTATAATATTATTTTTACCTTGAATTACAATATTTACCTTTAACCATAATAAATAAAAATCGTAAATTACAACTCACCAAAAAATATTTTCTTCTTATTGAACAAAATTTTACATACTGATGGAAACCATGTATGTTGGATTTTTGAAATTCAATTCATAGAAGCAGTAAAATTTTGTTTAAATGAAAAAGTTATATTTTAACTACTATGCAGTATTTTTCACTATTTATCTAAAATTGAACGTTTTCAGAAAAATAAAAAAAATTCACCCAAATCTAATTTTTATATTGTGAATTAAAAAATGCTTTATACTTTTCCAAATTCAAAACCTAGATGTTTCATTAATTAATTTAATATTAATTTCTGTTGTCAAAACTAGAAAGCATGTTTTTAAGAAATAATAACTATCAAAAGATTGACACCTATTTATATCTTATTTCAAAGTGAAATTACTTCCAATGACCAAAATTGGATTAAAGAAAAAAAATTTAATCCAAATATACTTTAAAACAAATAAAAATAACAATATAACTATATAAATAAATTATATTAATATCAATTTTTGAATTAAAATGCAGTATTTTTCACTATTCATAAAAAGTGAACATTATCAGAAAAATACAAAAATTTAATCCAATGTAAATTTTGATCTCCTGAGCTTAAAAAAGAATTTTGTTTTTTAAAAAAGAATATATAAAATTAATAAAAACTAGATTTAAAAATTGTTCGCCATCAAAAGGCGGAAAATTGTCCTTTTAAGGAATATTAGAGTATTTATGCCTAAAATTTGATTCATTCACATTTTAAGCCTCTATATTTTATTGGATAATGGTAAAAACATTTAACAAACATGTTTAAACATATTTTAGTTAGTTCTATTCATTCCCACAATTATAATGGCTATGCATTATCAACCATTTAAAATAATATATATTATATTATTATTTTTCAGTATAACTCAATGTTGTGTACAACATAAGATTTCAAAGAAACACATTGTTGTGTATCGGGTATGCCATAAAAAATAACATCCCATTTAAAGTAAAATTGATATTTAATTCAAAAATATTAATAAATATAAAAATTTCATATTATTTATTTTCCTGGGATGTTATAACATATTATATAATGAGAATAATGATTCTTAAAATAATTTAGTAAATGGAAAAAAACTATCGTTGAAATCTTTTTAGAAATTAAATATTTTATTACATATACTAAAATAAAGATCTATAATTATATTATTTCTCAAAATTATATAATACGGTTTGTAAATATTCAAGAACAATGAATACATGTATGTAACCAGTAGGATCCTTTACATCTCTATTGGTTACAGAAGGATCTAATCAAGGTTTCAGAATAGTATATGGAGAATCATTTTCCCCAATTATCATCCAAAAAACATAATAATTATATTTCTAAATTAAACCCTCAATTATCATTTCATTTAGAAATTAGATGTCAATTTTACCTTCCCTTTACTGATGATCAACCTTGTAAATGATGTCTATATGACACAACTGGAATATATGATGATAATGAATAATAATAATATATAATATACGCTGCAGAAGTGACTTTGTAGTTTGAATAAACCATTTACCTCATGAAATATTAATTTTGATAAATCCATAATATAGTTTGGTTATCTTATGAATAAATGGGATCCAGGTGCCTATAAGTGTTTAAAGGGAGTACCATAGTTTTTTATGTCATATATGTTCATAAGACATGAAAAATATATTTTTAATCTTATAGTTGGTTAAGAAGAATAAAAAATTATTTCTCTAGAATGACATAATTTTTATTGAAAAGTTTTAGGAAATATTTTATACTGGGATATATCATCTAGAATTCATTGATGAAGTCATTTTATATATTATAATTAGGTATCAAAAAATACAATACGTAACAATTCAAGAGTGAATTTTTTCATATGTCACGTGGAATAGAATATCTCTAAATTGACATGTCAATGAACAAGAGTAGATTATGATGATGGATAAAACTATATTCCATTAAATGTTTGAATCTATCACATTTATTATTATATTAATAGAATTCCATACACTTATGTGATTGAAATCTATCATATATTCCATGATATATATTGATATTTTATATTTATTATATGTAAACAGTGGCATTAAAACGTCGAATATAACTATGATGAATCCATTATGTATAAATTAAAAATATCAAAAAATACATGAGAAGGTGTGAAGGATATGTTTCTGGTACATAGAGAAGTTATAATACTTGTTATCAGTGGGATATGAAACTATTTTCATAATATAAAAATTCTATCTTTTATATCTCTTTTAGAGAAGGAAAATAAAAAATTATTTATTATTAAATGTATTGGTGTCCCTATATAAATATAAATTATTAATGTTTTTTTCTAATATAGAATAAGATGCAGTTTAGGTTACAATTCGTTCATTAATTTTGAGTTTTACAGAGATAATAATGACTACTATATTATATATGATAAACATATGAATTTGGTATTATCTATGGACTCATGTTTATAAAAGATAAAAAAATTAATACTTCTGGATGTATCTTATTGAGGGATTTTCTTAAAGTAGTGAATCCACAACAAGAATAATATGTATATGAAAATATGAAAAGCCTATCAGGTATGACCATACCATAGTTGAGTCATGTAAATATTATAGGATGTATTGATTGTTTAGTTATAACAGTGAATGTTGGAGTTTGTTAGAGTTTGTTCCCTAGAAAAAATTGAATCTTTACATGTGATAACCAAAATATTAATAAATATCTTATGAAATGATGATTTTTCTCATAAATAATATCAATGTGATAGTTTCCTTAGGGTATATATTTAATTGAATGGTTATAATTTTTCCCCTCAATATTTTGAATCTAGAAATGTTATTAAAATATTTGTATACATATATAATATAATTTCAATAACATATACATAATATGAAACAAATTTTGTTTTTCTATCATATGTTGGATTGACATAAGACATTAAGAAATCTTCTCTTGAATTTTACAATTTTATATCTTCATGATATGGGGTTATGAGTAAAAAACAACTAAAATGAATTAAACATGTTTAATATTTATTAATGAAATTGTGTGTATTGGTCATTAGACATGGGATTATCATTAATGTGTACTATGAATTATATTATTTACTCTATGCCTAAAAACTATGATGTCGTATACTCGTGGTGAGGTATAATAAATTTTTTTTGTAATATGTTATATATAATTAATTAAGTAAGTAAATAAAATATATTTTGGGTTTAAGTTAATGAAACAAATTATCTCAAGCCCTTTGATTGAAATGTAATAGTCTAATTAAACAAGTCACCTTGATAGTTCATCGATTCATTCTTTTAAAAATTATAAGAAATATATATCAATCATGTAGGTTGATTACACAATTATACATCATTTGTGATGATATACTAACACAAAGACACTGTATTAAAAAATATATTTTATAGGAAGGTTATTGTCATACAACCACAAACTTTTCCACTATGTTTCTCTTGATGCTTGTTTGAATTAGATCTCATAAATTAGGTAAGCTCACCTAATTCCACTATGAAAAAGTTATAGGGGGCATATACTAAGTGTATATTGTATACTATTAAATTATATATAATTTATTATGAATAAAAAATATTAATCATTTCTTGAGTAATAATAATTAATCAAGTATAGTTGATCGTAGAAATTCAATCAGTATATATTCATGTTTATAATGTTTGAGTTGAATTTTATCCATTGTTTATTCTTTGCATGGTAAAATATAAATATTTGTGTACTCACTAGTTTTGTGAATAGATTAATATAATTAATAAAATTTTTATGTGAATATAAAAATAAATATTTATTCATCGTAATAATTAATTCATTACTTATTCATTTATAAAATAAATAATTTCTTTATTCAAATTTATATTTTATTATTTATGGTTTAATAATAAGTGTGGGGAATTGACGAGTTGAGTTAAGGTCTTTAGAGAAATGATATATTTTATATGATATCATTTAAATAAATATTTACATATATATTTAATACTTTATTTTTAAATAAATATATGTTATGGAATAATATTATAACAATATTATTATTATAATACGTGAGAAATTTTGTAAAATAATGTTTGATAAAGAGATATGTGGAAATAATTAAATATTAAAACTAAGTATATATTCCTTGTTATATCAATTTCAAGGTAGAGTGGTGATATACAATATAGATACACTAACGAAATTCTTCCATTTCATATAGAGAATAACATTCCCCTCCCTCCAAAGAAGGATAAAGATAAATAAAATCCAATTGTTACAACTATTGAAGACCAACATGAAGCACTTCATTATTTTGTGCTTGGACCACAATACTAAGAGCATTATTTTGACATCTCTAGAGAATGTATGACTAAAACTATACTAATACTGAATTTTATTTTCCACCACAATGATGGAATAATAAGACATAATTTATAATAGAGAATGAATAATAATCATGTCCATGGTAATTAAAATAATAAATCAATTAGATGTTGAATTTGAAAATCGTCCCTAAAATATTATGGGGTTGCATTCATTTTGATATTTGGATATTATCTATTGACGTTGATGAAAAAGAAAAATTAGGAACTATCTCATCCCTCTCTCTATTCCATAGAACCCTGATAACATGCATCCTAAACAATGATACAATGTGTCAAAATATTCCCCATACGATAATTTTTCACTGGTAAAACATAAAATTGATTTACAAGTCATCCAATCTATTAATAATTGTAATGTCAGACCAGATTTCTTATTTTAAACAATGACGTGACATATCATTAAATAAATAATAACAATGTCTCGATATAGGTGGTACTTGATCCAAAAAAATATTAACTTGTTAAAATAATAAAACTATATACATACGATACAATTTTTAGTTTTTTCATGAAATTAATGCCTAAATATTCTCATGTTCTATTAAAAATTCTCTCCACATGATTACACATCATAGGGAATGAACTTTAAATATAAAAAAATATCACTATGATAATGTTCTATATAAGTTATACTTATTAAATAACTAAAAATAAATATCAACTTAGCAATAACCACCTTTGATCTCTAATATAATATAATTTAATCAATAAGGACCATGAACATCTGATCAAGGCAGTGCTAAATAATCTAATTCTGGAATCCCATTATTATTTTTGGAAGACTAATCAACTAAGAATACATAAAAACATATTCCAAATGTATATATGGATTATATTTTTTTTGGAATTCCTCCCTGAATCCCAACTGATTATATATGTACCAAAAATCAGTTCACAAAAACTAGGTCTCACATATATAAAGGTTTAAGTTATTATTAATTCTCAAAATTAGATAATTATTTTTTATCACTTGAATCAGTTTGTTGAAACTAATAAAGGACCTCAGAAAATCATTCATCATCTTACCAGACAAAATATGTACACACCATGTTGAAACACTAGGTCATATGCAAACCTTATTCGTAATATTTTCTATAATTACCTTTAATTCACAATATTTTATAGGTTATATATGATAAGAATTCGTGAATATCAATGCATTAACTATATGTACCTCTGTAATGAACTCTAGTTCACATTACCAAGGTAATGAGGTACCCCAGACCCACATTCCTAGATCTAGATTGAGAAAATATTTATTTAAACACTGTATTAGATAAAAACCAAGATAAACATATATTTATTTGACATCATCTCCATATGTGAAACATTTTTCTCATAAAAAACACAATACCAATAACAAAATTTTATTATCATTCAGGTACAAAAATATATGTATCCTATTTTATGATACTAGTGATCATTTCTCCATAATTTTACCACATTATATTACCTTATATAATTATCATAAGTTATTATTATATCCATAACCTACGAAATGGAAACATTACATAGGAGCAGAATCAAATTCATAGGTAGGAAATAGCACTACAACATTTCAACATGTGTTAGATCATAAGTATATGACAATTCATAATCCTGATATAAATAACATCATAATAAGAAAATTTATTAATAAGGTATTTCCATAATTCATGATATACAGACATAAAATCTCAGATGAGCGAACATGAACTATTTCATAATGATGTGAGATAATAAACCAGAGCCATTGGGCATAGTCCCAGGAAAAGAAATATATGACACAATTGAAACATAAAATTAAAATGAATATTGGGATAAATATAATATTAAGTAAATTTAAAACATTTTGATAAAAAAATTCACATGGTTCATGTTTAGAGAAAAAAGTCCACACTTCATTATTTGAACAAAAAAATTCTATTAACAATGTTATGAATAAAAAATGTCTATGATTTATGTTTGAAATAAAGAAAGATCCTTGCATCATTTCTTGAACAAAAAACATTCTATGCTTCATTATGTGAACAAAAAAATGAAAAATATTAATTTTTTGAAAATAATGTATACTCTTCTTTTTGTGAAAACAATTCCACGCAATGCTTCATTGTCCAATGAGATAAAAAACATAAACCAATGCATTGTAGGGTGATATAGGACAAAAAAAATTCATCAAACATAAATATGTCTCCCATAAGATATCAATAATTCATTATATCATGAATTACATGTAAATATAATGTGCCTCATATCATTTCTAAATGGTATTTAATAACATCATATCAATAGTATATACTTTAATAAAAAAAATAAAATCAATAAAATGGACCATTTCATGGAGTAATTTAAAAATATATTAATTAATTATAACTCCATAGTATCTAAAAATTATAATTTTAAATATAAAAGTTGAAGTAAAATTTAAAAGTATATTTAGAATACATTTATTATTGATTCTATATGAATAATTTTTTATATATAACTTTTGAAAAGACCGCTCTTTATAAATTATTCATAAGGATGTTTAAAATAATTATTTAGAATAAAATATCAGTAATAAATCCATTTTAATGAAAAAAAGATTTCAAAAATGCGAAGATAAGTCATTTTAGAAATATTTAGTAATAAAATAAATATTAAATAAATGATCCTTTAAAATGATTTTTAGTATTCCTGAAGGTGAAGTGATTTTTTTTGAAAACATTTCATTTTATATACAATATTAAATAATGTATCCCTAAAAATGATATATTGTGTATCTTAAGGAAATATAGATCATAGATAAAAGAATAGATTGAAAACAAATTTTACTAATTCAAAATACCATTTTTGAGAAAAAATTTGAAAAAAATAAAAAAAAATATTATTGAAAAGATAAAAATGGAAAAGTTAAGCTCACATGAGATAGTAAATAAATTATATTCCAAAATATAAAGGAGAAATCATAATTTAGAAAGAAGCTAGATTGGGAAGAAAATTATCTTATATATATGGGATGGAAATTATTCATAAGATAAACAAACTTTCTATAAAATAAATCAATAAATGTAAATATATAGAGAATGAGGAGTCTCCACATTATAATTTATCACATAGTAGTGTAAAACGAGTTTGTAAAATGATAGTCAAATAGTAACCGTTATTAATAAGGAAATAAATATGATTCTAAAAATATATCTTATTTCTTCATTATATCTCAAATCCAAACACAAAAATGTTAAAACATAATAGAGAACCTTTAATCCCTTTAATTTCATGAATAAAATTATAAAAAGAAAATTATTCATAGAGTATACAACACCTGAAATTAAAAATGTGGTGGATATGGCATGATTTTCAATGAATGAAAAATAAGATAGCAAACCACAACAATTTAGAGAAGATTTTAAAAAAACAGTCTTAAATGAGAGATCCCAACTTGAACATAAAATAACATTAATAATATATAATTTGAGATATTAAATGTCAAATAGGTGTTGTTCAATCCATTTAAATAAAATTAGGTTCATAAAATAAAACATTTTCAAATAAATGAAATTGAGAGGAAACCCCTTACATTAATTCTTATTTTAGGAGACTATGATTTAGACACCATTATAAAAAATATTTTTTTTAATAATAAATTTAAAAAACCATATTCATACCTATAAGCTTTTATAACTTCATTTATGATTATTTATATATTTTATTCATCATAAAATTTAATTATTTTTTTCTTTGTTTATTAATAGTTTTGTAATGTAGATATCAAATCTTTTTTATTGATTCAATGTTCATAATTAAAATTTAATTATTTGTGTTAGAATAGTTATCTAATAAATATTTATAATGTTATAACATCATTTCATGATTATTTTAATTATTATTTGTGGTGATGAAATCAAATATGATCTTGTTTCAGTAATTTTAATCAAACAATACTACAGATTATGAATAAAAATTTAAATATTAATATAAACATTATGAAACCATAACATAATATTTATTTTCTCATTAATTTATAATATCACTATTAGTTATGCTTCCATTGTCATCCATGATTTATATTTCTAGTATTATTCTTATAAGAGGTTAATCCAAGACAAACAAAAACAAACTACAATCTATGGGTGAATATGTTTTAGTAGGGGGTTATTTTTTCATAATATCATTAGTAAAAAAATTTAATTATAATATTTATATATTTTAAATCGAGTGAAATTTATTTGAATATAGTTTGATAAAGAATAACTTATTATATTAAATAAACATAAATTTTATGGTGGTGTTAGTCCACACATATGCTCGAGATTCACGTCAATTTCCGTAGAATTTGGGGAAGCATTACTACATATATGCCCTTTAACAGTATAAAAAAAATTACATGAATAATGCCATTATCCTAAGAGCTTATAAGGGTGGGGGGGTTCCCATAATCATATCTAGAAATAGAAATACTAATGGTGGGGCTTTATCTATGCTAAATATTGAACTGATGAAGGCCTAAATTCCTACAATGTGCTGTTTATATAAGAAAACACCCAAAAAAACCTATAAAATTAATATTAAAAATATGTAATTTAATGGAAATAAATTTGACATCATGAATAAAAAAATCCTATACACATTTAAAACAACGTTTTATATAATTATATTTAAAATTATCTAAATTTTTTTAAAACATTAATGTTTCATCTTTTGACGTCTGTGATCCCCTCTCAAAACATTCCACCCATGGTATCAGTTTGAAAAAAAATCATCTCATCCCAAGAAAATGAATCCACCTATTTTAGAAAAAAATTATGTTAGTAATACTATAAAGATATATGTTAAATAATTATATGAATAATTATACTAATAAAAATGACACATATGTATTTATACCAGTCACACCATGTGTTGTATTGAGGTGAGTTTGATTCCTTCATGTTACAAGATATAAAACATTATCATAAATCCTCAAAACAATCTTAATTAGTTTTCTATGTTTTGAGTATCTCACATGTTCGTTTGGATAAAATCAGTATAATTTTAAATAATGAAACACATGGAGTTATACATGTAACATCATGAATCATATTTATGTGAAAATTATTCCAACCTGTCAAAAATTACTTATGGAACATTTTAATAATGTATGAAAATTATCTGAATGTGTTATATAATTTTTTATTATTCCAGTTATGTGTTTCTTATATATATTTCATTTTAAACAGGAGACATGAACTTTGAGTCATACCAGTCACATAATTAATTAGTTTGACATGAGACTAATTCATAAACATCACAATTGAATTATGAATCACTGTACTAAATTATCAACATAATCAGAGCGTGTTTGGTTGGTTTTCAGGGTTTGACACGTACTGAACAAAAATGTCAATTTTAAAGTAATAACAAAAACTTTTAGAAATAAAAGTCAGATCATGCATTAGATTGAGGCGAGGATGATTCAAAAAATATAAATATTACTTATGGTTAATTTCCCAAATGTATCAAGACAATCCATTTGTGTTTTATTAGTTTTGATAATGTCACTTGTTCTTTTTACTAAAATTAAAGTCAATTTTAAATAAATAGGGACAATTTTCGTAATTCTGGTAACACCGTGAAACATATTGAGGGGAGGTTGATTACTACACATAAAAAATGTAATATGGATCATTTTACTAAAGTATAAAACCAATATCAATGTTTTTTAGGGTTTTCTGTTTGTCACCTGTTATTTTTACTAAAATTAATCAAAATCATAAATAAGTAGACACAAAAAGTGTTATAGCAGTCACACCATACATTAGATTAAGGTTCGGTTTATTCCTACATGTTGAAAATGACTCATAGATCATTTTACTAATGTATCAAAACATTCCAAATATTTTTTTCTCTATTTTCAGCATGCCACTTGTTCTTCATTCTAAAATTAATGAAAATTTTAAATAAATACACAAACATTTAGTTATACCTGTCTCTTCATGCATTATATTGAGGTATAGTTTATTCTAACATGTTGTGGATGATGTATAGATACTTTTGTAAAGTATTAAGACAATCCGACTACATTAATCTTAGTTTTCAATAAGTCACCAGTTCTATTTACTAATATTAATGTCAATTTTAAATAAATAGACACAATTTTAGTCATACACATCACAACATTAATCATATTGAGGTTTAGTTAATTAATACACATCAAAAATGATTTCTGGATTGTTTTCTTAAAGTATCTAATTCTTATGAATGTGGTTGCTTAATTTTTAGTATGTAAATTGCTCTTTTTAATAAAATTAATGTCAATTTTAAATAAAAATATCATCTTGGTGTCATATCAGTCCCACTGTCATTTGCACTCAGGTGAGGTTGATCCTACATGTTATAAAAGACTTATGAATAATTATCTAAAAGTATCAAAAAAATAAAAAAAAATGTTTTTCTCAGTTTTCGGTATATCACTTATTCTTTTTACAAAAATTAATGTTAATTTTAAATTAATCGACACACAATTAGTCATACCGGTCGCACCATTCATTAGATTGAATTTAAGTTTTCCCTACACATCACAATTGACATATTAATCATTTTATTTAATTATCAAAACAATCCAAATGTGTTTTATTAGTTTTCAGTATATCACATGTTCTTTTTACTAAAATTAATGTCAAATTTAAATAAATAGTCACACTTTTAGTGTACAAGTCACATCGTGCATCATATTGATGCGTGGTTGAGTCCTACATGTCAAAAATGATATATAGATAATGTTTAAAAATTATTAAAACAATATGAATGTATTTTCATTATTTTCTATATGACACATGTTCTTTTAACTAAAATTATTGTCAATTCTAAATAAAAATACACTCTTGGAATTCTACTACTCATACCATGCATAATTCTGATTTGGGATTGATCCCGACATAATATAAATTTCATAATGATAATTTTACAAAAGTATAAAAAAATATAATTGAGTTCTCTCATTTTTCAGTGTGTTACATATTCTTTTTACTAAAATTAATGATAATTTTAAATAAATAGACACACTTAGTGTTATAGAAGCCACACCATGCATTAAATTGTGGTGGTGTCGATTTTTACACATCCAAATTAACTTATATATATTTTTCCTAAAGTATTAATAAAATACAAATGTGTTTTCTCTTTTTTTATCATTTCTCATGTTTTTTTTACTAAAATAATGTCAATTTTAAATAAATATCCACAGTTTTCGTAATACTAGGCACACAGTGCATCGTATTGCATTATGGTGGATTCGTACAAGTAAATAATGACTTATGTATTGTTTTCCTATAGTATCAAAACAATATGAATGCATTTGGATGGTTTTCAGTATGTCACTTGTTCTTGTTACTAAAATTAATGTCACTTTTAAATAAACAATATATTTTTAGAGTTATAGAAATTACTTCATGCATCATATTGCATGAGGATGACTCCATCACATCGTAAATGAATTTTGAATCAATTTTTTTGTACTCAAACAATACTCATTTGTTTTATCAGTTCTCGATATGTCACTTGTTCTTTTTACTCAAATACATTTTAGTTTTAAATAAATAAACATATTTTTAGTGATACTAGTCCCACAATGCATCATATTGATGTAAGGTTGATTCCCACATATCACAAATAACTTATTGACTTTTTCTTAAAGTATAAAAAAATTTGAATAGGTTTTATATGTTTTGAATATGTTAATTTTCATTTTTAATAAAATTTATGTCTATTTTAAATAGAAATACGCAATTTGAGTTATACCAACCACATCATGCATTGGATTGAGGTGTGGCTGATTCCTACACATCCTTAAGACTCAATAAGAACCTCAACATCCCATTTTATAATGATTTTCATTACCTTTCTTTAGAAATATTTTAGTAATTCCTATTGGTTATATTTTATTACCTGAAAAACATTTCTCATTGTTGAGAGCCAGAAGAGTAGATAGATCTCATAGTCTTTTAATATAACATTATGTCACCAAAATGAGCCCATGAGCTTCCTTTATCCTCATTATTTTATAGAGATGGTTTTTTTGCTATGAAGATCGACTCTATACAGTTTTGGTAGCTCATCAAAAATAAATGTAATGGAAATCATAGAAATATGTGAAAAACAAAATAAATATTAGATAAAAATGATAATGAAAATAAAATAAAAATAGAAAAAAATGAAGAAATAATTAATCAAATAGGTAGTAGAAATTCATTTTTTTCATGATGGTTGTATATATTTTTGAACAGTTTCCTTGTTATCATTATCTCAATTGTAGACACAAAGTCTTGTCTCTCACGAGTATGGTTAAATTTTAATATACCACCCCAAATTGAATAAATGAATACTACTATTTATGGAAAAATATTATGAGAGTAATAATAAAAAAATTAAATAAAAGAAAAATATGAAGAAATCTACTACTACCATGGAAGTCACATCTTCGTGCTATTTGTTTAAATTATGTCATCAAGTATTCTATCCATTGTTTTATAATAAATTAAATATAGTCTTTGGAATATGAGTCTTTTCAATAGTCATGTTAGTACTGGAAGGATAAAAATAAAAAAAATATTAAAAAATATTTTAAATGAAATAGTAATTATCTTTGAATAAACCTCTTTAATGATGATAGGTTGTTGATGGAATATGGTCTATCTCATAAATTTACATGCATAATGACCACAATCTTTTCCATTTTATATTTATAATACTATAGAAACATTAAGAAAAATAAATAATTTGGTTTTATATGTGTTTGGATACTGAAATATTATTATATATACCATGATACTTGTCCAATTATAAAACTTGTTAGGATCCTTGTTCTTAGCCCCAGTCCTCATTCCTTGATTTTCATGATTTTGATAAACCACTCTATCATAACAGAATCCTCAATAAAACATTATTTAAATTATAAAACCCAAATTTTAGTTCTAAAAAATTGGATATAGTGTATTACTTACTGAAAACTTCAACCACGTTTGATCAGTTTTTTGGGTATCCATGTAGTGAATCTAGGGAAAAAATATTTGGAGTATCCAAATTGACCGCATTGAGGAACAACTATTTCCTAAAACAAAAAATGGAATAAGTAATGATAGAAATGAAGATATATATGATGTGATTAAACTTTATAGTTATACCCCTGCATTGATGATATTAAGAAGATTCTATCACCTTGTAAAATTTCTTTCAAATGATTTAACTAGGTATTCCACTATTTCATTCATTTTTTGGATTCTTTTTTTTCTGTTGAGGTAGAATGAGTACTAATGATTAAAAAAAATCATGGGTAAATCCATTCAATTGGTTTTGATATATATTCCAACAAAATATATAAAATGTATTTATTCATAATTAATAAAGTTTATCCACCTTTAGAGTATCAAATCATGGAAAAAAACCATATCTATATATTTAAAACTAAGTATTGAATCCCTTCATTATTGAGGATTCCATTTACATTATGAACTAAAATTTAGTCTACACCTTCCTCTCCATGCATATTTTCTTCAAAATAAACTATGTGAGTAATACCATTTTCTAAATTTGTATCACTATGAACCTCCAATATTACTAAATTCAAATATTAAAAGGTGGGGTAATGGTTTATTCAGATGATCTTTTTGATATGTTAGTTAATCATTTAGATGGGTTTGAGTCATCCTTTCATTTCTCTCCCTTCCATTTCCCATCTATAATAAAATTTGTCGGTTAAAACATTTTTCATGAAATTTTAATGTTTTATCTTGAAAAATAAGATGGGAATTATACCTCCTTATCGACTTATTTTTTTACAAGATATGCATGTTGTGTCATGAATATTTCAATAGATCGATTGAAAATATAAATATCACCATCATTAAGTGGAATAGGTAGCTTGGCACTCAGCTCATGAGAAACACTAATCAATACTATCACATGACATTTTGGAAGTGGTATTTTTTGTCGTGTGACCTTATAGATTTTAAAAACCACAATCTCACTATGAGGTGATGGTACGGTGTTGATTGATATAAATCAAAGTCATTTTTACACTATAGAATATTAGTATAGGAAAGGTATCTAGGTCTGTATGATTCACATTTCATAAAAACAAGTATTAGAATAACTATTAACAAAACTAAGACATCTCTTTTGGGGGGAATATCTTATTTTAATGTTGTTGGGAGAGGTGGATATTTTTGCAATTGTTTTTTTATGAGTTTTTCATTTTCATTAATCCTCCCCCCAATAACAGTTTTTAGAAATTCAGTCTACAATTGAAATTTTTCTTCAAGGGAGAGTAATATTTCTTTATTCTCATTCATTTCATTAGCATTATACTCTTATTTTTTTCACAAAAAATGTTTGGGTTGTCATCCCAAAACTCACACCACTATCAAAACCATACTATTATGGCCAATTCATACCACTTATTGGAAGTGTTCATCCAGTATAGTTTTTGATGATTCTTATGTTTATATTAGATATAAAACATAGGAAAATAAGTAATAATTGTTATATAATAGAGATTTAAATAAAAACAGATCTTTATTATGTCATACTTACACATGTTTCCTATATTTTTTTGTGTGTTTTCACATATTTTTATCACAAAAATATTTACATGTGCCTCCTTCCATATCTCATGGTGTGGGATATAAGTGTAATTGGATTTGGATTCATCAATATTCATGTAAAAAACGAACATAATAATTTCATTGTTTCATGCACATAAAATTGTTATGGAAGATTTAAAATACGATCCGATTTTCATCTGAAGCATACCCCGTCCATTCATTATGGTTTCGGTATGTTGGTTTTCCATCCAGTTTTATATTTTCAGAACTCAATTATTATTTTAGAAATTAATTTTAATTAATCAAAGGAATGAAAACATGTTTTTTAAAAAAAAAATCCAACCATAATGTACTTAAAAAGACACATCCACAATATGGCTTGTAAACATATCCCTCGCTTCTTGGGATATTAAGTCTGCATACCTAAGAGGTGTTTCTAGTTTATTTTACCTTCAACATCATTATGATGAAATCTCATTATAATTTTTTGAAATCCACTGTGAATCCTTAAAAATATAATTAATAAATATATTTATTGGGAGTCATCTACTATAAATGAACTATGTAAGGAATTATGAAGAGTAATTCAATGTTTCATTATTTTATTTTTTTGTAAAATAAAGAAATTATATCATAATGTTACCATAATATTTTACCACATCGGTTTCTTAAGTGTGGAAACCACATGGTTCCACAAATCTACATAAATTGGAAGACATTACTGAGTGATGATTCTAATATAACTACTAAACATGGACTTTTTGGGGACAACATACTGGCCTTGAACAATCCATCTCTACTTATATTTGATGACCTTTCTTACTGCCTTAAATATTTCTACTAACACCATAAAACTACGATTATCTTTTTTTATGCATCATTGATCCTTCATCACCTATAATTTCCTCATATTAAACATAATTAATATGTTTTTCATATGGATTGGTAGCATCATCATGTGTAGTAGGTCATTTTTCCTCTGCACTAGGAGCATAAACTGGTTGAGAATCCTATTCTTCCTTAAGATTTGCAGCACCAATATGTGTAGGAGGTCATT
The DNA here is from genome assembly GCA_963277665.1 of Viscum album. Lineage (NCBI taxonomy): Eukaryota > Viridiplantae > Streptophyta > Magnoliopsida > Santalales > Viscaceae > Viscum > Viscum album. The sequence goes on along the minus strand of OY728137.1, from coordinate 299,471,057 downwards.
GTTCCTCTGCATTACAAGCAACAGTTGGTTGAGAGACTTGTTGTTCATTAGTATTGGGAGCACAAACTTATGCAAAATTCATTATCTACAGTAGTGGTTTACCATTTAATTTAGATTATACAAATGTTGCAGTGAACAAAAAATAAAATGATGTATCTTAATTTATATTAAAAATATATATAACCTGATTGTTGAAATCTATTTTTTAAAGACTAAAGGGATTTTATCCTTATATAAACTATCCAAATCCCTAAATTATGGTATCATATAACATAAAAATTTCATCTATATTAGGACAGATGTGAAATGATTATGAAAATCCAATGTAAGGGTTATCTTCAATTGAATTTTCATCAGACCCTCCAGTTGTTTTGGTTGATGACAAAACAATTGAACACTTTCAATTTGTTGGATATATAATATAAAATATGTGCACTACCTTTTATTCCATTATAAATGTTTCATTGTTATACCCTTCCTTGATGAAACCAACCTTCATGAATCTCAGTTCTTCTATTTTAATAGCACTCTAGTAATCAACCCACATTAATTGAAAATTTTTACCTTTGAATGTTTTATAATCAAACTACCATATTTTTATAATGATGTCAAGGTATGAAATATTCATGTAAATTGGATTTATGTCTTTAGTAATAGAAAATTTCATCACTTCATCCACATTTGTAACTCCACTATTTTTTATGGTACTGTCTTCATCTTGTTCATTTTTATAGAACATATATCCATTAATTACACAATCATTGTAAGATAATATATATAAACAATTGGTCCTCCAGCTATCCATCGAAGTTATTAGGAAATTGGATCTGAATTTTTATCTGACTCCTTAAAAATATGGTCCTAAAACCATCCTATAATGTGTTTGTTTAGTGCATTTTATATCCAACTTTCATCCCTTGATGGATTAAAATTCCTATGAATTTAATTTTGGGTTTCAAAATATGGGGAAACCTCCAGATAGTTATGTAAAAAATAAAGGTGGGAATACTCTAAATTTTTAATATTGATTTTGAATATATATCATCCATAAATTGTATCACCCATGAGCCACCTCGGGTGATGATATTTTTATAGACCAATGCTTCCCACACCAGACTGGTTGTTGGTGTGGAATTTAATGGCTTCCTTAACAATACATCACTCTTCCATACAACCCTTTTGAAAACATCTATTTATTACATAAACTTTGAACATATTAATACAAAATTAAAAAAGGTATATAAATCTATAATTCTAAGGTCCAAATAGTCATATCTCCCTCACTAAGTGAACCATCAAGTGAACCATCATAATATAGAATGTTGGTGGGAATAAAATTTAAAATTTACAAAATGTGATGTACATTTCACTATAAATAGATGGTAATTTTTTCAGGTCTATAACATTGATTCATATATATTTGGGAAGGATTCAAAACATGGTTAATATCTGATAGAAATTCTATGGAAAATACAATGTAATGTTATAAGAATTTGACCTGGAATCAAAACAAGACATTCATGTGATTTCAGAACCATTAATTTTAAATCATTCATTGACATGATATTATTAATATATAATGAATACCCCTTTGTAACCTTTACATCATTACAAAAGTTAAAAAAATGATATCTATCCTTCATGGAAAGAGTGTATGTAGATGGAGGAAGAAAAGTTTTATTTTCACCCTTTATTGGTTCCAATTCTTCCCATATTTCCATTTCAATCATGTCTAACCTAACCTTATAACATTTTTTAATTTTCCTAGGGTAATTTAGTAATGTTCCATTTACTCTATCATATACATTTATTCAAAATACATATCATCACAAAAATGTATGACGTACAGACAATTCTTATATGTTAATTCAAACCAAACTGATCTATTTTTCCAACCAATTTTTATAAGAATTTTCCAAAAAAATTTACCAAATTTTTTGTCTAATTATATTACTTTCTCTAACTTTTTATCAAAAATTTGTGGAGACAATGTTGTACATTCTTTTCAAAATCAATCAAATGATGTAGCCCAATATTGGTACCTACTACATTGCAGTAGAAATCTAGGATTTACGACAAACACAATCATTGATGAATGTTTCGACCTAATTGATTGTGTACCATGTTTTAAAATGTTACATTCTTGAGTTTATTTAATGCCAAATCCTTAAAATTTCTATATGATATAATTAATTTGTCATCTGATGCAACATGGATCTCAAGGTGGAATCTTCATTCATGAAACCATCATACAACGTAACACCATAATACCATAGTAAATTTGAATCCTTAAACATTGGTTCCAAATAAAAATCAACATCATTATTTTATTTTTTTGGTCCTAATATAATCATAGATAACATGATCTATTTTTGTTTTATGCATTACCATAGTGTGAAATTTTAATTTATGAAAAAAACCTTCCATATATTATGAGATCTAATATGAAAACCTAAATGATTCAATCTATATGTAGATAAAACAAGATAAAGGTTTCTCAGCTTTTTTTCAAATTCAAGATACTAATTCCCAAATTTCTTCAGCTGAGGAGGGTCTATAAGGAGAAATTTTTTTCAATGTTAATTTCCTATGTCTATATTCTACTTTAAGTTCCAAGAAGATTCATCATTTCCATATTGGCACTAAAACCTTGGAAGGATTAGAAAGTACCATATAACATTCATAGGAATCGATTCATCATTATTTTATTGAGAATCAAAATACTTTGAGAATTATTTAAGTGATTTGTGGTCCATGAAAAAATGTATACAATCATTTGGGAATATATGTATTCTTTCATAGATTATACCCATCAAACATTGCATTATTTTGGAGTCATATGTTGAGCTTTAGAGATCATTATCTTTTGGGATCATATCATTCAAGATACCAAGTAGTTATGTAATCATGGAATCACTCCATCAATTTACTTCTTTCAAATTATACATATTTGGTACAACTAACAATGTGGTATATTTAGTACAACAAGTATACAATGGTGTATTTACAAAAATCTTTAACATATCAAATAATTTTGGACAATCACAAAATTCATCTTCAACTATCCATATCATTTCCATAATACTATCTTCATCATCATTCATTCCTATAATTACATCATTGATAAATTAGGCTTCATTGTCCCCACTTTTAATCATATCAAATGATCCATAAAATGCATTGTTATCCCAGTCACTAGCTACATTCTTCTTTTAAGTATGTTTATTACAAAATTTATAACTTTGGTCAATTATATGATAAAAAACTATTCTTACAACTCTTATGGACTAATTAGAGTTTAATGAAAATGGTTTAAACACATAAAAATGATTTTGGAAGCATAATATGCATGATTTTTTTCATACATGATGAACTATTTCACTCAATATTCACACTATGTTGTCATAATATTGGCATCCATCCATTGTTTATTCATATTCATCATATTTGATTCGATAATAGTAATATTTAACAAAATAAATACACAAAATATGGTCCACATGGGTCACCATCCAACCATATGTCCCTCTCAGAAGATCTAACAAAAGTGAAAAAAAAACCCAGAATGAACCGGAACCTATAAAATATAGGACTTATCTAAATGTATAGTAGGTCACCACAACTTACCCAATCTAAGAGTTCAATTTTGTATTACATTATAAAAATATAGTTTTAAATACATTAAGAACATAAAAATTTTCAATAATTATTTTCCAAATAATTTGTTACACATAAAAGTGTGATAAAACTCTTTTCAAATATTTTCATTAAATTAAAACAATCACTTGGAAAACATTTTCCCTTAGACAATACGACTTGGTCAAACCATGATTTTAAAATATGACATTAAACTATTTTAGAAGAGCCTATTTTTGAAATACATAATTCCAAAATCAATGAGGTTTACAACTATCATTCATCTTTCTAAAACATATTTGAAAACCAACCATTTCTATAATGAATTGGCATAGTGGCCTAAAACCCCATTTTCAGAAATCACACATTTTTTGAGTTTTAAATATAAAACATTCTAAATTTTCTTATTTGAGAAAACATTTCAATATCATTATTAAAATAGTTGGAAAATACATCAAAATCATGCTTTCCCTTTTTCCTTCTTTTAAAACCACTCACAATCCTTTTTCAATAAATAGGGATATAAAACAATAAAAATAAAGAAGAAAGTACATGATGCGACACCACTATTTTAGGATGAAAAACAATTGGAAAATGATAAGAAAATATGTTCCAAAAGATAATATAAACAGTAGGGGATTAAATCGAAGCAGATAGATAAAACACATAAATGGTCCTAAAAATGATTCTAGTTTCATGGGTGTCTTCAATAATCTCTATTAATAAATGAACATGAACTAGAGATAAAGAAACTAGGACTTCACCGCTAAATCAATCCACACCCCCTATAAGATCCTTCAAAATTGTTAATCAATAATAAACATCCCCATATAGGATCACTAGATACAGTGGTCTTTCAATAGTTGAAGGGGAATAATAGGTTGTCACACCATCTATGGGAACTCATTTTTTATAAAATTTCAAATTAGAATTCTATTTTGAGAACATTTTTGTAATGCTAAATCATTTTGATATTTAGAAAACCTAACCCAATGAAATCTTTAGAATATTTTTATCGAGACACCTTTGAAGGTAAAATGGGAATTCACACTACAATTTAAACAACCATTGAAAATAATTAAAAGATACAAAAAAATTTAGAAATTGAATCCAAATGGGAAAACACACCCTTTTAAAATAATCCATATCATTTGGAAATATTAAATGATTTAAAAACCTAAAACATTGGTATAAAAATTAAAGAAGGCTAAAAAAGTTGTTTTAAATATAGATCACGATGGTTAACTCACCACATTAAAAATAACATGTTTGAAATTTTTTTTAACACAACAAAATCAACCAAACTCATGGATTGAAATCCAATTAGACAATACTAAATTTTAAAACATCATGTCAGTGATTTAAAATGATTTTAAAACCAAAATCCTTCTTTTAAAAAAAAATTTTAGGATTTTCCCAAAAAACATATCATCAAATATCATTCCATAACATGGGATAAAACCTCAAGGAAAACACTATTTATCCCTCACGGGCACTCATATAGGGATATGTATAATAAATCAAAACATTCAGAACCACAATCATTTATATCCATGTAACATTAAGTTACCATAATAAACCACAACTATCCCTATACATAATATGTCCCTAATCAATAGTGAATGGTTCGTAAATTTAAATATAGGAAGAATGGAGCACAGAATAATAGCCTGTAAATTCAATTATCCATGGTGATATTACCAATATAAATTATTTAACCACAATTAATATCTTCAAGAAATTCAAGAATGTCCATTAATATACCTAAGGGGAGTCCCCGATCCACCTATGTGTATGTGTGTATTCATAATAAATACTAATGTGAATTGAAAGGAAATGAAATTCAATTCGTTTATTGAAATAATGGATTCAACATGAAAACCCCACCACAACCAAATGAAGTTAGAAACTAGACCATGAAACACTTAAATACCATAACACAATCATTAGAAAGTACTGTAAATTATAAACATTAATTGGTCAAAAACAATCAACATGAAAAAACATTTTTTCATTTTATCTAATATAAGGAATAATCAAATTCTCTTTAAAAGTAATGAATAAAATAACTTTTCTTGGTAATTGTTTTGGTATACAAATCAAAAACATTTTGGAATTCAATATTTTTGAGGATGAACATTTACAAAGGAAATTCGTATATATTTTTTGAATAAAAATTAAATGGATGTAACCATATACATCAAACCATGTGATGATGGAGTGAAACCTTTTGTAAATTAGTAAAACAATACCTAAGACATGATCCGAAAACCTTAACCACAATTAATGAAGAAAAATATCGCAAATCCCCTATCATAGGTTTATTATAAGAGGGGAATAAGAAAATGGAAACAATGATAATAAAAAATTATGGATGGGGCCTGAAATAATGGGACATATGTTTCAAGGAGTGACACTGGCAGGGAGCATCGACAGTGGGAGAGATGGTGACAGGGAAGGGAGAATTTATGGCAGTGAAGGAGAAGGAAGGGAGTGATGACAGTGGGGTAGGGAGCAACGGAGGCTGTGGTAGTAATACAAATTCATTAAATCATTAAATGTGTGATAAAAGGAGACTGTTAGGGTTATTTTTATAATATCAAGGGTATACATTTATCAACACCATTTAAAAATCACTGATAATGATATATTTATTAGATCTAAAATAGAAAGTGTTGATAAAATCTACGTTTATCCGTGCTAAAATTAGCGTGGTGAGAAAGACACACTTTATCAGTATTTTTTAGGGCTGATAAAGTCATGCCTTTGTGAGCGCAAAAAAAGATGATAAGGATATAATGTTAATAATTTATTTTTATTATTATAAATATTAATAAAATTATATATATAATAAATAAATATATATATTTTACAATTATAACAATAAAAAATTATTTTTTATATTTATATATATAATAAATATATTAATATAATTATATATTTTCACAAAATTATAAATATTACAAATAAAAAATATTTATTTATAATTATAAATTTATAATTAAAATATTTATTATATTTATAATTATATATAATAAATATATTTATTATATATAATTATATGTATAATATATTTATTATTATTATAAAATTTTATTTATTTAAATAAATATATATTAATGTATATTTATAACCAGAAATCTACATATATTTATTTAAATAATTGTAAAATTATAATAACTGCATTGCTTATATTTATAATTTTATATTTATTTAAATAAATATATAATTATTTATAGTCATAGTTATATATATATATATATATTTATAATTAAAATTGTAAATATTTGTATATATTTACAATTATATTTCTTTAATTATATATATTTATTATAATTATAAGTATAAATAAATATATTTATAAATATTTGATTATGATTATAATATATATATAAATAATTATATTAGATATTGTTATTGTAACTTTATAATTATTTTAATACATATTCATATATATATATGTGTGTGTGTGTGTGTGTAATTATAATTATAAATAAGTGTATTTAAAATTTATTTATATACTGGAAAGTTTGGGGGCAATCCCATTTATTAAAAATAGATAAAGAAACCTGCAAATCATTCTGAACTATGTAATGAAAAACCTAATAAAATTCCTTAGGCTCATAGGAACATAGCCTAAAATAACAAGTAGCCTAAGTGCCCTGTGGGGAAGAAATCCATTACAAATTCAAAGCCCAAAAAAACTCGTGGAAAGAAATCCCATTACAAAAAAATCCCAATGTGGAAAAACTCTAACCACCACCACTGGTAGGCCTGAAAATTAACACTGCTAATCCACTATACCCGTTGCCAAACCAAAATCTCTATCCAAGGCTAGAGATGTTCACACTGCACATATTTAAATGAGGTAGAATAGGAATGAAAGGAATACAATGAAAAAGAAATAATTGTCACAAACGAGCCCATACCACAGTGGTAAAGGCTGCTATTTAGAATCCAAAAGAACCATGAGAAAATTTGGATGGGGAAGAATTTTTGAGTCACTATAGCAGCACTCTAGAAGAACTATATTAGTTACTTTAGTTGGTATAATTCAACTGACACTATTCTTCTAATTTGGGCCTATGGACCACCAGTATGGGCCTATGGGTCTTAGGGTCTTCAAACCACTAAATGTCCTCAAGAAAAATTGTATTCGGGCCAGAAAGGGCCTTTGGCACACCATGGGACCTCAGGTAATAGTGATTTCCATAATGTAATGGCCTTCAAGGAACATATAATTTTTTCCACACAAAGACTGAGAAACAACCACGATATACCACACAAGATTAGACTGAGAAGGGAATACATTGAAAAAATAGAAACCACCAGACCAGAGCTATCCTAATTAAAAAAAATGAGAGGGTATGGAGACTTCCATAAGGAATAATCCTTGTGCCGCTCTACAACAGAAAATTCTAGCTGATCATACATGCAAGATGAGAATCTAGGCACCTTAATGATGCAGATTCGTGGGAGGGATTGTTTCAAGTGAGTCAGATCTTGGGCCTTCATGGTCTTGTATTATGTCTTATTCATATGGGCCTTTATTCTGTATGGTCCTTTTTAGTTGGGACTACTGGTCATGTTAGGGTTCCCCCTTAACCTTTAAATGGTGTATTATTAGAAAATCAATAAAAATAATAGTAATTCAGACTTTCAGAGGAAAAATAAATAATTGTCAATTTACCTTACAAATTGGAAGAGATCCTTTTAAAATTTGATTAGGGCTTTGAGATGTTTTCTTCTAAAAATAAAAGAACATATATGAAATTGATTGATGTGTTGGAGATTTATATGTGTATATTATTATTAAATATAATATGCTTGGGTGTTGAAGACAAGTGGTCTTGTTATGGAATATTTTTTATGAGTGATGAGGGTTATTTTGTAAAAAAAATAAATGCAATATCATTATTAAATAGTCATATGGATATAATAATGAAAAATAATGGAGTGGTTGAAGATTTAAGGTTGTGAAAGCCTAAAAAATAAAATTTCTATTAATTTATTTGATACATGTTCTTAACATTTTAATAATTGTTTCACTTATATTTTTCAATTATACCATTTCTGTTTTTTAAAATTGTAAATAATTATTACCTAAATAATTTAAATTTAATGAATAAAAATATAATGGGACTTATAAAATAATTTTTAAAGGATGAATAAATATATGACATCCATTTTTTAAAATAAAATTTTTAAAGACTTTCAAATTAATTTAAAATTCATTGCATATAAATGTAATAATCAACTTTTGAAGATGTTTATTTTTATGCTTAATGTTTTTGATTAAGATTTGATTTTAAATGTTGTTGATCTAAATGATATTAATTGGTTTATTAATAAAAATAATCTAAAACATAAAAAAACCAAGCGTATACATTGTTAAAATAAGAAAATACTTTTTAATACAATGTCATGAAAGTGATAGTATTCTCAAAATCCACATTTTCACTATTCATCCAAAATTGTACAATTTAAGAAAAACATAAAAATGTCCCCCAAATATAATTTTAACTTTATTAATTTTTGGAATATAATATTTTAAAAGAATTATTTTGCTGAAAAATGATGTTTTTAAATCTTATTAATAATATTATATGAATATATAATTTAAATAATATTAACATATTAGTTTATATATAATAATGTTTTTCATTTTTAATTTATATTTTTTGTATACAATATAAATAACTAAAAAAATAGTTATATTAGAAAGAAAAATTACCCTTATTATAAAACCATAGTAATTATTGATCCACTACAAGTACTAAATTTTATAATAGTAATATCCTATTATTTATTATAGGTATTATTATTTTTATTATTTTCGTAATAATATTTGTAAAATATTTCCAAAATTGATTTAACTCAATATTGAGGGTAAAATATGTATATATAAATATTTATTTAATGAGAAAAAATAATAAAATTTTAATGTGTTTCATCAACACTTAAATGAATTTCATAAAAATAATTTTAAATATTATTGACTAAAAAATTTAAGTGTTATAAAATAAAATCAATATATATTATAAACTGAGATATAAAACTCATAATCAAATTTAAAAAGATTCTTACCATTTCCCATATAATATGGATATATTGTGGGTTTCCTTTTATAAATTTTTTTTACAAAATATTATTGTGTAGTTCAATTGTAAGATATAGGGATTCTTTGGTACATACCTTCCAAAACATCATTTAAAATGTCGTTATTCCACCCAAATACTAACTAAATGTTTTTCAATATCCAATAATTTCATATTAAATTGCCATATGAATTTTTGAAAAAATATTCATATGGTGTCTTCTCTAATGATAATATTATTTCATCATATCACACTTGGTTTTATATCATATAATTGGATCAACCTATAACTTATTATCTTATCCATGTCTTTCAATTTTTGTGTTACAATTAGGTTCTTTATCCCAACATGTTATATATTACATCGTGAAATATTTTTAAATCCTTCATAATTGATCCTAAATAGAATGTGATTTTGAAAGGATATCCATTGAGTGTTTAAAACTGGGATTATAGTTAGTCCTCATTTCTGTGATCTAGGTAAAGTTAGAATTAATATCCAATTATCCTTTTTAGGGTTGTTAACCCAATGTTCATCTGTTTTAGAACCTGCATCCATTTTCAGTATCCCAACTGTGAATTGGTTTCCCGTAGAACCACACAATCTCAAGTTAACAAACAATTCACGACACAATCCTACACATACAAATATCCTTAGGGATTTTAATAATATTCACTAATCCGAATCCCCAGAAGTTAAACAAATAATCCTAAAAATAACCAATTATGATTGTAATATCAAATGAGGCATCCCAAACTCACACTCCTAGATGTGCTGCTAAAAATAAAATTTTAAACTCTATTTTATTTATAAAAAAGTTAAAAATTCTTTAATTTTACACCATTTTAATAAATCAAAAATTTCATCTCCAAAAATACAAACAATCCTATGATTGGAAGGATTAGTTTCTTTTAGGAGTATCTATGTAAACATATTATTTTATTAATCTTATAAAAATTTATGCATAAATGTACTAGACTATATTCCCATCTATAAATATCATAAGTTATACTCTTATTCATAACATGTGGAATGTAAACATAAGAAATGGTTGATATCAAATGGTGAGGAAGGGAAAATCATTAATCAACTTTTCATCAAGTGTTAGATCATAAGGATATGAGAAGACATAATCATTGGTGAAATTTATTATTATGAATAACATTGAATATTAATGTCTATCGATAAGTCCTTATAGAAGGTCACGTGATCTCATGTGAGAAAACATGAACCAAAAAATAAAAATTAGAAACAATAAACACAATCCATGGAGCCTAATAAATGGAATAGAGATATGGAATTTCATTGAAATATAAATAATAAGGAATTAAGGCCCAAATATATTATTGGGGTAATTTTTTCATTTTGAGACAATATAATTTCCATTAATTATATTTAGAATAATGAAAATATTAATAATTCAGGATGTGAACAAAAAAATACATGATTTATTCTATGAAAAAAATAAATGTATACACTTCATGATATGAATAAAAAATGTACACACTTCATGTTGTGAAAAAAATATCCATGCTTCACATTGTGGAAATAAAACAATTCACACCCTTTTGGTTCTGAACAAAAAACATTTCCACACTTCACGTTGTGAAAAAACAAAACATCCATGATATATGTTGTTATGGAAAAAAAATTCTATCCATCAAATTGTGAGAAAAAAAATAAATTCTCCACGTTTTATAAAAAATCCATTCATACCATTATTATGTAATGATATATAAATCCTAAACCAACTCATTTTATATAAATATAGTACCCAACCATCATTGACCATACATATGTGTGATATAAGATATCAATCACTAATTGTATCAAGAAAACACAAGGAAATAAAATGGGTTTCATATCTTTTCCAAATGGAATTAAATAACATGATATAAAAAGTAAATACTATAATAAAACAATAATCATATACCCATAATTTAAATTTCATAATAACTTTTAGATGTTTATTTTTATACCATGTCTCTATAGGAGAAAAATAAAATTGATTTAAATAAGGAAGTATAAGACAAGAATAAGATAATTTTATATACATTTCTGAAAATTATTTTAAATAGTAGTCATTCGTCATTTTAGAAGTGAGAAATTTTATGAAATTGAAAAAAAAATCATTATAGAAATCATTTTTTTAAATATATCTAAATAATATATCCATGAAAAAGTTATAATGGTTTTAAAACATTGATGTTTTTTTTAAAAACTGTTACTTTTATAAATAATATTTAATAATGAAAACTAGGAAAAATATTAAGGCCTCAGAAAAGTTAATTTATGTTTTTTACGCTTTTAATTAATCAAACTCAATAATGTAGTCGTAAAAGAGATAAAAATGTTATATTGAGAGCATTTGGAGTAAATGATAAAATAATTGATAAATTTTTCTTACTATTTGGAAATAACATATAGATTACCACATAATAATTTCATTCATAAATCCTCTTAAAAATTGGGAAATGGAAAATTGATGGTCATAAATTAAAAAAATTGGTTGTCCAAATATAACAAATGGAATTTGTGGGATGATAAAAGATAGACTTGGAATAAAAATAACATTATGATAGGAGGGTAAATATTATTAAAATTATAAAATTTTAAAAATGAAGAAATAAATTTCTGAAAATACTGATAAATGAAGTGTCACGACCCGTCCTCGGAGCCCGTGCCGTGACTACCCCAAGCCCGCCTTCCATAGGCCAGGGGCTGGCGACTAGCACCAAGGCGTAAATCCCGGTAAAAAGGGAAGGCATTGCCTTTGTATAATAAACAAGCACCACAGAGTAAGCAAGCGAAAAAATTAAACACTAAGTAAAAACAGAGTACAAATGTAAGTGCGGAAAGTAAGTGGGCCAGTATACAAACCCAAACTGAAAGTAAAGTACAACTCGAAATGGAAAACAGCAACTGAAAAGTAAAAGCAGCTACGCCGAGCTGTCCACTGGAAATCCCACCTGAAGGGTGGGTACAGATAGATCCACTGCTCCTCAGGTCCCGCCGTCCACTCCGAGTATGTCCTGCCCAGTGGTCCACCTCCAGGTACCATCCTTCTCTGCAAGCCTTAACCACGATCAGTGTTGTCCGTCGTCTGCAACCAACACAACGTAGTGCGGGCATAGCCCGTGCAGGGGTGAGTATAAGCTACTCAGTAGGTACCCCGAGACTCCTGAAGGTCTCCCAAAATCCACAAAGGATAAATCACAAAGGAAAGATACAATCACTAAGTAACAACCGACACTGCTTAGGTATATGCCCATACATATACCTAAGTCATGAATTCCAATACGCTCCAACCTCCGAGACCAAGTATAACCCAGTCCACACAGGAAAGTATACATATTCCACACAGGTAAACAAACTTAATCCACACAGGATAGCACAACACAATCCATACAGGAAAGTAAACAGGATTCAACTCACACAGGTATACTTCTTCGAAGACGATAGAGATGATCACTGATCCATCTAAGTCGTCGGACCCACAAAGGATCGATAGGTACTAACCCCCGCAAAGACCCACACAGGATCGGACCCACACAGGATCTGTAGGTGCTGGCTCACACAGAACCGCTGAGCGCTGACCCACACAGGATCGGACCCACACATGATCAGTAGCACTGATCCACATAGGATCGCTAAGTGTTGTAATCGTCATCGTCGAATCCACTGAGGATCTCTTCACAGTCGTCATCGCAGTCACAGTAGCAGTCGCAGCCAGCTCTAGGGTTCCCGCACACAGCAAGCTCGTTCAAGAGGGTCCGCTCCACGGGCCGAGAGGCTGATACATAAACTGACACATAGTCCAGAGTTGATGTATCCAAAATCTCCGTATCGTCAACAGGAACTCAACGTTGCAGACGGTGCTTCAATCGGACGCCCGGTCTGAGAGTTATTGGCTTTTTCGTCCCAGGGGCCCGGTTGGTTTTTTTAAGGCAAAACCAACCCGACCGTACTCCACCTGCGTCCAAACCTCGGGTGGAGTATGCCAAAAGATCCGTCTCACTAAGAGAAACTCAACAAAGTTGACGACACGTCAATCGGACGTCCGTAGCTCAAGATATGAGCGTTTCCGCTCCGAGGGCCCGGTTGGTTTCGTGTATGAACCAACCCGGCCGAACTCAAAGTATTCCAAAACCTTGAGTGCGATATTTCGAAATGCCCGTCTCGTTCCAAGGATCGTGTCGCCACTGACAGCGCGTCGATCGGATGTCTGTAGCCCGAGTTATGGGCAATTGAACCCAAACGGTCCGAAAACGGGGGTTTCGGGCCCGGACCGACCCGGCCCGAGACCCCCCGGTCGGCCCGAACTGGGTCGACCCACCCCGGTCCGTGTCGGCCCGACGCGGCCCGGACCGACCTGGCGGACCGGCTGGGCACAGCGCGCCCAGCGCGCTACCGGCTCGCACAGTGGCCGAGCCGTTTCGGCAAAGGGGGGGGGGGCGCTTGCCCCCCTGTGTAACTGCGGCCCCCCGCAATTAAGGGGGGCCATTTTGGCCAGCCGGCCGGGGTTTTGAACCCCCGGTTGCACACCGGTCCGGCCGGCCCGCCCTGGCCGGCCGGTTCCGGCCTCCACGGGACCGGCGACGGCCGGTCCCCTTCTTCGCCGACACCGGCGGCCTGGTCCGGCCGCCGGTCACCTTGCTCCGCCGCGGCCCTTGTCGTCCGGCGCGGTATGACGGCACTGCACCCCTCCTCCACGGCCCCGCTCTGGCTGCGACGTCTTCAGTTTTCTTTGACGCGGCGCGACGGCGTCGCGTTCTTAAACTTCTTTCCACGGCGCGGCGCGACGGCGCCACGCCTTTCCTTCCGCAAGAATCCGCGTGGTGCGACGACACCACGCTCTCCCGTACCAACCACAAAGGAACCAATACGAAAATTAAGAAGGAGGGTCGGCCGTGTTTGTGCGGTCCGACCCCCTCGCGTTATTCGATAACAAATGGTTTAAATCTACGAAGATCGTCAAGTTGGTAATCACGAACAAATAAATAAATAAAACCCCTACCTCAGTTCAGGAACAATGTTCGTCAAAGAGCCGTAGAAGATGAGCATCGCGGAGGTCGGGCGTCGCAGGAAAAGAACGTCGACGTCATGAAGCGAGGATTCGAAGTCGTTGACTGTTATTTCGTCGCAGAAAACCATCGCGGAAGAGATGACGTGGAAGAAGAACATCGCGTCGCAGATACGGCGTCGCGGAAGAACCGTGTTCTTCGGTAGAGAAGTTCTTCGTTGAAGAACGGTGTTCTTTGCGTTCTTCGTCGAGGTTGAAGAAGATGAAGACTTCACGCTTCCCAATCCTCTCAAGGTGGCAAAACTCTAACAATAATAAAATAAGACCAAGTCTTATTTTATTAACACAACCTAACCATTTGAATTTCAAGATTTTGAAATTAAGTAACTCACTTTATTAATTATAACAAGTTGTCAAAAATTAATGAAAGTGAGTTAATGGGGAGTTAGGAAAGTGAGGGGTTAAGAGAGTTAAGGGATTTGAAAAGGTGGGGGGTTCGTGTGGGCCCCACCCTTTCAATTATCCACACATGGGAAGTTGGGTGGATGTGGGCCCCACCACCAACTTCCCATGGGAGAAAATAACCACTTTGATAAGAAATAAAATTAATTCAACAATTTTATTTTCTTTTTAATTAAATCCCATTAATTAACTTCTTCTCCCACAAAAACACAACTACGGTAAAGGTTCCCTTAAGCGATTACTGGTGTTGCGAGTTCATCGGTGCCCTCAGAATTCGATTCCGAGCACCGGTTCAAAAGTTAGAAATTCCCGCTCGTTCGTTCACTGAACGTACCCGAGCCAAAATTTGGAAATTGATTCCGGGCACACCGGGCCTCGGAATCAGGTGCTTTCAGAAACCGCGCACTTGTAAAATTACAAAGGAAATTAAGAAAAAATTTCCCTTGAATTTTACGGGTCTTTACATTACTCCCACCTCAGGGCTTTACGTCCCCGTAAAGATACATCGAAAACTAGGGAAACAAAAGTGGGTACTGAGCACGCATCTGAGCCTCCCGCTCCCAAGTGATCTCCTGGAGGTTCCCGTGCTGCCATCTGATGCGCACTAGAGGAATCGACCATCCATGTAGGACCCTCTCTTGTCGATCCTTGATCTCCACCGGGACCTCCGTAAAAGTCTCCCCATCATCAACGTCAAGCTCCCCATGGTCAATGATATGCATCTGGTCGTGCACGTATCTCCTCAGCTGAGACACGTAGAAGACGTCGTGCACTCGGTGCATCTGAGGTGGTAGAGCCAGGCGATAAGCCACCTCGCCAATCCTGCTGAGGACCTAGAAGGGTCCGATGAAGCACGGAGATAACTTGCCACCTCGGCCAAATCTCTGTAATCCACGTCGAGGTGAGACATGCAAGAAGACGTGGTTTCCATCCTCGAACTGTAGTGGCCTCTGCCTCCAGTCAGCATATGAATTCTGCCGGCTCTGAGCTGTCCTCATCCGCTCCTGGATGACTTGGACCTTCTCTGTCATGGCCTGGACCATCTCCGGTCCCACAAGTGCTGACTCCCCAGGGTCATTCCAGCACAAAGGGGATCTGCAAGGTCGGCCGTACAACGCCTCGTACAGTGCCATCCCGATGGTGGAGTGGTAGCTGTTATTGTACGCAAACTCCACCAAGGGTAGGTGGTCCTCCCAGCTACGACCAAAGTCGAGGACACATGCTCGGAGCATGTCCTCGAGAGTCTGAATGGTCCTCTCCGTCTGACCATCCGTTTGAGGGTGAAAGGCAGTTCTCAAACATAGATGCGTCCCGAACGCCTCCTGTAACCCCTTCCAAAGCCGGGAAGTAAAGCGAGCATCTCGATCGGAGACGATAGATGATGGCACACCGTGAAGCCGGACAATCTCATGAACGTAAAGTCATCCCAATCTCTCCACTGAGCCCTGCTCTCTGATGGGTAAGAAGTGAGCCGACTTGGTGAGTCAGTCGACAATCACCCAGATGGAGTCGTGACCTCTGGAAGTGCGTGGAAGTCCAGTCACAAAGTCCATAGATATCCCGTCCCACTTCCACTCCGGGACCTCCAAGGGCTGTACCAAGCCTGCTGGTACCTGATGCTCTGCCTTCACCTGCTGGCAGGTGAGGCATCGAGAAACGAACTCTTCCACAGCCTTCTTCATGCCTCGCCACCAGTGCTGTCGTCTGAGATCCTGGTACATCTTCACCACTCCAGGATGTACCGATAAAGGAGAAGTGTGAAACTCTCTCAGCACCTCCTCTCGTAAAGCGATTGGTTCCAAGGTACGTCCTCTGAAAAGGATGTCATGCTCTGCTCCAAAGGAGAAACCATCAGATGCCTATCCTGAGGATATCTGTGCACGCCGCATCTCACAGTCAGCATCCCCACGCTGTGCCTCTCTGACCCGCTGTAGTAGTGGAGGAGTGACTATGAGAGACTGAAGGAAGGCTGCTCCATCTCTATCCACAAAGGATATCTGCAAAGAGGCTAGCTGCTCTGTCGCCTCCTCAAGTAACTGAATGCCCATCCTCATGCTGAGAGCATCGAATACCACGTTCCCCTTCCCATGAGTATAGACTATCTCAAAGTTATAGTCCTGGAGGAACTCGAGTCATCGCCGCTGTCTCAGGTTGAGGTCCTTCTGCGAGAAGATGTACCTCAGACTCTGATGGTCAGAAAAGACTGTAAAGTGCTCGCCCATCAGATAGTGTCGCCATGTCTTCAGAGCGAAGACCACTGCTGCTAACTCCAGGTCATGGGTAGCATAGTTCTTCTCATGCAGCCTCAACTAACGTGATCCATAGGTGATCACTGCCCGCTCCTGCATCAGGATGCAACCAAGTTCGGTCCCTAATGCATCGTAGTAGACTACGTACCCTACTCCCTCCTCAGGCAACCTCAAGATAGGTGTGCTGGTCAATCTCTGTCTCAGCTCCTGGAAGCTCTGATGACATCTGTCTGACCACACGAAGGGTTTTCCCTTCTTCGTCAAAGCTGAGAGTGGTGCCGCAACTCTGGAGAAGTCTGGCATGAATCTCCGGTAGTATCCAGCTAGTCCCAAGAAACTCCGCACCTCTGTCACGCTCCTAGGTGGCTCCCAAGCTAGCACTGCCTCAATTTTCGTAGGATCCACTGCAAATCCCGCCTTAGAGATGACGTTTCCCATGAAGTGGACATCACGTATCCAGAACTGACACTTCGAGAGCTTTCCATAAAGATGGTTCTCTCGGAGTATGTCTAGTACAACCCGTAAGTGGTAGGTGTGCTCCTCCTCAGTCGTCGAGTAAATCAAAATGTCGTCGATAAAGACCACGAAAAATTGATCGAGGTATGGCTGAAAGATCCTGTTCATGAGGGCCATGAACACTGTTGGAGCATTGGTTACACCAAATGGCATAACCAAGAACTCATAGTGGCCATACCGACATCTGAAGGCCGTCTTCTACACGTCCTCATCTCGAACTTTGAGGTGATGATAGCCTGACCTGAGGTCTATCTTCGAGAACCACCGTACTCCCTTGAGCTGATCAAAGAGGTCATCAATCCTCGGCAGCGGATACTTGTTCCTCACTGTCACCTAGTTCAGGCGACGATAGTCGACACAAAGTCACAAGCTCCCGTCCACCTTCTTGGCGAACAATATCGGGGAAGCCCAGGGTGAAACACTAGGTCGGATGAACCCCTTGCCCTGCAAGTCCTACAACTGTACCCGTAGCTCTCGAAGCTCGGCGGGGGCCATCCGATATACTGAAGTCGATATCGGGGTTGTCCCGGGGTACACGTCAATATAAAAGTCTACCTCTCTGCGAGGAGGTAGTCCTGGAACGTCGTCGGGAAAAACGTCCGCAAACTGATCCACCACTGCAGGAAATCCAGGACTCCGCACGTCAACTGCTCCTAGGATGAGGCTAGCCAACTGATGAGTGATGGTCTATCCTCTCCTCCGCGGAAGTCCATCCTGTGATGCAAAGGCTCCCTTCTCGCCGGTGAAGGTGAACCTTCTCCCGTCGGAGCGTACACATCGCACCTTGCGCCTAAAACAGTCAATCTGTGCATGGACCATAGATAACCAATCAATGCCCAAAATGACGTCGTAAGGCCTCGACGCCGCTACAAGAAGATCCCAGCCGAAGCTCTCGCCTCCTAGAGTAAGCTCACACTACCGGCACTAGTGCGTAATCGTCGAGTCTGCTCCCGTAGGAGTCTCTAGCCGTAAGGATCGAGCCAACGGCTCTATCAGAATCTCCGAGCTCCGAACAAGGGTAGCGGCTATGAAAGAGTGACTCGCTCATGTGTCTATAAGTACTGCAGCAAGGTTTGAATAGACACAGATAGTACCTCGAATCATCTCGGGCGCGCCGTGGTCGTAGGCCTTCGCTGCCTGGAGCTGTGCCTGTCTCTTCCCGCCAGCTCCATGTGGTCGCGGTGGACCTCCTGGTGGTGGTGGTGGTAGAGCCTCAAAGCGTCGCCCACCACCTGCTGCTCGGCCAGCTCCTCTGCCTCGTCTGCCTCCTCCCTGCGGACCGCCACGGTCAACCCTCTGCCACTGCCTTGGTGGTCCCTCAACCGTCTGCTGCTCCTCGACACGACGGGTCAGGCAATAACGAGCCATGTGGCCCTGCCCGCCGCATGAGTAGCACTGTCTACCTCTCGAAAGACTGACTCCGCGCTGTGTGCCCCGCACTGCTGAGCCAGTGTCCTGAGGTCATCTGCCTGAGGGTCTGGTCTTCCTGGACCCCTGAGTCATCTGTCGACTACCTGATGCAGAAGACTCTGCTATGTGCCACCCTGCGGTGGGTCTCGGCGCTGGTGTAGACTCAACAAGAAAGCTCTCGATCAAAAGGGCCCGCTCTAGTACTCCTGTCTGAGTCGGAATGCTGAGGGAGATCAGCGATGCCCTGATCTCATGTCTCAATCCTTGATCAAAGGTCTTGGCCCGGAAGAATGGGTCTCGTACTATGTCGGTCGAGTAGCGCGAGAGATCAGTAAATATCGCCGAGTACTGGGCGACCGTCATGCTTCCCTGTCGCAGCTGAAGAAGCTCCTAAATGCGCACTGCACAGAGGGTGGCTGGGACAAACTCTGAGCGGAAGAGGCTCTCAAAGTCTTTCCAGAGTAGAGATGCCTCATCGTGCACCTGGATCATCAAGCTCCACCATCGGCCCGCTGCTGCGTGCAGTAGGCTCGTAGAGAGGATCACCATGAGGTCTACTGGTGTCCTCACTAGCCTAAAAACTCGTATGACTGCCTCCAGCCAGTCCTTGGCTGCCTGGGGGTCCGTCTCCCCACGGAACCTGGGCAGTCGCTGGCCCAGGAACTCATACAGTGCACTAAGGCGACGTGCATCGTCAGCGGCTGGTGCTGGAAGCATCGGTGGCTCGGTGGGTAGAGCTACCGCCGGTGCCACTACTGACAAAGGGCCCTGCACCGAGGCCTCGTCTCTCGGTGGGCTGTCGTCACGCTCGACTCTCGGAACCCTAGCTGGCTGCCATTGTGGGGCCATCCTGAAAAGGAAACAGGTGAGCCATGGTCAGAACAGTATACCTGGTGAGCTGGTACAAAGTAATCAAAAAGAAAACTTGAAACACTCATACAATCAATGTTTTCATGCATTAAGTCGGAAATCAGAAGCCAGGGTCCTGGTGTACGGATACATCGGCCGCCGCACCAACACTAGACTCCCTGGACTGATAACCACACTCAATACGATAAACACTATTTCTTCACATAGAAAAGATCAGAGTTCGCGGTAGAACCAAACTCCTCTGATACCAATTTGTCACGACCTGTCCTTGGAGCCCGTGTCGTGGCTACCCCAAGCCCACCTTCCATAGGCCAGGGGCTGGCGACTAGCACCATGGCATAAATCCCGGTAAAAAGGGAAGGCATTTCCTTTGTATAGTAAACATGCACCACAGAGTAAGAAAGCATAAAAAGTAAACACGAAGTAAAAACAGAGTACAATTGTAAGTGCGGAAAGTAAGTGGGCCAGTATACAAACCCAAACTGAAAGTAAAGTACAAATCGAAATGGAAAACAGCAAATGAAAAGTAAAAGCAGCTACACCGAGCTGTCCACTGGAAATCCCACCTGAAGGGTGGGTACAGATAGCTCCGCTGCTCCTCGGGTCCCGCCGTCCGCTTCGAGTACGTCCCGCCCAGTGGTCCACCTCCAGGTACCGTCTTGCTCTGCAAGCCTCAACCACGATCAGCGCTGTCCATCATCTGCAACCAACACAATGTAGTGCGGGTATAGCCCGTGAAGGGGTGAGTATAAGCTACTCAGTAGGGACCCCAAGACCCCTGAAGGTCTCCCAAAATCCACAAAGGATAAACCACAAAGGAAAGATACATTCACGAAGTAACAACCGACACTGCTTAGGTATATGCCCATACATATACCTAAGTCATCAATTCTAATACGCTCCAACCTCCAAGCCCAAGTATAACCCAGTCCACACAGAAAAGTATACGTATTCCACACAGGTAAACAAACGTAGTCCACACATGATAGCACAACAAAATCTACACAGGAAAGTAAACAAGATTCAGATCACACAAGTATACTTCTTCGAAGACGATAGAGATGATCACTGATCCATCAAAGTCGTCGGACCCACAAAGGATCGATAGGTACTAACCCCCGCAAAGACCCACACAGGATCGGATCCACACAAGATCTGTAGGCTCTGGCTCACACAGAACTACTGAGCGCTGACCCACACAGGATCAGACCCACACAGGATCGGTAGAACCGATCCATATATGATCGCTGAGTGATGTAGTCGTCGTCGTCGAATCCACTGAGGATCTCTGCACAGTCGTCGTCGCAGTCACAGTAGCAGTTGCAGCCAGCTCTAGGGTTCCCGCACACAGCAAGCTCGTTCGGGAGGGTCCGCTCCACGAGCCGAGAGGCTGATACATCAACTGACAAATAGTCCAGATTTGATGTATTCAAAAGTTCCGTATCGTCAACAGGAACTCAACGTCGCAGACGGCGCGTCAATCGGACGCCCGGTTTGAGAGTTATTGGCTTTTTCGTCTCAGGGGCCCGGTTGGTTTTTTTAAGGCAAAACCAACCCGACCATACTCCACCAGCGTCCAAACCTCGGGCGGAGTATGCCAAGAGATCCGTCTCACTAACATAAACTCAACAAAGTTGACAACACGTCAATCGGACGTCCGTAGCTCCAGATATGAGTGTTTCCGCTCCGAGGGCCCGGTTGGTTTCGTGTATGAACCAACCCGGCCGAACTCAAAATATTCCGAAACCTTGAGTGAGATATGTCGAAACGACCATCTCGTTCCAAGGATCGTGTCGCCGCTGACGGCGCATCGATCGGAGGTCTGTAGCCCGAGTTATGGGCAATTGAACCCAAACGGTCTGAAAACGGGGGTTTCGGGCCCGGACCGACCCGGCCCGAGACCCCCCGGTCGGCCCGAACCGGGTCGGCCCAGCCCGTCGCAGCCCGGCCCAACTGGGCGTGGCCCAGCTCGGCGTGGCCCGGCCCCGTGCGGCCTGGCCCGGCCCGGCCTGGGCGCGGCCCGGCCTAGCGGACCGGCTGGGCACAACGCGCCTAGCGCGCTTTTGGCTCGGCCAGTGGCCGAGCCGTTTTGGCAAGGGGGGGGGGGCCTGCCCACCTGTGTAACCGCGGCCCCCCGCAATTAAGGGGGGCCATTTTGGCTAGCCGTCCGGGGGTTTGAACCCCCAGTTGCACACCGGTCCGGCCGGCCCGCCCTGGCCTGGCGGTTCCGGCCTCCACGGGACCGGCGACGGCCGGTCCCCTTCTTCGCCGACACCGGCGGCCCGGTCCGGCCGCCGGTCACCTTGTTCTGCCACGGCCCGGAACTGGCCGCGACCCTTGTCGTCCGGCGCGGTGCGACGGCACCGCACCCCTCCGCCGGGGCCCCGCTCCGGCCGCGGTGTCTTCGGTTTTCTTTGACGCGGCGCAATGGCGTCGCATTCTTAAACTTCTTTCCACGGCGCGGCACGATAGCGCCACACATTTCCTTCCGCAAGAATCCGTGTGGTGCGACGATGCCACGCTCTCCCGTACCAACCACAAAGGAACCAATACGAAAATTAAGAAGGAGGGTCGGCCGTGTTTGTGCGGTCCGACCCCCTCGCGTTATTCGATAACAAATGGTTTAAATCTACGAAGATCGTCAAGTTGGTAATCACGAACAAATAAATAAATAAAACCCCTACCTCAGTTCAGGAACGATGTTCGTCAAAGAGCCGCAGAAGATGAGCATCGCGGAGGTCGGGCGTCGCAGGAAAAGAACGTCGACGTCATGAAGCGAGGATTCGAAGTCGTTGACTATTATTTCGTCACAGAAAACCATCGCGGAAGAGATGACGTGGAAGAAGAACATCGCGTCGCAGATACGGTGTCGCGGAAGAACCGTGTTCTTCGGCAGAGAAGTTCTTCGTTGAAGAACGGTGTTCTTTGCGTTCTTCGTCGAGGTTGAAGAAGATGAAGACTTCATGCTTCCCAATCCTCTCAAGGTGGCAAAACTCTAACAATAATAAAATAAGACCAAGTCTTATTTTATTAACACAACCTAACCATTTGAATTTCAAGAGTTTGAAATTAAGTAACTCACTTTATTAATTATAACAAGTTGTCAAAAATTAATGAAAGTGAGTTAATGGGGAGTTAGGAAAGTGAGGGGTTAAGAGAGTTAAGGGATTTGAAAAGGTGGGGGGTTCGTGTGGGCCCCACCATTTCAATTATCCACACATGGGAAGTTGGGTGGATGTGGGCCCCACCACCAACTTCCCAAGGGTGAAAATAACCACTTTGATAAGAAATAAAATTTATTCAACAATTTTATTTTCTTTTTAATTAAATCCCATTAATTAAATTCTTCTCCCGCATAAACGCAACTACGGTAAAGGTTCCCTTAAGAGATTACCGGCGTTGCGAGTTCATCGGTGCCCTCGGAATTCGATTCCGAGCACCGGTTCAAAAGTTAGAAATTCCCGCTCGTTCGTTCACTGAACGTACCCGAGCCAAACTTTGGAAATTGATTACGGGCACACCAGGCCTCAGAATCAGGTGCCGTCAGAAACCGCGCTCTTGTAAAATTCCAAATAAAATTAAGAAAAAATTTCCCTTGAATTTTACGGTTCTTTACATGAAGTATTAAATTGCTTATAATATAATCATATAATTGAATCCGTCAATTTGGTAAAATTATTTCTTAAAGTTAACCATTATAAATTAAAAAATAACGTCGAGTAAACAAACAACCCATAAAAATTAATTACCTTCTAAATCATATACCAATGAAAGGTATAACATAAGATGGATTTGTAAATACCTTATTTTTAATGAAAATAAATATAAAAATACATACTATTAATGTGTATATTTTAATTAAAATTAAACAAGTGGTGGATATGGATTGCATCTAAATGGAAGGAAAATGTGTCGACATACCCTAATAATAAATGAAACATTATAATTAATATATCATGAAAGAGAGAATTTGAAATTGAACATAAAAGTAGATGCCTAAAATATAATTAATTATATTATATATATATAATATGTATAATATAGATAATTTAAATGAAATTATAATCTTAATTAAAAACATATATAAGTAAAGGAAATTGATATTAAGCACCCTTACATTTATTAGATAATTCCAAAAATTCAATTTAACCTCTTGTATAAAATAATTTATTGTCTTATTCAATTATTCTATAACCTTACTCATATTAATAACATATTATAAACTTCATCTATATCATTTATATTTTATTTTCATCATCATATGTGGTTAGTTTTGATTGTATTTTAGCCCTAATTTTGTAACGGAATTGTAAATTCATTAATATAGATTCAAATGTCATTATTATGAAATCATTATATGTACTAGAATTAATTATATATAATAATTTAAATGTTATAATTTTATTTTAATTTTTTTAATTATTATACACAATGAAAAATTCAGTGACAAACTTATTTCTATAATTTTTTTAAGATCAAGAGGGTGATATATTAATAATATTTTATATATTAATATAACATCTGCAAAATAAAATAAATATTATTTTATGAATAATTTATTTAAAACCCATTATTTTTGTTTCAATATTCATCCATAATATATAATTATATCATTGTTCATGTGGGTGGTCAAACTTATCCAAAAAAGAATGTTGTATATTCTATGGGTGAGAATGGTTAAGAAATATATCTATGGAAAAAAATTATTAAATAAGAAAAATGAAATTATTTAATTTTTTTCAAGGTGATTAATAATATATTAAGAGTGTTTTATAGTGAATTAAAACTATATGGAAAATAAAATTAATCACTTTATTAGAGGTGTAGTCTATACGAGAGACATGCTTTATTCCATAGAATATGAGGATGATAAGTAAGGTTTTATAGTTTAAGAATATTAATAATGTAATACATTCCATATTGATTCATAAATACACCTATTAAAAAATCCATGTAAGGTATTTATGAAAAATGTATCACATCCCATATGGAGGTGGTGGATTGCACATAACACAAAAGAAATAATCATTTTTATAATTTTTATGTAGAAGGTAGAAAATAATTACCCCATAAAAATAAAAACATTTTGATATATATATATGATTATGATTTAATGATAATAAAATGGGAATATTATATTTATAAGAGGTAGAATATGGATGATAGGAAAAGAAATGAAAAAGGTGTAATTTAGTATTTTTCCTTACTCCTTGGAAGGGAACCTTTGCAAATCCGATTAAGGCATTAAGTGGTAGTCTGTTGAGAAGAATAAAAACTCTTGTAAATATATAATAGTGGTTTAGATTATTTTAAAAATGTTTTTTAATCAAAGAGGATTTGGGGATTGAGGAGAAGTGGGTTTGTGAGGACTCATTTTATAAGGGTGATGAGTGAATTATTTTTAATAATATAAAATGTAATGTCACCATTACTAGGTCAACTGGATTCAATAATGATAAAGATTGTATTATGGAATATTTATGGTTAATTAAACCTAAATCATACATTTTAATAAAAAAAATCATTTTTAAAGCCATTTACTCTTACATGATTCACTTTTACCATTTTTTATTATTGTAACTAATTTTCCCTAAGTAGTTTACATTTAGTTCCTAAAAATAAAATGAGACTTATTATATAATTTGAATCTTAAAATTCAAAATATGTAATTTATTTTTTCAAATATAATGTATAAGAGTGGTAAAAAGTATTGTTAATATTAGCGTACAAATAGCAGGAACATAATTTTTAGAGAAGTTTATTTTTATTTTTTAAAATTATGATTTTAAAATATATAATTTTCACATATCTATCATACTAATTGGTTTATAATTAAAAAAATATGAGTTATTTGGATTTTAAAACAACCCAACAACAAATTTATCCTTTTGAATTTGTAGATGAAAGAAATAGTGAAAATATATATTTTAAAATAAAATATTAATGATGATTTAAAAATGTTAAACATGTATTTAATAAATGAAACATAATATTTTTAAATTATATATTATAATTTATAAATATATACTTTTAATTTGAAAACGGTTTCATAAAAATTAAAAAACATATTTTATTATGATAATTCGAAACAATTCAAGTATTTTTAATATCAACATTTTCATTAGCCACCCAAAGTTCAACCTTTTTAGAAAAAATTAAAAAAAACCAACATAAACATATTTTTTCATGATAATTAAAAAAATTAATATAATTTTATAAAATTAATATTCTTTAAATATATAGATTTAGTTTCTTAAATGATAATATAAAATATAAACAAAAATAGTTTCCCAGAAAAATGTCTTTTTTAAGTGTTCTTAAAATGATTTCATATCAATATATAATATAAAAAAATTTAAGAAAAAATTTCATATATAATAATAATTTTTAATTGGTAAAGTTAATTTATTATTATTCATTTCAAAATAATAATAAAAAAGAAATTTTATAAAGGAATATAAATTGATATTGAACAATTTTAATTAATTTTCTTCTACATTAATGAAATATTAGTTGAGTAATATATTTTTATTTACCAGTTTTTTTATTAATATTTTAATTATATTTATAATATTCATTAAACATGTCACATCCTGTTTATGTTTGGGGTTGCGTGTGAAAAAATTTATTAAAAATTAACTTATTGAGAAATTAATACTAAAATATGAGGGTATTACTAAGAAACTCATCAATTACATGTGAAAAATATCAAAAAACTCTAAAATAATTTAGGGAAGCTACTCTGCCAAAACATAAGCTACACACACATCTATACATAATCGTTTGAAACATATCAACTATGTACTGATCTTCTATTTTTTAAAACATACCGAACTATTAAATAATGATAATTATGCATCGATAAAATTAATTGAAATATTGTATTGAGAATAACCTATACCTAAAATGAATGGAATCATACTATTACATCAATAATAGGATCTAAAATTATTAATATTATATTAAACTATACATTTCTTTAAATAAATAATTTTTTAATAGTGCATTTAGAATGAAAAACTGAACTAAATAGAAAACATCAATAATAATAATATTGTTAGATGTGACCATTAAAACATGACCATGAGATTTTACTGTATAAATTTAAATGACTATATTTCAAAACATATAGTGAAATTAGGAAAAAAATGTCATATAGAAGTAGAAGTCTTCCTTATGAAACCCATTTTTTCAAACTCAATTGTGTGGTAGCATCACTAGGTTTTTCTCATATTAAATTACATGAAAAACACAGGCTATAGTGGTTTGAGTAAAAACATATACCAAATAAGCTCATGCTCATGGATCATGCCACAAGATTCATGCTAGACGAACCACTACATGAAAATGAAACCATAGGTTATGTGAGACATAGATCTTGCATCGATATAATAATGATATTTGTAAGGATTAATTTGAATTATATTGTAATTTTATAATATATATACACATACATCTATACATATATCATGAATTTAAATACTTTTTAAAATGCATCTTTCTTAAATTCACTATTTTATTGAAATATTTATTTTTAGAAATTGAAATTATAATTCAGTTAATTTTTTTAAAAAATTTATAGAATAATTATAATATTTATTAACAATATATTAATTAGTAATTTATATAAAATATTTTCCAAATACCAAATTTATTTTTTATAAAAAATAATTTTTGCTACGTGATATATATTTAATTAAAAATAAATTTTATAAACTTTAGGATGAAAAATTTAAATAATTATAATCATTTTTTTATTAATAATTTATATATTAGTTCAATATTAAATTTTGAATAATTTCAATAAAATTTGGATTTTAGTCAAAAAGTACTTGATTTACAAAAAATTACATTTGAATGATTTTATCAGCACCTAAAAATAACCTATAATATTTAAAATTCATAATTGAAATAAAATATATGACCAAGTAATTAAAATATACATTTTGAAATATTAATTTTACATAGGAAACATATGCCATGTATTTTTAGTCTTAAATTTATTTATTACATTAATGTGAAAAGTGTTTTTATTCTTTTATTTTAATTAAGAAATATTTTCATAAAATTTCTACAATTAATTTATTTAAAATTTATGTAAGCTTATTTTTTATAATAAATTATTATATTTCATAAAAATGATTAAAATTGATAATTTTATGTCATAGAAAATATTTAATAGTAAAAACCAAATTTTCGTAAACATTTTCTTCGTATAATAAGTATGTTTATTTTGAATCTATCTTTTCATAACCATTGATTTTTTATGGTTAAATTAGTTTCTTATTTATTATTAAAATTCTAAAATTTAGTGACATGTTCAATTATATTTTTTTCCATTTTTATAAACTATCAAGGGTAAAAATAAAAGTTAATTATGTAAATGTACCTTTTTCATGAAATTTATTTTAAGGGAATATCATTAATTCTCTCATGGATACAACAAAAATGACTTAATGGGTGGAATTTTAGACAACACCTTGTTATAAAATTATTATTTTGAAATTATTTTAGTCTTTTACAATGAAATTTTTAATTAAATAAGTAAATAAGTAAATGGGGTTTCCAAAACTACCTGTCCCTTCACTAATAAAAACAGACACATCAAACACTTCATGATATACATTTTACATATAATTTATATTTGAAAATATTCTATTTTTATCCACCTATAACCCGATCTCATGAACATAATCCCTTGTTCACTCAAATTTATCCTATGACCTTCAAAATGAATGGGGATTCTAATGAGAAATCAAACCTCCAACGTAATTATTATCTCTTTCATAAGTTTATCTTATTAATCAGTCTCTTCCAGTTAAATTATCAACATAATAATATGACAACTTAAGTATCATAGTTATACCTATTTGTTGTTATATTTTTTTTAAACTCTTATTTTTTCATGTCTATCCACTTAGAAAGACAAATGACTGTTAATCGTGTGTCTGCATGTACAATAATCCCAGATAGAATTTTTTCTTGTTTTTAATCTTATATTTCAATATTAATACATGTATCATAAAATATGGTCCATATACATAAAAAATAAAATATTACAATATTCTTATGATATTATGATATAATTTCTAAAGAAAGACATCCTTAACCATACTCACCACTATAGTTAAAGTGTGTTCATGTTTGGGCCGATTTGATGACCTATTTGAATGATTCATTAAAAAATGATCATGGATTACTATGTGAAACAAAATAATGATATTATTATAGTTTAATCATCAAATAATAATTATTTTATGGTTTTGGAAATTTTATATAAGGTATATATATTATTATTAACAAATTTTATTAGTAACCAAAATAACCAAAACATGCTATTATACATTTAATTTTCATATAACATAACCCAAATATATATGGAATGAAGAAAATATTTTTCAATAAATATATTTTATATATGATATAACCTTTAATGATATATTTCTAGTTATCTTTTTATGAAATTACCAATAATGATATTAAAATTATAAAAATCATGAAAATTGTTAATGTT
Source organism: Viscum album (assembly GCA_963277665.1). Taxonomy (NCBI): domain Eukaryota; kingdom Viridiplantae; phylum Streptophyta; class Magnoliopsida; order Santalales; family Viscaceae; genus Viscum; species Viscum album. The sequence goes on along the minus strand of OY728137.1, from coordinate 299,441,279 downwards.
ATTATGTACTGATTCCTGAAATAAGATATGACCAACAAATATAGTCAAAAATAGTAATTTTAAAAGAGTAATATAAAATGATTACATATATAAATAAGGCTTTGAAATATATTTTTTATGTATCAATGGTTGTTTTAGGGAAAGATATACTATCATCTACTAAGATATGGAACAAGGTAAGGGCTTTCATCTATAATTCATCTACTTGAGAGAGAATTGATATTATGAATCAAATTTAGTCTATGTTATGTATATAGTTCAAATTAAATATATCATATCAATAATTATATATTTATCATATTATTATATGTTCAATTACAAGTACTTTATTTCAAGGTGTTGTTTACTAAAGTGGCACTCAATCCACACTAATTTTCTTGGTCTCGAATATGATTCTTTGAGACGTGTAACATGTTAATAACCATGTTGAATTTTTATAGTGTATTCTATAAAAATGGGTATATTTTTTTCATGAACTCTTTATTTCATGGAATTTACTATCAAAACTATGTTCCCATATTCATGTGCCCATTTATTTTGATGTTCCCAAAAGAGAAAATATTTTTGGTAACTCAAATATCCTTCACCAAGTTTTAATGTTTTACCTTGAACATTGTTCTACATTTATTGAGTTATACCTGCCTAATATGTCATTACATTCTATTTTATAAACCTTTTTGTTTTCATGATGTTTTAATAAAATAAATGTTTTATTTCATTTTTTACAATGTGGGTTTTCATGAAAGGTAATTTCATGTATCTAGAATGTCACTTTTCATAATCAAACATAATGATTCCACATTTCCTACAGAAAAAATTATTTTATTATCAAGGCCCTGTTATTGGAGATTATATTAAAGGTACATAATTTTAGTGTGTTTTCACTTAATAATTTGAACAATAATTTTGTAGTTTCATATAAATTTTTATTTATACATAAATGATAAAAATATTTTGTGAAATCTATTCTACAAATTATCATTAATTACCATTTTCATTTTAAAATTGAGAAACCCTAATAGATTTTATTTTTCATGATCTATCATATAATATATATATATTTTGTCTTTTGGTTTAAATTAATTCATGATACCAAACAATCTGATTTAGGATTCCATTTTTGGTGGTAACATCCAAGCATTATTTTGTGAGGATTTTTTTCAGTAATGTGAATATCCTTCTTCATTTTCATTATTATGAAGGTATAAATTTTTTGAAAACCTATATATTATTCATATGGATGGATCATGATCATTTTTATAATTATTTAGCTATCCATATATAAATTTACCTATATGGTGTGAACATGACATTTTTAAATAATTTTGATTGAATGATTATCACATATAATTTAGGCTATTATTTTGAAATAGTAAAATGTATTTGAATTCATTGTGTTTTTACAAAATTATGGATTATTATTGAAACTTTTACTATGTATTTTTTGACTCTACATGTTCTATCCCTGAATGGGTTATGATCATGTTAACCCTTTCATTATCTAATGGATTGGTTTTCTCATTACATATATTGTTATTAAAATATGGATGATTACTGGAATGTTAACTATGAAATTTATGACCATAAAAGATATTTATATGGTTGATTTATAATAATTTTATCCATTTTAAAAACATATAGAAAATTATTGGCATTCATAATGGTTAATGACTTGTAAAATATAGTTAATAATTATTTTATTTCAATATTTATCTTTATATGAATAACCATGTTTAAATCAATAAGGTTGTTCTACATGCGGAGAAATACCCATAGATTCATCTTGAGAATCCACCAATACTTGCTCGGTTCGAAATAAAAAGTATTGAAAAAAAGGAAAAAAATCATAACCAATACCATGATTCTAAAATTCCCAAAATTAAATAAAATTATATTAATATCTGAATATCCAAATTACTCAATAATTTAAAAACGTCGAACATCTTCTTATAAAATTTTTAAAACAAAAAAAAATTAGAAAATTTTCTCATAAAACTACTTTATCTATCTATTCAAAACATTTAAAAATATTTTCTTTTTTATCATATCTATTTAATTTATTCTTTTTTTATATATAAAAATTCATAATTTTTTTCTCTATTTACATTTTTATGAATCAAAACATTTATTTTCCCATGTTCCACATTAATCTCAAAATATTTTCCAATGTCTATATTAATAGAGATTCAAAATTCTTAAGAAATATCAACAGTTTTTAATTATGAAAATCAAGATAGAATGAACGAAACAAGAAAAATTAATTTATAATAAACTCACAAATCCATCCATAATCGACAAAAAAAATTAATTAGGATAAATTAGAACTATAAATTTCCAAAAAAAATACTTAGTAGAAAAAAAATTCCTTATGGTTTAATCACCTAATTTGGAAAACCATTTTCTAACCATCTCAATATCACACAATGATTTATAGATTGGTCTATATAATCAACAATTTGTTTTGTAAATATTTTATAGTAACTATGTTACCTTATTTTTCATTCTAAATTACAACTAAATAAAATATTTCCCAATAATATCATATAAATTATAATTACGACTTAAAAAACACCAATGAAAAAAAAAATCTATAATCAAGACCGTGTTATTGAAATACATATCCCAGACAACCCAAGTAACTCAACTGCCATACCAAATTTTATTCATCTAGAATATAATCATGAAAATTAACATGAATTATAATAATCATGTCTCATATATATATGAAATCATAAATAATAAGGGCGACTCTATAAACTAGTCCCTCTTAAGAACCATGGATTGGATAAATTTTTTTCATGAACCAACATGGTTCAACCCTTATCTAGGAACACAATAAGGCTTGTGAAAAGTCCTTTGTGGGGTTCCCAATCCCCTTGGTCTAGATACAAGTGAAAAGGAATCAATAAAAACCAAATGGAATGAGTTTAATTGAGAAAAAAATAAGATAAAAATTCTTTAACACGATATTCCAACATAAACATTCCATACACTGGAATGGCACACCATAGAATAAGAAGTTCCAAAATATAGGTAAAACAAAACAAGTCAAGAGAATGGTAAACATATGAGAAAATAATAATAAAATTATATCTATTACATGCCCAAATAAATATGGTCATCTCAAGATATATGAATAAAAAATAGTGTTATATATTAGAGACCCTTAATTAAATAATGAATAACTAAACACATCTATCTGTCATTGTACATAAGTAGAGAATCTCCACTCCCCAACTATATTTACATGAGAAAGTAAGTATATAATAAAAACTATGTCTAAAAATAATATTTAACATATATAATATTATTTGTGTAAGAAAAATAATCATAGTATCTTTACTCCCAACATATCATGAATACCATTTAAAAATTGAAAAATTTGATGAATGTTTGAAATATATATTGGAATTATTTTATAAATTTTTTATAAAAAAAAATAAAATAACATGTGGCCTACTTTTATTTCTAAAAAGTAATTTAAAAACTAGGAATTAACACCCTATAAAAAGAAAATGATCACTAAAACGAAAGTAGTTTACTTTTACAAAACACATCTAGTATGGAAGATAGAAAAAATAGAAATTTATGAATACAAAAACACATAGATAATAATTCACAAGGAATACATAAAATAATTATCATCATGTTATTCTTGGAGATTTTAAGAAAATATTAGATAGAGATTACATGAAATATATAAACTAATATGGAATCTAGTTAACATACAACCATCCTAAAGACCAAGTATTACCCTTATTGGAAAAACTGAGGTGAAAATTAAATAATTTGTGAAAATTATAACATATGACCATTATAAAAGACTTATAATAAAAAATTACAACCAATTTCCATAGTCATATCACTAGGATTCTGATGGTTTCCCATGACATAGAAATAGTGGTGAGTTGAAATGATAATCATATAATAATATAATGTGTTAGAACTAAAAAACTCACACCCACATATCCAACAGCTTATAATGAAAATGTTCTTTTCTATAAATATATGTTATAAATTGCAATAATGTTCACTAGGAAACATCCATATGAAGGGGATCGATAAGAAATATTTTTTAAACACAAGGGACATGTCTCAAGTGATGAATTTTTTCAAAAACAATTTCCAAAATTTCCATCAGTCCTTATAAATGTTACATTATAAAATGAGTTATTATAAAATAATTAAAAAAATTACACATAAATTATAAAACACCATGAAAATTTGATTGGTTCATACTCCATGATAGACCATGTACATCATTAATTTAGAAGGAACGAATTTTGGGAAATGTTTTTTCCTGACCAAGGAACATTTTTAAATTGATGATTTTTAAAAAAATACATATTCTAATTTTATCAATCACATGGTGTTAGTTGGATTTAGAAAGATATTTGGGTTTTATATATCATAAATAATAACATTTTCATACACTAGATGAAAATTATTCTATTTTAAAATGACATGCCCCTGGAGATATACCTTTTGGATGTTCCTAGAACATGTAACCATGATCAATGATCCAATAAAGGATACTAGTATGTGAATAAAAATGGAGGGTATTTTTAAGTGAAAATATACTATTACCATGGTAATATTCAAAATACATAACACACATAACCAAATTTGGTCATGCATCAATCTTAGAGCATATGAATCTACTTGAATGTTGCACTATGGTCCATTTATTGTATTTATATATTACACATAGTCCAAAAAAATATCTATGAATATATATATATATATATATATATTTAATTACCCATATTCATGGTAAGTCATGGCTATATGGTATTTCTTTCTCATTTCACTTTGGAAAAAAATTCTTTATGCATTTCATGGTGGGAAATTTTTTTCCTACACTTGTGTATGTTGTCCTACAACCATGGTCACCCATGTATATGGTATTTGGCCATTTTAAGCCCTCCTATGATCATAGTCTTCCCTTAGTCAGGGTTTTATCCCATCATAATCCTCCTATAACCATGGTCGACATGATATTGTGGCCATAGGTGGGTTATAACCACAATCACAATTAAGTGTGACAATAACCTTATGGATATAAATTTTTTTCCAACTAGTGGAACCCAGTGGAAGTCATAATCAAAATATATTTTTTAAAACATTTTTTATTAATATTCTACTTAGATTTCATAAAACATTAAAAAAAATTAACTATAAAACACATGAAATAATGGGTCTATGTTTAACGGGATATGAAAGTGACCACCAACCATTAATATAGCTTGTTTTAAAAAATTTGGTATAAATACACTAGTTGAATATAAGAGTGACTTAAAATATTTAGAGAGAAAAAATAACATCAAAACTTCTATTAAAAAATATAACTAATGGAGAGATATTACACTAGATAGGCATTTTTAGGAAAAGGGAAATAGAAATACGAAAGGGAAATAAAGGAGGAGGAATGTAGTAGGATAATATCAAAATAAACTGAGCATAAACCATAAATACACATTATTGAATCATCAAAGGTGGTTTATGTGACTTGGGATGAGTTGTTCATGAGAATTGGTTGTCAAATTGGGGGGAGGTGATTTGTGGGAAAAACATAGGGGGTAATATGGTAAATTTAAATTTTTAATGATATGGAAATTTCACATGGTTTGGATCCATGATTAATAAAAAATTGTGTTGTCCATAGGATCTTTTCTAGATAGATCTAGTTGGTGTGTGGTAGATAAGTACATGATTATCCAGAAAATGATGAAGCTATGAATCTTAACATTAACATAAACTACAGTCTGATTTCAAGGTTTGGGATTGATTAATAAGTACCTTGTGTTATCCAAAAAACGTATACTACAACCTCAAAATCTATAAACTTCAAGGAATCCAACCTAAAATGAAATTTAAAAAAATGGGATAAAAATACTAAAATAATAGATTAATTTGAGATCTGTGTGAGAACCACCAACCTCGACCATAGGGGGATAAACTCCTTGAGCCTAAAACGACTCAAGTTATATCATCCTTTGTTCTAATGTTATCCACCATTATTTAGTATTCCATTTTATTTCAACAAAAAGTATTATTTAATAAAAATTACACCTATTACAATATTACTAATAATGTTTTGATGGGGAATATGGTAAAAGGGTAATATAAAATTAATCATGGATATATAATGCCATATATCATTAAGGGTGTGGGGATGAATCACACACAAATTATTATTATTTAATTTAATTATAAAATTAAATACTAAATGACATTAAAATAAATATTTAATTTATAAATAAATCCAAGTAAATATATGCTGGTTTATGATCACCCACTATATGAAATAACTATAATTATTATTAATAAATCAACTTACTCATATTGTTTTTCAATTAATATAAAATACATATATTCATATAATTTTAATTAATCTACTTGTGGCCCATTAAAAATACACATTTAAATTATAATTTAAATTAGAAAACCATTTTATAATAAAAAAAATTCAAAAATAAATTATAATATCCTTTATATTGTTTTAATTAAATAATTTTTTGGTATACTATTATTGTAAATATGAATTAATTTGTTTTTTTTAATATATATATATATATATAATTATAAAAAATAAAACATTGAAGAGATTGTGAGAGGCCATTTGTGTTCTAGGGTTCTGATTGAGATATAGGGAACCACTTCAGGCTGTTTGGGGTTTCCTGGGTGACCAACGAAGCCTAGTATGTCTGGAAATTATCAAATATTCTAGATGGTTGCTGATTATTTTCCCATCTAAGTTCTAATAAAGATCTATACATCAAGCTTGAGTTTATTTTTTTTAATTTTCCTTTTTTCTGGGTGAATCAGAATAATATTTATGTTGTTTATTTATATAGTGGTAGATTTTTCCCTCAAAATAATATTCCCAATATTTATTTTTTATTTTTGAAAAAATTGATATGATGTAAGTGATTTAATGATCATAAAATTTGATAAGCAATTCTTGGAAAATAAAATTATTTTTTCATTTATGGATGAACATGGGATATATAATAATGAGTGATATATATTTCTAAATAATTATATAAAATATTTTATTAATTTTTTTTCCTAATCAATATAATATGAGTTTCGTGATTCAGATGCAATGGAAATGGGTTATGTACATTCCAGATTTAATAATTAATATATATTAATATGTATAATCATAAAGAATGGGGTATATATAATAATTTTGGATCAAATATTAAAAATAGAAACACATACCTAATAAAATTTTCAATATATTTGATTCCCATTTGATGTCATTATTATCATTACTTATAGATCTAAATGTGAATTCCTTCAATAATATCCACACTTGGGTTCAATCATTTTATTAATAGCTTGAAAACACAATTTCTCATTAGTTCCACTATGTTGATCACACAAGAATTCCTCTAATTATATAAATAATTTTAGAGGATTAGGGTGGTATTACACTTAATTTTGTGTCATAACGTAATGGGGACTATGTTACCTAAACATAATTATCCCTTATAATTGAAATAATATATCCTTGTTTGAAACAAGGAAAAGGAAAAAAGTCCCCATTTATTATAGTAATAAACCACCCATCTAGTATATTATTTTAATTTATCATGAAATAAAATTAATAATTATATCATTAATAAATAAATAAAAATATTTTAAATTAATATTTATATAAATTTTCAGTTATTCAATAAATAAATATTTTACTCATATAATTAAAGAAATACCTTATAATAATTTATCATATTATGTCATTAACTGGATTTTCATAATCATATTGGTCTTATATCACTCTTATTAATTAAATATTCAACTATTTTTCAACCAAAACAACTAGTGAATAGTTATATTAGAAATACATACAAAAATATCAAAATTCTTAATCATGAATAACTTTGGAATTTGTTACAAGCAACACATATTGAAAAGATGTAAATCCTAAAACCTTGATTGATTCATTTATAGAAAATTATAATTAAAAAATTATATGAGTTATTTGGTACACATAACATGATACCCTCTTTATCTCTTTCTCAGTGTTAGTGATTTCAAGTCAATAAATAAGAATGGTATCTAGTAACACATCCTAATACCCACAAAGAAAAAAATTATAGTAATTAAAACATTCTTTTGAATTCTAACTCTGTAAAAAAATTATTTTCAATAAAATATATAATAAAGAATGATGTATATATGACTCATCTTTTATTAATGATTGATTTAACATTTTTTTAATTTACCTAGATAAATTTCCCTTTGATTTCAATGAATCTGGAATTAAATTAGTGACTTTAAACTCAATTAAATTTCATGATATATCTTACTCTATAAAAAATGAATAAAATACATTCATTGTTATTTTATTTATTCCACGCCACTCGAGATGCATCTGGAGAAACCTACTTCCCCATGTTCATTTATTCCATGATTTTTATCTAGCATCTTTATAATTAATAACTAATATACATTAATAATTCCTTCATGTCTATGGTCTATTATAAATGGTGGTAAAGAGTAATTTAAAAGAAAAAAACTAAATATAATTCATATTGGTAGGTTATTCTTCATGATATCTCCCTCCTAGAGACCAATAAGTATGTGATTTAAGATAAGAAGAGTTAATTCATATTATCCATAGAAAAAAAAATTATACATGATCTAGTCCCTTTTAACTAATATATATAGATCATAACACATAAAATTGGGAATATTTTCATGGAATTACCCAGACCTCTTAATAATTTAAGACGCTACAAAATTTCAGTGTGATAAATATTCTAAATAAATTCTGTCATCAGGTACATATAACAGAAAATGATATGAAATAATAATAAAAAGTTCATATATCAAACTAAATACATGTGGTTTGGTATGCTAAAGTATTTAAATGAATTTTGGGTTTAGGGATCCAAAAATATATATGTTATATATATAAATTTATAAGTATGTCTATATAAACTAAATATGTATATTGACACACACACATAGATATGTATATATATATATCATATTTGAAATATAATTACATACACATGATATGCATATATAAAAATTTACATATATACTCAATGAAAGAATATTTTTATTTAAATCAATATAAAAAAATAAGGGTCGAAGCATCCTGGAAAAACAAGATCGACTCTCCCATGTTTATTAGAGATAGTAAAGTTGAAAGATAAAAATGGAAGAGAATAGAAAATGCACTATAGTTCTAATAGATTTATTAGAGTCTTTGGTAACAAAAACATATTCATTCCCTGAAATAGGGATATTTTTTTGAAAAAAAATTAACCATTTAGAATTATAAAAATTATTAATACATTTTTGTAGATTCTTTAATGGTAAAAAATTTAGAAAAAAATAAATCTTCACTGAAGATATCAAGAATTGATCGCACAACACCTAACTTAGGAAAAAAAATTCATCTTCCACTAAACCTAGAGTGAAACTTGATATACATATTTACTTAATATTTGTTAAAAAATATTATTTATATAGACACAGTAATTTATATATTTGTTTGAAAAAAATATTTAATAACAATTATTATTCATATATATTATTTATTTATTTATTGTTGTAGACATATGTTCTGAAATACACTATGTGCACAAATTAAATGTATTTTTACAAATTTAATTTTAAATTTCAATATATTATACATATATATATGCATATATAAAAAATTACTTAACATGAAAAAATATATAATTATAATAATATATATATACATATTACTTTATATATATTACCAAATTTTAATTTCAAATTAAATTTCATTTAATTTGTATATTATTTTTTAATTTTTCTTATCAATATACATTGTATTTTAATAATTTTATTTCTTGTGACCATATTTACCTAAGACTTTGGTCAATTTTACAATAAAACCAAGATATTCCATCCCAAATCCCCTTTTAATATTAAAAAAGTTGGTGACAACAATACAAGAATAATCCTACAACAATAGATGAAATATCCCTAACACAAAATATAATAAAAAATGAAATTCAAAAATATATATAATGTAAAAATATAGAAATAATCATGTAAATTCATAAATATCATACAACATACTCAAATAAAATAAAACCACAACAACCAAATCCATCCTTATATGAATTACTCTTATAACTTTAATAAGATAAGTAATAAAACAACTCACATAATCAAAGTAAAAAACCCCTCAGAACTCCACTTGGAAAAACATAAAAGTTACTGAAAATATATAAAATATATAAATGATCAAAAAAATAGCCATAAAATATATTTTTGAAAAGAATGAACCATTTATATATGAATAAAATTTTTTAATAATAAACAAAATAAATAAGCAAAAAATGTAAAGTAACCCATATGTAATTAATTATATAAACACAAATATTTATATTTTACAAAAACATATGATATATTATAATATAACCCAAAAGAACTAAATATATATAATGACCATCCAATATCCCATAAACCAACAAAAACCATTCAATTTTCATAATTTCCAATTCTGAATATCTTGTATAAACCACAAACATAACTAACTTCCACAATAAAATCACTAAATATTACTCATAACTATATCATTGATATAATCTTGTTGAATTTTTTATAACATAATCCGTATTATTTAAACAATAATATAGTGGGATAGGGGTGGGGAAATTTAGTAGCTATAAAAATAATAACTGTCTTTATGGAATATGAATGTTGGTTTTATATTGAATAATACGACCACAATGAAATGACATGAAACTCTCTAATTTTTTTAAATTTTTTTAGTATCTTGATTTCATTTTAGGTATATTTTAATGTTGTGGAGGGTTATAAGGGGTGTTATAAGTTTAATGGAAGGGGAAAAGAAGTGTAGGAAGATCACTTTGGGTTTGGGGACCACTAGTAACCTGGTGGCCCAATTGTGGTTACTTAATGGGGATCCAGGTTTATAAAGGTTCTATTTTGAACCACTAGGAACTTAGTGAACTATAGAAGACACCTAATAGTTTTCTCGGAAAACCCCCTTAATAAAGAGGGAATTTAGTTATTTAAAACCATCACATATATCTAATTAGTTTGGGGATGCGGGATTCATCCTAATTTTACTCTACTTGGGAATCCTTAAAGAACACCACCACCAACCAATATATCCTTGAGATCCATTCTCACGTCCATGATTCAGGAAATACCTTCTAACTATAGAGACATAGTTTTATGAATGTGGTACATTATATTCTCATAATACCCCTGGCATGGTTTTCCTCATATATAAGTGTATTAATCTTATATTGCATAACTTCTTGGAATTCTAGGATTCATGAAATACTCTTTAGTTCGTTAGATTTTATCATTTTATGTACTTAGACTAGGAGAATCAAAGTCAATACGTAGTGTATTTTTATTGGATTAGAACAATCTAAATTATAATCACCAGATCAAGAAAGTATTCATGTTATAGTGTAGTCTAGTTGATTTTTGATGGCTTCTTCCATTACCTCAAATAAAAAGGAATATTCCACATCAATTTTTTGTTGGAATACTCCTCATTCATCTAATAATGCATAGGATAATATTTCCAACAGGTTTTAGTATAATATTTACAATTTTTATTATAAAATAATTATTAACCTATTTTTCATATTGTTTAAGATCAGTTTGGTCTAATTTTTTTAATAATAATTTATTTGCAGGTCTTGGATGTACCTCTTTCTCTATTCCAATGATTATATCATCATATATTTGGATATTTAAAAGGGATTTATTACTACCTTTGATTTATAAAAATGGTTCCAAAAGCATTTTTTATATTTTTTCATTAATGTGTTATACAGATTAATTTATATGTGTGTTTCTTGAGATGTAAAATAAGTTATCCCATATTATTTGGTGTATGGAATGTTCATTATAATGGGTATTTGGACCCTATGTGTATCTTTTTATTAGGTAAAAACTGATTTAAAACATTGGTATAAGGATAGGATCATAGTATACTTATGTCATACATCCATTACCTTATTCCATGATATAACCTTAGGCACTAACTAGATGCACCATTTACCATATCCTGTAGGATGGCATAATGACCCAACATTGTATATGTATATATTTCGATGTAATGGGATATATAATTCCACAAAATTAAGACTAATATTTAAACAAATCTAATACCAATGTTGGTAAATAACATTAAATACCCTCTAAGTAGTGAGATTTATATTTTATTAATTAATAATACTATTATATTAAGTATTTTAAGATTGTTTTGACATCATGATTTCATTTAATATAGAAAAAAATTATTGATTTATCCCACTTGAGTTTATTACATGTATGTAGTCATGGTATGAAACCACTTATTTATTTATTATACCCAATCACAAAAAATTGCACTATAGGATGCAAGCCAGTCTTATTGTGTGTGACCTAGGTAAGGAGAAAGATGTATGGAACATGGGATAATAACCCATAGAGTTTAGAATAAGGATTGAATCCTTTGTTCCATTTTAATGGAATTGAAAATAGATATACAATGGTTTTTAAATCTATTTTTCATTAGTGATTCCTCTTGGAAACCCCCATCACATGATTGTAAGGCCTTGTTTGTTTGGGATATAATTCGTAAAAATTGTTATTTTTTTCTACTATTGCACCTTTTTAGGTCTTATGTGTGTTTTTAGACCTACTAAAATATGTGTGCATATCTCATGTAAATATTATGTCTGATGTATATATTTTATTATGAATATTCATGGTCACTAAAAAAATTCTCGGCATAGTAATATGTTGTCCATAAGTGCCATGTCATATTTTGAGGCAGAAAGTACATTATTCTTCAACTAGTTTTAGATGAGTTAAATCCAATGAAAAACAACCATTAGTAATATAACTATTTTTAAATAATAATTTGAATATTTTTAGGTGTTCATGAGGTGTTACAATGTCATAACATGATGTAATCAACGTAATAGTGTCATTATCTTTTTAAAATGTTATTAGATATTAATTTAAGGCCTTTTTGTATGTGACGTGATATTATATTGGAGATAAAAACATTATGACTAAATAACTATACCATATGTATGCCAATAAAAAATAAATATAGTTTATCATTAAGTTACAGGGGTTATAATGGGACTCACTAACATTTCCTTATTCATTTCCTTGAGTGTTATTCAATATTTTATAGGAATATTTTGATAGGATTGAAAATATTGATTGTAATCCCACATGAAAGCCTTTGTTTTATGATATTATTATTGTGATAAATTTTATGTTACAATTAAATAAAATAGTTTCAATAAATAAAAAATCTCTATATTTATTAATAATGATATGGTTAATATGTATTGACTTTTTTGACCATTATTGGAATGGTTTGTTTGATATGACCATTATTGAATGAATGAATTATTATTTTTTATCTTATAATATAATGTTCGGTTTAAATAATGTCCATATGTATTTAAATTATATTTTAATAGTGGCTGATTAATATAATTTTTTATGAATTTTTTTTTGAAAATAAAATTGTTCTAATATAAAATATATAGAGAGAGGAAAATTTATTAGACCCAATTTTATTAATGATGTTTTATTCCATGGTTTTATTTGAAAATGGTTGATAATTGATTTTTTCTTTACTTTATTATTGTGTATGCTTCCATATGACAATAAAATGTTGATAAATAAGTATAAAAATAACTTTCTCTCATATATTGACCTATATATGAACCTCATATTTTGGAGGGTCACTCCCAACTACTATATGTTTCTTTACAAGTTATCTCTTAAAGGGAGAAATTTAATAATAAGGTTTGAAAATAATCTCATATTCATCGACCTATGGTCTTCCATGGTGAGTAATCTTCATAAGATTATTAGGATTTTATTATCCAAATATACTATATTAGAAATATAATCGTGACTACATGGAAGATTCAGGTAATATTATCGAACATCATATTGGAAGAGGTATATTTTCAATGGTCAGATGTCATGGAAAATGAAATGAAAATGAATATTGTAATTGGAAGAATTTTTAGGATTTCCTTTTTTCATATTTTTACCCCAAAGAACAATGTCAGGTGAAGATGATATATGTTATGAATCTACATCATAGTTTGAAGAAAATTATGGATTATGAAATTAGTATTACAAACCTAATTTACTTTTCTATATATTTGAGTGTAGATGATAAGTCTATAGAAAAATTCTTCAATATAGTGTCTAAAAGGGTATTATAGTGTCATTTTTATCTCTTAAACATTAAAAATTTCTCTAAAGTATTTTATAAGGGTTTGATTTCAATAAAAATGTCTAAAGAATATACAAGAACTGGTATATTTCATCCAAATTTTCTATCAAGTGATTCTTCATGTCATGGAAAGACAAAATTATAAGAATCTTATTGAATTTATATTTCCCATTAAATGACTTAGGGAAGTGGAAAAACATTGTTACATAGTTTGGAGAGACCAATAATGTAGTTCCACTAGTGTGGGATCACAAGACCCATCAATCCAAAATCGAAAATAAATGAAATGATGCGTCACTCTGGTGGAAATTTAGGATATTTTTAGAGGTTTTTTACATCATAATGTATGTAATAATAGTGAAAACAACTTTTTATATATCTGGATTCACATTAATAATAATATTATGAATATAGAGAAGGTATAAGGAGACAAATTGATGATATTTTCAAGGAAAATAAAAATGTTTCATGGTTGGTTAGTAGTTTTCTAGTCTTCTAAGAATCAATTTTCACATTAGGGTAAGAATTTGGGTTTAGGTGTGTTATATTTTATGGATTTTTCCATTTTATTGAATAAAGTGTTCCCTTTTAACATTTGGGGTACAATTTAGTTATCCTCCAAATTATATTGTAGATTATTTGATATAGGTTCAACATGTTTCTTTTTTTCTAAATAAGTAATTTTCTCTTCTGGTCTAAAAGTAGAGGTATCAATAGGCTATATGCGTTTTGGCATGATTGTAGGGAAGTGAACAGAACCAACCCTCAAATTTTTATCTTGTTCATTAGTGGTATCTTAGTTCAGACATATTTTTGGATTTATGGTTCTCAATTTTAATCCCTTTGATAATATTGTTGGAATGTTTTAGTTAACTCTATTACATTCATTAATTGGTTTCTTTGAATGGATTGTATCACTATGATCCCTAGTAGGTATTAAAAATAAATTTTATGTAGAATTTGAGTATCATGATTATTTAGGTATACCTAATCATGGACAATAGGGAACAATTACAAACCAAATGGATTTTCTAATACTTGTGGAATTGAAAGCAAAATGGTAGTTTGTTTTGTCTCTTGTAGTAAATATTTTCGGTAATTTGTTCCTAAAAAATTTATGGAAACTAACTAAGAAGATAGAGTTATAGTACACTATCATTATTTTACCCAAAATTAATTTAGTCTCAATAATATTATATCATGTGGATCATAAAAAAATCAGATAATTAATTATTAAACTAGAGGAATTAGTGGTTAATGGATCCATTGGGACAATAAATTATCCTTAGGGTTCTCTATATCCCATTTAAAAGTAGTTATATAGAATATTATTTCTTTTTTGTAGACAGTTAGAATCCAAACAATGTAACAATTCTGAAAAAATTTCATTTTCATCATATTAATGACCAGTTTGGACATTAAAAGGGTGAAATGCGGTTCTCAAATATTTTCCACTCTTAATGATATGACTAGTTTAGAGTCAAGTAAAAATGATTCTCCTAAAAATTATTTTCAGACATTATTTTAGTATTTCTAATATCTATACCATAATTTTGATTTTGGTAATGAACTTGGTGTATTAATGGTTAAATGATAAATAATTTTCATCCTTGATTCACTGATAAATCCAATGATGAGAATCAATGACATCTTAATTTTTTTTAAATAACTCATAAAAATATGTATTATATGATAAACTTTCTAAATTCTCATTCGGGATCATGGAATTTATATTCCCCATGCATGTGATTTTAGAAGCTAGTATTTCATTAGAACCTAAAAAGGTGGAATCTTTCATATCCTAGGAAGTTCCCATATTGTTTTTGAGAATAGAATATTTCACAAACTCACAAGTCATTAGCAACGCTTTCTTCCTAACTTTTTAGGAATTACTACTCCCTTGACTGGTCTAAAAAAGTGGAGTTCCTTTTTATGTTCATAACAAAATGAATAATCCTCTTAGTAGTTAAACAAGAAATTTACCTCTTCATCTTTTCTTGTCCTAGATAATCCATGGGCGTGGTCTGAGTAATATTGTGATGCCCCATATTTTGGCCATAGTTTCATTATTATACAGGGTCAATAGATATAAATATATTTTTACGGGAAACCCCATCATCAAGAATAGACGTATACAACCCTGGTCAGGGAATTGACCTTTGTTGAGTATCCTCTAAATTATAGAAGAATACTTATATATATATATATATTTATAGTGTGTATATACAATTATATCAAGAAATAAATCTTCTTACAATATGTATTAAATATTTGGATGTTTCAATGGGAAGAATACCTTATTCATTTGGTTTTTTTATTTGGTATATTCCTAGTAATGAATTTTTTTTCTTGATGATAATATTTGGAAAGTACATCATCTAAATGACTATTTGGTTAATGAAAAAGGGTGAATAATTTCACTAATATCTCAAAAAAATATAGATGTGTTAAATGAATTATTATGTATACATCAACAAAATATCAAATAGTCAACATATTTATTGAAATACATCATAGACTCTAAGATTTTTTACACAAACTATACAAATATTCATGTGAAAATGGATGGTTAGAATTTCCTTGATTCTTAGTTCCAAGAATCTATTTACACTCAATACATTTGTTCTAGTATTGTGGTTTCAGAATGTATATGAGAGGAGGTGATGAAATAATACCATTCCCTTTGGTGGGTGGTATACAATATGATCATAGACATATACCATGATATCTATCACTAATTTTGGTATCCTAAAATGAAGAATGTAATTAATGGATTTCAATTAAAATTCATTACCTTCAAATTTGTAATAGAGGAAGATAAAAATCATATATGCACACTTTTAAACCTTTATTATCACTTAAGGAATTGTGATGAAATCACAATAGATTTGTTTACAAATTTTCCAGAATTAAATAAAGTGAAATATCTAATTTTGTTAACAGTGGATCATATAATCAAGAAAGGTTACTTTTTTATTTTTAAGGAATCATTAGATAATAATCATGGTTTTATATATGTTATACAGATAGTGAATATTTGAGTCAAAAAATCCAGTATCACTTGTGACTGAGATCTGAGGTTTGCGTCATATTTTTGGAAAGGAATAAAATGACCTATATGGTCTTGGATGAAAATGAGTAATAAGACCCATTAAAAGATTCAAAGTCAGTGTAATAATACTATTAGGACATTGGATTATATTATTCAATCATATATTCTTAAAATCTTTGTCTCATGGGGTGGTTTTTTATTAGAATCGACCAATACTTTTTTACCAATAATATATTTATATATACCCTTATAAGGTATTATAGAGGAGACTATGTTTGTCTTACTTATATTGGAAAAATGTATGATAATCTTCATTAATTGAGAATTGAATTTTCTAGGATATTATAATGTAGGTGAAGTTAATATAAAATTGTATCAAGATTGTTCAGAGAAGAAAAAATTCATATATAACAATTAAAGGGGAATCATGGTATTCAATGTTTCTGATAATGTATTTCATCATGTTTCACCATGACTGGATCACTAATGGATGGTTATGGGATGATAAATTCATGGTTTATATGATCTTTTGAAATTGATAGAATGATTGGGGATGTCACTTGTCTTCTCGCCTTACACTAGGTGTTAATATCCATAAACAACACATTTCTTGTTTACTATTTATGGATGTATGTACCTAACCCAATCCATGTGATATAGATTGACAATATCGAGTTGTAATATGATGAAACATACTTAGAGAATAATATAATTATTATTTATTAGTTTTTTAAATTTATTCTTGGAAAATAGGTCCCCTGGGTTTTGGATAGGTGGAACCATAGAAAGCTACAAGATAAATAAATAGGATCTATAATTTGAAATTAGGATAAAATTTATGGTTATATTTTTTCATGAAGATGGTCGAATCTTATTATTGATGAGTATCATCAATACGGGGGTTGGTAAAGACCCGGGTTTATATGAATATAGATTTTTAGTTTGTTTTGGTCTCTATATTACATTTTTTGTGCATTTTAAGATAAGGAGGAGGTAAATGAGTAGTTATGGTGTTTCGTGAAAGGATAAATAATATGGTGAGATAAATTTGGGTCTAGTTACCATTGATCACCTAGTGGGGATCTAGGTGGATTTGTGGTTATTTTATGGACTAGTAGGCCCCAATTTATTTTAGTGGGTATTTAGTAGTTTTCAGGGAAAAATATCATTAAAAATGGGGAAATTTTATCATTCAATTATAAATGTAAAACATATAAATTATTATATAAGAAATCCAAACTCATTTTCTATAAATTTGAAACAACTCTAATATTTTCATAACCACCTATTAACTCTATGTGATTCCACCATTCACACTTAATTGAAGTTGTTCCGTTTGGGGACAAATAGTTATTTATATAATGTGAAGGCTTTAACTTCTCTTAATATTAGATTTTATATATTATTATTTTGTTATTGGATATATCCATCAAACCCAAACTATTGGGATTTGGGGATTCATCTGATCATATTTATTTATTTTGATAATGTTTCAATGAGTGATTAACCTGGGTGTATAAGGGTAAAGTTGTAACAACAAATTTAATTAAAGAATAAATCATTTTAATGTCTTATAAATATTCATCATCTAGATATGTTACATTTGTACTCATTATAATAATGTTACATAATTATTCACTTAAAATAGAAAAAATATTCCTAACCAAAATGGGATTTAATGAATTATATGATATTATTTAAAATTGTAATTTGAAAATTATAGAACTTTTATTTGAAATAAATTAATTTTTGAATTCACCATGTAAAAATTATATTAGGTTGGTTTATTTATAATTTATTGAAAGGATTTACTTTTTTTAATGAATAATGAAAAATACTGATTTTTATTGAATAATTTATTTTGATTTCAATAATTTATAATGAAAAAAATTATATTTTGGATTAGTTTAAAATTTTCAACTTTTCATTTTCTAGAGGGTTCCAATAATGATTTTTCAAAATAATTTATACTCTAAATTATTATTAAAACATTTTATATTTAAAAAGGAAAATTTTATGTGAAATCATTTTTTATTATGTTTTTCGAGTTTAATAAAAGATTAAACTCTTCTAATTCAATGTTTAATTTTTTTTTAAATTTATTCCATATTAGTAATTAATCGGTCTAGAATTTTAAAATTTTTATTTTATGTTTTTATCAATATGAATAGTAATAATTATAATTTCGATGACCATGATAAATTGTAAATAAGAGAATTAAATGTTAAAAATAAAATGATATGGACTATAAATGAAATTAACAATAAAATAAATTTTATTTTATGATTCCATTCTTTCCATACTAATTCAATATTTTTTATTTGGTGTTTTTTTATTTTTTTATGATTTTATCCTTTAATATATTTTATTTAATGAAAATTAAAAAATGTCACACTGTTTTTTTAATAACTCGAATGATTTTAAAATATGGATAACAATGAGGTTATGTTCAAATATAAATATATTTTTAAAATATAAATGGATTTCATTAATAATGGAAAGTTTTTAGTCTTTAGTGAATACATATTTGATTTTAATTCTTACACAACACAAACACATTAATAATTAAATAAATAGGAATTGAAATAAATGAAATAAATTATATTATAATTATATAATTTGAAATAATTATGGAGGCCCACGAATTTTATTGATATATTTTAAAATTTTAGGATATTCAATTTATTATATTATAATTCCTTAATTTTCTTAAGGTAAAAAATTCAATGTCAATGAATAGTTCAAAAATTGACATTGTTGATATTTGATGAAAATAATATTTTATTAAATCATATAAAATTCTTAAAAATAGGCATTTATAAACAATATTGTTATGTGGTTAATTAAATCAATAATGGTAAATTAATGGGGAATTTTTTATTTTATAGACCAATTATTAACCCTTAATGTGTATAATATTTTAATACATCACTTATTATCGAAATGGATAATTAAGGATTAAAACCAAATGAGAAGGGAACCAACATAGTCAGAACCTATCTATTTTATATTGGATAATATTAACTAAATACTTAAAATACTTATATTCAACACAATGTATTTTTTGATCCATTTGGAATTGAAATATAATTAATATTAATTCAATATTTTTTTATATTTTTAATGGTGTCCCTCCCCTCCGTTATAAAAGGGAATTTATTCTTCCCTTTAAATCATACTTAATATCCTGTTTAGTTAGGAAACTCTTTTAACAATACCTTATAAACATCCCTATACACTTTAAATAGTATTTTATAGAGAATAATATAATCCCTGGTGATCTTAAGGTGTTAGGAAAAGGAGGTTGTTCGAAGAAGATGAATATTTCATAACTAAGGGTCTCTATTTTATTTCATCTTACACATACTTAATATATTAATTAATAATAATTATATCAAAATAGCATTATATTAAATAAATTATTTTTATCTTATGTATTTGACACAACCTATATCCATCTTCAATTCAATCAAATGGGAAATGAAACCATCATTCCTCTATATGGTGGACTACCACCTTATGAACCGATGTAATTTATTTTCCATCACCATCCCTCAAAGATTTTTATAATGATAATATATATATACATGATATTAATCACATAATTATCATTCATAAAATATAATATATCAATTTATTGTTTACCCTTCCTTTTCCTATATAATGATAACATCGTTCCTGCATACATGTGGACTTCAACCTCCACGAAGCGATGCGATTCATTTTTTATCACCAAAAAAGAAGGATGATATATATAAGTATATCTATATAAATTATATGATATTTATGATATTATTATAATTATTTATTTATATAATAATACAAACCATCTTTCCAAAATGATCATTCAAAAATGGAAACATTACTCATGTATACGTATGACCCACTCTATCCATGATCATAACATAGCCTATTTTACATTATCATATTTCATGGTTTTTTTAACATATAATTTAAATATAAAATCATAATTATGTCATTTTTATTATTATGGATATTATATAATAATGAAAAATGTGACTAAATTCAAACTATAAATTTCATTTTGAACATATGAACAGAGAATCATCAAAACATCCAACATGAACATAAAATATTATGAAATTTTATACAATATTGTATTAAATAAAATAAAAGGAAAACATAAATTGAAAATGGTTATGAATATAGTTAATAATTAATATATTTTTGTTATTCTTGAAGATAAAAAAACACGTGAGAAGTTATACACAAGTTAAGAGAAATTATTTTAAAAAAACTTTTTTAGAATTCCCCTTAAATCCCCCTTTTCTTTCATTCCCATGTTTTTTAAAAATTGTTTTACAGATTTTTTTATATGGACATTAATGATGTATTTGGGAAATTTTATGTATATTTTAACTTTGTTTCAAATGTTTTATAATGTAATATTTTTATTGAATGTTTGTCTCACTTTATTAACAATAAAATTAATGTATTATTTAAACATTTATGGAAAAAATACATTTTACTCCTATGTAACCATTATTTAAATTTTGGACTCCTTTATAATATTTAATGTTTTATTCAAATTAATGAACCTTCATTCCTTTTTTGGGTGTTTTGGTATTTAAAATTTCTTTATTATTGAAAAGTGTATTTTGATATATAAAGGAATCTTGCAGAAGGGTTAGTATATTTTTTCAATGGTTTTATTCATGATATGGTACTTATACGTTATTTATAAAGGATTAAACCCCATTATAGTTCATGGGTGATCCTGATATAGCTGGTAAGATGGGTGTTCCAATATTTTTCTCCAATGAAATGGGTAATGATAATGTTCCCCATATAAATTTATTGGATGTTGGTTATATGGTTCTTCTAATAACAAGGGTTCCTGTAAGGGTTCTAGGATAATGATTCCCAGGGAACATGTATGATGTTTTTCTATTTTATATGAGTTTTCATGGAAATAATTTTTTTATTAAACGTGTGAAAATAATTATTTTAAGGATATATTATGGATTTTTGGCTAAAAAAGAATTAAATTTACTGAAATATTTTTCATTAATTTGCATGTTTTTTACTAGACTAATGGATTTATTATTTTAGTGTCCCTTACTGAGATTTTTTTAATTATAATAGGTTTTAAAATGCTTTCAAAAGAGTTTTAGCTTTCAAAAAGAAAAATAATAAGGACACAATCAAAATTCTGAACATATTTCATATAATGAAAACATTTTTATTTTTAAAATTATATTATTAATAAATAAATCAATATTGGATAAAAGTATCCCCATTGTAATACATATGTTTTCAAGTAAGAGTTATGAATTAACTGTCTAAAATTATAAATCAAAAATATCTTAGATAATTATAAAAAGTGAATTCTAGATTATAGTTACTTGAATATGTATTATTTTGGGTACATGTCCTTATTCATGGTATCATATAAAATCATAGAAACTTAATTTTTTAGGATAATAAGTATAGAATTACCTCATAATCTATTACCCGATGGTTAATTTGAAAAGATAATTTGGGATGTATAGTGGGAAGGATCCAAGACAGAGATATCATTCCAAATTTGTAACCAAGAATTTATGGAATTGAACTTTCTATTTTATTTTTATGATGGATCACCTAATAAATTTTACATATTTTGGTAGAAACCTTGATAGTGAGTATCTAGTTAAACAATTGAAGAATATGAATATAGTGCATTTTTTTAAGATAACATCCTCCATGATTTAGTGGTTCTTTAGACTGGGTGGTAATGTTATGATAGATCAATTCACTATAACATATATTCTAAGTCATTGGATTTTATATGTATCAAAAGGAAAATCATTCCATTTATCTATTTGAATGTGGAGCTAATTGATGGTGGTCATTGGTTCATAATACTAGATAAAGATATTTTATTGATTCCATAAAATGGGAAATATCCAATAACATTTTCCACACAAATATTTTCCTATTGTTGTATGAATTAGGATGGGGAAACAATTCATGGAACTTAGAAAAAGTGATGAAGAATAATTAATAGATTATGAAGAAAACTTTAAAATATTTTCCAGTTGTAGGACCCCAAAGCACCCTCAGAGGGTCAGGGTAAATCAGGGTGTAGAATGTTTCATTTAATATGATAAATATTGTTCCAATTTTTTTTGGAATTTGTTAAACCTATATGATGGATTAGACCAAAAATCAAACATTCACATATAGAAATGAAACACAACGATTTTACATGTTTCACTATTAAGGAATAGTCCTAGGATCTTATGCCAAAAGTAAGTTATTCATACCAAAATCCAACAATCTTCACTTGTTGTGAAGTATAATAGTTTAGGTATTCTACCTCTATGTTAGTAACACCACCATCACATGATTTTATGGATATCACCTTCTGTCCCTTGGAACACTTCTATCGAATCCACCTAACTCACTACTTTGAGAGAATCATAAACCATTTTATTTACATTTTTATATGTTCAATTGATTTTAATTAATGTATTATTACCTATCTACAAAGAGACACATCTTTCACCATAGACATAATTGGATACTCCATGAAATCCTTATTCACAGAAAAACTAATATTCCAAAATGCCTTTTGTGAAGCTCCCTTGTGAAGCTCACTACATTCATCAATCACCCTACCGTCTGGGAACAAACATCTATCATGAAGCTCATACAGTCAATGTGGTATACCCAATCATCACAGAGCACCCTTTACTCGAAATAATTGTCACCCATCAAGACTAAAAATGTCTTTTCCTGATGCTCAACTGTGAATAGAAATCAAGATTCATGAAGCCCCCCAAGCATGATGAAGTCAGAGAGATTTCATATTTTCCTTAAATAATTTTAGGAAAAATAATGTGGGGAAGCCTTATATTTATATCCTCAACCATTAGTGATTCTACATAGACTTGAATGTGTTTTCAAGATCTTTTATGAAACTCTTCGTGATTCTCCTTCCTTCACAATGCTCCACTAAGAATGGACATAGTTAAGGAGATCACTGTCAACAACTCACATAGTCATGATTCTCTAATTCATGTAATCATGGATATTACCATATCCATTAAATGATTTTAAACTTCTTCATAGTCTTTAACCCAGTTTTCTTGAAACTACACATCTTCACGATTCCACATTCAACATTGTTGTTAGCATGTACTGTAAGATAATTTACCTTGAAAACTCCTTGATCAACCCAATATTGATTGACAAAAATCCCAAACCATACCACACTACCATCAAGTAAAATCCATGGTTCCAACACTAGTTGCATATAATATTTTATTTGGGATATTAATTTTGAGATTAATAAATTTTATTTAGGATAGAAATCAAATTAAAGAAGATATTTGTCTTTCTGAGACGTTAAATTCTATTAGAAAGTTGTTCATTTTTTGAGAAAGTTGAGATTGTGTATATTAAAAATTATGTTTATCGATATGAAAAAAGAATGAAAATGATCATATGATAGATAATGGTACGAATATATCAATGAACTATTGATATAAGAAAATAAATATCACATCCTGTGATAATTGTGGAAAAAGCATCATGGGTAATGCCTAATAATATTTTTGTAGTGTTTCTATTGTAATATGTTTGTTTATAAGGCTACAGACTGCACGAAAATGAATCCAAAACAATAAAAAATGAGGTAGTATGTATCCAATCAAGGATTATATATTTATGTTTTAATGTTTTGGGTTATTATTCAAACATGTGTCTGAATTAAGTTAAATAAAATTTAAACAATCATTTTCAGAAACCTAAAGCTATGTAAAAAATAATTTTATACTACTAAAGTTTATCTTGGGCCATGAAATGAAGTTTTGGTAGTTTTGATACTTTTTTACTTTAATTTTTAAAATTTTCTGGATGACTGAAGATAATTGTATTACTTTATTTTTGAGAAAATATGATGAAAATTTGGAATATCACAAAATGATAGTAAGAATAAATTATAGGTGAAAACTTTCGGTGAAATGACTAATGTATTTTAGATTTATAAGAATATTCCTTGTGATATCAGTGGGATGTACTTTCCTAAAAATCATGTTGAAACACCCATGTTAGTGTTTTATATTATTTTGGGTATGGATTGGACTTCTTTTAATCATGAAGTGGTAGATTGTAGATCCAATAATGTTTTTCTCAATTATTTTATGTATCATCCCAAACCTAGTACCACTAACAGTGCACAATGATGGGGGATCAAATGGCCTTAATCACAAATCCCCATCTTCTAGAGGATTATTTATAGTAGTGAGGGTCTACCAAAGTACAATTGGATGACTATACCATAACAATCTGAGAAAAATAGTTGTATAAATAGTGAATAAATAAGCACAAGAATAATATAAATCATAGAAATTAGATAACATCTAGATGGTATTATTAATAATGAAACCAAAATCAATGAAATATATAATATGATGAATAATTCACTTCTATATTCAAAAGCCATGATATAAATGGAAACATGCATCCATCTCAATACATGTATTGAAATTGAAAAGAACAAAAAATTATATCTTCATAAAGAATCCCAATCTCAGCGTAGCCTTGTGCTCCCCCAATCTTATGAATTATAAATTAAAAAAAAATAAGTGGGGTATTTCCCTGATCACAACGAATATACATGAAGTATATTATGGTTCCTAGCAGTGGTCCGATGAAGGTGAGAGATAACACTCAGTATGCCGCCACCAACAATGCCAATAAAAAGTATAGTTTGTGTATATAATATGAAGTAGTGTAAAATATATGATAGTATTATATGTTAATATGCAGGATCAATAAAATCCATTATAACAACTATGACCAATTAAACATAATATAGATCATATGTAAGGCATGGTAAACATCAACTAAGAACAATTTCATGTGAGAATCCATGTTTTCATACGGGATATTTTTCTATTTAAAAAAATTAATTGTGGCATAATGTGACTACCGAATTTGAGAACGGGTGTTTGGGGATTTATTGGGGGTCAAAATCCTGTATTTGGGTTGAAATAGGCCTATATCACTATTGTTAAAAACCATGTTGGGAAGGTCTCACAATTAATTCTAACCGTTCAAGGATAGACAATGGAGTCTTACAGGCCGTACAAATTGAAAAATTGTGTGATTTGGGACACAAGACCATGTGGGCATGTCTATAGTTTTTTATGTCGTTTTTAGAACCGGATTGTGCACAGTCAATTAAACCATGCATACCGAGTACTGGGTTCCACTTTTCTATATCAAAGGGTGCACGATTGGTTCATGGTTTGGCGAACCATGTGCCAAACTATGAGACCCATGAATTTTGGTGAAATTAATATATTTTTCCTTAAAATTAATTAAAAAATAAACCTTTTTTATCATTTAATATTCATTGTATAGAAACACATTTAAGATATCCTCTTTGATATTTTTGGTAGACTCGGATCCCAGCGACACACATGGGGTTTTACCTTTTCGTATTCCATTTGTGAAATCAAAAAAGGGGTGTGCTTCAGGATTCATAGTTAAAATAGGCCAATTCATAAATGAATTTAGTGTGTTTGATTAATTAAGATACATATAACCTTCTTTTCCATCTGTTTTACATGTTATTCTATGCTTGAATTGATGAAATTTTTTATATGGGTTTATTTAAATGAGTGGGTATACTCGTTGATTGAATTTGAATGTAAATGGTTAAATGATTAGGTATCCTAATTAATTTTTTTGGATGTGAATTGTTTTAAGAGTGGGAAAAATCATCTGGAA
Source organism: Viscum album (assembly GCA_963277665.1). NCBI lineage: Eukaryota > Viridiplantae > Streptophyta > Magnoliopsida > Santalales > Viscaceae > Viscum > Viscum album. The sequence continues at coordinate 299,414,244 of OY728137.1, read as the reverse complement.
TGAAATGATAAAGGGATCGAATGATGAATGATTCCATTTTATACCATAGATGTTTCTCCAATGGGTCTTGAATGTGGTAGTAGAAAAGCTAGATAAAAATTATTCAATTGGTCTCGATTTTAGGGGTGGCGTTGGGCCCTGTTACCCCTTTGACCCACATGGTCTTGGGCAAACAATTGACGTGGTCGATAGACATTCTCCTTGGAACCCATCTCAAGACTAACTGAGTTTCCATAGATATGCTCATAGGGATCGAAGAGGATGACATGGTCTATTAAACCATGGATACAATGCCTCATGGTCTGAAACATTATTATATGTTTTGTCCATAGAAAACTGGATATTTTTTATTGTATGTCTCGGTCAGGGTTGGTGTGGTATTAAAGGTGAAACAGAAATGATTTGGGTTCTGTGAGACATAGTGTATACAATGTGGTCGTGGTGTTTAATATCATTGAATATATAGAGATATTTTTATAGAAACATAAAACTTGTTTTATAGGGTGCCTTGTGAGGATTTTTAGCATCATCGATTTCATTGTATCTATGCCATAGGGAACTTTACGTTAAAACTACTTACATTTTTTACATGGAAGTATGGTTTCACTTTCTATGTTGCACTGCCATGATTTTATATAGTTTTTTGGGTGGTTACCTACTATAATTGTAGATGACAACCAATTTGGGCCGCCAATGGGTACCCAAAAAGACAATATAGATGAAGTTATGGATTTGGGAACTCACCCACATTTTTATTCTTGAATTTTACCATGATTAGGTGTAGGGTAGCATAGAACCAAGCCGAGGCCAGTGATACTATTAGTAGATAGTACCTTTTTGTTCTTAGTGGCACTTTGAAACATGTATTTTATTGTAATGATTTTTACATATGTTGTTATTAATATTTTAATAACTTTTTATATACTCCATTTACTGATTTTATTTGAAATGTTCATAATTTTTATGAAATATTAATTTATAAATATTAAATATATTTTTTGAACACAATTTGAATTCATCCAGATTCGAGTTTGTTTAATGTTTTAATAATAACTATCACCTTACTGATCCAAATTGTGTTATTATAGAATTTTAGGATACCTTATTTAATTTCCAACATATCATTAGAAAAAATCAGTGTCCAATTCTTCCATTTGAATGATCATATGGTCCTCACAAGAAGGCCTAGGGAATTTGTGATGAAACTGGACGAGCTATGAAGATTGAATTAATGAGATTAATCCAAAATTATAATCCTTTAATACTAATCTAATGGTTTGGTGAAAATATAATTCATGTAGGAAAAAAATTTCAAAGCCCAAATCTAAATACAAGGGTCCCAACTGATGAATTTAAACCCACCCCACCATTCTGGCCTAGAGTTAAAATATGGACTCTATTAATGACATTTCACATGATCTATTCATCCAATAACGCTGAAATTTTTTAGTGTGAAATAGGTGGTATAGGAAACCAACGGTTTTGAATAAATTATTTGGATTTGAAGGCATCTTTTTATTCAAAAACCCATTCACAATTTGAACTTCTTAAGAGTCTAGATTGAAATGGACAGATTACAATTGTTTACACCAACCGCCATAACATTGGGTCCATAAGTCCATATTCTTCCAAATTTTTTTAGTAGTTGTCCAAAATTATTCTATAAAACATTTAATAAGAGTATATCTAAAGAGTAGGATTTTTTTGTGGCCCAATTGGTGATGCAAGTGGAGGGGCAGTTTTGGAATGAAGATAGTCCAACTCCTTGGGCTATAAATACATCACCCTCCTCTCCATAAAAAGGGTTGGAATTTGAGAAGAGAGGTGCATATGTTGGAATGACCAGATCCTTGCCAAAGTCTTGGGAAGAAATTCCAAACTCATGTTTTCACTTGAGTGACCTTTCCTCCTCTCTTTGTTTCATTTACTTTTGTATTGTGCTTCGGTTGTAGTCGTGTAAGTGTTTGATTTGGTAATTATATTTTAATAAAAGTTTCTTCTTATTAATCTATTATTATCATCCAACTTATGTTAACAAATATTAATGGTCTTAAAATAGTCTAAATATAGTTGAATCCCCTTCCCTTATTTTTCTTTCTCAATCAATGTAATGTCAGTATTTAATTCCCATCACTATTTGTGTGTGTGTGTGTTCAATGCACAACTCTTTTCTTATCCATTTTTTCACATATTAATTTATCATTATAATCATTATAACCAGATTAATAATTATTTTAATGGCTGATTAAATCTCTGATTGGGGTGAGTTATAATTTAAGGATGTTAAACGATTGAGAGATTTTTCTCGACGAGTATTCTTTGAATTAACATTGTGTATGTTGAACTTAATATGTCATTAATTAATGAATTCTATTTTTAATGCGTGGTTTCCATGGATTATTGGAATAATGAATACAATACCATAAATATGATATGATTAATATTAGAACCATAAGTTATGTTAAGGCTTGGATTAAATCCTTAACACTTTGGAATTCCAATCAACGTCAACTTATGACATGGGTGTTAATATAATTCCATATAAAGAAAAGCTTAAGGATATCACAAGCATAACTACCTAACACTGAACTCACCCAAACATTTATTAAATTATCAAATAATTATTAATCAATAAATCATTTTAATTAAGATCTGAAAAAAAATCACCCAAATCAAAATACGACCAACTAAAAACAATCGACTATTAAAAAGTATCATCCCTGAGGATTCGACCCGAGTGCTGCAATACACATTAACTGAGCACCAGAACCTTGAACAGTCAATAGGTGATAATAGTCCATGATTTAAAATGGAATCGTTTCTGGGGATGGTGAAATTATGTAGTCATTAGTTTCTGGTTATGAAAAAAAAAACAAAATTTAAAAACATTAAAAAAAATAACAAAAAACCCATATTCCCTTATCTTCAAAAATATCTCTGAATGCCCTCTTGCCTCCCAAAAAATACCGCAGATTTGCTTAAACCTGAAATAGAGAAAAAAATTCACCAACTTAGGAGGAAAATTATGTATAATCAAATAAATCAAGAACCAATCCTTATCCAACCAATTGAATTAGATATGTATAATCATAGTGAACAAACCCATAAAGAACATGATTCCCCTAATATGAATTACCAACCCCTTGGTATTCAATATCCAAACATAGATACTGAAATTGATGTCAAATAAGATTTGATTCATCTTCTTCCTCATTTCCATGGACTATCTGGTGAGGATACACATCTCCACCATAAAGCGTTCCAAGTGGTGTGCTCTACCATGAAGACTCTAGGGGTTTCTGAGGAACAAATAAAACTTCAATAATTTCCTTTTTCCTTAGTTGACTATGCCATGTCATGGATTTACTACCTACCTCCCGGTTCAATAACCACATGGAATGACATGAAGAGACTCTTTTTAGAAAAATTCTTTCCTTCTTCTCGTACTACTTCTATCTAAAAGGAAATAATTGATATTCATCAATTCCCAAATGAATCACTCCATGAATACTGGGAGAGGTACAAAAAGATTGTTGAAACCTTCCCACACCACCAAATCTAGGACCAACTATTGATCCAATACTTCTATGAGGGGTTAATGGCTATGTTGAGAACTATCATTGATGCTGCAAGTGGCGGTTCTCTTGTTGGTAAAACTCCTACAGTTGAAAGAGATCTCATAAGCAACGTGGCTGAAAACAAACAACTATTCCATACTCGAGCACATGATCAAGTCAAACATACCCAAGAGAATCAATATTTAGATCCCAACAAGATGACTAAGTGGATGAGTGAACTTGCAGGACTTTTGTGACAAATAACTGTCTTCCAAAGCCCCAACCTCATCTTCTTCACAATCAATGTTTCCTAGACCTATCAAAAACTATGGAATCTTCCACTCACTAGGTCATCTAATAGACATATGTCCCCAACATCGAGATGAACGATCTGATTCATCTAGGCCAATGGAGCTCAATGCAACATATGCTCAGAGGAACACCAACCGTCAACAGTCATGTCTGTTTGTTAGAAACTTCAACCAACCCCACTCTGATCCCTTCTCTTCGACCTTCAACCATGTCATGAGGTATTTTACTTCCATTTCTCATCACCCTCATTTCATTCCTCAAAACCCACACCAATTCCAATATGGTCAAGGTGGTGGTAACTTCCATCAACCTTATACTTTTGTTCCTCAACCTCAAAGGAACAATCTTCCTCCAAGATTCTACTCTCCTAGTGAGCCTTCCCAATTACCAAACCAATACAATCACTTTCCCAAGAACCAACATCAAGGTAATCTCAATCATGGATAAGCCTTTTCTTACATGCTGCCATGGGAAAGTGCAGTAGAAGATCTTGCCTCCTTCACCTGTTCTAACCTAAAAAACATTCGAACAAAAATTGGTCAACTTGAATCCCACATGATCCATGAAAAACAATCAAATTCTTCCCAACTCCCAGCTCAACTGTTACCCAACCCCAAGGGTAATGTTAGTGAAATTTCTCACAGATCGGAGAAGAAAATTTTTGTGCCTAAAGATATGTCCTCCAACCCCTTTAAATGATGACCTAGACAATGAAAAGAAAAGGAAACTCAAAAAGGAATATGAATCAATTCCCTTTCCTCCTTCTATTCCACATAGGAACCAAATTCCCTTTCCCCAAGACATTTTTAATCTAAATAAGTCCTTTGAACCCAATCCTGAAATTCTCGACATGTATAGATCTGTTGAAGCCAACATTACCATATTAGATGCTATAAAACAAATACCTAAGTATGACGTGTTTCTCACAGAATTATGCACCCACAATAGGCAACTTAGGACCTTCAAAAATGTTACCAACCAACAGTCTATTCCCACAATGTGAAAATATACAAGGACCTTTACGGTATCATGCCAAATTGGAAGTTTTAACCTTAGTGATGCACTCAAAGACCTAGGAACCTCAATCAATGTCATGCCCAAATCCATCTTCTCCATCCTTGGTCTTGGTCCCATACATCCAACGAGTGTTTTCATTCAATTGGCTAATTGAAGCACTGCTAGTCTTGAGGGTATAATCAAGGATATCCTTGTTCATGTGAATGATCTTATCTTCCCTACTAATTTATATGTCCTTGACATGGAGGGTGAGACAAAATCTTCTCAATATCCCCTAAATCTAGGGAGACAATTCCTAATGAATGTTAGAACCAAGATTGATGTCCATTCAAGCATCTTATCCATGGAATTTGGTGACCAACTAGTCATGTTCATCATTTTCTTAGCCATGAGATACCCATCTAAATATCACTCTGCATTCTCAATCCATGATTCCGAGGACACTTCTGAGAGTCAATTGAAACACATTATAGCATGTTAATCATGTTCTAATGATAAAAGATCTTATGAAATATTCATCATGATTAACAAAGTCATAAATTGTGATGTTGGTGTGGACATGTCATTCATAGTCTCTATCAATATTGAGGATATTGAAAGCTCTCTTAAATCCTACATTAACTCTGATCTATACTGCTCCACCTTGGACATCGACAGTATGAATGAGAATGAATCTGAAGCAATTGAAATCCCTTCCTTTATTCTCGAGTGGTCTAACCCACAAATGAATGATAAGACTAATCTAAAACCTCTTCATGAACACCTGAAATATGAATTCCATTTCTATGATCACTCTTATCTTGTCATTATCTCTAGTTCACTTATTGAAACTAAAGAGTCCAAACTTTTTAACGTGTTATAGGAAAACAAAAAGGCCATAGGATAGACCCTAGATGACATACCAAGAATCAAAACTTTTCTTTTGCATGAATCACATCCATCTTGAGGAATAATCCAAACCAATTAGATAACCACAAAGAAGACTCAATCCACTCAAACATGAGATTGTTAGGGAAGAGACCCCCAAGCTTCTTCAAGATGGTATTATCTACCAAATTTTAGATAGTGAAGGGGTTAGTCCAATTCAAGTTGTACCTAAGAAAGGTGGGATAAATATTGTCACAAATGAAAAATTAGATGTAGTCACAACTTGAGTGAAGAAAAAATGATGTGTGTGTATTTATTACTAAAAATTGAATATTGAAACATGAAAATATAACTACCCTCTTCCATTCCTTGATCAAATGCTAGATCAATTACCTGGAAAGTCACACTATTGCTTTCTTGATGAGTACATCAGCTACATCTAAATCTAAGTCACACTTCAAGACCAAAAAAAGACTACATTAACATGACCCTTTTGAACATATGCATATAAGAGAATTTCTTTTGGCCTTTTTAGTGCTCCTAAAACATTCCATAGGTGTATGACGTGTATCATTATTTAATTGATTGAACATTGCAGGGAATTTATCATGGATGACTTCACCATTTATGGTGAGTCATTTGAATCTTGCTTGAATTCACACTCTCTAGTCCTCCAAAAGAGTGTCAAGTGTATCCCAGTGTTAAATTTTAAAAAATGTAACTTCATGGTAGAATATTGAATTGTTCTAGGGCACATAGTTTCAAAACAGGATATTGAAGTTGATCTTTCCAAAATTGAAGTGATCCAATCACTTCCTAAACGTAGTTCTGTTCGAGACATCAGTTCATTCCTCGATCATGCTGGTTTCTATCAAAAATTCAACCATAACAGGAGTAGTATTTCCCTCCCACTAACTTGGTTTCTCCAAAATGATGTCACATTACATTTTTTTGAGGTTTGCAATAGAGGATTTATTGAACTCAAAACTGCTCTAACATCTTCCCCAATAATCCAACCCCCAGATTGGTCCTTACCCTTTGAGTTGACATGCGATGATTCTGATAGAGCTTTTTGGGATATTCTAGGTCAAAGAAGAGAAATAATTCCTCATGTCATCTATTATGCCTAAAAAACATTTTATGAAAATCAATATTTCTACACTCTCACTGAAAAATAACTTTTAGCAGTTGTTTTTTCCTTAGATAAATTTCATCCCTATATCTTAAGTGCTAAATCTAGAATCTTAATAGATCATTCTACTATAATATAAATACTCATGAAAAGTGATTCCAAACTGATTCTAATAAGATAGATCTTAACGCTCCAAGAGTTTGACCTTGAAATCAAAGATAGACAAGGATAATAAACTCTATGGATGATCATTTATGTAGAATTTATAATTCTTCTCAATATGAAATCATTAATCCTGAATTACCCACTTTGCATGATTCTTCTCTCAATCCAAAAATACCATGGTATACCCCAATTGTAAATTACTTGGTTTTTGGTATTTTTCCAGAAATGTTTTCAGAAGGACAAAAAATGAAGGTAAACAGTGATTCAAAATACTATTTTTGAGAAGAGAATAAAAATTGGAAAATTGGGGCAGAGATGGTAATTATGAGATGTGTTGATGAAAATTAACATTCTTCCATCTTACAATTTTGTCACCCACTTCTTGGAGGTCGACACTTTGGACGACAAAGGACCTCCTAAAAGGTCCTAGACTCTGGATTCTTCTAGACTTCACTTTTCTAGGACTAAAATGATCTCTATCAATCATGCCCCACTTGAAAATGGTTTGGAACATTTTCAAAAAGAAATGAAATCACCCAAAATCCTTTAATTTTCTATGAGATCTTCGATGTTTGGGGAATCAATTTCATGGGACCATTCCCCCTTCCAATGGATTCTCATACATTTTTATTGCGGTAGATTATGTTTCTACGTGGGTCGAGGCTAAAAACACTAGAAAGGATGATTCACATACTATTAGTGAGTTCTTATAGACACACATAATTCACCAATTTGAAACACCATGTACCTTAATAAGTTACATAGGAACACATTTTTACAATAGAACCATGGAATCTCTTTTCAAAAAGAATGGTGTTGTACATAAAATGTCAACTTCACGTCATCCCCAAAAAATGCCATGGATGAAATTTAAAATACAGAATTCATAAGAGTGGTTGATAGAACTGTTAAGCCCACTAAAAAAGATTGGACTACAAGATTTGGTGAAGTAATTTGGTTTTGTCAAACTGCCTATAAAACACACATTGGGATGTCTTATTTTAGGCTAGTTTTTGGTAAAGCATGTCATTTTCCTATTGAAATCCAATATTAGTCATTTTGGACTTTGAAAACATATAATTTTGATTGTGAAAAATAAGTTGGAGAATGATTTTTGCAATTGGCTGAACTGGAGGAGCATAAACTTGAATCCTATGAAAATTCCAATATCTACACTGAAAAGGATAAGAAACTCCATGACAAACACATCTGGAGAAAGTTATTTCATGAAGGTGAAAAGGTAATACTATTCAATTTTCGATTTTGACATCCCATAGGTAAGCTTAATTCTCATTAGGAAGGTCCTTTTGTTATTAATAATGTTTTCTCATTTGGTACAGTGCAAGTCCAAGACCCATCTTCAAAAGTGACATTCATAGTCAATGGACATTGGTCAAAGATCACCATGAGAGGAAACACAATCTTGGAATAACATCGACTTCCATCGAATCCCTAACTTCTGCAGTTGACCCACAACTGGATGGAGATGGAAACCCACCAAATCCAAACTATGGGTACCTCTTTCCCTTTAACTCCTATTCTCTCCCTATCTATCTCTCTCTCTCTTTATTTATTTTTCTTCCTCCCTCCTCGTTTTTTACCACTTTACTCAAAAAAAATTTCTCATTTACTCTTCCAATCATGTGTGGGTGTATCCATAAAATAATCAAAAAATATCTAAAAAACTAAAAAAAGTCATTTAATAAAATATGAAAAATCAAGAGTCATACTTACTCACCTTCTAATTTTCAAATTTTTCCAACCATTTTGGGGTGTCAAAAGATATGGTTTCATCTCAAAAATTTTGTGCTTTCTTCCTAAATTTGGGTAAAGAATATTTTTTCAAAATCATCAAATTTTGAATGCTCAATTTTTTTTATTTTTAAAATGATTTTCCCCACCCGTGAGGAAAAAAATTGCTTTCATGACAAGGCCACCTATGGACATCTTTTCAAAATATGTGTTTTCACCCCCATTTGTGAATCTTGCGTTTGTGGCCCTTAGATCTGAGTTTCCAACTTTATTGTGCATTAATATGATAGAGGCATTTTCTGAACCTCATGAGAATAAAAATATCCAAATTGCCTCCCATTAACCATACAATAATCCTCCTTTTGAAATCCCCTTAGAGCCTATGAAAACTTTTCCATTTTTATCCACATTACAATCCCAATACCTTATTCCACCCAATATCACAAAGGATTTTCATTTCATATTTTTTTGAAATTTAAGTGCGGGGGTAATGGATTTCATTTTGGGTCCCTTTTATTGATTTTCAACATAATATCCTATTCATGAGGAACAAAATCCATTTTATTTTGGGGGAGAGGTTGTCATTTAGTGGGAATGTATATATATTTTTTTGTTCAAATGATATTGAAAACTATTCAAAAAAAATCAAAAAAAATCAAAAAATTGAAAATAAGACTAGGTTGTGTCTTGGGTGGGTCAAAAATCATTGTTCCTCATCCTTTTATCTTGTTATAACTATTACAATTAATATCATGAGGAGATCAAACATTGTTTGGGATATGAGTGTGAGATCTCTTTCAAGTTCATCATTCGAAAAAATAAATAAAAAAGAAAACAATAAACATTATGTCATTAGGAGAATTTTTGTGGTCTATAAACATTTCATCTTCACATTCACATCAAATTTCCTTCCTCTTTTGTGTCTTATTTAAAATTTTTATTCCCTCATAAATGTATGTTTCCATCTCTTTTAATGTCTCATTTCCAGAAAATGTCCATTTTTTTCCATGTTGGTATTTTACCCCCTTTTCCTATCTTTTGGATAACATCTTTTTACCATCCCATAGCCTCAGAAAAACCCCAAAAATACCTCTTGGTTTTTGAGCACTTTAGGATTGGAAATGGAAACTGAGAGCACTTTGAAATAGTAATATTTTCACTTTTGGTTGGTGAATGAGTGAATCTCCATAAATTAATTTCATCATATTGAGAGGAGTATGTTTTTTGTGCCACCATTTTCCATTTATAAATTTAAGCATGAAAAAATAAATTGTTTTTGTAACATAGTTTCTATAACAAATTGAGGTGGAATTCAATATTGATGAATGAAATAGTTTAAACCATCCCTGAGTAGGTAAAACAAAATTTTAATATTTTTTGGTGAGTAATAATGATTTTTTCATGTTTATATATTTATTTCACATGAGGAAATTTACCTGACTAAGTGAGGGAGTTTATGTTATTAATATTTTCATAACTTTTTATATACTCCATTTACTGATTTTACATGAAATGTTCATAACTTGTGTGAAATATTAATGTATAAATTTTAAATATAATTGTCAAGCACTATTTGAATTCATCAAGATTCAAGTATATTTAATGTTTTAATAATAAATATCACCCTAAGGATCCAAATTGGGTTATTATTGTTTTTTAGGATTCCTTATTTAATTTAAAAAATATCTTTTTAAGTAATCAGTTTCCAATTCTTCCATTTGAATGGACATATGGTCCTCATAGGAAGGCCCAAAGAATTTGTGATGAAACTAGAACAACTATAAAGATTGAATTACTGGGCTCAATCCAGAATTCCAAATTTGTTAATTCTCTTCCAATGGTCGGGGGACAATGTATTTCATCTTGGATAAAAATTTCAAGGCCCAAATCCAAACACAAGGGGCCCAACTGATAAATTTAATTACAACCCACCATTATGGTCGGAAATTAAAATCCGGACACTATTAATGAAATTTCTCATGCTCTATTTATCCAATGAAGATGATATTTTTTTGTGCGAGATAGGAAATATAGGAAGACAAATTTTCTGAAGAATGTATTTAGATTTGAAGTCATCTTACAATTCAAAAACCCATTCACATTTTGACCTTATGAAAATAATGGATTGAAATAGATAGATTACAATTATTTACTCCAACCGCCATAACGTTGAATCTATAAGTCCAAATGACTCAAAATTTTGGGAGTAGTCGAAAAAGACTATTATCTACGACAATAAAGAAGTGAATATCTTGGTATTCAGCTATCTGTATGGCCCAACTGTCGATTCAAGTTGAGGGGGCAGTTTTGAAATGAAAACAGTACAACTCCTTGGGCTATAAATACATCCCCCTCCTCTCCATAAAGATGTGTAGAATTTCATAAGATAAAATCATATGTTGGAATGACCAAAGCCTTTAAAAGGCTTGGGAGGACCTTCCATACTCATGTTTTCACTTGAGAGACGTTTCCTCCTCTCTTTGTTTTCATTTACTTTTGTGTTGTTCTTCGTTTGTAATCAGGTAAGTGTTAGTTTTTGTAATTATATTTTAATTCAAGTTTCTTATTCATAATATATAATTCTCATCCAGCTTCTATTAAACAATATTAATGTAGTTAAGATAGTTTAAATAAATTTGAATGCATTTCCCTTATTTTGGTTTCTCATTCAATCTAAAGTCTGTATTTAATTCTCTTCATTGTTTGTGTGTGTGTGTTCAGCACACAACTCTTTTCTTATCCATTTATTTTTATTTACTTATAAATTTATCACAATAATATTTATAACTAGATTAATAATCATTTTAATGGTATAGTAGATCTCTCATTGGGTTGAGTTATAATTTAGGGATGTTAACCTATTGAGAGCTTTTGCATGATGAGTATTCTTTGAATTAACATTGTGAATGTTGGAATTAACATGTCATGGAATAATGAATTTTTTTCTTTATAGAGTTGTTTAAATGGATTATTAGAACCATAAATACACTACCATAAACAATATATGATTATGATTAGAAACCTATGTTATGTTAAGTCTTGGATTAAAGCCTTAACAATTGGGAATTCCAATCAACGTCAACTTCTGACATGGGTGCTAATTTAAGGCAAAATAAGGAAAATATCAAGGATATAAAAAGCTTAACATCCTAATGAAGAACTCACCCCAATAAATATAAAATTCTTAAATCAATGTTAATCAATCAATCAATTCATTTAAGCGCTACAAACAAAACCCCCAATCAAAATACGATCTACTAAAAACAACCGACTATTAAAAAGTATCATCGCCGATGATTTGACCTGAGTGCTGGTATACACATTAGCAGAAAACCGAAACCTTGAATGGTCGATAAGCGACAATCAGTCGTGCTTTCAACATACTTTGGTATCTTTGTAAATACATTAAATGTATCATCATCTTATTTATATGAGATTACTTCGGGAAAAGTTTATATATTCATGTCATATTTATTAATATCCTAACTCATTATTAAACATATTTATCTATCATCATTTATTGAAATTAATATTTTATACACTCTAGTAAGAGGTTATAATATCCCCACAAACACACCGTAGGGCTTCACTATAAGTCGGCAGGCTCTGGCATTTAGGGAGATGCACATGACTTATGTAGATAACTAAACTTGGGGTACTATTGAGAGGCATATGGGTCCTAGATGTTATAATGTGGTGTGAGAGATTTTTTTTTTGTTTATAATTTGGAAATAATATAATTGGGCGAGAAGAATTGTAAATCGATAATGATTTTCTCTTGGGTGTATCTTTCCCATATACAAGAAGAATCCAAATTTCATCTAATGGGATTTATTGTTTTTGGATTTTCACTATTACATTTGGTTTGATTCCATTATTGGGTGACAAACCTGAATTTTGATGTTAATACTAATAGGACTGTGGGTTATTTTTTTAAAACATTATTATGTGAGGGTATTCCATCCATTATTCATATTATAAACTAGTAAGAAATAACATTCCAGGAATTAAGAAATTATACATAGGACACATTACATGTTAGAATGATGTTGTGATTGGAAACAAGGTAAATATACCAACTATTATAATAAATTTATTTGTAGGGAAATGAGAATCATGGTTGGTTCTCAAATTTCATGACAAAACCGTAGTACTTTTTTCCATTTTAGTTTACAGCAGACACCCTGAGAAACCTATTGTGAGATGCTGAGTCCTAGAACATTAGTCGTGTGGGCTCAAATGTGTTATAGTGTGGATTAGTTGGATTCCATATTTAAGTTAATAAGAAGTATGTTCCCTTATGTATCAGAAATTGGTGAACCATTTTGTTCATCCATTATATATGGATGTGAAATGAATATGAAAATGAATGAAAAATTGAAATGAGAAATATAGAACTCGACCTAGATTCCACTATTGACTATGTATGAGGCAATGTCTCTAGTGACTTTTTCAACTATTTCCTTTCCAACAGTCCATGATTTAGTATAATTCTAGGTAGAATAACCTTATTATATGAAGCTTTTGACATATAGTATACTTTTGAATTGTAATCATTGATATCGTTATTTGCATTGGTGTCTGTTTTGGATTATAGAATTATGTCACTATAACGACATCCAGTCATATGAAATGAGGGTGGCGATAACCGCATACCAAGGGTGGTGAGATATAGGATACCAGTGAATAATCCTATTTTTCCAATAGTGGTACCAGCTCTTATTCAATACACAAGTGCTATGGCATATTTAAATCAGCGGTTTTATCATTTCATGTAGACATTTTAAGAGAACTGTGTCTTTCCTTGTCTATAGATGAGCTAAAGTAGGTGTTAAATCAGCCTCATCCCCCAATTTTTTGGGTGATGGCAGTCTACAGGCTTCTGAACTATCACTTGAGACTAAACTATCTATCTTTTATAATCTGGAGACACCTCTTGAGAGGAGAGTGAAGCTTGAGACTTATATGCTTCCGTGAATAGAAAAGTGATGGTGGGGTGTTCTGAATCATGATGACAGCCTATGAAACATGGTTTGGAATAAACTCCAATCTTTGTTCTATAAATACTCTACATCAAAACTCGGTGATCCCATAGGTCTACTGATTTCATGTGTCCAAAGTAGGGCACTATGACATTTATAGAGTGATTGGATTTCTTTTTAGATTTGTAATGTTTTTCGCAGACAGACCATACTGATGAGTAATCCCGGGAGAGACGCTTCAAGGATGGTCCTTGGCATTCTAATTAATCTCAGTTCAACAGTTTGAAATTGACCACAATTACTATAATTATGAATAGGGAACTAATTATAGAGCGGTTCTTAAGGGAGGATGTGGGTGTATAGAATAATAGTGTAGTCTATTGACCTATTGGATCAAATTATTTAAGAAGGAAGTGATCCCTTGAGGATTCATATGAGATGAGTTCCATCCAAGTTGTGAGTGTTTGATGTGTGGTTTTTTCCCCAATGTGATAGATGAAATCACATGAAGAATAAATGAAATTGTGACCCAGTTGATTGTCGATCCTATAGAAGGATGGTCTACATGAATATTGGTTGCATGACCTTCACTCTAAGAGTGAGTGGTAGGGGGTCGTCTCTAACATAATGTTTAGGAGAAGGTTTCTCAACACCGTGCTAGACTAAGAACTTGAGTAGTACCATTTGATCAAGATGAGGTTGGGGTGGTCATTGATTAGGAATCCATACAATGTTAACATTAATATATCTGAGTGTGTCTACTCATGGTAGTTAGGTTTTTTAATAGGGTCGTGGTTCATGTCTGATCTATTATCTACATCCTACACCCAAGGAGTATGATACCAAACCATCTACTGTGAAAAGTATGATCTTAGTAGACTCAATTCTTGTGTATACTATTTTTGACATAGGTACATCACATAGATTGATATATGTACCAATTGTGGAAATTCATGGTTCTGTGATTTAGATTTATAAGGGTGTTGTGAATCTTGACACTCTTTTTTTTATTAGAATAGAGGTTGTAGGATAATGCATGGAGTGCCCCCATTAGGTTGGTGGGTGTCACATCATATGGAATCTATTTTCCTTGAGATGATAAGGTCTGAAGTCATACTAAGGATTGAATTTCTTGTATCTTATTGATATTACATTTATTTTTATCACCAGAGGAGCAATTTTACATCACCATTGAGAGCAATTTATACATGCATGGGTTAATGAAGTGTCTAGGAGAGCCGAGTTGGACAAAAAAAATGGGTGTTGGGATGAATGGTATCCTAGATAGATAGTTTGTATTTAGAGGATCAGGTAGCATGTCTAGAATACTTTCCCATAGTTTTCGGTCATTTCTAGGATGCTTTCCAAAATGATATTTCAAGTTTACCTCTTGATAGAGAGGTTTAATTCTCCATTGAGTTAGTGACAAGAGATTCAATGGTATCTATTCGTCCTTATGAGAGGTATAATATTGAGAATCATGATTTCAATAGGTAATTAGAGGATTTATAAAAAAAGGGAGTTCTTTGATGTAGTAATTATCTATGTGTTTTCTATTTCTTTTTTCAAAAAGGATGATGGTACTTTTTAGGTATACATGGATTATCATAAATTGAACCAGCTGAAGAATAATAATATTAGGAATCCCTTTATATAGATGAATGAAAATTTTGATTAGCTTTTAGGATCTCGATTGTTTTCAAAATGTGTTTGAGGTCAAGATATAACCAGGTATATTTTCAACCTAAATACATAACATGTATGAATTTTCCTAGGACGTATAGTCTATAAGATTATGATGTTATTCCATTTGGTCTCATAAATAAAGTGTAATTTTTCCTGGAGCTGATGAACGATGTGATCCATTCTTACATGGATTCATTTTTGTTGGTTTTAATGGACAATATCTTAGTGTATTCTAAAAATCAATTTGACCATTCCAAAAATATTGAGATCATTTTAGGTACACTGATAGGGAATCAGTAATATTCTAGGATAACAAGGGGACACTTTTGGATGGATAATGTTCACTTACTGAATCATATTATCTCAGAGATAAGAGTATTGGTTGAACTATAGAAGGTGAGATCTATATTTTTCTAGGAGAAACCCAATGAATAATTTAGCATGTGGAGATTCTTAGGGATAAATGGTATTATAGGTAATCCATACAATACATTTCATGCATAGAGGCCACATTGGTGGGCTTGAGAAAGAATGTTGTTATGTTTTCATGGTCATATAACAATGAGTAATCATTTCAGTAGATGAAAGAGAGATTTAATTCATCAGTAATCATGTTACTATGAGAGAAGGTAAGGAGCTACATTATGAATTGTGATGTATCCATTATCGATCTTGGTGAAGTTTCGATGTAGGGAGATAGAGTCATGTAATACAGATCTTGGAAAATAAGGAAACACAACAGGAACTACCAGACACATGATATAGGACTGGATAAAGTTGTTCATTAATTCCACTATTGATGATATTATTTACTAGGAGAGAATTATGTAGTGAACACTGAAAAAAATCCTCAAGAATATATTTTAACAATGTGATCTTGATTTGATGTAGTGAAGCTTGGTTGAATACATATAGTCTTTTGGAATCTATCTTACTTACATGTCTGGGACAAAAAATTCAGTGGTTTAAGCATTGATCAGGAGGACCCAGATACATGTAATTTAAGAGGAAATTAGTGAGTGGAAGCTTATAGATTTGATGTATGATATACACTTGGATGTTCCAGATGGTAAGAGAAATACTTATCATTCATCCTTATATTTGACCTCCACTCTATTGAATATATTTAGGATGATTTAGCTATCATATTTAGTTGGCCTAGTTCTATTAGAGAGTGTGGCAGGTGAGGACCCTCCTCCTAGTTGGATTGTAGGAATGGATGAGGTTCTACATATATATGGTCGCCTTTGGGTTCCAGTGGACATACGTGAGGAGATGATGTGGGAGTTTCATTCCACAAATTAGGTAGTACACCCCAACGTCCCAAAGATTTATTTTGACTTACACATTCATTAATTGTGGTAGGTTATGAAATGAGAGGTATCATGTTTCTTCAGGAGGTGTTCCACATGATAGTAGGTGAATGAAGAACATTACTGACTAGTCAGAATTTTATATTAGTTACCTAATCCAGAGTGGAAAAGGGATAATATCTTGATGGATTTTTTCTTGGTATACTGAGGTGGCCTCAAGGTAGTATGTTTTTTGGTTTGTTGTTTATAGGATCGAAAATGTTTCCAATTTCCTACCAATCTTGGAAACCATTAGATTTGATGAGAATGGGAGGTTTAATATCCATGAGATAGTAAGAATTTACGTGGTCTCACACACTCTCATTTCATATAAGGACACTGGGTTCATGTCTCATTTATGGTAGAGTTTGTAGAGGGTGTTGTGTATACATGTTCTCCTGGTCACATCATACCACCCTCAGACTGAAAGCCAATAAGAGTGTATGATAAATGTTCTTGAGGACATGATTTGATCATTTTTCCTAGATTTTGGCAGATCTTGGGATATAAATATACCCCTCTTTAAGTTCACATTCAATAATAGCTATCATGAGGTGATATAGATGGAACCTTATGAGGATTTTTACGGTTTTCCATTATAATTGCACCTGTTCTAGTTAGAGGCAGGTGACATAGATTTACATGGATTGTGTCTCATATATGTGAAATCTGAGTATGTCCGATTGATCAGGAAGTAGATGTCTGTTTTCCAGTCTCGATAGAAATATAAATTCGATCACCATAGATGATCCCTAGAGTTCAAGGTCAGGGATTGGGTCTTGCCCTTGTTCACTGAGGATATGAAATTTATGTATTGGGAGATAGGATAAGTTTTAACCACAAAATGTTAGGCTATATTAGATTTATGGTAAATTAGGGCCCTTACCATATCAATATTAGTTACCATATATGTATAGATTCATGAAATACATCTTCCACACATCTCAGATGTAACATCATCATTAAAACATGTCTCATGTTTTTCATCATGAGGTGGTAGAGTTGCTTGTAGATGCATCCTTTGTGGAGACTCTGAATCTTATCGATGATCGGAGAATGATGGTTCTATAAGGCTAGTCGATTCCTCTTGTATAGTTTCTATGGCACCACAACCATTTACATGAAGAGACTTTGGATCAATATGTTGTCATACGTTATTAGTGGATGGATTTTTTCTCATACAAATATTGACCACCCAATAGTGGGGAATTTGTAAATTAATTTCTTTAAGGGGGGGGATATTATAAGAACCTTTTTTTATATGACATGAGGATCATTTTTTGGTTTAAATTCATAATATGGCCTGATGTGAGTTTCCAGTTTCATCATGTGTGGTTCGGGGGTGTACGTGATTTGTTCGGATCCAAAACCCAATCTTTTTGGGTGAAATAGGCCTATTGTATGATTATTAGAAACCATGCTATGTAGTTCAAGTGGTTAATTCTTGTTGGAATAGTGGGTGCCCTAGACCTAACTATTCAGTTCTTTTGATTACCATATCTTGTATACAGTAAGCTATGCATGATGTCATCTTACCATTATAGTGTAGAGTTTTCTACATCCATTATTGAAATGGTAATGTCCAAAGATTAATTGCCGCATGAAATGGTTATAGAAGTTCCCTGTCTATAATGAGAACCTATAGATACTATGACATCAATATTAAATATATTTTCTATGGTCGAGATACATCTTACTGATTGGAAACAGTAGATGTCTGACCTTCAGGTTATGGGGGCTCATAAGCATTGAGACTTATTCTAATGAAGTTCACACTTTGTGATATCTAATAGTGAGATCATGAGGACTGACCCACTAATAGGAACACCACATGTTTCCGGTGTCATTGGATGTTCCTATCTACGATCATGTGTAATTGTCTCTTGACTTGAAATCATTACCAATGAATGTAATTTTGATTGTGTAATTTGACGCAAGAAGAAAACCATGGCAATGAAGTCGTGGAGAGGTAGTTTGTGTTAGGTGCATTGTTGGTGACATGAAATTGGTTGAATGGTCAAGAGATGATTTGTAACATCTGAGTTATGGATGTAATATATCTCAGGACTTGTTAATATGGATGGTAGTACCTTTATAAGACCATTTCAATGGAAGTAAAGAGTAAATCCATCCTATTAAATCACCAAACTATAAAGAAAGAAAAAAGGCGATGACATGAGAGTGCATCCTGCATTATGAGATATTATTGTATAATACGTTATATTACACAACACATGTTCATAGGTTGGTTTTTGTTGATGTGACAATCCTTATTTCATCAGGGGCAATAATGGGTTGCTAGATCCCCCTCTTGGCCTGTGAATACTATTCCCTACTGTCAATATAAGGGCCTTGAGGGTCACACACAATAGCATATTCAAGAATCTACCCTATTTAGTTGAATAAGAGTTTTGGACATAGTGGGCCCTACCATAGGGGTCCAAATTTTTTCCAAAGTTAAAGGATCACCAATGCAATAAAAAATCATATTATTTGAGTTTAGAATAATAAGTATTGAATTTATTTTTTAAACGTATTTACGAGTTTTAAGTAAGTACATGACAAAATATTAATTGACAAATACTAAATTATTCAAGGTTTAATTAATATTTATGGGAGCGACTAGTCATGTTAACGACTTAATTATTATCACTTAAAATATTTTAATATATTAAAAGTAAATGATAATAATATTTATGACATAGTTTAGTAGTCATAAAATGTCATTGATAGTTTGTTATGTATTCGAGGCCGACAAGGCGATACCTGGTATTTTAATTAACCACTATAAATAGAAGAGGAGGGGAATTTTCCAGATACTATTCATGTAGCTTCTCTCTCATCTCCTCTCTCCCATAATCTAGAGAGAGATGCTCTGGATCAAAGGAGCATTGATCAAGCACTCTATCAGGCATCACTAGCAAAGCAGTGAGGTGATCATCAGAGCGTCGAAGGTGTCATTGTAATTCTATGCTAGCACCCAAATTATGACGAACAGTGCTCCCGCGGATTCCTTGAAGCATGTGTAAATGATCTATAAGAATTCAACTTCGGATTCTTCGAGCAACGATCACCAATGACGAGAAGACGTCGTGCAAAGCTTCAGAATTATACCATGTATTTTTATGTTTTAGTTTTGTGCTTGAAACCCTTCACGTGAGATCCATGGATTTAATCAGGCTGCTATTCACCAATATCAACAAGTTTACATCAATCGTCAGTTGATTTTTTTTAAAACTCACCTGTTTGGGGCTTCCGCTGCATGCTCGGTTCCAACAAGTAGTATTAGAGGGAGCACGTGTCGATTTTAAGCCAAGAAAAAGTTAAATTTTCATTATGTTATGAAGAGCACATTGATATGGTCCCAATTCCGCATACCAAATTTTAATCCGATACCAGATGACAATTCTCTATTCATCATAAATTTTTGTTTTGGATTAAAACTGATCGTTTAACAAAGTTCAAAATTGATGAACTATTTTTATCAAAATAAATTCATACTAGAATCGTATTTTCAGTGAGCACTATTAATTATTATTGTTAAAATAATATTATTATAATAGTAATTTTATTATTATAATATTATATCATAATAATATCTTATTATTATAATGTTAAAGCCTATATGTTAGGATAATGAAAAAAATATTGGAGGGAATGAATTGCAATGCAAGTCATTGGTATAAAAATAAAAATTATTAGGGGGGGGGGGGGGGGTGGACAAATAGCAGGTCGCGCAAAAAAAAAGGAGACTGGGGCCGATCGGCCCCCTGTTAACATGCATGGAGGCTCGAGAAGCCCCCACCTCCCGCCTTCCACCGAGCTACAGCATGCCACCCCGGCGCTCCTCCATTTTTTCCTTCTCCCTCACCAAGCCTGTGCAGCTCTCCTCGGCGCCCAGCAGGTCTGGTCCTGGCTGTCTCCCTCCTGCAGCTTCTGGCCAGCTGCATGCACCTTGGTTGGCTCTCCCTGTCACACTGTTGAGCACCAGGCAGTGGCCGAGCATCAGCAGCAGCAACGATCTCCCCTCCTGCCGGCCGTATTTCCAGTCTGGCATCCCCTGCCTGCCTCCTCCCTTCCTGCAGGACCAAGTAGCCCCCTCTCGTTCTCTCTCCCTTGCTAGCCTCCTGGGATGGCTCCCCTTCCCACACAGAGTAGCATCCTTATCCCGAAGTGGCATGACGACCCGCACCCCATGCACCATCTGTATAAACCAGCCCACACCAGAACCCATGCTGGGTTCTTCCTCTACCGTGCAACAAGGGTGCTGCCCCTTACCCCAAAGGCTCTTCCTCCCATCATGCCTGGTTGGCGCATCCCGCACCCCACACCACCAACACCCAGCTGACAGCCCCTTTGAGTCCCCGATGCTCTACGCTGCTGCTCCACCTCCTGGGGAGACCACCACCGATTGGCCCAGTTTTTTCCGCCACCAAGGTATCCCATAGGAGTCCCGTTAGACTCAAGGTGACCCAAAATATGACCAGGCAGGTCTGCCTAGCCAGGAACAGGCATGGGCATGCTTTCTCGATCAAGGAAGCCCCTACATGGGGTCGGTATAGCCCGCGATGGGCCTATACATGTCCAGCCCGACCTGCACAGGCTTGCTCGGGATTTGCAGGGCCTGATTATTTTAAATTAATAAAAAGTTAACTAAAATTATTAATCTAATTACTATTGATAATTAAATTAATTAAATATTAATTTTTGGTCCAATGGTGTAATTAATTTAATTTGGAGTTTTATTGAATTAAGTAATTAATTTAATTTTTAGTTTTTAAAATTAAATTAATTAATTGGGACCGAATGGTGTTAAATTGAATTAAAAACTAGAGTGATTTTTTTAATTCAATTAAATGGTATCTAAATTTATTTTAATGCATGTGTAATTTTATTCTACATTATGTTTATAAATACGTGAGTTAATGTGTATTTTGGTCATGAGCCATGGACGAACAAATGTATGTCTGGTGTTTATTTATTTTATTTAATTATTTATTTATTGTAATGGTTTTTTAATTATTAGTTTCATTAAATTAAAGGTGATCTTTGTGTCATCTTATGTTTCATTATATGTGTAAGGGCCCGCACACCCATTCTCAGAGTTATAATTTTATACCTCGAGACCCCCTCGCCTGTGTGAAAGTACAGTTGTATAATGACGAGACGAGGTATGACATACTTCACGCCAAGTGACGGTGACTCACCAGACATGATTTGCTTGCATTGGATGAGCAGACATTACTATTCAAGGTGCAAGCCACACGACTAAAGGTACTTACCCCTAGGGTTTTGGTTGGTCCGTTATTCACACAACGGATCAACCAATAGTACAGGCTCATGATCAGGTGTTCATTTTATTTTTATTGGTTTATTATTTTTGTGCATGTGTAATTTATTGCGCGATGACATAGTATAATAATAAACAACAAATGCAAGATAAAATGAACTTGTGGCTCCATCACATTTCTAATTCTTGAACTGCCTGTTGTTAGTGCGGTCACATAGTATGTGTTTATAAAAATAGAAAATGATTTGTTTTGTGAGACTAAAAAATAATGAAACCCTCAAAATATACATTAAGTCTAAACTACCTTCTATCATTCAAGTTTGGGAACACTGTCTGTTTGAGGTGCCAGTCATGCCATAGCTGAGGGTGCCTCTTATTATTGGGGAGTCCATATAAGAATGATGGGTTGACTTAACTAAAATTTCACCAAAGAAATAGCCATATCTATCTTATTGTAATTACAGAGGCAAGTGTTGAGTTAATCAAGTTCTGATTTTAATATGTCGGGACTTCACTCAACAGATCAAGGAGCCGTAAGTTAAAGCCGTCGGCTAGCCAAAAGGCCACCTAGAACCCTCCAAGTAGTGTCATATCCATAGCTTGTAGACTATGAGGGGTGGTTTCAGGGTCCTTTCCACTAGAATACTCTATTGACATAGTATGCCAATTCTAGCACCGAGGGTTCCAAGAATTAGATAAAATAGTGGGAGGCATTAAATGATTTAAGTAATTAATCAAATCAAATTGTCTAAACGAGTAATTTAGATCAAATGAACTAATATGCTAAAATTTATTTTTGTAGAAAAAATGGCTAGTTATACAACAAGATTTAAACTGTGATATTATAATGGACAAAGTAAATGTCCACACTGACACGAGTATCCATGAATAGTACAGGTGTGTCTGCATAGTACTATGATATAGGAAACTCAAGGTGCCAGTGCCCCCAACACTCTTAAACTACCTTAATAAGAGAGGGTGAAATTCATTATAGGAGACTAATGTACAAAGCATATGATAGTCATATCATTATGATTCAGTCAATCTTTGGGGTTAGTTGTGGTGGCTACACCAGGACATGGATGATAAAACATAAAGTCTCATCTCCGAGATGTTTCCAAGGATAAATCAAAGCAATGATATGAATAAGGTGATCTTGCACCGGCATGTGTAAATTGAAAGATTGATCATGACCTATAAATGGATTCCTTTCTCATATCATTTTCACCACTTTTCTCAAGTCCCGTTTTAAGTTAAAAAACGAACAAGTATTGAGTAAAAAGCTCCATTTCCTATCTAGGTATGGTTCTCTAAGTGGATAAGAATAAAATACAATTTAGTTTTAATTCTTATGGAAAATAAAATTGAACGACAATGTGGAAAGGTCAAAGGCATTTAATTCCAATGAAACATTCAAAATGTCCTTCAATTAATGAAGTATTAAAAAAGTTTATTTTCATTGCATATTATAAAATAATAGTATGGAAGTCTAAAAGAAATAACTTGATTTAAAGAAGCAAGTTACTACTTTGATATTTGGAATATTCATCAATGTAATTTTTTCTTTTTACTACTTGGTTATTTAATACTATATGATTTTTATGTATGTGTATTTAAATACAATAAATATGTAAGTATAGAAACATTACTAGAAGTCAGGTGTATTCTACAAGTGGTTGTGAAAGGGTGATACATAGGCCAATGGTGATAAGTACATGACTTCTTTAATTTCCATGAGAAATATTTGTGTTGAACTATTTTTGAGTATTACCACAAACATTAATCTCATGTGTCATTGGACACAAGGATACATTATTTCAGGTTCTAGAATGAATGTTGTTTTTGGTAAACCCATTTGATAGTTTAGTAATACATGAATCACAGGCAATTAATGATGAATATAAATGTAAGACATATACCCAGTTGTGAAAAGAGGAACATTTTCAAGTAATACTAAAAGTGAATGTCATCAATATACAAAGTATGGTATTTAGGCATGGAATAGCTAAATACTTTTTGTATTATCGACATCTTTAGTTTTAACAAAGGAGCCTTTAGAAATAAAGGTATGTCACAATGATTTTGGAAATAGTTCAATAAGTATGTGTGAACAATTTCATGTATAAGCTAGATGTATATATACTTCATAAAATTCCTTTAAGAAATTAACTAATAATAAAGTTAAGTAACTGCATGGTCAGGAGCTATGAGTTGCTTCAAGTTGGGATACTGAAGAATATCTCGACCAAGCATTCATAAATCATGATAATGTAGCGTGGAGAAATTCATAAATTCACATTACCTGATCGATATCATGACATTGATGTTAACAATGAGGATTCATGGTAAAGTCTTACATATCAACATTGATCAACAAACATGTAGCATGGAGTAATTCCTGAATGCATATGCCATATATCAAAATTTTGATGTAAGTAGTATCAATGTTGTAACTAGCAGAAACTTCCATTAAATTTTATGAAATGCTTTTCTAATAATGGTGATATTACATAGCCATATACCAACTATAATGACAGATGGATATCATACGAGTCAAAGTATGATGTAAATCCATTATGTCATAAGGAAATGTGTTTGGATGCAAATTGGTTGTTCAGATACAAACACACTTGCATCATGATAAACACATTGTGAATCTATTGTAAATTATCCTAAAAATTTATTAGGATGTTACATAAATCACTATCATAGAAAAGATATAGTCTTGTTATAGGCTGTATTTCTATAAGAGGTTGTACATCTCTATTTGAGATAGTGGGATCTATATTGACTTGTGTTTACTCAATGCTCAAGATGCACAAATAGTTTTCATAGGAACTAGTTCCATAGGCGCATGTGGAATAAAGTATGTTCTAGAGACACATATTGTGTAGGAAGGATAAAACCATGGTGATGGTTTTTGTATTCACCACAGTCAGTGATATATTATTCAATGTGAATAATATTTCCTACAAGAAAGCATTATATGGAAATTAGATACAATTGATAAGACCAACTAAAATTCAATTAATGTATTCCATGTATCAAATTGAAAAAGGGGATTATTATTTTGAATACTACGTTGGGTATTCAAGTGAGTTGATACATGGAAGGTACAAGTGTAGTCCCAATAAGGATCGATTGGTTTCCCCAAGTCGTTAGGCCTAAATCCATTAGAATTTTAATTATCATAGCTAATATCTATGATCAAATTATTTATAATTGGATGTCATGACCACCAATCATGGATGGTGTCTATATGATGCAACCAGAAAGGGATGGTAACATCGCATAATGCTAATAAAGGTGGAAAGTTACTAAAATCCAGTTTATGATTAAAGTAAGAAACATGATCATAGAATATATATTTGCAAAAATAGTTTTCCATGTTTCTACGAGAGGTTAGTGGGAGCACCAATGTTTTTCAAGAAAAATATGTTCAGAAACATGTGGGAAAAAGACATTGGTCTTATAGTTAGTTAAGACCAAGATAATGTTTATTCTCCAGAGATTGACTTAAAGTAGTAACCTAAGTTCTAGGGAACAAGATCTACTATGGTAGATCTATAAGTTGTTTGGTCCTAGTCAATCGTACATATAGTGACATTGTATTGAAAAATACAAGTGGAATAATTCAAGAGATGAATTGTTGCCCATGTCACAAGGCATAATATCTCAATGTTGACTGGTCCGTGACATGGAAAGAGATAAACATAGTGAGTTACAATCCATATGTCGAAGCGATGGATTAGCCACACATTCCATAATATGCACAAGAACTGATATTGCCAAGGTATATTGGGAAGATATTAGTTATATCTAGGAGAACTACAAGGGCTGCATTCAAAACTATCTAATTGTACTTTATAAAGTTCAAAAGATATGTACCTAGTAAGTGGAGAAGAAAGAATACTAGTTTTTAGGGATACAAACTAGTCTCCCATAGATCGATCTGATCTACTATTGAAGTTAGGATAAAAGTGATGAGTGAGACAAGATCATATAATCCAGTGGTAACCATACCTATAAAGACTGAGTACGTTGCATCTTCTAAGGAAGCTATGAAGCAGATATGCAACAATCTGTTCTAGTTCATGGAATCGCACCTGGTGAGAAAAGTATTATCATAATCTAAATAATGATATTCTTACTGGTCAAGATGTCAAGCTATGATAGTGGAAAAAAATTGATACATACATGGGATGCCATATCTTGAATAGTTTATCTCAAAGAGATGAGGTCTCTATAGTAGAATATCCATGCGGTGGAACCGTGGAGGACCCAGTAGCTGAAGTCGTTACTCAGCAGAAACATGATGTTCATCATGTGAGTGGCTAATAGGTTTGTTTATAAAGTGGGCTCATGTGCAAGTGCGAGTGTTGAAATAGTTGGTTCCCTAAACCCAACTATTCAGTGCTTTTGATTACCATATCATGTATACAGTAAGCTATGCATGATGTCATCTTACCATTATAATGTAGACTTTTCTACATCAACTATTGAAATGGTAATGTCCAAAGATTAATTTTCGCATCGAAAGGTTGTACCAGTTTCTAGGCTATAATGATGACCAATAGGTACTTTGAAATTAATCTTAAAAAATTATTCTATGGTCTAGATAAATCTTACTGATTGGACACAGTAGATGTATGACCTTTAGGTGCTGGGGGCTCATAAGCATTGTAACTTCTTCTCATGAAGTTTGTACTTGGTGATATCTAATAGTGAGATCATGAGGACTGGCCCTCCAATAGGACGACCACATGTTTCAGGTGTCATTGGATGTTTTTATCTACAATCATGTGTAATGGTCTACTAACTTAATATCATTACTAATGAATTTCATTTTGATTGCGTACTTCGGTGCAAGGTGAAAACAATGGAAATGAAGTCGTGCCAAGGCAGTTTGTGTTAGGTGCATCTTTGGTGACATAACATTGGTTGAATGGTCAAAATATGATTTTTCTCTTCCGAGTTATGGAAGTAATATATCTAAAGCCATGTTGATGTGGATGGTAGTACCTTTATAAGACCATGGCCATGGTAGTCATGGGTAAATCCATCCTGTTAAATCAATTTACTATAAATCAAGAAAAAGGGTGATGACACGAGAGTGAGTCCTACTTTATGAGATATTATTGACAAATAAATTATATTACAGACTACGTGTTCATAGGTTGGTTGTCGTTGTTGTGACAATACTTATTTCTTCAGGGTCCATGATGGGTTGCTAGATCCCGCTCTTAGTCTGTGAATACTATTCACTACTGTTGAAATAAGGGCCTAGAGGGTGACACACAATAGTGTATTCAAGAATCTGCCATATTCAGTTGAATAAAAGTTTTGGACATAGTGGGCCTCGCCACAGGGGTTCGAGATTTAGTCAAAGTTAAACGATCACCAATGCAATAAATAAATTCATATTATTCGAGTTTAGAATAATATGTATTGAATTTTTTTATTAAATTTATTTACTTTTTTTAAGTAATTACAAGAAAAAATATTATTTTATGAATATTAAATTATTCACGGTTCAATTAATATTTATGGGATCGACGAGTTGAGTTAACGAATAAAATATTATCGCATAATATATATTAATATATTACATGTAAATGATAATAATATTTATGACACAGTTTAGTAGTCATAAAATTTCATTGATAGTGTATTAATTATTCAGGGCCGACAAGGTGATACCAGGTATTTTAATTGACCAATATATATAGAAGAGGAGGGGCATTTTCTAAATACTATTCATGGATATTCTCTCTCATCTCCTCTCTCCAATAATCTAAATATAGATTCTCTAGATCTAAGGGGCATGGATAAAGAACTCTCTAAGGCATCGATAGCAAAGTGGTGTGGTGATCGTTGGAGCATCGAAGGTGTCATCACAATTCCTCACTAGCACCCGGATTACGAAGAACGGTGCTCCCGCAGATTCCTTTAAGGGTGTGTGGAAGATCTAGAGAAATTCGTCTTCGGATTCTTCAAGAATCAATCACCAACGATGAGAAGACATCATTCACAACTTCATAATTAAACCAGATATTTTTATTATTTAGTTTTGTGCTTAAAACCCTTCACACACGATCCTCAGATTGAATCAGGATGCTATTCGTCGACATCGACAAGTTTACGTCGAGCGCCGGGGGAAATTTTCTTAAAACCCACCCGTTTGGGGATTTTGTTGCACACTCGGTTCCAAAAATTCTAACTGTGAGAGGATTGATAGTGGAGTCCTGCAGGTTGAATGGTTAGACAAACCATGCAATTTGGGGAACATGACTATATAGGCGTATCTGTAGATTTTGTATGTGGGTGTGAAAAAGTTGGTTTATATTTAGTCAAACCATTAATACAACTATATAGGTTACCCATTTCTATAGAAAAGGTTTCATAGTTGGAGCATGGTTTGGCCAACCATGAATCCAAACTATGCGACTAGGTAATTTTGTTGAAATTATATTTTTCCCTTAATATTTAGTGATACCTAATCCTATTTTCACATTTCCTACAGCATTGGAAAACAACACATTTTAGATCTCCTCATGGAGATTTTTGGTAGAATGTGATCTCATTCATGCATCTGATATTGGATTTTAGAAATGTTAGTCTCATGGGATCCACATCGGTAATATCCTGATAATTTCTGTGTTGCTCCTTGTTCTTCATGGTATATATAGAGTTATTTAGGTGCAATATAATATGACCTAATTTCAGTTTCATTGTATCTTAATCAATTTTATTTTAATATGGGTAGAATTAGGAGACAATACTAGATGAACACTCTACTATAGTTCTATAATAGGTGGTCAATATTTCATCTATTTGGTTTAGTGAATTATTAAGGTAGTTGTCGTTGTGATACCCTATGTAATTTTTATCACAAACCCTAAATTAATTTTCTTAATTGAATTAAATGTTATGGTTTAAATTTGGTATTACATGTATTTCCCTTGAGACTCGTTGGAAGTTGTTTCCCCAACCATGGACACCCATATTTTGTTCCCTTTTCCTATTCCATTTGTTAAACCAACCAAGGGAGTGTTTCGTGCCACATAGTTAAAAGTGTCCTATTAATAAATGAATTGAATTTTTTTGATTAATTAAGAGATTTAGAATTACTTTTACATTTTTTGAAATGTTATTCCATGTTTGAATTGGTAAAATGGTTTATATGGTTTTGTAGAAATGAGGGGGTATAATCATTGAGTGAATTTTAATGCAAGTGGTTTAATAAGTAGGTATCCCCATTGATTGTTTTTTGATGTGAATGGTAATATTAGTTGGTATACTCATAATAGGGTTGAAATCATAAATGGATCAAATGATAAATGATTCCATTAGATTATATAAATATTTATTATATGGTTCTTGAACTTAGTTGTGGTCTCCTTGGATAGAGACTGATCCTTGGGTGTTTATTCTGCGGTATTTCATGATGCTTATAACCCCTAGTGCCCTGTTTTTCTTGGTGTTGTAATGGACAAGGTCAATATAAATGAACTCAGGACCCCATATCGAGGCTAACTGTGTTCCATCAGGATGATTCTAGGACTCGATGAGGATTCTTTGTTGTTATAAACTATTTATCTATACCTTCTTGGTCAGACACTTTATTATACGTCTCAACAATGGTAAATGTGAAATTTTAAGTTGTACAACCCAACCTTGGTTTTTATTCTTTTATAGGTTGAATATAGAGGTTATGGGCTATATGTGACATGTTACATATGGATTGGCGATGGTTTTTAATTTATTTTAATATGTAGCTTCCTTGTTATAGGATCTTGTCACTTTTTTTAAAGGTATCCTTGTGAAGATATTCAGTATCAGTGGTTTTGTAGCATAAATTTAGTAGGGATATTACATTAAAACTGCATACTTATTTTACTTTTCACACTACTTGATCATGTTGTATTGTGAAACCAAAACTTTCTATAGATTTATGGCTTGTAAAATACTTGTATTATATATCCCTACATATTCATGTCACCATTGGTTACCTGTATCGACTACATGGTTGAAGATAGGGACTGGAGAAAATTGATGTAGTTTGAATGTTGATGTTTGTTCACACATAGAAGTAGGGGAGCATGAGACCAAGTTGAGGCACAAGAAGCTATCTGGAGATAGTAACTTTTTTGTATTTTTCTTATGTTTACCCATGTATTGTATTGTACAAATGTATACCTATTATTTCTATTTTGTAGAAACATGAGATGTGTCATCATATTTTATATATTACATTCTTTCTGTTATAGATTATGCTTTTATCCTATTATTTATCTTATTTTTTACTGGATCACTGCTTCTTCTTTCATATATTATTGACATTATTATATGTTATACTCTTGTAAGAGTGAATAATCTTCGCAAAAATACACCCTTTCTCATCACTTCAAGTTGACAACATTTGCAATTTTGGGAGAAGCACATGAGACCATCTACCCAATCAGGTCCGGGGTACTATTAAATGGAATCATGTTTTGGGATGTTACATGCTGAGTTATCTAGTTTCACCCCCAATGGTTTGGATAAAAATTATAAAATCACCAAGGTATCCTCAACGACACATGATATATAATGAATCTTGGGGCCTATAAGGGATGGATCCATGGTATAAATGACCAAGGAATATTAATTTAGTCCATGTAAAATCTCTATTACATACCGTATAAATACATGGGATGACCCAAGGAGCATAGTCACTAATAATGTCTAATGTATTCCATGCATGACAGATCCAAGGAGTATCAATGTACATAGAATGCAAATTAATCTAAATCCATGGAGTATAAATTTCCATGACATTGATTTTTTGAACAATGGGGTGAATCAATTGAGTATAAATTTTCCTTTCATCCCATATAATCATAACCATTTAATTTTACTCATTTCATAATTATATAAAATCCATTCACCTAACACAATCCTTATTTATAATTTAATATAATTTTATTTTTTAAAGCATTTCATAACATGTTGAAGGTTGAAAAATCACTATCCTAATAACCAATTTAACTCATTAAATCTCCCACAGAAATGGAGATCACAGAAACACACCTAATGGGGGGTATAACACAGGACATATACATAAACATACCTCATGGTTGGTTTGGGTTTAGGTTGACAATGTCCAAACTTCACATGATGCTATGTGGGAAACCTAACAATGGTTTAATAAACTCAATCAATTGTTTTAATTAATTTAGGAGTAACTCCAAGAAGGTTTTTCATAGGGCATAATGAAAATGAGCTAGAAAAAAACTAGAATTTGTGGGAATAGGTATAGATAACCTATCTCAAGTCTGTTGTAGAATACAAATCTAGTATTGGATCCTAACATGGCCTAGATTAGATGAAAAAAGAAAAACAATTAGATGCACTGAAATTATGGAATGGTATCTTACAACAAAATAAATCAATTTATATATTAAAACCCGTGAAAAGCATAAGGGGAACATAAAACACACCTATGTAGATCCAACCAGATGAATGACCCATAGATCAGAGTCTTGATAAAGAAGTTTTATCGAACCCTAGGAAGAGGATCTTCTGTTGGAGAAGGAGAACCCCCATGTCCACATCAATGAAGAAATAAATGGGACATTTAACATTTTATGAATTTTTGGGGAAAATAATATGACCAATTTTAACAGTGTTTCATGGTTTTTAAAGAATGTTGGACAATTTGTGTGCCATCCGTCCACACTTCTCCATATCCAGAAACCCCTCACATTTTCATGGAACAATGTTAGACAAACCATTCAGCAAATTTTCATTTACACCCTTTTAAAATGGAATGAACTAATTTAGGTAAAGCGTTCTAGGCCTCACTATTATGAAAAACTATGAAACCTCTATTGCGAACTGAATATCCCATCATAGTTTCCTCAAACCTTGTATCCTTGGTCACACTGTTTCTACAAACCATGCGGTGGGGCTATTTTCTCAAAAAAAAATTAATACTTTGGGATCTGAATAAGCATTGAACCACACTTAAACTCTTTTTTGTCATTATTCATTCACATTATGTCAATACCAATGAATTAAGCTAAAAAAAAGAACTATAAATCATAGAAAAAACAAGGATCATACAATCTCCCACACTTTAGACAACTTGTTCCTCATTTTTTATTCTAGGGTGGTAAATGATATGAAAATAAATCCATCCACTCAACACAAATATATTGTAAGTTTAGGGTGTAGTGGAAGTGAAGGATGGGAATGTACACACCATTGGAAACTTTCATAATCAGTGATTAATATGGGATCCATATGATAATGAATGCTATTATCCAAGGAATTGAATCAAATATAGAAGACAATGATATAAACCCATAACTGACAAGAGAGGTCTAAATATTTTTTTACAATTAATTTTATTCAATTATTGAATTACCTCTAGGGTGATTTTTTCATTGTTGAAGCATTCGACCACAGGTCTAAGGTGATGCTTCATTGCATTGTAGAATCCAAGGATATGAATCATATAGAAGTGATCTACATATAATACACATATCTGTAGATGCCACCGAATGAGTATTCGGGTGATTGCGCAAAATTTGATTTCTCTTGGGATGTCCGACTTTTATTTCCTTGAGAATTGTTTCGAAAGAGTTCTCCTAGATCTAGTGGGGGAAGACATCTACCGTTCTTGAGAGCATTCTTAAAGAGGGGAGAGTTCCTTAGCCTCTGGATCTTTTCTGAAAGGAAGTTGTGCACATGACGACTGTGTTAGCTAGTGTAATGACCACTTGGATAATTTATTGAATAATTAAATAATAGGAAATTTTAATTCACCAGGAAATAATAAATAATTATCATAGTTGTCATTACATAATTTTTAATTCCATGTGAAACCCAATGTATGATAATAGTAGCAATTATATAATTTCCATGACATGTGATAAACATTCATGTAATTTTTAAGTATTATTTCACCACATAATATTTAATAATATTTATTATAAAACCCATTACTTGGTCTTCTATTCCTCCTCATTATTTACTGGGACATGAATAATGACTATTGATTTAATAAAAAATATAACTGTATTATTCATTAAGAAATAAATATTTCATCCACAATATATTATCTTGAATAACTAGTAATGAAATAAATGCGACCAGTCATACTTGAATAATTAATAAACCAAAACTAGGAATAATATTCATTCAAATTTTTAAATAAATAAATTATTTAACTGAGATACTGGATACATTTATTGTTTGACCCTCTAGGCATCTTTCTCGATGGAATTTGTGGTCTTTCCTAAAGAACAAGATTACACTATAGAAATGGGTGAAATCACCAACGAGAAAGAAGATTAAGTCTAAACAAAATGTCACCTCTTATGAATGCTTATCATGCAATATGATCCCTTTATCATGATATCTCAAATCAAGTTGGTTGAATAAAAATTTCACTAACACGAGTTATATATTTCTCATTCTTTGAAATCCCAAAATTTATCATGCCTAGAGAAAACCATGGAGGTGGGTTTAGTTAGGTAATATAATTTCCATCAAAGGGTATGAGATACCTACTTCTGTAGAAGTGAAAAATTCTTTCTCACATTATTCATTAATGAAATATTATTCATGAAACACCCAACATATACTACCTCATCGTGAAATTCTATCATCATTGCATTCATCAATAAGTGTATGTGTGTGATTCATAACACCCATTAAAAAAATCTAAATGTCTATGAAACAATATACACAACCACAGATGGGAACATCTAATGAAACTTATGAATGTGGATTTCTTTCCACTGGGTCTTGTTCTCATAATATCCTACTGGGTATTACCAAGGGCGCACACCATGATAAGGTTTCTCAATGTTTTGTGAGTCCCCACCCCTGATATATTGTATCATTTGTTTCCATTCAAATGATATCATTTAGCCATAGAGCATATATTCATTAATAGTTTCACAAAACTTATAGGTTCTCATCATAGTAGGGATCCTCTATAACCTTTTAGTGAAACAACTATTCTTAGAACATTATCACATATTATTTCATGGAGAAGAACAATCATTATGTAATAAAGAGTTTTTTAGAAGGTGGTTCATTGGTCAAAGACCAAATCACAAAATTTATTATTTAAAAAATTATTAGATTAGTTGAAAAGATGGGATTTTTTTACAATCATTATCATAAGGTGGAATTAAATCAATAGGGAGGTCATCCATCCAGTTGGTGACATGGTTAACTCCCATATTTGCAAGACCCTTTTTCACTTTGTTTTCTTCACAAAGGGCATGAGTAATGGTATAGTTGAAGTCCATGAGTGAGTGAAGATAGTCCATCCAACATGTTGTAAGAGGCCACACGAGGTGCATCACACCATTCTAAATAGCTTGAGCGATGGTAGTTGAGTCAATTTCAATCTAGATATTATTCCAACCATATTTCATAGAGATAAATATAGCACATATCTCTCTCATCATTTCAACCTACAAAGCTAAAGTGATGCCACAAGTGCTATAGAAACATTAAAGAAGCTACCCAGACTGGTTTTTGAAAATAGCACCACAAACCGAGGGGCCTAGGTTGCCTTTAAAAGCACCGTCAACATTAAAATTAATCCTGACGGGGAGAAAATATTTTCAAAACACTTCAAAAGTGCATCTAGGTTGATTATAGATAACTTTAACCACTAGCTAATGCATAATCCCAAAGTCTTTCACTGTTTTTTTTTGCAAAAAAGACATCTTGAATCATAGAAGCTTCCCGAATGGAAATGAGGATCCACATCTAACCATAATTAAAACTAACTAAGTTGTTTTTTTGAATAATAGATTTCTTATCATACCAGAGAACTTGACGAAGTTCAGCAATAGAAGTTATGAAATGGATCTGGATTTGCTGAGAGGCACCAAGATCCACACAATGTTGAAGTTGAGAGTCAATAGGTTCTTTAAGTAATCTTCTTCACTAAAATGATAAAGCAGATAATTCTATAGAGTAGTAGCAGTATCAGTAGCAAAAGAATGAAAAATATGGTTAATGTATTCACAATACCGTTTATAAATATTATGTTTTTAGAAATGATAGATCCCAAAAGGATGAATACAAGTGTAACTGGGAACCCCCTTATGATTAATACACCAAAATTTAGTGATTATCGATGGCATTAACCATAATTTATCAATTTTTTTATTCCAACTAAAAACATTTTCATAATTAATAAAGCCATGGTTGTAAAAAAAATAGTGAGTCATGGATTCCATTATGAGCAGGTTCCAAATTAAAAAATTACCAGTGTTGGAAAAAGGGTAGTTTTTAATGTCATAATTGAAGTTGTCATGAAAATTAAAGCTTTGAGAGCTAAAAACTTCCTTAATAGTATAGTTCATGAGATTGGGAAGTTGATTGGGAGAAATCAAAGAGAAAACAGGAGCACCAGTACATTTTTCATGCTAGAAATTCATGGAAGAGACAATGCTCATCATCCATAAAGAGTTAGTCATGATGTTGAAAAAATAATTCTTAATTGTTTCCAAATGGAAGATCTAATGAAATTCAAATTTACCATCTGCAGTTGGTTAAGTATTCTATTTTTAAGGAATCCAATGCAGTCAAAGTTTTTAAGAAGAAGAATCCAAGTGAGTCAGTCTTGTATGTCATCATTAAAGAGTTTGAGATTTTTTATACAGAGAGCACCCTTATCCAATGGTTTGCTAAAAATAGACCAAGTAATAGTCACCAATTTTCTTTCATGCATTCTTCCACTCCAAACAACATTTTTGATGGAAAAATTAATTTTTTATAGAAGAATAGTAGGCCATTTATAAATCGTAAAAGGGTATACCATTTTAGATACAAAAGTATATTTTAAAAGACAAATCCTTCTAGCCATAGCGAGTTATTTTACATTCCAAGATGAATGTCAGTGGGGGATTTGGTCAAAAAATTTAGAAAAGTAACAAGATTTTGGTCCGCCCTAAAAAATTGGAACACCATGGTAGGTGATGGTAAGGGATCCTTCTTTAATACCTAAATCATTAATAATATAGGATTTTATATTAGTGGGAAACCTTTTACCATAAAATTTAAAGGATTTTTTCCTACTAATGATTATACTAAAAATATATTCATAGTGTGAGAGGTCACATTCTAGATTTTAGGTATTCTGTTTATCACCTTTTAAAAAAGGATGATATAATCCACATATAATATGCGTTTCGGAATAGTAAAATTCCTAGAATCCTTAATCAGTTTAAGATTGTTTTTCTTAATAAGGTGAGTGATCAGTCTACTTATGTAATCTTCCACAATCGAGAAAATAATTATAGAGAGAGGGTCACCGTGTTTGACACCTTTGGTGAATTTAATGTTACCCTTAGGAGAACAATTTACTAGGATGGAAATGATGGCCAAAATGAAAATATTTTTAAATCTATAGATAACTGAATCATTAAACCCAATGTTACAAAGAACCATTAAAATTAAAATCCAATCCATGGTATCAAAGGACTTCTAGATATCAAGCTTAATGGAAATATTTCCACCCCTATTAGTTCTATTTAATATGTCAGTACATTATGAGGAATGAAAAATACAATCGGGAATGGAAATGCCTTTAATGAAGCTAAATTGGTTCCAAGATACAATTTCATTTATAACAGAAGAAATTATATTGGAATGAATTTGTGTGATGATTTTATAAAGGTTATTTACATGGGAAATGGGTTTGACATGGTGAATTTCTGAGACAATATCCAGTTTGGGGATTGGGAGAGAAACTGGGCATTCAGACCATAAGGGAGAGTACAATTATAAAATAAAGTCCAAAATAATCTACAAACATTAGTTTGAATAACAATCCAAAATTTTTGATAGAAGCCATTATTGAAACAATCTGGTCATGAAGCACTATCAAGATTTTAACTTAATAAATTGTCTCTGAGATCATCATGAATAGGGATGCTAGTAAGAAAAGAGTTATCCTCATCATTGGACACAACTGATATAACATCAGGTAGAAGTTCCTTGTTTGTGGTAGGACCGTTGGGAGATATTTTCAAAATAAGATACATAATGATTGGAAATACCATCCTTAGTATCAATAAGGATTTCCCCTTCCCTTATTAAAGAAATAGGTCTATTAGATTACCCAATTATTTTAAGGGAGTTGTAGAATTTTGTATTTTTGTCACAATTTTGAGAGCCATTTGTTTTTTTTTCAAGTTATAATTAAAGGCGATCAAGGAGATAATTTTAGTAGAAATATTGATTAAATTTTTCATATTAGTGAAAAAATTAGTGCCAGTAGTGGTGCATGGATATTGGGTATGTTCCTCTTCCAAATATAGTATGT
Organism: Viscum album; assembly: GCA_963277665.1. Classification (NCBI taxonomy): domain Eukaryota; kingdom Viridiplantae; phylum Streptophyta; class Magnoliopsida; order Santalales; family Viscaceae; genus Viscum; species Viscum album. Next base: position 299,376,789 of record OY728137.1, on the reverse strand, counting down.
CATTATAAATTTGTTTGGGTTTTGTACTACAAAAACCTTTAAGGATCTGTTTGAGAATTTTTTAATTTAGTGGTACAATAAGAATCATCATTGCACTACATCAGACTGAAAAAAACCTTCATCCCATAATCTTACATGATATTCATGCTTCTGATGAGATATGCCTTTAGTCGAGGGGTCTTCCACATTCTATTTCATAGACACTCTACTCACTATAACTTTATCCCCTTTGATAGAAATACATCAAGAGATGATTCCTTTATAATATTTTCATTTTCTATTGATGTGACCTTGGATCCTTTGAAAGATCCACCACTACAGTATTATCACAATACAATGCAATGGGATTCTTACTACTAGGTACCACATAAATCTCATGGAAAAAGTTCTGAATTCAGATGACATCCATGGTTGCATCATAATCTACTATAAATTTTGACTCCGCTGTAGAATCAGTGACAACTGGATCTTTATAACTCTTCAAACCCACAAATCTTCCATTGAGATAGAAAACAAATCCTCTTTGTGACTTCAGATCACTCTGATCTTTCTGAAAAACATCATCATCATACCCTCTGATGACAATCTCCTCATCTCCTCCATACTAAAAGAACATATCCTTAGTTCTTCTCATATACATAAGTATAGTATTGATAGTAGTCCAATTTTTTTTCTCCTAGATCTGCTTGATATTTTCATACCATTCTCAGTGCATAGGAAACATCAAGTCTGGTATATAACTTGTCATACATGATATATCATATTTGTGATCCTTTTGGAATCTTACTCATCCTATATTTATATTGTTGTGTCTGAGGACATCTTTCTTGGAATAATGTATACCATGTGACACTAGAACCAATCCCTTCATAGATTGTTCCATACTAAATCTCCATAGTATCTAGTCAATGTATGTACATTGACTTAGTCCAAGAAGCCTATTGTATCTATGTTGAATGATATTGATCCCTATAATATTGGATACTTTTCCCAATTTCATCATGGAGAAGCACTTGTTCAACCATTCCATGACTAACTATAGGACTGGTATGTCATTTCCAATAAGAAATATGTTGTCAGCATACACTAATAAGATAAAGACTGCATTCCCATTAAACATATTGTAAACACATGGCTGACATTCGTTATTAATGAAAAACAATTCTATTATTGCTTCGTCAAATCAAATGTTTCATGACTTGGATTATTACATTAATCCATAAATGGTTTTATACAACTTTCATACCCTTTTACCATCACATGGTGTCACAAACCCTTCTAGTTGTGTAATAATGACATCTTTCTGAAGATTCCCAATAAGGGATGGAATTTGGTCATCCATCTACCAAATCACATAGACATGGAAATATTATATGGAATGTATGATTCTTATGGATTTAAACATAGATATTGTTGAAAATGATTCATCATAGTCAATTCCTTGATGATGTTTAAAATAATTAGACACTAGCCTTGCTGTATAGGTACTAATATGACTTTTCATGTCATGTTTCTTCTTGAATTCCCATTTACACCTAGTAGGACATACATTGACTAGGACATTTAACGTAACCTAGATTTTGTTCAGATACATTGAATCCATCTAAGAATTCATAGCTTCTCTCCACCGTTCATCATTTGATCTTTCTACATCTCCCTTTTAAGGTATAGGTTCATTTCTTCCTAATAATAATGAGTGACCATCCTCAATGATAAGGAAAAAATATCTATTTGGTTATCTTACCTCTCTTTTACTCCTACACAGTTCTTGTGTTTCAGAAACTACCACTTCCACGGTGACCTATGGGACTTTTTTGTATACCAACTCTTGTGTATCATGAGAATCAGTGTCATCGAATTCAATCTTTCTCCCACTATCCATTTTGATGATATGTCCCCTCTCAAGAAAAATAACCTATTTATAAACAATCAGATTCATGAATGAGGGGTTGTATAGGTAGTATCCCTTCATTTCTTTGGGATACCCTATAAAAGTACACTTTATTCCCCAGGGTCCTTGTTTGTTGACTCATAAAGCCTTAAAAAATCCTTACATTCCCATATATGTTTATGAGATAAAGAGGATTTCATTCCACTCCAAAGCTCAAAGGGAATCCCATTTACAACCTTAGTGGGTACTTGGTTTAAGGTAGATTCCATAGTTTTAAATTCATATCCCTAAAATGATAATGGATGATCTGCATGACTCATCATTGACCATACCATGTCCAATAGGGTAAGGTTCCTCCTTTCAGTAACACCATTCGACTTTGGTGTATAAGGTGGAGTAAGTTGAGATATAATTCCAAAATCCTATAAAAGTTCGACAATCAAGTGGTTAAAATATTCTCTACCATGATCTGATTGATGATTCTTTGTATTATTAAAAATATGATTCCCTACTTCATTATTTAACACCTTTAATTTCCCAATGGACTCTGACTTATACCTCATTAAGTAGAAATAGTCATATCTACTAATGTCATCGGTAAAATTATTGTAGCAAGAATGTGAACCTCTATCTTCTACTTGAAATGGTCCACACACAACAGTGTGTACCAATCCAAGAAGCTTTGTGGCCCATTCACCTTGTCCACCAAATGGTGATTTGTTTATTTTCCCTTATAATCAAGCATGGCATCTATCATGTAGTTTTAGTTCAGATGTGTCTAAATAACCATCCGGAAAGAGTTTTGTCAGATGCTTCTCTTTAACCTGACCAAGAATATGATGCCACAATTGGTTATTATATGAGTCATGTAACTTGGTTCATTATAAATTTCCAACACTTGGTTGTGGTAATTTAATAAATATAGATCATTATTAAAATGTTTCATACCATAACTTATGTTTTCCTTATGACAATAATAACATTTATTTCTGAACTAAAAAATAAATCAATATGCATCTAATCTAGATACAGATATTATATTGTTAGTAACAATAAGTACATAATAACACCCATATAAAAACAAAATAATTACCTTCTGAAATGTGAGGTGATAGTCAGCAATGGAAAGAGCAGCCAACCTCACACCATTGGCAGATCACAAATCCACCTACCCTTTGGAAAATTTCTAGAATCTACTTGGTTCCTACATTTGAATATAGATGTGATCCCCAGAAGCTAAATTTAATACCCAATGGTTAGAAAGGGAAGGATTGTACTTGATAATGAATGCACCTTTGTCTTCCCCTTACTTTTGAATATAGTTCCACTTCTAGTGGCCTGACATGACACATTCAAAGCACACTACCTCCTTTTTCTTACCTAGCATCTAGATCTTCTTCTTATTGATAAGACGGTTCTTAGAGGCTTTAGATTATTTATAAATCTTAGGCCCCTTTTCTTTCTCCTTCTTCTTCCTATTCACCATAAGGATTGTAGGGCTTTCACACCCCGAGTCCTTATCCTCTTCTTGAATTAGTGTAAGAATCTTTGATGGACTCATATCATTATTTCACATATTATAATTCACAATAATACGAGAGAAGGTATTAAGCAACGATGATAGTATGAGATCTGTATGAAACTCATCTAGGAATCTAATCTGTAAGATTTCTAGAAGCTCAATGTAGCTAATAATCGTAACTATATGTGGTCCAACTGGTGTGGACTCTACAAGATTAGTGGTGAACAAAGTGATGGAGATCTCATACCTCTCCTATATCTCCTACTCTTGATAGAGATCCTAAAGGTGGGGAATCATGCTATAAGCATCAATTTTCTTATATTTCATTAATATATAATTTGTAATGGATGATTTCCTAAGGTATTGAACTTCCATAGCATCATTTATATTTTTCATTTTTTTATATATTTCCTCATCACCCACCATATTTCTAGGTGCAATTGGTATAGGATCCTCCAGAACATAATATTTCCTCTCATTGTGAAGGATAACCCAAAGGTTCCTTTTCCACTCATGGAAATTAGTGCAAGTGAGAAGGTTTTCATTATTGATTCTAGATTAAAATGATATGTTTGATGTCTTTTTTATTTTCATTTCTACAAATTAATATGAACATTGTTTTAGTACATTATCTTCATAAATATAGAAAAATTAATTATTTAATATCTATTAGTCTACAATAGTTTTTTGAAACTCATTAGCCCTCCCCATTGTCATTGGAATATCCTATTTCATGGAAATTATAGATGAAAAAAATCCATATTTACCTTTACATTGTCCCAAATAGTGTTGGTCTAGAAACATTAATGGTTTTATATAGGCATTCCAAATTCTAATTTCATTTAATCATAACTCCTTGGTCTGTTGAGTGGACTCCCCCATCATGAAATCCTATTTTTTTATTTCCTTAACATTTTCCTCTCATTTACTCCATGTAATACTATGGAAGTCAACCCTTGAGGTAATATAACTTTATTCAACCCAAAAATTCATATTATAATTCCCTAATAATTGAAATCACCCTAACTAGTGTTGTTCAAGAACTTTGAACTGTGGTTCAATTCTAACCGAAGTAATGGAAGGCTATACCGACTTAATATTTAATTGTGGAATTTTCTAATTTTTTGTAAATTTAAATTGATTATCTTTTCATATTCTTGTTAATGTTAAGTGGAATATACTTAAATGATTAACCATGTATAGATAATATTGACTCATAATCCATTTTTTATTTTAGTTCCATATTGTATGCTTGTGAGTTCATTAATTATGTGATCATGTCAAACATCCATAATGAATAACCATACACATGATAAAAATATATAAATGGTATGATAAGGATATTTAATATTTGTTAGTTTATCTAGATGTTGATAATCTTACCTTAAACTAGTGGAGAAACACCTTGAACCATTTAATGTTCGTGTTCATAGAATTACACTTTTCCATCTTTTTATCTCATTGGATTGATTTTTCCTTCACTTTAAACATGAACCGCCTCCAATATATTTGGAGATCCATTCATTACATATGATATTAACACACACATAGGTGATGGGTAATATGTGGATTACATAAAAGAAATCATGGGCGCACATGCCCTACATATTAAAGAGTAGGAGGCACACATTCCAACAATGTTCATTTAATAAATAAATTAAAAGGTAACCAATCACATACAAAGGTCTGGTCTAGTTCATGATCATCCAAAAACATGCAATGAATTATGCATATAAGAAAACTAAGATTCAATTATTTAATCATTCTTATTAAGATAAATTACTCTCAAATAATTTATTCGTTATCTTTAATTAATCAATCCTTTTTTTATCTTAATAATTTTCTGAATTTCCTTGAGATTATCATCCATTAACTTGAACATAACTTGTATCTTAGAAGAAACCCACTAAATACCCATATAAAACTACCCATCATGTATTTATACTAGTATATAGTGTATTCGTTGTGACATGTAGCATGAATGTAGAATTATAAATATAGTATAACTCTTACATAATGTCCAAACCCTTAAACATTATGTAGATGTTAATTAAGCACACACACACCCACACACCCACCCACCCACCCACACATATACATATATCAAAAACTAGTCACATGTTGTGTCCCATCATTATTCCACATGATGGGACATGTTTCAAGGGTTACATAATATAATAATAAATTTTTTAAATCTTTGTAGTCTGGAAATAGTACACGATGTATAGATCCAACTACATGATGTGTTCCCTCCTCACCGTCCATCTAAAGTACATGCCTGGGGAAATGATGTGTGAGGTGTACTTTGGAAATATTTGGAGTAAATGACATGTCAAGTGGGCCACACACCATATAGACTCCATCTCACTGGTTCACCAGCCATAAAAGCCATGTTTGGGATACAAGACATGACTGTGACGCGAATGAACTACATGATGTGTCTACTAGGCCACACGACATGTAGTATGATAGACCATGTGCCAATCTATCCAGGTCAACACATAGTGTATGAATAAACTACATCACATTTCATTAATGCACATGGCTTGTGTTATTTCATAATTATTCCAAATGCATTGAACAAAAATACAAAACATATGGATCTGACCACATGGCGTGTATTCTAGTATTTTCTGGACATAACCATTGGCATCTCTTGATGAGATCCTCGATTTAATTTTAAGCATAAATTTATTCGCCTCTATTAGATTTTCATGAAATGATAAGGGATGAATATATCTTGAAATTCATATTAGAAGATCAATTATACATGAATTCGAAAACTAAATTATTAAATATTAAATCACCAACAAAATTTTTAAATAATTATAAATGAAAATATGATTCCTTTGATACCTCTTTAGGTTCTGAGCATAGTGGAATCACATGATGGGAATATACCCAACATTTAATATTGTTGTAAAAGATTATTACTACATGATCAATACAATGATGAACGCTAGTATCCGTAGAATTGAATAAGAGATAAATGAAAAAGGAAAGAACCTGGAACCGGGAAGGGAGGATCGACATATATTGTTTATTATTAAGATAATTTAATAATAAAATTAACTCTAAGGTTATTCTGTTTTCGTTGATGTGTCTAGACACTTGTCCGAGATCTGGCTTCATTGAGATGTAGTGGTGATCCAAATGTGCTCCACATACATCCAGATGTCCCCAAATGATTCTTCACATGCAAGCGCAGAAGATCCTTGCATTTGTGATGTCTGGCTTTGATCACCTTGAAAATCACTTCCAATGTTTTCTCCTAGATCTGGTGGAGGAGGATATATCTCTTTCTTGAAAGAGTTATTGGAGAGGGAGGAATTCTCTAGGATCTAGAGAATTTCTCAAAGGATGTTGCGCACACTACGATTAGTTTATCTAGTGGAATGGACCCTTGGTTAATTTATAGAATAATAACATAAAGGGTAATTTAATTCACCAAGTAATAATAAATAATTTGAATAGGTTTCATTACCTAAATTATTATTCCACTTGAAACCCCTTGTCAAATAATAATAATTCCATTATTTCCATGACATGTGCTAAACTTTTATGTTATATTTAAATATTATTTAACCAAATAATATTTAAAATTATTTCTCACCAGACCCATAACATGATCTTCCAATCCCCATTAATATTTATTGGGACTTGAATAATGACTATTTATTTATAAAATAAATATAACTTCACTATTCACCAAAAAGTAAATATTCTATCTCTAATATATTCTGTTGAATAACTAGCAACGAAATAAATGTGATGAAGAATACTTGACTAATTATCAAACCACAAACTTGAATAATATTTATTCAACTTTGTAAATAAATAAATTATTTAACTGAGTTACTGAATACACTTTGTGTTTGACCCTCTAGGCCTCTTTCTCATTTTCATTAGGGAGGTTTTCTTAAAGTCCAAGATTACTATCTATCAAAGTGTTAAGGAACCCAAGAGAATTAAGTTGATGTCGCAATGACATGTTACCTCATACGATCACTTACAATTTAATATAATACATTTTTATTGATATCTACACTCATGAATATTGCATGCAACATCCATCAAAACATGTTCTCGATTTCTCATTATATGACTTCCCAGAATTAGTATTTCCTAGAGAACACCATGGAGATGGACTTAGTTAGGCCATACCATTTCAAACAAAGATATTGTGATATCTACTTCGAAATAAGTAAAGAAACCCTTATCACATGATTCATTAATGCAGTAATACTTATGACACACCCAATATATCTTAACTCTCAATGAATATCTTTCATCATGGTATTAATCAGTATATCTAGGTGTGCATGTCATAATACCCATTAATATTAATATAATGAACAATACACATGTCCACAGATTGGAACACCCAATGAAACTTATTGTTATGTATTTCCTACTAGTAGATCGTATTCTCGTAATATCCTCTCGTATATTACCAAGGGCACACACCATAAGAAGGTGCCTCAATGTTTCATGAGTCCCCACCCCTAATAGCTTGTATCATTTGTGTCCCTTCAAATGATATAATCTGGACATAGAACTTATATTCAAGAACATTTTCATGGAACATCCGAGTACTCATCATAACAGGGATCTGCTATGACCTTTTAGTGTGACATATATTATTGGGACATTATTATATACTATTTCATGCACAAGAACAATAATTATATGATAAGGAGTTTATTAATATCCATCAAATGACTGTTTTTTTATAATGAAGTAAAAAGATGTTGGTTTCTAGGGAACTAACTCCAACACATATGCCTCTCTCTCCCATGTCAGATACTACACACAATAATGATGACATAACACTTGAACTAGAAGAATTAACCAGCCTCAAAGATCTTATGTGTTATAATAAAAAATACACATATGATTTTCCTCAAATGATGCATCTAAATGTAACTCAACCTTATCATGCTGAAGTGTATGATATGGGTCTAAGTACTAACTCTATATCTAATATTCAAAGAAGATTTCATGTGTGGCAGGATACCTATGAGATAATTGAAAAATATTTTCAAAAGGCATGACTCTCCCCCAAATCATGAATGTACTAAAATATCATGTTGAAAGATTGACCTAATATTGAATCCATAGGTACCTCAACCTCGGAGAGATATGAAAAATACCCAATCCACGACCTCAAAAAAATAGTTCTTTGATGTCAACTAACATAGGATTTATATCTATATTGATAATTATCCACTTTTATTCAAATCAACTAGACCTGCACCAATTTATCCTGGATAAGAAAAGGTCCATGTAGTTCTATATGCCCTTCCACTAACTAGAACAGAGGTGATATGAATGGATTTCAATATAAATCATCATAAAGTTCCATCTATATAGTCACCTAATATCTATTGCTGTAGGTGAATTCAGCCAGGGGTATATGTCTATCCCAAGATCCCAAAAATATTGAAGTCTTATTTTAAGAATGTTTTTAGAACCTATACTGTGCACTCCTACTAGACCGTAGTCTATGGGTGGTATTATTTTCTCTGGAGAACCTGTGTACCCAATACCCTATATAATCAATTCCAAAATCATGATGTAAACTGGGAGTTTGTATCAACTATAACTGTATGAGGAACCCTATGAAGTTAAACAATATCATTGATATAAATTCATTCCAGGTCACCCAATGATAATGTATCCCTATTTGGAAGAAAATGAGAGAACTTCATGAGCCTTTCCACAAAAATCCATATGACATAACTACCATGATAAAACCTCATAAATATGATCAAAAAATCCATCACAACATCATCCCATTTCATCTATGGAATGGGAATGTGTTATAAGATACCATTTGGTCACTAGTGTTCTACCATATCTTACTGACAGGTGGAACACCTTGTGAAAAAACCAAAAACCTCTAATTTCATAACCAAAAACCAATACCTTTGGTGTATATACTGATTCATCTTGGTTATTTCACAATGTACAGACCATTATGAGGCACAAAACTCCCACATCAGCTCCTCGAATATGTATTTTAAAACCTCTATGAGACCTTTTATTCTAAGGATTTCATCATCACCAACCGTGAATCTAGGAGGAAGGACATCAACTTCCACACTCTCCCAAAATAATAAGCCCTAAGATTCTAAAATTTGTAACATCCTCACCACATCCACAATAGTGGTAGTCACTACCTAGGATGTGATAAGATTTTTTCTACATCTATACTCTACCTCAAAGTTAATCTCTAAGAATAATTCCTTCAACTTCCATTCACCACTGGCCTACATCACTACCTACATATGAGACTTCCAACTAAGAGATTCTACTAAGTCATTTACTTTTCTTGGAATATTTTCATTCTCAAAATTAAAATACTTTAGATACATAACCCACTATAACTTACTATTTCATAGTCACACTGTTTTAAATTTGTACATGAGGATTTCAGAATTGGTGTACAACAAAAATGCTCTCCCAATAGAAAATTCTTCAAAAACCACTAGCATAAAAAAATGTGTCTAGCTCGAGATCATGAGATTGGTAATTGTTTTTAGGATGTATCAACTAGATATACCCACACACCATGAATATGTCTCCCTAAATTAGAACATCTCCAAACCTAATGTATAATTCATCATAGTAAACCATATATCCTCTTCATTTTTTTTCAACAATCAGGATTGCTGCTAAAGTCCATATTCCCTTATGATCATGAATAACATTGTAACAAACTTAATAAGATACAAATTCCACTCTCTTGTTGGTGAATCCAGAAATAGGTTCTAAGAGTCATGAAAAGTATTGTACGAATCCCTTGGAATAACCATCAAATCCCAAGAAACTCTATATATCACATCCATTCATGTGATGCCCCAATGAAATCACAATAATCACCTTATATAATACAAAATATACTCCAATATATATGATTATATGACCCAAGATGTGAACCTCATATCTCTATAACTATCATTTTGTGATATTTGAATACAAACTATGATCTCTCAATACTTCTAGAGTGATTTCATGGAGTTTGGAATGATCATGTTGAGACTGAGAATACACCAAGATGTCATCCATGAAAACTACCATGAAAGATCCCAAATGCATGTTGAAAACCTAATTCTTGAAAGATATGAAATATTATTATATGTTCATGAGACCAAATGACATAATGAGATACTCATAATTTTGATAACTATTATGAAACATTGTATGAAATATATGATCATGCTTGAAACATAATTGGTTGTAGCGTGACCTCAAGTAAACCATTGAAAAAACTCACACTCCCCAAATATGATCAAAGAAATCATCTATCCATGGAAATGAAAATTGGTTCATAACCATTAAATGCACTAATTTCTATTAATCCACACATATATTGAGAGTTCCATCCACCTTTTTGGAAAAAATCACTGGCAACCCCCACAGTGAAGTATTGGGTTTTATAACCCCCTTTTCTTCCAAGTCTACTAGCTGTCTCTTGAGATCTTGTAGCTCAGTATTGTATATCTTATAAGGAAGAATGGATATTATTGTAACTCTATAAAATAGAGAAGTTGGGAACCACACCTCTCTCTCTGGAGGTAAACCAAAAAATTGATTTTTAAATTCATTCTTAAAATGGTATATTACTCTAGAGAACTGGACCTATCATATTCCGTAATAATCAAAATAAAGGATGTCTATCTAGGATGTCACACCACATAACCGATGATGCAATGGCATTGCTCTACTTACAAAGACATTCTTCTCAACATTATGGATAAACCTACAACCCTCTAGTGATATAAAAGATACCCTCTTAAAGTAGAAATCTACATGGGAATCATATAAAACCAATGAATCTATTCCGAGAATATTTCCATCCATATCATTATGAGAGTAATGAAATTTAGCCAAAACAGATATCCACCTATCTCAAGGGGGGATTCCCTATAATTTATTATATCATTCCACTGAATCACCAATAGAGAATCATGTTTCATAACACCATCCTAAAACTAAACATCAAGACCAATACTCTCTATAATGGGTACATATATGATAGAATATGAAGAAAATGAAACAAAAATAGTTGACACTAGAGTAAAATATACTAAAATCATTCATCTAACTACACATGCCCTGATTCGATACATCTAATGTATAGGCTATATTGAATATACCATTATTGAACCTCATCATAATGAAATATCTTAACTACCCTAACAATTCCCACTCTATGGTCATGGTGCAACTTGTTCTTAACAGCCCGATCCACAACCACCTCCACAACCTAAATGATCAATAGTACTCCACCTCCTAACTTGAAAAGAATTTGTGATTCCCAATCCTGATTCAAGGATTAGCATCACCATACCCCTCTCGAACATATGGAGTAAGGGTTATGGAAAAATGTTCTATATGGTCCATCCTTCCATAGGATTAGCACTAAACTAGGCCTATATCACACTAAATCATCAAGTTTCTCATGCTCCAAAAATGGGGAAAAAATATAGGACTACTCATACTCACACTATGGATAGTATTCCCCTCATGAGAACCCTCAAAACATCAAATCCCTCCAACTAACTGTGAACCTATTTGTTGAGAAGATACAAAACCATTATCTAGTCCCCCATCACCCCTCAAATTACTTTTTTTAATAACCACCTAATTTACTATCTCAATTAATGTATTAAACCAAAACATATTCACATGAGATCGAAGGAAATTTTTATGACCTTCCTAGAAACATATCTCCCTAGAATTATCATCATTAAGATACAAGATAACAGAGCACTAAAACATTATATAGTGAGATTATTACTAAATAAAAATCATATTTCCATTCTCCAAAAATGTAAAATAACTATAACATTCACCTCTAAAAGTATCAGGAAATAATTTATAATAAATTCATTAATATAAATTCGTCTAAACAATTTCCCAAAGCATGTCACTGTAGTTCAAAACATCCCACCACTGCATAGCACCTCCCCATTCCATATACCATTCCATATCGAATATCTTCTCATGAGGAGTGTCTATATTCATTAATATCGATAAAACATTCTCAATACGTAGCTCAGTAGTCATTGGACCATCATCTCCCAAAAAAGTAGGTGGACGTTACTACTCGAACACAACCATCAGCTCTTCCATTAAGAAGGAAGGATATGAGGCTCTCTAAATGGTAATTATGAAGTGAAAAAATTTACTAGGTACTGGGCATTGAAACCCATATCAAGAACAACTAGCGGTGCTTCAAGAGGGACATCTGTAGGTGCTACTGGTGGCTTAGGGCCCACCACATTCAGATTAGGGTCGTCGCCACCCTCCCGGTTCAGAAATAGAATTTTTGGTGGTGTAATATCTAAATAAAAATTCATGGAGAACACCTCATTAAATATTTTGTAACATAATTATCACATATATAATCCTAGTAATGTTAAAATCCTTCATATAACCAATAAACTCACATCTTCCTACTCTTAAATTTGAGAATCCATAATAGAAACAATCATGAAGTTCAATGGAGTCACTATCTACTTCCCACTACTTAGGGAAGGTTTGGGTCAAGCTCTCTATTTCATATTATGTGTCCCAATACATGAACAACGAATTGTAATTGGGTACTCAATTTAATAATGAACATTAAATTTCAAATTTTCAATTTCATTTAAATTAAATTTACATCATAATTTTATTAATATTTTTGAAACATATGGATCACTAATTTCAATTCATAGGGTTCAATAAAACATATAAATCAATGTGGGAATCCATTTAATCCCAACCATAACACATTCCATCTCACACGACCAATGATCCATGACTCAACATTCAATACTTGACTACGTATGGTGTATGTTGTAGTTTATAGGGGAAATACTATTTTTGTTATGATATTCCTATTATATACCAATTATTTTTCTTAATCCACATTAATAAATATAGTTATAACAATTATATATAATAAGGATCAGGTAATATATGTCATGAGTATATGAAATTCACTATATATGGAATTACATGTGAATGGAATGTAAATCCTATATGTTGCCTAAAATGATGCATGATCAATTATTCATTTACATGTCAGGAAAAATAATATATTTGACAGTTAATTATAATAATAATTACATCACATATCATGTGCATCTACCAATGGTGTAGTCAAATAAATTTTAATGGGAAGAGATCAGAACATCATATATCATCCTAAGAAACTTGGGACCTCCTTGTCTGTGAGTTAGGAACCCCTAGACACTTCACATCCCCAAATTCCAACAAATTCCTATTTATCCTTTATCGAATCTCAAATAGTAAGGAAGAAAAATAAAACTAATGAAAAAACCCTTCTATAAAATATTTTAACATCCCAACCTGAGTTCCACTAATAGATCCCCGAGCTAGTGGGTCATGTGGAATCATGTGTGCCTCCTGGTATGCCATATACTACTAAATATTAGTGAGAGAATAAGGTGGTATAGTGGAGACACTATACCCTTATAATCTGTGCATTGCAGTATTATCAAATATGAATAAATATGTGGATGCATATTTTAAATCAATTATATAATACAACATCCAGATGGATGTAATAATAATCTAACCAGAAGTAGTGTCATATATAATATGATGAACATATCATTTATCATTAAAAATGGAAGGAAATACATAGATAATTCATGATTCTTAATAAATGTATCAAAATACAAAAAGACATAAAATTATATCTCTATATTTCACCATGAGTATATCTCAGTCATGTTCTCTCAACATTATATGCACAATCAATCAGACATCCTTATGTGAGCGATTTCCCCACTACTTACATGAATCCATAGAGATTATCTGGGTACCAATTAGCTTCCCAAATAGGATGTGAGATAACATTCAATAAGACACCACTAACGGCTTCTATAAAAATTATAGTTTAAGTATATAATTCAAAGTAATGTGAAATATATAATAGAATTATTAATAAATAATCAAGAGTAATGCTGAAAAGTTTATCAACTATAATCAAGAGCTCTTAACATGTGTAATATTAAAATCATGGTAAAACATTCCCTGTAGCCTATGATGAGAAATCCAGTGTCAGACCCAATGGGATATATCCATGGTATAAAATTACAAAAGAATCCCCAATGAACTATGTTGTGTAATAAAGTGTTAGGCCTAAATGGGTTGAATAAAAGGTATAAATTACCAATTCAACCTCAGTGAGTCCATGGATAATCTTCATTACACACTCGGTAATGACATGGGAGGACCCTAAGGATCATGTCTGTGAAGAATATCCATGAAATTCTAAGAAAGCTGAATCCAAGGAGTAAAAAAGTCATTATTTTCCAATGTAATCCAAATACATGGAATATAATTTTAAATGGAATATAATTTCATAACCAATGATCCTTGTCCAAGGAGAATAAATATCCTTGGCATCTTAGAAAATCATAAACATTTCATTTTACCCATTTCATAATCATAGACAATAAATGAATTTGTCCCACTAATCCAAATTTTACTTTTTAATCCAATTTTCCACTTTAAATAATCTCATAACATGTCAAAGGATGGAATACCACACTCATAACACCCCATTTAACACATTATGGATCCATCTAAAATGGTTATCTCACACACACACAAAGGGGTGGTTTAACATGGTGCAGACACATAAACACACATCATTGATTTACTATGTTGAGGGTGATAGTATCCAACAATAAAATTATGGAACGTTGGAAAAGAAAAAATGTTTTAATAAATATAATCAATACATTTAATTAATTTAGGAGAAAATAATGGAATAACCTTTGTGTGACACAATGTATAGTAGTTACAAAAGAACAATACTTTGCAGGAAATGTTATAGAACACCAACCTCATGTTCATGGTAGAAAAATCATCCAGTATCAGCTTGTAATTCCATACAGATTGAAAAAATGGAATAATGGAAATATACCCTGAAAATAAATAATATTATAATTATCAAAAATAATTACATCAATATGAAGATAAATGATGAATTATTTAAAGTGGAAATAGAACATTCCAATTTAGACCTATTGAGACGAACATGTCACAAATCAGAGTATGGGTAAAAAAACCACATCAAATCCCTAGAGTAGGAGTTTAAATGGTAGAAATAGACCCCCACTATCCACTAGAATTATAAAAGGGAATAGTAATTTAGCATTTTAATAATTTATGGAGAAATGGTCATTCACCCTATTTAATTGGATGACACGGTTTGGATGCATGGTTTTCCAAACTGTGCACAATCTGTGTATCCTTATCTATCTCTAAAAACCCATCACATGGTCATGGAACATGGTTAGAAAACCTATGCACTGGCCATGTAGTTATCCAATGTTAAAATCTAAAATAACCACACTTGGGTATGTAACATAGATCTCATGGTTAGGTAAAATGGTGTTCCCTATGATGTCATCATAAAATCCCTACATGGTTTCCTCAAACCTTGCGGCATGGTTCATAATGTTTCTACTAACCATGTGGCACATCTGTTTTCTCCAGAACCTAGTGTCCATGATATAAACAAGAATCAATCACTCTATAAACCCTAGAGAATTTATTATTATTTCACTCTAGTTGAAGGCCAATGGCTTAAACAAAAAAAATATTTTTACCTCACTGGATAACCAACGATCTTACATTTTTTTACAATGACACTTTACAAAGATGATGGAAAATTTATTATGGTTGGTAGTGAAAGAAACATTTCTAGTGTATTTTAAAATAAATAAAGTATTGAAATTAGTGATGTCCTATTAGTGAATGAAAACTTGGATTCTTTTACGTGTGAATTTCCAGGGGTTATACCTAATCCAGAGGTTGTGTTTTCTATTGAATTAATACCTACTGATATAGAAATTTAAAAACCCCTTTGAAAAAAATAAACAAATAGATCTTTTAGGACTGAAAAAATTATATATGTTTCTAGATTATGTTTTCCTCCATTACAGCACTTCACTGTGGGGTGATCCTATAATATATGTTAAAACTAAAGATGGTTCAATTATACATTACATTAATTATAGATCATTGTATAACATCACTGTTAGGAATAAGAATCGTGTACATCATATTAATGATATGGTTGGTTATCTCTACGAAGTGATTATTTTATAAGATTTATCATAGGATGGGGTTCCATTATCTTAATAGAATGAGGAAGATATTATGATGACATAGTTTTAGACTAGATGTGGGAATTATGAGTTCTTAGTTATTTCATTTGTGATTTCAAATTCAGTAGTCATATGTATGGATCTTACAAATATAGTTTTCCATGATTTCATGGATATGTTTTTGGATGTATTTATAGATGACTTATTGGTATATTAAATATACTAAAGAATAAAAAATGACACCTTAGATTTGTTTTTAATAACATAGAAGAGAAATAGTATATGAAAATTTTATTAAGTGTGCATTTTTTATGAGATAAATATCTTTCCTTGCACAAATTGATTCTAAATATGGCATTAATATTGACCCTGAGAAAACTAATATTGATAGGAGTGGTCAAGGAACCCAAATATCAAGAAGATTCATATTTTATTGGTCTAGCAAGTTACTATAGTGGTTTTTTGACAAAAATTCTTGGTTGTCTATCTCATTGATTATATCAACTCAAAAAGGTCTTAAATTCATATGGATGAAAGAATGTGTGGATTTTTTGAGAAACAAATATTGGTGAATGATCGAGTTTTGGAGAAATCTAACAAAAATAGAGAATTTATCATCTACAATGACGCTTATTTGAAGGGATTTAGAAGTGTGTGGATCCAGAATAACTAGATATTTATTCATATTCCATATAAGATGATACATAATGAGTTAAATTATACTACATTTGATCTGGAATGTGTAGTTGTGGTTTTTGATTTAAAATTTTTGTGGAACCATTTATATGTGTAAACTATGAGTAATATACTGACAATAAATTTTTGAATTATATGTTCTCTCAAAATTAGTTAAACATTAGTATAAAAGTTTCATTGAACTGATAAAGGATTGTGATTTCATTTTTTATTTCAAATTAGAAAGTAAAAAAAGGTGATTATTCCTTTTTTTGGGAGATAATTCTTCGTTAACCACGTTATTTTTGGAATATGACACTTTGGTATATTATTTTATGAATTTTGGTTTAGAATTTGTGGGAAAAGGAACATCTTAAATTTTGTTTTTGGTGTGAGTATAATATCCTCAATAAAAAATAATTAAAAACCAAATAAATAATACCATGAGTTATAGGAAATGGTAGAGTTGTTTAATAATGTCATGTTTCATGAATTTAATGTTGAAAAAGTATTTATTTTGTGATTTGGCCAGATATTATGTGATCCTTGTGAATCTTTGTTGAATATGGAATTTTTGGGTGAAGCTCTAAATTCTAGGTATTCTATTTATCCCAGGAACACTATGATGTAAAAAGACCATAAAATATATTATTCGTAAGATGGAACTAAAGGTAATATCAATATATATACTAAAGCAAGCTTTTTCCTGGACACGTGTCGCTCCCACATTAACCCACCCCACTATTCCGTAACTCTATTCCCTCAATCCTTCACCTCAGCCACTACCCCCATCGTGATTTTCCTCTTCAATTTCTAGTGTTTCAAAATCTTCGAATCACCCTCACCCCTATCCCTCATCTCCTCCCGTTCCCGAATCTCCTCTCCAGCCGCGACTTCTCTGTCCCAGATTTACCGCTGAAAATCACTTCCTTCCCTCGCATCAGATTTTTTCTTAATCATCGACCAAGTCCTCTTCGCTATCTACCACTACTCTTGGTTCCTTCATCTAGAACTATGTTTCATGCCTCTGATGTCACCCCCCTCTACCTCCACAACAAACCTCGGTGTCTCCATCTTTTCTGCCTCCTCCCCTGTCTTCTCCGCATACAGATCCTCCACCTCCTCAAATTCTATAGCAATGACCATGTATTGCAGTGGATCTCAATATTCTTCAAGAAGATGTTGTTGGAATCGACTCAGGGTCCTTTCAAAATCTTCTGTGTTAGCGTCTTTCATTTAGAGGGCAAGCATCTCTGCATCCGCTAACGACTCATCTCGGTAACACATTTCATAGTTCCCTTTACCTCCTCAACTACCCTCGACATTTTAAATTAATTACTTCTTCTTTCTAGGTTTCTAGACATTATCGTGAAGAGTCAATTAATAGTCTTCAGATCCCATATCCAGTGCTCAGGATTAAATTATTTGAGACATAAACCCATGAAAAATGTTGAAGCACTAAAATTTATCAATTCAGCCTTGGTCAACACCACCTTTATCATCATAAAAGGTATCTTCTGTGATTCAAAACACTGGTTTCTTGTGAAAACAATTCATTTCAAGAACTTCATATTATTTTTTCATCATCCTTTGCGATTATCTTTCTCAACTGGTTTGTAGATAGATTTCATTTTCAATACAAACAGCCCTGATCTGTTGTCAAGCTTCTCCTACGAGATTTTTCTGGGCTATACCTCTCTTAATTATGGTTTTATGTGTAAATACATTCATGATTTTTTGATTTGTTTGTTCATCAGGTGATGGGATCACCTGGAAGAACATGTTATTGAATGGATAACTGATGGTTCAATTGAATTTGTTACACGGTATTCTTGGACTACATTGTACGTAAGCTCATCCAGTCTTCTTTTTTGTTTATGCTTTTATGTATTTAATCATGATTTTCATGTTTGGGCAAGTGTGATGGATATCTTCTTATCTGTGAATTCAAGCCTTGGACTGTTATCCTCATAATGTTTTATTTTAATTATATTTTGAATAAATTATCATGTTTCACATTATTTAGTATCCAAGAGCCATTACATTCTAGTGGTCTATTGTCGTCTCAATCGCCAATCCATACCATTTATATGACATCATAATTTATTATCCTTTAGTTTAAATGGTGTATGCTTTAAATAATTTAATATTTCTGAATACATTTTCATATATTCCATGTAGTTATTGGAAATAATAAGTGTTCTCCCTCAAGCAGTAGATTATCATGATGGAAGGGTACAATTTTTTGAAACATTGACACACATAACTCGTTACTGAGGACTCATTATTATGGTTTTATGTGTAAATCTATTCATGATTTTTTGATTTGTTTGTTCACCGGGAGATGGGATAACATGGAAGAACATGTTTTTGAATGGATAACTAATGGTTCAGTTGAATTTATTACATGGTATTCCTGGACATCATTGTATGTAATCTCATCCAGTCTTATTATTTGTTTATGATTTTCTGGATTTAATCCTCATTCTCATGTTTGGGAAATTTTGATGGATATCTGCTTATCAATAAATTCAGGCTTGGGACTCTTATCCTTCTAATGTTATATTTTCATTATATTTTGAATAAATAACCATGTTTTACACTATTTAGACTCCTAGAGCCATTACATTCTTGTGGTCTATTGTCGTCTCAATCACTAATCCATAACATTTATGTGACATCTTAATTTATTATCCTTTAGTTTAAATAGTGCATGCTTTCTATAATTTAATCTTTCTGAATAGATTTTCAAAGATTTCCTGTTGGTGTTGGAAACCAAATCTGTAATAATTACTTTCTTCTTTAGACCCTAAAGATACAAAGCTTCCCAAAAGGTGTGTTATTCTCAATTTATGTAAACATTTTCCCTTCATTCCATGAATTAGTATTTCCAATTACACATGATCTTTTCAAACATTAATACGATACATCTCCAATTATGATTCTTTAATCATGTCATGTCCTTATTCTGCTCAACTAGTGTTACTTCACTTATATTTTTTCCAGGCTTTTAATAGATTTCCACCACTACATCACATCATCAGGCAGTTTTGGTATGCCTACATGATTAAATTTAATACACAATTTTTATAGTTTAATTCATGTAGATTCACTATAGTTTTCTTAGATGCTCTTATAGACCATGAATATGTAACTTTTTATGCCAATTTTGGTAAAAACAAATATATGTTAATTATATTTAGTTGATTTTTTCAGTTGAATCAGTTACTGTTGTCTCCTCTGTGCTCTACATCTCTAAACAATGTGATTGTTTCTTCACATTCGACTACTGTAGAGGTCAAAAAACATCATCTTAGAAAAGCTATTCAACATCACTGACACTTACTATTTCCTTTGAAGATCTATGTACCTATTCCTCCAAATATCTTGAAAATGGGCGGAGATTATGCTTTGCGCAAACTGAACCTGTTCTGGACACATCCAACATACAGTGAGTTTTCCTTCATATATTCTCTAAAAATAATCTCTGGTTTTTTTCTTCCA
This sequence comes from Viscum album, assembly GCA_963277665.1. Classification (NCBI taxonomy): domain Eukaryota; kingdom Viridiplantae; phylum Streptophyta; class Magnoliopsida; order Santalales; family Viscaceae; genus Viscum; species Viscum album. The sequence continues at coordinate 299,356,055 of OY728137.1, read as the reverse complement.
ATTAACTCTATTAATACATAATATTTACATTGTATCTAAAAACTTCTACTTTCATGAATCAGTTTAATTCATATAGATTCACTATAGTTTTCTTAGATGTTCTTATAGACCATGCATATGTAACTTTTTATGCCAACTTTTGTAAAACATATATATGATAATTATATTTAGTTGATTTTATCAGTTGAAGTAGTTACTATTGTCTCCTCGGTGCTCTACCTCTCGAAACAATGTGATTGTTTCTTCACATTCAACTTTTGTGGAGGTCGCCCAGCAACCTCTTCAAAAATCTATTCAACATCACCAGCACCTACTATTTCTTTCGATGATCTATCTCCCTCTTCCTTAAAATATCTTGACAATGGGTGGAGATTTATGCTTTGCACAGATTGAACCTATTCCGAATGCATCCAACATACAGTGAGTTTTCCTTCATATCTTCTCTAAAAATAATCTCTGGTTTTATGTCTTCCAATTAACTCTATTCATAGATAATATCCACATTGTATTTAAAAACTTCTACTTTCATGAATCAGAAATTTGGGATACACTTTTTTTATTAAAAACCAAATCTGTAAGACTTACATTCTTCTTTAAACCCACATAACTCTTTACTCATGGAAAACTCACTATATGTTGGATGAAGACAACATCATCTTTTGTTGAAATTATTTTTCATGTTCAAACATTTTAATATAAACTTTCAGTTTTCAATAATGATATCATATATGACATTTTTATCGAACTATGATGGATCACATTGCTTGATCTCCATCCAATTGTGGTCATCTGAGACAATTTATTAATATCAAATGTTTTCTCTATATGATGGATTCAATCATATTATTAATGTCTGAGAAAGTGGGATGACACTCTCATTATTTGTTGGAGAATTTTATGGTAGAAACCTCACTTCACTTAGTTATTGGTTTTTTATGTAGCTTCATGCAGGGTTTTTTAATTCATTGGTTCTCTGCTGGAAGTTTACTGTGATTTTTTCCTATTTTAGATTTCCGATACATCAATTCTTTTTATTTCAGGAGTTGAGTTTGCATCGAATAACAAGTATTTCAATGGGAATCTCTCAGCTCAGATGAATTTGGTACATTGGAATTTCATACTTATTTATACGTAAGCCTATTTAGCATGTCAGTTTGATTATTTTTATGAGCTATTCTTCTCTATCTATGTTTGACTCAATCATTCTATTCATTTTTGGGTATATGGGATGTCACTATGATTAACTATTTTAAATCACTACTACAGCCCTTATACTTTTATCGTCCACTATTCACTATTTGGTGAAGACAACATTGTTTTTTGATTTATTTCACCATCCAGAGCCATTACCATCTTGTGAATCTATTAGCATCACATTCAAGTATTTTTTATTCATTTATTTTAATGAGTTTATGTCACTTTTTGGTTAAATTTAAGGTGATTGAAGACAACTATAGGATTTTTTACTTTGATTTATTTGTCTGAGTGTCTCAGTTGTTGTGTATTCACTATGGAAGACATCATCAGATTGTAAAAATCACAACTTTGATTTCATGTTTTTTGGAGTCTATAGCGAGAATCCTCGGCTGGTTCAGACAAATGTTTACCTAGAGAGGGTAACTAGGAGCAAATGATGGGGTTTTGCTTCGACCCCACCACAGATTTCCACACTTTCACTCTTCACTGGAACCTTTTCCATGTTTTTTAATGCTTCTTTCTCTATTTATTCATCCATTGACACATATTATTCCTTCATTTTATATATCATTATTTCCTTATATTTATTCAATTATATTAATATTATATGATTACCTAATGTTATGTCTTTTACCGTAGTCTATACACATTTGATTAAGTGTTAGTAATAAATTAATCTACATATTATTATATAGTTTTAGAAAAACTATAGATTATTTCACTGATGTTGGGTTCGTTAAATCAAAGATGCATGTTTCATCCACTCTGGTAATTTCCTACTCTCCACTATATTGTTTTCTTTCAAACTGCTTATTTTACAATTTATGTATACAATAAACCATAAAATATTCCCCCCTTAAAACAAATTTCAGATCTTCTGATTTACATAGTCTAAACAATTTTTAATTAAACTAAAGATTTTTGGTACTTTTATAATGGTTTCATTCAATGTTGTCATTAATTTTAATTGTTTGTCATTTACAATTAGTTGTATTTGTTGGTTTTCATGAATTATTTAGTAAATATCATTGTGATATCTATTATTTTAATAGATTTTTTTTAATTTGATAAATTTTCAATGAATTTTACTAAATATACTCTAATTAAAAATTATAATTTTTTTTCTTTTTCCATTTCATTTATTCTTTCATCCAAATCAATCATATCATTCTTCATTTACTAAAAATTATCTATTCTATACAGTTTCATGGGAGTTGTGTTATTATTATAAACAATTCATGAAATATTTGAAGCTTTTTCCGCTATAGTAAAGTATATTTTATACCACCATATTGAAAAATATGTTCTCTTTTTAGTTGTCTTAAAATATAAATTAGTATACAACTAGGAATGTAATAACATATAAAATGATTCATTCTCTCCTCATTTCATGTATTTTTCATTTTTATGAAGAATTTTAACAACAAAAAATATATCATAATTGATTTCCAGAGAAAATAAAATGTAGATGTATCATGACAAGACGTTCTTGTGAAACCTAAATGATTACCCATAGAATTTAGGGATCATTATCATAGAGACAAAACTAAACCTTTATAATATGTTTACTATTTATAAGATAATCGTTATCAAAACCCTTTTTATATTCTCATCATTTCTATTGATGTGATCCTCATTTAAGATACTGATATTGAGTAATATATTTCTGATTAGACATATTTTCTGACTGAACAAGCGTGTGAACTGTCACCCCATTTTTGAAAGAAAATTTGAGAATGGGTAGCCTACATATACATGTGCTCATTATCATATGTATGGTTTTTATGGGGTCATAATAAACTAATCCCACATAACCATTAAATTCTGGATTCACTATTCTTTGTCTGTGCAAGATGGAATTTCTCATTTTCATGATAGTTGTGTAGCATGCTGAGTGAATCGGGTGCACGTTCCATCCAAAATTTCAATTGTATATGATGAGCTTCTACCTTAACTCCTCTTATTACATCACAATAAATCAAATGATTATTTATTTATGTAAATCCTTCTCAATTAACCACATTAAAAATGGCAATTAACAGTTCACTCCCACTTCTTATGCAACTATTTCTTTTAAGTTTCTTCACTTTTTGATTTGATTCCATAACATGTATGGTAAATATAGATTGTTATTACTATTTCCTTTTATATTAGTTTTTATTATTTTTTTATTTTATTTTATCCTTTTAATATAAACATGAGTTTCATATGCTTATATGATTTGAAGTAAATTTACTTCTTCAAGAGTTTCATATGCTTGCAGTACTCAATAAAATCAAAACCATGATTACAGGGGAGTTTCTGAAATCCTTCAACACATGCACATCATTCAATCCTGGTATATTTGAAACATTAATCAGGTATGCACTCAAGTTTCTCAATTTTTTAGTTTAACAACTTCAAAAATATTTATTATAAGAAGTTATAGTTATTGAAATTTAAAAACATGTCTTAAGAACTGACAATACGAAAGTGGGAAAAGGTGAAGCCTTCTCTGCCGATGAACCTCTGAAATGCCCTGTTGGACTGATTGATGGGGTCCAATTTGTTGGAGAACATGACGATGAAGTAACTGATCTCTCAATGTGCTAGTGGATGACAACACGCATGGTATCTTCTTCAATGGATGACAGTACGTGCTTCACCTTTCTTTTTTTTTCTATCTTTATGTCACTATTGATTATATTTAATGTTGGCATGTTCATATCGATGTGCTTTCAGCCATTTCCAGTGTGGGTGATGTGCATTTCCCAAATGTGATCAATATATATGAATAATGTTTCCTCAATTACCCAAAGCAATTTCTTGTCCTGGTTTCACATAGCCAACCCTAAACTTTTGAGATCAAGGTTTGTATGTTGTTACTGATGTTAATGTTAATTGTTTTGTGGAGATATTTTATAATGTCAAGTATCATTTTATATGTTCACCATTCATGCCCAGGCCATGTTCTCATCATATTAGAGTATTCAAATTAGGTATGAAGTACCCCTTTATTAGCAGCATTACCTACATAGAATTAAATAAAGTCAACACCGGTACGGTTGCCTCATGGAACTACAAGAAAATTATGGTTCTAAAAGATGACATCATAGAGGAGCTCATCAAAGATCTAAATAAAGGGGAGGTAGATTCATGATACAATGATAACAAAGAGGAGGTAGCAGGAAGAAACAAAATCCATTTAATTTGATGAAATTTAGTTATTATAGGTTTCTAAAGGCAACTTTTTTAGAATTCTGGGCCAAAAATCATATGTTCTATTTTCATATTTTATAACATGAAATTTACAATCATATTTTTCTTTATCTATTGATGCTATTTATTTTTTGAATAGGTTAATATCTTATACATTTTCTTGATAAAGCTTCATCTCCATGGGATGATGATTTGGATTCTCCTACTTCGATAAGTGATGTTTAAAGATATATTTGTTGATAACATATTATTTGTTTTTCAGTTGGTGTTGTACTTTACTTTCAAAAACAAGTTCTCTTTATTATTGTTATATAACTCAATTTTCAACTGTTTTATCAGTTTGTGAATGCATTTGTATTCCAATATTAAGTTTATTCAGGTATGGTCAGTTTTTTGATTTTATAGTCGATATGCGATAGGAATAGTTTGTGAAATTATCCACACGAAGAACATTTACAGAATTCAAATCATAAGAGAAACCGAAAATGATGACAGAAACATGAAGGCTATTCCTCATCCATTATTGAAGCTAGATAAGAGTTCCTATACAATGAATGACGTTACCAATAAAAATAAAATTCTTCCTTTCTTCATTATTCTTTCTCTATTTATTCCTTCTTTTAGGTCTTCAATAAGAACATATTTCTCTTGGTTGTTGTAATGGCTGATTCACATTTTCAAAACATCAAGAAGATTAGGGCTTCTCCATGATTTTTTGTAAAAACCTTTAATTCATGTGCTGCAATTGATTTGGCCAGTGCTCCTACTTCATCTTGCTCTTTTGCTTCTATTTTGTAAGTTATACCACCAATTTCTTTAGCCATTATCAGAGTTGTATTCATATCAATATTCACCACTTCAAAACTGACCTTTCCCTTTGGGTTTTACGGAGGAAAATTCCTACATACTAAATAGACATTCAAATGTGATTTCCATTCATTTTTCTATTCCCCTTCGCATTCCCTTTCCTTCCATCATACCAAACAAAGTCTAAAATTTTCCACTGAAATCTTATGTAATATATTATCGTTAACAAAATTGTGTGGCTCCACGATATGTTGATATATGCACAGCCCCCTATACACATTCCTTATAATCATGAAATATCATCGTTAAATTTCCCTATCAAAGTGCTCACTTCCCACTTCCACTACCCTTATTTCTTGTATTTCATCCTCTATTGCAATGAATATAAAAGTAGGCTGACATTTTTTATTTGATCCATGCTGTGCATTAAAATTGGCACACAACACATTCGCCTTTCTTATACATTAGCTCTATTGCTTTCCTAAGCCCAGGTTGAGATCCCAAAATATTTCCAATGACAAAATTTTCCTTATATATTCTCATATATTCTCTAATATGTTTTCAATATTCTCCTACATATTCTCTTATGTTATTTTTTTCCTTATTTTCCTTGTATGTTTTCAATTCTCTTTATTTTGTCCAATTTTATTCCAATATTAAATACTGCCATTTTTTGTTTTCAATATATTCAATATTCATATTTTTTTAACTTTGAAATATAGTATTGTATTCTTGAAAATAATCATTGAACGTATTGTCGTGCGAATGCATGGGTGAGTACTAGTTACTAATATTATAATGAGATGTTTGAATTGTACAGAAGTTAACATAGAAAGAAAATTTATAAAATGGATGATTCATCCTTTTATTGTACCACAATATAAATGGAAAAAAATATCAATTGATTTCATATATGTATTTCTAAATACTTCTTGAGGTAATAATTTGATGTGGGTTATTAGGGATCGATTAATGAAGTATTTATTTTTCATTCCCATTAATGAGACCATGTATTTTGATATATATACTTGACTATATATTAAGTAAATGGCAAGGTTACATAGAATTATTCTCTATATTGTATCTTACTGAGATCCCATGTTCACTTTATATTTTTGAATGGACATCAGAATATATTGGGGTCTAATTTAAATTACAGTACTACATTTCATTATCAATATGATGGATAGAAAAAATGAATAATTCATAACTTATAAAACATTATTCATGATTCCTTAATGTGTCAAACATGATTTTTTGATCAATATATTTCTATAGTTGAGTTTACTTTTTATAATAGTATTCATTCTAGTATACAGATGGCACCTTTTGTGGGATTATATGGAATATAGTGCTGAAGTCCAATATTTTTGGATGATGTCGGTGAAAGAAAAGTGATGAGACCAAAATTGCTAAAATTAAATTTATGAGAAGGTGGAGGTAATTAGAAAAAAATATGATGATATCTCATTGTAGGATGAAATTTTATGTGGTTAATCGGGGGAAATAACTTCCTTTTGAGGTAGTAGATCATATTTTTTTAAAGCACCTCCATGGAAAAATGTGATGCTTTTTGCTTAAAAGAAGAAGCTATGTCTTAATTTCATTTGCATATATGATATCTTGGGAAAATATTTATTAGTTTAAAACTATGAAAATTAGCATCCACATTTACCCTCGGTACATATTGTATTTCACGTTTCAATGTTAAGGAAATATGTGGAAGATTAGTCTCATTTTTTAATCCCGGAAGTAGTTTAGTTGGAAGATAACGTTTTATATGAGGAATAAACTATAGATATTATCAACTATAAAGAGATAGTATATTAAAAAAAGTAATTAAATAGGATATGGTTTTGTGGAAAACCAATATCGATGATGAAGTAACATGGGATATTTAAAATATTATGAGGGAAAGGTATCCCCACATGTTCAATAATTCAACAGAAATACAAGGACACAATTCTGAAAAGGAAAGAAGAATGTAACAAACTAGTTAATATAGGAATTAATAGTTTTTATGTATTATGAATATTAATTAGATATTTACTGTTGTGTTTTACTCATTATAATAATATAAAATTATTTTTTGGCCAGAAAGAAAACATGAATTATTTCTATGAATAAATAGATTTAATAAATTATAATGTTTAATTATATTTTAGATTAAAAATATATAAAAAAAATTTAAAACCAAACATAACTTTTGAATTCAAAATGTAAAATTTAATTTGTTATAAATTTTGGAGAATTTTATGAAAAGATTGATTTTTCAATGAATAAAGAAATCTATTGATATTTATTCAAAACAATATTTTCCAATAATTTATTTAAAAAGTAAATTTGTATTTTTGGAATATTTTAAAAGATTATTTTGTTCCTTTTTATTTAAAATAATATAATAATGGGTTTTAAAATTAATTCTAAACATGAATTCATTATAAAAACATTTTATATTTCAAATAGACATTTTTTATGAAAAAATAATTTTTTATTGCATACAGTAGGATATATTTTTATCTAAATTATGCCACTTATTTGTTTTGGATTTTGAAAAATGAATTAAAAATTTTGAATCATTTGGTCCAGATTCTCTAAATACTACCCTTTTTCTTTTTTGTTAATACGAATAGTAATCTTAGTAATTTTTAATATGTGGTAAAGTGTAAATCAGATAATTAATGTTAAAAATAAAATGATAAGGACAATAAAATGACCCTAAAAATTGACTTAATTTAATTGGTTGTGTCCATTTCATCTATAATCATCCCATATTCATTTATATGGACATTTTTCAATTTTTATGTGATTATAAACATTAAAATATTTTATTAAAAAAATGTAAAAAATTTCCAACTCATTTTTTATTAAATATCATATTTTGAACATTGGGATAACTAAAAAATATTTTATTTTATATATAATATTTTGAACGGTAAATGATTTATATTCAACATGGTAAATTATTCCTAATGTTTATTGAATAAATATTTACTCCAAATTCTTACACATCACTAACACGTTAATTATTCAATTAATTGAAAATAAAATTGTAATACCTAAAATATAAAAAGTAGAATAATTTAAAATTATTAAGGTGGCGCGTTAATTTTATTGTAAAATATAAAATTTTAGGTATATTTAAATTTATTATATTCAAATTCATTGGGTTTCTTGATTTTATAAAAGTTGATATCGATGAATTATTCAAAAATTTCCATTATTGACATTTTATATAAATATTAGTTTATTATAATATATTAAATTAATAGAAATATTACATTCCTCCCTATTAATTTAATATGGTTTATTAAATAATTTTTTTATCCTTTTTGTGTCTTTTTCCAATTTATGATCTGTAGAAAATCTTAATATTGAGGTAATTGTCAAAAAGGATGACAAAGGGTTTAAAACAAAAGGTATGGGTAAATAAATAGTCAATTTTTTTAATAATTATTTGATTAGAGTATTTAGATCCATACAAATCCTTTATTTTAAATATGTTAGTTTGGATCCAAAAATAATAATAAATTAATTTATTTTGTTTTAATATTCTGAGAAATCCTAGAGTGCCCCTCCCCTCTCTTAAAAAAGGCATATCTTCTTAGCTTTACCTCACAATTAAAAAACCTTTTGGTTTGGAAAATATCTTCCCAAATACCATATTAAAATATCTTGCCACATTATATATGACTCAGTTATAAAATTATAAAAACCATAGTGGTCTAATTGTATTATGAAATAGATGTTTTCCGAAGAAGATATATCATTTTTTAGAGAGAAAATCTATTTTGTATTTTTATTCCTCCCCCTGAAAATATTACTCAAACATGACTATATATTAACAATAGTATCTAGAATATACATAGTTTTTTTAATTTAAATTTAATAACCTATATAATCTAGGTATTCCATTATATGGTAAATGAATCCATCACTTGTGTGTATGGACGACTATAGTCTCATAATCTGATGTAATCCATTTTCCATCATAGTGTTTCAATGTAGGTTAAAATAATGGAATTAATGAATATAATATATATATATATATAATTAATAACATATTTATCAATTTGAATATATAATATGTAATTTTATTTAATACTTTTCATTCATAGAGAAGGGATAACATCGTTCATGTGTACGACTAAACTACCACCTCCACAAAGTAACAAGGTTTGTTTTTTTTCACCACAAAACATGAATTATATATATGTGTATATTCAAATAACTCTTATAGTACTTATTTTATTATAATAATTTTTGTAAGATAAAGTTATATTTTCCTTCTTACCATAATTAGCATGGAAGAATAGAAACGTTAGTCATGTGTACGTACGACCTGCTGTCTCCTTGATCGCAATGTAGTTTGTTTTTAATAAACATCATTCAAAATTAGTTTTAAAAGTATAATTGATGTATAAAAATGATTAATTTTCCATTATTATTATTCTTTATGGTGTGGAATAATGATCTCTAACACAAAATTCGACCATCCAATTTAATTTCGACACGTGAACCATGCATCCTCAAAATTTCTGATTTGAACTTAAATGATTATGTTATTGTTAATAAAATGGAAGTAAATAATATTAAAAAATAATGATGTTGAAACATCTTCTTTATAATGTAAATAATGAATATTATTTTTACTCAAGAATATAAAAACATAGCTCAATTTTCAGAATCTAGGTAAGGGACTTTATATGAAAAATAGTTTTTAATGTTTTCCTTAAAAGTATCCTTTTCTTTGATAATCATATTTTCTAAATTATTTTAGAGTTTATTTTGTGTTGCCAAAAAATATTTTTAAATTAAATTTTATGTGTTTATAATTATTTCATTAAATGGTTTTTAATTGGACTATTTTTAAAAAATATTTTACTCTCTTTAGAAAATACAACATAAAAGTTCCATATTAACATATATAGAGATAATTACTCTTTCTACCACCATAACCATTATTTAATTTCTTGAATACTTTATAAAGTTTCATGTTTAATTTAAAAAAATCAATATTATGTTTTTTGATAATTTTGGTATTGAGAAAGGATTTTAATAGAAATGTTTATTCTGATATCCAAAAAAAATTCCACTTGTTTTAGAAGTTTATTTCAAGGTTTTTATTCATGGAATGGTTCTGGGACCTTTTTAAACTCTTGAGCCCCATTATAGCTCACATGTGATCCATAAATAAATTTTAAGAAGTGTGTAGCTAGATTTTACTCCAAATAAGTAGGCAATGATTAGGTTATCTGGGGAAGGATATTTGAATTTGATCATAGGGTTGTCCAATTATATGTGTTCTGTATGGTTTGAGGATAAAAATGTCCCAATTTACCTTAATTTCTATTAAATGGTTTGTTTTGAGTTTTAATGGATGTATATTTACTTTAAATGGTTTAATAATGATTTTAAGGATATATTATTATTTTAAGGTTAAAATAATTTTTTCTATTGAAATTATTTTTATTGGTTTTCATGTTTTTCAATAGGGTAACATATTTCATCTATTTATGTTTCTTACTAAGATTTTTATGCCCATAAAAAAGTAAAAATGATTTTTAAATGTTTTTAAGGATGAGTAAGGGCCATTATTTGGTCATTATCAAAATTTTTAAGTTTTTTGATAAATATAAAACTTTTTACTTTTTCAAAGTATCTTTTTTGTGAAAAATTTGTATTAAGTATAATTTTCCCCATTATGATAAATAGGTTTTTTTATGTGTTATGATAAAATATATAAAACTATAAACATGAATGTTTATTTTGGAATGAAAAAATGTTTTTTTAAAAGGTTGGGACTGAAGCCTCATTTTGATTATTAAATCAAAGCAAAGTCCTCTTTTAACTGGGTAGAGGGAAACCCATTACATAGCCCGAAGGCCCAGTGGGCTTGTAGCCCATTATATAGCCCGTAGGCCCAAATTCTAAGACCAATTCACATTCTGTGAATAGTAACCTGCTGCTACAGTACCGCACAGTATCGCTGCCGCTACAGTGCCCTGCCGCCGCTACAGTGTCCTGCTGCCGCTACAGTACCCGCTGATGAATAGTGTCGCCGCTGCTACAGTACCTGCGCCGCATGGGTTTTGAACCCCCATTTTCCATGTAGTATTACGGGGTGATTACCACTAAGCAAAACCCCAACTACAAAACGTGTTGTATGGGTAACGAGGTATAGGGCTGGCCTGCCCACCTGCGCGCCGCATGCCCCCAGCTAGGCCCAAGGTGGCCAACCCTTGGGCTTGGGCCAGTTCCCACGGAGTCGAGGGGATGAGAGGTTCGCTGACAAATGGTGCGCATTGCCTTTCTAAGGACTCGAACCCATTTGGAATGAAATAATGTGACATCTATTTTAATTTAAAAATAATATAACATGTTTTCCTATATATCATTATATATTCCATTATTATTAAACTTAGTAAAGAATCCCATAAATAAAAATAATATTTCACATACATTTCTCATATTATATAATATTCATGTTGTTATTTAGTGGAATAATTGTTTCTATTAAACCACAATGTAGATACTGCATTTGTTTCTATCATGCATAACCCTCTGCCCTATTATATTATACATGGTCTAGGTTGGTATTGGTATAGGTCATAGTATATTTAATAAAAAATGAAAATTTTGGACAATAAATTAATTATTAATGTATCATTTAAAGATTTTAGGATATTTTGGGATTATATAATTTTTAAAATAGTTTAAAATCATGCCTTTTGTGTTCTCTATGTTTTTTTCCATGAAAGTATCACCATATTTGTGGAAACAATGGAATTATTTATTTCTTACATTGATTTATTTAAAGGGTTACTTGAATAATTATATATATTCTTTTCATTAGTGATATAGAAATACAAATCTATATATCCAAATGTTGTGTTTTAAAACATGTTATCACTTAATACATGTTATTTGTTATATGCATTGAAAGGGGTATTCTTATACATTATTTTTGTAAGAACCACTTTGTGTATAGGTTTTTATTTGTTGTCAATAATTTTCAATGGAATATCAAAATGAAAGAGATCAAGAAGTACTCCAATAAAATGGAGGAATGGAAGCTCACAATGAAGGAGATCATGAAGTACTCCGATGAAGTAGAGGAGTAGTGATTCAGACGATTGTTGTGCTGATCGTATGTTCAAAAGAACATGTGTCAAAGGTGATACATTGTTTACAACAATGAAGAATGTGAGGAGTAATCCATCCAAGGATGATTAAAGCAGGATGAAGTTTTTGGATGAAGACCATGTAATTCCTCCTTATTGCATAAGAACCATGGGCCTTGATGAAGACCATGCAATTACTCATGATTGCATGAGAACCATGCTAGAGACTTCTTGACGAATTGAATCACATGGTTTGCAAGAAGTTGATCATGACGGTTGATGAAGGAGGCAATGTGCCAATGAGTTGTCTTCTGAGATGGCCATGCGGAGATTGAAATTATGAGATGTCCATGCACATCACATTGTATCAGAAGATAATGGTACTAAAGCTGTTCCTTCAGAGAATACATATCACAATAGTGGAGTTTGTGATAAAAGCAAAAGAGTTGCTGAAGGATACAGATCACCAAGAAGAAGTGCTGTTGAGGTGATCGTGCTTGTCGACAAAGCAAATAAACGACATACAAATTTGTTGACAAAGGAGATTCCATGGTGACATTTCGAGTTCAAGAGTTGTGGTCAACGATCTATGTTTGATTCAAGAACATCGACAGAGGAATGGATGATCTGGAGGCGGTACAAAAAGAGCAGATACAAGGTGGCGCCGTTTTCCAATGTTTGCCAAATTTCAGGGCCTCAAAACCAACAAATGAAGAAGAGTGATTTTGGCAAAGGGACTTGCGCGCCATAATCTTGGAGGATAGGAAACTTGCGCGCCATATGTTTTTGAAGATCAGAGCATCAGAATATGGCAAAGGGATAAGGGTTGCCAAAGTTTTGGTGGGGTCGTGCAGGTGAATTATGTGCCGGGAAGAGACTTGCGCGCCGACGCCTTGAATGCATTATAACTTGCGCGCCTATGGTTTTTCGAGATCAGAAGATCCAAATTTGGGAAATTTAAGATGTTCGCGCAAGTTTGGATGTTGATCGCGCAAGTGCCTAGCAGGGGCCGAGACTTGCACGCCGATGGATGACTTGCGTGCCTCCGCGCAGGGGGTCCAGTTTGCCTATAAATACTGGACCACCCCTCCTCATTTCATAGAGAGCTCAAGACTTTGAGATTGTTCGAGCTCTCATCGCGCAGGTGGTTGAAACGCGCAAGTGGTAGTTGGGTCGCGCAAGTAGAGGTTGCACGCCGACTGATGGTTGAGCGCCACGGGTCATTTGGGCAAGGAAGGAAGTGAGTCACGCAGGTTTGAAGTTCAATAAGGAAGATTCGCGCAGGATCTTTGGAGAAACTTGCGCGCTAGGTTATAGTTGTGCTCCTTAGACTTGCGCGCCAGATGGAGACTTGCGCGCCGGGCTTGAAAAGGAGATCCAAATATTGTTGAAGCACGCCCGCCTTTCTGGAGTTGCACAAGAGCTAAAGATTGCCTGATACTTTCGGTGCAAAGCGAGATTGAAGAAGAAATCTAAATGATACATGCATGATCTCATGCATACATGGTGAATTGATTCTGACGAATGCCGAGTAAGCTGAACATCATTTATTGAGCAATCACATAAGTGATTGTGATTCAGGCAATCGAAGACAAGGGGATCTAGTGCATTCAGTCATTTCACTAAAGAAGAAAGATTGAACTATAAAGAGCATAAACTCTGAACCCTGATGAAAGAAAAGTCTCATGCTGAACATGAGACAAAGAAAATCAATGCACATTTATTGAAGAGACCTTCACGTCTATAAACTGAGTGGGACTTCACCAACGACAGTGATCCAGGGGGAGTCAACGGGAGTGACCCGAGGGACGCAGTGAGCTATCCCTGAACAATTGTAAAGGCAGTGAGCCTAGGACAGAGTGACTGTACCCTAACCTTTGTAATCTATAGCTAGTGAAGCATAGTGGATTTAGGTACGATCGAAAACCTGTCGGCGTATGGTCCTTGGACGTATCCCTTAGTGGTGAACCATGTAAAAATAGCTGTGTCATCTCTCTGCATGTGAATGTTTAATTGCTGATCATATCCATCATACATGTTTAATTAGTTCCTACCAACGTGGGAACAAGATCCAAAACTAAAAGAATAAAAAGTTGCCACCCTGATTCACCCCTCCCCTCTCAGGGTGTCCCGGGGTCCTACAATTTTTTTATCAGGAATGATAATATAATTCGGAATATTATATTTGGAATTACTTGTAGTATTCATAATTTGTATTCCCATTCCCCTTTTCAAATAGTTTTCCTTAGGCCCCAAAATAGTACCACCCATTTCTACAACCCAGGGGATGAAGTTCTTCCTTTAATTTTTATATCTATCCATATAGATGGGAGTTGCTGCAAGATTTTACTTCATCAAAAATGAAATTTATTTTGGGATAATCTAGTCATGGATAAAATAATGGGAGGGTCCCATGGTATAGGGATTTATCTATATTAATTATTAATGATATTGATGATAGTTTTCCATGAAATTGGTAGTCTAGGCTGACGATGAAACCATTTACCATTTTGAAAACCCTTGTAGGTGATGTATTAAAGTTTTCTAGGGAATTCATCATGGGATTTTCTACTTGGAAAACCTTTTAACCTAACTATTATTCCATTACTAGTTAGGATATATTATGTAAAACATGTTTTTTATACATTAACTCTTTTTCAGATCTTTTGTTTGCCTTTTTTTATGAGGTGTTAGACGCGTTCTTATCTTATTAGAATATTGTATCCCCGATTTCCTTAACTTAGTATATAAAATTTTAATAATTGATAGTATTTATATTTTAATAATGAAATTTATCAACTCAAACAAAAATGTAAAAATTTTGTTGGGAAATTCCCATTGTAACTGTTAGATTTACATGAGTAAATCCATCTCTCACTGACCATTAGTTATCCCTAATTTTTTCTCTATCCTCTAGTGACTAGGATGTATGACTGAGGTGTTGTGATGACTCGATGGGTTCCATTTAGTTCATTGGGTAATGATAGTACAAATAGAATTAAATATCAAGAATTATAATATATAATTTTATCATAATCCATCAATTTAATAAATTTTCAAAAAATAATATTTTAGATTACATTGTATTAAAAATAATTTTATGATAATATCTTATATCTTTATTTATGAGATACTCATATGTCTCTAGTATTAAAAATGATCAATTCAGTGAAATAATGACCATATATTATATTCTATATCATCCATAGTGTCTCCTATATTATTTATATGACCATTATTAACACTATAGTGTTATATTTCACACTTAGATGAACTAGTGAACAAAAAGAACATATGGTATTGTTCATATGAAATTTAAATATGGTACCCTAAATGAAATTTATTAATTTAATTATGAACCATTATTATTTAAGAAATGACTATAATTTTTCTATACACATCACAGATCACAATATAATATAATACAATATCAAAAAAATATTTTAAATTGAAGAATTAATTTTATTTAAATATTAATCCCCTATTTATATGTCAACCCATAACTTATTTTCAAATGATATTCTCATTAATAAATTTTTAGAAATATAAAAAATTTCACTTTAAAATAAAATAACATAAAACTATAATTTATTTATTAGATAAATTAAAATAAAATGATTTTTTTTATAAAAACACATGTGAATAAACTTAATATTGATCTTATTTGAAGTAATTTAATGTTCTATATTACTAATATTTTTCATAACACACATTTTTGTCAATAAGATAATATAAATTTTTATATCATCAAAAAATAAAATATATCAAGACATTTCATTAAAATTGATTAAAAAATATATTATCATAAACTTTTCACACTCCATTTATATCAACGACAATTAAATTATGATAAACATAAAATAGAGAGAGTAATTATTTCACCTACTATACATTATTTAATTTTTCAAGATAAAAAATTTTCACTATCAAATAGGATTTTAAAATCAAATATTGGATGAAAAATTTACCAAAAATAAAATATAAGAATAATAAAAATATAAAGGGAGGGTAGTAAAAGGAGATATGGAGTGTAGTGGTACAAAAAAAATTCCTCCTCCTTCATGAATATATATAGTAAACTTATTTACTGATATTAATGTACCGTAATCAGTTACGGTTATTATGATTGATTCAGTGTGCCCAATACCCCTATGCTAGACTAATAACATAAATTTCTTTATTTAAAATTTTTATGTATCTAACAATTCCATGTTTCCACATGATCCCTAACACATAGCCAACAATAAATTTAAATTTAATGAAAATATGAGAATTATAAATCATTTATTTAAATTCTCAAATTAAATTTTGATATATTAAATATACATAACCATTTTACAAAATAATTGATTCCACTTCCTAATAAATAATTTGATAAAATTCCAATTTTTACCACTGAGCATTATAATTAAAAATTTTACCATACAAAACATAAAAATTATTTTAATGAAATTATTGAATAATAGTTATGGTAATTTATTATATATATGGATCTATTTTATCTTTTTAATCTGTAATAGATTTTTATTGAAACCTTATTTAAGATGAATATTATTAATTTTACAGAATTATATGTCAATAATTATAATCATACATGATTATAAATTTATTATTCATGTATAAATCCTTTCATAAAAAATATGATATTTTCCAGAATGTTTGTAATAAAATATATATACACTTTTAAACAAGAATAAATAATAAATTTTTTAAATAATTCTAAATATTGTAATTATCATCCTTAATTAAACTAATTTCTTAAAATATCAAAACATTCAACTAAATCATATTCACACAAAATTCATATTTTTTGGAAAAAAACATTTCATACGATCGACTATAGACTCATAATTTTCATCTGAGATCGACGAATATGTAAAAATGGCCAGTTTTATGTTATGCAATTAGAAGAAAACAATTATCCAAACATTTCACTAACACCCAACCAGGTATTTCATAATATCTATATTCTTTTCATCAATAAAAATTTATTTCTAAAAATTAGAAACCAGAACCATACATTATCAGAGCTGTATCACACAAAACCTACGTTTGAATCTCCCAAATCGATCCAAATTGACACATTTTTTTCCAAAAAGTTAAAAAACCCAAATAAGAGATAAAGAAAGGCGAAAAATATTAGAGCAAAAAATTTATCTCATCGAAACCCATAATCAATATATAAATCAATTATGGTAAAAACAATTATGAAAATAAAACAACTCGGGGCATTAAAAATTCATATTTGTCTCTTAGTCCTGTGTTCTTTCAAATTCCCATAATAGTATGATAATTTTAATTTTATGGGGATGTTTGAGAACTCGTATTGGTGGATAGGAAATGTTTTGAAATGGAAATCATTATAAAATTAAATTCTTATAAGCACACAATCAAACAACGTTGGACATAAAATGTGGGTTGGGTGGTAAAATAGGGGTTTTAGAGACCACCAGTTGAAAACTATGGATTCATATGTTTTATTAGTATCCACCCACTAGACAATGTACTTTAAAAAATAATGGAATCATTGCAATGCTTTTGGGATCTCAAGTCTTCCAATTAATGTAATCTAGTAGACCCTGGTGGTATTTTTTTATAGAGAAAATTATTTTTCCCATTTCTTGTTTGAGACCATAGATTAAAACATTGATCATCCTTATAGATTTAATTAGCCCCCAATTTACCTCCCTCATTTCTATTATATATGGTAAGATATCTCTTTATCCTTTGATTTTGGAAGACCAATCACTTTTGATAAAGTACCCATATTTTTTTCTAAAATCCATATTTCATTCCTTCTTCATTTATTTTAGAGGTTCATTTTCTCTCCTTCTTTTAATATAATACACCCTATTTTCATGTATTTTGCCTACTTATTTTTTTCAATAAATCAAATATAAATTTTTTTTTAATTATCTATTAGTATGGTTATCTAATGACAAGTTAGGTAGTTCAATTAAAAAATCTCATTATCTTATTTATTAATGGAAGTGTTCAAGTCATACAGTTGTATCGAAATTCTAGGTATTAACATAGTTTAAATAATAAGTAATAAAATTATGTAAGAAAAAGTTCAATACAATTTATTCATTGCCTGATTATTAATATTGAGGATTCTAAGTAAAGAAAAATTGAAATGTTTTTTACCATTGAATCGTCTAGTTTACATGTATGGTTTTCTATGGAAATGGATTTGGAATATGTTAAAGGGAAAATTATTTTTGAAATAGTTATTATGGGGATGTGAATTAGTTCAATTATTATGGAATGGATTTTAATTACCATCAATTTTATAAATTTAATAACAAAATTATATGGATAAATTTTTTTATAAAGGTAAGGGACCCTTTTATGAAATGAGATGTGGGACTTATGGTGAATTTTCTTATGGAAATAAAATTTTTTATTATTGAAATATTAAAATGATAAGAATTCCTTAAATATTATGCAGTTTTTGAATATATTCATTCCTAATTGATAATTGGTATATTCAGTCTATGGGGATGACTGTGGGGTTTTTATTCATGATTGATGATGTTATGCATATACTATTCTTGATTGGAAAATAAATTAGCATTAAAAAAACATCTCTTGATATAATGTTGTGTTGGAATTCAAATAGTTGGTCCCATTGAGTTTTTATAGATTTAAAAATGTGTGTAACTACATGGGAGAACCTTTAATTATACTAGGGTAATCACTTGAATTCCATGGTTTGATGGTACCCTTAGATTTATAGAGGTCTAATAATATAGAGTACTTTGAGCGTAACATTGGACTCTTCATAGATTCATCGCCATGTGTTTTTTTGGGACACCTCCCCCTCTGATTATAGTAATGTGTATATTTACAAAATTTAATAGAACAATTCCATGGATTCTTCTAGGATTCCGTGGTGATTTCCAAGAGATTGGATCCCCATATTTAGCTGGATTATTTGAGGGGAATTCTTTCGGTGGAAGACACATTTTCCTATCAGGACAATATCATAAAACTCAAGTAGGTATCACTATGTAATTACTGGTTATTAAGATTAAAATAATTCCTAGGGTCACCCCTTTATTGGATATCCCTATTGAATTTGTGAAGTGGGAATTCCCAGGGATGCAATGTGGGTCCCATAGAGTTATCATGATTATGGTTTCCTTAGTTTTATAATTTAGAACCATTCAATATATGATATTTAATAGAACTAGAGACTCAACATATTTTACCAATGTAGGTATATGCCAATTTTAAGTGTCGCCTTTGAGATATGACCTTAGTGGTTGCGTCATTGATTTTTTTTAAATTTTATTATCTCTTTATTGTTATATTTGTAAATTAATTAACATAATAAATTCCTATTTTTAGAAATCATATATAAAATTTATTATTGAATTTTTATTTTAATGATACAGTTGTTAGTGGCCTTTATATATATAATGAAACCTTTCTTGGTCCATCAATGAAATTTTTTACCCACCTAGAAAACTATCTATTGCAGGATCATGTATGGAAAGGATTCTTGGGGTTGTTTTTTTTTCTAATCATCTGACCTGGATTGCATATAAAATGGATGATGATATTAGGAAGTAGTAAGGAATAGTTTTGGATTAATTTTAGTTTTATTTTATTTATTCTATTGTATCATTTTATGTAATATCCCCAATGAGGACTGGTTATGGAATTCATGGCATTAATTATTTCTATCATTTCTTAATATAACTACTTTTGGAACATGCCATATGTTTCTGTGTTGTTTTTATGGAAAAATTTATTTTATTATTATTATTTCAAATTCTTGGATACTCTTCCTTGAGGTGATAATCTCCCCATCATTCCCTCAAAGTCCATGATGTCTATTAGGAGGCCTATGGAGTACTAGGAGGAACACCTGAGGACTTGTGCTGTATTAAACCAGGTCAACAGTTTAGTAGATTTTTGTTCGGGTAAATATAATTTTCTTTCATATATATTTTCATTTTTTATTAATATTTTGTATTGGTATATAGGAGTCCATCAGTGTGTTGAAAATTATTAATAATCATATTCCATATGTGATGAAACCACACACAGGTTAAAAGCCATGTCTCTTAGGGATAATGCTTATTTTCAATGAAAACTCCATTATATTTTACTTGATTTTCATAATCATGTGCAACATGATGTGTGATTTTATTGGGTTATGTGATTTTATCTCATGGTCCAGTATATAAAGAGTGGTTTCCTATATTCAGGTATCGTTTGAAGAATGTAATGAATCCACTGACATGTTTCAAGGACGAGACATGTTATTTAAATTCCAATTTTACAATGGTTGTGATTTATATTAGCTACTGATTACATTTTATAGATTATATAAGTCTAATTAATTTTATATTATGGTATATAGTACCATATATGTTGTTTTATATATAAGAATATACTATAATTATTATCAACAAGTTCCCGGGGTTATATTTGATATATAGGTAGATATAAATAGATTGATAATGGTTTTGATTAAATAAGGTTTCAAAAAAAAACCCTATAAGTTATTTCCAACATATTTTGTGAATTAAACAATATTAAATAATACCTTTGAATTTATAAATCATGTTAACAAATGGTTGGAATGAAAATTTAGTATCTAGAATGGTTTAGAAATGTTAAAATTATAGAGATATGTAAATAGTTCTATAGGAAACATCCCAAAAATCTTATCCGTTGATAGATTTTGAATGGAACCCTATTTATAATGCGTTGGAAATGATGAAATATTGATAAAAAAATTAATGTATTATGTTTCAATCCAAATTTTAAACAAATTTGAACTTTTGGTTTATTGAAATAGAAGTTCCTTAGAAAAAACAAGATCTCTATAATTAAGGGTTGTGTTAAAAAAATTCAATGCCCAACTAATCATGAATTTTACATCAATTTTTTTTATAATTCTACCGACCTAACTATGTAAAGTAAAACTAGTATAATTTTAATGGCTTAATAATGATAAGTTGCAAAATATTTTACTTTTTAAATGATGAGGAGACTTAGAGACAAGGTGTTCTTGGATTGGCCTATTGAGTGGGTTATTGAGGATACTATGAGAGCCTGAGTTATGAGGTTATTATGTAATCTATTGATATATACACTATTTGGGTGATGGAACACATGTTATATGTTTTACCTTTTGGAGTTTGGGTCAAATTTTCGATAGTAACAATGATTATTTAACCATGGGATAGGAACTGTTGGGATTTTTGCCCATATTTATGGGCCAGGTGGGTGGGGCTAGAGACCCCATAGAGAAACTCAAGTTTAGTTAGTCAATGATTTATGACCTTGAGGTCTGACCATAATGTTTTATGAGCTATGAGATTAGTGATTCCTTGATTAATGGACAAGGTCAGAGGACTTATTGCCTTTTTCTGATGTGAATCATTATAGAGAACCAAGTACAACATAAATAAATATTTCAATTTTTTATAAATATTATTTGTATCATAGATTAATACAATACCAAAGACGTTGATGGTTTAGTTTATTTGGAGTTCATATACATAATAAAATTATTTCATAATATATCTTCAATATCTCTCATAATGTTATTATGTTATAATACCCTTTTATATATCTCTTACTAAATCACTATCATTATGACCAAGGGGAGAATAAAATATAATTAAGGGGGAATTCATATGCATAGTAAAGAAAAACGTGGGGTATATTAGTCAATAATAATTTGGAATAACCACACGTGCCTAAATGCATGATAATATGATAATTATAATAGAAAATAATTCCCAACAATTAATAGATGAGAATATCGAGTCTTGAAGTAAAAAATAACATTTCATATAGCTTGATTCACAAGAGAAACAAAATTCATGATACATGATAATATATAAAAACATGATGGTATTGTTATTGAAAAGTGGAATAAAGTGCCTCGTAATCATAATCATCAGAGCAAGATGAGTAGTAGCCACCAGATGCAGAGCTAACCGGATTGGAAGAATGAGAGGGTATGATAGCCGCCATCGGGACCAGGCACCATGCAGCTTTGTACGGGGCAATGCTAGCCGATCAGCAATGCAATGTGGGGAGCTAGGTTATAAGGCCCCACCCTTAAACCTTACTTAATCTTGAGTTATTACAAGATTACACATTGAGGATCTTTTCAGGTTTAGAGTTTTAGAGAATTAGATCATGAAACTTGCATTACATTCCACATTTAAACAAAGTGGTAACATAAAAGACAGTATTCATTCTTCCCATCAACGGAAACATATTTAAAATATAACACAGATTCTTTCTTGAAACATCCTTGACACTATCATCACATCATGTACCTTTCCCTTGACCTGTGAAAAACATTTCAAAAACTTGGGATGAGCATAAAAAGCTCAGTAAGGGTTATAAAAATATGTAAAGGAAACATGAGTTCATATATACATAAGAATGAAATCATACTTTACCCATAAAACATAGGCACTTTAACATACCTCATCAAACCATGAATAAATCATAGAAAACATAAGACATAAAGGTAACTTGAGGCATTCATAACATTCTTACGTAGGGAGTAACCCTCTTGGTTACGTTTGGAATACCCATCACAGTATATTCCCTAAATCTCTTCGGAGAAACCTTAACGTTTCACTCCTTCGCGTTACCCAATGCATTGGAGAGCTATATCGGGCTCACCCGCCCTTAGTTTATCACGGAACCACCCGTTCTTCATAACAATGCCCAAGAACCATAACGTAATCGTATCACATAAACATGAATAAAGGAAACATAACATTTCCACATTTCAATCACAATATAAAATTTTAGGATATTGAAATAATGAATCCATTCAAAAAGAAACCATTTCCAAAACCATTTAAAACATTTAATAAAGAGATTTTTGAATCAAAGTGTCCCATACCACCTTGAAGCTTTTAACATTTTAAACCATTAATATCCATATAAATAAATCCTTTAAACCATTTTTAAAACATGGATATTAATAAGAACAAATAATTAAAACATTTAAAATGATATTTTGGTTAAAGGGGTTTTACCAAAATTAGAGACACTTGAATACAATAATCGAGGAATAACATTTAGTCATAACTTTATAATATCATGAGAATAAAAGGATTCATGATATAATACTCCAAAGGGCAGTATATACACCATATAAGAGTGAATTGGTGCATAACAACAATGAACCCTCAATAGAAATATCAAATGTGATGAAATCCCTTATAAAGAAGGTATCCTTAAATTAAGGACAAATAAATCTTAAAAATATGTGTGACAAATATATATACACCCAATATAAGTGGATATTAAGTGTAAAACAATAAAAGGTCAATCACACATATTCAATGGATGACATATTCAATGACTACAAGTTGAACCCAAAGAAATCGAAATTGGGTTAAAAAGTTCCCTTGACAGCCTAACGACATCACATCAAAAATGAGTTGATGAGAGATAAAAAGTGTATCTCATCACTTGGACATAAAATTTACATCAATAAGGATGTATGAGAACATATCCCAACATAAAAATATGTATATTAAAAGACCCAATAAAAGAAGTCTTTTAAAAAAGAGGAGGGTGAAAGGTTCCCTTACCGACTTGGGTATCTTTCAAAACATACACCCCATGAAAGAAAGACAATAGGTCATTGATGTAAATAATCATAAATGAAATTATATTACACAAATATTAGAATAATGGGGAGTACATACACCACTCAATGGAATTTGTGGCGAATGTAGCATAAATCTCACGGGAATAAAAGTGAGATGAAAAATCTCTTACGAAAACTCGGCAGCCTAACGGCGCCACATAAAACTTCAAAAATGGATTTATGAGAGAGAATAGGGTCTCTCATCACCTGAACATAAAAATTACAGTAATTGTAATATAAAAGATCATCCCAATAACAAGAAATATGAGCTTTAAAAGGAATGACATAAAAGTGTATACTTAAAAAGAAAGAGAGGAGTAGGATCCCTTACCTCGGGTCCGACTTGACTCGATCATTCCTTAATCTCCTGAAAAATAAACTTGAGTTAATTTCTAATTCCTTAATATCCTTTTTCAAGTTCATTATTACTTTTATACCACTTATTACCATGTCATGTAATCATTTAAGTTAATAATATTTGTTTTGCCGATATTTGGTTCTTAAGTCGAAAGTGGACTTCTTACAATTACATGTTGTTCATGTGGCCAAATGTTTATTATATCCAAAATTGTATTAATTATGTAGATATCATATATTTCATATATATCCAGTACATGCATGCATTTTTAACATTACATAATCATTTAGAGGTAAGAAATGAAATGCACCGTTCATGGAGACGGTAAGCCGTACGTACGCATGGACGCTACTTTCATTTCTATTTCATATTTTATAGAATGGAATAATAATGATATAAAGTTATATTATAATTACAGTATAATATAATATATAATATCATATTTCCATCCTTTATACATCCCACATATGGTATTTAACGAATCAAATCACTTTGAGGGGGCGGTAGTCCGCACTTCCTTAAATGAAGATATCGCGTATACCCATAATGGAAGCCATAAAGGTAAGACAAAAATGAGAAATACAGAAGAATAAATAAAACATAAACATATTATATATCATATATAAAAATAGTGACATCATAATGGCCACCTTTGAAGGTGTTAAATGAGTATTGAACAATCATCGTTTCGGGAGGCAGAATTTCACCATCCACGGAAACCCTATGTTCTTTAACCATTTGATGTAGTTGTGTGAGTGTGTAGCTCGAATAAATCTTATAACAACATCCTAGTATATTGAAGATACTTGTGTTGTTACAAAAGAAGTAAATAAAAAGATTTTAGCAAAATAAAACAAATGAACATGAGAGAATGAATTACCTTTAAAAGTGTAACTCCTTTTGATTTGAGCCTAGAGGCTTCCTTTGAAAAGATTCTGCCCAAAGGGAATCCTCTAGGATGAGGAGAGGGATGTGGAGAGAGTAAATGGGCAGGGGTTGGCTGAGCCAAAGGCTTCAGGAGTGTGTTAAATGAGGTAGATGTGGGGGCCTTTTATAAGAGGAGAGGAGGGGCACTTTTGGAAAGTAAAGAAATATTACTTTATTTGAAAATGTTTTTCAGTTTCAAAAGGTCCCACATTGATATAATTCGTGGATAAGGTGATAAGGCTTCGAAATCCACTCATCCAATAAGTTTTGGACATGTGTAGTTCATAGATTTTACATTATCTTTCCATTTTATTTAAATCGTCAAAGAATGATGTCATCGCTGCATCATTATTATGTCATAAATAATTTAATTTATGTAATGTCTAAAAATTATAACAAAAATACTATGATGTAGGAAATCTTTTTATATTTCCAATTAATATTTATAATCATAAATATGACTTGTATAAACCCACTTAAAAATTGTTTTAGTAAAACATATCATGTTTGTGTCAATTTTACTTTTACATTAAATAAAATGTTATTTATGTCATTTCCCAACCAAAGTGGATCAATGGGGTCCCCAAGTTGACCCATGGCTTGTCTTGGTCGGCCATGATACAACCAATAGGTGTAGGACAAGTGTCATGGTGTTTTCACATTCTTATAATATCATTTTTACCTTAAACTACACTAATTACCTCTAATCGCGATTAAAAACTTAATAAGTTACTATTCACCAAAAAATTATTTTAATCTTATTGAACAACATTTTACTTCTTAATGACAACCATGTATGTCAGATTTTTTTAAAATCAAAACACAATGATGGCAAAATTTCATTTAAACGGAAAATCAGTTTTTATAAGTACCACTTAGTGGTTTCACTATTCATCAAAAATTGAAGTTTTTCAGAAAAATCCCAAAAATTCACCCTAAGCTATATTTGATATTCTGAATTCAAAAATGAAGTCCATTTTAAAAAATTCAAAACATATAAGTCACATTAATTAATTTAATAATTAATTCCCGCTTTCATGTCAAATAGCGTGTTTTATGAAACAATAAGTATCAAAAGATTGACACTAGTTTAAGTCTGATTTCAAAGTGAAATTGATTCCAACGAACACTATTGGATTTAATGGTAAAAATATTTTCTAATTTCACTTTAAAACCAATTCAAAATATAATCTAATCATATAAATAAATTAGATTAAAAAGTGGTTTTGAATTAAAATACAACATTTTACACTATTCATTAAAAAAATGAACTTTATCCGAAAGATACCAAAAATTTACACAAAGTAAATTTTTATGTCCCGATTCTTAATAAGAGTTTTATTTGTTCCAAAAGAATGTATAAGAGTGATCAAAACTATATTTAATGACGGTTCTCCATCAAAAGGTGATAAGTGAACCTTTAGTGAAAACTAGGGCATGTACGCCTAAAATTGAATTCTTTCCGTATTTTAAGCCTTTATCTTTTATTGTACAAATGTAAAAATATTTAAGAACATATATAATCATATTTTAGTTATTTCTATCCATTCCCGCCATTACGACGGCTACATGTTAACTACCATTTAAAATAATATTATTTTATTATTAGAGTGCAACGTAAGATTCCCAAGAAACTCGTTGTTGCGTGTTGGGTATGCCATCGAGCATAGCGTCCCCTTTAAAGTTATTTAAATATTTTATTCACAAATATGGATAAATATGAAATGTCATATTCTTTATTTACCTGGAGTGTTACATCCTTCCCCCCTTTTGGGAATTGCGTCCTCGCAATTTTAAAATTGCGCTTGGAAACATCCTTGAAAGTCCCACATCGGAACAAAAGTCGGTAAAACAAACACTTTAAAATAAAGAGAGATAAGTACAAAGGTCACCCGAGTTAACCCATACTATGATTCCAAGTATGAAAATATGAACATGGAGGAAAAAACAAAGGGTCATGTTCTAATGGAGAGTGATAGAAAACATGTTTAGGAGAAAGTTAACCACGAGAAAATCACAAACTTGTGATGGGTTAAACGGTATTCGATTCCCCCGTAGGAAAAGTTAATAGACAACATTTTTGTTTTAAGTTACTTTTTATTGAGGAATTTATTCATAAGGAAACATAATCACTTATCATATTGACTTTCAACTTTTATTAGATTCCTTACACAAACTCATATTTTCTCCAAAAGATGAGTATTTAGGAAGACTTGTTCACATTAAGAGTACTATAATCAACTTCTAGAGAATCACCTAATCCACAAAATAGAACTATATACTTCCCATGCCTTTAACCAAAACCAAAACCAAAAAGTCTAGTACAAGATCAGATAATCCAGAAAAGGATAACCCTTTATAAAAAGAAAATCTATTCTTAATCTCCAAAATTTGTCCAACAATACCCAAAGTTCAACGAGGACCATTTGTCCATAAAATTATTCAAAGTAAACCAAACTAAGATTGAAACCCAAATATTTGAAGGATTTAGTCACATAGTCTACCAAGTTAAATCGTAACATTTATCTCCAAAAAACATCAGTAGATCCTAAAGTCTCACATTGAAAAGTAATTATCCTAATCACATATCCTCCAAAATCAACTTACTCTTAATTCATAAAATCATATAACTAAAAAGAATCGGTCAAACTAACCAGGGACTTCACGTAGTCCAGTGGTAGGCGATAAATACCAGTCGCACTTTGGTTGTGGGTTCGATTCCCGCAGCTTTGTCCGACGCGACATGATGTCACACGGTCTGCCTGTTGTCCTTTTTCCAAAACTATATAATTCTTAAAACATTCCCCAAAATGAGATAAAATCTTCAAGAATAATCATAACATATTTTAACCTCAATTTTATCTCATTCCCTTCATTTTCCATCATATCATATAATAACCCATAATTACCTCAAAAGTAAGGATCATATAAACCCTAATGGTTACCTTAATAATTATTACCTGAATTTCCACATCGAGTTGGCCATCTCGTACATGATGCATTAGAGAACTCACCAAGGTTCAAGTGGTTGATCATGACTCCTTGATAGTTGGTTTAGAAAAACCATGATATTCCTCATTGAATCCCCCATCTCATCGAGTATCTTAATCAGAGAACCACCACAGTTTCCTTCAAACCCATTGTCACTTTGGTGCCTGCTAGATCCAGCCATTTACTAAAACCAAAAAGGTCAGTGTGATTATATCAACAAAACCATCATGTACTAACGAGGAAGGTAAACACTAAGATATACTTACTCATTCACTTTATCTAAAACTAGGACTCTTTCTGAAATCCTAACCATTATGGTAATGTCACTTATGATTAAAGAATACCCTAACCTCTAAAGTTATCTAAACCGGCCTTTGATACCAACTATAAGGCCCCAGCCTTAAACCTTACTTAATCTTGAGTTATTACAAGATTACACATTGAGGATCTTTTCAGGTTTAGATTTTTAGAGAATTAGATCATGAAACATGCATTATATTCCACATTTAAACAAAGTGGTTACATAAAATACAGTATTCATTCTTCCCATCAATGGAAACATATTTAAAATATAACACAGATTCTTTCTTGAAACATCCTTGACACTATCATCACATCATGTACCTTTCCCTTGACCTGTGAAAAACATTTCAAAAACTTGGGATGAGCATAAAAAGCTCAGTAAGGGTCATAAAAATATGGAAAGGAAACATGAGTTCATATATACATAAGAATGAAATCATACTTTACCCATAAAACATAAGCACTTTAACACACCTCATCAAACCATGAATAAATCATAGAAAACATAAGACATAAAGGTAACTTGAGGCATTCATAACATTCTTACGTAGGGATTAACCCTCTTGGTTACGTTTGGAATACCCATCACAGTATATTCCCTAAATCTCTTCGGAGAAACCTTAACGTTTCACTCCTTCGCGTTACCCAATGCATTGGGGAGCTATATCGGGCTCACCCGCCCTTAGTTTATCACGGAACCACCCGTTCTTCATAACAATGCCCAAGAACCATAACGTAATCGTATCACATAAACATGAATAAAGGAAACATAACATTTCCACATTTCAATCACAATATAACATTTTAGGATATTGAAATAATGAATCCATTCAAAAAGAAACCATTTCCAAAACCATTTAAAACATTTAATAAAGAGATTTTTGAATCAAAGTTTCCCATACCACCTTGAAGATTTTAACATTTTAAACCATTAATATCCATATAAATAAATCCTTTAAACCATTTTTAAAACATGGATATTAATAAGAACAAATAATTAAAACATTTAAAACGATATTTTGGTTAAAGGGGTTTTACCAAAATTAGAGACACTTGAATATAATAATCGAGGAATAAAATTTAGTCATAACTTTATAATATCATGAGAATAAAAGGATTCATGATATAATACTCCAAAGTATAGTATATACACCATATAAGAGTGAATTGGTGCATAACAACAATGAACCCTCAATATAAATGTCAAATGTGATGAAATCCCTTAAAAAGAAGGTATCCTTAAATTAAGGAAAAATAAATCTCAAAAATATGTGTGACAAATATATATACACCCAATATAAGTGGATATTAAGTTTAAAAAAATAAAAGGTCAATCACACATATTCAATGGATGGCATATTCAATGACTACAAGTTGAACCCAAAGAAATCGAAATTGGGTTAAAAAGTTCCCTTGACAGCCTAACGGCATCACATCAAAAATGAGTTGATGAGAGATAAAAAGTGTATCTCATCACTTGGACATAAAATTTACATCAATAAGGATGTATGAGAACATATCCCAACATAAAAATATGTAAATTAAAAGACCCAATAAAAGAAGTCTTTTAAAAAAGAGGAGGGTGAAAGGTTCCCTTACCGACTTGGGTATCTTTCAAAACATACACCCCATGAAAGAAAGGCAATAGGTCATTGATGTAAATAATCATAAATGAAACTATATTACACAAAGAGTAGAATAATGGGCAGTACATACACCACTCAATGGAATTTTTGGCGAATGTAGCATAAATCTCACGGGAATAAAAGTGAGATGAAAAATCCCTTACGAAAACTCGGCAGCCTAACGGCGCCACATAAAACTTCCAAAATGGATTGATGAGAGAGAATAGGGTCTCTCATCACATGAACATAAAAATTACAGTAAGTGTAATATAAAATATCATCCCAATAACAAGAAATATGAGCTTTAAAAGGAATGACATAAAAGTGTATACTTAAAAAGAAAGAGAGGAGTAGGATCCCTTACCTCGGGTCCGACTTGACTCGATCGTTCCTTAATCTCCTGAATAATAAACTTGAGTTAATTTCTAATTCCTTAAGAACCTTTTTCAAGTTCATTATTACTTTTATACCACTTATTACCATGTCATAAACATTATGTAATCATTTAAGTTAATAATATTTTTTTTGCCGATATTTGGTTCTTAAGTCGAAAGTGGACTTCTTACTATTACATGTTGTTCATGTGGCCAAATGTTTATTATATCCAGAATTGTATTCATTATGTAGATATCATATATTTCATATATATCCAGTACATGCATGCATTTATAACATTACATAATCATTTAGAGGTAAGAAATGAAATGCACCGTTCATGGAGACGGTAAGCCGTACGTACGCATGAACGCTACTTTCATTTCTATTTCGTATTTTATAGAATGGAATAATAATGATATAAAGTTATATTATAATTCCAGTATAATATAATATATAATATCATATTTCCATCCTTTATACATCCCACATATGGTATTTAACGAATCAAATCACTTTGAGGGGGCGGTAGTCCGCACTTCCTTAAATGAAGATATCGCGTATACCCATAATGGAAGCCATAAAGGTAAGACAAAAATGAAAAATACAGAAGCATAAAGAAAACATAAACATATTATATATCATATATAAAAATAGTGACATCATAATGGCCACCTTTGAAGGTGTTAAATGAGTATTGAACAATCATCGTTTCGGGAGGCAGAATTTCACCATCCACGGAAACCGTATGTTCTTTAACCATTTTATGTAGTTGTGTGAGAGTGTAGCTAGAATAAATCTTATAACAACATCCTAGTATATTGAAGATACTGGTGTTGTTACAAAAGAAGTAAATAAAAAGATTTTAGCAAAATAAAACAAATGAACATGAGAGAATGAATTACCTTTAAAAGTGTAACTCCTTTTGATTTGAGCCTAAAGGCTTCCTTTGAAAAGATTCTGCCCAAAGGGAATCCTATAGGATGAGGAGAGGGATGTGGAGAGAGTAAATGGGCAGGGTTTGGACGAGCCAAAGGCTTGATGAGTGTGTTAAATGAGGTAGAGGTGGGGGCCTTTTATAAGAGGAGAGGAGGGGCACTTTTGGAAAGTAAAGAAATATTACTTTATTTGAAAATGTGTTTCGGTTTCAAAAGGTCCCACATTGATATAATTCGTGGATAATGTGATAAGACTTCGAAATCCACTCATCCAATAAGTTTTGGACATGTGTAGTTCATATATTTTACATTATCTTTCCATTTTATTTAAATCGTCAAAGAATGATGTCATCGCTGCATCATTATTATGTCATAAATAATTTAATTTATGTAATGTCTAAAAATTATAAAAAAATACTATGATGTAGAAAATATTTTTAGCTTTCCAATTAATATTTATAATCAGAAAGATGACTTGTATAACCCCACTTAAAAATTGTTTTAGTAAAACATATCGTGTTTGTGTCAATTTTACTTTTACATTAAATAAAATGTTATTTATGTCATTTCCCAACCAAAGTGGATCAATGGGGTCCCCAAGTTGACCCATGGCTTGTCTTGGTCGGCCATGATACAACCAATAGGTGTAGGACAAGTGTCATGGTGTTTTCACATTCTTATAATATCATTTTTACCTTAAACTACACTAATTACCTCTAATCGCGATTAAAAACTTAATAAGTTACTATTCACCAAAAAATTATTTTAATCTCATTGAACCACATTTTACTTCTTAATGACAACCATGTATGTCGGATTTTTTGAAAATCAAAACACAATGATGGCAAAATTTCATTTAAACGGAAAATCAGTTTTTATAAGTACCACTTAGTGGTTTCACTATTCATCAAAAATTGAAGTTTTTCAGAAAAATCCCAAAAATTCACCCTAAGCTATATTTGATATTCTGAATTCAAAAATGAAGTCCATTTTACAAAATTCAAAACATATAAGTCACATTAATTAATTTAATAATTAATTCCCGCTTTCATGTCAAATAGCGTGTTTTATGAAACAATAAGTATCAAAAGATTGACACTAGTTTAAGTCTGATTTCAAAGTGAAATTGATTCCAACGAACACTATTGGATTTAATGGTAAAAATATTTTCTAATTTCACTTTAAAAATAATTCAAAATATAATCTAATCATATAAATAAATTAGATTAAAAAGTGGTTTTGAATTAAAATACAACATTTTACACTATTCATTAAAAAAATGAACTTTATCGGAAAGATACCAAAAAATTACACAAAGTAAATTTTGATGTCCCGATTCTTAATAAGAGTTTTATTTGGTCCAAAAGAATGTATAAGGGTGATCAAAACTATATTTAATGACGGTTCACCATCAAAAGGTGATAAGTGAACCTTTAGTGAAAACTAGGGCATGTACGCCTAAAATTGAATTCTTTCTGTATTTTAAGCCTTTATCTTTTATTGTACAAATGTAAAAATATTTAAGAACATATATAATCATATTTTAGTTATTTATATCCATTCCCGCCATTACAACGGCTACATGTTAACTACCATTTAAAATAATATTATTTTATTATTAGAGTGCAACGTAAGATTCCCAAGAAACTCGTTGTTGCGTGTTGGGTACGCCATCGAGCATAGCGTCACCTTTAAAGTTATTTAAATATTTTATTCACAAATATGGATAAATATGAAATGTCATATTCTTTATTTACATGGGGTGTTACATAGGTGATCAATGAAACTAAAAGCTGGGGAGGGTCAGTTCAAGTGGGCTAGGCCTACGGGTCATGTATTGGGCATGGTATGCCTTTGGGCCTTCGGGTCATGTATTGTGGGTTTGTCAGGCCTTGTGCCTTGGGCCTACGGGTCATGTAAGAGTTCCCCTTAAACCCATAAAAGGGGGATTATCCATAATAAATATAAAAAAGAAGGCCTTCGGGCCATTCAGGCATATAACAACGATGACTTATAAGGCCATCATTTCTTAGGTGGCATAAAATCGTATTGGGAAAGATAACCAATTTAATTTCAGGATTCTCTTAGGATTAACATCCAATAAATTAACACTATCATCATTAACCATTTAATTGGAGATATATATAATTATGGGGATATCCATCAAATAATCATTATCCCTTAATATCTATGCCAAAAAAGAATAAAAAATTCATCATATCACTAAAGCTTCACCTTGGTAAAAAAACATGTTTTATAAACTTGTCATCATCATAATCAGAATTGTATTCAACATAGATTAATAATCCTATAGAAATAAAATATGAGTCATGTAATTCCAAAAAACAACATAAACCGACAATAAAATAAATATTTATGGAATTATAAGATCATATATACAATAGTCCATCCAAACATCAAATGATGTTGACTGAGATAAAATATTCCATTAAATGTTGCTTTAAAATATTTCCCTAAAAAATGGAAAATATATTTTTCTTTTCATAAAAATACAACTAAATATTCCAATAATATTTAGTAAATAATAAAATTTGAATATAAGAATCCATTCATTAAAAGTAAGAATCAATATAAATAATTTTCATAATGGAGGTAAAATTTTCTCATGTCATGTTTGTTAAAGGAAACATTTTCCCAATCATGGTTGAATTCTTTGAAAGAATATCATTCAAAAATTGTAAGAACATTCATTTGAATACTTTTTTTAGAGTATAAAATAGTTAATTATGACTTAAATTAATATTTGGATCATATAAAAGAATACTCTTCAAAAAAAATTGTAAAAATATGGCACCGAAGAAAAATATTTCCATCTACTATAAGAAATAATGTTGGTTTTTCATAAATACATTATTTTGGTTGTCACGGTGAACAAAATATTGGAAAACAAGAATAAACTCAGAAAAAATCAGAACTAAACCAATGAGAAAAAAATAATTCCATATGAGTAATAGAATATAACATCCATAATGTAAATTTAAGCATAAATTGTCCCAACTAGAACAATCATCAAAGAGCTTACCCTTACAACCTTTGTAACTTGTAGAATCATAACGCCAACAAAATAACAACAAAAAATAAATCATTAAATATTATTTAAGTATGGATATTAATTATATAAAAATTTAAAGAGAAATTAGACAAACAAACAAAAATATGTTCCTAATATAAAAATGTCTCAATGAAACAATATTGAGACAAAAAACACTTAAAAATTTAATAATCTTTGAATAAAGAAATCGTGAAAGGTGTAAATTTATATGGATATATTTATTCTCATAATTTTCAAGAAGATAATAAAAAATTAATTCAAGGAAAATATATACACCACAAAAATGAAACATGTGGTGAATAATGAATATGTCTCTAAGAAATAAAAGTGAGTTGAGAGACCCTTACCTTATACCTGAATTGCTTCATAAACACTATAAAATTTTGTATAATAAATTAAGATTGTTTAAAATTATATAAAAAACCATATAATTTATTATAATATCATATATAATGCAATTATAACATTTAATCATGCATATATTAATAATTATTTATCAAAATCGTCATGTTTGTTTGATAGTTGTTTTGTTTTTATATATGTTTCTGTTAGGTAGTTATTTTCCTTATACATTGAGCATGGTTCTATAAACTATATAATTTAAATAATATGAATATTAATGTAATATATATTCAATATATACATATTTTTATCAATTCTATAAAATTTAGAGATATAAAAATAAATTACACCATTCATTGAGACAAATGTACAGACACACACAAGGGTGATCATTTCATTTTTTGATGGACCAGATGAAAGAAATATAAATAATAATTAAACTTACCAAAACTGTAATAACATCATTAATATCAACTATTTTTATTAAATTTATCATTATATACATCCAAGTGATGTGGTGATGGAAAATGAGTTGTATCTCTATGCAGAGATAGTAGTGGAAGCATACTCACAAGTGATACTTTTAGTACCCATTTGATGAAAAAGGTATTTAAATAAAGTCATTTAATTAACTTTAGAACATTTTAGTGTATGGAGATACATGTGTTATTAATTTTAATGTTTTATAAATAGTTTATGGAGGTATAGTAATAATTGAAATTAAAATTCTTTGTTAATATGATTACATCCCCTTCAAATATTCAATGTTGTATATCTCATTAAGGACCATAGGGATTGTCTTTTTAAAAGTACTAATCCTATAGAATGATTCAATGTAATTTCAGAAGTGAATATTTAGGGTTTTTAAAAGGTATGATTTTCTATAATCATGATGAATAGAGTGTTGGTGGTGTCCTTATATAAGAGATGAGATGGGAAGCCATTGAATTATATAAAAAATTAAATTAATAAAATTTTTGTTCTGAACCCATATCCTATAGTTTTAACCCATATAAAACTTTTGACAATTACCCTGATATCAATGTGGTTTAAACATTAGGAGTAAAAAATTATAATATAAAATAAAAAATGACCAAAATGTGTAAAATTTTAATATTTTAGATGATATACAATTAACTTGGATGAATATATGAATTTTATGATATTTTAATAATTTAATATAGTGTTATTTTACAAAAAATACCACTAAATTCATTTTAATGAATTTACACATAATTTAATTTTCTAAAAATCATGATATTATATTAATTTTAATATAAGTATTAGACAAATAAATAATACATTATATTTATACAAAACAAATTTATAACATCAAAACTAATTCAAAAATTATTAATTTTTTATGTTTTTATAAATTATTTGCTGGATTTTCAACTCCTTGCATAAGAACATTTTTGGTATTGCATAGGTATTTAGGGTAATTATTAAATCAAATAAATTAATAATCCATTTAAAAGAAAAAAAATATTATCTTATGAATCCACTTATATGTAAACATATCCTCTTTTTATCCCTATGACAAAATATTAGAGATACTGAAATATTGAGCATGACTTTTTGTATTTATTGATTACATAAAATAATAATATTGTTCTTATCAATGAAAAATTTGTATAGAGTTTCCATATATTAAAAATATTTAATTTTAAGTGACTAAATAGACTCATAAAATAAAAATATTTCATATTTTCTGTATATTATCAATGTCCTATTACAATATTATTATCATTAATTTCCCGATTTACCTATACAAAGGTAAAAAATATTTACAATGATTACCATTCATAATGACAAAAAATTAAAGTGAAATATTTTGCAAATTTAGAAATTATTAATATATATATAACCTATTTTATAATATAGATATATATATTTGTGTTTGTGACAAAAATTAATTTTAAAATAATTATATAAAATGTGATGAAAATTTATTTTTTAGAAAAAATCGTTCTTAGCAATAAAAAAGCCATTTTACCAAAATTAAGAAAACTATATATTCCAATTAATATAATAGTATTATGTTTATTAAAAAGTAATTAATTAAACATTAAAATAAATTAAGAACAAAATGGGACATTGAAAATAATTCAATGGAAAATATACTTTTCTATAAAATCAAATTTTTTCACTATTCACTAAAAAAATAATATTTTCAAAAAATTCCGAAAATTTCACTTTTTGATAATATTTCTATAATTATTTAAAAAATGGTATTTTTTAAAAAAAGTTTCAAAAATTCACTGTAATATTTACTCATAAAATGAAATAAAAACTAATTTTTGGAAAAAAAATAATTAAGGTACAAAATGACTTTAATTAAAATTAAATGAATATTTCACAAGAAATGATCAATAGATTCAAAATTATTAGTTACATTTTTCATATATTTAATCTTTAAATTTCTCATATTTAAACCGCAAAATTTAATGACACATTTATAACATGCTAATTTATATAGTAATATTTTAGTAGAGTATTTCAATTCTCGTAAAGATTGGTGTCACATATAAAGTATGATATTGAAACTATTATTATACGAAATGAATTTTTTAGGGTGTTATATTCTTCCCATAAAAAAAAATTACATCCTATCTATTATTTATCGATCATCAATGGTTAAATAATGGAAAATACTATTATTCAAAACCCATATCTTATAAAAGGATAAGAAAACATCATTCTAAATTGGGGGGAGAGAAACATTAAGGCCACCAAAAAATAAAAAATAATATGGTTCAAAGATAAGTATAACATTATAAGTCATTTGAATTATAAATATAGAGGGAAAAATTAATACAAAGGAAAAATAAGTAGAGATGGAGTACATGGTCACATGAATGTTAATGACCACAAAACTATAAATCAACATGGGATGAAAAGACCTTGAATTCAACAAAAAAGAAGTTAAAATAATAACATTTTTATTTAAATATAATTTTAATAAATTAATGATAACCTTTTTCTATCAAGTTACAGGTCATTAGAGAATATACTTACAAAAAATATTTCCATTTCATATGAAAATTTTCATTATTTGGATATACATTGATCAACTTCCACATCATCACTTACTCCAAAAAATAAACATTCATGATGAATTTATCATTCCTTAAGAACAAAAATTTAATATTAAAGGATCATAGGATCCATAAAATAATTTAAATCCAATCCAAATTTCTGTAGTTTTTCTCTGAAACTAAATTGGTTAACACATGTTTCCCAATATGGATGCATATTAATATGAGTAATTGATATAGTAATCTCCAAAACCAATAAAATCATATCCAAAATAAATATTATTCCATTAAATAATTTTTTTACCATATAAATCATATGAAATATGTATAAAAAATTTTAAAACCAATATATTTTGTATATAAGGTTACTAAATATCCAAAATAAATTTAACATTAATACCTAAATGAAATAAATTATATCATTTTGTCCCACATCAAACACATGAATACCATGAATATATATTTTATTAAAACATGAAAATCCTTTTTCCAAAATAGCCTGAAACACTATAAAAACTCATTGAAAACATAAATTATTCAAAAAGTAAACACTATAATTATTCATTAAATGAAATCATAGAATATCAAATATATTCCATAAATAAAAAAATTTCTGTAAATTTCATCCACAAAAACATAAATAAAATTTTATCCTTCAAATAACTAATTCATTACATGGCCATTAATCCAACCAATTTACAATATCAATAACAATAATATCATTATCCAAAATAAAAAGTGGCATCTCATAATCTAAAATATATTAATTCTTATCTATCCATCAATAATGTGTTTTCCATAAAATGACACCCTACCACAAAATCACTTTTTTTTTGTTTTCTGTACCATTCCACACATGCTTAAGAGATCATAAAGAAAAACTACTACAATGAAATAATCAAATATTTCATGATTATTATAATAAATATATCAAAGATAAAACACTTCTACAAAAAATTATTGAATCCATGTATATGAAAACTTTAATCAACCCACTACAATGATTTGAATAATAAACTCTCTTCCTTGTATAGGGATTTATTCCATGGATTGTTCCATTGACATAGATAATTTCTCGGTTCCCCACACATAATACAGTGGGATATAAATGTTACCTTAGATATACAATATAACCCTTCATTGAATTATATATTCTTCCTTGAAATTTATATAATTATTCCCTTTTTTAAAAACAAAAAAAATCTTCATTTTATTTTGAGATCTATCCCTTGATATAATGCCCCAAAATTCAGAAC
Source organism: Viscum album (assembly GCA_963277665.1). Classification (NCBI taxonomy): domain Eukaryota; kingdom Viridiplantae; phylum Streptophyta; class Magnoliopsida; order Santalales; family Viscaceae; genus Viscum; species Viscum album. Next base: position 299,316,853 of record OY728137.1, on the reverse strand, counting down.
ATGTAGGATTTTGGATCTTATTTCCTCCATGATCTAAAAAAGTACATTATTATCTTATTTGTTTATTTTAAAAATTTACCTATGTTTAGGTTGTAGATAATTTATCTAGATTTATGGTTAGAAATAATCATAAGTGTTCCTTTTCAATATCTCGTTCCATTTGGTTTCTCATAACGATAATCAATTCATTTTCACCATAATTCTCATTAACCTGAAATCAAAGGGTTTGAGAAACTGACTAAAACCAAATATATTATTGTGGTGAATAATAATCATAATTTGAAATCATATAATCCTAAAAAATAATTTTATGTATTTATAAATCATGACACATTCTTTTTAGTCAATGAAACCTTAGGTTTATCCTAGTTCATCCATTGTCATCATTTATTTGAATCAGTTATAATGGTTAGTAATGAAAATTTGAATTTACCAAATCATATCCCCTGAGAGAGTCTAGCTAGGTGTGTAGAAATTATCACAATCATCATTTAAAGGAGATGATTAGTTTATTAACAAATATACCCCTTTCATTGATTTTATAGTTAGGTGAATCCAGGTCAAGACCACATCAACTTACCAGTATCATGAATGGGTAATATTTCCACAAAAAAAACTACACTCACCCCTTACCATAACATATGATTGTCTCCTATAAATAGGATTATCACTATTGTTTTTATCATATTTTATTATTATTAATTTATAAAAATAAATAAACCATCCTTTAATATAAATTATTGTCTGCCAAGAATAAATATATTTGTATTACATCTTATCTAGGAATATTCAATTTATCTCAAAAATAATATTTTCCCAAGGAGTGTAAAGAATTAGTGTATTAAGATGATATATATTTTATCAAAATATCTCATAAAATATATTCAACATCTGCCATAATATTATTCTCTTATAGTATCATTCCTTGACATTACTTATATAATACATTTCTTCATAACAGGGGGAAGATGAAATATAAAAGTGAGTGATCTCAGAATATCAGTAAGGGTAAATAAGGGAGATATTAATCAATAATTTTATTTCTGAATAATAGGACAATAATGGTATGAGGAAATTAAAATGATAATTGGAAATTATTCCCACCAATTAATAGATTATAATAATTATTTAGTGAGTAATTTATATAAATTTAAAAGACATGAATCATAAGGGAGTAATAATTAATGATCCTCTAAACATATCACACACATCTGATAATGTAAAAAAAGTGTGGGATAAAGTTTGGAATAATCACAATTCACTAAATCATATGTAAATTATCCATAACAATTCAATAATTTCATAGGAGACATAAAATCATTATGGGAAATCCTAACCAGTCAATTCCAACATTCTCTTAGGAGTAAATTTTACCCCTTTATCTCATTCATCTTTAACTAATCCTTTATATGGATATATAAATCATCTTCCACCATCCAAATTATCACAATCCATTCATATGTGTTAAAAAAAATATTTGATCACATACATATTATCATCCTCTCATAGCCTATTGAAAATAAAATAGTTTTGTAAACATCTCATAATCATAGTAATGGAAGCATTCAATTTTGATTTATCAAACCGTGGAAATTAATTGGGTTTCATGAAAATTCATAAATCATCATAAAACATATAGAGAAGTAATATATATGATATCACAATAACATATCCCCAATAGAGAATAAGAAACATCAAATGATGTTATCATTGAGGAATAATTCATTTTTAAATAAATGTTTAATCATTTTATTGAAAATGTAGAAAATATCATTTTTTTGATACATATAAATTAATAAGTCCACAAAATAAGGGGAAAATCATTTTATTTGATAATAATTATTAAAATATATAAAATAGAAATTAAATAAAATAATCTCCAAGATGATGGTAAAATTTTCTCATGTCAAGTTTGTTAAAAAATCATTGTTTCAATACTTATGTAAATATTCTAAAAGTGGATAATTCAAAAAAATTAATGAATATTACACTGATAACTTTTTTATAATTTTAGAAATAGAACAAAATGACCTGAAAAAAATCATTAATTCATTGAAAATATCATTGTTTAAAAAATTTTAGAAATTATTTTCCCTAATGAAAAAGATTCCCAACCATGAGGAAAAATATGGTCAGTTTTCTGGTTCAGTTCTCTTTGACTTCCAAAGAGATTAATTGGAAAAAATAGAATTTAGAAAATTATATGAAAATAAATATTAATTTAGATGAGTGGAATCATATAATTTATCCAAATAAATTGTAAACATAAATGATCCCAATTAAAATTAATTTTGAATAATTAACCCTTAAAACATTGGTAACTTTTTAATCATAAGACCCATGAAAGTATAGATTAAAATGAAATAGTAAATATAATAAAAATAGGAAAATTAATGATAAATTTTTTAAAGGGGTAGTATACTCCCAACATAAACATAAATAGGATCATAGCATCAATCAGATCAGAATGAAACAATATTTAGATGAATAATCCCTATACAGGTGGTTATTTCAAAATCAAATCCTCCTGAAAGTGAGAATATTATATGGATTTTTAAATCCTAATAATTTTTAAGAAAAAAATCATAATATTTATTCTTATTAAATATATAAACCATACAACTGAAATAAGTGGTGAATATTTCATATGTATCAAATAAATAAAAGTGAGATTAGAAATTGTTACATCCTGTACAATTGTATTTGTAAGAACTATATATATATATATTAAATTTATAATTATTTTAATTATATTTAATATCCATATAAATACCAATAATCTCATATATGGTCTAATAATTTCATTTCACCAATCATTTATTAATTATTCATTTTTAAAATAGTCATTTCATGGTGTTAACAATTTCAATTTTCATATATGTTTCGGTTTGATAGTTATGTTCTATTTAATTTGATATAAATTAAATAAAATATATAATATCAGTCACGAAAGAAATATAATATATATTTATTACATATATATATATATATATCTAGAATATTAAACTAATGTTAGAGATTGAAAAACGAATTACATCAAGCGTGGAGATGGTACAATGAATGTAGGTAGAAGTGATGATTCTATTATTTGAGGGATTGAATGAAAAAATGTAAATATTAATTAACCTTTAAAAATTGTTTAAACTATCAGCAATATAAAATATATCTATTAAATCCATTATTATAAATATCAATTTGAGTTGGTGATGGAAATTGAATCTTATCACTTCAGGGAGGAGGTTTAGTACATGTACTCTTGATAGATACCTTCATTTTACATTCGATAAAAGAAGAATATAAATAAATATATGAAATTAAAATAATAAAATATAATTATATAGAATAAGAGTAGGTTATTATATTTAAATGGTCCTGAATTAATTGAAAGAGGTATAAGATTAAGTAAAATTAAATTGATTGGTCAAGAGAATTACTACTTTGAAGATCCTCTATTGGATATCATTTGAAAAACACTATTGGTGGTATTTTAAGTGGAATAAAAACAATAGAATGTATATAAGAAATTAAATAAGTAATTTTATATGGTATTATTGAGTTATATATATCACAAATTATGAGTAAGAGAGAAGAGGGGGTGCCCTTATATAAGAGAGGTTAGGGGAACCTTTAGAATTACAAAATAAGTGAAAAAATATAAATTAATTGTAAAATTAATCTAGCTCAATATTTATATATTTACAATATATAATTAATATAATTATAAAAAATCTCATAAAATAGTATTTATTCATGTTTTGGTGATGTTTTAATTTTTATTACATAGTTTTGACCCATGTAACCCATTTTTATGATGTCTACTAAATACTTTTTTTACTCTTTAGGGGTCATCAATGATAATATAAAATAAAGAGAGAGCTATAAGGGAAAAATATTTTATATTATCTAATATATATTATTAAATTAGTTGAGTGTATATTTTTTATATGTTATAAATCATTTAACAATATATTAGTCATCATAAAATTACATTGAATACATTTTCATGAATAATCCCAAAATTGAATTAATAAAAATCTAGAATGTAACATAATAAGAAATTAAACTTTTAAACATAAATAATACATTATATTCTTCTCAAAAAATAATTGAAATCACACACACACACACACACACAGATATATATATATATATATATATATATATATATATATATATATATATTAATTTTTAGGTTTTTTGAATCATTTACTAGTTTTTTATACTTCTTGTAGAAGAAATTTGTCTGTAACACCCCTCACCTACCTCATTGGCTTGAGGATATGGTGAGGGTTATTTGTCCTTAAGCAACATTTCCAAGGTGCCAAAGGCTGGCAATAAATGCTGAGGGATCCAAGAATAGATTGGGGAATGATTTTCCCATAAGACAAAACCAACCAAACAATCCACAAACTATATGATGCATGTCAACAAACCCAACCAAACCATCCACTAACAACCAAGTTGTTCCACAATTCAAACCAAACCCAATACAACTAGTCGTGTCCACAACACATCAGAGTACAAAGTGGAAACTAAACATCCAAACACCAACAAGCCATGACAGCACCATAGCTCCACACTAAGCTCCAAGCTCCAGGATTCACCATGACATCACAATGCTCCACTAAAGGAGGGAGATGCCTTACCTTTGTCCACGTCACGGTACACGACATCTGCAAAGACACCATAGTTCCAAAGTAGGGGTGAGTACTAAAACTCAATAGTATTTATCCAAATGACTTCGCTACACCCGCCACTAGGATAAAAACGTTTGGACAATTATATAAAACAATTTAGTTAAATAATCACAAGTGCATCCATTACCATAAGCCAAACGTGCCTTTACAAAGCCATCATACCACAACCAAGCATCCAAGGGAAAGCCTACCATGCATTCCACATGCCATTTCATCATTTCCCATTATCACCACAATTTCCATCTGGCAAAGAAATGCACAAAACAACCAAAACAATCAAACGATGGTGCTTCCGTCCAACCGTTCACCCATTCACAACTAGTGGCTCTTACCATCCACTTATCCTTTGATGGTGGACCTTCCGTCCACTATACACCCCCCTTCATTATAGTGGTAATTCCCACCCCCTTCCACACGACATTTCAAAAATTCATGCCCAAGCATACGACCCACCAAGGACACAACATCATGAAATCAACCAAATTCCATTGCATATAAATCCACTGCAATAAATCACCCATTTATTGAAAACCATTTTCCATGCCAAAACATCATTCCAATAAAACAAAACTTTTTATTGGATACCATTTCCCATCAATCATTTCACAAATCAACCATAGAATTCCATTTTAAAATCCCAATTTTAAAATTCACAATAATAGCATTTCATCACAAAACCCCCTTTTTCCCAAAAACCACCAAATGGATTTCCAACCAAATTCACACATGAACATACAATTTATTTCAATCACAAAAAATTAATTATAACACGTAACCACTAGTTCTAACCAAGTGGAGTCGAGAGAGAAGCCACCTACCATTAGGGTTCGAGACAAATCGACCCACAAGCCACTGCACCTCAAAACCAGCGAACGCACCACTGAAACCTCTCCAGATCCCTTTCCTTAATATTCAAAAGCCTTAATATTAACATCTACGGAAACCCAAACCCTAGATCTACACACAACAAGTGTAGATCCAGAAAACCAAGAAAGAGAGGTATGTAGATATAGAACAAAACACAAGAAAAACAAGAGGAGAGACTTACCCGGGAGAAATCAACTTGAATCCACCTTGAAACCCCTTCAAATTGCTTCCAAAACAAGTGGGAGAACACCCCAGACCCCTGAGAACCTAAAAACCCACTTGAGTCTCGAGTGGGAGGAAGAGAGAAGTGAAATGAGGCAATCCCGAGTGTGCTCGGGTTTTAAAACCCTAACTTTAAGTGGCCGCACGGTTAGCCCACACGGTTTGGAAAACCGTGTGCTACCCGTGCACACGCCACTACCTCGAGAGCCAGAGTATGGAAAGTTTCCTCGCACGGTTTAGAAAACCGCTCAGAGGCTACTGTCTGATCCTTCACAGTTTCCTGGTGCATACACATGGTTTATACTAACTGTGCTCAAACCGTGAACCCCTTTAAAAGCCTCCAAACGCATCCAAAACCATTCCAAACTCTCCCAACCTCTTACCAACTCATTCCATGCACTTTAGACTTGTAAAAATGCATAAGAAAAAGATACATACATCAAATCAAGGGTGCTACATTCTCCCCAACATTGGACTTTCCATCCTCGGAAAGTAGTGAACCCGCCCTTTGCCGAAAGAGCTCGGGCCACTGCACGACCATCTCTTTCTCCCGCTCCCAAGTCTCCTCTTGAATCTGACCATGTTTCCACAAGACAAGAACTAAACCGATTCTTTTACCATGGAAGACTTTATCTTGCCTATCCAAAACCCACACAGGCATGTGCACCAACGAAGCATCCGGTTCTAGCTCAACATGATCCTAACGAATTACATGGTCACTATCTGGTTGATTTTTTTTCAACTGAAACACATGAAACACATTGTGCACTACACTAAACTGTGGTGGAAAAGCCAAATGATAATCCACCTCACCAATCCACTCAAGAATATCAAAAGGCCCAATATACCTCCAAGATAACTTTCCCTGCTTCCCAAACCGACGATGTCCCAACCTAGGAGAGATCCTCAAGAAAACATGATCACTCACCTCGAATGACAATGACCGTCGATGATGATCTCCATACGATTTCTGATGATTATGAGCTGTCTCTATTCTTTTTCTGATCAACTTGATCTTCTCCGTAGTCTCCTAAACAAGGCTCGTTCCAACCACCGAGGACTCACCCATTTCCACCCAATAAAGTGGAGAATGACACAACCTCCCATAAAACTCTTCAAATGGAGCCATATGTATGGATTCATGATAACTATTATTGTACGAGAACTCAACCAACAACAAGTGATACTCCCTTGAGCCACCAAAATCCATGACACAAGCCCACAACATATCCACTAGAGTTTGTATCGTCCACTCGGATTTACTATCCATCTGAGGGTGATACACCGTACTCATAGTCATCTGCTTCCCAAGGGCTTGCTGCAAGGATTTCCAGAAATGAGATGTGAACCTCGGATCTCTATCTGATACGATCGAAACTGGAACACCATGCCTCTTTACCACTTCTCAAATATTTATTTTGGACAGATTATCCACCGTTTGAGATTCACAAATCGGGATGAAATGGGCCAACTTCATTAGCCGATCCACTATCACCCAAATGGAATCGTGCTTCCTAACCGTTCTTGGGAGACCTATGAAAAAAACCATCGCTATCTGCTCCCACTTCCAAATAGTGATTGGTAAAGAATGCAACATTCATGTTGGCCTCTGATGCTCTTCCTTGACCTGCTAACAAGTCAAGAATTTCGAAACAAACTCAGCCACACTTCTTTTCATACCAGCCCACAAGAATTGTGATTTCAACGCTTTATACATTTTCAGAATTCGAGGATGAATAACCCACCTTGAATAATGATACGCCTTGAGAATATCATCTTGACAAGCAACTGGTATAAGCATTCAATTCTGAAAACACAAAACTGAATCTTTATTCAGTTTCCAACCCTCAATGGTCTCCCCACCATTGAGTCTCGACCCCACGGTCACACACTCAGAATCAGATATCTGTGCCTCTCTAACCAGGCCAACCAAGTCAGGAATCAACAAAACCGGAAAAAGACCGCTCTATTGACCTGGTCCACACATTCCAACCGCATATCAGATATAACCGACATCAACTTCCACTAGTCTGATGCTTGTTTCACCACATGAGCATATGATTTTCTACTTAATGCATCCGCCACCAAATATCCCTTGCCTGGTGTGTACATTAAGTCAAAATCAAACATCTGGAGATATTCCATCCATCTCCTTTTCCTCAAGTTCAAATCCCTTTGTGAGAAAATGTGCTTCAAGCTCTTATGATCCGTATATACCGTGATTTTCTCACCAAAGAGATAATGATGCCACACTTTCAAAGCATGGACCACCGCTGCCAACTCCAAATAATGAGTTGGGTAGTTCATCTCATGCACTCTCAACTGCTGTGAGCCATATGCAACCACATGATTTCCTTGCATGAGAAAACACCCCAACCCTGATCCTGATGCATCACAATACACCACGCACCCTCTTCCTAGTTCTGGAAAAACCAAGATTGGCGCTGATGTAAGACGATCATTTAGATCTTCAAAACACTGCTGACATTGTTCTTTCCACTGGAATGAAACATTCCTTCTTGTCAAAGCTGTCATCGGCGATGCCAAACGTGAAAAATCACAAAAAAAATGCTGATAATACCTAGCTAGACCCAGGAAACTATGTATCTCAAACACATTATTTGGCGGTTTCCACGAGACAATGACCTCTATCTTTTATGCATCCACTGAAACACCTCATTCAGAAATCACATGGCCAAGAAAACAAACTTCCTATATCCAAAAGTCACAATTTGACAACTTGGCATACAAACGATGATCGCTCAAGATCCCCAGCACTGTCACCAAGTGCTTCTCATGCTCCACCCTTATCTTTGAATACACCAGAATATTATCTACAAACACCACCACAAAAGAATCTAGATATCTCTGAATTATATGATTCATCAATTCCATGAACACTAGTGGTGCATTCGTTAGACCAAAGGGCATAACCACATATTCATAATGGCTATATCTACTTCTGAAAGATGTTTTAGGAATATCGTCCTTCCTCACCCGCAATTGATGATATCCCGACCTAAGGTCGATCTTGGAGAACCACTGAGCTCCCCTCAACTGGTCGAACAAATCATCAATTCATGGAAGTGGATAGCTGTTCTTTATCTTAACTTGGTTAAGTCTACGAAAATCAACAAAGAGCCTCAATGTTCCATCTTCCTTTCTAACAAACAACACTGGCGCTTCCCACAATGAGGTACTAGGTTGGATAAACCCTTTGTTTTCCAACACTTCCAAATATACTATCAATTCTTGAATTTCAGCTGGTGCCATCCGATACGACGGAAGTGAGATAGAAATAGTCCTTGGAAGGATATCAATCGTAAACTCCACTTCTCTCACAGGAGGTAACCCAGAGAATTATTCAAGAAAAACATCCATGAACTGATCCACCACTACTGGAAGAACACTCTTCTCAACACCCTCTACACATTCTAACGACAACACGACCAACTGATATGATAACGTACCGACTTCTGGTGCCAACAAACCTGTTTCACCCTACCTTTCATGCCTCTCTCCTCTAAAGAGATGTATAACACCATCGTGTGTCGTAAAAGCCACTGTTTGCGCATCACAATCGATGTGGGCCTTAAATGCCACCACCAAATCCATTCCCAGGATTACATGATACCCATTCATCTCAAGCATTGAGAAATTCCACACTATCACAACCTCGCCTAGAACGATACAACATTATCTACACAATAAGGATCGAAACTCTCTTCGACCAAGAGGAGTTTGAAGATTCAAAACCGAGGGCATCATTTCTACCCTTAAACCCAGCAAATTAACCACATGTACAATAATAAAAGAGTGTAAAGCACCTATATCAAACAAAACTTGCATCAAGGTAGAATTTAAAATAATAGTACCTCGCACCGTTGATGGTCCCAACTGATCATCCACCATAACTTGCTCAGCTCCAAACACATGTTTTCTAGAAACCATCTGCTCTTTATTGCTCTGCTTAGGTGTCGTGGTATTTCGATAACAACCCTGACCCACATTACTCTGCTAACGAGGGGTATGCTGCTATCCCCGTCCCATCGAAGCATACGATGTCTGTGATCCCTGAGGAGTGTCAGGCGCACTCGACTCTAGAGCATTCCATCAATAACGCTGCAGATTCCCCCATCTGCTTATAATTATGACATGCACGAGGTTGTGTCGTACAATCCCACTTGATGTGTCTCGTCGAACCACACTGAAAACATCCCATCTTGCTCTGGGGATTCGGTGAAAGATTCATCTATCCTGCCTTCATATTATATGCCATATTCCTGCCCTGGGAATAAGTGTCCCTCTTCCACTTGAACCCTGTTGTAGAGTTCCCACTATTCGCCATGGGTACCACTATGCTTCATCCGCCCGGAGTGCCCAAAAAATCCCCCCATCCACCAAGGCTCTATTTACCATCTTTGTGTAATCATCTATATACAGCACTGCTATCTTTGAACGGATTTCTTGCCTTAACCCCACCTCAAAGATTCTTTCCTTCAATGACGTGCTACCTTCCACCTTGGGTGAAAACCGCACTAAGTTCATAAACATAGCTGTATACTCCATCATAGACATAATCACTTTCCTCAAACTAAAGAAATCAGTCGTACGCTGAATTCTAAATATATGTGGGTAGAATTTTTTTTAAACAATTACTCAAATCCTTCCCACATCATTCCTTGGTCCGTCCACCCTTGGACTACCAACTCCCACCACTGAAGGGCAAGATCTTCCAACATATATGTGGCCAACTTTTCTTTCAACTCTACTGACGTTCCCAAGAACTCAAAGATCTTGTTCATTCAATTCAAACATGCTTCTGCCCTTTCTGGATCTGAATCACCCCTGAAGATGGGTGGATTATGCCTTTGAAACTGAACCACATGATCTATATGCCTTGGTTCATCTGTTTTTTCCCACTTCCCACAGCTTGGAAATCTTTCACTATACCTCTCACTAAATGTTGGTTCACCTGGGGCTCAGGTGAAACCACGTTCTCATCGGCCACATCTGGTTGGTCTCTACGATGCCTACCCGGTGCCATTTCTATAAACAAAAATCAAACAACCATGAGCCTCACTTCTGTATACATCATGAAATCCCATTTCAAATCACATTACACAACACTATCACAATAAGGCTTTCTAGAAGATCACATTTCCCATGTTTCACCATTTTTGAAAACCAAACCATTTTCAAAATACCACCAGTTTCCATGTTTCAAATCCTTTCATTTTGAAACCCAGTTCAAAATTTTCAAAATCCTCACATTCATATCATACCATAAATCAATATACCCCAATGAAATATGCATCCTAGTGGGATTCCATTTCTACAATGAATTCCATGCTCATCTCATTGGATACACCCATGAAAATGACAAATCCAATGATTATAAGTGTCTCAAAGACACTTATGTACCCAACTCCCTGGTAACTTGAATTTCAGCAGAAAAGGGTTAGCTACGCCCTTTTATGCTATAAATTCCAAGTTCCAACATTCCTACCCCTTGCTACCATCCCGACTCAAGGAATGTACCGCAAAAAATGTCAACACCAAATCCAAGAATCAACTCCAAAGGACCGAACAAACTGATACCACTTGTAACACCCCAGCCCTACCTCATTAGATTAAGGAGGTGGTGAGGGTTTCTTGGCCTTAAGCGACGTTCCCAAGGAGCCAAAGGCTGTAAATAAATGTCAAGGGATCTGAGAACATATTGGGGAATGATTTTCCCTTAAGACAAAACCAACCAAACAATCCACAAACTATATGATACATGTCAACAAACCCAACCAAACCATCCACTAACAACCAAGTTGTTACACAATGCAAACCAAACCCAATAAAATAAGACATGTCCACAACACATCAGAGTACAATGCGGAAACTAAACATCCAAACACCAACAAGCCATGACACCACCACAGCTCCACACCAATCTCCATGCTCCAGGCTTCACCATGACATCACAATGCTCCACTAAAGGAGGGAGATGCCTTACCTTCACCCAGGTCACGGTACATGACATATGCAAAGACACCGCAATGAAAAAGAAGGGGGTGATTACTAAATCTCAGTAGTTTTCCCCAAAGGACATCCCTACACCTGCCACTAGGATAAAACCGTTAGCACATTTATATAAAACAATTAATATAAATAATCACAAGTGCAACCATTACCATAAGCCAACCATGCCCTTAAGAAGCCATCATACCACAACCAAGAAACCAAGGGGAAGCCTAACAAACATGCCACAAGTCGTTTCATCATTTCCCATTAGCACCACAATTTCCTTCTTGAAAAACAATGCACAAAAAAAACATAAATAATCAAACGGTGGTGCTTCCGTCCAACCATTCACCCATTCACAATTAGTGGCTCTTCCCGTCCACATATCCGTTGATGGGGGCCCTTCCATCCAATATCCACCCCTTCATTATAGTGGTACTTCCCACCCTCTTCCACATGACATTTCAAACATTCACACCCAAGAAAATTACCCACCAAGGACACAACATCATGCAATCAACCAAATTCCATTGCATATAAATCCACTGCAAAAAATCACCAATTTATTGAAAACCATTTTCAATACCAAAACCCCATTCTAATAAAACAACCCTTTTTATTGGATATAATTTCCCATAAATCATTTCAAAAATCAACCATATCATTCCATTTTAAAATTCCCATTTTAAAATTCACAACAATAGCATTTCATCACAAAAACCCCTTTCCCCCCAAAACCCCCAAATGGATTTCCAACCAAATTCGCACATCAACATACAATTAATTTCAATAAAAACACATTAATTGTAACATGTATCCACTAGTTTTAACCAAATGGAGTCAAGAGAGAAGCCACCTACCATTAGGGTTCCAGATAAATCGACCCACAAGCCACCGCACCTCAAAACCGGCGAACGCACCACCGAAACCTTTCAAGATCCCTTTCCCTAATATTCAAAAGCATTAATATTAACATCCAAGGCAACCCCAACCCTATATCTACACACAAAAAGTGTAGATATAGAAAACTAGGAAAGGGAGGGATGTAGATCTAGAGGAAAACACAAGAGAAAAAAGAGGAGACACTTACCCGGGAGAAATCACATTGAATCCACCTTGAAACCCCTTCAAATCGCTTCCAAAATGAGTGGGAGAGCACCCTAGACCCATGAGAACCCAAAAACCCACATGAGGCTCGAGTGGGAGGAAGAGAGGAGTGAAATGAGGCAATCCCGAGTGAGCCCGGGTTTTAAAACCCTAACTTTAGGGGGCCACATGGTTAGCCCACACAGTTTGGAAAACCATGCGCTAACCGTGTGCATGCCACTTCCTCGAGAGACAGAGTCCGCACGGTTTCCTTGCATAGTTTGGAAAACCATGTGCAGGCCGTGTGGAGCCTACTGTCTCCCCCTGCACAGTTTCTTAGAGAATACGCACGGTTTACACTAACCGTGCTAAAACCGTGCACCCCTTTAAAAGCCTCCAAACTCATCCAAAACCATTCCAAACTCTCCCATCTTCTTCCCAACTCATTCCATGCACTTTAATAACATAAAAATTCATAAAAAATGTCTACATAACTCAAATCGGGGGTGCTACAGTGTCATTATTGCAAAAATATTTAAGTAAACTATTCTATCAATAAAAAATAAAAATAAAATACCATGATAAAAAATCATTAAAATTCCATAAAACCATTTATAATAAAAAATAATCTATTTTTATCCCTAATAAAAAATAATAGAGATACTAAAACATATAGAGTGATATATTGTATTTGTTCTTTATATAAAATAATATTAGAGTTTCAATCAATGAAAAATGGAACCAAGTTACCATATGTAAGAATAATAGATGTGTATGGATAAAATAAAATCATCCAATTGAAATAATATAAGTGTTATTTTGATTTTCAACCCCATTTCATAGATGTTATAACATTAATTACCCGATTTATCACAATAAAGAGGAAAAATATTTTCTGTGGTTATTATACTTAATGACTAATAATAATGTTGATTTTTTAATTGATTTGGAAATTATGATTGAAAATAAGTAATCCAATTTATCAAATATAATCCCAATTATTGACATAAGTTGTTTTATGTAAACCCCCAAAATGGGATGAATTTTTTTTTATAAAAATGAATTTTTTATTATAAAAATCATTTCATAATAAAATGAATAATAATTTCAACAAATTTATTTTAATTGAATCACTATATATCAATATTATCTAATAATATTTTAATATGAATTATTAATAAATTTTTACATTGTAAATACTTGAACTGAAATGAAGTCTTCAATAAAATGAGAATTTTGTCCCGTATTCACTTAAAAATTAATCATTCTAGAAAATTACCAAAATTTTACCATAATAATTTTTTACACGATGACTTAAAAAATTAAATCTTTTTTATAAATATATAATTTCAAAAAATTTATTCAATTGGTAATAAAATTTACTCAAATAAGTAATACAATCCATATTATTTTTGAAAATATTAGCGCTAATTTCAAAACAATTTAACAATAAATTTTGATTTAGTATGACCATTATATATTTTTCATAACATGGTTACTCATTTTAATACACACCTATTCAAGATATATTTTATAAAAAATAAATTAAAATAATAATATTTCATACTGTATAAATTTTTTCCCAAATCTCAGTGTTTCATTTTGAAAAATCTATAAATCATGTGCTTCTTTTATACTAAATTTTTGGGGTGTTACACTATTGGATAATAGTGAGTAAATCACTTGTAAAATATTGTGGGGGGATTTGAGTATCAACCTATTATTTAATATTATTTATCATATAATATTTTCTCATATTTATAATTTCATAATTTATTTTAGTTGTGTATAAACACCTATGGTGATGGGGCCTTAGGTCTAGGATAGATCTGAAGGGAAGGATCATGAAGATATCTAACCCTGATTGTTACAGATGTGGTTTGAAAATATTTTTCCATGTTTGTTAGTTCTTGGTGTTTTGAAATGTCTCCTGAGATGATGGGTGGTCATGTTCCAAACTGTGAAATATTAAATGTGTTATAATTAAACTATTAGTGAATTAAGTATCCATGTATCTAGTTAAACCAAAATCCCAAGATCCGTTTATGATTCCTAGATATGAACACCAACGTATTATCAATGTTGTTTGACTCATGTAATGATGATTTGGGTCATTCTAAATGGACACAGTGGAGTGTGTGACACCTGGATTTCAATGAGATATTATTTTTTGAGAGTGATATACAATTATTTATCTGCAATCATGGTAATTTTATAATGGTTGTATCAATGCATGTGATGTGTGATTGGATGATGGGAAAACACACATTGATGGCTGGAATTTTTTGAAATATGAAAGCACCTCAGGTAATGGAGCTCGATATCAACATTGGGGGTATTGGGGAATATCAGTCCAGTGCCTTTACATTGAAATTTAATTCTGTGCTTCTAGTAACATTGGGATAGTGAAGGAGGATTCCTGTATTTTTTTAATGACACCAGGTGTTAGGTAGTATTGTGATGGACCTTAGAACATGATAATTTCCTAATTTTGAAGAGGAGTACAAGGGGTACTTCTGACTATGTTTGGTTGAACAGTGTGTAAATATGCTTAGTGTAATGGGCATGAGACACTTATAATGATGTGAAAAAACTCATGGGAGAACATTTATTTGGGTTGTGTAGGAGTGTACATAAATTTGGTTTCAGTTTACCAAAGGAGTTCACACTGGTTTTCACGGTGCCTTCCATGTTTTGGTTTTTCATGAAAACAAGTACAAGATAAGGGATATGGTCTATGAGTAGTTGTTATGGATATATATTCATAAGGAATGTATATAATAATAAAATACCATTGGATGTGAAAAGAGTTGTTAGTTTGATTCAAAGTTCTATGAATTTTTCAATCCAAGAGTTAAATTCAGGTTAGGTTTTGGTAGAATGGTGAGACTGGTGCAAGTGGATAGGTCCCTGTGTGGTGATAGTTGGACCTATTATGGTCAGTATTCAAGGAGTACTACAATGAATTTAATATGGTGTGGATCCTAACATAATGTTTGGATGTAATGACTCGCATATTAAATGTGTTACTATAGGTATCAAAGACGGTGTTCTATGAGACAGAAGTGGACATTTTTTGATGTTTGAAGTAGTGCTCGAGTATGGTAGAGTATCATCACATAAGACCATTTTTTATAATAATGTAAGGGTTTTTTCCATTATATTATGGTTTTGACCCAATGGATTGATGATTAATAAACCCCAAGTAAATAGAGTGTCATTTCAGTCATGGGTGTGTGGTTGTTGTATCGAAAGGGTTATTTATGTATGTGTGTGTTCATTGGATGGTTGTAAAAACCTACTTCATTGATGCCTAGGTAGTCTCCATGAAATATTAATTCTCCCATATTGATAGAGTTTATTTTTATATAGGATTATCATCAGATTTTAATTGGTGTGCATAATATTAGGATAACATTTTATGATGAAAAAAAGTTATGAAATGTGAATGTATTCCCTTGCTCGAGTGATGGAATTCTATGGGGTGTCGGTGTTTTTTGTTTTTATATGGGGTTTCATATAAATTTTGGGGTTATGATTCAATTATTTCTTTGGATAACATAAATATACCTCTAATGATAATGTATTCATAGTAGGGATACATTGACTTGTTCATCATTGTTAGAAGCTAATAACTCTTGTAGAGGGTTGGTCAGATGAGGTCTAACCAAAATTTTTAATTGGATTCAATGTAGTGGGATCCGAATGACATCTTACATGTGCACGGAGAATTATTGAATTTTTTTCAATAGTTAGATGAGTTTTTTTAGGAATGTACAGTGTGTTCAGGTTGTTCTTGGAGAGTGGATGCACGTTCATTTTGTACAAGATGATAGAAATTAGATCTAGTACATGTGATGATTGACTTTATCATGTGTGTAGGGTTATTGGGAATTGAGAATCATGTAGAGTGGGTTGGTGAAAAATTATGAATAATATTCATTAGTAAAATTATGATGGTGGTATACACTACTATTCTAAATCTTAATTTTTATCTATGACCTATCCTTGTAAGCACTATCAGATGGTTAATATGCTATGATATGACACATGGGTGTCTCTAGATAGATGAAAGATTTGGTCCCTTATCATGGTGCTGATGATATGGTGAGTGGTATGTTGGTAAGTAGTGCATTTTTAGCACATATGATGTTCAAGAAAAGACAACAACCATTTGGAATTTAATTGACAATTGATTTAGGTTAGGTGATGCTTTTGGATGGAAACCATGAATTTTTGGGTGTAGTGCACATGGTTTGAGATAATTAATCATCTATATATTTATTTTAATCATATAAATTTGTATGTTAATTTCTCAAGAGGTTTGGGGGATATGTAAAATTTTTGGGTGATTTTATGGAGTTTCATGTTTGGATCAGGGTTATTGGAAACCTTGTAAGGCATTCTATGAAACTAAACAATAGAAAAAGTGTCCATTAGGTATGTGCATGATTAGGTTTATAGTTTGTCCAAACCTTGTGTCCACCAAGGAATAAACATGAAATTTCGAACTGAGGTTTTTAGAATGGTTATAACTATTTTTTTCTAACCATAAAATCCAACCATGTGTGGTGTGTCTTGAGGTAGTTTCTAGTGCACGATTACTGATTGATTTTCCTAACTGTTCTCCCAAACCATGTAATTTCAAAAACAAGATCCAAATTTTGTGGATCTAGTCTGTATTACCTCCACAATGAACCATTTTCCACTAATTCAACCTAAACATTAAATCTACACCATCCAATGACTGGAGAGACAATTCAATTTGATATTGGAGTGATCTATAGTTTGTTGGAGGGTGTGTTCCTTGGTAAGTATAATTATTGGATGTTTTGCTTAGTTTTTTTCTTATTACTTCTCTTGGATCCATAGATCTAATCTTATGAACATATATTAATTTTGATGCTTCCAATCATGAAAAGATATGATTATTTTGTTGATTAGTAACAAGATATAAGGATAGTTATTGATATTCAAGTAGGGTTTATGGAGTATTATAGAGTTCTCCATTTTCACTAATACTTGAGAGCTAGCTTGATGCACTCTCGACTACTCATAGTTAAAACCTAAATGCATTATTTAAAATTTAATGAATACCATGATTTGAATTTATGTTCTATAATATATTTTATAAAAATAGTCTTTAGTGATGGTTTCTAAAATAGTATAATTGGTTGTTTTGTGGGAAGTGAAATTGGACACATAATTTTAAAATGATGTTTTAAAATTTGTGTTGGTTTCCATACAAGGAAAATTTGCTGGAAAATGTTTTTAATAAATAACTATTTTAATAAAATTGATTGGAATTTTTTATTAGACATCATATTTTTCATGCATGGTTTGTTTTAGTTCATTTTATTTATGTGACCCTAGATAATTGACATGTACAGTTGGGGTACAATTACATGACCTTGTAGATGGGTGATGTTACATTGGGGAACTTGAGATACAATTACCTTGTTATGAATTTGAAAAATGATGATATAATGGTCATGAGTATGGAACTATCACCTGAGGCATTCATGTGTGAGGGTGCTTGAAATCATGAAATGTGTATTCCAAATGGAATTGTGAAATGGTGTAATGAGATTTTTGGATTTATTTGATAGTGATGATTTTGGATTGGAAAATTATTTTCATAATTTTATGTAGAATTCATAAAATTAGGTTTCAAACTATTTTATATAAATGGTCTAACTTGTTATATCCTAGTAGAATGTGTTGGGAATCCATTGGGGGAATATATACTATGTTTTATATCACCCACTACTTGAGAACATTGGTTTGTTTGTAGATATTTTATACCAAGACACATGTAAAGACATGTTATCTCATTTCAATAGTAATTCTTCATGATACCATTGGCATGTCTTGTGGTTTTGAATTATGGTGTTGTTTGGGAGTTTCTATATATGTGTCTTTGAAGTCTTTGAGATTTGTTGGTTAGGTTTCTTCTTTATACTATTCTATTTTATTGGTTTGAATAACCATTGAGATATATTTTGTTATACTCATGCATCATATAGTGGTTTTTTAGTAATGGTAAATCTTGGTGTGGTTGTTTATTTTGTAAATGGAAAACCAACCCCAACTATTTATGAATTTGTTCACATTTATTTCAGTTATTGGTGTCTTAGGGAAGTCTTATAATACTTTTATCACACTCAGCCTCTTCCCAGTCAAATGGATGAGGAGAAATATATTACAAATGGTATCAGTTTTTTGGTCCGATAGTTAAAAAATAATCCTTGTTTAGCCCTTGATTTGGATGGACAACATGAAGATAGGTTTTTTATAACGTGAAATATAGAGCATAAAAAGGTGTATCTAACTAATTATGATTAACTTCATGTTACATGGGAGTCAATTAGATAAGTGTTTTGAGAGACTCCTAGAAGTTGTAGCCACATTATCATGTGTTTATTTTATGGTAATAGAAGGACATGCGTTTCTTGAAATGAAATCTCTCAAGGAGTTCATATTACATTTTTTGTAATGATTTTTTATTTTTTTTAAAAGGATTTATTTTTTAGAATATTTGAAAACGGTGTCATTTTCATGGAGAATAGTGGAATTATTAAAAATGTATTGAAAATAGAAATTATTGAATTTTGGAATGAGTTTTAATGATATGTGTGATGTGTTAAATTTAAAATTTATAAAGCCTTCAGTTTTAAAAGAGTGAAACTAAATAATTTTTTCTTCTAGTTATAGATGATTCCAACTGGTAGATGTTGTAGAAAAAAACTTGAAGCAGGTATTGAAAATTTTGTTTCACTTGATCCACAGGTGATCCAATAGATTATTCTCATAATTTTCTAGTATTTTCAAGATATGGATATAGGTATATGAGGTATCAATGAAGGAATGTGGATAATTATATTCACTACCCAAAGTAGAACCCACACATAATTAGTGGTGATTTGAAATAATAAAAAGAAGAGTGTGGATGAATATGATGATTCAAATATGTTATTTCCAAGTCAAACCAATTAAGATGAAAGTGATTTAGATACATACATGATGGAGGATCTAGCACTATTATGGAAAGATTTATAATTTATAGATAAATTAGACCAATGTATTGAAATGTATTCTTTTGAAAAATTTTCACAAAATAATTCCATCCTTACACAATCATAATTCAAATAATGACATGATCTTTTAACCATATATATTTTGTTTATCATTTTAACAGAGTATATAAATAAATTTATGAATTTAGTTTTCTTCTAATTGATAGTTACTAATATTATATCCATGAAGGAACATATTTTTGAATCAAGGATAATCCTGATTATTCTATCATATATTTCATATTTTTCTATAATTGATTATATAGAAATGGTCAATAGAGAGATAGTGGATTACATGGACATATCGGGAAATATGGGTGGATGTACCAAGTGTATAACTATGCGAAACTGTGGGAACAGTAATTCTAGGATTAAGGTAATGAGGGAAAACATTATCTAATGTAGTGATATCAATCAGAATCAGATAAAAGAATTGATGAATTAGATTCATAAAAAAATGAAAAATCCATGATGTTTTCATTGTGGTTATTTTAATATTATGAAGTGAGATTTTCTAATGGCACCTAGGAATGTCATAGTTGAATCCAGATGGGGAATCTTCAGTTCTATTGTCACATTTCTCTAAGGTTGGGTTCTGGGAAAACATATCATGTTTTATAAACGACGTGTGCTTCAATGAGATGTGGGTTGTGAAATAATTATGATAAGAAGAATAGAGCTAGTGATTGCGATTCTTGGAATACCGTGAATTCTAAAAATGTGAATTCTCAGTAGGATAATAAATAACAATGTTCAGTGAGTTATAAATTATGTGGATTTTTGAAAGTGATTTTTGATGATCAATCTCGACCATCGATGCTAATATTTTAAAATATTTTTAGTTAAACAATTATGAAATTTTTATGGGATTTGGATTCATACCATTAATTTATTTATTCTAGTTTTGGTGATAATCAAGGTTCTCATGCTGAGATGGTTCCTTTTATTTTGAAACTTCCAACACCTATTGTAAAAAGAGAAAGAGAATCCATTTTTTTAAAATTTTTTATAGAACTACATATGGGAAGAATTTATTTTGGATGAGTCTATGATTGAGAAGGATGTATATGAGATTATCTAGGGTTTGGATTGGTATCTCTTACTAATTAGTATCTTTGAACATGGAATATGTGGATGAGATCAGGGAGAGTGATTTCCAAAAAAAATTTATTAGCTTCCTGATATTATTCATTATATTTTCATGTGGTTTTCAACCAATGGAAATGTGATTATTATGATTGATCTCTTACCTTGGACCAATCTAATCAGAATTTTTTAATATCAGATACAAAATATATAATTAAGGGAATTGGAATTATTGTCTGAAGTTTTGAAAAGAAAATGGTTCATTTCACCTTCAAAATCCTTACAGAAAGAACTAATTATGTATCTGAAAAGGAGGAAAATTCATTGGATTTGTAAAGATTATATTAATATTAACCATGTTATAATATATAATCTATATTATTTCCCATGCATCAATTATTTATTTAACCAAAAAATGGGAATCCTAGTGGTTCCCAAAAATTGACTTTTGTTCGGGACATGACCGATTGTGTGTTTGGAAGGAGGATATTCCAAATACTGATTTCAGAAGTTGATATGTCCATTATGTGTATATGGGTATGCCTTTTGATCATTTAAATAAACCATATATCATTACTGATGTGATGAATTAGATATTTTAGAAGTGTATGTATTTTTTTATTTTGGTTTTCTTGGATAACATTTTGGTGTTTTCAAGATTAAATTTGAAGCATGAGAAACACTTGAAGATAGCGTCTCATATCTTTCATGGTCAATGTTTATAAACCAAACATTCAATGTGATATTTTTTGGATACAATTGTCACATTTCCTTGGAAATGTAATGTCTAAAAAAGTTGTTTCTTTGGATCCAAAAAATATAGATGTTTTTATATCATGGTGACCACATAATAATGTATTTAACATGCACAATTTTCATTAAATTTATTGTTATTAAATATGCTTTGGTCATGAATATCTAGGACTATTTTCAATAATGAAACTTTGATGAGGAAAAAATGTTCCACTAAAATGGAATCATGAATGTCAAAAGTATTTTCATGATCCTAGATTTCTAGTTATATCATAACCGATCCTGATATTTATAAAATAGGTACATGATTACATGGTGTATTATGATGTTTTGAGATCTAGGATGGAAAATGTTCTCATAATGGGATATCATTTCATTCTTATAGATCCAAAAATTTATGGTATTTGGATAAAAAATACTGAAAAAAATGATTTGGAATGAGTTTATGTATTCTATGCATTGAATACATTACATGTTTGCATCTTTAGTGAGAAATTTATGGTGTTTATGAATTAAAATATCATTGAACACATTTTTTCCCAAATGTATTTGAATCTGAGGCAAAGATTATGGATTTAGAATTTCTAAATGATTGAATTTATCTTAATGGATATACTAGGTAATGAAAATTTGGTGGAAGATGTATTAGGTAGAAAGTGAAATAGTTAGTTGGAAAATTAAGCATCTTATTAATGGAATTTGATGTCAATGGTAGATAACAGACACATGAATTGTGATGTCTAAATAAGTGTTGTTGTTTTCAATCTTGTTTTTTGGTTTCTAATTTGGTTGATTGTATAAACTAGAATGAAAATATTTTTGTGAATGTTCTTTTATGAGATAACAACTCAATGGTTGGGAGACCATTGAGGGATGTATTCTTAATAGATGGGTAGTTTTTTGGTTCCAATATTGGATGGTTGTAAAAATGTATATTTAAGTTCAATTACATCATGGATACCATCATTTGAAAACATGATTTCATATGTGAGATAGAAGATGGTCTCAGAATATAGGCCAATTTAATTTATATTTGTCAATCCCTTATACTATAAGATTTAGGAGAAATAGATATCCAAGAAGAGGCAAAGAAGAATAGAATACATGTTTTGATAGTATCAGATAGAGATCCAAGATTTACATCTCTTATTTTGGAAATCTTTAAAGAAAGCTATTGGGACATAGTTATGTACGATCATGGTGTAAAATACATATATGGAAGAAACAACTAAAGGGATGATAAAAACATTGGAAGGAATTATTAGCGATTGAGTAATGGATTTTTGTGGCTCATGGGAGAAGCATATACCATTATTGGAGTTCTCATATTAAAATAGTTACCAATAACTAATTCATATTTCACCATTTAAATAATTGTTTTGGTCATCCTTTCCATTATACACATTGTTGGGTTGATATAGTTGAAACATTATTGTTTGGGTCAAGCATTGTGCATGATACAATGGAGAAAATTCCATTGATCATGAAGATAATAGAAATGGATCAGTGTCATCAGAGATATTATAAAGATCATAGTCAATGGGAATCATCATTTGAGGTTATTGATCATGTGTTCTTGAGAATCTCTCCATGTATTGGGAATCATTTTTTTTGTATTTATGGAAAGTTACCTCTATGATACATTGACCCTTTTAAGATACAGGAGTGGTTCTATGACATCGAATATCAAATTTATTTTATACCAATGATAATATAAGTGAATAAGTTGTTTCATGTATCTTAATTGAATAATTATCAACATGTTCCTAACTATTTGATTCAATGGGATAATTTTGATCCATAGTCAGATGCTAGGTTGGTTTTTGTGTCAGTGTATATTTTTGATACAAAATATAATGTATTGAATGGGAAAATACATTCTAGTTTAGGTTTTATGGAAACATGACCAGATTTAGGAAGAAACGTGGGAGTGTGAGAATTAAATGGTAGGGTAATTGAAAAAAACTTTTTGGTAAAAGGATGGGCTTCAACAATATAGATACATAAATGCTAATGGTGGTGAGAGTTTAACACAACTTGTTCTGGGTAATAAACCATTTATATATTTATTTTTGGTACAAAATGTTACTGGGTTATGTTTTCTCATAATTAGATGAGTTTTTTATTTTTTTGGAGGATTTTTGGAATGGTTATGTTATTGTTATGGTTTGTAGAAATCATGCAATACCTTCTAGGAAAACATACAACTCAAACAGTGGTCACTTGTTAGGTGCAAAGTTAGGTTCACATTTTTTCCAAATCATTCAGCCACAAAGTTGAAACCATGAAATTTCAAATATAGGGGTTTATAAAGATTATAGAGTGGTTTTTATAACTATTCAAACCATCCTTTGTGAGCTTTGTTTGGTGGTAGTGTCAAGGATATTGTTAGCACATGGTTTTCCAAATCGTGCACCATAACTATGTATGGTTAAAAACAAGATCTGTATTATCTGTATTTAATTAAAAATACCTATTAAATTAATAATTTTTCACATTTTTCAACATTAACATAAATTATGCACCATAAAAAGGTTGGAGAGTCATTTCCCTATGTCCTAGGAGGGATTTATAGGAAAATCTATGTGCATTAGAGGATCAGATTCCAAAGTAAGATCCCTTCATGGTTGTTTCCATTAGTTTTATAATTCTTCCCTCTCTGGAATTTATGGATCTAATAATTTGGGGATAGATTAATGTTTTTTTGACTCTAATAATGACAATTAATGATTTTTTTTTTGATTTGGAAATAGATATAAGAATTTTTGTTGGAGTTTCAAGCCATGTTTCCGGTGTTCAAGGTTGGTTTTTTGGAGTGTCCCCTCCATCCGTTCTTGGGAACATTGGTGTGTTTGAAAATATTGTATAAAAGTAGAAATTTAGAATAATTGTATCTCATTTATATAGTGATGAATCATGATACAATTGTAATGGATTGTAGTTTTGGATCAGGGAGAAGGTTGAGAGTTGTTGGGTGGTTGTGTTTATAGAATTTTATCTTTCTTTGTTTTTCTTCTATATTGAACTATGATATTTTAATGGTTCACTTAACTACTTAGTTTTAATACATTTTAATAATGTGTCACATAGTGGTTATATGGTTATGGTTATTTTGGTATGTTTTCTTATTTTAAAATGGGAAAATCATTCCCAATTATTCATGAATCCATTGGTATTTACTTCCCGCCTTTGGTGTCCTGGGGTTGTCACCTAAGGCTAGTACCACTTTAGAACACTCCGCAATGATGTTATTTAGGAGAAGGATGTGACATTGGAGATTCGAAATTTTATTTTTCGGAGTCATTAATTCAATTAACAATAGAAATATCAAATTGCTTGGAGATGTTTGAGCTTTAATTTTGGAGGAAGGAATAGGGTTTGAACTAGGAATTGGAGGAAAATATATGGGTTTACCTAATAAAATGATTAAAAGTGGGCATAGATAGAGAATCCAGTGATATAATAGTGTTTTGAGAGAGAGAAAATGGGAGACTAGGACTTTCTATGATTTTACATCATCCATGAGACCACTAGTGACCTTTCCAAATCCTAGCCAATACTACTAAGGATGTCAGTGATCCAGTGACCCATTACATGCAATTAGGTTTCCCCAAGTTGTATATGTTTAAAGCGTAATACTTTTATTCCTCCCCTTTATACCCTAAACACATTTCTTTGGATTTTTTGATTCCAAATTTATAATAAAGTCCCCTAAAATCTATCAATGTCTTCAAAGAAACCTGGAAGGATCTCCCTTATTCCTTGACCATTGGAATATAAGGAACTTATGTTTAATATACCATGGTGATTATATAATCAATTTTTTCTTTATTCATTTATTTTATCTTCTACTTTCCTCTCCCACTTTTAACCTAATACACCATCTTTTACAGGATTTTTATTTCAACATTGTTTTATCCAGATTTAGGATAACCAGTGACTCATTCTCGACGAGGGGGCTTCACTAGGAATGAGGTTGGTGGATTAATTACTTCAATCAATAGTCTATTATTTATCCCAATTATTAGGTTGACAGATCATGGAATATTTTTTATATTTGACCAAATATAAATGGAAAATTATAAAATTATATTATAAATCATTCAACACACCTTATTTTATTTAATCCATAGAAAGAGAATAATAAGAAAATAACATTAGATATGACTTCCAACATGTAATGGGATAATATTAAGTTATGGTTATCTATGGAATGTGAATTGGAATAGGCTAAATAGACAATAATTATGAAAATGGTTATAATGGGGTTTTGAATTAATTCATTTGTCGGGAAAGGGAATTTCACAACAACCTATGTATTAATGGAAATTGAACATTGTATTTCTGAATCTGTAAATAAAAAAAGTGATCTATATTATGAAATGGGAAGTGAATTTTAGAAGTAACATAGACTGTGGTAATAAGTTATTTAATTATTAAAAGAGGGAAATGAAACCCATTAATGAAATTTCATGGGGATGTTAAATATATTATTTAATTATTGATAATTGTTATAAATGACCCATGAGGGAGACTAAGGAAATTTGTTCTAGATTGACTCTTTTATAAATATGAATAGACTATTTTGAAAATAAATCATTGTTAGTTAAATGTATCTTGAAATGACGATGGGTTTGAATTACCCGACTGAATTCGATGGAGGTTCTAAATACCTAAACATATGTGGAATATTGTGACTGAACCATGGATTCCCAAATAGAACTCCCATGAATTACAAGGTGTGATGGAACCACTAGATTCATGGAGGACCAATGCTATGGAATTAATTGAGTGAACCATAGGATAAAACTTATATTACTTATTTTTAATTCCTTGCGAAATATCCCACTTAGATTTGGGTATTGTATATATTTATCAGACGCCACAGTTTAAATCTAGGGATTGTGTAGGGTACCTTGGTGAATTCTATGAGATGAGATCCCACTATTCAATAATATTACATTTAGTGTAATTCCTTATGTGTAATTCAAGGATTCCCATTAGGTTTTTCTATATAATATCATAGTTATTTTTATTATTTAAAATAGTTTTTTCAGATTAGGGGAATGAAAATGTTCACCCATACATAGGATTTGTATATGGGAATTATTGAGAAGGATTTAATGGTGTATTAACATGGGTTCAATTGGGTTCTTATTACTATGGTCACCATAGTCATATAATATGGAACATATTGATCCATGAAAGTTACCTTTAATAGCGACTCACTAGCTTAGGCGAAAGTAGATATGGACTGATGTTGGGTATAACCATTGTTCCCAGATACCAGGAGTTGTTTAACAACTTTTTATATAATTTATTAATCTATTAATTATTTTATGGGTAAATTGATTATATTTATAAATTTCAATTTACAAAACATCATGATAAAATTTATAAACAACTTGTTATTTTAGGGACATCGTTGGTGGGGGATTACTATGTTACACTCACACCTTTCTTGGCCATCCATGGAACTTGGGTACCCAAGTTGAAGACTATCATTTACATGTTCATGTAAGTGTACGAACTTGGTGTTCTTGTTTTTATTTGGTCTGACACAGCAAGCCTGAATCAAATTGGAATAGAATGAAATTGACAGTTGACTATTTGGGGATGCATCTTTGTTCTCTTTTATTTTTCTCTTATATCCTTTAATGTGATCCACCCTTTGGGGATTTATTATGACATGTATTGAATTTATAGTTTATTTATATTTTGATATTGAATCCATTTTAAAATATTCCATGTCCAAAAAGTGGAATTTATCTAGCCTTTATTATTTGTTAACTATTATTTATGCTATTACTCTATTCTGACAAGAGGGAATCATCTCAGTGCAGCATCCTCATTATAACTTTCACTAGGAAGAAACTTATGATGTATTTAGGGGTGGGTTTATGGGAATGTAGTGCACCATCCTGGGGTACCAATTAATTAGATTCCATTTTTGTGAGTTACATAAATTTATCTATAAAGGTATATCTTCATCGCAACTTAACCAATGGAACAATATATCTATGAAAAACATATATATATCTTCATCACCCGAATTCTAGCTTTGGAGGTTTCTTTAATGAGTATAATACTTCCCAATTCATCTTTATAACCTTATATGTTTTAATGAAAATTTTATATATCATGATACCAATAGTAACAAGATTTTTCCCCTCCTTGGAAAAACACTCAAGAATTCAGGATCACTAACCATAAACTCCAATGATCAGTGTATTCAATCACATGTACACACTCTATCATACTTTTATATATAGTAAGTATTATAATGGGTTATTTTTAAACAACCACTATGCATAAGAAATAATTGAATAGTTTATGATTCAATGCCTTATATTATGAAACTATTATAAAATAATAAAATGAATCATTATTTATAAAACTCTACTAAGTAAATATTTTCATCCCACTACCCACCGATGTTTCAAATACATGAAAAAATGGTCTTCATGACTATGAATCATCCAATTAGTTTGGAAAAATTTGATGGATTGAATAATGTACATAAAATCAACTAGATAACACAATACCATTTCAAAGTTCTCAAAAATTATTGATATAAAATAAATGTCAAAATTAGATACCATCATTCGAAGGACTCCAAAAAACATCACCATCACTACTTTAGTAAATCTCTATATGGATTGCTCCTAACTCATATGTTTAATAAGAATAAAATTAGACGATTTAACTAACTTATTTATCTCCAAAAAAATTAAATAATAACCTCTAATAAAATATCGTAATTCGATTTTGAAATATAAATATATCTAAATTAAATTCCCTAATTCATAATTAGGGACTGTAAAATGTGTATAGAGTTCTAATACTCATGCTTCACCTATTGACAGTTAAAAATTCAACAAAAACGATACATCAAAATTATTTTTAGGACTAAATACAAATAACTATAATTATAATTCATGGTACATGTTTTATCAATTGATATTTAAATTAAAGGGATACTTATGAAACACACATATAACATTTTCATGCAGATTATATGGAATACATAATAACCCTCAAAAAAAGGTTTGATTCATTATAATTTTAAACAATACATATATGCCTTATCTATGAAAAAATAATATCACCGTACTTTTATCTTAGAAATAACTTTATTAAGATTATATCACTCACTCAACTATAGAATATTATATTAACATATAATTTATAAAATACTTTGTTGAGATCAATTATTAATGCTTACAACTTTGATATCATCAATCAAATTAACAAGCCTATTATAAAACACTCCAATGGAGTTTTTTAATTAAAACTTCAATGAATGAAATATTTTTTTAAAGGGTACATGTAATGAAAAAGAAAAAACCTTTAAATATTCAATCCAATTCCTCTATCACATGTTAATGGCCCTACATGGAATGATTTGATTCAATTTCTTATAAAAAATAATGATTTTAAAATGATCACTAATTAAATCACGCCTCTAAAAATTTAATTGAAAATTATAATAACTGGAAGAAGATTAGGTGTAGAATAATTACTCACATGGAAGAATAAATATTTAGACACATATGAGTCAATCACAGTCCTGTTCCGTAAGAATTTATAGTTAGTTCAATAAAACCAATTAAATTTGTGCATTCGATTACAATAATTTTGGTATGTATATTTTTACTTGATGATTTATCTATTTTTAATATTAATTTGATAATTTTATTAGAGAATATATCCCAACAAATGGTTATAGAAGTTCCATGGTATAATGAAAAACAATAATTATATGGAAATAGTTTTATACATGCGTCCTATGATCTATATAATAACTATATAATTATACAAATGTGATGTTTCACAATTTGGTGATGGTGGATAGTAAGGCATTGAAATGTATTTCCATAATGTTCCCACCCAGTCATCTAGAAGAAGTAAGGTCTTGAGGAAATATAATCAAAATTGAATTCCATATGATTATGCATGTTAGTATATTCTAATTTCTGAACATGTTTATTAGACCATAGATGTGATATTATTTTTAATGTATATCATGAATCAGATATGTTGATATATGGATGAATGTTATAAGGACATATGCTCACTACAAGGTAACAGATGTTGGGATGTCATAAGTGATATGAGAATAATTATATAATTAAAAAGGTATTTATACTTTTTAAGTCAATGGAAGATGAAATCTCTTACCCATTGATTGAAGTTGAAGTATCTTATCAAATTCATGATGATTATTACATCGATAGGATCATTTCAATAGTCAATGAATTATATATCAATCATATTGGGTTATGACACAGGTATGCATCCATCTTGTTTATATATCAATGAAATGGGATTATATTACATAGTAGATACCGTATGAATGTTTTTATTATTGTTAAATTAACAAATTTCTCTATGAGTTCCATGATTTGTTGCTACATAATGATCTAGAATATTAACTTTGTTTTCCTAACGACATTGATAAAAAGGGACCAATAGGGTCACACACTAAGTGAAACCACAATCTACATAAATTATATTGTGTTTAATATTAAGAATATTTAATAATTTCATATTTTGGAATAATAATTATTCATATTTATTTGATCCCATAATTTTAGTAAAAAGATATCAGATATCAGAATATGTGAGATAGATTTTATCTATTATTAATTTGTAATAATTATCAAATGTACAAATATTTTATTTTATTCTAGTAAATATATTTAAATATTTATTTATTTATTTACATTCATATTAAAATTAATATTTTTTTCATTATTTTGGTGAATATAAAATTCGTTATTTCTTGATATAATAATATTTATATTTTTGTTTTTTATGATTTAACATCTAATAAAAACTGTGGAGGATTGATGGGTCATTCTAAGGGATCAAAAATATAATATATTTTATTTTATATAATATAAATAAATATTTATGTATTTTTTTATATAATTATTTTTAAATTACATCATATCATAGAATAGAATATTCATAATAATATTATTATTACAATTATGTATGGTGAACACCATAGAATAAATATTTTAGAAAGGGGTATTATACAATTATTGAACATTAAACCTAAGTATATACACCAAATAATGTTATTTTATAGGTAGAGTGTTTTTTAAAAATGAGGAACTTCTAAAGAAATTCACATCACACATAGAGAGAATATCTCCCTCTCTCACTCTCAATACTAAGAGAGAAAATGAGAATTATTTTATTTTGATCATTGATGAAGATTAAAAAATATTGTGTTCCTCTACACTAGTACTAAAAATATAAAGTCAATTGTTTGGAGATTCCCAAAGAATTTCAGTATACAAATAGAGGAATAAATTTTATAGTTTATCCACTATGATTTTTACACCACAAGGTTGACATTGAAATTGATGAAGGAAATTTTTTACATTTGATAAAATTATAGTTTTAAAATAAATATAAATTAAGTGTGATAGATTCTATTTTAGTTGTTTATTTGTTATACTCATTTATTTTTTCATATTTGATCTATTGAAACTGATGAAAACCCATAATTCATTATCATTCCACCTCCTTGACAATGATCCATAAAATTAATGATGTATCATTAGAGTATCATTATAATTTATAATTATTTACAATTTGATTGATCAATTATTATGTTTGTTATCTTGTTATCTGTTTCTACAAATTTTTTCTTTATTTGATAACGGGGACAACAATTTCATCCAATTTTAGTGGTGAAGAATAGGTCCAAAACATAATGAATGAAGAAAGATATTATTCAGAGGTGTCAAATCTTTTTTCTTGATGAGACTGATATATGACATGTATTGGTAAATTACATGATGTGTAGCCATGGTCTCCACATATGGTGAGTGTCATGAAAATCATGGAACAATATGTATATTGGTGTATAGTATCATAACATGATTCTTATCTATTACTAGTATGGAACATAGTTTTGTGGGGATTAAGCCGTGTGTATCTGGTGTAACGGTTGGGTAATCACACATCGTTCTAAACCCATGAAAATCATGAAATTATATTTGTTCATCTAAATGGTTTCATTACAATCTATGTATTTACTACCATAAGGGAAACATGAAAAATAATGAATTACGCAATATATACCTTACTATTGACACCTTGAAATAAATGAAACACCATAAAAGATACACATCCAAAATTTAGCATGTATTTTTGATAAAAATATAGATCACATCATGTGTAGCTTGCTATACAAGTCAATTAAAATGGGAGAACTCAAGCATGTTACATTTAAAGAGATGTGTTTCATGTTGTTTATCAAGAAAATTATAAAATTGAGTCAACAACTATTAGGATTATTAAATGTTATACATGTTAAATGATACATTTTATTCCTGACAATGTCTATGTCGAGTTATTTTCATTATGGTTCATTTATTTAAATTCTTAATATTAATTATTTATATAAATTTTGAAACTAAAAAAATGTGTAATTGTAATATTACATTTGAAGTATATCACACATAATGTTAGTATTACAAAATAATTATATTTATGGTTTCCTATGAGATTATAAACATTGCAAAAACTATATTGAATAACCCAAGGAATTACACAATATGTATTTCATGACACTCCATTTTGGAATACATGCCATGTAAGTACATAGTATAAGATAAAGACCCTACGCAACGTGTGTTATGATAAATTTTGAAGGAAAATATAATCCATTCAAGTAAAAAAATCATAAAATCATTATAAAGAAGTTTAAAAGTTGCACAATGTGTCACCAATGGAGTACATCCCATGCATGTAAAAAAAAAAAAAAATATATATATATATATATATTAAATTCCTATATTGAATTTAATTTTACACATAGATTCAAATGTTATTGTGCCTCATTACTACTTGTCAAGTGCTTAAATATTCAAAATTAAATCTTATTTTTTTTAAATTAATAATAAATATTGATAATTTTATTATATATCAATAAATATTTGGAAAAATATTAAGATAAATAATTTAATAAATAACCATTTGAAAAATTAATTATTTCTAATGAAACTATCTTAATTATAACTAATTAGAATGAATTCTAGAAAGTCTAAATACATATTCATTTCATGATGTGAGTAATCATGATTATTTTTACATGTTTAAGTGTTGGGTTTATTTACATTAATTTTTTATTTTGTGGGGTTTTATGAGGAATAATTATTATTAAATTAAATGTGATGTTCTTTGAATCAATATTTCAGATTACATATGGTATAGTCCTATAATTACACGATTTATTTAATATAATCTGAAACCCTAGAAACCCCTCACATATTAGTGAAAACCCATTTATAAAGGATGAAGATCATAATGAGAGTATATGGTTCAGCACTTGAGTCATGGTATAACCAACCAAGAATAAATATTGGATTACAGATGCATGATACAAATATATCTAGGCACAGGATCAAGGATTTTTCCCTAAAAGTGTCAATATATGACAATCTACACTCAATATACAATGTAGTAGATAGATTCCCATAATCATGTCATTAATTTTATTCGTACTATTATTTTCTATTTATTTATTTATTTGATGCATGGGTTATTTGGATAAATAAAAATGATAATAAAAATTTATTAAATTAACTATAATAATAATATTAAAAAATTAAAATAATATATGTTAAATATATTTTTTAAGGTGATTTATTATTTTAGGTTCAATTTTTTTTTAAAAAAAATTTAAAAAAATAATATTTACACATATGTTCAATAAATTATTTCAAAAAAATATTATGTTAGTGAAATCATTCGATACCATGAGTTAGAATGAAACCATGAATCAGTTTATTAGCATGGATAGTTTCTGGATACATTATATTACTGACGGGCCATAATGAATGTTTTTGAATAACTAACCACATAAGCATAATGAGTAGTTTTCACCAAAATAAAAGTTATAATTGTAAGAAAATACTTGAAATAATAAATTGTTCGGATTTATGGATTATGGAGTCCTCTCAATAGATATTGGAGTAGTAAGCTAATGTAATAGGAATGTAAATAATACCAAAATACTTTAGAATAATTTGATAATGCCTTTTTAAGAGACATTTGAATGGAAATATGGATCCTTTAAACTAGATTACTCGAGTGATAGAATATTATAATTTGAACAATGATGGATGTTATTATTTGATAAAATATTCAAGGGATATTAAAATTAATTCTTCATTATATAATCAAAAGTCAAGACAAAGTGATAAAATTTGGCAGTATTGAGTATAATAAATAATAATAACACCATAAGAACATTGTTGTCATTATTGGAGAAATATAAAATTCTCACCTTAAATAAAATTCATTAGCAGTAGAACAAATTGTACAATACTCTATTATATTAATATTTTTGGGATTCAAACAATTAGGGCGAACCACCTTAGTGATTGAGCAATGGATAAATGGATGTCTATCAGAGGTATATAGAGGGTGATTAAAATTTCAATTAATTCATGATATTATTTATTTATAAATAGATAAATATGAAACATAATTATGTGTATTCATACAAAATAGAGACTCGTCTCCAAAAATTTGAAATGTAGAATCACACGAAAAATATTAACTAGATTGTCATAGAACAATGTAATTGAAAATTAGAAGGTAGTTATATAGTAAATGATATTTTATTCACGATGTTAAAATATATATATGAGTTAGTTATTTTTGGATACTATAATGATTATAAATTATCAATTAATATAAAATTATAATCCTTAAAACAAAGATTCTCTATATTAACTAAGAAATTAAAATTTAATTAAATAGAAAATTTAATGAAGAATATTTTCTAAACAATTTACCGTACTGATAATGATTTGTGGGAACATAATTCATCATGCATTAATGTATACAATGTGATGGGAAATTGTTTAAAATCCTTTTAAAAGTAATGATACTATAATAATTTTCTAAAATATATCAATGAGATAAAAAATAGAGTGGGAGACGACTGAATATGATCCTATCCACTATACATGTAATGACAAATTTCACTGTATGAGGATCTATAATGAAATAATGTTTTATAATGAAGAAGATTTTACTTAGAGTATATCATTATTTTAGGTAATAATTTTGTTTTAACTTTATTGGTATTGAATTGAAATATTTAAATAAAATATTTTTATCAAAATACTGTAAAAAAGGATGTTCAAAAAATTATAAAAAGTGAGGTATACATACTAAGTAGCTTGGAGTGTCTAATTCCTTTGTCAACAAAAAGAATATAAAAATATTATGATTTCCTAGTGGATTAATTATTGTTAAGTAATAGTTTTATATTAAGTGTTAAAAAACATTTACCTCAATATATTTCTCATCACACAATGATTCATTATATCATATTTAATATGAATATTGTCATCGTATATCATACTCGATAAAAAATTAATAATATTTGAATCATAACTATCTAGTGAAAATATTGAATTATTAATTAAGATTATAAGTCTTTTTTAATAACTAATTATTTAAATAGAACTATTGTTTTAGAAAAAATAAAAGTAACCATTAAATATATATCAAAAATGGAGTCTAGACTCCTTAGAGATAATATTTTACGAAATTTTTTGTACATACTTATTGTGGTTTGAGACAAATAAAAAATTAGTGATTAATGTCCATAAAGTCATAATGATTCTAGAATTAATTTAATAATATTTGTTTGATACTTTATAATGAATACCTACAGGTAAAATCATCGACCTAATGATATTCCTTTTATATATTTTCAGAATGTAATGTAGAGTAATGAATATTCTTGGTAAAGATGGATCCATACATTCTTGACATTCTAACCCTTCATGGGTTCCACTAATGACTATCCCTTATGATATTGACAGTGAAATATCATTTATATTATCTAATTTCATCCTTACTTTCGATTATTATGCTTTCATACCTTTCTGTGTTAGTTTTTTTCACCATAATTTCAGGCTCCCCCTTGAGTTCCTTTTTCTCATTGTGTTGTCTGGATTCATTCTTGTTTATACTTTTTCAATTTTTCATCTTCATCCTACTCAGTCTCAACAATGGAACTAATTATTCACCCAATGTATGTCTATATTTTTAATTCTCTTAAATTCTTATCAGTATACCATTATAATATGATGACTATTTTGATTTGTTAGATGATTATTTGACATAGTGAGGTAGATTCCTTCTTTATTCAAATTAAAATTATAATTTGGTACCCCATCCTCCTTTCATAGATTTTTGTGGTGATTCAATGATTTTTTAATATATATTTTCGATTCTTGTGGTTTTAACACTCTTGTGTAGTCCAATTTTCTTCAATTTAACCAATACACTATTGAACTAGTCTAACTTAGAATTCCATATCTCGATCAGGTGAGTTGGATTTTCTAGGTGGTTTGGGATTGATATTGTAGGGGTGGTGGTAGTGCGAACTTTATATTCGTATCATATTATAAAAATGGTTTGGTTTATTATTTGAGGTGGTATTGGGGAATATTTTTTGTGGTATTATTCAATAATAAAGTGATTTATTACCTTGGTCGGTGCTCATCAATTTTATTTGGTGTTTTTGTTGCGATTTTCATTTTTTACCCTGTTTGATGATGATTTTGAGTAAATAACATACGTTTTCTTGTTTTTGGTTATTTATATTCTACTATTGTCAATCTATATTGATTATGGTAGAGTCTCTACTTCACTATGTTAGTGGTTCATTTCAAGTGGTTGTTTTTTCACAACAAGGTGATCAATAGTGAAAATTTTATAGTTCATGATGGTTTGGATGGTTAGAAGTTATCAATGATTAGGATAGTGAACTATATACAGTGAGGGGGAAATCTAGATGCTGAATAGTTGTCTTAGATATTTCATGTGGTTTAATGATTGTTTAGTAAATGAGGATTTCTAATAGAAAGTTATTTGAATTTGATGTTTCATTTTAATTTTTTTTTATGGAAATTAAATTTTTTTATGGTGAAATCTTAAGATTAAGAGGTCTATATAAAAACCAATAAATGACAATTTTAATGTATATATTTGAAAAAATATATAATTTTCCCTGGGAGGGAATGTCATATAACATCTTAGCCAAGAATTTTTACAAATTATAATTGTTTACACTTAAACATGTTGTAACTGATTGGGCTAATGGATATATTATGAGATATAATATAGATGAAATCCTTTAAGTAATATATTCCTTTGTTCTTTTAGAGCCATTTTAATGGTAATTTCAAAAACAAAAAGTATTAAGAAAAAAATAGTAAAACAAAATTAAGAATCCTATATTAGTTATGATATCACTATTAATATGATCGAAAGGTGTTATTTATAAAATTAACTATATTTATATAAGCATGAAGAAATGTACCTTTTAGATATTAGGTGGAGTATAGAATTCAATAAACTAATTGATCTAAATGTAGATGATTTGTCATAGGGACACTAATTCCACATGTCATAATGGGTGTAATTTCCTTAATGACCCAAACTGCATAGGAAAATTACAATCAATGAGGTGGTCTTGTGCTCACAAATTTTGGTGACATATTATACAATGAAAATAATGAATACTATGATAAAGAAGTAAATAGAAATAAGATATGATTGAAATTTATGAATAAATAAAAAAATTTATTACATATACCAAAATCAAGTACAATATTTTTTATGATTTATTAGGTTTATGTAATCTCATTAGTGGTTATTCAAGAGAATGTTATACATGGATGTAACCATTTTGAACTTTTATTTATTACTGAAGGTTGTAATAGATGTATTGGAAAAGTCTATGGAGCATCATTTTCAACAGTTATCATTCAAAAATCCATTACAATTATATTTTTCATTAAAATCCTTTATGATCATGTTATTTTGAGTTTAGATGTCATTACTAAATTCCATGAACCCATGGTCAACCTTTTAAAATATGTTTATATGATAAAACTAGAATTATTGGTGATACTAAATACTAAAAATATGGTTTGTACATTGATGAAGTATCTTTATTGATTGCAGAATGAATTTTGATTAGGAATTTTTTTTTGATAAATCCATAAGACATTTTGGTTTTGTTAAGAAAAAATATAACCCATGTCCCTATAAGAGGTTAACATGAGTACCATAGGATTCCTTGTAAAAGATAAGCCTATGTTATGAAAATATTTGTCTAAACATAAAGATAGTTGAATCTATATTCAAATTATTTCATCAAGAATGATGTAAAGTATAAACCCTACATTCAAGACATAAAACATACTTGGATATATCTTAAAGGATTCATAGATCATGTAATTTTATATACTTTTAGAATGTATTGAAATATACAATATGGAATATTTCAAGACTGAATTGTTTCCTAGGTCACATGGAATAAAATATCAACAAAATGATATGTTAACGCACAAGAGATTATTATGATGAATAATACAATGTACCATTAAATGATTGAATATATAACATTATTTGTGATATAAATATAATTATGTTGTCCCATATGGTATTTTCAGTCTTCATCTCTTGTATTATAAGTTTTAATAAAAAAAATTAGGTCAATTCATAAATCATGTCAATTCGCAAATCACGACCCTTCACAAATCTTATCAATTCACAAATCATGTCATATATTATAACATATCTTAACTCATGACAGATCCTAAATTATTTCAAAGCTTATCTTGTATATCGAATCATTTCAATCATATAACTAATTATGTTTGTTTAAGTCTAAACAATATTATAACTGATTATCTATGTATAATTATGGGTATTAAATCTTTCTGAATTTGTTGTACTATAAGACAGACATTACATCTAAAATTATCTAAGAATGTGTCTCTGAAACCGAAAGAAAAACTGAGACACTGATTATAAAATGAATCACTGATGCATATGACTCACTGACTCAAATGACCTATTGATTCATATGACTGACCAATAGACAAATGATTCACCAATTAATATAACACACTGATGCGGACAACCTACTGATGCATATGAATCACCAAAGTAAATGACCTACCGATTCAATTATCCTATGATCAGTCCAAGTGACCTACTGATGCATGGTGCAATTGACGCAAGGACTCACCAGTAGCTAAAAAGAGTCACCATTGTAATTAGTCACTGACATAGGGAATGACCGACAAAATGACATAACGATGCGTTGAGTCACTGACTGAAGGATATATTGATATATGAGTCACCAACTAATGTCTCACCGACATGATGACTCACTGATATACTATTTAAATTTGAATTTATTAAAATTACTTATAATGGTCACATTTGATTCATTTAATTATACTTACATATTGAATAATATTTTTTAGGGATTTTAGTAGACAGTACGAGGTACAATGAACCTATGCCTGTGAAAATATCATGCTCTCTGCCGGACCACAGGAATAAAAAGCATTTTGAAAAGGGATGTTAAAGTATGTGTGGCATGTCCAAGTGAGAGACATACATAATAACATCCATGACTCTCATGCACCCACTATGAACTCAAGAAAATAAGAATAACACATAGGGAAATCCCAATCAAGCTATACATCGAATTGAAAAACTACTTTATCATATTAAAGAAGAATAAGAATATACCTGCAGAATAATAATTGTACCTAGAAGCCAAAATATGACACTTTTTTTGTGCCAACTTACAAAAAAGGAATCAAAACCCGATTAATCTACATCTGAAGTGTCTAGAGCTAGATCTTAATATACACAGAGCCTTCAAAATCTGTTCTTAAATTTATTTACTCTGTTGAGTGTATTTTTACATAATTTTGAGAAGTGTGTCTATCTGTCTATAAAGAACACATTTTCTCCTATATCAAACTAAAAGATATAAGATATCCTTCCACTCATACTTTCTTACACCTTTCTACTCCCATAGATATGTGTGGAAGAGGTCATTGTGTGACTTGGTTGTTTGAACCCACAAAGAACTCTGGTAGAGGTCTTATGACCTGGATAACCTGTGTGCTATTGTGAACCCCAATATAGGGTGTGTATCAAATAGTTCATTAATTTAAACTTCTTGGTGGAAGCTGATCA
Organism: Viscum album; assembly: GCA_963277665.1. Classification (NCBI taxonomy): domain Eukaryota; kingdom Viridiplantae; phylum Streptophyta; class Magnoliopsida; order Santalales; family Viscaceae; genus Viscum; species Viscum album. The sequence goes on along the minus strand of OY728137.1, from coordinate 299,276,994 downwards.
CTATGTATATAAGATTAGATCTCTTTTTCAGACTGAAACACTTGTTTTATTTCCATTGTTCTTATACTTTTATTTTTTTACTTTGTTTATCTCACATTTCATAATACTAAATTGAACTCTGATCATTAGTATTATTAAGTGTCTGTAATATTATTAACATATTAAATTAGTATCAAAAGCTGTATTAATTATAAAATTGATGTAACAGATAACTAATCATCCTATTGATAAATTAATCGAATAGTCAACAACCTATAAATCCACTACAGGATAACTGGTCAATTAGAATTTTTAATTAGGGGGAATTACAAATAATACTTTTTAGCAATTTTTTTTATTAGAACTCAGTTTACCCCCCTCATTAGTGTCCTACTCGATCAACATTTGGTATAATAGGAGTGTTCAAAATTCCTAGTTTCAAATTTTTAATTTGTTTTTCAACTGTGACATTAGTCGTGTTTTAAGGATCTCAAAATTTCTGATAGTTCAAAAATTTAGTTGTTTAAATATCTATACTTTATTATTTTGTATGGATAATAATTTATAAGGTGTTTTAATGAACTGAACTCCATTAATTAATGGAAACAACTATTATAAATTGAAAATTAAAAAGAAAATGCACTTAAAACGTATGGGTTTTAATATTTGGTCTTCAGTTTTAGATGAATATAATATTCATGCTACGGCTAGAACTATATGGGGATAACCCAAATAATACTTCTTATAACAATAATTTCAATTACATGAATTCCTTGTAGTGTTCTTTAAGAGATGGAGAGATTAACTTAATTTTTCCATGTAAAACATCCCATGAAATTTGGGATAACATGTCTGTCTCACATGATGGAACAACTGCTATCATGGAAATGAGACTTAACATATATACCATTAAATATGATAACCTTAATATGGTGCCTGATGATCCTATTTCTGAAATGTATCTCAGGTTTAATTAAATAGTGAACAAAATGATCACTTTGGAAAGAGATGTTATACCAAAGGAACAAATTGTGAGGATTCTCATATGCTTACCTGATAGATGGGGAGAACTTTTGTCTCCACTAGAGAATCAAGTGAAATTAGAAAACTAACTGTCAAAGAAATCATTGGAAAAATAATGACATAGGAAGTAGATATGAAATTTATAAGGGAAGAGTAAGACAAACCTAAGAGAAAATTTATAGGCTTCAATACTACTACCTCTAAGAATAAGGAAAATGATACTGTGATACCCTCTACTGAAAGATCCGTTAATGATGAATCAATATCTGAGAGTGATGGTGAGATGGCTCAGCTATCTATAAGACTAATGAAATTATATTGGAATAATAAGTTCTTCTAGAAACCCAATTCTAATAAAATATATTACAATAAAGTATACTAGAAAAAAAACTAGAAAAGAAATGAAAAATAAGTGGAGGTTGTATTCTATGAATGTAAGGGGAGAAGACATTTCAAAGCTGACTGTCTAAAATTAATATACAAAAAAAAAGTATGAGAAGAAGATAAGATGTATTTGAATGATATGAAATCCAAATAGTGTGCCTCTGAGGATAGTTCCAGTGAATCAGTATTATCTCATGATGAGATAGATTTTATAGAAAATATGTGTTTTATAAAAAACACATATAAGGTAACCTTAGATTCTCATGTACAAAATTCCTACTATTCTAGGGATGAAAGTGATTCTAAAAATATGAAAAATGATTAACTATTTTAATATTGTAACATGTGGGAAGATACATGAAATGAATTGAAATATAAATATAAATATTTAAAGAAAAAACATAAACTCACCGTAAATATTAAGTCTCCACTAACTATTAAAAAGGAAATGAATTCTAAACTTTTCAAAGAAACGAATGAATTAAAAATGTCTAACGAACAATTGAAGAATGATCTAAAATATTTTACCAATGGGAAAAATAATCTTACTCAAATTATTGGAAAATAGATAGCTCATAAGTTCACTACTAGTTTTGGATATCAACCTGGATAGAGAAACCTATCAAAAACAAAATTTTTTTAATTAAATCTTAAAAATCTATTTTTCTACCATAAAATATATATTCTGCTGGTAGTTCCAGTTTTAGAAAATATTTTACTACCTCTAGTTTTTATTTGAAAAATAGAGTATATTTTTCAAATATGTTACATAATGATTATAGTAAATCCATTATGAAAATTTGGGAACCTAACGCACTGATTACTAATGTTACTAGACCAAAGAAAATCAGGGCACCAAAATCTTATTTTGTCAGATTATTTTGTACGAAAGCTATATGATGATCTCTTATAAGAGTCAGTGGTACTTGGAAAGTGTATGTCCAAGACATATGGCAAGAGACTATTCTAACTTCAAGAACATAATCAATATTTAAGGTGGATATGTCACTTTTGGTGACAATGCTAAAGGAAAAATAATTTGAATTGTCCATATTAGTAACTCAAACTCATTTTTAATTTCTAAAGTAAATTTTGATGATGTATTGAAATATTATTTTAATATTATTTCACAATTATGTGATGATATATTTCATGTTAAATTTTAAAATGATGCGTTCAATATTTTCAAGGCTAAAAATGATTTAATATTTTCTTCTTTTAGAAATGAAAAATTATATTTTTTCAAAATAGATTGTTTAGTTTTTTAAAATTATTCCTATTTAAGTGCCATTCATAAAGATTCTTGGATTTGGAATATAAAATTAGGACACTATAATGTACACTATATTAGAAAGATTACTAGAAAATTAATAGTCGAGGATCTACTCAAACTAGTGTTTTCAAATAAGAAAATATATAATCCGTGTCAAAAGGGTAAACAACAAGAGATATCTTTCAAATCAAATAAAAAAGATTCAACTTCTTATCCCTTAGAGTTGGTTTACATAGACTTCTTTGGACCCTATTGATTTTTGTGTTTAAATTCGAAGCACTATGTCTAGGTTCTTGTAGATGACTTTTCTTGGTATATGTGGAATTTTATGTTAGCTCAAAAAATTAAAGCATGTACATAATTCAACAAGTATGCTGAAAAAATAAAAAATCTAAGGGGATATAGAATAAAATCCTTATGAAGTGACCATGGCCGAGAGTTTGAAAATCAAGACTTCAAATCATTTTCCTCATACAATGGCTATATTCATAACTTATATGCCCCTAGGGCACCTCAACAAAATGGTGTTTTGAAAAGAAGAAATAGATCCTTAAAAGGATAACCCAAAACATTCTTTGTGAATATGATCTACATATTTAATTTTCAGATAGGGATGAAAATACAGCTTGTTTCATAATTAATAGTGTTTTAATTAGACCTACCCTCAAGAAAACTCCATAGGAGTTGTAGAACAATAGAAAACCCAAAGTTAGTTACTTCAACTTTTTTGGTTGCGAAGTCTATCTCCTTAATTTAAAGTAAAATAATGAAAAATTTGTATCCATGAGTGATGATTGAATCATCCAAGGTTACTCAATCTCTAGTAAATCCTAGAGCGTCTTTAATAAATGAACCAAGTGTGTGGAAGAATCTGTGCATAAATTTTTTTTTGAAATAGATCTACAAGAACCTAAGACCTCACTAGACAACCTTGAAGATGATATGTTAAATGTGGACATAAATACAAAATAATCTAATCCTCTTGTCAAGAAATATGACAAATCAAATAGTTGTAAAAGTTTTTCAGACTCTGAACATGATGAACCCAAACCTATAGATGAACCTAAAATTATTATCCCCTCCTTTTATAGAAAAACTAGATCTCACAAGAACCATCCATTAGATAGTGTTTTTTGACACTTATATAAATGGATGAAAACTAGAGAATTTCACAGAAACTAGGTTGAACATAAATCCCTTTTTTTCCACCAAATAAAATCAAAAATATCAATGTTGCAATTGAAGATGAATTTTGGGTGATGGCTATGCAAGAAAAACATAGTCAATTTGAAAGAAAAAAGGTTTGGAAACTTTTGGATATACCCAAGGACACCTTGACCATAGGCATATGTGGGTGTTTAGGAACTAAGTAGATTAATCTGGTTATATTGTTTGAAATAAATCTACAATGGTTGCAAAAGGTTATTCTCAAGAAGAATACATTGACCATGATGAAACTTTTTCATCTGTTTGAAGACATGAGGCCATCATAATCCAAGTTTCTTATCCAGACCATCTTAATTTCAATATTTTGCAAATGGATGTTAAATACACATTTCTATATTGGTATATAGTTGAGGATTTTTTTACAACCCACCAGTTTTACAAACCCCCATTTTCAAAACCATTTTTTAAATTAACAAATTCTTTATATGGATTACAACCAGCTTCAAGAGCTTGGTATGATAGAAAATGCACTTTTATCATTAATAAAGGTTTTACAAAAGGAATTTCTGATCCTACTCTTTCTAAAAAACATATTTATATATTTGTTTTATTAGTTAGAACGTATGTAGATTATATTCTATTTGGATCTTCAATAAATTCTATATGTATTTATTTTTCTAAAATAATGAAATGTTTATATGAAATTAGGTTGATGGGTGAACTCAAATTAATTCATGAATTTAAATTTTTTCTAAATAAATAAATTTTCATCTTAAATCAAATTAAATACACAAAAAACATTTTAAAATGATTTGGATTTGATAGCATTAATAGTAGTGACACTCCAATGAGTACCCCTTGTAAGTTAAACCTTGATGAATATAGTAAATCTACTGATCAAACCACTGATAGGGGAATAATTAGATGTTTTCTTTTCATGACTTATAGTAGGAGAGATATAATTTTTAGTGTGTGTATGTGTGCCCCTTTCAATCTACTCCAAATAAATCCCACATAAATGCGGTTAAACGAATTTTCAAATACCCCAATCATACTATTAATTTTGGTTTGTTTTACCCTAAATGATAGTAATTTGATATAGTGAGTAGTTATAATGATGATTTTTAGGGAGTAAAGTTATATATAAAGAGTACCTATGGGATATGTCACTTTTTAGGAATGTGTTTTTTTTCCTGGTGAAGTAAGAAAAACCATTCTGTTGTTTTCTCTACTGCCGAAGCTGAATACATAGCTACTAGTAGCTGTTGTGCATAGATTTTGTGGATGAAACACACTCTATAGAACTATGAATATCAATTTAGATATTTATCTATAAATTGTGACAATAAAAGTGCTATTAACAATTATAAGAAACCATTTTCTCTTTCTATAACAAGACATATTGATGTAAGACATCACATTAGGAGAGATCATTATCAAATGGGTGATGTCATTTTAGAATTTATTGGCCCTGAATATCAGCTTGGTGACATATTCACTAATCCATTTAATTATGGAAGAATTAATTACATTATTCATGAGTTATAAATGATCAATATATTGCATATTATATTTGTATCCTTTTTAACATTGTACGTGATGTTGTCCTGACAACCCCGACACAATTTTCATGCAAATAAAATTTCCATACTAACACTAACACCTTGTCTTGCTGACCCTATAAGTGAGCTCTTGATGATGGAAAATATTGTGCTTCTAAGAAACAGAAAGGTTAATCAAGAAAATGTTCAGAACCTGTAAATCGATCTTTGAAAAATCATGTTGTAACTCGAGATAAAGAAGTTCTTTCAGAATGGATGTTTGAAATAAAGTAAATGTTTCTCATGGTAATGAAAAATCAAGGTTACATTTAGTGGATCTAAAATAATGAACTCACCTTTCTCCCAAATCTAGTTCATGAGTTTTATATGAATATGGAGTTTTCGTTGGAATGTAGTGATTTTTCTTGAAAAAATAAATAATAAAAGGGAATACAATATTTTTCTTTTCAATACATTGGTCTGAATTTTTTAATGTTACTCATGCATGTGTATTTGATTATTATCAAGGTACCTATCCACCAAATACTGATATATTATTCAATAAGACATCGTTAAAGGGACATATAATAATGTCGAGCACAGAATACCCATTGCTCCAAAGTTAAGTGGAGAATGTAGAATCTTGTTTAAGTTAATCCAGCATCAAATCTATCCCAGGAAAGGGGACTCAGATTCTCTTAAATATCAAGATGTTTACTTAGATTATTTTTTAAGAAATTGGATGAAGGTTAATTTGTGTAGACATCATGATGTGATCATGAATGAGATGATCAAATCTTCCTCATAAAATAATTACTTGTTCATCCCAAGGATGATCTCATCTATGTTGAAAGACAAAGGATGTGAAAATGAAGAAGAAGAAAAAGTAGATTATGAGTACATTTGAATCTCCCATAGTATAGAGACTTGTAGAAAGAAAAAAATTAACTATAAACCATGTAAGAGAGAATGAGTAGGAGATATAGAAATGATCTATGATAAGTTCAATCCAATGGATTACACAATAAGAACTAAGAATATGGTTGATCCTAGTTTGGGACCAAATGAGGAAGATATATACCCTTCAGAAGAAGAATAAGAGCCTGTCAAACTAGTTAGAGATCATGGATCACCTATTGATGACCCAAATGATCTTGACACCATCAAACCTCACAAAGGATTTCACTTTGGAACTCCTATTCTGCCACTTACCATACCCTCTAATGATCCCACTCTAGAAGATAATGGGGATAAGGAGATAGAAGACCCAATCAATGTGGAATATAAAAGTATATCCACTGGCTCTAAAGTAGAAGATGAAGATGAAAGTGAAGGCGGTGAAAGTGGTAGTAGTTGTGAAGAGGAAGGAGGTGAAGAAAATGGTGATAACAATACAAATGAAGAACATGTCTGGACATGTGGATGATGAAAGCAATGGTAGTGATAATGACCATCATAAGGATGATCAAAGTGAATATGTTGAAATGATTGAAGTTGTGGATCATGATCAGTTGGAAGAACCTCCGGATGTTTTTGTTGAAGTGGAAGAAAATACTAATGTTTATGGTGAAATGGAAGATTAGGAAATTATTATATTGCATTTGGTTTAATAAAAATAAGACCTCATGTTGAATATGAGTAACTAGTATGGGAAGATCAGATTGAGGGGGAGCCTCAAGAATGAGAAAATGAAGCTAAACAAGATAATCAACTTGGAAGAGTGAGGCTTGACACTCTCAATCCCTTGGATGATGATGTAATGGATGAATGGGAGAGGAATCCTTGGTATGCGGTGCTAGGATTAGATTGTAATGATTTATAAGATGATATTTTTGTACCTGTTGTGAGGGAACCAGTGGATGAGAACATTTTTAGTGACAGTGTCACTAAGATAGACTTTGAGAAATTAAAGAAACACATATGTTCATTAGTAATACACTCATTACAATCATAGATTAGAAATGATATTGATGAAGCTAGGAGAGAAAACACCAAGCTGAATGATAACTTGAATGTTGTCTGGTATATTGATGATGGTGTAAGGAAAAATGGAATTTCTAGTTCTACTCCTGCCTCATCATGTTTATCTCAATTTGATGCTGGTTATGTCTCACAGATTATGATAAAAAAAATTAATCCAAATTTTATTATAAATGTTGAAACCATTGTGTAAAATAAGACCAAGATTGGGAATGAGTTTAAGATGTTAACTAATGGTATTAATACTTTAACCACTGGGTATATGATTACAATGTAAAGTGTCATGAGAGGCCTTAAAGATCTTGTTTTTCATATTAATGTTCCTGATTTTCCCAACTATGAAATGGATAAAAAGAAAATTTGAAATTTGTTTCCACCTCAACTCCTACTACTATTATGTCCACATCTGGTAGGACCTCTCAGACTAAGGATGTTGAGGCAAATAGAACTATTGTAAAACTGGAGCTTAAATCCCTTTTTGATACCTTTTTCTTGGGTATCCTAGAAAATATTGAGAAGAATATTTATTTTGTGCATGATATGGTCAGATTTTATAGCAAAGATGCATCTACCACTTTGGATGATCTTACAAAGTGGATAAATTCATATTTCTTCAAGATTTAATCCCAGCACCAGTTGAAAATTCACATTATGGATTTGGTATTAATTTCTAATTTAACCCCATTTAGAAAAACATTCGATGAAAAAGTCAAGCAATTTAAGGATTACCTCCATTGTTGGACAAATTTAAGGAGAATAAGGGTGAATTTGAGAAATAAATGATGTATGGTGGTGGGATTATGGAGGGGTTAATCAAATAGTTAAATCCATAACTCCATGTACCATGTAAAGAAATTTTATTCCATTATATTGCAGCTCTTGGACCTCATCGATTAGATCCTCTATCTCAAATATCAATTGCTCATGCCTTGCCATAGATTCACCCAGTTATCTAACAATAGGTTCAACCTCTTGTGTTATCCCAACACCTACCAGGTCTTGTACCTAATGTTCCAAAAGGGTTGATCATACCACCTTTTGAAATTTCTAGAAACCCTACATCTTCTCAACCATAAACTATCAGACCCTCTATTGATACTTTTTAAAAGGGAAAGGTAGCTCCTAAACCTCAATTATAGTGCGAATCATTCTTTTATAGGATTTTTCTTGCTTATTGATCTTTTTTTGGAGACTTGTCATCCATTTTACTTTCTTAATTAATGTAGTTTTTTGGGTTCATGACTTTCCTCTATTTCTATTTAATATATTACATTATGATAATTTTTATTTATATGTTACTTATTATCTTTTTGATAACCCCAATAGGTGGAGAACCAATTGGAATTATACTTCTATACTTTACCTTGATGTAATGCATAATTCCACTATGTTTTTTCATCCAAAAGAGGGGATTGTTGGACCATAGGGGGTTGTTAGTCCTCCCCTATTGTATTATTAGTTTTAATAATCACAAATAAAGTCAATTCACAAATCATGTCAATTAAAAAATCATTTCACTTCACAAATCATGTTAATTCAAAATTCATGTCATATATTATAACAAATCATACATCATGAATGATCCTAAAATATGTAAAAGAATATCTTGTATATAAGATCATTGAAATCATATAACTAATTATGTTTTTTTAAGTCTAAAAAAGATTATAACTGATTACATATGTGAAATTAAGGGTATTAATAAATTATAACATTGTTGTACTATAAGACAGTCGGAACATCTAAAATTATTTATGTATGAGTCATTGACACCAACAGTAGAACTAAGACACAGACTGACAATTGACTCACTGATGCATATGACTTACCGACGTAGATAACCTACCGAGGAATATGACACAATGAAAAACAAATGACTCATCAATTCATATTAATCACTAACATAGATGACCTATTTATGCATAAGACTCGTCGATGTAGACAACCTACCGATGAAATTGACCTAAGGTTAGTTCATGTGACCTACCAGTCCATGGTGTTACCAACTCAAGGACTGACTGACAGCTAAAATGAGTAACTATTGTAATGAGTCACTAACATATGTCAAGACTGAAAAAATGACATACATATGGGTTGAGTCACCAACATAAGGATATATTGATAGATGAGTCACTAGTTGATGTCTTACTGATAGGACAACTCACCGATAGAATTTTTAAAATTTCATTTGTCAAAATTATTTCCAATGGCCATATTTGAGATATTTAATAATAATGACATATTTAATAATATATCATAGGAATTTTAGTAGACAATACGATGTACGATGAACCTATGAACATTACAAAATCATGATCTCTTTCATCCCTAAAGAATAAAAAATATTTTTTTTATGGGATGTAGAATGAAGAGTGGTGTCTCTGGGTGAGAGAGATACAAAAGAAAATCCATGAATCTCATGCACAAACTGTGAACTCAAGACCAGAAGATAAACACATGGGGAAATAAAAGTCAAGCCATAAATAATATTGAAAAACTACATCAGCATACTGAAGAAGATGAAGAAGAATACACCTGAAGAAACATACTTGTACTTGGAATCCAGAATATAACCCTTTGTTTTTGTGTTAACTTCCATAAGAGGAAACATACCTCATATCAGCTGCATCAGAAGCATCCAGAGTAGTACCTCAATAAACACAGAGCCTTCTAAATCCTTTCTCATAATTATTTTCAATATTGTGTTCAGTTTTACATAATTTCGAGCAGCGTGTGTATCTTTCTGTTAAGCACACATTGTCTCTTATATCAAACTAAAGGATACAATATATCCTTCCAATATACCTTCTAACACATTTATACTCCCACATACAAGTGTGGAAGAGGAACTTGTGTGACATGGTAGTTTGTAGACATGAAGAACTGTGGAAGAGGTCTTGTAACCTGGACGACTTGTGTGTTGTTGTGAACCATGATCTAGGGTGTGAATGAAACTATTTATTAATTTAAACTTCTTGGTGGAAGGTGATCACAATGTGGAGAGGATTCAATCTATTCTTGAGACTGAACCTCTTGTTTTATTTCTGATGTGATTTTATATTTTATTTTTCTATATTTTATCTCAAATTTAATAAAACTAAATAAAACAATGATAGTTAGTGTAAGAAATTTTTTAAATAGTATTTAATTGTTATATTATTTTTACAAGTTTTAGTAATTATAAAATTGATGTAACTGAGAACTAATCACACTTATGAGAAATTAATAGTACTGCCAATCTATTAAAATCTCATTACTAGCTAACTGGTCAATTGAATTTTCAATTAAGGGGATTTTCAAATATCACTTTTTGATGAATATTTTTTATAAGAATTCAATTCATCCCCTCTTGAGTTTCTTACTTAGAAGAAAAAATTTGATATACATAATTTCTTTAAATCTATCATGTGTTCCATGATATATACAATTATTTTATATCTACTATCTGTATATTCTAGTGTGAAAACACGCAATAGAATTATGAGGTCTCTATTTGATGACATTTAAGACTATCAAAGAGTATATGAGAATGTGAGAAGGATAAGATCCTTTTACTTAGAAAAGACATAATACCAGTTATCTGTGTGACTCAAAACTAGTTTCCCAACATATAAATTTCATCTTATATATCATTATAAGGATATATAAATATGAAATAAAGTTTTATTAAATGATGCGACATTCGTATATATATATGAAAAGTTGATTGATGAGTAGCATAATAAGTAGTTTATGGAATAATTAATTCTCTAATTTTTAGTTTTACTGAGATATTAATTTTTTATAATAAATATATATATATGTTGTGACAAACTTATGACATTTATATTGGATATGGACTCAAGAGTATAAAAGAGAAAAATGGTAAATAATTTGTGATGTATCTTATTTATGGATTTTCTTCAATGAGGAAAGTCATAGAAGAGGAATTTACATATTAAAATATGATAAGGCTATCAGGTATAACATATATCAGTATAATCATGTTTATATTTTAGGATTTAAAAATTATTTACTTATAAAAGTAAATGTTAATGTTTTTTATAGTAATATCCCTATGAAGAATTGTCATTTTACAATTGATTACCATAATATTAATAAATATATTATTACATGATTATTTTTCTTATACATAATTTCGTTGTGTTAATTTCCTTAGTGTATTTATCGCATTGAATAATTATAACAGTTCCATACTATAATGAGAATCTAGAAATGTTTGGAAAAAATATTAAACATGCATCCTATAGTTTAGATAACAAAAATATAATATGAAGAATATTGTGTCATACCATTAAGTGATAGTAGATCATAATACATTAGGACTTCTTATCCTTAAGTTCACATATGTTAATATTGATGATGGGAGGTTATGTCGAAAAACCGCTAATATTAATTACACATTTTTATGTGTCATTGGATATTTATTAATGAAATTATTTGTACATGTCCTTAGGCATGGGATTATCTTTGAAGTATATTATGAATTATATAGATTAATATATTAATTAAAACAATGTTGACATATTCTCATTCTGAGTTAGAATACAAGGAGTGTTTCATATGTTATATTGAATTAATTGAATACATAATTTTTTTTTAATTTCTAATTTATAGAATAACATAAATCTATCCATTTGATTGAAATGGAATATTCTAACTAAACCAAATACCATTATATATTAGTTATGAGTTAATTTCAAAAGTAAAAGAACGATATATCAAGCATACATGATGATTACACAATTATGCATCCTTATTGATGAGATACTAAGACAAAGAGATTATATTACACTGTAGAAATTGTTTGAATGCTATTTCAATAAAAATACTAACTTCTTATGCTAAGTGTTCCATGATTCTTATTAGAATTAGATCATGTAAATTTTTAATGTTCACCAACTTCCACTAAGAAAGAGGCATAAAGGGGCCCATTCTATATATATCTTGAATACTACTAAATTATATTGAACTTATTATAAATAACAATTATTATTATTTTCACGAGTTATTATTATTATTCATGTATCTTTGATCATATTAATTCTATCTGTAGATATTTTACTTTAGATTATATGAGTCTAATTTTATCTCTTGTTTACTATTCACTTGATAATAAAATATTTATATACTCACCCATAATTTAAATTTATTAACATAATGAATTATGTATTTATGTGAATATTGAAATAGATATGTATTCATAATTATAATTAATATAATTCACATTTATTTATTTAATAAGAAATATTTTTATTTAAATAAATATTTTATTATTTATGATTTGATAACAATTGGGGGAGTTGATTAGGTGAGATAATGTCTTGAAAGAAATGATATATTTTATATGATATCATTTCATTAAATATTTAATTTTATATTTAATAAATTACTTTCAAATAAATTTTTTTTTATTAAATAATATTATAATTTTATTATTATTATTATACGTGGGGGATGTATTGGAATAAATATTTGATCAAGGGATAAGTGAAAATAATTAAAAATTAACACTAAGTATATATTCGAACATATATCAATTTCACAATATAGTGGTGGTATACAATATATAACATCAAAATAAATTCCCATAAGCCCTAAAGGAATTATCCTACACCTTCTTACAGAGAATGAGAGAGAACAATTGAATCCAATTGTTACATCCGATGAAAAATAACTTGATGCACTTGGTTGATCTGTGATAGAACCTACAATACTAAGAGAATTGTTATGCAATTTATAGATTATGTATGGATACTAGAGGAAAAATCCTAGATTAGATTTTCTGCCACAATGATGACTCAAAAAGAGTTACATCATAATATATCATGAATAGTAATCAGGTTATTTGTAATTATTATATTAAATTAATTATAGATTGATTTTTAAATCATCCATATATGAATATAGGGTTGTGTTCGTTAGGATATTTGGATATTATCTATTGAAACTGATGGAATCCCAAATTTTGGAACCATCCCAACACTCTAGAAATTCCTTTTAACACCCATAAAACACATCCTATACAAAGATATTATGATTCAAAATCGTCCTCATTTGAAACTCTTTCCCCAAAGAAATATAAAATTTATTTATTAGTCAAAAGAAAACAATTATGAATGAGGAAACAAAGTTGACTCTAGAAATATCTCCTATTACCTCATTATCTTTAGAATCATAAACCAAAAAATATTACAAAATAATATAGAATTTTTAAACCCTTTAATTTCAATAATAACAGGATAAAAATATAAATATTGGGAAAATATACACCATAAGAAATTAAACAAGTGGTGGATATATTATGAAACTCAATGAATGAAAAATGAGAGGATATACTATTATAGTTTAAGAAAACTTTTAATAAAAATCCATCGAAATATTAATCTTGAAACTAAACATAAAATAACAATAATATGATAATATTAATGATATTATTGGTACTCTAGGAATTATTCACAAAAATTAAATGAAATTATTTTTTCAAACAAAATAGTATTGAAGAAATGAAATTGATATTAAACAACATTAACATTATTCTTTATTTCTGAGAAAGGGGTTTGGAGTACTTTATAAAAAATAACATTATTGATAATATATTTAAGAACCATATTCATACCTCTTTCCATTTATAATTTCATTTATAATTTTCTATATGTTATGATGATCCTCAGCTGGTATTAGTTTTTTATCTAATAGTAATTTTTAATGAATATATCGATTACTTTTTTTAGATTCAATGTTAATATATATAATTTATTAATATCAATTTTAATAGATGTTCAATAATTATTTATAAAGTTCAAACTTCATTTCAGAATTATTTTAATTATGATTTGTGATGATGAGGTCATTGACAAGCCTATTTCTGTAATTCATAACAAAAAAATTATGGATCATTTAAAATAATTTGAATATTAATATAACCATTATGAAACCATAAACTAAAGATTATTTTATCACTAATATATAATAAAAAATTTATCTATGTTTCAATAGTTATCCATGATTTATTTTTATATTATTTCACATAATGAGGTTAAACAAAAACAAACAAGAACAAGCTAGAATCTATGGGTGAGTATGTTTAATAATTGAGTAATTTTGGGATAATATCATTATTATAAAAGCATAATTATATTATTTATATATTTTTAATATAGTGAAATATATTTAAATATAGTTTGAGAAAGAACCAAATACTATATGAATAATAAATCAATTTCATGGTGGTGTTAGTATACACACACAAGAAATTCACATTAATTTCTATATAATTGAAGGAAGATATAATTTTTTTATAATTTCATAATATTAATATTGTTATAAATATGATAATTATTAATTAAATATACATTTTAACCATCCATAAAATTTAGTTATGAAAAATAGATCAGGTCGCTTATGTAGGCAGTAATCGACATGAGACACATGTGACATTTTTGTTTTATGAATGGTTTGGATGAAAGTAGAAAATATTTATATCAAAAGATAATAAAATTTAAGTTTACATAATATTAAAATTTAATAGTTTAGAATGGTTGGATTATAAATATAGTAGGAAGAATAGGAATTAAATAAAACTGATTAAAGAAGGAAAAATCATGAATTTTACCATACCCTTTGGAATAGTTACATTAAAAATTTGATTAGGGATTTGAGGGGTTTTATTTTGAGAATATTAAAAAATATAGTACATAGATTTATGTTTTTTCAGTTATATGGTTAATTTATTAATAAATAAAATATGCTTTATGGTTTAAGAGAGGTGGGGTAGTTACAGATTATTTTATAATAGTAGAGGGGGTGTTTTTTTGTAAAATTATTAAGGGTAAAGTGAGTATTAAATGGATATATGGATACTATAATTGAAAATAATTGAGTAGGGGAAGATTTAAGGTTGATAAGTCCTCAAAAATAAATTTAAATACATTTATTTATCAACATTAATTTATTTTAATCTTATATTTTTTAATATTACCTTTTCTTGATTTTACAACTGTAATTTATTTTTATATAAGTATTTTTCCATTAATAAAAAAATAAAATGGGAAATATTACAAAATTAAGACATGGTGATTAAACCAATTTCATATAATTTTGTAAATAAAAATTCAAAGGTCAATTCAAATTTATTTCAAAATCATTTCATATAATGTATAATAACCTTTTTTTGAATGTTTATTTTCATGCATAATATTTTTGATTAAGATAATATTTTCAACATGGTCGATATACATGAAACTAATTTTTTTATTATTAATATAAATATCTAAAAATTATTAATACTAGTGGATATAATTCTAAAATAAATAGGTTAAAAATATATTTTATGGGAATTTAATAAAATTGAGAGTATTTTAGAAATCCATATTTTACACTATTCATCCTAAAATTGAACGATTTATAAAAAAAATAAAAAACTAAACCTAGGATAATTTTAATAATATTATTTATAAAATGAATTTTCATTTTATTAATTTTATTTTATAAATTTTTTAAATATAGTTTATTTAAAAGGAAATAAAAAATATTAAAACTGCTTTTATTTAAAAAATGATGTTTTAAATAATCTTAATAATATTGAATGAATTTTAAATTTAAATAATTTAAATATATTAGTTCATATATAATTATTTTTTATATTTCAATTTACTTTTTTTGTATAAAATAAAAACCCTTAAAAATATTTATTTGAGAAAGAAAAAATCTCTTTAATATTAAATCATTGTAATTATTTATCCTCTATATGTCATAAATTTATCTTGGGTAATATCATATAATTTATTAGAGGTATTTTTATTGTTATTATTTTTGTAATAATACTAAAAATATCATGAATTGGTTTAGTTCAGCATTGAGGGTTAAATAATTTGTTGGAAATAATTTTTTAATGAGAAAATAATACTAAAATATTAGGTGGTTACATCACCCCATAAATGAAATTCATCAACATAATTTTAATTATAATTGTTTAAAAATGTTAAGGGTTCTATAATAAACTGAAAATATATATTATACTGAGATATAAAACTCATAATCATAAATTCTAAGAGACTTATCATTTCCCACATAATATGGAATATTGGTGAATATCCTTTTCTAATTTTTTTTTCTAAATCTGTTTTCTTAGAAAATTTTTAATACATAAATATTTTTAGAGAAATACCTCCCCAAACATCATTTCCAATATGATTTAATAAGACCAATCTATAACCCATTCATATATCCTTGTTTTTGTATTTTCATTTTATCTATTAGGTTATCTATCCCATAAAGTTATAAATTACATCCCTAAGTTCCATTTAAATCCTTTGTAATAGTTTATAAATTTAATTTGATCATTCAAATAATATCTATAGAGCTTTTCAAACTAGGATTGAAATTAGACCTCTTTAGTGTTTGAAAGGTCAAGATTGAATTAATAATGAAAAATTCCATTTTATAGTTATTTCTACAAGGTCCATAAATTCAAGAGCATACATCCACTATCAGTATCCATATAAGAATTTCATTTTTAGTAAAACCGCATAATCTATATATGAAAAAAATTTCAAGACCATATGCTACATTTTAAAATATTCTTCAACTTTTTAATAATCATCACAAATCAAAATCTCTGAATGTCACAAAAGTAATCCAAAAAATAACCAAATCTTCTTCTGATATCAACTATGGAACCCCAAACTCAATCTCCAAAAGATTTTTCTAAAAAATAATTTATTTAAACACTATATAGGATAACAAAATATATTTATTTTACATCATTTTAGTTTGATAAACATTTCATCTCAATAAATACACCCAATACTAGAAT
Source organism: Viscum album (assembly GCA_963277665.1). Taxonomy (NCBI): domain Eukaryota; kingdom Viridiplantae; phylum Streptophyta; class Magnoliopsida; order Santalales; family Viscaceae; genus Viscum; species Viscum album. Next base: position 299,259,830 of record OY728137.1, on the reverse strand, counting down.
ATAAGGATTAGTGTCTTTTAGGATTTTATACATGATCATATTATTTTATGAAACTTTTAAGCATTTCCCCAAAATTAAACCACACTATATACCTATATAAAAATATAATTAGTTATACTATTACTCGTAACATATTGAATAGAAATACAATATGTGAGTGATTTAAAATTCATATGAAGGTAAATAAATTAATCAACCATGTTATCCTATGTTAGATTATATGGACATGAGAATACATAATCATTAGGAAATTTATTTTCAAAAAGAACATCTAAGGATAATTTTTATCAATAAGTCATAATAAAAGGATATATAATCTCATATTAGAAAAAATAGAAAATAGAGTATGAATGTGGGATAATAAACAAAAGCCATGTAGACTAATAATTTTCATATAAATATTGAATTTCATTTCAATATAAATAATAAGGAATTATGGAAAAAATATAATAAGGGAGAATTTCATCATTGTGAGATAATAAAATTTCCATTGTCTATATTAAGATCAATGAAAATGTACTCATTTTTGTATATGAACATAAAATATGTGATTCATCGTGTGAATAAAAAATGTCTACACTTCACTATGTCTATTCTTAATGTTGTGAACAGAACATATCCATGCTTTGGAAAGTGGAAACAAAAAAATTTCTACCCTTCCAGTTATGAAAAAAATACACACTTTATGTTGTGAAAAAATAACATCCATGTTGTATGTTGTAAGGAAATCAATTCCCATGCTTCATATTATGAGAAAAAAAATCCCATGGTTCTTGTTGTTAAAAAAAATTCATGCTTACCATCATTATGTAATGAGATATAAATCTTCAACCAACTCATTTTAGCTAGACATAGGACCCCATCCTTAATCATCCCTAAATACATGTGACATAAGACTTATATCACTCATTGTAAAATGGATAAATAATGAATTAAAATGTGTTTCATATCATTTCCAAATAGAATTAGAGAACATGATATAAAAAGTAAATTATTTGATTCAAAAAACTACATGACATCAAAATATTGAATTTTATATAGGATTTTTATGTGTTTCTTTATAAAGAACCACTCTAAAATAGGTGATTCATTTTTAGAGAAATAAGATAATATAATAAAAATATAATATCATTTGGAATAAATTTATTAACATTATGGAAAATAATAGATATTTATTTTTTTAAAATGACCACTTCTATAAAAATGAAGATAATTAATAAAAAATATCATTATTTTAAATGAAATCTCAATAATATAGCCATGAAAAAAATATAATGGTATCAAAGTGTTGAAGTAATTTTTTTGAAAATTTTACTTTCTTTATAATATTTAATAATGGAGACATGGAAAAGATATTAAGGCATCATAAAGGGGAATTTAATTTTTTTTTTAAATTTTAATTTTAAAAGTAAAACTCAATAATGGATCCATGTATAGGATCTAAATTTTATATTGAGAACATGCATGGTAAAATATAAAATAATTGAAGGCTATTTTAAGAAACTGTGAAATAAAATTAATAGAAAGATACATTTCAGATTCATTAATAAACCACCCGTATGAATATGTAGAACCAAAATTTGGGGAATATAAAATATAGAAATTGAATAAAAAATAATATTTTGAGGGGTTGAGGATTATTATTAAAACTATAAATTTTTATAAATATAGAAATATATTACTTAAAACCCTAAAAAGTGAATGAGGAAAGTTATTATAATGTCATTATAGAGTTGATGAAATCCATTTTCAAATGTTAACCATTTGAAATGATGAAAATAAATCAGGTAAATAATAAAACCCTTAAATTTTTTTTATCATTATAATAATAAATACATGAAATGTATTACATATGATATATATGAAAATCCCCAGAAGTTCATGAAAAAAATTAAACATGGGATGTATTTATTCAATAGAAAATCCAGCAAGTGGTAGATATGAAATGCATCTGAAAGGAAGAAAAATTTGATGATATATACGATAACTTTAGAGACATTATAATTAAAATATCATGAAATATAGAGTTTCAAAATCAACTTAAAATAAAAATATTAAAAGATAATTCATTAAATTATATTTATAATAGGTATTATCTATACTATATTAATGAAATTATGAGCATAATGAATACCATGTATGGATAAAGGGAATTGATATAAAACACCACTAACTTAATTTATGAAATCCTAAAATGATCATTATCATCATGTTTATAAAAAAATAACTATATTAATCACATATTATATAACCATAATTATAAAAATAATTTATTATATATTTTATTTATAATAATTTATATTTAATTTTCATCATCAAATGTCATTAGATTTGATTGTTTTCGAGTACCATTTTTATAATGAAACTGTCAATTAATTAATATTTATTCAATGTTCATAATTATGAAATAATTATAGGTCCTTGAATTAATTTATTATAATGATTTATAATGTTATTATTTTATTTCAAAATTATTTTAATTATAATTTACGGTGACAAATTCAGTGTCACGCTTATTTCTATAAGTTGAAAAGTAAAAAGGGTGGAACATTAATTATAATTTATATATTATCATAACCTTCCCAAAATAAAAAAATATTAAAATCCCGGCAACATATAATAAAATAGTTAATTATGTTTCAATAGTATTTCGTAATAGATATTTATATTGTTGTTCATGTACATCGTTAAACTAAGACAAATAAGAATGAACTATAATCTATGGATGAGAATGGTCATGAAATTGATTTTATCACTAATATCATTATTTAACAAGAAAATTTATATTATTTATATTTTTCTAGGTGATGATTCTAATTTTTAGAGTGTTTTTAATGATTAAAAACAATATCAAAAATAAAATTCCACACTTTCCTTGAGGCATAGTTCGTACAAGAAACACATATATTCCCATTAAATGTGAGGAATATAGGGATAGTTTTATATTTTTTGAAAATTGATAATTATAAATATTCCATTTTGGTTCATTTAATACACATTTTGAACAATCAATTTATGGAATTTATGATAAATACATCACATCGCTTAAGGAGGTGGAGGTCTGTATTTAAAAAAAATAATTTATTTTCTTGAATGGTTGTGTGGATTGTAGAAAATATTTTACACATAAAAAAATAATAAAAATTAAGTATATACATGAAAATTATTTAATTATTTACACATGTAAAACTATATACATTAGATGAAGATGTTTAATGAAAGGATAATAAATTAAAAAGAAGTAATTGCAGATTTAGCCATACAACCTGGAATTGAACCTTTTCAAAATGGATTAAAGATTAAATAGGTAGTATTTTGAGAATAAAAAACATTTAGGTTGTTTATTTGAGTGTTTTAGATTAATTTGGATATATTTTTTAGACTAAGAGTGTTGGCGCATGAGGAAAAGTGGGTTTGTGATGTCTCCTTTTTGTAATGGTAATATACAATTTTTTTTGCAATAATATAATAGGTAAAAACACAATTACAAGGTTAAATGGATAAACTAATGAAAGAATGTATAGGGGAGATTTATTTTCATTTAAACCACAATCATAAAATTTAAAACATTTGTAAACATTTTAATATATTTTAATTTTATATGTTACACTTTTTGAATATTTGTTTCTTATCACGATAACTAATTTTACATATGTAATTTACCTTACATGAATAAAAATGAATCTGAACTTGTAATAAAATTTGAATATAATAATTCCTAATATGAAATCAATTTTTTCTATAAAATATATATATGCAGAAAAAATTATAGTTTATTTTAGAACACATAATAAGTGAAAGAAATTTTCCGAAAAAAGATTATTTATATTCATAAAAAATATTATTAAGATAAAATTATAAATTTTAATGATATTTATTTTATAAATAGAGTTTTTATTTACCAAAAATGAGTGATTTTTATTTTATAACATTCTAATAAAAATTTATCCTTTCTAATTTTTATCTTATTGAAATTTAGGAAATTATAGTTTTATTATAGAAAAATATTAATTAAAATTTAGAAATTTTAAACATGGGTTTAATAACTGAAAAATATTATCTTAGTAGATTTATTATAATTTTTATATAAACATATTATATAAAAAAGGATTCCTCAACTTTAAAAATATTCTTTTATAATAAAAATTCGATAAAATTGATATTATGTGCAAAATCAACCATTTTAATTATTCACCCAAAATTAAACCATTTTAGAAAAAACTAAAATTTTCATCACGAAATACTTATTTCAAGATGAATTCAATATTTAATTTCATTTTATTGAATTATTATTATAAAATTTTATATTTTGTTTCTTAAATGAGAATATAATATTTAATAAAATGATTTCTTCAAAAAATGACTTTTCTAAGTGTTATTAAAAGTATTTCATATAAATATCTGATTAAAATCTATTTATATAATATTTAATATATAATATTACTTTATAAGAGGTAAATTTAATTTATGAGGATTAAATTTAAAATAATATAATAACATTTTTTTGATAAAAAATATCCATTTAGATATTTAATATCATTGCATATATTTCCTCTATATCTAGGAAAATTTAGTTGATTATTATATTATTATTTACTACTAATTTAACTATTTTAGAATTTTTCATAATAATATTTATTGAATATGTCACATTTTATTTTAGTTTGTTGTTTAGTTTGAAAATATATATTGAAAATGTTTATTTAATGTGAAATTAATACTAAAATATATTGGTGTTATTAGTAAAATCATCCTTTATACTGTAAAAATATCTAAAAACTACTGAACAACCCGAGGAAGCTCTTATACAAAATATTCTATTACAAAAATGATCATACACACTTGTTTAGATGATATATTTTATGTATTTTTCTTTATATAGGTTTTAAACTAACCCATATTTATAATAATTATAATCATACATTGATACTAATATATGAAATATTTTAATAAGAATAAAATTTCCAAGTAAAGAATGACATCATTATATTATATCAACAATAGGATAAAATTTTATTGAACATATATTTTATCATACATAATACATAAGGAAATATTTTTTAAATATTTCATTTCAGATGAAAAAATAATCTAAGAATAAAAACCTAAGTATTTTTGGAATATAATATATCACCATTAAAACAAAGCCATCCAATATTATAGAATAAATTTATATGAGTGTATCACAAAAATAATAATGAAATTATGATGAAATAGAATATGAAAGTAGAAGTATTCCTTACAAAGAACTATTTACACAACTCAAGAAGGTGGTATAATTTCATTTTATTTCTCAAATGGAATCCATTAAAAAACTAAAAAAAGTGTGGTTTGAGAAAAAAATCTACATAATAATTTCAATCACATTTATCGTTCCATAAGCTCCAAACTAGTTGAACCACCACTTGAAGACGCAAATAGAGTTTATCTGATATATTGGTGTTATGTGGAGATTATAAGGGAAAATATAAGGATATATTTTTATTACCTTGAAAATATTAATATAATATATATATTTATATAATGAATTTATATACATTAAAAAATTCTTCTTTCATAAATTCTTTTTTCCATTAAAATGTTTTTTTATAGAAATTGAAATATATTATCATGTAACTTTTTTTACATTTACTGAATGATTGAAGTATATATTAACATTGTATTAATTACAAATTTATAAGAAATATAACTAGTATAAAAAATTTATTTTTCATTAAAAAAGTTATCGATGCGTTATATATATTTAATTAAAAATAAAATGTATATATTTTAAAATGAAAAATTTATAAAATTAAAATCAATTTCGGATTTATAATTGATAAATTATTTTAAGATAAATGTTTATAATTTTCAATAAAATATTTTTTTATTCAAAAAAATACTGGATTGACGATAATTATCATATATAGGATTTTATCGGTACTTAAATAATTTTTTATATCATTTAAAACACATTTAAGGAATAAAATAACATATAGAGGAAATAAAATATATAATTCAAATATTCTTTGAAAATATAAAACCTATTCCAATAAGTTTTAGAACTAATGTAACATGTTATTTTAATAGAAATTGTTTTCGTCCTTTCATTTTAATTATTAACTATTTTGGTAAAAATTAAATTATTCCTTGATTTAAAAGTTACATAGTCTTATTCTATTCTAATAAATCAATATCTCTCACAAAAATTATTAAAATTGATAATATATTTTTCTTTGCATGTAACCACATTTCAAGAACATTATCCCTTCGTCACTCAAATTAATCCAAGTCCCTTCAAATTCTAGGGGGAATCCAATGAAAAATCAAGCCTCCAACGTATGTATTATCACATTCAAGAGGTTTATCTTCTTAATATTACTCTTAAAAATATGTTAATAAAATAAAAATGAAAGGATTTTGGTATCATTATTATAATGATATATTGTTATATTTTATTTTTAAACATTTATTTATTTATTTCCATACACTAAGAAAAATAATGGATTTTCAATCGTGTGTGTGTGTGGACTACCGCCTCACAAATAATCCTTTAATTTTTTTCTTCTAGTTTTTCATTACAAATATAGGTATCATAAAATAATGTCCAAAATCATAAAAAATATAATTATTTTTATGTTATTATTATATCATTTCTAAAGAAACGACTCTATAAATATACCCACCACTTGTTTTTAAGTGTTCTTATGTTTGTGTATGTTAAATGACCAATATAAAATATGATTTAAAATCCCATCAAGGATGACTATGTGAAAAATAATAATTATTTCATTATAGTTTAATCATAAAATACAGATTATATTATTATTTTGAGAAAATAATATATGGGATATATTTATTTATCAAAATCATATTCGATAAACAAAACTACCCAATTTAACAATATCAATTCAATTTTTCACATAACGTAACCAAAACACATATGGAATAAAAAAATTACAATTTTAAATAAATATAAGTTACATAAAAACTAAACTTTAATTATATATAAATAATTAACATCATATCAACTTATTGATAATGATATCAAAATTTTAAAAATTGTAAAAACTGTTAAAGTTTTTAACACTAGATTCTCAAAAAAATATATAAATATCCATTATAGCCCAAAAAAATTAATACTATAAGAGAATTATAAAAATATAACTATATAAGTAATTATATTAAACATATTATTAATCAATCATTGGTTATTTCAGAGGAAGTTATAGTGTCATCCACAAAGTTAGGAAATAAAGTAAGTGCATTCTTCTTAAATTCATCTCTTTGCGGGAGAATTTATATTATGCATCAAATTTAATTTTCTGTGTATATAATTAAAATAAGAGATATCATATCATTAATTATCTTTTATATCAGATTACTTTATATTCAATTTAAAAACCTCTATTTTAAGGTGTTTTCACTAAAGTGTCACTTATGCCATAATAATTTTCTTTGCTGTGAATTTGATTCTTTGACACATGTTAGATGATAAGAACCTTGTTACCATTTTTTAGATTATTCCCTACAAATGGATATAATTTTATCATAAAATTGCATTTCATGGATTTTAGTATCTAAACTACGTTCCCTTTTCCATGTGGAAATTTATTTAGTTGTTCCCGTAATAGTAAATATTTTTGGTAAGTCAAATATTCTTCATTGAGTTATAATGTTTTACCTTGAACATTTTTCTCCCTTTCATTAGTTATCCAACCCTAATATTGTGTTATATTATTATTTTTAATACTATTTGGGTTTATTATTTTTTAGTACAATTATGTTTATATTACTCTTTTTACGATTTGGGTTTTCATCAAAGGTAATTTCATGTATTATAAAGTTCCTTTTTCATAATCAGATGTTTCGAATCCACATTTCCTATAGAAAACATTATTACATTTTCAAGGAGTGATTCATTGAGATCATCTTAAAGATATAAATTTTTATTGTTTTTTCTCCTAAACTTCAGAAAATTAATTTTAAAAGTGATATATACATTATTTGTTTATGTCAATGTTAAAAATGATTTTGAAAATATCATTTACAATTTTAATTTTAAAATTGAATTACCCAAAAAGAGTTTATGATTTATTATTTACCCTCAAATATATAAATATATATATTATCATTTGGCATTAATAAATTATTGATACCAGATAGTCTGATTCCTGATCCTCTATTGGGAGGTGTCATCTAATTATTCTTTTACGAGGATATTTTTCCTATAAGCCAATAACCTTAAAGGTTTCCATTATTATAATATGTTATGTTCTTTTGATACCATAAAAATTATTCATGAGGATAGATCATGACCATTTTTCTATGTATTTATTTATCTGTATAATCATTTCAGTATATGGTGTGATCATCACATTTTACATTGTTTTGATTGAATTATTTTCACATATAAATAATGTTATTAATTTTAAATGGGAAAAAGTATTATAATTTGTTTTTTACTGAAATACAAATAATTTTTGGAATGTTGACTGTGTAATTTTTAACCATCAACATTATTACCTTCAATGGGTTATAATCACGTAATAATTTTTATTAATAAAGGTAAATGTATTGTCTTTCCTTATATTGTTATTCCAGTAATAATGATTTTTGGGAAGCCAACTATGTTTTGTTTAACACTATAGGACCATTATATATATTATTTAAAATCATTTTATCCATTTTATTGAAATTTGGAAAATTATTTCCATTCTTAATGGTTATTGACTACTAAAATAGGAATATTTTTTATTTGATTTAAATATTTCATTTTATAAAAAAAACCTCATTTTGTACAATAGGTTGTCATAAAATAATGGTATGAATGGTCTAAATGACACTTATAGTGACTTATTTTGACATAATCAAGAGACTGGTGGGCCAGAGAATATATATCCCCTTGATAAATTGATAGGTACCATGAGAAAAATTGTGTTTTTATATTTTGTGTATAAATGCACAATTCAACAAGATGTCATGATTTGGTTGTGAAAAATTATAAAGTGTCCAAGAACCATTCATTAACAATAGGTTTATGAAGTTCATAATTATCCATTTTTTCAGTATGAGATTAAAAATATCGATATCAATTATCTCATTTATATTATGATCAGGACATTATTTTCATTTTCATTTAATTATTTCTTCATATTGATTACATATTTCTTCCATTATATTTATTCCAAGATTATTCCATGATTTCTTTTGAAATATGTTTCCCTTAGCATAATATGATCTTATCCCATTTGTATGCTTATGTTCCCCTAGTTATGTGGAATTTTTGTAGACATTAAAATTTTTAAAAGGTTATAATGTGTGGAAGAATTTACTATATGTGTTGAATACGTGTCATGAATTAAGTTGTTTCTTATATATATAATGGAATAAATGTACATTATATCAGAATTAAATAATATTTATTATTTTGTGATTCTTAATAATTATATAAATCTCTAAACCCAAAAGATGATTTATATGTAGTATATTTCATATTCATTAGTTATTTTGTAATTATGAATGTTTATTACTATGATTCAATATCTAGTATCAAAGAATTTTTGAAAAGTATATGTCTATGGACACTCATTACAAGAGTGTAGGTTTGAGGAATGAGATATTTTATATAAGGAATGTTAAAAAAACGGTAAATTATGATTTTTAATGTGTATTATTTAAATACTTATAAGTTAAGTTTGATCAAAATTTCAAAGGTATAAAAAACAATTCAGAATGGTATATGATTTAATGAAATCTAAATAATTAACATCTAATTTTGGAATTATGATAGGATAACTTAAATGAAAACGCTATGAATGTATATATATTAAAATAAATCCAAATGTTTTGGTAAATAATGGATTTTTTCCTAGAATAAAATACGTCTCTAGACAATGGTATGTTGATGTGGTTGTGGCATATATTCACCTATGGGTAATAATATATTAAACAAGTAATTAATAGGTTTATATGAATGTATCATATGTTAAAACAAATGTTTCATATTGTTAGAAATAGTAATATTGATGTCATTATATTCATATTTTTTATATTATCATTACCATTTTTTATTATTTCTATAAAATAGAACCATGATAATAAAGTAGAGAAATACATAAATCTAGATACTATTATGTCTTATTATCAAAAAAATGATCATATTTAAATGGTTTATAATTTTGTTATTTCACTATTATGATTGGAAATATGAGTTTCCTACTCTTTCATATCAGTGTGATATTTATATTTTTTAAACACATATTTCTTTTCATTAGTGAGTATTATTTATCAATGATATTCCAGAATATTCTATGTATTATGTGGATTATGTGAATTATCTATGATTTTCTCTTTATTAGTTCTACATTAATTTTCTTTAAACATATATTATATACCTTGAAATTTTATTTTATAAATATTTTATCAATGGGTATTACTATTGGGGAATACATGATTGAGGCACATATAAGACATATGTTTAAAATAAATAATATATTGAGATAGATAAGGGTTGTTTTATTTTGAACATGTAAGTTGGATTTTAAATATGAACCATTGGATTAACATTTGATTAATGACATTTTTGTTTAATTGTATCTCATTTTTTGGATGCTGATATATATGGGAAAGTGTATGAACTAGTTGATATCACCATATTTGGTTTAAAATATTTTATGGGTTTAGTCTCTTAGAGATTAAAATATTTTCCTTGTATATGTATGTTATTGAGAGAATATTATTAGGTTAATTGATTACCTCGTTAAATGATTATTGGAATTTTTAATATTGTTTGAGGTATGTTAAATGATATTTTTGATAGAATAGAGTTCGATGATTTTTGGGATAAGACTATTGTATGAAAATTAATGATAAATAGAGGACAATATTTTAAGCATTATTTTGATAAGTATGAGAGAAAATAACTCAAATTAACCATGGTGGAACCACGAATGATTTATACTAAACTTGGAGTGATATAGGTTCAACCGAGTTATAAACAAGTAGAGTTAATTGAACTATGGGATATAATGAATGTTTTATAATGTTAAGAATATTTTAATTATTACATTCTAGCTATAAATATCTTTGATTAAAAATATTAACATAGTTGAAATCCTAAACACATCTGTGAAAAGAATCATGCAATCCTATACAAATTCAGGTGATGAAAATGATGAGGTTAAAATGTTTAAATCTTCTAGATGTCAAAAATAAGGGAAGAAACATGGGAGTAAATGCTATATGTATGAAGATGATTGTTGACATGACCACAAGGGTAATGGTATGTAAGAATCTATAAAAAATCTGTTTATTCAATTTGCAGAGACATAGGTATTACACAGATTAATCGAATAGTCAACAATAGAGATAGTCACTAATAACCTTGAAAACATAGAAATGGTTATGTAACGTATAATAATTATTCATATATTGAGTTTTCAGTCATGATATTTGTATGTCATATTCCATACAAATTTTCTCCATCCACATGATGTAGAGTTATTAATAAAATCTCATAGAGGTATGATTATTATATAAATGGTTTTCATGGATTTTATGAAGTTATTCATTAAGAATGATGAACTATATACTATAGTATAATTCTATAATATAGAAGGAATTTATTATCTATATTTAAAAAAACTATAATGTTTTTAATATAGATATATATAATTCCATATCATAAATAAACTCATGATCATATAGAGGGGTATGGTTAATTGTGAGTTCCCAATAGAAACAACTCTGATCTTATGAGTAAATATGTGAGGATTTAATTTATTTTAGAGGTGAGATGTAACGACCCTAGTTTTCGCTATATATTATTCTTATGTAAATATTCTCTTATAGTGTGTTTCATGTTTAAATTAGAACTAATGTAAAAACCCATGAATTATTTTGAATAGTAGATATTCCCAATAAAAATGAGTTATTAAATTAGCTGGTATCAATTGAAATGAATATATCACAAAACTAATAAAGAAATAAAGATTAAATGGAATATCGATGAACAAGTGTTCCTTATAAAGCTCATTTACCTAATGTTTTAAGGGTGGTAGCTTATATTGGGTTTTTATTTACCTATTCACAAGTTTAAATTGATAAATTCGATTTTTAGAAAAAAAAATGTGTGAGAGAAGTTCATGCTCAGGAATATTTCGACATGATACTTACTAGTGGGACTGCCTCCTAATAATTACACAAGATATTATCATATAATTAGGTTATACATGGAGATCATAATGAGTAATATAAGTTGTAATTCTGATTATATTAAATTTTAATAAAAAATTATTAAATTTATAGATACAACATGAATTTATATGCATTATAAAAGTCATATTTTCAAAAATTTAATTTTTTTTAAAAAATATATTTCGGGAAATTCTAAATTTATTTCCAAAAAAATTATTTTTTCATATTAAAATTTAATATTTCAAATTAGATTAAAAATTAATTTATAAAAAAATTGTCAAAATACAAAAAGTCATTTTCTTATAAAAAATGATTCCACAACACTGTTACTTTTAATTAAAATTTTATTTTTAAAAATATATTATGATAATTTAAAAATAATTAAATCAATTTAGTTTCTATAATATCTATGTTATCATAAGATTAATTTTTGTTCATTTTTTATAATATTTTTTCTAATAATACAGGATTTTCCGAAATTATAATTTTCGTGATATTATAACAATTTAAGCGTGAACTTAAATATTGTTAAGACATTAATTAATCCGTATATGATATTGAATAATTAAATAATGACTTTTGAAATAACATTTTTTCCTATAAAACCTATTCCAAACATTTTTAGAACTAATGAAAAATGCTAAATTAATATAATTTCTTTTCCCTTTTCATTAAATTAAGTAATTTTTTTTAAAAAACAAGGAAATGAATTGAATTAAATACTAAAAAAAATTATATTTTTTAATAATAGAGAAATTTTTAATAGAAATTATTAACATTGATTACATTACCTCACATATATATTTTTTATATAAAAAATTAATTTTCCCAAAAAGCATCTTTTATGGGTTAAGTTTGATTACATTGAAACTATCAATTATTAACCACAAAAATATGATTTGGGAAATTGTTTCCAATATATGTTATTATAATTATCATGTCAGGTGATAGGAAAAAATTTAATTGAGTTCTATATAAATAACTACTATCCAGAAAAAAGAATAGTTACCTAGGTAAAAGTACACATGGGTAAAAAAGGGTAAAAAGAAAAATACTGAAACCCCTAAAGGATGCCTGCAAAATTAGTGCATTGGAAGAATAATCAACCTCAACATTTTACCACTTTATAATTTCAAAAATATTTTATACTTTTACCAATACGAGTTTAAATATATAAATAAATAAGTGAATAGTTTTTCAAAAACTGCACATCGCTTCACTTATATAGGGGGAAACCTACACCCCTTCATTCAATTGAAATACATTTTAATTAATACATTTAAATATTCAATTTAAATATTCATATAACACTAAAGCACAATAATGATCCCCTTTTCACTAATAGATATTATAATCCCTTTGAATTTCAAAGGACATCCAATAAAAAATCATGTCTCCAACGAATGTAATACTTATTTATTATGTTTTCATTCTCAATATTAAACATAATAAAAATATGATCACTATTTTAATATTATTTATGATGATTCACTATTAATCTAGGAAGTTCTTATATTAACAATAAAAACCATACATATTAATTTTCATCCACATATAAATTCAACGGAACATAAATAATGTGTGTGCGTAGACAACCACCTCCAAAAATTAACATTTAATTATTTTTATTCTTGGTTTTCCTTATATATTAAAAAAATCAAAAAATATAGTTACACCTAAGAAAAAAATCAACATAAAATCAATATTATTCCATTATAATAATAGGTTGTCAAAATAAACACCTCTTTAACTATACTCACCAATTGTGTTAAAGTGTGGTCATGTTTGGTGTGTTTAACAACATACATAAATGATGCTTTAAAATATAACCATGGATGAAAAATAGGAGAAAATAATTATTTTACTAGGGTTTCATAGAAATAAAATATTTATTTATTTGTAAAATTTATATTCGTTATATGTTAGGTCCACTAGGTCAAATACCCTCTGTGGGGGGTGAATCAGCACTAGGAAGATTAAAAAATTTTCCCTTTTGGATCTTGTTTCTTTGTTAGAAAAAACTCATCTCTCTCTTCCTCCCGTATCAATATATATCTAGATATGAAATCATGCACATGAGACAATAACTTTTACTTCGTTCAGCCTCACTCAGCTACGCCTATGGATCATTCAACAGTGATGTGCCGATGTACCCAATTCACTAAGGATCCCAACCAATAATGAGTACAGATATTGGGCAAGATATTATATAATAAGGCACACATCCTTTAGAAGGATTAGCGTTGTCTCACTACTTCCCTGAGGGTCACTCTCTATGCCTCTTTTTCTAGCTCACAACCAATAGAAAGGGTCACGATCTTCTTCTTTCTTCCCCCACTGCTCCTAAAAAAGAATCCATACACAGTTTATCGACATGTAGGTCAAACAAAGAATATGGACATGTAGATCCCATCATTTTCAATGATTCATGAATCTTCAACATTAGTTAAATTCTCTATTAGTGTTCCTTTATCACCTGTAGATGATGTACACCTCTTAAATTACTACTAGGTACTAGAAAAACGTTTCGCGAACTGATTTGAAGCTTTCACAAGCATCCATGTAAAATTCATGAACCACCTACTCCTCTCGCATTCTATTTTTCTAGTTTTCTATGAAAAACACCTCATGAATGTACTAATGTAATTTATTCAAACCTCCCTTCATCCGCAGAGTGCCACCTCCTTCGATATCACATACTACCTCTACCTACCGATCCAATGAACCTCCTCTCTAAAACCCCTCTTGTCCTCAAATTTTTTTGGTGGTCTACCTCTGTGAATCACCCTTTATCCATTAATAGTTAATTTTTTTCGAACACCCTTCACACACTACTAGCATACCACACCTTCTTCCTCTGCATACAAATTCCTTTTCAGGATACGGTCTCCCGCAAAATCCTTGAGTGGAATTTATTCCATGCGAACCACTTCATATTTCGCAAAAATTCTCCACTGTGAACTTCCATTAGACTTGGCTGAAATACCAAACCAAAAATATGGTCTCTAATTATATTCAGACTCAATAGTAATTAGTGAGATTAAAAAATCTTATATAGACAAAGATACCTACAAAATGAACTATAAATGATTTACCAAATCATTAATCCAGTCTTAACCACATATTGATCCTTATGCCACCGCGAACTGCAATCCACCCACGAAATTTTTTTAAAATATATTCCATGAAAAACCTTTTCTCCTATGTAGGTGATTTCCTCCACCGACTTTAAACCCTCCGCGTACCGTACCGCCTTCCACCATGAACCATTTTCAGTATCACAAACCACTCTAGCATACGGTTCCCGCTACTCCGCGTACCAATCCCAAAATTTTGTATGTGGTCCATGAATTGTGGTATATGGTTCTCATACTTTTACAATTTTCTTTAACATTCCTCATATTGTTCACTCTTATGAATAAATCCATCCTCTTGGAACATCAATCTTCTGATTTTGAGATCCACAAATTTAGAAAACATTGGGAAAATAGAGCCACCTTAAAACATGTCATCAAAAAACACCAACCAAACTCATTTTCAATCATTTGGATTTGTCAACAAACACAACCACACCAAACATTTAGATGTAGGACCCATCGAGGGATTATTTCCCAACAATGTCCCCATTGGGTTTTGTTGAAAACTCTTCTAATAAAAATCCTGCACATTTTGAAACCTCATTAAATCTCCTTCCAACATCAACCACAATTCTCATTATGCGATTAAGATAGCGATGAAGGATTTAATTAACACATACTGTAAGACAATTTGATCCATGCTCAGTGTGAGAAACATGAGTATAATTCAAAGTTAATTAATGAATCACCTCATTTATAATCACCAATTATTGATACCGTACTGATACCAATAAATTTCTTTCATCACGAACCTTGCAGTGATGATATCTAATCATTGATCGATCACATCAAGCATCATTGTATTTAATGTTCCCCCTATACCATAGATTCTTTAAATAGTTTCATCTCAGCTTCAAATCCCCATATATTTTTACCACACTTCACAGTTTCTCCTTGTGTCTTTCCCCCCTTGAATAGTCACACTTTCTCCCCCTTGGTCAACAAACCCAAATGGCATGTAAAGGTTATCTGCAATATGGTAAAGAATACATATCCATACATTAAGGAAACAAATAACACATCTAGAAGTGGGTGTCCCACATCTACAATTTTTGATGTTTGGGGATTCGAATGGACTCCAAGAGCCTATCCATGGCTTTCAAATTCTTCTTTGGGTAAGGCCTTCGTAAGAATATCCACAACTTGTTATTCTGTAGTCACAAGCACCATCTTGACGAGCCCTTCCTCCACATTCTCCATGATAAAATGATTTTTGATTTCAATATTCATTTTATATTTAGTGATGTATTGGATTTTTTCTAAGACATTTAGAACATGAATTATCACACAAGATTATAATAGGAGATTTCACTACAATTCCTATATATTCAATTTGCTGCTTCAACAATAATAGTTGTGTGCAGGCTTGAGTAGCCACAATATATTCACCTCTTGTGGTGCTCAATGAGATGTAATATTGTTTTTTTGTAAACCATGAAATACAAAATCCCTTAATATTAAAGGCACTTCATGATGTAGATTTCCTATTATTAGATGATTCGGCCAAATCGGCATCTTTATATCCCAAGAAATGTGATTGAGGTTTTACATTATACATTAAACCAAAATCCACTATTCCCATTATATACTGAAAAATTTTCTTTACTAAAATCATGTTGATATCCTTTTAATTTCTTCACTACCTTGCTTCTTCGCATGTGGAAAATACAATATCATGCCATGATGCAGTCAGTTATAACATACATCCAATGATTTTCCTATATTCTATAATATTAACTACCTTGCCTTCATTATCCCATGACAAATTCAATTGGATAGCAACCAAAGTCTTCATTTATGTAGAATTATCCATTAAAAACTTTCTCAAAACCTCCTGGGAAAATTTAGATTGATAACTAAAAGTGCAATTTATTCCTTGTGTCACTTGTAAGACAATGAAAAATTTTAGTTCACCAATCAATGACATTTCAAACTCGCTTATCATGAATTTAGAAAACTATCTGCACTGTGCTTCATCTGATCCACAAAATATTATGTCCTCAAGATACACCATCACCATCATCCTTTTATTATTGTCATTATTGAAATAAAAATTGAAATCAACTCCACCAAACTAAAATCCAGGCCTCTTTAGAAACATATCAAGCCTCAAATACCATGGTCTTGGTTCTTACTTAAAACCATATAAATCCTTATTCAGCTGACATATTTTGTTCTCATCTTCATGAATGATAAAGATATTTGGTTTCTCAATGTATACTTCTTCTTCCAGAAATCCTTCAAAAATGCTGACTTGACATCCATCTTGAAAATTATAATCCTTATTTTCACTATTTTGGCCAGGAATAATATTATTGTCTCCAGCCTTGTAATAGGTGAAAACGTCTTATCAATATCAATACCCTTTATTTGATAGTACCCATTGCAATCTAGGTATGATTTGCTTCAAATAAAAACACCATCTTCATTAATTTCTTTTTGAAAGACCCATTTCTTCCCTATGAAATTCTTATCTATTGGTCTAGAAACAATCTCCCATGTCTGGTTCTTCTCAATTTGGTCAAGCTCTTTATTCATGTCTTGAACCCAGTTCTCATCTCTTACTAATTCATCATATCATTTTGTTTTCACCTATGATAAGTATGATGGTTATTGTATATTCTTCCTCCTACTTGTCTACACTGGTGTGATATTATAACCAATTATGACCTGTCAATCAATTTTAGATCTTCTTGTTGGTCTCTAGATAGATACCTATTTATTCTCATAATATGAGTCTTTTTCTGAATCATCCTCAGGAGTAAGAGTTTCTCCTTATCTGATCATCTATTCATCACTATATCTCTAAGTCTGATCATGTATTTGGTGATGATTTTGTTCATTTTCTACTATAGTCACATCATGAATTTCAACTATCTTCCTCAACCACTTATTGAATCATTTATATGATTTTAATTTCTTTGAGTACCCATAAAATATCCCTTCATCCCCACGGGTTTTAAATATCCTATGTTTCTCCATATTAAGAATGAAACATTTACTTCTGAATATTCTAAATTACTTCCATGATGGATTCTTTCCATACCATAAATCATATAGAGTCTTCTCCTCTTTTAGACAAAGTAATGCTTGGTTTAATGTGTAAACTTCTTTCATTAGTGCTTATTTCCCAAATTTCTCTTGAAGGCCTTATTTAATGAGCATTGTTCTGGATATATTATTAACAATCAGATTTATTCTCTCAACTATTCTATTCTAATGTGAAGTTCTTAAAACTGAAAATTGATTGTTTATCCCATGTTTTTTGAGATAATACTCTACATGGCAATTTGTGGACTCTTCTCCATTATAAGTTCGAATCATCCAGATTTTCTGACCAAGCATCATTTCACATTCTTGTCAATATCTTGTAATGCAACTAAATAGTTCATATTTGTGGGTGATTATTGACACCCATTCCATTCTTCTATAGTCATCAATGAATAGAACATAATATATCCTCCCATCGATAGCCCTCAGTGAAATTCGTCCACACTCATCAACATGTACCAACTTAAGTAATCTTCTTGACTTTTTCTCCTTTTATTTATATGTCTTTTGAATGATCTTCCCCAGTTAGTGGGCATCACACGTATGAGTAAAATTACATTATATTCTTGGGATATTTTGAGCTATATCATTTTTCACTAGATCTTCCAAGGAACCCTAGCTTATGTGGCCAAGACACTTATTCCATAACTTGTTTTCCTCATCTTTAGACAGAAAACACATATCTTCTTCACCATTCGTGAGTTAGATATTCAATTTTTTACTCTTTAATTGGAACACAACAACACCTTGTTTTTCATTGATGTTGTATAATTTATTGGAAAAACTTACGGAATTCCCGAAGTCACACCATTGACCGACATGAAGCATGTTGTGACTAAGAATCTCAACAACCAAGACTTATGCTCTCCTCCTGTCTTTTCCTCTAAAATTGAATTTTCTTGAACCAATAATTATCGAGACCTCATAATGACCAAATATTATGATACCTTCTCAATCATATATGATTCTGGTCACTATATCTTTATTTTCTGTCATATGGGAAGTGCATCTAATATAAATGATCTATAACCCAGGGTGATCTAACGTATGGAATGCAATTTTTGAGATCACCACTTGCTCAGACATCTTTTTATCCACGTATTTTGACTTCATACCCTTCATGGAATGATAATATAGATATTCTTCACGATATGATAGAACAAAATCAACTTGTAGGGATGAAAATCAATTTCAAATTTCCAGATCTCTTCATGATGCATTTTTTTGGTTACTATGAAAAAATTCAGTCTGACTCAACACATTCCTCTCCATTTTTAATGTACAATATCTTTCCATATGTCTGAATCCTTTATACCTGAAACAAATACCATCAGATGATGACCTAAAACATTGGGCACTATAAGACCACCTTTGTTAGTCTTATTCCCATTGGTGCCTCTATGATATGGAATATACATTTTTAGAGTGTCAAATATCACCACAGTAACAGAATATTATGTGACATACATTCATGTGTGGAAATGATAAACCACTAATTATTACTAGGATTCTATGAATATTTTGATTTTTCTTCATACCTAAATTAATCTTCATTCTTGGAGTGGGTTCTTGTTTTTTGACTTGAACCATGACTACTTTCTATTTTAGATCAAACCCCATACCAGCTGTATCATTTCGAATTGTTTGTTTCTTCTATTCTAATGTACCTCTATACTCAAATCTCATATTATCTATTTCTTGTTTATTCTTCTTTCCAAGGAGTTTCTCCTAATCTTCAGTTATTTTTCACAGAATGACAACTTCCTCTTCTAGTTGTTCAAAACATTTGATTTGACTTTTTCCAGATTTATTCCAACTATCAATTTCTATTTTCTATTCTTCAGTTTTGAGTTCGTACTCGAGATCCTTTTCAGAAGATTCTGGAATTGAAGATCTAATTATTTCAATTTCTACATTCAACTCAGAATTATATTTTTCCAAATAATTTATAAAGATTTTTTCATCACAAACAATGTTGTCATATTTCTTTGTTTTGGATCTCAAAATATCTACCTCTACAAGGGTAGCTTTTAATTTAGCCTGAAGATCAACACATCCTTCAATTTTTCCTTCTTCGTTGCCACTTTCCTCTCTTGTTAATGAATATATGACAACTGCAACCAAATCATCTATTTTATGATCATTGCTATCCCCCATCTCTTCTACCTCATATTCTTCTGATCATTCATCCTATTTTAAAAGCATATTCTTCTTTATGAGGAACTTTCTCATAGTACTTCTCCCCCCTTTCTCATTTGATGAATAATTATTTTGGGGAATTTCATCATTTTATTCATTTTTATCATCAAACTTCTTAAGCATCATTGTTTGAAAATCCTCAATCCTTCCTCATCGAAAGAATGAAAATAAATATTTACCTTTGAACTTCCCTTTTCCCCTTTTTTGATTGGAGGAGAGAAATGACCTGAAATCATCCATATTTTCTTCGTTAGGAGTATCTTTAATAGATATATCATTCATGGACTTGAATTCCACTTCTTTAGAATTCCCCTTTTTCACAACATCGTTATCATCATTTCCTATTTCATATGATACAAGGGTACTGTGTAGGTTATCTAGTGTCTTCACTTATGGGTATTTGTCATCCAAAAATGAATCTTTCGAATTAAACCACGGTGGATGTTTCCTCAAGATACATTTCACCATATTTATTACTTCAATGACTTCTCCATAAATCTGAATTTCTTCCCCAAAAATATATATCCTGTCAAAGAATGCATTAATATTTTCATTGGGTTTCCTTCTAAGATCCCCACACTTGTTCCATAAAACCTACATCTTTCTTCACGTACATTTGTGTCACCCTCATAAATGATTAACAATTTTTCCCACATTGAATGTGATGTTTTAGAGTAAATCCCCTTCATATAAATTTCATTTGATAGGGATCCCCCTAAAAAATTGATACCATTAAGAGCAGCATCCAATTATCTAATTTCTTCTTCTGATTAGGCACCACTATTAATGTCAGCTGACATTCCTTGCATAACTGCTGTGAAGATATCCATATCTACTGATTTGAAGTAGTTCCACATCCTATTCTTCCATAGTTGAAAATTATTTCCATTAATGATAAAAATTGAATTATGATTGAACACCTCATTTTCACCTTCTTAAGAGAGAACCACTAACTTTCAACCTTCATCATTGATACAAATTATAAGGTCCACTTGGTCAAATATACTGAGGTTGGGAGGTGAATCAGGGTTTGGAATATTAAAACATTCTCCATTTTTGATCATGTTCCTTTATAAGAAAAAACCAAATTATCTCATCATCCTATAGCAATATATAACCATATTTGAAATCGTGAACATGACACGGAAATTTTTACTTGGTTCACCCTCACTAAGCTACGTCCATGGAGCATACAATGACGATATGATGATGTACCAAATTCACTAAGGCTCACAACCAATAATGGGTACAATGTTTAGGCTATACCTTCTATGCCCAAGTTCACTTCATTTACAAGGTTTAGGGTCTAATCACTGCATCCCCAATGGTCACACCCTACTCCTCTTTATCTGGCTCAGTGCCAGTGGAAAGGGTCACCATTTTCCTCTTCCTTTGCTCACTTATATTGTAAAGGAATCCACACACAGTTTATCATCTTTTATGTTAAACATAGTTTATGTACATGTAGGTCCCTTCATTTTCAGGAATTCCTACATCCTCTACGTTAGATAGATGATATTATGATGTTCCATCTTCACCCAAAGATAATTTCCACCCCCCTATGTACTCTGTACGGGGTTTGGTACAAGGAATATATCCTCTACATACTGTTTCCTCTATAGCGAACCACACTTCGTACACAGACTACCTTTGCGTTCTCTATCTTGTACTGATCTGCTCACCAATCTGGCGAACCTCCTCTATGAATCACCCTATTGTCTACGAACTGTTCTTTGTTCACAGACTGCCTTCACAAACATCCTGGGTACCGTTCCTTCTTCCTCCACGTACTTTATCCTTTGTGGCATAGAGTATCCCACAAAAACCATTGTGGAATTTCTTTCACGCGAACCACTAATGATTTTGCAGAATTCTCCCTCATGAACTTCATTAGGACTTTTCCAGAAACACATATCAGAAATATGTTCTCTAATGATATTCGATCATAATAGTAATCAATGAGATTAGCGATTTATATATCGGAAAAGATACTCACATAATCTTGTAATTTAAGATTTACCAAATCATCAATCTAGCCTTCACTGCATACTGATCCTTCTGCCACTACGAACCATAAGCCACCAAAAATCCATTTTTCCTATGCATTCTGTATACTTCTTTTTCTCCTATACGGTCTAGCTCCTCTACCGACGTCAATGCATCTGCGTACCACACTGCCATAAACTATTTTTCGTTTCGCAAACTGCTCCGGCAAACCACTCTCACCGCTCTGCGTACAGTTCATGGAAAACAAAACCACACTCATGTGTGGCCATATAGCTTTGTAAAAAAATGCAAGCACACACAATACATACTGAGAAGAGGCATATAGGTTTTTTCCCAACATTATATAATTTATTATTATGAAATAAACTTTTATCAAAAAAATTTCTACAATAAGTTGTTATCAAATCAGTTTTCTGATAACATAACCAAAACACATATTGATTAAATTTAGGACATATTAAAAATATATTGGTTATATATTATACTAAGTAAAATTATATATTAATAATTTAATTTGTAACAAATGAGGCATAATGATATCAAAAATATAATTTGGGAAAAAAGTTAATGTTATTAACACATGATTATTCAAATAAGCTATAACTAACCAAAATAGACCCCAAAACCATTATAAATGAAGATCATGACAAGATAGAGTCTATTAAAAATTTTATATAACATATTATTAAGTTAGATATGATTTTTATAGTAAGTTATTTTTTCATTAACTAAATAAGGAAACAATATAAGGGTTTTAAACCAAGTCATAAACTTTTATTGGTCACAAATATTATTTCTTAAGACATGTTACATGTTAAGAACATTGTTTCTTTTGAATTTGGTATTCAATATAAACATATATTATTTTATCATAAGAATCAAAATAATATTGGATTTACTAGAAAAATCATATTCCCATATTCAAGTGGTTATTTATTGAGTCACTTCTACATTAGTATGGATTTTTTAACCTTAAACTCATTCATTGATTTCTAATGTTTTATCATAAAAATTATTCTCCTATACATGGGTTATAGAAACATAATATTTTTTTATATGATATTTTATAATCTACTATATGTAAATTACATTTTAATTTAATCATGTTTTATTACTCTTTTTACAATGTGTGTTTCCAAAAAATCTAGTTTAATGTATTACTAATTCCCCTTTAATAATAAAATGTTTTGGATCCATCATTCTTATAGAAAAAATTTATTTCGTAATCAAGGATCCATTATTATAGATTATTTCAAATGGAAATTATTTTAAAGATTGTACACTTCATCTTTTGAAAAGAAACATTTTTAATATGTCATGTGATTTCACCATTTAAGATAATGAAAAATATATTTTCATTAAGGATATGATAAATTTTCACTTGCATTTCCATTTTCATTTGACAAAATATAACATAATAGGGGTTCTTGTTTTAGTATTTTTCTTATAATATATATATTACATCATTTTATCCCTTTTATTGACATGTTTTAAAGTAATGGAATCCATGATGGAAATTGAAAACAAATATCGTTTTATTATATGTTTTTTTTCCATATTTATGACTATACATATAACCAAGTTTTATTTAGTAAGAGATTCCTTATTTAATAATATTATTGTTCTTGATTACTCATAGGGAGAATACAATAGACAAAATTAGATGATTCGATGGGCCAAGACTTATATAACCCTACTATATATCTCTAGGTATCATGATACAATATAGGTTTTGGGTATTTAGTGTATGCCTACTCAATTCAGCATGGTCTCTCAACTACATTCTCGATGAAAAGAAATGTTTCTTATCGTAAGGCCTTGAAATATGGGTTTTCATGTATAGAATTATTCATTCCTATAATATGATAATAGAATTATTATTAACATTTAATTCATTAATTCTCATGGATACAACATGAATTCATGCTAAAGTTCATTATGGATCCATGTTGTTTACCTATTAATACCATCTATTTATTTGATTATTATTCAATAATTTCTATAGATTTATATTTTCCTTACTAAGAATTTTTTTCTCAACCTGTATTATGTTTTATTTCCCTAAGTTATTAAGGGAAGTAGTATATGTGACATGACTGGAAGGATAGATCAAAAAATTAATGGGATATTTTTAATAATTATCATGAATATAGTAGTTTTTTATATATAATGGTAAAACATCCTTTATTTGAGAAATAAATGTACTTTTTTTATCACTTCAAAATTCACCGAATCTCCAAACATGAAAATATCATATAGAATTATGTGGTTCAATAATAATTATTTATTTTTTAATTATAGATGGTTATTTCAAATATTTTATAGTTTTTATTGAATAATTTATGTAACTTATATGTCTTTGAGCACCGGATCTATGATTTCATGTTCGTGGCATCATATAAATGCCATCAAAATTGGTAATTACACATTACTAAATTGAAACAAATACTAACCATTAATAATATTGAAAAAATTATTGCCCATTTTAAATAGTTATAGTGGTCTATTAAACCTTTCCAAAATATGGTTAAGAACATAATCAAGAGAGTGGGGTGTAAAATATTAAAATGGTTTAGTGTTTAGTAAATCTGACATAGGATAATACTAATCATAAATAGTATCATTATTTGGTTAGTAACCTAAAATATGGTTTTTATATCTTGAAATATTCCAAGATTAATCAATGATATGGAATATAAAAATTGTAATAAACCCTTGTATATGATGTATCTAGAACTAGGAAAATGAGTCACGCCAGACTCATACCATAGTTCACATTAACAATCTCGAGTATATCATCTATAAGACTGTTACTGAAAAAATATGTATTTAAATGGTTCAAACAATGTCATATTCCATGATATGAATTATATAATACATTTATTAATAGAATAAAAATTGATAGAATGTTTATGGTTCATAAGTCCTAGAAACATTACCCCACCCTACTACATAATGTAGAACTATTTTCAATAATTTGCTTCACCAAATTTTGATCATTATGGAGAGTTTGAACATATTGATATGATATTAATGACAATCCCTTGACTTAGTAATAGACATCTACATCCTAAACATCCCATTATAGTGAAAAGTACACCTTTCTATAAACATTATGTGCTAACCCTTAATAAGACTTATGAAGAACCCTTACAAAACCCTCATGAATATCCAAAAACCAAATAACACTTTAGAATTTATTTACATGTCCTTATTTTTGAATCTTATGAAAATAATATTGATTGTTACGATTACTACTTCCGGAATCATCAAATTACTTTTCATTACATTTCTTTTGGTAATATTTCCTTAATTATTCCAGCCATTAGTTTCAATACACCATCATCTTTATCATTTTTTTGAAAATTATACTTCCAGAATCAATCCTCCAATATGATCCATTAAATTATCTAGATTATAGGAATTAAAAAACTAAAATGAATAACAATCCACTTGAGAATTATTTTAAATCCTCACCACTAATGCATCCATCAATAACCAAAAAACATTTTAATCACAATCTTTTTTTGTAGAGGAGTATGTCCCAACATGATTAGGTCATCCCATATAAAATGGGTAATAAATAAACCATAAAATATCATTGAATATAACCTTGTTAAATTTATCATTTGGATTTATAACACCATACACCATCAATAGATCTATCACTTTTTTCTCCAATAAATTCTGGATGAAGTGATACTTCAAATAAATATTATTTTTAATGGAATAAAACATTATATTATTGGATAAGTGGATTTACATTTGTAAATCATTGAATAATATTATACTCTCTCTCCATATTTAGATATAATAAAATAACACTTTCAAAAAAATAATCACCTCATCAACTATTGTTTGTTAAATAGTCTCAACATATTTTTTACAATGTTTAACTACGAGTAAAAGCTTTGACATATATTTCATGGATATGACTATAAATATAAATAAATATCCCATGTTTAACATATGTGTGTTAAAATATGTTTTAAATATTTAAATTTCAAAACCATTTTATAAAATCACCCATTATAAAATAATGAGTTAATAATTTGAAACCATTGACATACCAGATGATCCACCATACCACATCATAATGTTTACTTCCCTAATTTTCAATGAAACTATTAACTAGTCCCCTTTTATAAACATTGATATGTAATGTATAAACTATTTCAACAAGAAATATTCATCTTAATAATGATAAAGGAACCTTTTGCACAAACATATATTATAAATTCTTTCTTGGAGATTTCTCCTTACACACCCTGAGGTATTTCACCATTTAGGGTAACCTATTTCACCTAAACAATTATAAAATATTCCAACATTATCCGTATATAGTATGTAAAAGTTAAAAAAATTATTTCTTACTTTATATCTAGTATAATACATCCAAATAATTCATTTTTCTTGACCGAGATACATTATCCAATAAATACATAGACATTTATTCTTCAACTCAACAATGCTTTCCCTTACATGTCTAACAAAAACCTTCATTAAAATAAAGGCATATTATGAGGAATATACCATCATATAACAATTTTTATAAATAATAAAGGATCACATTATGTCAAAAAAATATTTAGTAAGTAATTTTAATTCTATTTCACCTACCTTGGTGGTTGCGTCAACCCATAAAGGCTATACATATGTTAAAACACTAGATCAATGTTATTTTGATCCATGAATCAATTTTCATACTCTATATAAATATCATCCTCAAAATAAATATGAATAAAATTGGTTTTCATATCTAATTAGTATATAAATGTAATCCAAATATCAAGACTATACTAAGAACCATTAAAATATTCAAGTTTTTTAACTAGAAAAAAGATCTAAAAGATATACCACTTAATTTTTTTTCAAAGCATTTGATGAAAATATTTTCCTAGTACCTTATTCTACTTCCTGCTTCCTCACTCACGTGATAATCTATTTAAAATTTAACTACCATATTTTGTACGACTCATTTGGTTAACTACAATACGAAAAACATGTATGAAATGTATTTAAACTCACATATCTAACTCCAATAGACTTGATTCATTCATTATTAAATAAAATTTAGGGATATTTGGTTCTCCATCACCCCTAAAAATCAAATATTTCATGTAAAAACTGTATAATTTCACTTGGAAAATAATATTTCCATACCTCTGAAACTGAATTACCAATTATTCTCTTTATGGGACTACTACTTATATAACATGAACTTATGGAAAAATCCCCTATGATTGTATATTGATTGAGTTTTCATGGGGTTTTATAAGTTTACCCATTCTAGGATACAAGTGGTCATATATAACATAGTATTTTCCTTTGAATCCCTATAGTACGAAGAAGAGACCGACACATAGATGATCATTGTCAAAAATTATTTGTATATAAAGTAGAAAACATTAGGATGGATCTGATTTAGCATACTAGAATAAAAATTACCTAATTAGATTTAATTAAAGGAATTTTTAGACACTATTTCATTTCTAATGGTAAATTACATGGATTCATTTTTTATATGATTTAAATTTGAATAAATTGATAAGGAATTTTCCAATGAAATATGAAATTACCTCACCAATGACATGTAAACGATCATATAATCCCATGGTTATTTACCTAAAAAGTTAGTGAATAATTTTCATGTACTCAGTAAGGATATATATCTTTATAAAACTTAGAATGTGTAACCGTGATGTTTTGTGGGGATAATGGATTAAATAACCATGAAATTATATTCTAAATTAAAACTTGTTATTAAAAATTTAGGGAATAATATGTAATATCCAATCAATCCCATTGAAATTTACACGGATTAACCTAAAATAGGATTAAATATCCATTTATGAAATTATCTTAGTATAAGAAGAGAAATGACCCATATGGGAAGACTAATTTTTTTAGAAATAACACAATCCACCATTGTCTCTATATATAAAAAATTACAATGAAATAATTCAAATCATGAGTAAATAGTTTATATTTTTTGAAAATAAATGAATATAAAAAGAAGAAGATGATTTTTTAATGCGTAAGTTAATTATAGAAATACTCAAATGAAGAGTAAAACATAGATTGAAAAAAAAATTAGAAAAAAATTAAAAAAATGATAATATGTTATATTTAATTTACATAAATATCTTATATATTCCCTTTATCCAAGATTAGGTTTACCCCTAGTAGTATAGGTTGTCCCCCTTGATTAGGGTTTCCATAAGTGGGTGGAAAGTTTTTTGAAATCAAACTTTTCCATCATTGACCCAAAATTATTACAAGCCATCTCCATCCACTTGATAGATAATAAACAGATACTACATTAATGAATTTGAGTGGGTCATCAAAAAAAAATTTGAATCATTATTTAAAATAACATTTTAAAATTTTTAGCCTAAATGGATTTATAACTATGGAGTTAAAGTGAAAATGGTTGTTTGTTGTTTTGGGCTATAGAATCGGGATTAGAATATTATATTTGATATAGGTTTCCTAGATAACCTTTCTAAAACTCATATTTTTTACTGAATATTGTTGAATGAAAATTTTCTCGTTATTTCCCCTATCAATAATTGAAATTTTATCTTTATCATGTTGGTATGAAGTTCAATGCATGTATTTTATTAGATTAGTGAATAGTTAAATTTACCAATAATGTTCAATGTTGAAGGTCCAAAAATTTTATTTTCCTAAATAATTATAGATTTTTTATATGTTGAAATAATATCCCTGGTAACATGGGTAAAATGGTCATGAAATATCAAATTCAACTTAAGAGTTGTGAGTTTTTTACATGGTGTTGATAAAATTCTGATTATTTTTGTAATTTATGATTAGTTTGGAAAAATAAATGAGAAATGTTGTTCAAATTGTAAAATTAACTAATAATACTATTTATTAACATTAAATCACAATGATATTATAATATAAATAGTTAAGATTAGTTTGTTTTTTGGACAATGAAACCAATATCTTATGTTTTTTACCCCTAATATTAAAATATCTAGTATGTTAGAATGAAATTCCCTTTTCTAATAAAAATTTAACATACACTGCATATTATTAATACATAACATTGAAAAAAAACTTATAAAATATTATTAAATAGGCCAGGTTTACAAGAATAATATAGCATCAAAATATAGATTTTGAAGCTCAATTACAAGTGGGGGTTGAATTAAAGGTTTAAAAAAATGGTTTTTATCCTTTAAGAAAACCTGTGTTTAAAAAAGCTAAAACATATGGATTTAAAAAACCTCTTTAGTTCTTAACTATGAAACTATCTTTCTTATTATATAATAATATGGATCTTATAAGTAAACTGAAGATAAGTTTACATAGAAAATATTTTACCTTAAAGAATATAAAATATTGTTTATATAAGAGTATAATATAATAATAATGTATAAGAAAGTTATGGTTTATTACTTTACAAAAATACAATGGAATTAAAACAAGTAATAGAGAAAAGTAAACAAGTACAGGAAATCTGTTTACCCAAAGATAAGGGTATCCAACATCCTTGGATAAAGATCTCATGATTTATACTGTCAAGATAGTTCGTCTTACCCACATTAGGGTAATCCATCGATAGGATTATCAGAGTCTGTATTTATATCTCAGTAATCCAAAAAAATGAAGGTAGTCAAAACCTCTATCTTCCAATCCCTGGAAGCCCTTGATTGGCCAACCAATCAGAATTGCACTAGGCAGACTGAACAAGTTGTTCATAGATAAACAAGTTGTTCATAGATTTCACAACGCATTATAGTCTCTCTCTAGAAATCACTACACAATATTACATCATGTAATATCTAGATGTTAGTTATGTATTTGGATAATAAAAATGACTAAATATTTATAGGAAAAAAATCCCACCTGTCAACTCCTCCACCATCGGTCATATTTTACCTTAAATTCTGAACGGACTTGTAGACGTGCCACTCAGCCAAAGATTAGTTAAAAACAAATAGTACAACATCATTTCATGTATGAAAAATGTGGAAAAATTACCATGTGTAAGAAACATAAAAATGCGAGGAAAACATTTTTAATCTTAATAAGTACTAACTTGTTTAGTATTTAATAAAATGAAATGTTACTTTATGGAAATCAGGTAACTGTAAAAATAAATTTAATCATATTCATAAAAAAGTGTGAATCAGAGTCAAAAAATATAAAAAATTGTATTTTTTGTAAAAGGAATTCAGATTACAAATTTAAAGGAATTCAAGATCTGAATTTTTGGGAATTTAGAATATGATTTATAATGAATTCAGAATATGATTTTAGAATAAATCATTGTCTAATTTTTGGAGAAATCTATGTCTGGTTTTAAGAGAAAATGGAATCTGATTTTAGGAGAAATCAAAATCTAATTTTAGTAGAAATCAAAATATGATTTCAGAAGAAATTTGAGACGGATATTAGGATAAATTAGAGTGGGATTTGTGTAGTAATATGGGTTGGAATTTATAATAAATTAGAGTCTAATTTCTGTAGAAATTGGGGTATGATTTCAGGATAAATCATAGTATAATTTTAGAATTAATCAAACTCACAATTCTGAAGAAATTAGATTCTACAAAACAGTAAGGTTCTATGTTAGATAATAATATGTTTTTTGACATAATAAAATATTTGGTAATCCATGGTTTAGTCAAACACTATATAAGAAAATGAAAACCATATGATGTAAAAAACATATTTGGGGAATGTAAATATTCATTATGAAATATTTCTTAGAGAAATATAATTTTCCTTAAGAATGTTTGTTTGGGATTTTCAAAACATAATGGAATGTAAAATTCAAAAGGGAAGTTATTGATTAAAAAATTTACCCATTTTTGGAAGGAAAAAATAACTTTTACTAAATGAATATAAAGACAAATGATTTTATTTTAAACATAAAATAAATAATAATATCCCTTTATCTATGACCCATAACTAATACGACTAACTATTCCTTATGTTTTGAAATCCCTGTAGATTGTATTCTTGTCTTTAATAGAGAAATAACTCTTCCTTACATAATAATTTATTCTGAATATAATATCCCATTACATAGACATTATGTTTCTTACGATTTTTTTGATTCTAATATTCTCCCCCTTTATGATTTTCAAAAAATAATAGAGGAAAAGAAAAAAATGTAGTTGAAAGGTTAGGAATATAAAAAATAATGCAATGTAAAGATCAAAAAATTTCATTATGATGACAAAATAAGTTTAAAAAATGATATATTTAAAAATAATTCATCCCTTTTCTCCTTTGGAATGAGATTTTTAGGGTATCCTTCATATTCTTCAATTCATTATGATCATCTTTAAACTTGTTGGTCAACTGATCCAAATCCAAATTTTTATATTCATGAACATTGGTTCATTTTTCTTAAGGTTTATAATTTCACTTTGAGACCATATCTCCTCTTTTTGATATGTGATATTTTCCCATATCATCAATATATTCCCTTTCACTTTTCAAATTCATAGAAACATAATTTAGCTTTCCACTACGGCATTTATTTTCTTGGATATGGGAACTTTCTATTGATTCGTCTTCTATAAAGGCTTGTTGAGAACTTTCTCATAATCAATGTGAGAAGTCTTGAAATCTTCTTCAAGTTTGATAATATTTTCCCAGATAATTCATGTTTATTCTTAATTCTAATTGATTGTTTATTGGAGCAGCTGACATTTGGAATCAATACTTTGAAATAAGGAAACGGTATTCACTAGTTTTTTTAGGGACTGAACAAAACAAATATTGTCCTAAGGAAGATGAGTATTATGAAGAAGATTAAATTATTTTTAATAGGGAACTTTATCTTGGTCATATGTTTTTCCCATATATGTTCCTTGAAAAAAATCCTTCTTGAATTTCACAACATTATGTGTCTCTGGTGATTCATCAACCACTTTCTTACCATTCTCTTCTATACAAATTCCCTTCTCAAATATTAGAGACTGAAGCCCACAAACAGAAACTTGAATTATTCAATCATCATAAACTTCTTTAACAAGACCTTTTCATCTATTTCATTATCATCATCAGGATGAATAAAATCAGGATTACTACATTCAATATCTGAAGTTTTATCTACCTTATCCTGAAAATCATCATTTTTTTAGAACAGATTGATGTTTTGAAGTGTTCTTAGGGGATTCATCTTGGGATGTTTTGATGGAAAACATATCAGAAAGATTTTCCTTGTCATGATATTCTTCCACAACTTTGATTACATCAACATTAACCTCTTCCTCATATTCTTCTTCTTACTAAACTTTTTATTCGTCAATAATAGGATCTAGAATTGTAATAAATTTCTTTCTATTATTTGGACTCTGAGTTTCAATTTGAACTAGATCTTGCAAAAAGTATTCTATTACCTGAACATGTTTAGATTCTTAATCTTTATCTCTATGCAAAGATTAAACAATCTCATATTTTGACATCTTCTTAAATTACATTTTTTATTTTTCTTGCATCTCAAGATCTTCAGCTGCTTGAATATTTAAGGCCTCAACATCAGTAGGATCTAATCTAAACAATTCATATCCTTCCATATTTTTCATATTTGGATCTCTCCATTGGCTGACACATCATTTGATTTTTTTCTTTTTCATCCTGGGTGGAGCAGATACTGACTCAGGTGCTGGTACATTCTCTTTCGATTCGTGCTCTTTTTCTTTTAATTTATTTTGGTTTTTCATTGAACATTGTCCTTATTAACCTTTCATGCTGATATATTGATCATCCATATCAGGAAGATCAAAAAACTCTCATGAAATAGTACTAAAACTAATTTTAATCCTTATTAGAGTATCATCACTCAACAACATCATCTTGAAAACATCAACCTTTTAGAAGCATGGAATTTTGAAGGATTATAAACACAAGACAATGATTTTGGTGTAGATATCATGATACATTATGATCTAAGACATGAGGGTTCCATTCTTGATATTTTTTATTTTCATATGAATATTACTGATGAGGTTTATATCCCTTAGATTCACCAATAAATCTATCATGAAGATATACCATTTCATAAGGGAATCCTTGTCCCCCTTTCTTAGAACGAGAAAACCATTCATCCATAGAGACAGAAATCTATAATTGATTGTACGATGAGAAATATTCAGTGACATAACTCCTTTATGTCAAAGACACTTAATTTCCTTATCCTTGTTAAAATATAATTCCTTGTCTAGTAATTTATGTGAATAAAATACTTCTTCACCTTCGTAAGGTATATCCATGATACTCGAGTCCTTATTGAATGACATTGAATATGTTATCCCACAAATCTTGAAATAAATTTTCTCTCATACTCCTTCTTCATAAAACTAAACTGTCTCATAAAATTCTATAAGAAGATCTAGATAAACCATATCCCAGTTCTTTATTTTCTCAATGCAATGATTTTTCCGATGATTTTTCATTATGATTTTCAAAATCAATGAATCATACTTCCAATGAAATTTTGATCCAGCAACCATTTATTAAAATTTTTCATTCCAAGAGTTCTTTGGTAGAGGCTATCTATGTTATTGATGAAACATCAAGAGGCATTTAGTGGATAAGAAAATATGAAAAACTGAATGGTGACTTTCAATGGAGGAAAATCATTGGCACAAAATCACTGAGATAACCGATGTGAGACGTTAATATGGGGCATTTATATTTCCTTTGGATTGACAAGTTATATTACCAAATCAATCAAATAGTTTAGATTCTATCGATATGATCTAATGGTTGATATCAATGCCGAATAAGAAATATTATCTTCAAAAATTTTATGGTTTTAATGAAAAAATTGGATTTAAAAAAATTGAATCCTATAAGGTTTTTTTAGAGCAATATTAAAATACCAACATGTAAAAAAATAAAATTACAACAATTTAAGTAAGTAAAAATACCTTCCAGATTACTCATAATGAATTTTAGAAATTGATATGGTTCTTCTTATAAATATTAGTCTCCAAAAGATTTATTAAGGAAATAAAATTTTTTGGTGCCAAAAATGTTTTTATGAAAAGAAAATTTTTATGTTTGAAAAAAAAATTAGGTTATGAAAATATAAAAGAGTAAACATATTTACTCCCCCTATAAAAAGGAGTATTATAATGTAAAGATATTGGTTAAAAAAAATTAATATTGATGATTACCTTGTGGTTAAAATTCCAAAAATTTGTATAATGTATTCAAATCAATCATAGGATAAAGATTTTGTAAATATTTCAGAAAGTTGATATTGTGTTATGATAAATTGAACAATGATATATTCATTCTATTTGTAATCCCTAAGAGTATGATGCCTAATATTTTTGTTTTTTGAATGATTGGGATGTGTAGGGTCTTAACTTAGGGAAATTCTACTAGAATTATACCACATTATTTTTGTTTTTGGAAAAACTCATGCCATAGTTTGTGAGTGTGTGTTGCATCCACTATACATGATCACAATAACTTCTAGCTTCTATATATTCAGCATTAGTAGTGGAATATGATTCTGGTTTTTGCTTCTAACTTGACCCAGAAACTAATGAATCTACTATGAAAGGACATGTTATAGATGTAATTTTCAAATCCATTCTACACCCAACAAAATTATTATCTGAAAACATTTAATAAAAATCATTTCTAGAAGAATAGAAAAGTCCTAAATCCATTGTTCCCTTTAAATAGTGAAAAATTATTTTGAATTCTTTTAAATGGAATTATTTTGGATTATGTTGATATATTGAACATATGTATAATGAAAACATTAAGTTTGGAAGACTATATATTTACTATAATATACTTCATATTGTATCTCTAAAAGATGATTGATCTAATGGTTTTCCAGCTCCATCAAGATCAAGTGAATTTGAGGTACTAATTAGATTACATATAATTTTAGTGTTGTCATATCTATAATTATTAAAAAGATATTTAATATACTTATGTTGAGATATATAAGTTTTTTCTTGTTTATGAGAAATTTTAAAACCAGGAAAAAATATTAACTCAACCGTCATACTCTTTTCAAACTCAGATTTCATGGGATTCCCAAAATAATTAGGTTGGGATTTCTAAGTTGATCCGATTTTAATGTCATAAACATAATTTTATACAATTAAAACATTTTTCATATCATTATTTATAAAAAGGGTTGGATTAGCCATTCCCTTAACAAAATTGTTTTTAAAAAAAAATCATTTAATTTTAACATACCATGCTCTAGGGGATTTTTTAAGTCCATATAAATCATTGGTAAGTTATTAAACATGTCCAGGTTGTTTTGTGTCTTCAAACCCCAAGGTTTCTCAATATAAACATATTCTTGAACATATTTGTTAAGAAAAGAACACTTCACGTATATCTAAAAATAATTTAAATTAAATAATGATTCAAAGTCTATTAGAATTCGAATAGATTTATATATTTCTACTGAAGTGTATAATTCTCGATAGTCTATTACTTCTTCATTATTATTTCCTTTAGAAAATAATTTTGACTTATTTCTTTTAATGATACCATTTTCATTATATTTATTTTTGAAGGCCAACATTACACCAATTATAGAGGTTTTCTTAAGTCTTTTCATGAAGGTCTAGATATTGTTCCTTTCAAACTCATTTTGTTTATCTTGAATAGCTTTAATCCAATCATCATCATCTAAATCATCATCAGTGATTTAAGTTTTAATTTGTACAGAAATGATAGATGTTCTAATTTATTTTCAAATGAACATCAAGTCCCTTCAGGTTGATTTATATCAACAATTATACTATCACTGGGAATATTCTAAATAAACAACCGATTTGGTTTTTCTAAAACATGTTCATCAACATAAGTTAAAAAATCATCAAGAGTAAGTAATTTCAAAACATTTTCTTGAATATTTTCCTTATTATAATAATATTTAATCAAATAATGATAATTAGTTCTTAAAAACTCATCTAAATATGAAGGTTGGTGTTGTTTAAATATAAAAGTATAAATTTCATCAATTTTTTCATGTGATATTTCCTCAACAATAATATATTTTAAAAATAAAACTCTATTAGACATAGAAGTAATAGAGTACTAAAAGAAAATTCCTTTATAAGATTTGGGTGAAATTTTTTGTACGTTATACTTAGTATTCATGATGAATACGTTTAATCCAAATACATTGAAGTGAGAAACTTTATGTTTTTGACAAGTCCATAACTCACAAGGTGTATTATTAAGAAAAGGTTCGATTAAAACCAGATTTATTGTATAACAAGCATTAATAAGAGCTTCAACCTAGAAGTTTTTAAAAATAGAATATTCACTCTACATGGTTCTAGTTATCTCTTGAATAATTTGGTTCCTTCTTTAAACAAAATTTTTTTTGAGGCGTTCATAGAGCTGAGACGGTATGATTAATGCCTTTCTTACTACAAAAAGATTGAAATTCAGAATTTTAAAATTCACGCCCATGATCACTATGAATAGTTACGATTGAAGGTATTTATCATTTCTAAATTTGTCTGAATATAGATTTAAAATAATAATAGGCTTCATATTTATTTGGTAAATAATTGGACCATGTAAATCTAGTGTAATCATTAACTAAAACAAATACATAGTATTTTACTCCAATAATTCAATTTTGTTTTGGACAGAAAAGATGCTAATGAACTATCTATAATGGATCAATATTTGAGACTTCACTAATCTATTTAAATCCTAACATCTATTTCATTCCATATTGATATGGATCATAGAATTTTTATGAATCTAATCTATGCTCTCTTAGATCCTTAATGAGTCTTTTCATTGAGGTTTTTCTTGAATTCCTAAGGTCATAGTGTCCTAATACTCTATGACATAACCACGATTGATATTCTATTATTCCAAGGAATGGTAGGTCATGTATTTTAAGGTCTTTTATGTTCATTGTATAAACATTCTCATGCCTATGGATAGAGAGAATAAACTCATCCATTAAATTGTGGACTATACATTTATCATTCCTAAAATTCACAAGGTATCCTTCATCAAATAATTTTCTTATGCACATAATGTTGTGTTTAAGACCACTAACATTTTAAATTAAATCCTTTACAAGAATACCAATGTTACCAGTAACAAATAATTTCTCCACAAGGATTATCTTTGAATGTTAGTTTTCCACCATTCATCTTAATAATATTTTCAAAGAATTTTTTGTTATCAGTCATGTGCTGGGAACATCCACTATTAATATACTATGTATTATTGTTGGTATGCCCTTTGTTTTCTTGAAAATAAAATAGTTATACTATTGGAATCCAAAAATGTTTGGATATAAAATTCTAGAAAGTAAAATCTTTCATATGCAAATTTTCATAAAAAATAAGCTTTATGAAATCCTTATGACATGGTTTTTTTTAAATAATAATTGTTCCCCCAATTTCCACCACTTTGACACTTGGTCAAAAAATATAACTTTGGGGAACAAAATAGTAATGACTTAAAACTCGTTTTGAACATAAATAAAAAAATCTAGACATATTCCTTATAGGACCATGTTTTAATTATATTTTATCAAATTATTTCCCAACTGAAGTGAAATTTGATAAAAAAAAATTAAATAAAATATTTCAGAATATTTTCTGATGAATAAATTCTTATCCTTATAGTCATTAGTCCTAGAATTTGAGTTAATCTCTAATTGTGTTTCATAGAGAAAATATTTTCATTATCCTTAGAATGTTTTTACCTCTTATAAGTAACATCCTGATTATTTTTTTGAAATATTTTCAAAATCATGAATTTTTTGATCGAGATAATTTTAATGATCTGATACTTTTTTTATTAAAACATATATTCGAGAATTTTCATTCTATAACTTCTTTTTTATTTTACAATTCTCCTTCTAAAGTAATTTAAAAAATATAGGGACTTATTCCAAATAATGAAAATAATTAACCTCTTTTGAGGAAGATTCATCATCCAAAGATTCATAATTCTTTTCATTTGGATGATTTGAATTTAAAGGAATGTTGGTTAAAGATTTAGTTGTATATAGCTTTTCCACGAGACATTCATTTTTAGTAGGAAATCTGGCTATAAGACCCATATTCACTAGAATATATGATTCATATTCTAAGGATTGATCTGAAGAGTCTCCACCAATGGCACTCCAGGTGTCATTAGCCTTCAGGACGTTATTATACTTCGATTTTTAGTACTTATTTTTATACACTTCAGAATTATTATCATTTCTATACTTTCTATTAATCATAGGACAATCATGTTTAATATGTCAAGCCCTTTTAAATTAATAAAAAGTTACTTATGAATATTTCATGTCCTTTATGTCTTTCTTATTATATATGTTCTGAAAATATTTCTTTCCCATAATCTTGTTCATCCTTTGTGAAATATTGGCTAGTTCATTCAAAGATTGATCATTGTCACTTAATTCAGATACTAAAATATCTCTCTTAGAATTTTATCTAATAACACATTTATGAGTCTTTTATTTCATATAATTTGATGTAGTAGTGAAATAAGAACATTCATTACCCTTCATTCTCTTACTGATTTATTCATCTATCTTCATTCATGTATCATGCTGAAGAAGAGTTCCAAATAACTCATAAAGAGTGATGTTAGATACATTCTTATTTTCATCAATCTCAGTTCTTTTAAATTCCCACTAATTGGGTATAAAATATATTATATTGTTTCTAATAAACTCATCACCATGTCCTTTATCATGAATAGATTTAAGATAGATGATGATTTTCACAAATCATTGATTCAATTTGTAAACATGTTCTATATAAAGAAACATAAAAGCAGTATATTTATCTCTTATCATAGCTCTTCTTGTTTGTATCACATTTGACGTTCTGATGTGTGTTACTTCAAGGTTCATCAAAATTATATTGGGAGATTCAAAAGATGATATTTTACTATAACTATTCCAATTCAAGGAATGTAAAATAGTTTTTTACCATGTAGTTTTGAAGATATTCTTGTTTTTTTTCAGATATGTGAATGTTCTGATTTCGTTTTAAGGAATCTTATATTCAAAAGTGAAAAGGAAAAAATTATCCTCTCCAGTGTTTATAATAAAATATTCATCTCATAACCCCATTACTCATATTAATTTCTATCAAAATTGGTGGTCTTTTAGGATTTAGATTTTCTATAGAACCAAACTTCATTCCTTTCATTCAATAAGAAAATATATTTTCCACAAAATGTTTTAGTATTAAATGTATATAAACATAGAAAATATTTAAGAAAATTAGTACATGTAAAGATAAGAAATAAAATATGATCAATAAAACCTATATACAAGTATAAGTATTTCAGAGACCTCCATGGATATAAATTATAGGATCCAAATGTAGATGTAGATGTTCAATTATAAGTGGGGGTGAGTTGTAGGTTTAAAATTTTTTATCTTTAAAGGGAATATATGACTAACAATGATAAATAAGATGGATTCACAAAACCTATTTTCTTCTCAACTAAGAAACAAACATTATTATGATCCAAGAATTTGGATCATATAAGGAAACTTAAGATAATTTTACTTAGAGAATATTCGACATCAAAGCATATAGAATCGTGTTTATATCAGATTAAACAACAATAAGAAGTTATAATAAAGTTATACATTATTTATTTAATAAGATTATCATGAATTAATACTTCAAACAAATAAATGTAAAACTGTATAGAAAATCATTTATACAAAATAGATGGGTAACCAATAACCTTGGATAAGGTTCCCTTGATTTATACATTCCTGAAAGTTTTTCCTACCCACACCAAGATAAGCCCTCGATAAGAGTACCATTGTCCGTCTTTCTATCCTCGCATTCCCTCAAACATTACTGTAGTAGGCACCTATTTCTCCCTATTTATGGAACCCCTTGATTGATCAACCAATTGGAATATCACTAGGCAGACTGAAAAAGTAATTCACGACTAAAAAAGAAGTTCTTATATATCTAATAGAACGAGACCCTCTCTCTTTATTATTCACATCGCAGCATCAAAACATTTAATATATGTATGTATATTGTGTATTTTTATAGTTTTAATGACTAGGTATTTATATGCAAAAAATACCAATGGTTGGATCCTCATACAGAAATAGTATTTTCCATAAATTTTAGAGGGACCTATACCCATGTCACTAAACCAACGATTAGTTTAAACTAGATAGTATGACGTTGTTTCATGTAAGAAATCTAGGGAAACATTACCATGTGTAAGAAACCTAAATAAGAAAGGAAATTTTTTTTATGTTTATAAAACATTAACAATGTCAAGATCTGATAAAATGAAACATTTAATTTATGAAATGAGTTTACTACAAGAAAATTATTTAATAATATTCTTAAGAATGTGAGAATTAGGTACTTAAAAATATGAACAATTGGATTCTATGTAAAAGTAATTTAGAGTCTGAATTATAATGAATTTAGAATATAAATTTTGAGGAATTTAGAAAATTATTTATGAGGAATTCAGAATATAATTTCAGAAGAAATCAATATATGATTTTAGGAGAAATCAGAGTATCATTTTAAAAGAAATCATAGTATGATTTTAGAAGAACCTGGAGTCAGATTTCCAGAGAAATCAATGTATTATTTTAGTAGAAATTAGAATATTATTTCTGGAGAAATGGGAGTCTGATTTCAAAATAAATGGGAGTATGATTTCAGATGAAATCAGTGTTTGATTTCAAGAGAAATTAAGGTATGATTTTAGAAGAAATTAAAGTCTAATTTCAAGAGAAATTAGAGTTTGATTTTAGAATAAATCAGATTCACAATTCTAAAGGAATTGGATTATAAAATGTGTTTGTTATTTTTGAAACATAAAGGAGTGTAAAATACATAAGGGAACATAGTGACTCAACAAATAACTCATTCCCAATCCCATTGTATTGTTTAAGTTCATCTAAATTTTACATAAAATTTTGATTATGCATAATTATTTGTTGTACATTCTAAAATACATGAGATTTATTTTTATTCAAGGGTAAAATATATAAGGACCATGTGGGGATCGTGATTATTATCCTAACATGAGTACTTAAATATTTAAATAATTAATTTTATTTTATTCTATTTTCCCATGGTTATTGAAATTAAATTCAATAAATTAAACCACCCTATAGAGACAATGTTGATGAGTCCCAAGAACTCAGACATTAGGGAACCAATTTAATATCACATACAAATATATCATCAGTATTTAACATAATTAATTAAAAATTAAAATAACTTAAATAGAGATTGAATACCAAAATTTGGGAAAGAGAGTTATGTACTAATTCTCCTTAACTATACAATTCACCATATTAGGTAAATCCATTTAACAAAATAAATAAATAAATAATTTAATTTTTAATTTAACATTATTTTTTCTATTTTCTATAATCATATTAATCCTAACATAATAACTAAAATAATGATATTTATTATGGTCCCGAAATTCAAATTCATACACCGCAATCCAAATGACAATAATTATGATATACTAATTAAATTGATGAAAATATAGATAGTGAATATTCTCATCAGACAACCACACATTGCAAATTTTATGCTTCTCAACTTAACATGCATTATAATTAAAATTATGTCATGTAAAATTATTTGATATTTAGTTTTATTGATTGTAATGACCATTATTAATTATATTATTTGATATATATTATTTTCACCACTAACATTGAATTAATATACCACAAGTGTTTAAAATTCAAATGTTCAAAAAGTGAAATAAATTGGCGATAGAAGTTAAACTATGAAATATGAAATATAAACATGGAATATAGTTGATTTTTGGTATAAATATAATGGTTTTTTATTACCAATTGATCATTTGAGGTCTATGTCACTCAGAAACTCCTTATAAGATGATATAATATATTTGAATTATTGAAATTAAGTGGTAATTATTTCATGTTCTTGTGATAATGTGTCTCATAAAAAACATAATTCAGAACCAAGAATACACTAAGGGGTTTTCAAAAGAAAAATAATAATTAACAAAAAGAAAAAATTACTATTTTATTTTAGAATACCTAACACCACCTCAATATGCAGGTAAAAACATAAAAAAACTATATATTTACATATACTCACAAAAACTATCAATATATGTACATATATTATAATGATGTAAAAGGAAATAGGAGTGTTAGTGGGTTAACTATAGGTACCATGGAACTGTGTCACTTCGATTGAAGGTTTGAGCCATTTAACCTCATGATAAGTGATTATTTTTACACATATAGATATGGGAAATGGTTTTCAAAGAGATTAAAATTGATATACAAAAAATAGAAAAATTAATTGAAATGAAAATGAAATAAAATAAAATAATATCAATGAAAATAAAAAAAATATTTTTTGTTCTATTTTAATTTTTCTTTCAAAAAACTTTTTTTTAAATTTCCTTTTTTACACACAAAAACATAAAATGAAAAGGAATAAAAACAAAATCTAATCATTTGTTTGGTTTACTCTGAGAAATTGTCAGGATAAAGTTGGTTTAATGACTTGGACTCCAAAAAATACCCAATACTATATTTTAATATCTTATATATTCCTCTTCCTCAACTTCCATTAGATTCTAAATGTTTATTCATTTGGGGTTACATAAATGTTTTGAATTATATTTAACAATAATCTTATGTGTTTGAAAGAGTTATCTAATTGTAGTAATATTAGAAATGGTCCATCCAATTTATTTCCATTTCTCACTCAAGAAATCTAAAATAATTTTTTCTTGTTTGGATTAAATATAATAATATATAAGAAAGACATGGTTTGGATTTTCACATTTAATTAAAAATTTAGCGGGGTTATTAAAACCATAAATTTTGTGATAGATTGCATACCATTTCTAAATAAAAATTTGGTTTTTTTATCAAA
Organism: Viscum album; assembly: GCA_963277665.1. Classification (NCBI taxonomy): domain Eukaryota; kingdom Viridiplantae; phylum Streptophyta; class Magnoliopsida; order Santalales; family Viscaceae; genus Viscum; species Viscum album. The sequence goes on along the minus strand of OY728137.1, from coordinate 299,216,344 downwards.
CTATATTTATTTTCTAGGAATTCTTGATAGATTTTTTTCTTTTATAAAGTCTTTTCATCCAAAAAAAGTTTATGTATTAGTTTTAGGACTTGTAATATACCCAACAATTCTTATTTATCTAATGGTGTCACTAATTTTTGGTCTTTAAAAATAATAATTGGATCTATATAAAAGTGATTAAATTTGAGGAGATAAAAAACCCACATGTGGACAATGTAAATAATTATCTTATTGTTTTGAGCATCTTTAAACAATTAATTGGTATTTTTTGGATAAAATTAAATAATAACTATCAAATTAATCTCATAAACCTCCTAATAATCCACAATTTTATACCATTCAATGTAAATATTTAGATTAAGTCTCATATAGTTGATGATTTTATTCATGTTTATTTTAATTAAACAGATAAATCTTTTTATTGTCTCTATTAATCTACAACCAAGGATTAATGGAGTTTGTTCCATGGTTAATATGATTAGAATATAATTTCCGAAATAATGAAGTCTACATGTTTTATTAAGATCTAAAAAATTACCAAAACATCAGTTAAGATAAACATATGAATCCAAATAGTATGATCAATAATTTGAAGAGTGAATTAAGTGGGTAAGATCTCCTCATTCCATCCCTAGAAATACAGTTTATATGGAATAAGTTTGAAATTTTATCATATATTACATAATGATTTCACAAAATTTTTCTCTCTTAATTCAAAATTTATGAATAGATAGCTGGGGTCTTTCAAATTAAGAGAGATGGTTCCAAAGATTAATGTGCTCTGATTCGTTACAAAAGGACCTAGTTTCTACAAAAGAATTTATTTTTCAATGTAGATAGGTCTTTTTGATACTTGGATTACTCAAATATGGTTTATATTTCATATAAAAGGGGAATTTTGATCTTAACATGGGAGAATATTTCCTATAATTGTTTATATATATCACCTTTATATACTCCTCCCATTAAATATGTGAAAGGGTAATGTTGATAGATTTTTTCAGGGGGTGGTGATTCATCTGCATTCTCATATATACTTGATAATTTTTACAATGTTTCCTTAAAAGTTTCAATATAATTTAATGATTTATATGTTTTTATATTAACTATTTTAAGGTTTTTAATGGAATCCCAACATTTCAATATAGTCTTTTTTTGATTTTTCTAATGGTGGACTATGTATGAAAAAATTATCCCATAAGGATGAGGAATTGATATCATAATGGGTTATAGGAAACAATCATTTTTTAATATTTTCAAATTATTGTTGATGGAATTAAATTAATAAATTCAACTTCTCTTTTTAAATAAATAGTCATTTAAGTACTATGTGTGGAATTCATTTGGAATGAATTTTAGTTGGATGGTTAATACTAGTAGGATATTTTTTCAATTGGATGTGATTATGGTTAGTATGTTTCAATTATAATGGGGTATTTTTGTAACACCCCAAGCTTCCACGATACACTTCTCTTTGAATAATACAATAGCGTGTGTTGTATGCAGCTTTGAGTTCTAACACACCACAACCAATCAAACATTCCATTATGAATAGTAATACCCAATTTTTAAAATTTTATAAAATTTATCTTTCAAAATGGACTTCTTTTTTGGATTCGGAATATCGAAATTATCTTATAGTGAAATTTTTGGTATTTTTCTGAAAACATTCAATTTTTGATGAATAGTGAAAAAACTGAGTTATAGTTTAAAACCAAATTTTTATTGAAATAATTATTTGTTTTATTTAAATTTATTTTAGGTCAAAATAGATACATAATACCTATATAAGTTCAATGTATTTCATTGGAGTCAGTTTATAATAATTTTAGATATACAAAAATTTTATTGAAATTTTTACTGTATTTTACCCACCTCCTAGGAGCATTTGTAAATATACATAAAACATAATTCTACCTCTTTTGTGAGTTAATTTTTAAAAATCCAAGAGACACGGTTGATATTAGTAAGTAAAATGTTGTTCAATAAGATGAAAATAATTTTTGGTGAATAGTAACTTTTTAATTTTATTTACCATGGTTAAAAGTAAATAGGGTAATTAAGGGTAAAAATGATATTATAATTACCCTAACACATGTCATAATTCTATTGGATAAGTGAAATTCGACCAAAAACAACCTTAAGAATAAAATATGATCATTTAGGTCCACTTGGATTAGATTAGGGCATTTATTATTATTTAATTCAAAGAAGAGTTAAAAGTGTTAAATTCATAGTTTAATAACTAAACCATTTTAATATAGAGATAAACATAAGATAAAGTAGAAAATAAATATTAATTATAAATATAAATAGATTTCTCACATAATGGTATTTTATTTATATTTTTTCGAAATTAAATAATTTAATTTATTTATGACACAATGATGATGTAGTAATTACCTAATTAATGAAATATTAAAATAATTGATATTATAAATATACAAATAAATTTAATTTGATACTTTTTATCATTTCCACTAATTTTACAGTCTAATATGGCATATTCGGGTTGGTTATATGAATTTTTTTTAAGTAATTTTTTTTGAATTTAGCAAAAACAAAATACCAAATAGTATCAAAATTGACATATAAGAGTTTTTAAAAAAATATTATATTATTAATTGACATTATATTGCTAAAAATCTAAGGTTTGACCAAAATAATTTCATAATGATAGGTGTATCATTAATGAACCACATGGGGTTCTCTTAGAAGTGTATAATATGTTTATTAACCATATAATATAAAAATACAAAGAGACATGGTAAATGTCCAATTATTTAACTAAGAGTTTATTCTAAAATATAGGGTTAATATAGTGACACAAACCTATATAAATACTATTGGTTGATTGTTTTTAGAACCATCCCCACCTTAGATTTTAAATAATCCATTTTGGATCCATTATTAACCGAAAATTAGTTTACTATAAAATAATATTTCTAGCTTTTCCTAAGGTGCCCTCACCCCTATTATAAAAGGGCACTCCCCCTTCTCTCTAAGTCACACTGTCGAAGCCATTTGGCTCGGCCAAACACTATCAAAATAACCTCTCAACTATCCAAACTTCATCTTAGGGGCCTTAATTTAGTCTGAAATCCAACTTGTGGATCCCTTTTGATTATATCAAAAATAAGAACCCGAAGAAATGGTAAATATTTCATCACCTCTTTCAAGTTCCTTTCTTCTTCCACTTCCTCTTTCTTAGTTGTTTCCATTATAAAATAATAACTCCAGTATCTTCTATATGATGTGATGTTATTATAAATACGTTACAACCATATTCATTTTTCTATCCATCATTTGAATGAAATGTCACCATACGTTCGTATGTACGGCTTACCGTCTCCACGTCGTGGTGTAATTGTTATTCAATACATTATTATTTGGATGGGTATAATAATGATTTTTAATTGATGTAAATAATAAATATAACATGATAATGATTCTGTATATATGATATAACTTCCAATTATATATTATTTTAATATCGAAATAATGATATTGTCTCTCATGCGTACGTACGGATTACCCTCTCTATGAACGCGATGAGATTCATCCCCCATCATAATCCATTCAAGACTAATTTTCATTAGATGATTAAAAACAATGTTTAAAGACATAATATCATTCTGAATATGAATTTGATACATCCTATCCATAACAAATATTAATTACGTAAAAAATCATATAAAGGAAAACAAATCAGTTAACACCCAAAATGATGATAATAATAAAATATTATTCACAAAGAAATATTAAAAGATCATATATGATATCATATTAATGTATATGATTCTTGTATAATTTAATAGCAATTATTTAACCATTATACATGAGGTTAACCTACCCTCAACCAAGGAAAAATACATGGTAAGGGTTAATTTCACAATCTCTTTATTATCCAAGGTTGTTTTTATGTAAGCATCTACTAGTACCACTTTATCATCCTCATACATGTTTCTTAAAAATGTATTTCAATTTTTTTACTATTTACTAGAAAATTGGGTAAAGTCATTTATATCCTTATTTGACTTTATATTTTTTTAAAGAAATCATTCCTCCATTTTCCAAACAAGGTACTTTATGACCTTTTCGATAAAAATATGGTAAGAATGTTTTTTAACTTATAAAACAGGTGAGGCTATTTTCCACCATTATAACATTGTCGGATCTTCCCTAACAAGCTTATGAGAATATTTTCAAATTAAATCTCTTCTTTATAATTATGTTTAATCCTTTTTCAATTGAGGAATGCATTGGACTTAGTATGTGACAGGTGGAGCCCGCTATAACTCCTTGATGCATTAGTAGGTCTCACGAGACACACTATTGTCTTGGCATAGGGCCTTGAAAAAATCGTATTTGTAGTCTTGGCACAAGGCCTTGACTATGTGGTTATGAATGTATGGAATTATGCATTCCATCATTATGAAAGTGGATATTGATATTGCATGTGATTATTCGACTTGTATAATATCCATTGAGTAAGTAAATGGAATTATTTTGATTTTAACTTTTTCATATCATGCGGAAGTTCAAGTTTAAATGGCTATTGTTTTAGTCTTATATATTTCCTTAAATGTTTATACTTATTTATAAATTTTTTTCGCTATATTGTTATCCTTACTGAGCATCTGAGCTCACCCCTTTCTTTGTTTTATTTTTCCCAGGATGCAAAGAAGTATATTATGACTGACCCACAGGGATAGTCTATGGGATCTTAGTGTTGTATTCGGAAACAATGTTGTTGTGGTTTTCCATTTTATGAGGTAATATAAACCTTATGAATGTTTCTAGTACTTCCAAGTCTACTAAACTAATAGGTCTTTTGAGACATGATCTTTTGTGATAATTCCAATGATATGTAATAATGCACCGACTCTGGATAACTTGGGTCAGAGTGCTACACTTGGTATCATAGGAAGTTTAATACAAACCATGGAATCATGATTTATATAAACTCTGATTAGGGAACATTACCCTAAGATAGAATTTGAGGATTAGTATAGAAGAACTTCCTATAATTTTGGTATTGTAGAGATTTGGTGAGTTTTCTAAGAAATAAATCCCAGTCTGGATACGAGAATGTTGAGGCAGCTCTAGCACAGATGTACCTAGGGGTAAAATCCAAATACACCACTTGGAGCTAGAATTGAACTGGAACTAGTGCACGACAACAGTCCTTACTACACTCTTTATTATGAAACTCCCAGGAGATATTCTTAGAATAATTCTCATTTTCTTTACCAACCATTATGAAGGGTTTATGATTAGATACTTCCTTATAGAAAACATTTTTTATGATTATGGATTATATCCATAAACTGTTCAGTTTATGTTAAGTGTTTTACATGTTTGAAATTATGTTTTTCGATTCATAAACTAATCTAGTGTATGCCATTGTATAGAATTGGTGCCTAGTGAAAGGAATAGAAACTATATCAATGCACACACTCCATGTAGGGATTTCCCTCATGCTATTGATAATTATTGTGGAGTTGGTGATACAACTGTTACTGGTCATCTTATCACTATACTGGGACAACTCACTCAAGTTATGAATAATAACCTTCCCCGTATGGAGCACCCTGATCCACAATGCATAGGATCAATGTTAGAATTCTTTATGAGGAAACAACCACCAAAATTCAATGGGAGTACAAATCCATTAGTGGCTGAGCAATGGATAAATTCCTTAGAGAAAATATTATAGGCCTTGGGGAGTAGTTAAAGGGAAAAAGTTGTCATGGAAGTTTACCACCTCACTAGAGATGCTTATAAATGGTGGTCATTGATACAAATCACAAAAGAAGATGATGAAGTATCAAATATGGAATGAAGGGTGTTTAAAGAGATTTTCTTAGAAAAATACTTTCCTCGATACCATCAAGCAGATATGGAAAGGCAATTTCGGAGTTTGAGGAAGAAGGACGATGAGAATGTCTTAAAGTATAAGGATAACATTACAAGGTTAGTGAGGAATGATGAAGATTATATACCTAACCCAATATGTAATACTGATCGTTTATTTGATGGGTTAAAACCATTTCTTCGTTGAGCATTAGTCTCACAATCCTTCTCATCAAATGAGGATATTGTCTCATGTGCTATCAAGACCGAAAAAAATTCTCTAAGTCTTACGCCTTTAAAGCAAAGAAAGAGAAGAAGAGATCTACCGAACACTCTGGAAATAGAAATAAGGGGATGAAGGGAAAAGTGGAATATCCATCCTATAGTAAATTTTGAAAGAAACACCCTGTTACTTGCCTGAAGGGAATGGGAGTCTTTTACAAGTGTGGTGAAAAAGGCCACCAAGCTCATGATTATAAGGGGAAGAAAGAGGCAATCGATGTTGAATGCTTCAATTGTAGAAAAATGGGGATTTTGTAAATGAATTTCCTAATCGTCAGAGGAACCTACCTCATAATAGGCCAAGGGATCGAGGCAAAGCTTATGCAATCACTACTGCTAAGGTTTAATCTCCAAAAGATGTGGTGGAAGGAAATATAATGGTTTTCTTTAGTTTAGAAAATTCTTTTTTTGATTCTGGATCATCGTATTATTTCATATCTTCCCTGTTTTCTAGGAAAATTAGATTTTAACAAATTGATTTAACAAGGGAGTTATCAATAAAAACTCCCAAGGGAACTATCTTCGCAACAATGTTTTGTGAATCAGTTCCCACTATGGAATATAAATGCTCATTATTTGCTGATATCATCATCATACCCATGATTGAATTTGATATAATCGTTAGTATGGATTAGCTTTCCGACTATGATGTGAAAATTTATTGTAAGAAGAAGGAGGTTATGATTTTTGATGATGATGATAAAGAGAACCTTATCTTTAGAGTAGAATCTTTACCACCTGATTATTATCTAGATCCACCCCCAATAGCTCAAGTAAATTCAATTATTGGGGAGGAAGATAAAGAAATAACTGTCGGTGGGGAAAGGAAGGTTCAAATAAAGGATGAACCTATTGTGAATGAATATTTTTATGTGTTTCCAGAAGATTTACCTGGACCTCCTCCAGAATGAGAAATTGAATTTTCCATTGATTTAATTCCTCGTTCAATGACCATATCGAAAACCCCTTATAGAATGACCACTAAGGGATTAGTGGAACTAAAAAAACAACTAGATAAATTGAGCAATAAGGGATTTATTCTCCGAAGTGATTCTCCATGAGGATCCCCTTTCCTTTTTCTTAAGAAGAATGTTGGATCTATGAGGTTGTGCATTGACTACAGGGAGATCAATGCTATGACAATAAAGAACAAGTATCCCCTACCTCGCATTGATGATTTACTCAACCAACATCATCGAGGTCAATACATTTCAAAGATTGACCATTGATCTGGATATCATCAGTTGTGCGTGAAGAAGGAAGACATTATGAAGGCAACATTTCGAACCTGGTACGGGCATTACGAGTTTACCGTAATGCCTTCCGGGATGACTAATGCACCCTCTATCTTCATGGATCTAATGAATTGAGTTTTCAAGGAATATATTGATGACTTTGTAGTGGTATTTATTGATTATATATTGGTATAGTAAAAAATCTATGAAGATCATGAAAATCACTTGCGCATTATCCTGATGACTCTTATAAGACATGAATTATATGGGAAGTCTAGCAAGTTTGAATTCTAGTTTCAGGAGATTTCTTTTCTTGGCTATATAGTCTCTAAGGTTGGAAACTCCATTTATCCTTCTATGACAAGAAAAATCCAAGAATGGCTTCCACTGAGAAGTATAACTAAGGTACGCAGTTTTATTGGTTTAACAAGTTAATATCGGTGTTTCATCCATAATTTTGCCCTATCGGCTAACCCATTAACCAAGATCACATGAAAAAGGGTTAAATTTGTTTAGAAAAATGAGTGTGAAGAATGTTTTGAAGAACTGAAAATAATATTATTCAATGCTTCTATCTTGACTTTACCATTGGGGAATGATGGGTTTGTGATTTACAGTGATGCTTTAAAGAAAGGACTTGGTTGAGTCCTTATGTAGAATGATAGGGTTATTGCCTATACATCACGACAGCTAAAAATTCATGAGTAAAAATATCCTACTCATTATATAGAGTTAGCAGCTATAATCTTGGCTTTTAATATTTGGAGACACTATCTCTATAGTGAAAAATGTGATATATATACAGATCACAAGAGTTTGAAGTATATTTTCTCATAGAAAGAACTCAACATGAGGCAAAGGAGATGGCTTGAACTACTCAAGGATTGTGATTGCACTATACACTACCACCTGGGGATGGAAAATAAGGTGGTAGATGCTTTGATTAGAATGCATCATGGAGTTCTGAATAAGATGAGAGTTGAAAAGGATCCTATATACCTGGAACTGGTAAATATGGATATAAGAATCACCATGGAAGGTGAAACATCAATACATTTTCAAATGGTTTCCAAACAATCTTTACTAGAAAGGATAAAGAGTTCTTAGACCGGTAATGAAGAGTTACAAAAAAAGATTAATGTTGTGAATGATGGGAGATTGAGTGAGTTTGTGTATGAAGATGGAATTTTGAAATTTGGGATGAGACTTTGTGTTCCTGATATACATAATATAAAAAGGTATTGTTGGATGATGTTCATAGTTCCATTTTCTCTATACACTCTAGTTACACCAAAATGTATAGAGATTTGAAGTAACATTTTTGGTGGGATAACATGAACATGGATATTTCTGATTTTGTGTCAAGATGTATGGTTTGTCAACAAGTGAAAACTGGAAGGCAACATCCTGGAGGAGTATTTCAACCTCTTCCCATACCTGAGAGGAAATTGGATAATGTTACGGTGAACTTTTTCCTGGGACTACCAAAGACTCCTATATGGAATGATGCAATATGGGACATTGTTGATCATATTACCAAGTCAGCACATTTTCTTTCTATAAAATAAGATTCACCACTTGAACTATTAGCAAGACTATATATTAATGAAGTTATAAGACTTCAGGGAGTATCACTATTGATTGTTTCTGATCATGATCCCCATTTTACATCAAGATTCTGGAAAAGTCTTCAGAAAGCCCCGGATACTGAACATCGTTTGAGCACTGACTACCACCCCAAAACAGATGGAAATTCAGAATGGACCCTTCAAACCATAGAGGACATTTTTAGATCATGAACAATTTACTTTCATGGTATGTGGGATCAATATTTACCTCTGGTAGAATTTTCATATAACAATAGCTTCTATTCGAGTATTCAGATGGAACCATATAAAGCGTTAAACAGAAAGAGATGTCGCACACCAAACTATTGGGATGATCATGGTGAAAGAAAACTCATAGGCCCAGAACTAGTGGAGGAAATGATGGAAAAGGTGAAGGTGATCCAAAACCACATCAAAGCAGCTCAAAGTAGGCATAAGAGATATGTCGATAACCAAAGGATGGATTTGGAATATTAGGTAGGAGATCATTTTTATTGAAGGTATCTCCATGGAAGGGTGTTATAAGTTTTGGTAAGAAGGTAAAATTGAGTCCCAAGTACATCGTACCATTCGAAATTCTAGAACTAATTTGTCTTGTAGCTTAACATTTGGAAATGCCGCCAAGTCTCTCCAAAGTTCATGATGAGATCCATGTATCACTATTGAAATAATATAAGCCCAACCCAACGCATGTAATCACCTAGGAAGAATTAGAACTGGAACCCGATCTATCTTATTATGAAGAGCCTATCAAGATTCTTGATATAAGAGAACATGTTTTGAGAAACTGAAGACTTGTTTGGTAAAAGTTGTATGGGGAAACCCTAAGATGGAAGGGGCGACATGGGAAACCGAAGAACGTATGATGAAGAACCACCCAAGTCTTTTTATGCAATAATATTCTAGAAATTTCGATGATGAAATTATATGAAGGAGGGGAGAATGTAATACCACAAGCTTCCACGGTACACTTCTCTTTGAAAAATTCAATAGCTTGTGTTGTACGCAACTTCGAGGTCTAACACACCACAACCAATCAAACTAGCCATTATGAATATTAATACCCACTTCTAGAAATATTAAAAAATTTATCTTTCAAAATGGAATTCATTTTTGGATTCAAAATATCGAAATTAGCTTAGGGTGAATTTTTGGTATTTTTCTGAAAACTTTCAATTTTTAATGAATAGTGAAAAACACTGACTTATAGTTTAAAACTGAATTTTTATTTAAATAATTATTTATTTTATTTAAATTTATTTTATGTCTATATAAATAAATAATACCTATATAATTTCAATGTAATATACTGGAGTAAGAGTATAATAATTTTTGATATATAAAAATTTTATTGTACTTTTTACCGTATTTTACCCACATCATATGAGCATTTACAAATTTATATAAAACATAATTTTACCGCTTTTGTGAGTTTAATTTAAAAATTCAAGAGTCACAGTTGATATCAGTAATTAAAATGTGGTTCAATAAGATGAAAATAATTTTGGGTGAATAGTAACTTTTTACTTTTATTTACCATTGTTAAAACTAAATAGGGTAATTAAGAGAAAAAATGATATTATTATTACCCTAAAACATGTAGTAATTCTATTGGATAATTTTAATTCGACCAAAAACAACCTTAGAAATAAAATATGATCCTTTAGGTCCACTTAGATTAAATTAGGACATTTATTATTATTTAATTCAAAGAAGAGTTAAAAGTGTAATATTCAATGTTTAATAACTAAAACATTTTTAATATAGGGATACACACAAGATAAATTTGACTATAAATATACATTAGAAAGATAAAAATATTTCCTAAATAATTTGATTTTATTTATATTTTTTTTATATTAAATAATTTAATTTATTTATGACACAATGATGATGCATTAATTACCTAATTAATAAAATAACAAAATAATTGATATTATAAATATCCAAATAAATGTAAAGTGAGACTTTTTATGAATTAAAAAATTTTTATATGTTAACATGAAATATTTGGGTTGGATAGATGAATTTATTTCGAAGTAATAATACTGTTATGAATTTAGAAAAAACAAAATACCAAATAGTGTCAAAATTGACATAAAAGAGTTTTTAAAACAAATATTATATTATTAATTGATATTCTATTCATAAAAATATAAGTATCAGCCAAAAGACTTGTATAATGATATGTGTATCATTAATAAACCACATGGGGTTGGTTTGGAAGTGTATAGTAAATTTATTAACCATATATTATAAAAATAAAAAGAGACATGGTAAATGTCAAACTATTTAACTAAGAGTTAAATCTAAACGATAAGGTTAATATAGTGACTCAAACCTATCTAAAACCTATAGGTTGGGTGATATTCGACCCATCCCCACCTTATCCTTTAAGTAATCCAATTTGGATCCATTATAAACCAAATATTATTTTATTATAAAATAATATTTCTAGCTTTTCCTAAGGTGCCTCTCACCCCTCTTATAAAAGGGCACTCCCCTTCTCTGCAATTCACACCTTCAAAGTCATTTCTCTCAGCCAAAACCTACCCATATACCCTCTAAACTGTCCTCCTTTCATCTTAGAGGCCTTCCTTTAGACAGAAATCAATCCTATAGAGCCCTTTTGATCAAATAAAAAGAAAGAACTCAAAGAAGAGGTAAATATTTCTCACCATATTCAAGTTCATTTCTTCTTCCACTTCCTCTTTCTTTGTTGTTTCCATTATAAAATAATAACTCCAGTATCTTATATATAATGTGATTTTATTATAAATATGGTACAAACATATTAATTATTCTATCCATCCTTTGAATTACATGTCACCATAGGTGCGTACGTACGACTTACCGTCTCCACATCGTGGTGTAATTGTTATTCAATACATTATTATTTGGATTGGTATAATAATGATGTGTAATTGATGTAAATAATATATATAACATGATAATAATTTTTTATATATGATATAACATCCAATTATATATTATTTTAATATCAAAGTGATGATATTGTCGCTCGTGCGTACGTACGGATTACCATCTCCACGAATGCGATGAGATTCAATCCCCATTATAATCCATTCAAGATTAATTTTCAATAGACGATTAAAAATAATGTTTAAAGACATAATATCATTCTGAATATGAATAAGATACATCATATTCATAACAAACATTACTTACCTAACAAAGCATATAAAGGAAAACAAAGTTAACTCCCGAAACGACGATAATACTAAAATATTATTAACAAAGCAATATTAAAAGATCATATATGATATAACATTAATGTATATGATTCTTGTATAATTTAATAAAAATTATTTCACCATTACACATGAGGTTAACCTACCCTCTACCAAGGAAAAGTACAAGGTAAGGGTTAATTTCACAACCTCTTTATTATCTGAGGTTGTTTTTACGTAACTATCTACTAGGACCTCTTTATCATCCACATCCATGTTTCGTAGAAATTAATTTCAAAACATTTTTACTATTTACTATACACTGGGTTAAATTCATTTATACCCTTATTTGACTATATATGTTTTTAAAGGAATCTTTCTGTCATTTTACAAACAAGGTACTTTATGACCTTTTCGACAAAATTAAGGTATGAATGTATTTTAACTTATACAGTGGCTATAACTATTTCCCACCATTATAAAATTGTCTAAGCTTCTATTACATGCTTATAAGAATATTTTCAAAATAAATTTCATCTTTTTAATTATATGACTCTTAAATTATTTCAAAATTGAATGAGATATTTCAAAAAAAATCATTTGATTTCATCTATGTCAACATCCATCGATGGATTTAAAGCTTATTTGAAGTTGATTTATTATAGTACAAAACTTCCATATTGTATTGAAGGTTTTGTGATATGTTTGACTATAGATGTGTTATTTTTACACCATTCTGGGTTTATGTATAAAGTATTGAAATTTTGTATTGTAGATTTAATACTAATGTTTATATTATGTTTAAACCTTTCCATATGAGGAATGCATTGGACTTAGTAAGTGATGGGTGGAGCCTGCTATAGCTCCTCGATACAATAGTAGGTCTCATGAGAAAAACTAGTGTCTTTGGACAAGGCCTTGACAAAATCTTATGTGTTGTATTGGAACAAGGCCATGACTATGTAGTTATGAAAGTATGGAATTATGCATTCTATCCTTATGAAATTGGCTATTGATATTGCATGTGATTATTCGACTAGTAGAATATCCTTGTGAGTAAGTAAATAGAATTATTTTGATTTTATCTTTTCTATATCATGCTGAAGTTAAAGTTCAAAATGCTAGTGTTTTAGTCTAATACATTGCTATAAATTTTTATGCATAGTTATGAAAGTTTCCACTATATTGTTATCCTTACTGAGCATCTGAGATCACCTCTTTCTATGTTTTATTTCTCTCAGGATGCAGAGTGGTATAGTATGACTGACCTGCAAGGATAGTCTATTGCATCTCAGTGTTTTATATGGAAACAATGTTGTTGTAGTTTTCCATTTTAGGATGTAATGTAAACCTTATGAATGTGTCTAGTACTTCCAAGGTTACTAAACTAATCTGTCTTTCGTGACATGATCTTTTGTGATCATGCTAGTGTTATGTAATAATGCACCGACTCTGGGTAACTGGGGTCGGAGTGCTGTAATTTTGGAATTAGGAAGGTTCAGATTAAATATGGTTATGATTCTAAAATTTGGTGGAGGATAGGGACTTGGACCTTCTATATGATTGAGTGATTTTTTAGATTCCCAATGGAATCCTATATTCTTAGTGTAGTTTGGAATACAAGTGTTTTGGTAATATGGTTTCATAAAATTTAGGTAATTTACCACGATTAGTTTTCCCCCTAGAAATTTATCTTCTATGGAAGGAATTTTTGGGATCTTGTCAGTCATATGATCATACTCATAAAAAAATTGAAAATAAGGATGATTGTTTGAATATAATGGACATTTTTATAATCAATTTCCCTTAAATTTTTTTAGGGTATTCAAGATTATCTATGTGACTTTATTACTTCCCCGAATTTTCATAACAATATATTTGGAGGATTCTAATAATAGGGTGGCATTCCATGTGTTTTATTTTTTTTCATATGACCTTCTAGATACTCCTTAGAATCATTTGGTACATAGTTATTAATTGTTCTAGTAGAAAATATATCAATGAATATTTTTTAATATGTATCACTATAAAAATGATTCTGAATTATTTTTTAAAAAAATGGTGTCATACCATGTTAAATTTTTCTTTAGTTCTTTCCAAGGATTCATAAGATGACAATCCTTTTAAAAAAAATTTGAATAATATTTTTATGTTATTTTTTATAGGGAGTGGAATATATTTTATTGGATGTCTTTTGTTCTGTGATAATATTTATTTATATATAATGATATAAAACTATTTAATAATAATAAATATTAGTAATTATTGGTAAAAAGAAAGGAGACTAATTTAAAATGAAGCAATTTTATGAGTGAGGAACATGGTTTAATCCACAATATTAAAATACTGACATGAGGAAAATGAATCTATGAATCAAACCAATGATATTTTTTAGTTTGTTTAAGATATAGGGCGTGAAAACATGATGGTATTATCATGGGGAATCTGGTAAAATGTAGTAAGATCTGTTGGTCTATGTAGTTTTGAGGCAGTCATTATTGTTTGGATATACCAAATTTCACATGTTAGGGCTACCTCAATTTAATTTTCATTATGTTTCCCACAAGGTATTATAATTGGGTTTCATTATTGACCTTTCACAAAATTATAATAATGCTTAAAACACAAAATATTCGATAGATTATGATTTAAATGAATAGTACCACTATTATACGTGACTGTCTATATCTGGAATAATGCACCCTAACTAGATGAATTGAGTGGTCACATGTTTATGTGGATATACAAAGATGGAAAAGAGAAATTAAAAGAGGATTTGGAAAGAAACTTGAATTTTAGAGTCTATGATAACATAATTGGTTCATTGAAAATGATGACAACAATATTATTTCACATAAATTTACCCATTTCAGTGTTAAAGTGATCACGTGTATTAAATTTTGGGTTATTGAGTCATCATAGAATATAGAAGGCACCTATAAACACATGATCGATATATATATATTTATTGATTTTAATATAGTGATTCAAAACATTGGAGTTTATTTTATTTGACATAATATAATGTGAGAAGGCCAATATAATTTCTAATAATTGAAACGAGTTTATCTCATGTTATTTATAGGGTTATATTTGAATATTTTTAAATATTTCAGATTAATTATTTCGATAGAGATAAATCTAATAAAATATAAACATCCTTCATAAATAAGTATTTAATTATTTAAAAAATACATTAATATTCATACAAAATTTTGTAGTGTCATATTAATGAAAACTAGAATGTATAGGATCATTTTATCACTTAAAATGTGTCGCTATAAAATTAAGCGGGAATGAAGGAGTGACTAATTATCCAATGAAATTATCAATTAAAATAAGTGATTAAAAATTGATAATTTAGTAAATAAAATACAATAAAACCACTTTATTATTCTTGGAAATAACTCATATTATGGTTATCCCTCCATTAATGTAAATTACTCAATTAATGATGAAAAATAAACATAAGGGTGAATGAAGGAAGGGAAAATAATGAAATAATTAACACTCTTCTATTCTGTGATGAATTTCACACTCTTAGTGAGAATAAATTTACACTTGGTGTAAATGGATTCTAGATTACTATAATAATAAAATATAATAAGAATAATTTATTTTCTTTTAAATTACTAATTAAATATAAATAACATATAATATAATAAAAAATATTATAATGAAAAATTGTTAACATATAATTTAAATGAAAACACACTATCCTACTTCAGTAATATAAAAAAAATACTTAAATATGAATTCTGGGATCCATTTGGTGATCCATTGTTGTCTAGGTAATCTCCCTTGATTTGGGTAAGCTTAAGTGAGAGGAATGTTATTGGAAATTAAAATTTACAACCACTAACCAATAAATAGTGCAAGTGGGATTCCTATGCATGATGTTCCAAGATTATCTTTTAGTTGAAGAACTATTTGGGATCATATAATAATAATATTTTTATAATAATTTAATCGAATATCTGGTAAATCATAATTGTATTTTGAGACATGGTCTTAGATTTATAATGAAAATGGTATGCCATCATTATTGTCTATAGAATACGGCCCATAATTTAATATTTAATTTTATCAATCTTGGTTATCTCTAAAACCATGTAATTATTTCTTATCAATGTTTTGGGAAATGATTCTAATGATTTTATCTATTTTTAGTGAAACAAAAGATTTTTTTTGGAATCTATCATTATCGGAATATAATTATTTGTAGAATACTGTCTAGTTCACTTCACTAATAATTTATTGAAATTAATATCCAAAATGCGTGTCTTCCCAAATTAGTTTTTTTTGTATCAAGATTGAGAAAGTACTTCCAATAATAGGGGTAACTAGATTAGAAAATATTAAATCAAAATTTTTACCATTGATTATTTAAGAAGTTGATGGAAATTGTACCAATTATTATAGAATTTTAATTAGATTATTAAAATAAAGAAATAATATTTGAATTCAAGAACACACTAATAATGAATTTTTTAGAACTATGGAGAACATAAATACTACCATATACACAAATCATATTATCCCTTTTTATTGAAAAATCATTTTTGGTACTTTGGGATTTGATAACACCATTGAAACTCGAATTCCCTCTAAACATTCTTCATGACAGTTTAGTGATCATAGAACTTCCATACTCTATGAAATTTTTAGAACATCCAAAACTAATGGATGTCCATTCCACCAAATCTCATCTTATGATGATTCATTTTAATCATTTAAAAAAAATTCTTGGTTATGATCCTTAAACAAGATCTATACATTAATGATATCTTTATGACATATAAAAACATTATATAAGATGTAATCTAAGAGAAAAACCCTAATGATTTATCTCCATACCATAAATATTATCAAGATCAAGCGATAAATTCTGTATTTTACCTTTCATTAAAATTACTATGGATGTATAATTATGAACAACTGAATTTTAGATGATAAATTTTAATATTTCTTTTCAACTAATACACTTCAAGATGTTCTTACACCAACAGATATGATGAACATATTGTCACTAAGTAGAATTAATAATTTATTGAATTTGCCAAACATTCTTTAAGAAATATAGTGTGATTCTTCATAAACATTTCCCACACATTCAACTCTCTTAAATTTTATGGGAAATATTTATTCTATAAAATAAACTCTTCGAGGAATTTCAAATGAAAACCCTAAAAAATAATATTAAACTAATTGAAACCCAAGGATATAAATTCCAATGGAATAAAATTATTCTACTTAGTATATTCCATTAAAATTTCATAAAAAGAAACTATATATTTAATGGTATCATTCCAAATTAAATATATTTTAGTAATTATATTAATTATATTGACATATTTACTAACCATTCAAGGTCCCAATTTATGAATATATTTTCCATTATTATCCTCATCTGTTTTTATGATTCAATTATTATTTCTTTTTTTAATATTACATTACATCACAAAAACAAAAAAATTAGGCATATGTATAATTCAATTCCTTGATACATAATATTATTTTATTTAACTCTATCATAATTTAGTTCCTCTAGGACTCTACCTGAGTGAATAATAAATCCTAGTGATTGAATGCCAAGCCTTCCTATAGTGGGGTAGGGGTAGGTGGATAGCATGAATTATGTAAACACCTAATAATAGAGACAAATTTCATAAAACATTACAAATAATATAATATAAATACGTTACTCAATACTAGTGTATGAGTAATGTATTGACATAAAAAAATAGGGATCGAAAAATTTTAAATATGTGATTTCCACACAACCTTCTCACGTGAAAAAATAAAAAGAGGGAAATGAACCATGAAATCAAGGAATAAAATTAATTTAATAATATAATTAAAAATAAATACATACACATGAAAAAAAAATTTAGGGGGGATCTAAAGAGATCATTCCCTTGGGAGTTTCCACTTCATATTGGTTCCTTCTTTATCCATGGAGATAATGGGATTTTTCTCATCGCTATTAAAATTACTACTCCTAGTAGTGATGTTGTAACTATTTCAAAATCAATTCATTATTCATCTCCTCTTATGTTTCCAATCATATTCATTTATATTCCTTTTCAATCAATATTTATGAACCTTGGTAGTTATAGTTTCATTTTCTACCATATCAACCCTGATCAGATTCTAGTTATAATATAATGGATAAAAACGATTCACCGAATATTTTCTTTAAAAATGTTTATGTAATTAATTCTTTGGTTATAAATTAATTATAAATGAAAATAAAACCCTTTTTCAATCAAAGAAAATGTTTTTTTGAAAATCTATTTAAATGAAAATAAAGGAGTTTATAATATAATAAAGACACTCTTGATGGATTTAATTAACGAAATATATATGTTATATATTCAATCTAATGTTTAAAATTCATATTCTATGTTTTATATACATGATATAAAAAAAACAACTTTTCGGATAAAAGAAGTATTTTAAAAAATCATTTTTGACACCTTTTCAGGGTGCACCCAATTTAAATCAAAATTTTAACATATTTTTTTCATTATTATTGACATAATAAAATTCTTAATGAGAATCTGGATATAGACATTTTATTTGGATTAAATTTTGTTATTCTTCTGATAAGTTTCATGTATTGATGAATAGTAAAAATATAATAAATTTTAATTGAAAACAACTTTTTTAATCGAATTAATTTACAAGTTAAAGTTATATTCATTAATGGAATTAAATTTTGAATATATTATTTTTTTATCACTTAATTTAATGGTGGTTAATGGAATTAATTTCACATTGAATTGTGATGTCAAAATGTTTCAATCCTTTGCAATGATTTAACATTTAAATCCTTTTATCTCATTCAAACAAATAGATTTAGATTAAATAAATAACTAAAACTTCTTTGTTTTGAATTATAAAAAATAAATTATATATTTTTAATCCATAGGTAAAAAATATTTACATAAAATTATTTTATTTTTAGGAATTTTAAATATTAACTTTGTTATTTTTTTGAATACGGTAAAAGAGTAAATCGGGTAATAAAGGTAAAAATGTTATTATAAAATTACATTAACACATTTCCTAAAATAATTGGATTATTTTATCGACCTAAAACATCATTGGGTTTAAATTTAATCCTTTTTAAGCCACTTGGATGAGATTTTGACATTTAATATATTTTATTTAATAAAAAGATAAATATGAATTAAAGAAATTTTAATAACTATATCATTTTTATATAAGGTTATATTAAAGAAACATTTGACTATAAATTCTAATATTAAACCTAAAATGTTTTTATTTATCATGTTAAATTATTATTAATTTTTAGGAAATAAATATTATACTTAAAGGCTTATACATTGATGATGCTGAAATTATTTAATTGATGAAAAATCCATAAAATAATTTTTCTGTAAATGATAATAACCATTAAAATGAAAAAAAAATTAACCAAATCTTATTGGTAGAGTATATACAGACCTTAACAACCGAATTTTATAGTTATTGATTATTTGGATCTATATGGAGAATATTATGACACTTATAATGATTTATTTAAAGTGATGTTAAAGTTTTCCATTTCATGTTTTAATACATATAATATTTTTTACATTGTATTTTCAAGAAGTTTTATTAAGATATAATAATAATGATTAAATATATAGGATTCACATTCTTTATATATTTTTTTATTTTTTATTCAACACATATGTATATCAGATAATTACAAAAAACTAATGTATGAATTATTTTATTAGAGGAAATATCAAATAAATGTTTTTAAAAATATTAAAATAAATATGATTTCTAATAACTAATATATCCAATGAATTTAAAATTTTACCTTGACCTAATAGGTATATAATGAATTTTCTTCTAGGATAACATCAAATCTTTATATTTTTTAAAATCAATAACTTGAGTAGTGTCATTTTGACACTATTGATTGTTCATCAAATAACTTATTATTAAATTATTTTAAAATCATAAACATTTAAAAAATATTAAATAATTTTTATATGGTCGAAAATTATATAATGTATTAATTTATGATCTAATTTACATAAAATAATTAAATATTATACCCTTTTAGTATTGAAATATTTTTTACCTTAGTTAAAAATTAAATAGAATAACTATGTTTTAATAAAAATGATATGGTTTAAATTGATAGTTTTTTAAGAATTATTGGGTTGTGATATTACAACCTTAACTCATCTAATCTTCTAAATGAGGTCATTTTGGAGGTTCTTGGATAGGTTTTTATTTTATTTTAAATTAATATTTTTTCTTATTCCAAAAGTTCCTCTCACCTCAATTATAAAAGGGCACATCACCCTTCAATTATTTACATCCCAATATGCCTTCAATCTCAGTCATCCCCAGACGATTTATGTTCTTAACTTATTAATTTACATTTTTAAGTTATGGTATCCCCAAAATACCAAATCTAGTTCCTGTAAGAGGATATTTAGGGGGACCTACTAAAAGAAGAGGTAATCTCCTATAACAATTTTTTCAAACGTATTTCTTATTATACTTTCACTTTTTGAGTTATTAATATTTTAAAGTGATACATCAAGCATCAAATATATTTTTAAATGTAATTATGACTATTGAAATACCATATTTCACATTATATCTGTCTTATAATAAATGAAATCACCATGCATGCGTAGCTTACCGTCTTCACGTCATCGTGTAATATGTTTCTCACCACCACCTTATGCTGATAGGTATAATGATAGAAATAATAATTATATATGATTATTATAAAAATATTTTTATATGTAAAAATATATATAACATCCATTTCCATACCATTCCACAATTAAGGGAATCATATCGTTGCTTATGAGTACGTACAACTTATCATATCCATGATGCCATGCGATTCATTCAAAATGATAATCATTAATGCATAATTATATAAATTTTTAGAATGAGAAAATATGATTTATATGTTAAATTATTCTATAAATGACATAACTGTAACATTAGAAGTGGAATATGAACTTATCTAACATAACATGCATAAGAAAATGAACCAGTTAATACCTAAAGGACGACTAATAATTTTATTAATAAACAAGTAACAATATCATCACATCTGATATCATAAAAATTAAAATTATTCTAGTATAATTTAATGGCATTAGATAAACCCTTATACTTTAGGTTCAAACATGTTCGATGAAATCCAAACCTCCGGTAAGGGATAATTTCTGAATCTCATTATTATCCAAGATTTTTTGTACGTAAGTATTTAATGACATTTATTTATTCACATGTTCCATGTTTTGTAAAAACGATTTCATAAAATGTTTTACTATTATCATATGGATGTTTAAATTATTTTTTACACATTTTTAATTTTATTACACGTTTTAAAATAAATCTTTCTTTCATTTTCTATATGAGATACATGTTGACTTTTCTCAAAAAATCATGAGAAATTTTTTTCTTTTTACATATACTACATTAACAGATTTTTAAATATTCATAACAACTTATTTACATGAAGAATAATTTATATAATTTCAAATTTATTTTAGAATAAATTATTTTCTTTTAAAATTTCACTACATTTTATAAAAATAATAAATTTTCAGAGAAGAAATGGTATTTTACTCAAAAATAGTTTCAAGTGTTCTATAAAAATTAATTTCCATCAAGGATGAAATTATTTTAAAGGGATATGTTTCATGTATACAATACCTATTTTCTTTATAGTTTTATTATGATTATGTTAAAATTATATTTATTAAGTTCTTATCTTTTACATGTATTGTGTTATAATAGAATGATATTTATGATACCCATTTGATTGTCATTGGATATGTTATGAATGGATTATGTTTATGAACACCATTTCATTCAATGGGTTATGATGTGATTTATGTTTTTTTGTAAAAAATGGGTATTGTTTTTATTATGCGATAGGTGAGACCTATATCACCCTCCAATTCATTGGGTAATTATTTATTTCTTCTAAGATAGATAAGACTATAATGGGAAATGATCTATGTTCTGTAATATAATGATGGAATAAGAAATGATCCAAGTTTAGTATTATAGGGCTAGAATTATAAGTATAACAAATTTAGTAATATATGGCTATAATGAGGTGTGAATATGGGTTAGTAAAGTACTTTATCTAATATTATGGTCTTGGAAATGAGCCTTGGCTAATGTGGTAATTATTTTCTATGTTTATGTATTTTCAACAATTCCATTTTAATTCCAATGTTATCATTCTCATGATTTATTCCTCATGAAATTCCTAGAATTATTCCTAGACTCAATATTTTGATATATTTTATAAGATATTTGATTTCTAAAATTAGGTTCATGTTTTTACATTCTTATGTTCATGTTATATTTGATATTTTTTTTGTTTACACTTAATGAGTACCTGACCTCTCCCTTTTTATATGTTTTATTTTCCTGATGATATAAATAGTGGTTTTAGGTATGAAAAAATTAGACAAAGATAATTATGGGATATGATGAGGATCTTTAACCAAATAAGAAGAATGTGTTCCATTATTTCAAATGCACTAAACTAATGTGGTCTTTTAGTGTCAGTTTTTGTACTATATTAAGTATTCTGAAAAATTAATGAAACATTGATGTACATTAATAATCGTTCGTTAGGTTTGATATCAGTGAAAATGATTTGTTAATGTTTAGAAACTAGGCTGAGAAAATATTAGTGATATCGCTATAGATATTTCGAAGGATATGTATAGGGATATCCCTATGGATAAATCAGAGTATTGTTAATAATCCATGAATATTGGTAATTATTATGGCTAAAATAGGATTAAACAAAAGATGATATAGATCATAAGTACATTCCCTTGATTTTGGGATTATTCCATAATGATTATTTTTGCTCACATTTTTGTTTTTGGGTTTTAGTAAATAGATAGAAATAAGAGGATTCATGTAAATGAAGAATATTATGGATAATGCAATGAAATTACTCATGTGGAATAAAATAAAATGGGAGTTATAAGGTAAAACATTGATATTATACCTAATTAGATGTCTCATAATATCATCAATAAGGTAAAATGTAGTGATTTTCCTTACAAAAATATTAAGATAAATACAAATTTTCATGGTGACCACATTGGAAAGAAAAGTTCAATTTTACTCACGTTAACCATCTAGGAAGAGGCATCAATGATAATGATTCAAAAGAAAAATAATATATATTCACTGGGAAAATAATCACATAAATTAATTAATGAAAATATAAAAGGTTTAGTTTATGCAATGGAAAAGGATAATGGTACTTCTAAAGCTTAAATGATAATGAAATGTTTTACATGTGAAATGTATAGGCATTATGAAAATCAATTCCCTAGGTTAAGAGATATTGAAGAGAAACACCATAAACATATGAATTTTATTGCTGATGACGAGGTGACTATGAATGAATTGTGTGGTGAAATAACAGTTATGGAATAAAAGGATAATGTATGGATAATTATTTAAGAAGATATTGGAATAATTTCATGTATATAGGAATTTAATAAAAATATTGTGGAAGAACATTTACAGTACTATTGAATAATTAAACATCTATGTATTGATCTATTTTAGTTTTACTATAATTATTTAGGAGAAGAAACTAAATTGTACTTGTGACAATGAAATTTGATTGAGGAAATATGGTGATGTTTTTGGAAAGGATTTGTTTAATGGAAGAATAACCCTTAGTATGACCATGCTAATGAGATAATGTCATTTTTATAGAGATATTTTGTTTATGAATAATAAAATTGTATTGTAATTATTTCATTAAAACTGATTAAGGATTTGTTAAAAAGTGGTTTATGATATCATGGATGGTGATTACTTATTTTTGTACATTAGAATATGTAAAAATTAATGTTTTCAATAAGTATGTATGGTAATTTAGGTTATTTTTATAACTCAAAAGAATACATGATGAAGGTGATCACATGTTTGGAATGTGACTATCAAGATATAGATTATGATACATTGAGGGTAAATGTTAAGACGAGTTAGTGACCCTCTTTCTAATGTTTAGTATTTTAATCTTAGAAAATGATTTTAAGGTAATCTATTTTAAGGAATGCTTTTGTTAATTATTAAATTGTGTTTTATATCACCATAGGTGGACTTATGAATATTTTATAACTTGTGCAAGCCTTTTTTCGATAGATACAATGACCTATCATACAACGTATGAATCAAATAATCTACTAACACTTAAAAAAATGACAAAATTAACTTCATTTCTTAAAACAAGAAATATAGTGGAAATTGTTCAAGGTATAAGGAAATGGTGAGATTATACTTAATCAAGTATGTATTTCTTCTCATTCATCAACTCTAGGGAAATGATCTTAAAACCAAAAAATGTTATCCTAATACCTTATTTTCTGATGAATAAAATGGACCCTTGAGCAATCATAGATCTATAGATTTTTTATTGTTAACTTTATCACAACATTGTTCTCTATCAATCTCTATCAGAAATTGATTGTTATATTTCTCTTCCATATCAATTTTTTCACTTTCCACCTATGTTCTCCAAAATGAAAACCTAGTGATAAGTTACTTCTCATAACTGTTAAATTTATAACTATCCATTATTAAAAATAAATTTTGGTATAAATTTTTATATGAGGGATTTTAAGAAAGAAAAATTCATGGATCAATTCATTTATAACACATACAAATATCGAGGGAGAAATATATTTTCAGGCGGGTAGAATATAACACCTTAAGATTATTTTGAGATTGATATTTTTTTAATTTGTTTGATGTCTTATGTTGTACATTATACTAAGATAATATATCACTACATGTAACACTTAATATAATTTTAGAATACACAATACTATGATTAGCTTCTATTACACACAATTTTGAGTTCATTGGATAGATTTCATTTTACAAAAGATTGAGTTTCTGAAAAAAAATCTAAATAGTAATATGTTTCCTTATAACCTAGCCATTATAATGAAGGATATGAATAATATTATCTTAATTATTGAAATATTATTTATACATGTACATAGAAATAATTCTACACAGATAAATTAATTATAAATGAAAGTAATAACCTTTTTCTATAAAAGAAGAATGTTTTTCCAAATATTAATTAAATGAAAATAAGTTAGTTTATAAAATGAAAAAAAATCAATTATGATGGATTTTATTAATGAAATATATATTTAATTTATTCAATCTAATTTTAAAAATTCATATAATATGTTTTCTATACATAATATAAGAACAAATTCAATTTTTTTGGACAAAATAAGTATTTTTAAAAAAATGCAGTTTCGTCAGCTTTTTATGGAAGAACCATTTTAGATCAATTTTAACATATATTTATATTATTTTGTTGACAAAATATAATCATTATTTTGAAGTAGGATATAAAAATTAACATTGGATTAATTTTTGATATATATTTTTTTAAGATTCATTTTTTGATGAATATTAAAAATATACTAGATTTAATTTGAAAATAACAATTTTCATATAAATAATTTATATTGTTAAGTTATACTATTTGATGGTATTAAAAAACAAATAGATTATATTTTTATCGTTTAATATAATATGGGTCATTGTAATTTATTTTAAATTGAATTTCCATGAAAAAAATTTCAATGTATTGTAATGTTTTAACTTTTAAAACCATTTTTCTTATTCCAAACACGAGATTAATTTTAAATATTTTAATAAAAATTCAATATACTTTATTTTGAAATAGTAATTCTATATTTTGAATCACTAGTTCAAAATTATGTAAATAACTTTATTTTTTTGAGAATTTTGAATATTAACGACAATAATTTTTATTAGTACGGTAGAAGGATAAATTAGGTAACAAATGGTATAAATAATACTATACAATTGACCTAAAAAATTCCCAAGTATAATTGGATGATCATTTGTTGACCTAAATCATCCTAGGGTTGAAATGCTGTCCTTTTTGTCCACTTGGATAAAATTATGCCAATAAATATGTTTTATTTTCAAAAAAATTAAAT
This sequence comes from Viscum album, assembly GCA_963277665.1. NCBI lineage: Eukaryota > Viridiplantae > Streptophyta > Magnoliopsida > Santalales > Viscaceae > Viscum > Viscum album. The sequence goes on along the minus strand of OY728137.1, from coordinate 299,190,134 downwards.
ATGTCTTCCTCAAATTTTAATAACTATATAATATATAATATATAGTAATATATAAGATAAGTTCAACTATAAATACTAATTTGAAATCTAAAATGATTTTATTTATCATGGAAATTTATTTGGAATTTTTAAAAAACATATAATGACCTAAAAGTCATATAAATTCATGATACAATTTTTATTTAATGATTAAAAATCATTAAAATAATTTTAGTTAAAACGATAATAACCATTAAAAGTCACAATAAATTTATACAAATCTTATTTGTTTTGAGTATATATCAATCATATTCATCCAAGGGTCATTTTATTCATGAATTGGATCCATCTGGAAAATATAATTACACTTATAATATTTTATTTAAAGAGATGTTCAAGTTGTCACATTCTTGTTTTAATACATATAAAAACTTTAATAAAGGATTTTAAAGATGATGTATTAATCTATATGTATTATTCTAAAAGCTATAGGATATATTTTTGTCATAGTGTTCTGTTTTTAATTATTATTCAATATATATATATATATATATATTTATTAACTAATTATAAAAACTAAGGTAGAAATTATTTTATTAATAGAAATGTCAAATTAATATTATTATAAATATTATAATAAATCCAATCTGTAATAATTAAAAAATCAAATGATTTTTCTATATGAACTTGATCCCATAGGGATATAATAATTTTTTCTGTTATAACATCTTATCTTGATATTTTTAAAAATTAATAAAATGAATAGTGTCAAAATTGACTCTATTTATTTTTTACCAAAATAATGTATTATTAAATTATTTAATAACCGTAAAACATTTTTAAAAATATTGTAAAATTAGAATATGGTTATTTTTTTTAAAATTTATTTATTTATAGTCTAACTGGCCATAAATAATTAAATATTACACCGTTTTAATATTTAACTATTTATTACACCGTTAAAAATTAAATAGGATAATAATGTGTTAATTAAAACGATAAGGTTTATATTAAAAATAAAACTTTTATAAAATTTATTGGATAATGATATTACAGTCATATATAAAATTATATTATAAATTATTACATTTTTGAGGTATTTATGGGTTTTTAGTTTTTCATAATCTAATATATTTGAGATTCCAAAATTGCCCCTCATATTTACTATAAATGGGTACATTCTCCCTCGCTTCTTCATTTCACTCTGTGCCTTCATCATCAGGCATTTCATTCCCATTTACCTTTTAACTTAGTTACATTCTATAGGTTTTTCTATTTTAAAAACTCCATCTCTAGTGTCTTTAAGAGGATATCTAGAGGGGGATAATCGAAGAAGAGGTAATCTCCTCTACTGATTCCGTAAAACATATTCATTCTTCTACATCCTCTTCCTGAGTTGTTTCCATTATAAAGTAATAAATCCAATATAACCTATATTCTATGATATTATTATTATTATTTTAAAAGCATATTCCACCTTTTATAAATCTTACTATAAACAAAATCACAACATGTGCGTACGTACGGCTTACCCTCTCTACACTATGGTGTTATATTTTTTGACCTCCACCCTACATTGATGCGTATAATGATAGAAATAATAATAAAATGATTATTATAATATGTTTTTTATTATAGAACAAAATATAAACCATATAATTCCATACCATTATAAAATTAATTAAATAATATCATCTCTCGTGCGTACGTACGACTGACCATCTCCACGATGCGATATGATACATTCTACATGCTCTTCATTAAAGCATTAATATATAAGTGTTTATAATAAATAAATATTATATATATTATATATATATATATTATCGTTATTTAAATGATATAATTATAACAAAATAAGAAGAACATCATCTTATCCATCAAACCATGTATAAGAAAATAATGAATTTAATACCAGAAGGACAAGTAATAAGGTTATTAACAAATGGGTAATAAAATGGTCACTTATGAGGTCATAAAAATTAATATGATTCGTAAATAAGTTAATGAATTTTTTTGAAACCTTATATAGGAGGTTTGGATAGGTATGATGCAACCCATACCTAAGGTATGGTGTAACTTCTCAATCTCATTATTATCTGAGATTGTTTGTATGTAAGTATTTATTGGGGTTTATTTATCATCCATGTCTATGTTCTCAAAAAATTATTTCATAAAATATTTTAATATTATGAATGGATGTTTAAATTCATTTTTACAAATTTTTTACATGTTCTACATCCTTTAAAAGGAATATTTCATTCATTTACCATATGATGTACTTTTTGACTTTTTCCGTAAAAGTACGAGGAAATTATTTTCTTTTAACTTATAAGGCATGAATCATTTTATAAATTTTCTTGGAGACATATTTAACTTATTATTACAGTAAAATATAACAGGTTTATTGTCAAATGAATTATTTTCGTTTAAAATTACAATGAATTTTAAGAAAAGATATCATTTTTGAAGAATAAAGGACATTTTCCACAATAATTAATTTTAGATGGTCTATCAAAATTTCTTTCCATAAAAGTTTAAATTATTTAATAGGGATATGTTTGATATATAATATCACTATTATTTTTTTGGATTTATTATGTTTATATAAAAAATATATTTATGAATTCTATATTTTTTCAGTGATTATGTTAAAATTAAATGGTACCTATGGGACACATTTCACTCTATGGGTAATGTTATGAATGAATGGTGTTTTTAATGCCTAAGAAATTACATGGGTTATGATATGATTTATGTTGTTATAAAATATTTATATATGGTTTTCAATATGTTATGGGTGGGACCTACTTTTATTTCTAATGCATTGGTTAAATATTTATATCTCATGAGATAGATAGGAGTGAAATGAAAAAGGATATCAGTTCATTATTATAGGGCCAGAAATGGAAGTCATATAAATTAAATAATATAGGGATGGAATAATTAGTAAACCTAGTTCAGTAATACAGGGCTTGAATGAGTTGTGAACTCAGTTCATTAATGGAATTTTTCCACTGTGACGGTCTTTACAGTGATCCTTGGATAATATAGAAATTATTTTACAAGCTTATGTTCTTGACACAATTCCACGTTTTGTTCCAATGCAATATTATCCTGATTTTCACATTACTAATAGCCATGAATTATTTTATGACTCAATATCTTGATATATTTTATACGTGGTATGATTTTAAAATGTTATATTCATGTTTTCACATTTTTTATGTTCCTGTTCTATTTGACATTTTCCTTATTTACCCTTATTGAGCATATAAGATCACCCTTTTTATATGTTTCCTTTCCCCCATGATATAAGTAATTGTTTTAGGTTTGAAAGCTATTGAGTAATATCAATATTGTAGACTTTGAAGATCTTTCACCAAAATTAGAAGAATGTGTTCCAAGTTTTCGAAGGCACAAAACTAATAAAATCATTGGGCGTTTGTTTTACCAATCAATTAAGTATTCCAAAAAAGTAATGTAATATCCATGTATGTAAATTTTTGGATATTATAAATAAGGATTCATCACTAGTGTTTTCTTAACTTATTTTTTATATAATAATGTATTTTAAGTGGTTATAGAGCCTATCCACATTCATATGAGACCAATTACTCTATATAACCACAGTGGTAGTGATAATGACTGTAATATTTTTATTGGCCTCATTCCCAAAGTGTTATTTTAGTATTATAAAAAATTATATTTCAATTATATGGGTTTTTCATATGTATTTTAATAAAGAATAGTGTTAATATATTAACTCGTGAAAAACACATTTTTAGAGCCCAAAACACTACATAACTCTATATAGACAAACATATAAGCCTATAAGAATTTATATGAGATATAAATATGAATAAAATACAATGTATGTTTCTAATCAAAATTCATAATAAGTTCCATGTTAATGAATCCTACAAATTATTTATAAAAATAATAACCAAACCGCAAAAAATTACACACTAAAACTTATACTTTTCAACTCATATAAATTTATACATTATAGAAATGTATAGTATAATTATAACCAACAAATATATAAATTAAATTGTATAATTTAAATTTTGATATAAAAATAATTATTATTTTTCTTTTTTTTCTATAAAAATTTCAACGGAAATTGATGTATTTCTTCATTAAGAAAAATTTCCACTATAGATTATATTGATTTTTCTTAGGGGATTTTTATATTTTTTGGAAACATTTTTTATACATTTTTTCCTATTACACCACCCAATACTCTCTTTGTGGGACTATTAATATCTATTTTTTAGTTGGTGCGGCTTGGCCCCATTTGTTTTCATTTTCAAATCATCCTTCATTTTTGGATATTATTTATACTCTTGTATCAATTTCCATCAACATCTCCCATGTGGGTCATTTATTGTTGTTAGTTCAATTTTTAACCATATTTTTACCCATGATATAACCAAATTCCATATTTTGTATTATTTGGTTCTTCATTTCCCTCTATCCATTCAGTGTTTTTTAGCTATATGATTTTTAAGGATTATTATAATGATAAATTATTAACGTGTTCACACGTTGATTAATTAGGATTCCATGCTACTTAACATTCCTATATTTGATGTCTCTGGTTGCTGTGAAACTAGTAAACATATATATTTTAAATAAAATCATCTTGTTATGGGTTTTAGGTTATGTTTATTGGTATTGATTTTGATGGAATATTCAATAACTATTATATTAGTGCATTAAGAGTTAATTTTATGATATCTAAGTGATTTTTTAGTGCATTATATATGATTTATAACTGAATAGATGTTTGTAATGATGTCCTGATTTATGGAAAAATTATTTTCGTTAAGGTAACATTTTTATTGAAAGATTATTAGAACTATATAACTTATTCAATAGGGTATTTAAAATTATGCAGTATTTTAGCAATGGTAATCAAAATGGTAAAACTTTTTTTATAAGTATTTTGAAAGGCATCGACAATTTTTAAGGGTAATTAGAAGGGTATACCTTGTTTTTAAGGATTTGTTTTGAAAGTATTGAATATTTTTTATGAGTAGTAGGTATGGAGAGGAATAAATTTATTATATTTTGTCTCTTAGAAAGATAACAAGGGTCACTCACTTTTATGATTTTAAAGGGGTTATTGTGAATTAATACATTTGTATCTCGATCTTGACTATGGTAGATTTTTTAAGCTCTTTTAGACCACACAGACCACATCATAGAAAATTTATGTGGTTATTTCGATGCTACAACTAGAAGGACTTGAAAACATCTACATTGAATAATAAAAAAATTATTTTAGAGAATTAATATTTTATTATATAGAACAATGTAAGTATATAGAAATACTATAAATATATGAATATTACATGTAATTTAATGTAAATATTACTATAAATAATACTAGTATATAGATATAAAAACCAAATAATAGTGACAAAACATTGGTATACTCTATTGGGAAAACTCTTCCCAAAATATTATACCATCAAATAAAATTTTTAAAAGAATAATAAATTTTAGGAATATGATATATTTTATTAGAAGAACTATAAGAGCCTTTAATTATGAAGTATAATATTGAGTTTTTGTATATATATGTTATCTCTTTGGAAATGTGATAGTTAGGATATCAATATTACATTACTATAATGTGTTCATTCGATAACATGATTCCTGGTTAATATGAAAAAAATCATTAAGAATGTTGGTAATAATTTTAATGTTAGAATTTCTGTTTAAAAATTGTAATGAGAAAAATATAAATGATGCATATAGGGGAACAAATGACTTAATGATGTGGTATTATACCTTTTTAAGATGACTTATCAGAATATATGATGGTGGTAGAATAATCAGGTATCAACCCTGACCAAGCCTAAATAGTTGTTAAACAAGTTTGGCATTAATGAAATCTCATTTGAGGTAAGTCAAATTTAGTAGATATAGACTATATCTCAATGTAAACTAATCCAGCCCATAAAACCACCATCATCACACACCGTACCCATAAAGAATATGCTAGGTTAATAAGGGGTTATGTATTTAGGGCTTTGTATCATTAAAATTTATCTACCTCTATATTATTAGAATTTTTTTCATCATATCCTATTAAATTTTTTATTTTATTTAATAAAAAATAATTTAACATAATATTAATTTGATAAATTGACATTTTAATATAAATAAAAAATAACTATATCATCAGAAAATATATGCACTGTTATAATAAATTTAGATATTATAAGGAATATTAATTTTCATTAAATAGTCTTATAAAATAAAATATATTTAATTATAAATGATTTTATAATATTATAAGGTCAAGGGAGTTTTTTATATGAATTTTAAATACTACTATGTCATATAGACTAGTACATTTAAATAAATATGGATATATTATTTAAAAGTTACACTATCATATTCTGGAATTTATTTTGATACAATAAACAGAACATTTTAAATCAGTATTTTGAAATTATGTCATTGTGTTTTTTGGAAAGTATTCTAGAACATTTTATTTTCTAGTGAATATTGAAAATATATTACGTGTTCTTAGTATGTTTTATAGATTCATAAATATGTATCAATGGAATCATATTTGATAAAAAAGAATCTATGAAAAATATATATTATATTTTTAATATTATGTATTTAATGTATTTAAAATACTTCAATAACATATAAATGTCCTTCTACTGTCTAAAATAGAAAATAACGATTTCATAAACTATATTTTATGGAAAATATTATATTTCTTGGCCAATGTAATATTAAAAATAGAGTTTCATCCAAATTTATTAAAATGTTATATATAATTATTAAAATTTCTAAACTCATGGGAAAAACCCCAGGATAGCCAAGGGTTTTTTGATTTACAGCAACCTAGAGTTCCAATATCAATATTTAGATATTGTTACAAAAATCATTCCTCTCATACTGTAAATACCCTCCAATCCCCAAATTCCTCTCCATTCCTAATCACTTAACCACAGTATTCTGCTCTTTTTACTTCCCTAAATTTCCTCCAAAGATTATCCATGATGGTAATTATTCCCTCTACATGATTTAGAAACATACTTCCTTATGTAAGGGAAATCTCATATACAGAGTTTCCATTAAAGTTCCTCTTTAGTATTATGTATTGTAAATGTTGAATTAATTAATTTTCATACACATTTGATAATCCAATTACCTCCAAAATATTGTTTTATTAAAGATAGACATTATTTCTCTATTATTATTCTCCTTCATTAATTTATTCTATATAAAATTAATTCTCTAGACATATTTTATCAAATTATCTCATTTACATGAAATATTTTAAATTTGTAATTCCCAAAGATCTTCTTTTTTCCATTCTTATTCACATATATGTAAATATATTTTTATTTTTTGGGTATTTACATATAGGAAACCCATATTTCATTTTCATGGTTTAAAATGATTTAATTCTAATATCATCATGAATATATGATTTTAATGTCTTTCACATGACACAACTTGATTATTTCACATAGGTTATTTCTGAAATGTCATTATATGGTCATATTTGTACACATTAATTTATACATATGAATGATGTTCCAAAATATCACTGTAATTAAATGTTAAAATAATTAATCTGTATATGTGACATGTTTTATTATATCTTTGTGAATAATAGTTTTAATTATTATTTATAACATAATAGTGGTAAAATTTTGTGATAATCATATGAATATCTCGTTTTTTATCGACACATTTCCATGTCATTCTATATGGTTATTGTGTCATGATATTCATACTATTAATATGGTCATCCCATATTTTAATTTATCATAATCACATACTAAATATTTTCATTGTGTATTCCCTCTCTGGGATTTATGATTACCCATTTCTTTCATTGTCTCCCCCTTTGATATGAAATGTTGTAAATGTATTTTAGGATGAATTAAATAATAAGGATTTCTTGTCTATTATAATTTTTTAAAACATTTATCATGTATTAAATTCTTAATTTCAAAGAAACTAAACTATAAAGATCACCGATATTATTAAATTTAATTCCATAAAATGGAATTTTAATGTATTAAAAATATTTAATTCTATATTTTCAATTAATGGAATGATTATTTAATTGTGTAAATTTTGAATTTAATTTATTAGTAAAAAAAGTTATAAATCAAAATATTGAAAAAAATAATGATGTTTAGGTGGATTTAAAAGTGAGTGTTTTGAAAGAAATAAAATCCATGTCTATTTATTATATGTGAATGTTTTTTTCACAGTTTTACTTATGGGTAAAGACCCCAAAATGTGTATTTTACATTAAATCTATCTTAACCTGATGCAAGAAAAAGATTCCTTAATGCCACATTGTTTGTAACTCCATATGGATTTTCTTGGGATAATCACGTACTTTTTAAAAACCATTATAAAGGATTTATAGAAACCTTTTCAACTAGTATAAGATTTTAAAGATTAAATCCTTTAAAGAATACTTGTTCAATAGAATAAACTCATTATAGAATTATAATATTCATAAAATTAATGTGATTCACATTTTTATCTTCTTTTTTTATAAAAATAAAGAGAAATAGGTTGAACAATGTAAATCATGATTGAAATAGATTATACACTAATGAACTTCATAATGTTACAGAAGATTGAATGGAAAAAATTATGAGAATGATTAACCAAATTTTTTAGTTTGAGAATAATATCAGGATTTATTTTGAGCACCCAAATTCACCTTGAAGAGAACGACTTACATTTTACTCCATCATGTGTCAAAAAAACATTATTTTGGGCATCTAGTGATCCATTAATTAAAAAATGTGTTAACTCTATAGAAATGATATTTTTTATAAATTATTATAATCACATTGAGAAACTCACCGTGACAATATACATATTAAAAGAAGGCAATGTTCATTGGTAGATATTAATTAAAAAAAATCCAATTTTAGAGAATTGGGTAATATAATGACACACATTTTGGAGAATCATTTTCAAAAAAATATTTTCCTTGCTAGATCGGAACAAAAATCCAGAAAGAATTACATTATATAAAGTAGAATAATAATTAATATGTTAAATTCTATGAATTAAATTATAAAATACATATTCTATAGACCTAAAATATAGTAATTTATTCAAAAAAGTTTATTATAAGTTTTATCATGTAAAAAATCACATATATATAGTAGCATAAAAATAAATATTTTGAAAGATATGAAGAAATAGTGAAGGGTTTTATAATGTTTATAATGTTTTTTGGAGAGAAAAAGTGGTCTCATTGGCCCAATGAATAGAATAGGCCAATGTAACCAAACTCATGGAAGGAATTTCATCATGGTAAAGAAAGAAATAAATGTAAAATTTAATTTTGAAATAAATGGTGGAAAAAAATTCATAAAAAGTCTTATTTGTAGGTGGAATGTTCTACAGGTGAGGAAAAGATGGTGGTATAGCTCCAAACTATCACAGAGAGGTGTAGCCTCAACATATAAGTGAAAATTAAAAATGGAATATTTTCAAGTAACTATATGATGTTTTATTCTTGAACTATGTAAAATATGAGAACCATACAAATCAGTGTGAAATGTCAGAGTATAATGGAGTGTATCAAGGATAACATTAGTATATGATATAGATTATAGTCCATGAATTCATAACCATGATTGATGAAGTATACTCTCCAAAAGAGGTAGTGGAAGGTAATCATACTATTCTTTAAAATACAGTAACTACCTTGTTTTATTTTTATTATCTTCATTCCATTATTTCATCCATGTTCATAATTAATATAGGATTAATCCTAGAATTTATAGATTTATATTCTTTAGTTAAGAATCATGGAGGTATAATCAAATATTTAAAAGATAGTTGAAACTCATGTACCTAAATTGGAGAGTATAATATCCTCACTAATCTAGTAGTCATTCCCATCGTGGACGTAGACACTATACTTCAGATAAACTAGCTCAAATTGTATAATTCCATTATAAACTATATAATTAATTATTTTTTTGTGGTGTTGTGTGGAAAACCTTTAGTAAATTTTAAAGGTGAGATAACCTAGTTAGTGATTTTTATATAAGGACATCCAATAACCTTCAATATAAATTATATTGGTGAAGATAGTGATAAAAACAATATATACACATTAAAATTGTCACCATTTTTCATGAATATATTAATTCATTTCCAATATAGTTAGTTGGTCTTCTCTATGAATGATAGGTAAAGTTATTAACTAAACTCATACTTGGATCCTGTAATAATATCAACGACCCCATATAGAATGGAATATGTTGAGTAAGACAAATTAATGAAGTAAATGTAAGACCTACTAAAAAATATTTTATTAAAATATTTATATCTATTTGTGTCCACCTATTCTATTTATAAAAAATAAATATATGTCGATTTTGATTTGCAATAACTATCAGTATATTAATTGTAACATAAAAAAGAACAACTACATTCCCATGATTATTTATTATTTATTTGACCATCTTTATGGGGCATAATTCATTTCTCGGATTGACCTTCTATCTAAGAATCATTAGTTTGGCTGAAAGAAGGAATATATCCCAAATATTGGTTTTTGAATGAGATATTGAGGTTGCGAGATTATCTCAATTCCCAATATATTGAATAATTATCTTGTTATAATTGTGGATTTGATTAATTGAATCTTAGGTACTACACTAAATTATTTTGGTGTTATATTTTGATAATAATTTTTTAAATTGAAAAATGAACTGGATGCATGAGTATCATCTATAGTTGATACTGCAATTTATCATGATGGATAATATATTTGGTAAATTTATTAAATTTGAGTGTTTATTACAACACATTTTATCCTTAGTGAACATTATTATGAGAAAAGGAATCCCAATTTATTCTACAAAGAAAAAGGCTATAGAGGTGTGGCCTCATCCTAATATAGTAAGTAAGATTTATTAGTTTGCTTGGTTTAGTGGGATATTATAAAAGTTTTTTGAAAATATTTTCATTTTATTCATATCTACTAACTATGTTAACATTAAATGGAAATTATTTTATCGAAAAAAATTAGTTGGAAGAATGTTTCTAATAATTTAAGATGATTTTGGTTAGTGCACCAAACTAATATCGCCCTTTATCAAGGAATTATATGATTTCTATAGTAATGAATATCTAAAATGTATGGGATTATTCCTCATGAAAAATGTAAAGGTGATCACCTATATGTACTTACCACAAAATCCTATTAATAAAAACTATCATACTCATAACCTACAGATATTTGAATTCATTTATTCTTTGAAGATATTAATAGGGTGTCTTTATTAGGAAATGTTTCGTATATACATAGACCACTACAATTTTACATATGTATTCACAAAAAAGGAACTAAACTTGAGACAAAGGATATGGTTTAAGGTTCTATAAAATATGATTGTTTAATTCATTTTAACCTTGGAAGGAAAAAAAATCCCATATGTATTGAGTAGGTAAGATCCTAGTCTTCCTATAATGATAAGGATTTATGGACATATTTTGATCAAGGATCTACGGTGGATAGACACGTGACTCCCAAAGTATTGAACATCAATAATAAATTACTAAATTATGTATCAACTAAAAATACTATATAAGATCATGAAATTTGAAATATAAGATATTTTAATGTCATATAATATAAAGGCTGTGAAAAGAGAAAAGATTCCAAAATTTAATATCGATTAGTATGGTGTACTAGAATATGGCACAATGATGTGTTTCCAACCTATTTTGGAGACAAATAATTAGATGATGGATGAAGCTCATATCTCTAAATTCTTTACACATAGTGGATTTACTAAAAGGTATAGGGACAATTATGATCATTATTATTTGTATAATATAAAAATGGATATTATTAATTACATTTCAAGTTTAATGGTGTGTCAACAAGTAAAGGAAGAGTGATTACATACCAAAATGGTATTGTAACTACTACCCATACCTATATGGAAGTGAGACAACATCAATATAGATCTTCTCAATGGAAAACCTAATTCATATAAGGGTAAGAATTATATGTGGGTAATCATGGATATGTTGAAAATTCCTACCCTTTTCACATCTATAAGAAATAATATCTCCTTGGTGTGCCTAGGTCACCACTATATTCAAGAAGTAGAGGGGCTCTATAGATTTCCATTTTTTATTATTTCAAACTGAGTATGATGGTTAACATTTAGTTTCAATAATATCCTTCATGATTATATGGATAATGAAGTAAACCTGAGGAAAACCGATCATAATCAAATTGATGGGGAGTCTAAGAGAATATTTCATTCATCGGATGAAATTCTACTGTTGAGATAATAAAAATTCATGGGAGTTTGGAATAACATATCTCAATTCATTATTTATCATATAAAAATTCATTAAAATGAATTATTAAAATTGAACGTTTTGAATCATTTCTTATAAAAATTTATATAACTCCAACATATGTTAATGAAGTTGGATATGAGAAATTTTTGGGTCAATACATTATGACCAAAACTATAAACATGTTACACATGATTTAGAAATGTTTGAAGGGTGCTCAAAGCTAATATAAATTTTAAGCCTACAATAGAAGGAATGATTTATAATTTTATATTAGTAATCATGAATTTCTCATGATATCATCGAGTAAAGAATTTATCAAATTTAGAAAGAAGGGGAAAATTATTCTAGGGACCATTGGACAATTTGAGACTCTAGATCATGTGGGATTGTTTTAATTTAAATTAACAGTACTTTAAAATATTTCCAAAGTAAAGAATATATTACCCGTGTCTCTATTGATAATGTTTATTTCATAACAAAAACATATAATTGATATCAATTGTTCATAATTGGAACTTCATTTGACTTATGAAGAGGAACTGATCCAGATTCTTGAATAAAGGGATCAAGTGTAAAGAAACAAGATAAAATGAATTCTAAATTTATCTGGAAGAAATGACATGTTCAAAGAAGTTACATGATATCCTAATTTAGAGATAAATGAAAAGAACTCCCATTTTTATGTACAACATATATTTTGGGAGAAATTTTCGTAAGGGTGGAAAATTTAATACACTGATATTTCATTCAAGGATTAGAAAAAGAACACTTTTTTCATTGTGTAAATTTTATTATGTTTTAAAATTTAATTATATTGAAATAATAATACAATATGAATGTTACAATTAATGAAGTAATACCAGTTACCACATCTACGACTAGTATATAAATATAAAAACCCAATGAATAATGACCACACAATGGTATACACTGTAAGATAAAACCCATGAACGATTGTTACATCTTCCATGAAAACTAATAGAAGTAATAGGAGGGTTATTAATATGATAAATAATATGAATGTAATTATAAAATCCTTTTGTGATGAGGTGATAATTTTTATGCTTGGTTGTATATATATAGTATTTCATTAAAAACATGACCATTGTTATAAGACCATTACATATCAATAAAAATCCATATTGGTTAATTTAACTATTGGAAAATATGACCATTTCTATTTATGAAAATTATAAATTATGATACCATTATGATTAATATTTATTAAGGGTAATTACTAAATATAATTTATATTTAATGGGTAAATGGTGGGTTTAACCAATAAATTCCGGACTTTTTTGTCCATTTATGAGATATTGGGAGGGTGGCACCACCACTGGGGTCATCCATTGACCATAACCTAAAATATCATAAAATATTTAGGCTTTAATGAACATTACTTTGGGATAAGTTCATGTTAGTGGATATCACCACTTGGTCACTATTAGTTATGCCACCCCATGAAATTACATCTATCACATACCATACACTTAGGGAATAGGATGGTGTTGTAAGTAATTATGTATACTGATCTTAGTAAAATAATAATATAACTCTATTTGTATAAATTTAATATGTATTTATTCAAATAAAATTTTCATTGTTATTTTATTTAATAAAAAACACATGAATATATAATGATTTTTTTAAAAAAAATTATTTGATAAAAATATAACATTAATTTAAATTTTGATAATATATAAAATCATATAATAAATTCTACTATTATATATTGAATTTTTTATTTAAGAGATAGTATTAGAAAACACTATTTATATAAATATTAATTATCATATAGTTTTATATGATACAAGTAATTTTTTATTGTTTTCATAGAGTGACTATATCGTAAGTAAAATTATTTTTCAATAAATAAATATTTTTAATTTTAAAGTTACAATTATCATATTTATGTAATTAGTTTCCTAAAATATAAATTAAATTTTATGAGTTCATAAATATATAATAGTGGTGTAATAATTTACAGAACTGAATACAAGACAAAGAAATTATCATTAGGTTATTATTATTTAATTTATAGGGTATAAAAAAAATTCCAAAACTGTAAATGACTTTCTAGTTTCTGAAATTTAAATTAATATTTTAAAAATTATCCTTTTACAAAAAAAATATTCCTTGTAATTATAATATTAACGTGGTGATAAGTTCTAATAAATTAAAATATTATAAAACCTGACATAAATATCTAAAACAAATAAATGAAACAATCGGTAGAAAAATGATATTTCATTTTCTATATTCATGAATTTAATGACCTATATTTAGAAATTATTAATTAATTACTACCATTTTACTATAATTATCCTCCCCTCCCCCATTTATCCACTCACCAAATACCATGGAAAAAATTCATCTCATTTCCCCACTCTAAATTCCCTATAGGTTGTCACTAAGGACCTAAGGTCTTCTTCTCTAGGATTTAGATTGTTACAAACCAAGGTAAAGGAACTGTTCTCTTTTTGATTTCAATCCACACACCTCTTTTGTCTTATACCTTCTAAATGATAAATTATATTATTTTCATATACATTTTATTTTTCTATTACTTAAAAAATATTTATCTTAATAATGAGTGACCATTTTTACCTATTAATAATCATTTTCATTATCCGATATTTTATACCTATCACGCTACAGAAATTTCTCAATCTTATATGAAATATATCATATTTTGAATAACCCAGAATAATATTTATATGGATATTCACATTAATTTATAAAATGATTTATTTATTAAAGATTTAATTATATTAAACCCAGATTAACTTTTCATATTTTTATTGGTATTTATTAGTCATGTGTTTAAGAATTTAAGAATTTAACAAATTTTACATGAAACACATTCATAATTTCATATGGGTTATTTATGTATTGTATTCTTATAATACATTTTTAAAAAATGATTTTTTTCATATGAAGGGTGATCCATAACAGAAAACCCATTCATTTGGTAATTTTTTAATCACTATAGAAAACATTTTTATAACACCTTGGTGGAAAAGAAAGATAATTATGTTTTATAACACCTAGGTGATAAAAGATGGTTATATGACAATGAATATGTATTTTTTATATTTTATCCACATTTATATGTTATGATTCATGAATATTATTTTATGATATGCCTAATGTTGTTATGTTCATGCCCTATTATTATCCCTCATTATCAAATGCTGAATTATTCCTTTTTTTCCCATATTGGTCTTAATGGACAACCATTTATTTTAAAATATTCTCACATGATATAAAATGTATGAAATTTACCTAGTATGAATCTATGAAAAATAATTTCAAATGTATTAGAAGAAATTTTATGTTTTTCATTTATTATGACCATAATTTAATGTAAACTAATCCTTAAAAGATCCTTTGTATTATTAAAAGTTTTACCATATAAGGAAATTTTTATATACTAAATATGCAAGGAACTATAGCTAAATTTTTTTATGGATTTATTTTAAATACATTAACTTTATCAATGTTTGGGGGGGGGGAAATATTATAAACTATTTTAGAATCTTAGGTTGTTATATTAAATGTGGAGAAGATATCATTTCCAACTATGTAATTTCAATATTTCAATTATAGAAATATTTTATTATGTTGAAAAATAGAAAAAAAAACTGGAAATGGTAAAAAATAAATCTGAAGGAAGAGGAAATCCGGGTAAATATATAGAAAATTTGATAACAAAAAGAGGAAGTTTTTTATATTTGGAATAATGAAGAGGGAGAAAAATTGATGAACATTTTGTTCTTCCTAGGGATGAAGTATAACACCCCCAAAGGTGAACTATTGGATCTAGTGTAAAAACCAAAATCATTACATTTTGTAAATTTATAATAATAAACATGACTGAATTTTTTACATCCAAAACATAAAAAAGATTAAAAAAAATTTGGTCAATCACATATACAAGGTCCTTTTTAGTTTATAGTTTTATAATATTGGGAGAAACTTTAACAACCATTTCTTAACATACATGGTCATTATATTAATTTTTTATAATTCTTTAGAAACAAATGACCTAAAAATAATGTATTAGTTTAGAAATTTTGGAAAAATGTAAAAATAAAAACATGTATATGAGTAAAATACATTATTTACTACTATGTTATCTAACACAAAAACCATATTTATACATATCATACATAAAATATATCTACATAACCTAGGGGAGGAAAAAAAATTGGTGAGGTAAGATGTTGAGTAAGTAAAAAAAATGTATATATATAAGCACAAACATGAGCATAAGGGTGTGAGAATATGATGATAACATTTGATGTTTGTATACATAATATAAAATATCATAAACATGAATCATCGTATAAATATTAGTTCTATATTATTCATGAATAATAATTAAGACAAGTGCATGATATTGGAATAAATAATACATTGAACTCATGGAATACATATAATCATAGAAAATAAATTGTCAAGGATACTTAAAATTAAATTCATAACATTTTAGTCATGGGATAATAACCCATTTACTTTCTTCATACAAGGTATTCCTTCCTATATACTCTTTAGTTTCAGGCTTAGGATGCCCTCTTCTGTACTGTCTTATTTTAGGTCTGGGATTCCCACCATTGTTCCCACTTATTTCAATCTTGGGATTCCCCTTCATTTTCCCACTTGTTTTGGGATTGTGATGACCTCATGTTTATACTCTTCTTTAGGTGATAGGATTCCCTCTTATTTACCCTCTTGTTTCGTGTTTAAGATCCCCTCTTGATTAAGGATTGTGATGTCCTTTAGTGTATGCTATTAAGCACATAAAACATTAATTTTTACTCTATTCAAGGGAGGGAGATATAGGCCCCACACATCACATAATAAAATCATGAATACATGTTTCAAATGATAAAAAACATTCATCGTATCATGAACATGGAAAAAAATTTTGTTTTATAAACATCAAATAATTACCTATCAAATAAAATGGGTATCATTAAAATTTCATCACATCATAACCTATTGAAACTTTATTGGTTTCGAAATCATTTCATTAAATAATAACCCATGAAAACTAGTGGGTTTCAAAATCATATTACCTATGTGAGAGAAAAAAGTGTCATAAGAATCATTCCATCAAAATAAAAATCGTTCAAGAATGAATATGAATGGACCCTTAAGATAATTTTCAATAAGGGATTGGGTAATATCAACTAATGTAATCATTTATGGAAAATAATTTTGAAATATCATTTAAAAATGTTTCTTCAGTAAAATATCCTTTATTCTTTAAAAAATTATATTTAAAACCTAAAACCACTAGAAAAAACATTTTCATTGAAAATGAAAGGAAAACATTGAATGAAGTCTTGTAATAACTTGAAAACCAATTTTACTTAGAAACATAAAAAATAAGATTTAAAACACTTAAATTTTTCTTTACATAATAATATATAAAAAAATATTGAAAACATTTTAGAAAATATTTTTCATTGAAAACTTATAATATAATGTTTTAGAAATTTTGAAAACATTTTTCTTTGAAAACTTATAATGTAAGAATAAAAACATTTTAAAATCAATTTTCTTTGAAATTTATTTTAAACTATAAATAAATCATGAATTGTTTTTCAAAAACAATTATTTATAATTAATTTAAAAACATATATAGAAATCTTGAAAAGGATTTTAAAACAATTTCATTGAAAATATTTAAAAAAATATAAATAATTATTAAAACAATTTTTGAGAACTTTTTGTAAAACATGTCTTTGAAAGAAAAATGATTTCTGACTGAAGAGATAGATGAAGTCATACATTCCTAAAAACATGTATTTAATAATATATACCATTGAGTGGGAATATGATACTAATAAATTAAAATATGATGAATATACAGATGAGAAAAAAATCATTTGTTATCTTGAGATATGTTTTATAATATTTCATAAAGTAAA
Organism: Viscum album; assembly: GCA_963277665.1. Classification (NCBI taxonomy): domain Eukaryota; kingdom Viridiplantae; phylum Streptophyta; class Magnoliopsida; order Santalales; family Viscaceae; genus Viscum; species Viscum album. The sequence goes on along the minus strand of OY728137.1, from coordinate 299,171,862 downwards.
TCATAATCATCAATAATGTCTATAAAATATGAGATTGTGTCAATAAATTCATGGCATATCGTATATTTGAATCATACTCCCCATATAAGAAAATGTAATTACATAGAGCCTAAAATATTCTGAAAAAAATTAGATTGATCATATAACATGTTCATTAGAAGCATATTAATAATTTATAAGAACATGGGTACATAAAGAACATGTTCTAAAAGAATGAATATAGAAAAAAATAAATTTATTGACGTGTTATCATTTAAACCATAAAACCCATGAAGGAAAGATCATCAAATTTATTTTAAAATACCTATAAATTTAAGTATAAGAATCAAAGAATTAATTAATGGGAAGTATATACATCTCAAAAATGAATCAAGTCATTAAAAATTTATTTATATTATTGAAATAAAAAATGAGATTAAATTCCCTAAACTGATGTGTTTACTCTATTCTCACTCTTACAAAGCTCCTCTTATTTGAGTAAATCCTTATAGTTTTCACCGAAGGTCTTCATTGGTTGGATTTCTACCCAAAATGAGGCTACAAGGAGTAAGGGGGGTATGTTGGAAAGTTGATTTAGATTATATTTTCCAAATACAAGTTGTTTTAGAGGTGTGAATAAGGGGATATGTGGTTTAATTTTATTGGTAAGGAAATAGACACACTTGGGATTTTTGAAAACAAGTTAGGTGTACCCATGTTTTATCCTAAAAAAATTCATCCCGAAAATCCAAACTCAATGATGGAATGTGTATTGAAAAAATATTTCTAGAAAATGGGGGTTGTAAATTGGATAGGTCATTTGGGACTTAGGTTAAATCAGTATTCCCTTTTTAAGGTTAAATTTACTGTAATTGTTGTAATTCATTTTAACCACTTTCACTAATATTTTTTGTAAAAAATTCAATTGTTCTTATTACACTATAAAAATTTAACACATTATCACAATTTATATATGTTTTTTAATTAAATTAACTGATTTTTACATATTAGGTTTAATGGTAATCTCATCAATGACGAAAGAAATCAGATTTTTTAAGTTAAAATGTCCAAAAGTTCATTAATCTTCAATATCTATATTCAATATAAAAATAATTTAATGACCTTTATTAGTTATATAGTTTTATAATTGATATAATATAATTTTAAAAACAACTAAACATATATTTTAACTATGTAACTAAATTTTATGAAAAAATTGTTTTGTATTAAAATCCCGTATTTTTCATTATTCACCAAAAAATGATGTTTCTAAAAAAAAAATTACCCTTAGAAAATTTTGAAATTATAAATTCAAATATGATATTAATTTTATTAAATTAAATTGCGAGAAGTTTCAAAATTTAATTTTTTTAATGTTCATTGATGTACATAAAAATATGTTCTTTTGAGAAAATATTATTTTTAACCATTTAAGGACTTTACATAAAATTATATTTTCCTTTATCACCGTAGTAAATAATATTTTAAAAGAATTTATTACTATAAATATTACCAAATAAAATGTGTAGCTTATACTTATCTTTTTTATATAATTATATCAACAAAATGATGTTGCGTAGAAACTTAGTGTTTCATTTAATGCACACAAAGTCTATTTTGTGTGTAGTGAACGCCAAGTTAGTATTACATGTAGCCCAAGCCAAGTCAGTGTTGTGTGAATCACAAACATATCTTTGGGAATCATATAAGTAAATAATACAATAGTGTAGCATGAATGATTTGAATAAATTTTTTATTTCTTATAAAAAAATTTATTCAGTGTTGCGTGAAATGTAAAATATCAAAAACCATTAAACAATATTGAAAAATAATTTTTTTTCACAAAAACTAGGGATTTTATAGAAACTCTTCTATAACAATACCCATGTAATAAAATAACTATTTTACCAACATAACCATATTTCACTATTCCTCGTTAAATATTAAAAATATCCCATAGAATTCATCTCACATGAAAACATTATAGATATAATTCATTTAAATTCATTCTTTATAAACCAAGGAAATTCAAAACCTACGATTAGTGAGCTAAAATTCTTAGTAAGGGTAAGAATAAGCATTCAAAATTGATTATCATCTATTCCCATAAGATGATTATAAGGGTATTCTGAGATAATAAACAAACATGATCATAATATAACATATTTCACACCCATGAAACATGGATCATGGATCATGGATCAATAGACATGATATAAAGCTTCAACAGAAGATTATAGTCCCATAAGTCAAAAATATTGGGCCATGTGAAAACAATAATTTAGAATAGTATACATTATAAATTGATGAGATAGTAAATAAAACATGTTGGTAACATTAAACAAAAAATTTATCACTCTTACCACCACTCTTACAAATTGAATAACATACACTATATATTAAAATGATCTATTAGGGGTAACCAATGACTGGTTTAATCCAACACATTATATAATTCATTTAAAAGATAGAATATTATCACCCATCATCATGATCTATAGCATCCTCAACCATAATTATAAACAATTTACATAAACAATAATCTAGTCATAAAAATAAAAGGATTATTTTTTCAAAATAATAAGTACGATTGGTCATTCAAAGATTTATTCATCCGTGGAAAAGAAACAACTTCTATAGAAGTCAATTTTATAAAATGGTAGTCTATCAAATAAATTATAATTTTTGTAATCATTGCAACATATTTCTAGTGGAGAATAAGTAAAATCATGATTTTTTATCATTGATGAATATAAAAACCATTAAAATATCCTTAAAACATTTTAGAGTAAAATACCCATTGCAATTTAAAAACGAATTTTAAAAACAAAAAAATTGAAAATATTTGGACCAAATATTTTAAATGATCCAATGAAACATGTAAACTAATATTTTACTTTTTTAGTGTTCAAGATGTATAAAAATTCAATTCACGTTGTAATCTGTAAAAAAATATATTATATTCAAACATTTTGTAAAAATTAATTTCTTTGGAAAATAAATAAAACAATATTTGTAAATACTAATATAAAAAACATAGATAAAAATGAATTAAAAAAATTATTGAAGAATAGAGAAAAAAATTATCTATTTTTTTAGAAAGCATAGATATATAGGGAAATGGTTTTCTGACCAAAAGTGAGGAAATAATATTATCTTTTGCTAAGAAATTTATTTGGACCATTTTGAGTAACAAAGAGAGAAATTGGGTACTAAAACCTAAAAATTATATTAATACATAGAGTGTTATAAATTCAAATGGGTTTATAAAATAAGTATTATATAATATACTCATTGTAAATTTGGGCATAAATAATTCTCATCAAATTCATATTGAAATATAAACAAAATATCACTTTGGAAACTTTTGAATTGTAAGATCTATAAATGAATAACTTCAAATGAAACATTAAATTTCATGAAGATTATGAGATTAGTTGTATATCATGTGAATGATGAATTATATACATCTCATAAAAAATATATATTCTTAACATAAATGAATTTCCCAAATAAATAAAATTTTATAAAAAAAATCCGAACAATAATAATTTAATTTAATTCAGAATTAATAAAGAGAGAGAATATGTGTAAAAAATTTATATGAAAAATAATTGTGGAAATAAAATATAAATAAAAAATTAATTTCACTCACAATATTTTTATAATATAATCATGGATGGGTTTATATAACTCAATGAATGAAGATTGAGTTAAGAAACTCTTACCTCATGTCTAGACTTGGTATGTACGCCCATTAACAAATTTATAATAAAATAATATTTATTATTTAATAGTATAATATAATTTTATAGGTTTATTAAATAAATATTAAAATATTTATTTAATTTATTTTGATGACATATTTAAATACAAAACTAGTTATGTCCGTGTCAATTATTTTTATGAAGTTTGTCTCATTATTTCAAAAGGACTTCTATATGTTGGAAATTGTTTAAAGAATACATTATTCCATTATATATATATAATGATAATAATGACAAAATTATAATTTTTATACATTTTTTTTATTTATAAAATGAACCACTATATATGGATATAAAGAATGAATTTATTTACAACCATGGTGATAGTAGGTCGTATATACACATTAGGAATGATTCCATTTTTCAATTATCATTGGGAAATGAAGGTAAGTATTGTTTTATTTATACAGAATGAGGATTATATAATATATATAATATTTTACCTTAAAGTACCATTTTTTATACAATAAATATAAGAAGATGATGAAATATGAATCACATCATTTTTTGTAGGTGGTAATTAACATGTACGAAAGAATGAAGTTGTAATTTTTAAATTTATTGTATAGTATGAAAATAAATTATTTATTATATTTCCATATTGCTAAATATTTATTTCACATTAGGCATACAAACATGCACACACAAATATATATATATATATATATATATATATATATATATATTAAATCAATCAATATAATTATTCGTGGGAGGTGGTGACAGAAAAGAGATTATATTGGTTTATGAGGTATTAGTGCGATGTACATGGAAATGATGGTTTCACTTCCCTTTTGATGTAGAAAATATTAATATTAGGGTTTAGAAAATAATAAAAATGAGGCTTTGGCCCCAACCTTTAAAAAAAGAAGTTAAAAGAATGAATGAAACTAAAATGTTCACTTAAAATCTATACATCATCATAAGACAACCTATTTTTCTATAAACATTAATCCATATAATGTTTTTGACAATCCCTATAAAATTACTCTGCAATTTTTGGAGTGGTGTTTGGAAGGGAATGTTTTAAGTATATTATTTACTATTGTCATCAAAAGTTGTTGGGATGATAGGAGAGGAGGATCAATATTATAAGTTAGTAAAGGGTCACTCATTGACTAACATAATTTTTTTAATTAATATACTTTATTGAAAAGTTGGAAATATTAATATAATTGAAATTTGATAAGATTATGAGTAAAACATAATGCATATAGAGAAAACATGGCATTTTTTAGGTAATGTTTTCACCCACATCTCTTTTATTTGACCCACATTAACCCTTTGGGGAATTATCATGGTAATAATGATTTTTAATCATTAGTGGTCAAAAATGATACTATAAAATTAAAATTCAACCATATTTTGATCATGGTTTAAATTATAAATAATTCCCCCATAACATTCTAATTACAATTTTTTATGAATCTTGAATTTTTAAATGAAATATTATTTACAGTAAAATATCATTAATAGCATTTTGGAAACAATTAATTTAATTTGAATAAATAGTCGTAAATAATGATATGGTTCTGAAGTTTAAGAATTTAAAACATCCCAAATATTTTAAATATATATATAAAATATTTGGGATTATATAAATCATCCAAAAAAATATTATGTTTTATTATTTTTAAAAATTATTAACTCGATTCTTCTACTACTTCTATAAGCACGAAGTTCGCATTTTATAAGAAATTATGGTAATTACTTTGTCCAAAATAAATTACCATAATTACTTTAATATATATTTTTTAAATATAAATCATCATATTCGTTCATTATATATATTTATTCACATATATATTTCCTGAAAACAAATTTATATCTTATTTTGACTTTTATATCCTTCTGCAAGCACTACATAAGAATTTGATTTTTCAAATTTAATAATATAAAAATTCATATATATTTTAAAAAAATAATTTATAATTTAAATTTTTTTACATGTAATTAATAAACTTCCTTATTCTTTAATATTATCTTTAAAACACTAAAAAATACTTTTACATATCCATACATGCACTATGTTGGCTATGAAAATAATTTTCATGTTTATCAGAAAATAATCACTAATTTATATGTTTTCAATTATTTTAATTTATATATGAACTATATTATAAAAAATTATTAATTTATAAAAATTTAATTAAATTTTTATTATATTTATGTCTGGGTGCCATCCTAAGATAAACCGTATTTCATAGAAACTATATTTTTTACCATTCAACAAAAAATTAACTTCTTTAGAAAAATATGAGTAATTATTCCTCGGATAAATTTAACTTCACAAAAAAAAATATATTTCCATTTCATTAAATTAAATTCAAATAACTGAAAATTTAATTTTAATAAAAATGAGTAAAATGAAACAAAAATATATTTTTGGAAAATGTGTTTAAGTTAAAAGTAAACTTATACCAAAATGAAGTAATAATACAATTACTATATAATTAATAATAATATTACTATCTAATGGATAATTTTAATTATGTAATATCAAAATCAATTCTTAATTGGTGATTTAAATCAAATTAAATTATATATTTTAATTTTTTTTTTGTTATTCAGTGTAAAATTAATATTTTTTGAAAAACCAAAAATTTTACTACAAACTTATTTAAATTTCGAAATTTAATAATGATAATATTTTTATAAAATAAATTTTATAATTTTTTTATAAATTAATAAAAATATTTAATCAAATAGTTAATAAATCCTCTTTTTGAAGAAAACATATTTTTTAAAAATTAAATGAATTTACTAAAAAATTACATTTTTCCCAAGATGAGATTAATATATTTTTATTTATTAGGAACATTTTATATAATTCATAAATTTTTTCCTCATATTCATACACATGAATTTATTGACTTCATCATAACATTAAAAAAAGTAATAATATTTCACGGTTCATCCAACCATGGTGTGGCTTATTATATATGCCTTCGAAGAATATGTTCTTATAAATGTTAGATTATTATATTATCCCACATACTAAAAAATATCATAATAAAAATTTTAAATTCATATATTTAATAAAGGCATTTACATTATAAAATTCATTGAATGAAAAACTATATCATATAAATGGATAATAAAACCTCATGCTGAAAAGAGGGAAGGTGGTATATTAAGGTCTTCTGGGATAACACATAACTAGGAATAAAAATAGCTTAATATTAGTGGGAAGTAATAATATAGACATGGAGGAAAAAAATAATGTCTAATAATGATTTTGGATGAAAGAGAATATTGATTAAAATAATGTGATTTTTCATTATATAGACAATGACCACAAAATTATAAACCAATGAGGTGTAAAAAGGACCATAAATTCACAATTTGGGAAAGTAATATGAAATTTTTTTATTTCAATATCCTTTTCCTATATTATAGTTGTTAATATTCTATTTAGATTAAAAAATAAAGAAAATATACTTAGTAGACATGTATAATATCATAATATGATCAATTCCCCCCACAATTTAATCTTTTCCTCTAAAAAAGAGTATTCAAGATGAATTTTCATGCCTAAACCACAAAAATAAACTTCTAACAGATCAAATAATCTATAAAAGGATAACATGTTACTACACCTATATTTAAATATTAAGAAAAAATTAAGCAGTTATCATATAGAATGATATTATAAAAAATGTACAAATAATTATAAGAGGAATTAATTTATTTTCCTATAAACTTTACACAACACCACCAAATGTTCACCTTAGATTATTCTAGAAATAAATAACCCTCTATCCAAAATTACCTCAATAATGTTAACATTAAATATTATTTTAACATTAAATTTTGTACTATACCCTTCATATTACATCCCCAAAAATTTAATTTCATTCTCCCCAAATAATCCTTCATGTTAGACCACATGATACAAATATGGTTTACTTATACCTTATCTCACAAAGAAAATCATCCTCATAATATCATTAATCTCCATAAAAAACAACACATAAAACATAAAAATGGTTTTGACAACATTTAATTTATGATAAAACATAATATTATAAACACATGATCATATCTATATCTTTTATGTTAACCTCTCAAGGAGACACCCTAATCTGAAAATCTTTCCAAACCTTTCCCTGATACCAACTCTAATATCTATGAACCTGCACTCCTGGATAATATGTTAATATCATATCAAATAATTTTTTCCCACAATAATGAAAAATATGGGAAATTTTATCCATATGAAACATAAAACATCATTAATAATATTATATTATTTATAATCCCAATGGAATTTTCTGTTTAGAGTTTTATAACATTATAAAAAACACATACATAAAAATACCCATATTTTCGAATATGAATTTTTTCAACTATACAGATATATTATTATTAAGAATTACATTTTAAAAATATTTGATAAAATAATTCAAACATTAATCCCTTCAAGACTTAATTCTTTTAACATCATTTTTAATAAGCTCTGGTAATGTAAAACATAAGACGGGTGAGCTATAACACTCAATAAAGGTAAACATAGTAATTTACATTATAATGTTATTTGTGAGCATAAAATGAGCATAATGATATGATGAAATAATAAAAGTACATGATCATAACATAATATAAATCATACCAACCAAATGTGGACCATAAATCATCAAACATGAAATAATAATTTTGCATTAGAGAAGTATCAATTAAGTCAAAAATATTAATCCATGTTAGATCAATATTTCCAAAAATGATACAATATAAATTGACATATGGAGAATGAGATCATGTTTATAACATAAAACATCATTTTCATATCACTCCTATAGACATAATAACTTACATGGTAAATTCTAATAATCTCATTGGAGAAACCTATTACCCATTAACTTCATCCAGTTACCTAATGAATTAGAGTACTATATCATACTCATCCTTCATCATTAGATATATCAATATAATATATCCTCATAAAAAATGTACAATATTCATAACTCAATCATAAATAAAAAAATTACATTATCAACATAACAATAACAATTGTTATTTTATGTATTGATTTATCGGTGGAAAAGAAATGGGTTCCATGAATATTTATAGAAACATTAAAATTCCATATATGAAAATTAAAATGATTGTATCATTAAAAAATATACATCATGGAAAATAAGTGAAAAATGGGGTGGTTTTATATGATGAATATAAACACCATAAAAATATTATTAAAGCATTATTGAGAAAAAACATTTACAAATTGAAAATAGCTTATATAAAAAATTTCTATAATATGAGGTATTTTTGAAGTTAAATTTATTAACATGTAATGTAATATTGAAATAATTAAGTGGTCAATATATTGAAAATTTTAAATCATGGCTTAATTATAAAAATATAGATTTTATTCATACATTTGGTTAAAAGGATCATGTTTAAAAAAAGAAAAGAAATTTTATTAAAGACTCATGTTAAAAAACTAAAACATTGGTAAAAATTATATTTGAAATAATCAATTAATAGTCAAAAAATTATCAAAAACATGTTAGAAAACATGTATATGGATGAAAATGTTCTTCTAAATGAAATAGGAGAAATAAGACTGACTATTAATAAAAAAAGTAATTGGATGTTTTAGTACCTTAGAGAGAAATATAGGACTAAAATAAAAAAATCCAAATAAATACATGGAATAATTTAAAATATATGGATTTATCAAAAAAGGATCATATGATATAATCAATAGACATTTTGGAATATAAATTTCCCATTAAAATTGTATCAAAAATTTGTCAACCCATAATTGTGCATCATTCACTTTTCCATCAATGATTTGAGAAGTTCAATGACCTTGAAATACATTTACATAATATGAATTAATTACATGGGAATGAAATGTATAATTTTTTGGGGTGTGGATTAAAGGGACACTTTTTCCCTTGTGGATCTCAAATTTTGATTTTATTTATAGTGGGGAATATTGATTTAACTAAATAATAATTCATCCCCTAGCCAACCAGGCCAACCCAACCATTAGCCCATGTTGGACCAAGGTTAGAATAATCCTTGAGGGAATTAGCCTAGGCTAGCCAGTATAAGGATACTGGAGCATAGCTCCCATAATGAGTGATCAGGCTTTTGCATGTGGACAGTGGTGCACGATCCCTCAAGCGTGCATAGTCTGTGACAGATGCTTGGTGAATCGAATCCTAGGCGAGAGGTTATTTGTGAGGTATGGTTACTGATCCCATTGATGGATATATGAAACAATAGCCATGCGATTTCTTATATACTGAAGGGGTGGTGTAGTAGGATTTCATTGGGGGATGAGATGTTTTCATGGGAATTAAATATGGACCATCTAATCATTAGTCCCCATGATATTTTCTGGTTGATCGCGTCTCCCAATGATCACATCCATCCAATCCATTCTTACGGATTGAGAGTTAAAAAATTATCCACTCCCACACCTATGTAATCTCTAACTAATACGATCCCAGAAAGCACGGGACCTCTATCTTCAACATCCCTACACTTACTGCATCAACATGGAAACTCGAAGACACCACATACATGATGGCTCGATGACCATCATCACCTTCATCTTCAAAACATATAAGATATATGTCTGATTCTAAGATGACCTAAATGAGAAACCATATGATTTAATCATTAACAATAGTTTCATGATACGAGATAATCTGACAGCACTCAAATCCATCTCATTATCATCTATTGATCATGTAAAAGATGTGAATACAAGCAGTGATGAAAATAAGTGAAGGCGTTGAAATAAGTTCAAAAATAGTGGACCCTTCCACCTATTAAATTATTTTTCATCCAAATAAAATCATATTTTTGTGATCATGTAACGTCTCATGAGGAAATAGTGGCATTAAATTTTCAAATGAAATAATCAGGCGATGAAGAGCTAGAAACCACGTAATGCCAATCTATAAACTCTCAACTCCATTTATTCAAACATGCATCAATATCCCCATGAAGAGTTGCATCAATATCAGCCTCCCACACACTATAAATACTGTTTTCTATTAAAAAAAATATGCAACGAAGGACGAAGATCTTTGAAAAGGAAGGTGAATCTGACCACCACATGCTGGAGAACTCCTTAGGTAATCGTGAGAGCCTACTAGATGATCTTTTAAAGATTACGTGGCCTCATGATGAACTGAATTTTAGTAAATGACTATTTTTCCACGTTTTTCACATCATTATGTGATACCTAGGAGGTTCGTAACTTCACCAAGAAGGAATTTTGTTCATTCATGAATTCACACCTTTAATCTCATGATGCCAAGAACCCCATTGTCTCACGGTATTCACAGATGGCCATGGAAATGACTATCCTTATAGAGTCAGAGAGTTAATCATATGACCATATCGAGGTAGCGTGAGTTTAGATAAGTTGTTGAGGTTCGGAAATCCCTATTACATGGACATTCCTTGATCAGTCTCCTTCGATGAAGATATTTTCAATATAGTTTATGAATGTTTACAACAATGTACATGCAGTCCCTCAGTCATGTGGTGCCATAGGTCATTCTCCGTAGAACGAAATCATCAATAAACATGCTCTTTGTGATACCATAAACCCTCATTGTCACAATACATAACCATTTCCCAAATATTAATGGATTCTCTGAGAAACAACACACAATTCCTTGTTCATGCACATGATGTATCTAGGATGTGAACTCGATGCCAATATGGGGGACGATATTCCTTGACTGAGAGACATGATGTGTATATGCATAACTAAAGGTAATCCCCAGTTCACATCTATAGAATCCCTCATATGGTCCTTTGGAGATCATGCACTCATATGATTATCATGAGAGCATGTAGTGCATAGCCGAAGAATGGGAAAGAACATCATTTCCATAATGAGTTTTGAAGTCGCAACCATAGTCTCATGACAGACCCCTCCCCCTACATGGAATCTTGGTGTAGGGTTTGGGATGTTCACCCATATTATTCTCTATGGAGTGTCTACTATTACCTATGCATGTAGAGGATTTGATACACATCCTCCTCTCATGACTACAAAACCCCTCACAAGACATCATTAACATCACATAAATTTTATTAAGGAGGAATCTTCATTTGAATGCTTCATGAGAAAATTCCACATCCAATATATGGCCTCATCCCATATGATAATTAATGGGCAGACCCTTGCTTAACCATGTACCAATCTTACAAGGAAAATAATTTTCTATATAGACAGAGGGAATGATGACTTTGTACATGAACTTGAGACACTTAAACAAACATAAGAGCCTAAACATTTCTGGGACACCCCACTGTGAGAATATTTCAATGACACATAATCAGATGATTCCACTTGAGAATCATAACATCATTAGGAAACATTGGACATGTCACATTGATCATGAAATAGTACTCATATGAGTTAGATTGATCTCACAACATCCCATTGACATGTCACCACTGTCATTCGATGACCCAAGACAAGCTAAGTGGATTAAGAGACTACCCTAAGAAATGAATTCATTTTTATCTCACAGTCCTAGGATAAAGTCATAATAATCTTGCAAAGCACCTCATATTTTCCCACCTTTCTCATTTGAAGACATCCTAGATAATTCAAATTGACCATGGAAATGATTCATTGATATGTCATCATGATCATGTGATCATCCGTATACATTTATACATTGACATGAAACAGTTCAAATATAGGTTAGGTTGATCATGATATTGTGCATAATCATTTCTACTTTTAACATGCACAATACCTCAGACTTGTATACTTTTATTAGGTAGATAAATCTGAGAAAATTCTATTCATCATGCACAAGATCCGATACATGTATTCTTTGATTATGAAAAACTCGTTAAAATGTCTATTTCATTTAGGTAAAGACTTCTGAGATGAGAAATTTGTTTGTGCACAAGACCCCAGACATGTCTTCTTTGGTTAAGAGAAGACATGTTATATTGGTGCCTCATTATATCCCTAAGATGATTAAGATAGGTCTAGAAGACATCCAAAAAATGTGTGGTAGATACCCCAACACATGCCAACCCTATATTATAGACGAATTTAACTTATTCCATGTGGACCCTAGTCAGGAACCCTCAACTGCAAATCCCTTATATAAAATAAGCATTCTTAATGAGATCGGGTTATACAACCATGTGATCCAACCAATCTTATTATATTAGACAAGTATTTTATCGTAACCACTTGCCTTTAATAATTCAGAGAATAAAGAAAGTGTATGTTAATAGAAATCAGTAATGAATAATCCCTAATCCTAGTTAAAATAAATATTTAATCCCTAGTCTATGAAATAATAATATATATCACCAATGATAGGGAATCCTTTGTGAGTAAGCACTGAGAAAAGGTTATCCATCATGGTGTAAGCCCCATACATTCTTGATATCATGGAAGTAACAATAATATCTCAATGTTTGATTATCCGCGTTATCTAATCAATGAGTTAATGTATAAGTGAAATATAAGAACACATATTCCTTCCATAACTGAGATATGTAAGACGCCTTTTTAAGGCCTAATCTCCATTGGGAATCTAGTTCGGTTTAAGACCCTTCCTGTCCCAAGTATTACTTTCTTATGGGATTAAATTCTCCCATAGGTCTTCCAGTATTCCTCATCCATGAGTGTATGATAATCTGACTCATATGTGTGAATTTTTTTAGGTATAAGCCCCTATCATGACCCTTAACTATCTCAAATCCATCATTGGGATAGGGGACGAAGTGAACTACAAGAATTCTCATTCCTTCCACAACCATGATACACATGACACCTTTTTACGGCCAGATGTCCATATTATATCTTCCATGAGATGGGTAATCAATCATGTCAAAATGAAATATTAATATGTAACTCCCATACATATATTCTCTCATGAAATGTTCCAAATCTAATGTTATCCCTTTTTTCTCACACCGAGCATGGATTACAGGGGCATTGAGAACCATTTTCATTTTATAAAGAGCATGTTGAGAATTAACCTATTGTGGGACCATTGTTGGGATGTATGTATGATTACATATTAACACCCCTCAGTGGGAGATATTTTTGAAAATGTAATCAAATGTAGTATTATATACATATTCCACATTCTGGGATGCTATCGATATATCTCTCACGACACAGACTCCCACTAAAAAAACTACACACACAATGATTCCTATTCCAAAGAGGATACATAGGGAACCTCATATAGGTTCGATCATGATATTCACACCCTCAACATATGACGTTAAAACTATATTGATGGGTCCAATAACAAGACCTTAAACGATGGGATAAAATGATGTGGGTATTGATTCTTATTTTCATAAGCCACGTATAATGCCTCATAGAGGTTTAATCCCATCTTCAAGACACCATCTACCTTTTTGGATGGAAATAAACACTAGATGTACTGCCCCAACCCTAGAATCCCAGAGTCGGTGAATTATTACATATCATTGGAAAGATCACAAAATATCAAATATCGAAAGACCAATTAGTTTAGTAGCCTTGGAAGTACAAGATACATTAATAAGGTTTACATTACATCATAAAATGGAAATCTACAACAACATTGTTTCCATATACAACACTAAGATCACATAGAATATCCCAACATGTTAGTCATAATATAAATCTTTGCATTCTAGGAAAAATAAAACATAGAAAGGGGTGAGCTTAGATTCTCAGTAAGGATAAAAATATAGAAGAAACATTTATAAATAAGCATAAACATTTAAGGCAATTTATAAGACTAAAACAGAAGCCTTTTAAACTTAATTTTCAGCACAATATGGACAAGATAAAATATAATAATGCCATGTATTTAGTCACATGGATATTATACTCATTGAATAATCACATTCAATATCAATAACCACTTTTATAATGATGGAAGGCATAATTCCAGACTTTCACAATCACATAGTCAAGGCCCTGTGCCAAGACTACAAATAAAATTTTGTCATGGCCTTGTGCCAAGACACTATTATGTCTCATGAGACCTATCGATGCACCGAGGAGATATAGAGGTATCCAAATATCACTTATTAAGTGAAATTCATTCCTAATATTAAAAGGTTAATACATAATCTGAACATTCTTATTAAAACTAGCATACGAAATGTCAATATTTTTACCACAAACCATGAATGGTATAAAAATAGCACATCCACAGTCAAACATAACTCAATCAATACAATATAAAAAATTGTTTTATAATAGATCAAACTCAATAGATTATAATTAATTATATAGATGAAAATAATCATCAAAACTATTTGAGAGAAATATCCCCCTTTTTCTTGAAAACTTATAAAAGGCTAACTATTTATCAAGAAGCCGTTTAAAATAGATTTTTGAACCAAAGTGTCCCATACCACTTTGAAACTTTTAAAAGTAATTTTAATTTTAAAACATTAATTTACATATAAATAAATCCTTGATTCCATTTTTAAAACATGGACATTAATCAGAAAGATTTAGAATAACAATTCTTTATAACATTTTAAAATGATATTTAAGTTTGAGTTCCTAACCAAAAGAGAGGAACTTGAATAAAAATAATTGAGGTAATAAAAACATTATAGTATCATGGGATGAAATGGATTCATGATATACTATGTCAAAGTACATTATATACACCATATAAAATTGAATTGGCATATAACAACAAAGAAGTCTCAATGGAATGAAAATTGAGATGAAATCTCTTATAAAGACTTTATCCTTAGGTTAAAAATAAATCAATGGCATAATTATGTGTGAAAAATATAAATACACTCAATATTATTGTATATTCAGTGTAAATCAATAAGAGTAAATTCACACAAATTCATGTAAAAACAACACCAATGAATTGGATGTTTAATACAATAAATGGAGATTGAGTTAAAATTATTCTTAAAAATTTCATTTTAATGACTTGAGAATTTATCAATGGGGTGATTATGTGTATCAAAAGTATATACTGAGAAAGGGGAGAGGAAATTACTACACATTTAAAAATAGTGATTCCATGCATAATCATGGAGTAAAATAATAAATGAAGTATGCGTAAAGCCGAATGAGTGGAAATTGAAATTTGAAATTCCCTTACCAGTTTGGAAACATAAAAAACATACATCCCATGAAAGATGGATCATAAAATGAAGATGTCATTACTCATAAATTAAAATATATTACTCAAATAATACAATCATTGGGCAGTACATACACCACCCAAAATGAAATAGTGGCAATATGGCATGAATCTTACGGATGTAGGAACTGAGATGAAAACCCTTAATTCATTGTAATAAATAATGTGGTATGGAAAAAATTTAATAACAAAAAAATTAATCACATATTACCATGAATATAAAGAGAATTATGATAATAGATATATCAAATGATAGTGCAGAATACCCCACATTTAATAAATAGTTGGTGAACAATGGAAATATCACGAAATTAAAAGTGAGATAAGAAACCCCTTACTTTGCACTTTTCCTTGGTCAAGGGTAGGTAAACCTCTTATATAATGGTGAAATAATTGTTATTAAATAATAAAAAAATCATATACATTAATATGATATCATATATTATCTTTTAATATTTTTTTGTTAATAATATTTTAGTATTATCATTGATTTGGGTGTTAACTGATTTGTTTTCCTTTATATACTATGTTTCGTAAGTAGTGTTTGTTATGAATAGGATGTATCATATTAATATTCAAATTTAAATTAAGTCATTAAAAATTATTTTTAATCTTCTAATGAAAATTAGTCTTGAATGGAATATGATGGGGAATGAATTTCATCGCGTTTGTACAGACGGTAATCTGTACATACCCACGAGTGACAATATCAGTCATTTGATATTAAAATAAAATATAATTGGATGGTAACTCATATATACAGAATCATTATCATGTTAAATTTATTACTTAAATCAATTACACATCATTATTACACCCATCCAAATAATAATGTATTGAATAACAATTACCCCACAACGTGGAGACAGTAAGTCGTATGTACGCATGTATGGTGACATGTCATTCAAAGGATGGATAGAATAATGAATATGGTTATACCATGTATATAATAACATCACAGTATATATAAGATACTAGACTTATTATTTTAGAATGGAAACATCAAAGATGGAGGAAGTGGATGAAGAAAAGAACTTTGAAAGAGATGATGAAATATTTACATCTTCCTCGGGTTCTTCCTTTTGATTTGATGAAAAGGGATCTTTAGAATGGCTTTTTGACAGAAGTAAGACCTCTAGGATTAAGGGAGGACAGTTTATAGGGTATTTGGGTAATGTTTGGCTGCTCCAAAATGCTTTTAAGGTGTGAATTTTAGGTAAGGGGGAGTGCCCTTTTATAAGAGGGGTGAGGGGAACCTTAGGAAAAGATATAAATATTAATTTATAGTAAAATAATTTTCTTTTTCTATTGGCTCCAAAATAGATTATTTAAAATATAAAGTGGGGATGGTTCTAAAATCACTCAGAAAATTGGTTTTATATAGGTTTGGGTCACTATATTAACCTTATCTGTTAGATTTACCTCTTAGTTAAATAGTTTGTCATTTACCATGTCTCTTTTTATTTTTATATTATATGGTTAATAAATGGACTATATACTTCCATGGGCACCCCAAGTGGTTCATTAATGATAATACTACCAATATATAATTATTTTTTCAGATCCTTATATTTTAGGAATAGAATATCAATTAATAATATAATATTTGTTTTAAAAACTCTTTTATGTCAATTTTGACACTATTTGGTATTTTGTTTTTTTTAATCCATAACAACATTATTACTTTGAAACAAATTCAAATTACAAACCCTAACATGTCATATTAACCTATAAAATTAGTGGAATTCATAAAAAGTCTCAAATTACATTTATTTTGATATTTATAATATCAAATATTTTAATATTTATAATATCAAATATTTTAATATTTTATTAATTAGGTAATTACTACATCATCATTGTGTCATAAATAAATTAAATTATTTAAGGTCAAAAAATATTAATAAAATACCATTATGTAGAAAATATTATTTACTTCTTAATTAATATTTATAATAGAATTTATATTATGTTTAACCATATATTAAAAATGGTTTACTTATTAAGCTTTGAATTTAGTACTTTTAACTCTTCTTTGAATTAAATAATAATAAATGTCCTAATCTAGTCCAAGTGGACATAAAGGATCATATTTTATTCCTAATGTTGTTTTTGTTCAAATTAAATTTATCCAATAGAATTAGAAAATGTTTTGGGGTAATAATAATATCATTTTTACCCTTAATTATCCAATTTACTTTTAATCGTGGTAAATAAAAGTCAAAAGTTACTATTAACCAAAAAATTATTTTTATCTTATTGAACCACATTTTACTTATTGATATCAACCATGTCTCTTGGTTATTTGAAATTTAAATCACTGAAATTGTAAAATTATGTTTTATTCAAATTTGCAAATACTCATAGGAGGTTGGTAAAAGACGTTAAAAAGTTCAATAAATTTTTTATATATCTAAAATTATTATAAACTGAATCCAATGAATTATGTTAAACTTAGATAGGCATTATGTATCTTTTGAGACCTAAAATAAATTTAAATAAAATAAATAATTATTTAAATAAAAATTCGGTTTTAAACTATAACTTAGTGTTTTTCATTGTTCATCAAAATTGAAAGTTTTTAGAAAAATAAAAAAATTTCACTCTAAGATAATTTTGATATTCCGAATCCAAAAATGAAGTCCATATTGAAAGATAAAATTTATAAAATTTCAAAAAGTGGGTTTTACTATTCATAATGGCTAGTTTTATTGGTTGCGGTGTGTTAGAATCTTGAAGTTGCGTACAATGAAAGCTATTACATTATTGAAAGGGAAATGAACCGTGGAAGCTTGGGGTGTTACATTCTTCCCCACTTTTGGATATTGTGTCCTCACAATTTTTAAAATTGGGCTTGGGAACATAATTGAATGTCCCGCATCAAAAAAAGAGTCAATAAAACTATCACTATAAAAATAAAGAAATAGAAGTACAAAGGTCACCCGAGGTTACCCATACTGGGATTCCATGTAGAAAAACATGGATATGGATGATAAAATAAGTGTCATGTTCTGATGAAGAGGGATAGAAATTATGATCAGGAGAATGTTAACAAAAAAAACCAAAAACTTTTGATGGGAAAAATAGTTATTAGTTTCCCAGTAGGAAAAGTAAACAGACAACGTTTTTTTGTTATAAGATTTATTTAAAAAAGATGAGGAATTTATTTAAGAGATTGAATAAGAACATAAAGAGATATACTTACTTTTTAAGTAGAGTTTCATTATTTAATAACTTTTTACCACTAACTCACTTTCTTCAAATGATGAGTATTCAAGATGGCTTGGTCACACCGGAAGAGCTAGAATCAACTTCTAGAGAATTACATGATCCACAAAGGATAAACAATATATTTACCTTGTCTTTAGAGATTAATGAAAACCAAAACAGTTAGTACAAGATCAGATGATCCCCCAAAAGGATATTCCATTAGAAAAAGAAAGACAAATATTAATTTCTAAATTTAAACCAATAATACCCCAAAGTTAAATAAATAACACTCAATAAACAATTGTCCTTAAAATCCTTCAATATAATAAAAATTAATATGGTAACCCAAAACATAGAAGAATATGGTTATGTAGCCTTCCATGTTAAATTATATCTCCACATCACATCGACTAATCTTAATGTCATATACATAAAAGTAATTAACCTTATCATATATTCTTTATTATAGGTTAATAATTTCCATAAATAATCCAAATCACTATAAATCAACAATAAAAACATAGATAAAAATACAACATTACTCCTCAAATTAAATCACATAGTTTTCTATTTTCCTTAGGCATATAGTGTTCCCAATAGAGTGAATGTCTTCCAAAATTACATTTATCACTTAATTAACAAATCATTTTCCTATAATAAGGGTATAAATTTGATAAGACATAAGATCCCAAATCAACTTATTATTGATCTATAAAATCCTTTAACTAAAATAATAAGTCACACTTACCAGGGACTTCACGTAGTCTAGTGGTAGGTGATAAATCCAAATCTCACTCTGGTTGTGGGTTCGATTCCCACAGCTTTGTCCCATGCGCCAGGTTGTCACATGGTCTGCATGTTTTCCATTTTCAAAAACTATATTTTATAACATTACCAAAATGAGATAAATTCATCAAAATAACTATAACATAATTTAACCACAAATGTTATCTCATACCTTTCATTTTCATCCAAAAATATAATAACAAGTAATTTCCTCAAACCCAATGATCATATAAAACCAAAAGGTTATTTATAACTATATCCACAAGAGAAAAGATAATTATTCCTCAAATTTCATTTTCACATGACAAACTACAGGGTTACAAATACAAGAGAAAATTATTCCAATGTGATCCCATCGACAAGGAGAAATAATAATTTTAAACATTTCTCCAACCATTTATTTCCACATAACGTCATCTTTGACCAAGAAAATATCCTATAGAATAGGGTATTCACTCGGGTAATGGCCAGGTCCCCTACATTTACGGTAAATCATTGTAAATGGATTCTTGTGACCATTTTTTTTCTTCCATAGAACTCTTCATTTTTTCTTGGTAGTTATTTACATTATGTCCTTCTTTCCCACACATAAAAAATTTCTGTTGTTCCATTGAGACACTTTCATGGGTGTCTCCTACCATATTTCATACATGAAAGAAATTTAGGGTTCTTTTCTTTATGGTCTCCACTACTGGAGATCTTATCATTCATCACCTATCTCTTCTTTGTTCAGTCTGGGAGTTGGTTAATATATATGTTGTTGATAATATTTTTGGATAACTGATTTGGAATGAACATGTTATCTTTTACACCTATCAATATTATATTTTTTTTCTCATTTCCATCACCTTTCTCACTTTGTACATCATGTTCAATGTTACTATGACTTCCCTGGAATCCATCCATTGACTAAAACCAGAAAGCATTGTGTGAGTAACAGTAGTCATAAAATTATTTAGAGAATATCATGACCCCATATTTTTAATTTTTAACACCTTATGATTAACCAAGGTCATTTATTCTCATCTTATATTAAAATCCTTCAAATAATTTTGTAAAGAAAATGTAAATTATCCTAAGAATATCCCATGGGAGTGTCAAAACCAAGAGTGCAGTAATGCCCATTATCGTGCACCAGTTCCCATTCGATTCTAGCTCAAAGTAGAGTTTTCAGGTTTTACCCCTAGGTACATTTGTGCCAGAGCTGCCTCTACCTGCTGAAATCCAGACAAGTATTTATTTCTTGGAAAACTCACAAAATCTATACAATATCAAAATTTAAGGATGTTCTTCTATACTAATCCTCAAAGTCGATCCCAGGGCTATGTGATCTAATTTGAGATTATCTAAATATAGTTTCCAAGGTTTGTACTAAACTTCCTCTGATACAAACTATAATTCCCTGACCCCAGAAGCCCAGAGATGGTGCATTATTATGTATCATTGGCATGGTCACAAAATATCATGTCTCGAAAGGATGATTAGTTTATTAGCCTTGAAAGTACTAGATACATTCATAAAGTTTACATTACACCATAAAATGGAAAACTATAACAACATTGTTTCCATAGACGATACTGAGATCCCATAGACTATCCCAGCATGTCAGTTATAATATACTTCTTTGCATCCTGGGAAAAATAATACATAGAAAGGGGTGAGAAGATATGCTTAGTAAGGATAACAATATAGCGAAGACTTTCATAAATAAGCATAATCATTTATGGAAATGTGTAAGACTAAAATAGAAGCCTTTTAAACTTAAACATCAGCATATTATGGAAAATATAAAATCTAATAATTCCATTTACTTATTCACATAGATATTATACTATTCAAATAATCACATGAAATATCAATATCCACTTTTATAATGATGGAATTCATAATTCCAGACATTCATAACCACATAGTCAAGGCCTTGTGCCAAGACTACAAATAATATTTTGACAAGGACTTGTTCCAAGACGCTAATTTGTCTCATGATTCCGACCGATGCATCGAGGAGCTATAGTGGTATCCTCCCGTCATTTACTAAGTCCAATTCAATCCCCATATGAAAAGTATGAAACATAATATGAACATTCATATTAAAACTACCATACGAAATGTCCATATTTTAACCAAAACCGTGAATGGTATAAAAATATGAAATCCACAGTAAAACATAACTCATTCAATACAATATAAAAAATAGTATTATAATAGATCAACCTCAATAGATAATAATAAATGATATAGATGAAAATAATCATCAATACTATTAGAGAGAAATATCCCCCTTTTTCTTGAACATATTTACAAGTCTCACTATTTATCAAGAAGTCATTTAAAATAGATTTTTGAATCAAAGTTTCCCGTACCACTTTGAAACTTTGAAAAGGAATTTTTATTTTAAAACATTAATGTCCATATAAATAAATCCATAAATACATTTTTAAAACATGGACATTAATGAGAATGCTTTATAATAATAAATCTTTAAATCATTTTAAAATAATATTTTCTTTAGAGTTCCCAACCAAAATGAAGAAACTTGAATAAAAATAATTGAGGTAATAATAACTTTATAATATCATTGGAATAAATTTATTCATGGTATACTATGTCAGAGTACATTATATACATCATATAACATGAATTGGCATATAACAACAAAGAATTCTCAATAGAATATAAATTGAGATGAAATATATTATAAAGACTGTTTCCTTTAGTTAAGGATAAATCAACGACATAATTATGTGTGACAAATATAAATACACCCAATATTATTTTACATTCTGTGTAAATCAATCAGAGGACATTCACACATATTCTTGTAAAAACTACACCAATGAATTGGATGTCTAACTCAATAAATGTAGATTGAGTTAAAATTACTCTTATCAAGTTCATATCGATGAATTGAGAATTTAATAATGGAGTGATTATGTGTATAAAAGTTATATCCATAGGAAGAGGAGTGGAAATTACTACACAAATAATAAATAGTGATTCCACACATAATCATGTTGTAAAATAATAATTGAAGTATGCATAAATCCGAATGAGTGGAAACTGAAATTTTAAATTCCCTTTAAAATTTGGTAACATATAAATCATACATACCATGAAATATGTATCATTAAATGAAGATGTAATTACTCATAAATTAAATTATATTACACAAATAATACAATCATTGGGCAGTACATACGCCACACAAAAATAAACTTTTTGGCAATATGGCATGAATCTCACGGAAATAAGAAGTGAGATGAAAACCCTTACTTCATTGTAATCAATCAATTCGTATGGACAAAAGTTAATAACAACCAAATGAATCACAAAATTCCATGAATATAAAAAAACTCATGATAATATATATATATATATATAAATTAAATTACAGTACACAATACACAACATTTAATAAATAAGTGGTGATCAATGGAAATCTCAAGGAATTAAAAGTGAGATAATAACCCCCTTACTTTGTACATTTCCTTAGTCAAGGGTAGATTAACCTCCTGTATAATGGTGAAATATTTGTTACTAAATTATACAAGAATCATATACATTAATATGATATCATATATGATCTTTTAATATTTATTAGTTAATAATATTTAAATATTATCCTCGTTTCGGGTGTTAACTGATTTGTTTTCCTTTATATTATTTTTTTGTAAGTAGTGTTTGTTATGAATAGGATGTATCGTATTAATATTCCGAATTATATTAAGTCTTGAAACATTATTTTTAATCATCTAATGAAAATTATTCTTGAATGGATTACGATGGGGAATGAATCTCATCGCGTTCCTGGAGACGGTAATCCGTATGTATGCACGAGCAACAATATCCTTATTTTGATATTAAAATAAAATATAATTGGATGGTATATCATATATAAAGAATCATTATCATGTTATATTTATTATTTAAATCAGTTAAATATCATTATTATACCCATCCAAATAATATTGTATTGATAACAATTACACCACGGCATGGAAATGGTAAGCTGTATTTACGCACGTATGGTGACATGTCATTCAAATGAATGATAGAATAATTAATATGGTTGACCCATATTTATAATACCATCAAAGTGTATAGAAGATACTAAATTTATCATTTTATAATGGAAACAACAAAGAAAGAGGATGTGGAAGAAAAAAGGAACTTGAAAGATGTGATGAAATATTTACCTCTTCTTCAGGTTATTCCATTTGATTTGATCAAAAGGGCACCATAGGTTTGTTTTCAGACTAAATTAAGTCCTATAGGATGAAGAGAAGACAGTTGAGAGGGTATCTGGGTAGAAGTTGGCTGAGCCAAAAAGGATTTGAAGGTGTGAATTTGAGGGAACGGGGAGTGCCCTTTTATAAGAGGGGTGAGGGGCACCTTAGGAAAAGCTAGAAATATTATTTTATAATTAACAAAATTTCGGTTTCTAATGGCTCAAAAATTGAATTATTTAATAGAAAAGCTGAGGATGGGTCGAAAACCACTCAACCAATAGGTTTTAGATAGGTTTGGTTCACTATATTGACCTTATCTTATAGATGCAACTCTTTGTTAAATAGTTTGACATTTACCATGTCTCTTTGTATTTTTATATTAAATTGTTAATAAACATACTATATAATTCCAAGTGAACCCCAAGTGGTTCATTAATGATACTAATATAACTTTATAAGTGTTTTGGGCGATCCATTGTTTTTTAGGAAAATATTATCAATTAATAATATAAAATTTGTTTTAAAAACTCTTTTATGTCAATTTTGACACTATTTGGTATTTTATTTTTTCTAAATTTATAATAGTATTATTACTTGAAAAACAATTCATCTAACCAACCCTATCATGTCATATTAACGTATAAAATTTGTCGAATTCATAAAAAGTCTCAGATTACATTTATTTGTATATTTATAATAGCAAATATTTTTATATTTCATTAATTAGGTAATTACTGCATCATCATTGTGTCACAAATAAATTAAATAATTTAATGTCAAAAAAATATAAATAAAATACCATTATATATGAAATATTTATATAGTTCTAATGAATATTTATAATCTAATTTATATTTTGTATAACCTTATATTAAAATTGTTTTAATTATTAAGCATTTAATTTAGAGCTTTTATCTCTTCTTTGAATTAAATGATAATAAATGTCCTAATCTAATCCCAGTGGACCTAAAAGAGCATATTTTGTTCCTAAGGTTGTTTTTTGTCGAATTACACTTATCCAATATAATTAGAATATGTGTTTGGGAAATAATAATGTAATTTTTACCGTTAATTACCCTATTTACTTTTATCCGTGGTAAATAAGAGTCAGAATATACAATTCACCAAAAAAATTTAAATTATTGAACCACATTTTCCTTAACTATATCAACCGTTTCACTCGGAGTTTTGAAATTCAATTCACATTAGTGGTAAAATTATGTTTTATTCAAATTTTCAAATGCTTCTAGGAGGTGGGTAAAAGACGGTTAACAAGTTCGATAAAATTTTTATATGTCTAAAATTATTTTAAAATAACTCTAATGAATTACATTGAACTTATATAGGTATTATATATCTATTTTTACCTAGAATAAATTTAAATAAAATAAATAATTAGTAAAATAAATATTCGGTTTTAAACTGTGACTCAATGTTTTTCACTATGCATCAAAAATTGAAAGTTTTCAGAAAAATACCAAAAATTAAACCTAAGATAATTTCAACATTCCAAATCAAAAATGAAGTCCATTTTGAAAGATAAAATTTATAAAATTTCATAAAGTGGGTATTACTATTCATAATGGCTAGTTTGATTGGTCGCGGTTTGTTAGAATCTCGATGTTGCGTACAATGCAAGCTATTACATTATTCAATGGGAAACGTACCATGGAAGCTTGGGGTGTTACACTAGAGTTATTGAAAATTTCAATATCCCAAATAAACCTACATAAATAATACGGTAATAGAGATTCTATGATATATCATAAATTAATTCTATCGATACATGTTACTAATCAAGTCATTGATATAAGGTTAACAAGCTCTATTCTATGGTTAATTAATTATTTCATGAATATATCTTGAATATAAAAGAGATTTCTAGATTAGGAAACAATCCCCCCTTGTGGGTGTGATGAGCCCGACCTCCTATTCTATCGAATAATGTGAATCCCCAAGAGTCATTGGGCCTGAAATCCCTAATTACCACCAGCCAATGGAATGTAGGTCTATACCTAGCTATGGATGACAAAACTATTGGGAGTTTCTAATGAAGAATAATCCAATGTAAAACCTGATGTGAGTAATTCAGTGAGGCCTTAAACCCCCCTCCCCCCGACAATCAAACCTTCAATAAAAATCCATTTCCATGACCCATTTCCCGACAAAACAAAAATGGTGAACCCAGTGTGAAGTCCCATAACTGTGTCATCCCATTAATGGTTCAAAAACTATTGATTTCCCCTAGTCTATCATGATAGTTTTTTTGCTCCAATCACAAAAAAATTAACACCACACATTTAGTTTTTACATTAATCCTCATGTAAAAATAAGAGACTACCTCATTATCATTTAGAAATGAATGTTACTAATCAAACATTTACTCTTAAATGTCACGATACACTAAAAAGGTGTCTTGTTTTCATCCCAAAATTTTTCCAGATTCCTTGTAATCAAAATATCATAATTAAATTTGTTAGCTGATTTCACGATCACTGGAAAGTATGCTTTAGCCCTGAGGCCTCGACATTCATTGTCACCAATATATAAATTCAATAATCAATTTATGAAAATCATAATCTAGTAAAAACACATAAAAAATTAATTTTGATAATATAATAAACTCATGAAGTATTTCAGAGGGTGAGTTCCCACTATCCTTCTTTCCCAAGATAGGAAACAAGAGAGGAAGTGGACCATATTGACCCATTCAACCAATTTGGGAGCTTAGCCCCAGATTATAGCAATTCACCGCTTCCCTAACTGAGAAAGTTGAATCAAGATAGTCAACATGA
The DNA here is from genome assembly GCA_963277665.1 of Viscum album. Lineage (NCBI taxonomy): Eukaryota > Viridiplantae > Streptophyta > Magnoliopsida > Santalales > Viscaceae > Viscum > Viscum album. Next base: position 299,144,959 of record OY728137.1, on the reverse strand, counting down.
TAAATCAATTACTCAATAGCTTCTTACGGCTCCCATCTGTTTTGGTCTCCATCATGGTCATGTGACCCGGACTCCACGAGAAGCTTCAAAGGAGGTGGGCCTACACTATCTATTCATATTGGGGAACCCAGTATGACAGAACACCAATGGAATCCAAATTATGAAACTCTAAATCATCATTATATTCCCGATACCACTAATCTACATGAGTCCCACAAGGGTATCAAAATAGTTTCCTAGAATCAATCCCTAATCATTTCTAGTCAATAGGCTTTAACCCCATGATAGCTATCCTAGGTAACTGTGGAAACCCAATGAACACCCCAGCCTGTAGGTCAATGATAATATTTAATATATTTTACAGTGGGATCATGTTCATCAAGGGTATCAACCCATCAAATAGTATATTGATCACCGGACCATCAGAAGGGATGCTCTGTCAATGAGGATCACCAGAATACTTGTTTCTCAGTAAATATTATATCAGTTATATACAAACAATCCTCACTAAATCGTGATGATCACCCTCTTAAAGTGTTCAATCATACCCTCATGTAGTCATTTGAGTCCCATATGTTCACCCTATCTTCTTTTACTAGCATAAGAGCAGAAAGGCTCATCGGTATCAACCATGAATTTATAGAATGATTTACCAACCATGACGGTATTTAAAAGGGTAATAATAATGGATCATATGGAAAGTAGTAGCAGTGGATTCAGTCACTTGGATTCACATGGGAACTCTAATCTAATCACCCTTCCAACGGTATAGGAAAGGGTGTTTTCATGGACCCTTTCAGCCATCTCCTTGTGGATGATAAGGTAATTTCTATATAAGACCAATTTTCTGAACTTGAACGTAAAAATAAAGATCTATGAGATATTTTTCTGGAATACTTCTTATATCTCTACCTTATGACAATTTACCAGTTTTAGTATATGAAAGCATACGTTGCAGCGAAGCACCCTAGCCCACCATGTGGGGTTAATTTTTATATTTTTCATCCCCACAATAGGAAAAATCCTAAAATTTTTCTATCTCAACCCATTCCCACATAGGTGGGGGAATTTCCATATTTTTCACATCCACATTAGGTATATTGTAGAGACCATCATCCCTCATATGTTACCACAAACCCTTTAGGAGTGTTAGGATCTTTTAATCAATGGGAGGCATCTGTGTCATCCAAGACCCCCAATGCTTCAGCACTTAACCCCTACCAATAAAGACAAGAACTTTGTACTAAATACTCTATAATTAGCCCTGAATATGCACTAATGGTGCCACAAATTAAATTTGGGAGAAAAATCTTAATGACCAATCTCTTAAAGGTAGACAATAAAAAGAATATTTCATTCAAGACAATCATGTTCTCAGGTATTTTAGATCTTCCGTGGAAAATGTTTTAGTAGAGATATTGGCAAGTACAAATCCAATTAATACATGAATGGTAGGCCATGAAATCCATTTCTGATACTACATATTTCTCTGAAAAACACTATAAGATTATTTGCCATGTAATGAATGGATTCAATTATAGATATACATTGTGATATTGGAACTAACGCCACATGAATCCCTTCTCTGGTAATTTGATCACTCTAAACAGGGTGTATAGATTGTGTTTCAGAGCATGAGCCCCTACCTCCCCAGAAAAAATGACCATAATTTAATTCAAGATTGAACAAAACTAGTTCCTTCAATATGAAGCATGTCTTTATGTTTTTTTGACTTTACCATGGAAATTTTTTTGACATAACTCCCAATAATGAGGAAATCAATTTAGGAAAAGCTTATAGGCCATGAAAACTATTTACCCTATTATCAATTTCTTGGTAACTTAATTTAATTTTTCTTTGTCTTGAAGGATCTATCCTAGAAACAAGTATTTATAGTTTTGATAGAGTTGAAGGATCCCAGGACTCAAGCAATATGGATAAGTGTTGTCCAATCCCCTGAAGAAGAGACACTCTCCTGATATATTATTATCATCCTTACCAAAAGATGGTAAAATTCATGGATCTCATCCATAATTCATGACATTAAACTAAAAAACTGATTTCCTTACTACCAGACAATAAATAGCATGGTCATCATCCTTGTATCATGATATTAAACTATACAATGAATCTCCATACCAATAGCCATTAAACTGCTTGGACATTGTCCTTACCATAAGACATTAATATTCACAGTTGATTTCCTTCCCACAAGATGTTAAACTGCATGGCCATCATCCTCACCACAAGATTCCAAACATCATGGATTTCATCATTACCATAAGACATTAAACTACAAGAATCATCTCATTCCACCAAGACATAATACAACATGAGTTTTTGAGAACAATGTAAGGATTTATTCTCATACCAATAATATATGTGGGGATTACTAGATTCTATATACTTATCATTCCACCTATGTTAACATACTTACCACATAATGAAAAAATGAACAAATTACATCCTAGTCACAGGATGGTAAACTGTGCGACATCTCAATATCTAGGTGATATCATCACCATCATATGGAAATATTGGTATACTACCTATAGAATGTTCACCCATCGAGACCTGTGTAGACACATATGAAAAGGAATATTTCTATAAGAATGTATAAAAGAAACTAGTAGAAGATAATGATGTATATGTTGCAGCTCCCAACGGCTTGGGGACCACCCCTATGAATCCCTATAGTACGATCGATAGTGACTTTGTGCTCCCCATAAATATAGTCTAAGTAGAATATATAATCCTAGTGGTCCAAGTCCCTCATGTCCATAGTGATAGTGTAAAAGAAACACATCTTTGGCATCCCTCTATGATGACTCAAATTGAAAGGGATGATAATGTTTCTTTTAATAGTATTCTTAACATGATAGTGATGGATAATCCCCCATCTTCCTTTCTTCACTTGAAGATGTATCTATAGAAACAAAAATGGAAGGGGATGAGGATGACCTCAGAAATGATCCACTAGAATTCATGGAAGGTGTCTCATGTACCATATATGAGCTCAGAACAATAAATCTATGAACAGAAGAATAAATGTAACCTACTCTGATTAGTGTCACCATGCCCCTTGAAGATCAAGATATGTAAATTTAATTTAAAAAGAATCATTGATGTATGTTTTCCAAGAACTATAAATAAATTTTTCAGAAAAAATATAGTTGTGGCAATGCACCATATCAGCCTACTCAATGATATTCAGGGGTTAAATAGGTAGTTCGGAGGATTGACCCCTCTCATTCCAAAAATCCATCAAAATGATCAAAAATTACTTACTACGACCACCAGTTTTGATTCCTATTTGGAATAGGTGACAAAAATATTATATGTAGCCTCTATAAAATTCTCATTTGGTTCCCTCCTAACATTAAAAAATGATTTGGTAAGTGAAAATATTTTCTATTACCCTAACTAAAAAATTATAGATACTAAGACAAGATAGTCTGATGTTAAGAAGAACTATCTTGCACTCATATTTCTAGTCAAAAAGATAACAAATACTACATTTAGTTCATATCACATGATTTAGTGTTAGGGAAGGACCTGGATAATTTCATCACATCACATCTTTCCCTAGAAAATACAATGAAAGACACCAAGCTTCCAGATCGTGAGGCCTTATTTGACCATGAAACTACATAGACATATGAGATGTACATTGATGCCACCTCTCGAATCCATGTCAGTATAAGGATGGAAAACCCAAATCTGCATCAGGTTGGTCAAGAGATTTTATTCGACTCTCCCGAAAAAGTTATTCTTCTTTAATCTTTCTCACTATCTGAATACTGCACAAATATTGTGGTTGATTATCAAGGCCTCATCAATTAATTAGACATTTCCCTAATGATACAAAAATGTTACCTAAAAAATCAATGGGGACTTGAAATTGGTGATAATTCAAATCAATGGTGAATAAACCATTTAAATAGAAGAACTACCCCCAATGGCTATGTCAGGGGACTGGTGGAAATGCTACCTTTTATACCCACATTGCATCATGTTCCCTGATCACAAAATGTTCTCATGGAAGCATTGGATAATGTATCTACCATCCTGATCGATCATGATTCAGAGGAGGAAATCTTCCATATCTTGAATCAATGAATCATAGGGAAATCCACATTATAGTAAACCCCATCATTATACCAAAACACATGAGGTTAAACTATATGGATATTTTCCAAACCATGTGATAGTAAATTGTACACCATTTACTTGTACACAAGACGTTAAACAATACAAATCGTTTCCAAGTTACATGATATTAAATTGTACTACCATTTATTAACATCAATACAATAAACTTCATAGTGTAAGAAGTCCTCCCTGAATGATGTAAAATTAAATAGATCCCCAACATTTCTCCTTATTCACATCAGGTTACCCACATCTTTACTACAATAGGTTAAACTATGTAGCTAACATCCTTACCACCTAAAATAAAACCTCATATCCCATCATGAACTATATATATATTTATTCATACTATCATAGGATATTTTGTGAATCCTGTGAAACTATTCTTATTCACATCCATAAGATTGGATACCTTTCATGTTAGGTGATCCAATTTCTTTACCACATGAAATTAAACTACAAGGAAAATTCTATATCACATGACACTAAACAACAAGGAATATCTCCTTAACCCGTGACACTAAATTTTAAGGAATATTTCCTTACTAAATGACATAGAACTGAATGGATCAACATCTTCCATTTTCCTTCACATCATGTGATCTACATTCTTACCACATGAAGAAAATTGTATGGACCCATAATACCCATCTTCATTCACGTCGAGTAACCCAAATCCAAACCGCATGACATTAAATTTCATGGGATTCCAAGAAGTACAGATGGATCGATTATCATTTTGAATGAGATACGTAGTAACTCTTCAATTTTATATCTTGGTCCAGCAAACGCTTGATACAAAATTCCCTTGTCATGCTTGGAAATTCCTCTGCATAGTGAGAGAAGCCCTTGTCATTCCCTGTTTCTCACAATAATCATAGATCACATGGGTTTATGAGTCTCAATAATGGATTCCACTGAAGAAAAATGAATAACAACTTTTGAATTTCCCATATTATTTATGAATGCAAGATTGTAAATGTTATACAATGAGCCCTCTCTGCATGACATTAATCTATACAATTAATTCCAACTGCATGACATGAAAATGTATACAACTTTAATACTTTATTGAGATGAAAACTATAGTTGTTGTTGGTATTCTACCACACCTCTGCTCAATATATCCCTCTTCATGTCAGGGATCCCATGTTCTTACCTCATGACGTTAAAACTCATAGTTCTTGAAGAATTACACTTCTCTTCATTCTCATTTTCATGAGATATGTTGTGATGCTCAAAAATCCATCCTTAGGCCTAGAACAACATCATCACTCTTCCATGACAATCCTTATACATCATTTCCACACTATGTTGAACTATTGTGTTCATTATGAACAATGTGTGGCTTGATTCCGACCATTATTGGATAGGCAGTGATGTGTGGGTATTTAATCCTATGACTATCTATAATAATTAACAAAAATCATTCCAACATCTATGTATGGAACAAACCGTCTTAGATTATTTCCAACTCATGAAATATGTGTGACTTTATTCCTATCCTCACATGATATGTAAAGACATATGAATAGTTAACATCGGGCCAAATCACATCAAATCAGTATAAATATGCTGCTATTCGCATACAGGTCAGACCAATATAAAGGAGTTCATTAAGAACTATGTGTGGATTGATTCACAACACTATGGGATATATAGGGACACCCATAACTCTATTCATGGGACCATCTATGATACCTTCATTACACATTGGGTGATCTACATCCATATTAGATGATGTTAAACATCACTACTCTTTATAACTATGTTTTGTTTGATTATCATTTTCAAGAGATACATAGTTTCACATTGACATTTACCCTTAGACCCTACCACATCATTTCCATCCATTTATAGTAGTTTCTACATCATTACCAATTTACGATAAACTATATGACAAACATGTCCTTTCGACAAGACGTTAAACTACAATGAAAATGTCTTGGTCGCATGACATTAAAACTACAAAAAATTCCCTTACCACATGACATAAATATCAAAGAAAAAATTTATTAAAACACGATGTTAAACTACACAGAAAATATCCCCACTATATGATGATAAAACTTGTAGAACATAACCAATTGTTCATTCCTTATCAAAGGACCACAAGATACATTCCTCGAACAACTATTGTACGGAAAGATTCTACCATCTTTAAAAATAAACTAAAAAAATATACAACACATCATTTCATGAGAACCTCAAATTGTTTCAAAACATTAACATTCCATGGAAATGAAAATAGATCACATGGTTCAGCCAGGATGTTAATCCAAAAGGGATTTAGTCCCATCTACTAGTGACATCTTAGTCCAATATAAGGGGATTTCTAATTCATGTGATCCCTGACGACATTCAGGAAGAATTGAATATCTTAAAGTGTTACAAGATATAATCAACCGGTTTTCTCTATATCCTTACTCGTGACCACATATACACAAGCTGTGATTTATAACATTACCATCTTCTCCTCATAAGGATGTTGGAGTGATCTTTATCTTGGGTATCCTATTGAAGATCTTCTATAACATCTATCATGTTAGGTCCATGTGATTCATTTCCTTAAACTAACAAGTCTTTTATAAAATATATACAACCTTAAAATATAGTCTATAATTGTATAAATCAAAATACATTAAAGTTCTAGTGCATGATACACAATATTTTTCTGGTTGAAAACCTACGATGGGTGACCTGAGGAATAGTCAAATTGTTTCTCACTAAACTCTTCATCAACACGTTTTAAAAAAATTGGGTGAAAATATATATTGAATAAAGATAATAGGGTCCACATTTTACCCTTAATAAAATACTATCTGAGCTTGCTGGACCACCTGGTATAGGTGAATGTTTGGGTAATGATTTTAAATATTTCCTCACTGTGAGAATTTATTCTCTATATGGTAGCATAACATTTAGGTTTCTCAAACCATTCATTGATCATAAATTCTCTACAAATAAAACTACATGACTTAAATAATCTTGGTTCATATTAAAAATTTCATATCCCTTGAAAAAGAAAAGATATATCTCTACATGACCATGTTATCGATGTGGATGGGATTAAACCCCACAACCCGAGACATCTTGGTCTAATATAAAGGGTTTTCTAATTCTTCTGATCTTGATGTACTCTCAGAAGAACATATCACATGATAGTGTTTTACAGTATCCATGGTGTTACTCTCCCATACCTTCCTCACTACCTAGGTACTTTTTACTAGGATTTACAATTTTCGTACTAAACTATTCAAGAAGAACCAACATCCTAAAAATTGCATCATCATGTTTTGTACACTTTTTCAAGTAGAAAATGCTATCCTTCATTCATAAACATTTGATGGCTCACTTATCTTGATTTTAAACCATAGGTGGTAGATATCAGGCTTCATATCATAAGATTTGGATTTTCCTTGGGTTCTAGAACCCTCCCTGGAATCCCTTATTTAAATACACAACATCATTATTTGGATGTACGAGACTTCACAAATCATTCATGGACATCGTAAAAGAGTAAATATCATCTTCATTTGCACAATATATCATTTCATAATAGATTCACCCACCAAATAAAGGCATCTATTCCTTGTAAGAAAGTAGATTCATTACCTATGAGCCCCAATTACACTAAGGCGGAACCTAACATTTCATAGTGGTAAGGGACATACCAAGTATTCTTACCCAATTCCATTTTACCTAGATTAGACTTTTGGATTATGACTTACATCACCCACATTACAAATATCCTGGTGGTATAATATTCAAAAATATTTCACCATAATATTTCCCCCCTAAATCTCCCATGAACCTTGTAATGTAGTTGAGATTTTCTTTCCATGGCCACGCTATCGATGTATAAGGGATTTAACAAACTATGTAAAAGCATCAGCTATTTCAAGAAAGAAAATACTGTCCCCATGAGCCCTAGAGGCACCACAATGGAACTCATCACCCTATAATTTATAATTCATACCTAGTCCTCCTACCCCATATTCCATACGCACCATAGTTCCAACCTTAAAGTCCTTAAATTATAGCACACCAATGGTCCAAGATCAAAGACCATAATTTATAGCATTCCAAATTTGTACACCCAAAGACCCAAATTTACAGAACACCAATGTTATAAAATCAATATCGCTTAAGTACAGCACACAATAGGTCAATGATCAATGATTCTAAATTACAACACACCAAATTTACAAGCTCAAAGACCCTAAGTGAAAGAATTCCAATGTTCAAAGGTTAAAGACCCTACATTACAGCACACCAAAGGTCCATGCTCAAAGACCCAAAATCACAGCACACCGATGGCCCAAGCTCAAACACCCTATGTTTAAGCAATTTTATGATCAAGCTTGAAATAACATAAAAATCAAGTGACATAATACTCAAAAAATGAAAACCCAATAAAGGAATCCTAGGAAAATTCCATGATTCTGCTTACTAGCCATGCAATTTGTGTGATCCAATAGATATTGAGAATTTATAGAACATAAGAGGTGGAGAAACTTGTCATGTTGAAAAAATCTAAGAATAAAATATGATAATGATTATTTTCCATGTCTGCTAATAATTCCTCTATAAGATGCTTATGAAAAAGAAAGGTAAACAATGAAAAAGGTACAATTCATGTGTTATTATCATATGGCCTCAGAAAAAGTAAACTCATGCTCTCTAGGCCCCCCAGTTATGAAAAAGATAGAGCACTCAAGAAGGATACCATGTCAAAATTATCCATGTAAATCTGGTGATCTCAAGGCTATTGGAGAAAGTGCATCAGTGAAGAATTTCATGTTAGTGGTTATTCATTAAAATTTATCAAAGGGTAACATGTTGAAAGTTAAGAAACTAAATATAGAAAATTGGATTTTTTGGTAATACACAAAAAGGTTGGGAATCATGGATGATCCAAGAAACATCTCCACCCAACTATGTACATCTAATAAGGATTTCTTCACAAAAAATGACATTCCCCATCATATGCATGAGCTTGATCTATGTATGGACATCACCATTGAGTTATTTATCCAAGAACCTATGTTCCCTCTTCATGAGATAGATATAAATTTTTCTTTATCTAAACACTACGTATGGATTCATTCCTATCCTCTTAAGATATGTACAGACATCCAAATATCTTACATCATATCCATCCATAAGTTTCTCCTCACACAATCCCTGTTTCATTATGGAATTCATATACATTCCATTTTAATGATATTCAAACTCTATATAAAATCCAATTTCTATCTCAGATTTAGATAATCACTCACATGGTGAGGTCTCCTTTGGATAACATCTCAATTTTAAAACCTTTTAGATGTTCATATATGTTTTGGAGTGATATATATTTACCTTAGAAGTAGATTCTTTTTGTTACGAATGAATCTCCTTTTTGACGGAATATTGGTGGCACCCATAATTGTGCATATTTCTCATTTCCATCAAATATTTGAGAAGTGATAAGACCTTAGAAAACATTGATATAATCTCTATAAATTACATGGGAATGAATGCATTATTTCATGGGGTGTGGATTAAATAACAACTTTGTCCCTTGTGGATGTCAACATAGACTTTTATTCATAGTGGTGCGTATTGACTTAATTAAAAAATATTTCCGCTAGTATCCATCTAGACCAAATCAACCATATTCCCATGTGGGATCAGTGGTAAACCACATCAAGTAGAAATCAGTCTGGGCCATCCAGAAAATTATTAAAGGATCATATCTCTCGTGATAAGATAGCATGCTCATGTATAGTGAATGTGGTTCACAATCCCATAGGGGAACATCCTCCAGACCAGAGGCCCAGTGTGCCAATGCATGAGGTGGAGGTGATGCTTTTGGTATGGTTAGTGAACCTGGGGTCATCTCAATGAAACAACAGTTGTGTCATGGATTATATACCTAAGGTGAGGTGTATAGATACTTTTATTTGAGATGGTGTATTTTCACGAGATTCATACCCGGACCATTTGATCACGTCTCCCGATCGTCTGTTGTGCCTGACCATTCCTCCCACTGATAAAAATCATCTTATCTTGTCCTAAATATTGTGAGTTATAAATTTAGCTGATACCGTGATAGCACATTTTTAAACTCAACACATTGAATGAAACGTGGGACCATAGTCTTAAACAAACCTCACCGACTAGTTCGACATGGTATTTCGAAGATATCAGTTTAATGATCACTTAGTGATCAACATAACCACCATATTTAATACATAACTTATATCAAAGTAAATAGGAGATGACCATAACAAGGCACTATGAGATCCAACTGTAAATGCGGGTTACTTTCTACGAGATCTCCAAACTGAGCTTGAAGTCGTCGCATTATAATCCTTTCATCTGGCGACTGAAGCGAAGAGAAGAAGTAGAGATGTCATGAGAAGTTCAACGACCGCAAATCCTTATTCCTACTCAATTATTTTTCATCTGAATTTATGTATAATTTTCAATAAAATAATTTAAATGTAGGAAATAGTGGTGTCACATGATATGATGAAATAATCTTGAGATGCAGAGCAGGTGACCATTTGATGTTGATCATGAAAATTTCCAACACTTCAATCAAAACATTATCCAACCTCCCCGTGAAGGGATTCATAAAACAAAGACTTCCATGAACTATTAATACCATTCTCAATTTGGAAAAAAAATATTGGATAGGGAGTATGAAAATATTTCGAAAAGAAGGAGAAGATGGCCACCACCTCCCAGAGTAGTCCTCTAGTTATCATGAGAGCCTTTTGTATGATCTTGCGAATATCTGGAGGTCGTATGATGAACTGAATTTCATCAGACACATATTTATTGTGATGTTTACAGATGATCATATGATTGCTATGGGGTTCACAACTATACCATTCTAGGCGTTTGGTCATGCTTGTATTCCCACCTTTGTTATCATGATTCTATAAACCCCTTTCTAAAGATGTATTCATAGAAATCCATGGACATGACCTTCATACTTGAGTCAGATAGTTCATTGGAATAACCCTTGGATGTCATTGACTATATATGAGTTTTTGAAGATCAGGATTTCCTATTACATAGGAACTATATCAGCAGACTCCTTTGATAAGGTGATGTCCAATATTGTGTATGCGAGTATACAAAAATGCACTTGATGGACCAAGGCCATGCAGTGTCATAGTTCCTCCTCCATACATCCATGGAATCAATATACATGCTCCTCATAATTCAAAAAAACCCTCAGTCTCTTGATTCCAAAACATGGCCTCATAAGAAATGGATTTATTGTGAAAAAATCATGATTCTTTGGTCATGTGTAGGAAGTTCCGAGGATGTGAACTCCAAGTAAAAAGGTGGAAAAATAGTCCTCGACTGAGAGCCCCTATGTGTATAGGTGGAACTAGTGTGCCTCACTGGTGTGAATCCATATAATCCCTCACATTATCCTTTGGAGATCGTGTTCTCATTTGATGATCATGTGACGATGCAGTGCATATGAAATGAATGGGAAAAAACTTTCATACCATAAAGAGTTAAGAAGCCACACCCTGAGTCTCTTGGTTAAACCAATTCCTAGCCTCAAGGTGCAGGGTTTGGGATTTTCACCCAATATATTATACATGAAATATCTATTATTACATATTCATTGAGGAGATTTTATACACATCCCCCATGTGTGACAATAACACCCCTCAAAAGACCTTGTTACAGTCAGGTAAATAGCATGAAGTATGGAGCTTCAATGAATCCTTCATGGGGTTATTCCCAAGCCTCTGTATGTCCTCAATCAACTGAAAAAATCATGGGAATAACCATACTATCAATTCATCCCGGTAACTACAGAAATACGTTTCTATATAGACATAGGTAATGATCCATTTTGACATTCCCTTACAACACTTACCCAAATGTTAGACCATAAAAATATCCACGCGACCCCAATTTGTAAATGGTTAAAGGAAACACAGCTTCAAGTTTCCTCTTAAGACTCATAAAATCATTACAAATCATTGTACATGTAGATGTCATCACAATAGAGGCCTCAGATGAGTCTCAGTAATCTTGCAGTTTCCCATTGACTTGTCTCCATTATCATGTGATGACCTAAGGAAAATCCAAGTTCATCAGATGGAAAAACTTTATCATGCCTATATTTTCATGAAATAAGACCAATATAATGTTATATCAATCATTTTAAGCACCTCAGAGTTTTACACATTAGTCATAAAAAGAAATCCTAGTCAAAGAACTCTAAATATGTGAAGGATTCATTGAAATATCATTTTGATCAGGCTATCATCCATGGAAATGTCCACATTACATGGGATTCTTTGAATAGAGTTCATGTTGATCATGCAATTTTGAGTTATCATTTATTTTTTGATTATGTGAATTACCCCACACATACCTAATTTCCTTAGGTGAAGATTTAAAAGACAAATCAATTAATCTTGTGAAATACGCTGCACATGTCCTCTTTGATTGCACAAATCCCTTTGACATGTCTTAATTATTCAGGAGAAGACATATGAGATGATCCAGGTGATAATGCGTGAGACCCTGTACATGTATTGTTTAATTATGTAAAGATTCCTAGACACATCAGTTTCGCTCTTGAGATAACAACAAAGTAATGTTAACTAATCAGGCAGACACACTTGGACGTGTCTTCAATGTCAGATTTGTTCCCCAAAATATCAGGCAAAAAATAAATATATTCCCAACAGACCACATGGACATGTTAGGAAGATCCCCAAAGGCATAACAGTATTATCTAATAGACACATTTTGACTCATTTTATGACAACCCCAACCAATAACCCTTATCTGCATACCCCTCTTACACGGGTAGTGACATTTATGAGACAGGGTTATGCACTCGTGGGATCTTCTCATTTTCATTCTATCAAATAGAGCTTTTTTTGGTTAAAAATTACATTAAATTCTTTAGAGGATAAATAATTATTATGTTAATGGGTATCCAAAGTTTATAAACTCCAATCATGGGTAGTCTTAGTGGGTAATCTCTAATCACTGACATAATATAATATGTCACTAATGATAGGGAAGTCATAGTGTGAAATCACTTACCAAAGGGAATCTATCTAGGTATCATACCTAGATATTCCTAAAAACTTGATAATTACAATAATATATCCATGTGTGATTTTCCAACACAAAAATATCAATGGGTTAAGGGATACGTAAACTATGATAACAACAATTCTCTCCTTAACTAGGATATGTTGGATGCCTTCATAAGGCCAAATCTCCCATTGGAATTCTCTTTTGTGTATGTCACTTCTTCCCCCAAGTATTCCAAAATTATGGGAATGAATTATCCCATAGTTCTTCATGTCTTATTCATCCATCAGCAGATATGAATATGACACATACATGGGTGCCATTTTATGTATATGATCTGATCATTCCCCTCAATTACCCCGTACCCGTCAGCGGGTTGGGGGACGAAGTAAACTATAAGAAATATGATTCCCACCATAACCAGGATATTTAGGACTACTTCCTATGGCCCATGATCCATATCATACACTCCATGAGACGTGTAATCATACCTATTAATGAGAGACATTAATGAGTAAGCATTATATGGATATGCTCCCATGAAAAGTGTCCAATCTACTGCTATCTCATGTGTCTCACGGTCGTCACGACTCATGAGACCTTATAGACTAGTGATGATTGTTTTAAGAGTATGTTGATAATTTCCCTATTGTGGGGCCATCATTTGGATGTATGTCGCATTACATATCACCTTCAATCAAAGGGATATATTTTCAAAGAATTATTCTAGTGAGTTATTATATGAAAAATTACCATACATAGCCTCTATTGTCATATCTCTAAGGACACATATGCTCATTACAAGAAACATGTTGAAACTATTTTTTTTCAAAACATGATACGAAGGATACCTCATAGAGGTCTGAGCCTAATATTCACATTATAACAATATGACGTTAAACTATGTTGATTGGTATAATCACAATAATTTAAACTATGTGAACAAACAACATGGGTTTTGATTCTTGTTTTCACAAGTTATATAGGATGCCTCATAGAGTTTATATACCATATCTTTGACACCAAACACCTTCCTATATGATAGTAAAATCCATATTAGTCAATAATTTCAATATTCCAAAGCATCATAAATAAATAAGTGGGTGATAGGGAACCTTAAATGTGCATGAAATTGTTTCAATCGATACATGTTCATAATCAATTTTTTGGCACAAGGATAATTATCTCTCTGTTGCGTTCTAAGAAAGATTTCATGAACATATCTTAAATCTATAATTGATTCCCATAGTAGAAAATAAATCCCCCTGAAAGAATGTGATGGGCCCAAATCTCATACACTCAACCATGCGAGTCCCTAATAGTCATTCGGCCTAAAAATCTAGGTGATCGCCTATATATGGGCAGAAGGTCTCTACCCAGTTATAAATGAGGGAGCCTGTAAGAATTCCTATTAAGAGTAACAATGGAAATATGATGTTCATGATTGTGCAAAACATGCCTCTCCCACAATCAAACTGTTGGATGGATCCTATCCATGCCATGAAAACTCAGATGAAACCATAATATAAACCCCTAACAACATTGGTACCCTTTCAAACAAACTCCCCCTGAAAGAATAACATCAAATGAAACATTTAATATATTGAACAGAAATCTAATACTGATATAACATGTATTTGTGGAATTTCATACCCCTAATAAAATATTATTGGCACATAACATTAACATATTTCTAAATAAATAAAATTTTAGACAATTAGTCTATATGAAGATCATATCATTGAATTGAGAATTAATGAAATTAGATATCATGTTTAACAAAGTTAAGTCCTCAATAAACTAGTTTACATATATAATTAACAAAAAAATCATTTTCATGTATAATATTTTATAACATAATCAATTAAGAAGTTATATAACCCTTGTAAATAATATTGAGTTAAGAAACCCTTAACCTGAGTCAGAAAATTATATGTATCTATTAAATAATTTATAAAATATTTATATAAATTATTTTAATTTTAATAAAATTTAATAGGTTTATTAAATTATCATTAAATCATTAATTTCATTGATATAAATAAAATATATAATTACTTAATCAGTTATGTCAATGTCATGAATTTTTAAGATGTTCATTTCATAATTTTATAAGAAATTCAGTATGGTGATGGTTGATCAAAGATGAAATCATTAACTAATATACATAATAATAATCATAAAATAATTATCATTTTTATACATAATTTAAAATTTTCAAACCAGCCATTAAGCATGTTTATGATAAATTAATTGTGTTACAATCCTGGAGGTGGTATGCCATACATATACTTGAGTAACAATTCCATTTTTCATTAAACATGAGGGAAAAATGTATTTTTTCTATATTGAATTATTATTATTATTATCATATAATAAATATAATATCACCTCTTTATAAATCACATATATGTTCCATACATGTGATCTAGTGAGGAAAAAAATCACATTGCTTCATGAAGGTGGTAATCCCCATGAACACATGAACGTCCTTATCATTTTTAATAGAAGGTATTGTAAAAAAAGTTGATATATTACAATCATTAAATGAAAAAAATTCAATTAAATTCAAATATATATATTAATTACATCAGTAAAACCATCTATTAGATGTGGTGGTGGGAAACAATTTACATCATTTTGTGAGGATATATTTTTCCATACATAGGAACTATAGTTTCATTCCCCATTTGATTAATGACAGATATAGATTATAGTTAATTAATTGAAATAACAATATCTTAGTATAAAGGATATAACATTTCATTTACAACACAATGTTTAAAATATTATTGAAGGAGGTAGAATAAGAAATTAACAAAAACATCTAGTTAAAATATTAACCCATTATTTGGAAATCCTCCTTTTCTCCATACCTTAAGACTCGTGAGATATGTTTTCTTCTAAAAATAACACCTTCGTAGAATTAGAAGAATGATATTATGGTATTTGGGTATGGGGTTTCAGATCTAGAGATATCAAATACTATGAGGAAGATTGAAGAGTATATTCCTTTTTATAAGTGAAGGGCAAGGCACTCTTTAAACTACTTAATGTATTAAATTAATATTAAATAATTTTATTTCAAAAGTGATCCAAATTAATATATTATATATATACAAATATTATTATTCTAAATATAATAATATAATTAAAATTTGACATGTTTGGGTAACATTTTCTCCCTTATATCTTTGTATTAATACTCGTTAACCCATTTTATGGTTATCATGATATTAACATTTTTACTAATTAGGTGTCTATAAAGTTACTATAAAAAGAAAATTGTCTAATAATTTTACAAGGGTTGATATTATAAACCATATTCCATTCCATTAGAAAATTATAATTTTTTATGAATATTATATAATTTAATAAATTATTGTTTATTATAAAATTTTAGTAATTTTATGTTTGGAAGTATGTAATTAAATTGAGTTTCATGTCAACATGATAATAATTAAAATATAATATAAAATTATAACATAGAAATAATATTTTATATATAAATATAATAGATTTTTTACTATAAATCATGAAGGATATATTACATTTAGTTGTTTAAAATATCATTTAGTTGATTTTATACTTCACCCACAAGCAATGTTTCAGTGTTTCATAAGAATTTATTATAATTATAGCATAAAGAAATTATAAATAAATTAATATCATAAAAATCTATTAATTAAGTTCAATATAATCTTTTATATTCATTAAATAATAATAATAACTCACATAAATATCAGGAAAACCTTTTTAATACATTACTTGACTTCTCCCACTATATGGAAGCATTTCCCAATAATTTTGATAATTCACATTCATAAAAAGGAAACATAAAAATATATTCATCAAAATAATTAATAATAAATAAAATTTATAAACTAATTACATAATATATTACTTAATTTTTAACTATTACCTTGAGGACACCAAATCTGTCTTTTCCATTGTTGTGTAAGCACTACATTAGTACTCTAAAATATTTTTATGTTTATGATGAAATAAATTAAAGTATTTCTATTTTTATTTATTTTTGTGAGATATTATTATAATATTGTAATAAATTATTCATTAAATAATTATAAAATATTTAATATGATATTAATATCTCTGTGATAAAAAATTATCATATTTCATAAAAACTATATTTTTCACTATTCACAAAAAATTGTACATCACCAGAAGAATATCATAAAATAATCCTAGGATAAATTCTACATGATGAATAAAAACATATTTCATTTTATTCAAATGATATTACTATATGTTATATAAAATAATATTAATAAAAATTCTTTATGCATAATGTAAAACATCTTTTTAGAAAAATATGTTTTATTGCCCAAAAATGAAATTATACTAAGATAAATTATAAAGTTGATTCATATATGATTAATTATATTATTTATAACTAAAGGATAGATATATTAATTTTATTTAAAATTCATATCCTTATTGGACATTTCATTCAAAAATTTCTTATTTCAAAAAAAGATGTATTTTTCACTATTCATAAAAAAATCCATGTTTTTAGAAAAAATACCAAAATTTCACCAAATTATAATATATATATTTCTATATAAAAATGATATCTTTTTATAAAAATAAACACATAAATGTGGTTGTAATTAATTATAATATTCTTTTATAAAAGGAAATTGAAATCACTTTTGAGGAAAATGTGTTTTTGAAGAATAAAATGACCAAAGGATCTGTTGTATACTATCGGGAGCCCGCAGCGTCGATGGTGAAACCCTAATGGGGTCATCGGCGCCCCCCTCTTCCGATAGAAGGCGTGAGGCGGGATGATCCACGGCTTCCTCGCAGCGGCAGGGGACACGAGTTCCAACCCTTCTCTGACCTGGTTTATTTTCCAAGATTTCCTGAGATTCATCTTGGTCTGAAGGACCCTGACTCCAGGGAAGGCGACCTCGTTATCCCGCTCTCAGTGCGGGAGTTTACAGAGGTGAGGACTCTTCTGAAACTAACATTGTTTTCACGTTTCTTGCATAATCAGCCTTCAGTTAATTCTTTTGACACGATTGTTTTTTATTCTTGGGGGCTTCAAGATCGAGTGGTTTTCAGCCTGCTGGACAGAAGGCACATGACGATGTGTTGCTCTTCACCAGAGGATCTCATCTGTGCTTTGTCCTATGCTTCTAGAAGATGCAGCGGAAGCGGCTTCTTCCTATTTCATTGGATTTATGATCTCTACCTGAATCGTGATTCCCCTCTTCTCTCGGTTTGGGTTAGTCTTCCTCAACTGCCTCTCACATTTCAAAATCCTGCAATAATCCAAATGCTAGGTAATATTGTGGGTCGATTTCTTTGTGCTGACTCGTGTACTGCCTCGGTGTGCCATCCGATCATCCTGTAGATGTGTGTGGAGGTCGATGTATCAAGACTGCCAGTTGAGTATATATGGATTGATGCCGATGAGGAGGTCAAGTGTAATCAGCCGGTTGTCTTTGATAATTCGGTGGAGTTTTGTTCTTCTTGCTGAAGACTGGGCCACTCATCCATTCAATGCAGGCGGGGGATCAAGGAAAGGATTTATTACAGGAGGGTGACCCCGTTTTTGGGCGTGTTTGCGAGACCAGGGACAGGGGTATTGTGGTGCAGGCTGTTCCTGAGGTGGGTCACCAGTTGCAGGCTAGTGAGGGAGTGGGCCAGCAATAGGAGATGAGTGGTGCTGCTCCAATGGTAATGGTTGTAGTTCAGGATGCTCCAGGTGTGGATTGGCCTCCCCTAGCTCCTCTAGTGGTAGTGAAGGTTGTGGAACACAAGGAAAATGATCTGTGGGTGAAGGATCTTTTACAGAGTAAAGAAATAAGGTCGAGTGGGAACCCAAATGTGGTATCTGTGTTCAACTGTCTGAAATAGGAACTGGGAACATTGTTGTAGGATCCGGGTGCTAATGTCACTCAAGGGGCCCCGGGTAGTAGTGATAAAGGGGTTGAAAACTGTGTTGAGGTCAAGTTTCCCAGAAATTTAGTACATAAGTCATCCTTCCTAAGTGATTAAGAGTTTCAACCAAACCAAAGAAGTCTTGATGAGGGGTGGGCGGCTGTGCATTTTGGATCAGAGCAGGAGGAGCCCTAGCTGTTTGATGTAGTGGAATCTGGAAAAAGGAGGTCAGGTGAGGGGCCCATCTAGGGTCTCCAAAATAAATGAGAGGCTTCCCAGTGCTTGGATCTAGAGGAACACTCATCAGATTTTCAATTCATGGGTCAAGGGTTCGAGCAGACATGGTCTGCTGATCCAATGCAGGTTATGCCGGCTAGAATTTTCTATGTGGAGAAGCTTAAAGCTGGGGATTCATCTCTGTATTCCCAAAAATGGTTTTCAGTATTAGGGGAAGAAGTTTTAGGGGAAGAGGTTTTCCAGATGAATGAGGATGTCGGAGGGATGGACGAGGCCATGGATTCCACCGAGCCCAAGGATCAAGTCATAGAGGAGGAATACTTTAGATCCTCCTTGCGGAAGGGCAGGAACATAATTATGAATTCAGATGGCTTCATAATGGAAAATCAAAGGGCGCGACGTAGGAAAGACTACCCCAATATTCCTAGTCCTCCAGTTACTAGATCCACATCCAAGGGTATGCTGCCACCGAATTCTCCTATAGTCGGCGAATCCATCCCCCCTCGAACAAACTCAAATGTTCTGACTAGCATGAGGTGGCTGACCTCTCCAAGGACCTGGTGGAAGCAAGATATAAGGTCGTATCTCCTGTCATTCCTTTGGGTGATAAGGGGATGCTCGATCTTAGGCTAAATCACGATGCAGGCTTCAAGGATGTCCCTCTGCGACAAGTGTCTTTGGTGATGGAACACATAGACATTCTAATTCATTCAGATGAAACGTTATAGGATGATCTGGATATTAAGGAGTCAAAGAAGATGAGACCACTCCTGGTGAACAATACTAAAGTGCAAAGATAGTGGATATATAAGCAGGTCTATATTTTTCTTAGAGGACGCAACATGGAGAAGATCAATAAGGAGGAATACAGACAATCATGGGACAATTTGGCTCATCTATATGAAGACACCTTAGTGCACTACCCGGACTTCCATGTTCATTCTATCCACTGGATATTGTTTAGGGAGAATGGATCCAACCAACTTAAACTCTTTTTCAAAAAAATCTAGTGTGTCCTTTGGTGTTGAAACTAGTAAGATGTATGGGTTCTCACCTCCCCCTTTAAAGTCTTTATATTAAAAAATTAACATTAAATGGATGAATAAAATGACCCCACTAAAAATTGAGTCCTTGTTTACTAATAATTTAGAAACATATGTTTATTGAATAAAACATTTATATATATTTTATTATTTAGTACATTTATTTATATTTTCTAATTGAAGATCTATGTTATCAGGTTTATAAAATAATAATATTTCATGGTTTGTTTAGGCTAAATGTTGCCTATCATATATGCTATCAGAAAAATGTGTTCTATTAAAATATCATGGTGTTACATTAAAATAAGGGAAGTATTAGTTAATTTGTAGTAATGTTTAAGGTCATGATGTAATATATTCTTTGATCACTATATCTTTATAATCTCTTCAATGTAAATCATTTTTGATACACTATTACATGAACAATTTCCAATCAACATTATTTTTAAAAGATTGTCATAATAGGATAATTGATAAAAATTCTCCAAAGAAGAGAAGTTTTTTCTTCCAATGTTTTCTTTGAAAAGTGAAACATGGGTGGCAGAGTTACTGAACCATTTTTCAAACTCATATAAATTAAGTCACTTTATTTCCTTGGTTTATTCATACACTTATAAACACATGCTCTTTCAATTATCCCAGTACGGGGGAACCATGTAAAAATTAATATGTTCATTGTTTACAATATTTATCAACCAAGAGTGATTGAGAGAGAGGAATAAGAGTGCTTATAGTAAGATAAAGAATAATATTTAATCAAAGGGTAACTTTAAGAATCTTAAATTCCTTCATACACCCCCTTCTCAGGGTATATTCCTTGATCAAAACATTTATCAACATGAAATCACTAGTTTA
The DNA here is from genome assembly GCA_963277665.1 of Viscum album. Lineage (NCBI taxonomy): Eukaryota > Viridiplantae > Streptophyta > Magnoliopsida > Santalales > Viscaceae > Viscum > Viscum album. The sequence continues at coordinate 299,123,684 of OY728137.1, read as the reverse complement.
GAATATAAAAGGAAATCTTAGATAAATTTATTCAAAAGAGAAAACATATTTAAATATGAGTATGATGGATTTATGGAAATATATTATGAATTGTATGAGGATTAGAAAGATCATGATGAAGAATTTAGGGGGTATTTTTGAAAATACATATGTAAAATAAAGTGATATTTGGGATGATGGAACTAGAGTAAGAGTTAGCCTTGAAGAAAACATTGATATATCCCTTGATTAAGTCAATATTTGGAGGGATAAAATTAATAAATCCTATTGAGTTTAATTTAAATACATTATATATATATATATAACATTAGGATAAGAATCCTAAAAAGAAAAAGAAATAGGAAAAAAAATGAAAATATTTTAAACATAGAAAAAGTTGTTGATATGAGGGTCAAAGTAGAATAACATGACCACATAATTGATGGTGTGACTAAATATGTAAAATATAGAGTCAAAATAATTGAGTAACTTGATGGAGAAGTCATGAAATAGATATTTAAGTGTGATGACCAAGAAATAATTCTTACTCTCAACCTGACCTTCACAATTTTCATCATTCTAGACATTAAAGATGCAATGAAAACTCATACAGAGCCTACTAAATAAGTTGTAACCTTAAAAAAATGTAGTATTTTAAGGACAAAGAAAAATTAGTTTTGGAAAATTAAAAATAATTAGCACCCACTATTTGAAAGAATGTTTATTTTAAAATATCATAGTATAATAAAAAAGAAACCACTGGAGTAGAGAAGTCAAATAATTGTGGACACAGAATTAGGTATTATTATTGTTGAAATTTGGGAGGGAATCAGTTTATTCAATCAAAAATATTATTTTCAATAAAGAATAATATAAAAATAGATTGGTATGATATTTCGTTTTTTATGATTTTAATGGGGGATGGTTTTGTGTGATAGTTTTGAGAACATGGTGTTTGATTAACGATTAAGATTATTTTTATGAACCAATCTTAGCCAGTAATTTAGTTGTAACTACCCTAAGGATTCCTCTCTAGGCTAGGTGATACAAAAAGTTATGAAGTGAATATCATAAATGGGTTTCCTCTATATAACGTACCTATATTCACACACTATACCATATAAATATAGAATTGAAAATGGTTAATAATAAAAACTTGAAACTAGTTGAATAAAAATGAAGAATGAAAAACCTCTATCATGTAAAATTTTATGAAAATGAAAACTGAAAATTAAAAAGTAAAAATTAATCCCTTCTAAAAATATATGTGAATGTGAAAAACCTATAATGTAAACTTATGAGAAATCCGAACTCTTAATCTCAATGCTTTGACTAGTGGCATGGTCCAATGAACCCAGTATACTTAAGATCATCTGATGTCCTTGATAATATATCCTTTATATGCATAAGACACGATACATATAGGAAAATACTTTTTAGGGGTGAGTATATAATTAACCTATAGTATGTCCCGAATGATGACAGGTTTTAGTAAGATATTTAATGAAAATACAAAGACAACAAATAGTAAACAAGATGCAGTTAAAACCACATAAAGATAATGTATATCCTCATCAAAACATAATGGGCTCAACATGGTGTGTAGATGGACTACACATCGATTATCTTCCACCCATATCGTGAGACTAACTTCATCCAAACACGTGAAGTGAATCATGTAATGAATGTGGCATAGCATTCTTTTATTCACCCCCCATGGTATCAGAGTAAACAAATCCAACCCTATGGATATATATATATATATATATATATATGATCAGTAAAAAGAATCCCAAACATGAGATATATAGTATCTCCATTTAGTAGCCCAGCCCATGAAAATAGTTTCTAACACATATAGATGTCCAATAATTATTACCCGCATTTCACGCATCTACCTAGAAGTAAAAATGTTAAGGCCCATACCTAACAACTATTTCAAAAAGTCGAAGGGGGAACACTCTCCAAGAAGGGGACCCACACCCTAGAGCATCAATAGGGTTCCACACAATATGTATCTATAGAGTACACACACCCTAATGTGTTGGGGATGGGGTCCACTTTTGTGTCACAAGCAACCATGCACTATCAGATAGGGGGTTCCAATTTTTAGTTAGAGCACCCATGCCCATGTTGATGTACGTTTCCACTATATTTTTCCAAGACCCACACCCTATTTTATATGGAACTCCACTCAGTAGATAGAGCTCCTACACCCAATAATATTGGGTTCCACTCTATAAGTCAAGGATACTAATGCTATTTGATGGGGGGTTCCACTCTGGTAATTTAGAACACATTACCTTTTTGATATGGGGTTCAAATCTATTTTTAGATGTCCCACACCCATGCCGATGGGAGGTTTTACTCTATTGTCTCTAGTGATCCTAAAGATGATCATTGACATTTCAAGTATTACCTAATCTTGTTTCATACCCCTAAAATAATACATTGTCTTCCAAAATACACAACACATGGCACCATCACATTTTGTGTGGAAAAAAATTGGTTAGGCTACTTGCCGGCCCATATCCTAGTCTAAATGAAAAAGGATTCAAGAGTTTGAAGATTCCTGGAAATTGGCCAAGGGGTACATGACATGTAGGGTACCCACACAACATGTGGTATCACTCATTTTCCAGGCCATAGCCCTGGACAACACATGTCTCCCATTCCATGTATAAGTACATGACATGTAGGGGGACCCCATGGTGCGTCCATGATTCTTGGAATCATGTTATGTCCTTTTCATCATGTTTATGTTGGTTAACCCGTTTCTATGAACCTTATTAAAAGATGTGCATCTGGCCTTGAATACATACATAGGTACATAGTGTTCCTATCATTCCTCTAACTGTGCACTCCCAGAGAACATTTCGAGTCCACCAGCAAATGGTCACATGACATGTGGGGGATCCTATAGGGAATGTGATACATATAAATAACTGAATCCCATGATACCAAATATAGGCCCGAACATGCCATGTGTTCATTGAAGTACATGGATTATAGTTAGGATTTTTCAAGAATCCCATACATCTTATCCACATGCTTGAACTCATCATACAGCCTTCGAATCCATCCATGTTTCTTCATGAAATCATGTGATCTCACCACCATTTACTTTCATGCCCATTTGGTGGCAAGAAAATAGATTTCTATTGAATCAATTAAAGTATGAATTAACCCATGTACTCCAACATCTAGTTCATGTCGTTCCATCGTTGATCTGGTTCGTAATCATCTAATCCATTACCCACAAATTGAAATCATCCCAGATATATCCTTCATTAATTAATCTATCCCTCGCACATTATTACACCACAAAATCTAGGGACGAACGTGAAGAAATTGAGTGAGGAATGTTCAAGAACAAATGATTATAGATGGTTTCCATGTGTTCTTGGCCAATGAACAAGAACAAGGATATTTGGTGTTACAAAAGTAAATAATTACCATTTAAATCGATACATATTCACATTCCAAGGAACAACAAATAGAAAAAATAATATATGGGATTATTCTACTCAAACAATTTATAATAATGGGAGAAATCCATGATTTAATATCCCTTACCTAGAGATTAGGCCATAAATCATTGAATAACGTTCTTTCAAATTAATAGAAGAATTAATTCCATCATTTGAGGTATAATATGATCTGAACCAAATATTCATCATCATCAGAAGTTGGTTCTCCGATGGAAGGAGATGAAGAAGAAGCCTGTGATGGTCCCATAGCTATAAGGCTAACCATGGGAAAATATCCCTCGATATATTATTTAGGGATTTTTATGAGGTTAAATAAATAAATTTATTAAATTAATAAAATAAATTATCCAACTGAACTATAACACCATGATATTTTTATGGGATACATTTTTTTAATTTTTTTGATGTCTTGTGTTGTACACTACACCAAGATAAGAATGTGTAGTACGCTATATCGGCTTAGGATGGAGTATTCACAACACTAATTTTGTCTTGTGTTACAAAAATTTGATGTTATTTGGATGTAAATTATTTTACTCAAGAAAATGTATAAATAAATAACTAGATATTGTTATGTTACCTTATAACCTATAAATTATAATGGCACGTATGACCAATATTAACATTCATCTGAGAACCGATTTAAATGTAAATCAATGAGTTTATAAAATAATAAACACACTATGGATGGATTTTATTAATGAAATATATGTTTAATATATTCAATATACTAAATAAAATTCACCTTATATTTTTTATAGACATGATAAAATAACAAATTCAAATTTTTGGATAAAAGAAATAATTTTCAAAAAATTATGTTTTGTAGCCTTTTGATGGCATGCCCATTTTAAATACGTTTTTTGAAAATTTTATATATTATATTTCACAACCTAAAAATTTTATTTGCAAGAGTGATATAAAAATATACTTTGCATGTATTCTTGATAATTTTCGGTTAACATTCATGTTTTGATGAATAGTAAAAAAACAGAAATTTTAATTTAAAGAAACTTTTTTCAAAAAACTAATATATATAGTTAAATAAAATAATTTAATTGTTTTAAATTTTAAATAGAATAATTTTTTTCATTCAATAAAATTTACGTCATTATTATTGATTTTACTTTAAATTTTGATGTAAAATCATTTCAATTTTTTTCCATTGTTTGGTCTTTTAAAACATGTTTTTCATTATAAAGAGATGGTTTATTTTAAATTAATTACTAAAACTTATATCTTTTTAATTTTTAAAAATTTATTCCATGTTTGAAATATGTATGTCCAAATTATTTAAATAACATTCTTTTGTTTGTAATCATTTTGGATAATAACTTTAGTAATTTGTATTCATACGGTTAATGGGTAAATTTGGTAATTCAAGGTTAATATAATTTTATAAAATTACCTTAAAACTATTCCTAAAGTGATTGGATGAGTTATTTTTGATATCAACCTTTTTTGTTTCTAACTCATACCCTTTGGAAGCCACATTCATGATATAGGGACATTTAATATATTTTATTTGAAGAAAAGTTAAATATGTGTTAACTAGATTTTAATAATTAAATCATTTTTAATATAAGGTTATAGAGAAGAAAAATTAAATTATGAATACAAATTTGAAAGATAAATTTAGTTTATTTAATATGGAAATTTATTGTAGATTTTTATAAAATAAATAATTATCCTAAAGGTTTATATATTGATGAAGCAGAAGTTAATTAATTGACAGAAAATCATTAAATTTATTTTATTAAAATTATAATAACCAATAAAAGACCAAAATAATTGACAGAAAATTAATGGTTGATTATATCTCGAGGATAATAATCAAAGGGAAAATTTAGTGACCATTTTCAGTATTATAGAAGAGTTAATGGCCCTTGAATTATTTTATCTAAAGTGATGTTACACTTTTTACAATCATGTTATAATAAGTATAATATTTTTTATGATATGTTTCCTAGAAGATATATTAAACTACTATTATTCTCCTAAAATATAGTAGATTTATCTGCATCAAAGTATTTTATTTTTAAATATTATTCAACAAACAAGTGTACTTATTTATGACACAAAATTGATGTTGAAATTATTTAATTAATTTAAATATCAAATTAATGTCATTAAAAATGTTAAAATAAATATTATTTGGGATTATTACTATATTAATTAATTTTATATATTACCTTGTCCATATATAGATATAATAAAGTATTTTCTTTGAGGATAACATGTTATCATTATATTTTTTTAAAATCAAATAATTTAAATTGTCAAAATTGGAATTATTATTATTTTTTAAAATAAAGATTTATTAAATTATTTAAAATTCATAACCCAATTTTAAAAATATTGAATAAATATTATATAGTCTAAATTTTTTTATATTTTTTTTTATAATTTAATTTTCATCAAATAAGTAAATATTTCTAATTTTTAATGTTTATATATTTGTTACCAAAATTAAAAGGAAACAAAATAACTAACTGATAAATTAAATTGATATTTTTTAAATGAAAAAAAACAATCTAAAACTTTTTGGTTGAGGAGACTACAACCTTAAATCATATAATATTCCAAATTAAGATATTTTGATGTTTTTTGAAAGTGATTTTAGATTATTATAAATCAATACTTTTGGATATTTCCAAAGTTCCCCTCCCTTCAATTAGAAAAAGGAATGTCCTCCCCCACCTTTTCACTTCAAATTCAACTTAAATATCAGACATACCCTACCCATTTCAATTATCAACTTCCCTAGTAACATTCTAGTGGTTATGGTCTTCTCAAAATTCCAACTGTAGTCCCTTTTATAGGATATTTAGAGGGACGACATTAGAGAAGAGGTTATCTCCTCTACCAATTATTTCAAATTATTTCTTCTTTTACTTCCTCATCCTGATTAATTTCCATTTGAAATTAATAACACCGGTATATATATCATCCATGTTCATGGTTCCTAAATTTTTATTCCAAAATATTCATTCTATCCTTATACAATTTTTTAATTCAATTTTACCCAATTTGTGGAATTTTTATTAAATGGTATGAATGGAATCTTTTGACGTTTTTTAGATTTGAGTTACTTTTAAACATATCCAAAAAATTAGGATAAGAATGATCTCTTTTATATTATATGGCATGATAGGTTAGTACATATTCATAAAATTAAATTTCCACGAAGCTTCCTTTACAACATTTGAAGGTTATTTTCAATGAAATTTTTTATTTTCAGAATTTGTGGCAGTTTTTAAAATAAAAATTTTAAACCAGAAAGGTTATTTTCCTCAAGAATTAATTTTGAAGTTTTAAATAAAAACTAGTTTCCATCGATGATGGAATTATATAATAGTGTTATGTTTCATGTATATTATCCCTATTATTATTATATTTTAATATTTTTTATGGAACTCTATTTATGAAATCCATTTGTTTTACATGGATAATGTTATTATGTAATAATGCATAAAAACGCATTTCATTCCTTATGTAATTCTATAATGAATGATTTATGTATTTTTGGCTTACATAAGAATTATTTCAATATTAGATGGGTGGGTCCTATATCTCCCTGCAATTCATTTGGTAATGATTTATATCTCATGAGATATACATGAATAGAATGGGTTGTAAAGCCGGTTCAGTGGTATAGGGCTCTAACGTTAAGTAAATATTATCTAGTACAACAATATTAGAATGAAAAGTAATAACATTTCATTAATTGACTTTGTCCATGATGATGATCATGGAAATATTCCTTGGATATATAGAAATTATTTTCTATGCTTATATGTTTTCCATAATTCCATGTTTTATGCGAATGCTATTTTATCATGGATCTTTTTCCATTATGAATCATGGTTTATAAACTACCATGATTTATTTCATGACCCATGATTTTGATATATTTATACATTTTAGGATTTTTGAAAGTTCTGTTCCAATTTTTACAATATTATATTTTTATTTTGTATAATATTTTCCATTTTATCCCTTAATGAGCAGTTGAGCTCACTTATTTTTTTGTTTCCTTTCCCCAGAATATGAAGAATGGTTATAAGGAATTTGTGTCAAAAAGGGTTTTACTTATGAAGGAAAATGTAGGAGATGATGTAGCTGATTTATGAACAAGTTGTTTATGTTTCCCAGTTTCCAAAGACACAAAAATAATACGGTATTTGGGAAATTATTTGTGTCATGTATGAAGTATTCCTCAAAATTAATGTAATGTTTGTCAAGACTAGGGTCTTTACAATTGGTATCAGAGAGAAGGTTTTGTCAGCCATTGGAAACTAGGATGGAAAATATTTAGTGAGATCTCTAGTGATATTACTAAGTATTTATAGGGATGTCCCTAAGCAGAAGTCAAACTATAGGTTACAATCTTAGACTCTTGGTAATGATCATTGTTAACCAAGGATTCATCCATAGATGTTATAGATTATAAGTATTTTCCTTTACATATGATGTTGTACTAGAATGATTTTTCCTCTCATGCAATTATTTTTTGGTTTTACACAATGGATAGAACCCAAATAGACCATATTAAAGATCAATGAAAAGGTAAATTCAATGATTTTCCTATTCAATTTTTTTTAAGATAGCTTGAATGAAAAATATTATCTCTACACATGTAGAAGCTATGAATAATTCTGGAATTCAAAATGACTAGAGAAGGGAACTGCACTCTAGTGAGTCCTTCACGGGGAAACATCAACATTCTGTTAGTGGGTCTTCTAATCCACCTTTTTATGAAGAATTTATCAGTTCCATTGAAATGATATTTTCAATACATTTCTGTTAGAAACATGAAAAAATCATTTTGGTTGGTTATCATGTAGAGGGATAAGCGAGCCAGTTGTGGACTCTAATCAATAATATGAGGCCATAAGATGAAATCAAATCCATGGTATTCTACGAGTTAAAGAAATTATTTTTCAATAAGTAATTTCTATGTATTATTTGAGCGAACATGGAAGGGGAGTTCCCAGAGCTTAGGAAAAATGATTATGAATTCATTTATGCATATGTGGAATATTTTATTGGATTTTCAATGTATGTTTCTGGCTTTATCATCCAACCTAAAACTATATTGATTGATTCTTAAATGAAATAAAACCAATGCATCAAATGGAGTTATCTATATAATACATTAGTTATGAAGAGATTTTGTATAGTTATATTAAGGTAAAAATATATTTTCATGTTACATATCAATCTCCCAATGTAGATAATAATCTGAAGATGGAGTTCAAGGGAAAATAAAAAAATAATGGTGAAAAGAAGATGAGTGTTTTTTTATCATAGTGTGGAGGGAAGCACACTAATGATTATCTTAAAGGGACAAGTAAATTTTATAAGTGTGGAAATGAAGGACATTAGGTAGTTGAGTGTATAAGTGATGGGAAAAAGATTTATAATGATGCGAGCAGATAAAAGGATACACAAAATGCACCTCCAACACTTCAATGTTACTGGTGCAAGGAAATGGGGAATTATTCATACCAATACAAGAATCAAAGGATAATAAATGATGATCGATGTCAACAACCTATTAAGGTCAATGATAAAGGAAAATCAAATGCGATTACTATTGGTGATATTGAGTATGAAAATGATTTGGGGGAATAGTAGAGTCTTTATGTAATGGCATCCCAAAATTATATTGTAGAATCTATTTTATAAAATATTATAGAGTATTGGAAAATATATGTAGTGTTCCAGTGTGGTTTTCCACATGTATTTGAAAGTATATGTTGAGTGGTTTTAGTAAACATGGATGACGATTTAGGAAATAAGGTGATATTTTTTTGAAAACATGTCATTAAGGGAAGAATAACCCTTAATATGAGTGTGATGTTGAGATAATTTGGATAAAGATATGTTGGATAGGAATAAGTAAATCGCACGAAATTAGTTAAACTGGAACTAGTTATGGATTTATTGTCATGTGGGTTATGCTATCATGGATACAATTTATAAATTTTTTGGACATTTTAATAAGGAAACGTGTCTGTCTTCAATAAAGATATATGAAAATTATTGTTATTACTGTGACCCAAGAGAATATATGATAAAGGTGTTCACATTTTTGGAATATGACCAACACGAGATAAATTATAATATATGGGGGTAAACATTAAGATGAGTTAGTGAACATTCTTATATTGTTTTTTATTTTAGGCTTTCAGATGGATTATAAGGTTATAAATTAATGGAATATTTAAGTAAAATATAGAATGAAGTTTTTTAGAATAAAGTATTATCTCACCAAAGGTGGACTTATGCATATTTTATTACTGGTGATATCAGTTTTTTTTGTGATAATGAAAAATTGAATAAACTATCATTCTATTTATGGATGTGATGATCTGGTTACACTTCAGGAATGAAAATTTTAACTTTATTTCATCAAATAAGTGAATAAGTAGAAATTATTCAAGAAACCACCATCATTGGGATAGTACTGAAATAAGTTATTTATTTCCTATCATGTTCTTCATATTTAGTGAACTGATCTTGAAAACCCAAAAATGTAATCCATCTACCCTTTTATCCAATGAATCTAATGGTCCCTTAGATCCTCAATTATTTATTGATTTGTGATTGTTAACATATTCCTAACCATGTTCTCTATCACCCTCTATCTGAACTTGATATTTATATTTCTCAAATATGTCAATTTTTTAATTCCCAACAATATTCTATTAGGTGTAAATTTAGTGATGAGTTACTTTCGGTAATAATTATGTTTCAAACAGTCCATTTTAAAATGAACTTTCAATATTTTATTTTATGATGTGGGTTTATATAAGACTGTGTTTGAATTATAAAACATTTTTCATCCCTGATAAATTTTGAGGGTGAAATTCATTTTATGGGGTTAGAAATTAACACAATCATTATAACACCATAAGATTTCATAGTTTGTTATTTCTTCAAAATAATTCAATAACTTGTACTACACGCAACACTGAGTTCAAGCGCACCATGACTTACCAAACAAGTCGTTCAAAAGAGTTTATGAATAATATTAACTAAATTTTAAACTTTATATAATCCTTCTAATTTTAGAATCCATATTATGAGTTTCTTAGACATAATGTAAGAACAAATTCATTTTTTTCAGATAAAAGAAGTATTTTTCAAAAAATGCACTTTTACCAACTTTTAATAGTGAAACCCTTTTTTTAAATCCAATATTTTAATCTTTTATATATTTAATTTGACTAAATGAATTTATTCTTTATAATGGGGATATAAAAAATTTACAAGGTAACACCCCAATCTTCCGCGTTACGCTTCTCTTTCAATAATACAGTAGCGTGTGTTGTACGCAACTTCGAGTTCTAACACACACTACAACCCATCAAACTAGCCATTATGAACAGTAATACCTACTTTTTGAATTTTTTTAAAATTTATCTCTCAAAATGGACTTCATTTTTGGATTTGTAATATCGAATTTATCCTCAGGTGAAATTTTGGAAGTTTTCAGATAACATTTGTATTTTGATGAATAGTGAAAATTACTAAATTTTAATTAAAAACAACTTTTTAAATCGAAATAATTTATATTGATAAATTATGAATTTGAGTGGATTTAAAGTGTATTTGGAATATATTTTTACCATTTAATACAATGTTTGTCATTGTACCTAATTTCACAATTAAACTGGGCATAAACAAGTGTCAATCTTTTGATAGTTATTATCTCTTAAAAACACGCTTTTTGTTTTAACAATGGAAATTATTTTTAAATTAATTCCTACCACTTCTGTGTTTTGAATTTGGAAAAATGGATTCCATATTTGGAATCAGGATTTCCAAATTGTGAAAATAGGTAACTTTTATTTTTAGACATTTTGAATAATTACTTCAGTAAATATTTTATTTTCCGTGGTTAAAAGGTAAATCCCGTAAATAAGGGTTAAACAATAATATTAAAATAAGAATAAATTACCCTAAAACGTGTCTTAACATTATTGGTGGATACATGTCCGACCATGGTCATCTTTGGGTCGATTTGTGGGACCCCATGGAGCCACTTGTAGGTGATAGGGACACTTTATTTTAATTAAGTTAAAATAAATACAAAAATGACATAAGCATATATCTTTTAGAAAAACAATTTTCACATAAGGTTATATATGTTTTATTTTAGACTATAAATATTCATTAGAAATATAAAAATATTTCCCAGATAGTGGTATTTTATTTTTAATTTTTAGACATTAAATGATTTAATTTATTTATGACACAATGGTGATGCAGTAATTTGCTAATTAATGAAAAATTAGAAAAATGAATATTATAAATACCCAAATAAATGTAATTTGAGACTTTTTATAAATAAAAATAATTTTATATCTTACTATTACATGTTAGGATTTATTTAATTAACTTTTTTTATGTAATAATTCTTCTATGATTTTTACAAAAATCAATTATTGAATAGTGTCAAAATTGACATAAAAGAGTTTTTTAAAAAACAATTATATTATTAATTGATATTAAATTTATAAAAATCTAATGTTTGGCCAAGAGACCTATATAATGATAGGTGTTTCATTAATGGACCAATTGGGGGTCTCTTGGATGTATATAGTAAGTTTATTAACCATATAATATAAAATTATAAAGAGACATTGTAAAAGTGAAACTAATTAACTAAGAGTTAATACTTAAAGATAAGGTTCATATAGTAACCCAAACCTGTCTAAATCCTATTGGTTGAGTTTTGTTCGACCCATCCCCACCTTAACCTTTAAAAAATCTACTTTTAAGCCATTAGAAACCGAATATGAATTTATTATAAAATAATATTTCTAGCTTTTCCAAAGGTGCCCCTCACCGCTTTTATAAAAGGGCACTCCCCCTTCTCATTAATTCACATATTCAATGCCTTTTGGTTCAGCCAAACCCTACCCAAATACTCTCTCAACTTCACTCACTTCATCCTATATGCCTTCCTTTAGTCATAAATCCAACCTAAAGAGACCTTTTGATCAAATCAAAAGGAAGAACCCGAAGAAGAGTTAATGTTTTCACCACCCTCTTTCAAGTTCCTTTGTTCTTCAACTTCTTCTTTATTTGTTATTCCCATTATAAAATAATAACTACATTATATTATATATAATTTGATGTTATTATAAATATGTTACATCCATATATAGTATTCTATCCATCCTTTGAATGACATGTCACCATACGTGCGTACGTACGGCTTACCGTCTCCACGTCGTGGTGTAATTGTTATTCAATAAATTATTATTTGGATGGGTATATTAATGATGTTTAATTCATGTAAATAATAAATATAACATGATAATTATTCTTTATATATGCTATACCATCCAATTATATATTATTTTAATATCAAAAGAATGATATTGTCGCTCGTACGTACGTATGGACTACCGTCTCCAGGAACGCAATGAGATTCATTATCCATCGTATCCATTCAAGACTAATTCTCATTTGAAGATTAATAATAATGTTTAAGGATTTAATATCATTCTGGATATGAATAAGATACAACCTATCCATGAAAAACATGGCTTATATTACAAAACATATAAAAGAAAATGAGTAAGTTAACACCCGAAACGACGATAATTCAAAAATATTATTAACAAAGAAATGTTAAAAGATCATATATGATATCATATTAATGTATATGATTCTTGTATAATTTAATAACAATTATTTCACCATTATACAGGAGGTTAACCTACCCCCAACCAAGTAAAATTATAAGGTAAGGGTTTATTTCGCAATCACTTCATTATCTGAGGTTGTTTATACGTAATAATCTACTGGGACCTCTTTACCATCCACATCCATGTTTCTTAAATATCTATTTCAAATGATTATTACTATTTTAAATACTATGGTATTAATTCATTTATACCCTTGTTGACTTTTTATAATAATTTTATAAAGGAATCTTTCTTTCATTTTCCAAACAAGGTCTTTTTTAACCTTTTAGACAGAATTACGGTAAGAATGTTTTTTTAACTTATACGACGGGTGCATCTATTTTCCGCCGTTATAAAATCGCTGAATATTCCCTTACAAGCTTATAAGAATATTTTCAAAGTAAATGTTTTATTTTATAAGTATGTTACTTTTAAATGATTTCAAAATGAATATTTTAATAATTTTTGAAAGGTACTCTTTATCAAGATCATAATTTTAAATGTTTTAACGATTTATCTTTCTAAATATTTTTAACTAATGTCCATGTTTTCAAAATGATTTTAAGGATTTATTTATTTGGACATGAATGTTTTGAAATGATATTTATTTTCAAAAGTTTCAAAGTGGTATGGGACACTTTGATTCAAAAATCACTTTTAAATTACTTCCTTTATAAATGTGTGACTTTTCAACGATTTCGAGAAAAGAGATATTTCTCTCAAATAGTTTTGATTTTATATATGTAAACATCCTTTGATAGATTTTATGCTTATTTGAAGTTGATTTATAATGATAAAAAACTTTTGTATTGTATTGAAGGTTTTGTGATATGTTTTACTGTGGATGTGTTATTTTCATACCATTCATGGTTTATGGAGAAAGTATTGACATTTAATATGCTAGTTTTAATACGAATGTTTATGTTATGTTTAAACCTTTTCATATGGGAATGCATTGGACATAGTAAGTGATGGGTGGAGCCCGCTATAGCTCCTCGATGCATCGGTAGGTCTCATGAGACAAACTAGTGTCTTGGCACAAGGTCTTGAAAATATCTTATTTTTAGTCTTGGCACGAGGCCTTGGCTATGTGGTTATTATAGTCTGGAATTATGCATTCCATCATTATGAAAGTGGTTATTGATATTGCATGTGATTATTCGATTAGTAGAATATCCATGTGAATAATTAAACGGAATTATTTCATTTTATTTTTTCCATACTATGTTGATGTTTAAGTTTAAAAGGCTTTTGTTTTAGTTATACATTGACTTAAATGTTAATTCTTATTTATGAAAGTTTCCGCTATATTGTTATCCTTACTAGGCATTTGAGCTCACCCCTTTTTTATGTTTTATTTTTCCCAGGATGTGAAGAAGTAATTTATGAATGATCTACAGGGATAATATGAGGGGATAAGAGTGTGGACTATGGAGACTATATTTTTGTAATTTTCATTTTATTATGTAATGTAAGACTTATGAATCTTTATAGTGTTTCCAAGACTACTAAACTAATCGGTCTTTCGAGACATGATCCTTTGTGATCATGCCAATGTTATGTAATAATGCACCGACTCTGGGTAACTAGGTTTGGGGCGTTACAGTTGGTATCAGAGGAAGTTTAGTACAAACCTTGGAAGCTAGATTTAGATAAACCTTGATTAGAGCACATTGATTTAAGATGGACTTTGAGGATTAGTATAGAAGAACTTCCTAGAATTTTGGTATTGTAGAGATTTTGTTAGTTTTCTGAGCAATACATCCATGTCTGGATACGAGCAGGTAGAGATGGCTCTAGCACAGATTTACCTAGGGGTAAAACCCGAAAACACCACTTTGAGCTAGACTCGAATGAGAACTGGTGCATGACAACGGGCCTTGCTGCACT
The DNA here is from genome assembly GCA_963277665.1 of Viscum album. Lineage (NCBI taxonomy): Eukaryota > Viridiplantae > Streptophyta > Magnoliopsida > Santalales > Viscaceae > Viscum > Viscum album. The sequence goes on along the minus strand of OY728137.1, from coordinate 299,108,617 downwards.
CTTGGTTACGACACTCCCGGGGGATATGCTTAGGATAATTCTCATTTTCTTTACAAACCATTATGAAGGGTTTATGATTATATACATCCTCAAAGAAAACATTTTTATGATTATGGATTATATCCATAAATAGTTTAATTTATGTTAAGTGTTTTACAAGTATGGAATTATGTATTTTGATTCATAAACCGATCTAGTTTATGACATTGTTTAGAAATGGCGCCCAATAGAAGGAATGAGAACTCCAATAATATGCATGATCCAAAGAGTAAAGAGGATCATATCTTTTATGGTCTTAATCTAGAATTTAGAATGGAAATAGTCTCCCACGTATTATCATCATATGAAGAAATAGTATCATGTGTTGATAAGATAGGTAAAGAATTCTCAGAGTCATATGGCTTTGAAGGGAAGCCAGAGAAGGAAAGGATGGTAGAGAGAAGGACAGATAAAAGGATGAAGGTAAAGAAGGATTTTCCCATATGTGGTAACTTTGGAAAGAATAACCTTGGAAAATTCTTAAAGGGAATGGGAGTATGTTATAAGTGTAGAGGAAAAGGACACAAAGTACGTGACTACAAGGGTAAGAAAATGGTTTCAAATGTACAATGCTTCATTTGCAAGGAGTTTGGAAACTACGCGAACCTATGTCCTAGTCATCAGACTATGCTGCAAGTGATGATATTAGATAATAATCAAGTTATGATACTACCACATATGAAGAGGAATGATTAGAGTTCTTATGTTGATTATGTCATTTGAGTGTTGTATCAACAATGTACTTGTTAAAATAATTATGGAGTATATAAGGATTGTACTGCAGTAATATTTCATTAAGGACTTGAGATTGTGTGGAACAAGGAAAAGTGACTCAATAGTAGGTTAAATTTATGGAAAATATATGGTTGAGAGAATGATAAACCATAATATGGTTCTGATACTGATGTGGTAGTGTTTTTGCACTCTTTGCCACATCTTTTGTGTATATTTTATTGACTTTTTTATATCAAAATGTTGTTTTTATTAAATAATTGATAATTGTTGTGTTTTTGCACTTGGCTATGTAAAATAATCAATTTTTGTTTAAAACATGTGTTTTAATGTGCTTTAGTGTCTTTTTAAATAATTCTAAAATTTAAATGAGTCGTGCGAATTAGACTTTTATTTATTTATTCTTTTATTTTTATTATAGTTAGTTTATTAATTCATTTATTAAATTAAATAATGCTTTATTCTTTAAATTGTGAATAAATAACTATTTCTGTTTTTAATCTTTTAATAATTTAATTAGTTTTAGCAATTTAATTTTATTCGTTTAATATTTTTATTTTTTTAAATTTAATTAGTTCTTTAATTAATTGATAATTAATTTAAGCATGTGATTGTAAATATTGTATTTTGTTCTTTAATTATGTATGTTCATAAATTTTTAACCGAAATTAATTCATTTGTTTAAATAATGTTTCACTAATTTTGTTATTTTACTTTGTGTTTTTAGTTTTTAATTCGGTTCAATTTAATTTAATTTATTTGTATATTTATTTATTTATTTTTTTAGTTTTATTGAATTATTTTATTAATTTAATTTTCTTTGTTATGTTTGTTCGCAGGTGTGGCAGCCGCACAGTCCTGTTCATTATTGGTGACTTCCTCACCGGTAGTGAAGACCTCACCATTACCCAATTTCTCTTTCATCCTCACCGTTACCCAACTTGCAGATCCTCACCGATACAGTCTACCTCACCGTTATACTCTACGTCACCATTACCCAATTTTTCTTTTTTTCCTCACCGTCCGGCCCAGTCTACCGATACACTATTCCGGCTACTGTTACACCTCCACTTTTATTTTCTCACCGTTACTTCTATGCTCATTTCTCCACCGTTACATGTTACCTCACCAGTAGACTTCCCCCTTTTTTCCTCACCTATGCATCTAAACCTCACCGATACCATTTCCTACCCTCATCTACACCGATAATAAACTCCAGCCACTGATACACCACCCATTTCTTTTCCCCTGACTCTCAACCTCACTGATACCACCGTTACAAATTCTTACCGTTACCACCTCGCCTTCTCCTCTGCCGCACGAACCACTACTCACACCAGCCATCCACGCAGCAAACAAACGACATCAAAAAACTCAAAAGCAGCAACCAAATTCACTCTCAACAGATAACAAATTCACAAAGCAGCAAACAAACCAATTTCTGACGAATCACTGAATTTCAAGAACTTGTCAAGTGAACAAATTAATTCCAGAACTAAAAATCCAAACCCCAACCCTTGTCGTGGCATGAATCTACATCACCCGAAGCCGCTGGCTCATCTCGCCACACCCAGTCCGAGCCTGGCAACCACTCCGCAACACCCGAACACCGGCGCCCCTGCCTTCATCGCCCCACTACCTCTTTTCCGCACCTCATCCCGAATCAGAACACCCGCTCGAACCCCTGCTAAAGCCTTCCGCTTGAGCCGCCGCCTGCCTTCTTCAAGATCGAACTAGTAGCTGCTGCGCACCGAGATCCCCTGTTGCCGTCTCCACCCTCTGAACCCCATCGCTCCACTTCTCCCCTGTGCCGAACATCATCCCCTTCCCTAACCCCATTCTCCTCGCGCAGAACCACACGACTCCACCTCTTTTCATTTTTATTTTCCCTTTTTTAGTTTTTTTTATTTTACAATAACATATGATATAAAATAATATATTATAAAATATATATATTTCATAGATTATATACTATCAATAATAGGTTTGATAATAATAGAATATAAGCATTATGTATATCATAATAATATATGTATTAAACTAATATAATAGATAATAATATTGATATACATAATAGAATACAATTAGTATACCTTTAATAATATATAATTATGTACATTATTTTATATAATATATATCATATACAATAATTGGTTTATAATCTTATATATATAATACTAATTTCTTATATAATAATAGTTGTTATTAATTAAATAGTTTTTGTATTAATAATAGTATTAGGTTTTATAAAATATATATTCTTATAAGTATTTTTATTTAGTATAAATATATATATATTAATAAGTACTTTTAAGTAGCTATATATGTATATTTACATAATCTGACTCACGTGTATATTTTGTTGTTTCGTTACAGGAGGGAAGGGCATGATGCACTTACATAGAGTTCACTCGGGAGCGGGCGACGTACACATAAAAGCACGCCACGTGGATTGGATGTGTCCAGGGAAGGAATTAGTTCCCCACGCGCGCATTATTTTTCATTCAGTTAGGAGCAACTGCTCCCATGACTAGTGCGGGAGGAGAAGCATAGTGAAGGAGCCACGTGGAGGTCGGGGAACACTTCAGATGAGATTCCAGAGACTTCGGTTGGGTGATGAATGCACGAGAGGTGGGAGAGACATAGAGGGATGGAACTAAGCAGGGGTAGAGGACATCAAGCGAGACACACTTCCATCGGGAGAAGGAGCATACATCAGTGAAGTTCATTAAGAGAAGTAGACAGAACGGAGACGATCTTCCTTGGAGCAGATTAGAGCAGGAGATCACATCATTTTCACACCTTGATTCCCAGGGTGGGACATCGAGTGCATTCCAGTACCGCATCCACCATTGAGCAGCGGGGATTTAGAACTTTAGGAGATCAATCAGGGAGACAACATCTTTATGTTCTTTGTGCTCTGTGTTTCTGCAACTTAATTCAACATGAACTTCACTGTTTTTAATTTCACAGTTGCATTAAAACCAACCACGATGTCCGGCTAATTCCCCTTGGGGGGAATAAGCTAGTTGATTCGATCTGTTTAATCTCATTCATGCACTGCATCCTTGCTCTGGATTGTCTCTCCCACTTTTTACAGATGTTTTTTTTAAAACAACAGGATCGAGTGAAAAAAGATCTTGTTTGCACTTTAATTAAAACTGTTTCAATCAAAGTAATTCACTGACAAGTGAATTACTCTCTAAAAAGAGAGACACACCAAACTTAACTGACAAGTTGAGCTCGGAGACTTCTAACTTTACTTCACCATTGGTTGGAATGACTCTTACAGTCGAAGGACTGTAAGAGCTATTTCATCACGAACTGACCAGACGACAAATCTGGCTGTTTATTTTCAGTCAAATCCATGTTCTTCAATTGCAGTGCATGAATAGGGTTAAGCAACATCAAATCGACCAGTGAAATTCCCCTCTTCCCCATCTATTGGTTGTTTTCACCATAATTCTACTGCTCTATTTCTATCTACTCACTTTGTGTTCACCATTTCACCCCTTCTTCTTCGCACACTAAATCTGTTTCAAACCACTTCACCACCACCACTTGTCTTTACTCGATTTTTTGCATGTGTGTTTTTGTTTAGTTATTTTTTTTATAACACCAAACACAACAACATGCCTCCCTGTGGTTCGACCCTGTCTTGCCACTGTCCTAAGTAGTAAGTAGGTATAAATTTTAATTTGTCGCCCGTGCCCAACGACGCGCGTGCGTGAAAATTTTGGCACTATTTCCGGGGAGGCTAGTTGCACTTAAAAAAACAAACAAAAAATCACAAAAAAAATCAAAAAATCAGAAAAAAAATCAAGAAAATCACTAAAAAAATCTGCAAAAAGAAAATTAAAATTCAAAAAAAATATTTGTAAACCTACTGCATGCAAACCAGGTCTAAGTCTGAACACTTAGTACCTGGTAATCCTGAGATCGATAAGCACCTCAAAGAAGTGAAAAAGAACAAGGAAAAGCTCAAAATGGAAGAAAACTGAAATGAAAACATGAATAATCCACTTCTTGAGAATGTGAACCAGCATGGAATGATGAATCAACCTGGGAATGAGATAGATGAGAGACACAGTCTGAGAGAGTTCTTACTATCGTCAGTGTCTAGAAACCCTTCATGTACTAGACTCTCTCCTAGGTCTAGGAATTATGAGATCAAACAATCAATGCTTAGTCAGCTGCCTACCTTCAATGGAATGCCTAGTGAAGACTCTCTTGACTTCATTAGAGAATTCTATTGTAGTTTCCAGCAGCTGCCACTTAGGGGTCTCACTGAGGAAGAGGTTAAATTGAGAGTGTTCCCGTTCTTCCACAAGGGCAATGCTAGGTCTTGGTTCTAACAGTTAGAGGAAGAGATCTTTGTCACCTGGGATCAAGTTTACAATGCCTTCATAATGAAATTATATCCTAGGAGGTTGACATCTGAGATCAGGCATAAAATCACTGGATTCCTTCAGGATGAAGGAGAACTATTTAATGAAGCCTGGGATAGGTTTAGAGGGTTGCTCAGGCAGTGTCCAAACCATAAATGTACACCTCAATTCCTCATGGACACCTTTTACAATAGTCATACCCCTTACCACCAAACTTTGGTGGATTAGTCTTCTGGAGGAGACTTTAGTGATAGGACTTCTGAGGAACTCAAATAGATCTTTAACACATTAGCTCAGAATTTCCGGCACAAATGTTCTAGGATGATAGCCATTGTTAGAAAATAAAGAGCCCCTGCTCCTCAAGCTGAAGCCCAAGCTGCTGGGTTCTTCAACGAGAACCCACATCAAATTCTAAAGGAGTAGTGTCACCACTGTGGCACGTATTGTCATTCTCAAACATGTTGTCCAAATTTTGATATGCCTGCCAGCCTCATGAGAGTTCCAGCTTTGCTGGCTATGGACCTCGGATGCAGCCTAGGGATGATCCTTTTTCCAACACTTACAATCAGGGGTATAGGAACCATCCGAACCTTTCATGGAGGGAGCAGGGAGTCCTCTGACCTTCTACTCCTCCTGGATTCCAGCAGCCTCCTAGGCAGTAGTTCCAACCCCAATCCCAACCAAAGGCTGAGTCATCCAACTCAAAAGATGAGGTGAGAGATATGTTCCGTCAGTTGATAGGGAGGTTTGATGAACAAAATACCAAAAATGATTTTGATAAAGTTCAAATGGATGCTAGAATGAAGAACCTAGAAATTCAAATGGGGCAGTTGGCTAGGGAGGCTAGCAATAGAGTAAAGGGTAGGCTGCCCAGCACCACTGAAGCCAATCCTAGGGAGAATTCCATGGCTGTGACCACCAGAAGTGGTCTCCAAACCCACCAAGATCCTAGGAAAGAACACCAAAATGTTGAAAATGAGAAATTGGATGAAATTAGAAACTTAAATCTGAAAGAACCTGAATCTGTAAAACTGGACAACACCACTGGAATCTCTCCAGTTCCTGCTGTTCCATCTCAAAAATCCAATGAAAATGGCTCAAAAAAGAAAGACATTAAAGGGAAGAAAATTGTTGAAAAAGAAGCTGTAGAGATACCTCCAATTTTGAGGAATTTTTCCCTTGTAGTCCTCTTCCCTCAAAGAATAAAGAAACCAATTCATGATTCTGAACGGTTGACATTTCTGAAAGTGGTTAAAAAGATGAACGTTGATATCCCATTCTTGGAAGCACTGATTCAAAGCCCATCATATCTGAAATCACTCAGGAAAATCTATTCAAACAAAAATAATTTGGAAGAATTTTCCACCTATAGCTTAACAGAGGAGTGTAGTGCAGTCTTGCAGAATAGGATACCTCTTAAGCTTTAGGACCCTAGAAGCTTTGTCATCCCTTGCACATTTGGGGATAGAGGTGGTAAGTTCAACTGTTTGTGTGATCTAGGTTCTAGTATTAATCTGATTCCACCGTCACTTTTTCAGCACCTAAGATTAGGAGTTCCCCAACCCACCACTGTGGTGTTACAGCTTGCTGATAGGTCTATTACTCATCCAGTTGGTAGGGTCGATGATCTGTTAGTGGGAGTAGGCAAACTCTTTTTTCCTGCTGACTTTCTTATCCTTGACATGGAGTGTGACCAGGAGGTTCTTATCATTCTTGGTAGGCCCTTCTTGGCCACAGGGGGAGCTGTGATAGATGTGTCTAAGGGGAAACTGATTTTCAATTTGGGTGAACAGAAAGAAGAATTCAATGTGTTTAAGAAAATACAAGAACCCACCCACCCAATTTTCCCAAGAGATGAGATGTTATTTGTTTAGAGTAGTGTTGATATAAAGGAAGAAGAGTTTCTGATAATGATATCTGAAATCAATAGTGAACCTAAAGTCCCTGCTGCCTCTTGCATGGGGATCAACTCAACTAAGGAGAAAGAATTTTTTGATGAGTATGAGGGTGATTTTTTGGAGAACCTAGATGAGCTTGTTTTAGAGAACATTCCTACCCCGAGAGAGGAGTCCGAGTTTGAGGAAACATCTTTTGGAACCTCTTGTACTGAGGAAAAAGCCTTGTCTACTGCCTACTTCAAGGGGCAGCCTGAAGAACTTGGGCCACCCAGGCCCAAGTGTCTTCCCTCAAGCCAGTCACCACCCACCCTTGAACTTAATCCCCCCTTTTCCCATCTCAAATATGCCTTTTTAGGAGACAATTCCACCCTTCCTGTGATCATTTCATCAAATATAGAGGTGAGACAAGAGAAAAATCTTCTTACAGTTTTGAGGAAGTACAAGACTGTCATTGGCTGGTCAATTGCTGACATCAAAGGGATAAGTACAGCCTTCTATATGCATAAAATTCCAATGGAACCTGAGTGTAAACCCAGAGTAGATGCCCAAAGAAGACTCAACCCCAACATGAAGGAAGTAGGGAGAGAAGAAGTGATTAGGTTGCTGGATGCTGGAATAATTTTTCCCATTTCTGATAGCCCCTGGGTCAGTCCTGTCCAGGTGGTACCCAAAAAGAGTGGAGTGACAGTGGTCACTAATGAGAAGAATGAGAAAATCCAGACAAGAGCAGTGAACAAATAGAGAGTTTGTATAGACTATAGGAAATTTAATGCTGCCACAAGAAAGGATCACTTCCCTATTCCATTTTTGGATCAAATGTTAGAGAGGTTGGTAGGCAATGAATTTTTCTGTTTTCTTGACGGCTACTCTGGTTACAACCAGATTGCCATTGCACCTGAGGACCAGGAGAAAACCACCTTCACCTGCCCATTTGGGAAATTTGCCTACCGGCGGATACCCTTTGGCTTGTGTGGTGCTCCTACCACTTTTCAGAGATGTATGATGGCAATTTTTTCAGACATGATTGAGAGGATAATTGAAGTGTTCATGGATGATTTTTCTATTGTGGGAGATAACTTTGAGAACTGTCTGAAAAACCTAGAAATGGTGTTAGAAAGGTTCCAAGAGATCAACTTAGTCTTAAACTGGGAAAAGTTCCAATTAATGGCCACTGAAGGAATAATTTTGGGACATAAGGTTTCTAAGAAGGGGCTGGAGGTCGATATTGCTAAAATCGAGTCCATTCAAAAGTTTCCCCCACCTAAAAATGTCAAAGGAATTAGAAGTTTTTTGGGTAATGATGGGTTCTACAGGAGGTTCATTAAGTATTTTTCTACGATTACTAGACCCCTGTGCTCCCTGCTGGTTAAGGACACACCCTTTGTCTTCGATGAGACATGTCTGGAGGCCTTTAATCTGCTCAAGGAGGAGTTGACTACTTCACCTGTAATCACTGCTCCCGACTGGAAGCTTCCCTTTGATGTTATGTGTGATGCTAGTGATTTCGCAGTAGGAGTTGTGTTTGGACAGAGGAAGGACAGGAAGCTACATATTATTGACTATGCAAGAAAGATACTAGATGATGGCTAGAAGAATTATTCTACCACTGAAAAGGAGCTGGCTGCTGTCATATTTTCTTTAGAAAAGTTTAGGAATTATTTGATAGGATCAAGGATCATCGTTTTCACAAATCATTCATCCCTTAAGTACTTGCTGGCTAAAAGGGACCTGAAGCCGAGACTCATGAGGTGGACCTTGCAGTTACAATAGTTTGATTTAGTGATTAAGGATAAGAAATGGGCTGAGAATGTAGTTGCAAATCATTTGTCAAGATTTCCCAATTCCCCAAGTAAGGAACCAAAAGAGATCAACACTTCATTCCCTGATGAACAACTGTTTGCTGTTTCTGTGCAGCAGTCTGCCTGGTCTGCAGACTATGCCAACTTTCTGGCAGCTGGAGTCATGCCCAAGGATCTCTCACACAACCAAAGGAAGTGGTTTATATCTAAACTGAAATACTATTTTTGGGACGACCCTCTTCTCTTTAGGAGGTGTGCTGATGTGTGGTTGAGGATGAGATTTTTCCCATACTTGAGAGCTTCCACTCATCACCTTGGGGTGGCCACCATGGAGGATAAAGGACTGCTCAGAAGGTCCTACAGTCTGGTTTCTACTGGCAAACACTATTTAAGGATGCTAGAAGTCTGGTTATTGGCTGTGCAAAATGTCAAATGTTGGGAAATGTTGGAAGAAGGCAGGAATTACCTCAAAAAGGTATTATGGAAGTTGAAATCTTTGATGTGTGGGGATTGGACTTCATGGGGCCATTTCCATCCTCTTATGGGAATTAGTACATTTTGGTTGCTGTGGACTACGTGTCCAAGTGGGTTGAGGCAGTAGCATTGCCCGACAATTCAGCTGCTAGTGTGGTGAAATTCATTAAGAAAAACATTTTTTCCAAATTTGGTGTGCCTCGAGCTTTCATAACTGATAATGGGACTCACTTCAAGAATTATAAGTTCAAAGATTTTATGGATAAGTATGGGTTCTCACATAGGACAGCCACTACTTACCACCCACAGTCCAGTGGGCAAGCAGAAGTATCCAACATAGAGCTCAAACAGATTTTAGAGAAAACAGTGTCTAGCTCTAGGAAAGACTGGTCAAGGAAGTTGGATGAGGCCCTTTGGGCCTACAGAACTGCTTATAAAACTACTATAGGGATGTCACCATATAGGATCCTTTTTGGGAAAGCATGCCATCTACCTATTGAGTTACAACAGAGATCTTATTGGGTAGTGAAGGCTCTTAACTTTGATTTTAAGTCTGCTGGAGAGAGGAGGATGTTAGAGTTGAGTGAGTTGGAAGAGATCCGAAGAGAGTCCTATGAGAATGCTAAAATTTATAAAGAAATAAAAAAGGCTTTTCATGACTCAATCATTCAAAACCAGAATTTCAAGGTTGGTGAGAGGGTCCTGATTTTCAATTCAAGATTGAAGTTATTTCTAGGGAAGTTGAAGTCCAAGTGGTCAGGACCCTTTACCATTGTTAGAGTTCTAGTTAATGGAGCTGTTGAGTTAGTTGAAGATGAGAATAGAACCTTCTTAGTCAATGGTCATAGAATAAAGCACTTATTTGAAGGGAAGCCAAAGGGCTTGGCTGCCATATCTCTATTGGAAGAATGAGCTGATTCAAGTCTAACTAAGGACTATAAACTCAGTGTTTCATGGGAACAAACCCATGGTTGCTTAGTAGTTTATATTTTATTTTATATTAATCAATAAAGTTCATCCCTGCTGCTTGTTCTCTTTTTCAATTGCTTGACTGCTGATGGTGACTCATGATCTATTGTTGTGTTAGGTAGATTTGTTGCTGCCAGAAACTTGGCTAGAAAACCTAAGGGAGAAATCCACTGCATCATATGGATAACATTTCTCTCTACTCACTCTCTTGGGTTACTTTTATTGAACTGTAAACTCTGAAATCTTATTTTACTTATTTGAACTTGCAGGTTCTGAAGAGGAATAACAACCCAGTGATGCTGCTAAGGATCTGTAGATAAAATCCACTGGTAAAGCTCCAATAATTCAGGGAAGTGTTGTTCTCAGTTTTTCACTTTCAATTAATTACTTACTCTCTGCAGTGAATTAAGTGTGGGGGAATTCCTCCCAATCAGTGAGTAATGATTGTATTTTCTTGCTTGGATGTTAGATGCTAATATCTACTTAGTTAAGAATGTACTTGAGTTGATTTGATGAAACATTCTTGCACCCATTATTATTATTCTCATTATGCTGATGTTGCACATCATTGCTAAACATGCTAATTTCTGAAGTAAATTGTTAAAATCTATTTTCTGCTCAAAATGATTCAAAGCATGAACATGTTAGGAATAGAATTGTACATGGTTACTGGTGAGGCTGGTGGGGTCGGGCTCTTCTGTTTTTGTTCTTTTTTGTTTTTATTTTCTTTCACTTTTTGTGTGGAAAATAAATTTTTTGAACTTCATTGAAACCCCTCCATTTCCTTTTTCAGTTGAAATTTCCATCTGTTTTGAACTTTAGCTGTCTCCCACCCTGAGATACAATATTGGGGACAATTTTGGGTTTTAAGTGTCCGGGAGAGGGGTCATTATAGTGTCATGTCGAATTCCCCCTTCTTGAACTTAAGATTGTGTTTGTTTTTAAAAAAATGGTCAAATTTAAAAATGGTCAAATTTTTAAAAACAAACATGGTTCAAAATTCCTTCTAATTTTGTTTTCAAATTCTTCCATCACATGATGGTCATTGGATGTTCAATGATACTTCAATTATGTCTTGTTTAGTGAATAATGGATTGATGGATGTTGAGAGTAGCACTGAGTCAGAAATTGTTAAGTATGAATGATTGCTGAGTGCAATTGTTCACTGTCTCTATGGATCTGTCCATTTAGGAACTTAGGATGAGAGTGTGACAGGATAGGTTTTGTGGAGTAAGGATCATGGCTTGGAGTAACTTGATGTTCTCACTGGAACCTAGGGGACTCAATTTTTTATAATATAATATTCAATCACTTTAGGAAGTCAACTTGATTGATTATTAATTAAGTGATTTGTAACTGGAGTAAATGGGAAATTGGGATCCCACGGTGAGTATCTGAGACAAGGTGCACTGGGTGTGTTTGTGTGAATAAATAAAGACAATTTCAATCTTAATAAGTGCTATGCATAGTGCTCTGCACTTGGAATATGGCTGGGAAAAAGTAAAATAAAGTGCCCTTGTCAAAAATGAACTCATTAAGGTGAGGGGAATTTTGAACCCAGATAAAGAATGGAGCAATTGACTTGGTTAATTTTCATTTGGGTTGAATCAATAAAGTGATTAATTTAATGGATTTTAATTCTTGGAACCTCGGGGAAGGTGAGAATAGAAGGTGCCCTTGGCTATGTTTTTGAGTTCCACTTCTTCTAACCTGTCATCACTCCTTGAATAACTACTTGAATGGGATGGTGAAGTAGGATAGTCAATGAAAACACATAGGAGGCATGACATAATCGATAGTGTATGAATTTTTTATGCTCTTTACTTCCAGTGGGATTTTGATGCTAGACAGGACAAAATTTTTGAACACCTTTGAAAAACCTGACTCATTGTGTTGTCCTGTCCATCTGGATTTTTAAGTTCAATCATGAACTTTTTGAGCTGAAATTCACAAATCATATTACTGTTTTAAAGTCAAAGGCATGTATTTGTTCGAGGACAAACAAAGCTTTAAGTGTGGGGGTGTTTGATGTGGCAGTGTTTTTGCACTCTTTGCCACATCTTTTGTGTATATTTCATTGACTTTTTTATATTAAAATGTTGTTTTTATTAAATAATTGATAATTGTTGTGTTTTTGCACTTGGCTATGTAAAATAATCAATTTTTTTTAAAACATGTGTTTTAATGTGCTTTAGTGTCATTTTAAATAATTCTAAAATTTAAAGGAGTCGTGCGAATTATGATTTTATTTATTTATTCTTTTATTTTTTTATAGTTAGTTTATTAATTCATTTATTAAATTAATTAATGCTTTATTCTATAAATTGTGAATAAATAGCTCTTTCTGTTTTTAGTCTTTTAATAATTTAATTAGTTTTAGAAATTTAATTTTATTCGTTTAATATTTTTATTTTTTTTAATTTAATTAGTTCTTCAATTAATTGGTTAATTAATTTAAGCATGTGATTGTAAATATTGTATTTTTTTCATTAATTATGTATGTTCATAAATTTTTTACCCAAATTAATTCATCTGTTTAAATAAAGTTTCATTAATTTTATTATTTTACTTTTTGTTTTTAGTTTTTAATTCGGTTCTATTTAATTTAATTTATTACTATATTTATTTATTTATTTATTTATTTATTTAGTTTTATTGAATTATTTTTTTAATTTAATTTTGTTTGTTATGTTTGTTCATAGGTGTGACGGTCGCACGATCCTGTTCATTATTGGTGACTTCCTCACTGGTAGCGAAGACCTCACCGTTACCCAATTTTTCTTTCATCCTCACCGTTACCCAACTTGCAAATACTCACCGATACAGTCTACCTCACCGATATACTCAACCTCACCGTTACCCAATTTTTCTTTTTTTTCCTCACCATCAGGCCCAGTCTACCGATACACTATTCCAGCTACCGTTACGCCTCCAATTCTATTTTCTCACCGTTACTGCTATGCTCATTTCTCCACCGTTACATGGTACCTCACCGGCAGACTTCCCCCTTTTTTCCTCACCGATGCATCTAAACCTCACCGATACCATTTCCTACCCTCATCTTCACCGATAATACACTCCATCCACCGATATACCACCCTTTTATTTTCCCCTGACTCTCAACCTCACTGATACCACCGTTACCAATTCTTACCTTTACCACCTCGCCTTCTCCTCTGCCGCACGAACCTCTACTCACACCATCCGTCCATGCAGCAAACCAACGACATCACAAAACTCAACAGCAGCAACCAAATTCACTCTCAACAGATAACAAATTCACAAAGCAGCAAACAAACCAATTTCTGACGAATCACTGAATTTCAAGAACTTGTCAAGTGAACAAATTAATTCAAGAACGAAAAATCCAAACCCCAACCCTTGTCGTGGCATGAATATGCATCACCCGAAGCCGCTGGCTCATCTCGCCATACCCGGTCCGAGCCTAGCAAACACTCCGCAACACCCGAACGCCGATGCCCCTGCCTTCATCGCCCCACTGCCTCTTTGCCGCACCTCATCCCGAATCGTAACACCTGCTCGAACCCCTGCTGAAGCCATCCGCTCGAGCCGCCACCTACCTTCTTCAAGATCGAACTAGTAGCCACTACGCACTGAGATCCCCTGCTGTCGTCTCCACCCCATGAACCCCATCGCGCCACTTCTCCCCTGTGCCGAACAGCATCCCCTGCCCTAACCCCATTCTCCCCATGCAGAACCACACGACTCCCCCTATTTTCATTTTTATTTTCCCTTTTTAGTTTTTTTGTATTTTACAATAACATATAATATAAAATAATATATTATAAAATATATATATTTCATAGATTATATACTATCAATAAAATGTTTGATAATAATAGAATATAAGCTTTATGTATATCATAATAATATATGTATTAAACTAGTATAATAGATAATAATATTGATATACATAATAGAATACAATTAGTATACCTTTAATAATATATAATTATGTACATCATTTTATATAATATATATCATATACAATAATTGGTTTATAATCTTATATATATAATACTAATTTCTTATATAATAATAGTTGTTATTAATTAAATAGTTTTTGTATTAATAATAGTATTAGGTTTTATAAAATATATATTATTATAAGTATTTTTATTTAGTATACATATATATACATTAATAAGTACTTTTAAGTAGCTATATATGTATATTTACATAATCTGACTCACGTGTATATGTTGCTATTTCGTTACAGGGGGAAGGGCAGGATGCACTTACATGGAGTTCACTCGGGAGCGGGCGACGTACACATAAAAGAACGCCACGTTGATTGGCTGTGTCCAGGGAAGGAATTAGTTCTCCACGTGCGAATTATTTTTCATTCAGTTAGGATCAACTTCCCCGGTGACAAGCGCGGGAGGATCAACATAGTGAAGGAGCCACATGGAGGTCGGGGAACACTTCAGATGCGATTCCAGTGACTTCGGTTGGGTGATGAATGCACGAGAGGCGGGAGAGACATAGAGGGATTGAACTAAGCAGGGGCAGAGGACATCAAGCGAGACACACTTCCATCGGGAGATGGAGCAGACATCAGTGAAGATCATTACGAGAAGTAGACAGAATGGAGACGATCTTCCTTGGAGCAGATTGGAGTAGAAGATCACAACATTTTCACACCTTGATTCCCATGGAGGGACATCGAGCGCATTCCAGCGCCGCATCCACTATTGACCAGCGGGGATTTAGAACTTCAGGAGATCAATCAGGGAGACAACATCTTTATGTTCTTTGTGCTATGTGTTTCTGCAACTTAATTGAACACGAACATCACAGTTTTTAATTTCACTGTTGCATTAAAACCAACCATGATTTCAAGCTAATTCCCTTTGGGGTGAATATGCTAGTTGATTCGATTTGTTTAATCTCATTCATGCACTACATCCTTGCTTTGGATTGTCTCTCTCACTTTTTACATATGCTTATTTTCAAAACAATAGGATCGAGTGAAAACCGATCTTGTTTGCACTTTAATTAAAACTGTTTCAATCAAAGTAATTCACTGACAAGTGAATTACTCTCGAAAAAGAGAGACACACCGAACATAACTGACAAGTTGGGCATGGTGACTTCTGACTTTTCTTCACCATTGGTTGGAATGACTCTTACAGTCGAAGGACTGTAAGAGCTATTTCATCACAAACTTACCAGACGACAAATCTGGTTGGTTATTTTCAGTCAGATCCATGTTCTTCAATTGTAGTGCATGAATAGGGTTAAGAAACATCAAATCGACCAGTGGAATTCCCCTATTCCTCTTCTATTGGTTGTTTGCACCATAATTCTGCTGCTCTATTTCTATCTACTCACTTTGTGTTCACCATTTCACCCCTTCTTCTTCGTGCACTAAATCTATTTCACTCCACTTCACCACAACCACTTGTCTTTGCTCGATTTTTTTCATGTGTGTTTTTGTTTAGTTATTTTTTTAGAACAGCAAACACAACAACATGCCTCCCTGTGGTTCGACCCTGTCTTGCCATTGTACTAAGTAGTAAGTAGGTATAAATTTTAATGTGTCGCCCATGCCCAACGTTGCGCGTGCATGTAGATACCGATGTAGTGAATTTAGAATAATACCTGATTGATTTGGATAAATTATATTGGATATTCTTGACTACCTTGAAACTGATTAATGATTTGTATATTCCATCATTGTTGGGGTTTACAACATTTTTTGGATTGAAGTAGTATATCCACTATTATTTATGTAATAAGGGATCATGAATGTAATCAATAATGTTTTATGGAAATTCAGGATGTTTTAGTGTTTTAAAAGAATACATGATGAAGGTGTTCACATGTTATTACGCTGGAAAAAGGATCTTCATTTTGTTTACCTTCTTTATAAATTTTGGACTAAAGTATTTTGGATAGTTCTTGTTTGTATTATTTTTTGATTGCAATAGAAGGACAACCTGGAGGTCGGGCGGGAACCCGTCGCGTCCGGTAAGTCCGCGAGACTTGAACCCACAACCGATGGGAGACAAGGGTGTATCACCTACCACTGGCCCACGTGATGTCCTGGATTAAATAATGTAGTTTTTTAAAATATCTGGTAGATGAATTACAAATTAATTTTATTGGAACCCTATACGAATAGGATAAGTAGAATATATTTTCTTACGTTCTATTATCTTTTAGAGTGAAAGCTGAGTTTGTGGTAGAAATTAGTTAAAAGATGGAACTCTACTTGTCAAGAATATATTTTTCTTATTCTCTTATTTTATGAAGAAATTAATTCTTATACTATATCTAAGGAATCCTAAAACAAAAAATTTGTTATCCTAATACCCAATGTTTTGTAGAACCGATGGTATTTCAAAAACATCATAGATTGATGAATTTAAGGACCTCAATTTTACACTTGTTTGTGATTGATGACTTCAATCACTACCTATAAATATTTATGTTTTTCCTCCAATTATATGTCTCTAATTTCCACCAATGTTCTCAGAATAGAGATCATAATTTGTTGGTGACCCTTTTATTTCTCTTTTCCTCTTATTAAGTCTAAATTTTATTAACCCAATTTCTGATATGGGTTTTCCCACAAAGATATTTTCTATATTCAACCTTTTATTTTCAATGAACAATTTCAAATTGTGAGGACGAAATTTATTGAAGGAGAGGAGAATATAACACCCCATGATTTCATAGTGTGTTATTTCTTCAAAATAATTCAATAACATGTACTACGCACAACACCGAGTTCAAGCGCACCATGACTTACCAAACAAGTCGTTCAAAAGAGTTTATGAATAGTATTAACTAAATTTTATACTTTATATAATCCTTATAATTTTAGAATCCATATTATGAGTTTCTTAGACATAATGTAAGAACAAATTCAATTTTTTCAGATAAATGAAGTATTTTTAAAAAAATGTACTTTTACCAACTTTTAATAGTGAAACCTTTTTTTTAATTCCAATATTTTAATCTTTTATATATTAAATTTGACTAAATGAATTTATTATTTACAATGGGGACATAGAAAATTTACAAGGTAACACCCCAAGCTTCCACGGTACGCTTCTCTTAAAATAATACAGTAGCGTGTGTTGTACGCAACTTCGAGTTCTAACACACACTACAACCAATCAAACAAGCAATTATTAATAATAATACCTAATTTTTTGAAATTTTATAAATTTTATCTCTAAAAATGGACTTCATTTTTAGAATTTAGAATATCTAATTTAGCCTCGGGTGACATTTTGGAACATTTCGGATAACATTTATATTTTGATGAATAGTGAAAATTACTAAATTTTAATTAAAAACAACTTTTTTAATCGAAATAATTTATATTGATAAATTATGAATTTGAGTGATTTTAAAGTATATTTGAAATATATTATTACCATTTAATACAATTTTGGTCATTGTACATAATTTCACAATTAAACAGGACATAAACAAATGTCAATCTTTTGATAGTTATTATCTCTTAAAAACATGCTTTTTGTTTTAATGGGAATTAATATTAAATTAATTTCTTCCACTTCTGTGTTTTGAATTTGGAAAAATGGATTCCATATTTGGAATCACGATGTCCAAATTGTGGAAATAGTTAACTTTTATTTTTAGACGTCTTGAATAATTACTTCGGTAAATATTTTACTTACCATGGTTAAAGGGTAAATCCGGTAAATAAGGGTTAAAAAATAATATTATAATAATAATAAATTACCCTAAAACGTGTCCTAACATTATTGGTGGATACATGTCCGACCATGGGCATAGTTGGGTCGATTTTTGGGACCCCATGGAGCCACTTGTAGGTGATAGGGACACTTTATTTTAATTAAGTTAAAATAAATACAAAAATGACTAAGAATATATCTTTTAGAAAAACAATTTTTACATAGGGTTATATATGTTGGATTTTAAACTATAAATATTAATTATAAAGATAAAACGATTTCCAATATAATAGTATTTTCTTTGTAATTTTTAGACATTAAATAATTTAATTTATTTATGACACAATGGAGATGCAGTAATTACCTAATTAATGAATTATTAGAAAAATTAATATTATAAATACCCAAATTAATTAAATTTGAGACTTTTTATAAATAAAAATAATTTTCTAGGTTAATATGGCAAGTTAGGATTGATTTAATTAACGTTTTTCGAAGTAATCATTCTGTTATAATTTTTACAAATTTAATTATTGAATAATGTCAAAATTGACATAAAAGAGTTCTTAAAACAAATATTACATTATTAATTGATTTTAAATTCATAAAAATCTAAGGTTCTTCCAAGAGACTTTTATAATAATAGTTGTATCACTAATGGACCACTTGGGGGTCTCTTGGATGTATATAGTACATTTATTAACCATATAATATAAAAATATAAAGAGACATTGTAAAAGTGAAACTAATTAACTAAGAGTTAATACTTAATGATAAGGTTAATATAGTAACCCAAACCTATCTAAATACTATTGGTTGAGTTTTTTTCGACCAATCCCCACCTTAAAATTTAAATAATCCACTTTGGATCCATTAGAAACTGAATATGAATTTATTCTAAAATAATATTTCTAGCTTTTCCAAAGGTGCCTCTCACCCCTCTAATAAAAGGTCACTCCCCCTTCTCATTAATTCACAGCTTCAAAGCCTTTTGGTTCGGCCAAACACTGCCCAAATACTCTCTCAAATTTAATAACTTCATTCTAGAGGCCTTTATTTAGTCATAAAGCCAAACTATGGAGCCCTTTTGATCAAATCGAAAGGAATAAACCGAAGAAGAGGAAATGTTTTCACCACTCTCTTTCAAGTTCCTTTCTTCTTCAACTTCTTCTTTATTTGTTATTCCCATTCTAAAATAATAACTCTAGTATCTTATATATACTTTGATGTTATTATAAATATGGTACATCCATATTCAGTATTCTATCCATCCTTTTAATGACATTTCACCATACGTGCGTACGTACGGCTTACCGTCTCCACGTCGTGGTGTAATTGTTATTTAATAAATTATTATTTGGATGGGTATAATAATGATGTTTAATTCATGTAAATAATAAATATAACATGATAATTATTCTGTATATATTCTATACCATCCAATTATATATTATTTTAATATCAAAAGAATTATATTGTCGCTCGTGCGTACGTATAGACTACCGTCTCCACGAACACAATGTGACTCATTCTCCATCGTATCCATTCAAGTATAACTCTCATTTGAAGATTAATAATAATTTTTAAGGACTTAATATCATTTTTGATATGAATAAGATACAACCTATACATAAAAAACATGGATTACATTACAAAACATATAAAATAAAATGAGTAAGTTAACACCTGAAACGACAATAATTCTAAAATATTATTAACAAAGCAATGTTAAAAGATCATATATGATATCATATTAATGTATATGATTCTTGAATAATTTAATAAAAATTATTTCACCATTATAAAGGAGGTTAACCTAACCCCAACCAAGTAAAATTACAAGGTAAGGGTTTATTTCGCAATCTCTTCATTATCCGAGGTCGTTTATACGTAATAATCTACTGGGACCTCTTTATCGTCCTCATCCATGTTTCTTAAAAATGTATTTCAAATAATTCTCACTATTTTAAAGACTATGGTATAAATTAATTTATACCCTTGTTGAATTTTTATAATATGTTTATAAAGAAATCTTTCTGTCATTTTCCAAACAAGGTCCTTTTTAACCTTTTCGAAAGAATTAAGGTAAAAATGTTTTTTTAACTTATACGGCGGGTGCGGCTATTTTCTGCTGTTATAAAATCGCTGAGGCTTCCCTTACAATCTTATAAGAATATTTTCAAAGTAAATATTTTATTTTATAATTATGTAACTTTTAAATGATTTCAAAATGAATATTTTATGAATTTGTGAAATGTACTCTTTATCAAGATCATAAATTTAAATGTTTTACAGATTTATCTTTCTAAATATTTTTAATTAATGTCCATGTTTTCAAAATGATTTTAAGGATTTATTTATATAGACATGAATGTTTTGAAATGATATTTCTTTTCAAAAGTTTCAAAGTGGTATGGGACACTTTGATTCAAAAATATATTTTAAATTACATCCTTTATAAATGTGTGACTTTTCAATGATTTCGAGAAAAGAGATATTTCTCTCAAATAGTTTTGATTTCATGTATGTCAACATACTTCGATGGTTTTAAGCTTATTTGAAGTTGATTTATTATGATAAGAAACTTTTGTATTGTATTGAAGGTTTTGTGATATGTTTGATTGTGGATGTGTTATTTTTATACCATTGATGGTTTATGGAGAAAGTATTGACATTTCGTATACTAGTTTTAATACTAATGTTTATGTTATGTTTAAACCTTTTCATATTGGAATGCATTGGACATAGTAAGTGACGGGTGGAGCCCACTATAACTCCTCGATGCATCAGTAGGTCTCATGAGACAAACTAGTGTCTTGGCACAAGGTCTTGACAAAATCTTATTTGTAGTCTTGGCACGAGGCCTTGGCTATGTGGTTATGATAGTCTATCATTATGCATTCCATCATTATGAAAGTGGTTATTGATATTGCATGTGATTATTCGATTAGTAGAATATCCATGTGAATACGTAAATGGAATTATTTCATTTTATTTTTGCCATACTATGTTGACGTTTAAGTTTAAAAGGCTTTTGTTTTAGTTATACATTGCCTTAAATGTTTATTATAATTTATGAAATTTTCTGCTAATTGATATCCTTACTGGGCATTTGAGCTCACCCCTTTTTTATGTTTTATTTTTCCCAGGATGTGAAGAAGTAATTTAAGAATGATCTGCAGGGATTGTATGAGGGGATAAGAGTGTGGACTATGGAGACTATATTGTTGTAATTTTCAATTTATGATGTAATGTATGACTTATGAATCTTTCTAGTGTTTCCAAGACTACTAAACTAATCAGTCATTCGAGACTTGATCCTTTGTGATCATGCCAATGTTATGTAATAATGCACCGACTCTGGGTAACTGGGATCGGGGCGTTACAATCATTTTTAATGATATGTATATATTTTAAATTTAATTTATGTCTTTTGTTTCATGCTACCCAAACATAAGCATGCACAATACGTAACACAGGCCTAGTTTTCCGTATATGGAACTCTATGATTATCATGTGTTACAAAAAATTTAATGTTTTTTTGAAAGAATTCATTTTATAGAATTCCGATTATAAGTGAATAAATGATCATTATTATATTACCTTTTAGCCTAGTTTTTATAATGGAGGGTATGAACAATACTAACTTTCTTTAGAAAAACTATTTAAATAAAAATAATCAAGTTTAAAAAATAATAAAATCACTCATGTTAGATTTTATTAATGAAATGAATTTTTAATATGTTCAATCTAATGTTTAAAATTTATCTTATTTGTTTTTTATACATGATATAATGACAAATTAAATGTTTCAAATAATATAAGTAGTTTTTAGAAAAAATTGGTTATCGTTGCATTTTGATGGCCTACTGATTTTAAATACCATTTTTTAAACTTTTATATATTCTATTTAAAAACATAAACATGTTCTTTTTAATAAAGATTTAAAAATTTACTTGGGGGTTAATATTTTTATGATAACTTTCTTGTTTTTATGAATAGAAAAAATACACGAAAATTTAATTAAAAAAATTCATTGAAATATTTTAGATTATAAAATTATATTATTTAAGGGTTTTAAATTATAAATAGAATATATTTTTAGAATTCTATATAATTTATGTCATTGGAATTATTTTTACATTGAATTTTCTTGTACAACCATTTCATTCTTTTTCAATGTCATAAATTTAAAAACCGATTTTTCATTCTAAAAATGAGATTAATTTTAAATAAATTTCTTAATATTCTATATCTTTATTTCTTACAAATTTATTCCATATTTGGAATCAGTATATCAAAATTACTTAAATATCATTCTATTATTTTTAGTAATTTTGATTAGTATCTTCAGGAATTTTTTTAAATACAGTAAAAAGGTAAATCATGTAATTAAGGGTAAATATAATATTATAAAATTACGATAAATCTTGCACTATTATTGTTTAATGAGTACTTTTATATATAAACCAACCATATGACGAATTTATACCATTTGTAATACACTTAGATGATAGGAGGAATTTATTATATTTTATTTAAAGAAAAGATAAATATGTCTTACTCAAATTTTAATAAGTAAATCATTATTAATATAAGGTTTTAGTGAAGATAAATTCTATTATGAAAAATAAATTTAAAATATAAATTGTTTTTAATTGTGATGGTAATTTATTTATGATTTTTAGTAAATAAATAATTACCTTATTGATTTATATATTGATGATGCAACAATTACTTAATTGATGAGAAATAAATTATCTCATTTTTATTAAAATTATAATAACCATTAAAATATTCCAAGACTTGAAAAAATCTTATTGGAAGAGTATATATTGACCATAATCATCCATGGGTATATTTATTTATGAATTTTAGCCATATATAGGAGACTATGACACACATATTATATTATTTAATGTGATGTTAAAATTGTCACATTCGGGTTTTAATAAGTATAACAATTTAAATGATGAATTTTTTAAAATATATATTCAACTAAAAGTATTATTCTTAAATATAGTATATTGATATTAATAATATTATTTTATTCTTACTTCTTAATAAAAAATATGTTTAAGAAATAATTACACCAAACTAATGTGGAAATTATATTATTATTGGTAATATCAAAATAATATTACTAGAAAGATGAAAAAAATCTAATTTTGAATAATTAAAATATCCTATAATATTTATAAATTACCTTGACCCAATATGGTTACAATAAAATAATTATTTATATAATAACTTCTTATATCGATATCTTAAAAATCAATCAATTGAATATTGTCAAAATTGAAATTATTTTTGGATTTTCAAAATAATGTATTATTAAATTAATTAAAAATAATAAATCATTTTAAAATTATATAATAAAAAATATATAGAATAAAATATTAAAAATTATTTATTTATATTTTAATTTACATCAAATAAGAAAATATTTCACCATTTTTATATTGAAATATTTATTACTCTATTTAAAATGAAATAAAATAAATGACAGATAAATTAAAATGACCTGGTATAAATGCAAAACAAATGATGCCTAAAATTTATTGGATGATGATATTAAATATTCAAATAATTTCAGATTCTAAATTTTTTATTTATTAGGTTTTTATAAGTGGTTTTACTTTATTATAAATAAATACTTTTGGAGGTTCCAAAAGTTCCCCTCACCTCAATTATAAATGGGAACCTCCTCCCTCTCCTATTCACATTACATTGAGTCTTAATGCTTGTCAATACCATGACCATTTCCATTCTCAACTTTCTTAGTTACATTCTAGAGGTTTGGGTATTCTCAAAAATCCAAATCTAGTTCCATTAAGAGGAGGTTTATAGGGAGCACTTTAAAGATGAAGTAATCTCTTCTAGTGATTCTTTCAAATTATTTCTTCTTGTACTTACTCTTGATGATTTGATTCCATTATAAAGTAATAAATACTGTATAAATTAAATTATTATATTTAATTATTTATTATTAAAAACCATATCCCACCATCTAAATAAACTATGAAAAATGAAATCACCACGAGTGTGTACGTACGAATTACCGTCTCCACATCGTGGTGTAATATGTTTTTCACCACCATATTATTTGGATGGATATAATGATAGAAATATTATCTATAAATGATTATTATAACATGATATATATTATAGGAGAAAATATATATCATCTAATTCTATACCATTTCACAATTATTGGAATGATATCATCAGATGTGCATACATATGGCCTACCACCTGCACGATGCAGTGATATTAATTCTACACGATCTTATATAAAGTATAATTATATAAATGATTTGAATGGTTAATATTTATATATATTATACTAAAATAATTATTTAAATGATATAACTATAACATAATAAAAGAACTTATCGGACAAAACAAGCATAAGAAAATAATGGAGTTAATACCCAATGAATGAGTAATACTGTAAGTAAAAAATTGATGATAATATGATCATATATGATTACTATGATTATGAAATAATTAAATGAAATAATTAAAATAATTATACATAAGGTTTAGATACATATAAAGTATAGCAGACCTAAGGTAAGGTATACTTTCACAATCTTATTTTTCACTGAGATTATTTACACCTAATTATATACTAGAGTGTATTTATCATCCATGTCCATGCTTCCTAAATATTTATTCCAGAACATTATTCATATTATTATAAAATTTTTTAAATTAAATTTTACCCCATTTGTGAATTTTTATTAAATAATATGAATGAAATCTTTTTTCATTTTTTCTCGATATGTAGTACTTTTTTACATAACTGAAAAAATTAGGAGAAGAATATTTTATTTTAACTTATATTTCATAGAAGATTTTTAAATTTTCACAACACATTATTTCCATGAATGATACTTTAAATTATTTCTAGGTTATTTCAAAATAAAATATTTTCTTTTAAAATTATGTGGTAGTTTGAGTGATGAATTTTTTTGGGGATAAAATTATATTTTCCAAAAGAATTAATTTAAAGTGTTCAATCAAAACTAATTTCCATCTATTATGGAATTATTCAATTGGGGTTTGATTTAATTATACCATCCCTATTATTATAATGTTTTTATTTTTTTCAATTTTAATTCTATTTATGAAATTCTTTTTTTACTTGGATTATGTCTTGGTTGAATGATGTTAAAAAAATCAATTTTATTCCTTCATAAATGCTATGATTATTGATATATGCTTTTGTGGAACACATCAAAACAATTTCATTATTAAATGGGTGGAACTTGTATATCCATCCAATTCATTAGGTAATTATTTATATATCATGAGATAGACATGACTATAATGGCATGTAAATCCAGCTCAGTAATATAGGGTTTGAAGGACAAGTAAATATGGTTCAGTAATATAGAGTTGGAATGATATGTAAAACTAGTTTATTAATGGAACATGAAAACTAAGAAGGTCTTGTAAATGAGCCTTGGTTAATATGAAAATGATTTTATATACATATATTTTTTCCATAATTCCTTGTTTTTTCCAATTCTATTTTCTCATGGAACTTATTAGATTATTATTTATGCCTTATGAGATACCAATATTTATTTCATGACTCAAGTATTTGATATTTTTGATAAATATTGTGATTTTAAAATTTTATGTTCATGTTATTACAATCTTATGTTTGTATTTTGTTTGATATTTTCCATGTTTACCCATACTGAGAATTTTTTCTCACACCTATTTGTGTTTCTTTTCCCCAGGATATG
The DNA here is from genome assembly GCA_963277665.1 of Viscum album. Classification (NCBI taxonomy): domain Eukaryota; kingdom Viridiplantae; phylum Streptophyta; class Magnoliopsida; order Santalales; family Viscaceae; genus Viscum; species Viscum album. Next base: position 299,082,864 of record OY728137.1, on the reverse strand, counting down.
AATAAAGGTATTACGTAAGATATGTTAAAAAGGGGTTCTAATTATGAATGAATATTCAAGAGAATATGTAGATGTGTTATGAACCAACTTTTTATCAATACGAGTTTCAAAAAATGATAAACTAATTTGGTCTTTTAGTGTCTATTTGTGTCATGTATTATGTATTTTGCAAAAATAATATAATGTCATTCAAGATTAGGGTCTCTACGTGAATGCACCACCAAATATAGAGATATGTGAATGCCCCACACCAATCCATTTTAATTCACTCTATGTTAAATAATGCATTAAGAACTCAACCATGTTCTCAAATTTTAGATTTAATATTCGATTTAAGAGTTATCCAATATTAATTAAGAAACGGTATGTCTATGAAATATATTTTATATTAAATATGTTATAAAATTAATTTTGAGAAAACTATTCCTTGGAATTTTACACTGTCTCATCACCTGACTCAAGAAATATATATATAAACATTTCATATTATTACAAGGGAAAAATTAGATTCTATATCATTCCCTCCTTCAACATTTTCATCCCCTAAAAAGATAAAACAAAAAAATAAATCTGTATACTGATCCCATATCTAGCTCTCTCATTCCTAGGATCTCTCCTGCATATTCCCATTCCACCAAGATGCATAAACCGAAGGGATGTTCCATCCATGTAGGGTTCTCTCTTGTCGATCCTTGATCGTAGTTGGGTTCTCCAAAAAGGTTTCCCCATATTTCTTGTCCATGTCACCCCATCTGAATAATTTCATTGGGTCATTCTTGTACCTCCTCAGCATTGGCACTTCGAAGATGGATTTTACCCACTCTAATTGTGGGGGTAGGGTGAGGTGGTTAGAAAAATCACAAACCATTAATAAGATCTCAAATATCACAATGAACATCATGGATTTATTTACCACATACCAAAATCTATGAAATAACCATCACGGGGAGTCTCTCATGATAATGTGGTCTCTAAAATCTAATTACAAGGCATTGTAATGCTATTCTCCAAATGATTTATTCCTACTCAAGGACATCCTCATCCACTCATAGTTGAACTGAACCTTCTCCATAGTTGCCTACACCAACATAGGACCAATAAAAGATGTCTCAATAATCTCTTTCCAGCATAAGGGTGACCTAAATGGTAACCTATAGAGGGCCTCTAACGATTCCATGATGAGGAAAATGTGATAGTTGTTGTTTTAATCAAAATATACCAAGGGAAAGTGATCCTCTCATCTCTAGAATAATACTAGAATGAAATACCTCATAATATCTTCTAAAACATAGATATTGTGCTTGGTGTTCCCATATTTCCATGGGGAATGGTTATAGTCATCCATATCTTGGTCCTGAAATCCTCTTGTAGGCCTATCCACAATCATGATGAAATGTTTGTATCACGATCAGAGACAATAATCAAGGGAACACCATTGAGATGAAAAATATCTCTTATGAACATATACCCGATACTCTCAACGTATATCTTCTCCTTGATATCTATTATGTGTTTCAACATCATGATTCAATCAACTATCAATCAGATGATGACATGGACCTCCAGTTTCTATGGAATTTCAGTCACAAATTATATGGATATGTCATCCCATTTCCACTACGAGACCTCCTGAGACTGAAAAAAACATTCCAAAACCTAATGTTCTGACTTTACCTACAGAAATGATATCCATCAATAGATGAAATTGGCTATTATCTATCTCATTATAGATAACAAAAAATATTAATGATGTCTAATTTACATCTTTATCCACATAAGGATTTATAGCCATGGGAGAAGTGGGGAACTCTCACATTAACTCATCTTTCACTCTGACTAGAACAACATTCCATCCCTAAAAATGGTGATCAGATTACCACTTTAAAAAAATTTATCTAGTGAGTCCTTTCTGGAAATCTAGTAATGAAATACCTCACAATCGATATCTCCCATCTGGGACTCTCTCGCATACTTGAGAAGTGGATGAGTGAACTCTATTGATTAAAGAAGAGTTTCGCCTTCCTGCTCCACTGGGGTTAGCTACAGGGAATCCAACCTCTAAGAATAATCCCACGCCAAGCGAGTAATGAATTTTCTAAAAAGAGAATCTTCTTATATATTCCTCTTCTTTGGATTATAGAATCTATTAAAGTCATAGTCCTATAGGAACTCCACATAGCACAACTATGTCTAGTTCAAGTCTCCCTCTGTGAAGACATACTTGGGACATTGATAGTTTGAGTAAACCATGAAGAGATATCCTAGAAGAAAGTTCCCTTGCATCCTTGGGGAATATAATATCACATCCACCTCAAGGTAGTGGGTCATGTAGTTCTACTCATGGGGTCTCAACTATCCCGACCCATATGAAATACTTTTTTTCCACTCCATCAACTCATAATCAAGCCCAATTCCTAAGTCAACTAAATACAATACATACTATGTGCCATCCTCTGGTAGTCTCAACACATAAGCACTCATCATCCTTAGAATCAACTCCTTAAGTACCTCTAGCACTTCTCATTCCATGTACAAAAAATTCCCATTTCACGTCAGGTTCGGCCAAAGCCTGAAATCATGATTTATTCCCATAAACAAAATATTGTAACATAGAAAGAAAAGAATCCTCCACACCATTAAATTTATCTTGGGTTTATCCCAAGTGAGATGAACATAAATCATCACTTGTTCTATATCTAAACCATGCTCAAAAATTACATGAACTTTTAAATGAACCCTATGATTATATAAATAGAACACTGAGATATTTCCATAATAATGGTTATCACAAAGAAAATAATAAACCATCCCCAAGTTATAATCTTGTTTCACCTCTATAATATAGTAGATGAGTATGCCATCAACGATGAAATAAAATAAACCTTATATAAATAAAACCGATGGTTCCTCAAATCTACAAACATAGTGGAGGAAAATGATTGTAACACCCCGAGATTTTATAAAAAATATTCTTTTAATTTCATTGATGTCTTGTGTTTTAAGCTACAACATGATTTCCTTGAGCTATACGCAACACCGTAAGAGCTTGCAGTATACACAACACTATTCTTGGATCATGTTACAAACAATTTCGATAGTAGTTATGCTATGACACATTGAGTGTATATATATATATATATTCAATGTATAAATGAAATATGGTTGGATTCTGTTATACAAAAAATGGAGGAGTCTTGCACAACACGCAACCCTGACTTGGCTTGCATTACACGCAATTGCGACTTTCCTCGATAACGTGTGTTGTACGCAATACCAGGTTTCACTAAACAACGATATATGGTTATAATATTATTATGAACTAGCCGTTATGAATAGTATAAACTACATTTTGAATTTTATAACATTATTATTCATCTTACACATTTTATAGAACATGGAATAAGAACAAAATCAATTTTTCGAGTAAAATAAGTATTTTTCAAAAAATGTAGTTTTTCCACCTTTTGATGGCGCGCACCCATCTTAAATCTTGTTTTTGACATGTCTATAAGTTCAATTTGACAAAATAATATTCTTCTTTGATATCAGGATATAAAAATTTACTTTGGATAACATTTTCATATTATTCTGATAACTTTCATATTTTAATGAATAGTAAAACCACGCTATATTTTAATTAAAAAAACTTTTTTCATCGCAATAATTTATATGGTAAGATTACCCTTTTAATTGGTTTTAAAGTGTAATTAGAATATATTTTTACCATTTAATCCAATGTTGGTCATTGGAATTAATTTCACTTTGAAATTGGATATAAACAAGTATCAATCTTTTGATAGTTATTGTTTCTTAAAAATACGCCATTTGTTTTGATAACGGGAATTAATTTTTAAATTAATTTGTAACGTCCCGGACCCGGATGCCACGCAACGGGTGCCCCGAACTTGGTTCTCCACGTGACCTCAAGCGCATTTCCCCAAATTCCAGAGGCTGCCGACTAGCAGCGAGGGCCCAGGTCTAATAGTGGGGAAACTATGCCCTCATTTGTCGAAGTGTAGCGCAGCGGAATACAAAATAAAACATATAGCGACAGCGGAAGCAGTAAACATAAACAACTGAATTAACTACATCAGTTGTTATAACCAACAGTATATAAATGATGATGTTACATGTTTCAAGTTCTAAGAAAATAGCTAGAACATGTTATACATCAACACAGTAAAACAAAATACATTGTACAATAAAACAAGCAAAACAGCTGGCATTGGCATCACAAGCCTAGGCTCAGTCCCATGCCATCCTACTCCTCAGCAACAGTCAGGTATCTGTATAGGGACTCTTTCCCATATCTACACCTGCATCAACGTAATCTGTTTGGGCCGAAAAGCATGACCCAAACAGGGTGTGAGAAATATATCTCAGTCGGCACGAACCAAAGGCCCGTGCCCAACTACGTGTAAGCATGCAACAACAGTGTGCAATAGTAAATGCAAGAGGGTAAGTAGTACTAAACAGTAACTAACTTAACAATTAAATTGTCATTTTATTATTCATTTTATTCATTAAATTTAGTATCGTTCTGTTCTCAAAAGCACCATGCCCTCAGGACAACCAATATCTCTCCCTCATGCTAATATAGTGAACCACACCCTCAGGATATACAGAATCTCTCCCTCAGGCATTGTAACGGAATTATCGCCCTCAGGAATACGAAAGGTTGCCTTCAGGCGGAATAACGACAGCCCTCGGGCTAAAAAAGTCACGCCCTCAGGCTAATATTGTCATGCCCTCAGGCTAATATAGTTAACCGGGCCATGCCCAACAGGTAAACAAGCAGTAACAAGAAATTCCTCTCAAGGAGATTCTACAATTAATTCTTTAAAGGCATACCTCGGGTATCCTGGCCAAATAGCTAAATAGTGAAACACACCCCGAGGGTGGTTCCAGATCCATGAAATGATCCCAACCAGCATTTTATTATCACAATTAAATACCAAATCAATTATAGGTATTAATATAGCAACAGCGTCAGCCACACGCCACCCCAACATGGGTTCGTGGTACAAAAAATGCACAAAACACAGAGCAGTTGGGAAACAGAAAACCAAGCCACCTACCTTATATGACAACGAGCGTTATACCCGAATTCTGACTCCAAAAACGCCCAAGAACGGCGTAGATTTGACGAAGAACAAAAACCAAACAACCGTAAATAACTTAAGTTAGGAGAATAATTGGAAAGAATGGTACCGGGAGAGGAGAGAGCTTACCCGTGCGGTTACAATGAAATTGTCCGAAGCCGAAACGGATTCCAGACGAACTCCCAGTGGATCTTCAAAGATCTGGCCTCCTCCTTTGGCTCCAAAATGGCTCAAACGCCTCTTCTTCCAAATGAGGAGGCTACTGCCCATTTTAAGCCGAAAAAACAAAGTACACAGCGTGTACATCTGAGTACATGTCGTGTACTTCTTTCATTTAACTGTTCATTTGGCAGCACCGACACACTATTCATCCGTCGACAAGAGTACACGACATGTACTCCCAAGTACACGGCGTATACTGTCACCCAGCTGGCGGAGACTCCACCGCCTTACTGTTTAATCCTGCCGACTGACTACACGGCGTGTAAGGTACCCCTACACGGTGTGTAGTCGGTTCCTACACCCTTCGTCACCGACATGGCTACACGCCCCATGTACTCATCCCAACACGGAAAAAAGTACATGATGTGTGGATACAGTACATGGCATGTAGTTTTGAAATTTAGTATTTTTCCTCATTTTCCATTTTTTCTCAAAAACACTTAAGGAAAAGGAAAAAGAAGAAGAATGTACCTCAAAAATAAGAATCGGGTTCTTATAAACTTCCCCCCTTATAGAAATTCATCCCTGAATTTCCCTTCCAAGGGTGGTGAAGATAAGGCTCTGAATAGCTCTGGCCACTGAGCACGTACATCGGCCTCCCGCTCCCAGGTCTCGTCCTGCACTCGGCCATGCTGCCATAGCACCCGTATGGGAGGAACTGACCGGCCTCGGAGAACCTTCGTACTCCTGTCAACGATTCAGATAGGATGATCCTCAAAGGACGCATCATGATGAAGATAAAACTCCTCTGGCTGATAGGTGTGAGATGGGTCTGAGTGGTAGCGACGCAACTGAGACACGTGGAAGATGTCGTGCATGGCTCGGTACCGCTGCGGCAACTGCAACCGATAGGCAACCAGACCGACTCTCTCCAAAATCTAAAATGGTCCCACATAACTCGGTGAAAGATTACCCTGTCTCCTGATCCGTTTGTGTCCTAGCCTCGATGAAACACGCAATAAAACATGATCCCCGATCACAAACTCCAGAGTTCCTCTACAGCGATCAGCATAAGACTTCTGACGAGACTGCGCGGTAGCCATCTGCTTCCGAATCAATTGGACCTGCTCAGATGTCTCCTATACCAGTTGTGGCCCTAGTAATGCTACCTCACCTGTCTCTAACTAGCACAAAGGTGATCGGCATGGCCAACCATATAAAGTCTCATATGGTGCTATCTCAATAGTCGCCTGAAAACTATTGTTATAAGCAAACTCGACTAAGGGTATATGCTTCTCCCAAGAGCCCCCAAAGTCTAGGACGCATGCGCGCAACATGTACTCTTCCACCTGTATCGTCCACTCTGACTGGACATCTGTCTGAGGGTGGTATTCCATGATCAGAAGCACCTGTGTATCCAGCGCCCTCTGAAAACTCTGCCAGAAACGAGACGTAAAGAGGGCATCCCTATCTGAAATGATAGAACGAGGGACCCCATGAAGACGTACGATCTCCTGTATATAGAGCATTCTGAGCTCGTCCACACCGAAGGTTTCCTTGATTGTAAAGAAGTGATCTACCTTCATGAGTCTGTCCACAAAAACCCACACGGCATCATTACCCTGAGGTGACCTCGACAATCCTGTCACGAAATCCATCGCGACATCATCCCATTTCCACTCTGGAATGGGAAAATACTGTAACAGCACACCTGGTCTATGATGCTCTGCCTTCACCTACTGACAGGTGGAACATCTCGTAACAAACCCAACTATCTCTCTCTTCATACCCGGCCACCAGTACTGACGTCTCATGTCTCGGTACATCTTGGTAACCCTGGGATGAACTGGCCAAGCTGAAGCATGAAACTCCCACATCAGCTCCTCGCACATATCCCCTGGAACCCATACATGTCCATGGAAACACAAAACCTCATCATCGCCTATCGTCCAACTGGGAGGAGGGTCCTCACTTGCCACCGACTCCCGTAAAACTAGGCATTCTGAATATGATAGCTGCATCATCCTCACTCTGTCCAGGATGGTAGAAGTCACAGCTAATGAGGAAAGATAAGTCTGCCCCTGACTGTCATGCACCTCCAGATGCATCTCAGAGAACAAAGCCATAAGCTGCCACTCACCACTAGACTCCTGCACTGCCTGTATCTGAGTCTTCCTGCTCAGTGTATCAGCTACTGCATTAACTTTACCTGGTGTATAGGAAAGCTCAAAATTGAAGGACTTTAGGTACTCAACCCACCTTCTCTGCCTCAGATTCAGGTCATGCTCAGTGTACTCAATACGATCTCAAGATGGGTGTCATGGTCATGTCGAGTGTGAGAGTACACCAAGATGTCATCCACGAATAATACCACAAATAAATCAAGATACGGATGGAACAGACGATTCATCAGATCCATGAAAACTGTTGGCACGTTTGTTAGTCCGAACGGCATAACCAAGTACTCATATAGACCATACCTACTCCTGAATGTTGTGAGAGGTATATCAGATGGTCTAATGCACAGCTGATGATATCCCAATCACAAGTCAATCTTCAAGAACACCCGTGCTCCACGAAGCTGATCAAACTGATCATCTATCCTTGGCAAGGGATATCGTTTCTTAACCGTCAACTGGTTCCGCTTCCGATAATCCACACAAAGTCTGAGGGAACCGTCCGCCTTCTTCGCAAAAAGGACTAGAGAACCCCAAGGAGAAGTATTGGGTCGTACAAATCCCTTTTCCTGCAACTCCTCTAACTACCTCTTGAGCTCCTGCAACTCAGGTGTGGCCATCCAATAAGGAGGAATGGACACCGGTGATGCTCCTGGAACTAGCTCAATAGATAAATCCACCTCACGCAACGGAGGTAGACCTGAAAAGTCATCAGGGAAGACATCCATGAAACGATCGAAAACTGTAGGGAAATCCATCTGACAAGTCCCCTGATCATCCAGGTACAAGCACGCTATCTGGGTTGTGACTCCACATCACCCATGATGCTCTGGTCTAGCTCGACTCTCCTGAACATCCCATTCGCCCTTGTATAGAAACTCTCCACCCTCTGGTGACGTGAAACGCACCCTGTGATGATAGCAGTCTACAAAGCCTTGAAAGGGAACCAACTAGTCCCTCCCGAGAATGAAATCATAGTTCGTCATCTCCAAGACATAGAGGTCCCAAAGGAAGTGACACCAACCAACCTCAAGGGGGAACTCCTTACACTGACGCACACCAACCGTCCTAGTCCCCAACGGAGTGTCTAGTGCCAAGATATCCGAAGAAGTAGACACACCGAGCCCAAGGCTCTCCACAACGGGTACAGATATGAAACTATGTGTAGAACCTGTATCAAATAGTACTGAAGACAAGACAGAAACTACTAGAATAGTACCTTTGACTGTCGAAGGTCTGGGATCCTGCTCTTGCTGGGTCTGTTGCACTGCATATGCCTGCCTAGTGTTGCGGCCCTGCAACATAGCCTGGCTACTCCGAGCTGTCTCGCCCTACTGCCTTTGCGATCCTGGTGTCTGGCTACCACGACCATGACCACCATCTCTGCCTGCATGCCCTGACGTATTCCAGTTCCCAGACTGTTAAGAAGCCTCTGGTCCTGCTCCCGCACGCAGAGTCTGCACAGAACCCCTCTCACTAGCCACTATAGCACTGCCCTGCAAAAGCGCTGCAGATGACCCATATTGTTGCAAGCTCGACACTCCACTGTGTCTCATGGACACTGTGGTCTCTTGTGCCCCTCTCTGCCACACTGGTAGCACCTGATTGGGCCACCTGAAGAGGCTGCCTGGCTGGTACTGCCACCCTGAGAGAAGTCCATCTGTCTCTTCCTCTTGCCAGCAGAAATAGTACCAGTAACTGGTGTTGAACTGCCCTATCCCACACCACTAGCTTCCCGCAGGTTCCTCTCAGAAATTAGCGCCTAGTTTACAATATCGTGTACAGTAGGTAACCTGAAAAAATTTACCAACGCTCGGATGTCATACCGGAGACCATCCTCAAAACTTGTGGCTCTCAACGTCTTGTCACCCACCAGCACGGGTGAAAAGCACTGAAGCTCTATAAAACGAGCAGAATAGTCAATCACTGACATAGCGCCCTACTGCAGATTCATGAACTCTCGAGCTCTATTTTCCCTTAGTGTCTCGGGAAAGAAGAAGTCATAGAAGACTGCCTAAAAATCTTCACACGCCATGTCCATGTGATGATCTGACTGGGTGGTAACATCCCACCACCTCTTGGTGGAATCAAGCGGCATGTAAGTTGCGAGCTTGACCCTCCGCCCTGGAGGTGTCTCAAGATGCTTGAAAATAGTCCGCATCGACCCCAACCAAGACTCTGCGGCCTGTGGTCCGCTATCCCCTGAAAACGTAGGTAGATGCTGTTGATAAAAGATATGTGTCAGCTCGGCCATAGATGTGGCATCCTGTGGTGCTCCCTGAAAGGTCTGCATGAACCGCATAAATCCTTCACAGAATTGCGCCTCCATGCCTGTGTCCGGTATAGAAGTTGGCACTGTATCTGGCTCTGCAGGATGATCAACTGGTAGCCCATGGCCCACCATCTCCGGAGTATAATTGTCGCCATTCTCTTAGAGAACAACTCGCGGTCGTCTAGGCGGAATGACTCTACAAGGTCAAAAGAACGCCTCAGATTCAAGATTATTAAGATCAGAAAGCAAGGAACCACAAGGAAAATAAGAGGAAGAAATTATTTCAAAATTTGCAAGACAAGACTACATGGCATGTACAATGACTACATGACATGTACTTGACTTCCCTTCCCCTGCCCGATTACTTCTACACGGCTAAGCCACACGTCTTCTGTTAAACAAAACTAAACGTCATGGAAAATATCTACACGGCGTGTATGGTGTTATTTTCCAATTGCCAGTGTCGTCTGTGACACGACCGACTACACAGATTTACACTACACGGTGTGTTACACCCGCACATGGCGTGTACACCATCCCGCTTCCCAGCCACACGGCTAACTCCACACGGTATGTCCTCGGAAAAGACTACACGGCATGTCCCACAGGTACACAGCGTGTTCAAGGAAAGGTCACACCGGCCCGTGTTGTTAGCTATACGGCCGAGTCCCCAGGTCACACTACACGGTGTGTCTATTATTGACAGGGCGTGTTCTGTCAAGGAGTTCACCGACCTGTGTTCTTAGTTACATTTCCGGACTCCGGGTCACACTACACGACGTGCACAAAAACTACACGGCGTGTTTTACCCAAGCCTTTCCCTACCCCGTGTCGCCGCCCACACGGTTTGTAACACGGAGAGAGACTACACGACGTGTACTCAGGGTACACGGCGTGTAATCAAAAAGTTCCTTTTTCTTCCCGAACAAAAGAACACACACGGCATGTATGAGGTCCTACACGGCGTGTATTCTGGGTTTTCCGGACAATATGCATCAGAAACTTCCCCAGAACCCAGAAAATACTAAAAACCAACACATAAGTGTCATATTTTGATCCATGAGGGCCCATACTCCCCACGAATCAATGTTTGACATTTTATCTGTGTTATAACTAATAAACAGTCAATGATCCTCCAAATTCCGGTCAATGGGGGCCCATACTCCACAAAAACCAAAGTTTGGAATCCATTTTATAAACAAGATCAAACAAACCTACCATATCACAAGGAAGGTATTTATCAAGTAGCGATCACAACAACTTGCTTTTTTAGCACAACAACTATCACAAAAACATGCAAATTCTAATGCACCTACATGGCATGGAAACTATGCATGGAATGTGATATCTAGCATGTGCCTATATGATGCATGAGACGACATACCCTCATCTCATCGGGTCGAAAATAAATAGAACCCACAGATAAAATATAAACAGCACAATCCAAGTGCGTCACCCAACGGTGAAAACATATCAACCGTAAAATTGCAAAATCAAAAGAATGAAAAATACGAGGTAGACTGGCTTTTTCCTGTACACGGGTTAGCTACGCCTAGGCACAACATATTACCAACTACCGTTCCATACTATCCCTGACTACGGCTCCAAATAGTAAGTCAAAGAAAAGAAACTTCTCTGATACCTCTTTGTAACATCCCAGACCTGGATGCCATGCAACGGGTGCCCCGGACCCAGTTCGCCACGTGACCTCAAGCACATTTCCCCAAACGCCAGAGGCTGCCGACTAGCAGCGAGGGCCCAGGTCTAATAGTGGGGAAACTATGCCCTCATTTGTCGAAGTGTAGCGCAGCGGAATCCAAAATAAAACATACAGCGAAAGCGAAATCAATAAACATACAAAACTGAATTAAATACAACAGTGGTTATAACCAACAGTATATAAATGATGATGCTACATGTTTCAAGTTCTAAGAAAACATCCAGAACATGTTATACATCAATACAGTACAACACAATAAAAAGTACAGTAAAACAAGAAAAACAGCTGGCAGCGGCATCATAAGCCTAAGCTCGGTCCCATGCCCTCCTACTCCTCAGCAACAGTCATGTATCTGTATAAGGACTCTTGCCCCTATCTACACCTACAACAATGTAATTTGTTTGGGCCGAAAAGCGTGACCCAAACAGGGTGTGAGAAATATATCTCAGTAGGCACCCACCAAAGGCCCGTGCCCAACTACGTGTAAGCATGCAACAACAGTGTGCAATAGTAAAATGCAAGAGGGTAAGTAGTACTAAACAATAACTAACTTAACAATTAAATTGTCATTTTTTTTATTCATTTTATTTGATAAATTTAGTATTGTTCTGTGCTCAACAGCACCATGCCCTCAGGCCAACCAGTATCTCGCCCTCAGGCTAATATAGTGAACCATGCCCTGAGGCTATACAGAATCTCTCCCTCAGGCATTATAACGGAATTCTCGCCCTCAGGCATACGAAAGGTTGCCCTCAGGCAGAATAACGACAGCCCTCGAGCTAAAACAGTCATGCCCTCTGGCTAATATAGTCAATCCCTCATGATAATATAGGTAACCGGTCCATGCCCAATAGGTAAACAAGTAGTAAAAAGCAATTACTCTCAAGACAATTCAACAATTACTACTTTAAAGGCATACCCTCGGGTATCCTGGCCAAACAGCTAAACAGTGAAACACACCTCGGGGGTGGTTCTGGATCCAAGCAATGATCCCAACCAGCATTTTATTTTCACAATAAAATACCTAATCAGTTCTAGGTATTAATATAGCAACGGCCTAAGCCACAAGACACCCCAACATGGGTTTGTGGTACAAAAAACACACAATACACAGAGCAGTTGGGAAACAAAACACCAAGCCACCTACCTTATATGTCAACGAGTGTTATACCCGAATACTGAATTCAGAAACGCCCAAGAACGGTGTAGATCTAATGAAGAACAAAATCCAAACAAACGTAAATAACAAACGTTAGGAGAAGAATTGGCAAGAACGGTACCAGGAGAGGAGAGGGCTAACCAGTGCGGTTCCAACGAAATCGTCCGAAGCCGAAACGGATTCCAGACGAACGCCCTGTGGATCTTCAAAGATCCAGCCTCCTACTTTGGCTCCAAAATGTCTCAAACACCTCCTCTCCCAAATGAGGAGGCTACTGCCCATTTTATGCCGAAAAAACAAAGTACACAGCATGTAATTCTTTCATTTAACTGTTCATTTGGTGGCACCGACACACTGTTCATCCGTCGACATGAGTACATGGCATGTACTCCCAAGTACATGGCGTGTACTGTCGCCCAGCTGGCGGCGACTCCACCACCTTACTGTTTAAGCCTGCCGATGGACTACACAGCATGTAAGGTACCACTACATGGCGTGTAGTCGGTTCCTACACCCTTCGTCGCCAACATGGCTACACGCCCCATGTACTCATCCCAAAACGGTCAAAAGTACACGGCGTGTGGATAAAGTACACTGCGTGTAGTTTCGAAATTTAGCATTTTTCCCATTTTTCGATTTTTTCTCAAAAACACTTAAGGAAAAGGAAAAAGAAGAAGCCCGTACCTCAAAGACAAGAACCAGGTTCTTACATAATTAATGCCACTTATATGTTTTGAATTTGGGAAAATAGACATAAATTTTGAATTCGGAATATCAAATAATTCTTAGGCTTAATTTTTGGTATTTTTCTGAAAAACTTCAATTTTCGATGAATAGTGAAACCACTTAGTGGTAGTTAAAAAACTGACTTTTTCATTTAAATGAAATTTTACCACTTCTGTGAATTGAATTTCGAAAATCCAAGAGACACTATTAATATCAAGGACTAAAATGGGGTTCAATGAGATGAAAATAATTTTTGGTGAATAGTAACTTTTTACTTTTTTTTACCACGGTTAAAAGTAAATAGGGTAATTAAGGGTAAAAATGTTATTATTATTACTGTAACACATATCCTAATTCTACTGGATAAATGTAATTCGACCAAAAACAACCTTAGGAATAAAATATGACCATTTAGGCCCACTTGGATTAGATTATGACATTTATTAATAATTTTATTTAAAGAAGGGTTAAAATAGTTAAAATCAAAGTTTAATAACTAAATCATTTTAATATAGGGTTATACATAAGATAAATTCGACTATAAATATTCATCAGAAAGATAAAGAGTTTTAATACATAATGGTATATTATTTTTAATTTTTAGACTTAAAATAATTTAATTTATTTATGACACAATGATGATGCAGTAATTATCTTATTAATGAAATATTGACATAATTGATGTTATAAATACCCAAATAAATTTAATTTGAAATTTTTATGAATTAAAATAATTTTCTATGTTAATATGACATGTTAGTGTTTATTTAATTAACTTTTTTCGAACTAATCATTCTGTAATTATTTTCACAAAAATAAATTACCAAATAGTGTAAAAATTGACATAAAATAGTTTTAAAAACAAATATTATATTATTTATTGTTATTATATTCCTAAAAATATAAGGTTCGGTCAAATTACTTATATCATGATAGGTGTATCATAAATGGACCACTTGGGGGTTGCTTGGATGTATATGGTATGTTTATTAACTATATAATATAAAAATACAAAGTGACATCATAAATGTCAGTCTAATTAACTAAGAGCTAAAACTAAAAGATAAGGTTAATATAATGACCTAAAATTGTCTAAATTCTATTTTATGAGAGGATTTATACCCATCCCCACCTTAGCTTCTAAATAAATCAATTTAGAGCTATTAAAAACCGAATATGACTTTATAATTAAATAATATTTTTAGTTTTTCCAAAGGTTCCCCTCTCCTCCCTTATAAAAGGGCACCTCCTCCCTCTCTTCCTCACACCACTTTGAGCCTTCAGGCTTGGAACAAACCTTCCAAATTCTCTTCTCCACTTCCATAGAAACATCCTAGAGGGTCTGGTCTTCTTCAAAGACCAATTTTAGTTCCCTAAGTGGAGGTCTCAAAGAGGCGCTTCAAAGAAGAGGTAATGTCCGTTACCGATTCTTTCAACTTTATTTCTTCATCCACTTCTTCTTATTTAATTGTTTCATTATGAAGTAATAACATCAGTATAACTCTTATACTGATATTTTATTATAAGTACGGAACAACCCTATTTCACCATCTATCCATCCTACGGAAAAATGAAATCACCACGCGTGCGTATGTACGGAATACTGTCTCCACGCTGTGGTGAAATCTGTTTTTCCACCAACACTATACATGGATGGGTATAATGGTGTAAAGAATAACTATATATGGTTATTATAACATCATAATGATTCTGATATATTATACCATCCACTACACTTCTATTCAATAATTATGAGAATGATATCATCGCTCGTGCGTACGTACGGACTACCGTTTCCACGACGTGATGAGATTCATTCTCCATGTTAACCATACATGAATGATCATAAAGTTTATATAATGAATAATAATGAAATATATGAAATAATAATGATACTAGATTTATGTATATTTATATATATATGTATTTCATCCAGTAAATTCCATTCAATTCAATGAGGAAACGAAAACAACGTTCATGCGTATGTACGACCTACCGTCTCCATGAACGGTGTATTTCTTTCCTTTTATCGATCTATAATATATATGTATATGATGAATATATATTATATATAAATCATGTTTTAAATTATGGAATTATGTAAATCAGGATATATGTAACAATATCAAGAACGAAAAGTCAAAACACACACGATAAATGAAATGATTTTTCCCAAAACGCAGCTTTGACATGGAATTTACAAAAGAATGGGTTATATAAAGTCATAAGTGAAACATATATGATATCCTAACAATGAATATGATTATGTAATAAGTCAATGAAATTATTTAAATCATTATACAGGAGGTTCGGATCCATACGAAGCATATCAGACCTAAGGTAAGGGATAATTTTGCAAATCTCATTTTTATCCGAGATTGCTTGTTCATAAGTATTTACTGGGGTTATTGCTATCATCCATGTCCATGTTTTATAAAAGTGTTTTAATGTATGTTTAAAGTCCTTTTTACAAATTTTGACTTTTACACCATGGTGTGGAAGGAATCTTTCTTTTATTTACCCTACAAGGTACTTTTTAACTTTTCTGACAAAAGTATGAGAAGAATGTTTTTTAACATATACGGAATGAAAAGATTTTTACAGTTTTAAAATGACTTATTTTCAAGAAGATTCCTCTAAAAGATTTCATGAATATTTTCAACAAAATCTTTTTATTTTAAAATATCATTACATTTTGTGAATAGAAAATGATTTTGAAGAAGAAAGGATATTTTCCTCAAGAATTCATTTCAAGTGTTTTATCAAAACCATTTTTCATCTAAGATGAAACTAATTCATATGTGTCTGTTTCAGGTATCGGTTCTCTATGAATTACATGGTTTCACTTTTCTTATTATGAAATGATATCCATTTCTTTTATATGGATTATGTGATTATGGGATGATGTTTATGAAACCCATTTTATTCGTTGGGTTATTAAGAATGATGTATGTTTATTTTGTGGCACAAGTAAGAATGATTTCATTATGAGATGGGTGGGACCTATATCTCCCTCCAATGCATTGGGTAAAGATTTATATCTCATGAGATAGACATGGCTGGAAAGGTAAGTTAATCCAGTTCAGTGTTACAGGACTGAAACGAGGAGTAAACTCGATTCAGAAAGGGACTTTGTCCACTAAGATGGTCTTGGCAGTAATGCCTTGGATACTATGGAATCATAACATGTGCTGAATGGTTTCCACAATTACATGTTTTATTCCCATTATATTTTATCAAGATTGATGTTCCTTTATGATATATTCCTTACGTACTTCCACGATTTATGTCTTTGCTCAAGTTCTTGATGTTTAAACATTATGTTCATGTTTTTAATTTCAAATGTATATGGTTTGTTTTATTTTCTCCATGCATACCCTTACTGAGCATTTGAGCTCACCCTTTATATATTTTCTCTTCCCCAGGATTTAAAGAAAGGTTTTAGGTAAGAAAACAAAGGGGAAGATCATTAATGGAGATGTTGAAGATCTTTCACCACGATTAGAAGATAATATTCCGAGTTTCAAAGACACTAAACTATTACGATCCTTCTGTGTCTATTTTTGTTATGTATTAAGTATTACGAAAATGTAATGTAATTTTCATGTACGTCAAGCTTCGAGTCTCTACAGTTGGTATCAGAGGAGAGGTTTAGTCAACCTTTGGAAACTAGGCTGCGAGAAATTTAGTGAGATCCCAAGATACATTTCTAAGGTAGGTCTAGGGATGTCCCTAAGGATAAGTATAAGTATAGGTTATAGTCCTAGAATTATGGTAACAATGTTAGATTAAACCTAAGATGTTAGATATTGAAGTTACTCCCCCTTGATTATGATTTTTTTCTCTCACACTATTCTTTTTGGGTTTTAGAAAATGGCTGGAAACAAGATGATTCACGATAATAGAGGATATGATAGACAATGGAATGATATTATTCATGAGAAACCAAATGAAATGTGATTGGGAAGTCCAAACATAATTATTATTCCGAATAAGAAATATCATAATATGATCAATAAACTCAAATTTGGTATGTTTCCTGACTCGGCTAATAAGTGAAATATGGAGTTTCATGATGATCATAGAGGAAAGAAAGTTAAATTTCCCCTATGTAAATCATGTGGGAAGAGGCATCAAGAAGAATGTTTCAAAGGAACTGGAATATGCTTTAGGTGTGGAAAAGAAGGACTTAAAGCCAGTAAGTGAAAGGGAAAAGGTTCAGTTAACACCATGGATGAGGATAATGGTATTTCTACGACATCAACAATGGTTAAATGTTTTAAATGTGGAATGTACGACCATTAGGCAAACCAATTCCCTAAGGGAAAGTCTCATGAAGAGAATCAGTATGGTCATATGGGTAGTATTTATGTTGATGATGATGAAGAGACTACAAATGATATGTGAGATGAAAGAATTGTTGAAGCTCAGTCAATGGTTTAAGAAGGTAGTGGAATGATTACATGTTTATCAAGTGTAATGTTGTATAAGTAATCTCATGGTACTATGGAATAAAGATACATCAAAGGATTGTTACACTATTGTCTTTCCTTATGTTTTGAAAGTGTATGATGAATGGTACCAGTAACCATGAAAGGTTATTCAGATATTTTTGGAAAGTAGATGATATGCGCATAATGAAGGGATACAGAGAAAAATAAATGTTTGATAGTATTAATGAGCTCCTGACTGATATAAAGAGAAGGTTATGTCATGGTTTGAGTATATAGAAGTTTTGGATTTTGGTATGTGGAAAGAGTTAACTTTTGACAGCATTCATGTTTGCACTAAGGTTTAATGGGTATTAATTTTTCAAGAGAATACATGATTAAGGTATTCACAAGATTGAAATGTGACCTACAAGATATATGGGGGATAAATGACGGTTGGTTGATGACATTTCAAGTAATTGTTTTCTTTATACATTGATCTTGGACCGAAGTATTTTAGATAAAGATTGGAATGGATTATGTTGGATATAAGATAGTATTGTTTAAGGATAGAACTTTTTTCATTATTATTGATGGGATGTTATAGTAATGTAGTTTTAGAAAAAGGACAACCTGCAGGATGGGCAACAACCCATCGCGTCGGACAAGGCTGTGGGAATCGAACCCACAACTGAAGTGCGATTGACCTTTATCACCTACCACTGGCCTACAGGAAGTCCCTATTTGGTAGAAACTAGTTTTATTATATTAAGCAGTATGATATATGAAGTATAAGTCCATTTTAAGAACCATATATGATAAATATCACTATAGATAGACTTATGTATTTTTGATAACCTTTATAACATTTTGTTTGAGACAGATGGAATGACTCATCATTCTATCACATGATCTGCTAACACTTCACTAATGACAAATTCAACATCATTTCTTCAAGAGATGAAGTGGAAACTGTCCAAAGAACGACCAACGGTGAGACTCTACCAAAATCACGAAAGTATTTCTTATAATTATAATTTCATCAACTATAGGGAAATGTTCTTGAAAACCAAAAATGATGTCCTAGTGCCCTTATATCTGATGAATCAGATGGTACCTTAGATCATCACAAATCTATGGTTTTGTGATTGATGGATTTTTCATAGCCATGTTCTCTACCACTCTCCATCAGAACTTGATGGTTATATTTTTCTTCCACATCAATATTTTCACCTATTTTCTCCTATATGGAAACCCAGTGATGAGTTACTTTGGGTAATCGTTACATTTTATACTTTAGTTTTTAAAAATTAGTTTTAGTATTCCTTTTTATGATGTGGGTTTCTATAAATAGTACACGATTTATAACCCCGACGAATTTCGAGGGTGAAATTCATTTTAAGGGGGGTAGAATGTAACACCCCGAGATTTTATAAAAAATATTCTTTTAATTTCATTGATGTATTGTGTTATAATCTACAACAAGAATACCTTGCGCTATACGCAACATCGTATGAGCTTGCAGTATACACAACACTATTCTTGGATCATGTTACACACAATTTTGATAGTAGTAATTCTACGAAACATTGAGTGTATATATATATATATATATATATATATATTCATTATATAAATGAAATATGGTTGGATTCTGTTATACGAAACAACGGAGGAGTCTTGCACAACACGCAACCCTGACTTGGCTTGCATTACAAGCAATCGTGACTTTCCTCGATAGCGTGTGTTGTACGTAATACCAGGTTTCACTAAACAATGATATATGGTTATAATATTATTATGACCTAGCCGTTATGAATAGTATCAACTACATTTTGAATTTTAAAACATTATTATTCATCTTACACATTTTCTAGAACATGGTATGAGAACAAAATCAATTTTTCATGTAAAATAATTATTTTTAAAAAAATGTAGTTTTGCCACCTTTTGATGGCACACCCACCTTAAATCTTGTTTTTGACATGTCTATAAGTTCAATTTGACAAAATAAAATTCTTCGTTGGAATCAGGATATAAAAATTTATTTTGGATAAATTTTTCATATTATTCTGATAACTTTCATATTTTAATGAATATTAAAAACACGCTATATTTTAATTAAAAACAATTTTTTCATCGAAATAATTTGTATGGATAGAATATATTTTTAATTGGTTTTAAAGTGTAATTAGAATATATTTTTACCGTTTAATCCAATGTTTGTCATTGGAATTAATTTCACTTTGAAATTGGATATAAACAAGTATCAATGTTTTGATAGTTATTGTTTCATAAAAACATGATATTTGTTTTGATAACGGGAATTAATTTTAAAATTAATTAATTCCACTTATATATTTTGGTTTTCTCAAAATAGAAATAAATTTTGATTTTGGAATATCAAATAATGCTTAGGCTGATTTTTTGGTATTTTCCTGAAAAACTTCAATTTTCGATGAATAGTGAAACCAGTTAGTGGTAGTTAAAAAACTGACTTTTTCATTTAAATGAAATATTACCACTTCTGTGAATTGAATTTTGAAAATCAGAGAGACACGGTTAATATCAAGGACTAAAATGTGGTTCAATGAGATGAAAATAATTTTTGCTGAATAGTAACTTTTTCTTTTTTTACCACGTTTAAAAGTAAATAGGGTAATTAAGGCTAAAAATGTTATTATTTTTACCCTAACACATGTCCTAATTCAATTGGATAAATTTAATTCGAAAAAAAAACCTTAGGAATAACATATGACCATTTAGGCCCACTTGGATTAGATTAGGACATTTATTATTAATTTATTTAAAGAAGGGTTAAAATAGTTAAAATCAAAGTTTAATAACTAAAACATTTTTAATATAGGGTTATACATAAGAGACATTCGACAATAAATATTAATTAGAAAGCTAATAATATTTCCTACATAATAGTATTTTAATTTTAATTTTTAGACTTAAAATAATTTAATTTATTAATGACACAATGATGATGCAGTAATTATATTATTAATAAAATATTGACATAATTGATGTTATAAATACCCAAATAAAGGTAATTTGAAACTTTTTATGAATTAAAATATTTTTCAATGTTAATATGACATGTTAGTGTTGATTTAATTAACTTTTTTGAACTAATAATTCTGTTATTATTTTCACAAAAATCACTTACCGAATAGTGTCAAAATTGACATAAAATTGTTTTTAAAACAAATATTATATTATTAATTGTTATTATATTCCTAAAAATCTTAGGTTCGGACAAGATACTTATATCATGATAGGTTTATCATTACTAGACCACTTGGGGGTCTCTTTGATGTATATGGTATGTTTAATAACTATATAATATAAAAATACAATGTGACATGGTAAATGTCAATCTAATTAACTAAGAGTTAAAACTAAAAGATAAGGTTAATATAATGACCTAAACTTGTCTAAAATCTATTGGATGATATTAATTTGACCCATACCCACCTTAGCTTCGAAATAAATAAATTTGGGGCTATTAAAAACAGAATATTACTTTATAATAAAATAATATTTTTTGTTTTTTCAAATGTGCCCCTCTCCTCCCTTATAAATGGGAACCTCCTCCCTCTCTTCCTCACACCACTTTGAGCCTTCATGCTTGGCCAAACCCTGAAAAATTATCTTTTCCACTTCCATATAAACATCCTAGAGGTTCTGGTCTTCTTCAAAGTCCAATTTTAGTGCCCTAAGAGCAGGTCTAAAAGAGGCGCTTCAAAGAAGAGGTAATGTCCGTTACCGATTCTTTCAACTTTATTTATTCTTCCACTTCTTCTTCTTTAGTTGTTTAATTATGAAGTAATAACATCAGTATAACTCATATACTGATATGTTATTATAAGTATGAAACAACCCTATTTCAACATCTATCCATCCTACGGAAAATGAAATCACCACGCGTGCGTACGTACGGAATACCGTCTCCACGCCGTGGTGAAATCTGTTTTTCCACCAACACCTTACATGGATGGTTATAATGGTTTAAAGAATAACTATATATGGTTATTATAACATCATACTGATTCTGATATATTATACCATCCACTCCAATTCTATTCAATAATTATGGGAACGATATCATCGCTCGTGCGTACGTACGGACTACTGTCTCCACGACGCGATGAGATTCATTCTCCATGTTAACCATACATGAATGATCATAAAGTTTATATAATGAATAATAATGATATATATGAAATAATGATGCTACTAGATTTCTGTATATATATATGTATGTCGTCCAATTAATTCCATTCAATTAAATGAGGAAACGAAAACAACTTTCATTTATACGTACGACCTACCGTCTCCATGAACAATGTATTTCTTTCCTTTTATCGATCTATAATATATATGTATATGATGAATATATATTATATATAAATCATGTTTTACATTCTGGAATTATTTAAATCAGGATATAAATAATAATATCAAGAACGACAATTTGAAACACATACGATAAATGAAATGATTTTACCCAAAACGCTACTTTTACATGGAATTTACAAAAGAACGGGTAATATAAAGTCATAATTGAAACATATAAGATATCATAACAATGAATATGATTGTGTAATAAGTCAATGACATTATTTAAATCATTATACAGGAGGTTCAGATCCATACGAAGCATATCAGATCTATGGTAAGGGATAATTTTGCAAATCTCATTTTTATCCGAGGTTGCTTATTCGTAAGTATTTACTGGAGATATTCCTATCATCTAGGTCCATGTTTTATAAAAGTGTTTTCATGTATGTTTAAATTAGTTATTACCCATTTTGAATTTTACCCCATGGTATGAAAGGAATCTTTCTTTTTATTTACCCTATAACGTACTTTTTGACTTTTCCGACAAAAGTATGAGAAGAATGTTTTTTTAACATATACGGAATGAAAGGATTTTTACGGTTTTATAAAGACTTATTTTCATGAAGCTTACTCCAAAAGATTTCATGACTATTTTCAAAAAAATCTATTTCTTTTAAAATATCATGACATTTTGTGAAAAGAAAATTATTTGGAAGAAGAAAGGATATTTTCCTCAAGAATTCATTTCAAGTGTTTGATCAAAACCATTTTTCATCTAAGATGAAATTAATTCATATGTGTATGTTTAAAGTATCAGTTATCTATGATTTACATGGTTTTACTTTTCTTATAATTAAATGATATACATTTCTTTTATTTGGATTATGTGATGATGAGATGATGTTTATGAAACCCATTTTATTCATTGGGTTATTATGAATGATGTATGTTTATTTTGTGGCACAAGTGAGAATGATTTCATTATTAGATGGGTGGGACCTATATTTTCCTCCAATGCATTGGGTAAAGATCTATATCTCATGAGATAGACATGGCTGGAACGGTAAGCTAATCCGGTTCAGTGTTACAGGACTGAAACGAGGAGTGAACTCAATTAAAAAAGGGACTTTGTCCACTAAGATGGTCTTGGTAGTAATGCCTTGGCTACTATGAAAATACTAACATGTGCTGAATGGTTTCCAAAATTACATGTTTTATTCCCATTATATATTTTCTCAAGATTGATGTTCCTTTATGATATATGCCTTACGTACTTCCACGATTTATGTCTTTGCTCAAGATTTTTATGTTTAAACATTATGTTCATGTTTTTAAGTTCAAATGTATATGGTTTGTTTTATTTTTCTCCATGCTTACCTTTACTGAGAATTTGAGCTCACCCTTTATATGTTTTCTATTCCCCAGGTTTTGAAGAATGGTTTTAGGTAAGAAAACAAAGGGGAAGATCATTAATGGAGATGTTGAAGATCTTTCACCACGATTAGAGGATAATATTCCGAGTTTCCAAAGAGACTAAACTGTTAAGATCCTTGTGTGTCTGTTTTTGTTATGTATTAAGTATTTCTCAAATGTAATGTAATGTCCATGTAAGTCAAGATTCGGGTCTCTACAATGATTATATTAAATTGAATCACCAGGAACTCAATATTCCTATAGCGACATTAGAATTAGTCATTGAGATATCAGCATAATTCACCCCCAAATGGATGTAGATAGACTAGAGATCAATCTTGGAGTACCATATCATGCATCACAACTTTTCAAAGAGGAATTTAATCCTCTATAAGGGTATCATTTTTTTGTGTCCATGTTCAAGTGATGATAATCCATGAAAAGTCAAAACATCCCACCTAACATTTCAAAAAACAATAATGGTGCTTCTTAGGTGACACACTAGGCCTGATGGAACCCTTAACACTATGCTACTTCTAATATAACTACAAATTGTCATGACCCATTCCCCATGGCCCATGTGATGACTACCCCACGCCCGCCTTCAATAGGCCAGGGGCAGGCGACTAGCACCGAAAGGTGTATTCCCTAAAACTGGGAAGGAATTTCCATTATAACTTATAAACACAGTCAACCAAGCACACATTAGGATAGGAACACAAGTAAAATGTATAGAAAAAAGAGTGGTGAAAGTAAGAGGGGCCAAAATATAAGCCCAACAGTAAAGGTACAATTACAACTGAAATACTATACAGCTTAAGAAAGAGAAAGAAGACTACTGGGTCGTCCTCCAAGTTTCCTACCTAAACGGTACGTACAGATCACCTCCTCAGCACTCCACGTCCATCGGTCTCCTCTGCGTACCGACACACCATCTGGTCCACCTCTAGGAACCGTCCAGTCCTGGAACCCTCTTCCTCAGACAATGCTATCCATCTTCTACACCAAAAAAATCAAGGTGCTTGCATAGCCCGTGCATGGGTCAATATAATGATACTTATTAGGGAGCCCGAGACCCACAAGGTCTCATAAAATCCACAAATGATAAATCACATGGCCTGAAATCAACTGAAAAACCTACTTATGTAAATGACTATACATATACCTAATTTATCATGTTTTCACATCTCAATCATGAGGAAACAAAAAGTCCAACTCTAAAGCCAAAGCTCAGCTGTTCCATAAAGAAATGAGTGCCATGATGGTAAGTACCAGATAGGTACGCCACATAGAAGAATACCTCCAAGGTATTACCACATAGGAATATACCACCCAGGTACAGACCCATGTCACACTATGTATAACATATGTACAGTATTAAAGATGATTATATATAACCATTGAATCATCTTAATCTATTAAGAGGTAGACCCACAAAGGATCCAATATTATCATCAGACCTGGAGAGGATCGTAGTACATCGTCAGACCCACACATGATCCTAGTACATCATCAGACCCACACAGGATCCTAGTACATTGTTAGTACATCATCCGACCAACACAAGATCATAGTACATCTTCAGTACGTCGTCAGACCCACACAGGATCCTAGTACATCATTAGTAGGTCGTCAGACCCACACAGGATCCTAGTACATCGTCAGAACGTCGTCAGACCTAAAAAAGATCCTAGTACATCGTCAGTAGTCTTCAAACCCACACAGGATCCTAGTACATCGTCAGTACGTCGACATACCCACACGGTATCCTAGTACATCTTCAGTACATCATCATACCCACACATGATCCAAGTACAACGTTAGTACAACACCAGACCCACATTGGATCCTAGTACAACGTCAGTTCGTCATCAGACCCACACAGGATCCTAGTACATTGTCAGTACGTTGTCAGACCCAAATAGTATCCTAGTAGATCATCATTACATCGTCAGACCCAAACAAGATCCCAGTAGATTATCAGTACATCGTCAAACCCACACATGATCCTAGTACATCGTCAGTACGTCGTCCGAATCACACCGGATCCTAGTACATCGTCAGTACTTCATCAGACCTACAAAAGATCCTAGTACATCTTCAGTAAGTCATGAGACCCACACAGGATCCTAGTACATCGTCAGTACGTCGTCAGACCCCCAAAAGATCATAGTACATTGTTTGTATGTCGTCACAACCAACTACAGGGTTCCCACACTAAGCTCACTTGTCTTCAGGAGGGTCTGCTCCTCAAGCCACTGGTCGATACTCCAACTATCACGACATCCCATGAAGATGTATCCCAAAGAACCTCCATATTATAGGGGTCTCAACGCAACAGATGGGGCATCAAACAGATGCATGGTCTATGAGTTATTAGGCTTTTAGGCCCGAGGGCCCGGTTGGATTCGTGATCAATCCAACCCGACCATTCCCCACCATTATCCAAATCTCTAGTAGGGTATACCAAAGGAACCATCTCACTACAAGGTTTTAGGTCCCACAGACGGTTCGTCAAATGAACATCTGATGCCAATGTTATAGACAAAAGATAATATAGGGTCGAAACTGGTCTGGGCCCAGTCTGACCTGGTCGGACCGACCTGGTCGAGGTCGACCCAGTTTGGGATGACCTGGTCTGACCTACTGGTTCCATCCCGGCCCGCGCTGGGTGGCCCGGCCAGAGAAGTGTCCGACTAGGAGACGGGGCGGCCGCGGCGACCGCGGGTGGTGCGGGGCCACAGGACAGCAAGGGCCACGGGGGCCGCGGACTGGCGGAGGCTGCGGGAGCCACGGGCAGCACAGGGCCATGGAGGCTGTGGCATGGTGGAGGCCATGGTGCAAAGGATGCCATAGGTGGCACGGGGTCGCATAGCAGTGGAGGCCACGGGGCGGTGAAGGATGTGGGTGCCACGGGGTGGCACGAGCTGGCACAAAGGATGCAGTCCTGTGAGGCGGTCATGGTACAGCGGGGTGGCTACGATGCAGCGGTCCACTACGGCAGGACGGATGGCCAGACATCTTCTCCGCGTAGTGTGTTTGTGCGCCGCGCCTTTGCAGGAGACCGGTTCGGCGGGACGCTCTTCGTTCATCACAGTGGCATAAATCCACAGTCTTCCATTGCAAAGAACACACCATTCTTGTAGAATGACAGAGGGGTTAGGCCATGTTTTTTCGGCCCGCACCCTCCATGTTAGAGCGGTAGCATGCAGCTCAAGGGGGATGATTCAATGTGAGGGGAAACATTAACATAGATCAATTTAAAACACACCCTTACCTCATTTTATTGTTGAAGTTGATGAGGAGTGAAGGACGATAATCGATTGAAGACATCCCACGCTGGAGGATGTCCCATGGAAGAAGTTGAAAATGTTGGATAACACAACGTTCTTCGTTGGAGAAGCATTCTTCGTTGGAGAAGAAGAATTACTCCAAGGTTCTCCTCTTCCAATCCTTTCTCCCAAATCCTCCCAAAAAGAAAAGTAGCCAATATGTTATGTTTCATTAATTTAATTTTTGGCACAAAATGAAATTTACGTCTATAATTATGATGTGGTTGGCACCATTAATGTGGGAGGATACCAAAGGATATCTCCCATTAATGGGGAGTTCAAGAGTTATCTCCAAATTAAAGAAGGTGTTTAGGGGGTTCGGGTGGTCCCCACCCTTGAATTCAATTTGGGAGGATTTGGGCTCAGTGTTCCCCACCACCCTAACCCATGTTGAGGGGTTTCTAGAAAAAAAAATGAAAATGTAAAATTATTTTTATTTTCCCGTGAAATGTGTAAAACTAACTTTAACCCTCGACCAACTGCCGTCGAGGTGAAGGTCTCCTTAAGCTAAAAATGGTGTTGTGAGCTCAACAGTGCCCTCGTATTTCAATTCCGAGCACCCGTTCAAAATTTAGAAAAGCCCACTCATACGTTTATCGATCATACCCAAAAAAAACGTCAGAAATTCATTCCAGGCACACCGGGCCTCAGAATCACACGCCGTTAATTTTCATGGACTTGTAAAATCCCAATATAATAAAAAATAATTTTACATGGTAATTCTGGGTCTTTACATTCTCCCCACCTCAGGGCTTTGCATCCCCAAAATTCACATCACTAAACAAAGAAAACATGTGGGGGGTATTGAGCATGAATCTGTGCCTCCCCCTCCCATGTGCTCTTCGGGAGGTTCTCATGCTGCTAGTGAAAACGCACTAGAGGTATCAACCTTCCATGAAGGACTCACTCATGTAAATCCTCAATCTCTACTAGAACCTTTGTAAAAGTTTCCCCATCATCATCGTCCAACTCTCCATGATCGATAATGTGAGAAGGGTTGTGCACGTATCTCCTCAGCAGGGATAAATGGAAGACGTCATCCACCCGGTGCAACTGAGGTGGAAGATCTAAGAGGTAATCCACCTCACCAAATCTATTGAGGACCTGGAAGGGTCCGATGAACCTCAGAAATGACTTGCCACCTCGGTCAAATCTTCGTAAACCTCATTGGGGTGAGACCCATAGGAAGACGTGGTCGCCATACTTGGACTCCAGAGGTCTCCATCTCGAGTCGGCATAAGACTTCTTCCTACTCTGTGCAGTCTTCATCCGCTCCTGGATGATATGCACTCTCTCTATGGTTGCCCATATCATCTCTGGTCCCACAAGTGATGACTCCCCTGGGTCAGTCCATCACATAGGTAATCTGCAAGGTCGACCATACAATGCCTCAAAACATGCCATCCCAATGGTGGAGTGATATCTATTGTTGTATGAAAACTCCACCAAAGGTAAGTGATCCTCCTAGCTATGACCGAACTTGAGGATGCAAGCATGTAGCATGTCCTCGAGGTTCTAAATGGTATGCTTAGTCTGGCCATTCATCTGAGGATAGAAGGTAGTGCTCAAATGAAGATGCGTCTCTAAAGCCTCCTGCAACCCCTTCCATAGATGGGAATTCAAACGTGTATCATGATCGGAGACAATATTCCAGGGTACTCCATGTAGACAAACAGTCTCTTGCACATAGATGCGTCCCATTATCTCTACTGAAACCTCCACTATGATTGGTAGGATGTTGGCCAACATGGAGGGTTGGTTGATGATCACCTAGATAGAGTCATGACCTCTGGATATACGTGGAAGTCCTATCATAGAGTCCAGGGATATCCCATCCCACTTCCACTCTAGGACCACTAAAGGCTTAACCAAGCTACTGGTACCTGATGCTCCGCCTTCAATTGATGAAAAGTGAGGCATAAAGAGACAAACTCTGCTACTGCTTTATTCCCAGCCACAACTGTTGTCGTTGAAGATCTGGGTACATCTTTGCCACTCTTAGATGTAACGCTAGATGGGATGTGTGGAACTATCCCAACACTTCCTCCTGAAGTGACACAAGTACCATGGTACATCCTTTAAAGTGGATGACATGCTCCCAACCTTCAAAAAATCTATCAGGTGCATGTCCAATGGATATCTGAGCACATCGTGCCTCGTAGTCAGTGCCCCATGCTGCACCTCCCAGACTCACTGATGAAGTGGGGGAGTGACTGTATAATACTGAAGGATAACTGCACCATTTCGATCCATGAAGGATATCTACAAAGTGGCCAACTGTTTCATCACCTCACCTATTAGCTGCAGTAAATACCTCCTGCTAAGTGCGTCTGCTACCATGTTACCCATCCCAGAAGAATAGAAAATCATAAAGTCATAGTTTTGGAGGAACTTTACCCACTCTTATTGGGAACTGATTACTCAAAACATTAATTGCCACGAGGGTGAGGTTGGGAGACTCACGTGTGATCTGCCGCACCATCCTATGTAAGAGTTTATACATTGCTACCAGGGTTTCATTTTTCACCGACTAAGGAAAAACTCATCCCAATGTTGTAGATAAACCACAAATTTTTTGCCTAATGCAGTCAATATGATTATGAATTGTGGATGTCCAGTCATACCCCAACTAACTTCATAAGGCCTCATTGCTGTAACCAAGAGGTTTCAACGGAAACTCTCGCCTTAGGGGTAAGATCACACCATCGGCGTAAGTGTGATTATTGAGTCTCCTCTCTAAGGTGTCTCCAGACATTAGGGTCAAGTCAATGGTTTAACTAGAAACTCTTGGTCTTGGACTAGATTCTTGGACGGAAAGAATTATTGGTACCTATGTCTATTGATACCACAACTAGTAGTAGACACAGACCATACCTCAAATCATTCTAGAGCCCTTGGGTCACACTCCTTGACCACATGAAAATACTCTCTTCCCTTATCATCCAGATCCCTGAGCCTGACGGGGACCACAATGGGGGCGGTTGTAACGAGTTGAAATGTACACCACCTCATGATACTCCCATCACTCTGCTTCCACATCTGAAGACCTGCAGATTCATCTATCCCTAACACTTCGTCTTCTTGAAACATTTTTACATGCTAAAGTCCCTATGACAGGGGAACGTTTCCTACTTTCCCACAACTAACATTCACTGGGCGCATCTCCTCATCCAAAGGTTATTCATCCAAAAAGGTTCTCTCTATCATCCTGACATATGTATAAATGCATAGAGGAAAAGGGAAATCTTGAATATCATTAGAGACACCTCTCTCAGAGGTCTGTGTTCTGAAGCACTTATTGTATTGTATTCATCGAGTACCAGGAATGATCAGTATGCCTCGATGAATACTCAGCTACCGAAATGTTGTCTGGATGAAGCTATAGAATCTCTAGAGAACTCTCAGGTACAGACTCAGCTCACACCAGGTATAACATTGGTATAGTAGTAAAGATGACTATATGTATTTGGTG
Source organism: Viscum album (assembly GCA_963277665.1). Classification (NCBI taxonomy): domain Eukaryota; kingdom Viridiplantae; phylum Streptophyta; class Magnoliopsida; order Santalales; family Viscaceae; genus Viscum; species Viscum album. The sequence continues at coordinate 299,052,549 of OY728137.1, read as the reverse complement.
AATCATATTACTCTGTTAAGAGGTAGACCCATAAAATTTCCTATATTATCATCAGAACCATAGAGGATCATAGTACATCGTCAGAACCACACAGGATCATAGTACATCGTTAGACCCACACAAGATCCTAGTACATTTTTAGTACATCGTCAGACCCACAAAGGATCCTAGTACAACATAAATACGTTGTCAGACCCACACATGATCATAGTACGTCGTCAGTATGTCGTTAGACCCACACAGGATCCTAGTACATCATCAGTACGTCGTCATACCTACACAGGATCCTAGTACATCTTCAGTACTTCTTCATACCCACACAGGATCCTTATACATCATCAGTACATTTTCAGACCCACATAGGATCCTAGTACCTCATCATTATGTCGTCTGACCCACACAGGATCCTAGTACATCATCAGTATGTCGTCAGACCCATAAAATATCCTAGTACATCATCAGTATGTCATCACAACCACACATGATCATAGTATGTTGTCAGTAAACAGTTATAACCATACAGGATCCTAGTACATCGTCAGTAGGTCATCATACCCACACAGGATCCTAGTACATCGTCAGTAGGTCGTCAGACCCACACAGGATCCTAGTACATCATCAGTATATCACCAAACTCACACAAGATCCAAGTACATCATCAGTACGTCATCAGACCCACATGAGATCCTACTACATTTTCAGTACATCGTCAGACCCACACAGGATCCCAGTACATCATCAGTACTTCATCAGAACCACACAGGATCACTACTGAAAAAACTACCTATACCCACAGTTCAAAACCGTGGGTATAGCCTATACCCAAGGTTTTGGGAACCGTGGGGTTTCGTGGCGTCGATATAGGGGTATTAAGCTATCCCCATTGTTTGAAAAACCGTGGGTATTTTTTTTCCATGGCTTCAAACCATCCTCCACGCTATCAATGTCTTCTCCCCAAAGTTTAAAAACCGTGCGTAAAAAATTGGGAATACGCAACCTCTTTGTCTTGAACCCGCATCATCCCTTGACCTGAAAAATTCTTCAAATGGACTTCACCACTTCAGACAATGTATTTATATGAATATATATCTATATTCCAAAATATATATTAATCATTGGCCATATATCGAAAAAAAGAAACCAGCAGGTTTTGAACCAGCGTCTGCCGCATCAATCTTATAGAACTTAACCAACTAAACAGACTCTACTTTTCCCATTCAAATCTGTATTTTTAATAATATACTAATCTGTGTGTCTGTATTAAAAAAAAGAAGCCAGCAGGATTGGATACCACAACCACTATAACAAATGCATAACACCTAACCAACCAAGCCTCAGAATTAATTTGTTTATAAATTTCTATAAACATTAATATATTAGTTGAAATAGTGGGTATAAATTTTCCCACCGAATTGTTTTTGTTTTCCCGCGTCTTTTTTTTCACCATAATGTGGGTAAGCTATCTGCACAGTTCTAAAAAACTGTGGGGATAGGCCTTTGAAAAAAACATTTATCCCCACAGTTTTTCAAAAACCGTGGGGATAGGCCTTCAAATAAATACCTATACCGCCGGTTTTACAAAACTGTGGGTATAGGCCTTTGAAAATAACTCTATCCCCACAGTTTTAGAAAAACCATGGGTATAGGTGACCACACTGTACATATACCCATGGTTTAAGAAAACCGTGGGTAAAGGGCACCCCTATTCCCATGGTTTTTCCCAAAACCGTGTGTAGGTCTATTTTCTAGTAGTGGATACTAGTACGTCGTCTTTATGTCGTCAGACCCACATAAGATCCTAGTACACTGTCAGTACATCTCCAGATCCACATAGCATCCTAGTAAATCATCTGTACATCATTAAAACCACACAAGATCCTAGTATATCATCAGTATCTCGTCACAACCACCTACAGGGTTCCCGCACAAAGCTCGCTTGTCTCTGTGAGGGTTCTCTCCTCAAGCCACAGGTCGATACTCCAACTGTCACGAAGTCCCTCGAAGAAGTACCCCAAATGAGCACCATGTCATAGGGGTCTCAATTCAATAGACAGTGCGTCAAACGCATGCCCGGTCTGTGAGTTATTAGCCTTTTAGTCCTGAGGGCCTTGTTGGATTCATCCTCGATCCAACCTGACCATTCCTCCACAATATCCAAATATTTATTGGGGTATACAAAAGGGACTGTCTCTCTCCAAGGATTCTTGTGCCATAGACGGTTCATCAAACGGACACTCAGTGCCAATGTTATGGCCAAAATAGAGTATAGGGTCGAAACTGTTCCGGGTCCGGTCCGACTCGGCATAGGTGGACCTAGTTCGGGTCGACCCTGCCCAACACGCTGGGTCCAGCCTGGCCCACGATGGGCGGTCTAGCCTAGCCTAGTGGCCATGGAGGCCATGGTTGGCGCAGTGCCGAAGAGGCCATAGGGTGGAAGAGGCGGCGGAGTGGCAGAGGCCACGGGGGTTACACAGTCCGCGGGCAACGCGAGGCTGCGGAGGCCGCGGGTCCACGGTGCGGGGGAGGCCACAGAGGCCGCAGGGGGTGCGGGGCCACTGGGCGGAATAGGCTACTGGGCGGTGGAGGCCTCAAGGGCCATGGATTCTATCGGGCAGCATGAGGCGGAGCGGAGGCCGCGGTCCGGCGGGGCTGCTATGGGGCGGTTGGGTGACCGAGGTGCTGCAGTTAGCCGTAGTTAGCCGGATGGCCAACCTTCCTCATCATGGCACAAAGCCACATTCTTTAATCGCAAAGAACACACCATTCATGAACAATAAAGGAGGGGTCAGTCCATGTTTGTTAGGCCCACACCCACCACGTTAGAGCGGTAGCAAGCGGCTCAAGGGGGATGATTCAAAGTGAGGGGAAAAATTAACCTTGATCAATTTAAAACACACTCCTACCTTGTTTTATTGATGAAGTTAATGAAATGGGATGGACGATCATCGATTGAAGATATCCCACATTGGAGGATGTCCCGGGGAAGAACTCTAAGACATTGAAGAATGTCGACATTCTTCGTTGGAGAAGTGTTCTTCATTGGAGAAGAATAATTCCTCCAAGGTTCACCTCTTCCAATCCTTTCCCCCAATTCCTCCCAAAAAGTAAAGTACCCAATAGGTTATGATACATCAATTTATTTTTTGGCACAAAATTAAATTTACTTCATTAATTACGATGTGGTTGGAACAATTAAAGTTGGAGGATACCAAAGGTTATCTCCCATTAAAGTGGAGTTCAAGAGTTATCTCCAAATTAAAGAAAGAGTTTTTGTGGTTCGGGTGGTACCCACCCTTAAATTCAAATTCGGAGATTTTTTGCTCGGTGGTCCCCACCTCCATAACCCATGTTGAGGGGTTTCAAGAATAAAAATAAAATGTTAAAATAATTTTATTTTTATTTTCTCATGAAAAGTGTAAAACTAACTTTCACCCTCGACCTACTGCGGTCAAGGTGAAAGTATCTTAAAGAGGATACCTGCACTACGAGTTCAATGGTGACCTCAGATTTCAATTCCGAGCACTGGGTCAAATTTTAGAGAAGTCCACTCATATATTTATTGAACATACACAAAAAAAATGTTCAGAAATTCATTTTGGGCACACCGGGACTCAAAATCACGCACCGTCAATTTTCGAGAACTCGTAAAATTCCCATATAAAAAAATTTACATGGAAATTTGTTGTATTTACACAAATAGATGTTCTAATAAGGGACCATACATTATTCTGAATAATTTATTGTAGTGCTCATAGTATTAAAGTAAATATAAAACTGCATCTCCAGCATTTGAGGTAGTCCTGAAACATTATTAAGGAAGATGTTTATGAAATCCCACATAACTATTGGAATCTAGATGCATAAAGAGCCTACTTAACTGAGGAATTAACTCACCAAGTGATGGTTTATGGGTTGTGGAACACTTAACATAGAACCCCCTCACCCCACTTAGATATCTATCTCACCCATAAAGGTTAATCTTATCCAATCAGTGTGAACGAATCTAAATCATCTATGGTGAAATTCAATCAGAGATTGGACCATGTATGACCAATCCATAACCAATATGATTTCACAGTTCTCTATTGTGATGATAAGATGTTCACACATGAACCTCTCCCCATCGAGAGATATCTTGAACTTTCAATAGCTAAAAGATACATAACAAGTGTTCCCTATAGGAACTCCAAGACTAATATTCTAGGAAAGAACTCCAATTGGAATCTCTAAATCTCACACTAGGATCATATATATGATGTAATGAATGCAATTTTTAATTAATAACACTAACTATAGCATAGTGAATAGATAGATATTCCCTAGAATCATTTGGTGTGGGGTCAATTCATATACATCAAAAGCTTCTTATTATCTACAACCTTGACTTTTAGCTCCCTAATCCTAATGTGGAACTCCTAGTGGTGGTTTTGGTGGAACGATATCATAGAATCTTCACCTCCACAAGTCTACTCTTTCACACATCTATCTCCACCTACCTAGGGCCACCATACCCTTACACAAGTGAACTCGGATCACGACATTGTCTCTGTCGTGGTGGTCTATCAGTAAACTACTTCTACTCCTCTACATGTATATTAAAATAAAAACTTTCCATTTGACCTCACCTATCATAGGAATTTCACCTCCCCTCTACATACTACTTGGTCTTATTTTATTAACATGACAACATGAAAGAGTCTAATTCCATGGAGGTCTCCTACACTGGTTTCTATTTGACCGATTCCTTTTATCTACTAAAGATTAATCTTCCCAAAAACATCCACTGCTAACTTCATATTCCATGAATCCCTCAAACATGAATCAATTTGTCCCCAGTTCCCACTCCAATACTCCAATATATGTGGGGAAGCAGATGGTAACTACACTGGCATAGATCTCTCTACATAGTCCTTGGTCAAACATCTTTTATCAAAAGTTTCCATCCTGTATATTATCAAATAATTACATAGTATGTTCTATAAACCCTACTAAGTACTTAGAAATATTTTAGATTCCTTATTAAGTTATAAAAGGCCCCTATTCTACAGAACGTAAAAATAGTACGGGCGTTACTCCTCACAAAACTATGAATGGAAATTAGGCCACGAGAGAGTCGACTCATCATTTATCTAGGTAACAAGACTCCACCTGTTCCTATATGATCCATGAAAAATTATAGACACCAATTTAAACAAATGATTAGTCAGTCTCACGATGGGTCTAATGAATAAGCCATTGAATCTGGATAACCTCTATTGCCTATGGATCTGTCCATCCATAGAACCATAGCAGCCTCTATTTCTAAAACACACAGAGTGTGATAAGCCTGCACACATCCTCATCCTACTCTAAGGGGTTGATCAACTACTCAAAAAGACTAAATTATTATACCATCCCACCTAGAGGATTAATTTTTATAGATAGTCATTGAACTAAATCCTCATTTCTCATTAGAATATCATCACTTTTTGGAACCAGTATCATGGTTGGATGTCATCACAGAGGCCTGTTGAAATATTATTCATGAATATATATATATATACACAAAAATAGTGATATGACTCAAGAATGATATTCAATGACTTAATACTATAAGATTCATTGTTTCATTGATCCATACAACCAATGTCTTTTCCTGCTAAGTTGACAAGCCCGTAGTAAAGGACCTAGTAAATGGATAATTTTGATACTCATACCATCACTATATTCTATAAAATGAGATCTCTAATCAAAAAAATTAGATATTTTTTCCCATCATCCCAAAAAAATCCTTGTAATGGGACTATTACAAAAAATATCCAAAGGAACTAGATGTTCTGATACTAATCATTCACTACACAACCCTAACCAAGGCTCATTCCCTAGTAACTCCATGTGTACCTTTATAGGCTAGGTGTGGAAACAATCTCCTAAAGTAATATACTAAATGGGACACCTTTGACTAATTTACCTTCATTCACATGGATGAATATCAAATCGCTGATGTGTGGAGAAAAAATAAAAAAAATTAATAGATTAAAATTGAAACAAATATGAAAAACCTATACGGTGTCCAAGAATATGCCAGTTAAAACCTAAAAGTAAAATCGAAAAATACATGCCACACCAAAAAGATGTTCCAACATGAAAAAATAGGAAAGTAAACTTTTTAGATAGCCTATATCTTTATAACCAAAGTATGACCACCATACACAGTCTAAAGAACCATGTACCCCTATGATCCTTTGTTTTCACCATCAAAATTTCTACCATCTTCATAAGAAACGATGTGGGAAGAGAAATAATATGTTGGGAAAGTATATATATAACCAGCTAGACACCCCAAATCTTTAACAATAAATCCGTAAGAGATAGAATAGAAATAGAAATGTAGAAGATAGAAAATAGGATGAATCTCAACCAAAATTAATAGAAACAATAATCTCATCCAAACACAAGCGGCTCAACACAGTGTGTATATGGATTATATATTGAGTCTTTTCCTTCCATAATAGGGCAGGTACCTCATCCAACTATGATAATCTAAACAATAAAATTATGTGGGATACCCTATAAGTCTTTACAACCCATGGTAGAAGACTAACCAAATCCAAATGTATATATGTAGTTATATATATATATATGATTAGAAAAAATAGGATCAAATTAATGAGAAAGGGGATATGTACATCAGAGACAATCTGGGGAAAAGTTCATCTAATAATTCCAAATGTCCATCAATGATGCTCATTATCTCATGTGTCTTCTTAGAAGAAATCACGTGAAGGCCCACACCTTTCCTATTTGATGTGTAGTTGAAGGGGAATAATCTATAAGTATATTACACATTCCCTTGTGTGCTATTGGGGTTCCACTATATATGTATCAATAAAGGAAATTCACAGATTCATCGAGAGGGGGGGGGGGGTTCCACTCTAGCGTCATAATGACCCAAGCCCTATCTAATAAGGGGTATCCTCTTAAAAGATTGAGGACCTGTGCCCAAGATGATGGGGGGTTCCACACTATAGGTCAAGGACCTATACCCTATTCAATAGGGGGTTTCACATGGTATATAGTAGACTCACACCCAAGTTAATTGGGTGTTCCGCTCAATAGAATAAGGAATGAATCCCTATATGATTGGGGATCCACTACAGTAATCTAGGACTTGAACCCTATTTAATTGAGGGTTCCACTCATTTTTTAGAGGAAACATTCCCATGATGTTGGGGGGTTCCACTCTAGTGTCTCTAATGATCCTCTAACTAATCAATGTTGTCATTGAGCTTATCCTAGACAAGTTTCATTCACATAACATCTCACATCATCTCCAAAAATCCACAAATAATGGAACCGTCACCTTGTGCATAAAAAAACTAATGATATGATACTTTCCTACCAAAAATTGAGTGAAACAAAAGAAGATATAAGAGTTTGAGGTTCTGTAAATATAATCAATGGGGTATACATTATATAGGGGATCAATACTATGTGTATCCCCACTCCTTCTCCGGGATATGCCCCTATCCATCACAAGGATCCCAGTCATCATAGAATCACATTATACGAATGTAGACTACTTGCTGTGTCCATTCTACCTAGGACCACGTCATGTCGTCCTTGTCATGGCCTTGTTATTTACCTATTTTCTTTGTAGTCCATGACAAGATAAGCATTTATCTAATTTTATATACTTGGTTAGGTAGAATTACATACCACGACTAATCCCTTATTCTCCTGGATCATATTCTGAGTCCTCCATAACATGTTCACATTGCGTATGGTGGTCCCACACAGTATTCGATACATCTAAATACCTGAAGCCCTTGCCGCTATAGCAATGTCCTCACTCACCATGAGTTCTTTGAACTACATGACGTGTAATGCATATTTTTCCATAATATGATATCTATTCTATAAAAAAAATATTTTTATTTTCTACATTTTAATATGGCAGTGTTTCCTCTAAAAAAGTTTTTCAGTTCTGTTTTCCATTTTCATTTATCCAGTGGCCAATAAACCAATTCCCCTTGAATTGATCAAAGCCCAAAAAAATCATTTTCACCCCTCACATAATCCATTTTATAAATCCTCTAATACTATTCCAAATAATTAAAATTTTCTCACAAAACTCACAAAAAAAACTTAATTCTAACCTTGATTCATTGATCCTTCCCTCAGATGCTATTCTACCATGAATTGTAGGGTTCGATCGGGATTAGTACCTCTTGAAAATGTCGAACCATGATCACGAGATCTAATCAGTGAATAATTTTGATACATTTTTTGAGGAATAAACATGAAAAAATGTTTATTGATCTTTTCCAAGTTTACTTATCCAATGATCAAGAAGGAAGATATCATGGTTATGAAAATAAAATCATAACCAATTAAAAATGTATATATGTGTATGCCAAGGTTAAATAATTAATAAAGATCATAAAAATGATGATTATGATCAATAAATTTAATCACAATGGCAAAAATCCATGAATTAAAGATTCAAACCTAGTTGTTGGATCATTCATCATCATATAATGGGATTTCCATTCAATTGAATAAGTAGTTTCATTGGCTACCCACTGATCTACTCTAATCTATATATTTTTTGTTATTGGAAGTATAATTACCCAAGATAAATGTACTAATACATTACTAAATTTTATCATAATACTTAATAAATAACACGAATATATTCCAAAATATCATATTGTTTTAGTTCAATTGGAATCATAGAAAATTAAACACTGGTACATAATCCAGATACATTATCTCCTTGGTTCATTGTGATTGTCTCCCATCTTATATACATTATGCAAAATATATATATTTATATAATATAGAATAGAAACATGAAATGATGGGATCTCAAATTCTTATTAAGAGTAATAAGGAGATATATAAAATCATAAACATGGGCATATGAGTTTGAGAATGTGATAATGAAATTTGAAGATCACAACCAACATATCAAAGATCATTAACCTAAATCATGGAATAAATATTGGACATTCATAAGACATAAATCATAAAGGAATCGTCATCATAATACATAAAATAATATCATTTGAATAATAAATTTTATTTTTGGAAGATACATAAATATGTAAAATCATTGCCTATAAGTCACAACACATTGTCAAAACATAATAGGGCACTTCATAGGGGCTACACCTACCGGGAGGGAAACATAACCATCCCCATTCATAGTCTTTTCCTTGTAAGGGATTGGGTTTACCCATCCGTCCATAGTAGATCAATTTTCCCCATATTCCCATAGTAGATTAGGTTTCCACATCTTCCCATAGAGGATCTATTTTCCTTACATCCATAGTGGATCAATTTTCACTATCTTCCATAGTGAATCAGGTTTCACAATCCTACATAGTGGATCGGTTTTCCCCATCTTCTATAGTGGATCAGTTTTCCACGCTATGCATACGGGATAAATCCTATTGACTTGAATCCCATTATTATGTTTGGATATATAAATCATTTTCAAATGCGTTGTAGGGAGTTATACGCCCCACCCATCAAATAACAAAATCTTATATTCATATTACACAAGATAATAAACCATGCATCATAACATTATTTTTAAAAATATATGAATTTCATAAACATCATATCATAACCCACGAACTGAAATGGCTATGATAACATATTTTCATTTCATTACCTATGTAAAAGATATTGGTTTTATAATCATTTCATCCAAACATAACCCATGAAAATAAAAAGATTTCAATAGCATATAACTCGTAAAGAAGGATCATGTGTCATAAACATAATTACATATAAACATGAACCATTCAAGAAACAATATGAATGAAATTCATGTATCATATCCCTGTTGAATAATAAACTATGACAACATATGTCATCTTAGATGCATAAGGTTTTTGAAAGATTACACAAAACATTTAATAAGTTAAAAAACCATTATTTGAAAATCATTCTCATAACACCATTTAAAAAATATTTTACTTAAAAAACCCATTAATATTTAATTTAAAACATTTATTGTGGAAAATATCAATTCATCATTTAAAAGTAATTTTTAAAACACAAATCCTTCTAAAAACCTTTTTCATTGAATATAAACTGAAAAATTTATAAATAAGAATATTTTTGAAAAACATTTTTCTTGAAAAAATATAAATAAATATTGAAATCATATTCAAAAACATTTTCCATAAAAGATTAAAAAATAATCTTGAGAAAAAAACTTAAAACCAATTTTCAAGAAAACTAATAAAAGAATCTTGAAAACATTTTGAAAATATTTTCCTTGAGAAATTATAAAATATACAACAAAATTATTTTAAATCCATTTTAAATGAAAACATATAAAAAAATATTTACAACGTTTAAAATAATATTTATTTATGAAACATTTTTTATTATCTTATTAGAGAACATGGGTTTGAACTATCACAGACTTCCAATCGATGAGATAAATAATTTCACATTTTCGTTTCAATATATTATTATTTATATTATGTACCAAGGAGTAGAAAATTGTAAAAATACATGAATATATAATGAATAACTAGAGGGAAAGAAAAATTATAATTTATCTTGTGATATGGATCAGAATATTTCATCAATGGAAGCATACACATAAACAATCATGTTAGACGATGAGATTTTAACAATGGATAGTTCCCACTTTGGTATCTTTGAATAATAATACACATAGAATAATAACACTTCATGAAGTATAAAATATAATTATAATATTTAGATTAATATATAACATTTAAAATTCATTATATATAAATTGTGGAAGAATAAAGGTGAATAACATGGAATGTGTCTCAATGAATACGAAATGAGACAAAATTACTTTACTGGTTTAATAACATTTGAAATAGTAATCCCCTGAACGAAAGGTCCCAAAATTGGTATGTAAATACCCATAAAATTTAGTATAAGAATAATATAATACTTCCTTTTTTTCATACACACGAAACAATATAAGTGAGTCGATAATATGGAATGTATGTTATAGATATAAAAATTGATAATAAATTGCCTCAAGTAAAGCCCTGAATTTCATTGTACACCTTTAGACCCCCTTTATAATAAATATAATTTTATTTAAATCTTAAAAATAATCATATTTTTATACGTAATACCATATATTATATCTCTATAACTTTATATTAACCATTTATTAACAACTCTATGTTAATGTCATGTTTCGGGTAATATCTTCTCTATTCTCCATATATCATTTGACTTATTATTCTGGATCATCTAATGTAGATCATGATTTTTGTTTTTAAATAATGTAAAATATTATATAAATATAATATATATATTCAGTACATATTTATATAAAAAATGTATAGATTATTGTAAGAAGAAATGGAATACACTATTCATGGAGATAGTAGGTTGTACGTAGGCATGAAGACTATTTTCATTTTAATATCATATTGAAAGAAATGAAGTAAACGAAGTAAATGGAATATATGTTTATATATATATATAATATGAATCTAGTATCATTATTAATTCATATATATAATATAATTTCAGTAAAACCAACCATAATATATTCCATGTAGAGTGTTAATAAATCACATCGCTTTAAGGAGGCGGTAGCCCACACTTCTATAGATGATGTAATCTTATTTATATAAAAGGGAATGAATAAAGGTATATGTTATATAAAAATTATATAAAAATAAATTAATCATATATGTCATAAATATAATTTAAAAATATAGTTTACACCGTATTTTTAAACTACTAAATGAGTTAATAGAAAAACAAACAACATCATTTCGTGAGGCGGTAGTTCACCAAAAAAAACAATGTTATGTTCGTTACCAATTTGATGGAAGAGTGTTTAGGTGGAGATAAACCCATTATAAATAAAATATAATTATATTTAGGATACTATTTTTAATTTAAAAACATGGAATATGTTGAATTGAGGTGGTGGATAATGAATGTAAAACAAAGGAGCATAAGAAAAGTTGTAACCTCTTCTTTAGGTAACTTCTTTTGGTTTTCAAGAAAGGGCTTCATTTGATATAATAATGCCAAAATATAGGATTATATGATGAATTTAGGGATTTTTCGAGTTTATTTGGGAATATATTTTCTATGAAAAATTTCTTTAGAGTTTTGAATAAGTTGGAGGGGTGATAAATTTTTTTATTGAAGGAGGAGTGGAATTCATGTGAATTTTGAAAATGGGAATTTGACTGACATTTTTACGATGTAATGTCAATAAAATAATGGTATGTATCATATATAAGGAATTATATGGTATATATATGGCTATAAAATTGATTTTTGACAAGTTTATATTTCATTTTTTCCATAGTGTTTATGGTTAATTACTTTGATAAACTAATGTTTCTCATAATCATTATAATTAATATAAATAAATTTCACTAATAGTTTGGTAACAAATAATAATTTGACCATCTTAGAAATTAGAAATTATCATTATAAAAAATATGGAATCCATTTTTCTATGAAAAATTCATATAACTAGTAGAAATGAATTTAAATTTAATCTTGTAGGCAGGTCGTGACATCGGGTTTTAAAAGAAAAATATTCAATTTTTTTTGTATGCTTTTATATAAAAGTTCAAATTAATTTTTTTTAAAATTACCTATACTGGGTAAATTTATGTATAATTTTTCTATTTAATCTTTAAAACATTATTTAATCATATATTATTCAAATAAATTATTAGATGAAAAAGCACTTTTGAGATAGAACTCAGTACTTTCCAATATTCATCAGAAATGAGGCATCAAATAAAAATAATGAAAAGTCAACCTAACCCAATTATTTTTTTTCAAATTCAAAAATTTATTTTATTTTGATATCTAATTTTTAAAAAATTTCTAAAAAATATATTTCAAAAGTGGTTTTCAATTAAAAGGCGATAAAGATATCTTTAGAAAAATATAGGTGATATGCGTAAAATTGGGATTTTTATATCTTATAACAATAAAATATATTGGATGACTTGAAGATATTTTAATTGAATATATAACATATACTTTTCATTAATATCATTGTATAATTTTAATTAATTTTATTTGTTAAGACAACATGCCATTAATCGTAAATAAAATATTTTCATTATATTTAATTAGTTCATATTTTTATTTAGTTTTAATTGGAATCCAATAAATTCATCTCATTGTTGTATATACCATATATTTTTGAAACATAGTTAATAAAATTCATAAAATTGATTTTAAAGGATATTTTATAAATCATTACACTAAATGATAATGTTTTATTAATATTTCTCTTCAATAAATCTCAATCTTGGGAGTAACGCATGCTATCAAAGGGACTCAGTATTTTGTGTAATACAATAAAAATGTGGTGATATATGTACCAGAAGATAATAAATGTTTTTCCTCTATTGAATTATTAACATGGTGTCATGTATAATGAAATAACAACATAATTCTTTAACAAAAAAAATAATTATTCAGTGTTCTGTGAAATGAAAAGTATCGAAATAGATAAATTAAATAAAACAAATATTTCTAAATATATAGTCGTATTACATTATTACACCTTTGAAATGAATTTATCCCTCAAAATTCATCTGGTTTATCAAAGTTTTAAAACTTGAAATTTGTATTCATATAAACCCACCTCATCAAAATAAATACCAATACTTTCGTTGAAAGGGAATGTTAGAAACTTAAAGGATAGCCAAAGTATCATATAAATAGGTTTTCACAATAGAGAACCTATGTGGGAAGGGAATACTGGACATGGATAATTTTTTTTATAACTATAGAGATTAATAACGATCATTGTAAAACTATTAAGTGAATGATCTAAGGAAATATAAGGTCCTCATTACCCTAAATATATGAGAATTTTGGTTCAGCATAACAGGCAGTTTTGGAATAAATATTTTTCAATATCTATTTCCTATAATTAAGAAAACAAATTACTATCTATAAACATGATGAAATATACATAGTTGATTTTATACCTTTTCATATACACAATCTCAGTCGTAAGTTGTGGTTTTCTTGATATCCAATTCATCACAAACACTATGAATTGATGTTGAATTTTTTATTTTTGATGTATTAATAGATCTTCAGATAGATTTCTATGTAATTCCATCTACCTTTATTTTCCATCAACATAGTGAGGCTAGAACTGGCTATCCAATATGAAAAAATACTCATGTGGTGAGATAATACATTAATCTCATAAACATCATCCAATCTTCAACTTCAAAACTCGGTAAATGGTAAAACATAACCGTTTGAACAATGAAAATCCTAAACTATTGATTTAAGTTTAGGAAATCATCTTAACATTTTTACTATATATACCTATAAGTATTTTTATGTTTTCACATTCCAAACATGTGAATAAACTAATCATATATTATCTTGAAATATGTTAATAACCCGAATTACCATTAATACATTTGGAAAACATGAATTATTTCTTATTATAAATATTATGTTATATATAATAAAAATAAAATAAGTAGTAAACATTATAAATGATAAAATCAACTAATTTATCAGTAAATCCTTTATATGTTTTAAGGTCATAAATATTATCCAATTTATATTATCAAAATCAGTGATCTCCTTATCCAAGATAAACACAATATCTTCAACCTCTCGAATACATTAAGGGTTACCTCCCATTATTTAAAATTTTACCCTTTAAATTTTATCAATTTTCTATGTTTTCATCACTATTAAACTTATCCTTTATAATACATAATGAAAAACTTATATTGAAATAAATATATATTTCATGATTCATGTTACATAATCATAGAATTCCAAAATATATATGCTTCAATCACCCAACATACATATTAAAACATTACTTGTACTTAATTATCTTATTCCTTAATAACCCTTTCCTAGAATATGAAATATGTATCATGGAATAATTTTCCTCAACCTTAATCCCACCATCCTTCTAAATATTAATGTAAACAATACTGGAAGAATATCACATATGTTTCACATGCCATTTGTGATCTATTTATATTAAATAGTATAACCAAAACTCATAATTTTTTTTATTCACTTCATGATACACTACAAAAAAAATGAGAATTTAGAGAAATTTTATTACCAGTGGTTTACTAAACCACCACTAATATTTTTTAAAAAATGTCTCCAGCAGTTTTTTAGAAACCACTGCTAAATAATTACATTTTTTAATAGTCGAAACTCTGCCCCTCCCCCGATACCCCCAACCCCCTGGCCCCACAACTCTATGTAGCCCCTGCTTCCCTCGCATCACCGATATCTACTGACCATCGACTTGCGAGCCTCGTTTCCGGCCATCTCTATCAATCACCTCCCCTCTCCTCACCTCTCAATTCCCCACCGACCATCATCTCCCCTCGGCTCATGGTCCCTCACCGTTCCTCACATAACTAAGTACCATGTGATATAACTTCTTTCTTCACTTTAAATATTATTCCAATATTTAATCTATATGTAATGGATCTGATACAAATGGTTTATTTCATGGGAATGTTTAAAACCTAAACCCGACACCCACATGAAAGTATCAATATTTGAGAAAATGATTTTATTCACAATGAATTTATATTTCCATCATTTTTATTTTGTAATAGTCATCTAGGATCACCTTTAATTATTTATATATCGAATGGATTATAATTTTTTATTTTCCTCATATTTTTTCATCTTTATATTCACAATTGAGGACAACTATAAAGACCCGTAAATTTGAAGGAAATTTTTTTCTTAATTTCTTTGGGATTTTACGAGTACGTGGTTTCTAACGGCTCCTGATTCCGAGGCCCGGTGTGCCCGGAATCATTTTCTGAATTTTAGCTCGGGTACGTTCAGTGAACGAATGAGTGGGTTTTCCTAACTTTCGAACCGGTGCTCGGAATCAAAATCCAAGGGCACCGATGAAATCGCAGCGCCGATAATTTCTTAGGAACATCTTTTCCGAAGGTACGTTTTCTCGGGAGGAGATGTTAAAAATGTGAGGAATAAAAATTAAATTGTTTTACAAATTTATTTTTTATTTCTTTACTTTGTGGTTTAACATCAATGAGAGGATGTTGGGGTGGGACCCACTAAAAACCCAACTCCTCTTGAGAGGATTAAAGAGTGAGGTGGGGCCCACATGAGCCCCACCCCTTCAAATTTTTTTAACTTCTCTTATGCATTAATGGTGCCAACATATCTCTCCGTTATTATGACAACTTAAGATTAATTATGTTAAGTTATTTCATCTTTTGAATTTTTAAAAGTGTTGGAAAAATTAATAAAATAAGGCTAAACCTTAATTTATTTTTGGTTGCTTTGTTGTGTTGAGAGAGGGAGAGTTCTACCATCGAAGAACTTCATCTTCCTCCTTGAAGAATGCGAAGAACACCGACGCGCCTTCCTTCATTCCTCTTACCACGTCAAAGGAAGGGAGACGTTGTTCCTCCTCGGACGATCTCCGTCAACGTGTATAGAGCCTCACCCTGTGACTCTGCTTTCCGTGACGCTCATCGATCGTCAACTCGTTATCGAGGTAGGGGTTTGTTTTATGTTCATGATTATTCTTTTAGCATTCATCATTAAATATTTAGCCACTTGATATGATATTAACGGGAGGAGGCCGGACGGCACAAAAATGGCTGACCCTCCACCCCTTTGATGAATTACTTCATTGTGGTTTGGAACGAGGCAGTGCGGTGTAACGACCCCGTGCGTGAACGAGGAAAAACGCAGCGAAGGCACGCGACGCTGGCAAAGCCGAATGAAAGTCGCGGCCAAGGGCGGGTCGCGGAAGAGGGGTGCGACACCATCGCATCATGCCGGTTGGACAATGGCTGCGGCCTAAGGCCGCAGCAGTGCAGGAGAGGGCGACCAGAAATCCGGCAGCCAACTTTTAAGGGAGGCGGGACCACAGGGGGTCCCGTGGTGGCTCACTGGGCGGCCTGAATTGGGAAGGCCGAGGGTTTGTAACACCCGGCAGTAGGCAGAGGGCAGGCCCCTCCACTTGGGGGGCTGAAAATTCAAAAAGAAAGGGGGAACCCCCCCACCCCCGTGTCCGCTCAGTGCGCGGGCACCCTGGCCGGACCGCCCACGCCGGGCCGGACCCCCGCGTCGGGCCGGGCCATGCCGGCTAGGCCGGGCCGCGCCAAACAGGTTGGGCCACGCCCCACTGGGCTGGGCCACGGCCAACTAGGCTGGACCTGGACCCTGGTCCGGTCGACCCGGTTCGGGCCACCCCAGGGGTATCGGGCCGGGTCGGACCGGGCCCGAACCCCCTTTTTTTGGACAGACTCGTTTAAACGCCCATATCATGGGCTACGGACCTCCGATAGATGCACCTCCAGTTGCGTAGAGATCCTGGGATTGAGACGGTCGTTTTGGTATATTAAACTCAGGGTTTTGGGGAAGATTGTGTATGACCGGGTTGGTTCGAATATGAAACCATTCGGGCCCTCGGAGCGGAAACACTTATAACTTGAGCTCCAGACATCTGATTGAAGTGCTGCCAATTTTGTAGGATTCCACCTAGTGAGATGGTTATTTTGGCTTACTCATTTTGATGTTTGGATGCAGTTGGAGTATGGTCGGGTTGGTTTTGACTTAAAAACCAACCGGGCCCCTGGGACGAAGAAGCCAACAACTCTCAGACCGGGCGTCCGAATGACGTGCTATCTGTCACGTTGAGTTCCTTTTGACGAGACAGAACTTTGGGATACATAAACTCCGGACTACGTTTCAGTTGATGTATCGACCCCCTTGGCTCGTGTAGCGGACCCTCCTGGAATCGAGCATGCTGTGTGCGGGAACCCTAGAGCTGGTTGTGACTACGACGACGATGACAACTGTTCTAAGATCCTCTGTGGGTTCGACAACGATGAAGAATGTACTGGAATCCTCTGTGGGTTCGACAACGATGACTACTATTCTTGTATCCTATGTGGGTATGGCAGTACATGACTACTGTTCTTGTATGCTATGTGGGTCCGACAGTATTTGACTCTGTACTGGTATCTTACGTGGGTCCGGTAGAGTAGCTGGTCTTGTATCCTTTATAGTTCTGACAGCTTAGCTGTTCTTGTATCTTATGTGGGTCCGACAGCTTAGATGAATCAGTGGCTACATCTGGTCATCTCTATTGTTTTACGAAGAAGTATACCTGTGTGAGCTAAGTCTTGACTTTCAATCATTATCTTCGATATGATTGTTTTACTATCCTGTGTGGATTGGGTTGTGTTATCCTGTGTGGATTGGGTTGTGTTATCCTGTGTGGATTGGATTGTGCTATCCTATGTTGACTAGATCGAACTTTGGCTCTATTGTTGGATCCAAACTGGAATTGATGACTTAGGTATATATATGGGCATATACCTAAGTAGAGTTGGTTGTTACTTCGTGATAGTATCTTTCCTTTTTGGATTATCCTTCATGGATTTTGGGAGACCTTCGGGGGTCTCGGGGTCCCTACTGAGTAGCGTATACTCACCCCTGCATGGGCTATGCCCACACTACGTTGTGTTGGATGCAGACGATGGACAACGTTGATCGAGGTAGGAGCTCATGGAGCTGGACGGTACCTGGAGGTGGATCACTAGATGAGACGTACATGGAGTGGACGGTTGGGGCTGAGGAGTGTAGGAGATTCTCTATACCCACCCTTCAGGTGGGATTTCCATAGGATGGCTGGTGTTGCGGCTTTACTTTTCTGCTGCTGTACTCTTTTTTCAGTTGTACTTTACTTTAAGTTGGGTTTGTATTCTGGCCCATTTACATTCCAGCACTTACCTTTGTACTCAGTTTACTTAGTGTTTTCTTCTTCTTGTATACTCTGTGGTGTTTGTTATCTTCTTTAAAGGAAATTCTTTCCCTTATATCGGGATTTACGCCTTTGTTACTAGTCTCCAGCCCCTGGCCTATGAGAGACGGGCTTGGGGTAGTCACAACATGGGTCCCGAGGACGGGTCGTGACAAATTGGTATCAGAGGAGTTCGGTTCTACCACATAACACATGACTCTGATATTTCTTCTATGTGAAGCAATAGTGTTAAGGGCATTGAGTGTGGTTATCACTTCAGGGAGTCCAGTGTTGGTGTGGCGGCTGACGTATCCATACACCTGGACCCTGACTTTTTATTTCCGACGCAATGCAAAAAGATATTGATTGCAAGTTTGTTGTAAAATTATTCTTTATGATTACTTTGTGTCAGCTCACCAGGTATATTGTATTGACCGTGGCACACCTGTCTCTTTTCAGGATGGCCCCACGATGGAATCCATCTAGGGTTCAGATCTTTGTGCTAGACGACAGCCCACCGAGCAACGAGGACTCGGTGTAGGGCCATATTACAGCGGAGGCACCGACGATACCTCTACCCACCGAGCCACCGATGCCACCATCCCCAGACACTGAGAGTGCACATCACCTTAGTGCACTGCACGAGTTTTAGCGTCAGAGACCACCCAGGTTCCTCGGGGAGATGGACCCTCAGGCAGCTGAGGATTGGCTGGAGGTTTTAGTTCGAGTTTTCAGGTTATTAGGGACACCATTTGACCTCGTGGTGATCCTTGCAGCGAGTCTCCTACACACGGCAGCATGCAGATGGTGGAGCCTGATGCTCCAAGTGCATGACGAGGCATCTCTCCTTTGGTCAGACATCGAGAGCCTCTTTCACTCGGAGTTCTTCCCAGCCACCCTCTGTGTAGTGCGCATTCAGGAGCTACTACAGCTGCGGCAGGGCAGCATGATGGTAGCCTAGTACTCGGCGAGATTTACTGATCTCTCACGCTATTCCACGGACATGGAACGGGCCCCATTCTTCCGGCCCCGGACAATCGAGCAGGGACTGAGGCCTGAGATCAGGGCATCGATGATCTCTCTCAGCATTCCGACGCAGGCAGGAGTACTGGAGCGAGCCCTTCTTGTAGAGAGCTTTCTTGCTGAGCCTACACCAGCAGCGAGACCTACCGCAGGGTTGCATGTAGCTGAGTCTTCTGCATCTGGCAGTCGACGGATGTAACAGGGGTCTATGTGGACCAGACCATTGTGCGGACGACCTCAGGACACTGGCTCTGAGGTGTAGTGCACATGGCGCAGAGCCAGTCTTACGAGGAGCAGATAGTGCTATGCATGCGGCGGGCAGGACCACATGGCTCGTCACTGCCCGACCCGCCATACAGAGGAGCAGCAGACGGTTGAGGGACCACCCAAGTAGAGGAAAAGGTTTGACCGTGGTGGTCCGCAGGGAGAAGGAGGATGTGGCAGAGGAGCTGGCCAAGCATCAGGTGGTGGGCGACGCTTTGAGGCTCTACCCCCCCCCCACCAGGAGGTCCACCCCGACCACAGGGAGCTGACGGACAGAGGGAGGCTCAACTACAGGCAGCGGAGGCCTACGACCACGACGCACCTAAGATGATTCAATATACTATCTGTGTCTACACCACCCTTTATGTAGTTCTTATAGACACGGGAGCGATTCATTCTTTCATTGCCGTTGCCCTTGTTCGGAGCTCAGAGATTCCGACGGAGCCATTGGCATGATCCTTACGGCTAGAGACTCCTATGGGAGCAGACTCGATGATTACACACTCATGCCGACAGTGTGATCTTACTCTAGGAGGCAAGAGCTTCGGCTGGGATGTTATTGTAGTTGCGTTGAGGCCTTATAATGTCATCTTGGGCATGTATTGGTTATCTAAAGTCCATGCTCAGATTGACTGTATTAGGCGCAAGGTGCTGTGTGTCCACACCAATGGGAGAATGTTCTCCTTCACCAGTGAGAAGGGAGCCTTTGCAGTGCAGATGGACTCACGTAGAGGAGAGGACAGCCGATCACTCATCAGTTGGCTAGCCTCATCCTAGGAGAAGTTGACGTGTGGAGCCCGAGTATTCCTATAGTAGTGGATAAGTATGCGGACGTTTTCCCTGACGATGTTCCAGGACTACCTCCTCGCAGATAGGAAGACTTTAATATTGTCCTCTACCCCGGGATAGCCCTGATATCTACTCCATCATATCGGATGGCTCCCACTGAGCTTTGAGAGCTACGAGTACAACTGGAGGACTTGCAGGGAAGGGGATTCATCCGACCCAGTGTTTCACCCTGGGCTTCCCCGATTTTGTTCGCCAGAAAGGTGGACAGGAGCTTCCGACTATGTGTGGATTACCGTCTCCTGAACTAGGTGATTATGATAAACAAGTATCCACTTTTGAGGATTGATGACCTCTTTGATCAACTAAAGGGAGCATGGTGGTTCTCGAAGATAGACCTCAGGTCAGGCTATCATCAGTTCAGAGTTCGAGACGAGGATGTGCAGAAGATGAATTCCAGGTTTCGGTATGGCCACTATGAGTTCTTGGTTATGCCTTTTGGAGTAACCAATTCTATAGCAGTGTTCATGAGTCTCATGAACAGGATCTTCTAGCCTTACCTCGATCAATTTGTCGTGGTCTTCATCGACGACATATTGATATACTCGACCACTATGGAGGGGCACGCCTACCACTTTCAGGTTGTATTGGATACACTCCGAGAGCACCTGCTTTATGGAAAGCTCTCAAAGTGTCAGTTCTGGATACGTGTGATCCACTTCTTGGGAGACGTCATCTCGGAGGCGGTAGTTGCGGTGGATCCTGTGAAGATCGAGGCAATACTAGCTTGGAAGCCACCCAAGAGCGTGACGGAGGTGTAGAGTTTCCTAGGTTTTGCAGGGTACTATCGGAGATTCATGCTAGACTTCTCCAGAGTTGCGGCACCGCTTTCAGCTTTGACCAAGAAGGGGAAACCCTTCATGTGGTTAGACAGATGTCAGCAGTGCTTCCAGGATCTGAGACAGATATTGACCAGTGCACCTATCTTGAGGCTACCGGAGGAGGAAGTAGAGTACGTAGTCTACTACGATGCATTAGGGACCAGACTATGGTGTGTCCTGATATAGGAGTGGGTAGTGATTGGCTATGGATCACGACAGTTGAGGTAGAATGAGCAGAACTACACAACCCATGACTTGGAGTTAGTAGTAGTGGTCTTCGCCTTGAAGATGTGGAGGCACTATTAGATGGGCGAGCACTTTACAGTCTATTCTGACCACCAGTGTCTCAGGTACATCTTCTCCCAGAAGGACCTGAACCTGAGACAATGGCGATGGCTCGAGTTCCTCCAGGACTATGAATTTGAGATAGTCTATACTCCTGGAAAGGGGAATTTAGTATCTGATGCTCTCAGTATAAGGACAGGCATTCAGCTACTTGGAGAGGTGACAGAGTAGCTATCCACTTCGAAGATATCTTTCATGGATAGGGACGGGGCATCCTTCCTTTAGTTGCTCACAGTCACACCTCCACTTCTTCAGCGGGTCAGAGAGGCATAGCGTGGGGACGTTGACTGTGAGATCCGGCATGCGCAGATTTCCACAGGGTTGGCACCTGATGGTTTCTCTATAGGAGGAGAGCACAACGTCCTTTTCAGAGGACATACCATAGTACCGGCTACTTTATAGGAGGAGGTGCTAAGAGAGTTTCACACTTCCCCTTTAGTGGTACATCCAGGAGTGGCGAAGATGTACCAAGATCTCAGACGATAGCACTGGTGGCTGGGAATGAAGAAGGTTGTGGCAGAGTTCGTTTCTCGATGTCTCACCTGCCAACAGGTGAAGGCAGAGCACTAGGTACCAGCAGGCTTGGTACAACCTTAGAGGTCCTGGAGTGGAAGTGGGATCAGATATCTATGGATTTCGTGACTGGACATCCACTCACTTCCATAGGTCATGACTCTATTTGGGTGATTGTCGACCGACTCACTAAGTCGGCCCACTTTTTACCCATCAGAGAGTAGGGCTCAGTGGAGATCTTGGGACGCCTCTATGTTCAGGAGATTTTACGACTTCATGGTATTCCATCATCTATCATCTCTGATCGTGATGTGCGCTTTACTTCCCGTCTTTGGAAGGGGTTGTAAGAGGCATTCGGGATGCAGCTACATCTGAGCACCGCCTTTCACCCTCAGACGGATGGTCAGACAGAGAGGACCATTCAGACTCCCGAGGACATGCTCCGTGCATGTGTCCTCGACTTTGGTCATAGCTAGGAGGATCACTTACCCTTGGTGGTGTTTTCGTACAACAATAGCTACCACTACACCATTAGGATGGCACCATACGAGGCATTGTACGGCCGACCTTGCAGGTCACCTCTGTTCTAGACAGATGCTGGGGAGTCAGCACTTGTGGGACCATGGATGATCCAGGCCATGACAGAGAAGTTCCAGGTCATCTAGGAGCAGATGAGGACATCTTAGAGCCGACAAAAGTCTTAAGCTGACAAGAGGCGGAGACCACTAGAGTTCGAGGATGGTGACCATGTTTTCTTGCGGGTCTCACCTCGACGTGGATTACAGATATTTGGCCGGGGTGGCAAGTTATCTTCACACTTCATCGGACCATTCCCGGTTCTCAGTAGGATATGCGAGGTGGCTTATCGCCAGGTTCTACCACCTCAGTTGAACCGAGTGCCCAACGTCTTCCATGTATCTTAGCTGAGGGGATACGTGCACGACCTGATGCATATCATCGACCATTGGATACCGAATGTAATTTTATTATAAAATAATATTTCGAGTTTTTCCTAAGGTGCCTCTCACCCCTCTTATAAAAGGACACTACCCCTTCTCCTTAATTCACACTATAAAAGCAATTTGGCTCAGCAAAACCCTACTAAAATACCCTCTCAACTATCCTCCCTTACTCATAGAGTCCTTCCTTTAGTCATAAATCCAACCAATGGATCCCTTTTGATCAAATTAAAATGAAGAACCCAAAGAAGAGGTAAATATTTTATCTTCTTGTTTAAGTTCCTTTCTTCTTCCACTTCCCCTTTCTTTATTGTTTCCATTATAAAATAATATCTCCAGTATCTTCATTATAATGTGATTTTATTATAAATATGGTACAACCATAATAATTATTGTATCAATCCTTTTAATGACATGTCACTATACATGCGTACGTATGACTTACCGTCTCCACGTCGTGGTGTAATTGTTATTCAATACATTATTACTTTGATTGGTATAATAATGATGTGTAATTGTTGTAAATAATAAATATAACATGATAATGATTCTATATATATGATATACCATCAAATTATATATTATTTTAATATCAAATGAATGATTTTGTCACTCGTGCGTACGTATGTATTACCATCTCCACGAATGCGATGAGATTCATTTCCCATAATAATCCATTAAAGACTAATTTTCATTAGATGATTAAAAGTAATTTTTAATGAAATAATATCATTATGAGTACGAATAAGATACATACTATCCATAAAAATCATTACTTACGTAACAATTCATATAAAGGAAAATGAATTAGTTAACTCCTGAAACGACGATAATAATAAAATATTATAAACAAAGCAATATTAAAAGATCATGCATGATATAATATTAATGTATATGATTATTGTATAATTTAATAACCATTATTTTACCATTATATAGGAGGTTAACCTACCCTTGAACAATGAAAAGTACAAGGTAATGGTTAATTTTACAATATTTTTATTATCCGAGATTGTTTTTACGTAAGTATCTACTGGGACCTCTTTTTCATCCACATCCATGTTTCTTAAAAATGTATTTCAAAACATTTTTAATATTTAATAGAAAATGGGGTAATGTAGTTTATACCCTTATTTGACCTTATATGTTTTGAAAGGAATATTTCTGTTGTTTTCCAAACAAGGTACTTTATGACCATTTCGACAAAATTTAGGTAAGAATTTTTTTTAAATTATACGGTGGGTGCAGCTATTTTATACCATTATAACATCGTAGAAGTTTCCCTTAAAATCTTACAAGAATATTTTCAAAATAATTTTCTTCTTTATAAATATGTGACTCTTAAATTATTTTAAAATAGAAAGAGATATTTCTTAAAAAAAAGGTTTTGATTTCATATATGTCAACATACGTTGAGGGATTTTGAGCTTATTTGATGTTGATTTATTATGGTACAAATCATCCATATTATATTGAAGGTTTTGTGATATGTTTAACTGTGGATTTGTTATTTTTACACCATTCATGGTTTATGGATAAAGTATTGACAATTTATATGCTAGTTTTAATATTAATGTTTATGTTATGTTTAAACCTTTTCATATGAGGAATGAATTGGACTTTGTAAGTGACGGGTGGAGCCCACTATAGCTCCTCGATGCATTGGTTGGTCTCATGAGACAAACTAGTGTCTTTGCAAAAGGCTTTGAAAAAAATATTATTTGTAGTCTTGGCACAAGGCCTTGTCTATGTGGTTATAAAAGTCTGGAATTATGTATTCCATCATTATGAAAGTGGATATTGATATTGCATGTGATTATTTGACTAGTATAATATCAATGTGAGTAAGTAAATGGAATTATTTTGATTTTATCTTTGCCATATTATGCTGAAGTTCAAGTTTAAAAGGATTTTTTCAGTCTTATACATTGCCTTAAATGTTTATGCTTATTTATGAATGTTTCAACAATGTTGTTATCCATAATGAGAATCTGAGATCACCCCTTTCTATGTTTTAATTTTCCTAGGATGCGAAGAATTATATTTTGACTGGCCTGCAGGGAGAGTCTATGGGATCTTAGTTTTTTATATGGAAACAATGTTTTTGTATTTTTCCATTTTAGTATGTAATGTAAACCATATGAATGTATCCAGTACTTCCAAGTCTAATAAACTAATTAGTCTTTAGAGAATTTATCTTTTTTGATCATGAAAATGTTACATAATAATGAACTGAATCTGGGTAACTAGGGTCAGGGCGCTATAGTTTGTATTAGAGGGAGGTTTTGTAAAAACCTTGGAATCTAGATTTAGATAAACTTTGAATAGATCATAGTATCCTAAGATATAATTTTAGGATTAGTGTAGAAGAACTTCCATGAATTTTGATGTTGTAGAGATTTTGTGAGTTTTCCAGGAAAAACATCCCTGTCTGGATATGAGCTGGTTGAGGTGGATCTGGAAGAGATGTACCTAGGGGTAAAACCCAAAAACACTGCTTTAAGCTAGACTCAAACTGGAAGTGTTTCATGACATCGGGCCTCACTGCACTCTTAGTTACGACACTCCTAGGGGATATGCTTAGGATAATTATAATTTTCATTACAAACCATTATAAAGGGTTTATGAGTAGATACTTCCTCAAAGAATATTTTTTGTGATTATGGTTTATATTCATAAATTCTATAGTTTTTGTTAAATGTTTTACAAGTTTGGAATTATTTAGTTTGATTCATAAACTAATCTAGTGTATGACATTGTTTAGAAATTGAACCTAGTGGAAGGAATGGAAACTGTATCAATGCATTCACTCCATGTTGAGATTTCCCTCCTACTCAAGATAATTATAGTGGAGCAGGCGATACAACTGGTTCTGATCAGCTTATCACTATACTAGGACAACTAACTTAGGTTATGAATAATAACCTTACCTTTATGGAGCACCCTGATCCACAATGCAGAGGATTAATGTTAGACCGCTTCATGAGGCAACAACCACCAACATTAAATGGGAGTAAAAATCAACTAGTGGATGAGCAATGGATAAATTCTTTAGAGAAAATATTCCATGCCTTGGGGAGTAGTGAATGGGAAAAAGTTTTCATGGAAGTTTACCGCCTCAATAGAGATGCTGATCAATGGTGGTCATTGATATAAAACACAAAGGAAGATGATGAAGTATAAAATATCGAAAGGACAATGTTTAAAGATATTATCTTAGAAAAATACTTTCCTTGTGACCATCGACCAGATATAGAAAGGAAATTTCAGAGTCTGCAAAAAAAAGAGGATGAGAATGTCGCAAATAAGAGGCTAACTTTACAAGGTTAGTGAGACATTCTGTAGATTATATATTTAACCCAAGAAGTAAGATTGATCATTTCTTTCATGGGTTAAAACCATTTTTCTGTTGAGAATTAGTCTCACAATCATTATCATCACATGGGGATATTGTCTTATGTGCTATCAAGACAGAAAAAGAATTCTCCATGTCTTATAACTTTTAAGTAATGAATGAGAATAATAGATCTCTTAAACACTCTGGAAATGGAAATAATGGGAATAAGGGAAAAGTTGAATATCCATCCTGCAGTATATGTGGGAAGAATACCCTGGTACTTGCCTGATGTGAATGGGAGTCTGTTACATGTGTGGTGAAAAAGTCCACCAAGCTCGTGATTACATGGGGAAGAAAGAGGATATCTATGTTTAATGCTACAATTGTAGATAAAAGGGGCATTATGAAAATGAATGCATTAAGAACTAGGGTAACTTAACTCAGAAAAGGCCAAGGGATCAAGTCCAAGATTATGTTAGCACGACTACTCAGGTTGAAGCTCGGAAAGATGCGGTGGTAGGTAATTTAATGGTTTCATAAAGTTTATAAAATGATTTATTTCATTATGGATAATTGCGTTGTTACATATCTTCCCATTTTTCGAAGAAAATTAGATATTTCCAATTTTATTTAACAATGGAGTTGTCAGTCAAAAACTCATAATTGAAGTATTATCACAATAATGTTTTGTGAATCAGTTCCCATTAGGGAATATAAATTCTCTTTATCTACGGATCTCATCGTCATACCCATGATTGAATTTGATATAATCCTCGGCATGGATTGGATTTCATACCATGATGTGAAAATTTATTATAAGAAATAGGTTACGATTTTTGATGAAAATGATAAATAACACCTTATCATTAGAGCAAAATCATCACCACCTGATTCTTATCTAGATCCACCCCCAATACCTCAACTAAAATCAATTATTGGGGAGGAAGAGAATGAAATAACTGTGGGTGAGGACAAGAATGTTCAAATAGAGGATGTACCTATGGTGAAAGAATATGTTGATGTGTTTCCAGAAGATTTACCTGGACATCCTCTAGAACAAGAAATTGAGTTTTCCATTGATTTAATTCCTGGTTCAAGGCCCATATCGAAGACCACTTATAGAATGGACAATGTGGAATTAGTGTAACTAATGAAGAAACTAGATTAATTGAGTAATAAGTGATTTATTCACCCGAAATTTCTCTATGGGGATCCCCTATCCTTTTTGTTAAGAAGAAAAATGGATCTATGAGGTTGTGCATTGACTTCATGGAGATCAATGATATAACAATAAAGAACAAGTATACCCTACCTCACATTGATGATTTATTCAAACAACTTAATTGAGCTCAATATTTTTCAAAGATTGACTATAGATTTGGATATCATCAGTTGTGTATGAACAAGGAAGGCATTCCAAAGGCAGCATTTCGAACCAGGTACGAACATTACGAGTTTATAGTAATGCCTTTTTGGATGACTAATGCACCATATGTCTTTATGGATCTAATGAATAGATTTTTCACAGAATATCTTGATGACTTTGTAGTGGTATTTATTGATTATATCTTGGTATACTCCAAAAGCTACGAAGATCATGAAAATCACTTGCACATTATCCTAAAGACTCTTAGAAGACATGAATTATATGGGAAGTTTAGCAAGTGTGAATTCTGGCGTCAGGAGACTTATTTTCTTGGACATATCGTCTCTATGGATGGAATCTCCATTGACCCTTCTAAGAAAAGAGAAATCCATGATTGGCTAGCACCGACAAGTATAACTGAGGTACGCAGTTTTATTTGTTTAGCAGGTTATTATCGGTATTTCGTCCAGAATTTCGGCCGATTGGCTAACCCATTAACCAAGGTCACACGTAAAGGTGTTAAATTTGTTTGGACAAAAGAGTGTGAATAATGTTTTAAGGAACTGAAGAGAATATTATTCAATGCTTCTATCTTGACTCTACCATCAGGTAATTATGGTTTTGTTTTCTATAGTGATGCTTCAATGAAAGGACTTGGTTGTTTCCTTATGTAGAATGATTAATTTTTTTTCTATAAATCACGATAGCTAAAAATTCATGAGAAAAACTATACTACTCATGATCACGATTTAGCAGCTGTAATCTTTGAATTTAATATTGGGAGACACTATCTCTATGGTGAAAAATGTGAGATATATACCGATCACAAGAGTTTGAATTATATTTTCACACATAAAGAACTCAAAATGAGGCAAAGGAGATGGCTTGAACTACTCAATGATTATGATTTCACTATACACTACCACCTTTGGAAGGAAAATAAGGTAGAAGATGATTTGATTATAAATGATCATGGAGTTTTGAACAATATTAGAGATGAAAAGGATCCTATATACATGGATCTAGTAAAGATGGATATGGGAATCACAAAGGAAGGTGAGACATCAATACATTTTCAAATGGTTTCCAAACCATCTTTACTAGAAAGGATAAAGTGTTTTCAGACCGTTGAGGAAGAGTTTCAAAAGAAGAATAAAGCAGTGAATGCTGGGGTGTTGAGTGAGTTTGTGTGTGAAGAAGTAATTTTGAAATTTTGGAAAAAGATTTTTGTTCCTGACATACCGGATCTAAAAATGGAATTGTTGGATGATGATCAAAGCTCCAATTTCCCTATACAACCTGGTAGCACCAAAATGTTTATATATTTGAAGAAACATTTTTGGTGGGACAACACGAAGAGGGATACTGCTGATTTTTTGTCAAGGTGTATGGTTTTTCTACAAGTGAAAGCGGGAAGGAAATATATTAGATGAGACTTGCGACCTCTTCCCTTACCTGAGTGGATATGGGATAATATTTTAATGGAATTTCTCATGGGACAACCAAATACTCCTTAATGGAATAAATAAATATGGGTCATTATTGATCATCTTACCAAGTCGGCAAATTTTCTTCTCAGAAGAGTAGATTTACCACTTGAACATCTCGTAAGACAATATATTAATGATGTTTTGAGACTTCATTGACTACCTCTATCGATTATTTCTGATCATGATCCCAGTTTTACATCATTATTTTGGAAAAGTATGTGGGATCAATATTTACCTCTAGTATAATTTTCCTATAACAATAGCTTCCATTCAAGTATTCAGATGTCACCATATTAAGCATTATACAGAAAGAGATTTCGCACACCAACCTATTGGGATGATGTTGGTGAAAGAAAAATAGTTCATCCAGAACTGGTCGAGGAAACGATGGAAAAGGTAAAGGTAATCCAAAACCACATCAAAGCATATCAATGTAGGAAGAAGAGCTATGCCGAAAACCAAAGGAAGTATTTGGAATTTAAGGTATGAGTTCATGTTTTCGTGAAGGTATCTCCATGGAAGCGTGTTATACATTTCGGTAAGAAGGGAAAATTGAGTCCCAGGTATATCATACCTTTCAAGATTCTCGAACAAATTGGGGCTATAGCTTACCATTTGGTAATGCCACCAAGTCTTTCTGAAGTTCATGATGTGTTCCACGTATCACTATTGAGACAAAACATTCCCGACCCAACACATGTACTCACCTATGAGGAATTAGAACTGGAACCCGATTTGTCTTATTGCGAAGATACTGCCAAGATTTTTGATACAAGAGAACAAGTGCTGAGAAATCAGATGATTCATCTAGTAAAAGTTCTATGGAGGAACCATAAGATTGAAGAGGAAGTGTCAAAACCCGAGGAACTTATGATGAAGAACCACCTGAGTCTTTTTATACAGCAATATTTTAGAAATTTTGAGGACGAAATTATTTGAAGGAGTGGAGAATGTAACACTCTAAGCTTCCACAATATACTTCTCTTTGAATAATACAATAGAATGTGTTTTAAGCAACTTCGATTTCTAACACACCACAACCAATCAAACTTGCATTCATGAAAAGTGATACCCACTTTTTAATTTTTTTAAAAGTTTTAACTTTCAAAATGGACTTCATTTTTGTATTCAGAATACCAAAATTACCTTAGGGTGAATTTTTGGTATTTTTCTGAAAACTTTCAATTCTCGATGAATAGTGAAATGCACTGAGTTGTTTAAAACTGCCTTTTTATTGAAAAAATTATTATTATTATTTAAATTTATTTTAGGTAAAAATAGATACATAATACCTATATATGTTCAATGTAATTAATTGGAGTCTGTTTATAATAATTTTAGATATATAAAAATTTTATTGACCTTTTTACCATCTTTTACCCACCTCCAAGGATAATTTTCAAATTTACATAAAACATAATTTTACGACTTCTCTAAGTTGAATTTAAAAAATTCGAGAGACACAGTTGATATCAGTAAGTAAAATTTGGTTCAATAAGACGAAAATAATTTTTGGTGAATAATATCTTTTTACTTTAATTTACCACAGTTAAAAGTAAATAGGGTAATTAAGGGTAAAAATGTTATTATTATTACACTAAAACATGTCCTAATTAATTTTAATAAGTGTAATTAGACCAAAAAAACCTTAGGAATAAAATATGATCCTTTAGGTCCACTTGTATTAGATTTGGACATATATTATTTTTTAATTCAAAGAAAAGTTAAAAGTTTGAAATTAAATGTTTAATAAATAAACCATTTTTTAATATAGTGTTACACATAAGTTAAATTTGACTATAAATATTAATTGGAAAGTTAAAGATATTTCCTAAAGATTCGTATTTTATTTATATTTTTTATACCTTAAATAATTAAATTAATAAATGACACAATGATGATGCAGTAATTACAATATTAAAGAATGATTAAAATAATATATATTATAAATATCCAAATAAATGTAATTTGAGACTTTTTATGAATTACACTAATTATATAAGTTAATATGACATGTCAGGGTTTTTCAGATGAATTGTTTTCAAAGTAATAGTTCTATTATTAATTTATCAAAAACAAAATAACAAATAGTGCCAAAATTGACATAATAGAGTTTTTAAAACAAATATATTATTATTAATTGATATTATATTCCTAAAAATCTAAGGCTCAACCAAAAGACTTATATAATGATATTTGTATCGTTAATGACCAACTTGTGTTTTTCTTTAAGTATATAGTATGTTTATTAACCATTTAATATAAAAATAGAAAGAGACATGGTAAATGTAAAACTATTTAACCAAGTGTTAAATCTAAAAGATAAGGTTACTATAGTGACCCAAACCTGTCTAAAATCTATTGGATGAGTTGTTTTCGACCCATACCCACCTTTTCTTTTAAATAATTCTTTTTTGAGCTATTATAAACCGAAAATGATTTTTTTATAAAATAATATTTCTCGCGTTTCCTAAGGTTCCCCTCACCCGTCTTATAAAAGGGCACTCCCTCTTCTCTCCAATTATCACCTTCAAAGCCATTTGGCTTAGCTAACCCCTACCCAAATACCCTTTCAACTATCCACCCTTAATCTTACAGTCCTTCCTTTAGTCATAAAGGCAACCTATAGAGCCATTTTGATCAAATAAAAAGGAAGAACCCGAAGAAGAGGTAAATATTTCATCACCTCTTTCAGGTTACTTTCTTCTTCCACTTCCCCATTTATTGTTTTTTCCATTATAAAATAATAACTCCATTATCTTCTATATACTATAATTTTAATATAAATATTGTACTACCATATTCATTATTCTATCCAATTTTTAAATGACATGTCACCATACCTGCGTACATACGACTTTCTGTGTCCACGTCGTGGTGTAATTGTTATTAAATACATTATTAATTGGATGGGTATAATAATGATTTGTAATTGATGTAAATAACAAATTTCAAATGATATTTATTATTTTTATATGATATAATATCCAATTATATATTATTTTAATATTAACATAATGATATTGTCGCTCGTGCGTATGTACAGATTAATGTCTCAACGAACACGATGAGATTTATTCCCCATTGTAATCCATTGAAGATTAATTTTCATTAGATGATTAAAAATAATTTTTAAAGACATAATATCAATCTGAATATGAATAATATACATCCTATCCAAAACAAAAATTACTTATGTAACAAAGCATATAATGGAAAAAATCATTTATCACCCGAAACGACGATAATACTAAAAAAATTATTAACATAGATATATTAAAAGATCATATATGATTTCCTATTAATGTATATGATTCATGTATAATTTGAAAACAATTATTTCAACATTATACATGAGGTTAACCTACCCTCAACCACGGAAAAATACATGGCAAGGTTTAATTTGACAATCTTTTTATTATCCGAGGTTATTTTTACGTAAGTATCTACTAGGACCTCTTTATCATCCACATCCTTATTTCTTAAAAATGTATTTCAAAAAAATTTACTATCTACTAGACAATGGTTTAAATTCATTTATAACCTTATTTGACCTTATATGTTTTGAAAGGAATCTTTCCGCCGTTTTTCAAACAAGGTACTTTATGAACTTTTCGAAAAAATTAATGTAAGAATGTTTTTTTAACTTTTACGATGGGTGCAGATATTTTCCTCGATTATAACATTGTCGAAGATCTCCTTACAATATTATAAGAATATTTTCAAAATAAATTTATTCTTTATAATTATGTGACTCTTAAATGAATGCAAAATATAAAGAGATATTTCTCAAAAAAAGGTTTTGATTTCAGCTATGTCAACATCCTTTAATGGAATTTAAGATTATTTGAATTTGATTTATTATGGTACAAATCTTCTATATTGTATGGAATGTTTTGTGATATGTTGGACTGAGGATTTGTTATGTTTACACCATTCATGGTCTATGGATAAAGTATTGACATTTCATATGGTAGTTTTAATACGAATGTTTATATTATATTTAAAAATTTTCATATATGGAATGCATTGGACTTAGTAAGTGATGGGTGGTGCCCGCTATATCTCTTCGATACATCGGTAGGTCTCATAAGAAAAACTAGTGTCTTGGTAATAGGCTTTGACAAAATCTTATTTGCAGTCTTCACACATGGCATTGACTATGTGGTTATGAAAGTCTAGCATTATGCATTGCATCATTATGAAATTGGAAATTGATATTTCATGTTATTTTTTTACTATTAGAATATCCATGTGAGTAAGTAAATGGTATTATTTTTATTTTATCTTTTCCATATTATGCTGATGTTCAACTTTAAAAGGCTTTTTTTGTCTTATACATTTCCTTAAATGTTATGCTTATTTATGAATGTTTCTGCTATATTGTTATCCATACTGGGCATCTGAGCTCACCCCTTTCTATGGTTTATTTTTCCTAGAATGAGAAGAAGTATATTATGATTGAACTCCAGGGATAGTCTATAGGATCTCATTGTTGTCTATGGAAACAATGTTTTTATAGTTTTCCATTTTATGATGTAATGTAAACCTTATGAATGTATCTTTTACTTCCAAGGCTACTAAACAAATGATTCTTTAGAGACTTGATCTTTCGTGATAATGCCAATGTTATGTAATAATGCACTGAATCTGGGTAACTGTGGTTGAGGAGCTACATAAAAGGATTTTTTTCTGGTTTTATCCATTGCCTTAAATTTTTATGCTTATTTATGAAAGTTTCTGCTATATTGTTATCCTTACTAAGCATCTGAGCTCACCCCTTTCTATGTTTTATTTTTCCTAGGATGCGAAGAAGTATACTATGATTTACCTACAGGGATTGTCTATGGGATCTCAGTGTTGTCTATGGAAACAGTGTTATTGCACTTTTCCATTTTATGATGTAATGTAAACCATGTGAATGTATCTACTACTTCAAAGGATACTAAAAAAATTGGTCTTTCGGGACTTGATCTATTGTGATCATGTGAATGTTAGGTAATAATGCACTGACTCTAGGTAACTAGGGTTGGGGAATTAAAATATTTCAATGATATATGTAAAGGATGTTGTCTAGATGTATGCGGAAAAATTTTCATTCATTTCTGATCATGATCCCATGTTAACCATTAATTTTGTTTTTTTTATTTTTCAACATGATATGAATACTAAATTAAACATCAATGTTTCATATCTCCCCCAAACTAATATTATATCTCTAAGGAGTATCATGACAATCAAGATAATGTGAAAATGAAAATAAATGAAACATTCAATAGTATGGGATTAGCATCCCCATTGGATGAATTCTCAAACAATAATATCTTTCAATTGAGTATTCAAATTGTCCCATTTAAATTTATATATGATAAAAGATTTATAACTCCAATGAATTGGGATGAAGTTAGGGAATGGAAGAAAATTTGACCTAATAGTATACAATAAATTATAGAGATGGTTGAACATATCGAACAACATAGAAAATATTCAAAAAGTAATTAGTATATATATAATGAAAACCACAGAAGAGACTAAGAGTTTTGAAGCAAGAGAAAATGTGTTCACTAAAATACAACCATGGAAGTTATTCTTCTGGTTTTAATAAAGGTTATGATCATCCTTAGGTATATTGGCCCCATAGAAATCCTTGATTACAATGGATCTATGGAAAATTAGTTAGTACATCAACCAAACAAGGATCAAGTTGGGTATGTGTTCTATATATCTCTTGTATGGAATTATATACTAGATCACTCACATCATCTAAATGAATACGTGGTTTATTAGGAACATGACCTTTCCTATAAGGAAGAGTTAGGTAAAATCTTGGACCATAGAAATAGAGTTCAATGAAATAAGATAACTCATGTTGTCAAAGTGCTTTGGTGAAATTATAAGAAAAAATAACTATCATGGAAACCATATGAAATATAATATAAGTACACTCATCAATTCTTAGTTGAGGATATGAGTTGATATATTTTCGATGAAATTTATAAAAGGGGTATGTAACAGACCAAAATTTAATGTATATTATGTTTTACTTATAACTAAATAATGCCTATCATAATTATCTATATAATATAGTTCAAACACATGTAATAATTAATGATTTATTTCATTAAATGAGAAAATTTTTCTAAAAGAACATATTTAGCCGTAATAAATGATAATTAAATAGTGGTTAAGAAAATAATTACTATAGTAGGACACTTTGGATTAGCTTGACCCCCCATAATAGTAATGAACAACACTGTAAAAAAGTTATATAAAATTATTAATAAAATTGAAATTTTTGAAATAGAAAATATAGAGCATTTTGTTTTTAAGATTTAAATTATGACTAAAGTAATTTAAGGGTATTTAAATTAGTTAATATGACTATTTGAGTAGTAATGCGACATATTGGAATTGTAACATGGCTATTGAAATTATAATTTGACCTCAAAATAATAAAATATATTATAAATGATATTTATGAAGAGTTATTTAAAAATTAACTAATAATTTTATTCCTTAAAATATGTACCATTATTAAAATCTCAAAGATATTATAATTTTTTTATTAAACTAGATTTTAATTATTTTTAATAAAAATATAATTTTTATGATAACAATTAAAATTATCAAATATTGAATATAATTTTGATAAAATTTAGAAATTTTTTTGAATGAAAATTTTAATATATTATAAGTTAAATCCTTTTGTAATTTTCTAAAAACAATAAATTTTTATGTGAATAGTAAAAAAATTTTATAACATGTATGTTTTATAATATGTCCTTCACAATGTAATAATGGCAAACTAAATTATGTAATTTCAGGAATGAAAAAACATATCTAAAAAGTTATATAATTCATGAAATTAAAATTCTAAAAAAAGTGTAGTGTAATTCCTAAAATTATATTTTATTAAATTAAAATAACACTACATCATTTTTAAATTTTTCATTTTAATAAACTAATGGTTGTAATTTTTTTTAAAAATAAAATCCCCAAAATAATTCTACATTATTTGAATATGAATTCTAATTTTATGAATTTCAATATTATAATGTTTATCATGTAAATTATATTGTATTTAATATATTAACTCCAAAATACGCATCTCGCCAAGTATAAAAACCAAATTTGGTTCCCCTTCAAAGAATCTTCTCCTACACATACCAAATCCAAACAACTACCCCAATTCACACTATTAATAACTTATTATCCTTATGTACATTATGAATCACATAACTACATGAATTAAAATATTTTATTTCCCTAGATAGAAAGAATCACAGAGAAAAAGGTAATCTTCCGTCAAAATTTTCTTTTATTTACCTCTTCTGTAAGTTTATTCTCATTTCCATTCAAAATCAAAAATTAAAGGTTTAGTTTAGAAGTATGATAAAACTATATTTTTTACATTGTCATATTTTAATTATTTTACTTTTGAAATCTTTTTTTTATACTTCTCTACCTCTTATATTGACAATATCACATCAACGGTTAATTAAGCCCCATTTAGGATATTTCTAACACTATTATTATCACCACATTCATGAATGGTAAGTATGAATTATATATTATGTAAATATAAAAAATAATTTAATTTTTTATTATATGATTTATATTTTATATATAAATGACCTTGAATAAAAACATTGAAATTGAAACAAGATAAGATTATTTAATGAAAATATTACATTAATTCATTTAAATATTACAAGGATTATTATAAAACTAAATAAAATATTTATAATGGATCAATTATTATATAAATTAATTTATTTAAATTGTTTTTTAATGTGATAGAAATCATATTTTAAATATTGTAGGTGTAAGTTAGATAAACCAAAATAAGCTTTAACGTATGATGATTCATGATCCCAACTATTTCTTTTTTGGGTTATCACGTTTTTTGAATTATTTTGATTATGGATATTCATATAATGTATTTTAAATTTCATTTCACTATTATTTTCCTTTTATTTCATGGTATATTTATTTTTTTACCATGTTGAAATTATTTAAAAGGAAATTTCAAGGAAATTTCTAAATGATTTTATTTTATAAACTACTGCATTGACTCTTTTGGAGTTTCTCATTCTCCATTGAAGAAGGACCAATTTGATGAAAAAATTTGATATCTATTATTCATTTAGGAACCTCAATGAAAAAACCTTAAAGCTATGATTTTTAACATTCTATTGGAACTTATCCATTCCCTTGGGTCTATTTCTCATGTATAATTGTTGTAAGTTATATTTCCATATAGATTGTATGATTATGATAATTATATATTGTGGAAGGTTGCATTAATATTTTATATCCATCCAATTAATTAGTTAATGTGTTATATCTAATGAAATTATGTTTATTATGTGTGAACATGGTGCCATAAATTGTTTTATAAAATGTGATCATACAAAATAGGAAAAGACTCCTTTATTGAATAAAAGAGGCATTATATAATAAATAAAAAGAGTTTTGGCGAAATTACATTTTGATGAAATAATAGATATCATTGTTTATTTCATTGGGATAGGTCAATTCTAATGTATTTACCCATTTATTTTTCATCCCACAATCCAAATAATTTTCTTCAACATATATATGTGTGATGATAAAATTCGTAGACATAATATCCTCCATGAATTTCATCGATTCAGAAGACATATTCCTTTTTATAATGATATTTCTATTTATTATAGCTTTCAAAATTGTTTTCGATTCCTATTTTATCCACAATATTATCCATCCTCGCTCCTATTTCATTTTTATCACTTCAATTATGGAATGCATTTTAGAATAAAGAGATATATTGATTCTACTAAGACCAAGGAAGAAACTTGTTGTATAACTATAATAAGGAAGGGTTGAATAATTTTTATATATTATTATATTTAAGGGGTGTATGAAAGGAATTTTTTCAATATTGTAAACATTTTTATCCTTTAATATATTAATTTTATGATATTTTTCATAAAATGATATAAAATTAATGTAGTAAATTGTTCGGTCTATAATATTTATGGGGTCAATTAAGATAAAACATAAAAAAATTCAAATATGACTCCAACCATATCTAGATTATTATTTTTAGTAATACTATTCTCTTTATTCCTTCTAACATTATCTATCTAATTTCATTACTATAAAATGTTTCTAAATAGACATGGATTAATTGAAGCAACATGGAAATCATAAAATGTATTCATGATTGTATAACTATAAATTATAATATATATAAAATGTTATGTTAATATCATCCTAAAATTTAAATTTATCCATAAAAAAATATTCAATACCAACCATAAATCCATGTAACATAAATAACACATAATTATAAGTTTAATATAAATCATTTCACATTATAATATTCTCATGATTATTTGGGTTTAGTGTTTTACAAAATAATAATGATATATTCCAAATAAAGTGCACACATCTATATAGTTTACATTTTTTCTACAAAAAAAATATATTCTTCAATTTACACCATTGTTTCGTTAAATACATTTTTACATTTTTGAAACATGTTTCCATATAAGAAACATTGATAGTTCTGTAGTTACTACAAATTCTTGGATCTGATGAAAGGTATTTGAAAAAATTAGATGATCAACAAAAACTCAATAAGGTATAAAAAATTAATAAAATCCATTATTCAAGTTAAAACATACAAACCCATTGATTTTTTCACTTTTCCATTATTTACTTTGAGATTATAAAATAAAACAGAATCACATGTTAAAATAAACCATTAATCCAATAAAACCTTCAAACCCTTAAAATTCATATAAAACCCATGAAGGAAATCATAAGGTAAAATATTTGATTTTTTCTTTCTCAATTTCCTAGAGCCCTTATAATATGAGTAACCTAATATATTATCTTAAATATTTTGAATTTAAAGAGTAAAACATTACACAAAGCGTTTAAGAGAGATATCATAGTCTCACCCATCATCATTTATAATGACTAATTATTTTATCAGAAAGAAATTATTGGAAATATATTTTTTGTCATAATACCCTTAAAACACATTTGAACACAAAAGCAATGAACAATCCTTCTTCAATGAAAAATAATGAAAAATATCATTTTCCTTTTAAGGTTATTATAAATTAAAAATTCCTCACAAAAGGGGAAATCAATATTTTTGAAAAAAAAATTATAAAATTGTATAGAGGACTACTAATAGTTGTTGAACTTGGGGTCCTAGGACCAAATTTTTATACTTAGATTGTATATATAATAAAAAAAGTAAATATTGACTAATTTATTTATCTAATAGCATTCATAGTTCTGAATGACATTATATTAATAATATCTTAGAATATTAATTGTAATGAAAAGGGAAATCTATTTCCCACTATGAAGAGAAACATCGAATTCCAGGATGACAGTTTATGTGAAAATATTAATTTTAATTAATTATTTCATTAATAATAATTTATTTGAGCATCATGAATCATTAAAATGGGTGTTTATTATTGTTATTTGGGTTTATATTATAATTGATTCTAAATTAATTTCATGTAATATTTGAAACAAAAAGTCTGTTATAGAAAAATAATACTAAATATTATGTATTCCTTAAATAATACGAGAAACTTAATTTTTTTTAATCCATGTTCCATTTACATTAAAGTACACGCTCTGGAATTATGAAACATTTTGTGCCAGTAATTTTTCATATGAGTTGATTGAATAAAAAAGGACCATACTGAATTGTATGGAAAGGTACTCACTATGTTTCTACCATGTAAAATGTTGTTTAATATTTTATTACATTTTAATTAAAATAAAATTATTAATATTATTTAAAATCAATGAGGATTGTAATTTCCAACCCAATTGGATAGGATACGATTAAATAAATTCATTGATTTATAATATAATTAGTATGGTTAATTCAAGTATCTTTTATCTTATTGATAAAATAATTCAAATGAAAACTAGCTATGTGTAGTAATTTCATGTGTATAACCAATCATGATCTTTTACCATACCTATTTATTTTTTTGTTTTATGATATTTTATTTTTTTGCAATGTTTTTCAAATATTTATTTTTAAATTAAATATGATTCCATGTCTGTAATCCCTTTATCCTTTAATATATAGGACATACTTATCAATTGTTTTTCTAATTCACCTAAAACAATTATTTGGTTCCTATCACCGATGTGTGGGTCACAAAACATATATAATAAAAATAATATCTGAAGGTGCATGGAGGTCATTCCTGATGGAAACAAGAAGAAACCAACCCAAATGATACATCCATGGATTGGTAGAATGAAACAACTCATGACAGGTCGCTCCCATAGAGTTTTCTAAGAGTTTCATGGGTTGATTTATTGTCCTCCCAATAAATCAACCATTAAATAATATAATGATCATATAATTTGTTTATTTATTTTATTTCTTCCTTATGCATGATTTATTTTATTTATTCAAGATCATGATCGCATAAATAAATTAGCTCATATAAAATGATGGAATTTGAATACAATGGATATGTGTCAATATTTTTGAATCATAGTTAACCCTTAAATTAAAATCCACTTAATATTAAAAATACATGTTTTAGATAATATAATAAAATTTCACCATTATAAAAAATTCATTCAAGTTTATATTATGTATTTGAAAATTCCATTATCTAAATTAAAATGCACCCATATTTTAAATGAGTTTTATCCTCCCCCGAGGTTAGAGTTAATTATCATGAATTTTTAACTATGATAACCATTCAACATAACTGATTCTATATTAGATTTAATGGATTTAGTCTCTCGAATAAAATTATTGTGGAATGTTTTGTTGGAATCCGAGTTAAGGTTATAGTATTAGGGAGTCCACACAATAATTCTTGGAATTTCTAATTTTTATATTGAGCGACCACATACCTAGTTACTTATTAATAAATTTAATGCCCTCTATCTTGATTATAAGGGGGAAAATATATATCCATTACCCTAAAATTTATAATGTGATGAGAAAATGTGCATTCAATTTTTAGGGTCACTATAAATTGATGAAATGATGGGATACTTAATAAAAATATAAATACTATTATTAGGTCACATATAATTTTTAGTAAAGAAAATTACTAATAATTTGAAAAATTCATGTTGAATAATGAAAAATTTATCAACCACAATATCCATATGATCAATTTTAGAGAAAGACCATATCCTAACTAGATTAAACTTCTAGTAATGATACATATTTCATTAGGATGTTTTCAACCATGGATGGAAATCATACATTCTAAAACCCCAAAACTGTAATCCAAATACTAAGGAAGTAATTGATGAGAATTTCTATATCTAGGAATGTGACCAAAAAGATGAACTATATGTTTTCTGTTCAATATTGTTCTTCATTTCTTATAATCACATGAATACCTATTGATATAAGGATTCTAATTTTGTTCTCTACCATCTTTAATTAATTTATCCGAAGAGATATATACAATAATAGTTTGAGATCTAAAAAAATCTCTTCAAAATAAATATTGGAGTGGGTATACCAGCTAGGCCTGTGAAATTCAAACTTATGTGTAACAATAGGTGACTAATGGTTTTAATATTTATGATTCTAATTGAAATATACACTGATCATATTCTTTCATCACACCTTTAAATCATATCATTTTTTTAAAATTTTAAAATAAAAACCTACAGAATTATCACCCAAATGTTCTCACTCTAATTCCGTATTTTGAAAAGGACATGAAGTGAAGAAATCCTTTTGAACATATAATAAATAAATAAGAAATTACATGAGAATAGTGCAAAATACTAACTCCAAGTCTAAAGCATTATTAAAACACCATTTCAAGGAGAAAATGTTCATGGGAAAACAAATAACACGATCATATCTATTTTACATGTAGAAAATAGGGCCACTGCATCAAAAAGAGAATGTCATAAAGGAAGAAAGGGAATGATTCACGTGTTTTTGTTATTAAACTTAATCCATTTTTTATTAAAATTGTGTATAAGATATAGAATTTGTTTATCATATTTTTATTCAAATATAAGAACTAATTTTTGTTGAATGATTA
The DNA here is from genome assembly GCA_963277665.1 of Viscum album. Taxonomy (NCBI): domain Eukaryota; kingdom Viridiplantae; phylum Streptophyta; class Magnoliopsida; order Santalales; family Viscaceae; genus Viscum; species Viscum album. Next base: position 299,009,728 of record OY728137.1, on the reverse strand, counting down.
CCTGACTAGATTTTGATCTTTAAGAAACCAATGTCCCATTCGTGATGTTCTGGCTATTAGGGACTACTTCCTTAGGTTTTAAACAAAAATTATCTTGGTTCTAAAATATTTTTACTGTGTGGTTTAAATCACATTAACCATTATTTCTATATATAAACATAATACATATGTTTTTGTTTTTAATTTTGGAAATGAATGATTCTACTTTTATAAAATAAAATAATTTCTTATGGTAAGTCATATTTTAGTAACAATGTTTATGTTTCGTAATTACATTATCCTATTAATGAAAATATATAAAAAAATGGTTTACATGATGAATACCACACCTAACTATGGTATCACCAGCTATATCATGTAACTGAAAATAATTTGATTATATTATAAAAATATTGAAATTTGGATTCATTTTAACTAAAACCACATGTTATATATCAAGAATTAATGTAAAAAAAATGACTAAAGTCACAATTAGTGGATGAGGTGAAAGGGTCATGGTGTTTCTTAATATGGATCATAATTATTAGTGTGGAAAAATTATAATTTAATATAGGGGTTGGTTCTCATACAATATATATTTTATTGATGATTTTAATAGATATGGATATGTCTTGTTAACATGTTAAAAGTCAGATTAATTTGATAGATTCATGTAATGGTTTAATGAATCTGGCACTAGTTTGTTATGATGAATAAGAAGATCCAATAAAAATATATAATAAAATATCTTAATCAAGACTTCATTGATTATTTATGGGAGTTTGGGATTCTGACTAAAACCAATCCTCTAAATACGCAAAAATTTCATGAATTGAATTAGAGTATAAAACCACACATAGTTGGACATGGTCAGATCAATAATGAGTCATGTGGGTCTTATATTATGAATTTTGGGATACACAAAATTGAAAACATGAAACAATCTAAACTACGATCCAACTAAAATAGATTATAATATTCCATATGATCTTTGGTATAAAAATAATCTTATGATGTCTCATGTATGATTAAGGTAATATGAAGCCTTTATTAAAGAAAATTTATACAAATAAACATGCAATTTGAGGCACATTGTGAGTATGTATATGATACCCCCTATAAAAAGTGGATATTAGGAATATAAACATTTAGATGAAAAGGTTATAGTTTCCCAAAATCCTACATTTCTTACGAGGGATGATATCTCTAAAATAGATAGTGGGAGTGAGATAGACTATGATCAAGCCAAGGATCATGATATGGAAACGTTGTAATAAGAATATATCCTATAACTCCCCATCAAATATGAAATTTTGAAGGCACAAACACTGCATTAAAATATAATTGAGTTTATAAAATTATAATTTTGTGGTTTTCTAGTCATTGAGGATAGTGACTAATTATTAAAAGATAATTATGATCCAATAACCTATAATGAAGAAGTATGTGGTATAGGGTCATACAAATCAAAAAAATATATTAATTCAAAAAATGGATTCCATGTACTATAATGAAATATAGGATTGGGTAGAACCACTTGTGAATGTAAATCCTATTGGTTATAAAATGTTATTGAAGGGTAAACTACATATGGATGGAAAATTCATTACATACACGGAAAGACCAGCTCTAAATGGTTTTGAATATATTGAATACATATAATATTACCAAAATGATTCACCTATTCAATGAAAACATCATTCAGAATTCTACTTTCCATAGTAGCTTACCAGGACTATGAGATTTGGTAGATGAATTTCAAATCATCTTTCCTTAATGGTACCCTTAAGGAATATATCCATATGACAAATCATAAATGATTGCTGACTCCAAATGATTATAAAAATGTATGTAAGTTGTAGATATATATTTACAGATTAAATATTCTATCCAAGTCATGAAACATTCATTTTGATGAATCTATAAATGAATAATGTTTCCTAAAGACATATGTGATCCCAGAGTCTCTAAGTAGTTTTGTGGGAATGTGATCATTTTATTTATATAATTTCTCAATGAAATTGAAATTATTTTAAATTAAATAAAAATATTAGAGCCTATAAAATAGTAATTAAATATATAATTCTCCAAAATAATATTTGGTGAATCAACATATACTATTTGTACTAATATCCATCATGATGGATTATAGAGGATTCTTGGACTAAGTTAAATATAATATATTGACCAGATACTAACGATGTTTATTATAGAAAAAACTATTTGGGGATTGTTTCTAGTTCAACTTGGAAATAATTTGTCTTTAAATATGGATCTTTGGACACATGATGAAAGAAATTGGATGGAATAGAATCTATACAAGTCAATGGTTCAGTTAGTCATGAATCATATTTTATGTATTTGGATGAATGTATCTAATGCATTAATCTGAGATGGGTGATATCAAAATCATATAATTGATCATTATTTTATTTTATTGGATGTTATACACAAGTATATCATGCATACTATGTATATTTTCAAGTCTATAGTAGAGATGAGGAGCTACTCATCAAAGGATACATAAGAGAATGTTTCCAAATAGATATATATGATTGGCCATCACTATTGGGATATATCATCACTCCAAATGGATTTCTTGTGAGAGGGAATAGTAAAACATAATATGTGGTCATTGTTGCTATAGTATATTTTTTATTATATTTTGTCTTTTAAAGAATCTAAATAACCATGTTAGATTTTCAATTTTTCAAGTGCTTGATGTGGTTCCAATCTGTAATGAACCTATCAAAAATTTCTATGATAATAATAAATGAGTGGATCCTGTAATGGATCTATGGTTACATTAGCTGATGATTCATATACATCATAAATATAATCATGTGTAGAAATTTTCTTAGATAGGTTGTGTCATAGAGAGAGGATAATTTCCATTAAAGATTACTTAACAGATGCCTTAACAAAAGAATTAACTAAACTAAAACATGGTCACCTTACAAGCGATATCAGAACAAAATTCATTGAATATTAGATCTATTCCATGTGGTTGTTTCTTTGAGTTATTTTGATGGAATAAAAAATATGTACTTTATATTTCTTCTATTTAAAGACCCCAACCCCAGTAATACATTTCTAGAGCCTTAATTTATTACATTGGTACTATTAATAAGATATCACGTCCCAAAGAACTGATTACTTTATTGGTGTTGAAAAATAGATAAAAATATTTTTTTACATTACAACTTGAAATAAAATACATGATAGAAACAACTTTGTAAAAATCACTATTCGTCTAGACTATCGATACATGTCCATCATAATATACATTTTGGATTGCAAGGGAAAAATAAAACATGAGAAATGGGTTATCTAATATGCTCAATAAGGATAATAATATAGATTAAGATTTCATAAATAATTATAAACCAAAATTTAGAGTGAATAACTAGAAAAAAATTCCTTTAAAACAAAATATTTAATGTAGTATGGTAGGAATAAAATCTGATCAAAATAATTCCATTTTAATAATCACTTGTGAATGTAACTTAAACAATAATATTCAAAGAGTTTAATAATCACGTTTATTACCAATAAATAATCTCATAATGACGGAACAAATAATGGGGGACATAAAAAACATCCCATCATGTTCGCATACATGAAGTTTATATAAATGTGAAAGTCTTTGTCCAGAACTCATTCTAGTTTTCCTCAAGATATCTATCGATGTATTGAGGGATTGTAGAGAGCCCCCTAAGAAACATAATAAGTTAAATCCATTAATAATATAAAAGGGATGAAACATAATAAAATTTAACATTCATATTCCTACTTACATATGAAATGTAAATAATTTCCCAAATTAGTAGAAAAAATAATAATGTATCCAAAGTTATATGGTGACATAATATCATGGTAGAACATCCCATGTAAAAATGATCATAAACCATTAAGTATATTATTGTATATTGTATCATAAAATATCATAATTAATTAAACATAATATATAAAAAATGTTTTTACAAAAAATAAAATAATCTAACTAAATCATTACAAATTTCCTAATAGAAATACCATTATTAGTTTGAAATAATTTATTTTAAATGCTACACAATTATAAAAATATAATTTATTTTAAAATGATATTTTACAGTGTTAAATAATTACTCAATTCATTAAGGATTCATGAATGTTTGAAAATCCTCTCCTTCCATATATTATTAAAATAATTCCTTTAATCATTGGAAATATGAAATATTTAAAAGATTATTTTTAAAAGAATGTTTGTGTATTAACCAAATGAATAGATTTTTTTGTATTAGCTTTAAATACAATTTATTTTTTTAATACATCATAATACAATCAAAATTAATTTAATACATAATCATATCATTATATAATCATTGAAGTGAATGTTTAACCTAATGAATAAAAAAATTGGTTATGAATTCCCTTACCACATTGTAATCATTCGAACCGTATACCCCGTAAAACTATTAATTATAAATTGAAACATTTATAAAAATAATGATAAATATATTCATGATATGATATATAAATTTGACGTATACATACACAACACACGGGGAATAATAGGTAAAAATGATGTATCCTACATAAATAAAAGTGAGATGACAAAACACTAATCTTATGTTTAAAACCATTATGTACCTGTACATAATATCCTCGATAATAAAATTCAATAAATTAAATAATAAATTAAGAAAATAGTATATATTTAATTTATTTATTATATTTTTATTATGTTCAATTGTGGCCTATTTTATGTGTTATATGATTCAGTTTCATCATTTTGGGAGCGTTTATTTTGGGATTTTATGATTTGTTCCCTTGAGTTTATTTATTGGAGTTCATTTCAAATGGTAGAAAAACTCCAGTAGTGTAATTATATTATATTAATTCTATTAAAAAATTATAAACTATCCCTCATATAATTTTTATTTTATATATTAGAATGAATCATTACATAAATGTTAATGATCAACGTGATTTTATTTGGTTAAATTTTTGATTATCACGAACAAGTTTTGTTTTAAAATTTAATATTATGTGTATATACTGGTTCTAAAATATTTATTAAGTTGTAATAAATATTTTATATCATTTTCAACCATAAAAACATTTTTATGACCATACTTGAAGGATTAATTGAAAAATTTAAACTTATCATCTCTAAAGGTGACAAATCGGTCCCTCACAAGGGATGTTTTCATTTTTAGAATAAAAGGAGAAGAGAAGAGAATTGATAATGGATATACTATTAAGAAAATAAAATTATAGTATATGTATTATAATCGATTTATCATTTATTTTATTATGGGGGTGAGGGAAGGATAACAAAATAAAATAAATTGAAAGGGAAAGAGAGAGGATTTTACCTCTTGAGTGTTGTCTCTTTAGTAACCTCTTTATGGAACATGGAAATGGTCATTTGGTGGGATCAGAAATACCAGAATGTGGGTAAGAGGTTTGGGAGTGGAATTGTACATAATATATATATTCATCCAATCATATATGGAGTGAGGATAATGGGAGGTTAAGGTTTTATTTATTGTGGAGTAGAGGGTCGTTTTTTATTATATTTTTCATTAGTGAGTTATTTTTGATCAAGAATTTCAATAGTATTGATATTTGTGACTAAATACAGTAACATGATATTGTTATTTAAAAAAAATGGTATCTCACCTCATCCATGATACATCCATGACTCATTAATTCATTAATTTACATCAAATTTTAAATACTATAAATTACTATTTTAACTATTCATCAAAAAAACTATTTACGAAAAATCCCAAAAATTCACCCAAACCAATAGTTAATGTGATTATTTAAATAATGGAATCCATTTTTGAAAAATAATTTCTCCTATATAAGAAATTTAATTTTTAAATAAAATTATCATTTGCTAAAAAATTATGTTTTTAATATTATAACTAATTTTATGATACTTTGAAAAATTAATCAAGGTTCTATAAAATTATCATATAATCATAAGAAAATAAAATATTATTTTTTGATTCTATTTTCTGAAAATAACAGTTGTTTTAAATATTTATATTAATTAGTAAATTGTAAATTAATATTTACATTTATCCAAAAGCCAAAGCTTAATTTATCATTATTATAACATTTATTTACTTATTCCATGTCATAAATATATTATATTTTCATTCACAATAAACCTAAATTTATCAAATACTTTTATAGGTGCATTTACTATTATATTAGCTAAATAATAAGTCCAAATGGTTAAATTACCATTCTAATGGTCATGTTAATATTTTATATTATATCATGGTTTTAATCATGTTGTTTTTTTTTGCAACAAAAGATATCGAAGATGTTAAAATTAAAGGATACATACCATAAAATCCAGGGTTGTTACATTCACCCCTCTTTTGATAATACTTTCCTCAAAATTTCCAGAAAGTCACCTCATAATAACATTTTTTAGTTATTTATCATAATTTTCATTGGTTCCCATGTTTCCTCTTCAATTTAATGATCTTTACAAAGTACCTTTATCAGCTGAGTCATCGAATTCATTAAAACATGTTCTATATTGTCTAGAATCAGGATAGATTCTTCACAGTAAGATAAAATAGGTTCCAATTCTATTTATTCGTATGTGAAAACATGTGTTGGGTCTGACATTGACTTCATTAAAAAAGAAATGTGGAAACAATTGTGTACTTTAAAAAGGTTATGTGACATCTCCAAACGATGAGCCACAAAACCTGTTCTCTCTAGAATTTTAATCATTCCAATGTACCTGGGGATAAATTTTCATTTATTACCAAACCTTATAACACCATTTGATGGAGAAACCTTCAGAAATACCTGATCTCCCACTTAAAAAACCAAATAATTTATCCTATGGGAAATATAACTATTTTCACTTTCATGGAAACTATTATCATAGGAAAATTATACAAATGTTAAATAATGATCCCATAATCCTTAAAATTCAAGTGATTATGATCTCAAAGTTTTTTTAATGATTGAATTGTCCTTAAAAAATGCGCATTTATTTCATTGTGATTAGAGGTAATCTAATGATACTTAGTATCCAAAGCCTTCTGAATACCTTTATATAATTTTATTTAAAATTGGGATCTTGATAAAAAATAGTCGACAGTGGTGCACCATAAAGTCATAAAACATCATTAATATAGAGTCATACAATGCACTATTGCAGAAAATACTAACTTATGGAGAGGAAATGAGACGATTTGGTATATCAGTTAATAATTACATATATCACGTAATTATTTTATGGTTTATATGGTAATCTAGTGGAAAAATACATTGTAATGTCTTCCCATTCCAATTTGGAATAGGTAGTGGTTTTATGGATCCTCTAGGATGTTTTCTTTTATCCTTCACCTGCTAAAAATGTAAATATCATGATATATAATCATTACTTTTCTTCTTCAAATTATCCAACCGAAAATGTTTCTTGAAATATCTAAATATCTTAGTGCTTCCTGGTTGTTTATGGAAATTCATGTTTTTGGAATCAACAAATAATTCCTTTTTTAGATTGGGTAATGTGGGAACAAAATTTCTCTTTCAAATTTCAAAACTCCATCTTCACATATAAAGGCTTCAAATTTCACACAATTCATAAATTTAAATTTATTTTTTGAATTATCATCTTCAGAATGAGAAATTTTTATTACTTTCAATAAGGATGATATGGAAACCAATTTTAATAGTAATGATACTCCACCTTCCTTTGTAATTTTAATATCCATCTTTACAAGGTCAATATACAGAGAATCCCAAAAAATCCTCATTTACTAGAACTCAATGATCCTTCATGGTCAACGAATCTTCTACCTTATTTTCCATTCCTGGGGTATAATGTATTCAAGAATTATAATCCTTCAGTTTCTCGAGCAATCACAATTACCTTATGTTGAGTAATTTCTCTAAGAAAATATATTTAAAACTCTTTTAATCTATATATAACTCACATATTTCACCATAAAGATAGTGTCCCGTTATATTCAGGGAAAATATTATCGGTGTTAAATCAAGGTCATGAGTTGGATACTTCCATTCATGAGTATTTTACTTATTTGATTTATAGGAAATAACTCTATCATTATTCATATCCACAAAACCAAGAATTTTAATCAACTAATCATTATAAATAGAAAATTAATGGAAGTGCCATGACCAAATCATTAACTAATCTCCTCATAAATTATTATATGAATTCCTCACATTACTTCATCAAATAAAACGTACCACCTTTACCTATAATCTTGGTTAAAGGATGAGATAATCAAAAAAAAAATATTAATGTAACACTGATAATAACCTATTAAACCAATGAAAATATTATAATTAGTTATGCTTGCTAATGTATGCCATTCCTAGACTATATTTGGTTTTTACAAGATCAACTTAGATTCCATCCTTGGAGAAAGTATGGACTAGAAAAGAAACATTTTTGAATCCAAACATCACACATGATAAACGTCTAATAAAACTCATTTCTTCTAGAAGTCTATATAATAAAACGCAAGTGGACTTAATGGTAGTCATTTAATTTTGAATACACTACGATATCATCAATTAATACCATAGAAATTTACCAATATATTACTTAAATACTCTATTCATTGGATCCATATAATTATATTGTGTATTAGTCAGCCCAAATGGAATTACTGTAAACTAATTATGTCTACAACTTGTTTTAAATGTTTTCATTGAAATATATTCCTTATTTACATGTAATGGATGATATCCAAAATGAAGATCAATATTTGAAAAATATTGTGATCCATGATAATGGTCAAATAAGTCATAAATTTTAGGGAGAGGAAACATGTTCTTTGTCCTAATATCCTTGATCTCACAATAGTTAATACACAGCCTCATAGATCAATATTTCTTCTTTACAAGAAGAACATGAGCTCTCCAAGGTGAAATACTGAGGCGTATAAATCCATTATTCCTCAATTACACTAGTTATTATTTTACCTCTATTAACTAGAATATTTACATTATATATGTAGTCTTTTATATTGGTTTTACATCAAGGGTTAAATCAATAGAAAATTAAACTTATCCACAAAGAGCATATCCAGGTAAATCTATTATAAATACATTAGTGTATTCTTATAAAATAGGTACATACCAAATTTAAAGATCACACTTTTCTTTTTTAATATTTTTATTCTCCTCTTCTTCAATAATCTCATTTATAAGTGTTACTAGAGATGGATCCAAGCATGAATCAGATGTTGATGTATCACCCAAAAGATAATAAATTCAATATCATCATAAAAAATAATCATTTATCTTTACTTTTAATAAATTATTTCATTATTTTTTGGAAATTCAGTCCATCCCAAGTATTGTATCAAAATAAACTATAATAATGATAATAAAATCATCATTTAGTTAACATTTATGTGTCGTAATAGACACCTCACGACGCAAATTCATTGTAATGATGTTTAAACAATAATTTTTTATAGAAAACTCCCTTTTTAACATGAATTGGAAATTTTTAATTTTCAAATCAATCTTTGGAGATGTAAAGGAATGCAATGATCAATAATAAAATTAATATTCAGCTAAATTTGAGGAAATGATTGAATTACATTCCACCATATCATTATGAACTTCAACATTAGATGTGGGGACAATATAAGAATTTCCTTATTACCTTGGAATTTTGGGAAATTGTTTCATCGCATCTAGGAAAATAATTTACATAGTTTCCCATCTCATTACAGGTGAAGCATTTCACATTTCAGACTTCCTTATTTCCTTTGCAATCATGGGGCCGATATCCTTTTTCAATACATGTATACAAACTCCAATTCCCAATAAGAATGTTCCATGATTTTTCCTTCCACATTTATTGAATATTGGATGTTGTATATATTCATTAATCCCTTATTCTTTATTTACTTTTCCTGAGTACTTATCGTCCCTCTTCATATCCTCTTCCTTGAAAATCCATATGGATTAGAAAATTATCTATCCATTTTGATGGCACATGACACTATATGCCCATATGATGATAATGTTTGTGAGAATAGTGAACTTCTTAGAACTGGTTTAAATGCAACAAATAAAAAATAAATCTTACTACTTAGATTACTATGTAGTTCGTGCCATGCCTTAGAAACCTTGTAATGTTGGCTTCCAAAATAACATCATTTTCATCATATTTCTATCATAGACTCAATAATTATATCTCTATATCCAATCATTGTTCATGGGGGAAATATTTTTCAAATAATATTTCCATAAAATATTTACATTCCATATTTTCAATTTCATCCTCTAACATTCTGTTTTGAAATAATTACCACCACTGATATGCATCATCTGAGAGATGATAAACCTTCCTGATAAAATTCTTCATTTCATTACATACCAAAGTGAGAAATTTATTCTCTAGGGAACTTATCCATTAATCCCATACAAATGGGTTTGTAGTCCCCTTGAATGATAGTGGTTGTTTTCACATGAAGTGGTCTAACATTGTTACAATGCATTATAGATTGGGACGCTCCATGTAAGCATGGTAATTTCTCATAACATGATTCATTTGTCCAAGTATAGTTATAAGTTGTTCAGATCAAGTTTCATATCCATATCAAATATAATTATTTTCAATAGGAGTTAAATTATTATCTAGAATACATGAATTGATACGGTTTCAATTCCTTCTACGAGGTGACATTTCAAAAAAAACTGGGTTACACGAGATTAGAGTAGTAACATTCAAAACTAGTAAAAAACATAAGTTCTAAATAATCATAAAATAATTATCATGTTTACCATGATAATATTCTAAAAGTTTTTTATATGGTTATATTTCCCTAATATAGTTTTTCTTAAATCTATATTCAATAATATCTACCAAACATACTCTAATACCCAATATAAAGACCTCGACCATAGTAGTCCAGAGCTGGTGAATTACTTTATTGCATTTACACAAAAAACAGTTGATCACATCCCAATGTATTGAATAGTTTATTAGCATTGGAAAGACTAATACAAACATGAGTTTTAATTTTTTACAAGAAATGAAATACCACATAGAAAATCATTTAGAAACAAACTTATTCTTCATGATTATCCCTACACTTCAATCATAATATACATCTTGGCATCCTTGGAAGAAATAAAATATAAGAACGGGGTGAGATCAAATGCACATTAAGGGCAAGAATACTTCAAATGATATCATAAAAAATATGAAAAATAAATAAGTCTGAATAATAAATAAAATATTCCATCCAAACATAATATAGGGAGTAATATGGTAGGATTAAAACCTAATCAAAACATGCCATCTAAATAAACACATGAGAATAGAACATTACCAGGGATATTCTACAAGTAAATAACAACATGGATTATCAATAACAAATATCATAATGAGGGAATTCATAATATGCAATATTATAAACATACCATTAAGGCCTCCACCAATAATTTTTCATAAATGGTTAAGCATAAATCCAAAACCCAGTAAAGTTTGACTCATGAGATCTAATTATGCATCGAGGGGATGTAGCAAGCCTTGACCAACTCTTATGATGTTGGGTGAAATCCTTATATAAATGGGGTAAAATATAATAAAATTTAATATTAATATTTAAAATAGCTTATGAAATGTAAAAAAATTTCCCAATCAACATTTATACTCATAAAATGTCTGTGGTAATATGGTGAAATGTTATCTTGACAATATTTCCCATACCAAAAATAATAATGAAAAATTCAATAAAATATGGTATATTGTATCATAAAATTTGGCTATAAATTAATCATAACATTCTAAAATGTGTGATGACATAGATTAAAATACTATAATAATATCATTGAAAATTTCCAGATAGAAATTACACTTCTACATTGATATAATTTATTTAAATATCATTCCAATTATGAAATAAAAAATATTATTTTTAAATGATATTTTCAACTCATGATGTATTCCTAAAGGAATTAAGTTTTCATGAAATTATAAAAATCTACTCATGTCATATAATTTGAAAAAACATTTACTTTAAACAATGAAAAATGAAACATTCAAAAGAGTATTTTTTTAAAGAATGTGTCAGCATTAAACAAATGAATATTTTATTTTAATTAGATTTAAATAAAAATAAAACACATGGAAATAAAATATAATACAATAATATGGATGGAAAAAGGAAAAATTATAAGAAAAAAGTGGTGAACAAGGCATATCTCATAGAAATAAAAGTGAGATGAGAAAACCCTTGCCCTATGTCTAATACTATTCTTCAAATAAACATAATGAACTAGATAATAAAATTAAATAAATTAATGGGTATGTTAAAATAACTCATCTACATGTATTTTATATGGTGTAATATTATTATGTTTTCTAATAGAATTTAATATGAGTTATTAGATTCAATATCATCATTTTTAGAGCCTTTGTTTCATTATTTTATGATTAATTCCCTTCAGTTAGACTATGGGAGTTTGTATAAAATGGTATAAATACTATTTATATAGATTTATATGAAATTTATTATCCTCAAAAAATTCTAATGCACCAATATATCTTTTTATTTTATATATTATAAAGACTCATTATATAAATCATTAATGACGAATGCTAGTTAATTTTGATGAAATTTTTATTATCACGAACAAGTTTTGATTTATACATTAATAGTATGAATATATATTGGTTATAAGAAATTTAATAATTTTTATGTTGTATTGAACAATAATTTTTTTATTACCAGCCTTCAATGAAGAATATAAAAATAAAAACAATTCATCCACAAAGGTAGTAAATCGACTCCTCATAGTCAATGTTTAATTATTAGAATAAAAGGATGGGAGAAGAAAATTGATGATGGATATTCCATTAAAACAATAAAATTATAGAATATTTATTATAATGTAGTTATAATTTCATTTTGGATATGTTATGTAAGGGAAGGATAAAAAATTAAAAGAGAATAAGGGATAGTTTTAAACCTTATGGTCGTCTACCTGATAACTTCAATAAGGAATTGAAAATTGTTGTTTGGTGAGACCAAAAGGAAAAAAATATGGGGAAGAGGTTTTAAGATTTTATTGGAAATAAAATAAACTCTCTGTAATCTTTAAAATGTTTTAGGATAAAGGGTGGTGAGATGTTGTATTAATAGTGGAGGGGAGGAGTGTTTTATTTATTAATTTGTTCATTTTTTTATCATTTTGTATCAAGATTATCAATTGTATTGATTCCTATTAATTCATAAAGTAAATAGAGTATTTTATTTTAAAAAATTGTTTATTACATCAACCATACATCATCGATAACATAAAAATTATTTTATTTACATATAATGTTAAATTCTGGAAATTATAGTATTTCACTATTCATAAAAATTCATCTATTTTAGAAAAATCCCAAAAATACAAAATAACCTTATTTCAATGCATCAATTTCAAAAATGGATTCCATTTTATAAAAAAAATTCCATATATGAAAATTTTATATTTTAAAAAAAATAATTAATTATTCAAAAAATAATGATTTTAATATCATAATTGATTCTACAACACTTTGAAAAGATAAATACTGTCTCGTAAAATTTTCTTAAAATCATAAGCCAATGAAATATTAATTTATTAAACTATTTTTTGAAATCATGTTATAATTTAAATAATTAAATTAAGTACTAAATTTTTTATAAAAAGTTTTGTTTCATAAAATTACCAATACTAAATTTATCATTGATGAAACATTTATTCAGTTATTCCATTATATAAATATATTATCTTTTCATTAATACAAACATAAGTTTTATGTGTACATTTATAAGGGAGGTTACAATTCAATTATTTAGAATATTATACCTAATCATTACATTATGTTTCCAAAAGGTCATATTAATATTCTATAGTATATCCTGGTTTTAAAATCTATGTTGTGTGAAACCTGGGCTATCAAAGATAATAGAAATGAATTAAACATGCCATAAAATCATGAGGTGTTAATATTTATGTTCAATTAATTGAAAATTTATTAAAATATCTTATTTCATATCATTTATTGTCATTTGGTACTTTAATGTAATATTTTCCAAGTGTATCTTTCACATTGAAAATGGAATAGAAGATTCCATTTATGACGAGTAACTTCAAATGACATAATGATATTCTTAAAAATTGTTCAACATTCCGATAAAATTCTATGATTGGGCACATAGTTTGTTCACTATTATATATGATAACTTGTATGCATATAATACTCCATCTCATGAATTTTTCACATGGTAATCTCCATGATAGAAGATTACGCGAACTATGCCTCCTATAGAAATCCACATGTCCATATATCATTGGAAATTAAAATTTATGAACATGTATAATGATTCCTAGGTTTAAGTATTTTTATTAATGAATGTAATCACTCACACACTTTAATATATTTATATAAACAGTGATGATATTTGTTCATGGGGTCGTTGGGTATGTTGCATGAGTCACAAATAATGAGATATTATTGTATACGTTGAGGGTCAATTTTTTTTACCACTGGATGTTGAAATCTCATCGGTCTGAATATATTGAAACTGTCAAATTAATTTCCATGTTCATGGTGAAGTTGATCTGTTTAGTGTAACGCCAAGATGTTTTAATGAAATATTTTCATTAAATAATTGTTTTATTTTGGTAGCATGATTTGTATGAAATCGTGATTTTAAATGAACTATACGATTACATTAATATAAAATTACCATTATATCTAAGTCTTTATGTTAGAATGAGTATTTATAACTAACTTAGGAAAATTCATTATGAATTTATTGGTTATTAATTATTTATGAAAAATATAAATGAATTAGATATTTTTTACTTTTAGTCAATTAAATTTGGTAAAGAAATTAATGAGATATATGTTTTATATAATTAATAAAATATTTTTGATATTCATCCAATTGATATTTTAGTTGTAGGTTACGAATAAAACCCTATTTTAAGTATGAGAACATTTTTTACGGTTAATTTTACACCTTTTAAAGTTGAAACCATTTTAAATTAATATTTCGGCACAATAATAATTTATATATGAAAACATAAGCATGTTATTTTCATGCAAGATATAAAAATCTACTAAAGAAAATTTTTTGATATTTTTTTGATAACATTCATGTATTGATGATTAGTAAAAATACAAAAAAATTTAATTAAAAATAGCTTTTTTCATCAGGATAATATATATGGTTAAATTATAATATAGAATGGATTAAAAGTATAAATACAATATATTTTTACCATGAAATATAATTTATTTCATTATAATTAATTTATCATTGAATTTATAGGTAAAACATTTGAATCTTTTAGAATTTTTTAACATTTAAAACTTGTTTTCTCATTTTCAAGAAAATGAAAAATTAAAATTAATCACTAAAACATTAGTTTTTGGAATTTTGAAAAATGGGTTCTATATTTGGAATCAGAAGATCTATGTTGAGTGAATATGCACCTATTATTTTTGGACATTATGAATAGTAACTTTAGTAATTATTTTATTTACCATGGTTAAAGGGTAAATCTGGGAAATATGGGTAAAAAATAATTTAATACTATAAAACAACCCTAAAATGTTTCTTAATCCTATTGGTTGTGATATTTATGACCTTGGGAATCCCTAGTTCTATTTTTTGGACCCCTTGGATTCACTTGGATGTGAAAATAAAATTTTATAAGAATTAATTTTATGTAATGATAATTATTACCTAAACATATATCTTTTATTAAATTAATTTTAATATAAAGATATATAACTAATATCTATGCTTATAAATAATAATTAGACATATAAAAAGGGTTACTACATCATGTTATTTTATTTATAATTTTTATAGATTATATAAATAGTTTTATTTATGACACAAATATGATGTAGTGATTACCTCATTAAAGAAAGAATCAAATAAATGATTTTATAAATATTAATAAAATATAATTTGTTTATTTTGATGTCATACAAGAATTTTTTGGATTACATTGACATATTATATTTTAGATAATTCCTTATTTTTGAAGGAATAATGTTTTTATGAATTTTTTAAAAATTGAAGTATGAATAGTGTCCAAAATTGAAAAAATTCATAACTTTGTACATTTAAAAGTTTATTAAATGATATTACATTCATAAAAATATAATATTCAAAAAATGGTTAATATATGTCCAAATATGTCATAAATAGAAATTTTTGGGCCATTTTACATGATATGTTAATTAAAGTAACCCACAAGTTTTAAATAATATGATATCGCGATAAGATTAAAAAGGGTAAAATAAGCCTTAAACAAAAAGGATAAGGAGAAAAAAATATGGAAAACTTGAATAAAAATTATTTGATGATAGCTATTTGAACCAAAATCTTTTTATCTAAAAAATTTAAAAACATTGGACAATTTATAGTCGAAATTGAATTTATATTAAATTAATATTTTTTGGAGTTTCCTAAAGTACCCCTCTCCACTCTTATAAAAGGGAACCTACTCCCTCTCATCTTCAATATATTTTGAGCCTTCATGCTTGGACAATACCTGCCCTTTTCTCTTATAAACATCTCTAGTAACATTCTTGAGGTTCTAGTCTTCTTAAAATACCAACTCTAGTTCCCTAAGATGAAATTTAAAGGAGACATGTGGAGGAACAGGTAATCTCTTATACTGATTCTTTCACATTTATTTCTTCTTCTACTTCCACTTCATTAGTTGTTTTACTTTAAAGTAATAATATAAGTATCAATAATATACATATATGTTATTATAAATATGAAACAAATCAATTTCAACTTCTATCCATCCTACAAAAAAAACAAAATCACCACGTGTGCATACATACGACTTATCGTATCCACGTCGTGGTGTAATCTATTTTTACCCACCACCATACATGGATGGGTAAAATTGTAGAAATAATAACTATATTTGATTATAATAACATGATACTAATCCTTAGATACTATAATCAATCCACTTAAATACCATTCAATAATTATGGGAACGATATCGTCGCTCTTGCGTACGTACGGCTTACTATCTCCACAGTGCGATTTGATTCGTTCTACATAATATTCCTTAAACCATATATTATATAAATGTATTGAATAAATAAATATGATATATATTATTTTAATACCACTTATTAAATTATATAATTATAACCTAAAAATAGTAATAAAAACTTATCCAAAAAAACATACATAAAAATGTAAAGCAGTTAATACCCGAATAACGAGTAACAATGAAGTGTTACTAACAAATGGATGAAAATATGATCATTAATGTTTTCAGAAAAATTATTATGATTCTATAATAAATCAATAACATTATTTAAATCATTATATAGGAGTTTTGGATACATATGAATAATATAACACTTAAAGAAAGGGATAACTTTTCCAATTTTGTTTTATTGGAGATTGTTTATTCGTAATTATCTACTATGTATATATTTATCATACATGTACATTTTTATAAAATTATTCTCATAAAATGTTCAATATTATTCTATATATATTTAAAGTCATATTTACCAATTTTTACTTTTAACACATGGTTTTGTAGGAATATTTCATTTGTTTAAAATATGACTTACTTTATGTCTTTTCCAGCAAATGTATGGGAAGAATGTTTTTTAACTTATTCAGCATGAACGGTGTTTGAAATCTTCATAACACCTTATTTAAATTAATATTCCTTTATAATATTTCATTTTTAATTTCAATAAAAAAATTTCTCAATAATGTTCACAACATTTTGAGAAAAGAAATCATCTTTGAAGAAGAAAGTATATTTTCCTCAGGAATTATGTTTATATGTTTTATCAAAATTATTTTCCTCATAAGATGACATAGAGTTTTGTTTCTATACCTATTATTATAATTATTTTATTGTGTTATGAGGGAATTATTTTTATGAATCCTATTTATCTTATATGGATTATGTTATGATGTAATGATGTTTAATAATCCCATTTTATTTCATTGATTATGATATGTTGAATGATTTATGTATTTGTGGAACATGTATGAATGATTTCATTATGAGATGGGTGAGACCTATATGTCCCTCCAATGAATTGCGTAATGATTTATATCTCATGAGATAGACATGGATGGAATGAAAAGTTAATATGTTTTTTTGATACAGGGATCGAATGAGGAGAGTACTCAGTTCAGTAATGGAATTTATCTCCTATGATGCTCTTGGAAAAGGGCCTTGAAAAATGTGAAATTATTTTCTAGGATTATGTGTCTATGCTAGAAAATTTCATGTCTTATGTTATGATTATTTTTACTACATTTCACTTTTATGATTTATCTCATAATATGAATTTTTGATCTTTTATATATAGTATAATATTTACAAATGTTATGTTCTTGTGGATATGATATGATATTTACATCATTTGTTAACCCTTACTGAGAATTTGATATCACTTTTTTATATGTTTCTTTTCCCCATGACATGAATAAGGGTATTATGTATGGTAATCCAAAAAGGATTCTCGATATGATGAATTAAATGGGAGACAATGTAGATGTTTTATAAACTAGTGGTTTATGTTTCCCAATTTCAAAAGACATTATACCTATATGGCCCTATCATGTTTTTCTTATATATTGTAATAAATATGATTCAATTCTGAAGTTATATCAATGTATGTAATGTATGGGTCACTATATTCTATCTGGATAATGAAATAAATAATTTTCATCTATTAAGGATTATGATGTATGTATGAAACCTACATGATGAGGTATCATGATAATGTTATTTTATTATATAGTCAGTGGTTTTATGTGGTTTTTTCATTTGTGAAAAATCTTCTTATAGTACGGTCCCCATGACCAAATTATACATAGTATTATTTGAATTTAGGGCTTGCTAGATTATGATACTAAGGAAGAGGACTAAGGGGTCACGGAAAAAGTATCCTTTTATCTTTGTAATATTTTTTTAAAAAACATTATCCTCGTCAACGTCCAAGACTAAAAATATTATTATAAAGCGAGAAGATTACAAAAGTCTGAACGTGGGAATTTTATTACAATCCGTTGCAAGGAGAGGAAGGAGGTTGTTAGGTAACTCATCAAACCACGTAATGTCTTGGTTGATCCCCTTGTTGGCAAGCACATCGGCAACCGTATTTGCTTCACGGTAGGCATGGGTGGAAATATATATTATCTCTAAAAGAGAGTTCAGGCAGTTCTTCCATCTTGCAGTAAGAGGACAAGAGAGGTGGACAACTCCATTCCAAATGGCTTGGACAATGGTGGTGGAGTCACTTTCGATCCAGATGTGATTCAAGACTTTATTTTTGACAAATTTGATGGCGTGGATGAGAGCCATCATTTCAGTTTCAAGGGAGGAAGTGATCCCACAGCTACTATAGAAGCAATCCGAGTCGGAGAAATGGTGTTTATAAAAATTTTTAGAATCAAGAATACCATTGTGTGCTGGTTCCCAAACCAGAAGGTCTTCATCGCTAGAGAAAGTGTAGCTATCAACCACTTTCCTGATGGAGTCAGGTAGCTCTAAAGTTCTGGAATTCATCAAATCCTTAATAGTGCATTTAATTCTACCAGGAGAAGAATTAGGAGGAAGCATGGAGATAAGAGGGGAGCCTGTCCAGTTATCCAACCAAAAACAGATGGTGGAGTCCAGGCTGACCAACCATCTAAAGTTAATAATGATGCGGGAAACAAGTTTTTTAGAGAGGGCCAGAGAAAAGATTGAACATAGCTTAAATTCCCATTATTTAATCTTATAAGAAATTTACTTCTAAGAAAATCAAGGGAGTCAGAGGTTTTATTTATCAGTCTCCAAGTGAGCCTTGCTTGGAGGGCCTCATTGAACAACTTGAGATTTTTAATATCCATACCACCCTTATCAAGAGGGGTGAAACAGGTGGACCAGAAAATGGTAACAAGTTTCCTTTCAATGATGCTTCCAGACCAGACAATATTTTTAAAATAAGTATTAATTTTCTTGAAAAGTCCGAGAGGCCACTTATAGATCATGAGGGAATGAACCAGCTTAGAGGTAATGGTCAATTTCACAAGGCAAATCCTGCCAGCCATGGACAGCGATTTCCCATTCCAGGAAGTTAGATGATTAATCACTTGATCAACCACATTATTAAAATAAATATCTTTTGTCCTTCCCCAGAAAATGGGGAATCCAAGAGAAGTGAAAGGAAGAGAACATTCCTTGATGCCAAGATTTTCAATGATGTAGCCCTTTCAAGATAAGGGTAATGATTTCCCAAAGAAAATAAAAGCATTTCTCCAAATTATGGGTTGCCCCAAAACCTCTTCATAGTGGGATAGGGCTTTTTAAGGTTGATAATGTTACGTTTGTTTCGATTGAGAAAAAGAATAATGTCATCGGCATATAGAAGATGGGTCGAGAGAGATTGATTCCTGGAAGCCGAGATGGGTTTCAGATTACCTTGAGAAACAAGGGAGGAAATCAATCTACTGAGGTAGTCGTCTGCAAACCAAGAGTTAATACTTATTTAATATTTTTCAAACAATTAAAAAATACTAATTATTATTTTTTATATGGTAATTGATTAATTAAAACAACATATAACATTAATTTATTTGGACTTATTAATATAGCAATAATTAATTAATTAATTATTAAATAAATGATTAATTTATTTATAATAATATTATGTTAACATGTATCCATAAAAGTGTAAATTGAATAATAATTTATTGTATGAATAAATTAATAAAAATTTAATAACAATATTTATTCATGTATTCGATAAATATTTTGGAGCATTAGTGGATAGAGATTAGGTCTGATGATAAATATTAATTATCAAGACCATAAATTAATATTTATTATTTTCATTCGTTTTCTAAAATTAAGGAATAAAATAAAAATTTTATGACAGTACATGCAATGGTTCTACTTAGGGTATAATAGATATTTAATTTACCATCTGAAAATAATTTACCATTTAACACAATCCATAGGTATATAAATATACAAATATCAACTTTTAAGGAAGGATAATCATTGTTCAAAACAGATTCATCTTAAGATCTACCACCTCCTCTCATCCCCCAAGAAATATAATAACAAGATATATTACTTCAAGCATGAAATTACATGAAGGAATAAAAATAAAATCAAAATAGAAGATCAATTTGTAATGAAATCACCCATTTATTCATCAAAATTGTTTGAATATCAAAGGAGTACTTATGGACCATTGATTTAGGGACCCTTCATTGTGTCCCCACAATGTAATGGAGATATATTGATTAATCTATATAGATCAACATCCTAAATTAATAAATATATAAAGATCATGGTGACCTTACCTTTTATATATAAATGAAATATATAATTGACTTGAAAATAACTTCTCTTGGTGTTGTATTTTTATTTTTCTACTCATTTTATAATAACATTCATTGGTCATGACATTTACATCTTTTTCATTGAGAAATTTATATATAATCTAGAAAATAAAAAAATTTAGTTTTCCATAGTTGAAATATGTTCTTCCACATCACTTGGTACCATCAAATGAAAATAGAAACTATGATATTTTTTAAACATGTTCGAATGGTAAAAATTAAAAAACATTATTTTCACTCCTTATATACCATGTTAAAATTCTATAATATAATAAAACAAAAAATATTTCTTTTAATATTTTATAATGAAATTAAAAGTTAATAAAAAAACATCATTATGAATAATTTTATATTATATTACAGCTTCTATAAAAAAGATTAACAATATTGAAAAGGTGGATAAAGTGTTTAATGCATTTTAAACAAATAATGATAAATCTCACAGCACAAGTATGAACACACCAAGTACATCATTTAAATTCCTAAATAATACATTTTTATTAATCACATATTTTATTGAGAACAATTTTCACTTTATTTATCATAATTTGATTCCTTTTATTAAATCTATTATAATGTTATATTTTGAAATCCCCTAGCCCAAGTTACCTAGATTCAATGCATTATTATATAACATTAGCATGATCCCAAGAGAACAATTCTGAAAGACCAATCAATTCAGTATCCTTGTAAGTACTAGATAAATACATAAGTTTTCCATTACATTATGAAATGCTAAAACAAAAACATTGTATCCCCTTTTGTACACACTCATTTCCCTTAGCCTATTCTTGTAAGTCAATCATAATATACTTCTTGATGTCCTGTGAAAAATTAAACATATGAAAGGGGTGAGCTCAGATGCTCACTAAGGATAACAATATAGCAAAAACATTCATAAATGAGAATAAACATTAAAGGAAATGTATAATACTAAAATAAATCCTTTTAAACATAAACTACCACATAATATGGAAAATATAAATCAATTAATTCATTTACATATTCACATGGATATTCTACTCGTCGAATAATCACATATATCAATCACTAATTTCATAATGATGGAATGCATAATGGCATATATCATAACAACATAGTCAAGGCCTCATGCCAAGAATAAAAATAAGATTATGTAAAGTCCGTATTACAAGACACTAGTTTGTCTCATGAGACCTACTGATGCATCAAGGATCTATAGCAGGATCCACATGTCACTTACTAAGTCCAATGCATTCCTCATATGAAAATGATAAAACCTAACAAAAACAGCTATATTAAAACATGAATACGAAATGTCAATACTTTAACTATAAACCATGAATGGTATAAAAATATCATATCCATAGTCAAACATATCATAACTCATTAAATACAATATGATAGATTTTATTATAATAAATCAACATCAATCATGAATAATATCTAGCAAAGGATGTTGTCATAGTTGAAAATGATCAATAAATGTCTTTGAGAAAAATATCCCTTTCTGTGAAATCATTTAAAAGTAACACTTTTCAAAAGGAATTAATTAAAAATATATTTTTGAATCAAAGTGTCCCATACCAGTTTGATACTTTTAAAAGGAATTAACATTTTAAAACAATCATTTCAATGTAAATAAATACTTAAAATCGTGTTTAAAATTTGGACATTAATAAAAAAATAATTATAAAAATAAATCATTAAAACATTTAAAATTATTATATTTATAAATATTCCCCTCCACAAAACCAAAAAATAGTAATTTTGAAAACTTTTTTATGAATTATGGACACATATGATAAAAATTTCCCAGTAAATACTTACTTATAAACAATCTCGGTTAATAATGAGATGGTTGAATTAACCCCTACATTGTATTCTTACTTAGTCGAAGGTACGTTAACCTCCTGTATAATAGTTAAATAAATGTTATTAAATTATACAAGAATCCATATATGATAGGACCAATAGGGGCCTATATACCCTAAGAGGGGGGGTGAATCAGGGTATAGATATTCTTTTTCAAAGTTCTTCGTACCCCACTGGATCTTGACCTCTTTATTACAAGGGTCACTTTGATTGCTCTTGTGTGTAAACTATGATCACTTCTTTACTTTTTTATCTAATGATGATTATTTTAAAGCAATGCAGGGAGGCAGTCAGGCAGAGACATAGATTTTTACTTGGTTCACCCTCACTGGGCTACGTCCAAGGAGAATACGCCAACAAGTTGCCGGTCGTACCAAATTCCATTATTCTTCAATAGATGTGGATACAAAGTTCGGGATAGATAACTTATATGTCCAGGCTCATTGCCTTTACAATGTTTAGGGTCATCTCACTGCTTCCCCAAGGGTCACTACCTGTTTCTCTCTCTCTCTGGCTCACTGCTAGTGGAGAGGATCACCTTCTTTCTCTTCCTTTGCTCACTACTCTTTGAAGGAATCCACTCAGAGTTTATAGACCTGTAGGTCTCTTAATTTTCATGAATGAATGCATCTTCCTCTTTAAGTAGATGCTCTGTTGAAGCCTAATTTTCACCCGTAGATGAATCTCTCTTTGCACCAAAGGTATCGGGAAAACATCCAGCTTCCACGCAGCCTGAAAAACACTGCTGGAAATAAACCTTACTTGGCGCGCAAGTCAACCTCAGTGCACAAGTATCAGAGCGCAAGTCACATGGGGCACGCAAGTCCTCCTCAGACACTAGTGCGACTCATTCTTCCTCAAATACAAACCTGCGTGACTCACTTTCTTTTATGCCCAATCCAATATTGGCGGGCAACTCCACACTGGCACGCAACAATCACCCTAGCGCGCAAGTCCCACCTGCGCGACCACACACACCACTTGCGTGACCACCACACCTGTGCGATGGGAGCTCTGATTTCTCAAATTTTTGAACTCCGGTATGGAATGAAGCAGGGTGGTCTAGTATTTATAGGCAAATTTACCACCCTGTACGACGGCGTGCATGTCACCTGTGCAACCCTGTCTCGGCGCGCAAGTCTTCTGTCCTTTTAGACACTTGCGCGACCAACTCCCAAACTTGAGCGAACCTATTTCCTTAGCCATATTTTGATCTTCTGATCTTGGAAAACATATGGCGCGCATGTTTCCTATACTCCATGTCCTCGACGCGAAAGTCCCTTTTCCAAAAACACTTTTCTTCATTTGTCGATTTTTAGGACCAAAAAAATGGCAAACACTGGAAAACGGCACCACCTTGTATCTGTTATTTTTTACCGCCTCTAGATCATCCATTACTTTGGTCAGCATTCTTGAATCAAACATGGATCATTGACCTCATCTCTTGAACTCGACATTCCATCAGGAGATCCTCTTTGTCAACAAATCTGTATGTCATTGTTTTGATTTGTCAACAATCACCACTCAGATGTCCACTTTGTCAACAAACACAATCACTTCAAAAATGTTTCAATGATGCCATGAGGGATTTTTTCCCAAAAATATACAGAAATATGACATCATACATGACCCTATAATATTGTAATTGTTAAGAATATTTCATTACTATCATTGTTTGATGTGTTAACATGGTTTTTTATTCTACATGTTTTGTTAAGTAAGCCAATTTTGTAATGGAAACAATGTATTTGAATCATATATAGAACAATATTAATTTATTAAACAATATTTTAAATCTTAAAATGAAAATTATTCTTTAATGGTTACGATGGAGTATGAAATTTCATCGCGTCATGGAGACGGTAGACCTTACATACACACGAGCAACAATATCATTATATTAATGGTGAAATATTTTGTAATTGGATGTTATATTATATATAACAATCATTTAAATGTTATATATATTATTTACATCAATTATAATCATTATTATACCAATTCATGTTATGAAGCATTGAATAAAAAACTACACCACGATGTGGAGATGGTAAGCCGTACGTACGCACATATGGTGATTTTTTCATTCATAGGATGGATAGAATAATGAATGAGGTTGTGAAATATTTATAATAACATCTCAGTATGTAGAAGGTACTGGAATTATTATTTTGGTATAGAAACAAAAAAGAAAGACGAAGATGAAGACGAAATGAACTTTGAAAGAGGTCATAAAATAATTACCTCTTCTTCGGGTTCTTCCTTTTGATTTGAAAAAAAGGGCTCCCTAGGATGGATTTATGACAAAGGTATGGCCGATAGGTTGACATGTTGGTATTTGGGAGGATATTTGAGCAGGTTTTGGTATAGTCAAATGACTTTGGAGGTGTGAAATTAACAGAGGGGTATGTACCCTTTTATAAGAGAGGTGAGGGCCACTTTAGGAAAAGGTTGAAATATTATTTTATTATAAAATCATTTTCAGTTTATAATGGCTCATAATAGATTATTTTCTAATATAAGGTGGTTATGGGTCTAAATACTCTAAAAAAAGGTTTTAGCCATGTTTATGTTACCATATTAACCTTATCTTTTAGATTTAACTCTTAGTTAAACAGTTTAACTTTTACCATGTCTTCTTGTATTATTATAATAAATTTTGATTAAACATACTATTAAAATATAAAAAAACACCTATGTGATAATTATTGACATATATAACCTTATATATGTCCTTTTAATGAACCTTATATTTTTAAGAATATTATATCATTTAATAAATTTGTATTTTTTTTAAAAACTCATTTATGTCAATTTTTACACTATTTAGTATTTGGTTTTTGTGAAAGTCATAAGTAGTTTATTAATTCGAAAAAATTTATTTAGTTATCCATAAAATTTCATATTAATGTATAAAATTCATGGAAGGCACAAACATCCTCAATTTAAATTTATTTTAAAATTTATAATATCAGATATTTTAATCTCTTATTAATAAGGTAATTACTTCATCACCATTATGTCATAAATAAATATAATTATTTAATGTCTAAAAATTATAAAAAACATACCACGATGAATTAGATATTTTTTTCTCTATAATGAATACTTATAGTCTTATTTATCTTATTTATAACCTTATATTAAAAATGGTTTAGTTATTAAAATTTGAATTTAACACTTTTAACTCTTATTTAAATAAAATAATAATTAATGTATTAATCTAATCCATGTGGATCAAAAAACGATCATATTTTATTCCTCTATCAGATTTGAGTCTAAATAAACGTATCCAGTAGAATTAGGACATGTGTTAGGGTAATTATAATATCATTTTTACCTTTAATTACCATATTTACTTTTAACCTTGATAAATAAAATTCAAAAGTTACGATTCACCAAAAATTATTTTCATCATATTGAACAACATTTTACACTCCGATTTCAACCATGTCTCTCTGTTTTTTGGAATTCAATCCACATAAGCGGTAAAATTTAGTTTTATGCAAATTTTCAAATGTTCCTAGAAGGTGCGTAAAAGGCGTTAAAAAGTTCAATAAAATTTTATATATTTAATCTTATTATAAAATGACTCGAATGAAATAAATTGGACTAATATATTTATTATGTATCTATTTTTGCAATAAAATAAATTTATATTAAAAATAATTATTTAAATGAAATAGTCAGTTTTTATCTACAACGTAGTATTTTTTCACTATTCATCAAAAATTGAATGTTTTCAGAAAAAACCAAAAATTCACTCAATGATAATTTTGATATTCCAAATTAAAAAATGATTTATATTTTATCAAATTAAATACACATATGATTCAATAATTAATTTAAAATCAATTCCCATTGTTAAGACTAGAATGCCGGTTTTTGAGAAGTAAAAACTATCAAAAGACTGATCTGTGTTTATGTCCAATTAAAAAGTGAAATTACCTCTAATGACCTACATTGGATTAAATGATAAAAATATATTATAATTATAGTTTAAAACCATTAAATTTTATAATTTATCACTATAAATAAATTTTAATAAAAAAATTATGTTCAATTAAAATTTAGTATCTTTCCATATTCATCTAAATAAGAATGTTATCAGACAAACACAAAAAATAATTATTCAAACTAAAATTTTATGTCCTGCTTCTAAAGAAGAATATATATTTATAAAATATAATTTATAAAAGTGTCAAATATTGGATTTAAAAATGGCTCGTCATTAAAAGGCAAAAAAACTGCATTTTTTTAAAAATACTTCTTTTTTCTGAAAAAAAGAATTTTTCCTTATATTATGTCTATGAAATAAAAACGATGAATGTTAAAATTATATGGGATATATATAAAATTAAAAATATCATTATTATTAATTATAAATTCTTTTTAAATGACTATTATGATTGGTTGTGATGAGCTTGAACTCAGTGTTCCATACATCACACGCTATTATATTATTCAAAGAGAGACGTAACGTGGAATCTTGGGGTGTTACATTCTTACCTCCTTCAAAAAATTTCTTCCTAGAAATAGGAAATTGTTCTTAGAAAATAAAACATTAAAAAATAGAAAATACATTTTTTGAAACCCCACTACAGAAATTGGGTTAAGAAAATTATGTCTTAAAAAGAGGGAAAGGAAACTGAAAAAGTCACCACCAAATTAGAATTTATAATTGGTGAACATTGGTGATAATTATAGTTGGAGTAAAATGTAAATATTTATCAGGAGTGATTGAGGTCATCAATCAAAAACAAGTGAATGAAAAATTGAGGTCCTAAAATAAATAAATCTATAATGATTTAAAATATCATCAGTTCAACAAAACATAAGGTATTAGGATAACACATTTTGGTTTTTAAGATCATTTCCCTAAATTTTAAGAAATAATTTCTGCATAGAATAAGAAAAAAGAATTCTTGACAAGTATAGTTCCATCTTTTATCTAATTTCTAACACAAAATCATCTTTCACAGCAAAAGATAATAGAACTCAAAAATATTCTATTTACCCAAATCATATGGGGTTCCAAAAAAATGAATTCATAATTCTTATATCAGATCATTTTAAAAAAACCATATTTTACAAACTGTGACATCATGTAGTCTAGTGGTAGGTGATTCACCCTTGTCACCCTTTGGTTGCGGGTGCATTTCTCGCAACCTTACTGGATGCGACGGGTTGTCGCTCAATCTAAAGTTTTTCCTTTTTATAACAATCTAGAAATAATCTGAAGAAATATTTTAACCTTAAACAAACGGATCCAATTTCAAAATTAATCCATTTCAACCATTATATTTATCCAAAATTCTTCAGTCCAAACTCTCTCTAAAAGGTCTTTAAATTCCAAAAATCAAATGTAACATCAGATCCCCCAAACAATGTAAATTTTCTATTATTGTCACATACTGAAAATATGATTACGTTAATAATATTAAAACCTTAAAAAATACAAATGGTAATAAATATAATCCTTATATATATATATATCACATTCTTCCGATAAACAAAATATATTTATTGAATCCAAAAATAAAAATACATTAATCATTCCACTTCAACTGTAGTAACAACATAATCATGGCCTTGCTCCCTTCTCCTTTTCTAAGATATGATTCCTTGGATCTTAGAACATTCATTTGAATAATTCCCCATTTCTCTTAAATTTTATCATTCATCATTGACATCATCTTTCTTTCCATTGCAGTCACGAGCCTGGTGACCTTTTTCTCCATATTTGCTGTAAACTCTCATTCCTGTTAGGAAAGTACTGGGGTGTTTCTTTCCATAATTATCACATAAGGGAAAATCCTTCAATCCCTTTTTCCCTTTATCTATCACATGATCCACTATTCTCTTCTTCTCTTAAATTAAATTAATTTTATAAGACATAGATAATTCATTTTATCTTTTGATAGCACACGAAACTATATTTTTGTATGATGAAAAGTATTTTTAGACTAATTCTCGATGGAGAAATGGTTTTAACCCATCACAGAATCGATAAATCTTACTTCATGGGTTACGTATATAATCTGAAGCATGCCTTTCTATCCTTGTAATGTTATCCTCATATTTTGTGACATTCTCATCCTCCATTTTCCTTAGACTCAGAAATTGTCTTCCCATATACACACTATGTTCACGATGAATGTATTTTTCTAAGAAAATAACTTTAAACTCCCTCCTTTCCATATTTGATACATAATCATCCTCCTTTGTGTTTTTAATTAATTACCACCATTGATCTGCATCTCCTGTGAGGAGATAATCATCCATGACAATTTTTTCCCTTTCACTACTCCCTAAAGCATGAAATATTTTGTCTCAGGAACTTATCCATTGCACAACAAGAAATGGATTTTTAGTCCCATTTAATGTTTGTGGTTGTTGCCTCATGAATTAGTTTATCATTTATCCTTCGAGTTTGGGATTAGTGTTCTCCATATGAGTAAGGTTATTATTTATAATCAGAGTTAGTTGTCTCAGTATGGTTATAAGTTATTGAGCACCAGTTTTATCACCAGCTCCACAATAGTTATCTTGAGAAGGGGGGAAATACCTACATAGAATATGTGCATTGATATGGTTTACATTCCTTCCACTAGGTGGAATTTCTAAACAATGGAATGCACTTGATCATTTTATAAATCAAAATACAAAATTCCAAACTAGTAAAATACCTAACATAAATTGTACTGTTTATGCATGTAATCCATGATCATAAAAAAATTTCATAGAGGATGTATTTACTCATAAATACATAATAATGGTTTGTAAAGAAAATATGAATTATCCTAAGCATATCACAGAAGAGTTTTGTAACCAAGAGTGAAACAAGGCACATTGTCATGCACTAGTTCTCGTTCAAGTCTAGCTCAAAGTGGGGTTTTCAGGTTTTACCGATAGGTACATCTGTGAATGTTCCGCATCTACCTGCTCGTATCCATACATGGATGCATTTCTTATAAAACCCACATAATAATTACATTAATTTTTTTGGATGTTCTTCTATACTAATCCTCAAATTTTGTATTAGGTTAAATTTCTCTAATATAATTTTTTCTAAATATTGCTTCCAAGATTTGTATTCAACTTCCTCTGATACGAACTGTAACGCCCAGAACCTAGTTAACCAGAGTTAGATCATTATTACATAACCTTAACATAATCACAAGAGATCAAGTCCAAAATACTGATCTATTTAGTATCATTGGATGTACAATATACATACATAAGTTTTACATTACATTATGAAATTATAAAACAACAACATTGTATCCCCTTTTGATCGCACTCATATACCGTATTCTAGACTTGCATGTCAACTATAATATACATCTTCGCATCTTGGAAAAAATTAAACATAATAAAGGGGTGATATCATATTCTCAATAAGGATATCAATATTTCAAAATCATTCATAAATAAGAATAAACATTAAAGGCAACGTATAAGAATAAAACATAATCCTTTTAAACATAAACTTCAGAATAATATGGAATATATAAATCCAATAATTCCATTTACTTATTCACATGGATAATATACTATATGAATAATCACTTTTAATGCCAATATCTAACTTCAAAGTGATGGAATACATAATTCCGGAGATTCTATCCAAATAGTGAAGGCCTTGTGCGAAGACTACAAATATGATCCTGTGATGGCCTTATTCCAAGGCACTAGTTTGTCTAATAAGACCTACCGAAAAACTGAGGAGCTATAGTGTTCTCCACTCATCACATATTAAGTCAAATGCATTCATCATATGATGATGTTTAATTATAACATAATCATTCATATTAAAAATAGCATTAAAAATGTCAATACTTTTACCATAAACAATGAATAGTGTCAAAATAGAACATCCCCAGCCAAACATATCACAACTCATTCAATACAATAAGGAAGATTGTATTATAATAAATCAATTTCAATCAAGAATAATATCTAATAAAGGATGTTGACCTAGTTGAAAACGATCGGTATAACTCTTTAGAGAAATATCTCTTTTTTGAAGTCATTTAAAAGTCACACATTTATATAGGAAGTAATATAAAAAATATTTTTTAATCAAAGTGTCTCATACCACTTTGAAACATTTTAATGTAACTAGCATTTTAAAACATTCTTGTCCATATAATTAAATCCTTAAAATATTTTTTAAAACATTGACATTATTAAAAAAGATTTAGAAAATTAAATTTTTAAAAAAATTTAAATGAAGATCGTTATAAATATTTCCTTCCACAAAACCATAAAATATTCATTTTGAATACATTTTTTGAAGCATGGACACTGATGATAAAAATTTCATAGTAAATACTTACACCTAAACAATATCAGATAATAATGAGATTCAGGGATTAACCCTTAAATTGAATTCATCCTTATTTGAGGGTAATTTAACCACTTATATAATGTTTAAATAATTGTTAATGAATTATAAAATAATCTATATAAATAAATATGTGGTCATATATGATCCCCTAATATATTATTTGTTAATAAAATTTCAGTACTATCATTATTTATGGTGTTTTATGATTCGTTTTCTTTTATATGTTTATTTATGTAAGCCATTTTTTATGGATAGGATGTATTTGAATCATATAAATAATGATATTATGTTCTTAAATATTATATTTAATCATAAAATTAAATTTATTCTTTAATGTTTATGATGGGGAATGAAATTTCATCGCGTCTTGGATACTGTAATCCATAAATATGCTCATGTGACAATATCATTCTATTGATGGGAAAATATTATGTAATTGGATGGTATATTAAATATACAAAATCATTTATGTCAGTTTTCACACTCTTTTGTATTTTGTTTCTGTGAAAGTTATAAAAACATTAGAACCTCAAACAAAAATTATTTAATCAACCCCTATATTTAATATTAACCTATAAAATTCGTGTAAGGCATCAGAAATATCAATTTACATTTATTTTAATGTTTATAATATTAATAATTGTAATCTTTCGTTAATAAGGTAATTACTGCATCATCATTATTTCATAAATAAATATAAATATTTAATGTCATAAAATTATAAATAAAATTTCATTATTTTGGAAATATTTTTATCTTTCTATGTTAATATTTATAGTCTAATTTATCTTATGTATAACTCTATAATAAAAATGGGTTATTTATTAAAATTTTAATTTAACACTTTTAACTCGTCCTTAAATAAAATAATATTAAATATCCTAATATAACTCAGGTGGATAAAAAAAGGATCATATATAATTCCTATGGTTGATTTAAATCTAAATACACTTCTTCAATATAATTTGGACATGTGATAGGGTAATTATAATATCATTTTTACCTTTATTTTCCCTATTTACTTTTAACTGGGGTAAATAAAATTCAGAAGTTACAATTCACAAAAAATTATTTTCATCCTATTGAAATACATTTTAGATATTGGAGTCAACCATGTTTCTCCTATTTTTTAAATTAAATTTACAGAAGCGGTGAAATTAGGTTTTATGCAAATTTTTAAATTTTCCTAGAAGGTGGGTAAACAACGTTAAAAATGTCAAATAAAATTTTATATATCCAATATTATTATAAATTAATTCAAATGAATTAAATTGGACTAATATATGTATTATTTATCTATTTTTACATTAAGATAAATTTTTATTAAAAATAATTATTTAAATGAAAAATTCGGTCTTCATCTAAAATGTAGGGTTTTTCACTATTCATCAAAAATTGAATGTTTTCAGAAAAATTAAAAAACTTTACCCAAAGATAATTTGGATATTAACAATTAAAAAATTATGCCTCTTTTACCAAATTCAAAAAATGTATGTTTCATTAATTAATTAAAATTTAATTCCCATTGTGAAAACCAGAAAGAGGATTTTTGAGAAGTAAAAACTATCAACCGATTGATATTTGTTTATGTCCAATTTAAATGTGATGTTACATATAATTACAAACATTGGATTAAATTATTAAAATATAATATAATTTTAATTCAAAACCTTTTAAATGTATAATTTACCAGGATAAATTATTTTTATTAAAAAAGTTGTTTTCAATTAAAATTTATTATCTTTCATTATTCATCAAAATATGAATGTTATCTGAAAAATTCCCAAAATTTATCCAAACTAAATTTTTAGGTCCTGATTCTGAATAAAAATTTATGTTCATCTAATTGAATATATAAAAGTGTCAAATATTTTATTTAAAAAGGGTTTATCATTAACAGGCATAAAAACTGCATATTTCGAAAAATACTACTTTTATCTAAAAATTTGAATTTGTCCTTATATTATGTCTAATTAAAAAAAGATGAATTTTAAAATTATATAAGACATATATAAAATTCAAAATGTGGTGATTACTATTCATAAATGCTTTTTAAATTTCTAGTTTGATAGGTCGTGGTGTGCTTGAACTCGGTATTACGTGCATCACATGCTATTGTATTATTCAAAGAGAAACATACAGTGGAAGCTTGGGGTGTTACATATTTAGTTACTAAATTAGTTATTTTTTCTTCAAAAAAATTTATGTCAATATATACTTGACCATTTAGATATATTAGTTAGGTTCACTAATGGAAATGGATAAATGTTTCCACTATCATCATATTATTTTCATTATTTTTATACATTGTATATAAATTATAGAAAAAATGATGTAACACCATACTGAAAAATTAAATTCAACTTTTCTTAGAGGCTAGAGTCTCCACAAAAACCTGAGAAACATTTTAATTTTCTTTATGGGTTAAAAGGAAATGAAAAATATATTTTTTTCCATTAAAAAATCATAGTAATTTAATAAATGACATATTCATTCATTTAATCCAACCTTGTGACCATCCATGTAATGATGTAATGAAAAACAATCACATCATTTCTTAGAGGTGGTGTCCCACTATTAAATAAGAGGAATGAAATCATTTTCTGATGGATTTATGGGTTAGAATTATGAAAATATTTTATAACTAAAAAATAAAAATTATGTGTTATATATCATATATATCAATTAATTACATCTTTATAACCATTATTCAGTGGAGGGGATGAAAAATTAAACATATCAATTCATAGAGGTAGTAATATTTATATATGTGTGAGTGATGTTTTCATTTCCCATAGGATGGAAAGAAAGAAAAAAAATAGTTGTTATATTAAGATAATAAAATATTATAATTTTGAATTTGATTATTTAATTATAATAGGTTTTTAAAATATATATTATTGACGTAGAAGAATAATTATATATGAATTAATTATATTAATACTTATACCTCCTATTTGAATATCCAATTATTGATTACATATTAAAACTTTTAAGATTAGTAATTTGTAGAACAATGAACTCTTGAACTTATTGAGGATAGATTATAAAAATTTTTGGCAGTTTATGGTTGAGATTGAGTGACAAATACGCGTGAAAAAGATATGAGAACTAGTGCCTTTTTATAAGTGGGTTCAGTGGAAACCTATAAAAAACTAAAAATTCTTAAATATAGAAATTGTATATCTTAAAGAATGCAAGAAAATTTTTATATAATTTAAATCAAAGGAAAATAAAATATCTAAATTGAATCATAAAATCATATTTATAATTATTTTAGAGATATTTGAAACATTATCACTTAGTTTGACCCTTCCCTTTAACCTTTTTAAAAAAACATTGGTGACAAAAAAAATTCATGATAGCTATTCAGTATGAATAAAAATGGTCTTCAACACATTAAAAATATAAATATGATAAATAAAAATATGGGATCTGTTTTAAAACATAAAATTTATATGTGTTAAAATGACTTTTAATATATGTTTGGAACCTCCCCATAAAACAATTTTTTTAATATGACTTCTCTAAGATAAAAGTTCATTTACACCAAAATGATATATGTAGTAAATTCAATTGGAATTATATGCATTATATTAAATAAAATAGGATATATTTTATTTGAAATGAAAATAAATGAAATAGAATTTTTAAATAATTTATTAAAACAGAAGTACTGAAAGTGATTTTTATTTGAATAAAAACATTACTAATATTTCTAAAATGAAAAAATATATTTATAAGTTCCAAATTATATTCTTAAATACATTATATAAAATAATAAATATATATGTTTTTTAAAAAAATTAAAAAACTTTCAATCCCTTATTATTTCATGGTAATATCAATACATTTTTTTATAAATTTGCTATACAGACTATTCTTAAAAAAATTGACTATTTCCAAAAAAATACAAAAAAATCCTAATATTGTTATGAAATGATGATATAAAAAACGAAATACATTTTATAACATTGAATTTTTATATTTAAGTATTTCTTCTTTTAAGTAAAAACATATAATTAGAGGGAATACAATTTTGTTAAAAAACTATTTCATTTTATTATGGTTAAATTATATAAACTAATTTATAAAACTAATATGAATATGAATAAAAAAAATGAATGTTTATAAATCAAAAAAAGATTTATTTCTCTTATTTCATCTGTTTTCTTAAGATTTATGGGGAAATAATCTATATATCATCGGATATGTCTCCCATATAGAGACAAAAATTTCCTTATATATTATTTATGATAAAAGGGTTTAATTGTTTTTAAAATAGATTATTTAAATAAACATAGATTATATATATATATTTTTTTAATTCTAATAATAAAATGTATTCATATATTCATTGGAATGAATTTTCTTATGAATTATGTCCTTAAAACATATTTTTCATTCAAGTTCATATTTAGTTAAAATGAATATTTCTCAAAAATAATTATATAAATCAATGATATATGTTAGTATATTGGTACCTTATTTTTAATTATATAAAAAATAGACTCTTAAAATATCATAAACATTAAAATTATTAATTTAATATTATTCAGCATTCAAATATATAGGGATCTGTGTCAATATGTAATAAAAATATCTCTATGTGATAAAGATAGAGTACCTATGAAAATATTTATTTTAAATAAATCACATATAGAAACAGTTTATTAAAAATGGTGAAGTATTTTTATCATATATAGTTATATTTTTTTAACTACATATTTATTAGTAAAATTTTATGAGATGTTTCATATAATATATTTTATTTTATTTCAATTACTCATATGTATTATTGATTTTTTATCCTATTACTATTTATTACGTGTGTTATGAATATTTTTTCATTAAATATACAATATTTTTCTTTTCATATATATATACTAAATCAAATAGGTTATTTCAATTAGTTAATACCACATTACAACCAATTTTCCATTCCCATCATCAAATATTAAGTAGTTTTTGGGAACATTTATAAGAAGATTTTAGAAAATATTTTATAGTCTAAATTCATATTTGTTGTACTGATTTTCATCTTACATACATAAATTATTTTTCTCATCGCCTAAGAAAATATGCCCATATTATCCCCTAATCAGATTTTTACTCCATAATGAACAATATTTTGGAATGTGTTAACTTACCAAAATTAAGTTATATGAAATATTTTATAAAAGGGGTTTTTGTAATATATTATACTCAAAATAGTATGATATTTTATTTCAGAATTATCTAGGATATAATTTCAATATCATATATCATTAACTAATGAAAAATTTTATATTATATCCAGTCATAATTTTTTTTCATGTATACATCATCATATACAAAAAAACAATGTTCATTCTAAAAAATCTAATTCTATTCAATTGTGAATGATTTAATAGAAAAGTTTTACGAACATTTAATGTAATTTTGTTATCATTATTTTTTCTAAATTTTATTTTCCATAATCTTGAAATGGATTATATTTTAAGATCAACATTAATCATGTTCTATGAATTGATAAATAAAATAGTCATTATATTTTTTTATTAATAATACATAACTAAAAAATATTAATTCTATGAAGATAAAAATTATTTTATCATTTTATAACTCAATAAACTAGTTTTATTTTTTAATAAAACTATTTATATATAGATATTATCATAACTCAACCCATTTTGGTGCTCGAGCCGCAACTACGCCAAGCATGCCTCTATAGTCAAGGGCTTGGAGACCAAAACTGAAGGATTAACTAATATGGGGAGGCCTTTTCCTAAGTATACATAAACCCACACATGGCCATCATGATTCATAAATTAAAAATAAAAAGTGAAAAATATGTAAAACACAAGTGATACAACCATGCATGTAAACCCCTAAAAAGTACAAGATTACAATATTTTAAATTGAATGGTAATGGGTAAAATACACACCCAAATGGTAATATGTACCAAACAAACATTTCAGGAAAGTAAAAAACTAAGACATACCATTTACTTATCTCCAAGATGTAACCATTATACGTGATCCTATGTACTATATATTCTTAATATCTTCTAAAGTAATCGAAAACATATTTGTTATCTTCATAATACACAACAATTATGGGAATATGTCATGAAGGGGTGAGTATATAAATTCCCAGTAGGACTCTCAAAAATATGAAGGGGATATTAAGATATAAAAAAATAAAAGTAACATAATAGATAGTAAATATGGTATATAATGTTGTGAAGGAGAACAACTCAACCAAAACCGAGAGAGAGTAACCATGTCAAAACAGAAGGGGATCAAAATTGTGTGTCAATGATATACACATTGAGTATTTTACACCAATAGTATGAGAGTATACTCATCTAACCATGATAATCTAAACACAGAAATCATGTGGAAATAATCGTGCATCTTCACAACCCATGGAAGGAGAGTATGAAAATATAAAGGCTATACATATACAACTATATATATATATATATTCAGTAGAATTCAAAATGAGAGGTCAATGGGATATCAATCTCACAGATCACCCTAATAATGAGTGTTTCCAATAGCCCCAAAAGTCTGTTAGTGACCCCCAATATATCATGTGTCTTCTCAAGAGTATCCATCCAATTTAAGACGCACCTAATTACTATTTCTGAAAGACAATAGGACACAAACTCTACGTATAAGACTCGTGCCATGATAAAATATTAGGTACCCAATCCATGGTAGAGGACCCATTCCCAACCCATCTAGAAGGTTCCACTATAGATGTCATTAATGAACCACAACCAGATCGGCTAGAGGGCCCCACTCGGGAGTCGAGAGAGGACCCATGTGCAGTCCAGTTGGAGGGCTTATCTCTAAAATTTGTGGAGTACACATTCCAATCCTAGTGGGATTGTTACACATATGAGTTGGTAAAGGACACATCTCTATCCCAGCTAGAGGGTTCCACTCATGAAGTCGTCATGCACCCACACCCATCCCATCTAGAGGGTTCCACTCAGCAATCGATAGAGGACCCACACCCAGTACAGCTGGGTTTCCACTATATGGTTCATAGGGGATCCATAACCATCCTAGATGGAGGCTTCCACTCAGGATTCCTATGGTTATCCTATGTGATCACTATCATCACAGGGAATCAAAAAACAGATCACCATTCCGAGAAATTTCAACATCATATCCCAAAATCCACAATAAAGAGAACCGTCGCATTACACGTGGAAAACAAACTCAAGATTGGATATTCATGTAAAAAAATATAAACCATAATGAAAGAGATATGGAACCATCTAGTTTACTCAAAATAATCAATGGGGTATATGGAATGTGATTGGACCCATATAGAGCATGTTCCTAGTCCATCACCTGACCATGTCCATAGATGTACATGACTCACCAAGCATATCAATATACATGGCATCTGGGGGATATACCAGGAGTGCACATTCTACATCGTGTCTAGACCATGTGATTTTTCAAGATTTTTTAACAAAATCATGTTCTCATTCTTTACCCTTTTTTTGTACTTTAGTACATTATGTGCCTCTTTACACGGGGTGTCACCCCTGTGTGCTGCTCATGCATGTGTACTTTAGAACATTTCTTCTTCCTAGTTGTGTTCCCATATCATATGGATCATCCACATGAGAAATTGGTAAAATTAATATATGTATCCTACATGGTGTTCCATCATTATGAATTCCCAAAACCAAAGCCTCTATATCGAATGTTCTAAATGTCATGCATTTACTACTTTACATGCCATGTAGTTGGGTTTTTCATTGAATTTTAGATCTGTTTCCAGCAGATAAAATCTGGAAAATCTTCTTTGATTACAACCTTAATTCCAAAAAGAAATACAAGATCTTGAAACTCCTCATCATTTCCATACATTCAGTGGGTGGAAATCTATTATCGTCGACTGTGGTGTTATTCCATATACACCGCGTGTCCCAATTCATTTTGTCAACAATGATTTAATCTCTAATTATCAAAAAAATATTCCAACTCCAAAAAATATGCCATATTTATACTTTAGTATTGAATCCATACCTCTCACATCAATCCATCATCATTCAGGTGGTCCCATCAATCTTGGTACCACAAAACATCGTTAAGCTGATACAACATGGTTTTATTAGTGAAGAACATGAAAAAATTGATGGATAAAGGAATAAGAACGAGTTTAAACCATAATTGTCAATGAATTCGTTTAACACAATCAAAAAATTGAATATCCAAGGTTATAAAACAAGTATAACCACTTAGAATTCTAATACACTGGAAAATTCTGATGCCATAGTTGGTGAAGATCAAAGAAGGGGATTGATCTGCTCAATGAATTTCATAATAAGGGTAATAAACCAAATATTAACCATTCCTTCAAAAAATTGGATCATTCTTAATTAAAAAATTCACCTTATAATGAATGGTCGATGTTGTTTCAATTATTACATCCTATCAACTATGATATAGATTTTGGTCATTGTGTGAGACAATTCGCCAATAGATTGAGGGGAAGAATCTATGGAATTCTCCTAGGGTTTATGCGACTTACCCTGGACAATTATCCATAGTGGTGTATTTGTAAACATTTCACAAAGGACAAAATAATAAGTTAATCAATTTAATCAACTAATTTATCTCATGAATGTACCACAAACAATCAAGATATATGACATCCCCATGATGAGCTATTTTAGGTCGCACCTTGGGTAAACAACTCATTTCAGACTCAACAGTGGTCTGATACATCTTATCTCAGCTTGTTTTTAAGATTTATCATATTTTATTAGGTAACTAGACACATGTCATACAAAATATTTATAAATTATTTATAAAATTAATTTTTGAACATCAGGCCTTTGAATCATAGGTAATTTCAGTACCTAGATCTAGAAATATATGTAAAAATATTTCAATATCTTATAAGGTAAAATTTGGGTCTCAAAAAATTTCAATCTATCAAAATTTCCCCCCCCAAAAATCAAATCTAATCAAACGTATTAGGATGCTGAGGCCACATCTAGCTCTCTCTCCCCCAAGATCTTTCTTTTATGTTATTGTGCTTCCAAATCACATGAATGAAGGGAATGGTATGTCCATATAGGATCTTCTATATTAATTCATCGATCACCATGAAATGCATTCCAAAGGTTTCACCATCCTCGATGTCTATCTATCCCCAGTCGATGACATGTGTGGGTTCATGCATGTATATCCCAAAATATAACATGTAGAAGACATCAGGATCCCGATCAAGATATGGGAGTGGGACAAGGTGGTGTATAACCTCAATAACCCTATGAATAATCTTTATCAACCTGATGAATAGTGGAGATAGCTTACCTACATGGGAATATCTCATTAATCATTTTCATGGTGAGACTCTCTAGAAAATGTAGTCCCATGCTCAAACTCCAAGGGCATGGAATGAAAATCTACGTATGATTTTCGCCTACTCTGAGGAGTCCTCATTCACTCAAGGATGATCTCGAAATTATCTTTTATTTCCTACACAATATATGGACTTGAAGAGATATCATTCTAATATTTTTCTAGTACAGGGGTGACCTTCAGGGTCTCCAGTACTAGGCCTTAAAAAATTTCATGCATATAGTGGAGTCGTAGATTTTGTTGTATAAAAATCTACTAAGGGAAAGTGATCCTACTAGATCCGACCAAATTCTAAAATGAAATCCACCATAATATCCTCCAACACCAAGATAGTGAACTCAGTCTTCCCATAATTATGGGTTTGAAAGACTACTCTCATCCTCATATAGCTCTGTAATTCCTCTTACATGCCTCTTCATGACTGTGATGTAAACCAAACATCACAATAAGAGAAAAGTGATGAGGGAACAATGTGGAGGTGAATCATATATCATATATACAAATTCCACACATACCCCCCACTAAAATCTTCCCTTTATGACTGATTTAG
This sequence comes from Viscum album, assembly GCA_963277665.1. Lineage (NCBI taxonomy): Eukaryota > Viridiplantae > Streptophyta > Magnoliopsida > Santalales > Viscaceae > Viscum > Viscum album. The sequence goes on along the minus strand of OY728137.1, from coordinate 298,968,198 downwards.
TGTTTTAATTTCAGAAGTCTTTAAACGGTCACCTAGAATGTGTCGTGGCCCTATGTTGTGTGCAAAATTAGTGTCACAAAAACCATGGATATGTCTCCCAATTTCCACTTCGAGATCTCATGGGGATAAAAGAAACATGATGTAATTTGTTTCTCATCCATCTCTTTTTGAGTGGTGTGGCACTAATAGATGAATATATCTATGATATATCTCATTTTAGACCACCAAAACTACAACCAATGATATATAAACATATTCACAATACTGGGATGTATATCTAGGGGATATGTGTGTAAAAATCGCATCACATTATTCTACATTGGGACTAGAACCACCGTCTGTCCATGGAAAAAGGTGAAATAAATACTTGCATTATAATATCCAACTGATGAATTCCATAGGGATATCCGGTCACATAATACCTCACAGTCAATCAATACTGGTTGGGACTGTCTCACTAGATCAAGAAGTAGGGGAATAGACACCATTGAATAAACAATATTTTTACCCCCCTTCTCCATTTGTGTCAGCTACAAGGAAAAAAAATGCTCCAATTCATCCTACATGAAGAGAGCCTAGGAATTCAAACAATGTTCATGTAAAACTATTTCCCCCTTATCTTGAGTCTTGACTATCTAAAATTAATAGTCCTCCATGAACTCCAACTGGAGCCACTATCTCTAGTTCAAGTCCCTCTATGCGAATATGTACATGAGACTTTGATGGTTTGAGTAAACAATAATAAGCTCCCCCAAAGTTAATTTATACATATACATTGGGAAATGACTACTATTTACTAAATTAGGTCATGAGTCATGTAGTTCTACACTTAGCATCTGAACTGCATCGACCTGAATTTGATAATATCCTTCTATTGTATTAACAGACAATTGAGACGAGATCGTAAAGCATCAAAATACAATACATACTCTAGACCCTCCTCCTCTATTCTCAATATTGTAACACTCATCAACCTCATACTTAAGTCTTCAATGGACCTATGGGACTACTTAGTCTTGATAAATGGATTCCATTTCTATGTCTGAGATATAACAGGGGATTTAATTTTGTAGAAGTATTCTGCATACCCCATGTAGTAGACCAATAACCTATGAATTCTATAAACCTCAAACATTATATTAGGGTACTCCCATGTAAGAACTGAATTGATCTTAACTGTGTCCATTTCTAAACCATGATCATAAAATAAATTTCTTATAAAGTGAACCTCATGAATCCATAAATAGAACATTGATTGATTTCTATAAATCTGGTGATCTCCATTAAAATTTAGAACCATATTCATGTTCTTTCCATGCTCCTCCTCTGATACAATTTATATGTGTATGTCATCAATAAACACAACTAATAACTAATTCCATTATGGCCAAAAAAACCATGTTTATCAAAACCATAAAAACATATAGAAAATTAGTAACACCAAATAATATTAATAAGAACTCACGCTATCTACAGTGAAATCAGAATATCAGATTTGGAATATCATCATCACAAACCCCCACCTTGTTATAGCCAGACTTGGTATAAATCATTGAGAACCCTCTCACACCTCACAACTATTCAAATAGGTCATCAATCCATGAAAAATGGTACTTTTTCTTTATCATGTCCTTGTTTAGGAGAATATAATCCATATAATGTGAAAATATATTTTCCACCTTTTTAATGAGTTAGGATGAAGCTTCTGGTGGTGTCACACAACGCTTGATGAAAACCTCCTTCTGATGGTCCTCCAACTACGAATATGAGCTTGAGAGCTTGGTAGGTGCTATCTGATATATGGTAGAAGATATTATAGCGGTTACTTGATGCATGTTGATGAAAAATCCATCTCCTGCCTCATATGAATTCCCAAAATTTTCTCATGGAAGATATCCATATAAATTTTCACAACTAAAGGAATCCAGATTCATGAATATCCTGCTAAACCAAGGAACATAATTTCAAACTAGTGAGTGATGGGATGCAACCTCCTACTCGTAGAACCCAATAATCCCACTACGAGATCTCTCACACCAATAAAAGTGAATCTCATCCCATCAGTATGTATGAATCTAACTCATCTGAAGAGACTATCAATCTAGGAATGGACCATATAAATCCAATCCATACCAAATATTACTTCATGGGTTCCGTCATGATTAAAAAAAGTGCCCTAATGAACCACTCTCTTCCAAAATATTTCTCACACTACCAGAAGTAGAAAGATACCGAACAAGTGTCCTATAGTTTCCACAAGATGAAGTTGTTATGCAAGAAACTCAATTCAAAGCTCCTGCTCTCACAACAATATTATATAGATAAAGGAATGAATAGAACATTTTTCTACTAATACTGTAGAAAATTTAGGATAAACACATATCATACGTCTAATCATCTTACCCAATGCGAGGTTGTAATCCTCTAAACACTAGAGTTATCTACGACCCCAAAAACCATATACCTAACCAAAATGTGGGCATCTTGGTTGTTGTAGAAGGATCTCATAGTATTTTCCACCACATATAGAACCTCTTACTCCTTTTTCAGCTTATCCTCCTAGAGGAACACCTAGCCCACATATGGGAGACCCCTAATATTGGCGCTGCCTCAACCATGGTGGTCTCTTAGCTACCAAACTATGATCATTAATATGTCTCATTTGGCATCAATGTGTTATGTTACCTTTCCCATCATAAGAATATAATTTATCCTCTGTGATATGTACTCTAAAAATGTTTTCCCTATACTACCTGACATCGTGCATGATTTTGAACCCAAAAGTATCTCTTACCCCAAGATCCCACTAACTGGTGCCTACAAGATGATATAGATAAACAATATTTGTGATGACCATTATCATCTTAATCCTTCTGGAATAACTCTAAAATGAATCTCTCTATCACTAGTTCTAACTCCAAAACCTAAAACATAGATAGGGATGAAAAAGGACACCCCACTGGTATGGATCTCTCTATAGAGCCCCTACTCAAGAATCATTGCCCAAAATTATCCATCAAAGTTCATTTCATGGGAGTACTGTGTAATGTATGAAAACCTCTATTAATATACAACCACCACCATCCAACTATTTTCAAACTTTGGATGCTCTGGTATTCGAAAAGAGCGTAAATAGGAGGGGTAGTACTACTCATGGAATTGATATTGGTATTCAGTCTATTAGAGAATTGGATGATCATTAAGCTACGTAAAATGAATCCACTAGCTTCTAGACACTCCATGGAAAAGGATATATACTAGTGAAACCAACTAATAATTTGGTTTCCGGATGATCATAAAAATTTGGACCACCGATCCTATCCATTCCTAGGCTTCTTGAGGATCTGACTTACTGTAGAACCTCAACAGCCTTTGGAACTAGAACACATAGAGCTTGCTAAGCCAGCACATATCCTTATAATGAATTTCATGGATGATATGATTTTCAATAGGTGGAGTTTTTTCTACCTACCCATCATAACGAAAAATCCCACAAGATGGACCCTGAACTGAGGATTCTCCACTCATCAGATCATCATCACAATCGAGAATTGGTTTCCTGGCAGGCTAGTATCACAACGGCATCCTGAAAGTTATAATGATGTACAACATTTAAATGATTATAAATATATATATATCAAAAATGGGAAGCATACTCAATAAGTATAATCAATTTATAGATACTATATGATACCACTAATGCTGATAACAAATGTCCAAGTATGCTAAGTTGAAAAGAGGGTAGTCAAGGTCTCGATGCATGGATACATCAGAAGGATGTACCATAACTATATTACTGATCCTGAGAGCCACACTTGAGACACTCTAAAACTATTGAAATAATCCAAAATAAACATTCCAATGTGTACTACTCCAAACATCATCCCAAGAATCAAACCTTTTTTATACCACTCTTTCACAACCCGACTCAATCTAGTACATGAGACACAACTACCCCAACCCCGCCTAGTCAAGGGGAATGCGACTAGTGATAAATGAATAAATAAAAAGGAGATTCCATTCCCTATGTACCTATATGTAAAAAATTCATATCAATGCTAAAGTGTAGAGGAATAAGTGGAAAAGACATAAAACACTAGAGACACAACCGTACATGTAAAACAACAAAACTATAGAAGAGTCATATAGTGTAAACAGAAATGTAATGGAAAAAATACATGCCTAACCCAAAATTTTAACCAACCTAACAAAATTATAAAGATAAATGAAATGAGATCTCGGCTTCTAATATCCATTCTATGACCACCACCTTTGATCCAATGTACTAGGTATCCCTTAGATCGTATGACTTCACCTCCAACATGTATGTCATCAAAAAAAGTCAGGGCCCATGCTAGGAAATCCCCTATAGGGGAGAGTATAATCATACCAACTAGGATGTATCGAAATCTAAAAGAAGAGTCATAATATGTACAACAAGAATAAAATGATAGTACATGCTAAATAGAATATAAAAATTAGTGAAAGAGAACACTTCAACCCATACCAAGAAAGAGTAACCTATTCCAAACACATGGGGATCAACATGATGTGTAACAAACAATACATTGAGTATTTTCCTCTAATATCAAGATAGTGTACTCATCCAACCATGAGTATCTAAACACAAAAATGATCATTCCATACCCCAAATGTCTTCACAATCCATGGAACAAGAATAACCAAATCCATAGTGTATGGATATAGAAACACACACACACACACACACACACACACACACACATATATATATATACGCACATCCAAAAAATCCCATATGAGAGTGAAATGAAAACACCATCTAACAGAACAACCTAAGAGGGAGAGTTTAAAAAAGATCCAAAAGTCCATTAATGATGCACATCATCCCACGCATCTAGCCAGGATTATCCAATCTTGTCAAGCCATACTTCATCACTATACCAAAGAGTCGATGGTCCAAAAACTCTAGGTAGATTACCCATTCCCAGGTACAATAGGAGGGTTCCGCATAGTGGTAGATTACACATTCCAAGCCTAGATAGAGGGTTCCACTCTATAAGTAATAGGGGACCCATGCTCATAACAGCTGGAGGGACCCACTCAGGTGTTAAAAGAGGACCCATGCCCAGCCCAACTGGGGGAATTTCACTTTAGAAGTTGTTGTAGACCCATGCTCGACTCAGCTAGATGGTTCCACTTAGATGTCAGTAGAGGAACAATTCCTATGATAATGGGAGGTCTCTATTCTAGAAGACATTAAGTACCATGCCTATCCTAGTAGGAGGTTTCCACTCAAGAGTCAGTAAAGGACTCATCCGTATCCCAGCTAGAGTGTTCTACTCTAGATGTCATTGAGGTCCCATGCCCAGCCCATCTGAAGGTATTAACACTGGATGCCTCTGGTGGCCATGAATGATAATTTTCATATTTGAGCATCTCCTAAAAAAGTATCATCCCCAGAACATTCCACATTGTTTCCCAAAATCCACAAATCAGGGCACTGTCACATTCATCATTGAGAAAAATGGATAGGCTACTCGTGTTCCAAAATCCAAAAAAATGAAGGAGATACAAAAGCATTAAATTTCATCAAAATAATCCATGGGGTAAATGGTGTGTGAGGGGACCCACAAGTCGTGTGGTCACCCTCCACCCCCTGGACAAGAACCTAGAGTTTCATGGCTCTCAATGTGTATTGGAGTACATGGTGTGAGGGGGATATAGACGACAAAACCACACCACTCAAGGTATTTCTCATATGATTGGTCATGTCTGTGTATCCAAGTCATGTATATGTACTCTACCCTATGATGATGTACTTTAGTACAAAACTTACCTCTTCACATGGGGTGTCACCTCAAGGCTCTGGTTGTGCCCATCTACCCAAGCACATGGATTGTGTCTAGTCATGTACTATATCACATGACTCAATCCACATTTGAAAGGGGGTACACAATATATAGAGAGCCTTCATGGCGTTCCATCCATACAAATTTCTAAAATCATATCGACCCATCCATGGGGCTACATGCCCTGTGTTTGGCATGGTAAATGATGTGTAGTTTGTTTTTTCATTTTTTTCAATATCATCATCCCGTGCTTCAAATAAAACCATTTTCATCAATTCTAGGCTTGATTCCACCCAAAAATAATGCACATAGTATTCACTCTTCATTTTCAGCCATCCAATGGTCGGGAATCTAATGACTTCAAATAAAATGGTTTACCATACACACTACACATCTCAATTCATTACGTTGATAATGATTTGATATCCAATCATCATAAATATCACCCACTCCCTGAAAAAAATACTAGATCTATATTTGATTCATCGATCCATCCCTCCCAAGTAAATATATCATGATTTCGATGGTCTGATCATGCTCGGAACTACATGACAACATTGAACAATGATATTTGGGTCCTAACATTAGAGAAGATGAATAAATTGATGGGTAATATAACAAGAAAAAACGTTTCATCTTTGGACAAGTGTTCATTTCCAAAAATCACGAACATGGATATCCACGTTAGAAACCAATGATGAACAATTAATATTCTAATACACAGTCTCATCCTTAGGAAACAATTGTTGTTGATCAAATAAGGGGATTGATATGCTCAATAAATTGAATAAAAAATGGAGTAAAATTAAAATTTTATGATTCCTACTAGAATTTTAGAATTTTCATTATCTAATAAAATGTGTTACAAAAAATGGAGGTTGTTTTGGAATTATTTTTATCCTAATAAGATCTGATCTAGAGTTTCATCTTCATTCGAGGTGATTTTCCAACATAAGGAGGGGAAGAAGCTCTCGAATCCTTCTAGGGATTATGCAGAAAACCTTAGATGATTCTCCATACTGATTCATCTATTGAAATTTCATTTAAGTCAAATAAATTAATTAATTAATTTAATTAAGTAATCTATCAATTAAACATTCATCCATCAGGTGAGATATCTGAACGCCCCATGTTGAGATAGTTTAGTTTTATCCAAGGGTACACACTTCATTCTATACTCATCTTTTGTTTTTGAATTATGATTGGCACTTCTGTTGAAAATTTATCCAATTTTCATTATGAAATAATGTGAATGAAATAAAAAATATTTTTAATATTTTTATAAAATTAATTTCAGGCATAATAAGTCGCTAAATCAAATTCCATCTCAATGCACATATCTTGAAATACAGGTAGAATTATCTCAAATTGATATAAGGAAAACATAGTGTTTCTCTAGATATTAAAAAATATATGTCACTTTTCAATAAAGTTATATCTTACGATTCTATACATTTGATCAAGGAAAATTCAAAAAATAGATATATTTGCTTAATTTTAGATATCATCAGGATGCCTTGATCATAAATTAAAAATAATATATATTAAAATCATAATATATGAACCATATTATCGAATATTATTTTACAACAAAATTGGTTTTATAAATATTGTTTGTTGCCTTTTATGTTTTTATAATATAACAATTTTTTATATTACTAATATTTTTTGAATCAAATAATTCTAACTAAAATAAAAATAATTAGTCTTTATTTCTTCTATAAATATGTTCATCATAATTAATTTATATTGAATCATTGAAATATTTGGTAAAATATTCAATTTTTTTATGCATACATAAAATATATTTTTTCTTATTAAAATTATTCAACCAGTTTATCATGAGAGGATATATTTATAATGATTTATAATATGTATATCCTTACTCATACATGGATGTTTTAATCCCACCTTGTTTACATTTTTTTTACATATAAATTATAATATATGGAACATTTTTTCACTAAAAATAATAATGTACATATAATTTTGAATACAATTTCCCATAATATGTTTCACCTAAGATACTAAAAGTTACCCCCTCAATTTTAAAATTTTAACATCCATCTTTGGATTAAAGTTAACAATATTATAATACTTATATCATGCATCACTAATTGAAAATAACCACAAAATATTTTTGGTAAACTAGAACCCTCATGGGATAACACGTATATAAAATACTTGTATTTCCCAAAATTCCATTGGTTTATTGATAAAACCAAAAAATAAAACTAACTAATAGAACCTAATTTTTTTTCTCTCTAGATATTAGCCACAGAAAAAAATATTTAATTGAACATATATTTATTTCGTATGTATTCTTCACAATCAAGTTCCATTAAAAGATATTGTACATAATACTGTTATTTTTTACTTCGGAAACTAGAAATTATATGAAATCTGTGATATAAAATTCTCAATAGATGAATAATCATATGAGTTTTTCATAATTAACTTATTATTATATCATGACTATGTCAGGAATATCAATATTGAAGAAATTACTTGATTAATGGACTAAGATCATGGAAACATGAGTAGGGATAAAATTATATAATAATTTAATAAAATATAAAAATATTAGAATTCTAAATGAATGTGAGGTCATTATGAAATCATAACATTTAAGACATTAGAAAAACGTGAAACAATAATAATGAAAATGAACCATGGTTTCATAAATTAGGAATTTTGATAAAATGCAATCATATAAATTCATAACATATGAAAGGTTATGCACATATATCATCATGACCTCATTTATAAAGCATACAACATCGTGTATATATATATCATTGGGAACACATCTAATAACAATAGATGTAATAATTACATTCTTGACAATGATATTCACATCACTGAATGAAATATTATAGTCATCCCATTACATATAGATATGTACCCAATTCATTGTTGGTGTTTATAAATATGTATGGACACATAAAATAATTACATTTCCAAGAAAATTCTATCAATATGAGATAAACTATACATTTATCAAGCTATAGAAAAATTTACCAATGGTTTTTATGATGTATCACAAAAGATGTAATCATTTTTTGGATCAGATGTTACACAACATTAATCACTAAAAAGAAATCCTATCATATGAGAATATAAATGGGGATATGTCAATGATATGAATATTCAAATATAAGGAGTCATTTTTGAAAATAAAGGGAAACTAAAAAGAAATCTTGAAAAAAAATTAGTGAATTTTGGTTACGTTTTTATAAAGATAATGTTATGAAACACCTGCAAAATTATTTTAAAAATGTGATAAAGGGATTAAAAATCATTATTTTTCTAATAAATTTCCCAATATTTGATTATTTTATATAAATAAATTTAATGTTAAATAGACTATGAAATAATAGTGTGAATTGTTTTGAAAATCGACAATAAATCTTATCTATCATTATCTTATTATTATGAAATTAAAAAAATAATGAAATAGAAATAAAATTTCATTGGATGTCTGAAAAATAAAAATAATATATAACTATTAAAATATGAATATTTATATTTTATAATTATCATATAATGTATTTTTTCTAAAAGCGAAAAATAGATTTGATGTAAAATAAAAAAAATGAAAGTTGTTGTTTTCCAACAAAACAATGTATATCATGACAAAGGATTCATCAAAAAAGAATATTTTTATATGGTATTGAGAATTCCCAAAAAAGTAATTGAAAATATAATATAATATACACTATGTTATAATATATTAATCACATAGTAAAATATTCAAACAAGAATGGTTATGACTCAAGGAATGACGATTTATTCTAGAAAAATCCATTGCAATTTTTGTAATTTATGAATCTTGAAAAAATTAAATGGAGAACATGAAATGATATTTTAAATATCATGATTCATAAGTAAATATTGATAACAACTGTCACATTCTTAGTATATATCTATTTTAAATGAATTTTTTTTATAATTTGATTCTTTTCTCGAAGAAGGTAAATTGATATAAAAGACCCTAACCACATCATTTGATAATAATTAAAAATATTTTAACTTAGAGAGAAATATATTTTTATGAAAATATTATTAATTTAAAATCATAGAAATTGTAATAGAATTTATAATATATATATATATATATATATTAAATGATTAATTGACATGTGTGATCTCAATTATGATGAGAGAGCAAAAAATCCATTACCTTACATTCCCTCTTTCTTTAATTTTAAATAAGTCTCTATATAAATAACCAAGTTTTATTATTTTTTAATATTTTATTTCTTTGAAATAGTTAAAATAAATTAGGAATTTTCATTTCTGATTTATTATTTATTTTTACTTAACATTACACATTGGATGTTTGTTATTCCATTTGTTACGTGATTTCTTCGGTTTGTTATTTTTTATGCATGATCCATTCAAAATTGGTCATGACCATTATATTGGTATTGGAAATGATATGAATGATTTTTATATAGTTACATAGTACAATAATAATTACATTATTGTTATAGTAATGGTTTGTAAATAATATTAATAAATATTTCCTATTTTTGATTAAAAAAATAAATCCAAATAATTCATATTATTACTAAATATTCATATATATATATTATCTTTATAAAATTGAAAAAAATGATGTTTATTCCTCATTAAAACCATATTTTTCCAATATTTATGTTTTCAATACCCATAATGATGAAAATATAAAAAATGTTCATGTAGTTGGTTAAACCAACCAAAACACTAATTTGTTACAAAAAAATTAATGTGTACGATTATGTTCTATTGTTAATGTAATATCACATGTAATGATAAATAATTATTTAAATTTCATGTTATTAATGTTCAATATATTATTAATAAATAAGTTTAAAATGAAAATATATACAATTATTAATGAATTTGTAGTACATGCGTTAAATATTGGAATCATAATGACCTTAATTAAGAAAGATAGATTATGGGAAACATATTTTAATAAAAATATCAAAATATTAAGAATAAGTATTGCGGGAATAAATTGTGCATATATTTTGGGAGAAAATAAATGGAATTCTCTGGACTGTATAGTACGGAGACCTATATGTAGTGAGTTATATTGGAATTTTAATAAATTCCTAGTCCTTAATGATTATGGAATAAAATTATATAGTGAAAATTGTTCTAAAATATTGCAATAAAAGATATCGATCATGAAATAAATAATCTACCCAATTTAGAGTAAATTTCCATGAGTATTTTAGGAGTTTTCTCCTTATTTAAAAACTTTAACCTCATTTTAACCTTTATTAAGGTAAATCAATTTTCGGTACATTATTGAAATTTTTTAAACAAAAAAAATTATTTATTTTTCCTATATTTTATATTATGATATCAGATATATTATACATTTTTAAAACGAAAATTTTAAAATGTACAAAAACTAAATATAAAATATAAATTCCAAATACATAATAAATGACTCATTAAAAATATATTTTTAAACGATGAATAATTTTTCTTTCTTTGTTACCACTTAATAATAAAATCAATTTTGACTAACTAATTTGTATATAAAAACAAAATATTTTAATTTAAATGATTTAAATTTTTTTAATTTATAAAAATATATAGGTTTTTAGAATGAATTTTTTTATAAGTATCTTAATAACAATTTATTTTATCTTTAAATAATGTATTATATGTCAGTTATATATAAAATTATATTTTTTGAATATTAATAACTTCCATAATTTATAAATACAAAAATAAAAATACATATGAAATATATGCATTATAGGTTATCATATATGTAATGATTGTATATCTAATTTCCATATATCCTACATCTCCATAATGGTCATATATCCCTTTTATATGGCTATATATAACCATAAATAATTCTATATATAATATGCATCCCTTTCGATCTTTTAATTCTCATTATGTTTAACATATGAGAAAAAAATTCATTCACTGTTAATGTTAACATCAATAGTATAAAATTTTTGGGAGATCAGGTTTGTGGATTTTTTATTATAATTGTAATTTTATTTACCTGAAATTAGTTTCATTTTAAAATTTTATTATTTATGTGTCGTTAAGATTCCATTAAATGTAATACAATATTATTTACAATATTCATCATTAATTAATTAAGGAATTATTAAATAATTTTTATAATAATGTTTATGAAACTAATGGGATATATTAAAGGTAATTTTATGTTAAGAATATGTGGTGATACGTCCCCCCACAAAAATTTTCCTACCACAAAATTTCATTTATTAGTTGAAAATAGTTTTGGATTTTTTTACAGATTATAGATTCCACATTGCTTACTCAAATTAATTATTTTTATATATAAAATTTAGGGAGTGTCTTATCTTATTTAATATTATGTTTTAACTATTATCAATAATATCTACATATTTTTTCCTAAAATAGATATCATGATAAATATTTACCACTTCATAGTTCATTAAATGGGATTGAATAAGAATATACTTTCAAAAAAACAATAAATAGAAGACATCATTCTCTACTGAGAGGTTCCATGGGATAACAAATCAACTTTCTAAATTACTCATATAGTTAAGAATATTTATGGGGGATAATGTGTCTAGGGTTTTTTGTAAATTTTTCTAGAATTTTAATAACCACCTAAATAGTGATCCTCATTGGAATAACCTTTCTCCAATATTAAACAAATCATTTGTTTAATGATCATCAATATTACACTTTTATCAAAAAATTTATTATCTATTATATTGAAATTTGTATAAATATGATTTATAATTTCATGATCATGAAATGGCCTATGTAAAATTATCTCTCTAAATTCATTATAATATTTCTAGTTTTATATCTCTTTACAACATAGGCCTCATATAGTGAATCTCTAAGAGTGGTAGGAATGATAAGGTGTGATTCCCATTGGATATTGAAATTAAATAATGGATAATATAATACTAAAATGAAAATAAATCTAAGTTGTATACATTTATATTTTCACACATCTAAAAATTATGAAAATCAAATTTTTTGGTTACTTAGTTTGGAAAAATATTCACTAATCATGCATCATTCATTGGTTTTATGTTATATACCCTGTACAATTAAACATCATGATTACTATTAATAAAGAAAAAATTATGAATTAGGAACTTTGGAAAACACCCATTGTAAAAATAATCTACATGGTTAATTATAATAGTGTTATTTTCAAAATAAAATATGATATTAAACCATATAGTTTATAATAACCATGTGATTATTGTGTGGCACAAAAAATTAAAAACATTATAAAAATATAAATAATGAATTCTACTGTTAAATAAATAAATATGAATAAATTAAATTACAAAATATATGGAATTAGGGAGATATATAAGATTTATAAGGGAATGACATGTTGGTCACCGAAAATGAACTCTATGGTTTGAATTCAGCGATTAGGATTTCCTAGATGTTTCACTAAGTCTAGAACCCAAGGGGATCAAGATACGGGGTATGATATCACCTTGATACATTAGGAAGTTGAAGATTCTAGAGAGAGTTGGGTTAGGGGCCTATAATTTATAGTTATCTCATAGGTACAGGGCTATTCATGAATCCTTCCATGATTATCAGTTGTGAATTTATTATTTAGGAATATATCATGCTTCTCATCCAAAGAAGATTAATCTATAATAAGATTATTCCATTGAGGATCATCCTATACGAATTTTGGATCATAGAATGACGGTTCTCGGAGGTAGGTCTGATCCTTTTGTACGGGTGTTATGACTTCACGGCCGAGTGTGTGAAGAGACCTTGGAGCATGGGGCTGTTGTTTGATCGTAGGGGCATGAGTTATTCTCTTGAATTTCTTCAACACCCTTAGAACAAAAATTATAGGATTAATTCCTTTAAGGGGAGGTTTGTATGAACCTGGTTCTTCATTGAGGAAAAGATTACTTTTTTCATCAATTCTTAGATTAGTTTCTTAAACATGGCCTAATAAGAATGAATAGTGGGTAACAGAGTTTTCAGGGGTGTTTGAGGATCATTCCATGCCTGGAACTGGGTTTTGGTGTTTTATTTCTTTGTTAAAGGTTTGTATAAACCATGCAAGGCATGTCGCGCAAATTGAACAACCCAAGTGATGCTAGACAATGGGGACTTACAAGTCGTACTATTTTGGTAAACCATCCAAGAGGAGACAGACGAACATGTGGTATAGTCATTACATTTATTATATATAGACTGGAAACTTTCTCATAGTTTCCATAAAGTTAGTAATCCAGGAGTGGTAACCATGAGGGAACCCCTTACCTACAAAATATTGTGCACCATTTTTTCTCAATTTGACAAATCTTGCAGATAAAAAATGTGGCCCTCTAATTTTATCAATTTTTGTAATTTATAATTAATTTAAAATCTAATTTAAACCTGAAGATTTATTCAAACATCATACAATAGACTAAGACCCCTCAGGAAAAGGCTCTCCATTGAAACTAATATAGGATTTATGACATACTCTTCTTCCGAACTCTGATTAAAGTGTGGGTTGTCTCTATGGATCTGTATCAGTAAGGCCTTGATTTCATTTTATCCTTTCTCGATTCTTCTAGAAATCATTTGTGCTACATGGATTTAGGATCATATGAAATAATTTATTGTTATTCATTCATTCCTCTGATTTATTCCATACTAGAAAAAATCTTTGCTTGATACTAGACATGGTATTAATCATGAGCCTATGGTAGGTGGATTTGTGCATGTCAAATAATGTCTTATTGTTTATATGTGCCAGTGTGCCTCACAACCATTTTTTATGTCATGCCTTAATTGAAGTTGAACCATGTTATTTCCCATCCTTATTCATGAAATTAAATAGGATTTTTATTCTTGTTATATGGTTTATACATTGAATAAGGACCACCGAGGGATTAGTTGTCTTGAATGACCATTTATGGCCTTTGGGCTTGGATGCCTATAAGGCATGATTTTATTCCCAAGTCATGCGATGTGAAAATATGAGTTGGTCTATAAATTAAAATTAAATGTTGTTATATTATAGTTGAAATAAATTAATAGTATCGGATGGATTATTTTCCCATTGATCCATGTATACGTTTATTGAATAAATCATGTTTTCCTTTCTCATGAGAGTAAGTAGAGTCAATAACATGAATTAATTCAATGGGAATGAATTTCACATTTTAATGATTCTCCCGTTTGATGTATATGATAATAATCCCTTTAGTATCTTATTAAGACTCTTATTCATCTTATGCTAAAAATCACCATGTGAGTATTTGAAGGCAAGCCCTTGTGCATGGCCGCGTTTTGTAGTTTCTTTAATTGGAATCAATTGCACCTTTTAATAAATTTCCGATGTGATTTATAGGATTACCAAGCCATGTAGTAGCTTCTTATTCCTTTGAAACTTGTTATGAAAAATATTCCTATGTGAGTAAATACAAGGCTAAAACTTGTGAGGGGGCACCATTCTTGAGTCACCCACATGAGGTGAGATTGATGCTAAAGGTTCTTGGTTTTGACCTTGACATTTCTAATGAATTGTTTAAATATAATTGAATAGATTAAATGATAAATTGTCTTGGGTGACACATAGATTCAATTTAGTATTCAATGGATGGACCCATGTGACTATTGACCCTTATACCTTGTGTGATATACGGATTCACCTTTGAGATTCGTTGATATACTCGATGTTAAATATTATATTTTCATGAGTGATACATGGATCCAAATGAGATATTCTATGGATGGAATCATTAATGCTAGACGTATATCTATACTGATATATGGATTCTTATGAGAATTCCATGTATGATATAAAAGGTAATTTGATTGTTTTTCAAATAGTGATACTGAAACATACATTGAAGAGTGCTGAAGAATGACATGATTTTCTGGAACATTATACCTCACTTAGAGTGATATCAGGTTTCTGAGAGGTTCACCAGGGATGGGATTTTAGGGTTTTGGTTGATATTTCACCCGGAGTGATACTTTAATTAAAACATAGGAATCTCAAGGTGGGACTCTAGATAAAAATTGGATTATATATGAAATTAATTCTTACATGTCATCCAATCCATAACACAATCATGGATTTGGACATCACTTTTACGTATTTAGATTACCTTCTGAGGCAACTATTGTGCTACCAGTTATATAGGGTAGTCGGGCTAGCCTTAGATCTCCTTATTTATAAATTAAATGTAATTAAAATGTCTAGTGGATATTAAATTAAACAAGATCATTTAGGATGTTCACTTTTGTGTTCTTCTTTTTTTTATTATTGCACACATCTTGCTATATATATTCACTAATTTAATAGTCCATCCCTTAGATGGTTTCCAAAAAATATTTTGTACCACACCCTATTTGGGTCATGTTAATGGCCCTAATAGATTTTATTATAATAGGTAATGATAAGTGAAAGCTCCCCTATATAGGTACTCGATATACTTCATAATAGAAGGAGAGAATGGGACCCTGATGAGGCTTGTGATGCTACTAGGATTAATTGAACTTTCATAATTTTTTATATGGATTGTACATGTACCTTGTATTCCTATTCTTATTATGATATTAGAAACAAGTGACATATATCATCATCTTATATAAGACATTATTTTCGGTTTGTTTGTACTAACTGTTTTCCTTTGTTTACTCCTGTTTTATTATTTAATACTTCCTCAATTTGTATTTGTTATTGATATTTCATTATGCTACACTCTGGTAAGGAGGTAATTGTATCCCCATGTACTCACCCATACCCTAGATGCTAGTCGTCCATCTCTGTCAATTTTGGATATGTGCTTTAGGTTATGTGACCTACCCAGATCATAGAACCTTTCAGTGAAATCGGGATCTGGGATGTAACATATAAATATGAAACATATGTCATATTTAATAAATCTATATTAAACAATATTTTCTTTTAATCAAAACTATTAAAATAATTCACTCCACTAATATGTTACTCATATATTCTTCATATCCTGATATATATCATATAACTTTACTAATCCATTATTAACATGATGTTAGAGAACCTTATATTTACTTTTAATCATATGTTCTTTGGAATTGAATTTTTTATGTGATTCACTATTTCCTCAAGAAAAAAAATCTAGTTAATTTATGTAATTTTCCCAATTTCCTCTTCTAGCATTCCAACCATGTATGTGGGTGAATGATTTCCTTCCCAAGGGTCTTATCACCTAAAACTAAATAAAAATATATCTTTATCATATTATTTGGGACATAATATTCCCCTATGTTGATATTTTAATTCATATAATAGGAGAGATAATTTCTTATAAAAATAAGGTTTTACATTCGAACTCATTTTTAATTTGATTTCCAATGAGGACAATCATTCCCATGTCTATAGAATTCATCGTTAACAAACTTCGTTCAAGTTATGACCATTGAATGAAACCAAAAACCCCATTATGATGAACAATAATCATATTTGGGAAAAATATAATCAATATAATCATATATATGAAGTCAAATCTAGACACAACCATTCCAATATATGACATCATATTTTTAACCTAGTTTATTCATGGTCATTATCAATTCAAATACATTATAAAAGTTTAAAAAGATAATGTGAGTTAAACATGGAATATACCATGGGTGTTTTAAACTATGTGTGTAGTATGTCAACAATAACTATGAACAAGAATTGTAGTCATGATATATTCAACCAACACATGTTGGTGTTATTTACTCTATATTTCAATATTCCAAAACTACATCCACTTACAGTAAATAGACACATATTTATTTATATGAAAAATACTTAATCTCAACCATAATGAAATTTTTATATTATTTTACTATAATTAAACATATATTTAAATTACTTCATAGGGATATCTTCCCTAATATATGATTTAACAAACATAGTTCTAAAGGATTATACTTACCTTATTTTGAAACAAAATATAAACACCAAAACTCTAGTTGCCCAAATTTGGTGGTAACTACATTATAGTAGTAAAAGATACATGTTGTCACATCCCAAATTGATAAATAGTTTAGTTGTATTTTAGAACTAGATGATTATATGATTCATATTTTTTACAATGGAAAAAATATAAAACAATGTAATAGTAAATACTATTCAACCCTGAACTCATTTAAAGATTCCTTCTTCATATCCTTGGGAAATGAAAACAAAATAAAGGTGGAATCAAATTCTCATTAAGGCTGACCAAAATTAGAATATATAATTATTTAATAAGACATTAAGATCATGGAAAGGATTATTTATAAAACCACATTCCATTTAATCAATAAACGGATCATGAAATGAAATTGATGGGTAATATAAATCTAATAGTATAATTTATAATAATAATTTAATTCTAAATTAAGAGATTGATCAATGTTGGGATTCATGATATCTTACATCCTGATATTTTTACCATGATTTCCATGGGCCAATATAGTTTAATAAATCTTTATGTATACATAAAACCCCATTTAATATGGTTAACCGACATATTTTCGTCATTATATTGGGCAAGGAATTGAGGGGATATCTATAAATAATCACCATCTAATAATGATGGTACAATGAATTATATATATATATATATATTTAATTATAAATTAAATTCATTAAAAATATGTATTAACAATAAAAACGTTTTGAGTAATGAGAACATAATGTGAATATTTCCCCAGCCAATAAAATTATATTCATAGTAATACACATTTTTTAAAAATGGTAGAGGTTTTAGAAAAGAATCATATTCATGATTAAAAAATAATATATATTTAACATAAAATATAATCTACAATGAAATATGATCGCAATAATAATGTTAAGGAGAAAATGATTAATAAGATATAAATTTAAACCTAAATATATGTGAAATATATCTTTTTGTAATAAAATCATACAATTTCTCTAAATAAACAAAATGGAAGTGAAAAACTAATATTATAATTCTTTATGTATTTTTCTTTCTATAATAATTAAAATATTGTTAAAAAAGAAAAATAGTGTAAAATAGATATGTTAGTGGAAAATCTTTTAAAAATTAAAAATCATTCTGAATTTTGTATGGAAAGTAAAAAATGACCATTAAAAAAATATTAGATAGAATCCTTTTAAAACATGTGAAAAAACAAGGGTGACATAAAATAAAATTAATAAATCATTTCTGTGAATAAAAATTACTTTTTTAAAACAATTTTGAAAAATAATGGAATAAAAGAAAAATATATCCAATCAAAAAGATTATTATGATAAAATTTTATTTTAAAATATTATTTGATAGATCTATGTTTGAAAGGGATGAAAATTAAGAATAAATCATGAAAACTCAATAATTATCATTCATATGAATAACATATAGAGTTTATAAAGGGTATATTATAATATTTACTCAATGAAAATTAGACTAATCCAAGGAAATGAGATCATAAAATAAATTCTTAACTAATTGGTAATGTTTTAATTGTAACACCTTGAATAAGTAAATAAAATTAAAAATGAAATTAACATGAGTATATAAATATTAATATGTAATACATTAATGGTGTAGTATATATACCAGATAAAAATAAATTTGTTCATAATATTAAATATGTCTCAATTGAGTGAAAATAGAGAATAAATCCTTTTAACTGATCCTCATACTAAAGTGAGAATTATTCAAGGAAATAATATTTTTTTAAATTTTAAATTCATAAAATATAAATTTAAATGAAATATATATCAATTAATGGTTATATGTCACTTAATCATGGAATAATGTAATCAATGAATAAGTGATACAATCCAATGAATCAAAATTGAGTTAAATATCCATTAACCCGAGTTCAAATTACCTCGTATGTGATTTCAAACTCATATCTAATAGATTTATATTAATTATCATTAGATACAACAACCATATACCTAAAAATAATATCATAAATAATACATCTTTAACATCTTATCATCGGTTTTTTAACAAACTATTATTATAATCATTGTTTTGGGAGTTAACTACTTCATTTTTCATGATAATTTTTGTTTGGTACTTCCAGTTTTTGTGATTTTATTATTGTTAAATAATATCCAGAATTTTTATCATGTAATTACTATTAAATATATTTATTTTATATATTTTATTATTCATCCATAAAATGTATATATTGACAAATTATTTATAGAGTTCATGGAGATGTTTGGTCATATGTACTTATGAACATTGTTTTCACTTTTCGATGGATTAAATGAAATAAAGTTAAATAATAATTATTATTCACAAAATATTTCTAATATACTATATATTAATTTTATTAATAAATTTTTCCATCAATTAAAAGTGAAAAAAATATTTTCACTTCACCTTATGAAGGAGGTAGTCCACACATAAACAAAAGTGATGATATCATTATCCAACATATTTGATGGAGAGATGTTATTTATGATAATATAATTTCATAAGAGTAATTTTTTCATAAGTATCCTATATGTTCATTAGATTCACATTATAACCATGTAAATAATTTTATGATGAAAAATAAATTACACCCCAATGTGGATATGATAAGCTGTAAAATTGTAAGGGCAATGCTTTCTCTGTTTATAGGATATAAAATATAATTAAAACTATTTACGCATAATCATAATAACATATCATTATTTTATACTAATGTAGTTTTTATTTCATGATTTTTACACCAAATCTAGAGAAAGTAGTATATGAAATAAATCTAAAATGGTCGGTAAAGAATATTACCCCTTCTTTGGTAGACTTATATTATTTTCCTTCTTAAGGAGCATTGGAATGTTATTTTAAGAATACCATCACCTATAATCAATATAAATATACGTCAAGAATGGAATTTTATAGGTTTTCTTTAGGATAATATTCTCAATAATGTTTTATGAAAAGAGATATAGGGTGTGTTTTTATTAGATAGGGGTGGATCACTATTGTAATTATGTAATGTATTAAATTAATATAAATTAATTTTCATGAAAATGCATATAAATTGATATATTTTAGAATATAAGATAATAATGACTCAAAATACTATCATAAAACAAAATTTTGACAAGTTTTGGTTATTTTTTACCCTTTTATGGAGTTTTAAAACCCTGTTAACACCTTTGAAAATCTCAAAGATATCAAACAAATTGAATATTTTTGTGTCAAAAAATATTCTATAAAAAAAGTCGCCCATAAATAGAACATGGTAGACATTAAAACCATATTCTATTAATTTTTATAAATATTATATTTTTATAAATATTATATTTTTATGAATTTTAAATCACTCATAAAAAATTTGTGTGTTATTAATTATGACTAATGTCATTTTTGGAAATACATGAAGTATTATAATATCAAATGTGTCAAACTAATGTCAAATGGTTAAAAAATGTTCTAAATTTTAATAAAAATAAGATATGGTCTTATCATAATAACTAAAGATAATTTATATTGGTTTACATGTCATTTTAAAAATTATATCTTTTATTAACCCCTAGTAATATATTATTTAAAATAAAATGCCATTAATGTAATTTTAGAGAATATTGATTTAATTTGAATTAAAATTCATCAATATAGTAATTTAATTATAATATAGACATTTAAAAATCATTAATATTTTATATGTATCTATATAATTTTTGGCCATGATTACTTACTAATAATATATTACAATTAGAGTTCATAATATAATGTATAATATTTTTCTACAACTTGTAGAGGGACCGTGTTCGAAGTACATAAGAATTTAATGTAATTATTTCATTACTAAAAATTAAAAATATTTTACCATGATAAATTATCTATAATAATAATTTATGTATACATTTATAACCAAATATAATTTTTTTATCCCTATCTAAAAATATTATTGATATTAAAATAAATAATGTTTCATTCTTTATATTATCTTTTACATAAATATTATAATGGGCCTAAACAAAGGTAAATGGATAAAAAAATGTCCTATTTAATAATTTTTTATGATTATATACACATAAAATGAACTAAATTAATGATTTTGATTGAATTTGAAGTATTATTAAAATAGTTTTAACTTTAATTATGAAATTTACAATAAAATGAGGTGATAAATCATACCACTATTCTGATTCATAATGTCATAAAATAATAGAGAAATATTTACCAAATCTACCACACCTAATAAAAATTAAACAATCCAGTTTATAAAATTCATGTCCTATAATTTTTGAAAATTAATTTAAAAATAAACCTGTAAAATGCATTGAAAACCTATTTTCCAAAAAACATGGGGTTTAAGCCTAAAATTTGAATTACTTCAAAATATTGTAAAATAATGATTCTAGTGCAATTAAATAAAATATTTTCAATAAAATATATATTATATAAATTTCAATTGATGATATAATGGTAGTTTTAAATTACTATATGAAAAGGAATTAAATGATAGATTTTTCCAAAAATAATATTTTTCACTATATTCTTAAGAAGCGATCATTTCAGGGAAAGCCCAAAATTTCACCCTATGTTAAATTCGATATAGTGATTTTAAAAACAATATAGTTTTATAGAAAAAATATTCCTATAAGTGAATTAAATTAATTATAACTTCTGTTCCCATAATAAAATGAAATCATTTTAAAAGAAAATATTTATTTGGAAACCTAAAATAACATAAATATAAATTGAGTACAAATTTCCTAAACATTAATCATTAAATTTACGTTTGGTGAGGCCATTTTTTCATTTATTTTTATAAAGAGATCACTGAAATTCATACTCCCTAATTAAATTTCTTGGTTGTCAAATTCAAATAATTATATTTGTATAATATATATTAATTCAATTAAAGCTCTGTATTGTGTTTTGAGAAATATATTGAAAAGTAAAAAATAACTAAAAAAATATCATAAATTATCATGTTGTTAAGATAAATTTTATAAATTGATCATTCATAAAGGGTTAATAAAATATATACCTCTAATAATATCCCACAAGATAATGGCAGTTTTAAACCTTTGCAAAATTCATAGGTGTTGAAAAAGAAGTAATAGCTTCAATCATTGTTGGATCCATGTCCACACCTTATTAAGAGAACATATTTATTGGTAATTGTACCTATCACATCCATACCATACACCTATAAAACTTACCAGATATCTAATGGTGTTTTACAACCTTTTGGATAGTTCAACGATTTTCAGAATACTCTTCTCATGATTTTGAGTATATAAAGAGGTTAATGATGAACATGACCTCAAAATAGTCTTGGAAATTATAGAAAATGGATTTCACTAAACATATGAAAACAAAAAGGCCAATAATGAAAATAAATTACATGAGCAATAACTTTATGCTATTCAATATGAACAAAAAGGGGGTCGCCATGATCCCCTCCTCTTTCATCCTCATTTGATGATATATTGATTGCAAAATGAAACATTTAAAAAAATGGATAACATCAACTAGTTAAATGGATAAACTATACTTATTGGTGGAGAGTGGATATTGATCGTCATCTGATTTAACTATTGATAGTATATTCAAATCAATGGGCCACCATACTATTTATTGTAAAATCACCTTGAAGCATCTTCAGGAGGTACGTTGGTCCCAATAAATTTCCTCTACTCTAAATCATTATTCTAAATTAGGAACTACAAATCCTGTATATTCTCCTTTTGATTGGGATCCATTGAATGAGAAAATATTTTCAGACGTAGAACTATCACAAACATGAAATTACCTCTAGGGGTAGTATCACAACCTTATCCAGTATTCCATCTACGAATTCCTCAACCACTATGGGAACCACAACTACACAAGTTTCTATAGAAAACAACAACAACTATTTTAGAAGATGATTTTCAAGTATTCCCCCCAAAAAATATCCCTACATACCAAATAACACCACTCACTAAACATCCATTCCATAATACACATTTCTCCTATGAAATATATATACATATTTTAAAAATTAATTCATTCAATCCATGCACAGAATGGCATCGATTGGTTATATATGAAATAAGAAAACAATTACTCCATTGATTGATGCCTTACGACTACTATTATACACCCAAGAAACTCATTAAATAGGATACCCTGACCTCTAAATTGATGGGTATAAGTTTGGGGTGCGGGAGGTCTTACTAACTACATTCTTAATTCATGGACTAAAGTGGGTTAAAAAAGCAGGGTGATGATACATAAGGAAACATGAAATAAAAAAATTCTCACAATAATACATCCATTGCTTGAACAAACAATTTATCCACCAATTATATCATATTTATAATTTACATCTTCCCATGGTTTAACACCCTCATAATTTTAAAAAAACACTATGTTTCATATCTTATACAACACACAACACAGATCTTAAAAAACCATGATATATTAAAATATGACCAATATAAACAAGACATTAATTTGAAAGATAAGAATAAGAGTAACCAAATCATGAGATATATAATATTTCAATACTCAATACATATTTATTTAATATTTATTTGGTAATAATTTCTCATTATTTACTGAATTCATTTTATTCTTCAAAAATATGTTTTCATCAAAAATGAGTTATATTTTTATTTTTGAGTGCATTATTTAACAAAAATCTAGAAATTATAGAAATTATATTATATATATAATTTAGTTTTAAAAATTATTATATAAAATTAATCATAGGATGAATTTTTTATGATTTTTCAGAAATGATTGATTTTTTAATGAATAGTGAAAAATATAGATTTTTCAAAAATATCTATTAATTTTATTTAAATAAATTAATTTAAAAGTCAAATTATATCTTGGATTATTTATTTAATATAATTGAAATATTACTAAACATAACCCATATAATACCATAGGAATAATTTATTTCAGTAAAAAAACCATCACTTAAATAATTTTTTTAAAGAAAAACATTATGTGGATAATGTTTTCAAATTTAAATCTATTAAAACAACTCCAAACGAAGAATTATGTAAGTGAAATGTATAGATATTATAACCATGTATATTGAATAAAGATCATTTAATAATTATTATTCATTGTATAGAGTTAATGTAAGATAATATTTGTCTTGAAAAATACATTCTACAGGAAACCTTTATCAATTTTATTCTCAAGGTTTATTTTTAATTCAATTTTTGACACATAGATAAATTGTATTTTTTAAAAAAATTATTACCAATTATTAATGAATGGATAATTTTTTTAAAAAATATTTTCAATTTATTTTTATGCATTACAAATTGTAATAGTAAAAAAAATGTTGTCATGATGGTAAGGTTAAAATGGTTAAAAATGAATTAAAACAATGGAGTAAGACCATAAAAAAATAAAAAAAAGACATAATCCTATGTTAGGAGTAGATTCTATCCATCCTGATCTAAGACAATACAGTTTTGAAACATGATTAAACTTTTATTGGATAAGGAAAAAAATATAATTTATGTAAAGTATAAATACAAAATGTCACTCTCTTTTTTTAAATAAAAAATCATATTTTATCAAACAGATTAAAAAAATAATAAAAACTAGAAATGGTTTCAATGAGTATAAAAATATTATATTTATAACAGTAAATTATTTTAAATTTTTATAAATGATATAATTAGAATGAATGTTTACAAATCGCTAATGGAATGCTCGTACAAGCTGGTATAAAATGGAAGTAAAAATATTTATATGTATTATTTTTTATTTCTTTTCGGACACGTTAACCGATTAAATTATTTTTCATATATAATAATAAAATATAATTATTTTTGTGAAAATGTATATATCAATTCTGATAATTTTTTACAGTGTTAAAATTCAAAATTTGGTTATGAGTAAAAAACATACAATCTTTATGAGATAAGTTATATTTTATATTATTTTCACAACATAAATATGATTTATAAATTTATAAAACTTATGGAATGTCTCATTAATTATTTAATACTAAAAATATCAGAAATAATAATTTTAATCATGTAAATTAGAATTTTTTTATAAATTTGAAAATCATTTTTAGTTTGGAATAATTACTTTCACAACACTAGAAAAGTAAAATTGGGTTTTCTTAAGAGAATAAATGATATGGGAAAAACTATTTTCAAATAAATTTTAATAATTTTTTTGTATAATTATTGATTTTTGTTGATATTTTATATCTTTGGGGTAATATAACATGAATCAAATACAAATGATTTTTGAATACACATGGAATGTATGAAAATTAAAAAAAACATATTACAAATGTTTTCATGTTACAAATAAAAATAGTAATACCTTATGAACTAATATTAATGACAATAATTATTTAAAATAAATATAAATTTTAATAAATTATTTATAAATTTTAAAATTAGCATGCTTCTTTAAAACACTTACGCCTTGATCGGTTGACAAATATTAAGACAGAAAAACAATTAAATAAGGAAACATAATACTATTAAAAATTATATTATTTAAATTATTTTGAATATAATATGAGTATTATAGAGATTTAGGAAGAATAAGTGAGGATGTAAAATATTTTATTCAAAATTGGTGGTTTTCATGATGTTTTAAAAGTCATGTTTTAATAGTGATGGAAAAGATATTAAATACTATTTAGTGTTTAAGATTTAATTTTAAAATATTATATAATTTTAAAAACTCCACAATAACACATATTGAGATTATATTTATTGTAATATCATCAAATTTACATATGTGTGACATTTTTCATTTTTATAATCAACTTTTGGACCCTTAAAGACAAAAAATAATGAAAAGACCAATGATATTTGCCTATAAAAGGGGCCCAATATATAATTTTCCACACAAATGAAAATTTTTTTTCTCTAAAAACACAAACCATAACCCTGTATAATCATCCATTATTATATATAAATTATTTCTTTATACAATAGACGATAGGTTATACATATAATTAGTAAAATTATTTCTTAACAAAATTTCATTCCATTATGTAATGCCACTTCTTAGTAGATTATGTTATTCTAAGATTATGTGAGAAGTAAAAGTAAAATTATCTATATATTTTTCCCAATTATATTTTGAATATTTAAATTTTCAAACCAAATTACTTCATTTATTTTTTCTCACATCAATAGTATGATCTTTGTAAATGATTTTAATCTCAATTTCACACCATTAGGACACAATTAATATTATTTTCCTATTTTAAATTATATGGAATATAAATATCCATGTTTACATTAAAATTACATAATTTGTATTATTTATTGACATATAAAATTTTAGTCATATTGAATTACTTCAAGGGGTTTGGAATCAAGAGATACCAAAATGGTTTAAGATTATGTTACAATCTAGATTTTTATAGGGGATTTTTTATTCTAAAATTATTTATGATGAAAATATTGGATCTCATTGTATCTATAAAATACATTAGTTTTGTTATAATATATTTATTTAGGGTACTAAATTTTTATTTTCATTTTTGTCTTCTTTGGGAATTAATGTCGTCAATAGAATATTTTTATATAGGACAAACATGTTCCCTTTTTTGTCGAAGAACATTTTCTTCCATATTTGTATTTCTAAAATTTTTTTAAGAATAATTTTACCATTTCCATGATGAATAACATATATTATTCAGGGTTTATTATCAAATAAATTTTTTTTACAATATATCATTTTTTTGGAAAGCCTATGACTTTTTAATATTTTGAAATTTATTTTCAGAAGTAATTTATAACTTCGTCATTATAAAAAGTTAAAAAAATATTAAGGATAGTTATTTGAAATGTTTTACTCAAATTGAATTTTATGTTTTCCCAAAGACATTACATTACTAAAAAATATATATTTATAATTTATTTTTTGTGTTATTTAACCATTAATAATTCAAGGTCTGGTGGTTATTGAATTTATAATGATCATTCACATTATTTTAATCATGTTCTCTAAAACTGGACTCCATTATTTAGATATTATCATTTTCATCCACATCCAAATAATTTATTACCTTGGATCATATAATATTATAAATCATTTATCATTTATTTATATAGTGTAATATGAAGAAAATTACATGGAATGTTATTCTATATATTGTGTAATTATTATAATTATATATTATTGATTCTCTATGGACATGTTTTGATTGATATGTCACATTGATTACTAATATTATTTACAATTAAATATATGAGTAATACATTAGAAAAATTAAAGTTATGGTTGGTCCTATTTATATATTTCCCCTCGAAGAATCAATAGTCTCTTATGAGTAAAGTGGATGATATGAATTATATGCCTAAGAAATAAGATCATATCATTAAAGTTGAGTATCTTAGATATTTATTTACATTAATGAAATTATAATTTAATGATGCATAAATTATTAAATTCATAATGTCTTTGAATGAGGCTATGATGGTAAACTCAATAATTACAGGCATCGTGCATTTCCTCAACTAAGAGGTCAGCTATTACTTACCATCTAATTACTATTATCGAGGGTAATACTCCATTCTACATTTTTGGATTCAACTAAACATGTATTGATTATTCACTCTATCATATTGTTAGTACATTCTTACTCAATATATATTCCACTATTTATTATCCTTTCATAGTGTCTTATATCACCCATTATTTTCCTTTCCATTTCCCTATGTTATGAAGAATTAAGTAATATTAATTATTTCAATTAAGGAATCATGTGTAATTAATTTTTTTAAAGATGATAAAGAGTTAAATTTTAATAATAAAATATTGGTATAGTGGTAAAAATATCACATTAAGATATGGGTATTATTATTTAAGAGTATTCCTAATTCTCTATAACGTAAAAACTAAAATTTCCTTGGTTATATAATTTATTTGTACTTATATTTTTTAAATGGTTTAAATTGGCTCACATTTATTTTTATTTAATTTATAAATGTAAAAATTATGTTTTATGCACAATATTATCTGATTATAGGTTTTGGGATATTATAATCGATATCATTGGAATTATATAGATAAATTTTAAGATTAGGTTGTTTTCATGTCACATAACATATGAGTTATGGATTCTATCATGGGTTCATAATTTAATGTTTTATCACAAATTCAATGGATGCAATTCACTTTTTAATTTCATAATTGATTATACCATGAGGATATTTGTATCTTTTACAGTGTTTTAGGAAAAGTAATCCATAAATATTTAATTCACACTTTCTATAAAATTGTTATTAAATGTAATGTTAATTTTGGTCTATGAAAAACTTTGATATAGATAACCTTGATAGTTGAAAAGTGATTCACTAACTGGAAAATATATTTAGAGATATTTGCGGTCTATCTAAGGATTAACTTTAAGGTCAGTATTATATTTTAATTACTGATATTTTGGTAATTTTTATTACATTATAAAATTTTATAGTATCCTATCATGGGGTAAATTTATATTTTTAGAGATGTTTCATTGGGTTGAGGTTTATATTACCCTGACGATTAACATATGATTTAATATGAGAGATTATTTAGGAATAATTACATTAGATTTTTGAGGATATGATATGAAAAATATGATGTCACCATTAGATTTAATAAATCATTTAATGTTTAGATTTCTAATTTTATTTGGGATATAGGAATAGTGATTTATAAAATGATTTACGTTGAACCATTAGAGTAATCATTATGTTTATAGAGATATATATATTATTTCATCATATGAAAGAATATTAATTTTTTATGTTATCATACCATGTTCTAGCTACTTTTGGATTTAGTACATGACTAGATATAGGTTGTATAATTTTTCACTATTTCTTATTGATCTTGTTTTAATTTTAGTTTAGTGATTAATTAATGAAATATTTAAATTTTTCATTCATCGTTTAATTTTATTATGGAAAGTGGTAGAAGACAATTGAAAAAAAAAACAAAAGAATGAAATTAAATTTATGGGTATGAAGAAATCACATAAGTATATTTTTAGTTAAATAAACAATCAACTATAGCGAATGATCTTGAAAATTAAAAATCTTTCTTTTTTACAAAAATTTCTCGTGATGTAGTGGTAATTTTAACCAATCAATCACTTGTAGTATTTTGGTCATTAATTTTCTCATGATTACGTTCCCTATCACTCACATATCATAATATGGGAATTATTTTCCTCAACTTTCACTACCCATTAGTTTTCAACTTATCATGAAATATAGTTATGTTTTATTCTAGGTAACCTTTATTTTTCTCAGATCATATTTTACAATGTACATATTATTATCGCACTATTTCATGTGTGTTTTCATAAAGGGTGTGACATAATATTGAGTATTTGATGAACAAGAAAAAATTTCATAAGAATAAATTGTTTTGGTGGGGGAGAATGTAACACCACATGATTTCAAAAGAACAATATGTTTAATGGCATATACAACACACATCATAGAGCATAAAAAATCATGATATATTAAAATATGTCCAATATAACCTAGTGATTGAATAAGATATTATGAATAAGTGTATTCAAATTATGAAATATGTAAAAATTTTCTAGAAAATATTTTTTTTATTAATTCTTATAAACTTAAAACTAAATTTTAGGTAAAGCTGTTTTATTCTTCAAAAATATATTTTCTTCAAAAAAAACTTCATTATTTTTTGGGTGAATATTATAATTAATTTCAAGGAACTTTTTGTAATTTTATTTTATAAAAAAAATTAAATTTTTGAAATCATCACGGAAAGATTAATATATGGATATTTTATCGTATTTTTCTGAAAAATATTTAATTTTTTGTGAATAGTGGAAAATACTAATTTGTGTAAAATTATAATTTATTTTCATTAAATATAGTAATTTAAAAGACCCATTATATTTTTTATTTGATTTTAATGTAAACAAATATATATTTTACTAAAAATAATACAAATAATACCATAATAATATATTTTATTATGATATATGTTAATTTTATTCCTTATAAATTCATTTTCTGTAAAACATTTATAAGTGAATAATGTTTTTATATTTTAATTAATTTATATTTTCCCTAATGATGAATGATTTAAATAAAGTCTGTAGATTATATATTCCACTATATGAATGGAAATTTATTCAATTATTATTACTAGTCATATAATTAATTTGTTTATCCTCTTTTGTTGGAAAATGGATTTTTCTAAAACCCATTTTCATCATGTTTTGTGAGTTTTTAAAATTAATTTCTAAAATTATTTGATATTTAATTTTATAAAATGGGATAATAAAATATAATTGGGAGTTTTAGATTTTTTTAAATACAACACCTTTATTTTTTGGCATTATGAATTGTAATCATGGTAAAATAATTACAATAGTAAGGGAAAAATATGAAAAGTTGAATTAAAACAATATTGATAGACCTTAAAATATGCCAATAACATTCTTTAATCCTATTGGTTGAGTGGAGTTCATCCAATTTCATCTATTTCACTATAATTTTCAAAATTTGTTTCTTTCTTTATTGTTAATGACACTAATATTATATAAGATAAATAAAGAAAAAAATTTCACTCTATTTGTTTTAATAAACATTAATATTTTATCATAGTGATTAAAAAAAGTTTATAAAAATAAAAAATTTATATATTTAATATGAATAAATTCTATTTATGATATTAATTTTTTTTTATTTTAATGAAGGATAATCTTATCTTTAAAGCATTCAAATCATTGATGTAGTGCTTCTAAAAGATGGTAAAAATCAATGTTTATAGATATTAAAGTATCAAATTTAATGTGTTTTGTCAAATATAGGTTCCTTAACAATTTTTTAGGGATCTAGATAAAGGATAAATCATTTAAAAAAATAATAATATTAAAATTCCATTATTTTATTTAAGTTTTTAAGTCAAATTTGAGGTAATAGTTAAAAAATTAGTGTTTTTATGAGATATATTTTATTTTTTGATACTATCATAACATAAATACTGAATATGTAATTTATAAAAAATATATATCACGTCATGTAATATAATTATAATATATTATATTATAAAAAAATAATTCAAAATATATTAATTGTAATTCACATCATAAAAATTTTGAAAATCATTATTAGTGTTGGCTTAGTTCATACAATGCATCGGAAAAGTAAAATTTGGTATCCAAAAGAAAATAATTGAGAATGAAAAATAATTTTGATGAATTTTTTATTCTATAATATGTTTAAAATCATTATTTTAAATGATAATTTCTATTTTTGGTTTAATTTAACTAAAATATTATCCAAATGATTGTTCAAATTATGTGTAAGGTGTGAAAATTACAAATAACATATGAAATATATTTTCATTATATGAATGAGAATATAAATACAATAATAATAAATAAAATTTATAAAAACTAATTATAACCAAAATAAATAAGGATATCATGTTATTTTTTACATTTTTAATTATGAAGACTTTCAAATTTACTTATGTTGTGATGTAACAGCCTATATAAAAATATTAAAATAGATTAACAAATAATTTTAAAATACAGAAAATGATAATATTTATATGACTTTGAGTATCCCATGAATTTTAAATCTATTTCAAAAGGATAACTTATTATATAAAATATTCTATTTAAATTTTTTTGTTTTCATGATGTTTTCAAGGACATGTTTTGCAAATAGTGATGAAGGATCCATTAAATAGTATTTAATTCTTAATAATTTTATTTAAACCATTATGAAAATATAACACTATATAATTATTAATATATTTATATATAAATGTAATTATTTATTATATTATTTTTTTTCCTTATCCCTACCCCTTCTCATATTTAAAATTACCATTATTACCCTTATATTTAACTAATTGAAAACACCAGTGACTTTTTCCTTTAAAAAGGGACTCACTTTAACATTTTTCACACAACTAAAATTAAAATTTTCTTATTAAAAACACCACAAATTATTCTATAAACTTCCATTCCCACACATCCCATTGACCAGGATGATCATATTTCTATCATACAAATTTTATAAGATCTGTCAAAGAGTGGAGACATAATGAACAATTTAAGGTTTTTGTAACTAATTTTCCATTCATTGAGATATATAACTTATTCATTGATAATGTTACTATATGATTATGTAAGAAGTTATATTAAATTTAATTATATTTTATTTTCCACTGTTTTTATGGGAATTTAATTTTTTCACAACTAAATAAATTATTTATTAATTCTCACATTATGGTTATAATCTTTCTTTTGGAATTTCATCAAAATTTCTATCTATTGGGAGAAATATATATTATGCACCTATTTTCCTTTATATGAAAAATATATTATCCATTTTTCAATGGATATGATGAATTAATAATATTTAAGGGTATATAAAGTCTCATATAATGTTAATTCATTTACGGGGTTCAAAATTCAGGAATTACCAAAGTGCTAAAAATTTAGGTTATAATATCATTTTTTAGGGATGGTTTATGCATATATTTAGGATGAGGAAATTATACGATCTATCTCCCAAATATTTTATTTTCATTATCATTTGATTATTCCTAGGGTTTTCATATATTATTTCCATTTTTTCATTCTCTTGGTCGTAACATGCCCTAGAACTAAAATTATGAATGGACATCCATTTTTCCTTTCTAATCCATCAACCTTTTATTCCACATACATAATTTCTATAATACTTTCACGGATGTTTTTATCATTCTCAATTATTAATAGTCAATTACTACTCAATTTGACATACTTTATATTTATTTTTTAGGAATCATCTTTTTTATTTCCATAAAGAATCACTTTTTAATTTTTATAGAAAATGAAAATGGAATCATTATTTTATCATTTACAAAAGGAATGGTTTTTCTAAATGTTATTAGCATAAATTAAATTGAATATTAATTTATAATCACCCATATTATCATGATATGACGTTAAATGAAATGATGTATATTCCAATGTTTTATTATCCTTCCATTGATGTTAGGTATTTACTCCCTATCATCCCATTAGTTAAAGTAAATTGTTATAACACATATATTATGGAATGGAGGACATCTAAACCAAAAGAAGTTATGGTCGGATCATGAGTGCATGACACTATTAATTTCCTCTACTAAGAGTTACTCTATAACTATCCATTTTATTACTATAATCATTGACAATACTCCATTAACATGTTTTTTAAGCTGGTTCATTGATCAAATTTCGAAAGAAAATATTATTTAAAATGAAGAGATTACATGAATCAAAAAGACGGGATCATATTACAATCATTAACATAAAAGGAAGGAAATTGTGTGGAATCTCCTCGAGCTAGGTTATGTCTTGTAAAACCCGTTTATTAGAAATTCCATCTGCAACCATATTCCCCTCACGATAGGTGTGGCTTGGAATGTAGTTGATGTCATGGAGAGAACATAGACAATTCATCTAGCGGGTAGTAATAGACTAAGCTATATGAATTCCCCCATCCCAAATGTAATACACTATAGTAGTATAATCACTTTAAATCCACAATTTGTTCCTAAATTTATTCATGGAGAAAGAGGTGGCATGGATCACACTCATCATTTCGACTTCTAGAGAGGTAGCAATACCACAGCCTCCAAAAAAACATCCAATGATCTGACCAAGTGGAATTCTAAAGATGGTTCCACATCCTGTGGGCCGCAAATTTCCTTTGGAGTCACCATCTTCATTTATTTTGATCCATCCTAGGAGCGGTGGTCTCGATTAAACCTCAAATGAGCACCTTGGATGGAAAAAAATCGTATCAACCTGAAATCGTCTTAGGGTGATAAAATCAGCCATTGTATTGTTGCAACTCTGTCTCTAAATCAACACAGCTTCAGGAATAGCAATGTGAATCTGAATTTCACCTAAATAATTATTAAGTGAGAAATTATTATGATGAATTTAATTTCTATCAAACTATATTACATGAACTTGCTCCGCAACCCCAGCAAGAAACAAGTTCTTTTTTAAGAGTTATCCATATCTACGCAACATTTTAGTTGGTCATTTATAGAGTCAAAGATTAGAAATATGTATTCAAATATGCAACAAATATAGTTCCAAATAGTAGTGGCATTATAAAAAGAGAGAAATAAATGATTAGCATCTTCTCTATGTTGTTTATAATGATGAAATTTAAGGAAAAGATGTTACCTAAAAAGTTGCAAGAAAGCATCAGTGGGAACCCAATTATAGTAAAGAAGACAAATAAGAATGAGCCTTGAAGGATTTATCCAGGACATTATATTCTCATGTTATTGATTAAATGGAACATATATTTATTAGCCACTCTGCAAAATTGTTTTGACTTATTTAATCATTATATCTTCCAATATTTGTAATCGTTTTTGATAATATTTTTTCACCATATAATTTTTTCAAGGGTTATAAATAATGTGTTTAAACTAATAATGTCTATAAATGTTTCATGAGTGAATTTTTTTTGGGTAGATTATGAAGGATTAATTTTAAATATTAAAATATGGGAATAGTGGGAAAACAACCCAATTAAAGACATGGTTGTTTTTATGTATGAGTTTGTATAATTCTAAAAAACTATAAAACCAAAAGTTCCTTAGAAATATAAGTATTTAATATTTAGATGTTTTTCGGTTTTGGATTGAAAAAACTAGGTAAATTTTATTAGTATAGAATCTATTAGTCAAAGGATTATGTTTTAGGAATTGGATTCCAACAGATTGGGTCTTGGTCTATTATACATTCCCATATCTTGTTCCTCACTACTAATAACCTCCTCGACCACGATTCTTCCTAGTTTCCTACAGAATGTGATCATCATGAGGCTAAAACCTACCTGATCCATATTCCATTGGTATGTTGTAATCCATCATGATCTATTTGATCTGAAAAGTTAGCAGCGCCTTCTACTTAAATAGCCTTAGGTCTATCTACATATACCAATTGAAAATGTACAAATATCCCATAAAATAGGCCTATATGGGGGGTTAGACACTGAGGATGATGGTGACCATGAACTCCATAAATACAACACGAATTTTTGAATTTTTTGGGGGATTTAAATGAACTACCAACGCTATAATAACATTAAATATGTGATTGTGGTCAAACCCCCACCAATAGAAACCACAACTACCATGACAACTATAATCCTAAACCTAATTCAATGCCAATTAAGAAACTCTATTAACCTACCTCTATGAGATTTCCTCATAATAAATGAATTTTATCAATCACTTCATACATATATAACACCCACTTATTTGTTGGAATTATAAATATGGTGAGTTTATTTTTATCACATGATATAGCACCTCTTCAAGATATTGCACTATGGACTCACCATATTAGAAATGATTTAGATTTCAAAAGAGAAGGAATATTAACCTTCTCTTGACCACCAATATTATTACAATCCCTAGTAAGAGGTAGAGTTACTTATACCCTTTTAGTGGTTTCATCATTGAATATAAGTGTACATGATGAAATATCACTTGAAATAATCCCACAAAAGTTCATCCCCTTTCATTATCCTAATATATTGACTAATCAACTGATGAACTTACTCTCATTTATATCTTATATAAAATGGATCACATTAGCCATAATGGGATCAAATTAGGTTAAATTAAATCATTACATCCTCCATCTAGTACTCTATATCCAAATTGGCGGCGATCCACTCATACATCGCAAGAACATGATTCTTGAAATCACACAATGCACTACTCCACATCACAACCTCCTCTATAAAATAGATACTTTTATGATCAACAAGATAATCCACCTAATTCAATTATAATTAAATGGAAAGAAAACAATGATTATAATTCATTACTAAAATAAATATAAAATGAAGCCTAAGCCTTCTTGTAAAGAAAATATTTATATAAAAATATTTATATTCTTTTATTTCTTGTCTTAAAATTGTAAAATCATAATTACAAAAAATATGAAAAATGTACCTATTCTATGTCAATTACTATCAATATGGAACAAATATATTTATTATTTAGTAATCTCAAAATCCTTGTGTACAATCATTGATGACCTTAAATATTATTTCCTATCTAGTCTCTTTAGTCGATGCATTGTACCATGCTAAACTGATACAGTCACCCTATAAACCCAATAAGTCCTCATAGTTTCTTTATAAAAAATCCATCTTACATCTCAAAAAAACTTTTATGCCACATTTTCATAACCCCCTCCCTCATTGTTATCATCTCTAGGGGAAAAACAAAAAAAAAGATATAATGAAACCCTATATCACACCTCCAAAAATCCAAAAAATAATGAATAACACTATCAGTCACTAAATCACACATATGAAAGTAATTACCTTCATTAATATAAATAAAGGACATGAAATTTTTTGGAAACAAATATCAACACCATATAATATATTATAAAGGAAATTAAACCATCCAAAAATTCATGTTTGTGAAATACTAATAAAATTCCCAAAAATGAGAAACCAAAACGAAATATAAAAATGGATAATGAAGGAAATGATTCTATAATATCTCAAACCTCCTATATAGTAATTCCCATCATAATCCATAATACCCTCAAAAAATCCTGAAGCAACATGTATATAAATAATGTATACGTCACATGTATACTCAGTGTTGTCAAACCCAATGTCTCCGATGAAAATGTTAAAAATATTCCACTAATTCTCCAATGAATACATATTAAAATCCACATGAACCTAAAGAGGTAAAAAACCAACCACCTCGTCCCTGAGGATAATGGATCAAATAATTCATACAATGTGGTAATATCATATAAAAATAATATAATAAACAGAACCCTGAAACTCAATCCCACTGATTTATATCTCTCATGTCACATCATCACATGTCTTATTTTCCCATCCCCTCCATATCATCTCAAAATCACAACACAACCACAACATCTCCAAATATCTAACATGAAAGAAAGTATGGTATTGTGAAGATGAAGGAAATCAACCCTTTCCCTTCCCATTCTATGAATGATTCCAACCATTATTCTTTTCAAATACCACCAGTATCCAAATCCATCACTATATACCACCGCTAACTAACGCAACATCAGTAGGAATAACCACCAATAGAGACAATACCAATATTAAAATCCACCAACTACACCATAATCACTAGGAAATGATACCAACTAATCCTTTAATCCCTATTATTGATGGAAGATATGTATTGGTGGGTAGTTACCTATTAATTTCCCCATAAACCATGATTAAAAGGAAAAAATCCTGCCCAATCATTTGAGTGATGGTACATATTACTCAATGATGGTGGGGTTCATGTGTAAATAACATGAAAACTAGTGTGATTGATAGTCTCACATAGTACCCATCCTATAATTTCCTATAAATAGCACTAACATTATCCACAACACATATAAAAAATCCAATTACTTCTTCCCAAAACTACTGAAATCACTACATGGACTACGTTTTGAAAAAAACACACATAAGAGTCCCATAAATCCCTTAATTATTAAACATTGAACCAGTTTATGATTTTACCTGTTACCAATCAACACTCATAAACTAATTTATTATGTTTTATATATAATGCAAAACCACTCTATTCATCACCAATACTTATGCACATTCAAGTCTTTACTATTCGTTAATCAATAAAATTATTAATTAAATTTCCACACATATATCTCAATGCACATTTTATAAAATTTCCTTCCCATTCCTTTACTATTTCCTCATTAATGAAATCATTCCTTAATTACTAGGACTCAACAATAAAATCACTAAAAAATAATCAATTATCCATATATTAACCATCATCACACCATAGGTTAAGACAATCATTGAATCAATACTACCTGAAATCAATTTTTAATAAATCACTAGAACTAGCTATCTCTCACATTCCCCATTAAAAATAATAATAACCAAGCTACACATATAGAAAAGAACAATCTCTTTGAGGACACTAATTCCCCCACAAAAACCAAAAAATCACATGATAATCACATAATACACACACAAAAACATAACAAAATTCAGTACTTTCATAATTACTATAAGAATTCATTTTAAAAAGTGACATGATACAATTTTTCAACTCTTAAATTTTAATATTCCACAACTTCTTAACTCATATGAAAATGTATTTTTAGCCATATATAAATGTAAAAACATTTATGGAATGTGATTTTATACAATAACTCACAATAATGATTCATAATTAATAGTATCCATAACATGAATATCAAGAAGATTACAAGTCTATGGTATCTAATTATAATGTAATAATAGAAAAAATAATAAATCACATGTTAATACACCCCAACCCTTTAATTACATTTATATTGGTATAGTGTCTTCATTGGTCAATTCCTAAATCAGAAAAATGGAATGAAACATCATGATAATTTTATATATTCACATTAATTTGGAGATAACTCTAATACAATACATCAAATTAGGCTTTCTCAATTTCTTGATGAAGAAAAAATGAATAAGGGATGTCATATGTTTATAACTACACTAATAATGGTATTAGTAACCTTGAGTAGAATCCTTCCAATAACCATCTCACCAAGCCATCTACCAAACAAAAAATTAACAAAACTAAAACATTCTGTAGAATGGGAATGATAAGGGAGAGATAGGGTAATATAAAAGAACACACCATATATTTCTAAGAATCATCCTCCCAAATATGGAGGAAATCCATGGAATAGGGGATGAAAGAACCACAAATAATTCACCTTGGTAACCCAAGGGTTGGGATAAAGGTAGGATGAATGGTCAGTTATTATGGTGTTTTGGAATTTATAGTCACCTATTTTTAAGGGGACCACTGTGAAACACTATAGACAAAAACATATTCAATATGATTTTACAAGAAACAGTCATGGGTTATAGGTAAATCCACAAAAAAACATTATATTACATGCCTTTGAAATCAATGTTTTCCATCCTACGATGATAATATCTAATTAGGGTATGGTTTATCATATAAAATTCTCAATGTCATAGCTACCCTAATATCATAGAAGATTTAATAATCTAGTAGTGTGGTCCTCTATTCTCCATGGGCTCATACTACACCACAAGAAGCCACCCCCAACGCCTTTATGATATGATCTATTAGTCAAAATAAAACATTTCTAGAATCCACGTGGACATTAAAATTGATCCCTCTATACTCCACAAAAGATCTTCTCTCTCATAAAAAATATTAAATCATCCTCTATTATTTCATCCTCAACTCCATCATGTCTTCAAACAGAAACCTCCAACACCCAAATCCACATATTTTAATGGTCTAGAAGCTCTATTAAATTATATGTAGTATTATTTTCAATATTTCAATATAATAATATACATCAACAAAATTAATATGTAAACATTATGCATTGTAATTTAAACAAAGCATATAATTTTTTATAAATATTTCCAAAAATAATAATTTAGAATTATTTATCAAATAAATGGTTGTAAAAACATCATTTCATAACATTATTATTTTATGAACCCATTAACACAAAACCCATTTATATTATTTATTAATAATATTTTTTATTTTCCCAAAAACATTTATCACATTGATGCCGAACCTCAACATTCAATTGTGGAAATCCTAGAATTTTTTAAATATAAAACTGTCCAAAATATTATTATAAAAACCAAAAACATAAATAATCATTTTACCACATAATTATAATGGTATGAACTTTTAAATTATTAACGACTACTAAATTTATATTCCATTATCTATACATTATTTATTCAATTTACAATCACATTAACATATTCCATTCAATTGTTTATCAAATATTAATTAAAAAATTACATAAAAACTACCATTGTCAAAAAAATTCTGAATATAATATCATATCATAAACTTCAACACAAAATTAAAAAATTTAAAATAATAATTATGATTGAAAATTTTATAAATCACCTAATCTCATAAAACACTCATAAAAATCAGTGAATAATCATTAAATATTAATTCATGTAACCATATTATGCTTAAATTTTTCATTTTAACTATATAATCTAATTATTAGAATTCCTCATTAGATTATATTAAATTTAAACGTCTTCTAACTAACATGAGGTTAAAATAGTTATTCAAAAAATGATAGATAAAATATTCAATTGAAATTAATGTGATGATTGAAATCACCAATATCAAATGTAATCGATATATCATATAATTAATAAAAAATTTATTTATATTAATTCACTAGAAATCATAAAATATACCAAATGATAGGGAGGATGATTATATAAAATAATTTAGAATAATATCCAAATACATGATTCGTGAAATAATATTATTTCTTACATATTAACATTTTGAATCAAATATATTTGAAAAATAGAAAATTCATTAACATAAACTAAATTTAGGAGAGGAGTGAGAAGAGAGAGTTTAGAGATTACATTCATCATGATATTTTTTATTTGGTGGTAAATTGTGGGTGAAAATATGTAAAATATGATCTTATAAATGAATATTACTACCCTAATTAAAATGTGAGTCAATAAATTTACTAGATTTTTGTGGAATATAGTTTAACATTGGGTGACATACTTGTATTGAATTGGATACCACCATAGATTAATTTGTATTCTAGAAGATAAAAATAATTATTATTATTACCATAAGAGTCAGTTTACTATAAACTTGAATTTTTGTGGTCTAGATAATATGAACATCTTTCCCATGAAGGGAAATTTTCAAAATTTTAAATTGTATTTTCTCCCAATATAAAAATTCAATAAAATATATATTATAATATAAAAATATAAAATCATAAAAAAGTTTATTTATTAAATTTTAAATACAAACTCTCCAATATAATTATACAAATAAACAAGATTCAAAATTATAAATATCTATTATATAAATGTGACCAATTAAAAAACACATCAATTTATCATTCCCTAGATTCTTTATAAACCAAACCCTGATTACGTAGAAATTCCCCAAGATTTATTATCCTTCCGAGTACTATTAACTCACTATAGTTAGGAATACACAAGATATAAGGTAAAATAAACATATTAATCAAATATTAAATCATTATTATAGATCTGAAGAGACGAATTATTCTTATATATATAGTAGATTAATATATGATACTAATAATTTAATCAACAACACTACGAAAATAAATCTAATAAATATGTGATTTCCATAAAACATTCAAAAAAATGAAAATACATACAAAGAGAGGTGTTAAAATTCATTTTTTATGGAACCTATTGTTCCATGACCAATGTGAAACATGAAGAAACAAAAATAAATAAATAACAGTAAAGGTTGATTCTAGTAATATGAATATGAATTTTTTATCCTCTAAGAGAAATGAAATTTCTCCATTTTCTAGTGAAATTAACTTGTAATTTCTTACATCAAGAGAGTCCAAATTAATAATGAAAAAAACAATATCTATCTAATATAAATGTGATAAAATTCCCAAATAATATCACGAGTCTTTAAGACATTATACATTCTTAGTAGTTTTATACACAAAAAATGTATATATTATAGAATATATTTCTATGGATCACCAAAATCACAAATACATTCAAATAAAATATTCTCTTGAAACAAAATTATGATCAATGAATTCCCAAAAGTATACAAATTGTACTTTTTTTCTAAATTAATATATGTTATAAAATCATATTATTATCCAAACTAATTATAAAAAATCAATTACTAATCAAGTTTTTTTTTCAAAATTATTATGCATCTTTTGAATTAATCTCATTTTCTAAACATAGAACATACATATACTATAAAATATATTACACTAATGAATCAAAATCACATTATCAAATTTCATCATAATATTTCACAATCACCAATATATTATAAATGGTTATTAAATATCTCTAATTAATTTTCACACATTCCATCATAATATTATCCTATTTATATGATAAAATTGAAATCAATTTCTATATATCTACTAGCTTTTGATAATCTTAAATTACTGTCATATAGGTAATACATCTCCACAAAAACCAAAATATATACCTATTAAATCATAGGAACTAAAAATATCGTGGAAAATCATTGTATACCTTATAAACATAAGGATCAAAGGACATCAAATATTCATATGTGTTTAAGGGATCCTTAAGTTTTAGATGGATATAAAAAATATATTGTATCAAAATACTATATAGGTACCTACTATCCATTGTAAACATTATCTGTAGTGAAAATTTCATTCAAATATAATCAATGAGTATATTATATCCATTCTATCAGATATTAAGAAATAATGAAATATTATAAAATAATTTGCCTGTATACCTTAGAAGAATCCAAATATAATTCCATGAAGACACACACGATATTCCATTCATAATAAAATTACCACACCATATCTAACTAATATTTTCATTTGACTATATCCAAGACTATATTCCACTTTCCTAAAGTTCACACCATCCAAATGAAATAAGAGAGATGATACACATGTACCACCTATTCCTATGACTCATGCCTCATTGAAAGAAAATATAATTCTTGAAATTATGGTTGGTATATACAATAATTGTCATCCTATAAATATATGGTCACAATTTCATAAGAATTTGCACTACTAATGATATCTAAATATCTAATGTAGGATAATTCTACTAATGAAACATATGTAAATGAGAGACATAATTTATAACATGACCTTCCTATATTGGACCACAAAATAAACCCACACTAAAAATATACTAATTATCAATATAATGAATATCATATATATAAAAAGTAATAATATTTCATGATGTGAACCACTTAAATAATTTTTGAAAAATGATTCATAGGAATCATCACATTGATATTTCACATCATTCATAGTTTTTTCACCATTAATGCTTCTATTTGTGTCGAATCATCAATGTAACCTTGATAGTCTTCCTTAGGTCGGAAAAAATATTAATATAAAATTAATTCATAGGAAATAATCTAGATATCACTAAAAATACTTTCTAGGAATAAAAAATAATCCTATATTGGGA
Source organism: Viscum album (assembly GCA_963277665.1). Lineage (NCBI taxonomy): Eukaryota > Viridiplantae > Streptophyta > Magnoliopsida > Santalales > Viscaceae > Viscum > Viscum album. The sequence continues at coordinate 298,924,407 of OY728137.1, read as the reverse complement.
TCCAAAATACCCAGCATACATTACTTATCTATTGTAGAAGTGAAATCATAATGATTTAGAATATTTAATGTGTTTATTTTTTATGACCATAATGAAAATATATGCATGAACCTCTAATTATCATCAATATATCTAATTTTTTTTAGTAAACATAATAACAAATTAGATATGGATAAAACGTGATTATTTTTGTTCATAAACATTAATATAGATTTATTTTCAATAAACAGAATAATAAAAAACTCCAAATGTGCATAAAACTATCGTTGAAGCCGTCAAAACGCCCATATTTATCTGATGATAACCTATCAAAAGATAAATAATTTAGAACCATTTAGATATCAAAAAATGATCAAATATTTCATTAATACAATGTAATGGGTACTAGTTTCAATTAGTGAATGATTAAGATACAGAAATTCCTCACAAAACCTAAATCATCAATCAATAATCATATAGAATAACACCAGACCACTATGAGGTGATATCATACGTTTAATAAACTCATTTGAATCAAGATAATATAATTATATACTAAACAACTTATGATCATTTGAATGTATTTTACATTGATGAGTATAAAAAATTAGTATTTTATGATGAATTTCTATCCTAATCCACTTCCAAATTTAGATTCAAAATTAATAAATCATCAATGAATCCATTCTTAAAAGGATAAATTATCTTAAAAAGACTTATGTAACCCATTAAATATATCCTTTATTTAATTATTATTTTTCAAAATAATTTATCCTAAACTAAACATAATAAACACTACCTCTACATACATTGTTATCTTGTATACATTTTAATATAAAACACACATTGATATGAGAAATTAAATTAATCAACCAATGATTGAAACCATGGAATTCCAGAAATTGGGTAAAAAATTACATCACTAGAATCATATCATATATCAATATTTTTAAAGGAAATAGATATTTATGTTATCTATATTCATTTAACATATCCTAGAAATGTATATATCTCATGATAGGCTCACCCACTTAATAATAGAGTATCTATGTTATGAAATCAAAAATTTAAATCTACAAATAAACCCAAACCCTAAATTTGATGGGAAAAAAATTAATGTGTTACATGGATTAAAATTAGGTAATAAATATGGTAGTGTTGACTACTTTAATTATTTTAGATATCAGTGATAATATTCTAATATATGTTATTTCCTAGAATATAATTTATAATATCATATCACCTGATCCATGAACCTAACTCTAAACAATTTAACCACTCTGAGACCTCAAACCCCTTTTTGAGGATATATATTAAATTATACCACATCCTAAACCAAATCTGGTACTATTAATTTGGTCACTACACAATTCTAGACTACAATTATATACAAGAGTCATCAATATCAATATAGAACATTATCCATGATTCCTTTCAGTGTGTCTCTAATTATAATATTTGAGTTGATGTTTTGGATTGGTATATCCATGTCTCACATGGATAGTTTGATCAAGAACCATATAGGTTACAATAAAAACATTATAGTGATTTACATCATAAAAATTATATGTCTTTACAATGAAATAAAATTTGCATACTTGGAGTAATAACTTTCAAAAGATGTTATATATTCCTAACTTATAAATGATAGATACCTGTAGAGGAATCATAAATTATATGTCAAAAATTATTTAAAATATTCAAACTAGAATATGTATTTGAAATTTGGGAAACTTGAATATAAATGGGTGGTTGGAAACTTCACATTAAAGGGAGTAATCTAGATAGATAATGACAATTTTATAATTCTGTCTCTAGAAAACATATGGCTCATATTAATGGTTATGTGGGGGATATTTCTCAGAATTTTTGTAGAAAATAAAAAAATTAAGTGTCTTTAGGAGCTATACATTAGATTAAATTGACCGAAGTATCTGAAATACGAACTATTTACCAAATAGAGAAGTTTATTTGATGATGTTTGTTGGTTTTTTAGAGGTAATTCCATTAATGTATTCAGGTATGGACTTCTCCCCATGATGTTTGGATTTGCATGGTAAGAAGATTAAATGTATAATTATTATTACATAATAGTATGGTCAAATGTTTGTTTAAGACTAATACACCAATCACATTTTAATCCTCTTCTAACACTTAGTTAATTTAAATCCCTTTTTTCTTTAAGTATTAACGACTTCTTTAAACCATGTAAATTGTTTTCTTTATTTTTTCTTAATAATTTTTATCATTGTCTTCCAAAAATCCCCATTGAGTTTTCTCAGATGTTGTGTGTGTTGTGTTGATTTTGGTTTGATGTGTCTTCTAGGATCTAGTATATCATTTTGATATATTTGTCCAATACATGGTTCCACCTAGTTAGTTCTAGAATATTTATTTGTTGTTTTTGGTAATGATATTCATGTACTGATTATGTGGTAAAATAAATGTTGTTGTAGTGATTTAAATAAATAGACCATAATAATGTTAGTGTAGTGCTTAGTTTAATAGCATCATTATTACCTTTTCATTATTGGTGAATTTCTTGTAAGATGTTATTAATACATTAGTTAGGATTAATATTTTTATTGGAGTTAAAAAATTATGAGAATATTTATAGGTGAAGGTAAGGTCTGGATGGAGATGTATCATGGGAATGGTTTCAACTTCTAGGGAATTCATATAGGGTATTTTTTACTACAAAAGTATTTCGATCTTCTGTTAATCCATAGAAAAACAAGAAGTGATGAGTAAATAAAAAATTTAAAGGATCAATAATAACAAAATGAGGTGTATTTTCCTGTCATTAACCAAGACTATGGATAATAATATCAAATAATATATATAAAAACATCATTTCTCATGATGACAAATTATGATATGTTTTAGAATATCATATTGATCGAGAAACATGTTATTATTTAGCAGAATATTCATAATTGAAAAATAAAAAGGGGATGTGGGGGACTTCCATATCAATAATTTCAAATTGATAAGAAGGTAATAAGAAACAATGGAGGTGAACATAAGAAAAATTTAATGTGCGTTTTTGTTACTCTCATCACTCTAAAAATAATGGGATATGATTGTTACTCTAATGGTTATTAGTACAAATATGGTTTAACTAGTGTTCTTTAAATTTATATACTGTATTATGAATGAGCAATATCATTAAAAATTTGAATATACATATTATATAAAATAATATATTGTGTAATGAATTGTATATTCCACAATTCAAAAGATAAATCAATGGGAATGTATAATTAGAGGGTGAAACAAAAGAATCGTGGAGGTTGGAAGACCCATGTGATGGATTTATCGTAGGAAACGCTACTTATGGAGTAAATTTTATGAGAGGAGATTTAATTTGAATATATTTTCTTATAGAAGCAGTTTCATATATCTTATATCAAATTATAACATATTTATTTTTTCCCGCATCAAAATATAGATTGGATATTAGAATATAGAATGTAGTTTTAATTTTCATTCAACATCCGAGATAGGTATAATAAAGAATTGTATTTCGAGATGGTTAAGAATGGTGTATATTATAGATGATGTCACTCTAGATATCTGTGGAGTGGGTGGTGTCTATATCTAGATAAAAAATATAATCATGTATTAACTATATCATGTGCAACACATACCAGAGTTAATGAAAACCTTAATATCTATAAGACAACTAAATAATATGGGATTCTATAAAAAATTCATCAAAAGGGCCAAGAATATAGAATGGAGATAAATTATAATGTAAAAAAAGAGTTATATGCTAGTCCTTCTACCCTATAATGATACTATATGGTGAAACTAGTGTTAGGAAATAAAAATTTTCATAGTTATGGAATGATTTTCTAGGACACTAAATTGAGAAGTGGATATAAGTCCTCACTTATAAAGGATTTATATATCGCACAATCCTAGAGTAATAAATGTATAAAGAGTAAATCATTGAATATTTATAAAAGGAGTCCTATAAAATAGATGTGAGAATACTAATGTCACAGATGTAATATTCATTTTATACATGTATATCGATAAAAAGACCCATGTAATTGAACGTTGTAAAATTTTGGGGAAATATAATTTTTTTGTTTCAGGGTATGGTATATTTCTATATTTGGGACTCAAATTGATACTTGAAGGTTGGAACATCTCAAGAACAACTTTTTTGATATAAATCAAGGCTTTCATGTTGATTAAGATGATTAGTTGTGTGTTTGAGCATTGTAAGGGTTACCCATTTTCTAATTTTGGTTGTAGATGACATGTCATGTCATGATGGGTGTGGGATTCATTCTGATGAGGGAGTGAAGAGGACAATTTGTACCGAATCAGATAGCTTGTCAACAAGGAGGGTTCCAAGGATTTATAGGGGTAAGACACTTATGAAATTTGTATCACCATGAAGAGTGTATCATTACATTTGGGTGACTCTTACATAAGGGTCATAAAACTCTTATATTTTCTCCATTCTGAATTATTCAAGAATGGGGAATCATATTTTTATACAAATTTGTTATACCCTGGTGGATTCTATCCAAATATTCATCCCTATACGTGGGAACATTCACACTATGAACCATGAGGGGAATTCCATAATTGGATGACATAGGACTGTTAGTCCGTCTACTTATGGTGTGGTCATGTTATAACCTAGAGGTGTCATGAATTTACATACCCCTTCAAAATTTTAATCTCAAGTAGAAATGTAATTTTGGGATCATTTATTTTAGAAATTTTAGATTGAGTGGTACTGTGATACGGCCTTTTTTATATCTCTGATGCTTACTCCCACTTATGGAATCCCCTTTGAATCGCGATGATTCTTGGAGATTTTATATGTAGATTAATTGTGCAATCAACCTCGTTTCTCCATACTTATCCTTTAAAATTGATATATATTAATTATTAAGTATCGTTTCTATGCTTGAAACAAATTCTTATATATCATGGTAGAAATTGATGAAAATGAATGATATTTTTATCAACATTACTAAATGATATCATTGGATGAAGACACCATATTTTTCTTATATGTTCTAGTAGAGTTTTTTCAGACCTTGAATTCTAATATGCATTTCAATTATATTAGATCATATTTTCCGTTATTTAGTTTTTTTATAAGAGGTCTTCCATCCATGGGTGTGATGAGAAAATTTCATGCATGGTTAGAATGTCATTATGTGTGTTGTCCCAAATTGAGATCCACTAAACTTTTTCCTCAAGATGGTTTTCCCCTAGGCCTAATGTATGCCTCCGTATATTCTAGAGGCTTATGAATTGAAATCAGGTTCTGAATGTTGAATAGTAGGGGGAATACACCCTCATATTAGAGTAATAATATAACAGAAATATTTAATGTTCATAAAAAATAGAAATAATCAACATGCAGAATAAATGAAGAAACCAAAGTAGAACCATTTTATAATGATAAATGGAATTCAGTAAAGGCCCAACCAGTCATGTCATACATACAACATTGAACACCCACTAGGATGATCACACATATAACTATAAATAAAAGTAACACAAATAATAGTATAATGATTTACTACTAAATCTGAGATGAACCACATAAATAGAATCTAAGATACTATCAGGTTTCTCCATCCCAATTACTTGATATCTACATGAGTGGATCTTCTTGATCACGAATCCCTAGTACTCATCCATATCCATGATATAATCATGATCTATTGAAATGAATACATAAGGTCTTCATGCACACCTAGTTTACATACATGGGGTGAGAAATAAATCTTATTTGGCCACCCAATATGTTTATTCTATAAACATATTCAATATATGTAGGCTCATGAAATATTTTTAACCTAACCGAGGCACAATTGGAATAAAAAATTAAGGTAAAAAATATCACAAAATAAATAAAACCACTAGAGATACATAATACTCCGATACTGATTATCTATACATCATATGAAAACGGCATTGAGTTGGATGTTGAAATAGTCAATTCATTAAAAAATTTGTTGATCCTCAGGCACCAAATTCTGATTTATGATACATAGTTTGGATAATCTCATAAATTCCTTTAGGAAATATATTTCACCACTGGGGAATACAAGTCATATCACTGGAATCACCCATACTTTCTTCTAATAAAAAATATGAAGGAGTGCCACCTGTAAAATGAAAAACTTAAAATATGGAATGTATCATGATTTCATGCCACCCAATCTACATGAAATATAATATAATGTTTAATTCCAAGGTCTCCATCCATAGATATTCTTGGAATGACAACTTATATAATCTCTAAGGTGGGTAAACCTTTGGTATTCTATAAATAATGACCTCAAAATCCAAGATAATAGACCAAATCCATTAATCAAATAGATTAATATCACACTCAAAGAAATTTATAGATAGTAACAATAATGGGGCATTCGCATAGTCATTGGGATAATCCTAGGAAATAAATGATGAGATCAAGTCACTCTTTATGGATATCATTAGCATGCCGCTACTTAGGTGATTTTTACCACCAATAATTCTTTTGAATTCCTAGGGTACTAGCGAGATATCCATGATCATAGTGACCAAGTAAAAGAGGTGTTTTGGGACACGTTCAGTCTCCAAACAATATAATACCCATGCCGGGATGAATGCAATTGACAATGGGAATTCTTGTAATATTATTTTTACCATGAAATCAATAGGTCTCAAAATCCAGATACATTTTTGAACGTATTGGAACCATTAAATTAATATTTGATAAAATGGAACTGAATTCGAACCCCATGGATTATGTATTTGAATCCCTATATATAATAATTCTAAACAGATTAATCCTAATAAGTATGTTTTTGAATCCCGATAATAATATCACATCAAAAGAAGTGTTATATCTCTGATTTTCCCATGTATTATTTATAGATATTTTTTAGATTATTTTTTATACTAGGCACTGAGATGACATACAATTGTGAGGCCTGATGTGCTTATATTAAGAGATTCAAAAAAATATTTAAATATTTAACTGAATGTGTGGGTAGTTGTCCTGAAAAAGTGGGATAACTCATAAATGGATGCCCATATCATAAATATGACGACACCATTGAGTTTAGAATGTTGTTTTTAACATTGGTGAAACCTAATATTAGTTGGTGTGGGTCGATTGGGGAATGTCATCATGGATGCTTAAATAAATGAAATAAATTACAAAAAATTATTTTGTTTCAATGGTTGACATAGTGACATGGTGAATTTAACATTTATCATTAAATGTATCCCTATTTCATAGACCCAAGGTTGGCATCATATTCCTGGAATACTCTAGAAACATTCAAAAGAGAGTGATCCGGAGAATTCTCTTGAGCAGTTGATCAACTATGATGAAATGTTGGATCGGTGATTGGCGCACACTAATATTGGATGACCCCACAAATGAAATTGATGTGATGATATATCTTCGTCAAAAAATAATTCTATTCGGTTTATGGTGTTTTTTTATATTTCATCCTAATCTCAATCTCGGATGAATGCAGATCAAATAAACAAACTAAGACAGACCTACACATCGTCGTTAGATTTCAACTGGATAGAATTGATTAATTCTTTATTTTTGATTACTCTTCTTCATTTATCATTATTATGGAAATGTATAGAGGACACCAAGAACAATGTTCAATGTTGCTACATCATGGTTGTACATTTTAATTTTCCTTCCTCTTTTCATGTTCATCGTGGGAAACGCCTTGGTCCGCGAATCGGTGCCCTACTGATGGATCGAACATTGGGCATGAGATTCATGGAACAATAATCCTAGAGTGTAGATCCAGACTAGGTATACTGAAATATAGGTGTCACCATGAAGGATGTGGAGTAATTGATTCATATTAGATACCCTTTATTTTTCAAGCATCATGTGTGGAAAACAAATTGGAAGAACGCCTTTGGTTTCAGACCAGAGTCGATGAAGGGAGTGTGTTTATAATCAATAGTAAGTCTTGGATTGAGAATATCCATGTTTTTTGCCTGATTGAAGTTGGATTCAAAGGGGGTGGAAACACAGGCATGAGAGGGTGGAAGAATACGGGACTCTAGAAACCCCCTAATACATGACACCTAAATCAATACTACATACTGTGTGGTGCCTCTTCAGTGGTGGGTGGGGCTTGGATATGCAGATGATGATCACACATCTTTTGGCCCCGGTCACACGGTTTATGACCCTCCGTAGATAAATCTTGGTGTACTATAGAGTGTACATGAACATGGGTAACAGTACACTTCATGATGGCATGCAATGTATAAAGACACACACATAGTTTGGCATACACAAACCAGTATATGGACACATATTCGATACACGTACATGGCTAGAAAACATGAGAATGGAACCTTGTATCTTTTCATTCCATGAACTTATCCTATACTCAATATATAGTGATACAACATTCCATGTGAATTTCCTTCAGACAGGAAAGACATGGGATAGATGGGCACGTCGTGTGCCACTTGGGACATGTCATGTACAACCATCAAGAGTGTTTGAGGCTCTTCTTTTTCTTATTTTGGACCATTATAGGTTGAGTAAATTCCTTTTGTCCACTCCTAAAGGGTACATTGTAACATTAAATCCACATCACTGGATTGTGGTCCCCTCTATAGGTTGAGTCTTAAATGGAGTTGCAATGTCTCTCCAAAAGATTGGATTCTGATCCTCTATCTTCACAAGTTAATGTTTGTGGAATATGCATGTCCTCTCTATGTAGGGAATTGATCCTCTATATTATATCACAGATCATTAGGGTTTCTGTAATTATTGGAATATGATCTCATATGTAGAAGGTTGATCCATATTGGGTTTGTGGTGTCCCCCAACGGTCTTGGTGCGACCCCCATTAATGTATCACATTATTCTTTGACCAATGTATTCTTTTGGGAGGTTGACCAGATGAGATAGACCTCTTTTTTGAGTGTCTCTAATGATATCATGGCTAGAGGATTGAGTTCTCCCCGAATGAGAATTCTTTGAGAAGAATCATGTGGATGGAAGTTGGTTATGACCGCCTGATGGTGTGGTGTCTTTCATGAGTGTGTTTGGGTTCTTGTACTACATATATATATTATACATATTTATGTGTTGTATTGATCTTAGTATACATGATTCTTCATGTTTAGTATTTACAAGTATCTTACTGAGTATTGTTATACTCACCCTTGCACGGGATTTACCCGCACACGTTCTTTCATGTGTAGATAGTGGCCCTTTTTACATTTTCCTAGGAGGACATGGAGTTGGTGGACCATAATTATACTTGGGTAGAAAGTTCTGTTAACCAAGATAATATCATTTATTAATCCACCCCATTGTATTATGACTGATTTTTTACGGGTTTATTCTTACTTGTTTACAGACTCTTTGTGGTGTGCTTGTGTTTGGCCCGGTTTTCATTTCCATTACATCCTAACATACTTTGATTTTGGGATCTTATTATTATTCATGCATTCTATAAGTATATTTACATTCCATCAATGTGTGTCTTGGAGATGTGTTCTTGTTTAGATGTAAATTCGTTTTATTCCACCCATTTGTGGGATATTCCTAATCGGTGATAGTCACCAACCCCTCGCTAATGGGAGGAAAAATTGGGGTAATCATAGCATGGGCCCATTCAAGATGGGTCATTATGAAGTGGTATTTGAGGGGTCAGTTCTAATTTAGGACCAGTACTCTGTGATGTTGGTTTGTAGAAATTCTGTTATGTGTTATGAGACTGGCTTTCAGACTATGAACTCCAGTGTTAGTGTGGTGGCCATCGTATCAATACACCAGGACTCTAATCACATAGTTTTCAACATAGTGCATGAGAATACCATTTTTGAGGAAAAACAAGTGTCCATTAATCATAGAGGAATGGTGGTGTTTTCTACTTCCACCTCGAGTCTACCCCCCAAATATACTCTATTGACCATGGTACATCTTATTTTATTTTAGGATGACTCTACATAGATAGCCAACCAAGATTTCACCATGTGATCACGATGATCATCCACCTAGCGAAGAGGCATCATTACATGGGCTTATTCTAGAGATAGGACCTCTCGGTGGTTTACATTTTTTACCACCACCTATCAAGAAGCATCTACTACCAACACAACTAGATGATGATGCACGTAGGTTGGGTAAATTTCACAAGTTTAAGGGGTCAAAGACTACCAGGTATTAGGGTGAGTCAGACACCTAGATGGATCAAGATTTGATAGAGGTAGTCACCTAGATTTTCTTCCTTGAGAGGATTCCTACCCACCAGATGTAACAACGTGATGTGAGTCTTCTTTAGGGCTCTTTCGGGAGACATTGGAGGTTGGTGACTCAGTCACATGACAAGACATCTCCATCCTGGATAGACTTCAACATTTCTTTAGGGAGGAGTTCTATCTGGTCACGTTGTGATTGGTATAAATGCATGAGCTTATGCATCTACATCAGTGTAGTGTGATCGTGGTAGAGTATTCAACAATGTTTTTATATCTCTCACAATACACATTGGATATGGTATGAGACTATTTATTCAGGTCTCAAACCATCAAGAATGGAATTCATAGATAAATCATGGAATGAGTGCTATCTGTTAGAATTTCATATTATGATGGGATACTTGAACATGCCATGTTGGTAGAACATTTCTTGGTACTACATAGAAATGTACGGTTAGCTATCGATGGGAACATGATAGATGGGAACTCAATAGTAGGTAGTCGATGCACATCATATGGATCTAAGTGGATCAGGACATTTAGGAGGAGATCCTAGAACTCAGGGTTCATAGTGATGGTCTCTCAGGGTGGCTTGAATCAAAAATGGTACATGTGGTGTTTCATATACGACGGTCTGGAACATATGGAATAGGATTTCCCAACCCATCACACATATGATTAGAAGACCATTGAAGGGCCACCAAGTGATATATAGAGAAAAAAGAATGGTGGTGGATGTAGAAGAAGGGTAGGAAAGGCTTCAAGAGGTGGTTAGAGGTTCGACTTATTACCAACACCACCCTCTACTAGCCCACGACATGCCCAGGGAACTGGCGGGTAGGGGTGAGGCCAATTGGAGGCTATGGAGGCCTATGACCAAGAGGCTCTATGAATGAGACTAGGTATGATATGTGACTTTTCCACCACAGTTTTAGTTTTTTTTACACAAGAACTAGTAATTCTTTTCATGCACCAAATCATGTTTGATACATGAATATTATTGGTTAACCATTTACTCGACCCTTATGATTGGAGACTCCTACTGGAGGAGAATCGTTATTCAAAAAATGGTACCAATAGTTTGACCTTACTCTTGGAGGAGATAGTTTCTATTGGAATATCTTGGTAGCAACATCGAGACCATAGGACATCATTCTTGGTATGCACTATTCATCCACAACACATGCTCAAATTGACTATTTTTGGTGAAGTGTGTGGTGTGTCGATAGTGATGGGAAAAAATTTCCTTTATTTATGAAAAATAAATTCATGAAATGATGGAAAATATCAATCAAAGAAGAGTGCATCTGATTACTTGTGGGTTGGAAAACCTAACCCTTGGTGAATTCGATGTTATGAGTCCTCAGATTCCTATATTAGTGTCAGAGTATGAGGAAATATATAATGAAAATATTTGAATGTTACCTCCTAACTTGTAGATAGACATCTGTATTGATATAAAACTTGATATGAGATTGATATCTACATCCGGATATCACATGGCTTCTGTAGAGCTTTGTAAATTTAGGGTGATGTTGGAGGACATGTACAGAAAGGGCTTCGTAAGACCATGTTTTCCACCATGTAAAGCCCTATTTTTCATGGTGGAATTCAAGATCTTGAGATTATGTTTGGATTACAAGAACATAAACATGTTGACCGTAAAGAAAAAGTATAAACTACCGATGATCAGTGAACTCTTTGATCAGATGAATGGGGTGTTTTGGTTCTCAAAGATTGAACCCAGATCAGACTATCTACATCTTTGAGTAGGAGATGAGGATATACTATAGATGTCCTAAATATGTTATTATGGTAACTATGAGTACATGGAGATGTCATTTGGAAAGAGGAGTTCCCCATCGATGTTAATGGGACTCATGAAAAAAATTATTCATCCTTTTTTGACTGATTCATGGTAGTCTTAATTGATAACATCCAATTGTATTCATCATTTGAGGAGGAACATATAACACACATGAGTATAATCATGGAATCATTCCTAGAGCCCCAACATTGTGAGATTCTCACAACATTTTAATTTTAGATTCAATAGTTACGTTTTCTAGGTAACATCATCCTATTGACTAGAGTTGTAGGGGATCCATTGATGGATCAGGAAGTGCTTACTTAGGATCCACCCATGGGTGTTATCGAGCGGTGAGTTTCCATGGATTGGAAAGGAACAATTCAAGGTTTTTACCAGATTTCCATAGATTGGAATCACCCTTGATAGCTTTGACAATAATAGGGAAACATTTCATGTGGATAGAAAAGTGCTAGCAGTTCTTTCAAGAGATGAGAAAAAGGTTGGTGATCGCTCTCATCTTGAGGTTACTAGAGGAAGATTCTGATAACATGGTATTCTACGATTCATAAAGAATTAATCTAGGTTTTTTTACTGATGTAGAGTCAAGAAGTGAATACCTGTGATTTTTTCTAGTTGAGATTACATTAGTAGAATTATTTGACCCCTGATCTAGAGTTTGTAGCGATAGTCTTAACTTTGTTAATGTGGAGAAACTACTTGATGGGAGAGAGGTTGTCCACTACTCTAACCACAAGAGTTTCATGTATAACTTCTCTTAGAAGGATATGAACATGGGAAAAAAGAGATAGATGGATTTTCTCTAGGACTATGACTTCAAGAATATTTATAATCCAATAAAGGGGAACATTGTGAAAGATTCTTTAAGCAGGAGGTCTAGTTCAGAGTTTTTGAACGAGGCATCAGTGCAGCTGGCCTCACTAGAGTTATCCTTTGTAGATGGAGATGGATAAGTACACCTCCAATAGATTGTTTTCACCCCAATACTCTTATATCTATTTTGGGAGACAAAACATGGGGATACCAACTATGAGACCCTGCATGCTCAGATATCCATAGGGAATTCTTCTAATGGATATTTAGAAGGTGGGGTGCATGTAGATCATTTAAAAAAAATGAAAAATAGAACTAATTCTATTACGTGAAGAGTTTACAAAAGTGTTTCATACATATACATTTGTATTATATTAAGTGATTCAATAATTTACCAAGGCCATTGACATCAGTTTTGGTCCCCAGGGACGATGAAAGGAGTTCCAGAGATTGTTTCTCAATGTATAACTTGTAAGCAAGTGAAGGATGACCACTAGTTCCTAGTGGGTTAACTCAACACCTTGAGGTTATATAATGGATGTGGGATGGGATATATATTGAATTTGTGGTGGGATTACCACATACTTCAATGGGACACAATCTCATCTGTGTGGTCATTGATGGACTCTCCAATTCGTCCCACTTCCAAGATGTCCTAGAATAGTTTTTGGTAGAGATAATGGGGAACCTCTTCGTTCATGAGATAGTTGGAATCCATGGAGTTACATAGATTATTATTTATGATCATAAATCTAAGATTATAACCTGGTTCGTAAGTTATTATAGGAGGCATTTGGGACTCTTTTCTGCTTGAGCACACTGCTTCACCCAAAAATTAATGGCTAGACTGAGTGGACCATTCTGGTTTTGGAGGACATGATGTGAGAATACATGATAGACTTTAAAAATAGTTGGTTGGATCACCTACCACTAGTGGAGTTTTCAAAAAACACAATATCTACCATTACACTATTGGTATGATATGATTTGGGGCTCTATACGGGCAAACATGTAGGTGAGCACTTTCATGGACTATCCCAGGAGAGTTAGCCCCCGTGGGCTTGCAAATAGTTTGAGATACTATAGAGAGGATAAAAACTATCCTAGAGTATATGAATACTTCATCGAGGTGTCATCATACTTATTTTGACAATTTTTGGAGGCTTTTGGAGTTCGAGGAAGGAGGCCATTTGTTCCACTGGATTTCACCTCGATGAGGATTTTATAGATTTGGATGAGGTGGAAAGCTATCTTTGAGGTCCATATACCCCTTCTAGACACAATGTAGAGTTAATGGGTTGGATTAATACCTGGATCTTCCTCCACAGTTATATTGGATGAACAATGTCTTCTAAATGTCATAGTTGAGGAGGTATGTGTATGACCCAACACACGTCATTGACTAGAGTGAGATAGAAATTGAGGATGGATACACTTTGGCTAAGTACCTAGGAGAGATAGAAGATTAGAAAGAGATTATACTAAATGGTTGATAGATTCCATTAGTGTGTGTATGGTGGTTGAACCAGAATCTATTAGAAAGCACATAGGAGTAGGATACTCAGATTCAGGCTTAGTACCCTCATCTGTTTGAGTATACCTAGTTTCTGATTATTTGGGAAATAAATAACCAAGGTGGGGAGAATTTAATATTCCATATATAATTTCTAATTATTTTCAGACATTATTAGGATTGTTTTTTATACTAGTTTCTAATACGGTGAGTGATTCCATGGTCAGATGTTCCATGATTTGATGTTTGAAAAATATATTGAAATATTTAATAGAATGCACATTAGGTTGTCTTGATAATGTAGAAAAATACAAAAATATTGGTTGGATCATAAATCTATGGAAATCCAAGAGTTTATAATGGTAGTTTTACCATAGGTGAGACCTAACATTGGTCCACATGGGTCGATTGTGGGATGTCATCCCAGACGATTAAATGAAAAAAATAAATTCGGAAAATTTATTTTATTTCTATTGTAGATGCAGTGATGTAGTGACATGTCCTTTTATTTTTAAAATTATCCATATTTTAGAGACCTTGGGAAATCATCATGACCCTGGAATCCTTTGGAAACATTGTAAAGATAGAGATATGGAGAATTCTCTCATGTAATCAATATACTAGATCGAAACCTGAGATTAGTGATCGATGAACACTAATCATGGTGGATCTCACCATAGACAATGAGGTAGTGACCAATCATCAATGAATGATCCTAACTAATGTTATGTGTTTTTTTATCTAAATTTCATCCAAATATCAATAGAAAATTAATTTGAATAAATTAAACAAACAAATATTGACTCACGCATCATCAGTAGATATAAATTGGGTAGAATTGATTATTTACGCTTTGTTGATTACTCCATTTTGTTTATCATTATTTTGGAAACAGATCAAGTTCATAATTAACAAATGACAAGGTTTTCTCATCAAGGTTGTTATTTACGCTTTTCATTCATATGTTAAAATTCATTATGGGAAACCCATTGGTCCATGGTTTGACTCCCTATGGACAGATTGATTATAACATGTGTGATTCTTGTCACTATGATCTGATATTTTAAATCTAGGCTCATTATGATGAAATAGTGGTGCTTCAGATATGGAGGTGGATAGATCGAATCATTTTGGAAAACCCAAGTTTTTTTCTCTTCATATGTGGAAGATGAAATAGATGAACACATTTAGTTTCTGATCAGATTCAATGGATATAATGTGTCTTACAGTGAATGTGATCCTTGTAAAGAGAAGTTCCAAATTTTATTTCTTCATTGAATCCAAATCAGAATGTGGAAACAATGAGAGAATGAGTAGGAGGAAGAACTAGGGATTCTAGAAAATCCTGTATCACAAGGCCTATATCTCAGTACTCTATGGTGTATGGTGCCCCTTAAGTGTAGGCTAGGGTTTTGGGAAGGGTATGATGATCACACAACATGTGACCTCTATCACACTGCATGTGACCCTCCCTGGTTCACTCGCCCTGTACTTCAGAGAGTACAAAGACATAGGTAATAATAAAAATCTAGATGGCATATCATATACGTAGACACATACATGGCTTGGCATACACGAATCGATACATTGACACTGCTTCGGGTATAGGGACATGGCCATGAAACATGGGAAGGGATCCTCAAATATCTAGACACCATGTACTTATCCTACACATCGTGTATATGGAGAGTACATATCATGTGTGGTTCTTAGACATGGAAAAGGCTTGGTAAAGTAATATATTCTGTGTACCCCCTGGTACACGCCACATACTCCTATCAAGAGTTCTTAAGGCTCTTCTTCATCCTAGTTCTGACTATTAGAGGTTTAGTTTGTTCCCTTAGTCCTTTCCTCATGGGTAATGTGCAATATTACATCAACATCACTAGATTTTGATCCCCTATAGTGGTCGATTAACAAATAGAGTTCTATTATCCCTCAATGAGACTAGAGTGTTATCCTCTTTCATCCCTCATTGAAGTTTTTGGAATCAGTATGACCTCCTAGAGTTGGGTTTTGATGATTTATCTAGAAGGCCACATCAGTAGGGTTTTTGGAATTGATATAATATGATCCCCAACATAGTGGGTTTCTCCATATTGGGATCATGGTGTCCCCCATCAGTTCTGGGTGTGACCCCTCTTCATGTATCATAGAATTATTTGACTAATGTGTTCTCTTTGGTAAGGTCCCAAATGATCTAGACCAATTCATCATCAAGTTTGTAGGATTATATCATGACTTGAGGAGTGAGTTCCCTACGAATTATCACTGAATGAGTAGAATCATGTGGCTAAAAGTTGGTTATGACAGCATGATGGCATCATGCTTATCCTGAGTGTATTTGGGTTATTGTTATGATTGTATCTATTATACATCAATACAACTTTTATTGTGATGACTATACTTGGTGATTCATATTTGGTGTTTTCAGGGAATCCTATGGAGTATTTTTATACTCACCTCAGCATGATCATTGCATTATTGTTTCCTATCTTGTGCAGATGGCAGAACATTTTATAATGTCAGAGGAGTGTAGGGAGAGGGTGGAGCATAGATGGAGTTGGGTATATTGAGGTGTTTACTAGGATTGTATCTTGACGTAGTCCTCACCCTCGCTGGATATTTTACATCATATATTTTTGTTGTAAATGTGTGCATACTATTTGTGGTGGGATTTTATTTGACCCAGTTTACTTTTACTTTACATCCTAACATACCCAGGTCATGGGATATTAGTTTTATACAGGCGTTATATTAGTTTATTACATTTCTTAATTGTTTTTCTTGTAGATGTGTCCATGTTTAAAGTTAATTTAGGTTGATGCCTCCCATTTGTGGGATATTACAACTCGATGCTAATCAACAGTCCCTGGCTTATGGGATGTTAGATTGTTGTAGTAACAGTTGGGGCCCCTTTGGGATGGGTTGGGAAAATCAGGCTCATCGTCCAAGAGACAAAAAGTAGTTTTGGAAATGATCGATGCATCAATTTAAACCATGAAAATCCATATGAAATGGGTGAGGGTTTCCAAAATCGTAATCCCTAATCTAGTATAATATTCACTCCAGGTCAAACATTCTTTATGGGGTCTTTTTAGACACCTAAAACTATATCTATCCAAACCCATAATTCAATAGCATAGGGTTATTTCATCACTGGGGAACTAATTGGGTCCCATAGATTAAACACACGAGTAGCATCCTACTCAAGAAACCTCTCGGTTAGATTGTAAGTAAATTATTTTCTCTTGGAATCCTTTAAAAAGGTACAAAGTAAAAGGCATTCTACATTGTAGCATTGGAAAAATGTAATCAAAGGAATACCTCTATGGATCTTCAAAATCATGATATAAGAAGAGTCATTTTTTAAATTGTTCTCGTTCACAAAATATTGAAATTTGAATATCCAACCAATCTTTCATATCTAATCTCATCATAGTCTCACCAACTAGTGACTATCCCGAGATATATAATACCTTGTAGAACCTATGTCAAGAGCACCAGCCATTTCATATGACCCTACCGTGGGTCTCATACAAGGAATCACTATTTGAAGACAATTATATTTAACTACTCGAGGAATAACATCTCCATTAAATCTCACACACCCCAAAATTCCTCCTAGGATTCCTTAAATGACATCATGGGTTTCAGTATCCCAATCTATGTTTATAAATTCTTGAAATGGATTACTCATCTATCCATTTATAAACTCGGTATGTCCAAACATGATAAATCCTAAAAGGGGTAACAAGAGAGATAAAAAACTTGTTGGCCCAATTACATGGAGTGTACTGTCAAATCCATACATTGGTGTGTACTTTAGCTGGACTTGCAATGTAAAATACAAGGACATGATGCGTAAAATATGAACATAGTGTTTACGCTACACAGGGTACCAACCAATGTACCTCACAATGATTTTCCATTTATTTTATCCTAGTCATAAACATCTTTATATTATTTAATGCCCATAGGGTCTACCCTTGTACCCTACCTGTACATTTTCCCTAGAACATATGTCTAGAAATTTACTTCTCTCCGGGGATGAGTATAACAATATGACATGTACCCCAGCTGCATAGTGTGTAGTTCTGAAAAACACAGTTCTCTATGTAATTAGTTGTATGGAAATGTACCTCTACACAACATATACTCCCAGTACATGGTGTTTACTTAAAAAATCGTTTTCCATGAACATAATGAAGATAAGACTTTGTTATAGAACTAAATGTTATGTGAATGGGATTCCCAAATGGCTAACCCCAACAATCAGCTCAATTCCCAATTTTTCTTCAGGTCAAGCATGGATTTCTAAACAAGGGGTCTTTTCCAGTCGTAATAGGACTATAAAAAATAAGTAAGTTAATATACGTGGATTTATGGATCAAAATCAAAAATGTCCTGCATTTAGGTTTAATCTACCAAATAATCACTCGTATACATGTTTTTCAACTATCGTATGACGATTTGACTCCCCCTAGCTCAGTGGTGGAACATTACTTCCAATGTCCCACGTAATCTCTCTCCCTCTCCCACTCCACTCTTGGCTATGAAAGATGTCCCACAGGGGGTGTTCATGAGAAACCATAGTAGAATATGAGTATAAAAAATAAGAAAAAAATAAGAAGAAAAATAAAAAAGATAGAAAGGGGACTTGGATTTTCACCAGTACCCAACACAATTTAATGCCTCAACAAGGTAAAAAACCCCATTCACAACTCAATAGTGAATATAAAATCCCAATCTGATTGTCCAGTAAAAATATATCATTGAATGAACCCATACACCTAAACAAAAATTTAATTTAATAATTATTAATTATTAAGTATTAATTGTTCTATGAAAATTCAAACATTTTATATTTCAAAAAACTCATATACTATGGTGAAACCATATTTCATGACCAATGGAGTGGTTCAAAAAAATATTTAGGATCACTAAATATATAAAAAGGCTAATTTTACCCCCCGTGAGCTCCAACAATAAAAATTCAATTTTATGTACAATTTCATAGTTTGTAAAAACATGGGTCTTTATAACCTCACCACCACTGACCTTATTGTCACAAAAAATCCTTACTATTAAAATATAAACCATGCTCTCATTTAGATCATCTTCACAAATATAAAACCTTGGTTTTCCAATGACTAGTCCAACATTGTGAGTAAATTTTTTCCCTCACGAGATATTTTTATCCATGACAACCTGGTACTCAGCATTATAAGAGTATCCCTCTTATTTCCTTGCAACCAAGATCCAAAACCAAAGGCCCACAATCTATATGTTAAGAGACATAATAATTGGTGTGGACAAAACTGTTAATATTGATAATCAACTAGCAACATCATAGAGCCACCTATTCCAACTTCTCTAGATTGGTTCCTATTGAACACATAAAATGATATCTCATAATGAGGGTAACCACCAACCAATGGTTTGTGGTGTACTCTCCAATATATGGATTACCCAATAAGGCTCCCAAGGAGTATCCTCGATAGGTTCATCCATAAATCCTTAAAAGGTATTTATAACGAAAAGAACCTCATTTTATAGTCAGTTCTCACTTAGTGTACCTAGGACGATATCAAGATATCAGGAATTTTTTTCTACAGAAAAAGAGTAAAATAAAATACAATTGATAGGAATGAATTTCTCTCCCAAATCAATACTCACATGTAACTAGGTTATACTAGCATTTATCGAAATCCTAACACCATGTATCCCAATAATGCATGATTAGGTTCATCCATCGTTCAACCGAATCAAGTAACCCAATATATATTTGATGTATCCTATGGAATGGATGAAAATAACTCATTTTATCAAAAACTCTGGGGTAACCATTCCCAAAAAAATTTATTTATGGCCATCTGTCCTCAACTCACACATGGTCACTTACCGATTTATGATGTAAACAGTTCCACATGTAATTGATGCATACAATTATCACCTGAATAATGATCCGATGAATCATCCATCCCAAGACCAAGATAACAATGAAACAGGAAAGGTCATTATTATTAATATATAATCTACACTATAACTCCTTAATAGAATCAAGAACCTCTCTGTATCCATAATTTATTCCAAGACCTCCCATCAAACTACATCACATTCAGATATTAATGTGTAAACCTCATAAAAATGGCCCAAAATGGATAGACCCCAAAATATTCCTACCTATGAAAATATTCATTATCACACAAGCATCCAATATGATTCCTCATTAAAAATAATTATCCTAAAAATATTTAAAAACCTGACCACATGTCATGCATTGTTCTCAGAATGGGAATAGAGAAAAGATCACTACCTAAAAAGGAATAAGAAAACCTATTAAAATACATCTCCCAGGTTTCCATTGATGAAACCATATTTCAACCTATATGGTTCTGACTTAAACCAAAGGGATTAATGGTCTCCCATCTATCCATATCAATCATGTCTCAAGATGGGTCAATAGATCCTACTATCCGAAATGGATTTAAGGCCTTCATTTTTATTGATTTTTTTGATAACCCCCTTTCAAGGGATGAGGGGGAACCCTTACAATGCCCGTAGGCTCAGAGATTACGTGGCCCTTAGGCTTAGGAGATTACATGACCCGAAAGTCTTAGGGAATTCAACCAGAATATCTACAAGGAACTGCCCCTCCCCACCATCTGCATCGTGATCGTTTCTCACCACTTTTACATGACAGTCTGGCCAGGCTTCCCGTGCATGCAAAAGCTGGTACTGATGGCATAGCCATACCCACTCATTCTGACAATCCATTTGGCTCTGCTTTGGGGAGTTCACCTGCTCTGAATCCTCTTCTCGGGCTGCTCCTTTTTTTGTAGTGTGTATGGGGCCTCCATTCATGTGGCCCGAAGGCCTTTGGGTGATCCTAAGGCCTAAAGTTGGCCCAAAGTCCTTGAAAATCAACTGGCCTAAAGGACATGGGTGGCCTGAAAGCCTTGCAGGGCCGGGGGACCAAACCGATTGCCTGAAGGCCCAGATGGATGAATAGTTTGGAAATACAGTACCGAATAGTGCCTACTATAGTACTACTACAGTATCCCGAAACTATGCCTCCACCCGGATTTGACCTCGGGTCTCTTGGATGCACCATGAGAGCCCTCAACAACTGGGTTGAGGCTCATGTGTTCAATAGATCATACTATCTAGACCAAAATGAAGAAACCTATCTAAGAAAGATAAAGATAACATCAATATATAAGGGTTAAAAAGTATCAACATAAATTCAATTATATAGTCCTTCAATTCAATGTTATGTATGAAAATAAATTATAAATTTAATTGGAACAACATTTAATTTAAACCCATTGATAACTCATATATGAGGAAGAACTATAATGAAATGACCTTTCTAGAACCATCATACTAGGGCCCTAATCCTCTTGGAGCATCAACATGAAGAAATAATCCCTAGAAGATCATAGTATCAATTAGAATATAATTAAAAAACCCTGAATAATAATTTTTATGTGGTAATAACCCCTTAAGACTCCATTTTACTATAAAATTTGAGGCACCTATCAACATCACAGTAGAGGATCAAACTAGATAACAATTAATAAAGGTTGGTTAAGTAATTTATTGAAGTAATATAAACTGGAAAACACTTTGTAAGTTGTTATAAACCTTCAGTTAACCACACTTAAAAAGGATACACCACAAAGGGTCTACTATAGAGGCATCAGATATTGATGCTAGCCTCTGAGGTTGAACGAGACACCCAATGAATCATCTCATTGATCCACATCATACCACATGCACATGGTTTGGTTAATTGTAATTAAATTCCATGTTATATAGGAAAAACCATAAATATTTTTAATAACACTTTAGGAAACCAAAACTAGGAAGAAACACCCAACAAGGGGCCTTCCCTAGGAATCATGTGCCTTATCAACCTACTATGGTCATTACACGTCCTGTACATTAATAAAGAGACATCATCCTCTCAATAAAACATCAACATTAGATCCAAATGACCTTTCATAAAGGGGATATATGTATATATATTCAGACTAAGATTGTTGGATGACTCCATTAACCAGTATGGGAATACACCATTTAGATTATTGATGACACTTTAAAAGGTTTAACACAAAAAATAGTGAAAACCCAAAAAACAAATTACATGTGAAGACTGTATTCCATATATGATGAATGAGATGCCACATTACAATACAAGAAAATAGTTAAAGTCTTCCACTATCCTCTTTCTAATATCCAAGATCCATAAATCAATAATAAAGCATAACTCTACATAACATGTGTGTTGCTCGAAGTGAAATTCAAATACAACTATTACCTTGCATGTTAAGAATATAAAACCTATAAACCCTATAAACATGGTATTATTACCAAAATAATTGTTCATGATGCACCAGTTTGATATCCATCAAAAGTTATGAAACATTCAAAAAATTCATGTATATCATATACCATATAACAATATAACACAAAATTAAATATCCATGATACCACTTTGAAATGTCCAGATATGGTTACCACTAAACTAGTACCCCTATCCAGTTCTCCATAAGTCCTCAAGCATGAATCTCTATATGATAGAGGCTCCCAACTAGAATAAAGGGCCCAAATATTGAATAGGGGAAGATAATAACCTCATAATATATTTATAAAATAGCTGAAATAAATAAATATAATCCATAATAGTAATAATCAGAGTGTGGAGGCAATAAATAAATTGAAACATGATCATGTTGAAATAATTAATAAGAATAAACTAAAGGTCTAAAATAAAATATCATACATATTGATCAACAATCGAGAAAATAACATATGTTGGAGTAAATAATTTGAACTGAAATAAAAAGTAAAATTTCACATTGCTAACTCTGAGTCAAACCTCATACATGATCTACATGACACTATTGAGATGCTCGATCAATATCCCAAGATATATACATGATTATCCATGCTAGATCATTCAACTATAGGCCTCCACACTATCCATTGTCTATCTAGGATACACAAGTAGCGTATATAGGATTTTCCTGCAAATGGATGTCAATATATAGGGGGTTGAAATAAATCAAATTCTAAAACCGCCTACGGAGACTAATGAAACTACGACCATATATGAATGCTCATGAAATATGCTCACCCTTACCATGACACAGTGGGAATAAAAAATAATGGAAAATAATGTCTTATATGAAATAAAACCATAGATAATACTTGGTTCCATGATCATTACAATTCAGACAACCTATGAATAGGAAATTGTTATCGATTTCATACCACTAAATTCATGTATAATCCTATAAATCCTCATATCTATAATCATAATCAATGATAACTTGTTTGGGTAGAGATAGAAATGCCTATGAGTAATAAATGGCCAAATATGGGGTACAAGTCTTTAACCTATGATCACGGATACCTACCTCTAATGAAAAACATGATGGACTCCCATGTGTCAATTAGACATCATTCAAATGTAGAGTAAATATGGATTTCAAACCACACTATCCCCATATAATCTACTAGGATGACATATGCATAGGACTTAGTCCATAAGAAATAATTACATACCAATTATGATAATCCCTAATGGAATGATCTCTGGATCCAATATAGCACTCAGAATCCAATCAATACAAATCTTATCTATCCACTCCTAGATAATTAAAGCTGGTGAATATAATGTTTCAAAAACCAAATCCTAGGGATCATTCTAGGAATCAAATGGTGAGAACAATTCAATCCCCCGAGAGATCATCAATTTCCTACTATTTGGGGGAAATGCGCCAACCAAGAATTATTTTGAATCCCATGGGTTTTATCCAGCTACCCATCAACAAATAGACCTAGTATAAGAAGTTTTATGAGGAACTTCTACAGATATACCTCAATAATCACAATGCTAGGAGGAATCCAAATAGAAATGGTAATTCTAATAATAGTCAAAGTGGAATTCAATAAATAGGATACAAAAGCCTAATACTAGGAAGTACACATGGGAATCTGAAACATAACATATAATGAAAAGAAATAGATGAAGAATCCTATAATGTATATTTTATCATCTTAATAAATAGGTAGTCTCAAAATCAAAATCACATGATGTAAAACTAAGAGTCCCAAAAATAATATCACATCTAAATCAATATCTCCTTCTATGCACCATGAAGTACCTTTAGTAATTCTAGTTAGATCAAGAATAACCATGATAGTGCACAATATAGTAAGGGTTGATGAATTCCTAATCATTGAAAAACTATACAATCCTATTAGGATTAAATTTTTTTTATTGCTTCTAGAGATACGCATTTTACCATCTCTACCCAAACCCATAATGCACTTGACCAGGGACATTCAAACAATGTTTCCCCAACTAGGTCCCCTTGTTCAATAAAATTAGATGGATCCTACTCAAATCCATTTAGGTTAGAACATTATCATGGGAACACCTATCGAGATCCTTGAATAAAGGTACTATGGTAAAGGAATCCCTGTTTGAAAAAAATTGATAAAGGAAACATGTGGCATCCCTCATAGATCCTCTAAATCAGGTACAAGATTCCTATAGTGGATTATTAATCCCACTCTAGGTCATTCAAAACATTCAACCAATCTATCCCATGTTGTCTCCATGTAGTCCGAAAAACTAGATATTGTCCCAATATATACTAGATTGTGACCTTAGAAGGCCCTTTCCAAGGCCACTTACAGTTTAATATGACCTTGAAGATGGTCTCATCCTATGTCTCACTACATGGACACATATGTATTCAAATAACGGATAGATAAAATCTATTTCAAATATCACTGGACATAAAAAAACATCTCATGAGTATGAAAATCACTTCATCAATTTCACCATCACGATCTATGAAAAATATGGCTCCAAATGTGTTACTCATGTGTCCAATTGTAAATTCAGGACATCAAAAACACACAAAAACCTCAAAATGGGTAGTAATAGAGATGTAAAAATTAGTTATACCGGAGTACATAGTTTGAGCTCTAAAATACCCACCAGTTTATTTAATTCAGATGGAATTAGTGTGTAAACCCCAAGTACATGGTGTTTCAAATGCGTACACTGCATATACCCAACATGGGTACCTGACCATGTACCTTACACAGACTAGAAATGTATTTTAGTATGGTTGGGTACTTATAAATTCTATGTAACCACCACAGGGTCTGTCTGTATACCATACATGATCCTATTTCTCTGCATTGATGTTTGTCTATGTACATAGCTTTTAGGTTTTGTATGACTACTTGAAATTTGTCCAAAAAACATAATCTACCCATGTACTAGAGTATATGGCCATGTACCTCTATAAATAGTGTTCTCTTAGTACATGGAGTGTAATTAAAAAAACATCCAAATAAGAAGAAAACATTTTTTGTGTTCCTAAAAAATATATATTGTGATGGGGATTCGCAAATAAGAAAGCCCAACAATCGGCATGAAACACCCTTTCTATCCTTTTTAAGAATATATTTTCCCACAAGGGATCATTTGAATTTGTAATAGTGAACTAAAACTAGAAGGTGGTTAATATATGGTGATTTATGGAGAAAATAAAGATTGTCTTCATTTTTGTGGAATCAACTAACGATTCACTCATATATGTACTCTACAACTACTTCATTACGATCTGGATCATATTGATCTTCACCAATATACATCTCTTCATATCTCCATCATTCTCTGTCTCCCTCTCTGACTCATATATTTTTCATGGAAAAAGAGTTAAAATGGGTGTTTTTTGAGAATCTATGGGAGAAGTGGATTAAATGAAAAATGTAAAAAAGAAAAGTATTTGAAAGAAAAGAAAATGAAAGTGAAAAAAGGGTCCATGCTTGCCATAGTTCCCAAGAAAGGTTCTTTATCATCATGGTAAATAACCCTAATTATGAACACAATGAAAAAGAATAAATCTAAATATCATTCCCTATTCAAAATATATTATTGAATGAAATTTATCTAATAAATTAATATTTAATTGAATAAATAATAAATATTACTTATTCTCTGAAAATTTGAACTGGTCATATTTTCCGCAAACTTATTTATCTGGGTAAAAAATCAGTTTCATGACCAATGGAGTGTTCATAGAAATTAAGTTACTATCATATATTGGAAAATGACCACTTTACCCCTCCTAAGCATCCAAAAGAAAAAATTGAAATTTCATCTAAATTTCACAGCCCAGAAAAACAGTAGTCTTTACATTATGAATGGTTTTACCAAGTGGATGTCAATCTGTAAGTTTTAATCGATTATAATTATTCAGATGAAATTTAATAATTAATTATATGATATTATACATGATTAATTTTTTTAGGTTTACATATAATCATGCATATTGATATGATTATGGTGGTGGCATGGAAGGTATTTCATGAGGTTATGTCAAGATTCATTATAATGATTAATCTTTATTTATATATATTATCCCTTCAGATAAACACCTTAATATTATTTATATTTGAGTGTAAATATTTTATATTTTCATAGGTATGGGTAAATGTGTATTAATATTTGTCTCCCTAGTGAAATAGTTTGGATGGGATTGGGCCTCCTATTTGTGGAATAATTGATCAATTTTAATTTGGGTATTTTCAAATTATTAAAAAACTATGTATCCATGGGGAAAATTTGATAATTTTTTAATGATTGATAAGAGGTTGGTATCAATTATCAGAATGAGTTATTGTGAGCCTATTTTAGTTTCTTAGGGATAATTCGGTCCATATTCAAGCTTAAGCCAAGCGATAATAAGTGAGATGACCTTACATATCATTCTTAATAGAGACCACTCTCTTAAGGGTGGATGTCAGTCTTAGAATAGTCTATGAGAAATCTATGTTCTCTAAGGAATAATGTAATTTGATTTATAAGGTTCCCCTAGACAATGGGTGACATAACTCTTTGAGAGATTTAAGATCAAAAACAAGTAGGGGTCGTATGAATTTTCTATGAAACATCACATAAGGCTACCAAGGGGCATCACATGAGTGAGATAATATGGTTCCTATTTAGTACAATCTATTATGATGTAGTATTTTTTCTATTTATGGATTGGTAGTAAAGGATGGGGTTATGAAGATAGTAAGGACTTTGAGACGATAACACATAGTTGAATGTCACATGATGTTAATGAGAAAAGACTGGGATGGGATAATATAACCTGATGGATTCTCTTATATGGGATATTATGATGTTTATATGTTATAAAAGAATATTTTATTTGAAAATAATGGTCTTAAGAAGATGAAACATTGATTCTATATTTATAATGAGATGAGCATCGAGACGTGGGTCTGGTTCCTAAGTGACTAGTTCTCATAAGATGTGTTGGATCACTTATGGGATATGTCACATGTCTTTATTGTTATTTCATTCATGTTTTGACCATGTTATTTTTATTGGTGATGTACCATGTTATATATGATAATGGGACTCAAGGACTAGTCTCACCATGAGTGAGGATGTATATGTAGAAACTCTCCTCGGGTGATATGGTAGTGGTTGGCTTGGGAAGTGATATCATAACCCACCATGAGGAAATATGTAGTGGTCAATATAATTGAATCACCATGAGAAAGATGGTGATAGTGGAACCCTTCCATGAGTGAAAACATATGGTTTATTGTGTGATGTGATATCGAACCCAAACATGAGTGATAAGTTATTGGCCATCATTGTGGAATCACCTTGAGTGAGATGGTGTGTTCACAAAAATCACTAATATATAAATATAGTCCAGTTGAAATATGATGACAGACCTGGATAATGGACCCTACCATGGGTGATATGGTAGTGTTTTGGACATGGATGTTGTCCTCTTGTTCAACGAGAAGGTGTTGGAAAAACCACATTGAGTAAGAATGCGGGTCCAATTATTTGGACACAAAACTATACCCTATAACATTGTGTATTGTTTGAGGTTTAGTGATGTTATTCCACTAGTCTTGAGTTTCATAATGGAATTTTGGTTTGTAAAAAAATTATAATTTTGTTATGGTAATGGTAATTCATGAAACTTTTGGTGTCATAGTGTATTTATTATCATTAAATGATCATATGTCGATTATTTATTATTTTATTTTAGTTAATTATTTTACTTTTTAAAAATCATATACAACCAACTATATTAATTTAACATAGTGATGTCCTACTAAGATACATATATCACACACAATACTATAACAATGTAGTGTTTTTAGATATCATGTTTGACAGGAAATTCGGATCACGGGATGTGTAGTGCATCATATAGGGGCATGCTGATAGAATATTGTAGAAAATGATTGAGGTATGGTTTAGGTGTTGTAGTAGAGAATATTTTTTATTTATATGGTTTTCATTATTTTGTATATGTGATCATACTAGTGGAAGAATATTTTTTATATAAGATTATATGAGAATATTTCTTTTTCTAAAATAAATGGTGTGATTTATTAATTATTTGTACTCTAATCTCAATTGTAGATGATTATTTCGTATTTTAATTTCTATTATGGTCTATGATCTCTAGGTTATAGAATACCAATGTATAATTTAGGAACTCAAAGCAATTCATTAAACTATATTATATTGGGAGGTTCACATGAGGTCATGTTAAACTATAGACCAGACGCTGGTTAGTGTTATCAGATGATGATGTTACAAATATGTTGGTAGATCATCATTTTATTGTATTATTATTATCTGTATATAGTTAATTGAAGAAAATGAAAATTTTAAAGAATATTATTGACCTCATACTAGTGATTCACGAAAACATTATTTGTTGGGATTCTATGTTTGAAGGGTTATTAGAATATTTTTTGTTCACTACTATGTTTGAGATGATTATTTTAAATATAATGTGTTTTTAATGGTTTTTTTAAAATTCACCCAAAGTGACAAGAGGTATATTCATGCATCATATTTAAAATTTTGGAAGAGGATAACTATGAAAAACATGCCTTTATTCTACATCATATCCCTAATTAAATCATTATATTACATGATAAACTAAACATCTTTAGAATCGAGAGGATTAGTATCCTTGGATACTAGCTACATAAGAAACCTATTTTTATATACATGATAAAATTTTCATATAACATCATCATACTAGGTATTATTCGAAACATATCCCACTTTAAACTCATCCTCATACTGAGAGAAATGAAATCGTAAGAATGGAATTGGATTATACTTCAAGTAAGGGAGAAATAAAAATATCAAATTGTATACCATGGTGATATTAAAATAATATGATGAAACATAAGGAGGGAAAATCACATAAAAAGAGAATCAAATTATAAATGTGTTTCACGTTTCATGACAATAGGTAATTTAATGTCATATGATCAAACATATAACATTGTGTAATGACTCAGAAAAAAAGACACTTCATTTAGTATCTATGGACCATAACACAGTCAAGTATGAAATGAGATTGGAACATGCATAAGTATGGAAGAAAAATTATATCAAGTATCTCATGCTAGTTTCCATAGTGTATTATCCATAACAACATTTTTTTCAAAATGGGTTAAGCATAAAAACCAATTTTTCATAGCGGATCGAGCATCAAAACTTGTTTCCCTTTTTGGATCCTGCATCACTACTCGTCCACTATTATATAATGAGATGCAAATATTTACTAAATGAATTGAAGTTATATATATGACTCTACCATATCATAAATATTAATTTTATATAGAGGTTTCATAAGAAACCATATAATTATTATATAAATAAAACTGGAAAATAAGAATGGGGTTCAAAATAAATTTCAAAAGTTATTACCCAAATAAGCACATGAACCAAAAAAAATTTATGTCAAATTTAGTCATAAAAAATATGGTCTTGATAAAATATTTTATTCTGTAATTCATAATAAAAACATCATGAAAAATATATCCCATTGAGATAATATAGGAAATAAAAAACAAAATTATAAAACTGAGTAACAATACATATCTATAAATAGAATATATAGAGATAATATAAATTGAGATATTTATTTTTATTTAAAAATAATAAAGTTTTACATTTATGTTAGGTGAAAACACTGTCTTGAATGAATGATCTATTTAAGAGAATTCATCATATTATAAGATGGAAATTAATCAAATCATGTTATAAATTTATAGAAAATAAAATCAATCATAGAATGGGATTTAAACTAAGAATTCATTATCCATAAAGGTGTAAAATTATAGATCATATATTATATTATATTTATTATCGAATATAGAGAAAATTTAAGGGTATAGTTCAAAAGAATCTGTTTAACTCGTAGTGATTCCAGTTGTCGAAGTCACATACTGATCAAGGAATGTTTTGATCAGAGTTATATGAGAGTATCCTATAATTCAGCCTCAAAATCTAATGAAATATAATATAAATATCCAAAATAAACTAATTATGTTATTTAATAAACCATATAAATTAAAAAAATGTTTTGAAACATCGTACATATCTCGTGGAATGATATTTAGAGACAAATAACAACTACTTTTGATATTGTCTTCCATGAATGAACTATAAACATCTACTAAAAAACATTATTATTTACTTTTAACATTAAAATATTCATAAATATCACTAATTAAATTATTTAGTCATAACCATTATATACATTTATATTTGTTAGTTTTCATCCATTACCAATATCATATGCTTATTGTTTGGATCACTCGTATTAGTTTATAGGGGAAGTGTCGGTATTTATTCTTCTTCCATGTTTAATTTTTATGAGATCATTAAATTTACTCTAATTTATTAATTATAATTATTTACTAAGATTCAATTTCCTTTTATAATTGTTACATTATTTATCCAAGATGATGAAATCAACAATATGCACAATTTAGTGATTTTGAAAACCAACAAAATGTGTGTTCTTAATTTTTTAATTAAATATTGATTTACCCATTATATAACCAAAAACATATAATTATATATATTTCAATATATCATATTCTATGATTAATTATGTTTTCATTTTAATTCATGCTATTATTTCTTTTCATTGTTCAAGTAGGTGGTTAAAATGACTCAAACGTGAATATACAATGATTAATGGTTGATTATGAGGTGATTAAGTAGAAATTTCATTATAATTGTATAATAATGAAATAATTTTGTGTTTATTTGTTTGATATATGATAATTATAATTAATTAGTTGAATTAGTGATGGATACATTTTAATTGTGTAATATGAATAAATTATTTTTCATTTCTAGAAAGTTTATTAGTGACAATTAATTTTTTATTGACTTTTTATCATTAAAATTACTAATGGGTTAAAAAATTAATTTAACCAAAACTTTATTAATTTCATAAAAATAATACTTATCCTTCTTATTGTTCATAATCCATCGCTTAATTTTGTTAATGAAAAATGTATTACAGCGATCCATGGAGGTGGAAGTTCGCACTTTTACATGGATGGTGAATTCATTTTCATGGAATGAGAGTGATGAGTAATATGGTTTATCATTAAAATTATAAAATATGTAATAAATATCATATTTAGACCAAAAATTACCTTTTTCACAGTCCATATTTTTTGGTTAATGGAAAGAAAACTTGTTTATTGTTTAATGCAGTAGTCTTCATATATGCACATTTCACATTTTCATTTTTATTTATTAAAAATGGAAAATGCGGTTAATTATACTAACACAAAAATTATAACATATAATTGTATTATTGATTCATTTTTTACCCTTTTAAGATGGTTTAATGGAATTTTAATACATAAAATAGAAATGATAAATGAGATCTTTCAAATTTATACCTCACTGTTTGGATTATATGCTTTTTGAAGGGGTTAGACCTATGTGGGGATTTATTTTGAGGATAAAAGAATAACATTAATGGAATAAGACTATCTATAAAAGTTTGCTTCATTTCTTCGATGAAAATATTGGGTGGTGGTGTGACATAATGTGAGGAGAGGATAAAAGAATTTACAACTGAAATTGGATGGATTTTTTGTAAATACCTAGAATGTATTAAAAAAGGGAGGTGGATCTCAATGAAAGAGAATAAAAATTGAAATATAATGGATATTATAATTTATGAGGTTTATAATTTACTCAAAAACACATTTTCACACACGTTTTAAACATATTTGAGGTCTTTTATTCATAGATTTTTACTTTTACCACTTCATCTTTCACTATAGTGACTTGTTTTCACCTCATTTTCATATCCTTTATGATCGAAAAAATGGACGTAACTATGAAATACGTACCTAATCATACCAAATATGAATTTTTTTTAATTTTACAAAATTTTAAATAGTGATAAAATAGTAATTATAAAATAATTTTATATAATTTATTATAACTAATTTTCTATGAAAATAAATACTCAAGGTATAAAAAATAAATATATGTTCTTAAACAAGAATAAATTCTTTCAAATTTATAATATAGCTTATAAAATACTTATTTTTTCTTGAAAAGTGTTTTATTAATTAAAAAAATATTCCAATAAACTAATAATTACATTAGATGTATGGTATTTTTTAAAACTATATATTTCAAAATTTACCTAAGCATCAATTATTTTAGAGAATTATCAAAAAATAATCATAGATAATATTTCACTAATATGCCATAAAATAATGCAATTCATTCCAAATTCAAATCCAAATATTTTTAAATTTATTTTTTATTTTAAAAAAAATTAGCAAAAAACTATTTTTATAAGAAATGACTTTTTTATATTATATATTCTTATTCTCATATCCTATGAATTTATAATTAAACAAGGGTTAATCCTTTATTAATACCAAATTTTATCATATTTTTTTAAAAATTAAAATATTATAAAAATTATTTTATTAGTTTCTTATAAGAAGTAGTTTAGTAGAGATTAATATAGATTTTATTTTCTATATTATATATATAAATATATATATTTCATTATTTTTATATGCTTCATAATTTTATTACCGCTATTTCTAACTTCCAATTATAAGGATACCATTTAATTTCCTATATTTTGGTTTGTATCATTGTTGTTTATTGATAATGATATTAAACATAGTGTTTATTTAAGGATGAGTATTTTAAAAAAAACATTAATTGTTACATTTTACACCCCATAAAATGAATTTTAACTTCAAATTATTATGTCATGGAGGAAAACAATTGAGGCTAATTTCCCCTCCTCACATCCTTAGGTTCACATGCAGCATCCCCAGAGTTATAATTTCACCACATAAAATAAACAGGATTGGAGGCCTTATTTCTCATTACATTATCTCTACAATCCAGGAATTTCATAGGTTTTTCCTCATATCAAAGGTCACGTTATAGTATTATAACTTTTTACCTCAATACAGTCGAACTATTTAGTATATATTTCCCTAAAAGTTACATCTAGATGACCTAATGCACTTTAGATAGGTTTGGATGGAGTATAAATTCATATTACATGACTCGAATGTGTTTAATGACCTAAAACTGACTAACGTATCTTGGGATAATCCTCCCCTTCATCCCAAAAATCATAACCTTATACCATGGTAATGTCTAAAGGAATATGTTGTCACTAACATCATACACTAGATGTCATTAATGATTATCTATATTACTCTTCCATTAAATTTGTGCTTCCTTCATAAGTTGCTATTTTTTTGAACATTATTCTTTATATTTCTCACAAATTCAAGACATATAAGCCTCCTATCTTAATATTATTCCCATCACATGGAAGTCACACATCTCTTCCAATAAATAGCCTCATATGGTGATATCTAAATTCTAAAATGGGAACTTTTGTTATATGATAACTCTACTAGGGGGAGTTGCTAATCCCAAAATACTTATAACTCAATTAAACAAGATCTCAACATACCCTCTAGAGTATGAATGGTATTTTAATATACAACATCAATTAGAGAATGAAAAGAAGTGTTGTAACTCATGTTATTCTCTAATTATTTTTGAAGACATCTATAGAATAACGATGTAATCCTCAGATCATAGTTTCATATAAATGATAGTGGTACTCCATGTTACGTCACTAAGTCCCTTATTTATCTCATGCAGAGTTGTTCAAGGTATGAATATTATTTTATTGTAATAAAATTAACTGGACTCCAAAGGGTATTGGCTATATCCAAAATAAAATTATCACCTTTAGACGGTTTTTGGAGCCCCATAATGAAATCCATGGTGATTGTTTCTCATTTACATACATTTATTGGTATGGTTTCAACATACAATTAGAAATTTACCTTTCATCCTTAAAATATTATCTTCCCAAGTACCTATCTTTTTATTATAAAACTTCTCTCTTTATAGTGATCTAGAAAAACTTTTTTTATGTATATATATGTCTTAGTACTTCCTGGTTGAATAAATAACGATTAGAAATGTACATCCACAATATTTTCCTTCTAAAATTCCGATTTTTATGGGACTTGTATTTGGGTATTAATCCATATAACTTAATCTTTATCAATGTATAAACTCATGATATTTATTATCTTTTATATATCTCAACATCGACTTTCTAGGATTCTTTGACCATTACATGAATGGATTGTTTAGAAGTTATTCAGGAATGAGAATATTTCTCACTCTTCCTTATGAATTCAACAGTAAAACATTTAAAATCTCTGAGTATTGGGTTTTTTGAAATCCTCTTCAGGGATAAGGTCTCAAGATCTTCTTTACAAAGATAATCACCTAGATTTTTAGTCTTCCAAGATGGAAATATAACAACCAATCATAATACTTCATCAATTCTATTAATTTTTTTGGTCATTTTAAACTTCATATGTGTTAATATATAATTCAATTCCTTTTGATTCATAGGTGTATCACACTATTCTTAAAAAATATAACATATCAAAATATTTAATACAAATACCACTTTTATCAACTCTAAATCATGTACTGGATTTTTTTCTAGGAGTCTTAAATTGAAATGAGTAATAATAAATTAACTTATCATTATTCATAAGGATGAAACCCATGTAATTTTTTCAATCATCACTATATATTATAGTCTATTATACAATGTTAGGGAATGTAAGTATAATAGAATTGACCAACCACATTTTTAATTACATGAATCCTTCTTCACATTACTTTATCAAGAGGAACATTAATCTCTTTCATGTAATATTGGTTCATGGGTTTCATATCAATGAGAAATTTCTCAAAAATATTGAATAATAACCTACTTACATATGAAAACAAATATCTAAGATGTATTTTATTATCTACTTCATTAATAAATAAATACCATCTTTGATGGATCTATATATATTCCCTGACATTTGATTTCATGACATAAGTCTAATACTTTTTTCCACATTTCATAAATTTATCATATATTTTATCTTTTCTCAATGTGATTAACATAATATAAAAATTATTTTCATACTCTTACTTGATCTTTGTCTATAAAAACAACCAAAAATTGATCATGGTAGTCTCTAATGACTCTATTCATTATATCCGTGGAGGTGAAAGAAGAATTATTTCATATTAATGGCTTCAATATAAATTCGTATTGTTCATATCTCATTTAGAAAAAATATTTTGGAAATATAAATTCTTTTAACACATAACTGTTGATATCTAGATCGAAGGTCAATATTTCAGAAGTACTAAGATCCCTGTAGTTGTTCGAATTGGTCATAGATATATGGTAAATAATATTTATTCTCAATTGTGATCTTTTAATCTCATTAGATATATGGTAAATAATATTTATTCACTATTGTGTTATTTTTAATCTCATTATATTCAAAAAATATATGAATCCATTAATATTAATTCTTAATAAAAATGGTGGTTGGTCTCCATGGTGATGCCCTAGGGAAGAGAAAACACATATATAAATTCCCCTATGGCTACTTTATTAATTCATCAAATTCAATAGAATTGATCTTATATGCACCCTTTGAGATAGGTACATATTCATGTATATGTTCAGTGGATAACTCAACCTCATTCTCGATGGGATGACTATCTAGTTCATCTACGAATACGTCAGTATCTTCCAACATAGTGGGAATATTTTTAAGGTCGACTTCCTCTCAGATCATTTGACCTAAAAATCCCTCAATATAAATAGGAAATCAATACATATTAGTTGTCTAAATATTTCATATGATAAAAAATTTATATCCCATGGGAGTGTCTATCTAGGTTCTTTTCCTTATGCTAGATCATCAAGATTCAGATTGATAATCACATTAATGTTATATCAACACTTCATAGAATGGTTACTCCAAGGTGCATCAGTACTCCAGACACATCCACATTCATGTATCTAATAGAATATGTATTTTAAGTAATAAAACCAAGTCAATATATAACAAAATATATTAGTATATATTTGAGGAATTAAAATAATCTCATGGTATTCATTAAGTTTATCAAACCCAAGTACTAAAGTAATTTAATTAATCTCCAAATATAAGAAAACAATGTATTTGATACCAATTGTGGATACCCAAACTAAACAATCCATTATGATTCAGCATATTAAAATTTAAAACATTAAAATATATAATAGGCTTAGCATCCTGAGAGTTGAAAGGTTTAGTTTCATTATAGACTAGCTATATAAGTATGTTGTTCTTCAATTATTATCATAATTTTCCCATAATCTCATCATACTAGGTGTCATTCTAAATGACTCTTAATCAAAACTCATTATCATGAACTATCCCCTTGGGGACCACTTCACTACTCCCAAAGCCTACCTCCAATAGTCCCAGGGCTATCGACTAGCACTGAGTAGGCATATCACAAACATGGGAAGCCTTAGCATAAAGTACTTATCCACACACACAAATATCCAATCCAATGAAATTATTAAATGTAAAAACACTAATATACCATTAATTCATATATCTAACTCCAAAAACCGTAGATTGATAATAATTAATTGGAGGTAAAAAAGGGAAAAACAAAATCCCCCAAAAAGAGTCTAAAAACATGACCAACCTAAAAATATATATTGGGTATGCTGTCAAGATATTGCAGAAACACACCCCAGTTTGTCCGACCCACCATGCATTGCTAGGTCTTGGTCTCTCTAGGAATATATCACAAGGTATATCATATTCACAATACATGACATGTGCCAAAAAAATACCACCTAGGTGCGAGTATAATAATACTAAATAAGACACCCTAAAACAACAAAGAATATGAAAAATTAATAACAATCATCTGTACCTAGGTATATGTCTATAAAACATATAACAAGAATATACATATATACTAAAAAATTACACATATTCACAAGGTAAAGTCACAACCATAATTACATCATTGTATTGTATCTTAAAGGGTCCACATATCACTCATGTAGTAGAACCCACTCCATGAGTTAGTCAGTCTTGATGATGCCTTTCCAAGAGGTATCACATAATGGGTCTCATCATAGAAATTATATACTAGAAGTCAGAGGTGACACGATATGCAAATGGGGATCGCATCCAAGCCCTAGGGGTATACCATCAACCCAATATGGAATAATGCTCTTAGTAGAGGATCATCACCCATATAGTGTTGGTCATGAAAATAATTATAAATCCACTCAGGGAAAGAATATGATATAGAGTCTCAATCGAGGACTTCCAGAAGTATTATAAAAACTCTTTCTAATAAGTTGTATTTAAGATACCACCATCTTATGTGTAGTACATTATTTCATTGTAAAATTTATATAATGGATATATGGTATTCACCTTAATAAATGTGTCCATGATATAGAGGAAACGGGCTCCAGGTATTCTTTGAATGAGAACTCTATGTGTACTAGTAGTATACAATGGTCCACTTAAACACTAAGCCATTCATAAGTAAAATAGTGTGTGACCATGTCTTTATAGAAGTAAAAAATGTGTTCATGTACATGTGATTATACCCATTTCCATGTACATGGGTATGACCATGTACATCTAGAATGGTAATGTCTGTGTGGGAGTATAGGGAGTGCCTATTCTCATATACTCCTAGTCTTGTACATGTACCCTATAAGGTAAAATTCAAGACAACCAAGAAGTTTCACATTCAATGTGATAGGGTTCATACAATGTTTGATCCTTAACATCACCCTAAAAACATTGTATGTCATGGAGAGGGCCTCACATGTCATGTAATTCTACAGTGTATGTTTCGCTTTTCTAGACATTCTAGAAACCCATATCTGGATAAAGAATATTCTACAACACCTTCATCCATTGATCCAGCAATGATACACACAGAAAATCATGGAAAACCACCATAAATTATTCTTTATTAATTAAATATAGATTATTACATTTAAATCCAATCCGAAATTTCTCCTAAATGTCACCCACCATCACACACCGTAGAATAAGGTGTGTAACAATCAATTCATTAGCAGTTATTGAACCAAGGATCAAGGTTTTTGCCTGTGATGAATGAACAAAAAGGGAATAAAGGGGAAAAACCCCAACACAAAAAGGGAATAAAGGTAAAACCCCCAACACAATGAATTAAGCTTGACAAAAATTCCTTTTGGGCTTAATTTTTTTTTCACTTGAATGATGAACTAAGAGATAAAATTATAATGACAAAGCAATTCCCCAAATCCTGGATAATTCAAACCAAAACCTAAAATATACATAACATGTGAATGAATTAATTTGTTGATTGATTAATTTTCAATGTAGTAATCA
The DNA here is from genome assembly GCA_963277665.1 of Viscum album. Classification (NCBI taxonomy): domain Eukaryota; kingdom Viridiplantae; phylum Streptophyta; class Magnoliopsida; order Santalales; family Viscaceae; genus Viscum; species Viscum album. Next base: position 298,885,342 of record OY728137.1, on the reverse strand, counting down.
TAAAATTGGATGAAATCCAAATAAAAAAATTTCATACATTAATTTTGATCAATTGCTAATGAAGGAAAAAGTGGCCTCATGAACATTGGTGAGATCCTCTTATTATGTCACACACAAGTTGTCATTATTTGATTTGATTGCCATTCATATGAGAGATATCCATTAATGATATCTCAAACAGTTCTCCAATGGATCTAGGGTTTTTCACTTAACCCTGAGAATCTGGAATGACTGTATACATTTATAATAAATTATATCACTAAAACAATGAATGAAATAAAAATTATTTTTTTAATAGTGTTTTTCATTTTATGCATGTGATAACCCTTCCTCTTACACCCCTCACCAAGAATTTTTATTCCATTCCTAAAGTAAAACACACATTCTCAACTCAATAGTTTCCTCATATTTTTGATCTTGACCCCAATTTAGATGTTATTCTACTTTTTCAGGAAAACTATGCACACCCTTTATTTAAAATATTCAATACATTTCAAAAATTTAATCCATGGACCCTAGACCTCCGAATCATATTCCCTATCATCACCTAGTCTTGTAAATAATCGATAAAATATTTTTAAACAATAAATTTAAAATATCAGTCATTAAATTTCCCATATCATGGGGATTTATGGAATGAAATTCCAAAACATGTTGCTATAAAAAATGATGGGGGCACAGAGGAGGAATCTGAGCCTCCAACTTCTAGGTTCTCTCAGGAACATCTATGTCTCCCCAGCTGACATAGACTAAAAGAATACCACACCCATAATTTATCCCATACTAATGTTCCTGGATATCTATTAGGTACTCAGAAACAAAAGCTCTATCCTTAATGTTTATCTCACACTAATTAATAATCTGTGAGGGGTCATGCACATGCCTCCTTAGCTATGATGCATGGAAGAAGTCATGTACCCATTCAAACTGTGGATGTAGGGATAAGTGGTTAAATTCCATGAAAATATATATATTATCTTTAATGTAATAATGAATCTCAGACATGTCTTTTCAACCCTTCCAAATAATTATAATCAACACTACGGTGAAACTCGTATGAACATGTGGTCTCCCTCCTCAAACTCTAAATGGCTCCTATGTCTATTTGAATAATACATATTCCAAATCTGTGAAATAATTAACTTCCATTTAATTACATTAATCCTCTAATTATTTTTTCTCACAGTCTATGGGACCATGAGTACTGAATCTCCTAGATTAGTCCAACAAAGTGGTGACCTACAGGGTCTCCCATAAAAATACATGAATGATTCCATATTAATGGGTGAATGATAATAGTTTTTGTACATAACCTCAACAAGTGGTATGTGATCCTCCAAACTTTGAAAATATAATAACAAGAATTCTCACAGCATACCCTCTTGAACTAGAATGATTCAATCAATCAGTTTGTCAGTATGGGGGCGTAAACCAGGCTTAAACTCTGCTATGTCTCAAAGGCCTCTTAGAAGCCCAACCAGAATCAAGATATGATGCGATCATGATGGTCTACAATGACACTTCAGGAAACTCCATGGATCCGGACTATATCATGCACATATTGTAATCCCAATATTACTACTAAACACTTCTCTCGGATAGCTAGGATGTGGGCCGACATGGTGTGTTGGTCTACAATTTCCAAGATGAAATCTTCTCCCCTACATGTATGCATTATGTAGGTCATGGAGTATATGTATATCCCACCCCAATTCAAATTTGGAACCTCGTGGTGGTTAGTTAAACCAACGGGAACATTGTGCACACCCTTCACATGCCGACATATAAGGCGTTGAGAGAAAATCTCTACATCTCCCTTCATCATCCCTAAAAACCAAAATTGATATCATATGTTCTGGTTCATGTTTTCCTCGTGTGAATACACCAGTGAAGTTAAGTTATATAACACACTTATAAATTCCTCCTACAACAACACTAGTACCATCGCCTGTCCTCTAAAAATAACAACATTCACCCCACCTTCATTAAATCCAATGAGAGCATGTCTAGTGGATATCTGAGTACGTAGAGTCTCAAAGTCATTTTCCTAAATCGATATTCCCTAACAGACTACAAAATTTAAGGGGTAAAAACAATGTATTGGATGTAAGATAACCCATCTTGATCCATAAAGGAAAACAATAAATAGGCCAACTGCTCGAACACTGTGTTTTGTAACTGGGAAAATGATCCCCTACTAAGATCATATGATACCACATTCCCATTCCAATGAATATAGACAGTCTCAATTTTATGATCGTTTAGTAACTTTATCTATTCAGTATGTATGAATATGAGATTCATTCTACAAAAGACATACAAGAGTATCTTGTGGTCAGTGTAGGGGATGAACTTCTCACCCATTAGTTAGTGTCCCACTAATATTATGTTTGAAGACTACCATTTCTAACACAACATCATGAGTAACATATTTTTCCACATTTGGTCTTAGTTAATGTGAACCATAGGAAATCACCACTAGCCTCTACATCATAAGAAAAACAATCACATTTCCTAATGAATTACCAGATGCAACATACATGGTACCCTCCTCTAGTATGATCAATATGGGAGATCTCATTAACATATACCTAAACATGTAAAAAGAATGATGGAACCTATATATCAACATGAAGTAATTCCCGTTATAGGTAAAATATTTCAGGTGGGATGATATCCAATAGAATTAATGTTTGAATATTTTTTAATATCCATCCAACCCAAGGATGCTCAGAAATTATATCGTGTTCTTGGGTTGATCCCAAGATAACACTACCTAGACCTTCTTCGAGTCCACTACCAATCTGTATGATGAGATAACAAGGACTTGAAATTGGACCTCCTAAATCTTGAACTGTAATTTTTGGAGACTCCCATAATGTTTGTTCTCTTAGTGTAAAATTATCTCCATCCTCAAATTTGTCATTCGGTCCTCCCCATACTTCATGTATACTAGGATATCATTGATATAGACTATGATGAATTGGTCCCAGAAGAGCTGAAAGGTCAACTTCATGGGTCTCATGAACACTACTAGGATGTTCTATGCACAAAATGGAATCACCAAGTACTCATAGTGACTATTTCAACATAGGAATTCCATATTCAATATATCTCCATCACATACATATAGCTGGTGATAACCAAACATAATTTCATCCATCAAGAACCATCATGCCCCACTCAATTGATCAAATATGTCATCAATAATCAGTATCTGATACAATTTCATTACGACCACATGGTCTAGTTTATGGTAATGCACACACAAACTCAAAATCTCGTATGCCTTCTTGCAAATCAAACAGGGGCTACCCTGGCTGAAACACTGGGTCGAACAAAGACATTCCTATGAAATCCATCTAACTACACCTTAAAATAAGAAATATTTATGGGATCCATAATATATGTCAGCATATATATTGGGTTATTCCTAGGGTGTATATATATTAAAAATTATATGTCTCAGTTGGGTGGTAAGCCTAGGGAATCCTCAATAAAGATGTTATAATACTCCACCACCATTGTAAGGAATTGGATGTTCATGAGATCCACTGCACCAATGTCCATAGTAGTCAAGTGATGAGCTATCATATATAAACTTCAATACACGAGTCTATCCTATGCATCCTCAGTTTCCTTTTCACTCAAAAAATAAAACATAGTCCCTTTGATGCAGAAAAATAACATCATCCACATGAAATAGCCAATCTGGTAATCCACTGTGGATAATTATTCAATACCTTGGATAAAGTCATTAGGCCTCACCGATGTTGAAAAGTGATTCCAATAGAAACTCTGACCTAAATTATTCAGGTCATCATTTTGGTACTAGTGCATGATCTATGAGTCATCTACAGTATGAGTCTCAATGTACAAGGGTTGATCTAAGGTATAAATCATAATCTCTATGTCTCAAACTAGATATGTGGAAATAAAGGAATTACTGGAACACATGTCTATTAGTACTACATATAATGTATCAAAGACATAGATTATGCTTTGTATTGTTCCTAGAGATTCTAGGATATTAGCCTCGATAAACTAAATATGCCCCTTCCCTTGTCCCCCAACTCTCTATGCTTGGAGTGGACCACGTGGGAGGGGTAGTGGTAACAAGTTAAAACGTATACCACCTCTTGTATCTCTCATAGTTCCTATGCCACATATATCATCTTATAAACTACTCGACTCCTACTACTACCTATTCGTCAGTGTCTATAGACAATATCTCTAGCAGTCATACACTAGATTGGAAAATCTCCAACAAGATATCCCCTATCTTCAAAAAATTTTCATTTCTACTTTCTGGGATGAATAAAATAATCCTACTATCCTTGAACTACTAAACCTATATACCAGAAACACCTCCTTAAATGTTGTGCACATCTAGGTGCTTGATACTCATGTTGACTCCCTACTACAAAAGTATCTCATCATGTGTTCCCACTTCCAGCTACCATTTTCTGCATCTGATCATCCGTTTAACTATCAACCACCAAAAGATACTCTAACACCCCATCATAGAAAAAAATACATAGATTTATAATTATATATATATATATTTTTAATTTAGTCCTTGATTGATGGTCTGAACCCAGAAGAATTGATATTGAACTGTGTTCATCGAGTACTAGGAGAGGTTGTTGAACTTCAATGAATACTCAGATATTGTCGCACTATCATAATATAGATATAAAACAACTTGTATGCCTATATCCATTGATTTAGCATGAGATAAATCAAATTTGAAGAGGCTCTTCAAGTCTGACTAATATAGAGCTCCCTCATGGTACAACTGGGACACTAAACCCCACCATCATCCTATTGATTCATGGAGAAATATTGCTGCTAGGACCACCATTTGATATGTTGGATTCCTAAATTGATAGAAAACTCGCATCACCACCTCAAGAGTATCCCCATCAACCAATGAGTTGATCTCACTTTAGAGCTCAATGGGATTAATCATTGAAACATGTGATGTGAAGACATCCTCCACACCTAATTATCAAGTATTTCGGGTTCCATCTACTGCTCTATTGGTGGTGGTATAACTATTAAACAACATGGAGGTAAAAAAATCTAGAACTAGTCCATATATCGATGCCTCATTTCTAAGGGGATCATCCTCGTGATCTAGATGTTGAATCCCAAATGGAATATGTCATGAAGTAATCCTAAAATAAACAAGATGTGCCCAGATCATTGAGTATATATGTAGAGATAACTCAAGAAGGACATGGAAAAGATTGTCCATTTATATATGATTCATGTACCATTTTTTCCCTACAACCAGTGTCCCCATGTACCAAGTACAAATAAATGTTGTAATAGTTCTCATGAATGGATACGTCAGTCACCACACAAACACCAGATTCTATTGAATAAAAGATGAACATGAAACACCTAACACTATATCCCCAAACCAATCTCAAAAACTTTGTTCCTTAGGTAGAACCAACTCTTCTGATACGACTCTACTGTGACCTATCCCTATGGGGCCATTATGCAACTCTCTAATCCTGCCTCCAATAGGAATGGGGCTAAGGACCAGCACCAAGTAGGCTTATCACTATCATTAATGGACTTATACTAATGGACATATAAAAAAACACACACATATCCCAGATAATATAATATTGAAGTGTAAAAAAACTTATAAACCATGCGTGTATATATCTATATCACACAACCAGAGTTTGATAGGATGTAATAAAAAGTAAAAAATTCCCAATAAAATTACATGTAATGATTTTGAAAGGAATTCCAACATAAAATTTAATATTGGTACTATTGTAAAAATACACCATGAGAAAACCATGGTTCTTATAGAACACCACACCCCACCGAGTCCTGGTCCCTTTTGGACTAGGTTAAATGTTCAATGGTATATTCAAGACATGACATGTTTGGGAAAAGATCATGAAGAGGTGAGTATAAAAATACATAGTAGGAAACCTCCAATCCAAAAAACAAAATAATAATATTCAAATCTATATAGGTATATTTCTATAATTCATATAACCAAAATATCTTGATAGACTCAACTAATACATATAGTCCCAATGTAAAGTCACAACCATAATTGTATCCTAGGATTGAAGATTGAAAGGTTCAACAAAGAATTCATCTAGAATAAAATAGTCCATGAGTTAGTTAGTACTGATGATTTCCTTTTGATAGGTATCTCTCATTAGGTATCGTCATTGAAATGATACACAGGATTTTGAAAGAGATGCGATACACAGATGAGGATCATATCCAATTCCATGTGGCATAGCAAAAATTCAATCAGTATTAACCTGATAAGTATAATATCATCACCCACATAGTGTTGGTCATGATGATACCAATAACTCTAATAGGGTACAAGGATGGTAGATGATCTCACTTCTGGCCTCACGAAATGATTCTGAAGACTCTATTCAAGAAGTTAGGTAGATGTGATCCCCATCCTATGTGTAATTCACAATTCCATACTAACCCTAATGGAATGGATATATGTAATTCACCCTAACAATACATGACCAACATACAATGGATAAGGAATCCAATACTTATTTAAAAGAGTGAAAGTTGTGTACTTGAATTACATGACCTTACCTATCAGCACTGGGTCCTGAACTAGTAAAATGACCCATGATCTTGTTTGTGTGGATGTACATGGTGTTCCCAAGCTCATGTAATTCTACAAGTATCCATGTTCATAGCTATTCCCATGTACATCTGTCTTGCCCAAGTTCATTTGGTAGTACACAGTGTGCTCATGCCAACAAACTCCAAGATGTGTTTCCTTACCCTCTAAGGTACACTACAAGCTAAATATTAAGGGTAAAATGTAGTGTGACAGGTATCACACATCGTGTAGTCTTTAACCTCATCCTGAAACCCTAACCACCATTGAGAGTTCCCCACATAACATATACCTTCATTGTACATGCCTTGTTTTTCAATATTTTCCTGAAGTATGTATCAAGATACCACATATTATCACATTCCTCATATCACTGATCTATCCGATCACATATCTAGAACTCAATGAATAATTTCAGTTGATCATTTTCATAGATGAACTATGGATTTCAGCCTTCGAATCTGATTGTAAAACACTTTTACATGTAACCCACCATCATGTTATGGAAAACAAAATGGGTATCCAATGCCATCTGATCCAATATCTATTCTTACATCATGCAATCACCACATAGTACTAATCTAGGATCTATGATATAGATTTTATTTAGAAACATATGGGGGAACCACGATCAATTCCTCAATATGTTTTGAACCATGATCTAAGGGGTTTTCCCTTCATGAATAATGTAAAACTAGATTAAATTATAAACCAAGAACAAGAAAAATGTACCATGGAAAATGTTTATGTTAGCCGTGATTATATTACATTAGAATGAAAATCAAAGATATTGACAATTAATCACAATGTAATTCCCTAAATACCTAACAATTCAATCCTGTGACACAATATGCATGTTTTGATAATCAATTCATTACATGATTGACTAGTTTTCATCATAGGAACCATAAAACTTTGAGACATATAAATAAAACTACTCCTTACGAAGATTTGGATTGATTTCTGTGGAAGAAAAATCATTCATCATCATTGTTGGTGAGATCCTTTGATTCTGCCTCACACCAGTCATCAATCTACAATTTGGTTGTCATTTGTGTGTGAGAGATCCTAAAACATTATATCCAACGGTTCTGTAGGGGCTCCAACGTTATATGACCAACCGTGGTAATCTATAATAATTGTATATTTATAAATGAAAATAGATCAATGTGTCTGAGAATAAAATAAAATAATACATTTAATTATTTTATTTATTTTATGCCCACAACAAGTTTTCCCAAAATTCCCCAAGCCGAAAAAGGTAACATCATGCCTAGGGTAAAACCTATGATCTAAACTAAATATTTCCCTCATATTTCTGATTTAGTCACATTTTTAGATGTTATTCCACTTTTTCATGATAACTATATGTGAGTTATATTTAATATGTTCAATATATTTAGAAAATTTATTTTGGGCACACTGACCCCCAAAATTTCTTTCCATCTCTGCACCTCTTCAAAAAAATAATCTATATAAAAAAAACCAAAAAAAATTATTAGTTAGAGTAATCCTCATTTGAATGAAAACATAAATAATAAAAATGGGTGAGATCAAATCCCTAAATAAGGTGAAATAAACAAATCAATATGTCACCCAAAGTTATATCATAAGCATATGGGAAAACATAAGTAGGATAGAAATATCATATTAAAAGAATATGAAATTATAAAAATGGTTCATATGGAATTATTAGAGAATAAGTAATCCCACAAGATCAAATATATAATGTAGTGTACATCCTAGGAAAACAAGAAACTTAAATCATGATACATGTAGAATAGTATAACCCTATATCAAAGGATTTTGTCACCAAAATAAGAATAAAGAAAAAAACATAGATAAATGATCACCACATGTTTCCAATAGAGGATAAAGCATCATATCCTGATTATAATAGAATTTTAACCATCAAAACATATTTCCAATTGAGGGTCATTCATCATAACATGTTTCTCATTTTTTGATCGAACATCACTACTCATTTCACTATTATATCATGAGATGTAATGATTTTCCCATTGAATTGGAGTGTTATATAAGTCTCAATGATCACCTAAAGATTATTTATTACCATGTGTCCCACAAGAAAATATATCATCATCACATCATCATAATTTAGGAATAATATTGGTTTTTACATTTCATTAATATAAGTATCACAAAATGGACCACAAAAATTAAATATATTAATTCCAAATTCAATCATTTGAAGGATGAACATTAAAATATCATTAGGTATTTTATATATAAAACCTAACATCTTATAAAATATATCAATTTTATGATTGTAGAGGGAAATGTAAATAAAACCATAGATGAAAGTAACAATTTTTATCTTAAAATGAAAGAATGAAGATCGTATGAATTGTTAAAAATTAGGATATAAAAATAAGAAAGGGGGAAATTTCTAATAACATAAAATATTGACTGGAAATAAAACTAGTTTTAATAAAAATAAACACATAAAAGTATGGGAGTTATCAAAAAAATAATAATTTTACAGAAATGAAAATCATTCATGTAAAAGGATTATAATTAATTACTCATTTTATTTATAGTGATAAAAATGGTCATAAAATGTAAAAGTGCACTACTGAATATTTCGGTCATTGAAAGCTAAACTAATAATGGATATCACATGACTCAAAGAATTATATTTTATTAAACAAAGTCATGTATGAATCATTTTATGATTGAATCCAAAGAATATGAAAGGGAGTTCTGTAAATGATCCTTAAAATCGAATAAAATGTAATATGATTATCACAAATGAAATTAATATGCTTTTGAATACACTATATAAAATAAATAATGGATGTGCAACATCATACATGTTTTTTGGAATGGAAAATAGAGACAAATAACCCTTACCATTGGTCTTTTCTTCCACAAATGTTCACTAACCATATGTAATATAAATATAATTATCTTAATAACTTTTTGAAACCCATATTCATAACTAACACTATTTATAATGTCAATTTAAAATCATTATCTACTTGTGTTTTAGTCATTTTTCACTTATATTCCCACATCACGAGTTTATAGTTATGACTTTTTGAATATGTTTTGTAGGAGAAGTTTCGATATTCATTCATCCACTAAATTTCATAATTTCAAGATCAGTTAATTTACTATAACATATGACTTTTAATTATTTTTTATGTTTTAATTTCCATTTATGTGTGTTCCATTCTTTATCCATGAAGATGAAATAAACAATAAGCATACATTGGTTATTTTCTAAACCAATTAATGGTATTCATTAATTATTGAGTCAAATATTGATATTGCCTTTCCAAGACATGAAAAAATATATTAAATAAAAATTTATATCGTGTTATTACATGTATTACGTTTAATGACCCAAACATTCATTAATGGAAATCCCTCTTGATCCAATTAAATTTATCTTTATGTAAAATGCTTATATAAAATGTCAACTTTTTTTTTATGCTATGAATTTTGACAATTTCTAATATAGACATTGAACAATGATAACCTTATTAGTATAAATATAGGGCATTAACAAATCTAATTCAGTTACAAAAAGGTAGTGATGGCCTCATCCAGTATATGTTCCCCATAAGAATCCCATTTTTCAAAGCTCGGAAAGGAGGTGGCGTCACTGGGCTTCCCTCTTGACCTATCCCAAGTCGAGATTGAATATGTTAAGCTTGAGTGGGAATGCCTATGAGGGAAATGAATGTTGATAGAGATTACCAAAGAAGCAATGTTATCCGAGCCACCCCAAGAGTCTATCACCATCACACACCTTACTCTTCGGTCTTATGTGGGTGTTATAATGGGTTACGCAACAAGACCTTACCACTATGGTTATGTACATTTTTTATATATAATAATGAATATACATTCATTTTATTATTGTTACCCTGTAAATAGTTTTTTTAAGAAGAAATAGTATTTTTAGTTAATGTTCAACTAAGAAATAAATTTTGATGAATTAATGGATTTTTGAATTAAATAATATTTTAATAATATTTTATTATTTTTATGGAATTAATTTTTTTAAAATATATATTATTGTATAATTTTATGAATGCAATTTTAATTTTTATTAAGGTTTGGAATCCATTTTTGTCAGAAACCATTAATTTTCAATAAATGTGAGTTTTTATATTAAAAGTGAAAATTAACATATTTATAAAATTATTTAGATAAAATGAATTTTTTTCTGGAATCCGGATGTATAAATTATTGTACAGTGAATTTTTCATAATTTTCTGAGACAGTCAATTTTTTGGGTAAAAATTAAATACTTATTAAAAATTTAATTTGTTTTATGACATCATAATGACTCAATTGTGATGTAATAAAATACTATAAGATTTATGTTCGGACAATATATGTTTTAACATTAAAATAATGTGTTTTTGGGTTTGTTTGATCCATTTTACAAGGAATTAATGGACCCTTCAAGACATATTAAACATCTTGTCTTTTTAAATTGTTTTCCTTGGAAGTGTGACTCACATCACATAAGAAACCCCATTATTTTAAGAAATTAGGACATTGGAATTAAAAAATATTATTTTCCACTTCCCTTTTCCAAAAACCATTAGAAAAAACCATGTGTTGCTTTGTGGTTTGTATTATTTTAATGTGCGGTGTCCCAAACCTAAATATTCAAAAATTCCCTCACCTTTCCTATATAAACACACCCAAGCTCCCACTTCCTCCTAACTCAAAGCCTTTTGAGTTCATCCAACATCTTCCCTCCTCTCTCTATAATCCTCTAAAGCTACCCCAATCTCCCAAGAAGCCTCTCTCAAGACTCTATCATGCCTTTGGAAGCACACTTCCAAGTAAGGGGTTTTCTTCCTTTAACATTTTTGTCCAATTTTTTTAATGTTGTTATTCCCTTTTAATTTAAATTATAAATGTTGGGGTATGGTTTCTCACCTCCCCCATACTGCCCTATTTATGTTTTAATGATGGTAGAACACATTATCTCTCATTAAATGCCTCCCATGTACACCCGTTACAATGCTGAAATTCTAAAAGAAATTTCTCTCTCTTCTTTTAAATTCAAGAAATTCTTTAGTATCATGACTCTAAATTCCATTTCAATTGTTGGGACATGTATCTATATGAACCTCTTACTTTCCATATCATATACATATAATGAGAATCCACTTTATCTCTCATCAACCATTTTTATGAATTCTTACGTCACACTGTTACGCTACTTAAATTGCACCGATTTTCTAAGCCAATGTCATTGTGTAGTGATTACCATGCCCATTTCTCTATCAAGGGTATTCACCATTATGCACATTAACTTATTTATTATAAACTTCCATAAAAGAATTCCACATTCCTTTATTGTGGAATAAATTATTTTGTTTTATGAATCCATGTTATGTGATCCATGTGGCACAATTATGCATGCAATGAATTGTTTAAGATGGGTGTTCCCTTATAGCACTCCAATGAATTGGGTAAAGTATAGTATCATGATACGTCATGTGAAATGGGTGTTTACTCATTCTAATTCAAGTTCAACAAGGTTATAATCATGCTTCCTGTACAATGATGATTTACTCATGCTCCATGTGCAAAGAGCAATGGATCATGAAAATTCCATGTTAAGTGTTGTTGCCACATTTTCATGTTATGATTATCATGATTTATCATGCCATTATGTTTATGATTATATTGTGCTCTATCGATATTCCTATGGTCTAACATGTATTTTATTCCTCATTTTATTCCATTATTATTCCCTTACTGGGCATTATAGCTCACCCTTTTCTTATTCATGTTCTCATGTTATCCGATGCAAGGTTATGTACAAGGGAATGTAGTGGTCTTGTAAAGGATATTTTCAATAAAGATACTGCATTTCATGTTTTAAGTTGTTATGTAATGATCTTAAGCCCTAAAGACACTAGGCCTCTTGATATTTTATGTTGTATCAAGTGATGTTTATGTAATAAATTATGTTTAATGGTGTAATAAAAGATCACGGTAGTCCTAGTTGGTATCAGAGGATAGGATTAGTTATTTTTGGGATTAGGATTAGAAAACCCTAGTAAAGCCTTAGAGATAGGACTAAGTATATCCCTATGTTTTGGTGAGTATTGATTAAGTGGTTTATCAAGATAATACATTCCTATCTGGATACAAGTAGGTAGAGGCAGCTCTTGAAAAAATGTATCATAGGGGTAAAACCCCAAAACACTGCTTTGAGCTAGACATGAATGGGAACTGGTGCACGACGATGGGCCATGCTGCACTCTTCATTATGACACTCCCAGGGGATATGATTTGGTAAATTCCCAAGATGAGTATTAACGATTATTAAGGGACAAAAGAATGCCCTAAGAATATATGTTAGAAAGTAGATTATGGATAACATAGACTAAAGCCAATAGATTCATATGTTAAGGAAATAAAATTTATTTATAAGTCATCAGTTTTGTCCTTGTATTACCCTTTATGTGCTACCCCTAACTTTCCTTTTATTTCAAAAAATGGCTGGTAATTGGAGGACTTGGGCTAACAACCAATGTGAAGATCAATGTGATGATTGTACTAATGATATGCCCAATACAATTGGAGCTGGAATGACGAACATTGTCATGATTCTCTCTCTGATAACTCAATCATTGAATTGAAACATTGGTCCAGTTGAATGTTCACCCCCCCCCCCCGAAGAAAGAACAATTTGTTATCGAGTGCTTCATGAGATAAAGGCCTCCAACTTTTAATGGATCATCTGATCCCTCAATCAATGAACAATGGATCAAATCCATTGGAATGATCTTCTACATACTTCAATGTTCTAAACAAGATAAGGTTCTCCATGATGCTTATCGTATGGAGGGTGAAGCTGATAAATGGTGGACATTGATCAAAAATACAAAGACTGAGGAGGAGATTGTGGCATTCGAATGGTAGGATTTCCAAAATATGTTTTTTGATAAATATTTTCTGTACACCCTCTAGCTTATGTTGGAATTGTAATTCCTTTCCCTCTAGCAAAAAGAAGATGCATCTACTGGAGTGTATGAGGAAAACTTCACAAGGCTTTCACAATACGCTTATGGCTTTGTCGTTACCCTCGAATGAAAGGTGTACGACTTCTTTGGTGGGCTAAAACCTATCCTCCAGAAAACACTGGTGATCCGTGACTTCAACAACTATGAATAAATTGTCTGATGCACCCTCAAGGTTGAAATGGAGATCAGAGAATCTAAGGGGTATCATGCAGATAATAAGTTTAAGGAGGACTTCAATACTGGTGGTCCGATGGATAAATCCAATGGTGCTAAGAAGATCTAGCACCCCACTTGCCAATGGTGTTGAATGATGTACCTTGGAAATGGACTAAAGGGTATGAGGAAATGATTTAGGTGTGAAAGAGAAGGGAACCTATCTATTAACTATCGGCAAGAAAGACCTGTGGCTAAGATAGAGGATATGAACACTCCGTTCAAACCTCAATGCATGGTTCATTGAAACAAATGAAATTAACCAGGGCATCTTGCAAATCAGCACCCCAAGGCAAGGGTTTTATGAGGCAACCAACAACCTCCAAGGTAGAAAGGTTGAGATTTTTCCATCACTATTACCGGAGTGAACCCCGACAAAGAAATGGGGACAAGTACACTAGTTATTCCTTCAATAATAGAGAACATACTTTTTGATTCAGGTTCTATGCATTCATTTATATCTTGAATGTTTAGTTTAACAATCCCAGCACAACCACAAATCATGGAAGTGAAGATGTCGGTGAGTATGATGAATGAGGCAATCATTGCATCCCATGAATACAACTCCTCCCATGTTATAATCAGTGGATTAAACTTCAAGACGAACCTTGTCATACTCCCTCTGGTCGAATTTGATGCAATTCTTGGTAGGGATTAGTTTTCCTTATATAGGGCCAACATAAATTTCAGTGAGAAGGAAATCACTCTCCATATGGAGAATCGACCCCCAATTCTTTACAAGTGCAAGGAGGAAGATGAATCTTCTTTAGCTCCATGATCTTAATCGTGGATATTAATTCCCTATGAGCATGCGTATCTAGCTCAAATGATTGAGTCAAAGGAGGAAACCATCCTAGAAGACATGCCTATTATGAGGGTATTCGCTGAAGTGTTTCCCGAGGAATTGCCTGGTCTTCCTCCTATTAGAGATGTTGATTCTCAATTGATCTTATACCTGGGGCATTGCCAATATTCAAGACTCCATATAGAATGGATTTTGTGGAGCTTGAGGAGCTAAAGAAACAACTACAGGAGAATTTGGATAAAGGGTTTATATTCCCAAGTGCTTTACCATGGGGTGCACTAGCCCTCTTTGTCAAGAATAAGGATGGGTCAATGTGCCTTTGCATCGATTAACATGAGCTCAACAAAATCACGATAAAGAACAAGTATTGTCTCCCACAAATTGATGGCTTGTTTGATCAGATGTGTGGAGCACAATTCTTCTCCAAGGTGGATTTTCAGTTGGTATATTAACATGTAAGGGTTAAGAAGAAAGATATCCCCAAGACTTTTTTTCGTACAATATACAAGCACTATGAATTCATAGTAATGCCATTCCGACTCACTAATGCTCCAAAAATATTCATGGACATGATTAATAGAGTCTTTAGAGATTAGATTGAGAAATTTGTGGTAGTCTTTATAGATGAAATTATGATATACTCCAGAACCAAGGAGGATCAAGAGGAGCATCTGAGAACTGTAATAGAGACCTTGAAGAAGGAGAAGATCTATGCGAAGTACAACAAATGTGAGTTCTCTTTGAATGAGGTCTCATTATTTGGACATATCATCACAAGCAATGGGATATCTGTAGACCCATCCAAAATAGATGCAATTGAGGGGTGGTTGAGGCTAACATTGGTAATGGATATCCATAGCTTCTTGGGGTTAGTTGGATATTATCGACGATTTCTGAGAAATTTCTACCGATTTTCCAACCCTCTTATCAAGAAAACTCAAAAGGGAATAATGTTTTCTTGGAGTGATGAATGTGAAGAAAGCATCAAAGGGTTAAAAAAGAGGCTTATCACTGTGCTCATGCTCACATTACCCACAAGTGGATAACTTTTTTTGGTATTCAGTGATGCTTCAAAGAAGGGCCTAGGATTTGTGTTGATTCAAAATGAAAAAGTAATTTCCTATGATTCGAGGAAATTGAATGTTCGTGAACTAAACAATCCAACACATAACCTCGAGTTGGATGTAGTGATCTTCACTTTGAAAATTTGGCGGCATTATCTCTTTGGAGAGAAGTTTGAAATATATATGGCCCACAAAATCCTCAAGTATATATTCACAAAGAAAGAGTTGAACATGTGACAATGTTGATGGTTAGAGCTGATCAAAGACTATGACTGCTCAATCCATTACCACCCTGGGAAAGTGAACAAGGTGGCGGATTCCCTAAGTAGAAAGGACCCAGTGATTCTATCATTGATGAGAATTGAAAAGGATCTAATGTTCTTAGATTTGATGAATATGGACATGGGAATCATAAAGAAGGCCACAAAATCAATCCTTTCACTAATGATTGCTCAACTATCACTTTTGGAAAGGTTAAAAGATGCTCAAAAAGATTATTTGGGAATTCTGGAAAAATTGTAAGCTACCAGAAAAGGGAAATCCTCGGAGTTTAATTTTAATGAAGAAGGAATTGTAAGATTTGGTAAAATACTATGTGTTCCATCATGTTCGGAGCTAAAGAAGGAACTTTTGGATGATGCACATAGTTCGAATTTCTCTATTCACCCAAGAAACACAAATATGTATCAAGATATGTGAGAGCATTTTTGGTGGGATAATATGAATAATGATATTGCTGAATATAAATCAAAGTGCCTGGTGTGTTAGCATGTTAATTCAGAGAGGCATATGTCTAAGGGGATGATGCCACCATTGCCCATACCAGAATGAAAATGGGAGAACATCACCGTGGACTTTGTCACCGAACTTCCGAAGACATCCAAAGGCAACAATGCAATCTAGGTTGTTGTGGATTGTCATACAATGTTTTCACACATCATTTCTATTCATAAGGATTTATCATTGGATCAATTGGCGTAGATATATATCAGGGATTTGGTAAGGCTACATGGAGTACCACTATCTATTGTGTCCAATCGAGATCCAAGATTCACCTCTATGTTTTGGAATAGTTTTCATCATGCTCTGAATACTGAACTGAACTTCAATAAGGCCTATTATCCTCAAAATAATGGTCAATCTGAGTGGACTATCCAAACACTTGAGGAAATGTTCAGAGCATTCTCAATAGACTTTAAAGGAGGATGGGATAAACATCTTCTTCTGATTGAGTTCTCTTATAATAACAGTTTCCTCTCGAGAATCGAAATGGCGCCATATAAAGCCCTTTATAGGAAAAGGTGCAGAATACTGGCGTGTTTGGATGTCGCAGGTGAGCGTAAGATTATTAGACCAGAAATGGTCAAAGAAATGGTGGAGAAGGTGAAAACCATTCAGCATCATATCAATCCATCCCGGAGTCGACAGAAGAGTTTTGCAGATAACCTTCGATGAGACCATGAGTTTAATGTTTGAGACATGGTATTTATATTATTATCTCTGTTGAAGAAGGTCATGAGGTTTGGAAGGAAAGGGAAGTTAAGTACAGGGTACATCGGCCCCTTTGAGATTCTTGATCATGTTGGGGTTATGGCCTATCAACTAGCACTTCCACCTACAATGTCCTACGTACATGATGTCTTTCATATATTCATCTTAAGGAAGTACATACCGGACCCATCACATGAACTCTCATCAGAGGTCGTACAGTTAGAGGATGACCTTTGTTATGAGGAGCAACCAGTGAAGATCTTAGATCGTAGATAAAAAGTTCAACGAAATAAGAAAATGCCCCTTGTCAAGGTGTTGTGGTGGAACCACAAGAATGAAGAAGAAAAGTGGGAATCAGAGGAAATGACAAAGGAGAGTTACCCACATCTATTTTAGTGTGGGAAATGAAAATTTTGAGGGCGAAATTTTTTTAAAGGGGGGAAGATTGTAATGACCCAAACAATCATTAATGGAAATCCATCTTGATATAATTAAGTGCCTCTTTATGTAAAATTTTTATATAAAATTTCAACTTATTTGGCTTTATATTAGGAATTTCTATCATTGCTAATATTGTCATTGAATAGTGATCACTTGATTAGTATAAATATAGGGCTTTAACAAATCCAATTTACTTTGACAAAGGAAGTGATGACCTCATCTAGTAGACGTGCCCCATACAAAGCACATTTGGCAGAGCTTTGAAAAGAGGTGGCGTCATTGGGCTTAACTAATTACCAAGCCCAAGATGAGCTTGAATATGTTAAGCTTGAGTAGGACCACATATGAGAGAAATGTAAGTTGATAGAGATTACCAACCAAGCAATGTAATCTGAGCCACCCCAAGAGTCTGTCACCATCGCACACCTTACTCTTCTATCTTATGCGGGTGTTATAAGGAGTTATGAAACAAGAACTTATCACTATAGTTATGTACATTATTTTTATATATAATAATTAATATACTTTCATTTTATTATTGTTACCTTTTAAATTGTTTTTTAGTACAAATAGTATTTTTAGTTAAAATTAAAATAAGAAATATATTGTGATGAATTAATGTATTGTTGAATTAAATAATATTCTAATAATATATTATTATTGTTATTAAATTAATTTTTATTAAATCTAAATTATTATATAATTTTATAAATTCAATATTAATTTTTATTAATGTTTGAATGCCATTTTTTTCAAAACCAATGAATTTTCGATAAATGTCGGTTTTAATTTTAAAAGTAAAAATTAACATATTTAGAAAATTATTAATATAAAATGAATATTATTTATGGAATCAGGATGTCAAAATTATCCAACGCTGAATTTTTCATAATTTTATGAGACAGTCAATTTTTTGGGTAAAAATTAAATATCGTTTAAATATATAATGTGTTTTATGACATAATAATGACCCAACGGTGATTTAATAAAATAGAATAAGATTTATGTTCAGCCAATATATTTTTTACCATTAAAATAATGTGGTTTTGAGTTTGTTTGACTAATTTTACAAAGCATTAATGGACCCTTCGAGACATATTAAACATCTTGTCTTTTTATATTGTTTTACTTGGGAGTGTGACTCCCCTCCACAGAAGCAACCCCATTTTTTTAAGAATTTCAAACATTGGTCTTATAAAATATTGTTTTCCACTTCCCATTTCCAAAAACAATGGGAAAAACCATGGGTAGCTTATGGTTTGGATTAGTTTAATGTGAGGTGTACCAAACCAAAATATTAAAGAATTCCCTCACCTTTCCTATATAAACCCGCCCATGATCCCACTTCATCCCCACTAAAAGCATTTGGAGTTTGCCCTAATTATGACCTTCCCTCTCTATAATCCTCCCAAGTTGCCCAAATATCCCAAGAAGCCTCTCTCAAGCCTTTGGAAGCACACTTCCAAGAAAGGGTTTTTCTTCCTTTCTCATTTTTGTCCAATTTTATTAATGTTATTATGCCCTTTTAATTTCAATTATAAATGTTGGGGTGTGGTTTTTCACCTCATCCATAATTACCTATTTATGTTTAAATGATGTTAGACCCCTTTCTCTCTCATTAAATTCCTCCCACGTACACCTGTTACTATGCCAAAACTCCGAAATAAATTTATCTCTCTTCTTTTACATTCAAAAGATTCTTTTGTATCATGACTCTAAATTCTGTTTCAATTATTGGGACATATATCTATATGACCCCCTAACTATACATTTCATGTACATATTATGAGACTCTCTTTTCTGTCTCATCAACCATTTTTATGAATTCCTATGCCACATTGTTACGCTGCCGAAATTGAATCGATTTTCAAAGAAAATATCCTTCTATAGTGAATACCTTGCCCATTTATCTATCATGGGTATTCACCATTATGCACATTTACATGTTTATTATAAAGTTTCACTTATGAATTGAACATTACTTTACCATGGAATAAATGATTATGTTTTATGAATCCATGTTATATGATCCATGTGGCACACTTATGCATGAAATGAAATGTTTAAGATGGTTGCACCCTTATAGTGCTCCAATACATTGGGTAAAGTATAGTATAATGATACGTCATGTGAAATGGGTGTTTACTGGTGCTAATTCAAGTTCAATGAGGTTTTACTTATGATTAATGTGAAATGAGGATTTACTCATGCTCCAGGTGGAATGTTCTTTGGCTCATGCTAACTCCATGTTAAGTGTTGTTGCCACATTTCCATGTTATGATTATCATGCTTTATCATGCTTTTATGTTTAAGCTTCTCTTGTGGTATATTGATAAATCTATTTTATAACATGTACTGTATTTCTCATGATATTCCATGATTATTCCCTTACTGGTCTTTATATCTCACCCTTTTCTTATGCTTGTCCTTAGGTTATCCCATGAAATGCTATGTAAAAGGGAATGCAGTGGTCATGTAAAAGAAGTTTTCAATGAAGATATTGTATTTCACATTTTATTTTGTTATGTAATTATCATAATACCCAAAGACACTATACCTCTTGAACTTCTATGTTGTATAAAGGGATGTTTATGTAATAAATTATGTTCAATTCTCTAATAAACAATCCGGTTTTTCATATAATGTTTTCATTCTCATTTAGGATTTGTTTCTTTATCATTATTAATGTAGGTGGTCAAAGAAAACCAAACATGAACATATCATGATTAATTTATCATTATGATGTGGTTTAGTTCAAATATAATTATAATATTTGAATAATAATATCATATATTATTTATAATTACTATATATAATAATTATTAATAATATGAAAAATAGATGATGTATATAAAATAGTTAAATAATTTTAACAGATATTTTTTCATTCTTAGTATGCTTATTTAAGAAGGGTAATTTTATATCGATTGATTATACATAATATAATTAATAAGAAATTAATGTTTTATTAATATATCCATATTCAAATCATATAAATTTTATTTATCTTTTTATCATATGCTTATAACCATCCATGAAAGCTAGTAATGAAAAATAGAATATTTCAATATATAGAGGCGGTATTATTCCCTTCAACATGGATGATGACTTCATTTTCAAATAATGAGATAGATGAGTGACATGGTTTATCAATTAAGATTCTAAAATAAGAAATAAATATCATAATTATTAATTTAATTAACATTTCAAAAATCCATTTTATGCTTTAAAGGAAATAGTGACACGTTAATTCATTGTCGCATCAGAATTAACATATGCACCATTAAATTTTTTTTATAAATAGAAAAGAGTTCATTTGGTTACTGATTAAACCCTAATGATTATACATATCATTATACTATTTATTCTAATTGTATTAGTTAAAAAAATTAATGGATTTTTGGAAATATTACATCTAATAAAAGTAATTGAAATCTGAAAGGATTGATTAGAAATTTTTACCTCAGGGCGTGGATTATATAATTTTCAAATGGAAATAAAACATTGAGGGATAGAATTATGAGAAGAAAAATTCAAATAAATGTTTTCATGGAGTTTTTAGGATAGGTTTATTATGTTCTTGGGATTAAATTATCTAGAGCTGATGTGTGTGAAATTGAGTAGAGGAGAGCCCCTTATATAAGATAAATGTATGATTTTTTTTAATACAAATATTTTTTTATAATATAAAGTCACTATCAAGTAAAATGGATCAAAAATTGAAAAATGATAGAGAATATATGTGATAGGTTCTATAAAGTTCCCATCCACATGTTTCCGTAAAAGTTTTAAATATGTTTGGGAACTTTTACTCCTTTATTTTTTACTTTAACCATTATAATTTTTACTACTATAACTATTTTTTACCCATGTTGCATTTTTTTGGATTATAATATAAATTTATCCACATTATATATTTCTTACCAAAGAATTCATTATTTGGAACAATTTCAATTTCCTTCTATATATATATGTAATAGATCATAATATTAAAATAATACGTATATAATGTGTTATAACCAATTTCTTATAGAATATATCACTTAAGTTCTAGGAGATTTAAAAAAATATGTTTGTGAACTAGCATAAAATTTTAAAAAATATAATATTACTTGTAAAATGATTATTTTTTATGTTAAATAATTTCTTAAATTTCAAAATCATTCTAATAAATTAATAATTTACTAATAAGAAAGAATATTGGGAAAAATTTATATTCCAATATTCACCTAAAAATCATTTTTTAGATAAATCAAAAAAACACATATTAGGCTAATATTTATATGTCCCATAAAAAAATAATTTATTTTTTTTCAAATTCATATCGTAAAATGTATAAACATTATTTTCAATTATAAACAAAACATTTAGTGAAAATAACTTTTTATAAGAAAAAAATGTTTGGTAAGTTATATATTCTTCATTCTATTTCCTATAAAATACTATTTAAACTTGTGTTATAACTTTATTCATACCAATTATATTATACATGAAAAGTATAATTTTTGGAAAAATATGTTATTATATTTTTAGTGACACTAGTTTAGATGATATTTAAGGTCAATTTTATTTTGATTTATATTCTATTACATTTATATACACACACATCACAATCCGGTTACCATTATTCTTAGATGCTAGTTCTATGACTACCTTACACTGATATACATATATATATATATTAGTTTCAATTTTTCCTATATAGGAATCAATCAATCATAGTATTTATTTAAGGAAGCATATTTTACTAAAACTATAGTCGCTATATAGGATTCAAATGATATATTATTTATTGTGTATGGAAGATTTTTTTTGATAATATTGGTTCATTTGTATAATTTGCCTAAAACATTATACAGTGTTATCCTATAAAACATTTTAGTAGAATTTTACTCATCTAAACCATGAATTTCACTCATTATTGGTTATCCACATATCAGTCGAGTAGATTTTTTGAGAAGGATTTCTCTAATTATATCTATATGAACTGATCATGTAATGATTGTGTTGCTGACCTTATTATGTTGGTTTAAGAATTTTACTCCTAAGAGATGATTTAAATAAGAGAATATGTTCCATTGATGATGTGGATTCCCCTAAGAAGGCCTGGGAAAGGGATGTTTAATTTCATATGGTTTGTATAGAATTTGAGATTTTTAGGGTGATATTGTTTGGATTCTTAGACCTATGGATTGAGATTCTGTGTAGTCTGATCTAGGATGGGTATAGCTTGGATGGATTCTTGTGAATTTAGAATGATTCACATGTGGTGGGTGATCATGTGTAATGTTAGATTATGTTTGATTTTCTATTAGATTGAGAGAAATTAATCAACAATAATTTGTTTTCTATATGATATTATCACAAAATGGGTGAATATTATATAGTTTAGGAATATGAAACTAGGTTTAATAGGACATAACACATTGGATCATGTATCAAGATATGTGATTATTTTTTACACAAGTGTCCATATATTTTTTTCAAAAGATATCAAGTTGGAAAGCAAGATAAAGCCTATAAGATGGTTATTTAGAGGATCAATCTGTATGGAAGAGGAGAGTGAAGGATATAATAATTTTTTATGAAATGTAATGATGGGTTAGGGAACTCAGATGTATATTAAGAATCATACCTATTAATTTACATATCATTGAGTAGCCTGGTTTGGGAAAATGTCAAGGGGATTTTATGAGATGCCCATATAAATAATGTTAGGATGTTTATATGTGGTTGGGTGATTTTTCTTTTGTAATTATTGGGTTAATCATGTATATATTTGATAATTTGGGTATGTATGATACACACTTGGGACTTGACATTGGTTTATAGTATGGGTGGGTGTGGCTCAATGGAGGGACCCTTGGATGATGATATAGCCTGATGTGGTCGCAGTGAAAGAGTAATGCAATATGTATATATGATGAGGAGTGTTTCATTGGTCATTGAATAATATATAACTCACTGTGGGTAAAAATTGGTGGATGCCATTTATAAAGTTCCACGTGATATGTAAATTGATTCTGGTTATTTGTTTACATTTCTGCGTTAATATGATCATGTTTTGTTTTACAAACACTGGATTTTCTAATGGATAGGTATTGTGATGCTGAGATAGTTTTTGGATATTTGGAGTAATAATGAGGATACCCCCATAGAGGTGAGAATCTAAATAGTCATGGGGGATTGGACCTTTTGTCGGAAGGTTTGTTTTTGTGGTATGTCCAATTGGTTGATGGTTGGGATAGCACCATTATGATGGTATGTGGGTTGTTTTGATCATCAATATTTCATTGTAAAATATTATATTTTGAGTTTAGATATGGTATTTAATAGAGTTCAAATTTCATCTCAACACTTGTTCTAGAATTATAAGTTATTTTAGAGTAATTCAGATCATACGATCACCATTTTATATATGGATGGAATGAAATATGATGAGGTTCATTGAGGATCAAACCATGTAATTAAACCAAATATTGAGTTATCTCTTAAGAGTGGGTGTCTGGATAATATTATGGTTCCTCTAGGTATTATGAAAATATTATCAGTTGATGTTATAGGGAATCAGGGGCTATGATTGATAGATTTTAGGAGAGTTCATCTGCGAAATTACAGTTATTATTTTTTATGTAATTTTTTGTAGTGAGGTCGAGACCACATCAAGAATGATCATGGTTTCCTAGAATTAAATTCATAAATGTATGTCCTATAGTTTGGAGCACCCAAACCTAGAAGAAAAAAATTTATTTAATGCTTCATTGTAGGGAGATTCATAACCATAATGATGAATGTTTTTTAGTTCTTAGGTGACTTTGGATGGAATGGCGTGATTAGGAACCATCTAAATATTAATGGGCAGTTCCCCTAGTGAGTGGAGTTTCCCAATAGATTCACATTTAGTAACCCAGTATAGAAGGTAATAGGTTTTAGTGATTTGAAAGCTAATAAAGGTCAATAATAGTTCTTTATGACTATCAAGGCTTCTCATGAATGATAATCATTATAGTATGGAGTATGAAATGATCATCAACATTATGTGTTGTCAAATTTAGATTAAACGATAATTATATTTCTAATGGGGTATTAGATGAGAATTAGAACAAACATCATGACTTTGAGGGTTAAAATTTATTTAGATTATGTGATTTATATATGCATTGTGAATCATTTTGTGTTTCTAGTGCTATGGTAAACATTGGACTGGGGTAGAGGGAACCTCGTTACCGACTTTGGAAAATGGTGCCTCACCAAGCCATATTTTGTGTGGATCACTCCATGATAAGTGGGACCAAGAGGATTCAGACTAAATCTAGTATATTTAAATTGTAATGGGTTTACTATATTATTCGGTGGGAAATATCCATACAAAATTGGTCATGTTTTGAAGGAAGTTTGTTTCATGGAGGGTGACTCTTACCTAATGGTCTGAGGACTACTGTATTTATTATTTCATGTTTTAAATGGGAAATTGGGATCACAACATGTACTAAGGGTTTCAAATTAATTTGGGTTTTTCTTTTTATGTCATACCCTATTATTATGGGCATTACCATCATGAACCATCATAGTCATAATATGATGGTGCATGCAAGGGTATGGGGGGCTCTTATTAGGGGGGTAGTCATACTATTCCCTAGAGTTGTAATGCCCTGATGGTTCCCTTTCCCTATTATTTTAATAATGAGAGAATCCTCATTTTGTGTACGGACCCCTTGAATATGTTAGTTCAAGGGGTGACGTGGATGACATATTTTAGTCATCCCCCACCCAGATTAACTCTTTCAACCCCCCTTTAAATGGAGTAATACATAGTGTTTTCCTAGTGGTGATTTATAATTTGATCTTCCTTTATCATATAACATTATCCTAC
Organism: Viscum album; assembly: GCA_963277665.1. Classification (NCBI taxonomy): domain Eukaryota; kingdom Viridiplantae; phylum Streptophyta; class Magnoliopsida; order Santalales; family Viscaceae; genus Viscum; species Viscum album. The sequence goes on along the minus strand of OY728137.1, from coordinate 298,859,790 downwards.
CCACTGTATATATGCTTATTTATATTTCTATCTGATTATTTTAGTTGAAATCCAACAAACTCATCACAGAATATGGTGAAAATGATATGGATCTTACTCAGCCTAGGAAGAGGATATCCTAGGAGGATGAATGATCATTGGTTCTCTATAGTTCACTAGAGGTATGTTTCCCTATTTAATTATATATAATTTATTATTTAATTTTATGGAATTATAGTGTTACCAACTTTTATATGATTCATTATTTTTTTATTGATGTTATAAGAAATCCATATGTGATCAACATTTCATTCCATGTGGCTACTGTAAAAATATATTACTCATTATACTTAAACCATTATGACTCATTAGACTAAATTTGATAATAATTTAAAATATATATATAAATTATTATTTGGGTGTTTTTGGTTGAGATAAAATATTTTAAGTTGATACAATCATGGACTATGAATGGAATGTTATGGTATAGGAGGTGGGGAGAATTAGGATGACTGTAACACCATTTTTATGGTATGTGGCCCCTTTTATACAGCACTGTAAATTTATTTATGCATTACACTGGATGAAATAATGTTTTCATGGGAAAAAATTGAAGTGATATGGATTTTGACCACACCATTTGAAGGGATAGTATGTAATCAATCCTCATAGAGATGGATTATTTGAATTCATGCACATGGGGTATTTTAAGGTCACTTAGAGACTATATCAATAATTTTAAAGATTATTGTTGAGTTTAAAAGACAACTATGTTTGGCCTAAATTATTCTAGTGCATTCAAGGTGGCCTATGTTATTTTCATTAGTCTAGTTAGGAATAAATTAAAGGATAATGCCTAATATTGATGGTTGAGACAACCTAGTGGCCCAGGCAAGATAGAGACCAATCTCATAAAAATAGTGGTGACTCATGGGGTGTGTTATTAGTGGGATAATTCCTATAGGGATTAATAATATATAGAATATATGGTTTCTTATAGTTTATGGATTATTGATATCCATGGTTGATTTGGGATAAGACACAACATTGGTTTAAAATAATTGTATCAGTGAATTGGAAAGTGGCTATCATGGTGCTTTATGTTTGTAATCTGAAATTGTATCTAGTTAACAAGAACATGTGTGATGTAAGATTATGATGATGTTTTGTACCATTAATTAAAAATAGTTTTAGGAAGTTAATATGGGATTTGATAACACCAAAGGATGTTCGACATGGATTGGTGAAAGCCAAAAAATGAGGATGGGTTATAAGATCCTAGTGGATGCACCTATGTGTGAGATAATGATATCAATAGGTTTAATGGAATATTATTTTTTTACTTTTATTGTTGTGAGGTAATTATTTTTTGATGTTATATGGGTCCTGATATGCACATTTTGTTACAATCGCTTATTGTAATTGCCTCCAATATGGGCTGGTGAATGTGTGATAAAAGCTATACACCAAATATCTTTGTTTTATACGTGTGATAAACCATGTACATATGCTTTTTTAAAATCCATTTTATGATATATGAATATTTATAAGTTATGGAGTATACTTAGGTTATGAAGAATAGGTTGAACCCAATTTTTAGTGGTAAGGTAGTTGTTGAGTTGTGTTGTGATATCATACTGTCACTCACAATCTTTTATATTCTATGTTATTATATTGATTTCTTTATATTGGTTTCTTCATTACTTTTTTGGGAAAAATAAATGTGAAATTTAATTTTTTTTTTAATTTTATAATATGGTGTATAGTTTTTCACGTGATTAGTTCTAACTGTGTGACAACTATTTCGATGTTTGTTTGTTTTCTACTACAAAATTTTACATGGTTAGTCCATGGTTTCCCAAAATGTTTTACCCAATTGTGTTAGTATTTAAGGAAGTCAATGTAGAGGAACATTGATTCTTCATATTATAAATAAATGTGTGAATAAAACATGATTCTTTCCATGCATTATTAAAAAGTTTGAAATTCATGTTTTCCCCTCTTGTATAGACTATGCTAACCCCTCTCGAACAACTCAACCTACTAATAACAAGGGTTTCCATAGCTCATAAAACTAATAATATCATATTTTATAATTTATAATTGACTTATTTCATTCATTCCAATGTGTTATTTTAGGGTAAATTTTTATATCTTAGGTCCAGGTAACTATACAATCTTAATTGAGAAAATTACATCATTTTTGTAATTTTTATGGAACATAAATCAGTTTTTCATATATGCTAGAATATTTTTCTAAAATAAACTCAATTATGAAGTTAATTTTTTTATTAAAAACATTATGGTATACATTACATAAAAGTGGATTATGAACCAAATCCTTCAGTTTAATTCCCAAATGTTTCTCACAATTCTACACTTAAAACCTATACCCAGATATTTTGACATTCAAATATAGGACCACATATTAAAAAATATCATCGAAAGTGAGCTAAAACCTTACATGAAGATATATAAAAACATATAAATAATTCATTAATAAATTTCAAGTGATTATACCTATATCATTTTCCTAATGGAATGGTAAATCAGTGAATGGGAAGATGATGAATCGCCAAACAAAAAAAATAATATCTTCAATGATCTGGAAATAATATTAGATACATATAGACAATAAATATCATATTTTTTGGTTGATATAGGTGAGAAATATGAGAAATATTAAAGAATAATTTTTTTTAAAATCATATATTTAGTGGGTATAAAATGTAGAATCTATAGGAGATGAAAATTAGAGGGAAAACCGGCCATCCCTTTTCTATTAAAATGTATCACCAATACATTTTTAGAAGTTTTCAATTTTCATTATCCATTCACAATAGATATAATAGGTTTGTTTATTATAGTTAATTTTTATGTTTTTAAATATATTAGTATTTATCATTTATTCATCTTACTTTTACATTTTTTTCTTCCACCATCCCATTTTGAACTCCATTAAAATACAAAACTAACCTCATTTCTTGTTCAAGGGAAGAAATCAGGGATGTTTGAGTTTTATAAGATTTAGTGTTTTAAATTTATTTTATTTGATAAATTTGGTCATGATTAAACAAAATAGGTTGAGTGCTTTCTCCATTTTTACTATCATCAATATCCTTCTTTCACATTCACTAAGATTCCATACCTTTAATATTCATGCCAATAATATGGTGGATTTAGACGTAGATACTCATGTGGAAGAGTAAAATACAAATTTAAAAGTTTTTGGTTTTAGATAACAATCATTATAATTGGATGGTGTGGTTAGATAGGTCTTTGTCACCACATTGAACAAATTATTTGGATTATTTTTATAAAAACCAAATTGAATCATTATAAACTCCCAATATTAACAACCATTTTTTCATTTGATTTATATCACATTAATTTCTAAAGAACCCTATTTATATTAGAATAATATTTTTAAATATATTCATTATTTTAAAATAATGAAAAATGATATTCAAATTTATTTAATACATAACTAAGTCTTACCACCAACTCCTTTCATTTTTCAGATTCATCTAAAATATTATTTTTCTTACAGGATCATGAAAAATCATACGAAATGACATATTTTTATTAAATAATAAAGTAGATGGTTGATTTGTACACTAGTGTATATGAATATGATGGTGAATAACATGAAATCGTAATATAACCAATTTTTAAACATCAAATACTTGAAATGTCACATCATTTTCTAATATCTTAACCATAATTGGACACCACTATTCTTATTGAATAAAATATATAATAAGCCAACATTGTTTTCCCTATATACCTAAAATTTTCTCTTTCTTATTTCTTAGGGATTGGTACTTTTTTCCATTTTATGTAGAAACACAAATATTAGTAAAACTCATGCATATTAAGAGAAATAACATGTGGTGGATCATTCCATGAAAGAACCATCCACCATATAATTAGAGATAAATTTTTGTAACTATTTGACTTGGGTTTTTTAAAACCTATCACAAACATAATGGTCTAAAAAATTTAATATCTGGATTCTACCATTATATTTATTTTTAAAATGATTTTTTGTTTCATTCATTGTGAAAAATTCGGTTACTATGATATTAACTCACGGATGCCACAGAAGATTAAACTCATCGTGTGTCTTTCCATCCCTATGGTCTCATTACCCATTTTATTATAAGATATTTTTTGAGAGTAAATGATTGGTTATTTATGGTTTACATCTAGGGATTTACAATATGTTTTTTGGATTTCTATATGGTTTTCTTTTTAAAAATTTTTTTGTTCATTTTTTATTTTTTCATTTTTATATGTTTTTGTATTTTTTATCTAAAACATTTAAGCTTTAAATTTTATCTTTATAAGTAAAAAAACTAAATTATTATTTTGATTGTTTAATATATTATGAAATTTATGAATTTATATTATTTATAAGTTATTTTTATACTAACACCATTGAAATGTTTCATGTATCACTACGAAATGGATTGTAAATAGAATAAAATTAGTGGAATTAGAATTATGAATTGGGAAAAATATGATTCTAAACACTTTGATGAGTCTTTAATACATTACTAGAAAAATTTTCCATAGAGTTAACTTATTAAATACTCACAATTCCTATAAGTCCATTGAAATTGGATTAATATGCTAAATTTGTATCCCAAATAATGTTTCGAGATGTTAGGTACTACTAAAAAAATAAAACAAAAAACATATAGTGCCTAATTATAAACAAATCAATGGATTTTGTTATGGGAATATTGAAATCCAGATTAAAAAGGGTGAAATGTGTTTTTTTGTAATACTTGTTCAAGTGCTAAATCAACTGATTCTATTTTTTTTCAAAATCATTGAAAATAAATCATTTATAGAATTGAAGATGTATAAAGGTTTAGAATTATAATAGTTTCATGTTATTTTAAATAATAAATAAATATTTCTTCCTCTTCATTTATAGTTATTATTTTTTGAATAAAGGTTGGATTAATCGTCTTCTAGGATGAATTAATTTTATTTTTATATAGTACAATATTTAATTATAGAGGAATTTTAAAACTCATAATTTCATATAATTAATTATTTCATTAATTATATTTTATCACATCCATGATTTATTTTATTTAAAATAATATCATTATTTGGTTTAAGTGGTAATTTGATCTTAATTGGTAAATTGTCTTATGTTTTTTAAGGAAAGGGGTTGAAAATTTATATCCTAAATTAATATTCCTTTCATTTAATATTAATGTAATTCCAATGAAGGTGTTTAACATAGGTGTTTATTTATAAGATTATTATCATTCATTTAATGTTCTTAGATTGGGATAATAATCATTCAAATTGAATGGTGTTGTGTTATATGTCTTCATCAAATTAATAAATACAAAATTTATTTTTTTAACAAAATTTGACCACTATGAGTTCATCATAATGGAATCCATTATCTTCATTCATTTTTTATTATTATCAAAATTCCTTGTACATGTTTTTTATCTCAATAATATAGTTATATATCAATTTAGTTTAAAAAACAACACAATTAAATAATTATAAAAATTAAATTTGTATTTTTTAGTGTATAATATTTAATATAGAATTTTTGTTGTTGTGTAACTGGCATCTTTGTGAGATTGACCCGTTGTCTACACTACATTTAATTCCTTTGAAAATAATGAATTATTGAGTTGCGATTCATGAAAAATACACTCACCCATCCTATCACCAATGTCACATGACTCGTAACTTGTTTAATTTGGATGGTATCCCCCATCCTTCTATTTGTGATTATGTGGGATTCATATTCTAATTTTGGTGATTCCTTCCATGGAAAGGATTCCACTTGTATTTCTCTTTTTTCTGTTATTTTCTTTATTCCCCTTTTGTTAAACTAATATTGGTAAATACCCAACATGAAAATTGGACATTATGTGTTTTTTCTCTTAATGTTTTGTTATACAGTTGATTTTTTTATATTTTATCATCTCATATTCAATGTTCCACATCATCAAGAAACTATTGAGATATGCGATTCTGTCCTTTTTCAATCAAAATAACACCATTATATTATTTATGATTTTTAATTCTATTTTTTATCTAATTCCTAACGATCCTTAATTTATTATTATTATTAAAACCTTTTGTGAAATTGGTTTGAATTAAAGTGGACTTATTCGCGCTTTTAAACCTTTCTCAATTTATGATAAAAGAATACATATGATAACAGTTTAATAAAATTAAAAAGGTCTATTTTTAACATATATTTTATTTTCAAACTATTTTTTGCCTATAATTAAATTACTTATGTTTTTATGTGGAGTTGGGGATTAATTGGGTTATTTCCATTTTTAAGTCTATGATGGTTTTACATAAAAATTATCATTTTTTTGAATTGTTTCTTTTAATTTATATAATAAAATACTATTAATATAGATATAATGGTTTTTATATATGTATATATATATGTTTGTAAATTCCTATGTACATATAGATGTGTGAATGTTTATATGAATGAAAATTCCATCAAATTCCATTTTTTAATTCTTGGGTTCCTAAATTTAATATCCCATCAAAAATACATTAAAAAAGATGATTTAAAATCTTGTTTCTTATAATGTGATATATTTTCATGTTTGGGACTTGAGTAAATGGTTTCATTCTGACTTAGGGGTTTTTGAATTAATTTTAAATATATCAATATTTTAATCTAAATTATTAATAGGCTTAATTAATAGAGCCTTAGTTATCACACCTCGACCATAGAATTTATTTTTTATTTATATTATTTGATTTGGATTCTTTATATGAATTTTAGGTTGTGTTTTCAGTTTGATTTTTTTAATTTTAGATGTTCTGAGTGAGTTTTTGTCCTATGAACAGTTTGTGAGATTGGATTAAGGGATAACCAAATGGCCTCTTAAGGTAGAGGGTGTTCTCAGTTCAAAATATTTTTTTTTTCACATTTTTACATGCATGGTTTCAGCATGAAACAACTTAAACAATGCCGGTCCTGGGATAATTTGTGTTTAATGTACCCCATGTAGAAATAATATGAGTGGTCTTATAGTTTTGGAGAGTATAATTTAGCACGATTGGCACACGGGTTGAGAAACCATGCGACCAGACTATGTGGGTTGACCATTTATGCAGTAATATTCAAAATGTTGTCACACAGTTCAATAAATATTGTGGCCAAACCATGTAATTTTTCCAAGTCATTAAAATGGTAAATTACTTATCCCCTCCCCCACTATTTTAACCCTAATCTAGGACATCCACCCCTCGCTCAACCTAGGTGATGTTGAAGTTGGTTTCCTAGATCGAGTGTATTTATAATTTATGATATACTTTTATTCATGGATTTGAAAATTAATAAAGTCCTTATCAAATCATTAATTACCTTATGCATAACATAGTATGTGATAATGTCTTAATAGTAGCGGTCACACTAAAATGTCATAGTAGTTTCCTGTTATGATGAGAACCTGGATGTGCTATGAAACTATTCTTCAATAACTTTTCTATAGCCGGATCATATCTTTTGAGGGAAAAAATGATAAAATCTATCAAGGGTGAAGACTCAAAGGACTTTGAGTCACCTTCTTAGTTTCTACACCCTTCGTAATATCCAGAATAGATATTATGAGAATGAGACCTACTGATAGAAAATCCACATTCTATATGTCATTGGATGTTTGTTTTTGTAGATGTGTGTAATGATCCTTAGAAATTATGATTATTATTAATGAGTATTATGAATCATTAACCTAAAAGTATTGATGAAAACAGTAAATTATGAAATGTTGGGTGCATCCCAAGTAATATTTAATTACTGAATAAGGCAATAAAGGATTTATGCATTCTGTTAATAATATAAGTTAATATCTTTGTAATTTTAATGTAAATGATATATCCCAAATAAATAAATTACCATGGTTTTCTATAGTCAATTTCTATTTTTAGAATGTTATTGAAAGATATATCGAGCATATAGGTTGATGGTCCTCGCATGCAACTTGGTCGATTTGAGATATTGTGATAAAAGGATTATATTACATAGTAATTGTTCATTTTTGGTGACATATCATTGCGTAATTAAAATATTTCTCTATGCGTCCCTCAACGTGTTACTATAGTCTAACATTAAAATTTAGTCTGGTATACCTAATTCCATTAAGAAACAGTCCTAGAGAGACCCACACTAATTGTGTCTAGAATCTTAGTAAAATAATATATTATTATTGGTTGTTTAACTGGTTTAATAAATATTACTCCATTACAGGATTTAAAAAGTTTTCATCTATAAATGATCACATTTATTCTATCACTAGTTATTCAAGGGAATATATTTTGTGTGGAATATTTAATAAATATTTTTTATTTAGTGAATATAATATTTATATATATATATTTATTGTAAAATAATGTAATGATATTTATTTAATAAATAAATAGAGATTAATTATAGACTAATATATATTGTGGAGGAATGGAAGAACGAGTTTAATGGTTCAATGATAAATAATAATTTTTAATAATTTTTAATTAAATAGTATTTAATTATAATTCTCATGTTTAGCGCACGTCGAAATATAATAATTTTACTATTAATATTCAAAATTGTGTTTTTCTAGGATTAAATTAATAATATGAGAACTTTTGAAAATATTTTATTTCAACCCTAGCAACAGAAATACCCAATTATGTTATCTTTTAAGAAGATGATTTGGTTGTGCACAACGGATTTGGAGAATCCTCTCAAACATAGAGTGCTCCATTCTCCAAGAATGCTCCCTAAAATGGAGAGATATCATCCTCCACCAGATCAGGGAAGTTCTGCGGAAGCAGTTCTTGAAGCGATCAAAGGAGATTGACGCAAGTGTATATATATTCTATTCTAGCACCTGGAGACTCCATTGGTGACATCTAGAGATTCTTGGATCACATTTGGATCACCGCTAGAGAAAATCAACACTTGGTTTCTACAATGAACCGATGGTGTATGAAAGGTCTGTAACTAATTCATTAATGAAGAAATAATTCATTGGAGATCATTCTTATTCATTTAAATTGATTATAACTAATATGTGATGATCCCTTCCCACTGGTTCTAGCGTGATTAAATTTTTTTATCATTGTTTAAATTACATTTATCTTGGTGATTAAACATCGCATAGATCTAGGATTAATCATCGATCATGACAATAAGCTAAGCTGGGCATAATCTATTTCATGCATCTACTACGCCAAGAACATACATGTGGTATTAGAGAAGTTAGATAATTATTAATAATTATTGAAAATAATGCTTGTCTTATGTATTTTTTTTATGTTTTTCTATTTGTGTTTAATAATTATTTTAATTGAAATTTTGAGATCTAATTCTTCCCGATTCATTTCTCATAGATCTATTCGAGATGTTTAATTTTTTTTGTTAAAATAGAATCAATGAACACATATAGAGGATCCAAGGATTATACCTTGATAACATAAAATTAAAAGTATTTTAATTGTGATTACACACCATGTAGTTGTGTTTAATGCACGAGGAGTTAATTCAAAAATTACTTAACTTGTGACCAATGATGACACACGGTGTAGTGATTTCATACACAGAATGTTTACCGTGATAAACTAGCACACGATGAGCTAGAGTACACGTTGTGTATCCCATGTTCCTGGTGTGTACACCATTTGTGTCAAATATGGGCCATTAAATTAATAAATGAAGTACTAAACTACTTAATATGTGACACAGAGTCGACACAACTTGTGTACCACTAGACATATTGTGTACTCTAATTTTTCTATGGCACATACCACAAATTGAGTCCCTAGGAATATGTCCTAGATAGATGGTGAGAGGTGTACACACCCTATAGATTGAATCTACACATCGTCTACTTAAATTATTGATTAATATCTATGAAATGTTCATATATTCATATCATGTAAGTCTCATATTATAGGTTGTTACTCTATGTACATTGAAGCATAACACATGACTGAAAAGTCATGTAATTCTTGTAATCACCCTTGAAGTACATGTTGTTAAAGTATGTGATAAGTAGTGTATTTTATATGTAATAAGAGTAAAATTGTATAAAAGTATAATACATGTTGATTAGAATCTTATAGTTATTCACCCCATTTTCTCAATTATATATGTTATGTAAATAATTAATATTAAAATAATTTTTTAATTTTTTTAAAAATATAATGGATGAGAATCTCAATAAAATTCAGATAATAATTAAGATAAAAGGATTGATTAATTAAAGATAATAATTAATCTATTTAAGCACTATTTATTTTAAATAAGAAAGATTAAATAGTGGAATGCTAGTTTTTTTAAATGGGTAATTCATTGCAGGCATGTAGATGATCATGAATTGGACCAGACCCTTTGTATGCGATTGGTTTCATTTAATTTATTATTAAATTAAATTATTGGATTTCATGACTTCTATACTCATTATTATAAAGGGAATGTGTGCTCATGGATTCATTTATGTAATCTCATTTCTCCCTCACCTACATGTGAGTAAAAGACATATTTAATGGATGGAGGTCATATGCTAGTGGAGGCAGTTGAAGTTATAAGTTAAGGAAAAACCAATCCAAAAGAGATGCAAAGGTGGATATGTGGAAATCATTAAAAACAAACCTCAATTTTTTCAAGGATTTTTTTCCACAGGTAAATGGTTAGTTCTTCAACCTCTAGATAAAGTAACCATTAATATACACTCATGATCATTCCCTTTATTTTATTTTTTTTAGTTTCAGGGTTATTTCATTGTGGATGTCTTATCATGATAATTTAATTAATAAATTAAATATCATGTAAGATGGAAGTAAAATAAACTAGATTATGAGGAAACATTATGTATGACATGGTTAATCACATAATTTTTCCCACCTAATATTAACAAGAATGTAATAAAGATAATAATCGACACTTTATGAAAAAAAGGATAACATCCCTTAAGGAAATATTAAGTCAGTAAAGCCTTCCATTATTTCTATTAGAATCGAACCATAGATCAAAGTGCTTGACCAGCCAATGCTAGGGTGATTTCAATTATTGGGGAATTAAAAGATGGGGTTGTGGGTGGAATTAAATTGTTTCACTTCCAGGGATGACTTCCATATCTTGTCTTTGTAAAACTAAGAAGAAAAAGATTAGGAAATAAAAATTAATTGTTTCGGGACTGGGGAGTCCACTCAAAATATCATGGAATTGTGAGTTAATGCATTTGATATTCGTAATGCCTAGATAAAACCATTCATGTTTCTTGACCAAAAAAATTTGGGGTAATGAGAACAGGAATATAAAACCTCACCAATTGAATGTCCAAGAAATAGGTTATTCTAAATCCATTTGTGGGGGAAATTGGGTTTTGATAAAATAGCGAGATATTAATAAATATAATTTTTTTTATTTTTTTAAAATTTATCAGATAAAGTAATAAAATTATCCTTATCATTCCTTCTAGAAATAGAAATTAATTGAAATACAAATTATCATTGTGATCTATAATTGAGAAGGAAAACCTTCTCACTGGCACCAATTTTTATGAGTGGAATAGGTGCCTATGGGTCATCCTTCACCATGAAATGAAATTCTATGTGTTAGAATAACATTTACCATTTGTGCTATGAAATGAGTCATATGATGATGGGATGTCTCTCTATGAGTAACATGTTAATGATGCTATAGATGTTTAGTGCATCATGATATCATCCTTTTCCATTAACCTTTTGAAGAAACATGGGGATATGGATGCTTATAGCATGATGTCTCACCTTCAGGATCTCTATCAAGAGACGGAGAGATAAGAGTGGTGTGAGATTTTCAATGTTATGTTTACAACTAATATTAGATATTTTGTGTCGGTTGGGCCTCATGAAGTCATGATTATTTGATACATTGTATGCCTAAACATCATAGATATTAAACTCTTAGATGATTTTCATGCATATATAATACTTTCATCACTACCCAAGATCTTATCTTTCTTTATTGTGAATTATAATATGATAAATATTGAGAAGAGACTTTTGGAACATCTGAACCCGATTCTCTAAATGGATAATGACATAAGGATTTATAATTCCATGGTCCTTATGGTAATAAAGAAAAGGAATAATAAGGAAAAGGGTCCAAATACTTATAAATACTCTGAAGCACCCAAGCATCATCCTTCCAAAAGTAGAATATCCAGAGGTAGGGAAATGAAAAGGATGAACTATGTTTTACATATTTGGATCCAAGCCCTCAGAATAATAACCGAACCCAAAATCAAGGGGAACCTAAAGGTTCAATCATTATCTATTGAAATCTATCAATTTCTACACATTGGGTATTAAATACAGCCTTTAGTTCTCACATCTATATCCAAATATGAGAACTAACTAGATTATGTATGATTTTCAGAGGAGAGGTGGATCTACAAGCTTCCAATGATAAAAATATGGTTTCCAGGTCCATTAGTGACTACCTCCTTCCATTTCCAATGGGAATTATTTTTGGTTTGAATAGATTGTTTTTATGTACCTACAACATCCAAGAACAAAATTTATGTGGCAGGTTTAGATATAGATGGGTTTATTTTCAAATTTTGAAATAATTTTTTTCTTTTATAAGGAAAAAATATGTTATGGTATGAAACATTTAAATAATGTTCTTTATGTGTTAAATTAAGAACACCAAGTGGTGTAAATAGATAATGAATAATAATCACACTGCTCATATAACACCCAGTTGTGGCATCACCATCTTAGTCATGTAAATGGGAAGTATTTGAAAAAACGCTGTCAAGATAGTTAATTTGAATCTTTATAGGTAAAACCAAATTATAGATGTAATTCATGTTTAGAAGGAAAAATAACCAAACCACTATTCATTGTATAGGGAGAGAGGGCCACATAACTTCTAGGATTGTTACAAGCTGATGTGTGTGGAACATTTCCCTTAAATCTAGAGGTGGATATTCTTACCTCATAACTATTACTGATGAATTGAGTAGATGAGACTGTATCTTCATGATGATGCATAAATTCAAATCCTTTGAGAAATTCAAGGAATTCAAGAATGAATTTTAGAATCAGCATCGTAAAAAGATAATGAAGCTTCAATTGGATTGAGGTGGTGAATATATTAACAAGAGTTCAGAAACCTTCCACGTCAGTTTGGATTTCAATCTCAACTCACTATACCATATACCCCATAGTGGAATAATGTTTATGAAAAGTTGAATAGTGTCTTGTTAGACATGGTATGGTCTATGATGAGTCATGTAGACCATACATTATTCTTTTATGTTTTTTCATTAAAAACAATGGAATACACATTACACCGAGTATTATCTAAAGTAGAAAATGTATTTCCCTTCATGTTATGGATTGGAAAGAAACCCATTTTTTCACATACATGTGTATTGGGTTTAGAGGAATTTGTTAAGGCCTTCTAAGACAAAAACATATCACCCCATCGTATGAAGTGTTTCTTTATTAGGTATCCCATAGGAAAAAATGGATAATACATATACAAGACCTCTAACAATAAAGTGATTATCATTACACAATTTGAATTTCTTGAGAGGGAGAACATCCTAAAAAGGATAGTGGGAGAAAGATTCACTTTGATGAAGTTAATGCTCACGATACAATGGGGTTGGTATAGTAACATATTCCATAGGTCCCCAGGGTATAAATAGTACTGAAAACTCAAGTACTTCATGTTAGTGTAATAGTTGTAAGAGAACTAGAGAGATATGGTTTTTGGTTACCAAGTATGGTGACTACTTATTGGTTAAAATGATGAACATCTCTCTTACAAGGAGGCAATATAGAGCTAAAAATCTTCTCAAGAGGATATATTCTAGGGAATGTGGATGCTGACTCACATATTGGTTGATAATGAAAGTTAGAAATGTGATTATTAGAGGGTTAATGGAAGTGTGGTCTCTATCCTAGTAGTATATTTTTTATGAAAATTTACATCTTAGAAATGACACACTAGTCTTATGATCTGTTGAGGACTAGTTGAAAAGTGTTTCTCTATGATGGACGTAGGTGAAGTAGCCTATTCTCTAGGTATCAAGATAATTCATGCTAGACCCAAGAGGCTACATGAACTATGTAAAAGTTCATATATTGACCAGACACTAAGGATATTTGGTATGGAAAAATCCATGAAAGGATTGCTTCTAGTGTAACATGGCTTACATCATTCATAGAAAATGTGTCCCAAGACACACCAAGAGATATACAGAATGAGAAAGATTCCATAGTATTTAGTAATAGGATCAATCATGTATTCCATGTTATGTAGTATAATTGATGTTCCATATGCCCTGATCATGGGAGGAAGATATCAAGAATTTCTACAGGAACAAAATTGGATTTTTTGTAAGATTATACTTATGTATCTCAGAATATCTAAGGATTTGTTCTTGTTATATGGAGAAGATGGGGAGATTTTCATCAAGGGTTATACTAATGATAGTTTTCAGACAGATCAAAAATGATCTGAAGTCACAATCATGATATGTTTTCTGTCCAAACGGATGAGCTATGATTTGGAAGAGTTAAAATTATAAAGTTGTCACTAATTCTACGGCAGATTATTAGAATATATATGTTTCTAATGTATCCAAGGAATCCATTTGGATTTATAAATTTTTCCAAGTGAATTATGTGGTATTTAAATGTAAAGACCCTATAACACTGTATTGTGATAATACTGCAATAGTGGATCTTAGAAAAATCCTAGTTCACACCAACACACAAATAATATCCCCAAAAGGAACACCTCTTGAGGGATTTCTATTAGAGAAGTAAAGCTGTGATGATTAGAGTACCCATGGAAGAGAATGTGGTGGACCCAGTTACTAAAGTCCTATCTCAGGTGAACCATGAGTACCATGTGGGAGATAGTAGACTGATGGTTGTTATTAGTTGGCCCAATTGAAAGTGGGAGTCTGTTGGAGATGGTTCCCTAGAACCAACTTCTTTATAAATTATGATAAAATTATATTCATGTTTTTTGAATATTAATAGACACTTTGTCACATCATGATAGTCTTTTATGCATAACAATGTATGAGATAATTTTCTATGAATAGTTGTCGCACTAAAAGACTCTATTAGTTAACCGCTATGATGAGAACCTAGAAGTACTAAAACACTATTATTGAATGTATGTTCTATAGTCATGTGATATCAGTTTAGGGACACAAATGATACAATCTAGGATGGGTGGAGACTTTAAGGAAATTGAGGCACCTCCTTATGGTGCACGCTAATGGTCATATATAGTTTGCATATTATGAGAATGAGTCTCTCTAGTAGGAAACCCACATTCAATGTGTCATTAGATGTTCCTATCTGCAGACCTTTCTAATGGTCCTTAGACATTAATATTATTATTAATGAGTATTTTGGGACGTTCATTTAGATGTATTGATTAAAACCTTGATGATAGATGTTCACGGAAAAGTTGGATATATTGGGTGCATCATGAGTAATATTTCATTAATGAATAATGCAAGAAAGGATTTAACCATTTTCTTCATTAATGGAAGATAAAATCTTAGGCCCTTTGATGGAAATGATATGGCCAAAATAAATTCATGCCCATGGTATTCTATGGGAATATCTATCTTTAGAAAGATAAAGAAAGATATATTGAGCAAATAGGTTGATGTGATTGGCCTAAAAAAACTTGATTTGAGATATAGTGATAAAAGGATTATATTACCTGACATAAATTATTATGAGGTGACATGTCATTATGGCATTAAATTCTTTTTCTATGGATTCCTTGGCATGTTTATAGACACTTACAATGGACTTTAAGATGCTTCGCCTAATGGCACTGAGAAAAATGACTAGAGGGTCACATAATAATTCTGTCCATAATCTCAATTAAATAATATATTATTATTTATTATTTACTAGGTTGAATAAATATTATTTATATATATGGTTTAGTAATTATTCTTGTATGCTTGATCACATTTATTCCATCACATGTTATATGAGAGAATATATTGTGAGTGGAATATTTTAAAAATATATATTTTTAATTTGTAAACAGAATATTTATTTATTTATTAACGAATAATGTAGTGATATTTAATTAATAACAATATAAACATTATTCAAGGAATGATAAATATTTTGGAGGATTGTCAGACCATGTTTAATGGTCCGATGAGAAATGTTAACATGAAATATCATTTAATTAAAGAATATTTAAATATTATTCTCACATTAAGCGTATATCAATAAATAATAATATTACAATTATTATTTGACATGGGGATTTCCTAGGATTAAATAAATAATAAAGGAATATAATAAATTATTTTATTTTAAACCTTGAAATACAAATATCCAATTATTTTATATTCTCATTACCTAATTTGGGGGTGCACAATGGATTTGGATAAAACCCTCAAGACTAGAGAGCTCCTTTATCCACGAATGATGCTAAGAATGGAGAGAAATCATCCTATATCAGATCAAGTAGAATTCATTGAAAGTGATTCTTAAGGCGATCAAAGGAGGATGACTAAAGAATAAGGATCATCAATGCTAGAACCTGGTTAATACATCAACTACATATTTAGATTTATTGAACATGGTGTGGATCACCACCAGAGGAAATATACACTTGTTTTCAACAACACACTCATAGTACATTGTAGACCTTACACTGATTAATCAATAAAGAAATAATTACTTTGAGGTAATTCGAATTTTATTAAAATTATTATAAATAATATGTGATAATCCACTCTCTTCCCTTATAGTTTGATTATTGTGGTTTATCTTTGATACAATTCCATTGATCATGGTCAGTAAATATAATATACTTCTCGGATTTATCATCATTCATGGAAAAAATAAATGTTGGGAACCACCCATCACACACTTCTTATTTTCCTGGAACCTATAGGTGCACCATTGGATTCCCCAAGTTTCTCCCCTTTGGCTCTCCTTTATCCATGGATGCTTCATTATGGTTCTAAGTTGAGTTTCATGGATTTGGGGTCAATTTCCACCTCTTCTCTCTTCCCTCACTTGGTTTACTATTTCTCTATTTGTGGGTTTACCTAATATCCTAACCCTAAGGGTTAGGGTTGATGTGATTTTATATATCTTTGATTTTATTATATGTGGATTTCCACTTGGGTTGTATTCTTCATTATCTAAGGGTTTTTTCATTCACACATCATTGAGGTAGGTGTTTCTATCCATTTCCTTCTCAAAACATTCCACTTTATGAATGATCTTTCCTAAATGGTTCTTATATGTGTTTCCTTTTCTTGTATTATGTTAGAATAAATTTATTTATTTTATTCATGATGATAAATTGGTTAAAAATGGTTTATAAAGTGATTATTTCACTATGTTTGTAATTATATGCACATAAGGTGTTTGATATAATTTAAATTGATCTTCTAAATTGAAACTGAATTATTTGGGTGGGTTTTACCCATATTTATGTATTCGTTACGTGGATTCCCTAGAAATTGGAGATTTGATGGGGGAATTGGTGGATTTTCTGTTTTGAGGCTTATATTTGGCTTCTTATGTTGGATTAAAAACAAGTGATGTGTCTTTAAGAACGGAACTTGGGATAATTAATGGATTTTCAAAATATTGTCAATGTATGTTGGTTTGGGATTACATAAAATGAATTTCTATTTGGATTTGGACATTTAAAATGATGTGTTGGTTTCATTAGGAATGTTTGTTTTAATAATGGTTTGTTGAGGCATGATTGACACTTTAATGAAAATTGGTTCTTCCATGAAAAATTATTTTAAAAACACTTCTCCTTCCATTCCATTTTGTATTTATAAAATAGTTCCTTGATTTATAAATCGTTTTATGCTACTTCATATGAATTTAAATATTCAATCTAATTTGTTTCTGAATTCTCATAATATTTTCATTTTATGATATTTTTTACAAAAAAATTGGCATAAAAATGTAGTTTGGAATTTTTAGATACAGATTTGTTTTTAAAATGATATGAAGTAAAATTTGGAGCTTCTATTATTGTTTTATGTTTTTTTACATTTCCTTGGGAAGAGTTTTGGATTGGTAGTGTAAAGTACCGTTCGGTATTGGGAACATGAAATTGTTTTATATATTGACTTTGGAAATGGTTTAAAAATGTATTTGTAATATATTTGGATCATAAATGTTAAATTCTTAGATATTAACTTGTGTTTTCCTTTAAAAAATGGTTCTGATGTGATTTTATGTGAATACATGATTGTAAACTTCTGATGTTTTGAAAATTGGATTTTTAATTCATGTGATGTGAGGTCCTTGTACTAATAGTGTCATGTTTTTGAAAATTGGTTGAAAACTTTTGTAGGATGAGGCCTGGATGGTATTTAAAAATGATTTTGAAAGTGGGTTTTCAAGTCCAAATGATGTGATGGCCCGTATTGAACTTCAGAATTGATTATTGTGAGACAACAACCTCAATGGAGGATTCCCCAAATAGAACGGAATCACATTGGTGGTTTTAGTGATTTGGTTAATCAAACACAATGGCTGTGGTTTTAGATGAGCCATTAATGTGAGTTACATCTCATCCACCATGTAATATAATCATGGGATTAATTGGCATTATCTAGGGGTCAAGTGATAGTTTCATATCGATCCCAATTATACATTTTTTACCCTATATATTTGTTGAGATTCCATGTGGGACATGCTAGTGGATTCGATATTTTAGATAAGATGATAAATTATTATCTATAGAGCTACACCATATTTCTACAGGTGAGTCTAAACAGGGTATGTCAACTGATACCCTCTAGATACATTCAAGAGATGCTCGTGATTGGAAATCTGTATGTTCTGTTTATTTTTATTATATATTTGATATATAATTTTCAAGTTTTCGCTACATATTCAAGTTATTTTTCTTTTTGTGTATCCCCTTTTTGGATATTATGTATGGATTGTAGATGGTATTTAGTTTTGAACAGGTTTTTGAAAAGGTAATATGTTCCTAGAAGGTAAGACTATGTGTGTTGTTTTATAAAGGGGTTTCTATAAAAGTCATTTTTATTTTCTAGAAATTTTTTAAAATCCTATTATTTAAAAGTATTTCGAACTACTGTTAGTGGATTATTTCAGGATAGTAAATTCATGGATTATATAGTGATTACATACTATGATATTAACCTCACACCTTACTTGTGACACTTGGTGTTAATAGAACCAAACAATTTTTAACATTTAAGATTTTGGGTTATTTTTTCCATTTGTGTAGGTTTCTCTATTGAATGTTGGTAACCAAGAGGTCATGTGGGGGTTGTGTTAGCATGGCTTGGTTTTAATTTTGTCTTTAGTTTCTATTATGTTTAGTTGTTGTTGTATTTGGATCATTTTGTATATGTATTGAAAATCGGTTATTTTGAGTTCTACTGCATGTTTAGTTTTATTATTGATCATGGTTGTTTCATTTTGGGTTAAATCAATCCCATTGGTTTATTTTGATACCCGATAGAAGTTTCCATCCCATAGGGATCATGAACACCCTTTGGGCCTTCTCTCAAACTTGGTCGTGTGTCCTAATTGGATGGTATCCTCACATAGTTCATGAAAACATAGTATCATAACAGTCCCCTGATATTTGGGGTGTCCATTAGATTAGAGGTTGGGACATTCGGGACTTATTATTGATGTAAGAAAAAGATATTATGACCCCTTTATAACCTGATGTTTTCAGGGGTAGTATAAGACTTGAGTCTATTCCATTGTTCTTTATGAGGATGGTGAATTGTAATGGAGGAAAAATGGTGTCACGATTTGATATTACATGCAGTAGTAACCCATGTGGATCCCGAGTTCATGGTCCATGTCCCTCCTAGTTATTTATTCCCCATTCGGGCATGTCCCACTTACTATGTCATTTTGTTACTCATGGACACTACTTAATTCTAAGAGTCTGTTCTAATGTATACTTGGGTTTTATTTTGATTGGTGTGGGTTTATTTTCAAAGAAAAATGTTTTTTTCCAAAAAATTTACATTACAATGGGAAATGGTTTTGGAAAATATATCTTCTCAAATGGAAAATTATTTCTGGTAATTGTTTTTGTAATAAAGTAGAAACTTCGTGATTGAGTTGTATTATTAAAATGTGTCCTGGCATTTGGAAAGTGGAATTTGAAGAAGGAGTTTTGTAATTTCAATAGAATGGAATTTTTTGAAAAGTGTACATTGGTCTTTTGTGTGATGTATATCTTATGATCTTTCTCTATTGTCCTAGGATAGTCTTTTGGTTGTATTTTTATTGATGTTCGTTTCGATTATGTTTTTTCTTCTAATTCAAATATGCCACCTAGAGAGATCCCGAATGTTCACATCGATTTTCATCTGGTTGTAGGATATTCCCAAACTCTTTTTGGAGTTGAAAAGTCAATCTCTTCCTGATTATTGCCATTTTTTGAGGTAATCATGGTCTGTTATAGGCTGTGGAATTAATTTAGGAAGTTGAAAGTTTCTTCAGACCATTGGGAACACTTGCATGCTATGAGTGTAAATGTTATCTTGGGTTTGTTTGAAGGTTCACCTTTGTTAATTTTTAAGGTGATCATCCAAACATAATTTCATGTTGGGATACATTTTAGGGTGTTAAATACAATTTTTATCTGGTGGTTTGTTCCTAATGTGGTAAATACTAGGAAGTTAGAAGAGATTATGAGTATTTAGTAGTGCTAGAAAAAAGTAAGGGCATATACTGACCACTTTAAGGAGTCAGTTTAATTTTGTATGAAGGCAGCATCACAAAGATATTTTTAAATCTCTTATTTTTTGTTGGCTTCATTTTCTATAGATCAATGGGAAATCCCTATTCTCTAAGGATCATTATTTAGATTAGTTAGTGGATAACATGTTCTTATCTGAATAGGTTTATAAAGCATAGGGAGTTGAAATTATTGTATCTCTTATTTCTCATGAGGGTTCCCCGTATGGAAAGAGGTGGGTTCTATAGGAACCTTTTTTTAAATCCTCTTTCATTGGGATTTCCTTCTAATTCATTTGACCATTCTCTAGTGTTCCACTATTTTGGTTGTTTTAGACATTCAGAGCAATCATGTTACAATCCCACAAGGGTGTGCCATAAATATGGTCATTTGGGTCATCTGTAGATGTTTTATAAGAATTATTTTTTGAATAATAAGAAGAATAATACATGATAAAATGATTTTGGATCCTGGTTTTGGGGAATAAAATGATTCCAGACATTTGAACTCCAACCATATGTCCTGAAATAAAGTTTTTTATGAATTTGGGAACATCCATATGTGTGAGAAACCTTTTCCTGGATTATTTCTCTAGTAATGGAGTGTATATTTTTGAAGTTTCTCTATTTTAGTTTCACTTCTATTGTATGTGCCTTCATCTATTATAAAATATTAGATCATCCACTTGTTTCGAATTCTAATGGTTGTATATTATGGCTGTGAGTCTTTGATTATGGTTCTCTTTTGTGTGTGCTTTTCCTTTTTTTAGATGAGTTATGATTTATGGTCATGTTCATTTGGTATAGCTTTAGATCATATCAAAATGAATAATTTTAGTTCTTTCATTATTGGGTTTTGATATCTTCTTTGAGGATTCCCTTTTTGTATGGGAGGTTTCTTGTTCATGATGAGAATTCCCATTTTGGTTAACCCTTGATGGAGTTCTTTGAAATTCTTCATTATGGTGGAAATTTTGTATGTTTTGTGTCAAGTGGGTTTAGTATGTTTTTTTTGGGAGTATCAGTTTGGGCCCATTCTAAAGATGTGCCATGGTGTCATTCGGGTTCTTATGGTGGGTTGAAACCTATCATATTATAAAGTTATTCTTTATGTTGTTGATTCCTCTAAAAATTGTTGGGTGTGTATTTTAGAGAAAAAGCCCCCCTGAGGTGTTTTAGTTTTGTTTAGATTCATTCCATTTCTAGTTTGAGTTTTGATCCTTGTATAGCTGGGTGACTTTTTGGGGGAAGAGTATGATTGTGGTGGGGAGAATTGTCACACCCCAACCACCGAATTTCACTTATTTTATTATTTTCCTGTCTTTAGATACTTTTGTTTAATTTTGGGTTGACTCCCTGATTCAAATTTATGAATATTAGAAGTTTGAGGCATGTTTTTGGCATCATAATTGTTTTTGAGCACAGTTAAGGGTTAACCATGTGACACGTTAATGAATATGGTGTTATCATTTCAAATTCTTCTTGCATGGTTTGACTTTCAGTGTTTTAGCATGGCTCATCATAAACTGTGTAGGGCCTCGGAGAAACCATGAAGCTTGGGAGATGGTTGCTGGGTCATATATCATGGAATTAACATGGTTAGAATAAATTGTGTGGAAAATGTGTGTGCGGTTCTATTGTTTTGGATAGTGGTATTTAGCAAGGTTGTCATAGAACATGTGAAACTTTGTGGCCAACCTATGCGAAGTGGTCTTTTCTCTAGTAGACTATGCATGGTTGGAACCCTATTTGTGTAACTGTGCATCCAAACCATGCAATTTTCCCTTGTCCTTAAAAGTTGCAAATTACCTATTTGACCCCCCCCCCACCACTATTTTAACCCTAAATCTAGATTTCCTTACCTTTCACAACTTAGGTGCAACATGGGAGATTCCATGATTCCCCCTTTGGTGTTACTTTTTCCATGGATTCTTCATCAAAGTTATATATAACACCCTAACCATAGATACCTAGAGTTAGTGAATTATTATATAACATTGGCATGATTATAATAAATAATGTCCCAAAAGGCCAATCAATTCATCAATCTTGTAAAATAGATTACATACATGAACTTCACATTACAATTTCTAACTTAAAAAACCACATAGGTAATACCTTGAGAATTGTATTTTTCTTCTAGCTTAAACCTACATATATAAGATAATACACTTCTTGGCATCCTGAGAAAATAAAACATAAGAAGGCAGTGATCTCACATTCTTAGTAAAGATAAACCATATAGACGAAACTATCCTAAATAAGCAGAAACATTTTTGGAAATGTATAAGACTAAAACAAAAGCCTTTAAACATAAACTTCAGCATAATATGGGAAATATAAATCAATTAATTCCATTTACTTATTCAAATGGATGTTTTACTAGTTGAAATACAACATGTAATGTCAGTAGCTAATTTCATTATGATGGACTGCATAATGTCAGACATCATAACTTTATAGTCCTGTCCTCGTGCAAAGACTACAGATAATAATTTTGTTAAGTCCTAGTGCTGAAACACTAGTTTGTCTCATGAGATCTAATGATGCATCATGGGACCATATCTGGCCCTTACCATCACATATGAATTCCAATTCATTCCTCATATGAAAAGGGTGAAATATAATCTATACATTTATATTAAAACTAACATATGAAATGTCAATAATTTAACCACAAACTATGAATGGTATAAAAATTGCACATCCATAATCAATAAGAACTCATTTAATAGAATATTAAAGATTGTATTTTAGTAAATAAACCTCAATCAAGAATAAAATACAATCAAGGAAATTTATATAGATGAAAATAATCTATAAAACTATTTGAGAGTAATATACCCTTTTCATGGAAACGTTTAAATCTCACTATTTATCAAAGAAGTCATTTAAAAATGATTTTTAAATCCAAGTGTCCCTTATAAATATGAAGCTTTTGAATGTAATTTTAATTTCAAATCATTAATTTCCATATAAATAAATCCATAAATCCATTTTTAAAACATGGAAATTAATGAGAAGGATTCATAATAATAAATCTTTAAAATGATATTATAGTTAAAGTGTTCCAAACCAAATGAAAGATGTTTGAAAACAAATAATTGAAGAATATAACTAATAAAAACATTATAATATCGTGGGAATAAATGTATTCATGATATACTATGTCAAATGCTAGTATATACACCATATAAATGTGAATTGGCACATAACAATAAAGAATATTTCAAGGAATGTAAACTGAGAAGAAATACCTTATAAAGACAGTATCCTAAGATTAAGGATAAATCAATGACACAAATATGTGTGAGAAATATAAATACACTCAATATGGTTGGATATTTAGTGAAATCAATCATAACACATTCACAAATGTTCTTATAAAAACCAAACCAATGACTTGGATGTTTAACTCAATGAATGGAAATTGAGTTAAGATTACCTGTATAAAGTTCATATAAATTACTTGAGTTTTTATTAATGGAGTTATTATGGGTATCAAAAGTAAATAAACACAAAAAAGAGTTGAAATTACTAAATAAATAAATTAAATAGTGATTCCACACATAATATTGGATTAAAATAATCAATGAAGTATGCGTAAAATCGAATGAGTGTAAATTAGAATTTGAAATTCTCATACTAATTTGGTAACTTAAGAATCATAAACCCCATGAAAGAATTATCATACAAAAATTATTTAAATACCAAACTATTACATTATATTACCCAAAGAATAAAATCATGGAAAGTATATACACCACAGAAAAGGAAATACAGGGAAATATAGCATGAATCTCACAGGGATAAAAAGTAAGATGATAACCCCTTGACTTATACGTTCTTTTAGTCGAGGGTATGTTTAACCACCTGGATAATGGTTAAGTAATTTTTATTAAATTATAAAATAACTATATAGGAATATATGATATCATATATGATCTTATAATATTTCTTTGTTAATAATATTTCTACAATATCATTGTTTCGGGTGTAAACTCATTCATTTTATTTTATTTGTTTTGTTATGTAAGTCATGTTTGTTATGAATAGGATGTATTTTATTCATATAAATAATGATATTATGTTTTTAAACATTATTTTTTTATCATAAAATGAAAATTATTCTTGAATTGTTACGATGGGGGATGAAATCTCATCATGTCGTGGAGACAGTATGTTGTACGTATGCACGAGCGATAATATTATTATATTGATGGTGAAATAAAATGTAATTGGATGGTATACTATATATACAGAATCAATAAAATTTCATATTTATTATCTACATAAATTATTCTCATTATTATACAAATACAAATAATGAAGTTTTGAAAAACAAACTACACCGCGACGTGGAGTTGGTAAGCCGTACGCACATGCACATAGTGAATTGTCATTTATACGATGTATAAAATAATGAATATGATTTTAATATATTTATAATAACATCATAGTATGTAGAATTTATTGGATTTTTTATTTTAGTATAAAAACAACAAATAAATGTGAAGTGGAAGAAGAAAAGAACTTTGAAAGAGGTGATGAAATAATTACCACTTCTTCGGGGGCTTCCTTTCTGATTTGTAAAAAAGGTATCTTTAGGTTGGATTTTGGATAAAATTAAGGACTTTATGTCGATGTGAGGGTATTTTGGAGATTATTTAGCTGGGTTTGGCTGAGACAAATGGATTTGGTGGTGTGAATTTGAGAGAAGGGTAAGTAGCCTTTTATAATGGAGGTGAGGGGGCACTTTAGAAAGAGCTTGAAATATAAATTTATTATAAATAATTTTCGGTTTCTAATAGATCAAAATGGATTTATTTCGAATATAATTTGGGAATGGTCCGAAAACCTCTCAACCAATAGGTTTTAGACATGTTTAGGTCACCATATTAGCCTTATCTTTCTTATTTAATCCTCAGTTAAATAGTCTAACTTTTAACATTCCTTCTTATATTATTATAATAAATGGTTAATAAACTTACTAGAAAATTCCAAGAGAAACTAAAGTGTTTCATTCATGAGATATCTATAATTATATATGTTCTTTGGAAGTACCATATTTTTAAGGTCTATTATCTAATTTTATAAAATAGTATTTGTTTTAAAAACTAATTTATGTCTCATTAGACACTATTTAGTATTTTGTTTTTTTCAAAATCATAACATTAGGATTTATTAGAAAAAAATATATTGAATCAACACTAACATGTCATATAACCCTACAAAATTTGTGTATGGAACCAAAATTTTCAATTTAAATTTATTTTAAGATTTTCAATATCAATTATTTTAATATCTTATTAATAAGGATATTAGTGCATCATCATTGTGTCATAAATAAATTTAATTATCTAATGTCTAAAAATTATAAATAAAATACTATGATGTAATAAATATTTTTATTTTTATAATTAATATTTATAGTCTAATTTATCTTTTTTAAAACCCTTTATTAAAAAAATTTATAGTTATCAAAATTTGAATTTAACACGTTTAAATATTCTTAAAATAAAATATAATAAATTTCCAAATCTAATCCAAGTGGATAAAAAAGAATCAAAATTCTTTCCTAAGGTTGATTTCGGTCTGAATAAATTTATCCAATAGAATTAGGACATGTGTTGGGATAATTATAAAATCATTTTTACCGTTAATTACCATATTTACATTTAATCGTTGAAATAAAATTCAAAAGTTATAATCCATCAAATATTATTTTCATCATATTGAACCACATTTTACTTAATAATGTAAACTTTGTCTCTTGATTTTTTGAAATTCTATTCACATAAGTGGTAAAATAATGTTTTATGCAAATTAGAAAATGTGCTTAGAAGGTGGGTAAAAGACGGTCAAACATTCAATAAAATTTTATATATCTAATATTATTATAAAATGACGTAAATTAATTACATAGGAAAAATATAGGAATTATTCATCTATTAAAAGTTTAAAATAAATTCAAATTAAAAATAATTATTTAAATAAAATGTTGGCCTTAAACAAAAACCTAGTGTTTTCACTATTCCTCACAAATTGAATGTTTTTAGAAAAATACACAAAATTCACTCAAAGATAATTTTGATATTCCAAATTAAAAAATGGTTTATATTCTTATAAATCCAAAACATTGATGTTGTATTAATTAATTGAAAAAATAATACCATTGTCCAAACCAGAAAACGAGTTTTTGGGAAGTAACAACTATCAAAAGATTAATATGTGTTTAGGTCCAATTTAAATGTAATATTACTACCAATTAACAACATTGGATTAAATGATAAAAATATAATCTAATTATAATGAGAAAACATTAAAATGTATAATTTAACACTATAAGTTATTTTTATTAAAAAAAATTTCCCATTAAAATATAGTATTTTCCACTATTCAACAAAATATAAAAGTTATCAGAAAAGCACAAAAAATTTATCCAAACTAAATTTTAATGTCATTATTCTAAATAAGAAGTTAGTTTTATTAATTTTAGTATATAAATGTGTCAAATATCTCATTTAAAAATGGTTCTCCATTAAAAGGCGGAAAAACTACATTTTCAAAAAAATACTTGTTTTATCTAAAAAATTTAATTTATCCTTATATAATGTCTAAGAACCACAAAATATCAATGTAAAAATTATATAGGATATATATAAAATTAAAAATGTGGTTAATATTATTCATAACCACATTTTAAACTGCGTATTTGATAGGTCGTAATGCACTTGAACTCATTGTAGTGTGTAGCACAAGCTGTTGAATTACTTTAAAGAGATAACATTCTATGAAATATTAAGGTGTTATATTATCCCCTCTTTCAATAAATTGTGACCTCACAATTTTAAATTTTTCATTTAAAATAAAAGGTTGATAATAGAAAATACCTTTTTGTAAAACCACATTGGAAATAGGGTTAATAAAATTTCATCTTAATTAGAGGGAATGTGAAATGAAAAAGTTGCAACCAAATGAGGATTTAGAATAGGAGAACACTTGTGGAAATTAGAGACACATAAATGTAGATAAAATGTAAATATTTATAGGAAGTGATTGAGTTCATCAATCACAAACAAGTGAACAATAAATGGAAAACTGATGGCATTAATACCATAAATCTATAATGATTTAAAATATCAATTGTTCAACAAAACATAAGGTATTAGGATAACATATTTTTTGTGTCATGTTACTTTCCCTAATTTTAAGATTTAATTTTTTCATAAAATTGAGAAAAAAAATAATTCATGGAAAGTATAGTTCCATTCTTTAAAAAATTTCTACCACAAACTCAACATTAACTCGAACGATAATAGAACTAAAAAATATTCTATTTAACATAATAATATAGGTTTTTAAAAAAATGAATTTATATTTCATCTCTCATACCATTTAAAAAAATTACATTTTAAAATCCATGACATCACGTACGGCAGTGGTAGCAGATGCACCCTTGTCGCCCTTTGGTTGCGGGTTCATGTCTTGTGGCCTTACCAGACATGACGAGTTATCGCCTGACCTCTAGTTTTCCTTTTTATAACAATCCAAAAATAATATTAAAATGGGTTTTAACCTTAAATAATAGTATTTAATGTCTATATTAATCCATTCCAACTGTTATAATTATCCAAAATACTTTTGTATAAACTCATAGTTTAAAATTTATAAGGAATTTAAACATACTGAAGATCTCTTTTTGAACGTAATAACATGTGAATACCTTCATCATTTATTCTCTTAAAACATGGTAACACCTTTAATTACCATAAAACATTATTTATTACATTCATGATCCCTTAATCCTTATAGAATAATGGATATACTCCTTATATCCAAAAATGTTGTAAACTCCAACAATGATGGAATAAAAAAATTTATCAGTTTCAAGGTAGTCATGAATATCCAATAAAATTTTCCCAAATCAATCATATCTTATTCTAAAATCATTAACTGAATTTGAGAAACATAATTAGTGCTATATTTACCCTAACCATATATTTTCCAAAATGTTTGACTGAAACTGTGTCACTTTACTTGGTACCATAAAATCTAAAATCCTTAATGAAAATGTACTGCAGTACAATCCATGTATACTTTATAATTATTATGACTTGAACATCATTAATACTATTCTGAAATGAAAAAATTCATTAATAACATCTTATGAACACTAATAAATCCTATTCATCTGCAGTAGTATCATAACATGATTATTATCCAATAACATCATTTAGGTTATTTTCTGATGATTGGGACAATGATTCATGTAGAGTCCGAACTCTCTTCTGATCAAACATTGTACATCTGAAACATTTTTCTTACTCTTGCAATCCTGAACATAGTGTTTTTTATACACACTTATATGAAACTCTCATTCCTTTCAAGAACTTCCTAGGGTGATTCATTACCCAGTTATCACATATGGGAAAATCACACATTCCCTTATTCCCTTTATCTATCTTTCTCTCTACCATCCCCTTCTACTCTGGCTTCCCTTCAAAGCCATATGACTCAGATATTTCATTACTTATCTTATTAACACCTGATACTATTTCTTAATCTGATGAGAATACGTGGGAGACTATTTCCCTACTAAATGTGGGATTAATCCCATGAAATATATGAACCTTCTTTCAGTTTGGGTCATGCGTATTGCTGGAGTTCTCATTCCTTATACTGGGATCCATTTCTAAATGAAAAAATGAACTAGGTTAGATCATATCATAATATATAATACAAAAAATTGAAAAATTATGAACATTAATTGAAGATGTTCACACATCTAGTCTCATAATCCTAAAAATGGTTTCTTTGCTGACATATTTACTCATAATTCCTTCATAATGGTTCGTAAGGAAAATTTTAATTATCCATTGCTTATCCCCTGGGAGTGTCAAACCAGTTGTGCAGTAAGGCCCATTGTCTTATACCGGGATACCCCGAGTGAATCATGAAACTCTTTGTCAGAGTTTTCACTCCTTGGTATATCTCTACCAATACCACATCCACTTGTAGTATCCCGAATGGGATGAATTTCATGGAAAACTAAAAAAATATCTACATTACAAATATTATAGGATGTTCTTCTATAATAATCCTCAAAATCTATTTTACTGTAATGTTCTCTAATCAGAGTTTTTCTAAATCTTGTTTCCATGGTTTGTAATAAACATACTCTCATACAAACTATAACACCCTGAACATAGTTACCTAGAGTTGTTTCATTATTATATGACATTGACATGATTACAAGGAATAAAGTCCTAATGGGATGATCAGTTTAGAAGTCTTGGAAAATATATTTCTTACATGAACTTCACATTATAATTTCTAAATTAAAATATAACATAGATTATAATTTGAGAATTCCATTATTCTCTTTGCTTAATCCTTAATATGAAACATGATACACTTCTATGAATATAGAGAAAATAAAACATAATAAATGGGTGAGATAAAATGTTCATGAAGGATAAAACATATAGCGTAAACTATCATAATTAAGCATAAATAATTAAGTCAATGTATAAGACTAAAAAAATCATTTTAAACATAAACTTATTCATAATATAGAAATGATAAATTAAGTAATTCCCTTTAATTATTCACAAGGATATTTTACAAGTCTAATAATCACATGTAATATCAATAGATACTTTTATAATAATGGACTACCTAATGTAGGATATCATAACCACATAGTCAAGGCCTCGTTCCAAGAATACGAATAATAATTTTATCAAGGATATGTTCTAAGACACTAGATTCTCTCATTAGACCTACCGGTGCATCAAGGGTATATAGAGGGCCCATCCCATCACATACTATGTCTTATTCATTCCTTAAATTAAAAGGGTTAAATATAATCTATACATTATTATTAAAACTAGCATACCAAATGTGAATACTTTAACCACAAACCATAAAAGGTATAAAAATAGCACATCCAAAGTCAAACATAACTCATTAAATAAAATATTGAAGATATTATTATAGTAAATAAACCTCAATAAAGAATAAAATACAATGAAAAATATTGACATAGATGAAAATAATCAGTAAAACAATTTGAGATAAATATCTCTTTTTTCATGAAAACATTTTAAAGTCGCACTATTTATCAAAGAAGTAATTTAAAAACTGATTTCTGAATCAAAGTTTCCCATACCACTTTGAAACTTTTGAAATGAATTTGAATATCAAAACATTAATTTTAATATAAATAAATCCTTAAATTTTTGTTGAAAACATGGACATTAATGAGAAGGATTTATAAGAATAAATCATTAAAATTATATTTTAGTTAAAGAGTTCATAACAAAATGAGAGATGCTTGAATATAAATTATTGATGTATATCTTTAATAATACCATTATAATAACATGAGAATAAATTAATTCATGATATACTATGTCCACGGCCAGTATATACACCATATAAAAGTTAATTGGAGCATTACAACAAAGAAGTCTCAATGGAATGTAAATTGAGATAAAATCCCTTATACAGATAGTATCCTTAGATTAAGGATAAATCAATGAAATATTGATGCATGAAAAATCTAAATACACTCAATATGATTGGATATTCTATGTAAATCAAACAAAGGACCTTTACACAAGTTCTTGTAAAAACAAAACCAATGACTTGGATGTTTAACTCAATGAATGGAAATTGAGTTAAGATTACCCTTATCGAGTTCTTATTAATGACTTGATAATTTATAAATGGAGTTACTATGTTTGTCAAAACTATATCCATACAAAGGGGAGTGTAAATGACTATATAAATAAATATATAGTGATTCCAGACATAATCATAGAGTAAAATAATCAATGAAGTATGCCTAAAACCTAAAGAGGGGAAATTAAAAATTGACATTCCCCTACCGATTTGGTAACTAATGAAACATAAACCCCATGAACAATGTATCATACAGTGAAGAATTAAATACCCATAAATTAAATTATATTATATAAAGAATACAATCAGAGATAGTATATACACCACACCAAAATAAATAGTTGAAAATATAGCAAGAATCTCACAGGAATAAAAAGTGTGATGAAACCCCCTTACATTATACTTTTCATTAATAAGGGGTATGTTTAACCTCCTGTATAATGGTTAAATAGTTGTTATTAAATTATAAAATAACCATATACATAAATATTATATCATATATGATCCTCTAATATTTATTGGTTAATAATATTTCAGTAGTATCATTGTTTCTCGTGTAAACTGATTCCTTTTCCTTCATATGTTTTGTTAGGTATGTAATGTTTTTTATGGATAGGATGTATTTTATTCATATCCAAAATAATTTTATGTTATTAAACATTGTTTCTTTAATCATAAAATGAACATTAAATTTGAATGGTTTAGATAGGGAATGAAATTTCATCGCGTGTTGGAGACCGTAAGTCGTACATCTGTACGAGCGACAATATCATTCTATTGATGGTGAAATCATATATAATTGGATGGTATATTATATATAAAAATAATTTACATGTGATATTTTTTATTTACATCAATTATACTCATTATTATACCTTTCCAATCAATGAAGAGTTGAATAACAAACTACACCACGACATGGTGGCGGTAGGCCTAACGCACACACGCATGGTGACTTGTCAATCAAATAATGGATAAAATAATGAATATAGTTGTACCATATTTATAATAACATCACAACATGTAGAAGGTACTAGAGTTATTATTTTGTTATGAAAAAAACAATGAAATGTGAAGTGAAAAAAGAAAATAAATTTAAAATAGGTGATGAAATAATTAACTCCTCTTCTGTTGCTTCATTTTTAATTTGTAAAAAATTCATTATTAGGATAGATTTCTATTTAAATAAAGTCCTTTATGATGAAGTGAGGGTAGTTGAGAGATGTTTTGATCTATGTTTGATGAATACAATTGGATTTGGAGGTGTAAATTTGAGAGAAGGGGATGTACCATTTTATAAGGGTGGTGAGGGGTACTTAGGAAGAGTCAAAAATATTATTTTTATTATAAAACCATTTTATGTTTCAAATAGTTCAAAATGGATTTATTTCGAGGCTATAGTGGGTATGGGTCGAAAAAATCCCAACCAAAAGGGTTTAGAAAATTTTAGGTCACCATATTAACCTTATGTTTTATATTTTACCATATGGTAATATTTTAACTTTTACCATGTCTTCTTGTATTATTATAATACATGGTTAATAAATATTATATTGAATGGAAGAGAATCTAAAGTGGTTATTTAATGACATATATGTCCTTATATAAGTCCTTTAGCTGATCCTTATACTTTTAAGACTATTATATAATTTAATAAAATAGTATTTCTTTTACAAACTCATTTTTGTCAATTTTGACACTATTTAGTATTTGGGTTTTGTGAAAGTCATAAAAATCATATTTCTTCTAAAAAAATATATTTAATAAACCCTAAAAAGTCATATTAACCTATAAAATTCGTGTATGGATTCAAAAGATTCAATTTATATTTATTCTAATATTTATAATTTCAATTATTTTAATCTTTCATTAATAATGTAATTACTGCATCATCATTGTGTCAAAGATAATTTTATTTATCTAATGTCTAAAAATTATAAATAAAATACTATGATATAGGAAATAATTTTATATTTCTAATTAATATTTATAAGAGAATTTATCTTTTGTATTGCCCTATATTAAAAATTGTTTAGTTATTAAAATTTTAATCTAGTAGTCTTTACTCTTCTTTAAATAAAATATAATAAATGTCATAATCTAATCCATGTGGAAGAAAAAGAATCATATTTTTTAACTAAGGATTATTTATGTCGAAATACACTTATCCAATAGACTTAGTACATTTTTTGGGGTAATTATAATATCATTTTTACCTTTAATTTTCCCATCTACTTTTAATCTTGGTAAATAAAATTCAAAAGTTACTATTCAAGAAAACAAATTTCATTATATTGAACAAAATTATAATTACTAATGTCCATCATGTGTCTTTGATTTTTAAAAATCAATTCCCAGAAGTGGTAATTTTTTTTTTCAAATTTACAAATGTGCCAAGAATGTGGGTAAAAGATGATAAAAATTCAATAAAATTATATATATATAATATTATTATAAATTGGCATCACTAAATTTAATTTAACTTATATAAATATTATATATCTTTTTTTAATATAAAATAATTTTTTTATTAAAAATATTTATATAAATAAAAATTCGGCTTTAAACAATAATGCAGTATTTTTCACTAATCATAAAAAATTGAATGTTTTTATAAAAATAGAAAAAATTCACCAACATATAATTTTTATATTTCAAATTTAAAAATTATTTCTATTTTTTAAAATTTAAAACATATAAGTTGTATAATTAATTTATTAAATATTCTCATCGTCAAAACCAGAAAGCGGGATTCTGGGAAATAAAAACTATTAAAAGATTGATATGTGTTTATGTCCAATTTAAATATAAATGTACTTCCATTGACCAAAATTGGATTATATAATAAAAATATACTCTAATTATAATTAAAACCCATTAAAATATATAATTTAACCCTATAAATTATTTTGATTAAAAATGTTGTTTTCAATTAAATATTTTTTATTTTTAATTATTCATCAAAATATGAAATTAATTAGAAAATCACCAAAAATTTATCCAATATAAAATTTTATTACACACATATAAATAAAAAGTTAATTTCATGAAATTTAATATATAAAAGTGTCAAATATTATATTTTAAAAGGGGTCCATATTAAAAGGTGGAAAAACAACCTTTTTTGAAAATTAATTTTTTATCTGAAAAATTGAATTTTTCCTTATATTATTTATAATAAACACAAAAAATGACTATTAAAATTATATAGGATATATATAAAATTCAAATTTTGGTTAATACTATTCATAAAATCTTTTTAAATGGCTATTTTCATAGGTCGTGATGCGCTTGAACTCAGTGTTGCGTGTAGATCAAGTTGCTGAATTACATTTAAGAAATAACGAACTATGAAATCTTAGGGTATTATATTATAAGTTGAAATTCATTTTATTTTTTGGTTTACATCTTCTTATTTTATCTTTCCTCTTTTTTCTGGGTTTTTCATTGGTGGTTTATCCCTCTTCGCCAAACCCTAAGGGTTAGGGATGATGTGGGGTTCGATTTATATTATGTTAAGGTGTGAATACTAGCTCTTGGGGTGTATTCTTCATTCTCACAACGATTTGTTTAATTACCACATCCTTGATGTAGTTTTCCATTTCTATTTTAGTTCCCAAACATTCTATTTTTTTATTGACATTTTCTAAATAATTTATAAATGTGATACTGTTTCCTTTTTTCTGTTAAAATAAATTTATTTTGTGTTTTGATGATGTAAAATTGGTGACAAGTTCCTTTCAAAAGGATTATTAAACTATATTGGAAATTATACACACATATGGATTTTTATATAATGGAAATTGATCTTTTGAAGTGAAAATTAATTTCTTGTGTGTTTTTTTACATTTTTTCTGTTTTAGTAATGTTTTTGATCTATGAATTAGAGGTTTAATGTGGGAATTGATTACATATGTGTTTTGAGGCTTATGTGTGGCCTATTGTGTTTGTTTGAAAACATGTTATGGGTATTTACAATGGTTCCTTTGGTAATTTATGGACTAATAAATGAGTGTCTATATATTTATGTTTGGGATTTATTAAATGATTTTCTATGTTGTTATTCACTTTATAAATGATGTGTTGTATTATTTTGAAAATGTGTGGTTTTTTAATGGGAGATTGAGTCCCATTTTCCCTCTAATAAAATTTTGTTCTTCCTTGAACCATAATTTTCCAAAGGCTTCTATTTCCCTTCCCTTTTCTATTTCTAAAATGGTTTATTAATTTCTAATGTTGTGTTGGTGCTTTATGTGACATTAAATGCAGTTTCAAATGTGTTTCCAAATTCATGCCCCATTTGGAATTTTAAGATATTATTTGCTGAATAATTTCCATAAAAGGGGTTTTTTGGGATTTTTTGACATGGTTTTGTTTCTAAAATGATATAAAGGCTAATTTGGAAATTATCATCTGGTTTCATGTTTTTTAGTTTTTCTTTGGAAGCGTTTTGGATTTGAAGTGAAAGTATGTTTGGAATTTTTCACAAGAATGATGTGTTTAATTTAGACTTTGTAAATGGTGTGAAAATTGATATGTAATTTTTTTTATTGTAAATGTTAAAATACTAGTTGTAACCTTGTGTTGTATTTGAAATGATGGTTATTATGTTACATGATTTCATGGCATGGTTTACACCTTAAGATGGTCAAGAAATTAATTTTTGAACTCATGTGATGTGTGGGTATGGTATTGATTATTGCATGTATTGAAAAAATAGGTAGAAAACATGAGTATTGTGAGGCCCAATTGGTATTTGAAAATGATTGGGAGAGTGTGTTTAGAAAGAAAAATTATTTAATAGCTCATTTGGAACATGTGAGTGGATTTTTGTGAGATAGAAAACTCTATGGAGGATTTCCCCAAGAGAGTGGCATCACATAGTTTGTTTCAGAGTTTTAGATAGGAAAGCACCATAGTAGTAGGTTCAGTTGAGTTATGAATATTAGGAAATTACCAAACACCATGTAC
Source organism: Viscum album (assembly GCA_963277665.1). Taxonomy (NCBI): domain Eukaryota; kingdom Viridiplantae; phylum Streptophyta; class Magnoliopsida; order Santalales; family Viscaceae; genus Viscum; species Viscum album. Next base: position 298,823,379 of record OY728137.1, on the reverse strand, counting down.
TATAATCATGGTATTCCTGGGAATTATATAGAGTGAAGAGTGATGGATGTATATATACATGATTAGACGGGTTGTACCCCCTGAATTTACTAAGAGACCAACTGATGTGCCACTGAATTGGATAGATTAGATTGACCAGATGGTTATTAACCAGGAGGAAGCCTAATATGATGGAAGGTAAGTCTGAACTGAAAATTTCCATAGATGAGATGTTTAAGAACTTTTCTTGATCTACTATCTATATGTGCTGTTTATTTTGGTGCGTGTTGGATATTTTCTTTGTTAGTTTTTTAATTATTCTGATTCATTTACTATCTGCACAACCCCTTTTCGTTACACAATATTCATTTCACAAAGTTTTTGGTTTTGAATAGGATTTTGGGAAGGGAAACCCTTTTTGAAAGGGAGAAATGTGTGTGTTGTTTTAGAATGAGATTTCGTAAGATATAATTATTTGATGGAAATAAGATAAAATCCAATTTTATAAATTTATATCAAACTTTTGTTTGGGGAATATATCGATAATTAAAATTCATGGACTCTTTGGTGATTAGATACTCAGTTATTAATATCACACCCATCTTCTGCCACTTGGCATCGGTAGAACCATGCTATTTTACTGGTTTTGGTTTCTGGATCAGTTTTACTTTGAGTAAGGTGGGTGTTTTGGTAGGTTGTGACCAAGAGATCACATATATATCATGTTGTTGTGGCTTGGTTTTAGTTTTTCAATCACATTATGTTTTATTCAGATGTGGTGGTATTTTGATCAATTTCTATATTCATTGATATTCAAATATTTCGCAATTTTTCAATGGGTTTAGTTTTATTCTTGATCCTGGTTGATTCATTTGGGTCTAAATACATTAGTTTATTATTACTATTGTAAGTAGTTTCTAGCTCATGGGGATCAGGAACACTCTTCGAGAACCGTCTCAGATGGGGTAGGGTGTCACAATTGGATGCAATACTGGCTTGGATCGTGAAATAGATGGCATCTTCGTCCGGTTTTGTGAAAAGTAATCACCCCATATTAAATCCCTTTTTCGCTTGTTATGTCTAAATTATGTTGTTTTATTTTGGATAGGAAATTCACATGGATGAGTTTATGGAGGTGGGATGATTGATTTTGATTTTTCTATATTGATTTTGGATTGATATGTTTGGTTTTGAGGCTACATCACTCCCCCTCTATTATCATCATGGGATCATATGCGTATTTGTTAGGGATGATATATTTTATTATCTATTAAAGATGAGATAAGATATATCCTCTATAATAATAAATATCATAGGTCTTGTGACAATGGGGTGATCAGTTGATAGAATTTTTGTTCTTATAGTCATGGGATTGTTTTAATATACTGATATATTGTTCCAAACCATGTGTAACTAGGGTATCCACATTGGAGTTTTAGGAATAATACATTATTATGTATATATTATAATTTTTTACTTTCTACATTTACTTTCACTACTTCTTCCCTTTATTATGATTTATTATTGATATTCCTAGTAGTTTCATTTTTATATTTAACATCTACTTAGGTTCACTTCTGCGATTCTACTAGGAGTTGAGAGTTTGTCCTAAAATGGGGTTTAAAAGGGGTTTTATAATAATATATTGATTATGAAAAAATTTAAATGTTAATGTAAATCATATTTCAACTATTAAATATTTCTATATTGAATTCTCATGTTCTATCTGTAAAAAGGTGATACTATGTTTTCTATATTTATTTTCAAACCAATATTTATTGACTACTTCATGTAATGTAAATTCATTGATTATTTGGTACTTACCTACTATGATATTTAATACTCACACCATACTTGTTTCATTTCGTATTAATAAACCAAAGTGGTTTTATAGGGTCCCATTTAGTATTGGAATGCTCTAAGATATGGTTGTGTTATGGATGGATTGTGACTTTGGTGGTCCCACTTAGATAATTGGATATTTCATTTTCACTTCATATAATCATTTTATTGGTGATATTGGGCTCTTTTGTTATGAATTTTGTTCTCTTTTGTTGTTGTTCTATATTTTATTTTATACTTTCATAGATTCTTTAATTGTGATCATTTGGATAATTATATTATGAAGTGCCAAGTTGGTTTTCTTTAAGTATATTTCTACTAGTTCTTCTTTTGAGTAACACTTATATATATTAGAAATGTTGGACTTATGGGTGGTATATCATGATTAAATCTTATTTGTTGGGTCTATTCATTCAAAAAGTGTGTTCTATGATTCTCATACACTAGTTTTCTGCACATTGCATTCTGGATTTCCCTTTTTCCTCGTGGTAGATTGGCTAGATTGTTGGATCATATAGAAACCTAGGATAGTTTTTAAAAAATGGTCAAGGAGTGACCCTTATTACATGGGTGGGTTCAGTACATTGGTGCGGGTTTTTTTTCAGAACTCTTGCAAGAGATATAGGAAGAGTCTAGATAACTCATGTTCATAATAAACCTTGTGTCTTCATGAGAATTGAGGGTTATGAGCCTTTTGCATTGAGTCTTCTATAATTCATTTTGATAAATTTTGGTTCATTTTGATAGATTTTGATATTATTCTAGGAATTTATATGATTTAAATGGTGATATTGAGAGTCAAAACAACATTATGCAATGATAATTTATGGCCTAGAAAACCATGTGTATCTTGGCATCATGGTCCAACCATACATCAAGGGGATATTTCATGCTCAGTGCATGGTTTTCCAATCAATATGGTCATGTCATATATAATTTCTATGCCCTCATATGGAATCATTAGTATGGTGTAATGTAATTTTCTAGTCCTTTTTGGGTATCCTTTAAAGAAAACTGGTTTCTTTTCAAGAATAAATAAAATTTCTTTTATTTTAAAAAAATTATAAATGGTGTTTTTTGATGAAAATTATTCTTTTCATGGAAATTTGAGGTTTTAGTATTTTAATAGTAGCTTTAAATTATGAATGTTTTTTTAAAAGTTGGTTTATGTATTGGATTTTAAATATATAGATTTAAAAAGGGGTTTAACATAGAGATTAAAAATATTTTTTTTTTATTTTCTTGTCATCAGTTTTAATTTAATTTATACAATCCTATTATGAATATAAATTATTTTTGAGTGATATGATTTAGGTTTGGTTATATTTTTTTCTTTCATAAATTTCATGTTATTTTAATTATTATTTCCCAAAAGGATTATAAGGATCACAAGAATTCAATCTCCCCATGTTTCGATGTCATTATTCGAATAGTCTACTCAACCCAGACCTTAAGTAAATTTATAGAGCTAGAGCACTCTATGTTGTTTTCTATATGCTATGGTGATCAAGGTATTCTAGTGGATACATGGTGACTTAAATATATCTTGGATATATTTAACTCTCCAAGTCCTTCTAAATCCATGGGATTGAGGGCTATCATTCTTATATTCACGGAACGAGGCCATGATTATTGGATATTTGTCATTGCATCATCATTTAAAAATGAAGTGTCATAGAAATTCTATACAACCACTTTCACTTATTGGATTCTACATGAGGAAGTGAAAGTGAATTGGATGGCTGGGCTTATGGTTATTTACAAGGGATAATAAATTATGATGAGTTTTTTGAACAATTTAATAAATAGTTTCCTTTTTCTCTATAGGTGGTGTCTTGTGATTCAATGAATACATATCAATTCATAATGGGTCCTTATTGAGAAACCAATTATATATTCGTTATATTTGCATATATCTCATTTTAAGAGTTATTGGATGAGGATTATGAACAAAATATTATTTTCATAAGTAGAATCGTGATTGGAAAAATCTATATCTACCTTGTAATTAAAGGGGGTTCCAAATTTTATGGGAAGATGAAATCATAGGATCATGATTTTGAGGTCTAATATCCAATATTCTATAATAGTAAATAAATATTTCGTCATGAGATTATTGAACAATGAACACATTATTATTTCATAATTGTTGTAAAACACATATTTATACCATAAGATCAATAAGTAAATTTATAATATAAGATAAAACTAGTACCCTAAAATATCTATCAATCATTGGAAACAATGTAATATTATACTTTTGTGGATCATTATTGAAAACGAATTATATATATGTGAGATAAATTGGTATTATGATGATAAATAAACATTGGAATTCACATTCTGAAAGAACATATAGAATGATTTGAAGTGTCTTATATGATGGTGTCTATATAAGTTTTAATATGACCATCAGCCAATCTAATCATTGTTCCATATTAAAATGGGTCTATATGAATATTGGAAATTATGAATGTTCATCTATATTACCATTATCAATTTTAATATTTGTTGTATAGAGAGTAATAATTGAAAATTAGTATTATTATATTCTAAGGGTGATCATGTTGGTTAATTATCATAGATATCAGGAATCATGGATTAAATAATTATAAACATCCATTATGATGTTCATTTATCAGATCATGGGATGGAGGTACTATTACTATGGTTTTCCCTTGACTAATCAGAAGAAGAACTCTAACAAGTGAGGTTAGAGAAGAACAATTAGTGGGAGAAGTTTAATTTAGAAAAGAACACCGCATGATAAATGTCATCTAAACCACCCCATGAAATTTAAACCATTTCAAACCATACCCTTAGTAAATATTTGGAACTCATTAGATTTTATTTATATTAGGGTTAAGTTGTGTTATTATTTAAACATGTTACAAAATTATATGGATTCTTACTCTTATAATTAATTTAATATGAACATATGATCTTAAAATAAGTAGAATAATTTGGATAATTAGAAATGTTAATTTGAAAAAATGGATCACACACCTGGAATCATTAAATAAAAATTATCCAATGGAAATTTTTTTGTATTTTTTAAAATGGTATAAAATGGTAGAAATTAAATAATATCGTAAGATATTGACTATATAACATCATATAAATGTAAGAATGAACCATTTCAATAAACTAAGTTCTATCTCACTATTTTTAGCAGTAAACACCAAAGAAAATTTTTAATGGTAGTTGTGGGTCTCAAGGGTTATGCTAGGGCACTAATGGGATGTGTAAAAATAAAATTGATAATAAATTATTACATAAAATTATACTCACCAGACCTATAAATACTCAGCCATACTCTGATTATTATATAACAAATTATAAATCACCTATTAATCTTACTCTAAAATAGTCTCTCTATTCGCACTCTCTTCATTCCAAAATAGTTTTTTAATCTATGGTTATGTTCCAATCTATGATTCTTAAGAGATATATGGGTTCGTAGTTCTCACTCGTCCTTTCCTGTTTGAATTTAATTTGTTTTACTGATTTTAAATTTTCATTTTATTTGTTTCATATATAGGTATCCATGTTTTCATCTCTTTATTGAACTATTATCAAGGATACATTACCCAAAACCCTTACTTCAAGCCCATTTTGTGTTCCATTATTAATCAGAATTAAGGGGTTAGTTTCTCTAACTTTAAAATTCAATTTATATTTCCATTTTCACATCCTTTTTATTCCCAAATTTATTTAATCATTATTTTTATAATTTTATTTTATGTTCTATAACTAATATATCTCACTCATGTAAGAAATCCATTAAGTATAATTATGCCTTATTCATAATCCAATGCTACACATAAACTTCTATAGAGATATAGAAATACTATAGATTGGTTAAATAACATGTGTTTTATATTACATGGTAATTTATCTATTTCTTGAGAGAATAAAGTGTATGTGAATATGGTACATAATATTATAGAGGAAATAACTCCTGAAAGATTTGGTCTGGTATATCCCAGTCATCATCCATGTGTAAAGGGAATGGGCCTTTATAGCACACCTACTTTTACACTCCAAGTGAATGTGCTATAGATTATTATCAAAAACATTATAAAATAACAAAACATCTATATGATTTTTTATAAAATAATTATTGTTTTGGTCTCTTATAATTGAAAACAAAAGTTTCCAACCTTGTTGAAAATCATTAATCATGATAACTAATCATTAGGTATTACTTAATTTTAGTTTTTGAAACTAGGAACCCCTTATTATTGATTATATAGGTTAAGAGAATTAATTTATACATTATTATTATTTTATTGAACTATAAAATTTATTAATGACTAATATAACTTATTATTCTATATGATAAGATCGTTTTTGATGTTTTCTATTAAAAAAATTGATAGGTATTTATAAGTTGTTATTCCTTTAACATTATTCAATGTATGGTCAATAATTATTTGATATGTGTTTGAATTCATTTTACTTTTATGTGATATGTGGGATAATAAATTATATATCCCATTGGGGTGATGATAGGTCTCATGGGAAAACTAAGATAGCTTAATAGGATGATCCTTAACCTTTTAGTATAATGAATTATCCCAAAGCCACAAAATTTGATTATTATGTGCATCATCATGAAATATTTGTAATAATTATTTGTTATATGCGATTATTATGTTACTTCCATGCTTTATACTTATCTATTCATTGATATGGATACAATTATACCCATAATATTTCCTATTCTATAACTATCCTTTATTTAATTCCATTATATTTCTATCACTTAATAATAATTTAATCTTACCAACATTATATTGTTTTCCCATTTATCCCAGTAATGAGGAGGGATATTATGATTAAACTGTATAAATAATAGAATTTAGGAATAATTTTTTTATCTTTTATGTTGTAAAATATCAATCTGATTTGTATTTATTATGTATCATGTCTTTTGAGGACATTAAAACCTTTATCTATGGAATGAATTGTCTTTTACTTTCTTTTCCATCTAATAAATGACCCACTGGGTCTGGTAATATGAATATGGGGGAATTACATGATGGTTCTCCTTCTTTTGTTTCTATTTTTTAAAAGGATACATCCATGAATTTATATTTAGTGTGGTCAGTTTATAAATTCCAAGACCTCTTCATCCAACACTATAAATTCCATTAATCTATGTAACTAATAATAACATATTTATAAATTCAATGGGTCAATATATCACATTTAACCAATGTTCCTGTGAAATTCATTAATAGCGGGGAGACACATTCAATGTATTGGATTTTTGTTCATCCTTGATTGTTCTAAGTATTACTTGATGATTTTAGAATAAAAACATGGTTAGTATCTTAATTTATTTTCTGTTTTGATCAATGGTTGTAATTAGGGAAGACATTTCATTATGGGTTAGAGGTCCATCTCTTTAGAAAAATTGAATTTTACATCATTATTGATTCATAAATTGATATATGGGAGATAATTATAACTCCATAACAATTTAAATTTAATATTATTTTATTTATTCCATGTTCCTTATTCCATTACTGATGTTTCAAGGTAAATTAGTGTGAAATTAAAAAAATTAATTAATTTCAATATTGGGTGCATATTATTCTACACAATTAGTTTTTTCCTTTCACTAACCATTAATATTTTGAATGTTCTTAATAGAAATGTTTCAAATAGTTATCTCATTGTCTCCCAATCCAAACAAAAACGGTATATAGTTGTCTAGGGGAATCCATTTAGGGGCACATGATTATGACATGATTTGTAAAACCGTGCAACTAAACAATGCATACTGAAATAAAAAATCTATAATGATTAAAATAATATATTTATCTACATAGAATATCTCTCCATAACCCTCCTCTTACCCTTTCATGTGAATATTCAATGGCACATTATGTTTGACATCCTCATTTATCCTCCTTCTCATTTGGTGTTGTCATTATTCAAATTTTCTTTCTTCCTTCCATAGTATAGAATTATACTATTATAATTTCCAATTTCAAAATTTTCCCTTCCTACACACACCATGAACTCATATTTCATAAATCATTAGGTTAGGGTTGTCTCTTATGGGAGATTTCTCCTGATTTTTAGGTTTGAATTGGATATATAAATAATAATTTCACCATGTATTCAAATTTTCATATATTATATACATGATAGATATAACACCCAAAGAATAGCTACCATTATGGTAGTATTTTACCAGATAACACATCCAATAGATCAATCACCATTCCACCCAATCACATTAACAATCCATGCAACCTACAATGTGTCTTTCTAAATAATAATAAGAGATAATGTACAAAAACATCATGATAGTGTCAAAAATATATCCAAAAAGGAAACTCAAGTGTTATTGTAAAAAAACTAGGAGTTTAACTGGAGGGAATGGATTCAATAAATATCATTTCTCTCATTATCAACTAGGAAAATCTCATATGTGTAGTTTTCACAACATGAATTTGGGACCCATGATAGTACCATAATCTCCTTGATATCTTTTCTAGTACCACCATAGTAGTGGAACAATGAATAATTAATGATAACAAACCAATAATTGTATACAGTGGAGTAAAAAATCTCAAATGATAAATTGGATCCCTCCTTAGTGGGAGGTAGAATCATTATTTACTCTACAACTAGGTTTGTCTTGTTTGATACTACAACATCCCATTCAATTATTTCTTATCATGTGGTATACCAATTGGGAATCAAAGATTAAATGATCCCTCATGTTCTTAGCATCAAGAAACCTCTTGGGAAAAAATCATATTATTTAACGGTCTATTGGGTTATATATCCAGTGATAAAGTGATTTTTTAAGTGAGTTAACTATTCGATAAATGGATATATTCAATTAAATACTTAGAGTGGACTAGAAGGTAGTATACAAATATCATATCGAACATTAGATCTAGAGAGTAAATTTCAAATCCCCTAATAGTTTTTTTCATCTATGTTAAGGAAGTTGGGATAGGAATGTAGGAAGATCAAGGCCTTTTTTGATTGCATATGGAACAATATCTTACCAGTATGAAGTGATGACCTCAGGTTTGACTGATGAAGCATTGAAAATGACTATTTTTACAATAGTGTAATGATACATTCATGTATTTCCACATGATTTATCTAGGATAACTCATAATTGGGATATCAAATTTTGTATCGATCTGCCTACGAGAACAATATGATTTTACTTCCATAAAAAAGAATATTACTAGTTGAATTTTGGGAAATAAGGTTTAAGATATATGGGTTGTAATGAAAGGGATTCATTAAACCTTGTATATCATCATGGTCCACTCCAATGCTATTCACATTATTGAAAGATTGTTACCTTGATTATGCGTTTTCTATCAAAAAATTTAATCAGGTCAAGATCATGAATTTTACCCTATTTCTAGAATTAATGATTTGATCAATTTAAGGGATCCAAATGGTTCTCTAAATTGATTAATTATTAGGGTTTCACTAACTATGAGTTAGGAAATGGTAAATCTTAAATATATCTTTTTAATGATGATTTGGCCACTATGAACTTTTGTCAATGCCCTTAGATCTTATAAATACACTGACATAATTCATGTACATTATGAATAAAATATTCTATAAGTACCTAGGCTCAATTATCATGATATTTTTTTAATATTTTGTTGGTGTGATATCAAACAATAAATGACAATGAAAGGTATATAAAAATATTATCAGTTATATCTCATGACCATCGAATATATCCTAAATTCACTAATATTGATTTCTAAATATAGGAATTATGATTCCTTTGTCATTTCATCTATATGAAAGTCTTTTTAGTCAATAATAAAAATAATAAGGAAATCATTTCTTGAAACAAACTAGGAACATCTTCGAGATATGGATATTTATTGGATTAATAGTCTCTTATCATTTTATAGTCTAGGATTTATTAAGACTCAATTCTCTTATAAATATAGTTAAATGGAATGGTATTATATTCAAATGAGTGATGATTTCTAGAAATATAATTAGGTGATTAAATGTATGCTTACTTATATACTTATCCTTATCCGTACAAAAAAACAAGAATAGGTATTTTGGTTTATTGTGTGTAATCTAGATTTGGATAGGGTTATGTTAAAATGAATGGAGAAAAAGTTGTAGCTAATGTCTCATTGAAATTATAAGAACATGAAAATAAATGTATAGAACAGGATTTGGAAATAGGTGAATTTTCCTAAACATAAAAAACATAGCTCCAATACCCATTTGATGAAATGTTCACCCTTTTTAAATATCATATATCTTGAAACATGTATTTTTACTAATTAATTTTAACCTATTGAAATTATGAGGGATGTGATATATCTTGATCTTCATATTTTCATTTTTTATATCATTTTGAAAGGATATTATTTGGTTGATTCTTTGATTTAAAATTCATATAAAAATGATCCAAGTGTCTAATGACTAGGGAAATCATATGTGAGTACTTACATACTAGTGGTAAGATTGTATAGAATAAAATCATGAAATGATTTCTCATTCTCATTAATTCCATTTTGATCTTGGTTGGCATGGTAAAGGAGGCTCAATGGTCAAATCCTGACTACATCAAAATTAAGAAAAAACACAAGTGTATGGATACCATTAAAGGATAGTCCGAGGTTTAAAATTAGGTTCTTATCTTTTTTAATTTAATATTAATTATTTCATCATACCAATAACATATAATTTATAATAATAATCATTCTCAATTGTTTTTGAAACGATGTGTCTAGAAAGTAAATGAGAAAACCATTTTTGGTGGTCGAGCATGATTCTGAACCAATAATGTTATGATATGTCTAATCTATCAATAGGTAAAGACTAAACATAAATGAAAATTAGGAATTTTACTTTCAATTCAGATAATAGTATATAAATTTGTGCCAATTAACAGGGGCTTTACCCATGGCCTATCATAGAAACATTTAATGTAAGATGTTATTTAGGTAATTATGGACTACCTTACAAATTTGGGAAATTTTTTACCAATAAAAATGTCCAATATATTATAAGATCTTTAAAATCTCCATATTCAGAACATGGTGAAATTTCATGGAGTTCCCATTTGAATTTTTTAAAGAATAACTTATATTAAAATCATGTTTTCGGTGATACATTCAACAATCCCCTGAAACTCAGTTTTTTATGAGGATGATATATCATCCCCAAATAGATAAATTGTCAAAAAATACTATCAGGAACTTGGAAAACATGATTTTAGCTATTATTTTTTTTATGGATTATGAGTTGATTATTGGACTTTATTTGAGTCTTAATATAGTAAAAGACAGAAATCCTTAATAAATTTGATTACATTCAATAAATTATATGTCCATCCATGTTAAAATTCACTTTTTTATTGGATATATGGATACCTTCACTAATAGGTCCTTGTGTTATCCATGAGACTATAGTTTAAATCTAGACGATAATGAAATAGATGGACGCAAAAAAGATTCAATATATTTATTATATAGATCATAATTTTCAATAGTTATCTTTTTATATTGGTGACCATGTGTTATTGAATGTGTGAATGAGAATGAATCATCCATGTTTTTGAAAATAGGGGAAATTAAATCCTCGACACGTCAAACCATTTGAAATTTTTGAACATATTGGTGATGTTTCATATCAGTTTTCCTTACCTATAATATTTAGTGTAACTCCATGAGAATTTAATATATATTTATCTATAAAAAATTATTTCATTCATAAATTTCTATTCGTGTAACACCCACTTTAGACGAACGATGACATACTATTAAAATATTATTACATAATATTGTAGTTATTTCCAATTAATTATATTGAATGGTATAAATAGAAATATTTAAATTATTTAAATTTATGTTTTACATGTGTTTAAAATCAACTCATTATTTATTAATTAATTATAAATGAAAATAAAAATCATTAGAAAATAATGACTTTGTTTTTCTGAAAAGCAATTTTTATGCTCACAATGTGTTTTTATATTAATAAACTAAATTAATCAAAAAAATTCAATGATATTAGTGAAATTTAAATTTAATATAATCAGTCATACTTTTTTATATTCATCCAATTTTTTTCTAGGAATGGAATGAGAATAAATATAATTTTATACTTAAAAATGTTTTTTCTTATAAAATGGCTTTTGTTGTGTTTGGAGCACTAATTTTGAAATTAATATATACCAATTATAGAAACTAAATTGTGAAATATTGAATAAATATTTTTAATTAGGATTTATATATTTTTAAAATAGATACTTTTATTTTAAGGCATTTTGAATAATAACCATGGTTAAATTGATCACCTCGGTATAGGGAAAATCGGGCTAACCATTGTTAATACTAAATGTTTAGGAAATAATGTTTCATATTAATCTATATTAGCTAAATTAAATTATACCCTTATCAAATTACTATTTAAATTTAATTTTTAAGGGATATTTTTTCATGAAAATAACCATTATAATATTTAATATAAACTGAAATACAAAATGCAACAATCATACTTTTAAATATCTCTTATATTTCTAAATAGTGAAATAGAATGTTTTGAATGAATATTGTTTTTTATTTTTAGAATAATTAATTTATTTTAATGATGGTAATTTATTTCTAAATATCATTAAGTGTGTAATTACCTATAATGCTGAAGTAAAGAAGACATAGTATTTCTTTAATTAAAAAAATAAAAAAATGATTATAAGAATATTAAAAGGAAAATAATTAAAGTGAGTTATTGAGTTAAAATAATTTTATATATTAATATAACATATCATTGTTTTTTAATGTTATATGTTAAAATTAAATCTTTTTTAATGGTATCTTTCAATTCATTGTAACTGAATATTGTCAAAATGAAATTAATTATATTTTAAAAAATTAAAAATTATAAAAATACTTAACGAAGGAATGGTAGAAAATATACACTCTAAAATTTTATTCCTATTCAAATAATGATACAATTTTCATCTTATGAGTAAAATTGTTAACCATTAGTAGTGAATTATATATCTTAGTGGATATGGATAAAATATGATAACTAAGGGGTTAAACCAAAAGATAATTTTAAAAAATGTTATATTCCTATCCAAATTATATTAATTGATGGGATTTAAAGCATACAATATTTTTGATTTTAACTATATCTAATTTGTAACATTATTCAAGATAGAGAATATTTTATATTTTATTCATTTAAGAAATTTTAAGGGTGTCCATCCCCTCCCTTGAAAGAAGCCAACCCTCCTTTCTCCACATTACACCACTTTGAATAATATAGCTCTACCAAACCCTAATAAATTTTATTATAAACATCTTTAACTTCATTTTACTGTATCTAGTCTTAAAATAAAAAAAATATTGAGTCCTTTAGTTGATATATAAATTATTTTACAAAAAGAAGATGAAATTTCATTAACTGATCACCCTCGTTTTTTACTTAATATTTTACCACCTCTAAATATATGTAATTTATCAAAAAATAAAAAAAATAGTATCATTAATATACTTATTAATTATTATTATTATTTTGAAATACGAATTATCCAATCAATTTCCCACAAAATAGGAAGTCAAAGTATCACTTATGAATACGTATAACTTACCATCTCCAAATTGTGATATAATCTATTTTTCATAACTATATTTTATTCATGGGTATTATGAAGGGTTAAATGTTTATATATTATATTTATGACATAATTATGTTTCTACAATGATAATATAATATAAAAATAATTACAATCCACTCTGTTGTATAATGATAATGTCACTTGTGCAAACATGTGGACTACCACCACCATGAACAGATGTGATTCGATTTTCATTTTTTTACATGGTTGGTAAAAAAGATGTATTTTATTAATATATTTGATTTATATGATATAATAATGATTATATAAAGGTTAATTATTATTTACCTTTCTTTATTTGCATCCATTGTTTGGTGAACAAGGAATTCATGTGTATAAATGGCCGACCATCTTAATGAATGGAGTAATTAATTTCACTATGTATAACTTTAGTGAATGAATGTACATATATATATAATTAATATATATACTAATAATATAATCAATAATATTCTTTATGTGATTTAATAATGATAACATTTCTAGGAAAAAACAACCAACCCCAAATTAATATGGAAAAAATAAATTACCAACACCTGGAGATGAGGAGTTTAGAAAATAATTATTGATAAAAAGGAGTTAAAATGTTATAAAGGTATCATATATGATATTATAAGTATATAGATAAATTTTTATATAATTACAATAAATTTCTATTTGTTATTCAGGAATAAATATCACTTTCTGGGAACTTGGAACTCATGGTAAGGGGGTTATTTTTTAATACTATTTTAATCAATATTATTTGTGCTGGAATTTATATTAAGGAAATTATCTGATAATTAATTAACTAATTCCCTTTTATTTATTATTATCTGGTTATTTAATAAAATATAATATTAGCCCTTTATTTTCTTCTATTTTAGAACCCATGAGATGTAAATCATGTTTTATTAAGAAAATATACCTTTATTTAATTTTTCAATTGAAAACACTTCCTATATAATATCTTTTTTTTCTATAAATTATCTCAAAAATTCTTTTAATATTGTTATAAGATTTTTTAAATTTATTTTTACCCATGAATTACTTTTAAAAATGTTTTAAAATGAATATTCTTATTATCTTCCAAATTGAGATAATTTTTGTCATTTTTTACAACGGTATTAATGGAATTTATCCTTTTAACTTATTTGAATGGAATTCAATTTCCCACCATCATGACCACCCAACCCATTGACTATTATATTTCATTTTTCCAAGGAACCTTTGAAGAAAAAATTTTCCATAATATTTTGTAATTTTGTATATTTTAATGAAGTGAATTAAAATTTAAAATGGTATTTTACTTAATAAATATAATAATATATATTTTAATAGAAGTTTAATATAATATTAAACCCTTTGATTTTATTTAATGTTTACTAGGGATATGATGCAATTATACCATTATTGTTATTTTTTGGATGGTTTGTGATTATTTTAGTAATATTTTAATGAAACACATTTATTTTCCATGAGTTATGCTATGATGAATTAATGAGATATTTGTGAAACGTTTTTCATTCCCACAGCACAACCAAAGATTTATTTTTTATAAAACCTATTTTTTTCTTTGGTTATTCTATGATTAATGTTTTATCATCTTATGAAACATGTATGTATGATTTTTTATATGTGATGGGTGATCCCATAATTGTATAGCCCACAAATGCATTAGGTAAATATGGATATCTCTTGAGATAAATAGGTTTGGAATGGGGGGTCATCCCAATTCAGTAGGGGTATACATCCATTATAATAATCATATAAGTGAATCGTGATTTGTTTGATGGAATGAATTGTGATACCATTTCTCGATGAGTGTATTTTTAGTGAACCTTTACTTCTGAATAAATTATTTTCTTTTCTTATGATTATTCCAAAAATCAATGTCTTATTAAAATGTTAATCTCCCATTGATCATTCACTTTTATTTTATTATTATTGATGTCTTATGAACAGAGAAAATTAATAAATTTACCCAATACTTTGATCTATTATATATAAGATATTATATTCAAATGATATGTCAATGTCCTCTTGACATACGCTCATAATATATTTATTAGATCAGGGTTTTATCCATTGTGTGCACTTATTAAGTATACAATCTCAACCTTTCTTTTGTTTTCTTTTACCAATTTATGAATAATGTTTCTATATATATAAGGATAACAAAAGGTTCTAGTTATAAAGAATATAGTTGGAGAGGAAATAGATATCTTATGAACAAGTTATTATCTTCCAAAGTATCCAATTATATAAGCACTATACTATTAAGACATGGATTTTTATGTTATATATGGAATATTTATCTAATAGTGTATAATATCTATGTATGAAAAGTATGGGTTTATATAGTTAGTATTAGAGTAATTTTTATTTAACTCTAGAAACTAGGATAATATGACATTAGTGATAGCCTTGTGGATAAGTATAAGCATATGAAAACATCCAAAAATTTTCTAAATGATTATGGATGGTCTAATTTAAAACTATGTTATCATAGAATGAAAATAATGTGTCCAAATTTAGACATCCAATAAATATTTTTTATTGATTATGGGGTTTCCCACATTTATTTTTATTTCAAACACTATGGTATTCTATTTTAGTCAATAACTAAAACATGAACAAAACATGTTAAGGATAAATTGGCATAGAATTAAATGATTTTACTCACGAGCATGAAAATGTTATTAAAGATATAATCCAATATTTATATGCTTTTATAATTATAAATTCTCAATATATGAATATTTTTAAGCTTCTAAATGAGAAAATTAATGAATAACATAGTCTTGTGTCCTTCTAGAGGCAACACCCAACTCCTTTTAGTGCGTCTTCAGATCCATTTGTTCTTTAGAAACATATTTGTACCACTAGAATGACATTTTCCATTATCTATTGTTCATAACATGAAAATGTTATTTATTTTATTTATCATTTTTGATGAGAAATAGATTATTGGTGGGACCATATTAAGAATAATAGGTAACTAGATGAAATTTAAAACATGTAGTTGGATGAATTTTAGAGAATATTTTTCAATGTGTACATTCGTCTTATTTTTATGAAAAATGGATTGAATTCATTTAGATAAATTATTAATACAATGAATCTATTAGTACCTATGATGATAATTTTACAGGACATGGAAGGTATGCAACTGGTTTTATCACCTAACATAAAAGTAAGTTTTATTGATTCTTAGGTGGGGTAAAACATGTTTATAAATGGATTTATCGATAAGAGAGTTAATTAGATATAAATAAATCATATTATATGCTATTAATGTATAAATAGATATTTGAGTTACCTATCTATCCTATAGTTTTATAAGAAATTAAATAAGGAGTTCAATGGTAATTATCAAACTCATGGAGAGAAGATAAAGTTATTTTCATTATGACCAAGGTGTGGATGTAAAATAGGTGGTAGTTATCATAAGGCGGTGGTATTTTTTTGATTAATATAATAAAAGGTGATTGGGAATCTGAATGGCATAGTGATCGGAATATATTTTCCAACGATGGAGGAAAATCTCCCCAAAATGCACCACCCACACTCTAGTGTTTCAAATACATGGTGTATAGGATTTATACTAAATTATTCTCCAACATGAGGGTTAAAGATGATGATTTATTTGAAAACCTAGTTAAGCCCAAAGAAAAAAATAAATATCTTGAGATCACTTTTTCAGATGTAGATAATGATGTAGTAAAATGTATACTTACAATTTAATCGAGAACTATTAATTTACTATTTGATTCAAGATCCACCAACTCTTTTAAATCAGAATAACTTTATAAGGGTATCACAGTACCACCATAATGATTATATTTTTAATTATAATTGGAAACATCTAGTTATATAAGGATATCATCATGATTCTATGATTTTACTCCAATTGAATTTTGTGTGTTAATCTTGTTAATTTCCCCTAGTTCAATTCAATGAAATTTTGGTCTGGGATTTTATTTAAATTTATAAAGTTAATGTCAATTTTTTTTGGAAGGTATTAATTTTTAATATTCCAAACCAACATGAGATTTTTTGTCTAGGTGGTTATTAATATGAACTTATAATGGAAATTACATACATTATGTGGGTGTTGATTCCTATATAAAAGTTCTATTTATAAAATTGGTAGGGAATAATGTCAACATCGATGAAATGCCTATTATTCAATATTTTTTGATGTATTCATTAAAAAAATTACTAGTAATACACTACATTGCAATTTTGACAACCCATTAGAGCTTATACCCAGTGCTACACCATTTTTTAATGACTTGATATATAATGGTCTTGATTGAGTTATAGGTAGTGAAGAAGCAAATTCAAACGAATCATGGATAGGTATCTATTTTTACAAGTGTGTCACATTGGTGTGAACCTGTTATTGTTTTCCAATATAAAGATATATTGATATGGACATGCATTTTTTATTTGGGATTAATAATATCACAATCAATAATAAGTATTCCTTATCTCATAATGATGACTTTTTTGATCAACTTCATGTAGCTCAATTCTATTACGATATTGATAATTGTTCAAGATATCATCTATTGAGGATCAATAAGTTCGATATAGCCATGAATTTTTTTTATAAAAGGTATGGACCCCATGAATATATATTGATATCATTTTATCTTACTAGTTCCCCTAATGTCAATATGGATTTAATTAATAGTAAATTTAGAGATTACATTGAATAGTTAGTGGTTATATTTCAATAAAATATTATATTATATACCAATGTCATGGAATAGTATAAATATAACCTATGGATTATACAAAATATCCAAAGGAATGAGAATATGTAAGAAAAATTTTCATAGTTTGATTTTTATATATAAAAAGATTCATTTTTTATATAATCATTAAAAAGGTATATTTGTGGATCTATCAATGATGTAATCCATTGAATGTTGGGCAAGACCAACCACTATGCACGAGGCTCATAGTTTTCTTATTTTAATAGGATATTATTGATGCTTTGTGGAAAATTTCTCATGGTTTTCCAATCCACTCCCAATGTGAACTCCTAAGAGAGCTAAGTTACTTTCAATATATGAATGTGATGAAAATTTCAGGATCTAAAGAGAAGGTTATTTAGCTCACATTTTCTCATAATTACCAATAAAGGGTAAGTGTTTGTAATCTATATTTATTAATTTAAGAGTTGATTAGGGTGCATCCTCAACATAATGACATAGTTATATCTTATGCCTTGTGATAATTGAAGAATCATGAGAAAAAATTCCAAAATCATGAATTTGTGTTTTTATGGTAATTTTTATATTAATTATATAGAGGAGTTATATTTAAAAATAATTGGGTGATATTTATAGTGAAAATAAATCATTGAAGTAAATTTTCACTCAAAAATATCTGAATATGAATTAGAGAATATTATTGGTGTTGATTAATGTTTATGACTTCTTAATAAATAACCACACTAGAATGTAAAATAATGAGGTTAATGATTTTATTCAAAAGAATCATGCTCGTTTATTTATGAAGAGGACCACAATGGAAAAAATATTTCATGATTTTCAAAAAATGTATCTAGAAGTTTTGATTGAAGGGGAGAAATATTTTCCATTCATAAATTAGTGTTCAACCATCTAAACATGTGAGCATAAATGAGGTTCATAGGAAAGATGTAAAACTATAAATGAAGGTGAGAAATGTTTCTGAGGTTAATTGTGATTATGATGAAATGAAAATGTTTAGGAACCATTATTGTCTTCCATATATACATGATTTTAAGATTGAGTAATTAGATAAAGACCATACTTCAATATTACATATTAGTAATGTAAGTAAAAATATATAAAGAGGTATGAAAGAATATTTCAATTAGAAAAATGTGAAAAGATATATTTCAGAGTAGGTGTTTTCATGATTGGTATTTGTTCACATTAAGGTTAAGAGACATAATTATAATGGTATGTTACAACCATTACACATGCCAAAATGGAAATTTAAAAAATTCACCAGGTATTTTATCGCTGGACACCCCAAAATGCTTAAAATCCTTAATTTTATTTGGGTTGTAGTCGATTTAATTACAAATATAGAACAATTCATTACTATCATTGTATATTTCTATCTTAATAACCATTATATAATAAAAAATTATGTAATAAGGTTTCCTCAAATACCATATTTAATTTTATTAGATCAGGATTCGATACTTACATCAATGTTGTAGGGAAATCATTAGGAGGATATTGATACATTGTTGAGTTTTAGTACTGCTTATCCTCTATATATAGATAGTCAATATGATAGAAACATTCAACCCCTATAGCTTAGTCTGATAAATTAGTATATTTATTTCAAATGTGGTTTGGATCAACACCTTCCTATAGTAATTGTTTCTCAGAATAATATCTTTCACTCTAGAATTAAAATAGATCCTTATGAATCCCTATACGAATAAAGTTAATAAATCTAACTAAATGGGATAAATTTGGAAAACTAATCCAATTGGAAGTTTATTTAACTAATTAAATGTAAAAAAATATAGATATATTTAATATTGTGTCAAGGATGCTCAAAAAAGTGGGGAAAGTTGTGTTGATAATTTTAAAATTGATTTTGTGTTTAGATTATCTCAAAAATAGTATATATAAATATCTCTATGGATAAAGGATATATAATTTATAAAGAAGGTTAATTTTATCCCAAGGTATCATTGCCCTCTTGTGACTCTTAATCATGTAAGGATATTGGCTTACACTTGGAACTTCTCACAAACCTCTTTAATGTTCACGATGTGTTAGAAGTATATCGCCTTAGGAAACACAAATATGAATCTTCATATGTACTGAACATACTTTCAATAATACTAGACTTTCATATTTCTTATGAATAATAACCATTGTGACTATTGGTTTATAAAAAAAATGTTATATGGAATAAGGATACTCACCAAGTTAATGTTTTCAGAAGTAATCATAAATTCAAAGAACCTAGTTGAAATTTAGAGGATATAAAGAAACAAAAATATCATCATTTGTTTCTATCACAGTGAATGAATTTTGAGGATATAAATCAATTTAAATTGGGGTAGAATTTAATTCCCTGACATTTTTATGATATAGTTCTCTATAAAAAAATATTTCTTTTAAATCTTGTTTTACATGAAACGTCGAGTTTTAATGAATGGTGATATAAGATTAAGATATTTTTTTAAATGTGACAATTATCGCTTGGCTGTAGGATTAGAGGGTATGTATAAGAATAATTAAATTAATATAACCTCATTTTTACATATTTATAAAATTAATTTACCAGTTTTCAATTAATTAGAAATTAAAATAACAGTTATTTTTAAATAATGGATATGATTTTCTTAAAAAAAATTTCATATGAGTAATTTTTTTTATAAAAATAAATTAAATTAATCCTTATTTATATAGTATTTTAATAAAATTTATATATTATATATTCATAAAAAAGTTAAAATTCATATAAATTTTTTTCTAAGTATGAGATAAAAATAGACTGAGTTTTATACTTCAAAATATATTTTTCTAAAAAAAAGTTTTCATCTTTTTTCATACATATTGTGTAATTAATTTATTCCACATAGAGAAATTGAAATATAAAAAATATATACAATTTTTCTGAATCAAAAGGTCAAAACATGGTAAATAAGCTCCTTTTATTGTTCGACACTATGAATAGTAACCATGGTAAAATTTATCACATCGATAAAGGGTAATTCATGTAAACCTAGGTTAAATCATAATGTTAATGTTATCATATTTAATTTTAATTATTTTTTTATGAAGATATATCAACCCTTATCACTGTAGAATAAAAATTTCATTGTTTAATGGCCAAATTTATATGAAAGTTTCCAATATAATATTTAAAGAAATGAAAAATACAAAATGTAACTATCTTACATTTAATTACCTCCTATGTCTTCACATGTGGATGAACGAAATTTGTGTATGAATATTGGTAGTTATTTTAGCAATAATTAAGTTTAACTATTGATGTGAAGTTGTTTCTAGTTTTTATTAATTATAATATTACCTCAAATAAATACACAATGTTGAAACATTATTTCTTCAATTAATTTTAAAATAAAGAAATAAACGTAAAAAAATTAAAATTAATATAATTTTATTTGGTTGTAGTATTATGAAAATGATATAGTTTTACATAAAATATTAATATTTTTAGATGACTAAATTTGAATTCTAACTTTTTCTCGGTTCCTTTATTGTCAAGTTGAATGAATAGTGTCCTAAATGACAATAATAATAATTTATAAAATGAATATTTTAATTAAATATATAAACTTAAAAAATATAAAAAAATTTGGATAATATATTTCATTTCATTTCACTTCTTTCCCACTTATGATACATTTTTTACATTGTAACTAAAACTAACACCCTTTAAAGGTAAAAATAATGTAACAATGGTTATTGTTAAACTAGGTTAACTAAGGGGTTAAAGAAAAAGATTCAACCGATATTTCATGAATCAGCCTAGGCACCCTGGTAACCCGATAACCGAGCTGGCCCAGACGTATCCTAAAGAGGATTCCCGATCCCCACGGGTCGGCGACTAGCACCTTGCATCGTACAACATACAAGTGGGAACGATTTTCCCAAAAAAATGCTGAAGCAAAAGAAAAGAAAGAAGTATGCATAACATAAGAAACACCACTGGGATTGATGTACCTGAATACAACATGGCATAAAAAGCCCAAAGTACAACAACCCAAGTACTAAAGATGGGAAAAACAGCTGGATCCACCTCCAAGAGATTCATTCCTTTTGCTCGAGCCTGGAAAAAGGAAGTCTAGAAACACCTGAAGGAAAGAGTAGGGTGTGAGCCTAAGCCCAGTAGAATACCACCAAAGATTCCATAAGAGATGCCAAAAATAGATTATCCAAAGAAATGCTTTCAATTTTCAAATAAATAGGTTTGGAAGCACAAAAGCATATTTCAACAAACATGTAATACATTTTCATATGATGGAAAAATTACTTTAAGAAAAGGCTTTACAAATGATGGAATATTTCTAAAACAATGGCTTAAATAAAACATTTATATAAAATAGTTTATATAAATTCAGAAGGCATGTAAAACAGTTCACAAGCATTGGCATACTTTTATATCTCAAATATAAATAAACAAGTGAGCAACATGGTCATATACCAAAAGGTACGATAGTATTAACCAGTTATAGGATTCTGCACTCTCTATGTGAACTCATCAAGATGTGTATACACATGTCCCTAAGTCAATGGCCAATGGAGACTCGTCACCAACCCGTTTGGGAGGTGACCCACTACATGTATGTTTTAGAACGTTGTTGTAGCATAGAGTGTATCCAAATAACTCACCAACTACCTAAATCTTTCATGCCCTCTTAAATGATGGGAGAACTATTTTATGAATTCTTAAAAGATGATCAATCTCATTTTTCCATTTCAAAAGTTCCAATTTCATTCCATTTAAAACCAAAATAGGTTTTATTCAAAGCATGCCTTTTTCACAAGATAAAACCAATGGGTTTCTATCAAATAATTCTAATCCATTTTCCTAAGTTTGAAATCCATTCAAAACCAATTCCACAATTACACATTTCATTTCCACAATTAAATTCAACAATTTAATTGAAAACATTTCCATCAAATCCACAATTTAAATCGGCCAATTTCCATAAACACACCCAATTCAATTGAATTGGGGTTTTCCCAAATTTCAATGCCAAAACCATTTCCAATATCTCAATTCAATGGAATAGAGTTTTTATCAACTAATTGAAAGAAACATGAGTAATTTAATTTAGATCAATAATTGAAATAAACCATGTAAATACAATGATAAACAATTTGGAAAGTCGGGACGGAACCACCTACCTCGAAGTTTTTGACCAAAAACACAAAGGTCGAGAACACTTAAGAAAACTGGGTATATTATTCAAGAACCCACCTTAGATATCTTATCCTAGAATTTTTATGACCAAATATCGTCAAATTCGGTACCACACACTTAGATCTACATATAACGGGCACATATCTAAGAAACAGAGAGAAAAGGAGAAGTAGATCTAGGTAGATCTAAGAAACCAATCAAGAAAAAAAGAAGAACAATCACATATCTTGAGAATCCCGCTTCGATTCACCAAGAGGAGCCTTTGGATCATCTCCGGAACAAATAGAGAACCTTCTCTGACCCCAGAAGAAGACAAATCCCGAGTTAGGGCCACATAAGAGAAAAAATGAAGCATTTAGAGGCAAAACAGCCAAGATCCACAATTTAAGGATCTAAATTTAAGTGACTGCATGGTTTGTCCACACTGTTTGTCAAACCGTGTGCACACCGTGTGGATCTCACTTTCAAAGATTGCTAGTCCACACGGTTTAGTCACATAGTTTACCAAACCGTGCACACACCGTGCGTACCCCACTGTCCAGTGCTTCTAGGTTGGCACGGTTTGATCGCACGGTTTATCAAACCGTGCACTAATCGTGCACAAGACATTTCTTTTTTGTTTCACTTAAATTTACACCCAAACACACCCCCAAGTCACTACTCCAAAACAAAGGCACTTAGAGACAATACCTGAAAATGTAACGGGATGGTACCACCTCCCCATCATAAGATCTTTCTGCCCCTAGAAAACCTATTAAGAATCCTCCACGTCAAGAAGAGGAGGCCACTGCTCTCTCATTAGTGCCTCCCTTTCCCACGTCTCATGAGAATATGAAACATGCTGCCAATGTATACAGACTAGAGGTACCGTTCTCCCACGAAGTACCTTGGTTTCAGAATCAACAATCCTAACTGGTCGTTCAGTCACAGATTAATCTGGTTCAATTTCAAGATCACTCCAACTCACAGCATGAGATGAATCGGAGAGGTACTTCCGCAACTGCGATACATAGAACATGTTATGTATCGACATCAGCTATGGTGGTAGAGATAGACGGTAAGAAACTTTTCCCACAAGACCAGCAACCTCGAAAGGTCCCACAGAACGAGGAGCAAGATTCCCTTGCCTCCCAAGCCTTCGATGACCCAATCGGGGTGAACCATTCAAGAACACCTGGTCACCAACTGAGAACTCTAAAGGTCTACGGTGACTGTCAGCATAATACTTGTACCGACTCTATACTATCAACATTCTATGATGAATCAACAGGATCTTAGTTGTCATCTCTTGGACCAAACTCGGTCCTACTATGGAAATTTCACCAATCTCTGACCAACATAAAGGAGACTTACAAGGACGGCCATACAAATCCTCAAAAGGAGCCATCCTAATTGCAGATTGATAACTATTGTTATAATAAAACTTAGCTAACCCCAGATGATCATCCCAAGATCTTCCAAAGTCAAGAACACAAGCACAAAGCATGTCCTCAAGGATTTGAATAGCTCTCTCTGTCTGGCCATCTGACTGTGGATGGTAGGCCGCGCTCAAATGGACCTGAGATCCCAGTTCCTCTTGTAGGCCTCTCTAAAAGTGAGAAGTAGGCCAAGGATCCCTATTAGAGACTATTGCAGATGGAACTCTGTGCAAACGAACAATTTAATTAACATAGATATTTCCATATTCCCTAAACATTGGTTGTATCTCGAATTAGTATAAAGTGATCTGACTTGGTCAGTCTATCGATCATAACCCATATCGCATTATTCTTCCTTTCGGTTTTAGGTAACCCAACCACAATGTCCATTGATATTTCATCCCACTTCCATGTAGGGACTGTACGTGGTTGAATCAAAACCGAAGGTTTCTGGTGCTCGGCTTTCACCTGCTGTCATTATAGCAACGAGATACAAACTCAGCAATGTCTCGTCTCATACCTGGCCACCAGAACTGTCGCCGCATATCAAAGAACATCTTCGTGGTTCCTGGGTGTACTTCCCACTGAGAGTTATGGAAAACCCCCATCACATCCTTCCTTGCTGATAACGACACAACATAACAGTTTCGATAACATATGACACCCTTTTTGGAGAATGACCACAGGATGTCAGTATCCCCACCATAAAGAGAGTCCCTAAAGCTATGGAATTCATCATCCAGTTTTTATTCATGAAGAATCAATTCGAGGAGAGAAGAAGTCAACTGAACACTGGCTAAAGAAACATCATTCCCATTCCACTAAACTCCAATATGATGCTGAGCAAAAAGAGACATCAAACTCCGCTCTTCTAAATATTCTTTCACCGCCTAAGATGTAGGTTTCCTACTTAACGCATCTACAACTACATTCCCTTTCCCTGGGGTATAGGCAATGTCAAAGTCAAATGATTGCATGTACTTCACCCAACGCCTTTGGCGAAGTTTCAAATCTTTTTGAGAGAAGATATAACTCAAGCTCTTGTGGTCTGAAGACAAAGTAAACCTTTCTCCATAAAGGTAATGTCTCCAACATTTAAGTGTGTGCATTACAGCTGCATGTTCAAGGTCATTGGTAGGATAGTTCTTCTCATGAGCCTTAAGCTGAAGAGACCCATAGGCAACAATATGATTACCCTGCATGAGGAAACATCCCAAACCTGAACCCGATGCATAACAGAAGACCACATAACCTATCCTAGCCTCAGGAAGAGTTAACACTGGTGCAGTAGTCAAAAGACGCTTTATCTCAACAAAAGAACTCTCACATTTATCATTCCAAGAATACTTCACTCCCTTTTAAGTCAGTGCAGTCATTGGAGAAGCTAACTTTGAGAATTATTTAACAAACCGGTGATAATATATTGCTAATCCCAAGAATCCCCAAATCTAGAAAACATTTCGTGGTTGTTCTCAAGTCATAACAGCCTTCACCTTTTTAGGATCAACTGATATTCCTTCATCATACATGACATGTCCCATGAATTTCACTTCTCGAATCCAGAAATCCCACATTGAAAGCTTGCCATAAAGTCAGTGAATACTTAAAAGCCTAAGAATTGTTCTCAGATGATGCACATGATCCTCCTCAAATTTACAGTAGACATGAATTTCATCCACAAAGACCACCACGAAAGTATCTAGATACTCATAGTAAACTGTGTTCATCAAAGCCATGAAAAAATCCGGAGCATTTGTTTGTCCGAAGGGAATAACAAGGTACTCATAATGGCCATACCTACTCTGAAAAGCGGTTTTAGGAACGTCAGATTCCTTTATCCTCAACTGACGGTAACCAGATCGAAGATAAATTTTTTGAAACCACTTTTCCCCTTTCCATTTATCAAACTAATCATCAATTCGTGGTAACAGATATTTGTTCTTTTTCGTAACTCGATTGAGGTTTCGATAATCAACACATAAGTGAAGAGAACCATCTTCATTTTTAGCGAATAGAACAGGTTTTGCCCAAGGTGACACACTCGAGCATATAAATCTTGTCTCAAGAAGACCGTCTAATTGAGAAATCAGTTCTTTTAGTTCATCTGGATCCATTCAATAAGAGGGAATAGAAACCAGTTGAGTACCTGACATTAAGTCGATATAAAAGTCAACCTCTATTACAGGTGGAAAACCAGAGAAGTCAGAAGGAAACAAGTCTGGAAACTCAACGAAAACTGGAGGAAGATCACCACACATTGAGTCTCTCTCCAGATAAAAAGTAGACACTAATATAACATTCCCCAACTCTGGATAAGAGGGTCCGGCTCTGCTTGACCTTGGGTCCCATTCTCCATGAAAAACAAGAGACACACCACTGGGTGTAGTAAGGTAGACCCATCGAAGAAAACAATTGATCCGGGCTTTATTGGAAATGAGCCAATCCATCCCAAAAATGACGTCAAAAGATTTCATGTCGAGAACCAAGAAATTACAAGAATGATCAACATATGATAGAGAGAAGACACAAGTAGGACTACAGAGACCCTTCTCTCTCATAACACCAAGGGGTGTAGTAATATCCGTTGCAGAAGGTAAAATCTCCATAGGAATATTTAGAAGATTAACAAGACGGGTTGAAATAAAAGAGTGAGATGCACCCGTATCAAAAAGAGTTGTCACTATAGATGGAGCTATAGTAATGGTACCTTTCACAGTTGTAGGATCTACATCAGATACCTCTGGCGACTCTTCCACTACATGAAGAATCTTAGTTCCGGATGTATGTGGCTGGAACCCTTTCACGTGTAATGCATTTGATTTCCCCACAATATTTGGAGGTGATGATGATCCTGTTCCACTACGCGGAGTATAGAAGTGATGGAAGAATCTCTGTAGGTGCCCTAAACGTCTGTATGATCTATAGTTCTTGGGTGCCTCAGTTCAAACCCTCTTAGAATGTCCTGGAATCCCACACTAATAGCAAGTCAAGAAAGCCCCACCTGGTTCTACCAGAGGTCTGGAATGACTCTGTTTCTGAGAACCACCATGATAAACATCGCGCTTCGGTTTTCCTTTAAAGGAACCAACACTACCACTAGAAAGAAAAGGAACTTCCTGCAACCCTGAATTTCCTGCCAAATCCATCTCAACCATCATTGCTCTATCTAGAACATCGGCATAAGTGGGTAGCATCAGTAAGAAAATCTGAGAATGGATATCTGATCGAAGCCCCAAATCAAATCGTCGGGCCTTCATCCTCTCATTCGATACAATTTCAGGAGAAAACAATACCAACTCAGCAAAGCAATTTGAGTACTCAGTCACGGTTTTGTTGGCCTGGTCAAGTTTGAAAAACTCCACAACCTTGGCCAACACCATAGATTTTGGATATAACTGATTAGTGAAAATAACCCTAATGTCTTTCCAATTCAAACCCCCATGTTTCCCAGCCGTCATCATCGTGTCCCACCATCTTCTACTTGGTCCCTCCAGCACGAAGGTGGCACACTTCACCTTGATCACATTAGGTGTATCCAAAAACCCAAACATAAATTCTATCTTACTCAACCATTCCTCAGCATGTTGAGGATCAGTGGAGCCTTTGAAGACTGATGGCTTCTGGTGTAGGATGTCTTGAGAACGACTTTGGAGAATATCACTCTGAGGATCTATAGCTAGAGTCTGAACAGGGACTGGAGGTGGTGCCTGTCCCAGAGCTTGGACAGTGCGAACAATCACCTCTACCAGACTTGGATCCATAATAGGACTTTCATACTGAGATTCAGCATCAGCCTCTTTTTCGATTTGAAATCCACATCTCCTCGGAGGCATGATGCTACAAAACATCAGCAGACAACAAAGAAGACATTAGATTAACACTCAACCTAAGTAACAAGGAAAAATATTCTTAAAAGAAGGGATAACAGGATTTGGATTCCACTCTATCCAAATCAAAATAGGGAAAAGACTAGAAATAATACCCAAGTCGCCTTTCCCTAACCACCCCTGGCAACTTAAGGATCATTGCGGTGAAAGCTGGCAAGGCACTCAATCACAACTACCTTTTAAGTCCAGACAAGAAAATTCAAATGCATACTGTCATCATGGCAAGATGTTTCAACCTCCCTCTGATACCAATTTGTCATGAACCATTCCGAGTACCCTAGTAACCTGATAACCAAGCCGGCCCTGACATAGCCAGAAGGGAATTCCCGATCCCCACGGGTCGACAACTAGTACCTGGCATCGTACAACATACAAGTGGGAACGATTTTTCCAGAAAAATGTGGAAGAAAAAGAAAAGAAAGCAGTATGCATAACATAAGAAACTCCACTTGGAGTGATGTACCAGAATACAACATGGCATAAAAATCCCAATGTACAACAACCCAAGTACTAAAGATGGGAAAAACAGGTAGATCCACCTTCAAGAGATTCCATCCCTTTGCTTGAGCCTACAAAAAGGAATTCTACAAACACCCAAATGCAAAATTAGGGTGTGAGCCTAAGCCCAGAAAGATACCACCAATGATTCCGTAAAAAATTCCATAAATAGAATATCCAAAGAAAATCTTTCAATTTTCAAATAAACGTGTTTGGCAACACAAAAGCATATTTCAACAAACATGCTATACCTTTTCTTATGATGAAAAAATTACTTTAAGAAAAGTCGTTCCAAATGATGGAATATTTCTAAAACAATGGATTAAAAAAAATAATATAAAATAGTTTATATAAATTCAGCAGGCATGTAAAATAGTTCACAAGCATTGGCATGCATTTATATCTCAAATATAAATAAACAAGCGAGCAACATGGTCATCTGCCAAAAGGTTTGATAGTATTAACCATTTATATGATTCTGCACTCTCTATGTGAACTCAGCAAGATGTGTATACACACGTCCCTATAACAATGGCCAAAGGAGACTCGTCACCAACCCGTCGGGGATGTGACCCGCTGCATGTATGTTTTAGAACGTTGTTGTTGTGTAGAGTGTATCCAAATAACTCACTAACTACCTAAGGCTTGCATGTGCTCTTAAATGATGGGCGAACTATTTTAAGAATGCTTAAAATATGATCAATCTCATTTTTCCATTTCAAAAGTGCCAATTTCATTCCATTTAAAACCAAAATAGGTTTTATTCAAAACATGCCTTTTTCAAAAGATAAAACCTATGGGTTTCTATCAAATCATTATAAGCCATTTTCATAAGTTTGAAATCCATTCAAAACAAATTCCATCCTTACACATTTCATTTACACAATTAAATTCAACAATTTAATTGAAAAAATTTCCATCAAATCCACAATTTAAAACAAAGAATTTAAATTGGCCAATTTCCATAAACACAACCAATTCAATGGAATTGGGGTTTTCCCAAATTTCTATGCCTAAACCATTTCAAATATCTCAAATAAATGGAATTGAGTTTTTATCAATTAATTGAATACAACTTGAGCAATTGAATTTAAATAAATAATTGAAATAAATCAATCAAATAAAATGATAAACAATTTGGCATGTCAGGAAGGAACCACCTACCTCGAAGTTTTTGACCAAAACCAAAAAGGTCGAGAACGCTCAAGAAAACCGGGTCTCTTCTTCAAGAACCCGCCTTAGATCTCTTCTCCTAGAATGTTTAAGACCAAAATCTCATCAAATTTGGTACCACACACTTAGATCTACCCATAACAGGCGTAGATATATGAAACTGAGAGAAGAGGAGATGTAGATCTAAGAAACCAATCAAGAAAGAAGAAGAACGATCACATACATTGAGAATCCCTCTTCGATCCACCAAGAGAAGCCTTTGGATCGTCTCTGGAACAAAGGGAGAACCTTTTGTGACCCCAAGAGAAGACAAATCCCAAGTTAGTGTCACATAGGAGAAAAAACGAAGCATTTAGAGGAAAAACGACCAAGATCCACAATTTAAGGATCTAAATTTAAGTGACTGCACCGTTTGTCCACACGATTTGTCAAACCATGCGCACACTATGTAGATCTCATTGTCCATGATTGCTGGTCCACATGACATAGTTGCACGGTTTACCAAACCGTGTGCACATCGTGCTTACCCCAATGTCCAATGCTGCTAGGTTGGCACAGTTTGATCGTACGGTTTATCAAACTGTGCGCTAACGGTGCACAAGCCATTTCCTTTTTTTCACTTAAAATTTCATCCAAACACACCCCCAAGTCACTACTACAAAACAAAGGAACTGAGAGACAGTACCTGAAAACATAACGGGATGTTACAGAACCAAATTTAATTTATTTATGGTATTTAGAAAAATAATACCTTATCATAAAATATCTATCCAGTTAAAATCATTTTTCTCTATATTTAATTTTATATATTTAAATATTTAAATAAATTCCATTTATATCCTCTCTCTCCCATATAAAAGGACACACCTTATTTCACTACTTCAAACAACACTTATAATTATATCTCTATAAAAACTTATAAAATTATCCTCCCAATATTATTTACCACATTTTAGATATTATTTTCTTCAGAAAGGACTAACCCTTGGACCATTAAGAATATATTAATGTAGTTCTGTAAATGAAAAGGTAATCACCTTAACTGATCACTTTTTTCTGATTACTTCTTCTTTTAGGTCTATTAAATATTTATCGTTAATTATAAAATAATAACTTAATTATAATTAATATATCGAATATATATTTTTATTATTGAACCCCTATAATCCACCTTGTTTCTCATCAGATAGGGAGTGTAAGTATCACTCATGTGTACGTACGAGTTATTGTATCCACATGGTGATACCATTACTTTTTCATCACCATATTTTATTTATGGGTATTATGATGTGATTTGTTCCGATATATTAATTTTGAATAAAAAATATATGAATATATAATTATAATATCTTATCAATCATCTTACATTACAATATGTGGGAAAATAATAACACCGTTTGTGCATACGTGTGGACTACAAGCTCCACGAGGGGATGTGATTTTTTACCTTTCCATTTTAAATGGATTGTAATGCGGATGTATTTTATGAATAGATATTGTTTATATGATATATTAATATTTCATTAATGGTGAATTTTTATTTACCATTATTCTGTTCTGTTGATAAAGAAGTGAAAACATTGTTCATTGTACATACGACCTACTGTCTCCAAGAACTATGTAATCCAATTTTTTGTCTATATCATTTATGGATGAAAATAATTAGATAAATAATTATAATTAATATATATATATATATGATATTTATATGATTATTAACATTATTAATATTATGGAACCATGATCAAAGTAAAAGGACTAAAATCATCGAACCAAAATTTATATGAAAGAATGAAATTGTTAAGACCCTGAAACGATGAATTTAATACCAACTTGTTGATAAATGGGTGTTGGAATGTTATAAAGGGATAATATATGATATTATATGTGTGAAAATTATTGTTCTATTTAATTATAAAAAATTTAAATTTATTAATTTGTACGATATGTCACATTCATTAAATGTGTAATTCAAGGTAAGGGTTTTTGTTTACCAACCTATTTTAAATGCGATTGTTTATGCATGTATTTCCACTGACGAAAATATATGTTAATTATATCATAAATAAATTTTACTGAATTACACCCTATTTATTTATTGGGACTATGTTTTTTCTTTATTTTCTTCTAATTAAGGACTAACGATACTGAAATAATATTTTTTAATGAAATCTAACTTTATTTATCTTATTTGGTAGAAAATCATTTTTCATCCATAAAAATGATTTAGAAAAGTTTTATCATAAGTTTTAGTAAAATTAATCTTTGAATTTTTATAATAATTTTTATCCATGAATTAATTTTTTAAAAATGGTTTTTAAAGAATCACCTTATCATTTTCCAAAGGAGGAACTTTCATAATTTTTTTACAAAGTTGTCAAAGTAAGGATGTCAATTAACTTATAAAGAATGAATGAAATTTACTACTATAATGACCACTCAATAAATTGAAAATTCCATTACAAGTTTTTTTAAAATTATATGTTTTCTAGAATATTTTTTATATTTTTATAACATAATAAATTAATGTAAAAGTAAAAAATGTTATTTTACTCAATAAATATTCCAAGTGATATTTTATAAAACATTCATATAATATGAAATACTTTGAAGTGGAATATAATTTTATATGATCCAATGACCTTATCCTTATTCTTTACCTAGATTTTTCACGATTTTTATGACATGATTTTTATGAAACACATTTCTTTTCCATTTGTTATTCTGTGATGAATTTATGAAATGTTTGTTTAATATGTTTTTCTTCAATATGTAATGCTGTGATAAAATGTTTATGAAATTCATTTAAATTTACTAGATTATGATATGATGAATGTTTTATGAATTTTTGGTACACATCTATATGAATTTAATTTTGTGATTGGTTTTCCCAAGAATATATAGCTCCTCAATTAATTTTGTAAATAAGGATATGTCAATAGATTAATAGGACTTGAATATAGAGTGAACCCATTTTGGTAAGGACTATGTCCACGATGATATTTTTGGGAGTGGACCTTCAATACTATAATGGAATGGAGAGTGAATCCAATACACTAAGATAGTCTTTGATGTGATTCATGACTACTAAGGAAATGATTATTTATGCTTATGTGCACGAAAAAATACATGTATAATGTTGATGTTAATCTCTCATGGTTAATGTTATTTGATTGCCAAATGATTCCTGTATTATGTACATCCATGCTTTCTCCATGACTCAAAATGATGACCATTGATATGTATGGTATTGATTAAAAATGTTATGTTCATGTTCTCTTACACTTATGATCATGATATATATATTAGATCAATCATATATCCCTTGTTAAACCATACAGTGTCACTAACCCTATCGGAATGCATCCGACCCGTCACCCAACCCGTTCAATGGCATGGCCGGAAGGGCCTCCCAGATCCACACAGGATGGAATCTATTATCAGGTATCAAATCTAATCCAAATTATTATTATTTAATCCTGATAACCCGGATCACATAACCCAAACTAAACAAGAAGAAGGACCAACAAAAAACGGATCTCAATAAATATATAAGTTGTTTCAATTAAAACTACTGGAAAATAAAAAACTATATGAGACAAAGCCATGCTAACATGATCTATATGTAACCTCATGGTCACCACTAACCATAAGAAAAACATGCTCCAACAATAATCACTTGAACTAGAATCCCAAACCTATAAAATACCTCGAGCCTACAGACACTAAAACGCACAAGTAGTGTGTGATCTTAAGAGTATAGTAGGTTTACAAAACAAAATCAATACATATAATTTCCCAAAACATTCTAAAAAATTTTTTGAAATAAAAATATGAAAATAGTTTTTTCTCATTTTAATAAACCAACACATCTTTGTTTTTTCAAAACAACACACACTACATCTCGATTTTCAAAATGTTTTTCCATTTCAAAACCCAAACCCAAACCATAATCCTTAAAAAGAAATACCAGGGTATAAGGAAAATAAAAAAGTTCTATAAATGAGAAACCAACTGCAATAGAATATAAAAAAATCATATTTATAGTAATTCATTATCATTTACAAAACATCCCTAGAGTGATCCGTGTTTGTACTCGAATCTAACTCACCTATCGGCATATGGTGTAGCACCATATTAAAAAAATTGCCTTTCAAACTTCCAATTCATTGTAATGTCCCACAAAACCCCATAATGTCATGGGGGTATCATCCTGCCTAATCAGGGTTGACAAGAAACTATCAATCGACCATCTAAGGATTCCCAGAAAACCCTTGGTAATAATACATGGTGAAAGGAAGAGGCCCTCTCATGCATGACTCACCTTACCTACTACCACCACACCAGCCTACCCCATACAATTACACCACCCACACAATAACCTGCATTGATAAATCCTCCATATGGGTTCTCATATAACCATATTCTTTTCACAATATCCTATTATACCTTCACATAATTTTAGTTTCAAAACACATTCTGAAACATCATAAATACAAACTAAGCTGTTAATTCATATAATTTTCAAAACCAAAATCCAAATATATCTCATGTGCTAAACGAGCATCACACCACAATTTTTTAAAACTCATTTTTTCCTAAATCATGAACAACAACAAATGGTCCTTTAAAAACTATATAAATCAAACTACATCACAAAATTTTAATGTTACTTTATACCAGCTATTCAAGAAAGATTAACATACGATCCTATATGGGATAAGTATCAATGAAAACATTTAATATAATATTTTGGGTTACCTGAAACATGCAAAAACTATTGAAAAAAAAGTAACCATTTCTGGAATATGGGAGTAAGAATGAAGGGAGGAACCTTTTGAAATACTGATGCATAAGAGAATAGTTATTTTATCAATCCGACCATCATTTGAAAGCCCATCCATGTTTGAACCCAGTACACCCATGGGTGTTCCAGTTTCTAGTAAAATACTTCAAGTTACCACGGAATAATTCAAAATATATTTTCAAGAAACATAACTTACCTTTCAACCAAGACAATAAGTAAAACAATGAAAACATCACCATTAAGAATTTCTAAGTTATAAATCCTTTCCATAATTATCCACAACATTCCAAGACATAATAGGCATCCAAACCACACAACAAGCATAATTTGTAATTAAAACCCAGTTAAAAATGTAAATGGGGTCACACATTAGTACATATTCACAATTTCTTTTTAATAAACTAATAGACATTTTATAAAACACCTTATGTACAACACTATATAACATGTTTTCAAAAATGTATTAAAACCTAATTCCCCATATTTTTTCCAACACAAAAACACCATAATAAGACAACGAAACACACCTCAAACATGTGAAACACATTTATTTATTATTTAAAAATACCCCAGCATCAAATGGAAATCATTTGAAAGGAAATAGATGGAAACAGCTACCTCAATGGAGTGCAGATGTGATAAAACATCAAGGGAATGGAGAGTTAATCTCAATGGAAAATAAACACACCTTATATCCAATGAAAAAACACACAACATATCAACCCTAACATCTAGGGGTATTCCAAATAAGAATCCAATGCGGAAACCCAAAGTAATCAAGAAATGAGAAGATAAAGAAGAATGAAATTGTCAATACCCTAAAACTCACCTTATATTTGACGGAGGAGAATCTATAGAGGAGGAGGATAAAAATAAGAGGTAATGGGGTCTCACTTTGATTGAAAAAATTGACTAGAGGGAGGAAATCCCAAAAGGGGGAAAAAGAGGGGAATAAAAATTTGTAATTTTATGATTCTTAAAATTTGGACAGCTCACACCATTTGGCTGCACGGTCAGGTAAAATGTTGAACACCTTTTTCTGATTCCAGAACCAAACCACATGGTTTCTGGATGGTTTCCCAAAAAATGTAAAAAACATGTGCCTCAACTACTAAACAGAAAAATGAAGTTTCTTGGTTACCTAGGTGAAGCTATATAGTTTCCCTTATCTTTGCAATGCTCGTGCACCACTTTCTTCCAATCCCAAAAATTATATTTCTCAAAAAAGACTGAAAAATTCAAACCATGACTCACTAAAATCCTTGAAAAAAGATCCCATATTTTGGAATGAATAAATAAATGAATTTCCAAGTTTGGGGTGTGACAATTCTAACTACCAAAATCACTTTCTACCCCAAAAAATTATCCTAGTAATTAGTTAACCAAAACCAAATTCCTAGCATGATCAAAATTGAAAGAGACCACACAACTCTGTGTGACCTCATAATTCAAAAGTCACACCTGGTCTATTATAGAGAAAACCAAAGCATGAGGAGAAATGGGATGACATGAGAGGGTTCTCCCTACTATAAGAAATAAACTAACATCACCTGTAAAAATGGGACCGGTAACTTGAAAGCCAAACCAGAAACCCTCTACCCAAGAGTGGATCCACTAAAGATATATATACTAAATTTAAAAGCCAATGAAAAATTAACAAAACCATATGAACAAAAAAATTCACAAATTGTCCAAAACCCCCAACACCATGGGGAAAAAACATAATGAAAAAAAAGTAAAATAGAGAACTTGAATAGAATGTAAAAACAATAATTTTAACAAAATAAATATAAACAAGAACCACTAAAAATGAGCAACTAATTATAAAAGGATATCCATATAAAGATACACATTACAGGAATAAGAAGATTTTGTTATAAGGGAACAAGTCCGCAAAGTATTTTATAAAGAACTCACAGGAAAAAAGAAAACTGCAATAGGATACTTAAACTGCCTCTACTCCAACACTTGAGACTAAAAAGCTGGGCCACGGTTCCCCACACCATTGGAGATCTTTTCATGGCACACCAGCTTCAATCTGTGGCCTATGTATGGAGCCCTGTGGAATAAAGAATTCACTCCCTCATAGTTAGGCACATACATCTTTTAGTCAAAACATATTTTTTATGAAATGCTACTTGTAAAACTTATCCATATGACCCAGATGGACGCATCAATAACATGTCATTCTAGTATTGTGAAATGATGGATTTGAATGTCTAAACCTACTGCATGGGATTCACAAAATTGAATGGTCTAAAAAGATACAAGTTGAAAAAAATAAGGATGCTTAGGAATAAGTTTCCCTAGAACACCACTCATGTGATATGGGGAACCTTCACGAGATCCAAACACCACTAAATCCTTCCTAATAACCAACTCAGTCAAAATATCATCATCCACCAACATCTCAATACGTACTTCACCAAATGATAAAACTTTATCTATGACCACTGGATGAAGACCCCAACTAAAAGTATTATGTTTAAAATGATCCTCTTGAGCTTCCTCTAGAGATTAGTAAACCAACTCTTTGAAGTGGTCAACATAAGTTGTCACTATCCACTAGCCCTACAGAACAACCCACAGCTCTACCACCTTCCTCATCATCACCTCTTTAGGTCTGAACAATTTGATGAAAATCGGAATAAACACTTCCCAAAACATCCCAACGTGTGTCAATGAAATAGAAATATACATCCACTGATCCAAATATATACCCTAAAACAAACCTAGGACGGCCACAAATCTAATAGCTTTTGGTGTTCCCAATGATCTAAATACACAATTATCTACCTAAAGACCCTCCACTTTCACCAATGGGCTCCAATAACCTTAATAGACAAGAAACACTTGAGAATAACAAGAAACTGGTAAAGTCCCTCTAGAAACATTAAAAACCATTCTAGATAGAATAGTCTAAAGAATAGAATGAACAAAAATCCAAAATCAACACCAATCTGAAATACAATTAGAATGAACATCTCATGACAAAATAACTGGATCTCAAGGAAAACACATATAAGAAAAAACTAAAATCCTTTTTTCAAAAACCACCCTTTCAATTTAAAATTCAAAACCACCTTCTTCTTTGTCCATTATCCAAAAACCAAAAGCCTCTACTTCAAAAAAACACAATCAATAAAACAAACCCACACATTAAAACAAAACTTATTTCAAAAATAATTTTCAATTCCAAAATAATTTTAGATAAACTATGACAAACCATTAATTTCAAACACACACTCATGGAATCATATTAACCATCTCATATATATTCATCCACTTCCACTTACATCATCCTCAACACATTGCTATCATTAACATTACATATATAAACTCACATGTGTGAATGATCATAATGAGTAACAAGGTTCACACATTTCATACCATCACAAATCCCATCATTTACTAAATTTTAAACAAAAAATTTATTCTTTTAAAACACATTCTTGACAATTTCAAGACAACTTGGATGAAATTTCTTCCATTTCAGAAAAAACTCATTTTAATACCTCACTCAATTCAACTGAGATCTAAACAATAGATAAATCCCACAAAACTATCAGAGTGTACAAATATTAGCCATTCCTAACCAAGATACATGGTTAGTGGGACATGACTCATGATATCATATAGAATAATGAGGACATTAGAACTATTTACCCAAAAAACCACATGGGTGACTACACCATGTGTGATCACGACAAAACACTAGCTCCCCTCTATTATCATTCCTCACCAAAAAAATCCAAAAATCAAAACAAAGACTGAATAAAAGGACTAACCATAGGAACGTGAGGCTAAGGATGTGAAAGGGTTCATGGAATCTTTTCTATACCTACGTATTGATTCCCAATAGTCCTAATATCCAATTTACCTAACACCCCAAATAAAAAAACATAACAATGATACCGTTTTTTCATAAACTAGATATGGATGCCATCAAACCCGACACCAAACCTAGTCTGTGGCATGGCTCGGAGGGAATTCCAAAACCACATAGGCTAGAAATCGGTGCCTATCATCAAATAAAATCCAAAGGTGAATGATTTTATGAAAATAATTGAGATCACATAACCAAAACTAAATAAGAAAAAGGACTAACAACAACAACTAAATCTCAATAAATTTATTATCTATTTCAAATTAATCTAATGAAAAAAATAAAAAAGTAAATAAAAACAAATAATGAACAATGATAACTCGATCTCCATTTTTCCTCTTGGTCACCGCCAACCACAAGACCAACACTCTCTAATATTTGAAACGTCAAACAGAAACATGGAACAAAAAAACAGCTTAGGTCTAACGATAATGAATGGCACAAGCGGTGTGTCAGCTTAATATCTCACTATCCAACAACCACAAAATCAAAAATTCTCATTTCCTAAAACAATCCATAAACCAGAATCCTATAATACACTTATGAAAATATGTTTTTCTCATTTTAATAAAACAACACAACATCTTTTTTTCATAACAAAACACACCACATCTCCATTTTCAAAACGGTTTATCATTTTAAAACCAATACCCAAACCAAAATCCTAAAAAATAAATACCAAGATATATTTAAAATGAACAAAAATTATAAAAACAAATCCAAGTTAAAATGTATAAAAACAAACCCATATAGATTTTAAACCACAAGAGTTTCTTAAACAACCATAGATCCATCCTTAGACATTCTTGAATTAGACTCACCAATTGGCATATTGCGTAATTCCCCTAACTTGTGTTAATGAAAACTCATCTTGATCTAATTAAATGCATTATTATGTAAAAAAATTATATAAAACATTCACATTCTTGGTGTTATGTTTTTTTATTTTAAAATGCAGTTAAGAATTTTAACCATTGCTAACATAGTCATTGAACAGTTTATAAATGATTTGTACAAATATAGTCCTATTAAAAATCCAATTTACTTGGTCAAATGAAGTGATGGCCTCATCCAGTAGAAATTCTACATACGAAGACTATTTATCAAAGCTCGTAAAGGAGGTAGCATCACTGGGACTCTATATTGACCAAGCCCAAGCTGAACTACAACATATTAAGATTTAATGGAATCTCTTATGGGATAAGTGGAAGTTAATAGAGATTACACCCCGAGCGATGTTACCTAAGCCACCACAAGAGTCTATTAACATTGCACACCTTACCCTTAGGTCTTATATGGGTCTTGTAAGGGGTTATGTAACAATACCCTAGAACTATGAATATGTGCTTCATTTTTGTATAATGAATATACATTCATTTCATTATTGTTACTTTGTAAATGGTTTTTAAATAACAAATAGTATTATTAGATAAAAATTAATAAATCAATTTTGATAAATTAATGTATTTTTTAATTAAATAATATTTTAATAAATTATTATTACTTAAAAATATTAATTAAATATAAATGATTGTATAATTTTTATGAATATAATTGTGATTTTTATTATGGTTTGAAATCTGTTTTTATCAAAACCCATGAAATTTTGATAAATTTCGTCATGTAGTTTAAAAGTAAAAAATTACATATTTAGAAAATTATTTACATGAAGAGAATATTATTTTTGGAATTTTGTTATCAAAATTATCTAATGGTGAATTTTTCATTATTTTCTGAGACAGCTGATATTTTGGGTAAAAATTAATTACTGTTCAAATATATAAAGTGTTTTATGACATCATAATAACCTAATAGTGATGTAATAAAATACTATGAAAGGGTTTTTTCAGCCAATATATGTTTTAATGTTAAAATAATGTGAATTTTTATTTGTTTTGTTTATTTTAAAAAGCCTTATTTGACCCTCTAATACTTATAAAACATTTTAACATTTTGAAATGATTTTCTTAAGAGTGTAACTCACCTCCACATAATAAAGCCTAATATTTTATTTTTTAGGCCATTAGAATTATAAAATAATTTTTTCCACTCCCCTCTAGAAAAACCCTTGGGAAAAACCATGGGATTTATTTGGTTTTAATTAGTTTATAGTACAGTGTCTAAAACCAAAATAATAAAGAACTCCCTCTCAATTACTATATAAACCCAATCAATATTGCATTCCTCTTCACTCAATCCATCCAGAGATCATCAAAACCCTTCCCTCCTCTCTCTAGTATCTTCTTATGGTGTAAAAATCTCCCAATAAGCCTCTCTCAAGCCTCTCCCAAGCCTTTGGAGTCACACATCCAAGTATGGGATTTCTAAATTTATTATTTTTTTTTCGCGAATTATTTTATGTTGTTAAACCCTTTTATTTTCAATTAAAAATTTTGGGGTATGATTTTGAACCTCCCCCATAATTACCTCCTTATTTTTGAATGATGAGAGACCTATTTATCTCTAATTTATGCCTCCCATGTACACCTATTACCATGCCAAAATTCTTGAATAAATTTCTCTCTTCTCATTTACATTCAAGCTATTATTTTATATTTTTCATATTAATTCCATTAAACATGTTGGGATATTATATTCCATAACCCCATTAATTTCCATATTATGTATAAATGATTAAGGACAACATTAACTCTTATCAACCCATTTTACAATTTCTATTTAACATTGTTATGCTTCTGAAGTTACATCAAAATTTTCCATGCCAAAATCATCGTGTAAGTGAATACCATACCCATTTCTCTATCAAGTGTATTCACCTTTTTGAACATTTACTTGTTTATTGATGAATTAAATTTATTTATTCCACATCTATTTTTCATGGAATAAATTACTATGTTTAATGAATCCATGATGTATGATCCATATGGAACACTTATGTATAAAATGAAATGTTTATAAAGGGTTTGCCCGGATATCACTCCAACGCATTGGGTAAAGATTATTATCATGATACTTAAAGTGAAATGAGGCTTTACTCATAATAATTCATGTGCAATGAGGGTTTACTCATGCCTCATGTGAAATGATCCTTGGCCCATGCTGATATCCTATTAAATCTTGTTTCCACATTTTCGTGTTATGATAATCATCATATATCGTGCCTTTATGGTCATATTTCTCTTGTGATCCATTGACCATAATATTGCCTAAAATTTATTCTATTTTTCATTTTCTCATTTTTTACTCTATTACTGGGCTTTTTAGCTCACCATTTTCCCATGTATGTCCTCAGGTTATCCCATGCAATGGCAAGTATGAAGAAATGTTGTGGTCATGTAAAGGAAGTTTTCTATAAAGATGTTGTATTTTTATGCCTTATGTTTTCATTTAATGTCCCTAATTTCCCAAGGCAATATACCTCTCAATCCATAGAGTAGTATTAAGTGATTTTTTTGTAATAAATAATGTTAAAGTGTGTAATAAAGAACATTGTTGTTATAGTTGGTATCAGATGATTAATTTAGTTTTTTAGGGACTAGGATTATAAAACCCTCTTCAAAGACTTAGGGATATTACTAATTATAATAAAAATATCCTAAAATGTTGGTTATTATAGTGTAAGTGGTTTATCAAGAAAATAGATCTCTCTCTAGATATGAATAAGTAGAGGTAGGTCTGGAAAATATGAATCTAGGGGTAAAACCTGAAAACACCTCTTTGTGCTAGAATTGAATGGGAATTGGTGTATGAAAATAGGCCATGTTTCCACCTTC
This sequence comes from Viscum album, assembly GCA_963277665.1. Lineage (NCBI taxonomy): Eukaryota > Viridiplantae > Streptophyta > Magnoliopsida > Santalales > Viscaceae > Viscum > Viscum album. The sequence continues at coordinate 298,780,590 of OY728137.1, read as the reverse complement.
CTTATGACATTCTTGGTGGATATGATTTGGTAAATTATAAGGTTAGTATAAACCATTATTAAGGGGATAAAAAAAATTCCCCTAACAATATATGATGGGAAGTAGATCATGGAAATCATAGATAGAAGCCTATAAATAATGTTATCCCTTATTTTATTCGGATTCCCCATTATGTGTTACCACTAACATTCCTTTTATTACAACCACATGCCATTAATATAAGGACTTGGGAAAAAACTGATTCAAAGATCAATGTGATGATTGTTCTAATGTGATAACCAATCTGATAGGAGTGGGAATTGCAAAATTTTTCACAATACCCCCTGAATTAACTGATGTTTTGAATTGAAACATGGGTCATGAGGAATGTTTAAACACCCTACCTATAAGAATGATCAAACCCTAATATGAAGCTTCATCATACAGTGGCCTCCTTCATTTAATGTATCATCTGATCCCTCAATCTTTTCCACCCTTCAATGTTCTGAACAAGATATGGTTCTTTTTGTTGCTTATCATATGGAGTGTGAAGCTAATTATTGGTGTAAATTGATCAAAAATATGAAGCCCGAGGAAGCGATCGAGGCATTGGAATAGAAGTATTTCTGAAAAATGTTTCTCAATAAAACTTTTCCGCACACCCTCCATCATAATATGGAAAGGGGCTTCTTTTCCACCATGAAAAAAGATGATGAATCCATAGGAGTGTACAAGGAAAAAATCACAAGGCATTCATGATAAACCTCCGGCTTTGTCGTTACCCCCGAATTCCGGGCTGTACACTTCTTTGGTGCGTTGAAACCTAGAAAATAGAAATCACTAGAAATCTGTGACTTCAATAGCTAAGATGAAATTGAATGTTGTGCCCTCGAAGTCGAATTTGAGATCAGATAATCTCCGGTGTATGATGTGGATAAGAATAATAAGGTGGAATTTAATTCTAGCAGTCTGATGGATAATTCCAACGGTTATAATAAACTCCAAAACACTACTTGCCAAAGGTGTGGAAGGAAGAAACCCATAAATTGCGTAAAAGTGATGAGGAAATGCTTTTTGTGTGGAAGAGAAGGAAAACATCCCATTAAATATCAACATGAAAACCTCGCATCTACGATATAGGATATGGACTCTCTATTTGACCCTCAACACATTTTTCAATACTTCAAATCCAAATACCCAGGGCACTTTTCAAATCAGTTCCTTGTGACAAGGATTTTCAGCGGTAACCAACAAACTCCCGGGATAAAATGGCTAGCTTTTTCCATCACAACCACTGAAGCTTACCCTAACGACGAAGTGGTGACAAGTACACTGGTTATTCATTCAATAATAGTGAACTTACTATTTGATTCTGGTTCTACGCATTCCTTTATATCCCATAATATTATTAAAACAATCCCAATATTAACACCACCACTAATCATGGAAGTAATGATGTTAGTGGGAATAGAAAAGGGGAAATTATTGCATCCAATGAATATAACTCCCCCATGGCATAATTTTTGGATTGAAATTCTTGGTGAACCTCATCATTGTCCCTCTGTTATAATTTTATGCAATTACCGGAATGGATTCGCCTTCCATATATAGAGACAAGATTAATTTATGTGAGAGGGAAAAAACTCTTCATATGGAGAATCGACCCCCGATTCAGTACAAGTGAAAATAAAGGGATGAATATTATTTATCACCATCATCTCAAGTGTGTATTTTTTTTCTCTATGATAATGCTTAAGTTCCCCAAATGATTGACTCTTAGGATGTATCCATTCTTGAATACATGCCTATTGTGATTGAATTTTCTAATGTGCTTCTTGATGAATTTCTTGGTCATCCTCATAGAAGAGATGTTCAATTCCAAATTGATCTTATACCTAGGGCGTTTCAAATATCCAAAAATCTATATGTAATGTATGTTGTGGATCTTGAGGAGATAAAGAAAAAACTACATGAGAATTTAGATAAATGGTATATACACCCATGTTCTTCACAATGGGGTGCACTAGTCCTCTCCGTCAAGAAGAAGGATGGGTCAATGCACCTTTGCATTGATTTTCGTTAGCTCAAAAAAATAAAGATAAGGAACAAGTTTTCTCTTCAATGAATTGATGACTTATTTGAATAGCTACCTGGGGAACAATACTTCTCGATGGTGGATCTGTGGTCAGGAAGTTACCATGTAAGGGTTTATAAGGAGGATATCCCCAAGACTACATTTTGTACAATGTATGGGCACTATAAATTCCTAGTAATGCCTTTCGGACTCCCTAATTCTCCATAAATATTTATTAACTTGATGAATAGAGTCTTTAGAGATTACATTGAAAAAATTATGTTAGTCTTCATAGATGATATTATAATATACTCCCAAACCAATGAGGAGCATGATGATCATCTAAACATTGTACTAGAGACCTTGCTAAAGGATAATATCTATGAAAATTATAGATAGTTTGAGTTATGGTTGAAGGAACTCTCATTCATGGGTTATATCATGACAAGCAAAGGGATATATGCAGATCATTCCAAGAAAACTGCAATTAAGGGATGGTCGAGGCCAACATCGGTGACATACATCCATAGCCTCCTAGGGAGAAGTGTGAAATATATATTAATCACAAAATCCTTATGTATATATTCATTTGGAAAGAGTTAAACATTTAATAATGAATATGGTTAGAGCTGGTCAAATATTATGACTTCTCAATCCATTACCAACCCGGGAAATCCAAAAAGGTATAAGATTATCTATGTAAAAAAACCCAGTGATTAAATCATTGAGAAGAATTTAAAAGGATCTAATATTATTAGATTTGATGAATATGGAATGGGAATCATAAATAAGGGAACATAATCAATCCTTTCACCAATGATTTCTCAACCATTTCTTTTGGAAAGGATAAAGGGTGATCAAAAGGGTGATGTGGGAATTCCGAAAAGTGGAATTTTTTTAAAAAATGAAAATTATCAAAGATCAATGTTAATGAACATTGAATTTTGAGATTTGGGTCAAGAATTTGTGTTCCATTGAATCTGGAGTTAAAGAATGAAATTTTTGATGAAGCACATAGTTTAAATTTCTCAATTAACCCAAAAAATACAAATATTTATCGAGATCTCTAAGAGTATTTAGGTGGGATAACATGAAGAAAGAGATCGTTGAGTATACATAAAATTTCCTGGTATTCCAGAAAGTGACGGTTGAGAGGAAAAAGTCTAAGGGGATGATGCAACCATTACCCATACCAATATGGAAATGGGAGAACATCACCATGGACTTTGTCACTGGAATTACGAAGACATCCAAAAGAAATAATGATATCTTGGTTGTTGTGGCTCGTCTTACAATGAATACACACATCATTGCAATTTGAGAGAATTTTTCATTGGATCAACTAGAACATATATACATCATATAAGTGGTATGGTTTCATGGAGTTCCACTATCTATTGTATCCTATTAAGATACAATATTCACCTCTATGTTTTGGAAGAGTCACCAACATGCTTGGAATACTAAGTCGAACATCAGTACGACTTATCATCCTCAAACTAATATCTAATTTGAGTGTAATAGCCAAAAACTTGAGTATATGTTGATAAAATGATCAATTTAATTCATAATAGGATGGGATAAACTTCTTTCTCTAGTTTAGTTCTCTTAGAATAATAGTTTACACTCAAGCATCCAAATGGTTCTTTATAAATCCCTTTATGCGATGAGGTGCAGAACACTGGAATGTTGGGATTGAGTTTGTTATTGAAAACTATTATACACATAAATCGTCAAATAAATTGTGTATAAGGTTAATACCATTAAACATCGCATTAAATCTGCTCATAGTCGACAAAAGATCTATGCTAATAATCGTCGACAAGACCAAGAGTTTGATGTTGGAGACATAGTATTCCTCCGCATATCATCATGGAAGAGAGTTATGAGATTTGGTAATATGGAAAATCATAGTATAATGTACATTGGACCTTTTCAGATCCATGATCACATTAGAGAAGTGGCCTATCAACTTGCACACCCATTGTACCGATCTCAAGTACGTGATGTATTTAATGTATCACTCATGAGGAATTACATACCTGACTCCTCACATGTACTCTATCTAGAGGTTATACCATTAGATAATGACCTCCCCAATAAGTATAAGTCATTTAAGACCTTAGATCATAGGGAAAATGTACTATGAAATAAGGCAATTCCCCTCATCAAGGTGATGTGGTGAAACCACCAGTTTGAAGAAGCAACGTGGGAATCAGAGGAAGTGAGGAAGTAGAGTTACCCTCATCTGTTTTAGTACGGGAAAAAGAAAATTTCAAGGGTGAAATTTTTTAAGGGGGGGAGATTGTAATGACCCAAAAATTTATAAATGAAAATTATTCTTGATCTAATTTAATGTCTTATTATATAAAATGGTTATGTAAAACACAAGCATGTTCTTGGTTTTATGATTTTGGCTTTCAAATTACCATTAAGAATTGTTATCCTTACTAATATATCGACTTAACAATGACCACATGATTAGTATAAATATAGGGTTTTGACAAATTTTATTTACTCAGAAAAACAAAGTGATGGACTCATCTTATATAATTTCTCAATATGAAGACCATTTATCGGGGCTCAGAAAGGAGGTAGCTTCACTGGGCTTCTCTCTTGTCTAATCCCAAGCCGAGATTCAAGCATGTTCATCTTGAACAGAATTGCCTACTGAAGAATTAGAAGTTAATTGAGATTACCACATGAGCAATGTTATTTGAGCCACCCCAATGGTCTCTCATAATATCACACCTTAACCTTAGGTCTTATGCAGGTGTTATAAGGGGTTACATAACAACACCCATGCACTATGATTGTGTTATTTATTTTGGTGTAAATAATATTCATTAATTTCATTATTGTTACTTTGTAAATATTTTTTAATGAAAAAATAGTTATTTTAGTTAATAATTAAGAAATATATTTTAATGAATTAATGTATTTTTGAATTAAACATTATTTTAATAAAAAATTATTACTATATCAATTTTTATTAAATATTAATGATCGTATAATTTTTTTGAATATAATTGTGAGATTTATTAAGCATTGAAAACTATTTTTTCCAAAACCCATGAATTTATTAAAAATGTCAGTATTTATTTTAAAATTAAAAATTCACATATATACTAAATTATTTCATAAAAATGAATATTTTTTTTGGAATCAGGACATCAAAATTATCCAAAAAATAATTTTTCATAATTTTTTGAGTGTCGATATTTTTTGGTAAAAATTAATTGTCGTTTAAATATATAATATATTTTATGACATCATAATGACCCAAAAAAGAAGTAATAAAATACTCTAAAAGTGTTTTTTGGCCAATATATGTTTTAACTTTAAAGGAATGTAATTTTATTTTTGTATTATATATTTTACAAAGCCTTAGTGGAACCTCCAAGACTTACGAAACATTTTAACATTTTAAAATGAGTTCCTTGAGAGTGTGACTCAGCTCCACATAAGCAAGACTAAAATTTTAATAAGTTCAGAAGTTGTCCTAATAGAATATTTTTTTACAATCCCCTTTTACAAAAACCATCAGAAAAAACTATAAGATGGTTTGTTGTTTTAATTAGTTTAATGTGTAGTGTCAAAAACCTAAATAATAAACTATTATATTTCCATTCCTATATAAACCCACTCATTCTCCCATTCCTTTTCACTCAAACCATTTAGAGCATGACCAGAACCTTCCCTAATTTCTCTAGAATCCCCACAAGAATTCCCAATCTCCAAATAAGGCTCTCTCAAGCCTCTACCAAGCCTCTGAGATCCCACTTCAATGTAAGGGATTTGTTCCGTAGTTATTTTTGTCCAAATTTCATTATGTTGTGAAACCCTTTTATTTTCAATTTAAAATGTTGGGGTATGATTTATCACCTCCCCCATAATTCCCTACTTATTTTTAAATTATGATAGGCCTCTTTATCACTCATTAATTCCTCCCATGTACACCTATTACGATGTTGAAATACCATATGAAATTTCTCCTTTCTCATTTACATTGAAGAAATTATTTTATATTATGCATCTAAATTCTATTACACATGTTTGGATATTATGTTCTATGACCCCCTATATTTCCATTTCATGTATAAATGATGAGATACACATTTCTCTATCATAAACCCATTTAACAATTTCGATTTGATGTTGTTATGCTGTAGAAATTACACCAAAAATTCCCATGCCAAAATCATAGTGTAAGGGAATGCCATACCCATTTCCCTAGAAATGGTATTCACAAATACACACATGTACTTGTTGATTGATAAATTTAGTTTATGTATTCCAAATCTCATATTCATGGAATAAATTATGATTTTTAATTAATCCATGTTGTATGATCCATGTGGCACACTAATGCAGGAAATTAAATGTTTATAAAGGGTGCTCCCAAATAGTGCTCCAAAGCATTGGATAAAGATTAGAATCATGATAAATAAAGTGAAATGGGGGTTTAATAATGATAATAATAGTTCAATTTGGGTTTAATAGTTCTAATTTAAGTGCCATTAGGGTTTACCCATGCCCTATGTGCAATGAGAGTTTTCTCATGCTAATGTCATGTTAAATGTTGTTGCCACATTTCAATGTTATGATTATCAAACTATATCATGCATTTATGTTTATGATTCTCATATTATCCCTTGATATTCCTATAACCAAACATATATTTTTTTCTTAATGTTATTCCTTGATTACTCCCTTACTGGGCTTTATATCACACCTTTTTCACATGTATGTCCTAAGGTTATCCAGTGCAATTCTAAGTACAAGAGAATTTTGTGGTCAAGTAAAGGAAGTTTTCAATAAATATTTTGTATTTTTTGTCTTAAGTTGTCATGTAATTTCCCTAATTATCGATTAAAATAGACCAAAAGATCCTTAGAGTCATTTTAGGTGAATGTTTATATAATAAATCATGCTAATGTGTGTACTAAAGATTATGGATGTTATATATTGTGTAGCTCTGTAGTCCATAAACAACTGGTTGTTCTCACAACCAATATAGTGGAATGTACCACCAAGCCCTATAAAATATATGGGGTTTCAACACATCTAATTAGAGTAGAAAATAATCCTTTACTCATCCCTATAATGACACCCAGGGAACCCATGGTAATAGTACATGGTGAAAGGGATAGTGCATGCCAAGCAAGACTCTCTATACCTTCCCCTACCGCACATACCTATCCCAAACACCAACACCACCCAATTAATAAACTTCATAAATAAATCCTCATTTGTAGTTCCCATATAAACACAGTCTTTTAATCTGGGCTAACTGGGCCTTCACATCATTTGAGTTTGAAACTCTTTCCCAAACATTATAAAATACTTATCGTGCCTTCACATCATATGAGTTTCAAAATAAAACTCCCACTATATCTCAAGTTACAAATAGGACTCACATCACTTAGTTTTAAAAAGAATTTCCCCCAAAATCATGCAGAATTACAAACAGGGATTTAACCACTTAATAAATCAAGCTACATCATGAAATTATAAATGAGCCATTTTACCGACTATTCACTAAGACATTACATAAGATTATAAATGGGATAAATTTCAAGGAACACATTTGAAAAAATATTTTAAGTTACATGAATCACTAACAAACCATTGAAAAATAAAGTAACAATTTTAGTACTATAGAAGTAATAAATAAGGGAGACACCATTTGAAAAACTTTTTCTTAAGGAAATAATTATTTTATCAATGTCGACATCATTTGAAAGCCCATACATTTGTGAACCCCATGACCCCATCAATGTGAAAACATCTAGGGACATACTCCAAGAATCCATGGACTCATTCAAAACCAATTTTCAATAAATGTAACATGCCTTTAAACAAACAAAAGAATTAAAAAAATGACAATATCACCTTTATGAATTTAAAGTCCATAAATACTTCTCAAGACATTAGGAACAACATACCAAGACAGAATAGGCATCCAACCCACACAACAAAAAAAATTATAATGGAAACCATACTAAAAACAGTAACTGAGTTCAAATATCACCAAAGGGGATAAATTTCATTTTAATAAATTAATACAATTTTTATCAAACACCATATGTGCAAAAATATATAACATGTTTAGAAAAAACACTATTTAAAACCACTTACACTATTCTTTTCTAACACAAAATCATCGTACTAATCCATAAAAACAAAACATAAGTTTTTAGAACACATTTATATTTCATTTAAAAATTCCCATGCATTATATGGAATGCATCAGAAAGAAATCATATAGAAAAACAAACCTCAACAGATTGTGGATGTGAAAAAACATCAAGGGAATGGGGAATCGAGTCCAACGAATAATCCACACACTGTAGATACAAATAAAAATAACCCAACATATCAAATTTAGCTTCTATTTTTCATCCAAATCGAAACCCACTGAGGAAACCCAAAGATACTGAGTGAGGAGTAGATAAAGAAGATTAATATAGCCAAAACCCTATAAGCTCACCTTATATTTTAAGGAGTATCATCTACAAGGGAGGAAGATCTCGGGGATAGGGATAGTTGGCTCCTTTAATGCACCAAAAAACGACAAGAGGGGAGGAAATCCCAAAAGGGGCTAAATAAAGAGGGTAACATGGAATTTAAATATTTTTAAAATATGTGTAGATTTTACAGTTTAACCACATGTGTCCGTAAAATGTGCGCCAACCGTGCACCATCTACTAGAGAAGAGGGGAACCCAGCATGGGTTGGATGAAGGGTTAATAATCCATTTTCCAATATAGATGAATGCCTCAATCAATTTTCAGAACAAACCCACTTGATTCACGCATGGTTTCCAAAAACATACACAACCCATGAACCTAACTTAATGGACACTAAAATCATGTTTTCTGGTTACCTCATTGAGGCCACATGGTATCCCATAGCCATGTGTAGGCCATTCTCTTCATTCAACCAATACTCAAAAATTTACTTCTTAACCAAAACTCAAAAATTCTAACCAAGACTCAATTTGAACCTTGATAAAAGGATCCAAGTTCATGAAAATAAATATATAAAAGAATTTCCAAGGTTTCGATGTGAAAAATAGATCATTAGAGCCCACATGTTCTTATGTTTCCTTTACCTAGGTTATGAAAATGTTTTTAGGTATTATATGTTTGAGAATGGTTTTAGCTATGATGAGCTATGTCAGATATTATGTATATATCTATTGAACATGTTGATTACTTTTCAGTGTTACGAGAGATACTATACATATATGATTATGGAAAGCATCATTTTGTTATATAATGAATATTCATTTAATAATATTTAATATGTGTGTGTGAAATTATGTGTTTATTTATTTAGGCTTCCCATTAGGTAATTATTATATCCCAAATAATGAAAGAACATCTCCATCCTAATGTTGTGCTTTGTTTCCACCTTATCACTATTGAACAAAACCCTATATTTAACCACTACCTGAATCATATTTTAGATAGATAATGAAATAAATTTTGAGATACAAGAATAAATTCAGTATAGGTGTTCTGGATTCATGGGAAAAATCAATTGTAAATGAGAGCTATACAAGATTATTGTTTACCAATGACAAGATATGTTCTAGAAAACAGAAAAACACTAATTTTACATGGACTGGATGTCAATTGGTGGGAAAAATGTTACACTATATTTTTAAGGTAATTTCCCATTTTATTATGTTTCTTTGAATTTATATAGTGATAGGGTAGACTACTGAGAGTTTTTTTATTGTTTCAGGGAGTTTTGGAATCATTTTTTGGTCATGGATTGAGAATGTCTATAAGAAACCATGCATATTTCTCCAATAACTGTGTCGAGTTAGGGAATATCATTATGAATCGACATGGTTGCTTCATGTATTGTGAAAACCATACAGTAACCATGAGCCTTCGTAAATTTTCAAAGAGTATCATATTTCGTGGTCATTTGATGATTTACCAAAATGTATAGCCTCGAGTATTGTCTAGAAGCACTGGCATAATCAGCCCATAGTTTTCCAAACATTGTAATAGAACTATGTATTGTGGTTAATTAAATCATGAAATTATAATTTTTAGCAGAAACCTCACATGAAAACCACATTATCATTCTCATATATTATCATACCAAACCATAGCCCACCTCTAGGTCGATTCTTTTGATTTTTCCCTCCCAAAGGTCGACTACAAAAAATAGAAATGTGTTTGATCTATAAAACGAAAGGTAAGACCCTTGTTCATACATTATTATATATATTTTATCATCATTCCTATATATAAACCCTTAAATGGGATTTACATTCCAGGATATGTTTTAAGTCAAATTTCTATTTTAACTTCTTATGAATTGTTTATGGAATTCAAAAGATATCCTTGATCTTCGAGATCATTAGACGATTCTTTATTTTGAACATGTTAGAGGTAAAAGGCATCACTATATATTAAAATTTTCATAGAAATTTAATTCTATTGGTTTCCAAATTAAAATTTATTCTTTTATTGTTTATAGAAATCTTGTTAAATATTTTTTGTAAATATACATTGTTGGTTGGTCTCCAAATCTTGGGTTATGGGTGATTTCTACAATTTTTCTGATAAAATGATTTATTAAAATTTGAGGCAAATAATATTTTCATTATTTTCAAATGGCATGTAAAAGATCATTGTGTGTTCATATAAATATGTAATGTGATACCCTAGTATTTTATGACAATTTTTAAAAAAATTATTTATTTAACAGTTTTCATTACACACAACATTGAGTTTGAAAGAAAAATGATATTATATTAGAAAATTATTATTAATTGGGACATTTTTCTCCCAAATAGTGGATTGGAAATATAAATATGAATAAATAAATTATAAAAAATATTTAGTTAGCTTCTAAATAGTTCAAATATGTTTATAATTAAAAATAAATAACTACTCAATTTTAAGTACTATCCTTTTATTCTTCATAAACATCATTTCTTGAAAAAAACAATTTTTTATCACACTTTGTTTATGGAAATCATCAGTAATTTTTATAATTATAGGAATTTAAATTGACTAAATGAATAAAAAAATTAAATAATAATTTTAATATTAATTTTGGGTTATTCTTGGGTATTTTTTTGAAAGACATAATTTTTGGATGAATAGTTGAAAATAATGATTTCTTTGAAAATTTCCTTCTCATATCATGTATATAATACGAAAATTTATATTTTTTATTAGATTAAAAATTTAATTAAATCAATTTTTTTAAAAATAACACAATAATTTAAATTTTAAAAAATAAAAAGTTTAAATTTTTATAAAAATATTTTTATACTTAAAAGAAATTTATCTAGTAAACTGTTTTTTCCTCATATATTATGGGCTTGTTTTAAATTAATTTATGCCAATAACAGAAATTTAATTTTATAAAATAAATTGAATATATGGAATCGTAATTTGAAAAATTGGTAATGATTCTAAACCCATTTTTTAAATTTCGAATACTGACTTTGGTAAATAAATCAATTTCCATAGTAAGAGTTAAAACATACTAAAAGGGTTGATACTAAAATGAGAGGGATTAAAAAGACCTAAAACATCAATAAATTAAATTATGGGCTCATATTTTAAGAATATATCATATCCTTTTCAAATATTATTCATTTTTGATAAATTTATCATGAGTAGAACATTAATTTAATTTAATATTGGGAAAAAATACATGGGTTACCTCTCCCTCCATTATTGAAGGATAACACCACTCCTATCTTCCTCAAACATCAAGGGATTCAGATCACCTCTAAACATCGAACAAACCCATTATTAGCATCCCTTTCTACATCCTCGAGGCCCTGGTTCAATCATAAAATTATCTTTTGAATGCATATGGTGTAATAAAAAATATATTCTCTCAAAGTAGAGGAGATTTAAATGGATGAGAAGGAAGATGGGACTCTTGGTAAGGGATTTATATTACAATGTAATTTCTTTTAATCATTTTATATAAAAAAGTAAATTAAGGAAAATTATATGGATCATATCCTTTAAACCACATCTATTTCCCCCCCCCCCCATTATTCATATAATTTATTTATTTTTTGTTCCAAACACCACTCATTGGAACTTAAGATGATCAAAAAATGTTTGTAAACAAAATTTGGCATTATTCTATAATTGGTAATCAAATCTTTTCTTCCAATTCCATTCTCATAAAAAAATCGTGGATGTTTTTACCTTTATTTTAAATATTCTAAAATTTACATTTTCATTACCTTTATCATTATTTACAATGTTTTAAAATATATTTTTAATGAAATATTTTTTGAACAAATCATTTTTTACTTTTTTCACATGTGTGAGATAATTTTCTCCTTTTACATATATGATATGAATGAAGTTATCTGTCTTAATGACTGTTCTTTTCTTTGAAAAATAATTTAATAATTTTCATTTTAATTTTAAAAAACCCATTATATCATTATTATTGGAATTTTCAGTTATATTATTATCATAAAAAATTATATTATTCTAAATATTACAAAGAATAGAATTATTGTTATTTAAAAGCTATTTTTAATATGGAAAAAACCTTTTCAAGTTGTTATGAAACAATTGGGATACAATCTAATGATAAAATCCTATTATTTCTTTATATGGATTTTGATAATGATGATGATTAAAGAAATATTATGTCAAAACCATTTTCTTACCATAGTTTAATTAAGATATAATTAAATATATATGAAAATAGATTCTTTTCCAAATGGTATACTAGTATGAAATTAGGAAATGTTAATGAAACCCTTTTCTCTTCCAAGTGATAATATTTGATAATATGATGTATTTTTCATTATCTTTTTTCACACATATATACAGTTTTCATTTTGTAACGTATGGGATCAAAATGATATATCCAATCAATGTATTATGTAAAGATAAAAAACTTATGAGATAATAAGTATTAGAATGGGCAGTGAACCCAGTTCATCAATGTATATTTACCAATAACACAGACATGGTAGTGATCCTTGACTAAGGAAATGATGATATGGTGAGTGAACATAATCCAATTGATAGTGTTGGTAGTGATCCTTGACTAAGGATAATATTTTATAAGCTCATATTATACTCACTTTATGATCAATGATTTATATATCTTATAATTACCTATATGGGGAATCTGATGTGACATTGACAGACCCAGATGCCACTTAAAGGGTGCCACAATCTCAGTGGGCCACATGTCCTCAAGGGAATCTCCCCAAATTCCATAACCTACCAACTGGTAGTGAGGGCCTATGGTGTGTCTATTGGGATATTATGCCCTTATTACTAAACTTTTGTGTAGTGGATGAATATAAATAGAGATAAATAATGGAAGAAATATAAGTAAACATAAGGCACAATGGAAAATAGAGACAAAAATTACAATAACGGGGATAATAATAACTGATTGAACTAGAACAACTAATGATCATATTTCATGCCACTAGAAAATTGGAAAACATGGATACATTAAATTAGACATAACATGTTTCACAAAAAAAAAAGAAATCAAAAAATATTCCATGCATCTCCAGACCCAACTCGGTCCTCTACTATCAAGCTCTATCCTAAACCAAAATCAATCAAGTGTTTGAAGTTTTATGTTTCCCTTTATCTACACATTTAGTAATGTAATCTACTCCATGTACCAAATAGCTCCCATAGAGGGTGTGAGGTAAATGTCATTGGGCTGCCACTAATGGTGTCTATAACATCAGTCCCAAGAAATGGAAATTTATAGTGTGTAAGAATGAAATATAATGAAAAGATGTAAAATGTTAGTAAATAAAAAAGTACCTATTTCATCCCTCATTAGGTTTATGAACATTTAATCAATTCTTTATTGTATTGCTACCAATTTTTAATCTATCACATGACTTGAATAGTGAAGGTTCCAAGTTATAAGAATGAAAATTTTAATGATATTTATTAGTTATATCCCAAGATTATAGCAAAGGTGACGTAGACCACTAGGGTCACCAGATAAGTAATAATTGTATCCTAGATTGGGAGTAAGAGTATAACCTATGGATCATAGTCTAATTCATTCCACAATGAGACACCTACTGAGTCCAAAGAGTTAATCCAAGGTAAAATGGGGCTATGCAAAGATTGGCCCCGATGTGCTTTAACCATGGAACCTACCTATCAATGATGGATCCAAGGATTTTATCCAAGGAATCATGAAGTACTGCATCATGTATTTGATGATGTATTACCAGGCATCAAAATAATAGAAAATTATCAAGATGTGGGTGGATCTTATCCTTTTCAGGATGTATCCCTCAATCAAAATGGGGTTATTGAGTGGTCAGGGAATTATCTGATCAGAATCCAAGGTGACCTCATGTGAAGAAACTCCTATTTGATATTAATTTCATGTTATATTTTAGTTGTCTTAAGCATTTTCTTTCACTAGTGAGATAAGGTCATGTAGTATGCAACCTTTTAATCAAAACATAATTAATCAATAAGTCCATTTGGTCTAAGCTTTCCTTTCATTAACATGATAATCCTATGTTTCATGAAACCTATATTAAATCTATTTAAACGATATTCAATAATTAATTTTCACTCCACTACCTTCCATTAACGTGGTAAGGGGTGAAGCTGACATGTAACATATTAATCATTAAAAATTAATGCAGTCAAGTCATATACTTTTTATACATGCCAATTTCCATTCCTCATTTAAATATCAATTGAAGAACATACCATAGGTAGTCCAAGTGGTTATCATACATGGTTCTTTCCATTATGAAATTAAAACTATAAATCAATCCATTTAATATAGAAAGTATTACCCTTATAAGAGTTGAGAAATGTCACACTCAAACTGTGGCTCAAGCATGTCAAATACTAAAAAGAAAATTATGGAAAAAAATCATATATGTTATTGATAGATTTGTGTTGATAACCACAAACAATTAATCACAAATATGAAAAGAGAGTATCTATACAGTTCTAATGATTATAAGTATGGAATATATATTCTATTAACAGAACCCGATCAAATTGGTGGGCCCCAAAAAATAATTCCAAAATTAATGAACTTGAGGGATGAGTTATAGAATACCCACCATAGGATTGTATGTATATCCACCTACAATATTTGACTTTGATTTGTCTTAGAAGATAATAGATATGATGAAAAGTGAAAAATGAGCACACCTCAATATCTAGGTTAAGAACAAGATACAAGAAGAATGTTTTAAACGGACTCCATTACTTACCATTACACATCCAAAAAGATGAACAGAAGCTCGATCAGATCCTGGGTGGTGGATATCCTTCAATGCCAAGATTTGGGCTTCAAAAACCACCAAAATTTGAGCCACAAAGGTAAATCCCACTTGAAATACGTATTAGGGAAGAAGAGGTGGCTTAAAATAATTAAGGGAAAAGGGATAATTTACCTAGAAAAATAGCCTTTGTAAGGTTTTTCCACATGGTTTGAATAACCATTTATAGTAAGCTGGTAATAATGGGAACTTTTAAAGTTCAGGAGCACAACTGTGCATAAACCATATTATTTGGTTCTGTCTATAAATTTCTATCTAGACGGTTAGCCAAACTATGTGCCAACTGTTCTATAACCGTGCAACATGGCCAGTTCTGCAAGAAATATGTGTTTCGGGCTCTAATACTTCTCCATACACCCATGAGACCTTTTCTATGTCATTAATAATCCATATTAAGTCCAAATTAATTATTTAGACTAAAATTTAAAAGAGCCATACCCGAGTAAAATCCCATGTTCTTACAGTCTTCCCCCCTTAAGAGAACTCATCCCTGAGTTCACCTTCCAATGGTGGATAAACACTATATTAGAAAAACTCTAGCCATTGTGAACATACATTGGCCTCCCTATCCCAAGTCTCATCCTAGACGCATTTATGCTTCCATAGTACCCATAATATAGGGAAAGACTGAAACCAGGGATACTTCATGCTTCAGTCTACGATGCAGACTAGAAATTCCACAGTGGTAACATCATCTTATAAATGAACTTCCTAAAGATCAAAATTATGAGATGGGTCAGCATGATACTACCAAATCTATGAGACATTTAATACATTGTACATGGTATGGTACCACTGTGGTAGTAGGAAACAATAGGCTAAAACCAGACTCTTTCTATAATTTCAAAAGTTCCTATAAAAAGAAGAAATAACATCACTTAGTTCTATTGCCATCTATTCTCTACCCTATGGAAAACACAATCCCCAACCTCAAACTCTATATGTCCGGGATAGTGATCGGTATATGATTATTTTTCTAGATTGTGTAGTAGTCATGCACTTTATGATTAGCTGAACTTTCTCCAAAGTCTCCAAAATGAGATGAGGACCCGGTATGGAAATCTCACTCACCTCTAGCCAAAACAGGGGTGAACAAAATTCCAACCATGGAAGGGTTCAAAAGGATAGATATTAATTGTTTATTAAAATATATTATAATGGGTGAACTAGAAGAGAGGTATATGTTTCTCCCATGAACTGCTAAAATAAATGACACATAGTCGGATCATGTCCTCTAGAACCTATTTTGTTTGTTCTAATTTTCCATCGATTTGGGGGTGAGAATATATACATAGAAATACAAATTTTCCCATATCATTTTTCAATACCTACAAGAACTGTGGTGTGAAATGAGCATCAATATCAAAAATGACAGTACAAGGGACCTCATGGAGTCATATGATCTCACAGACATAAAACCTTCCCATCTCACAAACTCAGAAAGTCTCTATAATAGGAATGAAGTGGGATGATTGTTTTGGTTAGTCAATGACTACCAAAATTTCATTTCTACACCTTGGATACCATGGAAATCCAAATATGAAATCCTTATAAATTTATTCCCATTTAAATTCCAGGACAAGATGTGGTTTTACCAAGAATGCATGTATCTGGTGCTCTGCCTTCACATGCTGACAGGTAGAGAAACTAGTGATAAAGCTGGCTATCTGGCATTTCATCCCATGCTATCAATACTGGTATCACATGTCTCAATTCATATTCAAGAGGCATGGATGAACTACCCATTGAGAGGTATGGGAATCATTCATCAAATCCTCTCTCATTTTTGTAGGATGCATATGAGTCCACATAGAAGCAAGAAGCCACCTCTGTCCATATACTAATTCAGATGTGAGTTATATCCTGATATACATTCATAGAGAACCAAGGAATTATGATCTAAAAACTATCTACCCTTCACCTTCTCAATAAGAAAAGAGGTAATTGTCATGTATGATACGTAAGACTACTTGTTACTGTCATAAAACTCTATAAGTATCCCAAAAAAGAGAGCCATTAACATCGATTTATCCCTGGCTTCTCATTTGACATGTGCCTGAGTTTTTCGACACAATTCATCTCCAACTAAAATGCCCTTCTCATGCATATAAAAAAGATCAAAATCAATGGATTGTATAAATTTGACCCATATATAACGTTTGAGGTTCAGGTTATATTGAGAAATGATATATTTGAGGTTCTTGTAGTATGGGTACATCACAAAGTGGTCACCTAACAGATGGTGTCTCTAGTAACATAAGGCATTGATAACTTCCTCTAGATCAAGGTCGTGTGTCGAGAAATTTTACTCATGTGGCCTCAACTATAGATATTCAAACTCAACGACTTTTTCCTCACACACTATCACTTATCCTAGATTCATTCCTAATGTATCACCTAAAGTTTAATATACTATACATGTCTCTAAAAGAGTCATAATAGTCGATCATACAAGCCTACTTTTCAGCTCTTAGAAGGCATTCTCACATGGTTCTGACCATAAGAACTTAATTCCCTTCATTATAAAACTGGTAAGAGGTGATGGAAGATGGGAAACGTCATGTATTAAATTCCAATAATATCCATCTATCCCCAAGAAAATCATTATGTCAAACAAGTTCTTGTGATTCTATGGGTAAACAACACCACTAACCTTGTCTAGGTCAACAAATACACATGATTATGATATTGTATGACCCAAGAAGTGAACTTTTTCGATTCAGAAGTGGAATATAGAAATCTTGTCATAAATCTAATGTACTCTCAGTGTACTCAGAATTTTCTCAAGATTTTTGGCATGGTTTCTATGAGTATGATAATACACCAAGATTTCATCTACAAAGTCAATGAAAAAAGTGTCCAAATAGAGGTGGAAAACCATAATCACCAAACTCATGATAGTAGAATACATGATTGTAAAACCAAATGACATAAAATGTTACTCATATAGATCATACCTTCTATGGAATGTTTTATGAGGTATGTCTAAGATCCTGACTCATAAATGATGGTAACCTAATCTCATGTCAATCTTATAGAAGCCCTTTTCTCCCCAGATCTTGTAAAATAGATCATCTATTTGACAATGTGGTTACCGGTTCTTGACTGTAATGTGGTTCAACCATCTATAATCCACACAAATTTATAATGTTCCATCCACCTTCATGGTAAAAAGAACAGGTGAAACCCAAGTGGAAGTTGTGGTTATATAAATAACTGGGCCTCTGAATCCTCTACCAACTACTTCCACTCTTGAAACTCTATTGGTTCCATTCAATACATAAGAATGGATGATGTAGATGACCCTGGAAAAATATTCTTAGAAAGCTCCAACTATATCATAGGAGGTAAGTGAGGAAAATCATCAAGAAAGACATCGCAGAAATGATCCACTACTGGAGGGATATCATCTTATCATAAACCTTTATCCTCTACGAAGATATTTTCAATATGGGAAGTACCTCCACCTAGAACATGATGCTCAGGTCTAGCTCTACCAGATTGGAAATCCCACTCATCATTATGTAGATAACTGATTCCTTATGGTGATGTAAAAGATACTCTAAACCATAGAAGTCTACAATATAATGATACTGAACTGACCAGTCCAACCTGATTATGACATGAAATCTCATCATATCATGAACAAAGAGGTACCATAAGAGAGGGTAACTACCTACATCAAGGGTAAAACCCTTTCACTTGAATATTATTTCTCGTCTTAGCCCTAATGGGGTATCTAGTCTCATTAATCAATTGTGATAACGTATATCTAGCCCAACACTCTCCATAATAGATTCACAGATAATAGAGTTTGAATCACATGTATAAAATAAAAAAGACACTATATTAGATGTGACAAGAATAGTACCTTGTATTATAGATGGTCTCACATCTTTATCCTCAAGTATCGACTGTAGTTCATTCAATTGACCTAATCCACAGCCATATGAAACAGAAGAACTACAAAGATAATGACGACTCTCTTGGTGATACAGGTGTACTGGGGTTTGGTTTCCATGGACATGACCTCCTCCTCTGTCATACCATCTAGTGAAATTTAAACTTCCTGTGTGACATGCCAAAAAATAACTCACTCTAGAATGTGGGGATGGTTTGGATCATTTCCCCCTTTAAGATAGGGTAAATTTCATATAGAGAATCTAAATATTCCCCATAGGTCCAAAAGCCAAATACTCATGTGGTTCTCTATCACACTGAGGGTCTGAATTCCCCATTGTCCATAATGATAACAAACATTGGAGAAATCAAAATGGGAACTATATTTGTCACTTACCTAATGAGAAACCTCTAAGGAACATTTCCTATCATCAAGAGAACTACTAGACCGGCATGGAACTAGTCCTCTATTCCCATAACTACTTCCATCTCTCAGGTTATGCTTAATGATAAGAGAATGATTGACTATCTTAGGAAAATTTATGTAGGTGAAAGACATTCACTTGAATATTTATGGAATACTAGAGACCATCCTCAAAGTGTCTTGCACGCAAAAGGACATCATCAACTAGAAGTGGTGGAAAGTGATGCACAGACTAAATATTATATAATTAACAAAGAACCCTGCTAAAGATTTATGAACTCTATATATCTCTCAGCTCTCATCATTTGAGGAAGGAAATTATTGTATAAGGAAGCCTGTAAATAAACCCATAACATTCCTAGATGACCACTGGCCGAGGAAGTCACCTCCCACCAACTCTTTTCCAAATCCCAAAGAATATATGTAGATAGAATGTGCATCTGATCTGGAGTCATTTCTAGATTCTAGAAGATATATAGGATATCATCAAGCCAATACTCAGTGTCTTGCAGACCTCCATTCTCTGAGAATGTTCGATGATGCAGCTGTTGGAACTCACGAGTTTGATAATCCATCATAGGTGCAAGTTATGGAGAACCATGCATGGAATACCCCCAGATATAAGAAACTATCATGAACAGGGGTATTATTTCCCATATGAGGTACAATAGATGGCGACTCTAGTGGAAATCATGGAGGTAAGAGTGGTTTCTCATGGCCCACAATGTCTGGAGTGTGGTTGTTGCCACCTTCCTAGAATACAGGATGAGGGTGTCGTAGAGGCATTGGTCTACAAATTCCAAGCACATGCATAAGAAAAAAATTAATAACAAATATATATAAACATGAATAAGTTAAATGTATAAAAACTCACTACCCAATGGATATTAACCAAACAACCCACTTAGATGGCCAGGTATCAATAAGTGCTCAAGTATATGTTTTATTATATTTTATATTTAATCAACAGGTTTACTAATTTACCTTTAATAAACTTCAAAAGGCAAGAAAAGAATGTAAAACTAGTTTATTTTATATTTCAGGTTTTACTTTACAATTGATAGCCATTTCTGATGAATCAGTGACCATACACCTATCATTAGAAACAGTACCCATTTTTTATAGCATAATGGATTGACTCGGTAAATTACTCATACCATCCCTTGAGGGCCTATTAAAATCAATAGTTGAGAAACGAAATTGCCCAATCAAAACCAAGAGCAGTATGAGAATAAGCTAAATATCACAACAACACTGAACAGTCACCATCATATGAACCAATTGAAAATAGTGAAATGAATCTATATGGAATGGAATTATGCATGAAGCATGTAAAAATCCACTCCCCTCCCGAATGGTTGGGCCATTCGGGCTACTCCATCAGTGGCGCCTGCTGGCGCCGCACAACCTGGCTGATCCATGTGGATCGGTCTTCTACTGGACCCGTGGGTCACGGGTCTGCCCTCCGCCATGACTCGGAGCTATGACCCTACTTCGCGGCGGGCTTCCGCAGTGAGCCACCATCTTCATTGCTGCCAGTGATGGTCAATTTCCCCCTTTGTCTGCCGTGGTGCCTTTGGGTACCACTCCCTTCTCTTGTCCGGTGAGAGAAAACCACTGCCGGTTGCCGATGGCACCGTCACTAGTCACCGGTGCCGCTACTGCCAGTCGCTGGTGCCGCAATGCCAGCGGTGCTTCCGTGGAAAACCAATGAAGCCTCAGTGGTTTGATTTTCATTCCAACTGCACATAGAGGCCTTCCAAATCATCTCCTACACAGCGCGGCCCATGGTTTCACCTTGCCACTTTTTAGTCAATTGCCCACGAAGAATGAAATCAATGAAATGTTGTATGAGGGTTTAAGCCTTATTTGGTTTGGCCCGCGCCCTCCATGTTTGTGTTATAATAGGTAAAGGGTTTGACATCATCAAGAGTAGATGAAACATATAACTCTTAGAAAATATTCATCTGTCTCTCTCACTTGTTCTTCCATAAAAATTTTACAAATAAAAGTCTCTAAGACTGACGTTAATTTCCTTCTTTCCCATAGCTGACATTCACTAGTTGTATATACTCAACCAAAGAACATTGAACCAAAAATGTCATCTCTAGGACCCAAACAAAAGTAGGAATGAACAGAGAAATAATGTTGGCTCAGATGTCCCAAGACATGTCTCGTTCAGTGGTTTGAGCCCTCAAACACCAGTCTTATTGTATTCATTGAGAACCCAGAAAGGTCAGTACACCTCGATGAATACTCAATTAACGACATGTCGTCCGGTCAAAACTATAGAATCTCTTAGGAACATAACACCCTTATCTATTCATTGAAAGAGACCCCCTTCTATGAAGATGGTTCTCAAGATCTTTCCCTGGAAAGAGTCAAATCAAAATAAGATATGGGTAATCTAAATCATGACATCTCCTTGCGGTGTCACATATAATGCTCACGGCCAAGACCACCACCTGATCTAATGGTGTCCTGTCTGGATATCAACTTTGTCACCACCTCAAGACAATCCTTAGCTTCCTATGAGTTAGGCTCACCTCATAACCTGAGGGGTATATGTCACTGAAACTCAAGTAAGGCACTGAGCCTATATGTGTTCTCTACTCATAGCGCCAGTATTAACTGCTAACCAATAGGTAGTGGTATCTCTTGGAAACCACCCAAAGGTACCATCTCGGGCAACAATCCATGTCCTGAAGCCTTATCACCCTGTGGACCATCCTCATGTTCATGCATTGGAATCCTGACTAGTTTTCTACGTGGAGGAATCTTGAAGGAGATTCATGACGAACCATAGTCGATAATTTAAAACCATTGAGATGACCGAAAAGATATCAAAAGAAGAAAATTTCAAAAACACTCAAAATCAGTGTTTCCGTGTACTGAGATGGAAAAAATATATTAGGGCTCAGGTTTATGGATTCATTGGCCGCCACACCAACACTGGACTCCCTGGTCTAAAATCTGAACTGAAGACACATAGCAAAATTGCTCTATTGAAAAAATATACTCTTAGTTCTTCTGGTAGAACTGACCGTGCTCTAATACCACTTTGTCACAACCCGTACCCTAGGGCCCATGTCTTGACTATCCCAATCCCACTTTCAATATGCTAGTTTTTGGCGACTAGAAACAGAAATAAATATCCATAAAATGGGAATGGATTGCCTAAAAACATATACACACATAGATAGACACAATGCACACAGGAAAAAAATAGCGTAAGAAGAAATATAATCAACAAATAAAAGCCACCACTAAGTGTAAAACTATGTACTGAATGTAAAGGGGCCAATATAAAAGACCAACCAGAAAGAAGGTACACCAAAATGGAAAAACTATTCCTAATATCATCTGCCAAAGATCCTACCTGATGGGTAGGTATAACTCATCTCTACATCTATCCACAACAAT
The DNA here is from genome assembly GCA_963277665.1 of Viscum album. Classification (NCBI taxonomy): domain Eukaryota; kingdom Viridiplantae; phylum Streptophyta; class Magnoliopsida; order Santalales; family Viscaceae; genus Viscum; species Viscum album. The sequence continues at coordinate 298,757,469 of OY728137.1, read as the reverse complement.
TGGTCACCTCCGTACACAATCTAGTCCTAGCTCCCAAGAGTTTCTCAAGGTTATCTATCATCTGCACCATACACAACAAGGTTCGGGCGAAGACCGTGAAGGGGAGAGTAAAAAAATACCCAGTAGGGACCCTGAGACCCCTGAAGGTATCCCATAATTCCACAAAGTAAAACCACAAAGCATGATCTCAATCACAAAGCACAACTAAAGAATCAACTCAAACCTAGTATATAACTTAAAGAACATGAATAAATATGATTATTCATAAATCTAGATAATATTATTCTATTGAGAAGCTTTTTCTACTAGACCACACAAGGTAGCCAGAGGTGATAACCAACAGAGGATCTCTAGGTGCTCACCCACACAGGAGCTCTAGGTGCTAACCCAGAGAGGATCTCTAGGTGCTGACCCATACAAAATCGCTAGGTGTTGACCCACAGAGGATCTCAAGGTATTGTCCCATGGAGGATCTGTAGAGACCCGAATTTTGACGTACATGGACATTACATTACTTTTTGGGAATACTTAATACATAAAAAAATAGACACACAAGGACCGTAATAGTTTAGTGTCTTAGGAAACTCGGAAAATAAACTTCTAATCATGTTGAAATATCTTCAACATCTCCCATAAAGATCTTCCCCTTTTTGTTTCCATACCTAAAACATTTCTTTCAATCCTGGGGGAAAATAAAACATAAAAAGGGTGAGCTCAAATGCTCAGTAAGGTTAAGCATGGATAAAATAAAACATACCATAAACATTTGAACCTTAAAACTTGAACATAATGTTTAAACATCAAAATCTTGAGCAACGACTTAAAACATGGAAGTACATAAGGCATAGATCATAATGGAACACAAATAATGATAACATAGCATGGGAATAAAACATGTAATTGTGGCATCCATTAAGCACATGTAATGATTTCCATAGTAGCCAAGGCATTGCTGCCAAGACCATCTTAATGGACAATGTCCCATTCTGAATTGAGTTCACTCCTCATTTCAGTCCTCTAACATTGAATCGGATTAACTTACCATTCCAGCCATGTCTCTCTCATGAGATATAAAATCTTTACCCAATGCATTAGAGGGATATATAGGTCCCACCAATCTCATAATTAAATCATTCTTACTTGTTCCACAACATAAACTTAAAACATTCATCATAACCCAATGAATAAAATGGGTTTCATAAACATCATATCATCATCACATAATACATATAAAACAAATGGATATTTCATCATAAGAAAAGTGAAAGCCTGTAAATTATAGAGACATTATACTTGAAACATACACATATGAAATAATGTCATCTTAGATGAAAAATGGTTTTGATAAAACACTTGAAATGAATTCTTGAGGAAAATATCCTTTTTCTTCAAAATCATTTTCTTTTCACAAAATGTCATGCAATTTTAAAAGAAAATGATTTTTTTTAAAGTAGTCATGAAATCTTTTGGATTAAGCTTCATGAAAATAAGGCTTTATAAAACTGTAAAAATCCTTTCATTCCGTATAAGTTAAAGAAACATTCTTCTCGTACTTTTTTCGGAAAAGTCAAAAAGGACCTTGTGTGGTAAATAAAAGAAAGATTCCTTCCATACCATGGGGTAAAATTCAAAATGGGTAAAAAGGACTTTAAACATACATGAATACACTTTTATAAAACATGGACATGGATGATATCAATAACCCCAGTAAATACTTATGAATAAGCAATCTCAGATAAAAATGAGATTTGCACAATTATCCCTTACCTTAGGTCCGATATGCTTCGTACGTATCCGAAACTCCTGTATAATGATTTAAAAAATGTTATTGACTTATTATAGAATCATATTAATTGTTATGATATCATATATGGTTCACTTATGACTTTTTATTACCCGTTCGTTTGTAAATTCCTTGTTAAAGAGCATTTTGGGTAAAATCGTTTCATTTGGCGTCCGTGTTTTGACTTGTAATTATTCATATGATTAATTAGATCATGATTACTTACATCCAGAATGTAAAACATGATTTATATATAATATATATTCATAATATACATATATAAAATATATTGATAAATGGAAAGAAATACACCGTTCATGGAGACGGTAGGCCGTACGTATGCATGAACGCTGTTTTCGTTTCCTCATTAAATTGAATGGAATTAATTGGATGACATACATATATATATATATATAAATAAATCCAATATCATTATTATGTCATATATTTCATGATTACTTATTATATATACTTTATAATTATTTATGAATGGTTAATCATTGAGAGTGAATCTCATCGCGTCGTTGAGACGGTATTCCGTACGTACGCACAAGCGATGATATCGTTCCCATGATCGTGGAATTTTATTGGAGTGTATGTATACTGTTACAGAATCAATATCACTTTATAATAATCATATATAGTTATTATTTACACCATTATACCCATCCAAGTAAGGTGGTGGTGGAAAATAGATTACACCACGGCGTGGAGACTGTATTTCGTACGTACGCACGCGCGGTGATTTCATTTTCCGTAGGGTGGATAGATGGTGAAAGAGGGGTGTTTCATACTTATAATAACATATCAGTATATTAGTGATACTGATGTTATTACTTTATAATGAAACAACATAAGAAGAAGAAGTGGAAGAAGAAATAAAGGTGAAAGAATCGGTAACAAAAATTACCTCTTCTTTGAAGCGCCTCTTTGAGACCTCCTCTTAGGGTACTAAAATTGGTCTTTGAAGAAGACCAGGACCTCTAGGAAGTTTCTATAGAAGTGGAGAAGAGAATTGGGCAGGGTTTGGCCGATCTTGAAGGCTCAATGTGGTGTGTGGAAGAGAGGGAGGAGGTTCCCATTTATAAGGGAGGAGAGGGGAACCTTTGGAATTCTTAAAAATATTAATTTATAATAAATCTAACCCCACTTAAAAACCTCCAATAATGACTTATATTCAATGATTATATGAGATAGGGTTGTAATCTCATCAACCAATAAAATTTAGACATGTTTGGATCTTATTTTAAACCTTATCATTTTGATTTATCCTTATTTAATCTATTTAAGTTTATTTTTGGTAATAAAATTCTAAATTTTAAATTATAACAAATAATTACTTATTTATTGTGAATTTTCCATAATTGTTTACTTTGTAACATTATAGACCATATAAATTTAAATTTATAATTTTTAAATATCTTTGTGATATTTATAATATGTTATTTTTATAAAATAACAACAGTGTCAATTTTGACAATATTCATTTATTAGAATTTAAATAAAATATATACCGAAATATGTTCAAACTAAAAGCTTTAATAGATTCATAAAAGGTCATATGTATCTATAAATTTTTTTTATCACATTAAATAGTTTATATAATATTTATTTTATTATTTTTAAAACCATTTATTTGGTTTATCTCTTAATAAAATAATTACTACAACATTTTTGTATAATTATTTAATATACTGATTTTTTGCATAAAAATTAAAAATAAAATCCTATGATGAATATAAATCTATTAACTTTCACAATAATACATTTAATAGAATTTATCATCTTAAAATCACAATATTTAAATTGTTATATTTATTAAATTATGAAGGTGACAACTTTGGCATCATTTAAAATAAAATAATATAAGTGTCATAATCACTTTTATAAGGCTTCAAACGGTAATATATTAGGTCATTGAATTATTAAGGTGTATATATACTCTAATAATAAGTTTTTTTCAGGTTTCTGGGCCTTTTAATGGGTATTATTATTTCAATAAAAACTATATTACTTATTTCCCACTTAATAAATAATTTTTGTATCATTAATGTATCATCATTAATGACAATTATTTAATTCCTAAAAATTATAAATTAATTATCATGATTTAGATAATTTTATTAGCTTTCTGGATACTATTAATGTTCAAAGTGTTATGATGTTTATCACTAAATTAAAATTATTATACTTATAAGATTTAAGAGAGTGACATGTTTTCACTTTCTTTGGTTTTAATAACAATTAAATTATTTTCATGGTCAAAAGTCCATAAAATGAATATAATATGACCCTTAGGATATATGGGTCTACTTTTATCAATACAATAGAAATTTTTTCATGTGTTAGGGTAATATTATAATATTATATTTACCCTTAATTACCCGATTTACCTTTAACTATGGTAAATAAAATTTGCCGTAGTTACTATTCATAATTCCCAAAAATAAAAAGTAGCTTATTAACATAATTTGGACCCACTGATTCCAAATATGGAATCCATTTTTCAAAATTCAATAAACAAAATTTGCAGAAATTAAATTAAAATTAATCCCTTTGTCGAAAGAAAATAGGTTTTTCTTTAAAACATTGCAAAAGATTAAATTGATTTAACCTACGAATTTAATGTAAAATCAATGGTAATGACATAAATTATATTAAATGGTAAAAATATATTCTATTTATACTTTAAAACCATTAAATATTATAATTTAACCATATAAATTATTGCGATGAAAAAAGTTGTTTTTAATTAAAATATAGCGTGTTTTTACTATTCATCAAAATATGAAAGTTACCAGAATAATATGAAAAATTTATCCAAAGTAAATATTTATTTCTTGATTCAAAAGAAGAATTTTATTTTGTCAAATTGAACTTATAAAAATTTCCAAAACTAGATTTAATGTGGGTGCGCCATCAAAAGGCGGCAAAACTGCATTTTTTTAAAAATACTTATTTTACCCGAAAAATGTATTTTGTTCTTATACCATGTTCTAGGAAATGTGTAAGATGAATAATAATGTTATAAAATTAAAAATTTAGTTAATACTATTTATAACGGCTAGTTCATAATAATATTATAATAATATATCGTTGTTTAGTAAAACCCGGTATTGCATACAACACACGCTATCGAGGAAGGTCGCGATTGCGTGCAAGCCAAGTCAGGGTTGCGTGTTGTGAAAGAATCCTTCGTTGTTTCATATAATAGAATCCAACAATATTTCATTTATACATTGAATATATATATATATACTCAATGTCGCGTAGAATAACTATTATCAAAATTGTGTAAAACACGATCCAAGAATACTGTTGCGTATACTGAAAGCTAATACTATGTTGCGTATAGCGCAAGGTAATCTTGGTATAGCATACAACACAAGACATTAATGAAATTAAAAGAATATTTTTCATAAAATCTCGGTGTGTTACATTCTACCCCCCTTAAAATGAATTTCGCCCTCGAAATTCGTCGGGGTTATAAATGGTTTACTACTCGAAAGTTTGTTTAATAGAAACCCACATTGTAAAAAGGAATACCAAAACATGGCTTTAAAAAATAAAGTATGAAATGTAACGGTTACCCAAATTAACTCATCACTGGGTTTCCACATAAGAGAACATAGGTGAAAATATGGATATGGAAGAAAAATCTAACCATCAAGTTCTGATGGAGAGTGGTAGAGAACATGGCTATGAAGAAGCCAACAATCACAAAACTATTGATTTGCGATGATCTAAGATATCATCTGATTCATCGGATATAAGGGAACTAAGACAACTTTTTTGGTTTTCAAGATCATTTCCCTAAAGTTGATGAATTAAATGAAATACTTGCATGATTTTGGTACAATATCACTGTTGTTCGTGAATTGAACAATTTCCACTTCATCCCATAAAGAAATGAAGTTGAATTTGTTATTTGTGATGTGTTAGCAGATCATGTGATAGAATGATGGGTCATTCCATCTCTTTCAAATAAAAGGTTATTAAAAGTTATAAGTCCATCTTATTGTTAGATTAATCGTATATGGTTCCAAAAATGAACTTATAATTCATATATCATACTGCTTAATAAAATAAAAATAGTTTCTACTAACCAGGGACTTCTTGTAGGCCAGTGGTAGGCGATAAAGGCCAGTCGCACTTCGGTTGTTGGTTCGATTCCCACAGCCTTGTCTGACGCGATGGGCTATCGCCAGTCCTGCAGGTTGTCCTCTTTATAAAACTACATTACTATAACATCCCATCAATAATATCAAAAAAAGTTATATCCTTAAACAATACTAACTTATGTCCAACATAATCCATTCCAATCTTTAGGATTATCCAAAATATTTCTTTCCAAACTCATTGTATAAAGAGAACGATTACTAAAAAGGTCATATAACAAGCATGTGAATACCATTATTTATCCATCATATATCTTGTTGGTCACATTACAGTCATTTGACTACCATAATCATTTAATCTCTTGAAAAATGAATACCCATTGAATCTTAGTGAAAACTTGAGTGCTGTTAAAAGATAACTCTTTCCACATACCAAAATCCTCAAAATTCTATATACTTAGTCCTTATATCAATCATGATCTCATGAATACTTTCAAACATTTCATTTTCTCCTTTTCCCTTCATTATGCGCATATCATCTGCTTTCAAAAATATTTGAATCATTTTTCATGGTTACCGGTACCATAAAATTATTGAAAACCATAATAGACTAATACAAAAATATTCTAATACACCATAAAAGTACCTCAACAACATTATTCTTTAATACTAATACATAAAAACTTTAATCTATCATGTTCAATGATTGTCCTAGAATAAGTCCTTCCTTTATTTAGAAGTAACTTTTTAGGTCAGGGCATTGAGTTTGGTAATGCCCATGTTCTCCACAAATAAGACATTGAACTCCATAACAGTCTGTCACTCTATGACCCTTTTCTCCACACAGATAACATATGTCCCTCCATTTGAGGTATTCCTCAAGGTTTTTCTTCCCTTATTTAGAAATCTCAATCTTCCTTTCTTTATGCTCCTCAACATGCGAACATGCATAAAAATCTATCTTCCTCTTATTTGATGAATTAGGCATACCACTAAATTTCACCTTGTTAATCATATATCGCGATGACTGATTCGGCATAATCAAAATATATTTCTATCTAGGCATTACAGAATTTTGTTGCTCATAGTCACCAATTTGTCCATTGGATTCAATGTTAACTGAATTCCTTCTGGTTCCCTCCATTAACTAAAACACAAAAAGAATTCTGTGAGAGGCAAAAATCATGCTAGAAAAAATAACATAGTAAAGGGGAAGCACCCTGAATATCTAACATCTTACGTTAAATTCTAAGATCGTTACCATAGTTCTAGGACTATATCCTATACATATACATATCCTTAGGTACATCCCTATACATACCTTAGAAATATCTCTAGGGATCTCACTAACGTTTTCGCATCCTAGTTTCCAAAGGTTGACTAAACCTTTCCTCTGATACCAACTGTAGAGACCCGAAGTTTGACGTACATGGACATTACATTACTTTTGTGGAATACATAATACATAACAAAAATAGACACAAAAGGACCGTAATATTTTAGTGTCTTTGGAAACTCAGAAAATAAACTTCTAATCAGGTTGAAATATCTTCAACATCTCCCATAAAGATCTTCCACTTTTTGTTTCCTTACCTAAAACCTTTCTTTTAATCCTGGGGGAAAATAAAACATAAAAAGGGGGAGCTCAAATGCTCAGTAATGGTAAGCATGGATAAAATAAAACATACCATACACATTTGAACCTAAAAACATGAACATAATGTTTAAACATCAAAATCCTGAGCAACAACTTAAAACATGGAAGTACATAAGGCATAGATCATAATGGAACACAAATAATGATAACATAGCATGGTAATAAAACATGTAATTGTGGCATCCATTAAGCACATGTAATTATTTCCATCGTATCCAAGGCATTGCTGCCAAGACCATCTAAGTGGACAAAGTCCCATTATGAATTGAGTTCACTCCTCGTTTCAGTCCTATAACACTGAACCAGATTAACTTACCATTAAAGCCATGTATATCTCATGAGATATAAAATCTTTACCCAATGTATTAGAGGGAGATATAGGTCCCACCCATCTCATAATGAAATCATTCTTACTTGTGCCACAACATAAACTTAAAACATTCATCATAACCCAAAGAATAAAATGGGTTTCATAAAAATCATATCATCATCACATAATACATATAAAACAAATCGATATTTCATCATAAGAAAAGTGAAATATTGTAAATCATAGAGACATTATACTTGAAACATACCCATATGAAATATTTTCATCTTAGATGAAAAATGGTTTTGATAAAACACTTGAAATGAATTCTTGAGGAAAATATCCTTTTGTCTTCAAAATCATTTTCTTTTCAAAAAATGTCATGCAATTTTAAAAGAAAAGGATTTTTTTGAAAATAGTCATAAAATATTTTGGATGAAGCTTCAGGAAAATAAGGCTTTATAAAACCGTAAAAATCCTTTCATGCTGTATAAGTTAAAAAAACATTCTTCTCGTACTTTTGTCGGAAAAGTCAAAAAGGACCTTGTAGGGTAAATAAAAGAAAGATTCCTTCCATACCATGGGGTAAAAGTCAAAATGGCTAAAAAGGACTTTAAACATACATGAATACACTTCTATAAAACATGGAAATGGATGATAGAAATAACCCCAGTAAATACTTATAAATAAGAAATCTTGGATAAAAATGAGATTTGAACAATTATCCCTTACCTTAGGTCTGATATGCTTCGTACGTATATAAACCTAATGTATAATGATTTAAATAATGTTATTGACTTATTATAGAATCATATTAATTGTTATGATATCATATATGGTTCACTTATGACTTTATATTACCCGTTATTTTGTAAATTCCATGTTAAAGAGCGTTTTGTGTAAAATCGTTTCATTTGTCGTCCGTGTTTTGACTTGTAATTATTCATATGATTACTTACATCATGATTACATACATCCAGAATGTAAAACATTATTTCTATATAATATATATTCATAATATACATATATATAATAGATTGATAAATGGAAATAAATACACTGTTCCTGGAGACGGTAGGTCGTACGTACGCATGAACATTGTTTTCGTTTCCTCATTGAATTGAATGGAATTAATTGGATGACATACATATATATATACATAAATAAAGTATCATTATTATGTCATATGTTTCATAATTACTTATTATATATACTTTATAATCATTTATGAATGGTTAATATTTGAGAATGAATCTCATCGCGTCGTGGAGACGGTATTCCGTACGTACGCACGAGCAATGATATCATTACCATGATCGTGTATTTTTATTGGAGTGTATGTATACTATTACAGAATCAATATCACTTTATAAGAATCATATATAGTAATTATTTACACCATTATACCCATCCAAGTAAGGTGGTGGAGGAAAATAGATTACACCACGGCGTGGAGATGGTATTCCGTACGTAAGCATGTGCGGTGATTTTGTTTTCCGTATGATGGATAGATGTTGAAATAGGGTTGTTTCATACTTATAATAACATATCTGTATATGATTGATACTGATTTTATTACTTTATAATGAAACAACCTAAGAAGAAGAAGTGGAAGAAGAAATAAATGTGAAAGAATCGGTAACGGAAATTACCTCTTCTTTGAAGCGCCTCTTTGAGACCTCCTATTAGGGCACTCAAATTGGTCTTTGAAGAAGACCAGGACCTCTTGGATATTTCTAGGGAAGTGGAGAAGAGAATTGGGCAGGGGTTGGCTGATATTGAAGGCTCAAAGCGGTGTGTGGAAGATAGGGAGGAGGTGCCCTTTTATAAGGGAGGAGAGGGGCACCTTTGGAATTCTTAAAAACATTAATTTATAATAAATCTAACCCCACTTAAAAACCTCCAAAAATGACTCATATTAGAAGATTAGATGAGATAGGGTTTTAATCTCATCAACCAATCAAATTTAGACATGTTTGGATCTTATTTTAAACCTTATCATTTTGATTTATCCATATTTAATCTATTTCAGTTTATTTGTGGTAATAAAATTCTAAATTTTAAATTATAAAAAATAATTACTTGTTTGCTGTGAGTTTTCCATAATTGTTTACTTTATAACATTATAGACCATATAAATTTAAATTTATTATTTTTAAATATTTTTTCTATTTTTATAATATGTTATTTTTATAAAATAACAATATTGTCAATTTTGACACTATTCATTTATTTGAATTTAAATAAAATATATACTAAAGATATGTTCTAACTAAAAGCTTTAATAGGTTCATAAAATTTCATATATATCTATAAAATTAGTGAATCGCATCAAATAGTTAATATAATATTTATTTTATTATTTTTAAAACCATTTATTTGGTTTATCTCTTAATAAAATAATTACTACAACATTTTTTTATAATTATTTAATATACTGATTTTTTGCATAAAAATTAAAAATAAAATCCTATGATGAAGATAAATCTATTACCTTTTACAATAATACTTTTACTCGAATTTATCATCTTAAAATCACAATATTTAAATTGTTATATTTATTAAATTATGAAGGTGACAACTTTGGCATCATTTAAAATAATATAATATAATTGTCATAATCACTTTTATAAGGCTCCAAACGGTTATATATTATGTAATAGGATGATTAAGGTGTATATATACACTACCAATAAGTTTTGGTCAGGTTTGTGGGCCTTTAAATGGGTATTATTATTTCAAGAAAAACTATATTACTTATTTCCCACTTAATAAATAATTTCTGTATCATTAATGTATCACCATTAATGATAATTATTTAATCCCTAAAAATTATAAATTAATTATCATGATGTAGATAATTTTAGTTTCTTCTTGGAGACTATTAATTTTCTAAGTTTTATGATGTTTATCACTAAATTAAAATTATTATACTTATAGGATTTAAGAGAGTGACATGTTGTCACTTTCTTTAGTTTTGATAATAATTAAATTATTTTCATGGTAAAAATTCCATAAAATGAATATAATCCGACCCTTAGGTTATATGGGTCTACTTTTAGCCATCCAATAGAATTTTGGCATGTTTTAGGGTAAGTTTATAATATTATATTTACCCTTAATTACCCAATTTACCTTTAACTATAGTAAATAAAATTTACCGTAGTTACTATTAATAATTCCCAAAAATAAAAAGATGCTTATTAACATAATTTGGACCCACTGATTCCAAATATGGAATCAAATTTTCCAAATTCAATACCCAAAAGTTAAATAAATTAAAGTAAAATTCATCCAGTTGTCGAAAGAAAACAGGTTTTTCATTAAAACATTGCAAAAGATTAAATTGATTTAACCTACGAATTTAATGTAAAATCAATGCTAATGATATAAATTATATTAAATGGTAAAAATATATTCTATTTATACTTTAAAACCATTCAATATTATAATTTAACCATATAAATTATTGCGATAAAAAAGATGTTTTTAATTAAAATATAGCATGCTTTTTCTATTCACCAAAATATGAGAGTTACGAGAATAATATGAAAATTTTATCCAAAGTAAATTTTTATTTCTTGATTCCAAAGAATAATTTTATTTTGTCAAATTAAACTTATAAACATTTCAAAAACTAGATTTAATGTGGGTGTGCCATCAAAAGGCGGCAAAACTGCATTTTTTTAAAAATATTTATTTTACCCAAAAAATTTATTTTGTTCTTATACCATGTTCTAGAAAATGTGTAAGATGAATAATAATGTTATAAAATTAAAAATATAGTTAATACTATTAATAAAGGCTAGTTAATAATAATATTATAATAATATATCGTTGTTTAGTAAAACCCTGTATTGCGTACAACACACGCTATCGAGGAAGGTCGTGATTGTGTGCAAGCCAAGTCAGGGTTGCGTGTTGTGCAAGAATCCTTTGCTGTTTCATATAACAAAATCCAAACATATTTCATTCATACATTGAATATATATATATGTATACTCAATGTTGCGTAGAATAACTATTATCAAAATTGTGTGAAACACGATCCAAGAATAGTGTTGCGTATACTGCAAGCTAATACGGTGTTACGTATAGCACAAGGTAATCTTGGTATAGCATACAACACAAGAAATTAATGAAATTAAAAGAATATTTTTTATAAAATATCGGGGTGTTACAGGATCGCTAGGTGCTGACCCATAGAGGATCACTAGGTGCTGACCCACACAGGATCACTAGGTGCTGACCGACACATGATTTCTAGGTGCTGACCCATGGAAGATCGCTAGGTGCTGACCCAGGAAGGATTACTAGGTGCTGACCCATAGAGAATCTCTAGGTGCTGAAACAAAGAGGATTGTTATTCATTCTTCAAGTAACCAAAAGCCACCGGATTCCCACACATGGTACGCTTGATTCTGGAGGATCTTCTCCTGAAGCCATATTTAGTATTTCAATAGCTATGAAGTCGCATGAAGAATTAAACTGATGAACCACCATGTCGTAAAGGTTATAACACAATAGAGGACATGTCAATCGGACACTCAGTCTCTTACTTATAGGCATTTTAGTGTTGGGGCCCGATTTAATTCAAGTCTGATCCAACCTGGCCAGACTAAGAATATCTCAAAAACCTAGGTGAATTATTTCAAAAGGAATGACTCATCCAAAGGGTTCCAGTGTCGTAGATGGTTCATCAAACAGACGTATGATTTAGGAGATATAATCTTTTAATTGAAACTCAGCCTTATGTGGGCCCAGGCCCAGTAAGACCTTGTCGGACCGACCCAACCTGGACTACTGGGTAAGGCCCAAATGGGATTTGCTATGGGATCGGGCCGCTGGGCCATAGGCTTTGTCAGCAAGCCCCGGGCTCGGCACGTTGGGCCATGGGACTGACCTTTCCCTCCCGTCTTGGTGCGCCCCGCCTGACCACTAGACCAACCTGGCCCACTGGCTGAGCACGACCCACCATCATGGTGAGGTGGTTAGCTCGCTTCCCGAATGGCTCAGATGTTCAAGATCCCCCATCAGCGGTGCCCACTAGCACAACACCACCTGGCTGATCCATGTGAAATGGTCTTCTGTGAGACCTACGAGGCACAGGTCCGCCCTCTACCACGACACAGAGCCACGACCCTCTTTCACGGTGTGTTGTCCTGGTGCACAGCTGGCGTCAATATGGCTGGAAATGGCCAGCCTCCCCCTTTATCAACTACGGTGCCTTCAGGTGCAATTACCTTCTCGCTGCCGATGGGAGCTGGATGCCCCTGCCGGTCGCCAGTGCGGATGCAGCTGGTCACTGGTGTCGCCTCCGCCGCCGATTTCTAGTGCTGCAACCACCGGTCATCGGTTCTGCAACAGCTGAGATTCCACCTACACTGTGTCAACCCTGGTTTCTCTTTACTGTCATATTGGTATGTCTCTCAGGAAGAATGCAATCAAAGCAATGTTGGCGGAGGGTCCAGGCCTTGTTTGGTTCGTCCTGCACCCTCCACATTAGCATTATAACAAGGAAAGGGTTCAACATCATCAATAGTAGATGAAACATAAAACTCTTAGAAAATAATTCTTTAAAAATCCCTATTGATTCATCTGACCCTATCACTTCCTCTTCCTGAAACATTTTACATGTCAAAGTCTCTGAGACTTAAGTCGGTTTCTTCCTTTACCCCTACTATCATTCACTGGTTGTATCTACTCAGCCAAAGAATTCTCAACCACAAAGGTTCTCTCTTACACTGTTACATAAGTAGGAATGCACCGAGGAATGGTAATGGCTCAGATTTCCCTAAACACATCTCGTTCAGAGGTCCAAGCCCTGGAGAACTGGTCCTATCATATATTTTGAGTGCCTAGAATGGTCTGTAAACCTACATGTGAACCTAACGATGTGATGTGGAAGAAGAATCCTTAGTTTTTTGTTTCCGACTGATGAATTTTTTTTTCGAGAGATTATTATAAGGGGTAAAATGTATCACCATGAGATTATATGATATATTTTATTAAAATATGTTTTCATACTTTTGTATATTCATTTACATTAAAGATCAAGTTGAAACGAATCACGATATAACATTATAATTATATTATTTAATGTGATAGTCATCATCTTAATGTTGCATTTTTAGTATGAATTGTAATAATCACATTATGAAAAATAATAATTAATCTAATATATAATTTAAATGTATTTATTATTACATAATAAATGAGAACACCATTTTCAGTAAGACCATTTTATGCTTTTTAAAAGATTTTTCTTCAAAAATTATTTTAATTGATTTATATGTAATGATATTAAAATGAATTTATACCATTTATAAAAATTTTAATTTATGAAATGATTTTTTTAATTCAATATTTAAACATTAACATATAGGTAATCTTATGGATGTGTATAAAAAAATTCTTTGGGTGAATAGTAAAAACTGCATGTTTTTTTGAAAACTATATTTTCTTTTCATCTATTTAAAAAAGTAATATTTATTTTTTAGTTTTAAATTTACATAGTAATGATTTAATATACATAATTCAATAAATTATAAAAATCAACATTACACATTATTATTTTATAAAACCGTTTTGATGCATAATAATGCATCTTTCTAGAAAACCAAATTTAATCACACTTTTCATTAGTGTATTTAAATTACTTTCTTCCTTTTATTGAAATAGAATTTAATAAAATTAAATCCAAGTTCGAATCATAATTTAAACATTTTTTAAATATTATACTTTAATTTTTTATCACTATGAATTGTAACTGTGATAAAAAAATAGTTACTTTTGTATGAGTTAAAACAGTTTATAAAAATTTAAACAAAAATGATAAGTGTTAAAATAACATAAAAAAGAATAAATCGTATTTACTTGTCATATATTGATCCCATCACGTCTTTGATTTTAATATGAGTCATTTTGGATCCATTTTTCTTATTTAAAACATTAATATATTTTAATCTTTCAAAAATGATCTATTGCTTCATCCCCTTCCTTATAAAATTACACCACATTTTCTCTCCTCCTCACCATTTAAGAGCCTATAATAATTAAAAATCTCTACCCAATACCATTCCAAACATCAAAATAAAATTATTTTTCGTCATTGTTAGATCATAATACCTTCGTTTCATACATAAGGTGTAAACCCATCTGTTTTTTTCAAATACAAGTATATTAAAATACAAAATAAGTAAGATTGAACTTGAGGTAATGGACTTATGTAATAATATCATTTCTTTTCAATATTTTCCATGCTAAATCTAATTTTGGGAAATTATATATATCTTTTCCATTAAACCCCATATATTTTTTTATCAACTTTTTATTCTTGAAAATTTAATACATTAGAATGTTATTCCTCTATATTGTACTTAATATGATCAAAAAAATTGTTTTAGGAAAATTAATCCTTATAACTCATTTGTTCATGACACATTTACATCTATATCAAGGACCTTAATATTGTTTTATGGAAGCTTTTATTGATTTTTGGAATTTTCAAAGTTTTCATTTCCACTACCTTTTACTTTTTCTCGCATTTAAAAAGAATTTCATATTCCATGAAACATTTTCTTTATATTTTGTTATTGACATCTTTAAATTTATTAAATTAATGTTTTCTTTTAATATATACAGTATGAATGAATTTTCCCAATATCATTAACATTCATTTCGTTGAAACATAATTTATAATTTACAATATTTATATTCAAAAAAATGATTTTTCTCAATATTATAGGTCTTTTTTGTAAATATTTTATCAAAAGAAAACCATATTTTTCTCATGCTTTCAAATAAAGTTATAAATTATATATTTAAGGTACTTATCATCTATGCCAACATCCTTTGTGGTTCATTACACTTTACTAATGGTAGGATCTTATGGTACCATCCAATTTATTACTCTCAAAGGGTTCTTATTATGCTAATTTAATGATTATTTTATGAATCTCATTTCATTCCCATGGGTTAATTATGTTATACTTAAATGGTTCGATATAAATAGTTTATAAATTATTTCTAATTAAGAAATCACATTTCAGGTCAACATATATTAATATTTTAATATATGGATGATTATGAAAACCCATTAGAATCATATTATATATGGTGGGATTTATATTGAATCACGATAGACTCTTGGTTAAAAAAGTAAAAATAAAAATAGAATTTTAGGGATAAGACTATTATAAGGAATGAATATGTTTCTAATTGTTTATATCTCTCTATAAATTATATCATGATCCACATAAATATTATCATTATTAGTTAATTATTAAAATTTTGATCATTCAATTTATTTAGTGGCAGAATTTTACACCATGACATTTTGGAATATATATTTTATAAAATTAATATTCTGTTTGACAAAATTTTTTGATCACCAAAATAAACTAAAATCATTCATGTAACATTTGATGAACAATATTCAAAATTATATTAATGATAAGAAATTTAAAAATTTAATAGTTATGAATCAATTAATAATTCCTACATTTATAATATATATAATTAATATGATTTAATATTATTCATTCTCAGATGTCAATTTATAGTATTCATAAATTGTATAAAATAATTTTAAATTATTTCTATAGTAATATATAATATCATAATTTATTAACGAATATGTCAAAAATCATTAAAATATAGATTATTATTAAAAAATCTAAGAACATAAAATGTGTAAAAATGACTTTTTCCAAATAAACGGGTTTTCATTATTTTTTAATTTTCATTTAAAAGTCATGTTTATAAATTTTACAGATATAATTGTATGAAATGAAATTTATTTTTAAACTCATAAAAACAATATTATCTTAGTGTAAAATTTATGTATTTTTCTGAAATTATAGTTCTTTAGGTGTATAGAGAGAAAATTAAGTTTTTATTAAAACCATGGTGTTTTTTACTAAATTAAGAAGAAAGTATAAATTAAACTGTATTAAAAGAATTTATTTATTTTATATTTATTAGTGGAGTGAATTTATGCATTTAATAGTACATTGTTTTTTATAAAAATTATTATTAGCAAGTTGGGAAATTAGGAAATATTTTTCTAATAAATGGTATTTTATGTCTTTAACTTTTAATTAATATTTTGATAGGTGAAAATACTTTTTGGATTCATTTCCGAGTCATATTCATCTCCTTATAAAATAAATAAACAAACTTATTTCATTAAAATAAACAATGTTGATAATTGTTTTAAAAATATAGCATTTATGCTTAAAATGAACTTTTTCAATGAAATATGGTTTTTAGTGGAACATGTGCTATTATTAAAATTAATTTTTCACATAAATATAAATTAAATGTTTAATGAAAATTCATATTTTTAATAATTAGTTAAAAATTATATAGTAAGACCCATATATTTATTTCATGAAAATTAAATTAATTTGGAAAAAAATAGTTTCCAATGAATAAACAAAAAAAAATTAAAAGTTAAACATAAAAGTGTGAAATACCATAGTACATGTTAATAACAAGTGATAAAATGCGAATTTTAGGATACTCATACCTTTCCTTTATCCACTATATTATATTCACCTATTTGATCTACTTGACCTTTTAATAATTTATCGACCTTTTATATGTCATAATAACATCACTCCCTCCATATATAAAATGATACTTAATCTATAATATTGCACTCATACAGAAATAGACATATTTGAATAAAAATAATCTACCTAATTCCCTCCCCAAACCCCCCAATCACATCTTATTATATTATTTCTTCTAAAAATTTCATTTTTCAAGGGATTAGTCTTCTTTAAAAGGTGGTTCCCAATGAGTAAGATAAAAATTTATAATTAATCCTTTTATATTTGAATTATTTTCAGAATTATTCTATCCCAATAAGAACTATATTATCCATTATTTTATATTGATAATTTTTAGTAATATAATTAAATTATATTAACATGTTTTAATTTAATTATTTGAAGTGGTATGGGTCACTTTGAATAAAAGACCTAATTTAATAATCCAATGTGGTATGGGAAACATTGAATTAAATACATTTGTACATATAGGAATGCATTGGACTGATTTGAAAGAGGGTATTTAGTGGATTAAAATGATATTTATAACAATATTTATATTTTTAAATTATTTCCCACTACCAAACATCATCCCATTCAATGGAAATTGAATACATCAAACGTGTGTACATACGGACTACCACCTACAAAAGTGACGTATTTTGTTTATAACTCTAGAATTTCATTATGTATCCCAATCTCATTAATTCCAATGATACACCTTAATAAAATATAAATAATATCATTATCTATCTAGAATAATTATTTTATTATACAAGAACGACATTCCTAACCATACCCACACATTAATTATTCGATGTTCTTGTTTTGGTGAGTTTAACCACCTACAAGAACAACACTACAAATTCCTATAATGGAAGAATTTGAGAACATAAAAATGATATTATTGGGAATTACTTTTTAGATAATTTGTGGATTTTTTGTGAATTATTTATACAAATATATAACTTATTATTAATATATCAGCCTGTGTTCATCAAAACTATGGAAATAATCTCATTATAAATCTCACCATTATGCATTAAGATTGAAATTACTATTTGTTGAACATTGAACATTATTTATCTTTGTGAAACGTATATTATTTAATAATGAATTATCTAATAATGATGAAATATGAATCTATTAAAAATAATTGATACCTCTTTTATGTAGCTTTCTTAAAATAGAAAATCGAAACTAATAACATCTAATGATGAAAATGAACTATAACTAACTAATGTACTAATAATAAACTAATTAAAATATTTTTTATAAATTTATATAAATATTAATATATTTATGAGATATAATGGTAAGATATATAATTTTTAAAAATATGATATATAATAACTTCTATCGATGTCGGGAATTATGGTATGGGTGATTCACCTAAAATACATTTCTTTGAGAGGTGATTTTCTTTATGTGAATATTTTCATTTGAATAGTGTGTATATTTTCTACTGTATTGATAATATAATTAATTATCTTTCAATCATTGTATTTGAAATTCAAATCTCAATGTTCCTCTTCCAAGGTATTTTTATTAAAAAAATTCTAAATATGTATGTGATTTATCTTTAATAAACTTCTTTTCTTTAATCATAATTATTCTTATTTTAATATGATTTAACATAAATAATATTCTATTCATTTATGAAATTAATATTTAATAAATCTCAATTTTTAGGTAATTACTTTGATTTATTTCCCCCTTCATAAAACATGTTGATCCTAAGAATAATTCTCACCATCACTAAGTAAGTTATTTTTCTTTTATATCCATGTTTTCTATACATGTAAATGTTCTCCTTTCATGTTATTGTTTCATACAATTCTTTAACTCTAGTGGTATAAACATTTATCCATTCCTATTTTAAAATAAACTATTTATAATTTTTTTTGTGAGGTGTGTTTTGATAAAGGTGTTTTTTAAATGTTAAAAGGGATTTCACTTTCATATTATTATTTTTCAGTTCAAATTTCATTGTAAAAGAAATTATGTCTTCTTTAAGGTTCCACTATTAAAGAATATTACTAAAATTGACATTTTTTAAAAAAAATCACTTTTTATTTTAGAAAATTTATTTTAATGAGGCTTCTAACTTCATCTTTTATGACCGTGGTAAATATTATTTGTAAAAAACTATTTTAATGTTTATTTTATCAATATAAGAATTCTTATTTATAAATATTATTTCATATTTTAAATTTTTTCCCAATTTAAATGTTATATTATTGATTTCAAAAATAAAATGAATTGTGTTTTTATTGTTTTTAAATGTTTTGGAAATATTTTTAATATATTTACTTTACTTTAAAATCATTTATCAATACTTTTATTATTAAGAAATAATTCTTAAGAGTTTTATTGTATTATCAAAGATTTTTTTAAATATGGTTTTTTAATTGATCTAAAACCCCTCATTTTTAAAGGACAGAATTTAAATTCATTATCATGCTCAAAATATATCATATTAAAGGAAATATTTTTAAGGAGTTTATATTACATGAAACGGGATAATTGTTTTTGTTCCTCAATGTGATTTATATAATAATATTAAAAGTATTTTTTAATTGTGTCAATATCCTTTGATGTTCACTATATTTTACATAGGGATATGTTTTTTAAATAAAATACACATTCCTTACCGGAACGTCCAATGAAATTTTCAATTTATTTTTTCATGAAACACAACTATTTTCTTTGGGTAATTAAGTTATGGTTGAAAATAGATCATTCTATGATATTGTTCCAAACATATATTTATGGGTTTTTATTATGTTATAGTTGGGATCTTTATATCCATCCAATGTATTGGTTATGTATTTATTTCTCATTAGATATTGTAAAAATAGTTGTGGTACCTGATCAACCAAGGGAAACCTTTAGTTATAATTGACCCTCCACGGTAAATAAGTAGTTATGTCATAGCCACTAAGGGAAATTAGAAGTGATTATTTATTAACTAATGGAAAGAGGTTGAGATATATATTCATATTTTTTATGACATTATTTGGTTATTATTGTTGTGCCCAAGTGAAGTAATTGCATTTGTTGTCAATAACTTGTCATGGTGTGCCATCTGATGAAGTACATCTTGAAGATTGATGATTACAGAAGCATTAAATCTGACGATTGCTGAGCTGCTCTTTAAGTTCATAGAACTTGTATCCTGATGATACAAAGTCACAACATTGATTTAAGATCATGCATTGTCTTCACAATGCATGAGGAGTTGAAAGGAGTTCCATCCACAACTACTAAGTGGATGATGTGCATAAGTGAAGTGCACACTTTGAAGAAGATTAAAAGAACAAGGAAGAACCCTTTGGGAATTCCATTCTTAAATGTTGATTATATGTTGAAGAAGAATGGAGGAATTATAATGAAGAAGATTAATGCTTGAATTATCAAAAAGATGAAGGAGAAGTAAGGCTTGAAGTGGTTCTCTTGATATGGCTTGATTTAATGGAGGACTTTGTTTTTGACAAAGTCTTATTCAAGACTTAGCCAAAAAATTGGCCAGCCCGTGGACACCTTGAGGGTTCAACCCCAAGGCACATGTAGGCCTAAGGCGCCACGCCCAAGGGGGAACCCGTGGGGCGAGCCCAGGGCGGAAGGACGCACCCAAGACACCGCAGAGGTGCTGGGGCACGCCCGGAGGAGCGCAGAGTGGGCGCATAGCGCGCCCGTGTGTGCATAGTGGGCGCTAAGAGCGCGCCCGCAGGGAGCAGAGTGGGCGCAGAGCGCGCCCGCAGGGAGAACTCGGCGCGGGGCAGCACCGAGAGGGTTGGAAGTTCAATTGCGGAGTAGCGGACAGCGCCAGGGTGATAAGCCGCGAGAAAACCGCGCCCCGTTTCGATGTGGGACGCGGAAAATTTCCCGGGAGCGCATCCTGGCCGCACGATTGATCGCGCGCCAGATCTCCGCCGCTCATCGCATCCCGCGCGAGATCTCCAGATCGCGGCCGTCTGATGTATTTCAAATGCCGCATCCAACGGCCCAGCGTTCGTCCTCAACCTCGAGCCATGCCGAAGCCACCCGCGAGCCCCGCTGAACCAGGCGCCTTCCCGACGACGGATTTTGAGTTCTCGGCTGTCTCTCTCGAAGCCGAAGGCACCCTCGTACTCGTCTGAGCATACCGAACACAACCATGCCTTAAAATATACTTGCATGCAATGAGATGATGAATTCGATGAAGGCTGAAGCAAACCGAAGGTGCGAGGCCATTCAGTGTTGATGTTCTGCATGGTTTGGATCGAAGGAAGGCCGTGCATGCGTTCTAAGTCGCATGCACGTGAAGGAAACCGAAAAATGGAAAACCTGCATTAAAACAGAGAAGAAGAACGAGATACGCGGAAGATATTTAACGCGTTTGAAGTTTTCAAAGACCCCGCAGATTTCGGGCATTCAAAACGTATTTCCCCGCGGATCATCCATGCTCCTCCACTGCCTATATAAAGAGGAGTCTGAGGCCGAGTGAAGGTTGTTGTTCATTCGTGAAGACCCGCGACGCTCTCTGCCTCGCGAAGTAAAATCCTGAGCATCACTTGCGCGACAGGAGGCTTCAAGTTTTGTTCCATGCATCACTTGTGCGAAGAAGCCCCGTGTAATCTATTTGCACGGCTGAAGTCCTCGGTGCCATCCTTGGCCCAAAGGTGTTCCCTGCGTGCTAATCCTTTGCGCGACAGGAAGGAGAGGAGCTTGCGCGACCTTGCGCGCTCCCTCTGTGCACCGCGCCCCATGCGCGGTAGGCACTTGCGTGCCCGAGGAGTCCTTGCACCCTTGTGGCTTGTGCACCTCGTGGTGTTTCATCCTGCACACCCGAGTGCCTGTGCACCCCGCGGCTCAAGACACTTGCGCGGCAGTGTTGAAGAAGAGGAGGCCGCGGCTCAAGCATTCCCTTGCGCGCCTCCTTTGAGATCAAGTGAAGAAGACCACCTCGGGCAGTGGGTGTGCAAAGTTGAGGAGAAGGCCGAGGACCTTTGTGCTTTGGATGCAAAAGGAAGACCACACTTTGTGTGTTTATAAATTGAAGAAGAAGGACAAGTCAAGTGTGTGCACTAAAAGAATGAGTAGTGTATGTGTGCACATGTGAAGAAGATCAACTTTGAGAAGAAGAGGAGTACACACTTATGTGTGTGAATACAAAATAACTGATCATTCTAAGTGATTGGGTTTTTGGTGAGCAAGACCAACGAGATCTTTTGAAGACTATTGAAGCTACTTGAAGTTTTGAACAAAACCTTTGAAGAAGTGAAGTGGAGCCATGATGAAGATGATGCTGTGGAGTTGGGGGGTTTAACCAACTTGTAATTGGGGGGTAACCAATTACTGTGTAATCATCTTTTGGCATAGTGAAGAATCCGTGTTGGGGGGTGTAACCAACACGGCAAGGAGTAGGTCTTTATACCGAACCTTGTAAATCTCTGTGTTCTGTGCTCTCATTATTACTGCACCACTAAAAGATTAGATCTAGGCTTTAACCAGCTGCAGAGGTTGAATTGATAATCCAAAGGGAACAATTCATAAAAAGAAAAAGTTATCACTGATTCACCCCTCCCCTCTCAGTGATCACAACCGATCCAGGCATTTCAAGTGGTATTAGAGCGAGGTTCCCTCGGTAAGGATCTACTTCTGAGAAGATAGACAATCTGAATTCTGTTAATAGTAGGGGTGTTCCTACATTCGATGGAAAGAATTACCACAGCTGGAAGAATCGGATGTTACCCTACCTTCTATCTCTCGGCCTTGAAGTTAGAAATGCAGCCTTATTTGGATTCCCTCCTCTTGCTAATGAAGCTGCTATGACACTCGATGAGAAAAGAAATATGGAAGTTGATGGTAAAGCTCAAAATGCCATTCTTATGTCACTCTCAGAAAAGGTATACACAAAAGTCATGGGACTCAAGAATGCTAAAGAAATTTGGGACAAATTGGAAAGTAGTTATGAAGGCAACATGAGTGTCAAGGAAGCCAAATTACATATTTGGAGAAGCAAGTTTGAAGATGTCAAGATGGGAGAAGAAGAAAATATTGATGATTATTTCACAAGAGTCAATGAAATTGTCAGTAACATTCAGGGATTTGGAGAAAAGTTGGAGGACTCCACTATTGTTAAAAAGCTAATGAGAAATTTTCCTGACAGGTTTGACCCCAAAGTCTCAGCATTAGGAGACAGAGATGATATCTCTCTTGATGAACTACACAACATTCTCATTGCATATGAAATGAGGAAGATCCCAGTATTCAAGAAGAAGATCAAGGATGAGATGGCTTTTGAGGCCATGAGACAACTCAAGATAAAAGATGACGAAGTCCTAGAATCAAGTGATACTGACAATGAAGAAAAGGATGAAGATCTCAACACGATTATTTCTCTTTTTTCTAAAAGGTTTGGAAAAACTAAATTCAGGGGAAAAGGGAAATCACCATCGAGATGTTTCAATTGCAATAACATCGGACACTTTGCTGTAAACTGCCCCAAGAAGAGATATAGTGCTCCAGAAGTTGAAGATGAGAAGTCACAAAAGAAGAAATGGAGTAGATACCCAAGAGAAGGAAACAAATCATGTGTAAGAAAGAAAAGGTTCGTTCCAGGTGAAAGAAGAAGCTATGTAAGCAAAGAGTAAGAATCCGACTCTACTTCAGCCAGTCAATCAGAAGAATAAACGAATTTTATGGCTCATGTGGAAAAAGGGTTTGATACCTGCAGCAGTGAAGATGATGAAAGTGAACGAACAGAGCTTGAATACATATTGAAAGATGAATTAGAGGCTTGCCTTGAGCAAAACATTAAACTCAAGAAAGAGAAGAAATTGTTACAAAAGGAAACTAAAAGAATGACTGAGGAGTTGGAAGAATGTATGAAGAAAGAGGCAATGTACATTGACGAAATCAAGAGACATAAACTGAAGGTAGCTGAGCTGGACAAGATAGCAAAAGATCTTGAGGAGAAACTTCACCTCAAAGAAGAAGAGCAATCAGTGACACATTCCAAGTGGATTGAAGCACAGAATAGCTTGACAAAGATGAGAGAAGACTTCAACAAGGCTGTTGAGGTCAAGGCAGAATCATCTTATGCTGGTGCTCAGAGGCAGGTCAATTTACCACTAAGTAAATCTCTAAATACATCTGTTATTTCTAACAATGCAGGTTCAAAGATAAAATTGAGACAAACATGGCATGAACCAACCTGTGTAAAATCATATTCAATGGAAGAAAGGAAATCCTCAGGAAGGACTACTCAAATCTTGGACAGAAAATTACAACATGACTCTTATCAACAAAGAAGGTCAAGGTTCAGAGGCTACTGCTGGTGTTGTGGTGTGTTTGGACATAAGGCCTATGCATGCTGGTATAGCATGTCTCGTCCAAACATGAGGCATGAGTCAAGGGGGAGACATCCTGAAACCCAGAGTGTTTTGCAGAAAGCATCAAAACCACCAACTCAGAACACATTTGACTGCCTGAGTGAAGCTTGTGGAAGATGTGACCAACAAGGTCATAGAGCTGATAAATGTATGACAACTCTTCCTAAACAAAAAGTCAAAGACATGAAAGGGAAAGGCATTCAAGAAACCAATGATGAAATCACATGCTTTGCTGAAGTGGCTCTAAAAGCCAGCAGTAAAACCAAGTCATGGATTCCTGATAGTGGATGCTCATCCCACATGACTGGTGATACAAAAATTCTAAGCAACATTGAAAGTCATGAGGGAGGAACCGTGGTGTTTGGAAATGATCGTTCTCTGAAAATCAAGGGAGTTGGAAAGGCTATGATTGCAACAACAAATCTAAGATCCAATGATGTGTTGTTTGTTGAAGGATTAAAGCACAACCTACTGAGTGTAATTCAATTATGTGATGATGGACATGAGGTGTTGTTCCAGAAGGACTCATGCATCATCAAGAGCTCAAAGGATGGAAAAATCATCACTCAAGGAAGAAGAACCACTGGAAATCTATTTCAAATTGGTGATCCCATCAATTCTTGTTTTCTTAGCTCTAAAGATGAAAACAACCTCTGGCATAGAAGACTTGGCCATCTTGGTCAAAGGAGTATGAGTAAACTTCTGAAGTACAATGTTGTACGAGATCTACCCAAATTAAAGAGAGAAAGAGATGAAGTCTGCGACACATGTCAGATGGGAAAACTGACCCATAGGTCACACAAAGGAGTTGATATCATGTCTACTAGGCCTCTTGAACTCATCCATACAGACATATGTGGACCGATGAGACAGAATTCTACAAGAGGAGATTTCTATTTTATAACCATCATTGATGATTACACTCGGATGACCAATGTCATGTTCATGAAACACAAGTCAGAGGTAATCACGATGTTCAAGACTTTCAGAAGGCAGGCTGAGAAGGAACTAGAGCTCTGCATCAAGAAAGTAAGATCAGACAACGGAAAAGAATATACCGGTGATATCTTTGAAATCTATCTGGTCAAGCATGGAATCAAACATCAATATAGTACACCATATACTCCACAACAGAATGGAGTGGCTGAACGAAAGAATCGAAGCATAGTTGAAATGGGGAGGACTATGTTAGCTGAGCATGATATCTCTAAGTTTTTCTGGATAGAAGCAGTATGCACTGCTATACACATACAGAACAGATGTCTCCTGAGACCAGAAACACAAACGACAGCCTATGAAATGTGGTTTAACAGAAAACCAACTGTTAAATATTTCAAAGTCTTTGGCAGTCCCTGCATCATCAAGATTAAAAACATCAATCTGGGAAAGTTTGAAGAAAAAGCTGAAGAAGGAATCTTTATGGGTTACCTACCTAATGGAAAAGGCTACAGATGCTGGAATAAGAGGTTGAATAAAATGATTGACTGCAGTGATGTCATAATAATTGAAAACAACACCAAACCATACACTGTGGATGATGATGACTCAAAGAATGACACAGCCTTGGAACAGAAGAATGCAGAATTACCTGAGCCAACACCAACTGCTGGTGAGATCAACTCTGAATATACCAGTGATGAAGATGAAGGTAATGAAAATGGAAGAAGAAGATAAAACAAATTGAAGAAGCATGTTGACACAGAAAATGTCCTTGGAGACCTACAGTCCTCAGTAAGAACTAGAAGAAGATTGAGATTGGAAGATCAGACTGCACTGGTTTCTCAAGTTGAACCTCACACAGTGGCTGAAGCAGTTGTACATGAGGAATGGATACAAGCTATGCATGAGGAACTCAATCAAATTGAAAAGAACTCCACCTGGGATCTTGTGCCAAGGCCCAAAAATAAAAATGTTATTGGGACAAAGTGGGTGTTTAGAAACAAACTCAATGAAAAGGGAGAAGTTTCCAGAAACAAGGCCAGACTTGTATGCAAAGGATATTCACAAATGGAAGGAATCGACTTTGAGGAAACCTTTGCACCAGTTGCAAGACTGGAAACTATCAGAATGTTCTTAGCAGTTGCAGCACACAAGCAGTACAAGGTCTATCAGATGGATGTGAAATCTGCATTTCTGAATGGAGATCTTGAAGAAGAGGTGTATATTGAACAACCAGAGGGATTTTTGCTGGACAAAGATTGCAGTATGGTGTGCAGATTGAGAAAAGCCTTGTATGGATTGAAGCAGGCCCCTAGAGCCTGGTACTCAAAATTGGATGGTTGTCTTAAAGACATGAAATTTGTCAAAGGAACAGTTGACAGTAACCTCTATGTCAGAGAAATGGCCAATGGTACCCTCATAGTCATTATCTATGTGGATGATATCATTTTTGCTGGTAATAAGGAAGGACTATGTGAAGAATTTGCTGAGCTGATGAAAAGAACTTTTGAAATGTCGATGCTTGGTCAAATGACATATTTTCTAGGATTTCAGGTGGAACAAAGACAAAACTCCATATTTCTTTCACAAGAAAAGTACGCAAGGGACTTAGTGAAAAGGTTTGGAATGGAAAGTTAAAAGGAAGTCTCCACACCCATTTCTGTCGGAACCAAGCTATGCAAGGATGAAGAAGGCAACAATGTTGATCAGAAAGAGTTCAGAAGAATTATTGGCAGTCTACTTTATCTCACGGCTTCAAGGCCAGATATAGCATATGCAGTGACTTTGTGTGCCAGATTCCAAAGTGACCCAAAAGAATCTCATTTAACTGCAGCCAAAAGAATCCTGAGATATGTTAAAGGAACCCTCAACTAGGGACTCTTATACAAACACAGTGCAAACATACAGTTGTTGGGATTCACAGATGCTGATTGGGCTGGTGATTGCACTGATAGAAGATCCACATCTGGTGGAACCTTCTTTCTGGGAGAAGGATGTGTTAGCTGGTACATCAAGAAACAAAATTCTATAACATTGAGCATAGCTGAAGCAGAGTATGTGGCCGCTACACATGCATGTACTCAAATGATTTGGATGCAGGTGCAGCTATCATATTTGAGGATTAAAGCTGAAAAACCATTGAGGATCTTATGTGATAATCAAAGTGCAATTGGGTTGTCTAAGAATCCTATCCAATACTCCAGATCCAAGCACATTCATATAAAATATCATTTCATCAAAGAAAGGGTCGCCAGTGGAGACATCAAGCTAGACTACATTCCTACTCAAGATCAGGTGGCAGACATTTTCACCAAAGCTATGCCTACGGAAATATTTGTTGAATTGAGGCTGAAACTTCATGTTCAGCCTTCTACTCTCACTTGAGGAAGAAGAAGGTCCCTCCTTATTCCCTAAATTTTTGTATTCTTGTACTTACATGCAGGGAATTGAAGGAGATGAGTGCATCCCCTGAGGGGGAGCATTTGTAGTTGAAGATGTGCAGGTTCCAGAAGCTCTATACTATGAGTATGGCTTTCATTCATCCCTTTGCATTTGTTGGCCAATAAGGGGGAGAAATCATCAGGCACACGACATTCTCTCAGTGTGCTTCGGAGTATTGACAACCAAATACAAAGGGGGAGATTGTTGTGCCCAAGTGAATTAATTGCATTTGTTGTCAATAACATGTCATGGTGTGCCATCTGATGAAGTACATCTTGAAGATTGATGATTACAGAAGCATTAAATCTGATGATTGCTGAGCTGCTCTTTAAGTTCATAGAACTTGTATCCTGATGATACAAAGTCACAACATTGATTGAAGATCATGCATTGTCTTCACAATGCATGAGGAGTTGAAAGGAGTTCCATCCACAACTACTACGTGGATGATGTGCATAAGTGAAGTGCACACTTTGAAGAAGATTAAAAGAACAAGGAAGAACCCTTTGGGAATTCCATTCTTAAATGTTGATTCTATGTTGAAGAAGAATGGAGGAATTATAATGAAGAAGATTAATGCTTGAATTCTCAAAAAGATGAAGGAGAAGTAAGGCTTGAAGTGGTTCTCTTGATATGGCTTGATTTCATGGAAGACTTTGTTTTTGACAAAGTCTTATTCAAGACTTAGCCAAAAAATTGGCCAGCCCGTGGACACCTTGAGGGTTCAACCCCAAGGCACATGTAGGCCTAAGGCGCCACGCCCAAGGGGGAACCCGTGGGGCGAGCCCATGGCGGCAGGACGCACCCAAGACACCGCAGAGGTGCTGGGGCACGCCCGGAGGAGCGCAGAGTGGGCGCATAGCGCACCCGTGTGTGCATAGTGGGCGCTAGGAGCGCGCCCGCAGGGAGAAGAGTGGGCGCAGAGCGCGCCCGCAGGGAGAACTCGGCGCGGGGCGACACCGAGAGGGTTGGAAGTTCAATTGCGGAGTAGCAGACAGCGCCAGGGTGATAAGCCGCGAGAAAACCGCGCCCCGTTTCGATGTGGGACGCGGAAAAATTCCCGGGAGCGCATCCTGGCCGCACGATTGATCGCGCGCCAGATCTCCGCCGCTCATCGTATCCCGCGCGAGATCTTCAGATCGCGGCCGTCCGATGTATTTCAAATGCCGCATCCAACGGCCCAGCGTTCGTCCTCAACCTCGAGCCATGCCGAAGCCACCCGCGAGCCCCGCTGAACCAGGCGCCTTCCCGACGACGGATTTTGAGTTCTCGGCTGTCTCTCTCGAAGCCGAAGGCACCCTCATGCTCGTCTGAGCATACCGAACACAACCATGCCGTAAAATATACTTGCATGCAATGAGATGATGAATTCGATGAAGGCCGAAGCAAACCGAAGGTGCGAGGCCATTCGGTGTTGATGTTCTGCATGGTTTGGATCGAAGGAAGGTCGTGCATGAGTTCTAAGTCGCATGCACGTGAAGGAAACCGAAAAATTGAAAACCCGCATTAAAACAGAGAAGAAGAACAAGATACGCGGAAGATATTTAACACGTTTGAAGTTTTCAAAGACCCCGCAGATTTCGGGCATTCAAAACGTATTTCCCCGCGGATCATCCATGCTCCTCCACTGCCTATATAAAGAGGAGTCCGAGGCCGAGTGAAGGTTGATGTTCATTCGTGAAGACCCACGACGCTCTCTTCCTCGCGAAGTAAAATCCTGCGCATCACTTGCGCGACAGGAGGCTTCAAGTTTTGTTCCACGCATCACTTGTGCGAAGAAGCCCCGTGCAATCTATTTGCACGGCTAAAGTCCTTGGTGCCATCCTTGGCCCGAAGGTGTTCCCTGCGCGCTAATCCTTTACGCGACAGGAAGGAGAGGATCTTGCGCGACCTTGCGCGCTCCCTCTGTGCACCGTGCCCCCTGCGCGGTAGGCACTTGCGCACCCAAGGTGTCCTTGCACCCTTGTGGCTTGTGCACCTCGTGGTGTTGCATCCTGCACACCCGAGTGCCTGTGCACCCCGCGGCTCAAGACACTTGCGCGGCATTGTTGAAGAAGAGGAGGCCGTGGCTCAAGCATTCCCTTGCGCGCCTCCTTTGAGATCAAGTGAAGAAGACCACCTCGGGCAGTGGGTGTGCAAAGTTGAGGAGAAGGCCGAGGACCTTTGTGCTTTGGATGCAAAAGGAAGACCACACTTTGTGTGTTTATAAATTGAAGAAGAAGGACAAGTCAAGTGTGTGCACTAAAAGAATGAGTAGTGTATGTGTGCACATGTGAAGAAGATCAACTTTGAGAAGAAGAGGAGTACACACTTATGTGTGTGAATACAAAAGAACTGATCATTCAAAGTGATTGGGTTTTTGGTGAGCAAGACCAACGAGATCTTTTGAAGACTATTGAAGCTACTTGAAGTTTTGAACAACACCTTTGAAGAAGTGAAGTGGAGCCATGATGAAGATGATGCTGTGGAGTTGGGGGGTTTAACCAACTTGTAATTGGGGGGTAACCAATTACTGTGTAATCATCTTTTGGCATAGTGAAGAATCCGTGTTGGGGGGTGTAACCAACACGGCAAGGAGTAGGTCTTTGTACCGAACCTTGTAAATCTCTGTGTTCAGTGCTCTCATTGTTACTGCACCACTAAAAGAGTAGATCTAGGCTTTAACCAGCTGCAGGGGTTGAATTGATAATCCAAAGGGAACAATTCATAAAAAGAAAAAGTTATCACTGATTCACCCCTCCCCTCTCAGTGATCACAACCGATCCAGGCATTTCAATTATATATACTTTTGTTATGATGGCTTGTGTCTTTTCATCCATGTTTTCTCTGGATATTTTTCCCCAAATGTTATATTCCTACATTTTTATTATACCGTCATATACAAATTATTATATTTTTCTCACATATAATAATATTTGGTATCTTCATGTTTCCCTTTGTGAGCTTGTGATTTCAACTATTAGTATTATTTTAATTCCCTAGGTTATGAAGATCAGTATAACATATAATTAATCTAAAAGGGACTATAGTGTGGCTCAATAATTAGAAATTTCTACAAGTATTGAAAATTAATTTTCTTATGTACCTAGACCTCAAAGATTTTAAAAATTTTAATCTTGTTATTATGTATATAAATTTAATATAAAGGGATTGTTTTTATAAAATAATGAAACATGTGTTTGTTTGGATTTTTGTTTCCTCAACAATGGATATCTCAGTGTGGTGCACATTTTATCTAATTTTAATACTATAATTATACAGACATTGGAAAATTATTGGAAATTAATTAATAGTTTATTGGGATAGTTTATTCTATTTTTCTCTGATCCTATTGGGTATGAAGTATTTTTCTATGATTAAAAACATATAAATGGTTTTAGGATATTTTTGGGTGTGTTTAGAAATTGAATCAATTTTATAGAATTTAGAATAAATCTGGTACATAAGAGTCTTATTCTTAATAATATGTTTATATTTTGGGGTTTTTTTATAAATCATGGAAGGGGATATAATTTAACCATGAATACATAAGAGTAACCCTATAAAGGGTTTTAAAAAAATGGGCTTTGTTCTGGGAGGTCCACCCAATAAATGTAATGGTCACACTATATTTTGAGAGGTTCACCCAATAAATGTCCTAAAAGTTTCATGTGAATAGATACTCATACTTATGAGTACCCTACATGTATGAGTACCCACTTGTGTGTTCAGAAAATAATTTTATGTTTTTAAAATTTTGTATATGTAGGTGTTAGTAAATGTTTAAGGTTAATGTGATAATGAAAAGTACCATATTATTTAAATGTATCCACGTGAGTAAAATTGTACTCTTTAAAGAGTCATTTTATGAATGGTCTAAAATGGTTAGGTGTGTAAATTAGAGTACTTCTGTACTGACCTTTAATATATAGAAGTAATTTTTTAATAAAAATAATTAAAATTAAAATATCATTATCCATAAAATTATATCCTTAATTTGTACAGTCAATATTTTTGGGAAGTATAATTTGGTTATGTAAGGATCTTATTATTTTACATATAAGGCCCTTTTTACAACAATGTAAAAATATATAAGTCTCATTTATATATAATCAGGATTCATACATTGATGATCTGAAAAATTCGGATTTATTTTGAGAATCCTCCATATTTTTGTATGGGTCTTAAGAGTCAGGATGTAATAGTTTTTTGGGGAACTCTTATAATACATATGGGTCACCAATGATCATAAATATGGGTAAGTTGTTTGGTCTAAAATATTATAACCAAATCTTATGTAAGAGTAAGCGTGTCTATGAAAATATTGAGAAAGTGATTTTTAATTATTTATCCTAATTTTTATTAAAGTATTAATATAACATAAAAAATTTGTAAATGGGTCAGCTATGAGTAGAGTAGATAGATAAAACAAAAAATATTTGTCTCATCTTTCTATCCATCCATTTGTAAGATCTTCATTTAATATTTTTGGATTTGAGTATCTTTTACTTGGGGTAGCAGTTAATGTTAATTCTGTCACCCAATATCATTAAATTATTATTTTTCGTCCCCTATTTCTTTATAATTGATTTATAGTGAGTTATATAAGAGTTCAATTAATATTCCGCTCAAACATGGGATAATTTTCGTGATATAATGGGTCTTTTTTTCTATTCTAAATGTATCATAGGGGATATTTCCACTAGGTTTTTTCATATTTGAAGTGCTATGTTAATTCAACAAATTATTAAGATAGTTTATTTATTTTAGGTAAAATTTATTTATTTATTCAGATAATAAATAAAAATATTTTATATTATAGATCTGGATGGATGCATAGGGCAGTGAGCACTCCATTGATCATGTTTTTGGACCTAATGTGTGATTTTTTTATTCCCTAAATATTATTTTTTAATAATTTTTTTGGTATTGATTAAATTAATCAAAAATGATTTAAATTTATTTTTTCATGATTTTTTATGAAGTATGGGCCTCATGTAGATGGGTGATGGCTGATTGGGCTTAATAAATCTTATACAAGGGGCCCAATATTGTTTAACAGGAGTGAATATGTGTATTAGATAGGTGTTAATAACAGTATAACAATGATATATTCATTTAGAGAGGGGAAATGGATATGTGGCCTCTCCACATCTATCTGATTAATACTGAATTTAAAAATTAAATCTCACTTTAAACTTCCAAGAATGAAAGAATGTGTCAAGAGCCATAACATACACTTAAACACTATTTATACACCTCTTCTCTGGATGGAGAAGGGAATTAAAATACATGTGTGATATATAATATATATAAACAATAGCTTTAAAAATTAAATTAGAAAAATTTGTGTGCATTGAGATAGTATCCCATTACTATCAATGTATATTTCAAAGTGTCAGAGTTTTGGAATGGTAAGGTTGTGGATATAAAATAAAAATTATTTATGTCTAGTATATGTGAAATGGGACTAACCTAGTTAACATTAAAAGTGAGATGGGATATATTAAATCCATTTTTATGGTGTATATTTTATTCTTCTAGTGTGGATAATTAGACCATGATGACAGCATGGTTGGGTTTAGTTATGATATACCATCTTATTAGAAGGATTAATCATACTAGTTGGAATGATATAGAGGAACTACTATCCAGTATTAGTGAAATGATGTGAACTGAGGAACTTGAGAAGTTTCCCCCATCATGTATATTTTTTGAGAGGACTAGTGCCTAAGGGATATTGTAGGTGTATCCTAGCATGAATGCAGTGATGCGTATATGTTATGTGTTTGAGAGGATAACTTAGGAATTTTTAATCGTTCTTCATAATGTATCCATTTTTTATAATATATAATATATGTTTTTGGGGGTTATGTATGCTCGATGAGATATTATATGTTTCTAGGGTTGGGAATTATTCCCCCTAATGAGATATGATATATTTCTGGGGAGGATATTTATTTTGACTAATGATAAATGAACTATTTCCAAATAACAGTAAATTTCCCATATATTATATATGAAATATTTATGGGTAGGGGAATTTTTTTACCAGATGGGATATGATATTTTTCTACGGAGGGGTGGTTTTCATCCCCTTGATATATGGATTTTTTAGGGGTGGTTGTTATTCCCCTAATGAAATCTATTAAAATAAAGGAATCTTTTCCCCCAAAGATATATATTATATTTCTCGAATGGGGTGTTACTTTACATGATGATATATATAATATTTCTTGGGGGAGTTATTCCCCTTGATGACATATGATATTTCTCACAAATTTGTTGTTAGTCTCCCCTAATTATAATATGTATGTTTCTTATAAGAAGAATCATACCACATAATGATATTGAATATGTTTCTAGGGAGTTTTTTTCTTCCCTATTAATTAAATATGACATGTTTCTATGGGGAATTTATTCCCTTATAATGATATGGTTTGAGTTTCCCTGTTTAGGAATAATTCCCCTATATTCAATACGATATTCTTCAAGCAAGGAAAACTATTTCCCAGAATAATATGAATATATGTTTCTAGGTTTGGGTATCTTCCCCTTTATGGTGATACTAACATGATTTTCATTGTGTGGTGCACCATTTTATCCCCGAATGGATATGTGACATATTTAAATACTTTCAGAAATGGATTATGATGGTGAGTTCATTGTTATATCTCAACATCAAACATTAGGATTGGGGATTGTTTGTTTTATTACATTTTAGATATTTATTATTATTATGAGGGTACCTATTAATGCATATAATATACTTACAGGTAATATAAGGGACCTGTTTGTGGTGTAATATTAAATTTTACCCACTACATGCCTAAGAGGCCCAGGTACATAACAACCATCATAGTCGTCATGATCTTAAGTACAAGTTAGGTAGGTGAAAAGATTTGGATAGTAAATATGGATGGATTTGATGGAGTCATTATATGGGACAGGTGTGTGGATTGGTTAAAGGTGGTAATTATTTTTATTTATTAGTATATTGGTCACCAATATATATCTGGCTTTACTATGCTAGATATTATTGATCTCTTCTTGACTCATTTTTAATTTAAATTGAAAATTTTATATTTTGGTGTCTCTTGTTTTTTTGATGGCTTGGTTGTTATTTAATTATTTTGGTGTTGTATTGATTAACTCTATATTTTTTCCATTGTTCTATTACACTTATGTGATGGTATACTCTCCTCACTATAACATCGTAGACCTTAAATTCTAATTGGAAACCTCTGGAATATAGGGAAGAGTGTATAAACTCGTCAAACACACTAATCTAGTTAATGTGTAGTATGTTGTGTGAAGGATGCTGTAATGTTATTATGGATTAAGTTGACTGTATCATTCAAAAAAGTGTTTCAGAATATATTTGAATGTATTTTTAGATTTGGTTTCCCAATTTATTATATATTATACAATATAATATGAAATAAAAAAACAAACACAATGATATTTTCATGAAATATTTATGTAGAGACTTGAGTTTTTACGTATTATACTATGGAATATTTCTAAGAATATTTTTCTAGCCATGATCTATGTCAGGGCGAGGATTTAGGGCCTGGATCACCTTGGTGTAGTCATGTGAAAAATAATAAATATATTTTTTCATGTCAAGGTAGTTCTTATATAAATGTTGTTGAACTCCCAACAGATCCTTAGATTCAAAATATGATACCATTGTTGAGTTCAGAATATTTTTTTCCCTATGAATGACATACTGTTTCTCAACATCGAGAGTTCATTCGAGGGTGAGCATTGGAGGAGCATTGAGTGTATTTTTGAACATTAAATAAAAATTAAATTAATAAATCCCCTCCCCCTCTATGTTTCAAAAATGGAACAATTTAGATTAGGGTTTCCTCCCATACTAACAGTTGAACCATATAGATGATGTTCTTCTAAATCCCATTATGACGCCGATCAACACCATGGAAATGATCACTGTGTTTCAGGGATTCCATTGGACCCGAAGCATTATAATTTCACCGTGAGGTAGGATTTGTTATGTTACTTACATCCCAACCCTATTTTCATTCATTGTTTATGGTTTTAGAGACCTTATATAACATCTAGGGACCCCATTGGGGGTGGATCGTTGGTTTCGAGTGAGAAATCAGGGGTTTTTGGTGGCTTGGAAGAAATTCCTATTTTAAATTTCCAATAACATGGAATGTAATACTAGGTCACACATCGTGTGTTCTTCCCATTAAAGGAAGATTATTTTTCGGACCACACGACATATAAGTGGGTCAAATGCCATGAATAGATCTTGGTCATGGGGATAAAGGGAATAGACTTTTTTGTGTTAATGGACTTGCATATATAGAAGTACAAAGTCAAGAACATGAACATGGGTTCAATTACATGGGAATGAAAAAATGACATGTGCTTGAGTTGATTCAAGAGGCACAAATGATGTAATAGTGGTTCACACTATGTGTGGGTACATGGTCAATGAACTGTGTATGTCATGGACACACACATGTGTTATAGGCGAGGTGACACGCCATGTGGTTTATGGTAAGCACTTTTTTTATATTTTATACTTGTTGAGTATCTTCAAAGTATATATCTAGGGGATCATGTTGATTTAGACATTTTTTATAGGTATTACACACTATGTAGTACACTTAGAGACTTCTTTCACTCATGTATCTCAATTTATACTCAAATAGAGGCAACCAAGTTGCCAATTTCAAGTAGTTTTATGCGTAGAACATAATGGTGTCCATGGTATGGTCGTTCAATATGTGAAATCAGGTGAAGTTGTGTTGGTCTCAGGGGGTAGTGATGGCTATACCAGTAGGTCTAAGGTAGTCTCATGCAGATGTATCTTGAGGTGTTACAGTATCATGACCTCAACACATGTTTGGGACCCCACTTAGCTTCCTTGATCCAGTACAACATAGTTGTTTACCCATATTATAGATTTATTCATCTCAGTAAACATCAAATATGTACATATCATCATATAGAATATAACACACTTAGAGGCCTGTAGTGATCCCCTCATCCATTCATGTTTCCTTGGTAGGGTTATTGGAATTGGAATAGCCAACATTTACATGGGAATCGATTCTCTATATAAGAGTATGTTTCCAATTTAAGAAGGATCCCATAGTGAGACCTGAGTGCAGACCCTCTATCCATGTATCGAGATCTAATCTTACCAATGATATTTTAGTCTAATGTTGTGTGTAGCTTGGAAAAATCCACTCAGTTTCCATCAGAGTGCTACAGTAATTCTTTTCTAGGCATAGTTTGTCGAATCAGGGATACAAAAACTACATGTTCATTGATTCCCTTCTTAGAATGTTTTTCTAGATGGGGGTTTCATTATGATACTACCCTTCTCTACATGAAGTGTTCCATCACTAGTTCTTTTATTTTAGATATCTTTTGGGTCCCTGAATTATTTTCTTTGTGGAACTATCCATCGAGTGTTCCCATGCAGATAGGTACCACCAAGGAAGGTTTGGTTATTCCATTAGTGTATTGTTTGTCGATAGAGTTTCATCTCTTGGTTGCATACTATCTTGTATGGTTGGGATCATTGAGTGAGTACTCATAGATGAGCATTTTTTTTGGAACCATGGGTAAATAGTGGGGATGTTAGAGCTTCATTAGAAATGGAAGTCAGTTTGGAGTATATCTACGATTATTTTTGGTTACCTTGTGTTTAGGGATGTATTTTTTTATATACCATGGTTTATTGAGATGAGTAGCCTTGTAAATTAGGTATGTCTGAGATGGAGTTTCTATTTTGTTTGGGTTCATCTAGCAATTTCATGTGTCATTATATCTTTTTTTGGATTGGGTTCTTTGAGGCTCCTACTGGGTATTTTTATGCTCATCCCCACCTGTTCTTTTCCCACAAAAGCTATGTATTATGTAAACCATAGGTTTCCTAGAACATTACATAGGAGAAAAGGTGTGTGTGGAGAATATATCTGGTCAGGACATATCGAGGAGTAAACCTACCACACTTTTGGCCATAGTAGCCTCCTTCCGAGCATGTCTGAATCTTCTGCAGTTTTCTTTAATTGGGATTTTATTTTTCCTATTTTTATGTATTACATTATTGTTATACATTCATATAGGAAAAATATGTTTGCATCCACTTTTATTAGAGTTATATAATTTATTAACTATTCTATGGAGATTATTTGGGTTGTGTGTGTTCATGTACCTTTGGATAAGTCATCCCATTTGTGTGATATGACTACATGATGATAGAAACTATCTTGGGTCCTATAGAATGTTTTCTTGGGGTAGTTTTAGATTAAGCCCCATCAGGTTGGATCGTGATAGAGTGGTATCAGTGGAGGTTTGAAGTTGATATTGTACTGTCGCAGCTATCTAGCTGGGACTTGGTTTGGGTTTTATAGAGGCAGTGTTCAAGTATTTCGAGCTCGGATTTCAGACCATGGATATCATTGTTGGTCTAGCAACTGATGAATCTATTCACTAATACTATGATAACCTACTTATTGACTCAGAATGTTTTAGAAATTATTATAAGTAAAATTTTGGTATATGAATCATATAGTACTAGGTTGGGGTTTTCTTGTCCATCTTGAGTCAGCTCCCCAAATATACTCTTGATTATTTGATATCTTGTCTTATTTAGAGACATTTACATGATGAAAAACCTTGGGGATTTGATAGTTATATCAATGTTATTCCCCAATGGTTTTTTGGTCTATTTTGTGAGAGATTTTCATGAGTAAGTGTTTCTTCTGAGGGGAAAAATTTTACAAATTCCTCCCATTGAGCATCATGTAGATCCACCTATGAGTTTCCAGGTGAATGTGGCTATTTAGACTAATCCATGGACATATATTTTGGAGTTTTATAATGATATACATAGATAGAAAAAGTACCACAAGTTTCAAAGGATGTGTTATCTTATGGTCTAGGTTGAGTTTGACATGTTGTCAACCAGTACACAATGTAGTATTTGTCATTACTTTCTGATTCATCTGGAGAATCCTGAACTTTTGTGGTCGAGGAGATGTTTTATTTCGAGGGGTATGGACAAATCTCATGATAGTATCATAACTGTCGAGGTGTAGGAAGCGATATAATCAATGGACCAAAAATGAATATATAACAGTTTTAATTGGGTATATGGGGTGGGTGACATCGAATAGGGGAAGAAGAATTTGGGGGACGTTAACACACTGACTTATTAATACCAACCCCCCCCCCCCAACAAGATGTGTTATTGAGGCTTAGGGTGATGGTGAACAGGTAAATGGGTTTTTGTAAGCTCTTGAGGTTTTTTATCAAGAGGATCTATGATAGTTTATATGTACACTTTGTATTATTTATACTTTAATTAATATATTTTCAAAATATAGATATGTTATTCCCTGTTTTCCACTTATTTATTAAGGATTTTTCATGGAGATGTAGGGCGTCGGTGGAGCCATGTGTCAGTGTTCTTTAGAATAATTGTAGACTCAAATGGAATATAGATACTTCCACTACCAAGACACATTTATGTGACATGTTTAAAACATTGAGGGAAAGTGAGTGATTCCCAAAGAGGACAGTGTTGATGTGTGGTGGATGATTCTCCTGAAAATGTGCATTCGGTGTGGGGTTTTGTGTTTTTACTGTTGTACATGGAGGGCCTAATAATACATTGGGTCTACCCTTTGGAAGCCTTTTTTATTTATTTTTGGTACCCTCACCTACTCTGTGACAATTATGTAAGAGAAATGGTTGAGGTGGATATGATGCACTTTGATGTGGATTCATACTCACTTGAATTAGAAATAATTCCCCCCACTAAGTAATGTTCTTGATATTTGATTAAAACTGTGAGGGAGGGTTAGTGTTGTCCAAAGAGGATACTAATGAGGTGTTGTGGGTGAGTTCCATTGATTAGTGTTTCTGATGTTTTTGGTTTGGTGGTGTCATTGTTGGCCCAGGTTGGATAGGATAGGTAGTCTAGGAAACTGTAAGATTTCTGATGAAGGGGCTTGTGGCCTAAAATATTAGGTGTCAATCGGGGTA
This sequence comes from Viscum album, assembly GCA_963277665.1. NCBI lineage: Eukaryota > Viridiplantae > Streptophyta > Magnoliopsida > Santalales > Viscaceae > Viscum > Viscum album. The sequence continues at coordinate 298,717,266 of OY728137.1, read as the reverse complement.
TGACTTGTGACAACATTTCCTCAGTTTTAGTTTTCACAGTAATTGAGTGGACTAGTTTGGAATATACCTAACACTGAGAGGGGTGTGAATCAGTGTTGATGACTTTTTTAAAACAATTCGTACTTTTTATCCCAGTACCTCTTGACCTGTTAGGATCTTGATTCTCTTATTCTTATTTACCTGTCACATGCAATAATAGAAAGTAGTAAAAATATGCACATGATATTTTTACACGGTTCACCCCTCAATAAGAGTATCTACATCCTTTCCATGCATGGGAATGACCAGTGCATGGATTCTCCACCATAATGTAATATGCTGTTACAATGGAGTGGCTAGGAATACAATCATTTATCCAGTGTAAGTCCCTACACTTTAGAGGGGGGGGGGGTGGGAAACGATCATCTTCCATGGACTGGTGATAGTCCAGTCCAACTTATAGCCTCTAGCTGGTGCTTTATACTGCCTATAGAGACAGTCTTCTTCCTTCTTGATAAAGTAGGTTCTACTCTTATTCTTCTTTAGAGATCTTCAATTGATTAGTTGCAAAGCAGTAGGCAAGCTTTTCTTCCTTCATTATTTCTCTTCTTCTCTAGTACCACACCAACTGCACTAGTCTTATTCTTTCTTCATCTTAGTATAATAACCAATTGCACTAAATCTTTTTCTCTCTTCTTCTTAGTTCAATAAACAACTACACTAAATCTTCTTCTCTCTTCTTGGAAAGCATCACATAGACCAATGTGATTATTTAGAAACTAAGGATCATCTCACATTGCATCATCTAAATTGAACTGCCCTAAATAATTGTAGGCATCAATTAGGGATACTCTGTTCTTATTCTTCTTCTTATCATCTTTCTATGCAGCAAACATGTAAGCTGCACACTCTTCTTCTTATTCTTCTGCTTCTTCAATGGAAAACCACCTGCACTGAAACATTCTCTTCTTCACACATTCTCTTTTAGTGAAAAACCATCTGAACTGAGATCCTCTTCTTCTTCTTCTTCTTCTTTCTAGAATCACAAGTTCTTTTTTTTATTGTAAAAACAATGAAGTTTAGATCAACATAGCATCATCACAGTTGATCATAAGCTGGTAACAACTTCTAGAACAACTCAAATCATGTGTGCCAATCCTTACTTGTGCACCACCCTGCTTGCGCGCCTCCCTGCTTGCGCCCCAGCTGTTTTCATGCCACTCATCTTGCGCACCACCTGCTTGCGCGCCACTAACTACTTGTACACCACTATTATGCATAACTCCAAACATTCACGCCACCTGTTTTCGCGCCACTCATCGTGAACGCCACCTTCTTGCACGCCATAACATGCATGCCACAACTTGCGTGCCTCTACTACTTATACTTACCTCACCTCTCGAAAGACACATCCATGCTTGCGCACCTCTGAAAACATGCGTGCCACTTCTTCTTGAAAACCACTCTACTTGCGTGCCACCCTGCTTGTGTGGTACCCTACTTGCACGCCTTATAAATAACCTTCAACTTGAGCATCACTTCATCTTGCGCGCCACTTCTACTACTTGCGCGATCAGAGCTCAAATTTTCTATTAGGTGTTGAGCCTTAAAAAATGATGAGGTGAGTCATCTATTTATAGGCATCTTGGTGACTTGCACGCCACATACACTTGCACACTGCTCCAGCACTTGCGTTTCGCTCCAGCATTTGCGCCCCACTCCAGCACTTGCATGACACATTCATTCCTTTGTCATATTTTGATATGATGATGTTGAAATATGAGTTGCTCAAAACATACACTTGTGCACCACTCTAGCACTTTCACGCCCCTCCAGTAATTGTGCACCACTCCATTACATGTGCAAAACTTTCTTTCCTTTGTCATATTCTGATGGGATGATCTTGAAATATGACTTGCACACAACATACACATGCATGCAACATAAGCATTCACGCCACACTTGCATGCCATTTTTGACTTGTGTGCTGGTTTCTTTATTTTGCCAAAAATACTTCTTTACTCTCTCTATCCTCCAGAAGGCTTGCATCAAAAGTTCTCCAAACATATGATATTTGTGAAATACAAATCAGAAAAGCATCATCATAGGTACAATGGAATGTACTAAAACTTCCCTATCTTCCCGTAGCATTATTCCTTCCATTAAAAATTGTATATGACTAGAATCATCATTTCTCCCCTTTCCATCGTATTGATTTCATCACAAGTTCTCCTGACTTAGGATATTTTTGAAATACATATCAGCAAAGCATCATCTGGTTCTGTCCATTCTTTTGGAATATGAATTCCAAAGTACTTATTCATCCTCACCTAAAATCCCCAATTCCTTTTGGAGTGTTAATTACAAAGAACTCCAATCATCTATCTTCATCCAAAAGTGGAGGCTTGAATCTTCTTCAAATACCTTAAATGTTTTAGACAATGTATCAACTTCGATACATGTATTTGGAACATTAAGAACAGTGCAAAAATCAACTGATTTCAAGGAAATGTGTAATTCATGACCTTATTAGAATGCCAATCCCTTCAACACTCTCTCTTCTAATTCATCCATCATTCTCTAATTCATTCAAATCATATGATTATTTTCATCAAGTAATCTCTTGCATGGTTCTCATGCAATTGTGAAGAATTGCATGGTCTTTTTTAAATCCTCATTATTCTTTAATCATCCTTAGATGGATGATACATTACCATTCTTCATTGTTGTAAATAATGTGTCACCTTTGAAACATGTTCTTTGAACATAGTATCAGTTCAACAATCATATGAATTGATCTTCATAGAGAATTGCTCAAGTATGACATCGAATGATAGGATTCAACAACAATTCTCTGGGCAACCCCACTTCATCAAATCTCCACGAACATTTTAGGACATATTTATCTCCTTATTCATTTTTATGAGTATTGACAATTGTTGACAACAAATACAATATACATACACAAAGTGGTCCCAACAGTAATGAGACACTATTTTCTATGAGTACACATTATTCGAGGACATATGACCTAAAGGCATCCCATTTTTCTCAACTATTGGATCATAGGGTATTTATAGGGTTTTCTCAAGGGTTTTCAAGTGTTGAAAATGTTGTATATTCAATTAGTTCACTTGGGTGGACCTATGATTGTCTAGTGGAAATGGTGTCCTATGTTTTTGGTGCTTCCATGTTCTTTATCCATGGTAGGAATGTGGGGATGTGGATTGGTCCAAATATTGATTTTTACCCATGAAGTTGGTGTCATTGCAGTGTTACACTAGTTAAAATTTGTTTCCCTTTTCTATGTATGAAGTTTCTGAGGCATAACTTTCAGTTTTACTGGTGAGGCCTTATGTGATAAGATATCCATGAGACATAACCTTGATTGATTTTTTGAATCCAGTGATTACATCACACTCTTGAGGCTTGATGATCACATCAATATTATAAAAATATGTTGTGATGATAAGGTTTTCAACCCACAATGTCTCTCCCAAGACTCTGGTGTTTGCATCATAAAACACTTCAAAAAATAGGCCTTTAACAGCGCTAAAAGTGGAATTTATCAGTGGTGAAGAATCACTACATACCAGGGAGAAATTAAAATCACTTTAATTTTTTCGGTTCTTTTAAAAATATTTATAAATGAAAATATTTATCAGCATTTCAATTTAGCACTGATAATGGGAACTTCTTTGGTGATTCAAGAAGCACTGATAATGGGTAATTTTATAATCATTTGTACCAGCATAGGTAAAGGGGAATACTAAAGTGTGTTCTAATAGCACATTTCAGCTGCATAAATACCAATATATATATATAATAAAAATCAATTATTATTATATATTTTAAATGAAATTAAATTTATAACACTAATACATGAAAAATATGTATACATAATAAATATTTGAAACATTTGATTATATAATTACATAAGTACAAATTATTACATACATTAAAAAACATCAATGATCTTTTGTGTTTTATTCCTAACCTCGCCTCATCCTATTGAAAAACAAACCATCACCAATCGATCAAAATAATTCACCTATATAAGAAAACAATTATAATGTTTGTAATAATATTATAAAATAAATTAACAAAAATTGTAAATTTTAACCAAAAATTCAGTTGTTTTAAGAACACTATGTAATAAATTGAGATGTGGTTCATACTTTCATGTCACGCCATTTTTTATCTTCAATAATTTTCTCTAGAAAAATTATCTCAATAATTATAAGATAAAAATATCAAGGAAATTAATTAAGTATTAGTAGATAGAAACATGAGAAAACAATCAAGGATCGTTTACTCCTTTTTTTGATGTGTTGCTCATTTTAAACTAAAAAGGCAATTATATTTTCAAATGATGCACTTGGAGTCTTACTAGCCACTCGTTGCATTGGAATGAGGTTTGGATGATTCCAAAGAACCCAAAATGACATATGAATTGTTTTCCTACAGTATAATTGGAATGTGTTGTATTGGTATTGAGTATGTCACTTCTCTTTTTTTACAAAAATAGAAATTTAAATAAGAAACACACACATTGAGTAAAACTGGTCACATCATGTTTTGGTTTGATGTTATACTAATTGTTATATATAAAAAGTGTCTTACTTATCATTTTCATAAACTATAAATAAAATCAATTTGATTTTGATTGGTTTTCAATGAGTGAAACTTCTTGAAATAAGATGTCAATTTTAGAATGATAATTGGAAAATGGTGTCATACCAGGAACATCGTGTATCAAATTTTGGTAATACTAATTACTACACATCCAAAATGACTTACAAATCATTTTACTAAAGTAAAAAAAACAATATGAATGTGTTTACTTAGTTTTGAGTATGTTAGTTTTTATTTTCACTAAAATTAATATCAATTATTAATAAAATGATGTTCTTGGAGTCATACTAGCCACATCATGCATCATATTGATGTGTGTTTAATTATAACATGTCCTGAATGACATAAGTATCATTTTACTAATGTATCAAAACAATCTAAACTCATCTTCACATTTTAGAGTATATCACTTATCTTCTTTGATAAAATGTCATTTTAACCAAGATACATTCTCTTTGAGCCATACCAGTCACAAAATGCGTTATTTTGACAAGATACAGACACTTACATGTCACAAATAACTTTTTAATCATTTCTTTAATTATTAATAAAATATCAGCATGTTTTATTAGTATTCAATGAGTTCCACCTTTTTAAATAAAATGTCAATTTTAAATAGATAACGAACACTTTGAGTCATTCCAAACATATCATGTAATATATTGAGGCATGCTAATTACTAAATCCCAAAAAATGACTTATGTTCCATTTTACTAAAGTATCAAAATAATTTAAATGCTTTTACCTGGTTTCGATAATCTATTTTATCTATTTTAATAAAATTAATTTATGTCACAAATAAAAATGAACACTTGGAGTCATACAGATCACAACGCATGTCAAATTGAGGTGAAGATGATTCCTTTACATCCCAGATGACTAATGGATAGTTTTCATAATGTATCGAAACAATATGAATCTATTTTCTTAGGTATGACTATATCACTTGCCTTTCATAAAAATGTTTCATTTTAAAATGGAAACCAATACTTTGATTCATACAAGTCACATCATGTGTTATTAGGATGTAAGACTTATACCTAAATGATAGATATAACTTATTTAAAATTTTACAAAATTATAGAGATAATATTAGCAAGTTTTCTTATAATTCATAAAGTCACACTTTTTGAACCAAAATGCCAATTTTAAATTAATAACGGTCACTTTTAGTTATATTAGGAATATCATGAATCAGATTCAGGTGAGGATAATCCTTGATTTTCACAAATCTCCTCTAGATAATTTTCCTATATTGTAAATATTATATTAATTCATTTTCTCAATTTTGAGTTTTTTAGTTCACTTTTTAATAAAAATTAATGGAAATTTTAGATAAAAAGACACAACTGGAGCCATACCGATCACACCATGTGTCTAATTGAGTTGAAAATTATTCCATGCAATGACCCAAAATTTTATTAATGAAATATCCCATATTTTATTTATTTCATATAGTATAAACCATATAGATTCACATTTATAACAAAACAAAATCTTTATAAATGAAAAATGAATGAAATAATAGGTATTTAATGAAGTTAGAGAACCTTTACAAATGGAATAGTGACATGACCTTCGGAATATTAATGTCACCATTTTGAATCGTAAATCATCCAATAGAATAGTAAACTGAAAAATAAAATTATAACTAAAATTTGAGAAAATTATTATTGAAAATAAGACATATTTTTATCATTATATAAGTAAATAAATCATTTAGAAATGATATTTTAAGTATTGTTATTTTGGTGGAATTTTTATTTATTTATAATTTTTAATTAATTATATTATATAAAATAAATCCTCTTTCAAAAAATTGATTCAAAAATTAATATGTTATTTCTTATTATTATATGATAATCTTATAACCTATTAATTTAATTTTTAAAGGGTCGTAAAATGAGTTATAATTTTAATATTAGCATTTTTCAAATAAAAATGATTTTAATTGAAAAGGAAATTGTTAATTTATTGGAAAAAAATCATGAAATAGAGCCAATTTTTAAATAATACATGTTGAAAAAAGATTTGGGTGAATTTTTAGATCTTTTCTAAAATAGTTGAACTTTTTTTAATAGAGAAATATAGTAATTTACTATTTAAGAAAAATACATGAATTATTTTGTAATGGATGATGTATGGATGATGTAAGAACCAATTTTTATGAAAAATTTACTAATTAATTATCCTTGTCAAAATATTTAACACTATTAACATTTAGGATCCAAATTAATAAACAAATGAATAAATTAATCAAAAAACTCCCCTCTCATCCACTATAAATACCACCACTTCTCCCCACACCTCAAAAGCCTTGTAGAATTTAAAAATTATACAAAATATTATTCCCAAGAATCTCTCCCACTTCTAAGATTCTTTAGTCATAATAAAATACCAAACTCAAGTGCCTGAATGAGGTTCTCAAGGATATGGAATTCAAGAGGTAAAATCCTCTTTGTTTTCATTTATTCTCTTTTCATTTTAATTTATTTTCTTATTAACTCATCATATCCCCTAATCCAAGTGAATAAGTGACTATAGTATATTTTATATACTAGAATATTTTTTTGGTAATGGAATAACCCATCATCAATTCTCTTCTCATCTCCTCATATCCTAAAAATGAAATCAGCTTCCTGGAGGATCCAATTTACCGCCTTTAGGGATGATGCATTTGGTTTTCTAAAATTGCCTTCAAGGATATTATAATGGTAAAAGAACATTGTAAAATGTATATTTCAACTTATTTTAGTGCCCTAAAACTAGTATATATTCTTGAAAATATTTAATAAAACAAAACGTGGGTGTGAGGATTGAAAAAATGCCCAAATAACCTAAATGGATATGATTCACGTTTTATTTAAGGAATGATCCTCATGTATGAAAAAATGATATATAATACCATTTAATATTCTTTATGTTCATCAAAAACATATAATTTCAATTTTTTATAAATATTCCCATTTTACATGATTTTTCATACAGGTATATATGTGAATCGATCTGAAAACCAAAGAGATGAACCTTCCCAAATACTGACATTATACCCTATAACTCTTAATAAATTCCATAAATGAACATAATAAAGTAATAATTATTTGAATTTATAAAATTTTGTGAATTAATTAATTACTCAGTTTAAATAGATTATCTTGGAAATTAAGTACAAGTGTAGAATAATTTCAGACATAAAGTAAAGGATTCTATATGAACCACCCTTTTTATTTTGGTTATCACATTCTCTCTCACTGGCCAAGTATAATTCTTTGTTTTTCTTATTCACCCCGCCTATGTTATTTTGTATGTTCCAAACATATGAACCTATTTAAATTTTTTCTCAATTTTACAGGGAAATACAAGTTTTCTAATGATCCCTACCAAATCTCCAAGATAAGAAATCCCGTTTAAAGGGAACTTCCAAATTCTGTACCCATTTTCAAGTATCTCTATAATCTAATTTAACCCCCATTCATCTTCTAAAATTAGTCATTTTATCGTGAATTTCTATCTTGGTTAATTTCTAGTTTTATAATATATTTTTTGTATTTTTTTCATTAAATGGTCTTTAATATTTTCCTTAAAACAAACTAAAATGTTTCATTTAAAATGATTCTTAAACACTCTTTTTATATGTTTTAAATTCCTTTTAACATGACATATCATGATCTAAGACTAACATCTCTTATTATTTCTATGTATTTTTTTAATCCACTCTTTCAAGGACATAATTATGATACCCCCATTCTTACGCCTTATGACATAAATATGAAACCCATTTGATTCCATGCATAACCCTTATGTTTATATACGATTCTTTTTGTGGCCCACATATGCAATAACATGTCATGATGGTTATTTCCAAATAGTTCTCTAATTAATTGGACGGCATTTAGTCTCATGAGATGTCATGTTGGGACATGGAGTAAACCTAATTCCTTTATTGGACTTGGTCCTCCATGTTCAATGGCCTTGGAAGATATCCTTAACTCATGATCCTTGATATGAAATGGCCTTTGCAGTTAGCCTTGGATAATTATTATGTCTTGTTTTATTTTATTTTCACATTCCTATGATACCATGATTACATGATTCCATGTTTTTCACATTATGATTCCTTAGTTTAATTCAATTTCCATTCCTTTTTTAGGTCATCATGTTATGCCTTCTAACCCATGATATATGCTTTATTCATATTCTTATTCCCTTACAAGGATATTAATCTAATCCCCTTGTTAATGTATACACTATGTTTTCCTATAAAGATGTATGGTCTCAAAGAAACTTATGAGATCATTATGTAGATTAAATAAATGACTATTTTATATTGGATTAATTGTGTTTAATTATGTACCTACTCTTCAGAACATAGTACACTTTGTAATCCTTATCTTTTTATTAATTGTTAGTTATGCCCAAAATCATGTATTAATATGTTTAATAGGCTGGGGTCATCATAGTTGGTATCAGATCATGGTCTGGTTATTTTTGGAGATTTGGACTCGAGAGTTATAGTAAAACCCCTAGTGGTAATTCTCTCACCATATATTACATGAATTTAAAATTAGGGAATCACAATATTTAAAATACTTTAAATTTAAAATTTTATCCTTCTATGTTAAATGTTTCCTTTAACTGTTGTTTTTAGATAATTATTCAATCCTCCTAATTATACTTTATTTTAAATACGTAGTGGTTAAAAAAATGGGAACCTTTCCTAATAATAAATATGATAGAAAATGTGATGATTCCTCTAATGAAATTCCAAAACTGATGGTTACAAGATCTCAAAGCATCATTACATCACTACATCAGCATTCTCAACTTATTAACAATAACTTGAATTTTGTGGAATTACTTCCTCCTATGAAAGAGAATGTTTTGGTCGAATCCTTTATGCTATTATGGCCCCCATATTTATTAGAACTTCTGTTCCCATCATCAATGAACAATGGATTAACTCCATCGAGATGATATTCTTTGTGTATCAATGCATAGAAGAAGAGAAATTCATACTGGTGGTTTATTTATTTTATGGGGATGCTAATTAGTAGTGTTCATATATCAAAAACAAAATTTTCACGGAGTAAATTGATTCCAAGTATTGGGATTCATTCATGAAAATATTTTTCAACAAATATTTTCCCTAAAATCTCTCTAAGATGGAAAGGGAGTTCCTTGTCTAAATAAAAAGGTTGAATAGTCTATTGAGGATTATGAGGAAAACATTATTTGACCTTTAATAAACACCCCTGAATTTTTCATGAACATAAAAAAATTTGGATAACTTATATAAAAAACTGAAGCCCATTCTATGAAAATAATTGGAGACTTGAGACTTTTATAGATCTAAAGATATTTTTCTAGTTCCCTTATGGATGAAATAGAGATAAGAGACTCACTGTGGTCTCTTGGGCTAGGATATAAATAGTGGAAAATGAAAATTTATATGGTAGGAACAATAGATAAATTCCATTATGGAATTAAAACTGAGCATACCACGTTTTCATGCAGTCTAATGAAGAATCATGGGAACTATCTAGAAGGAACCATGAGATTTATCAAATATGCCAGAGAGGGGAACCTATCTAATAATTTTTGACTAGTGATGAATAACCCCAAAAATTTTGAGGAATAAAATAAGGTTTAGATCAACACTCATCCTATAGTTAATAATTTAAAATAAAAATAATAATGTAATTTTGTGAAAAAATTCCCTAATCCATGTGTATTCGGAGTCAATTGACAATAAAAACCTCTATGAAAATAATGATGGGCGTATTATATCACTACTACTTAGGTTGAACCTTGTAATTATGTGGTGATTGATGCACTTGTTATTCATCCAAGAACACAAAATGTATTTTATTTTGGTTCTATGTATAATTTCATAAAATTTGATTTTTGAAGAACTATTCGAAAACCTCCTCAAAATATGGCATTTGAGTTATATATGAGAACTAAAAATAGGTTAATTATTTCATCCAAAGATTATAAACCCTCAGCAGTTAATGTTTTTGAACTAAACCACCTAGTAATTATTTTCATACTTTATTTGGTAGAGTTTGATGCAATATTGGTCATGGATTAGCTAACCTTAAACGAAGACTACAACAACTGTCAAGAATGTTAGATCACTCTTTAAATCCAAAATCATAATCCAATTCAGTACAACTACAAGTAAGAAGATGATTCCCATTGAAAATCATCATCCCAATTATAGATATTGTTTCCTTATAAGAAAGAATATATAGATCAAATGACTGAGATAGAGGACAAAATCTTTCCCAAAGACATACCATTGTGAGGGACTACACTGATGTGATCTTGGAAGAATATTCTGGTCTTCCTCTTCACAGAGAGGTTGATTTATAAACTGAACTTATTCCAAGTTCATTGAATATATGAAATAAAACTTATACAATGTCCATCATTGAGCTGGAAGAATGAAAGAATCATTTACAAGAGAATCTGGAAAAGGGTTTTATACGGATGAGAGATTCACTATGGGGTGTGCCTCTCCTATTCATTAAGAAGATGGATGGATAAATGCACATATTCATTGATTATCATGAGCTCAAAAACATCGTGATAAACAAAAAGTATCATATACCATGGATATACGAGTTTTTCGATCAACTACCTAAGCTAAGTATTTCTCTAAGGATGATGTTTAGTCAAGATCTCATCAATTAAAGGTGAAAATGAATATATTCCCAATACTATATTTTAGATGAGATGTAGACACAATAACTTCACATTGATTTCTTTTGGACTAAATAATGCTATATTAATTTTCAGGGACATAATGAATTGAGTATTTATATATTACATATACAAATTTCATGAAGTTTGTTTCAATGATATTCAGATATACTCAAAAATCTTGAAGGGCCATGAGGATCATTTCAATATTATGATAAAAAAATTGTGAAGGGAAAAAATACATGAAAATTATAAAATATTTGAGTTCTCTATGGGTGAATTATCATTCATGGTTAATTTTATCACTAGTAAAGAAATATATGTGGACCCTTACAAGATAAAGGAAATTAGAGAGTGTCCGGGGTCAATATCTATAATAAAGTTTAGTTGTTTCCTTAGTGTAGATGGGTATTACCAGAGATTTGTGTAGAGATTATCATGATTTTCAACCCCACTAAAAAAACTTACTCGAAGGGGGAAATATTAATCTAGACCAGTGAATGTGAGGACTACTTCAATGAGTTGAAAAATAGGCTTATCTCTACACCATTACACATGCATCCAACAAGTGGGGATCTCTTTGTGGTATAAAATTTTTCATCAAAGAAGGGATAAGGATTTTACTGAATCAAAATGATAAAGAGATAGAGTACACCCCCTAGTCCATTGAAAATTCACAAGAAAAACTATCCCATGAATGATCCAGAGTTTTCAGTCTAGATATACCCGTTGAAAATCTGATGGATTTATCTTAATGAGGAGAAATGTGAAATATATAATAATCATAAGAGCCTCAAATATATATTCTCATAGAAGGAGAATAATATGTCCTATAGAAGAAATTTACTACTGTCAAGAATTATATATGCTCAATTCACTACCATCCTCATAAGGAAAATAATGTGGAGGATGCTCATTCTATAAGGGATCCCAAAACATCATCAATAATGAGAACTGATAAGGATCCAATCTTCATAGATTTTCAAATGATTGACATGGGAATCATTAAGGAATGAAAATCATAAATCCTTTCTCAAATGATATCTCAACCATCCCGTATGGATAAAATAAAGGATTCTCAAATAAATGATGGAGAGATTCAAAAAAATGTGAAAGGTATGAAAAAATCATTAGGGTTCAAAATTGATGAGGAAGAAGTCTTCAGATTTGATTCATAACTATGTGTACCATATAATAATGAGATAAAGAGCTATATTCTTAATGATTCAAATAGATCAACCATATCAATTCACCAAGGGAGCACAAAGATGTGTTATGTAATCTAAGAGTACTATTTTTGAGACAATATGAAGAATGTTATCTCTGAAAATACATCAATGTTATTTGTACATCAATAAGTGAAGGATTAAAGGAACATTTTTATGGGGTTGATGAAACCATTTCACATACCAACATGAAAATGGGAAAAAATCAAAATGAAAATTTTCACCAGAAACATGAAGTGATTTAGAGAAAATAATTCTATGTAAACTATTTAGGATTGTCTAAAAAATATAGTTCACTTTATCGAAATTAAAGATGACTTCTCAATTGATCAACTTTCACAGATATACATAATAGAAGTGTGGATGTTTCATAGAGTACCATTATTAATTTTATTAGATTGAGATTCATGATTCGCCTCTATGTTATGGAAAAGACTCCATTATTCTATAAACACAATTTTGAACCTCAGTACTGCCTATCATCATCAAACTAATTTCAAATATGAGGAACTATTCAGAAAATAGATGACATTTTTATAGGATATTCTATAACTTCAATGGAGGGTGGGACTAACATCTACCTCTAGTAAAAATCTCATAGAACAACATTTTCTAATAAATCATCCAAATGGATCAATATAAAGTCCTTTATAGGAAATGATGCAGAATATGATCATGTTTGGATGATGTTAGTGAGCGAGAGATGGTAGGATCTAAAACGATTGAAGAAATGATATAAAAGGTTAAAATAATTTTTCATCACATCAGGGAATCCCCATTTAAATAGAAGATACATACATACAATCATTGTTGGGACTAAGATATTGAGTTTGAGAACATGGTATTCTCCTATATATCTCTATGGAAGAGGATATTGGGATTTGGGTAGAACGAAAAGTCGGTTCCCAAGTACATCGGCCCCTTCGAGATTTCATATTGTGTTGTAGATGTGTTCTATTTACCATCACTCCCACCAACCATGTGTAATGTCAATTATGTATTACATCTATTCCTCTCAATGTAGTACATACTATATCCCTCACATGTATTTAATTTAGAGGCGGCATAGTGGGAATGTTATATTTCATATGAGGAGCAACCTATGATGGTCTTGAACTGCTGTAATACATTTCTACACAACAAGACTACTGATTGGGTTAATGTATTATGGATTAATCATAATTAAAAAGAGGCAATATAGGAACTAGAGGAAATTATGGGGAGAATTACCCCTACATGTTTTTAAAATAGAATGTCAATCAAAATTTAGAGGGTAAAATTTCCTAAGGTGGAAAATTGTAAAGACCCAAAATTTTATCAGTGAAATTTCCCTTATTACAATTATTTCATATAGTTTAACAGCATATAGTCACATTGAGAACATAAAAATAACATGATAGATGTATAATGAATGAAATAATATGTCTTTATAGAAATTAAGGATCTTTTACCAATGGAAAACTAACTAGAACTTTGGAATAATAATATCACCATTAAGAATGACGAATCATCCATAGAATCGTACCATCATCTATGAAAGCATAAATAAAATATGGTAATCTTTTAAACGAAAATATGAGACATTTTATCTTGATATTGGTAAATAAATTTTTCAAAAATGAAATTTTATGTAGTTTTATATTTATGATACAAAAATGCTTATTTAAAATTTCATACAAAATATAATGATTTAAAAAAATTATTTTCATAAAATATATTCATAAATAAATATTTTATTCTGTTGTGATTATAATATATTTTTATTGGGATTTAATTAATTATTCAATGTGTCATAAATTCATTTATAATTTTAAAATCAGTGTTTTTGAAATAAATAATGATTTTAATTAAGAATGAAAATTTTCATATTTAGAAAACTATTTTCATTTGAAGGATTTAATTATTGAAATATATACATCTATAAATGTTTAGGGTGATTTTTTTTGTTTTCCATTGAATATTTTAATTTTTTAAATAGTGAAATATTGTCATTTATGAGGTCTGATAATTACATGAATTATGGAGTCATGTATGATGTATGGATGATGTATGGATGATGTAATAACTATTTGTTGAACTAACATGGAATATATAATGTAAGTAGTTAGAATAATCCTTGATATTAACAGTAATAATCCAAAATAATAAATAAATGAATACAATCATAAAAAACACTCCTATCCTCCACTCTAAATATCACCACTAACCACCCCTTTCCCTCACACCTTAATATACATGAAACTCCTCCAAATTATACCTAATACTCTTAACAATTGTCTTTACATTGTTCCATAAAATTTGGTATCAATGAAAGACTAAATTCAAGTTCCTCAAAGAGGTTCTCAAGAAAAATGAATTTAAGATGTAAAATATGCTTTTGTTTTCATTTATTCTCTTTTTATTTTCTTTTATTTTATTATCGTCTCCTCACCTCTCATTATCAAAACCAACACTAAAAGTCTAGAAAACTTTATATACTATGATTTTAATCTGGTAATGAAATAACCCATCATAAATTATCTTCTCTTGTTCTTTTATTCTAAATATGGAAACATCATCTGTGACATTCCAATTTACCACCTTCTTGGATGATTTGTTTTCATTTTCAAATACCTCTTTAATGAATTATCATAAAATAATTATAATGGTTATAAAATATTTTAAAATGTGAATTATAAAAAATTTAGTTTTTCTTAAAACATTATATCTACATAATATTAATTAATAAAACAGAACTAGTGCATGTTGATCGAAAAAATGAAAAAAAAACTAAATGATTATCATTAACTTTTTATCTAAGGAGTCATCCTCATGTATGGAAAAAATGATTTATAAGACCATTTATTCATCAATACGTTCATTAAAATCATATAATTTCATTTCTGGATAATAATTCTAATTTTACTTGATTTTCCATAAACATTTACAAGTGAAACATTAATGAAAACCAAGGAAACCAACACTACCAAAACATGAAATTGAAACTTATAACATGTAAAATAGCCCTAAATGAACTTAATAAAATTATAATAAATAAAATAAAATTTTAAAATTTTCTAAATTAATTAATTATATGATTTAATTTGATTATTCCTGGAATTAAGTACAACTGTAGAATACTTTCTTACATAAAGTAAGAGAATTTATATGAACCTCAATTTTTTCCTTTAGTCATACTTTATCTCTCATTTACCCAATTTAATTCTTAATTATTCTGATTTGAGCCTCTTCTATTCAATTTTTTCCACCAAAAAAATAACATGTTACAAATTTTATTTTATTGGATGTAAAAATACGTTTTCTATAAAGTTCTTTTCCTTATCCCTCTCGATAAGTATTCCCATTAAAAGTGAACTTCCCAATTCCTTATCGATTTTCAAATAACATTAATAATAAATTTTAATCCCATTTATTCATATATAATAAATTATATAATCATGGAAATCTATCTTGGTACATTTTTGGTTTTATAGAAAATATTATTTCTTTTTCACTTTAAATTCTCTTTAATTTTTTCCTTAACCCATACTAGAATTTATCAGTTCTAATGTTTCTAAAACACTTTTTCATGTTTTTACTTTAGTTTTATATCAATTATCATAATCTATGACTAATTTACATTATTAATGTCCATGTATGTTTCTAATCCACTTTTCCTTGCACATCATTATCAGAGGCTCGTGTTATATTCCTTATGACAGGATTATGATACCCATTTCATTATATGGTAAACCCTTTTGGTTATGTTTGATTATTCATGTGGCGCAAATATGCATAAAAATGTTATGATGAGTGAATCCAGATAGATCTAAAATTCATTCAGTAGTGTTTAGTCACATTAGAAGTCATATCTGGATAGGGATTAAACATGATTCTTTTACGAGACTTGGTCTGCCATTGGCAATGGTCTTGGAAGTTAGCCTTGACTTAACCTCCTCTAAGTGTAATGGTCTTGGATGAGTGCCTTGACTAATACTTAATTAATGTAGTGTGTTTTTTTAAAAATTCTTATGATTCGATTATGACATTATACCATGTTATACATGTTTTTATTTCTTAGGTTTATCCATGTTCCATGACTTTTATACCATCATGTTATGTCTTAAAACCCATGTGAAATACCTTATTTATATAATAATTCCATTACTGTGTTTTTAGCCCATCCCATAGTTCATATATCCCCCATATTTTCCTATGCATTTTCAAGGCTCAAAATAAGTTATTATCTAATTAGGAATAATAAATTTTATTTTTTTATTTTTTATTCATATTGTTTAAATATCTACCAAATCATCAAAAGACACTAGAATTTACATTCTTTGTTTTTTATATTATTGTTAATTATGCTAAAAAAACATGTAATAACATGTCTAAAAGGCTAGGTACATCACAATACTACATGTTTAAAATGGAATATGGGTAATTTTACTAAATTATAAAAACAATATGAACGTTTTTTATGGGTTTTGAGTACGTCACATGCCTTTTTTTATAAAATGTAATTTTATGCGGTAAACTTGCACTTTGAGTCATGCCAGTCACATAATTTGTTCGTCCACTATGAAAATGATTCATGCATAGAAAAAATGACGTAATAATAATTTTACGAAATTATCAATACAATCATAGCATGTTTTCTAGTTTTTTAGTGAGTGACACTTTTAAACAAAAATGTTAATTTTTAACAAATAATAAACACTTTGAGTCATACCAGGAACATCGTGTGTCTTATTGAGGTGCGACTAATTTCTATATATTGGAAATGTCTTATAGATAATTTTAGAAATTTATATGAGAAATAAAAATGTGTTTAATTATATTTTATTATGTTCTTTTTCTTTTTTATTTAAATGTCACTTTAAATAAAAAAACACACACATTAAGTCATTTTGGTCAAATCATTTGTCAGTTTGACATGAGAATGATTCCTAAAAATTAAAAATGACTTATGAATAATTTTTTTAAATTAACAAGACAATCATAGTGTGTTTGATCAGTTTTTGATTATTGATAATTTTTGAGCAAAATGTCGATTTTAAATTGGTAACAGACACTTTGAGTCATATCGAGAACATCAAGTATCGGATTGAGGTGTGGCTGATTTCTACACATCAGAAATGACATATGTATCATTTTAAAAAAAATATAAAAACAATATAAATGTGTTTTCTTGGATTTTATTATTTTAGTTTTCTTTTTTACTAAAATTTATGTCTATTTTAAATAAAAAGAGGCACATCATGTCATACAGGTTACACTATTCTTCGTATGGAGGTGTTGATTATTCAAACACATCCCAAATTACTTATGGATCAATTTACTAATTTATAAAAACAATATGAGTTTTTTTCATAGTTATGAGTATAGAATTAGTCATTTTTTAAATGACATTATAAGTTGGAAACCTGTATTCTGATTCATACTTGTCACATTATGTATCAGTTTGACATTAGACAGATTCCTACACCTCACAAATGAGTTATAAATACTTTTCCAAAGTTATCAGTAAAATAAAAGTGAATTTTCTTCATTTTTAGGGAGTGATACTTTTTGAATTAAAATGTACATATTAACCTGATAATAGACACTTAGAGTTATATCGGGAACATCATTTATTTTATTGTTTTGTGGACAATTATGACACATCAATAATGGATTAGGAATCATTTTTAATATATCGAAATAATATGACTATTGTTTCTTGTTTTTGAGTATATACGTTTTATTTTATACTATAATATATGTCAGTTTTTAATAAAAATAACCACGTGGTATCATACTGGGCACAT
Source organism: Viscum album (assembly GCA_963277665.1). Lineage (NCBI taxonomy): Eukaryota > Viridiplantae > Streptophyta > Magnoliopsida > Santalales > Viscaceae > Viscum > Viscum album. Next base: position 298,698,932 of record OY728137.1, on the reverse strand, counting down.
AGTGTGTCAGATTGACGAAAATATTCCTTCTATTTTGAAGAAATTTTCTTTTAAAATTGCAATAAATTATAAATGATAAATTTTTATTTAAAAATAAACATGAAATATTGTGAATAAACCTTCAATTAACTAAATCTTGATGAAGGTGGGAAAATCAGATCAGGCTGTATAAGTAAAAAACACTGCATTTGTATTTTTATAAAATACGTCACAAAGAACCTAATGCTGAAAATGAAATAATTCATCCTCTAAAACTATTTATTGAATGTCCAAAAATGATTAAAAATGTATTTAAAAATCAAATAGAAAATTAAAAAGATTTATGGAAATGATTTAATAAATTCATGGGGATGGATGAAAAATAATTTTTTAGGGGAAATTTTAAAAATATAAATTTTGAAAAGAAAATACCATATAAATATCATATCGTTGGTGTGACCATTAATAAATTTAATTCATTATGTGTGATCAATATAACTCAAAAATAAACATTGAATTTAAACATAATATAATCAAAATTAATCACATAAATAATCATATATTCAAAAAATTAATGAAGTTTAAGGATAAGATAAAGAATAGAAATTGGGTTAAGAATTCCCCTTTCTCATTTTAACCAGTTGAATCGTATGCTCCATAAATGTAATAATTTTAAAATAAAAAATTTAATAAAATTAAAATTATTATATTCTTGATAATATATATAAAAGTGGTGTTATATACATTAGACACTAGAAATATTTGGTCAATAATTCATATATATCAATGAATAAAATGTGAGATGAGAAACCCTTACCTCACGCTTCCTTTTAATCATTGGTACATCAACCACCATTATAATTGATTAAAGATTGTTATTAATTTTTTGTTAGAGTATATTAAAATTTATAATAACATATATGACCCCTTTGTCACAGATTATGACCCATTAATTAATAATATTTCCTTATTTTTATTGTTTCGTGTGCATCCATTTCATGGTTTCAAGATCAGTCCACTTTTATATCATTATGGATTTATCTATTAAATGGTTATAAAACTCTAGAAGTAAAATGTAACTGTATTCATAATCCTATATAATTTTTATTGGTCTCATATATCATTTTGTTTTTTGGTATAATATTACTCATTAGATAAAATTTTAAATAAAAATGATTAGTTTATTTTGGTCAGTTTTCTGACCATCAAGAACTAGTTTCGTTTTGTATATAATTATATAGAGATATTATTTTAATAACATAATATATATTATAATATTATTTTTAGTATATTATTTATTTATAATAATAATTTTATGACAATACATAAAAGAGATAATGGAAAATTAACAAAATCATTATTCGCAGAGACGATTAACTTCCATAACATGGACAATAGTTTCGTTTCATTAATTAAGAAGAGGTAATAATGTTGATAGATATAATATAATTCATTTTAAAGATAAATTAACATTATATAAATGATTCTATAGTTCTTTTTATTTTATATATTAAGTAGGTGAAGAGAAGGTATAAAAATAATATAGAATAAGAGTGGTGTTTTGAGAAAATTACATCAAGAATATCACTTCACTGCAAAATCTATTAAAGACCATGGATTTGTAATTTTTTTGATACTAGAATCACTTTTATAATTTGAGAGTGGGTAGGATATGTTTTTACATATATTTTTGGAGATTCATTTCTTGTTAGGATAAAGGTGGTGGTGAGGGGTTGTAATTGTACTTAATGATCGATGGTATTATGTGATTAAATAATTATTATTTTATGTTTAACGAAAACCAAATTTGGGTGTAATTAATTACCAAGATTTTGTTTCAAAATTTATTTTTTAAATGATTTATCGGATATTTAAACACATCAACCCAATTTTTTATGATTTATATTTTAGGAATTTTAATATTTTACCTTTTAACATTAACCTGCAAAATTATTTTACCTATACAGTGATAAATATTTTTTTTACCATTGAATAATTTTTATACCTAAAAAAGAAAATTAAATTACCATATTACTTCTAACGAATTATTAAAAATATGGAATCCAATTTTCTAAATTAATTTTTCCTAATTTGTAAACTGTGATTTTACATTAATCTCAAAGACGAGTCGATAAAGCGGTGTTTTTAAGGAGAAAATGTTTATATGATTAAACAGATTTGTATCAAAATAAAATCTTATTGCTTGTGAAATTAACTAAATTGGATTAATTGATGTTTAATTAAATTAATTTTACATTAAAAATAATTTAATAGATAATTTAACATTAAAATTTAGTTAGATTAAAAGTTAGTTTTTCAATTAAAATGTATTATGTTTCACTATTCATCAAAATGAAAATTATTAAAAAAATAAAAAAAAGTAAATACAAAGATATTTTTTACATGAAAATTTTAAAATTGAATTCAATTTTTTCAAATAAAATTTATAAAAATTTCCGAATTAATTATTAAAACATGATCTCCATCAAAGGTATAAAAATTATCTATAGGGAAAATATAACTTTTATATTCAAAATTGGATTTATTCTTTTCTTAAACCAATCAAAATTTTTGGATGAATATAAAAAAATTTGTTGAATATATAAAACATAAATTGAAATATTATATTTCATTGATAGTGACTAATTTAATATAATCTGATCAGATTCTATGGTGGGAAAAATTATAAAAATACAACCATTATATTCAATTGCATTTTTATTTTCTTTTACAATTAATTATAAAAGAAATAATTATGTTCATAAGCATGTATAAACTATATTTTCATAATTTATTCAATATTATTCATTAAAACCAATTAAATGGCTCGGTTATTATGGTTGTGTTAAAATAATAATATTTTGGAGTTCATTTTAGATTGTTTTTTGTGTAATGTAAGCTAAAAAAGAAGATTTAATTTTTTTAAAGACGTAGCATAAAATCTTTGGGTGTTATATATATATATATATCTAATGTTTACAAGATTAAAAATAGGCTTTCAAGATTTAGATGGACTATATATGATTATTATTGATTAAGTGCTTCCATACTATGAATATTGTTACTCACATTATTCTTCCCTATTATATTCGATGAAGGGATCCATAAAGAACTGGATTAAATTTGAATGTGATATAAATATGTCTATGCTAATCCAAATGGGATTATGACTATAGTGAAGGATATTGTGATTATTACTAATTAGAAACCAGGGAATATTATTAAAAACGTTCACATTAACCAACTCTTTGACACACCAAAGAAGTTAAGGGTGGAGTTATCTATGATTTTATGGAGTGGGGACTATGGAGGAAATAAGATTTAGTTTTATATATATTAATAATGTTGGAATAATAACTCATTATAATTTATCATAGGGATGAGAATATATATTTCTCATAGAAGAGAATAAAACAAGGATAGCAACATAAGAAGAAAAATGAAAAGTTACGTTAATGCATTGGACAATAATAATGGTATTCCAAAATATAATCGACTATTGAATTTTATAAATGTGAAAATTATGCGAATTATGCTAATAAATTTTCTAAATGGAAATATGTTGATGGGGATTAGATTGTTTTTTCATGTAATGGTTTTACTATTGATGATTAAGAGATTATGAATGACATATGAAAGTAAGTGGTATCATAGAATAAGATGAAAAATCGCAATTAATGAGTTACGAATGAAGTAGAATGACTGAAGTGATTATATATTCAAATTAATGAATTATGAAATACATAATTACTTTTTACAATATGTTTTTCATTATGGATTTTCAATAATATGTTATATGGTACAGACATCCTAGAAAACTGAATTAATTGAATGGGTGTGTTTTGATTAAAAGGAGATAACCCTAAATATGTTCCTCATGTTGAGAAAATGGTGTTTAGTTTTGATAAAGATATGATTGATATGGATAAATTAAATTGGATAGTATTGTTGAAAATAGAAATAATAAATTATTTGTAGACAAATTACTTTGGGTTATCATTGATAATGTTTTAAGCATTATTGGATTTATGGAATATATTCAATAATATGTTTTTTTATTCAAAGAATACAGAAGTATGAATGTTTTAAATTATTTGTTATGTAAATTTAGTTATTAACATGTTTCAAAATAATAGATGATGAAGGTTATAACATGTTTGGAATGTTACAATTAATATCTACATCAGGTTATTTTTGGGACTAGTGATAATTTTAATTTGGAAATATAGTGACCATCCTTCTAATGTTTTAGATTTTAATATTTTGGATTGTTTTTAATTTTATCCATTTATTAAATGGGTTTATGTTGAAATTTGGATGTGCTTTTAGAAATTAACCTATTATTTTGTAAAATTAATATTTACCAATATTGGATAACTATTGAAAACTATTTGGTTATGATTAGATATAGATGTAATGAATTCTCCTTCTGTTATAGATAGTGTGACCTATTGTTTCATTATGAATAAAAAAAATTCATCATTTCATAGAGTAAGAAATGATGAGAAAATTAATGGAACCAAAAACAATGGATTAAATTTTTCTTATAATACAATGGAAACCAAATCCCTTGGTATATTGGCCCCCATGTGAATCGTGATAGAATCAAGATAGTAGTATATCAATTGAAACATTCACCCATCCTCTCTCATGTCCAAGATGTGTCACATTTATCTCTCCAAACGAAGTAAATATCTGAACCATCACATGTACTGAACTCATTTGGTGTGATATTAGAGAATGATCATTCTTATTAGTAAAAATTGGTAGATATTATAGATTGTGTATATAGGTTTCTATGAAACAAGACAACTCATTTCGTAAAAGTTCTGTGGTGAAACCCCTAATTTGAGGAAGTTTTGTGTAGAATTAATGATGTGATCAGTTATAGGTATCCTTATATGTTTTTATGTGAGTGAAAATTATGCGTTTGGAAATAATTTCAATGTTTCTTGAATGTAAAACCCTAATATTTTTATGAAATTCTTCTCTTCAAATAGTTTAAATTCTTTAATTGATTACATTGCACACAATAGTGAGTATAAAAAACATGTAACAATATTAAAATATTATAAATATGTTATCGTACAAACATGATATTGTCGGATATGAATAATAATTACTAAATTATAAAAAAAATTCAATATATACATTTATAAATAAAATTCATTTTCAGAATTAAAACGAATAGAAAATAAAAAATAAAAGTGACATTTTTCAGAAAAAATTATACATATAGTGAATTATATATATATAAATTAAATTAATCATTAATGGTGAATGGTTTTAGTAAAATGTTTTTATTATTTACTTTATAACGTTTTTTTAAAATTTAATAAATATTTGTGTAATAATAGGATAGGATTCAATCTAGTTTTATACTTGAAAATTTATTTTCTATAAAAATCAGTTTTTTCAAAATTTTGCACATTAACTAAAAAAATTATTTCATATACTTATAGGTATTGGATTATGTAAAATTAAATAAATATTTATAATTAGTATCTTTGAAATTTGTAATTAATACTCATCTCTTTTTTTAGTCTGAATATTAACCATGGTAAAATTTATCACTATGGTAAAAGGTAAATCAGGTTACTCGTGGATAAAACAAAGTGATACAACCATAACTATTCATCCTATTTCTTATTGGATTAATGAAATTTTAACCTTAACACCTATGTTTTTTTAATTAACTTATTTAATGACCTAATTTCAAAGAAAATGACTTATATACTATTGAAACCATCAGAAGTGAAAAATGTCACTCTCTTTGCTTTAAAAATAATTAATGTGTTCACCTTGGGAAAAAATTATTTATGAATAAATATTAATAGTAAATTTATACCTAATTATATTATCATAATTATGGTAATTTATATATAATTTTTAATAATACAATATTAATATTAAATACTTACACAATGGTTATGCAGTAATTATTAAATTAGTGGAACAATCAAACAAAGGATATTAAAAAATTTAAAAGTATTATAATTTGATATAATTATGGATATAATAGAATTTTATACATAATAAAAGAATTTTGGGGATGTTTTAAAATAACATTATATAATTATATGTGTTTTCTCTCTGTTATGAAAGTCAATGTAATGAATAGTCAAAAATTGACAATAATGATATAGTAAGAAAATGAAATTTTATTAAATTATTTAAATACCATTAAAAACATAATGAAGAACATAATTGATAATATATTGTATCATATCTCATATTTTTTCTATTTATGTGTCACTAGATAAGTTATATGTAAAATTATAACCTTTTAAGAGGGAAAAATAAGTTACAAGGGTTTATGATAAAATATAATAATTAAGGGATTAAAACAAAACATTACATTTAAAATATTATTTCGCCAATAAAAATTATATTATTTAATGAAATAAAAACCAAATACTATCCTAGTTTTTAATTTAGAACAATTTGTTATTATTTTTCTATAAAATAGTCTAATTGTGTTTTAGTTTTTTATGAAATTACAAGAGTACCCCTCAACTTAATTATAAACAGAAACATTATCCCCCAATTGATTACACAACTTGGGGCCTTATATAAATAACACAATATTAAATTTTCTCTTCAAAATTTCCATATCCTTATTCTGGATGTGATGATCATTCCAAATGAAAAACCCTCGAGCCCTTTAGAGGATATCAGAAGGATTTGTTTCAAATAATAGGTAATTTCATTAACTGATTATTTTGTTTTTATACTATTCTTTAACTCCAGTAAAATTATATTTTATATATAATAAAATAATACCATTAGTATCATCAATTTTAATAAATGTTATATTGATTATTATAACACCATTATACATAACCTTTCTCATTAAATAATAAGTGAATGTATCACTCGTGCGTATGTACAACTTTCCATCTCCACGTAGTCGTATAATAAATTTTTCATCAGATTATTTTCTATGGGGGTCTTATAAAGGTTTTAATGATTTTATATTGAATTTATGAAATTGTTCTATTTTTTTAAAGATAATATAATTTCTACTTTCTTATCATCCAATCTTTTGGGAGATGATTATGCCGCTCATGCATACATATAGAAAACCATCTCGATAATGCAATGCGATTAATTTTTCATATATATTTCACATGGATGGTAGTAAGGATAAATAGTGTGAATATATAATATATATATATATATATATGATATAATAATTATTCTAGAATGATTAATTATTATTTACCATTCTTTTATCGCATTTTTTGAAACTAGAAATTACCTTCAAGTGTATGTAAAACCTATTGACTCCATAAACAGTGAAATTTATTTTTATATAAATAATGGAATCATGATAATTGTTTGATTAACGGTACTATTAACCAAATCATCCTTGGAAAATGAAGCATTTTCACCCAAAAAAGTGATTTTATAATAAATTATAAGTAAACAAGTGATAAGATGTAATAAATAAATCATAAATTGTATGAAAGATATGAATATTGTTATGTAATAAATGTATAATAAATCCAAATTTATTATACAGGATGTTTGAACATAAATGAAGAAATGTGAGATTTCAAGTTATGGGTTTTCACCTAACTTTTATTTTTTTGGGCTATATGACTTATACACTACTTTTCTTCTATGTGCGGTGTATTTACTATAACATCCCAAGTAATTAATGAATAATAGATATTTTTATCTATTCCTATTAATGAAAAAGATAGTGTTTTAGAGGCTTAAAATGAGAATAAATCCAATCTTAAGCATGGAATACACTAATATTGTTTTACTACCTTTTGATGGAAAAACATTTTAAATCAAACTTTTGACAATTTTATAAGATCTATTTGTCAAAATAAACTTATTTTTTATGATTGGGACATTGAAATTTACTTTGGGTAATTTTTTGGTATTTTTCTGACTATGTTCATTTTTAATGAATAGTGAAAAATACTGCATTTTACATCAAAAATTCTTTTTCATCTAATTTAATTATATGGTAATATTATCTTTTTAATTGGTATTAAAGTTTAATTTGAATATATTTTTACCATTTAATCCAATTTTGGTCATTAGTATTAATTTCTCTTTGGAATTGGGAATAAACTAATGCCAAACTTTTCATAGATATTGTTTCAAAAAAACCGCTATTTGTTTTGACAATGGGAATTATTTTTGAATCAATTATTGAAATTTATGTGTTTGGACTTTGGTAAAATGGATTAAATATTTGGAATCATAAGTTCCAAATTATGTAATCAAGACTCTTTTGTTTTTGGACATTATGAATAGTAACGACGGTAATTATCTTTAATTATCTTGATTAATGAGTAATCAAGTAGTTAATGATAATAAAATAATATCATAATAATAAAAAAATGACACCAACATGTGTCCTAATTCTACTGGTTGTCTCATGTCCGACCATGGGATGCCTTGTTCCAAACATGGGGACCCCATGGAATCACTTTTGTGGAAAGTGACTTGTTATCGTTTTTTTTAAAGTAAATATAACAAGAATGTATCACCTGATTAAAACATTTTTTATTTTGTCTACATAGATGATCTTTTAGACTATAAATATTCATTGGAAAGATAAAGATATTTTTTACATAATTATATTTTTTCTATAATTTTTAGACATTAAATAAATTAAATTATTTATGACATCATGATGATGCAGCGTTTACCTCACTAATAAAGGATTTAAATAAAATGAATAGATAATGTAAAATCTATGAGCTACACATGTCCAAAACCTATTGGATGGGTGGAAGTCGAACCCTTATCACCTTACCCTCGAATTATATCAATGTGGGACCTTTTGAATCCGAAAATCATTTTAAAATAATGTTACATTTATTTACTTTCCAAGAGTGCCCCTCCTATCCTCTTATAAAAGGCCCCCACCTCTACCTCTTTACCCACACTTCCAAAGCCTTTGGATCGGAAAAACCCTACCCATTGTGTCTTTCCACTTCCCTCTCTTACTCCTTGATGCCTCACTTTGGGCAGAAGTCTTCCCAAGTAAGCCTTTGAGCTCAAACCAAAGAAAGTTACCCGATTTTAAGGTAATGTCTTCACTTGAGTCCTTTTGTTTTATTTTGCTTCTCCAGCCCCCTAAACTCTTTTTATTCATTTCTTTTGTAACAACTACAATATCTTAAATATACTAGGATGTTGTTATAAGAATGATTCGAGCTACACTTACACACACCTACATCTAATGGTTAAAGAACATACAGTTTCCATGGATGGTGAATTTATGCCTCCCGAAACGATGATTGTTCAACATTCTTTTAACACCTTCAAAGGTGGAAATTAATATGAAAATATATTTATATATGATATATAATACGTTTATGTTTTCCTTAATCTTCTGTATTTTTCATTTTGGGCATACCTTTATGGCTTCCATTATGGGTAAACGCGATATCTTCATTTAAGGAAGTGTGGACTACCGCCCCCTCAAAGTGATTTGATTCGTTAATAACATATGTGGGATGTATAAAGGATTTAGTTATGATATTATATATGATATTACACTGGAATTATAATATACCTTTATATCATTATGATTCCATTCTATAAAATAGGAAATAGGACTAAAAGTAGCGTTCATGCGTACGTACGGCTTACCGTCTCCATGAACGGTGCATTTAATTTCTTACCTCTAAATGATTATGTAATATTATAAATGCATGAATGTACTGAATATATATTACATATATGATATCTACATCATGAATACCATTCTGGATATAATGGATACATGAACAACTTGTAATTATAAAGGGTTTATTTTTGACTCAAGTACCAATGATCGTTAAAACGACCGTTATTAACTTAAATAATTACATAGTGTTCATGACATGGCAATAAGTGATATAAAAGGAATAATGAACTTGAAAAAGGTTCTTAAGCGAGTATAAATTAACTCAGGTTTATTATTCATGAGGTTAAAGAACGATCGAGTCAAGTCGGACATGATGTATGGGACTTCGTCTCAATCTCCTTTCATTGAGGCATATTTTGTTTTATACACAACCTTCTTTTATACGGTGTATAAACCCCTTTGACTTTTACATTTATTCAAAAGGAATATTTTTTATATGAAGCGTTTACTAAACGATAAAAGGCAATGTTTTTGTCGTATGTATGCGGCGACAATGACTTCTACGCCACCGTGACTATTATTTGAGTGTCGGCTTCCTGTACAAGCCATACCTTTTTTTAAAAGAAAAATAAATACCATGTTTTAATTTTCTTTTATTATGGTATTGAAAATGGTTTTCATAATGTTTTTATATCAAAGTGTTGTATTGATATCTTGTGATTGAAAGGTGGAAATTTTATGTTTCCTTTATGCATGTTTTATGTGATACAATTATGTTGAGGTTCTTGGGCATTATTATGAAGATGGGTGGTTCCGTGATAAACTAAGGGCGGGTGAGCCCGATATAGCTCTCCAATGCATTGGGTAACGTGAAGGAGTGAAACGTTAAGGTTTCTCTAAAGATATTTATGGAATATACTGTGATGGGTATTCCAAACGAAACAAAGAGGGTTACTCCCTACGTAAGAATGTTATGAATGCCTCATGTTACCTTTATGTATTATGATTTCTATGATTTATTCATGATTTTATGAGGTATTTTAAAGTGCTTATGTTTTATGGGTAAAGTATGATTTCATTCTTATGTATATATGTACCCATGTTTCCTTTCAATATTTTTATATCCCTTACTGAGATTTTTATGCTCATCCCAAGTTTTTGTAATGTTTTTCACAGGTCAAGGGAAAGGTACATGATATGATGATAGTGTCAAGGAAGTGTCAAGAAAGAATCCATGTTTTATTTTAAATATGTTTCCATTGATGGGAAAAATGAATACTATCATTTATGTAACCACTTTGTTTAAATGTGGAATGTAATGCAAGTTTTATGTTCTAATTCTCTAAAACTCTAAACCTGAAAACATCCTCGAGGTGTAATCTTGTAACAACTCAAGATTAAGTAAGGTTTAAGGCCGGGGCCTTATAGTTGGTATCAGAGGTCGGTTTAGAAAAATTTAGGAGTTAGAATCCTATTAAATGATTATCCAAAAATATTTTTTTAAATGATATAGCATTTGAATATTACCATGTTGCTTCATCTAAGACATGTTTGTTCAGAATGGTTTTCCGCAGAGGAAATAGGGAAGCAATGCTAAGAAGGAATATATAAGGAAATAACCTTCCGAATTAGCATCCTGAGATGGTCGGAATTGGAACTGAATAGTTTGTTGCAGCAACGGCGTAGTTGACTCAAGCGATAAATGGTGGTGGTATCCATGCATGAGATCAGCCAGATCAACCGTAGAGGAACATGTCAGTGGTGAAACATTTCCTAAGGAAACATCCCCCATCATTTAGAGGATCATCTAACCCTGTGATAGCTAAAGGGTGGATTAAAGCACTGGAGAAGATTTTCGATGTCATGGGGTGTTCCGACAATCAAAAGGATAGTCTTGCTATTTACCGTTTGGAGGGTGAAGCAGATCAGTGGTGGTTGATGGTTAAAAATATCAGGGATACTGATGAGATAGATGCTCTTGACTGGGATGAATTTAAAGGTATGTTTCTTGAGAAGTATTTTCCTAAGGCTGTTCGACTTAGGATGGAAAAGCAATTCTTGGAATTGAGGCAAGAGGAAGACTCGGTGGCAGCCTATGAAGAAAGGATCACTCGATTGGCAAGGTATGCTCCAAATTTTATCCGAGACCTTGATAGTAAAATCAATCGTTTTTACACAATATTAAAACCAAAATATAGAAGGGCATTAGCTTCTCGTGAGTTTAAAAGTTATAAAAAGCTTGTTTGATGTGCTGAGAAGGTGGAAATGGAGTTTTCTAATGATCATGTGTTCAATAACAACCAGCAGAAGAAGAGATCGAGGTGGCAGGAGAAAGGGAAGAATTCTTCAAAAAAGTATGATGGTAAGAAAACTAAGTTTCCAATTTGTGATAAATGTGGTAAAAGGCATGCTGGGGAATGTCTTCTGAATTCTGGAAAGTGCTACCGATGTGTTAAGATGGGACATAAGGCTTGTGATTGCACTGAAAAAGATCAAGGTGATGTTAAGTCCAAATCTGATTTACAGTTAGTGAAATGTTTTAAGTGTAATGAGATGGATCACTATGGAAATGAGTGTCCGAAAAAGAGCTCGAGTGATGTGAAGCAGTTAGACTACAAGAAGAAAGGGGTGGTGAAATCCTTTGCAACAACTTCAGCAGATGTCGGGCCATCAAATGAAGTTGTATCAGGTACTTTGTTTGTTTTTTCAGATTATGCCAGTGTGTTGTTTGATTTGGGGTCTACACATTCTTTCATCTCTGAAACATTTTTTTAGTAAAATGGGAATACCATATCAACAAATGACTCCTAAACATGTGGTAAAAACAATTGGGGGAAATGTTAAGGCAAAAAGAATTTAGAATAATCTTCCTATCCTTATCTGTGGAAAGAACCTACTTGCAAACCTTATTGTTTTTCTTCTAGTAGAGTTTGATGTTATCCTGGAAATGGATTGGCTCTCTATTTACCATGATAAGATTGACTGTAGAGCTAAAGAAGTTTCTTTTCAGAAAGATGGTCAGTTTGTGTACAAGAATGAACCCTTACTGTTGATAACTTATCAAGAGGCCGAAAAACTTATAAAAGATGAAAATTAATGTTACCTTGCACATATTGTTGAAAACAAGGGAACTGTTTAGATTAATGATGTGCTAGTGGTAAATGAGTATCTTGATGTTTTTCCTGATGAGTTTCCTGAAATAATACCATATCGGGAAGTAGAATTTACTGTCAACTTAGTTCCTGATGCTAAGACAATTTCAAAACCCCCTTATCGAATGGCTCAAATTGAACTTTTAGAGTTGAAGGAGCAATTGCAAGATTTATTAGAGAAAGGTTTCATTCGACCTAGCACATCACCATGGGGTGCTCCTATTTTATTTGTTAAAAATAAAGATGGTTCTACGATACATTGCATTGATTATAGAGCATTGAATAACATCACTATTAAGAAAAAATATCCTTTGCCTCATATCGATGATTTGTTTGATCATCTCCAAGGAGCTCAGTTTTTTTCAAAGATTGACCAGAGATCAGGGTACCATTAGGTGAAGGTAAAGGTAGCAGATGTTCCGAAGACTGTGTTTCGTACAAGATATGGCCATTATGAATTTTTAGTAATGCCTTTTGGGCTAACCAATGCACCTGCTATATTCATGGAATTAATGAATAGAATTTTCCATGAGTTCTTGGATAAGTTTGTGGTGGTTTTCATTGATGATATTTTGGTGTTTTCTAAAAGTAAAGTGGAGCATGAAAGACATTTAAGGGTTATTTGGCAAACCTTAAAAGAAAAGAAATTTTATGGGAAATTCAGCAAGTGTGAGTTTTGGTTGCAACAAATTTATTTCCTTGGTCACATTGTTTCTAAAGATGGGATAACCGTTGATCCTGCAAAAACAAAGGTTGTTGAAGAATGGCCAAGACCCACATATGTAACAGAGATTTGTAGTTTCCTTGGTTTGGCAGGCTATTACCGAAGGTTTGTTCGAAATTTTTCACGGTTATCTAGTCTAACGACTAAGCTAACTCGGAAGGGTGTTAAGTTTATCTGGACAAAAGAGTGTGATGATTGTTTTCAGGAATTGAAAAGAAGATTGGTGAATGCTCCAGTTTTGGCACTACCTTCCAGGAATGGGGAGTTTGTTATCTACATTGATGCTTAATTGAAAGGAATTGGTTGTGTCCTAATGGAAAATGATCAGGTAATTTCTTATGCTTCACGAAAGTTGAAAACTCATGAGGTAAATTACCCTACACATGATTTGGAATTAGCTGCTGTTGTTTTCGCTTTAAAATTTTGGAGGCATCATTTGTATGGAGTAAAGTGTGAAATATATACTGATCACAAATGTTTAAAGTATATTTTCACTCAGAAAGAATTGAACATGAGACAGAGGAGATGGCTAGAATTAATCAAGGATTATGATTGTACAATTCATTACCATCCGGGAAAAGCAAATAAAGTGGCTGATGCTTTGAGTCGAAAAAGTAATGCTTCATTAACAATGTTGTGTTTGGAACGTGATCGTTTGGTTAAGGATTTTATGAACTTTGGCATAGAAGTTTTTGGTGCAGGATGTTCTTCTGTTTTGTTTCAGGTATCAATGAGATCTTCTCTATCAGACAGAATCAAGCAAGCAAAAAAGCAAGACAGTGAGTTGCAGGAAAAGGTAGAGCTGGTTTAGAAGGGTAAGTTTCCTGAATTAAACATTGATAATGATTGTGTTTTGAGGTTTTGGAAGAGATTGTGTGTGCCTTGTGATTCATAGTTGAAGAGAGATTTGTTATGTGAAGCTCATAATTCTCCATTTTCAGTTCATCTTGGTAGTACTAAGATGTACAGAGATCTGCGGGAGTATTACTGGTGGGATGGAATGAAAAGAGATATTTATGATTTTACTGTGAAGTGTTTGACTTGTCAGCAGGTTAAAGCAGAGCGGTAGTTACCGAAAGGGATGCTTCATCCTTTACCAGTGCCAGAGTGGAAATGGGAAAATATATCCTTGGATTTTGTCGTGGGATTACCGAAAACATCTAGAGGTAATAATGCAATCTGTGTTATTGTTGATCGCTTGACTAAATCTGCTCATTTCCTTTCTATACGAGATACTTTTTCCCTAGATCAAATTTCCCATTTGTATCTTAAAGAGATAGTAAGGTTACATGGAGTTCCCCTCTCCATTGTATCTGACCGTGATCCTAGGTTTACTTCTAACTTTTGGAAAGGCCTTCAGAAGTCGTTGGGTACAGAATTAAATTTTAGTTCAGCTTTTCATCCGTAATCAGATCGGCAGTTAGAACAAACAATTCAGACCTTGGAGGATATGCTACGAGCATATTCGATGGATTATCAGGGAAGTTGGGACCAACATCTTTCTTTGGTTGAGTTTTCTTATAATAACAGTTTTCATTCAAGTATACAGATGGCACCATTTGAGGCGTTATATGGGAAGCGGTGTCGAACTCTAGCTTTTTGGGATGAAGTGGGTGAAAGAAAGCTGATAGGACCAGAATTGGTAGAAGAGTTGGCAGAAAAAGTTCAGTTGATACAGAAACACATGAGAAAAGCTCAGAGCAGGCAGAAGAGTTATGCGGACAACAGAAGGAAGGATCTCTCTTTTGAGGTAGGTGATCATGTTTTTCTCAAGGATTATCCATGGAAAAGTGTGATGCGATTTGGTAAGAAAGGAAAGATGAGTCCAAGGTTCATTGGACCATATGAAATTATAGAGAGAGTTGTATCAGTTGCATACCGGGTGGCTTTACCTCCGAGTTTATCTCAGGTAAAAAATGTTTTTCATGTTTCGATGCTGAGAAAGTACATGCCAGATCCATCTCATGTTTTGAGTCCAGAGGTAGTTCAGTTGGAAGAGAACATATCTTATGAGGAACAACCAGTCTAGATTCTTGACCACAGGGAGCAAGTGTTACGGAATAAGGTGATTCATCAGGTAATGGTTTTGTGAAAAAACCACATGATTGAAGAGGCAACATCGGAATCTGAAAATGCAATGAGGGACAAATACCCCCACTTATTCGATAAGTAAATAAATTTCGGGGACGGAATTTTCTAAAGGGGGGAAGGATGTAACATCCCAAGTAAGTAATGAATAATGGATATTTTTATCTATGCCTATTAATGAATAAGATAGTGTTTTAGAGGCTTAAAATGAGAATAATTTCAATCCTACGCATGTAATACACTAATATTATTTTACTACCTTTTGATGGTAAAAAATTTTAAATCAAAATTTTGATAATTTTATAAGATCTATTTGTCAAAATAAACTTATTCTTAATGATTGGGACATTGAAATTTACTTTGGGTAAATTTTTGGTATTATTCTGACAATGTTCATTTTTTAATGAATAGTGAAAAATACTGCATTTTACATCAAAACTGCTTTTTCATCTAATTTAATTATATGGTCATATTATCTTTTTAATTGGTATTAAATATTAATTTGAATATATTTTAACATTTAATCCAATGGTGGTAATTATGATTAATTTCACTTTGTAATTTGGCATAAACTAATGCCAAACTTTTCATAGATATTGTTTCAAAAAACCCGCTATTTGTTTTGACAACGGGAATTATTTTTAAATCCATTATTGAAATTTCTGTGTTTGGAATTTGGTAAAATGGATTACATATTTCTAATCAGAAGGTCCAAATTATGTAATCAAAAATCTTTTGTTTTTGGACGTTCTTAATAGTAACGACTGTAATTATCTTTAATTATCTTGATTAATGAGTAATCGAGTAGTTAAGGATAATAAAACAATATCATAATAATAAAAAAATGACACCAAAATGTATACTAATTCTACTGGTTGTCTCATGGCCAACCATGGGATGCCTTGTGCCAAACTTGGGGACCCCATGGAATCACTTTTGTTGAAAGTGACTTGTTATCTTTTTATTTTTATTTTTTTTAAAAGAAAGTAAATATAACAAGAATGTATCACCTGATTAAAACATTTCTCATTTTTTCTAGATAGATGATATTTTAGACTATAAATATTCATTGGAAAGATAAAAAACTTTCCTACATCATGATATTTTTTTTATAATTTTTAGACATTAAATAAATTAAATTATTTATGACGTCATGATGATGCAGCGATTACCTCATTAATAAAGGATTTAAATAAAATGAAAATATAATGTAAAATCTATGCCCTACACATGTCCAAAACCTATTGAATGGGTGGAATTCGAACCCTTATCACCTTACCCTCGAATTATTTAAATGTGGGACCTTTTGAATCCGAAACTCATTTTAAAATAATATTACATTTCTTTACTTTCCAAGGGTGCCCCTCCTCTCCTCTTATAAAAGGCCCCGACCACTACCTCCTTACCCACACTTCCAAAGCCTTTTGCTCAGCCAACCCCTGCCCATTTTGTCTCTCCACTTCCCACTCTTTCTCCTTGAATCCTAACTTTGGGCAGAAGTCTTCCCAAGGAAGCCTCTGAGCTCGAACCAAAGGGAGTTACCCGATTTTAAGGTAATGTCTTCACTTGAGTCCTTTTGTTTTATTTTGATTCTCCAACCCCCTAAACTCTTTTTATTAATTTTTTTTATAAAAACTCCAGTATGTTAAATATACTAGGATGTTGTTATAAGAAGGATTATAGCTAAAATTACACACACCTACATAAAATGGTTAAAGAACATACTGTTTCTGTGGATGGTGAATTTATGCCTCCCGAAACGATGATTGTTCAACATTATTTTAACACCATAATAGGTGGCCATTAAGATGACACTATGTTTATATATGATATATAATATGTTTATGTTTTACTTAAGCTTTTGTATTTTTCATTTTGGGAATACCTTTATGGTTTCCATTATGGGTAAACACGATATCTTCATTTAAGGAAGTGCGGACTACCGCCCCCTCAAAGTGATTTGATTCGTTAATACCATATGTGGGATGTATAAAGGATGAAGTTATGATATTATATATGATATTACACTAGAATTTTAATATACCTTTATATCATTATGACTCCATTCTATAAAATACGAAATAGGAATGAAAGTAGCGTTCATGCGTACGTACGGCTTACCGTCTCCATGAACGGTGCATTTCATTTCTTACCTCTAAATGATTATGTAATATTATAAATGCATGCATGTACTGGATATATATGACATATATGATATCTAAATCATGAATACCATTCTGTATATAATTGATACATGAACAACTTGTAATTATAAATGGTTTATTTTTGACTCAAGTACCAATGATCGTTAAAACGACCGTTATTAACTTAAATAATTACATAGTGTTCATGACATGGAAATAAGTGATATAAAAGGAATAATGAACTTGAAAAAGGTTCTTAAGAAAATATAAATTAACTCCTGCTTATTATTCAGGAGGTTAAAGAACGACCGAGTCAAGTCAGACCCGAGGCATGGGACTTCGTCTCAATCTCATTTCATTGAGGCATACTTTGTTTTATACACAACCTTCTTTAATATGGTGTATAAACCAATTTGACATTTAAGTTTATTCAAAAGGAATGTTTTTTATATGAATCGTTTACTAAATGACAAAAGGGAATGTTTTTGTCGTACGTATGCGGCGACAACGACTTCTCCGCCACCGTGACCATTGTTTGAGTTTCGGCTTCCTCTACAAGCCATACCTTTTTTTAAAAGAAAAATAAATACCATTTTTTACTTTTCTTATATTTTGGTATTGAAAATGGTTTTCATAATGTTTTCATATCAATGTTTTGTATTAATATCTTGTGATTGAAAGGTGGAAATGTTATGTTTCCTTTATGCATGTTTTATGTGATACGATTATGTTGAGGTTCTTGGGAATTATTATGAAGACGGGTGGTTCTGTGATAAACTAAGGGCGGGTGAGCCCGATATAGCTCTCTAATGCATTGGGTAACGCGAGGGAGTGAAACATTAAGGTTTCTTCGAAGAGATTTATGGAATATACTATGATGGGTATTCCAAACGTAACCAAGAGGGTTACTCCCTACGTAAGAATGTTATGAATGCCTCAAGTTACCTTTATGTATTAAGATCCCTATGATTTATTCATTATTTTATGAGGTATTCTAAAGTTATCATGTTTTATGGGTAATGTATGATTTCATTCTTATGTATATATGTACCCATGTTTCCTTTCCATATTTTTATATCCCTTACTGAGCTTTTTATGCTCATCCTATGTTTTTGAAATGTTTTTTCACAGGTCAAGGGAAAGGTACATGATATGATGATAGTGTCAAGGAAGTGTCAAGAACGAATCCATGTTTTATTTTAAATATGTTTCCATTGATGGGAATAATGAATACTGTCTTTTATGTAACCACTTTGTTTAAATGTGGAATGTAATGAAAGTTTTATTTTCTAATTCTCTAAAACTCTAAACTTGAAAAGATCCTCGAGGTGTAATCTTGTAATAACTCAAGATTAAGTAAGTTTTAAAGCTGGGGCCTTATATTTACTACCCATCATTTTCTTATGTGATTTTTCTCATGAAAATTATGGGGTATACAAATAAATATAATTTTTTTCCTTCAAGAGTATTATGATTCAAAATTTACCAAAGTGGCAAGGTTTTGTTTAATAGTCTTATAATAATTCGTGATTGTTTATGATTATGTTCCAATAGGGGAATATTTATCTTCTCTTTCCATTTATTTTAATTGTTTTTTCAAATAGGTTTTTAATATTATACTATAATATAATCATTTCATTTTTATTCAATTTTTAGTCATTAAATTTATTTTAAAGAATTCTTTACTTCATTTCCCAAACTAGTTATTTTTGACTTTTTTAGAAAATATTAAAGGAATTTTTTCTTAAAATTAAATAGAATGTTCAATTTTTCATTTTTTTTATGCCTGAAGAATTCTTTCAAGCTTCATTTAAATGTTTACAAGGTCATTTTAAAATATTTTTTCTCTCTCTAGTTTTATGATCTTTAAAAAATATGGAAAATGGAAAGGATATATTTCTTCTAGAATTATCCCAAGTCAACTCCCAATATAATTTTTTTAAAAAGACAATATTATTTATGGTTATTTATATGTTACTAGGGACATGATCCATAGATAAACTTCTTATTCTTTCTAAAAATGGTTTTTGTTTATGATTTAATGTTTTTTATGAAACAAATTTCTTTTTAATGAGTAATATTATTAAATTGTTTTAAGAAACCCATTTCATTTATGGGTTGTGTTATGATGAATGAGTTATCATATTATAGAGAATTAAATTTTGTTTTTCATTATGCGATTTGTGGGAAATATATCATCCTCTAATGCATTGGGTAAATATTGATATCTAATGAGATAAATACTAGTGGAATGGGGAGTGGACCCATTTTAGTAAGGGTGACCTTGCACTATGATCTTATAGGGAGTGATCCTGGACTACTATGATAGTTATATGTGCAAAACCATCCCACTATTATAGTCTAGGAAATGATCTTTGAATGGTCTGGAAATTATTTTCCATACTAATATATACACCGCAATTCAATTAATTAAGCCAATGATATACTCTTATGGATAATTTTCATCAATTAAATAATGAATAATGTCATATGAACTTCTAATCATTATTCCATCACTTAATGTGATTACATTTTATATGTGCGTTACGGTTTTCAAATTTTATTCTCATATTCTAATACACTAATTTTCATGTTATGATTACATATTTCTCCTATTTACGCCTAATTAACATATCATCTCACCAATTCTATTGTTCCATTTCCCCAGGTTATGATTAAATATGTTAAGAAGGGTATTTCTATGAAGAGTACTAAATGGGAATATCTCTTTAGATGAAATTTAAGATCCTCCGCTAAATATGAATATTATGTACCTCATCTCCAAATCCACTTAACCAAAATGATCCTCAAGAATGTGTTTCTTTAATCTAATAAATAGTAATTTAAAAGATGTAATATCCTTATATGAAAATATATGGTCGATATACAATCACTTTTAGGATTTAATGTCAACGGGATATTGAATATGATATGCAATAAAACCATTTTCTCATATAACGACTGAGTCTATATTGTATCCATTCCAAAAAGGATATCAAAATTAATAGAATAATATTCTATAGAACATAAAATTAAATCTTTAAAGTATGACTGTGTTTAAATAATATGTTACTATGAGGGATGAGGTTATAAAACCAAGTAGTGTAATCTTAACCAGAGACAAGAGTATATATTGTTGCAAAGTAATATGATATGCATATGATTCAATCATTTTAACGGAATTCCAATAATATATACTAGGATTTTAATTTTCTTTATCATAATTAATGTCATATAATTCTAATAGAAATAATATAATGGGTATTTGAATGATAATTGTTATCATTTAAAGAATTTTACCAAATCAAATATCATTTAAAGAAGCATTAAAAAGGGTGTAATGATTCAAATTGTGATGAATTCGTGCATGTGTAGTATGGGGCATTAAATAATTCATTATAAGGCATGACATATCACATTTATACATTAGTGTAATACTATAAGGATATAGAACCTCTAACTCAATGTGATGGTAGGTGTACTTGTGTGCTAGCTTATTCTTGACTGTGAATTCATAACTTGAATATCTCCTCATTTTATTCATTTCCTTAGAGGGACACCAATATATCAAATTGTAAATTTTTATCCCATCAAAATTTTAGGGTATTTGGTATCTTTTTCATACATCTATGTGTGGATGTCTTTTGATATACACTCATGTGATAATCATCAAACATAGTCAACAAAGTATGAATATGAAGCAAAAGTTTCTTCTATGTTTGTTATGCACATTTATTTATTTTTCCATTTCTAATTACATGTTGTTTAATTTATTCCATAATTGAGATATTTTTCTTATTTTTTTGACAATTATTATTTCATCTAATAAGGGTTATTTTATACAAACAGAAAAAGTAAGAATATGGTTGGTTTCATCGGTATGGAGGAGGATACATAGTCGTTTTGCATGGTTTGTGGTGTGTGAGACCATAGGATGTGATCATTACCCTTTCATTATATCTGAACTATGTTGTTACTAATTATTTAGGAATTTAAATTGATGAATATTCTACATGCATCAGATTGTTGTAGGCAGTTGAGTTGGAAATTTGTAAACAGATCGTACAACCATGGGACTTGTGATATGGTCAGTGAATGTGTCATTGGGTACAATAGTGGACTAGGTATTATTATTTAAGATATGTTTGGCACATGATGTTGTGTAGTTTTCTTCCATTTGAAGGTAAATTTAACTTTATGTAATATTGATTATTGATGAAATCTTATATAATGGAGCTAGTCGATGTGGGTAAAGTCTCACTCAAGGATAGTAGAGTATGGGTGAAGTTGAATGAACAATATGCTTTGGTTTTTTATTATTCTTTGAATACAGTTGAAAAATATGGGTATTATTTAAACAACAAATAGAAGTGGTCTACTATATTTTTACTCAAATTTTTCATGATCCCTTATGGAATAGAAAAAAATATGGTTTTTGGATATATTAGGGGTATGTTTTCCCCATTGGTGGAATAGTGAATATGTGTGTTCATTTGGAGAAAAATTAAAAAAATATGTTTTTTACAGTTGGGTATGGTGATTCCCTAGTGTTTTTTAGAATTTTTTTATGGTTTCCCATGTTATATAAATTATTATCCTTCTAGAAATCCAAATTATTTTTTTTGTAAAAAACATGGCATGGTCCTAATTTACTTTACATAACAGCTATATGGTATGGCTTGTTGTCGATAGAATTTACCATCTTATAAAACAAACCTAATGTCTAATCAAACTATGAACTTGTTACCAAATAGTGATATATATTAGGACATCCCAAACCTACCTCCTAGGAGATATTTTTATCTAATTACCAATCCACTAACCACCTATTTTTTTGAGTTAAATCCACCCCTTTCAACCATCTCCTCTAATGGGTAAATGATACCATATCACTAGATACCTAATGGCGCCACCTGAAAAATTCTAACATCATGGCTTAATTATCTGATCCTATAGACACATTCTTACATACCAAACATTAAAAATAAGTTAAAACAGAAAAAAATTTATTCTAAAAACCTAAATTTA
Source organism: Viscum album (assembly GCA_963277665.1). Classification (NCBI taxonomy): domain Eukaryota; kingdom Viridiplantae; phylum Streptophyta; class Magnoliopsida; order Santalales; family Viscaceae; genus Viscum; species Viscum album. The sequence continues at coordinate 298,676,216 of OY728137.1, read as the reverse complement.
TCTTTTAGAAATCACCCATGAAAACAAGACTCATTTTATTTAATGGTTATCCCTACAATAAAAGTCTATATTTGGAAGACCATCTCATATTCACCTCATTTTTGGATATCCCAATCAAAAATATACGTTTAAAACCCATGTATCTCCTCTAGAATGATGAAAAAGTCACGAAAATTAGGTAAATGAAATTTATCCAAAACAACTACCAATCCAACAAACAACCTTGAATACAAGCATGTTAAATCTATGAGATATTGGAAAATGGGTCCATTAAAAGTCGCATGAAAATAACACACTCCTTCAAAAGTAATATTACATCCATAGAGTAGAGAAAAAAAATATATTTATAACCATAATTGTCAATCTAATGTATGAAATATACTTTCCAAACAATCCTAATTATTATTTTCACATGATTATCCCCAAAAACAAAAAAAATCATCCTGATACCTCTTATTCACAAATTATAATGAAACAATAAAAGAAAATACACAATAATTTTATTATTTATCATATAGTCATTATAATAAGAATAAAATAGGACAAAAACACCATTATAATTTCACCTACTATATTATAAATGTATATATGTGTTAATGAGATACACCTATATCCTACATGGAAAATTTCATAATAGTATTAATATAAATGAAAAATCATAATTCTATAGTTATGATATTAATTTAATCTAGTACATGAACATAATAATAAAAATGCCATATTTGGTCTACTTTTATCAAATTATAGGATTAAAACCCACCCTAACATGTGATTTATCACCACCATTCATCGATTTACCCATATTAATCCTAAATACTTTCACCTAGATGGAAGATTAAAAATTAATACCCATATTCCTATATATGGTCAATTTCAAATCGTTTAAACAATTATATTTCAAAAACATTGAAATATATTTCAATCAAATACATTTGAAAATATAACCATGACAAAATATCCCAATTAACAGTTCACCAAACTAAGGGTAACTCAACGCAATTTATACTAGATCCAAATACTTCACCAATCATTTGATTACTGAAATCCTAAGAAATATGAATCAAAATACTAAAACAATATGAAATTATGATCATAGTTGCACCAAATATTTATATTTATTCATCAGAGTGATTTGAAATTAATTTATATCCCCCATCTATATCACATACCACGGCACGTCCCATAAATAAAAAATTCCCACACAGTCAATATTCACTCTTCTCTTCCATCTTTTTCCAAACACATCATGGTTATCACTCAAATATAATGGTTATTTAAAAATTGTACCTTTAATTAAATACTATTTCTTAAAAATTCTACGAAAATTACTTCTTCTTATTTCAAAATAAATTAAAGATATTACTCGCATTTTCATCTTAATACTAACATTCAATTTTATTTGTAACCTTAAAAACTTTAGTACTGTTAATTAAATTTCAAATAAATATTTTATAAGAATAAATCAAAAAATTAATTGAAAAGAACATCAATATTATGAAAATTAATCATAATCAGTTAAAGAAGAGGATTCATATTCCAAACATAAATGAAGAAAAAATAAAAAAAATCATTTATATTAAGAGAATGATAGTGATCTAATATATAATATATAGAAACAAAAATATCATGATTCATACATTCCTGATATGATATATAAAATAGTATCGCTCTATATCAAATTTGACATAATAGTTCTACCTTAAGAGAGTGAGATTTGAGAACAAAAAACATCACATATTCCTTACCTCTAATATTGTTTTAATTTTTTTATCATTGATACATTTTCATTTATATATGCGCTAAAAAACCAAAAAACTATTATTAATTTTTGGTTTAGTGAAAGTCGTATTAGGTAATCAATTAGTGTAAAAGTAGGATAATTTATTTTTAAAATTTATACCATGAAATTTTTATCAAACTTTGTGGTTGGAATCCATTTTTTATATTCTCATGTGCCTAAATATTAAAGGTTTCTTGTCCTATTTTTTATATAAATTTTTAGGATGTTCGAATTATATTACCATGAAATCAACCATATTAGTTACAAAGTGCCACTATTTTGATATGAATGGTTTTGTTGGATGGTGTGTATAATTATATGTCTCACCATAAACTTATCTGTGGCTCCCAAAAATTTCAAAAATTAGTCTAGAACCTTCTAAAACTCAGAAAAGAAACATTCCTACCAAATATTGGGTTATATAAGGATTTGATTTTATCTAAAAAACAATTTTATCAAATGAGTGTCATATTTATCATTTATTTAAAAAACAATTTCCTTAAATAATATCCTAATAAATGATGTCATATTTTGACATCAAATCAATTAGTTGACCAAGATCAATATTTCACATAATATTTGAGTCATCCTTAGAGTTTCTCTAGTCACATATGTATTTAGGTAGAACATATGGTCAATAATTTCATATATAACACATGGAGAGATAAGTGGATCTCAACTTTCCTTAATTTATATTAATGAGTATGAAAAATAAATCCCTCAATGAATCTAACCATTAAAGTATCCTAGAATAATGTGTAATAATGCTCATTATAGATGTTGGAAGTTAACTATTAGGGTCACTAATTTTTTCCCTTACAATCGATAATTCATAAATACTAAGCTTTTCATAAAACACTTATACATATTTATCATGGTATTGACAAGTATTTTATTTGGATTAAATAATAATCATTGTATTTTTAAGAGGTATTATTTTAATTTCACTATCAGACCTCATGTATTACCTTTATGTGTGAATGATTATAATGATTTAATTTTGAATATTATAAATTCAGGAAAAATATTCTAATTGTAGTATATACAAAAAAATAAATTATTTATTAACAATACTTTAATGTGATTTTTATATTGATAAGGATTGTTAATTACTCTTGAGTCAAGTAGATTTAATTTCAATAAATCAAGGATTGGTTAAAAACAATGAGGATAATGGGTTGTTCTCTTCAATAAAATATTTAGTTACACTTGATTTGTGGTACTCAATAGAGGAAGTCTAAGAACACAGTGTTTTGTTATCTTTAATAAATAATGTGGATAATTAAATTATATTTCAAAGTATGAAAGAAAAAGAAACATTATGGAAAAAATTAATAAGTATTCTGAATAACCCTTCTTGCACTCATAAACATTGGATTTTTTTAATAAAAAACAACCATAGGGTTTTTTTCTAAATGTATTGACATTAAATACCCTCTTTGAGGATATTATTGATAATTAGATAAATTTTTATACATTTAATTGAAAATTTTAAATTAATCCCTAGAAATTCAGTTGATTATTTTCTCAAACGAGGAGTAAATTATCTTTTTTGGGGAATAATTTTTTTATTTACAACTAATATATATTTTTATATATAATTATGTTTTTGTAGTTTTTTAGTCATGATTTTATTTATTGGTCCTATTTGAGACATTATTTTCTATATTTTGCTTCCTATTTATTTATGTTCCATTAAGAAAACCCATTTCCTATAAATGTTTATTACCACATGAAACGAAAATAATACACGAAAGGTATGGTTTTAATAACAGAAATATAATTATATTTATATAAAAAGAAATGAAATTATACGTATCCTATTTGGATTATAGTTATTTTGGGTTTGGTACCATTATTTCTGAAAAAATTTGTATGATTTATTTATTATTTTTTAAAATTTCATGGATAATTTATTGAAATGTTTCTAAATATTTTATGAATAGATTTTTTTACATGTCTTATGATTAATTTTTTATGTGAATTCATGATTTCAAATTGAGGAAATACTTTTGAATATAACTCTCCCATACCAGAACATATCAAAAATTATTTATTTGAATTGATCTATTTTATTACTATATATAATCTATTCAAAACCATATAAACTGTTATATTTGTATCATATTTAAATATATCACAATAATAAATGTATGAATGACCATCTAAGACAAAGTAAATCATGCCCCTCTTACGAAATATTATTATAACCCAACACAATAACACCAATGTTATTTTATTCACTAATAAAGTAATTATTAGATTCCCAAGCCTATGAATAAAAATACCATTTAATCTTATCTATGATCATCATGTCACCCAACATATATCTTCATCTATCCGAGTATATCCAAATTAATATCTCTCGCCCTTTTTATTACATACCAAATAACTCCTTATCAAATTCATATTCCTAAATTACCATTTATCACTTATCCCTTCATTCAATTTTCCAAAAATTCCAAATTATTTCTTATATATGAGATTCATTAATTAAAAAAACTATCTAAAAGGATTTTTGGAAAAAATTCTATAAAAATTTATTTTAAAATAAACATAAATTTTTTATTTAAGTATTTAATTCATTAAAATACCTAAATTTTATTTATCATAAAATACAATATTTGTATTGTTATAAAATAAACTTTACATAATTATTTTATAAACAAAAATCAATAATGTAAGTTACAATCATATAAATCACTTATAGGGGAATCATAAACTATTATGGTAGGAATGGGAGCCACCAACAATCGATGTTGAAATAATTAAATCCTTAAACTATAGAATTTTATTCTACAGCCATGAACTAATAAATAATACCATTAAACAATAAACCATGATTATTATTCTTATATTCTATATCTGAGATCTAAAATTATTCGACTCAAGATGTATGATGGAAAGATACATATTTACTATAGTACCACACAAAACACATTATAGGGTATATTTTCCCATGTTTTTATTCATATTTGGGATACATTTTTGTGAAATTGTGTGCCTTGCTATGTACATGACACTAAAAACTAACTTTATAGTCCAAATCCCACCAAATCACATAGGGAAATAATGAACCTAAATGAATTGAAGAGTTTTAGTTTTTATTTATTTTAAATAAATTTAGATCATATAATTCAATGTGTATCTATGTTTTTTATTGTAAATCTGGCCAATGATGGATGATCTTGGTTTTCCCTGTGGAAGATGAACAGTGTCCTAGAAAGGGGATATTTTCAAATTTGAATTCTACCAATGCAAGGCCCCTGAGAAAAATTTATATGTTAAAAAATTATTATCAATTATATGAGATGATTTTTAAAAGGAAGAAGTGTGAAATTGTTTTTTAAATATGAAGCAAAGTTACTTTGTAGGAAGCAACATTTACAAATGATGATTTAAATTATACTTCCAAAAGAAAAAAATATAAGTATTTTTGAATGATGAATGCACTATATTAAATTGTTTTGGAATTATGTTATGGAAAATGATATTAAAATGGGTTTATTTATATGTGATTAAATAGTTTAATGATGGATATAATTGAGTGGATATATCCATCCATCAGTCACCATGATTTCTATTATATGTGATGATGAAAATTACAAAGATGAAGGATATATGGAATGATAGTAATGCTAACATTCCAGAAATTTTTATGTTTATTAAAATAATATAAAATAATTAATTAAATGTGGAAATACATTCGGAGTCTGTGTGAAGATATTTTTAAATGTACCTTTAATTTATAGGGTCATTTAACGTCATTTAAATTTCACTAAGTGTTTAGAAATTCATGAAAAGAATAGAAAATAAGAATAATATTTCTAAGTATGAAGATGAAAATCAAAAAATGAATTGATACAAAACATAATTTTTTAATGTTAACTGAATACATAACATCCTTTTTTTCAATGAATCATGAGAATATTGAAAATGGACTAATTCATAGATTTATTTTCTATGAAGTGTAAAAACAATATTGAGAACTCTCTGAATAAGAAAATTAAATGTATCACACATTAATATGTAAAGGCAATTCACTAAATTAGTAATAGTATTGAAAACGTACAATAATTAAAAATGAGAAGAGGATTTTTAAAATATGGATATATAAGATAGACTTTGATTTTAAATGACATAATATTTTCTAATGATAGATTAAATTTGGAATGTAGAAAGTCATTTCATTAAATACATTATATAATCATGTCTTTATTAGCGTAGGAAAAATGAAAATAATAAAATCCATGTAATCTTAATTATAGATTAATTTCATTCATTTTTACCACTAATGAATTATATTTCATTTTTCTACATTCATTATAATAATAATAGGTAATTTCTCAATAAAAAAAATAGTTTTATTCTAACTAAGTTGATTTTCATTCATTGTACGGTATTAGTCAAAAGATTAATTTCAAAATTATAAAATTATAATTTTTAAAAAATGAGGTCAAATTTAGTATTATAAATTAAAAATTATCCTATTGTGTATTATTTATAATTTTCTATAAATTTTGATTTTGGGGGGTATTATGAAAAATAACGATTTTCATGAAAACCATCATTTATTTTAAAATATTAACAAAGTATAATTTTTTTGGATTGGTTATAAAATTAAATTATGTAATTTTATTTAATAATAATTAAATTAATTTCATTGGGTTCAAAATTATAATTCAATTTGTCATAAAAAATATTTTTTTACTTAAAATGAATTTTATCCATAAAACTCATTTCATCAAGCAATGTGTTCTAATTTTAATACTAATTTTTACCACCATTATATATTTAATGTTTAAAAATTAAATTGTAATTTTTAATCAGTATTTTAATAAAATTTAAATATGTTATCATCATTTTTTCCATTATTGAAAGTAATATTCATAAAAAAGGCGACTACCACAATATGAATTAAAATTGTTTAAAAGGATTAAAATATAAATGGTATGGATTAAAATGATTTAAAACATATCTAAATACTATTTTATTGTAATATTTGTTCCATATATAATCTACTATTATAGTATTAATCATTTTTCATCCACTTGGATGATGTTAGAGATTAATGTATTTTATGATTTTGAATATTTCAAGTGTGTCATCTCCCACACTTATAAAGTAACACCATAATTATTGTCTTCTCTACACTTTAAGAGCCCTTTATTTTGACCAATACCTACCCAAATACTCACCTAAATTCCAAACGACATTATATATGTCCATGTTTAATCATAATACCATTCTAAGAATGATTTTGGTATAAACCAAAGGAGGTTGTCCGAAGAAGAGTTCTAATTCTTTAAAGAGTGTTTTCATTTTATTTTAACCTCCCTCAGACCTGTATAACTGTAATATTATAATAAAATTATTATATCGCATAAAATATAATTTTATTATTTCTATTGTATAATTATTCTTAATCTTCATATCCATTTATTGGAAAATGAAAAAAAAATCAGTCTCGCATACATGCATAATACTAGCTCGTGAGACGATATATTTCATTTTTCATCACTAGTACTTATGGTTTTTCATAAAACATGATATATTCAAAATAATATGACATATATAATATTATTTTAATTATTTAATTGTAAGTATATAATTTAATCATTTATCCAATGAAAAATAAAAAACATCGCTCGTGTGCATGGGCAGACTACCGCCTTGCAAACCATTATATTTTTTTCATTTGAGTCTCACATAGATGGACTATATATGTATATAAAAATAAATAATATTAAATTTTTGTTATAATTTTAACTATTGAATTATAAAATCACACATACCTTTTATCACTTTTTTCTATTTGACAAATAAAAATGTTACCCATAAGTACGTATGGACTACTATCACTAGGTTGTGACAAAGTTAATTTTTTATTACCAATATATAGAGTCAGTTATAAAATTATAATTATTTTAAAATAATAATAATAGTAAGGGAATTAATATTATAAATGTGTTATAACAAGGATCCATTTAGCTATTGTTAACCTATAAAATTTATTTTGACTTATGAACTAAACAACCTAAAAATACCTGAAGTAAAAAAATAATCAATGAAGTGATTAATTATGACAAGGTAATAAGGAAAACAAAAAAATTATTAAAATAGTAATGAATGAATTAAGATTTTATAGAATGTAAATAAAGGTCTTTAAAAGGAATAATTTTTCATTTTTTATGGAATATTTTACTTTCTTTACAAGGTATAAGTGGAATGTTTTTATCATTTATGACATTAATGGATTCACAGCATCATAGTTGTTATTTGATATTTCTATTACATTTTACGGTTTTTCTTTTTCTTCAATGAAATCCCCTAATTTCCATTTTATAGATATTTAAATTTTTAAATTTATTTTTAAAGTAAACAAATATATTAATATCTGAAATTGTTTTACTTACTATTTCAAAAGAATATTTTTTTTGATTTTGATAGTAGAAATGATAAAATTTATGTGTTTCATGTATGTTATGGTATTTTAATGATGTTCATAATGATGGGTGAACCAGATATAGATATCAAATTTATTTTGTACATGTTATATCATCAATATAATTATGTAGGAATTAACCAACTAGGTTATTCCAATTTTAACGGTTTAAGTTAGGGTTATATGAAGATGATGTCCCGATGAACCTATATAAATTTTATATGATTTAAAATGAATTTTCATCAAAATATTTTGATTCATAAAGTATTATAATGATATATTTTCATATAAAATGATTATACCATTTAATGTTAAACATTATTTCATATATGGAAAAGGGTTTCATGGGTTATCAGGTTTTTATGTGTAACAGCCTAGACTAAATAATCAGGTTCATGATGAACTGTTATTGACCTCATATTTTCTTCAATGGGTGTTATTGGATTCCATATAGAAATAAGAGTATAAAGTAAAAAGGGGATACTACAACTTATCTAATCATATCAGTCATCAGTAACTAAAATAATTAATACAAACCAATTGAAAAAAATATAAGATAACAAAACAATGTTAGAAGATGGTATTCTACGTTATGCAAGAATTATCTGATGGACCCCCAGTGTGGTGGGTGAAAAAAAGTGTGAATAATTAGAAATGTAAATTTATGTAGAAAAAATATTTCAGATTATGTTCTGAAATCACTACTAGAACCAAGTATTTATCCACCCATCTACCTATCATAATACACTTCCTCTTCACTAGATACATGTCCATGAATTATGCGAACATATAGAGATGGTGATAAAGAGAGTAGTCTGAGAAATTTCTAGAGTAATAGTAAAGAAAAATTCTAAAAATTGGTTTTAAAGGTAAAGAACAAAATAATAAAAAGAATATAACAAGAAATATATATTTCTATGGTTTAAGAAATGATCCCCACAAATAACAGAATAATTTCATAACAATGGGAGCATAATTATTGAGAGATTTAAGAGAACAAAAAACTAGTAAAATAGGTGTGAATATTTACTAGTAGAACAATAAAAATAAATCCTTAATTTAAGTGCACATAAAAATAGAGATTTTGACATGTTATTGAAATAAATTCACAAAAAATCCAATGAATACCAATTCGAGCTTCCATGCACCATCCAAGGTGCAACAAATACCAATCGTACCCACATCGACTTCACATGAGAAGAATTTATATTTGGGTATGGGAATGTCACAAGTGAAGGATACTAATACAAGGATTCTCAAAATAAGTATAGGACCAAGGCCTCTAGTCATAGAACTTTTTTCCATCATGCCCTATTATAATCTCTTGGGCCAGGTCACATAATAACATAATGCTTTATTGTAACCTATCAGGTTAGATCACCTAAAACCATCATAATCCCCTATCTGCTCTATTGTTAAATAACATAATACCATCATGACCCTAGTTTATGCCACACCAAGTCATCATTGAGAATTATCTAACTCAATTCTCACATGATGACACATGAAATATTTCAACATGCTCCCCTATTGGAAAACTAATCTATAATGGGTGAACTGGTCACATTGGTACTGCGCATAGAATGAAATATAAAATATACCAAAAAAATAAGGATATATTTTCATCATGTTATCCACATATATATGTAATTATCGTTTAAAAAACCTAGTTCTCATGGGTTACACACAAATGCTCAGGCATGCAATATCACACAATGGTTTTCTATGTTATGTCTACAAACATATAAAAAATCATATAAAATAAGTAACTTATGGAAGCTCAAAAACATAAAATATTTCATGGACACAAACTCATGATCAAGGCCGGGTATAGTCTTTAATTAATACATCAATTATGTTGATGTAAATGAAAATTTTCATCTAGATTTGTTTCCAGAATCATGTTGATTCCCTTACTAGGTTACACCTACACACCAATGTTACTAGAACCAATATAAATTCATCAAAATTACGATTAAAGAACTATACCGAAAAATATGATATTTACAATGACATATAAATAATTTTATCCAACTAGAAATAAGAAAAACCCAAATAATGATGAGAAAAGAACTCACCTAGAATTTTTCAGAGTCAATCATCTGTCACGAGGGATAAATCCAAGAGCATTGGGGATTGAAGATATATTGAAGACTCCCAAAAGTATCAACAGGTCTAAGAGAAAAGGAAGATATATTGAAAGTTTCAACATGCCTCCATTATTTCCTAGATTTATTTTTAAACGTGATTCTAGGCATATCATATTAGGATATGCCATAATACTTCCCATAGTCGTAATTACTATGGTGCAAGGGAGTTAGCCATGCTACCACAGTTCATATATATAATCAAAATAATTGTCAATGGAGATACATGATTAACTAAAAAAGGATAAAAATGTAGTGTTTTTACTACACTATAGCATCTGATCCTTTACATGAAAACTATGATGCAGTTATGACTCCACAGTGAAGTGGAACTGAATTAAATGAATAAGTCAAGCATCAACCTAGATCCCCCACAACATTGAAAATTATCTATAACAAATATATAATGAACGAGGTGTTACACACATTAACATTACATTATTGTTGGATAATTTTTCATACATTACACAAACACACACTAGAAGACCTTATTATTTTAATGCCTTGGAAAACATGGAAGATATTCTTCTAATTTTTAGAATTGTATTAAACATATCCCATAAATATCATCCAATTTAGTTTTACTAACTAAAAAATTTCTGTATATCTTGGGGATATTAAATCATATAAAATGTGTGAGATCAGATGATCGGTATGGGTAAACTAGAAAAATATACAACAAAAAATGAATATAATAACATAAAAACATGAATATAATTTTTTGAAAATAATACCATGTATAAAAAATATCTAAAATTGTGTATCATATAATAAATATTTTTTGTTCATAAGTCATAAATCATATAAGAACACAAGGCATGAGATAATTTCATTAGCATAAACCAATAAATTCTGAAAAACACATAATCATACTAAATCATTTCAATATTAGACAAGGTTCACTTCCAAGACCATCATAGTGGGAAATGAATTTTAATAACCATGTTCACTCCACATTTCATCCATCTATTACAAAACCAGTTTTACTTAAGATTCCAGCCCTATATTAGTGAATTAAGATCATTTCCCGTTCAATCCCTATATTACTGAACCGAATTGAGATCATTTCCCATTTTAGTCCTGTATATCATATGAGATACAAATCATTACTCAATGAATTGGAGGGAAATATATGTCACAACCATCACATATGAAAACCGTACATATTTTTTCCAAAATAATATAAATAATATCATAACCCATGAAATGATATGGGTTTTATTGACATAATTAGTTCATAACATAACCCATGGAAAATAAATGGTTCTCATAAATATCATTCTATTATAACATAATCCATAAAAAATATATGGATTTCATAAATATAATTTCATCATAAACATAATCAAACCATATGAATTTTATTGATAATATACATGAAACATATCCCTACTATATAATTTCAACTTAGATTGAAAATAACTTTGATAGAACACTTGAAAATAATTCTTGAGAAAAATATAGTTTCTTCATTGAAATAATTTTCATTTCTTAAAATGGTTGAAATTTTAAATGACAATTTTTATTTGAAAATGACATTTTATCATTTTAAGGGTTGCATCGAGGCAATAAGTCATCATGAAAGCATAAAAATATTTTTTTGTCTTATAAGTTAAAAAAATTCTTCTCGTAATTAGCAGGAAGATTCAAAGAGTACCTCATTTTGAAAAAAATAAATATTCCATTAAAACTATTTAGTAAAAGGTAAAAATTATTTTAAATACCCAAAAGATAATATTAAATCATTTTATTAAAATATTTTAAGAAAACATTGACATTTATGATAATTAACTTTTAATGGATATTTCAAAGGAAATAATTCTAAATATTGAAGAAAATTTGAAATATATAATCTTACATTTATAATAAATAGAATAATATGACCCATGAAAGAAATGAAATTATGAAAATAAAATAATATTATTCATAAGACTCATAAAAGTCAATCATTGTAGTATATAAACCACATATAAGAAACATGTAGTGTGTTAAGTATTTGCCTAACAGAAATAAAGGTGAGAAAAAAATCCCTTGCCTTTGGTATGATTATTTTAGAATATATACAAAACTAATTATAATGGTTTAAATAATGTTATTAACTTATTAATGAACCATATTTATATTTATGATATCATATATGATCATATAATCCACCTTTTAATTATATTTTATTTTGGTGTTTCTTTAGGGTGTTAACGGCTTCATTTTCTCATATAGTTTTTTTTCATATAAATCCCAACTCCAATAAATAGAATATTGTTCCATAATTTATAGAAATATATTAAGGTAATATATATCATATATATTCATTATATACCCAAACATAATAATTCATGAATGGTGGACATGGAAATGAATCATATTGCACTGTGGTTACAGTGAGTTGTACGTACGCATAGGTGATGTTATCATTTACATAATAGAAAAAAGTATTGATGTGGATGTTATATTTGTTTATACAGAATCAATATCATTATATAATAACTATATATTTATTCAATATCCATCGTTATACCCATCAAAATAATGTGGTGAAATAAAACATAACACCATTGTGTGGAGAATATAGGATATACATATAGACACGTGGTCATTTTTTCCTATGTTGAATAAAAGGTGGAATATGGTTGTTAAATAATTCAAATAACATCTCAGAATATAATTTATAATGTTTTTATTACCTTATATTGAAAACAAATTGGGAAGTGGATGTAGAAGAATAAATTATCCAGAGAGAGTTACAAAAGGAGATTACCTCTTCTTTGGAAAGCCCTATATAGATCTCATCATAGAGACACTTGAGTGATTATTTTGTGAATACCATAACCTATAGAACATGTATATTAATGTTTAGAAGGTAATTTGGTAGTATATGGACTATTTTGATTGCTAAAAGTGATGTGAATAAATGGTGGAGTTACTACAATTTTATAATTGAGGTGAGAGTCACTTTTTGAATCTCCAAAAGTTTAATTTATAATAAAATAAAATCACATCCAAATACCTGCAAAATTTCATATTTAACAATATTATATGAGACAAGTTTGTAAGATCATGAAAAATTAAATATTATACAAGTTTTTATGTCAATTTAATCCTTATAATTTTAATTAACCATTAGTTATTATATTTTAATTTTAACTATGGTAAAACATTTATCAATATTAAAAGAGTATAAGTTTTAGTGTTAAAATTATATTAAATAAAAAAAAATTACAATTTTATAGATAATATTATAATTAATTTTTATTTTTAAAAATGTTTTCAATGTTTTAATTAATTTAATAAAACCTTATTTTGATAAGAAATCGATAGTGTGAATATTGACACTGTTCAATCCATTAATATTTAAAAACATTATGATAACAATTTAACATAAAAAAATATTTTTTTATATTAATCATAGAAAATGGTTATACATAACTTTTTTCAGATATTTTAATGATCCCAAATTATATTTACATTAATATTTTTAATAACATGTATTTGATATTCCCATCAATAAAATAATTACTACATCAGTATTGTGTAATTATTTTGTATGCCTATTTTAAGAATAAAAATTAAAAATAAAATATTTTAATGGAGATAAATTCTATATATTTCATAAAAATATTTATAGTAGAATATTTATTCTTGATAATCCATCATTAAAAATGATGTATTTATTTAAACATGAAGGTGACAATTTTAACATTACTTTCGATTAAATATTTTATGTTTTATACTCATTCTATGTAGCTCAAACTTGTCAACAATTTGACCCCTGGATGATGGTCGATATATGGTTGACTAATAATATGTGTCCATATATTTTTGTCTTTTATGGTTATAAAAATTTTAATTAAAATTATTTTATTTATTTTCCAATAATTAAATAATTTATACATCATCATTTTATAATCCTTTCATGTAATTTTTTATTTCCATATAATTAAAAATAAATTTCCATGCTAAATAAAAATATTTTACATTTTAAAAAATTATTTTTAGTGAAATCTATCATATGTATAACCTTATATTAAAAATAATATAGTTATTAAAATTTCTGTAAGAAATCATTAACTTTTCTTTAAATAAAATATATTAAATGTCATAATCTCATCTAATGGGATCCCAAAGGATTTTATTTCTACCTAAGGATGATTAAGGTAGAAAAACCTCATCCAATTATATTAGTACAAATGTTATGGTAATTTTATAATATTATTGTTAACCGTAATTACCTAATTTTCCTTTTTTAACGTATTAACAAAAATAACTGAAGTTACTATTCCTAATTCCCTAAAATAAAAGAAATATGATTTCATAATTTGGACCCACTGAATAAAAATATGGAACCCGTTTTTTAAATTAACAACAATAAAAACAATTTGTATTAAATTTTAAATTAATTTCATTATTGAAATGAGAAGACAAATTTTAAAAATTAAAACATGTAAAATATTGAAATGTTTTTAAATCTAAATTTAATGTAAAATTATGGCCAATGGCCTACATTATAATAAATGATAAAAATATAATATATTAATAAATTAAAACCATTAAATAATATAATTTTTCTATATAAATTATTTTGATGAAAAAATTTGTTTTTAATTAAAATTTAGTATATTTTTAATATTCATCAAGACGTTAAACTTATTACAAAAAATACCCAAAATTCAGAAAATTTAAAATTTTTTATACCACATGAAAAAATAAATTTATTTTGTAAAATGGAATATATAAAATTTTAAAAAATTGGATTTAATGTGGATTTCCCATTAAATGGGGATAAATTTCAATTTTGAAAAAATAGGTTTTATGCATAAAATTTTTTGGTTCTTATAATTTTACTATAAAATATAATGAATAAATAATAAAATAATTATTGTGTATATAAAATATATATTTCACTAATAAAATTAATTGATTGTAATTTATTTAATTTATTAAGAAAAATCAACTTTAGGTGCATTAAAATAAAAATATATCCTTTATATGTAATTAGTATAAATTTTCATTTGTAGTTATTTGGTAACCATTGAATTCATTTTATGAACCATATCAATCATAATTTAGAAAATAATATTCATACCCAGTGTTTTAACAACAAGGTTATTATATTATTTAAATAATAATAAAATGATGATTCGTAGAAACATAGTGTTGTATGAAATAAAATCTAAACTGGTATTACATGTAATGCTAGATTCACATGGGTTATCATGTAATGTAGTATACTAATGAAAAAATATTTTATTTCATAAATATCTTAGGTTTTTACATTCTAACCCCCAATGAATGATTTTCTCTCCCAAAGTTCTTCTCGAATTAATAGTTGAAAGTTCCTTTCACAGAAACACCCATCGTAAAAACAAATATCACGAGTTCCTTTCAAAAAAAATGTTTGACACATAATGGTCACCTAAATTCACTCAGAATTAAGTTTTTGCCAAAGAGAACATTGGTAAAATGTGAAAAACTATACATGTAAGAGAAATAAAATGATCAAGCCCTTATAAAGAGAGATATATAACATAGTTATAAGAAAGTTGACAATAAAAAACCATAAATTCATGATGATCAGAGGGACCGTCTATTTAATTAGTAAAGAAGTTCTAGGATAAAATTTTTGGTTTCAAGATAATTTTAATGTAGTTAAAGAATGGAAAAAATAATTACTTGATTAAGTATAATCTCATCCTTTTATTGTACCTTGATCAATTTCCATGGGATGTCTTACTCCATGAAATAAAGGTGAATATTTCATTCATTAAGTAGTAGTAGATCTTAAGATCCATAAATTGAATGATTGGTCATTCCATGTATCTTTATCAAAATAAAATGGCTCGTAAAAGTTATCCAATATACAGAAATATAATAATTGATTTTATATAACATAAAACAATTTCATAAATTGTTACCTTTATGATCTTTTTGAAAGGATATAATACAAAACATTTGGTGAAAGTCGCTAAATTTCCCAAATAAACTTATCAATATTTCCTAAAACAACTTGGAATAGCCCTTAATATACACACACAAAAATTGTGAAAACTATAATCATGTATTCTCTTTAACCATAGTAATAACCTAAATTATCATAATTCCTTAATGAAAACAAGAATGCTTTCAACAATTAACAATATCCTCAATACATAAATCCAAAATATACATAAAACCACTTTTTGAATATATTATTCCTTCCAATGGCCGAAAGACCTTCATTTTTATTGATTTTGATAATCCACCTTTCAAGGGGTGAGGTGAAACCCTTACAAGGCCTGTAAGAGTAAGTATTACATGGACCGTAGGCCTTAGAAGAATTAATTTGCCCATAGGCTTCAAACATTACATACAACCCAGAATATATACTTTGAAATTCTCCTCCCCAGCATTTTCATCGTGAAATCATCACTCCACCTTGTCATGGCTGTTTGGGTAGGCATTCTCATGCATGCACATGTTTTTCCTGATGGATGGTGCCATAACCTCTCATTCTTGAAATCTGTTTAGCTTCTGCTATGGTGAAAGCTCTTTGCTCATCCTCCTTGAAGAGATTGTTCCTAATAGGTCATCTTGATTTCATCTGCACTTAAGGTGGCCTGAAGATATTAAGGTTTGTCCATCACATAAACATGTATTCTCTAAAAATATTAACGTACGACCTAAATCACTATTCATAGTGTAAAGAACTAGAAATTCCATATAATTTTCACTAAATTTTTTGGGATTGTTACGAGTCGTAGAAAATTGACAGTGCTTGATTCTGCGGCCCAGAGATCCCAGAATATATTATTGAATTTTTTTATGGTATGTTTAGTAAACGTGTAGGCGGCGTTTTCTATCTTTTCAACCGATACTTTAATTAATAATCTGAGGGCACCGTTGAGTCCACATTGCCAGGATTTACTTAAGGGGGGCCTCACAAAGACAATTGTAGGTCGGATGAAAGAGTTAGATTATGAAACATTTAAATAATTAATAAAATAAAATAAAAATTTTTATTTTATTATCCTACCTCTTGTTGAGCGGTGGTGGTAGGACCGATTGTTTGTCAATACATTTAATGGATTCACACTTTAGTTGCACAACCACACTTATGGTAATCAAGAGAATCATTAATTATAAACTCATTAATGAACGTCATTATTTTTTTTGAATCATTACTCAACCTGCCCCTCTATTTAAATAGATATTGGGTTGGGGTTTTTGACATAACTTCATCATGTGAGACACCTATGGAAAAGTAACACGACATCTTTCTCCTGACAAAGAACAGATGCATATATAGAAATGATCTGGGATCGAAGAATGCTAGATTCTTCATCATGTGAGGACTCTTCTCCCTGCACGACTGCAATGTCACCTCCATTTAGACCATAGGAGGTTTTTTCTTGATTAATTCTATGGGTTTTGTCATGATTAATTCCATGGGGTTTTTCTTGATTAATTCTAAGTGTTTAAAGAAGAATTCATCTAACCCATGTTATGATTCTAACATAGAGGGGATGAGCTAATATTAAAAGGACTAGACCCTTAACTGCTTGATTTATCGTTGCATTCCTCATGGATGTATTTCTCAACTTGACAGATCCTTGAATTGGGAGGAACGCAGCAACGATCGCATTCTGGGAGGCCCATAGGAGTAGGCATGAGTGAAAATGGAGCTCTGGAGCATTGTTGGAGCCCCACGAAAAAAGAATTGGTGCGAAATTGGTGTGAAGGCACCGGCGACCGGTGCCGGTGGATGAGGGTGGTTTTTGGAAGCCACCGGCCATGGTGGAAGGGCGGCGCCGCGGCAGAATGAAGGTGTGGCCCGCTCTCAGCCAGCCGTGTGGGAGGATAGGCAGTGCATCGTCGGGTGTAGAAGGTTGAGGTTGCTGCATTGAACCTGGGGAAAAATGTGAGGGAAATGCACCATGTGGGTCCCACAGATATCCAGGTGGGACCACATGGTGGTGCCACTTAAATATCTGAATGGATCATTGAGCCGTTCAGGAAGGAGTGGTCATGTGACCCCTCGAGTGGGTTCTGCCTACCGGCGGGCCAAGCCAGTCCACTACACAGCGTGCCGAGCCCACTGCAGCCCAGCCCTGCCAGTTTGGGCCGGGCCAGTTCATGGCCAAGCCAGTTTGACCCAGGCTGGGTCGGACCCAAACTGATATGGGTCTACCTGAACTAGGTCAGTTTGGCCTCGACCCAGTCTCATTTCGGAACAGATACACTTAAAAGGTCGTATCACGCATACCATTCATCGGTTTGATGAATTTTATATGGCTCTAGAATCATTAGGACCAGATAGTACTTTTTGACATACTTTATCTGAGTTTTGGTGAAAGTTAGAGTTTGTCTGGTTTGGATCATACCCAAATCCAACTGGGCCCTCAGCACTAAAATGCATGTAACTCTCAGATCGGGCATCCGATTGATGCGTCGTCTATTGTGTTGGAACCCTTTAGACATGAAGGATAATTGCTTTACTTAATTTTGGGACCTTGTTATAGTTGAAGTATGACTGATAGATTGATTAGAGGATCCTCCCAGAATCCTGCATACTATGTACCAAGATCCAGTGGCTAGCTGAGAAATGAATAATGAATAGCGATCCAGTGTGGATGAGAAACAAGCGATCCTATATGGATCAGAACCAAGATATCTTGTGTGGATCCAAACCTAGCGATCATGTTTGGTTCAGATCCTATGTGGGTTAGCACTAAGCCATCCAGTGTGGGTCAACGCATATCAACCCTGTGTGGGTCGGCGGGGTTAATACCTATCGATCCTAGGTGGGTCGGATCCTATGTGGGTCAGTGGGGGTTAGTACCTACCAATCCTCTATGGATCAATGGGGGATAGTTCCTACTGACCATTTGTGGGTCATTAGTAATGCCTCTTTATATAATAAGATGATCTAGCATTACAACTAAATATCTGACCTTCTATACTTATTTTATAACTCGTTTGATTTGAGTCTTTCTCTTTGTGCTTTTTGATTGAGATCATGATTTTTAGTTTTACATTGTGAAATTTGGGAGACCATTGGGGGTCTTGGGGTCCCTACTGAGTATTTTTATACTCACCCCTATACAGGCATTAGCTGCACCTTGTTGTGTCTTGTGCTTACGGCTAGCAGCTCGGATGATACTATAGGAGCCATGACCAAGTGGTACCTGGAGGTGACTGGTTGATGTGGAAGTTTTGGAGAACACCTGTACCTACCCTTCAGGTAGGATCCTTGATGGATGATCTTATAATATATTTACTCTTCTCTATCGTAGTTGTATCTTGTAGTTGGGCTTGTATTCTAGAACTATTACATTCAGTACACACTCATACTACTGCAGTTTTTACTTCTTTGTTGGATCTTGTTGTGTTTTTTGACTATGTGTTTGTACAGGTTTAAAGGCAATGCCTTCCGATTTTAGGGGCACACTTTTATGGTGCTAGTTATCAACCCCTGTCCTGTTGATGGCGATCTTGATGTATTCACGACATGGGCCCCAGAGTATGGGTCCCAACAAAGAGATATCAAAGGATTCGATTCAACCGAAGAACTTAGAATCTGATCATTCCAATAGAGAAATAGTGTTATGAGTTTTGAGTATGCATTTCAGTTTGTGGAGTCCAGTGTTGGTGCGGCGGCTGATGTATCTATACCCCAGGAACATGAATTATAATTTCAGATATGGTACACAAAAACACTTATTTCTTTTGTTTTAGAAATGTTTTACTTTTGATCACTTTTGAGTCATCTCACGAGGTATAAATTATTGACAGTGACACACCTATTTATTTTTAGGATGCTTCGGCAAAGACATCCAGCTAGGATTCCAGAGAAAGTACACCATGATGGTCAAAACGT
This sequence comes from Viscum album, assembly GCA_963277665.1. Lineage (NCBI taxonomy): Eukaryota > Viridiplantae > Streptophyta > Magnoliopsida > Santalales > Viscaceae > Viscum > Viscum album. Next base: position 298,655,994 of record OY728137.1, on the reverse strand, counting down.
GATGAGGCTTCATTGTAGGGCCATCTAACTATGTTGGATGCTTTGAGTGGTGTACTAGTAGCACCACCACTCATAGGGAAGCATTTTCCACCAGCCCCACTAGCATACCATGAATGCTGAATAAGAACGTTTCATGATTTCTAGAGACCGAGGCATGTGATTTTTCATGGCGAGACAGATCCTCATACATTTGAGGACTAGAAAGGGGTAGTGGCATGGGTTTTTCTTTTCGTTGAGGCACCCTAAGAGAAGAAGGGGATCCTAGCTACTAGCCTATTACAAGGCATATCAAGGAGATGGTGGATTCTGACACTCTAGACGGATGAGAAGGAAACACTCTTCTGGCTAGACTATGGGACCCTCTTCTCGGTGGAGTTCATACATGCTACTTTATGCTCAGTGCGTATCCAAGAGATGGTGCACTTATAGTAGGGAAGCTTTTCAGTGGCCTATTACTTGGAGATATTTACAGACCTCTCACGCTACTCCATCAACAAGTTAAAACATGCATTCTTCAGGGCCCAGGTGATAAGGGTCATCTGTGGGAGATCAGAGTGTTTATGATATCACTCAATATCCCAACACAGGAAAGAGTGCTCGAGAAAGAATTATTGATGAAGATATTCTTAGCTGAGTAAGAACCGATAGTGAGATCCACCACCGAACGATAGGTAGCCGAGTCATCTTCAGCAGGCAGTAGGCAGATGATGTAGAGGTATAAGAGGTAAAGACTTTCCAGGGGATGACCCCATGATATAGGGTCGGAGGTGTGGAGCTCACGAGTTTCAGTAGTCTAGTATAGGATCATATTGTAATTCATGTGCGATGGGTAGGGCCACATGGCACGTGACTACCCGTCCCGCAATACCAATGATCATAAGACAATTGAGGGACCGTTGAGGTTGCAACCAAAGGGAATCATGAGCCATGTTTCCCTACGGCATGACTAACACTCTAGAAGTGTTAATTGGGATAATGACTTGGATCTTCTGGACATACCTCGATCACTTCATGGTGTTCATCATTGAGGACGTCTTGATATACTCAGCGTCGGAGGAGGAGCACGCCACACACCTATAGATAGTTCTAGATACACTCCGAGATCAACGGCTTTATGACAAACTCTTAAAGTTCCAGTTATGGATACGAGAATTCTACTTCTTGGGGAACATTATCTTGGAGGCTGGAGTTGCAGTGGATTTAGTGAAGATAGATCCCACGCTTATTTGGGAGCCACCTAGTAGTGTGACTGAGGTGCAGAGTTCCCTGGGACTAGATGGGTACTACCAGAGATTCGTACCTGAATTTTCATGATTTTCGGCAGACTTGTCAGCTTTGACAAAAAAAGGAAATACCTTCGTGTGGATGAAGACATGCGAGCATAGTTTTCAAGAGCTGAGACAGAGACTAACAAGTGAGTCCATTTAAAGGATACCAGAAAAGGGGCATAGGCATGTAGTTTACTACGATGCATCTGGGACTAGACTAGGTTGTGTCTTGATGAAGGAGAAAGTGTTGATCACCTACAACTCATGATAGTTGAGACAAAATGATCAGAACTATGTTACGTATGACATAGAATTATCAGCAGTTGTCTTCGAGCTGAATATGTGGTGGTACTACTTGATGGGTGAAAGTTTTAATATTTACTCTGATCACAAGAGTCTCAGGTATATATTCTCTTAGAAGTACCTGATCCGGAGACAATGATAGTGGCTGGAGTTCCTCCCGGACTACGAATTCAAGATATTCGACACTCTTGGGAAGTAGAATGTAGTTGTAGACAAACTCAGTAAGAGGTCTGGTCTATAGTTTCTGAGTGAGGTGAGATAAACGCTTTTCACGTTGCAGGTATCCATAGTGGATAGAGTGTGAGTAGCATAACTCTAGCCTATGATAGTTACTCCCCCAATCCTTCAGCGATTCAGGGAGGCACTTCTTGGGTGCTTTGAATACTGGGCCTGACGTGCCCAGATATCCTCAGGACAGGCTCCTGGAAATTTTTATGAAGGTGGGGAGGACATAGCTCTCTTTAGAGGATGCATCATGGTATGAGTGACGCTATAAGAGGAGGTGATAATGGAGTTCCACAAATCCTTTTTGGAGGTACATCATGGAGTGGAAAATATATACTAGGACCTCTGGTGTCACTACTAGTGGCCTGGGATAAATAAAATAGTGGCAGATTTTGTAACACGATTCCTCACTTATTAGAAAGTGAAGGTCGAGCATTAGGTACCATCAGTCTTAGCTCATCCAGTTGAGGTACCAAAGTGGATGTGGGATGGTATCCTCATGGACTTTATGATTAGCCTACCACGTATTTCCAGGGGCCATAATTTTAACTGGGTGATCATTGATTAAACCACCAAGTCGGCGCACTTCCTACCCATCTGGGAGCAGGGATCAATAGAGAGCTTGGGACGTCTCTATGTACAGGATATTGTACAACTTCACAAGGTTTCAACAATGATCGTCTTAGATCACGATGCTTGTTTTACATCCTGCTTGTGGAAGGGATTGTAGGAGGTGTCCAAGACCCAACTACTCTTGAGAACCACCTTTCACCCCCAGTCATATGGTGAGGCAGAGAAGACCATATAGACACTCGAGGACATGCATCGTGCTTTTTTCCTCGATTTTGGCCGTAGTTGGGAGGACCACCTTCCACTGGTGGAGTTCACATAAAACAACTGTTATCACTCCACCATCTTCATCTCTCTATTTGAGGCCCTATATGGGAAACCATGTAGATCACCTCTATGTTGGAAAAAACTAGGGGAGTCAGAACTTATGGGTCGAGAGTTGGTACAAGCTTCCTTGGAGAAGGAGAAAATCATCCAAGAGCAGTTGAACACTACACAGAGTAAGAAGAAGTCCCATGCTGATAGGAGACAAAGACCCTTGGAGTTCGATGGAGGAGACCATATCTTTCTATGAGTCTCACCCCGATTAGGATTATGGGGGTTTGGCCGGGGAGGAAAGCTATCTCTAGGGTTTATCAGACCATTCTAGATCCTCAGTAGAGTAGGCGTGGTGGCGTACCATCTAGATCTACCCCCAAATGCAATAGATGCATCTTGTTTTCCATGTGTCACAACTGAGGAGGTACGTGCATGATCAATTTCTTGTCATCAACTAGGGCGAGCATGACATTTACGATGGGGTGACGTTTGCGGAGTTTCCAATAGAGATAGAGGATCGACAAGAGTGGGTCCTTTTGTGGTTGGTTGATTCATATGGTGTGAGTTTTTTGGCTGCACGAGAACTTCCAAGAGAGCACTGGGGAGTGGGAGGCTCAAATATGTGCTCAGTACCCCCACTTGTTCCCCTAGTTTTGTTTTAGTATTTCGGGGATGGACTTGCCTAAGGTGGGGAGAATGTAAAGACCTAGAAAATCTATATAATTTTTTTAAAATTATTTGGGATTATTAAGAGTCTAAAAAAATTGAGATCACTTAATTCTAAAGCCATGTGTTCCCGGAATGGATTTTTGATTTTTTTTAAATGTACATTCAGTAAATGTGTGGGTGGTGTTTTCTATCATTTGAATCGGTGATCGAATTAAAAATATGGTGGAACTATTGAATCCACAGTGCCGATATTTTCTTAATAGAGGATTAACTTCAACCAAAAGAGGTTGATTGAGAAATGTAGTTTTTGAAACTTTTAAAGAAATAATAAAATAACATAAAAAAATTTATTTTATTGTCCAAACTTCAGTTTAGCGACGGTGGTGGAACCGATGGGTTATCAAGCCATTTAATGGATTGACCCTTGAGTTGTGTTACAAATCCGTTGGGAATTAAGAGATTCATTAATTAAAAACTCATTAATGAAACTCATTAATTATTTCGATTCATTACTCCCCCCACCTATTTAAATAGTGCTCAATTTGGTGTTTTTGACATGGCTTCATCAATAAAGGAACCTCTATAAAAGTACAATGACATCCTCCAATGATGAAGAGTGGAATATCTGATGGAAACGATCTGGGATCGATGAATGCTGGTGGTTCATCAAGCGACGACTCTTCTCCCACCACAACCGCAACGTCACCTTCATTTAAAAGGTAGGGGGTTTTGCCTTGGTTAACTCTATGGATTTTGTATTGATTAATCTAAGTGTTTGAAGAAAAATTAATCTCACCCATGTTATGATGATAATGCAGAGGGAGTGGGCTAAACGAACACATCCTGGAACCTCTCCCGCTTGATTTATCATTTTGTTCTTTAGGGGCAGATTTCCCACCTTGCCGAATGTTGAACAGGGAGGCACACAACGACGATGAAATTCTAAGAGGAATGTAGGTGCATACGAAAGTTAAAGCAGATCTCTGTAGTGTCACTAAATCCTAGCATAAGAAGCATCAATGACCAACATCGGTGGAAGAGGGCGGCGTCAAGAATCCTTCAGCCATAGTGGAAGGGCGGTGCCACCCAGTTGAGCGACGAACTGAAGGGGCGGCCGAATCTCGGGCAGAGGAATTGGTGGATGGGTGTCATGCCATTATGCACCGCTGGTTGAGGTTGCGACATCGAAGTTGCGGTAGAATAAAGGGGACCCCATCCGAACGGGACCCACAGATAGCTAGCAAGCACCACATGGTGTTGTTGCTTAAATATCCAAATAGATTTTTGATCCATTCCGGAATGTGGGGTTGCTCGACCCCTCACCCGAGTTGCGCATGCTGGTGGGCTTGGCCGGTCCATATCCCAGCGGGTAGAGCCCACCTTGTCCTACCCATTCGGTTCGGTCTGGGCCGGTCTGTAGCCCAGCGGTCCAAGCCCATCATGGGCCAACCGGTTCAGGCCTGGCCGGTCTGACCTTGTCTTACCGGTCATGGTCCCATTTCGGTCGATATATACTTAAAAGGCTCTATCTCTCTAATCAAATGTTTGTTTGATAAACTGTCTACGGTGATGGAATCCTTGTAATGAGACTGTCCTTTTGGAATTTTCCACCTATGTTTTAAAAACATTTAGAGTATGGCCTGGTTGGATCATAATTGAATCCAACCGGGACCTCAGCACTAATATGCCTATAACTCTCATACTGGGCGTCTAATTGATGTGTCGTCTATTGCCTTGGAACCCTTATTACATAAAAGATAATTGGGTTACTTTTTTATGGGAAATATTTCTGGGTTATGTATTATCGATGGCTTGAGGATAAAATCCTCCTAGAATCAAGTATACTATGTATGGGAATCTAGTAGCTAGTTGAGACGTGGAGAATGAACAGAAATTCTTGGTGGATCAGCAACTAGTGATCATGTGTGGTTCTACACCAAGTGATCTTGTTTTGATCAGCATCGAAAGATCATGTGTGGATTTGCACCCATCGATCTTGTTTGGGTCAGATCCTGTGTGGGTTAGTGCTTAGCAATCCTGTGTGGGTCAGCGCATACCTATCCTGTGTGATCAAGTTTTCTATGTGGGATTGTGCTTAGTGATCCAGTGTGGGTCAACGCATACCAATCCTGTGTGGGTCAGAGCATACCTATCCTATGTGATCATGTTTTCTATGTGGGATTGTGCTTAGTGATCCAGTGTGGGTCAACGCATACCAATCCTGTGTGGGTCAGAACCTGTGTGGGTTAGCGGGGGTTAGTACCTACCGAACCTATGTAGGTTAGTGGGGGTTAGTACCTACCAAACATGTGCGGGTAAGAAAAATATATTCTTAACAAAATAAGATAATCTAGCTTTACGACTAATCATTTGTACTCTTTTACTTATGTTATACCTTGTTTGAGTTGGGCCTTTTATTTTTTTCTTTGTGACTGAGATCATGCTTTGTGGTTTTACATTGTGAAATTTTGAGAGACTGTCGGAGGTCTTGGGGTCCCTACTGGGTATTGTTATACTCACTCCTATGTAGGCTTTGTCTGTACCTTGTTCTATCTTGTACAGACGACGATCAGATCGACTGAGACTATAGGAGCAAGAACCATCTGGTACCCGGAGGAAACTTGTTTACGTGCAAGGCTACGAAGATGATATATACCTATCATTAGGGCATGATCCTTGTTGGGAGATCCCATGAGTATTTTACTCATTTCAGTTGTAGTCATATATTTCTGTTTGGATTGTATTCAAGCCCCTTTACTTTCAGTACAAACTCTTTCTACAACAGTTTTTTACATCGTGGTTGTGTCTTCTATTTTTTTAGAATGTGTCTTTGTCTGGGTTCAAAGGCAATGCCTTCCTGTTTTAGGGATATGCCTTTCTGGTGATAGTCGCCAAACCCTATAATATGGATGGCGGGCTTGTGGTAGTCACGGCACGTGCCCCAGTGGACGGGTCGTGACACATGTTTACTAGTACCATCCATTATAAACATTCATATACTAAAGTAAAATTACTATATTAGAAAAATACATAGATGTTTCGTTAATCTCTACTAAAATAAAAGTATATCTATGAAATTGTTCATGAATCCCAATACATAGACATGCAATCAATCTAATATATTCTTAAACCCTTAACCAAGCTTCATATATTTATACATGAACACTTCATTCAGATCACATATTGTTCATAGTCTCTTCGTCATCAAAAATGCAACCATTATTCATACATCCCTTCAGATTCTCTTCATGATCCTTCCCCCAAGGTCATCGATTTTCAAAATGCTCATACATTACACATTTAAAACATTTAAATGACATTCATCCCTTATCAATAACATTTACCTTGTCCCTTGTGTTAACTGAACATTTTTCTATCCAATTACTAGATTTGTATCCTTTTTATCGACACCCAAATCATCTTCTAATTCCATTGATACATTCTCCTTGATTCCTTTTTCCAGATGATTGACAAGAAGAAAATTTAACTTTATTTTCTCTATGATCACCCTGAAACTCTATACTTCCCTAATTAGGTGGGTTTGAAAACTCACCAAAGATGATATTATTACTTATTTGGGATAATAGAAACATTTCACCTTCCAAAACCCATTTAATTTTGATTATCATGAGGAAGATAATCAAATTTTCCATCAAATTTTTCATTATCATGAATCATCCTAGTTCCATACATTTTCTAAACCCCAAGAAGAATACTACGACCATAAAAAATGACACTATTGAAACTACATAATCAATGTAAATTACTTTCAATATCTAACATCAAAGGTTTAATCCTAGGTTTTCCATGGTCATAAACAAAATTCTGGGATTGAAACCTACAGTTAGACATATCCATAGGTACATCTCTATATATATCCTTATAAATATATTTATGGATGTCACTAAATTATTCTCATCTTAGTTTCCAAGGGTTTTCTAAAACATATCTCTAATACCAACTATAACAATATAGGTTTTACATACATATAAATTATATTATTTTTTCTGAATATTTCATATGTTACACAAGGACATGCCCAATGACCATATTAATTAAGTTCCTTTGGAAACATAGAACACAGTATTCTATTTTGGTGATAGGTCTTCCGTGTCTCCCATAGAGATTTCACACTTTATTTTTCCCATATAAAACCTTCCTTTATATCATGGGAAAATGAAATAATATGAAAAGGTGAGCTCAGATGCTCAATAAAGTTAAACGAGAAAAATATAAAACAAAATATGAACATAAGAGTGTAAAAACATGAACATAACATTTTAAAATCATACCATGTATAGCATATATCAAAATATTGGGTCATAGAATAAATCATTGTATTTTATAAGGCATAAATCATAAAGTAACATGATCCATGATAAAAATGATTTGGCATAAAACGTAGAATTGTTGATAAGACATAAGTATGATAAATAATTTCCATATTAGCCATGGTAATTTCCAAGACCGTCATAATGGAATAATTACTTTAATAAATCTAGTTAACTCCTATCTACAGACCTCTATTACTAAAATGTGGTTACATACCATCTCATCCTTGCATTACTGAACAGGGATCATTTCCTATTCCACCCCAGTATTACTAAACTGAACTAAGATCAACCCTCATTCCATTATTGTCTATATCATGAAATATAAATCATTACCCAATGAATAGGAGGGATACATATGACTCACGTATCAAATAATAAAAAATGTACATATGTATTACATAAGAACAGAAATCATATAATAACCCATGGAATGAAATCGGTTTCATAAATATGTTTTTTTTTTCATAACATAACTCATAGAAATGAAATGAGTCTCATAAATATGATTCCATTGTAACATAATTAATGAAAAATATATTGATTTAAAAATCGTAAACATAGACAAACCATAGGAATAATAGGTATATTATACATGAAACATATCCCTACTAAATATGGTCATCTTAGATAAAAAAATAATTTTGATGTAACACATCAAATTAAATCTAGAGGAAATCCTCCTTTCTTTATTAAAATAATTTTCATTTCTTAAAATTCCAACAAGGTTAAAAGAATATTATTTATTTGAAACTAACCTTTTAAGATTTTAAGGGAATTTTGAAGGTGATAAGGTGCCACCAAAATGTAAAAATATGTTCACTCTATTTAAGTTAAAAACATTATTCCCATACTTTTCCCTAAATAATAAAAAACTACATCATTTGGAAATGAATGACAGTTTTCCTTCAGACCACGTATTAAAAAGTTAAAATGAATTGAAATATCCAGAGGTGAATAGTGAAACATTTTAGGAAAACATATTTTGAGAACATGGATATGGATTATAAATACTCCTCAATGGAGACTTAAAACAAATAAATTCTAATCATTGAAGAGATTGTGAAATAAATACTCTATACATTATAATCAATAGAATCATATGAAATATGAATGAAGTAAAATTATAGAAATAATAATCTTCAATATATGTCTCATAAAAGGAATTATTGGGCAACATATACAACACTTAGAAGAAACAAGTAGTGTATACGAAATGTGTCTCAAATAAATAATGGTGAGAGAAAAATAATTTCGTAACATAGATATGATTCCCTTAGTAAGTATCTAAACCTCTTATATAATAGTTTAAAAAATTTGATTAAATTATTCCATAACCATATTTATATTTATGATATCATATATGATCATATAATCACCCATTTAATAATATATTATCTTTATGCTTCTTTCTGGTGTAAACTACTTCATTTTCCCATGCATGTTTGGTCATATAAGTCCTAATTTTTGTAATATGATATCATTCCATCCTTAAAATAATTTTTTTAAGTTAATATATATCATATTTATTCATTATGTACCTTTATATAATCATTCATCAATGGTACACAAGGAAATCAATCGAATCGTATTGTGGAGATGGTAGGTCGTACATATGGTATCGATGTTAATGATATATTTGTTGTTATAGAATAAATGAAAGGTAATAATAAAAATATATCTATATTTTTGCATCATTATACCCATCAAAATAATGTGGTGAAAATTATATTACACCATGGTGTGGAGACAGTAGGTCATACGTACGCATGCGTGGTTGTTTCATTTTTCGTAGGATGGATGAATGGTGGAATATGGTTATTCTATAATTGTAATAAAATATCAAATTATAATTGATTCTGTAATTATCACTTTACAATGAAAAAACATAGTACGAGTAACTATAATAATAAACGATCTTAAGATATTTGGTAAAAGAGATTACATCTTCATTGATAATCCCCCACTAGATCTCCACTTAGGAACACTAGACATGGTCATTTGACAAGACTGAAGCCTCAAGAACATATACAAGAATGTTGAGAAGTGAATTGGGTAGGGTATTTCCACGTTTTAAGTATCAATGTGATGTGAATAAATTAGGGAGGAGGGTCCTTTTTATAATTCATGCGAGAGGAACTTTTGAAATATTCAAAAAAAATAATTTATAATAAAATCAAAACACATCCAAAAACCTCCAAAATATCATATATTCAAATATGATTTTATATAATTTTGTAATATAATAAAAATGTAAATTTTAGAAAACTTTTTCTAAAAATTTAAACCATTATATTTTAATTAACCATTGGTTATTAAATTTTAATTTTAAATAAGGTAACAAATTTGTAAATATTAAAAGACTATAGTTTTTAATTATTTGATTTAAATTAAAAAATAAATGTAAAATATAGAATATTTTAGATAAAATCATAATCAATTGTTATTTTTATAAAAATTTTAGTATTATTAAATAATTTAATAAAAAATTATTTATATAAATAATCAATAGTGTCAATTTTGACTCTATTCAATTATTTATATTTTAAAAATGTAAATATGACAATAAAACTTAAAAAAATTTATTTATAATATTACTATGAGGTCAAGTACATCCATAAAATTTTGTAGATAATTAATTATCCAAAATTTTATTTATTTTAATATTTTTAGTATCATTTATTTTAAATTTTGAAAAAAAAGAATTACTTCATCAATTTTGTGTAATTATTTAATATAATTACTTTTTGAATAAAAATTAAAAATAAAATACTAAGATGAAGATAAAATCACTATATTTAATAAAAATACATATTCTAATATATATTATAAAAGATTTTATATTAAAAATGTTATATTTATTAACACATGAGTGTGACAACTTAAACATTAATTTTGATATAATATTATATGTATTATAATCATTTCCATGTACCTACAAATGGCCCATAATTAGAACTTTAGATGGTTATAATCATCATATCCTTGAACAATAATATTTAGAGTAGTTTTTTGGTTTTCTAGGATTATAATCATCTTAATGAAAATTGATTTCCTAATTTTTCATCTATTAAATAATTTCTCCATCATCATTGTATAAAACTTTAATGTAAATATTTATTTCCCAAAAATTTCAAATAAATTACCATCATCAAGAAAAATATTTTATATTTTAAAATTGTATTTTTAGTTAAATATATCTCTTGTGTTTTTTATATTAAAAATAATATATTCATTAAAATTCGAGTAATACATTTTTATATTTTCATTAAATAAAATATATTAAATATCATAATCATGTCCAGGTGGATCCCAAAGGACACCATTTAGACTGGAGGATAAATTAGGTCAAAATATATTTATCAAATTATATATGAACAAGTATTAAGGTATTTATATAATATTATTTTTACCCTTAATTACCTGATTTACCTTTTTACCTTATTAAGAAAAATTACAGAAATTAGTATTCATAATAACAAAAAAATATAAGAAAGATATTTATATAATATGGACCCACTGATTCCAAATATGGAATCCATTCTTAAAATTCAAAACCTAAAATTGCCAATAATTAATATATAATTAAACATGTTTTTAGAATGAGAAAACAGATTTTAGAAATTAAAACATGGAAAAGATTGAAATATTTTTAAATCTAAATTTCATAAAAAAATATTGAAAATGACCTACATTATATTAAATGATAAAAAATAATATATTTTATTATTTAAAATTATTTAATTATATAATTTATCTATATGAACCTTTTCATTGAGAAAAGTTGATTTTAATTTAAATTTCGTATGTTTTTACTAATCATAATAACATTAAAAATATCGGAAAAATAAGAAAAATTCAACCAAAATAAAATTTTATATCATTATTTATAAAAAGATGTTAATTTGTTTAAATATAATATATTACAGTGTCAAGATTAGATTTTAAGTGGGTTCTCCATTAAATGGTGGTAAATTTACCTTATAAAAAAAATATGTTATTATTAATAAAATTTTGTTGGTTTTTATCATATGATTATAAAATTTAATGAATAGATATAAAGATTATTTTATGAAGTAAATAACATTTATATTTTATCAATATCATTGACTGCTTGTAATTTATTTAATTTATTATGAAAAAAGACTTTAGGTGCATAAAAATAAAAATATTTTCTTTATAATTAATTGGTATATATTTTCATTTCTAATTAATTAGTAACCATTGAATTTATATTATAAACCATATATTTCATTAGTTAGTAAATACTATTCATACTTGCTATTTTTATATCTATATTATTATCTTGTATAAATAAAAATAAAATCATGGTTTATAGAAACTTGGTGGTGTGTGTGATAAAAGCAATACAAGTGTTGCATGCACTACAAGCTTAACATGGTTTTGTGTGAAATATGACATACTAAAGAAAAAATTATTCTCCATTAATATTTCTAATTATTACAAAAGACATGTTAAAATATCCCAAACCATCAAAACAGAATATATGGTGTCGTTCCACAACCATGTCGAAGCCACAATCCCCATGGCACAAGTCTTCCTCCAAGAAATATAATCTGATTCCCCAATAAAAACATTTAAACAACACTTTTTATCCACCAAAACCACCCTTAATCCATTCATTAAATTCATAGGGTGTTAAAATTCTCCATGATAATGAATAATAATACATAAATATTTCCCATAGTGTTCCTTCTAATACCACTAGAGATTTTGGGCTCGAACATCATACTCATGCACATGCATCTCTTCTTGAATTATTCAGTGTTACCATATGAATCTGAAAAGTGGTGTCATCTTCCCATTCAAAACATCCCCACTCTAGAAAATGATTCGCAGTAGGATATCTACACGGTATGTGTTAGTCTCTATCTAAACATCTATATGGTTGATGAAATGTCTAGGATTGGGCATGAACTTCCAAAGTAGAGACATGGAACACATTGTGTATACCTCAGTAACATAAAGAAAGATCTAAATAGTAGTATACTAGCCTAAGATTTTTGTAATCCTAAATGGTCTTACAGATATCATTTTTTGCTTCCCTTGATTCCATGACCATTCGTGCCCCAGTTGAGGAGTCACCCACAAAAAAACATAGTGGCTGCCTCCAATAATCATATGATTATTTTCTTCCTTGGTAAATGACTATCCACTTATGGATTAACTATAGTCTCTCATATATCTCCTGTACAATTTTTTTCCCGGAAAAAACTATCCCGCCATCCTCACGCCAATGTAATGGAGATCAAGAATTCTATCAAAAAAGATCATCAAAAGGTATTATCTGAATCATTGATTTTAAATTATTTTTTATGAGAAATAAATAAGCCTTAGTGATCATACCAAGCTCCACCAAAGTTCCAGAAACATTCTTGTAGTATTTCCACTAAATATAATATCCTAATCTTTGACATTGCATTAGTCAAGGGATGATACATTGTACTATGTTTGATCTAGGTAACCAATTCCGTTATTATGTCTTTCCAAAACTATGACATGAAACCTATGTATCTACCTGATGTGATTCTAAATAATCCAACTAATAAGTGTAAAGTCTCTCATAAATTTAGTTTCTAAAACTCAACCACTAAAAGGGTCTCTCAAATATATAATAAGTGACCCACATTCATCAATCAAAAAACTATTATTAAAATATCATTAGAACTCCTTGGGGACCTGGGTAACCCAGTCAGGAATTCCATCATGACATCGTCACACATCCACATAGTCAATAGATGTGGCTATAGAATGATAGTAGTATGCAGATGCTCATATTTTATCTACAGGAAGGTTGGGTATTTATATAAAAAATGGCGATGTCTCTATTCATTCAAAGACATAAAAACTTGTGTTGGATATTATGGTATATCTTTTTTCATCCATGGATTCATTTTTCATATTGAGTATTGAGAGTCCCGCATCAGCTACTCCATAATGGAAGCAAGAAAAGATAACCATTAAGGTATATATGTAATTTATTCATCATTTATATGCCACCCCTTTTTATAATCCCATCTCACCAAGCATTCCTCTATCTCCACACACTCTTAGTCTGACTTTTGGCTCAACATCACATGGTTAAACAAAGAATAATTTTTAACTAAAGGTTAACATTTCATAAATCCATATTCCTATTATCCGTCCACCAGCCACATTGAAATTAAAATCATCACATTCCACTCTCACTAGGATGGCCTCTCTCTTAATACCTGATTCTTTAATGATTTCCATCTAATTTAATAGGCAATGAAATTACCTTTCTTAAGAGAATAATCTGTCTCAAGGTTGAATTTTGCTAAATCCTCCACCCATCACCAAGGACTAAAACTATTTTTATCACCAATAGAATATATATTGTAGGATCATGTGGTCTGTACAGATAATTAATATCTCACTGAATATATATTATATCCAACACTTCAAATCATAGATCATAGATTCCAACTCTAAGTAATGTGTTTTATAGTTCATATCATGCGGTCGTAGATGACATGGCACATATGTGACTAATTGATCTCTATTCATCATCAAACCTCCCACCCTAACACATGAGGAATCATAGTACATTTTTATTTCATATCATGTTGTAGAAGAATAAAATTGGAGTTATAATCAATCTCCTCTTCAGATAAAGAAAAACATCTTCACATTAATCATTATATTAAATATTTTTCTAACATCATGGTAAGTCCCATCATTAATTTTTCTACCTGGGAGAATTACTCAATGTTAAAATGATAGTATCTATGCAACCCAAGAAAACTTCTCATCTATAAAATATAATGGTGATATCATGATATCTATTCATTCACCATCTCTAGGACCATATAAATTCCTTACTCCGAAATCATATGTTAAATAAAACACGCCACTTAGATCCAGAAAGAATACATTGAAATTTTTTCATAAGTTTTACGTACTCATAGTGTACTCAACATGCACTCTTTGTTTCTATAGTGTAAGTAAAAATTCATTGAACATATAAAGATATCGTCAATAAAGACAACAACTAAAGAGTTCTGATATGGGTGGAAGATCATATTCATGAAAGCTATGAACACTTTTCGGGAATTTATCAAATAAAAATTCATGATGAGGTAATTTTACAAGGAATATCTTGTAACACCCCATGTTTTTTAAAAGAGAAAACTTTATTTGAGTGTGTACGTGATACACAACACCGAACCCAAACAATAATGATTATTTAAATATGAATTTCTTAACGATTCCATTAAATTTTATTATATCATTTGGATTAACTAATTTATAAAATATATATAAATTTCCTAAATATATTAAAAAATTCTTTGTAAATAGTTAATCAAATTTTGGTAATATCTTTTTTTTAATAAAATATGTTTTCCTAAAAATGATTTTTATTTATTTTATATAATTATTAAATTATAGAAAATTTTGAAAAAATAGTTGATAACATGAAATCCATTTTTAATATTATAAAATCAAATTTAACCTATAGTGAAAATAATGTATTATTTAGAAAATATATATCTTTTTGTGAATAGTGTAGAATGAAACTTTTATGTGAAATTATTCTTCATTTTGATAAATCCATTATTTTAGAAGCAAAAATATTATTTTAATTTTAAAAAAATGTAAAATATCTCTTATTCAGTAATATGTTATTCAATTAATCACACATAAATTATCTTTATACCGAATTTTTTAACACAATTATTTTTATAATTAACATGCATTTTTTTTCTGAAAACTATTTTAAATTTCATTTTTGTATCTCCATTTTCAAAAAATTAACTAAACCCAAATGTGAAAATATATATATTAAATAATTATTATATAAATATATATTTATTAATTTAAATTCATATAATTCACATTACTGTATTTATATAGTTAATTTCAAATTTTCATTTCGATAAAAAATTGCATTTTTCAGAAGACTTATTTCAATCATGCTTTCTGATTTTATATTAAATAAAATTATTAAAACTACATGAATTGATTTTTATAAAATGGATTAAATATTTTTAATCATCGTAATTATTATTAGGTATTAAGTTCAACTTAATTTTTGAACAACATTAATAGTCAACGTTTTAAATAGTAACTACCTGGATAAAAGGAAAATTGGTTAATTGAAGGTAAAAATAATTTAACAAAAAATAGAACAAATTTACCCAAAAAGAATTAATATTTATATTTAATTATCCTTAAAAAATTATTATATTTATTGCTTATAGTTTTATCTTTATAGTTTATTAAGTAATCGATTTGATAAAAAATTTATATTTTCATACAAGAAAATAAAAATTGTATTTTTATGTAATATTAAAAATCAATAATGAATGTTTTTATATAAATTAAAGAATTTAATAAATAAAAAAATATAAAACAATATTTTTGAATAATTTTTATCTAATATAATTTAATTTATAAATTTATCACTTGAAATGTAATTTTTATAAGTGTTTGAAAACTACAATTATCAAAAAAATCCCAACATTTCGTAATAAATGATGAAATTTATTTCATATGTCAAAATTAAAATATTTAGAATTTTTTTACCAAAAATATTTATTTTTGGAATTATAGTGTATAAATTATATAATAGTGTATTTTTCATAAGTATTGGAGACTGAAGAATTTTTAGGTAAAAATGAAATACTACCTAAATATACAGTTTATATTATGACATCATAATGAACCAAAAGTTATGTAATAAATACTAGAAAGGATATACAAGAAAAAATAATTTTTTTCCGTGTAAAAATTCTATTTCTTATTTATTTTATTAATTTATAAATCCGTTATGAATCCACCAAAACCATTAATATAGTTTATGGTTTAAAATCATTTGTTTAAGACTATGAATCACTTCCAAAGAATAAAGCATATTATTTTACAAATTTAGGCCATTGTAATTATAAAAAAATTAAAAACACTTCCATTTCAAAAAAAAATATTGGCAAAAATCAATGGAAGCTTTCTGGTTTTGTATATTTTATTATATAGAGTCCAAAAACCTAAATTGAGAAATGAAAAGGAATCCCACCCTAATTCCCTATATAAACTCGCCCAATATAAAATTTATATTCACTAAAAATACTTGGATAAATTTTTTACTCCAAACTCCCCTCTATATATTCCTCCAAAGGGGGCCTAAATCTCTCAAGAAGCCTCTCCCAAGAATTTGAGTCACAAACTAAAGTAAGGGACATTTATCCCCTCTTTTCAATTCAAGAATCATATTCATTTTATGCTTATTGTTTCCAATTGATAATGTTAGGATATATTTTTAAATATCCCCCTTAATTTCTATTTGTTGTATAAATTATGTTCTTTCCCTTTCACTCTCATTATTACCTCCAATGAACCTTTTTTACACATGTTATAATGCTGAAATTTAGTAAGGGATCCTCACCTTCTCTTCTTTATTATGTTATTCCTTGTATTTCAAATTCCTACGATTCAGGTATATTTTTTCATGAACCTATTACTTTCTAATTTATTTCCAAATGATGATATACCCCTTTCATTCTCATTAATCGAGTTTATAAATTTTTATGTAATTTCATTATACTTCTTAAATTTCACAATGATTTTCCATGCAAAACAAATGTGTTGTGAATACTCATCCCATTTTCTTATCAAGGGTGTTTACCTCTATTCACCAATATATATTTTATTGTAAAATACCTATATATATTCCATACATCGTGATCATGGAATAAAATATGGCAATGAATTAACCCATGTAGTATAATAATTGTGGAACACTTAAGCATGATAATGAAATTATTGTGATGGATGCGACCATAATTATATAGCAATCAAATTCATTGGGTAATATTTAGTCTCACCATACATAATTCTAGGACATGGAGGGAACCTAATTCTTTTATTTGATCTTTTACATCATTATTTCTTGGTAGTTATCCTTAATATATGTTTATGATGTTGTGTTTTAAGTTGATGTCACATCCCCTATGTTACCTTTATGATTACATGTTATATCATATCTGATTGTTAATGTTTATGCTTTCAAATGTTTTTTCCCCATTGATATTCCAACTTTCTAAGTTGTATTATAAAATTCATGTTAATCTATGTTTTTTACCTTAAAATGCATTATATATCTCCCCTTTCATATGTATGGCCCCATGATATCCAATTATGGTATAAGTGCAATCATGTTATGGAAGTTTTCTATAAATTTTATATTTTCCTTATTTTATATTTTAATTTATTGTACCCAATTGACAAACAACCAATAATTTTTGATATTCTAAGTTGTAAGTACAATAATATATTTCAATAAATCATATATTAATGTGAAATAACGAGTAGTGTTGCCATAGTTGGAATCAAAGGAAAATTTTAGTTATTTTTTGTAATAGGATTAGAAGAACTATAATGAAATATTTAATGATTAAATTAAGTATTAAAACAGATCCATGTCCAGATAAAACAAGTCGATATAGATCTTTAACAGTTGTATATGGGGGTAAAACTTGAAAACATCACGTTCTACTTGACATGACTCGGAACTATGCATGAAAATGGGCCTTGATGCACACATGATTAAACACTAATAGTGGATATGCTTTGGAAAATTCATAAACTCACTACAAACCATTATTAAGGAAGAAAAATTAACATAAGGGAATATGTTGAAAAATAGGTCATGGATGAAATATATCGAGGCCTTGAAATTCATATGTTAAGAAAGAAATTTCATTTAGAGGTTATCCAATCAATATTAATGGTCTATTAGTATTTGTGTTTAATTAATTAAAAGTACTCATAGTATTGAGAAAATATGATATTATAGATAAAATTTATTAAATAATGAAATAATTATTTTCATGAAATTATACTTCATTACATCCCAAGTTTATATGTTAAAAGGATTCCTTCACTCTTGTAAAATAATATGGAGTAAAAAAATTCATGTTATGATCATTTCTTATTAATTTTTGGTAATTTTACCCATCATAGATATATGGTATGGTGATCATTGAATTTAAAATAAAAATGTTCTCTATTGGAATCTAATAATTATTTTGGGTAAATTTTATTTTTCATTTCTATGTATTCACTTCCCACTAATGTTTTCCTACTAGTAAAACTAGTTTTGTTATGTCCTTCATACTTTTCTTTCTATCTATTCTATAGGCTGTTTTTTAACCATTTTTATGATGTGGATTTTCAATAAATATATTTTCATGTCTAAAAAAATTTATTGATTTCATGTTAAAATTTATAGGATGAAATTTATTAAAGGATGAAAAATGTATAACCCCATGTTTTTTAAAAGAGAAAAATATGTTCTAGAGCATATGTGATATACACCACCTAACCAAAAAACATAATGATTATTTAATTATGATTTTTTTTCACATTCCATTAAATAAATGGATATGAGTACGATTAAAAATTTTATAAAATATATATGAATATCTATAAATATCTTAAAAATATTGATAAATCATAGAATATGATCAATTAAAATTTTTGTAATGTATTATTTTTAACGAAATATGTTTTTTTCAAAAATAGTTTTTATTTATTATTATGATATAATTTTTTATAAGAAATATATTAAATTAATTTGATAATATGAACTCCATTTTTGATAGTATAAATTCAAAATTAACATTGGGTGAGAATTATTTTCAAAAACTATAGTTTTTTCACTACATAGGGAAAAATAAATTTTTTTGTAAAATTAACCTATCTTTTGAATAAATTAATTAATTTAAATGTCAAATAGTTTTGTAAATTTGATTTAAAGGTAACATAAAAATTATTCAATCATATTTATTTCAATTAATTACATTTTAATCATCTTTTTATTGTATTTTAGTCTCGGTTTATTTTTAGAATTCAAAATGATTTTTTCTAAAACCATTTAAAATTACTTACTGTGTCTAGTTATAGTCACTTCTAATAAATCTTGGGAAGATATCTATGAAGATGTTGAACAAGGTAGGATTCCTGATCTGCCTAGTCCTCCTGCTAAGTTTGGTTAGGAAACGGATAAATTTGGTGGATTCACGTGCATAGAGGATCACATTTTGGATCATAATTTATATTCTGAGATTCATGACCTGATCATGTTTTCGGAATTGGTGGATAACATTTGTGAGCTTGTGGTTTCTTTTCAGGATAGTGAGAATTCTGGGTTTTCCCAGGTCTTTATTGATCCTTTTTTTTCACCCATAACCTCCCCAGTTCAGGTGGTTGGAGCTTCTGCTCCTCCCATTGCAGATTCTGCTTTAAAAGGAGTGGAAATTGCTTCTTTCAAGTCAGATTCTGCTCCTTCGGAAGAGGTGATCGGGGCCCCTTTTCCTTCTGATGGTATCGCTTCACTGGTTGAGGTTATTGAGGTTCCTGTTGCTCTAGTTGGAATCCTTACTGATGTTGTTAAAAATGGAAAAGGTACCATCAGCAGTCTGGATATAAGTGATCTTATACAGGAGGACTCTAGTACTAAGAGAAAGGCTGGAAGGCCTCCTAAGTCTGGAAAACAGGTTAATGTGGGGGTTAAAAAGGGGGAAATCATCCCGGTCTTAGGTTTAAATGAAGCTTCTTTTCTGGAATTGTCAGGGTTTGGCCAATCATGATACTATGAGGTCCCTTAGGCTTTTCATTTTAAAGCATAGGCCCCTTATTATTGGTCTGTCTGAACCCAAAAGGGTTTTTTCTCCTAATATTTCCAATTTTGAAAACCTTGGTTATCATTTTGTGGAATCCAATAGATCCTCATCGGGTATTAAAAGGTTATGGGTTTTGGATCATTGTTCTTTATCCCATATTTCTCTAATTTCTAATTCTGATCAGCATGTCACATGCTCTTTCTTTCTTCAAGGTTTGCAACATTTCTGCTCTTTTATTTATGCTCATAATTGTTATCAGGGTCGTAGGAATTTATGGATGGATATTGGGTCTCTCAATTCTTCGATCTCTGGTCCGTGGTCTATTCTTGGTGACTTTAATTCCATTATGAATTCCGATGAGAATATTGGAGCCATGTCTAATGTCATCTCTTCTAGGGAGTTCAAAGCATGTATTGATAATAGTGGGTTGATTGAAGTTAATCTTGTTGAGGCTAAGTATACTTGGTACAGGAAGGTTTTGGACCGATTTGTTGCTAGTAGAATTGATAGGGCCTTTGTCAATGAGGCTTGTCTTGATTTCTGGGGTTCTATTTCTTGTATGACTCTTTCCAAAATCAACTCTGATCATCATCCTATTTTGGTTGACCTTGTGAGTAAGGACCCCAAACCTCATTTGCCTTTTAGATTTAATAAGGCCTGGGTTAATCATCCTGAATGTAGAACTATTGTTGAACAAACTTGGAATTCTTGGAATGGTAGGGATAATGATTTTGCTTGTGTCATTAAGCTCAAACTTCTTAAAAGAAATTTGAAATTCTGGGGTAAATATCGTTTCAGTTCCCTTGATTCTGAAATTTCCTCTCTTGAGGATTCTATTCAACAAATGCAGGCACAAAATTCTTCAAATAACTTCTCTAATGATATTTTGGGTGAGACTCAGCTGGTTTCCAAGCTTAATAATTTGTTCAATCTTAAAGATGCTTTGCAAAGAGATAATTTTAAGGCTAATTGGTTGAGAGATGGGGATAGAAATTCTAAATTTTTTAATTCTTTGCAGAGAATTAGGAAAGTCTCAAGGCCTCTGTCTTTGGATAGAAATGGGAATAATGTGTTTGATAACAGAAGGGACCTTTTTGAGCATGTTGTTTCTTATTTTAAGGATCTCTTTTCTGGTTATTTCCATCTTGATGATCCTATGGAGAGTATTATTCCGACTCTTGTTAATCAAGAGGATAATTCCAGTCTTACATCCATTCCTTTGGAATTCGAAATTAAAGAAGTGACCTTTAGTCTAAAGTCTGATAGCTCCCCGGGTCCAGATGGTTTTGGGAATTTTTTCTTTCAGACTTACTGGGATGTCATTCATGAGGATGTTTGTAGATTAGTTACTCATTTTTTTAAAGGTGGCTCTCTTACTCAGGGTCTGAATGATCAATTCCTTGCCCTTATTCCAAAGACTGAGAATGCTAATGAGATTCATTTGTTCAGACCTGTTGCTATGATCAATACTATTTTTAAAATTATTTGCAAAATCTTAGCTACTAGGTTGTCTTCTATTGCCAGTAAGATTGTTTCTCCTAATCAGTTTGGCTTTATTAAGGGTAGGTCTATTCAAGATTGTCTTATTACTGCATCTGAATGTGTTAATCTTCTTAAGAAATCCACAAGGGATGGTAATATTGCTCTCAAGTTGGACATCAGGAAAGCTTTTGATACTATAAATTGTAATTTCATTTATAAGGTTCTTCGTTTTTTTGGTTTTGATGATGTTTTCATTAATTGGGTTAAATTCATTTTCGAGTCAGCTCGTATCTCTGTCCTTGTTAATGGCTCCCCTGAGGGCTTCTTTGCTTATTCTAGAGGTGTCAGACAAGGTGACCCTCTCTCGGCCATTATTTTTTCCATTGTAGAGGATTATCTTAGTAGATTACTTTCTATTATGGCTGGTAATGGGAATCTGTATTCTATTAGTGCTGGTAGAGGTTTTGTTGCTCCCACTCACTTGTTATATGCGGATGATATTATTCTTTTCACTAAAGGGAATAAGAGAAATATTAAAAATATTAAGCGTGCCCTTTTGCATTATGAAAAAGTCTCTGGGCAAGAGATTAGCTGGGACAAGTCCTTTGTTTATTTTGGAAGGAATTTTCCTATTTCTAGGAAGAATGGCATTATTAGGGATTTGGGTATTCATGAAGGTGTTTTTACCTTTACTTATTTAGGTGTTCCTATGTTTTGGGGGAGGCCTAAAGCTTGTTATTTTTCTGATATTGTATGTAAAATCAGACATCATCTTGCTACATGGAAGGGTAAGTCCCTTTCCTTGGCTAGTCGGGTTTGTTTGGTTAGAGCTGTTATCATTTCTAAGTTTGTTTATTCTTTCATGATTTATAAGTGGCCGATCTCTCTTATCAAGAGTATTAACGTTTCAATTAAAAATTTTATTTGGAGTGGCAATATTTCAGAGAGGAAATTAGTTACTGTTTTTTGGAATAATTGTTGTAAACCCTATGATGCTGGGGGTCTTGGTATTAAAAATCTTGAGGTGTTTAATGATTCTTTACTGGCCTCGTTCATTTGGAGGCTTGTCAATGATAATTCTGAGTCTCTGGACTTTCTCCGCTATAAATTCAGGGATAGGCTCAGGAATGGAGTTTTTAATTATCTGGATTCTTCTGTTTGGCCTGCTTTTAAATACATCTTTTCCTCTATTGACTCTCATGCCAGATGGCTTGTTTCAAGGAACTCGTCTTTATCCTTTTGGAAGGCCAATTGGACTATATGTCCTTTAGGTTACTCCTTGTTGGATGATGATTTTAATGTTGATATGGATGCTACGATTAAGGATCAGCTTGATAATATGGGGGGTCTCCCTATTCATATTGTTACTATTATCAATAGTTATTGTTTCTCTAACAAGGAGGATTTTTGGGCTTGGGAACCTGCTTTTAATGGCCTGTTGACTTCTAAAATTTTTTATTGTCATTCTTTATCATTCAATATAGGGTTTAAATGGATGAGGGATCTTCATATGAACTTTATTAGGCCCTCTCGGTCTTCTTTTACCTGGAGACTGACTCATGGGAAACTTCCTACTGATTGTTTCCTTCATAAATGTGGCATCTCTCTCTGCTCTTCGTGTGTGTTTTTTCATCAACATAGGGAAGATATTGATCATTTTTTTTATTAGTTGTGTCAATGCCTCTTCAATGTGGAAGGCTGCTTTTGATATCTTTGAAATTCCAATGCCTAATATGTCTTCAATTCATCATTTCCTTCAAAGCTGGAATTCTATTTCGCTCTCTCCCCAATTGTTGGATCTTTTTAGAGTCGCTGCTTCTGAACTCCTTCATTTTATTTGGTTTGCTCGAAATAAGATGATTCATGATAAATTTTCCTTCTCGGTTAGTGGGGTTTTATTCGCTATTCTTGGTGCTATGCGTAATGTTGTTATTCCAAGGAATCATTTTTGCTTTAACTCGGTTCATGATTTGTCCGTTCTGAACAGGATAGGTGTTAAGGGTAATTTCAAGCCTCCACGTGGTACTTTAGAAGTTCTCTGGAAGGAACCTTTTTTTGGTTGGATAAAAGTAAATTCAGATGGTTCTTCTAGGGGTAATCTGGGGCATTCTGGTTATGGTGCTGTTTTGAGGAATCATACAGGGGATGTCTTTAGTTGTTTTTATGGTTCTTGTGGCTTTGCCTCTTCACGTGAGGCCGAAATGCTTGGCATTATTGTTTATGTCGATCAAGCTGTGCAGCGTGGTTGGGATAATTTATGGTTTGAGAGTGATCCTTCTGTTGTTGTTTCTTCAATTAGGATGGGTTTTTATCACTTGTACTGGAAGCTTACTAATCGCTGGATTAATTTTTTGGAGACTCTTTTTTCTTTGAATCAAATTATCACTCACGTTTATAGGGAAGCCAATTCTGTTGCTGATGGTCTGGCTAATAAAGGTGTTAATGGTGTCGATTTTGTTTGTTTTGATCAAGTTCCTGATGATCTCCTTATTTTTATTAATAAGGAACATGACAAATCCCCCATTTTTAGACATTTGTAAGTTTCTTTTGGGGCCTGTTTGTTTTTTTGGAGTGGCTTGTTTCTTTTTCTTCAGGATGGCAGTAGAGCTTTGCTGTGTCGAGTTGCTGTGGTTTCCCAAATTCTGGGATTCAGTGTGCTGATCTGGAGCAGGCTGGAGTCTGCAGAGTTTCTGGCTTCATTTGGTTTCCCAAATTCTGGGAATCAGTGTGCTGTTTGGAGCGGGCTGGAGGCTTAGTTGCTGGCTTCTTTTGGTGGAAGGAAGGCTTTTTTGTTGCTGTTTTTTGGCTAATAAAGGCCAGGGCTGATCGAGATTCTTCTATCGTGGAGATATCTTACTTGATCCGGCTTTGATCTTCTTTGGTGGAATTGGTGGCCTCATCCCATAGCCCACCCTTTTTTATTGGGTGTTTTTCGGCTCTGGTTTCTTTCTTTTTCACCTTAACCATTTTTTGTGGTTTTGGTGTTTTTTGTTTGTATTTTTCTTGTACTGTTTTCTTTTCTCTTTAATAAATTTCCATTAATAACTTACTGTGTCTCCATTTTAATTTATTTATCTAAAAAATAATTAGAAGATATATAAATGAAAATTTTTAAATTATACATCGATCATTTTAAATTTAAATTAATACAATTAATTTTACTAGTTATATAGTTAATGTGAAATTGTTTTTTCCTTAAAAACAATACTGTTTTTCAGAAAACAACTTTCCAACTTGCTTTCAGGATTTATATTAAATTAAATTATTTAAATTATGTGAATTTATTTTTATAAAATGTATTAAATATTATGGATCATCATAATTATTAGGTAAAGAGTACTATTTAATTTTTGAAAAACATGAATAGTAAATTTAGTAAATATTAATTAACTCAGAAAAATGAAAATTTGAAAATTAATGATACCAATAATTCAATAGAGACAATAAAATAGGTAACCCTAAAATTATGAATATTTATACTTTAATTTAATTTAAATAATTATTATATATATTCATAGTAGTTTTACTTTATAATTCACTGAGTAATTTGTTTGACAAAAAACATATATTTTGATACAAAAAAAACTGAAATTATATTTTTGGAATATATTAATATTCAATAAATAAATTTGTTCTATGAATAATTAGATTTTAGAAATAAATAAACTATTAATGAAATTTTATTTTTAAATAATTTATGTTAATTATGGATGATCATATATTTTTTATGAACTAAACTGTAATATTTATAGGGGCTTGAAAACTGTTATCATACAAAACCCAAAATTTCTCAATAATTGTACATGATTATCTTAAAAGTTAAATATGATATATTTAGAAATTTATTTTTATAAAATGAATATTATTTTTTCAATTAGAAGGTCGATATTATACAACTGTGAATATTTCATAATTTTCAGAGACTGTTTAAATTTTAGGTAAAAATTAAATACCCTATAATTATACAGTGTGTATTATGACATCATAATGAAACAAAGTTTATTTTATAAATAATATAATGGGTATCCACAAAAAATATATTTTTTCACTTTAACATAAATCCATTTCATGTATATTTAATATGTTTTTTAAATCCATTATGGATCCTATAAAACCGTTGATATATCTTATGATTTTAAAATCATTTCCTTAAGAACATAACACACTTCAATGTTGAAGGTTTTATTAAGTGTAATCTAATATAATAAATTTTGTACTAATGTTAAATAAAGGCCAGGGTTCTCAATGTTGGTATGAAAGGAAACATTTAGTTATTTTTGGTATTAAGAATACAAATACCCTAGTGATGTCCTTATTGATAAATATATATATATAAGAAAAAATCCATAAATTTTGTAAACTATAGATTAATATGTTTATCAGGAAAATAAATATTTATCTCGATATGACAAGTAGATGTGGCTCTGGCACATATGTACAAAGTCAAAATACCCAAAAACACTGTATTGAACTAGAGTTAACTGAGAACTTGTCTAGGAGAAATAGTCTTTCTACCAATCTGGTTTGACACTCCTAGGGTATATGATTTAGTAAATTAATAAACTCATTACAAACCATTTTTATGTGAACATAAATTCCCATAAGTTTCTAAGTTATAAAATAAATCATGGATAAAATATATTAAATCATTTTAATTCAGAATTTAAGAAATAAGTCTCATTAATAAGTTATCATTTTTATGTTCATTGTCATCAAGTATGTGAGTTTAATAGTTAATAAGTACTCATAATTTGGAGAAAAGAATAAATTATAGTGGAAATTGATTAAATGATGAAATTATACATGTCAAAATGTATATTCCGTTACATAGTAAGTCAATATGATAAATGAAAACCTTAGATGATAGAAAATAATATTGAGTAAAAAAATATTTCATATTACGATCATTTTTGTTTAATTATCGGTCATTTTACCCATCAAAAATTTGTAGTTTTATGGTCAGTGAATTTCTCCAAACCGTGATTTCAATTAGACGCTATTAGTTCATTTTTATTAGTTTTCTCTTTTAGTAATTTTTTTCACTTCCCAAAAAATTTATCTTACTTAGAAACCTAGATATGTAATGAGTTTAATACTTCTCTTTATCCCTTTTAAATTGGATTTTCTATTAACAATTTTTTGATGTGGGGTTTCAATAAATTTATTATAATGTTTCAATAAAATTTTTACGGATTTCACATTTAAATTATGAAGTTTCAATTTATTGAATAGAAGAATAATATAACATCTGGTGTTTTTAAACGAAAAAACAATGTTCAAGAGAGTATGAGATACATAACACCGAACTCAAAAAAAATATTTGTTTAAATATATATTTTTTAACAAATAAAATAAATTTTATGATATTATTAGGACTAAATTATTTTTAAATATATATTAATATCATAAATTTATTGAAAAATTATTATAAAATAATCAATAAATATTTGTTAATGACTTTTCTTTATCAAAATATGTTTTCGTCAAAAATGTATTTTATTTACATCAATGTTATAATTATTTTGCAGAAAATATGGAGTTTTTTTATGGTAATATGATCACCAATTATCATATTATAATATCAAATATAACATAAGTTGAAAATTTTGTATTTTTCATAAAATATAAACTTTTCAGTAAATAATGAATATTAACATTTTTATTTAAAATTTTCAATTATATTGATAAATTAAACATTTTAAATGTCAAATTATTATTTCAACTTTACTTAAAGGTAACAGAATTATTATATAATTATATTTAATTAAATTAATGATATTTAAGTAATATTTATGCCAGATTTTAGTATAAGATTTTTTTTTACTATTAGAATAGGATTTTTCAAAAAACTATTTTATATGGAACAATATAACTCTAATTTATTTAATTTATATAACCCATGATGATAAATGCAATAAATTAATATTTTACATTATAATTGAATATTTATATATTTAAATTCATTTAATTATGATTACTAGTCATTAATTTAATTTGAAATTGTCTTTTCCTTTAAATTATTTGTATTTTTCATTAAACTACTTTTCATCATTCATAATGGTTTTATATTATATTAAATTCTTCAACCTATTTGAAATAATTTTGATAAAATTTATTCCATATTTTGAATCATTATAGTTATTATTAGGTAATAATTTAAACTTCATTTTTTAACAACATGAATAATATATATTATAACTTTTAATTAATATATTAAAAGGAAAATAAGTTAATTAAGGGTGAAATAATTTAATAATGACTAGAAAAATGTAACTATAAAATTATGAATATTTTCTTTCCTTTTAATTTTATTAAATCGTAAATTTACTTAATATTTTTTTAATTTATAATTCATTAACTAATCAGACTGACAGAAAAATTATATTTCGATATAATAAAACAAAATTTGTGTTATTGGGTAATATTGAAATTCAATTAATTTTTTTATGAATTCATGGATTTAAAAAAATATTTTTATAATTAAATATTATTTTAACTATCATTTATTAGATATATATTACATTATAATTTTTATGAAGTAAAATGTAATTTTTAGAAGGGTTCGAAAACTATTATTGTAAAAACCCCCTACACTTCTCAATAAATGTAAATTATTATTTCTAAAGTGAAAAATAAAATATTTTGAAAATTATTTTTATAACATGAATAATGTTTTTGGAATCATAATGAAAAAATTATCCAACTATGATTTTTTCATAATTTTCAATGACAGAGAATTTTTCTGGTAAAAATTAAATACCAATAAATTTATAGTGTGTATTATGACATCATAATGGCCCAAAATAATGTAATAAATACTATAAAGGTTATCCAAGACTAAATATATTTTTTTTACTTTAATATAATGTGATAAATTGTTGGTTCATTAGTTTTATAAATCCATTATGAATCCATCAATACCAATAAAATATTTTATGGTTTTGAAATCCTTTTATTAATAGTATGACTCACTTATATATATAAAAGTTTGTTATTTTATTATGTTAGGACACTAGAGTTATAAAATAATGAAAAACAGTCAAATTTGTGAGAAAACATTTTCAAAAACAATTGGTAGGATTTTGGTTTTGGTGATTTTATTATATAGATTCCAAAACATATGTTGAGATATGATAATGAATTCCCCACGCATTTCCTATATAAACACACCAAAGCTTCAATTTCTCATCACTAAAAATCCTTGAAGCACATCATTATTATTCCACCCTTACCTTGTCTATATTCCTACCAATTTGACCCTATGTTATAAAAAAACTCATCCTAAGCATTTGGAATCACCCACTGAAGTAAGGGACCTCCCTCTCCTCTTTTCAATTCGAGCATCTTCTTCATTTTATGTCATTTTTATTGAAATTCCTAATGATGTTATATATTCTAAAATTTCCCCATTACTTTAATTTTTATTTATAAATGATTATATACTTCTTTCAATTTCATTAATCCCTCTCATGAACATTTATTTACAAATGTTACCATATTGAAATTTAGTAATGGATCCTCACCTTCTCTTCTTTATTCATGTTACTTTACTATCATATGCCTTCTATTTCCAATTAATAATTTTGGGATATGTTTTTCCATGTCCCTATTAATGTAAATTTTTCCCTAAAATGATTATAGACAACATTAAATCTCGTCAAAACATTTTACGAATTTTAATGTTTTTTTATTATACTGTTAAAATTTCACTATGATTTTCAATTACAATCAAATGTGTATTGAATAAAAATAACATTTTCTTACAAAGGGTTTCTATATTTTTAAATTATACATAATTTAGTAGATACATACATATATTTCTTTCACTCTCTTTGATCTTGTAAAAAATTTAATCATGTATTCACCCTTGTTGCATGATCTATGTGGACACATAAGCTTGATAATGAAATAAAAGTGATGAGTGTGCCCAAAATTATATATCCCTCCAAAGCATTTTGTAATGTTTTGTTTCATGGAATTTCCTATTTGGAATGTCAATGTACCTAATTCCTTTATCTGAATTTTTCCATTATTATGGTTTGTATATGTTCCTTGATTAAAATTTATGATGCACTATTTTATGTTGTTTACATATTTCCCATGTTTCTTTTAGGAATATCATGTTATATCATGTCTCAATATTCTCGTTTATACTTCTTACTATTTTTACACCATATTTATATTCTTATTGTATAATATCTACTATAATATTCATGTTATGACATGTTTTTTCCATTACTAGTCTTTGTAGCTCACCCTTTTCTTATGTATGTACATATGTTACCCTATGTACTTTTGAGTGAAAGTATGTTAAGGAAGTTTTCAATAATTATGATGTTTTTCTTATTTTAAATTTTTATGTAATATAACTATTTCATAAAGAAACTAGAATTATCAATATTATTTGTTCAATTACGGTTAATTTGTTTTTAATAAATATTGTATTATTTTTAAATAAATAGATGGGTGGTCATAGTTTGTATCAAAGGAAAAGCTTATTGATTTTTGGAATTATGATTTAAAAAACTTTATTGAAAGCGTTTGGGGAAAAACTAAGTATAATAAAACATCCCTAAATTAATATAAATATTATATTAATTGTTTTATGAAGAATATAAATCCATATTTGAATAAAAAAAGTTAATTTGGCCTGGGAATATATGTATATAGGACTAAAACCCAAAACATCACTTTGATCTAGACAGGACTAGGAGCTAGTGTTTTATAACGAGCCGTGCTCCACACCTAGTTTGACACTCTTGGGGTATATAATTGGGTAAATTCATAAGATAATTATGAAATTTTATTAGGGGAAAAATTTTCCTAATGTTATATGATAGAAAATAGGCAATTAATAACATATATTGATGTCTAAAATTTCATAAGTTAGAAAATAATTATAATTCATAAGTTAACAATTTAATGAAAATTACCTTCTAATTTGTGTGTTTAATAGCTTAAAAATACTCATCATTTGTTGAAATGATGATATTATAATATAAATTAATTAAATTATGAAATTATACTTATCTATAAAGTATATTTATTTACATCCTAATTCAGTATAGTAAGTTAATTACTTAACTCTTGTAAAATAATCTTGATTTTTTTTGATATTACAATCATTTCCAATTAATTAATTTTCATTTCACCCAACATAGATTAATGGTTTATAGGTTATTGAAAATATCCTAACCATATTCTCTATCACACCCAATTATATCTTTGATGTTATAATTATCTTTCATGTATATTTTTCACTTATCACTAATTTTATCCAACTCGAAACCAAGTTATGTGGTCACTTTCGTAGTTCTATTTTTCCCTTTTCAATAGGATGTTTTATTAACCATATTTATGATGTGGGTTTTCATTAAATATATTTTCAAGTGTCAAAACAATTCTTTTTGAGTTCAAGATAAAATTAAAAGTATTCAATTTATTTAAGGTGGAAATAATGTAACACCCCGATGTTTTTAAAACAATCACTATGTTCAATAGCGTATGTGATACACAACACCGAACAAATAATATATATATTATATTAATATTAATTTTTAAAAAATTCTATTATTTTTTTGGAGGTGATTAATATTAACTAAATTATAAAATATATATAATTTTCTTAAATATATTCAAAAATTCATATCAAATAATATATAAATCTTTAGTAATGCCTTTTGTCAATAAAAATATGATTTATTCAATAAAACTATTCTTTATTTTTATTTTATAATCATTTTATTGAAAATTTAGAAAATTATTTTGATAATATGAATTATATTTTTTATATTATAATATCAATATTAACATAAGGGGAAAATTTTTTGTTTTCAGAAAATATAGACTTTTCGTTGAATAATGAAGAATACTAATTTTATGTAAAATTGTCCTTTATTTTGGAAATGTAATTGGTTTATAAGTAAAATAATCATTTTAATTTGACTTCATGGAAACCTATGATATATTTAGTTCTATTTTATTCAAATTATTACATTTAAATAATATTTATACCATATTTTAGTAAAAAAATTATTTTTAAAATGAAAAATGTGTTTTTATGAAAACAGATTCAAATTTATTAATGTATCTCAACATTAATTAATTGAATATAACTGTAATTATAAATGATATAAATAAAATCATTAGATTATATATATATATATAATTATATAATTAAATTTATTAAACTGTGATTAATAGTTTTATAGTTAATGTAATATTACCTATAATATAGAAAAATTTATTTTTCAAAAATCAACATTCCATAATCCTTATAAGTTTAATATTAAATTAAATTATTTAAGCAATGTGAATTTATTTTGAAAAAAGGGATTCTAAATTTTTAATCATTATAATTTCTATTTTTTAATAATTCTAACTTCAATTTTGCGCACTATGGATATTAAATATAGTAAATATAAATTACCATGAAAAAAGAAAATTAGTTAATTAAAGGAAAAAATAATTTACAAAGATTAGATACTACATAACCTTAAAATTATGAATATTTGTTTTTCATTTTCATTGAAATTATTATTATAATTAATCCTTGTAGTTTTTACATTATATTTGATTTAGTAATTAGTTTCACACAAAATTATATTTTGTTGCAATAAAACAAAAAATGTATTTTCTTGGTAATATTATATTTCCAAAAAATAATGGATTTATATGAATTAATAGATATGAATAATAAATAATATTTTTGTAAAATTGTATTTTTAATTAATTTTTATGAAATATAAATGATCATATAATAATTATGAAGTGAAAGGTCATTTTTATAGGGGTTAAAAAATATTAATTTGCAAAAAAACCCCATTATTTCTCAATAAATATTGTTTCTTATTTTAGATGTGAAAATTATAATAATTAGAAAACTATTTGTATGAATTAATATTATTTTTGGTATCAAAATCTATAAATTATCAAATAATGAATTTTTTATAATTTTCGGAGACATCACATTTTTGGGGTCAAAATTACATACCATATAAATATATAGATTTTATTATGATATTATAATGACCCAAAGATGATATAATAAACACTATAAATGGTATCGATGAACAAATAAATTTTGTACCATTGAAATAATATGATTTCTTCATTATTTTATTAATTTTTTTAAAAAAATTGAAACCTACAAAACCATTAATATATTTTATGGATTTAAAATCCTTTCTTTTAGAGTATGACTCACTTCCACATAATCTGGGAATTATATTATTAATTTCTCCCCCCATACTTATAAAATAATTAAATCCACTCCCATTTGGTATACATCATGTGCGAAAACCATTGTAGGGTTTTTTTGTTATGTTGTTATATAGAGTAGAAAATCTATGTTTAGAAATGACAAAGAATTCCAAACTCCTTTCATATATAAACCCACCAAATATCCCATTTACCAATACTAAAAATCCTTGTATCACATCCATGCTCTTACATCCCCTCTATAGATTAATTGTAATGTTCTCTCAATCCCTCAATAAGCTCCTCACATGCATTTGAACTAACACACTCAAGTAAGGGACCTCTCTCTATTATTTTATATTCAAGAACCTTCATCATTTTAGGCCTTTTGTTTCCTATTCCTAATGTGGAGATATGTCCTTAAATATCTCCATTATTATAAAAATTTTGTAAAAGTTATTATATACCCCTTCACACTCATTAATACCTCCTATTGACCATTATTTTTACCCATTACCATGCCAAAATTTATTAGGGGATCCCTACCTTCACATCTTTACTAATGTTTCAATATTATATTATGCCTTGTATTTACAATTACTAAAATCGGGATATGTTATTAAATGTCCCTATTAATTCAAAGTTCATTTCCAAATGGTTATATACCCCTTTCTCTTTCATCAAACCATTTTATAAATTTTTACATAATGTCATTATGCTGTTGAAATTTCACTGTAATTTTATACACTAACCAAAAGTGTAGTAAATACCCATACCCTTTTCCTAATAATGTTGTTCACATTTATAAAATTATACCTTTTTTATTTTATAATTACATGTATATATTCCACACACATTGATCTTGCAATAAAATATTAATATTAAGGAACCCATGTTGTATGATCTTTGTGGAACACATAACCATGAGAATGAAGTGAAAGTGATGGGTACCTCAAAATTATATAGCAATCCAATGCATTGGATAATATTTAGTCTCATGAGATGTCACATTGGGATAGGGAGAAAACCTAATTCCTTTATTGGAATTTTTCCATCATGGTTTATTATCACTTAGCCTTGACATATGGTTATGATGTATTTTTTTAAGTTGTTGTCACTTTTCTCAAGTTTCTTTTCTTGTTGTCTTGTTTTGTCATGTCTCATTGTTTATGATTATGGTACCTAATATTTTTATACCCCATTTATATGACTATTGACTAAAATTTATTACCCTCTTCAGGTTATTCCCTCTTTATTCATTTATTGGGATTTATATCTAACCATTTACCATTGTATGCCCCAATTTACCCCTTGCAGTTTTAAGTGTGAGCATGTTATTAATGGATTTAATAGAACATATGTTTTACATATTTTAAATTGTAGTTTAATTTATATAATTCCAAAATACACTAGACTTTTTAATCATTAGAGTTGTATTAAGTGTAATATTATGTAATAAATCATATATAAATGTGAAATAAAGAACAGTTTTTTCATATATGTACTCCTAAAATTCATCTAAGGAATATTCTTATGTCTTACACACAACTGATGGTACCCCCAATGATGATGAATATTAAAGAACCACCAGGGTCACAAAAATTAATCAAATATATTTTCAATCCTAGGTGAAGGATACATGTTCTTAATCATCACTTGCTTAAACTTCCTGTAGTCCACATATGGTCTTATTATATTGTCTTCCTTCTTAGAAAACCACAAAAAACACCTTAGGTATATGTACTCATTCGGATAGATTTCAATACCTCTAGATTCTCAATTTTCATGTCCAGCTCCTTAAAATTATCTATTATCATATGATATTTTGGGATCGATATTGTTTGATTCCATGGAATATGTTTTATCTCAATGGTAACCCCTCTATCATAAGGAATTCCTAACAAGTATTTAGGGAAGACCCTAGTGTTGAGGTCCACTACAATATGAAAGGAAGAGGATACAACTAGAACTACCATAGGAATCATTGCAATTATCAATTAATTTATAGCTCTCAACAAAAAAAATATGGTCTCACTCTACTATCTTCCAAATCCCACTCGCCAATAAAATTAAAATTATACACCTTATGTGAAATGTAGGTTACCCTTACCTGATAACAGTTGATTAGATCATAAAATATGGCCACCTAGTTCATCCAAAATATTTCATCAAAACAATTAATTTCAAGGATTATAAAATCCTATAGATTTACACAGATAGCAGAAAACATGGTACACTCAAGAAATTTCTAGATATTTTAACCATTTCCCAAAGGCATGTCTATAGGGAGAAAATCATAGAAAAATTTAATAGGTAAAATTATGCTTGTAACAACTTGAGTAGATATAATGAAATGTGAAAGATCAGTATCAAAAATAAATTTAGAAAGAGTATAGGTGATAAAAAATACCTTAAATAGTAAATATATTCTTATCACTATCATGTGAAAATTATTCCAATGCATACATAATTATTTCTTTAGCTTCATGGTAAAATACTAAGTATGAATAAATCACATGATTCCCCACCATATAAGGGGTCTGATCCTACTGCTCTTGACCTCGCCCAGTCACATAGATTATTTCCAGATCCAAACATGACTCCCTATGAGAGATGGTATGTGACTACTATAAGTAGAAATGTTTCAAATTCCCTATCTTTATTCATTAGTGGTGTTTCTTATGGGGGTAAAGGTAATACATGAATAATGTACAATATTCCCATGGTTTTAACATTACAAAACAATACATCCCCTAAATGAAAGGAAGAAAAACCTATCACACACTATTTTCATATCATTGTATTTTTTATTCACCCCAACCCCCCTTTTCATTCCGTTATAATAAGTCATCATAGTAACATCGAGTAGTACACATATTGATCCAGCATAAAATGGAAGGATACTTGTTTTAAATGAATCCTATAAACATTTATAAAAGTAAAGATCCTCACAAAACACCTTAGGATAATTCTCTTGGTCAAATTTTCTAACAGGGTGTCTGATATCTAGATAAAGACATATCCTTATATTCCTAGTATTCTTCTCTTCATTCCCATTCAAGAGAGAAAACAATGGACCCAATATGTCAATTTTTTTGAAAACCTAGATATTAGCATCCATACCTTTTGAATAAATAAAAAATCCTCAACAAATTACTACATCCTCATACATGGAAATAATTCATGGATGAAGAGGACAATAAATTTCATTCAAGTCAGGCCAACACTAATCCTTGTATAGTTCAAAACACCCCACCAACTCTAGGTGGTTTTTCGTATTATAAAGGTATCCAACATCACTCAACATCCTATGTAGTCTGAAATATATCCCAGATATCTTAAATAATTTCCATCTTGTCCATAGAATCTTGGGTAAATATGGTACCCTATAAGGATAGAGGGTTTTTGAGTGGAAAGTCCAAAGCATAATTTACCTTCATCTCGGATACTCCTCTTCCATGAATAGACACTAAGTGGAAGACTCGTAGATGATGTTTCCATTCTTTCAGAACCACTGGATGGGGTGTGAGTGAATTATTCTATAAATATAGTTGTAGAATTAGGCCATCTATATTTGCTTGTGAAACCAGTAACACTTATCTATGTTGTCCCACTCAACATAATTGATTTTGGATTATCTAAATGTAAAAAATTACACTTATAAAGCCTACTAACATTCGATTTTGATAAAAACCTATAAAATTTATAGTCATAATAAGTGATCCTATAGATAGAAGGACCATAGGAGGCTAGCCAAAACAATAATTCACATCCCTCATACTTCAACCTAAGGCTCAACCATTGTCCTATATACATGTATTTTAGGGAGAATCATATATATAATAGAAATAAATTCTCAATTTTGAGATAATAATTCCAAAAAAACATTTCACAACAGAATAGAGTAAAGATATATCAAATAATAGTGAAGAAAAATCAAGGGTTAAAATTAATGAACTATTATATAGAAAACAACATGTATATATATGGCATCTGATCCTACAATCATACTCATGATGTATGAACACACCCAAATCACATAAAACAACTATTGTATTCTCATACTAATTATCTCTATGGTCTATTACTCATGAGTTGGATAGGCAAATGGAAACTATCCTAATCAAGTTCCACATAGACTATCTCCTCTCTTAGGGGATCCCTAGAATAAAATAAAGGAAACCCTATGCCTTCGATATAATTTTAAAACACCCTAACCAAAACCAGCATTTTTCAGATAAAGGTCCACATGACCTAATGTGAACTTCCTCATATAAAATAGGTTTCTAACTTTTTTGAGGTTCTAAATAATATGAAGAAACTATACCATCTATAAATATAGGCATCATCATTAACTCACCACCATCAACATAAACCATGAAAATATCACCGTAAGAGATAATATAATAATTTTAAATAGAAAAGATGAACTAGAATGATTAGATTGAACTCATGTGTGGAAAATCAAACAAATTCTTAAAAAATGGAATGGTAAATTAATTAATTAGAAGTATTCCGGAGTATGTTCTAGTATCACATGTGACTCTATGTCTCTATCTCTTCATCACATTGACATAGGGCCATTGAACTTCACTAGATCTAAGGAAGATAATATTTTGAAACATTTTATATTTAAATTAAATTTGTATAATCTCACCAGATTGTTATTTTATTGGAAATTGTCACATTTTTTATTTTGGTAGAATTTTAAGCTTAATAGTAAAAATAGCATATTTTGGAATTAAACTACATTTATTTTATTCTTTATTTCAACCATAAAATTTTATAAATTGAATTAAATGGTGAAATTATTTCTTTTTACACTTCCATATGTCATATTCCTCATTTAATCCTTTTATATCAAAAGCTAAATCCATCATTTGGAGGCCCAAAACAAGCATATAATTTGGGCCTTAAAAACTGTATGTAGATCTGTAATCCTTTAAATATGATATTATATCATAAATTTGAACTTCCCAAAAGATATAAAATTCAAAAAATAAATGCATAATGATTTTTGTAACAACATTAATAGTTGTAGCTATGTATTATTCATCTAAAAAATAAGTCATTAATGACTAGTAAGTTATATCATTGGAATTAGAATAATATCCTAGGTAGATTAAATATTCTAATGTAAAAGAGGAATAAATATTTAATATGAGGGAAAATAAAGATTAAATTTGGAGGATCGAATTGGGAGATAAAATTTAAAATCTTGCAAGAAGGATATATTCCATGATTCTTCAATTTAATGGCCTATACACATACATTATTTGGGTGGACAATTTTGGAGCCAACATTTCACTCCCCCATCCTCTAAAAATGTACCTCTTCATCATTCCAAATGGTTAGAAGCATAGGTTTTCCATTTTAGGTAAACATTTGTTTTATACTGATGTAATCTCGTTGTACTTGTTTAATGTAGATTTATTAATCTTCTTTTTTTCTCTTTAATATTCAATTTTGTGTTCCACCACTGTGATTCTTCAAATCTCAGTGCTATTAGAGAACAAACTCCCATAATTGTTCAAGGGGGAGTGATTATTCTTGAGTTTTTTGTAAAAAATATTCACAATATATTATTTGAAGAATTTAGATAGTGGTGAAACTATTTTGGTTTATATTTGACCCTACTTTAAATTCTATTGATTTCTTCTTCCCTTTTTAATATTATTCCTCTCCTTCATTGTCAAAATGATGCAACTTGGGTGGAGTCGCATTATGGTGATGTTGTGAGTGAGTATTATATTACTGAAGAGACTTGATGTGGGATAATAACTATTCATGGTAAGGTTTTTAGTTATTAGGTTGATCTCAGTAATGATTAGAATATTGAGAATAAATATTTTTTAAGGAATAATGATTTCATCACCACAATCTCCCAAGAACGACAATGATTCTTCAATAACTAATTTGTGCCTTCTCTTCTATATTTTGTTTTCTTATTCTATATTTTTTATTGCATTAAAATATATTTATATATTATGATTATGAATTTAAACACCCCTTATATTAGTTTAGTAGTATATTAGTTAGCTTATAAATAGTGATAATAAGAAAATTGGTGTTTTAATGCATTCTCCATGAGAGATCGACCCTAGGGTGAACACTATATTATATTTTTAAGAAATAATAATATATTGGTGTGAGATTCACAAAAAATATATGTCATCAATTTGGTTCCATTTTCAGGGAGGCCAATCAATTGTATACATTTTTTTCGAAATAAAAAAAATCCAAAATTTCAAAACCCAATAGAAAATTGAACTTAGTTGCATATATTTACTTTCATGGTTCAAAGAATGAATTTCAAGGTAATTTTTCAAATTAATTTCATGATTAAAATATTGATGAGTCCATAAAACAAGTATCATTGAAAAATTAGTTGGATGAGAATGATAAATGATAAAAGAGTTGAGGAATCAATTGGCATATATTTTCTACTCCTTGTAGTAATTGGAAGCTCAAATGAAGGATCGTAAAAAAAACAGATCAAAGCTTCATTTAGAAAAATTTTAAATTTAAGTTCCATGTGAGGAAAAATTATAAAATAAATAGCCCCAAACCTATCCATACCATTACCATAGGAGGTTGAATAAGAATAATTTCTAGATGATGCACATGGGGTGGATTAAGGTGAATTGTATGAATACTAGGATGATTTTGTAGAAGCTTAAATTGTATGTGATTCTCCCCTATTTGTAAACATAAAATCTTTTCCTCTCTACCTCTCTCTTATTTTGGAATATGATGATGAATATTCACCTCTTGTGATGGAGTTTCCAATGGTCCCTCCAATATAAATCATTTTCCAATATGACTTACTTGAAATGGAATATTTTCTTATTTATTAATTATGTTTCTATCTTATTCAAAATGAATAATGTTATAAATTATCCATTTTTAAAGATTACTATAGAGTAAAAATTGACCAGGCATTGGATCTTTAGGAAGATATCACACAAGTTGTAGTAATTGTAGAAGAAGAGATGGAAAAGAATATAGTAGTGAAACTGCCTTCTCTATAACAACTCATATCCTATATGGTGTAGGACGCCATATAATTCAACCAAGAGTACATTTATATTCTCTCCCCTCCCCCTCTAAACACCAAAAATAAATATTTTACTCCCTTTAGGGGTTTGGGGTTATTTGTATTTCCTTTTGGGGTTCTCACTCAATGAATATACTGATGGATGTTAGGAGAAACAAAATGTGGTGGTTTCTAATAATGAAACTCCATCCACCATCATATTGGGCTTAAATCACTGCAACCTCTTGACTAGGTGTATTAAAATCCTAGTTCCCACATGGGGGTCCAAATGAAGTTCTATCCAAATTTTCCATTCCCTTTATTTTTATTTTTTCCCTTATGAATTTCTTTATTTTATGATTTCTAGGTTTAGTTGTAGTATCTAGAAGCATAACTCAATATTATCACTGAAAAATATTATCATATAGTATATTTCCTTCCCTTTAGTTTAGTTTCATTTTTTATTAAGATAAAATGAGGGATATTTAAATTTATGTGTGGGGGTGTCATCATGCTTAGTTTTTGTGTCTTTTCTTGTTTTCTTTTTGTTTTTCAATTTTTTAGGATCAATATGCTAAAATGAATATTCTTATCACTTTTTACACATAAATTATTTTTTATAATGTCAATATTATTTTTAAATAAATGAATTTTAAATGAATTTGGATGTGATAACCTCTTCCATAAATTGGATTTTCATGCTTTTTTATGAGTTTCACCGATTTTAGAAATCTATTCCCTTGAAACACTAAATCAAAATATTTTTCCAATTCAATGATAATTTCTGAACCAGTTTGATATACATTTCATTATACCCAAACATTATTGTTGTAAACATGGATTTTGTGTGAGAATAGGAATTTGTGATTTTTCTCTTTCAAATATTTCTGTTTAATGAAAAAAATTTACATGATTGAGGGACTTCTTTGGATGTAAACAGAATTACCTGAGACCTACCCTTACATATATGCTTTATTATCCAAAATATTCCATGTATTTCCTAAGAGTATTAAGCCACATATCATGGTAATGATTCCTTACCTAAATACACTCTTAGTAAATTTTCATCGATATTTCATTATTGAGTGTGGGGGAATACCCTTAGTATGTGTTATTTATAATTTGTTTCATTTGTGGGTGATGTGAGGTTTTTGTCATCATTTTGGGATCTTGAGAAAGAGATAACTAGTATTAATTCATCATTTCATTGAACATTATTTATTTCATCCGGTTCTCCTTCAAAAAATTAAAACAAAAATGAAAATTAAAATATAAAAAAATGGAGAAAATATTGAATTTATCATTGTATTATATTTTATGACTCACGTAAATATCAAAAATAAAGGTATTTAATTGTCAATAATTCATTATATTAAATATTTATCTCATTATCAACAAATAAAATTCAAAAAATAAACAACATAATGTTGTGCCTTTCTTGAGATTTGAAAAAAAAAGTGTGGAAATTTGGGATTATTTACTTATTGTAATCATTGATTCCTCATGTACCATGACATAAAAATGGGTGTTTTGTTGTGTTTCACATTTTTAAGGGGTATTATATGAGTTTTATCCAATGTTTTCACTTGATTATTCTTACATTATACTTAAGAGTCAAACATCCCCTTTTCATCAATAAATGATTCAATAATTTTCCCCGAACCCAAATCCAAAAAATTCAACTGAAAAAATTCCTCATTATTTAATTCATTTTCATGTATATCTTTATGGATATGTGATAATTTTCACTTTTTAATGTTTATACATTAAACATTAAAGAATGAGCATAACTCTATATCTAATTTCTCTTAAAATAAGACTGACATAAAATTCAATGTGAGGTAGGTTTTGATTGAGAAATGGATGGATTTATGATGTTGAAAAAAATTAAATCTGAGGAATGAAAATGAAATATATATTTTTTCATAAAATAGATATTATAAAATTTTATTTTATATTAGATCATGTATGTTTTATCATTTTTTATTGTTGTGTGGATTTTGATTTGAATATATGGTGATGGCCCGAGAGAGTAATGTTTAAGTGTGGGGGTGATGAAAATAATATTTTCAATCATTTTATACTATAATTAAATTTTTATAAACCCATCCTAGTGTTATTTTTTTGTAAATTGTCACATTTTTACATTTTAGTGTAATTATGATCTTAATTATAAAAATGCCATAAATTTGGATTTTAAAAATATTAATTTTATTTTGTATTTCAGCCATAACTTTTTCAAATAGGATTTAAATTGTTAAATTATTTATTTGTAGTACTACATACATCTTGTTAATAATTTACCCTTTTGGGAGCCAATGCTAAATCCATTATTTGGGGGACCAAAACCATCTCACAATTAGGTCCTCGAAAGCTATGCACAGATCTAGAATACTTTTAATATGAGATTATATCTTGAATATAGATAGCCCAAAATAGCTTAAATTATACAAAGAGATAGATAACAATATAGGTAACAACTTCCATAACTATTCATAGACATTATTTTTTCGGATTTATGGTCAATAATGCATTGGAAATTTGAGCATTGGAATACGAATAGCCACCTATACAGAATAAATGTGACTATGAAAAATATCCATAAATCATTCGTATGGTGGCCAATAAAGATGAAATATTGAGGTTAGATGTGGGAGATAAATGGATCAAACTTTGAGAAGGATGTATTCCATTATTATTCAATTTAATGTTCCATCCATGAACATTCTTTCAGAGGACGATTTTGATGCCAAATTTTCTATCCCCTCTCCCTATAAAAATATACCTATTCTACATTCTAATTTTCTAGAATCATAGGTTGGCCATATTTTGTAGAATTAGGATTTATATTCTAACAATATTCTTTTAGATATTTAATGCAGTATTGTTCATATTCTTCTATTCTCTTTCATTTTATATTTTGTGTTCCCCCACCGTGATCCTTTTAATCTCCATACAAGTGGGTAAATAACTATCATTATTGTTTGAGGGGGGAGTGGTGGTTCTTGAGTTTGTTATGATTAAATGTTTCTCTGTAATTAATTCTATGAATTTAAATAATTAAGATATTGGTTTGGTGTAGGTTTAACCATAATTTCACTACTATTGAGTTCTTCTTCCCATTTTCATCTTATTCTTCTCATTTATCATCGAAATGATGCATCCAGGGTGAAATATAATGATGGTGATGATGTGAGTGAGTATTATATTTCTTTTAAAAATTCAGTGTGGGATAATAGCAGTTCACAGCATGGTTTTGATTGATTGGATTGATCTCAACATTGAATCAAATATTGAGAATAAATATTTTCTAAAGAAAAATTATTTTTTCACCATGATCTCCCAAGAAAGACAACGATTATTCACTTAGTTCATTATTTCATATCTTCTCCATTTTGTTTTATTTAAAAATCTGTTTTTTGGTGCATTAGTTTTTTATTTAAATATTAATTTTATTAATTTAACCCCCCCCCCCTCATTTTAGTTTAGTAGTAATTAGTCATTTTATAAATATTTCTAGTAGAAAAATTGTTGTGTAAGCAGCCTCCCCAAAAAGTTGACACTTGGTTGTACGCTATATTGCATTTTTATGTAATAATAATTTACCAATGATAGATTCATGAAGAATACCTCTCATCTGGATCCCTATACATGAAATATATATACACATCGAGATGCCCATACAGTGTGTGAGTAATAACCAGTAGTGCTCCACCAATGTGTTATTAGCATAAGTGCACATGTTTATAGAGGATTATTCAATGGTAATAAAATAAATACTCAGACCAGAATAAAATTCCAAACTAATTTTTTTTGTTTCGACTAACCCTTTATAAACCAATGTCATACC
This sequence comes from Viscum album, assembly GCA_963277665.1. NCBI lineage: Eukaryota > Viridiplantae > Streptophyta > Magnoliopsida > Santalales > Viscaceae > Viscum > Viscum album. The sequence goes on along the minus strand of OY728137.1, from coordinate 298,612,081 downwards.
CACTTAGTCTCAATGTTAGAAGTTTTAGATTATGGATGTGGTAATTTTACAAGAGAAGGAATCCCCCCCCAAGTATTATCAATAATAGTACTAGACATAGGACTCTAGGTCAGATCATACAATCCCATCATTCCTTAATTTTATCTATAATTTATGATTCCTGAAAAATAATGGTCCCGGTAATTGGATCTCATATCAGCTCACATAAAGCCATCAGGACATGTTATCAGCTCTCAGGTTAGATCACATAAGACCATAATTCCCCTTGGTCAGGAAATGGTAGAACATCATTCCCCATCATAAAACCTAGGCATATCATCATGTTACATGCAGTTTTTGAACACGATCTCCTTCTAGGTCCACTGATCCATGATGGTTCAGTCATTCACTTTTGTAAAATTCATAAATCAACAACAATATATAATCTATGAAAAACATTACAAAGAAATAGAGGAGTTATATTAGTAAAATATATCCAGATACTTTTCATATAAAAAATGGTTTCCATGGGAGACACTTGTATACACATGAATTCCAAATCACACTATGTGTATCTATGTTATATCTACACATGGATTACATGTCATTTCATTCCAGGTACTCATTGAAATGTCTGAGTATACGAAAGTACAAGGAAACAAAATCAAGATCCTTTTTTATTTTAAGGGCATTTTAACTCAAGTACGCAGACTTCAATGTCTATTTTAATCAAAAGTTGATAACTAATTCATGCTCATACACTAAAATAGTTCAGACTAGACACCAATGATTTGGGAAACAATATCAATTTATCAAAAATAATACTTATATCAATTTCCCATAAACAGATAGTGATATAATATTAGATATGGGTCATCCTAGGAGAAATGAGGAAAACTAATATGAACTAGAAATAAAGTCACCTATAATCATAATGAGATAATCCACCATTTTATAGGGTTAATGAAATATAATTGGTGTTATAATAACACTAGAAGAATACCTAGATTCACCCAATGTATGAGAGGAAATGTTTATAAAACTTTAATAGATTTCTGGGATTTAGGGGCCCTTGGAATTTATAGAAATTTTAAGAAAACATGTTTCGAAGTGTAGACTATAGTGTTATTCCACAATGTGTATAATAATATTAACATCTATGGTGAAAGGGAATTACCCATGAAACATTGGGTCCATGTAAAAATCACCTCCTTAATGAATGAATTATGCAGTGGATATATATTATAAACTAGGGGTGCAACATGTTGCATTTTCAATCACACTTTTACAAACTCCAATCCCACATATAGACACTACAACGCAACCACATCTCCATAGAATAGTGACCCTAAAAATAGAACAAACACCAAAAATAAAATTTGATCCACAAGTCATAGCCAAAATACCACACCATATCTTTTTAAAAATATCCAAACTAATCAATTAAACCACTATGTTATGGTGCACTAACCATATGACAACCACAGTCGCCCTGATGTGAGACAATATCCATTTAGAAGAATACGATTCCACCTAATGAAGTAGTTCAACTTCCCTTTTTTCCTCCGAAACCGTCCATTGGCTATCTCTAAAAATTTGAGGGTTTTATAGTAATTAACACTCATGATTTTGACATTTCAATTATTTTTTCTGTATACTTTTATACAAAATATTTTTCTATAAAACATAATTTCATATATAAATAAATGATTATTTGAGTCCAATGTTTATTATACTAATTGAAAAATATATTACATGGCCTCATGGTTTCGAAATAGACTAGGTTGATTTTTTTCTTCCCTGTATATGTCCCTTTTTAGGTATTTATTCTCATCCTATGTACTCAAATTGTTTTATTGTGTGTAAGGAAGAGTAGGAACAATGATGACATCTTGTTGAAAACCATTAATATTTTTTATGAAAAGAAAATATTTTTAACTTTAAATGAATTTTATTGTGAATGAAAATGTTAAATGAGTGGAAGTGACCACTATTAATTTTGTTTTTATAGAGTAATGAAATATAAAACTATAAACCTGAAAAGTTATTTAAGAATGTTATAAAATGATTTATTATATAGTAATTAGATCAGGGGTTGAATAGAACTCAGTCCTTATATATGGAATTAGTGTGGAGTTTATACACTATTATATGTTGGGATACTATAAGTAATTACCCTAACAATATTTTTTTATTTTTATTAATAGATATATTTCGAATATTTCCATTTTTATTGATCTAACATATTTCTTTTTAGGATGGTTTACTATAGAGGAAATAGGAAAACTTATATAGAAAGGGACCAGTAGGAAAATAACCAAACTAGTTAGTTCGAATTCAAAATAAAAAGTTTAGAGATTTAATATATATATATATATATATATATATATATATATTACGTGTGCCATTAATATTCGAGAATTCCAGGTTAGGGAGAAACCACATTAAATATAGTAGATCATGTATATAATCAACAATTTATGGAAACAACATCTTCTATAATTTAGTAGATCTTCCAACATAGCAGTAGTTGTCGTATGGATTAAATATTTTGATATGTTACTCAAATTCATGGGTTATTCAAATCATAAAAAGGTAATTATATATATTTATAATTTTTATGGTGATGTTTATCATTGGTGTTCAGGGGTAAATAATACCAAAGAAAGGGAATAGATTTATTGTTTAGAATGTGATGAATTTAATAATATTTTCTTTTGAAAATATTTTCGAAAATTTTTTATACTTAGGATGGAAAATTAATTCATGGAATTAACATAGAAACTATAATATTTAGTCTCAATGTATAAAGGAAACGTCCACTTATTAGAAAAAGAAATAGAAATTGTATTTGGGATCTTGATAGTAAAATTAATTAGTCTTACTCTATGTTGAAGCAGATATATCTATTCGAATTATCTTCTCAGGAATTTAAATGTATTGAGAAACTTATTGGATATTCCAATATGGTATACATTATTTTCTATTATCATGTGGTCTATCATAACAACTATAAAAAGAGGTCTATGTGGAAGTAAATAGGGAAGCATCCATTGATGAAATCTGTTGGTATGAAAATAATGTTTCCATTTTGTGATAATTTTGGTAAAAATAACCCTTGTTAATATCTTATAAAATATAGGAAGTGATTATAACATGGTACATTTATACATTTTTCCCATGAATACAACGAAATTGATCATAGTTTTACTCTATAAATTAATGAAAAGATGAATATAATATGTATTAACTATAATGAGATTGGTCATTATGAGAGTTCTTATCCAAAATAGAAATAAATTATTGAATCATTAATATCATATGAAAATTGGTCTGGATATATAATTTTTGAATATTTTGGTGGTTGTGGGACTATCTAATAATGATGTGTTAGGTATATTACTTTTTTATTTACATTATACCAATGTATTTTTTGATTTGGTGTCCACACATTCTTTCATTTATGAAAAAAAAATTTAGTTAAATTTGAAATTTCAGTTCAATAAATAAATTTGTAAATTCGGATGAAAACACTTGGGGTGGCACTAAGGTAATAATAAATTACAAAAAACATAATTTTTTTCTTTGGAAATAATTTACTAGAAAACATTGGCTTCTTAATTCTTATAGAAAATGATATCAATATTGATATAGAAGTCATTTATGTCTAAATTCTAAGATATATTATTGACCTAAATAAATAATTTCTTGGATTATTTTTGTTTGTATACAATAATAAATTCATACATTTGAAAACATATCAGGATAAAGATAAATTGATTAAACATGTTAATATGTTTTACTTGAATATTAGGATGATCTTGTTTTAAATGAATATTAGGATGAATTTTCAGATAAATTTAATGGTATTATAACTTATGAGGATATTTAATTTACTATTGTTTTAGATTCTGATGTTAAGGTGACATTAAAAACTCCCTATCAAACTGATCAAGTAGAACTTTGAGAATTGAAAAATTTAGTTGCAAGAGTTTTTTGATTAATGGTTAATTTTTCCTTGAATTAAAACATAGGAAGATTTTATTTTTTTTATAATGGATCCTTGAGGATTTTAATTAATTATATAACATTGAATATCATCACTTTTAAGAATAAGTATTTTCTACCTCTTATTGATGACCTCTTTGATCAGAACTAGGGTGATGAGTATTTATCAATTAATAATATTTGGTTTGTGTATCATCGACTAATAGTAAAATAATATCACACTCTAAATATGGTTCTTTTGGCATTGAATATGAATTATGTGGTTTTTTTATTCCCTTTGGATTGAGAAATACTCCATCTATATTTATAGACTGTATGAATATTGTTTTCAATGAGTTATTCAATAAATTTATCATTGTGATAGTTGATGACATCAAGGTATATAATAAAGTCTATTGTGATCATGAAGAATAATATATGTTCTATTATGAAAACCATAAAAGAAATGAATTTATATAGAAAATTTATTAAAATTGTATTCTAGTTGTGACAACATTATTTTCCTAGAATAGTGGGTTGCTACTGATGGTTTGTTGAAACATTTTCTCAGTTACCTGATACACATAATAGGTAAACTCAGAATGGATTTTGATTCAACTGGATGATATAATGTGATGAATGTTTCCATAATATTATAATATGATTTTTGAATGCTCTATTTTTTCCCTTCACTCAAAAAATGGTGTGTGTTTATCTATATTTATGTTTCATTTAATGGACCTAGTTGTTTTTTCATGCAAAATGATTGAGTAATTTCATATTCTTCATGAAAATTTAAAACATTAAAGAAAAATTATCCCTAAAATTCTTATAATTAAATGTTGAATTGTTTGATTAAAAAATATTTACACCTCATTTATATGGAGTAAAATGTGAAATATATTTTGATAATAAAATTTTGATGTATATAGTCACTAAAAATAGTAAATAATGAGAAAAATATAATGGATATAATGAATTAAGGAGTTTTACTGCAAGATTAATTACATTCTCGGAAAAATAAATAGAGTATTTGATTCATTAAGTTATAAATATAATGCATCATTAACTATGATTTGAAAATAATATGACTATTTTGTTAAAAAAAAATGATCATTGTCCTAGGAATTTTGCATCCAGAAACATCCTCACATTTGTGTCAAGGGTCAATAAATTCATTATTATTGGAATTAATTAAGCAACCATGGAAGGTGGAACATGATTTATAGGAAAATGTTGGATGTGTTAGGAAATGTATATTTCCAGAATTTATCATCGAAATAGAATATTTTTTGATATTTAGAAATAGAATATGTGTGAATTTTGATTCTTAAAAGAATAAATAATTATAAAATGAATAATATAGGTCTCTATTTTTTGTACATCATAATAGCACAAATATGTATATATAAATTTAGGAACATTTTCGGTGTGATAGAATGAAAAGAGATATTTTTGACTATACCTAGAAATTATGGACTTGTTAATAGATTAAAGAAGAATTATAATAATAGAATGGTATATTCAACCTTTTACAGTTTAATAATATCAATGGAAGATTAAATCCACAGATTCTATCATTAGATTTCCAAAGGCATCTCAAATTAATAATACAGTATGGGTTATTGTTTGTTGTATCATTAAATTTTTCCATTTTCATCATATTCAAGATAATATATATTTAGATCATTTTTATAGACATTATGCTGAGTAGATAATCATATTTTAATGATTCCCCCTATCTAATATATATATTAATGATCCCAAGTTTACCTCTAAATTTTCTAAAATCAATGAATATTCATTAGGAACATTATTAAATTTCATTACATCTTTTCATCCTCAATCATATAGATTATCAAAGTGAAAAGTTTATATATTACATTTTTTGAATTGAGATTATTCATTATATCAATTGGAATTTTGGTATCAATATTATCCATTAGTTTAATTTTATTATAATAATATTTTTCCTTCTTTTACACATATAGAACATTTTGAAGCATTGTATGGAGAGTGGTTTCACACTATAAATAATTAGGTTGAAGTTGGTGAAAGAGAGTTTTTGAAGATGAAATTGGATGAAGATATGGTCTAAGAGGGTAATTTCATTCAACAATACATGAGGGATGCTCCGAGTGGGATGAAAAATAATATTCCTAATTGGAGGAAATATATTTTATTTCAGGTAGGCGACCATGTTTTTCTTAAAATATCTAAATGGAAAGTGTTATGTGTTTTGATAAAAAGGGAAATTTAATTTCGTTTCTCATTATACCATAAGAAATTATAGAGAATATCATATCAATATCTTATTGAGTGTATTTTCTTTTGAGTTTAATAAATGTACAATATATGTTTCATTATTAATTATTAATAAAAAATTATCATTGAAGCATCTCATCTTTCGAGTCCTAAATTATTTCTATTTGAAGAGAATTTTACTTATGTTGAATAACCTATTCATATTCTTTACCATAGAGATTATTTTTATAAAACAATTTTATTCACTAAATTATGATTTCATGCAAAAAAACATATGATTCAAGATGTAATAAGGAAATATAAAAATGCTATGAAAGAAAAAAATCCACATTTTATTATGAATAGACTAAAAAATTGAAAGGTCGTAATTTCAAAAAGGGTGAAGGATGTCACAACATAGGTAATATTAATAATATAGTAATTTAATTCCTTATTAATACCCTTTAATTTTACCATTCTTGGATTATTTATTATAAGAAGAATCAGTAATTTCACAATCAAAGATAAGATAGATTTATTCTAAATAAATTGAGTTTCTTATAGAAAATAAACATTACTATGAAAATTATATTTCTTTTTCAATTATTTAAAAAGTATAATGTTTGTTTTTTGTTGGTAATAAAATCACATTAGTTCCTATTAATTAAAAATAATCCAATTAATATTAATGGGATAAATTTTATACATTAATTTTTTAAAAAACATGTGTATATATATATATATATTCATTTATTTAGAGTAAAAATTCCATTGCATGACATGTTTTGATTTTGAAATTTAATTTTACCTCATATATAAATTTTATCTTGAAATTATAACTTCATATTTAGAATCATGAGATACAAATTTGGTAAATACATTGACCACAATTTTTAAAATTTGAGTAGTAACATTGGTTAAAAAAAGTTAGCTCACACATTTCAAGTTAAAATGGTTAAATTGGTTATGACTAAAATAATAAGGTCTAAAATTACCTAAAAACATAACTAATTCCAATTTTATGCTCATATTTAGAGCCTATATCATATTGTATTAGAATTTTATTCTGTATGGAACCACTTGGTTGGAGTAAGTGTCAATATATTTTAAACATTCAAAACAATTGATGTTTTTCCACTCCCTCAAATATAAAATGACACTACATTTCATCTCTTATATACACATAAAAATACCATTATAATGGTTAGGACCTTTATAAATCATTTTAAACTATCCCTTCATGTCCTAGTAGTGATGGTTTGACAGGAATTCCTTCTTAGGATGGATTTACATGAATTATTTTTTTCCTCACTACTTCAACAGTATTTTATATATAACTGAAATTAAATAAATAATATGATATATATGATATAATTATAACTATGGAATGATAAAATATTTCTTAATTTCTTTCACCAATGATTGTTGAAAAATGGAAATGTTACTCATTCGAACATATGAAATACAACCTCTATGTTGTAACATAATTCATTTTTCATAACCACCATACATAGCTGGTTTTAATAAAATTGTTAATTTATAAATATAATAATTGTAACATGATTAATATTTTTTAAATTATATCATCAAGATTAATTTAACCATTTTCAACCTATAGAATTGATTCTGGACATACGAACCAAACATCCAACAAATATCTGAATTAAATTTAATAAATTAAGTGATTAATTATGATATGGTAATAAGGGAAGTAAATGGAATAAAAAAAAGACAATAAAAGTGAAAAATATTCCTAGTAATGTAAATAGTTAACATACCTTTTATATTTAGGTTGGTAACAAATTCATTTTTCATTTCGAGTTTAACGTAAGGGATATTCTATCTTAAAACATTGTTTTAATTGTCTTTTGAAGATTTATTTATAGTTTTTCCCTCCATATCCATGTTTTTAAATAGATTCTATTACTATAATAATTGTTATTCAATATTCATATTCCATTAAAATATTCCATGTTTTCATGATAAAAACCCATTCTTCCATTTGATATATGAATTAAATTATAAAATAGGGTTTTGAAGGAGATGGATTTATCAATATATGTAAATTTCTCACATATTTGTTCAAAAAGAATATTTTTATCTATTTGATGATGAAAATTCAATATTTTATGGGTTTTGTGTATGTTTTTTCCATTTAAAATTTTTATAATAATCATTGAGACATATGTAGCTCTCAAATTCATTAGATAGTGATTATGTTCCCTAAATTATTTTTTTGGAATTAATCAAGTAGGTCATTCCACGTGTGTTGGTTCTAGTAAGGGTTATATGAAGATGATTTTCCAAGGAACCAAAAAGAATATTATATTCATATAAATTAATTTACATGGAAGTAATTTTATATCATAGGGTAAGCTATATTTTTTAAGGAATGGATATTCCCTTAAAATGTAAAAAGTATATCTTTTTAATAAAAAATGTCAGGTGTTCTAATGTTTTGGTAGAAACCCTATAAATTACGGGTTTTACTGTTTGTTTTATTTTAATGTGTTTATTGAAAAACTTTTAGTGATAAAGATAATACTTAATTTATTTAAAAATTTGTTTTAGAAAAAAGTTTATTATGTTAAAATAAACTCTCTTATATGATATCATGATTTTAAAATGGACTAAAGGGTTTATTTTCCCATTTTTATATATCCCTGACTATTATTTTTATTCTCACATGACTTTTTTAATTGTTTTTCATAGTATCTAAGGATAAATAGTCACAATGATTATGTTAATTTGAAAATAATTTAAATTTATAAATAAAATAAATTTTGTTTCATTTTAAAAGTATAATATTATGAAAAGATGGACACAAAGTAGAAGTGACCACATTCTACTTAATAGGTCTATTAAGTAATTTTTATGACCTAATTCAATAAAAATTTAAACCTAAACATATCTTCTTGCATATAGGAAAACTATTTCAAAATAAAATAATTAAATAATTCTTTGAATTAGGATCAATCCCTTATGGTTGTTATCCAAAGGTGTTTCATATGATTTTAATGGTTATGATAATTTTTGTATGTTCCTACAAAATATTTCAATTTATTTTTATTATTAGATACATTTTTAAATTTACCATGTTACATCACACTAATATATTTTTATTTATAATTATTTCCTATAGATTAAATATGGATGAAGGAGTAGGATTTCCATAAGAGAAAATATATTTCCAAAGTAGAGTCCACAAATTCATGGAATTTGAACTGAGTAGTATTTTGTTTTGATGGCTTGCTTAATGTAGTCTATAAATAGATGTGGGGTATATGTTTGAGGGAAAACACATTCCCCATATAGTATAATTTATCAAATAGATAATTATATGAAATATCAAACTTTAATATTTAATAAATCCTTTAACCCAAAAGTAGCTAAGGGATAGAACAATGATTTGAAAAATATTTTTAAGGCGTCAATAATATTTATCATCATAAGGTAATTATATCTATTTATTATTTTATGGTGAATCTAATTAGTGGTGGTCAGTGGAAAATTATAACAACTAAAGAGAATAGGTAAACAACCTATAATGGGATCAATTTAAGAATATTTTCCATGATAAATAAATTTACAAGGCCATTCAAATTTGTAAGAAAAATAATTTTTTTAATTGAAGAATAAGGGGGAAGATTAAGTGGGTTTTTTTGATCAAGCATTCACCTGATTGGTATGGTATGTGATAAATTGTATCTCTGATGTTAATAGTAAAATTTAATCAGTATTAATCAAGATTTATAAAATGAAATAAAAGTTAATTGTATTATCATGAAAATTTATAAAAAACGTATTTAATGTCCCGATAAGGTACATAGATAATTTTTTTATGATCATGTTTTCAATAAAAAAATGAATAAAAAGAGGTCTATGTCATCCAAAATTGGGAATAATCCATCAATAAAATACAATGGAAATTAAATAAATTTTCCATTCTATGATATGTGCTGTAAGAATCAACCAGAAGAATGTCTAATAAAATATTGGAAGTGTTTCTAAGGTGGAATGTTTTTATGTGGATTGTGACTGAAAAAAAAGTATTGTTGTAATAATTATCAAATTAAATGAAAGTTAGTTGTAATATGTTTTAATTATGATTATATGGGTCATTATGTGAGTAATTTTATAAATATAGGAATGGAAGACATAATTTTCCATGATCAAAAGAACAAAGGTGTGTAAAAATATTTTATGTCTACATTGGTAGATGTTCGACCATCCGTTGATGTGGTGTCCATGACATTAACTGTTTATTTAGTTTATTTTTATGTATTTTTTGATCCATGGTCTAAAAATTCATTCATTTCCATGAAATATTTGGTTGAATTGGACATTCCACCTAAAGAAATAAAACCAAAAATTTCGAAAGAACCCCATGAGGGTAGTACTGGGGAAAGAATAAATAGAATGAATTTATCTTTTTTTTCACATATTTTCTTGAAAACCTCATCTCCAAACCCAGTTTGGTGTTTGATGTTATTTTGGGAGTGTATTGGATTTTTCTTATCATTATATTGTTGATGTTAGTGGTAAAAAGTTTATTTTCTTGGAATGAGATTCATTTTGTTTACATTAACTAATTCAAACCATTAACACAATAAGAAACCTATCAAATTAATTAAATATTGTAATAAATTTTATATTACATATACTTTTTATATGTTCTAAACAATTAAAATTGGTAATATTTACATATTAAATTAATATTAAGTTGTATTTACTAGTGAATTTATTAGTATTATACCAGATCAAGGGATTGAATTTACAGTTGACATGGTTCTTATTGTTGATATAATATCAAAAACTCATTACATTAAGGATGAAGTAGAAATTTTGTAATTGAAAATTTTATTACTAAATTTTATTATTAATGGGTGAATTCATTATATAAACTCACCATTCAGTTATCCTGTTTTTTATTAAAAAGATAGATTGTTCCAAGATTATTTTCATTGATTAGAGGGAATTAAATAAAATCCATATTAAGAATCAATCTATGTTACCTCATATAGATGACTTTTTTTACCAGTACATTGGGGATTAGTATTTTCTAAACATTGATATCAGTTCTTAGTATCATAAGTTGAAGGTGATGGAGGGGGAAATTATAAACACATAGCTTCATAGTTGGTACGGTAATTATGAGTTTTTGGTTTGGCCCATTGGGTTAAAAAATGAATCATCTATATTTATAGACCATATTAATATTGTTTTTTAAGAGTTATTTAATATATTTTTTTCTTTTTATGACATAAATATATATTATAGAAGATATTATGATCATTAGAGGCATTTTTGGGTTGTTATAAAACCATTAAACAAATTAAGTTATACATAAAATTAATTAAATGTGAATTATGGTTTTGGAAGTTTTATTTCTATTGGAATATTATAAATAAATATTAAACAACTATTTATCTATTTAAAAATAAATTTTATAAATTGTATCTTTGACCTAAAATTTTTAGTGAGATTCTTATTTTTCACAGATTAATAGATTACTACTGATGGGTTGTTGAGAATTTTTTTCCGTAACCTAAACCATGTTCTATGTTAACTTGAAAATGAGTTAAATTCATAATGATGTATGACTGTCATGAATTTTTCCATGATTTAAAAGTAATATTAGTGAATTATTTAGTGTTTTCCACAAATACTGAAATGGTTATTTTTTTAATCTAGAGTGATGCTTTTTTTTAAAGAAATTCATTTTATTTTGATTCAAAAAAGATGGGGAACTTTCATACGAATGGAGACATTTGAAACCACATGAGCTACAATTTACAACACATGACGATGAAATAGTGTATGTATTGTTCCATTTAAAATTATGGAGACATCATATATATGGATTAAAACGTGAAATATATATTGATCATATATTTTTAGAATATACATTCACTTAAAATGAATTAAAAAAATTTCATTGATATGGATGGAATTTATTAAGAATTATGACTACACAATTCATTACCATATATAAAAAAATAGAGTAGATGATGGATTATTTAATAATTATAATTCATCAAAAAAAATGATATAAATAGTGGAAACCCCATTTCATAATGATTAAATGAATTTTGGCCGAGAAATTATGCATGTCGGAACTTTCTAAATTTGGTTTCATGTGTCTATACAGTCATCATTAACAAATATAATTATGAAAGATTAAAAGATGATATATATACATAAGAAAAGATAAAATTGGTTAGTCATGGTATGTTACTAAATCTAAAATTTCTGAATAAGGTGATTCTATATTTAGAAAAGGTTATGTTTTCCTAGTGATTCTTAATCGAAGAAAGAATTGTCGATTGAAGCTCACTAATATCCATTTTATTGTCCCAGTAGTACTAAGATGAATATAAACATTCAGGAATAATTTTGTTATTATGGAATGAAAATAGGTATTTATGAGCTCACCATGAAAAGGGATATATTCTAAAAAGATTCAACGAACTCTAATTTATTAAAAATGATGCTTCAATATTTTCTAGTGTAAAATTGGAAATGGGATATTATATCTATAAATTTTCTGGTCAGATTAACAAAAAATGACAATTTAATAATGTGATATGAGTTATTGTTAATTATAGGAATAAATCACCCTTTTATTCCTATTCAAGATAATATTCCTTTTGAATATATTTTGTTACATTATAGTAAATAGATAATAATATTTTATAGATTCTCTCTCTATTGTACCAGGTCATGATCCAAAATTGACCTCTAATTTTTTAAAAATCATTCAGATGTCATTATTTACTGATTTGAGTTTTAGTAAATATTTTCATCCACAAATTTTTTGAGAAAAATAGTGAATGATTCAAAATTTGGAGGATTATCTTCGAACTTGTTTATTGGATCACAAAGGTAGTAGGGATAACTCTCTTTCACTAGTTTATTATTTTTTAATAATTCTATTCATTTAAATATGCAAATGAAGACTTTTTTTGATCATATGGTAATATGGTATAGACTCCACATTATTGGGATGAACTAGGTGAAATAATGTTTTTGGTATAGGAAATGGTAGAAGAGATGGATGAAAAGGGGAATGTGATTCAGCAACACAATATTTCAGGTCATAATAGAAAAAAATTATCTAGTTAACCAGATGAAGAATATTTCATTTAAGTTAGGAAAATATGCTTTTCTTTAATTATCTCCATATAAAATTGTTATGCATTTTGTTTATAAGGTAACATTAAACCCAAATTTCGTTGAACCACGTGAAATTATATTGAATATTTGATCAATTTCCTATCGATTTTCTTTTCATGTGGTTTTTTCTGGGGTAAATGGTATTGATTATGTTTTATCGTTATGGTAGTATATATCAGATGTATCGCATGCTTTCGAAGATGAATTAGTTCAGTTGAAAGAGATTCATTCTTATAAGTAATATATTATTAATTTTATTGACATATAGGAATGTGTTATAGATTATGGGGATTCACTATGTCATGGTTTTGGGGAAACGCCATTTGATTGAATAAAAACACATGAATCTAAAAACTCTACAATGGAAACATATCCCCCCTTGATTAAGAAGTGAATAAAAATTATGAAGATGAAATTCAAAAAATTGGGAGAATATGAAAACTCAATTGAAACTACTAATATATTAGCTTTATTCATTATTAATATTCTTAAATTATAATTCATTGATCAATATTCTTTATATAAATAATATGTTATTTCTCATTTAAAATAAAAAAATATTTTTATTAAAATTACTTTCATGCATTATAAAATTTTATTAAAATTTTTAAATTAAAATAAAAGAATTATAATTTAAACAAAAGGATATAATTTTGATTATTATTATATCAAAATTAACATAGAGTTAGTTTTTGATAATTTATAAAAAATCTGATTTTTCCCTAAATTGTTTCAAATTCAAATTTTTAAGAAAACTAAATTTTCTTCTAAAATATTATTAATGTATTTTTTATTAGTTTTTTAATAATATTTGTAACATTTAATTGTACATAATTAGATTAATTTCATTTGATACCAAATTATTCATTTATTTGGTTTGAAAACATTTTTACTTAAAAAATAATGGTTTCAAAAAACTATTTCTCATTATGTTATGTGTTTAAAATTTTCTGAGTTTTTTTCCAATATTTAGAGATTTAATATTGAAGAAATGATTTATTATTTTTAATAAATAATATATGTAACACCCCGACCCCAGTTACCCAGAGTCGGTGCATTATTACATAACATTGGCATGATAACAAGAAAGATCAAATCTCGAAAGACCGATTGGTTTAGTAGCCTTGGAAACACTAGATATATTCATAAGTTTTACATTACATCATAAAATGAAAAACTACTACAACAACATAATGTTTCCACAATCCACACTATTTACCCCTCATAAAATCCCTGCAGGTCATTCATAACTTACTTCTTCACATCCTGGGAAAAATAAAACATAGAAAAGGGGTGAGCTCAAATGCCCAGTAAGGATAACAATATAGCGGAAACTTTCATAAATAAGAATAAACATTTAAGGTAATGCATTACTAAAACAAAAGCCTTTTAAACTTGAACTTCAACATAGTATGGAAAAAGTAAAAATGAAATAATGCCATTTACTTATTCACATGGATATTCTACTAATCGAATAATCACATGCAAAAATCAATAACCACTTTCATAATGTTGGAATGCATAATGCCAGACTATCATAACCACATAGTCAAGGCCTCGTGCCAAGACTAAAAATAAGATTTTGTCAAGGCCTTGTGCCAAGACACTAGTTTGTCTCATGAGACCTACCGATGCATCGAGGAGCTATAGCGGGCTCCACCCGTCACATATTAAGTCCAATGCATTCCCATGTGAAAAGGTTTAAACATAACATAAACATTCGTATTAAAACTAGCATACGAAATGTCAATACTTTCACCATAAACTATTAATGGTATAAAAATAGCACATCCATAGTCAAACATATCACAAAACCTTCAATACAATATAGAAGTTTTGTATCATAATAAATCAACTTCAAATAATCTTAAAATCCATCAAAGGATGTTGACATAGATGAAATCAAAATTCTTTTTAAAGAAATATCTCCTTTTATTTTGAAATCATTTAAGATCCATATAAAATAAAACATTTTCTTTGAAAATATTCTTATAAGCTTGTAAGGGAAGCTTTGAAGATTTTATAACGGCGGAAAATAGCCGCACCCGCCGTATAAGTTAAAAAAAACATTCTTACCTTAATTCTGTCGAAAAGGTTAAAAAGGACCTTGTTTTGAAAACGACCGAAAGATTCCTTCATAAACCACTTATAAAAGTCAAAAAGGGTATAAATGACTTTAACTCATAGTAAAAATGTTTTGAAATACATTTTTAAGAAACATGGATGTGGATGATAAAGAGATCCCAGTAGATTATTACATATAAACAACCTCGGATAATGAAGAGATTGTGAAATAACTCTTACCTTGCACTTTTCCTTGGTTGGGGTAGGTTAACCTCCTGTATAATGGTGAAATAATTGTTATTAAATTATACAAGAATCATATGCATTCATATGATATCATATATGATCTTTTAACACTGCTTTGTTAATAATATCTTAGTATTATCGTTGTTTCGGGTGTTAACTTACTCGTTTTCGTTTATATGTTTTGTTACGTAAGAAATGTTTGTAAAGGATAGGTTGTATATTATTCAAATCCAGAATGATATCAATTCCTTAAACATCATTTTTAAATCATCAAATGATAATTATACTTGAATGGATACGTTGGATAATGAATCTCCTCGCGTTCGTGGAGACGGTAGTACGTACGTACGCACGAGCGACAATATCATTCTTTTGATATTAAAATAATATATAAATGGATGGTATATCATATATACAGAATCATTAACATGTTATATTTATTATTTACATGAGTTACACATCATTATTATACCCATCCAAATAACATTATATTGAATAACAATTACACCACGACGTGGAGACGGTAAGCCGTACGTACGCACGTATGGTGACATGTTATTCAAAGGGTGGATAGAATACTGAATATAGTTGTACCATATTTATAATAACATCACAGTATATGTGAGATACTGGAGTTATTATTTTAGAATGGTAATAACAAAGGAAGAAGAAGTGGAAGAAGAAATGAACTTGGAGAAGGGTGGTGAAATCATTACCTCTTCTTCGGCTTCTTCCTTTTGATTTGATCAAAAGGGCTCCTTAGGTTGGCTTTCTGATCAAACTAAGGCCTCTAGGTTGTAGTGAGGGATGTTGTGAGAGTATTGGGGCAGATTTTGGCCTAACCAAAAGGCTTTAGAGGTGTGAATAAATGAGAAGGAGGAGTGCCCTTTTATAAGAGGGGTGAGGGGCACCTTTGGAAAAGCTAGAAATATTAATTTATAATAAATTCATATTCGGTTTCTAATGGCTCCAAAGTTGATTAGTAAAAGTTTAAGGTGGGGATGGGTCAAAAACAACTCAACCAATAGAATTTAGACAGGTTTGGGTACTTATATTAACCTTATCTTTAAGTATTAACTTTAAGTTAATTAGTTTCACTTTTACAATGTCTCTTTGTATTTTTATATAATATGGTTAATAAACTTACTATATACATCAAAGAGACACCCAAGTGGTACATTAATGATGAAACTATCATGATATAAGTCTCTTGGCCGAACCTTAGATTTTTAGGAATTTAATATCAATTAATAATATAATATTTGTTTTAAGAACTCTTTTTTGTCAATTTTGACACTATTCAATAGTTGATTTTTGTGAAACTCATAACAGATTGATTACTTCTAACAAAGTCAGTTAACTCAATCCTAATATATCATATTATCCTAGAAAAATAGTTTAATTCATTAAAAGTTTCATATTATATTTATTTGGGTATTTATAATATCAATTATTTTAATTTTTCACTATTATAGTAATTACTGCATCATCATTGTGTCATAAATAAAATACATTATTTAATGTCTAAAAATTATAAATAAAATATAATTATGTAGGAAAGCGTTTTATCTTTCTAATGAATATTTATAATTTAAAATCCAACATATATAACCCTATGTAACAATTGTTTTTCTAAAAGATATATGCTTGTGTCATTTTTGTATTCATTTTAACTTAATTAAAATAAAGTGTCATTATCACTTACAAGTGGATCCATGGGGTCCCAAAATAGACCCAAAGATTCCCATGGTCGACCATGTATCAACCAATAGGGTTAAGACACGTTTTAGGGTAATTTAGTATTATTATAATATTATTTTTTAACCCTTATTTACCGGATTTACCCTTAACCATGGTAAATAAAATATTTACCGCAGTAATTATTCAAAATGTCTAAAAATAAAAGTTACCTATTTACACAATTTGAACATCCTGATTACAAATATGGAATCCATTTTCCTAAATTCAAAACACAGAAGTGGCATAAATTAATTTGAAATTAATTCCCGCTGTCGAAACAAAAAGCGTGTTTTTAAGAGGTAATAAATATCAAAAGATTGACACTTGTTTATGTTCGGTTTAATTGTAAAATTATGTCCAATGACCAACATTATATTAAATGGTAAAAATATATTCTAAATATACTTTAAAACCACTCAAATTCTCAATTTATCACTATTAATTATTTTGATTAAAAAAGTTGTTTTTAATTAAAATTTAGTAATTTTCACTATTCATCAAAATATGAAAGTTATCCGAAAAGTACCAAAATTTCACCTTAGGCTAAATTAGATATTCCGAATCCAAAAATGAAGTCTATTTTGAAATATAAAATATATATGATTTCAAAAATTAGGTATTTATATTCACAACGGCTAGTTTAATTAGTTGTGGTGTGTGTTAGAACTCGAGGTTGCGTACAACACACGCTATCGCATTATTCGAAGGGAAACGTACCATGGAAGCTTGGGGTGTTACATTCTCCCCTCCTTCAAATAATTGCATCCTCGCAATTTCTAGGGTATTACTGCATAAAAAGACTCGGGTGGTTCTTCATCATAAGTTCCTCGGGTTCCCACATTGCCTCTTCCATCTTATGGTTTCTCCACAAAACTTTTACCAGATGCGTCGTCCGGTTTCTCAGTACTTGTTCTCTCGTATCAAGAATCCTGACGGGCTCTTCACAATAGGAATGATCGGGTTCCAGTTCTAATTCCTCATAGGTGAGTACATGCGTTGGATCAGGCATGTATTTCCTCAATAGAGATACGTGGAACACATCGTGAACTTTGGAGAGACTTGGCGGCATTGCCAATCGGTAAGCTACGACCCCAATTCGTTTTAGAATTTCGAAAGGTCCGATGTACCTGGGACTCAATTTACCTTTCTTACCAAAACGTATGACTCCCTTACATGGAGATACCTTCAGGAAAACATGATCACCGACTTGAAATTCCAAATCCTTCCTTCCATTATCGGCATAGCTCTTCTGCCTATTTTGAGCTGCTCTGATGTGATTTTGGATTACCTTCACCTTTTCCATCGTTTCCTCCACCAGTTCTGGACCTACAAGTTTTCTTTCACCAACGTCATCCCAACAGGTTGGTGTACGACATCTCTTTCCGTATAACGCTTCATATGGTGCCATCTGAATACTCGAATGGAAGCTATTGTTATAGGAAAATTCTACCAGAGGTAAATATTGATCCCACATACCCGGAAAGTCAAGTGAGCAAGATCTCAACATGTCTTCTAAGGTTTGAATAGTCCGTTCTGATTGTCCGTCTGTCTGAGGGTGGTAAGCAGTGCTCAACTGAAGTTCAGTATCCAGGGATTTCTGAAGACTTTTCCAGAATCTTGAAGTAAAACGGGGATCACGATCAGAAACAATCGATAGGGGTACTCCATGAAGTCTCACAACTTCATTAATATATAGTCTTGCTAGACGTTCCAGGGGTAGATCTTCTCTTATAGCAAGAAAATGTGCTGTCTTGGTAAGACGATCAACAATAACCCATATTGCATCGTTCCTTCTAGGAGTCTTTGGTAGCCCCATGACAAAGTCCATCGTAACATTGTCCCATTTCCACTCCGATATGGGAAGAGGTTGCATGACTCCTCCAGGCTATTGCCTTCCAGCTTTCACATGTTGACAAACCATACATCTTGACACAAAATCAGCAATCTCCCTCTTCATGTTGTCCCACCAAAAATGTTCCTTCAAATCTCTATACATTTTGGTGCTCCCAGGGTGTATAGAGAAATTGGAACTATGAGCATCATCCAGCAATTCCCTTTTTAGATCAGGTATATTGGGAACACAAAGTCTCTTCCCGAATTTCAAAATTCCATCTTCATACACAAAGTCTCTCAATCTCCCATCATTCACAGCTTTAATCTTCTTCTGAAATTCTTCATCATCGGTCTGAGAACTCTTAATCCTTTCTAGTAAAGATGGTTTGGCAACCATTTGAAAAAGAATTGATGTTTCACCTTCCCTGGTTATTCCCATGTCCATCTTTACTAGATCCATGAAAATTGGATCCCTTTCAATTCTCATATTGTTCAAAACTCCATGGTCTTTTCTACTCAAAGCATATGCCACCTTGTTTGCCTTCCCCGGGTGGTAGTGTATCGTACAATCCTAATCCTTGAGTAATTCAAGCCATCTCCTTTGCCTCATGTTGAGTTCTTTTTGTGAGAAAATATACTTCAAACTCTTGTGATCAGTATAAATCTCACATTTTTCACCATAGAGGTAGTGCCTCCATATCTTCAAAGCAAAGATCACAGCTGCTAACTCAAGATCATGAGTAGGATAGTTTTGTTCATGAATTTTCAACTGTCGTGATGCATAGGCAATAACTCTATCATTCTGCATAAGGACACAGCCAAGTCCTTTCTTCGATGCATCACTATAAATAACGAACCCATCATTCCCCGATGGTAGAGTCAATATAGGATCATTGACTAATCTTCTCTTCAGTTCTTCGAAACATTCTTCACACTCTTTTTTCCAAACAAATTTAACCCCTTTACGTGTGAGCTTTGTTAATGGGTTAGCCAATCGGGCAAAATTCTGGACGAAACGTCGATAATAACCTGCCAAACCAGTAAAACTACGTACCTCAGTTATACACGTAGGTGCTGGCCATTCTTGGATTGCCTTGGTCTTAGAAGGATCAACAGAGATTCCATCTTTAGAGATAATATGGCCAAGAAAAAGAAATCTCCTGAAGCCAGAATTCACACTTGCTAAACTTCCCATATAATTCATGCCTCCTCAGAGTCTTCAAGATAATGCGCAAGTGATTTTCATGATCTTCGTATGTTTTGGAGTATACCAAGATATCATCAATAAATACCACCACAAATTCATCGAGATACTCCTTGAAAACTCTATTCATTAGATCCATGAATACAGAGGGTGCATTAGTCAATCCAAACGGCATTACAGTAAACTCGTAATGCCCGTACCTGGTTCAAAATGCTGTCTTCGAAATGTCTTCCTTCTTCACACACAACTGATGGTATCCATATCGAAGGTCAATCTTTGAAAAGTATTGAGCTCCATGCAGTTGGTCAAATAAATCATCAATACGAGGTAGGGGATACTTGTTCTTTATCGTTATAGAATTGATCTCCCTGTAGTCGATACATAACCTCATAGATCCATCTTTCTTTTTAACAAAAAGAACAGGGGCTCCCCATGGAGAAACACTAGGGCGAATAAATCCCTTATTACTCAATTCCTCTAGTTGTTTATTTAGTTCGACTAACTCTATAGTGGCCATTCTATAAGGGGTCTTCGATATAGGCCTTGATCCAGGAATCAAATCAATAGAAAACTCAACTTCTCGTTCTGGAGGATGTCCAGGTAAATCTTCCGGAAATACATCTACAAATTCTTTCACAACAGGTACATCCTCTATTTGAACATTCCTTTCCTCACCGATAGTTATTTCATTCTCTTCCTCCCCAATAATTGAATTAAGTTGAGCTACTGGGGGTGGATCTAAATAAGAATTAGGTGGTGACGATTCTGCTCTAAAAATAAGGTGCTCCTTATCATTATCATCAAGAATCGTAACCTCTTTCTTCTTACAATAAATCTTCGCATCATAGTCCGAAAGCCCGTCCATACCGACGATTATATCAAACTCAATCATAGGAATGACGATGAAATCAGCAGATAAAGAAAATTTATGTGCTCTAATGGGGACTGATTCACAAAACTTTGTTGCAATGATACTTCCCTTCGGAGTTTTAACCGAAAACTCCCTTATTAAATCAAATTGGAAATATCTAATTTTCTTAGCAAACTGGGAAGATATGAAACAATGCGACGATCCAGAGTCAAACAATGCATTTGCTAAACTTGAGGAAACCATTAAATTACCTGCCACCATGTCTTTTGGAGCTTTTACCTCTGCAGTAGTGATAGCATAAGCCTGGCCTTGATCCCTTGGCCTTTTCTGAGGTAAGTTCTCCTGACGCTTAGGACATGCATTTTCATAATGCCCCATCTCCCTGCAATTGTAGCATTGAACGTTGGTAGCTTCCTTCTTCCCCTTGCAATCATGAGCTTGGTGGCCTTTTTCACCACACTTGTAACAGACTCCCATTCCCTTCAAGCAAGAACCGGGGTGTTTCTTCCCGCATTTACCACAAGATGGATATTCAACCTTTCCCTTCTTCCACTTATTTCCATTCCCAAATTTATCAGCAGGTCTCTTCTTCTCTTGCTTTGCTTTAAAGTCATATGACTTAGAGAATTCCTTTTCGGTCTTGATAGCACATGAGACAATGTCTTCGTACGATGAAAAGGATTGTGAGACTAACGCTCGACGGAGAAATGGTTTTAACCCATCAAAGAAACGATCAATCTTACTTCTTGGGTTACGAATATAATCACCAGCGTACCTCACTAACCTTGTAAAGTTAGCCTCATACTTTGTGACATTCTCATCCTCCTTTTGTCTCAGACTCAGAAATTGCCTTTCCATATCCGCTCGATGGTCGCGAGGGAAGTATTTTTCTAAAAACAGATCTTTGAATTCCCTCCATTCCATATTTGATACTTCATCATCTTCCTTCATGTTTTGAATCAATGACCACCATTGATCAGCATCTCCAGTGAGGCGGTAAACTGCCATGATAACTTTTTCCCTTTCACTCCTCCCCAAAGACTGAAATATTTTCTCTAGGGAATTTATCCATTGCTCAGCTACTAAGGGATTTGTACTCCCATTGAACGTTGGTGGTTGTTGCCTCATGAATCGATCTAACATTGATCCTCCACGCTGCGGATCAGGGTTCTCCATACGGGTAAGGTTATTATTCATAACCTGAGTAAGTTGTCCCAGTATGGTGATTAGCTGATCGGCACCAGTTGCATCACCAGCCCCACTATAATTATCTTGAGCAGGAGGGAAATCCCTACATGGAGTGCGTGCATTGATATGGTTTCCATTTCTTCCACTAGGCGCCATTTCTAAACAATGGAATAAACTAGATAAGTTTATGAATCAAAATACATAATCCCATACTTATAAAACACTTAACATAAATTGAACTATTTATGGATATAATCCATAATCATAAAAATGTTTTCTTTGAGGAAGTATATACTCATAAACCCTTCATAATGATTTGTAAAGAAAATGAGAGTTATCCTAAGCATATCCCCCGGGAGTGTCGTAACCAAGAGTGCAGCAAGGCCCGTTGTCGTGCACCAGTTCCCGTTCGAGTCTAGCTCAAAGCGGTGTTTTCGGGTTTTACCCCTAGGTACATCTGTTCCAGAGCCGCCTCTACCTGCTCGTATCCAGACAGGGATGTATTGCTCGGAAAACTCACAAAATCTCTACAATACCAAAATTCTAGGAAGTTCTTCTATACTAATCCTCAAAGTTCATCTTAGGTCTACGTGCTCTAATCAGAGTTTATCTAAATCTAGCTTCCAAGGTTTGTACTAAACTTCCTCTGATACCAACTGTAACACCCCGACCCCAGTTACCCAGAGTCGGTGCATTATTACATAACATTGGCATGATCACAAGAAAGATCAAATCTTGAAAGACCGATTGGTTTAGTAGCCTTGGAAACACTAGATATATTCATAAGTTTTACATTACATCATAAAATGAAAAACTACTACAACAACATAATGTTTCCACAATCCACACTATTAACCCCTCATAAAATCCCTGCAGGTCATTCATAACTTACTTCTTCACATCCTGGGAAAAATAAAACATAGAAAAGGGGTGAGCTCAAATGCCCAGTAAGGATAACAATATAGCGGAAACTTTCATAAATAAGAATAAACATTTAAGGCAATGCATTAATAAAACAAAAGCCTTTTAAACTTGAACTTCAACATAGTATGGAAAAAGTAAAAATGAAATAATGCCATTTACTTATTCACATGGATATTCTACTAATCGAATAATCACATGCAAAAATCAATAACCACTTTCATAATGTTGGAATGCATAATGCCAGACTATCATAACCACATAGTCAAGGCCTCGTGCCAAGACTACAAATAAGATTTTGTCAAGGCCTTGTGCCAAGACACTAGTTTGTCTCATGAGACCTACCGATGCATCGAGGAGCTATAGCGGGCTCCACCCGTCACATATTAAGTCCAATGCATTCCCATGTGAAAAGGTTTAAACATAACATAAACATTCGTATTAAAACGAGCATACGAAATGTCAATACTTTCACCATAAACTATGAATGGTATAAAAATAGCACATCCATAGTCAAACATATCACAAAACCTTCAATACAATATAGTAGTTTTGTATCATAATAAATCAACTTCAAATAATCTTAAAATCCATCAAAGGATGTTGACATAGATGAAATCAAAATTCTTTTTAAAGAAATATCTCCTTTTATTTTGAAATCATTTAAGATCCATATAAAATAAAACATTTTCTTTGAAAATATTCTTATAAGATTGTAAGGGAAGCTTTGAAGATTTTATAACGGCGGAAAATAGCCGCACCCGCCGTATAAGTTAAAAAAAACATTCTTACCTTAATTCTGTCGAAAAGGTTAAAAAAGACCTTGTTTTGAAAACGACCGAAATATTCCTTCATAAACCACTTATAAAAGTCAAAAAGGGTATAAATGACTTTAAATCACAGTAAAAATGTTTTGAAATACATTTTTAAGAAACATGGATGTGGATGATAAAGAGATCCCAGTAGATTATTACATATAAACAACCTCGGATAATGAAGAGATTGTGAAATAACCCTTACCTTGTACTTTTCCTTGGTTGGGGTAGGTTAACCTCCTGTATAATGGTGAAATAATTTTTATTAAATTATACAAGAATCATATGCATTCATATGATATCATATATGATCTTTTAACATTGCTTTGTTAATAATATCTTAGTATTATCGTTGTTTTGGGTGTTAACTTACTCGTTTTCGTTTATATGTTTTGTTACGTAAGACATGTTTGTAAAGGATAGGTTGTATATTATTCAAATCCATAATGATATCAATTCCTTAAACATCATTTATAAATCATAAAATGATAATTATATTTGAATGGATACGATGGAGAATGAATCTCATCGCGTTCGTGGAGACGGTAGTCCGTACGTACGCACGAGCGACAATATCATTATTTTGATATTAAAATAATATATAAATGGATGGTATATCATATATACAGAATCATTAACATGTTATATTTATTATTTACATGAGTTACACATCATTATTATACCCATCCAAATAACATTATATTGAATAACAATTACACCACGACGTGGAGACGGTAAGCCGTACGTACGCACGTATGGTGACATGTTATTCAAAGGGTGGATAGAATACTGAATATGGTTGTACCATATTTATAATAACATCACAGTATATGTGAGATACTGGAGTTATTATTTTATAATGGTAAGAACAAAGGAAGAAGAAGTGGAAGAAGAAATGAACTTGGAGAAGGGTGGTGAAATCATTACCTCTTCTTCGGGTTCTTCCTTTTGATTTGATCAAAAGGGCTCCTTAGGTTGGCTTTCTGATCAAAATAAGGCCTCTAGGATGTAGTGAGGGATGTTGGGAGAGTATTTGGTCAGAGTTTGGCCGAACCAAAAGGCTTTAGAGGTGTGAAGAAATGAGGAGGAGTGCCCCTTTATAAGAGGGGTGAGGGGCACCTTTGGAAAAGCTAGAAATATTAATTTATAATAAATTCATATTCGGTTTCTAATGTCTCCAAAGTTGATTATTCAAAGGTTAAGGTGGTTATGGGTCAAAAACAACTCATCCAATAGAATTTAGACAGGTTTGGGTACTTATATTAACCTTATCTTTAAGTATTAACTTTAAGTTAATTAGTTTCACGTTTACAATGTCTCTTTGTATTTTTATATAATATGGTTAATAAACTTACTATATACATCCAAGAGACCCCCAAGTGGTACATTTATGATGAAACTATCATGATATAAGTCTCTTGGCCGAACCTTAGATTTTTAGGAATTTAATATCAATTAATAATATAATATTTGTTTTAAGAACTCTTTTATGTCAATTTTGACACTATTCAATAGTTGATTTTTTTGAAACTCATAACAGATTGATTACTTCGAAAAAAGTCAATTAAATCAATACTAATATATCATATTATCCTATAAAATTATTTTAATTCATTAAAAGTTTCATATTATATTTATTTGGGTATTTATAATATCAATTATTTTAATTTTTCACTATTATAGTAATTACTGCATCATCATTGTGTCATAAATAAAATAAATTATTTAATGTCTAAAAATTATAAATAAAATATCATTATGTATGAAATCTTTTTATCTTTCTAATGAATATTGATAATCTAAAATCAAACATATATATCCCTATGTAACAATTATTTTTCTAAAAGATATATGCTTGTGTCATTTTTGTATTCATTTTAACTTAATTAAAATAAAGTGTCATTATCACTTACAAGTGGATCCATGGGGTCCCAAAATAGACCCAAAGATTCCCATGGTCGACCATGTATCAACCAATAGGGTTAAGACACGTTTTGAGGTAATTTAGTATTCTTATAATATTATTTTTTAACCCTTATTTACCAGATTTACCCTTAACCATGGTAAATAAAATATTTACCGCAGTAATTATTCAAAATGTCTAAAAATAAAAGTTACCTATTTACACAATTTGAACATCCTGATTCCAAATATGGAATCCATTTTCCTAAATTCAAAACACATAAGTGGCAGAAATTAATTTAAAATTAATTCCCGCTGTCGAAACAAAAAGCGTGTTTTTAAGAGGTAATAACTATCAAAAGATTGACACTTGTTTATGTTCGGTTTAATTGTAAAATTATGTCCAATGACCGACATTATATTAAATGGTAAAAATATATTCTAAATATACTTTAAAACCACTGAAATTCACAATTTATCACTATTAATTATTTTGATTAAAAAGGTTGTTTTTAATTAAAATTTAGTAATTTTCACTATTCAACAAAATATGAAAGTTATCTGAAAAGTACCAAAATTTCACCTTAGGCTAAATTAGATATTCCGAATCCAAAAATGAAGTCTATTTTGAAATATAAAATATATATGATTTCAAAAAGTAGGTATTACTATTCACAACGGCTAGTTTAATTAGTTGTGGTGTGTGTTAGAACTCGAGGTTGCGTACAACACACGCTATCGCATTATTCGAAGGGAAACGTACCATGGAAGCTTGGGGTGTTACAATATAAGAATTTTAAAATAGGTAAACCTTATTTTTTAATTATGAATTGTAACTTTGGTAAAAGATATTAAGGTTCCATGATAAGAGTTAAAACATGTTAATGGTTTAAAAAAAGAATTATGAGGTAAAAATGGTCTTAAACATATCTAAATAATATTTTATGTTAATATATCGACCATATATCATATTATATTAAAATATAAAACATTTTAGATCCACTTGGTTTGATTAATTCATTAATATATTCTTATCTTTTAATAAATTCCATGTGTGTTATCTCATCGACTTATAGAAGGACACATACTCTCGTCTATTATACACACTTAAAGAGACTCTTATCTGAGAAAATATAAAAAAATACTTTCTTATGTTCCATATCCATTCCCTTTTGGTATTTTTTCATCACAATAACATCTTATTATGGATTTTTGTATAAATCTAAGGAGGCTGTCTGAAGAACCGGAATAGTTTATAACAAGGTGCTATAATTTAATTTATTTTTTGGATTCATTAAAAACTATATTAACCATTTTAATATAATGTAATAATTATGTAATATATATTTTTAGGTTATTATGATTATTTTAGAACCATTTTTCATCTACGTGTTCCTTTAATGATAAATGAAAATATCTTTCCTATGTATGTGCATACTTCTGTCACACGAGTTCATGTATTTCATTTTTCATCTTCTATTCTTATGGCTAGAAAAAATAATTCATTAAAATTAAATAATATATTATATATTATATAATTTTTATTCATTAATGTTAAATTAATATTTTATTACATTATTTACCAAACAATGAAAAAAAATCTCACGTGATCTATACGGACTACCGCCTCATGAACCGATATATTTTCTTTTTTAGCACCACCTAACTTAGCTGTTGTATATTGGTGTATTTAAAAAAATATGATATATATGATTTACTTTTCATTATAAAAATTTTAAATAAATCGTAATTACTTTCACTAATGTTCTTTGAAAATTTTAATCATTATAATGCATACAAATGGACTGCAATCTTCTTATTGTCCCGTAATTAATTTTTCTTCACAAAATTATTTAGTTGGTTATAAAAGTATTTTAAATGTCTAAAAATAATAATTATATCCATATTAATATTCTAAAATTTATATAATAATCATCTATTTGGACATAGTAGATAAACTGAATTCATTTTGTAATTTTTAACTAAACATTCTCCAAACATATGTAGTAAACATAATCAATTAAATAAGTTAGCATGGAATAAAAATAAGTGAAATAAAATAAATAATAAAAATAAAAGTAAACTTCTAAATATTAATAAAAATATAATTATTTTACATAACCTAATTATTTATAAAGATAAAGAACATACGTGGTATTTCAGACTCAAGGTAATAGATACTTTTTCTTAAAACCAACATTTAAAATATTTTGAAGAATTATTTGTAATGTTTTTCCAACATGTATATATTTAATAATGGGTGTGTAAATCATATGAAAATGAATTACAAAATTCATTTTTCATCTCCTTTAACCTTATTAAAAATTTATATGAATGAAATATTTTTATGTATTTTATATTGAATATTTGATATTATTTATAAAGTATAAAAGAAATGTTTATTTAACTTATATGGTGTCAACATAATTTCCCAAACCCAAAAAAAATTATTCTCTATTTATATGGATTTACAATATTCAGTATTTTATTTAAATAAAAACATTTCTTCCCTTATTTATGGTGTTTTTAGTCTTGAAATTTATTTTTTTAAAAGAAGGGGATGTATCATTATTCAAAAATGATTCACATGTAGGTTCAAAAGTATATTTTTATGATTTTGACAATGGAAATAAAATATTTTATGTGTTAAATTTATTTTACAGACCATGAAAATTCTGTATGATGGTTGGTGATGCCAACATATTTATCCAATCCATTGGGAAATGATTATGTTTTATGGATAATTATGTTCGATTTAACTGAGTAGTTTATTCCTCTAATGAGGGTTCTTGAAATGGCAATATGAAGATAGCATCCCAATGAACCTACATGAATTTTCTTTTCTTTCAAATCTGTTCTCATAGAAATATTTTTATTTCATTGGTTAAGATAATTTTCTTTTTATAAAATGAATGATCATTTCATTTAAGGGTTAATGAAATGTTTTTTAAGAAAATATTTTTCTTGGGTTATCAAGCTTCCCCAGAAACCCTCATGATTATTATTTTTTCCATTATGTTTTCTTTTAAAGTTTAATTTTGAAAAAATATTGGTATTGAAGTGAATATTAGTCATATGTAAATAATTATTTGGAAAAAAAATTATTATGTGGAAGACTCAATTATGTAGACTCGTGGTTTTAAAATGCACTAATAGGTTTATTTTCATCTTTGTATATGTCCCTTATAGAGATTTTTGTTATCATCCATCGTTTTTTAAAATATTTTTCATAGGGTTTAAGAATGATTTTGAAAAATGATAACGATTTGTTGAAAATAATGAATATTTTTGATGAAAAGAAAAAGTTTTTCATTTTTAATGTATTTTATTATTAAAAAAATAGAATCTAAGTGGAAGGGACGAGTTTTTAATTCTTGGGATTTTTATGTAAGAGTAATGACCTAATTCTCTAAAAATGAATCCAATAAATGTATTTTGGAATGAAATAAAATTAAATCTTGTTTAAAATTTAAATTAAGGGTTGAATAACAGTACCTTACTTATAGATAAATTCTATTGATTTAACATAAATACATAAAAATAATATATTCCTAGCTTTACAGAATTCATCAATATAAAAAAAGGAACATGAACTATGGTGATAAATAATAAAATTATATTTCCATCATAATAATCAATTTTTAGAAATGCGAGAATGTGGAATAATGGCTTGGATTAAGAATGGACATAAGATAGTACAGATATTAAATATAATTATGATTCAATAATTTTCAACCTAACAACATCACAGTAATTCTAATTCTATTATTTATTCTAGGTATAATGGTTTGGTATTCTAAAAAATGTTAGGGTTAATGAGATAAGTAATTTTAGTAATAAAAATGTTACATATATTGTATATGGTAGGTAAAAGTTGTGTTGATCTTGTTTGTTCTTAGAGATGAATCGCAATGTTTTGTTAGATAAAATGGGGGATATTTGGGCCTTTTTTTAAAATTCAAGGGTGGGGTCAATTTCAGAAATCTTCTAGGTATGCATGTTCGTGAACTATGTGAATTTTGAGTTCCTTTAAATCCATTTTCCTAGGAATTTATGGAATTTTAAATTCATTCATGAAACAAACCCTCTATGTTTCATGGAATCTTAAGAGATTGAATAGTCATCCACACTTTTGGACAGCACTATGGGGTGGGAGTCATATTTATTTGTGTTTAAATAACCATTAATATCATCATTAGTAGGTGTATAAGATTAAAAAATGAAGAAAAATACTCTATGAAATGATGAATTATTTGTATTCATATACAACTTACTGAAGATGATTTGTTATTTGAAATACATGAAAATGATCTTACATATGTTCACACTCATAATATAAATTATATAAAATAATTAGGAATAATAATAAATAAAATATTTTGTTTTTAATATTTGGAAAAAAAAATTGGAATCAAAAAAGATCCTAGGGATCCATGAACTCTCCAGGGCATCATGAGGTTGTTCTGAAAAGATTGCATGGTCCCTTAATCACTACAGGGTCCAACCACATGATGATAAACCTCTATTAAATGGTTCTCGACACAGTCCTTTGGTCATCATGTGTCCAATCACATGGTTTAAGATCATCATTCAACAACACTACATGGGGTCCCTCGGCATTGTATGGACCTACCATGTAGTGATGAAGATTATTTCAAATATACTCTATGAGGTCATCTTATCAATTTATTATGAAACCATCCAATAACATTTTGTGGACAAAAGGCATGGTTTCTGCTTCCCAGGGAAAAAAACATGGTATGAGTATATATACCCCACTTCCCCTATGAAAACAGACACATGTATTGATAAAAACACATCAGATATGCATGGAGAGTTGAGTAATGAAGAGGAAAGGGTGATACCTTTCACTCTTCTTAAACAATATACAAGTAAATAACTAAAAGTAAATACTATTCCATGAAAAATTATTCTATTAGGCTAGTCCCATGGTGACCTAGAGCATGATTCCAAGCACCTGGTGTTCGCGAACATGGGGTCGATCCAACCTTGTAGAAGCAAGGCCTCTGGCATGGAGGTTCAGCTAACCTTTCGATAGTGAGGCTAAACAGGAGGGTCGATCTATCTTTATAGAATCAAGGGTGACCACATATTATCCAAAACAACCTAATAAGTAGAAATCCGACCATAGAAGTCTCAACTAACCTCATGAAAATGAGTTCAATGCCATATCATCCAATCCCTCCTTATGGAAGGTTGTCTTCAAGTTCTTCCCAATAAGAATCACTTCATATTCCCCCTTCTAAAAAATATTCCCATTATTCATGAGGTATGTCTACCTCCATACCTCTATCATAGGCTAAGATAATTCATAAGAAATCCTTGGTTATCCTTTAGTTTGGTTAAAACTCATATAATGGAAACTTTAAACATCCACTAAGGCTACTTGATTCACACGATCAGGCCATACACACAAGATTACACCCCTTCAAGCATAGATTACCTAGATAAAAATAAGATTCATGTTTTTGGACCATGATGTTATAACCCTTGTGGGTATCGCAATAATATATTCCCTTAATAATGGGTATCCCTATAAGTATTAAACTAACATTGTCAATACTATCACAATGATGCATTTCTTCTCCTTCTCATGAGTTGTGAGGGATAAGGCATCCATTAAATATTATTCCAAGAGTATTTTCAAAAAGAAACCATACTTATCCTACCTATTTGTCCCTCCTAGACTAAAATGGTTTATAAGATGGTATGATGGGTTTATATTCCTGTATAATATATATCATGGTTCATGTTGGACATAGAATTAATAATCCTAGGATATATATATTGGGTGACCTCAGTGTACACTCTACATTTTAATCTCATTCTGAACACTAATTCATTATGCATGATATTCTATTATATATTTTTTATCTCACTATGTATCACACATGTGGGATTAAATATATCATTCAATAATTCCAATAGCACAATTAATATTCCTCATTGGGTCTACTCCTATATGTAATCCCCAGTCCATATTCTAATGGAATCTCTATATGCATAAACAATACTCGATTATATTTTTTGACACCATTCAAAACAAAAAAAAATCCACTCCATGATGGTAAAATATATAGATAATTTTATTACTACATAACATTAAACAATATAGGATATTCTCCATCTTGGGTAATATTCCCATTAAACTAATCCCCACATGGATGAACATATTCCCTTTGGGTATCATCAACGTTCCTTACATATTTTATATCAAAATTTTGAGTACATATTTTCTTAGTAGTCCACACACATATGATCTAGCCCAAACAATCCTCATCGATCCATATTCCCATTATTAATGGAGATAATATTATAATCATATATATGACCATAACTATAAATTTCATATAATCCTCTACATAAACATCTTCACCACATGATGTAAAAATAAATGGGTCGGTCCTCATTAAATTACCCTAAATTTTTTAAATCAAGCTACATGTATTTTGATTCATGTTTTTTTAGGATACATAACACACCACTAAGATGTTAAATCCCACATTCATAACATCTCACACCATAGTAGATGGCGATAAAACTCATGAGATCCCATTTGTATAGACATAAATGATAACACCTTAAAATAGAATGTCACCTATTAAAAAAATGTGGAGAACATTTGATATATATAGATTTTCTTATCGATGTATGTCAATGATCAATCATAAACATAGGGATAACCAGACCAATCCTTGAAATATAGATATAATTCATGTACATTACTTAAATATAAACAAGGGACCTAATATACTAAATAATTCATTGTAAAATGGTGAAACTATCCTAGCCTCCCATCCTCTAGACAATGTAATTTCTAAATAATCCCATGTGAGAAACCCTATTAACCACCTTCGTTTAAAATTAAGTCTATCAAAATGTCTATTATCATGAATTTGGGATCCATTTTTTATTAGGGTTATATGAAAACCCCTATTAGAAAGAATCCAAATTGAGAATAGTGACCTGATGATAAGATTTTGCAACCTTACTAACCACTTGTAATCTAATAATTAGGTAAATTATATTTCATGTGTAACAAATATAGTGAACCCATAAAAGATCATTCATTACCAAATGAAAATGGTGTTTTCACACATCAATCCATTTTAGTTTTCCTTTTCACATAAAAAATGGTGAACTATATTTAAATCTTTCAATAACCCACACAAATAAGATTTCACACTCAGATCAAAATGACTAATAGAATTTGTTAATACTTTTGATACTATACATATATGTATTAATTTTTTTATTTTTCTCATTATTAGTTGGTAACCATCCAAAAGATATCTTCGATCCAATGTAATGGAATCATTATTTACTAGATTTTCATTCACTTCGGGTACTGTGCATTATGTAGCCCCCATAACCGGATGGAAGTCATCACCCATCAAGACCCTATAACACTGTGTATTGAAATTCATGGTGAGTGGGTACCTCTTACATTGTTTTATTATAAACATAGCATTATCTCTATAGATTCTCCAATACTACTCCCTGTAAGATCTTCGTGCTTGGGGAGATATGGAATGAAGAATGTGGTGACCATTACTACCACCAATGGCTTAGGGATTATATTACAAAACCACAATGATCATCACCTCCATCTAATTAGGGAGGTAGAAAAATATTCAAACAACAGACTCACCTAATCTTAGTTATCACTAATTATATCTCCTTACAATTTTGATATATACAGGCATTTTCCTGCAATAATGACATAACAACCTATTGAAGTCGTTACCTAGAAAACATCTCCCTTGATAAATATGACATGAGATTATTGGTGATCAAAATAGGAACAATCATCTATAAACTATATTAAGTAATTTCATATCCCTACTACCACTTATAAATCCTTCTACTGTGCTACTGTGTCCACAAGAAGGAAGGATCATTTCCATATTCACAATAAGAAAGAATGTCAATAGATTCTAGAAGCACCCAGGGATGCATGTCTCCATTTTTGAGATACATGAAATTGGTAAGAACATATTCTCACCCTCGCACATGAATATTTTCATCATATCCAAAAATTAAATTGATAATATATGTGGGAACATAGTCCCCCAACCACTATGTAATTGAATTATATCCTCATTCCCACTACATGAACACATTAAAATTTATTAGGGGAAATGGGTGGACCATAAAATGTATCTTACCACATACATAAAAGATTTCAAGATATCATGATAGTTACAACAGTGGTTGGTAATCACAATATATTTAAATTTACCTAGATGTAAGCCCACCTCAATTCTCTCCCTAATGATGAAAACTTCTGTTGGAATATAACAGACACTACTTGGGATAGGACCCATATATTCATTCCTTTTGAAATTATACTTGATATATTTTGAAGGAAAAATTATCAGTGAGATTATATTCCAAAATATGTTCAATGTGATAGTGATTATATACATTTAGTTTGCCAGATGGAGGAACACATTCCTACCTATCACTAAGATAAATAATACTGACAATGTGACTTGATTGGTACTAAGAGGTAGGCATGTATTCCTTACCTTAATGAGGGGCTCTCAATCATTTTTTAGTGGAAAATTAGGATCAATGCAATATATTTTTCTCGTGACTATGAGCCTTGGATCCATTTCAGTTAATGAAACAATACACCTATAAGGACACTCACAACCATTTTAGTCATATATAATCTGAAAAAAGAGAATATAGAGAAATAACATGATAGATGTGTAAAATGACTCAAATGTAGGCCTATATTGCAACATTGATCATCATTTAAAAGATCATGGTCCTGAAACACCATCCATTAGTGGCCTGAGACCCTGTCATCTCTACATAATAAGGAAATTGTAGATCCATGAATGGAGGTCCTCCCCATGATATCCGAGATAGTATTTCTAGGGGTCCTCCCTA
This sequence comes from Viscum album, assembly GCA_963277665.1. Classification (NCBI taxonomy): domain Eukaryota; kingdom Viridiplantae; phylum Streptophyta; class Magnoliopsida; order Santalales; family Viscaceae; genus Viscum; species Viscum album. The sequence continues at coordinate 298,576,989 of OY728137.1, read as the reverse complement.
GAGCACATGTCATTAAGTCCCACCTAAATAATATGAATATATTAATCCTGAAAATTGTCACCATATTACTATAAAAAATAATTCTTCATATATTTATAAGAGTAATCAACATGTATCTCCCCCTTATTAATACATTGATGGTTCATAGTGAATACCCTCTCTATATTAGAGATTAATCATGACAAGAAGGCCATATCCAGGTCGAATATCCTCCAAGAGTTCCCTCATATGAAAAAATTATTGAAAGATCAAGGTCATCTATACCCATGACCTCAGTTACTACCTATAGTACATACTTTTCATTATTAAAATTAAATACTCCCCTTTCTGGTAAACCATTTGGAATATAACCATGGTTATGTGAGAAGATGGAATAAAATACCCCTTGAATGTGATGAATAAAACACATATATGTGGAATTTTATAGATGCTAGTGACCTCAAAACTATGTTTTGGAATATAACCACTCCCTATTATGAAAATATAGTGGAATTCAAGGAGGATTTCACACCATAATTGTGCTAGAACTTATGACAAACCGTTAATCAACTAAAGTATAATAACATCCCATATCCAATGTATAAAAATAATCTTCATGTGGTAACCAACGTATTTTGTCATGATGGACTTAATACATTCATCATATCATAGAAGCAGAAGTCTGAGATTCATTTTCAGAAATAGAAACATTCTTATCTTTATACTTTAAGGGATTCTCAAAAGATAATCACTAATACCTTATTTGAACTGTGTATTGGGGGATGGGGGAGTATAGATCATTACACTTCACTTTATCCTAAGTCCATAAGAATCAACCAAATATAGAATCATTCCATTCCATTATTAAAGGAGATGTTAAAATCCTCACTAATGTGAATTCTAGTTTCATTATTTAATAAACCCCATCAGTCACTAGAATGAAAACATGTCATGAAATAATGGAGAGGTCCATTCAATAGTACCATCACTATGCCTATGATATGTTCTTACATGCATCTCAGATGATATAGAGAAAACCCTTACCATAGGATAGACTATATTGATTGGCAGTTCACTTTTTGAGAATTCATTTGAATTGTCTCATGCTCAAGTGAAAGTGTGATGAATCATGAAAATTTCATTTTCATCTATTTTGGTAGCCATGTTGATGAAAGATTATCCCTTAAAGATAGGGGGATTTTACCCCACCACCACACCTAGGATTATAAAACCCTCAAAGGATTCAGGATATGTTGTTATAACGATCAATATAGACCTATCCCTTAGGGTTGGGGGAATTTTACCACATCCTCTAAGGAATTCATCTATTTTCAGGATGAGTGGGGATATCCATATTCTATTTCCCTCACTATTCTTATCATTACATGACATGACCATATAATTTGGGTAATGATTAGTTAGATCATCCATATCATTACCTCTAGATCGTTCCCACTAATCAATGAAAGAGAAACATCCTTGAAATAATGTCAATAATCTTAAAGGTAGAATACTGAAATGTTCCATCGGGATAACATATCTAGAGGAGGTCGATAAAGTTTCATACGAAGATGAAAACAAGAATGAGGAGTCATTATATTACTTAATCAATAATGAAATGATTCTAACTACCTGGTACATAGCAGTGAACGTTCTAGGTTTTCATCTGGTGAGGTATTGATATCAAGATACATTTGTTAATTCACATAATGTGGAAAAGGTTTCTTGAGATACATTTCAAGAAAACATATAAATATGATGTGAATACCCAAATTTAGAGTCATTCATAAATTATATTCAATTTAAATATTTATTTACAAATATTTCAGCATCTTTATAGTTATGAGTTAGTGAAAAATATTATTATATTTATTTCATCACCAAAATAGGTTGATGTTCTCACAACTAAAGAAAAGTTGGTACAACATGAAGTGGAGATCAACCATTAGAAATGGCTCAATTATGAATTTCTCAGTGGAAATATTCCAAATTATTAAGATATTCAAATGTAAGGGAATGTATCTACTCCCACTAATTGTGAGAGATTTACCCCACCCTAGAGAGAAGAGTCAGAGCATCTTGCTAGATCGGGGTCTAGAAAACTAGTGTACATGAATCCATTGATGGAGAAAGGCAAATAATTTCCTCTACTACAATATTAGCTTCCAAAATTTGGGGAACATCAACATTTCTTGGCTCAAATTGATATTTAATATAATTATTTTTAGGGTGTCCATATCATTCTTTTCCATCCACAAATATTGAATGGTTGGCTAAAACATTATTTCCCCCAAAACTCATAAACATCATCGAGTATCATACTAATAAAGTGGAAGAAATGTATGGGACACATACTCTAGTATATCAAAAAAATAAAACACTGCCCAAATTGTATGGATGATAATCCTCCTATATATAGTTTTTGGAATCCCATATTTCTAAATTTCCATGGATTTTGAGGTCTACAAAAACACCTATAATATTTGTATCCCGATGTCGCACCAAGATTTTCTTATCTGGCTAGTAAAAGGTTTAAAAAATATGGTGATTCCTAGAGAACTTACTTGGAACACCCTTTTTTGGTAAATTATTTTCCATCCAGATCCATTATTGGGTGGGAAAACCTTCATTGATAATTCCTTAACAAATTTATCTCCATGCTAAGAAAGATAGTGGCCATTAAAGACAAAAATATCTTGAAGGGTGAAAATGATAGCGTCCTTTATTTTATTTCCATAAGGAAAGGCCTAGGATACTCACATGGTATGTTTATCCAATAGGATAAACAACTAGAACATTCGATAATGAATATATGTGACATGCAATAGAAACTATTTATCTCATTCGAATATCTGGGTTGGTTTTCGGACTTCATAGACATATAAAAACCCTTATAGGATGTCATTTTATGAACCAAGGAAAACTCTTGACCTTTCCCAATTACTGTGGATAGAAGGTTAATAAAATTAGAGACAACTACCATCACACTTAAGCATGTACAAGAGAAATTGGTGTCACCTAGACAATATCTATAACTCCCAATACATCCTTCAAATAGAAAATAGTAGAAACCCACCCTCATCCATAAATAAGAAAAGATCATGCTCTCCCAAGGAAAAAGGTACAAATAAAAAACTATTGTTTCGATGATGAATAAGTTAAAAGATATTATATCACATAAATGAAAATAATTCTTCTCATGATATATGAGGCTAGGGAATATAATGAAGTCGTCCTTAGTCAACATCCATAGTACTTCACTTTTCACCAGAATTCTGGTAACATTATCTAAGAATTATTTTATCTTTGAGGATATCCTATAGAATATTTTATACTCAAGGAATGAAAAGTTGATAAAAACTCAATAAAAAGTGGCTTATATGTCATCACTACAAACAGAATAGAAATATTACTGTAGTAAGTCTCAACCAGATGTGAATGAAATTTCTATAATAATATGACCTAAAATATAGTTAATTTGGATCATTCTATTCTCACGGAATAACACATTCAACCAATTATGGCCCTGGATCCCTATACTTCATCAAAAGGAACACCATTAACTCCCTATTTTATAAACAAATATAACTATGGGAAATATAATAGAGCAATGAAAGAGGAAATGTGACCAACTCTCAACCAATTATATACCCTCACGAATTTTCCCTCATCATTTGAAGCATTGGAACTATCCTACCAACTAGAATTGACTTCAAATTAAAAATTAGTTTTTATATCTTAAAATTTTTATCACTTGGTAGAATCATTATCCTAAATATTATTTATATGAACCCGACTTCACAATACATAACAAAATAGTCACCTGTAGAAGTTTCATAATCCATGGGAATATAGGGCAATGCAATCATGAAAGAGTCAAGTATTCCTTTCATGTCAACTATGAATACTTATAAATATCCTAAAACTATGGGGAAGAATTCCATCATTACTAATAAAAACATATAGGTTCCCCTAAATCCACCAAGAACCACCCAAATGTGTTAATATTAGTGAAATTATTGAAATATGTACAACTATTTTACTATCCCAAATGTGTGGATATACTAATTCATCTTAACCCACTATTAAGAAACATACATAAAACAGCTTCCAAATATCCAAAACCAACAGCATCTAGATCCTAATACTCAAATCCCTAGTCTAACGAACATCCACATGTTGAGAAGATTCAATGTTGGATTCTATTCAAATTTTAAAAGTTCTCAGTGAAGAAATTATTGAGTCCCATTATATCAAAAAAATAATTCAAGAGAGATGTTTATATAGATGATGTGTATCTCTTGAAGAAATGCCTTGTATAATTATATTTTATGATACCTAGTTAAAATGACACTAGGAAAAATATTATCCCATACCATAAATTCTAATTATTAGGTTTTGGTTAAGATAACTTGTCTCCTTCCAAGTGAAACATTCACGGGTAAAACTAATGTGAGAAAATTACCATTGGAATGATTAAATTTGAAACCCAATTTAGATATCAGAACAAAACTCCAAGTTTATGGTAATATGGTAGGGAATATGATTTATTGATATATTAATAAGACCATATATTCATAGTGCAACTATACTAACACTATTATACCGTCAATACATAAAGTTACCTATCATTGGAGAAGTTGGAGTACTATGTGACACAAGTTCCCCCTTTGATACATTTTAATCCCAATATTCTGAATAATATTCCAATAAGAGATATGTAAAATACTCAATTAAAGATTAATATGCATTGGTCATGGCTCATAATATTTTTGGAACTCCCCAAAAAACACTTCGATCTTACTAAGTAGTGAATATATATTTTAATCAAACTAATGGAAGCCAAAAACATTGCTCTTGAGAGCAAATATAATTTAGAGGCTTAAATTTGCCCAACCTGTATAGTGATAGCCATGACAAATGAGGTGAACCTACCTAAATTAATTGAAACCCTAGATTATAATTCCTCAATCCACCATTATTCCCCATTGGCTCTAAAACACAAAAAGATATATATATATCATGAGCAATAGAAAGCACTTCCCTATAACTGATAAGTGTTGAAAAATCCCATTTGAAATCACTAGATCTCTTTATGGTGGTACTTATTTTTTCCATGATAATAGTTAAGATTAGGGAGATAATATCATGAATTTTTATGAAAATGATTCTCATGAATTAGTACTCTAAGGACTTGAAGAGGCCTCCCCATCAGTCAAAATGGTTAAATATTCCGATGAATTGTTTTCCAATCCCAAGAAGATTCCTCCAACACCCATTTCCATTAGAAATGAGGTAGATTAATCATAGGACGATGGAATCATATAAATCCATCTAGTATTCAAGGAAGGAACCTTTAATAACATCTATGAATATAAATAAATAAATTAGGGAACCAAGGATGACATATAACTTAACTTGATTAGTGCCTATATTCCTCTTCGATAATCGAAGTCAACATTTCCTTCTTGAAAAAATAAAGCAAGGTGCTCAAAAAGAATTACACAGAGAATTTTGGGTAGGATACCATTGTGGTCATCCATCACATAGGGATACCAGAATATCATAGTGGTTTCATGTAGACATCCATGAGTATTCATATGCCCTATTCAACTAATGCTGAAAAAGATTTGATAATATTATTAAAGAAAACTTAATTTGAGTGTCTCAGTATACATAGTTCTCATCCACATTATTTTTATTACCTTAATTGATATTCAACTATCTGATCATACCCTTTGGTTTAATGAATGATGGAGCCACCAAATTGTATTCCTTGTAAAAACTCTTGAAAAAATAATTTTGATATATAAAGAAATGGTATTTTGAAAATATAAAGGAAAAATCATAGAGATGTTGGGTCCATATTGAAAACCTCAAAATATTATTTAGAAAATTGAAATATCACAACACAAAAATGAACCTAATGAATTATGAATTTTGGGTAATATCAGGGAAATTCCTTATATTTGTGGTTTACCACTAGGGCATCAAATTTTACCCTGAGTATATAAGTTTTATACTTTATAGTTTGTACCCTAAAAATATTAATTTTTTAGGGGAATTCAGGGACACATAACCTATATCATGTGTTTCCTAATATTTTTCGAAAATAACACCTATTTGTGCTATTAATGAATAATGGAGTTAAAAAAACTATTAATGGAAGATATGGAATAATCCTTCAAAAATACCCAGTGATATTTGTTATACATACCGATCTTGATGTTGTTAATGGAAAAGATGAAAAATATCCTAAATATGAACAAAATGGTGTTATTGATAAGTTATTTTATCACACAAAAAATTGATGCAGGAAAGGAAATTAGTCTCTAATATCATAGTAATGCAATATAAGGTACCAAGATTCTATATTTTTACATCAAGAAGAACTTTCTTCCACTAATTTTCACAGTTCAATAGATGAGGAATTAATTACTACACCATAAGGTCCCCCTAGTCCTGTAAATTTATTTACTCCAGTATAACCTGAACTATTAAGTATTTACTAGGAATTTTTCTAAACGTGTATTAAACCTAAAAAAATTAATATTCAATTCATGTCACAAAAGGAATTCAAATGGAAAAAACTAACTCATCTTTTTATAGTAAATTGTACTCTATAAATAAAATTTTTGAATATTGAACTTGCCAAATATGAGGTTACATTTTTATATGAAAATTCTCAAACATAGGTGGTGTACTTTAATGGTTCCTCTTGAATTATGACTCGAAGATGAATGGAAGAAAAAAATCAATAGATTTGTAATGGGGATTTTCTTTATATCCCAATAAATAGACGCTCTATCATACCAATTGCCATTATCTGAATGCTAATGCAATAACGAGCCAAAGTAACAAGCTCTCATAATAATATTGGAGTCATATCTATAGTTCTATAAACCTTATATTAATGTTAAAGGAGACTCAGTGATAATGATTAAGTGCGTTAATGGTGAATATTCAACTAAAAAGGATGGGTTTTATCCTTCTCTGTGATACGGAATGGGAATGATATAAGACTTACCTTTAAATAAAACCGAACATTTAATCCCATGATCATATAATTCATGTGCTGATGTGATACCTAATTTTTTCCAACTCCATGCCTGATCCTTATTAGGATGAGTAATTTTTCCACATCCTTCACTACATAGTGGCCTCACATGTAACCTTATGTGACATAAAAAAAATAAAAAAAATCAATGCTACCAGGGATCATGAAGTTATTTCCATTAAAATATTAATGCTTCCAATAATGGACTATCACCAAAGTGGGATCCTTCTGCTGGATTAATCCATATAGGAACTAATTTGATGTCAATAAAAAAATTCAATCCTACATGGTGGTCCAAATTTATAGAAGGTCCTTTAATCTGATGTTTTGATTGGTTTCTCCTCATATTTATCAACGGATGAGACACCACTGTTAGTATGGAACATGTTCATGTAGGACATAGTGGGGATTATCTATCTGGGGTCATGCTCTCCCATCAAATCAAGAAATTTTTTGTTTATGATGACACATTATTGTGTAGATATAACCAATAAGTTCAATGATTTTTAATACATTCCAGATTCATCCATAAACTCAAATACTTTTTTATAATACTATATACTATTTTTCATTTTTTTAATAGAGAATGGATATCATGGGTCTATATCATCTTGTTATAGTTAGGAATTTCAAGTACATCCTCACATCCAATAACATATTATCTAAATGGGCTGATGTAATACCCCTCAACTAATTTCTGAATAATAATATCATAAAATTAATGAAGACATAAATAATTAATAAATGTGTTTTCCATAACATCATATTCATAAGAAAAAGGTGTCAATTTCTTCTCTTATAAGTTGAAAATGTTTTCTTAAAAATATAACATCGAGCTGAACCACTTTTCCCACTATCCTGTAGTTGAAAATTAAAGGTTGGGGTCATTAAATAAGAATCTTTGATATACAATTCATAAAATGGGGAACAAATACAAGCCATATTGGCTAGAAAATATTCTACATGCCTTGTGAGCATATCATATGATGGCTTGTATTTCCAAGAAATAGAACCCATACTAACATGTCTATTAAATATAGGTGGTGTTACCCATCAGTGCTATACTACCAAAAATATTAATTTCCATATATGTCTAGCTCTTAAAATATGATCTATCCCAAAAGATACATGATTAGTTAGATCCTCTTGAAGAAGGGAGGTTTCACGCACATCACTACCTAGATGTTTATCAAAATTGGATGGAATTAGTCTTTGGTAAGAATGTACTCCATTTATCATTCCTCATTGGGGAATTAACATTGATTCTCAAAACCATTATGATACCATGAAATAATACTCCATAGTTGGAACCAAAGTATATGGTACCCTATGTTATGAACAATTTAAATTCCAAATGAGATTAATCCTTTGAAATAATGGATGAAGAAAGAATCAGTCCCCAGAATAATAAATGATTTATAATGAAATATGTAGTATAATTACACATTAGTAACAGTACTCTAACAATATGGTGTTAAACTGTATTTTCTTGGTCCAAAATTCATGACCATAATTTTCACACCACCAAGGTCCTTATTGTAGGACCATAAACTACATGGTGGAATATCCCTACCACATGATATTAAATTGCATAGTGGAGGTCCTTATTTCTGGACCGTAAGGTATAGCACACACAGGTCTTTGAATTAAAACCTTAAACTCAAGTCCCCCACAATTCAATCTTGTGTGACTTTAACTTACTCATAGAAGACTACTCATTGTGGCCTCTGTCTAACCTTCTTCGAAGTTGGTTGCATATAAAACTGCATCATTCACAACTTTCCTTGATAGGGATAAATGTATTTTCCCCCTTTTTTATTCTAGATATATAGGAGGATGTTTCATTGATTTTATCTTCAAGAACTATCTATGGATTGATTAATTTACATAGAGGAAACATAAAGAAACTTTCATTTCTTATTCTTGGACCAGCCATGAAAATGGGGAAAATTCGCCTCCCCATAGGAAAGGGATTGATAGACAGTATAGATTTTATCAATTTTTTAAGGATATGATCGTCATTACCACATTATAATACCCTAAAATCGTAGTCCTATAAACTCATAAAGTAAAATATATAACATTCCTTGCACATGAGAATAATCTATGTAAGGAATCCTTATTCTTGAAAAACAAGGAGCATATTATTATCCTTAAAGGATATGTTGTGCTTACTAGTGCTCTTATCCGTGAACCCATTGAAACAATGGAAAACATTCCCCCTTTCCTTGTGAAATATAATAACTTATATGGGGGCCCATTACATTTCCATGGCCATATTAGAATTCTCGGGTGTCATGGTCCACCTTACTTAAAAACTTCACCCATCCTCTCATATTAGCTTGATCTATGCATGGAATTTCTATCCAAAAACTATGTGTGTCCAGAATCATCACTATATAGCATACATAGTGATTCCCAGTTCATATTTCTAAGGCCTAGCTACAAATTTCCTCAATATAAAATTCCAACCATATGTGACCATAATCATTATAGAGGTAGAATTATAAAAGACCTACACATGGATTAATTCCTATTAGTTCTAGAAATTTAGAGTTACAAGTAGTTTTTAACCTAGTATAAACCACAAATCCTAAAAAATATCATCACTCACCTTACTATTTTTCATGTTTTTTCAATATCTCATCTTTTTTATATCATTGTATTGAGGTGAGACCCAATTTCATTCCCTCTATGTATGATCTTGATCAATGTAGGGAAATTCCAAGAACTATGTATGGCTTGATTGTTGCACCTTTTGGATATATAGTGACACCCAAAATTACATATCCATTACTTATTCATAGGGTTTCCCCCAGTAACAGACCCTAATTGTTTGACCTATGGTTTGGATGAACCGACCATGTGTAACCTCGAATGGTGAAAATTCCCGAATAAACTAATCACACCATTCTGGAGACCCCATTATTTTTCAAAATACATTATGTAATATGGCCATATAGCCTTGTTGTACTGTATTAAATTGCATGACATCATCCTAGAACCATGTCCATAAACTGCATAGTTCATGATCCACCTCACCAGACCATAAAATGATCACAATTTCCTACCGTGTGCAGTTATAATCTCTTATAATTCCTGCTGTATAGTTCCCAAATATTTCATTCCAACGCCAACATAAGAATGAATCCATTTTAAAATCCCAAACATTCATGTAAAGGATAAAAATACACCCTTCATTTGCATTTTTTTCCCTTTTCATGAAAACTCTGGAAAAAAAAATCTCCCAATTATCTATTGTTTTTCACCCTGAGAATGGATCAAGTGAGATTAAAGATCCTATTAAATCACACTATTTGGAATAATCGAGGAGTACCATACCTAAAATTCATTGAGATTTATCCTAATTACATGAAATTAAACTGCACAACTATATCTATTGTATATGACCTCTCAATCCTCATGAGAAGGTATGTTGGAAATATCACATTTTTATTTAATGAAATACAAGTATATGTGGGATATTTTTTGTGCATTGATATACCTCCATATGAACATCCCCATATACTATATATGAAAGAGATCTATGTAGAATTGTTCTTCATCATGTTCATTATCCGTGAACCTATGTAGAAAATTCATCCCAATATATAAGAGCTTGATCTACATAGGAAATAAAATCTCATAACTATATGTGGATTGTTTCCTATATTTACATTATATGTTCTTAATCTAAGATCTTATATCCAAGGAATAGTTGCACGGTCCAACAAATTTTTTTTCCTCCCCTATATACAAGTAATATCTACAAAGTATGTAAATATGTAGATTCATTCATGAACCTCCACTGAGAAAAAAGAGGATGAAATGTTCACCATCCAAGTGTTAGAGTGTAATTTATCTATGCAGATCCTTCCCAACAGCCTCTTAAACAATGTTATCTCGATATCTACGTGTGGATTAATTTCAATTTCTCTTGGAAAAGTTTTGATGCCCGAATCTTTAATATTTTATTGAGTAATGACTATAGACAAAAATAATTACCACCTTTACCATTCTCCATGAAAATATTCTGATATTATGTCTCATGCCTTCCTCTACACATCAACCCAACCCGTAAAAAATGATCCTAAAAAAAATGTGTGCCGCAATAAAAAATTTATTATCCTCCAAATAATATGGATTAATTTTTGTTTCCCTTATATAGTTGAATTATCTCCAAATATTCTACTAGAAATGCCTCAATCTTTTTTATGTGTATGATCTGTACACAGTTTCACTTTCTATCCCTAGGCACTCACATAGTTAACTAGTAGAAAAATATCTTTTCACATTGAGACTTTTACATATGTTATTAAATAATCATTTTTTAAAATTTTAACATTATTTATATAAATAATCAATGTTAAAACTACTTCTTATTGGATTTTAACATTGGTTATTTATATAACCAATTTTAATGCCCATTCACATTGTGTTTTGAACTATTTTGTATAAATAAATGATGTTAAAATGATAATAGGATAAGGGTTCTAACATTAGTTATATATATACCAGACATTAAAAGACAAATTTTAATCACGACGAAAAAATATTTACATTATTTTATAGCTCTATTTCGATTTTAAAAATCCAATAGAAATTTTATTTATTCCCATTGAAACATATCCTAATGAATCTTATCAAACATCCCATTACCTCTCCTTCAATATTTTTGATCTACTTTTGTTTGTTCTGAATCAGTAATCCATCATTTCTTTATTCAATGATCTCAACATGGTATTTATTAGTATTATATCATTATTTTATTTATTTATTATTGGTTTCCCTCATCTATAAACAATTTGAGGTTTTATTTTTTTATTAGGAACATCACTTTTTTGATCAAGTTAGGAAAATAAATATTCGACATGATATTTACCAATTGAAGCATAAAATTTATAATCAACCAAAATTATAGATGTTGTATGATTTAGTTCCTCAAATGAAGTGGAATACAAACACACAACATATTTATTTGAAGGAACCCACCAAAAGTAAGGAAGATAAGTCATATCCTTCTAATTATTTTAATTTTTAACATTTGGTTTCAATATTTTTTATTTCATATGAATTGTTTTCTTCTAATTTGGTAATATCCATCTAAATATTAAAATAAATTCTATTTATCCATCAATATTATTAATAACTAATGTGAAAACGGACTTTCAACATCGTTTATCCAAATAAACTAATATCAAAATTCAAAAAAATACTTTTTTATCTATTATTAGAATAACCGACAAAAAAAGCTTCAAAATTAATTATTTTAACATTGATTTTTTTAAATGATATTAAAAATAAAACATGAAATGTTGTTTGAATTTATGTTAGATAAAAAAATTATGTTTGTCCTGACCCGTCCCCTAGGGCCCATGTCGTGACTACCCCAAGCCCGCGTTCTATAGGCCAGGGGTTGGCAACTAGCACCAAAGGCACAATTCCCTAAAACTGGGAAGCCCTTGCCTTTATAACTTATAATAACTGGCAACCAAACACACAGAAAGGTACGAACGCAAGTCAACTATATATTAAACAAGTGAGTATAGTAATTAAAAAAGGGGCTAGAATACAAGCCCAACTGGAATGTATAAGTACAACTAAAATAAAATACAACTGAATAAAAAGAAAGAAAGCTACAAGATCGTCCTCCGAGGTTCCTACATGAAGGGTAGGTATAGATCGCCTCCTCATCACTCCTCGTCCATCCGCCTCCTCCGTGTACTGACTCATCGTATGGTCCACCTCTGGGTACCATCCATTCCTGGTACTCTCAGCCTCAGTCAGCGTTGTCCGTCATCTGCATCCAACAAAACAAGGTGCGGGAATATTCCATGAAGGGTTGAGTATAAGGATACTCAGTAGGGACCTCGAGACCCTCATGGTCTCATAAAATCCAACAAGGATAAACCACAATGAATAAAATCAACATATAACCATACTTAGTTATATACTCGTACATATACCTAAGTTATCAAGTGACCCATCTCAATCATGAGGAAAACAAAGAAAAACTAACTCATCACAAACTAGGATTTCATTCTGGGGGGTAGTATCAAGTAACATGCCCAGTCAAATTTTCAGAACCTTGGTTGTTAGAGAACACCTCCTATATCGAGTATAGTGGGTCTGTCGTAACACCAAGGGTGCTTCCCACTAACCTAGGACTACTGAGGTACTCCTCCGGTTGAGTACTATGGATCTTCCACGTGACCAAACGAGCTCCCCACCATGGGCATGGTGTGTCACCAAGCACCCTCCCCCTCAAAGTCTACTGAGGTACTCCTCCTGTCAAGTATTGTGGGTCTATCACGTCACATAGAGGCACGTTCTGTGAGTTATTAGCCTTTTAGTCCTAGGGGCCCGATTGGATTCTTGCTCGATCTAAAAAAATCATTCCCCATCTTAATCCGAAAAATAATGGGGTATCACTCAAATGGGTCATCTCGCTCCAAGATTTCTAGCATTGCTGGCGGTTCGTCAAACGGATGTTCGGTGCCAAAGATATGGTCGAAGGAGCATAAATGGGTCATAGTGGGCTCGGGTCTGGTCTGACCAAGTCGGAATGACCCGACCCGACATGGCATGGGTCGACCCGGTTTTGGTCGACTCGGCCTGTGATTTGGCCAGGTCCACTGGGAGGTCCGGCAGGCCGCGAGGGCCGCGAGGGGCCGCGGAGTCGCGGGTGCCGCAGGGTGGCTTGGCCACTGGGGTGTCACGAGGGTGCGGGGCCGGTTCAGCAGAGGCATCGTGGGGACGCAGGACTGTTTCAATCAGGGCACCGTGGGGGGGGGGGGGGTGAAGGCTAGTTCAGCTTTGGAACAATGGGGGGCACCGGCCTATTCGGCCGGGGAGTTATGGGGGGCATGGGCTGACTCGGCTGTGGCTCCGAGAGGGGCACGGTCCAGCTTGGATGGGGTGTCGCAAGGGACGCGGGCTGCTTCAGCCGGGGCGCCGTGAGGGGTGTGGGTCGATGTGGGCCGGTTCGGCCTGGGCACTATATGGAGCGTGGGTCGGCTCGGCCGGGGCGATGCGAGGGGCGCGGGCCGGCGCGACAGGGGGGGCGTGGGGGAAATGTTCATAAATATATCTATATTAAAATAATATGTCGATGGAAATTAATTTTATTTTATTATTGAGGAGAATTTAAATGTATGTAGTGTGTATGGGGAGAAAATCCATACTTTGAAATAAATTCATAATGAAATCATTGAAGATAAGAACTCTTAGATAGAGATCAAGGATAAATGGATTAATGTGTTTAAAAAAATTTATATAAAATAGGTAGGTTTCATGAACATCAGAATAAAAATATAAATAACATATGAGAATAAATAATTAGTTATGTCGAGGATTAATTTTTTCTTGTCAAGATAAAGTGTCTAGGTGAAAATTAATACAATGATATTGTGAAGTGATATAGGTTGACACTTCTCAATTTATTTAAATAGGATTTTCAATCACTAATATCTATGACAATGTTATTGTATCTAAAAAGGATCACATTATTGAATATAGTGAATTTATATAATATAATCATCAATATATTATAGGATAATGAATAAATGTAAAACATGTTCCAAATGTATCAATTTGTAATCATACCGATTCATCTAATTATATAGGTAACAAATAAAAATATAGATAAATTTTGATGGTAAAATATTCTAAAAAATACTCTACTTATTCAAAGGGGGGTTTCAAGAAGAGGGGAAATTTTGGATCGACATAAATGCTCAAATGGAGAGAAATATTATCCAAAAATCACAAGGTGTAATATATGGATAAAATGTTATAAAATGGAAGAAATAAATATTTTTACTACTATTTATATCATGGAAATTTTTGAAACAAGTCCATTGGATGTTGGAAAAAATTAATCACTTGAAGATAGGGAACTATTGTATTAAGGGGGACTAGATATGAAATGAATTGAAATCATACTGAACAGAAGTAGTGTACATATAAGAATATTATTTTTTATTCAAGAACATATTTTAAATATGTGCGGATTTCAAGGATTATTAATACAGTGGTTTTCATAATGACAGAGAGTGTAGTGATAAAACTACTAAGAATAATTCTAATGTTAATATGAATATAAGGAAATAAAATATTGATAAGAAAATAAAAACATGAGACATGTCTTCTTTAGAAAGAAATTGAAGATGAGTGTGAAGATATGTACACCTAATAAGAATGTTAAAAATTATTAAACCCTAAAAAATTATTCTTTTATTTTTTTATGAAATGACACATAAAGTACATTTTTAAACATTGTATTAACATCATTCCTAGTAGAATCCGATTGAAGCTAAAAATTAATCAATCAAAAAGAGAAATAATATGATTATTTTGTTAAAATACATCCTTAATAAAGAATTTGAAAATTTTACTAAAAGATGTAATCCATAGGTTTTTGAAGATCAATATATATGATTAAATATTTATAGACATAGAGGTGATGAATACATTATCAGACAATTTGGACAAGAGTTACATTTTAAAAATAAATGGAAGAGACTATTTGGGGCCATTGATTCTCTCTTGATTGTCAATTAGGATTTATCACAAATCATAATACGTATTAATCATGTTCTACACCATAGAATGGATATATTATCAATTACTGTGATTCTTAACAGTCTGTTAATCTGGTTATGCAAATATTTCTATGTTTTATAATGGTCCAAAATAAAAATGAAACATGATTCATCTATTTTATATAATGTTATTACTATATAAGGAAATTATAAATTATAAATGGGATTTGTTTACAAAATATTTGGCCCTTATATTATTCCCCCATTAAGAAATTATTCACTCAAAATTTCGTATAGTAAACTAGGACAGATGATGGTACTTATATTTATTCTACTCTTATAGTTTCCATAATTCATCCTCAAACTTGAGGCTCTATCACAGTACCTTGACCACATTATTTTTCTTGTTTCATATAACTTTTTCACTTTAATATTGTACCTTCACTGGATTCTTCTTATAATAAATATCATTCTAGAAAGGTACTACCTTTGGATTCTATACAAGTGTGGGGTCTCATATGTACTTACTTAATAGATATATATGAAACATTTCATGTTATTAAGTAGGGTTAGGTGGGAGTTATATTTAACAGGTCATAGGTCTATTGTAATCAAGGATCCAAAAATGGTTTTGAAATACCTTTTAATTTTTTGTTTAAATATAATTTTTATTTCGTGACAACTAACCATTTTGTTGAAGAGTGTTTTTAATAATTTGAAAGATAAATCTTTTGGTTGCTATAAGTTTTTCTTTTATGTAATTAGTGAAAGAATGTAGTTCTTTATTTAGAAATAAATTTGATTCTGAAGACAAAAGGTACTGAATGATGAAGTCTTTTTAAAGATAAATAGTTTTGGAAGATGATGTTGTTGAATATTGAGAATTCAAGAGTTAGAAATTTTTTCAATAAATCATAACAAAAAAGATGATACTTGGTTGATAAATAATTTATAAAAAATTAAGAAAACATTCATGATTAATGATTTTGAATAAATAGTGGAGAGGTTTGAAGAAATCAGAATCACTAAATATATTTAGAAAATCGGATCCAGCTTATTGTTCTAAAAATAAAAACAAAATTTCTATGAAAATTATAACTAGTTTACTAAAAAAATAAGAACCAATATAATGTGTATATTGAAACCATGTTTCTATAAAAATTTGAATCAATTTTCAGAGAAAAATCGGACCCAAGATTATTAGAAAATCAAAAGAAGATTTCTGAGCAAAACTAGAACCAAGATTCTGAGGAAATCAGAATAATTTTTCTATGTAAAATTCAAACTAATATTCTCAGCAAACCAGAACAAATTTTCTACGAAAAATCAGAACCAATAATATGATAAAATTGAGACCATTTTTCTGAGCATATTCGGAACCACTATTATGATAAAACCAGAACCAATTTTTTAAGAAAAATTAGAACCAAGATCCAATTTTATCATATTCAAAAAATATATCGCAAAATCCAGAAATATCGAACTGAGAAAGAAAAGAAAAAATAATGCATCTAAACTTGAATTTCAATTTTTCATAAATCTCATTGAAATTTAAGGAGGTTTATGAATCATATATTGGACATTAAATGCGATATATTGGCGATGTTTTGAGATTTATGAAAGTGGGTGAGATTTCAAATTTCTCTCCTTTGGTTTTTTTGGGTTCCTATAAATACTTTCTGGGATAAGTTGTTCATTTGTAACTTTAACATATACCCAAAAAGAAGAGCACTGGATAATTAAAAGAGAGAAGTCTGAACCTGATTGAATAAGATATTTATTGGATTTTTGATTAGAGAGAAATCAAAATCAATGTTATGATAATATCAGAACCACTATTTGAATAAAATAATAAACACTATTATGAGAAAAATAGAACCACATTTTTGAGAAAAGAAAATCCAGTATTCTATAAAAATTGTATCTATCATTATGAGTGTAGAATAGATAAAACAATGTATGCATTCTTTTTTTTTGGCTTAATTTTTTTATATGAAAATATTTTAAATTGGAAGGAGTCATTATAATATTTCCTATCGGGAGAAATAATTTTTCTAACGGTAGTTGGCACAGGCTGTATTCACTTATTCATAATAGTTGATTTCTAGAGACTGATGGGAGTGTCTATGGAAAGGATGTAGGTTCTCACATAGAGGTTGAACCATGTAAATATTATGTGTGTTTATTTAATTCCTACCTTCGAATGCATGAGTATTTACAAAATTTTGATGATGATATAAATCTTAATAGGTTGTAGGGGTTAAGTTTCTAAAATTTTTGAAACCTATAAAAAGTGAACAACTCATTAACCACCCCTATTTTTATTCAATCTGTGGAACTTTAATTGGTATAAGAGGTAAGGTTACCTTGTTGAATCCTTATCATAAATAATATCAATTCTATTAATAGCAGTGGAATTCTTATATTCGATGTAAAAAAAAATTATGGATGGAAATATAGTATCGTTCCCTATTTATTATCTCTTAGCATGAAAGTTTATTATGCAGCTACAATGGGTTTTCCACCTATTGATAAATATGATACTATGTCATTTGCTGATAAGAGAAATAAAAAGGTTTGGGGAAAGGATAGAAATTAAATCCTTATGTCCTTATAAGAAAATGTTTCTCAGAATGTGATTTGTCTAAAAAAATCAAAAAGTATGTGTGACAAGTAGGAATTGTTTTGAATGGAATACTAAATTCAAGAAAGAAAAGCTAAAAATATGGCGTAATACGTATTAAGACATAAAAAAGGTTGAATAAAAATTTAATGAATACTTCACGAGAGTAAATGAAATTGTTTTCCACGTCAATGGATTCAGTGATATCCTATAGGATTCTACAACTGTGAAGAAACATATGAGAAACTTTCTAAAAATGTTTGATTATAAATTTTATTCCTTATAAGATAAGGATGATTTATAACTTGATTAATTACAAAACATTCTTATTGCCTATGAAATGAGGAATTCTCTAATTTTTAAAAAGAAGTTGAAAGATGAACTAGATTTTGAAGCTTTGGGAAAGATGAAAATCAAAGATATTGAATAAGTAGATCCACATGAGTCTAAAGATAAAGAGGATGATGATATAAATATTAATATCATTTCTCTTATGTCCAAGAACTATCGAAGAGGAATAGTAAATTATGGATTTAAATATACTCTCAAATATTTTGAGTGTTGTGGAATCAAACATGTTGCTATGAATTTACCCAACAAAAATGTTGGAGAATATTGAGATGATTTTTAAGAAAACCACGATGGAAGATGTGGAACAAAAATGATAAAGAAGAAAAATCTTCCAAAAGATAAAAGAATATGTTTACTATAAATGAAAGAAGTATGTTAAGTAAGAAAGTCGAATAGGAATCAATTGAAAATGATTCATCTAAAGGTGAGAGTTTAGAAAATTTCCAAACCTTCATGGAAAAAGTCAAGAAAAAAATATTCCTCAGATAGTAAAGAAGGTGGTGAAGAATTCTATAGGGATTTTCAGCTCATAACCAAACATGTTTAATATATTGATAAAAAATAATCACAATAAATAAATTTGAGTAATGAAAAAAGATCGTTAAGAAGGTGTAGATGAGAAGAAATATGTCATCCAGAAGAAGTATCATTACATTCAAGCTACGAGTTGACTTACCTAGCCCTATAATGTTCAGCGGAGACTTCAATGAGATAATGTTCCATAAGGAAAAGAGGGGAGGAACAATCCGACCTTCAGTTTCGATGTCATGCTTCAAGGATTCAGTTTCCAGGGTAGACCTGGTCGATCTGGGGTACTCAAGATATCCGTTTACTTGGTTCTGTGGCAACTCAGAAGTCACCCGCATCGTTGAGCATCTTGACAGATTTCTGAGCCCTTCTGATTGGATTAATATGTTCAGCATGTTTCATATCGAACACATGTCCCTCAACTGCTCAGACCACTGTCCAATCCTCATTGATTGTACCCGTGGAGAATGTACTAGACCTTTTTCCAGGCCCTTCATATTTGAGAGCATCTGGTCAAAAGATTAGGAATGTGAAGAGGTTGTCCGATCGAGCTGGAAATGTACTCACGAGGATGTTTGCATCAACCTCTTATAGGTCGCATCTGGTCTGAGGTCGTGGAGCTGTAAAAAATTCCGACACCCTCACCAGCACTGTAGCGCCCTTGAAAAGGGACTGAACTTTCTCCTCAAACAACCCACATCTAATTGCAATCTCTCTAAGATTGGCACCATACAAAGAGAGCTGGACACGGCCTTACGTATCAACGAAATTTTCTGGGCAATGCGTGCACGAGACAACCATATCAAAGAAGGGGATGCTAACACCCAGTATTTTCATCCGAAAGCTTCCGCCAGGTGGCGGGAAAACTCCATTACCTGCTTATCACAGCCCGATGGAAGCAAAGTTTCTGACACCAATGGTATCCACGAGGCCTTGACTGCCTTTTACCAGAACATCTTCTCTGCAGGAACCCCTTTCATGTCTGTTGAGGTGGAGGAATGTATCAGACCTGTAATCAAAGATGAGATAAATAGGAAGCTCTCCAAAGAGGTGACAGATGACGAGATATTCCTGGATTTAAAACACCTTCATCCCACCGAGGCTCTAGGACCAGATGGGTTCCACGCCCTATTTTTTAAGCAATACTGGCACATCATCTATCCTAACATCTGCAATTTGATTAAAAATATCTAGGCTGGCAACACCATCATTGCGGCCATCAATGAAACTGTCCTCGTCTTAATCCCCAAAATCAAGAAACTTGTGGCGATCCCTGACTTTCGACCTATCAGCCACTATAATGTCACTTACAAGATCTTCTCAAAGATCCTTGTCAATCGGCTGTGACCTTGGCTTCAAGATATTATCTCTGAAAATCAGAGCTCATTCATGGCCAAGAGACTGATCATTGATAATGCAATTGTGGCCCATAAAGTGTTCCACTCTATGAAATCATGCTCCACGGTAAAGAGAGGAACCATGGCCTGGAAATTGGATATGTCCAAGGCCTACGATAGAGTTTAATGGCACTTCCTTAGAGCCGCTATGCAGAAGATGGGTTTTTGCGCTAAATGGGTAGACATGGTCATGGACTGCATCTCGACTGTCTCGATTAAAATCAAGGTTAATGGGGATCTTACCAGAGTTTTCACCCCTTCTCGAGGCCTTCGCCAGGGAGACCCTCTATCCCCCTTCCTCTTCATCCTGGTGGCTGACGTGTTTTCGAATCTTATTTCCAGGGCTGCTTCTTCTAAGTCTATTCATGGGGAAAAAGATTGTCAAGTTAACCCTCCAGTGTCACATCCCTTCTTCACTGACGACTACCTCCTTTTTTCTAGAGAAACAATTAACGAATGTCGGGTGATCTGCCATGCGATCCGCCAGTATGAGAGGGAGTCTGTCCAAACAATCAGTCATGGTAAATCTGAAATTTCTTTTAGTGCAAGGGTGCCTCTGTTTAAGAGGAATAAACTTTGCGATTCAGCTGGCATCAATATGGTTGTTAAACACCAGAAGTATCTCGGGCTCCCCATGGTGATTGACCGGTCTAAAAAAGAAATCATCACATCCATTGTGGACAGGATTGAGGCTAAAATCCAAGGATGGACCCCTAAAATAATTTCGAAAGCAGGCAAAGAGACTCTCATAAAATCCGTAATCCAATTTTTTTCCCAGCTACTTTATGTCCCGTTTTAAGCTCCCGGTGGCCATCACCGATCAGATCCACACACGTACTACCAATTTTTGGTGGGGGAATCATGATGGAAGGAATCGACCCCATTGGTTGGCCCGGGCGAAACACTGCAAAACCAAACCATAGGGTGGGATGGGGTTTCAGAATCTTCCTCTCTTCAACGACGTGCTTTTGGCCAAGCAAGGATGGCACCTTATTTACCGCCCATCATCTCTTTGTGCGGGAGTTTTACAAGCTAAGTATTTTCCTGATATCGATTTTCATGCTTCCTCTCTTATTCCTCGCCCCAGATTCCTCTAGAGAAGCATCTGGGGGCCAAAAAAGCTCCTGGATAAAGGATTGGGTTGGCGAATTGGCACTGGCTCATCTGTCAAAATCTGGTCTGATCCCTGGCATGTTGATAAGGATGGTTTACGTGCTACATCCCCCACCTAACCAGGTCTGGAAGACGCCACTGTCATCTGCCTCCTTTCCGACCGGGGACAAAAGTGGTGTTTGGATAAGATCCTAGAATAGTTTAAAAAAAGAGATCAAATAATTATCCTCCGCATCCCCTGGGTACTTGACGCAGGCCCTGACCATTGCTTCTGGATCAATGACATTTCGGGAGTTTATACAGTGAGATCCCGCTACAGACTTGCTCTTGGAACCCACCCAGTTGGCAGGGACGAGGGACATTGGAAATTGATCTGGTCGCTCAACGTCCCCCCAAAAATTCGTCATTTCTGGTGGCAGGTTTCTACGGGTACTCTCCCAACAACGAGCCTTCTCATTTTTCGACATATGGCCAGCACCACCTCTTGCCCTTTCTTCCTGAACACTCCTGAAACCCCTATGCACGCTATCATTCTCTTCCCGGGAGCTAAGGAAATCTGGCATCTATGGGGATCAGCTTCTTCTGCTCCGCTAGCTTTGGCTTCTGACCTTCCCGATCTTCTGACGCCTTGGTACTCCTTTCTCTCCCCTGCTGATATTGGTTCACTCTGCATTCTGGCTTGGATTATTTGGGTCTGGCGCAACGACGCTATTTTTCATCATGCCTACAGACCCCCCAAATTCTAGATTGATCGTGCTACCTCTTGGATTGAAGGTTGGGAAGGCCAAAACATATGTTCTTTACCATGTCCCCCCCCCCTCTCCTCCTATTCCCTGGAATCCCCCAATGGAAGGGATTATCAAGATCAATGTGGACGCGTCGCTTCCAAAAGCTGGGCTTGTTTCCCTTGGCCTCCTTACCCAAAATCATCTGGGGAAAATCCTTGCTGCTAAGTATGAACCACATCAGACATTCTGGGAACCAGTGGTCACTGAAGCCAAGGCCATCCTTGCTGGTATGATGCTCGCTATTGTATGTGGATGGGGCGACATCATCAATGAGTCTGACTATCATTATGTTATCGACACTATCAATCATAATGACGGCAGACTCCAGTCAATTGGCGCCATTTTCAGGAGAATTCTCACACTCAGCCAACATTTCTCATTGTGCACCTTCTATTTTACCAAAAGTGAAGGGAACAACGCGACCCATCAGCTAGCGTCCTCCGGCCCATTCGGCACTAACTAGCTCTGGCTGGACAATTTCCCTTCATGGCTTCGTGCATGTACTTCTGCTGATCTTTGTCATTAATGATATATTCTTTTCAAAAAAAAATTATAAACATAGTATTTCTAAATAGGGCAAAAAGTTTGAATATATTAGAAAGAAGATAAAATATAAGGAAGAATAGGTTAAAAATTTTCAATCAAAAATATCTTTAGTTGGAATGTAACTTGGGGAAGATGAATGAAAATTATTACAAATATTCAAGATTAATTGTTGAGACTTGTAAAGTTGTTGAGAAGGATAAATATGAGAATCAAGATAAATATTCTCTTACTAAAAATAATGTTTCTTCTGATTCCTCTAACATTTGAGGATCTAGAAATATTATTTGGAAATCATGGATGGATAATGGAATTAAGAAACTGATAAAATCTACAATGGTAGTAAACTCACTCAATAGAAAAAAGGGTCAACATCCTAAGAATGTTAGAGATGAAAGAATTTACCAACCTCAACCATGTTTCTATAATGAATGATATTTCTTGAATATAAAATACATATTTTATGGATATTTCTGGTGTTTTGGAGTCTATGGGCACAAAGCATATAATCGTTCTCACAACATATCTTTACCCAAAAGAAGGTTCATGAAAAATGATATAAATAATGAAATAAGAATGAGTAACATTCCAAAATTATGTGAAGTTGAAAAGGTGAATTCTTAAGAAGTTATAAACATTATTATAAAGAATCTATTTGAATGTATAAAAGATTTTTTTTAAGATTTCTTCAGTCTGGTCACCATGCTGAATGATATATGACACTCCTTCTCGAACATGTTTCTTATGATAGAAAAGAAAATAAAGCTGAAAATTATATGGTTGAGTAAAGTTATTTCATTGTTGATATAGTTTTGAAATAAAGTATAAAACTACCATGGATACCTAATAGTGGTTTTTCTTAAAATATTATTGGTGATATAAAAATAATGAAACATATTGAATGTCATAAAGGATGAATAGTTGTGTTTGGCCATAATAGTTCCATAAAAATCAGACGAATCAGAATGGAAAAGATTAAATCATAGAAATTGAAATCTAAGAATGATTTACTTTTGGAAGGGCTAAAACCTAACATACATAGTGTATGTAAACATTATGATGATGTAAAAGAATTAATCTTTAGAAATAATTATTGCATAATCCAAACTGTGAAAGATGGAAAAGTCTTTAAAAAATGAGAATGAACTAGTGGGAATCTATTTCAGATAAGATAATTCTATAACCCCTTTTACTAGAGTCTTGATGATGGAAATAATATTTGGCATTAGAGACTTTTCCCCCATCATCCTAAAAACATGAAAAAAAAATTTTATACTTGATATTTTCTATAATTTTCCAAAATTAAAAATAATAGATGAACTTTTTAATATTAATTTCTAGAAATGGAAGAGGAATAAAAAAATTCATAAAAGATTTAAGATTCAATCTAGCAGAAAACATGATCTTATTCATTCCGATATATGTGGGCTAATGAGACAATAATCAACAAATGAGTACTTATATATTATCACTATAATTGATGATTTAATTGATATGATAAACATCATGTTCATGAAGTACAAGTTGGAGGCTATTGAAAATTTTAAATTCTTCAAAAAAGATATTGATATAGAATTGGGGGTTTCTATCTAGATGTTCAGAATAGATAATAGAATATAATTAAAAAATAATTATTTTGAAGCTTATTTTAAAAAAAAAATTATCAAACATAAATATAGTTCCCACTATACTCAAAAAATGGAGTAGAAAAATGAATGAATAGAATCTGGGAGGAAATGGGAAGAAGTATGTTATACAGAAATTCAAAATTCATTTGTATAGAAGATGTTAGTATTGTTTTACATGTTTAAAATATATGTTTTTTGATACTAGAACCCAACAATACTCTTTATGAAATGTTCTATAAAAAACATTCATTGAAATACTTCAATGTTTTTGGATGCCCATTTTTTCCCATGGTCAAAAATATGGATTTGGGAAAGCTTCACGAGAATGGTGAGGAAGGAACATTCATGGGTTATTCATCAAATAGGAGAAAATAAAAATGTTGGAATAAATTTTTAAAAAATTTGGTGGACTCATATGATGTGAAGGTAATTGAAAATAAAAATTCTGAAAAAAATATTATTGAGAATGATGAGGAGGATAAATTGGGGATTTCCAACAAAAAGGAATGTAATTCAAAACATTCTTATCCATATTCAGAAGAATAACATGATTAGGAAATTCATGCTGGGAACGAATATTTGAAATTTTCAACCTTATGAAAACATGTTGAATTGGATAAAATTATTGGGAATTAGAATGCTCTAGTTATGAATAAATGGATGTTGAGATTATAAAATAAGACTTCACTTATCTAAAAAGTATAACTAGCTTCATTTTCATATGATATTAAATGTGAATATTTTGTAGATTCTATAAATAAATAGTGGGATTAGAATGAGAAGAATGAAACATCGGAAGTTGTTCCAAGGTCAGAAAATAAAAATATTATTGGAACCAAGTGGGGTTATATAAAAAAATTAAATGATTATGGATATGTTTCAAGAAGCAACTCTAGGTATCTTTGTAAGGGATATGCATAAGTGGAATGTGTGGAATTTTATGAAACCTTTTCCCCTTTTAAAGGCTAGAAATTATTCTAATGATTCTTCCAGGGGATTCTCATCAGAATAACAAAGTTTATGAGATGGATATAAAGTCAGCTTTCTTAAATGGTGAGATTGAAGAAGTAGTTTACATTGATCAACCTTGTGGGTTCTTACAATATTAGGATAAAAGCAATGTTTTTAAATTTAATAATGTTTTGTATGGGAATAAAAAAGTGCTACAACATTGTTATTCAAATCTTAAAGATTTTTTGAGAATGATGAACTTTTATAAAGGAAAAACTAATAGAAACTTGAACGTGAAAGTTATTGACTCTATAACATTATTTTTAGTTGTTTATGTGGATGATATAATTTTTGATAGGGATGAAAAAAATGGTTGTGAGGAGTTTTCTATAGAAATTAAGAAAAATATTGAAATGTAAATTTTAGGAGAAGTAAAATTCATTCTTTTCATAAAAGTTAAACAAAATGAAAAATATATTTTTGTATCTTAGTAAAAGTATTCTAGGGAATTGTTAATGGTGTTTGGGATGGTTTAACTCATTCAAGTTTCATGTCCTATTTCAGTTATCACAAAGGATAGTGTAGATGAATCAGGAATAAAAATAAATCAAAAAGGATTTCTGAAGAAAATAGTACGTCTTCTTTGCTTTACAGCTTCAAGGCCTGATATTGTTTCTGTTGTGACTTTGTGTGGCATGTATCAAAGTAATTGAAAAGAATCACATATGTTGGAAGAAAAGATGATTTATAGATATGTAAAATGAACAATTTGACATGGGTTTTTATACAAATGAAATGTCGAGATGAATTTGATTGGTTATACTAATAGAGATTGGGATGAAGATTGTAATGACAAAAACTGAACATCTGGAGGAACATTTTTTCTGGGTGAATCTTATGTGAGTTGGCATAATAATAATAAATGTTCAGTAACTTTGAGCATAGCTGAATCTGAATATATTTCTAACAGTCATTATTTTAATCAAATTTTGTGAATGAAATTTCAATTAGATTATTGGAAAGTAAAATTCTTAAAACCATTTAAAATATTTTTGATAATCAGAGTGTAATTGATCATTCTAAAAAACATTTCTAGAATTCTATATCAAGACACATTGATAGGATGTTTCAATTTATAAAAGAGAAAAATTTTGTTACAGATGTTTTTCTAGAATACATTTCAAAAAAAGATCATGTTTTTGATATATTAAAAAATGTAATTCTGAAGGAAATGTTAGATGAATTGAGGCTGAAAAATTATGTTCAGCCTCCTCCCATGTCTTCCTAAACCTCATAAATAAGTTCCCCAACTATGATTTGGATTATTTTAACAAATCAGGGAGAAAGTAAAAAAACTTTAATAAGGTTTTTACTTATTTTTCATTTATGAATTTGAATCTGTGGTTTTCATATAATTTCAAAGAGAATAAGAAAAGTGATATAAAAAGAAAAGATTGATAATACAATATAAGTTCGAGAGAAAATGAAAATTGAGGGGGAGTTCTCATTATATGGCCTAAATAGTTTCTTTCCACTGAGGGGTGGAATTAAATTAAAAACTATAATTTATCCTCTAGTTTGGTGTGAGGAAATTCTCTTTTTTAGAAATGATTTGGATTGATTAATGTTAAAAACATTATTTTTTTTACAAAAGATGAGTTTTGAAAAAATTATTATAGTTTGGAAAGTTGTTAACAGGGGTTTTTAATAAATCCAAAGGGGTTGATTGAAGAAAATTTTCAATGTTTTTTTAATAATGTCTTGTATTTGTTGACAAATACAATTTTTTTTGAAGGATGTTTTTTATATTCAGGAAGATGATGTTGTTATTTGCAGGATATTTTTATTTACTTTAATTAGTGAAATAATATGTTAATGAGTTGGAATGAACGAATTTTCTAAAAATATAATTTTCTGAATGAATATTTTCTTTTGATGAAGTGAATTGGAATATTATGTAATTGAAGATTGAGAATTCATGAGTTTGATAGTTTTTCCAACGCCCTAAAAAATCTGATGATGCTTTTATGATCAAGTAGCTCTAAAAATTCATGAAAACATTCATGATAAATTCTTTTGAATAAATGATGGAGAGGATTAAAGAAATAAAAATCACTAAACATATTATTAAAATCGAATCCAAATTATTGTTCTAAAAATAGAAACCAAATTTTTCAGAAAATCAGAACCATTTTTCAGAGAAAATTGAATTCAATATTCTGAGTAAATAATAAACATGCTTCAATTCATATTGGAACTAGTCTTCAGAGTGAAATTAGAACCAAGAATCTGATAAAATCAAAAGTTGTTTTTTGAGAAAAATAAGAACCAAGATTCTGAGCAAATCAGAACTAATTTTTAGAGAAAAATCAGAACCACGATTCTAAAAAAAATAGAAATAGTTTTCTATGAAAAATATAAACCAAGATTCTGAGAAAATTGGAACCAGTTTTTTGAGCAACATCAAAACCAAGATTTTGAGAAAATCATATCTTCTTTTCAGACTAAAATTAGAACCAAGATACAACTTTATCATACAAAGAAAATAATACCAAAGTTCATTCATTAGCATACTGATAAAGAAATTAAGAGTTGAAGAAGTCAAACATGAATTTCAAATTTGAATTAATCATGGTGAATTTTATAATGGTTTGTTGAAGTAAAATATTTAACATTAAATTAAAGAGATTTTTGGTGTTATTATTTTTAAGGAAGCATGAAGGATTTCATATTTCCTTCCATTCATTTTTGTAGTTTCCTATATATTCTAGCTCAGATCATTATTTCATATGAAAATTTAACATATCTAAAAATTGTGAAGTGATGGAGAATTCAAAGTGAAAAGTTACCACCTTATTTAAGAAAATTTGTGTTGAGTTTTTTAGAAGAGAAAAATTGTAATCACTATTCTGAGAAAATAAAAACCAATATTATATGAAAAGAAGAACCACTTTTATAAGATAATCGGATCCAGTATTCTGTAAAAATAAGTTCCTTCATTCTAAGTGTGAAAAAGATACAAATAAGTCATTATTCATTTGTATTCATCTATTTTTTTTAAATGAAACAGTGTAAAATGATGGGAGTCTGTCTAATCATTCCAATTATGAGATAATAGGTTTCTAATAGGTTTTGGCATAAGTTGTATTCACTTCTTCATAATAGTGGATTTCCATATACCCATGGGAGGGGCTATGTCAAGAATGTAGGTTCTTATAATGAAGAAAAAGTTTGAAAATCTTTTGTACTATTCTTGATTACCTACCCTTACCTGCATGAGTATTTACCAAATTTTCATAAGGATATAAATACTAACATATTTAGGGGTTAGGTTTCAAAATGTTTTGAAGCTTATAAAAAGTGAACAAATGATTCATCCCCCCCTTATTAGTTTTTATTTGATCCTTGTTACTTTAGTTTTATGTATCTAGGAATAAGATTTCATTTATTCACAAATGTCATTTCATTCTTCCATGATGATATATAGAGGAACAAGTTATGTGTGACCTCAAAATCTTGGTTACATTAACGATTTTCCATATTTATGTTATACTTATTTTTCATGGATTTCATATAATGTTTATTGTTTTAAACCCTTTCTATCATATCATGGATAAGATAAATTCCCATCTTCTTCTTATTTACAACTTCTTCCCATAATTTTGGAATCTCACAACTCTTCATATACAAAACCTCATAAGGTTTCATTTAAATTTTTTCATGGAAACTATTATTAAATGGGAACACCCCTAGGGTAAGGTGCATATCCTCACATCCTAGAAATCCATTTAAAATGATTTATTCATATCCTATATATTTTAAGTGGTTATATTATATTGACCATCCATCTGAGGGTGATAATAAGTTTTAAAACTCAATTGTGTATCCAAAACATGGTGAAGGATTCTCCATAACTTTTAGGTAATCCATATATCATAATATAATTCAATTTAGAGTGGTACATGATATTGTCTTACCAATTATATTTTTTATATCATTGTTAATTGGTTAGGGGAACATTCGTATTTTATAAAAATGAAATCAACTAAATTAATAAGTTAATCGAGAACCACAAAAATGGAGTTATTTCCTATAGATATCGTGTGTAATCCTATAATTAAATCCATGGAAAAGTTTCCCAACTTCTATACTATTATCGGTAATTTTTATATCTTCCTCTAAACTCATATAATTCATCCCTAACATGTTATTTTTTTAAACATCAATATACATGTTTTTTAATCTCATTTGTTATAATGCACCACTATAATTTTTTCCATATATTTCTGAATCTATGTTCTTCCTTGAAGAATAGATAATGATAATCTTTTTTGTTCATCCTAAAGTTCACTCTCGAGTTCTAGAAAATATATGGCACATATCCTAGTTTAAAACCTTATAAAACCATCTTTAGAAAAGTTGAACTTTGGAATATTCAATACATTTCTCAATAGCTCTTTTTTGACATTTTGATTCACCTTTATTCTTTTAGGAATGGATAGTTGAGAATTTAATTCAGTAGGGGTGGATTTCATTTTATGATTCCCTTTTCCATTAATTTCATATCTAAGATGATTTATCCCATTAAATTATTTTCTTGGATTGGGCTACGAGATACTTTCTACTAAGATCATTTTCCACATTATTCTCCTTCCCAATATTGTAATGGATTGAACAGTCAGAATCCCTAATCAGCTCTAACCACCTCCTTTGGTTCATATAGAGACATTTTTGTGTGAATATAGACTTTTGGATTTTGTTAACCATATATAGGTCACATTATTCTCCATATAGATAATGACTAAAATTCTTCAATGTGAAGATCACTACAGCCAATTCTCGATCACATGATATGTAGTTATACTCATGGATCCCTAGTTGGTGAGGGGAATAAGAAATCAATTTGTAATTTTTCACTATTACACAACCCAATACCTCTTTGGATTCAATTAAATATATCAAAAAAATTTCCCCACAAGTGGTTAACATGAGAAAAATTAAAATAATTAGCCTCTTCCATAACTCATTAAATCCCTCCTCATAATCATTAATCTAAAAGAACATCACTCCCTTCCAGGTAAAATTGGTTAGTGGTAATGAATATCATATGAATTTTATCAATAATTATTGATAATACCCAACTACTCTATGGAAACTAAAAATATCCATCAAATATTTATGTCTAGGTTATTGTTCAATTACCTCTATCTTCAAAGGATCCGCGGATATCAATTTTTTGCTCAATAAATTCCCCAAGAATGTCACTATATTAATCAAAAACTCACAATTACAATTATTTACTTACAAATCTTCCTTTCACAAGGTCTTAAATACTATATTAAAATGATCCTCATTTTCTTCATTACATTTGGAGTAGATAAGAATATCAACCATAAATACTACCATAATGTTTTCAATGTAATCTCTAAACATGCTATTCATTAAGTCCATTAATCTAGTAGAACAATTAGTGACTCCAAATGGGATCAATATAAACTCATATTGCCTATAATTTTCATGTCAAGAAGTCTTTGGGTATCCTCCTTATTCACCTTTATGTGATCATATCATGGTTGAGGATCCACTATAGAGAAATACTATGATCCATATAGCAAATCGAACAAGTCATAAATATGTGGTAGATGATATTTGTTTGTTGTCATGATCTCATTTATCTCACAATAATCAATGTTGGGGAACATTAAAACGTCCTTTTCCATGATTAAAAGGATCAGTACACCACATATTAAATAACTAGTGTGTATAAACCCTTTAACATGATTATTTTTTAGTATCTTATTCAGCTCTTCAACTTCCACAATAGACATTTTTTATGGATTATTGCATATTAGCAATGCTCTAGATAAAATTTTGACTTAGAACTGAATCTCTTTGTTAGGATGAAAGTTGGGAAATTCTTTCAGAAATTCATCATTATATTCTAATCTAATGGTCATGTCATTGAGGATGATGTTTTCCTTAGTATCATTCATTTATGATACAAACACTTACTCATATAGAAATAAGATCCGTTCTTGATATTATTATTCCAAATAAGATATATCAACCTTCTTAAACTTTTCTAGAATCAGCAGGAGATTCGTTATACAGAGGCGGATTTCCTCTCTCGTAGATTTATTTTGGATCTATAGTAGTTAAGATAATCCATACCTAGAATTTTTTCAAATTCTGATAAAGGTTTTATCAAATAGTTTTTTGGGAAATTCACCCCACAAATTTTGATAGCGGAGAAGTTATATACTTGGGATGAAATAATTGATAAATTTTATATTTTTTCTAATAAATAAACTTCAATTTTTGGGGGTGATATTTTAATAGTTCTATTAAACCTATGTGATGAAAACGAGCTCGTACCCGAGTGGTAAGGGCTTCTTCTTGGCATCCAAGAGACCCAGGTTCAAAACCGGGTGGAGGTGAATTTCTGGGTACTGTAGCGTTACTGTAGTAGTACTGTAGCAGGTAATGTTTGGTAGTATTCGGAACTACAGCATCCAGAACTATTCACCTGATTTGGGCCTTCGGGCCACCGGATTGGGCCTACGGGTCTCCATGGCATTCATGTCCTCAAAGGCCATTGAGCCACAGGGCCTTTGGGTCACGTAGACCATGGAGTATCCCAGTTCACAAAGAACAGTTCCCAGAAGAGGATTAGAGAAACAGGAGTAGCAGGCACCAGATGTAGAGCTAACCGGGTTGGAAGAATGAAAGGGTATTGTAGCCGCCATCGGGACCAGGCACCGTGAAACTTTGTACGGGGCATTTCTAGCCAATCATCAATTCAAGGTGGGGAGCTAGGTGATCAATTACGAAGAAATATGGGGAGGGGAAGTTCAAGTGGGCTGGGTCTACAGGTCATGTATTGGGCATGGTATGCCTCTCGGCCTTCGGGTCATGTATGGCGGGTTTTTCGGGCCTTGTGCCTTGGGTCTACGGGTTATGTACGGGTTCCCCTTAAACCCTTAAAAGGGGTATTATCCATAAAAAAAATAAAAAATAAGGCATTCAGGCCATTCGGGATATTAAACCTATGTGACATGATATAAGGTTTAAAATCATAATCATATAGGAAATTTGGGGTCCATTAAAGAATAATAAGGCTGTATTTCAATGTTTGATTCTGGTTCTAATCATTTACTTTTCCCAAAATAGAGGAAGGGATGATAATTTTAAACAATAAACAAATAAATGGGATATTATGTACCTTGAAGGGATAAACAATAAATAACATATATTACTTAACCTTTGAATTTAAATGTTTCAATATCAGTTATCCATGGTCTACTTCCTAACATACAATTTCACAGGAATCCTCATTCCCTTCATAATGATTTGTAAATATATATTGAATTTGCTAAAGTTTATAGACGAGTAATGTAAAATTGGGTGTTTAGTAATACCTCACTATCAAGAGCAATGAGAAAATCAATTTAATATCCTATGTCCGAACATATGTTTTATTCAGCCAAGGAATAACTATGCTCGATCAACATCAACTTATACAATCTATAAAATATTTCATTTTTTAAAAATACCCACTCCGTAATTTACCAAAATTTAGTGATGTTTTTCTATGATTATAATTATAATCAATTCTTCAATTAATATTTTATAATTAATATCTAAATAAAAATAGGCATTGATCTAATACTTACTACAAAAACTCATACCTTTTATACACATTATTCTATGAATTATCATATGGTGATAAACATAATTAAATCATAAAAGATAAAGATTCATAATTTATTTGGGTAATTAAATACATATAATGATAACATTGATCATTGATGCAAATAAATTAATTAAAATCTGCATACCATGCATTTTTAATCCATTGATCATTTTATATTACATGGGATTATATGGGGATGTACATAAGAAATGGGAGGGAAATAATTCTAAGAATTAGAATAATAGAAACATAATATGATAAAAGTATTACATTTTAGTCTAGAGGAATATCAAGCTGACATAAAAGGGTGATAATCATAAATATAAACATCAAATCATGGTACAACATGATAACATAATTTCTTTATTAGAGTGAGTAAGGGACATAAAGCATGAAATTATAAGTATATGTAAAGTATAACCACTAAGAAACCATAACACAATGTTCTTTGGAGAAACAAAAGGTCCACCATTCATGGTATCTTATGTTATAAAAATATACCAAATGAATTTGAGTTCAATAAAATTCTAGTCGCACCAATCACATTTATATTATTTACATTTATTTTTATACCACATATAACATACAATTTAAAAAAAATTAATCACTGTTAATATATTTATTAAGGGGTGTGGGTTATATACATTTGATTCCCCAAATAAATAAAGGCTAATTACATCTTGGTGAATACGCCTGAGTGGATATGTGGATGAGTATTCAGAAAATAAAAAGTAGGCATTGAAAATACTGGGATAAATTCATAAAAATTACTAGGTTACATAAATATTCATATAACGGTTAATGAGAGTGAAATATGGTATTTTTTTACATTGGAACCATATGGATAATAAAGGGATATGTAAATAAAATTTCAATGATGAATAATTTAAAATAAAAAGGCATAATAGAAAAAAAGAATTTGAATAAATAAGAGGTGGAAGACAAACATTTACTATGAGAAGGTGCTTGTAAAATAATGTAATGAGATTTATAAGAACATGGGAACACCTTCGGATGGATTTTTATAGGGATGGGGAGAGTAAATTCATTCTTAATGGGTATTTACTGATGTTAAATTGGAGGCTGGGTGGGTATTTATAGTAAAGTATAGGGTAATAATTTAATAATTTCTAATCATGTATTTTGGACTCCAAATGACAAAATAATCAATAGAACAGACCATAAAATTATTTTTTCTAAAGGTTTCTATCCAAAGAGAAAGAGTTTTCTATTTTTTTGGATATATAATTAAATTAGAGAAATAATTCCACTCATGATGTGAATGTGATTCATGTTCACAAATAATTGTTTTTAAAATCATAAAATATGATATAGGTTTTGGAACTTCATTAAATAATTATATATTTAATCAAATTACATTAAAATTATAATAGATTGAAATGAAAATATATTTTTTATGGTGGATTCCATTTGTAATATTTATTTCATAACTTTTGAGATATTATGATGCCATAATACATAACCTATATTTACAAGGAATTAACTTTTTAACCAAAGAGTCTATAGACATGGAAAATTATGAAACATTAACCATTGTTTTATTTAGACATTATGATTTAAAAAAACATTAATTTTACCAAAACGAAGTTCTATATATGTAAAAATTTTGTTTAAAACAAAAAAAAAATCAAAAAATGAAAGTTTTTAAGACACTAACCACTTTTTAGAACATATAAAAATAACATTAGACATCATTAAATTATATTAAAATTTATATTAAAATAAATATTATTTCATAAAAAATCAGAAAATTAAATTTCATTCAAAAATTATTTGTGTTATCAGAAGCGTGTTTCAATGAAAATTATAAATTTTAAGATAATATAATTTTAACTTCTTCATATAAAAACATAATTTTTATCAAACACATTATATAATCACATATATTGTAATAATGAAAAGAGAAAAATATAAAAATTATTTAATCAATAAAATATAAATTCATTCAACTAGTATTAAGATACAAAACACCTTATTACTCCAGTATATGCCTTAACAATAAGGTTTGTGATGGTGTTTCTTTATTGGGGTGGTCCAACGAACATAGTTTGGGCCATGATAACAATAATCATGAAAATGTCTTGAAAATAGTTTCATTCAAGTTTCAATTTTAGAATCTCATTTAGGGATTGGACAAGGGAAAATCTCAATGATGCCATCTCTATTAGAAGCTATTATAAATATGCTTCAAAGGGTATACTCCTAGTTATCAAATCCACAACCTCTTCCTTCTCTATGAACTATAATTTTTCATAACCCAAAATATATACTAAACTTATGTGTCACTATACAGTAGATATATTATCAAATGTTATGATTATTAATGATATTGTTATCTCTTCCTACAATTGTGGTTATATTTAATAATAGTCCAGAAAAAAATGAAATATATTTAATGTGTTTTTTCTAATAATAATACTTAATAATGAATTTATTAATTTTGTCGGGAATTTAATTTATAAAATTTTGGTTCATTACAAAGTTAGAGTAATATCTTTAAAATAAATGTATCTTCAATGTTGAGAATAATTCTTTTCCTACCCAACACATTTTTTATTTATTACCAATAAGGGGGATAATAATAAAATTGATTTTAGAATTTAATTTAATATTAATAATAAATAAAAAGTCGTATATTATATTATGTCAATGAATTTATGATGTTGAGGTTGTATTTTTTTAATATATTTATAAAATGGAAATTCAATGTGTGATGGAGTTAGGTAATGTTATTATTCCCAATTAAAGAAGTGATTAAAGTTACCAATGTTTTACGATGAGTATCATAGAAAGCGAGACATTGATGAATTAGGTTTCTACAATTGGAAGAAACATGATAATTATATATAAGTGGGAAAATGATTTTTTGCATTTAATTAATGCAACATTGAATGAATAAATGGGAAATGGAATTTAAATTTCAATAGATTCTTCTTTGTGTGAATTAGTATTCATTTCTGATGGTTGGACATTTCTTTTTAAAATTATATATTTTTAGTGATTATGAAAGATAAATGTAGTAATAACCATAGTTTCCAAATGAGCTAGGATAAGTTATCAATAGAAATAACTTGATTTGTCAATTATTACAGAGTTAAAATTTGGATGAAATTTATAGTGACCATATAAGGATAATTTACCATGTCGAATACAATATTTTACACTGAAAATCACATGGATGGAGGCTTGAATAATATATATTGATGAATGTTTTTTTTCAAGCCATGAGGTTTATTTAAATGATATAAATTGTTTGATTACATGCGGAAATACTTTGGGAATTAGTTTCAAGAGATACAAAAATGGATATATTTTTAAGATTAATTGAAAGTAATTTTAGATTCAATAAAGTGTTTGAATATGGCTTGATAAGATTGAAAATTTTTATTTATCAACTTTGTGAAGATTCAAAATATATTTTCATTGTCAAGGAAAAAAATAAAAAAAATCATTTATAAATAAGATAATTTATAAATTTCACTTAATATGTAATGTAATTGTCTAACATGGATGAAGATAATATGGAAAAGTGATTAATATTTAATATCACTTTCTAATATGTGTAGGAATACTAGTTTGAATATAATGAAATATAAAATGGGATTTATTATATTCTTAAATATAAAGATATTTCAATGTATGTGTATTGTAATTATTGATGTGCATTCATAAAATATAAGAAAGGTGTTATGCAGATTACCATATATTAGTTATGATTTATTCTTATATAATATAATATTTTCTAGTTATTCAACAAGTGAGGCATGAGGAAATTATTTTTCAAGAATACATACAATAATTGAGTCTAATTTAGAATAAGAAAATATCAAAAAAAAGTATAGGTATTTTTCTTTAATATGTTTGGAATACATGTTTTTATATATGAAGCAATTATCACTAGATAAATGGAAAAGGTATGAGATCTATAGGGACATGAATGGAAACAGTTTATCATATATAAGTATAAAAATGATATATAGAATGAGATAATATATAATATAGTATTCGATTGAGAAATATTGAATGATAGGCTAGATATT
The DNA here is from genome assembly GCA_963277665.1 of Viscum album. Classification (NCBI taxonomy): domain Eukaryota; kingdom Viridiplantae; phylum Streptophyta; class Magnoliopsida; order Santalales; family Viscaceae; genus Viscum; species Viscum album. The sequence continues at coordinate 298,539,734 of OY728137.1, read as the reverse complement.
AAGTCTAAAGAATCTTTGATGGTCTTTCAATGTAAAAATATCATGTTGATTTGAATTCCATGATTCATGAAAATTATAGGTGTTTCTTTTACAGTAATATGAAAATTAGAATAGGATGAGGAGTAGTAACCTTGCATATGTTCGAGAGATCAAAAGTGAAAAAATGAGTTATGTGATGCTTGTAAGTTACAAGAGATTAAGATCAAATCTATGCCAAACATTAAGGAAGTATATTAATGATTTTTTTAGAGTCACGTGAATATTAATTGACAATGATTTTATGTATGTTCAAATATATGAACTAAGTGTGTGTTAAAAACCTTGGAATCCATGCTCTCTAATAATTAGGCGAGTGTAGTTCTTGTTACAAAATATTATCATTGTGATTATCAGAGTCGTAAGAGATTGAATAATCAGTCAAAATTTTGGTAATCATTAACAAGTGAGTGTACTGTCATTTTTTATATAAATACCACTTAAAAATCATTATTAGTGAATTATGAGGAAAATTTATATAAAAAGGACTCTAATACTGGTTGAACTTTATGTATTCATATAATTTTAACGTGAGGGGATTTTATGATTGAAATAATTTCTTAATCAAATTATTTGTGAAAAGGATCTTATTTGTCACTATTTTTTGGTAAGATTAATTGATTAAAGTGTTCTAAGGATATTTTAAGAATTATATACTATTTATATAATTTAATTGAAATTTTTTTTGAAAACTAATAATTGGGTAGAGTGTTTATGTAAATTAGTTACATGAACTAAAACATGCATCATATAATCGGTCTATAATTTCTGGAAACTATTTGAGTTAATGAATTGAAGAGAAAAAAATAAGATACTAGAACATAAAGAAAAAAATTAGTATTCTAATGCAAATATTTTAGAAGAACTAGAAGTTATAGAGTTCGGAATAGAGTGATAAATACCGACATTCCCGGAAAGTGTGGTTAAATTCCAAGAGTTGAAGTTCTTGAAGAGGCAACGAACTATGGAAGTTAAATAAATATAAGTCACATAACACGAAAAACTATCACAATCTTGTTAAATGTAATAATTTTTTTCTTGGAGGATGTTAGATAAGAATGAAATTTTATTTTGTTTCTAATCATACTATTTACACAATCATAAGCCACATCGTCATAAAATTTATAAAAGTAAATGGTTGACTTACATGTAGTGTTTCTATTAATTCATTATAAATAGAAGACAACTATGTAGGAATAAAATCTTACAGTTTATTGAGAGGAATTCTATTGAAAAAGTAAGATCATTTTTATGAGTAACATGGGAAGAACAATCGAACACTTTAGGCTGGTAGTATAATATAATAACATATGAGTAAAGAGACTAAAGACTGTTGAGGGAACGAATAAAAAAATAAATAATTAGGTAATAAGTAATGATTTGGGATATTGAAAATACATGAGCAAACCAAATTAAATTTCTAATTTATTCAGGTTCATAATCTGTATCAAATACATGACCAAGAGATTGTAAGGATGCAGTCACCCACCAAGGGGTGAACCTTAAAAAAATACAATGTGTTGGTCTTTATTTAATTTTTTTAATTTTTTGTAGATTGAATATATTTTATAATATACATGATACATTCATTCTAATGGGTGGAAGAGGTTTACTACAGAAGGGGATATAATTTTAATTTGAAATAAATTAGTAAAATTGTTTCACAAAGATTCCCCCACCCTCTATGTGTGAAATTATCTATTCTTAGGAACTAAAATAAACCTACCTATCCAATATAAGGTCTTTAAGGGATTACATTTTATATAAAAAAGTTATATATTTCACATAATATTGGGGTCCATGTTTTAATTTCCATCATCACATATCTATATTCCTAGAACATCAGGACAAGTATATCATATATAAATCATGGATAGTTAAGTGGATACAAACATTCCATAAATCGTAACAGTGATTATATCATCCATGATTCACTAAGAACAATACCATTGGGTTCACTAGGAAAAGTGTATCCCAATTTACACTATATATATCAAAACATAACTATTATGGTCCTATGTATATAATGTTAATTATAAGATATAAATTATAACCTTTTTCTTTTTCATAACCCTACCATACTGAATAGATATGGTGTTGAAAACTATTTAATTTGAAAGGAAAAACGAATTTAATACTTTTAAGGAATCTTATTCTGATCTCACCATCTCATCTAATGTATTCCATATATGTATTAAAAAATCAACTAATTTAATTTTATTTGTTATACCTTCAACCAAATTAATATGTTCCAATGACTGACAATATGAGATAAAAATGTAAGGCTTCTAAATCCTTGACTATTTTTATCACTATGATGGGGATAAAAAATTTATCCTAGGTAATGTGAATTCAAATTTTGGAAACAAAGTATTGGTAGAAAAAATGAAAATGTGTTTTTCTCTTTTAAAAAGTGTTTATTTCCATATGATACCTGCTGTTTTGTGAAGGAAACATTGAAACATACTACTTTATTATATAAAAAGAGAAAATAAACAATTATATTGTATTTTATAGTAATAAATATATATAAATTAGATGAAAAAACCAATGTAATGTTTTGAATAATATTTATAACACTTAAAAAATGAGTTTTTTTATAATTAAAGATAATTAAAGGCTTCATGTTGAAGAATATTGACTTTGAACAACGAATTTGGGTTTGTAAGTATTTATAAAATACCTTAGAATACTATATTATTAAAATTTTCTAAGTGATTATATATGAAATGCATTGGTAAATTGGGTTTGAGTCAAAGGAGAAAATTTCCATTTTTGGTATGATGTGAACGATTAATTGTAAAAATGGATTACATTGAACTTATTATGGTCATATAGTTATTATATGGTCTTCTTGTTTTTTTTCTAGACTAAGACATTATTTTATGTGTAATATTTTAAAAAGGTATTCCTCCACCTTATGTTAGAGTTTATTATATCAATTTGTTTTCATTTCCTCGTAAATATTTTCTATTTAAAGGCGTAGAATTTTGTGAAACTAAAATCTTAATCAATAGAAACTAGTGTGTTATAGGATGCCAAATAAGATACTTTTAGACCTAAAAAATTCTCAAGGATAATATATACAAGTGCAAAGTCTAACTATTCATAAATCAATGGGGGCCTCAATTTAATATAACTCAAACAGATAATATGCATAAAGCAAAATTAACATTTGTTATTGAATTTATAAACCAAAAACAAAACATAATCTTGGTTGAATGAAACTAAATATTATGTCATGGATAGAATATAACACCTTATTTACAAAGAATCTAATTTATAATATATTGTTTCAATACTTTGAAACATATCATATAACTGTTCATAATATAAAAATATTATATTTATAAATAATAAAAAATATTAAATAAAGATATATATAATCATTTGAAATATTTAGACATCAGAATTAGATTAATGAACTACTTATAAATTAAACAATTACAAATGGTTTATAATTTTTTCATGCCTTTATAAAAATTGCATAACATACAAATATAAATAGTTCATATATATATTACATATATGAACTCTAGATATTTAATATTTACATTATGTGCTTATTAAATTCTTAAGATTAAAATAAAATATTTATTAAGAATAATTCATATTTAAATTTTTTCCACTAAATTAAAAATAATATTTTTTCTGTATTTTCCCAATTTTGTTTATTTATAGACACTTCATAAACTAAGTTATGATTTTAAAATAAACACTATATAATAAAATTATAAATATAAAAACATGTAAATTTATACTTTCATCCAAAATATAATTTTTTTTTCCAAAACCTATGTTTTTTAAGATTTATAATATCAAAAATTAATTACAAAACATATATTTTATTATTTATAAATATTAAACTAAAAACATTTAACTACATGGATTAAATCGTCTTTATAAAATTATCATGGATAATGTGGGAAAAATGTGTTTAATTTTTTTCCTAGCAACATAATAAAATTTTTATAACACTATTAGTGTTCTCATCAAGGAAAATTTTTTCTTCATATTACTGTTGGTGTGTATGACACATACAACAAAAACTATATAATGTAATTTATCTCATTTCATTGACAATTTTTTTTTATTATGATGTGTGTTGGATTATACATATAACATGGTCACATCGTGATACTCTATTTTTCAAAAACAATGAACTAAGTGCATCATTACAAACAAGATGACATAATGATGTACATGTTACCATGGTTAATGTTGGGATTCTGCCACAACCTGATAATAATGTGGTTGTGGAACCTTTATATTATGTATGTTTTAATCATTTTAATTATAAAAAATTATAGTTTTAAAAAACATATTGAATCATACAAAATTAACTACCTTAGGATATGTTTCCTATTTAGGGTTTTATAAGACATCACCATACATAGATGAAATACAATATGAATAAAAACCCTATGATATAAGATTTATTTTCAGAGGTTTATAATTATTGTAATACAATATAAAGAACCAATATCATTATTAATAAATCCAAACCACCTTTATACTGGTTGAGGGTGAACTCTAAATTTCAATGAAAAGACTCTACATCCAAAGGTATCTACTAGATATATTAATAACCAAGGACACTTATTCATAGAATATATAAAAATCTGATGGACTACATGAACATATTTATCAAATGGAAAAGAGAAAGGATAAGATTGTTGAATTTATTATATTTCATTATTTTAGTATATCACTCATATTGTATTGGCCTTCATTTATATTACTCATGGACACTCCTTTGAGGCTCCATAATGGATCCACTATTTCCTAAAATGTTTTATAAAAGTTTTATTAATAGTGTATATTATAATTCTTGTAGTGTAATGTGTTAAAACTTTTTTCATGCATTTCATTAACTATCTATGGATAGATTATATTCTAAAAATCCATATAACTACGTAACTCATTGTATTAAATTTTATATAACTAATCGATGAAATATTAAAATGCAAGAGGTAATAACATATTATATAATATAATATATATAAATTTATTCCATGGATAAAGATATTCCACTTTGTTTTCTACATCATATGGAACATGTGGGTAGTGTTAATACCATAACATTTTATGCATTATGTGTTATAGTTGAAAACTCTAGGGATGATCATACACTCTAATTATGTAGGATGAACCTGATAGGTGCAAGGATATATACATAATAGGGGCTTCAGGTTTATCCCCATTCCTATGTTTCATACATTTGTTAGAAAAAAGAATGTCATGTATAGTGTTATTTCACCAACTAGACATCATTAAATAGAATAAGAGTACAAAACCTTATAAATAACAATAGGATCATTTTTATGGGATACTTATTTACATATGAGTGACATACATGAAATAGAATGACAAGGAACAAATTCTAACTAATTTAAAATGAATGAATCACTTTTCTAGGATAATAAAAAATGCTAAATATTTATAGATGGAATCAAATCACTGATTCAGCCATGTCTACTCACTCTTATAGATATTCAGTGGATGTTCATGAACATTATTTTCTTAAGATTGATTCTCTGTAAGAATAATCCATAAAAATTACATTTAGGATCAAGATCTTACACCCTGAATGTGTACATTATTATATCATCCACAATCCCTGCCACAAATGAGTGTACGAATCGATGGAATAATTAATTAATAAGTGTTATAAAAACTATTAGTATTCGGATGATGTCAGAAATACCACCAAAAACAAATAATTAGTTTTCGAAACATTGAATATATATTTTTTTAATGTTCTCTTTCTAGAATTATATCTTATGGTAACTACACTTCATGTCAAAATTTGAAGACCATCCCATTTATAGAGACTATGTTCTTTCCTTGTTTGACTTTAACATATTTATAAATATATCTTTAGTGGTATGTTCTGAAACAACATTCCATTCTGAGGCTCATTGTGCCCAGAATAAATTTTATAAAAATATTAAATATATTTTACAATGTGTGGGATGGTTAATTAATGACAATGTGATTATTCTTAAACGGTTGATCAGATCAGAAATCAGAATCCATGGTTGGGTCAAAAATATAGTGTTTATTCTTAGAGCAATATAAAACGAGTTAGTGAGGGGTGTTCAAACCCCTCTCTTGTTGGACATACGGTTAGTGAAATAATTAATTTGTAAAAAAAGTAATTAAATCGCATTCAACTAGACTAAAAAGTATATAAATAAGTCGTTAAGGAGAATTGGACAAGGTTGGATCATAATTATCTCATCAACCAGTGGTAGCTCCTCCCCTCTTCTATTAGAGATTGAAAATAACCTTATATATTAAAAGGAATTGAAGCATTATGAATGCACTAACTTATTTTAACATTTGTGTTGACACTTTCTTCAATATAGATATATCCAAAACAGATATAAGGATCACCAATTTTTTTATGCCATTTTAACTAAATTATTGAGCTAATTGATCTTTGTTCTTAGATCTATGATAGTTTTTTTAAACCTTTTCATGAGACTGAATATAAAAATATCATAACCAGTTGTTTTCTAATATAAATTACTTTTTCTTCATTTATTGGACAATAATGCAAGTAAAATGATTATAAAAAATTTCGTGGAAATGTTTTCTCTTTTTTTTTTATTTTAATCACCGATGGAACCCCAAGTTCCTAATATGAAATTTTTGGTTCACCCGACCTTAAGCATGTTCCCAAATTTGTAGTTGATCGATGAAACAGTGATGATATCATGAGTGGATCATAGATCTAGAATCATCAGGATGAAAGGATTATAAATCTAGTTATTTGAATAAATAATACCTAGTTTTTAATGAAATTTTGTGTTCACAATGAGTAATGAAACCCACATACCTTTCAGGGGTCAATTTCTGGTTAATTTGTGTTTAGAACTCCGATTCGAGGCTGGATATATCATTTTATAGATTAATCCAAGCCGAATTTAAAGCAGTTGAAGCTGATTTGAACCATGGATTATGATTACAAAAAATTAAGAGATTTTGGAAAAATCTTGACTACATTTCATGCAGTATAAATAGAACACAGTGTGTAGCCACCCAGAGTGACGGTGCTAAGGTTTTAGAAAATATAATGATGACACAGTGTATAGTCTTGCCTCACATGTTGTGTGCACCTTTCCCTGTTGAAAAACCTAAGTTATGGGTCACGTAGATATGGAATCCATGTAAAAAGTATACAGAAGCTGGTTGACCACCTGGGTGGCATCCTATGTGGACCAACACGTCATGTACCAAATTATATGGACATGGGGTCCGAGTACACAGACACGACAATAAGACATATCCTAGTCCCTAGATAAGTGGGAAACACCTCATTTTCCACCTACACAGCATGTATACACAGATAAGAATAGTATAAAAACCATATACAAGACCAATAATTGAACATGGACCACACATTTTGTGGGTCCCCTCACATGTTGGGTTCCCATGGATCTCTTTTTAGTGATTTTTGAATGTCTGTATCTCCTTTATTTTGACTCAGATATGGACCATAAGATTCCTATCCTGGGTGTATTTCATGTAAAACATAATGGTTCACTCAAAATAATATTTTGAGATACTATGTGGAATATTTTGAGTTTTGAATGAACTGATTCAACCCCCGATGATGGTAGAAATCCAATAGAATCACTCCAGAAACCCTGGTGTAACCCTCCAGAAGGGTTGGGCAATGGAGTTCCCTAAATACAGTACCAGAAGTACCCTCCAATTGAGCTATGAGGTTTCATTACATGAAGAAAATACAAGTCCTAACCTATATTTGGTCTTGAAAGTACCATTCTCGGTTGATAGTATTGGGTTTACCGTCCAGCTGGGATTAGCAATGGAGTTCCCCAATGATTTTTCAGAAATACCCCAATGTAGAGTTGGCAGTGAAGTTCCTCAATGTTCTAGGCTTACCCTATAGTTGGGATAGGTAGTGGAATTACCTGAAGACATATTTCGTGTGTAATGCTCTAGCCACACGGGGATGTGGAGTTCCAGGAAAGCTAATCAGGCTTACTCTCCAGTAACACTAGGCAGTGGCATTTCCCAATGACTTTCCCGATCAAAACCCTCCAGCTAGGATGGGATGTGGAGTTCTTCAGTGAATACTAGTGTAGGAAACACTTATCATACTAGGGTACATGATCCTCCTCTTGAATTTATTCCCCTCGATAGTGAGGCGTAGAGAAGAGGCATGTTTTGATGTACCTTTGGACTCACAGGAAAGATGGAAATTTTCCTCACTAAAATGTGTCGATGTAATGTGGCCTAAAACCATGTGGGTGAGTTAATTCAATCCAAAGGGGATATTATCAAGGTTTGGTGACTGATTCCTTTCTATGAGTGAGTTTAGGGAAGAGGTATGAGGTTTTGGGCATCGTAGATAGAACTTCATTTTAAATTACTGGATACCATTCTCCTTGTGTTGAGCTTTGAGATAGAGATCCCATACTCTCAAGTATGGGATTCCATGATTGATCATATATATATATATATAAAGTACTTTAGTATCCACTCCTTGGATATAGTTTCTCCCAATAAAATAGAGGAAAATACGTGTGGGTTACACCAGATTCTTTCCATGTTGAGCTTCTCGTGGTTGGAAGAGTCCATTATCGTATAAAATGTGGTAGAGACTAGATGTGATGTTAATCTTCTCACCATGTCGAGCTTCTTGTGTTAAGAAGATTTCACTTTCACTCTCTTGTTGTTTGGAGTTGTACTCTCTTACTTTACCTTGTTATATGTACTACTTTCCTCTTAATACGAATCTCATACTGACCCCCTTTATCTTTTTTGGACCATTCTACAGGGTATTTATATACTCGCAACTTCAAGATCTTTTCCCAACAAGTGTCTTGTCATTTTCAGATAGAAGATTGGTCAAAAAAATTCTGTAGAGCTTAGGGATATGAGGAACTTATACCACATACGATGGTCATAGTTTGGTGTCTAGGATTTGGGCACTCTCATCTATTTTACATTTTTAGTTTTCTATTAGGTTGGGACACATTTTTAATTTCGGGTGTATTTTTTCCCCTTTCCATTAAATTTACAATACCGTACTTTGTACTATCGAGTGGTTCATCAATTCTTGACTTACTTTATAATAGTGTTAAATCTTTTCCTTCTTTCCCTATTAACATTTTCATTGAGTTGGTTCTATCTCTCTCTCTCTCTCTAATTCTGTGTTTGTGTGTGTAGCTACTGATGAAAAGGCCTCCCCAAGTTTGATATGACTTTGTCACTTGTTACCACCCTCTGGCCTAGGGAGGCTACCTTGGGGTAGTTCTGGCTCAATCTCTAAATGAGGTCCAGTCATGACATCAGTACTCTAAGTTATACATTTATATTATAAATTTTAGGAAGATGATAATGGTTTTACATTGTTAATTAGTTCATATTATGATAATTCAGCAGCAATCACAGTGTTCATTCCTTCCTCAAAATAATATTCATTATTAATATGATGGATTGAAAATTAAATACCCATTTTATAAAAAAATTGAGAAAATTTTTCACTAAAATACACACCACACAATACATGTTATTTTAATTCATCAGAGTTGTACAATTAAAACTCCAGAGTTTCATTCACTTAAATTCTAACAACTAGAACTATAGAACACAGAAACACACACACACAAATATATATATGGAAGCACATCAATCATCAACATTAAGAGAATATATTATCCAAATAAATAAAAAGTAAAAAAATAAAATTTCATTATAAATAAAATAATAAGAAAATGAATTGAATTTTTCATAAATAATAATAAATTTAAATTGATAATTTTATAAATTAATAATCCGTGTATTTATAATGGGGAATGTGACTATTATAAGCATAAGGGGATTGTTGAAATAATAACAAGAATGATGGAATAGTAATGTGATTTTCTTGTGTAATATAAAAGTTTCAAATAAGACATATAATATAACATTACTATAACATAATGGATAGATATGAATAATTTAAATTATTGAATGGTAATGAAATTCTATATAAAGGTCTTATAGTAATAATAATAATTTTTTCAAATGGACGGTTTTTTATTTTTGTTTTAAAAGAATATTTTTAAAATATATTAAATATTTTAATTTAAAAAAAATTTATCTTGTATTTGAAATTATTTTTTAAAAAAATATCTAAAATTTACAATCCTCACATATAAATTCCTCGTTAATGAATTTGGTGGTAAGCAGGTGACTTGGGAGTGTGATTATCGGGTTCTGGAAGGCGGCGATGGTCGCAAGAAGCGTGGATAGTGTTCGGGAGTGCTCTCTGCCAATATAAGAGATGACAGTTAATTTAGAGATCTTGGTGGAGGTGATGTGTCTAAGTCGTAGCAGTTGCTTACAACGATGATTTCTCTGTGGGTTTGGGACCCCGGCGGGTGTGGGGGTTCTATTCCTTGCCGATGGCAATCTCGAAGGGGAAGGGTCGTTCTGGCTTGGTGTGTTGGATGAAATTAAATCAGGATCGGGCACAATTGGATTGATTTACCTCACTGTGGAAACCTATCTTGGGATGATGACGACGAAGGCCTTCCATTTGGTGGGGTTTTCAGACTGGATGTGAGAGGGATCAACCAGAGACGCGATTATGGTGCATCAGATGGGTGTCACATGAGCGATCGTGGGGAAGCGACATCCACAAGCAGAACAGGTCATCGACTTCACATGGGGTTTCGGCATGGCATGCTGTTATCTCACTAGGTGGATATTGAAAACTCTCTCAGAATGCGGGTTAACGTGGTATTGGATGGCGTCGTGCGGACTTAGTATCGCATGAAATTTTTGGCTGGCACGTGGGGTTATCTCACATATTATGGTTTTAATCTTTGTGTTCACTTTAATTATTTTGGTTTCGGTGACCACTTATTTTTTGGTTGGGATTTCACTTCTTTGGGAGGTATTGGTTTCACTACATCATGTTTTTGGTGACATTGTATGTCACATGCATTTTTCTTGATGTAATTTTTTTCTTGAATAAATTTTTAGGACCAAGTATGCTCGTCTCATGAAGATTATTGTTATGACCTAATAAATAATGAAAATTATTAAGTAAAATAACAGTTTTCGTATTAAATAATAAATTTCAATATAATAAAATCAATTTCAAAAACATATAAATCAATTTTTAACGTCTAAAATTATTTTAAGGTAAAATAATAAATCTATATGAACAAATATATTTCCTATGGAAAAAATAATATAAAATAAATTATTTTGGTGATTGAATTAATTCCTTTTAAACCATGGTTTTAATTTGAAATACTGAGATCTAAAACAATTAATGAGCCAGTTGTTTTGTATTTTCCACAAACTAGATTTCTATTAAAAAAGTACAAAAAATTATAGAATAATTTTTCCTTATTTTATTTAAATACACACTCATCTCCCAATACAGTTTATTCCAAAAATAATTGAGCATGTTTATCCTCCCATTTTCTCACTTAGTTGCCTTTTTAATAATTTCATAATTTTGAATGGTTTTCTATATCTTATATTAGAATGCTATTTAGAAATGTAGGGGTTCAGCATCTCTTATCATTTTTTCACAGTTGTTTTAATCATTAACAAATTTAATGTTTTATTCCATATGATTTTATACTTATAAATTTTCAATATTTTTTTTGTATTATGAATGTAATACTACAATTCCCTCTCACTATACCATCATTATACGTCATTATAATGATAAAATATTTATATAGTTATTAACTCAGTTAGCCAAATACCAATATATACCTAGTGATTTTAGTATTATGAAAATATTATATATAATAGGGGAAATTTTTTATGGTTTATTTTCATATATCTAGTTTAGAATAAAATAATCCCCTAGTGGAACCAACCATGTTTTGGAACAAGTATACTTTTAGAATCAATTATTTCAGCCTATAAGTATCACTTTTAGAAAATTTATATCTCTAATGCGTATCAAATTTTTCCTATAGATAATTATAGTTTCTAGAGGATATTGTACTATAATTGAATTAGAAACCAAAAATGGAAAACCATTGACTTAAATGACTAATTCTTACAATTATCTTAAACTAACGAATATTAAATATCATGTTACTCCTTTATATATATCTTAACAAGTTTGACTTACATTGCATTATGAATACTATGCCAGTTTATAAATCTATTAAGGGATATTTATATATTTTTTCATATTATTCTATTTACTAGGGATATATTAACAAATTATATATCCTTTATTTTTATATAATTAATTATTGATTACATAGCCAGGTTTGTGTAAGTGGTTCCTTCGGGAAGATTATGTATTTTACTTTTTATAGATTATTTTTGTATGATGGATGAATTAGACATATTATAAGATCGTTGGAGCTTAGAATTATATACCAAATCAATTAAAATGTTTGTATTATGATATAGGATATAATAGTTTTATAGGATCACCATAATGACTTATTTATGTAATCAAGGAACATGGCCTCGACGGAATGGATATGGTGTCAAGTATTTCGAATTCCACCATTAATATATTCATTTCTATTATCTATGTGATTATTAATTTATAATTACATAACATCCAAAGACTTTTCTTTATTATCTACAGGTTTATATTGAATCATTTTATTATTATTTTATTTTATATTATTTATTTCAAGATTAAATCATGTTTTCGTATATTTTATGTCATACATTACTGATCATTTGAGCTCATCCTTTATAATGTATCCCCATTTCCCTATGTTACTGTGAATAATACTACATGTTACTTAAAGATAAATATATATTAATAATAATTTATCATGTATGGTGGTGATATATTTAAATTTTTCTATCTAATTGAAATTGTTGTAGATAGTCTCTATATACTACTGTACCTTTAGACCTTGTGTATTCTAGTCTCACATATTATGTTTTCATTGTGACAAATGACCATCAAATATAGTTTACCAGACTCAAAGTTATTACAATTCTCTTGATAATGAGTTTAATATAAACCATAGAAACTAAATTTATAATAACATAGTGAGATTTTAAGAAATAGAAAAATGTTAATAAATTATAGGAAATTTTCTATAATGGATAGAATACTTGATATGAATTTTTTATATAGGAATAGAAATTTCATATAATGATCCATAATTCATAATTTTTTTTCAATGAATAATTATTATATGTAATTTTTTATAAAAAGTGCATAATGGGAGGACTAAAAAACATATCAGCCCCGAAAACATGGGAAGTGATAGCCTTTCTGAACAAACCGATGAATTAGTGTTGGTGTTTAGAAAATTATCACAATATTATAAAAGTTTACTCATGTTATAAAAATAATAATAAACATATATTATAACCTATTTATCTTTAACAAGGTTAACATTATCTACTATTTGAAACTTGATTCATACTAATGGGATTATACCAATGGTTTTTTAAAACTGTTTGTATAGATACTCAATAATGTAAGGACTCGGCCTTAACCATTACATATTCTACTGAATTTAGAATATAATTAATTTTATTTCTTTCCAAAAGAACTTTGAGGTATATATTTTTACATAATTAGGTCATAATTTATACATAAAAACCCACAAGATATAAAATTAAAACTACTAAAACATTATCCATTTTTTCCATAATACAAATGTATTTAAAATAATACATGACTTCTTTTCCTAAAAAACATCAAAAAATTTATTTTTGTTTATTTTTTTCTATTACCCAACCTTAAACCCTGTGAAAAACATTTTAAAACATGGGAGGATCACAAAAAATATAAGTAAGGACAAAAAAACAGATATATATGTTAGTTAATGAGAACATATAACACCTGAAAGATATTCCTCTAACCATTAAATTTATAATATACTTATTTTGTGAAAACATGAGGATTCCATAAAACATTGTTTCGACCGAGGGTGGGAAGACCGACGTGCCCGACGGTTGATCTTATGGAGGGCTGAGTTCTGCTCAATCCCTCAATTCGGGTATACCAGCTTTCGTTTCAAAATGTCCAATGGTTCCATATCCAATGATCTGTGGACCTACTTTCAAATGGCAGGCGGTCTCTAGGTGATTCGTCCAGCAATTCTTAAGAACTCACATTGGTCGAGATGATGGGATGTTAGGCTCATCACACCCTTTTGGGGGTAATTATTGCCTATTTCGGGACTCTCTTATAGATTTAAGACGTATTCATATGTTCGTAAATCCTTGGTTTATCCCCAAACATAGTATCCACATATTAACCCTTAGTGGGAAATGATCAACTGAACACAGGGATGCAGAGTCATTTATGCCGGAGGTTTACCATCCCTCAATGGGATTAATGACTCTGAGGAGTTTTAACTCATTGAGATGACATGTGTTTAAAGCCTCATAACTCAACGCTCTGGAGTTTATTGTCATCCAGGGGGACAGATAACGACTTTATCATTTGGATCGAACCCATGATACGAGCTTCCTACATATCCTCGTGAGAGGAATCAGAATCCACGTAGTTCGGTGCCACTTGAAGGGACACAGCACCTTTTAAGGTCGTACGACAAGGACCCAACGATACATTTTAATGTATTGTGGTAAGGTCACTCGGGCAATAGATGCCCAGTCAAATTTTGTGCGGGACTTGCACCGAAGCGGCCCGGAAGACCCAAGGGAAGTGATTTCTTGGTCCTAAATACACTCCTTCTAGGGTCATGAGGACATGGTCTGAAACTAACGGATTTGTATCATACTTAGATATCAGTCTTCTGCCTCGGGGTGGTATCCTAAGTATCCCAGTTAGTCGGGGATCAAAGTCCACATATTTCTCGGAGATTAGCGCATACACAATAGAGTCTCCTTTTGTTGGGATTGAACATTAGGGTGGCATCCTCCGTACCTTGTTTAGGAAATAGCGATCAAAACCCACGTAGTTTGTTTTGAAGGGCATGATTGGGACTTAGACATGGTTAGTGGCCCGAATTGGGATTGAACCTCGGGGAGGCTTCCTACGTACCCAGATTATGAGATAGGGATCAAAACCCATGTAGTTTGTTTTGAGGGTCATTGTTGTGCGGACTCCGTGACCATCATAAATCTCTATGCCCACATGAGTCATGGTCAGTGTGAGAAACCAGAGAATGCAATAGACTTGGCAAGCCTCACACATTCTCCCCACCAAGGGAAGGGGAGGAAGACGACGAATGGAAGAGAAGGCCGGGACCACTGGAATTTCCTTCTCCTTGATGTTGGAAGAATGTAAAAGTTTCACAGTGGAGTAATGAACCTTCCATGTTGACAGGGGAAGGGCCATTGGCTTCTGGTGAGGATGGTTTGGGGCTCCCTCCAGGAAGGATGCCCAGCCACTCCAAGGAGTTGGGAGAAGTCCTCACTGTTGGTGCTCATCAAAAGGAAACGTGAGCAGGGTCCCTTAATCCTGGAAAGTGGAGAGGCACAAAGGGGACTCTCGGGCTCAGACCATGCACTACCGTGGGAATGTGACCCACGAATGCCTCGGGAATTTTCTTAAGAGTCATCGAAACCCCTTTTTCCTCACCTACCATGGGTACGCGAACTCAAAGTGGCGTGATGATGTGCCTGAAGGTTTCATCATATGGGTATAGTGGCTTCAGTAGAGGCCTTAGCTCGGGGCCGATGAATAGGCCAATGAAGGGATTGCGAAGGATCATGCCATATTGGAAGTGTTTTATCTGGCTCGAGGAATGGGAACACCGAAGGAGTTGGTGGGCCGCATGGGTTCATGAGGAGTGGAGCCCTTCGCGTATGGGGTGTTACGCAGTAGGAGAGGTTGTCCGCGTACCAGGGTGGTACGCAAGCTTATAGGCATCCCGCGTTCCAGGGCAGTACGCGGCTTTGGGTTCGACCCGTGTAGCAGGTCGGTACATGGTGGAGTCTATGTGAGCAGCGGCGGTCATGGGCTTCATCGGTCGGGGGTTCACCGGTCAGAGCTTCTCCCAGGTAGGAGGGTGCAACATCGTGTGTCAGATTGAAAAATGGACTCAAACTCCCTGGTCTGTGGGGAGTACATCCGCGGAGGGGCCATGGCTCACGATTTTTATTTTATGTTCACAGTTCACCAATTTGTTATGTGTTTTTTGGTTCTTTATCAATTCGTTTCCAGTTTTATACTTGTTCTAGTTCACAAATTGAAACTTCACTGTTCGCAAAATCCTAAGATCCTTCTTCCAAAATCTTTCCTTCAAAAGTTAATCTCCAAACCTTCTCGCCGAATCCGATCAAATGATCACCCAATCTACAAATCCTTCTACCCAAATCTAATATATCCCTTTCTTCTCCCCCTCAATGTCCTTTTACAGAGGGGGGAAAGAGATGTATCTGTGGTCATGTGACACATTTTTTAGAGGCCCATGACCAAAAACCCGGTTTACGGATGACTTGGTCAATCCGCAACTTGCGAGGGTCATTCAATGCACCTCATCCACGAACCAAATCTGTGATTTGTGGCCGCGCAGGTCTATGCCTCTGTTCCACGAATGACAGTGTGTGCGGTATGGTCCAGTTGGCGTGTTTCACAGCTGGGGCAGTTCGTGATGGTGGACCGGACGGGCCCTCGTCCTGCTTCACACCCGTAGAGGGGTTCCCTCCTTGGTTTCGCAAATGATGCAGGTCAGCAGAGGGGGTGACCCGCGGCACCAACCGCATACCATCAATGTTGGATCGGTATGCAGACCGGTCACTCCTTTTCCAATATTAATTATTCTCCATATTTTTGTTCAATTCCATGAAGGAAATCAGGTATAATACGTTCTCAAAGTAAAGGGGGATTCCCATTCTCCTTTGCAGATTTTTTAGGACCCTACAAATACCCCCAATCGGAATGGGTCCGATTAGAATGAAGAGGAGGCTATTTCGATGTAGATTGGTCTGGAAACTTATATAGTTTGCAGTAGAGGAGTGGTCCCGGTAGAGGACCACACGTATAAATAAGGGGGCCCCTACCCTTTTCTTTTTCTGGATCCCTCGCAAAAAATGAAGCTCTCGCTTTTTGTCTCTGTGTGCCTGCTCCTTTGTGAAACTCCTCATCCACAAACCATCTTCTGTTTCCGCAAACCATTCCTCATTGGTGCTTTCCTTCACCAGCGGACCAATCTCCCTACCGAGAACTAATAAGTTTGGTGAATTAAAAAGTAAGTCATGATGGGTCGTGTAGGAAATCGCTACACGGTTTTGGATGGTCTGTGGACCAGAAATCTTCCAAACTTTGAAAATATTTTATGTTTTCGGAACTCAAACTTTTAAATTTGGAATTGAGATTCTGTAGGGCATCCTAGTTCATGCCTTTCTGGCCAATGCTCAGTGGGCCAGAGTATCGTGTACTTCTTCTACGTAGGGCTGGTTCGCGGGATGCAGCTATCGCGAACCACCTTTTGAGACTAGCCTGCAGATTTTGTCATGAAGGCTCCTTGAGAGAGTCCTTTGTCAAATACTTGGAATTTTTGTCTAGATTTTATTATTCCAGACTAACCATTTTCTTGGTTTTTATAATGCAGGGAGAAAATATGGTTCCTCCTCAACCCGCACCCATGCCTGCTGCCGAGCCTCTTCCAATTGGTCCAAGGAGACATCTAGTTGTGATCTATAGAGCTGAAAGCATCAATGTGGACCCTAGCCGACCCATCATTCCCAGCAATGGTGTTTTGAAGTACTTTCTCTCTCCCTAACTTCAGGGAAATCCTTTATTGAATCATCTTCCACTTTATGGTTTCATCCTTCTAGAAGACGTCCCTATCCCCCCTTTCTTCTCAGGTCTTCTGTCCCCTTGTTTGGAAACGTCGCTGAAGTGTGCTCAAGCGAACATCGCCCAGTCAGGAGAGATGATATCGGATTCTGATTCGAAAGACAATTTTATTTTGAGAGGCTCTATTTGGACTCAATGTGATTTGTACACTTGGGAATTCTCCCAGGAGGCCA
Organism: Viscum album; assembly: GCA_963277665.1. Lineage (NCBI taxonomy): Eukaryota > Viridiplantae > Streptophyta > Magnoliopsida > Santalales > Viscaceae > Viscum > Viscum album. Next base: position 298,521,773 of record OY728137.1, on the reverse strand, counting down.
TCCTCAAGAGTTGACCCACCTTGATCTACCTTCCTCGAGTGAATCCTGACGCGGGATGGATTCCCAGGTGGGATCTTCAGTCTGGTGGGATTTTCTCAAATGACTGGACCTAGGCCTTTTGGGTCCATTACCATTTCCTGGAATTTCCTGAGTAACTGGAAGCAGTAAATCTGTACTCCGTATTGTGGGATTTCTAGTTTGTTGTTTACTCACCATCTTTGATCCTCCATGACTTTCTCAGTCGCTGATGTTTGATAAATAACACTTTCCACCTCACCCATAGGGAATTTAGTTTTAGTTTATGGGACATCTACCAAATGGGAGGGCTTCTGATCATTGGTGAGATGTATAACTAGTTTCTTCCCACTCTTGATGCATGGGAAAATGTCAAACGGGTGCCTTCGTTGGCGAGGGACCTATTGGTTATAGTGAAGCGGTCACTAGGTCAGCCCTTGGGTGCCCGCTCCCTTATTCCCTACAGCACCTCGATAGCATTATTTCGGAAGGACACTTGTCCTATGATGAAGGTCAAGTGCCCAAAGACTCACCCTTCTCAACAATCAAGAACTATCCCAGGTTCCTATTGAGTGTTTATGGAGGCGGGCGACTATCTTTCAACGGGTTATGAGGTGTGCCCTAGTGTACCACATATGCTCAGGATGGCAGGTCTTTTCGCCACGTTTTTTAGTGGGTGTCTATTCCCATCTCATGAAATCATCCCCGGTGTCAGGGTGTTCACCTTGATGATGGTAGCTGAGGTGGTGGGGGCAGCTTGGTGAATCAGGCCATGCCCACTTTGGCACGTATTTACGAAATACTGAGCCACATGCAGGAGGGAAGGTCACCCTATCGTCTGAGTGGGACATTTCAATTCTTATATGGCTAGGTAGAGGATCATTTCCGCTGTCATGAGTATCATTATAACACAGTCATTTCGCTTCCTACTCTTCGGCCTACCCAGCTCGATATTGTTAGAGTTTTTCTAATGTACCTCATCTCTGATGAAGTCATCAAGCTTCTGAGTGACTTTTCCCAGTTCGCATTCACTCCCTACCCCACTCCTTCCGGTGGCATGGTTGACAACTTCAGGTGGAGGTTAGAATATCATTCTTACATTATTTCACTGTGGGATGGGTTTTTATCAGCGCGGATTGATAGGGTTTCTCTGTGTGAGTTGTATGCCACATATTGTTTTTCTCGACAGTTTGGATGCAAGAAACTCCAGGTTTCCCTTCCCCATCCTCGGGCCCAAGGACTGCATCTGGCCATTCTCTATCAATGTTGGTTGATGTTGTTGGGGGAGGGATCTGCCACAAGTATTCCTTTGCCTGAAAAATAAGCGGCTTCCATCCTATCCTTGGAGTATGCGAGAATGTGGGAAGAGAATTATCTAGATGGGATCCTTCGGAAGGCTATCCGGAAATGTCCCAAATTGGGGGTTACTATAGTTAGTGTGCTTACCGTACCTTCCTCGTCGGCTTTGAGCAAGAACCGGTTGATGGATCGCAGGTCGAAGCGGCTCAGAGGATCTTCTTCTTCCGACCCCTCTACCGCCAAAGTTCAGACAGATCCAACCCTTTTGGATATAAATGAGGATGACCCCATGACTTCGGGCCCCTGTGATGTAATTCCTGAAGCACTGCGGGTCAATACTGGACTTTCCAGCTCAACTCCCAAGCTTGAACCAGGGCTAGAAGCATCTGACCCTCCAGTCTTTGAACCATCTTCTAGTGCGCACATGTCTGTGCTGACCGCAATGCCAGACTTCATTCCTATGCTATCTAGCGAGGATTACAAAGAACCTCGTGTCATAGAGGACCATCGAGCAGTGCGAAGGTGGGCCTGGCCCTAGATCTGTGACATTTTTGCCGAAAAATATCTGGATGAGATGGAGACTAAAACTGAAGCCCTTTGGAAACTCTTCCTATGTTTGGGTTCTGTTGGATTCAACTATCGACAACTTCATTTTCTCACCTGCCTGGTTGTCATTGCCCGTGGGGAGGTTTCCGCTAGTGAACACAAACTTTATCACCTCACTTCCTCTCATTGGGGGACCCAGGCTTTTGAGGAAGCTATGATGAAGCTCCATCAGCTGATTGCACTAGAGGCGAGCTCTCAAGATCAGGCGACGACCCTATCTACTGAGCTGCATGTATGCGAAGCTCGAGCAGCGATGCTGAGGGATCACTTTTGATCTTTGACTTGTGACCTTGATGCTACCGGGAAAGGGATCAATGGTCTCCAAATGATACTGAGGAATACTCGTTAGGTGGCCTATGTTGAGGCCAGGGAGAAGGTTGTTCTGGAGAAAACATGAAATAAACATCGCCACACGGTTTCTGATCTGATGGAGAGAGCGAGCCAGGCTCCTCTTTGATTGGCAGAGCTATTTTTGTACACTCTGTTTTACCTATTTTTTTGATGTGAAGGAGATTCTACAGCTTGTAGACATCCTCCCATTTTTTTCCAAATGGTATACAACATGTTGTCGATCATTCCTTGCTATAAAATTGGTATGTTACTGGAATGACTTTGGTATAAATAAAAATTCTCTGAATCAGAATTAATCATAATTCCGGAAAATGATATAATAGATACGAGTTCTAATTTTTTCCTGGACCATGGGATCCATCGAGCATAGTTTTACTACTGCTATTATTTTATAGAAAACCCCCACCAACTTTTTTTCTTTTCCATCAATACACTAATTTTTCTTAGGCCCATTTGGTGTGGACCTAGTGGGTATGGATCGGCTTTTTATTAGGTCACCCTTTTGAGTTTTCGTCCTAACGGGCTTTGCACCACTTTTTGTGAGCGGTTTAATGTCCCGCCGACTAGACTATCATTACGGATTTTTCAGGTCAAAAATCTATGACCAGATATGGTCGGGTGAGGTCCTCGGTGAGTTTTGGTCGATTAAAATTTGTCTCAATTCCATTTAGATGCATGTGGGGGGAACATGTTTAGATTTTAACAACATGCAGTGCATGTCACAAGGCATGGGAGTTGTATCAGCGTGCAGAGGTAGGAAATGCATCACCTATGGAAGACTTTCCATTGTTACACGGGCCAGGGGTGATCAATATGCAGAGCCGCTGAGGGAATGGTATTCATAGTCGTGCAAAGGTGTCCTTAAGTCAATGACTATCCATTTCTAATGTCATGAGGACTTCATGGAAGTCTGGAATATGAAAACCACCATGGGTGGCTTGGAGAATTATGAAAACCACCAGGGGTGGCTCAGAAAGGGTTTATGACATCTGAAAGGGTTTGGGAACATCTATATTAATCAGGAGAGTGGACGAAGGGTCCCTATCCTACGCATTTAGCTAGCATGAAGCGTGGTTGGATCTTGGTGCAGTTTAGAGTCATGTAGCTGGGATATTCCTTAAAATTAAATGGCTTCGTCTGGTTCTCGATAATCTCATAAGAGATGTTCCACCATATTCAGGAAGGGTTGTGAAATAGGATGGTATACTACAGATCAGAGGGTTTCCGAATCCCAGGATTGATATGGGGGCTCAGAGGGCAAGAGGCATACGGAGAGAAGCATTTTCTAAGGAAATAATTTTTTGGTAGACGAGCCAGGGGCAATCAATATGCAGATCCCCAGAGGGTATGGTATGAATAGTCATGAAAAGGTGTCCTTAGGTCAATGATTTTATTCTCCCGATAGCCGGGAAACTTCAGGGAAGTTGAGATTTGGGACCGCTAGGTGTGGTTTATGAGAGTTCGGATTTTTCTGAGTATAGAGTATGGTTTATGAAAATAGGGTGCCTGGATATGGGAGAAATATCTAGTCTAAACTTCCTGGGAATGGGAGAAGTCATCCCTTCTCACGCTGGTGTGAGATGGTGGTTTGTATAGGTTTTCCCCATGCACTGAGGGACGAAAGAAATCCTCCATTCCTGACTGAACCCAGGACAAGTTTGACCGTGCAGTTTAACATCTTGTGGTGAGGATAGCTTCTGTACAGTTTAACATCATTCAGTGAGGATGGCTTCTGTTTATTTTAATGTCATGCAATGAGGACGGAGGGAAATATTATTATCTGATATTGTGCAGTTTATTGTCATGCAGAAAGGATGTATGAGTATTTTTAATTTTGTGCAGTTTTGTGTCATGCGGTGAGGATGGGGATCATTTAGATTGATATTGTGCAGTTTAATGTCGTGCAGTGAGGATAGTGGGGAATTTAGATAGACCGTGAAAATGCTTGTAGTTGGAGGCATTTCCTAGGATGTTTAAGGCTCGGTCCTTGTAGCTTCATGCCAAGTGGAAAAGACATGCTCCGTGCAATTTTAGCATCATGCGGTAAGGACGTTGTTGCAAAGGTCACTCTTGATTTGAATGTAACTGGGTTCAAATATCTCGGCGTCTCCAAGATGTGGAGAGGGGTTGATGGTGTAAATCATGGTCCCAGGGCTTCTTTGATTATGACAAATCATATGGGGGCTCTGAGGCCGATAAGTGAATGGAGCTAAGAAGATCATCTCCGGAGGAAAACATGCCTTTTGTAGACGAGCCAGGGGCTATCAATATGCAGAGCCGTTGAGGGAATGGTATGCATATTCATGCAGAGGTTTCCAAGGGTCGATGACTTTCAACTTCCGATGGCCATGAATGATTATGAGGATGCGTGATTATCTGGTCCACGAAGTCTGTCAATTGGTAAGGAAATATCTGGATATGTCAGGGATGTTCATCCCTGGTTGCTGTTAAAGCTCGAGGAGTTCCCTGCGCTAATTTATCTTGCGCATGGGGTGTACCTTTACTCCATGAAGTTTAATTTCATGTAGTAAGGACCAAGTACTATTAGTTTAATAGTCATATAATTTGAACCATTGGGTGACTATTTCTATGATCACCTGGAGGGAAATTGAGTTAGGATTCTCTGGTATACTCTGAACAAGTTTGAGGGAATGAGGGTGTAAACTGTAACTCTGGGGTTTCCCAGATCAGGAGATATGGTATGGGGCTCTGAGGCCGGTAATTGTATAGAGATAGGAATAGTATCGCCTGAGGAAATCATTCCTTTAGTAGATAGCCCTGGTGCTATCAATATTCAGATCCGCTGAGGGCATAGTATGCATAGTCATACATAGGTGTCCACAGGTCGATAACATTCAACTTCTGATGGCCATGGGTGGTTATGAAGTTCCAAGATTGCTCATAGCACAGAGTTTGGCATATGGGGATAATGGTGTCCAAGAATACAAGAAATATTTTTACCATAATTGCATGTTGAGTCAAATTATCCTAGCCCTATCCTGATTTTTCTAGATGCAGATCATCATGTGAACCATGGGAAAATACATAGGCTAAATAGGCAGGGATACCCTACAAACATTTGGATGTGAGAGGGGAATGAACCTTTAAACCACTGATCCATAAATATTTGGATCGGGAGATATGATATGGGGGCTCTGAGGCCGGTAAGCGTACTGAGATAGGAAGAGTATCGCCTGAGGAAATCTAGACTTTGGAAGATGGGCCAGGGGATATCAATATGAAGATCCACTGAGGGCATGGTATGCATAGTCATACAAATGTGTCCATGGTTTGATAACATTCCACTTTCGTTGGCCATGGGTGGTTATGAAGATCTTCAATTATTTGGGTCGTAGAGTCTGATGTATGGAGAAGATGCATCCAAATTTGCAAGGAGTATTCCCATCCCATTTCGTCGTATATCTTGGGTGGGTCGTGACAATGTCTGGGTGGTTTAATGTCATGCGGTGAGGACGAAGTCCGTGTAGTTTTAATGTTGTGCGGTGAGGACAAAGTCTGTGCAGTTTTAAAGTCGTGCGGTGAGGACGAAGATGAACCGATGTGAAAAGGGGATTCTGTGCAGTTTAACATCATGTGGTAAGGACGAGGGGTATATATACATGTGTTTTCTTTTATCGGTGGTTGGGCTAATAGATAATATCCTAGCGTCACTACGTATCCTGCATGGGTAGGAATCAATCCACACGTAGTTCTTTTGTGGTATACACCCAGTGCAGGTTCGGTCCGTATGCAAAGAAAGGGGAATTTTTTTCTTTCTTATTCGTGCAGTTTAACGTCATGCGGTAAGGAAGAGGAATACACCCCATGCAGGTCTGGTTCTTACATGGGGGAAAGGGAGAATTTTTAGCTTCATTTGGGGTGGATACTCCAGGGTGTGGAATTCTGCCGTCACTACATATCCTGTGAGGATAGGAATCAAGTCGTTCTTAGTTCATTAAAACATAATGCACCTCATGTAGGTCTGGTATGTACATGGGGGAAAAGGACATTTTTAATCTTCATTCAGGGGTGGTTGGGCCAGGATAGGTGACCTGGGCATCGCTACGTATCCTGAAAAGGTAGTAATCAATCCATACATAGTTCTCTGAAAGGGATACACCCCGTGCAGGGTTGGTCTGTACATAGGGGGAAAATGGCACTTTTAACTTTATTTGGGGATGGCTTGTCCAGGATACAGAATCCTGGCATCGCTACATATCCAGAAAGTGCAAGAATCAAGTCGTACATAGTTCTCCGAAATCCATGTAGTTTAACGTCGTGAGGTGATGACAAAATACTCTTAGTTTAGGGTCATAGATTTTAGACCATTGGGGCTTGGCATTTTAACGTCCTCTGGCTCGGACGATAGTCGCTTTTGGTTATACGAAATACTTCTTCAGAAATCTTGATTTCGTAGCAGCGGTAGTGAACTTTCTGTCCATGGAGAAAAGGGCATATGCTCCATTGGAGTAGACCTTGTGTATAACATATGGTCACTACCACTTGGGCTCTAGCTTTGGAGGTTTCTTTCTAGGTATCATTTGGGTCCAGAGGACCAACACCAATTCTCCTTCCAAGAATGACCAAAGAAAACCATTTTTATTGAAGGCTCATGCAATCCGGTTCTGATATACTTCCAGATGGTGCAAAGTGTGCAACCACTTATCATCCAGATATACCAATTCACTTAGGCATTTTTTGATTTCTCAAAGGTGGATAATTGATCACAAATGGCAACACGGGGTGAGGTAAATTGGAGCTCAATGGTCAGGACTACTTCTGTTCTGTATACTAATGAGTACGGAGTAGCCTGAGTAGCGGTGCAGATTGTGGTTCGATAATCCCACAATGCATGGAGGAGTTTATCCGGCCATGATTTATTGTCTTTGACCACAATTTTCTAGAGAATTTTGTATAGAGTCTTGTTGAAATCCTCTATCTGTCTGTTGGCCGCTGCATGGTAGCGGGATGAGTGGATAGCCTTGATACCATATTCTTGGTCTAGTTTCTCCAATTCAGTAGAACAAAAATTGGTTTCTTTATCTATCAGTATGGTATGAGGGATGCCAAATCTGGTGATGATGTTGTCTTTCACAAAGCCGACAATGATTCATTCCCTGACTTCATTGAGGGGTACAACTTCTGCCCATTTGGAAAATAATTCAGTTCATGTGAGGATATACATCAGTTGTTTGGCCATGGCGGGAGGATATGGTCCCATGACGTCTATTCCTCAGATGGAAAATTTCCAGAAGTACTTGTCCTGATGAATTAACTCCATGGTTTTGTGAATAAATTTGTCATGAATTTGGAAGGAGTGGAATTTTACAGTAAAGTGTTTGCAATCTCGTGCCACTGTGGGCCAATAGTACCCAAGCCTTCGAACCTGATGGGAAAGCTTAGACCCCGACCGATGTGCTTCACATACTCCGGCATGTACTTCATTTATGACAGCAATGGTTTCTTCTCCATCAATGCATCTGAGGAGGACTCCATCGAGGCCTAATTTTGGAGGACCTCTTGATGCCCTTGCCGCCATATAGGACAAAGTTGATTACCCTTATCTTTATTTTCTCACATTCAGCCATGTATGATTGATGTTCTCCCATTTAAGGTATTTTTCAATCGGGGTCATATAGCTTATGGTAGGAGCATATGGCTCAGGGACAAGACTGACTTCGTTGATTTCTTCTATCTTAGTCTGAACAAATGGCAAGACAATTCTACGATGAGCAATACTAATAATTGTTTCATCCCAGTCTGGGTCAGCTAGGGTTGTAGCCACATTAGCTAATGCATCAGCCTTGGAGTTCTCAGACTGGGGAATATAGGTCAATGTGGGTTCTATGGAGAATTCTTCCATTAACCCTTGGACATGGTCAAATAGGGGAATCAGCTCCTCCTTTTTAATAGCGTAGTCCCCATTGAATTGCTTGATGACCAGTTCCGAGTCACCTTTTACCTTAAGGTGTTATACTTGTGCCAGGAGTGTGAGCTCTAGGCCTATGATGAGGGTTTGATACTCCGCCTCATTGTTCCTACATCTTTCTTAATTGAGGAAGGAATATGGAAAGAATTCCTTTTCTGGGGACATGAGTATAATCCCCCAACCCACCTTGATAAATTTTGGATCCTCCATCCTCTTCCCTGTTGGGATTTGGGATGTGCCATCTAAGTACATTTTACATATTGGTAACTCCTCTTAAACTGAGAAGATGTCTTGATCGGGTAGCTTAACGTCTGGTGCAGTGGTCCCTATCAAGGGGTGCTCTGCCAGAAAATTTTCTAATGCCTAGCCTTTAATGGCTTTCTGAGCCACAAATCGGATGTCAAACTGTTGCAGGATGACTGCCCATCGGGATAGGCGCCCGGTCAGCATTGGGTGGCTGAGGTTGTACTTGAGCGGGTTACTACGTGAGACCAAATGGACTTGATGATGTTGCAAATAATGTCACAATTTTTTAACTATGAATACCAAGGTCAAACATCTCTTCTTGATGTTTGAGTATTGAGTTTCAGCATCGATCATGGTTCGGCTGAGGTAATAGAGACTGTTTTTACTACTGGCATCATTTTTTTTGTGTGAGGAAGGCTCCCAGTTACCACTCTAGGGCCGTCATGTTTAGGATAAGAGGACTCCCTTCAACTAGGGGAATGAGCACCGGTGGTCTAAGAGGTTCTTCTTTGGGCTGTCGAATGCCTCTTGGCAATCATCTGTCCATTGGTACGTAATCACCTTTTTCATTAACGTGGTGAAGGGAAAACATTTACCTGCCATGTTGGCTATGAACCACCTAATGTAGGCCAGGTGTCCTCAGAATCCTCTCAGCTCAATGAGATTGCGAGGAGGTGGTAAACCAAGGATAGCCTTTGTCTTTTCAGGGTTGACTTCGATGCCACGATGGCATATGAATAAGCCAAATAATTGCCCTGAGGTAACCCCAATGGCCTATTTAAAGGGGTTCATCTTCAGGATATGTTGTCAATGATTATTGAAGATGAAATCAAGGTCTAACAGGTGATCTGAGCACTGTCTTGATTTGACCACCAAGCCATCCACATAGCATTCGACGAATCTCCCCAGGAATGGTTTAAAGATACGATGTATGGCACATTGATATGTGGCGCCATCGTTCTTGAGACCAAAGGGCATGACGTTGTAACAAAATACTCCTTGAGGGGCCCTGAAGGTAGTATCTTCTTCATCTCCTCAGGGTATCCTAATTTGATTATACCCAGAATAACCATCCGTGAAAGAGAGAGCCCCATACCCCGTCTGTTGCATCAATTAATAACTCGGTGATTGGGACTGGTAAATCATCTTTCATTCAATGCCGATTGAGATCTCTGAAATCGATGCAGACACGGATTTGTCCATTATTTTTCTTGACGGGGAAAATGTTGGCTCTCCATATGGGGTATTGGACCCCCTGAATGAAGCCTTATTTAATAAGCTTATCAACTTCAGCCTCTATTTTGGCAGCATGTGTGGGGTGCGTCCTTCTGGCGGCTTGTTTATAGCCATAGTGGTCTTCTGGCAGAACTAAGTGGTGCGTCACCACATCGAGATTCAGTCCCAATATTTCTATATAATTCCAGGCAAAAATATCTCGATGTTGCCTCAGGAAAGAGGTATACCCCTCATGCTCCTCGGGAGACATTGTTGTACTAATGAGAGTGGGCCTCAAGTCTTCCTCAGTACCTAGGTTTATTTCCCTGAGCTCATCCATAGTGGTGGAGATACCTTCCTCAAATATGGGAGTTGAATCCCTAAGATCTTCCTTCTCTTCTTTCCCCACATTCTCATATTCTTGATCTGATGGGGGGAGAATTCTCGGCACGAGCGCTTGGGAGTCTGGAGTCGAGGCATTGTGGCCATCCTCGCTCAAGTATTCGCCCCCAAATTGAGGGTTAGTGGTCTTTTCTGCACTGCTATTGTAGAGACCCAAAGCTTGATGTACATGGACATTACATTACTTTTGCGGAATACTTAGTACATAACAAAAACACACACACAAGGATCGTAATAGTTTAGTGTCTTTGGAAACTCGGAGTATAATCTTCTAATCCTGGTGAAAGATCTTCAACATCTCCCCTAAAGATCTTCCCTTTTTTTATACCTAAAACCTTTCTTTATATCCTGGGGAATAGTTAACATAAAAGGGTGAGCTCAAATGCTCAGTAAGGGTAAAAAAAAGAAATATCAATCATATCATATTCATAAGAACATAACATTTTGGAGATCTTAACCTGCAAAAGAGAGCATAATTTCATAACATGGGATAAATCATAGTAGTGAAATGAAATCCCAATAATCATAACTTAAAACATGGAACTTTGTGTCATACACACATAATCATAGAGAATCATTTCTTGTTAGTCATGACTCATTGCCAGGACTATCTTAGTGGACAAATTCCCTTTCTGAATCGAGTCACCCTCGTTTCAGCCATGTTTCACTGAACCGGTATAACCTACCATTCCAGCCATGTCTATCTCATGAGATATGAAATCTTTACCCAATGCATTGGAGGGAGATATAGGTCCCACCCATCTCATAATGATACCATTCTTATATGTGCCACAAAATCATAAATCATACATCATTTCATAACCCATGTAATAAAAATGGGAATCTTAAACATCATGACATCATAAAACAATTCGTATAAGATAAAGGAATTCATAGATATAATTCCATCACAACATAATCAAATCAATTTAATAATAATAGGGATAAAAACAGAACCCTTTATTATCTTTGATGGAAAAATAATTTTGATAAAACACTTGAACTCCATTCTTGAGGAAAATATCATTTCTTCTTCAAAAAACATTTTTCCTTTCTTAACATGTCATACAACTTTAAACTAAAAGAAGTTGATTAAAAATAAACTTGAAAACATGTAAAGGAAGTTTCTTGAAAATAATTTTTTAAAAATCCATTCATGCCATATATGTTAAAAAAAACATTCTTCGTACTTTTGTCGGAAAAGTCAAAAAGTACCTCGTACGAAAAACGACAAAAGATTCCTTTCATATCTTTTACTAAAAACTCACCGAAGGGTAAAATTGGATTTAAACTATTGTAAGTGGATGGAAACAATATTACATATTGAGGGAACATGGATGTGGAAGATAAAATACACCCCAGTAAATAACAAAGTATAAACAATCTCGGATAAAAATGAGGTTGTGATATTTTCCCTTACCTTAGGTCTGATTTGCTTCGTAAGTGTCTGAACCTCCTGTATAATGATTTAAATCATGTTATTGACTTATTCCAGAATCATATTCATTGTTATTATATCATATATGGTCCACTTATGACTTTATATTACCCGTTCTTTTGTAAATTCATGTTAATGTAGCGTTTTGGGTAAAATCGTCTCATTTGTCGTTCGTGTTTTTAACTTGTAATTATTAATAAGATTACTTGGATCATGATTACTTATAAACATAATGTAAAACATGATTTATATATAATATATATTCATAATATATATATATATATATATAATATATCGATAAATGGAATGAAATACACCGTTCATGGAGACGGTAGTCCGTACGTACGCATGAACGCTGTTTTCGTTTCCTTATTGAATTGAATGGAATTAAGTAGATGACATACATATAAATATACATAAATCCAGTATCATTATTATGTCATATATTTCATTAGTACTTATTATATATACTTTATAATCATTCATGAATGGTTAATCATTGAGAATGAATCTCATCGCGTCGTGGAGACGGTAGTCCGTACGTACGCACGAGCGATGATATCGTTCCCATGGTCGTGGAATTGTGTTGAAGTGTATGTATACTATTTTAGTATCAATATCACTTTATAATAATCATATATAGTTACTCATTACACCATTATACCCATCCAATTAAGGTGGTGGCGGAAAATAGATTACACCACGGCGTGGAGACGGTATTCAGTACGTATGCACGCGCGGTGATTTCCTTTTTCCGTAGGATGGATAGAAGCTGAATTAGGGTTGTTTCATATTTATAATAACATATCAGTATGTAAGTAATACTGATGTTATTACTTTATCATGAAACAAATAAATAATAAGAAGTTTAAGAAGAAAGAAATTGAAAAGATCATTAATGGATATTACCTCTTCTTTGAAATGCCTCTTTGAATCCACCACTTAGGGAATTAAGATTGGTCTTTGAAGAAGACCCAGACCTCTAGGATTATTATAGGGAAGTGGAGAAGGGATTTTGGCAGGTGTTGTCCGAGCTTGAGTGCCAAATTGGTGTGAGGAGGAGGGGGAGGAGGTGTCCTTTTATAAGGGAGGAGAGGGGCACCTTAGGAATATCTCAAAATATTATTTTATATTAAAGTCAAAATCGGTTTATAATGGTTCCAAAGGGTCTTATTTCGATGGTAAAGTGGGGATGGGTCGAAATCCTATCAACCAATAGGATTTAGACAAGTTTAGGATATTATTTTAACCTTATCAATTAGATTTAACTCTAAGTTAAATAATTTAACTTTTACCGTGACTTTTTGTTTTCTTACACTATATGGTTAATAAACTTACTATAACATGCCAAAAAAACACTAAGTTGTTTATTATTAATATATATATCCTTATCTAAGTCATTTGGCCGAACCTTAGATTTTTAGGAATAAAATAACAATTAATAATATAATATTTGATTTAAAAACTATTTTGTGTCAATTTTGACATTATTTGATATATGATTTTTGTGAAAGTCATAACAGAATTATATGTTCGAACCAAGTTAATTAAATCAACACTAATATATCATAGTAACCTAGAAAATTAGTGGAATTCATAAAAAAGTCTTAAATTACATTTATTTTGGTATTTATAATATCAATTATGTCAATATTTCATTAATAAGATAATTACGACATCATCTTTGTGTCATAAATAAATTAAATTATTTGATATCTAAAAATTACAAATAAAATACCATCATGTGGGAAATATTTTTAGCTTTCTAATGAATATTTAAAATTGAATTTATCTTATGTACAACCCTATATTAAAAATGTTTTAGCAAATATACTTTGATTTTAACTCTTTTAACCCTTCTTTAAATAAATTAATAATAAATGTCCTAATCTAATCCAAGTGGGCCTAAATGGTCATATTTTATTCCTAATTTTGTTTTTGGTCGAATTACACTTGTCCAATAGAATTAGGACATGTGTTAGGGTAATAATAATATCATTTCTACCCTTAATTACCCTATTTACTTTTAACCGTGGTAAAAAAAGTAAAAAGTTACTATTCACCAAAAAATTATTTTCATCTCATTGAACCTCATTTTACTTACTGACATCAACCGTGTCTCTCGGATTTTTGAAATTCCACTCACAGAAGCGGTAAAATTAAGTTTTATGAAAAATTCAGTTTTTTAACTACCACTTAGTAGTTTCACTATTCATCAAAAATTGATGTTTTTCAGAACAATGCCAAAATTTCATCCTAAGCTATATTTCATATTTTGAATTCAAAAATGAATTCTATTTTACCAAATTCATAACATAGAAGTTGCATTAATTAATTTTATAATTAAATCCCACTGTTAAAACAAATAGCGTGTTTTTAAGAAACAATATCTATCAAAAGATTAACACTTGTTTATGTCTGGTGTAAATGTGAAATTACATCCAATGACCAACATTGTATTTAATTGTAAAAATATATTCTAAATACACTTTAAAACCACTCAAATTAATAATTTATCACTGTTAATTATTTCGATTGAAAAAGTTGTTTTTAATTAAAATTTAGTAATTTTAACTATTCATCAAAATATGAAAGTTATCCGAAAATCACCAAAATTTCACCTTAGGTTAAATTCGATACTCCGAATCCAAAAATGAAGTCCATTTTGAGAGATAAAATTTCTAAAATTTTAAAAGGTGGTTATTACTATTCATAACGGCTAGTTTTAATAATATTTTAATAGCATATCGTTGTTTAGTGAAACTCGGTGTTGCGTACTACACACACTATCGAGGAAGGTCGTGATTGCGTGTAATACAAGGCAAGTCAAGGATGCGTGTTGTTCAAGCTCCTTTTGGTGTAGCGTACAACACCAAAACATTAGTGAAATTAAAAAGAATATTTTTCATAAAATTTCGGGGTGTTACATTCTACCCCCCTTAAAATAAATTTCGCCCTTGAAATTCGTCGGGGTTATAAATGGTTTACTATTCAAAAGTTTCTTTAATAGATACCCACATCGTAAAAAGGAATACCAAAAACCAATCTTTAAAAACGAAAGTATGAAACGTAACGGTTACCCAAATAAACTAATCACTGGGTTTCCACATAGGTGAAAATATGGATATGGAAGAAAAATCTAACCATCATGTTCTGATGGAGAGTGGTAGAGAACATGGCTATGGAAAAGGCAACAATCACAAATCCATAAATTTGTGATGATCTAAGGTACCATCTGATTAATCATATATAAGATCACTAGGACAACATTTTAGGTTTTCAAGATCATTTCCCTAAAGTTGAAGAATTTGAATTAGAATAAATACTTACTTTATTTTGGTACAATCTCACTGTTGTTCATGCCTTGAACAATTTCCACTTTATCTCTTAAATAAATGAAGTTGAATTTGTTATTCGTGAAGTGTTAGCAGATCATGTGATAGAATGACGGGTCATTCCATCAAAAGGTTAGCAAAAGTTATTAAATATACATAAGTCATTCTATAGTGAGATTAATCATATATGGTACCTAAAATGGACTTATACTTCATATATCATACTGCTTAATATAATAAAACTAGTTTCTACTAAACAGGGACTTCCTGTAGCCCAGTGGTAGGCGATAAAGGCCAGTCCCACTTCAGTTGTGGATTTGATTCCTACAGCCTTGTCCGACGCGATGGGTTGTCGCCCGTCCTGCAGGTTGTCCTTTTTCTAAAACTACATTACTATAACATCACATAAATAATTTCAATAGTTCTATCTTTAACAATACTAACTTATGTCCAACATAATCCATTCCAATCTTTAGGCTTATCCAAAATACTGCAGTCCACTCTCATAATATAGTGAAAATGATTACCAGAGATTTAATACCATCATTGATCCCCATATATCATAAGATATGTCTTGTTGGTCACATTCCAAACATTCAAAGTCCTTAATCATGTATTCTCTTGAAAAAAATGAATACCTATTAAACCTTAGTGAAAACATGAATGCTGTCAAAAGCTAACTCTTACCACATACCAAAATCCTCAAAATTCTATATACTCAAACAATGATATCACTTAGTCCTTATATCAATCATGAGCTCATGAATACTGTTAAACATTTCATTTTCTCCTTATCCCTTAATTATGCGCATATCATCTACTTTCCAAAATATTTGAATCGCTTTTCATGGTTACCGGTACCTTAAAATTATTGAAAACCACAATAGACCAATACATAAATATTTCAGTACACCATAAAAGTACCTCAACAACATTATTCTTGAATACCAATAAATAAACACTTTAGTCCATCCACTTCAATGATTGTCCTGGAATAAGTCCTTCCTTGATTTAGAAGTAACTTTTTAGGTCAGGGCATTGAGTTGGGTAATGCCCATGTTCTCCACAAATAAGACATTGAACTCCATAACAATCTGTCACTCTATGACCCTATTCTCCACACAGATAACATCGGTCCCTCCATTTGAGGTATTCCTCAAGGTTCTTCTTCCCTTCTTTAGAAATCTCAATCTTCCTATCTTTATGCTCCTCAACATGCGAACATGCATAATAGTTTATCTTCCTCTTCTTTGATGAATTAGGAATACCACTAAATTTCACCTTGTTAATCATATATCGCGATGAATGATTCGGCATAATCACAATATTTTTATCTCTAGGCATTACACAATTTTGTTGCTCATAGTCACCAATTTGTCCATTGGATTCAATGTTAACCGAATTCCTTCTGGTTCCCTCCATTAACTAAAATACAAAAAGAATTCTGTGAGAGGTGAAATCATGCTAGGGAAGACAACATAGTAAAGGGGGAGTACCCTCAATATCTAACATCTTAGGTTTAAATTCTAAGATCTTTAGCGCAATTCTAGGACTATAACCTATACGTATACTTAACCATAGAGACATCCCTAGACATACCTTAGGAATATCTCTAGGGATCTCACTAAAGTTTTCACATCCTAGTTTCCAAAGGTTGACTAAACCTTTCCTCTGATACCAACTGTAGAGACCTGAAGCTTTACGTACATGGAAATTACATTACTTTTGCGGAATACTTAGTACATAACAAAAACACACACACAAGGATCGTAATAGTTTAGTGTCTTTGGAAACTCAGAGTATAATCTTCTAATCCTGGTGAAAGATCTTCAAGATCTCCCATAAAGATCTTACCTTTTTTTATACCTAAAACCTTTCTTTATATCCTGGGGAAAAGTAAACATAAAAGTATGAGCTCAAATGCTCAGACAGGGTAAAAAAATAGAAATATCAATCACATCATATTCATAAGAACATAACATTTTGGAGATCTTAACCTGCAAAAGAGAGCATAATTTCATAACATGGGATAAATCATAGTAGTGAAATGAAATCCCAATAATCATAACTTAAAACATGGAACTTTGTGGCATACACACATAATCATAGAGAATCATTTCTTGTTAGTCATGACTCATTGCCAAGACTATCTTAGTGGACAAAGTCCCTTTCTGAATCGAGTCACCCTCGTTTCAGTCCTATTTCACTGAACCGGTATAACCTACCATTCCAGCCATGTTTATCTCATGAGATATGAAATCTTTACCCAATGCGTTGGAGGGAGATATAGTTCCCACCCATCTCATAATGATACCATTCTTATGTGTGCCACAAAATCATAAATCATACATCATTTCATAACCCATGTAATAAAAATGGGAACTTAAACATCATGACATCATAAAACAATTCGTATAAGATAAAGAAATTCATAAAAATAATTCCATCACAACATAATAAAATCAATTTAATAATAATAGGGATAAAAACAGAACCCTTTATTATCTTTGATGGAAAAATAATTTTGATAAAACACTTGAACTCCATTCTTGAGGAAAATATCCTTTCTTCTTCAAAAACATTTTTCCTTTCTTAACATGTCATTCAACTTTAAACTAAAATAAGTTGATTAAAAATAAACTTGAAAACATGTAAAGGAAGTTTCTTGGAAATAATGTTTTAAAAATCCATTCATGCCGTATATGTTAAAAAAACATTCTTCGTACTTTTGTCTAAAAGTCAAAAAGTACCTCGTACGAAAAATGACAAAAGATTCCTTTCATATCTTTTACTAAAAACTCACCGAAGGGTAAAATTGGATTTAAACTATTGTAAGTGGATGGAAACAATATTACATATTGAGGTAACATGGATGTGGAAGATAAAATACACCCCAGTAAATAACAAAGTATAAACAATCTCGGATAAAAATGAGGTTGTGATATTTTCCCTTACCTTAGGACCGATTTGCTTCGTAAGTGTCTGAACCTCCTGTATAATGATTTAAATCATGTTATTGACTTATTCCAGAATCATATTCATTGTTATTATATCATATATGGTCCACTTATGACTTTATATTACCCGTTCTTTTGTAAATTCATGTTAAAGTAGCGCTTTGGGTAAAATCGTCTCATTTGTCGTTCGTGTTTTTAACTTGTAATTATTAATATGATTACTTGAATCATGATTACTTATATCCAGAATGTAAAACATGATTTATATATAATATATATTCAGAATATATATATATATAATATATCGATAAATGGAATGAAATACACCGTTCATGGAGACGGTAGTCCGTACGTACGCATGAACGCTGTTTTCGTTTCCTTATTGAATTGAATGGAATTTAGTAGATGACATACATATAAATATACATAAATCCAGTATCATTATTATGTCATATATTTTATTACTACTTATTATATATACTTTATAATCATTCATGAATGGTTAATCATTGAGAATGAATCTCATCGGGTCGTGGAGACGTTTGTCCGTACGTACGCACGAGCGATGATATCGTTCCCATGGTCGTGGAATTGTGTATAAGTGTATGTATACTATTTCAGTATCAATATCACTTTATAATAATCATATATAGTTACTCATTACACCATTATACCCATCCAATTAAGGTGGTGGCGGAAAATAGATTACACCACGGCGTGGAGACGGTATTCAGTACGTACCCACGCGCGGTGATTTCCTTTTTCCGTAGGATGGATAGAAGCTGAATTAGGGTTGTTTAATATTTATAATAACATATCAGTATGTAAGTAATACTGATGTTATTACTTTATCATGAAACAACTAAAGAAGAAGAAGTTGAAGAAGAATGAAATTGAAAAGATCGTTAATGGATATTACCTCTTCTTTGAAACACCTCTTTGAATCCACCACTTAGGGAACTAAGATTGGTCTTTGAAGAAGACCAGGACCTCTAGGATTATTATAGGGAAGTGGAGAAGGGATTTTGGCAGGGTTTGTCCGAGCTTGAGTGCTCAAATTGGTGTGAGGAGGAGGGGGAGGAGGTGTCCTTTTATAAGGGAGGAGAGGGGCACCTTAGGAATATCTCAAAATATTATTTTATATTAAGTCAAAATCGGTTTATAATGGTTCCAAAGGGTATTATTTCGAAGGTAAAGTGGGGATGGGTCGAAATCCTATCAACCAATAGGATTTAGAAAAGTTTAGGTTATTATTTTGACCTTATCAATTAGATTTAACTCTAAGTTAAAAAATTTAACTTTTACCGTGACTTTTTGTTTTCTTACACAATATGGTTAATAAACTTACTATAACATGCCAAAAGAGCCCTAAGTTGTTTATTATTAATATATATATCCTTATCTAAGTCATTTTGCCGAACCATATATTTTTAGGAATAAAATAACAATTAATAATATAATATTTGATTTAAAAACTATTTTGTGTCAATTTTGACACTATTTGATATATGATTTTTGTGAAAGTCATAACAGAATTGTATGTTCGAAAAAAGTTGATTAAATCAACACTAATATATCATATTAACCTATAAAATTAGTGTAATTCATAAAAAGTCTTAAATTACATTTATTTTGGTATTTATAATATCAATTATGTTAATATTTCGTTAACAAGATAATTACTGCATCATCTTTGTGTCATAAATAAATTAAATTATTTGATGTCTAAAAATTACAAATAAAATACCATCCTGTGGTAAATCTTTTTATCTTTCTAATGAATATTTACAATCGAATTTATCTTATGTACAACCCTATATTAAAAATGTTTTAGTAAATATACTTTGATTTTAACTCTTTTAACCCTTCTTTAAATAAATTAATAATAAATGTCCTAATCTGATCCAAGTGGGCCTGAATGGTCATATTTTATTCCTAAGTTTGTTTGTGGTCGAATTATACTTGTCCAATAGAATTAGGACCTGTGTTAGGGTAATAATAATATCATTTCTACCCTTAATTACCCTATTTACTTTTAACCGTGGTAAAAAAAGTAAAAAGTTACTATTCACCAAAAAATTATTTTCATCTCATTGAACCACATTTTACTTACTGACATCAACCATGTCTCTCGGATTTTTGAAATTCCACTCACAGAAGTGGTAAAATTAAGTTTTATGAAAAATTCAGTTTTTTAACTACCACTTAGTAGTTTCACTATTCATCAAAAATTGATGTTTTTCAGAATAATGCCAAAATTTCATCCTAAGCTATATTTCATATTTCGAATTCAAAAATGAAGTCTATTTTAACAAATTCATAACATAGAAGTTGCATTAATTAATTTTATAATTAAATCCCGCTGTTAAAACAAATAGCGAGTTTTTAAGAAACAATATCTATCAAAAGATTAACACTTGTTTATGTCTGGTGTAAATGTGAAATTACATACAATGACCAACATTGTATTTAATTGTAAAAATATATTCTAAATATACTTTAGAACCACTCAAATTAATAATTTATCACTATTAATTATTTCGATTGAAAAAGTTTTTTTTAATTAAAATTTAGTAATTTTCACTATTCATCAAAATATGAAAGTTATCCGAAAATCACCAAAATTTCACCTTAGGTTAAATTCGATACTCCGAATCCAAAAATGAAGTCCATTTTGAGAGATAAAATTTCTAAAATTTTAAAAGGTGGTTATTACTATTCATAACGGCTAGTTTTAATAATATTTTAATAGCATATCGTTGTTTAGTGAAACTCGGTGTTGCGTACTACACACACTATCGAGGAAGGTCGTGATTGCGTGTAATACAAGACAAGTCAAGGATGCGTGTTGTGCAAGCTCCTTTTGGTGTAGCATACAACACAAAACATTAGTGAAATTAAAAGGAATATTTTTCATAAAATTTCGGGGTGTTACAGCTATGCTCGGTCGTCATGGCTGAAGTCATCAGGATTGCTGAGTACGTGTCTAGACTTGAATTCTTTCTCTCAACATGGCTGATGGGAAGTACGTAGTCTTCACCGAGATGCTTGAGGGGGTCATCAGGAACCTTTTCCAGGCCATTTAGAGTGGAGATCCAGTCGATGCCATCGATCGATGGCTTCTTCTTATTTTTCTCATAAAACTCAACATCAATGGAGTTAAACTCAGAGAGCTCGAAAGGGGCCTTGTTAGAATGCAATGTTCCACCTTTTCCATTGACATAATACATAATACACTGGTGGTAGGATGAAGGAATGGTCTTGTGCTTATGGGTCCACGGGCTTCCCAGCAAAGCATTGAATGATGTGTTCTTCCAGACCACCAGGAATTCTAAGTAATCCACAAGGTTGCCAAAATGGGTTTTTAGCTTGATTTGTCCCATTGGGTTCTGTTCACTCTTGTCGTAACCCAATAGAGTTGTGGATGAGGGTATTAGATCATCCACACTATAGCCCAACTTACAAAGTGTCCGTAGGGGAAGGAGGTTAACTCCATAGCCTTTTTCAATAAAGACTTTCGGGATCTCAACATCATTTAGGGTACCGAACACATATAGTGGTTTGATGTGTCCTTTCATGATGAAATCTTCATCCTGATTGGTGAAGGAAATCACTGTATTGAATTTAGCTATGCCAGTCTCTGTCCGGTAAATATTTGTGGTGGCTACCTCATCTTGAAGCTCCTGGAGGCTGAGGAAGGCTTATATAAGCACCTCCATGAGATCTTCTGACAAACTCAGAGCATCCCAGATTGACAGTTTGGCAGGTACTGACGCCAGTTGCTTAAGAATATCGTATTTCTGCTTCATCGCCCGATGCTTCTCCATTGGCGGGAGAGTTTTGTCAGGAAAATTGGGAGATGTAGTATGTGAAGAGGAGGGACCAGCCATGGGGTCGGATGTCGACGGTGTTCCCACGTTCTGGGGACTTGGCCCGACCGGTCTGATTGTGCACACTAGGCGGCTAGACACTTCTTCCTCCTCGGATGAGTACCACAGAATGACGGGGCCAGAGTGGTTTCTTTTGGAGTTGGAGGGATATTCATTCTTCTGCTGAGTCTATTGAAGGGCCCTCCCATGGGTTTTTGCGATACTAATGGTTAGGGTCGGGGTAAAACCATAGGGTTTGTTTCAGCCACGACTATGCCTCCTTTGGTATCCCCTACTTCTGCGATTCCTCCTCCTGGCCCCTTGTGTTGGGAACTCATGTTCGTAACCATACCCTTCGTCAGATAATGATTCCATTAGATGGATGATGTTGATGGAACCAAAGATTAGATCCTTGTCCGGTGACAGGTCAACCTGGTCTATTGTCCCTGATGATGTCGTTTGGTGGGTCGGTGTCGGTGGAACCATGTTTGAGGGCATAAAATTTGATAGTGTCGGGGCTAACTTCAGCCTCGTTGCAGACTAATCATCTTGTGTTTGCCACCTCCATTTTTTATTATGCCTAGATGACTGGCTCATGGAGGGTTGTGAGGCCGATATTGTCGGTTGTGCGGCATTAGGGCCTATTGGTGGCAACACTGGCTACTGTAGTTGATCTCAGAGTATTCCCTGAGCTCGATTGATAGTCTTCTGAGCCATCTATTCATCAAATTTCTACCCCTTCTTGCTGGTGACTTCCTACCACCACTCCCCTTTATCGGAGATGGTTGTAGAAATATACGTCACATGTGATGGGGGTGGTCCTAGCTCGACCTGCCAGGAGTCTACCATCCTTTATTAGAGGTCTTTCAAGACAAAGAATTCCTAGATATTCTTCCCCAACATTCTATGGTAGGGATAGTAATCTATCTTGTCATCACGACCAACTTCTTCAGGCTTCCTTGGCTCTGGGAAGTGGAGCTAATTGTAATTCATGGAGGCGATGAAGTATCCACAGACATGGTCCTCTCGGAATGAGTATAGTTTGTGTCTATGTTCTTTGAACTAGTTCAACTTCGATCCTCTCTAATTGTCCTTCTTGGGCAGAGCTGGCCACAGATATACAGGGGGCCCTTGACGATTTGGTGGAGGCCTAGGCGTTGGAGCAGGCACAGGTGTTGGCTTCAGCGTGACAGAGGATGCTTCACCTCTAACTACTCTCTTTGCTGGAGCCCGTAAGGCTATTTGGGACTTCATATTAGTTTGATGTAGAGAGTCTTCAATTATTTGGGCAATGGAAGAGAGATTGTGGATTCCAGTGGTGCACTTCACTAGTATGAGCAGTTTTCGCATCTCATCTCGATGGTTATCAATGCATATGGCAAGCTTCTCATCTTGGTTCATTGGCTTGTTAAGAAAGTATGTCAGACCCATCCATCTGGTGATGAAATCTGAAACCCTCTCATTCTCTCTCTGTTTTCAATTCATGAGGTCGTTGAGCATTGTTTTAGGAAGCATTGAGCTGTAGTGGAACAGGAACTGCTGCCGAAGGTCTTTCTAGCTTTTTATAGACTGAGCTGGCAGACTCGTATACCAGACGAAGGCAGATCCGTGCAAGGTCCACACAAAGCATCTGAGTTTCACTTCTTCTTGTGGTTCCCAGGTTCCCATCATAGGGTTGCAATAAGAAGCATAGTGCATCAAATGTTGTTCTAGATCGCCTGACCCATTGAAAATAGGGAATACAGGTCTCCCAAAATTTGGTGAAGGATGTGTGTTCCTTACCAATCTGGGTAGGGTTTTCACTCTGGCTGTACCAGAGCATGTCGACCTTCTATTGTTTCTAATCGAGCTATCAGTGCCTCGATGGTGTTGGAAAGACCCTGGTTTACATCCTTTTGGGCCTGGTCTAGGGCAGGTGTAGCCTAAGGCATTTCTTGAGGATCCATCTCGGCCTATACCAAGGGTGAATATGCTGTTTTTTACACCTTTGGAGGGTTCAGACGTACTCACTCCAATTTCTTCTTGAGTGTATGGAGGTCTCAGTATTCATCTGAACCCATGTTCAGGTAGTTGGATGGGCCGGGCACCGCATTATGTGGAGGCCCTGACTGCGCTTTGTTTGTCGAGGCAAACCTTGGTTTTTTAGATGCACTTGTTGGGAGTGCATGGTGTGGCTCTTCTTGGGAAGCACATTCAATAAGACGGTTCCTCTGGAGTAGCTAGGCAGTAATCCACCTCAATTATTTAATTTCCTCTTCCTGTCCAGCGAATCTCTCTTCGAGCATAAGTGTATAGTTTTTTTTTGAGAGAAGGAGACAGGTTAAGAGTAATAATTCCTTTGTTCTTATACTTGATGGAAGATCGCAGGGTAAGTGGAGGAGGGTTAGCTGGATGGGTGGCTATATTTAGTGTGGCCCTCGAGTTCCGGGTGTGCACACCTGATGGTTCGTTGTGAATCATAGCCTAAACAGAACCGTCGTCTCCTGATCCATCCGGATTTCCATCATCTTCGGTGTCACCCATGGGGTTAACCATTATGGCATTGATGGATGCATATCGTGGGGTGTAGGAGATTTCATATTCCAAATACGAATAGGATCTCCCGCGCATTTTACTGGTCTACCACTTCATGTCTCGGGATTTCATTCAGACTACTTGAGGAAGGGTGACATGGAGAGTTCTTTGATGAGACCTTACGGTACACCTCCCTCTTGAAGTGGATGATGATTCAAAGTATTGGATAGGGCAGGAACCTCCTCTTATGATTGTACTCCCTAGACTAAAGAATACTGATTCTCATGTGGGAGGTTTTTGTTGAGAAGTTAAAAATTCCCCCATCCCTGAGGGCTGGGGTTGGCATCGTTCCTTGGATGTTGAGTCTCTTCCCATTTTTATTGGTCTTATGGGGGAATTTTTTTTTCAACAATGTCCCCAGCCCTTCAGGTTGGGGCTGACCCTGGATTGTGGCAGTGGCTACTGCTATCGCTACTTTCATGATCTTTCGTTCCCCCATTCGGGGGTGAACTAGATCTGATGCCGAGTTCATCTGTGAATCAATCCTTTCTGGGGAGGCAAGAAATGACGGCTAATTGGACTCTCTTAGGTGAGAGTCATATTGTATGCTTTCGGTGGCCTAATTCAGGAGTTCATGAATGGATTGTTCCTATTGGTATGACGCTTCTAGGACTTACTCAAGGCCCGTCGCTATTGGGTGTGTCTCCATTCCAAAACAAGGACCCCACTCGATTGATATCTTGACGTGATGATGTTGCAAGACATTATGCCGAACGGGTTCTACTAGGTGGGGAGTGGAGTGAAATGCAGATCTCTATGTTCTCCCCATCCTCTGATATGGACTCCCATCGGAGCATCACCAATGAGGCAGCGCAACTGGTGTAGTGCACAGAGGAATGCTAAATCCAGGTTTCCTTTACACCTCTCAGGTCACAGTCATCATGCCTAAGGAAGAGCTTCCAGGTAGATGTGACACAGGAGGTCTCCTATTATCTTGACATGGTCTACATACCCATCGTAGGGAATAAAAATTGATTTCAATTGGTGGAGGGATGTCCATATATTGAATCGGATGTCGTGTACACATTCTTCTGGAAACTTTCTAGGAATATCGAATTGAGAGGTGGTCGTGGGCCAAAACATAACTGATACATCATCTCTAGCCAGTCATTTCTTCAGGTGCAACATGTCGACATACTCTTATGCTAGTGATTCCTCTACCTGGTCGGCCCAACTAAGATGCTCACCGATAGTGTGGTCGGAGGCAGTGGGGTCGATAGTTATTGAATTATCATATGGGCGATTCTGAGGTAGTTCAGAAGATGAATGTGGCCTTGAACCATCTCTTGATCAAAGAATTTTGTCTTTGGAGACTAGCTGGGAATCTGGCATGCTTGATTCCGTCCTTTTTAGTGTCTCGGCATATGAGGGCTTTTCTGTGCTCAATTCGTCAGAGGGAGGACCTTCCAATAAATATGATATGTCACTGCGGGGGGGGGGGGGGGGGGGGGGACCATCGCAATAACTACAATCAAGCTGAGGATGACCATCATGGTTTGACGTTCGATGTGTATCCTAGGGAGGACCTTCAGGACACACTGCGACAAGGGGTTGACCTTCTTGTTTCTTAGGGCCATTGCGGGGAGGACATTCACAATGGTGGTTGTGGTTGTGAGGACTACCATCACAACTGCCGCAATGGCGAGGACTACCATCACAGATACCGCATGGAGAATCTTTGTGGGGTACACCCTGGGGAGGGCCTTTATAATATACCGCAACTAGGGGAGGGCCTTCTCGTTGCTTGACATCTCTACGGGGAGAACCTCCGTTATCAGAGTGGCGAGGTCTACCATCATGATATGATTCCTAGCTACACAGAGTTTCATTGCAACATAGCACCTAAGGAAGACATTTAGGGCATTCCATGACAAGGTAAAGGACTTCTTGTCGTGATGAGACATCACTGTGGGGAGGGCATCATAGTTGCGACTATGATAGCGAGGACTAAAATTACAATATGTGGTCCCACTGCATGGAGAGTGTTTGCAGTGTATACCCCAGGGAGGACCTTTAGGGTGGACCGCACCAAGTGTAGGTCCTTCTTACGGCTCAATCTTTGTGTCACTCGAAGGGATTCCATGACTCACATCAATAGAAAAGATCTCGTGATCGATCATTATATGCCCGTGGGGGAGGCCCCTGTAGGTGTTATGGGGAGGAACTTCGGAGCTACTGGTAGCGACATTATGGGGAGGAAGTTTACAAATTCTACTATTACTCCCATAATATGGTAATTGGTGGGAAGAATTCTGTGTCGTAGATATGTGCTTAGCGGGATTGGGAACCCCGGCTTCCAGCAAAGCAAAGTCAAGAACCTGGTCTTTATTTTCCGTCTTCCATTGGCGCGTTCGGGGCGCTTTCATGTGGCAGTGGGGACTGTATACTTTTTATAATGGCCTTCACATTTGGGTCTCTTTCTAATTGGGTGTCGTGATGCTGTTGGGATATTCTAACAAACATCTTGACTTTTATCGGGGATATATGCCAGCACTGGATCATCCACCGTGATGGAAAACTGTCCCCCAGTTGGAACGAGTGAAGCTGCTTGATCTAGTTGCCCTTGTATCGTGGAATATGCCCGATAGACCTCTTGGATGGAAGCAGGGATGTAGATCTACTCCTAGGCGGCTATCTCATCTCTTAGATGAGTCACCGCAATTTGGGAGACAGGCTCACGGGCTCGAGTCCTTGTTGTTTCCGCTGATGCAACTACATTCTGGAGAGTTTAAAAGATATGATCTGTGATTGATACATGTTCATCCATCATTTCCAGGATATGAAAAGATACATCTTTGGCTGGAACGGGTATGAAGACCCATTCCAGTATCAGAGTAGGAATATCCTGCTCCAGTCCTCTGGTGGTTAGTGGGCACTAACAATTCTCCTATGTCGGGGCAGGTGAACGAGTCTGCCCTTGTGCTGGGATATGCCGGTTTATCTCGACATTTTGCACCACATCATGATGGCGGACTTTACTTGCATCCGCAGGGATCTGGCCCTACATATGTTGGTTCCCCACCATATTGAGTCAGTGGCCATTCTTGGCAGGGAGACGTGCCCTCCTATTAGTTGCCGCCACATCTGGATGGTGGGATTTGTTGATCTCCACCACATCGGGATGGTAGGAGTTAAGAGAATCTACTAGGAGATGCTCATGCAGGCGCTGGGTTGCCACAACGTCTAGTTGGTGGGCTTCATGACCCAGGGCAGTGAGAGGTGCATGCTGGGTAGGTTCCATCCTGTGTGAGTGATGGGATTGTTGATGCTCGGTGGGGATGTGCGCCTGCTCGTATGATGCCGCCATGTCTACATGGTGGACTTTGGAGAAGTGGACAGGTGTATGTGCCTACTCGCAATATGTCTATGTGACTGGGCAGCGGAGCTCCTCCTCAGGGACAAGGGTGATGACCTATCCGAGGTTGTACATTTTCTACCCTCATCGGGCGGTCCGAGGGTCCGGAGCTCGGGGAGCGTGGGCCTGGATCTTCGGGGAAACATCCTCCTTAGCATGAGGATATTGAGATGAAGCGTAACTACGATTACTTCTTCCGACAGGGACTTTAGAGTGGAACCCCCATTCAATGTGGATGAAGTCCTCAATGTCGACCTCATCTGCCTACCTAAGATAAGGGAGGTACATATTTTCTTGTTCCGGGGATAGACTCCTGAAACGGTTTGAGATAGAAATATGATTCATCTAGATCTGCTTTCGTGGCCGTTGCTGGGCAGGCGATCGACGGGTCTTGGTGGATTGGAGGGCGTCCATGGCTGCCTCCACCATCGGGAGAGTACCGTTCAAGTGGTACTCTCGGATCAACGCATCTGAGACCCATCATTGAAGACGCTGAGTAGGTGACAGGGTCCTTCATTGGTGAGGATGTCCCATCATTGCATTTCTTGTAGTACGCATTTGTGAGCTCCTCTGTGATGACATTAGATCGAAGGGAGTTCTGATTGGTACTTATAAAATATTTTAAAAAATACAAACAGCAAACCCGTCAAAGCAGCATCTCATGATCCCATGCGTAATTAGTGACCTTGCTTGGCCCTCCTTCTGAGTATAAGGGGGAACAAAGTGGGATTAGGTTAAATTCATCATTCTTGGTTAAAGATTCATGTTGAGTTCACCATTTTTATTTTGAACAAGGGTGGAAAGACAGAGGCGCCCGACGGTCGATCTTATAGAGGGATGAGTTCTACTCAATCGCTCAGGTCGGGTATATCGGCCTTCGTTTCGAAATGCCCAATAGTTCTGTATCTAATGATCTGTGGACCTACTTTCCAAAGGTAGGCGTTCACCGGGCGATTCGGCCAGTGATTCTTAAGAACTGACATTGGTCGAGAAGATGGGAATTTGGGCTCATCGCACCCATTTGGGGGGAATTATTTACTGTTCCAGGAGTCTCTTATAGATTTAAGATGTATTAATATGTTCATGAATCTTTGGTTTATCCCCAAGCATATTATCCACGGATTACCACCTAGTTTGCAATGATCAACTGAACGCAGGGATGCAGAGTCATTTAGGCCTGAGGTTTACCATCCCTCATTGGGATTAATGACTCCGAGGATTTTGGACTCATTGAGACGACATGGGTTTGAAGCCTCATAATTGGGCGCTCTGGAGTTTGTTGTCATCCAGGGGGGACAGATAATGACTTGAGCATTTTGATCGAACCCATGATATGGTCTTCCTACGTATCCTCGTGGGAGGAATCATAATCCATGTAGTTCAATGCCATATGATGGGACACATCACCTTTTAAGGTCATGCGACAAGGATACAACTGTACAGTTTAACATCCTGTGGAAATTAAACTCGGGCCAGAGATGCCTGGTCAAAGTTGGTGCGGGACTTGCGCCGAAGTGGCCCGAAAGACCCAAGGGATGCGATTTCCTGGGCCTAGATATGGTCATGTTGGGGTCATGAGGACATGGTATGAAAGTGATGGATGTGTATCAGACTTAGATATCGGGCTTGCGCCTCGAAGAGGCTTCCTACATATCCTGTTTGGTCAGGGTTCAAAGTCCACGTAGTTCTAGGAGATTAGGGCTTACACGTGAGAGTTGCCTATTATTGGGATTGAACCTCGAGGAGGCGTCCTGCGTACCATGTTTAGGAAACAGGGATCAAAACCCACATAGTTCGTTTTGAGGGGAATGATTGGGACTTACACATGGTTAATGGCCCGAATTGGGATTGAACCTTGGGGAGGCTTCCAACGTACCCTGCTTTGGAGACAAGTATCAAAACCCATATAGTTCATTTTGAGGGGCATTGTTGTGTGGAGATCTTGACCATCAAAAATCCTTAGGCCCATGTGATTCATTCTTGGTGTATGAAAAAAGAGAATGCAATAGACTAGGAAAGCCTCAAAAATTATCCATACTGAGGGAAGGAAAGGAAGACGACAAGCAGAGGAGACGGCCTGGACCACTGGACTCTCCTTCTCTAGGATGTTGGAGGAAGTTAGGAGTTGTGCAGCAGAATAATGAACCTTTTGTGATGAGAGGGGAAGGGCCAGTGGCTTCCGGAAAGGATGGTGTGGGGCTTACTCCAAGAGGGATGTCAAGCCACTACCAGGAGAGGGGAGAAGTGCTCACCGCTGGTGCTCATCAAAAGGAAACGTGAGCAAGGTCCCTCAATCCTAGCAAGTGGAGAGGCACAAAGGGGACTCCTGGGCTCAGACCCTGCACTAATGTGGGAATGTGAACCCAGGAATGATTCGAGAATCCCTCAAGAGCCAGGAAAACCCCTTTGTATTGTCCTACCGTGGGTATGTGAACTCAAAGTGGTGCACTGATGCACCACTAGGTTTCATCATATGGGTCTGGTGGATTTGGTAGAGGTCTTGGCCCAGGGCCGATGAATATGCCAATAAAGGGATTGTGATGGATCGGGCCAAATTGGAAGGGTTTTATCTAGCTCGGGGAATTGGAACACCGAAGGATTTGGTGGGTTGCATGGGTTCATGAGGAGTGGAGCCCTTCGTGTAGGGGGTGCTACATGGCTGTAGAGGTCGTCTACATACTAGGGTGGTATGCAGACTGATAGGAATCCCGTGTACTAGGGTGGTACATGGCAACGGGTTCGGACCGCGTACCAGGTTGGTACGCAGTGGAGTCTGCACGAGCAATGGCTTTCAGGGGCGTCCTCGGATAGGGGATCACCGGTCAAGGATTCACCTGCATAGAGGGGTGCTACGCGGAACATCAGATCGAAAAAGGGGCATAAACTCCATGCTCCATAGGGAGTACATCCACGGAGGGGCCATGGCTCGCGGTTTTTATTTTAAATTCGTGGTTCACCAATTTGTTATATTTTTTTGGTTCCTTATCAATTCGTTTGCAGTTTTATACCTGTTCTGGTTTGCGAATTAGAACTTCTATGTTCGCGAAATCCTAAGCTCCTTCCTCCGAAATCCTTCCTTCAGAAGTCAATCTCCAAACCTTTTCACTGAATCTGATCGATCGATCCCAGGAACTCTGAATCCTTCTACTAGAATCCCATCTATCCCTTTCTTCTCCCCCTTGATGTCCTTTTATATAGGGGGGATAGATGATGTATCTCTGGTCATGAAAAAACATTTGCGGAGGCCCATGATCGAAAAACCGGTTTACGGATGACTTGGTCAATCAGCAACTCGCAGGGGGTCATTGAATACCCCTCATTTGCGAACTAAATGGGTGCTTTTTCGGATGCACAGGGCCTAACCTCTGTTCCACGAATGACAGCATGTGCGGTCTGGGCTGGTAGGCACATTTTGCACCCAGGGCGGTTTGTAACGGTGGACTAGCCTGGCGCCCATCCTACTTCACGCCCGCGGAGGGGTTCCCGCCTCCGTTTCGTGAACGACGCTACTTCGTGGAAGGGGTGGCTCGCTGCACCGGCAGCATACCATCAATGTTGGATCGGTACGCGGACTGGTCGGTCTTTGCCTATCATGAGTATTCTCCATATTTTTGTTCAATTCATTGAGGGAAATTGGGTATAATCCTTTCTCAAATTAAAGGGTATTCCCATTCTCCTTTACGGATTTTTCCGTACCCTACAAACATAGAAAGAATAAAAAAACCATTTAGGTAACTTAGGGAATCAATTTTAACCCAAAAAACATATGATTATGACCCTCCCAACAACTATATTATTTATAACCCTCACATCTACCTTACATTTCCACCCTCGTGGCTACCATATGATGTAATTATTTCAATTACACTTGGAAAACCCATTATAATCAAATTCCAACATACCAAACACATTAAACGGATAATAGAGACCCAACCATATTTGTTTTTAATGTAACCACACATTATCATAAATAATTCCCAAGAACCATTAAATAAACACAAATGTGAATACATTCATCATAATAACATTCCTTGAGGAAATTCATTTAAAATAAAGTAATATTTTATAAATACAAAGGAAAACATTTTCTTGGAAAATAGCCATATAATATTGTAAATTGGGCTTCAAAAAAATATGTAATCTTGAAAATGGGAAAAGAAACTAATTATATATAAATTAATAGGAAATATACTTTTTTAATTTTTTAATAAAGAGACTTGAAAGTGGATTTTTAAATAAAAGTTTATTGCATTAATCTTAAAGGATATCTCTTGTAAAAATAATTGACAGAAATTTGAAAATTACCATTTTGAAGCATTCATGTCCACATAACTAAATTCCTAAAAATAATTTTGACATTTTTTTCATGAAATTGAAATATTTAGAAGAATAAATCATTAAAACATTTAAAACAATGTTTTAGGAAAAGTGTCCCTTACGATAGGTTTGAATTCCTTAAAATGTGTTCAAATATATTGTATAATGGTTTAAATATTATTATTAATTTATTACAGAACTCTAATCATATTTATAATAACTTATTTTATCTTTTTATACCATATTTCCATCCATTTATTTACAATATTTTGTTATTTCTATTGTTTTAGGTCGGTTCGTCTCACTGTTTTATGGTCAGTTCATTATGAATTTTATTATTAAATGGAAAAATAATCAAATATAGAGATAACATATATATATAATTCATTTAAAATAATTATAAGAGAATTTATAATTTCCATGAATGTGGAAATGAGAAACAAAAACCCATTATCCTTGAAGGTGGTGAATTGAGACACCATGGACGATGATTTATTTTTTAATAATAAAACAAGAAAATAAGAGATTTGATTACGTAGATACAAATAAATCAATAAACTTCCAGTATATATGAAATGTTTTAGTTATCATGCAACTTTTTATATGGGGGAGAATAAGGTATAAGATATAAATAATTTAAAGGATAAAAATAAAGAATTTACATCTTGAATATTTTTCCTTGAGAACTTCGTTAAGGTGTTGGGTATTGGTATTTTGGGAGAAAACCAATACTAGAATGTGGAAAGTGATGAGTAGAAAAGAAATTGGTAGTGGGTAGTCAGAAATATGGCTGAAGGCGATGAGATTAAGTGAAGGAAATAGTCCCCTTTTTTAATTGAGTTGAAGGGAAAATTAGGATTTACTTGAAATATTACAGTATAATATGGATATTTTTGGGATAAGGGCTTCAAAAGACCTTAAAATCAAAATGGGTCACATTTGCGACAAAATATTATCCCATTTGGAATTATTCATGATTTTTTTTATTTTTAAATAATTTAATAAAATATTGTATTCATGAACTATAACTTTTTTGAAATTAAACATTATTCATTACAAAGACTTTAAAAACATAAAAAATATTAAAATTAGAAGAAAATAATTAATTATAACTTACATGTTACATTATTTTATAGAAAATTTATTGATCATCTAATGTATTTTGAATTATATTTATTTTAACATTTTTAATATTATTTACATGATTTTTCCTTTAAATTAATTATTATTGCATCATCATTGTCGAAGCATTTAAGGTATTTACTATTTTAGTAAAAAATTAAATTAAAATGATTAATATAAATATTTTATATTAAAAAATACTACTTATGGTCAAAAATATCTTCTTTAAAACCATATATTAGAAAATAATACAAATTAATAACCATTTTGTGAACATCTTGACTTTCTTTGAAATGAAATGTTTTATGTGGATTAAAGTTATCCTAGTGGATCCAAAAAGGTACCAAATTGGAAAACTATAATAATATGGTCGATACAAACTCAAATAAAAATATCTATTCAATTTTTTGTTTTATTTAATGCTTTTTATAAATTTAAATAAAATCATTTTAATGATTTTTCTTCTACTTGCAAAAGCATTGCATTAGCATCCCTTACGAATTAATGTTAATTATTTCATTTATGAAAATTAAAAGTAAATTACCATTGAAAAACTAAATAAATTAGGTTCAATACAATCTTTCTCATTCTTTCATTATATATACTTTCCCATATCCATGTCAAGAAAATATCCTTAATTTGTTAATTTTGTATTTCTTGCCTTGTGCAAGCATTGCACAGAAATTTGGGTAAGATTAATGTTATATAACTATAAAATTTGAAACTATCTACCACAAACCTAAATTATAAAAAATAATTAATAAAAAATTAGTGTAACCTATTTTATCACTCAATTCTTATCTAATAGAACCCAATTTTTACTTTGTCAATGCTGCGCAAGTACATCGTCAGCACTGATGATGATTTGTATACATATAATGCATTATTTTTGTATTATATTATATTATAATATCATAATTGAGCCATTAAATTAGTCAAATAAATTTTATAGCATAATCATTTATTGATGATGACACAAAATACTATATTTTAAAAAACTGTTTTTTTAACTATTCACTATAAATTTAACATTTTCCGAAAATTCTCAAAATTTCACCATAGAAAAATATTGATATTATGAATTAATAAATAAAGTTAATTTTATCAAATAAATTTTATAAGACCTTAAAGTATTTAATTATAATATAATTAATCAATAATAAATAGAAATCATATTTGAAGAAAATATTTTCATGAAGATTAAAATGACATTACAAAAAAATAATGTTATTATTTTTTGAGAATTTAACAATATATTTATATTGATTATAATAAATAAATTTATTACAAAAATCATTCATTCTTATCCATAAATTCTAATTTTATTCCTTGTTTATAACTTCCACATTTTCAATAATATTATTTTCTTATTCGTTTTACGATGGGTTTCGCGTATCTTCGACACAATTGAGTATAGTGTTTCTTTTTAAAAACTCCATTAGTTAAATAATCCCCTATTTAATAAATATAATACTTGTAATTTGAACTTAGGTTCAGTAACAAGGGATTACCTATCCAAAACGCATTTTTGAATTCCCACTTCACAGAAATTATTATTATAACTTCCACTAGATAATTGAGAATCAAATTGTGAAGATCACATTGGATAACACATATTATGTTCCCATGTAGGAAAATATGGACATGAAGGTGAAACATAACACTCAAAATATGATATAGAGTTAATAGTACATGTTCATGATAATTTTAAGCACCACAAGACCGTAAATATTTGATAGGCTGTGAAGACATGGATTTTTTGTAACAAAAAGTATAATAATAACATTATTATTTAAAGAAACATTAATCTATGGTTGTGGAATTTTTTTACTATCTATACTAAAATAATAAGAAAATATACTTTCAGGAAAATAATATATTCATATTTTAAGTAATCTCCACCACAAACAAATCTTTTTCTATAAATAATGTGTATGAGCTTTTCATGCCTGAAGTATTAGAATCAACTTTTTAAGAATCACATAATCTAAAAAATATTAAATATATATTATTCCTATCCAGAAACAATATCCTAAACCAAAATCATTAATAAATGATATGATAATTATACAAAAATAATAATCCATTATATGATGATAAATTATTTTAATCCCCAAATTTTACCTTTAAAACTCAAATTTCAATATAAATCATTCAATAAGTAATTTTGTTATAAATTCCTCAAAAATATTCTCGAATAAGAATAAAACCCAAAAAAAAGATATACTTACAAGATAAATAACTAAATTTATCCCCAAATAACATTAATGTATCTTAATGTCTCATTCCAATGTTTAATTTCCCATATAATAAAATCTCAAAGATATACAAACCATTTAAATAAATAACATGAATACTTATAAATCTATAATAAAATATTATTTTCATCTAGAAGAGAAATAAAAAATTTATTCCTCAAATAAAATTGCATAATATTCTATTTGCCTTAATAATAGTGGATTCCGAAAATAGTGAACGTCTTCTCATAAAACACAAATAACTAAATAACCAAATCAATTTTCAATCCCATGGTATTTTATACGACAATATAGTTTTTTCCAAAATGAACATATTATTATTTTCTAAAATCATTTGACTTAAAATAAAAGGTCTTACTCACTTGGACTTCACCTAGGCTAGTGGTAGGTGCTTCAAATTTTTTGATCATCGGTTATGGGATCAATTCTAGTGGTCTTTCCAAATGAGACAGGTTGTCTCCTGACCTACGAGTTGTCCCCGTATTTTTTAAATTATAATTAAAATAACATTAATAAAATTAATCATCCAAAAACATAATGATAAAATGTTTAACTTTATATTAACTATTTTAAAAAATGATCCATCTTACCTTTAATTTATTTTTTCCCAAAATATAATAACCCATTATTATTTAAGAACAAAGTGTCTCCAAAAATAAAATTTTTCACCTTAAAATTTCATAACAATTACACACAAAATATATTTCTAATACCATAATCCTATGTTAAAATATAAAATTATAAACCTATAATGATATTTTTAACACTTAATAACACATCCTAGTCTCCAAATATGTCTAATCCCTTCTTAAATACCAACTGTAAAGACCCGAACATAACCATTACATATTCTGCTGAATTTTGACTAGAATTCATTTTATTTCATTCCAAAATATCATTTAGTTTTATAGTTTTAGATAATTAGTTCGAATCTAATACAAAAACATCCACATGAATATAATGTGGATACTACTTAAATAGTATCTATTTTTTTCAATAAAAAATTCATTAGAATTCCCATGAAAAATCTTCACAACATGTAGCTTGGATTCTTATTTTCTCTTTTCAAACCTTAAACCTTAGGAAAAAATTATGAAAAATATGCTATGATCACAAAGATCTTAGAAAGGAATATAAAACAAAGGAAAGTGGCATCAGCCTATAAACACTTATAAACACGTGAAAGATATACTTCTCACACTTAAAAAAGAAACATATACGAACTTTATGAAAACATAATGTTTCCATAAAACGTAAAATTCAAAAAAATACCATTTAGTTAATATCTGGAATAATTTTATTACCATACATTAATACATCATGAAAATGGTAATGTCCACTCATTCCATATAAGTTAAGAAAAAACATTTTCTTTAATAAAAAAAGGCTTTAGAAGGGATTTTAAAAGTGAAGTCCCATACATAAAACCTTAAAAAGAACCCCTTTTAATACTTAGGAGAAATTTTTTAAAATTATAATTTTAAAACATTCATTTATATATAAATAAATTCATAAAAATAATTTTGAAAATAGGGAATGAAATTTAATTATTTAGAAGAATAAATTTTTAAAAAATTTAAAGAAATGTTTTAATAAAGAGTCCCTTAACTCTAGTTCAACTTCTTTAAATGTTTCTAAACCATGATAATAATTGTTAAAATAATGTTATTAATTTATTATATATCTATATTAATTTTTATAATACATTATATTATATTCATATAACATCATTTCAGCCATTTATTTACAATATTTTGTTGTTTTCACTGTTTTGGGAGCCTTCGATTCATGGTTTCATCATCTGTTCATATGTATTTTCTTTTAAGATAGAAATAATACACTAGAAGAGAGAAAATATATATATATATAGGTATATTTAAACAATTATAATTGATCTTAAAACTCCCCATCCACGAAGGTAGTGAATGTATACAACATGGATGATGATTTAATTTTTAAGAATAAAAGGATAAAATAAGAGATTTTATGATGGGAATATCATTAACTCAATAACATTATATTATATATATTATACTTAATTAATAATGAAACTTTACATTGGGGTGAGAAAAATGTATAAGCGAGAAAGAATATAAAAAATAGGAATGAGTTATTTACCCATTGAATATTTAGCCTTGAGAACCTCTTAAATGTAACGCCCCGACCCCAGCTGCCCAGAGTCGGTGCATTACTTCGAAACATTGGCATGATCACAAAAGATCAAGTCTCGAAAGACCGATTAGTTTAGTTGCCTTGGAAACACTAGATACATTCATAAGTCTTATATTACATCATAAAGTGAAAAACTAATAACAAAGTCTTCATAGTCCACACTCATATCCTCTTCTGACTATCCCTGCAGGTCATTCCTAAAATACTTCTTTCACATCCTGGAAAATATTAAAACATTGAAAGGGGTGAGCTCAGATGCTGAGTAAGGATAACAATATTGCGGAAGCTTTCATAAATAAACATTAACATTTAAGGCGATGTATAACTAAAACAAAAGCCTTTTAAACTTGAACTTCAACATAATATGGCAAAAGTAAAATGAGATAATTCCATTCACTTCTTCACATGGATATTCTACTGGTCGAATAATCACATGCAATATCAATAACCACTTTCATAATGATGGAATGCATAATGCCAGACTATCATAACCACGTAGCCAAGGCCTCGTGCCAAGACCACAAATAAGATTTTGTCAAGGCCTCGTGCCAAGACACTAGTTTGTCTCATGAGACCTGCCGATGCATCGAGGAGCTATAGCGGGCTCCACCCGTCACTTATTAAGTCCAATGCATTCCTCATATGAATAGGTTTAAACATATCATAAACCATAACATAATCGTATCACATAAAACATGCATAAAGGAAACATAACATTTCCACATTTCAATCACAAGATATAAATACAACACATTGATATAATAAAAATTCTTTCAAAACCATTTTCAATACCAAAATAAAAGAAAGTTAAAACTTTGTATTTATTTTTCATTAAAAAAAATGATGGCTTGTAGAGGAAGCCGAATCTCAAATAATGGTCACGGCGGCGGAGAAGTCGTTGTCGCCGCATAAGTACGGAAAGAAAAACATTCCCTTTTGTCGTTTAGTAAAATGCTTCGTATAAAAAAGATTCCTTTTGAATAAACTTAAAATTCAAAGGGGTTTATACACCGTATAAAAGAAAGTTGTGTATAAAACCAAATATGCCTCAATGAAAGGAGATTGAGAAGAAGTCCTTAAAAAGATCATTTTTTTAAATAAAGTACATCTATAATGTGTATTCACTATAAGTACACATAAATAATGTAAAAATACAAGATAGGACATAATAATATCATGACATAATTTGAAAGTAGGAGATTAACCCAAAGAATGGAAATTGGGTTAAGAAATTCCCTTACCTTGCGTCTTGTCCTGACTAGACCGTTCTTTATCCTCCTGAATAATAAACTAGAGTTAATTTATATTTACTTAAGAACTTTTTTCATGTTCATTATTCCATTTATATCACTTATTACCATGTTATGAACATTATTTAATTATTTAAGTTAATAACGGTCGTTTTGTCGATCTTTGGTACTTGAGTCAAAAATAAACTTCTTATAATTACAATTTGTTCATGTGGTGGAATATCTATTATATCCAGAATTATATTCATGATGTAGATATCATATATATCATATATATACAGTATATACATTCATTCATAATGTCACGTAACATTTAGAGGTAATAAATGAAATGCACCGTTCATGGAGACGGTAAGCCGTACGTACGCATGAACGCTACGTTCATTTCTATTTCGTATTTAATGGAATGAAATCATAATGATATAAATTTATAATATAATTACAGTATAATATAGTGTATAATACCATTTACACCATCCTTTATACATCCCACATATGGAATTAACGATTCAAATCACTTTGAGGGGGTGGTAGTCCGCACTTCCTAAAATGAAATTATCGCGTTTACCCATAATGGAAATCATAACGTATGCCATAAATGAGAAATACAGAAGAATAAGTAAAACATAAACATATTATATATCATATATAAAAATAGTGACATATTAATGGCCACCTTTGAAGGTGTTATATGAGTGTTGAACAATCATCGTTTCGTGAGGCAGAAATTCACCATCCACAGAAACCGTATGTTCTTTAACCATTAGATGTAGGTGTGTGTAAGTGTAGCTCTAATACTTCTTATAACAACATCCTAGTATATTGAGGATATTGGTGTTGTTACAAAAGAAATTAATAAAAAGAGTTTAGGGGGTTGGAGAAGAAAAATGAAACAAAACAACATTAGAGAAGACATTACCTCAAAATCGGGTAACTCTTTTTGATTTGAGCCAAAGGCTTCCTTGGGAAGAGTTCTGCCCAAAGTGAGGCTTCTAGGAGTAATAGGGAGAAGTTGGGAGAGTATTTGGGCAGAGGTTGGCCGAGCCAAATGGATTGAAGGTGTGAATAAGGTGGGAGAGGTGGGGGCCTTTTATATGTGGAGAGGAGGGGCTCTTTTGGAAAGATTGAAATGTTACATTATTACACAATGATTTTCTGATTCTAAAGGTCCCACACTTATATAATTCGAGGCTAAGGTGATAAGGGTTCTAAATCTACCCATCCAATAGGCTTTGGACAAGTGTAAGCCTTGGATTTTGCATTATCTTCTCATTTTATTTAAATCGTTAAATAATGAGGTCATCGCTGCATCATCATGATGTCATAAATAATTTAATTTA
Source organism: Viscum album (assembly GCA_963277665.1). Taxonomy (NCBI): domain Eukaryota; kingdom Viridiplantae; phylum Streptophyta; class Magnoliopsida; order Santalales; family Viscaceae; genus Viscum; species Viscum album. The sequence continues at coordinate 298,481,723 of OY728137.1, read as the reverse complement.
TTTAATGTTTAAAAATTATAACGAAAAATACTATGATGTAGGAAATCTTTTTATCTTTCCAATTAATATTTATAGTCAAAAATATGACTTTTATAACCCCATGTAAAAATTGTTTTAGTTAAACATTTTATGTTGGTGTCATTTTTTACTTTAACATTAAATAAAAGGTATTTATGTCATTTTCTAACTAAAGTGGCTCCATGGGGTCCCCAAGTTGACCCATGGGTTGTATTGGTCGGCCATGACTCATCCAATAGGAGTAGGACAAGTTTCATGCTCATCTCATATTATTAAAACATTATTTGTACCCTAAACTACACTAATTACCTCTAATCGCGATTAAGAACTTAAAAGTTACTATTCACCAAAAAATTATTTTAATCTCATTGAACCACATTTTACTTCTTAATGACAACCATGTATGTCGGATTTTTGAAAATCAAATCATAGAAGTGGTAATATTTCATTTAAACAAAAAATCAGTTATTTAACTACCACTTAGTGGTTTCACTATTCATCAAAAATTGAAGTTTTTCAGAACAAGGCCAAAATTTCACCCTAATCTATAATTGATATTCCGAATTCAAAAATGATGTCTATTTTACAAAATTCCAAACATATAAGTTGCATTAATTAATTTTATAATTAATTCCCGCTGTCACAACAAATTGCGTGTTTTTAAGAAACAATTTATATTAAAAGATTGGTAATTGTTTATGTCCAATTTCAATGTTAAATTAATTCTAATGACCACCATTGGATAAAATGGTAAAAATATATTCTAATTATACTTTAAAACCACTCAATAGTATAACTTATCACTATAAATTATTTTGATTAAAAAAGTTGTTTTAAGTATTTTTCACTATTCATAAAAATTTTGAAGTTCTCAGAAAATTACAAAAAATTCAACATAGGCTAATTTCAATATTAGGAATACAAAAATGAAGTCCATTTTGAAATATAAAATTTCTATAATTTCAAAAGGTGGTTATTACTATTCATAACGGCTACTTTGATTAGTCGCGGTGTTTTAGAACTCGAAGTTGCGTACAATGCAAGCTATTGCATTATTGAATGGGAAGCATATCATGGAAGCTCGGGGTGTTACATTCTCCCCTCCTTCAATAAATTGCGTCCTCGCAATTTGAAATTTTTCTTTGAAAATAAAAGGTTGAAAAGAGAAAATACCTTTGAGTAAAACCCACATCGGAAATAAGATTAATAAAATTTAGCCTTAATAAGAGGGAAAGGGAAATGAAAAAGTCACCACCCAATTATGATCTCGATTAGGAGAACATTGGTGGAAATTAGAGAAATATAATTGGAGGAAAAACGTAAATATTTCTAGGGAGTGATTGAGGTCATCAATCACAATCAACTGTCAAATTGAGGGCCTCAAAGCCTTCAATCTATATTGATTTAAAATATCATCAGTTCAACAAGACATAAGGTATTAGGATAACACATTTTTTTGTTTTAATATCCCTTTACTAAAGTTTAAGAATTAATTTATTCATTGAATAAGAGATAGGTATATATATATTTATGCTTGACAATTAGAGTTTCAACCTTCAACTCATCTTTCACTCAAAAAGATAATAGAACTCAAAAATATTATACTTATCCTAATTGTATAAGGTTACAAATGTTAACAGATACCATTTAGATTAGTAATATTATTTTGTAATAACCAGGGACTTCCTGTAGGCTAGTGGTAGGAAATAAAGGCTTGTCTCACTATGGTTGTGGGTTCGATTCCTGCAGCTTTGTCCGACGCGACGGGTTATGCCCCACCCTACAGGTTATCCTTTTTCCTAAAACTATAGTATTATAATATTCCAAAAATAATCTTCAGAAATGCTTTAACCTTAAACAATACTATCCATGGTTCAACTTAATCCATTCCAACCTTAATAGTTATCCAAAATACCTCCATCCAGACTTTCTCTAAAAGGTCTATAAATTCCAAAATCAATTGTAACATCAGATTCCCCAAACAAGAAAAGTTTCTCTTATTGTCACATACTAAAAATATGATTACCTTAATCATATTAAAACCTTACTGAAATCAACAAGTACTGCAGTACAATCCTTATATATATATCACATTATTCTAAAACCAGAATATAATCCATGAGTCCAAAAGCACCAATACATTAGTTATTCTGCTTCAACTGTAGTAACAGCATAAGATTGTCCTTGATCCCTTGGCCTTTTCTGAGGTAAGTTTCCCTGACGCTTAGGACATTCATTTTCATAATGCCCCATTTCCCTACAATTGTAGCATTCAACTTTGACAGCCTCTTTCTTTCCCTTGCAATCACGAGCCTGGTGACCCTTTTCTCCACATTAATAACAAACTCCCATTCCTTTTAGGCACGTACCAGGGTGATTCTTCCCACAATTATCACATAATGGAAAATCCTTCTTTCCCTTTTTCCCTTTTTCTGTATCTTGTTCCACCGTTCTCTTCTTCTCTTGATTTACTTTGTTGTCATAAGACTTAGAGAATAACTTTTCTGTCTTGATAGCACACGAGACAATATCTTCGTATGATGAGAAGGATTGTGATACTAAAGATCGACGGAGAAATGGTTTTAACCCATCAAAGAAACGATCAATCTTACTCCTTGGGTTACGTATATAATCGACAGCATGCCTCGCTAACCTTGTAAATGTAGCCTCATACTTTGCGACATTCTCATCCTCCTTCTGCCTCAGACTCAGAAATTGCCTTTCCATATCTGCTCGATGGTCACGAGGAAAGTATTTTTCTAAGAAAAGCTCTTTGAACTCCCTCCATTCCATATTCGATACGTCATCATCTTTATTTGTGTTTTGAATCAGCGACCACCACTGATCGGCATCTCCAGTGAGGCGGTAAACTGCCATGACAACCTTCTCCCTTTCACTACTCCCCAAGGCATGGAATATTTTCTCTAAGGAATTTATCAATTGCTCAGCTACTATAGGATTTGTACTCCCATTGAAGGTTGGTGGTCCATGCCTCATGAAGCGGTCTAACATTGATCCTCCACGTTGCGGATCAGGGTGCTCCATACGAGTATGGTTATTATTCATAACCTGAGTAAGTTGTCCCAGTATGGTGATTAGCTGATCGGCACCAGTTGAATCACCAGCCCCACTATAATTATCTTGAGCAGGAGGGAAATCGCTACATGGAGTGTGTGCATTGATACGGTTTCCATTTCTTCCACTAGGCTCCATTTCTAAACAATGGCATAAACTAGATCAGTTTATGAATCAAAATACATAATCTCATACTTATAAAACACTTAACATAAATTGAACTATTTATGGATATAATCCATAATCATAAAAATGTTTTCTTTGAGGAAGTATATACTCATAAACCCTTCATAATGATTTGTAAAGAAAATGAGAGTTATCCTATGTAACACCCCAAGCTTCTACGGTACGCTTCTCTTTGAATAATGTGATGGCGTGTGTTGTACGCAACACCGAGTTCTAACACACCATAACTAATTAAACTAGTCGTTGTGAATAGTAATACCTACTTTTTGAAATCATATATATTTTATATTTCAAAATGGACTTCATTTTTGGATTCGTAATATCGAAATTAGCCTAGGGTGAAATTTTGGTACTTTTCGGATAACTTTTATATTTTGATGAATAGTGAAAATTACTAAATTTTAATTAAAAACAACTTTTTTAATCAAAATATTTAATAATGATAAATTATGAATTTTAGTAGTTTTAAAGTATATTTAGAATATATTTTTACCATTTAATATAATGTTGGTCATTGGACATAATTTTATAATTAAACCAAACATAAACAAGTGTCAATCTTTTGATAGTTATTATCTCTTAAAAACACGCTTTTTGTTTTGACAGCGGGAATTAATTTTAAATTAATTTCTGACACTTCTGTGTTTTGAATTTAGGAAAATGTATTCCATATTTGGAATCAGGATGTCCAAATTATGAAAATAGGTAACTTTTATTTTTACACATTTTGAATAATTACTGCGGTAAATATTTTATTTACCATGGTTAAAGGGTAAATCCGGTAAATAAGGGTTAAAAAAATAATATTATAATAATACAAAATTACCCTAAAACGTGTCCTAACCTTATTGGTGGACACATAACCGACCATGGGCATCCTTGGGTCGATTTGGGGACCCCTTGGAGTGACTTGTATGTGGTAGGGACACATTATATTAATAAAGTTAAAATAAAAATAAAAATGGCATAAGCTTACATCTTTTAGAAGAACAATTTTTACATAGGGATATACATGTTTGATTTTCGATTATAAATATCCATTAGAAATTTAAACAGATTTCCTACATAATGATATTTTATTTATAATTTTTAGACATCAAATAATTTAAATTATTAATGACACAATAATGATGCAATGTTTACCTCATTAATAAATCATTTAAATAAATAAGATTATAATGATTAAAATATTATCTAAAACCTGTCCAATTCTTATTGGTTGATGTTATTTAAAATATGAGTCATCTTATCTTCGACGTAAATGATTTTTGGACCATTATAAACTGAATATAATTATATTATAAAGTAATACTTTCATTCTTTCCTAAAGAGCCCCTCCACTCCCTTATAAAAGGAGACCACTTCTACTCATTCCTCACACCTCTCAAGCCACTTGGCTCGTCCAAACCCTACCCACATAAGCTCACCACATCCCTCTCCTCCTCCTTGAAGCTTCCCCTTAGGCAGAAAGCATTTCAAGAAGTCCTTTGGTTCCAACCAAAGTGAGTTACCTAAATTAAAGGTAACGATTTCTCTTAAATTATTTTCATTTATTTTGCTTCTCCATCCCCCAAACTCTTTTTATTTTCTTTTCTTTTGTAACAACACCAGTATCCACAATATACTAGGATGTTGTTATAAGAAGGATTCAAACTACACATACACACAACTCCATCTAATGGATGATTAACATAATGTTTCTGTGGATGGCAAACTAATGCCTCACGAAACGATGATTGTTCAAATACATCTTACCGCCTCTCATGGTGGCCATTATGATGGCACTGTAATTAAATATGATATTAATGATATATATTTTATATATAATCTTCTGTAATTCCATTTTATTTCATACCATTATTCGTTTCATGTTGTATATACATACGATAATTTCATTTGAGGAAGTGCGGACTACCGCCCCCTTAAAATGATATGACTCGTTCATACCACACATGGAACGTATAAAGGATGGTGTTAATGAACTTAAGTAACATATATAAAATATTATATTATACTGTAATAGTAATATACCTATGTATCATTTGGATTCGATTCTTTTAAAATAAAAATTAAATGGAAGTAGCGTTCGTGCGTACGTACGGACTACCGTCTCCACGAACGCGATGAGATTCATTCTCCATCGCATCCATTCAAGTCTTATTCTCATTTTAGGGTTAAAAATAATGTTAATATCATTCTGATTATGAATAAGATATAATCTATCCATTACAAACATGTCTTACGTAACCAAACATTTAAGAAGAACGAATCGATTATCACCCGAAACGACGATAATACTAAGATATTATTAATAAAGCAATGTTAAAAGATCATATATGATATCATATTAATGTATATGATTCTTTAATAATTTAATAACAATTATTTCACCATTATATAGGAGGTTAACCTACCCCAACCAAGGAAAAGTACAAGGTAAGGGTTATTTCACAATCTCTTCATTATCCGAGGTTGTTTATACGTAATAATCTACTGGGATCTCGTTATCATCCACATCGATGTTTCTTAAAAATGTATTTCAAAACATTTTTTAAAAGAATATGGGTTAAATTCATTTATACCCTTGTTTGACTTTTTATAAGAGGTTTATAAGGGAATCTTTCCGTCATTTTCCAAACAAGGTGCTTTTTAACCATTTCGACAGAATTAAGATAAGAATGTTTTTTTACTTATACGGCGGGTGCGGTTATTTTCCGCCGTTATAAAATCGTCAAAGCATTCCTTACAAGATTATAATAATATTTTCAAGAAAATGATTAATTTTATATGGCTCTTAAATGCTTTCAAAAATAGAAAGAGATATTTCTCCAAAAAGTGTTTTGATTTCATCTATGTCAACATCCTTTGATGGATTTCACACTTATTTGAAGTTGATTTATTATGATACAAAACTTCTATATTGTATTGAAGGTTTTGTGATATGTTTGACTATGGATGTGCTATTTTTATACCATTCATAGTTTATGGTGAAATTATTGACATTTCGTATGCTATTTTTAATACGAATGTTTATGTTATGTTTAAACCTTTTCATATGGGAATGCATTGGACTTAATATGTGACGGGTGGAGCCCGAAATAGCTCCTCGATGCATCGGTAGGTCTCATGAGACAAACTAGTGTCTTGGCACAAGGCCTTGGCAAAATCTTATTTGTATTCTTGGCACGAGGCCTTGACTATGTGGTTATGATAGTATGGCATTATGCATTCCATCATTATGAAAGTGGTTATTGATTTTTGCATGTGATTGTTCGATTAGTAGAATATCCATGTGAATAAGTAAATGGCATTATTTCATTTTATTTATGCCATACCATGTTGAAAGTTCATGTTTGAAAGGTTTTTGTTTTAGTTATACATTTCCTTAAATGTTTATTCTTATTTATGAAATGTTCTGCTATATTGTTATCCTTACAGGGCATTTGAGCTCACCCCTTTTCTATGATTTATTTTTCCAAGGATGTGAAGAAGTAAGTTATGAATGACCTACAGGGATATTATGAGGGGATAATAGTGTGGATTGTGGAAACAATATGTTTTTGTAGTAGTTTTTCATTTTATGATGTAATGCAAAACTTATGAATATATCTAGTGTTTCCAAGGCTACTAAACCAATCGGTCTTTCGATATTTGATCTTTCTTATGATCATGCCAATGTTATGTAATAACGCACCAACTCTGGGTAACTGGGGTCGGGACGTTACAGTTGGTATCAGAGGAAGTTTAGTACAAACCTTGGAAACTAGATTTAGATAAACTCTGATTAGAGCACGTAGACCTAAGATGAACTTTGAGGATTAGTATAGAAGAACTTCCTAGAATTTTGGTATTGTAGAGATTTTGTGAGTTTTCCGAGCAATACATCCATGTCTGGATACGAGCAGGTAGAGGCGGTTCTGGCACAGATGTACCTAGGGGTAAAACCCGAAAACACCGCTTTGAGCTAGACTCGAACGAGAACTGGTGCTCGACAACGGGCCTTGCTGCACTCTTGGTTACGACACTCCCGGGGGATATGCTTAGGATAACTCTCATTTTATTTAAAAATCATTATGAAGGGTATATGAGTATATACTTCCTCAAAGAAAACATTTTTATGATTATGGATTATATCCATAAATAGTTCAATTTATGTTAAGTGTTTTATAAGTATGGGATTATGTATTTTGATTCATAAACGGATCTAGTTTATGCCATTGTTTAGAAATGGCGCCTAGTGGAAGAAATGGAAACCGTATCAATGCATGCACTCCATGTAGGGATTGCCCTCCTGCTCAAGATAATTATAGTGGGGCTGGTGATGCAACTGGTGCCGATCAGCTAATCACCATACTGGGACAACTTACTCAGGTTATGAATAATAACCTTACCCGTATGGAGCACCCTGATCCGCAGCGTGGAGGATCAATGTTAGATCGATTCATGAGGCAACAACCACCAACGTTCAATGGGAGTACAAATCCCTTAGTAGCTGAGAAATGGATAAATTCCCTAAAGAAAATATTTCAGGATTTGGGGAGCAGTGAAAGGGAAAAAGTTATCATGGCAGTTTACCACCTCACTGGAGATGCTGATCAATGGTGGTCATTGATTCAAAACATGAAGGAAGATGATGATGTATCAAATATGGAATGGAGGGAGTTCAAAGATCTGTTTTTAGAAAAACACTTCCCTCGCGACCATCGAGCAGATATGGAAAGGCAATTTCTAAGTCTGAGACAGAAGGAGGATGAGAATGTCACAAAGTATGAGGCTAACGTTACAAGGTTAGCAAGGTACGCTGGTGATTATATACGTAACCAAAGAAGTAAGATTGATCGTTTCTTTGATGGGTTAAAACCATTTCTTCGTCGAGCATTAGTCTCACAATCCTTTTCGTCATACGAAGACATTGTCTCATGTGCTATCAAGACCGAAAAGGAATTCTCTAAGTCTTATGACTTTAAAGCAAAGCAAGAGAAGAAGAGACCTGCTGATCAATCTGGGAATGGAAATAAGGGGAAGAAGGGAAAGGTTGAATATTCATCTTGTGGTAAATGCGGGAAGAAACACCCTGGTACTTGCTTGAAGGGAATGGGAGTCTGTTACAAGTGTGATGAAAAAGGCCACCAAGCTCGTGATTGCAAGGGGAAGAAGGAAGCTACCAACGTTCAGTGATACAATTGCAGGGAGATGGGGCATTATGCAAATGAATGTCCTAAGAGTCAGGAGAACATACCTCAGAAAAGGCCAAGGGATCAAGGCCAGGATTATGCTATCACTACTGCTGAGGTAGAAGCTCCGAAAGACGTGGTGGCAGGTAATTTAATGGTTTCCTCAAGTTTAGCAAATGCATTATTTGATTCTGGATCATCGCATTGTTTCATATCTTCCCAGTTTGCTAAGAAAATTAGATATTTCCAATTTTATTTAATAAGGGAGTTTTCAGTTAAAACTCCTAAGGGAAGTATCATTGCAACAAAGTTTTGTAAATCAGTCCCCATTTGAGCACATAAATTTTCTTTATCTGCTGATCTCATCGTCATACCTATGATTGAGTTTGATATAATCCTCGGTATGGACTGGCTTTCGGACTATGATGCGAAGATTTATTGTAAGAAGAAAGAAGTTACGATTCTTGATGATAATGATAAGGAACACCTTATTTTTATAGCAGAATCGTCACCACTTAATTCTTATTTAGATCCCCCCCTAGTATCTCAACTTAATTCAATTATTGGGGAGGAAGAGAATGAAATAACTTTCGGTGAGGAAAGGAATGTTCAAATAGAGGATGTACCTGTTGTGAAAGAATTTGTAGATGTATTTCCGGAAGATTTACCTGGACATCCTCCAGAACGAGAAGTTGAGTTTTCTGTTGATTTGATTCCTGGATCAAGGCCTATATCGAAGACCCCTTATAGAATGGCCACTGTAGAATTAGTCGAACTAAAGAAACAACTAGAGGAATTGAGTAATAAGGGAGTTATTCGCCCTAGTGTTTCTCCATGGGGAGCCCCTTTTCTTTTTGTTAAAAAGAAAGATGGATCTATGAGGTTATGTATCGACTACAGGGAGATCAATGCTATAACGATAAAGAACAAGTATCCCCTACCTCGTATTGATGATTTATTTGACCAACTGCATGGAGCTCAATACTTTTCAAAGATTGGCCTTCGATCTGGATACCATCAGTTGTGTGTGAAGAAGGAAGACATTCCGAAGACAGCATTTCGAACCAGGTACGGGCATTACGAGTTTACCGTAATGCCGTTTGGATTGACTAATGCACCATCTGTATTCATGGATCTGATGAATAGAGTTTTCAAGTAGTATCTCGATGAATTTGTGGTGGTATTTATTGATGATATATTGGTATACTCCAAAACCTACGAAGATCATGAAAATCACTTGCGCATTATCTTGAAGACTCTGAGGAGGCATGAATTATATGGGAAGTTTAGCAAGTGTGAATTCTGGCTTCAGGAGATTTCTTTTTCTTGGCCATATTGTCTCTAAAGATGGAATCTCTGTTGATCCTTCTAAGTCCAAGGCAATCCAAGAATGGCCAGCACCTACGAGTATAACTGAGGTACGCAGTTTTATTGGTTTGGCAGGTTATTATCGACGTTTCGTCCAGAATTTTTCCCGATTGGCTAACCCATTAACGAAGCTCACACGTAAAGGGGTTAAATTTGTTTGGACAAAAGAGTGTGAAGAATGTTTCGAAGAACTGAAGAGAAGATTAGTCAATGCTCCTATATTGACTCTACCATTGGGGAATGATGGGTTCGTTATTTATAGTGATGCATCAAAGAAAGGACTTGGTTGTGTCCTTATGCAGAATGATAGAGTTATTGCCTATGCATCACGACAGTTGAAAATTCATGAACAAAACTATCCTACTCATGATCTCGAGTTAGCAGCTGTGATCTTTACTTTGAATATATGGAGGCACTACCTCTATGGTGAAAAATGTGAAATTTATACTGATCACAAGAGTTTGAAGTATATTTTCTCACAAAAAGAACTCAACATGAGGCAAAGGAGATGGCTTGAATTACTCAAGGATTATGATTGCACGATACACTACCACCCGGGGAAAGCAAACAAGGTGGCAGATGCTTTGATCAGAAAAGACCATGGTGTTTTGAACAATATGAGAATTGAAAGGGATCCAATTTTCATGGATCTAGTGAAGATGGACATGGGAATAACCAGGGAAGGCGAAACATCATTTCTTTTTCAAATGGTTGCCAAACCATCTTTAATAGAAAGGATTTAGAGTTCTCAGACCGATGATGAAGAATTCCAAAATAAGATTAAAGTTGTGAATGATGGGATATTGAGAGACTTTGTGTTTGAAGATGGAATTTTGAAATTCGGGAAGAGACTTTGTGTTCCTGATATACCTGATCTAAAAAGGGAATTGCTGGATGATGCTCATAGTTCCAATTTCTCTATACACCCTGGGAGAACCAAAATGTATAGAGATTTGAAGGAATATTTTTGGTGGGACAACATGAAGAGGGAGATTGCATATTTTGTGTCAAGATGTATGGTTTGTCAACAAGTGAAAGCTGGAAGGCAACAGCCTGGAGGAGTCATGCAACCTCTTCCCATAACGGAGTGGAAATGGGACAATATTACGATGGACTTTGTCATGGGGCTACCAATGACTCCTAGAAGGAATGATGCAATATGGGTTATTGTTGATCGTCTTACCAAGTAAGCACATTTTCTTGCTATAAGAGAAGATCTACCCCTGGAACGTCTAGCAAGACTATACATTAATGAAGTTGTGAGACTTCATGGAGTACCCCTATCGATTGTTTCTGATCGTGATCCCCGTTTTACTTCAAGATTTTGGAAAAGTCTTCAGAAATCCCTAGATACTGAACTTCATTTGAGCACTGCTTACCACCCTCAGACAGACGGACAATCAGAACGGACTATTCAAACCTTAAAAGACATGTTGAGATCTTGCTCACTTGACTTTCAGGGTATGTGGGATCAATATTTACCTCTGGTAGAATTTTCCTATAACAATAGCTTCCATTCGAGTATTCAGATGGCACCATATGAAGCGTTATACGGAAAGAGATGTCGTACACCAACCTGTTGGGATGACGTCGGTGAAAGAAAACTTGTAGGTCCAGAACTGGTGGAGGAAACGATGGAAAAGGTGAAGGTAATCCAAAATCACATCAGAGCAGCTCAAAGTAGGCAGAAGAGCTATGCCGATAATCGAAGGAAGGATTTGGAATTTCAAGTCGGTGATCATGTTTTCCTAAAGGTATCTCCATGGAAGGGAGTCATACGTTTTGGTAAGAAAGGTAAATTGAGTCCCAGGTACATCGGACCCTTCGAAATTCTAGAACGAATTGGGGCTGTATCTTACCGATTGGCAATGCCGCCAAGTCTCTCCAAAGTTCACGATGTGTTCCACGTATCTCTGTTGAGAAAATAAATGCCTGACCCAACGCATGTACTCACCTATGAGGAATTAGAACTGGAACCCGATCTGTCTTATCGCGAAGAGCCCGTCAGGATTCTTGATACGAGAGAACAAGTACTGAGAAACCGGACGACGCGTCTGGTAAAAGTTTTGTGGAGAAACCATAAGATGGAAGAGGCAACGTGGGAACCCGAGGAACTTATGATGAAGAACCACCCGAGTATTTTCATGTGATAAGTATTCTAGAAATTTCGAGGACAAAATTATTTGAAGGAGGGGAGAATGTAACACCCCAAGTTTCTACGGTACGCTTCTCTTTGAATAATGTGATAGCGTGTGTTGTACGCAACACCGAGTTCTAACACACCATAACTAATTAAACTAGCCGTTGTGAATAGTAATACCTACTTTTTGAAATCATATATATATTATATTTCAAAATGGACTTCATTTTTGGATTCGGAATATCGAAATTATCCTAGGGTGAAATTTTGGTACTTTTCGGATTACTTTTATATTTTGATGAATAGTGAAAATTACTAAATTTTAATTAAAAACAACTTTTTTAATCAAAATATTTAATAATGATAAATTATGAATTTTAGTAGTTTTAAAGTATATTTAGAATATATTTTTACCATTTAATATAATGTTGGTCATGGGAAATAATTTTACAATTAAACCGAACATAAACAAGTGTCAATCTTTTGATAGTTATTATCTCTTAAAAACACGCTTTTTGTTTTGACAGCGGGAATTAATTTTAAATTAATTTCTGCCACTTCTGTGTTTTGAATTTAGGAAAATGGATTCCATATTTTGAATCAGGATGTCCAAATTATGTAAATAGGTAACTTTTATTTTTACACATTTTGAATAATTACTGCGGTAAATATTTTATTTACCATGGTTAAAGGGTAAATCCGGTAAATAAGGGTTAAAAAAATAATATTATAATAATACAAAATTACCCTAAAACGTGTCCTAGCCTTATTGGTGGACACATAACCGACCATGGACATCCTTGGGTAGATTTGGGGACCCCTTGGAGCCACTTGTATGTGGTAGGGACACATTATATTAATAAAGTTAAAATAAAAATAAAAATGGCATAAGCTTATATCTTTTAGAAGAACAATTTTTACATAGGGTTATACATGTTGGATTTTCGATTATAAATATCCATTAGAAAGATAAAAAGATTTACTACATAATGATATTTTATTTATAATTTTTAGACATCAAATAATTTAAATTATTAATGACACAATAATGATGCAATGTTTACCTCATTAATAATTCATTTAAATAAATAAGATTATAATGATTAAAATATTATCTAAAACCTGTCCAATTCTTATTGGTTGATGTTATTTAGAATATTAGTCATCTTATCTTCGACCTCAATGATTTTTGGACCATTATAAACCGAATATAATTATATTATAAAGTAATACTTTCACTCTTTCCTAAAGAGCCCCTCCTCTCCCTTATAAAAGGAGACCACTTCTACTCATTCCTCACACCTCTCAAGCCACTTGGCTCGTCCAAACCCTGCCCAAATAAGCTCCCCACATCCCTCTCCTCCTCCTTGAAGCTTCCCCTTAGGTAGAAAGCATTTCAGGAAGTCCTTTGGTTCCAACCAAAGTGAGTTACCTAAATTAAAGGTAACGATTTCTCTTAAATTATTTTCATTTATTTTGCTTCTCCAACCCCCAAACTCTTTTTATTTCCTTTATTTTGTAACAACACCAGTATCCACAATATACTAGGATGTTGTTATAAGAAGGATTCAAACTACACATACACACAACTCCATCTAATGGATGATGAACATAATGTTTCTGTGGATGGAAAACTAACGCCTCACGAAACGATGATTGTTCAAATACATCTTACCGCCTCTCATGGTGGCCATTATGATGGCACTGTAATTAAATATGATATTAATGATATATATTTTATATATAAGCTTCTGTAATTCCATTTTATTTCATACCATTATTCGTTTCATGTTGTATATACATACGATAATTTCATTTGAGGAAGTGCGGACTACCGCCCCCTTAAAATGACATGACTCGTTCATACCACACATGGAACGTATAAAGGATGGTGTTAATGAACTTAAGTAACATATATAAAATATTATATTATACTGGAATAGTAATATACCTATGTATCATTTGGATTCGATTCTTTTAAAATAAAAATTAAATGGAAGTAGCGTTCGTGCGTACGTACGGACTACCGTCTCCACGAACGCGATGAGATTCATTCTCCATCGTATCCATTCAATTATTATTCTCATTTTAGGGTTAAAAATAATTTTAATATCATTATGATTATGAATAAGATATAATCTATCCATTACAAACATGTCTTACGTAACCAAACATTTAAGAAGAACGAATCGATTATCACCCGAAACGACGATAATACTAAGATATTATTAATAAAGCAATGTTAAAAGATCATATATGATATCATATTAATGTATATGATTCTTGTATAATTTAATAACAATTATTTCACCATTATACAGGAGGTTAACCTACCCCAACCAAGGAAAAGTACAAGGTAAGGGTTATTTCACAATCTCTTCATTATCCGAGGTTATTTATACGTAATAATCTAATGTGATCTCATTATCATCCACATCCATGTTTCTTCAAAATGTATTTCAAAACATTTTTTAAAAGAATATGGGTTAAAGTCATTTATACCCTTGTTTGACTTTTTATAAGAGGTTTATAAGAGAATATTTCCGTCGTTTTCCAAACAAGGTGCTTTTTAACCTTTTCGACAGAATTAAGATAAGAATGTTTTTTTTACTTATACGGCGGGTGCGGTTATTTTCCGCCGTTATAAAATCGTCAAAGCTTTCCTTACAAGATTATAAGAATATTTTCAAGAAATTTTTTTACATTATATGGCTCTTAAATGCTTTCAAAAATAGAAAGAGATATTTCTCCAAAAAGTGTTTTGATTTCATCTATGTCAACATCCTTTGATGGATTTCACACTTATTTGAAGTTGATTTATTATGATACAAAACTACTATATTGTATTGAAGGTTTTGTGATATGTTTGACTGTGGATGTGCTATTTTTATACCATTCATAGTTTATGGTGAAATTATTGACATTTCGTATGCTATTTTTAATACGAATGTTTATGTTATGTTTAAACCTTTTCATATGGGAATGCATTGGACTTAATATGTGACGGGTGGAGCCCGCTATAGCTCCTCGATGCATCGGTAGGTCTCATGAGACAAACTAGTGTCTTGGCACAAGGCCTTGGAAAAATCTTATTTGTAGTCTTCGCACGAGGACTTGACTATGTGGTTATGATAGTCTGGAATTATGCATTCCATCATTATGAAAGTGGTTATTGATTTTTGCATGTGATTATTCGATTAGTAGAATATCCATGTGAATAAGTAAATGGCATTATTTCATTTTATTTATGCCATACCATGTTGAAAGTTCATGTTTGAAAGGATTTTGTTTTAGTTATACATTTCCTTAAATGTTTATTCTTATTTATGAAATGTTCCGCTATATTGTTATCCTTACTGGGCATTTGAGCTCACCCCTTTTCTATGTTTTATTTTTCCCAGGATGTGAAGAAGTAAGTTATGAATGACTTGCAGGGATATTATGATGGGATAATAGTGTGGATTGTTGAAACATTATGTTGTTGTAGTAGTTTTTCATTTTATGATGTAATGAAAAACTTATGAATATATCTAGTGTTTCCAAGGCTACTAAACCAATCGGTCTTTCGAGATTTGATCTTTCTTGTGATCATGCCAATGTTATGTAATAACGCACCGACTCTGGGTAACTGGGGTCGGGGCGTTACAGTTGGTATCAAAGGAAGTTTAGTACAAACCATGGAAACTATATTTAGATAAACTCTGATTAGAGCACGTAGACCTAAGATGAACTTTGAGGATTAGTATAGAAGAACTTCCTAGAATTTTGGTATTGTAGAGATTTTGTGAGTTTTCCGAGCAATACATCCCTGTCTGGATACGAGCAGGTAGAGGCGGCTCTGGCACAGATGTACCTAGGGGTAAAACCCAAAAACACCGCTTTGAGCTAGACTCAAACGGGAACTGGTGCACGACAACGGGCCTTGCTGCACTCTTGGTTACGACACTCCCAGGGGATATGCTTAGGATAACTCTCATTTTCTTTACAAATCATTATGAAGGGTTTATGAGTATATACTTCCTCAAAGAAAACATTTTTATGATTATGGATTATATCCATAAATAGTTCAATTTATGTTAAGTGTTTTATAAGTATGGGATTATGTATTTTGATTCATAAACTGATCTAGTTTATGCCATTGTTTAGAAATGGCGCCTAGTGGAAGAAATGGAAACTGTATCAATGCACACACTCCATGTAGGGATTGCCCTCCTGCTCAAGATAATTATAGTGGGGCTGGTGATGCAACTGGTGCCGATCAGCTAATCACCATACTGGGACAACTTACTCAGGTTATGAATAATAACCTTACCCGTATGGAGCACCCTGATCCGCAGCGTGGAGGATCAATGTTAGATCGATTCATGAGGCAACAACCACCAATGTTCAATGGGAGTACAAATCCCTTAGTAGCTGAGCAATGGATAAATTCCCTAGAGAAAATATTTCAGGCTTTGGGGAGCAGTGAAAGGGAAAAAGTTATCATGGCAGTTTACCGCCTCACTGGAGATGCTGATCAATGGTGGTCATTGATTCAAAACATGAAGGAAGATGATGAAGTATCAAATATGGAATGGAGGGAGTTCAAAGATCTGTTTTTAGAAAAATACTTCCCTCGCGACCATCGAGCAGATATGGAAAGGCAATTTCTAAGTCTGAGACAGAAGGAGGATGAGAATGTCACAAAGTATGAGGCTAACTTTACAAGGTTATCAAGGTATGCTGGTGATTATATACGTAACCAAAGAATTAAGATTGATCGTTTCTTTGATGGGTTAAAACCATTTCTTCGTCGAGCATTAGTCTCACAATCCTTTTCGTCATACGAAGACATTGTCTCATGTGATATCAAGACCG
Organism: Viscum album; assembly: GCA_963277665.1. Classification (NCBI taxonomy): domain Eukaryota; kingdom Viridiplantae; phylum Streptophyta; class Magnoliopsida; order Santalales; family Viscaceae; genus Viscum; species Viscum album. Next base: position 298,464,905 of record OY728137.1, on the reverse strand, counting down.
AAAAGGAATTCTCTAAGTCTTATGACTTTAAAGCAAAGAAAGAGAAGAAGAGACCTGCTGATCAATCTGGGAATGGAAATAAGGGGAAGAAGGGAAAGGTTGAATATCCATCTTGTGGTAAATGCGGGAAGAAACACCCTGGTACTTGCTTGAAGGGAATGGGAGTCTGTTACAAGTGTGGTGAAAAAGGCCACCATGCTCGTGATTGCAAGGGGAAGAAGGAATCTACCAACGTTCAGTGCTACAATTGCAGGGAGATGGGGCATTATGCAAATGAATGTCCTAAGCGTCAGGAGAACATACCTCAGAAAAGGCCAAGGGATCAAGGCCAGGCTTATGCTATCACTACTGCTGAGGTAGAAGCTCCGAAAGACATGGTGGCAGGTAATTTAATGGTTTCCTCAAGTTTAGCAAATGCATTATTTGATTCTGGATCATCGCATTGTTTCATATCTTCCCAGTTTGCTAAGAAAATTAGATATTTCCAATTTGATTTAATAAGGGAGTTGTCAGTTAAAACTCCTAAGGGAAGTATCATTGCAACAAAGTTTTGTGAATCAGTCCCCATTAGAGCACATAAATTTTCTTTATCTGCTGATCTCATCGTCATACCTATGATTGAGTTTGATATAATCCTCGGTATGGACTGGATTTCGTACTATGATGCGAAGATTTATTGTAAGAAGAAAGAAGTTACGATTCTTGATGATAATGATAAGGAACACCTTATTTTTAGAGCAGAATCGTCACCACTTAATTCTTATTTAGATCCACCCCTAGTATCTCAACTTAATTCAATTATTGGGGAGGAAGAGAATGAAATAACTGTCGGTGAGGAAAGGAATGTTCAAATAGAGGATGTACCTATTGTGAAAGAATTTGTAGATGTATTTCCGGAAGATTTACCTGGACATCCTCCAGAACGAGAAGTTGAGTTTTCTATTGATTTGATTCCTGGATCAAGGCCTATATCGAAGACCCCTTATAGAATGGCCACTGTAGAATTAGTCGAACTAAAGAAACAACTAGAGGAATTGAGTAATAAGGGATTTATTCGCCCTAGTGTTTCTCCATGGGGAGCCCCTGTTCTTTTTGTTAAAAAGAAAGATGGATCTATGAGGTTATGTATCGACTACAGGGAGATCAATGCTATAACGATAAAGAACAAGTATCCCCTACCTCGTATTGTTGATTTATTTGACCAACTGCATGGAGCTCAATACTTTTCAAAGATTGACCTTCGATCTGGATACCATCAGTTGTGTGTGAAGAAGGAAGACATTCCGAAGACAGCATTTCAAACCAGGTACGGGCATTACGAGTTTACCGTAATGCCGTTTGGATTGACTAATGCACCATCTGTATTCATGGATCTGATGAATAGAGTTTTCAAGTAGTATCTCGATGAATTTGTGGTGGTATTTATTGATGATATATTGGTATACTCCAAAACCTACGAAGATCATGAAAATCACTTGCGCATTATCTTGAAGACTCTGAGGAGGCATGAATTATATGGGAAGTTTAGCAAGTGTGAATTCTGGCTTCAGGAGATTTCTTTTCTTGGCCATATTGTCTCTAAAGATGGAATCTCTGTTGATCCTTTTAAGACCAAGGCAATCCAAGAATGGCCATCACCTACGAGTATAACTGAGGTACGCAGTTTTATTGGTTTGGCAGGTTATTATCGACGTTTCATCCAGAATTTTGCCCGATTGGCTAACCCATTAACGAAGCTCACACGTAAAGGGGTTAAATTTGTTTGGACAAAAGAGTGTGAAGAATGTTTCGAAGAACTGAAGAGAAGATTAGTCAATGCTCCTATATTGACTCTACCATCGGGGAATGATGGGTTCGTTATTTATAGTGATGCATCAAAGAAAGGACTTGGTTGTGTCCTTATGCAGAATGATAGAGTTATTTCCTATGCATCACGACAGTTGAAAATTCATGAACAAAACTATCCTACTCATGATCTCGAGTTATCAGCTGTGATATTTACTTTGAAGATATGAAGGCACTACCTCTATGGTGAAAAATGTGAAATTTATACTGATTACAAGAGTTTGAAGTATATTTTCTCACAAAAAGAACTCAACATGAGGCAAAGGAGATGGCTTGAATTACTCAAGGATTATGATTGCACGATACACTACCACCCGGGGAAAGCAAACAAGGTGGCATATGCTTTGAGCAGAAAAGACCATGGTGTTTTGAACAATATGAGAATTGAAAGGGATCCAATTTTCATGGATCTAGTGAAGATGGACATGGGAATAACCAGGGAAGGTGAAACATCATTTCTTTTTCAAATGGTTGCCAAACCATCTTTAATAGAAAGGATTAAGAGTTCTCAGACCGATGATGAAGAATTCCAAAAGAAGATTAAAGCTGTGAATGATGGGAGATTGAGATACTTTGTGTTTGAAGATGGAATTTTGAAATTCGGGAAGAGACTTTGTGTTCCCGATATACCTGATCTAAAAAGGGAATTGCTGGATGATGCTCATAGTTCCAATTTCTCTATACACCCTGGGAGCACCAAAATGTATAGAGATTTGAAGGAACATTTTTGGTGGGACAACATGAAGAGGGAGATTGCTGATTTTGTGTCAAGATGTATGGTTTGTCAACAAGTGAAAGCTGGAAGGAAACAGCCTGGAGGAGTCATGAAACCTCTTCCCATACCAGAGTGGAAATGGGACAATATTACGATGGACTTTGTCATGGGGCTACCAAAGACTCCTAGAAGGAATGATGCAATATGGGTTATTGTTGATCGTCTTACCAAGTCAGCACATTTTCTTGCTATAAGAGAAGATCTACCCCTGGAACGTCTAGCAAGACTATACATTAATGAAGTTGTGAGACTTCATGGAGTACCCCTATCGATTTTTTCTGATCGTGATCCCCGTTTTACTTCAAGATTTTGGAAAAGTCTTCAGAAATCCCTGGATACTGAACTTCATTTGAGCACTGCTTACCACCCTCAGACAGACGGACAATCAGAACGGACTATTCAAACCTTAGAAGACATGTTGAGATCTTGCTCACTTGACTTTCAGGGTATGTGGGATCAATATTTACCTCTGGTAGAATTTTTCTATAACAATAGCTTCCATTCAAGTATTTAGATGGCACCATATGAAGCGTTATACGGAAAGAGATGTTGTACACCAACCTGTTGGGATGAAGTCGGTGAAAGAAAACTTGTAGGTCCAGAACTGGTGGAGGAAACGATGGAAAAGGTGAAGGTAATCCAAAATCACATCAGAGCAGCTCAAAGTAGGCAGAAGAGCTATGCCGATAATCGAAGGAAGGATTTGGAATTTCAAGTCGGTGATCATGTTTTCCTAAAGGTATCTCCATGGAAGGGAGTCATACGTTTTGGTAAGAAAGGTAAATTGAGTCCCAGGTACATCGGACCCTTCGAAATTCTAGAACGAATTGGGGCTGTAGCTTACCGATTGACAATGCCGCCAAGTCTCTCCAAAGTTCACGATGTGTTCCACGTATCTCTGTTGAGAAAATACATGCCTGACCCAACGCATGTACTAACCTATGAGGAATTAGAACTGGAACCCGATCTGTCTTATTGCGAAGAGCCCGTCAGGATTCTTGATACGAGAGAACAAGTACTGAGAAACCGGACGACGCATCTGGTAAAAGGTTTGTGGAGAAACCATAAGATGGAAGAGGCAACGTGGGAACCCGAGGAACTTATGATGAAGAACCACCCGCGTCTTTTCATGTGATAAGTATTCTAGAAATTTCGAGGATGAAATTATTTGAAAGAGGGGAGAATGTAACACCCCAAGCTTCTACGGTACGCTTCTCTTTGAATAATGTGATAGCGTGTGTTGTACGCAACACCGAGTTCTAACACACCATAACTAATTAAACTAGTCGTTGTGAATAGTAATACCTACTTTTTGAAATCATATATATTTTATATTTCAAAATGGACTTCATTTTTGGATTCGGAATATCGAAATTAGCCTAGGGTGAAATTTTGGTACTTTTCGGATAACTTTTATATTTTGATGAATAGTGAAAATTACTAAATTTTAATTAAAAACAACTTTTTTAATCAAAATATTTAATAATGATAAATTTTGAATTTTAGTAGTTTTAAAGTATATTTAGAATATATTTTTACCATTTAATATAATGTTGGTCATTGGACATAATTTTACAATTAAACCGAACATAAACAAGTGTCAATCTTTTGATAGTTATTATCTCTTAAAAACACGCTTTTTGTTTTTACAGCAGAAATTAATTTTAAATTAATTTCTGCCACTTCTGTGTTTTGAATTTAGGAAAATGGATTCCATATTTGGAATCAGGATGTCCAAATTATGTAAATAGGTAACTTTTATTTTTACACATTTTGAATAATTACTGCGGTAAATATTTTATTTACCATGGTTAAAGGGTAAATCCGGTAAATAAGGGTTAAAAAAATAATATTATAATAATACAAAATTACCCTAAAACGTGTCCTAACCTTATTGGTGGACACATAACCGACCATGGGCATCCTTGGGTAGATTTGGGGACCCCTTGGAGCCACTTGTATGTGGTAGGGACACATTATATTAATAAAGTTAAAATAAAAATAAATATGGCATAAGCTTACATCTTTTAGAAGAACAATTTTTACATAGGGTTATACATGTTTTATTTTAGATTATAAATATCCATTAGAAAGATAAAAAGATTTCCTACATAATGATATTTTATTTATAATTTTTAGACATCAAATAATTTAAATTATTAATGACACAATAATGATGCAATGTTTACCTCATTAATAAATCATTTAAATAAATAAGATTATAATGATTAAAATATTATCTAAAACCTGTCCAATTCTTATTGGTTGATGTTATTTAGAATATGAGTCATCTTATCTTAGACCTCAATGATTTTTGGACCATTATAAACCGAATATAATTATATTATAATGTAATACTTTCACTCTTTCCTAAAGAGCCCCTCCTCTCCCTTATAAAAGGAGACCACTTCTACTCATTCCTCACACCTCTCAAGCCACTTGGCTCGTCCAAACCCTGCCCAAATAAGCTCCCCACATCCCTCTCCTCCTCCTTGAAGCTTCCCCTTTGGAATAAAGCATTTCAAGAAGTCCTTTGGTTCCAACCAAAGTGAGTTACCTAAATTAAAGGTAACGATTTCTCTTAAATTATTTTCATTTATTTTGCTTCTCCAACCCCCAAACTCTTTTTATTTCCTTTCTTTTGTAACAACACCAGTATCCACAATATACTAGGATGTTGTTATAAGAAGGATTCAAACTACACATACACAGAACTCCATCTAATGGATGATGAACATAATGTTTCTGTGGATGGCAAACTAACGCCTCACGAAACGATGATTGTTCAAATACATCTTACCGCCTCTCATGGTGGCCATTATGATGGCACTATAATTAAATATGATATTAATGATATATATTTTATATATAAGCTTCTGGAATTTCATTTTATTTCATACCATTATTCGTTTCATGTTGTATATACATACGATAATTTCATTTGAGGAAGTGCGGACTACCGCCCCCTTAAAATGATATGACTCGTTCATACCACACATGGAACGTATAAAGGATGGTGTTAATGAACTTAAGTAACATATATAAAATATTATATTATACTGGAATAGTAATATACCTATTTATCATTTGGATTTGATTCTTTTAAAATAAAAATTAAATGGAAGTAGCGTTCGTGCGTACGTACGGACTACCGTCTCCACGAACGCGATGAGATTCATTCTCCATCGTATCCATTCAAGTCTTATTCTCATTTTAGGGTTAAAAATAATTTTAATATCATTATGATTATGAATAAGATATAATCTATCCATTACAAACATGTCTTACGTAACCAAACATTTAAGAAGAATGAATCGATTATCACCCGAAACGACGATAATACTAAGATATTATTAATAAAGCAATGTTAAAAGATCATATATGATATCATATTAATGTATATGATTCTTGTATAATTTAATAACAATTATTTCACCATTATACAGGAGGTTAACCTACCCCAACCAAGGAAAAGTACAAGGTAAGGGTTATTTCACAATCTCTTCATTATCCGAGGTTGTTTATACGTAATAATCTACTGGGATCTCGTTATCATCCACATCCATGTTTCTTCAAAATGTATTTCAAAACATTTTTTAATAGAATATGGGTTAAATTCATTTATACACTTGTTTGACTTTTTATAAGAGGTTTATAAGGGAATCTTTCCGTCGTTTTCCAAACAAGGTGCTTTTTAACCTTTTCGACAGAATTAAGATAAGAATGTTTTTTTACTTATACGACGGGTGCGGTTATTTTCCGCCGTTATAAAATCGTCAAAGCATTCCTTACAAGATTATAATAATATTTTCAAGAAAATTTTTTATTTTATATGGCTCTTAAATGCTTTCAAAAATAGAAAGAGATATTTCTCCAAAAAGTGTTTTGATTTCATCTATGTCAACATCCTTTGATGGATTTCACACTTATTTGAAGTTGATTTATTATGATAAAAAACTTCTATATTGTATTGAAGGTTTTGTGATATGTTTGACTGTGGATGTGCTATTTTTATACCATTCATAGTTTATGGTGAAATTATTGACATTTCGTATGCTATTTTTAATACGAATGTTTATGTTATGTTTAAACCTTTTCATATGGGAATGCATTGGACTTAATATGTGATGGGTGGAGCCCGCTATAGCTCATCGATGCATCGGTAGGTCTCATGAGACAAACTAGTGTCTTGGCACAAGGCCTTGGCAAAATCTTATTTGTAGTCTTGGCACGAGGCCTTGACTATGTGGTTATGATAGTCTGGCATTATGCATTCCATCATTATGAAAGTGGTTATTGATTTTTTCATGTGATTATTCGATTAGTAGAATATCCATGTGAATAAGTAAATGGCATTATTTCATTTTATATATACCATACCATGTTGAAAGTTCATGTTTGAAAGGCTTTTGTTTTAGTTATACATTGCCTTAAATGTTTATTCTTATTTATGAAATGTTCCGCTATATTGTTATCCTTACTGGGCATTTGAGCTCACCCCTTTTCTATGTTTTATTTTTCCCAGGATGTGAAGAAGTAAGTTATGAATGACCTGCAGGGATATTATGAGGGTATAATAGTGTGGATTGTGGAAACATTATGTTGTTGTAGTAGTTTTTCATTTTATGATGTAATGCAAAACATATGAATATATCTAGTGTTTCCAAGGCTACTAAACCAATCGGTCTTTCGAGATTTGATCTTTCTTGTGATCATGCCAATGTTATGTAATAACGCACCGACTCTGGGTAACTGGGGTCGGGGCGTTACATCCTAAGCATATCCCCCGGGAGTGTCATAACCAAGAGTGCAGCAAGGCCCGTTGTCGTGCACCAGTTCCCGTTCGAGTCTAACTCAAAGCGGTGTTTTCGGGTTTTACCCCTAGAAACATCTGTGCCAGAGCTGCCTCTACCTGCTCGTATCCAGACAGGGATGTATTGCTCGGAAAACTCAAAAAATCTCTACAATACCAAAATTCTATGAAGTTCTTCTATACTAATCCTCAAAGTTCATCTTAGGTCTACGTGCTCTAATCAGAGTTTATCTAAATCTAGCTTCCAAGGTTTGTACTAAACTTCCTCTGATACCAACTGTAACGCCCCGACCCCATCTACCCAGAGTTAGTGCATTACTTCGTAACATTGGCATGATCACAAAAGATCATGTCTCAAAAGACCGATTAGTTTAGTAGCCTTGGAAACACTAGATACATTCATAAGTCTTACATTACATCATAAAGTGAAAAACTAATAACAAAGTCTTCATAGTCCACACTCATATCCTCTTCTGACTATCCCTTCAGGTCATTCCTAAAATACTTCTTTCACATCCTGGAAAATATTAAAACATTGAAAGGGGTGAGCTCAGATGCTCAGTAAGGATAACAATATTGCGGAAGCTTTCATAAATAAACATTAACATTTAAGGCGATGTATAACTAAAACAAAAGCCTTTTAAACTTGAACTTCAACATAATATGGCAAAAGTAAAATGAGATAATTCCATTCACTTCTTCACATGGATATTCTACTGGTCGAATAATCACATGCAATATCAATAAGCACTTTCATAATGATGGAATGCATAATGCCAGACTATCATAACCACATATCCAAGGCCTCGTGCCAAGACCACAAATAAGATTTTGTCAAGGCCTCGTGCCAAGACACTAGTTTGTCTCATGAGACCTGCCGATGCATCGAGGAGCTATAGCGGGCTCCACCCGTCACTTATTAAGTCCAATGCATTCCTCATATGAATAGGTTTAAACATATCATAAACCATAACATAATCATATCACATAAAACATGCATAAAGGAAACATAACATTTCCACATTTCAATCACAAGATATAAATACAACACATTGATATAATAAAAATTCTTTCAAAACCATTTTCAATACCAAAATAAAAGAAAGTTAAAACTTTGTATTTATTTTTCATTAAAAAAATGATGGCTTGTAGAGGAAGCCGAATGTCAAATAATGGTCACGGTGGCGGAGAAGTCGTTGTCGCCGCATAAGTACGGAAAGAAAAACATTCCCTTTTGTCATTTAGTAAAACGCTTCGTATAAAAAAGATTCCTTTTGAATAAACGTAAAATTCAAAGGGGTTTATACACTGTATAAAAGAAAGTTGTGTATAAAACCAAATATGCCTCAATGAAAGGAGATTGAGACGAAGTCCTTAAAAAGATAATTTTTTTAAATAAAGTACATATATAATGTGTATTAACTATAAGTAAACATAAATAATGTAAAAATACAAGATAGGACATAATAATATCATGACATAATTTGAAAGTAGGAGATTAACCCAAAGAATGGAAATTGGGTTAAGAAATTCACTTACCTTGCGTCTTGTCCTGACTCGACCGTTCTTTAACCTCCTGAATAATAAACTAAAGTTAATTTATATTTACTTAAGAACTTTTTTCATGTTCATTATTCCATTTATGTCACTTATTACCATGTTATGAATATTATTTAATTATTTAAGTTAATAACGGTCGTTTTGTCGATCTTTGGTACTTGAGTCAAAAATAAACTTCTTATAATTACAATTTGTTCATGTGGTGGAATATCTATTATATCCAGAATTATATTCATGATGTAGATATCATATATATCATATATATACAGTATATACATTCATTCATAATGTCACTTAACATTTAGAGGTAATAAATGAAATGCACCGTTCATGGAGACGGTAAGCCGTACGTACGCATGAACGCTACTTTCATTTCTATTTCGTATTTAATGGAATGAAATCATAATGATATAAATTTATAATATAATTACAGTATAATATAGTGTATAATACCATTTACACCATCCTTTATACATCCCACATATGGAATTAACGATTCAAATCACTTTGAGGGGCGGTAGTCCGCACTTCCTGAAATGAAATTATCGCGTTTACCCATAATGGAAATCATAAAGTATGCCATAAATGAGAAATACAGAAGCATAAGTAAAACATAAACATATTATATATCATATATAAAAATAGTGACATCTTAATGGCCACCTTTGAAGGTGTTATATGAGTGTTGAACAATCATCGTTTCGTGAGGCAGAAATTCGCCATCCACAGAAACCGTATGTTCTTTAACCATTAGATGTAGGTGTGTGTAAGTGTAGCTCGAATCCTTCTTATAACAACATCCTAGTATATTTAATATATTGTTGTTTTTACAAAAGAAATGAATAAAAAGAGTTTAGTGGGTTGGAGAAGAAAAATGAAACAAAACAACATTAGAGAAGACATTACCTCAAAATCGGGTAACTCTTTTTGATTTGAGCCAAAGGCTTCCTTGGGAAGAGTTCTGCCCAAAGTGAGGCTTCTAGGAGTAATAGGGGGAAGTTGGGAGAGTATTTGGGCAGAGGTTGGCCGAGCCAAATGGATTGAAGGTGTGAATAAGGTGGGAGAGGTGGGGGCCTTTTATATGTGGAGAGGAGGGGCTCTTTTGGAAAGATTGAAATGTTACATTATTACACAATGCTTTTCAGATTATAAAGGTCCCACACTTATATAATTAGAGGCTAAGGTGATAAGGGTTCTAAATCTACCCATCCAATAGGCTTTGGACAAGTGTAAGCCTTGTATTTTACATTATCTTCTCATTTTATTTAAATCGTTAAATAATGAGGTCATCGCTGCATCATCATAATGTCATAAATAATTTAATTTATTTAATGTCTAAAAATTATAAAAAAAATACTATGATGTAGGAAATCTTTTTATCTTTCCAATTAATATTTATAGTCAAAAATATGACTTGTATAACCCCATGTAAAAATTGTTTTAGTTAAACATTTTATGTTTGTGTCATTTTTTACTTTAACATTAAATAAAATGTATTTATGTCATTTTCTAACTAAAGTGGCTCCATGGGGTCCCCAAGTTGACCCATGGGTTGTCTTGGTCGTACATGACTCATCCAATAGGAGTAGGACAAGTGTCATGCTCATCTCATATTATTAAAACATTATTTGTACCCTAAACTACACTAATTACCTCTAATCGCGATTAAGAACTTAAAAGTTACTATTCACCAAAAAAATTATTTTAATCTCATTGAACCACATTTTACTTATTAATGACAACCATGTATGTCGGATTTTTTAAAATCAAATCATAGAAGTGGTAATATTTCATTTAAACGAAAAATCAGTTATTTAACTACCACTTAGTGGTTTCACTATTCATCAAAAATTCAAGTTTTTCAGAACAAGGCCAAAATTTCACCCTAATCTATAATTGATATTCCGAATTCAAAAATGATGTCTATTTTACAAAATTCCAAACATATAAGTTGCATTAATTAATTTTATAATTAATTCCCGCTGTCACAACAAATAGCGTGTTTTTAAGAAACAATTTATATTAAAAGATTGGCAATTGTTTATGTCCAATTTCAATGTTAAATTAATTCTAATGACCACCATTGGATAAAATGGTAAAAATATATTCTAATTATACTTTAAAACCACTCAATAGTATAACTTATCACTATAAATTATTTTTATTAAAAAAGTTCATTTAAGTATTTTTCACTATTCATAAAAATTTTGAAGTTCTCAGAAAATTACAAAAAATTCAACATAGGCTAATTTCAATATTAGGAATACAAAAATGAAGTCCATTTTGAAATATAAAATTTCTATAATTTCAAAAGGTGGTTATTACTATTCATAACGGCTACTTTGATTAGTCGCGGTGTTTTAGAACTCGAAGTTGCGTACAATGCAAGCTATTGCATTATTGAATGAGAAGTGTATCATGGAAGCTCGGGGTGTTACATTAAAGGAACTTGGAATTAGACTTATTATTATTCCAGCAACAATAGAATATAGAAATCGATAAGGATGAAATAATTTCATAGATTTTAATCGAGAGGGATGTCTTCGGGTGATGAAATTAATAGAAGGAAAGAGTCTCCTTTTATAATTAAGGTGAGGGAAAAATTAGAAATTACCTAAAATATTAAATTTCATAAGTCTATTATAGTGTTAAATTCTCCAAAAGGCCTAAAAATCTTGGGGGATTACATTTTTGAAAAAAATATTGTCTTATTTACACTTATTAAATATGTTTTGTATTTTTTAAAAAGAATAATAAAATATTATAAAAATAAAATATATTTTTGACAAATTTAACACTATTTGTCACTATGACATTATAAACATTATAAAGAGATTAAAATTCAAAAAAAAATTTATTATATCATATACAAGCCATATATATCTATTAAATTCCTTTTTCATCCTAATTGTATTATATTATATTTATTTTAATATTTTTAATAATATTTATTTCATTTTTACATTAAATTAATAATTATTCAATCATTATTAGGAGAGAATTTAAGGTGATTATTTTTGAATAAATTTTAAAAATTAATAATAAGAATTAGGATAAATATTTTAACATTACAAAGAATCTTTTGTTCAAAAATATCTTCTTTAAAACCATATATAATAAATTTATATCAATTACAAGACCTAGTGTGAAAAACATGAATTTATTTTAAAAATAATATTATAAAGAGCTTAAAGTTATCCAATTGGATCCAAAAAGGTCCCAAATTCAAAAAAATGTGATTATGGTTGACACTTACGCATAAAAAAATTATTAATTAAAATTTTTAGTTCATTTTTTACATCTTATAATTTTAATTAAAATCATTTTATTGATTTTTCTTCTACTTGCATAAGATCTACATCTACATTGAAAAATAATAAAATTTTAATATTCCATATATAAAAATATAAAAAAATTAATTTCAAAAAAAAAATTAATTAGTTTCGATATAGTCTTTTATATTCGTTCATTGTGTATATGTACTCATATCCATGTCAAGACAACTTCTATAATTTGTTAATTTGGAATTTCTTGACTTGTGCAAGCATTGCATATGCCTTTCGATAAGATTCATGTTATGTGACATTAAAATTTGAAATTATCAGATAAAAAAAATTAATTATACATATTAAATAATTAAAATCTCGTTAAAGATCCTTTTATCACACAATTATTATCAAAAGAAACCAAATTTGTCTTTTTCAATACTATGCAGGCACTACGTCGGCACTGTCAATGATTTTTATAGTTATCCTAAATAAATCATCATGTACAAGTAATAAATTATTTCCTACAATATTTAAATTATTATATCATTATTTAGTCATTATATGAGTCTAATAATTTTTACATCAATATCTTTTCATCAGGATGTCACGAAATAATGTATCTAAAAAATCTATTTCTTCCAATTCACCAAAAAATTAACTTTATCAGAAAATTCCTAAAATTTCACCATATACTAATGTTGTTAATATGGTTTAAAAAATGAAGTTAATTTTATCAAATATATTTTCTTAAACATCTAGTAAATAATTATAATATTCATTTATAAAAAGAAATAAAAATCATTTTTGAAGAAAACATATTCGAGAATATTAAAATGACACTAACAACAAAATAATGTTATTATTTTCAGATAATTTACCAATATATTTTTATTTAGTAGGATATAGATATTAATTTTATAAATTAGATATCCACATTCAAAACTTTCAATTTAATGTCTTGGTTATAGCGGTCACATTTTAAATAATAAAATTTAGTTGTTCATTTTATGGTTAGTCTTCTGTATTATGTATGCCACTCATCACAGTTTTCCCATTAAAAACATAGGATGTTACAAATAAGACCTATATTAATTGTTTTCTAAATTAATTGCTATGGTTTCCAAAAATATCTGGGACTTGTACTGATTTTTTTGGAAAACATATGGTATATGTATCATTTGGGTACCAATACCCAAAATTTTGTGAAACCATTGTTACAAGTATCCGAAATTTGTAGAACTTATAACAATGTTTTTCTGAATATTTTGGTATAGATAAAGCAATTTTTTTAAATTTATATAAATTATAATTAAATTATATAAAATTTATAATTATTTTTAAACTTATATATTTTATTATCTAAATTTATAAACCAAGGTGTCCATAAGTTAGTGGTCAAGGCATTTCGTACTAAGAGAGAGGACGGGGGATGAATACTCACCAGCATTTATGTTTCTCCAAACCCATACTAATGTTTTTTAAAAACCATTGGTTTATTAACATCTTATGAAATTACATATTCCAATGTTTTCCTAACCATTTATACAGACCGCCTATACAAATAGTTCATCCAAACCACTGGTATAGGCCAATAATGATAGAAAACCACCCAATGTTCCATAAATCCATTAGTATAGACTACACCAATAGTTTAGGGGATTATATCAACAATTAAAAACTACTAGTATGACATTTTTCATCAATAGTGGATAGATCATTTTGTGAATAACCATCATTAATATTTTAATTGAACCACTAACCCATTTGTGGTTGGGAAATGGAAAAAGTATTAAAAGAATATTTTAATCGCACTGGGATATGGTGAAAATGAGAAAGTTGTTATGGTTTTATATTTTATAATGTGTTATAATAATCAATGGTTCCCATTGATTCTATTGAATTTGTATCCCTATAAAATAACTATTTTCTACTTTTGATTACAAGTATTATTAAATTCTTGAATATTGATTAATATATTCTCTCATGATGAGTGTTATTCGTTGTAACATTAATTTTATAATTTCATAAAAATATATTGCACATAGAAAAGTCAAAATATTCCCACTAATTGATTAGGACCTAGAATTACAGTGGAAAAAATACTAAATACATGGTATATTTTTGGATGACATCTATCTTGGGGGAATAGTTGATACATGCTATCAAGTGTAGGGGGCTCACAAGACACTGATTCTTCATCTAATGAATATTAAAATAACACCACATAGAAAAGTCAAAATATATGTTTTGAGAAAAAAGTAACCCAATGCAATTGAATGCTTTATATGTTATCACCTTGAGATTCTAAAATAACACCACATTTGATAGCATATACAACATGCAACACTATGTTTAAAATAAACCCCAATTCATTATTATTTAAATACAATTATTGTAAACTAGATATTAAATTGGTGGTTTCGAATAGTATTAATTGAATTATGAATTATATATATATATATAACCTACTCAAAATAAATTTATATATTAATTTTTATGAAATAAGTACTTAATTTTTAGTAAAGTTATTCTTTACTTCTGAAATACGTTTTCATCAAAAATTATTTCTATTGAGAAAATATTATAATTAAATTATATAATATATATAATTTTTATTTTATAAAAACAATATAATTTTTTAAAAAATCATGTCGATATTACCATCGGGTATATTTTTTGATATTTTTGAAAAATATATATTTTCTGGTGAATAATGAATAATACCAATTTTTATTGATATTTTTAATTTTGTTTCAACAATTTTAAAAGTTCAATTTTTTATTATAATGGTTCCAAATTAAATTTATTTAAATTATATTAAGAATAATACAATTAAGTTTATTGGAATAAATTTCATGATTGAATTTGGTAAAAATTCATTTTTATACTTAAGAAACACATTTCCCTAAAAACTAATTTTCATTACATTTTAGGGTTTAATTTTAAATTATATCATTGAACTTATTTTTTTTGAATTTTGAAGAAAAAAAGTATTAAATATTTTTATTCATAAGGTCCGAATTTATTAAAAATTATCTTTTTATTATTAGTCAACTTGAACAGTAACTGTATTAGTTTTTTTACTAATGAAAATACTAAATTTGGAAATTAATGTTAAAAATAAAATCATAAGTACTATTAAATGACCATAAAACTTTACATAATATTATTTTATCAGTATATTTCCCCCTAAATAATAAAATATTAGGTTATTTGATATTTTTTGGCCAGTTGGTTGAGATTATGACCTTTATACTATTTTATTTTATGAAAAATCAAACATGTCATACTCTTGTTTCTAATAACAATATTATTTTAAGCATGTGATTATCTAGAGTGTATGTTTGACTATAAAAATTACTTTTAAATATAGAATATTTATCTTCATGAGGGTAATATATTTTTTCTTTTTACAGAATAATTAATTATCTTAAATTATTACAATATGATGACGGTGTAAATTTTCAATTAACAGAAAAATAAAATAAATTATAATTAAAATATTAAAAGTTTTATATATTATAATAAGTAATGTGATAAACTATTTTTTTATATGAAAATGAAAATATATTGATATAATACCAAAATTCAAATTATAAGTATTGTCTTGATATTATTAATGTGAAAGTAATGAATAGTTCAAAAAATTGGCAATATTGATTTTTTTTAATATATAATATTTTATGAGATCATATAAAATTATTAAGAATCGTAGATTTATAAAAATTTATTCAACATGGTTAATTAAATCTAAAATTATCCATTTATGGGTTTTATAGAATTTTATAGTAACATTATAGACCCTAAAGTGTTTGAAACCGTTAATAGCATTTTAATTGTCAAAAGGGTCAACATGGGTTAAAACTATAGGATATGGGTGAAAAAATATCCAAAAACTATTTAGATCTTATTTTATTAAATTATTTATACTCAGATTCACCTTATATTATAATTAAATAAAATTGGATCAATTTTTACATGATAAATATTTTATATTAATTTTATATTTTAAGAAATTCTAAGAATGCCCCACCCCTCAGTTATAAAAGGGAACCCCTTCCTTCACTTATGTACACAATTTTGAGCCTTCTAGACCACCTAATCACTAAACATTCTTCTTATTAACATCCTTATATATTTTTATAAGGTGGTATGAGATCCAAAATAGAAACCCCATGTCCCTTTAAGAGTGAACTAAATGGAGTCCACTAAATAAGAGGTAACCATCATTATTGTCTCTTTCAACATTATTTTTTATGCTTCCACTTAATGTTTTTATCAATAAAAAATAATAAATCCAGCATAAAATATATATTTATATGCTATTATATATAAATATTCAACATCTTTTACATCCCACAAAAAAAACGCTCGTGCATACATACTGCATCACGTCCCCATATAGCGGTGTAATTCATTTTTCAACACCACTTTACATGGATTTTCATTAAGATAGAACTAATGGATATTCATTATATTTATAAATAAAATATGATTCTGATAATATGAATTAATATTCAAACTTATTTCTTTCCATCCATTGAAACATGGAAACAATGTCCATTTATACATATATCCAATCATTTCCATTAATAGTGTAATTAATTTTATTATCTTTGCCTTTATGGAGGAATATATATATATATATATATATAATATAAGATATTTATACCATAAATAATATTCTGTATATGATGTACCCATGATAAATATATAAGGACATAAACTACCAAATAAAAGCATACATGAAAATTACAATAACCACCCGAAATAATGATTATAACAATGAATTGATAAAAAAGTGATAAAATATTATAAATAAATAATATATAGAATGATATATTTGGTTATGATTCTTTAATAGATATATTATAAATCTATTTTTATCATATATTAGGTTCAAATATTTAAAATGGAAATCAAACCTGGCATTGGGGTTTCTCATCTCACTTTTAGTTCCATGTGATATATATCATTTTCACCACTTATTTCATTTGGGTGGTATATATACTGACTCTTTAAAATATAATATAAATAATTTATTTTTATTCACATTATTTACATTTAAATTTGAATTTATTTATTTCATGGGGATTATTATTCAAATAATACCCAAGTGGTAAGGTTTTATTTCACTATATCATCATTATTTGAGATTGTTTACTTTTTAAGTCTCAGCTAAAAAAGATTTCTATTCCATGCACATGTTTTCTAAATATGTTTTTAAAATTATTTTTATTAGTCTACTTTGATTTATTAAATTCATTGTTACCATTTTTTTATTTTTTATAAAATGTTATAAATTGAATCTTCCTATCATTTTCTGAACGAGGTACTATCTGACTACTCTTACAATTGTCTGGATGGAATTATTTTAAAAATTACATGGAATGTAATAAATTTTACATAGTCATGATTATAAAATGATTTTAATCTTATTTTATAATTTTATAAGTATATTTCCAATGAAAATTATTCCTTTGTTACATGCATAGTTATTAGAATTAAAAAATATTTTCAAAGTAAAAAAGGGTATTTTGTTTTATAAATATTTAGGTAATATCTTTAACGTATTTTCATCTATGTCAACATAATTTTTTAATATTATGTGGATGATATAATATAATTATACCATTCATCATATTTCTTAGGATGGGTTATAATTAGTTTGACTGGGGAAAGTATCGATATTCTATATGACCAGTTCATCCAGTATTGACTTTTATTGATTTTGTTAAGGCATGTTGGTGAAATTGTATTATTTAAACATATGAGGAATTTATTGTAATTAATAAATAATTGTTGAGTCTTGATATAGCCCCTATATTCATCAATAGTTCCCATGATAAAAACTATCTTATTTTTTGGCTGAGGACTTAAACATTTATTTAGTTACTATGGCACAAGGCCTTGATATTTTTTTCAAATGTCTTGGTTGAGGCCTTGAGTGTATGTTTCAGATGTTTTGGATTATTTGATTCATCATTATGAATTCATTAATTTATTAACAAGTGATTACTCAATTAGTTTGAATATTAATGTATGAGTTATGATCTCATGTGATTGTTTAGATAGATTATTTAATCATCAATTATTCATATCATATTATGCCCATGTTATGGTTTAAATGGAATATTTTTTAATTGTTCACCTTGAAATATTGTTTATTATTATTTATTGAGGATATATTCCCCTATAAACATACCATTAATGAGCATATGAGCTCACCCCTTTCTTTTGTTTCAATTTTCCCAAGATACCATGAAGTTTTTTGTGATTGATATGTAGGGATACAAAAAATGGGATTATAGCACACTCAAAGAATATAATATGTAATATTTTACCTTTTCATTTATAATTTGAAATTCATTTATGTATCTAGTTTAACAAGACTACTAAATTATTTCTTCCTTCAGGATGCGATTCTTTGAATCTAGTTCCAATGTAATTAAGTAATCACCAACTCTGTGTTTCTGGAATGAGGGTCTTTAAATTTAGTATTATTGGATGCTTAGTAGAAAAATTGGTGACTAGATTTAAGAAAATGTATATTAAGAAACATATCCCTATGATAAGAGTTGAGGATATGTATAGAATAGCATCCTAAACTTTTAGTAGGTTAGAGATGTGGTGGGTTTTACTATCAATACAACCCATTATAGATACTAAACTTGGACATGGTATGTACTTAAGGGTAATAACACAAAAAGGTGTGTTAATCTCGATTCGATCGTTTACTAGTTCATGGAAATGATCCTTATTGGGAACATGTTTTCACATTTTTTGAGGATATTCTTTAGTTAATTAAAATTTTATTCATAAACCATGATGTATGATTTAAATAGATGATTACCCAGAATAACCTAGGTTGAACCTTTGGTGACATATATTGAAAATAATTTTTCGTCATCCATAAATCTTCTAAACAATTCTTCATGACTATATGATTTAGTTAGGTCCAAAATGGGCTTAGATACCCTTATATGGGGGTGAATTTAGTTATGGATATTATTTTCAAACTACATACAATACCATTGGATCCTGAACTCTTTATTACAAGGGTAATCTCTTATACTCTATATTTTTAAGGTTGATCATGTCCTTTCCAATTCAATATGATGATAATGTACTGAAGGTAATGAAATAATGAACAATGACATAGATATTTTTACTTGTTTGAGCCTCACTGTGATACATCTAATAAGTATACAGTGGAAATGTTATGATTATAACAAATTAACTAAGTATCACTTCCAATAATGTTGTTCAAGAAAGATCACTTCTATGACCAATATCATTTCCATTCCTAGATTTAGGTTTTAGTCACTAAATTCACAAGGGTTACTCACTATGTATATTTCTCTATCACACAGTTGGTGGAAAGGATCAATGTCTCCCTCTTCCCATTCTCGCTACTCTTTGATGGGATCCACTCATAGTTTATGGAATTATATAGCCCTTAAATTTCTTGAAAGAACACATCCTCAAGTATAGGATGACTCTCTATTGATGTTCATTTTTCACATGTTGGGGAATTATACTTTCCCTCTCACTATTAGTTTGTGGAAATTATTTTCTTGAATTGTTCCTATAAAAACTACGCTGAGTCCTCTACAGACTACCTTTATTCCTCGGTGAAGTAGGCTAAACCCTCCTTGAATTGTGTTATATGTGGAACGGATCTCCTCTGTGGATTTCCTTCACTTCCGAATATCTCCTCCATATATAGTCTCTACGTACCACCTCTACATACTACATTTGCATCTATGAATATTCTCCTTCAACTGACCGCTTGTTATCTGGCGGAAAAACATCCTCCATGAACCTTTTTTACCCCACAAACCACTTCTTCCATGGACAGTATCCTCCTCTACAGACTTTCTCCTTATTCATTTTGAAAACTGTCATGTGAACCTCTTCACCCTTCATTTAATCCTCCCACACGAACACTTCTCCATCATGGTATTATTCTTTATGAAATTGTACTCCTTCATGGAATCCCTCCACAAACCCTTTTAGACTTAGTAGAATTTCTTCCCCAAGATAATATGTTTTTGAATGAAAATTAAATCTATGTAACGATCTGAATAATGGTCCTTATATAGGAAAATAGATCTGAAAAATTTGTTAATCGATTTTACTCAAATCTTCGATGCGGTACAGTCCTCACCACGTATGGTACTCCTATGCGAACCTTTGTATTATGTGTTTTATGTGTAGTTCCTTTACTCCTCTACGGCAGATGATGTCTTCTACAAACTAATCCCTTTACAGCACCCAAAATCACCCCCACTATTTGGTGAACAATGAGCCATCTTTCATACTATAATAATTTTGTAGTCTTCATGCCTCCAATGAACTACAGGCCTTCCAACGAGGCATTTTCCCTATGCGGTCTGCATAATGCACTTCACAGCTAGCATAGCACGACAATGTTGAAATATTCTAATGTCGATTATCAATCACCATTCAGTGTACCTCCTACATGGTCTGCAAACTATCCTTCGTGGTCCATTCAATGTTTTATCCTATTTGGAAATACATCCTTTTCCAAAACAAACCCTAGATTTTGAGGCCGAAACATTTGTAAAACACTGAGAAATTGCACCACCTTAAACCCCTACTATGGAAAACAACAATCATACTCATTCATGGTCATCTGGATTTTTCAAAAAACACAATCACACCCAAAAACACTGAGAGGATTCTTTGAGAGATTTTTTCCAAACAATATGCACCTTTGGGTTTGTTGAAAACTCTTTATAATTTGATACCTTGATAAATATTCATTAATATTCTACCAGTATTCTCTTCTTGAGATTATGATAATGACCAATGATTTACTCAACGTACCCTCTAAACCCATATGATCCATTCTCGTCATGAGAAACAACTATAAAATGAAAAGTTCATAAATGATTCACTTCATTCAATTAAAAAACCACTCATATAATTTCATCAAGAACCTCAGATTTCATGATATATAATCATTTATTGATCACTTAAAGCATTATCTAATGTAATACTCCCCACTACAACACTACTCCCCAAAATAGCTTCAACTCTTCCTATTTCAGTCCTTCACCTGGTAGCTTATACTTGTGTTTTCATTAATATGTTTTCTCCGTTTTAATATCCATAACTTATCTCCATTTATCAATTAACTCATAGGTCACTTATTTATGGTGTTAAATATTTTAAATCACAAAGATTGGAACATTAGAGACAAACACACGCTACCTCATGGAGAGGGGGTCCCACATCCAAACTTTTTCAAGTGTGGGGACCGGACTAAACTCCAAGATCTATCCAATGTTGCTTAAATGATTCTTTGGGTAAGGTCTTTATTAGAATATATGCAACCTATTTTTCTATAGAAATGTATTATGAATGTACAAACCATTTATCCAAATTTTACATTATAAAATGATTCTTTATTTCAATGTTTTTTGTCCATGAATGATGGAATCATTTTTGTTCTATGATTTATAGCACCTGAATTATCACAATAGACTCGGATCAAATACTTTACTTCAATTCCCTTATCATTAAGCTAGTTTTTTATCCACAATAATTGTGTGAATCCATGAGTTTCTACAATATACATAGCTTCTATAGTGCTCAATGAAATGCAATATTATTTCTATCATAGAAAGATAATCCACAATTCAAAAAGATAGAATGAACTAGATGATGTTCTACAAATATGATGATCCTACCAAATCTGAATCTGTATATCCTAATATTTGTTACTAAGAATTGTTATTATACATCAACCTAAAATCCCTTATTCCCTGGATATATCAAAATATTTTTCTAACGAAAAGAAACTGAATTTTCTAGGTATTACTATGATTTTGTGTTGCTAGGAATGTTGCAAAAATAATTTCATGTCTTGTTTCAGTTAAGAATAGTTGACTACCAATGATTTTCATATTTATATTTTTTGAGATAAACTTCATTAGCACCATAATCCAAGAAAATTTTTCTTAGGGTAGCCACCAGAGTTTTCATCTCCTTGGGATTAAACATTTACAATCTTTTTAAAACCTACTTGGTATATTTACATTGAGATATAAATTTCACATTCTTTCTTTTTGTTACACCAGCACTATAATACTTTGATTACTGTCATTGTTGACAAAGAGATTTTAATAGACTCCACCATGTTGTAAAGAGAGCAGCCTCAAAAACTGAATGATCCTTGAATACCACACTCTTAGTGCTTACTGTAAACTATATAATACCATATTCATCCAACAAACTATTTTCTCATCTTCATGAAAGAAAAAAAGATCAGGCTGCTCAATGTAAACTTCTTTTTCTAGATCACCATTCATAAATGATGAATTGACAGCCATAAGGAAAATTTTAAACTTCTTTTTCACTACATCAGATAAGAATAATATAATTCTATCTAGCCTTGTTGGAGGTGAAAATTCATCATAAACGTTTATACCTTTTACATGGGAGTACCCTTCAAAAACTAGTGATTATTTGTTTTAAATGACATCAATATTTTCATTCATCTTGTCATGAATGACCCATTTAGTCCTGATGACATTAATATCATTTGGCCACGAAACAATCTCCCAAGTCTAATTACTTTCAATTTGGTCGAACGCTGTGTTCATATCCTGTAACAAGTTCTCTTCTCCAGATACATCATCCAACACTTTATCTATATATTCTTATGAATCATCATTTTCCACTTCAAATCCCAATGATTTTCTGACCACTCCGTCACAATCATTAGGAAATTTGTTATTGTGTTGGGGAAGATTCTAACCATTCTATAATATTGTGACATCATTGCTTTTATCTACTTTTTTAGCCTCTTGTTGATACATTTCTAATATAATCTCATGTTTTCTTGGCATCCCTGTGATGTGCAACTCTTACAATTGTTAAGCCCACTATTTAAGCCCAAAAACAATCTTCTTCTCATGTATCATTTCTTCATATGAGAATATAGGTTTGAGAAACTTCTCCAACTTAATAATAATTTCTAGTTTTATCTTCCTTCAATGTGATTCTCATTGAGGGAACTTACTACTTAACAATGATCCATCAATAAAACTATTAAGCCTAATGAGTTGCAAATCGGTGTAAGAAATAAGATATAAAGTTAATAACACCATAATTATCCATTTCACTCAGTTAAATCCATGTATATCATGCATCCATCGACCATTAACTCATTTAGAAGAATTATTATATATTTTTTCTTCATCTCTGGTAATAGATTTAAATCAGATGACATTCTAGAGAACACCTCATCTCCACTTGTCATATTTTGTATTTACTTCTCCTTGGATCATATCTCCCCTTGATTTTGAATCACATAAACATTAATTAATATAATTTATACACATAAGGATATATGAACCACTAGAATCCTCAGAAAGAGGATTGTGGTTGGCCCTGATGGATCATGACATTGATCATTTCATCCAAATCACTGTAATATATTTGTACATGTTCCAACTTCTCAGCCAACTTCATTTATTCTAGTTATATTACTAAACATTATTTACCCACATGATGAGTCTTCTTCTGATAATTTGACTTTTTGGATTTTATTTTTCACAATTTTATATTTAAACACATTTTGTGAATTTTCCTCCATTGATTCTCCACTAATATTACATTTTTCATGACTCTTTCTTTGATCAGGAATATTTTCAATGATAATATGCTCTTGTTTCTTCCTCCATTGGATGGATCATTTTGGTTCCTTCACATCTCACCATGTGTAATTACATGTGAATTTTGGATGGCATTCTTTATTCAATTTTATTTTTTCAGTTATATGATCCATGCCATGATTTCTTTTTATGGTTGAGACTTCCACTGAATTTACATTCTTCTTAATCACAACTTGAGAATCTCCTCCCTTTTTCTTCTAGTTCTGTTCACATTCTTCCCAAGATAATTTTCTCAGTGAAATAGATGAGGTGATTGACATGACTATCATTGAGCTCTTTTTGATTTTCTGATGTTGTAAACCTATTTTTCAACTTAGCATGTTATGTTATAATATAGTTCTTTCATTATACGCTTCCAATGTAGGGGATATCTTTCTAGATTCTTTTTCCTTCACTTATTTACTCATGGTGAAATATCATACCAAATTCCAATGATTAGAACATATGGAACATCTTTTATTTATGTTATAATTTCTTCCATTCTTTCTCATCTATGATTTTGATGCTTCTAGAGTTAATCTTTGGCAATTGATCCTTTGGGCTTCTTGAAACATACTCATGGGGTGTCCTAGTGTTCCACAATAGTATCATTTCATGTATAATTTCTTCTATGAGACTTCTATTTTTTTTAATATGGTTTAGATTTATTTCATTCTTCATAACATGAAATAAATTATAATATATCAAAAAAAACATCAAGCATGACCATGCTTTCCACAGAAATAGAACATGTTGTCATTAACTACTATAAAATCCTTTTTATGTCTACTTTCAGTATCTAAAATATTTTCCCATTTTTAAACTATTCATATCTATTTTCATGTCATGCATGGGAAAGGGATTATCATATCTAATACCAATTTTACCAAAACAATGTTTTCTTTTTGATGAGACATTCCGTTCAGATTTTTTCACTTATGTAGCACACTTTATTTTCAATTCATTATTCCCAGTTGAAATATAATCAAATATTAAGTGCAAAACAACCATAAATTTGGGATTTCCATTAGTGTTATATTTCCCCACTTATATTTTTACTGAATCTATATCTTCTCACAATTGATAAATCTTCTTTTCCCTAGATTCAAGTTGTGCATTATGTTCTCGTATGACTCTATTCCCAATAGTTATCTCAACTCTCGATTCTCATGAGATCTTATCTGTCATGTCAATTTTCCCCTTTATTTTATAATATTTCTATGAAATAGATTCATTGGGGAATGCATTCTCTTCTTGTACCCTTTAGTACTTCTGAACAAGTTCTGAATGATGTGAAGTAAGATCATCATTTCTGGCTTCATGATTCTAATTTTTTTTTTGAGTTCAAACTCCTTCCCTTGTAATCCATTTTAAGTGTATCTATCCTATTAGATAACTTTTTCAGTTCATAGAATTGGGAATCATTATTCTCCCATGGATCAATAGACACCTCAATATGCCTTTTATTTAATCATCTGAGATTCTTGACCTCTATATCATAGACTTGGATCTAGATATCTTTAGATTTATTTTCTTCATCCAATTTTGGATTCAATTCATTTATTTCATGAAAAACATCCAATTTTGGTCTTCTTTCTATTTCTTCATCATCAGTAGAACCACCATCACTAGGAATATCTATTTTTTCAGTCATTCCTATAGAATAATTAAAATATTGAATACCATCAATGTATTATTCAATAAATCCTTTATTTAGTACAATGTTGGGTTTTTATACTAAATCCCACTTTTTCCATAGAAACTTCTACACTGAGAAATACCACCAGACTTCATCTTAATATTTGTAGTTCTTCTCTTTTCTGTGGCACACAAAGATAAGAAGAAATTCATTCTTTAACTTAAATAACATATTGAACCAATCTGGAGAAAAAAATATAATTTAACAAAACTTCCCTCTCATACCAATTGTTATGTATAAAAGGGGATTAGATACCCTCTGAAGGGGTGAATCATGGTATGGATATTATTTTCATACATCTTACCACCCCACTGGATCTTTACCCCTTTATTATAAGGGTAACATCTTATGATCTTTAATTTTAATGTTGATTGTGAACCTTCAAATTTTATGAAATGATAATGCACTGAAAGTAAAGAAATTAAGAATGAACAAGGACACAAAGTTTTTTACATGGTTCACCCTCACTGATCTACATCCAAGGAGCATACAAAGGTAATGTTCCAATTGTACCAATTTCAATAAGGATCACTAAAATTAATGATGTTTAGTATAGATCACATATATGCCTAGGATTACCACTTTTAAAATATTTAGGTTCTTCCCACTACATTCCATAGAGTCAATTCCTATGTCACTTTATCCGGTTCACTACGGGTGAAAAGTATCATCTCCTTCCTCTTCCATTACTCACTTATCTTGGAAGGGATCCACTCATATTTTATGAACATGTTGGTCCATACATTTTCTTGAAATAACGCATCCTCAATAATAGGTAGATTCGATATTGATGTTCTATTTTCACCAGTAGAAGAATCACTCTTTTCCAGGAATTGTTAGTTTGTGAAAATTACTTCTGTGAATTGTTCCTCTATGAAATGACCTATGATGTCTATGGACATCCTTGAGTCCTCTGTGAACTTCCTTTCTCCCTCCATGAACTATGTTGCTTCAGAGACCATATCTCATCCAAATATTTTCTCTTCTTCTGTGTATTTCCTCAACATACTACTTCTATGTACCCCACTCTGCATATCACCTCTACTTTCATAGACTATCTCTTTATATGGGATTTTTGTTCTACAATGTACCCACTTATTCCACATACTATTTGTACAATGTGGACCACTTCTTATGCAGAATAATTCCTCCTATAAGATCCACATTCCTCTTCCTTTTGTAAACTATCCCATGGCCCACATCACACTTTGCAGAATCCTCCCTCAAGAACTATTCTCCTTCATATAATTATTCATCATGAACCACTTATCCTTCATGGAATCCCCATAAAACGTTTTAGAACTTAAATGAATTTCTTCATAGAGAAAATATGTTTTTTAGGAAAATAACTTTGAGTAATTATGGGATTTGTGGTCCGTATATAGAAAAATAGATCTGAAAAATCTGTTAATACATTTTAATCAAATATTCTATGTGGTACAACCTTCACCACATACGGTACTACTTCATGATCCATTTTTTCCTATGTGTTCCGGGATGCGCCTTTGATCTTCTAAGGAAATTGATCTCTTACAAGAATGAATACCTTCACGACTCAACAAATCACAACCTCGTTTTCACTAAATGATGATCCATCCTGCATGCCCCAAGACATCCGTGAAATTGCTGAATCCCACAAACCATAAGCTTTCCCACAATCCATTTCTCAATGCAATATGAGAACTATGCTTCACGGTCAGCATAACACTTCTATGCGGAAATCATCCTTTCTTGAACTCCATCACCATTCTTCATTCCTCATATATGGTCTGTGAATAGTCTTTCATAGTCCATGTACTATTCTCTCATATCTGTATATTTTTCCTTTTCCAAAAAAAATTTCTTGATTTTGAGGTAATTGTTTTGGAAAACACTGGGAAATCACCCCACATTAAACACCTTCTCAAGAAGAAACCATATGTAACTCATAATTTGTCATCTAGATTTGTCATAAATACACAATCACACCCAAAAACACTATGAGGATTCCTTGAGTTATTTTTTTCCTGTAGATTTCCCTTTATTATTAGTGTTTCTCACAATAATTTTTTTTATTTTTAATTAATGGATGCAACCAGAAGGAACTAGGTTACCAATGAATGGGATGGATAATTTGTTGATGAGAAAATAAATGGGATGATGATTGTGGTAGGGGTATTGTAATTATTCCAGCTTATTTATCATCATATATGACTAAAAACATTCAACATAACAAACTATTAGAATCATCATGGAAGATAAGGATGGAGTCCACTATGATTATGAATAGTAAAGATCGTAGATTGAAGATGGATTGATTACCTTCATGTTATAAATGTTGAAAGTCAAACCCTAGAGAGTGTCTCCAAGAAATAGAAAATTTTTTATGTTTGTAAAATAAGGAAAAAAAGAAAGTAAAATCCAAGGAAAAATGAAATTCTTGGTTAATTTAGTGGATAATAATAATGGTTTCCCAAATGTATTATCTATGGTTGAATGTTTTAATTATGGAAATTATGTGCATTATTAAAATAAGTGTCCTAGAGATAATGATCATAAAGAGAAGAAACATGGTTGTATGTGTAATGGTTATATTAATAATGATGAAGACACTAGAAATGGCATATTAAAGGAAGGATGTATCAAAGAATAATGTGATGAATACTAGTTAATCGTTTAATAATTATGTTGAATTATTAATGTGCTCTTTTTATTTAGTAATTATATTATATGAGTATTTTATCAATGAAATTTTTGTTATAAGAATAATGAAATGTATAATTATTGTAATTTAGGACTATGTATTAATGGATTTTAGATCGTATGTTGAATGGTTTTGATGAATAGGAAAATCGATTTAGTTGAAAGTTTATATTTTGGTAAAACACATGATTCATGGAAGATAACCCTTAATATGTCCTCGATATAGGGATAATATTGATAAATATTTTTTTATGGGATTTCATTGCTGACCGTCAAATTGGTTACTGATTTGATAGTTTATGTAATATTTTCTAGTGTTTAATAGATATTTGGATTTAATGAATATATTCAACAACCTAATATTTTATTTTTCAAAGTAAAAATGTTTTCATTTAGGTCTTAAGTCAATTGAGGAATTAACATATTTGATGTATGACATTAAGAGATATATAATGTAGTTTTGGGAATCCAATGATATGCTTATTTTAGATACTTAGTGACCTTCATTATAAATTTTTGGTCTTTTAATTTGGATATATGTATTTTGGATGAGTCATAAGGTTAGCTACTTATAGAACAGATTAAGATTAATTTTTGGTGTTGTTAGATAACATTTCTTATCCATTATGTATTCAAAAATATATAGAGTTATGAGGAATAAAATTTCATTATTTTATTGAGATAATGATTTTTTAAATGTTAATTTTAGTGCTTCATGCTTAAAAATTCATATTGGATATTCATTTCTTAAAGTAAGAGAAGTACATGGAATTGATAGAAGAACATCAAAATGATGAAATTGTGACTATAAAATAGAAACGAATAAAATCACTATATTTCGTTATTTTCTTAGTCTAAATGGTCATTAAATATCTTAACTCTAGAGAAATTATATTAAAAGAAAATTTTATCCTCTTACCTTTTTATCCAATGAATCTATGGCCATTTTATTCATCAATGATTTATCGTTTTGTGGTTGTTGAGTTTCTCTTCTTCATTCATTTTATTGTGATCAATGTACCCTATCACCCTCCATAGTTATTTGCGAATTACTATTTTCTTACATGTACAAATCTTCACCTTTCAACAATGTTCTAATACTTGGAAACCTAGTTATGTGATTATTCGATATGATCTTCGTAATTCCTTTACCCCTTTATCAATATGATGTTTTATTAACCCTTTTCATGATGATGGTTTTATAGAAAATTATTTTTTCAAATATAAAACCCATGATTGTTTATGATAATTTCCAATTGCAAGGAAGAAATTTATTGAATTAGTGGATAATGTATCACCCTGAGATTTTATGATAACACTAGGTTTAATATTTTATATAACATGAAACATCAAACTTTAAAAAAAACCTAAAATATTATTATATAAATATAACTAGTATAAATTATCAATTAAATTGTTCGATACAAATAGTATTAATTGAATTGTTAAATATATATCTAAATGGACAACTTAGTAACGCTTTATTTTTTAATTCTTATGAAATAAGTTCTCAATTTTTAGTAAAGTTATTTTATGACTCAGAAATTGGTTTTCTGAAAAAATGATTTTAAAAGATAAAATATTATAATTAAATTAAGAAAATTATATATATTTTATTTTCTTAAAATAATATCACCTTTGAAATTATAATTTAAAATTATTCTTTGGTTGAATGTTTCATATTTTCTGAAAAGATTTATTTTCCAGTGAGTAGTGATTAATACCAATTTTTTTTTTAAAACGTCATATTTATTTCATCCATTTTTAAATAAAAATTTTATTTTTAAATGGTTTAAAAGTAAAATTAATTATTTTATATTATTTACCATTCAATTTTGTTTATTTTAATTAATTTAATGGTTGAATTTGGTATAAAAAAGTTTTTATACATAAAAGGGAATTTTTCTGAAAAACTGTTTTTCATTCCATTTTTTCAGTTCAATTTTAAATATAATTATTATGATTTTCTTATTTGAATTTGAAATATGGATTCAATATTTTTATTCCGGAGCACCAATTTTAGTAAATATTTCCCACTTACTTTTTCCCTATATGAATTGTGACCTTATTAATTTTTGTTACCACAAAAAATGGTAAATTTTGTAATTAAAGATGAAAAAGATAAGAAAAAGAAAATGACTCAAACACATGACTAAATAATATTTTACGATTCCATGTATTCCATAATCATCTAATATTAGTTTATACGTAATATTATGTCCATTTGGATGAGATTAGGAACTTTATATTATTTCATTTCATGAAAAGTCAAACATGTCACACTCTTGTTTTCGGTAATTAAAATTTTATTAATATGAAGTTATCTAGAGGAAATATTTGACTATAAATAATATTTTTAAATATTAAATATTTATCTTAATAAGGGTATTTTATTTTAACTCTTTTAATGAAGTAAAAATTATCTTAATTAGTGACATAATGATAATGTGGTAAATATTAAACTAATGAAAAAAATCAAATAAATGATATTTCAAATATTAATAGTAGAATAATATGAGATAAATAATAATATATTTCGATTTTATAAATTAATATGACATTTTAGGGATATAATAAAATATATATTTTGGATTTATAAGTGTATTTTCAACATTATTAAAGTCAAAGTACTGAATACTTCTAAAATTGAGAATATTGATATTTTATAATAAGTAATATTTTATTAAATCATATTAAGATCCAAAATATACTATATTTATAAAACTGAAGTCTATATGGATAATTACATATACCATGGTCCGTTAATGGGACTTTTTGTGTTTTATAGTAACGTTATTGACACTTTGACATCATAAAATATTAATAGTTAAGAAATAGTGAAAAGGGTTACTAATGTGTTAATACTAAAAGATAAGGGTGAAAACATATCAAAAACATGGAAATATTTTATTTTTTGAACATATTTAGAATTATATTCACTTTATATTATAATTATTCTAATTTTTATCCATCTGTACATGAAAAGTTATTTATATTAATTTATCATTTCAGGAAATTCAAAGAATGCATCTCCCCTCAATTATAAAAGGGAACCCATTCTTTCACTTATTTAAACCACTTAAAGACATATAGTTCAAACAAACCAATAAATTTTCTATTATTAACATAATTAACCAATTTATTGAGGTTATTTCCTTTCCTGAATAGCAAACCTATGTCCACTAATAATATATCAAGGTGAGTAAACTAAAGAAGAGGTAATCATCTTTACCGACTCTTTTGAGTTTATTATTTCTTCTACTTCATATTAATGTGTTTTACCCATAAAAAAATAATAAAAACTTTATAATATATATTATAATATATATTTTTATTATATTAAATCAATATTTCATCTCTTTTCAATCTTAAAAAAATAAAAACAATGCTCATGCATACGTACAGATTATTGTCTTCATATTTCAGTGAAATTTATTTTTTACCACCACGTTAATTGGATGGTTATAAATATGTAAATAATATGAATATTTGTTAGTTATTAAATTAGTAGTATTATTAAAATATTAATTATTATTATCCTTAATTTCATTCCATCTGTCAAAATATTAAAACATTGGTCATGCGTACGTACGTCCTACCGTCTCCATGAATGATGTAATTCATTTTTCAATCTCCATCATTATGGATGTATCTAAATTTGTATATAATTTATATATATGATAATTAAACAATAAATAATATTATTTAGATTATAGAACCATGCTAAAATCATAAGTACTAGAACTACCAATCAAAACATTCAAGAAAAATGAAGTAATTACCACATGAAACAATGATTTTAACAATGAATTGAAAATAATTTGTTGAAAAAATATTTTAAATAAATCATATATCTTATGTTATATATGAGTATGGTTCTATATTATGTTTATAATATATCAATATTTATTTTAAATGTGGTTGAAACATATATAAATAAAATAAAACATGAGATAAGTGCTTCTTATCTCAATTTTACTTATGTGATACACATACCATATTCACCACTTATTTATTTTTCATGATTTATATACTTACAATTTGATATATTATAATATAATTTACTTAAACATATTAATGTTTTCATATTGAGTTATTTTTTTGATGGGGCATGTGAATTAAAAGAAACCCAAGTGGTAAGGGTTTATTTCACAGTCTCATCATCATTCATGATTATTTTTTAAGTCTTAGCGGAGGAATATTTCTCTTCCAAATGTTTGTTCTCTAAAAATATTATTTTTTTACTTTTTTTTATTTTATTTTATAAATCCATTTTTACATTTATTTTACTTTTTATAAAAAAATTTAGATGAAATTTTCTTGTCATTTTCGGAACGTGGTACTTTTTGATTATTCTGACATAAGTGTGAAATGATTTTTTTTTTAAAAATACATGGACATGATGCAATGTTACAATTTCATGATAAATATATGATTTTGATATTCCTAAACAATTTTACAATGTTCATTTCAAGGAAATTCTTTTTATTAAATTCATTTTTTAGATTTTTAAAATTATTTTCAAAACAAAGGGGGAATTTTCATCAAGGATATTTTAGTAATCTATCTAAATTTTTTCATTTATTTCAAACTCATTTATGGAACCTTATTTCGTGGATTTTCAATAATGATACCATAAATCATATTTCTTTGAATTCTTTATGATCAGTTTTACTGTGGGAAATATTGATATTCTGTATGGAATGTTCTTCCAATATCGAGTAATTGATTTTGTTAAGGCATGATGATTTAGTTTTATTATATATTAATTTGAGGAAATAATTGGACATAGTAAGTGATGGTTGGGGAATATTATAGCACTTTAATGCATCATTAAATCACATGAGATAAAATTGATTGGGTTTTAGTTGAAGAATCTCTCATTTATTCGAATATCGCTGAACAATTACTTGAAGTAATTTTTTGTTATCTGGGTCAAGGCCTTGAAGGAATGTTTTAGATATATTGAATTAAGAGTTCCATATTTATTAATTAAATTATTAATGACTATGTGATTATTTTATTAGTTCAAACAATCATTCATGACTTATGAGCTCTTGTGATTGTTTATATTGATTTTTTATATCATCATTTTTTCATTTCATATTATGCTCAAGTTAGTATTTAAATTATATGTTTTCTACTCATTTACCTTTTTATATTGTTTATGATAACGTATTAATTATATATTATGTTTTACTCATACCCATACTGAGTATCTGTCCTCACTCCTTTCTTATGTTTCCCTTTTACCAGGTTACCATTATGTTTTTTGTGATTGATTTTCATGGATATGAAAGATAGAATTATGGAGTACTCAAATAATATTCTATTTTTTGTTTTAAGTCATAAATTATAATGCGAAATTAAATTATGTGTCTATTTTAATAAGATTACTAAAATACTTGGTCCTACAGGATGTGATTCATTGTATCTGATTCCAATGTAATAATGTCACCACCGAATCTGGGGTACTAGAACCAAGATCTTTATAATATATGTTATTGGATATCCGGATTTGTGGATGTGTTTATTATTCCTTATTATTGATATTTTCATTAATACAAATCATTAGTTACTCACTTAAATGTATTTATGAGAACAATGATAACATATTCTCAAGGTAAGGTAGGATACGTTGGGCGCGTCATGAATGATTGAACATAATGACTAAGTAAAGAAACTATGTTTCCCTTCCATGTTAAAAGAAGTAGATATCCCTGGATCATTTATTGGAATGGAAATTTATGTTTATGTAAATAAACCTAGATAATTTATTGATGACCTAATTTTAAGAAATTAAAATAAATATATATGAAGCATATAGGTCAACAAAATAAGTAATTCAACCTGCTTGATTATACATTGAGACAAAGTTACTCTATTTCATAGAGTGTGTTCATAGAAGGTTTTCTTCATTACAACATTAACATCTTTTTCTATGGGTTCATTGATGTGTTGTAAAATTTTGATCTTAGAAATGAGGCTACTTAACTTAATTTCAATAATAATAACCCCTAAAGGGCCACAGACTATGTGTATCAAAAACCTCATTTAAAATATATTTTAAATTCATATTATATCAAATATAATTATAATTTAAATGAAATAATTATTATTCCAGTTATGTTGACCTCTTAAAATCAATCAAAAATTATTAAAAAAATATGTGAGTTGAATATTTATAATTATTTTTTCACAAATGTATAAAATTTAATATTTATTTATTAATTAGCTAAATAATGTTATGATATTTATTTATATAAAAACATATTTATTATCCATTGTTTGATAAATACATTAGAGAATTGATAAATCAAGTAAATGTTTTGGGGGAATTATTTATATAATATCATTTAAATAAATATTAATTAATTTTATTATGAATTTATATTTTAATATCAATGAGTTCGGGACACCTAGTTGTGAGTTTGGTTAAAGGTATTTATGAGACAATGTATTATATTTAAAAATTATATAAACTAGATTATATCATTTCAAGGGTTAGAGATTATTGTGAACTACAAATATATTCAACATAATTTTCTCAAGACTATGAAGAAAATTATTAAGAACACTCTCATTAATGAAGGCCATCGATACTCGTAATTCTTCTAAAGTCTCCAAGATAACCAAATAGAATCCTTTAATTTTGAAAGGAAATATTATTGAAATCAATGGTGAAACTAAAAATAGGTTAGAATTGTACATGATATAACCTAAATATTCTATGTAAATATTCTATGGTTCATGGAAAACATGTAGATACCTCTAGAAGAATTCAAACCCTGGATCCTTCATCACAATGAAAACATGACATTAGAGGTCAACATATTATAAAATAAATAAATAATTTCAAATGAATGTAATTTTTATTCATATAAATTAACTATAAATTATATGTCAAAATCCTCTTTGGATTATTTTAAGGTTGTGTTTTTAATTTTAGGATTATTTAACTGAAGAAATAAATAAAAAATCGTTTTGGAGAATGATACCAACCTACTTCCAATGTACCCCAAAACTATCAAGTTGTGTTATAATAATCACATATAAATTTATAATTATTTATTATTTTTTGACTTAATTAAGAACTTATTTCATTATATTAAAATTTAATTGTTTCATTATTTAGTTAAAAATTTGAGATAACACCTCCATTTTATTTAATATGACCAATAACAATCCATGAATTCATGAAGAATACTTGAATATCTCATCTGGAGGTGTTAGTAATTATGTTTAAATGACATATATAAACATCACGTAACTGAAAAGTATATATTATGTAACCATGTTAACTATACCAAGATCGAATTCAAAGATCATAGTATATTATGTGGGGAAATGGAAAATGAAATCATTACACGGTTCCTATTAACATTACAAATTTCATTTGGATTTAAGTGTCACACAGCGTGTAGCTAGCGTGAATATTCTGTAACCCCACACTGTTTTTCCCTATATAAATCATTTATGCTTTTTTTCTCAAATTACAATACATGTATCAATTAAACCTCGTGTATTGAGTGAAATATAATAAAAAGAAGACATATGATTTAAAAAGTTACTATCTTTTTTAATTGTCTTATAAATTCAAAATATATTTGTGGAGAATACACTAAATCCCTACTAGTGTAGTGTAAATGTACATAAGATGGATTGTATGAAATGTCATGGGAAGTACATTCCATATACACATCCCATTCAGTTAGAGAAAACACCAATCTATTTAGTCCCATGTGATTCAAATACATTAAATTTAAATTAATTAAAGCATTTAACCAAACAATAAGATCTGTAATTGGTGTACACTTTTTGTGATTAGGTTTTCTATCTGAAATATATGAGGAGATATTTTTTTATTTTTTTATTTAAAAATAAATGATTAATTTAGCTTCAATTTTTTCTTAAAAATACACGTCAAGTATGTTCTATATGCACACAATGTAATTTATAGGGATTTCCAAAAGTATATGATGTGTATATTAATGGTGTGTTCTATAGTCATAAATTTCTTACTAATTATGTTTATATAATAACATAACTATATACAATTTAATATAATTATTTGTTATGAATGATATATATTATGTATGTATGAAATATATGGAAAAACCATATAGTGCCCAATCACACACCATGATAGTGAATATACATGCCATGTATAGTAAAAGGCTATACTTTATATTTAATCCAATACATGACATGTTAAATTCTGGAGGGAATTTAAACCTAACTAGAAGATTACATGTTTTTTTCAATTGTGAGTACTAACCATATAGGTTTTAATTTTCATTTAAATTTATTTAATAAAAATATTTAAAATTACAGTGGATGGGAATCCATAGGACTAATTAGATGGATAGTTATGACAAATTAATTAATTTATTAATTAGATAACTAATATACTAATTTTGGAAGTATATATTAAAATGGGACGTGTAAAAGTGAATAATAGTTAGTTTAATGTGTGTAGTCGCTACATTCATTGATAATCCTGATCTTGACCAACCTATGTATCGCACAGACTTCTTTAATTTTAATTATTAAGTAATTTTTTGGTAGTTATTATTAAATTAAAATAATGATCTTTGAATTAATCCCTCTTTTTTATTATACATGGAAATGTGTGTCCATGGATTCTTTTCTATAACCCCATACACCTGGTTCCCCTACCATGTTTGAGTGATAATATGTAATGGAGGGATATTATAGTTCAGTGGAGGTGGTCGAAGGATGAGATGATGTCAAACAAACTAGAGAGGTACATTGGTGAACAAAGTGGAATGTCGCAACTCAAACACTTTTCAGTTCGGTGACTTATTCCCCTAGGTTCAAGGGTTAGTTTATTATCCAATCAATACACTCACTCATTGTAAATATCATCATGATGATATTTATTATTATTTTGTTTATATTCACTGAATTTTTTTTATTTATGATTATTGAATGTTTAAAAATGGTCACATAATGAAAATTAATAGGCAAGAATGAAATATGGGATTAAATAAATGTATTGTGATTAAATTATTTTATCAATAAATAGTTAAATAATTATTTAAAATTCAGATTATATTAAATACAATGTAAAATTGAAAAATAGAGAACATTCATGCATCTCATAAAAAACCATCAAAGAAAAATACTTTTTATTTAATTCCTTACATTATTTGAATTACTAATGGAACTATAGTGTAATATAAATTTTTGGTTCAAGTTAGGGTGCTTTCAATTTTCGAGGAATTATAACTATTGTTTTCGGTTGATTGGATAAAGTTATAATTAAGGATGTACTATCCAATAATGGCTCAGTGTAACTTGAAGTCAAGTGTTTAGGAAATTTAATTCTAGGGTGTTAATTTTGTTTATTAAACAAAAAAAGTCAAGGAACATCCATTTTTAAGTGGACGGAATAATTATATTCCTAAATACGTTTTAATAAATTTAACATAACAAGTCTAGCTTATAATAAAGTAAATATAGATCCTTCCCCTAGAAAATACTTATTACAAGATATTCCAAATCCAATGGTGAGGGATATTATAATTTCATACAATAGTTTAAGACTAAAAAATTTACTACAACACATTTTGTAAATCATAATATAATAATAAATACTCATCATATTTTGTTATAAAATGAATAAAGTAATATGGGCTTCATATAATCCTTGTGAATGACATTATAAAAATACAATCATTGTAACACACAATGATTTTACAATATAGTTATTTTATATAAATTTAGGCTCTTTTATATATTTCATTAAAATAAAATAATATTTTTATAAAATAAAATTTAATTATATTTTTTATATGACACATAACAGAAACATTTATTGATAATTTATTAGTAAATAATCACTGAAATTTTTAGTAAAGAAATTTTATTCTACAAAATAAATTTTCATAAAAAATGTTTTAAATTTTCATATTATGTTTGGGAATATTAATTAATTTATACAATTTAGAATTATAATTTTATAAAAATAATATCATTTTTAAATAATTGTATTAAAATTATCTAAGGTTTAAATTTCTATATTTTTTTGAATAGGATGAGTTTTTATTGAATAGTGAAAAAATACTAATTTTTCAAATACTATTTTTTCCATTTAATTAAATAAAGTAAATTTAAATTACCATTATAATGTGAATTTGATATAAAATACATATAAGTATTATATACTTTTATTTAATCTAAATAATTACATTTTTATCATTTTTATACTATATTTTTTTTATAATTTAATTTTTAGCCATAAAAACACATTTATTTTAAAACAAGTTATAAATGCATAATGTTTTTACATTTTTAAAAATTAAAATAACAACTAATAAAAAAACATTAAATGAAATATTTTGATTATATATCTAAATATATTAATTTAAATACATATAATTGTTATCATTGGTCATTTAGTGAATCAAATCTTTTCTTATTCTTGAAAATGAATTTCTTGAAAAAAAAATATTTTTCATAATGATTTGTGTGTATATTTTTAAATTAAATTATAAAAAGTATGTGGATTTAAATTAATTAAATATATTATAATCTATAATATATAATAATTTCACCTTTATTTTTTCCATAATAATTATTTAGACAGTAAAATTTATTTACCATAGTTATGGTTTAAATGGGGTTTTTTACGTTACATACGATTATGTTAAAATTTACTTTAACAATCATTTTAAATATTATTTGCTAAAATTTATTTAATAATCATAATAAGTGGTCCCAAATTATCTAATAAATATCATTTTTTTTAGTTTAAATGATTTGTTATCTAGTTTGAAAAAATAAGTTTCTGTGGTGAAAACAGAAATTGTAAAATTAAATAAACATGAAAGATAAAGGAATAAAATCTTTAAAAAATGATAATTTATGTGTATTGGGGATTTTATTGAAACAATAACTCCCCAAAATCAATTATTTTTTAATTTTGGAAGCATGTGTGGTGTGATTGGATTTTCATAATTCAATAGTTTTGAGTATTTACAAGGTTGAGGCTCCTCCTCCAATATTAAAGGGAACAAATCCTTAAAATATTACCCGACCACGATCATATAAAAACAAAAATTTTATAGATTATAATAATATTTTATTATGATAATATCATAATATAAATCCAACTCCACTTCCATTAGATTAGAAATAAAACCATCGTTTTTGTGTACAACAGACTATAACCTCGTAAACTAATGTAATCCATTTTCCCTCATATTCTCACATAGAATTATATGATATTGGATTTAATACTTATATATTATATTCATGAAATATTAATAATTCACAAAAATTAACAAGTCATACAATTTTGAACCCTACCATCTATTGAGAAATTATAATGTCACTCCTGTATGCAGCATACTACCACCTCGTGAAACGATGTAATTTTTTTTGTTTATTACTACAACACATTTATAGTATATTTGAGTATATTTAATGAAATAATGTTATATTTTTTATATCATTATCATTACTTCTAGAAAAAAACACTTATTTTGTTTCCATAATGTTTGTTAAAAAATGAAAACGTTGCCCATACGTACATATGACCCATTATCTGCATGATTATAACATAGTTAATTTTACATTAAAATATTTCATGGATTTTTATAAAATTATTATTTATGTATAAAAATGATAATTGTTTCATTAATATTATTCTGTATATGATGGAATAATTACCCATTTGACTATGTTTAACACACTAATGAAAATTTGAAATTATGAACCAAGCATCCTCAAAATGCCCATCGTGGACATAAATGATTTAATTAATATATATATCATTAAAAAATTAATTAAATTAATTAAATATAAGGTATTAAACATGTAAAATAATTTAAACAATATTTTTTTATACAAGAGATAAAATAAAAACAATACAATGTCGGTACAAGATATACGGGATTTCGTCTCAATCTGCTTTCATTGAGGCATTTTCTAATGTTATGATCCTTATTTATTTTATATGGTCTATATAATTACAATTTTACTTGTAATATCATGAATATTTTCTACTTCAATATATTTTATTCCTTAATTTTAATTATTTCATCCAAGGGATTTTTAATTGAAAATTACCAAGTGGTAAAACATTTCAAAAATTCATTTCTTTTCATTGGATTATATCACTTCTTCATTTCATTTGAAATTATAATATTATGTGTGTAATGACTTTAAATTATATTATGGTTTAAATCAATTTTTTTGGGTTTATATTTGATACACATAATTGATTCATGATTAATTCTTGTGTAAACGTTATGATCTTTATAATGGATACTCATCCCAAATTGTATTCTTTGGGAAATAGTTTATATTCTACACATATCATATTTTATTTGGTTTATATAATCTCCCATTTATATGTTATATCATAAATCTATTTAGATTCATTTTATTCAATTTTTCCTTTTATTTTATTCCTTTCATGGCGATTATAATTCAAAAAATACAAAAGTGGTAAGAGATTTTTGTTTCAATCTTATTTTAATCAGGATTCATTATGGTTGAATATAAATTCAAGTAAATAGTTTTATAATTATATAATAAACACATTTAATTATATTTTCATATATTTATTCCCTAATTTTTAATGTAACATGGAAATTTGCTTCTCAATGGTACTTAAAATGAATGATAAATGTTTTTAAAAAATTCATACTTTATATTTATCTTTCGTTGAAAATCCTTTTTTCATCCAAATCCATCACATATAAAAATGTTTTAAAAAATTGTTTACTATGATATTTTAAACTCATTTTAACCCATAACATTATTTTTAAAAAATAACATGAATGTAATCTTCATTTCATTTTCCAAACAAGGTATTGTTTACACCTTTTACAAAAATGTCAAAGGAATATTTATTTGAATGTATTCAACATGAATGGAACGTTATTTACATTGTGACTACTCATTTATTTCAATCTTCCATTAAATTATTAAGATATTTTTTATAGAAAATAGATTTCATAATATTCAGGAAACCTTTTTGTTTTTAAATTTTATTTTCAAATAGAAAGGGGTGGTTTTCTAAAGAATGCATTTAAAGATTTTTTATGGTCTTTCGATTCATAAATGACAAAAACAATTTATTTTATATATACCTAAATGGTGATATATTGTAATGATACCATTCAAAAAAATTTTGGATGTTTTATGATAACTTTGGCAATGGGATGTTTCATAATTCCTTTGATCAATTTTTTTAATCATTAAATTTCTGATAAAATTTTATTTTTCTTGTGATTAGTGAATATTAAATTTTCCCAAAATATAAACATTAGTTATCTTATATTTTCCTATTAATTAAAATTTGTTTCATTTCTACATACGTAGTTATACATTGAATGTCATATTATTAAGTGGGAAAATATTGACATTCTATATTTTATATTCAATATGAACATTTATTGATAAGGAATATTGTACATAAACTAAATAAATAATTTTCTATGTGAGTAATGAGTTCGAAAGGTAGTGATGGGTGGGTTCTAGAATTATATATCCCCTTCACACACTAATAATATCTTGTTTTTAATCACTAATATATAATTAAATGGGGTTTACCCATTGTTTTAGGATAACTTTTGAATGGGATAGATGGTATATATATGATGATAGATGAGATGATGATGTCAAATATTGAGTATTTAAATCAAAAAGAATTAAGTTATTATTATCCATGTGATTATTTCATTTATATTATACATAGATTCATTTCTTCTCAATTTTTTGATTAAAGCGAATGTGTGTTCAAATATTTATCATTACATATTATTTATGCCTTATTGATTATGCTTTAATAATTCCTGATGGATTTCTCTTTATTTAACTCTCACTAAGAATCTGAGATCACCTGAATTTTGTTTCCTATCCCTTGATATATAGAAAAAATATCTGAATGAGTTCAAGGATGTAGAATTTTTTCATTCACAATGCTCTATTTATTGTTTCCAAATTTAATATGATATTCATCTATGTATACAGTTTTCTAAATATATTAAACTATAATGTCCTTTTTGATTTGACTACTTATATCCAGCACTAACATAATAAAGTGACCACCAACTATAGCATACTGGGGTGAAAATAATTAAAGTTTGTAATAGATAAATATTAGTAGAAACCCTGAAAAAATATTGATGAAAACATATATTACGAGACATAACCCAATGATATACTCTCAAGATATTTATAGAATAATATACTAACATTTTTTGAGGAATAGATTATGTGATTTTCCAAGAAATACATCCTAGTCTGGATACTAAATGTTGATGTAGATATGGTACAATTGTATATAGCGTTTATAAATCCAAAAATGTGAATTGGAAATTTAAAAGATCATCACTTGGTGCATGCCAATAGGTATTACTATATACTAGAATATAGACATCTTATAAATAATTATATAGTTTTCCAACAATAATTTATATTTGTCGCACTGTGTTTTTTTATTTTGTTTAAAGGTTGGAACCTAAAATAATTGCATTAATATTAAAAAAATAGAAAATTTGGTGGTTATTTTTATACCCTGAGTTTTGTTTTGAAATATTATTTTTTAATTAATTTAATGTTTTTTGATATTTTTCATTTCACGCAACACTGAATATAGCTTATGTTATATGGAATATCCATGTTATTATTGTCTTGTATGCTAAAACATGTTAATATTTAATTATATGAAACTCCAAAAAAATCACTACACATAACAATTACATGGCTTTTTCTACATGAAACACTGACTTTTCTTGCACTACACAAAAAATTGACTTGGTGGGCATTACATGCAACAATGAGTTTCAACTAAAAAAATTTTGGATGTAATTATTTGTAAATGATAATATGAACATATAAAATAAATTTATTGATATTAAATTTAATAAAACTTTTTATATAATATTTATAATGGTGATAATGAAAAATATCATTTTCTGTAAAGTAATTAAATATTTAAAAATACTATTTTCTCAAAAGAACTACTTTCTATGTCATTCTATAAACAATAGTAAAATTATATTTACAAACATTAAGAAATTTAACTTGATAAAATAAATATAATTTTTGAATTCTTAATGTGAATAATATATTAGGATTAATTTTTTTTATTTTTCTGAGAATCGTCATTTTTGGATTAATAGTATAAAATTACTAAATTTTAATTAAAAGTTGTTGTTTTTGTTAATTTATTTATATATTTTAATTATATATTAACATATTTTTAAAGTAGAATTGGATATATTACACATATATTAATCCAATTTACTTTATTGGAAACTTTTTATATTGAATTTAGATATTAAATTTTAATGAACATTTGACCAATCTCACTTTGAAAACAAACATTCTCGCCATGTCTACAAGATTAGAATTGAAATTAATTTTTTTCTTTTATAAATAAAATTTAAAAAAAAATTAATGGTTGTAGTAATTATGATATTTCTAGTCTAATATGATCAACATAATTTTATACTAAAATGATTAGTAAAACTGATTAAGATTAATTTCAGCGATTAAGGTAAAATTAAGCATAAAAAATGAGTAAATTATAAAACTAAGGACCCTAATAACCTATAAAATTATCTAAATCCCATTATCTAGACATATTTTTCTATAAAACATCCATTATTGAGTTTGGTTTATTTGGATTACTTTGTTTAGGTAAAATCATGGTTGCACATAACTTATTTTCAAAAAATCTAAGTGTCTCTCCACCCTTCCCTATAAAAGTACAATGCCTATTCCCCTTTATCACAATTATAAAAACACATCGCTTCATCCAATATCTACCTATTCCACGTCCTAACACCCCTTACTTCCTCTTTGAAGTCTCAAATTGGGAAAAAATACAAACAAGTAATACCTCAGGTGAAAACCAAAAAGAGTTACTCAAAAAAGAGGGGGTTTGTACGAGTGTGAAGATTCTCAAGATATAAAATAAGGTAATTTCATATCACATTTTATTTCCATCTGATGCACGGAATATCCACCACTCATATATTTCTTATGGTTTATATACTTCCCCTTATTTAATAATGTGTTTGTTATAATTGAATTTATGGTTATCTTCAAACCCATTAGATGAACATTCTTTTATGGGTTTTGGGGTTCAAATTTTACCAAATAGGTAAAGTAATTTTGTCTCAATTTTTCTTATTTGAGACACATGTTTTTTTATGCACCAATGTTATTTTATGTGGTGTATATTCTTCTAATTGAATTTTTTATCATAAATATCCTTCCATTTCATGATATTTTATGCTCCATATAATTTCATTTTCTTACACATGGAGTAGGATTCAAAGATACCAAGTGGTGAGAGATTATCAAAACAATATCATCGTTTATCAATATTAGTTATAATAATGCTTCAAATGATGAAATATTATGATATAT
Organism: Viscum album; assembly: GCA_963277665.1. Classification (NCBI taxonomy): domain Eukaryota; kingdom Viridiplantae; phylum Streptophyta; class Magnoliopsida; order Santalales; family Viscaceae; genus Viscum; species Viscum album. Next base: position 298,420,159 of record OY728137.1, on the reverse strand, counting down.
CTCTCAATATAACTTATGAATTTTCTTCTATTTTATATATTCAAGATATCTTCATTTATTGGTATCATTTTCCACTCCTTGGTATATTAGATGATATATAAATAATTTTTAAGAAATTAAAATTTTACCTCTATCTTCAGTCATAAATCTATCTCATTTCAAATAAAAAATTAAAAATATTGTCAATATGTTTTTAAGAATTATTTATATGTTTTAAAATTGTTTTCAAAGAAATGGTTTCCAAAACTGTTTAAATATGTCTTTATAAGTTTTCAAAATAATTTTAAATAAATTTATTCCAAAACATTTTCATGATTTATTTATATGTTTTCAAATTATTTCCGAATAAAAAATTTTTTAAAATATTTTGAATCATACATTATATGTTTTCATTAAAGAAGGTTTTTAAAAGGTTTCCAAACATCTTTTATAAGTTTTCAAGGAAAATAGTTTTAAAAAATGTTTTCAATCTTCTTTTATATGTTTTCAAGGAAATTTTTTTTTAAAATGGTTTAAATAATTATTCAAAATTTCCCATTCCATTTTAAAATAAAATGGGGTTTGAAAGGTTTTAGGTTTTAAAGATCCCTTTTTAAATAAGAAAGGTTGTTTTTCCTCATGAAATGATTTTAAAAGATATTTCAAAATACTTTTTCATTAATAGTGAAATATGTTGATATTACACATTCCCTTCTAGGAAATTATCCTAATGTTACACTCATATTATTTTATTATTGGCTTATGTTTTTGATTGAATTATTTTTATGACACCCAATACTCTTCCACAGATTATATCCTCTTGAAACCTATTTCATATCAGGGGTTATGATTTAATTAAATCATTCCAAAACCTATTTAATTTCCATACTCTATTATCTGATAATATTTTAATGGTACCCATTTTATTTCATGGGTTATGATTTTATGTTTATAAACCACATATTTTTCATGGTTAAGGATATGATGAATGTTTTTATCTTTGGGAACATGTGTGTATGATATTATTATATAATATATGTGGCTTGTATCTCCCTCTAATTCAATGGGTAAAGATAATCCTTTTATGAGCTCAAGAGTGTACATGGGAAGGCATCTCAAACCTAAAATAAGAGGACATCATAATTCTGAAACAAGAGAGTAAATGGGAGGTCATCACAAGCCCGAAATAAAAGGGTAAACAGGAGGGTATCTCAAGCCCAAAATATAGCAACCTGGCCCAAGATATTCAGGTGACATTATTTTCTACTATTACATAGGCATGATTACGATGAATCAAATCTCTAAAGACAGAATGTTAAGTAGTATTAGTAAACTATCTACATAAATGTGTCTTTTATCACTGAAGAATCACTAATTACAACATAATTTTTTACTTCTTTCTAAATAAATTTCTTCAATTATAAGTTTATTACATCTAGTATATCCCTTTGTATCATTCATATAATTCTTTTATTATTCCTGGGAAAAGAAAAAAAAATAAGGATGAGATCAAATGCTCAGTAATGTTAATGTATAGTTGAAGAAATATTGAATGAATGAGAATAGTAATTATAGAATGATAAATAACATGACACACATACCACATAATCAAAAAATTGATAAGGAAGTGCTTAAACAATATGGGAAGGAAATAAATGGAAACACGTTCTATAAAAATAACTAGCTAAGGAATGACTAATTTGAAAAGATAAGAAAATTTAATTACAACCCATTTAATAATTGTACTAAAAATAAAATGTATCCATATATATTGACACAAAATATCATGGATGAATAATAGCTGAAAAAAATAAGGTTGATGATTTTGTATGGATGACATTTCTAAGGAACATGAAAACCTATACTACCAAGACATACCACAAGATGGTTTAAAACAACATATAGAAACCCATTTAATTTGTGCAACTTATTTATCTTGTGAGAACCTATTTTTTCATTGATGATATATATAGTGTTCAGGGTCCTCCCATCATATCTTATCCAAATCCTTCCACATATAGAATATTCGAAATAAACAACATGCCTTATCAAATATCCATACTGAATAAAGAATAAATAATTACCAATATTTTCCCATATAAGCAAATATCTATAAACTAGACACCATATGTATGATGGTATACAAATTTGGAAATAGTAATATCTAGGATAAATAAAATGATAAATTTAGGGTAAATTCAATTTTCAATGATCATATGGTATTAAATATTTCAATGGGAATATAAAATAAATCAAGTAAGTGAATGTGAATACAATATTTGGAAAATCAATCATAGACCATCCAAAGGAATAATAAATATAGTATCAATAAAAAATTTCCCAAGAGGAGTAAAATAAAGGGTTTCAATCATTGATGAATATAAATAAAAAGATATTTTAAAAAACTCTAGAGAAAAATATTTTTTTTCAAATCCTATTGAAAACCCATTTCTTTTAGAAATCACTTTTGAAAACATTGTCTTCAGAAAAAAATACCTTCTCTAACTAAAGAGACAAATGATGCAAAATTTTTGTAAATGTATTTTTGAAAACATTTTTATTACCAAAGAGTGGGAAAATGAAACTATTACTTAATAAAGGTCAGGAATAAATATATGAGTATTAAGTGAAATGTTTTATTAGACAATAATCAAATAATTTCAGTCAGTTGGAGTGAGAATCAATCAATTAGTAGATTATTTCTATCAACTCTAAATTTGAATATATATGGATAAATTCATCAATATATGGTAATATTTATTATACATATAATAATAGAATATTAACGACATTGAGGAAAAAATATAAACCTATAAAAATAAATTGGGTTACAAAATTCTTTTCCACTTGGTAACATTTTTCTCAAATCCCCTTATAGTAAATAATTCAAATTGAAAATAAAAATATCATGAAAAATGAATGAATTGTGATATTATATGACAAATTGGCAGTATAAACCCCATATATAATAAATTAGGTTCAAAAAAATAAAGTGATTTTTAATAAAGTGTTGAAAATAAAAAATGAAGTGAGATTGTGTAGATAATCACGAAAAACATTCTTGAGGAGAATTGTCTTTAAAAATTCCAAAGTGTCTCATACCACATTCAAACATTTGAATTATAATATGCATGATGTAATATCATTAAATGAATCTTATAATATCATGATAAAAATAGGTTTCATGATATAACATTTAACATGTTACTATATACACCATATCAAGGAGACTGGGTTCATAACATTAAATAAGTCTCAAAAGATTGTAACTTGATACGAAATCCATTACCTTGCATACAAATTGTCTTGTTTACCTTTATATTCCTAAATAAAAAACTAGTTATTTATTTAGTTTGTTGATAACATGTTTTATTTTTATAATTTATTTTATTTTACTTATTACCAGGTCATATAAAACATCTTAAACCATTATGTTTGTGTTGGTTGTTTTTACAAAGTTCGATTTACGTGTCTGAAAAATGTTGTTAGGTAAACTATAGTCCAAGGGTCATTATAATACATCTACATAATAATAAAAATTACATATTTATTTTATTTATAAATCAATTATACTTTTAAAATCAATCATTTAATATGGTAGTTAAAATTAACCAATGTTAAAATCATGGAGATGGTAGGTCGTACATACGCATGAATAATTTTACCATTTGTCAATGACCATCTTGGAAAGAATGTGGGAAACATAAATTTTTTGATAATGATAATTAAATCATAGATACCATGTTATTTAATAACATATAATTATATATATAATTATTGTGATGTAAAAGGAATCCCACCGTGTCGAGGAGGTGGTAGTCCACACGTCCGCGAATGATGTTATAACTTTTTCAGTGCGTGGAAGGGTAATAAAGAAAATGATATATATTGTATTTCCAAAAAATTAATTATTTTATAAATAAAATATATTTTTTTATGTTACATATTTCTAATTAAAACTATCCTTTATTCGATCCATGTATAGTGTGAACAAATGATATCACTTTGAGGGGTGATAGTCCCCACATGCGCAAATGATGTTATCCTATTTACATTAACTGGTCAGTATAAAGGTATATCTTGGAAAAATATAAACAAAATTAAATAAATTATAAATATAATATATATAATATATAAATATAGTTCCCATCATATTGTACACCGTGAGAGGTGGTGAAGGAAAAATGAAAAATCATTGTTTCGTGATCCATTAGTTCTTCATACACAAAAATAGTATGTTTGTTACACATTATAGTGAAGTGTGTGTAAGTTTAGGTCAGAACAATAAAAATAAATATGAGTATATTTTTTCTAGTTTTTGTTATATGAACATATATTAATAATATATATTTTGGTGTAAACATAAATTAAAGAAAATTTATCATTGGAAAGTGCTACCTAAAAAATCAGTTAACTCCTTTTGGTTTATACCAAAGGGATTATCTGTAAATATATATGTATAAAGGGATGATTATAGGTTTAGTATGGGTATTTTTAGAATCTAATTATTTAAATATTGGTCTAAAATATGTGGTTTTATATCTGTGATTATTGGGGAGAAGTGGTGGTCTTTTATAGTGGAGGATGACTGGCACTCCTGTAATATTTTTACAAAGGAATTCTTCCCAAATTTTTCATGTTTCAAGTGCATCTAATAATGATAAATTTCAGAGAAAATATATTATAGGGAAGATGTATTTCTATAAAATATCTCTTTTAAAACTTCATAGGTCTTTTTGGGTCTTAAGGATAAGGTTTAGTCCCTTATTAGTCGAATTTTAACTTTAATCGTTGTAATTAATTTTAATCACATTCACTAATATTTTTGATTCAATACAAATTTGGACTTATTATACATTATAAATTATGAACATTCCAAATATGGAATCCATTTATAGAAATTACATTCAAATAAGTGTCATAAATTGATTTTAATTTATTCCCAAATGCTGGATGATAATGTGGGTTCTTAATGTAAAAATGCCCAAAATATTTCTCTTTTTTTATAATCAATTTCAAAGTTCAATTGATTCAAATGAAATATACTGTATTTATTGATAAAAATATGATCTAATTGAACATTAAAAAAATTAAAAGTATAATTTAACTTTATAATTATGTTGGATTAAAAATAGTTTTAAAATAAAATTTAGTATTTTTAACATTTCATTAAAAATGATATGTTTTAGAAAAATAAGAAAACTTAACCCTAACCTAATTTTTATGTTCAAATTTAAAATATAAAGAATATTTTTACATATTAAATCAACTAAATTGGTAAAATTTATATTTAAAATTGTTTCTCCATTAATAGGTGGTAAAATTTCCTTCATAAAAATATTGGTTTTTATATGTGAAATTTGGTTTACTCTTATCTTATGCCAATCAAACCTAATGGATGAATATAAAAAATATTTTATTGAATATATACCATATATATTCGACTAAAATAATTAACTAAATTTAATTAATTATGTTTATTAAGACAAAACTACATTGGAATTGGAAAATTAATAATATTTCAATTTATATCCTATTTATTCTTCTTTTCATTTCTTAATAATTGGTAACAAAAGAATTAATTTTATATGTATATAAAACATAAATTTTCAAAAATTAGTTAATAATATTCATTATTACTAACATAATTACAAGTTTATATCTTACTATATTAAATAATAATATTTTAATAACACATTGTCATTTTGTAAAACTCGGTCATTCCTGTAACGCAAGCTATCGAGGAAGGTTTCTCTTGAATGTAACATAAGGTCACTCAATGTTGTGTTCATTACAATATTTAGAATATATTATATTTGTTTAATATTTTAATGTATTGGGTTAGTTTATTCCCTTTTTACACATGGTATTGTGTGGCTTAAACACTATTGAATACAAAGTTGTACATTATAATTTTGGGGTGTTATATTTTCCCCAATATAATTATATTATGTCCTCGCAATATAAACTCGATATTGGTTACATATTTTCTGGTATTTCCTACATTTAAATCCTATATCCCATGATTTTTTATAAATCATCTTCTATAAAAGAGATAATGGTAATTATAAAGGTCACATTAAATAAGATGTAACTAGGTCTCTAAGTAGATGAAAATAAGTGGTCAGAGAAAATAAGTACTTATATAAAAAGCATAAAAATTTATATGAAGTGAGTGAGTTAATAAATCAAAAACAATTTCATGCAAAATATAATTTTGAGGGCCTTTAATCCCTAAATATTTCATGATTTAAGAGACCATCGGTTCAACCAAAATTAAGGTATTAAGACAACATTTTATTTTGATGTCATTTTCCTAATTTTGGGACAAGAATATAATGAAATACTTTCCTTATTGGGTTCAATTTCATATGAACAATCATCACATATGGTATTTATTTGATCAAACTCTAATTCTTCACTTTACTCCCCAAAATTAATTACTAATGTTGAGTTTTTTATGCAACAAGCAATAAAAGAACCTTTTAAAGGATCTTGTGGCCTATAAAAGAGTGAAAATTATAACTATTTTTTCTAAATATCTTCCATAAACAATATAGTTAGTATAATAATCTCAAATCCTTAAAAGGTATATTAATGGTTCATCATTAACATTTAATCCTCAAATTGGTTATCTAAAAACAATGAAAAATTAACTAGGACATTCTGTAGGTCTGGGGTTGGCGTGAAACCCTTATCATCATTTGATTATGTGTTCAAGACCTCAGGACATTACATATTTGATATGTTTTCACCAATAATATAGGTTTTCCTTTTCTAAAAAAAATTAATATAATTTTCCAAATAAATGTAATGGGTATCCATGAAATTTAATAATAAAATTGACTCTTATCTAAGGTTCTCAATACAACCATTTCAAAAAAAAGTACCATAATCTTATTTAACTATTAGTACTGTGTAATTATTGATAATATAAACACTAAAGGTTAAAAATACCGTTAAAATTAAAATTATATACATGTAAAGTTATTATTACTCAAAAAAGATTTTCTATTAAAATATATGCTTTTGAAATCAAGCATATTCCTTGGATGTTTCATGATTATTATAGAGAAAATACCAAAGGTAAAATACTTCTACAATTTAATTATTTAATTACAAATATACTTCATCAAAAAATTTCCTTCCTTATTCAAAGGTTTAACCATAATATCATTTGTGGGATTCCCAAATCATGACTCATTAATTTTAAATCTAAAACACCATAGGTTTAACCATGATCATTTCTTGTCATAATCCATTCAAATTCTTCATAATGGTTGGTATAAAAAATTTCTCTTTTCATTATAATATTCCCTCAGAGTTTCAAATATGGTGTGCGGTAAGGCGCATTGTCATGTACCGAGTTACCCCGAGTCAGGCTCAGAAAACCTTATCGGGGTTATTACTCATAGGTACATATGTGCCAGAACCATGTCCACATGCAGTATCCAGACAGGGTTGTATTTATACTAGACCAAAAAAATTATATCTTACCAAAATTAAAGGATAGTATCCTATAATTATCCTCAAATTATGATTTAGGGTTATGTTCTAGTTCCCATGGTTTCCACTAAACTTCTTCTAATTCCAAATATAGCGACCCGACCCTAGTTGTCTGAGAGAAAGTGTCAAAAAAAATTAAATTGTCATGATAAAAATGAATAAAATCCAAAAAATACCATGTGTTTAGTAGTCATAGTAAACCAGATACATAAATTAGTCTTTTATTGAAAACACTACACTAATTACAACATAATTCTTTTCTTCTTTATTAATAAATAGCTTCAAGAGTAACTTTATTCCATCTAGTATATCCCTACATGACATTCATATAAATATTATTGGTTTCCTTGGGAAAAGAAAAAAATAAGTGTATACTAAAATTATCAATAAGGGTAAAGTATAGATGAAGGAAAAATGAATCAATAAGAATAATAATTATAGCATGTTGAATAACATATCAAACATACAATGTAATTAGAAAATTGAAAAAGAAGTTATAAAACAATATGGAAAGGTAATAAAAGGAAACACATTCCATAAAAATAATTATACAAGGAAAATATATATGGAAAGGTAAGAAAACTAAATGACAATCCTTTTAATCAATGAACTAAAAATGAAATGTATCCATAGATATGTGGATGAAAAATCTCATGCATGAATAATAACTAAAACAAAATAAGGGAGACAATTTCTTAATGGACATCATGTTTGAGGTACATAAAACCTATACTATCAAGACCATTCACTAGAAGTTTTAAAACTACATAACGAAACATGTTACATTTCAACAATTTATTAGTCTCATGAGAACAAATCGATGCATTGATGAGCTATATAAAGTTTGGGCACACCCATCATTTCCTACCCAAATAATTCCTCATACCAAATATTCAAAACAAAAAATTTGACTTATAAAATATCTATATTTAATCAAGAATAAAATATTATCAATATTTCACAAAATAATAAAATAACTATCAAAGTAGACACTGTATGTAAAATGGTATATGGGTTAGGAAATAGGAGATCCAGGATAAATTAAATTATAATTTAGCAGAAATTAAATGTTTAATGGTAATCAGAGATTAAATATTTCAAGGTGACCTAAAAATCCTTTTCTTTCAAAATAAAATTGAAAAAATCTTTTCTTTTGAATATGAATTTTGAAAACCAAGTTTTTAAAAGAAAACAGGTTGTGTGAATAAATAGAAAAATTAAGTTGGGTTTTCATAAAAAAAATTCTCAAACATTTTGAGTAACAAAGAGTGAAAAATGATAATATTACTTAATAAAGGTAATGAATAACCATACGAGTATAAACTAAAATGGTTAATTGTACAATGATCAAACAGTTTCCTCTGATGTAAATTCTAGTTCAAACAATCCCAAATTAAATGATATTATGAAGTGAAACCCTTGATAATATTATAAAGTTAGAGTGAGAATCAATCATTGAATAGATTATATATATCAAATTTAAATCCAAATATAGATGAGTAAATACATCAATATATATTCAATGTATTTATACACATAATAATAGATTATTAACGACTATATGGATGTAATATAACCCAATGAAAAGAAATTGGGTTATGGAATTCCTCTCTATTGGGTAACTATTAACTCAAATCCCCGTAGATGAAATAATTCAAATTGAAACAACAAATATCATGAATGATGTTGGAATCATGATATTATATTAATAATTGAAAGTATTCACACAATTTATAATAAATTTTTGCACAAAAATAAAGTGATTTTTTCAAGGGAAGGAAAAAAATCACAAAATTAGGTGATATTATATGTATAATCATTAAAAACGTTTATGATTATATTAATCTTTAAACATTACAAAGTGTTTTATAACACTTTGAAACATTTGAATCACAATATCCATGAAAGAGTATCATAAAATGAAACTTATTTTATCATGATAATAAGTAGTTTCATGATATAACATTTCAAATGGTTGTATATACACCATATAAAAAAACTATGTGAATAACAACAAATAAGTCTCAAAGGAATATAAATTGAGATGAAAACTCTTACATTGCATTTGAATCGTATCATGTGTCTTTATATTCTTAAATATAAAACTTGTGTTAATTATTTAATTTCTTGATAAAATTTTTCATGCATATCATTTCCTTAATTTTACCTATTACTGTGATGTATATGACTACTTAAACAATTATGTTTACATCGGATGTTTTGACCATGTTCATTATATGTGTCAAAAAGAACATTAGTAGATCCAATATAGTCAAAGGGGTCATTATATAAAATGTAAATAATAATAATCATGATATAATTATTAAATTTATATATAAATTATAATTTTAAAAACAATCTTGGAATATGGTTATGAACAATGAACCAATGTAATAATCATAGAGACGGTATATTATACATACGCATGAGTAATGTTCCCATTTTCGATGTTCACTATGAAAAGAAGGTAAGTAAATTATATATTTCCATAATGATAATTAAATCATAAATTACATATTATTTATTCATATATACAGATATATAATTCATTTTGTGTAAAAAGAATCTTATCCGATTGAGGAGGCGGTAGTCCACACATACTTGAACAACGTTATCACTTTTTAAGTATGTGAAAGGGTAATAAATAAAATAATATATTTTATACTTACATTCATTTAATTATTTAACTAATATAATACTTAGGTTTTCTATGTCACATATATTTAATTAAACCATCCTTTATATGACCCAACTATAGTGTGAATGAATCACATATCTTTGAGGGGTGGTAGTCCACACTTCCAAAAATGATGTTATCGTATTTACACAAAATAGAATGTATAAGGGTGTGTGTTGGACAATAAATAATGAATATTAAATTTATAATAAATATAATATAGGTCATATATAAAAATATTTCCCATCCTAATTTCCCCCTCGATAGGTGGTAATGGAAAAATGAACAATCATCATTTCGTGAGGCAAGAGTTCATCATACACAGAAGGAGTGTGTTCTTTACCCATTAGATGTATATGTATGTAAGTGTAGGTAAAACACATAAAAAACATATCAATATATTTAGTATAGTGGTTTTATTATGTTAATATGTATGATTAATATTTTAGGGGGTGGAAAATTTAATGAAAGAAAAGAGATCAATGGAAATTGTTACCTTAAAAACCGGGTTAATCCTTTTGGTTAATACCAAAGGGATTCCTTGGAAGGATTCTTTCCTAAAGGTAGGCTTAAAGTTATAGGGTAGTTATTTTTATAATATATATGTATTGATATTTTCCAAGCCAATTTTGTTTGAGATGCGTGAGTAATAGGGAGGAGTGGTGGTCTTTTATATTGGAGGAGTGGCACTCTAATAATATTTTGAAAAAAATCTTCCATCATTTAGCATGTTTTAATCTAGAGAAAGTAATTGTAAAATTTAAATACAATATAGTATATGGTCAATATATGTCTATCCAATATATCTTATAAATGTTTATAGTTCATTTTGGGCCATAAGGATAAGTTTTAGTGCCTTGTTAACCTTAATTTAGCCTTAATCGTTGAAATTAAGTTTAATCATTTCACTAATATTTTTTGTCAAACACAAAGTTTTTATTATTATAAATTAAAAATTATGATGATTCAAAATATGTAATCCAATTTTCCAAATTCAAATCATATTATGGGTGGAAATTAAATTAAATTTAATCTTGTAGATAGGATGACATTGTGGGTTCTTAAAGAGTAAACGTCTAATAGTTTGATATGTTTTTATAATCAATTTCATTATAAATTTGTTCCAATGAAATAAATTGAATAAATTTGTTAAAATATAATTTATTTAATCTTTAAAACTAATTAAAAGTGTAACATTATTTTATAAATAAATTGTATAAAAGAAAATTTTAACTACAATTAAATATTTTTTAACTATTCATTAAAAATGATATGTTTCTAAAAAATATAAAAAAATAACCCTAACCTAATTTTTATATTTAGATATCAATTATTAACATTAGTTTTACATATAAAATAAATTTAATTGTTAAAATTCATATTTAAAATAGGTTCTCCATTAAAAGGCGATAAAATATCTGTTATAAAAATAATGGTTTTTGTGCGTGAAATTGGGTTTCTCCCTATCTTATGCCAATCAAATCAATTGGATGAATATAAAAAATATTTTATTGAATATATTATGTTTATATTTTATTAAAATCATTAACTAATTGTAATTAATTTTTTTTAATACAAAACTCCATTGTAAGTGTGAATATAATAATATATATTTATATATCCAATTGGTTATTATTTTCATTTCTCATTAAATGGTTTGAAATTAATTTCTTTTATATTTATATAAAACATAAATTTTCATTATAGAGTTAGTAATATTCATAACCAATAACATAATTTCAAGGTTATATCACACTATATTAAATTTTAATATTTTAATAATACATAGTTTCCTCCTTAAACACGGTCTGATGTGTAATGAAAACTATTGAGGAAGGTTGCACTTGGGTGTAACAAAAAATAACATCATGTTGGGTGAATTAAAATATGTGGAATATATTATATTAATTTAAGATATTAATGTATCGGTTTAATATATTCCCTCTTTACACTTCAGGTTTTGTGTCATAAAAACAATTGAAAACAACTTTGTACTTTAGAATTTCAGGGTGTTAAACAAAACAAGAGGGTAAAAGAGTGGGAATCTAAATTCATAAATAAGAGGGTACATATTAGGTCATCCCAAGACCAATATATAAGGGTACACTAGAGGGAATACCAATCCCGAAACAATAGGGTTCATGGGAGGGTATCCCAAAACTGAAGCAAGTACATTGGTTATTAGCCCAATCCAATCATATAATGAAGGTATTTGTAGGTTAAAGTGACATAGGATTTTCTATGTTTATGACTATTCCGTGAGTTCCATGTCTAATTCCTTCATAGATCTTTCTCTTGTCTCCCTTATGATTTATGACTTATGAACTAGTGATATTTATTCCATGATTCATGTTTATGATATTTGATATGCAATGTAAGATCATCTAATGTTATGATCAAATTCACACACCCTTATGCCAATGTTTATGATTTAATATCTCCCTTGTTTACATTACAAGGAATCTAAGATCACCCCTTTTTTATGTATCCTTCCCTGTGTTTTGCAGATATATTTTTTATGTTTGATATGTCTAAGTAGTGTGCTAATCATAGAGAACCAAGTGAGGGATAATGTGTCTCCCTCATGTACCAGTGTTTATTTTTCCATGATTCCAAATTCACAAAATTATTATAGTCTTTACATTTCTATTTCTGTATTGTCTTAAGTACTCCACAAAAGTGATGTAATTTTAATGTATGTTATTAATTTATTGTTGTAATTTGGAGTAAAAAAATGGGATGATGACTAGAGTGAAACACATTGTGATTGTACTTACTAAGTTATAATGATATAAGAATAATAATATATATCTTAACTAACTATAAAACTCAAAAATAAGAGGTGGATTAAGTATACTTGGAGCTTGGGTGGTGGATTCCTTAGAGTAAAGAGGGATCGATTTCATTTGAATATGTAATTTTGAAAGATAAACTTTATATAATGTCTCAAATAGACATGAAAATATTTTATGAGTGGAAAAAAGGTAATATAGAATTTAATAGTTGTGTAAAAGTGTGGATTTCAGTGGATTGAAACAAACTCCTTCTAGGGAAACTATATGCAGTTTGTTTTCCTGAATGTTGGAACCTTGGAATTATCTATGTCATTTCCACCTTTAAATTTTAACATCAAGACCAAGTAAGGATTAATGTTAAAGTAAAAGGTATTGGGTGTTAATTTATTTTCATTTAATAATAAAATGGTATATTTATTTTTTTCAAATTTATATTGGTTATAATAATCATGAAAAAACTATTGAATATGTTAATTTTAAAATCTTATACATCTTTTTATAATATTAAATCTAAATTTAGGGTTATATTTTAAGGATAACCATAAGTTTTATGTCTTAAAAACTAGTTATTAGGATTTATATGATGACATTTTGTTAAGATGAATGATATTTTTGGAAAATTTTATTTCATTACCACTCATTAATTTAGTATATGAAAAAATTGTTTAAAGAAAAATGCATTTCCATTTTGTGTAAAAAAGGTTAAATTTATTATTAAACATTAATGCTTATCATTATATTAATGATTTATAAATTATGGGTCCTAAAAATTTCCTAATTTCATAATAATTATATTAATATTGTTTTGGAAGAAGGATAACTCACATTCTAGGTGACAACTCGTCACATCTAGTGAGGTAGTGTGACTTGAACCCACAACTTAAGAAAGATGAAGGTTAAATTCAATCCACTAGCCGACGTGATCTATGGTTTAGTATGGAATTGTTTTATATAAATAGATTTATGGATAAATATGATGTTGGATTTGAGAAGAATGTTATTGGATCATGTTTTCTAGATTTTATGGTAGTTAATTAAATTTTGAGAGTATTTTTAATAGGTTTAAATATATATATCACCTTTATGTATAATATAAGTGATTATTTTGGAATAATGAAATTGATTTTTTTTGGACGTATCATAAAAGGATGGAAATCACATTGGAGGTGAAACATTATTTAATTTTGAGAATTTTGTGGATAATTAGAATGAAGGGTTATTTATTTAGAATCTATGTTTAACCATCAGTGGGAATTTTGAAGTGAATTATATATTTTTCTATATGAAGAATTTAATATTTTTATTATTATAATACCTTGTTGTAACCTTTTCATTTTTGTTTAATATTTAAATAAAATGGAAGTAGTTTACTATTCTGTTATGGGTCTTATAATCTGTTAATAGTTTCTTTTAGTGCATTATCACTAAAAACATATTGGAAATTTATTCTGTGGTGTAATAGGTGATGTTGGAATTGATATAAGAAAAAAAAATTATGAAATTGTTCTTATTCAAATTGAAAGATATCAATTAATTATATTTTCTGTTCTACTCTATATTGACTGAAAAATAATCCCCCAATATTAACAAAAAGGGTCACGAAACAAAAAATATATCCTAATGACTTTGTATTAGATCAATCAATGGTATTTCAACTCATCATAGAATTATGGTTTTTTATTCATTAACATTTTGTTGAGGATTTTCATTCTTGTGATCCATGATATCTATCACAACCCATAACTATTTTTTATTTTCTTTAAAGTCTATATATTCACTTCCCATAAATGTTGTCCTCCATGGAAACTTATTTATGTGTTATTACAAATGAACTTCTTATCTAAGTTTCCTTATTTCAAAAGGAATTTTTATTAATAGTTTTTATAATGTTGATTTTCAATAAACTAATATTCTAAATATCAAACCCTTGATTTACGAGTACATGTTCAAATTATAAGGACATAATTTATTCAAGGCGGGGAGAATATAACACCACAATATTTTAAAGTATATTTATTTAAAATAAATAAAATCTATTTTATATCCTGAGATACAAATATTCCTTATATTTGAAAATAAAAACATTTTGATTGATAACCTATAAGACATACAACACGACAGTTAAATGACCTGTGAAATATATTATTTATATATAGCTATTATAACCAGACTATTGAATTATTGGTATTGAATTTTATTAACCAAATTATGTAATATATATACATAGGTCATAAAAAATATTTATTTACAAATAATTATTTAATAAGAAATTCAATTTTTAACTCAACAAATCAAAATTATCTTATGGTGAAATTTTGGAGTTTAAAAAAGTGATTTTCCAAAGAATAGTGAAGAAAGCATATTTTCATAATATGATTTTTTTATTTTCGTAATATTAATTAATTTTAAAGTCTCATAATAAAGTGAATTTATTTAATAATTAAATAATTATTATATATTATATTTAGTCTAATTAATTAAATTTTAATCATTTGATACCAGAAATTGTTAAATGTTTTTTACCTTAAGAAAACATTTTTCCGAAACAATGTAATTCATAATGTCCTTATATTTTAATAAATTAAACTATAACCCAATAAAGAATGATATAAATTAAATTTATAAATTAAATTTATATATATATATATTCATTTAAATCCATTTTATGATTATGACTAGTCAAATAGTTATTGTAAAATCAGTTTTTACAGGATAAATACATTTCTTGAAAACCCATATTTCGATTCGATTTTACAATTTATTATTAAATTATTTTCTACCACTTCAATGAATTAAATTATATAAAATTTATTTTATATTTTTAATAATAATAATTAATATTATATACTGGGGATAAAGTAATTTTTAATCATAATTATTTACGATGATAATAAAATTTATTAACTATAATTAAGGTTCAAATGAGGTCTTCCACATTACATGTGCTTATGTTAAAATTATTATTCCAGATACATGGAATATTTATTTGGTAAATTGGATTTTAAATTTATAATTATTGGATAAGTATTATCTAATTATAATTAATTTAATTTAGGAATAAAGGATTAATTACTGGTGTTAAATAAACTATTTACCGTGGTGAAAACTAAAATGGTAAATGTAATTAAACTTTAAGGACAAGGGAATAAAATGTTTAAAACATGATTACTTTCAGGATTTAATTTTATATAATAACCACAAATTTCAGAAACTCTCTAATTTTATAATTTTTGAGGATCTTGGGGTTACGGTGACTTCCCATTATTGAGTATTTGTGGGTCTTTATAAGAATGTTAGTTCTCCACCCTTATAAAAGGACACTCCCTCTCCTTTACTTTATACACTTAAAAATCCAATTTTTAAATATAATACCTTTCAAAATACCTTACATACATCCTTACCCATTACTATAGTCCTTAATTTCATTATAATTCCAAGATAGGGTGGATTTACATATAATCATAAATAGGTTTTTTAAATAAAAGGTGATGTCATTAACAATGAATTTCTATTTTATTTATTCTTACACCTCTATTAAATAATACTCAATAATGATAAAATTATATCATCAATATATCACATATAATAATATGTTATTAAGTCAATTTCATAACTTAAATCCCTCTCCACTCCATTAAATGGGAAATGAAATCATCATTTGTGTGTACAATAGACTACCGCCTCTCGAATCGATGTAATTAGTTTTCCATCACCGCATCTCATGGATATTAATGATGATGGATTTCATGTTTATAAATGATATTCATTATATATTAATAATTATTTTTATGTATTATATAGAGACCCTATCCTGTTACATAAACATGACATGATTATAAAAGTAACTACACATTTGAGTACAATCCAAGGATCGTTAAGTCATGTGTCTTGGAAGACTAGGTACATAAAACAAAAAACTTGGGGATAAAAAAAACTATTTATTTGATCTCCATAAAGATATCATAACTTAATTTGAACCCTTAGATCTTCATTGAGTACCCTGGGGAACCTAGGAATAATGGGATGAGCTAAAAATCCCAGTAAGGGAAAGAACATTAGAATAAAGCTTATGCACATGAGTTAGGATGCCCGACATAATGATATCCAAATCATGGAACATATGAAATCATATCATATAATAATGGGATCATGTAAACATGGAATCATATAAATATGGAAGAATCATAAAACATGTCATTAGTATGGGTCAAGGATAACTTCTAATCTCGTTTCCCATTTTAGTAGAGGTTAAGGCTAACCGCCAATCCTGATTCCCATTTTAGTATGGGTCATGCCTAACTGCCAATCCCAGTTCACATCGAATCTCATGAGACATAACTTTAAAAAATTCATTGGAGCACTCTCTAGGCTCAACCATCTCAAAATTTTCATGAAAATTCTTGCCTCATAAATAATCATACATAATCAACCATATATAAACATAAGGGTACCCCTGGTAAGAATTGGGTACCACAGTCACGACGTAAAGCATAACCAATGGGAATATCATGAAGATGTCCCTGAAAGAAAGGGATTAGAAAATATGCTGTCATTTATAAGGTAAAATAGGCATATGTAATGGTAACTTAGTTCAAATATAAGTGAAAACATACATGAAATATATTTGAGAAACATTATCACTGAAAAAGTTTTCTGCGATTTTATGGAAAATACTATAGTGATTTTGAAATAGAAAAGAAGAAAGTATTTTATATAAAACCAGAATTTTACCAACAGTGTTTTCATAATAAAAATTATTATTTTATAAATAAAATGGTGGATTAAAATAGAGGACATATAGAACTTGAAATTGGGTAAAAATGTGAAAAGTTCCTTTAAAACAGGTTTCCTTATCGGAATGTTCTAAGGTGGGAATTTTATAAAAACAAGTATATCACCAAAAGAGAGTGATGAAAGGGTATTGATAAATGAATTTTTAAAATATTTAAAAAATTAATAATATTTAAATAAATAGATAAGATAAATCCATTTTTATATAATAATGATAAGGAAACCTGAAAGAACAAAGAAGGTTCAGGTTGAATTTGTTACGGTTTATCGGTATGGTGTCGGGTGTACCTAAGAGTACTTTATAAGAGAGAAAAGGTATTTAAAATCACTTATAAATAATTATTTAAGTATATTTATGTGTTTAATTTTACCCCACCATTAGTAATTACAAATAAAAGTTCATAACAAATGGAAGAATCTTGAATAAAAGTTAAATAGAGAGGATACCCTACCTTAAATCTGGTTGTGTTATCCACATGTAATTGATGACCTGAATGAAAAAAGTTGGTTTATTAATTAATAAATAAAAAATATATTATATATTTAATTGATTTATTTTAACCCTTTTTGGTTCATTCAAGACCTTTTTTATTGGTTATAAGGTTTAATTTCATTGTTCGGGCTTGTTTGCTTACCTGGTTTTAATGACTGATTCGCTTACATTCCGGTATGGATAAACATGTAAGATGAAAGTGGTTGTCCTGAATGGAAGTAATGTGATATTAGTGAAAATACATTATATTACATGTTTTCTAATTTAATTTAGTTACTTATTGTGAAGTCGAATTATTATATAAAACCTTAATGACAACCATTTTTGGTAAACATTGGGTTTGATTACAATAAACATGTTTTTCTTTATAATATAATACCATTATTAAAAAAGGATTATATAACCATAAAAATGATATATTACATATATACTAATCTATTTCAACCATAACACAAATTTTCTCATGACCAAAATTAAAAATTATAATTTAAATTGATAAAATGTTGTCATTGAATGTGCTAAATTAGCACATCTCAAATGGTGATTTCATTTATTTCAAATAAAATATGGCGAAATGAGAGAAGAAAATGAATTATCCCATTAGAATAATATAATTCCATTGGATTTATGTTACTGGATTTATCATACCATTTAGTTGAAGGGAGGTGAGGAAAGAAACAAAAAGAAATGAAAGAATTGGAAAGAGGAATTTACCTCTTGAGTTTATCTCTAATGAGAACCTCTGAAGGGGATAGGTTTGGGTATTTTGAAGATGATAGGGGCTATAGGATGTGTGGTAGGACCTTTGGGAGAGATTTGGGCACAATTTTGGCAAGGAAAAAGGCTCGAGAGTAGTGAAGATAAGAGGGAGTGGGGGTTAGAGTGGAGGAGAGGAGGGTTTTCATATTATTATAATCATTAATTTATTATTTCTTCACCAAACAAGAAATAGTAAGTATTTTGTGAACATGTATAGTAATAGAATCATGTTATTTTGAACCAATTGTTATTACTTCATCATATCATCATCAATGGCTCAATAAATCCATTATTTAGTATATATCGTAAATTGTCGTATTTTACTATTCATCAAAAAATTCATGTATTTAAGAAAAAACCAAAACATTCACCCTAACCATTTTTTGACATGTGGAATCAAAAAATGAATTCCATTTTTTTGAAAGTAATTTTCTATATATGATTAATTTAATATTTAATTAAAATCATAATCTTATTATTAAAAGCTAGTTTTAAAACATTCATTTACTAATTATAAAATATAGGTACATCATACTTTCACTTGAATATTATTTTTATACTATTATAGGTAAGGTTACTATTCATTAGGTTATATCAATATTCATAAGGGTGTGTTACTATTAATAAATTTGGGTTACTATTCACCAAAAAAATTATGATTTTCCTACTAGACTCTAAAAAATATACAGATCGCAACCCTGTATGTTAGATTTTCAAAATTCAAATAACAGAAGTGAAAAACTTATTTTTAAGGGAACATATCACTTAGTAGTGAAATATGTTGTGATTACCTATGATTATTTCATATTAAAGGAATTTCCATTGAAAAACATTAGGTCGTTTCACTCTTCCCCCTTATGAAATTTCTCTCTAGAAATTTTGTTTTACTTTCTAATCCAGATACAGGTGTTGGTACTTTTCCTTCATTGTCTCTTCTAGTCCCCATGATGGCTCTTCTTACATGTGGTTCTTCCATAGTACCTTGACTAGATGATTAGATTTGTTATGTACAACATTTTATCTATGATCCAATATCTTCACTTGTTTCTCCACATAAGTAATATCATCTTATAATTGTACCACCTATTAAAAGAGACCATGTGAAGGGTCTGGTACATACTTCATTAAGAGGGATGCATGAAAGACATCATGTATTTTTGACATAGTAGGTGGAAGTTCCTGTCTATAGGCCGCATCTCTGACTCTATTGAGGATCTCAAGGGTCCGATATACCTGGGAAATAGCTTTACTTTCTTCCCAAACCTCATGAACTTCTTCCATGGTGATATGCATTGAAATACCATGTCTCCAACATTGAACTCAAGGTCTCTTCGACAGTTCTCTGCATAACTCTTCTATCGACATTGGGATTCCTTGATATGATTCTAAATGGGTTTCACCTTTTCTACTACTTCTTCGACCATTTTAGGTTCTATAAGCTTATTCTCACCAAATACATCCAAACACGCCGGTGTTATGCATCATTTCCCATAAAGGGATTCATATAGTTCCATTCAGATGCTGGAGTGGAAACTGTTGTGGTGGGAGAATTCAATCAATGGAATATTTTTGTCCCATCCTCCTTTTAATTCCATAAAACTTGCTCTTAACATGTCTTCTAGTATCTCAGTAGTACACTCAGGTTGGCCCTCAGTTTGAGGATGATAGGTCGTACTGAAGTTCAGTTCAGTTCCTAGAGCATGTTGGAGTCTTTTCTAGAACATCAAGGTGAATCTTGGATCATGATCAGATACAATAGATATTGGTACTTAATGTTGCCTTACCACATCATTGATGTAAATTTGTGCAATTTTATCCAATGAGAATTCCTCTCAAATTGTGATAAAGTGATCTATATTTGTAAGACTTTCCCCAATTACCCATATAGAATTGTTTCCTCTGGATAACCTTGGATGTCCAGTGACAAAGTCCATGGTAACGTTATCCCACTTTCATGTTGGTATGGGTAGTGGTTTCATCATGTCGTTATACATTTTCCTCTTAGCCTTCACTTTTTTACATAACAAAAAATTTGATGTATATTCTACAATCACCATTTTCATATTGTCCCACCAAAAGTTTTCTTAGATATCTCGATACATCTTTTTCCCCCTAGGTGGATAGAGAAGGTTGAGCTCTGTGCGTCATTCAGAATCTTCTTCTTTATCTCTGTGTCAGATGGTACACATAATCATGACCCAAATCTTACAACTCCTTCCTCATCAACTTTAAAATTGTAGGATTTCCTATTTCTGATAGATTCTACCCCTTTCAGAATTTCCACATTTTTCATTTACAATCCATTATTTTCTCCCTGAGAGAAGGTTTTGAAATCATTTTAGAAATGATTGATGATGTTCCCCCCTAAATTATTCCCGTGTCTATCCTCAAAAAATTTAAGAATATCGGATTCCTTTCTATTCTCATCATTAATAATGTTGCAGGATTCTTTCTCCATTGAGCATCTTCTCCCTTGTTTAGCTTACCAGGATGTTAGTGGATTGAGAATTCATAATCCTTGATGAGCTCTATCCATATTCATTGGCACATACTAAGATCTTTTTGTGTGAATATATATCTTAGACTCTTGTTTTCAGTATATATCTCACACTCCTCCCCATAGAAATAATGCCGCAAGATTTTCAGGGAAAATATCACAGCCGCCAACTCCAGATCATGTGTGGGATAGTTTCACTCATTGATTTTCATATTCGTTGAGTCATAGGATATCACTTTATCATTTTTCATCATCACAAATCCTAATCCCTATATAAGATAATCACTATACACCACAAAACAGTTCTCTACTTTTTGGGAGTGTGACTATTGGCCCATGGATAAGCCTCTTTTTCAACTCCTTGAATCAGTTTTCAAATTCTAGATTCCAGACAAACTTTACTCCCTTCCATGTTAGCTTGGTCATTGGGTTCAACAATCATGAAAAGTTATTCACAAATCATTGATAATACCCAGCTAGACCCAAAAATCTACAGATCTCTATTACATAAATTGGCATGGGCCACTCTTCGATTGCCATTGTCTTAGAAGGGTCCATAGATATCCATTTTCTAGTGATAACTTTCCCCAAGAATGACACTTCCTCCATCCATAACTCACATTTTATATACATTCCATACAACTTTTCCCTTCGTAAAGTCTTTAACATAGTATTAAAATTCTCCTCTTGTTCCTCCTTTCTCTTGGAGTATACCAAAATATTATTAATAGAGACTACCACAAAACTTTTTTAGGTAATTTCTAAAAACACTATTCCTTAAATACAGTAAAATTTATAGAGAATTAGTTTGTGAAATCTTGATCAAAGTCTACATTAGAGAAATAATTGGCCCTAAGAAGCTGCTCGAACAAGTCATCTATCCATGGTAGGGGATACTTATTCTTTATCGTGATTTTATTGAACTCGTAATAATCAGTCTAGATGTGCATTGATCCATCCTTCTTGATTAAGAGGACTGGCACACCCCACAGTTAAGCACTCGGGAGTATAAAACCATTCTCTATATTCTCCTGTAACTACTTCTTCCACACTTACAACTCTTTGGTGGCCATTCTGTAAGGTGTCTTTGATATAGGCCGAGATCCAGGGATAAGTTAAATTGATAACTCAACCTCTTAGTTAGGAAGAACACCAAACAACTCTTTAGGTAATACATTAGTGTAATCCCTCCCAATGGACATGTCTTCAAGCATGATTTTCTCATTTGTATCAATAATTTTCTCTATATATTCTTTCTTACATGGAAGAAACATCCACACTTTATATGATGATTCTAAAGAAGATTCATCTTCCTCCTTACACTTGTAAAGAATCAAAGGATGCTTCGGGGTGGGGTGAGTAGTTTCCCTTTCCCGACATTTGATGTTAGAATTGTATATAGATAGCCAATACATATCCAAGATTTCATAGTACTCCACTAAAGGAAGTATAACAAGATTTTTTGGGAGGTTCTGTCCACAAACATTAACCGGGAAGGAGTTATAAACCCTGATGCAATAATTTCCCCATTTGTTGTTCTCACGGATAACTTGACCTCCAAATTTTGAGGTGGAGTTTGAATAGTTCTACTAAACTTGAAGGATATTAAAGAATTTATAGAACCAAAATCAAATATTATGTTATCTATTCTTGAATGAATAACTAGAATACCTTTCACCACATTGTCGTCCAGCTCCAGCTTAGTAGTAGTGATTGAATAATCCCTTCCTTGTTTCCTTGGAATTTTTTGTTGATTTCCTCCAATGACCATTGGCTTCGGGAAATGTTTTGCATAATGACCATGCTCTTTATAGTTGTAACACTTCACTACTGGAAGATCATTGATATGAACCTTCTTTTCTTCTTCCACATTAGAGGGATTTTTGATATCCCTTCTACATGTTTTCATGAGATGACCAAACTTCTTGAATTTGAAGTAATTCTTGCTTCCCTTGAGACAGTTCCCATTATGCTTCTTCCCAAAACTTTTTCGAGTTGAAAAGTTAGTATTCGTTCCATCATGGTATTATTTTTGCAAAAAACCCTTATTGTTGTCCATTTTTCTCTTCTTTTCACCGGGCCCACTAGACCACTGAGAGTCTCTGATCTCCATTTCAACCTTAAGGACACATGAGACAATCTTATCATAATTTTCGAAGTCTGAAATCGCTAATTCTTTTTGATAGACTTGGAATTAATATAATAAATGAGATATCCACCTTGATTTTGGTTTTCAATACAATCCTAGAGGCATACCTTTAAAGACTTATATTGTTTGCTTCTTACACCCCGATGGACTAATATTCCTTATGCTTGAGTCTAAAGAACTCCCTTTCCATCATGAGACAGAGCATTCAAGGAAAATATTTATTGAAAACATCCTCTCGAATTCCTCACAATTCATGGATTCAATTTCCTCTTAAGAATTTGTATTATTTATCAATTCCCACCACAGATCAGTTTCCCCATAAAAATGATAAACCACCAGTACAACATTCTCTTCTTCCAAGAACAGGAGGACGAAGAATATCTTTTCAATGGAGTTAATTGTCACGACCCCCTCCCACCAAAGATACCCCTCTTGAGCTGGCAATGGTGACAGGGAGATAATGACCCCTGAGTCCCGCCTCTAGTAGGCCCCGGGTTGGCGACTAGCACCAAGGGTATGAGTTTTCACAATTATGGGAGGCATTATCCCTTTTATTATTTAGGATCGGGAAATAGGACAAGTCAACCACCAAAAAAAAGGAAAGAACAAGTGTATATAAATAAACCCAAACCAAGCCCACATACATGTTTAAACAATTTTATAACAAGGTACAAGTACAAAAAAGTTCAAAGTACAATACCAAAAGAAAAGGTACAGAAACAGCAACAACTCCAACAGTCCGACTAGTAGTGTCCCGCACGGCCCTGGTAGTCCTCCTGGAAACCTGAAAGTAAACGTAGGGTGAGCATACAAGTATACTCAGTAGGGAAACCTATAGCTCTCGTGCACAAGTGGGGAGACATCCTAATGTCCCATGAGAACAACAGAAGAAACCTAACAAGGAAATATATCCACCCAACCTCACCAGCCACACTCACCAAAGCACAATCACAGCAGGTATTAGTAGTATAAGAACAAGAGAATTGGGTACCCCGCACCATTTCCCATTAGTTAGCTGAACGTACTGACACTATCACACTCTCCTCGCCCACACACACCTGGGCCTCACAACCACGTATCCTGCCCACACACACCTGGGCCTCACAATCACACATCCCGCCCGCACACACCTGGGCCTCACCACCACGTATCCTGCCTGCACACACCTAGGCCTCACAACCACAACCACATCCCCGCCCGAAGACACCTGGTCCTCATCCCGAAGATTCTTGGGAACAGTAATAGTGTCAGAACTCTTGCCTGAAGACACATGGGCCTGAAATAGAAACCTACCTGAAGATTCTTAGGTGTAAGGTCTCCTCAAGCCATTATAGCCTATAAGCCTGCTCGAAGAGTCTTGGGCCTAATCACCCCAATCAAAACCTACCCGAAGAGTCTTGGGTGTAAGGTCGCCTCAAGCCATCATAGCCTAGGGGAGAAGGAGCAGGAAAGAGCTAGTAACTATGGGAAAACACCCTCTCCCATGAAATGGGAGTGTTCGGCACTATGTGCTCAACATGGGTGTGGTGCAATAAAACACAAAAGATACAGATATATATATATATATATAGCAACCACTCAGCCCAACCTATGGCTTCTAAAAATAGAAACTGAGCACGTGCCTCGACACTGCTACCACGAAGCATGCATTCCACAAACAACCCCAACCCCATTTAGGTGTTCAAGTTTTAGCAGAAATTAGCTTATTTAGTTCCTTAACTACTGGGAAACTATCCACAACCAACCACTTCAATCGTTCATAAATCATATCCCTGCCATCCACAAAACAAGTTAGGGAAACACAACCAGCACAAAAAAACCCTTCTTAACAACCAACCAACCCATTGATTATTATTTCTGTTTCATTACCAAGCCCCATCATTCATTAACTCTTCCATTTATTATTTAAACCCAACCCGTAGTCCGCGCACATTTAAACCCATCCCTGCATCCCCGCTGCCAACCATCATAACCACACCACACATCATTATCCCTTTAATACCACTTATTGCAGCCCCGCTGCCCATCACCATTAAACATTCACACCAACCCACTACCAAGTCAACCGCAGCCCCGCTGCTCACCCAAACCACGACAGCCCACAAAACACCCCCATCACATGCCACGTAACCAAGCTAACACCCACGTGTTCATTATTCCATTTTTTTTACCGTGGTGATCACACAAGGGTTCCATATTTTCATTTAATCAACCAACTTTACGTGATTATCCAATTTCCACATTCAACAAAGTTCCACTCACAAAAATAGTCTAGAAAGATAGGGAAACATTTAATTGTGCAAGCAAAGGCCCCCAAAGACCATTATTTTAAGTAGGCATAAGCCTATTCATTTCACAACATAATATCACAGGATATAAATGGTAAAGTAACAGCAATCACAAAATTCCCATCCCCGTTCTTTAACTAGTTATTATCTTTATTTAAAGGTTCAACCATTTCTCATGAAAGAAAAAAAGGATACCCACCCCGCATGATGCACAAATTATAGAGACGAAGGTAAAACCCCTACTTCAACAGGTTCTTGTCACAACGCTCCCCCGGATCAACTTTAGAAGACGTTCATCGGCGTCCCGGCAAAACCTCCTTGGGTGGAAGTCGGAGAGGAAAAGACAAATCAAAGACAACGGATCCAAGCTCGGAAGTTCCATCTCATCGTTACGATCCCGTGGCTGCTGACGGATCGTAAATCGGAGCTCGGACAAAAAAGTTATGGAAGAAATAGTATTTGAGTCTCTTGAGAGAGATCTGCTCAGAGGAGAGGGGAGGAGAGGTGTGAGTTGAAAGGAGGAGGGGACCCCTCCTTTTATAGGTGTGAAAAGCAAAAGTACATGGCGTGTACTTATGGTACACGGCGTGTACTCGGCAATTTTCACACAGTCTCCACGCGGCTCTGCAGCCGTTTCCTGGTCAACACACAGTTTGAAGGCAACACATACGCGGGGAAGGACTACACAGCGTGTAGATTGGACACACGGCGTATACCCATTTATTGCACACGGCAAAGACACGGCTCCAACGCAGCACACGACTGACGACTGGTCAACACACGGTAACACGTACGCAGGGAAGGACTACACGGTGTGTAGATTGGACACACGGTGTATACCAATTTATTGCACATGGTAAAGACACGGCCATCCACACGGGGTATACCCGGCAAGAGGGTACACGACGTGTACTCAAACTACACGGCGTGTAGTTGCAAAATTCTGGAAAGTGTGGGAAAAGTCTATTTTACCCTCCAGAACACTTTGTGGCCTTCTTTTTGACAAAGGAATTGGACGGAGAGGTCCAGGCCATTACATTAGATACCTCTTAAAACATTCTCGTCCCCGAGAATTCAAAAACCAACCCAGAGGAACCCAACAAGATACCTCTTAGGGTTCTCGTTATAACAGGAACCCAACCAACAACCCTAATCATATGTGTTAGGAATTCCTTCTCCTATGTCGAGATATTATCCACTTTAGGCGGCACTGACTCGCCCGCATGGGTTTAATCACATCCTCATTAATGCATCTCGATTAAGAATTGGGTCTTCCCACTTTCAGGCATTAGGATTTTTTTTCAACTCGCACTAACCCCAGCACCACACAACCAACACACTGCCCGAACACATGTGTTTGGGAAATTTATTCACCTATGTCGAGATATAATCTGCTTTAGGCGCCACTGACTCGCCCGTACGGGTTCAATCGCATCCACATTAATGCGTCTTCATAAAGGGTCAGGTTTCTCCCCTTTCCCACGCATCCGGACATGTTACACATTACCAGGGAACAAGAAAACAAAAGGTCTCACAACTGATAAGCCAAACATCCCATACATCAAAGGTACATAGTACAACATCAACACAAAGCTCAGAAGAACAAGGGAAAACACAAGTCATAACAACTCCGGGTACTGAGCATGCATCTGGGTCTCCCGCTCCCAAGAGCTCTCCTCAAGGCCGCTATGCCTCCACAACACACGAACCAAGGGAATGGTTCGTCTATGGAGCACCTTCTCTTTACGATCCTCGATTCTGACTGGTCGTTCCTCGAAGGTCACGTCATCTCCCATATCCAACTCTCCCCAGTCGATAACGTGATAGTCATTGTGTAAGTACCGACGAAGCTAGGAGACATGGAAGACGTCATGAACTTTCTCCAACTAAGGTGGCGGGGCCAGCTGATATGCCACCTCGCTGACTCGCCTCAGCACCTCAAAAGGTCTGATGAACCTAGGTGAGATCTTGCTCCCTTTCCCAAACCTTCGCTGCCCCCGTCGAGGGGAAACCTTCAAGAACACATGGCCTCCCACCTCGAACTCCAAGGGCCTCCTCCGACGATCATCATAAGACTTCTGTCGGTCCTAAGCCACCTTCATCCTCTCATGTACAAGCTGGACTTTCTCTGTGGTGCTCTGCACTACCTCTGGCCCAAGGGCACCTATCTCACCAACCTCTATCCAGCAAATGGGTGAACGACATGGCCATCCATACAAAGCCTCAAATAGTGCCATGCCAATAGTAGAGTGGAATCTGTTGTTGTAGGAAAACTCTAATAAAGGCAAGTGTCGTACCCATGATCCTCCGAAATCCAGAACGCATGCTCGCAGCATGTCCTCTAACGTCTTGATAGTCCGCTCTGTCTGTCCGTCGGTCTGGGGGTGGAAAGCAGTGTTAAGGCGTAGTTGGGTGCCAAAAGCATGCTGTAACCCCCTCCAGACTCGTGAGGTAAACCGAGTATCCCAGTCTAAGACAATAGTCCTCGGAACTCCATGAAAATGCACTACCTCGTCTACGTACCTCTGTGTTAAGGTACTCACCGGGCCCGACTCCTTGATTTCTATGAAGTGAGCCAATTTCTTCAGTCGATCCACCACTACCCATATAGCATCATAACCACCCTGAGCTCTGGGTAGTCCTGTGACGAATTCCATCGAGATGTCATCTCACTTCCACTCGGGGACATCTAAAGGATGAAACAAACCACCGGGGACACGGTGTTCAGCCTTCACTTGCTGACACACTAGGCACTTAGCCACAAACTCTGCCACGGCCCATTTCACCCCGGGCCACCAAAACTGATCCCTCTGGCCTCGGTACATTTTTGAAACTCCTGGATGTACCGCTAAGGCTGAGCTATGGAACTCACGGAGAACTCCCTCACGCATCGCCTCTGGGACAAACAACCTTCCACGGAAAAGCATCTGATGTCGGCTGTCCTCTGACCATCCCTCTGGAGCATTCCCCTGATCGACACGATCCCGCATCACCTTTGCCTCGGAGTCCCCCCCACTGAGACTCCTCCACCTGCTGCGACAAGGAAGATTGCACCATCATCTGGAACAAAAAACCTCTAACACCTTATTCCCTTGCATCTAAGGGCAGGGCAGCCAACTCTCCCATCACCTTCCAAGCATCAGCGGATTCCCGAACCACTTCCTTATGTGACTTCTTTCTCATGGAATCAGCCACAACGTTTCCCTTACCTTCAGTGTAAGAGATCTCAAAGTCATAGTCTTGGAGAAACTCGACCCATCTCCGCTGCCGTAGGTTCAGGTCATGCTGGGAGAAGATATAACGCAAGCTCTTGTGATCTGAGAAGACCAAAAAGCGCTCCCCAAAGAGGTAATTTCGCCACAACTTCAATGCGAACACTACTGCTGCAATCTCCAGGTCATGGGTGGCATAGTTACGCTCGTGAGGTCACAACTGCCTAGACCCATAACAAATCACGTCCTTCTTCTGCATCAGCACGCACCCCAGACCAAGGCTAGAAGCATCACAAAACACTTCATACAACAGCCCTTCCTCTGGAAACCTGAGTACGGGAGCACTGAACAAATTCTCCTTCAGGTAGTCAAAAGATTTATGGAACTGCTCGCTCCACATGAAGACCTGGTTCTTTCTAGTCAAAGCTGTCAATGGAGCAGCAACTCGAGAGAAGTCCAAAACGAACCTCCGATAGTAACCTGCTAACCCCAGGAAACTACGAACTTCTACCACGCTCTTGGGTGCTGCCCAAGAAACAACTGCCTCCACCTTCGACGGGTCCACCGATACTCCATGCTGACAAACCACGTGCCCAAGGAAGTGTACTTCTTGTGTCAAGAACTTACACTTCGACAATTTCCCGTAAAGCTGGTGGTGTCGAAGGACTTTCAAGACTGCCCTGAGATGCTCAACGTGCTCCTCCTCTGATCTTGAGTAGATCAAGATGTCATCGATAAACACAACGACGAACCGGTCCAGAAACTCTTAGAAGACAATGTTCATAAGTCCCATGAATACAGCTAGTGCATTCGTAACTCCAAACGGCATCACTACAAACTCGAAGTGCCCATACCTGAACCTGAAAGCTGTCTTCGAGATGTCACTGTCCTTCGCCCTCAGCTAATGATATCCTGATCGTAGATCAATCTTAGAAAACAAACCTTCTCCCCTCAGCTGGTCGAAAAGATCATCTATCCTTGGAAGGGGGTAACGGTTCCTGACCGTTACCTGGTTTAACCTTCAGTAGTCTATGCATTGCGTGAGACCACCATCTTCCTTCTTCACGAACAAAACTGTAGCACCCCATGGCGACACGCTGGGTCGAACAAAACCCTTCTCCATCAGATCATCAATCTGAATCCGCAACTCCCGTAACTCCGAAGGTTCCATTCGATAAGGGGCCATCGAAATCGGACGAGCACCAGGATGTAAGTCTATCCCAAACTCAACGTCTCGTCGGGGGGGGGGGGGGGGTAGAGTTACAACCTCCTCATGAAAAACATCGAGGAACTCCCCAACAACCCCTGGGACATCCATCATCTCTGTATCAGCTGAAACCATTGTAACCAGCTCAAAAAGGAAAGGAGAGGCTCCACACGCTGGTTTCCCGCTTGATAGCTCCTCTTGCCAAAAGAAGATACGCACTGCCCATCTACGTCGGAGAACACGACTCTTCTCCAAAAGCAGTTGATAACGACACTAACAGAAAACAACCAGTCGATGCCCAGGATGACATCGTATGGCTGCATCTGTAACAGAAGAAGGTCTCCACTAGATCGATGTGGTCCCAACGTTAGCCCACATCCCCAGAAAACACAAGATACGATGGTCTAGCCCCCAACTGGTGTACTCAGTACCAGTGGTATGGAAAGTCTCTCTACTTCTAGTCCCAAAACATGGGCTAGACTAGGTGAAACAAAAGAGTAAAAGGCTCCTGAACCGAACAAAGCAGAAACAAGAGTGCTGAACAAACAAATCGTACCTCGTACCACCTCTGGTCCCGCTGGAGCGGCCAACTCTGCTGCGTGCAACTGTCCATGACCAGATCCTCTTCCTCTCTGATGTCATCCACTTCCCCGACCACACCCTGGTCAAGGTCCCTGAGGATCGCCCTAAGGTCGGCCTCCTCCCGCAAAGTCTACCCTCGGAGGAGCATGGTCCTGCTGCTGCTGGAAGGGCCTCGCCGGCAACTGGCGCTGCTGCGGTGGGTGCTAAACCAGCCCACCTCCACCGTACGGAGCTCGGGTCGGGCACCGACTCTGAAGGTGCCCGAAACCTCCACAAGAAAAACACCTCGGTCCTGGGCTCGTGGAAAAGGGACGAGGACCTGAAGATCTGAACTAGAACTGCTGGGGCCTGCTCCCCACTGGCCTGAACCTGGAAGGTCCTGTCGCAGGAGACCTGCTGCTGACTACCTTCCCCTTTGACGAACCTGGCTGAAACACCTCACGCGGTGCACCTCCCAACGAGTGCATCCTCTCTACAACCTCCGCCTTCTTCTGTACTGCCAAGTACGTCGAAAGGGTGAAGGGGGTGACAGCATACTGGAGTGAAGGACGAAGCGCCTCCTCCAAACGTCTCGCCCGAGATTCCTCATCCGGAAAGAGATCCGGAGGAAAGCGCATGAGATCTTTGAACTTAATCCCCAGCTCTCGTACCGTCATACTTCCCTGTTGAAGGGAGTGTAACTCCTGCCGCTTCTCTACCTTGATCATGGAAGAAAGGAATTCCTCTTGGAATTCCTTCTCAAAGTCAGCCCATGGAACCTCTGCCTCTATCCTCTCTCCGAGGTAGAGCGTCCACCACTGTCGCGCCGCACCTCTCAGCTGACTGACTGCTAGGGGAACCCAATACTCCCACGGAGCACGGATCAAGGTGAAAGCGATCCCTGGCTCCTCAAACCACCCCTCTATCTCTATATCCGACGAACTACCCTCATAATTCATGAGGGTCTGCCGCTGGAAGGAACGGAGAGTCTTCTGCCACTGGCTATCTTCCTCCTCTCGGTCAATCCTCAACTGATCGACCGCCTGAATCTGCTGGGCCTCGGCTGTCTGAGCCACCCGGGGATGAAGTCCAGGTATCATAGCCGTATGGTAAACAAGGATCGCCTAAGCCCAAGTAGTAAAGAAAAACTCAAGGATTCATTTTATTATTTTATTTCAATTTCCTTCCCAGAACACCCAAATCAAGTAAAACATAAACATGATGATGCATGTACCTTCCCTAGGGTCTCTACCCTGCAATCAATGTAGTCTCACTAGGTCGTTCGGTAGGATCAGAGTCCTTGCATCGGATCACGGGGGGCCCTAAAATCCCGTGTCCTAGCCGGTCTTCCCTGGCCTATGTCACGCAACAAGATTAACTAACATTGTTTCCCTACCATCCCATGCAATCCTCACTGTGCCTAACTCCAGACTCCACCCTATCTCTCCACCATCACCTCTGATACCATTTTGTCACGACCCCCTCCCACCAAAGATACCCCTCCTGAGCTGGAAATGGTGAAAGGGAGATAATGACCCCTGAGTCCCGCCTCCAGTAGGCCCCGGGTTGGCGACTAGCACCAAGGGTATGAGTTTTTGCAATTATGGGAGGCATTACCCCTTTTATTATTTAGGATCTGGAAATAGGACAAGTCAACCACCAAAATAAAGGAAAGAACAAGTGTATATAAATAAACCCAAACCAAGCACACATGCATGATTAAACAATTTTATAACAAGGTACAAGTACAAGAAATCTCAAAGTACAATTCCAAAAGAAAAGGTACAACAATAGCAACAACTCCAACTGTCCGACTAGTACTGTCCCGCATGGCCCTGGTAGTCCTCCTAGAAACCTGAAAGTAAACGTAGGGTGAGCATACATGTATACTCAGTAGGGAAACCTAAAGCTCTCGTGCACAAGTGGGGATACATCCTAATGTTCCGTGAGAACAATAGAAGAAACCTAACAAGGGAATCTATCCACCCAACCTCGCCAGCCACACTCACCAAAACACAGTCACAGCAGGTTGTAGTAGTATAAGAACAAGAGCATTGGGTACCCCCACACCATTTCCCATTAGTTAGCTGAACGTCCTGACGCTGTCACACTCTCCCCGCCCGCACACACCTGGGCCTCACAACCACGTATCCCGCCCGCACACACCTGGGCCTCACAACCACACATCCTGCCCACACACACCTGGGCCTCACCACCACGTATCTCGCCCGCACACACCTGGGCCTCACAACCACAACCACATCCCCGCCCGAAGACACCTGAGCCTCATCCCGAAGATTCTTGGGAACAGTAATAGTGACAGAACTCTGGCCCAAAGACACTTGGGCCTGAAATCGAAACCTACCTGAAGAGTCTTAGGTGTAAGGTTGCCTCAAGCCATTATAGCCTATAAGCCTGTCCAAAGAGTCTTGGGCCTAATCACCCCAATGGAAACCTACTCGAAGAGTCTTGGGTGTATGGTCGCCTCAATCCATCACAGCCTAGGGGAGAAGGAGCAGGAAGAAGCTAGTAACTATGGGAAAACACCCTCTCCCATGAAATGGGAGTGTTCGGCACTGTGTGCTCAACATGGGTGTGGTGCGATAAAACACAAAAGATACATATATATATATATATAGAAACCACTCAGCCCAACCTATGGCTTCTAAAAAGAGAAACTGAGCACGTGCCTCGGCACTGCTACCACAAAGCATGCATTCCACAAACAACCCCAACCCCATTTAGGTTTTCATGTTTCAGTATAAATTAGATTATTTAGTTACTTAACTACTCGGCAACTATCCACAACCAACCACTTCAATTTTTCATAAAACATATCCCTGCCATCCACAAAACAAGTTAGGGAAACACAAGCAGCACAACAAAACCCTTCTTAACAAACAACCCACCCATTGGTTATTATTTCTGTTTCATTGCCAAGCCCCACCATTCATTAACTCTTCCATTTATTATTTAAACCCAACCCATAGTCCACTCACATTTAAACCCATCCCTGCAGCCCCGCTGTCAACCATCATAACCACACCACACATCGTTATCCCTTTAATACCACTTATTGCAGCCCCGCAGCCCATCAACATTAAACATTCACACCAACCCACTAACAAGTCAACCGTAGCCCCGCTGCTCACCCAAACCACAACATCCCACAAAACACCCCCATCACATGCCACGTAACCAAGCCATCACCCACATGTTCATTATTCCATTTTGTTTTAACTGGGGTGATCACACAAGGGTTCTAGATTTTCATTTAATCAACCAACTTTACGTGATTATCCAATTTCCACATTCAACAAAGTTCCACTCACAAAAACGGTCTAGAAAGATAGGGAAGCATTTAATTGCACAAGAAAAGGCCCCCAACAACCGTGATTTTCAGTAGGCATAAGCCTATTCATTTCACAACATAATATCACAGGATATAAAAGGTAAAGTAACAGAAATCAAAAACTTCCCATCCCCGTTCTTTAACTAGTTATTCTCTATATTTAAAGGTTCAACCATTTCTCATGAAAACAAAAAGGATACCCACCCCGCATGATGCACAAATTAGAGAGACGAAGGTAAAACCCCTACTTCAATACGTTCTGGTCACAACGCTCCCCCAGATCAACTTTAGAAGACGTTCGTCGGCGTCCCGGAAAAACCACCTTCGGTGGAAGTCGGAGAGGAAAAGCCGAAGGAAAGACAACAGATCCAAGCTCGGAAGTTCTGCCTCGTCTTTATGATCCCGTGGCCGCTGATGGATCGTAAATCGGAGCTCGGACGAAAAATTTATGGAAGAAAGAGCCTTCGAGTCTCTTGAGAGAGCTCTGCTAAGAGGAGAGGGGAGGAGAGGTGTGAGTTGAAAGGAGTAGGGGACCCCTCCTTTTATAGGCGTGAAAAGAAAAAGTACACGGTGTGTACTTATGGTACACGGTGTGTACTCGGCCATTTTCACACGGTCTCCACGCGGCCTCCAACGCAGCTCCGTGGCCGTTGCCTAGTCAACACACGGTTTGAAGGTAACACATACGCAGGGAAGGACTACATGGCGTGTAGATTGGACACATGGCGTATACCCATTTATTGCACACGGCAAACACACGGCTCCAACGCGGCACACGACTGATGACTGGTCAACACACGGTAACACGTACGCGGGGAAGGACAACACAGCGTGTAGATTGGACACACGGCGTATACCCATTTATTGCACACAGCAAAGACACGGCCATCCACACGGGGTATACCCGACAAGAGGGTACACGGCGTGTACTCAAACTACACGGCGTGTAGTTGCAAAATTCTGGAAAGTGTGGGAACAATCCATTTTACCCTCCAGAACACTTCGTGGCCTTCTTTTTGACAAAGGAATGGTCCGGAGAGGTCCGAGCCATTACATTAATCCATTATTCCATGTGGAGGGAACCAGAAGATATGCTAAACATGGGAGGCATTTTCCACATGAAGGATTCTACATAAAATTTCCCATTCCATGGAGGAGTAGGGAATTACACATGATTCATGTTATTATTCATAACTCTAGCCAGCTGAGAAAGTACTCTCATGATGTTTTGAGCACTCATTCTCATCATATCAGGCATATCATTAGGGAAATCTTAACATTTCCTATCACATTGATTGTTGGAACGTGTTATTCTATTTCCCACCATTAACTAAGAAAAATAATGTTTAACTAGGGGGCTTTAATACCTAGTTATTGAGAAGAAAAAGGGAACTTTTAACATAAAAGGACAAACATATAAAGAATAAGTATATCCTAACTTGTGATTCATTAGGTTTAAATATAGGTTATCCGCAATCTATTTTATAGAATATATTCTTATAGGATTTTTTTATCCCACAATAATTGTTTTTACAAAGCTTATGAATCTACCAAAACATATCTACTGGGTGTGTCAATAAAAAGAGTGTAACAAGGCCTGTTTTCATGTACCAGGATACCCCAGGTAAGGCCTGAAACTCGTTGTCAGAGTTTTCATTCCTAGGTACATATGTTCCAGAGCCGCCACTACCTTCTTGTATCTAGAAAGGGACTTATTTTCTTGAAGAAACACTTACTCTATACATACCAAAACTTAGGGGTGTTTTCTTATACATAGTCACATCCCTGAGGTTATCACTAAGGTTCTCTATTCCTAATCTCTAAAAATAACTACACCATCATTTGATACCACCTATAGAGACCCTATCCCTTTACATATAACATTACATGATTTTAAGCATAATAATACATCATAGTACAAGACAAGGATTGTTTAGTACAGTGTCTTGGAAGACTTGATACATAAAACATAAAGCATGGGGTTAATAAAACACTTCTTTATTTAATCTCAATAAAGAGCTCCTAACTTCCTTTGAGCCCTTACATCTTCATAGGGTACCCTGGGGAACACAGGAACAATCGGATGAGCTAAAAATACATGAAAGAGAAAGAACATAAGAATATATCTTAATCACATGAGTTAAAAGGCAGGACATACTGATATCCAAATCATGGAACATCTGAAATCATATCATATAAGACTAGGATAATTTTGACCTGGAATCATATAAATGTCGTAGAATAATAAAACATGTATTTAGTATGGTTCAAGTCAAACCACCAACCTCATTTCCCAATTTATTATGGGTCAAGGATAACCGCCAATCCTGATTCCCTTTTTAGTAAGGGTTAAGGCTAACTACCAATCCCATTTCACAATGCATCTCATGAGAGTTACCTTTACCCAATGCATTGGAGTGCTATCTGGGTGCACCCATCTCAAAATTTTCATAAATATTCATTCCATATAAATAATCATACATAATCAACCATATAAACACATAAGGGTACCCATAGAAATAATTGGGTACCACAATCATGACACAAAGCATAACCAATGTGTGTATCATGAAAGTTTCCATGAAAGAAAGGTATTAGAACATAAATGGATGTTCATATGGTAAAATAGGCATATAAAATGTTCTGTTATGTCAAAAAAATATTACAACATATAAGAAATGTATTTTAGAATTGTTCTAATAAAAACATTTTTCTACGATTTTAAGGAAAGTAGTTTGGATCTTTTAAAATATAAAATTCGAAAATATTTTATATAAAACCATTATTGATCCAAGAATGTTTTCATAATATAAAGACTTATTTTATAATGATAATGGTGGCTTAAAACAAATTATAGAGTATAAAAACCATTCTTTTTATTACACACTTAAACATGATTTATTACATAACCACTTCACTTGACACAACATGGTAGATCGAGAGTTCTAGTGTATTTTGGGATTAGTAACATTACATAAAGACTTAAAACATGAAACACAACTTCTTTATTTAAAACATCCTTTACATGACCACTATATTCCCTCATACTTAGCATTGCACGGGATAACATGAGGACATGCATAGGAAAAGGGTGATCTATAAAGCCCAATATGGTAGTAAACAAGGAATAACATAAAGAACAAAATACTTGTTAAGAAGTAGGTATATAAATGGATAATAATAGAAATATGAACATGAAGGCATGATATATCATTATTATCATAACTTGGAAATGTGGAAACAATAATTAACCGGGTATTAGCATGAGCCAAGGCTCATTGAACATGGAGCATGAGTAAACCCTAATTGCACTTGAATTAGCATGAGTAAAAACTCATTGCACTTGACTTAGCAAGATTAAAACATCATTTCACTTGATATATTATGATACTAATATTTACCCAATACATTGGAGCGCTATCAGGGTGCACCCTTCTTAAACATTTCATTTCATGCATAAGTGTGCCACATGGATCATACAACCTGGAATAATTAAAGATCATCATTTATTATATGATAAAGGAATGTGGAATTCATAAATTAAAATCTATAATCAATAATTAAATTTTGATAAAGGTGAATACCCTTAATAGTGAAATGGTCATGGTATTCACAACAAAATGACTTTGGCTTGGAAAATCGCAGTGCAATTTTGGCATCCCAACAATGTCGCATAAAAATTCATAAAAATGTTTGATGATAGAGAAAGGGGTGTATCATCATATGTATAATAAATGGACAGTAATGGGGTAATATAGATACATTTCCCAACGAAATTAATGTAATTTTAGATTCATAATTCAAAATAATTTCATAAATTAAAATGAGGAGAGAGAAATTCCTTACGGAATTTTGGCCTAGTAACGGGTGTACATGGGAGGAATTAATGAGACAGAAAGGGGTATCTCATGACTCAAACATATATAGGTCTCCATTGGCAAGGTTTGATATCATACCCCAACATTTTTAATTTAAAATAAAAGGGCATAACAATTTAAAAAATTGGAAAAAATGAGAAAGGAAGAAATCCCTAACATGGAAGTGTGATTCCAAAGGCATGGGTGAGGCTTGAGAGAGGTTAATTGAGATCTTGGGGAACCTTGAGAGGATTATAGAGATAATGGGGTAGATTTTGGAAGAACTCAAAAGTCTTTGAGTGAAGAATAAGTGGGATCTTGGGTGGGTTTTTATAGGAGAGATGAGGGAATTATTTATTATTTAGGTTCGGATTACCACACATTAAACTAATCTAAACCCCAATCTAGCCAACAATTATTACAATGGTTTCATTCAAATGGGAGTGGAAAACAATATTTCATAAGGCCAATGGCCTATCTTTTTAAAATATTAGACTTGTTTATTTGGTGGCGTGTCACACTCTCAAGGAAATTATTTTTAAAAGATAAAATGTTTTATAACATTGGAGGGTCCACTAAGGCTTTATAAAACAAATAAAAATACTAAAATCACATTATTTTAATGGTAAAATATATATTGTCCGAAAATAATGTTTATAGTATTTTATTACATCACTATTTGGTAATTTTGATGTCATAAATCAAATTATATTTTTAAACGGAATTTAATTTTTACCCAAAAATTTGACCCTCTCAGAAAATTATGAAAAATTAACCCTTGGATAATTTCGACGTCCTAATTCAAAAAATAATATTAATTTAATCTAAATAATTTTATAAATATTTGAATTTTTACTTTTCAAATAAAAACCGACGTTAATAAAAAATTCATGGGTTTTGACAATGATATCACTAAAACCTTAATAAAAATTACAATTGTATTCATTATATGATCATTTATGTTTAATAAATGTAATTTAATAATAATATTTTGTTAAAATATTATTTAATTCAAAAATACATTAATTCATCATAATAGATTTTTAAATTGACTAAAACGTTATTTTCACATTAAAAACTATTTACAAAGTAATAATAATAAAATGAATGAATATTGTCTATACAAAAATAATGTACATAGTAATGGTCCTAGGGTCTTGTTACATAACCCCTTATAACACCCATATAATACCAAATGGTAAGGTGTGTGATGGTGATAGACTCTTGGGTGGCTCGGATAACATCGCATGTGTGGAAATCTCTATCAACTTCCACTTATCCTGTAGGCGGTTGTGCTTGAGCTTAACTTGTTGAATCTCAAATTGGGCTTAATCAAGAGCAAAGATGCCCAATGACGCCACCTCATTTTCGTGCTCCGACAAATGGGCTTCGTACAGGGAAACTCTGTCATGACCCGTCCTCGGGGCCCGTGTCGTGACTACCCCAAGCCTGCCTTCCATAGGCCAGGGGCTGGCAACTAGCACCAAAAGCGTAAATCCCGATTAAAACGGAACACATTGCCTTTATAATGTAAACAAACACAACAGAGTATGCAAGCTGAGTAAACACTAAGTAAACTGAGTTCAAAAGTGTGTGCTGGAAAGTAAATGGGCCAGAATACAAACCCAACTGTAAGTAAGTACAACTGAAATGAAAGTACAGCAACTGAAAAGTAATGCAGCGAGTCTGAGCCATCCTCTGGAAATCCCACCTGAAGGGTGGGTACAGATAGTCTCCTCTTCACCTCGGCTCAAGCCATCCGCTCCAAGTACGTCCTGTCCAGTGATCCACCTTCAGGTGCCGTCCAGCTCCATAAGCACCCACCTTGATCAACGTTGTCCATCATCTACATCCAACACAACTTAGTGCGGGCATAGCCCATGCAAGGGTGAGTATACGCTACTCAGTAGGCACCCTGAGACCCCCAATGGTCTCCTAGAATCCACGAAGGATAAACCACAAAGGAAAGATACAATCACGAAGTAACAACCAACACTACTTAGGTATATGCCCATACATATACCTATGTCATCACTTCCAGCTCGGCTCCAGCACACGAGCCCAAAATACAACCCAGTCCACACAGAATGAACATAACACATTACACATAAGAATTCACAACCCAATCCACACAGGAAAGCACAACCCAATCCACACAGGAAAGCACAACAATCATATCGATGATATTGATTGTAATTTAAGGCTCATCTCACATAGGTATATTTCTTCATAAGGCGATAGAGATGATTAGATGTAGTCACGGATTCATCTAAGTTGTCGGACCCACATAAGATACAAGGCAAGCTATGTTGTCGGACCCACAAAGGATACAAGAGCAGCTACTCTGCCGGACCCACATAGGAAACAGTAGTCATGTACTGCCAGACCCATTAGGATACAAGAACAGTAGTCATCGCCGTCGAACCCATGGAGGATTCCAGTACGGTTGTCATCACTGCCGAACCCATATAGGATCCCAGTACAGTCATCATCGTCGTCACAGTCGCAGCCAGCTCAAGGGTTCCCACACACAGCATGCTCGATTCTAGGAGGATCCGCTCCATGAGCCAAGGAGGGGTCGATACATCAACTGAAACAATGTCCAGAGATGATGTATCCCAAATTTTCGCCTCGTCAATATGAACTCAATGTGACTGACGGCGCGTCAATCGGAAGCACGGTCTGAGAGTTATCAGTTATTTCCCCTAGGCGCCCAGTTTGTTTTTAGGATAAAACAATCCCAAACGTACTCCAGCTACGTCCAAACCTCAAGCGGAGTAAACCAAAAGAACTGTATCACTAAGAGGAATCCAAAAAAGTCGACGGCACATCAATCGGACATTTGAAGCTAAATTTTTTAGCGTTTCCACTCTGAGGGCCCAGTTTGTTTCATGTTCGAACCAACCCAGTCATACACAAAGTTCTCCAAAACCTTGAGTGTAATAAACCAAGATGATCTTCTCGATCCATGGATCACTACACAACTGACAGTGCATCGATCGGAGGTCCGTAGCCCATGTTATGTGCGTTTGAACGGATCTGTCCGGAAACAAGGGGTTTGGGCCCGGTCTGACCCGACCCAATACCCCCTGAGTCGGCACATCCCAGGTCGACCCGACCCAGACCCGCGCGGGCAGCCCAACCCAGCGCGGCTGGTTCTACCCGGTGTGGGCACCCACGCACTGAGCAGACGCGGAAGGGGGGAGGCACTGCCCCCCTCGATTTGAAATGGTGGCCCCCCATTAATGGTGGGGTCCGCCCTAATTAAACTGGGGACTTCTCCCCCCGGATTCTCGGAAATGGCCGGTCGTTTCCCGGCTGTTTGTGGCTGCTACGGGACCTGCTGGTCTCGCCCCCTGGGAGCCTCGGTGACTGGAAGTCCGTCTGCGCCCTTGCTGAACCGCCGCGGCCGGAGGCCGCGGCTTTCTTCTGTACGGCGCGGCAAGACGGCATCGCGCCCCTCCGCCGTGGCCCGCCCCGGCCGCGGCCTCTTTTGGCACCACCGATGTTGTGAGACGGTGTTGCGCTCCTCCGCCATGGCCCGCTCCGACCGTGGTTCTCTCAACCTCGCGCGGTGCAATGGTTCCTCCTCTGTTTCAAGTCAAGAAGGAAAATCAATCAACAAAAAGCGGAGGAGGTTCAGCCGTGTTCGTGTCGTCCAACCTCCTCCCGTTATATTGATAACAGGCAGCCAATATTAACTTTGAACGTCAAAATAATCATGAACGTGAAAACAGCACCTACCTCAAAGAAGATCAAGGAAGCTCGTGTTGCGGAAAACGGCGTCGCGGGTGAGGCTCTGTGTACGTCAACGGGAAACGTCCGAGGAGGAAGGTACTTCTCCCTTTCTATGATGTGGAGAGAAGATAGAATGGTGTGTCAGTGTTCTTCGCGTTCTTCAAGGAGGAATATGAAGTTCTTCAAAGTGTAGAACTCTTTACCTCTCAAATATCCTCACAACACAACAACTCCCAAAATAAAATAAGCTACACCTTATTTTATTTTAACTTTTCCAAACCTTTCAAAATTCAAAAGTTGAATTCATTTCATTAATTAAATCTAGTGTTTTCAAAATTAATAGGGGAATAAGTTGGAATCACTAATGTGGAAGAGGAGTTAAGGGAAATTGAAGGGGTGGGGCTCGTGTGGGCCCCACCTCACTAATATCCTTTCAAGAGGATTTAGGTTCAAGTGGATCCCACTCAACTCCCACACATGGGGTTAAACAACATGGATGTGAAATAAAATTGTAACTCAATTTTTATTTCACATTAAACTTAATCCTTTTTTAACAGCTCTTCCCGATCAAACGCAACTCCAGAAAAGGTCTTCTTAAGCAATTACCGGCACTGCGGGTTCATTGGTGTCCTCAGATTTCGATTCCGACCACCGATTCAAAAGATAAAAAAACCTGCTCGTTCGTTCACTGAATGTACCTGAGCTAAACTTCAGAAATTGATTCCGGGCACACCAGGCCTCGAAATCAGGTGTTGTCAGAAACTACATACTCGTAAAATCCCAATGAATTTAAGAAAAAATTTCCCATGAAATTTACGTGTCTTTACATTACTCCCACCTTAGGGCTTTACATCCCCTTAAAGATACATCACAAACTAGGGAAAAAATGAGGGTACTGTGCGCGCATATAAGCCTCCCGCTCCCAAGTGCTCTCCTGGAGGTTCTCGTGCTGCCACCTGATGCACACTAGAGGAATCGACCGCCCACATAGGACCCGCTCCTGTCGATCCTCAATCTCCACCGGGAACTCCGCAAAATTTTCCCCGTCATCAATGTCCTTCTCCCCATGGTCGATGATATGAGTCGGGTCATGCACGTATCTCCTCAACTGAGATACATTGAAGACGTCATGCACCCGGTGCAACTGAGGTGGTAGAGCCAGGCGATAAGCCACCTCGCATGTCCTATTGAGAACCTGGAATGATCTGATGAAGCGCGGAGATAACTTGCCGCCCCATCCAAATCTTCATAATCCACGTCGAGGTGAGACCCGTAAGAAAACGTGGATGTCATCCTTGAACTCTAGTGGTCTCCGCCTCCTGTAAGCATAAGACTTCTGTTGCCTCTGAGCTATCCTCATCATCTCTTGGATGACCTGGACCTTCTCTATCATGGCCTGGACCATCTCTGGTCCCACAAGTGCTGAATCCCCAGGGTCTTTGTAGCACAGAGGGGATCTACAAGGTCGGTCGTACAATGCCTCGTATGGTGCCATCCCGATGGTGGAGTGGTAGCTATTGTTATATGCAAACTCCACCAAAGGTAGATGATCCTCCCAGCTACAGCCAAAGTTGAGGACAAATGCACGGAGCATGTCCTCGAGAGTCTGAATGGTCCTCTCCGTCTAACCATCCGTCTGAGGGTGAAAGGCGGTGCTCAGGCATAGGTGTGTCCCAAATGCCTCTTGTAACCCCTTCCAAAGCTGGGAAGTAAAGCAAGCATCTCGATCGGAGATGATAGACGATGCCACACCATGAAGCAGTATGATCTATTGAATGTATAGGCATCCCAAGCTCTCCACTGAGCCTTGCTCTCTGATGGGTTAGAAGTGGGACAACTTGGTGAGTTGGTCGACAATCACCCAAATGGAGTCGTGACCTCTGGAAGTACATGGAAGTCCAGTCATGAAATCCATATATATCCCATCCGAATTCCACTCCGGGACCTCCAAGGTATGTACCAAGCCTGCTAGTACCTGGTGCTCTGGCTTCACCTACTGACAGGTGAGGCATCGAGAAACAAACTCTGCCATAGCCTTCTTCATACCTTGCCACCAGTGCTATCATCTGAGATCCTAGTACATCTTCTCCACTCCTGGATGTACCGCTAAAGAGGAAGTGTGAAACTCTCTCAGCACCTCCTCCTGTAATGCAGCTGGTACCATGGTAAGTCCTCTGAAAAGGATGAACTGCTCTCCTTCTAAAGAGAATCCATCAGGTGCCTATCCTATGGAAATATGTGCACACCGCGTCTCACAGCCAACATCCCCACACTGTGCCTCTCTGACCCGCTGAAGAAGTGGAGGTGTGACTGTGAGAGTCTGAAGAAAGGCTGCCCCATATTTATCCATGAAGGATATCCGCAAAGTGGCTAGATTCTTTTTCGCCTCTCCAAGTACCCAAATGCCCGTCCTCCTGTGGAGAGAATCAGATACTGCGTTCCCCTTACCAGGAGTATAGATTGTCTCAAAGTCATAGTCCTGGATGAACTCGAGCCATCGCCGCTGTCTCGGGTTCAGGTCCTTCTGTGTGAAGATGTTCCTGAGACTCTGGTGGTCAGAATAGACTATAAAGTGCTCACCCATTAGATAGTGCTGCCACATCTTCAGGGCGAAAACCACTGCTGCTAAATCTAGGTCATGGGTAGCATAGTTCTTCTCATGCTTCCCCAACTGTCGTGATCCATAGGCGATCACTGCCCGCTCCTGCATCCGGACACACCCGAGTCCGGTCCCTGATGCATCGCAATAGACTTTTTACCCTACTCCCTCCTCAGGTAGCCTCAAGATGGGAGCACTGGTCAATCTCTATCTTAGCTCTTGGAAGCTCTGATGACATCTATCTGACCACACGAAGGGTTTCCCCTTTTTCGTCAAAGA
Organism: Viscum album; assembly: GCA_963277665.1. Taxonomy (NCBI): domain Eukaryota; kingdom Viridiplantae; phylum Streptophyta; class Magnoliopsida; order Santalales; family Viscaceae; genus Viscum; species Viscum album. Next base: position 298,375,420 of record OY728137.1, on the reverse strand, counting down.
TGAAATCAGTTCTACAACTCTGGAGAAGTCTGGCACAAATCTCCGCTAGTATCCAGCCAAACCTAGGAAACTCCGCACCTCCGTTACGCTCCTGGGTGGCTCCCAAGCTAGCACTGCCTCGATCTTCGCAGGATCCACCGCAACTCCCACCTCAAAGATGACATGTCCCAAGAAATGGACCTCACGTATCCAGAACTGACACACTGAGAGCTTACCATAAAGATAGTGCTCTCGGAGTATATCCGGTACAACCCGCAAGTGGTATGCGTGCTCCTCCTCAGTAGTCGTGTAAATAAATATATCGTCGATGAATACTACAACATATCGATCGAGGTAAGGCTGGAAGATCATGTTCATGAGGCTCATGAACGCTGTTGGAGCATTGGTTACGCCGAAAGGCATAACAGAGAACTCATAGTGTCTATACCGATGCCTAAAGGTCGTCATCTACACATCCTCATCTTGAACTCTGAGATGATTATAACCTGACCTGAGGTCTATATTTGAGAACCATCGTGCTCCCTTGAGCTGATCGAAGAGGTCTTCAATCCTCGGAAGTGGATACTTGTTCTTCATGGTCACCTAGTTCAGGCGACGGTAATCGACACACAGTTGCAAGCTCCTGTCCGCCTTCTTGGCGAACAAAATCGGGGAAGCCCAGTGTGAAACACTGGGTCGAATAAATCCCTTGCCCTGCATGTCCTCCAGCTATACCCGTAGCTCTCAAAGATCAGTGGGAGCCATCTGATATTCTGGTGTAGATATCGAGGATGTCCCGGGGTACAAGTCAATATAAAAGTCTACCTCTCTACGGGGAGGTAGTCTAGGAACGTCGTCAAGAAAAACGTCCGCATACTGATCCACCACAACAGGGAAACTCGGACTCCACACGTCAACTTCTCCTAGGATGAGGCTAGCCAACTAATGAGTGATCGGCTGTTCTCTCCTCTACGTGGGTCTATCCTGCGCTGCAAAGGCTCCATTCTCGCCGGTGAAGGTGAACCTGCTCCCACTGTGAGGACACACCACACCTTGCGCCTAATACAGTCGATCTGATCATGGACCGTAGATAACCAATCCATGCCCAAGATGACGTTGTAAGGCCTCGACACTACTACAAGAAGATCCTAGCCAAAGATCTCGCCTTCTAAAATAATCTCACACTACCGGAACCAATGCGTAATCATCGAGTATGCTCCCGTAAGAGTCTCTAGTCGTAAGGATCGAGCCAACGGCTCCGTCAGAATCTCCGAGCTCCGAACAAGGGCAGCGGCTATGAATAAATGACTCGTTCTTGTGTCTATAATAACTACAGAAAGGGTGGAGTAGACACAGATAGTACCTCGAATCATCTCTGGTGCACCGTGGTCATAGGCCTCCACTGCCTAAAGCTGCGCCTGCCTCTGTTTGCCAGCTCCCTGTGGTCGGGGTGGACCTCCTGGTGGTGGTGGTGGTAGAGTCTCAAAACATCGTCCACCACCTGCCGCTCGGCCAGCTCCTCTGCCTCGTCAGCCTGCTCCCTGCGGACCGCCACGATCGAACCTATGCCTCTGCCTGGGTGGTCCCTTAATAGTCTGTTACTTGTCTGCATGGCGAGCCATGCAGTCACAAGTCATGTGGCCATGCCCGCCACATGCATAGCATTGTCCACTTCTCGGAAGGCTGGCTCTGTGCCGTCTTCCCCGCACCTCTGAGCCAGTATTCTGAGGTCGTCTGCCCGATGGTCTAGTACGCTTGGACACCTGTGACATCCATCGACTGCCAGCCGCAGAAGACTCTGCTACGTGCCGCCCTGGGGTAGGTCTCGCTGCTGGTGTAGGCTCAGCAAGAAATCTCTCCACAAGAAGGTCTCTCTCCAGTACTCCTTCCTGCATCGGAATACTGAGGGAGATCATCGATGCCCTGATCTCATGCCTCAGTCCTTCCTCTAAGGTCAGAGCCCAGAAGAATGGGTCTCGTACCATGTCTGTGGAATAGCGCGAGAGGTCGGTAAACCTCACCAATTATTAGGCTACTGTCATGCTGCCCTGCCGCAGTTGTAGCAACTCCGGAATGTGCACCGCTCGGAGGGTGGCAGGTACGAACTCCGAGCGGAAGAGGCTATTGAAGTCCTACCAAAGAAGAGATGCCTCATCGTGCACCTAGAGCATCAAGATCCACCATCTTCCTACTGCCGCGTGCAGGAGACTCGCTGCAAGGATAACCATGAGGTCAGCTGGTGTCCCCAATAACCTGAAAACTCGTACAATAGCCTCCATCCAATCCTCTGCTGCCTGAGGGTCTGTCTCCCCATGGAACCTAGGTGGTCTCTGACGCTGCAACTCATGAAGTGCACTAAGGTGACGTGCACTCTCAGTGGCTGGGGCTAGTGGCATCGGTGGCTCGGCGGGTAGAGGTATTGTTGGTGCCTCCACTATAATAAGGCCCACACCAAGGCCTCGTCGCTCGGTGGGCTGTCGTCTCGCACAAACCTCAGAACCCTAGCTGGCTGCCATCGTGGGGCCATCTTGAAAAGAAACAGTTATGCCACGGTCAGTACAGTATACCCGGTGAGCTGACACAGTGTAATCACAAATAAAACTTTTGAAACACACATGCAATCAATATTTTCGTGCATTGAGTCGGAAATCAGAAGTCAGGGTCCTGGTGTATGGATACGTCGGCCACCGCACCAACACTAGACTCCCTGGATTGATAACCACACTCAATACCCTTAACACTATTGCTTCACTTAGAAGAAAGATCAAAGTCCTGAGTTCTGCGGTAGAACTGAACTCCTTTGATACCAATTTGTCACGACCCGTCCACGGGGCCCATGTCGTGACTACCCCAAGCCCTCCTTCCATAGGCCAGGGGCTGGACACTAGCACCAAAGGCATAAATCCCAATTAAAAGGGAAGGCATTGCCCTTATAAAGTAAACAAACACTACAGAGTACGCAAGCTGAGTAAACACTAAGTAAACTGAGTACAAAAGTAGGTGTTGGAAAGTAAATGGGCTAGAATACAAACCCAACTATAAGTAAAGTACAACTGAAATGAAAGTATAACAACTGAAAAGTAAAGCAGCGAGTCTGAGCCTTCCTCTAGAAATCCCAACTGACGTGTGGGTATAGATAGTCTCCTCTGCACCTCGGCTCCAGCCGTCCGCTCGGAGTACGTCCCGTCCAGTGATCCACCTCCAGGTACCATCCAGCTCCATGAGCTCCCACCTCGATCAGCACTGTCCATCGTCTACTTCCAACACAACGTAGTGCAGGCATATCCCGTGCAGGGGTGAGTATACGCTACTCAGTAGGGACCCCGAGACCCCCGAAGGTCTCCTAGAATAAACGAAAGATAAACCAAAAACGAAAGATAGAATCAAGAAGTAACAACCAACTCTACATAGGTATATTCTCATACATATACATAATTCATCACTTCCAGCTCGGCTCCAGCACACGAGCCCAAAATAAAACCCAGTCCACATAGGAAAAACATAACCCATTCCACATAGGAATTCACAACCCAATCCACATAGGAAAGAAAAACCCAATCCACACAGGAAAGCACAACAATCATATCGATGATATTGATTGTAAATGAAGACTCAGCTCACACAGGTATACTTCTTTGTATGGCGATAGAGATGATCAGAAGTAGCCACTGATTCATCTAAGCTGTCGGACCCACATAGGATACAAGACCAGCTAAGCTGTCGAACCCACAAAGGATACAAGACCAGCTACTCGGCCAGACCCACATAGGATACAAGTATAGAGTCCAATACTGTTGGACCCACATAGGATACAGGAACAGTAGTCAAGTAATACCGGACCCACATAGGTTACAAGAAAAGTAGTTATCGTCGTCGAACCCACATAGGATTCCAGTACGGTTGCCGTCACTGCCGAACCCACGGAGGATCCCAGTACAGTCGTCATCGTCGTCACAGTCGCAGCCAGCTCTAGGGTTCCTGCACACATCATGCTCGATTCCAGGAGGATACACTCCACGAGCCAAGGGGGGCGATACATCACCTGAAACGAAGTCCTGAGTTGATGTATCCCAAAGTTCAGTCTCGTCAATAGGAACTCAACGCCACTGACGACACGTTAATCCGACGCCCGGTCTGAGAGTTATTGGCCTTTTCGTCCCAGGGGCCCGGTTGGTTTTTAGGATAAAACCGACCCGCCCGTACTCTAGGTGCATCCAAAACTCAAGAGGAGTAATCCAAAAGAACCTTCTCACTAAGAGGAATCCATCAAAGTCGAGGACACGTCAATCAGATGTCTGGAGCTCATGTTATAAGCATTTCTGCTCCGAGGGCCCGATTGGTTTCATGTTCGAACCAACCCGGTTATACCGAAAGTACACCAAAACCTTGAGTGTAATATTCCTAAACGACCGTCTCGATCCAAGGATCACTACACAACTGACGGTGCATCGATCGGAGGTACGTAACCCATGTTATGGGTGTTTAAACGGATTTGTCCAGAAACAGGGGGTTTGGGCCCGGTCCAGATCGACCCGACCCAGGTCCGGGTCCGGCCCGGTTGGGCGTGGCGAGGCCCGGCTGGCGCGGCCCAGCCCAGCCAGTGCATCCTGGAATGGCGCAGGGGTTCGGCCCAGCGCAGGTGGCCTGGCCCAGCTCGGGTGGTCTGGCCCGGCGCGGGCGGTCTGGCCCAGCGCGGGTGGTCCGGCCTGTCCCGGCCGGTTCGGCCCAGTGCAGGCACCCACGCGCTGAGCGGACGTGGAAGGGGTGAGGCATTCCCCCCCCCACGATTCGAAATAGTGGACCCCCATTAATGGTGGGGTCCGCCCTAATTAAACCAGAGGATGCCCCCTGGATTCTCGGAAATGGCCGGCCGTTTGTGGCTGTCGCGGGACCTGCCGGTCCTGCCCCCTTGCTGAACCACCACGGACAGAGGCCGCGTCTTTCCTCTTCCTGATGTCACGCAACGGAGCCGCTCCCCTCCGTCGTGACCTGCCTCGGCCATGGCCCTCCATGGCGCTCTGGCGCGACACCCCTCCACCGAGGCCCGGTTCCAGCCGAGTCCTCTTTCGGCTCCACTGGGGTGGCACGACGGTGTCGCGCTCCTCCGCCACAGCCTGCTCCGGCCACAGTTCTCTCGACCTCGCATGGTGCAATGGTTCCACCTCTATTTCAAGCCACGAAGGGAAATCAATCAACAAAAAGGGGATGAGGTTCGACCGTGTTCATGCGGTCCGACCTCCTCCCATTATATTGATAACAGGCGGCCAATATTAACTTTGAACGTTGAAATAATCATGAACGTGAAAACAACCCCTACCACAAAGAAGTTTGAGGAAGCTCGTGTTGCGGAAAACGATGTCATGGGTGGGGATCTGTGTACGTCGATGGGAAACGTCCGAAGAGGAAGCGATGTCTCCCTTTCATTGATGTGGAGAGAAGATAGAACTGTGTTTCGGTGTTCTTCGCATTCTTCAAGGAGGAAGATGAAGTTCATCAAAGTGTAGAACTCTTCCTCTCTCAAATATCCTCACAACACAGCAACTCCCAAAATAAAATAATCTACACCTTATTTTATTTTATCTTTGCCAAAACTTTCAAAATTCAAAAGTTGAATTCATTTCATTAATTAAATCTAGAGTTGTCAAAATTAATGGAGGAATAAGTTGGCATCACTAATGTGGAAGAGGAGTTAAGAGAAATTGAATGGGTGGGGCTCGTGTGGGCCCCACCTCAATAATATTCTATCAAGAGGATTTAGGTTCAAGTGGATCCCACTCAACTACGACACATGGGGTTAAACCACTTGGATGTGAAATAAAATTGTAACACAATTTTTATTTCACTTTATACGTAATCCATTTTTTAAACAACTCTTCCCGAGCAAACAAAACTCCAGAAAAGGTCTTCTTAAGCAATTACTGGCACTGCAGTTTCAACGGTGCCCTCAGATTTTGATTCCGAGGACCGGTTCAAAAGATAGAAAAACTCGCTCATTCGTTCACTGAACGTACCCGAGTTAAACTTTGGAAATTGATTCCGGGCACACCAGGCCTCGGAATCAGGTTCTGTTAGAAACTGTGTACTCATAAAATCCCAAAGAATTTAAGAAAAAAACATTCCTTGAAATTTACGAGTCTTTACAAACTCTACGGGATGAGGTCATCGCTTCCTTTGTCTGGGTAAATTGTATTTGTTAAAGCCCTATATTTATACTAATCATCTGATCACTATTAAACAACTACATTAGAAACGGTAAAAATTCATAATGGTATTATATAGTCCAAAAACATAAAACCATGGAAGTGCATATTTTATATAACAATTTTTCATAATAAGACATTTAATTAGATCAAGCATAATTTTAATTGACACAAGTTTGGGTTGTTAAAATATTCCAACCTTAAGAAATTCCACCCTCAAAGTTTTATTTTCCTACACTAAAACAGATGTAGGTAACTCTCCTTCATCACTCCCTCTGATTCCCATGTTGCCTTTTCAAGCTTGTGGATTCTTCAGAAAACTTTCACGAGGCGAATTGTCTGATTTCATAGAACTTTTTAACAGTTATCTAAGATCTTCATTAGCTTCTCTTTATAGGATAGTTCCATATCAAATGGTACCACCTCTAGATTGAGTATATACAATGGGTCATGTATGTACTTCCTCAAGAGTGATACATGGAACAAATCATGTACTTGAGATAGGGTTGGTGGGAGTGCTAGTCGATAGGCCAGTGCTTCGATTCAATGAAGGATCTCAAAAGGTAAAATATACCTTGGACTAATAATTCCCTTCTTCCCAAATCTCAAAACAATCTTCCACAGTGATATGCAGAGGAATACAATTTCTCCGACATCAATCTCTAGGTCAATTCAACGATTATCAGCATAGCCCTTTTTTCGACTCTGAGCAGTTTTAATGTGATAAAGAATGTTCTGAACCATCTCCACCATTTCATTGACCATTTCTCACCCTAAGAGTTTTATCTCACTAACTTCATCCCAACATGTCAGTGTTCTGCACTTCTTCCCATATAGGGATTCATATGGTGCCATTCAGATGCACGAGTGGAAACTGTTATTATAGGAGAATTAAACCAGTGGATGATGTTGATCTCATCCTCCTTTGAATTATAAATAACATGATCATAACATATCTTCTAGTGTCTGAATAGTTCTCTCAGATAGGCCATCAGTTTTAGGATGATAGGCCATAATAAAGTTTAGCACAGTATCTCGAACATGTTGATGACTCTACCAAAACATAAAGGGGAATATTAGATCTCGATTGGATACAATAGATAGTGGTACTCCATGCCACATTACAACATCTCTGATGTATATCTAGGCCAGTTTATCTGGTGATAAATCCTCCCAAATTGCAATTAAGTGTTCTATCTTTGTAAGATGATCCAAAATGACCCATATAGCATTGTTTCCTTGGGTTGTCTTTGGAAGTACAGTGACTAATTCCATGGTAATATACTACCACTTCCATATTGGCATGGGTAGTGGTTTCTTCATCCCATTAGACTTTTGCCTCCCAGCCTTCACTTTCTGACATACCATGCACTTTGATGTATATTCAAAAATATTCCTTTTCATATTGTCCCACCAAAAGTTTTCTCAGAGATTCTAATATAACTTTGTGCTCCCTAGGTCTATAGAGAAGGTTGAGCTATGTGAATAATTCAGAATCTCCTTCTTTATCTCTAGATCAGATGGTACATATAATCATGACCAAAATCTAACAATTCTATCCTAGCCAACCACGAACTCTAAGGATTTCAAATTTATAATAGCTTCCACTCTTTTCATAATTTTGACATCCTTTTATTAAGAATCCTTTGTTTTTTCCATGAGGGATGGTTGACCAATAATTTGAGAAAGGATATATTATGGTCCTCCATTAATAATTCCAATGTCCATCCTTCGAAAATATATGATGATTGGATCCTTTTCAACTCTCATCATTGATAATGAAGCATGATCCTTTCTACATAGAGAATTTTCCTCCTTATTCACTTTCCCAGGGTGGAAATGGATTGAATAGTGATAGTATTTGATCAGCTCTACCCATCTTCATTAGTGTATGTTCAAATATTTTTTTGTGTATATAAACATGAGGCTTTGTGGTCCATATATATTTTAGACTTCTGCCTAAAGGGGTAATGCCACCAAATTTTTAAAGATAAGATAACTGCAGCCAACTCCATATCATGTGTTGGATAGTTTTTCTCATTAACTTTCAATTTTCTTAAATAATAGGCAATGACTTTGTCATACTGCATCAAAACACAACCTAGGACCTTCTTCGAAGAATCACTAAATACCACAGAAAGTTCTCCACTCATGGGTAATGTGAGCACGGGCGGTGTGATAAGCCTCATTTTCAACTCCTTGAAGCTCTATTCACATTCATCACACCATGAATACTTGACTCCCTTCCTAGTTAGCTTGTTAATAGGGTTTGAAAATCATTATAAGTTTCTCACAAATCGACAATAATATCCAGCTAAAGAAGATACAGATATCAGTTTCCGATGTCGGCCTCATCCATCCCTCATTTGATGCTATCTTGGATGGATCAATATATTTCCCATTGCTTGTGTTGATATGACCCCAGAATGAGACTTTCTTCAACCATAACTCACACTTGTTGTACTTTTCATAGAGCTTCTCCTTTCGCAAGGTCTCTAGTAAAGTTCTTAGATGCTCCTCATGCTCCCCATTGGTTTTGGAGTATAATATAATATCATCTATAAATACTACCAGAAACTTGTCGATGAAATACCTAAATACTCTATTAATCAAGTCCATGAATATTTATGGAGCATTGGTGTGTCCTAAAGGCATTACTATGAATTCATATTGCTCATACCATGTACGAAATATAGTCTTGAGGATATCCACCATCTTCACCCTTGGTAATATCTCGACTGCAGATCCAACTTGGAAAAGTATTGTGCTCCACATAGCTGATCAAGCAAGTGTTCAATTCTAGGTAGATGAAACTTGTTCTTTATCATGATTTTTTTGATCTCACGATAATCAATGGAAAGGTGCATTGACCCATCCTTCCTCTTGACAAAGAGGACTGAAACACCCCATGGTGAAGCACTTGGGTGTATAAACCCTTTATTCAGATTCTCCTATAGTTTTTTCTTTATCTCCCCAAGCTCTATAAGCTCCATTCTATATGGAGTCTTGGATATTGGCAACGCCCCAGGTATAAGTTCAATTGAGAATTCAACATCTCTTCATGGAGGAAGACCAAGAAATTTTTCCAAAAACACTTTATTGAATTCCCTCACAATAGGCATGTCTTCAGGGATGGTTTGTTACAACTGGGTTTCAGTGACAGCACAGCCACCCCGCCCAAAACATAGTCGTTGGGCTCTGACCTACCAAGTACCACCAGGTACCCCGCAGACATGTGGGGCCCACCCCAGGGTCCACCCACATGCCTGAACGGGTCATCCGACTAATTATTGTCTCTACAGGCCAACACATGTCCTTTCTAGTGTGCTTTGTCCTCACTCACACACACCCTGGGAAACTTTCCAGAAGGTCACCCATCCTGATCACTACTCTAGGACAAGAACACTTAACTGTGGAGTTCTAATCAGACAGGCTCCCTAAAAGAAATGTACACCATGTTGACATGAGTCATATCATTTAGTCATTTAACCCTTTATCATTTGAGGATGTTACAATCACACCCCTTTAGAGCACAATGTCCTTGTTCTGGTCCCTACATCTCAACCCAGGCAGTGCACCGCACTTAAGGCTGGGTACCACCTCTGATACCAAATGTGACAATCGGGTCCCAGTGACAGCATAATTACCATGCCTTAACATGGTCATCGGGTCCTGGCCCACCAAGTGCCACCAGTTGTCCCGCAGATACGTGGGCCCCACCCTAGGTCTCACCCATGTGCCCGAATGGGTTATCTGACTAATGACAGTCCCCACAGGCCAACACATGTCCTTTCCAGTGTGCTTTTTCCTCACTCACACACACCATGGGAAACATCCCAGAAGGTCACCTATCCTGATCACTACTCCCGGCCAAACATGCTTAACTGTGGAGTTCTAATCAGACAAGCTCCCAAAAATAAAGGTTCACCTTGTTGACATGAGTCATATCATTTAGTCATTTAACCCTTTATCATTTGGGGACGTACATGGTTTCTTCCTTAGACTCAACCATCTATTCCAGATACATGTGATCACAGGGAATTAATATCCACTCTTGAGATGATTATGAAAAAGTTGATTCATATTCTTCCTTGAACATGTATAGAATCAGGGGTCGATTCTCCATATAGAGAGTGATTTCACTCTCACAACTATTTATGTTGGTTCTATATAATGAAATCCAATCCTTTTCACCACTTCATTTTTGAGGTTCACTTCGGTAGTAGTGATGGAAAAATCTTTCCCCTTCTTCGTTGGAGGTATTTGGTTGCCTCTGAAAACCCTAGGCTTAGGGCACTGATTTGCAACATGCCCTGTTTCTTGGCAGTTGACGTAATGAACAACGCGTTGAGAGTCAAACAGAGCATTTCTCTCCCTTGTCACAGCTGTGGGTTTTTATTTTCGGTATTTAACAGCTTGGTTCCCTTCTCTTCTACACCTAAAGCATTTCATCATCCCCTTCAGGCAATTTATGGGGTGCTTATTTCCCTACCTTTGGAAAGTGGGGTGCTGGATTTTCGTAGCACCATTAAATTTTTCCATTAGACCTCAGGAATTAAAGTCCTCCTTATTCTTCTTATCTCTATGATACCCTTGATATTCTTTGATCTCTATTTCTACTATGAAGGCACATCAGAAAATTTCCTTATACCTATCAAAGTCATGGATTGCCAGGGATTTCCATAGTCTAGGTTTCAACCCACCAAAGATGCGGTCAACCTTGAATTTGAGGGTAATGAAAAATCTGGAGAAGTATTGTGCAAGCCTTATGAGGTTTGCCTCATATACTCTAATGGATTTGTCATATTTTTTCTAGAGGGAAAGGAAATACCTTTCCATCTTATGTAGGAGGGTGAATATAAAATATTTTTCGAAATACATTTTCTGGAAATCCTTCCATTCCAACACCTCGATATCCTCCATAGGCTTTGTTTTTTATCAATTTCCATCATTTATCAGCTTTACCCTCCATATGATAATCCTACAGAAGAACCTTCTCTTCTTTGGAACATTGATGGATGGAGAATATCTTCTCAATGGAGTTAATACACTATTCAGCAATTAAGGGATCGAATGATAAATTAAAATTTGGAGGACTTTTTCTCATGAAGCTATCAATTGTGACTTATTATTTCCTATGGGGTGTTGAATGTTACACTTTAAACATGTATCTATTCAAATCTTTAGTTAACTGAGAGAGTATCATGACAATTTTTGGGATTCCTAGTCACATTGGATTGGGCATCTCATTTGAACAATGGTCACATTGATCATCACATTTTTGGTTAGCTTGAGTCCTCCTATTACCAACCATTGGTTGGAATAAAAAGAAATGTTATGGGTAACACATAAAGAGTATTCCAAAGAAAAAAAATCGATGACTTATAAATAACTTTTATTTTCTTAACTTTTGAATATATAGGCTTCAATCTATGTTACTCATGATCTACTTCACAACTTATATTTATAGGAACATTTTTTATCCCCTTAACTATGGTTCTTACTAAGCTTGTGAATTTACCAAACCATATCTCTTGAGAGTTTCATAACCAATAGTGAAGCAAGGTTTGTTGTGGTGTACTAGGATACACAGGGTCAAGACTAAAACTCATTTTCGGAGCTTTCACTTAGAGGTACATATGTTCTAGAGCTGCCTCTACTTCATTATATCCAGACACAGATGTGTTTTCTTGATAAACCACATATTTAATACTCACCAAATTTAGGGATGTTCTTATTATACTTAGTCTTATACATAAGTCTTTACCTAGGGTTTTCTAATCCTAATACCATAAATAACTAAACCTATCCTTTGATACCAACTATAATAACCCTACTTTTTATTACACACTTAATCATTATTTATTACATAAAAATGTCTCCCGATACAATAAGGAAGATCGATAGGTATACTGTCTTTGGGGATTAGGAACATTACATAACGACTTAAAACACGAAACACAACATCTTTTTTGAAAACATTCTTTACATGACCACTACATTCCCTCATACTTAACAATGCATGGGATAACCTGAGGACATGCATAAGAAAAGGGTGAGCTATAAAGCCCAGTAAGGGATTAAGAAAGGAATAAAATGAAAAATAAAATAAATTTTAGGAATAATATATATAAATGGACCATAATTGAAACATTAACATATATGCATGATATAGCATGATTATCATAACATGGAAATGTGGAATCAACACTTAACATGGTATTAGCATTATCCAAGGCTCATTGCACATGGAGCATGAGTAAAACCTCATTTCACTTGAATTATTTTGAGTAAACCCACTTTTTACTTGAATTAGCATGATTAAAACCTCATTTCACGTGAAATATCATGATACTAAAATTTATCCAATGCATTGCAGTGCTATCAAGGTGAACCCTTCTTAAACATTTCATTTCATGCATAAGTGTTCCACATGGAATCATTAAAGATCATCATCTATTACATGATAAAGGAATGTGTAACTAATATATGAAACTATATAATAAATAATTAAACATGAATAAAGGTGAATACCCTTGATAGAAAAATGGGCATGGTATTCACGACACAATGACTTTGTCATGGAAAATCGCAGTGCAATTTCGACAGCATCACGACATGACCTAACAATTCATAAAAAGGTTGAAGAGAGATAAATGAGTGTCTCATTATATGTACATGAAATTAAAAGTAATGGTGTCATATAGATACATGTCCCAACATATGTAATGAAATTTTAGATTCATAATACAAAATAATTTCTTGATTGTAAATGAGGTGAGAGAAATTCCTTACGGAATTTCAACATAGTAACAGGTGTACATGGGAGGAATTAAAGAGAGATAAAGGGGTCTCTCATCATTCAAAAATATATAGGGAAGTATTGGGAAGGTGTGAAATCATAACCCAACATATTTATTGAAAATAAAATGTTATAACAACTTTAAGAAAATTGGACAAAAATTAGAATAGAAGAAATCCCTTACTTGGATGTGTGATCCCAATGGCTTGGGAGTGTCTTGAGAGAGGATTATTGGGATCTTGGGGCTCCATGGGAGGAGTCTAGATAGAGGAGGGAAGAGGTTGTAGTAACTAAAAGGGATTTTAGTGAAGAGGATGTGGGAGCTTGGGTTGGTTTATATAGGAAATGAGAGGTAATTCTTTATTATTTAGGTTTGGGTCACCACACATTAAACTAATACAAACCACAAACAATCCCATGGTTTTTGCCCATGGTGTTTTATAAAAAGAAGTATAAAACAATATTTTATAATTAAAATTTCCTAACTTCTTAAAATATTAGGCTTCATTATGTGGTGGTGAGTCACACTCCCAAAAAATCATTTTAAAAAGATAAAATGTTTTATAAGTCTTCTGGGGTTCACTAAGGAATTGTAAAATTAATAAAACAAAACTAAAATCACAATATTTTAATAGTAAAACATTTATTGGCCGAAAATAATGTTTATAGTATTTTATTACATCACTATTGGGACATTATGATGTCATAAAACATATTTTATATTTTAATGGTATTTAATTTTTACCCAAAAATTCTAGTGTCTCGGAAAATTATTAAAAATTCACCTTTGGATAATTTCGACACCCTGATTCCAAAAATAATATTCATTTTATCTAAATAATTTTCTAAATATGGTAATTTTTACTTCAAAAATAAAACTCGAAATTTATCAAATATTCATGGGTTTTTGACAAAAACAGCTTTCACACTTTTATAAAAATTTCAATTTTTTTCATTATATGATCATTTATATTTAATAAAATTAATTAAGTAATAATATTTTATTAAAAAATTATTTAATTCCAAATTACATTTTTTAAACAAAATATATTTCTTAATTAACTAAAATTTTATTTTTTCTTTAAAAATAATTTACAAAGTAATAACAAAAAAATGAATGTATATTCTCTATAGAAAAATAAAGTACATAATCATAATACTATGGTATCATTACTTAACCCCTTATAACACCCACAGAAGACCAAAGGGTAACGTGTGTGATGGTGAATGACTCTTGGGGTGGCTTGGATAACATCGCCCGAGTAGTAATCTCTTTCAACACCCACTTCTCCTGTAGGTTGTTCTGTTCGAGCTAAACGTGTTGAAGCTCAGCTTGGGCTTGGTCAAGTGAGAAGCACAATGACTCCACCTCCTTTATGAGCTCTGACAGATGGGATTCGTATGGGGCATGTCTAATGGATGAGGTCATCACTTCTTTTGTCTGAGTAAATTGGATTTGTTAAAGCCCTATATTAATACTAATCATGTGATCGCTGTTCAACGACTATATTAGCAATGACAACAAATCTTTACCATATTTTAAAATAAAAAACATAAAATCAAGGAAGTTAATATTTTATATAATGATTTTTTGATAATAATACATTTAATTAGATTAAGAAGAATTTTCCTTGAAATTTGTTTGGGTCGTTACATAGAGGGCACTTGAAATTGGGTAAAAATTTGAGAAGTTCCTTTAAAACAGGTTTTCTTAACAGAAAGTTATAAGGAGGGAATATTTAAAAACATGTATATCCCCAAAATAGAGTCATTAAAGTGTTTTGATAAATTAATTTTTTAAAACTACACTGAATTTATAATATGCACATAAAAAGATAAGATAACTCAATTTTGATATATAAAAGATAATGAAACTCGAAAAAACAAAGAAGGTTCTAGTAGAATTAATTACAGTTTATAATATGTTATTAAGTCAATTTCATAACCTAAATACCTCTCCAACCAATTAAATGGGAAATGAAACCGTCATTTGTATGTACAATATACTACTGACTCACGAACCGATGTAATTAGTTTTCCATCATCGCATCTCAAAGATATTAATGATGATGGATTTCATGTTTATAAATGATATTCATTATTTATTAATAATTATTGTTTGGTAATATATATTTACCTTATCCTTTTACATAATCATTACTTGATTTTAAGAGTAACTACACATCTGAGTACAATCCAAGGATCGTTAAGTCTAGTGTCTTGGAAGACAAGGTATATAAAACATAAAAGTTGGGGATAAACAAATAATGATTTATTTGATCTCCATAAAGAGATAATAACTTCCTTTAAGCCCTTATATCTTCATAGGGTACCCTAGGGAACACATGATTAATGGGATGATCTAAAAGTCCCAGTAAGTGAAAGAACATTATAATAAAGCTTATGCACATGAGTTAGGACGCCAGGCATAATGACATCCAAAGCATGGAACATATGAAATCATATCATATAAGAATGGTACCATGTAAAGATGGAATAATATAAATATCAAAGAATAATAAAACATTTCATTAGTATGGGTCAAGGATAACTTTTAATCTTGTTTCCCATTTTAGTATGGGTCAAGTCCAACCACCAATCCTGATTCCCATTTTAGTATGGGTCAAGGCTAACTGCTAATCCCATTTCACATCGCATCTCACGAGACATAAATTTACCCAATGCATTGGAGTGCTCTCTAGACTCACCCATCTCAAAATTTTCATTAATATTCTTTCCACCTAAATAATCATACATAATAAACCATACATAAACATAAGGGTACCCATGGAAAAAATTGGGTACCACAATCACGATATAAAGCATAACCAATGGGTGTATTATGATGGTGTCCTTGAAAGAGAGGGATTAGAACATAAATGGATTTTAATAAGTTAAAATAATCATATAACATGGTAATTGATGTCAAATAGAAGTGAAAATGTATAAAAATGTATTTGAGAAACGTTAGCATTGAAAAAGTTTTCTATAGTTCTAAAGAAAATACTATAGAGATTTTCAAATAGAAAAGTGGAAAATATTTTATATAAACCCAAAATTGAACCAAGAATGTTTTTATAATAAAAATAATTATTTTATAAATAAAATGGTGGGTTAAAACATAGGATATATAGCATGTGAAATTGGGTAAAATTTTGAAAAGTTCCTTTAAAACAAGTTTGCTTATCGGAATGTTCTAAAGAGGGAATATTTTAAAAACATGTATATCCCCAAAAGAGAGTGATGAAAGGTCATTGATAAATGAATTTTTTAAAACTAAAAATATTTTATAATATTTAAATAAATAGATAATATAACTTCATTTTGATAATATAATGATAAGGCAACCTAAATGAACATAAAAGGTTTGGGTTGAATTTGTAATGGTTTATCAGCATGGTGTCAGGTTTACCTAAGAGTGATTTATGAGAGAGAAAAGATGTTTATAATCACTTATAAATCATTATTTAAGTATTTTTAGGTGTTTAATTGTACCCTACCATTAGTAGTTACACATAAAATTTCATAACAAAGGGAACAATCTTGAATAAATGTGAGATGGAGAGGATACATTACCTTAAATCTGGTGGTGTTATCCACTTGTTATTAATGACCTGAATGTACAAATTATGGTTATTAATTAATAAATCCAGAACCTCTTCTCTATGTAATTGATTTATTATTAACCATTTTGGTTCATTTAAGACCTTTTTGAATGGTTATAAGGTTCAATTTCATTGTTTGAGCATGTTAGCTTACTTAGTTTTATTGACTAGTATGCTTATGTTCACGTTTGGATAAACATGTAATATGAAAGTGGTTGCCAAGAATTGAAGTTATATGCTATTAGTGAACATCCATGTGAATAGATGTTTTCAAATTTAATTTGGTTACTTAGAGTGAAGTCAAATTTTTATATAAAACCGTAGTGATATCAATTTTTGTTAAAAGGTGGGTTTGATTACAATGAACATGTTTTGCTTTATAAATTAATACCATTAGTAAAAAAGGATTACATAATAATAACAAGGATATATTACATATATAATAATCCGGTTCAACCATAACACAAATGGTTTCATAGTCATAATTAAATATGAATATTGAAATTGATAAATCATTGTCCTTGAATGTGATATATTAGCACATCTCAAACAGTGCTTTCATTTCATTCAAATAAAAGATGGGGAAAGGAGAGAAGATAATGAAGTATCCCAATATCACAATAGAATATCCATATCTATCTATAACTAGATTTATCATTCCATTTTGGTGAAGGTATGTGAGGAAATAATTACAAAGAAAAGAACGTAAAATAAATGAAAGAATTGGAAACTAGAATTTACCTCTTGGGTTTATCTCCTATGAGAACCACTTAAGGGGGAGGTTTGTAACATCCCAAGAGTTAGTGTTTTATGTAATGGTAAATTTTATCTTGCTATGTCACCCAATAATCGAACAAATTGACTTCTTATAAAAAAAATAAAAAACAACGAAAAAGAGTAAATGCACAAAATGAATGAAAGGGTATTTATTAAAATAAGGAACAACATAGTAACAAAAATACACTGTGATCAAACGGAAGACCTAGCTAACAAAAGATACCAATAAAAAAACCTATTAAGATTACAGTAAGACCGCTCAAAACAATGAGAACCCCGAGTAAATGTTAGGGGTCTTTAGCATCTACCATAACAAACATAAGAACAACCAAGGCCACTACGGCCGTACTGAGAACAAAAGGAATGACTTGAACCATATTCTCTTTCTCCCTCAAACTCTTTGAGTTTAAGACACCCCGAGACCAGGTTTTATATGACACTAATTTGACCGTTACCTTTTTTTAGCCATTGGGTCTTTGAATTCCATGACAGTTGGTTAAGGGGTTTTATTTTTTTTAAAATTAAAGGGGTTTATATTTTTATAAAAACGTGGTTTTCATTATGATTTCATAATTTTTGTGGTTTTTCAAATATTTAAATGTTTTAAATTATTCCTTTGAATAAAAGTATACTTTTATGGTCATCTAGTTCAAAACATAGTAATTTAAATGTTTTTTTCTAAATATGTTAAAGGTTATGATTCCTAATGAGGATACTTTATAAGTATGTAACCAATTTACCATTAATGGGTATTTTGAAGATGTATTTTTGATACCTTAATGTTATATTTTTAACTAAATGAAATTATGTTTTCAACCTAGAATTATTTTATATCCTAGTTGTATAAAGATCTATACGTTATAATAGTGTAAAAGTAATGAAGTCAATTTTTAATAATTTCATTAATTATTTGGACATATGTTTTTAAGAACTTACTAATTTAAATAATGTATATATATAAGTATATGTACTTATTATTTTCAAAACATAAAGGGTATTTTAAAATGATTATCTTTTTTTAAAACAATTTTAGGGGAAACCAGCCAACTGAGGGCAGCCTTCACATGACAAGCCCTCAAGGTCGAGGATAGTCCCCTAGACACCCAAGGTGGCGACCAGGGGTGTCTCATGTATGCGCTCATGAGAGCCCGAGCATAGCTCGCGCTAGGTACCAGCGCACATGCATGGGCCCATGTATAAGACTGGTGGTGTGCAGGGTGAAAGGGTGGGCCAAAGCCCGCAAGGGAGCCATGTATAAGGCCTCGGGAGTGTGTGCTTGTGTTGTTGGCATGAGGAAGGGACACTGAGGCTTATAAGCTGCTCCCGAAACACGGTTCATTTAGATGTGGGAATGGTTTTCTCGGCTAAAACAAGATACCGGCCGTTGGATCTCTCAACGTGTAATCCCGACCATCGAAAATGATCCGGAGTTCAACCCTAACCGATCCTAGTATAACACCGTGTTTTTGGGAACCGTTCGATCCTCACGTTTTAAATCCCTACTGTTCAAAGATTTTAAAATGCCGCATCAGCTTCTGGCCTTTTGATTAGACCCCAGTTAAATCCTGGTCATCCAGTTATTTTTTCATCTCTCTCCATGCCGATTTCTCCTCTTCTTCCTCGTGCATACCACGCACAAGTAGCCTAACTTCCCATTTTCTTTGCCTAGGCTGACAGTGGACCCTTTTTTCGTCCCTTCTTTCCACGGAGTTGGCACCACCCAATAATACTTGGCCTAAGATTCCCTCAACGCCCCTTCACACTAGGTTAGACATTTCTTTCCTTTTAAGCCTCGTGTTTCACCAAAGCAAGGCACAACTCCTTCATGTTTTAATCCCCAGAGTTTTTGAACAGTTGCGACGACCTCACTCATTCCTTTTTCTCCTATCCAAGGCAGATCGAATCAGTAGGGCAAGGGTTGTTTTTCATTTTTATTTTCCCTTATCTTTCTATGAAAACTATTTATATATATGAAAGTATGTCTATGGGTTATGTATATATACATTACATATGCCGATGTTTTCAACCATGTCAGGACTGCCCAGATACTATCAAGGCCTTTAGAGGCTTTAGTTTTCAATTGGATCTAAGTCATGAAACCCCCCATATACACATATATATATTCTATATATACGGTTTTGTGTGTGTATATTATATATATGTATATACGCAATCTGGTGTAAGAGGATATCACGTTATGTTATTCGTTACAAAACCCATTTTTATATAGCAACATGTGTATAAGGTTTGCATCCATCAATGTAAATATACGTATAATATGTGTAATCGGGTGTTTAAATATTTATGTATATATATATATTCCCATCTTCAAACCTGTTTTTAAGATTTCCAATTACTTCATTAATGTATATTGAGTTCTACCTACCTAAGTAGGTTATTTTGAATCTACTTTAGTCTAAAAATCTATTGTGTAAACTTTATATGTATATATATATCACTAAATACTCATATTTTTTTGTATTTTATCATAAATTAATTATGGTTTTTAGGAGATGAACACTCATCTTTGAATAATAATTTAAGTGCAAACTAGGTTTTGGGGGTCTAAGTGAATCTGTGCTATAATATAAAACCATTGTTTTTATATAGTTATGAGCATTTGGTTTCATGGATAATAAACCCTATATGTTTTGGTTTTAATCAAATAAATGGTTACTGGTCATGGGTATTTTAATCCTACAGAAATTTAATGGACCATGATTAAATTGTGTACAAACCCATATATACACTTGGCATATATATGGTTATGTAAAATGTATGTTATAGATTTATTTTCCAAAACCCTAATTTCAAATAATAATTACTAGGAAAGAGTTTATACTTTAATACATGTAAGAGTTTAATAATTATGGTGGTTTCCAAGACAACATGTATGTTGCACTAATGATCTTGTTTAATAAAAAAAGTTACATTGACTTCCACTCATGTTTTATGAATTAAAAGAAGTATTTTTGCTTGCTTAAGATATATTAGTGGGTTAGGGGTTTATGGGATCATGTTCTATGTATTTAGTGTATTATTATAAACCTGATGCGGTGAATGTTTGAAGTTAATCAAGTTCTGGATTAATTTATTTGCAAGTTCTATCACATGTAAATCACAATAATTAGTGGAAAATGTTTTTCCATAAGTATTTCAATTCTGGGATATAATAATTTTATGGGTATCATATTTTATTATCTCATGTTATAAACACTTATCATCTATTATTTTATGTGTTTTTTCATGAGTTAAATTAATGGAATCGTGTACCGGGAGTTAATATCATGGATTCACATATTTGAAACGTAGTTCTTATCAACGTAGAAATGATGCATGTTATACTGTCACATTTAATGAATTTATTTCATCCATAAATGTCATTTCAAATTTTGATAAAACACCAAATAATAATAAAGAATCTAAGAACCCGTTATTTGGAGTGGTATGGACACCCCAAATAACATCACTTTAAAAAGGGTATCCAAAGCAGTATGGGACTCCTTGGATACATGGCCCCCTAAGACATAAGAGGATTGTATTGGACTGATTATGTGACGGGTGGGGCCCGCTATATCCCCTCGATGCATCGGTAGGTCTCATGAGACAAAATAGGTTCAGGGCACAAGGCCTGACAATAGTCACTGTTTAGGTGAAATTCCTTGACGTAGACGGTTCATGTGAAATTCTTGGACATAGACGGTTTAGGTGAAATTCATAGAACTAGATGATTATGGTCTTGGCACGAGGACTTGAAACAGTCTGGCATTATACACTTTTATTAATGTTTTAGTAATTGACCAACCATGGGATTTTTCGACTAGTAGGACATCCCTGGTTCAAAGACTTTAGTATGTATAGAATGAATTGATGGATGGACATGTTATGTCTCAGTAGTTTTAGACTTGATCCAATTAACACCAGCTTTATGTTATTACATGTGAAAAGGTATGTATATCAACAACATGATATGTGATTCAGTTATGCATTTTTATTATGTCTTGTGAACTCAGAACTACCTTGCTAGAAGTATTCATTACCCTGCATGTTGTTAATGGTCATGTTGTATATAAGAATTTAATTTTCCCAATTTGGAACTCTGTACTGTGATCATGATTACATGTTATGCGATTAATTTTCTTTATTCCAAGAAAATTAATGTCCTAATGTTTTATGTTTAAATTGAAGAATACTGTTTTTGTTTAAAGTAAAGGAAGATTATTTACAAGTTTTTTTCAAACCCATTATTGGGCATACATTTCTCACCCCATGTTTTTGTTTTTAAAAAAATTCAGGTATGGATTGTACTAAATAAGTTTTCAGAAGTAGCTGGTTTCCCAGAATCCCGAACCACATGATCCTTTTTAATAATGGTACATGATGTATTAATTGTAATTTTTGTGATAACTATTTAGTACATCATTCCTCTTGGGAACCGGCTCTGGGCATTCGGGGGCTGGGTCCTTACAGTTGGTATCAGAGGATGTGTTCAGACAACTCTGGAAAACTAGATAGTATGAATATATAACTATGATTAACTAAGTAATAATGTTTAAATTTTCAGATGGATGATGGAAACGTATCTACCAATCTACTATCACTTCCCACTAAGGCCCTAGAGACCGTTGTGTCTTTAGATAGCCGAGGGAACTTTCTTATTTATGCCCATATTCGCATGTCATGCAAGCACCTGTATGATGTGTCAGACTCACCTGGGGTGCTTAGTCTACACCGGGGGTTGGGAAAGGATTACCTCCTAATGATGATGACATAATTCCCCTCATATGCACGTCGGGTAAGGTATTATGAGGGACTTTTCCGAGTATGCACGACTGGTGACGAATTTTTCAATATGGTCGTTAACCCTTTTCAAGAAGCTGCTGCTGTAAGAGACCTCTGATCGGCCTACCTTTTCTAGATTTTTCACTACGGCTTCTGGGGCCAGTTGATGGACTTTGGGATGTTAGAAGATGAGTCCACCCGATTTTCTTATAGGCAACAGGTGTATAATGAAGTTTCCCAACTTCATACCCCTCATGATAAACTCAGGAGACGTCATAGGTGCTCCCATGAGTTTAACCCCGTCTACACAGCTTGTGTTTGGATTGAGGAATTAGGGAGTTTTGCTTTTCAATGTGGTGTTCGTTTAGTAAATCATTAAGGATACTCAGGCACTGTTATGTAAACTTTTGTGTAATTGAAAATTTTCATTTCCCTTTCCTGTCTCTACCTTATCTGTACTGTTAAGTGAATTCTCTAGAATGTTTTTTTCAGATGGCTGGACAAACAAACATCTCGTCTCTACCTGATGAGATAGTAGATGATATTTTGATCAGAACATGTACGGAGGATTATCCATCTTTCCCCAACCTGCGAGGATCTTGTCAACGCCTGCTTGACTTGTCAAACAGCCCTGGAATCCTTTGTTCATGTCCGGGGAATGACCATGTTTTCCATCTCATTTCCACTACCCAACTCCCCTGCTACAGGCAAAGGGAGAGATACTGCGAAGGCCTTTTTCAGTTTTTTACTCTGGCGGAAAACTTTTCTGCCAGAGCAAGCTTCCTTATAGCTGCCCAAGATGGCCACCTCAGGGCAGCCTTTATGTTGTAAATCTTAAATCTTAATATATTCTATCACATCATTCCCCTCTAATATCTCGAGCGTGATGTAGTTCAGAGGTTCATCAGGGATTTTTTCCATTTGGACATTTCTGAGCTTTTTAACGCACGAGGCTCCCTATGGACGCTGATGTGTAGGAAACATGAGCAGGAGTCCAAGACATACTCCTCAAGGTGCATCTGGGCTAGTGAAGTGGTGGAACTAGTTACCAACTTAGGAATTCAGTTGACCGAGTCAAATCTCCCATTTTGGTAATGTTGATCAACTGGGGGTTTTTTCTTTTATGGATAGAATTGTGAGGACGCAATTCTTTGAAGGGGGGGATAATGTAATATCCCAAGAGTCTATGTTTTATGTAAAGTTAAATTTTATCTTGCTATATCACCCATTAATCGAAAAAATTGGCTTCTTATAAAAAAAATAACAATGAAATAGAGTAAACACAAAAAATGAATGAAAGGATCTTTATTTAAATAGAGAAGACCATAGTAACTAAAATACACTGTGATCAAATGGGAAACATAGATAACCAAAGATACCAATTAAAAACCCTATTAAGATTACATGAAGACCGCTCAAAACAACGATAACCCCAAGTTAATGACAGGGGTCTTTAGCATCCGCTATAACAAACATAAGAACGGCCAAGGCCACTACGGCCGTACTGAGAACCAAAGGAATGACTTGAACCATCTTCTCCTTCTCCCTCAAACTCTTTGAGTTTAAGACACCCTGAGACAAGGTTTTATATGACACCAATTTGACCGTTACCTTTTTTTAGTCGTTGGGTATTTGAATTCCATGACCGTTGGTTAAAGGGTTTATATTTTTTAAACAATTAAAGGGGTTTATATTTTTATAAAAACTTTGTTTTTATTATGCTTTTATAATTTTTGTGGTTTTTCAAATGTTTTAATGTTTTAAATTATGCCTTTAAATAAAATTATACTTTTATGTTCATCTAGTTCAAAACATAGAAATTTAAATGTTTTTTTCTAAATAATTTAAAGGTTATGATTTCTAATGAGGATACATTATAAATATGTACCAATATACCATTAATGAGTGTTTTGAATATGTATTTTTGATTCCTTAGTGTTATATGTTTAACTAAATGAAATAATGTTTTCAACCTAGAAGTATTTTATATCCTAGTTTTATAAATCTCTACATGTTGGAATAGTGTAAAAGGAATGAATTCAATTGTTAATAATTTCATTAATTATTTTGACATATGTTTGTAAGCACTTACTAATTTAAATAACATATATATATAAGTATATGTAATTTTTATTTTCAAAACATAAAGGGTGTTTTAAAATGATTATCTTTTTTAAAAAAAATTAAGGGGAAACCATCCAATCAAGGGCAGCATTCACAGGTCGAGGCTAGTCCCCTAGACAACCAAGGTGGTGTCCAGGGTGTCTCAAGTACGCGCTGAGGAGAGCCCGAGCATAGCTCGCACTCAGTACTAGTGCACATGAATAGGCCTGTGTATAAGGCATTCAGTGCACAGGGTGCAAGGGTGGGGCGAAGCCCGCAAGGGTCCCCTGTATAAGGCCCCGGGAGTGTGTGCTTGTGTTGTTGGCTTGAGTTAGGGGCGTTGAGGCTTATAATCCGCACACGAAACATGGTTCATTTCAATGTGGGAACGAGGTTTTCAGTTGAAACAAGATCTTGGTTGTTGGATCTCTCAACGTGTAATCCCGACCATCGCAACTGATCTCGAGTTCAACCCTAATCGACCCCGGAATAACACCACGTTTTTGGGAACTGTTCGATCCTCACGTTTTAAATCCCGGCCATTCAAGTATTTTAAAATTCCACGTCAGCTTCGGTCCGTCCGATGAGTCCCCAGTTCAATCCTGGTCATCGATTTAATTTTTCATCTCTCTCCCTGCGGATTTCTCTTCTTCTTCCACACGCATGCCGTACACCAGTAGCCTAACTTCCCATTTTCTTTTCCTAGGCTGACTGTGGACCTTTTTTTCGTCCCTTCTTTCCAAGGAAGTGGCACCACCCAATAATACCCGGCCTTGGATCCCCTCGATTCCCCTTCACACTAGGTTGGACGTTTCTTTTCCTTTTAAGCCTTGTGTTGCACCGAAGCAAGGCACGTCTCCTTTGTGTTTTTCTCCCTAGAGTTTTCGACCAGTCGCGACGACCCCAATCGTTCCTTCTTCTCCTCTCCAAGGTAGATCGAATAAGTGGGTTAAGGGTTGTTTTTCCTTTTTATTTTATCTTCTATTCTTATGAAAACCATTTATATATATGTAAATATGTCTACGTTTTAATTATATATATATTACATATGCAGATGTTTTCAACCATGTTAGGATTGCCCAGATACTAGAAAGTCCTTTAAAGGATTTAGTTTTCTTTTGGATATAATTCATGAAACCCACCGTATACACACACACACATATATATATATATATTCTATATATACACTTTTATGTATATATATTATATATATGTATATACACACTCTGGTTGAATAGGATATCATGTTATGTTATTCGTTACAAAACCCCTTTTTATATAGAAACATGTGTATACGGTTTGCGTCTATCAATGTACATATACGTATAATTTGTATAATCAGGTGTTTAAATATTTATGTATATATATATAGATATATATTCCAATCTTCAACCCTATTTTTAAGATTTCCAATTACTTCATTAGTGTATACTGGGTTCTACCTACCTAAGTAGGTTATTTTGAATCTACTTTAGTCTAAAAATCCGTTGTGTAAACTTTATATGTATATATATATATCACTAAATAATCATATGTTTATGTATTTTATCACAAATTTATTATGGTTTTTAGGAGATGAACACTCATCTTTAACTAATAATTTAAGTGCAAACTAGGTATTGGTGGTCTAAGTGAATTTGTGTTATAGTATAAAACCATCGTTTTTATATAGTTATGAGAATTTGGTTTCATGTATAATAAACCCTATATGTTTTGGTTTTAATCAAATAAATTGTTACTAGTCAGGGGTATTCTAATCTTAAGGAAATTTAATGGACCATGATTAAATTGTGTACAAACACATATATACACTTGGCATATATATGGTTATGTAAAATGTATGTTTTAGATTTATTTTCCAAAACCCTAATTTCGAATAATAATTACTAGGACTTAGTTTATACTTTAATACATGTAAGAGTTTAATAATTTTGGTGGTTTCCAAGAAAACATGTATGTTGCACTAATGAGCTTGTTTAATAAAAAAAATTACATTGACTTCCACTCATGTTTTATTAATTAAAACAAGTATTTTGGATTGTTTAAGATATATTAGTGGGTTAGGGGTTTATTGGATCATGTTCTATGTATTTATTTTATTATGATAAACCTTATGCGGTGAATGTTAGTAGTTAATCAAGATTTGGTTTAATTTTTTTTCAAGTTCTATGACATGTTAATCGCAATAATTATAGGAAAATGATTTTCCATAAGTATTTCAATTCGCGGATATAATAATTTTATGGTTATCATCTTTTATCATCTCATGTGATAAACCCTTATCATCTATTATTTTTTGTGTTTTTTATGAGTTAAATTAATGGAATCATGTACTTGGAGTTAATAGCATGGATTCACATATTTGAAACTTAGTTCTTATCAACGTAGAAATGATGCATGTTATACTTTCACATTTAATGAATTTATTTTTTCCGTAAATGCCATTTCAAATTTTGATAAAACACCAAATAATAATAAAGTATCTAAGAACCTATTATATTGAGTGGTATGGGGACCCAAAATAACATCACTTAAAAATGGGTATCCAAAGCAGTATGGGATGCCTTGGATAAATAGACCCCTAGGACATAAGAGGATTGTATTGGACAAATTATGTGACAGGTGGGGCCCATTATAGCCCCTCGATGCATCGGTAGGTCTCATAATACAAAAAAGAGTCATGGCACATAGCCTGACAATAGTTACGGTTTAGGTGAAATTCCTGGACATAGACGGTTCGGGTGAAATTCCTGGACATAGACAGTTCATGTGAAATTCCTGGACATAGATGATTATGGTCTTTGCACGAGGCCTTGACACAGTATGTAATTATACCCTCCTCTTAATGTTTTAGTAATTGACCAACCATGGGATTTTCCGACTAGTAGGACATCCCTGGTTCAGACACTTTAGTATGTATAGAATGAATTGATGGAAGGACATGTTATGTCTCAGTAGTTTGGACATGATCCAATTAACACCATATTTATGTTATTACATGTGAGAAGGTATGTATATGGCCAACATGATATGTGCTTCAGTTATGAATTTTTATTATGTTTTGTGCACTCAAAACTGCCTTGATAGTACTATTCATTACCCTGTATGTTGTTAATGGTCATGTTGTATACAAGCATTTAATTTTCTCTAATTGGAACTGTGTACTCTGATCATGATTAGATGTTATGTGATTAGTTTTCTTTATTCCAAGAAGATTAATGTCCCAATGTTTTATGTTTAAATCCAATAATAATGTTTTTCTTTACAGTTAAGAAAGATTATTTCCAAGAGGTTTTCAAACCCCTTATAGGGAATACTTTCATCACCCCACGTTTTTAAAAAAAAATTCAGGTATGGGTTATACTAAAGAAGTTTTCAGAATCAGCTGGTTTCCCAGAATCCTGAACCTCGTGATCCTCTGTAATAATGGGACATGATGTATTAACTGTAATGTTTGTGATAAATTTTTAGTACATCATGCCTCTTGGGCACCAGATCCGGGTATTCGGGGGTCGGGTCCTTATAGTTGGTATCAGAGGATGGGTTCAGAAAACTCTAGAAAACCATGTAGTATGAATATATAACTATGATTGACTAAGTAATTATGTTGAATTTTTTAGATGGCTAATGGAAACGTATCTACCAATCTACTGTCACTTCCCACTGAGGCCCTGGAGACCATTGTGTCTCTAGCTTTCCAAGAGAACTCTCTTAATTACTCCCATATTCGCATGTCATGCAAGCACCTATATGATGTATCAAACTCGCCTTGGGTGCTTAGTCAACACCGGGAGTTGTGAATGGATTACCTCCTAAGGATGATGACACAATTCCCCCCATATGCACGTCGGGGAAGATACTATGATGGATTTTTCTTGAGTATTCATGACTGGTGAAGAATTTGGCACAATGATCATCAACCCTTTTTAAGAAGCTGCTGCTGCCGGAGACCTCTGAGTGGCCCACCTTTGACAGATTTTTCACTACGGCTTCTGGGTCTAGTTGATGGACTTTGGGATGTTAGAAGATGAGTCCACCTGATTTTCTTATAGTCCACAGGTGTATAATGACGTTTCCCAACTTCATACCCCTCATGAGAAACTCAGGAGACGTCACAGGTGTTTCCATGAGTTTAACCCCATCTGCTCAACCTAGGTTTGGTTTGAGGAATTAATGAGTTTTGCTTCTCTATGTGGTGTTTATTTAGTAAATCATTAATGAAACTCAGGCACTGTTATGTAAAATTTTATGGATAGAAATGTGAGGACGCAATTCTTTGAATGGGGGGACAGTGTAACATCCCAAGAGTCTGTATTTTATGTAACGATAAATTTTATCTTGCTATGTCACCCATTAATCGAACAAACTGGCTTCTTATAAAAAAAAAAATAACAATGAAATAGAGTAAACACACAAAATAAATGAAAGGCTCTTTATTCAAATAGGGAACACCATATTAACAACACTACACTATGATCAAATGGATACTTATCTAACCAAAGATACCAATTAAAAAACCTATCAAGATTACAGGAAGACTGGTCAAAACAACGGGAACCCCGATTAAATAATAGGGGTCTTTAGCATCCGCTATAAAAAACATAAGAATGACCAAGGACACTACGGCCGTATTGAGCACCAAAGGAATGACTTGAACTATCTTCTCCTTCTCCCTCAAACTCTTTGAGATTTAGACACCCCGATTCCAGGTTTTATATGACACCAATTTGACAGTTACATTTTTTTAGCCGTTGGGACTTTGAATTCCATGACCGTTGGTTAAAGGGATTTTAATTTTTTTTAAATTAAAGGGGTTTATCTTTTTATAAAAACTTTGTTTTTATTATGCTTTCATAATTTTTGTGGTTTTTCAAATGTTTCAATGTTTTAAATTATGCCTTTAAATAAATGTATTCTTTTATGGTCATCTAGTTCAAAACATAGTAATTTAAAAAAAATCAACATATTTAAAAGTTTATGATTCCTAATGAGGATAATTTATAAGTATGTAACCAATATACCATTAATGGGTATTTTGAGTTGTATTTTTGATAACTTAATGTTAAATTTTTAACTAAATGAAATTATGTTTTCAACCTAGAAGTATTTTATATCCTAGTTGTGTAAATCTCTACATGTTTGAAAAGTGTAAAAGGAATGAATTCAATTGTTAATAATTTCATTAATTATTTTGACATATGTTTTAAGCACTTACTAATTTAAATAACATATATATATATGTATATGTACTTATTATTTTCAAAACATAAAGGACATTTTAAAATGATTATCTTTTTTTAAAAAAATTAAGGGCAAACCAGCCAACTGAGGGCAGCCTTCACAGGCCAAGCCATCAAGGTCGATGCTAGTCCCCTTGACACCCAAGGTGGTGACCAGTGTTGTCTCAAGTATGTGCTGAGGAGCGCCTGAGCATAGCTGGAGCTAGGTACCAGTGCACACGCACATTCCCTTGTATAAGGCCTACGGTGCACAGGGTGCAAGGGTGGGATGAAGCCCGCAAGGGGCCCATGTATAAGGCCCCGAGAGTGTGTTATTGTGTTGTTGGAATGAGGCAGGGGCGTTGAGGCTTATAAGCCGCGCCCAAAAGACGGTTCTTTTGGATGTGGGAATGGGTTTTCGACTGAAATAAGATCTCGATAGTTGGATCTCTCAACGTGTAATCCCGGTCGTGAAAACTGATCCTGAGTTCAACCCTAATCAACCCCGGTATAACACCGTGTTTTTGGGAACCGTTTGATCCTCACGTTTTAAATCTCGTCCGTTCAAAGATATTAAAATGTCGCGTCATCTTCTGGTCATCTGATCAGTCCCCAGTTCAATCCTGGCCATCCAGTTATTTTTGCATCTCTCTCCCCACATATTTCTCTCCCTCTTCCTCGTGCATGTCGTGCACCAGTAGCCTAAATTCCCATTTTCTTTTCCTAGGCAGACAGTGGACCTTTTTTTCATCCCTTCTTTCCATGGAGTTAGCACCGCACAATAATAACCAACCGCAGATTCCCTCGATGCCCCTTCACTCTAGGTTGGACGTTTCTTTTCCTTTTAAGCCTCGTGTTGCACTAAAGCAAGGCACGACTCCATTGTGTTTTTCTCCGAAGAGTTTTCAACCAGTCGCGACGACCTCACTCGTTCCTTCTTCTCCTATCCAAGGAAGATCAAATCAGTAGGGTAATGGTTTTTTTACTTTTTATTTTCTCTTCTATTCCTATGAAAACTGTTTATATATGTGTAAGTATGTCTACGAGTTATGGATAAATTTATTACATATACGGATGTTTTCAACCATGTTAAGACTACCCAGATACTATCAAGACCTTTAAAGGCTTTAGTTTTCTTTTTGATCTAATTCATGAAACCCCCCATATACACATATATATATTCTATATATATGGTTTTGTGTATATATATTATATATATGTATATACGCACTGTGGTGAAATAGGATATTACGTTATGTTATTCATTAGAAAACCTTTTTTATATATAGCACCATGTGTATATAGTTTGCATCTATCAAATTACATATACGTATAATATGTGTAATTGGGTGTTTAAATATTTGTGTATATATATATTCCCATATTCAAACCTATTTTTAATATTTCCAATTACTTCATTAATGTATACTGAGTTCTACCTACCTAAGTAGGTTATTTTGAATCTACTTTAGTCTACAAATCCATTGTGTAAACTTTATATGTATATATATATCACTAAATAATCATATGTTTATGTATTTTATCACAAATTAATTATGGTTTTTAGGAAATGAACACTCATCTTTAAATAATAATTTAAGAGAAAACTAGGTTTTGGGGTCTAAGTGAATCTATGCTATAGTATAAAACCATCATTTTTATATAGTTATGAGAATTAGGTTTCATGAATAATAAACCCTATACGTTTTGTCTTTAATCAAATAAATGGTCACTGGTCAGGGGTATTCTAATCTTAAGGAAATTTAATGGACCATGATTAAATTTTGTACAAACCCATATATACACTTGGAATATATATGGTAATGTAAGATGTATGTTATAGATTTATTTTCCAAAACCCTAATTTCAAATAATAATTACCCGGACATAGTTAAAACTTTAATACATGTAGGATTTTAATAATTGTGGTGGTTGCCAAGCCAACATGTATGTTGCACTAATTACCTTGTTTAATATAAAAAAGTTACATTGACTTCCACTCATGTTTCATGAATTAAAAGAAGTATTTTGGCTTGTTTAAGATATATTAGTGGGTTAGGGGTTTCTGGGATCTTGATCTATGTATTTATTGTATTATGATAAGCCTGATGCAGTGAATTTTAGTAGTTAATCAACTTTTGTTTATTTTATTTGCAAGTTCGATGACTTGTTAATCGCAAAAATTAGTGGCAAATGTTTTTCCTTATGTATTTTAATTCCAGGATATAATAATTTTATGGGTATCATCTTTTATCATCTCATGTGATAAACCCTTATCATCTTTTTATTTTAGGTGTTTTTTTATGAGTTAAATTAATGGAATCGTGTACCTGAAGTTAATAGAATTGATTCACATATTTGAAACTTAGTTCTTATCAACATATAAATGATGCATGTTATACTGTAACATTTAATGAATTTATTTCTTCTGTAAATTTCATTTCATATATTGATAAACCACTAAATAATAATAAATAATCTAAGAACCTGTTATTTGGAGTGGTATGGGACACCCCCAAATAACATCAATTTAAAATCGGTATCCCAAGCAGTATGGGACGCCTTGGATACATAGCCCCCTAAGACATGGGAGGATTGTATTGGACTGATTATGTGACGGGTGGGGCCCGTTATAGGCCCTCGATGCATCGGTATGTCTCATGAGACAAAACAGAGTCATGGCACAAGGCCTGACAATAGTTACGGTTCAGGTGAAATTCATGGACATAGACAGTTCAGGTGAAATTCCTGGACATAGATGGTTCAGGTGAAATCCCTGGACATAGATGATTATGTTCTTGGCACGAGGCCTTGGCACAGTCTGGCATTATACCCTCCTCTTAATGTTTTAGTAATTTACCAACCATGTGATTTTCCGACTAGTAAGACATCCCTGGTTCAGAGACTTTAGTATGTACAAAAATTGATTGATGGAAGGACATGTTTTGTCTTAGTAGTTTTGGACTTGATCCAATTAACACCAGCTCTATGTTATTACATGTGAAAAGGTATGTATATGGGCAACATGATATGTACTTCAGTTATGCATTTGGATTATGTCTTGTGAACTCAGAACTGCCTTGCTAGTAGTATTCATTATCATGCATGTTGCTAATGGTCATGTTGTATACAAGCATTTAATTTTCCCTAATCGAAACCGCATACTCTGATCATGATTAGATGTTATGTGATTAGTTTTATTTATTCCACGAAAATTAATGTCCCAATGTTTTAAGTTTAAATTCAAGAATACTGTTTTTCTTTACAGTAATGAAATATTATTTCCAAGTTATTTTCAAACCCCTTACTTGTCATACTTTTCTCACCCCATGTTTTTGTTTCTAACAAAAAAAATTCAGGTATGGTTTGTACTAAAGACGTTTTCAGAAGTAGCGGGTTTCTCAGAATCCTAAACTTTGCGATCCTCGGTAATAATGGGACATGAGGTATTAATTATAATCTTTGTGATAAATTTTTAGTGCATCCTGCCTCTTGGGCACCGACTCCAGGCATTCAGGGGTCGGGTCCTTACAAGGTTTGGGTAATTTGAAGAGTCTAGGAGCTTCTGGATTTGAGGGAGGAGAATGGGGAGAGATTTGGTAAGAATATTGGCGAGACATAAGGATTAGATTAGTGAAGATAAGGGGTAGTGTTAGGGGTTTTATAGTGGAGTATAAGAGGGTTTTCATAACATTATAATCATTAATTTATTATTTCTTCACAAGACAAGAAATAGTAAGTATTCCAAGAAAAAGAATATTAATAAAAACATGTTATTCAGAACCAAAAGTTCTTACATAAACATATCATCATAAATGACTCAATAAAAACATTATTTAGCATTAATCATAAATTATCGTATTTTACTATTCATCAAAAATTCATGTATTTTTTAAAAATCCAAAAAAATCACCCTAACCATTTTTAGACATGTAGAATCCCATAATAAAATCCATTTTTCAATATATTTTTAAACATTCATTTACTTATTCTAAAATATAGTTCCATCAAACTTTCACATGAATATTTTTTTATACTATCCTAGGTAAGGCAACTATTCATTAGGGTATATAAATATTAATAAGTGTGTGTTACTATTCATAAGGTTATGATACTATTCACCAAAAATTATGTATTTCTTATTGGACTCAAAAAAACATACTGATCACAACCGTGTAAGTTATATTTTGGAAATTAAAATCACAGAAGTGAAAAACTTATGATTAAAGAAACATAGCACTTATTAGTTCATTAGGTTATGATTTCATGTGATTATGACATATGAAAAAAATTACCATTGAAAAACATTAGTTCATTACATAATATATTATATATTTTCTTACCAAACAATCCATTGAAAAATTATAACATTTTTCATGTGTGTGGTGGACTACCACCACAAAAAGTGATGTGATTAATTATTTTTTTACTGCATAAAATGAATGGTATTTTTGAGTGTATTTAATGAAATTATAAAACCCCAAAACCCAACCACCTATATTTATTGCTCGAATCATAAAATTTATATTTCTGAATTTGATTTTGATAAATATTACTCAATATGTTCCATCCAAACCTCACCACGTCAAAATGAAATATTGGGTCACTTAAATCCTCGATGAAATTTTAGGTTTAGAGTTTTAGATAATTGGGAAAAACTATTACAAGAACAATTTATATGAACTTTAATCATCATTTCCCTCACATAACCATTCTTTTATTTTTCACATTAAGACATCATCATCATTTATTTTAAATCACTTTTGGACATAACTCATTGAAACTACTTATTTATAACCTAGGGAAAAATAAACATAAGAGACATGATAACAAATTATCAGTATGCTCAAACATAAGAATTAATATATTAATATAATTGTTAAGCATAATAAGAGTTTAACGGTATGATGACATAATCAAAGTACATGAGTATAACATAAGAATATTCATAACCATTAGTACATATATCATCAAGAATGAAAAAATGAAATA
Source organism: Viscum album (assembly GCA_963277665.1). Taxonomy (NCBI): domain Eukaryota; kingdom Viridiplantae; phylum Streptophyta; class Magnoliopsida; order Santalales; family Viscaceae; genus Viscum; species Viscum album. The sequence continues at coordinate 298,340,961 of OY728137.1, read as the reverse complement.
TGGATTTAACTAATGAAATAGTCCTAAGAATCAATAATCATGAGACATGTGATATTAATCATGATCAAATGGAACATCACAAAAACATAAAAAACACAGAACAAATATAATAGTATCTTGAAACATCATATCATAAAATCCATGAAAAACCCTTATAATTGAAATAACCATAAATATGATATCCAATATAAATATTTTAAAACATAATAATTACCCATTTCAAGGGTGACCTAAATGGGATCACCCATAATTTAAGCTATAGTGGGATCACCTAGCACTATCTAGGTTCCCTAATCATAAATAATTTCTTATAACCACAACAAGAATAATTTAAAAAGCTATTGAATATCATCATAAACCCCATAAAAACAATCATTATCCCTCTTATAACTAGTTAATCAATGTAAAGTTAATAGGTTATATGATAATTTCTTTGAAACTTGATTAACCCATAGAAGGGAAACTTGTTTTATAATAGTCTCTTGGAAAAAATCATATCCCATATGGATAAATTATGAGGATGGTAACAATACTGAAAACCCCCATGGGAGGATAAGTAGAAAAAAATGATTTTTGACATTGATGTTTTGAAATACCATTAAATGATCAATAAAAATATCCTTGAAGAAAATATCCATTTCATTTTAAAAATCACATTTTAAAATATAAAATTCTTTGAAAATCAATTTATATGAAAATAATTTTTAAATACCAGGAATATCATGAATATTAAGAATACAATTTATTTATATATAAACTTGTAAATATATAAAGGAATATTTAATGAAATGGTGGTCATTTCAATATGAAATTTCATACATATCTTAATGAACATTCCTTTTACACTTTAAAAGTGTTAGAAATGTTCCTTGTTTAGAAAGACAAAATATTATTCCTATGAAATATTTTATAAAAAGGTTAAAATTTAAATTAGTAAATATTTTTTAAATGGATAAAAACATTTTTTAAAACATTTTCATAAAACATGTTTTTGGAAGAAAAAAAATTGATAACCAAAGAGTTAAATGATGTTAGGTTTTCTTAAAAACACTTTCTAAAACATTTTATGTACCAAAGAGTGGGAAAATGCTAAAATTACTATCAAATATCATAAATAAACCACCTTTAAGATAATTCATGAAAATTATAAGACTTCAACATTGGATAATTAATCATAGACAATCCTGATAATAGATGGGAGTGTAATAAAATACTATTAAAACTTTTATAACATCGAATCATAACAACCATGAAATAATGACATTAAAATAAACTTATAATATCATGAATATAAATATATTCTTGATAACACATTAAAAAGGGGTATTATAAACACCTAATAAAATAATGTACGTGTATAATATAACAAATATCCCATAAAAGGAAAATTGAGACAAAATTACTTACCAAATTGGTGTCTTTGAGATCGTAAACCCCATGAAACAGAGATCCACAAATGGATATATAAACCATAAAAAATTATTTAGAAATATTATCAAATTATATTCATTAGATGTATATATACCACATAACAAAACTTTGTGTTGAATATGGAATATATCTCACTTGTTTTTGCTTTCTGTATTGTACGTGGGAATGATATAAATTACTTCTTTAAAAAGTTACACACTTGGAAGGCTGATACCACTTGTTTAACTACACAGTTTGATGGTTTTGATGGGGCTACCTTGCCTTCTGTTAATCCTGATCAAAAGATTTATTCTTTAAACATCAAACTTGAATTTGGGAATAACTATGAGAAGATTATTTCACCTCATCATATTGATGTGCATAATAAACTGGCTGATAACACTCTAGGTTCTATTATGAACCTCCCTAGTAATCCTCCTCAACCTCAAAATCCATCTAGCCATCACGACACTCGGTTATGGGCAGCTATTGTTGAGAAGTGGGGCTTTTAAGACCCATATTTCTAGGGATCGTACTTAGGATCCGGAAAAGGTGGGTCTCACTACTCAGTCCCAAAATTCCATGCCCAGTGTCCAGGATGTTTTTATGGTGGTTAATGATGTTTCTTCTACCTCTTCCATACACATTTTTAATGATAAAATCACTGGGAAAATCCATTGTACCGAACGCCTGATCACACCACTGATGTTCTACTTGAATATTATGTGTTTCCTTCAATAGAGTTAGAACTACATGAGGGTGATGTTGGGGATTCAAAAACTGCACCCATGGTTCCCTCACCTAGTAAGGCTGATCTGTGGTCTTATATTCATGTGCAGGAGCCCACTACTAATACAATTGTTCTTAGTAATGATACAAGTCATTTGAAGGCAATAGTTGTTGATCATCCTTAGGAGGAGGTTGAATCTTTGGCATTGATTCTCTCCTCATCAAGGATGCAGGAACCTCGGCAGATGACAGAGGATCCCCCCACAATAGTTCATGTTGCAGAGGAGGATGATGGATCGTTGCAACATGACAAAATATGGAAGTGAAGATGAATCCCTAGAAGTCGTAGGTGAGGACGAAGTCGAGCAGACTTGAGATCAATGTGAGATGAATCATACTCTATGGATTCAAATTCAGATGAAGTCATTGAATGTATTATTCAACAAGTGAGGAATCTTGAAATGATTCAATCTAGGGGTCAGAGATGTGGGTTACATCATGGATTTGATTTGGGCGCCTTGTGGGATGCAAAACATAAGATTTCAGATAAGATAAGAAAACAATTGGGCCCTCATGATGAGGTCTAGTGACCTGTGTGAAATGAACTACTTCACTCATTTGTATACTTGTTTTTGTTTAATAAAAATGGAATTAACCCTCACCTTTCTTAAAAAGAGTGTCTTTATCTTCCAAAATAGAAAAATATGTTAATTTTCTACTTGATTTAGAACCAATTTTATGTTTATAATTAATTTTACATAACTTGTTAACATGTTATATATAATTAATTAATCGGTTGATTTTACATAAGATGTTTTGACCATATTCAGCATGCGTTTCAAAAACGAATTAGGTGGGTTCACTTTGGTCAAAGAGATAAATTATAAAAAAAATATTGAAGTGCCCAGATCAGTGTGAATCACTGAGAGGGGGAGGGGGTGAATCAGTGATCCTTTAAAACTTTTTACTAATTGATTCTTATCAATTAAACCTCTATGGCTGGTTAAAGCCTCGATCCACTCTTCTTGTATCTCTCAACCTTTCCCGAATGATGCAGTAATGAAAAGGCACAGGACACAAGGATTTACAAGGTTCGGCACCAAAGGCCTACATCCTTGCCATGCTCTCCCAGCATGGATTCTCCCATTATAACTTGTTAGAATTACAATGGTCGATACAGCTTCCCACCGTATCTCTCCTGAGTCCCACAGGAGGGTCTTTATACTGCGTCACACAGTGTTACCAGAGTCCCACTGGCCTGCTCCAGAATCCCACTGAAGACTTCCTCCACCCTGAGTCTCACAGGGGTCTTCTCCTGGCTGCTCGAGTCACACGAGTAGCTCTTCTTCTTGTTCAGCTCTTCAAGTATCTTCAGCAGTCTGGGATAAAGACCGCTGGCCTTGCTCTGTACCTCTGATCACTTGTGATGATCAGGTCTTCTCGTCTTGCTCAGGCTTTATCTCCTTCTTCTGAGAATGACCTGGCTTCTCTCCAGCTACTGAATACTCAGACAATTGATTTCTTTAACTTCAGTCTGGTCCAGTCTCACTTCACTTCAACTTCTTGCACTGAATGCATGGCATCACAATATCTTCAAGATCTCCTGGTCTTGGACTTCTCAAATGCACACAAGCTAATTCATACTTGTTCACGTGTGCACGTGCATGCATGCATGCATGCACTCTCCTTTTCTTCCTCTTGGTGCAGCAGACCCACAAAGGGTGTAGTCACTTTAAGAACACACCTTCACTGAACTACACACACTTTATTCTCTTTTGATTACACACATAAATGTGTGTTATACACTAGTGTGGATGTATTCTCTTCTTCTTAGTGTGTACACACTTTGGTTTGCACACACACTAAGGTTCGGCCACTTTGTCTTTTTGCACACAAACTTTGTTTTTCACTTTTGCACACACTTGAGCTTGGCCTTTCACTTCTTCTTGCACACACTTAACCCGTAGGTCCTCTTCTTGTTTTGCACACAAAAAAGGTGTGGTCTTCACTTGGTGCACACACAAAGCTATGCCTCGGGTCCTCTTCTCCACTTGGCACACACTTGGCCCGTATGTGTTCTTGTCCACTTTGCACACACACAAATAGTGTGGTCTTCCTCTTTATGCACACACTAGGGCCACGACCTTCTCTTGTTCTTTTTGCACACAAGGCTCAAAGGCCTCGGCCTTCCTTCTTCACCTCACACACACACAAAGTGTGGTCTCGGCCTCCACTTCTTATTGCACACACAAGAGGCAAAGCCTCGGCTCTTCTTGCTTTGCACACACAACAAATAGTGTGTAATGCACTTCACCCGAACCCAATCTTCAATGGAGGCACACAAGTTTCTTGGGTGTAGCGGCCTCCTCCTCTTCTCAACCGCGCAAGGCACAAGACTGTTGCCAGCGCGCAGGGGTGCAAGAGCACAAGGTACAAAGGACCTCGGCCGTGGGCGCGCAAGTGCAAGGGTGCACTTGGGTCTTCCTGCCGCGCAAAGGGAAGGCGCGCAGGGGTCCCCCTTCTTCTTCTTTCGCGCAAGGTGTGCGCAAAAGGAACTCTCGAAGCCAAGGGTGGCTTCGGGCTGCTTCGTCGCGCAAGTGAGTTGCGCGGAGCTCCAAACTTCGTGAGGCACAGAGGCTCTCACGGGACTTCTGATTTTCGAGAAAGGATCAGCAAACACAATGAGAGCCTCACCTCTCTTTTTATAGGCAGAGAATCCTCAAGACTTCCGCGTGGGATATCTTTTAATCTCCCAAAGATTTCGGGATTTCAAGATTTCCTTAAATCTTGTTTTCTTCTCTCTGTTCACGCGGGTTCCATTTATTTTCTCCTCCTCCTCGTGCATGCACATGAAACCGCATGCATGGCCTCTGTTTGGCCCATCCCATGCAAAACATGAACACCTCATGGCCTCGGCAACTCCGTTTGCCTCGGCTTTCATCAAATTTTCTCATTTGTCGCATGCAAGTCTATTTTTGTGCATGGTTGTGTTCAGTGTGGCCAGACGAGCCGAATGGAGGTCTTGGTTTCGAAAATGGTGGTCGGGAACTCGAAATAGGTCGTCGGGGAGGCTCTGGTTCAGCGGCTGCTCGCGGGTGGCTTCGGCTCGAGCTCGAGGTGGAAGATGAGCCACGGCCGTCGGATCAGGCGTTTGAATATCCTCGGACGGCCTGAATCAGATCGCGGCGCCGCGGATGGATCGTGCGGCGCAGATCAAGCGCGCGATCAATCGAGCGGCTCAGATTCAATCCCGGTGAAAAATGCGCGTCCCACATCGAAACGGCCCGCGATTTTCACGCGGTTTATTACCCTGGCGCTCTCCACCATACGCCAGTTGAACTTCTCCCCTCCCGGTGCCGCCCCGCACCGAGTTCTCTCTGCGGGTGCGCTCTGCGCCCACCTATGCTCCCTGCGGGCGCGCCTCTGCGCCCACTCATGCCTCCTACGGGCGCGCTTAGCGCCCACTATGCACACACGGGTGCGCTCATGCGCCCCTGCCGTGCTCTTCCGGGCGTGCCCCAGGCACCCATGCGGTGTCTTGGGTGTGCGCCCTGCCGCCCTGGCTCGCCCCACGGGTTCCCCCATGGGCGTGGTGCCCTAGCGCCCATGCCTTGGGGTTGAACCCCCAAGGTGCCTTGGCTGGCCAATTTTTTGCTAGTGTAAAACACTAAGTGTCTTTGTATTAAAACAAAGTACCAAGTGTAATATGCCATATGCCACTCCAAGCCATTCTTCTTCCCATCTCTATTTCTTCTCTTCTCTTCTTCTTAAGAATTCCTCCATTCCTCTTAAACATTTATTCTTCACTTAGGAGTGAAATTCTTGAAGGTTCTTCATCTTCAACCGAACTCTTGAATCAACATGAAATCTCCAATGTGCTTCATTGATCTAATCAGAGATCAAGTTGGATCACTTCCGATTCACATGCACTAAGAGTTAGTACATGGACTTCTTCAGCTCACTTCATCCACTTAGTACTTGTGGATGGATCTTCTTCAACTCCTCATGCATTGTCACTACAATGCATGGTCTTCAAACAATGTTGTGACATTGTATCATCAGGATACAAGTTCTTTGAACTTAAAGAGCATCTCAACAATCGTCAGATATCCATGGAGAATGTTTCAGCCACAATTTCCAATACCACTTAGTGAATCTCCTAAGTGACATGCATCTTAGTACCATGGCCATTCTCCTTCATCACCAACACCATCACATCCTTTGACATTCACATCTTGACTCCTTGACATCCATTCATTCCAAGACTACTTCATGCCTCATTGACAACAAATGCAACACAATGCACTTCAATCTCCCCCTTTGTATTTGTTGTCAATACACTCCTTCAACACATATGAATGGGTCAATATGTGTGCCCAATCTTTTCTCCCCCTTATTGGAAATCAAATGCAAAGGTGTGGTGTGGTTCACTTTCACAAATATCTTCCTCCCTTATAAAAGCATTTTCTTCAAAATCACTAAGAGAGGGATGATGTCACATGTTCACTTGAGCAATGAACCTTTAGTAAATCAGCTCTAAGTCTACTTGGGCAAACCCGGTGTAGAAAACAAGAGTGATATGACCAAGGAATTCAAAGCTTTCCATAATTCTCTACACATGTGAGATCATGCTTAGGGGTTTGGAATTTTTCAGATATAACAATGAATTTGCTAAATCCTTCACAACTTCACAAAACTCATTAGAAAGTTCAGGTGCAAAGATAAAGCTCCCCCTTTCATCCATTTTCTTAAGATGATATTAATCTCAGAACATCATCTTCTTCAGATTTGCTCCCCCTCAAGGGGTGCACTCCATTCTTTCCAAACCATCCTCCAGTTGAGAATGATCATCATCTTCAATTCCCTGCAATGTCAGCACATGCAAATACAAGTGATTAGGGAATAAGATGGAACCTCCTTGGTTCATCAATGTGAACAACAAGGTTGAGAAGATTCTCTCAACCGAGATGTCCCATTTTCACCATTCTTCACACTTGCACATTTGATCTTCAATGATGTTTGTGCTGGTGTGGATCTCAATACATCTTCATGTGAAATCTTCTTCTTCTCTTTTGCTTTAGAAATTGCCAGTACTTCCTCTTCAGCTCTTTGTAGATCTTTGGCAAGTTGCAACTGATTTGGCCATATGACTAGTAAATCATTTGGAAGAGTGGCCTCAGTTTTGGAAGTTCCACATGGTTCTTTGGATGCTGCTAAGCTACCTCTCTTAGGCAACTTATTTTCAATCAATCCCTTCTTCTTCTGGATTGATTGTCTTTTGGAGTCCAGTCTGCCTCTATTGAATTTCATGGCTTCTTTACAAAGATCCATGATATGCCCTTTCTTTCCACAGTAGAAGCATTTCTTCTTGGTGGTCCTTCTGGATACATCACCCTTCTTGGATTTAGATTCCAAGGACTTCTCTTCATTCTTCAAACTCTTCTTGGGAGCATCTTCCACTTTCTTCTGCTTGCTTCCCAAGGAATCTCTCTTAGCCAGGTTCAGTGATCTTCTCTTCATTCCAGCTTCGGATACATTCGGAGATTGATATGTATCAACTCTTTGACCACTTTTGAAACCATCCCAGATGTTGTCAAGTAATCCAAATCTATTTGCAGTAAACAGATGTCTCTGGACCTGTGGATGCTGCTTCTTTTCTTCTGGCTTGCTCCCCCTAGGCATGGGCTTCCTCTGTGCTTTGTCATTCAGTGGATTGTACCAACAATCCTTTGCACAATGCCCATACTTGTTACAACACCAACACTGACCCACAAATCTTGACCTCTTCAGTCCTTCTGATTGTTGGGTACTTTTCTTGACTTGTTGTGTTGTTTCAGGAGAGCTATGCTTCTTTACTGTCTTCATCCATATTTGTTTGGAATTATTCTTCCATCCTGCACTTTTTGTAGAAACACTATTAGAAGCATCAGTACAAGATGGGATGGACGGTACCTTCTTTTTAGAAGTTGTTGCACTTTCACTAGAGGATGTCTTTCTATTAGAATCATCCTTCTCAAAGCATACTTTAGTAGCAACATTTCTCCTTTCAGTTGACTGGGAGGCTTTGGCTTTGGGTGATTGCTGATTTTTCAATATCACCTCTAATTCTAAGAATTTCATATTGAGGGAGTTCTTCTCATCCTCAATAGTTCTTAGCCTTCCTTACCATTTCTCTTCCAGCTGTTTTATCTGGTCTTCATGCACCTTCTTTAATTCTTGCAATGAATTGTCCAGCTCCTTCACCAATTTGACTTTTTCTTCAAGTTGAGCATCTCTGACAACCATTGATACTTTATGCCTCTTTTCCAGTGCATGGAAAACATCTTTGACCACAGTCTTAAAGAATTCTTTCTCAGAAAGGCTTTTCTGCAATTCTTCAGCAGTGTCTTCATATCTTTCATTGCAAAGAGAAACAGTTTCATCTTTAGCCTTCACCAGCTTTCTGAGAGTGTTGGTTATGCCAACCCTTTTAGCCAATTGATCTTCCAGAGAATTGGCTTCATCTTCTAGCTGTAATTTTTCTTCTTGAAGATCAAGGAGGCCTGTAGCTATACACATTGCAACTTCCTTGGGGACTCTCTTCTGAAGATATTTGATTGCATTTAGAAGATCATTGTTTCTTCCATCTTCATCACAGCTAGAGCAGGCTTCATCAGAAGAATGATAAAAGGAATTGTCATATGATGTGACTTTCACATTTCTTTCCATAGAAGGAGTTTCTCTGATTGCACCAGCCTTCTTCTTCATCTTCTTTGCCTGTTTCTTCATTCTGTTTTTCAGAGTCTTGGCAGATATCTCCATTTGAGGCTGTTCTTTCATTTCCTCAAATCTGCACTCCATATAGACTCTCTTGGATCTTTTAGAGGTAACCTCCCTCTGATACCAATTGAAGTGCCCAGATCAGTGTGAATCACTGAGAGGGGGAGGGGGTGAATCAGTGATCCTTTAAAACTTTTTACTAATTGATTCTTATCAATTAAACCTCTATGGCTGGTTAAAGCCTCGATCCACTCTTCTTGTATCTCTCAACCTTTCCCGAATGATGCAGTAATGAAAAGGCACAGGACACAAGGATTTACAAGGTTCGGCACCAAAGGCCTACATCCTTTCCATGCTCTCCCAGCATGGATTCTCCCATTATAACTTGTTAGAATTACAATGGTCGATACAGCTTCCCACCGTATCTCTCCTGAGTCCCACAGGAGGGTCTTTATACTGCGTCACACAGTGTTACCAGAGTCCCACTGGCCTGCTCCAGAATCCCACTGAAGACTTCCTCCACCCTGAGTCTCACAGGGGTCTTCTCCTGGCTGCTCGAGTCACACGAGTAGCTCTTCTTCTTGTTCAGCTCTTCAAGTATCTTCAGCAGTCTGGGATAAAGACTGCTGGCCTTGCTCTGTACCTCTGATCACTTGTGATGATCAGGTCTTCTCGTCTTGCTCAGGATTTATCTCCTTCTTCTGAGGATGACCTGGCTTCTCTCCAGCTACTGAATACTCAGACAATTGATTTCTTTAACTTCATTCTGGTCCAGTCTCACTTCACTTCAACTTCATGCACTGAATGCATGACATCACAATATCTTCAAGATCTCCTGGTCTTGGACTTCTCAAATGCACACAAGCTGATTCATACTTGTTCACGTGTGCACGTGCATGCATGCATGCATGCACTCTTCTTTTCTTCCTCTTGGTGCAGTAGACCCACAAAGGGTGTAGTCACTTTAAGCACACACCTTCACTGAACTACACACACTTTATTCTCTTTTGATTACACACATAAATGTGTGTTATACACTAGTGTGGATGTCTTCTCTTCTTCTTAGTGTGTACACACTTTGGTTTGCACACGCACTAAGGTTCGGCCACTTTGTCTTTTTGTACACAAACTTTGTTTTTCACTTTTGCACACACTTGAGCTTGGCCTTTCACTTCTTCTTGCACACACTTAACCCGTAGGTCCTCTTCTTGTTTTGCACACACAAAAGGTGTGGTCTTCACTTGGTGCACACACAAAGCTATGCCTCGGGTCCTCTTCTCCACTTGGCACACACTTGGCCCGTAGGTGTTCTTGTCCACTTTGCACACACACAAATAGTGTGGTCTTCCTCCTTATGCACACACTAGGGCCACAACCTTCTCTTGTTCTTTTTGCACACAAGGCTCAAAGGCCTCGGCCTTCCTTCTTCACCTCACACACACACAAAGTGTGGTCTCGGCCTCCACTTCTTCTTGCACACACAAGAGGCAAAGCCTCGTCTCTTCTTGCTTTGCACACACAACAAATAGTGTGTAATGCACTTCACCCGAACCCAATCTTCAATGGAGGCACACAAGTTGCTTGGGTGTAGCGGCCTCCTCCTCTTCTCAACCGCGCAAGGCACAACACTGTGGCCAGCGCGCAGGGGTGCAAGAGCACAAGGTACAAAGGACCTCGGTCGTGGGCGTGCAAGTGCAAGGGTGCACTTGGGTCTTCCTGCCGCGCAAAGGGAAGGCGCGCAGGGGTCCCCCTTCTTCTTCTTTCGCGCAAGGTGTGCGCAAAAGGAACTCTCGAAGCCAAGGGTGGCTTCGGGCTGCTTCGTCGCGCAAGTGAGTTGCGCGGAGCTCCAAACTTCGTGAGGCACAGAGGCTCTCACGAGACTTCTGATTTTCGAGAAAGGATCAGCAAACACAATGAGAGCCTCACCTCTCTTTTTATAGGCAGAGAATCCTCAAGACTTCCGCGTGGGATATCTTTTAATCTCCCGAAGATTTCGGGATTTCAAGATTTCCTTAAATCTTGTTTTCTTCTCTCTGTTCACGCGGGTTCCATTTATTTTCTCCTCCTCCTCGTGCATGCACATGAAACCGCATGCATGGCCTCTGTTTGGCCCATCCCATGAAAAACATGAACACCTCATGGCCTCGGCAACTCCGTTTGCCTCGGCTTTCATCAAATTTTCTCATTTGTCGCATGCAAGTCTATTTTTGTGCATGGTTGTGTTCAGTGTGGCCAGACGAGCTGAATGGAGGTCTTGGTTTCGAAAATGGTGGCCGGGAACTCGAAATAGGTCGTCGGGGAGGCTCTGGTTCAGCGGCTGCTCGCGGGTGGCTTCGGCTCGAGCTCGAGGTGGAAGACGAGCCACGGCCGTCGGATCAGGCGTTTGAATATCCTCGGACGGCCTGGATCAGATCGCGGCGCCGCGGATGGATCGTGCGGCGCAGATCAAGCGCGCGATCAATCGAGCGGCTCAGATTCAATCCCGGTGAAAAATGCGCGTCCCACATCGAAACGGCCCGCGATTTTCATGCGGTTTATTACCCTGGCGCTCTCCACCATATGCCAGTTGAACTTCTCCCCTCCCGGTGCGGCCCCGCACCGGGTTCTCTCTGCGGGCGCGCTCTGCGCCCACCTATGCTCCCTGCGGGCGCGCCTCTGCGCCCACTCATGCCTCCTGCGGGCGCGCTTAGCGCCCACTATGCACACACGGGTGCGCTCATGCGCCCCTGCTGCGCTCCTCCGGGCGTGCCCCAGGCACCCATGCGGTGTCTTGGGTGTGCGCCCTGCCGCCCTGGCTCGCCCCACGGGTTCCCCCATGGGCGTGGTGCCCTAGCGCCCATGCCTTGGGGTTGAACCCCCAAGGTGCCTTGGCTGGCCAATTTTTTGCTAGTGTAAAACACTAAGTGTCTTTGTATAAAAACAAAGTACCAAGTGTAATATGCCATATGCCACTCCAAGCCATTCTTCTTCCCATCTCTATTTCTTCTCTTCTCTTCTTCTTAAGAATTCCTCCATTCCTCTTAAACATTTATTCTTCACTTAGGAGTGAAATTCCTGAAGGTTCTTCATCTTCAACCGAACTCTTGAATCAACATGAAATCTCCAATGTGCTTCATTGATCTAATCAGAGATCAAGTTGGATCACTTCCGATTCACATGCACTAAGAGTTAGTACATGGACTTCTTCAGCTCACTTCATCCACTTAGTACTTGTGGATGGATCTTCTTCAACTCCTCATGCATTATCACTACAATGCATGGTCTTCAAACAATGTTGTGACATTGTATCATCAGGATACAAGTTCTTTGAACTTAAAGAGCAGCTCAACAATCGTCAGATATCCATGGAGAATGTTTCAACCACAATTTCCAATACCACTTAGTGAATCTCCTAAGTGACATGCATCTTAGTACCATGGCCATTCTCCTTCATCACCAACACCATCACATCCTTTGACATTCACATCTTGACTCCTTGACATCCATTCATTCCAAGACAACTTCATGCCTCATTGACAACAAATGCAACACAATGCACTTCAAATATACCAAACAATAATCCTGGAATAATTTTAATATTTATAATTTAATTATATTTTGTAAACTCATCATTAAATAAGGTTATGAAAAATGAACTGACTTTACGATCAGTGTGATGGTAGGTCGTACGTACGCATGAGTAACGGTTCCATTTTCAATAATCATTTTTGAAAAAGAAATGAAATATCATATATTTACCTATTTATCATAATATCATAAATACCATATTATTTCATTATATATACTTATGTATAACATTATTGCTATGTGTTAGTGAAAAAAGGAACCACATCACTTCGAGGAGGTGATAGTCCACACATCCACGAACGATATTATTAATATTTTCAGTGAGTGGAAAAGGAAAAAATTAAGTGATATATTAAATTTCAATAATGAAAAATATTTCATTAATATCATAAATATTTATATATATTTAATATATTTATTATATTTACCCTTATTACCTTCAATGTAATGTCTTAGTGGAAAATGAATTGCTTCACTTCATGAGGCGGTAATCTGTCAATAAAAAGAGTGACATTATTATATCCCTTATAGAATGGAACATGGAAAGGTGTATATGATATAATTATTCCATAATTAAAATTTTATTATAAGTATAATATATAATCTTCAATTCCATAAACAAACCCAACCATGAGTGTTGGTAATATAAAAATGAATAACATCATTCCGTGAGGGAGTAGTTCATTGTACACACGAATGAGGATTTCATAAACCATTTTACATAAGTGTGTGTAGTTGTATATCATAACATCAAAATGAAAAAATATAATTATATGTAACATATTTAGTTATTCATATCATCATGGTATAAGAATAATTCAAGAGCATAGAAAAAGAAGTAAAACAAAGAAGCTTGTTGAAGAATATAATCTCTTCTTCTGATATCCCCCTTAAGTTTTCTCTAAATCCTTAAAATGTTGGATATTATACGAGTTTAAGTAATCTAGAATGATGGGATTCAATTTGTGAATTACTTTTGTAGGATTTTCATTAGGCCAAATGGAGTGGGAGGAGTTAAGAAGCAAGGGGAGTTAATGGATTTTTATAATGGAGGAGGAATTACATTCTTGTAAATATCAATAGTATTCTCTATTAGGAGATAACTATTACTATAGGTGGATCTAGTATAGAAATTTAATGGGTTTTAGGGAATATATAGTCAATCCACACCTCTTAAAAACAATTAAATTCTTGTCTCAAACATTTTGTTCCCTGACTTCTAATAATCCTTTTCTTTATTTTTTTTTCATTATGGTAACTAAATTTCTATTCTATTCTAAGTAATTTATCCATTAAAAATAAGTTATAGTGAGCGTTATTAGATGATTTGGAAATAATTATTCTTTGTATTAAATATAATTTATCAAATAACAAAGAAATTTGTGTGGAAAATTAATTTCAACACAAGTGTGTGCAACATGGAAAAACACCCTTTTGATCTAAATCACACTAACATAGTTTTATTTTTACTATTTATCAATCAATATGGTCATTTTAAAATAATTGTTTGTCAATTAATAGAAAATATTTGATATTAATTATCAATTATAAACCACTTGGTTGATGATATTATTTATAGTAATTTTAAATCATCTAATAAAATATCATTAATTATAAAATAACATTAATGTCAATTTTTGCATTGTAAATTTAATTTGAAGATAATTAAATTAATACAATGATGGAATAATAATATATTATGATAAACCCTATGTAACATGATATATTCATTTAAATAATTAATTTAATATAATAATTAATTCAATTTACTTAACTTTTATTATTTTTAGTATCATTTATTTTAGTTAATTATTAATAGAATAATTTTGACATTTGTGTTTCATAAGTATTTAACGTAATTAATTCATCTCTAAAAATTTAAAATAAATTATCATGATATAGAAAACACACTTATCTTTCAAAATAATATTTATATATGATCCTGTCTTGTTTGTTTATGTATCCCAAATCTATATAGAAATTACACGAAAAAAGGTTTCTTTTTTGTATTTTTCTTAACTTAACTTATTATATAAGTCAAATTCATGGAAAGTATCCCCAAAAGTCATGAAAATAGATAATATGTTTAAAAGGGATGAAATATTGATGAAAATGGGAGTAGGAAAATTTGTTAGTTCATTTTAACCATTTTGTTTAATGTTTAATCCCTTGGAAAACACATTTTTACCTTGATCGATGTGATTAATTTTTACATTTTCACTAATATTTATGTTAAAACAATAAGATTGAACCATTAGAAACTATAAATTATTCAAATTCCCAATATAGAATCCTATTTTCCAAATTCAATTCATAGAAGTGGATCATTTTAATTTAATATTATATTTATAGATACGATGAGAAAGCGAGTTTTCCAACTGAAAATTGTCAAACATTCATAATGTTTTTTGATTAAAATTTAAACTCAGAATTATTACACTAAAATATGTTGTATTAATTGATCTAATATTGATATAATATTATTTTAAGTTAAATTTAAAATATTTATTAAGAGTACAAATTATTTAAACAAAAATGTAGTTTTTAAATAAAATCTTGCATTTTGCGCAATTCATAAAAATGAGACTTTTAAAAAAAACCAAAAAATCACCCTAAGATAATTTTTCCATTCAGATTTCAAAAATGATGTTATTTTCAATTAAATTTTTTAAATTTCGAATAATAGATTATAATATTTTTTCAGGAAAAGTGATAAAAAATATTTTTTATAAAACATGTTTATGAAGAATAAATATACCTTACTAAAAGAAATTGATTTATTATTACCTAAATATTTATAAATAATATATATTGATAAATAAATTTATATGTATATATATTTCATAAATTATTTATTACCATTCATACCTTCTCATCTAACAGCTAGTTTATAATAGTAACATACATCATGGGTCGTTTATGTTCTAAATTGCAGGTTGAAAATTCTATCAAACATAAAAAAGTGTAAGGGTAATATGAAACGCATGCTAAACTGAGTGTTTCAGGTCATTAAATCTTAACATAGTGTTTTTTTGTAACACTAGATAGACTTAGTGTTTCATTTCCATTATGATATCGAATATAATTTTCTACTTTTAAAATCTAAGAGTGTTAAATCCTCCCCCATTAATAAATTTCATACTCATAATTTGACCATTATATACATTAAAAATGGAAGGACATTTGAAAATAACTTTTTTTAAGTCTGCATCATAAGAAAGGTTAGTAGAACATCCTCTTATGATAACAGAGAGGGATGTTCCATGACCCTATGTAATAACACATAACTAGGTCTCCAAATAGGATAACATAAATTAGAATAGAGGAAAATCAAAAATAATTATATAGAATGATTTAGGTTGTTTATCATAGGAATGTTAATGATAAATAGAATTTTAATGGCATCAAAACCATATATATGTGATAGAAAAAATGACCATATGTTCATAAAAAATAAAGGTTTTAAGAAAAAAATTGTTTCAATATTCATTTCTTATAGTTGAGGAATCTTCTTACCATCCAGCTTAAAAGAATATGGAAATATACTTACATGATTATAAATATTTCATCATTTCATAAAATTACACCATAATCTCTTCTTCTAATCCAAATGATGTGTATTCTGGATGAAATTTTAATGCTTGTGGCACTAAAATAAAAATTTACAGGACCAAATAATCTACAATAAAATAAGTAATTACTCTAATCTTTAGACATTATCCAAAATTAAAATGGTTAATACATATTAATAAAATTTCCCAAATGAACCTTCATACTGTAGTCTCCAGAATTTAATACCCAAATTTTTCAAACCAAATAATTCTATAATAAACAATCTTTAAAATTATTCAAACTGTTCTTAACTAAGTTAAAAACCCAAATATTAGAAGTAATTGATCATATATTCTTCCAAGATAAATCAATTGTTATTCCTAAAATAATTTACCACTTTTTTTAAATAAAATTAATCATTACTTGTAAAAATTTCATACTAACCAGGACATCTGGTAGACCAGTCATGGGTGAAATACCCTTGTCACCCTTCAGTTTCGGGTTCAATCCATGTGGCCTTGTGGGATGTGATATTTTTTCACCCAGCATTTGATCTATCCTTTATTTTCTTTAAACACAAAAAAAAAAAGAAAATCCTCCCTAAATAACACTTCACGTTTACACTATTCGTTATAAATACCCCAAAATTATAAAATGTCTCCCCAAATATCATTTAAAATCTCAAAAATTTTCCTACTTAAAACCCTAAAATGGGGTGTCTTAGACAATGATCTTATGATCAAACATAATCATATTGACTGATAATGATTTCTATAACGTTTAATATAAACTCATAAGAAAACTAACTAATATTTAATGTTATCTAAACAAAACTTTTTTAGAAATTGTAATATCCTAGAACTCGCACTCCTGATTCTGTGCTGAAATCCTAAAAATTATTTTTTCTGATGTGATGTCGATAATTATGATCCATTTTTTTCATATAAACCTTTTAATATCAAAAGTATAAATTAGATCACTTGTATAATTTGTGATCATTATGGATAGAATTTTATATAATTAGGACAAAATCCTTCAAAGAAGTAAAATGAATTTAAATGAGAATTTCGTCTACTTAACAATGATTTTCCATTCCACAATAATATATCATAATCATCTATATGAAATTAAATCTAGAAATAACTCATTCAAGCTCCACATTTAAAACCTAGGGAATATGAAGCATAATAAATGTGAGATCCAATTCATGATAAAGGAAAGAAATAAGAATTAACAAATGATTGTCGTCAGTGGGCAGAGTAATATCATAAGAATATAATGACATAACCAAGGTTCTTGAGTATAACATAAGAATATTCATACCCATAAATATTTGTCTCATCAAAAATGAAAACACATAATATGGATTTAATAATGTAAACATTCATAATAATAAATAATCATGAGCCATATAATAACAATCAGGATAAAATGATGCATATTAAACCCCTAGAAAGAATATATAAAACATATTGGAATCTTGGAATGTGATATCATAATATCCTTACAGAACACTTATAATTTGAATAACCATAAAGCCTACTTCCAGTTTAATTCTTCAAAAAACATAATCATTAACCAATGTAGTTGAGGTCTATATATATATTCACCCACTGTTTAACATATAATAGGATCACATAGTGAAATTTGAGTGCACCCATTATATATAATTTCCAATAACTACAACATGAATAAAGTACAAAGATCTTTCATATGATCATAAAATCAGAAAAACATTCATTATTCCTTTCATAACTTGGTTAACCAATAGAAATGAAACATGTTCAATGAAAATCTCTTTGAAACATGATTATCCCATTGAAGGTAAATTTATTTCAATAAAATAATGTGGAAAAATATTATCCCATCCTGAGAAATAAAAAGTATGGTATCAATACACAATGTCCATAGTAGATGATAAGTAACAAATATGGGTGTAGATGATGATGAATGTAAAAACAATAAAAATACCATTAAAATAATTATTTATGAAAATTGCATTTTCATTGAAAATATTTTTTAAAAACTAATAATTTTCATAATATTAAGAAAAAATATTATTTCATAATAACCATATGAACTTATAATGGAAGATTGGATGAAATTATGGTCATGATGGAGGGTAATTTTATATATGTCATTGAAAATATTGAATTTTCATGGTAAAAAGGATAGAAAAGTTCCTTGTTTCAAAGGAGTAAAGAATATTCCTTTAAATGATTTTGTAACATGGGTAAAATTGTATTTAATAAAGCATATGGAAAATGTTACAAAAAATTTTTGAAAACATTTTTAGAAAAAAAATGGAGGAAAAAATATTTCTGACTAAAGAGTGAAATGAAATTGTATTTTCTCTAAAACACTTTATAAACATTTTCAGTACCATATAGTATAAGAATAGTAAAATTACATTAAAATACCATAAATTTTACTAGGATAATATAATTCATAATAATTATAAGATTTCATGATCAGTGACTTAATCATAAACAATCCTGATAAATGATGAGATTGTAACAAAATACTCTTACCACTTTTATAAATTTGAACCATAATTCACATGAAATAATAAAATCAACAGAAACTTATAATATCAGGAAAATATGTATATTCCTGGAATATAATTTCCACTGTGTATTATATACATCTTCTGAAATAATACATCTGTATAAC
Source organism: Viscum album (assembly GCA_963277665.1). Classification (NCBI taxonomy): domain Eukaryota; kingdom Viridiplantae; phylum Streptophyta; class Magnoliopsida; order Santalales; family Viscaceae; genus Viscum; species Viscum album. The sequence goes on along the minus strand of OY728137.1, from coordinate 298,322,271 downwards.
ATAACAAACATCTCAAATAATGAAAATTGAGACAAAATCCATTACATCTATAGTGACATTGAAATTGTAAACCCCATCAAAGACATTTCCAAAAAATTATATTTAATACCCAATGTTTTTATCTATATTTATAATAATCTAAATTCATGGTAAGTATATATATACCACAAAACAAAAATAAGTGGTTAATATGGCATATTACTCACTGAAATAAAAGTGAGATAAGAAATGCCTTACCTTAAGTTTGAATTATCTCATGTATCTTTATCTTCAAAAATAAAAAAATTATTTTAATTATTTAATATCTTTACAAAAAATTAAATTTTTTTATTACTTTTATTTTAATTGTTACCATGATATATATAATTACTTAATCAATTAAATTTTTCGTCAGATGTTTTGACTATATTCAGCTTCTGTGTCAAAAACGACTCATGTGGGTTGAAAATTATAAAACTGGTGATTATTTAATCATATAAAAAATAATCATCATGAATTAATTATAATATTTATACATTATTTATACATTAATAACCCATCATGAATGATGGTTGTGAAAAATTAACTGATGTTATGATCATAGATATAGAAGTCATACATAGGTCTGAGAAACGTCTCTGTTTTCAATAATTATTATGGAAAGAAGGTAATAAATAAATTATCTTTATAAAATGATAATAATATAATAAACACCATAAAATTTCCTTATATATAATTATATATAACATTCTTGTGATGTGGTGGTGAAAAAATTAATCACATCACTTTGAGGAGGTGGAAGTTCACACTTCCACTGACAACATTACCATTTTGTTCAATAGGTGGAAAATATGAAAATAAAATGATATATTAATTATAAAAAATGATAAATTTGTCATTAATATCATAAATATTTTATTTTTATCACATATGTGTGTTATATTCCCTTATTACCTTCCATATAACGTGTTAATGGAAAATGAGTCACATCTCTTCATGAGGCGGTAGTTCGTTGTACACACGAGCGATGTTATTGTATCCCCTATGAAATGGAAAGTAAAAGATTATATAATGCATAAATACTATAGAGGTATAAATATGTTTTAAATAGAATATATAAACTTTATATCCATCATCATACACAATCAATAGAGGTAGTAATGGAAAAAATAATGATATTATTTCGCGAGGCGACAGTCATCCAAACACATGAATGATTATTGCATGACTCATTTAATATATGTTTGTGTAGTTATAGGTCATAAAATTAACATAGAAAAATCTAAGTATATGGAATATATTGAGTTTCTTATTTCATTATGGTACAGTAATAATTGAAGGAGGTGTACAAAGAAGAAAAATAAAGACGATTGTTGAAGAACATTAGCAATTCTTTGGGTATCCTCGTTTGAATTGATCTAGAGCATTGATTGTTTGGTTTTCTATTGACTATAAGGTTTCCAGGATGAATTTATTAAATTTTTTAAGTCACATGGGTTGGGTTTAGCCTAGAAAAATGGATTTAGAGGTGTTAAGTAGTGAGCGGAGTGAATTAACTTTATAATGGAGGTGGATTGGAATTCTTATAAACACCTGAATGTATTCACTACATCATGTGTCTCAAAAATTTATAATTAAGAATTTTTAGGTATTATAAGGTCTATTTAAACCTCCAATAAATGATAAAACACATTTTTTAATCATTTTCCCCCTAACTCCGATGTTTCATTTTTTATTTTGGTTTTTCATTACGGTAACTAGATTTATAAGCTAAGTAATTTATCCATTAAGACTAAATTTAATTGAGAATTATCATCTAACATAAAATTAATAATTATAAATACGAAAAACATTTTATTAAATAATAATAAAATGTTTTTTGGAATTTAATTTTAATATAATCAGATGTAACCTGAAAAACAACCATTTAAACTTGAGCATCTCAACAAGGATTTTCTTTACTATTTACCGGAAAATATATTCATTATAAATCAATAATTGGTAATGGATTGAACATACTTGATATTTTTTAACAACTAAAAATAACCTCTATGAGTATATTAAATCGAGTAATTTTAAATCAATTAATAATGTGACATTTTTTAGAAAATAACATTAAGGCCAATTTTGTCTTTATTCATTTAATTTTAATTTTAGAAAATAAATACAATATTAGAATTAGAAACTTTTTATTAAAATTACAATGTAACATGAAATATTCATTTAAAAATTTAATTGACGACAATAATTAATTCAATTTACATAAATTTTAATAGTCTTTGAATCATTTATTTTATTAAATTATTTACAAAATAATTAGAATGATTGTTTTTCTTAAGTATTGAAAGTAAATAATCCAAATCTAAAAGAAATTGAAATGAAATATCAAGATATAAAAAAAATTATATTTCAAAATAATATTTATAACTGAATCTATATTTCTTTTTCTCAATCCCAAAGCTTTATAGAAATTAAAAGGGAAAGGGGTTCTTTTTTATTTTTCTTTATTTAAATTATTATATAAGTCAGTTCCATGGAAAAGTGTATCAAAAACTCATAAAAATAGATACTAAGTTCATATTGGTCTAAATATACAAATAAAATGGTTTTTTTACGAATGGGTAGGTCATTTTAACCCATTAATTTAATGTTTAGACACTAGGTAAACTTATTTTTAATTTAATCATAATCCCTAATTTTAAATATTTTCACTGATCATTATCGTTACAAATTAAGATTGAATTATTGGAAATTAGAAGTTATACATATTATAAATATGGAACACGTTTTTAAAAACTCAATTCAAATAAGTTTAAATTTTTAATTTAATATTATTCCCGCAGATGTGATGAGAAAGTGGGTTTGTAAAGAAAATTTTCCAAAAGTTAATAATGTTATTATATCAAAATTATATATAAGAATGATTCTAATGAAATAAATTGGATTAAATTATATAATATTTTTTAAATATTACATTAAAAGAAAATCATAATAAAATTCAACATTATAAATCATTTAAATGAAAAGGGTGGCTTCAAATAAAATTCAGTATTTTTCACTATTCATCAATAATTAAATATTTCATAAAAATACAAAAAAATACCCTAGGATAATTTTCATATTTAAATAACAAAAAACTACTAATTTTCTAAAATATATTCTCTAAAATTTTCAAGAATTAATTATAATATTTAATCTTGGAAAAAAAATATTAATTATTCTTTAAGAAAAAATATTTTTTAAGAATAAAGCCTCCTTACTAAAAATATTTATTGATTATTTAATAAATAAATTTCAAAAAATTATATTAAGTAAGTCATATATATATCACAAATTAGTTAACACAATTCATACCCACTAATTTGACAGCTAGGTTTTGACAATAATACAACTCATGGGTCACTTAAGTTCAATGTATCATGTTGAACCTGGTAAAAAACATAAAAATATAATAGCTTCATGAAAAAGAAGCTAAACTAAGTGTTTCATGTAACACAATATGAATATAAATTTTAATGTTACAAAAGATAAACTCATTGTTCAAGTACTTTATGCTACCAAATATAATTGTATTCTCCTAAAATCGTAGGGGTTATATATATAATTTCAGATTTATGATATAAATACCATTGTATTAAAATAAAATAACACTCACCTTATTTCCATCATGGTCATTGAAAAATTGAAACATTACTCATGCGTACATAAGACCTACTATCTCAAAGATTGAAACGTGGTTCATTTTTCACTACCATATTTCAGGATTGGTTTCAAAAGTATAATTAATTTATAAATATAATAATTATATCAAAATGATTATTTTGTAGCTAATGTAATATTGACCCCTTTTACCACGATCAACACATTGATGTCATTTTGAAATTATGAACTAAGGGTCCTCAAAACACCCATCGTGTACATATGAAATTAAATAATTCATTATTATAAATGAAGTAAATTGTTTATGTATAAGGGAGTAAATATAGAAATGGTTCTTAAAAAAATGATATATTTCTATTATGTTGGAGGTAAAATATATACATTAAAAATTCTGGACTCAAGGTTAGGGATTTTGTCTCAATTTTCATTCAATGAGGCATATTGTAATGTTATGAATTAAATTTCTTTTACATGCTATTTATGATACACCTTGTATATTTAATGCCTTTAATCCATCACAATTCAGGGTATTTTAATTGTTAATATAAGTAATTTTATCAAAATGGATTTGAATTTAAATATACCATGTAGAAATTAATTGCATAACTCAATTTCTTTTCATTGGGTTATATTACGTCCTCGTTATATTTGGTATCCTTTGATTATGTGTGTAATGACTTTTCAATATGTATTTTTTTATTTCTACTTTTTTTATGTGGATTTAAATTTTATATATATAATCAATTCAATGATTTATTCTTGACATAGTGTCATGATCATTTAAGGGTAGCTTTTTGAAAAATGTCTTCTTTGTGACATGTGTTATGTTGTACCCATATATTTTTTTATGAAACGTTTTTAGTTACACATTGATATATTATATAATGATTATATATATTCATTGTATTTAATGATTTATTATGTTTTTAGAGTCATTTTTACCCATAATTGTCTTTTTACGGAATTGTTTGAAAGGAATCTTCCTATCATTTTACAAATAAGGTACTTTTCATTTTCTTACAAAAATATAAAAGGAATATTTGTTTTAACGAAATCAACATGAACATAAATTTACCACCATCAAGACCACTCATTTATTTTATGCTCTCTTTCAAATATTAAAAGCTAATTTCTAATGAAAAGGGTTTTCTTTATATTCTAGAAATTCCTAGTTTTTGAAATTGATTTTCAATGTGAAAAGGGCTTTTCCATTAAGAATGTATTTAAAGGTATTTTATGTTATTTATACTCATCAACATCAAAAACCCTTTATTAAATAAGTAATATATGATGGAAATGTTTTAATAATAAAATTATTATTATTTACTAGATGGTTTATCATTATATTTCTCAGGGAAAGTATTGACATTCTCTTTATAGATTAATTTTTGTAATCATTAATTTTCCCTCGAAATATTTACTTTATATAAATTAGTGAACATGAAATTTCCCCAAAATATATATATTATTTATAATGGATATTCTTATTACATAAACTGTATAACATTTCTATATATAGTTTCTTAATTAGAATGTTATATGATTGACAGCAGAAATATTGATATTTTTTATTTATTTTTCAACACACAAATTTATTAATAATTAATATTTTCATAAATTAAAACTTTAATTCTCTATAAAAAGAATTTGGTGGACATGTAGAGATGAGTGTGGCTCAAAATTGTATATCCCCTCGATGCAACAATACTCTCAGGAAGTGAATCTGTAGGCGATTAGTAAATGAGTTTTTAATAATATCTTTAATCCCTCCTATGAATGTTCTTGATGATATATATATCATGATGTTTGGCATCATTATTTCCTATTTTAAGAATTTATTCATTAATAATTTTCCAATTACTATCCATGGGATTGATTCATTGATATAATCAAGGGATACATTTTGTTCTTCATTTATTGATTAAATATAATGTATGTTCAAATATTTTAATTTCCACATTGATTATTTGTTACTGGTTATTATTATTTTTATTCATTATAAGTTCTTCTTTACATCACTCTAATTTAAAATGTGATCTCACCCTTATTTTGTTTCCTTTACCTAGGAAATTAAGAAGAAATATTTAAATGATTTCAAGGATATATAATTTTCCAATCGAAATTTTTTATTTCAAATTATCAAATGTAATAAGAGATTCAAGTTCTTATCTATTATACCAATACTACTAAGCTATTAGGCCTTTTGGTATGTGATTGATTGTATCTAGAACAAATGAAAGAAAGTGACCACCGACTATGGGCTACTAAGGTTGTGTTATTTATAATAACCACATAAACATGATTTTCTAGGAGTGAAACATTTGATTCTACATCCTACAATGCCAAGAATAAAAATTATATATAATATACTTCTTCATTCCAGATAAAAAACTTTTAAAGAGGAAAACGAGGAAGATTAGTTTATATTATGGAAGCATATAGATGATGGATTCGTTGTCTAGGGGCTTAGGTTATCATCTATGTATAGTGAGTTCCATAATATGTTTGGGGATAAGGATACATACACCATATTTCACATCTCTATTATCTTTATAAGGAGAAGGTAAGACAAGATATATATGATACCTCCTAGAGTTTTTCTTGTGAACACTTATATAAGGTTCTCTATATATACCTCATGTAGTTAAAATGGTGGGATATATTACACATTTGGATATATATGGTTTTATGTTTCAGGATGATTTTTACACTAAACTCAATATTTCCTCTCTAACATAGATCATTCATGTATGCCTGGAATAGGGTGTGGAAAAAGAAAATTTATAAAAAAAAATTCTAGTTGTAGTACGATCGCTGACCAGTTTATCTCACTTGAGTAGCTTCACATTTTTAATGCACTTACTCTAATTCACCTAAGAAATATTTTTTTTGTTTTTATTATTTAAGAAAAAAATTAATTTAAGAAGATAAATGAAATGCTAAAAATTATAATAACCTGCAATTACATGATGTGATTATAAAATAAAAAACATAAACCTTGTAGTTTGGTTTATGGGTTTTATCATTATTCTTCTTATAGTTTAAATTTATTTTTATAGTTTAATTATGAAATATACCTATTAAATTTTTATTATTATATTTAATGATTTTGAAATCTTGAGTTCCTATAGAAAACTAGATTCTAAATCAACCTATAATCAATATTGATGGAAACCCTCAATCAAGTGTGTGACATTGTCCAGAACATGGATCCATTTTATGTTGTTTCATCCCTTGAACGTCTCAAATCCATCGTTTGATGAAATGGTTTTCAAAGGAAGGAAGAGAAAATATTAAAATTATATAATATAAATGAGTATGATTTCAGTGTCCTGGTGGTAAATCTCTACACTCAGACACTTTACACTTTCTCAACAAAATTATAAATAAACCATATGAATTTAGGCACATAATGATTGGAAACACAACTAACCTCCCCGGGGTAGAGCCTCGGGTTATCCCCTCATAGTTAATAATAAGAGGCCACAGTGCTGGATAGGGAAAATAAAAGAAGAAGAAAATAATAAAATAGTAAATTTGATTTAATTTTATGGAAATAAATACATGTATCCCAAAAATAAGAATGGAAGGATAAGGAATAGAGAGAGGGAGATAAATAAAATAAAATAAAATTAAAAGAGAAAAAAATGGATTAGGTGAAGAAATTAGAATAATAAAAAGTATTAGGGAATAAGAAGAAGAATAAAAGGGTGGATGGAATGCAATTAAATACAGAACAATATGTATGAATTATTTATTAAATTAAAGTTACATAAAAATATTACTAAAACTAAATAATAATAAAGAGAAAACATGGTGCAGAATCCTAGTGGCCTTCCCTCCGATAGTGGCTTCCTCACACCCCTTGTGTATGACCACATTGAAGCAGTAAGCTCCCCTCATTTTATAAGCACTAATGCAGGCCTCAGTATCCCTTTTTCAATCTATACATATTTTCATATGTTTAAATTTTTAGTCAGTATAATAAATCTACAGTGAGACATACATGGTGAGTCTTAGAAAATAGTTTAGGATTTGGGGTCTATATATTTTTACTATGTACTATAATTTGGAGCACATGGTAATTTAATTGTTGGTTGGACATGGTAGTGTCATGGTGGAAGGATGTAGTGGCTCATCAAACCCCTTATCCCATCATATTTTCCAATGGGAGTTCTTGTGGATTACCGAGCATTGACCCTCTTCAAAATTGGTTCATAGAGGTTATCTTGGAACTGAAGGAGATCTTGGGTGGTTATGGTCATCGACATTTATGTTTGTATCAAACCTGATCTACCATGGTTTTCATCCATTCAAGTGAAAACAAGAGATGGAAATCCTTATAGAGTGGTGGTAGGGGGTAGAGTCGAGCTGTTTAGGAAATTATGGTGCGATGACATAGAAATTTTATGGGTATGAATTGTAATGAGGTTGTTATATCCATTATCATCAGAGAGCATGTCGACCCACTCATTTATAATCTAAAGTGTGTGATATCCGATTCAGATTCATGCAGCAAGGATGGAATCCTGCATTAACATGCAAACACAAAAATGGGTCATGCACACTACGCAGCCCGAGCGGGCCATAGTCCAACATATTCTCATGGTACCTACCAACGGCCTTTGACATCACCATCATGATCTGGACTTCCCAAAGACACCATGATTGGAAAAACCTTTTAAGCAATTTCTATGTGGCTTGGTCTATAGTTAGTTGAGGTCTATCCATCATAGATATTTTTTACCTAAAATACTTTTGAAAAAATAAAAACATAATATGTAAACCAAGTCATACATTCATAAAAATCCAAAAACTCTAAATTCTTCCATTTAATCCCTTTCAATAAATTTAAACACATAATACTTAAATTCACACTTTTAAATTATACATTTAATTATATGGGAATTTCAATTAAATAATAAAGAAAAAATCATTACAAAACATTTTTTAATTTTCATGAAATTCGATTGTGTCTTATACCCCACTAATAAACTATTTTCCCCCATGTAACAGATCTTCGCATTGAATTTTTGGTGAACCAATGTTACCATTATTCAAATTTCAAGGCAATAAAATATATAAATTATTAATTGAAAATCCAATTTCCAAATTCCACATGAAATGCCAATTTAATATCTCAATTTTCAATGAATCATCCAACTTTAGTATTTTACCTTCTCTCATTTGATAATGGTGGATCCTCTCCTTTCACCTATTAATGTTCCTCAATTTATTATTATTAAATAATCAAAATCATGATTTAAATTACCTTTTAATCTTTTCTATTATCATTCATGATAAAATTCAAGTCGAGTTATGCTCTATAAAGACCCAAAAATTCCATGTAATGTTTTTAATTATATGTGAGTTTTATGAGTCTGCAAAAATTGACGACGCGTGATTCCTAGGCCCGGTGTGCCCAGAAATAATTTTTGAAATTTTTTTCAAGTACGTTCAATAAAAGTGCAAGCGGGTTTTTGTAAATTTTGAACCGGTGCTCAGAATTGAAATCCAAGGGCACTGTTGAACTCGCAGTGCCAATATTCACTTAAAGAGACCTTCGCCTCGACCACAGTTGATCGAGTGTGAAAAGTAGATTTTGTGTTTTTCATGAAACAATGAAATATATAAAAATGTTAACATTTTTATTTTATTTTTCGAAACCCCTCATCATGGGTTATAATGATGGGGATAGCCCGATCCTAAACCTCCCATGTGGATGTTAAGAGGTGGGGACCACCTGAACTAACCTCGTTTTTAATTTTGAGGCTGGGACCACCCGAACCCCCTTTAATGGGAGGAAACCTTTCAACTACCTCTTTAATGAGGGGGGGGTAAACCTAGATTTCATCTGAATTAATTATGGAAACCTAGTCATAATTAATGATTACAATTTAATTTTGTTCCATCAATTAAATTGATAAAACACGTCATATTGGCTACTTTTCATTTTTGGTGGAATTGGGAGGAAAGGGTTGCCAAGAGGAGAGCTATTGGAAGATTATTCTCTCCAATGAAGAATTTGTTCTCCAATGAAGAACATTATCCCCAATGAGGAATGCTCTCACCAACAAGGAACGTCTTCAGCAGCAACGAACCGACGATCGAGGAAACGTCGACATCAGTGACATCCGTCTATCCCCAATGACATCGAATACTTTCTCGCGACCTCCATCAACAAATATCCAAGGTAGTGTTTTTATTATGTGTGATTATGGATTCCCATTTTATTCCCTTCTAAAAAAAACAAATATCAACTCTAAAACTAGTAGATCCACGGATGATTTGTTTTCTGCATGATAGGGAATAATCATTGTCGGGGGTTGTAGAGTTTGACATTCTGCATTAAAGGTTTTTTGTTGATCCTACTGGTATCACTCTAATGCGAAGGGTGCGGGCCAAAAAAACATGGCCTGACCCATCCGCTGTTCTTCGTTATTGTTTTTTTAGATGGAGGTCTAAGGAAACCAACCTCAGTGGGGCATGAGAACGGTGGCATGCACCACCGCTGGCCGCGACGAAGGCGATAGACCAATGACGCCGCCTCACAGCCCTCGTGCCACCCACTACCTCCGACGCCCCGTGGCATCGCACCACCTATGGCCTCTGCAGCCCCGCGGCCTCATCCCACCCACGTCCCATGCCACCTCGCAACCTCATCGGCCTCCACCGCGGAGTGGCCTCATGTCATTCGTGGCCTCCGCCGCTCCGTGGCCTCGTGTCGTCCACGGCCTCTGTCATCCCGCGACCTCGCGCCATCTACGGCTTCCAAAACCCACAGCCATCGTCGCCTCATGGCCCCGTTCGGCCCTCGACCGCCACCACCACGTGGCCTCCACTACCCTACAGCCTCGTGCAATCCTCACGGCCCCGCGGCCTTCGCGCCATCCTCGCTTTCTCGTGGCCCCTGCACCACAGTACAGACCTCCGCCCAGGCCGGGCCACCCAGCACAGACTAGGCCGAACCGAGCAGACTGAGCCGGACCCAGCTGGCCGGGTCGACCTAGACTAGGTCGGTTTGAAACTGGTTGGGTTGGATCAGACCTGAACCAGCTCCGAGCTTTACGCTCTTTTGGCCAAAACATTCGGACCAGATGTTCGTTTGAGGAACCGTCTGTGGAGCTAGAAACCTTGGAGTGAGATGACCCCTTTGAGTATACCCCACAGGAGTTTTGGATCAAATTTGGAGTATGGTTGGGTTGGATCGAGCACGAATCCAACTAGGCCCTCAGGACTAAAAGACTAATAACTCACATACAGGGCATCCGATTGATGCACCATCCATTTCGTTGAGACCCCTATTACGTAGTAGACCCTTGGGATACTTCTTCATGGGACTTTGTGATGATTGGAGTATTGACCAGTGGCTTGAGAAGCGGATTCTCTTAGAGATGAGAAAGCTTAGTATGGGACCCCAGTAGCTGGTTGTGACGTGATGAATGAATAACAATCTTATGTGGGTCAGCATCTAGCGATCCTATGTGGGTCAGCACTGACCCATCTTGTGTGGGTCAGCACCAAGAAATCCTATGTGGGTCAGCACCGAGCTATCCTGTGTGGGTCAGCACCGAGCGATCTTGTGTGGCTCCGCACCTAACAATCCTATGTGGGTCATCACCAAGAAATCTTGTGTGGGTCAGCAGCACAACCTCTTAATAGAGTAAGATGAATTAGTATTTACATCTAATCATCTCTAATACTGTACGTAAGTTATACACTGTGTTAGGTGAGTTCGTACATGTGTGGTAATTTCCTTTGTGGTAATTCCTTGGTGGTATTCCTTTGTGTGGTGTACTTGTGTGGTACTTATCTTCATGGTATTCCTTCCTTTGTGGAACAGTTGAGCTTTAGGATTTTGAGTTGGACCCTATGTTTCCTCTTGATTGAGATGGGTATACTTGATAACATAGGTATATGTATGGGAATATACCTAAGTATGGTTGAAAACTGACTTCATGCTTTGTGGTTTATCCTTTGGGGATTTTGTGAGACTTTGAGGGTCTTAGGGTCCCTACTAAGTATCGTTATTCTCACCCCTACATGGTCTATGCCCGCACCTTTTTGTGACTGGTGCAAACGACGGACAACACTGATCGAGGCTGAGGGTACCAGGGCTAGTCGGGGCTTGGAGGTGGGCCATACAGCATGACGGTACGTAGAGGAGACGTGTGGACGTGGAGTGATGAGGAGGTGATCTGAACCTACCCTTCAGGTAGAAACCACAGAGGATGACCTAGTAGCTACCTTTCTTTTTCTTCAGTTGTATAGTATTTCAGTTATACTTGTACCACTACTATTGAGCTTGTATTATGGTCCCTTTTTTTACTTTAAGCACTCTTTTTTATTTACAATTGACTTGTGTTCGAATATTTTTGTGTGCTTGATTGTTTGTGTTTACATGTTATAAAGGCAATGCCTTGCCCGTTTTAGGGAATAAGCCTTTCGGTGCTAGTCACCACCCCCTGGCCTATGGAAGGAGGGCTTGGGGTACTCACGACACGGTCCCCGGGGGAGGGGTCATGAAAAATTCAAACCAGAGTTGTCGGTTCTACCATAGAACATAGGAATCTAATCTTTTTTTAACGGAAATAGTGTTAAGTGTAGTGTGTGTGGTTATCAGTTTAGGTAAACCAGTGTTGGTGTGGTGGAAGACGTATCTATACAAAAGGACCCAGACTTCTGATTACAAACTCAATGCACCAAAACACTGATTTTGCGTGTGTTTCCAAGAGTTTACTTTGTGATCTCTTTGATTAAGCTCACCGGGTATAACTTTTTTTACTGTGGAGCGTCTATATCCTTCAGGGTGTCTCAATGTAGACAGCCATCTAGGCTTTCGAATATAGTACGCACTGATAGCCCAACGAGAGATGAGGCCTTGGTATAGGACCCTCTTCCAGTAGAGGCACTAGTAGAGGAACCAATGGAACCATTAACTATTGATCCACCAATGCCACCAGCCCCAGCAGTTGATGGTGCATGCCGCTTGAGTGCATTTCACGAGTTCCAGCGCTAGAGGCCACCCATGTTCAGGGGAGAGAAAGACCCACAGGCGGCTGAGGGTTGGATAGTGACTGTGGTGAGAGTCATCCGACTGGTAGGGACACCAGTTGATCTCAAGGTGATCCTTGCTGCCATTCTTCTAGAGTAAATAGCAGGCATATGGTGGAGCTTGAATATCTATGTTCACGATGAGGTTATGCTTCTTTGGGCAGACATCAAGAGCCTGTTTCAGGCAGAGTTTTTTCCAGCGACTCTTCGCGTAGTGTGCATACAGGAGATTCTTCATCTGCAGCAGGGCTACATGACTGTACCTCAATACTCAGTGAGGATCACTGACCTCTCACACTACTCCACTGATATGGTGTGTGACTCATTCTTCAGGGCTCAGACCTTCGAGTAGGGGCGCAGGCGAGAGATCAGGGCTTTGATGATTTCTCTTAATATCCCAATGTATGTGGGGGTGTTAGAGAGATCCCTATTAGTGGAGAGTTTTCTTACTGAGCAGTCACCAGCATCGAGACCAATTACCAGATGTCACGTAGTAGAGTCTCCCATAACTGGCAGTAGACATATGTCGCAGAGGTCTAAGAGGACCAGACCTACAGGTGGACAACCGTATGATTTAGGGTCGGTTGTGCGGGGCACCTGAGGTAGAGCCAGTCATGCTGTGAGCATGCAGTGTTACGCATGCGGCGGGCAGGGTCACATGTCTTGTGGATGTCTGACCCACCTTATGGATGATTACCAGAAAGTTGAAGGACCACCCAGGCAGAGATAAATGTTCGACCAAGGAGGTTCATAGGGATCATCCAGACATGGAAGAGGAGATGGATGTGTAGTTTTTGGTGGGTGATGATTCGAGATGTTACCGCCACCCCCACCAGGTGGTCCACCCCAACCACAGTGAGCAGGTGTATATGGGAAAGCTCATCTCTAGGCCACTGAGGCCTACGATCACGATGCTCTGGAGATGATACTATAATGACCCGAAGCTTGACGTACATGGACATTACATTACATTTGCGGAATACTTAGTACATAACAAAAACACACACTAAAGGATCGTAATAGTTTAGTGTCTTTGGAAACTCGGAATGTAATCTTCTAATCGTGGTGAATGTTCTTCAATATCTCCAATAAAGGTCATCCCTTTTTTTTACCTAAAACCTTTCTTTATATCCTGGGGAAAAGAAAACATAAAAGGGTGAGCTCAAATGCTCAGTAAGGGTAAACAAAAGAAATATCAATCACATCATATATATAAGAACATAGCTTTTGGAAATCTTAACCTGCAAAAAAGCTCATAATATCATAACATGGGATAAATCATAGAAGTGAAATGTAATCCCAATAATCATAACTTAAAACATGAAACTTTGTGTCATACACACATAATCATGGAAAATCATTTCTTGTTAGTCATGACTCATTTCCAAGACTATCTTAGTGGACAAAGTCCCTTTCTGAACCGAGTTCACTCCTCGTTTCAGTCCTGTATCACTGAACAGAAATAACCTTCCGTTCCAGCCATGTCTATCTCATGAGATATAAAATCATTACCCAATGCATTGGAGGGAGATATAGGTCCCACCCATCTTATAATGAATCCTTTCTTATGTGTGCCACATAATCATAAAACATACATCATCGCATAACACATGTAACAAAAATGGGATTCTTGAAACATCATGACATCATAAATCAATTCATATAAGATAAAGAAATTCATAAAAATAATTCCATCACAACATGATCAAATCAATGTAATAATAGGGATAAAAACAGAACCCTTTATTATCTTAGATGGAAAATAATTTTGATAAAACACTTGAACTCCATTCTTGAAGAAAATATCCTTTCTTCTTCAAAAACATTTTTCCTTTCATACCATGTCATACAACTTTAAAATAAAAGAAGTTGATTAAAAATAAACTTGAAAACTTGTAAAGTAAGCTTCTTGGAAATAATGTTTTAAAAATCCATTCATGCCGTATAAGTTAAAAAAAACATTTTTCGTACTTTTGTCAGAAAAGTCAAAAAGTACCTCGTACGAAAAACGACAAAAGATTCCTTTCATATCTTTTACTAAAAACTATTCAAAAGGTAAAATTGGATTTAAACAATTTTATATGGATGTAAATAATATTACATATTCAGGAAACATGGATGTGGATGATAAAATACACCCCAGTAAATGCCAAAGTATAAACAATCTCGGATAAAAATGAGATTGTGATATTTCCCTTACCTTAGGTCCGATTTGCTTTGTATGTGTCTGAACCTCCTGTATAATGATTTAAATAATGTCATTGACTTATTACAGAATCATATTCATTGTTATGATATCATATATGGTTCACTTATGACATTATATTACCCGTTCTTTTGTAAATTCCATGTTAAAGAAGCGTTTTGGGTAAAATCATTTCATTTATCGTAGGTGTTTTGACTTGTTGTTCTTGACATAATTATTACTTATATCATGATTTACTTACTTCCAGAATATAAAATATGATTTATATATCATATATATTCAGTATATATATATATATATAATAGATAGATAAATAAAATGAAAAACACCGTTCATGGAGACGGTAGTCCGTACGTACGCATGAACGCTGTTTTTCTTTCCTTGTTGTCTTGAAATGGAAGTAAGTAGATGACATACATATGTATATATATACATAAATCCAGTAGCTTTATAATGTCATATATTTCATTATTATTTCTTATATATACATTATAATCATTCTTAAATGGTTAACATGGAGAATGAATCTCATCGCGTCGTGGAGACGGTAGTCCGTACGTACGCACGAGCGATGATATCATTTCTATAAATATTGAATTGAATTGGAGTGGATTATAAAATATATCAGAATCAATATGATGTTGTAATAACTATGTATAGTTATTCTTTACACCATTATACCCATCCATGTAAGGTGGTGGTGGAAAATAGATTACACCACGGCGTGGAGACGGTATTCCGTACGTACGCACGCGCGGTGATTTCTTTTTCCGTAGGATGGATAGATGGTGAAATATGGTTGTTTCATACTTATAATAACATATCATTATATGAGTGATACAGATGTTATTACTTCATAATGAAACAACCTAAGAAGAAGAAGTGGAAGAAGAAATAAAGATGAAAGAATTGGTAACGGTAATTACCTCTTCTTTGAAGTGCCTCTTTGAGACCTCCTCTTAGGGCACTAAAATTGGTCTTGGAGGAAGACCAGAACCTCTAGGATGTTGCTAGGGAAGTGGAGAGGAGAAATTGGCAGGGGTTGGCCGAGCTTGAGTGCTCAAATTGGTGTGAGGAGGAGGGGGGGAGGTGTCCTTTTATAGGGGAGGAGAGGGGCACCTTAGGAATATCTCAAAATATTATTTTATATTAAAGTCAAAATAGGTTTATAATGGTTCCAAAGGGTCTTATTTCGAAGATAAAGTTGGGATGGGTCGAAATCCTATCAACCAATAGGATTTAGACAAGTTTAGGGTATTAATTTAGCCTTATCAATTAGATTTAACTCTAAGTTAATTAATTTAACTTTTACCGTGTCTTTTTGTTTTCTTTCACTATATGGTTAATACACTTACTATAACATTCCAAACGAACCCCAAATTGTTTATTATTAATATATATATCCTTATCTAAGTCATTTTGCCTAACCTTAGATTTTTAGGAATAAAATAACAATTAATAATATAATATTTGATTTAAAAACTATTTTGTGTCAATTTTGACACTATTTGATATATGATTTTTGTGAAAGTCATAACAGAATTATATGTTCGAACCAAGTTGATTAAATCAACAATAATATATCATAGTAACCTAGAAAATTAGTGGAATTCATAAAAAGTCTCAAATTACATTTATTTGGGTATTTATATTATCAATTTTGTCAATATTTCATTAATAAGATAATTACTGCATCATCTTTGTGTCATAAATAAATTAAATTATTTGATGTCTAAAAATTACAAATAAAATACCATAATGTAGAAAATCGTTTTATCTTTCTAATTAATATTTACAATCGAATTTATCTTATGTATAACCCTATATTAAAAATTATTTACTTATTAAACTTTGATTTTAACTATTTTAACCCTTCTTTAAATAAATTAATAATAAATGTCCTAATCTAATCCAAGTGGGCCTAAATGGTCATATTTTATTCCTAAGTTTGTTTTTGGTCGAATTACACCTGTCCAATAGAATTAGGACATGTGTTAGGGTAATATTAATATCATATTTACCCTTAGTTACCCTATTTACTATTAACCGCGGTAAAAAAAGTAAAAAGTTACTATTCACCTAAAAATTATTTTTATCTCATTGAACCACATTTTACTTACTGATATCAACCGTGTGTGTAGGATTTTCGAAATTCCATTCACAGAAGCGGTAAAATTAAGTTTTATGCAAAATTCAGTTTTTAACCTACCACTTAGTGGTTTCACTATTCATCAAAAATTGAAAGTTTTCAGAAAAATACCAAAATTTCACCCTAGGCTAATTTCGATATTCTGAGTCCAAAAATAAAGTCCATTTTGAAAAATAAAATTTATAAAATTTCAAAAAGTGGTTATTACTATTCATAACGGCTAGTTTTAATAGCATATTGTTGTTTAGTGAAACTCGGTATTGCGTACGACGTAAGCTATCGATGAAGGTCGCGATTGCGTGTAAAGCAAGCCAAGCAAGTGTTGTGTAGAAAAAGATTCCTTTGATGATTTATATAACATAAAAGTCTCGGGTGTTACATTCTACCCCCCTTAAAAAGAATTTCGCCCTCGAAATTCGTCACTTTGCAACAAACAAATGAGGATACTTCTCCCTCATCATATCCTCAAGCTCCCATGTAGCTTCTTCAAGTTGGTGGTTTCTCCATAAAACTTTCACCAAGCGAGTGGTCTTGTTTCGTAGGACTTTTTCGCTACGATCCAGAATCTCTATCGGCTGTACTTCATAAGAAAGATCTTGCTCCAGCGGTACAACTTCTGAGCTGAGTACATGTGAAGGATCTGGTATGTACTTTCTCAGGAGAGATACATGGAACACATCGTGAACTTGAGAGAGATTCGGTGGAAGCGCCAATCGGTAAGCTACCTTCCCAACACGATCCAGTATTTCAAAAGGACCGATATATCTAGGGCTCAACTTCCCCTTCTTTCCAAATCTCATAACCCTCTTCCAGGGAGATATTCGTAAGAACACTTTATCACCCACTTCAAACTCTAGGTCTTTTCTTCGGTTGTCGGCATAACTTTTCTGTCGACTCTGAGCTGCTCTTATGTGTTGTTGAATAGATCTGACCTTTTCTGCCATTTCATCAACGAGATCAGGTCCTAATAGCTTTCTTTCCCCAACTTCATCCCAGCAAGTTGGAGTCCTGCATTTCTTTCCATAGAGAGCTTCATAAGGAGCCATCTGAATACTGGAGTGAAAGCTATTATTATAAGAAAATTCCACCAAAGGTAGGTGTTGATCCCAACCTCCTTTGAAATCCATAGAGAAAGCTCTCAACATATCTTCTAGGGTTTGAATTGTTCTCTCAGACTGACCGTCTGTCTGGGGATGATAAGCAGTGCTGAAACTCAACTCTGTATCCAGATTATGCTGAAGACTTCGCCAGAACTTCGAGGTAAATCTCGGATCTCGATCAGATATAATAGAAAGTGGTACTCCATGCAATCTTACCACTTCCTTTACATATATCCTGGCAAGCTGATCTAGAGAGAAATCCTCTCTAATAGCAATGAAGTGTGCAGACTTTGTAAGACGACCAACTATGACCCAGATAGCATTATTGCCTTTGGATGTTTTAGGAAGTCCTGTGACAAAGTCCATTGTGATGTTCTCCCATTTCCATTCGGGTATGGGTAATGGTTGTAACATCCCCTTAGACTTCTGTCTTTCGGCTTTAACTTGTTGACAAACCAAGCATCGAGAGACATATTCAGCAACATCTCCTTTCATGCCATCCCACCAGAAGTACTCTTTCAGGTCCCTATACATCTCCGTGCTTCTAGGATGAATAGAGAATGAAGAACTATGAGCCTCATCCAGCAGCTCCTTCTTTAATTCGGGGATTGGAGGAACACAAACCCGATTCCTGAACTTTATTATCCCATCACAATCAAGGTTGAATTCGGGAACATTTCTCACCTTCTTTTGTAACTCAACATCTTCTTTCTGTGCCTCTTTAATCTTCACATGTATAGATGGTTGAACATTCATTTGAGAAAGATAAGATTTTTCCCCTTCCATTATAATTCCAAGATCCATCCTTTGTAAATCCATAAATATTGGATCTTTTGTGATCCTCATCATGGATAAACTAGCATGGTCTTGTCGACTTAATGCATCTGCCACCTTGTTTGCTTTCCCAGGGTGGTAATGGATTGAGCAGTCATAATCCTTAATCAGCTCCAACCATCTTCTTTCTCGCATATTCAGCTCCTTTTGTGTGAAAATACACTTTAAACTTTTATGATCAGTATAAATATCACACCTTTCACCATAAAGGTAATGCCTCCAAATCTTTAATGCAAAGATTACTGCAGCCAACTCCAAATCATGTGTTGGGTAATTTTGCTCATGGATTTTCAACTGTTGTGAGGCATAAGCTATCACCATATCATTTTGCATAAGAACACACCCCAATCCCTTCTTGGATGCATCACTGTAGATCACAAACCTTTCTCCACTACAAGGTAGTGTGAGCACAGGTGCACTGGATAACCTTCTTTTCAACTCCTTGAAATTCTCTTCACATTCCTCTGTCCAGACAAACTTAACTCCTTTCCGAGTCAACTTGGTGAGTGGATTAGATAATCGTGAAAAATCTTTTACAAAACGTCGATAATATCCAGCCAAACCAAGAAAACTTCGGATCTCAGTTACTGTTGTTGGTCTTGACCATCTTTCGATAACCTCTGTTTTTGCTGGATCCACAGATATCCCCTCTTTTGAGATTATATGACCCAAAAATGCAACTTTTTGAAGCCAAAATTCACACTTGGTAAATTTGGCATAAAGCTTCTCCTTTCTCAGGGTCTTCAATATAATTCTCAAGTGATCTTCATGCTCTTCCTTTCTCTTTGAATAGACAAGAATATCGTCTATAAAGACTACCACAAATTGATCAAGATAGTCTCTAAAGACTCTATTCATTAGATCCATGAAGATAGCAGGGGCATTAGTAAGACCAAATGGCATCACTATAAATTCATAGTGTCCATACCTTGTACGGAAAGCCGTCTTTGGTATATCCTCCCTTTTGACCCTTAATTGATGATACCCTGAACGAAGATCAATCTTGGAAAAGTATTGAGCTCCGCGCAGTTGGTCAAATAATTCATCAATGCGTGGGAGAGGATATTTGTTCTTGATAGTGATCTTGTTAAGTTCTCGATAATCAATGCAGAGTCTCATTGATCCATCTTTCTTCTTAACAAATAGAACAGGTGCTCCCCAAGGTGACGCACTAGGGCGTATGAATCCCTTATCAAGATTCTCTTGGAGTTGCTTCTTCAATTCCTGCAACTCAATTGGGGCCATTCTATAAGGTGTCTTTGAAATAGGCAAAGCACCCGGTACGAGTTCTATTGAAAACTCAGCTTCACGATTTGGTGGAAGACCCAGTAATTCCTCCGGAAAGACATCATCAAACTCCCGTACAATGGGCATATTCTTAATCGTGAGTTTCTCACCAACTATTTGAGATAAATAACCTTCATTTAGTGGAATCAATACCCATAAGATGGAATAAATTTCCACTGGAAGGTTATGTTCATCCTTGCATTGATAGACGATCGTAAGTTGATCTGGAATATGAAATGTGACTTCCCTTCTTTGGCAATTGATATGAGCTCCATGTAGAGAAAGACAATCCATGCCAAGAATCACATCAAATTCCACTAAAGGAAGGATCACAAGATTTGCAGGAAGCACTTTCCCACAAACTTCGATCGGAGAAGAATTATAAACTTCTGATGCGATTGATGTGCTATTAGGTGTTGTCACAGCTAACTCAACATCTAATTGTTGAGGTAATACGGTGATACCCTTAGAAAATTTTTCAGAAATAAAAGAGTGGGTGGATCCAGAATCAAATAAAACATTTGCTACTTTAGAGTGGATGGTAAGTGTACCTTTCACCACATCGTTATCGTACTCCACATCGCTGATAGAAATTGCATGTGACTTTCCTTTGTCTTTAGCCTTAAGAGTTTGTTGACGTCGACCATCATCATCAACCCTTGGATTTGGGCATTGATGGCATAATGCCCCATCTCCTTGCACTTGAAAAATTGAAGTGTAGCAGGTTCATTCTGTGTATCCCTTCCTTTGTTTGCATCATTAGACATCTTCTTCCCATTATCACGGCATTCAAATGCCCGATGACCTTCCTTTCCACATTTAAAACATTTACTTGTCCCTTTAAGACAACTCCCTCCATGTTTCTTTCCACACTTTGAGCATAAGAGAAAGTTCATTTTCTTTTCCGTGTGCTCTTTAGATTTTTCTTTGAATTCCACCTTCCTCTTCTTATCAAACCCATGTGACTGATGGGTTACTCCAATCTCCATCTCAACTTTGAGAGCACATCGAACGATTTCCTCGTAGCTATTGAAGTCCCTTATGGCTAACGCCCTTCGAAGACTTGGTTTTAAGCCACTAAAGAATCGATCGATCTTACTCTCAGGTTGGATAATAATACCAGAAGCGTACCTTGTAAGTCTTGTAAAATTTGCTTCATAGGTACTAACAGATTCATCATCCCTTTGCTTCAGTTCAAGGAACTCTTTCTCCATCTTTGTTCGGAGAATACGAGGGAAGTACTTATTGAAAAATAAGTTCTTGAACTCGTCCCATTCCATAGACTCAATTTCATCCCTTTGCCTCGTATTCTTAACAAGATTCCACCATTGATCCGCATCTCCTTCCAAACGATACACTGCTAGGATGACTTTATCATGCTCAGAACATTGAAGAACTGAAAATATCTTTTCAGTAGTACTAATCCATTGTTCAGCAACTAATGGATCAGTAGACCTGCTGAAAGATGGTGGACGCTGCCTCATGAAGGATTCAACAGAATGTTGCTCCTTCCTTTGTTCGTTTGGAAATCCTGCATGATTCATAGCTTGAGAAAGTTGTGTGAGCATGGCTACAAGATTTTTCATTCCAGCACCCATATCGTTTGGTTGCTCAGGGGGACAATCATTGCATTGCCCATCACATTCCTCATTAACACGGTTCCTTCGGGTTCCAGCCATTGACTAAAACCAAGAAGAATAGTGTGAGAAACACTAATTATAATAGGAAACCACATAATTCAAGAAAAAAAATTTTCATGCTTATGGTCTTATCCTAGGTTATTCATGGCCATTTCTAAGATTGTGTTCTATGCTTAGACTTATCCTTAGGGTTCTTACTAAGGCTTTCACATCCCAGTTTCCAAAGGTTGACTATACCTTTCCTCTGATACCAACTATAATGACCCGAAGCTTGACGTACATGGACATTACATTATATTTGCGGAATACTTAGTACATAACAAAAACACACACTAAAGGATCGTAATAGTTTAGTGTCTTTGGAAACTCGGAACGTAATCTTCTAATCGTGGTGAAAGTTCTTCAATATCTCCCATAAAGGTCATCCCTTTTTTTTTACCTAAAACCTTTCTTTATATCCTGGGGAAAAGAAAACATAAAAGGGTGAGCTCAAATTCTCAGTAAGGGTAAACAAAAGAAATATCAATCACATCATATATATAAGAACATAGCATTAGGAAATCATAACCTGCAAAAAAGCTCATAATATCATAACATGGGATAAATCATAGAAGTGAAATGTAATCCCAATAATCATAACTTAAAACATGAAACTTTGTGGCATACACACATAATCATGGAAAATCATTTCTTGTTAGTCATGACTCATTGCCAAGACTATCTTAGTGGACAAAGTCCCTTTCTGAACCGAGTTCACTCCTCGTTTCAGTCCTGTATCACTGAACCAAAATAACCTTCCGTTCTAGCCATGTCTATCTAATGAGATATAAAATCATTACCCAATGCATTGGAGGGAGATATAGGTCCCACCCATCTTATAATGAATCCTTTCTTATGTGTGCCACATAATCATAAAACATACATCATCGCATAACACATGTAACAAAAATGGGATTCTTGAAACATCATGACATCATAAATCAATTCATATAAGATAAAGAAATTCATAAAAATAATTCCATCACAACATGATCAAATCAATGTAATAATAGGGATAAAAACAGAACCCTTTATTATCTTAGATGGAAAATAATTTTGATAAAACACTTGAACTCCATTCTTGAAGAAAATATCCTTTCTTCTTCAAAAACATTTTTCCTTTCATACCATGTCATACAACTTTAAACTAAAAGAAGTTGATTAAAAATAAACTTGAAAACTTGTAAAGTAAGCTTCTTGGAAATAATGTTTTAAAAATCCATTCATGCCGTATAAGTTAAAAAAACATTTTTCGTACTTTTGTCAGAAAAGTCAAAAAGTACCTCGTACGAAAAACGACAAAAGATTCCTTTCATATCTTTTACTAAAAACTATTCGAAAGGTAAAATTGGATTTAAACAATTTTATATGGATGTAAATAATATTAAATATTCAGGAAACATGGATGTGGATGATAAAATACACCCCAGTAAATGCCAAAGTATAAACAATCTCGGATAAAAATGAGATTGTGATATTTCCCTTACCTTAGGTCCGATTTGCTTCGTATGTGTCCTAACCACCTGTATAATGATTTAAATAATGTCATTGACTTATTACAGAATCATATTCATTGTTATGATATCATATATGGTTCACTTATGACATTATATTACCCGTTCTTTTGAAAATTCCATGTTAAAGAAGCGTTTTTTGTAAAATCATTTCATTTATCGTAGGTGTTTTGACTTGTTGTTCTTGACATCATTATTACTTATATCATGATTTACTTACTTCCAGAATATAAAATATGATTTATATATCATATATATTCAGTATATATATATATATATAATAGATAGATAAATAAAATGAAAAACACCGTTCATGGAGATGGTAGTCCGTACGTACGCATGAACGCTGTTTTTCTTTCCTTATTGTCTTGAAATGGAAGTAAGTAGATGACATACATATGTATATATATACATAAATCCAGTAGCTTTATAATGTCATATATTTCATTATTATTTCTTATATATACATTATAATCATTCTTAAATGGTTAACATGGAGAATGAATCTCATCGCGTCGTGGAGACGGTAGTCCGTACGTACGCACGAGCGATGATATCATTTCTATAAATATTGAATTGAATTGGAGTGGATTATACAATATATCAGAATCAATATGATGTTGTAATAACTATGTATAGTTATTCTTTACACCATTATACCCATCCATGTAAGGTGGTGGTGGAAAATAGATTACACCACGGCGTGGAGACGATATTCCATACGTACGCACGCGCGGTGATTTCTTTTTCCGTAGGATGGATAGATGGTGAAATAGGGTTGTTTCATACTTATAATAAAATATCAGTATATGAGTGATACTGATGTTATTACTTCATAATGAAACAACCTAAGAAGAAGAAGTGGAAGAAGAAATAAAGATGAAAGAATTGGTAACGGTAATTACCTCTTCTTTGAAGTGCCTCTTTGAGACCTCCTCTTAGGGCACTAAAATTGGTCTTGGAGGAAGACCAGAACCTCTAGGATGTTGCTAGGGAAGTGGAGAGGAGAAATTGGCAGGGGTTGGCCGAGCTTGAGTGCTCAAATTGGTGTGAGGAGGAGGGGGAGGAGGTGTCCTTTTATAGGGGAGGAGAGGGGCACCTTAGGAATATCTCAAAATATTATTTTATATTAAAGTCAAAATCGGTTTATAATGGTTCCAAAGGGTCTTATTTCGAAGCTAAAGTGGGGATGGGTCGAAATCCTATCAACCAATAGGATTTAGACAAGTTTAGGGTATTATTTTAACCTTATCAATTAAATTTAACTCTAAGTTAATTAATTTAACTTTTACCGTGTCTTTTTGTTTTCTTTCACTATATGGTTAATACACTTACTATAACATGCCAAACGAACCCCAAATTGTTTATTATTAATATATATATCCTTATCTAAGTCATTTGGCTGAACCTTAGATTTTTAGGAATAAAATAACAATTAATAATATAATATTTGATTTAAAAACTATTTTGTGTCAATTTTGACACTATTTGATATATGATTTTTGTGAAAGTCATAACAGAATTATATGTTCGAACCAAGTTGATTAAATCAACAATAATATATCATAGTAACCTAGAAAATTAGTGTAATTCATAAAAAGTCTCAAATTACATTTATTTGGGTATTTATATTATCAATTTTGTCAATATTTCATTAATAAGATAATTACTGCATCATCTTTGTGTCATAAATAAATTAAATTATTTGATGTCTAAAAATTACAAATAAAATACCATCATGTAGGAAATCTTTTTAGATTTCTAATGAATATTTACAATCTAATTTATCTTATGTATAGCCCTATATTAAAAATGATTTACTTATTAAACTTTGATTTTAACTATTTTAACCCTTCTTTAAATAAATTAATAATAAATGTCCTAATCTAATCCAAGTGGGCCTAAATGGTAATATTTTATTCCTAAGTTTGTTTTTGGTCGAATTACACTTGTCCAATAGAATTAGGACATGTGTTAGGGTAATATTAATATCATATTTACCCTTAGTTACCCTATTTACTATTAACCGCGGTAAAAAAAGTAAAAAGTTACTATTCACCAAAAAATTATTTTTATCTCATTGAACCACATTTTACTTACTGATATCAACCGTGTCTGTCGGATTTTTGAAATTCCATTCACAGAAGCGGTAAAATTAAGTTTTATGCAAAATTCAGTTTTTAACCTACCACTTAGTGGTTTCACTATTCATCAAAAATTGAAAGTTTTCAGAAAAATACCAAAATTTCACCCTAGGCTAATTTCGATATTCTGAGTCCAAAAATGAAGTCCATTTTGAAAAATAAAATTTATAAAATTTCAAAAAGTGGTTATTACTATTCATAACGGCTAGTTTTAATAGCATATTGTTGTTTAGTGAAACTCGGTATTGCGTACGACGCAAGCTATCGAGGAAGGTCGCGATTGCGTGTAAAGCAAGCCAAGCAAGTGTTGTGTAGAAAAATATTACTTTGATGATTTATATAACATAAAAGTCTCGGGTGTTACAGATACGAGGTACGATCTGTATCTACTCCACCTTAGCTGCAGTAATTATAGACAAAGGTTCCATTCATTCTTTTATTGACACTGCCCTCGTTCAAAGCTCAGATATTCCGATGGAGCCGTTGGCTCGATCATTACGACTAGAGACTCCTACAGGAGAGGATTCGACGATTACACACTTGTGATGACATTGTGATCTTACTCTACGAGGTGAAAACTTTGGTTGGGATATTCTAGTAGCGACATCGAGGCCTTACGATGTCATCTTGGGTATGGACTAGTAATCTACAGCCCATGATTAGATTGACTGTATTAGGTACAATGAGCGGTGTGTCTGCACGGATTGGTCTAGGTTTACCATCACCAGTAAGAAGGGAGCCTTTGCAGCATAGGATGAACTTACCTATATGAGAGTACATCCCATCACTCATTATTTGGCTAGCCTTAACCTCATAGCAGTTTATGTAGAGAGTCCAAGTTATCATATAGTGGTGGACCAGTATGCGGATGTTTTCCCTGATGATATCTCGAGTTGACCTCCTCGTAAAGAGGTGGAATTTTACATTTCCTTGTACCCTGGGATGACACCAATATATATACCAGCGTATCGGATGGCTCCCATGGAGATTTTTCATCTACGGGTACAACTAGAGGACTTACAGGGGAAAGGGTTCATTAGGCCTAGTGTTTCTACTTGGGCAGCCCCAATTTTTTACGCCAAGAAGGTGGATGGGATCTTGATACTTTTTTTGACTATCAGTGCCTGAACCAGGTGACTGTGAAAAACAAGTACCCACTTCTGAGGATTGATGACCACTTTGATCAGCTGAAGGTGGCGCGGTGGTTCTTGAAGATAGAGCTCAGATCAGGTTATCACCAGCTCAGAGTACGAGACAATGATGTGTAGAAGATGGATTTCATATGTCGGTACATCCATTAGGAGTTCTTGGTTATGCCATTTGGTGTAACCAAAGCTCCAGAAGTGTTCATGGGACTCATGAACAGGATCTTTCAGCCACACCTTGATTGCTTTGTAGTACTCTTCATCGACGACATTCTGATCTACCCGGCTATGGAGGAGGAGCATGCCTATCATTTGCAGGTAGTGTTGGACACACCCCAAGAGGACCAGCTTTATGGTAATCTCTCGACATTCTAGTTTTGGATATGAGAGGTTCACTTTCTAGGACACATCATCTCAGAGGATAGAGTTGTAGTGGATCCAATGAAAATTTGAATTGGTACATTCTTGGGAGCCACCCAGGAGTGTGAAAGAGATACAGAGTTCCTAGGGTTTGGCCGGATACGACCGGAGGTTTCTGCCGGATTTCTCCAGAGTTGTAGCACCTCTATCAGCATTGACGAAGAAGGGAAAACCCATTGTTTGGTCGGAGAGATTCCAGTGGAGTTTTCAAGAGTTATGGTAGAGGCTGACTAGTGCCCCCATCTTGAGTCTTTCGAAGGAGGGAATAGGGTATGTAGTCTATTGCGAGGCATCAGGGACCGGGCTCAGATGTGTCCTGATGCAGGATCGAGCAGTGATATCATATGGTTCTCGATAGCTAAGACAACATGAACAGAACTATGCTCCCCATAACCTGGAGTTGGCAGTAGTGGTCTTCGCCTTGAAGATGTGCCGACACTATATGATGGGTGAACGTTTTATATTCTACTCTGAGAATAAGAATCTCGGGTATATCTTCTCTTTGAAGGACCTGAACATCAGATAGAAATGTTGGCTTGAGTACCTCCAGGACTATGACATCGAGATAGTCTATACTCTTGGGAAGGGGAAAATTATTGCAGATTCACTTAGTAGGAGGTCTGGTATATAGCTTCTAGGTGTGGTGATAGAGAAGTTGGCCACTTTGCAGATAGCCTTTGTGGATTGAGATGAAGCATCATTTCTTCAGTCTATTATAGTCACTCCCCCACTTCTTCAGTGAGTCAGGGAGGTGTAGTTTGGGGACACTGACTGCGAGGCTCGACGTGCTCAGATATTCATAGGGCATGCACCTAATTGATTCTCTAAAGGTGGGAAGCATGTCATCCTCTTCAGAGGATGTACCATGGTACCAGTATCACTTCAGGAGAAAGTATTGAGGGATTTCCACACATCCCCTCAATCGGTACACCCAGGAGTGTTGAATATGTACTAGGACCTCTGACGACAACACTGGTGGTCGGGAATAAAGAAAGCAGTAGCAGAGTTTTCTCTCAGTGTCTCACTTTCCAGCAAGTGAAGGAAGAACATCAGGTACCAGGAGGCTTAGTTCAGCCTCTAGAGGTCCCAGAGTGGAAGCTGGATGGGATATCCATGGACTTCCGGACAGGACTACCATGTACATCCAGGGGTCATGACTTGATTTGGGTGATCATCGACCGACTCACCAAGTCGGCCCACTTCCTACCGATCACATAGCAGGGTTCAGTAGAGAGATTCGGACCCCTCTATGTGCAGGATATTGTGAGGATACATGTATTACCCTCGCCAATTGTCTCCGATTGTGATTCACATTTCACTTCTCGTCTATGGAAGGGGTTGTAGGAGGCTTTCCGGACGTAGCTTCATTTGAGCACCACCTTCAATCCTCGGATGGATGGTCAGACTGAGCAGACCATTCAGACCCTCGGGGACATACTATGTGCTTGCATCCTCGACTTCAGTCATAGTTAGGAGGATCACTTGCCTTTAGTGGATTTTACATACAACAACAGTTATCACTCCACCATTGGGATGGAACCTTTTGAGGCATTGTACGGGAAACATTGTAAATCACCTTTGTGCTGGACTGAACCATGGGAGTCATCACTAGTGGGACCAGAGATTGTACGGGATAGCAGAGAAAAAGGTTTGATCATCCAGGAGCAGATGAAGACTGTACAGAGCAAGCGAATGTCCTATGCCGACAGGAGATGGATACCTCTTGAGTACGAAGATGGTGACCACTTCTTTCTATGGGTCTCACCCCGATGAGGTTTGGGGAGATTTGGATGAGGTGTCAAGTTAACTCTGAGATTCATCGAACTGTTTATGGTCGTCAACAAAGTCAGCGAGGTGGCATACTGATTAGCTCGTCCACCTCAGTTGCACCGGGTACACGATGTCTTCTGCGTAACCTAACTGAGGAGATACGTGTACGACCCTTCCCAGAGCATCGACCACGGAGAGCTGGACATCGAAGATGGGGTGACATTTATAGAGGTTCTAGTTGAGACTGAGGATCGAGGAGAGAGACATTTGTGGGTTGTCAATACCTCTAGTGTGCGTGGGCTGGAAGCACGGGAATCTTCAGGAGAGCATATGGGAGCAGGAGGCTCATATTCATGATTAGTACCCCCAATTGTTTTCTTAGTTTTGTGATGTGGATTTTGAGGATTCAAAGCCCTGTGGTGGGGAGAATGTAAAGACCTGGAAATTACATGTAATTTTTTTTAATTATATCAAAATTTTTCGAGTCTGCGAAAATTGATGGTGCGTGATTCCGAGGCCCGGTATGCCCAAACTAAACTTCTGAACTTTTTTTCAGGTACGTTCAATAAACATGGGAGCGGGGTTTTGTAACTTTTGAATCAGTGCTCGGAATTGAAATTAGAGAACACCGTTGAACTCGTAGACCCAATATTCGCATAAAGTGACCTTCACCTCGACCGTAGTGGGTCGAGAGTCAAAAGTAGTTTTTGTGTTTTTCGTGAAAGAATGAAATAAATAAAAATGCTAACATTTTTATTTTAATTGTTGAAACACATAAACATGGGTTATGGTGGTGGGGACCACCCGAGCTTAAACCTCCCATGTGGATGTAAAGAGGTGAGGACCACCTGAACAAACCACATTTTGAATTTAGAGGTGGGGACCACTCGAACCTCCTTTAATGGGAGGAATCATTTCAACTCTCTCTTTAATGAAGGGGGGTGAACCTAGGTTTCCTATAAATTAATTATGATAACATCATCATAATTAATGATTCCAATTTAATTCTAAGCCATCAATTAAATTGATGGAACACATCATATTAGCTAATTTTCATTTTGGGTGCAATTGGAAGGAAAGGGTTGGAAAGAGGAGAGTTATTGGAGGATTATTCTCTCCAATGAAGAATGCATTCTCCAACGAAGAACACGCTCCCCAAAGAAGAATGCTCTCGCTACTAAGGAACATCTTCAGTGACAATGATCCGACGATTGAGGAAATGTCGACATCACCGACGTCTTTCTATCCCCAATGACATCGTATCCTTCTTCGCGACCTCTGTCAACTAATATCTGATGTAGGGTTTTTATTCTGTATGATTATGGATTCCCTTGTTCTTCCCTTCTAAACAAATAATGTGGATCAAATTTCTAACTAGTTGATCCACAGATGATTTATTTTCTACAGGATAGGAAATAATCATTGTCTGGGGTTTTAGAGTTTGATGTTCTTCATTAAAGTATTTTTTTTGTAGAGCTGCTTGCTACAACTCTAAAGTGGAGGGTGCGGGCCAAACAAACATGGACCGACTCCTCAGTTGTTCTTCATTATTTTTCTGTTCTTCACGATGGAGGAGGATGACATCCAACCTCGGTGGGGCATGAGTACGACGGTCAGCACCACTGCCGGTCGCGACGAAGGCACCAGCGCAGCGACACCGCCTCGTGGCCGTTGCGCCGCACACATCCTTTGACCGCCGCCTCCTCTACCCCCTCAGCCTCGCTTCGCCTTCCGCCTCCCCCGCCCCATGACCTCACGCCGCCCGCCACATCCGCCGTCCACGGTCTCGCGCCTCTTGTCGCCTCTGCCGCCCAGCAACCTCGCGCCGTCCGCGGCCTCTGACTCTTGCGGATGTTGCCACACCTAGGCCCCGCGCCTCCCACGGCCACCGCCGCCAGTGGTTTCCGACGCCTGATGGCCTCACGCCACCCTCACGGCCCAACGGCCTTCTCGCCGCCCTCACGGTCTTGTGGCCCCCACACCGCACTGCGGGCCGCCACCCAGGCCGGGCCACCCAGTGCGGGCCGGGTTAGACCCAGTGGGCCAGGCCAGACCCAGTGGGCCGGGCCAGACACTTTGGCCCAGGTCGACCCAAACCGGGTCGTATCAGCCTAGGATGGGACAAGCCGGGTTGAACCGGACCCGGACTAGCTCCAAGATTTACGGTGATTTGGACATAAATTTATAACCAGACATCTGTTTGATGTACCATCTGCAACGCTAAAAACCACGGAGAAAGAAGGTCCCTTTAAGTATATCCCACTAGAGTTTTGGATAAATGTTGGGGTACAGTCGGGTTGGATTGAGCCCGAATCCAACCGGGCTTTCAGGACTAAAAGGCTAATAACCCACAGACTGATCATCTGATTGACGCAACGTCTATTGCATTGAGACACCTATTACATGGCGGACCCTTGGGATACTTATTCGTGGGACTTCATGAGAGTTGGCATATTGACCAGTGGCTTGAGGACCAGACTCTCGTGGAGATGAGAAAGCTTAGTGCGGGAACCCAGTAGTTGGATGTGACATGAAGAATGAATAGAGATCCTGTGTGGGTCAACACCTAGTGATCATATGTGGGTCAGCACTGAGAGATCCTGTGTGGGTCAGCACATAGAGATCCTCCGTGGGTCATCACCGAGCGATCATGTGGGGGTCAGTATAAGATCCTCTTAATTTAGTTAGATGAATTAGTAGTTACATCTAATCATCTCTACTATTGTACTTAAGTTATACCTGGTGTGAGATGAGTTCATACCAGGGTGGTACTTTTCTTCTTGGTAATACCTTGGTGGTATTCTTCTATGTGGTGTACCTGTGTGGTACTTACCTTTGTGGTATTATTTCCTTGGTGGAACTCTTGAGCTTTGGGATTTTGAGTTGGACCATGTGCTTCTTCTTGATTGAGATGGGTATACTTGATAACTTAGTTATATGTATGGGCATATACCTATGTAGGGTTGAATGTTTACTTCATGATTTTTGGTTTATCTTTTGTGGATTTTGTGAGACCTTGAGGGTCTCTAAGTCCCTAATGAGTATCGTTATACTCACCCCTGCACGGGCTATGACCACACCTTGTTGTGTTTGGGGTAGATGATAGACAGCGTCGATCGAGGCTAATGGTAACTGGGCTAGTCAAGGCCCAGAGGTGGAACATATGGCATGAAGTTACGTAGAGGATACAGGCAGACATGGAGTGCTGAGGAGGCGATCTGTACCTACCCTTCATGTAGGAACCTCAAAGGATGAACCAGTAGTTGTCTTTATTTTTCTTCAGTTTTATTTTATTTCAGTTATACCTGTACCATTACTATTGGGCTTTCATGTGTTTACAAGTTATAAAGTCAATGCCTTTCTGGTTTTAGGGAATACGCCTTTTGTTGCTAGTTGCCTGCCCCTGGCCTATAGAAGGCGAGCTTGGGGTAGTCATGGCACATGCCTCGGGGGACGGGTCATGACATGCTCATATCATGAGAACATGCTCTTTATCCATATTTTTTAAAGGAACTGTTTTCCCCACATTGTAATGGAAAGAGGAAAATAAAATCATGAGGACTTATAATTAAGGTTTATATGACTTCAAGTATTTGGTTTATGGGATTTTATATTTAAAATATAAGGTTCAAGGAGGAGATTTATCTTTATAGAACATTTCATGATAATAAAAATTAAAATCCAAATTAATTTCCCTTGTTCAAATGAAAACTCCAACTTCTAGAACTCAAGGTAAGGTCATAAATAACGAAATGATAATGAATTATGTTCACCTTATTTATTTATACTCTACTTTTCTACTTTTGGTTTCTAATAACTTTTCCATTTTTTTTTTGAAAATTCATGATTGTAATAAACCTCACATAAACAACATAACCATATATGATAAAAATCAGCATTCATTTAATAGTTAGTTTTTATTCTTCAAATTCAAAAATCATTCCATTTTTTAATTTTTTTCAAGGAGTGAAAAATTAATTTATAATTAATAAAACTAAAAAATTCCTAATACCCAAAATTATACACCCCCACTTTTTCCTTATAATTTATTTGATCTCTTAAACTGTTATTTCCTTAACCTCATGCCTTATCTTTAAAATATCATATAAATAATAATGAGGGAGTAAGAATGAATAAAAATAGATTAAAACAAGGACCATTCCAAACATGATCATCCATGTAATGTTTGGGTTAACCAAGGATCAATGTGAAGGTGGTATAAATGATTAGGGATTTTATAAATAAGCCCCAATAATTTTAAATGTGTTTGAAAATTGTCATTGGCTTTGACATTTTGCAATGAATGTTTCGGTAGGTAGAAAATCCCATGATTACTCAAGAAATATGCTCAAGATAAAATATGAAGTACTTGGCCTAAAAATACTCTTGAGAATGGGAGATTTTATTTGGGACAATCACTGAGGGAAAAAACTACTGACAACAAATATATTAACAGGAATTTCATAAAATCAAAGAATTAGAAATTATTGGGAAATTTTATTTACAAGAATCAACTAATTCACTCAAATCATTATTATTAATTTTAATATCCATGTTTCTATCTAATCATTCCATTATCCATTTTACACATAAAATATCATTATAATTCTAATATAAAACATGGAATAAAATGATTCATAAGAAACTCATGTCCCATATATAAGTTCTATAAATAATAAATTCAGAGCATGGGCATGTAATTTTCTAGTCTAAAGCCCAAAACATGATTTTAAACAAAAACTAATGGAGTATAAAAGTAGTAAATGAATGAATGAACTCACTTTCCATTAAATATTATTCCTATTTCATTAATTCTTGGGGAATTATTTATCCTTTCATGTTTTTACAAAAGAAAATCAATCAATTAAGAATAAAGTCCATGTTATTAAATCTCAAAAAGTGGTAGAGGGAGTGGTCTCTTTCCAAGTTCAATTCTAAAGAATAAAAATGAAAGTAATCAAATTAAAGTAAAGTTAAATCTTGTTATTATCCCCCAAGGGGGCCTGTAATTTTACTACCTATTTAAAATAGTAAACACTATTATCCATAGTCTGATGGTGGGTGGAACTTCTTGTATTTGAACCACCTCATGTGTCTCTTCCCATATTATGCTTTTTATTTTTTAGTGAGTAATGATACATGCACAGTGTACAGTGGATCCATCCCCTTAAAAATTATGTATAGCATTAATGGAGGGGGTAATATTATGTATGTAACATCCTCCCTTTTGGTTTCTACTTGTCAAACCTCCTCAATAATTTTTATTATTGGCCCAATTTGGGAGGGAGGGATTGAATGATCAAATAGAAAGTAAGTATGTATTTTTACTTGAATAAAATTTTAATTAAAATTAAAATTGTACCGTATTAACTGACAATCCAATGTATTTTTTGGCTTAGGATCAACCAATTTTATTTCTTCATTGGATTCCTCAAATTCATGTTCTTCAAAATCAGATATCTCTAAGTGTTCCTTAGTAGGTTCATGTTCATTTTCTTCAACATCTTCTAAGGAAAAGAAAGAATTTTCCAAATCTGAAATTTCAAATAAAAAGGATTTAATAATCAAAAAATATTAAATAAAACTAAATAAAAGAAATTCTAACTAAATATAAACTATATGTCTTGTTTCAAATTAAATTTATTCTCTATTAAAAACATCCTATTGAAGTTTTATATCACTTGATGAAATTTGGTAGTCGGGATCCTACATCATTTCATCAAATTGCATCACATAACTGGTGCCTTTCCCCGTGTATAGAAAAATACGAAATTCTTTTCTATCTCTTACATTTTAGGGAATAGAGAGATCAAGTTGTACCACACACTCATTCCAAAAAATTATCCATATATTCTTGATCTCACACACATAGCTCGGGTGGAGAGTCTTCCTCATCATGGATACAATCAAGATCTTTAGGGTCATATTGTATTATTTTTTTATTTAATTGGTTTTGTTATTTATTTTCTTTAATTTGGATCTAAAATTCCTAGGTAACGTTAGTATAACTATGAAAATCTAGTTTAACTTCCTCCTTGTACATCAATCATTGATAATCAATATTGACTTCATTAATCATTTATTTTAGCACTTGAGATGAATGTTTTATGTCATTCTCATCCATCATATGCTTTTATAGGTTAGTGAGTTCATCTAAAATTTGTAGGAGATCCCTCTTAAAATTGTGCAAAACTATTTTTATCCTTAACACCAGATTAACAATTCCATGAACTAAAAAAATAATTTGAAGACATCGTTATACAAAATTTTTTAAGGTTTTTTAAACTAATAAAAACTATCTATTGTGTTTGATAAAGAAAAATTAATCAAAATCTTATTAGATCCCCAAAAAAATTCTATTTTTGGTCCACACTTCTTATGGGGCCTGAAAAAATCAAATTTTTAAATTTTTTTCTTGTGAGACAAAATGGATTACCAGGGAAATATCACTTGAAAAGCTTCACAATTTGATTACTTATATATTCTATTTCAACTAATAACTAATCCATTTTCACTTTTTATTATTTATGAAAATTATGTAATTTAAAAGGGAAATTAAATTCTATTACTTAAAATAATATATAATTATGAAAATATGATAATAGAAAACAGAACTAGAATTTTTTGGAATGGTTTAAGGGTTCTATAATTATTCTTATTGTTGTTTATATTTATTTTGATAATTTAAACTATTCTACTATTTAGCGGTTGGGTTATCTTGAATTACTATATCAAAATAGATTACAGCCCCTCATGTAATCTAGTATGATAGAACACCTCAAATGATAGGGTGACTTCTTCTTGGACTAGGGTCCATTATATTCCATTTCACCATTTGAGCATCTCAACTCTATCTTGTGAAGAGATGGTTTTCAAAGAGGGTAAGTGAAAAGATTAAAATAATATAATATAAATGATTTTTAGTTAAGTTTCATTCTGGGAAATCCCTACACTGATACACCTCACTCATTCTCAAAACAAACGTAAATAAAACATTTGAACTTAAGCATGTAATAAACTGAAACACAACTTGCCTCCCCAGAGACAAGCCTTGGGATAGACTCTCACTATTTAGGGTAAGAGTTCACAATGGTGGATTGAATGAAGAGAAAAATAATAGAAGATAATAAAAAACAAAAAAATAAATATGAGAGAACAATAAGGAAACAAACACATGAATCAAAAAACTAAAAATTGAATAATTAGAAAGATAGGAAGAGAGAAATAAAATATAATAAGAAGATAAAAATGGGTTGGATAAAGAAATTATAAGTATAAGAAGAATAAGAGAATAATAACAATAATAATAATAAGATTTTATATGGAACACAATTTATGTGAAACCAATAAGCATGAATTATTTAATAAATTAAAATTACATAAAAAGCTAAAACAGAATAAAAATAAACAGAAAACAAGTTGCAGTATCCTAGTGGCCTTCTTTTCGGCAGTGGATTCTCTCGGTGTTTGGCCCCTTTCCATGGGAAATCTATCCTCATTTAATATTCCTTAAGTAACTAATCAATCATGATTTCATAATCTCTTCATATATTTAGGTGTTTAATGGTTGAATATGTATATTCAATTTACCGTGCGACCCAAGTAGTGAATTATATAATATAGTTAGGGATTTGATCTCTTTATCTTGGTATCATGGATTTTACATTGGCGTACATGTTAACTTCACGAATGGGTAGATGTAGAAGTATGTTGGATGATGTAATTGGTAGCACAACAAACTCATCCAGCCTTCCCAGTGGCCATATCGATCGTTTATGGATTATAGGTCATTTTCTATTTTTAAAATGGGAAAACTGAGTTCATTTTAAGAACAAAAGTATATCTGTGGTGATTAGAAACAATGGAAAGGTTGATTTTGATGAAACTTATCTTCCATGGTTGTTCTAATGACAATAGGTAGCTATAGGCATCGAGCAATGGTAGAAGGTGGCAGAGTCGATTAGAATGGGAAAATAAGGGGGAAACTTTGAATTTTTATTTGGATAAATTATAATAGAGATCATATGTCCCACATCATAATATAGTTAGGGGCATAGTTTTTTATAATATTTATTGTATGATCTCTTGTTCAGACATCTGCATAGGGGAAAAGCTCTTGGATTGAATTGCACACACAAAAATGGGTCACGAAAAATGTGTGGCCCAATTGAGCCTTCTCCCAACCTTGCCATGTGGTTCCTCCTATAGGCCTTGAACCACTTTGTATTGAGTTGGAAATCCCACAAGGCCTAGGTTCAATTGCCCCATTAATGGCTGGCTATGTGACTTAGTACCTTGTTGGTTGAGGGCAATCCAACCTAGATATTTTTATTATATAGAATAAATTTTTAAAAATAAAAACATAATAATAAAACCTAAACATAAGTTCATAAAAAATCCAAAAGTTCTTAATTCATCTATTTAATACATGTTAATAAATTTAAACAGATAATTTTTAAATTCCTATTTTTTATTAAACATTTAATTATATGATAATTTAAATTAAAAACACTACAAAGTCAATAGAAAATGTTTAATTTTTTTTTGTCAAAATCGAATGTTCCATGCTTCTCTGTATTAATTATGAATTTAAATATGAAACACATTGGCAAGTCACTCTTGAAACTCCTCACTTTTATTCTCCAGGAAGATAAGGTTACTAGCGATTATTAATGTAAGGTCCTTATGGTAAAAAAGATTAAGGCCAAGATGAGTGGCCCTAAGGCTACCTCTAGGTCAAAGGCTTCATCATGTGAAGAATTAAAAGGAGAGAAATATATTTAGGTAGAAAAAGAAAAAAGATTTAGAATGTTTTCTTTATCATAAAAAATTCTTATATAAAACTATCTACACCTTAGTGAAGAATCAATGGGATGCTTCATGTGCATTTTTTATTGAATGTGAACTCTCTGTATCTACTATATGGTTGTCATAAGCTACTTGGGTTCTCACATTTGTATAGAAATAGAGTCTATCATCTTAATTTTTTATTAGATTCTATCATCTTACTTTTCAAAGATGATTTGTTTTAGTTCTGAATATTTTTTTATTTTGTACATAATGTTTCCAAGAAAATTATAGTTGTGCCCATTTTAGACATTGATGTATTTTTATCCAATTTGGGGAATAAACTATTCTATTTATATGAATATCAAATTTTTATTATATAACAAATATTAACAATGGCTCTTATGTGTTAAAATGTGAAAATGAATTGTTTAAATCTGTAACGAATCAAGTTCAAATGAGTCATATTATATACTAAAACTGACCCCATTAAACATGATTTAATGTCTATATTATTAATTGGTACAATATATAATGAATCTTACCATGAATGGACAATTAGTTTTGTAGTCTGGGATACTAAATACTAATAAATATTTTTTTATTACATTGAAAAAATGAACCATATCATGAAACATTTTACTTCATCCTTGAATATCATTCAACGATTCCATACTTATATCATAGGGAAAGGAAAATATAATAAATTGAGATCTCAAATACTCAATAAGGGAAAATGTACAATGGAATCTGTCATTTATATATAAGGCATAACTATTCCGTAGAGTGGATAACCATTACATATGCTATTTAATCAGTAATTTCAAAACAAAATACATCTATGAATAAAAGAAAGCACTTGGATAATGATAATGTAATTCTCACTGAATGAGATTAATAATTACTCAAATTCATTATCATATCATCAATTTCTTGACCAATACATCATGAATCTTATAGATGAGGCCTTGACTAAGAAACTTTGATTATATGGGTTGATATACCCAAATTACCCAACTAATGCGGCCACTTGTCTTGTATAATGAGACCATGTGATCCATCAAGGGGATATATATGATTGGAAACCACCCACTACATCCATGTCCAATTCATTCCTCACATATTTAATGATCAATATAATACTTAACCATTAAGTCTTATCAATAAATAAATATTCATATTTAATCAAGAATATGGAATATCAATACTTCCAATGTAATAGAGATAAATAATATTCCCTCAATAAACACCATACATTGAAATTATATATGATTAAAATAACATTAAATATATTAATAACATTAAAAATATGGAAATTAAAGTGAAAGATAATGTCTGATGAATAATGGATACTAATAGATAATATGATCATAAGAAAGTTAATGATAAAAAATTATGTTATAATCCATAAATGAGCAATAGATTATAGAAGACCATAAATTCATCAGAAACGAAGATTTTAAATAAAGGAATTTATTTTGTGAATTATATGGTAAAATGAAATAGAAACTTAAAAATGAACAACCTGTAAAATTTTTAACTTTTTTGAATAAATTATGTTTGATTCATTTCCAAAAGGATTTTAACCATTTTAGAAAATAATTATTTTTATAAAAATTAAAAAAACAAAGAATAATGGGAAAATTATTTTCTTTTTAAAAACATGGAAATTTTTAGAGGATGTTAAATAGAGAATAATTATCATGGAGGGTGTTGTATATGTTAAAAGTAATATTCATTTCACACTTTAATAAAAATGAACAAATGTCATATTGAAAAACATTAAAATTTATTATTTTAAATCTTTTTAATGAATGTAAAATGTCATAGAATAATATGTTTTAGAAAAATATAAATTTATATGAAATATTCCATAAATAAATTTGAATAATATGGATATAAAAGATATAGAATCTCGATTGAAAAATAAAAAAATGACGATTTTACTTAAGAACATTATTTTTGTATTTTGGTACCAAAGAGAGGAAAAGTAGGAATAAAATAATTGAAAAATAATAAATAACTAGATGATAATAAAAAATATTAGTCCAAAGAAGGTATATAGATTATAATTATTGTATTGTCAATTTAAATAGAAACATTATTGAATAAGAGTGACATTGTACAATAAACCCTTACATCTTTGATAATATTTGAATCAAAACATATTAAAATTAAAAACATAAATTGGAACATTAAATACCATTAATAAAAATTAATTAAGGATATAATATATCAAACGGGTAGTAAAAACACAATATAAATGAAATTAGGTGCATAATTATAAAATATGCCTCAATGGAGTTAAATTGAGATGAAAACCCCATAAGTTGGAATCCTTATTGATCAGACACATTATATCCTCTTGTATAATCAATTTAATATTATTAAATAATTAATTAATAAATTTTTCATTCATATTAAATTATTTCATGTCCCTCTATAATCATTTTCATCCATTCATTTAATAGTTCATATTTATACTGGAAACTTAAGGTTGTTTGGTCAATTTCTCCGTTATTACTTCAGTATATTAACCAAAGTTAATGGTGCTATAAAATGGTACCATCATCTCAAATATGTTAATAATTTCATGAATGATAATTTTAAATTATAAGTAATTTTATAATCATCCATGCATGGTGTTAATTGAAAAATGAATCACAAAACTTTGTGGAGGTTATAGTCCACATGATCTCATAAATAATGTGATCACTCTCCAAATATTAAAGGGTAATAAGATAGGTGATGACTAATATTTCTAGAATCGGGATTATGTCCCAAATATTATATATATATATATATATTCATTTATTCATTTACTCCATCTTTATAACCATACAGGTAAGTGGTGATGAATATTAAATTACACCACTATGTGGAGACGGCTGGCACTGCGTACACACAAGTGATTATTTCATTTTACATAGGATTGAAAGTATATAGGAATTATAATATCGATTAACATAAAAACATAAAATTATGTATAATATAATAATTTATTTATGTTCATATGATTATTGATAATTTTCAATATCTATAAGAATAATAGAACTTGAGAAGAGGCGATAAAATCATATACCTTTTCTTTTGGTGACCTCCTTTGTCTTATACCTTAATCCTTAATTAAGTTGTATTTTTGTGATAAAAATACATCCAAGATGTGGGAATGGATTTTGGGAAGGTACTTGGGTTGTTCTTGGTTAATCTAAGTGGATCATGTAATGTTTATAATAGAGGAGATGAGCATCCATTTTATAAGTGAGGTTCGTGGAAATCCTAAATATCCATGAAATATTAACATAAAATATGTGTTTAATTCATTTAAAATATCTCTAAAGTACAATATATTTTAAATAAGGAGGATATGGTAAAAATAAATT
This sequence comes from Viscum album, assembly GCA_963277665.1. Lineage (NCBI taxonomy): Eukaryota > Viridiplantae > Streptophyta > Magnoliopsida > Santalales > Viscaceae > Viscum > Viscum album. The sequence goes on along the minus strand of OY728137.1, from coordinate 298,281,160 downwards.
CAACCAAAAAATAAATTCTAGTTTCAATCTCCAATGATCATGAAAGTGATTTTAAAAATTTTGAGTGGTCATACACAAACCATTCACAATATATAAAAAAATTTCACAACTAATTGTGATATTATAGGATTTTTACGATTTTATAATTATTTAAATATAATTTTTAAATATTCATTACAATTTAACGTCATTTTCATTATGATTCATAAATTTAACTTTAGGTACAATAAGATAAAAAAAATTGAATATAAAAACATTAACAAAAAATTAACCTTTATAATTTTCTATAAAATTCAACGGATAAAAAAATTATCCCAATAATTATTACTTTTAATGTTATATTATGATTATTTAAATGATTTTTATACTAATTGAATAAGAATTTTATATAGTTTGCATAAAATTTTGAGTAAATTATACCAACACTAAAAATGAAAATTAATTAATATAAAAAATATAGTATATTATTCAGAAATTTTATCACCTATATTTAGAAATAAATCATTTTGTATATATCCAAGTCATGAAAAAATAATAATTTAAGTAGATTGACATTTTTTAATTACACTTTACCTAAAATAATATAGAGTTCATAATCACAACAATGTGGAAAAATTACCCTGTCTTTGAAATCATGATGATGATGGATGAAATAAAGATGTAAAATTTGATCAAGGTTTATTTTTGAGGGATTTAAAAACCTTATCACATAATATCAACCTTGATTCATCCATTTTACCTTTTACTGTGGTGAGAAACTATTTCCATGGTAATTATTCATTATGAAAAAAAAATTAAATATAACTTACCACATAATTTAAATATTGTGATTACACATTTGGAATCCATTTTTATATATTTAATTTATAGAAGTGTTAAAAATTAATTTTAATGAAAGTTCATGAAATTTAATGAAAAATAGTTTTTTTAAAAATAGTCATTTAAAGAATATAATGATTTTATACCAAAATCATGAATAATTTTAATTCCCATAGAATTAGTTGAATAATTTTTAAATAAATGACATATATAAAAATTTAAAAAAATGGGACTTTAAAATTGCTTTATTTAAATAAATAAATGACAGTTTTTCCAAAATTTCTATTCTTCACTATTCACCCAAAATTAATTCATTTAAACAAAGGCTCAAAGTTTATTATTAAGATTAGTTTTACATGATGAATTATAAAATAGTTTTCATTTTATTAAATACAATTTCAAAAATTTGTATACGTTAATCAATATATTTTCACCCAAAATGAAAAAAAACTCATTTTGAACTATAAAATCATTTATACACAATCCTTATCCAGTAATCACAATTATATTAATGATAATTTATTTCATTAAATAATTGATCTTTTAATTTCATTTAAATCATTTATCCATTGTGTTTAACTTAATTTTTTTAATAAAAATAAATTTCTAATTTAAATCAGTTCTCTGAAAAATACATCCTTTAATTTTATATAATCTTATTCAAAATTAAATTTTTATTTCCTAGAAATTAATCAATAACTTTTTAATAACGAAATGTATTATATGATTATTTCAAAATGTGTTTATTCCTGTTTATACCTTCTAATTCAACGACTATGTTATTATAGTTATATTTAAATAATAATATATAAATAGTATTTTGCAGTATGTTTAGGTTCATTTTTTCATGTATCTTAGGCTGTCATAATTATTCCTCATAAAATAAAATCTTGAACTGTTATTTTACCTCTTCCTTATAGAAATTTTTTCCTCATAATTTTACTTCATTTTGTGCATATCATTACATATTAATATATTTTTCACAAATTTTAGTTTCTAGTCTAGGGCTCATAAACTAATTATTTCTTAAAAAAATATTTCTCAAAAAATGGGTCACATTAAATTAATTATACTTTTGAATGTGTTTATAGAATCATACCTTGATATTTAAGTGATACTTTTTACACAAACCATGAAATATTTTTCTTTCGTTTCTTGAGGAATCAAAAAAAATGTCCTTTGATCAGTTTTTACCATTGATTCAACTCACATTCAACCTAAATTTAGGAAAATGTGATTTTTCATGCCTAATAAAGTAAAATTATATTTTATGGGATCATGAAATCTATTTAACAGTATCATTCTTCATAGTATAAATGATTTTCTAGCCTTTAATTCCTCCCATTTGGATCCATTTACAAACAACAAAAAATAGTTTTCATAAGTTAAGAATAATATTAAACAAATTATACCATAAAATAGAGGATTAATCACTAAATCTCAATAATAATACCCAAGAATCATCATTAATCATTATATGTTAAAACAATATAGAATATTCTACGAAAAATTGAATACATCATAATCATATATTCACCCAACTTTGTTATAATTTACATTAATTTAAAACACATACTAACCCTAAATGTCATATGCATTGGTGAGGTTATGCCTTGTTGTAGAATCATTGCCAAATATTACATAATTGGAAAAAATATTTCTAAGAGAATAAACTTTACTAATTCAAGAACCATGCATGCTAAATTTCTCAAATAACCTATTTCCTCTTGGTTAACCTTGAATTATTCAAAACATATTTTCATTCTCTTCATCTATTTTACAACATACCAAGATAACATCAATAAATACCATTACCAAATTATCAAATTAACTTTGACACTTATATAATTGTTTTGAATAATTCTCAATCTCCTTTCATTTGAAACATTGAATATTAGTAATTTCTTTATTTACCTTGTATTGTTGAGCTATAACAACATCATCTTCATACTAATGAAAAAATACCATGCCTCTTAAGAATTTACTAGGATACTTATTTCAAAAATTGTCATATGTTTGATATATATTTCTTCCTTTTTCTCCTTTGACTCATTTCTTTTTCCTTATTTCTTAATCATCCTTTCATTTACATGATATCCTTTGAATATATAGGACTTGTATAACTATTTCTCTATCCTAAAAAATGTGATATTATATAATCATAAGGTAAAAAATAAATTTGAGAGACTTTTACTATTCAAATTCCCAATTTATATCCATCAAGGATATGGGCAATCTCACTTTTTAAATTATGCATGTATCCTATAGCAGGGCTTATTAATCCCATAAATTTTTTCTCATGCTCAGTAATACATTCCTCTTCCTTGTGTCTTAAATTAATTAATCTCTATTCCATATCATTTTGTTCCTCTCAAGGAATATATTTACCATATAAAATATCATTAATTGTTTTTTATTCTATTCCCTCAATCTCCTCCTCCTCCTCATTATTTTGAATCAATGACCACCATTGATTTATATATATTTTTAATCAATATACTACCACATAACCTTTTCTTATTTATTACATCCAAAATCTAGGAATATGTTTTCTAATAACTGGATCATTTCTTATCTACTAATCTATTATTAATTCCATTAAATAATATAGGCTTTTTCACTTGATGTGATCCAACATAGCTTTATACCACTATAGAACAAAAGGTTTCTTCATATGGGATAGATTATATATCTTTATCTTGGATAGTTTACCCAGTATTTTTGTGATCTACACAACTACCAAACTTGTTTTATTTACTTGTTCATAATGGAAATCTCTGCATTAATTATAATTATTGACATGATTTCTATTTCAAATTTTATTTGACATCTCAAAATAATGGTACACACCTAATTACCTCATAACATCTAGAAATTGACCTATAATATTAAAAACCCAAAAAAATTAACATTATTTTGCTTTATCTTAATGATCAGGATAGCTATATTCTTTTAAAATCTATTACCCAAGGGTCCTACTGAACCTCCATTGTTACAAACTATAATAACCCTAACTCTAGTAACATAGATTCTATATCTACTTTATTAAAATATTATAAGATATAAAAGACCTCACCAAGAAAGATCAATTAGTTTATAAATATTAAGAGGATATATACCTAAATGATTTTCATATTTCATTGGAAAAATAAATCATATCATTAAACACATTCTTCCATCCTTGAAGATCATTTAATAATTCCTTCTCTGTATCATGGGGAGTGGAAAATAAAATAAAGGGTGTGCTGAAATGCTTAATAATAAAAACAATGGAATTGAATATTTCATGAATAGATAAGTAATGACAATGTTAAAGTGTGATTAATCAATACATATTTAATTTATTCATAATAATTACCATAAAATACATTCATAGGTGAAAGTAATCACAAGTACAATGATAATTGAATACTAACTAATGAAAATACAAAATCTTATACATTTAGATTATTATCTCCAAGGCCTCAACTAAAACATCATGAATCTTACTATCCATTCATTGGTTAACGTAGCGCCCTCGTTTTCTGGTAATCAAGCCTATATTATTTCAATAAATAATCTTTTTGGGTGGTGATTTAAAGTGCTTGGAGAACATTAATTATGATTTTGGGGCTAAATGGAAGGTGTACAGGTTACGCACAGATTGTCCAAAAAAATCATATAACCTAGAAGAAACTGTGCACTTTTAATATGTCCTGAGAATTTTAAAGTGGTGTATTTAGCATGGTTAGCCCACAATTATAGAGACCATGTGAGGAGACCATATGAAGGGAAATCCATAAGGTATTAACTAATTCATAGTTACCACAAAGTTTTCCAAACCATGTGACTAAACCATGCACTTGGTAAAAGTTAGATCCTAAAAAATGGATCTAATGTGTTTTTTCATTTAAGTGCCTCTCTTTTCTTCCTATACGGACCTAACTCAGGATTATTCTTCCCCAAACATCAAGGAATGTTCTCCCATTGATCTAAAGGCAATTTTAAGGCTTCACATGGTGATTATAAGTAAATTCTTCATGATAAGTGTTCATTATTAATTGTTCTTGATGATTTTCTTAGATCTGAGTTTCCCCAATACTTGGTTTCATAGATCAATGCCTTTTTTTGATAGATCTATGGTTGTGGATATAATAACCCTTCTCTTTATTATACACTTTATCATTATTTATTACCTAAACATTCACTTAAGACAACATTAAGGATCTATAGGTCTAGTTTATTAGGAAATTATGGACATTACATGAAAACATAATACATAAAAATATATCATATTTATTGAAAATGTCCATTACATGAAAACAACATTCCCTCTTACTTAGCATTCCATGGGATAAACAGAGGACACACATGTGAAAAGGGTGAGTTATAAAGCCGTGTAAGGGAGTGAAAAAGGCATAACATGAAGAATAAAATACATGTTAGGAAATAGGCATATCAATGTATCATAAGAGAAACATGAATATAAAGGCACAATATATCAGGATTATTATAACATAGAAATGTCGCAACCACATTTAACATGATATTTGCATGAGCCAAAGCTAATTGCACATGAAGAATGAGTAAACCCTCATTTCACTTGAATTAGCATGAGTAAACCCTAATTTCACTTGAATTACCATGAGTAAACCCTCATTTCACTTGTTGTTTCCGGAAACTAATATTTACCCAATGCATTGGAGTGCTATTAGGGCTCACCCTTTATAATCAATTTCATTTCATGCATATGTGTGCCTAATGGATCATACAACATGCACTCTTTAAACATCATAATTTATTTATTGAATAAGAGATGTGGAATACATAAATGTAAGTACTATATCAAAAAGTACATGAGCATAAATTTTAATACCATTGATAGATAAATGGGTATGGTATTCACTTACACGAAGATTTTGGCATGTGAAATTTTTGTGTGACTTCGGGAGCATAACGGCGTCAAATAGAAATTGTAAAATGGGTTGATGAGAGAGAAAGTGGTGTAACATCATATATACATGAATTGGACAGAAAGGCATACATTTAACATAATATACCAACATATTTAATGGAATTTAGATGGATAATATAAAATAATTTCTTGAATGTAAATGAGAAGAGAGAAATTCCATACAAAATTTCATCATGGTAACAGGTGTACATGGGATGAAATAATGAATGATAAAGTTGTCTAAAATCTTTAAAATACAAGGAGGGAGGTATGGGTATATTCTAAAAAATACCCCAACATTTTTAATTGAAAATAAAAGGGTATAACTATGTAATGAAATTTGGACAAAAATGAGAACGGAAGAAATCCCTTACATGGAAGTATGATCCCAAAGGCTTGGGAGGGGTTTGAGAGAGGCTTATTGGGATATTGGGGCACCTTTGGAGGGTTATAGAGAGAGGAGTGTGGGAAAGAGACGTTCTAAAATGGTTTTGAGATAATATAAGTGGGGACGTGGGTGGGTTTATATAGAAAAAGAGAGGGAATTCTTCATTATTTAGGTTTTGGACAATACACGTTAAACTAATCGAAACCACAAACCATCCAATGTTTTTTCAAAAGGGGAGTGGAGAAAGATTATCTATAAGCAAAATGGACAAAATTATTAAAATATTAGGCTTTATTGTGTGGATGTGATTCACACTCTCAAGGAAGTCATTTTAAAATGATAAAATGTTTTATAAGTCTTGGAGGGTCCACTAAGGATTTGTAAAATAAATCAAACTAATATATAATAACATTATTTTAATTTAAAAACCTATATTGGCCGAAAATACATTTTATAAAATTTTATTACATCACTATTGGGTCATTATGATGTCATACAACACATTATATATTTAAACAGTATTTAATTTTTACCCAAAAATCTGACTATCACAGAAAATTATGAAAACTTCACCATTGGATAATTTCAACCTCTTGATTTCAAAAATAAATTTCATTTTATCTAAATAATTTTCTAAATTTGTTAATTTTTACTTTTAAAATAAAAACTGACATTTATTAAAAGTTTATTGGTTTTGACAAAAATAGTTTTCAAAGGTTAATAAAAATTACAATTATATTCTTCCAAAATATACAATAATTTATATTTAATTAAAATTAATTTAGTAATAAATTTTTTTTAAAAAAATAATAATTAATTAAAAAATCAATTAATTCATCAAAATAGATTTCTTAATTGAATTTGAATATTAACTAAAAATACTATTTGTTCAAAATAAATCACTTACAATGTAACAATGATAAAATGAATGTATATTATTTATAAAAAATAATGTACATAATCATAGTGCTAGTTTCTTATTACATAACACCATATAACACCCGCATAAGACTTAAGGGTAAGGTGTGCGATGGTGAAAGACACTTGGGCCGGCTCAGATAACATCACTCAGGTGGTAATTTCTATTAACATCCAATTCTCCCATAGGAAATTACGTTCAATCTTAAAAAGTTGAAAATCAGCTTTGGCTTGGTCTAGAGTGAATCCAAGTGACGCCTACTCCCTTTCGAGCTCAAACAAATGGGCTTTGTATGTAGCTATTCTACTGGATGTTTCTATTGCTTTGATTTTCTGAGTAAATTGGATTTGTAGAAGCCCTATATTTATAATAATCATTTGGTCACTGTTCAATGGATATATTAGCAATGGTAAAAATTATTAACAATATTTTAAACTCCAAAAACAAAAAACCAATAAAATGTATATGTTATATATAACCATTTTACGTATTAAGAAATTTAATTTGATTAATAGTAATTTTCATTAATAAAAGTCTTCGTCTTTACAATCATCCCCCCCCTAAGAAATTTCTCCCTTGAAATTTCCTTTTTCCCATTCAAAAACAGATGAGGGTTACTCTACTTCATCACTTCCTCTGATTCCAACATTTCTCCTTCAAACTTGTGGTTTCTCCACAACACCTTGTCGAGGGACATTGTCTTATTTCGTAGAAATGTTTCCCAATGATCAAATATCTTCACCGTCATCCCTTCATAAGAGAATTCATTATCCAATGGTACTAACTCTAGATTGATTACATGTGATGGGTCAATTATTTACTTCCCCAAGAGTGATATACGGAATACATCATGAACTTGATATACATTCGGTGATAGTGCTAGTTGATATTCAACTACTCTAATACTATCAAGGATCTTAAATTGGCTAATGTATTGGATTAATATTTACTTTCTTCAGAAATCACATGACTCTCTTCCATAGTGATATTAAGAGGAATACCATGTCTCCAACTTACAACTCTAGGTCTCATCGATGATTATCATCATAGCTCTTTTTCCGAATCTGAGCAGCTTTAATGTGCTATTGGATGGTCTTATTCTTTTCCACCATTTCATCAACCATTTTTGGACCTATTAGTTTTCAATCCCTATATTTATCCCAACATTCAAGTGTTCTGCACCTCTTCCCATAAAAATGTTCACAAGAATCCATTTGGATTCTTGAGTGGAAACTGTTATTCTAAGATAACTCAACCATATGAAGATGGTGATCTCATCCTCCTTTTATGTAAATTGAGCATTCTATCAACCTACACTCTAGTCTTTGGATAGTCCACTCAGATTTTCCATCAGTTTTAGGATGATAATTCGTATGGAAATTCAGATAAGTATTCAGAGAATGTTGAAGACTCTTCCAGAACTTATAGGTGAATCTTGGATTTCGATTGGATACAACAGATAGTGGAACTCCATGCGGCCTTACCACTTCTCTGATGTATATCTTTTCCTGATGATCCAATGAGAGATCCTCTTGAAGTTCAATGATGTGTTCAGTCTTTGTAAGATGATCCACAAAAACCCATATAGCATTGTTTCCTTTGGATGTCTTCGGAAGTCCGGTGACAAAGTCCATAGTGATGGTATAACATTTCCATGTTGGTATGGGTAATGATTGCATCATACCCTTAGAATTTGGCCTCTCAACCTTCACTTGATGACATGCCAGGAACACTGATGTATACTCAACAATCCCCTTATTTATTTTATACCATCATTAATTCTCTCAGATATCTCGATACATATCTGTGTTTCCTAGGTAAAGGAAGAAATTAGAACTATGTGCATCATCCAAAAGTTCTTTCTTTAACTCTATATTTTATGGAACACATAGTCTTGTCCAAAATCTCACAATTCCTTATTAATTGAAATTTAACTCAAAGGATTTCCATTTTCTAATAGTTTCTATTTTCTTCTGAATTCCCACATCATCATTTTGAGCATACTTTAACCTTTCCAAAAGAGACAATTGAGCAGTCATTTGTGAAAGGATTGATCATGTTCCCCTCTTTATAATTCCCAAGTATATCTTCATAAAATCTAAGAAGTTTAGATCATTTTCAATTCTCATCAATGATAGAATTTTTTGGGTCCTTTATAATTAATGAATCCACAACCTTGTTCACTTTCCCAGGGTGGAAATGGATTGAGCAGTCATTGTCTTTTATCAACTCTAACCATATTCATTGGTGCATGTTCAACTCTTTCTGCATGAATATATACTTGTGGATTTTGTGATATGTATATATTTCACACTTCTCCCCAAAGAGGTAATGTCGCCAAATTTTTAAACTGAAGATTACTGCAACCAACTTCAGATCATGTGTTGGATATTTTTTCTCATGAACTTTCAATTTCCTTGAAGCATAGACAATGAATTTGTCATTTTTCATCAAAACACAACCTAGGCTCCTCTTCGATGCATCACTGAATACCACAAATATTTCTCCACTTCTGGGAAGTGCAAGCATGGGCCCAGTGATAAGCCTCGTTTTCAACTCCTTGAATCTCTCTTCTCATTCATCACTCCAATAAAACATGAATCCCATTCAAGTTATCTTGGTAGGAGGGTTGCAAATACATGAAAAATTTCACACAAATCGGCGATAATATCCAGAAAACCCCAAGAAGCTACTGATATTCATCATCGATGTTGGCCTCTTTCATCCCTCAATTGTATTTGTCTTGGAGGGATCTAAAGATATCCCATTTTTTGTGATGATATAACCCATGAATGAGACACCCTTTAATCAGAACTGATAATTGTTTTACTCTTCATAGAGCATATCCTTTCGCAAGGTCTCTAGCATAGTTCTTAGATACTCCTCATGTCCCTCCTTGCTTTTTGAGCATATTAGAATATTTTCTATGGAAACTACCACAAATTTGTCAATGTTATCTATAAATACTATATTAGTCAAGTCCATGAAGATTGATGGAGCATTAGTCAGTAAAAAAGGCATTTCTATTAATTCTTAGTGCCTGTAACTTGTACAAAAAGAAGTCATGGGGATATCCTCCTTCTTCACCCTTACGTGGTAATATCCTGACCGTATATCCAATTTGGAAATCTATTGTTCCACACATAGATAATAGAAAAATTCATCAATTCATGGAAGAGGATACTCTTTCTTTATTGTGAATTTGTTGAGCTCATGATAATCAATGCAAAGGCGCATTGACCCATCCTTCTTCATGACGAAGAGGACTGGTGCACCCCATAGTGAAGCACTTGGGAATATGAACCCTTTATCCAGATTTTCCAATAGTTTTTTATTTAGTTACTCAAACTCCAAAATATATATTCTATATGGAGTCTTGGATATTGTAATCTCCACAGGTATAAGATCAATTGAGAATTCAACATATCTTCTAGGAGGAAGAACAGACAATTTCTTTGGGAAACACTTCAAAAAATTCCCTCACAATAGGCATGTCTTCATGGACGGTTGCTTCCTTAGACTCAATCATCTGATAATGTTATGGATTCTCATTTGGGAGTAATATCCATGCATGAGAAGATGGTTCTAAATAAGACTCATCCACCTATTAGAACCTGTACAGAATCTTGGGTTGATTCTCCAAATGGAGAGTGATTTTCCTCTCATGGTAATTTATGTTGGATCTATATTGTTATAGCCAATCCATGCGAAGAATTGCATTATATTTCACTAGAGATAGTATGATTAGTTTCTTTGTAAATTTCAATCCAAAATTTGTGATTGGGGAGGAGTTATATTCATGGGATGCAATGAATTCCCCATTTATTTTTCTCATTGACATCTCTACTTAAATGATTTGTGGAGGTGTTGGGATATTTATACTAAACATTCGGGATAAGTGAGAATGCAGAGAACCAGAATACAAAATTATGTTTTCTATTCTTGAAAATATAACCTGTGTACCTATCACCACTTCATTTTTGGGTTCCCTTTAGAGGTAGTGATGGAAAAATATTTCCCTTTCTACCTTGGAGGTTGTTGGTTTCCATAAAAAACCCTTGGCTTAGGGCATTGGCTTGTAAACTATCTTGGTTCATTGAATTTGAAGCAATGAACAATGAATTAAGGTTTGAATGGAGAATTCCTATCATCTATCGTAGCTATATGTTTTCTAGTTGGAAGCTAATAGCTAAGTGCCCTTCTCTTTCACACTTAAAGCATTTCCTAATCCCCTTTAGAAAATTTATCTGGCAATTCTTTCTGCACCTTTGGAAAGTGGGATGTTGTAATTTATTAGCACCATTTGATTTATCCATAGGACTTATAGAATTAAATATCACCTTACGCTTCTTGTCCTCATTATACCCCTGAGATTCTCTGATATCCATTTTTAATTTGAGAGCACATCAGACAATTTTCTCATAGATATCGAAGTTATGAATATCTATGGCTTTTCATAGGATAGGTTTTAGCCCACCAAAGAAGCGGTCAACCTTGAATTCAGTGGTAACAAAAAATATATAGGCATGTCATGAAAGCCTTGTGAATTTATCCTTGTATTCTCCTATATATTTTTCATTTTTTTCTTCAGTGAAAGAAACTCCCTTTAAATCTTAAGTCGGAGGGTGTGCAGAAAATATTTATCAAAAATCATTTTCTTGAAATCCTTCCATTCCAATGCCTCGATATATTCCTCAGGATTCGTATTTTTTATTAAAGTCCACCATTGATCATATTCACGATCCATACAATAAGCACCTTGAATAACCTTCTCTATTTTGGAACATTGAAGTATGGGGACGATCTTCTCAATAGAGTTTATACACTGTTCGTCCATTGATGGATTAGATAATGCATTAAAATTTTGAGGCCTTTGACTCAGGAAGCATTTTATGGTTACTTGCTCTTTCTTGTGTGTAGAGGGGGGTAGGTTGAATGTTCCTATTGACCCATGTTTCGATTCAAATATTGAGTTAGTAGAGATATTATCATGACAATGTTTGTGATTCTCACTCCCATCAGATTTTCCATCTCGTTAGAACAATCATCGCATTGATCATCACATCAGTTCTTAACCCGAGACCTCCTATTATAGGCCATTGGAAAGAATAAAAGGAAATTTATGTGTAACATATAAATGGGAATCTAAATAAAAAAGGTATTTTTATAGTATCCCACCTTTTTATCACATAAACTTTCATTACATTTTACAAAACCGAGGATCTTTAAGGTTTAGTGTCTTGGAAACCAGAAACTTTAAACATGAAAACATAAAACATTCTTCTAAAACACTTGAAATGATTCTCTGCATGTTCATCCTAGGTTCATTACTGAATCACATAACCTGGGGACATACATCAAAAGAAAGGGTGAGCAAAAAGCCCAGTAAGGGAAACAAGAGAATCATTTTACATGTGAACTTGAGATACTTCAATAAGGTCATGAAAAGAACTTTAAGGCATGATAATGAAATCATGAGGCATATCATAATAAAAATAACATTTTAATAAAATTAAGATGTGGCTGAAAATTTTAATATTGACAATCATGAAAATATCACCAAGGTTCATCCCCAAGGTGTCATTTGAAAATTACCAAGGTTATTCACCAAGATATCGTGAAAATTGTAATCTCTAGTGGTTACATCATTATCCAAGGCATTGGAGCGCTATCAGGGCGCACCCTTAAATTTTCCTTTATTATCATCTGAGCCACATATATCATCATAAATCATTTCATAAACAACCCACATAGCATAAAATAAATGGGTTTCATTTCATAATCATAACGTTTTAAAAACTGCTTTAAAGACATGATCTTTATGTCACTTTAAACCCACAGAAAGGGAAAGCGGGTTTCATGTATGTAAATCCCAGAATTTAAAATAGAACATCTTGGTATATATGTGAATACCCTTGTAGAAATAAGAGCTTTTAGTATTCACTTTATAACATAAAATAATTTTGAGAAAAGAGAGAGGCATTTTGAGACGAAAATTCGGCAGCATAACGGCTATGTTACAAGGTTTTAGAAAACATTGAAAAGAGAGGAGACATGGGTCACCCACTCATAAATGATCCATAAAATAGTAGGGGGACATAATATAAGGGATTTAAGAACATGGTAATGAAATTTGAACGATATACCATATGAAATGATAAACATGGAAGTGAGACAAAAATAAGATTTCTCTTATGAAAATTCGGCAGCCTAACGGTGTTACATAAACTTCAACCAAAAATGAATTGATGAGATCAAATAGGGTCTCTCATCATATGAACATAAATGATTATTATGATAGATATAGAGATCATACCCCAACATAATAAAAAGGAACTTTCAAGACTTGACATGGAATTAGAACTTTGAAAAGGGAGAAAGGTGCAAGGACCACTTAAAAATTCAGCAGCCTAACGACGCCACTTAAACTTCAAAATACTGAACTGAAGAGATAAAATGGGATCTCTCATCATATGGTCATAAAATATCAGTATGATAGATATAGATATCATACCCCAACATAATAAAAAGGAACTTGAAAGAATTGACATGAAAGTAGAACTTCAAAACGAGAAGGGTGAAGAACCACTTAAAAATTCGGCAGCCTAACGGCGCCAATTAAAACATCAAAATATGGAATTGAAGAGATAAAATGGGGTCTCTCATCATATGATCACAAAATATCAGTATGATAAATTTAGATATCATACCCCAACATAATAAAAATGAACTTGAAATACTTTACATGAAAATTGATCTTGAAAAATGAGAAGGGAGAAAGAATCTGTTACAAAAATTTCGGCAGCCTAACGGCGCCACTTAAAACTTCGTAAAAAAAATAATGAGAGTAAGAGGGGATCTCTAATTATGTGAACATGAAAAGGTCAGTAAGATTAGTATAAAAGAACACCCTTTAACATAAGAACATGGAGCATAAAATAAATTACATAAAAGAGATTTCTTGAAAAAAAAAGAGAGAGATCGGATCCCTTACCTTAAAACGTAACTCTTAAAACTCAAAGGTTGGGACCTTGAGGGCTTGAGGGCACCTTGGGAGGACTACTTGGGAGGTAATGAGACCAGAACATCGTTGGGGGAGAGTGGGTAGTTGAATGGATGAGAGTATGGCTTGGTATTTATAGGGAAAGTGAGGGGACAAGGCATTAATGGCCAAGGGACACCTCATTAGTGGTTTTGGCAAAACCATGGGCTTGCCCATGGTATTTGACCATGGTATTGGCCACTTGGGACACCTCATACCTTATCTTACTATTCATAAGTCGACCATATTGATTACATACTTAATACATCATTTAATGTTGTCAATAAACACCCGTAACTCAAAAACTGTATTTTCACTATTCATCGAAAATTCAACTTTCTCAGAATAATCCCAAAATTACAACTTAACCAAATATCAATGATCTGATTTCAAAAATGAACTACATTTTATAAAAATAATTTTCTAAATATTTTTAATTAATTTTTTAAATAAATACACTATTCACTGAAAATTCATTTTTTCCGAAAAAACCCCAAAAATTACCATAACATAATATCAGTGCTCTGAGTTCAAAAATGAAATCCATTTTATAAAAATATTTTTTAAAAAATATTTTTAATTTAATTTTGAATTATAAAACACAATTCACTCGAAAAAAACTAATACATGAATAATAATTTATGAAACCGTTATTTAACCATTTTATTAAATCACATTACTTAATCAAGGTGCCTAGATTATATTAATACTTTCTTTAAGTGAGATTACTAATTCATTTGGACACATTACTAATCCTAATCAGAAAATCACTATTCATAATTTACTATTCATCAAAAATCAAGTTGATCTTATTAGACTCTAAATTTTGTACTGAACATAATTGTAGAAGGCCATTTTTTGAAAATCATTACACATTTTTAATTATTTAAGGTTTACATAAACATTTTTAAAATATCCTTTTTCTAAAACTCATCAAAAATATGCATACTATATTTATCTGGTCATTTAAAAATTCATAAACTTCATCATAAGAAGAAATCCCAATTTTTATTTAAAACAAAGTATTACACAAGGCAGTTACAGACTCCTTACATAGCCCCTTATCACACAAGCATAGGACCTAAGTGTGAGGTGTGCTAAGGTGAGAGAATCTGAGGGAGGCTCGACCAACATCGCACGAGTAGTAATTTCTATCAGTTTGAACTTCTCGCGAAGGGGATCCTGTTCTAGCTTCACATGATAAAGTTCAGCTTGGGTTTGGTCCAGAACAAAGCCCAGTGGTGCTACATCCTTCCCAAGTTCTGTTAGATGGGCTTCGATCGGTCCAAGACGACTGGGTGAGGCCATCGAATCTTCTTTCTATATTAATTAACCATGATTACTTGTATTTAGAGAAAATAATCAAAACCTTTAGTTTCCAGCGGTCATATTGACCAATGGTCATATAACCGTCTAAACCCAACAGTCTCATTTTAATTATAATCATGTTATCAAATAAAACATTTTTTATGAGTATAAAAATAAAATAAAATAACACATAAAATTAGGAAACAAGATTTATTCCAAATTTCGGGTCTTTACATTCTTCCCCCTTAAGAAATAGCGTCCTAGAAATTTTTAAAATTGCGTTTTGAAATTTCATTGAAAGTCCCACATCGGAAAAGGAGTCAGTAAAATTATTACTTTAAAAGAATTAAAGGGAAGTACAAAGGTCACACGAGTTAACCCACACTAGGATTCCATGTAGGAAAACATGGACATGGAAGAAAAACAAACTATCAAGTTCTGGGGGAGAGTGATAGAGAACATGATTAGGAGAAAGTTAACCATAAGAAAATCCTAAACTTATGATGTGTGTAAAGGGTCTTTGATTACCTAATAGGAAACGTAAACCAACAACATTTTTGTTTTACGTTCCTTTTCATAATTTTGAGGAATTCATTTACAACATAAAACAAAAACATAAGAAAATATACCTATCTTCATGTAGAGTTTCATCCTTTAATAAGTTTCTACCCAAAACTAATCATTTCTCCAAACTATTAGCATTCAAAACTACTTGGTCTCATCAAAACACAAGAATCATCTTCTATAGAATCACATAATCCACAAAAGATTAACTATCTATTTCTTCTATCTTTAAACATTATCTCAAAAACAGAAAGGGTAAGGTAAAACAACTCTTCAAAAAGAAATAATCCCATAGGAATGGAAACTACTTTTAAATCTTCAAAGTTCTATGGTACTACCCATAGTTCATCATTGACTATTCCATAAATAACGGTCATTGAGATTCCTCAAAATAAACCAAACTAATATTTAAACCCAAATAGAAGAAGGATTTGATAACATAGTCTTCCAAAATAAAATTCATTGTTCATCTCCAAACTACATCAACCACTCCTAACATCTTATAACAAAAGTAGCTAACCTAAACATATTTTACCCAAGATAGGTTAATCATTTTCATAAGTAACCTAAATTACTATAAGTCCACCTTAAATTCATCTATTCTTCAAAATATAAGTCAACCTTACTCCTCAATGAAAATACCGTAGTAATCTATTTACCTTGATCATATAGGGTCCCCAAAATAGTGAACGTCTTCCAAAATAATAATCATCTTTTAATCCCCTAATCATATCTGTCATATTAATACGGAAATCGTCACATTTCCTATCACATTGGTTGTTGGGACATGTTCTTCCATTTCCCGCCATTAACTAAGAAAAGAAACTATAATTAGGGGCTTAAATACTTTGCCAATAATCATGAAAAGGAACCGAAATCATATAAGGATAACTTGTAGAAGAAAACTATTCCCTAACTTGTGATCCCCAAGGTTCCCATCTAGGTTATCCATGATCATATATTCTTATGTGAATCTTTATTTTATTTTATGTTTGTTCCTTTAACAATGGTTCATACTAAGCTTATGAATTTACCAAAGCAAATCCCCCGGGAGTGTTGTAACCAAGAGCGCAGCAAGGCCCGTTGTCGTGTACCAGTTCCCGTTTGAGTCTAGCTCAAAGATGTGTCTTCGGGTTTTACCCCTATGTACATCTATGCCAGATCCACCTCTACCTGCTCGTATCCAGACATGGATGTATTTTCTTGGCAACCCCTTACTCAATACTCACCAAAATACCAAGAAGATTTCCTATATTTTAAATTCTCTATAGGCTTCTTCCTAAAGGTTTCATATCCTAATTTCCACAAATAACTAAACCATCCATTGATACCAACTATATCATCCTTCCTTTTTATCACATAAACTTTCATTACATTTTACAAATCCGAGGATCTTTAAGGTTTAGTGTCTTGGAAACCAGGAACTTTAAACATGAAAACATAAAACATTCTTCTAAAACACATGAAAGGCTTCTCCGCATGTCCATCCTAGGTTCATTACTGCATCACATAACCTGGGGACATACATCAAAAGAAAGGGTGAGCAAAAATCCCAATAAGGGAAACAAGAGAAACATTTTACATGTGAACTTGAGATACTTCAATAAGGTCAGGAAAAGAACTTTAAGGCATGAGAATGAAATCATGAGGCATATCATAATAAAAATAAAATTTTCATAAATTGAAGATGTAGCTGCAACATTTAATATTGACAATCATGAACATATCACCAAGGTCCATCCCCAAGGTATCATTTGAAAATTACCAAGGTTATTCACCAAGATATCGTGAAAATTTTAATCTCTAGTGGTTACATCATTACCCACTGCATTGGAGCGCTATCAGGATGCACCCTTAAATTTGCCTTTATTATCATGTGAGCCACATATATCATCATAAATAATTTCATAAACAACCCAAATATCATAAAAGAAATGGGTTTCATTTCATAAACATAACATTTTAAAAACTACTTTAAAGACATGATCTTTATGTCACTTTAAACCCACGAAAAGGGAAAGTGGGTTTCATGTATGTATGTCCCAGAATTTAAAATAGAACATCTTGGTATATATGTGAATACCCTTGTAGAAATAAGAGCTTTGAGTATTAACTTTATAACATAAAATAATTTTGAGAAAAGAGAGAGGCATTTTGAGACGAAAATTCTGCAGCATAACGGCAATGTTACAAGGTTTTAGAAAACATTGAAAAGAGAGGGGACATGGGTCACCTACTCATAAATGATCCATAAAATAATAGGGGGAAAGAATATAAGGGATTTAAGAACTTGTTAGTGAAATTTTAATGATATACCATATGAACTGAAAAACATGGAAGTGAGACAAAAATAAGATTTCTCTTATGAAAATTCGGCAGCCTAACGGTGTTACATAAACTTCAACCAAAAATGAATTGATGAGATAAAATAGGGTCTCTAATCATATGAACATAAAAGATCACTATGATAGATATATAGATCATACCCCAACATAATAAAAAGGAACATTCAAGACTTGACATGGAATTAGAACTTTCAAAAGGGAGAAAGGTGCAAGGACCACTTAAAAATTCAGCAGCCTAACGACGCCACTTAAACGTCAAAATACTGAATTGAAGAGATAAAATGGGGTCTCTCATAATATGGTCATAAAATATCAGTATGATAGATATATAGATCATACCCCAACATAATAAAAAGGAACTTGAAAGAATTGACATGAAAGTAGAACTTCAAAATGAGAAGGGTGAAGAACCACTTAAAAATTCGGCAGCCTAACGGCACCACTTAAAACTTCAAAATACTGAATTAAAGAGATCAAATGGGGTCTCTCATCATATGATCATAAAAGATCAGTATGATAAATTTAGAGATCATACCCCAACATAATAAAAAGAAACTTGAAATACTTTACATGAAAATAGATCTTGAAAAATGAGAAGGGAGAAAGAATCTGTTACAAAAATTTCGGCAGCCTAACGGTGCCACTTAAAACTTCATAAAACGAAATTATGAGAGTAAGAGGGGATCTATAATTATGTGAACATGAAAAGGGATGTAATAGGAGTATAAAATAACACCTTTTAACATAAGAACATGGAGCATAAAAGAAATTACATAAAAAAGATTTCTTGAAAAGAAAGAGAGAGATCAGATCCCTTACCATAAAACGTATATCTTAAAACTCAAAGGTTGGGACCTTGAGGGCTTGGGGGAACCTTCGGAGGACTACTCGGGAGGTAACGAGACCAGAACTTCATTGGGGGAGAGTGGGGAGTCGAATGGATGAGAGGATGGCTTGGTATTTTTAGGGAATGTGAGGGGACAAGGCATTAATGGCCAAGGGACACCTCATTAGTGGTTTTGGCAAAACCCTGGGCTTGCCCATGGTATTTGCCCATGTTATTGGCCCCTTGGGACACCTCATACCTTATCTTACTATTCATAAGTCGACCATATTGATTACATACTTAATACATCATTTAAAGATGTCATTAAACACCCGTAACTTAAAAACTGTATTTTCACTATTCATCGAAAATTCAACTTTCTCAGAATAATCCCAAAATTTCACCTTAACCAAATATCAATGCTCTGATTTTAAAAAATGAACTCTATTTTATAAAAATAATTTTCTAAATATTTTTAATTTATTTTTTAAATAAATACACTATTCACCGAAAATTCATTTTTTTAGAAAAAACCACAAAAATTACCATAACATAATATCGGTGCTCTGAGTTCAAAAATGAAATCCATTTTATAAAAATAATTTTTTTTAAATATTGTTAATTTAATTTTTAATTAAAAAACACTATTCACTTGAAAAAAACTAATACATGAATAATAATTTATGAAACCGTTATTTAACCATTTTATTGAATCACATTACTTAATCAAGGTGCCTAGATTATATTAATACTTTATTTAAGTGAGATTACTAATCCATTTGGACACATTACTAATTCTAATCATAAAATCACTATTCATAATTTACTATTCATCAAAAATCAAGTTGATCTTATTAGACTCTAAATTTCGTACTGAACATAATTTTAGAAGACCATTTTTTGAAAATCATTACACATTTTTAATCATTTAAGGTTTACATAAACATTTATAAATATCCTTTTTCTAAAATTCATCAAAAATATGCATACTATATTTATCCGGTCATTTAAAAATTCATAAACATCATCATAAGAAGAAATCCCAATTTTTATTTAAAACAAAGGATTACACAAGGCAGTTACAGTCTCCTTACATAGCCCCTTATCACACCAGCATAGGACCTAAGTGTGAGGTGTGCTAAGGTGAGAGAATCCGAGGGAGGCTCGGCCAACATCGCACGAGTAGTAATTTCTATCAGTTTGAACTTCTCGTGAAGGGGATCCCATTCTAGCTTCACACGATTAAGTTCAGCTTGGGTTTGGTCCAGAGCAAAGCCCAGTGGTGCTACCTCCTTCCCAAGTTCTGTTAGATGGGCTTCAATTGGTCCAAGACTACTGGGTGAGGCCATCGAATCTTCTTTCTATATTAATTAACCAATATTACTTGTATTTAGAGAAAATAATCAAAACGTCACTACAATAAAACCGCCGCTAAACGGCAAAAAAAATTTATTTTTTTTAAATTATTTTTTTTATTTTTTTTTTAATTTTATTCAAGGATTTAGCGGAGGTTTTTTCAAAAACCGCCGCGAAATATCGGCGGTTTCGGTAAAACCACCTTGAAATAAAATGAAAAAAATAAAAAAAATGTGAGAAACCCCGAAAACACTAAAACGATCATAACTTTTGATCCGGGCGTCCGTTGAAGCGCCACGACCAGTCAAATCGAAGCTCATGAAGAGATATAGAGGCACATATAATCAAAACCGCGAGACGTTCTAAGGTGTGGACGATATTAGAGTTATAAAAAAGTTGAAAAAAGTTCCCCAACTTCAAATGGCCATAACTTTCGCTCCGGGTGTCCGTTTGGGCTCTACCACATATCAAATCGAAGCTAGCGAAGAGAGCTACGCACTAGTTCGAGAGAAGCAAGCTTCTGTCGAGTTTTTCGACCCCAAAAACCCCTCCGAAGGCCTCCAAAACCCCGTTTCCGTCACCGGTGTCCCGTTGAACTTGTCTTCAAATGGACCTAACTTTCGATCCGCGTGTCAATTCGGCCTCCTCCACCTGCCAGATCATAGCTCGTTCCATGAGCTTCAGTTTGACTGGTTGCGGGGCCCACATGCACTCATAGATCATATGTTATGGCCTTTTTAGTGGGTATCGGGTTTGTTATGTGTTTCAATGCCTCATTTCTAGCACCCGTTCCCCGTCAGCTTTTTTTTAAATGGTCGTAACTTCCGATCCGCCTGTCCATTCGGACTCTTTCTTCTTTCAGGTTTAAGATCGTTTCGGGATCTTTGATTTGACAGGTCGCGGATCTAAAACGGACTCTCAGATCTTAAGTTATCTCCGTTAATGTGAGCCCATTGTTTTTGTCTCTTTATGACCGTTTTGACGAGTTTTAATGGTAGCTCCATTTATTACTGTTTATTTGGGTTTCCATGACTTGTTATCTTTATCAATGGTTTTTTGTGGGTTATTATGATGATTATGTTGAATTATTAAGGAGTTTTCCAGAGTTGTCACGAGTTTTCATGCGTTCTCATTCTTTCTAATACCTCATTCTTCATATGCTTCTCCATCCTTTTTCATGCATTTTCATGATTTTTCATCCCTTATCACGTCTTTTCATACTTTTTCATGTGTTTCCTTTATTATTTATTATTTATTATTTATAATATACTTTAATTTATTTATTATATATTATTTGTAACTGGTTATTTATTATTTATTATTTTTTATTTTTTATTTATTATTTATTATTTATATTTATATTTATTTATTATTTATTATTTATTATTTATTATTTATTATTTATTATTTATATTTATTTATCATTTATATTTATTTATTTATTATTTATTATTTATTATTTTTATTTATTTATCATTTATATTTATTTATTATTTATTATTTATTATTTATATTTATTTATTATTTATTATTTATATTTATTTATTATTTGTTATTTATATTTATTTCTTATTTCTTATTTCTTATTTATTATTTCTTATTTATTATTTCTTATTTATTATTTCTTATTTATATTTATTTATCATTTATATTTATTTATTATTTATTATTTATTATTTATTATTTATATTTATTTATTATTTATTATTTATATTTATTTATTATTTATTATTTATATTTATTTATTATTTATTATTTATATTTATCTATTATTTGTTATTTATATTTATTTATTATTTATTATTTATTATTTATTATTTATTATTTATTATTTATTATTTATTATTTATTATTTATATTTATATTTATTTATTATTTATATTTATTTATTATTTATTATTTATTATTTCTATTTATTTATTATTTATAATTATTTATTATTTATTATTTATTATTTATATTTATTTATTATTTATTATTTATTATTTATTATTTATTATTTATTATTTATTAATTTTTATTTATTATTTATTATTTGTTATTTATTATTTATTATTTATTATTTATTATTTATTATTTATTATTTATTATTTATTATTTATTATTGGTTATTTGTTATTTATTATTTATTATTTATTATTTATTGTTTATTATTTATTATTTATTATTTATATTTATTTATTATTTATAATTTACAATTTATTATTTATTATTTATTATTTATTATTTATTATTTATTATTTATCTTTATTTATTATTTATTATTTATTATTTATTATTTATTATTTATTATTTATTATTTACTATTTATAATTTATAATTTATTATTTATTATTTATTATTTATTATTTATTATTTATTATTTATTATTTATTATTTATTATTTATTATTTATCTTTATTTATTATTTGTTATTTGTTATTTGTTATTTATTATTTATTATTTTTTATTTTTTATTTATTATTTATTATTTATTATTTATTATTTATTATTTATTATTTATTATTTATTATTTATTATTTGTTATTTATTATTTATTATTTATTATTTATTATTTATTATTTATTATTTATTATTTATATTTATTTATTATTTATAATTTACAATTTATAATTTATTATTTATTATTTATTATTTATTATTTATTATTTATTATTTATCTTTATTTATTATTTATTATTTATTATTTATTATTTATTATTTAATATTTATTATCTAATATTTATTATTTAATATTTATTATTTATTATTTAATATTTAATATTTATTATTTATTATTTATTATTTATTATTTATTATTTATTATTTATTATATATTATTTATTATTTATTATTTATCTTTATTTATTATTTATTACTTATTATTTATTATTTATTATTTATTAATTTTTATTTATTATTTATATTTATTTATTATTTATTATTTATATTTATTTATTATTTATTATTTATTATTTATTATTTATTATTTATTATTTATTATTTATTATTTATTATTTATTGTTTATTATTTATTATTTATTATTTATTATTTATTATTTATTATTTATTATTTATTGTTTATTATTTATTATTTATTATTTATTCTTTATTCTTTATTATTTATTATTTATTATTTATCTATATTTATTTTTTATTTTTTATATTTATTTATTATTTATTATTTATTGTTTAAATTTATTTATTATTTATTATTTATTATTTATTATTTATTATTTATTATTTATTATTTATTATTTATTATTTATTATTTATTATTATCGAGTTTATATCTATTATTTATGTATTATTTGTTTTTTCAATTAATATATATAAGTATATTAATTTCTGTTTATTAACCACATGGCGAGCTTGCTGGAGTGGTAAAGTCTTTGAAAAATATGCAAGAGGTTAGTGGTTCAAATCTCACAAGACGCAGGATTTATTTATATTGCATGGGCATGCATGTGCATGGGCATGCATGTGCGTGGGCATGGGAGATGCATGCATGGATAAATAAATAAATAAAATAAATAAATAAAATAAATAAATAAAATAAATAAATAAATAAATAAATAAATAAATATACAATTAAAAAAATTAAAAAAAACCCCCCGCTGAAACATTTAGCAGCGGTTTAAACCGCCGCTAAAAAACCGCCGCGAAACGTTCCGACGGTTTTGAAAACCGCCGCGAATAGTTTCCCGACGCACGATTTTGCGGCGGTTTTTGAAAACCGCCGCGAAACGAAAAAAAAAACCGCCGTTAAATGCCTTTTTTGCCGTAGTGCGTTTAGTTTCCAACGGTCATATTGACCAATGGTCATATACCGTCTAAACCCAACGGTCTCATTTTAATTATAATCATG
This sequence comes from Viscum album, assembly GCA_963277665.1. Taxonomy (NCBI): domain Eukaryota; kingdom Viridiplantae; phylum Streptophyta; class Magnoliopsida; order Santalales; family Viscaceae; genus Viscum; species Viscum album. Next base: position 298,256,813 of record OY728137.1, on the reverse strand, counting down.
TTATCAAATGAAACATTTTTGTTGAGTATAAAAATAAAATAAAATAACACATAAAATTAGGAAACAAGATTTATTCAAAATTTCGGTTCGTTACATTCTTCCCCCCTTAAGAAATAGTGTCCTTGCAATTTTTAAAATTGGGTTTTGAAATTTCATTGAAAGTCCCACATCGGAAAAGGAGTCAATAAAATTATTACTTTAAAAGAATTAAAGGGAAGTACAAAGGTCACCCGAGTTAACCCACACTAGGATTCCATGTAGGAAAACATGGACATGGAAGAAAAACAAAGGGTCAAGTTCTGGGGGAGAGTGATAGAGAACATGATTAGGAGAAAGTTAACCATAATAAAATCCCAAACTTATGATGTGTGTAAACAGTCTTTGATTACCTAGTAGGAAACGTAAACCAACAATGTTTTTATTTTATGTTCCTTTTCATAATTTTGAGGATTTCATTTACAACATAAAATAAAAACATAAGAAAATATACCTATCTTCATGTAGAGTTTCATCCTTTAATAATTTTCTACCCAAAACTAATCTTTTCTCCAAATTATGAGCATTAAAAACTACTTGGTCTCATCAAAACACAAGAATCACCTTCTAGAGAATCACATAATCCACAAAAGATTAACTATTTATTTCTTCTATCTTTAACCATTATCCCAAAAACATAAAGGGTAAGGTAAAAAAACTCTTCAAAAAGAAAGAATCCCAAAGGAATGGAAACTACTTTTAAATCTTCAAAGTTCCATGGTACTACCCATAGTTCATCATTGACCATTCCATAAATAACGGTCTTTAAGATTCATCAAAATAAACCAAACTAATATTGAAACCCAAATACAAGAATGATTTGATAACATAGTCTTCCAAAATAAACTTCATTGTTCATCACCAAACTACATCAACCACTCCTAACATCTTATAACAAAAGTAGCTAACCTAAACATATTTTACCCAAGATAGGTTAATCATTTCCATAAGTAACCTAAATTACTATAAGTCCACCTTAAATTCATCTATTCTTCAAAATATAATTCAACCTTACTCCTCAATTAAAATACCGTAGTAATCTATTTACCTCGATCATATAGGGTTCCCAAAATAGTGAACGTCTTCCAAAATAATAATCATCTTTTAATCCCCTAATCATCCCTGTCATATTAATACGACAATCATCGCATTTCCTATCACATTGGTTATTGGGACATGTTCTTCCATTTCCCGCCATTAACTACGAAAAGAAACTATAATTAGGGGCTTAAATACTTAGCCAATAATCATGAAAAGGAACTGAAAGCATATAAGGATAACTTGTAGAAGAAAAGTATTCCCTAAATTTTGATCCCCAAGGTTCCCATCTAGGTTATCCATGATCATATATTCTTATGTGAATCCATATTTTATTTTATCTTTGTTCCTTTAATAATGGTTCATACTAAGCTTATGAATTTACCAAAGCATATCCCCCGGGAGTGTCCTAACCAAGATTCCAGCAAGCCCCGTTGTCGTGTACCAGTTCCCATTTCAGTCTAGCTCAAAGCGGTGTTTTCGGGTTTTACCCCTATGTACATCTTTTCCAGAGCCACATCTACCTGCTCGTATCCAGACAGGGATGTATTTGCTTGGCAACCCCTTACTCAATACTTACCAAAATACCAAGAAGATTTCCTATATTTTATCATTTCTATAGGCTTCTTCCTAAAGTTTTCATATCCTAATTTCCACAAATAACTAAACCATCCTTTGATACCAACTATATCATCCCGCCTTTTTATCACATAAACTTTCATTACATTTTACAAAACCGAGGATCTTTAAGGTTTAGTGTCCTGGAAACCAGGAACTTTAAACATGAAAACATAAAACATTCTTCTAAAAGACTTGAAAGGCTTCTCCGCATGTTCATCCTAGGTTTATTACTGCATCACATAACCTGGGGACATACATCAAAAGAATGGGTGAGCAAAATGCCCAGTAAGGGAAACAAGAGAAACATTTTACATGTGAACTTGAGATACTTCAATAAGGTCATGAAAAGAACTTTATGGCATGAGAATGAAATCATGAGGCATATCATAATAAAAATAACATTTTCATAACTTGATGATGTGGCTGAAACATTTAATATTGACAATCATGAACATATCACCAAGGTCCATCCCCAAGGTGTCATTTAAAAATTACCAAGGTTATTCACCAAGATATCGTGAAAATTGTAATCTCTACTGGTTACATCATTACCCAATGCATTGGAGCACTATCAGGGCACACCCTTAAATTTTCCTTTATTATCATGTGAGCCACATATATCATCATAAATAATTTCATAAACAGCCCACATAGCATAAAAGAAATGGGTTTCATTTCATAATCATAACGTTTTAAAAACTGCTTTAAAGACATGATCTTTATGTCACTTTAAACCCACAGAATGGGAAAGTGGGTTTCATGTATGTAAATCCCAGAATTTGAAATATAACATCTTGGTATATATGTGAATACCCTTTTATAAATATGATCTTTGAGTATTCACTTTATAACATAAAATTATTTTGAGAAAAGAGATAGGCATTTTGAGACAAACATTCTGCAGCATAACGACTATGTTACAAGGTTTTAGAAAACATTGAAAAGAGAGGGGACATGGGTCACCCACTCATAAATGAACTATAAAATAGTAGGGGGACAGAATATAAGGGATTTAAGAACATGGTAATAAAATTTGAACGATATACCATATGAAATGAAAAACATGGAAGTGAGACAAAAATAAGATTTCTCTTATGAAAATTCGGCAGCCTAACGGCGTTACATAAACTTCAACCAAAAATGAATTGATGAGATCAAATAGGGTCTCTCATCATATGAACATAAAATATCAGTATGATAGATATAGAGAACATACCCCAACATAATAAAAAGTAACTTGCAAGACTTGACATGGAATTAGAACTTTGAAAAGGGAGAAAGGTGCAAGGACCACTTAAAAATTCAGTAGCCTAACGACGCCACTTAAACATCAAAATACTGAATTGAAGAGATCAAATGGGGTCTCTCATCATATGGTCAAACAAGATCAGTATGATAGATATATATATCATACCCCAACATAATAAAAAGTAACTTGAAAGAATTGACATGAAAGTAGAACTTCAAAACGAGAAGGGTGAAGAACCACTTAAAAATTCGGCAGCCTAACGGCGCCACTTAAAACATCAAAATACTGAATTGAAGAGATCAAATGGGTTCTCTCATCATATGATCATAAAAGATCAGTATGATAAATTTATATATCATACCCCAACATAATAAAAATGAACTTGAAAAACTTTACATGAAAATAGATCTTGAAAAATGAGAAGAGAGAAAGAATTCGTCACAAAAATTTCGGCAGCCTAACGGCACCACATAAAACTTCATAAAACGAAATCATGAGAGTAAGAGGGGATCTATCATTATGTGAAAATTAAAAGGGAATTATGAGGAGTATAAAATAACACCCTTTAACATAAGAACATGGAGCATAAAATAAATTACATAAAAGAGATTTCTTAAAAAGAAAGAGAGAGATCGGATCCCTTACCTTAAAACGTAACTCTTAAAACTCAAAGGATGGGATCTTCAGGGCTTGGGGGAACCTTGGGAGGACTACTTGGGAGGTAATGAGACCAGAAATTCGTTGGGGGAGAGTGGGGAGTCGAATGGATGAGAGGATGTCTTGGTATTTATAGGGAAAGTGAGGGGACAAGGCATTAATGGCCAAGGGACACCTCATTTGTGGTTTTGGAAAAACCATGGGCTTCCCATGGTATTTGCCCATGGTATTGGCCACTTGGGACACCCCATAACTTATCTTACTATTTATAAGTCGTCCATATTGATTACATACTTAATACATCATTTAATGATGTCATTAAACACCTGTAACTTAAAAACTGTATTTTCACTATTCATCGAAAATTCAACTTTCTCAGAATAATCCCAAAATTTCACCTTAACCAAATATCAATTCTCTGATTTCAAAAATGAACTCCATTTTATAAAAATAATTTTCTAAATATTTTTAATTTATTTTTTAAATAAATACACTATTCACCGAAAATTCATTTTTTCAGAAAAAACCACAAAAATTACCATAACATAATATCGGTGCTCTGAGTTCAAAAATTGAATCCATTTTATAAAAATAATTTTTTTTAAATATTTTTAATTTATATTTTAATTAAAAAATACTATTCAATCAAAAAAAACTAATACATGAATAATAATTTATGAAACCGTTATTTAACCATTTTATTGAATCACATTACTTAATCAAGGTGCCTAGATTATATAAATATTTTCTTTAAGTGAGATTACTAATCCATTTGGACACATTACTATTCCTAATCATAAAATCACTATTCATAATTTACTATTCATCCAAAATCAAGTTGATCTTATTATAATCTAAATTTCGTACAGAACATAATTGTAGACGACCATTTTTTGAAAATCATTACACATTTTTTATTATTTAAGGTTTACATAAACATTTTTAAAATATCCTTTTTCTAAAATTCATCAAAAATATGCATACTATATTTATCCAGTCATTTAAAAATTCATAAACTTCATCATAAGAAGAAATCCCAATTTTTATTTAAAATAAAGGATTACACAAGGCAATTACAGTCTCCTTACATATCCCCTTATCACACCAGGATAGGACCTAAGTGTGAGGTGTTCTAAGGTTAGAGAATCCGAGGGAGGCTCGGCCAACATCGCATGAGTAGTAATTTCTATCAGTTTGAACTTCTCGCAAAGGAGATCCCGTTCTAGCTTCACACGATGAAGTTCGGCTTGGGTTTGGTCCAGAGCAAAGCCCAGTGGTGCTACCACCTTCCCAAGTTCTATTAGATGGGCTTCGATCGGTCCAAGACTACTGGGTGAGGCCATCGAATCTTCTTTCTATTTTAATTAACCAAGATTACTTGTATTTAGAGAAAATAATCAAAACGTTTAGTTTCCAGCGGTCATATTGACCAATGGTCATATAACCGTCTAAGTCCAACGGTCTCATTTTAATTATAATCATGTTATCAAATGAAACATTTTTGTTGAGTATAAAAATAAAATAAAATAACACATAAAATTAGGAAACAAGATTTATTCAAAATTTCGGGTCGTTACAATTTCATTATTTATAGGATTCAATCCGTGTTATCCATGATCTACTTCCCAACCTATATTCCTAGGGGCCTTTTTCCCTTACCAATGGTTCATCCTAAGCTTATGAATTTACCAAAGCAGATCTCACGGGAGTTTCGTAACCAAGAGTGTAGCAAGGCTTGTTGTAGGAACGGTGCGGGTACAATGCGGGTACTGTGCAAGGTACTATAGTAGGCACTGTATCTAGAAATGTGCGGGTACTATAGTAGTTACTATAGCAGATATTGTAATAGGTATTATTCAATATGGTAGTAGCCAAAACTATTCACCATGGCCACTAGTTTGGGCCTAGAGTCCTTAAGGCCTTCAGGCCACCCATGCCTTTGGGTCAGTAGGGCTTTCAGAACACCTTTAAGGCCTTCGGGCCACCTCAAGGCCTTCGGTCAACATGTTGTTCACAAGACAGACTCTACAAAAAGAGCATCCCTAGAGGAGGATTCAGAGTAGGCACACTCACCAGAGCAAAACCAATGGATTTGGATGAATGACAGGGTATGGCTACGCCATCGGGACATACCTTTTCTTGCATGGAAACCATCTCCAGATGGAAATGCGAATTTAGAGATCTACCATCACAATGAAGACGTTGGGGAGGGGCAGTTTCTTGCAGTTATAGCCTAGTTTAATTCCCTAATACCTTTGGGTCAGGGAATGTCTCTTAAGCCTATGGGAAATGTAATAACTAAGCCTACAATCCTTGTAATAGTTCCCCCTCATCCTTTGAAATTGGGGTTATCAAAAATAAATAAAAATGAAGGCCTTTGATTCATTTGGGCTAAAATAAACTATTTTTATTGAAAACTTATGTTACATGACCACAACATCCCCTCGTATTTAGCATTTCATGGGATAAGCTGAGGACATACATGTGAAAAGGGTGATCTATAATGCATTGTAAGGGTGTAAAAAATGCATCACATGAAGAATACAATACATTTTATGAAATAATCACATCAATGGATCATAATAGAAACACAAACATAAATGTATGATATAGTATGATTATCATAACATGGAAATGTGGAAAAAATAACAAGATATTAGCATGAGTGAGGGATCATTGCACATGGGGCATTAGTAAAACCACATTACACTTGAATTAGCATGAATAAACTCTAATTTCACTTGAATTTGAATGATTAAACCCTCATTTCACATGGAGTATCATGATACTAATCTTTAACCAATGAATTGGAGCGCTATCCTGGCACACCTTTTTTAAGCATTTCATTTCATGCATAAGTGTGCCACATGGATCATACATCATTCATTCATTAAAAATAATAATTTATTCCATGAATAAGTGATGTGGAATACCTAAAAGTGAGCCCTCAATCAATATAAACATGTTATTAATGGTGAATACCATTGATGGAGAAATTGGAATTGTATTCACTTACACGATGATTTTGGCATGGGAAATTTTGGTGTGACTCCCGTAGCATTATGGTGAAAAATAGAAATTGTAAAATGGGATGATGAGAGAAAAATGGGTCTCTCATAATTTTTACATGAAATGGAAAGTAAGTGGTCATTTAACAAAATATCCCAACATATGTAATGGAATTTATATGCATAATATAAATGAATTTCCTTAATGTAAATGAGAAGAGAGAAATTCCTTACAGAATTTCGGCATGGTAATGGGTATACAAGGGGGGCATTAATGAGAGAGAAAGAGGTATATGATAATTAAAATATAATTTTTTAGTATTAGAGAGGTTCAATATCATATCCCAACATTTTTAATTGAAAATAAAAGGTTATGATAACATAATGAAACTTGGGAAAAAATTAGAAAGGAAGAAATCTCTAACTTTGAAGTGTGATACCAAAGGCTTGGGAGGGGTTTGAGAGAGGATTATTGGGATATTAGGGCACCTTGTGTGGATTCTAGAGAGAATAGGGAAGATTAGGGACGTGATCCAAGGGTTTTTGGTGAATATAAGTGGTATATTGGTTGAGTTTATATTGGAAAAGGGCGGGAATTCTTTATTATTTACATTTTGCAAACTACACATTAAACTAATCAGAACCACAAGCCATCCCATAGTTTTTGAAAATGGTTTTTTCAAAGGAGAGTGGAAAACAATTTTTTATATGTCCAATGGCCGAACATATTAAAATATTATGCTTGCTTATGTGGAGGTGAGTCACACTCTCAAGGAAATAATTTTAAAATAAAAAATGTTTTATAACTCGTGGAGGGTCCACTAAGGATTTGTAAAATAAATAAATATATATAAAATCATACTATTTTAAAGATAAAATGTATATTGTCTGAAAATAAATTGTGTAGTATTTTATTACATCACTATTAGGTCATTATGATGTCATAAAATAAATTATATATTTAAATGGAATTTAATATTTTTCCAAAAATTCGATTGTCTCAAAATATTACGAAAAATTCACCGTTAGATAATTTTGATGTCTTGATTCAAAAATAATATTAATTTTATCTAAATAATTTTAAAAATATTTTAATTTTAACTTTTAAATTAAAAACTGACATTTGTTGAAAATCCATTAGTTTTGAAAAAAATAGTTTTCAAACCTTAATAAAAATTAAAATTGTATTCATAAAAATTATAACATATTTTATACTTAATAAAACTTATTTTCGAAATATTAATATTTTATTAAAATACTATTTAATTAAAAAATCCACTAATTCATCAAAATATATTTTTGAAATGAATTTAAATATTATCTAAAAATATTATTTGTGCTATAAAATTCACTTCCAAGGTAACAATGTTAAAATGAATGTATATTATATATAAAAAGATAATGCACATAATCATGGTGCTAGGGTATTATTAAATAAACTCTTATAACACCTACCTAAGACCTAATAGTAGGGTGTGTGAGGGTGAAAAAATCTTAGTATGGCTCGGATAACATCGCTCAAGTGGTAATCCCAATCAACTTCCACTTTTCCTGTTGGCGATTCTGTTGAAGCTTAAGATTTTGAAGCTCGGCTTGGGATTGATCAAGAGTAAAGGCTAGTGACGCTACCTCCTTTCTGAGCTCCAAAAAATGGGCTTCATATGGAGTAATTATACAAGATGAGTTAATCACTTTTTTTGTCTGAGTAAATTGGTTTTGTTAAAGCCCTACATTCATGCTAATCATGTGGTCACTATTCAAAAGTTGTATTAGCCATAGTAATAATTCGTAATGGTATTTTAAAATCCAAAAACATAGAACTGATAATGTTAATATGTTTTATATAACTATTTTACATAATAAGACCTTTAATTCGATCAAGATGAATTTTCATTAATAAAATTTTGGGTCATTATAGTTTATGTTGAATAAGTTTTTATTTGTCCTTGGTTTTGATAGAGGAATTGATATAAGGCGAGATTGTGATGTTTTAACTCAGTTTTGTTTGTGTTCATTTGTTGTTTATTGTTTTCACCTTAACTCTTTAGTTAGGTGGATTCTCTCTCGAATCCTCTTGCTATAATTGATTGGATTAGTTTCAAATTCATTTAATTGCATGAAATTGGTTTGAAAATCATGATACAAATCCTCTTTGGTGATGGCTTATGTTTTCCACGAAAATTGTGTAATTATGGTAATTTATTGTGCAAAGTGATATAGTTTCCATGATTTTAAAATGGAATTTTTAAAATATTGTATTTTTACAATTTTGAAATGGTTTTTTGGAAAAAATAGTTTTCAATAAAAAGTGTATTATTGGAATGGTTGGGGCATGATGGTATTTACATGGTTTTTAGGAATACTTGAAGTGTGTATTGGTATTACATTTACAAGGCTGGGTTTAATCATTACCTTTTTCTTGGTTACAAAGGTGTAGTGGGACATTGTAAATAATTACCTTTTGAGTACTTGGTAGTCCAGCGAGAGACCACTCATGAGTATGGAACTGTTATAAAAAAGCATGTATTGTTGGCATTGTGGCTATGTGAAATAAATTGGTTATTCCAAATAGAGTTTTTTTGAATGGTTTTAACCGTATAGTTTGGTTTCTTTCTTAAACAAATGATTTCATTGTCAAATTTTTTATTGTGGAACCTATTTATATTTTTTTATAAACTACTTTAGATTTTGTTTATATTTAGTTATAAACTATTTTGGAAATTATTTTATCTAAATAATTTTGTACAAATGTTTCAAAATCATCTATCCTAGCTATGTGAGTAAATAATTCATTATAGAAAACCTACTAAGTTTTAGTAATCATCCCTTATTTGGCACTTTGGAGATTTTTCATATACTGTCTTCTAGGATGTGAGAAATGGTAAAGTATCACACTTATTTAGAACTACCCAGTGATACATGGGTTGTTTAGTGATGTTGGAGCATATTTCTTGGGGAGCTTGTATTTTTGTGGTCATCTTGGAGTTTTATTAGTTATCTAACACTATTTAGTTTGATGTGACTTTATCTTTTGATATTGTAAACTTTGGTTTATTTTGATATAAAATAAATGGTTGATTTGTCGTTATTTTTATCAAGCATTATATAGTGGTTTCTTTGGTTTGTTTTTTGGATTAGTTGTTTTATTCCTAAAGGTTAAAGCATCCCCCATATGTATTGAAACACATTGGCATTTATTTCTAGCCATTGGTTTCTTGGGGATATCACTTAAGGCTTAGTAACACCTCACCTCCTTCTAAAGCTAATGATAAGGGGCGGGATGTTACATCTAAGATGTATTTATTTAATGGGTAGGTATATATTGATTACTCAACTAATATGGCCACTTTTTTTGTATCATGATACCTATAGATGAATCAATGGACCATCTATTATCAAGCCCCATCAAATAATTACATGCCCAATGCATTCCATATATTTTTAATGATAAATACAATATATAATCATTATACCTTATCAATCAGAAAATACTTATACTGAATAAGGATTGTGAAACATCAATATTTCCAAAATAAATGAAATAAATAATATTCCTTAAAAAATACTATATATTGAAATGGTATACTATTAAAAATATTGAATATATCTATTATACAAAAAATCTAGACTTCAAGAAGAAATATAATGTCCAACGAATATTTCAATGTGAAAGGGACCATGAACATAACAAATTTAATGATCAAAAAACAAAGCATAATCCCTAAAACATAAAAGAATTATAAAAGACAATAAATTCATTATAAATGATGGTTTTTAATAATGGGAAAACTTTTTTGAAATTGAGATAAAACTTAAAATGAACCTTTAAAAATAAATTTCCTAAATAAATTTGTAAATATTTTGTAAAAATGAAGTTATCAATCATTTCAAAAATTATTTTTACCCTTTTATAAAAAAAAATTCTTTTTACAAAGACATAAAATTCACATAATAATGGAAAACAATTCATTGAAAAAATAGTAACTTTTTTATTCTGAAAAGTACTAAAAATGGTAGAGTAATTGGGAAATTTGATTCAAACAATATAAGTGAAAAATAACATTCCTTTCATACTTTTGTAAAAATAAGAAAAATATTTGTTCAGAAAAAATTAAAAAGGTAAATTTTACATATTTGTAAAAATATTTAAAGTTAATAGAAAAAAATAGTTCCAATAATTAAAAAATATATAAAATCTTTTATAAAATAATTTAAATAATATCATTGTGAAAAACAAATAATCCTGGTCAAAAAAAATATATAATTTTGGTATTTTTTAAAAAAATTATTTAAAACCATAATTAAAAAACTTATTAAAAGGTGAAAGATAAATATGGGAAATTAAAAAATAAACACAATAGGAGACATATATGAAGTTTAATAATAGAAATTTACAATAATTATTCCAATGTAAATTTAAACACGAATAACTCTAAATAAGTGTATAATTGTAAAATAAATCATTATATCTTAAATAAATTTTGTATAAAAATATCTAAAAATAGAAAACATGACACGAAACATTAAATTTGTTGATTAAATAAGAATTTAAGATAAAATAAATCAATGGGGTATTATATATACCATATAAATTAAATTTATTTCATGATATAAAATATGTCTCAATAGAGTAAAATTTGGATGAGAAAGCCTTACCTTGGATTCGTACGTGGTCAGACACATTTTATCCTCCTTAATAATAAATTTAAATTTATTAAATCATTTATAAAGAAATTTTTTCACCAATATTTATTTATTTAATATCATTTTGTAATAATTTATCATCCATTCATTGAATATTTCTTGTTTATGTAAACTACTTATGGTTGTTCGGTAAATTTCTGCAAAATTACTTCAATATATTGGCCATGGTTACCAGTTTTATGGAATTTTTCCACCATCTACATAATTTTAATAATTTCATGGATATAATTCTTTTCATTATATATAATTTTACAATCATCCATGCATGGTGTTAATAGAAAAATAATTCACATCACTTAGTGAAGGTTGTAGTCCATACATACGTATAGATGACATTATCGTTATCAAAAAGATAAAAGGTTAAGATGATAGAAGATATATTATATTAATATAATAAAAATTATGACATAAATATTATTTGTATTCATTAATTCCAAATTTATAACCAGAAAAGTAAATTGGTGAGGAAGAATGAATTATGCCACTATGTGGAGATGGCAGGTCGTACATACGTATGATCAATGTTTTCATTTTTCATAAGATATATTAGAGATATATAAATGTATATAACATTAAAATTAAAATATATCAGTATAGTGAATACACTAATGTAATTTTTTTAATATTTTTATTGAATATTTTCAATAGGTTTATGAGGAAGGTAACTTGAAAAAGATTAATAAGAATGTGTACCTCTTCTTTTGGTAGCCACTTTTTCATTACACCTTAATCCTTCTTGAACTGAAATTTTGGAGAGACTAAGACCAATAGGGTATGATGAGGGATTTTGGTAATGAATATGTGTAGTTATTGGGCCATATAAGTGGATCAGGTAGTGTGGAGAAGAGAGAAGATGATGTTTTCTTTTATAAGATAAGTGGGAGGCAATCATATAAATAAATTAAATAATAATATATTATATTTGTCAAAGTTAGGTAAAATTACTAAAAAGTAACATAGATTAGAATATAAGGAGGATAATATTGAAATAATAAAATTTATACAAGTTTATGTGACATTTGGAACCTCATATATTTTCTTAACCACTCATTAACCGTATTATACTTAACTGTGGTAACAAATTATTAAATCATTAACGGTCATGAAAGTAATTTTAAAAACTAAAAGTGGAACAAAATGTAACATTCTTGAAATATGAAAAAACATCACATAAAATTGATTAATTATCATATTTTTATGATTTCATAATGATTTAATAATATTTTTTAAATGTTAAATACCATTTAAAGTCATTTTCGGGTCGATTCAAATAATTTGACATCAAAACCATCATCATAATAATATAATTAGAATATAAAAACTTCAAGTAATACTAAAACTTATAATTTATCCATAAAATTATTGGGACCATTTAATTCCCCAAAAAATATTACTTTTAAAAATTTTATAAAATCATTTACATATATTTTCTACTATTTTCTCAAGCACTGCATCGACATTGCATAAATGTTTTATCTAATTATAACATCACTAAAAAATAAAAATAAATTAATATTATAAATAAATTTTAATATTAATAAATTTTATCTTATATATTTGTTAATATATCATTTTTATATATATCCATATCATGGCAACAAAATAAGTGAGAGAGTCACATTTTTTATTTACTCTTCGCGTAATATAAAGGTCATTATCACTAAAAATAAGAATTAAATAACCATATTTTTAAGTTATGATCATTTTGGAAGAATTATATACTTAAAATCAGTTTAGTACAAGTGTTTTATAAATTTTTAATCCTTTTACCATGATTTCAAACTTTATTACTCTATTTTACCCATTATAGGGGTAATGAATGTTTTTCATGGTTATTATTCATTATGAATAAAAATAAAATTGAAATTATTAAAAAATTAAAATATTTTTATTCAAAATATGTCACCCATTTTATATAGTTTAATTTATGAATGTGTAAAAAATCAATTTCAATACAAAGGCGTAGAATGCAATGAAAAATAATTTTTAGAAAAATACTCATTTTAAGCACATAAATGATTTTATTCCAAAATCATGTATAATGTTGATTCCTTGGATATATTTTAATTAATCTTCATCAAATTTTACTTATTTTAATTTAAAATAAATCTGTAATAGAAAGTAACTTTTAAATTATTTTACATAATGAAAAGAAAAGACATTATTTTGCAAAATTGGTATTTTTAACTATTCACTCAAATATCATATTTTAGTAAAATTGAATAAAATTTATCATAAGATAATTTTAAAATTATCATTTGGAAAACTATTTTAATTTTTTAAAATACAATTTCTAAAATTTGTAGGAAATAATCATAATATATGTGCACAAAATAAAATAAAACCCATTTTTGATGAAAATGTATATTTGAAGGATAAAATAAATTAATATTTATTCCTTATCTACTAACCACCATTAAATTAATATTAATAAATAATATTAAATATATATCTAAATTTATTTCTATGAAATAATTCATATATAGTGATTAACTCAATTTCTTTTTCTAAAATTATTTTGAGCATTTAAATCAGTTTTCTAAAAAATGTATCCTTGAATTTTATATGATCTTATTAAAAATAATTTTTTTATTTCATAGAAATCAATCATTACATTTTTATTAAAGAAAAATTTACAAAAATTAATTCATATTGTGGTTACTCTTATTCATTCCTTCCAATTCAATGACTAGGTTTAAAGTGTTATATTTCAATATTTATATTTTAATAGTATTTCACAGTTCGTTTAAGTTTAGTTGTGTGTGTATCATGTGCTATTATACATAAAATTTATAAAATAAAATATTTGGGTGTTATATATTACACCCATATGTGTAATCACTAACTTTTTCATGAAAACATTAAGTCCCTCAAAAAGAAATATCAAGATGGGTATTGTGATTCATTTGAACTAAAACCACTAGGTATATGTTACCCAATATTGAAAAGAAAGCTGAAAAGACATCCATTTGGTGGGATTGGTGAAAGGACCATAAAAATTCATTAATTGGTATATAAATATTTATCTATACCAATTCTAGAATAATCTCTAGGTTGATACTCTTGCTTATTTAATTTTACTGAAGAGTTATGTAGATATGGATACTTTTACTTGATGGAGTATAAGTTGATTTCCTTTAAGAAATCTAAGTTTTTCATGAATTAAGGAGAGAAAAATGGTAGAAAGATATATATTATTAGATATGATTGAGGTTTATGTTATCTTAACCACGTTTTTATCCACTTTTTAATGGAATTTGGGGTCCTATATCAACTCACACCTTCTTATACTCTACAATTGAATAGTGTCTGTAATATAAGTATCTTCACGATTTTTTATATGGTGAGGTCAATTAGGAGTCATAGAAACATATATTATTATTTTGGGGATATTTTTTAAATTATAAAACATAAACACTAAACTATGTGCAAACTAAAATGGTAAATCAGGCTCTATTCAAATTTTATATTGGAAAGAAACATTTTATGTCACATACTCATGTTTAGGTTTTCCAAGAATTTGTTACGGATATATATGGAAAAAACTAGAACTCTAGATTATGTAGTGTATATTTATTGGATACCCCAAGGACTAATGTATATTATATACAACCCCTATGAAAAAAAAGTAATAGTGGAATTACGTCAAAAGTTCCTTGAGATGGATCACATCATTGAAAGAGATATTGGGTGAAATATTGACTACAATGAAGTTGGTATTCAAGATACGCATGAGTTGAGACAAGATATAATTCCACCAAACCTCAAAAGAATATATTCTTCCAAAGACCTTATAACTAAAAAAAATCATTAGTGAGGTTAAAAACTAGTGAGATATTTTTTTTAAATGATCCAGGATAGTGACTCCATATTAGTTTAAAAACATGAAATTTTTTTCGACAAGTAGTAATTTTCAAATAAACTTTTGTTTGGAAAATAGTCTTTAATTTAGAGATATATTCCTTGAATCATGACCAATTTTTTGGTTATGATGTATCTTATATTATATATAAAACCTATTGGGTTCAAATAGGTATTCAATAAGAAACGATATTTGGAAGGTAAATAATATACCTATAAGGTTTGTATAGTGCCTAAAATGTTTAAAAAGGGGAAGGTATAGACTATAAAAAACCATTTCACAATTTTATATACTAATGTCCATCACAATTATTTTTTGGTACAATATTACCATCATTATGGTATTTATAAAATTGATTCCAAAAATAGGCTTTCTTAAGAGAAACCTTGTAAAAAATCATATTTACACAACTTGATGGATTTTTGCCTCCAAAGGATTCAAATATTTTATGTGAATTACAAAGATCCGTATATGGGTTAAATAGGGAACACATATCATATAATATTCACTTTGATGAATCCATAAGTGAATCTGTTTTCAAACATAATATAATTGATCCCTATATTAATAAAATTTCTAGTGGGGATGTTATTTTTTACTAGTATTATATGTTGATGTAATATTATTATTTATAAATGGGATACCAGACCTATAGTCCATTAAGATGTAGTTTAAAAATTGATTATAATTGTTGTAAATGAGTGAAGTGACCTATATTCTAGGGATAAATATCATTCCTGGTAGATAAAATAGGATACTTCAACTAAGCTAGGGTATATACATTGACCATATACTGGAGTGATTCAGAATGAAAAAATACTAGATGGGATTTTTTCTATGTACCAAATAGCATAAATACTTCCTTGAAAATGGTTCCCTGTACATAATAAGAGAGATAAATTATGAGTATAATGCAACATGATTATTTAATAATATGAATCAAGTATGACATGCCATATATCAGGCTCAGTTTTTCACTTGACTTGATCTAGGTAGGAAAACATAAAGCAGACCCTTGAGACCTATATTAGACAACTGTGAAGACTATCCTAAAGGATAAAAGGCACCTTAAGGATATTTCCCATGTTTATAGAGTTGTTAAGGAACTATTCATCAAGGGATATATATATATATATATATATTATTTTATAGATAGATTTAAATGATTAAAATTATAGTCTTGATATGTATTGTATCTTAATGAAGTATCTATAAAGTGGAAGATATCAAAATTATAAGTTATCTCTAATTCTGTAGTAGAGTCCAATTATATTGTTGATTATTATATATATAAATAAATAAATTTGATACTCTACTTCATCTAGGATCTTAATGTGGTTCCTAGAAGAAAATACCCAGTTACATTATATTTTGATAATACTATAGGGTGTCCCTTTCCAAGGAGATAATGTCACATCAATAGGAGTAGATTATAATTTGTAAGTATCACTTATTGATGGATTTTTATCAAAGGGATGTGGTTGAAGAATGTATATTTTCAATGAGAAAAATATGGTGGGCCTGTTGGCTAAAGCCATATATCAGAATGAGTATGAACATCAAATGATGTCATGTGGATTGAATGTCATTTGAATTTGGATCCAGTGCAAGTTGAATTATATTGGAGTTTGTTCCCTAGAATTAAATACTATTAATTTCAATTTCATATATATTCAAATTATTGAATATTTATAAAAAAATCATCACATGGTTAGTCTTCTTATACATAACAGTATTTTGACATTGTCATAGGAGTTTCTTTTTCAACGAATTGTCATAGAACGTCTCATTATGATGAGAACTTTGAAGGTATATGATGATATTAGTGGAGTGTTATTCTATGGTTGGAGGACATATATATAGATGTACAAAAAAGATAAAGTCTATTTTTTGTTGGAGGGGCATAAGAAATTGATACTTTTTATTGGAAAGTTTACACTTGGTAGTCTCTAAGAGATGAGGTTATAAGAGAATACCATCCCATTAGAATTCCGTATGTTATCTATGTAATTGGTTATTATTATCTAAATTCATGTCAATTATCCTTAAAAATGTGATTATTATCAAATTATACCATGAGTTATGAACTTGCATATATGTAGATGAAAATTTTAATTACATATGCCCATAGTGATATAGGATACGCTGGGTGTGTCATAAGTGATATGTCATTGATGAAAAATTAAAGAAAGGATGTATCCCTTATGAGTTAATGTAATTTGATATATCAATAAATTTTATTGGATTATAACTATATTATTAAGTCCATATCCATGGAATTTTTTTCAATCAGATCATTTTAGAATACCAAACAATGACATATCAGGCTTATAGGTTAATGAAAAAAGTAATGCAATCGCATTGAAAAGAAACAGAGACAAAGGGATTATATTACTCGGTGAGATTATATGTTGTTAATTTTCATTACGAAATTAACAACATTTTTTATGGGTTCCTTGACAAGTCATTAGATGATAGTCTTGGACATTGGGCTAGTTATCATAATTCCTCTTAGAAAGAGGCAAGATGTAATGACCCAGAAATTTATCAATGAAATTTCCCTTCTTATAATTATGTTATATGGTATAAAACACATATATATAATTGATAACCCAATAAAAATAATATTATAATAATTGAATAACAAAATAAGTGGTATTTATAGAAATTAAGGAATTGATGTCGTTGGAATAGTAACAAGACAATTAGGAACAGCAATCTGGACAATATAATAGTAGCCTCACCTATGAAAGTATAAATAAAATTTAGGTATCTTATAAAATAAAATATGATATATATATATATCATGGTATATGTAAATAAATGTCTTAAAAAGGTTAAATTACATGTTGTAAATTTTGTAAATCATAAATTTTTATTTACAATTTCAGAGTTAATAAAATTATTTAAAGTAAAACATATTTACATAAAATATATTCACAAATTAATATTATTTTATATTGTAATTATAATATACCTTTAAGATATATCAATTAATTTATGAAATGGTTAAAAATCAATTATAATATTAAAATCCTTATTTTTTAATAAGTGAAGAATTTATATAAAAAATATATTTCACCTATATTGAAATTTATTTTCATAAAATGGACACCATTCCTAAAATCTACACGTAAAAATGGTTAGGGTGAACTTTTGGGTTTTTTCTAAAATAGTAGAATTTTTAGTGAAGAGTCAAATATAGTAATTTTTTATAAGATAAATAGAAGAATTATTGATTCATGGATAATTTATGGACGGTGTAAGAAATATAATCACGAAATATACATAATTATTTAATATATTTAGTGATTATGATCTACTCAATTTATTTTCCTAATCCAAAATAACAAAATAATGAATATAATAATAAAAAATATCCCTCTCTTACACTTATAGATACAATCCATGACCACTTGTACTCCCCATGGTTTCCAAGAATAGTGGATCATCTATATTTAGAATAATTACCTTCCAAGACACTTCTCCACATCCAGGATCATTTTTCCCCAACAAAATATAAAAACTATGTGCCTGAATAAGGATCTCAAGGAGAAGACATTCAATGGGTAAAAACCTCTATCATTCTCTTATAATTTATTCTATTTTCTAATTATATCCTCACATCCCTTATCTAAAGGGGAATAAAAATAAAAGTATCATATATATATATTGTATTCTTATTTTTTAAATGTAATATCCATCATTAAACCTCTTATCCTCCCCTTTTATTCTAAAAATTAATAAATCCTCTATGATGCGTCGATTCACAACCTTCATGGAAGATGAGATTTCATTTTCCATTAGAGCCTCCACGGTTGGTCATAAAATTATTATTATGGTTAAAAATATATGCATATGCATATGATAACTATTTTAATGATTTGGAACTAATTTATAAATATAATATTGAAAAAATGATTTTTTTTGTGATGGAAGGAAAAACTACCAAAATAAAGAAAAACATTATTATTATATTTTTATCTAATGAATCATCTACATATCAAAAATGATATATAAGACCATTTAAACTTATTTAAGTTCATTAATAATATATAATTTCAATTCTGGAGAATTATTCTCATTTTACATGAACTTCATACTTGTATACAAGACCACCCATGAAAAAAAAGAAAAAAATACTCCCGAAACGATGAAATCGGACTCTATGACTTCTCAAATTTCCAATAAACAATGTTAAAAAAATTATAATAAATAAAATACATACAGAAGAGATTGTGAATTTTTAATTCATTAATAAAATTTTATTATCTAGCATATTAAATTCAAAAAACCATTCTGACATAAGTTAAGGGGGTTATGAAGCCCAACTCACTTTCTTTGGGTTATACCTATTTAATGATAAATTTCATTGTGGATATCCCATCAATGTTACATAAATATAATTTCATTGTTATTACATCTTTTTTTAAAGGATATAAATGTTTCCAACTTGTTTTTATGAAAAATATGTATATTTTGGAAAAGAACTCTTCTTTCCAAAACATAACTAGACTCCTCTTAATAAGGTTTCTTATACACTCAAGATTGATGATTCTTATGACAAATATGTTTCATCCTTTTTAATTTGAGAAACCAAATGTATATTCATGAATTTATGATTTTTGAAATTATTATGTAACCCATTCCTTCCCATGGGTTATTTTATGACTAAAATTGTTATAAGTTCTATGTGGAATGCATGATTATTTAAATATTATGATGTAACTAGTGGTACCAGAATTATATAGCCCTAAAATGAATTGGGTAATCTGATGTATCTCATGATATAATGTGAAATATGTGTGAAAATAATTTTATATTTCATCAAAATTAGTATGTTATGGTGATGCACATTTTTTATTGATGAACATGATGCTAGCGTTAGTCGCAATTATGTATGGTATTTCAACACTAAGACATGAATTTTAATTTTTATACATTGAAAATTTACATGACATTATCTGATATTTCCTATAATTTTTATTATAATGATCCAATTCTTAGGATATGATCATTATTATGCTAACTCTTGATATATTGATTCATGTGCTTATTCAACTTCTTATTGGGATTTTAGCTCACCACTTTATTTGAGTTATATCCTCTAGTGAGAACTTATACTAATAAGAACATGATATTTATTAAGATGAAAAATATATTACTAAATAAATATTTATTCTTTATTATGTACAAGTTATGTATGGCCCAAATGCTCCTAAGACACTAACCCTTTGGATACTGGATTTCTAAATCTATAATGTTATGCATCTTTCAAATGATCTAATAATCATTTAAGAAAAATTCAGGTCACTATAATTCATATCGGAGAATGGTTTAGTTAATTTGGGAATTATGATTTGTGAAATTTAGTGAATTCCATTAGGAAAAGATTAAGTATATGTAGACATCCAAGAATCATTGTCTATTAAAAATGGTAAATATTATGATACCATAAGATATAAATATAGAGTTAATTTAAAAAATAAATAAATTACTAATTCATGATTTATTGAATTATTATTTATAAACCTTTTCTATTTTTCAAAATGGTGGGAACTGGGATAAAATAGGTCCACAAACTTTGTTAATGACAATACAATATCTGCCCAAAAAAATCCCCAATTCCTTGGGATATGTTTTTGAAAACTTCATGGCCATTATTATCCAGATTCGTGAGGATATAAATAAATACATGAACCATGAGTAACATCCTCCTTTACCCTAGAAGGGTAATTTTTCCATTGAGTTATTTATTTGGAAACAACCACTAATATTAAATAGATCTTCTGGTCCACTAGTCATCGAATGGTGCTTCAACTCAAGGATGTTGGTCTTTTTGGTGATTTAATATTCTAAGAAGTATTATGTAACTCTGTTAATTTAACATTTTTATGTATAGGTTTCTCAGTGGTGGGAATTTTTTAATAACACCAATCTAAAGGATGAAATTGAAGAGATTGAGTCGGAATTATTTAAGAAAATATTTCTTAATGAGTATTTTTATTGAACTCTTCATTAAAAAATGGAGAGAGAATTAATAGTGTTGAAGAAAAAGGAAATTGAATCTATCATGTCTTATGAATCAAATTTAAAAAGTCATGAAAGGTACACCTTAGGTTCATTTTAAACAATGATAGAAAAATAGATTGATTCTATAGTGGTTTGAAGACACACCTTCAAAAGGATCTTGGAATTCGATTCTTTGAGAGTTATGAAGATTTTGTTCGATGTGGACTTAAAGTTGATATGGTGTTTGGATAATGGTATCATGTATATAGAGATATGAAACAAAATATAGAGTTTAAATATACTGGACCTAAATAAAAAATTTGAAAGAAAACTTAGCCACTCACATGTTGAAAATGATGGAAGAAGTATCAAGGGAACTTCCTCAAAGAGACAGATAAATGATAAAATTGTGCAAGAGAAGTCCACCAAGATCATGAATGTAAAGGAGATATTAAAAATCTAGATAATGTTATGGATTAAAGTATAGCAACACCCATGGTGGAAATATTTAACTCTAGGGAGAGAGGGAACTTTTCAAGCCAGTTCACTAAACCTTAAGTCTTTGAGGGTAATCAGTGTGAGTAGACACCAAATCCAACGGAGAAAGGGAAATATTATTCCATAAAAACTTATTAATTGGATCTAGAAAAATAGTTCATCCATGGTACACTTATTATTCACTCAAGAATAGAACTATGCAACCATGTTTTTCAAATTTATAGTCTCCTATCCAATTAGCATATAGGGGAATATTATTCACGGGAATCTTTTAGTACTTCCCTTGGTGGAATTAAATGCTATGTTGGGAATGGATTATCTCTCATTATATATATCATAGAATTACTATCTGGAATATGATATATCATTTCATATTTTGAAACACTCTATTATACTCCATAAATACAAGGAAGACGATGAATGTCCTTTGGAAAATACATCAACAGTTTGGATGTTGATACCTTGTAAATAAGAATACCTCGCTAAAATGGTTGAGTTAAAGGAAGCTATCAACCTTGAGGAAATTCCTATTGTGAGGGAATACACTAATGTATTTCATGACAAGTTACATGGAATTCCCAAAGATTTTGAGGTAGAGATCTCAATAGAGCTCAAACCCGAAGCCACTCCACTCTCAAAATGCCCCGACAAGATGGCCCTGATTGAACTAGAGGTGTTAAAAAATCACCTCCAAGAGCATGTGGACGAAGTTTTTATATTCCCTTGTGCATCGCCTTAGGTTGTTCTAGTGAAAATTTAAATGAAAATGGAAGGATCAATGCCATTGTGTATCAATTATAGAGAGATCAATAAGATCACCACAACGAAAATTTATCCTCATAAAATGATGGATGACTTATTAGATCAACTAAAAGGAGATCAGTAATTCTCAATTGTGGATCTACATTTTATATATCATCAACATAAGGTGAAGAAGTAAGATATTCAGACTATTGCTTTCCATAAAAGTTTTGGTCATTATGATTTCCTAGTAATTCCCTTTTAACTTACTAATGACACTGAAATCTTCATGTATTTGATGAATATAGTCTTTAGATACTACTTTGAAAAAATTGTGGTAGTATTTATCAATGATATTATCATTTAATCCAAGATAAAGGAGGTACATGAAGAACATATAAGGTTTCTTCTAGAAACATTAAATATGGAGAAATTGTATTCCATGACTATAATGTTTGAATTTTGGATATGAAGGGTCGCATTCTTGGGGAACAAGGTCATATGTGATGGAATTTCTACAAACCCTTCTAAAAATGGTAATTTATGAATGGCCTAGACCCCCAAGTTCCACGGAAATCCATAGTTTTCCTTGCATAGTTGGGTATTAATGATGTTTTTTGGGAATTTTTCATGATTTTCAAACCCTATAACTAAGTTAACATGTAACGGGGTAAATAATGTATATATGGAATAATTAGATAAAACCTCCATGGAACTCAAGAATAGGCTAATAATTGAAAATGTACAAACACTACCAATATGTGGAGAAGGTTTCTTGATATATAGTGATTCTATAAAGAAATTATTGGGTTGTGTAATCATACAGAATGATAATGTGATAGAATATGCCTCTTGGTAGTTTAATATCCATAAGTAGAACTACCCAACTCATGGTCTGGAGAATATTGTTTTGATCTTTGCCTTGAAGATGTGGCACCACAACCTCTATGGTGAGATGTGTGATAAATATACCAATCAAAAGAATCTAAATTATATATTCACATAAAAGGAACTCAGCATGTGTCAAAAGACATGGTTAGAGCTAATCAAGGACTAATATTGATCAATTTATTATTATCAAAAAAAGTAGAAGAGGGTAATTGATTATCCTGGTAGAAAAGTACTAGATATTCTATCTATGATGCGGACTGATAAAGACCTCGTCTTCATGGATACAAAAAATATGGAATGAGAAATAATAACGGTGTGGAATCCATCATAACTTTCCCAAATAATCTTCTAACCATATATTGAATAGAATATCAAGGAGGAACATAGGGATGATTTGGAGCTATAAAAGAATGTGAAAGACGTAAATTAAGGTAAGCTACAAGAGTTCCATTTTAACACCAAGATGTTTTTATGAAATATATTCTTTAAATAATTTTTAGTCTTAAGTAGCTTTCTTTGAATGAAATTGGGAGATTAAATGAACTGTGAGACACCATTAGTATAAAATTACTATTATAGACTAGTTGTTTGGATAGCAGGAATAAGTATAACAAACTTATGAAAATACACTGTGAATTCATTGGCTATCAATTATTTATCAAAAATATAAATTAGATATTTTTATTTTTGAGTGAAATACTTTTGGTAATAAAATTAATGAGATATATGTATTCTTTATATATTTAATAAAATATTTTATATATTCATCCAAGAGATATTTTAGTCAGAGTGTATGAATAAACCCTATTTGATGGATAAAAACCTATTTTTTAAAGGTTAATTTTATGACTTTGAATATAGAACCCCTTTTAAATTAATATTTTGACACATTAATAATTTCTATATGACAACATAAACATTTTAATTTTAATCGGGATATAAAAAATAAATTTGTTGATTTGTTTATATTTTTCTAATGACTTTCATGTATTGATGAATAGTAAATAAAATTATGAGAAAATAACTTTTTTCATCGAAATAATTTATATATATAAATTACAATATTGACTAGTTTTAAAGTATAAATATAATATATTTTTATCAATCAATATAATTCAGGACATTCACATTAATTTTTCATTGAATCTAGTTTTAAAAAACAATTCAATATTTTGTAATGTTTTACCTTTTAAAACACATTCTGTCTATCCGAAAAAGAGATTAATTTTAATTTAATTACTGAAACATTTTTGTTTAAAATTTTGATAAATGGATTCCATATTTGGAATCATTGGGTTACAATTATTTTCATAGTTTACTTTTATGTTTAATTTTAGACATTGTGAATAGTAACTTTAGTAATTTTATTATTGTTGTGGTTAAAGGTAAATCAGCTATTTTAAGGTAAAAATAATATTATAAAACAACCATAACACCTATCAAAATCCTATTAGATGACTAAATTCCACCCTTATAAATTATTTTTAGAAATGGAATCACTTAAATGATACTTAACCATGAATTTTACATGAATATAATAAAAATTAAAGAATGTGACAAAATGTCACTATCTCATTTATATAAGTATATTAATTTTAATATTTGGATAACCAGGAGATAATATAGACTATAGATTGTATCTAAGAAGATAAAATAATTTCCTACATCATAGAAATTTATTTATAATTTTTAGAAATTAAATAATGACCATTAAGGTGGCATAATAGTGTGGTAGAAATTAGGTTATTAATAAACATATCGAAGAAATGGTTTTAAAATTTTAATCATAAATAAAATATGAACTAGTAAACATTATCCAATAATTTTCTAGGAAATTATTACATGTTAGGATTTTATTAAATATTTTTCATTGAATTTATCTTTTTTTTAATTTATTTTTAAAATAAATAAATTAATCGAGTAAAAATTGACACTATTGATACTTTTATAAAAAACATATTTTTATTCAATTATTTAAAAGTCATTAAAATATATAAAAATTACAAAGTTAGAATAATATGTTCTATAATAAGTTCATCATCCAAATTCTGTAAATTCATCCAAGATTACACACTTTTGGTAGAAATCCATCCTCGCGAGGCCTTTTGTTCAAATCAAAAGGAGATATATGAAAAAGAGGCAATTATTTTATAACCTCTTCCAAAATATTTTTCTTCTTCTACTTACAATTCTTATATTTTTCCATACTAGTGTAATAAATTCAATATATTATACAATATGAGATTTAATTATAATTATGGTACAACCTTATACCTCTTTTTACATATCTTATGAGTAGAAATGTCACCATGTGTGAGTACATACAACTTGTCGTCTCCACATTGTGGTGTAATTTCTTATTCAAAAATACTTTATTTGAATGGGTATAATGGATTTAAATAATGGATATAACATGATAATTATTCATTACAATTAATATAACATCCAATTCCATACCATTTAACCATTAAGTGAATGATACTGGGGATAAGGTGTATATACGGCCTACCGTCTCCAAGATGCGATGTGATTCATTACGCATGATCTTAATTAAACCAAAATTATATACAAGAATGGAAAGAATAATTATGATATAAATTATAATAATATAATTATTTTCATTATATAATTTTATCCTTATAAGTGAAACATTAACTTATCCGACAAAACTTATATAAGAACATAAAGCGGTTAATATCCGAATAACGAGTGACAATGAAATGTTACTAAAATGGATAATAATATAATAATATAAGATATAATAAAAATTATTATGATTCAAGAATAATTCAATAACAATATTTATACTTTTTACTGGAGGTTTGGATACATATGAATGATATCAAACCTAAGGTAATGGATAATTTCACAATCTCGTTATTATTTGAGATTGTTTATACATAAGTATTTACTAGGTTATATTTATCATCCACATTCATTTTTCAAAAATATGTAATATTATTTTTATTATTATACAATTTTATAAAGTCAACATTACCCATTGGTATGTTTTTATTAAATGGTTTGAAAGGAATAATTTGGCATTTTTCAATATGTGGTTCTTTTTTAAATTTCCCGAAAAAGTATAAGGAGAATGTTTTTTTAACTTATACAACATTAATGGATTTTTACGTCTTCATAACACCTTATTTATTTGAAGCTTAATTTACAATATTTCAATTTTATTTTTAAATTAATCATTTTCTTTTAGAACAGTGCAGCATTTGGAGAAAAGAAAACATTTTTGAAAAAGAAAGGATATTTTCACCAAGAATTAAATTCAAGTGTTTTGTAAAAATTATTTTTCATCTAATATGATTATATTTAAATAGGATTATGTTTCTATCACTATTATTACTATGATTTAATTGTGTTATTGGCGGAATAATATTTTATATAGATTATGTTATGATAGAATGATATTTAAGAAATCTATTTTATTTTCTTGGGTTACTCTATGATGAATGATTTATGTTCTTGTGTCACATGTAAGAGTGATTTCATTATGATATGGGGTGACCTATATTTCCCTCTAATGAATTGGTTAAATATTTATATCTCATGATATAGATATGACTGGAATGAAAAGTAAATTTGGTACAACAATACAAGGCCTGAACGGTAAGTAAACATGGTTCAATAATGGACTTTGTCTGCTATGATAGTCTATGCAATGATCCTTGACTAATATGAAATGATTTTAAATGATTATTTTTATCCCAAAAAAATTATGTCTTATGATTTTTCACTTCGGATTATGTCCACTAATTCTTGTGAACTTTTATCCCATTAATTGATATCATGTATTTTCATATAAAAGATAAAACATCCAAATGTTATGTTCTTATGTATTATGATTGTGATATGAATGATATTTCCCTTTTTTACCCCTAATGATCATTTGAGCTCACATTTTAAATTTATCTTGTCCCTAGGTCATAAAAAGGTTATTAATTAAGATATATCAAAAACGAATCTAGATATGAAGAAAAAAAGTGGGAGACAATGTAGATGTTTTATGAACAAGTTGTTTATGTTTCCCAGTTTCTAAAGACACTATACATTTGAGGTACTTTCATGGATTTATTATATGTTGTAATTAATATAATTCAACTATTAATTAATATCAATGTATGTAAATAAGGGGTCATTTTAGTGTGTATCATTGGAAAGGGATTGTAAACCATTGTAAACTTGGATAAGAAAGCCCCAGTTAGAACCCTAAGGATATTTCTAAGTTTAGATTATAATCCTAGTATTTTATAAATTACCATGAATAACCTAGGATAAAACCTAAAGTTTTCAAAATTATAATTTTATTCTGGATTATGTGGTTTTCCCATTATGATTAGTGTTTCTCACACTATGCTTCTTGGTTAGAGTGAACAGCTGGAACCAGAAGGAACCACGTTAATGATTAATATGACGGGAAATGCATTGATTTACCCTCTAAGCAACCAAATTTTATGAGAGTTTGAATGAAAATTCTTATACCCATGATCCCCAAACATTCCCCAGCTATGAATCATATAGGACATCCAAACGAGCAAAAGAGGGAGCAACATTCGGTTGAGTAATTCATGTGGTAGCATCCACCTTCTTTGGGGGGGGGGGTCTTTTAATCCATTAGTGGATGATGAATGGATTAAGACCACTAAAAGTATATTTTCAATTCTAAAATGTTCTAAACATGATAAATTCATCTTATTAGTCTATCGTTTGGAAGGGGAGGCCGATCAGTAGTGGAATCTTATCAAAACTTATGAGGAAAATAGATGAAATTGATTCCATGGAATGGGATGAGTTCAATAACTTATTTTTCAATAATTAATTTCCTAATATGATTCTAAAAAATATTTAAGAGTTCATTGAACTAATGTAAAAGGATTATGAATCCTTTGGTAACTTTGAATAAAATTTTACAAGACTTTCAAGTTATGATTCTGGAATAATTATCCTACCATAGAGTAAAATTGATTAATTCTTTAGTGGCTTAAAACTAAGTCTATAATATCATTATACATAAGAGACTTTAATTGATACAAAGAAATTGTTTTATTTGAACTCAAGGTTGAGATGGAGATGGGAGTAACCCATCAGTCATATGGGTCTGATAAGAAGAGAAAAATGGAATTCAAAGGAAAATCTAAATACCACACTAAAAAAAGATGTGTTTTCCCTTATACTAAAATTGTTGAAAGAAACATGGAGGAAATTTTCTCAAATGTACTATTAAATGTTTTCTGTTTGGAATAGAAGGTCATCAAGAAGTTGAATGTTGATGTGATGGGAAAAATATGTCTAATGATGTGAATAGAGAAAATGCTACACATAATGAACCTCCTACACTTCAATTCTACAAGTGAAAACAAATGGGGCATTGGGTGAATCAATTCCCTAATCCAAGGGTTCTTAAATATGATCGACATTAGCAAACATTTTTGGAAAACAAAAGTAAAGTAACATACAATAATTTTCAGCAATTAAAATTAAGATAATGTAGTGGAAAAAGGTACACTTACCATCCAATATAAAGTAGAAAATGTTTTATTTGATTCTAGATCCACCCACATGGTACTAAAACTTTTTCCTCTGAGTGGTGGTCCCCTTCACACTCATGGTCTAGGGTTTCCTCCATCTAACTCATTCCCTCCCCTCCTCCGGCTTTTTGGTAGGCTCTGCATCAGCATCCCCTTCTTCAGCGGTTCTTAGTCAGCCTTGAGGTCATCAACATCGCGTCTTAGAGAGTGGTGACATCAGATCTGGATGGGTGGAGACGTCTCGGTGGTGGATCTTAGATTGGTGGTTGCGAGAGAATTCTGCGATCCTGAGTGGCTTAGTGTCGGCCTCAGAGTGGCATAGAGGGGGAGGGTTTTTTTGATGTTTTCAATTTTTCTAGAGGTTTTGAATCAGGTTGATTTGATGGTGTTCCTACGTCATCATTGGTATTCCCCTTCTACCTCATTGGGTCCTCTTGATTTCTACAGTTCACCAAATCTGAAATCCAGTGTGGGTTTTTTGTGGTTCGATTAGTCCTTTTTCAAACTAGAGTGGCATTGTTAGCTTGGTCTTCTTGGATCACCTCATCAGAGACTCCCTCTCCCTATATGTGGTTGGATCATCTATTCTTGGTTGACGGAGACTCAGTTTCATGATCCTTAGATCTTCTTCCTTGTTGTTTTGTTGTGGATGCAGTTAGAGATTCCAGTGGTTGTGATAGGGTGCTTTGGGCTTCGGCTCTGGATCCTTCTCTCTGAGTAGATGTTTCTTGATGGTTGTTTCACAATTTTTTCTCTTTTATTGGATCATATAATGTGTGGGGCTTGGTGGTTGGTTCCCATGGTACTTCTGGTTTTTGTATTGAAGGCTTTGTTGGGTGTTTGTGCTGGAGAATCAGGGTCCTGGCATGCAGTTGGATTTCTGTTCCTAGCCGGCTCATTCTAGGCTTTAAGAAAGTGGGTTAGTGGTGAAACTAGACTTGATCACATGTAATAGGACTCAGAGGAGGATTTAGAGATGGCAGTTCATCTTTTTGGGGCTTTTCAGATTTGGTTGTTTAAGAGGGTATGGGGTCATCCATCATATCGGGCTTTTTCTTTGACATAGGACACTTTCCCACTAAACTATCATGCATTGTTAAGGGGCTTCATTTCGATCATATGCTAGGTTGTGATAGCCCCATGTTGTTTGTATGATTTTTATCTCATTGACTAATGGGTCCTGTAATGTCCTATGTCATTGATGTATAGGTTCTCCTCTTATTTCTTTAAAAGGGGGATTATTGTAATAAACAAATGAAGCCCTTCGTGTCGTTGAATGGATAGATCCACCCACTACTTTATTTATGAATAATATTTTATGTCTATCACCATATTACCTCAACAATTGGATGTTGATTTAGCTATGAAAACTCTTAATGGAACAAGAGTCACATCAAAACTTTATAATTATTATCCTATTGATGTTTTTGGGAAAGTGCTTCTTATAAATATTGTGATCCTTCCTATAGTGTAATTTGAAGTGATTATTGGGATGAATTGGATTTCTCTATGTGGACCTCATATCAATTTTCAATGTAGGGAAGTCATATTTCATATTATAGATCAATCTGTTATCATCTATTGGTGCAAGGATGAATATAATCATTCAGCAGAAATTTCATCCATCTTATGGTTCTTGATTCATATTAATGAAGGTTATTTATCTAAAATGGTTGGGGAAAAACTAAAAATTAATAATACACCCATTTTAGAAGAGTTATATGATGTTCTTCTAGAGAATTTACTATGTCTTCCACCAAATCATGAAGTTGAGTATTCAATAGAACTCATACTGTGTTCTATTCCTATTTCAAGGACAACTTAGAGAATGACCCAAATTGATTTGAAGAATTTGAAGAAGAAACTCCAAGAGAATCTTGAAAATGGATTCATGTGCCCTATTGTGTCACCATGGGGAAAACTAGTTGTATTTGTTTAGAAGAAAGATGGATCAATGAGACTATACATTGATTATCGAGAACATAACAAGATCGCTATCAAGAAAAAATACCCTCTTCCTCGCATTGATGAATTAGTCGACCTACTATGCAGAGCTCAATACTTTTCTGTGATTGATCTTCATTCAGGATATCATCAATTAATGTTCAAGAAGAAGGATATACCAAATATGTAATTCCATACAAGGTATGGACACTATGAATTTATAGTGATTCCTTTTGGTCTTACTAATTCCCCTGTTATCTTCATGGATATAATGAATAGAATATTTAGAGACCATCTTGATCAGTTTTTGGTAGTCTTTATATATAATATTCTTGTTTATTCAAAGAGAATTTAAAACATAAATACCACATGATAATTATACTAACTACCCTGATAAAGGAGAGGCTTTATGAAAAATTTACCAAGTGTTAATTTTGGATTTAGAAGGATTCATTTTTGGGTCTAATAATCTTAAGAAAATTGATATTTGTGGATCCATCAAAATAAGTTTTCTAAAGTTTTTCAAGATCAAAAATGGTTTCTGATAACCAATGTTTTCTTGGTTTAGCTGGATATTATCGATGATTTTTGAAATATTTTTCAAAATTATATAAATGAATCACCATGTTGACTCAGAAAGTAGTTAATTTCATATGGATAGAAGAATGTTAAGAGAATTTCAAAGATCTAGAAATTAGGTTATCCATTGCACATGTGCTCACACTACCTTGTAGTGGATGAAGGATTCTGATCTAGAGTGATATATTCATGAAGGTTCTGGGATGTGTTCTAATGAAAAATGATATGGTGATATCTTATGCCTCACAATAGTTGATAATCCATGAGAAAAATTACCCAACATAGGATTTGGGTGGTCATATTTCTATTAAATATATAGAGGCATTATCTTTATGGTGAAAGGTGTGATATTTATATTGATCATAAAATTTTAAAGTATATTTTCAAACAAAAGGAGGTGAATATGAAAAAAAACAAGTTGGTTCTAGTTGATTAATGATTACAACTTCTCAATACATTACCAACCTATGAAAGAGGACAAGGTGGCTGTTACTTTGAGTCAATAAGACCATGTTATCCTATCTATGATGAGGATCACAAAATATCTAATATTTATGCATTATCATAGGATGTAAATTGAAATTTTAAAGGAAGGGTAGAAATTTTATATTTCTAAAATGAATGTTCAACCATCTGTAAAAGAGAAAATTAAATAGGTGAAAAAGAAATATATAAAACTACAAAAGAAGGTAAGAAATGTTTCTGAATTTAACCTTGATTATGATGAAATATTAAGGTTTAGGAAAAGGGTTTGTATTCCTCCCAAACCCAAATTTAAGAATGAGATATTGGTTTAGACTCATAGTTCTTCATTCACTATTAACCTTGGAAGTAAAAAAGATATACAAGTGCCTAAAATAGTATTTCTGGTTTGATGGCATGATAAGAGATATTAGCGAATATGTCCCCAGATGATTGGTTTTTCAGCAAGTGAAAGAAGAGAGACAGAAGTCTAAGGGGATGTTAAAACCATTACCCATACCAAAATGGAAATGGGAAAACATCACTATGGACTATGTCATCATACTTCCCAAAACTTCCAAAGACGATAATGCTATGTAGGTTATAGTTGATCACCTTAAAATGTATGCACACTTCAATGCTATTAGACAGGATTTCATTCTTCTCCATCTTTCTAGGATATTTGTAAAGTAAGTGGTATAATTTCATGGAGTTCCAATTTCCATTATATCTGATCAGGATCCAAGTTTTACCTCGAAGTTCTGTAGAAGTCATTAGAAATCTTTAGATACAAAATTATGTTTTAGTACTTCTTATCATCATTAGTTAGATGGTCAGTCTGAGGGGACAATCCATATTCTAGAAGACATGTTCAGATCATTCACTATAGATTTCAGATTTAGTTGGGATGAACACATTCTTTTGGTGGAATTTACATACAATAATATCTTTCACTACAGTATTTATATGGATCCTTATAAATCCTTATATTGAAATTTGTGTAGAACACCAACATGCTAGGATGATTTTTGGAAAATAAATCATTTTGGACATGATATTTTTGATCAAATGGTAGAAAAGTTCAGATCTATTCAACAACACATAAGAGCATATCAAAAGCAAAAAAAAAGTTACTCAAAAGAATCAAAGAAAAGACCTATAGTTTTAATTGGGTGATATGGTGTTTCTATGAGTATCTCCCTAGATGAGAGTAATGAAATTTGGGAAATAAGGGAAAGCTAAGCCATGGGTATATCAGCCCTTTTAAAATTCTAGATTTTATTATGAAGGTAACTTACCGATTGAAACTTCCACTGAATGCCTCTAAAGGTTTTGACGTGTTCAATGTATCTCTAATGAGAAAGTATATAAATAATCCATCACATGTACTAAACTCAAAAGTCTTACCATTGGATCATGATCTTTCTTATGAATAACTACAGGTAGAGATTTTGGATCGTAGTGAAAACGTTCAACGAAACAAGACCGCTCACTTGGTTAATTTTTTATGGAGTAACCACCAATTTTTTGAAGATACATGGGAACATCATGATATAAATAAGAATAGGTATCCTCACTTTTTTTTCTATGTGAAGAATTTCGAGGGTGAAATTCAGTTTAAGGGGGTAGAATGTAACACTCAGATGTTTTTATGAAATATTTTCATTAAATAATTTTTAATCATCAGTAGCTTTCTTTGAACGCAATTGAGAGCTTAAATGAACCATTATATTCCCTTAGTAGAAAATTAATATTATAGCCTAGTTGTTAGGTTATCAGGAATAAGTATAACTAACTTATGAAAATGCATTGTTAATTAATTGGCTATCAAATATTTATAAAAAATATAAATTTGATATTTGTATTTTTGAGTAAGTTACTTCTGGTAATAAAGTTAATGATATATATATGTGTGTGTGATATATTCTTAATAAAATATTTTCATATTTATCCAATGTATATTTTAGTCATAGGGTATGAATAAACCCTTTTTTATGAGTGGAAACCTATTTTTTAAAAGCGTAATTTTACACCATTGAATGGTGAACCCCTTTTGAATTAATATTGTGAAACATTAATAATATTTATAAGACAACATAAACATTTTATTTTGAATCAATATATAAAAATTTACTCTAGATGAATTTCAGATATTTCTTAGATAACTTTAGAGTTTTGATGAATAGTAAAAATACAGTAAATTTTATGAGAAAACAACTTTTTTCATTGAAAGAAATTTTATGGTTAAATTATAATATTGAATAGTTTTAAATAATATATATAATATTTTTTTATCATTCAGTATAATTTATGTCATTTGCATTAATTTTCCCTTGAATACAAATATAAACAACAATTAAATCTCTAACAATGTTTTAGCTTTTAAAACTCCTTCTCTCTTTCTAAAAACTGGATTAATTTTAATTTAATTTCTAAAACATATGTGTTTTATATTTTTAAAAATTTATTCCATATTTTAATCAGTGAGTCCAAAATATGTTAATAGGCTACTTTTTTGACCTTATGAATAGTAATTTTAGTAATTTTTTATTACCGTGATTAAAGGTATATCTTGTAATTAAAGGTAATGAAAATATTATAAAACTAACTTAACACCAATAAAAACCTATTGGGAGACTAAATTATATGCTTATTATCTATTTTTATAAATTTAATCACTTAATATCAACTTTCCCATGAATATGTCATGAATATAATAAAAAATAATGAATGTGAAAAAAATGTCACAATCTCATTTTATATAAGTATATTAATTTTAATTTACGGATAACAAGGAGATAATATCTACTATATATAGTATCGTTAAATATAAAAGAACTATTTAAATCATAGATATTTATTTATAATTTTTAGAAATTAAATAATTTCCATTAAGGATGACACAATAGTGATGTAGAAATTATTTTATTAATATAAATATCAAATAAATATTTTTAAAAATATTAAAAGAAATATAATATGAACTAATTAATTATATAAATGGATTTTATATGGGACTATATCATGTTAGGAGTGTATTAAACATTTTTATTTGAATTTATCTTCTGTTTGTATTTTATTTAACCTCAAATAAATGAATAGTGTCAAAATTGATGCTATTGCTATTTTTATAAAAATCACAGTTTTATTAAATTATTTAAAATTCATAAAAGTATTTAAAAATTACAATGTGAAAATTATAAGGTATAAAATTTTATGAATCATCCAATTATGGATAATTTACACCACATAAGTAAATATTTATAACCATTAGATATTTAGAATGTTATTACCACAATTAATATTAAATAGATTAAATAAGGATAAATCAAAATTATAAGTTAAAAAAACAAGCCTAAATTTTATTGGTTGAGAGGATTTAGACCCATAATCATCCTATATTATAAATAACTCACTTTTTATCTATATGAAATTGAAAATAAATTTATAAAAAATTAATAGTTTTAGTGTTTCCAAGGGTGCACATCCCCGCTCTTATAAAAGGAAACATATTATTCTCTTTAATTAACACCTATAAAGCCTTTGGGTTGGACAAAACCTGAACATTTACCCTCCAAACTTTTCAAAATTCATCTTAGAGGACACACTTTGGGAAAAAATTTATCCTATGGATGCCTTTTGTGTAAATCTAAAGGAGATACTCAAAAAATAGGTAATTGTGTTACCACCACATTCGAAATTCTTTTCTTCTTCTACTTCATCGTATTATTTTTTTCATAATAATGTAACAAATAAAGTATATTATAAATTCATAGATGTTATTATAATTTTTTGAAAACCTTATACCTCCTTTTATCCATCCTTCGAATAGAAATATCACCATTCTTCTGTACGTATGTTTTACCATCTCCACGTCGTGCTGTAATTTTTTATTAAAAATAATTTATTTAGATGGGTAAAATTATGGGTATAATGGATTTAAATAATGAATATGTCAAGTAAATTATTTTTTATAACTCATATACCATCCAATTTCATACCATTTTGTAACATCCCAGTTCTGGAAGCCACCCACAGGCACCTCGTACCATGTTGGTCACATGGCCTCAAGCGCATTTCCCCGAATGCCAGAGGCTGCCGACTAGCAGCAAGGGACTTGGGTGTGATAGTGGGAAAACTATGCCCCCATTGGCAGAGTACACAACAGAATTAAACAAATACATACAATAACCGAAGAAGTAAACATCCATACAAGTGTAAACAAAGGAAGACTGATTCTAAAAACAACTAGAGCACATATATAAAAGATTCAAGATACATATGTCTAGCAAAGAATCCAAAAAAGTCACAATTCTAGAATACAACAGTTCTAAACCAAAGTACAAAATAAAAGATAAATAGCTCTTCAGCATCGCAAGCATCATCTTGGTTCCATGCTCTCCATCTCCACATCTAGTCAATTACCTCAAGTAGAAGGGCGCTTGCCGTTATCTATACCTACAACAATATAACTTGTTTGGGCCCAAAATCATGAACCAAATAGAGTGTGATACTATATCTAAGTAGGAAACTAACTAAAGATCTGTTCCTAACAGTCAGTGAATAAAAACAAATACTCTCTGAGGAAGCTCACGCGGTCAATCCCCTTATAGTATAAAAAGATCAGGAATGAAAACAAATACTCTCTGAGGAAGCTCACGCGGTCAATCCCCTTATAGTATAAAGCAATCAAGGACTCTCTGAGGAAGATCACTTGGTCAATTCCACTTATATCCCCAAGTGGTTCTAGTTTCTCTAAGGATGATCACTTGGTCAATCCCCCTTATAGGCAAAAGTGCTCAAAGACTCTCTCAAGAAGCTCACCCGATCAATTCCCCTTATAGTCTACTACACAAGGTTCTCATGGCCCTGTGTTGGTCAATGAGCATAGCTGTGTAATATTTCCAAAGTAAACCTACAAAACAACTTGGCTAAACAGTCTATAGCATATCAAGAATGTCATAGTACAATCTTTCCATCCTACAGCAACAGGCATGGAAAATAGGAAAGACAGCCAAACTGGCTAAACATGACCACACAGTCGTAAATAGAACATGCAAGGGCAATACATCAAAAGCATAACAATCATCCTAATTCATATCCAAATTACCTCTACACATGCATATAAGCATTGAAAAAAATCACCAGGGCTAAAACGGTAAACACCCAATACCCCTTTCAAGGGTATTGGTGTAGTTTTCACATAATACTAAAAGACTTTGAATGGAAAGGAAAAAACCACCTACCTCGGGGTTAGGAGATTGCTATATGTGAACCTTAAAGCTAGAATCTCCTTATAAAGTCGAATATCTAAAAAAAGTCTCAAAACTTCAACCCATTATAACTTGGAATAAAAGTGGAATCGTGAAACGAGGCTCCGACAGAAGAGAGAACTCACCGATGCGATCCCAACGCAATCGACGGTGTTTGACTCAGAGGATGGATGTGGGATCAGGTGATCATCGAAGATCTGCAGTCATACGGACTCTCTCAGACGAACGAGACCTACAAGGAGGGTGTTATGTCTGTCAGAAGCGACCACAGTGCGTTTAATGAAAAAAGAAACAAAATACACGGTGTGTACTTTTTATGTACACGACGTGTACTTGTAGTTTCCGTACTCCACATTAGGAGGCCTCCAAGTCACTCCCACACGGCCGTGTGTGTTGCTACTACACGACCAGCAAACGGCCTCCTACGGAAAGGAAGTACATATTGGGTACTCATAAAGTACACGGTCACTATGCTCGTACATCCTCGAATTTCCCTAGAGCAGCGTAGAAGAAGAAACCCCAAACAGTTTCGGCTACTATGCTCATATATCAGCCTCCCTCTCATAAGCCTCATCCTATACCCGCCCATGTTGCCATAGCACTCGTACCAGAGGAACAAATTGTCCACAGATAAACTTTGTACTAAGATCCACAATCCGAATAGGATGCTCTTTAAATGACGCATCAACTTCGATATCAACCTCCTCAGGTTGAAAGACTTGAGACGGGTCTGAGAAGTAACGTCGAAGCTGAGAAACATGGAAGACGTTGTGCATAGCTTGGTACGTCTGAGGTAACTGCAACCTCTAGGCAACTGGTCCAACTCTATCCAACACCTCAAATAGCCTGGAGTACCTCGACGAAAGCTTACCCTATCTCTTAATCCTATTGTTTTCCAACCGCGGTGTGACACAAAGGAAAACCTTATCCTTGACCTCGAACTACTGAGGTCATCTCTACTGATCAGCATAAGACTTCTGTTGAGACTGTGCAGTAGCCATCCTCTTCTGAAACAACTCTATTTGCTCTGTAGTCTCTTGAACAAGATGAGGTCCCAGCAAAGCTGCCTCTCAGGCCTCCATCCAACATAAGGTTGATCATAAAGAAGTGGGAAACCTTCGTGAATCTGTTAATGACAACCCAAACAACATCATTCCCCCGAGGCGACCTCGGCAAGCTGGTCACGAAGTCCATCGCGATGTTATTCCACTTCCACTCAGGAATGGGTAACTACTGTAAAATCCCTGCTGGTCCCTGATGCTCTGCCTGCACTTGCTGAAAAGTGGAAAACCTAATGAGGAAACCAGAAATGTCCCTCTTTATACCTCGCCACCAATACAGATGGTGTTGATCATGATACATCATGGTGATGTCGAGATGAACTGCCCAAACAAAGGAATGAAAATCCTACATCAGCTCCTCGCATATGTCTGTTGGCACCCATACACGCCCCTAAAAATTCAAGATCTCATCCTTGCCAATGGTCCCTCCAGGAATAGGGTTCTCTCCTGACACACTATCCCTTAGGACTAGGCCTGCAGAATCTGATAGTTGCCTCATTCGAATTTGATCAAGAAGAGTAGAGGTAACAACTACAGAAGAATGAAACTTCTAGCCCTGTCTGTCGTGCACCTCCAAATGCATCTCAGAGAACAAATCCATAAGCTTCCACTCATTTTTGGCCTCACAAACTTTCTATATCTATGTCCCCTTTCTCAACGTATCAGCCACCACGTTGCGCTTCCCAAGCGTATAAGAAATCTCAAATTCAAAGGACTATAGGTACTCAACCCACTGGTGTTGTCTCAAATTCAGATCACACTGAGTAGAGATGTATTTCAGACTCTTGAGGTCAGTGAAAACCACAATGTGATCTCCTAGAAGATAATGTCTCTAACAGAATAAGGCGTTAACAACAGCTGCCAACTCTAGATCGTGAATCGGGTAATTCCTCCCATGTGGCCTCAACTGCCGAGACCCATACGTAACAACTCCATCACCCTACATAAGTATATCCCCTAGCCCGATAACTGATGCATCACATTAAACAGTATAGCTCTTTCCCATCTCTGCAAAGACTACTATCATTGCTGAAGTCAACTTCCCTTTCAGCTTCTGAAAGGCTAACTCACAAGAATCTGACCATAATAACTTCACAACCTTTTTAGTCAGAACCGTCAGTGGTGCTTCTAAGCATGAAAAGTCCTATATGAAATGTATGTAGTATACATCCAGCCCTAGAAAACTCCACACCTCAAAGACGTTGTTTGGTTTCTCCCAGAAAACTACTGCTCTAACTTTCTTTGGGTCTACTGATACTATTTCCTCTAAGATAATATGACCCTAGAAGTGAATTTGATCCATCCAAAAGTGGCACTTTGAGAGCATAGAATATAACGGATGCTCCCATAGTGTAATCAAAATGATCACAATATGGGTATCATGGTCCTGTCGAGTGTGAGATTACACCAAGATATCGTCTATAAAGACCACCACGAATGAATCCAAGTATGGATGGAACAATCGGCTCATCAGTGCCATGAAAACTGCAGGCGCGTTCGTGAGACCGAACAGCATAACTATATACTCAGATAGACCATACCTGCTCCGTAAGGCTGTAAGAGGTATATCTTATGGTCTAATGTGAAATTGATGATAACTGGACCTCAAGTCAATCTCTGAGAACACCCGGGCTCCTCGAAGCTGATCAAAGAGATCATCAATCCTAGGAAAGGAGTATCGGTTCTTGACTGCCAACTGGTTCAGCTTCCGATAATCCACATAAAGCCGGAGGGTTTTGTCTGCCTTCTTCACAAGTAGGACAGGTGAACCCCAAGGAGAAGTATTGGTTCAGATGAAAAACTTTTCTTGCAACTCCTCCAACTACTTATTGAGCTCTTGAAACTCTGGTGTAGCCATCCTATAAAGAGGAATGGACACCGGTACCACTCCTTTCACAATCTTAATTGAAAATTCTACCTCACGCTCTAGAAGAAAACCTGAGAAGTTCTCTGGAAATACATCCCTGAAATGATCCACCACTGGAGGAAGTCTAACTATGAAGTCCCCTGGTCATCAAGATATATACTACAAATCTGGGTTGTAACTCTTCCCAACCCATGATGCTCTGGACCACCTCTGCTCGCCTGGACATCCCATTCGCCCCTATGAAGAAAGGATCCACCCTCTGGTGATATGAAACTCACCCTGTGGAGATAATAGTTGAAAACAGCCAAGAAGGGAACTAGCCAGTCCATTATGAGAATGAAATCATAGTCTGTCATGTCTAGGACATAGAGGTCCCATAAAAAGTGACACCCCCAACCTCTATAGTGCACTCCTTGCACTGATGTACACTAGCCGTTCTAGTCCCAAATGGTACGTCTAGCATCAAGATATCAACAGATGAAAAAAAAACATAGCCCAAGGCTCACCACAACAGCAAGAGATATAAATCTACGGGAAGCCCCTTTGTCAAAAAGAGTTGAAGATAAAACTGTGTCAACAAAGATCGTACCTTGAACTGTGGAAGGTCCGGGATCCTACTCCCACTGGGTCTGCTCCACTGCAAAAGTATGGCCTATGCTGCGGCCCTATGACACTGCATGACCACTCTAAGCTAATCAAACCTGTTGTTGCTGAAGAACTGGTGACTGACTACCATGGCCATGACCTCCACCTCATCTCTAATGGATAGAAAAACTCCAATTCTCAGACTGGTGAGAAACAGGTAGTGCTGCTCCTAAATGTGGATTCATTGAAGAACCCTTGTCATAAACTACGGGTGAGAAGAACTATAAGAATCATTGAAGATGACCCATCTTTCCGTAAGATCAGCACTCCATTAGGTCTCTAGGGTAATTTGGCCTCGTATGCCTACTTCTTCTACACTAGTTGCAAACCACCTGGCTACCGGAAGATGCATCCCGCCTGCTCTAATATCCATGTGCAGCCTCCCTGTGGCACTTCCTGCTATCAGCTGGTGAAGCACTAACTCTAGATGTCGAACTGTTCTCGATCATAGCTCCTAAATCCATCAGATTGTGCTCTGTGATCAGCGCCTGGTTGATGATAGAAGATATCGAAGTCGACCTGAAGACTTTCACTTGAGATCGGATGTTGTGCCTCAAACCATCCTCAAAATTCTATGCAAGTAACAACTCGTCACCTCTTAGAATATGCGTGAAATGCTACAGCTCTGTGAAGCAAGCAGAATACTCCATAACTGTAGAGACCCAAAGAATGAAGTACATAGAAATTACATTACTTTTGCTGAATATCTAATACATAACAAAAATAGACCCCAAAGGACCGTAATAGTTTAGTGTCTTTGGAAACTCAAAATATAATTTTCTAATCTTGGTGAAAGATCTTCAACATATCCCATAAAGATCTTCCGTTTTTTTCTTACCTAAA
The DNA here is from genome assembly GCA_963277665.1 of Viscum album. NCBI lineage: Eukaryota > Viridiplantae > Streptophyta > Magnoliopsida > Santalales > Viscaceae > Viscum > Viscum album. Next base: position 298,215,282 of record OY728137.1, on the reverse strand, counting down.
ACCATTCTTTATATATTGGGGAAAAGAAAACATATAAAGGGTGAGCTCAAATGCTCAATAAGGGTAAGCATGGAGAAAATAAAACAAACCATATATATTTTAACTTCAAAACATGAACATAATATTTAAACATCAAAATCTTGAGCAATGACATAAAACATGATAGTAAGTAAGGTATAGATCATAATGGATCATCAATCAGGATAAAATAGTATGGTAATAAATAATGTAATTGTGGAAACCATTAAGAACATGTTATGATTTCCATAGTAGCCAAGGCATTGCTTCCAAGACCACCTTAGGGGACAAAGTCCCTTTCTGAATTGAGTTCACTCCTCATTCCAGTCATGTATTACTGAACCGGATTAACGTACCACTCCATCCATGCCTATCTTATGAGATATAAATCATTACCCAATGCATTGGAGGGAGATATATGTCCCACCCATATCATAATGAAATCATGCTTACTTGTGCCACAAAATAAACATAAATCATTCATCGTAACCCAATGAATAAATTGGGTTTCATAAACATCATCCCATCATAACATAATCCATATAAAACAAATGGATTTCATTTCATCATAAACGAAGTAAAACCATTTAAATCATAGAAACATTATACTTGAAACATACACATATGAAATAATTTCATCTTAGATGGAAAATGGTTTTGATAAAACACTTGAGAAAAATTCTTGGGGAAAATATCCTTTCTTATTAAAAATCATTTTCTTTTCATAAAATGTTGTGAAATTTTAAAAGAAAAGTATTTTTTTGAAAATATTCATGAAATATTATAGAGTAATCTTCATGAAAATAAGGCGTTAAAAATCCGTTCATGCCGTATAAGTTAAAAAAAATTCTCCTCGTACTTTTTTCGGAAAAGTCAAAAAGTTCCTCGTATGGTAAACAAAAGAAAGATTCCTTCCATAACACAATGTAAAAGTTAAAGAGGGGTAAAAATGACATTAAAAATACATGTAATAATATTAAACACTTTATGAAAAACATTTTTATGTACATGGATGAAAAATATAACCTTAGTAAATACTTACGTATAAACAATCTTAGATAAAAATGAGATTTGGAAAATTATCCCTTACCTTAGGTCGGATATGCTTTGTATGTATCCAAACATCATATATAATGATTTAAATAATGTTATCTACTTATTATAGAATCATATTCATTGTTATGATTTCATATATGGTTCACTTATGACTTTATATTACCCATTCTTTTGTAAATTCCATGTTAAAGCAGTATTTTGGGTAAAATCGTTTCATTTATCGTACGTGTTTCGACATGTTGTTCATGATATTAGTACTTATATCCTGATTTACTTAATTACAGAATTTAAAACATGATTTATATATAATATATATTCAGTATATAAATATATATGATAGATCGATAAATTGAATGAAATACACTATTCATGGATACGGTAGGTCATGCGTACGCATGAACCATGTTTCCGTTTCCTTATTGAATTAAATGGAATTAAGTAAATGAAACATATATGTACATAAATCCAGTATCATTATTATCTAATATATTTTACGATTATTTATTATATATAATTTATAATCATACTTGAATGGTTAATCATGGAAAATGAATCTCATCGCGTTCGTGGAGATGGTAGTCCGTACGTACGCACGAGCGGTGATATCATTCCCATGATCGTGGAATTTTATTTAAGTGTATGTATAATATTTCAGAATCAATATCAATTTACAAAATTTATATAGTTATTAATTTACACCATTATACCCATCCAGGTAAGGTGGTGGTGGAAAATAGATTACACCACGGCGTGGAGACGGTATTTCGTACGTACGCACGCGTGGTGATTTCATTTTCCATAGGATGTATATAAGATGAAATTGGGTTGTTTCATATTTATAAAAATATATCATTATATTAGTGATACTGATTTTATTACTTTACAATTAAACTACTAAATAAGTGTAAGTAGAAGAAGAAAATACTTGAAAGAGTCGGTAGAAGAGATTACCTCTTCCTCGATGCACCTCCTTTAAAATTATTCTTAGGGCACTAGAGTTGGTCTTTTGAGAAGACCATAACCTCTATGATATAACTATAGAGGTTGAGAAAATGAATTTTTAGGTTTTGGATGAGCATCATGGCTCAAAATGGTGTGAAGAGAAGAGGGAAGGGGTGCCCTTTTTATAAAGGAGGAGAGGGGCACCTTTGAAAAAAACTTAAAATATTATTTTATAATAAAGTCATATTCAGTTTATAATAGCTCAAAATTGATTTATTTAGAAGCTAAAGTAAGAATGTGTCGAATTACTCTCAACCAATTGGTTTTAGACAAGTTTAGGATACTATATTAACCTTAAAATTTATATTTAAATATAAGTTAAATAATTTAACATTTACCGTGTCTTCTTGTTTTCTTACACTATATGATTAATAAACATACTATAAAAAGACAAAAGAACCACAAGTGGTTCATTATTAATATATATAACCTCATATAAGTCATTTGTACGAAATTTATATTTTTAGAAATATAATAACAATTAATAATATTAAATTGTTTTCAAAAACTATTTTATGTCAATTTTGACATTATTTGGTATTTGATTTTTGTGAAAATATTAACAGAATGATTAGTTCAAAAAAGATAATTAAATAAATACTAAAATGTCATATTAACCTATAAAATTAGTGTAAATAATAAGAACTCTCAAATTACATTTATTTGGGTATTTTTAATATCAATTATTTTAATATATTATTATTTAGGTAATTACTCTATCACCATTGTGTCATAAATAAATTAACTTATTTAATCTCTAAAAATTATAAATAAAATATCATTAAGTAAGAAATATTATTTTATTCTTAATGAATATTTATGGTCGAATTTATGTTATGTATAACCCTATAATATAAATGTTTTAGTTATTAAACATGGATTTTAACTATTTTAACTCTTTTTTAAATAAAATAATAATAAATGTCCTAATCTAATCCAAGTTGACCTAAAGTGTAATATTTTATTCCTAAGATTGATTTTGTTCGAATTACACTGATCCAATAGAATTCAGACATGTGTTAGGGTAATAATAATATCATTTTTACCCTTAATTACCCTATTTACTTTTAACCGTGGTAAATAAAAGTAAAAAGTCTCTATTCACCAAAAATTATTTTAATCTTATTGAACCAAATTTTACTCCTTGATATTAACGGTGTCTCTCGGATTTTCTAAATTCCATGCATAGAAGCTGAAAAATTATGTTTTATGTAAATTTTCAAATTCTCTTAGAAGGTGGGTAAAAGACGGTGAAAAGTTCTATAAAATTTTTATATATCTGAAATTATTATAAAATTACTCAAATGAATTACAATGAACTTATATAGGTATTATGTATCAATATTGACCTAAAATAATTTTAAATAAAATAAATGATTATTTAAATAAAAATTCTATTTTTAAATAGTATTCCAGTGTTTTCACTATTCATAAAAAATTGAATGTTTTCAGAAAAATACCAAAAATTTTCCCTAGGCTAATTTCAATATTCTGAATCCAAAAATGAAGTCCATTTTGAAAGATAGAATTTATAAAATTTCAAAAAGTGGGTATTACTATTCATAATGGCTAGTTCATAATAATATTATAATAATATATCGTTTAGTGAAACTATGTATTGCGTACTACACACGCTATCGAAGAAGGTCTTGATTGCGTGTAATGCAAGCCAAGTCCGGGCTGCGTGTAGTGAAAGCTCATTTTGGTGTTGCGTATAACATAATCAAAACTTCTTTCATTTATACATTAAACTAAATCTATACTTAATGTTTCGTAGAATAATTTCCACAAAATGAACATAAAATTTTGTGTAACACGAGCCAAGAATAGTGGCGCATATACTAGAAGCTAATATAGTGTTTCATATTGTACAAGATAATCTTGGTGTAGTGTATAACTGAAGAAATCAAAGAAATATAAAATAATATATCTCATAAAATCTTAGCGGTGTTACATTCTACCACCCTTAAAATGAATTTTGCCCTCTAAATTCGTCGGGGTTATAAATGGTTTTCTACTTGAAAGTTTCTTTCATATAAACCCACATCGTAAAAAGGAATGCTAAAACATCATTTAAAATAGGAACATCAGAAACATAACAGATACCAAAAATAACACATCATTGTGTTTCCACATAAGAGAATATAGGTGAAAATATGGATATGGAAGAGAAATATAACCATCAAGTTATGATGGAGAGTGGAAGAGAACATGTCTATGAAATAGCCAACAATCGCAAAGCCATAAATTTTTGATGATCTATGGTACCATCTGATTCATTGGATATAAGGACACTAGGACAACATTTTTTGTTTTCAAGATCATTTCCCTAAATTTTAAGAATTGTTTAATTAAAAGAAATACTTACTTGATTTTGGTACAATCTCACTATTGCTCATGCCTTGAACAATTTCCACTTCATCTCTTAAAGAAATGAAGATGAATTTGTATTCTGTGAAGTGTTAGCAGATCATGTGATAGAATGATAGGTCATTCCACCTATCTCAAACATAAGGTTAGCAAAAGTTATATACATAAGTCCATCTATGGTGAGATTAATCATATATGGTTCCAAAAATGGACGTATACTTCATCTATCATACCGATTAATAAAATAAAACTAGTTTATACTAATAAGGGACTTCTTGTATGACAGTGGTAGGCGATGAAGGCATATCACACTTCAATTGTGGGTTTGATTCCCACAGCCTTGTCCGATGCGACGGGTTATCGCATGTCCTACAGGTTGTCCTTTTTCTAAAACTATACAATTATAAAATTTCAAAAATAATATCAAAAATTTCTATCCTTAAACAATACTATCTAATGTCTAACTTAATCTATTCCAATCTTTAGGCTTACACAAACTCACAGTATAAGAAGAAAGATTGATAGATTGGTCATCTACCAAGCATGTAAATACTGTCATTTATGCCCATATATCATAAGATATGTCTTGTTGGTCACATTCCAAACATTTGAATGCCTTAATCATGTATTCCCTTGAAAAATGAATACCCATTGAACCTTAGTGAAAACATGAATTCAGTTAATATTTAACACCTTCCACGTACCAAAATTCCAAACATTCGATATACTGAAACCATGATATCGCTAAGTCCTTATATCAATCATGATCTCATGAATACTATCAAACATATTATTTTCTCCTTATCCATTCATTATGTGAATAATATCTGCTTTCCAAAATATTTGAATCACTTTTCATGGTTACCAGTACCATATAATTATTGAAAACCAATACATAGATATTCAAAAATTCCACGATGCCATAAATGAGATTCCATGATACTATTTTTAAATCGCATTACATAAACACTTAATCATTACACAACATCATTGTCATACTCAACATCATAAATAGTGATCGCATGTGACTTGCCCTTATACTTTTCCTTAAGAGGTTGGTCACGTTGATCATCATTAACCATTGGATTAGGGCCTTGATTAGCACAATGCCCCATTTCCTTGCACTTGAAGCAGTGAAGTGTTGGTGGTGCGTTCTCAACAGTATTTTCTTTATTCACATCATTAGGAACCCTTTTTCCATTAATTTGACTCTTAGCTACTTGATGACCTTCTTTTCCGCGCTTAAAACATTTTCTACTCCCTTTAATACAATCTCCACCATGCTTCTTTCCACACTTTGAGCATAAATAAACATTCATCATATTTCCACCATTATTCTGAGATTTCTCCTTGAACTCCATCTTTCATTTCTTGTCAAAACCATGAGATGGATATGTAACACCAACTTCCATTTCTACCTTGATAGAACAATGAAAAATTTCTTCATATCTACTGAAGTCTCTTATAGCTAATTCCCATTGAAGACGTGGTTTTAATCCACTGAAAATCGATCAACATTACTTTTAGGTTGGATGATAAATCTATATGCATACCTTGCAAGACTTGTAAAATTCGCTTCGTATATACCAACAGATTCATCATTCTTTTGCTCAATCTCAAGGAAATCTTTTTCCATCTTTTTTCGAAGAATACCAGGGAAGAACTTATTGAAAAATAAGTTCGTGAACTCATCCCATTCCATAGATTCAATTTCATCTCGGGGCCTCATATTCTTAATTAGAGTCTACCATTGATCTGCTTCACCTTCTAATCGGTAAATAGACAGAATGACTTTTTCATGTTCTGAACAGCAAAGTATGGAAAATATCTTTTCAATGGTACTGATCCATTGTTCAGCAACAGGTGGATCAGAAGACCCACTAAAAGAAAGTGGATGTTTCCTCATGAAGGAATCAATAGAATATTGTTCCCTTATCTTCTCATTTGGAAGTCCAGAATAATTCAAATCGTGTGTAAGTATAGAAATAGGATTTTGCACTCCATCTCCCATAACATTGGTTTGTTCAAGAGGAAAATCATTGAATTGTCTATTACATTGATCAACATGGTTCCTATGGGTTCCAGCCATTGTCTAAAACCCAAAAAGAATAGTGTGAGAGGAAAAAATCATGCTAGGGAAAACAACATAACAAAGGGGGGGGGACCTTCAATATATAACGTCTTTGGGTTAATTATAAGATTGTTACCATAATTCTAGTACTATAAACTATACTTATACTTAACCTTAGGGACATCCCTAGACATACCATAGAAATATCTCTAGGGATCTCACAAAAGTTTTTGCATCCTAGTTTCCAAAGGATAACTAAACCCTTCCTCGGATACCAACTACAGAGACCCAAATCTCCATGTACATAAACATTACATTACTTTTTTGGAATATCTAATACATAACAAAAACAGACACCAAAGGACCGTAATATTTTAGTGTCTTGGGAAACTTGGAATATAATCTTCTAATCTTGGTGAAAGATCTTCAACATATCCCATAAAGATCTTCCTTTTTTTTCTTATCTAAATCTTTTCTTTATATCCTGGGAAAAAGTAAACATATAAAGGGTGAGCTCAAATTCTTAGTAAGGGTAAGCATGGAGAAAATAAAACAAACCATATACATTTGAACTTCAAAATAGGAACATAATATTTAAACATCAAAATCTTGAGAAATGACATGAAACATGATAGTTAGTAAGGCATAGATCATAATGGATCATCAATCATGATAAAATAGCATGGGAATAAAGCATGTAATTTTGGAAACCATTAAGCACATGTTATGATTTCTATAGTATCCAAGGCATTGCTGCCAAGACCATCTTAGTGGACAAAGCCCCTTTCTGAATCGAGTTCACTCCTCGTTCTAGTCCTGTATCACTAAACTAGATTTACATACCGTTCTAGCCATGTCTATCTCATGAGATATAAATATTTACCCAATGTATTTGATGGAGATATAGGTCCTGCCTATCTCATAATGAAATCATTCTTACTTGTGCCATAAAATAAACATAAATCATTCATCATAACCCAATGAATAAAATGGGTTTCATAAACATCATCCCATCATAACATAATCCATATAAAAAAATGGATATCATTTCATCATAAGAGAAGTAAAACCATGTAAATCATAGAGACATTATACTTGAAACATACACATATGAAATAATTTCATCTAAGATGGAAAATGGTTTTGATAAAACACTTGAGATAAATTCTCAAGGAAAATATCCTTTCTTATTCAAAATCATTTTATTTTCACAAAATGTCATCCAATTTTAAAAGAAAATGATTTTTTTGAAAATATTCATGAAATATTGTACAGTAAGCTTCATGAAAATAAGGCATTAAAAATTGGTTAATTCCATATAAGTTAAAAAAACATTACCCTCATACTTTTGTTGGAAAAGTCAAAAAGTTCTTTATATGGAAAACAAAAGAAAGATTCCTTCCGTAACACAAAGTAAAAGTTAAAGAGGGGTAAAAATGACATTAAAAATACATGTAATAATATTAAACACTATATGAAAAACATTTTTATGGACATGGATGAAAAATATAACCCCAGTAAATACTTACGTATAAGCAATCGCAGATAAAAATGAGATTTGGAAAATTATCCCTTACCTTAGGTCTAATATGCTTTGTACGTATCCAAACCAACTTTATAATGATTTAAATAATGTCATTGACTTACTACAGAATCATATTCATTGTTATGATATCCTATATGGTTCACTTATGACTTTATATTACCCGTTCTTTTGTAAATTCCATGTTAAAGCAGCGTTTTGGGTAAAATCATTTCATTTATCATACATTTTTCGACATGTTGTTCATGATATTATTAATTATATCTTGATTTAATTAATTGAAGAATGTAAAACAGGATTTATATATAATATATATTCAGTATATGAATATATATTATAGATCGATAAATAGAATGAAATATACCGTTCAAGGAGATGGTAGGTCGTGCGTACGTATGAATGTGGTTTTCGTTCCCTTATTGTATTAAATGGAATTAAGTAAATGAAACATATATGTACATAAATCCAGTATAATTATTATGTAATGTATTTCATTATTATTTATTTTATATACTTTATAATCATACATGAATGGTTAATCATGGAAAATGAATCTCATTACGTTCGTGGAGACGGTAGTCCGTACGTACGCACGAGAAATGATATCATTCCTATGATCGTGAAATTGTATTGAAGTGTATGTATAATATTTCAGAATCAATATAAATTTACAATAATCTTATATAGTTATTTATTTACACCATTATACCCATCCAAGTAAGGTGGTGGTGGAAAACAGATTACACCATGGCGTGGAGACGGTATTCTATACGTACGCACGCACGGTGATTTCGTTTTCCGTAGGATGGATAGAAGATGAAATTGGGTTGTTTCATATTTATAATAATATATCAGTATATGAGTGATACTGATGTTATTACTTTATCATGAAACAAATAAATAAGAGGAAGTAGAAGAAGAAAGAAACTTGAATGAGTCGGTAGAAGAGATTACCTCTTCCTCGACGCACCTCCTTTAAACTTCTTCTTAGGGAACTAGAGTTGGTATTTTGAGAAGACCAGAACCTCTATGATAAAACTAGAGAGGTTGAGAAAAGGAATTGGCAGGGTTTGGCCGAGCTTCAAGGCTCAAAAGTTGTAAAGATAAGAGGGAAGGGGTTCCCTTTTTATAAGAGATAAGAGGGGCACCTTTGGAAAAACATAAAATATTATTTTATAATAAAGTCATATTCGGTTTATAATAGCTCCAAATTGATTTATTTCGAAGATAAAGTGGGTATGGGTAAAAATCCTCTCAACCAATAGGTTTTTGATAAGTTTAAGATGCTATTTTAACCTTATCATTTAGATTTAACTCTATGTTAAATAATTTAACCTTTACTGTGTCTTCTTGTTTTCTTACACTATATGATTAATAAACTTAATATAACAAGCCAAAAGAACCCCAAGTGGTTAATTATAAATATATATAACATTATCTAAGTAATTTGGCCGAACCTTATATTTTTATGAATATTATAATAATTAATAATATAATATTTTTTAAAAAACTATTTTATGTCAATTTTGACACTATTTGGTAATTAATTTTTCTGAAAATCATAACAGAATGATTAGTTCGAAAAAAGTTAATTAAATAAATAATAACATGTCAACTTAACCAAAAAATCATTTGAAACTATAAAAAGTCTCAAATTACATTTATTTGGGTTTTTATAATATCAATTATTTTAATATTTAATAATTTAGGTAATTACTGTATCACCATTGTGTCATAAATAAATTAAATAATTTAATGTCTAAAAATTATATATAAAATAGAATTAGGTAGGAAATATTTTTATCTTTCTAGTAAAAATTTATAGTCCAATTTATTTTATGTATAACCCTATATTAAAAATGTTTTAGTTATTAAACTTTGATTTTAACTATTTTAACTCCTTTTTATATAAAATAATAATAAATTTCCTAATCTAATCCAAGTGGACCTAAAGGGTAATATTTTATTCCTAAGATTGTTTTTGGTCTAATTACACTTATCCAATAGAATTCAGACATGTGTTAGGGCAATAATAATATCATTTTTACCCTTAATTACCCTATTTACTTTTATCCGTGGTAAATAAGAGTAAAAAGATACTATTCACCAAAAATTATTTTTATCTTATTGAACCACATTTTAATCCTTGATATTAACTAGGTCTGTTGGATTTTTGAAATTCCACTCACAAAAGCGGTAAAATTATGTTTTATGTAAATTTTCAAATTCTCATAGGAGGTGGGTAAAATATGGTGAAAAGTTCTATAAAATTTTTATATATCTGAAATTATTATAAAATTACTCAAATGAATTACATTGAACTTATATAGATATTATGTATCAACTTTGACCTAAAATAATTTTAAATAAAATAAATAATTATTTAAATTAAATGTCTGTTTTTGAATAGTATTCCAGTGTTTTCACTATTCATCAAAAATTGAAAGTTTTCAAAAAAATATAAAACATTCACCCTAGGATAGTTTCGATATTCCGAATCCAAAAATGAAGTCCATTTGGAAAGATAAAATTTATAAAATTTCAAAAAGTGGGTATTACTATTCATAATGGCTAGTTCCTAATAATATTATAATAATATCTCTTTTAGTGAAACTTGGTATTGCGTACTACACACGCTATCGAAGAAGGTCTTGATTGCATGTAATGCAAGCCAAGTCAGGGCTGTGTGTAGTGAAAGCTCAGTTTGGTATTGCATATAACATAATAAAAACTTATTTCATTTATACGTTAAACAAAATCTCTACTTAATGGTGCATAGAATAATTTACACAAAACAAACTTGAAATTGTGTTTAACACGAGCCAAGAATAGTGTTGCATATACTGCAAGCTAATACAGTGTAGCATATAGTACAAGCTAATCATTGTGTAGTGTATAATAGAAGACATCAAAGAAATTAAAATAATATATCTTATAAAATCTCAAGGTGTTACAATAACACTAAGAGTACCTTTCTCCAAACTCATGAACTCTCGAGCTCGATCGGCCCTCATGGTCTCTGGGTAGAAGTAATAGTAGAAGATGTTCCAAAACTCATCCCAAGACATATTCTGCTGGCATCCTACCTATGATATCACATCCCACCACCTGTTAACAGAATCTCGAAGCATGTAGGGAGCAAGCTTCACCCTCTTCTATATAGGTATCTCCAGATACTCGAAAATCATCAGTGTGGCTTCTAGCCATGACTCTGCAGCCTGGGGTCCTCCATCCCCTGAGAATGTAGGAGGATGCTGCTACTCGAAGACCCTCGTTAAATCAGCCATCGACGGGGCAGGAGGGGAACTCCCTGAAAAGTATGCATAATCCACCGAATTCCAACCCTAAACTATGCATCAGCACCTATGTCAGGTACAACGGTTGGTGCCAAGGTTGGCACAACAGGAGGATCTGCAGGTAGTCCCTAATCATCCATTTCTGGTGTCTGATCACTATCTAGAAACTGGAACATAACCAGAGGACGTCTCAGTGACATGACTCTGCAAGGTCAGACACACACCTTAGATTAAGATTATCAAGAACCTAAAACAAGGATTTTAAAAAGGTAACAGGAGAAAGAAAGTATTCAAGTTACATAAAACATGACTACACGGTGTGTCAATTTCTTACATGGTGTGTTCCCTGAAGTCATTTACATGGGCATGTAATCCTGCCTAAACAGGTCATGTAACACCCTAGACACACAGCATGTTGTCTTAACACAGGACTTGTAATTGAGTTTCCTTTCCATGCCCAAGTCCTTCAACACGGTTAAGCAACATGGATCTCCTAAGATAAGGCTACACAACGTGTTCAATATAGACACGGCATGTTCTAGACAAGCTTCACCTAGCCCGTGTTGTTAGTGACATAGCCTGACACACGGCTCACACTACATGGAATGTGATGGATGAACATGGAATGTACAAGAAGGGATAACACCAACCCGTGTTGTTCATGACACGACTGAGAACCTGGGTCAGACTATAGGGCGTGTTCAAGGTTTACACGGTGTGTACGCAAAAGGTTAACACCAACCTGTGTTGTTCGCGACAGGGTTGGGTACCTAGGTCAGACTACACGACATGTTTGTCTTATACACGGCGTGTTCCCACCAGACTTTCCCCATTATGTGTCTCTACCCACACGACCTATCACATAGTTTAGAAAATATACGACATGTACATATATTACACGGCGTGTACTTAAGAAAAATAGTTTCTTACCAAATAGAAGAATGCATGGCATGTACTTAGCATTACATAGCACGTATTCTGGGTTTTTCCGGAAAGTAAGCCACAGAAACTACTCTAGAACCCAAAAAACAATGAAACGAACATGGAAAGTGCCAAATTCCGATCCATAAGTTCCCATATTCCGCACAAATCAAATTTTGGAATCTTATACATGTTATAACAAGGAAAATTGAGCTATGATCCGCCAAATTCCTGTCCATGAGGGACCATAACACCTCAAGGACCAATTTTTGGCATCAATTCAAGAAAAACTTTACACAAAACAATACCCTACCAAACTGTAGGTATTTTATCATGGTAACTATCACAATAGCTTGCATATTTTACACAACATCTATCACAACATCATGCAATCACTAATGGATCCTTGATCGCATAGAAAAAATGCATGACATCTTATTTCTAGCATGTGCCTATATGATGCATTAGAGGGAATACCATAATCTTAATAGGTTATAACAGAAATAGAAACTGAATAATATCAACCACAAAAGCACAAATCATGTGAATCACTCAAGGTGAAATAAAATCAACTGTAATACTTAAAAAACCAGAAAAATTGACATTAACAAGGTAGATTGGCTTTTTCCTGTACATGGGTTAGCTACTACCAGGAATAGCTTAATACCAAGTACCAATTTTGTCCTATTTCTGGCTAAAGGCTCCAAACAGTAAGTCAAGAGAAAAGAAATACCTCTGATACCACTTTGTAACGTCCCGGTTCTGGAATCCACCCAGAGGTGCCCCATACCCGGTTTGTTATATGGCCTCAAACACATTTCCCTGAATGCTAGAGGCTACCGACTAGCACCGAGGGCCTTGGGGGTGATAGTGGGGAAACTATGCACTCATTGGCAGAGTACATAGTGGAAGTAAAAAAATACATAAAATAGCGGATGTAGTAAACATCCATACAAGAGTAAACAACGTAAGTCTAAAACTAAAAACAACTGGAGCACATATATAAATGATGCAAGATACATAGGTCTAGAAAAGCATCCAAATAAGTCACAATGATGGAATACAATAGTAAAAAACCAACGTACCAAATAAAAGATAAACAGCTCCTCACCATTGCAAGCATAAGCTTGGTCCCATGCTCTCTAGATCCACAGTCAGTCATGTACCTGAAGTAGAAGGGCCCTTTACCTTATCTATACCTACAACAATATAGTCTGTTTGGGCCCAAAATCATGACCCAAATAGGGTGTGAGACTAAATCCTAGTATTCAACCACCCGAAGATCTATGCCTAATAGTCAGTGAATATATGGCAGGTAAAAGTATAGCAAACTAAAATAGGAAGGTGCTCAACAGTAAAAAGTTCCACAAGTCAAACAATCAATAATGCACATTAACCCTCAAAGAAGTACACACAACATATCCTCTCTGGTTCAGTATATGAAGGCTCTTTGAGGAAGCACTCACAGTCAATTCTCCTTATAGTCTAAGGTAGTCAGGAACTCTCTGAGGAAGCTCACACGGTCAATTCCTCTTATAGCCCCAAGGTCAAGGACTCTCTGAGGAAGCTCACTCAGTCAATTCCCCTTAAATCCCAGGTCGTTCATGGACTCTTTGAGGAAGAAATCACCGTCAATTCTCTTTATAGTCTAAACAGTTCAAGTATAAAAACAAAGACTCCCTGAGGAAGCTCACACGGTCAATCCCCTTATAGTCTAATGCAATCATGGACTTTCTGAGGAAGATCACGCAGTCAATTCCTCTTATAGCCCCAAGTGTTTCTAGTCTCTCTAAGGATGCTCACTCGGTCAATCCCCCGTATAGCCAAAAGTTATCAAAGACTCTCTCCGGAAGCTCACCCGGTCAATTCCCCTTATAGTCTACTATAGCAGGTTCTCACGGCCCTGTGTAGATCAATGAGCATAGTTGTGTAATATGGCCAAAGTAAACCTACATAACTACTTGGATAAACAGTCTACAACATATCAATCATTTCAGAGTACAAACTTTTCATCCTACAAAAATAGGCATGGAAAACAGGCAAGACAACCAAACTGGCTAAACAGGACCACATGGTCGTAAACATAACATGCAGGGGAAATACATCCAAAGAATATAATTCATCCCAATTCATATCCAAATTACCTCTACACAAGAATACAAGCATGGGAGGAAATAAACAATGGAAAAACCGTAAACATGCAATACCCCGTTAAAGGGTATTGGGGGAATTTTCACATAATACTCAAATACTTTGAACGCAAAGGCACAAACCACGTACCTCGGGGTTAGAAGATAACTATATGTCAACCTTGAAGCTTTAATCTTCTTAGAACGTTGAAGATCTACAAAAAAATCTAAAACGTTCAACCCACGATAACATGGAAAAGAAGAGGAATCATGAAACGAGGATCGAGGAGAAGTGATAACTCACCGGTTTAATTCCAACGCAACTGATGATGTTCGATTTGTAGGTCGTACGGATTCTCGGGGGCTCGTCGAATATTTGTGGCTGTACGGACTCTCTTGAATGAACGAGACCTAGAAGAAGGGTGTTCTGTCCGTCAGACGTGACCCTAGTGCATTTAATGAAAACAAAACCAAGTACAAGGCATGTACTTTTGAAGTACAGGAAGTGTAAATGTCATTTCCATACTCCACATTAAGCAGCCTCCAAGTCACTCCCACACGATCGTGTGTGTGGCTACTACACGACCAGCACACGGCCTCCTGTAGCAAGGCAGTACACGGCGTGTACTCATAATGTACACGGCATGTACTTAGAACATTTCCAGAAATTTATTTTTCCTCAAAAACTACCGGAAAAAGAAAAAACATACATGAAAGGAAGCTCTGGGTTCTTACACATTTGACCATTAAGTGAACGATATTGTCTCTAATGCGTATATACAGCCTACCATCTCCACGATGTGATGTGATTCATTCAACATGATATTAATTAAACCATGAATATATACATTAATGAACTGAATAAATATTATACATATTATACTAATATCATTATTTAAATTATGTAACTATAACCTATGAATTGGAACATGAACTTATTCGACAAAACTTTCATAAGAACATAAAGTAGTTAATTTCCAAATAACGAGATACATTGAAATCATACTAAAAAATGTATGATAATATAATCATATATGATATTATAAAAAATATAATGATTCTATAATAAGTCAATAAAATTATTTAAATCATTTTATAGGAGTTTCGGATACATATGAAGGATATCATGCCTAAGTTAGGGGATAATTTCCCAATCTCATTATTTTTTGAGATTTTTTATATGTAAGTATTCACTTGGGTATGTTTATTATCCACAACCATGTTTCTTAAATATGTAATATTATTTTTATTCTTATAAAAAATTTAAGTTTAATTTTACGAATTGTTAAATTTTTGTCAAACTGTATGAAAGTAATCATGTTGTGTTATCGATATGAGGTACTTTTTGACATTTATAGCAAAAGTATGAGAAGATTGTTTTCTAAACTAATACAGGTTGAATGGATTTTTATGTCTTGAAAACTCCTTATTTCAATGAATATTGTATTAAATGATTTAAATCTTATTCTCCACTAAATTATTTTCTTCTAAAATTTCATGACATTTTGATAAAAGAAAACATTTTTGAAGAAGAAAGGATGTTTTCCCCAAGAATTTAGTTCATGTGTATTATCAAAATTATTTTCAATCTAAGATGATGCTCTTTAAATTGGATTGTGTTTATATAACTATTATTACTATGATTTAATTGTTTTAATGATAGAATGATATTTTATATGGATTATGTTAAGATAGAATGATGTTTAAGAAACCAATTTTATTTTCTTGCGTTATGTTATGATGAATGTTTTTTGTTTTTGTGGCACATGTAAGAATGATTTATTTATGAGTTGGGTGGGACCTAAATCTCACTCCAATGAATTGGGTAATGATTTATATAATAAGAGATATACATGTCTTGAATGGAAAGTAAATATGGTTGAGTAATACAGGGATGGAATGGAAATTAGACGGAGTTCAGTAATGGACTTTGTCTTCTATGACAGTCCTGGAAATGAACCATGACTAATATTAAATGATTTTATATTCTTATGTGTATGCCAAAAATCATTATATATTATGTTTTACTTTTGTAATTAGGTCCATTAATTCTTATGAATTTTTATCCCATGACATAATATCACTATCTTTCTTTTACAGGATAGGACTTCCAAATGTTATGTTCTTATTTCTTCTGATTGTGGTATGATTGATATTTCCTTTGTTTACCATTACTGATAATTTGAGCTCACCCTTTCATAAGAATATTTTCTCTAGTTCCTCATGAAGGTTATTTAGTAAGATATGTAAAAAAGGATTCAATATATGACAAAATAAGTGGGTGAAAATGTAGTTTGTTTTGGTAACCAGTTGTTTATATTTTGAAGTTTCTAAAGACACTATACCCAAATAGTATTTTCATAGCTTCATTATATATTGTAATGAATATACTTCAATTTTTAAGTAATATCAATGTGTGTAAAGCTTGGGTCATTATATGCATATTGATGGTGATGGATTGATTCAATTTAGAAAAAGGTTTTTTGTGCCTTCATCACCTAATATAAATAAGATCTTATTGGATAATCGGCATAGACAATAATTTTTTATCCCTTATATAAGTACCAATATGTACTGTGATATTTGAAAACACCTATAGTAGGACAACATGAAGAAATAGACAGTAGAGTGTTCATCAAGGTGTTTGTTATTTTTTAAAGTTCAATCACAAATATAGAATTGAAAAGAGATGATGCAAACATTTCCTATACCCATGTAAAAAGAGAATAAATCACCATGTACTTTGTCAGTGGTCTCTCGAAGACATCAAAAGGAAACTATGGGTAGATGTGGATAAAATCGCCAAGACTTCCCACTTTATTTATATTTGGGAATATTTATCTCTTCAAAAACATTACAAGATGTATGAAAAGGAAGTGGTGAGACTACATGGGTTCCACTTTCGACCAACATTTCTCTTTATCCAATGTTCATATTAAAATTTGGGAGATGTAAACAACATTCCTTGAGTAATGAATTGAATTTCATCATGGAATATCAAACCCAAACATATCCCCAATCCAAAAGGAAAATTCAGATTCTTGAGAACCTATTGAAAGCCCACTTAATAGAATTATGAGGATGATGGGATCAGCTTCTCCAATTAGTTCAATTATCAAATAATAGTAGATTCCACTCTAGTATTCAAATGGCTCCATATGAAGATTTATTTGGGAAGTGATGTAGAACTTAAACTTTTTTGAATCAAGTAGGTGAACAAAAGATACTTGGACCTAAACTTATGCATGAGATTATAGGGAACTATCAAGCCATCCAGCAACATATAAAATCTAATTAGAGTAAAAAATGAGCTAAGAGGACAACATTCAAATGGACTTAGGTTTAGATATTAGAGAAAAATTCTTCCTATAAAAATCTGAATGGAAGAGATTCATGTAGTTTAGAATGAAATTGGTGCCAAGCAAAAGGTAAATTGTCCCTTTTGAGATGTCATATCACTTAGGATATGTGGATTATCCACTTGAACTTCAACCAAATATGGATTAAGTTCATTATGTGTCCCATGTATCTCTCTTTAGGAAGTATATAACTGACCCCTATTATGTATTGAATATGGATGTGGTTAAATGGAGAACAAACACTAATGTGAAGAGTAACTAGTGAAGATCTTGGACCGCAGACACAAATTCCCACAAAACAAGACCACTGACCATGTCAAATTAGTAGTGTAAACGTAAGTATGAAAAGGCGAAAAGGGAACCATAGGAAATGATCATGGATATATATGCTCACATGTTTTCACATTAGTTTGTAAAATTAAATTTCAATGGTGAAATTTCAAAAAGGGTGAAGATTGAAACCACCTAGAACTTTATCAATAAAATTTCCCTTAATATAATTAATTTATGTGGTTTAAAATACAAACAAACCATATAAAAACCAATAAAAACAATGTTATCATAAGTTAGAAATGTAGTAAGTGGTATTTATTGAAATTAAGGAAGACATACCATTAGAATATTAATATGGCCATTATGAATAGTAATATGGTCAATAAAATAGTAGCCTCACCAATGAAATTATAAATAAAATTTAGGCATCTTTTAAAGTAAACTATGATATATTTATATCATGGTATAAGTAAGTAAATGTTTCAAAAATGATAAATTAAGTGTTGGTAAGTTCGGAAAACATAAATTTTAATCTAAAATATTATAATTAACATAATGATTTACAAGAAAATTTATTTTCATAAAATAGATTCATAAAATAATATTATATCATATTATTATTATTATAATGAATTATTATGAGACCATAATTAATTTTTCAAAGGGTTAAAAAATTATAATATTAAAATTGGTATTTTTTGAATAAATGGTGATTTTATATAAAATTTAAATTTCTCATAATTATACAAATATAAATACAAAATGGACCCCATTTAGAAAATCTAAACATCGAAAAAATTATGGTTAATTTTTTGTATTTTTCTAAAATAGTTAAATTTTTTTGAATAGTGAAATACACTATTTTATAATATAAGATAAATACATAAATTTTTGAGTCATGGTTATTGTATGGATGATGTAACCACTATAATCTCTAACTGTACTTCTTTATTTGAAATATTTAGTGTCATGTATCAATGCTATTTATTTTCTTAAAAAAATAATACAATAATAAATATAATAATAAAAATTATGCATCTACCCCTATAAATAGCACTCCTCACCACCTATTCCACTCACACATTCCATTCTTTATAACATGTCTAAATTCTTCC
Organism: Viscum album; assembly: GCA_963277665.1. Classification (NCBI taxonomy): domain Eukaryota; kingdom Viridiplantae; phylum Streptophyta; class Magnoliopsida; order Santalales; family Viscaceae; genus Viscum; species Viscum album. Next base: position 298,196,129 of record OY728137.1, on the reverse strand, counting down.
CTATTACATTCTTAAGACTCTTCCCCAAATCTAAGAGCTTGTGGTATCATCAAAAGACCCAACCCAAGTTCCATGAAGAGGTTCTCAAGGACAATATATTAAAGAGGTAAATTCCTCCTTTGTTGTCTTTTAACATATTTTATATTCTTATTCTCTCCTAAAATCCCATATACAAAGAGGCATGATAACTATAGTATCATATATATATATAATTTTATTTTATTATTGTAATATTCATCATCAAACCTCTTCTCTTATCCCTTTATACTAAAAATAAAACATAATCTATAATGTGTTGACTCACCGCCTTCGTGGATGGTGAGTTTTCATTTTCCATTACTGCCTTCAAGTATAGAAATAAAAACATTATTATGTTTAAAACATATTTTAATATTCATATAATAAATTTTTATTACTCTATAGCTAATTTATAAATATAATATTTAATAAAATGAAATTATTTCATGAAGGGTAGAAAACCTGCCAAAATAAACTAAAAAATTGATATTAATGTTATATCTAATTAATGATCCTCATATAAAAAAATTTATAAGACCATTTAAAAATTTTAAATTTAATTAATAAAATATAATTTCAATTCTATATAATAATTCTAATTTTACACAAACTTCCATACTTGTATATGACTGAACTAGTCATGAAAATAAAGAAAATAATCACTACCAGAATAATGAAATTGAACTCTATAACTCGACAAATATCCATTAAAACATAATAAAATTATAATAAATCAAATAAATGTATAATATTTTATTTATTTAGTAATTAATGAATCTAATTTGATTATCTATTACATTAAATTGAAGAAAGCATACGTATAGAGTGCAATGGGATTCTCGAACACAACTATCTTTCTTCAGTTTATACATATTTCATGAAAAATTTAAGTATTAATATCCTTTAAATATAATTTCATTGTTATTCCCTATTATTTTAGATATTATTCATATTTACAAAATGTTTTTAAGAAAAATGTATGGATTTTTTAAAATACACTTCTTTGTAGAACACATCTTGACTCATCATTATATTGTTTCTTCTTCACTCGAGAATGATAATTGTTATACCAAGTATGTTTTACAATTTTCATTTGGAAACCCCAAAGTATATTAAAGAATGTATGAATTGTGAAATTCATAATAAACCCATTTCTTTCCATGGTCTATTTCATTACTACAATTTTTATAAGTTCAATGTGTCATTCATGATTATGTAAATGTTATGATGTGACAACTGGGATCAGAATTAGATATCAATTCAATGCATTGGGTAATGTGATATAACACACCAGATAATATGAGACATGCTTTAACATGATGCTATATTTCTTAAAAATGATGATTTATGGTTATTACCATATGTTATGCGTGAACATGATGAATGCTTTGTTCACAACTATGTTTGATAATTTACTACTAACAAATGGTGTCTAATTTTATGCATTTCAAACATTCCTGACTTTATCCCATATTTCCTATCATGATTATGATAATGATACAATGCATATGATATAATAATTATGATGATGATCACTGATTCTATATTTATTATTGTCTATATTCATTTTCTTTCTGGGATTTTAGCCCTCCCCTTCCTTGATGTATACGATTATATGACTATCTGTACGACGAAGAAAAGTGATATTTTTTAGGATAAAGATGGTATTATTAAATATATATTTATATTTTATTATGTACAAGTTATGTATCATCCTAACTTTCCAAAGACACTAATGATGGAACCAATGTTGTTCTTTGCTGAAATGGAAGTTCGGTTTGTGTTTGTTGTCAATCTACTCTGGGTGGATCATTTTTTGTGATTGTTATTTTCATAACATTAATGGAAGATCAGGGAGATTTCATGTAAATGGGTCATACAGTTTGATCCTAAAGCAGTATTAAAGGTGGAAAAATATCTGATGTGTGCGTGAAAGATTGGTTTTTACACACAATATTGAAGGTGTTTTTGTAACTTGCACGTAAGACATGTTTCTTGATCAGAACATTGAAAAATGGAAAATTCATAGAGTGTGCTGAATATGATGTAGTGAAAAAGGGTTTCCATGCCCAATGCAACATCAAAAGGGGTTTTCTGCACTCATCGTGAAACTTACACGCATCAACGAATAAGTGTTAGAATCTTGTACACAGGGACACCAAGTACTATAAATAGGTAGCTACCCCTACTTTAGACTTAATAATTTTTCAACAAAAATCTGGTAGCTCTACTGCATGAAAGGTTGGAAGAGATTAAATCATGCGTGCAAGGTGTTCCTTTCGTCTAAAAAGACCAAGTGAACCCTTCTGTGCAGTTTTGTGAAAGATTAGTGTTGCGCGGAAAGTATTTATTGCATTAAAGTTATCTTTCTCCAAAATTCCCAAATCTTTCACGCAAGTTAGGGTATTGAGTGCAAGTGTGGTGTTTTTCTTCAGACAAGATTGTGGAGATCATGTTTGTCTGATGAGTGCTTTCAAGTGCATCAATCCAAAATTTCAATGAAAGTAGTGTCTCATGTTGAATAGAGACAAAGACTTCAGTGAAAATCTATTGAAGATACATTCATGTCTATAAACTGAGTGGGACTTTATCCATGGTATTGAGTTAGGTGGTGTCAACGGGAGTGACTCGAGGGAAGCAGTGAGCTATTCTAGAACCTTTGTAAAGGCAGTGTTCCTAGGACAGAGTGACTATACATGAACCTTGTAATCCTCAGCTAGTGAAGTTTATTAGAATTCGGTACATCAAGAAACCTATTGGTGTATACTCCTTGGACATATCACTTAGTGGTGGACTAAGTAAAAGTGTTGTGTTATCTCCCTACTTTCATTTGTTTAACATATTTAACAAGTTTCTTCCAATGTGGGAACAATATTCACAACTTTAAAAAGAAAAGGTTGACACCCTCATTCACCCCTCCCCTCTCACGGTGTTTTGGGGTCCTTTAACATAAACATTGGATATTTGATTTGTAATGCTGAGATGTTTTTTATCGTTAAAATGAGGTGATAATCATGTAAGAAAAAGGTAGGGTCACTATAATGAGGTTCCCACACTATGCATATCTGTAACCTTCATTGAATTTAACTTAAATATAATATTAGAATAAACAATATTCTCATGTTCTAAGAAACAATAATTATTCAGGTTATGTTGATCACATCAATTTGATCACCAGTTATTCAACAAAATATATATGTTAATTGAATATTAAACAATCAATTATTCTCTAGTTTTGTGAATATAATATTTTATTTATTTATCTAATTAATAAAAAAATTATATTTATTAATTTAAATAAATAGTTATTATTAGTTTTTTGATAAATATTGAGTAAAATTAATGGAATGAATTAACAGTTCGATGGGAATGATATATTTAATATCAGAAAAATAAATAAATATTTATTTATTTTTGAAATTATTTTTAAATATCCATGATTTTTGTACATGCTAGAGAAATAAAAATATAATTATTATTATTATTATCATTATTATTCTATGTAGAGTTCACTTAGAATTAATATATTTGATAAGGTCCTTTATATAAAAACTTATTTTCGGGCCTAAGTACGTAAATGTAATTATATCATTTCTTGGGTAAAGGATTATTATGAAAAATAAATATTCTATAGAGAATTCAATAAAACTATGGGAAAGCATTATAAACAATGGTATCTATAATTGAGAGAATCATACCTCCTCCTCCATCTCCAATCCATGAGAGAACCAGATTGAATCCTTCATGTTTAAAAGGAATTTATATTGTGCTAAATTACTAATGATGAAAGTGGTTAGAATCATCCACACTAGAACCCAATGATTCTATAATGATGTTTTGAGGTTCATGCAGCATGTTTGGATCCCACTATAGGGATTATACCCTTATATATGTTATCATAATGATGGTAAAATAAGATATATCAAATAATTCGACAACAAATAATGAATTTAAAGTGAATGAAACTCATAATTATATAATTTATATTTCAAAAAGTCATATCTCTGAATCTTCCATGATTTCATTTATCATGTTCTAAGGATTTATCTGATAAAATAAATGAAAACACAGTGTTGGGAACATGCTTAATCTTATTACTAGGTGGCCCAAAACGTTCATATTCATGTAAATTTCAATAGGGAGGGATATAATGCATTGAATGTGATGACTTAAAGGTTATATTAAATAGTAAAATTATTCCTTTAGAATAATGAGCTGATATAAAGAGTTAATTTCTCAATTTATGATAACTAGAAGGATGAATTTATACTATTTTGAAGCTAAATCTAAAAGATTAAAAATACTTGTTTAAAATTACATAAATAATATATAAAGAAATATTGATTCCTTAGTTAATGGACTCAATACAAAACTTCAAAGGAATTCACTCTCTCAAATATGTTTGGCATAAGAAGTTATTGAAACTAATTATATCGAGATAGATAAGTATTTTTAAAAGTCATATAGATTCAAAGTAAATATAAAGAAGAATAGGATGGATTAAATCCATGTAAAAAGAATGTTTTGAAAATAGATGAATAGGAGGGTATAATTATTAACATGTAACAATTATGGGAAGAAACACACTAGTTATTTATTGAATGGATTGTGGTTTAATTTCGTATAGAGAAATAATATTCATTAAACATACAAGTGTAGAGTAAATAGAGAATATTATAAATTCCAATAATTCATTTTTAATTATAAGGGACACTATTGTAATCAATTCCCTAAGAATAAAGGTAATCAACCATATAAGAGTTTGAGTGTGAAAGTTTATTCTTATGTAATCACTATGGTATAAGTGGATTTCTCAAAATATATAACAAATGTTACTTTAAACATAATCTAAAATTTAGTAAATAAGTTTTTTTGTTTCAGATATACAAACTATATAATATCTATCATGTTTTCTAGGAAAATTACACCATGATTTGATACATCAAGGAAATAATTTTTAATTAATAATCATTGTGCAAAAAAAATTTAAATGAAAATATATTGGGATTAATTTAATTAAATGTGTTAAGGTTGGGTTGTTGTAAACTATGATTTCAACACTAATAATTTAACTCAGAAAAGTTATTGGGATGCATTGGCTCTTTAAATATAATGAAAGAAACTACTATTAAGAGAAATAGATTGCAACTTATAAGAAAATCATAGAATAACTTATTTTTAGAGGGGGGACTGACTTGTATGGAACCACATCGATTGGAAATTATTAATGAATTTCATTGACAAGGTGGATATTAAATAGAGTCCTAAAATTAAAAGGATATTTTAATAGATTTTAATGTATTTCTTATGAAGTATTATGTTGATGTATTTCTTAAGGAGTTATATAATTATCTACTAGATCATGAAGTTGAATTATCCATTGAACTCACCCCTGATGAAAAACACATATCCAAGCAAGCCTATAGAATTTATATAGTATAGCTACAAGAATTGAAAAACGAAACTAAAAGAGTTGTGGGATAGGAGATTCATATACTATACTGCTTCACCTCTAGAAGCACTTACCCTATTAATAAATAGTAATGATAGGTCTACGAGGTGGTTGATCAATTATAGATAGGTAAATCTAATTAATATTAAGAAAATATATTATTTACCATGAATTTATAACATATTTGATCAGTTTTAATGAATCGAGAACATTTTCAAGATTTTATTACACTCAAAAAACACCTACTACAAACTCTGGGAGCTAGTGCAATCTGTCCCAATCACCAACACCCTACTGGAAATCTAAGAAATATATATGTGTGTGTGTGTAGGAGTGAGAATATAAATATACTTAATAGGATCCTCTAAAATGATCTTATATAATTATAGAACATTAATACTAATGCCTTAGTGAATAAATTGCAGAACAAAGTCATCACTTATACTAGGATAACTACCACCAAACCACACTAAGACTAAAACACTGAATAACTCACACAAGATAGTAATATAATAATTAATTAATACATCATAAATCTTCACCGTAATAACTTTTAATCTAAACTGGCTACACTCATTCCCCAAAAGAGTATATTCGTGAAATCTTACACCATACATATCCATGTTTATCCATAATAGCATAGCTACAACACATCAATAACTATATACCTCACATCCATTTCGACATCATACTATAAAAACACCCACATTATATATCAACACAATGCAATCATATATCACATCCCCATCAAAATAAGTTAATGTAACCATGATGGAAATCAACCTCATTCCCTCCTCATTCCATATAAAAATCCAATTAGTAATTTCCACAATAACCATATCATTACATACCAACCTATGGCCATTATATCCTATCATTGTGACCTCAAGTCCTCTAATCATATACTATATATATAAGATAGAGTGTGGAAGGGTTAGAATTTAGTAATTCGTGTCTTTCATATCCTAGGCGTTGGATAAAACTAAAAAAACTCATGGCACCAAATCAGTTTCGATAAGGATATTCAACTTTGGTGGCAGTGTATAAGAAATAAAATAGAAAATAATATCAAAATAATATCTACACACAAGCCAATACAACGGGTAAACTCAAAAAATACATTATACTAATCACCACTTCTACATCCTAACAAATATAACATAGAAAATTAAATGAGCCTCTTAACATGACAAATTCCCATTTGATCATTTCATTATTAATTTGTAGATTTAATATTACCATTCATATTTTTTTTCTAATTTCATTCATTTTAGTGAAACTTTATTCTTTAATACACCATTCCTTTTAACTACATACAATTTTATATCAATCATCTCCTTTCATGTTTTATAAACTGTTCATTTTCTACCAAATTAAACCCAAAATTCATTTATAATTCATTTATTCATCCATATTCCATATTACTAGGAAACTAAAATATAAGCCTAACTTAAACCCCAACACCATTACATTAAGCACTATACTATATCATTCTAAAAGTTACATCAATAATTCCACCGCTTTCATAGTACCATATACTCTTTTTCCACATCAATAATTCTAATTCATGTCCACTTCCACAACACACCACCTCTATAATTACAAAAATAGAATGAATAACCACATAAAAATAGAAACTAACAATACCATTTTACCAAATCAGGAAACATAAAAATACATCTTTTAGTCATACCTTCATCTTAACCCCCCCCCCCCCCCCCACTTCTAAAAAACTAGGTTTATCCAATTATAGAATTTTAAAAGTGCTAGATAAAAGTGTAGTTAAAAATCCACTTTCTTAGTATAAGAAAAATCACTATTAAAATAGGTATTTAATAGTGCTAAAAATAGCTATTAAATGAGGGGCATTATCAGTGCTTGTAAAAAACACTAATAAAGCCCCCCTTTATAAGTGTGAGTAAAAATCACTGATAAAAACAGAATTTATCAGTGCTTCTAAAAAAGTTAAAAAAAGGGGGGCTTTATCAGTGCTTGTAAAAAAGAGTAGATAAAAGGTATATTTAAAAAAAATATTTCATTAAAAATAATATATTTATATATAACTATTTTTACATTGAAATAAATATATTATATATTTTTTTAATATGTTTTTCATAAGGTTAAATCGGTATTGACAAATAATATATATTATATTAAGTAAAAATGCCTTATAAAGTAATTAACAAAATATTTTTAATTTTTAATTTTATAATTATTATTTATTAATATTTATTTAATAAGAATTTCAAGATAAAAATCAAAAAATAATAATAAAAATATCTAAATTAATTTGAAAATGTAGCTCGATCTTCAAACAACCATAACTTTTGATCCGAGCATCCTTTTAGGCTCTAACACATATCAAATCAAAGCCTGAGCAATCTATATGACACATAGGTATATAATAATCTCTACAATATTTGTTTCCTCATTTTTAGACCACCCAAAATACCCATAAGACCTCCAAAACTATCTTTTTAGTCGGGGTATCCAAATTTTTTAACATTAGATGGATTTTTGGCCTCGTTTAAGGGTTTGTTTTTTCCATTTTTTAGTGAGGAATAAATTTATTCCCAGGGAATAAATTCATATTGATATTATGGATTTTAAATTTTTTAATTTTTCACAATTTACTATTATTTATAATCCAATATATAACGATATATACATATTTTTAAAAAAAAATTTAAACATAAAAATTTCATTTTATAGATAAATAAGTAATCAGATTTAAATATATAATATACTTCTCTAAAAATAAACCATCTCTAAAAAAACTAATATCCGATTTTAAATATATATATATATATAAATTAATATGTATTAAAAATAGATATTAATATACATATGTATATATATAATTTATAAATATATATATATAAAAATGTGGATAAAAATATAATGAAATATATATATATATATCATAAAAATTAAAACAAAATAGTATAGGAGAGTGGAAAATGAGATAGTTTATAAGTTGATATCTTAGGTTCAAAACTTGTAGGTGGTATGGGCGGGCACTGGGGAGTAGGATTATCTAAATAACTGATAAATGGGTGCGGGGAAACACTGATAAAGGGTGGGTGGAAGGCACTGATAAAGAGATGTTGTGTAAACAATTATACTTGTTATAAGGGGGCCTTTATTTTTAGTTGTTTATCAATTTTAAAGGGGGATTTAAGAGCACTAAAAAAGAGATGATAAAGGTTCCCTTTAACAACACTAAAAGGCACTAATAAAGGGACCCTTTATCAACGTTATATTGTGATGTTAAATGAGGAATTTATAAGATATTTTTATGAGCACTACTAAATATAACCCATTCACAAATCTTAAATTATCACCCCTTCTATAACCCTGATAAATCTCTTTTAGCAGCGATCATGACGGCCCAATTTGCAGTAGTGACCACTTCATGCATAATAATATCTAATATAAATTCTAGATTTACATGAATTTGTTTCATGACCATATTTAAGTTATTTTCTAAGTATAAACATCTAAAAAAATTCAACAACAAATAAAATTGTTTTCAATGAAAAACAAACAAATAAATTACGAAACAATACATATGAGATATCTTGAAAATTCATAAACCACATGTGAACCACATGTCCCCCTTAAATTTATTTAGGCCAATTAATTAGATTTTTTATTTTAATTTTAACCATGAGATCATTGAAATCATAATCTTGATAATTCCAAATTCACACATAAATTAATTGAAGAGATTTCTCTAATACCCTGCAACAAAAAGGGATTCATCAATTTCTTTGAGAGGATGTGGAGAAAAAGATGATCACGCCACTAAGAATCTACAAGGAAACTTTCAACAACCTATATCATATCAAACCCCTTTGAATACCATGACCAAATGCCCCAATAATAAAGAAAAGACAACTTCCAAAACCTCCTAAAGAATAAAATATTTGAGTAATGGTATAATAATAGAATATAGAAACAAATTACCTCATAATATCCCAATAGTTATTTGATTTGGAAATAATGGTGTGCTCTCCCCAAACCTCAAGGATTGAATTCCATTTAAAATTGGTACTATTAAGGAAGATCAAGGTCCAGTGGGGAATTCAAAAAATTAATTTCTAAACCATTGAAATCAATGGTGCAAACATATCCCTTCTCCCTCGAATATTCCATACCCTATACACTCACCATGGTGCAACACCCTTCAATGTAGGGCAACGATCCCAGAAATGATAAAACCTTGAAACCCCAAAACATAAACCCACACAATGAATAGAATTATCACATTCTAGGATCTATAATCTCCATGATATAACATGACACAACATTATCCAAAATGTTTTCACACCAAGATAGAACGACACTAAAATATTATCACCTTGGATACACACAAAAACAAGTATCCTCACCCGACATCTCCAATGACCATGTAACAACACCCTAATCAAAGATATTCCCCGAAGAAAAAAAGAAAAAACCCTGAAATAAATCTTCTTGGGAGATACCTCTCAAATAGGAATCTTCCCATCACTAAAAGAAAAATGTTTCAAAAAAGAAGAAAAAACCTCAAACTTGTTAATATAAAACCAATACTTACATCATCAATGAAATAAAAAACAAATATTTAAAGAAACTCGGGATATTGATCATGAATATGTTAATTTTTTCCATATTAAATTTTCAAAGGAACTGGCCCCTAATATACTGAGTTGAAGGGAATGACATGTCCACACGTTACCAAATACTAATGATCCGGAATATTGATAGGTCAGTCCATGAATGTTTCATCCACAAAAATGTCCAACCCTACCAATTAAATGCCATCTAATTCATCCTGAAAATATCAAAAATGTTTTTAAACATAGAAAATATCTTGAATCCAATCCATCTGTGGGCGAAGCACTATCGGATGCACTTCCTTCGTAACCCACTCTAACACCTTGGATTTCTGATCAATTGAGGAGAAAACATGAAACATTTAACACACCCCCACTTCAAATGATCAAGGGAAACATTTTTAAACACATTATTATTGACCATAAAATTTTAAGCTCCCCTACTTATATCAATACAATATTTTAAATATTCTTCATTATCCTTCATCTATACATGATTCAATTACATTTTCTCTATCATTATCTACACTAAATCTTATCCATTAATTACCAGTTGTAACGCTTCATCCCTCATTGATCAAGAAGAACCTGATCGGGGTTATAAAAAGACCTTAACAGCACATTCTCATACTCTGGATGTTTTCTACAATTGGTGAAGGGACTAACATAGTTCTGGGGAGACTATTCCCTCTAAAATATAGCTTGAGGTTCATACATTAATCTACCAAAAATCGGCATGACCCATCCATATAATAAATATCCAAAACATATAGAAATAAAACAAGCATCCCTCCAAACCCTGGTAGTCCAGAATAAAATAAATTAAGTAGTCTATATGATGCATCAAAAAAGAGAGAAGAAACAATATATTAAAATTATTGAAGCATCATATTAATAAATAGCACCCTAGACAGTTCATATTGAAAAATAAACAAAAAAAATAAATGCATTGACCTTTAGCCAAACTCACATAACCATCCAGCCAAATCCCCATCCCCTATAACTAGGTAGACCTATACTACATTTCAATATCCATTAATTACATGATTACATTGAGAAAATATGAGGATATAATCATGTATATAGAAACCCATTCCATGTTTTTAGAAAACAAGTGAGTCCAATAACCCATTAGGTATCCCCAATGCCTCAGTGATACTAAGTGTTTCTATAATCAAGTGAATGTACTTGTAATCAATTAAAATAGGTGCAGTAGTGACTGTGAAACACACCCACCTAGAAACATAACATGTAATTCTTACATTATCACACAAGTTAGGTATTCATAAGCTAATCATGACACCTCAAAACCTAACCCCACCAACTTCAGTTTCATTCCATAATGACATCACTATATACAAAAAACCAGACCATACTAGTAGATGTTTGGTATGGTTTCGATCAAATACATTAACCCATACCAAAATTCATGGGGTAGGGTTTCATTCCAAATATGATATCATATAAAGAATACAACCATAAATTTTCACTCAATGGAGGCTACGTCACCAAACATCCATTACATTCATAGTTATATAAAGACAACCCATCCATAACCCACAACACATCATAGATTGTACCCAACTCATTAGTGGTGGTTCCACCATCTAATGTAATATCTTAGTCCAATCATATCAATAATTATTAACCCAGCATCTACCTATCAACCCACTTGTTCTCACTCATGTCATGGTCACCCGTGCCATCTCACTCGTTGAAAATTCCCTTCCATAACCAGTACCATATCACTTAGAGTACATACTAGAATCATGTACACCATGATCCCATCTCTCCCATGGAAATACTTCTATGCTATGTCACACATAAGAGGGTTGGGAAATATGATCCATATCACACCGTCATATGTCACCTATCACAATAATTATATTACCATACACAGGAAAAACAAATAGGTAACATGGACCCTCTCATAGATCCCCATCCCATAATGGACACTATATTATTAACATGTCCCCAAAATCCATCTTAACCCTCTAAGGGATTCATTCCATCCACTAGGACCAACACATTGCATTGATAACAAAATAAATAATCTCATAAGGATATATACACAATTTTCATCATCAGGAAACACAAAATCTATAAGTAGCCACAAATGGGAATTAAAACAGGAACATAAGATTTAGAAAATAGAGAATCACCCACAAAAGATCAAACAAATTAAAACATGTCCCTTAGAGCACTTTTGGATTTCCTTTAAAACCTAGTTCAAATTTTCTTTAAAACCTTTTTCAAAGAGAACCCCATTCCATCGTAATGAAATTAGTCACTTGGATGAAATAACATAAAATCATTCTATAAAATAACATAATTTTCATCTTGAAATATGATTTCCAACCCTATATCCCAAATTATAATTTCTCATTGAATTTTATTTTAATCCAAAAATACTTTCAAAATCATATTTCCAAAAGGAAATTTCATTACCTTTAAAAATAAAAACACCAAACTAAGAAATCCAAAAGGTAGGCCACTTGCATTGGTTAAAAAAAGTTCCATCTTAAAACAATTTAATAAGCTATATGGTCTATATTGACAATATGGTAAACATAAAAATTTACCAAAATTATGGGAAAACTCGCACAGGGAGGAAAATATGTGGGGAGATAATATTAATGAGGTACTAAAACATAAAACCAACAAATAACCATGAGAATTAGATAAATCCAAGGCCCCTACCACTATCAGAATTCCCAAATTTATCTTAAAACATTTAAATTTCCATTGAGTCCAAAATAACCAATGTTAATAAAAAAATATTATTAAATCATTTTACTAAACCATGAATGCAAAATTCTTGAATTGTAATAATTAAACCTAAACTCATGGAGAGACCTCATGATATCGAACCCGTGACCAATAGGGTATGGTACATTCTTAATATTCTCCCAACCATACACCCTGAAAAAGTGAAAAATTAAAACACTAATTAAATATAATATTTTACCCATATTTCATCAAAACACCAAAGTAAATTGTAATAGTGTTATACTACACAGGAAATGATGAACTGTGGATTGATTAGATTATCTTGATAAATACTCTAGGAGTCACACATGAAGTCTCCCTCAAGTGTGATGATTTCACCATCCTCTAATAAAACTATCCTTATAAAACCCTACCATCCAAACCAAAAAATAATGGAAATGAATGAGAGAGAACAAGATTGGGGAGGAAGCAATCATGTATTGAATCGGTCGGATGAACGACTAAGAATCCACCCAAAACAAGGGGAAAGAATAGTGTAAGGGGATTTATCCTATCTTACTTCTATATATCCCTCCAAATTTAAATTCTGATGGGTTTCTAATTTAGAAAGCCCTTGGTCCATTTTTTAAGGAACCCAACCTTCACTAGTTCATATTGTGAATGGGAGGTTCATTCCCCCCTTCTTATTGACACTTTTATAATTTGACATGGTGTTCATGCTCTAAATTCTTCAAGAAGTTTCCCTTCACGTAGATAAACCATTTTCTTTCTAAAACCCACCCCCAAAAAACATCAATGGTATGAATTTCTAATAAGTACACTTTTTCAACATCCCCACAACATATAATCTTCTCCTACATTATCTCAAGAACTTGAGTCCAACACCAAACCACAAAAAATTCACAAATACATAAATTAAGAACATTAAAATGTTCTATAACCCCATATGATTCATGATTCAAGAATGGAACCTCTCATCAAAAAAAAATTCCAATATTAATCAGATATTTAATAACCCGTAATAACATAGGTCATAAAAAACCCACCAAATGGCTTCTTATTCTCAAAAAGTACTCGGTAGTCCTCCAAACAAAACTACCAACCTAACTCATTCATTAATTCCCAACAAACCCAATGCCTCGCCCCTGAGAACAAAATACACTTTTGTTCCACAACTCTAAAAACTAAGACCAAATACATCGGCATCTATCCAAAAATACACTTTCTATATCCTTCAACTATTAAAAAATCATCCATAAGGATTATCATAATTTTGTTTCTAACTCACCACATCTGATTCCAAGAAACTACACAAGTCAATCCTATTCTAGCCATATTTTCTCAAAAATTCCCAACTACACCCACTAACACATCACACATATCTAAAACATGATGAATTAACTTCAAGAAGAATATTTGGATAACAAAAAAACCTAAATTGAGGCCTTTACCTAAAACTCTGTGTCATTCCTCCATTAGTCCCTTAATAGACCACGTAAGCCAATCATTTCCCCCACACTAAAGATATTTTAGACATAAGGGACTTACTCCTATGACTAATTTGATTCCCACCACCATATGAGAGTTCCCACCATGACCTCCCTAGCCACAATCATCCCCAACTCTAACAACGAACTCATGATCATCCCACTCATCACTATCATCAAACATTAAGATAGTTTCCCACCACACTCATTGATCCCAAAACACCAAAAAACTAATGATCAATCCATCTTCAAGATTATATTTCTCCCCACCATAAGACCCACCTACCAAAAATGAATATCAGGTAGACATAACTATGAAGCCATAAAAACACACAAAAAAGGAACAACCCAGAAAACCATCATAAGAACATCAAGATCTCTATCCTAAAACTCCAAAAAATCACATCTAGATACTAAATACCACATAGAACTCCTCAATAACTCCTTAATTGGGTTCAACACAACATACATGCCCTAGTAATGCCACAAATTTCTCTCTCAAACCATGAAACCTCAAAACATCCATCAAATACAAATGAATATCACCCGAGTATCTCTCTATCAACTATAGGAAACCATAATTTCATCCTAAAAAACCATTGGTATCTCTCAACACCCCAAATAAAATCAATCTATACACATTCACCAAACTCACTTGGATGGTTTCACGAAATCACGGCTTACAAACTAATTGAAAAATTCAAGAATAGGAACACTCATGGACAGAATAAATATCCAAGAAGGATGGTTAACATAGGTAACAGTCTCTTATTTTCAACAAACAACACACACCAATATTTAACCTAGTTTTCTGAAACACTAGATTGCTTCTAAGTGATTTCACCAAAACTAAAATCATTCAAATCTCAAGCCTCTCTAGTATCATTCATAGAAAAAAAAATTGAAGTCTTTGTTCTAGAAAAAATTCCATTATGTAACATTTACATTCAAAGAAGTGGATTTAAATTTAAATATCTTATTAAATATCATTAGTACATCTATATGAATTTAATGTAATAATTTACTAGAGTATTTGTCGCATTAAAAGGTTATAGTGGTTCCCCTAAATGATGAGAACCATCAAATTTATTGATGACTTTATTAAATGTAATTATATAGTAAAATAAAATTATATTATGGGCTATATAGAATAATTAATATCAGGTGTGAGTACTCATAATAAGAAGAGACTTAACCTCATAAAGTTACTAATCAGAAATCTCAATGACTAGGGATTATGTGAAAAACCAACTGTAACAACTCCACATGTTTATATGCTATTGGATATTCCATTTTGTGAGTTTGTTTAATGGTTATTATACATTAAAATTATTATTAATTTATACCATGACTCACTAAATTAAAAGTATTGTTGTATACCATTACGATAATAGTTATTGGTGGGGATTGGAATGTAGGGTGCATCACAAATGATGGGTTATTAACAAATAAATTGGGGTTTTATTTATCACTTCCACATTAATAAAAGTTGATATCTCAACCCTTTGATTGAAATAAAACTATCATATTAAATTCCATATTCATGGTGTAAGGAAAAGTCTTTTTGTGATGGTTAAATAAATATGTATCAAATATATAGGTTGGTGATGTGGATGTGTAGCCTACTGAATAAGATATTATATAAAAGGGATTAATTTGAATGGTGAGAACACAAATGTGATTGTAGAAATTGCAACTTTAACTTTTTTCTCTTAGGTTCCATGATGCATTTCTAGACAGTAATCTTGGAATTTATTCAAGGCCACCTAATTCTATTGAGAAATATGCCTAGAGGGTCACACACTATGTGTTCTTGCTGATATAAATTAAATTATATCTATGTTTAATTATTGAAATAAGTATTGTTCTCAAGACTTATGAATGATTTTATTAAAAAATATTTATTTCAAAAAATAATTAAGTATTTATTCATAAGTTAATTTTTAAATTCTGTGGATATATAATATTTATTAATTTATTTAATAAAAAATTAATTTATTTGGGAATTATGTAAATTTATAAGAGGACTTGTAGGCATAGATTGTGTCTAGAAAAAAATTGATTTACAACTACGTAAAACAATAATTATCATTGTGCCAGTTTGAAAACAGTGTAGAATAAAATAATATTATTATATTAATACATGAAATGGTGTTATATATGTTTTTAACATTTTATTAAGGGGACTTTTTAAATCAATTAATATAAAAACCCAAAACCTATGTCTATTAAAAGACCATTAATACCTTATAAGTGAGGTTAATCGATAATAATTGAACATAACATATATCTCTCAAGAATCCTCCTCTTCATTACCACATCCTCTAAATAATGAAAAGATCAAGATATATTTCCTCAAGATCAAAGAAACATTAATTGAACAATATGAAAAATGAAATATGATCAATCAATTGTGCTAACATAGGATGATTTAACAGTGTCATTTGGAGATCATAGAATCACATGTGGATCATTATTAGGGGGATTCTACACTTGGATACAATAATTATAATGATAGATTACCCAATAGGGTTTCAAAATTTCAACTTGTACTTTATAGAAATATCTCAAGAATAAGTATTATTTCTTTTGATATTATTTAATTAATTATAAATTTTACTTGAATAGGATCTTCTCTGCGTTTCATCATCTTTTCTTATTGACATTTGATTAGATAAATTTTATTAGTTGTGATGTTTATGTCTTGTAAAATAAGGATATGATATATCAAATCAGACATTTTCTAAGTTGACATCAGTGTAGATAAGCGCTTATACTATGCCCATATCCATAAAGTGGTTTCATAGGATTCGTGCCCAAATTTATAATTATTTACATTATTTTTTTCATTGCACATTTAGATGTTAAAATTAATTTTCTTGTTTTAATTCATTCTGGATCTATCATCAAAATACCCTCTTTCTCTTCCTCATCTCTTGATAATTTTACCAAGATCAATTAATAATTAAAAAAATAACATTTTAAAACCCCTATAGAGATACCATATATTTTGGGTAGATAATATGAGACTACATGGCATGTTATCCTTTCTTACATGATGTGTTTCCATGTATATTGCACAAATATCCCAAGGTGGATTTCATCTCATCATGTATTTAATATATGTTATGTTAAATAAATGCACCAAATGTTCACTAGCCAAGGTGGAACACCACTTTACCTCATTTTCACACCATGTGGATTGACTATATGTAGTATAGTCTATCAATTTCATGCTAGAAAATAGAGTTTCAAAAAGAATCATGTAATTAATACACCGTGTTTATTGAATACATGAATCTTATATAATGGTTGTTATATAACTTGAAGAACATGCCATGTATTCTTTCTACATATCATGTACTTCATAAATGTCTATGATAAGTACACACCTCATTCATAGGCATGTACTGCAGATACTTGATGATGAAAAGTGCACACTATGTGGTTGGCTGGAACACAACATGTACATTACCTATTTTCAAAAAAATATTAAATTCAATTAAATAATACATTAAACAAAATTTACTTGAGTTCCAAGGTTAATTAAGTTTATAGTACAAATTCTTCATTGGTTATTATAATATATTAAATTATTTATTAATTGTTTGTATTATTCCAATCTATGAATCATTTATATTTATTTTATAATAAATACACTTCATTTTAAATTGTATGGGATATATATTTTTCATGTTTTTTATTTAGAATGAAATTAAAATGACACCCAATTAAATAATGAAACATTCAATTCACACAATATATTCTATTACTGCATTATCTACAACTAAATTTACACCGAGTAGTTTGGATACATAATAATCAAGTTGCTTCCAAGTACAAATTGGTGTACTGTTTTCCTGATTTTTAAAGAAAATTAAATTATTTATTTTATTAAAAATCAAGGCATATGGGAATTAAGAAATGATTATATAAAATTAGATAAAATGAATAAATTTATTAATAAGATAATAAATTGAATTAATTCTGGAATGTTTTATCTTATTAAATAAAAATAGAAATGAATGTTGCTAGATTTTTTAAATTTATAATCATTTCATGTGTATGATTGATCATGATATATAAACAGGCCTACGTATGTGTTCGTTTTATTTAATTTTATTTTATTTCAAGAATTTGTAATTATTTTTAATAAATTAAATATGACAGCTTGTGATTCATCCCTCCCTCTTTAGTTATGTATGACCTATGTGTCCATGGTTTTTTATGTAAACCCTCCTAACTAACCCTTTTATTCCCATAACCTAAATTTGAGGTAAAATATGTATGTAATAGAAGTAGTATCTTAAGGCACATAGAGTTAGTTCTAGGTGGAGTCAAGGTGCAGATTATTTAAGATGAAACCAATATGAATCTCACATGGGAGATACATTGGTGCAAAGGAGGATTGTTGAAACTCATGCCAAGACCAAAACAAGGGCCTTTCCCATGGGTCCTAGGTTTATTTATTGTCCACTAAAAAATAATACATTAGATAAGCTCATGATTTTATAATTTATTTATTTATTTTATTTATGTCCTATGCAAGATTTACTTTATGAATGCAAGACTGCAATCACATAAAAAAATGACCTAATATGAAAAGTTTGAATTAAAATAATGGTGTTATGCATAATTTTTTATAACATAACACTTATAATCTACAATGAAAAATACATTTAATAGTAAAAGTCATTTCAAAGATAAAATAGTAAAATTTATGCAGAGTAATAAAAATATCACAAGATAAAATTAATCCATTAAGACTTAAATTTTTTGAATTAAGATGACCCCATTGTTAAACTATCAGTTCGACCTCTATCGAGGGAACTCTTAATTATTGTGAATCATTAACTAATATAATGGGTAGACTTAACCAAATATGTATTGGGTTCAAGTGACTTCATCTATCTTAAAATAGTTTATAAACAAGTATAGAGAAAATATTACTATTGATTTATATATTGGGGCATCCACTCAATGATTCATAAATATTACAAATTGAAGTTAGAAGGACATCCTACCTAATTACTATCTTATGATTTTTATGGCATCTATTGGATAATAATAATGAAAATATAGATCCTTTACATTATATTTCCTATAAATATGTGATATTCTATTTTAAAAGGTGAGGGTTGTTCAGAACTGATAAAATGGATAAGGAATTAGTTAAATTAAAATTATTATAATATTGTATAAATTATGATCATGTAAAGTAATAATAATATAATATTTTATAATTTTATTATAATGGAAATTTAATCAACCACTTTATCCCTATGATCAATTTTGGAGGAAGGAAATATATTTGCTGGCAATAACTTCCTGGAATTGTTTTTAAGCCTACAGGAAGTGTTGTGACCTAAATGGAAATACTACAAGATAGAATCTTAACTTCTTGATATATATTCTAATAAAGATTGTAATAAAGATTTAGTTGACTATGATAAACACCTAAGAGAAGCAGTACATGTTTAGTTATTAATGATTTGATCCATTTATAACGAACTCATTAAGTCACATGAAGATATGGATACTTATACCATGTTCTTGCATCTCTATGGTCTAAATTGAAAGTGGGAAAGATAGGAAAAGTTAGAGAATTCCAATATTCTCTATCGGTTAGAACATGGAGATTGTGCACTGCCTGGGCCTCACATTGACAAAATCATTGTATAATTTTAGTTCCAATAGGGGCAAATGGAAGAAAACAACACTCCCATAAAAACAAGCAATGAGAAGCTACAGTTATATTCATTATCAATTGAAAATTATTTTTTCTACAAATTAGGTATTATAAACCTCATGTATTTTTTACATATGTATTCAAATATATAAACTAAGAATATTTCAAAAAACTATATCAGAATGTATTAAGATCTACGGGCAACTAATGAAGCTATATTTTTTATTGTGGGTATTGGGGACTACTATCTCACTCCAGAAGGAAAGATATAGATTTATAAAGATTATTATTATGTACCATTAGTTATAAAAAATATTGTGTCAACATCTATAATTGATAAAAATGTATTTATTTTCAAATTTTGGAATAATTGTTGAATCTTTTATAAATAAATAATTTTTTATGGTATGGAATATATAAATAACATGCTTTTCATGTCGTATTACACAAACCAAGTAATGGAAATTGATAATGAGAATAGTTCTGATGATTCATACCACACTCAAATATAGAATAACAATTTAGGTCTTGTAAAAAATAATATTGGATCAAATTACAACAATATGGATATTTAGATTCCATCGAACTAAATATGCTTGGTTTATCTCATGTATGTTTACAAGAAAAAAAATAACCTAACATCTATTTAGTGTAAAGGGTGAAACAACCATTGATACATTCAATTTGGTTCATACCAATTTTTTTATAACTCTTTAGTGGAATCAAGGGGTGGGTATTCATACTTCATAACTTTTAGTGGTAATTTTAGTAAATATTTATATTTATAATAAATAAGGTATAAATAATATTACTTTGAGAAATTAAAGGAATATAAGAATGATGTTGAGAACCATCTTCGTAAAAATATAAAAAACTCTACTAAAACCATGGTAGATAATAGCTTAATCAATTCCTCATTCATTATTTATAGGAGTTTTGGATTCTACCCAACTCACTTATCCTCATACTCTATAATAGAACAGTGTAATTGAAAGGAGGAATTGCACCTTGTTAGACATGGTGATAGCAATGATGTGTTATGTCAGTATTACATTATCCTTTTGGGGATATAAATTATAGATAGTATCACAGATTCTAAATTGAGTTCAAACTAAAATGGAATATTTTATTACATATGAATTTTTTTATAGAAATAAACTTGTGTTGTCAAATGTGCGAGTGTGGGGTTGTGAAGCA
This sequence comes from Viscum album, assembly GCA_963277665.1. Lineage (NCBI taxonomy): Eukaryota > Viridiplantae > Streptophyta > Magnoliopsida > Santalales > Viscaceae > Viscum > Viscum album. Next base: position 298,174,955 of record OY728137.1, on the reverse strand, counting down.
TTTGTTAAGCCTATTTTTGGGAATAAACTGCACACTGAACTGCCATGTGTATCATTATAAAATATGCCTAGGAAATAAGGGTATACTTATTATATGACCCTTCAAATGAAATGGTTCGGGTTGACATGTGTTTTACATTCCTTGAGAAGTATCATATCTTAATAATATATAGTGGGGGTAAGGTAGACTTAGATGAATTCCAGGATCTAGATACAAAATAGTTGGAACAATAAAAGACTCTTGAAATCTCCATGTAATAGAATATTCTAAATAAACAACTACTTTTTGAGTATAAGAGAGGTTATATAACCGAAATGATGGGGTTTTCTAGTAATTGGGGATGATAACTCATAATTAGATGATAATAATGGTCCCATATCCTACAAAGACATAGTCAGTAGCACAAATATTTTCAAATAGAAGGAATATGTGGATTGAAAAATGGAATCCCTATACCAAAACCATATCCTTATTTTGGTTGATCATTCAGTGGGTGTAAACCCCTTAGGTTTTAAATAGGTATTTAAGAAGAAGCTTGACATGGATGGAAAATTCAGTACTTATAATGCATTATTGATTATAAAAGGGATCAAACATCATCATGGAATAGACCGTGATAAAATATTTTCACCAGTTTCAATGATGAAATCCATTATAATTCTACTTTCTATTATAGTTTACGATGACTATGAGTTTTGGAAAATATATTTCAAAACAAAAATCCTTAATAGGAACCTTCTGGAAGACTTATTTCTGACACATCCTAATAGATTTGTGACTCAAAAGGATTCCCATAGGGTATGTAAATTGAAACTGTCAAATTATAAATTAATGAAAATATCTAGTTTCTGGAAAATTTTATTTGAAGAACCCATAATGGAATCTGTTTTTATAAATAACAAATGTGATCCTTGTGTCTATAAGAGGTTTAGTGGGAGTGCCGTCATTTTTTTAATAGTTTATGTTGATTAAATTATACTTTTTTTAAATGAGATACCAGCCTTATAGTTTTTTTAATCAGGGTTAAACACATTCTTCCCAAGGAAGGACTTAGTCATTGTTTCATATATACATTGCATCGAGATCATTAATGATATATCTAATAGGAATTTTAATCCAAGTAAAATTACATACATTCACAATATACTGAGAATATTTTATATGGCACAATGATAGAGTTTATTTTTTCGATTTTTATGTGTAATTAAAATCTCCAAAAAAATCCCATGATGCATGAGGAAATACAAAGGGTGGAAAAGATTCCATATGCGTTGATGATTTTTTAGTCATGTATACTATACTATGTACTTGGCTAGATGTCACCAATGTCATTAGTAATGTAAGAAGATATAAAGTTGACCCTAATTATCACTATTTTATAGTAATCAAGACTAACCTTAAGTAACTATGGTGAAGTAAGGATCTTTCTCAAGTCTATGAATGAGATGAAGAAATATCCATCAATTGATATGTTGATTATAGTTTCTTAACAGATGAAGATGATTTGAAATCACAAATGGGATACATCTTCACTCTCAATGGAGGTACTATGAGATGGAAGAGCTCCATAAAAGTAATGGTCATAGATTTTATAGTAGATCCTATGTATATTGTGGATTTTAAAGGATCTAACGAAGTATTTTGGACATCAAAAATCATCCTCGAGATTGATGTGATTATAAGCTATAAAAATTCATCAAAAATTTGTTTTGATAATACTAAAAGTGTGGACCATGTAAAGGATCCAAGATCCCATCAATGAACAAATCAAATAATTAAAAAATATTATCTATTGAGGGATTTTTTTAGAAAGGTAGATTAATAGTGGGCAGAGTCTCTATAGAAGAGAATGATTTGGACCCCGTGAATAAATTGTTAACTCAGTATAAACATGATTCATCATGTGAGTTCTAATAGAATAAATTTTATATAATGCTTTCTCTCGTCAACGTTGGAGTCTATGGGAATAATTTTTCTAAAATATATTTATATCTTATTACATATCATTCATAAGTTTTCATGAATTCAATCTAATAACGTCCTAGAGTATCAATCACACTAAAAGAACTACTACAAATTGGCCCTTTATCTGTGCTAAAAACCGACATTAAAAACGCTAGAAAAGTGCAGTAAATGTTGGCGAAGATAAAGGGGGTCCCCTTTATCAGCGCTCCGAAAAGCACTCATAAAGGCCCCCCTTTATCAGTGCTGAGAAAGGTTACCTTTATCAGTGCTTTTCGGAGCGCTCATAAAGGGGACCCCTCCCCCTTTATCTTCATCAGCATTTACAGCACTTTTCTAGTGCTGGTAAAAAGGTTCCTTTATCAGCCCTATCTTGAGCGCTGATAAAGGGCCATATTATCAGCGCTCAAGATAGCACTGATAAAGGGCCCTATTATCAAGGCTCAAGATAGCCCTGATAAAGGGCCCAACTGTCAACGTTCAAGATAGCTCTGATAAAGGTGTCCTTTATCAGCGCTCAATATAGCGTTGATAAAGGCTCCTTCAGCTGCACCTGCAGAATGAGCACCTTCAGAAACTAGCACCTGCACCTGTACAATACAGCACTTGTACACCTGTAAAAAACAGCACCCTCACACAATATTTTGATGAAAAATCCTATATACATTTACATAACATCATTAATACAAAAAAAACACACTTCTATATACATTTCAAACAATGTTCTACATGGTTACAATTACAATTATCCAACAACAGTTATAAACATTAATGTTTCATCCTTTGATATCCATGATCCTCTCAAAAATTATCGTCCATAGTATTTGTTGTCTAACCAAGAATCTGAACTCAAGGAAAAAGATCACCTATATAAGAAACCAAATATTATGTTAGTAATAAAATAATGAAATAAATTAAAACATTAATATGAAAGAATACATTAATATGAAATGTGAAACTAAAACATGCAAATGATAAACTCAAATGTTTTCATTCTAATAACAATGAAAGGGAATAATGTAAAATCAATATGTTTTTGGATGATTTGTCTCATTTAATAAATACTGATTCTTTATCTAATGAAAAGCATTACCAGTCACATCGTGAGTCAGATTGAGGTGTGGTCAATTCTTACCCCTCAAAAATGACTCATGGATTATTTTCCTAATGTATCAAAACAATCAGAACGCGTTTTTTCTCTTTCCCTATGTCAGTGGTGTTGTTTTCTAAAGTTAATGTCAATTTCAAACTGATATCAGACACTTTTAGCCATACCGATCTCACCGTGCATCGGATTGAGGTGAGGTCAATTCGTACACCTCAAAAATGACTCATGGATCGTTGTCATAAAGTATAAAAATAATCCGAATGCGTTTTCTCGGTATTCCATATGTCAGTAGTGTTGTTTTCTAAATTTAATATCAATTTGAAAGTGATATCAGACACTTTTCACCATACCGGTCACACCGTGCATCGGATTGGGGTGAGGTCAATTCGTACATGTCAAAAATGACTCATGGATCATTGTCCTAAAATATCAAAACAATCCGAACAATTTTGCTCAGTTTTCCGTATGTCACTTATGTTGTTTTCTAAATTTAATGCCAACTTCAAACTGGTATCAGACAAATTTAGCCATTCCGGTCAGATAGTGTGACGGATTGAAGTTTGGTCAATTCGTACACCTCAAAAATGACTCATGGATCGTTTTCCTAAAGTATCAAAACAATCCAAATGCATTTTCATAGTATTCCATATGTCATTTGTTTTGTTTTCTAAAGTTAATGTCAATTTGAAACTAGTATCAGACACTTTTAGCCCTAACAGTCACACCGTGCGTCGGATTGAGGTGTGGTCGATTCTTACACCTCACAAATGACTCCTGTATCGTTTTCCTGAAGTATCAAAACAATCCAAATGTGCTTGCTCAGTATTCCGTATGTCATTTGTGTTATTTTCTAAAATTAATGTCAATTTGAAACTATTATCAGACACTTTTATCCATACCGGTCACACCGTGCATCAAATTGAGGTGTGGTCGATTCGTACACATCACAAATGACTCATGGATCGTTTTCCTAATGTATCAAAACAATCCGAATGTGTTTTCTCGGTATTCCGTATGTTAGTAGTGTTGTTTTTAAAAGTTAATGTCAATTTGAAAATGGTATCACATACTTTTAGCCATACCGGTCACACCGTACGTCGGATTGAGGTGTGGTCAATTCGTACACGTCAAAAATGAATCACGGATCTTTTTCCTAAAGTATCAAAAAAATCTGAGTGTGTTTGCTTAGTTTTCCGTATGTCACTTGAGTTTTTTTTCTAAAGTTATGTCAATTTGAAACTGGTAGCAGACACTTTTAGCCATACTGGTCACATCGTGCGTCAGATTGAGGTTTTGTAGATTCGTACACCTCACAAATGACTCATGGATCATTTTTCTAAAGCATCAAAACAATCCTAATGCGTTTTCTCAGTTTTCCGTATGTCAGTAGTGTTGTTTTTTAAAGTGAATGTCTATTTGAAACTGGTATCAGACACTTTTAGCCATACCGGTCACACCGTGCATCAGATTTATGTTCGGTTGATTCATACACGTCAAAAATGTCTCATGGATTATTTTCCTAAAGTATCGAAAAATCCGAACATGTTTTCTTAATTTTCCGTTTGTCACTTGTGTTTTTTTCTAAAGATAATGTCAATTTGAAACTGGTATCAGACACTTTTAGCCATACCGGTTATACCATGCGTCAGATTGAGGTTCGGTCATTTCGTACACCTCACAAATGACTAGTGGATCATTTTCCTAATGTATCAAACCAATCTGAACATGTTTTCTTGGTATTCTGTATGTCAGTAGTGTTGTTTTTTAATGTTAATGTCAATTTGAAACTAGTATCAGACACTTTTAGCCATACCGGTCACAATGTGCGTCGGATTGATGTACAGTCAATTCGTACACGTCAAAAATGACTCATGGATCATTTTCCTAAAGGATCAAAACAATCCGAATGCGTTTTCTCAGTTTTCCATATCTCACTTGTGTTGTTTTCTAATGTTAATGTCAATTTGAAACTGGTATTAGACACTTTTAGCCATACCGATCACATCGTGCGTCGGATTGAGGTGCGGTTGATTTTTACACCTCACAAATGACTCATGGATTGTTTTTGTAAAGTATCAAAACAATCCTAATGCATTTTCTCAGTATTCCATATGTCAGTAGTGTTGTTTTCTAAAGTTAATGTCAATTTGAAACTAATAACAGACACTTTTATCCATATCGGTCGCACCATCCGTCAGATTAAGGTGCGGTCGATTCGTACACATCACAAATGACTCATGGATTGTTTTACAAAAGTATAAAAACAATCCGAACGTGTTTTCTCATTTTTTCGTATGTCACTTGTGTTGTTTTCTAAAGTTAATGTCAATTTGAAACTGGTATCAGACACTTTTAGCCATACCGGTCACACCGTGCGTCAGATTGAGGTGTGGTCAATCCATACACCTCAAAAATGACTCATGGATCTTTTTCCTAAAGTAACAAAACAATCCGAATGTGTTTTCTCGGTATTCTATATGTCATTTGTGTTGTTTTCTAAAGTTAGTGTCAATTTGAAACTGGTATCAGACACTTTTAGCCATACCGGTCACACCGTCCATCGGATTGAGGTGCAGTCGATTATTACACCTCGCAAACGACTCATGTATAGTTTTTCTAAACTATAAAAACAATTTGAATGTGCTTTCTTGTTATTTCATATGTCATTTGTGTTGTTTTCTAAAATTAATGTCAATTTGAAACTGTTACCAAACACTTTTATCAATACCAGTCACACCGTGCATTGGATTGAGGTGTGGTCGATTCGTACACCTCAAAATGACTCATGAATCACTTTCCTAGAGTATTAAAACAATCCTAATGCATTTGATCGATATTCTTTATGTCAGTAGTGTTGTTTTTAAACTTAATGTCAATTTGAAACTGGTATCAGACACTTTTATCCATAACGGTAACACTGTGCATCGGATTGTGGTTTGGTCGATTCATACACATCAAAAATAACTCATGGATCATTTTACTAAAGTATCAAAACAATACAAACACGTTTTCTTGGTTTTTCGTATGTCACTTGTGTTGTTTTCTAAAGTTAATTTCAATTTGAAACTGGTATCAGACACTTTTATCCATACCGGTCACACCGTGCGTCGGATTGAGGTGTGGTCAATTTTTACACATCACAAATGACTCATGGATCATTGTCCTAAAGTATCAAAACAATCCGAATGCGTTTTCTCAGTTTTCCATATGTCAGTAGTGTTGTTTTCTAAATTTAATGTCAATTTCAAACTAGTATCAGACACTTTTAGTCATACAAGTCACACCGTGCGTCAAATTAAGGTGCGGTCAATTTGTACATCTCAAAAATGAATCATGGATCATTGTACAAAATTATCAAAACAATCCAAATGCATTTGTTCAGTATTCTGTATGTCAGTAGTGCTGTTTTCTAATGTTAATGTCAATTTAAAACTGATACCAGACACTTTTATCCATACCGATCACACCGTGCATCGGATTGAGGTGGGGTGGATTCTTACACCTCATAAATGACTCATGGATCGTTGTCCTAAAGTATCAAAGTAGTATGAATGCATTTTCTCGGTATTCTGTATGTCAGTAGTGTTGTTTTCTAAAGTTAATGTCAATTTCAAGCTGGTATCATACACTTTTAGCCATATCGGTCACACCGTGCGTTGGATTGAGGTGTGGTCAATTCGTACACCTCACAAATGACTCATGGATCGTTTTCCAAAAGTATCAAAACAATATGAATGTGTTTGCTCGGTTTTCCATATGTCACTTGTGTTGTTTTCTAATGTTTATGCCAATTTGAAACTGATATCAGACACTTTTATCCATACTGGTCACACCGTGCGTTAGATTGAGGTGCGGTCAATTCGTACACGTCACATCTGGACACCCCCTCCCTCTTGGACACACCCCCTCTCAAACACCCCCCCCCACTCCTAGACACCCCCTCCCTCCTGGACACCCCCCACCCACATATAAGGGTAGCTAAAATTAGAAAATTGAAAATCCAAGATATTTGTTACCATCAAGATTTTAAGATGATTGTGAATGGACTGAATGACTATGCATCAATCGACTTCCACACTATCGACCAGTGTAGTCCAATGAGTTATTATTTACTAGAAATACAAATCATATCTAAAACCATTCTTCATAACCTAAAGATATAAATCATAATAAAGGTTGATCATATATGCTCAGTAAGTGTAAACAAGGTAGATATCAATGATCCTATATGCATAACATTAGTATGAATTCACCTTCATTCTATTTGTGTACAATATTCCATCAAGTATGTTGCCCATTCGTTTCTAAACACATTTATATCATCTTCTGAATATGAGTTTTTGCGACAGTAATGTTAGTACTGAAAAAAGATAAATACACAAAGGATTAATAAATATTTTAAATGAACTCGTAATTATTTTTGAAAATACCTCGTCAGGGATGCTAGTTTCTTGATGAAATACGATCTCTTTCATAAATTTACAAACATAATAACCACAGTCCTTTCCATTTGTTTGTTTTGGACACTGTAGAAACATAGAGAAAAAAAGTAATTTTTTTTATATGTGTTTGGATAGTGAAATGTTATTATATATACCCGAATACTTTTCCAGTTTTAGTTCTTGTAGGCTTGCTCATCCTTATTCCCTGGATTCATTCCATGCATTAGATGATATTGATGCACCTCCCTATCATAACATAATCCTTATTAAAATATAAAATAAATTATATAACTAGATGTTTAGTTTTAAAATGTTGGATCTAGTGTATTAAAAATTAACATACTACATCATGCATGGTCAGTTTGTTGGATATCCATGAGTTGAATCAAGAAAATAAATCTTTGGAGTATCTAAGTTGACTGCAATCAGCATCCAATGCTCCCTAAAACTACAAAACAAAAATAAGTGAAGAAAGAAATGAAAATATAGTTGATATGATTAAATTTTAGAGTTTTACCCATGTATCATTGGTATTAAAATGAGTATGTCATCCGTAATTTTGTTTTCAAATGATTTGAGTAGGGATGACATTATTGCAGCCTCTTTATCAGAATCTATTTCTTCTTTTGAAGAGGTGGTGTGAGGACTAACGAGTCCAAATTTTTGTTCATGGGGAAATACCTTCAATTGTTTTTCATATGTACACCTGCGAAAAATATAAAATGTATTTAGTCATTATTATCAGAGTATATCAGCTTTTTTATAATCAATTGATGAAAAATACCTCATGTATACATTTAAAACTGAGGAACCTAGCCATTCATACTTGAGGATTTCATTTACATTTTCAGCACTAATGAAATATGATGTTTCCTCTCCATATATATTTTTTTCAAAAACAACTGTGTGATCATTGCTATCTATCAACTTTGTATCCACATGAGCCTGCAATGATATTAACTGTGGATATAGAACGGGCGGGGTGAAGGTGCTCTTAGAAGACTGTTTCAATCGGTTGGTTGATCCTTAAGATAGTTTTGAGCTGATATTCCATTTCACCCCCTTCTCTTTGACATTTTGTAATAACAATCATCGGTTAAGACCTTTTTCCATTAAATTTTAAAGTTACAGCCTGAAAAATAACTTGGAAATGGATACATCCTTGTCGACATTTTTTTACAATAGCCGACGGCCATGCGATGAATGTTCCAACAGCTTATTCAACCGTATGAATGTCTTCATCATCATTTGGAACAGGTAGCTAGGAACTCGGCTCATTATCTACGTTAATTGACACTCTGAAATGATCTATTGGAAGTTGTCTATTGTGTAGCATGTCATTCTGCATATTGAACACCATATCCCTTGCTACAAGGCAATAGGTCGGAGTTGCTAGATATAAATCATAGTCATTTTCACCTTGTAGAATATTAGTACAGGAAAGGTATCAATGTCTATGTCAATCACATTTCACATAAACAATTATTAAAACATTAATTGCCTTATCTAAGTCGGGTTTTTAGGGGAATGGCTTGACTCAAAGCAGGTGGGGGTGGGGCGGGATCATCACGCACGGGTTGTTGTTGAGTTGTTTCTTCTCTTTGCCTCTCCCCCATCAATGTTGCTACCATTTCTCTCTGGTATTGTAATTATTCTTGAAAAATAGATAATTTTTCTTGCAGATTTTCCATTTTTCATTTTCATTGTCTTCTTGTTTTTGTTTTTGAAAATATGTTCGGGGTGTCACCCCAATACCCGCACTTCTGACGAGGCCATACCGGTATGGCCGCTTCAAGGCTGTTGAAAGTATGTCTACATCTGGTGTGGGTTTTGTTGATTCCTATTACTATTTCAGATAGAAAATATATAAATATAAGTATTCAATGTAATGTAATAGCAATTTAAAACAAATAAAATTTATTTTATGTCATACGTATAATTGTTTCCCACAATTTTTGTGTGTTTTCATCTATCAGTATCCCCTCATTATTTACAAGAGCCTCCTTCCATAGCACATGGCATGGGATGGATTTGGATTTCGATTTCGATTCGTCAATCTGCATATAAATAGAGAAACATGGTTATGGTGTTGTTTTATGTCACTTATAAGTAGTATGATAGATTTAAAAGATGTACTAATTTTTTCTCAAGTGAAGTGTACCCCAACCTTGCTTTACGGTAAGGGTACGCTGGTTCTGATATGAATTTTTTATTTTCAGCACTCAATTGTTGTTTCATAAATAAAAAATTGTCAATCAAAGTGATGAATACAAGCAGCGTCAAACAACGTATTACCCCACACAATGTACCTGAAAAGTCTGCTCCCCACGACGGTTGATAAACACGTCCCATTCTCCTTGGGATATCAAGTGTGCATAAAGAGGGGGTGTATGCGGCTTGATTTTCCCTTCAGCATCATTAAGATGATATTTCGTTAAAATTGTGCGGAATTCTCTATGAATCCTTCCTACAAATCTTAATAGATTTTCCTTGTGCGAGGAATCTACTATAAATGCACTCTGCAATGGATGATGAAGAGTAAGTCAATGTTTTGGTATTTTATATTAATAAGTTAGAAAAATGAAATCATAATGTTACCGTAATCTCTTCCCACATTAGTGTCTTAAGACCAGTGACAACATGGTGCCACGATTTTAGACCCTTTAATTTTAAATCATTCATTGAAACGATGTTCTTGATATTTGATTAATACCCTTCTGGAACCTTTACGTCATTCAAGAAGTTGAAAAACTGATATCTCTCTTGCCTGGAAAGAGTGTAAGCAGTAGGAGGAAGAAAAGTTCATTTTTCACCCTTCACTGGTGCCAAATCTTCTCGTATTCCATCTCAACCATGTACGCTCTAGCCTTAATTCCATCCTTCGTTTTTCCGGGTGCATTTAGCAACGTGTCGATGACACTATCACATACATTTTTTGCAATATGCAAAACATCAAGAAAATTTCTAACATATAGAAAATTATAGTATGGTAATTCAAAAAAAATGATCTCTTTTTCCAACCAGTTTTTGTAAGGTTTTTCGAAAACGGTTTACCAAAAGTAGTGTTCAAATCTTTTACCTTCTCAAACAATTGATCACATGTTAGTGGAGACAGTGTTGTACATTCTTCGGAACTTCTGTCGAATGATTTTATGGAAGATCGGTACTTATGCCGTCGGGGTAGAAATCTGTGACGTCCTAAAAACATGGTTTTTGATGAATGTTTCAACCTAATTGATTGTGTACCTTGTTCGAAAATAGGACACCCTTGAGTTCCTTTAATGTTATATCCTGAAAAATTTCTATAAGCAGGAAATTCATTTATCGTCCCGTACAACATGGCTTTCAAAGTGAAATCTTCTTTCTTGTAAGCATCATACAACGTGACACCTGAATCCCACAATATTTTCAAATCTTTGATCAAAGGATCCAAATAAACATTAATATCATTACCCTGTTGTTTTGGTCCTGATATAAGAATAGATAACAGGATGTATTTTTGTTTCATGCATAACCACGATGGTAAGTTATAATTTACCAATATAACCGGCCATGTACTGTGACTGCTACTTTGAAAAAACAAAAGGATTCAACCCATCTGTAGATAATGCCAGACGATGGTTTCTCGGATTGTTTCCAAATTCAGGATACCCGTGATCAATTCTCTTCCACTGAGGAGAGTCTGACGGGTGACATAGTTTCCCATCTTTAATTCTTGTATCTGTATTCCATGTCAATTTTCCTCCATTCTCCTCACTTCTATATAGGTGCATAAAATATGGAATGATTTTAAAGTACCATAAAACATTCGTAGGACTAGAATAATCTTTCTTGTATCGAGAAGCACCACACATTGGGAATTCTTTAAGTGATTTGTGGTCCTTGTGAAACAATATACAGTCATTCGGGCAGGTGTGTATTCTTTCAGAGATCATACCCATCGATCGTAGTATTCATTTGGCTTCATATGTTCAGTTTGGGAGTTCATTATCTTCTAGGAGCATGTCATTCAGGAGAGCAAGTAGTTCCGTAAAACTGGCATCACTCCACCCATTTCCTACTTTCAAATTATACAGCTTCAGTACGGCTAACAATACAGTATATTTAGTGCAACCAGCATACAATGGTGTTGTTTCATAACTCTTTAACTTCTCAAACAATTTTGGGAAATCACGAAGTTCATCTTCAACTGTCCTTGTCATTTCTTCAATACAATCTTCATCATCATTCACATCTGTAGCTACACCCTCCATACGATCGTCTTCACTGTTCACGCTTGTAATCATATCAGATCTTCCATAAAATGTCGTGCTATCTCAGCCACTACCTACATTCGTTTTTCCCCATGTTTATTCCAATATGTATAACTTTGATCTATTCCGTGACAAATATGGTGTTCTTCCAAATCCTCTGGACTAATTTTTCTTGAATAACAATAGTCTAAACACAGACATAGGATTTGAGAAGGGTCACATGCATGATCTCCTGTAAACTTGATAAACTCTTTCAAGCCATCTTCATACTCTTTTTTCAAACTATTGGCATTCATCCGTTATTTATTCATATTCATGGTCTTTATGGGTTCGATCTCAAACATTCCTAATATTATATTTTAATTAATCAAGTAGCATTGTTTGGGTTTTATAGAAAAAATCATGGTACAAATGCCTCTATAATGAAATAGAGTAACCTACCCCATAAAATGTGAGAGTACTTGAACTCCATCTATATACGGGGGATTGTTCCTTGTCTTTTGTATATCTCCATGGAGTACATAAAACCTATACATGGAGGAATCTTCACTGAAACATTGGGGTGTACCATACTCCATATTTTCTCCAAACATCTCACTTGTCACTTTTCAAATCTCAAGAAGTGTTAAGATAATTAAAATATCCAAACCACATCGTGTCCAATTTCAAATGAATGAGGGAATCATAATATTTTGATCTACATGAGAAGATATTTATAATGGGCTACTCATATATGAAATATTATCATCTAAGTGAAAAATAAATAATAATAATGAAATTAACATAGCACACAATTTGTTCAATGGATACACAATGTGTAGGGTTCTCAGTCAAGGTTGGTTGTATACAACCATTTCTAAACTCGTGTAAAATCCATATACATGGTGTGTCCAGTAGGGTGAACATAATCTATGGATAAGATACCTGATTTAATCTGATATATATCTAATTAATTCCAAGTTATTCTTACAAAGACTACATGATGCATTTGAAAATACATGACATATAGGAAAACTTAAGCTATAGGTGTGTACTTTAGATACAAAATGAGTCACTTAACCGGCTATGCATCACATTTTTGTGGAATACATGGTGTGTAGTCCATACATGACCACTAGGGGTGTATAGTTTATACACATCAAGTTTCTATGGTATCTATACACGGTGTGAGTGAAGTAAAACACATATCATATGGTTCTACCATTATTTCATGGCATGTACATGGTTTCATGCTGAAGTATATATCTTGGAGGTACATTGTGTGTGACCTACGTTCACATGACATGTAACATTTAAAATAAAACGTATTCCAAGTTTGAGTCCGAAGATGAGTCATGTTGTGTAAATTTTGGAAATAACTATTGTCTGGCATTAAAATCTATAGAAAATCAGTGTATGGTGTAGCATGTTCCATTTAATAATACTACATACCATGTATTTAAAAATAAATAGAATCTAAAAAACATCATCTTCACACCATAAAGTGTCTCATAGAGTCCACTAGAAGTGCTTTTTTAGGATTCAGTGGAATTTCACTAGTAACAAAATGGTGGTGCCATTGAAATGGGTAAAGTTTGGATTGATATTCAATGGTGGAATAACTACAACATGAAAAAAATGGCATATCAATCATGCCAACAACCGCAACACCATACAAAAACACAATCATGCTCACAATTGCAACACCATACAAACAAAACAATCACAATTTTAGATTTTATAAAGCATAACTTATTAAATTTTGTTTGCTAATTCAGGGTTTATCACAGAAGTTTTATCATCCTGGGGAGTTCATTCATAATTCAAGTATACATAAATTACCAATTTTTATATTCAAATTTTCAACAACTACCAACCCACATGCAATTTATTTAATGTGCAAACAAGGACCACCAACGACCATGATTTTCAGTAGGGAATTTAGCCCGTACATTTCACATTATAGCCATCAGTATCAAATATTAATAACATGAAAAAAAGAGGAATCTAATGAGTAACAAGAGAAAACTCACCGTGAAGATGTCGTTAAGCACATGGTAGAGCTGCGTTCGTGGGAGAGGAGAGGCGCACAACAAAGGAGATTTTCAACTGAAAATAAAACATAAAATAGGGGAAACTCATGAGAATAAAATAATCTAAAACCGAGTACACTATTTACCACATACCACAAACCCCAAGAACCCACTAAAACCAAAATCAACCCACACCATGGTTAAACACACCTTAAGATAATAAGAAATTATAGAACCCACCTTCGATAGAACGAGTTCAACAGAATTTTTAAAATATAAAAGATGTACATGCAATGGGTAAGCCCTGACCAATAGGTCCATCTTACTAGGTATAATCCCCAAGTTTATTCTAGATAGCATATCCCAAATGATTAAGCCCTGATAAAACCTCTGTCATCACACCTTTCATGACACATAAATCCTAATCGCATGACTTTAAACATCATGGTACAATATTTTCAACAAAACATGTGGTATCTAGTGAGTAGGATCATATCCCTATTCAAACTCAATGAGCCTACCCATACATCTTGACTAAAATTAGGGGGAACACACATATTTAAAATGGGACACCCTTGGTACTCTTTTCCAATCTTAACATCACACCATGCCAAAACTCACCACACGATCACCAGTTACCCAACATTATTCCAAAACCAAAGGAATATACCCATGCTTCATTACCCTAAACCCATCCATCTTGGTTCAATAGTGATGGTCACATTGAACCATTCTATAAATCAATAAGGTTAGTAATCCAAATGATCATGTCCCTTAACCCAGTAATAACACCAAAACTCAATAATAGAGAGTGCTTCCCTTATACAAATCCAAGGCATGACCATTCCATCGCTATCAACTTGATAACACCTAATATGCATCAATAACTCATGTCAAATAATATACCCTAGATTTATGTATCTAAGGTATTCATAACACTAAGAAAACCCCCACTCATTAGTCTCCCCCAACCACAAAAACTCACTAACTCGCTACCATCCTGAGTCACTTGCTAACGACCACTAGGATCTCACACAAACCCCTTACAACAATTCTTACACAATCCTTAGCCCATGGGTTCCACTCTTATCCCCACCTCAAAAAACACATCATCTAGTAAAACAAACCATCCACTTACTATAGGATCTCACACACCCGCTATCTAAAATAACCTATAATACAAGGGTCTCACCACCTGGGCTCTCACACTTGACCCAACAACCCATACATAGGTTCAACTCACTTATAAAAAAACCATTAGTCATCATAATCATTCCAAAAACATAATTTCTCATTTATATTAACCCAAGAGAAGAAATAATACTCCTACACTGACCAGTGGTGGCGGCAGAGGAGGCAGCGACGACAGTGGCAGCGGTGGTCGCAGCGGCGGAGGCAGCGGCAGTGGAGACAACGGCAGTCATGGCGGAGGAGCAAAACCAATGGCGTGGAGGCAGTGGTGGAGGAGAAAAACCCAACAGCGGTGGAGTAGGAGGAGGATGAAGAGGATGAGGAGGACGACGAGGAGGAGGAAGACGAGGACACGGTGCGGACGAGGAGGAGAAGTCACGGAGGAAGAGGGTCTCGGTTCAGCTTCTACGAAAGGTTTACGGCATTCAAGAGAGGAGGTCCTGTTAGGGTTATTAAATAGAAACCATGGAAACCTTTATCAACGCTCATTAAAAGCACTGATAAAGATATTTTTTATCAGCGCTAAAATAAAACCACTGATAAAACATATATTTATCAGCACTTTTTTAGCGCTGATAAAGAGATACCTTTATCAGTGCTTTCTGTTTAGCACTGATAAAGGACAACACTTCCCTTTCCCTGTTTTGTGGCAGTGAAGGTCACAGTTGTTTTCCACTATGATGAGAGCTATGAAATATTGTGATGATATTCTTAAAATTAGTTCTATGGTTGGATAACATTATATTATAGGTAACATCACTTGTTTACTAGTGGGTCGGATTACTCATAAACAAATGATAATTCTTCATATGAAGATTTCTCTTGGTGATCTACAAGATGGGTGGTTATGTGAACATACCCACCAATAGGGATTTAACATGTTTGTGTGTCCTTGTATATTCCTATTTTTGAGCTTTCATAATGGTCCTTAGGATTTAATATTATTATTAATTCATGTCACGAATCACAAATTTTAATCCACTCTTGTAAAACATGGTGAAAAATAATCATGTCGAATTTGGGTATATTTTTTGCATCATGAATGATTTATTTTTAATGAATAAGTCAAATAAATATTTTTCCTTTTCATATTAATGGAAGTAAATTTCTCGACCCATTATTTGAAATAAAATTATAACATTAAATTACATATCTATGTTTTAATAATTAATTTATTTTTAGATAGACACAGAAAGATGAATCAAGTATATCCTTTGATGACGTGGGTGTGCTACCTGCTTAAGGAGATATTATGATTAAGGGATTATATTACATAGTGAGAATTCATATGTGGTTCTCGAAGATGTACCATTAACTTATTTCTCTTTGATGTATCAACCCATTTCTATACAATAATTTTGGAATTTAGGAAATCCCACCTAAAGAAGCCCAAGAAATAATCCTAGAGGTTCCCATACTAAGTGTTTCTGTTGAGCTCAATTAAATTCCATTTCAATTTAACTGTCGCAATTAATATCATTCTCAAGATTGAGGTATAATTTTATTTGGGATTATTTATCACATAAATTAAATAATTATTTATTCACAAGTTAATTATTAAATTATGTAGATATATAATATTTATAAGTATATTTTTTGAATGATTAAATATTTAATTTATCTGGGTATTCAAAAAATGTTGTGGAGGACAAGTGAACCATGATATATTTTAGTGAAAAATATTAATTTAAAATTTTTTAAAATAATATTTATAATGGAACAAGTGATCCCATGATGTGGAATGAAAATAATATTACTATTTTATTACAAGAAATGGGGTTATAAATGGGTTAAATATTACATCAATGGAACTTGGGAAAATAATTTAACTACAAACCCTAAGACTATAAATAGACCGTAAATGCATTCTAAGATATGATAATTTAAAATCATTATGCACAATGGATATATATTTAGAATGTTCTTCTCTATTATAATATTCTCTCAAGAATGAGAACTCTGATAGAAATTTCTCTAGGACTGAATAAATGTGAAGTAATAAAGATAAAAAAACACAATAAACTAAATCAAACATGCTTGCATCGAGTGACTCATCACTGTGATTCGGAGATCATAGGTGAAAATTTGGATCATATTTAGAGGGATTATACACTTGGATATTATAACCACAATGATGGAATATAGAAAAGGATTTTAGGCAACCAACGTCTACTTTGAAAAATGATTTATTGAATGACATTCCCTTTCATCAGATTTAATTAAATTATTTATAAATTTAATGTGAACAATATCTTCTCATTGATCCAGTATCCTTTCTTATTAATATTATATTATTAAAATATCATTGTTCATAATTTTTATAACATCTAAAATATGTGAATCATACATCAAGTCTTACTTTTTTGGAGTTAGTAGTAGCCCCGATAAGCACTTATATTGTGCCTAAAACCATCACTTTTTCCACTTTCTAAAATCCATTTTAAAAAACAATTTAAAAGAAATCCTCACATTTTCTATAAATCGTAAAAATTCAAATAATTTGAAAATCACTAGTTCTGTGACTCATTTCATGTAAAACCAAATAACATGAGCCATTTACACTCACGTCGTACCACTTAATGAGATCTCTTTTCAAAAAAAATCAAAAACCAATCACCCCATGAACCATTTCCTTATAGCATTCAAACAAGAACAATCACAATCAAAATTAAATAATCCCATCATATCCATATTAATATAATCACCTCATATAATGTAATTCAAAAAATATGGTTTATATTATAAGTTATTTCAATTAATAATAAATTTTTAATGGGTTTTATTTTAAACAATTTCACCCATATGAGTGTGTATAATTCCTTAACCATGCCATTGTCATGAATAATAAAGAAATCATTTTCTCCCAACCATGTATTATGACTTAACCTGAGTCTCATCTATCCCACTTGGTATCCTCAGTATAACCAACACCTCACTCACCCTATATTTTCTGGTCTTAAAAATGGACATTCCTGAGAAATCTGTGTTTCAACTGATGTCATGTTGTCCAGACATGTGGTCTATTTACCTTACGCTTAATAAAAATATAACTCAATAACTAAAATAATTATCTAGTCCTTAAAGACACTCTAATACCAAATTAAAATTCCCCATCCTAGATCACCTAAATTTCACTCGAGCAATGTTAATACATGACATTAGACATGGCTCCCCTTAAATCAACGAATGCCAACTAGTAGTGAGGGCCTAACCTAGTCATATGGAGACTATTCCCTCTAAAATAGATCTTTTATCTCATGACTGAATATATAAAAATCATCATGCCCATCTATATAATAGTAATCCAAAATATGTAGATATAATATAGGGATACATATAGGTCTCCTCCATCCAAAATAAAAATTAGTAAAAGTTCTATAGAATGAATCAAAACAAAATAGAGCAGCAATAATGGATAAAAAATAAACATGCATCATATAAATAAATGGAACACTAACTAAGGCATGATTAATGATAACTACAAAATAAGTACGCCATCCTCTAGACCAAATCACATGATCATCTAAACAAATCCCCATTCTCCATGACCTAATAAACCAATAAAGCATATCTATATACAAGTAGTACCAATGTCCTAAGAGAAAATAGAAGAATTAACCCATGTACATCATAACCCATGTCATGTATGTGGGTAGGGGTGGGTCCAACAACCCAAATGGCATCCCCAATGTCTCAATGGTACAAATTTTTTTTATAATCATGTGGATATGAATGTAATACATAAAAATCAATGTGATCATGCTCATGAAACACACCCATTCAGAAATATAAAATGTAAATCACACAAAATCCAAAAAAAATCAATTCATTATATTCTAAACAAGACTACAAGAAATATACCCATACATTCTTGAACATAATGCAAAAAAAATTCATTATATACCATAAAACAACTTACACCCAATGATGTATTGTAGGGTGTTAATCCATGTCCTCAACCCATACCCAAAGAAAGAGGGTAAGGAGTAATTCCACATATAATGGGAGGATATATCAATAAACAAACACTAACTTCTAACTCAACGTAGTTAAACTCATCAATAACCCATAAAACCTCATAGATCAGTCCCTAACTCACTCACGGTTATCTCATAATCTAATCTCACATCCTGACCTGGTCTTCTCACTAATGAATTAACCCTTGTTATTCTATCAACACATGTTTTATCACTCAAGGAATGAATGACCAAGACATATCACTCTTGGAAAGGCCCCTTATGCAACCACTACACTATCACTCAATGTTTTGATTGATATCTTGTACTCCGGGATAATATATCTCCCATGGTGATCCTGCCAATATATTTCACTCATAGTAAGATGAGGCCTCTAGATCATCTCTCGCACTAGTATTTATTTCCTATCATGGGTATTATTTCAGAAAATGTAGGTAAAAACAAACCAGGATTGTATCTCATCTGAAATATCACCATCTCATCAGAAAGGAAATAATCTCTCAAGGCCTAGTAATTTATCTCTTATACCTCTCCAAAACCCAACAAAACCTTCAAAGTGTTCTATTACATACAACTACATTTATTTTAATATATCTATTGTTATTTTATGTTATTTTATCATTTATTTTTAGTTTTTGCTTTTTTAATGGATTTCCGGGAGTCTAACAGAAAGATGGTGATATTTTTGTTGGATAGAAGGATGCTCATGGTTGGATAATGGTTAATAGAGAATGTGCGCCAGTCCAGTGTAAACATAAATCCCTAAATAGTGTCATTTTCCATATTGAATGGCCTATAACATGGTCATGCGTCCATCTAGGAAAAAATGTGTGCTCAGGATAGTGGCACTCTCCCAGGAGCAAGGCTTGGCACACTAGAATGCACCCACTATAGGAAAATAATGTGTCTAATTTTCCTCTTAGATAGAATTATTAAACATTTTGTGAATGTTTTGGAAAATTGTGCCACCAAACCATGTGGATGTATATATATTTTAATCTTTTTGAGTTTACAACTATTCCATCTTCAATTATAAGACCTCAACACCACTCTATCAACCCATTCAACCATCCAACCTTTCGCATACCACCCCCTCCTCTTCCACTCCCTTGGGATTTTAATATTTGGGTTTTTTTCTATGAAATTAATGGAATCCTCTAGTAAGTGTCTCTTATCCTCTCTTATTTCCTCTTCTTGGTCTATTTTATCTTCTTCTTCAAGTTATTTTTCTCTAGAAATTATTTTAAATAATATTGGGTTTAATCTCTTTTATTTTTGTTAAATATCTTTGTCTTAGTGTGTTCTTACTTCTTTTGGGTTCCTCCTTGGTGTGGCTTGTGGTTTCCAACCGATTACAGGAGATTTCAAGAAAGAGGTAGCTGGTTCCATTCCTTGATATTATTTGATAATTTTATTATGTTTGATATGGTTTCAAAATGGGATTTATAAAATGTGTGGCTGGTTTGAAATGTTCTTATCATGGGTTTTTGTGAGAGTTAAAGGTTTGGTAAGGATTTTACCTCTATACATGATTCTTTTTCCTGTGTGATTATAATTATTGAGATGGTGGTTGTGTAAGAGGTGATATAATTCATATAGGTATGTAAATAGATCACATGGGAGACCTCGGTATCTAGATAGGTAGACTAGGTCTATTATGTTAGGTAATTCAGTAGGGATTAGGCCTAGTCTCTCTAGTAGGATTACTTAACAAGAATAACTAATAAGATAATTTTGGGATTAGTCAGCTCGAGATGAAGATGGATAGTTGTGTATAGGTTGTGATCACTGAGAGTATGAGGATCCTAATACCCTATCAACCCTATTAACATAGGTATTACCCATGGTTCCCATTCTATATTTATCATTCATCTTATAGTCACCATTATTTTCCTCTTTTATGTTGATATAGTTTTTAATAAAATGTTTTTATTATCATTATTTACAACTAGAATAATAATTTTTCCTTTCATTTCATTTCATGGAATCCTTTTGGTGGGATCCTACTGGGAAATTTGGATCACACCCTACATACACCCTCTTTTGTATGTTGATCATGTAATGTTTTCCGGCATAAATATAAGGCTCCCCATGGTGGGGTCATGGTTTTATATTCTAAAAGTTTATTATTTGATAGGTTCTTATGGTGGTGGAATGGGGGTTCTGACCCACATGTTGTGTGGATGCATGTAGTATAGTTCTCTCCCACATCCACTTTTTTTAACTCTCTATTTTTGTTTTGTAATTTCAAAATGTTTAACTAATGTTGTTGTATTTTTTCTTGGATATATTTTATTTTTTATGTTAGATGAGACATGATGTTTTATTTTTGGTTTTTTTATAGTTGATTATCAGGCATAAAATTGTTCCCAAAAGTGTTCATCGATGCCCAAGAACTAGTTTCTATCCCATGGGGGTTGGGAACACCCATCGGGACATGCCACAAGCTGGGTTGGGAGTTCGGATGGATGGTTTCCCACACCAGTTCTTGAAAAAATGGTATAATGTGACTTTATCCCTTTATTGGGGTCATGTTATTGGGAAGTGTAGGGATAAAAGAGAAATAGAAATGTTCGGGCTTGAGGTTCTAGTTGCGAGTGGGTTTTCAGGCCAATCCACCTTATGAAAGACCTTGGTTCTCCATGGAATGTTTGGGATTTTGTTTGAATCCACCTCCATGTGTGATGTGAACGATAAAAAATATTCTTGGATAATGAGTTGGGGTGGAGTTTTAAAATATATTATTATGTTTGTTATGGTTTCATACTAATTTAAGGGGATTTTAGATCTTGGCATTGCTGAAATTTTTCTAGGATATTTATTGATTGATTATTTTTTAATTTTTTAATTGATATATCATTATGCATCCCTAGATACTTTTAATTAAATATTGGGATGATTCTAGAGAGGATTATCTGACATAAATTGATTAGAGATTAGTGGAATCGGTGGTTTGACTTGTTCAAGAAATAGACCAAGGAGCATACTTCGATCCTACTCATGTTAAAGAAACTGAACATGGTCAAAAAAAGCACAAGGAACATGAGTTCTTAAAGAAAAAAACTCCTTCTTTTTTGCTATTATAGACCCATAATATTATGTAGAGTGTATTGATAAGGTTGAGAGTGTTTTTGTATTCTAAATTGGTCAAGGTGAAAAGACCTTCATTCATGTTGGAAGGCCCTTGTCACTGGTGGTGAGAATCATTTGCCCAAGCTGGGAAACATCAGTAGATGGGGTGGAAATATTTTTAATTTGCTTTCAATTTTCAATATCTTTCTCAGACATTGGCCCTCACCAAGACTCCCAAGTTTCTACATATCCATGTGTGTGATCACATCATGTTCGATTATGTTATCCATTTTGTATAATTGGTCAGTTTCACACATGAATTGGTATCCAATGAGAAGATAAAGGCTCAATGATCTAAAATGGGGATACAAAAGGATATTTGGCCTCTGGTATTCTTTTTTATGTTGAATAAATTTTCTGAGGAATTTGATCGAGCCCTGGTGGTAGATATTCATCCGGTTTGTACATCTAGTTTATCTTGAAGAGTTTCATGAGTATTACAAGCTAGTAATGACACCTCTAAGAAGTAAATAAATCACCAAAATTAGGAGAAGATGGGAGGTGGTACATCTGGTCACCCATCCAGACCACCTTCATCTATAAGCATGGGTGGCAGGCCAGTTGTGTGTTTCTTGTGTGGAAGAATAGGGCATGTGTGGTTAGTGTGTCCAATTCTCCCTAAACCCTCCCATCATTGTAAGTGCTTGGGTCACTTGAAATTTTTTTGTAAGAGTGTCATGCTGACTCATATTAGTGAAGGATCCTTTGCACATAGGGAATTTCTAACTCAGTTTTGTGCAACAAGGTCCATGGATTATTGTTCTATTTGTTAGGGTGGGAAGGCTATATCCTATTTTGGGTAGAGACATCTTACGGTAAATCCAGAAGTCTATAACTTAACTCAAGCATTAAAGGAGATGAAGAACCTTTATTTAATAGACTAGGTTTTAATAGAATCAGATATAGGGCCAAAGACTATTCAAGGTGCCACTTTTGTTGCATTATCCATAGTTATTTCCTTATTTGATATGGGTTCTTCTAATTATTTTACTTCTCCCTAACTTATAGAAAATATGATATTTCCAATAGATTTTATTATATATTATTTGTATTTCATCACACCACATTGAAATAAGATGGAATAAGGGTTTATACTTCCATCATATTCTCTTACACTTTCATGGGTTGAATTGGAATGGAACTTCTTATTTTTGGAGATAGACCTCTTTGAAGTCATTTTGGGCATGGATTAGATTGTGTGTTACAAGGTGTATATTGATTTTTATCATTAGATATTATCTTTTTTAGAACGTTATGGGAGTAATATGGACCTTCATGGTGAGTGGGATCCCCTATGAGGGCGAGCTGTACATCCACTTCCAGAGTCAGCAAACTTTGGTTTTTAGATCACTTCACATATATTGGAGTATGATGGTAGATATTATGAGGGAAAGATTTCTCATGTATTAGATGAGTTTCCAAAGGTATTTCCAGATGATTTCTTAGGATTACCTATGAATTTGGATGTGGAATTTTCCATTTATTTGGTACCAATAATGACACGGATGTATCTCCCCCCTACAATATGGACCCCACTATGTTGAGGTAATTAAACATACAATTGGATGATATGGAATCCAAAGGATTCATTCTCCTGAGCATCTCACCTTGGTTTGCAATAGTATTATTTTCTAAAAAAATGGATCTCTTTGGTTATCAATTGATTACTAAAAGTTGAATAAGGTCATGATAAATAATTAATATCAATTTTCTTCATTGATGACCTCATTAGTAAGCTTAATGATTCAAGGTGGTTTTCCAAGATCGACATGTGCTTCAGGTTTCACCAAGTTTGTGTTCAAGTGGCAGAAAATTTTAAGATAGCCATACGAAGTAGGTATGTTAACATTGAGTATTTTTTCTTGTAGTTCTGGTTGAAAACTTATTTTAGGGCCTTCCTAGATCATATGAACTAGTAATTCCATAAATACCTTGACTCTTGTTTCCTCTTGGTTTTAGAAAACATCCTGGTATACTCCAAGATAGTGGAAGAGCATGGGGAGCACATGGGGATTTTTCTAGGAACTCTTCAATACCATGATTTTTATTCTACGATCTCCATGTGTACATTATAGATATATGTATTAATGTTTCTAGGCCATGTGTTCTCACAACATGTAGTTTTAGTGAACCCTAAAAAAATCATGGTGGTGATGTCTTGGGATCAACTAATGAAAGTTTTCTAGATTCGGAGATTCTAGGTCCTGGTGGGATATTATAGGTGGGTTTTCTAGGATTTCTCTTTGATTTCAATTTCCATAACTATACTTACCCAAAATGGGGAAAGGTCTGAATGGGTCTCAGAGTATCAGGTATCTTTTTTTGGATCTTAATTGGTGACTGGACATTTCCCATGTTTTGATTCTACATGAGTATGGAAAGGATATACATGGTCTATTGTGATGCTTCACGTATATTTCTTGGGTGTGTGTTGATATAGGATGATTATGTGGTAGCATATGTCTCATACTAGCTCTAACCACATGAATATAACTACCCAATCCATTACCTAGAACTTGTGGTTGTGATGCATGTCTTCATGTCGTGGAATTGCTATCTCTTTGAGGAGAAATCCATTTTTTACTCAAAACATAAGATCTTGGCCTATATTTTCTTTTAGAAATTTCTAAATATGAGGCAGTGTTGATGGGTCGAGTATCTACTGGGGTTTGACATTGATAGTGTATGCACCATCTGAAAAGGTAATGTGGTAGATTATACACTGAGAAGGAAGATGTTAGTGAAATTTTTTAAGGATTCTAGTGATGAATGTACTATAATAGTGATTTTTTCCTAGGTGCACCTAGATTTAAATAATTATAGTGGAGTCATGTTCCTAGATAAAATTCAGTTAACACCCTCTCTTCAAGAGCTGATTTGTGTGGAACAACCTAATTATGATTTTTGAAAGTTCTATACACATATTATAAATGGTGGGGAGGTTCCCAAGGAGTATTCAATGTATTCTGAGGAAATTATTTGTTTTAAGGTTTGTTATATGGTTATTCAATCTTTGAAAAAGGTGGTGATGTAGGAAATCCACCAATCTTTGTGGGATATTCATCTTGGGACCACCAAGATGTTCTAAAACATGAAACACTACTTTTGGTATCTGGTTATGAGACGTGATATAACTGACTTGGTATACATGGGTTATACTTGTCCACTAGATAAAGTTGAGCAATAGAGTCCTTAATTATTGCTTTAATAAATACACATTCTAACATAGAAGTGGTACAATGTAACTATGAATTTTATCATTGGATTCCTCAGGAACCCCAAGGAATGAACTCTATTTGGGTGGTCATTGGCCTTCTAACCAAATCATCCCATTTCATTATGATCAATGACCCAACCAGCATGGATGAGATGGGTAGGTTGAATGTTTGGGAGATTGTGAGGATTTATGGTGTGCCATCATCTATCATTTCTAAAAGGGGCCCATGGGTTACCTCTTTATTTTAGTAAAGCCTTCAAAAATAAATGGGCTCATAGATAAAACTCAGTATAGAATACCATCCTCAAACAAATGATTAAACTGGGTGGTTGAATCATATTTTAGAATAAATGCTCCTGGCTTGTGAGATCAATTTTTTAGGCTCATGGGATAACCATTTGGGATGGGTGGAGTTTTCATACAATAGTATTTACCAAACCACAATTAATATTGCTTCCTTTGGGGAACCTTATGGTCATCCATGTTAGTCACCTTTGTGATAGGAAGAAGTGGGTGAGACCTCTCTCTAAAACCGAGCCTTGTGAAAGAGATTTATAATAAAGTCTTATTGATCAGGTTTTAGTTCGTGATGGTTAAAAGATTCAATAATTATTATGTTGATCAGCAGTACTGAGCCTAGGAATTTCTAATTGGTGATCGGGTGTTCCTAAAGGCGTCGCATCACCTGAGTTACCATCATCTTTGTAAGTGAGGGAGTCTTACGCTGAGGTATAACATACCTTTGGAGATTATTGATGGAATTGGTAAAGTATAATACATTTTAGATGTACCATCCTAAATTACATAGACCTGTGATCTATTCCTTATCTCACAATAAAATAAGTATAACCAATACCTTTCTCATGTGATGAACTGGGAAGAGTTGGAGATGGAATTTGATATTTCTATTTTTGAGGGACTTGTGGAAATTTTGGATTCACATATGAATATGATTTTATGAAAATAAAAACCATTAGTTTTGGTTATTTGGAAACACTAAAATTATGATCATGATATATGGGAGAAAAATTCTAGGTTAGAGGATTAGTATCATTATTTGTTTACTGATCAGACATTAGTTTTAACATCATAGGGTGAAAGGTTTTCATGTTTACAAGAATTGTCTTATATGTGGGCGTTTTTATCTTTTTTTTTATATTTTATTTTTTTGTTTTATCATTTATTTCAAGGTTTCCCCAAAAGTTTTAAATACAAATGGTGGTTTTGGTCTGAAAATAATGAGGCACATAGTAGGCTCACGGTTAGTAAAAACTATGAACCATCCTAGTGTAAACCGTGCATTCTGAATAGTAGAACTATCCAAGCCGCATGGGGTAGGACATGAGAATTCATCCCTACAGGGATAACCATGAATACAATAAAGTGACACTATCTAAGGTAAATTTCTATCTACATGGGTGTGTTCCCCTTCTGGGAAAATAGTGTGGTTTATTTTCCTCTTAGAAAGATGTATCACATCATTGGCACACGGTTTGGAGAAATGTATCTTCAAACCATGAAAACATTGAGATCTTTACAAAACTGAATCTTAAACATTTCACACATTGATTTTAACATATTAACACCACTATATCACCCCATTTGACCCTCCATCCATAGGAACCCCCCCCCCACTTCTACTCCCTTGGAATTCAAATCAAAGGTGTTTTTGGATTGGATCTTTAAGTAATAATCTAGTAAGATACTCCTATCCATACTTATTTATTATTTTTAGTCTTGTTTATCTAATTATTTGAGATATTTTTATATGGAAAATGTTTCGACCTATTTTGGGTTTAATGTCTTTCATTTTGGTTAGTTATCATTATTGTTTGTGTGCTCTTGTTTTTTTAGGGTTACTCCTTTGTGTAGCTTGTGGCTTCCAAAAGATTAAGTGTGATTCCAATAAAGAGGTAGGTGGTTCCACGTGTTATCATTATTTTATGATATTATTATGCATGATATAGTTTTGAAATATGTTTTATAAAATTTTTGGGTGGTGAGAAATATGTTTTTGGTGGGTTTGTGTGTGAGTTAAATGTTTGAAAGTGATTTTCCCTATGTACATGGTTGTTTTTCAAGTCTTATTTTGATTATTGAGATTTTGATTGTGTAAGAGGTTATTTAATAAATATTTGGATTATAATAGATAGCATTTTTATCCTAGGTATCTAGGTAGGAAGACTGTGTCTAGTATAATGGGTAATTTAATTGGGTCGAACCCGATCTCCCTTGTAGGATTACATAAAAACACTAAATAAACATACTTGATGGGAATTTGTTTGATCGATAAGTATATGGACTGTTGTTTTTGGGATGTGACGACAATGATTATGAGGATTCTAAGACCCCACTAACCCTATAACATTGGGATTTCACTTTTTTATCGTGTTATGCATAATGTTGAGTTTTATGATGCATTTATTTTCCACTTTTATGTTAAGCGTGTTTTAAATTAAATTTATTTTTTATCATTATTAATAACTAGCATTTTAATTTTCCATTTAATGTCACTACATGGAATAGTTTTTTGTGGAATCATACTAGGAAATTTGTCTCATGCCATATATATACCCTCTAGTGTATATTGACCATGTTATGTTAGACCCAAGTAGAGGTAATCATCCCTATGTGGTGACAATGGTTCATGTGATTTTGGTTTCTTGTTGTAAAATTTTTGGTGGTGGTCGAATGAGGTTGTTAATGCACATGTTTTGTGGAGGCATGTTTTCTAGTTTTTTCTCCCATCCCATTTTGGGTTATATTCGTTTTTGGTCTGGAATGTACAACATTTTAACTCATGTTGCAGTTTCTCCTCTAATCTCTTATATTAGGGATATTGGGTGTGAGGTGATGCATTATTTTTGGTTTTTTTATAGTGGATTCTAATGGGGAATGTCATTCCCATAGGTGTTACTCGATTCCCAAGAACTAGTTGTTAGACCGTAGGAATTGACAATTCCCTTTGTGTCATTCAACAGGATGGGTCAAGTGTTTGGTTGGATGGAAGCCTGGACCAGTTCGTGGCACCAACCCTCCGCATTGATATAAATAATGTTTAAATGGGGATGAACACAAAACATGCATCATTATAAAATACACAATCCATAAGAAATAAAAATGAGAAATAATATTATGCACATAATAGTTTGGAAATAGGGAATTACACACACAATGTTAAAATTTACTAAATCAATTCAAGCTAAGACCTACTGGATATCCATTAAAACCCAAGCTAAAATTATCTTCCAAAACAATTTCAAAAGTAATTTAATGTCATTATACTCGCACGAGGACCTTATTCAGAATACTATCAAAGAAATCCTTAGAAAATACAATTTCTATTTTAAAATACATTTAGAAACCAATTTATCAAATAAATACATTCCTTTTAAAATTCCATTTCAATAAAAATATCTTTTTAAAATCACATTTTATAAATGAAAACATTATACCTTTCAAAATCCACACAAACCACTAAGAAGTCCATAAGGAGGGACACCAACACTCATTAGACTAGGGTACCATAATCGTACCTTATACTAGGTTATATGAAGCATGTTGACTACTGGGTTGAATGTTTGCCTCCCCACCCTTATAGGAAAACTCACACAAGGTATGAAATATGCAGTAAGATACTACCAATAAGGTGAATAAAACTAAAATAAAAAAAATAAACAAGATACTCAAATAAATACAAGGCCCCTACCTTAATAATCATTCAAAAATTTATCACAAGACCCTAATTACTTCTATAGAGTCCTCAATCACCAATCAAGACATAAAACATCATCAAATTAATTAACCAAAAATTTAAAGAGAAATAGCAAATTGGAATAAATGATGCTAAAATCACAGAGCAGCACCAAGACAACTAACCCTTGAAAAATGGGATGTGGATAATTCCAAAAAAACACCATGACCTACTCAACACAAAATGAACATATGGAAATGTCAATATAATTTCCAATTTATCCATATAATTTAAAAAAAACTGCACGGAAATCAAAATTATGACATACCTCATGTCAAAAAACAAAACGTGGCTTGTCTATAGACTCTTTGTACAACCTCTCTTATCCACACATGAAATACCCATCAATAATGATTATTTCCCCATGCTTTAGTCAAATAATCCTCCTAAAACTAAGTCTAATAAACTAAACAATTTTGGAAATAAAGGAGGGAGACAATATAGTAAAAGAAGATATCTTACTTAGAATTTGTCAAAAAAACAACCAAGAATCATCAAGGGGACAATGGAAAGAAGGGTTATTGTGGTCAACATTCCCTGTATTAGTGCAGCCCACTTTGATAAAGACACAAGGGATTTTATATTTCACAACCCTCCTAACGCCTTTTTGTAAAACCCAACATGCCTAGGTTTATGTTGTGAAGAGACGCTTCATGCCATGAATCCTTTTCCATCATAGGGATACCCACTATGCTTGACACTATCATGGTAAAAATGGAGCTTTATTGTCATGAATTTCTTTCACTACATTCCCTCATCCAAATAACTTGTTTTTTTCATGAAAGGGTCCCCAAAAACGTTAGCCATTGTTTGACTGACCCATTCACACCATGAATGGAAGAAAGACGGAGTTTTCCAATAGGTCCTCCTATTATTCACTTATCTTATTCTCTATTGAACACTAGAGGCCTCCATAGAACCTCAACCTATATCCAAATATATCTCATAATGATGTAAATATTCTTAGAAAAACTATTGGATTCCTAATTCAAGAACTAGCCCTCTCACTAAAACAAAAAAAACAAATTCCACGATGAATTTTATGAACTATAACGATGTTGATCATTGCACAAACTTCCCAACCACAATCCAATACAATAGATATATTTAAGGTCATAAAATATATTACTTCAGTCATATCCATACTAAGGGATGAGAGACAACTATTATTATTAGAAAACTAAATCAAAGGTAGATGCTTCACATGTAATCCTCTAAAATCCAAAACACAAACATGTAGGAAATCATCTAGTGTTGAAATTGTTTTTCATTATAATTTTCTATATGATGATGGAATAAACTTCTATTTCATAACTATGATCGAAAGGGATACAAAATAACCTTCTATACTCATGAGGTAAAATGACAATCATGATTAGATATGATCATACTTGGACCCCCATGAAGCTACACAATCACCTCTATATACAAATTCACTAAAGAATCTACCATGATTGACTCCTTAATCACAAATAAATTAGTTAAATTCATTAACATGTCATTATTCACCTAAATTTCATCATGTTATCCATGATCTCAAGGTAAACCAATTGTAAAATACATCTAGATTTCCCCCCACTTCCTCTAAGAAATATTCAATTTCTACAATAAACAACTAAGAAAATGATGGTTTTATTTCACCTTTGGGCATACAATATAATGAAACATAGACTCAACCACTAGCCTCTTCAATAATAAAAACCAAAATTAGATCATTAAATCATGATATATCCTATATATTCTAGGATTTATTACTAGATATGAGCTATAAAACTCATGGAGGACTATGTTACACACCACTGATGGGAACAAGAGATTACCTATAAACAAAAAAATGACTGTAATCATCCTTCAACCATCCCCCAAGAGCATCCCCACATACCAAGTGGTATTTCACAATCACCACATCAGGATCTAGAAAATATGAATCCTCAACTTTATCCAATAAATATTATTTCACTATCATATCATTTAGAAAATTAATACCATCAACTTCCTCGGTATCAAGATGCAAGGATGAAAGCTCCACCATCACCCTACAGGCATCTCTAGACTCATGAATAGAATCTCCATGAGACATTATTCTTAACACATTTGCTACTAGATGGCCATTCCTCAGGGTATGGGATATCTCGAAGTCATAGTCATATAAGAACTCTATCCTCCTCCACTTAATAAAATTAAAATCATACTGATAAAATATATAACATAAGTTCTTATGAATTTTCAAGACCTAAAGAGATCTTTAATGAGGTAATTATACACAGAATCAAGAAAAACACAACTATATCCAACTAAAGGACATGGGTAGAATATTTACTATAATGGGGAAGTTAATATCAAGACCCATAATATATCACTAGCCAAAGATCGATAAAAATAAATACCATATTAAGAAAAGAAGAATCAAATAATTACTTCAACATTAATCCTTTTTATAGAAAATAGGGAATTGGAACACTGATCAGATTATTCTTTAGGTACACAAGCACTTCTTAACATAGATTAGTCTACATGAAGTCAAAGTATTTCTTGATCAAAACTATCAATATGATAAAATCTAAAAGATATCAGACACAAAACTCCTTTAATATATTAAATGATTGAGAAATCAGAAATCCTCTAATATATTCTTGGGGTTCATCCAAGAAACAACACACTAATTCATTGGAGGATAAAACACTATACCTGGTTGAAACAAAACATCTGATAGAAAATATATCATACACATAAAAAACATTCTCTTGGAAAATTTACAATATAAATGATACCACTATGGGGATTCTAGAACACTCATTAAATCAAAATAATGATCCTATTATGACCTATAATTCATGATGATGACATCAATGAACACCACTAAACTATGATCTAGGAAATCATGAAACAAAAGCTTCATCAATCCGTTACAAAATATATGGAATTAGTGACACTAAATGGGATAAACTCAAACTTGAAGTGTCTGTCTTGGCATATATAGGCATTCAAAGGGATATCTTCCTCTATCATCCTCATTTTATTTTTTCTAACCCACATACCAATCTTCTAGAAATAACTCGACCCCTTTAATTGATTTAACAAGTCATTAATATTTGGGTATTGATAATGGTTCTACACCATCACTTCATTTCATTAATGATAAGGAATGTGTATTTTCAAACTACCATCCACCATAGATGAAAACATTTCAAGACACAAAGGAAAAAATACATCATCAAATAAAACCCATTAATAACAAATAGTCCCAATAACCTAAAAGTAACACCTAATATATAGCCAAAAAATTAGAGATACATAAGGATTTACCTCTATCCCAAAATC
The DNA here is from genome assembly GCA_963277665.1 of Viscum album. Lineage (NCBI taxonomy): Eukaryota > Viridiplantae > Streptophyta > Magnoliopsida > Santalales > Viscaceae > Viscum > Viscum album. The sequence goes on along the minus strand of OY728137.1, from coordinate 298,142,586 downwards.
AATACCACTACTAGGGTAGTGTCATGGCTCCTTTTGGAAAAAATCTAGAAACTCTTCCAAAAATCATGAAAGAAGTGTTTCCTGAACACCCACTAAGTATAACAACAACTCTACTAGTTAAGATAAATGTTTTATATGTCTAAAATCCCCCATATGATCCCACTCGACAATGAACATCATGAGATCACCTTCCACTTCAAAAAAAAATCCTTAATCTAGACTAAATTAATGAAACCCTATCTAGGTTATAAAAAATTCCTTCCATTAATGAATTTTTATGGTTTTATTAGCAATAAGAGGAAATCCCCACAAAAAAATTTCCCCATCAAAAGATAACTACTCTAACACAACTCAAGTAGATCTGAACAAACCCTATCTAATGTAAATAACACCATGGGAACTAGAAGCCTCTCTACATAAATTCCATGATCATGGACCAAGGTATGTTCCATAGAGGATTGAGAAGCTCCAAAATCAAATAATATATAATCTATGGTAGAAGAGAAATAAATTTTACACCATTAAATCTTTGGGATATCGGGAACTACAAACATCAATGATCATAACTAGATATGTTAATCTCCTTTAAATCACTATCCCTGCTAATTGATACCATCAGGATCATGCTCACCCTATGTCTCAAAGGAGAGAAACATAGTGGGGATACCCACTAATTATCCAGTATCTCTAAAATTTTGAATATAATTTTAAGCTTTTTTCTACTATTAAATCCTTGGAGTCAGTGGATATTTAGTTTATACAAGAAACTAACTACATATCCCATGATTGACACCATGGATGAATGGGAAGAGGAACTATTATTGGACATGACCTTCACAAGAAAAAAAACTATACCAGAACTCTTGGTAAAATCCCAATAACTTCTACCCTTAGATAAATGTAAAAAATAATGTTGAGGCCAACTCTATTGTTATTGAAACTACAAAAACCTAGATAACTAATAACCATTATCTGTAAATCTTCAACTTGATAAGTTCTAATTAATTCCCTCTTGATATGACTAAGGCTACACATGAGTATTCTCTATCACTTATTTCGTAGATAGTACTTAAATATTTGTCAAAATATTTAAAAAATGTGACATGTCCCTAGGTCTTTGGATACAATATCTCCCAAAAATGATGTAAAAAATCCACCACTTTATAGAGCTAGCTCAAGAAAAATTCCCATGACTGATGAACAGCACACATCAATAAATTGATGTCCAATGATATTTAATACTCCTTCTATGTAACAATCAAATTTATATAAATATTGAGCTCCTATAACAATTAATCAATATTCTAACTGGATATATTTCCCTCATACTTCACTATTCTACGATCATGAAACTCTCTCAATGTCTTCCTCCGAAAAACGACCTCTTATATCAAGTTAATCCTCTTTTTTTCAACTAGTGTATATTTCTATATCTCCAAAAACTAAACCACATGAGGATGATTCCCACAAGCCATCCCTACTACACAGATTAAGGAGAATCCAAAATCTAGTGACATGGAATTTATGTTAGATATTTTAATTAAATTCAATATTGATTTTCCCTAGAATCACATAATTTAAACACAAACATAATAAAGCATGATGTATATAACTATCCTCATTATATACTCTATAATTAGTATCACTTTATTTAGTAAATTTTGTAAGCTTAACACCCATATTTCAGATCACAAGGGAGCTCTAATGACTTATTCCCAAGTTAATTTCCATAACTACATCTTGTGAAATGCTTGATTTATATTATTACCTTACCAAATAAATACATTATTTATCAATAACTAACTCCAAACTTCATCCTAACTCTCACCCATACCTTTGATACACTTCTATCACAACCCTTCCACCTATAGTCTCTTTTTGATAGTAGTGAGTATGAATGTGTCCCTAAAATAACTCCTCTAAAAAGGTATGGTTTGTAGACTATAACCAAGTGTGTAAAACACACATAAAATGAGTCATTTCCCTAAAAAATCCTAGGAAATTTGAATATGACAACCAATTAATTCCAAAATATAAATAAACCCAATATACCATCATGCATACAATTGCATACATAAATTAAAACTCTCTAAAATACTATAAATGGAACTCTTATTACAGTGGCTCTACGAATAACACCCACAAAATCTTTGATCAAGTAAGGTCAAACCAGATCACCAAATCCATCTTGTAAGGAATTTATATCTATGTGGGGTGGGTATACAAGTATACTCAACAGGATCCTTCTGAAATCCTCTCATTAAAAATTTTAAGAAGAATATTAATGCCTTGAGAAATATAGAAAAACAAACTCATCACTTAAACCAAATAAAATATCACCAACCCTCACCAAGGCTTGCTCAACCAATAATTCATACAATATCATAATATAATAATTAAAATAACACATCATTAAGGTTCTCTGCAACAAATTCCATACTTAAATAGTTTCCCTCACTTCCTATATACATATGTATCAGAACATCCAAACCATTCATATCCATAAAACCACATTACTATATAGCGGCATTACATCCACAACTATATATTACACATCTACAACCACATAATACTAAAAACACTACCACATTATATATCACAACAATAATATAATATGTCAAATCATCACCATAACTGGGTAATGTAAACATAATGTAAATCCACCATGTTACCTTATCCTTTCATATACTCCCTCCACCATGTATCCTAAACCAAACCATATCATAAAATACAAACCTTAGGATATTTAATTCAATCATCATAGATTTTGGCAATCATAAACTATACTGTTTTTGATAGAGTGAGTGGTGATGGGTGGGTAGTAATCTATCATTTTCACCTCTGTCCTAAATATTAGAGATAAAACTTCGAACCCATAACCTGAAATTAGAATCATTTAGGAAATTTGTATTAGGTGGTGATTTATAAGAAATAATAATAAAATATAATAAAATATAATAATTACATAAAAACTCATCCTCAGGGCCAACTCATAAACAAATTATACTAAAAAATTCTTTCGGAGCCTACCAATTATATTACCATCAATTATATTATACACAATAACATATATTACCATTTGATCACTGTACTATAAATTTCTATATTTATCATTAACACCCACTAGAAATCCATTTAGATCATTCATTTTAACCCGACATTATCCATTAATCCACAATTATTTCATCCACATAACATTTTATGTCAAACATCCCCTTTCTTGTTTCATTAACTATTCACTTTCGGTCATTTTCATCCCATAATTTATTTATAATAAATTTATTTTGTAAATATTCCACTTTACTGGGAAACTATGACACAAGTGATATACCAACCCATATACCACTACATTAACCACTATACTGCCTCATGTCAATAACCCCAATAACAATATCATCACTTCCACAACATCATCCTCTACCTTTCTACATCAACCATGTGAAACCACTTCCATAACAACAACATGAATCCACACCAGTTATACAAAAATCTAAACAACCATATAAAAATACTAAAAAACTATGATTTTTTACAAAAGTAAGAAACATCAATAGTGTTATATTATTCATACATCCATATTAATTAAATTCTTCATCCATAACAAGTGAAAATATAAATTCCATATAACGATGACACTATAATATTTCCATATTTATTTGATTATCCAATTATCAAGGGTGAAAGGAAACTCAACATTATCAATCAATGGTTTCATAGAAACACACACCAATCATTAATATAACAGAGCATGGTAAACATCATGCAAATTACTAAAACACATGTGAACCATATATTTCTTGTTAATTTATTTAATTATATTCATTTTATTTATTATTATAATTTAAAACATTTAACTGTTCAAAAACATTATCATGATAATTCCACATTCATTCCTGGATTAAGGGAATATATATGTTGAATCCTCTACCTCAACCTATGCATCAAAAAAATTGAGAATAAGAATAAAATTATAATCACCCCACCAATAATATTTGAGGAAACACTTAATATCTTATAGCACATCAATACCTATCAATACCATAACCAAAATTCACCAAAAGTTATAATATACCACTACTCTGGCCTCATTGTGAAGAAAATATGAAAAAGCATAAAAGAGAGAAAAAGATGGCCTCACCTCAGATCGTAAGATCTCAATAATATATGTACAAGTATCCAGATCCACCAAGAGAAGACCATAGAGCATATATGAAAATATATGGGACACCTAGTGTTAAAAGGATATCAAAGTAATTTGATATATTTCAAGTAATAAAAAGAATTTATATTTAAAACTAAGAAACATAACACCCTGTAATGATGGTCTTCATCACACCACAATAGTGGACCCATCAAAACATTATCCCATGATCTCCCAAAGTATTGGAGAGTAAAATCCATTTAAAATAAATTTTTCCAAAGTAAAGTATGTAATAGTTAGGATTGTCATGAAAAAATTCTTGAACCACTAAAAATATAGGATAAAATCACAACCTTCATCCTCAAATGTTAATAAACTCAGGCACGCACTAGGATGCAACAACCTTCACTCTGATCCATTGATACAAAAAATGGAAAAACCATTCAATCATACCTTAAATGATCCTATTTTTCACAAAATACTCTTACACTAAGATCCATAATCGCAATGCCACAATAATATCTCCACACATAGATTGGAAACCCAAAACTCAAAGCTAATGTTAAATGATAGAACACACCTTCTCAAGATATAAATTTACTAAATATGGATAATGAACCGTTGAATTGGAAATTATCTCTCCTAGTTAACCAATCGTAGCTTAATTTTATTGGACATGTAATTACTTGATATGATATCAATAAGTCAACTTATCCTCTAATACTCACTTCCAAACTTTTACTTGACTACTCTAATGCCCAAAAACCCCTAGGTAACACTCTGAGAAGGTCCATCCCTTTTCAAATTAAAAATTAAGAAGGATAATATACCAATTAAAAAATATTTTTTGGTTTGGGAATCATAATTTTAAAGTAATTCATTTTGGATAAATAAATGCACCCTCAATGTTTATAGATATAATGAAGTTAGTATTCGAGAATTATATAGACAAATTTTTTGTAGTAATTTTAAATTATATCTTGATATTATATAACGGTGATGGAGAAAATGAAAACCATTTAAAATTTTCAATTCATACCTTGATATAAAAATAGTTATACAATAAATTTATTAAGTGGGAATTTTGGCTTAAAAAAACATCCATTATTGGACATATTATCACTAAGGTTAGTTTATCTATATACCCTAAAAAGAACACAGTTGTTAAATAATGACCAAAACCAATTAATATAAATACAATTCATAGTTTTATTGGATTAACTTGTTTTTACAGGTCATTAGTCAGAGAAATCCCCAATTATCTCAAACATTAACTCAATTGACGTGTAAAGGGTCCAACTACACATGGTCAAATTAATGTGAAGAAAATATAGAAAAACTTAATAACTGATAAACATATTCAATAGTATTGAATTTATTGAAAGGGAATTAATTTTTTTATATTCCTTGATGAATCAAATTAATAAAGGGGTAATTTTCTTATGTGGGATGATAGAGTTGTTTATTATATTGAAGGATAATTCAAGAACCATTACCAAATTTTTCCAACACTTAATCTAGAGTTGGAGGTAGTAATATTGACCTTAAAGATATAAATCAATATCTATATTGATATATATGTGAAATATATACATATCACAAGAGTTTAAAGTATATATTCATATATAATATGATAAACATGTGACAAAAGAGACTGATTCAAGTACTCAAAGTCTATGAATTTGTAATACAAGACACATTGTGTAAGAAAAAAGTGTCAAATTAATTTACTTTGAATGATCATAAATTTATATCCATGATGAGTACGTACAATGACCCAATATTAATTGATTTATTAATTTAGTAATGGATATTATTAATAAATAGGAAACATAATTATTTTACATAAAAATTACTAAAACATAATAGAGAAGAAAAATAAGCCTCAATTGTATTAAAATGGACTAGAAGTGAATATTAAAGGCCTAATATATGGGATATTGAACCACATATGGTTTTAATATGGGTTTTTTGGGAAAGTGATTATGTATACCATTGATATACAAGCTGGATAATAATTTTTAAAACAATCTCAAGATAAAATTTCTATATACACCCAAGTAACACAGTGACGTATATGGATTTAAAAAAATATTTAGTGGCGAAAATGAAGCTATAAATGACTAAATATGTCCCCATATTATTCATAAGATGAAAAATTAAGGGATCAGATGTATCTTTCAAATGGTTTCATACAACCTCTCTAAATATTAACGTTGATACAAGAAAATATCACAATGGAATTTGTTGTTAGACTTCCTAATACATCAAAAATGAATGATACAAAATGGGTTATCATATATGTAGAGACCCAAAGCTTGATGTAAATGGACATTACATTACTTTTGTGTAATACTTAATACATAACAAAAACAAACAAACAAGGACCGTAATAGTTTAGTGTCTTTGGAAATTCGGAACATAATCTTCTAATCATGGTGAATGATCTTCAACATCTCCCATAAAGATCTTCCCCTTTTGTTTTCTTACCTAAAACCTTTCTTTATATCCTGGGGAAAATAAAACATATAAAGGGTGATCTCAAATTCTCAGTAAGGTTAATCATGGAGAAAATAAAACAAACCATATACATTTGAATATAAAAACATGAACATAATGTTTAAACATCAAAATCTTGAGCAATGACATAAAACATGGCAATACGTAAGGCATAGATCATAATGGAACATCAATAATGATAAAATAGCTTGGAAATAGAACTTTTAATTGTGGTAAAACATTAAGCACATGATATCATTTCCATAGTAGCCAAGGTATTGCTGCCAAGACCATCTTAGTGGACAAAGTCCCTTTCTGAATCGAGTTCACTCCTCGTTTCAATCCTGTAACACTGAACTAGATTAACTTACCATTCCAGCCATGTCTATCTCATGAGATATAAATTTTTAACCAAAGTATTGGAGGTAGATATAGGTCTCACCCATCTCAAAATTAAATCATCATTCTTGTGCCACAAAATAAACTTAAAACATTCATCATAACCCAATGAATAAAATGGGTTTCATAAACATCATCCCATCATCACATAATCCATATAAAATAAATGGATATTTCATCATAATAAAATTGAAACCATGTAAATCATAGAGATATTATACTTGAAACATACACATATGAAATAATGCCATCTTATATAGACATTTTTGTTTGATAAAACACTTGAAATGAATTCTTTAGGAAAATATCCTTTATTCTTCAAAATCATTTTCTTTTCACAAAATACCATGCAATTTTAAAGGAAAAGGATTTTGTTGAAACTAGTCCTGAAATCTTGCAGAGTAAGATTCATGAAAAAAAGGCCTTATAAAACCATAAAAATCCGTTCATTCCGTTTAAGTTAAAAAAACATTATCCTTGTACTTTTTTCGAAAAACTCAAAAAGTACCTCATATGGTAAACAATGGAAAGATTCCATCCATACGATGTGGTAAAAGTAAAAAAAGGGGTAAAATGTATTTAAACATATTGGGAAGAAAAGTAAACATTTTATGAACACAATCTAATAACATATGGACATGGATAACAAACATAACCCCAGTAAATACTTACAAATAAACAATCTCAGGTAAGAATGAGATTGGAATTAGTATCCCTTACCTTATGTCCAATTTATTCAGTATGTGTCTGAGACTCCCATATAGTGGGTTTAAACATATTATTAACTTGTAATATAACCATAATAATATTTATGATATCATATATGATTCACTTATGACATTATATTATCTGTTCATTTGTCAATTCCATGTTAAAGTAGCGTTTTGGGTAAAATCATTTCATTTATCGTCTGTGATTTGACTTATAATTATTAATATGATTACTTAGATCATGATTAATTAATTCCAAAATATAATAAGTGATTTATATATAATATATATTCAGAATATACATATATATAATATATTGATAAATGGAAAGAAATACACCGTTCATGGAGATGGTAGGCTGTACGTACGCATGAACGCTATTTTTCATTTCATTCTTGAATTGAATGGAATTAAGTAGATTACATACATATATATATATATATAAATACAGTAGTATAATTATGTCATATATTTCATGATTTCTTATTATATAAACTTTATAATCATTCTTGAATTGTTAACATGGAAAATGAATATCATCGCTTCATTGAGACGGTAATCTGTATGTATGCACGAGCGATGATATTGTTCCCATATTTATTGAATGGAATTTTAGTGGATGATATAATATCTTAGAATCAGTGTGATGTTAGAAAAATCATATAGAGTAATTCTTTACACCATTATACTCATCCAATTAAGGTGGTGGGGGAAAAACATATTACACCACGGCGTTGAGACGGTATTCCGTACGTACGTACGTGCAGTGATTTTGTTTTCCGTAGAATGGATAGAAGGTGAAATGGGGTTGTTTCATATTTTTAATAACATATTACTATATTAGTGATACTTATTTTATTACTTTATAATGAAACAACTAAATAAGAATAAGTTGAAGAAGAAATAAAACTCGAAAGAATCGGTAGAATAGATTACCTCTTCCTTGACACACCTCCTTTAAACTTCTTATTAGGGCACTAGAGTTGGTCTTTTGAGAAGACCAGAACCTCTATGATATAACTAGAGAGTTTGGGAATATGAATTGGCAGGGTTTGTCCGAGCTTCAAGGCACCAAAAAGTGTGAAGAGAAGAGGGAAGGGGTGCCCATTTTATAAGGGAGGAGAGGGGCACCTTAGAAAAACTTAAAATATTATTTTATAATAAAGTCATATTCGGTTTTTAATAGCTCAAAATTGATTTATTTAAAAGATACGGTGGGGATGGGTCTAAATAATTTCAACCAATATATTTTATACAAGTTTAGGTCACTATTTTATCCTTATCATTTAGATTTAACTCAATGTTAAAAAATTTAACTTTTACCGTGTCTTTTTGTTTTCTTACGCTATATGGTTAATAAACTTACTATAAGAAGCCAAAAGAACCCCAAGTGGTTCATTATTAATATATATATCCTTATATAACTCATTTGGCTGAAACATATATTTTTAAGAATAAAATAATAGTTAATAATATAATATTTGTTTTAAAAATATTTTATGTCAATTTTGACACTATTTGGTACTTGATTTTTTTGAAACTCATAACAGCCTGATTAGTTCTAAAAAAGTTAATTAAATCAATAATAACATGTAATATTAACCTATAAAATTATTTTAATTCATATAAAGTCTAAAATTACATTTATTTGGGTATTTATAACATTAATTATGTTAATATTTCATTAATAAGGTAATTAGTGCATCGTCATTGTGTCATAAATAAATTAAATTATTTAATGTCTAAAAATTATAAATAAAATACCATTATTTAGAAAATATTTTCATATTTCTAAAGAATATTTATAGTCTAATTTATCTTATGTATAACCATATAAAAAAAATTTAGTTATTAAACTTTGATTTTAACTATTTTAACTATTTTTTACATGAAATAATAATTAATGTCCTAATATAATCCAAGTAGACCTAAAGGGTAATATTTTATTCCTAATATTGTTTTTGGTCGAATTACACTTATCCAATAGAATGAGTACATGTGTTAGGTTAATAACAATATCATTTTTACTCTTAATTACCCTATTTACTTTTAACCGTGGTAAATATAAGTAAAAAGTTACTATTCACCAAAAATTATTTTTATTTTATTTAACCACATTTTACTCCTTGATATTAACTGTGTCTCTCATATTTTAGAAATTCCACTTACAGAAGCGGTAAAATTATGTTTTATGTAAATTTTTAAATTCTCCTAGGAGGTGGGTAAAAGATGGTGAAAAGTTCTATAAAAGTTTTATATATCTGAAATTATTTTAAAATGACTCAAATGAATTACATTTAACTTATATAGGTATTATGTATCAATTTTGACCTAAATTAAATTTAAATAAAATAAATAATTATTTAAATAAAAAGTCTGTTTTTAAATAGTATTCTAGTCTTTTCACTATTCATCAAAAAATAATAGTTTTCAGAAAAATACCAAAAATACACTCTAGGATAATTTCGATATTCCGAATCCAAAAATAAAGACCATTTTGAAAGATAAAATTTATAAAATTTTAAAAAGTGGGTATTACTATTCATAATGGCTAGTTCATAATAATAGTATAATAATATCTTGTTTAGTGAAACTTGGTATTGCCTACTACACACGCTATCGAAGAAGGTATTGATTGCGTGTAATATAAGCCATGTCAGGGCTGCGTGTAGTGAAATCTTAGTTTGGTGTTGCGTATAACATTATAAAAACAAATTTCATTTATACATTAAACAAAATCTATACTTAATGTTGCCTAGAATAATTTCCACAAAACGAACTTGAAATTGTGTGTAACATGAGCCAAGAACAGTGTTGCGTATACTGCAATCTAATACGGTCTTGTAAATAGTACAAGCTATTCTTGGTGTAGTGTATAATAGATGACATCAAAGAAATTAAAAATAATATATCTCAAAAAATCTCGGGGTGTTACAATATATTACCTAAAAAGCCTTAAATTGTCCTAGAAATAAGGAAGGATCAATCCCTTGGGAAACTTTTAGGGATTTATATAAATGAATTTATAATACTTAATGGAGTATCTATTTAATTTGTACCTAATTATGAAAATCATTTATTATAAAAATTTTCAAGGATCCTTTATATTTATTTTAATATTGAGATACATTTTAGTATCACTTATCATTAATAAGTTAATGAGTAATATATAAAAGGAAAACTCCAATATTCATGGAAATATTAAGTTTGTGATTACCCAACTTCCAAGGTAATTGGGATCAGTATTTAGATATGGTGAAATTTACATACAATAATTAATTTCACTTTAGTATAAAAATGTTAACTTATGTTGGTTTGTGTGTTAAAATATTTTATAATCCAATATATTGATATGAAGTCAAATAATGAAGTATAATTCATCATAAATTAGTTTATAAAACAGTATAATAAAGTATAATCTAACAAAAACAAATCAAGACAACTAATATATGATAAAATATTATCTTTATAATTAGAGGAAGAACTTGGATTATAAAGTAATGCAGCACATGATTTTCTCGATACCAACATGACTAGGATGTACAAGGTTTGGTAATAGTGGGAATATAAATACAAAATACAAGGGAATTTTTATATTTCAAATAGAATTAGAGTTATGGGTTTTCAATTGGATATGCCACCCAACCTTTTAAATAACATTACATCTTTTATTTCTTATTGTTGAAAAAATATGTGATAGACCCATTTCATGTACTCGCCACTAATGAAATTCAACATGATTTTAACTTTTACTATGATGAAAATATTATCCATATTATTCATTATAGAGATAAGTTTTTGTTATATCAACCAAGAAATTTCATACATACATATTAAATATTAATATATTAATATTCATTATATATCATTTCAAACCATTATAGAATCTGTTAGGTCTAGTGTCTTTGGAAATTAGAAACATAGAAAACTGGTTCATAAAATATCTATATCACCTCCCACATATTTCTTCATAACTAGAACAATTCATATAAATATCTTACTTAATTCCATTATTTACAACACGGGGAAAGGAAACATAAGAAAAGGGTGAGCTTAAATGCTCAATAAGGGTAAATAAGAGAGATATAAATGATCACACAAGCATAACATGAGCATAAGGGTATAAGAAAATGATATTAAAATTTTAAAACCATATCCTTTATATAATATATCAAAACCCTAATTCATGTCTTAAATCATTCCAACTCATAAGTTATGACTCAAAAATTAATCAAAGAACATGATCCATTAAATAATAATTTTGGCATAAGATATGGATTTATGGTATACACATAATCATAGACAATAATTTCCTTACTTTTCAAAGATCTTATCCAATAATATCATATTCTATTGTATTCACTCCCCAAACTAACATATTTTTTGAGGTTCAATCCCAAGACAATCATAGTGGAAAAATTCACTTACTAAAAAATATTGACTCCCCATTACCGTCCTATTTATATCAAGCGATTTTAATCATTACCCAATACATTGGGGAATGATATAGGACCCACCAGACACACAATGAAAGTCATAAATATGTATTCCACATGATCATAAAACATTAATCATATTAGAAGCTATTAAAATAAATAATTATCAAAAGTATTCCATATTAGTATATCCTATGGAAAAGGAATGGGATTTATAATCATTTCATCATTTCATCACAGCATAACCTATGGAAAAGAAGTGGGTTTCACAAACATTGTTTCATCATATTCATAAACCATACATTTAAAGAATAAATATGGTATCATTGTTTCATATCCCCATTAAATCATAATTTAAATCTAGGTTTTTTGTCTTTGATGAACAAAAATACTATTAAAATATCATTAAAACAATCTCTAGAAATATAACATTTCCATTTTGAAATCACTTATTTCTAAAAAAACTGAACACATATAAAGGAAAAATAAATTCTATTAAATAACCATGTAAAATTTTAAAATATGTTTCAAACAAATTTTTTTCATGATTTCTAGAAAATCCAATCATTCCATAAAAAATACTTCTTCCATATTTTTTTAGAAAAGTCAAAAAGTACCTCATTAGTAAAGTAATAAAAATATTTCTTTCCAACAATTTTTTAAATACTAAAAAATGGGTAAATCTGAATTTAAACAATCATATGAGGATAATAACAACTTGATTTAATAAATTTTCATAAAACATGGATATGGAGAAAAAATATTCCCTAGTAGAGAGTTAAACATAAAAAATCCTAAATATTGGTGAGATTGTGAAATAAAACCCTTATCACTTTGTTATATTTTACACAATAATCCCCTAGAAAGAAAGAATGTTATATGGGTATTTATATCCAATAATTTCATGATAATAATCATCAAATTCCTTCATGGGAATTATCTACACCCAACAAGATAAATTTGTGGTGCATATGGAAAGTGTCCAATGGAAATAACAGTGAGATGAAAATCCCTTGCCTTGAGTTCACCTTGCTTTAAAGAAGATCTAACATACTTTATAATAAATTAAAATTTATTATACTTTTATTATATAATAATTTTAGTAATTATAATAACATAAATGATCTCATTATAACATTTAGGCACCCCTTTTATTAATAATTTTTTATTTTTGGGTGTTAATTGTTTTTTTACCATGATAATTTTAGTTCAGTAGTTCCATTAATTTTAAATTTACCTTATCGCCAACACTTATATAATATTAATTATTATATAAATATCATAAACATGGATATATATATATATATATCTTGATTCATACATAATGTTATTTATAGAATGATTTACTATACTATTCCTAGAGATGGCAGGTTATAGGTACACATGAACATTGATTTCATTTTTTGAAAAATGGAATGAAATAATGTTAAATAATAATTCACCTTTAAAAATGAATTATATTTTTATATATATCAAATCTATTTATTTAATCTATCCTTATTACCATCCATGTTAAATGGATATTTTAAATTTATCACAATGCTTCGTGGTGGTGGTGGTCCACTCATACGCACGAACGAAGTTATCATTTTCCAAAGGTTTGGAAGGTAATATGGTAGATTTTATATTATAATTATATAAGTTAAATTCTGTTATATTTGTCATATATATACAACAAACCCATAAAAATACCCAAAAAAAATATAGTGATGAAAATTTAATTGTATCGTTGCTTGGAGACGGTAAGCCCTACGTACGCATGAGTGATACTTTCACTTCTCATTTGATGTGAAAGCGGTTTCATAATACAGTTTTAATGATAATAATATCAATTCAAGAAATTTTTTCTATTGAAATTATTATTTTATTAGAGATATCATAGATTTAGAAGCGGTAATGTAGAGATGAAAATAAAGAAATCTTTTTTGGCACTCACCTCTTCTTGGAAATGACACCTTTAGATCTCCTATAAAGGCCTCTAGGGTTAGTCTCTTTGCAAAGAACATCACCTCTATTATATTTATAAAAAAGTTTAGAAGATAAATTGAAATATTTTTAGCGATATAAAATTCCTAAAGTGATGTAAATAAGTGAAGGAGGATCTTCCCTTCAATAATTGAGGTGATGGGTATTTTGGATTTTTTTATATGATTATATTACAAAAAATTCATTCTCAATCCAAATGGTTCCAAACAGACAATAAATGTACAAGGGATGACATTTTTCACCATATATTATCTCATTTTCCATATTTTAAAATTTTTATTACTTTTAATCACTATAGCAAAATATTATTCTCATAAAATATCATTATTACCAATTTAGACACTATTCACTTAATTTGACATAAAATAAATAAATAAAATCATTAAATTAGAATATAATCCTCTAATACAAAACTAATTTGTTATATTAACCTTTAAAATTTATGTAATGCATAAAATTACTCAAATTATATTTCTTATGATATTTTTAATATCATTTATTTCATTTTTTTTATTAATAGAATAAATATTGTATTGGCATTATGTAAGAATTTATGGTAGTTAAATAATTACTAAAATTAAAAATAAATCACCATGATTAAAATAATTTAAATATGAAAAACCATATTTTCAATATTAATTCAGAATTATTTTTTCCCCAATGTGAGCACAAATGATATATTAAAAATGAATAGGGTAGAATTTTGTAAATTTCTAAGATTAAAATAATATATAAATTATTTTCATGGATATGTGTCCATTAAAAACTCATATTCAAGCCTAAGTTTAGGAGGGTAGAATTAAATTTACTGAATAAAAATTAGGTTTGTTTTTAACTATGTTTTTTCCATTTTATTTTCGTTTTGACCCTTCATCAACCCTTTTGAAACTTATTGTGACACTAAGGTTTTTTACTCATTATGGGTAAAAATAGTTACTATAAATGAAAAAATGTCTCATAAATGTAAAATTTCTGATATTATAAACTATATCATAGTAAATTGCATGCATCTACGATTTTTAGTGATTTTATATCATTTCATAAAATATTTTTTATTTTAAAATATAATTAATGTCAATTTTAAAACAAATCATTACTTTTAATTTAATAACATCAAACTAACTAGTAAAATTGGAAAAAATAATTTAATAAACTAAAAACATGTAATTTTAATCTATAAAATAACTTTATCACATTAATTATCTAAAACTTATATATTTTAATAATTCTAATATCATTTATTTTATTCTTCAATTAATTTAATAATTATTGTGTCAACGTTGTATAATTATTTAAGTTCATTATTTAATTAATAAAATTTATAAATAGATTATCGTTGTAACACCCCAGGTAAATAGAGATTATGAAATTTTCACAATCATCCATATTTGTGAATAAAATATTAATATTACTTTAAAGGGGATGATATGCTTGATGGCGTGCCCAATACGCAACAACGAGTTTCTTGGGAATCTTACGTTGCAAACTAATAATAAAATAATATTATTTTAAATTGTAGTTAATGCCTAGTCTTTGTAATGGCGGGAATGAATAGAACTAACTACAAAATGATTATATATTTTTGTCAAATATTTTTAGTTTTATCCAATAAATGTTAGAGGCTTAAAATGTGAATGAATCCAATTTTAAGGGTAAATATTCTAATATACTTTAAAAGGTCCATTAACCTCCTTTTGATGGCGAACCACTTTTAAATCCACTTTTTGACAATTTTATGTGTTATATTTGACAAAATAAAATTATTTTTTAGAATCAGGACATTAAAATTTACTTTGTGTAATTTTTTGGTATTTTTTCCGATAAAGTTCATTCTTTAATGAATAGTGAAAATGTTGTATTTTAATTCAAAACCTCTTTTTAATCTAATTTATTTATATGATTAGATTATCTTTTGAATTGTTTTTAAAGTGAAATTAGAATATATTTTTACCATTTAATCCAATAGTGGTTTTTGGAATTAATTTCATCTTGAAATTTGAATTAAACTAGTCTCAATCTTTTAATACTTATTGTTTCATAAAAACACGCTATTTTCTCTGACAGCGGGAATTAAATATTAAATTAATTAATGTAACTTATATGTTTTTAATTTATTAAAATATACATCATTTTTGAATTTGGAATATCAAATATAGCTTAGGGTGAATTTTTGGTATTTTTCTGGAAAACTTCAATTTTTTGATGAATAGTGAAACCACTAAGTGGTACTTAAAAAACTGATTTTTCATTTAAATGAAACTTTTCCACTTCTGTGATTTGATTTTCAAAAATCCGACATACATGGTTGTCATTAAGAAGTAAAATGTGGTTCAATGAGATTAAAATAATTTTTTGGTGAATAGTAACTTTTAAGTTTTTAATCGCGATTAGAGGTAATTAGTGTAATATAAGGTAAAAATAATGTTATAATAAAATGAAAATATCTAGACACATGTCTTACCCTTATTGGATATGTCATGGACGACCAAGAAAAGCCATGGGTCAACTTGGGGACCCCATGGAGCCACTTTGGTAGGAAAATGACATTAATATCTTTTTAGTTAATGTTAAAATTAAAATGACACAAACATGAGTTATTTTACTAAAACCATTTTTACATAGGGTTATACAAGTCAGATTTTTGACTATAAATAGTAATTAGAAAGCTAAAACGATTTCCTACATCATAGTAGTTTTTATATAATTTTTAGACCTTAAATAAATTAAATTATTTATGACACAATGATGACGCAGCGATTACCTCATTATTTAACGATTTAAATAAAATGAAAAGATAATGTAAAATCTAATACCTACACTTGTAACAAACCTATTGTATGGGTGGATTTAGAACCCTTACCACCTTATCCTAGAAATACATCAATTTGGGACCTTTAAAATCCAAAACTCATATGAAAATAAAGTAACATTTTGTAACATTCCAAGAGTGCCCCTCCTCTCCTCTTATAAAAGGCCCCCACCTCTACCACCTTACACACACCTCTCAATCCTTTTGCTCAGCCAACCCCTACCCATTTCATCTCTCCACATCCCTATCTTCATCATTGATGCCTCACTTTGGGCATAATCATTTCCAAGGAAGCCTTTGAGCTCAAATCAAAGAGAGATACCCGATATAAAGGTAGTGTCTTCTCTTGTGTTCTTATGTTTTATTTTGCTTCTACAACCCCCCTAAACTATTTTATTAATTTATTTTGTAACAACACCAGTATAATACATATACTTGGATGTTGTTATAGTAAGTATTCAAGCTAAACTTACACACACCTACATCTAATGGTTAAAGAACATACTGTTTCTGTGGATGGCGAATTTCTGCCTCACGAAACGATGATTGTTCAACACTCATATAACACCATCAAAGGTGGCCATTAAGATGTCACTATATTTATATATGATATATAATATGTTTATGTTTTACTTAAGCTTCTGTATTTTTCATTTATGGCATACCTTTATGGCTTCCATTATGGGTATACGCGATATCTTCATTTTAGGAAGTGCGGACTACCGCCCCCTCAAAGTGATTTGATTCGTTAATACCATATGTGGTACATATAAACGATAAATTTAATGATATTATATATGATACCATACTATAATTAAAATAATATTATGTATCATTATTTTTTAATTCCATTAAATATAAAATAGAAATGGAAGTAGCGTTCATGCGTACGTACGGCTTACCGTCTCCATGAACGGTGCATTTCATTTCTTACCTCTAAATGTTATTTAATATTATAAATTCATGA
Source organism: Viscum album (assembly GCA_963277665.1). Lineage (NCBI taxonomy): Eukaryota > Viridiplantae > Streptophyta > Magnoliopsida > Santalales > Viscaceae > Viscum > Viscum album. Next base: position 298,124,639 of record OY728137.1, on the reverse strand, counting down.
ATATACGGGATATATATGATATATATTATATCTACATCAAGAATATAATTCTGGATATCTTATCACATGAACAACTTGTAATTATAAAGAGTTTATTTTTGACTCAAGTTCCAATGATCGTTAAAACGACCATTATTAACTTAAATAATAACATAGTGTTCATGACATGGTAATTAGTGATATAAAAGGAATAATGATCTTGAAAAGGTTTCTTAAGCAAGTAGAAATTATCTCAAGTTTATTATTCAGGAGATTAAAGAATGATCGAGTCATGTCGGACATGAGGTAAGGGATCCTACTCCTCTCTTTCTTTTTAAGTACACTCTTTTATGTCATTCCATCTAAGCTCATCCTTCTTATGATTGGGATGTTCTTTTATATTACACCTACTGTAATTATTATGTTCATATGATGAGAGACCCTATTTTCTCTCATCAATCCATTTTGAATGTTTTGAGTTGCGCCGTTAGGCTGCCGAATTTTCGTAAGAGATCTAACCTCTCTATTTCTTTTTAAGTACTCTCCTTTATGTAACTTCTTTTAAGCTTCTCTTTGTTATTATGGGGGTGTTATTTTATATTCCTCTTGCTGTACATTTTATTTTAATATGATTAGAGACCCTATTTGATCTCAACAATCTATTTTTGGAAGTTTTAAGTGGCGCAGTTAGGCTGCCGAGTTTTCGTAAGGGATTTTTCATCTCACTTTTAGTATCGTGATATTTATGCTACATTTGACACCATTTTCTTTGAGTGGTGTATGTACTTCCCATTATTATACTCTTTTTGTAATATAATTTTGTTTATGGGTATTTAAATATTCATTGTATGACCCTTCTTCAATGGGGTGTATGTTTCGAAAGTAACCCAAGTCGGTAAGGGAACCTTTCACCCTCCGCTTTTTAAAAGACATCTTTTGTTATGTCTTTTAATTCACATACTAATATGTTGTGATATGTTCTTCTATATCCTTATTGATGTAAATTTTATGTCCAAGTGATGAGATACCATTTTTATCTCTCATCAACTCTTTTTCTGAATTTTGAAGTGACGTCGTAAGGCTGTCTAATTTTTGCAAGGGAACATCTTAACCCAATTTTGATTCTTGGGATAAGCTTGTACTCCTTGAATATGTCATTCTATGAATATTTGTGAATAAACTCTGATTGTTTTGCACTTAATATCCACTTATATTTGGTGTATTAGTTTGTCACACATAATAATGTAATTGATTTATCCTTAATCCTAGGATACTGTCTTTGTAAGGGACTTCTTCTCAATCTCCATTCATTGAGGCATATTTTGTTTTATACACAACCTTCTTTTATACAGTGTATAAACCCCTTTGACTTTTACGTTTATCAAAAAGTAATCTTCTTTATATGAAGCATTTTACTAAACGACAAATGGGAATGTGTTTGTCGTACGTATGCTGTGACAATGACTTCTCTACCACCGTGACCATTATTTGAGTTTCGGATTCCTCTATAAGCCATACCTTTTTTTAAATAAAAATAAATACCATGTTTTACTTTTCTTTTATTTTGGTATTGAAAATGGTTTTCATAATGTTTTTATATCGATGTGTTGTATTGATATCTTGTGATTGAAAAGTGGAAATTTTATTTTTCCTTTATGCATGTTTTATGTGATACGATTATGTTATGGTTCTTGGGCATTATTATGAAGATGGGTGGTTCCGTGAAAAACTAAGGGCGGGTGAGCCCAATATATCTCTCCAATTCATAGGGTAACGCAAAGGGGTTAAATGTTAAGGTTTCTTCGAAGAGATGTAGGGAATATACTGTGATGGGTATTCCAAACATAACCAAGAGGGTTACTCCCTACGTAATAATGTTATGAATGCCTCAAGTTACCTTTATGTCTTATGATTTCTATGATTTATTCATGATTTGATGAGGTATGTTAAAGTGGCTATGTTTTATGGGTAAAGTATGATTTCATTATTATGTATATATGAACTCATGTTTCCTTTCCATATTTTTATAACCTTTACTGAGCTTTTTATGCTCATCCCATGTCTTTGAAATGTTTTTCACAGGTCAAGGGAAAGGTACATGATAAGATAATAGTGTCAAGGAAGTGTCAAGATTGAATCCATGTTTTATTTTCAATACGTTTCTGTTGATGGGAAAAATGAATACTATCTTTTATTGTAACCACTTTGTTTAAATGTGGGATGTAATGCGTGTTTTATGGTCTAATTCTCTAAAACTCTAAACCTGAAAAGATCCTCAATGTGTAATCTTGTAAAAACTCAAAATTAAGTAAGGTTTAATGTCGGGGCCTTACAATCGTCATTGAAATAATTTTACATTTATCGAATTATTAATTTATATTCATTAAATATATATTCAAACTCATATCAATTTCATGAAAACATATTCAATATGTTATTTTAAATTTTTTAGCCTTGTGTAAGAATTACACAATCATTAGGATAAGAAACTTTTTATAGAACTCTAAAATTCATATATAAACATTAAATAATTTTAAAATAATTAATATTTAATAATAAATACAATAAATTACTTATTCAATCTCAAATATTATATTTAAAATAATAATTTTGACTTTTTAAGAACTGTCCTAGCTCTATGTTAGCCTTTAAAATAATTTTCATATTTATTATGGAATAAATTAAAATTAATATATTTTGAAATATATTTATAATAAATTTTTACTATTTTTTCATATATGTGATATTATATATGTTTTATAAATTTATATATCTTGTTTATTTCTTGGAGATATCAAAAAATATTTTGTATTTTATAAAAACTGTAATTTTATTACTATTCCCTAAAATTTTATCTTTAATAGACAAATTTAAAAAAATAATTATTGGATAAATCTATCTTGATGAATCCAAAAAATTCAATTCCAAAAAAATAAATTCCTATAATTTAAATAAATTTCCTTTAACATTAATGCATAAGCTGTAGTGAAAAACAGATTTTAGAAAAATACATTCTAAGTGTAAAAAAAATTTTAAACCAAATTTAGTCATAAAATTAATTATAATTACGTTAACTAGATTATTCCTCATATAATAGAAATAATTTTAATTTAATATAATTTTAAAAAAAGTTGGTGCATTTTATGTTTTTCAAACAAAAAAATCCTTATTCTCCACTATCCACTAGAAAATCAATCTTTTCAAAAAAAATCTAAAAAACTCACCCAAAGTAAATTTTACTATGATGATTTCAAAAATGATATTATATTTATGAAATATTAATTATAAAATTTTTGACAAATTAATTATAATATTTTCTTATAAAATTTTTAGCTAATAATTATTTTGAAGAAGTTGTATTTATGGAGTATAAAATAACTTTACTAAACATTTAGTGATTATTTTATTATAATTTATCAATTTATTTATATTGAGTATCAAATTTATAAATAGTTCATAAATTATTTAATAATATTCATACCTTCTCATTTAACAACTAGGTTACAACTATTAGATTATATAATAATATTTAAATAGTTCATCACGGTTAATTTAATGTCAGTGTTGCATGTAACTCAAGAAATAAATGAAATAAAATTATTTAAAGAGATATATTTTATAAAATCTCAGTTTGTTTCATTTGTATAATTAGATAACTTATCTGGTTATTATACTTTAGAGGAATCAAAATATAGAGGAAGTAATATGGGATCTCGAGGAAGCAATGATGAGGATTTACCCATCTTTTTTAGGGATTGATGTATTCTATAAATTCTATGGATAAATTAATTTAGGGGGAAGGAATTTAATACATAATATTTAGAAAAATTAAAAAAACCATTATAATAACTTTTTCATAAAAAAATATTTTATTTCATCATTTTACTATAATACTATAATAGATTTACATTCATTGCAATAGTTATATCTACAAATATAGAATATATATTCATATATGGAAACACAATGCTCATAAACTCCAGGGGATCATATTTTATAAATATACCAAGAATTAAACATATGATTTTATTTTAAGGAAAATAATAATCAAAGGAATGAGCATTTTTATGAAATTACGATAACGATCTAAATGATTTTAAAAGTCAAAATAAAGTATACCTATAATTGGAAATGTGATCATTGGAAATATAAGGTAACCATCGGAATTGTAATATGAGAATTGAAATAGTAAATTATTGTTATGTGTAACATTTGAGTATAAAGTAAAATACAAAATATAACACTATAATAATATAATGGATAAATATAAAAAAATTAATTAATTAATGGTAATGTAATACCCAATATATGTATAGTATTAAAAAATATATCAACAAATAGAGTTTTAATGTTTTTTGAGCTAAACAAATATTTAAAAAATACTAATAGTTTTTATTTGATAATTAAATTTATCATATATATTAAATTTCTTTCATAAAAAAGGACTTAAATATTATAATTAACGTTTTGAAATTAACCAATGCTGAATTTAATATAATTTTTTAAGATAGATGAACTTTTAGTTGAATTGTAAAATATGGTGTGTGTGTGTGTGTGTGTGTTTGTGTGCACATTTTTATATGTACAATATAAATCAAGAATAAATTTTAATTTCCAAATATGAAATAAATAATTAAAATACTTTCTTGACTTGTAATATTTTTATTTATTAAAATTATTTCTTTTAAATAAATTAAGAAACTTTATAAAGCTTTTAAAGTAACATCCAAAGTATAAAATATATTTTATGGTGTTAAAAGTTATTCTTCTAAAATAAATGACATTTCCATGTCTAATATAATATAAAAAATGGAGTTTGTTTATTTAATTAGCAATTTTATAAAAAATGTGGTTTAAATGTCAAATATCATGATCTAAAACCATGGCTCATAGAGTTCTATTCAATTTTCCAAAACCAAAATTATTAAATCCTATGTATAAAAATTATTAAACAATTCTCTGTAAATCATAATAAATACTCACTTATCCTCTCATTCATCTTGATACTAAAACCATTGATCGTAGTTTTATTATCATTTTCACCATCTTGACTCCTTCTAAAAATCTCTTAAGGTTGTAAAGTTTTTTCTCTCAAATATTAGTAAATCATTTTGAAATATAAAGGTTCATCACCTTTTATCTTCACATTTATGTTATAATACTTTTTAATCCATTTCATATATTGTTATAATTCCATTATGTCAAAAAAAATTATTCTTAATGAGATAAAATCATTCTCTCTCATTATACAACCTTCATAAGTAGTTATAATGAAAAAATATTTCCACATTCATAAGTTCCATTATCCAAATCCCCATGTATGTTATTTATTTATGATATTAAAGATATATTATTTCTAATAGGTTGAACTTATGTAATTAATATTTACTATGATATATCTATTGTAACCATACCAGGTCCCAACTAGAATAGAACTAGTTTAAGCATTTGTGAAACATTTTTTTAAAATCTATTAGTTATGTAGTTTCACCATACAAAATTTTTTACCCTTGATACATATTAAATATGAGTGTCACATACTCTTAATTTTTAAAAGGGATTTTAAAATCAATGATTTAATTTTAACCCATAATAAACCATTTTATTTGATTATTAATTATTCAGAATATCTTAATAAAATGAAGGAACTTTACCCTATTACTCCTTTATCTCTCCATTGATAAGGATACATTCTATTAAAATTTGAATATTCTATTAATGTATAAATAAATTCACATAAATAAACATATTATTCCATTGAGTTTGGAAACCATGACTATGAATATATCCATTCATTCTATATAGATTATTGTATATTACATTGGAATTTTTGTATTGGAGGTTACTTTTGGAATATTATTTGTTGTATTTTTTATCCATTGTTTTCATATTACTAATGCAATAAACTTAATATATGATTAGTGGGGACCAAAATTATTTATCTCCTTGATGTTACAATATGTCTTATAAGGAAAACTATTGTGTATTAATGGGGGAATACTTAAACTTCATTTATGTTTTTTTAGAATAAGGCCTTGAATACTAACTTAAAATCTCTAACATTGTGAATTTCATCATTATGATTTCTATTTTAATTTTCTATGTGATTATTTATTTCAATTGATATGTCATATATGTATGAGTTATAACTATGTAATAATTTATATGGAATATTTTGATAATCTATTTCATATATATTATTTATATCATTGTTCTGTATTTTTCCATTCCATTGTATGTTATCCCTTACTGAATTTCTACTATTACCAATTATATTTTCCCCAATTTCCCAAGAAACCATGAATAATACTATGTGTTTATATGGATAGTCAAGGGTTAATAATAATGTTTCAATTATTTTTATGAAGTAGTTTATATTTATAATGTAACACAATGTTTATGTTTGTATTCAGTATTCTAGAACTACTGAATTTTCTAATTCATTGATTGTGATCTTATATATTTTTATTTCATTATAATAGATGATGAACAACTACAGACTAAAAGTATCTGGTTTTTTACAAATCTTTTGTTGTGAAATGCTTCAAATTTAGTTTATATTTTTTTAGATCATTTTTTCTAATTCAGTAAGATATTTTTTAATATTAAACCCTGAAAAAACTCATATTGGTTTTGATAAATAAATAGAAACTCTTGGAGATTTATCAATTTTTCATCCTCTTTATTCATCATCATAGAAACAGAAAAAAATTGTTTGATTTTTTTTAATGTCATTTCTATAATACATTGTATATTTTTTTATATAACATTTTTTTAAATTTTTCAAACTAACATGAATTGTCTTCTATCAGACCTATAAGAGATTCAATTTTATTTTCTATAGAAAATAAGAAATGTATAAGTTCCTTCAATATGAATAGGGATAAACCTTTATAATAACATCATGTAAAGAAACATGTTAAATTCATATATAACATTAAAAATAATATAAAATTGTTTAGTACTTAATATATCATATTTGTGTGATCTCTATATTTTATATTAATTTTTTGATGATCCCCTTTGTTATATAACTAAATATATAAAAATTATAATTTATTTTTAAATTTATAAATGAATTTTTTTCATTTATTTTTAATTTTTATCAAAGTTTTTATAAAATGTGTTAACCATTTCTTCAATACAATGTAATTTAATTAACAATAAAATGTCTTTAGTAACCTTAAAATGAGGAAAATATACTTTAGTTTATATGGGTCATTTGATTACACGACATTATTTATTGATATATTATTTTAAAATATGTTCTAAAAAATACCGTCCCCACATTTATTAATTTTTTATTACAACAATGGAAAATAGTAAGACACAACAATTCGAAAATAGAACCTCGGGGGAAGGTTTTCCCATATTGTTAATCTTTTAAAATATCATGTAATCTAATATAGGTTCATGAAACTCTTGTATATCAAGAGAGAGATAGATTATATTATCAATATTTAATAAAATTTTCATTCATAGTTAATAAAATTATAACAATATTATATTCTTAGCATTCCATTCATTTCTAAAAATTCACAATAACCACGAATAAGGATTTTTAATGCGATATAAAGTTCATGAGGTCACTTGATAAGTTATAGGGTGTTAGTGATATCAGGTTTCGTAGTGGTCATACGAGACCTTAGAACCATGTTGATTATATAAAATCAAGGGTTTTCTATTATTTAAAACAAAATCAGAAATATACACAAAAGTTTTGGTATAACCTAACCACCAAATAGCCATTTGTAGTGTAATAAATAAATAATTGAGGATGTGACATATTATTATTGAAGAGATATAACATAAATAATCTTATTGAAAATAGTATTATTCTTGACCCATGAGATAATTTTATGTACCTATGATTTCTAATGATGAAAAAATACGGAAAAAAGAATCTAGAAGATGATAAAAAAAATTACTAAGTGATATAATAATATGCCACAGTTATATCATTAAAAAGGTTTATTCTATTCTATATCATAGTCAATGATAAAAAACTTATATTCATGAACTAGGTCAAACATATGGAAGCATGTTTTACCTGAGTCATACTTTACACCACCTACTGATGCAATATTTTATAATTGTAATTAAGTGGGAAAACAAATTTTATTTTTTCTAATAACTCATGCCAATAAAAAATTAAAGAGACAAATTAATTAGTTGTATCAATCCTTATAGATTTAAAATTTAATAGCAGAACATAATTATAAATATTTCAAACTAAATTCATATGTTTTCTATGTCGATAGGGTATGATTGATGAAAATCACAGAGAAACAACTCTCCTGATCTTGCCTCAATACGTGGTACATCATCCACAATAATTCATTTATTCTACTTGAGGATCCCTTAGAATCCAAAATGTTCCACCACCTTCACTTTGATGAAAATGGAGAACAAGGTGGGAAAGAGATTTATCTTACCTTCAAAATGCACCACCCACCTAATATGAATAATTACATCCTTTATGTAGACATAATTCATTCAAATAAGAAGATAAAACACAAACTTCAAACATTTGAAAGATGTTGTACATTTCCCTTAATGTATTCTAGTTGGGGTATTATGATTTTTAAATATTTTAATGGTTATAGTATTCTTCTTAATCCTTAAATTCACCATCTCAAATATCCATGGATAAAGGTAAACTGTTTTGTAAATATGGAACTAATCATTCAACCAATTTCAAATATCCCTAACCATTTTCTACATTATATCATTATACTGAGTCATCTAAATGTATTTAACAATATGTATGTATCATTTCCAATTATATAAATTGTATGAATATATTTGGTTATGATATAAATAAATCATATAATATGATTCATCAAATTTAATGTATAATGATGAATCTCTCACTTTCCCTAAAATTTTATGAGGACTTTAGGAAAAACATCACAACTCTTTGTCAATATATATATAACTCTTATGTATATTTTTTATCAAACTCTTTTAATTTTCTAACAATAAATATTTCCAAAAAAATCCTATTCTAAGGCATAATGATGTAAACCTATAATAATTTTTATTGGTGAAAAAAAATGTGAATTCATCAATTTAAAATTGTAAGGAAATAGAATTCCTTAGAAAAACATTATTTCTACCCAAACTAAAAGGGGTGATGACAATATATTGATCAAAATACTCATATTTTCATTTAAATATGTTTTATATGATATATCAAATTCATCATATGTATACTTATATAATTTTCCGCCAAGAAAATGAGTGACCACCAGACATAGAACATGAAAATCTATGATAATATAACTCATTCATTTTTTTCTAAGAGTATATTTATCATACAGAAATATTTCCTCACAAGTTAATCATTCTAAAAGATAATCATATAACATGTCACATATCTATCAATGACCATGAAATTCCTTAATCATTCAATTGAATTCTAATATATCTTTTTTTTCATAAAAATAGAAAAGTCCAATTTTGGTTGAACTCAACCAAAGACATAGTTAAAAACAAACCCAACCCCTCCCTAATTAGTTTATCCTTAAGGATTTAGTAGGAATGATATAAAAGTATTTAGGTTGAATATATAAGTATCATTCGAATCATAAGGATTAAGTTATAAGAATACACACTATGTATATCAAGTACCATATGATATTCTATGTAACATAATTCTAGGGGTTTTCCAGATAATATGTCCCAAAATATTATATAATGAGTCAACTCTTTATTATATACAATACTTATAATCCTTATAATATTTATATATCATCAAAAATAAAAATATTTGATGATGATATTAAACAAGGTATATCATAAATCATACATTAATGGTTTTTTACCATTACATTTTTCTTGTTCAGTAAGTGTGGAATACATGAATGACTAATAAATGGGTATTTCATTATTTTAAAATCATAATACATTCTACAAAAACTACATCCCATATCTCATGTATCTAATTGTAAGAGATTCTATATGACCATCAAGATTATACTACAGTAGTGATTTTGTCAATGGATCTATTTCATTGTCTTCTATTATCACCCAATAAAAATTTATATCACCTCTCTCAAAGATCACATTAATTAGATAGTATATTCAAAATATTTGTATCAGTATCTAGTGAGACTAGATTTAATTATATTGAGAAATAGACCCATTTTTATATAGAAAAGATATATTACTGCCCCAATTCTACGAACTTCTCTCTATTCAAGAATAAACTTCTTAGTACAAATAACATCCCTCAAAACATCAGATGCAGTAGTGAAATCTACCACTATTATTGAGTCTATCATGGTGAATTATTTGAAAATCATCAAACTAATTACTCAATTATTGTGAAAAAAATAAAACCAGATTAATATCTCATACCATCCTTTTCGAATTAGATACTAGAATCTATTTATCCCCTTATAATGAGTTTATTCTCACCTCCAAAAACCATGAACATTTATTTATTTATTCTCAAGTTACTTAGGTTATTCATTATATAAACCCAGTGACTCTTTCTTTGATTATAATGGTGCAATTTTATATACCCATAGCATAAGTGACATGAGGTTAATTACACATCATGGAATATATGATATATCCCTTAGCTAATGCATAGGAAATCATATCTATATATTATAACTCTTTATAAGGATATTAGATCTTCCTTGGATTAGTGCCATAAAATATTGGTCAAGGCCATTTTTGGAGTTCTCAATACCCAGCATATTAATCAATTTTCCAATATATCTATTCTAACTCATCCTAAGAAACATATTAAATTCATCTCTATAGTTATTAATTCACTATATATAGGATTTTCACACATGTACTTCATTAAGAAAAATTAACCTAACCAAAAAGTTTCATAGTGTAATGTTGGGACATCATTTTTGATGATTAGTATGCAATAAAAAACAATACATTAAATTCCACATCACCCCCAATAACTAACATTTATACACAGGAATAATCTTTATTTATGAAGAAACCAAATTCTTTAAGTTCATCATCAAACTATATATTCCACCTCTAGAAATAATTCTCTAATCTATGAATGGATCATTACAGCATGAAAACATTAACATACTACAACCCTAAATATAATTCCTATAAAACACCTGAAACAAGGTGATAGTACCCTAGGACCTCTCCCCAATCCCCAGGGTTTGGTGACCATAACCACGGGGCTCAATAAATAATTGGGTAATGATTTACCTTTTTCGATTATATTTGAAGTTCATATCCATATTTTATAGGGAATTTGGAGAGGCCCAACCATAAGTTAAATATGCCAAAAACATAACAAGAAACCAAATAGTTCATAATAGAATATACAATAATAGGAAAAAACTCTAAATCTACATATATATTCACATAAATTTAAAAAAACATCAAATTTAGAATATATATATATATAGGATATAATACATATCAATCCAAATATAAACAATGATAGGGGATAAAATAGAAGAAATGGGTGATGTTCCAAAGTAAGTCTCCACCTATTCCAAATGTATCCAACTCTAAAATGGGATCCAATATCGCATCCAAGAAAAACATGGAAAAACATCCATAAAGACCCAACATCTACCAATGAACCTATAAGAAACTAAAATCATAAAAATAGATGTTTCATATCCATTAAGTTTTCCAAGCATATTATGGGGACAGATTTTTCAGTAGTTCACCACCAATGATGTCATAAAAAATAGTGATATAATAAGTGCATATGTGAATAAGTCTACACATTTTTGTATATATATGGTAAAAAATTTTAAATTTCAAAAAAATAAATCAGTGGGTTAATATTGGAACTAGTCATGATTTATATCAATTTCAAATAATAACTCCCTTTAGTAGGAGGGTCTGTATCAATACTACCTGATTTGAGCCTCACCTCGGAATCTAAGATTAAAATCAAAGCCCATCCCCTATATGAGGAAATTCCAATATCAGTAAATAGCTAAAATATATACAGATTTACACCCATACTTATGGTTAGATGTTGGAAAAATAAATTGGGGTCTAAGCGACCCATCCTCTGGGAAAAGGAATTGGGTAAAATGAGTCCAAGAAATCTATAAACCCATCCTAGTGAATAGGGTAATGGGAATAATTAGTTAGATAAATCTTGAAGCCCATATAATATTATCAACTTGTATACCCCATCATGGTATAAAAACCCATCCCATGAGTTTAACCAATATCCTACTAATTTGAGAACCTTTTCAAGAAGTCTATAGCAAAAATATACAATATACAAGAAATAAAAATTCTCATTATCAAAGAAACAACCATTCTTTATAAAAATAACTATACATGCTCAAAGAAACATTATGAGTAATATCAACAACTTTATTGCAATAATAAATAAACAAAACTCTTAACACAATATAGAATTCATATTCCCAACATAATAAAAACCATGGCCATGAACAATAAACTTTAACTAATAATATCATTTTCTATTTTTTTCATAAAATTTATTAACATGTTTGTTACAATATGAAGCTTTATCCAATATTAGTATGATCAACTATAAAATAAAAAAACTATGGAATCAACCATCAAGGATTATAATTACATAAGTACATAAAGTTATTCAATAATTATAAAATGACATAGGATCCATCAAAAAATTATTCTTCAACCAATTGACCAAAATGAGTGTGCCATACTAAACACACAATACATATATGAGGACACCAAATAAAGAAATATAAAATTCACTGTAATATCTCCAAAAAGGTGTAAAAAATCCAAATTTGGAACTAAACTGGAAATACTAGTATTAATTCTTGGGTTAACGTGTGAAAGAAATAACTTATAAATGGAGTAATATGTTTAGAAAATATTACTTAATACAACTGTGTAGGTTAAAGGTTCCATTTTACAACCCATCCCACAATAAAATATATAAAAAGAATACACATGTTACTTAATTATATATAAAGGAAAAAGTTTCAATATAGTAAATTTGAGTGACATTAAAAACATATTTTCGAAAAAAAAATTAAAAAAATGAGTAACAGAATAAATATTTGAATTTAATTAAGAAATTATTTAATAAATAACACACTTTCTAGATATTTTTTTATAAAACATTACATCACAAAAACTCATATAAAAAATCATGATAGTTTTAAACATTAAAGGTTGGGTAAAAATTTACAATATTAGTATGATCATGTCAAACATATTATTCCTACCTTGTTAAACTAGTCACCATATCTCTGTTGAATCACTCTCTTAACCATAGATTATGTGTGGTTCCTTGAATTACAACCTGTATATGTTTAAGTGGAAGTATTTTCTTCTAATTGTATAATTCTTGTGGTACTTTAGGAATTATTTCTTTTTTATGTATTGAAAAACCAAAATGGTTTTGCCCAGGTGACGACTCTTAGCTTAAAATCTATACTCAAGATGGTTTGAGACTAATGACACAACATGGGGTTCAATGTAAACCCATGATTAGTATTAAGGAAAGTTTCTCACATATTTATAATTATGATATAGGAACATGAATTGTGTATGGGTTGCCCAAATATAATATCAATTAAAAATTACTAATAAAAATAAATTATTAAATGATTTCAAAAAATACAAAATGGTTTAATAAATATGATAATATAAAGTTGAGGGAATGAATTTTCAGAAAATATTTCCAAAAAAAATATTGAAAAAATTTACACTACCATAAAAAAATATCATTGATACACATTCATTTAAATCTTCAAAATGTTACTAATATGTTTTCTTAATTAAAAATAAATAAAGCTAGGCATGTTGTAGGAACAACTTGATAATCACTCAAAGGGTCAACACTAACTACCTCTATCATGGGTATGATTTTTACTTCCAAAAAAACTCAAAATAAACCTAGTATTTATTAAAAAGACTTGATCACCATATAAAACCAATTAAATAATTTCTATACCCAAAGTGTTTAAAAATATTAAATAAAAACAATGTTACCAACTAGTGTATTTAACCTAAAAATTAAAACAATATTATACCCCGAATAACTCCAAAATATCCTCACCAATTTCAACCCTATAATTTTAGAGACCCTAGTAAATCATATACCTTAATTTCCTTACACTAAAATAGATATGAATGAAAATAAAAATATACATAAACTCTTATATAAATCATTGGAAGAGGAAGCTCCCATGTTTTTGATGAATTTCACCATTCTTGGGACGAACTCACCTCAAAATCACTAGTATAGCAAGATAGATTTTCAAAAAATAAAATAAAATAGAAGAAGAAAGGAAAGGTATGACTTAACATTATTATTACTTGAATAAATCCCATAAATACTTCAAGAATCAAGTGAAAATATAGATGTGTGGGAGTTGTCAAAAAGGTCCAGAGAGAGCTCCTATGTAGCTAAAGGCTAGTGAGGTAGAGGGTCGGACAAAGTGATAAGAGATGGTTGTAAAATGAACAAAATGTATTCAATTATAAAAAAAGTATGGACCAATAAGTTACCTAATATGAGGCCAATTAGTAATATGAGGCCCCCCTTGGACACCCTAGATTTTTGGCAGCATATTAGATAATTGGTATCCACCCAGCAAGTACTCAGTCTCATCTGTGGTTGTATACCAAAGGTGGAACATCTTTATATGTACCCCAAACTCTAAAAACATTATAAAACCTCAAATATATTTTTAAACTACCAAATTATTCCTCACTAAACACCCAATATCAAATACAATCCCTAAATGAAAAATTGAACCCCAAAAAAATCAAAAATTCAATTGAACCTACGCTTTAACCTTTAAAAATATATTCTTAATACCTCTATAACACCTTAATCAATGTAATAGGGACGCAAAGTCCTTAAAACTACCTAATATAACACTCAAAATCTCTGAGAAGTCTTGAGAAACATGTTACCAAAATATAACTATCACTAGGTCTCAAATACATATTCCAAATAAATATATAAAATTCATGATACCCAACTCCATAATCGACCTCGAATAACTGAAGTTGAATCATGCTACCAAATCATAACCAAATTAACTATACATAACTGAAAATGAACCTTAAATAATATTTCAAACCTTTCATCAAATTTCTAATTTATAGAAACCAAATATGAAACAAATCATTAAAAATATTCAGATTACAGAAATCACTACTATGACACAAGTATGAAACCATGTCCCATGCGATGCTTACGAGGCATGACTCCTAAGCATAAGAGTGAAACTAAGCAACCAATAACTTTAAAATATAAAGGATGTTTCATCATCCTTATAAACCTGTAAAGATATTTTATGGTACTACCCACCATAAAATTTCACTAGGTTAATTTATTTCTACCTACAATCTAATTTCTTATTTAACCAAAAGAAACATTTATCATAGGAGACCATTATTCATTTAAAAATCCATATACTAACTCAATTATAAAAAATTACACATTTCACATAATCAAGTCTTTATAAAACTCTATTTAAATTAAACCCATTTCTTAAATTATTTTATCAATCATTAATATTTAACACCAATACTATATATTATATTAAATTCATTATCCCATTCCATTTCAAAACTCGATACTAATATTTAATTTTTAAAAAATAAATTTTTAAATATAAAATAGATATTAAAATTTAAAATATACCTAGATAAAATCATTCCCTTCAAATCATAATTAAAATAATGAGAAAAAACTTTCTAACTTAAGGGCATTTCCAGAGTCCTTATAGTTACACACACTATATGACATTGGTTCATCTTAGAAATGACTAAAAAAATGAATAACATGTTTTGATGCTTTATTTTCCAAAAAATTACTTATTATACACCAATACATAAGTAATAAGAAACATTATATCTAGAAAATTATCAATACGCATGGGAATTTAATAAAATATAAAAAAAAGCCTCATGCTAAGCAATAAGACATTTAACAGAAATAAAAGTACATTCATTCTTGGAAAGAGAATATATATAATAGAAAAATACATCCCAATTAGATAACACTAAACTAGAAGTTACATGATTGATAATAGGATATAATTAGAAAACAAAGGGTATGCTCGGTAATGAAGCACTAAATAGTACAAACTTCCTCAATCAATTGAAACAAATTTTGGTTCTCATTGACCTAATAATCAAAGATATATATATATAAGAAAAAACTAATTGTTTATATTGTTGGTATTTCAGTTAAAAAAAACCTTAGTCGTCCCCAAATATAACAAAACTAGCATAAAAAACAATATATCATGGAATCCTATGTGTTAATACCTATCAAATTCTAACATGATTTGTGACCTCCAATATATTTTGGTTACTGATCAAGTCATATATGAAAATATTATATTTCATTCAATATTACTTAATGATTAAACAAATTCCCTACAAGTAACATGATTTTTTCCATAAATAGGTCCATCATTCCTTTTTATTGTTTAATTCTTCATTCCTTGTAACTCTAGATCATATCTAATGAAAATAAAAAAACCATTAATGACAATATTTATCTGATACCTATTTACAGAAACTCTAACCCGTATTCCATTACATCACTCAAATTAGAGTGTGGAAACTCTGGCAGTGGTCATCGATCCCCAGGGGAAAAATACTATCACTTTGGGTGTCATCATATATTTTGGGAATAATTTAACCAATTTTTTTTTTAATTTAGTTTCATATAATGTTCTAACATGAACCCCAAATGAATCACTCATAAGTCAGGAATGCAAAAAACCTATAAAACACTAAAAAATGAAAAATAGAAAAAACAAGAATAAGAATAAATTGTAACTCTTAAATTAATTCCCATTAGAGTAAAAGAAATTACACTTATAGTATATAAATATTCTATTATAAACATAAATAAAAATAGTACCAAAATAAAACAAGTAATCTTTGAGGAATAGGTTATGTTAAAAACATAGTCATCACTTATCCTAAATAGATCCGACTTTAAAGTGGGAACTAAAATTTATTCCATAAAAGATAAAATTGATCCTCCATAGAGACCCAATACATACTAATGGAACTATAGGTACCTCAAAATCAATAAAAATTGGTTTTATGTCCCCCATGGGCTTAATACTGTGTGTGACCATAAAATACTTAGTAGGGAACCACCAATGGTGTCTTGACATGATAGTGATATAATAAGTGGAAGAATGAACATGTATATAAATCAACATAAATATCTGATAACTGAATTTTGGAATGGTAAATAAATAAAGTAATAGGTTAATAGTAAAACAACTAATCAATCAATATTGATTATGCCTAATAGTTCCCTCTACTAGGAGGTTTAATAGATATACTACCTTCTTCGAGACTTGTCATATAATCTAAAATGATAATCATGATAAATTCCCTATGATAGAAAATAATAGTACATATAAAGTTCAAAAACATATATTTATATCAACACATACATATGAGTAGATTTGTTCAGAAGAAGTCAGGGTTAAAGAGACTCATTTAGGGGGAATAAAATCAGATTTTATGAGTCAGGTAAATCTTCCAACCTATCCCAAGAAATGGGGTAATGGGTTTAATGAGTCAATGAAAACATGAAGCCCATCCCAAACCATAAAATTATATACTCAATCATGGTTGAATGACAAATACAATCATTTCAACCTATTAAAAACTTTTCTAAAAACCTAAATAATCAGTTTATAATAATGATATACAATGTAACAAAAATAAACAAAGTCATTATCAAGTAAATAAACATTTCATGAAAGATGATTTTTTCATAGATAAATATATATTATGAAAAATATTAACTAACATTACTAATATAATAAAGAAAAAATGGTCAACACAACTGATAAAAATTATACCTTGTATAGTAAAAACCATCAATGTTCTAAAGAAAACATTACTAATGATATCCTTTTTAATGCTTTATACAATAAGGTAATAACATTTTTGTCATAACATTAAACATTTTTCATGATCACAATTCCCAACTATAAAATCACAAATTATTTTATAAAACAATAAGTATTATAATCACTGAAAGAGTGGAATATATTCAATAACTATAATATAACATATAATCATCCAAAAAATATAGTCCTGGGCCATATGAAATATATGAGTACGAAATACTCAACACCCATGTCAAATAAATAGTATACCAATTAAGGTAATAGATCACTTATTAAAATATATCTAGCAATGTATACATCAAAAAAACATTCTACTAAAATTGAAATACTAGTAGTTGTGATAAGGTTCACGTAAGAAAACCATAACCAATAAATGGAGGCATATGTTTATAATAGATAATTTAAAACAACTTTGTAGGTTAAATTTACCATTTTATAACCCATTCCACTATAAAATATTTAATATATGAGACATGTTTTGTTTAATTATATCTATGTGACCAAGCTAAAAAAATTAAAGGTGAGTTTTAATAAAAATATCGTTACGGTGTCACATTTAAAAAATGAATAAAAGAAAGAAATAGAGAATTTTTTTTAAGAAATTATATATCATGAAACACATTTTGAAAAGAAGGATTATTATAAAACTTTCATACCCTAAACCCTTATTAAAACCATTCTAGTTATAAACATTCAATATTTAGAAACAATTTAATCCATCAGGCCTTTATATTTGATCACTTATTTCAAAATCATAAACCTAAACCCTAAATCACCTTGAATCACTCTATTAACCAGAGGTTAAATGTTGTTAATTCACCCATAGATTATTCTGTTTTATGTTTGAATAGGTGATTCATATTATATAATTTGGATAGGACTCAACGATGTGTAGCTTTATGATTTATAATCATATTAAGAAGGTTTAGGATAAAGGAACACTCATATCTGACAAATTGTCCTCAATATATTTTGAGATTAACGATACTCTAAAGGTTTTGATTTTAAACCATGATTAGTATCCAAAAAAATTTCCAAAAAAATTTGATATAATAGGGTTTTTTAACATGAATAAATTAAGGGTTACCAAACATATATATCAATGAAAACAAGAAAATGAATATTAATGTTGAAAAGGTTTTAAAAAATATCTTGTATTTTACTAAAGATTAAGACAAAAAGTGGAGGGAAATAATTTTTAGCACATAAACCCAAATATACCCCCATCGAAAAAATTTACCGTTGAATGAAAATTATCATCAAAAAGAATTTTTTATAACTTTAATATATAACTATGATACTTTATTAATTTAGAAAATATTTTGGAATGCATGTTGCAAGTATAGACCATGAATAACATAGAGATTAAATACTACCTACCGATACTATAGGAAATAATTATTATTCTATACAATATCTAAGAATCACCCAGTAATTACCAAACCATACTTCGTCATCGAGAAAACCAATTAAATATTTTAAAAACCAAAGGAAAAAATAGTCCCAAGGAAAACTACTAAAATAAACTTCAAGAATTAGCCTAAAAATAGAATAGTGTAAATCAAAATATAAATTCAATAAAACATACCCAATTATGAACTAATAATCGAGTAAACCCTTTGATAAAAAATATCATAATTTTTTTCAATTGCAATACTGATGAATAGATTCCAGAAGATCCACATTGTCCTCTTTGAATCATGGGAAGAGGAAGCCCTAATGTTCCGGATGTATTCCACCATGATCTAGTGGAATTCACCACAAAATCTATACTAAAACAACATATTTTCGAGGGTATAGAAAAAAAAGGAAATATAATAGGATATGGAAGAGATACCTTTAATATTACAAGAATAAATCTCATGAATTTATCAAGAATCATGGGGAATGATATTTTATATCGATTATGTTATGATGGAATGATGTTTGAGAAACCCATTTTATTTTCTTGGGTTATGTTATGATGAATGATTTTTGTTTTTGTGGAACATGTAAGAAAGATTACATCATGATATGGGTGGGACCTATATCTCCCTCCAATTAATTGGGTAATGGTTTATATCATAAGAGATATATATGACTGTAATGGAAAGTAAATCTAGTTCAGTAATATAACGATAGAATGGAAAGTAAACCCAGTTCAGTAATGGAATTTGTCTGCTATGATGGTCCTGTAAATGAACCATGACTAATATTAAATGATATTATTTTTTTATATACATTACACAAAACATTATATCTTATGTTTTTACTTTTGTAATTATGTCCATTAATTCTTATGAACTTTTATCCCATGACATGATATCATGATCTCTCATATACAGGATAAGACTTCCAAATGTTATGTTCTTATTTATTATGATTGTGATATGATTTATATTTCCCTTATTTACCGTTACTGATAATTTGTGCGCACCCTTTCATATGTATCTTTTTCGTAGGTCCTAAAGAAGCTTATTAAGTAAGATATGTCAAAAATGAGTCAATATATGAAGAAATAGCCAGGTGACATTGTAGATGTTTTGTGAACTAGTTGTTTATATTTTGTAGTTTCTAGAGTCACTATACCCATAAGGTCATTTCATAGCTTTATCATATGTTTTAATGAATATACTTCATTTTTAAAGTAATACGAATGTATGTAAATATTGTGTTGTTATATCAATATCGATGGTGATGAAGTGATTCGATTTAGAAAAGGGTTTTTTGTGCCTTGGTCACCTAAGATAAATAATGATCTATTAGATAATGTGGATAGTTAATAATTTTCCATCCCTTATATAGGTTAAAAGATGTATTGTGATCTTTGAGAACACTTAGGGTGGGAAAACATGAAGAAATTGATAGTATAGTTTTCATCAAGGTGTTTGTTATGTCAAAAAGTTCAATCACAATGATAGAAGTGCAATGTGAGGTTGCAAACATTTCCTATACCCACGTAAAAAAAGAATAAAATCACTATGTACTTTTTCAGTGGTCTCCCAAAGACATCCAAAAGATACTATGAAATATGGGTATAAGTGGATAGACTCACCAATACTTCCCACTTCAATTCTATTTGGGAATATATATCTCCTTAAAAAAATTCCAAGATATATGCAAAGGAAGTGGTGAGACTACATGGGTTCCACTTTCAATCATCATTTCTATTGATCCGATGTTCATATTAAAATTAGAGAGAAGTATAGAACATTCCTTGAGTACTGAATTGAATTTCATCATGGACTATCACACCCAAACATATCACCAATTTGAATGGACTATTCAGATGCTTGAGGACCCACTGAGATCCATCTCAATGGAATTATGAGGATGATGGGATCAGATTCTCTAATTAGTTCAGTTCTCAAATAACAATAGCTTCCACTCTAATATTCAAATGGCTTCATATGATGATCTGCATGGGAAGTGATGTAGAACATGAACTTTTTTGAATGAATTTGGTAAAAAAAATTTAATCAGAACTGAACCTATACAAGAGATAATAGGGAAGTTTCTTGCCATCCAGCAACATATCAAATCTAACTAGAGTCCGAAAAAAAATCTATGAGGGAAACATTAAAATGGAATTAGAGTTTGATATTATAGAAAAATTCTTCCTATAAATATCACAATTGAATAGATTCATGTAGTTTGGAAAGAAATTGATGCCTAGCAAAAGGTACATTGTCCCTTTTGAGATGTTGGATCACTTAGCATAAGTGTATTATCTGCTTTTACTTCAATAAAATATGGCTCAAGTTTATTATGTGTTCCATGTTTCTCTCCTTAGGAAGTTTATACCCGACCCCTCCCATGTATTGAATCTGGAGGTGGTAAAAATGGAGAACAAACTCTCGTATGAAGAGTAACCAGTAAAGATAATGGAACGCACACACAAATTCCAAAATGACATGAAAACTCACAAAGTCAAAGTAGTTTAGAAACGATAAGTTTTAAGAGGAGATGTGGGAACCATAGTAAATGATGATGGATAAATAGCCTCACCAGTTTTCACATTAGTTTGTAAAATGAAATTTCAAGGGTGAAATTTCAAAAGGGGTGAAGAATGCAACGACCCAGAAAATTATCAATGAAATTTATCTTCTTATAATTATGTTATACGGTATAAAATACTAACATACCATAAAAACACAATAAAATCAATATTATCATAAGTTAAGAATGAAGTAAGTGGTATTTATAGAAATTATGGAACACATACCATTGGAATATTAACATGGACATTAGGAATAGTAATCTGGTCAACAGAATAGTATCCTCACCTATAAATTTATAAATAAAATTTAGGTATATTTTAAAGTAAACTATGATATATTTATATCATGGTATATGTAAATAAATGTTTTAAAAATGATAAATTAAGTGTTGATAATTTTGTAAAATATACATTTTAATATAAAATTTTATAATTAATATAATGATTTACAAGAAAATTTATTTTCATAAAATAGATTCATAAAATAATATTATGTCATATTATTATTATAAGGAAATTTTATGTGACCATAATTAATTTTTCAAAGGGTTAAAAATGATTATAATATTAAAATCAGAAATTTTTGAATAAATTGTGATTTTATATAAAATTTAAATTTCTTATATTTATAAAATTATTTAAATAAAATGGACCTCATTTATAAAATCTAAACATCAAAAAAAAATAGGGTTAATTTTATGTATATTTTTAAAATAGTTGAATTTTTTTTAAATAGTGAAATAAAGTATTTTACAATATATGATAAATCCATGAATTGTTTTATTCATGGTTGTTGTATTGATGATATAACCACTGTAATCTCTAAATATACTTTATTATTTAAAATATTTAGTTTAATGTATCACTGCTATTGACTTTCTTGAAAAAATAATTCAATAATGAATATAATAATAATAAATACACATATACCCCCTATATATACCACCCCTCACCACCTATTCCCCTCGCACCTTCCATGCCTTATAAATTTTCCAAATTCTTCCCAATTACATTATTAATACTCTTACACACATCTAAGAGCTTTTGGTATCAACAAATTACCCAACCCAAGTTCCATGAAGAGGTTCTCAAGGACAAGATATTCAAGAGGTAAAATCCTCATTTGTTGTATTGTAAGTTATTTTCATTTTTTATTATATCCTAACGTACCATATACAAAGAGGCATGATAACACTAGTATCATATATATAATAAATTTTATTTTATTATTGTAATATAAATCATCAAACATCTTCTCCTCTCCATTTATTCTAAAAATAAAACATCATCTATAATTTGTTGGGTCACTGCCTTCATGGACAGTGAGTTTTTATTTACAATTACAACCTTCAAGTATAGAAATATAACCATTAAAACAGATTTTAATATGCATATTTTAACTATTTAGTTCTCTATAGCTAATCCATAAATATAATATTTAATGAAATGCAATTATTTCATGATGGACGGAAAACCATCCAAAATAAACTAAGTAATTAATATTGAAGTTCTATCTAATTAATGATCCTCATATAAAAAATATATATATAATACCATTTAAAAAATTTCAATTTAATTAATAAATTATAATTTTAATTCTATATAATTATTCTAATTTTACATGAACATCTATACTTGTATACAAGTGAACTAGTCATGAAACCCAAGACAAAAATCACTACTAGAATGATGTAATTGAACTCTATAACTCAAATAATAACCATAAAAACATAATTAAATTATAATAAACCAAATAACTATATAATATTTTCATTATTTAGTAATTAATAAATCTATTTTTGATTATCTATTTTATTAAAGTGAAGAAAGTATTCATACATAGTGTAATGGGATTCTCGAACCCAACTCCCTTTCTTTAGGTCATACCTATTTCATGAAACATTTCATTATGGATATCCTTTAAATATAATTTCATTACTCTTCCCTCTTATTTTAGAGATTAATCATATTTACAACCTATTTTTATGAAATATTTATAGATTTTTTAAAATAACACATCTTTCCAGAACACATCTTGACTCTTTTTGGTATTGTTTCTTCTTCACTCGATATTAATAATTCTTATACCAAGTATGTTTTAAAATTTTCATTTGGGAACCCCAAAGTATATTCATCAATGAATGAATTTAGAAATTCTAGTGAAACCCTTTTATTTCAATGGTCTATTTAATTACTAAAATTGTTTTAAGTTCAATGTGTCATGCATGATTATGTAAATTTTATAATGTGACAAGTGGGATCAGAATTATATACCCATTAAATGCATTGGGTAATGTGATGCAACACATTAGATAATATGAGATCATCATAAACATGATGCCATATTTTTTCAAAATGATTATGTATGCTTATTCCCATATGTTATGAGTGAACATGATGTAATAATCATTCAAAACTATGTTAAATAATTTACTACTAAGACATAGTGTTTAATTTTATGCATTTTCACCTTCCATGACATTGTCTGAGGTTTCCTATCATGGTTATGATAATGATACTATTAATATGACATAATGATTATGATGATGTTCACTCATTCTATATTTATTCTTGTCTATATTCTTTCTCTTTCTAGCCTATTGATTCTCTCCTTCTATTGATGTATATCCTTATATGACTAAATGTACTAAAAATAATGTGAGATTTATAAGGATAAAGAAGATGTTCTTACATATATATTTATATTTTATTATGTACAAGTTATGTATGTTCCTAATTTTCAAAAGACACTAATACTTTGGATATTGGATTTAAAATGCTAGAATGTTGTTTATCGTTAAAATGAGTTGATAATCATGTAAGAAAAAGGTAGGGTCACTATAGTGAGGGTCCCACACTATGCATATCCAGAACCATATTTGAATTTAATTTAAAATTAATATTAGAATAAACATTATTCTCATGTTCTAAGAAACAATAATTATTTAGGTTATGTTGATCATGTCAATTCCATCATCAGTTATTCAACAAAATATACATGTGAGTTTAATATTAAATACTCAATTATTCTCTAGTTTTGTGAATATATTATTTTATTTATTTATATAATTAATAAAAAAATATTTATTAATTTAAATAAATAGTTATCATTTATGTTTTGATAAATACTGATCAAAATTGATGGACCAAATTAAGTGTTTTATGGGAATGATATATTTAATATCATGTAAATAAATATTAATTTATTTATTTTTGAAATTATTTTTAAATATCCATGATTTTTGTACATTCTAAACAAATAAAAATATTATTATTATTATTATTATTATTCTATGTGGAGTTCACTTAGAAATAATAGATTTTATAAGGGCCCTTATATAAAAACTTATTTCATAACCTAAGTACGTAAACATAATTATTTCATTTATTGGGTAAAGTATTATTATCAAAAATAAATATTCTATAAGTAATTATCGAAAACTAAGTGAAAACTATATCAAAAATGGTATCTATAATAGATAGAATCATACCTCCTCCCCCATCTCCAATACTTGAGAGAACCAGATAAAATCCTTCAAGTTCAAAAGGAATTTATATTGTGATAAACGAAGAATGGTGCAACTGGTTAGAATCGTCCACACTAGAACCGAAGGATACTATACTGTTGTTTTAAGGGTCATGGAGCATGTTTGGATACCACTAGAGGGATTCAACCCTTATATATGTTAACATAATGATGGTGCAACAAGATATGTCAACTGATTCGATAACAAAGAAAGAATTTCAAGTGAAGGAAACTCTTAATTATATAATTTATATTTGAAAAAGTCATATATTTGAATCTTCCATTATTTCATTCGTCATGCTCTAAGGATTTATCTGAAGAAATTAATGAAAACCCAGTGTTGGGAACTTTCTCAATCATATTCCTAAGTGCCTCAAAATGTTCATTTTCAATGAAATTTTAATGGGGGAGTGATATAATGCATTTAAAGGGATTCTTTTAAGGTTATATTAATTTGTAAAATTATTCCTTTAAAGCAATGAGATGATATAAAGAGTTAATTACTCAATTTATGATAACTAGAAGGATGAATTGATACTATGTGTGAAGCTAATTTGAGAGGTTTAAAAATATATGTTTAAAATTATATAAACAATCTATAAATATATATTTATTCCTTTGTTAATAGACTCAATCCAAACCTTCAAAGGAAATATCTCTCTCAAATATGATTTTCATAAGAAGTTATTGAAACTAATTACATTGAGATAAGTATGTATTTTTCAAATTCATACAGATTCAAAGAAAACATAAATAATAAGAGGATGGATTAATTTCATATAGAGAGATAATATACATTAAGATTACAAGTGAAAAGTAAATATAGAAGATACCAAATTCCAATAATTAATTTTTAATTATATGGGACACTATTCTAATCAATTATCTAAGATTCAAGGTAATAAACCATAGAAGATTTTGAGTGTGAAAGGTTAGTCTTATGTAATTACTATGGTATAAGTTGATGTCTCAAAATATATAATAAATGATACTTCGAATATAAAATAAAATTTAGTAAATAAGTTTTTTTATTTTAGATCTACACATTATATTATATCTATCATGTTTTATTGGAAAATTACACTATGATTTGATGCATCATGGAAATAATTTTTAATTAAAAATATTTGTGAAAAAATTATTGCAATGAAAATATATTGGGATGAATTTAATTAAATGTGTTAAGGTTTGGTTGTTGTAAACTTGATTTCAACAACAATGGTATAACTCAAATAATTTATTGGGATGTATTGGCTCTCTAAATATAATGCAAGAAATTACTATTAAGAGAAATGGATTACAACCTATAAGATAAGCATAGAATAACTTATTTTTATAGGGGGTGACTTGTATGGAACCACATCCATTATAAATTATTAATGAATTTTATTTACAAGGTAAATATTAAATAAAATTCAAAAAGTAAAGGGATATTTTAATAGCTTAAAGTGTATTTATTGTGAAATATTACAATGATGTATTTCTTGAGGAGTTATATAAATATACACTAGATCTTGATGTTGAATTATCCATTGAACTCCCCCTAATGAAAAACACATATCCAAGCTAGCCTATAGAATTTATATATTAGATATAATAGAATTAAAAAAGAAACTACAAGTGTTGTGTGATAGGGGATTCATATACCATACTGCCTCACCTCATGAAGCATTTATCCTATTAGTAAATAATAAGGATAGGTCTACAAGGTGGAAGATTGATTATAGATAGGTAGATCTTATTAATATTAAGAAAAAATATCATTCACCCATATTTTATAAGATATTTGTTCAGTTTCAAGGAACCAAGAACTTTTTAATGATTGTATGGCACTCTAAAAATACTTTCTACAAACTCTGAGAGCTAGTGTGATCAATAAAAATCACCAACACCCTACTGGAAATCTAAGAAATATATATAGGTATAGATATGTGTATGGGGGTGAGAATATAACTATACCTAGTATGATCCTCTGCAAAACCTTTTATATAATTATGGAAGATTAATACTAATGCCTCAGTGAATAAATAGTAGAAAAAACTCATAACATATACTAGAATAACTAACACCAAATCACACTAAGACTGAAACTCCAAATAATGCACACAGGATAGTAATATAATAATTAAAAAATATATCATAAATCTACTCTGTAATAACTTTTCCACTAAACTATGCACACTCATTCCCCAAAAGAAAATATTTTGGAAATCCTACACCTTACAAATCCATGTTTATACATAATAGCATAGCTACAACACATCAATAACTATATACCTCACATCCATTGCCACATCATAATGTAAAAACATCCACATTCTATATCGACACAATGTAATCAAATATCACATCCCTATAAAAATAATTTAATGTAACCATGAAGTAAATCAATCTCCTTTTCTCCTCGTTCCATCTAAAAACCTAATAAAGAATATTCACCATAACTGTATCATTAAATATCATCCTATGGACATTATATCCTATAATATTGGCCTCATGTCATCTCAACAAATACTATATATATAAGAGAGAGTGTGTAAGGGGTAGAATTCAGTAATTTTTGTCTTTCATATCATAGGTGTTGGATGAAACTCAAAAAACCCATGGCACCAAATCATTGTCGATAAGAATATTCAACTAGGGTGCCAGTGTATATGAAATAAAATAGAAAATAAAATCAATATAATATCCACACACAAGCCCATACTATGGGTAAACTCAAAAAAACACATTATACTAAACACCGCTTCTATAACCTAAAAATTATAATATCACAAATTAAATTTGCCTCTTAACATCACAATATCCCAATTGATCATGTCATTATTAATTTATAGATTTAATATTACCATTTATTTAAATTTTATTAATTTACATTCATTTTAGGGAAACTTTATTCATTAATCCACCATTTGTTCTAACTACTTACCATTTTATATCAATAATCTCCAATAATGTTTCATTAACTACTCATTTTCTATCATATTAAACCCAGAATTCATTTATAATTCATTTATAATTCATTTATTCATCCATATTCCATATTACTAGGAAACTACAGCACAAGTATCACTCCAACCCCTACACCAATACATTAAACACAATATTATACCATGCTAACAGTCACATCAATAATTCCACCGCTTTCATAGTACCATACACTTTTTCTTCACATCAATCATTTTAATCCACATCTACTTCCACAACACACAACTACTCTAATAACAACAATAGTATAAACAACCATATAAACTTAGAAACTAAAAATACCATTTTACCACATCACGGAACAAAAAAATACATATCTTAATCAAACTTTCATCTTAATCCCCCCCTACTAAAAAACTATGTTTAACCAGTGCTTTCATTTTAAAAGTACTAGATAAAAGTGTCTTTAAAAATCCTCTTTCTCGGTGCAAGAAAAAGCACTATTAAAGGAGGTATTTAGTAGTGCTAAAAAAGAGATGTTAAATGGGGGGATTTATCAGTGCTTGTAAAAAATTACTGATAAATCCCCCCTTTATAAGTGTGAGTAAAAAGTCACTGATAAAAATGTAATTTATTAGTACTTATAAAAAGTGCTCATAAAGAGGGGGCTTTATCATCACTTGTAAAAAAGTGCAGATAAAGGGTATATTTAAAAATAATATTTCATTAAAAATAATATTTTTATATATATATATATTTATATATATATATATATATAATATATATTTTTTAAATATTTTTTTGATATGGTTAAATAGGTATTGACATGTAATATATAAGATATTCATTGAAAATGTCATATAAAGTAATTAAAAAATATTTTTAATTTATAATTTTATTATTATTACTTAGTGATATTTATTTAACAACAATTTGAAAATAAAAAATCAAAAAATAATAATAAGAGATCTAAATTAAGTTGGAAATGTAACTTGAACTTCAAAGGGCCGTAACTTTTGATCCGAGCATCCTTTTAGGATCTAACACATATCAAATTGAAGCCTCAGACAATCTATATGCCATAGTGGTATATAATGATCTCCATGATATTTATTTCTTATTTTTCATCCACCCAAAATTCCCATTAAATGTCCAAAACTTTGTTTTTAGTCAGGTTATTCAAATTTTTTAACATTCAATGGATTTTAGGCCTCGTTTAAGGGGTTATTTTTTCAATTTTTTACTGAGGAAAAAATTTATTCCCAAGGAATAAATTCATATTGATATTATGGATTTGAAATTTAATAATTTTTCACAATGTACTATTATTTATAATCAAATATATAAAAATATATACATATTTTTTAAAAATTCATACATAAAAAATTATTTTTATAAATAAATAACTAAACATATTTAAATATATAATATATTTCTCAATATATAAAAATTATCTAGAAAAAAACTAATATCAATTTTAAAAAATATACATAAATAAATATGTATTTAAAAATATATATTAATATATATATATATATATTTAAATATATTGTTAAAACTATAATGAAATATATATATATATATATCATAAAAATTAAAATAGAATGGTATAAGGGAGTGGAAAAGGTGCTAATTTATAGACTGGATATCTCAGGTTCAAAACTAGTAGGTGATAGGGGTGGGAACTGAGGAGTGTGATTATCTAAAGAACTGATAAATTGGTGATGGGAAGCACTGATAAAGGGTTTGTGGGAGGCACTGATAAAGTGGTGTTGTGTAAAAAAAATTATACTCATTATAAAGGGGCCTTTATCAGAAATTTTTTGGCAATGTTAAAAGGGGATTCAAGATCTATAAAAAAGAGATGATAAACGTTCCCTATAACAGAACTAAAAACCACTAGAAAAGGCCCCCTTTATCATCGTTATTTTGTACTGTTAAATGATGAATTTATAAGATCTTTTTCTGGGAACTACTAAATCTAACCCGTTAACAAATATTACATTATCATCCCTTCTATAATTCTGAAAAATCTCTTTTACAAGGGTTCTTGATGACCAGATTGTAG
Organism: Viscum album; assembly: GCA_963277665.1. Lineage (NCBI taxonomy): Eukaryota > Viridiplantae > Streptophyta > Magnoliopsida > Santalales > Viscaceae > Viscum > Viscum album. The sequence goes on along the minus strand of OY728137.1, from coordinate 298,094,283 downwards.
TAGTGACCACTTCATGCATAACAAGATCTAATATAAATTCTAGATTTCCTTGAATTTGTTTCATGGACATATCTAAGTTATTTTCTATGTATAAACATTTAAAGGAAATTCAAAAAAAAAATATTCTTCATAGAAAACACGCCAATAAATAAAGAAACAATACATATGATATATCTTGGAAATTCATAAAACACATGTGAACCACATGTTCCCCATAAATTTATTAAGGCCAATTCATTATATTTATTAGGTAAATTATAACCATATTCTCATTGAAAACATAATCATGATAATTCCAAATTCACAAATAAATTAATTGAAGAGATATATATAATCCCCTACCACAACAAGGGATTAAACAATTTCCATGAGAGGATGTGGAGAAAAATATGATCACACCACTAAGAATCTATAAGGAAACCATCAACAACCTATATCATAGAAAACCATATTGAATACCACGACCCAACATCCCAATAATCAAAAAAAATACAACTGCCACAACCTCCTCTAGAATAAAAACAAGTGAGTATTGATAGAATAATTGATTCTAGAAACAAATTTGATCATATTATCCCAATAGATATTTGATTCAGAAATAACATTGTGCTCTCCCCAAATCTCAATGATTGAAATCCATTTAAAATTGATAATATTAAGTAACATCAAGGTCAAGTGGTTAATTCTAAATATTAATTCTTGAACCATTGAAAGAAATAGTGAAAACATATCCTTTTTTCCATGAATATGCCCAACCCTATACACTCAAAATGTGGAAACACCCTTCAGTATAGTGAAATGATACCAGAAATGATAAAACCTTGAAACCCCAAAACATAAACCCACACAATGAACTGAATTCTCACATTCCATGATCTGTAACCTCCATTCTAAAACATGACATACCATTCTCCAAAAAAATCACACCTAGATATAACGACACTAAATTATCATAAACATTGATACACACAAAAACACATATCCTCTCCCCACATCTTCACAGACTGTGGAAAAACACAATAAACCACTATAACTAATATCCCCCTTAGCTAATCATGGTGAAACCCAGTGATCCTTGTCATTATTTGAGATTCTAGTTAAAATTTCTATTAAAACTACACTCCCTCCATATTACCCACCTCTTAACTTCCTCTTGAATCCACAATATCCTAGAAAACACAAATTAAAGGTATCGTAACGTTCAAGAATTTTAATTATCAGCCTTCTAAAATATTTTATTCCTAGAGAATCAAATATATTCCTAGAAGAAAAAAGAAACAACCCCAAAATAAATATTCTTGTGAGATACCTCTCAAATAGGAATCTTTCCATAACTAAAAGAAAAATGTTGCAAAAAACAAGAAAAGACCTCAAACATATTAATATAAAACCAATACTTACATCATCAAAGCAATGAAAAATAAGGATTTAAAGTAACTCTGGATATTGATCATGAATATGATAATTGTTTTTCCATATACACTTTTCCAAGGAACTTTCCCCTAAAAGACATACTTGGAGGGAATGACATGTCCACACATTACCCTATACCGATGATACTGAATATTGATGGGTCATTATAGGAATGTTTCATCCATTAAAATGTCTAACCCTACCAATTAAATTCCATAGAATTCATCATGAAAATATGAAAAAAGTTGTGGCACCAAGAAAACATCATGAATCTGATCCATATGTGGATAAAGCACTATCTCATACACTTCCTCATTAAACCACTAGAACACCTTGAAGTTATGATCAATTGAGGAGAAAACTTGAAACCTTTAACAAACCCAAATTTCAAATGATCAAGGGAAAAATTTATAAACATGATATTATTGGCCATAATATTATAAGGTTCCCTACTTATATCAATATAATACTTCAAATTTTATTCATTATCCTTGATCCAGACATGAATCATCTACAATTTCACTATCATTCTCTACACTAAATCCAATCCATTAATCACCAATTGTAACACTTTGTCCCTGATTGATCAAATAGAACCTGATAGAGATTTTAACAAGACCTTAGGTTCACATTCTCATAATATGGATGTTTTCTATTATTGATGAAAGGACTAACATAGTTCTAGGGATACTATTCCCTCTAAAAAATAGCTTTAGGTTCATACATGAATCTGCCAAAAAATTGGCATGACCCATCCATATAATGAATATCAAAAACCTATAGACATAAAATAGGTATCCCTCCAGACCCAGGTAGTCTAGAATAAAATACATTAAATAGTCTATATGATACCTCAAAAAAGAGAGAATAAATAATAGATTAACAATATAGAAGAATCATATTATTAAATAGCACACCAGACAGTTCATATTGAAAAATAACTGAAAAATAAATCCATTGACCTTAGGCCAAACTCACATGAACATCGAGCCAAATCCCCATCTTCCATAACTAGCTATACCTATGCAACATTTCTATATCCAAGAAGTACGTGATTACTCGGAAAAAAATATGAGAGTATAATCATGTGTATATAAACACATTCCATGTATGTGGGAAGGGGGTGTTTCCAATGACACATTAGGTATCCCTAATGACTTAATGATACTGAGTGTTTCTATAATCAAATGAATGTTCTTATAATCAATTTAAATAGGTATGGTATAGACAATGAAACACATACACCTAGAAACATAACATGTAATGCAAACACTATCACCCAAGTTAGGTATTCTTAAGTTAACCATGCCGCCCTAAAACCTAACCCCAACTACTTTGGTTTAATTCCATAATGAAATCACTATGTACAAAAAAATAGACCATACTAGTAGATGTTCAATTGGGTGATGATCTAATACATTAACCCATACCCAAAGTCATGGGGTCGGGTTTCATTCCATATTTCATATCATATAAAGAATCCAACCATAAATTCTCACTCAATAGAGGCAATGTCACCAACCAGTCATTACATTCACAGTTAAGTAAAGACAGCCCATCCATAACCCACGACACATCATAGCTTGTAGCCCGACTCATTCATGGTGGTTCCACCATCTAATGTAATATCTCAGTCCAATCATATCAATAACTATTAACCCAACATCTACAAATCAACCAACATATTCTCACTCATGGAATTGTCAACCATGCCATCTCACTCACTGAATATTCCCTTCCATAACCACTACCATATCACTTAGGGTACAAACTGGAATCATGTACACCAGGATCCCATCTCTTCCATGGAAATCCTTCTAATATATGTCACACATAAGGGGGTTGGGACGTATGATCCCCTATCATACTGTCATATGTCACCTATCACAAGCATCATATTATAATAGACTGGCGAAAACAAATAGAGAACATGGCCCCTCTCATAGATCCCCATCCCATCATGGCCCCTCTATTATGAACATGTCCCCAAAATTGATCTTAACCCTTTTTGGGATTAATTTTATCCACTAGGACCAACACACTGCATTGATACCAAAATAAAGATTCTCATAAATCTATATACACAATATTAATCATCATTCAACAAAAATTATATAAGTAATCACAAACAGGAATTAAAAAAAGAACATAAGATTTAGAAAATAGTGCATCACCGACATAAGATCAAACAAATTAAAACTTGTCCATCCAATCACTTTTGGATTTTCTTTAAAACCTTGTTAAAATCCTCTTGAAAACATATTTCAAAAGAAACCCCATTTTGTCCTAATAAAATTAGTCACTTGGATGAAATAACAAAAAATCGTTTTTTAAAATAACATAATTTTCATCTTGAAATACAATTTCAATCCCTATTTTCCAAATTATAATTTATATTTGAAATTTTATTTAAATCCAAAACTACTTTCAAAATCATATTTTCAAACAGAAATTGCTTTACCTATAAAAATCAAAACACACAAATAATAAATCCAAAAGGTATGCCACTCACATTCCTTCAAAAATATATACATCTTAAAACTATTCAGTAGGCTATAGGGTCTATATTGACTCTATGGTAAACCAAAAAATGTACCAACATTATGGGGAAACTCACACAAGTAAGGAAATATGTGGGGAGATGATATTAATGAGGCACAAAAATATAAAACCACCAAATAACCAAGTGAATAAAATAAATCCAAGCCCCCTACCACTATCATGATTCCCTAATTTGTCATAATACCTAAAAAATACTAATAAATTATTTTATTGAACAATTAATGTTAAATTCTTGAATTGGTATAATTGATGCCAAACACATGGGGATACCTCATGATATCGAACCCATGAGCAACAGGGTATGGTACATTCTTAACTTTCATGAAACCCTAAACCATGAAAAATTGACAAATTAAAACAATAATTCAATATAATATTTAACCCATCCTTTATCAACACCCTGAAGGAAATTGAAATAGTGTCATACCTCACATGAAATGATGAACAGTGGATTGATTACGACATCTTGATAAGTACTCTATGAGTCACACCTGAAATATCCATCTAGTGTGATGATTTCACCATCCTCTAATGAATCTATCCTCCAAAAACCCTACCATCCAAACTAAAAAATAAAGGAAATGAAAAAGGGATAACTATATTGGGGAGGAGGGTATCATATACTGAATTGGCCTGATGTATCACTAATAATCCAACAAAACCAAGGGGAAATAATATTATAGGCGGTTTATCCTCTCATAATTCCATGTATCCCTCCAAATAGAAATTATGATGGGTTTCTAATTTAGAAAAAACTTGGTTCATTTTTTAAGAAACCCAACCATCACTGGTTCATAGTTTGAATGGGAGGTTCATTGCCCCCATCTTCTTGACACTTTCATAATGTGAGATGGTGTCTCATGCTCTAAATTCTTCAGGACAGTTCCCCTCACCTAGATAAACAATTTTCATTCTAAAAGGAACCCCAAAAAATATGAATGGTATGAATTTACAATAAGTACACTTTTTCAATATCCCCACCACCTAGAAAATTCTTTTACACTCCCTCAAGAACTTGAGTCCAACACTATACCAGAAACCTTGACCAAATACTATACTTAAGAACATTAAAATTTTCTATAACCCCATATGAATCATTATTAAAGAACCGAAACTCTCATAAAAACAAAATTCAAAAATATATCAGATATTTTACAACCCGTAATAACATATGTCATAAAAAACACCCCACCAAATGGCATATTATCCTCAAAAAGTACTTGTTAGTCCTTTGAACACAACTACTAACCTAACTAATTCATTAAATCCCATCTAATCCAATCTCTCAACCCCGATCACCAAATACATTTTTGTTCCAAAAATCTAGACACTAAGACCAAATACACCCACATATATCGAAAAATCCATGTTCCATATCCTTTAACTATTACAAAATCATCCCGAAGGATAGTCATAATTTTTTTATAACTCACCACATATGATTCCGTGAAACTACACAAGTCAATCCTATTCTATCCATATTTTCTCAAAAATACCCAAATTCACCCACTGACACATCACACCTATCTAAAACTTGATGAATTAACTTTAAGAAGAATTTTCGGATAATAAAAATACCTTAACTGAGGCCTTTACCTAAAACTCAGTGTCATTCCTCCATCAGTCCCATAAAAGACCACATAAACCAGTCATTTCTAGCACAATAAAAATATATTTTATACATGAGGGACTTACTCATGTGGATAATTAGATTCTCCCCACCATATGAGAATTCCCACCATCACCTCCCTAGCCACAATCATTAACAACTCTAACAACTAACTCATGAGCATCCCACTCATCACTATCATCAAACATTACGATAGTTCCCCACAACACTCATTGAACCCAAAACACCAAATCACTAATTATCAATAAATATTCATGATTATATTTCTCCCACCATAAGACTCACCTACTAAAAATGAATATCAGGTAGACATAACTATGAAACCATCAAAACACACAACCAATCAAACAACCCACAAAACTGTCAAAGGTACATCAGGCATCCTATCCTAAAACTCTCGAAAATCACATCTAGATACTAAATCCCACATAAAAACCCAAAATACCTCCTTAAGATGGTTTTTCGCAACATCCATATCACAGGAATGCCACAAATTTCTCTCTCAAAACATGAAACCTTAGAACATCCATCAAATACACATGAATATCTCCTGAGTATCTCTGTATAAACTATAGGAACCCATAATTTCATCCTAAAAAACCCATTGGTCTCTCTCAACACTCCACATCAAACCGATCTATACACATTCACCAAGCTTACATGGATGTTTTCAATAAAACATGGCTTACAAGCTTGTCACAAAATTCAAGAATAGGCACACTCAAGGACAAAACACAAAATCCAAGAAGGATGGTTAACATAGTAATGGTATCTTATTTTCAAAAACCAATATAGACCAGTACTTACTCTAGTTATCTGTAACATTGGTTTTTATCCAAGGGTTTTCACCAAAACAAAAACCATTCAAATCCCAAGCTTATCCAGTATCATTCATTGAAAAAAAAATTGAATTTGTTACTATAGAACCTATTAATTTATGTTACATTTACATTAAAATAAGTTGATTTAAATTAAAATATATTATTAAATATCATTCTTAGAATAATGTGACTTTAATGTAATAATTTCCTAGAGTATTTTTGCATTAAAATGGTATATTACTTCCCCTCAATGATGAGAAACAAAAATTTTTTTGATGATTTTATTAAAAATAGTTTTATAGTAAAATAAAATTATATTATAGGATATATAGAATGATTACTATATGGTGTGATTACTCATAAGAAGATGAGACTTCTCCTCAGAAAGTTAGTAATTGGAAATCTCAATGACTAGGGATTATGTGAAAAACCCCACCAGTAAAAACTCCACCTGTTTATATGTCAATGGATATTCCATTTTGTGAGTGTGTGTAATGGTTATTAGAAATTATAATTAATATTAATTTATACCATTAATCACGCACTTATAAGTATTGTTGTAAACCATTATGATAATAGTTCATGGTGGGGATTGGAATGTTGGGTGCATCACAAATGATGTGTTATTAATGAATGAATTGAGGATGTATTTATCACTTCCATATTAATGGAAGTTGATATCTCAACCCTTTGATTGAAATAAAAATATCATATTAAATTCCATTTTCACGGTGTAAGGAAAATTATTTTTTGTTGGTTAAATGAATATGTATCAAAAATATTGGTTGCAGATGTGGGTGTGTAGCCTGATTGATTAGATATTATGTAAAAGGGATTAATTTGAATGGTGAGAACACATGTGTGATTGTTGAAATTGCAACATTAACTTATTTATCTTAGGTCCAATGATGCATTTATAGACAGTAATCTTGGAATTTATTCAAGACTTCCTAATTATAATGAGAAATAAGCCTAGAGAGTTACACACTACATGTTCTAGTTGATATAAATTAAATTCAATCTATGTTTAATTATTGGAATAAATATTATTCTCAAGACTGATGAAATATTTTATTTAGGATTAGTTATTTCACACTTTAAATAAATATTTATTCATAAGGTAATTATTAAATTTTGTGGATATATAATATTTATTTATTTATTTATTTAATAAAAATTTAATTTATTTGGGAATTATGTAAATGTATAGGTGGACTAGTAGACCAATATTGTGTATAGAAATACATATTGATTTACAATCGTGTAAAATAATGATTATCATTGTGCTTGTTTGCAAACAATGTAGAATAAAATTAATATTATTATATTGATACATGAAATGGTGTTATATATGTGTTTAACTTTTTATTAATGGTACTTTTTTACTTAATTGATATACAAAATCATACCCTATGTCTATAAAAAGTCCACTAATACCTTATAAGTGAGGTTAATCAATAATTATTTTACATAACTTATATCTCTCTATAATCCTGATATTCATTATCACATCCTCAAAATAATAAGAAGATCAAGATATATTTACTCAAGACCAAATAAACATTAATTGACCAATATCAAAATTGAAAGATGATCAATCAGTTATGCTAACATATGATGATTCAATAGTGTCATTCTGAGATCATAGAATAACAAGTTGAACTTTATTAGGGGGATTCTACACATGGATACGAAAACCGCAATGAAATATTACATAATAGGGTTTCAAAATATCAACATATAATTCATAAAAATATCTCAAGAATAAGTATTATTTCATTTGATTTAATTTAATTGATTATAAATTTTTCATGAATAGGGTCTACTCTTGGATTCATTATCTTTTCTTATCAACACTAGATTGGGAAAAATTTATTAGTTGTGGTGTTTATATCTTGTAAAATAATAGAATGATCTATCAAATCAGACATTTTCTAAGTTGAAATCAGTGTAGATAAGGGCTTCTGCTATTCCCATAAGCATCAAGTGTTTTCAGAGGGTTCTTATTCAAATTTATAATTATTTACAATATTTTTTATCATTGCGCATTTAGATGTTAAAATTCATTTCTTGTTTTAATTCATACTGGATCCATCATCAAAATAACTTCTTCCTCTTCCTCAACTCTTGATAATTTTTCCATTATTGATTAATAATTAAACAATATCACATTTTAAAACCCATATGAAGATGCCAAAGTTTATGGCTAGATAAGATGAGACTATATGGTTTGTAATCCTTTCTTACATGATGTGTTTCCTTGTTAATTTTACAAAGATTCCCATGTGTATTTCAGCTCATCATGTAATTAATATATGTTATGTCAAATAAATGCACCACATGTTGACCATCCAAGGTAGAACAACACTTTACCTCATTGCACACCATGTCAATTTAATATATGTAGTATATTCTATCTAATTCCATGGTGTAAAACATAGCATCAAACAGCATCATGCAATTAATATGCCGTGTTTCTTTAATACATAAATCATATATAATGGTTGTTATATAACTTAAAGAACATGCCGTGTATTCTTTATACTCGCCATGTACTTCCTAAATGTCTACGAAACACCTGATTAATAGGCACGTACTGCAGATACCTGATGATGAAAAGTGCACACTATGTGGTTGACTGGAACACACTGTATACATTCAATGAAATATTAAATTCAAATAAATAATATATTAAACATAATTGATCTGAGTTACAAGGGTCATTAATTTGATAGTACAAATTTTTCATTAGGTTTTATATTATATTAAATTCATTATTAACTCTTTGTAATATTCAAATTTATGAATCATCAATGTTTATTGTATATTAAAGACTCATCATATTAAATTGTATGGGATACATACTTTTCAGGTTTTTTGTGTGGAATAAAATTAAAAGTACACCCAATAAAATAATCACACATTCCATGCACACAATATATTCTATGACTGCATTATATACAACTAAAATCGCACTGAGTAGTTTAGATACGTAATATGGCAGTTTCTTCCAAGTATGAATTGGTGTATTATTTTCTTGAGTTTTAAATAAAATTAAGTTATTTATATTATTTAAAATCAAGGAATATGGGAATTTTGAAATGATTGTATGAAATAATATAAAATGAATTATTTGATTAATAAGATAATTAATTGAATTAATTATTTCATGTTTCATCTTTTTAAATAATAAATAGAAATGAATGTAGCTAATTTTTTTAAATGTATAATCATTTCAGGTGCATGAATGATCAAGATATCTAAAAAGGTCTATGTATGTGTTGGTTTTATTGATTTTTATTTTATTGCATGGTTTCGTAATTATTTTTAATAAATTAAATATGATGGCTTGTGGTTTATCCCTCCATATTTAGTTATGTATGACCTGTGCATCCATGGTTATTTTATGTAAATTTTCGTAACCAACCATTTTGTTCCCATCTATTTTGGAGGAAGGAAATCTATTTTCTAGTAGTAACTTCCAGGAATTGTTTTTAAGCCTACAGGTAGTGTTTCACCCTAAATATAAATACTACATGATAGAATATTCACTGATTGATATATAGTATAATAAAGAGAGTTATATGTATTTCACTATCTATGATAAACACCTAAGATAAGCATTACATGTTTAGTTTTTAATTATTTCATCGTTTTAGAATGAAATCATTATGTCACATAAAGACATCGATACTTATACCATGCTCTAACACCATTATGGTCTAAATCGGAAGAAGGACAGATAGAAAAATTTAGAGAAATACAAGATTCTCTATCGGTGAAAACTTGGATATTGTGCACTGTCTGGGCCTCACATTGTCAAAATCAATGGGTAATTTTATTTCCAAGAGGTTCTATTGTATAAACTTACTGATTAATAGTGAAATGATCTCATTATTTCATCACTCCCTTGTAGATTAAAAATATTTCTTGTTATTTTTATTATAAAAAAACATAAATAAGTCTCTCCCATATCACATAACTATATTTTACCACATTTATAATGATATAAAGTGATAAAATCATTTAGTCATTATGGTGAATGAAAGGAATGGCTAGGCAATGAGTTATAATTAAAAAACTTCTTCTCAATTCCCTTCCTTGTAGATAAAGGTCAAGGGAATGTAAGGTACTGGGATTCTATATTTTTTCAGTTGGCAGTAGGGGACAATGAAAAAAAATGCTCCCATAAAAACAAGTAATGAGAAGCTTCAGTTGTATTCATTATCAGTTGAAAATTATTTTTTCTAAAAATTAGGTATTAGAAACATCATGTATTTCTCACATATGTATTCAAATATAGGAACCAAGCTAATTTAAAAAAAAAATATTAGAGTTTATAATGATCTATGGGCAACTAATGAAGCTAAATTTTTTATTGTGGGTATTGGGGACTACTATATCACACCAAAAGTAATGATCTAGGTTTTGAAAGATTATTATTATTTACCATTAGTTATCAAAAACATCATATCTATATCTAGAATTGATCCAGATGCATTAAATTTCAAATTTTTTAATAATTATTTCATCTTTTATAAATAATTCATTTTTTATGGTAAGGAATATTTAAATAACATACTTTTCATGTTGTATTACACAAACCATGTAATGTAAATTGATAGTGAGAATAATTCAGATGATTTATACCACACCCAACTATAGCATCATTAGGTAGGTCTTGTAAACAAAAAATATTTGATCATATTACACCACGATGGATATTTAGATTCCATCAAACTAAATCCACCTTTTTTATCTCATGCATGTTTACAAGAAAAAAAATAACCTAACATCTATTTACAGGAAAGGGTGAAACAACCATTTATTCTCTCAATTTCGTTCATACCAATTCTTGTATAACACTTTTGTTGAATCAAGGGGTGGGTATTAATACTTCATAACTTTCACTTGTGATTTTACAAAATATTGATATGTATAATTAATGAGGTATAAGTCATATTCCTTTAAGAAATTCAGAGAATATATGAATGATGTTGAGAACCATCTTGGTAAGAAGATTAAAAACTCTACTCAAACCATGGAATCTAATAGCTTAAATAATTCATCATTCATTATTTATAAAATTTTTGGATTTTACCCAACTCACTTATCCTCATACGCTATAATAGAATGGTGTAATCGAAAGGAGGAATTGTACCATGTTAGGCATGGTGAGATCAATGATGTGTCATGTTAGTATTCCATTATCTGTTTGGGGATATGAATTATAGATTGCATCACACATTATAAATAGAGTTCCAACTGAAATGGAAAATTTTATTCCATATGAATTTTTTATGGAAATAAACTTGTGTTGTCAAATGTGTGAGTGTGGGAATGTGAAGAATTTGTTAAGTCTATTTATGGGAACAAACTACACTTTGAACCACCATGTGTATCATTATAAAATATCCTTAGGAAATAATGGGATACTTCCTATACGACCTTTCAAATAAAATGGTTCTGGTTGATATACGTCCCATAATCCTTAAGAATTATCATATCTTAAAAATAGATAGTTGGGGTAAGATATACTTAGATGAAGTCCAGGATCTAGATACATAATAGTTGTAACAATAAAAGACTCTAGAAATCTCCATGGAATCGAATATTCTAAAGAAACAACTCATTTTTAGAGTACAATAGAGGTTATAGAACCTAAAAGATATGTTTTTCAAGACATTTGGGATGATAAAACATAATTAGATGATAATAATGGTCTTATAGCCTAAAAATGCATAGTAAGTGGCAAAAATATTATCAAATAAATGGAATCTATGAATTAAATAATGAAATCAATATACCGAAACCAAGTCCTTATTTTTGTTGATCCTAGAGTGGATATAAATAACTTTGGTTGTAAACAAATATTTAAAATGAAACTTGACATGGATGGACAATTAAGTACTTATAAGATATGATTGGTTATAAAATGGATCAAACTTCATCATAGAATATACTATGATAAAATATTTTCACTAGTTTCAATGATGAAATCCATTATAATTCTACTTTCCATTATATTTTACCACGACTATGAGTTTTTGAAAATATATTTCAAAACAAACATCCTTAATAGGAACCTTTTGGATGATTTATATTTGAAACATATTAATGGATTTGTGACTCAAATAGATTCCCACAAGGTATGTAAATTTAACCTATCCAATTAAAAATTAAGGAAAATATCTAGTTTCTTGAAAATTTTATTTGAATAACTAATAATGGAATCTAGTTTCATAAAGAAAAAATGTGATCCTTAGTAACATGATTTGTGAAATCCAATTCATTTTGTCTACTAATCAAGTCCTATATAAAAATATTATATTTCATTCCATATTACATACTGATTACACCAATTCCCACTAGTAACATGTTTTTTTCTTAAAGAGTTCCATTATTCCTTTTTATGGGTTATTTATCCATTCCTGATAACTCCAGATCATGTCTATGGAAAATTAACAAATCCATTAATGAAAATATTTCTCTGATAACTATTTATAGAAACTCTAACCCATATTCCATTACATCACTCAAATTAGAGTGTGGAAACCCTGGCAGTGGTCCTCGATCCCTAGGGGATAAAGACTATAACTTTGGGTATCAACATATATTTAGGGAGTAATTTTACCACTTTTGTTATAATTTAATTTCATATAATTTTCTACCCTAAATCGTAAATGAATCACCCATAATTCAGGGATTCCAAAAACCTAAAAAAAATAACAAATTCAAAAGAGAATAATCTAGAATAAGAATAAACATAAACTCTAAAAATTAATTTACATTAGAATAAAAACCATTAAACTTATAGTAGATAAATAGTATATTTTAAAAATCAATCAAAATAGGACCTAAATAAAAAAAGTAAATTTTGAGGAATATGTTATGTTATAAACATAGTAATCACTAATACTAAATAGATCCAACTTTGAAGTGGGAACAAACCATTCTTCCATAAAATATAAAAGTGATCTTCCATAGAGACCCAATAGATACTAATGGAACTATAGGTACCTACAAATAAAGAAAAATAGGATCCATGTCCCTCATGGATTTAATACTCCATGTGAGCATAAAATACTTAGTAGGGTACCACCAATGGTTTCTTGACACAATAGTGATATAACAAGTGTATGAATGAAAATGTATATAAATAAATATAAATATATAATAACTGAATTTAAAAATGGTAAATAAATAAATTAATAGGTTAATAGTAAAACAATTAATCGATCAGGATTGATTACAGCTAATAAATCCCTCTACGAGGAGGTTCAATAGATATAAAACCTTCTTTGAGCCTTGGCGTAGAATATAAAATGATAATCAATAGAAATTCCCTATGAGAGAAATCAAAATTACTTATAAATATTAAACACATATATTTATATTAAACCATACATATGAGTAGATGTGTTTTGAAGAATTAAATGTTCAAGAGACTCATTTGGGGGAATTAAAGCAGATATAATGAGTCGGGTAAATATTCTAACATATCCCAAGAAATAGGGGAGTGGGTTTAATGATTCAATGAAAACATGAAACCCATCCAACACCATAAAATTATATACTCAATCATGGTTTAATGAACAATACTATCATTTTAACCTGTTAAAAACGTTTTTAAAAACCTATATTATAATTTTATAACAATTATATACAATATCCCAAATATAAACAAACTCATTATCAATGAAATAAACATGTCATAAAAGAAGAATTTTTTAAAGTTAAATCTATATTATTATAAATATTAACCAGCATTCCAAATATAATAAAGAAAAAAATGGTCAACACAAAAGAGAAAAATTATACCTCGTACAACAAAAACCGCCATTGTTCTAAAGAAAATATAACTAATGATATCATTTTTCATGCTTTATACAATAATGTAATAACATATTTGTCATAATAGTAAAAACTTTTCATCCTCGCAATGCCCAACTATAAAATCACATAAGTAATTTACAAAACAATAATTATTACAATCATCTAAAGAGAGGAATATATTCAATAACTATAATACAACATATAAGAATCCAAACAGGATAGTCTTGAGCTAGTTGAACTATATGAGTACAAAATACTCAAAACCAAGGTCAAATTAAGAGGATACCAATTAAGTTAATAGATTATTTATTAAAATATATTTATCAATGTGTACATTAAAAAAACATTCTACTAAAATGGAAATAATATTAGTTGTGCTCAGGTTTATGTAAGAAAACCATAGCCAATAAATGGAGACATATGTTTATAATGGAAAATTTAAAACAATATTGTGGTTTCAAGTTACCATTCTATAACTTATTACACTACAAAAGATTTAAAATATGAGACATGTTATCTCTAATTGTATCTATGTGGCCAATATTAAGAAAAGGAAAATTGAGTTTCATTAAAAATATATTTAGGTTGTCACATTTAAAAAATGAATGAAAGGAAGAAATAGAGAATTTTGTTAGGAAATTATATATCAAATAACACATTTTCAAATTAAGTATTCTTATAAAACTCACATTCTATAAACATTTATAAAAACCATGATTGTTATAAACGTTAAATATTTAGAAAAAATGTATTCCATTAGGCATTTTATATTAGATCACTTATTTCAACCCCATAAACCAAAAAAATTAAATCACATTGAATCACTCTATTAACCATAGATTAACTTTGGTCAATTTACTCATATATTATTCCATTTTTAATGTGAATAGATGATTTATATTATATAATTTGGTTAGGAATAAATTATGTGCATCTCTATGAAGTATAAACATATTAAGAAGGTTTAGGATAAGGGAAGACTCACATATGACAAATTGTTCACAAGATATTTGGAGAGTAACAATATTCTGGGGGTTTTGATTTCAAACCATGATTAGTATTAGTAAAACTTATTAAAATATTGATATAATAGGGTTTTTTGACATGATTAAATCATGGGTTACCAAACTCCTATATCAATAAAAACTAAACAATGAATATTAAAGTTGAAAATGTTTTTAAAAATAACTTGTATTTTACAAATGATTAAAACATAAATTAGAGGGAAGGAATTTTTTGTACATAAACCCAAATATAACCCATTGAAAACATTTACCCTGGAATGAAAAATATCATTGAAAACCATTTTTTATTAAATTTAATATATAACTATTATACTTTATTAGTTTATAAAATTTATTGGAATGATTGTTGCAAGCATAAACCATGAATAACACAGATATTAGAGACTGCCTACCAATACTATAGGAGAGATTTATTATTCCATAATATATCTAAGAATCACCTATTAATTATCAAACCATACTCCATCATCAAAAAACGAATTATATATTTTAAAAACCAAAGGATCTCATAGTTCTAAAGAAATGTAAGAAAATATACTTCAAGAATTATCCTAAAAATAGAATAGTGTAAATCTAAATATAATTTAAATAAAACATCCCCAATTATGAACTAATAATCCAGTAAACCCTTTGCGATAAAATATCATAATTTTCATCAATTACAATGGTGATGAATAGATTCCAGAAGACCCACACTATCCTCTTGGAATCATGGAAAGAAGAATCTCTAATGTTCCTAATGTATTCTACCATGATCTATTAGAACTCACCTCAAAATATATACTAAAAATCTATTAGAGGTAGAGAAAAAAAGAAATCTGAGAGGATATGAAAGAGTTACCTTGAATATTACAAAAATAACTCTCATGAATCTATCGAGAATCATGGGGAAGTAAGGAAGGGGAAGAGATCAAGAGGGACCAGGTAGAGACCTCTCATGTGGGTGTATGTAAGTGGGGTTGATGTGGAAGGAGGAGGAATTAATATGGGATAATGTGAAGAAGAAAAACTATAATTGATTAAAAGGGGATTTCCTATCAAGAAACAGGTATGGTTCCACTGGGTACCCAATAAAACTTCTAGGCCATTATAGACTTTGGCCAGTCTTGAAGGTACTCGGTGACCTCCCATGAGGTTCCTAGTGTCATATTACTTATAAATTATAGGTGGCATGGCTCTGTAGGTTCCCCAAAAAAGAAAACCCAGATTATTCCTCAAATATTGTCCAAGAACACCTAATAATTCATCCTCAAACACCGAAAATAATATCTAAATACTCAAATAAAAACCCCTCAATTAGAGAGAGAAATTCAAATGAATACATGGTTTAAGCACCAAAAATAAATTCCTAAGACGTTAAAAACACTTCCATCAAGGTAATGAGAAAATGGGTCATTAAAATTATCATTTGGAACTTTAAAACCATCAATTTATATTCTATATCCATCCTTAACTAAATTTAATTCAATGAAAGTTTCTTGAAATAAATTTGATATGTCTCAATATCATAATGAGTTATTATAGAAAAAAAATATATTAATGAAATTTATCATGTATTTAAGATAAATGGTTACTTTTCAGTTTAAACACGAATTTTTTTATAACTATTATCTATTAAATAATAATTATCAGTGGATACTCTACCATCCATGTTAGTTTTCATTGAGAACCCCACTTTCACCCAATACATCTTACCCATTCTAGAGAATTCTCCATGTTATAAACATGCTTAGTGTACATTGATTCCATATACAATTTCATTGATTTTGAACAATTTTTATAATTATAACTCTTAATGAAATCTTACTAGAAAGTTGGTTAATTATCTATTTACATTAATTCACCATTATTTCTTATAATAAATCCATATATTTTATACTTGTGATAAATAACACCATACCATTGAGTATTTTATGTTACTTGAGTTGGGTATTCTTCCATAAACATTTCTCAAATCATCTCAACTTCAGTAACACCCTAAGATTTCAGAATAAGATTTCTTTTAAATAAACCTCAAATAAATAGGTAATTCACCTACAACACCAAAATAAAATAAGTCATGGAATATTAAATAAATATTATTAAGAAAATTTCAGAATAATAAAACTTCTAGTAAATAAAAATATTATAATAAATTATAAATTCATATAAAATAGGATTAATAACACCTAAAGTTTTAAAGGGTCATTTTTCAATAAATGTAGTTTTTATTTATATATATTTTTATGTAAAACATAAAGTTATAAATTTTAGAATTTATAAATTGTAAAATGATTCATATTTTTTATTTTTTTCATAAAAAAATTATCCTAAGATTGTTTTTTGGTATTTTTCTAAAATAACAGTTTTTAGTGAATAGGGAAATTATGGTTTTTATTAAAATTTTCAATGTTATGATATTTTAAACATATGTGAAAGACCTATATGTTTATAAAAATTTTAATTGATTAAATATTTATAAATATTTATTTAAAAATATAATTCTAAACTTCAAAATCAAATGTTCAAAATTTTAGAACATAAGTAACTATTTATTCTAATTAAATAAATGACTTTTATAACAACACATTTTAATGATAATATTCAGATTTATCTTTATTTTTAATGCACATAAATTATATTTTTTTATGATAAACCAATTTATATCATTAAAGTTAGTAATATTTATAAATTTATACACCACATTATTTTTATTCTTAAAAACAAATATTTTCTAAAAATAGTTTTTATGTGTAATGTGTAGTAATATAAAAACTAAATTTTCTAACCATTAGAAATTTTATGTGATAAACTTATTTTATTATTTTGGAACTATAATTTAAATATTATGTAACAATTTAATTTTTGATTTTTCATATAATTAAGAAACCAAATTAAATATAGGTTATCATAGTAAAATTATTATTTTTCAAAGAATGATATTTTTCAAAATATTGAATATTAAAAAAATTAAATAGGCATATTTTTATTTCATACTATAATAACATGTATGAGGATATATAAAAATAAATTAAAACTAATTTAATTGGTTAAAAAAATTAAATAATATTAAGAACACTTAATGATTAAAATTAATTTTTTCTATAAAAACAGTTTTCCAACAAAATATATATTTTACATTTAAAGTTAATTTTCCCATATATAAAAATTGAATTAAATTAAAATTATTAAACATTTGGATTCATATTATCAATATTTTGTGATAAGGTTTATATTATATTTTTAGGGATAAATTTATTACCATTATAAAATCATTATCATGATTATTAATCATTAAAATAGGTAAATGAAGTATCTTTAATTTTAAATATTTAAAAAGCCACATTCTCCTTCTATAAATATATATCAGGTATGAAAGTATTACCCACATTTATTTCCTTCACTTTATTTACCTAACTCACATGAACCACCTAAAACCCATTGGATACCATTCTTACCCCTCACCTAATGTTAGTTTCTATGGTAAATCCCTCTTTTTCAACTATAAAATAAACTAACTCCCACCCATTATCTCATATTTCTCCAACATAAAATAATTTATCAAGAATTTATCTTCTCTATCCATATATAAATCTCTAAATAGGAGTAATAAGGTTCTAAGGAGTCCTACCAATCTTTAAAAATCTTCTTAGTAAAGATCTTACGGTGAATTTTACTAAACTGGGTAACAAGGTAATTATTTCTGTCCCAATCACCCTTCATTATGGAATAATTTGATATTATTACCAAATATTCATTTTTATAATGAAATTACTACCTATTAACTTGTAATATCATGAATTATTATTGAACATGTAATATTTATTTCCATCCATTCTCTTCCTTTTTGTAGTTATGATTGATATCTTCACTAAAATGTAATGGTCTTTTATAACTCAATATGATTCTTGAGTTATAATGTTCTCCCTGAGAATATTTTTTGATATCATATGGTATGCCATAATTCTATCTTGGGTGATAAATTTTGATTCAATTATTCCTTATTGATGAGTTATCATTCCTTTTTAATATACAACTATGTTTAGAATAATCCACGCCCTTTCTAATGATGGTTTCCCCTCATTGTCCATATTTTTCATTTCTGCTAATATTTTAGTATATACTTGGGGATAAAAAAATTTGTTTTCACATGTGACCTTTATATTTTGAATTTTTGGATACTCTATTCCCATGTGGTTTTTAAACAAAGTTATTTTAAAATGTTTAGAAAATTTTCCATCCTTTCAAATTAAAATGTTTTATCTTCCACCCCCCCCCCATCCCTTTTGATAACTTTTAGGTTTTTTCAAAGATCTATTGTTGAAGATTCATTTTAAAATTAAATGTTTTAAAAGGGTTCTCATTTAACCTTTTTGAATTTCCTTATCAAGGCTCCACTGTTGAAATATATTTTAAAAAAATTAATTCATTCCCAAAAATATTCACTACACCTTTATAAAAATAACATTTTAAATTGATCGTATCTTATTATTTTATGCCAAATAAAAAGTACTTTATAAACCCTATTTTATTATTTCACCATACGTTTCCTCTTTTTATATAAAGGATTTATTTCTTTATAAATTATTTTTAATTATATCCCTATAATTGTTCTTATGAAATTATATCTTTTGGTATTTTTGTTTTGGGTATCAACCATTTACATTCTTGAGGTCAATTTTGGTCATTCCATTAAGAAATTTTTTAAAACAATTTTTCATTCCATGTATTCGTTATGATATTAATATTGGCTGTTTATAAGTGTCATATATATATAGATATATTGTAATTGGTGGGATCGTATATAACCATTTAATACATTGGTTAAGGTTTTATATCTCAAGAGATAATTATTTTATACATGGGTATAATTATGGTTTAGTTATTCTCATAATGTTTTGTGTGGGTATAATTTTTATTTAGTACTATTCACAGTGTTGTGGGTTGGTGTAATTATGGTAAACTAATGCTCACATGGTTCTGAATGAGTATAATTATGGTTAATATATTCCCACAAGGTTGTTCTTGAGTATAATTGTGGTTAAAATATCCTCAATATGATATGAATGAGTATAATTATAGTTAATTTATTCCCACGTGTTTGTGTGTTAACATAATTACAGTTAATATTTGTTCAGAAGGATATATATGACATATTCTTATGAATATTTTGATTCCTATGTTATTCTCTCATAGAACCTGCTTATTGACTAATTTTTTCATTCTTGTTTAATTCACAGCTTATTCAATGAATTGTGAATTATATTCAATAATTTATTGGGTATTATTTTCTTATACTCTTGAATATATTCATGTGATCATAGTATTTTCACTTATGAATATTGATTGTTATCACTTATGTTTTCCCTTACTAAACATCTGAGCTCTTCCATTTATTAGGTTTTCAAACTCCAAGTTATGAAGATTGGAGTGACATTAAATAAGTCTATAAGGATCCAGTTTGGTATGATTATGGATAATATTCTTAATTTCAGAAAAATAATTTTCTTATGTAACAATACCACAAAGAACCTAAACATTTTGGTCCTTGGTTTGTGTGAATATTTTTGTGATGTATCATGTAACAACCCAGAATTTTATAAATGGAATTTCCTTCCTTTTACCATGAAAAACATACATCACATTGAGAAACCAATAAAAACATTATACTAAAAAATTTAAAATGGTATATTAGTCAAAAAATAAATCAATAAGAATTCCAAATATTACAGCATGGAAATAAATAGAAAATAAAATACAAATAATAGGAAAATTTGGATCTGGTCGATCCACTAGTTTGACTACACTCATAAACAAAGCCATAGAAATAAAAATTCATTAATAATATAATATTCATTAGAAATAAGAAATTATATATTACCTTAAGATAAAATATAAGTGAATGAATGATGAATGAAATAATGGGTATTTATATAAATTATGGAACCTATACCATTGGAATAGAAACCTGGCAATCAGAATAGTAATTTTATCATTAGGAATACTAATATGGTGGTTAGAATAGTAACATCACCTATGAAAGAATATATTAAATTTATGCATCCTATAAATGAAAATATGATAAAATTATATCATGGTATATGTAAGTAAATATTTTGAAAGTGGTCAATTAAGTGTTGGTATTTTTGAAAAAAACATAAATATTTGATTTCAATTTTATAATCAATTTAATGATTTAAAATAAAACTCAATTTCATAACATATATTAATAAATTAATAATATGTTGTATTATAATAATAAATGAATTTTATGATACATTAATTAATTTTTCAAACAGTCGAGAAATCAATTATAATATTAAAATTTTTATTTTTGAATAAATGATAATTTTATATAAAATTTAAATTTTTCATATTTAGAGAATTATTTTTATAATATAGATTCTATTATTTTAAATCTACTTGTCAACAAATTTTTAGGGTGAATTTTTGGAATTTATTTAAAAGAGTTGAATTATGTGAATAGTGAAATACAGTAGTTTTCGGTAATTAACATTATGACAAATTTTGAGTCTTGGATTATGTAAGAATGGTATAAAAATAAATTGTTTCTAAATATCATGAACCATTTAGTGTATTAATTCATATTAATCATAACTATTTATAGTATTGATCTAAAATAAAAAACTAATGAATATTATAATCAAAAGCACCCCTCTCCTCCCCCTATAAATTTCACCCTCACAACCCCTTATCCTCACACCTTTTAAGACTTTTAGAAAATTAATATTATTCCCAATTCAATTAAATATACACTTCACCATTTCCAGGATCTTTTTGTCTCAATAAAAGACCAAGACCAAGTTCTTTAAGGATGTTTTCAAGGAGACAACATTCCAGAGGTAAAATCCTAAATCCTTCTCTTTTAATTTTATTTCTTTTCATATCCTCTCCTAACCACCCCTATATAAAGAAAAATGATAACTCTAGTATCATATATTACATTAATTTTATTATATTAATGTAATATCCATCATCAAATCTCTTCTCTTATACTTTTATTCTAAAAATGAAAACCTCACCCGTGATATGTCTGTACACTGCAATTATGGTCGAAAAGTTTTTGTTTTCCATTATCTCTTACAACGATGATGATAAAAACATTATTATTATTATTAAAATTTAATATGTATATTATTACATGTTCTATGTTCTCAAACTAATATATAGACATAACAATAAATAAAACAAAACTAGCTCTTGTTGATCGGAAAAACCACCAAAATAAATTAACAATTATAATTAATGTTTCATCAAATGAATCATCCTCATACCAAAATAATGATATATGGGACCATTTGAACACCTATAAGTGTATAAATACCATATAATTTTACTTCTAGAGTACTATTCTAATTTTACAATAACTTCTATAAGTTTACACAAGAGAACCGACCATGAAACCATAAAACAGAAGTTATCGGAAAGAATAAATTAAAATTTATAACTCATATAAATATACATAAATAAACTTAATAAAATTTTAATAATTACATATAAAAGATATTATAAATTATGTTGTTAATTAATTTAATTTTATGACCCATTAAATTATGTGCAAGTGCAGAACGCATTCAGACATAAGGTAAGGTATCTATCCATACATCCAAATTACCTACGAGTTAAAATTTCTATATCTTTTACCTAATATATTTAATTATTATTATTATATAATTATCCTATATTATATTTTTATGTGAAAAAAAATTATATATGTCAATTAATATTTCTTTGATTCGAAATTACATGTTTTAAAAGGTTCCCTTCCCAATTCTTCTCGATAATCAAATCTGATTAAAGGGGACATTTCTGTTTCTTACCCCATTTCAAGTACACTATATAAAGTTTTTTATGCCACCAATATTTTCAAAATCAATACATTAATCATGAAAATCCCATTTTCACTACACTTTTGGATCTATGTAAATAATTATGATCTTACCCCCTTTTAATGATTCTTTATGATTTCCCTTAAATATTTGATTTAGTCTCACTTTTCCAAAGTAACTTAACCACTATTTTCTAACGATTACACTTAATTTGGAAATAATTCATCATAATATATTCATATTTTTAGTCTATGAATTTTTAATAATTATTTAATCCCTTCCTCCATGTAAACTATTTTGATACACCCTTTGGTTATTCCTTATGACATGATTATGATACATGTTTCTTTCCATGGGTAACCCTTATATTTTTTCCTTATGTTTGATTCTTTATATGAGATGAATATTCATGAAAGTTTTATGATGGGTGGTCCTAGATATCTCTATAATTCATTAGGTAACATTTAGTCTCATGAGAATTCATGTGTAGTATTAGAGAGTAATCCTAATCCATTATTGGACTTGATCAACCATGTGATATAGTCTTGGAAGTTAGACTTGACTCTTGTTTATGTCATATTATATGTTTTTTTGCATTCCAATATTTCCATGATTTTATTATTATATTATACATATATTATGATTCCCCATGTTTATTCATGAGCCATTCCATTTTGTTATCATGTTATGCCTTCTAACACATTTGTTATACTTTATTCCCATGTTTATTCCCTTACTGGGATTTTTAGCTCATCATTTTTGTCTATGTAATCCTACGGTTATCATATTTAAAAGTAGGAGATAAATGGAAGTTAGGATATCACTATTAAATACTAATAAAGATATGTTTTATTCTAGTTCAATGTTTATAATTTTATGTACCTAGTCTTCCATATACACTAGACTTTTTGATACTTTGCCTATATTTCATGGATATATTTTCTTAAAATCATGTAATAACATGTGAAAAAGTATAAGGTATATATATATCATCTAAATATTAGAATATATGTAATATTTATATATTTTGATCTCAAATATATATAGCTTTCATATTAATAAAACTTCTCATTTATTGTTATTATACTTCTCTATGTTTAATTTTCCACCCACAAACACCATTATTAATATATTCCTTCTCAATGAATGTATAAATTAATTACATAATCACTTTTTGTTGAGTTGAATTTTAGAAATAATATCTAGCAGTTTTTTTGGGATAACTAATAAATGATAATCTTTTAAATTTATGGTCAATTTTCAAAATCCAAATGTTGTGTGTAATCTTCATAACCCAAATTATCATAAAAGATAAATTGGGATGTTTCCCAATCCATATCAAATATGATATCTTTATGATTAATTTATATAGAGTGTGGTTAAGTAAGTATATAAAAAATCTAAATCATATCCTTAAATAGATATAAGAATGTCACATAAAATTATCAATGATTTAACCATGTCCAAAAAGTTATTATTACACATTATAGACACACTATTACATTATGGAGATTCAAGAGGGTCAGATGTGAAATAATTAAAAAAGCCCTTTGATGATTAGTAAAATCTTTGATCATGTATTTTCCTCCCTGATCTGATCGGAGAAACTTATTACTTTTTCCCAGTTTATTGTGTACTTTATTCTAAAAATATTTAATCTTCTCAAAAGTTTAAAATTTATGTATCTTGAGAAACACATAACTATATTGAAAAAAATCATAAATAAAGTTTATGAAGTACCTATACTCACCTCTTAATTAATTACTCATTAATCCATATACATTATCATGTATAAGATCTCATATTACACAAACCATATCACATTTACCAATAAAATTTTATTTGGTTATTTTACCTAATAAAAAATGTACATGTATAAATTTATTTTTATAATTCATATCTGGGAGTCTTTGGATGTGTTTATTTATTTATATACCTATGGAAATAATGATAAATCTAAATGGTTTTAGAAATACTCTAATGTTTTAATCCAAAATGAAATAAATTTCATTTTCCATGCCTATAATTTATAAATAATTCACCATATTAATAAATCCATAAAACATTTCCTTCATATATATAAAAAATCATTTTATTAATAATGAATTAAAATATCTTCTTATCCAAACAAGATATAGAAATAAAATATCTATTTATGGTAGGAATATAATGATAGATTTTCTATTTTATAATTAATCCACTATGTAGACATAAACCAATAGTTTTAACCTTCAATATAGTAAATCATTTGACATTGAAAACACATAGATATACACAACATTTTATCAAATCTCACATGTTTCCATGTTTATATTTTTCATTACAAATGTTTGATTTTCTCCTGATATTTAATATCCATAATTCATAATTTGAGAGATTTATTTCAATATCATTTATATATATAATAAAAAATATTTAATTTAAGAACACTTCTCAACCATCAATACCAATCTAGAATTAATTTATTAGTATTACCAATAATGGATATCAAAATGATAATCATGATGAATTCCACATTCTATAAAAGGGACATTTTTATGGGTGAGTATCATGTTTTATATCTTTTAATTTAGGAATTTCAATACAATTTCTCCCTGGGAAATGATGAAACTATAAATCATTGCCTTTCTTGGGAGAATATCGATATTTAACTAAATAACGAGTTATATTTTATTTTTTTTAGTGTGAAAACTATTTTCTAGATATATTTTTAGTGTTTTCAAAAACTTATATATCTATAACAACACTTATGGAAAAAAAGATGAATAGGAGTTTATGTTCACTAAATGGAATTTGAGATCAATGCCAATGGTATTAGTAGAAATATTTGTTTCCTAAATAATTTACATGGGAAAATGGTTTAGATATTCCATAGTAGTTCCAAAGGACGTAGATAATATGGTAGACAATTGATTCCAATAAAAGAGGCTATATAAGATTTAACTGATATTATGGAGTAGATTTGGAGTTTCAAGGTCTACATCATATTGCATTGTAGTGATATTAAAGATTAATTTTTGAATGGAAAATAATATATATTATATCATGGGAGTGAAAATCTAGAAGATTTAATCTAGAATCTTTCATGGCATATTGAAAATTTTTCTAAGAATTTGGAGTTTGAACTATTTACTAAAAGAAAAAGATAAGTTGATGCAGCCAACTAGAAGTTAAATTTTTCTTCAAATTATTACCAGTATGAATGAGAAGTTTTAAATGTGATGAAATTGGAATGAGTGTTTGGTAGCTAAAAATATCCTCTATAAAGAGAGGGTGCCAATTTAGTCAATCAGAGATGAAAATTCAAGTGTTGGTCAAGATAAAATATAAAATAGAATTGGAGTGGCATACATTACCATAGGGAACTCTCCCACATATTACTTAAGGAAGGATATATTTTTGGAGGTGTTTCCAATTGGATCATACATTATTTGAGTAGGGTTTTGAACATAGGTTCCATTTTAACTCAAATATTCATTCTATAATGAAATATATACTGTTTTCTCCCAAGTAGAAGGACTTAGTATGAACTGTTTACTTCTCCTAGTGTTGTGATTCATTTAATTATTTTCGTGTGTCATTATTCATTCATATTAATCATATTTTATATAAGATATTATTAGATAAAATCTAAGTCACCTGAATAATATGATGGAAGATCAGTGTGCAGGATAGGGTATAGGGTGCTCCCAATTGTTTATTCTAACAATGAAGGGGTATCATGGTGATTCGGAACTTATGGTAGATTTATTCCATGTATGAGGAACATAATTTACTTTTATTCAAAGAGATTTCGTTTATTTTGACTTGTATGCTTCAGACCTAGCATTGGATTCTAGATTATTGGTGGCTCAATTCCATCCCTAAAACAAGGTATTAGAGTGTGTTTTGGTGAATTATTCCCAAAAATTAGTATTAGAGAATTGATTTCAAAAAAAATCTTATGGTTCCTAGTGTGAGTATTACTGTGTCTCAAAAGAAATATGATATAGTTATATTGATCTCAGCTGAATACTACTAAATAATTCAATCCCTGTTTGGGTGTTCAAATACCAATTTTGTGGAATCATTATACACTTTTCCTTTTAGGATATTTTTATAAGAAATTCCAAATCCCTTTATTATTTTTCAAAATCAATGATATTCTATTACATCCACATAAAATTGTTGTAGAAGGAAAGATTAGGATATACATTTGGTGATGGAACATTAAAAATATAAATAATACTAGTTTTTATACACTTGGATAATCTAAAAGTTCCAGTTATGGGAGTTGTCCAAAAATATATTTTTTGGGTAGAAAAAAAATACATGAAATAAAAAATAAGTATTTATTTAATAAGGTGTATCCATAATTGATATATCATTAGTAGACCATAATATGTAAATCAATATGATCTATTTAAGGACGTGGTAGAATGGGTCGATGAAATTTGTATGGTTCTTGGTTATGTATCTATTATTCGAGAGAACAGGTTGTAAAGATACTATTAGGACTAAAACATCTATTTTAGAGTGTGAATTTCTAGAGTTTATAAAAATTCCTCGACTATGGAGGGTGTAACATCCTTGGTAACTAATGTTTTCCAAATAACTAATGTCATGGTCTGTCAGATATTGGGTTTTCATTACTTAACATTTAAGAAGGGAAGATGTGTGTTTGATTCAAAAGGAATTAATAAGAGATTACTTGATACTATTTGAGAATTTAGTGGTTACATCTATTCATGGAATGAAGACTTGAAGAGATTAAAGATATACAACCTAGTACCAGTCATTTGAAAGGTGATTCTGGTGATCAACTTGAGAAGCAGGTGAATATTTACATATGTCTTGGAATTAATATTGAGGGTATTAAAGGTTATTGGAAAGTACTAAAAATAGATTTGTGTGTCTTGGTGTGATTTTAGAAAAATCATTCATATTGAACAGATAAATTTTCCAAAAATAGAGAGTTTGTGGCATTGGTATTTCATTCACATGATTGTGAAAAGGTTAAAGGAGTTCTTAAACGAAAAGGAGAAGGTTCCCTGATTGATATTTTTGAGAATTTCTATTGCTCTCACTATAATGTATACTTTTATATTCATTTATGACGTGTCACTAGAGTTTAGGTGTTCTTTCCTCAAGAAAATTCTCAATTATTCAAAAACCTTCATTGAAGAATAAAATGGTGTAGAAGCTACTAGGATACATAATTGAGGATTTAATCCCAAATATATGAGGTGAATATTTTGGAAGTAGAAGAAATTTTGAAGTATCTTTTATCTACCGATTTTACGTATATTATACCATGAATAGTAGAAAAATTCACAGATTAGATGTTCGAGATATTAAATAAAAAGGATAAAAACATATAGACGATCGATGGGATTTGGGTCCAGATAAGTATGCACTATATGTTTTGGGTCATTTGTATTTTAATTTACAAAGGGTTTAGTGGAAAAAAACTTGTTTCTAACTCTAGAATTATAGAGTACACAAGGTTTCTAGATTTATATAAGGTCCTTTATTATGGGGGGTCGATTTTCCTTTTTTGGAATTAGGTTGAGATGAATTGGGAGTATATGACCAATACATCCTCTTATTTCACAGAACAATTGTGACTAAATGGTGTTGTTTTTTTAGTGGAAGTAGTACGATCAAATTATACCATACTTTTAAAATGTGTTTTTAGATAAATACTGATTCTGATGGAATTAGTGAAATCAAATGTACTACAAAATCTCGGTTTTTTGAATGCTTAGTAATAGAGTTTTTAGATTATATGACCCAGAAGTATCATTTCCAAGGAAACAATACATGGAACATATTATTAATAGGAATTTAAAATTTTTATATGTTGTTCAAACCTATTTTATTTGTACAATTTACATGGAAAAGTTTTGTAAGTTTAATTTTTTTATTAAATGGATGGTTAGAGTTTGGAAATTTTTTTGCTAAATTTGACACAATGGGGCTTGGAAGATTGTAGACATGATGGATGACCATATGGACGCCACAAATTAAGGAAGAAAGGATGACTTAATTTTGAATTTGGTCAGTTGGGGTTTGGTGAAATAATATATAAGAATCATAAAATATAGTATTTTTAGTCTTATCCTGTGAAGATAGGTCTCAAGTGGATAATCGTTGGGGTTTAGTGTGAATAAAAATTTTTAGATAAGTTGTTAGGGTTTTTCATAACATTTCCTTAAGGAATGAAACTTTTGGAACTATGATAATGGACATTTCACCATAACCAAAGAAAATTATTGATCTAGTATGGCAGAAATTGTAACAGAACCCTTTTTTAGAGTAAATTATACATGAGTATGTTCTAAATATAGCATGGAAATTTTAATGGAAATAGAGAATTTAGCATAGAATTGATTCTAGTGGTTGAATCTCTGTTGGATTAAACGATCTTATAGAGTAGTATACTTGGAGTTTCAAATTATGCATCATATTAATATAAAGATCAATGGAAAAATAATCTAGAATCAAAATATGTTCTATATGTTAGTGTTGGTTGTTCACTAAAAGAAGATATCATAGTTATAACAACCCTGCTCTTTAATTGATATTTAAACATTATTTATTACATAAACATTCACTTAATAAAACTATGAGGATTGAAAGGTCTAGTGTCTTGGTAAATTAGGAACATTATATAACAACTTAAAATAAGAATTACAACATCTTTATTTCAAAGTTCTTTCACATGACCAACTCATTCCTTCATACTTAACACTGCATAGGATAACCTGAATACATACATAAGAAAGGGGTGAGATATAAAGGAAAATAATGGAGTAAACAAGGCATAACATGAAGAATATAATACATGTTAGTCAATAGACATATCAATGGATAATAATAGAAACATGAACAAAAAGGTATGGTATAACATGATTATCAAAACATGGAAATGTGGCAATAACATACAACATGATATTAGCATGAGCCAAGGATCCTTGGCCATGAATTAGAATGTGTAAAACATTATTGCATATTAATTATCATGATTAAACCTTTAATTCACATGGACAATCATGATACTAAACATTACCCAATGCATTGTAGCACTATTAGGGCACACCCTTCATAACCATTTTAGTCTCATGCTTGAGTGTACCACATAGATTATATAACATGGATTCATTCAACATCAACATTTATTCCATGATAGAGGAATGTGGAATAAATACATTAAGGTATATAATCAATAATTATATTTACATAAATTTTAATACACTTTATATAGAAATGGGCATGGTATTCCCTACATGTTGATTTTGACATTGAAAAACCCAATGCAATTTCAGCAGCCTAACGACGTGACATAAAAATTCATAAAAATGATCAAGGAGAGTGAAAGGGGTATCTCATCATATATACATGAAATGGAAAGTAATGGTTAATATAGATACATGTCTCAACATAATTAATTTGTAAATATAAGTCATAACATAATAAAGAAACTTGAAGAAGGAGGGGAAATGGAATAACTCTTTAGAAATTTCTACATGGTAACGGGTGAACATGGGATGGATTAATGAGAGATAAAGAGGTCTTGCATCATAAAAAACTAATAGGGAAATAGGGGTGATTTTTGAAGACATAAATCATAATTTTTAAGTGAAAAAAATGATTTATCAATATAAGGAAGCTAGGATAAAAATGAGAAAGGAAGGAAACCCTTACTTGAGTGTGTGTCTTCAAAAGATCGAAGAGGGGATTACTGAGAGATATGGGTGACTTTGGGGACTCTATATAGGGTAGGACAGAGTTGGAACGTGCTCCAAGTATTTTTAGTGAATAGAAGTGGCATCATGTGTGGGTTTATGTAGGTAATGAGAGGGTAATTCTTTAATATTTCACAAACTTAGATTTTGTAATATATGTAATTAAATATTCAAAACCACAAACCTTACAATTGATTTTTCCAACGTTTTTTTTCAAATATGAGTGTAAAAAATTATTATATATGTCCAATGGCCGAATACATTAAAATATTATCCTTGCTTATGTGGAGGTGAGGCACACCCTCTAGGAAATGAATTTAAAATCATAAAATATATTATACTTTCTGGAGGATTCACTTAGGCATTATAAAATAAGTAAAATAAATATAAAATAATATTATTTTAATTTAAAAACCTATATTGGGACTATAATACCCATTATAGTATTTATTACATCATTTTGGGGTCATTATGTTGTCATAAAACACATATTCTATTTATACAGTATTTAATTTTTACCCAAAAATTCGACTGTCTCAGAAAATTATGAAAAATTCAATGTTGTATAATTTTCAATTCCTAATTCCAAAAATAATATTAATTTTATCTAAATAATTTTAAAAATATGTGAAATTACAATTTAAAAATGAAAACTAACATTTATTGAAAATTCACGGGTTTTGACAGAAACTGTTTTCAAACCATAATAAAAATTATATTAGACTTCATAAAAATTATATACTCATTTATTTTTATTAAAATTAATTTTATAATGATATTTTATTAAAATATTAATTATTTCAAAATTTTATTGCTTCCAAAAAATAAATTCTTTCATTAAAATAATACACTTTCTGTTTTATCATTTAAAAATATAACTCTTAGCAAACCAATTTATCAAACATTTATAGATAATTAATTGATATAATAATCACTTATAATAATTGTTTTTCTAATATTCTTAATAAAAACATAGTTTAATATAATAATTCATATATTTCTCAAAAGTAACATTTTTACCTGAAAAATCAATTTATCAATTTCATCATTTTTTAAGAAATACTATTCCCATAAAGGAATTGGTAGAATAAAAATGTTATCTATAAAAAGAGATTACAAAATAAGTAACTAAAACCTTGTTACATAGCCCCTTATAACACACTCAAAATACCTAAGGGTAAGGTGTGTGATGGTGACCGACTCTGGGGGCGAGTCGGATAACATCGCCCCGGTGGTAATCTCTATTAACTTGATCTACTCCCATAGGCGATTTTATTCAAGCATAATGTGTTGAATCTCTACATGGGATTGGTCAAGAGAAAAGACTAGTGATGCTACCTACTTTTCGAACTCTGACAAATGAGATTTGTATGGACCAAGTCTACTAAATCATGTCATTATTTCCTTTTTCAATGTCAAAATGATTTG
Organism: Viscum album; assembly: GCA_963277665.1. NCBI lineage: Eukaryota > Viridiplantae > Streptophyta > Magnoliopsida > Santalales > Viscaceae > Viscum > Viscum album. The sequence goes on along the minus strand of OY728137.1, from coordinate 298,062,012 downwards.
TTAAAAGATTATATTTATATCAGTCATGTGATCATTGTTAAATGGCTATTTATAAACATTAATGGTACTTAATGGTCATTTAAACCCAATAATAAAAAAAGAGTTCATTTTTTTCTATATTCATAAGACATTAAAATAAATGGAATTTTATTCATAAAAGATAGTGTAATTACAAAATTACGCCCTTAAGAAAGTTCACCCACAAAATTTCTATTTACCACACTAAAACAGATAATGGTAACTCTGCCTCATCACTTCTTCAGGTTCCCATATTGCTTCTTCAAACTGTTGGTTTCTCCACAACACTATTATGAGGGGCATCGTCTTTTTTGTAGTAATTTTTCACTATGATATAACATCTTTACCATCTTCTCATCCTAGGGGAGGTCATTATCTAATGGTACCACCTCTGGATTGAGTACATTGTAATGGGTCAAGTATGTACATCCTCGGGAGTGAAACATGGAATACATCACGAACTTGAGATAGGTTTTCTAGGAGTGATAGTCGATAGGCCACTACTCTGATGCGATCAAGGATATCAAAAGGGCCGATGTAACTGGGACTAATCTTTCCCTTCTTCCCAAATCTCATAACTCTTCCATGGTGATATATGGAGGAATACCATGTGTCCAACATCAATCTCTATGTCTCATTGAAAGTTTTCATCATAGATCTTTTGCTGACTCTAAGTAGCTTTGTTGTGCTTTTTTGTTCTCTTAACCTTATCCACCATTTCCTCAACCATTTCTAGACCTAGAGGTTTACGTTCCCCAACTTCATCCCAATATTCTGGTGTTTTACACCTCTTCCCATAAAGGTCTTCATAAAGAGCCATTTAGATACCTAAGTGGAAACTATTGTTGTAAGAGAACTCCACCAAATAAAGATGTAGGTCTCAACCACCTTTGAAGTCCATTTAGAAAGCTCACAACATTTTCACAAGTTTTTGGATAGTCTATTAATATTTTCCATCAGTTTGTGGATGATAAGCCGTACTGAAGTTCATCTCAGTATTCAGAGCGTGTTGGAGACTATTACTGAACATAGAGGTGAATCTTATATCTAGATCAGATACAATTGATAATTGTGCTCCATGCTACCATACCACTTCACTGATTTGTATTTTTTATAGTTTATCCTATGAGAAATCCTCTTGAATCTCAATGAAGTGTGTAGTCTTTTTAAGATGATCCAAAATAACCTAGATATCATTGTTTCCTTTGGATTTCTTTGTAAGTACGATGAATAAAATAATGCATATTACAAGAATGAAAAATTATGTTTTCTTTATTTGAATGAAAAATTAACGTACCTATCACCACATTATTGTCGGGATTCACATCAACAGTAGATATGAAAAAAGATCACCCTTACATGGAGGTTGTTGGTTACCTCTGAAAACCCTTGGCTTAGGGAAATGGTTCGCAAAGTTCCTAGGTTCATTGTTGTTATAGAAATGAACAATGATTTGAGGATCAAACAGAGTGTTCCTTTCCTCTGTCGCAGTAGTAGGTTTTTCTTGTCAATAGTTATTGGTTAGGTTCTCTTCTCTTCCCTACCTAAATCATTTCCTCTTCCCCTTCAAGAAATTTTAGGGGATCTTCTTTCCGCACATTTATCAAGTGGTGTACTGGAATTTTATAGCATTGTTGGATTTATCCACCAGACCACTAGAATTAAATTCCAATTTCAACTTCTTATCCCCATGATACCCCTGAGATTATTTTATATCAATTTTGACTTTGAGGGGACACCAGAAAATTTCCTCATAGCTATCAAAGTCATGGATCACTACGTATTTCCTTTGGCTGGGTTTTAGCTCACCAAAGAAGTGCCCAACCTTGAATTTGGGGGTAACAACAAAGTTGTAGGCATATTGTGCAAGCCTTCCGTTGTTTTCCTCATATGCTCACATAGATTATTTTTCTTTTTTACATGAGTTCAAGGAAGTACCTTTATATCTTAAGTTGGAGGGTGTGAGAAAAATATTTATCGAAAAATATTTTCTGAAAATCCTTGCATTCTTTTGCATCGATCTCTTCCTGAGGCTTCGTATTTTTTATCAATTTTGAAAATTAATCAGTTTAACCCTCCATACAATAATAATCCAAAAAAACCTTCTCCTTCTTGGAACATTGAAGGATGGAGAAGATTTTCTCAATAGAGTTAATCCATTTTTCAGTGATTGAGGGATCAGATGATCCATTGAATATAGGAGGCCTTTGTATCATGAAGCTCTCGACTGTAGATTGTTATTTCTTAGGGGGGTTTTAGGTTCCCCTTGACCCATGTTTCCCTTCAAAACTTGAGTAAATTGAGAGAATATCATGAAAATGTTTGTCATTCCCACTCACATTAGATTGAGAATCTCGTTAGATTAGTCATCACATTTATCTTCTCTTCAGTTGTTAGCCTGAGTCCTCCTATTACAGTCCATTGGCTAGAATAAAAGAAAAATTTGGGATATCTAGTTTAAACTATTAAACACTTAAGAGGAATCCAATCAAAAAAATTGGATAACTTATAAATTAAATTTATTTCCTTAACTTATGAATTTATAGGATTCAATATAAGAAATCTATGATCTGTTTCCTAGAATATATTTTTAGGGTAATTTTTTTCTCCATTAATAATGGTCAATACTAATATTATGAATTTATTAAATAATATCTCCTAAGAGTGTCAAACCAATTGTGCTGAACGGCTCGTTGTTATGCATTGGTTCCCATTCAAGTCACACTCAAAGTGGTGTTTTGGGGTTTTACCCCTAGATAAATATGTGCCAGAGGAACCTCTACTGGTTCGTATCCAAATAGGGATGTATTTTCTTGATAAACCACTTACTCTATACTCACAAAAATTTTGGGATTATTTTATTATACTCAGTCTTATCCATAAGTATTTCTCTAGAGTTTTATAACCCTGGTCCCAAAAATAGCTAAACTTATCCTTGGAGAACATTTATAACAACCCTACTCTTTAGATCATATTGAAACATGGTTTATTACATAAACTTTCATTTAATACAACTTGAAAGATTGAGAGGTCTAGTGTATTGGGAAATTAGGAACATTACATAACAACGTAAAACATGAAATAAAACATCTTTATTTCAAACTTCATTAAAATGACCAACTCATTCCCACATACATAACACTACATGGGATAACCTGAGGACATACATAAGAAAGGGCTGAGATATAAATCCCACAAAGGGAGTAAACAAGGAATAAAATTAAGAATACAATACATATTAGGAAATAGGAATATCAATGTATCATAAGATAAATATGAACATAAAGTCATGATATAATATGATTATCATAACATGGAAATGTGGAAACAACATACAACACGATATTAGCATGAGATAAGGATCATTGCACATGGATTAGCCTAATTAAACCCTAATTTCACATGAATTAGAAAGAGTAAACACTCATTTCACATGACTTATCATGATACTAAACATTAACCAATTCATTGGAGCACACTCATGGTGCACCCTTCATAATCATTTTAATCTCAGGCTTAAATGTGCCACATAGATCATATAACATGGATTCATTCAACATCATCACTTATTCCATGATAAATGAATATGGAAGAAATTCATGAAATTATATAATCAACATGTATATGTGCATAAAGTTTAATACCCTTGATAGAGAAATGGGCATGGTATTCACTACACGATGTTTTTTTTCTGGAAAATAGCGGTGTAATTACAGCAGCCTAACAGCCTGGCATTAAATTCATAAAAATGGTTGATGAGAGAGAAATGGGTATATCATCATATATAAAAGAAAATGATAGTAAGGGGTTTATATATATACATCTCACAATATAATTAATTTTGAAATAGAAGGCATAATATAATAAAGAAACTTGAATAAAGAGGAGACACTACTAGAAATTTAAGTTATAGCCACGATTTTATAGGTCCATGGCTATAGGTTGTTTATACCCATGACTTAATTAACCATATCTGGATAAACATATCAGTTATTATTATTATTATCAATCAACATCAGGATCTCCTCTCCTCCTCCCCCAATTCGCCGTGACCCCCCTCTCCTCTCTGTCTACATCTCTCACCACGGCACCCTCCTCCTGAGGCTTCCAATCTACACCCTCTACACTGTCTTCCACCACTATCACCATGACCCTCCTCTCCGAATCTTCGACCTCTATCACACTATTCACTGCGGAATCCTCACTGTGGCGTCCTCCCCCGACGCTACAACCCAACTCCGCCACCCCGTAGATGCTGCCCCGAAACCAGCGCACCACCTCCTCCTCCAGCACGCCTCTGACGTGGCTACCCCACCTCTGCGGATCATCCTCCTCCTTGGCTGGTCAGACCTCTTGATTACCCACTGAAGGTATTTAGTGTTATAACCCCTCAAATTTCACTCATGTTTATTTTCTTCAATGGTTAGATATTAGGATGTACACTCGTTGTATCTATCAAGGACACCTGTATAGTGGAAACCCATGTAACAAAGGGTGTTTATTTCAATTATAGATTTACACTATTATCCTTGAGATTTTTATTCAAGTATTATTTTTGGGTTGAGATTGTTATTTTTTGTTTGAAAGTTGGCATGGGGTGGAAATAGAATCTAATTTCATGAATCGTACCTAAAATATAGGGATTTTTCTTCTTGTTCATGACTACTTGTCTATGAAAAAATAGTTTTAAAAAATTAAAGTCTATTTAGAAAGTGGGTTTTAGAAAGTAATATTTGTGGTCATGTTTTTGGAAAATTAATCTGAAATTGGTTTTGATTAATTAAAACATCAATAATATATGAATTGGATTTTTCTAGAATAACCAATTGATGGTGTATTAATTAATAGAATCTAAAATTATGGTTTTCACGTTTTTTTGTTTGATTTATGATATCTTAATCATGTTTATATGGTAGATAAAAACATTTTGATAATTTTTTAGGATATTAAATTCTTAGATGATTGGATTATGATGGATATGTATTGGGTATGGTTTGGATTTTTCTTTGGGGTTTGGGTTAGTGGTAATCCCTCAATTTGGTGGATCGTGTTGTGGTTTTTCTTGATGTTTTGATGTAAAAATATCGATATAAGGAGTTTTGTTGATTTTTGGGTGATTTGATTGTGTATTTTTATTAAGAGGTTTCTTTTTAGATTAGTTAAGGGGTGGAGGTTTCTTATTATCAGGGGTGAATGTGTGTGGGTTTGGCTGTTATACTTGGTGTGTAAGAGATTAACCCTTATATTACTGTGATAAACCTTAGGGTTTGGTTTTTTGGAAATGATATTTTGTTATTAAGGATTAAATGTAGTTTCATGAATTTTTGGTAATGATGAACAATTAGGATTGTGGCCTGATGGGTTTTTAATTAGTAATGTTGTTATTACCGGATGATGTTGAGTCAAAATTCATCAAAAAGCATCTAATTAGGATTGCATTATGTTCTCATGGGAAATATGATCAAGTGGTTGTTTCCCTCATATTATGTTGCAACTACTTTGTTCCATTGACTAAGGCCTTCAAAAATTAAAAGAAATGGTTTTATAAGTTATCCATGAGTTCCAAGAGTAGCATTATCTAATTTTCAGTAGTGACCTGGGATCATAGGATGTTTTGAATATTTTGAAGAAAGTTTAGTTCATATTTTAAAGGATTGGAACTCTAGAGGATATATGGGTGAAGATAGAAGTTTCTAAATTCAAAAGAGATGTACCAGAATGGATAAATAGATTTGATCATAAAATAAAGAATGAGTAGGTTTTGTGGATTTAGTTCTATTCCCTCTTCTATGAGAGGATATGATAGATATATAGAATAAAGCATGTTTTGGGAATTCATGGAGCTATATCATTTTCAGAATCAGTAATGAAGTATGCCACTAAATTTGAAAGGTTTATTCATTTCATGCCATCCTTTAAATGAAATTTATTAATAAAGGAATTCTATTTATTAAATGGTCTTATGTACTCATTATGTGTATGAGTAGAATACTTTTATCTGGACACCTACTATGAGATATTCAAGAAATATTGAGCTATCTATGTAGATACATCCTTTGCATAGAAAGGTTCATGGAGAAGGATGGAAACATGGTACGAATGAATGATGGTAGGTGAGCCTCACTATGAGGGTAATAGATTAAATTTAAGATGTAATATCTCAGCTCAATATTAGAAAAATAAATGAACCCTGATCTATTTCTCATGTATCAAGAATGTGTGTGTATTCCCCTAGTATTGGTATGGGAAAATAGGTTTCATGTATGTGTTGAGATGTGGGTTTCTATTAATATTACTCTATTGGGATAAGCCATCTTAGGTGAAGGGGATTTTATTACCATAATTTTTGAGGTATTCCTAAAGTTATTTTTATTTTGATTTTTGATTTATCTATTTAGTATATTTTAATATATTATTTTTGTTGGATATAATGTTTGTTTGAAGGATTATAGTTTTTAAATGAAGAAAGTGTTTGGAGAATATTGGGCATGGGTCTATATACTGATTATAATGTGATATGAGGCACTAGACATGTGTATATAGGATTTATGATGGTATCGATTACGCTATAGTGGGGAGATTCATACTTGTTTTTTTGAGTGAAATCCATATCAAGGGATAGTGATCAATATCAAGGCTCTGAAATGTATGAACTTAGACAGAAAATGGATGAATTTAGTGTCTAGATATTGATGTTGGATGAACTATATCTGGTTCGAAGACCACACCAAAATTAAATATTTACCTATACTAGTTGTTATAGTTAGTGTGTTCAGTTAATTATGAAGATTTTATATTGGTAAATATAATATTTGGAGATTTTTATTCCTAATATGTCATTCAGATCAATGTGTTGGGTTATGTATCAATATTTGATATTGTAGTGGGACACTGTTAGACAATTCTAGTGTGGAGTTTGAAAGGGAGCCTAAAAAGTGTACTCTAAAGGTGGTTTAAAGTGTGTGTGGAAGGGAAACCAAGTAGTCCAAATTGTTAAGAATTTATGACATAGATTCTATAACAATTATAATTTTTGACAAATAAAAGGAAAGAACCAATTATCGCATGTTCGAAAATTGTTTCTATAAATAAGGAATATACAATCAAGAAGAAGGAAGATCATGCACTAAAAGATTGTATAATCATTTTAGAAAACAAGTTTGAAAAACCCAAGAGGATTGAGTAAGAATAAAATAAGAAAAATTATCTACCTTATAAAGGTGATAAACCTATATAAACTAAGAATAAAGGTGAATTACAGAATAAGAACATGCTAAAAATGAGGTTCCAATCTAGAAAATTAAGAAGGATATAGGCATGAAGAGTTTTTGGTGTTTTATACATTCAAGGAATGGATTTTCTTGGTTAATAATAGCATATGATCCATATTTCTTGCTTTTTAAGTGCTGATGGAAGTTTACATTATTCCAATATTTTGGAGATTTCTGATTTATGAATAGGCAATTGAAGGTGATGTTTAATAAATAAAGAGCTTAATTAATGATCATGTTATTTAGTATTGGGATGTACATATCAATAGGAATATTATTTGTTTGTTGTTGGTTATGGATTCATGTGTCATTTATCATGTACAGTTCACACACTAATCACATATATAAAACAAGTCTCTGTATCTCATTTCTTTTTCCACTATTTTCTTATGGGTGGTTTCATATGATCAGGTTGGTTCTATCCACCACAATCAAAGACAATGATTTCAACATCGGATTTGGGTAAGGTTTATTTTCTTTTTATCCTTTGGCCTAATTTTAATTAGGTATTTTTTGATTTTTGGGTTCCTTATAATTTTATAGTGTGTTTTAGATTTCATTGAGGTGGATTCAAGTCACTGTTGATAAAGACTTACATGTGTATGCATAGGTAGGCATATACATATATAAGTTCCACCTTTATATATATTCACTCAAGGAGGTATGAATATATATATTGGGTCTAGGTGTGCTTATATATAGATATAAAAATGCATACATGTGTATGTGTACAGAGGTATATGCAAGTATAAACTTATATATAAAGACCCCCTTGTGCATATTTGGCCATGAAAATATGTACATAGGGGCTAGGTGTCCTTTTATATATGTGAAGTTGCATATCTATGAAAGAAGACCAAAAGAAGATTCGAGTTTTTTCCATCAAAAGCAACGTGTCTTGAGGTTGAGGTAGGTTCCCTCTACCTAAACCTTTAATTTGAATTCTATAATTGCCAGGTTGTTTTAAAAACTTGTCTCCATAATTTATTTATTGTTTTAAAAAATGGTTTTCTATTAACCACTAGCTTTGTCAAGGAATAATATGAATATATCCCTTGATATTATTTATAGGCCTCGTTCAAAGAGGTTAACAAATGCTAGTAGTTTCTAGATACTAGACCAAGAGATCTAGAAACCATACATTGATCGTCTTAGAAATATTCATGATCACATTAAACTTCCCATTAAATTCATCATAAAAGACCACTACTTAATATAAGGATCTATTAGTTCCAATGCCGCTTCGGCAGTGGTGTAGTAGTGAAGGAGAGGGGTACAACAACTCTGTTCTTTGGGAGGTTCAGGGTTCAAATCCGGGGAGTCCTCTTTCGGGGTGAACCTCTCCCCCGGGATCCACTCACCTTACCGGGTCACCTAGTTTCTAACTGGGTGGGAAAAATGAGGCGCAATCCACCTATGTTGATGGATTGCTTGACGAACCATCGTCGCCTAGGTTGTCACCCTCCAGGAAGCTCGGCCATCTCGGCTGGCAATGGATCCTTCCCGGCTGGGGCTCTCTCCGGAGTGACCTCTTTGTGGGGAGGGGGTTTCCTTGTGTGGAGGGTTCGAAAAGGCCACACATGGTAATTCCCTTTTAAAAAGAGATCTATTAGTTCTAATACCATGCTTCCTTACATATTATCTAGTATCATAGAACTCACCCATAATATTTCTCTTGAAATCTTACATAAGGAATGGTGTGAACATATCACACAATAGAGACTAAACCTATAAGGATACATTATTCAATTTTGAGCCACTCCTTCCCAATTGACTAGCTTCAAAGAATTTGATTTGGTAACTTAGATGTACCCAATGGTCTTCAAAAGAATTATAGATAGGGTATTACTCTAATGTAATCTCACTGCCTCTCCCTCGTTCAAATCAACTTCCATATTCATTAAAACAAGTGAGATCAGCCTACTATAAGTATATAAATTCATATTAGCTTTCCCTCTACAGTTGTGATCCATGAAACAAATAATTTACCATGGAAGGTTGAAATTCATATTATTACTCAAAATATATAACACATACATATCCTAAAAAGGAATTTATCCATCACTCATACTCTTTTGGATATTCTAGTTTGAAAAAACTTTAAGAGAACCTTCCCCTTAGGTTCTAAGTCCTTCACTGGTTTGTTGGGTTCTTTTGCAAGGGCAGGGGAAGGGTGCCCTTTTTTTATTCAAACAGTTCTTTGAACCAAAACACCCATTAAGTGTCATTAGACTTTTAATATGGAATTTCCCAAGTAGGATAGTGATATAATAACCAAGTAACCACTAATTAAATAACATGATTTGGATGGAATGACTTGTAATTAAGTAAATCCTTTCTTTTAGTGTTTAAATTGAGAGGACCTTGTTAGAATAAAATGAATAGTTATTCTTATATTAAGTGACATTTCTCTGAGTGTTTTTCTATACTTTTCCTTGCATTAAGTGGTTGAAGTGGAATTTTCACGGGGTGGGTAGGGGGTGTAGGGTGTGAAGGGGAGGTGGGTAAGGGGTGTGTAGGGGGCACGAGGGTGTGCAGGGGGGCAAGGTGTGTGAAGGGGTGTGCATGGGGTGTGCAAGGGACATGGGGTGTGCATGGGGGGGTGTGTAGGGGGCAGGGGGTTGTGTTGGGGGTGTGTAGTGGGTGTAGGGGGTGGGAAGGGGGTGCCGGGAGTGGGTAGGGGTGGTAGGGAAGTGTGAAAAAACTATTCCCAAATTTTAGGCATACAAATGAAATTGTGTCACTATAACATATTACAAAACTAATCACCTTATCTGTAATAATTAGGTTTGGAATTGTGCATTTCCAATCCTGGGTCAAACCCACTTCATTGTTGACATTATCTTTCTGAGTCCCACATTAGACTTTAGTGGAGATGTCCAATATTTCACCACTCAATATGATACATATACCACCTTTGAAGTCATGTGGTACTAACCTATACCAGAACCACCAGTTCATGAATACTTCTTGGTTCCACCTCTCACTATGTTCTTATTTCCCCACCACAGAACCACTTTGTACTAGATTTGTGTTTCTCATTCACCGCCCAATGCTAGTTTCAGTTGATAAGGCTCATGAGATTTTACCATGAGAGTTATCTTCTTCGTCTCTACTCTCTGTGTATATTTCATGAAAAAAATATTTTTTTTTAGTTTTTCTGAATAGATTTCACATACATAAATCAAGAAATAAAATACATGGTTGTAACAACTGAAATGAAAAGATTCTTGGAAACTATTTTTGGACCTATAGTTCAATAAACATTGGTGTGTTCATTGAGAGATAGGATGTATCAAATAAATGTAGGATAGGACCAATTAAATTAGTGGATGATGAAGAATATGGAAGTCAGCAGTTCCAATAGAGACACATCATCAGCCCCAACCAACTCTCATTTATTAGGAAAACAACATTCAAATACCATTTACAATAATTTCTTAGCAGTTATTAGACACTCACCTACCCCCATCACAACACCACCCCACACTATTATCTAAATCCACAACCCAATCCCATGTTCCCATCATCACCACTCTCTTGAAATTACAACTTTTACTCAAGGTCGAAAGACTAAATAATTAAAATATAACTACCACATTGTGATTGATTATAAATTTCTTAATATAGTTCTATCTTCCACTTTAGAACATCACAAAACCTGACCTCCTCTATTAATTTTTTTATGATATTTCAACATTATGGTATTCTTCTTCACATTTCATTCCAAGATAGAGGAGAAAAGTACTCAATGAGAATCTGAATTTTAAGAAATGATCTTTTTTTATACATATTGATGCCTAACGTTGGAACTGTTGTTCTTAATCACTAATTTTAGATGATAACTCATTTTCTTATAATTGACTTCTTCCTCAACTTGTTTCTAAAACGTCAACCAGATCCCCAATAATCCCCCATTTGGATTTCATTTCAAATTTACCCTTGACATCTGAACTAGTCCCACAACCAAACATGCACCTCAAGTAGTGTTTTCACAAGAAAAACTAAAGAAAACAGAAAATTTAATCAGATTATGTATTTGACATAGATAAAAGGATTAGAAACATTAGGACGTATGATATCAATAATTCCTAGAGAAACCATAACATCCATGTTTAAATTGTACATTTTCCTCATCAATAATTGCATATTCATTCCAAAATCTGTCAACTTATAGGCATCTGAAGTGATCTTTCAAGAATATTTCTCTTATTTTATTCTCAGAGTGAGTTATCTCTTAAACTTTTGGAGATTTCCGATATATATGCACCATGTTAACTTTAAAAATATAATTCTCAATGAGGCATATTCTATTTCGAGTTTCCTAGATTTCTGGCTAGCTCTGTGGTTTCGAACTATGGTTTCCCAAAGCTAAAAAACTAGAATGGATTGTTCTGAATTACTTCCCTCAATAGCCTTATGTTTATAAAGGATATTCACTTTTTTGTATTTATTGTTGAAATCACCACTATAATCCAACAAATTTGTATCTGGATTCTCATAGTAGTTACTACTTCACAACCACACCTCCAAATAACATAATCAACACTACTATGAAGTGAATCCAGGTAGGCCCATTCTTTTTCAGTTCAAAAAAGAAATAACAACCCCAAGTAATTCCATGCATAATTAATTCTTCCATCAATAACTTCATCATTTCCGGTGTTTTCCAGTTTGAGAAATTTTCCTTAATTCATCAAATAAAGTGTAACCACACACCATACACCATTTTTGAATGGATTATTGATTTCATCTATTGTGTAAGTAGATAACTACTCCAACTATTGTGGCCATTATGCCACTGTTAATTCTCCCCCAACACAATATGGATGAGAGCCTAAATCTACTAAGGGAGAGGGGGTCTGTTTAGGGGGGGTCTATCCAGGAGGGGGTTGCAGCAGGGTTGGGGTAGTGGGGGGTCCATCAAGGGTGGTGCATGGGGACAGGGTTGTGTAGTAGGGGTGGTGCAAGGGGGTGCATGGGGGTGTGTGCAAGGGGATAGGGGGTGCAAGGGATATTTAAGGGGGGATGTGCAGTGGTGAAGGGGGGTTGTGTGGGGGGGAGGGAGATGTACAGGGGGTGTCCATAAGGGGTGGTGCAAGGGGGTGTCCAGTAGGGCTAGTGAATGGGGTGTCTAGAAAGGGTGGTGTAAGGGGGTCCATTAGGGGGGTGTCCAGTGAGGGTGCTGCAAGGGGGTTCTAGTAGGGGGTGTCTAGTAGGGGGTGCAAGGGGGTGTCCAGCAGTGGTGTGCAGGTGTGCAGGGGGGGTGTGCAGGGGGACATGGGGTGCAAGGGGGCTATGTAGGGTGGTGTCCAACAGGGGTGGTGTAGGGGTGTCCTATAAGGTTTTTGTAAGGGGGGTGTCCAGCAGGGGGTGAAAGGGGTATCCAGTAGGGGTGGTTCATGGGGGGTCCAGTAGGGGTGGTGTAGGGGGTGTCCAGTAGAGGTGATGCAAGGGGGTGTCCATTAGCGGTGTGTATGGGGGTGTGTGCAAGGGGACAGGGGGTGCAAGGGTGTCTGAGCAAGGGGAGGTCTAGTAGGGGTGGTGTAGGGGGGTCCAGTAGGGGGTTTTCAATAGGGGTGGTGCAAGGGGTGTCCATCTGGGGAGTGCAGGGTTGAAGGGGTGTGTGTGTAGGGGGATAGGTGGTGCAATAGGGGTTGTGCAGGTGGGTGAAAGGGTAGTGTATGTCCAAGGGGGGCTGCTGTCTACGGTGTCTGTGTCCAGGGGTGGGGGCTGATGTCCCGAGGCATGACAGTGATGTCTGAGTGGGTTTTCTAGGGGGTGTCCAGTAGGGGTGGTGCAAGGGGGTCCAGTAGGGGGGAAAGTGGTGTGCAAGGGGACTGGGGTGTGCAGGGGGGTGAAAGGGGGGCAGTTATCCATGGGGTGTCTATCCAGAGGAGGGAGGGGGTCTGTCTAGGAGGGGGGTTGTCCAAGAGGGGGTTGTTGTCCAGGGGGGTTTCTGTCTAGGGGGTAGTGGGTCTATCCATAGGGGTGTCCATGAGAGGTGAGGTGGGGGTGTCCAACAGGGGTGTGCAGGTCTGTAAGGGGACAGAGGGGTGTGAAAGGGGGTGAAAGGGGACAACACTGGGAGAACGGTGCACATTTGTTTTAGGAAAGGTGAAGAACTATAGCCATGGTTTTAAACTATGGCTATAGATGATGACTGGTTTTATCCTCTTCTATATTTTTCAAACTGTGGCTATAGGGTTTTAGCTATGGTTCAAAACTATGGCTATAGTGTTTACCCTATATCCACGCCAATACCATCCATGGTTGAGTAAATTGTGGCTATATCCTATAGCCACGGTTTTTGGGCCTATATCCATGGTTTAAAACTGTTTCTATAGCGTTATTTCCTAGTATTGAGAAAGGTAATAACTCTTATGAAATTTTTGCATGGTAAGGGGTGCCGATGGGAGGGATTAGTTTGAGATAAAAATGTATACCATAATACATTAATAATAGGTTAATTATGGGGGAGGTTCTAAAACATACCCCGTCATTTCTAATTGAACATAAATGGGTGTAACAATATAATGAAACTTGGATAAAAATGAGAGAGGAAATCCTTACATGGGGGTGTGACTTAAAAATCTTCAAGGGGGGAATTTGGAGAGCTTGGATCACATTGGTGGGATTATAGAGAAGGGAGAAAATAGTAGAAACGTGATATAAGTATTTTTAGTGAAGATAATTGGGAGCTTGGGTGGGTTTATATAGGAAATGAGGGGGGAATTCTTTAATATTTCACAAACATAGGTTTTGGAATCAATATAATAAAATATTAAAAACCACAAACCTTCCCATGGATTTTTCAAAATAGGAGTTTATAAACTTATTTCATATGAATAATGGGTGAATACATTAAAATATTATCCTTTCTTATGTGGAGATGAGTCACACACTCAAAGAAATAAATTTTAAATAATGCAATATATTATTCATTTTAGAGGATTCACTAAGGCGTTATAAAATAAGTCAAATAAATATAAAATCACACTATTTTAATGTAAAAATATATATTGGGATGTGAATAATAATTAAATTATTTATTATATCATTTTGGGGTCATTATGATGTTATAAAACACATATTTTATTTATACAATATTTAATTTTTACCCAAAAATTCGACTGTCTCTGAAAATTTTGAAAAAATAACCATTGGATAATTTCAATGTCCTGATTCCAAGAATAATATTAATTTTAACTAAATAATTTTCTAAATATGTGATTTTTCACTTTTAAAATTAAAACTGACATTTATTGAAAATTCAGGAGTTTTTAAAAAAATAGTTTTCAAACCTTAATAAAAATTACATTTGGCTTCGTAAAAATTATATTCTTATTTATTATTAATTAAATTAATTTAATAATAATATTTTATTAAAATATTAATTATTTAAAAATTTAATTATTTCTTTAAAATAAATTCTTTAATAAAAAATACACTTTTTGTTTATCGTATAGGAATATAACTCTTATCAAACTGATTTCCTAATCATCTATAGATAAGGAATTGATATAATCATCATTTATAAGATTTTTTTAAAAAATACTATTAATAAAAACATTCTTAATATAATAATGCATATATTTCTCAAAAGTTACATTTTTACCCAAAAAATCAACTTATCAAATTCATCATTATTTAACAAATACTATTCCCATAAAGGAATTGATGGAATAAAACATTTATTTATAAAAATGGATTAAAAAATAAGTGACTAATACCTTGCTACATAACCCCTTATAACACCCTCATAGACATAATGGTTAGGTGTGCAATAGTAACAAACTCTTGGGGTGGCTCGGATAACAATGTTTGGGTGGTAATATCTATTAACCTGAACTTTTCCCATAGTAGATTTTCATTAATCATTACGTGTTGAAGCTCGGCTTGGGATTTGTCAAGAGTGAAACCCAGTGATTCTACCTCCTTTCCAAGATCTGACAATTGAGATTCATGTGGCCTGAGTCTACTGGATGAGGCCATTATCTCCTTTGTCTAGGTCGAGAGGATTTTTTAAAACCTTATATTTATATCAGTCGTGTGATCACTATTCAATGCATATTTTATCAACAGTAATGATAATTAATATTCATTTAAACCCTATAATAATAAAAAGTGTTCATGTGTTTTCTATATCCAAAATAAATTGAAATAAAGATAATTTTATTCAAAAAATATCGGGCCATTACAAGAGTGTATGATATCCCTATTATGTGGTATGTATAAGATTTATATCTTATTTTATGCATAGGATAGTCATGTATTACATGTTCCCTCTCCCTTGGTATTTAAATATTACACAAACATTATGAATAGACTAAATATTTCTTGTAAATACATTGAAAGATTTCAATATATTTTCCCAAAATGGAGTAACACACGGGGTTATTCCTAATACATTGCACTTGGAAAACCTATTTCACTAAGTTAAATTTTTCAATGATACCATATAGTTATACTGCATATCCTATTGGTGTTTTATAAAAATATATGTTTGAATAATTTTGTGTAATCCTATTGAAACTCTCTTATAAATGTACTCCCACTTATATTTCATAGAAGTTTTTATCACACCTTTGGAAAATATAGAATTATTACATTACGAAAGAGGATTATTTTCCTATCATACCACTCTTAGGGGTATGAGTATTTCATCTGATACTTTGGTGATAATAATCAAATTCAATCCACTGATGAAGAAAGATATAGACCACTATACTATCATTACAGGTATGATTTTTTTTTGATATTCTTTACACATTTTAATTCCTTTATTATATATTGGACTATGCTTAAGTTTTCTTTTGCTACCAAGGATCATATGACAATACCCTAAAACCCAATAGTGGTATCTGAGACTCGTTATTTAAGAATCAAACATGTGATTCTAATGGTTTTTTAAGAAACATTACCATCCCCATGGTGAGTTTTCCGATATATATTAATAGTGAACATAAAAACAACAATAGCATCATCATCATGGTGTATTTCATGGCATGGTGGTCTGTTGTCATATGTTTTATAAGAACCCTGGTATGAACTCACCATGGTGACAAGTGTGTGAAACATTTTTGGGAATGAACTATAACCATAAAAATGATCATGAACATAAGACCATAATGTTTTGAGTCTCAAAGTTATACCTCCCACAACAACTATATCTAGGATATTCGAGTCCCTATGGTCCTATAAAAAATAAATAAGCAAGCCGCAATAGTCCTTAAATGGTTAAAATTTATATTTTTATAATTTTTCATATTATTTAAAACTTTTTTATAATTAATAAGTGTAGTAAAGTATAAAAATGTTATTTTTGTAGTCTAATATGAAATATGTAAATTAGAAAATTGTATCTTATGTTTTTTAGCATAAATAAAATGCTTATTTACTTATTAAATTCCTTTTATGTTCATGTTTAGTAATTTTTTATGAAATATGAGTATTTTGTATGAAAATTTTTGTGATAAATGGTTTCTTTGAGAAATATCTTTGAATTTAGTTAAAGGTATGATTCCTTAAAATTTAATATTCTACTACATTGACCTCAGTTTTTAATTAAAGATATTAGGTTAAATTTACTTATTGGGAATATTTTGTGCATATCAGGTCTTAGGATTATTATCTGCTATATTTACTCTTGAGTAGAATATCTCTGATCATAGGTACTTTGGGTTAGACTTTCCACTGTACCAGAGGCTTATGTCTTGTTTTAAAAAGTTTGGGCTATCTACCTATGCCTCAAGGATTACTAGTGTAGGGATTATTAATCTCATGTAATTTTAAACCCTTACATGAAGAGTACATGTTCCTTATGAATAATATGATTATTGAAATGTGTGAATATTTTGGGGTTCAATATTTAGGTGTGTAACACAAACTATAGGATTTTTAAATGGTTACTCATTAATGTGGTGTGAACACAATAATTTCGTGGATAGAATATGAATTTCAAAACAAAATTATAAAAAACATGTATGCACAAAAATCAATAAAACAAAAGAAAATAATGTTTGAATGTGATTCATTATGTATTTAATATGCACATAATGGATATTCCATTTGGGAGAAAAAAATACCCACAAATACTTAGTGTGAGATTCCTTACAAAGAGGAACTTATTAAGACCTCGATCTCCCAATCAGTTTCATAATTCATATCTATGTACCCTAAGATTATTCTATGTAAGGAAAGTAAGTAATGAGTAACTTTGTAATATATTATTGGGTAGCTCATGGGATAGATTGGTACTCCTTTATTGTCCTTTATTATCTTATTATTAGCATTATATTTGGGTTACACTAGCGATGAGACCCTAGTAGTGTTACGTTACTAGTAGAATAGTATTCAATATATCCATATGATGGATTTGGATAAAGGTTTATCCACTCGACTATCCTAGAATCAAAACTCCTTTGATTGGGATAATTCATTTCCTAAATAAAAAAGTGTTGAATGAAACTTTATAGTGAACTCATTTTTTAGTGAAATATAGATCTTGGAACTCTAAATGGATATGATAAATTTGGACATCAATTTTAATAAGAGTAATTTCTTTAAAATTTCTAAAATAAAAGTTATAAGACATGATAATCACCAAAAAAATGTATCCTTATCATGGATTACATAATACTGTGAAATTATCATCTTCAGTTCATTAATAGGTATGACCTATAAAACTATTAGATATTAGTTTCTAGAGTTGAAAAAAGTTCTCAAAGATTAGAATTCTAGGAATCTGAATGTGATTGTTATATAGATAAAGTTCACTAACACTGTGTAACAAACCCAAAGCCAGTAAACTATAATAGGTTTATTTTTTATTACATTGGTACAAGATACCAGCGATTTAATACCATAAAAACAAATAGATTAGCATTATTGGTAAACTATATTCATACATGATTCTAATTTTACATTTTAATACAAGAACTATAACATAATTATTTTTTTGAGAATATCAATATTACCTCTAGAATGTCCTTGAATTTTTTTATAGTAAAATTCCTAGATTCTTGTTAAATGAAATAAAATAAGGGTGATCTCAAATTATCATTTAGAGCCACATAAATCAGAAGTTATCATGAGAAAATGAAAAATAATCAGTAAGGAATAATTAGTATAGAAAGGTAAATATCAAAACACATGTGGAATTTAATAAAAAATTTGACTATCATGATTAGATAATGAATAATCAATATAGAAATCTGAATATCTAGAAAAAATTCATTTAATAAATAAACTAAATACCCTGATTAGATAAGAAATAATTAATATGGAGAGGTAAATATCTGAACACAAATTCCATTTAGTCAAAAAACTACGAATAAAAATCATACAGATATAATATAATTGAAAAAATCTTATTGATAATAGTAAATAGATTGTTAATGAAGGAAGTCCTTAATTTTTTGACTTCATGATCTTTGGAATCATGATACCTTTATTTTTAATACCTTTCATAAGAATTATTAAAATTAATGCATAGAAATACACCAAAAACCCATTTAACTAAGGATATCAAACATATTCATCTCATGATACTACAAACGAATCAAGGGGCTATTCCTAACCAGGACCCACCCATCACTATATATTAAACTAATTCCTTATATATTGAATGATTTATTTAATTCATGAATCAATATTCCTTACCATTAAATATCTTTATTGAGCGAAGGATACAAAGTTCTTAATATTTCTCCATTCAAGCAAATAATATTCAAAGCAAAACACCATGTGGATAAATGTTATATATTTTTAAAAAAATTATATCAATGATAAATAATATAGATATATTGAGAAAATTAAATTTCCAGCGATTATGGGAATGTGAGTATTTAAAGGGAACGTTAACGATAACTATAATCAATCAACAAGGTAAATGTCAATAATTTTTCTTTTCAAAATGATCATAAACCATAAATATAAATTATAACGATTTATTCAATAAAAGTTATCCTCAATGGTGTGAATGGAGGATTTTTTCATTGATGAATAGAAATACCATAAATATAGCTCTAAAAACATTCTGGAGAAAAATAAAATTTTAGCTCTGATAATATTTTTAAAACGAAAAGTTCATAAGAAATTAAAATATATTTTTTGAACATAAAACTTTAAAATTATAAATTAATATTTAAAACATTAAGTTTTCATGATAGTGTTAAGTTCCATACATTCCATACATGTTAAAACAATGATTACCTTCTCATTTCTGTGAAAAGACAAAGAGGCCTTGTTTAGAAAATGACATCAAGATTCATATCAAAAAAATGTAAAACATCAGACATGAGTAAAAATATATTTAATAAATAATTTTTATAATGTCAAAAAATATTTTTAAAAAAAATTAACAAAATTTTAGAAACTATGGTTTTGTAAGAAAAAATGATTTTTCACTCAAGAGAGAAACGAGGTCGTATTTTATAAAAAAACATTTCCCAATTATTTTAGTTAACAAATAGTGTGAAAATTGTAATACTACTTGAAAACTTCATGAATAACTAGTGGATAATAAATTAAACGTTTTTATTGTCCAATCATCAAATAATTTCCTTCATAGATATTCAAGAATAAATAATCCCGACTAAAATGTGATTGAGAAATAAACCCTAACAAATATCATAACTTTTAAGGGATAATAAATTAATGAAACGATTATGTGCATAAAATTTAAATCCAAATAAAATAAGTTTATATAAAACATGATATATTATAAAATCATTACACATATTATCTTAAAACATCAAATAAAATAAAAAAGTTAAAACTCTTAATGAAAAGAAATTTAGTTGCGTAATTTTTTACCACTTGAAAACTTCTAAGGAAAATAACCTTGGATGAAATAATTCACATTGAAACATATAATACAGTAAATTATTAAAAAAAATAATGATATTAAATATAATTTTTTTAGTATACACCCCATATCAAAGAAATTAGGGGTACAACATTATAATATACCTCAATGAACCAAAATTAAGATGAAGTCCCTTACCACACACTTTCTTTTGGTTGAACATGATTTAATATTTTTTATGATGGTTTTAAAAAATTTATTAATTTATTATAGAACCATATTTATATTTATAATATCATAAGTGATCCTATTATAACATTATACCCCCTTTTTATTAATAATGTTTCATTATTTTCATTTATTCATGTGCTAATTTCCATATTTTCTCATACGTGTTTTGTGATAAAGATTATGGTTCATCGGTATAGGATATAGATAAATCATATAATGAATAATATTAATTTTATAAATATCATATTTATAAGGACCCAGTCTTAAAATGTTAATTAATATTAAATTTTAGTTAAGAACATACATTATTACATAGTAAGTATCTTTTCGTGTATTGTGTTTAAGGGAATTAGGATATCATACATACATAACATACCGCATTTATACAAAGAGCATACTACTAAAAATAGTATCCATTTTTAAAAAATATATAAAATATCAAAACAAAAAACATGATTTCATTAACAACACTCCATATCATTCATCATGACTCCCTTATTTTTCTTACCCTTCCTTATATCATGTGAAAAACATTTTGAAATCTTGGTATGAGTATAAAACTAAGTAAGGGATATAAACAAAGAAGTCATTGGTCAGTTGATAACATAAAAAACAATAAAACCCATAATCATAAAATATCATATGTATAGAAACATCATTTATTTTATTTGGAGCGTATTTACCGTATCACTCTTACATTTACCCTTACACATCAAATAACCATTATGTCAACTTCTATCTCTGGAGTACCCAATGCATTGGGGAGCTATAATTGGGCTCACCCGTTATATCTTGAGCTATAATGGGCTTAACCCAACATATCTGGATCTATAAGGGTTTTCACCCATAATATCTTGATCTATAATGGGCTCAACCAAACATAAATAGTTTCCAAGTAACATATCCTTAATAAAATACTTCATAACTCATTTACACCCTTGAGAAAAACACATTCATATTTCAAAATCCCATTTTCCGTAAAAATCACTCTTAGAACATAACCACTACACACACAAAATAAGGAAACCCAATTTTTCAAAAATAACATTAAAACATATAATTTAGAAAATATAGTATTAAAACATCATTAAGTCATAAGAGGACACTCATGACATAAAAAAAAGAATAATAACATTGAATTTAATAAAGGATACATCTAAAAGGATTTTAAAAAGAAAGTCATTTACAAATAACATAACTTTTAAGTGAGAACTGATTAAATGAATTAAAAAGGTATATATACTATAAATAAACATAATACAAAAAAATTTAATAAAATTAAATTTCACAAATCCTATTATCATGATAAAACCATTGAAGTTTATGGTTAACCCAAAGAATAGAAATTGGGTTTAGTATCCCATTACCAAATTATGGCATGCTTACAGGTGTACATAGGAGAGATTAATGAGAAAGAAAGGGGTATCAAATCATTAATATATAATAATTTTAACATGGGTTAGGTGCTAAAACATACACCATCATTAGGAATTAAAAATTAAATAGCATAACATAGGGGTGATTCTTGAAAAAAAGTGAGAAAGAGAGGATATCTTACCTCAAGTTCGACTTCCCTCAAACTTGTTTAAACCTCCCATATGAATGTTAAAATATTGTAATTAATATTTTAATGAAACATATTCATATCTATAATGCCTTTCATGATCATTCTATAACATCACTCCACCCATTCATTAATAATATTATGTTAATTCCTTTGTTTTGGGTGCATGCATTACATGGTCTCCATGAGCGGTTCGTAAAGGATATTCTTGTAAATTAGATGTGAAACTATATAATTGGAATGGAATCATATTTACATATTTACAAAACAAAAAATTATATAATTTACCATTTTTAATTCTCACATTTGGATGATTCATAAGTTAAAACATTATGGATATTTGTTTAGGTCATTTTTGTGATTCTTCGATCATAATGAACTCATTCTGTTTTATAAATTAATAACATATTTAAAAATGATTCTAGAACTATATATAATATATAATACAGAAATTATAATCTGGTTAGACCCTAAAAAATGTTTCATGACTAGTCCTGAAGGAATTAAATAAATTGAAATCACATTCATCCAAGATGTCTTTAAATCGACACATCATGAATGGTGTATTAATTTCTAGAATAAGTGGGAGAGGAGAAGAAGTATCATGGTGAATCTTCCATAAACATGATGAAATCCATAATATGTAAGATACTGGATAATTCATTACTATTTGATAAGGGGAGGTGATGAAAGAATAAGAATATAAAATAAAATGAAAAGAAAACAAAAGAAAACAAAAGAGGATATTTACCTATTGATCTCTTGTACTTGAGATCCTTCTTAAGGCCCTTGTTTTTGGCCTATTGCTGAGACTAGTAGGTATTAGACATGTGTAAGGGGATTTAGAGTATTATTTGGTAAAACTTTGGAAAGTCTCAAGTCTTGAGAGGTATGGGAGGACAAGGGGGAGTGGGTGGTATTTATTATGGAGGAGAGGAGGAGTTTTACATTAGTTTAGTAATTAGTTAAATATTACTGCACAAGAAAATAAATAGTCTTAATTCCTATGAAAAATAGTAAATAGATCATGTGAGTTCTAAAAAAGTGTGATTACATCATCCATGATGTCAAAACAGTGTATTTAACTAATAATTTATATATATAGTATTTTATCGTATTTCACTATTTATCAAAAATTCTATTATTTCAGAAAAATACCAAAAAAATTACCCTAAACATTTTTCAGTGTGTATAATTCAAAAATAAACACCATTTTTTAAAAATAAGTTTATAAATATGATTAATTTAATTTTTAATTAAAATAAAATTTTATTCCAAAAATAACAATTGTAAAAAAATTATTTAATTATTCCAAGGTATGGGTATATCATGACTTCAATTAAATCTTATATGTATCCTATCATAGGTGATGTTACTATTCATAAGGGTATGTTTCTATTCATAAGGGTAACATTACTATTATAAGTGTATGTTACTATTCACCAAAAATTATGTTGGTCTTATCAGACTCTAAATCACATACTGATCGCAACTATGTATGTCTGTTTTTCAAACATCAAAACACAGAAGTGGGAGAATTAAGTTTAGTTATAATTATAACTATCTAATTAAAACAATGTTTCAGGCATTTAACTTTACATTTAAACCATGGTGTGTTACATTTTCCCCACCTTCTAGAAATTTTGTCCCCGCAATTTTATTTACCTATTAAACAAATGAGGTAACCTTTCCCTCATAGCTTTTTCATATTCCCGTGTTTCTTCTTCAACAATGTGGTTTCTCCAGGAAACTTTTACTCGATGTATTACCTTATTCCAAAATATTTTATCTCTCTGATCAATAATTTGAATAGGTTTCTCTTCATAAGAAAGGTTCTCTTCCTACTAAACTTTCTCTACGCTAAAAACATGAGATGATTCTAGCACATACTTTCTCAATAACAATACCTAAAAAATATAGTGTACCTAAGACAAACTAAGAGGAAACGATATTCAATATGGAACTGGTCTAAATTTCTCTAGGATTTTAAAAGGACTGATGAACCACATGCTTAGCTTTCCTTTCTTACTAAAATGCATCACACCTTACCAAGGATATATTTTAAAGAAATCATAGTCACCAACCTTGAAAGAGAAGTCTTTCCTTCTGTTATCTACATAACTTTTTTCCCTGTTTGAAGTTGTCATCTTGTCCTTCTAGATCATCTTCAGTTTCTCAGCCACTTCCCCTGCTAATTCTAGCCCCATCAATTTTCTTTCACCGACTTCATCCCAAAACTGTCGGAGTATGACACCTCTTCCCACAAAATTCCTGAAAAGGTGCCATCTGTATACTAAAATGAAAAATTTTATTAAAAGAAAACTCAACTAAAGATATTTATTGATACCAAATTCCCTATTAATCAATTTAACAAGCTCTAAGCATATCATACAAATTATGAATCATTTGTTCTGACTACCCATCTGATTGAGGGTGAAAATTTGTACTAAAATTTAATTCTATTCCCAACAACTTCGGAATGTCCTTATAAAAATTATAAGTGAAATTGGGGTCCTAGTCAGATGAAATGGAAATATAAACTCCAAGTAACCTCACAATCTCTTTGAGGTATAATTTAGAAATCTGATCTAAATACATTGTATCTTGAATATGGAGAAAATATGCAGATTTTTTCTGTTGATCAATAGTAACCATTATTGAAATATTACCACGACAATTCTTTGGTAGTCCCACAAAGAGGTCCATGGATGTATTATACCATTTCCTCTTTTCCATTGGAAAAAGTTGGAGCATACCATTCGACAAATGCCTCTCTTCTTTAACTTGTTGACAAGTCAAACATTTCCCAGTAAAATCAACAATATCACATTTCATTACATCCCATCGATAATACTCCCATAGGTCTCTGCACATCATAGTTATTCTATAATGAACTGAAAAGGGAGAACTATGAGCTCTGCATAACAATTATTTCTTCAACTGAGAATCACAAGGTTGATATAACCTTTTTCCAAATATTAAAACACACTATTTATCAAGGAAAAATTCTAAAAAAATACCCAAGTAAACAAATTATACCTTTATCATTAGCTCTCCATTTTTCTTATGTTCTGGCTTAATACTATCTAACAAAGATGACTGCACTGAAACCTAAAACAAAACATAACAACTTCCTGCACCAACAACGTCCAAGACAAAGTTTATAAATTCATTTACCAATGAATCGTGTTCCAAACATGTCATGGTTAATGTAGCATTACTTTTTTGACTCAATGCATCACCCACTCTATTTGCTTTCCCAATATGGTAATGAATTGTAAAATTATAATCCTTGATTAGTTCCAGCCATCATCTTTGTCTCATGTTTAATTAGTTATGAGTGAATATATACTTCAAAATTTTATACTTAGTATATATTTCACATTTTGATCCATATAAATGATGCCTCCATATTTTTAAAATAAATATCATAGCTGCTAATTCCAAATCATGTGAAGGGAAATTTAACTCATGGGGTTTCAAATGACATGAATCATAAAATAACATCTAATAATCATGCATCAAAACACAACCAAGTCCCATTAATAAAGTATCACTATAGATGAAAACTCAACATTTTGGGAAGGCAAGTCCAAAACTAGAGCATTCACCAATATGTTCTTCAGTTCCTAAAAACAATCATCAAATTCTTATTTCCAAATAAATTTAACCCCATTTCAGGTTAACTTAATTAGCAGTCAAGATAACTGTGTAGAGTTTTTAACAAACCGTCGGTAATAACATAATAATCCAAGAAAACTAAGAATATCTATAAAATTTAAAGGTATTGGTTATTCATTAACCACTTTTTTGGAGGTTTTAACAATTATTCCATCCTTATTTACAATATTACCAATAAAAGAAATTTGTTGCAACCAAAAATCACACTTTCTAAATTTTCCATATAATTTCTTTTCATTAAAGGTTGTAAAAAGAACACTTAGATATTTTTCATGCTCCTCTTTACTTATAGAATATACCATAATGTAATCAATAAACACAACCCCAAACTTATTCAAGAACTCATGAAATATTTTATTCATAAGATCCATGAATAAAACTGGAGAATTAGTTAACCCAAAAGGAATAACTAAAAATTCATATTGACCACATATAATACAAAACACAGTCTTTTGGATGTCTTATTCTTTAACTTTCAACTGATATTACCCCAACCTCAGGTCAACATTTGAAAAAATATTGTGCTCCCTGGAGCTGATACCACTACATTTGATGGCCCAATATCATCTAAAGTGGTTGAAAAGGATTTTTTTTCACACCCTTTTTCTTCCAATATTGTTGATTTCCTACCAGAGTGACTATATTCGGACAAACATTAGAAAAATGACCCAATTCCTTAGAGTTAAAGCGTCTTACCATCTGCTTCTCATTAATTTTCGAATCATTTTCATTGCACTCACACGACAAGTATCAAAAATTTCCACATCGGTAGCACTTCCCATAATTTACAAGGCATTCACCAGGATTCTTTTTACCACACTTTTCACAAGAAGGGAAATTGATTTTCTTACCTCCATACTTCTTTGAATAATTATTCCCCAGTGCTTACCAACTGGACCGCTTCTTATTCTTTTCATCACTAGGCATATACGTGTTAGAAAACTCCATATCCACTTTTTTCAGCACAACAAATAAGCTTCCAATATCTTTTAAACTCCTATGAATCCAAAGATCTCTGTATAAGAGGTTTAAAACTAGAGTAAAATCTATTAATTTTTCTATCAAAGTCCTGAGTAGAATCCAGTACGTACTTAGACATTATTGTAAAGGTTATGTTATATGATGCCACAGAATCATCATCTTTGTACTTCAGTTCCAAAAAAGGTTTCTCCAATCTATGTCCAAAAGTTTTGGGAAAATATGTTTCCAGAAAAAGACTCTTAATATCATACCATTCCATAATGTCAAGATCTTCTATTTCTCTCATATTATTAACTGGAGACCACCACTGATCTGATTCAACTTACAGATGATAAATTCATTGTATTACCTTTTTATGTTCCAAACATCCCATGACATCAAATACCTTTTCTAAAGCATTGATCCATCCTTCAGTTATCACTAGATCTATGGTTCTACTAAATGTCAAAGGATGTTTCCTCATAAAATGATCCAAAAAAGGCATGATTCTTCATAGTAAATCATGTTCTTCTCTATCATGGATACCACCACTTCTAATTTATTGATTCGACTGATCCATTACTATCACAAAAAGATCAGTTCCAATTCCAACCATTCCAGGCAATAAATTCTGACAGAAATTATCCACTTGGTGCCTTCCTACTTTAGAATCCCTATTTATTCTGTAGAAAACCATTCTGAATAGACATTATATAGATGAAGCAACATGGAAATCCTTAAATGATATAATATTTCAAATTAACCATATATTAAAAATAATTTATGGATTTTTTTTAACATCATCCTAACACCTAAATTTTTCTAAACCATCCTCTAACACCCACTATAAGGACGCATCCTTAAAAAGTTACTTAATCATGAATTTTAGTTAAGAATATACATAATTGCACATTGT
Organism: Viscum album; assembly: GCA_963277665.1. NCBI lineage: Eukaryota > Viridiplantae > Streptophyta > Magnoliopsida > Santalales > Viscaceae > Viscum > Viscum album. The sequence goes on along the minus strand of OY728137.1, from coordinate 298,034,560 downwards.
AGATCTTTTCAGGTTTATATTTTTTAGTAATTAGGATATCTTACATAGATAACATACCACATTCATACAAAGATGATACTACTAAAAAAAGTATCCATTTTTTCAAGATATAAAATATTAAAACATAAAATATGATTTCTCTTATAACACTCTATATCATTCATCACGACTCTATTCATTATCTTACCCATCCTTATATCTTAATAAAAACATTTTGAAATATTATATTGAGTAAAAAACTCATTAAGGGATATAAAGAAAGAAATCGTTAGTCGGGTGATAACACAAAAACCAATAAAACCAATAATCATAAAAACCCATATGTATAGAAACATCATGTAGTTCCCTTTGGACATATTTACCACATCACTCTTATATTCACCCTTACACATGGAATAACCATCCGGTCAACTTACATCTTTGGAGTGCCCAATACATTGGAGAGATATAATGGAAATCCCCATCATATCTTGAGATATAATGGGATCAACCCAAAATAAATAATTTCCAAGGAACATATCGTGAATAAAACACTTCATAACTCATTTACACCCTTGATCAAAACACATTCACATTTCAAAACACCCTTTTACATAAAAATCACTCTTATAACATCAACACAGTACACACAAAATAATGAAAACCTACCATTCAAAAATAACTATAAAACAAATAATGGAGATACTATAGTATTAGAATGTCCTGAAGTCATAATAAAACACTCATGACATAAAAAAAGAAAAGAAAAACCGCTTTGGATTTCATAAAGGAGACGTCTAAAAGTATTTTAAAAGGAAAGTCCATTATAAATAGCATAACATTTAAAAGAGAATATTTTAAATGAAGGGAATATGTATATATACTATAAATACACATAATAAAACATAATATAATCAAGTTACATTTCACAAATCCTCTTATCACTTTAAAACCATTGAAGTTTAAGTTTAACTCAAAGAATAAAAATTGGGTTTAGAATTCAATTATGAGATTTTGACAAGGTAAAGGGTGTACATGGGATGGCTTAATGGGAGAAAAAGGGGTATCTATTCATTTATATATCATAAGGTAAGTATGGGGGGGTGTTAAAACATACACCATCATTAGGATTTAAAAATTAAAGAGCATAACATAGGGGCGATTCTTGAATAAAATTGAGAAAGAGAGGATCCCTTACCTCAGGTTTCATTTCCCTGAAACATATTTAAACCTATAGTGTGAGGTTAAAATAGTGTTATTAATATTTAAAATAAACATATTAATGTCCATAACACCTTTAATGATAATTTTATAACATCACTCCACCCACTCATTAATAATATTTTCTTAATTCCATTGTTTCGGGTGAGTTCATTACATGGTTTCCATGAACGGTTCATAAAAGATATTCATGATGACTAGAAGTAAAAATCTAGAATTAAAATAGAATGGAATTTTTATATTTCTAGAGCCATAAATTATACCATTTATCATTTTTAATTCTTACATCATGATGATTCATAAGTTAAAACATTATTAATATTTGTTTAAGTCATTTTGGCAATTTTTCGGTTATAATGAACTCATTTTATTTTATAAATAAATAACATACGTACAAAATGATTACAGAATATTATATAAGATATAATAAATAAATTATAATCTGTTTCAACCATAAAAATGGTTTCATGACAAGTCTTGAAGTAAGTAAGGAAATTGAAATCACATTCATCCATGATGTCGGTAAATCAACAAATCACAGACGGTGTTTTAATTTCTAGAAAAAGTGGCAGAGGAGAAGAAGTATCATGTTGAATATTCTATAAACATGATTAAATAAAGAATATTTAAGATATTGTATCATTCATGCCTATTTTATAAGGGTAGGTGATTAAATAAGAATAATATAAAATAAAATGAACAGAAAAGAAAGAAAACTAAAAAGGATGTTTACCTCCTGATCTCTTCTCCTTTACATCCTTATTAAGGCCCTTGTTTTTGGACTTTTGGTGAGACCACTAGATCTTGGACATGGATAAGGTTCTTAAGGGGGGTATTTGGTAGATCATTGGCATGTATAAATTCTTGGGAGGTGTGGGGGGAAGAGGGGGGAGTGGGTGGTATTTATAGTGGAGGAGAGGAGGATTTTTACATTACATTAGTCATTAGTTTAATATTATTGCTCAAGACAATGAATAGTATTAATTATTGTGAAAAAAAATTTGAATATTGCATGTGAGGTCCAACTAAGTGTTATTACATGATCCATGATTTCAATAAAGTGTATTTAACTGATAATTTATATATATGGTATTTTACCGTATTTCACAATTCATAAAAAATTCATGTATTTTAGAAAAATCCCAAAAAATCACCCTAACTATTTTTCAACATGTATAATTCAAAAATTAAATCCATTTGTTGAAAATAATTTATAAATATGATAAATTTAATTTTTAATATTAGTAATAATTATAATTATCTACATAAAAACCATGAATTTAAATTTACATTTAAAATCATAGGGTGTTACAATATTAACTCGTTATATATATTTTTATAATCATACTTGAAGCTTGGACATGGAAAATGAATTGCATCGTTTCATGGAGATAGTAATCCTTACATACACATGAGAGATGATATTATTCCATTAACATGTTAATGGGTAAGTAATTGGGTTATATATTAATTTTAAATAATCAATATTAAGTTATATATATCACATAAGTTCATTAAATTTATCCTTTTTACTTTTTATGTAAAGAACAATTGAAAAATGAATCACATCACATCACGAGGTGGTAGTCCTTCATAGACATGAGCGGTGTTATCGTATTTTAAATGGATTGGATTTTAAGTTGGTATATGTGATACTATAATTAAATAAGTATAATAATATCATAAATATCATATAATTATGTTATATTATTCATTATATTTATCCTTTAATGTTGGTGACCGAAAATGTATTACATTGGTTTGTGATGTAGTTGTCAGTCATACAAACGATTAAAAATTTAATTTCTCATTTTATAGAAGAGAATATGAATATAGGTCCTCACCATAACCAAATAATATAAAATTATATTTAAGAAACTTATTTTTTTACAAGATTATGGTTTAATAATATTTTATTCAGTTGGAATAATAATCAAAATAAAAAATTTGGTTTAAGAATGCAACCACTTTTTTGGAAAACTTCTTTAGGCTGGCCCCAAAATACTTCCTAACATGAATTTATGATAAAAAAATGGGTCTATGATTTTTTTAAGCGAGTAATTAATTTATTAGGTTAATTATATTCCAAACCAAATATATTTGGAAGTGTGAATAAGGGAGGATATGGGTGGCCTTTTATAAGTGGGGGAAAGGACGTAGACAAATTTTTTGAAAAGAATCAATTACACCCACATTTTTATCAATCCAAAATCTATATAAATGGGTCCTTTTTAACCTTATAAGAGATAGGTACTAAATATCCCCATAAAATGGGTATTTTATTGGATTTTAGTTCATTTTAAACCATCTCTTTTTTCTTTAACAAAACAGTAAATCAGTTTTTACATTTACCCCAGAAATTAATTATTTATGCTTGTACTATTCATAATGGTAAAAAATTAAGTTCCACTAATTAAACAATATAAATTATTCTATTTCCAAATAATTAATCTATTTTCTAAATTTAATTCATCAAATTGGTAGAATACAATTTTAAATTATACCCACTGATGCAATGAAAAAGCGGGTTTCCTAGTGAGAATTCTTACAATTGTTGAAGGTTTTAATATAAAAATTAAATATTAAATTGATTAAAATCTCCTAAATTATTAAAATTTTAATATAATTTAACAAATTTTAGGTAAAATTCATGTGAAATATAATTTATCTTTTTTAATAATTTATAAAAAATGTGATTTTAAAAAATAATAAGTATTTTCACTATTTATCAAAAAATGAAACATTTCAGAAAAATCCAAAAAATTCAGCCTAAGATAATTTTGATATATATATTTTAAAAATAAATTTTATTTTATCAAAAAAAGTAAAAAAAAATTAATTTAATTTTAAATTAGGTTTTCAAATAATAAATAAATCATCTTTTAAAAAATACTGTTTTTCAGAAAACATTTCTTTTTCTATTAAATAGTTCTTATTTTATTTAAAATAAATTTATAACCATAATTTTCATAATTTATTCCTACCTATTCATACATTCCAATTTAATGACTAGGTTATAATGGTATACTATATTAAAGTTCATTTACACTGGGGTTGTGTGTTCCACAAGCTATCAAAAAGAGATAATTTATTTAACAATAAATATATAATAAATTTTCAAGGTGTCAAATTCTCATATATTCTTGGTGTTTCCTTTAAATTACACTATTTAACTCAACTTTATTTTTTGAAAATATCATAGTATTAAATTTCTCGCACCTTGAATAAATTTCATCCTCCCAATTTAAACTCAATCTAGATAATCAATGGTTTGACGTTTGAAAATACCATTGTTGAAGACCCCACATCATGAAAGGGTTATTAAAACATACTATTAATAAAAGAGAAAGGGAAATAAAAATGTCATTTTGAATAACACATAACTAGGTTTCCAAATAGGACAACATATGTGGGAAGTGAAGTTATACACATGGAAGAAAATCTTAAATAATTATAGAGTGACAAGGATCGTGCAGGAAAGTGATTGATCAATGAAAACATATGGAACTAAAACCATAAATCTAGGATGATTTATAATACCATTTCATTAATTGTATATGAATTTTATAGGATAAATTTTTTTTCCAAGATCATTTTTCTACCATTAAGGAATACTTTAACTATCTAAGAATATAAGGAAATATACTTACTTGATATGTTTTAATTTCATAAGTATAATTTCATCCTTTGGTTGTTATTTGATCAACTCCTACTTTATCTATTACTCCAAGACGTGAATATCTAAAATTAGTATTTATGACTGAAGTAATAAAATTAATTTTTAAGAGATTATAAGATCCACAAAAGAGATAAAATACTTTTCCACCTATTTCTAAATATTTTCCAAATGTAATTTTATTATCACAAGTTATAAATCCCCAAAACTCAATAATAACACCACTTGTTCATCATTAATATTCATTCATAAAATAATTTCAGTAAAAATATTTGAAAATAAATTTAACATCATGTAAACCATTGGTATGAACTAAAACCATAACGTCCTTCAGTTATGGGTTCAAGCCCTACATCCCTAAATGGATTCAATGGGTTTCCACCCAGCATGCAGGTTGTCCTTTTTCAAAAACAATATATAATTTTAATTCCTATAACTTTCCAAAATCATGAAAAACAAAATTTATGACAACATAAATGACAAGATAAACCGTAAATGTTACCAAGACCTTTAATTTTATGTATAAATAAAACTAAATTCATTCTTCATCAAATAAATTTTTTATATGCTAAACTAATGTGTTTTATTGCCAAAAATGTTTTACAAATATATCCTTAACCATTTTATATTCCAAACACATAAATTTTAAAAATTGGTGTTTAATAATTTGAACTTATGATAAAAATTATACTCATAAATACAATATGGTATTAATACCTCATAAGTTAATTAATAAATATATTCTTCTAAATTTTAACACAATCTGTACATGTTTCATGATTCTTATAACCAAAATATCATTAGTGAAAAATACTTCAACAATTTAATTATTTAATTCCAATACATAAATACTTCAACAATTTTATTTCAACATATTCCTTTACTTGTTCTGGGGTTTAACCATTAGAATATGGAATTAATTATAATAATTTTCAACTCCCACACATTTAAATCCAAAAACTATAAATGGGTCCCTAGGATGAATGTTTTTCCTCCTTGTGTAATATTCATTTTTTATGAGAAATTAATTTATTTTTTCCTTATTCTACACACATAAAACATTTTACCACTCTTTTTAGAAACTTTCATGGCTTTCTCTTTCCATATTTTTAACACGATGGAAATCGTGTTTGCCTTTCTCAATATTCTTCACCACTCAAGCTATTAGCAAACTTCATCCTTCTCATCCTTGGTGAGTTCAGTAATTGGTTAAGGTATAGGATGTTAATTATATTTATAGATAATTTATTAGCAATTATCATGATATATTTCACTCCTATAATCATCCCATTTGGTTTCCCATATTGACCACATTTTCTTTCATGATAAATGCTAACACAATTTCTTCAAGTTATAACCATTAACTAAATATAAGAAACCTAGTATTAGAAACAATAATTATAGATGTAAAACCATATAATCATTTGTATGATATATAAATCATAAAACTTTTTTCAATTTAATACATATAATTTTAAACCTAGGTCACTCCTTTTCATTATATTTTTAAATCCTTTACAATGGTTTGTAAAGAAAATGTAAATTATCCAAATACTACCCCAATGTGTGTCAACCCAAATGTATAGTAAGGATCATTGTTATATACTATGAAAATCTTAGGGAGAGAAAGACATAATGTTTTCAATGTTTTTACCTATAGGTACATCTATTCTGGAACCATGTCTTCTTGAAGTATCTAGACACGAATGTATTTCCAAGGAAAACACATAATCTCTACCATAAAACAACGTTAGGATGTTCCTATATACAAATCCTCAAATTTTATCATAAAGTTTTGTTACCTAATATATGTTTTACTTAATATATTTAATAAGTTTTATAATAAATTTCATGTAATACTAAATTTAAATACCTTCTCCATAGTAACCTAAAGATAGTGCTTACCTTATTATAGTGTCACTAGATACAGGTAATCACATCCAAAAGGATCAAATAATTTAGTATTATTGGTAAAGTGAATACATACATGATTCCCATATTACATTTGAATACAAAAATTAAAAATTAATTTTTTTTCAAGAATATAAACATTTCATCAAGCATATCCTCTCATATAATTCATATTACGATTCTTGGGAAAAGATACAAAATAAGGGTGATATCTAATTCATAGTAAGAGTTATGTAAAGATGAATCTATCATTATTTAATAAATAATAATCAATAAGGCATACTAAATATAGTAAGGCAAAAATATACAAAAACATTCTACTTAATCAATAACTTTAATATCTTAATTTAATGAGGCATAATCAATATAGAAGGGTAAATATATGGAATCACATTCCATCTAATCAATAAGTTGACTATCATGATTTGATAATGCATAATCAATATGGGAAGGTAAATATTTCAGCACATATTCAATTTAATCAATAAATTGAGAATTAAATACATCCACATATAATATCATTTAAAAAATCTCAAGGATAATAATAATTGAATTATAAATTAATGAAATTCATAATTATTGGACATCATGATCTGAGGTATCATGATACCTCCAATATCAAAACCTTTGACAATATCATTTAAAACTCATGGGTAGGTATACACCAAAATGAATTTAACTATGAATAGCCACTAGATTAATCTCATGAGACTACTAATGCATAGAGGGGCTATCTATAACCAGGCTCAAAACATCAATACATGTCAAAAGCATTCCATGTATATTAAATGATCGATTTAATTCATGATTCAATATGTCTTTTCATCAAATATCTATATTGATTAAAGGATGTAGATTTGTTAATATTTCCCTAGTCAATCAAATAAAATTCATTATAAAACCCCATATGTATAAATGATATATGGTTTATGAAATAATCATATCCAAGATAAATAATATAGATCATTAGGGGAAATTTAATTTCCATTGATCACAAGAAAGTGAATATCTCAAGGGAAAGTTAATGACTACCAAAATGAATTGAAAACGTTAAAGTCAATATATTCCTTGGTAAAAATGATCATAAACCATAAATAGAAACAATAAATATGGTAAAAATACAACATGTCCTCATTATAGTATACTAATGGGTTTTTTTCATTGACAAATAGAAACACCACAAAAGACCTATAAAAATCTTCTAGAGGAATATATCCTTTTAACAATGATTTTTTTTTAAAATAAATTTTCATAAAATATTTTGAAATCCATTTTCATTTAAAATAACTTTTTAAACTTATAAAATAAAATTTATTACTTTTACCGTTAATAAGGGTGGTAAATTCTTTGATTTTCATACACATTAAAATAAGGATTCCTTTTACAATTTTACTAATATCCAAAAGGTCCTTCTTTGGAAATTGGAATGAAAATTAATTTAAAAAAAATAAAAAGTAAAATATGGCTAAAAATTTATTTAATAAATCATTTGTATAATTATAAAAATATTTTTGAAAACCTTTTTAGAAAAAATTGTTTTGGAAGAAAAAATATTTTTGATCGGGTGGAGAAATGTGGTTAGATTTTATAAAAAATAATCATCAATAATATTAAGAAAAAAATAGTGTGAAAATGGAAATATTAATTTAAAACTTCATTAATAACTACATGAAAATAAAATTAAAGTGTTTTATTAGGAAATTACTAAATAATTTCTTTCAACAAAAATTCAATCATATATAATCTTGATTAAAATGATATTTTGAAATAAAAACTTGCAAATCCCATAACATTGAAGTGAGAATTATTCAATGAATTGATCATATGTTTCAAATTTACATCAATATAAAAAAATGGATATAAAACGTAATATATTCAAAAAATTTTAGTCACATAATCTTAAAATATTAAATAAAAAAAGTAATATATCCTAATTAAAAGAAAATTGATCTATGAAACTATATACCACTTGATACCTTTTTATGTCGAATCCCCTTGGATGAAAAAAAAGTAAAATTGATACTTAAATACAATTAATTACTAATTAATCATTTCATACATTTAAAATGTGTATTATATATACCATATCAAATAAACTAGGTGCATAACATTACAATATGCCTCAATGAAAGTAAATTGAAAAGAAGTCCCTTACCCCACACTTCCTTTTGGTTGAACATGATTAAATATCCTATGTAATGGTTTAATCATGTTTTTAATGTATACCATAACCATATTCATATTTATAATATCATATATTACCCTCTTATAATATTTTAATGCTCATTTGTTAAAAATATTTCATTATTTCAATGTATCGAGTGTTAATTGCCTCATTTTCTCATGCATGTTTTGTAATGAAATTTCAGGTTCTTAGGAATAGGATATAGATACATTATATAAATAATGATATTAATGTTATAAATATCATATTAACTCATCATATAAATTTTTTTAATAATTTTTGAAGGTTTTCCATGGAAAATAAATCGCATCACCTCAGGAAGATGGTTGAACATAGGTACGCATGAGCGGTGATATCATTCCATTAACAAGTGAAAGGGTAAGGAATTAAGTGGTATATTAATTTTACAAAATAAATATCACGACATATATATCACATATATTCAATAAATTTTTCCTTATTAATTTCTATGTAAATTTTAAATTGAAAATGAATCACATCACTTCACGAGGTTGTTGTTCTTCGTACACATAAGCGACGTTGTCATATTTTAAAAGGAATTGAAAGTAAGAAGTTATATGTGATATTATACGTTATAAAATAAAATAATATCATATAAATATATTAAATACATCATTATGTCAATACATTAAAGGTTGTGATGGAAAACAAAATACATTTGTCTGCATGGTGGTGGTCTGTTGTAAAAAAGATTAACGGTTTCATTTCCCATTCCATGGCAGAGGAGACGGATATAGGTCATGAAATTAACATAATAAAATTGAATTATATGTAATATATTTATTTTTTAAACAATATGGGTTTAATAATATTTTAATAATGTTCAATGAGAAACAAAATAATAATTATTGTTTAAGAACCTCACCTCTTCTTCGGAAAACTTCTTTGGGTTTGTTCCAAAAGCCTTAATAGGTTGGAATTATGATAATTCCAAGTTTTCTAGGATGTTTTTATTTTATTAATAAATTTATTTGTGTATTTATTTTTTAAATAAAATGTATTCGGAAGTGTTAATATGGGAGGATATGGGGTTTCTTTTTATAAGTTGGAGAGAGGACACACATGGAATTTTCGAAAAGAATCAATTACACACACCGTTTTGTCGTGAAAAATGACACCGAAATTAGTCATTAGAGAAACTTACAAGTGCTAAGTTCAAAATATTTCTATCATATGTGGAAATTTCTAGGTCATTTTAACCCTTATCATTTTTTACCCCCTAATAAATGAGTTTTTACCTTAATCGTGATAATTAATTTATAAAAGTTTTACTATTCATACTAATAAAACTTTAAGATGAACTTATTACCTAATATAAATTATGATGATTAAAAATATGTAATATATTTTTTCAAATTAAATTCTCTAAATTTGAAAAATCAGATTTAAATTTATACCCATAGAAGCATTGAAAAGGTGGGTTTCCAAAGAGAAAATTCTCATAATTATAGAAGGTTTTAATATCAAAATTCAAAATTCAAAATAATTAAAATGAACTAAATTAGTTAAATTTTAATATAGTTGGAATAATTTTGCCTTAAAAAAATTTAAAATATATTTTAACTTTTTAAATAATTTAATCGAAAATGTAACTTCGAATAAAAATTAGTATTTTTCACCATTCATCGAAAAATGGAACTTTTCAAAAATAATCCATAGATAATTTGGAAATGTATATTTTAGAAATGAATTATATTTTATAAAATAAGTTTTATAATGTTTTAAAAAATTAATTTTAAATTATTTGTGCAAAGGATGACTAAACCTTCTTTTAAAAAATACAACTTTTTTAGAAAATAGTTATTTTTATTATAAATGATTCAATTTTTTTTTCAAATAACTAGATAAACATAATTTTCATAATTCAGTAAGTAATATTCATAAAATAAAATTTTATTTCTAGATTATAATGTCATACTATATTACAGTTCATTTAGAATCAAGGTTGTGTGTCTCACAAGCTATCGAAGAGATCAAATTTATATAAAAAGAAATATATCATAAAATCTAGGGATGTTTTATTCTCATATAATATTTGTGTTTTATGAAATATAGACTATAAAACCAAAAATTATTATTATTAAATCTTGTATTTTACACATTGACTCCTGGTTATTAGATATCATGTGTGCATCACACATTTATACAAATAAACACAGACATGAAAATATGAGGGAATTGATAAAAAAAGAAAAATATATATTCATGCTGATAATAGATCAAGAGTTTATACAGTAAATGTCATAAATTATTTTTTTTAACAAGTATATTAAAACTAAAATTAGAGATTTATTATTATGTTGCCTCTTTAAATAAAATTATTATTTTAATATCTTAATTATATAAGAAGGGGTTCCCATTCTCTATTAAATAAAAAATGTTTTTATATATATAAGAATAAATTATTTTATTAAATTGGTAATATAATAAATGTTTTATACATTTTATAAGTGGATAATCCTCTTTATAAAATTTTGAATGATACGGTCAGGGTGGATTCTAACTTGACCTTCCTTTAGAATTGTTTCCTCAGGAATATAAATGTTAAATGAAATCAAAGAATTTATAGGGATGAATTTTTGGGACCATTAAACTATGAATCATTTAATAAATTTTAATCTTGTTTATTGGGAAAATTGATCAAGATACCTTTTTAAAGAAAATTTGAAAGGGCTAGTGGACTATTGGATCTCATACATAGTTATGTATGTGGAAAAATCAACACACATTAAAGTAGTGGTTTTATGTATTTTGTTACATTTATTAATTTCTTTACTCAGTATGGTTACTTATTTCTAGTGAGACGCAAGTTTGAGTATTTTTAAAAGTTCTATTTGTTTCGAAATGAAAAATATAATCAACTGAGAAAAATTATTAAGATTCTTTGATGAGATCAGGGTAAAAAATACTGGATCAATGACTTCCCTGATCATCTAAGATATTGTGGACTTTTTCCACAATTCACTCCCCATATAACACAATAATTGAAAGGGGTTCCTAATAGGAGTATTATTACCCTTTTGTACATGATTTGATTAATTATGAGTCTATGTGACCTTCTTGTCTTGTTTTTGGGTTATGATCTAGAGACTACGGTATTCTTACTAAATTTGTGTTTCCTTTAAAGAATTTATAAAAACAACATATGAGATATGGTATGGGAAATTTACTAGTTTTAATTTTATGATATTTGGGTTTAAAAAACTTTTACAATGATTAGATTCTGATAAAATTAACCCTAACTCTAAAAAATTCATATTTGATGGTTATCCTAAGGAAACAAAGAGATATTGTTTTTATAATACCTCTGAAAATAAAGTATTTGTGTTTTAAGTTAGTTTGTTCTATGAGAAAGAATATATTAATCAAACATTCTATGGGAATTTTTTTTATCTTAGAGTAGTTCAAGACCAACAAATAGGAAGTGTTCCTAAGATGAAATTTGAGTTGGTCCCATGATGATTTTTAGAATAAGAACCCACCCGATTTACATAAGAGAATTGATGTTTTGGTAGCATTACATAAAAAACCAAATAAATTTGGATTTCTCAAGGATAATGATGATGTATTAATGTTAATAAGGGATAAACCTACTACCTATTATGATTCCATTGGGAGGTATGAGTCTGAGAAATGGTTAAAAGCCATCGAATTTGTAATGGACTCCATATAAACTTACAAAGTTGGAAATTGGTCGATTCACTTGAATGGGTGAGACCTTAAGGGTGAATGTGGGTTTTCACTGATAAAACAAACATGGATGGTAGAGTTTCTATATATAAATAACTACTTTTGGTTCAGATCTGGAATATATGGTTTGATGATGAAATCAAAGAGTTTGTATTCATAAAAATCATTGATGATTCATGTGTATAAAAGAGGATTAGTGGGTGTGAAGTGGTTTTTTTATATTCTATATGGATGACATAATAATTATCTAAAATGATATCCTTAATATTCACTCTATAAATATGATGTTGATTTAATGATTCTTAACAATATAAATTTTTGAAGATTCTTGCATATTGGGTATGAAGATATATAGATATAGATCTAAGAGGATTATTGGAATTAGTTAAGAAACATACATTGGAAAATTTATAATGTAGTTTATCATGGTGAACTCCAAGAAGGGGGTATTTACCAATGTTGTATGGCATTAAACTTAGGAATATTTTTTATCCTTCTAAATAGTTGGAAAATATTGATGGAATTACTTATGTGTCTTCCATATGATTTATCGCATATTCCATGTTTTGTGTTCGTATTTATTTTTTCCAATACTATTAGAATAAAAAGCAGGTACCAATCCAATATTGGTAAGAGTCACTGGTGTAACTCCTTGACCCGAACCATTTGGTATGTGCCAAAGAAACATACGACCTTATCTGTACCTTCCTATATTCAAGAAGTTATCAACTAGTAATGAGTTTCAAAAATTACTTTATTGGGATATTATACCCTCATTATCATATTCGTTAAAAAATAATAATGAAATATAAAAACTCAATGTAATAATGTAGAATAAGAACAATATCAAAAGGAATACATGTCATACTATTAATAAATGTGCCCCAAATTGGAAATCCATACCATAGTGATAAGATAAAGTTGTAGTAACAGTTCTAAGTATATATTGATATAACCTCCATATTCAAAAAATTGTCTCCTCAACTACCCATCATAGGGAAATTACCCTTCATTGGATCCCTGGTAATGAACTCCACACATGCACCAAGATTCATATGCATTGTGTAGGTAGTAAACCCAATTAGACACCACCAATGCATCCTTAACCAAAGCTTATATAATATATAATAGTTTGTCATGACATAAGTAAATCATCATATAAATATACAGTCAAACAAATGTGGATTCATCATGTGCTAACCAAGATTCCATGAACCACAGCCCCACATTCTTCGGTACAACGCTGGTAAGGATGTCGATGAATGTCAACCCAAGTACCGCATTATAGGAAAAAACTCAAACCCCACCATAATAGTGGAATTTATCAGGAACATTTCATGCCCTGCCCTGATGGGGTTCATTATCAGAAACATTTCATGTCCCACCCTAACATTGGTCATTATCCTCAAATGATGGTAGTTCTTAGCTGACGCATTTGATATAATAGGATAACATGCCAACCCTTCATAAAATTATACCATATATGATAATATCCAACAGTTTATCAACCCATTCATGGTCTACTCCAATATCAAAAATCATGTCAATGATATGACCCATACCACTAAGAAATCTAAAGTCCAAACCCATTTCCATGTCATCTTGTTCCCACACCAAGGGGCCGTCTAACTGATACTTAGAAACATGATCATCCAGATACATGGAGCATAGTTCCACTAGATATGAAATACACAAACAATATAAAACATATCAAGGAAAAATAATATATATATATATAATAGTTCTCAAGAGGCTACACATAAATCACATAATCGCATGTCAATCATGGATATCAAGATCCACTCACACACACACTAAATAACATCTATAAAGGGTAACAAGAATGAACCATAAATCATGAAAACACATATAAAATTCCAAATAAGTAAGGTACTTACTACCTCAAGTGTATCATTATCAATGTCACTGTTTTCTAAATGTTTCAACTCCCAAACTACATTCTCACACCATTTGGAACAAGCTTACTCACCAACAACTTCAAAAACCAATTCATATTAAATATTAAAGACTCTAGATAAATATATGCGGAATAAAAGGACAAGGTGTATAAAAATTATTACTTAAGTAAAAATACCATCAATGGTAGAATCTGAGCCTAGTTGAAGGAAGAAGAAACCATCACTCCTTGAAAGCATCAAGAGAATAATTGTCAAACAAAATAATTCCATCGAGATGTCATACAATGCAACTGATCCTCAATGATATTGTCGATAAACTAACCCTATATTTTCCTCGATATATTACATAAGGAATCATTATCTAAGGTGTATAAATATTATTCTATGATAAAAAGGGATGAATAAATACAAATTTAAAAAACAAGAAGACTCACTAAAAACCATCATAGAATCACCCAAATATGAAAGCACCCCTAGATAAAGTTTCTATAATGGCTTATATTAATCAAGAATAATATAGGATAAAACTAACTGATGATGAAACTAAGGGTGTTTTAATATAATCCTTAACTCATGAGGGTTCATCCCAAGAATTTCTTGAAAAAAAGGAATCATCATGAATTAAAATCAATTAATTAATAGATATTAAAATAGAATATTAAACACAATAGAACCCATGATAAATTTTAATATCTTTAACCTTTTGATTAGGTAAACATCCAATAATATAGGGAATTTAATTCAACTATTTCAATATTTCATGAAGCTAGAAAATCTATCACCACGTCCAATCCATAGTTGTGGTGAGTCCACATAAAAATAGGTTGAAACAGAATGGACTAAATTGTGTTTCCTAACACTGATAAATTTTAACTTCACCTTAAATTCCTCTACAATTTCTTGAGGCTGATCAATCCATATTCCACTATGAAAATCTGTGAATTTCTCTAAGACCATAGTCAAGCACATGGAAAGTTTTTTCCTTGTACATTTTTCACTTAAGTAATTCCATAGTCATCACTAGGTCCATGGTGTTGTCCATTTTGGCCTCAAAAAATCTAAAAAACACACTTGATATTTCACTAGACACTCAACACATCCAAGTCACCACCCAATCATGGATCAACAAAAAAACAAAAATTATTAGAAAATAAATATATCTTTTCATGTTGAATCAAATGTTTAGGGAATTTATAATATCCCCCTCTAAAGACTCATCATCCTTGAGAAGAATCTTTTGAGTTCATTATCAAACAACTTCTCTCACGATTCTTTAATGTCTCATCCTCAATTCCACATATCATCCTTGATCCTTCAATAATTCCACAGGATTCAGAAAAGTAGTATTATCTCCCCTCGCAAAACCTTCTCTCTATTGTCTAAAATATTTATTGGTCTCTCCTCAAAATATGAATTAAGATCTGAATCACAATCCTGGAAAAATTTAACATTTTTAGGTTTATTAATTTACCTCTGAATCATAGAATCGCATAACAAATCATGAATTCCTCGATAATGTGGAGGAAGGTCTAGATGGTAAGCCACTACTCTGATGTGTGCAGTGATCTCTATCGGCACCACAAACTATAGTAAAAGCTTCATCTACTTATGAAAACCAAGATGCATCAACTGAAGTTACACCCACAAAAAGACTAGTTTCTATAATTATGCTACAAAGTTCATCTCTTCCAGTCTGCATACAATCACTTCCTAATTAGAGCGGTCACCAACCGCTTCTTGATCATGTATACCCTCTCTAAAGTCTCCTGCACAAAAATTGGACCAACAAATACAACCACAACCTTCTCATGAAAACATACTTCTGATCAAAATAATCATCCATAGAGATACCAAAATGGTTCTATCAGAATATAATCTAATAAATTATTATTGAAAGAAAACTCTACAAAATCAAGGTGTTCATTGAAAGCTCCACTAAAGTCTAGAACGCAATCTCAAAGCATATCATGAGATATATGAATCATCTACTTTTACTATCCATCTATTTTGGGATAGTATTATATGATCAATATCTATAATACACAAAAAATTTATATGTATTTACTTTGAAAAAAAATTACTATTTAATAGAATACGTTATATGCATCCTTATGTCTATAAGAACTCTGATATAGTAAATCATTACAACCTAGCCATGAAATTGAAAGGTTTTGATAGAAATAAGAACTTTATTAAAAATACGTATAATTTTATTAATAATTTAAATTTATTTATTAATTCATACAACAATAAGTACTCAATTTTAATTAATGTCATTCTACACCAAAAAATATTTATTTTCAACAAAAATGGTTTTATCACATTTTTACATGAGAAAAAATATTAATAATTTCAAAATAATTAGATATTTTGTTTCATAAAATTAATATCACTTTTAAAACTAGAATTTCATTCTTATATAAGGGTGAATTTTAAGTATTTTAAAAAAATGATTTATTTTTTATTTTATAGTGAAAATACTAATTTTTTTAATGATCGTCATTTAATTTTAATTAAATGTTCCACCAAGTTTTGATTTTCATATTAAATAAAAATAGAAAACCTTTAATTATAAATAATTTAGTAAACATCTTAGTAATCTTCATTATATTTTATTTTGGTATAAGCTAATTTTTGTGCTTAAAAACACATTTTTCTAGAAAACTATTTTTGTGCCCGCAAAGTGTTTTTATCTTAATAGATTAATTTAATATATATTTATTAATGTTTTCAATAAAATTTTTATAATTTACTTTATTTAATATGTTATAATTCATTTTATAGTTTTCATATGGTAAGGAATGGATTATATTAAGTTTTACGCTTAAAAATTTATTTTTCAAAAATTGTTTTCTATTGCTGTTTGTATGATTTAAAAAAAATTAAACTATAAAATTTTTAGAAATTGAGTGTATTGAAATTAATTATATATTTTTAATCAGGATAAATAATATAATTTATTAGTTTCAACTTAATTTCGGTCATTTTGAAAAGTAAAAATCATAAAAAAAATACCATGATTAAGGTTAAAATGGGTTTATTGTAGGATCAAACCATGAAATAAGGGTATTCATTCCAACCACACCTATTAGATTCATATTTTATGAATATATTTAAACATTATATTATCCAAAATTTTAATTACCATCCATTTTTATCCACTTTTCCATTAAATTTACCTTAAATAATTGAAATATCATAATAAATTCAATGTGTGTCCCTCCCCTCACTTATAAGAGGTCAAATTTCCTCCTCCCATATTCACACAATTTTGAGAATTATAGGTCAGAAAACCTCATAAAAACATAAATTAAATCCTTCTCTTTTTCCTAGATTTTTTTCTACCCCTAAGACCAATCCTTCAAGGCTTGAGGAGTAATCCAAAATAGGTCTCTAAAAGAAGGCACATCGATCTTAACAAAGCTCTTTCAATTTTATTGATTATTATAATTCATCCTAACTTTTTGTATCAATGAGAAAATTATGAATCAAGATTAATACATATATTTATATTTTATGATTTTTATTTAGAAATCATTTATCTCCTCTACTCAATCTAGTGGGAGATAAAAGTATCTCTCATGGATACATATGGACTACCGCCACCGTGTAGTGATATGACTCATTTTCAATCACCATCATTCATGGTTGGTAACTATGATAGATTTTATGTTTATATATAATATTTAATTTATATTAATTATTCTATATATAGTAATTAATATTTACCTATCTTTCATTACATCCATCAAAAAATGGAAACATCACTTGAGCGTACATAAGGCATACCATCTCTACATAGTGATGTAATTCATTTTTCATCACCGATTTATATGGATGGTTATAAATTTGTATATAATAAATATATAATATATTAATATAATGAATAAAATTATTTATGTTAATTAACCATGATCATATTGCAAGAAACATATCATTTAAACCAAAACATACAAGAAAAATGAAGTAATTAACACTAGACATGATGATGATAATGAAAGATTGTTAATGAAAGGGTGACAATATGTTATTAGTAAAACATGTGTGGTATTATAGCTATAATTATAGTTATTTTATATATTTATAATAAATCTAAATATATCATACATGACTTTTTAGTTCTTATGAAGTATGACAAACTTGAGGTAAGGGTTTTATGTTACAATCTCATTTTTACTAGGGTTGTTTATGCTAAAATTTTATGATGATGAAATTGTATGATATATATCTAAAAAAATTTATTTTATTATCCTTTGATTATTTATTTATATTTCATTATTTATGTTAAAATTCAGATCTTTAAGTAATAAATATACTGAAATAATACTTTTAAGGAAAACTGACCACGTTTTCCCCTTTAGTAATGAATCATTTCTTCAATGTCCATATTTTCTTAAAAAAAATAAATAATGATATTATTATTATAAAAATATATATTTAAGTCATTTTTACCCAATTTTAACTTTCAATAAATGTTTTGACATGAATATTCTTGTAGTTACCTGAACAAGTTTCATTAACCTTTTTATCGACAATGTGAAATAAATTATTGTTTTATCACACACTACATGAATGGATTTATCTACCATAATGAATAATATTTTCTATGAATATTACCTAATAATTTTACATGGATCGTTCTAAAGAAACTTTCCTTAATATTTTGGAAATTTTTAGATTCTAAAGAGTGATTTCAAAAAAAAAGGGTTTTCCCTCAAGAAATGTCTGAGTGATATTTTATATGTATTTATATATATATAAACATAATATTATTTTTCTTAAGATTTAAAGGTGATATGATCTATTGCTACCATGTTTATTCATTATCTAGATCGTTTATGGTTATGATGATAAAAAATTTAATGAAACCTCCATCATTTCTATAAGTTATCATTTGATGATATGATGAATATTTTATAATCTTGTAGAAAACATATATATGTTTTTCATTATATGATGGGTGCACCCAAAATTATATAGAACTAAAATTAATTGGGTAAATAATGATACCATATGAGATAATAATCACTAGAATGGGGAGTGGACCTAATTCATTAAGGGAGTTTTTCCAATAACGTAGTCTTGGGAGTCATCCATGACTGAGGAACTATTGGAATGTTGACTGAACTCAATCTAAAATGATAGTCTTGGAAGTTATCCATAATTAAAGAAATTATTTTCAATTATTTTTTTCATTCTATATAATTATGTCATATTTTTATGATATTTTTTCAAGGATCATGATTGATTATTTATGATTCTGCACACTTATGTATTTGTATTTTGATTAAAAAAATTTATTTCATGTTTCATGATTTTGATATATGTATTGAGGGGTGTGATTTTTTAATATTTATCTCATGTTCTGAAACCATTATGGTTATCATATGCTTAATTATAATTATTTATTGACATCTATTATGCTTACATTTACTAAGAATCTAATCTCACCATTTCTTATGTTTCCCTTCCCGTGGTTTGGGAGAAAAGTTTTTAAGTTTGTTATGTAAAATAAGGGTACTAATTATGAAGAAATAAATGGTAAATGATATATATTTTATGTACTAGTTTTTTATGTAACTAAGTTTTCAAATACACTAAACTTGTACAATCCAAAAACATGAATTATTGGGAAATGTATTGAATATGCATTTAAATTGGTGTAGTATTTATTTATGAAAAGTATGGGTCACTATAAAATAATATGAGTCCCAAAAGAATTATACCAACCAAACAAAATTTTAATTGTAGAAAATGGGTATCCTTAATATACAATGCTCAAGGGAACTCCACGAAAGAATTAAATCTCATATACATACAGTATTCCAAGATTGGCTACTAAGTGTGTCTCACAGATTGGCAAGAAATTAGAAAGTTTCATTATCCAATCAAAAATCACTCATACAATGTTATGGATCTTTGGGTCCATATGTAACACCACCAAAAATTCAATCATGAAGTCCTATAACTTCCAAAAAGGCACAGGAATTGGCTGGAGAAAACAACCAGGACATTGGTGCATGACCTTTATCCTCTGGTTGGTAAGGCATTAGGAAATGAATCGAACAATATCCCTCTTCATCCCTGGACACCAAAACCATCACCTAAATTCTTCATACATATTTTTTAAAGCAGGATGAACCAACCACTTAGAGGTATTTAGGTATCTCATTAGCTCTTTCCTAATGGAAGAAGAGACTATAAATATCTTATGTACAGTGATCATGTCATCAACATTCAATGATCGTCTGGTATCATACCACCACCTTTCATCCATTATCACATCACAAAACACACAGGGTTTTATTCCTGACTATATTTTAACAGGTCTACAAGAGAATATGTGAGCATGAAAGGTTCACAAGTCATATTTTCCTAGCCCTTTAAAGAATCCATCCTATAATTGTCCAACAAGCTCATTAGAATCCACTATTCCTATGGATTCCATTCACCAAGATCCTGATCTACCTATGTCATGTGGTTAAAATTATGTCAAACAATATTACCTTTACCAAATGCATAGACTATCTAAAATTCAACCATCTATAGAGACTCTACCAAATCATCTACCTCAAGTCTATGTTCTACTGTGTAAATATATAGTGAAGGCTCTTTTGACCTATAACAAAAAATAATCTCACTAAAGAGATAATGTTTCCATCACTTCAAATAATGTACTGCAGCTTCTACCTCTATGTCAAGGGTATGATAGTTCTTATCATGGTATCATAGCTGACATGACCTATAAGATACTACTCATTCATTATTCATTAGTACTATTACCAAACCAATTCCAAATACATCATATTATATATTATAAAAATCATTGGAACATGAAGTATCAATATTGGAGATGTATTAAACCTTATCTTTATCTTAATAAAAGCCTCTTCACACTGGTCTAACCCCTAAAAATTCACTCCTTTCTTTATTGGTGTAGTCATGGGAGCAAATAAATAAGATAATACCTACATAAAAACATATAATATCCTACAATACCCAAAAATATACTAAACTCAAACACATTCTAAGGATAGTCGGGGACATTATGGCCTCAACAACTCCAAATCCATGGATATAATTATCTCAAACACCACAAACCCTGATAATTTCACCTCCAAAATCCAAAAGTTATTATTCAAAACCATGGAATAAATAAGTATACTTGGAACTATCTAAATATGTAAAACATGATACTATGGGTTCTATCAGTGGATGATTATTTCATCAAAATAACAAAGAAGAATGAGTCAAGACATTGGTGGAATATATTTTTTGTGATAACCATGAACATTGTTATCAAATTTCTCTGTTTTAATTGTATAACCACTTACATGTAAAAGAAATACCTTCTCGGAAATGTTTTCTTCATAAAAACACCTCTCAAACCTAAAACGGGTGGTAGACTAATTAAAGATTAATCTTAGAGAACTGATAAGATCCACAAAACAGATTGAAGAGATCATCGATCCTGGGAAATAGATACCAATTCTGAACGGTCAGAAGATTTAGAAATTAAAAATATTTTTAGATTTAAATAATACCATCCACATTATTTGAGAACAAGGTAGTTATAAACCATGATTATGTACTCATCCAAATACTTCACTTATTCTGCAGTTTCTTCATTTTCACCTTGATCTCCTTCAACTCATTTGGTGTCATATGATGAGGGGGTTTCAAAATGGGTTGGGTCCCCAACATGATCTCTATCTCAAATTTAACACTTCTATCAGGGGGAATTACTATAAATTAATTTAGTAAGATGCCTTGATAGGGATCTATAATTGGAGTAAAATATGAGGGGATCCACTGATCTTTACAAAGTGTTGGGTCTACAATCTGTGTTGTGATCATCCCCAACTACCTTATGTCTCAACAAAATCTACCTTCTCCAAACTCCTATTCATCAGTCATCACTAAACTTTTTCCCTTAGATTATATGAAAAATACTTATCTTCATTAGAAATAAATATGATATCGGAATCTAGTCAGCCAGTATATTCCAAAAATCAAATTGAATCTCATCATCCCTAGATTCAAGAAGTCCCATGGATGTCCATAAATGAAAAATATTATAGGATACCCTGGGAATCACTGAATATGGTCAACTATCAAGCCCAATAATGTATCAATGTAAAGTAACTTATAATTAAAATTAACATGGAATGTATATCCCAGTAACAATGTTAAAAAACATACATGAATGGGAAACTCCATAAGCATGAAATATACTAGATTAACCTGTTAATCCTTCAGAGTTTCTACTGGGAAACAATTACCCATAATAATTTCAACCAATTCCTCAAAATGTTGAGGGACTCTGGTTCCTTAGAAGGATATAGAATGTTTAAGTTGAGATTCTCAAAAATAATAGACCATAATTTTAGGATCCTCCACCATGGACAGGAACAAATTGAATGACTTTTGGAAGAAGAAACCATAATACCAAAACCATATATAGTGTGTTCAGGAATGATAATTTAATTCTATTATATGTTCATTACTAGATATGGAATATCTTTCCTAACGGGATTATTACATTCAACATCTCAAGTAGACCCATAAGACTATATAGATGTGAAAATGTCCAAAACTCCAAAATAATGTTTAAGATTTCTAAAGTTGTTAATTTAAGATAGATCATAACTAGTCTATGGGATCACACAAATGTTATGCTATGATTCTACCCATAACCTAAGGTATATCCCTCAAATAACTAACCATGTTCTCTATACCATCTTGATATTCACTGTCACATATATATACAAAACATTATAGCATTATCATGTTCAAATAATTAATTCCAATATAGATATATCACCACAACCTGGAAAATAGATATATGACACAATCATTAATACTAGACTATCCAAAAAATATATTAAAATTCACAGAATTAAATTAAATAACTATTATTCTGCATAAAAATTGTTATATATAAATAGAATTTGATCCCACATGCCTACTCAAAATGCATGAACACATCCAAAATCCCATGAAACTACAACAAAAAACCCATTAATGGTAACTCAGAGGTCCATTACACGTTATCTATCTAGGCACAGGGAAACACCACTAATTAAGTCCCAAATGACCTATATTCTTTCTATCATTTCTCATGTTCGTCAAAATAAAATAAGAAAACTTTTCTATGCTACTATTTTGTAATGCTTTGATTAAAACCATCAGGTTTGTGCTAGATATCCACCTTCGCTCATCTCCATTTTCAATAGGCTTTCATCTAGTAGAAATGGTAAAAAATTCATCATTGGGAAGATTATACTCTTAATATCATATCCTTTTATAAATAATAATTAAATATAAAAATCCCATAGTAACAATGCGGAAGAAGAATAATATCAAATGGAATACATGTCATACCATAAATAAACAGGCTCCCAGAGTGAAAATCCAAACCATAGTGATAAGAGTGGGTTGGTAAATAAATAAATGTTGAAGAAATAGTCTAGAGTATGTACCGGAATTGGCTCCATCATCGAGCCTTTTCCCCTAAACTCCCCATTATATAGACCATACCCTTCATTAAATCAGGGGTCAGGAAATCTGTGTATGCACTGAGATTATCATTCGAGGTGTGAGTAATAAACCCGGCTGCACACCACTAATGCATCCTTAGTATAAGTACACAAAATATATAATATTTTATCATTAAATAATTAAATGCTCAAATAAATATACAATTATACAATTTTTGATTCATTATTATCAAAACAAGTTGATATGAACCCTAGTCCCACTTGCTTCAGCCTGATGCTGGTAAGAATGTCAATGACTGTCAACCCAAGTACTAAATTAAATGAAACACCACAAATCCTACCCTGATGGTGGTTCTTATAAGGAACATCACATTCCCCACCTTGATGGTTTTCATTATCCATGGATTATGGTAACTCCCACTAGACTTTTTGATGAAATTGGATAACACATCACCCCTGAATAGAATTATCCAACATAGACCAATAGTTGATAGATTCTCAACCCATGCATTATATAATCCCATATCAAAAAAGTATTTTATTTATCTCACCCATGTCATCAAATGATCCTATTTTTGTTTCCATCATCACATTTTCATGCTCCCCCTACAAGGGGTTATATAACTGATACTAAGCAGTGTAATAATCCGGATACCATGAGTATGGTTCCATTAGCTATGAAATAGACATAAAATAAAAAACCTATCAAGGATAAATAGGTAATAACATGAATAGATCACAAGAGGATACACACAAATCATATCATCACATATTAATCAAATCTCATAAGGGCCATTCACACACCCACAAGCTATAACATCAAGAAATGGTAACAAGAATAAACCATCAATCATGAAAACATCATATACAATTTCCTGAAAGGAAATGAACTTCCCACATCAAGTGTTTTTTCATCAATTTCAAGGTTCATCAAGTATGACTTCTCCTTAACCACATTTCCTCACCTACTGAAATAATACCTCTTTCCAATAACTCCAATAACCATCCTATATTAAAGAATATTATCACTATAGAAAGAAATAAGTAAGAATAATAAAAGGGGTAGAAAATTGATTACTCAATGAAACAAATGATCAATGGTTGAATATGATAATGGTTGAATGAAGAATAAAGTTTCAAACATGTGTTGAGACAAGGGAAAAAGTCACAAAGAGAATTCCCCCAAGACAGCAAAGAATTACACTGATCCTCAAGGTGTTTTTTTATACAACAACACTGGAATTATCTTCCAAGAAAACAAAAGGAATTATCAGCTAATACATAAACACATCATTTAATGATTGAAATAAAAAGGATAATGGAAATCTTTCAAAATAAGAAGACTCAATGAAAACATTCATCGAATCACCCAAATATAGAAGTATCAGTGGAGAAGGATAAAACAAGGCCTTATAACAATCAAAGAGAAGACAAGATCAATATAAATGAGTAAGAAAACAAGGATAATAAAATAGAAACCAAAAAATAATAAGTTATGTCTAAAGAACATCCAAAAAATAATAAATTATAAAAGATAACCATCTATCAATTAATATAGGGTTAAAGTTAATGAGTAACTACAATAAAATGACTCATTAAGTTCCATGAGTTTACCTCTTTTATTAGGTCAATATATTAGATGAAAAGTCATTTAATTAGGTGGTTTCAAATTTTTCATAAGCTAAAACGACTTGCACCAAAGCCTAAACATTTCCAAGGTAGTTATTAAACACACCAGGCTGAAATGGCACGTCCTATGGAATGTTGGATAACTCTAATATTTTTTACCCTTACCATGGATTCTAATTCACCATGGTGAGGCTTCACAAGTCTTTTTTCACTGTGAATATTCAATCCTTACTCCATGCCCACTTCCAAATTCTTGGAAAGCTATTTCCTTTCATTTTTTTCACTTAAGGAACACCACGGTCAACACTACAACCATGGTGTTGGATATTTTATCCCAATAATAAATAAAACCCATGCTTAAACTTTCATAAGATGCTAAAATATTCCAAGGATCCACCCAAGCATGGATTGACAAAAAAAATGAAGCGTAATAAGGGAAACATGTATTTTCAAATTGAAAAAAAATTATAAATCTCAATAACTGGATTATTGTAAAGAAAATTTTTAAATACCTAATAATAACTACGAATATATTCGTTTTCATTGGTGTAGAAGCAGATATTTGTGTAAAAAATTAAACATATGTGAGTTTTCAATATGAAATAGATGATATAAATCTCAATATTTTTTCATGTTTTTTATATACGTAGGATATATCACTTAGAAAATTTCCAAATAATCCACCATAGTTGAATCAACAAGTGAGGTAGATTACAAAACTACATCTGATGTAATAAAATAAATTTTTAGATTAATTAGTCTATTACTAAACTTTGGATGGTTCTGAGCATTGAAGGAGAGATCGACATTTACTATGACAATAACATAAAAATATCTCTAGATAATTTACCTTGGTCACACCAAAGGAAGAAGAAAGTTCTCCATAAGTACTATATCATATAATAGATCATTTAGAGGGGAAATGTTAGGATCAGTTTAGTGGATAGAGAAGCAATGTTGCAAGTACTTTGATAAAGTAAATATTGTACCAACCTCATGAATTTATTTTTATATATCTTAGAATATGATACATGAGTGATTAGTGTAATGGTTGTAAACATATCATTTATTTTATAATATTTTTAATCTCTATTTATCATTCATTCATGTGTTCCGTAATGTATTTTACATAAATATTTGAATGACAATATCCCATAAAAATATATCCTTTAGTTTTCCCAAATCATTTATCATGGTGAAGTAGTATGGGTTATGATGATATATTAAGATTAGCATGGAAAAAATCTTATACTAATTAAAAAGGGTGATAAATGGAATACGAATAATAGGTTCCTGAGGTAATTAGTTGAGACTTATTACTTAGACTAACACACCAACGTATATCTCATGGATTGTCACATAGTCATCAATATATGTATCGGTTTATGTTTACTATAAATACTTCTTATCTAATTTTGATTATATATCTACAATGAAAACCCTAATACATTGATACATTTATTTTTCAAGTCAAAACTAACATAACTATTCATGGGGTGGTTTGGTATGGTGTTGATCTGTCACCGATTAGACCATAATGAAGACGGAAATTTCCCACTTATATGATTTGTAAATAAATCTCAAAATTGATTGAATTATAACTAATAAATTCATGGCTATTATAATTTGAGTCACATATGATCTATTTAATAACTGATAATAGTTACGTGTGATGTACTCATCTGTTAGATGAATGGAGTGTTATGAATTCATCAACTTGGTTAGTCATTTTTTTAGAATCAATAAAATAAAAATTTATCTACACTATATTTAAATGGTTTATCACTTTTGGTAACACAATGTCCTAGAAAAAGGGATTATATAAGTGTGCATATGGTGTATATGATACATATTATGGTGGACATGTTTGTATAAATATATGAGTATGTTTTATGGAGATGACACTAGATTCCTTAGTATTATGAGTAGAACTGATTCTTTTCTAGAGGTATATATTTTATTATATATATGAAATAGGGATTTATTATTATTTTTTAATGATACTAAGGCCCACAGGATCACATAGTCAATCCTCTAGATAAGGATTAAGTTTTAGATAAAGTGTTTGTTTAAAAATGAATAGAGTTTTATAAAACCTTATCAAAATGGAGGTTTTTATGGATTTTAAAATAGTTGTATATTATATTATTAAAGTTATTATGAGATTTCAGTGTTAGTGGGAGATTTTTGTTTTTAAACTAAAAAGAAGATATCATAGAATAGGATATCCCTATTGTTCGATATGTATAAGATACATATAATTATACATGAATAGGATGCATGTGTATTACATATTCCCTATCACTTGGTTTTCATCAGTTATAAATCAATTGTGAATATATTAAATACATATTGAAAATACCTCGAAATAGTTTGATGAATTTTACCAAAGGGGTGTAATAGAAGGGGTAATACCCAAAATGTTTCATATGTCCAATATGATTCATTAAATGAAATGTGTTAAGGATATAAGGATGTGATCCTTTTCTTATTGAGTATGGGATAAAAAAATATATTTGATGAATTTTTTACAATATATTTGAAATTATATTCCACCCATTCCATTATTAACCTTTCAAATAAGGTTCCATCGCCAATTTGGTGAGTACGGTATTATTTCATTATCAATGAGGGTCCTTTTGTCAATGTACCACTCTCAATTCCAGAAGGAATTCATACAAATATTTGGTGATCATCGTGAAAATTACTCCATTGAAGTAGAAATATTGAAACTATTGTACTATAATTATAGGTATGATTTATTTTGATATTCTATGCATGTTTTTCTTCATTTAAAATTGATCGAGTAGTGTTTGGGTTTCCAACCACTACCAAGGATTATATGACAATACCATAAAACCATCTACAAGAATGGGAGTTTATAAGATAGGGGATGAGTTTCAAGAATATTTCCCATGTTGTGAGAAAATTTAAAGAGAATCTAGCACCTTCAATATTCATTAGAATCAAAGGTTGAGTCAATGTGTCCAACAAGATGTCAAAGTATTCCTTGAACAAGTTATGGATTGACTAAGAAGTTTAGAAGGTGATGAAATTTTAATGAACAACTAAAATCTCAAAAATAAACTTTAAAAAGATAGGGTTTTGGTTTTTCTATTTTGGGGTGAAAGCGATGTGTAAATCAAGAAATTATTCGGAATAGAATCAGAGTGGCATTAATTCCCATGGGTAACTCCCCCATG
This sequence comes from Viscum album, assembly GCA_963277665.1. Classification (NCBI taxonomy): domain Eukaryota; kingdom Viridiplantae; phylum Streptophyta; class Magnoliopsida; order Santalales; family Viscaceae; genus Viscum; species Viscum album. Next base: position 298,005,626 of record OY728137.1, on the reverse strand, counting down.
GAGCACTTGTGGAAGGATATTTCCACTCGAGGAATTATTGAGAGGCTTTTCAGTTTTCTACATTGGGTTTCTAAACATAAATTCCCATATAAATTTGATGTTCATTCCTTAATATAATTTACAGTTTTTTCTCCTATGGAGTAGTAATAATTATGAAAAAATTAATTATATTTGTGTTGTGATTTTTTTGTTTCTTTATTCATGTCATGTTCTTTACTAATTATTATCTTTATTGGAAGATATTTTATAAGGTAATCCAAGTAACTAGAACTGGAGGATGGAGGATCAGTATAGCGGCTAAGTTTACAGGACTTAATAGTTCTAGATGATGAGTTCAGAATGATTTTGTATCAATTTCACCCATTTGTATCCTTATTTCACATTTTCACTCAAAAAGAAAATATATTTGTAAAGAATTAGTTCATTATGGTCAAAAGTTTTGTGCCCAAAATTTGAATTTGGATTGTGAGAAAGTCAATTCAATCCCAATAAGTTGTTTCTGGTCCTGTACTAGTTGTTGATACCCGAACTGATTTTACATTCCTCTCATCACTTAGCTTTTTAGGTATGTTTTCATTTCAATAATATCACAAATAACTCTTGTATAGTTTATTGGAAAACTCTTTCTAAAAATACATCATTAGGATAAAACTAAACTCTATTTTAATTATAACCTAACTCTTTATTTTTCCCAACTATGTGTCACTAAAATCTCATTATGGGATATATTTACTTAACTATTAGGGTTAATCACATCCCATGGGAACCATGGTTTGTAAGAACCTACCAATTTTTATTATAGAGGTATTTTTATGTGTATAATTTGGAATGAATATCACACTTAGTATTTAAAATGTTTTATTAGTATCCTCAATTTAATATAAATTACATGCATATTAAATAATAACTATTACATCTAATAAAATATTTGATATCTCTTGTTTTATTCCAATATCTATGAAATATTCCAATTATTACGTCAGGGAATCAATATTACATCACCAAAATTAATATGTTTAAAAAATATTAATCTGTAACTCCATAAAAAACACATAGATGGTGTTACTCACTAAAAACTAAACCCAAATATGTTTATGCATATCCAATTATTCTCATACATAAGGCACATTAAATAATTTCAAATTAAGGCTTAGAATTATATGAAACGAAAATAACCAATAAGAAAGAGCATGGTGAGATAGGTAGTCATCCTATAATTTTCTTATATAAAGAATAATTCAGAATGATAGTGAGTATTGTAGTCCAAATTCCCTTTACCCATGATTCTTTACAGATGAGAGATCATAATTATAAGATAACTCTAAGAGCTAGGGTTTATAAATTGTACTCAACCTCTATATTCAAGATCATAAATTTAAATAAATGTAGATGTAATCCAAATCATATGACATCATACCAAGAATGTAATTCGTTATATAAAAAAAATTTAAGAAGAAATGTAGCACATAAAATTAAAGCATGCATAATATTCGCAAAATATTAACATTTTATATACATGAATTGTAAAATAGAAATTTATAAATAAATAAAAAAATCTTATTTTTTGAAACATGAGATATTAATATAAACATTTCTTATTCTATTTAAGAAAAAAATATATTCCATTTATAATTCCTAACATAAGTTTTTTATAAACAACATATAAACTATAATCATTTTTTCATAGTATTAAATATTTACATGTTGGCCTATGTCATATTTTATGATAGATAATATATTTAATATGGCATGATTCAATCATTTATAATGATAATAATTATCACTCATGGACTATCATTCTTTACAACATGTAATGCCTTATAGTGAAGCTCATCACATCAATATTAGTGTGACCAATGACATCACTTATATCACCATAATGATATGATGCTCTATTTTTGTGAATCCAAGATTATCAGTCATATCCTCTAATGATATTTATCATATATTATTATTTTGTGTAAAATTTTAGGATTTTATGGATCATATGTTATTATTCATGTGTTTATACCCTATAAAATATTAAAAGAAAGAATTCCACCTAATGATATCTCATATCATAATAAATAACAATGTGATCTAATGGCTAAAAATTCATCATTTTATATCATAACATATGATATCGAGTTTATCAATTTATGAAATATAATTAATTTATAAAATTATAAATAAAAAATTTTGATTCCCTAGGAAGGTGGCACTAATACCACTAATATTTTTATAGACAATTTCATCCTCATAAATAGAAAAATAAATCAATTAATTAGATATATCTATCATCATATAATCAACATGTAATTGAAAACCATAAATATAAATAATTGTGCCTCGAGTCTAGTTTGATCTATTTTGATAGATTATACAGGAAGAATATCACTCAAAAACATATCTTAGGATCTTTTCTCCATAGCTGATATGTTGGACATTATAATCCATGTGCACAATATGAGAGTCACTAGAACTCCAATTTTTTTATCTCCTTATACTTAAAGAATAATGGATAACGGGGAGAAATTAAAAAAAATTATTAACATAAAAGTGAACTACTCGCCTAATGGTAAAGATCAAATCCTTAATATGGCCTCACATTATTCGGTTAAGAAGTGGATTCATAGGTTTCCAAAGTTTTTTGGTCATTTTACATTACCCATAAAATATTTCTATAAGGGTATTATTATCATTGAACATTTAAATGGTAAAATTTTGTTTCTAAATTCATAAATAGATCATCCCAATAATCCATAAATGGATGAAAACCATTTAGGAAACATAGAAATACTCATGCACATGATATCACATATCGTAACCCATTTTGTATGTCATACTATATAACATAGACATCCCCATATCATTAGCCATATAATTTCTTATGATATGAATCAAATGAATGTAATGGTTTATGATATAGATGAATTGTAAAAAAAATCATCCGATTTTATTGTATAACCATCATAAAGTACTCATATCAATATCCACTGGAGATGATTGGTTAAATTTTTTCACATTCACAATGTAATGTAAATAAGTGGAATGAATTAGAAAATAAGATACTTATTTTTTGGAGTTTATAGTAGGTGAAAAACATACCATTTGATGAAATCAAGATAAAAACATAATCATATTGGTCTCCATACTACCTATAGGTTATTTCACATAAGTGAACTTGTATTATGATCCAAGGAAGACCATCCAAATATCTAGGAAACCAAGCTAGACCATACATGTCCAGAAGAGCATTCATAATCCCTAAAGGTCAGATAAAATAACATGGGTATCAATAACTACCTTTTAGAATAATTTATATACAAAAAATAAAAATAAAATTTTTTAAATAAAGAGAGACATGATATTTAAAATCAATTCAATGGTTCAAATGAGACATAAATAATGAAAATGTAGCTTTCAAAGACACAAACTAAACTGAGCTACACAAGTAAAGAGGCAACCCATCTCCTTGTGACCTGTAGTCACCATCAAACTCTGATACCTTGATAACGAACAAACCCACCCCCACATTATGGATCCATGACTTTACCTATGTTAAATTATAAAAATTATACATAAAACCAAAGGTTTATATAGGTATTGAGGGAAAAAAGCCCCCTAGGATCCAACCAAGTGTTCAATATTCAATCATTATAACATCAAAAATTATGATCAAATAAATAAAATCAATGAATGAGATATAGTTTTCAAAAAAAATTATAAGAAAATTGAAATCCACCCATTTCAATAACTTATAAACCATTTTCAAAATAATTATTTTTCAAAGAGATTCCATAATGATTAATTTAACAAATTATTCCACGTAAACATTCCAAAGAGTTTCATTATGGAAAATTGACCTTTAGGTATATTAAGTCTTGATTATCAAGGATACCATCATTATTATTATGATCAAAGTATTATTGGTGTGCACATTACCCTAGGATAATAATCTTAGGGGTAATATTTCACTCTCTAGAGTATCTCCCTACTAAAATAATATTAGGCCACTTGGTGTGCACATTTTTCTATGATAGTAGGCCTAGGGAGAAATTATCCCCTCCCAAGAGCGGATCCCTTCCTCAATAATGACTATAATTTTATTACCATATTTCTAAACTAAAATCATCTGAAGGTAATTTCACATAAAAATTAAAAAGAAAACTTTGAAGTCAAATAAAATATTCTTTGAGATTTATTTCCATCAATGATATCAAAGGATAATTCCATTTCATTTTAATATTTAAATTTACCACAATTCATAAAATCATCAATCAATACTTTATGAATTTTTAAAAAACCAATTTAGTTGAGAAAATATACAAAGTATATAGAAAATTCATTTTCATGAAACAATCTCCCTGAAAACCCTTAGGATTTAAACTAACTATAGGGATCCACAAGTTAGATAAAGAGAGGGAGAGATAAGGCTCAAGTAACTGAGAAGTAGAGACTTGGAACTATAATTCCAAAATATAAACCTATATTCAAAAGAAATATATGGGTTACATTGTCTATTAATAACAAGAAAAAAGGTAGAAGAGAGATCTAGGAAAAAAGAATGTTAGACTCATCGAAATAGGATCACGACTTCAATCGGCTCATCCATATTCCGAGGGTTCAAGTTGGGAGAGATAAAATTATCCACGGAAATCCCAAATTTCATATGGGTCAAAAAAATGTTGATAGGTAATAAATAAGATATACTAAGGGGGTTCTTATGAAAAATTAAAAGAAGTGCCTTAATAAAAATGACCAAATCTGCACTAATGTCTCGGTGCAGGCCCACATCGGCTTTCTAGGTGATTCGTTAGTTGTCTTGTGGTTAAAGGAAAAATGCACAAATTTTTCCGCTTCCACCAATTGGCTAGTGGTGGGTCATCATCTAGTTGATGAACCTCTTATATTTAGGTTATTCTTTTCTATTCTACCAGTTGGATGGTAACTATCACTGACTATCTGGTGGAGTATCTGTAACTTTTCTGGTAGTAGGTTTAGGTCCACACCAAATCACACCTCTCAAATCTTATCCCTTGACCACACAATGATCGAAAGAAAAAATAAACAAAAAATAATTCACAATAAATGAAGGTAAAAATATATAATTTTCATACCTAAAAGAAACACTAGGTTGTGACAATTCTTCACGCCATATTAATTTCTTCCCCCAAAAATCTAAGTTAAAGATGGTTTGTCAAAAAAATAGATGACGTCATTTGTCACTCACCATAGAATCTCAACCCAAATTTCAGGATTTTATGATCCATGAAATCATATAACTCAAACCAATGTAATTTAACATCTATATAGAACCCATAGTTGAGTGTCAAAAATTCAGAACAACTACTCACTCACTGACATATCAAGCTCTAGGATGAGGTATTCTTTATCCAGTAAATGTGATGAGTCAGGTTAATACTTACTGAGTTGGGACCCATGGATAGAATTCTGGATGAAAGTCATCTAAGGTGGTAATTCTAAATTATATTACATTATATCAATTCATTCGAAGACCTCTAACGGTCCCATAAATTTGGGAGATTTCTTCCATTTCTTTCAAAGGCGTCACTGACCCAACTGAGGTGAAACTTTTAGGAATGCTTGGTGATCTACTAAAAATTTAAAAAGGATGATATTAGTGATATTAATAAATTTTTTACCATATTTTATCTATAACTAAATATTTATGAATCACAGGTATCTTGGTCATTGTTTCCCAAAAAACATGATCTGGCCAACGAAGCTTCACCTACATCCAACCAAAACAACGGTGAGTTAGGGGGTCGACCATATGAATCTAAAAAAGGTGATAGCTTGGACTTGGATAGGTGGTTTATTTTTTTATAGAAAAACTCAACCATTACAAAATGGTAAACCTAAGAACCTATAAATTAAAAAACATAGTCATAGAGAATATCGTCTATAATTTTAATTTCTTGTTCTATCTACCCATCTTCCTGATCGTGATATGTTGTGATCAATTTTACCTAAGATCCTATCACCTCTTGAAGTCCCTTCCAAATCTAATAATTAAAATGTGGATATCAATTCAATATAATGGTCATTAGATTCCCAGGAATCCTCCTGAGCATATTCACATATAACTTATCTAAATCCTCAACTTTGGTGGTGTTATGAATCATTATTAAATAAGATAACTTAGTTAACCAACCAATCACCAAGAAAATGGTGTTCTTACCCTAGGTACTCTGAGTTACACTAATATTTCAATCCATTTACATTGCATTCCATTAAAATTTTATCGTAATAAGATATATAAGTAAAATAAAAGGCTTTTAGCACTAATCCATAATCTATTAGAAAGTGTACTATAAAGATATGAAGTCATATATATCACATTTCAAAACAGTCACTCATCATACATTTTCTCAGAGACCGTGGATCAACATGATTATTTTTTAAACAAATTACCCCTTATAAGGATATAAAACATTCATTTATGGCCTTCCCACTATATAAAAAATATTTGATATTATAGAACTTAGTATCCCATTTATTATCCTTGAGGATTATCTCATGAAGATAGGATTTCAATTAAAACACTTTACAAAACATTACTAGACTCTTCCTCCTTTAATCCAAATTGAATTTGTCCAATAAGTCCAATCAATCTCTATTCATCCTCTACTTCCTTCATATCTTGGGAAGGAAATTTCCTACTAAGAGTGTCAAAAACCATAACACCCTTTATAGAAGAATTGGGGTTATCAAATTGGAATGAATTCAAGTATTCTACCCATCAACACTTCCATAAATTCAAATATTTATGAGAGAATATATACCTAAATTCTTATAGTTAGAGTAAATGATGAAATTCTCCCTAAAATGATATTATCACTAACTCCATGATAAATGGAATGAGTTCTATTGGAAGTTTTAAATTAACTAAAAAATATGTTGAAATGAAAGAGTGAGTGAAACCTATATATAATAAAGCAATAGATATAGTAGAAGCAATTGAAATGGGACCTCTAATATTTTTAGGACCCACATAAACTCTTATTAGAGATTCCTCTACTATTGGTAGCTATTTAGTTCATAAGTCCTATGGTTGTAACCTTATTATCTATGAAGCATACAAATACAACGTAGATCCTATAGGGGTTCATTATATCATTCTAAAGTATAGAAGGTAAAGAACCTAATAGAAATTCTAAAAGAGATCAACTGGAGGCTTTTACTATCAAGTTACATCCATAAAACCTTCCCTAGGATTCACTGGATGCTTTCTAGATGAATAGAACTACACAACATCAGAAAAAGAGACATTGGTGAATAAGACTCAAGAAACAATTACAACTTGAAAAACAAAATTTCACTGGAAACATATAGTGATATGAAAATCGGAGTTTGGAATTAAATCACTCACTACTGAAAAGACTCAATTCCCAACCATAAATGGTAACATAAGTTTGATAATGATGTCAGCTAGGTGGTATCAGACTAACAACCTATCCCTTATATATGAAAAATCTTATATCTAGTCCATAAATACATACCCAAATGCATAATTAAAAATTGAACAAATCAACCTTCCTTTGATACCAATTTCTCAAGAACCAACCCAAATCACCAAACTATCCAAGAATCCAATCCAACCCTATCATGGCCCCTAGAATGTTGCCAATCACTATAGGAAATTAAAAAGTGAATTGGAATCAAGAAATACCTTTGGTAATGAATTCAAGAAAAAATATATAAAAAATATATCGTATATAAAGTTAGATTGTGAATGATAATGCAAGTCCATAACAAAAAAATCATCAATAAGGAAAATACGGCTTCGAGAACCATAAACAAAACCAAGTAACATAAGTAAAGAGACAACATATCACTACATGACATGTAGTCAAAACAACACTCTAACACCATGCTAATACATTGTAGTGCATTTCCTTTACCGATATATGACGAAATAAGATCTAGATACACCCAAAGTTATATGCATGGTGTAATAAAAAAATCCATTTTGGATCTCACCTAGTGTTCCAAAATAAGTCTTTATAATATAAAAAATTGTTATAAAATAAATAAAATCAAGGAATAAGATGTAGTTTTCAAAATTTTATATCAAAATATTGAAATACATCCGTTTAAATAACATACAAACTATTTCCAAATTAACTTTTTTTTAATCATTTCAATAGTGATTATTTTAACAAAATATTGCTTATAAACATTTCAAAGAGTAATAATATAGAAAATTGACCCTAAGTTAAAATAAGTTTGGGTTATAAAGGATCTTATTATTATTTTTAAGATAAAAGGCCACCTGGTGTGAACATTGTCATAGGAAAATGATCATATGTTGTAAGAGTTAACTCATTATAGTATCCCTTTTCCACAATAATATTAGTCCACTTGGTGTGCACATCACCCAAGGATAATGGGCCTAGGGGGTAAGTTTCCACTACCGAGAATGGATCCCTTCTTCAACAATGACCACAATTATTTTACCATTTTAAATAATTAAAATCACTCAAAGATCATTTCACATATAAATAAATAACAAAAATTATCACTTGAATAAAATTGTTATTGAAATTCATTTCCATCAACGATGGAAAAGGTAAATTCCATTTCATATAAATATTTAAAATTACTATAATTTGACAAATTGTTTATCATTCCTTTAATAATTTTATAAAAATAAATTCAGAAGAGAATTAATGAAATCCTAAGAGAATTAAGTCTTTTCATGAAATTACCCACCTCAAAACACTTGTTATTTCAACTACCATAAGTAACCCATAATAAAGAGAGAGATAATGCTTAAAAACGAATGAAGGAGAGCCCTATAACAATAATTCTAAATTAGAAACCCCGATCCAATGAAAACCTATGGATTTCAAGGAACTTAAAGTGAAATATACAAGATGAGAATATATATTTAGGCCAAAACAAGGTTAGAATCATTGAACTAGGATCATGAATTCAATCAGAATGTTGATCAACTAAGGAATCGAGTTTGGAGATCCAAAATCACCCAAAGAGAGCCCCCAAACTAAGGTGGGTCGAGATAAAATCATGCGGGAATAAAAAAAGAAAAAAAATGAAGGAAATAATGAAAAATTATAATATGGAACTTACTAAACTCTATCAGATTAGTGTCATCAGGTAACTAATGGGTAGTGTAATAGTATCTTGATATTTTAAAAGTAGGTAAATTTTTTTGATAACGTGTTTGAAACACAGCACCAAGCTTAAATGAAGATTCAAATAGTATTATTTAAATATGACTATTATAAAATATCCAATAAATTGGAAAGTATGAATAGAATTAACTAAATTTGGAAATATTTATAAAACTTCCAGTAAATACAAATTTATTTATAAGTAAGCACTCTATTTTAAGTAAAGCCATTTTATTCTTCAAAGATATGTTTTTATGAGAAAGGTTTTTTTATTTCCTTTTGTGAGAAAACAATATAATTAATTTTTATAATTTTTTAAAATTAAATTTATAAAATAAATATCATTTTTTGAATCATGATTTCAAAAATATCCTATTCTAAAATTTTCAAATTCATCTGCATTTTTTTAATGAATTGTAAAAATTCTAATTTTTATTGAAACGCCATATTTTATATTAAATTATTTAAAATTAAAACCATATTTATCTTTGTTTTAAAATTTAATTACTTAATATTCATTTAAAATAATAAAATTATTTTTTGAAGTGAATTTTATAATTGAATTGAGTGTAAAAAGAGTTTATATTTATAAATTCCATTTTTTGAAAATAAAAACAATTTTTATCCCATTTTTATGGTTTTATTTTAAATTAAATTATTCCAATTACGTGTTTTAAAATATAAAAATTGTATTAAAAATTTTAAATCATGAGATCCAAAATTGGTAAACAGTTCGTATTTAATTTTTTTTAATATGAGTAGTAACCATAGTAGTTTTTCTTACCTTGGTAAATGATATGTTAGGAAAATAAAGGTTCAAATAAAATTATAAGTACTGAAAAATGTCTCTAGTACTTGACTAAGTTTTATTTTATGATTCCATCTCATCCATAGTCATCTAAGATTCAGTTATATTTCCATTTTTCCATTTTTATTTGATTATGACTGTTATAATGTTTTATGTAAAGAAATGTCAAAAATGTCACATTCCAGTTTTTTATTTCTATAATATTATTAACATGTGGAAAACAAAATGATACATTTAATAATAAACAGTATTTGGAAAAATAAGAGTATTTATATTTTTCTTGTTGGTTTATTTTTAATTTTTAGACTACAAGATATTACCATAAATTCTTATAAAACACTAACATAGTAATTATTCAATTAATGAAAAAATAAAATTTATGACATTAAAAATATTAAAAGGGGTATAATTTCAAAGAAGTAATATGATACACAAATTTTATAAGAAATAAAATTTAAGGGCTATATTATAATATTTTATTCAAATTTAAATTTTTTTCAAGATGTTATTACTCTCAATTCAAATGAATAGTTATAAACTTGAAGTTATTAATATTTTATGACAAAAATAATTTAATATATGATATAAAATTCATAAAAATCATATATTCTATGAATTTATAAGTATATGGTTTAAAATATCAACCATGATTCATTTATGTGTTGTTATTTAATTTACGGTAACAATATTCACCCTCAAATAGTGAAAAACATTGTCATAATGATAAGGGTAAAAGGGGTTAACGAGGAGTTAAAAAAGATAAGTGTAAAAATATTTTCCAAATTTTTAATAATCTCATTGGATGTGAGTATATAGAGTTAACCCCATGTTATCTTTGACTATTATCAATTTTGGGTCATTTTTATGTCAATATTAATTTATATTAATTTAGTATTTTAAGAAATTACAAAAGTTCCGCTCCCCTATATTACAAAAGGGAACCACTTCTTTACATTTCTTCACACTTAAAACCCCATTAATTTGTAAAATGTCTACTCAAATCACTTTATAACACACATCCCCACATTTTAGAGGAATTATTTTGGGAAGAATACAAGTATTTGAGGTTTTAAGGTGTTAATGAAATGATATTTTTAAAATAAGAGGAAGATAAAGAATGTACGTGATGAGTCAAACTCAATTTGAGGGACTTTATATATATAATTTTCTTCTAAATTTTGTCACAAAACGAAATTTTTCTTTCGAATCCATATTTTTTAAAATTAATTTAGAGAAATATTTCTATAGTTATATGTGAATTATAAAGGACACTATATTTTTATTTTGAATTTAACTTGATGGTTTTTAAAAAGAAACATTTGTTGAATTTTTTAACATTATTTACCAAAATAAAAATGGAATGTTCTGTTTTAAAGTATATGGTGAAAAAATCCTTTCCCACCAATATAACAATCATTTTATTTTTAGATTCCTCAAGAATATTTCATATTTTCATAAAAAAACCCAAATTCTCTATGTTTTTCTTATTTTTATAAAGTGTGTTAAAATGGAATGGATATATAAATATCCAAAAATGTTTTCTTCTTGGAGAAAATAATATTTTTATGTTGTGATATTTTATGTTTTCTAATTATGTTACGCTTATTAGGAATTATTGATGAGGATGGGTGGTTCTATTATAACTTTAGGGTTGGTGAGCTCAATATATCTCTCCAATTCATTTGGTAAAGGAACATATTTGACTAATTAGGTTTATCCTAAGGTATTATCAAAATATACTCCAATATTCATTCAAATTGTAATTGTGATGGTTATCTTACGCATAACTGATATGGTTATTCTATGTGTAACCGTGAAGGTCATACCATTTGTAATATTGACATGAAAATGATTCCCAGAGATGTGTACATTATTTATCTATGATTTCTATGTGTTTCATTGGGAATCTTATTATTTATTAAGGTAATATAATGGTCTTACGTTTAAAGTAAATTTTATGTTCCTTTTTAAGGGAGAAAAGAATAACTTTGGAAAAACAATTTATGAGTTTTTCATGATTTAAAATAAATAATTAAATTTTTTATTTTTCATTTAATTTTATTTTGAAATTTTTTGACTACATAAGTTGATTTCTTGGGTAATTTAATATTTTTTTTTATCCCAATTTTTATTTCGAAAATTAAAAATATTTATAATTATCTGTTGACCAAATGTTGATTTCTTTTTATGTCTCATATAGATATTTTTGTTCTCATCCCATGTTTTAAAATAATTTTCATTGGTTTTAATAATGGTTAAGGGAAAATAATAAGTCAAGTAAAAATTTAGGAATATTTCTCATGAAAATAAAACACATTTCATTTTAAAAGTTTAATATTATAGGAAAATTTGATACTAATTAGAGGAGTCCAAGTTGTAATATATTGGTTTTATATTTAGTATTTATGACCAAAATATCCCAAACTATAAACCTAAAACATCATTGGGAAATAATGAAAATGAATTCTAGTCTAAATACACTCTAATATATGATTTTTGAGGTCGGTTCCTAACAGATAGTATTAGAAAAGTGTTGGGAAAACATTAGACGATTCAATCATCACTATAATGGGAAAAAATTAAAATTATTTTGAACTAGTTTTGAAAATCCAAATCACCTACAAGAAACTATTTGATATATCTAACACCATTTCATTTCTCCAAAATTTCAAAGGATCATAGAATATCTTTTATTTCATCTCAAAATCTCAACTAATACATCTAATATGGAAAGGTAAATACCACCATGGACTTAAATATTTCTTTTCTAGAAATATTGACATCATTCTATAATAGAAAATGATATCAATTGTATAAAGGAATACAGTGATGTCTATATTTATGGAATAAATTATTTTCTTATGATTTAATTATGAATAATAACTGAGTTTATATTAATTGATCATAAAGAAATGTTTCATATAATTGAATAAGATGATAGATTATGGTTAAGGTTTTATGAAAGGAGTTTAATGAATGATGAGTTTATCAATAATACTCTAATATATTATGAGAATTATGAAACATGATCTAATAGATTATTTTTAAAAGTTTTGAAACACATGTTAGGAAAGTGGGGTAAAAATGGGGGATAATTTTTTGAGAGATTCATTAAAGTAAATTTGATAAATGGACAGATAAACATTTTTGATAAAATATTACTTATTGTTAAGGAAATGATAATCAATTCAGATTTTTTAATTTTATGGAAAATGAGCTACATATAAAACCATAGTGGTTAAAAAGTTATGTATGAATAATAATATTTTTATGGATTCTCAAAATATTTTTTGAAGAGTTATAGGAATCATATTAATATAGTATAATAAAAAGGATAACACACAAGTTGGGTGATGCCCCATCGCATTTGGTAAGGTAGTGGGAATTGAACTCACAACCGAAGAGAGGCAAAGGTGAATCACCTACCACTAGCCTATGTGACATCCTAGTTAGAATGAAAATTTTTCTAATTATATTGATTTGGAGAATATATGTTTATATTAGTGATAACCATATAGATACAAATTGATCTCATGATTTGTTGATTAATTTTATTTTGGTAGAAGTTCACTATTTTGGGAAACTTTTATAAATAAGGTTAATATAAAGTTGTGGGATTTTTTTTAGGATTAAAGGTTATATTATATTTTGATGTCACATATTATTTTAAAGTGTATTTATGGTGATTTAGTTTATTTAATGAATTATTATCATATCATGGAGATAATATGACTATGTCATATTCAGTTCTTGTATGAGACTTTAAGAGTGGTTGATGTGATTTACAGATAAATGTTAGAAGAATATATGCTCAAATAATTATAATATTTGGGATTAAATATTGGTGAAAAATATATTAAATAATTTTAAGGGTTTTTATTTACAAAAGTATTTAGTTTAAATTTTGGATATTACAGTTGAATTTTAGATATTAATGTGTAATTTCTTTATATAAAGGTTTATGAATTTTTAGAATTATATTACATTGTGCTAAATTTTATGGTTTTGGTTAATTTATAGTGATAGTATGAGTATCTTGTTATTACATTATGTATTTTGTGATTCCTTAGTAGATTATTTTAGTGCTTCAAGCATAAAAAACATTTTTAATACTCATCTTTTGGTGAAAAATTTGATATTATAGTGGAAATTAAATAGAGGTTGAAATTATACTTCTTTAGTAAGTATATTTTCATTAGTTCCTTAGTATATATGGTAATGAATTCATAAAATATAATAAAAGGATCTTGAAACAAGAAAAAATATCCATTTACCTTCATTTCTGATTAATTGATGGTCTTTTTACACCTCTTTGGTTTATGGTTTTGTGGTTATCGACTTTCTTGTGATCATTCACATTCTTATGATCAATGATCTATGAAACTAACCATATTTAGTTAGGAATTAAGATTTTATTACATTTCCAGATCTTCACTTCCAATTAATATTCTTCTATTTTGGAACCTAGTATATGTTATTTCATCTGACCTTCATTCCTTCCATTTTACACATTTCAAGTGAAAGTTTTACTAACCCTTTTTATGACTTTGAATTTCAAGAAATTTATTTTCACATGTCAAACCTTACATTTCCAGGATTAAGTTAAAACTAAGAGGAAAAAGTTTATTAATGTTTGGTAGAATTTAGTGTCTTCATATTTTAAAATCCAAGAAAATATATTTGATAACATTCACACCACAGAACAACGAGCGTAAAAATCATGAAATATTATTATTTAAATATGACCATTATAGCATGTCCCTTAAACTGGAAGGTATGAATATGATTTAACAATTTTTTAAATATATATTAATATTATAATAAATAAAAACTTAATGATTAATAAGAATTCAATTTTCAGTAAAGACATTTTGTTCTTCAAAGGTATGTTTTTATAAAAAATGTTTTTGTTATTGATATTTTTGAGATAATAAAATAATGAAATTTTCAAAATTATAGAAATTGTATTTTATAAAATAAATATAATTTTTGGAATTATAATATAAAAATTATCATGTGTTCATATTTATCAATTCATCTAAAAATTTTGATTTATCAATTAATAGTGAAAATAATATTTTTTATTGAAAAATTATGTTTTATTTTAAATTATTTACAAAGTTAAAGCCTATTTGGGTTAAGTTTTATAATTTAGTTATTTATTTTGGATTTAAAATAATAAAATTATGGTTTTTTGAATGAATTTAATAATTTAATTTAGTATAAAAACCTATTGTATTTAAAAAAACTTTTTTTGTAAAAACTTTTTTTTCATCGCATTTTGTCAATTTGATTTTAAACATACTAAAAGTGGTATATTTTAAAATAATTAATGTAATACACAAATTTTATGGAAATATATAACAATAGATGTATTAAAATATTTTATTACAATTTTTCTCATTTTCTTAATGTTATCAAAGTCCATATAAGTGAGTAGTTATAAAATTGGAATTAATAGTATTTTATGGAAATAATATTTTATTATGTGATATGAAAATACTAAAAATCCTCTATTTTTCTATTTGATTATGATAATATTTAAACTACTAACCATGATCCATTTATGGGATTCTTTTTAATTTATGGTAAATATCCTAACACTTTAGGGGTAAAAAACCTTATTATCACTATAAGTATGGTTAACGAGGTGATAAAATAAAAATGATTAGAGTAAAAAATTGATCTAAACATGTCCATTTTTTACAAGAATATTTAGAATTATCCTAATATTATAATTGAATATTATCAATTTTTATCCATTTCTATGTCAAAATTAATTTAATTTAATTTAATATTTTAAGAAATTCCAAAAGTTTTTCTCCCACTATTATAAAAGAAAATCACTTTTTATTTCCTCACAATTCAAAACCCTTATTTTATTCAAAATAATATCTACCCAAATACGTTAATAACATCACTCCCCATGTTATATAGGCCATATTTTTGTAATAATACCAATATTAGAGGTCTTAAGGTGTTAAGAAAAGGATTTTTCCCAAATAAGAGGAAGATAAGAACGAACGTGAAGACTCTTACTCTAGGAAATTGACATTATTTTTAAAATAATATCTAAAAGTTTATTTTTAAAATTCCTTTTTATTTCATATATTTTTTTAAAAAAAATATTTTATATATTTATTTATATGGTTATAAGTGAATTCTAAAAAAAATTTATGTTTCTTTTTTACTTTAATTCAAAGGTTTTCAAGAAGAATCATTTACAGAATGTTTTTACACCTTTAGAAAAGACAAAAGGACTGTACTATTTTAACATATACAAAAACTATGACCTTTTCAAACAGAATGTGTTATAATTATGTTATGGAAATTGGGAATTGTTTTTTAGGAAGGGTGGTTCCATTATAAATTGACTACAGATGATCCCAATATATCTCTCTATTGCAATGGGTAATGGTACGGAGTTAACCAATTTGGTTTCTCCTAAGAGATTATCATAGTATACTATGATTGTTATACCAAATGAAATTTTGATTTTTATATTATGTGTAACCATGATGGTTATTCTATGTTCAACCATGAAGTTTATCCCATTTGTAAGACTGATATAAAAATTATGACCCATGTTACTTACAAGATTTATCTTCTTTATTATAGGAATATTGTGATTTCCCAAGGTAAGATAATGATCCTATCTTTAAATGAAATTTTATATTACTTTTTAAGGGTGAAAACAATAACTTTGTGAAAATTTATTACAATTTTCTCATGATTTCACAGAAACATTTATGATTTTTATTTTTCCTTTCATAATTCTTCTAAAGTATTCTTAGTGGAGAAGGTTGTTTCTTGAGTAATAAAATATTTACATTGAGCCCAAATTTTATTTTATAAAAGGAAAATTTTAATTAGTATTCATGGACTAATAGTTTACTCAACTATTTTTATGTCCTTTACTGATATTTTTGTGTTCATACCAGGTTTCAAAATATTATGCATATGGTTTAAGGAAGGTTAAGGGAAAATAAGTAGTCATATTGAAATCCGTATTTATTTTTCTAGAAAAGAAAAAAACATTTTAAAAGTGTTATATTATGGGAAAAATGGAAACTAATTTCAAGTGTACATTTTATAATATATAGATATTATATGTAAGATTTATATCCTAACTCTCTAAAATTATAAAACTAAAATATCTTTTGGAATGAAAGAAAATGAATTATAGTATAAATACACTAAAATATATAATGTTTACGATCTTTTCCTTAAATATTTATATCATAATAGGGTTTATAAAACATTCAATATTATGATATTTTTATGTGATAATCCTAAGAGTTATGGATATAATAATGTGTTAATAATTTTAGTTTTTTTATAAGTTTAAATTAATATAAACCCATTTTTTATGTTTTAAGTGATAGAATTTTAAGGTGACTAATGATATTCTGGGAAAATTTTACTGATTTGAGGTACATGTTAAACTTTTGTTTAATGGGAATGTTTATTTCATAAAATTGCGATTACAATTTTTGGGGATGTTAGTGGAAATAATTCTGATAAACTCTTTGGATAAAATATTATTTAATTTTTTTATTTTTATGGTTATTTTTGGTTGTTTTATGTTAAAGTATTGTATAATTTCAATGGGTGTTATCTTTATAAGGACCTTTTTCATTTTCACATGAAAAAATTCATTCCATATTTCAAATACATTATTTTATGTAGATTAAGGATAATTTATCAAGATGCAAGATAAATTACCTCATTCAACCTTATTATACCTTATTGATGAATTTATCACCACTATGACGACAAAATACTTTTCAAATGCTTTTGAAACCTTTTGGAAAATCCAAATCACCAATAAGAAACTATTGGATATATCCAATAGCTTTTCATTTATCCTAAATTTATATAGATCATGGAATATATTTTATTTCATTTCAAAATATAAACTCATCTGTATCATTCAAAAATGGAAATACCACCAAGGACATGACAATTTATTTTTTGGATATATGGACTTAATGTTTGGAGATAATAGGGATATCAATGGTCTCAAATAAGACCTAGTTGTCTAGATATAAGGAATGAATTATTTTCTCATGATTCAATTATGAATAATGACTTAGTTGATATTAAAAAATCACAAAGAAATATTTTATATCATCAAATAAGATGAAAAACAATGGTTATGAGCTTAAGAACGAAGTTCAATGAAGGATGTGTTTATCAATTATATTCTGATTTATTTTGATAATTATGTAATATTCTATAGTAAATTTTATTTTCAAAATTTAGAAACACATATTAGAAATGTTTTTTTGAAAAAAGGTGAAATTTTTTTGAGAGACTCATTTAATGAGATTTGATAAAGGTATTGATAATCCTTCATGATAAAATGTGATTGATTTTAAGGAAATGATGGTCAATTAAAATTATTTGATTTTAAAAAAAATAAGATTTATAGAAAACCATAGAGGTTAAAAAGTGATTAAATAATTAATTATATTATTAAGGATTTTCATTATATTTTTTAGAGATTTATAGTAATTATATTAATATATTATTAGAAAAAGGACTACCCACAATCTGAGTGATGACTTTTGACATCTGAAAATATCAAGGGGAATAAACCCCCAACTGATGGGTGACAATAGCGAAGCACATACAATTGGCATATGTAATGTCCTAGTTAGTATTAAATTGTTTTTTATTGTATTGATTTTGATAACATTTGTTCTATCATAGCTATAACAAAAGGATTAAAAAGTGATTTTGTGATTAGGTGATTAATGTTTTTTCAAAATAAGTTCAATAATTTGGGAACCATATATGATTAAGGTTGATAGAACATTATGGGATTTTATTTGAGAGTTAAAGGCTGGATTTTATTTTGGAAGAATATATGGTTTTAAGGCGGATTTATAGTGATTAGGTCTATTTTAGGGATAATTAGAGAATATTGGAGATTATATGAAAATGATATATGCATTTTTGGTATGATAATTTAAGAGTGATTGACATGATTTAGTGATAAACATATAAAGAGTATGTGATAAAATATTTATAATATTAATGTATAAATATTAGTCAAGAATATATTAAAGAATTTTAAGTATAGTTTTTTAAAAAATTATTTAGTTTAAAATTTTGTTATTATGGTGGAATTTTGGAGATTAATGTGTTATTTATTTAAATAAAGGATTTTAATTTTTTTGGATTATCCTGCCTTATATTAACTATTTTGGTTTAGGTTAATGCATAAGGATAGAAGGAATAGATTTTTATAATTTCCAAGTATGTATATTTTCCGTATGTTATTAGTCCAGATACTAAATAATTTCTAAATTTATGAAAATAATATTGAAAAAAAATTGTTTGATTCCCTTTATTTCTAATGAATTGATTGAATTTTCACACCTTTGGTTTATGGTTCTGTGGTTTTTTACTTTCTCAAGATCATCCACATTCTTGTGATCAATGATATCTATGATTATCCATCATTAATTGGACATTATGATTTTCTTACATTTATATATCTTCACTTCCCACTAATGTTCTCTAAATTGAAAACATAGTATGTGTTATTCTAGATAACCCTCATACTTCCCTTTTTCCTCTTTTCAAAAAGAATTTTTTTAACCATTTTTAAGATTTGATATCTCAAGAAAGGTATTTTCAAATAACAATACATTTATTTCCATAATCAAGTTAAAATTTTTGGTTAAAAATTTATTAAATAGGGGAGCATATAATATCTCGAGATTTTAAAAGGAATGAAATTATATTAGATAACACGTACAACATGCACCACCAAGATTAAACAAATAGTGAAATATTATTATTTAAATATGGATGTTATAACCTTGCAAAGGTATGAATACTAATAAATGTTTTATTAATATATATATAGATATATAAATATATTCTAAAAAATATAAATGTATATATTAAAAAGCAATCAATTTTTAGTAAAGTGATTTTATCCTTCAAAGAAATATTTTCTTTAAGAATGTTTTTGTTACAGATTTGGGTAAGAAAATAATAAAATTAATTTTTGAAAATATTAGAAATTTTATTTTATAAAATAAATATCATTTTTGGAATTAGAATATCTAAATTATCCTATGGTGATATTTAGAAGTTCATACGAAAAGTTTAATAATCTTAATAGAGTTAAAATACTAAAAAAAATTGAAATTTTGTATTTTCATTTAGATTATTTAAAAATTAAAATTATATTTTGGATTATTTTTAATAATTTATTAGTTTGTATTAATTTAAAATAATATAATTATGGTTTTTGAAAGTAATTTTATAGTATAATTTAGTATAAAACAATTAGTATTTCATAAATGCATTTTTATAAAAAACTATTTTTCATTGTGTTTTGTCAGATTGATTTTAAATTATATTCTTCCACTTTGTCCTTTTATTTATAAAAAATATATTAAATATTTTTATTCCTTAGGTGTAGATTTTCTAATTAGGTATTTTTTATCTTTATTCATTATGAATAATAACCATAATACATTTTTTTACCACTATAAAGGGTAAATAATGTAATTAAGGGTTAAAAATAAAATGATAAAGACTAAAAATGATGCTAAAACTTAACTTAATTTTATGGGATGTGTCTATTACATCCATACGCATACATTATTTGGTTATATATATTTTTCCAATTTTCATTTTATTATGATCTTTTTAATATTTTATGTAAATAAAAGTCAAAAATGTCACACTCTTATTTTTAATAAATATAATATTTTTAACACGGGGCTCACCGAAGGATATTTTATGTTATAACTTTTATTTTCAAAGATAATTTATTTATCTTTATCAAGATAATTTATTTTTAATTTTTAGTGATTATATAATTACCTTAAATTCTTAAACAACACTAACATAGTGATTATTCAATTAATGGAAACTATAATAAATGATATTAAAAATTAATAGTGGTATAATTTGAAATAATTAATATTATAAACAAATTTTTCGAGATAAAAAAAAATTGGACATATTAAAATATTTTATTCAAATTTAAATCATTTTCTTGATTTTATTAATATCAATTTAAATTAATAGTTCTAAAAAAACATTGTTGATATTTTATAAAAATAATATTTTATTAAATGATATAAAATTCTATAAAATTTTATAATATGTCCAGTTATTTATATATGGCTGAGAATATTTTATGTACTTTGTTTACAATTACTATCTCAACCCCCATATAGAGTTGAATCTGACTCTAATAGTAATGAGGATATGGATCATCTGGCCAGAAGATTCAGAAAGTAATAAAAAAACATAATTGTTTTTTGAAAGTTAATATATAAAGGAAAATATGATATAAGGGGAACCTAGATGAAAGGCTGGGGGAAGGATAAATCCTTTTGTGAGATTACAGGATATTAATTTAATAGGAAAATGCATACAAAAGATAATTATCCAAATTTGAAATGGAAAAATAATTATAAAGATAAATAAAACAGACCAAATAAATCCATAAAGGAAACCTGAAGTGAATCGGAGGACAAATACAAGGAATTTGAATCAAGAAGATAAAATTTTAGTGAGAAAGTAAAATTAGTATTTATGACCACTAATCTTGAGGTATAGAATACTACTGTTATTTATATTTTTTCTGATAATTATATTTTAGATGAAACTGCAATAAAAAATAGACATGTTTTTTAATAAATCACTAGGATTGAAGACACCATGAATGATATAATAATATCAAAAATATGGATACATTATTATCAAAAATTAAGGATAATCTTTCTATTAAAAAGGAGAAAAAATACAATTTATTAAATGAGAATACAAATTTGAATTTATAAAATGATAAACTAAGAAAAGAATTAGAATAATTTACAAATGGGACTAATACTTTGAATATGATATTTGGAATTCAGAAAACTCCCAAATTTAATATAGGTATTGTTATAATTTAGACAACAAAGGAAGCTGTATAAAAACTATTCTTATCCTAGTTTAAGGAATGACACCTTAATCTATAAGTCTGAATAGAATTCAAGTATTGGAAATAATTATTAAAATTTTGTAATTGAGAAAATTTTTTGTCTAAATTTGTTAATTATATAACAAAATCATTCATTTTTTGGTTGTTTTCAGTAAAAAAATTACAGATCTCCATTAAAAGTATATAATATATGGATAGTGGATATTTCAGACATATTATTGGAGGTTATTCAAGTTTCAAGAACCATGTCAATATAGATATTGTACATGTAACTTTAAATGATAATTAAAATGGAGTAATAATTGGCATTGTACAACTAAGTAACTCTAAAAAAATTATTATTTCTAAAGTTATATTTTTTAATGGAATAAAATATAATCTACTAAGAATATATCAATTATGTGATGATAGTTTTAATTTTATGTTTGAAAATAATTTTCATAAAAAACTACCAATCATGCTTTAGCATTTACTGCTTTAAGAAATGATAATGTTTATGCTATTAATTTAGATTCCTTATTTTCTAAAAATGTTTCCCATTTAAGTGAATTTAATAGAGTATTTTGATTGTGGAATTGAATACTAGATTAATAAATTGTATACACACTTAGGTATATAAATAGAAAAGTTTTAGTCTAGAATCTACCCAAGCTTGAATTTATAAAAGATAGTTTTCAATGTCGGTCATAAAGTAAATTAACAGAAGATTTTATTCAAGACAAAGAAATATGTGTCTACCCTTAAACCACAATAATTGATTCTCAAAAATTTATTTGGTACTAACTAGTGTCTCTAGTTTTTATGTAAAACACTATTCTTATATGATTCTTAATGATTATTCAAGATACACCTGGGTGTTTTTCCTACATCACAAAAGTGAAGTGCCTTGTGATCTTTCTAAATTTGAAAAATCTATAGTGAACCTGAGTAGACCAACCATTAAGACCTTATGATGTGATCATGGCCAAGGATTTTAGAATCAAGACTTTGAATCTCTATGTTCGCAACATGGTTATACTCAAAATTTCTCTAAACTTCAAACACCACAACAAAATATGGTTATTAAAAGGAGAAAAATAACTCTATGAAATTCCCCAGACTATACTAAGTGAATATGAATTTCATATCTTTCTTTTGGATGTGGTTGTGACCACATATTGTTATGTAACAAATAAAATTCTGATTAGACCTATCATAAAAATGTCTCTATATGAGTAATGATATTATAGAAAACTTAATGTAAATTACTTTAGAATCTTTGGATTTAATGTCTTCACCCAAAACAAAAAATAAAATCTGGAAAACATTTCACCAAAAATATATGAAAGAATATTTCTTGATTATTCAACCTCTAGAAAATCAATAGATTCTTTGATAAAAAAAATATAATGATTTAGAAAAATCCATATATTTATCTTTTGATGAGATAGACCCACATGATCAAAAACCTATATTATAAAATATTGAGGATGATATGTCAAATATTCATATTAATAATACATCTAAAACATTTTAATTTACTTCTAATTTTGATAAATCCCCACGAAAAGACCAAATAGACCTCCCTAACCAGGAATAACCAATCACTTTGGTTCCTAGAATAATAAAGACACACAAAGATAATCCTACAAATATTATTGTAGATGAGCTAGATGATGGTACTTAAACCTAAGATTCTCTTAGAAACCATGTTGAACATCTAGAATTTTTATATCAATTTGAACCTAAGCACATTGTTGAAGAAATTAGTGATGAATATTGAGTGATATTTATGAAATAATTATTGAATCTGTTTTAAATGAATAAAGTTATATATTTAATTGAAAAACCTAAATACGACCAGACTATTGGCACTAAATGGGGTTATAAAAACAAGTTTAATATGTCTCATACAATAGTTAGAAACAAATCTTGGTTGGAAACATAGTATTATATTCAAGAGGATGGTATTTATTATGAAGAAACATTTTCACCAGTAGATAGACTTGAATCTATTAGAATGCTTATCTCTTTTATAACACATTTTACTTTAAAATTATATAAAATGTATGTTAAAAGTGTACTTATTAATGGTTAGTTTATTGAGTTTATTTTTAATTAAAACCAAATAGAATTTTCAAACCATCATTTTTAAATCATGTTTTTTAACTTTCAAAGGCCCATTATGGTTTAAAACATGCTCCTAGAACATGGTATGATAGGCTCATCTCATTCTTGATATAAAATGAATTTTCAAAATGAAATTTTATCATAAACTATTTAGTAAAATAATTTATAAATAGGTTTTAGTATTTCAAATCTATTATGCTGATATTATTTTGGGTTTATCCAAAAACTCCTTGTGTGTTGAACTTTCTAGGGTTATGAAAAAATGAATTTAAAATTATTATAATAGTCGAGTTAAAATTATTTCTCAATTTTCATATTTTTAAAAATAAATATGGAATTATTTTAAACCTAAGAAATCACATAAAGAATATTTTAAAAAATTTTGGTTTGGATAGAACTAAAGTTAGTGACAATATAATGAGAACCACATCTGAACTAGATTTGGATGAATCTAGTAAATTTCTTGATTAAACAATTTAAAGAGGTATTTTTGGGATTTTACTATACTTAACTACTATATATCAAGATATTATGATTAGTGTGTGTATATGTGCCCATTTTAAATAAACTATAAATGAATCTCAATAAAATATTGTTGAAATTATTTTAAAATACCTTAAAAATAAAACCAATTTTGGATTATTCTGTTGTAGAGGACATGAATTTTAATTAGTTATTTATTCATATGCTAACTTTGGTGGTTTTTTGTTAGATATAAGATACACCTCTAGAACATGTCCCTTTCTTAGAAGGACTTTATATTCACGATCTGCAAAAAATACTAATTTTGTTTTATTTTTACTAATGAAGCTGAATATATAGTAGCAATAATATATACACAAATTATATGGATTAAATACACATTACTAGAATATAGTTATCAATTTTGACATGTACCCACAAATTGGGATAATAAAAGTTCTATTAACAACTTTTATCTTTATTTAGAACAATAAATATTGATATATAATGTCACTTTTTTAGATATTATTTCAAAAAAGGAGATATAGATCTTCAATTCATTTAGACTGAACAATAAACTATAGATATATTTAAAAATCCTTTGAGTGTTGAGAGATTGAATTATATCATACATAAATTAGGTGTGACAAATTTTTACAATGATATCATGATTTATCTATGTATACTCTTTATTTTTTTTATTTTTTTTATTATGTGACTAAAAATGGTGAACTTGATACATAAAGGTCATGAGTGATTATAGGCCTCATGCTACTATAATTTGTTTATGTGGTGACTCTTTTAACTCGTCATAAGTTGATTATATGGTAAGTCAACCTAAAGCGAGCCTATAAAGTGACCATAAACCAGGTTATGTTCTCAGTTAACCGACCATGGCTATTTTATATATACCTATATTAGAATATATTACTTTTCCTATCATCTGTGCCTCAATTTATTTTTTTTATGCCCTATTTGATTCAAAATAACTCAATAAAAATTTGAATTGATGCTTCAAAAACCCTAATGCTTTTTCAGACCTCTCTTTGTGACCAAACCATTATCTCCTTTACCTGGACCTCTATCAATATGTTTATGAGATCTTCAATTTCTATTCATCCTGGTGCACCTACACCAGTGAAGTAATATAATAAAAGCTCAATTGCATCTATAAATACACTCAAAAACCACGTATTGAATAAGTTAAATATCTATAAAATAAAATTTTATGAATATTTATTAATATATAGGAGATATTTAGTGTATAAAGTGGACCAACAGTAAGTAATGGATAACTAGTTTTGATCAAAAGAAAGAAATTTTTATCTATGGTTAGTCAAAGAGTTATACTTAAATGCTAAATTTAATTCTAACAAGAAGAGGTATCTTATTAGAACATCTAATAAGGGAAAGTATATTGAAGTTTAGTTGAAAATATGGGCCATATGGTCAGAGATAACTCATAAGGGGGACCATGAAAACTGATTAATGGATATCCAATTGATAATTCTAATTTTGAGTTAGAGAAAGCCCTAGAATAACTTACATGAGAGAGGAATCCTAGAAGTCCCACTATAATAAAGCGGGATGGAGACTATATGAAATTAATTATTTTTATTCAATATCTAAAATACCCTTTAAAATAATATTTCAATACTCTAAGGCATCGATATTTTTTTCTTGTATTTGATGAAAAATAAAGTTATGGTCAATCAAATTAGATTTCCCATCAAAAATATAGAAGAAGTGTGTAGAAATTCTTCTAGGTTTAGAACTCAACACTAACCTAAGATGATCTCTACTATATTGGAATCTAGAAGATATTTTCATGAGGGAGGAGAAAATTCAATATCTTTATATCATATGTGTTTGAATCAGTTTATTTGCAAATGGATGAAAATTAACAAGAACCCCTGGAAAATGATATGGGTGAATGATCTTGATAAGCTATATGAGAATTACGATCTTACACAACATAAATTAAAGACTATGGATTCATGTGATCTATGATTATAACCAATGAGTTTTTTGAAAATTCTTATGAAGAGGATGACTTATCTGTTGTACCTAAAGAAGAAAATGTTGACTTAGAAGAGAAAACTAAATGAGATTATATGGATGTAAGATGTCTTCACACTAAGCCAGGAACCTTCTGAGAAAATAAAATTTTCTATTTATACTTATAAGGGAAGTAAAATACATCATAATGTTTCTTATGGATCTTTTATTCCTCCTAATTCTCTACCACCACAAGAATAGGAACAAGGAAATAGTGATCATACGGATACTAGAAAAAGTTTTCTTAATTCTTTTCGTGATACTTATTCAGAATTTGTTGATGATTTTATAAGTGAATATGAGAGTACTAATGTACAAAATTAAGGAGGAGATATTATAAAAATTAATTTTATAAACTCAATATTTTTAGAAATATTTCGATTTAAATAAATTTAATTTCCCTAATAGCTTGTGATACATGTAACTCTGAGTCTAAACCATCTCTGATATACTATAAAAATATAATTATTTAATGGAAAACTTATCACCTAACCATTATAACGGAAGGTATGAATATGAAAAACTAAATTATTAAAAATTTATGTTTTATATATACATAAAATTAATTAATTGGTTATCAATTAATTATAAATAAAAATAATAAACATTTGAAAATATTTGAGATGTTTTTCTGAAAAAACTGATTTTATGCTTGCAATTTGTTTTTATCTTAATAAATTAAATAAATAACTATTTTTAAATTATTTTAATGACATTTATATATTATATATTAAATAAATTTTTTAACACTAATCTACATTTTTTCTATGGTTGGGATAAAAAATCTAGTTTTATTTTTAAAAGTGTTTTTTCATTAAAAATGGTTTTCATCACACTCAACATGCTTATTTTAAAATAAATTTATTGCACTTATAGAAATTGAATTTTGAAAATTTCATTCTATATTTTTAATCATGTGGTCCATATTTTTTAAATTCTCCCCATTTATTTTTAGACATTATGAATAGTAACTATTGTAAAATTTATCACATTGGTAAATGGTAAATCATGTTAAACTTGGTAAAAACTAGATGTTAAGTTTACCATTTTCATATTAAGTATTATTAGATGAAGGTACTTAGAGAATTTTCACATTAGTATCTTAATTTTATTGTTTAAGGGACACTTTTCCATCAAATTGACCTATATAATATTTAATCTAAATAAAAATACAAAATTTCACACTATTAAATATCTCTTATGAGTTCACAAACGGAAAAAAATAATGTATTGAAAAAATATTAATGGACATTTATAGGTTAATGAAATTGTTTTATTTATGGTAATTTATTTATAATTTTTAATAATTATATAATTACCTTAAATGCTTTCGCAAAGATCACAGATTATTTCCTCAATTAAAAAAATAATAAAAAATGATTTTAAAAATATTAAAAATAATATAATTTCACTAAGTCACAGTGCTAAATGTAATTTATAGATGAAAATAAAATATTATTTATTTTTTGAAGTATGGTATTTTAATTCCTAATTTTTATTTGTGTATTTATATTCAATTTAAAGGAATGGTTCTAAAAATAACATTAATTGTATTTAATGAAAATGATATTTAATTAAATTATTTAAAAATCATTAAAACATTAAAATAGGATAAAGTGTATAAGATATTTTATAAAATTTCATACCTTCTCCATTTATGATCCAATATTCACCTTGTAAGTAAAATTTTAACCATCGAAAAGTGAAAAAGACTTTACCACAACTAAGGTAAAAATAAGTTGACTTAGGGGTTAAACCAAAATATAAGGTTTATAAAACCACATAAACTAGTAAAAATTTTATTGTTTGATGTCATTTAAACCACATAAAAACTTATATTTTTATATATTTCCAATTTGATTCATTTTTCTAAAGAATTGCTTTTTCATATTTTTAAACTTTTAAGAAATTCTAAGAGTGAACTTCCCTTCACCTATAAAAGGGAACACATCGTTTATATTCATTACACTAATTTTATCATTATATATAGACCAAAACCTATAAAATTATATTTTATAAAACCTTATACAAATTATATATCTGATTTAATACCCAAATAACCAACCCTAGTATCCTTAATAAGAGATATAAAGGATTTCCTTCAAAAAAAAGAGGTAATCGCCCTAACTGATCACTTTCTTTTTACTTTTACTTTTACCTCTAATAAATAAATGGTATTTGACATAAAATAAAAAAAATTTATCCTAAATATAATTAAATTTTATTATGGTTTTGAAACCCCCATTATCAACCCCATTTCTCATCGAAGGGGAAGTGAAAGTATCACAATTGCATACGTACAACTTATTGTCTCCATGTATCAATCCAATTCATTTTTCAACACAACATTTTATGGATGGTTATTATGGTGGTATTAATGTTTATATATGATATTTATTATATATTTATTCTTATATAATTATAATATTATATCTACCTCATTATATTCTAATCCGTTTATAAATAATAATGTCACTCATGTGTACGTGTGGACTACCACCTCCAAAAATCTATGTGATTATTTTTTCATTTTTTCATTACATAGATGGTAATAATGATAGAATTTATTAATACATATGTTTTATATGATATATTAAGGATTCAATAAAGTTGAGTTATTATTTTCTTTACTTTATTTTCATCCAACAAAAAGTGAAAACAACGTTCATGTGTACGTACGACCTATCGTCTCCATGAAAAGTGTAATTAATTTTTATATCTCTAACTTTATGGATTAATATATATGTAAATAATGATTATAAATTATATTTATAAAACAATAAACATCCTATTGGTAATTTAAATAGGATCAATGTACAAGGACCATAACTACATAACAGAAATTCTTTTGAAAAAATAAAACAGTTTACACACACAAAAGATGATTTTGACAAATAATTATTCCTAAATTGGTGTCAAAATTTTATAAAGAGGTTATATATGATATTATAATTATAACAATGATTTTTTTATATAATTATAATAAATTTAAATTTATTATACATAATGATATAAAATTTTAAATCAATCAAAACTTGAGGTGAGGGATTTATGTTTCAATCCTATTTTAATTAGGATTTACTATAATAGAATTTACATTGATGAAATTATATGATCCTTATCAGTTAAATCTATTTAATTTAATTCTCCTTGGTTTATTTCATTGGAATACATGTTTCTCCTTTATTTTCCTCCACTTATCAACTTAAGAGAGTGAAAGAGTGTTTTTTAAGGAAATATAACTTTATTTCCTTCTTAAATCGAAAATACTTCTTCCCTATCCATGTTTTCTAAAAAAATAAGGAATGTTTTTAATATTATTATTTTAATTTTTAATTTAATTTTTATGTATTATTTAGTTTTTAAAAAATGTTTTATAAGTAATATTCTAATTATTTTCTAAATGAGTTAATTTTTTAATTCTTTTAAAATGGTATGAATGGAATGTTTTCTTTTAACTTATACAGTATGAGCATTTTTTATTTCCATCATGAACAATAAATACTTCGAATATTACTTTAAAATTTTCCAAGGTTATTTTCAAAGAAAAATTTTTCCCAATTATTTTGTAAATTTTTATATTCTAAAAAAGTGATTTCAAACTAAAAAATGGTACTTTTTTCTAGAAATATTCCAAGTGATATTTTAAGGGGATTTTTATATAAAAATACATCATTTGATTTTTCTTATGATATGTTAGGGATATGATCCAATGAAACCATCCTTATACTTTTTTTTATGGATTCTGATTATGCTGAGGATAAATTAAAGAAACTAATTAATTTTCCGTGGGTTATTCTATGATGAGTTGATGAAATTTTAAGAAACCCATTTATTTTCCACATGTAATTCCATGATAAAAGATTTATAAACCCCTTTTATTTTTACTGGTTTATGTTATAATGAATTTTTTATGATCTTTTTTAACACATATTTTTATTTTCATTATGTGATATGTGGGCCTAGGATTATGCATCCCTTCAATGCATTGGGTAAATATGGATATATCAAGAGATAAAAAAATATTGTAACATGTAGTAAACCCAATTCAATACGGTACTATGTCCAATATGATATTCTTGGGGGTGAACCTAGACTACTATAATGGAATGGGAACTATGTCTAATCCACTATGATAGTCTTTGTAGAGAGCCTTTACTACAATAGAAATGATTTTATATTTTTATTTGTATGTAGAAACTCTATTTCTTATTCCATTTGTATTATCTCGTTGATTATGTTCTTGGATTATTTTTTGATTCATTTATTATGAACAACCAATCTTGGAATAGTGACTCAAGATTATGATCTCTGATAATCATGACATGGTTTTAAAATGTTAATCACATATTCTCTCACCCTTATGCTCAGGTTATTTATAAATTACCATTGATATATCTCTTCTTTAATGTTACTGAGCATATGATATCACCCTTTATTATGCTTAATTTTCCCCAAGTTAAGAAGAATGATTTTAAGTATGATATGTCTAAGAAGAATGATAGTTATGAAGAACATAGTGGTAGATTATGTAGACCTCATATGAACAATGTTTTTTTGTATCCAAGTTTCCAAAAGCACTAGACCTGTCTAATTTTGGCATGGATCATTATTTTATGTAATGAATATTCATCTAATAACATATAATATCAATTATTCAAAGGTATGGATTCTAGAGTTGGTATAAGAGTAACATTTATTTATCTTTGGAAACTAAGATGATAAAAATTTAGTGAGAACCCTAGGGATAATTATAAGTATGTGATAACATCCTAAATTCTTGGTAATAATTATAGATGACCTAGTTTGAACCTAATTTTTATTTGATTTAAAATAAATTTCCTTGGTTTAGACATCAAATAAATGATTTTTCATGATTATGTG
The DNA here is from genome assembly GCA_963277665.1 of Viscum album. Lineage (NCBI taxonomy): Eukaryota > Viridiplantae > Streptophyta > Magnoliopsida > Santalales > Viscaceae > Viscum > Viscum album. Next base: position 297,974,203 of record OY728137.1, on the reverse strand, counting down.
GTTTCCCTCTATGATTATTATTTCTCACACTATGGTGGTGGTCAACCTGGCCCGAAGACCTTAGATATTTTGATTTATTTTTTTATAATATACTTTTTAAACTAGGTTGAGAAGGAACCCTTACATGACCCATATACATAAAGCTATAAGGCCCAGTACATGACCCAAAGGCCTAAAGACATGACTATACAGAACGCCCCCTCCCAAAAATTTACTTCATTAATAGAAACTAGCTCCCTAAATTACATGGTTGATCATATAGTATTTACCAATTTAGAGCTTCAAGGTTATTCTTATTGATAGTGGTTTTCATAGCCTCTCAGTCTTCCAATGTGGATAGCTCGGTCCTGGGGAAAACAACTTGCTCTTATTCCCCTTATCGGGCTCAGTCCCCTGTTGTCAAACAGGACTGCTTCAAGAACCGAAGGCCCACTGGCCTAAAATATATTTGTCCTAAAGTCCTAATTTGGCCCAGAGGCCCAGTGAACTAAAGTCCCTATATCTTGAAGGACCAAATATGTGTCTCGTAGGCCCAACTATGATGAAAATATTTGAAGCTACATTAACTACTACATTTCCCCCAAATAGTAACATTATACTATGATTTTTGGTTTTATTATATTGATAAAACCTAAATGAATCATGATAAGGAATAATACAATGAGAAATGAAAATATTTTCCTCCTAATAAACCAAATTTTATTGGTTATAGAATGAAAAATATTTTTATTATTATTACATAACTTTCTCAAGCTATGAATTATGTTGTGATTCCAAACAATAAAAGGAGGGGAAAACACTCTATTGAGTCCATCATTACTCAATACCCACCTTATTTTATTTGGTCCTCTAATATTCTAGTTTTTGGGTAATATACCAACACCCCTAAAAAATATGTTTTGTTCTCCATTTTTCAGAACATGAAAAAATTATTTTTATTGTTTCTCATTTGTAAGGAAAATTAAATCCATGGTATAATATTATTAAGAATATAAGGAGACAACAATAAATTAAATCCATATAATGGGATGATTTTAAGATATTATGTTTCAATAACTACATTCCTCATATTCCTTGTGCTAAATAAAGAATGATTTCCATGAGATAATGTTGAAGGATGATGAATCTATTAGTACTTATGCGGAAAAATTTTACAATGCTTGTGAGGTCCACTTCCGGAATTATCTTCCAAGTAGAAATTAAGGTTTATTGATTATTGAGTGTCTAAGAACCAAGTCTTTGAAGGTTTTTATACATAAGAGATGTTAGTATCTACGAATAAATCATTCAATATACTATCAAGGTGGAAATGTAGATTGGGGTTAACTATCAATTTCATAGTTTTGATATGAAAATAAATATGGAATTCCAAGGAAATTATAAAAATCATGGAGAGAAGAATATGATACTTATTTTATGTTGGAAGTGGTGAAGGAAACATGGTTGAAATTGTCTAAAGGGGACTGTTAAATGTTTCAAGTGTACAAAGAAATATCATTAGGAGATAAAATGTTGAAGTGATCGGAATAAGTTAGTTAATGATGTGAATAGAGTGAAAGATATAAGGAATTCACCACCCACACTCCAACATTTCAAATTGATGAAGTATGTTCATTATTCTAACTGTTTCATAAATCCGAAGGTTAAGTATGATAATCAACTTCAGTAACCACTTAATCCTAGAGACAAAGTGAAATCTCATATGATCATTATTTCTATTGACAAGTATGATTAAAAAATGTTGAAAGAGACACTTATTATCTACTCTATAACTGTTAACGTATAATTTGATTTATTATATACCCTCTTCTTGTATTTGATTAATTCTGTAAGGGTGTCACAGGGATACCATAACAATTATATCTTGAATTATAAATGAAAACTCCTAATAGTACGATGATCACATCACAAGTATATGATTCTTCTCTAATTGAAGTTTGTGGGAATATTCTTAATATAAATCCCATTATTCACCCTTTAGTTGAATTTGATGTTATTTTGGGCATGGATTTGATTTCTTTACATAAAGCCCATTTTTTAGGAAGGGAATTCAAGTTCTACATTATAAACCAACCTTTAATCATCTATCAGTGGGATGATAAATATGAACTTCTAGTGGAAATAAAATCCATTATATTGGTCAGGATTCCTATAAAAAAAATTAGTGTTTTTATCAAATGGTTAGGGGGAACTCAACATCAAAGATAAGACTACTATACATGAGTTTGTTGAAATATTTCCAGAATAGTTGTCTAGTCTTCCACTCAGTCGTGAAGTTTATTTCCCAATATAACTAATACCTAATTCTAAAAACATTTCAAAGAATCCATATATATGTACCCAATTGAGTTATAGGAATTAAATTAGTATCTTCAAAATAACCTTTAAAATGGATTCATTAATCCAACTGAATCACCATTGGGTGTGACTATTATTTTTATTAAGAATAAATAGGGATCGATGAGACTCTATATTTATTATCAATAACCAAGGAAGATTATAAAAAATAAGTATCTTATGACTCATGTTGATGACTTGTTTGATCAACTACAAGGAGAAAAATACTTTTCCAATATAGATCTTTGTTTTGGATATCATAAATTAAGGGTAAAGAAGGAGGTTATACCTAGGACAACATTTTTTACAGGGTATGGACACTATGAATATGTAGTGATTTCAGTTTTTCTTACTAAATTCCCCACTGTCTTCATGGATTAAATAAATAGTTTCTTTTGAGATTACATTGATCAATTTTTGGTAGTTTTTATAAATTATATTCTTATATATTCATAGAGAAATAAAGAGTGTGAAGAAAATTTTAGGCTTGTACTAAAGACACTAAATAAGGAGAATTTGTATACACTACTATAAAAATGGGCAAGGGAAATGCCACGTTTTATCAGCACTAAGAAAAACGTGCTCAAAAAGGTAATTCTTTCTTAGTGCTAATTAAAGGCACTGATAAAGGATCCTTTTATCAGCACTTTTCTAGCACTGACAAAGAATTTCCTTTATCAGTTCTTTTATAGAACTAATAAAGGCACCCTTTATCAGCGCTACAATATTATCCCTGATAAATGGTGCCTTTATCAGCACTTTTATAGTGAAGATAAAGGGATTCTTTATCAACACTAGAAAAAAGATGATAATGATATCCTTTATCAATGCTAAAATTTTAGAACTGATAAATCTATAGTCCCATTTTATAAAATGGGGTGCACAATGCCCTCTATTTATCACGCCCTAAAGCTCTCGCGAGACTGTACCCCTGTAATAACTCCCCCCCCCCCTTGATCTTCTCTTTTCCGGACCTCCGCCGCCGCTAGCCTTACTCTACCTCTAGCCCTACTCCATCGCTCTTCTCTTTGTTGAACCTCCGTCACCCCTAGCCGTACTCCGCCGCTAGCCCTAGTCCACCGTGAACCCTACTCCATATCCTCCCATAGAACTCCTTCCACGGATCATCCTCTCTACAAACCCTACTTCTCCTCCCCCCTGTTGTACCCTACTCTCTGTGAACCCTACATCAAGTGTTTGGGATTCCTTTTGACGAGGTTTCATTCTCAACTATCCATATTTGATCTTTGGTGATTTATCTGCTCATCCTCATCTATTTCCTTTTGTTATTATTCTAATATTCACAACGGTAGTTTAGTTTGGTTTGATTGGGGTTGTGTTGTGTGTTTGGGATACATTTTTTGTTACATTCTTTCAAAAATGCATGAAGTGATTAAATTTTTACCAAGTGAATTATTTATTACTTATAGGGTTTTGTTAAGTTATTTTAAAGATGAATATTATTCTAAACACTCTATTCTAAATTTGAGTAGTGAGAATGATAAAATATTTTTTTATATTTTTCTATGGATTTAAGAATGGTGGCATGGGGTGATGAGGTGGTTGTGTTATTGGAGGGTCTGATGGTGATGGTTTCAAAGGAATATAATATTTTGTAATGGATTATGAATTGTTTTCTAGTTTATAAATGTTGCGGTATATATGATTCTTTTATTGTGGAAGAGTATCCCTTGGTATTGGTAAGTTATTTAATTTTTTGGATTAAATTTATTAATTTTGAGGCTTATACATATTGAAACATTATCATGGTAAAGTCCACAAGAAGTAGAAAGATACATGGGATGGAGTGTTATCAAATTTCATTTATGGGTTTCCATAGTAGTGGGATTAATTTTAAGGGTGGATTGAGAATGATGGAAGTAAAATAATGTTCAATCAAAAGTGGCTTTAGGAAGAGTTTTATTCCCTCTATATAGAAGTATAAGTGTATACTAAATATCATGGAATTCAATCAAATTGGATACAGTGTGATTTCTATAGGGATTCACATCTGTGCAATGATGGACTCGTTTTTATAACACTTGGTTGATGAATAAATGAAATCCTATAATTTTGATCCATATTTGAGGTTAGAGATTATAAGGAATGTTGCGAGTTTATGTTTTTGGTTTTGGTTGTAGATGATCGATTGTGATGGAGTTATCAAGATTGGTTGTCTTCAAGTTTCTTAGAAGGCTAAAGATGGTTCCTTGATTTGGGGTCCTAATGGATTGAGGAATAAGGGAGTGATGAGATTTTCTAGTTGTAGGGTGGGGATTATTCCTTAGGGTTGAGAATCTGAAGGTGTACCATAACTGTATAGTTGATCTATTTCAATGGTGATGCAGTGGGGCATCAGTAGTATGAGTTTCCCATGATTCATGGTGTTTCTTGGTTTCAGTAAGGTGTAGTTTTATTTAGTCATATGGTCATGTATTAGTTGATACAATTTTGGGATGTGGTAAGTTTGGTTTTGGATTCTAGGAATGATTATGTCTTGAGTTATTGACCTCATCCCTTTATTAACCAATACCCTCATTAAATTGATACTAAAAGATTCAGTTGAATTATTTTCAATGGAATTATTTATCTCTCTTTACCTTCCAATTTCTGTGAAAATATGAATTTTATTGATTTGGTTATTGTGTTTGTCCAAATTTAATGATTCATAAGAAAATAAGGAAGCATATTTCTATTTTACCTAAATGTATGGGAATTTTTCTAATCTAAAGGTCATTCTTTTGGGAAATAATTTATTTATAAAATTAATTTCACAAATTTTTCAGTATTATAAAAGGAATTGATAGTTAGTGAGAAGAGGTTTGAGTTTTGGGTTGCGATGGTCGATGTGGTCATTCTCCCTCATGTGTGATTTTTTTAACACTAAGGGATTGTTGTTTATCCCTTTGTATGGGAATGTTCTTTTTTATAGAATGGATGTAAGACTTGTATGTGGATATTAGTTACAAGTTTGAGGAAGGTGAGGGAGAGTTATTCTATATCCCTCATATGTTCATGATAAAATTTCTATTCATTAACCTCAATTTTCTATTTCTTATGTTAATTTGGATGACAAAACCTATGATATTCCATAGTAATTTTGGATAAACCTAGGTTATTTGTCTCCCCCGTGAACCCCTTTATGTTTGGAAATGCATCTACTATATTAGTTTTCTCATCAAAATTGTATCCTTTTTGTCATTTTATTTTTCTTTGGTCACTATTTTTGGGATGTTAAAAGTGATTATTTTATTATAAATAAGGCGGTTGGTAGGTGTAGTTAAAAGGATGTTTAATGTTTTTCTGCAACAATGGTGTGTGCTAGAAATATTGGTAAGGGGGCTGGAAAGTGTGTTGATTTTGATGGGGGGTCTATCCTCGTTTTTTTAATTTCCAAATATTTATTGGAAATGGTTAGGCTCTATTAATCTCTATTTTTATAAGGAAGAGGTTCACTTATACTATATTTGGAAGTCTTGTTTTGTATATTTGAATCATAAATAATAATATTTGAGATTAAAATATGATGAATAGGAATAAATATTGGATGGATGTTAATCGTTTGACAATGGATTATGATAATGAAGTGAAAGAGTTCATCAAGTTTGCAAAGGATAACGCAAAGGATACTTCTCAAATCCTATTTCCATGTTTATGTTGTTGTTATTCTAGACTAATTACTCCAGAGGAGTTGGAAGAACATTTTATATGTCACAGAATAGATGAGAGTTATAAATGTTGGAATAAACACAGCGAAAAAGAGAATTTATCTACTGGCTGGGATAAAACTGCGTTTTATGGATCATCATTTATGATTACAAATATGGATAATAAAGAATATCGTATGGAGTATTTGATTGTAGATGTCAATGATGATGAAGATCGTATTGAGTAAATGACTAGGATAGTTGAATATGAATTCCGTGATTGCCCAAAATTGCTTGAGAAGTTAAAGAGTTGTGAAAAGACACCATTGTATGTTGGTTGCACTAAATATATACAATTGTTAGCTATACTGAATTTGTATAAATTTATATTAGGCCACGGATAGAGTGATTTCAGTTTTATGGAACTACTTTATCTCTTGAATGACATGATTTCGGAAGATAATGAGCTCCCAAGATAGACATATGAAGTTAAACAAATGATACGCTCAATGGGTATGATTTCTAAAGTAATACATGCATGTCTGAAAGGCTGTATATTGTTTTTCAAGGAGAAAAAATCACTTATAGAATTCCCAAAGAATTGTTCTTCTCAATTCAAGAAAGATGAATCAACTCCAAAGAAAGTTGTATGGTACTTTCCAATCATTCTAAGGTTTAGGGCGTCTATATAGAAGTGAAGAAACTACAAGACAACTGTCGTGGAACACAGATAAAAGAAGTAAAGATGGAAAAATATGTCACCTGGCCAACTCTCCTAAATGGAAGAGAATTGATCATGATTATCCTGAATTTGGAAATGATCCAAGAAACCTTCGTCTTGCATTATCTATAGATGGAGTGAATCCTTTTGGTTTTCCAACTAGCACTCACAGTATATGGCCAGTTATGTTGGTAAATTTTAACTTGCCCCCCTGGTTATGCATTAAATGGAAATTCATCATTCTATCTATGCTTATATCATGACCAAAACTACCACATGACAATATTGATGTTTAATTGGATCCTTTGATCAAGGATTTGAAGTTATTGTGAAATTCAGGTGTTTTGTGGTATGACACTTATAAAAGTGAATAATTCAGGTTGAGAGTGATGTTGTATAGGAAGATAAATGATTTCCCTACTTATGGAAATTTTTTAGGCTATATCATTAATGGAACTCAAGGGTGTCCCATGAGTGAAGAAGATATGAAATAAATTAGGTTGAAACATTCATCAAAATTTGTGTTTCTAAGACATCGTATATTTCTACCCCATCGGCATAAGTACCGATCTTGGATGACATCATTCAATGGATGTTCAGAACACTACACAACACCATATCAACTAACATCTGATCAGTTATTTGAGAAATTAAAATATGTGAACACTGTTTTTGGTAAACAATTTTCAAAAGCCTTACGAAAATAAGTTGGAAAAAGAGATCAATTTTTTTTTGAATTACAGTACTGGAATTGTCTGTACTTCAGACATTTTCTAGATGTGATGCATGTGGAAAAAAATATATGTGACAGTGTTATAGGAACGGTGCTAAATTCCCTTTGCAAAACAAAGGATGGAATTAAGGCAAGGTTGGACATGGTTGATATGATAATATGAGAAGAGTTGGCTCCTATGAAGGGAGAAAATTGAATGTTTCTTCCTCCAGCTTCTTACACTCTTTCCAGGGAGCAGAGATATCAGTTTTGCAACTTATTTAATGATCTAAAGGTTCTCAAGGGGTATTCATCAAATATCAAGAACATTGTGACAATGAATGATTTGAAGTTAAAAGGTTTCAAATGACACAACTACCATGTTTTTATGTAAGATTTAATTCCTATAGATTTAGGTTGCATTTTTCCCAAGAATGTTCATCATACGTTAACCAAACATTGTTTCTTTTTCAATTCCATATGTAGCAAAGTTTTAGACCCGGCGAAATTTCCAGCTCTGGAAAGGAAAATTGTCATCATATTATATGAATTAGAAATTTTCTTCCCACCATAATTCTTTGATATGATGGTTCATTTGATGGTTCACTTGGTGAGAGAGATTCGACTTTGTGGTCCTGTGCACTATAGATGGATGTACCCCATTGAACGGTATATGAAGATTTTGAAAAGGTATGTCAAAAATCAAAGTCTCCCAAAGGGTTGTATTGTGGAGAGATATATTGTTGAGGAAGACATTGAATTATTTACCAAATACCTATCTGATGTGGAAGGAATTAGTCTCCTGAAATCTCCTTTCACTAGAAGCATTGAGGATGAAGGATTTTCTGGAAGATATGTTGTTACAATCAATATTACAGATCTAGAGTAGGCCCAACATTATGTTTTTCATAACAGTTGGGAGGTTTCTCCATATATTGAAACCCACAAAGAAATTATTAAGCAGTTGAATCCATCAAGGGATGAAAAATGAATATCAAATACACATAATCACCAGTTTATAGGATGGTTTCGAGACCATATTTTTAAGGATTTATCTGAAAACCCTAATTCAATTTTATAACGACTTCGATGGCTAGTCTTCGGACCAAGTGTGTATGTATTATCTTAAAATGGTAATATAATTAATTGTTATACATTCTATAAATATGAACATGATGAAGATAGTACTGTGAAAAATAGTGGAGTTACAGTTGTGGCTAAAGAGAGGCCTATTTCTGGTAGTAAGGATAAAAATCCAATTTATGGGAATATGTAAAACTTTGGAATTATCAAACAAATATGGGGGTTGGATTATATGACATTCCAATTGCTGATTTTTCAATGAAAATGGGTTGATAACAACAGTGGTGTTAAAATAAATGAATTGGAATTTATGAAAGTTGATTTTAGTAAAGAATGGTACAAAGACAAATAGTTTATAATGGAATCAAAAGTAGTATAAGTATTTTATGTTCTAGATCCCAAAACCGAAAGTGGTCGATTATTCTGTTATCGTCCAAAACTAGTAAAGGGTTTGATAAAAATTCAATTGAGGGTGATCCTTTCAATGATACGTCGCAATCATTTCTTAGCAGTCCCAATTTCGATGAAATTTTGTATGTTATAGGAGACCACAATGAAGGGATTTGGATAATCGATAGAGGTTTCAAATCCCTTCATCCTTTGAAAAAAAGAAAGAGAGTTCAATAAATAGGTTATATTTTGTTTGTAATATAGATCTTGTTATCTAATGTTATTATCTTATCATTACTGAATTTATGTAATCTCAATTAATTGTTCAACCACTTTTGTAGATAATGACTTCAGCATGTTCTAGTGCTCCTTACCTCGAGGCTGAACATGTCTCTCAAGTAGTTACTGCAGTTGCTGCTACTGCTCACAGTGTAGAGCAACAACAAGTTTCTGAACTTGATGCTTCTCCTAATGTTGAGTTCTAAAAACAATCAGCACATGTCATTGCTAACATTTCAGATGAATATATTTATGATGTTGATATTTATGAAATGGTAGGGGATGAAGGACTGACTTCGTAAAAAACAATGGTGCATCGTTGTTTGATAGTGTTATCCAAAGTTCTTATGGCGAAAGGCAAAGCCATCAAATTTTATGTCAGGTGGAATGCATGAGGCAAAAATGTGAATCCCAACAAGGCTATGTTTAGTAGTTACATGGGAATTCTCACTTGGAAACGCATGTCAATTGACATAGATTCATGGCACCTTTTTGTGTCCGGATTGAAGGCTGTGATCTGGGAAGAAATTACAGTAACAATATGATATTATTTCTTTAATTTACTATCAAATAAAATAATGAAAAAGTGTCTTACTCTTTTCAATCCCTTATAGAGTGCATTTATAGTAGATGATTTGCACAAGAATTATGTACTAAGGCTTAAAGGAAGGATTCATCAAGGTTTTCACACTATTTTAACAAAATTTCACTTGAAAGATTTCAAAGGTAAAATAAACCCACACCCACCCCCTGTCTACACTCACCTGATATCCGAAGAAGCATGGGATGCATTTATTGGTCACCGTGGGTATGAGAAGTTCCAGGTACATTGTGGCTAATAATACGTTGTTTGCAGATATGTTTATTCACCACTTTTATTGTCAATATTTCATTTATGAAACATAAAATCAGTACTGAAAATAGATAATGTGCAACAAAACCAACATTCCCCTATCGTAAATCAATGATGTGGTACGCTTCACTAGAAAAGAAAATGGTACATATTTTAAATTTAATGTAATATTGTTATGTGCTAAGAAACAACATCATAATTATCTTTCTATATTTATATAAAGATTGATGGGTCTAAATCCAAAGACACTTCCATCCAACTTCATGTGCTGTGGAAGGAAGAAAGTGTGAATAAGGAAGGGAAGATAGTAGATGAAAACACACAAAAAAGTGTTGTAAATATGTGTAAGTATGACACAATAAAAAGGTTTGTTTTAAATTGATATTACATAATAATATATACTTATTTTTTATATCTGAAAGTCATAGGAATCAGCTACTCCTGTAACAGATGCAGACCTATTATCGAAAGCTTTGAAGCGGCCAGAACAATACGGTCATATCAAAGGTGTGGGGTTTAGGGTGACACCCCGAGTATATTTTGAGAAAAAAACGGATGATAGAAATGTAGAAATGAAACAAGTGAGAGAAAGACTAGAAACTCTTGAAGAAAGATTGCAATGGTAGGGAGAGTTTATAGGAACTTTTATGCATGGGAAGAAAGGAGAAGACACAACTCAGGAACAACCATCGCGTGAAGATCCTGCCCCACCCACCCACCCACCCCCCCCCCCCACCAGCTTTGAGGTGAGCCATTCCCCTAAATGAGCTATCTTAGTCATGGTAATCAATATTCTAATAATTGTTCCCATGAAATGTGAATTAGACAAACATTGATACTTTTATTGTACTGATCTTATACAGGGTGATAATGACTGTGATTTACATATGTCAACACCCACCTATCACTTTGTTGTGAGGGTTATAGTGTTCAACATCCCATAGGACAAGCTGCATAATAGACCACTTCCAATAAATCATTTGAAAGTGAAAATTACTGTTGCTCATGATCCAAATGCAGAGTTTCCTATTCCACTTGATGACGATGATATTTATACGATCGAAAAGGCTTTTAGAAAATTCATTGCATGGTTGTCATAACTTGTAATAGTACATGTGGACAAAGAGGTATTTATTTAGATTTTTTCAAGATGAAACATTAAAAATTAATGAAAAAAGGTCTGAACCAATGAGTGTTATTATTGACAGATAAAGGGAAGGGGTGATAAGAAATGTGGGCTCAAAAGCATCTAAAGGATCCACCAACCGACCCAAAAGATCTGCTGAAATCACAATAACACTGCATGTTCTCTATCCACATTTACTAGAATTTAAGACTCATGTGGATATGAAGCTAAAAAGTGGTAGTAGTCATATAGTTGTTTTTAAAAACAATATATAAAGAGAGGAAATTCAAGATTTCATTGCTACTGAAAATGTGAATGAGATCCTTGAATATGGTTGGCTAGGCGACACAGTTTTAAATTTATATATGAGGTATGTTTTCCTGAATTGATTTTCTAAAAGCTAATATAATATGTTCTAATTATTACTAAATGCATTTTATATTATTGGCAGGCGTATATATGAAAAATAGTTGAAGGGATTTTCCAATGATCCAAAATTCATAATCATTAGTCCTCATACCACATCAACACAACTAACAAAATTAGAGTCGTCAAAAAGGGATCAAATAGTGAAAGTCTTGGTGAAAACAATTGAAATCAAGATTACTGATGATAAACTCTTCCTAATACCAACCATGTAGGGGTAAAACTCTACGATTAAAGCATATTAATTATATTTTCACTTCTTTCATTACTTATTCCTTATTTCGGAAACATTGGCTTCTAATTTTGGTGAACTTGGATAATCCAAAGATTTATTTTTTGGATTCAATGCATGGATATCCAACAAACCAAACACACATGATGGAGTTTGTGAATCCATAAGACACTACATCCTACATTTTAGGTCTAAACATCAAGTTAAATAATTTATATTATCTTTTACTGAGGATTCTGTTATGATAGGGTGGTGTATCAATATCATCTACAAAAGGAATGAGGACAGGGGCTAAGCATAAGGAGGTGAGCAAGTACTACATCTGGAGAAGTATCATGGTATATATAATAAAATTTTACTATCCAAACATATATCAAAACAATTTAATTATTCTCCTAATGATCAAATTTTTTTGTGTCCAAGACAAACAAACAATAATGATTGCGGTTATAATGTTTGTAAATTTATGATAGATATCGTTTTCCATCAACAAACTAGCATCCCAAAAGGGGTATTTTCAAAAACATCTACTATTTCATTTAAATTATTTATTAATTATTTATTTATATGTTCTGGAGTACTACTCTGACTATAAAAAATCCTCATATTCATAAGATAATATAGATTTGTTTATAAACAAGTGGGCCGCATACCTGATGGAAGATTGTACACAAATAGCATGAAGATCTGACTTGGGGACGTGTACAATTGGTGAACATTTTTGAGAGGGGTTAAGTAGATAAAAAGATGAAACATTGTTGAATGTAAATGTTCATAGTAGAATTTTAATTGTTATTAAATAAAACATCCTTTCTCCAATGATTCATTTGCCCATTTTAAGGGATGAAATACACCAGCAACATGCAATAATGATGAACCACTTTTCTTGGGGCTTTGTATAAGAAAAACTAGAAAAATCTCCAAAATACCTTCATATCACGCATTCCCACTCACATTAAAAGAAAATATGAGTAAATTAATCCACTTTAAATTGATTCTAGTATGAGTTTCGAGATGCCAAATGGATTCCCATGCGTTGAACATTTTCATTAGTAGAAATTGTATGTTTTCTGATTATCCATAATAAGAAAATGAACATTTTTCAAACCTCATTCTTCCATAGGTTCTCCCCCCCCCCCCCCCCACACATACATATTTTCAATTTATCACAATGATCCATGGGTCATGTGTGATGTGTAGGAGTAAACCCCACCACAATCTGAGGCACGGTGTGGCCGGTATCACTCAAAGTGTCTCTCTTTTGTTTAAAATGGACAGAATTTTAACTAAAAACAAAAACATAAGTACGGAAAACCAACCAAACACATTTTTATTGTGTTTATACTTTAGGAAAATTATACATGGGTCATGTGTGACGTTTACGAGTCAATCCCGCCTCAACTTGAGGCATGGTGTGGCCGGTATTACTCAAAATGTCTCTCTTTTGTTAAAAATGGAAAGAATTTTAAGTGAAAACAACAACTGACGTACGGAAAACTGACCAAACGCATTCATATTGTGTTGGTACTATATTAAAACAATACATGAGTCATTTTTGATGTTTAATAATCAAACTCAACTCAATATAATTCACAATGTGTCCGGTATCACTCAATGTACTTCTCTTTTGTTTAAAATGGACAGAATTTTATGTGAAAACAACAACTGACGTATGGGAAACCGACCAAACACATTCTTATTTTGTTGATACTTTAGTATAAAGATCCATGGATAATTTTTTACATTTAAGAGTCAACCCTACCTCAATATGAGGCACAGGGTGGCTGGTATCACACAAAGTGTCTCTCTTTTATATAAAATGAACAAACTTTTAAGTGAAAACAACAACTAACGTACGGAAAACTGACCAAAATAATTATGATTCTATTGATACTTTATTCAAAAGATCCAAAAGTCATTTTTGATATTTAATATTCAACCTTGCCTCAATAATTGGCATGGAGTGACCGGTATCACTCAAAGTGTCTCTCTTTTATTTAAAATGGACAGAATTTTAAGTGAAAACAATAACTGATGTACGGAAATTTGACCAAATAAATTCTTATTGTGTTTATAATTTAGTATAATGATAAATGGGTCATTTTGGACATGTAAAAGTCAAACCCACTCAATCTGAGGTACAGTGTGACCGGTATCACTCAAAGTATCTCTCTTTTGTTTAAAATGGACAGAATATTAAGTAAAAACAACAACTAACATATGGAAAACCAACCAAGCTCATTTGTATTGTGTTTTTACATTATTATAATGATACATGGGTGATTTTTAACATGTAAAAGTCAACACCACCTCAATACGAGGCACAGTGTGTCCGGTATCACTCAAAGTGTCTCTCTTTTGTTTAAAACGGATAGAATTTTAAGTGAAAACAATAACTGATGTACGGAAATCCAACCAAATGCATTATTATTGTGATTATACTTTAGAATAAAGATACATGGGTAATTTTTTATGTGTAAGAGTAAACCCCACCTCAATCTGAAGCACGGTGTGCCTAGTATCACTCAAAGTGTCTCTCTTCTATTAAAAATTGACAAAATTTTAAGTGAAAACAAAAACTAATGTATGTAAAACCAACCAAATGCATTTGGATTGTGTTGATAAATTAGGAGAACTATACATGGGTTATTTTTGACGTTTACGAGTCAACCTTGCCTCAAACCGAGGCATATTGTGACCGATATCACTCAAAGTGTCTCTCTTTTGTTTAAAATGGAAAGCATTTTAAGTGAAAACAACAACTGACATATGGAAAACTAACAAAATGCTTACATATTATGTCGATACTTTATAAGAACTATCCATTGGTCATTTTTAACATGTAAAAGTCAACTCAACTTCAATCTGAGGAATGTTGTGAATGGTATCACTCAATGTGTCCCTCTTTTGTTTAAAATGGATAAAATTTTAAGTGAAAACAACAACTGACATTAATAAACTGACCAAATGCTTTCAGATTGTGTTGATACTTTATAGGGACGATCTGTGGGTTATTTGTGATGTGTATGGGTCAAACCCACCTCAATCTGAGGCAAGGTGTGACTGGTATCTCTCAAAGTGTCTCTCTTTTGTTTAAAATGGACAGAATTTTAAGTGAAGACAACAACTGACATTTGGAAAACTAACCAAACACATTCAGATTGTGTCTATACCTTAGGATAAAGATCCATGGGTCATTTATGATGTGTAATAGTTAACTCCACCTCAATAAAATGCATGTTGTGGCCGGTATCACTCAAAGTGTATCTCTTTTGTTTAAAATTGACAGAATTTTATGTGAAAACAAGATCTAACATAAGGAAAACTGAACAAACGCATTCATATTGTGTTGATACTTTAGGCCAATAATTCATGGGTCATGTGTGAAATTTATGAGTTAACCTCGTCTCAATATGAGGCACATTGTGGCCAGTATCACTCAAAGTGTCTCTCTTTTGTTTAGAATGGATAGAATTTTAAGTGAAAACAACAACTAACGTACGGAAAACCAACCAAATGCATCTGGATTGTGTTTATACATTAGTTAAACCATCCATGGGTCATTTTAGATGTGTAAGAGTCAACCTATCCTCAATCCAAGGCACGGTGTGGCTAGTATCACTCAAATATTATCTCTTTTGTTTAAAATGGACATAATTTTAAGTGAAAACAACAACTGACATGCAGAAAACTGACCAAACGCATTCAGATTATGTTGATAAATTAGAAAAATGATCCATGGGTCATTTTTGACATGTACAAGTCAAACCTGTCTCAATCTGCATGGTGTGGCCGGTATCACACGAAGTGTCTCTCTTTTGTTTAAAATGGATAGAATTTTAAGTGAAAACCACCACTAATGTACAAAAAACTCACCAAATGCATTTGGATTGTGTTGATACCTTATTCTAACGATCCATGGGTCATTTTTTTACATGTACGAGTCAACCCCACCTCAATATGATTCATGGTGTGACTGATATCACTCAAAGTGTCTCTCATTTGTTTAAAATGGACAGAATTTTAAGTAAAAACAACAATTGATGTATAGAAAACTGACCAAACGCATTCGTATTGTGTTTATACTATAGTAGAAACATAAATGGTAATTTTTGACATGTACGAGTCAACCCTCACTCAATATTAGGCACAGTGTGACTGGTATCACTCAAAGTGTCTCTCTTTTGTTTAAAATATATATAATTTTAAGTGAAAACAACAACTGACATACGAAAAACTGACCAAACACATTCGGATTGTGTTTTTAGTTTTTTAGAATGACCCATGGTTCATTTTTGATGTATACGAGTCAACCCTAACACAATCTGAGGCACGGTGTGACTGATATCACTAAAAGTGTATCTCTTTTGTCTAAAATGGACATAATTTTAAGTGAAAACAATAAATGACATATGGAAAACCAAACAAACTCATTCAGATTATGTTGATACTTTAAGAAAATTATACATGGGTATTTTTTGACATGTATGGGTCAACCCCGCCTCAATCCGAGGCACGGTGTTCCTTGTATCACTCAAAGTGTCTCTCTTTATTTTAAAATTGACATAATTTTAAGTGAAAACAAAAACTGACATACGGAAAACCAACCAAATGGATTCATATTTTATTTATAATTTAGGAGAAAGATCCATGGGTCATTTTTTATGTTTATGATTCAACCTCATCTCATTCAAAGGAACGGTGTGGCCGTTATCAATCAAAGTGTATCTCTGTTGTTTAAAATGGACAGAATTTTAAGTGAAAGCAACAACTGACATACGAAAAATTGACCAAACACTTTCAGATTATGTCAATAATTTTGAAAAACTATCCATGGGTCATTTTTAATATGTAATAGTCAACCTCTCCTTAATCTGAGTCATGGTGTGACCGTTATCACTCAAAGTGTCTCTCTTTTGTTTAAAATGAACGGAATTTTAAGTGAAAACAATAACTAACAAATAGAAAACTGAATAAACGCATTAGAATTGTCTTTATACTTTAGTAGAATGATCCATGGGTTATTTCTGACTTGTAAGAGTCAAATCCACTTCAATCTGAGGCATGTTGTGACTGGTACCACTCAAAGTGTCTTTTTTTAAATGGACAGAATTTTAAGTGAAGACAACAACTGACGTAAGTAAAACCAACCAAACGCATTCAGATTGTGTCTATACCTTAGGAAAAAGATCCATGGGTCATTTTTGACATGTATGAGTCAACCCTGCCTCAACATGAGGCACGGTGTGGCCTTTATCACTCAAAGAGTATCTCTTTTATTTAAAATGGACAGAATTTTAAGTGAAAACAAAAACTGGCGTACGGAAAACCAAACTTATTTATATTGTGTTGATACTTTAGTCCAACAATACATGGATCATGTGTGATGTGTTAGAGTCAACCTCACCTCAATATAAGGCATGGTGTGGCCATTATCACTCAAAGTGTATCTCTTTTGTTTAAAATAGAAGGAATTTTAAGTTAAAACAAAAAGTGACATTCGAAAAACCAATAAAACAGATTAAGATTTTGTTTATACTTTATGAAAACAATTTAAGGGTCATTTCTCATGTGTACGAGTCCACCCCGCCTCAATCTGAGGCATGGTGTGGCTGGTATCACTCAAAGCGTCTCTCTTTTATTTAAAATGGACAGAATTTTAAGTGAAAACAACAACTAACGTACGAAAAACCAACCAAATGAATTCAGATTGTGTTTATACATTATTACATTTATACATGGGTCATTTTTGACGTGTAAGAGTCATGGATGTCTCAATCTGAGGCATGGAGTGGCCAGTATCACTCAATGTTTCTCTCTTTGGTTTAAAATGGACAGAATTTTAAGTGAAAACAACAACTGACATACGGAAAACCGACCAAACGCATTTGGATTGTGTCAATACTTTAGAAAAATTATCCATGGGTCATTTTTTACATGTATGAGTCAACCATACCTCAATTTGAGGCACGGTATGACTGGTATCACTCAAAGTGTCTCTCTTTTGTTTAAAATGGACAGAATTTTAAGTGAAAACAAAAACTGATATATGGAAAACTGACCAAACACATTATGATTATGTTAATAATTTAGGAGAAATATCCATGGGTTATTTGTTACATGCAAGATTCTACCCTATCTCAATCTGAGTCATGGTGTGACCAGTATCACTCAAAGTGTCTATCATTTGTTTAAAATGGACAAAATTTTAACTGAAGACAACAACTGACATGCGGAAAACTGACCAAATGAATTTGTATTGTTTTGATATATTAGTACAATGATCCATGAATCATTTCTGACATGTATGAGTCAACCCCTCCTCAATCTGAGGCACGGTGTGGCTGGTATCACTCAAACTGTCTCTCTTTTGTTTAAAATGGACAAAATTGTAAGTGTAAACAATAACTGATGTACAGAAAACTAAAGAATTGAATTCGTATTATTTTGATACATTATTCCAACAATCCATGGGGTAATTTGTGACATGTATGAGTCAATCCCGCCTCAAAACAAGGAACAGTTTGTTCAGTATCACTCAAAGTGTCTCTTTTTTGTTCAAAATGGACAGAATTTTTAGTGAAAACTACAACTAACATATGGAAAATAGACAAAATGATTTTGTATTGTGTTGATACTTTATTCAAATGATTCATGGGTCATTTTTGATGTGTAAGAGTCATCCCCTTTTCAATCTGAGGCACGGTGTGTCTGGTATCACTCAAAGTGTCTCTCTTTTGTTTAAAATGGATAGAATTTTAAGTGAAAACAACTACTGACATACGAAAAATTGACCAAACGCATTTGGATTGTGTTGATACATTATTCCAATGATCCATGGGTCATTAGTGGCATGTAAAAGTCAACCACGCCTCAATCCAAGTCATGGTGTAACCAGTATCAGTCAAAGTGTCTCTCTTTTGTTTTAAATGGACAGAATTTTAAGTGAAAACGACAACTGACATACGAAAAATTGACCAAAGGAATTAGGATTGTCTCGATACATTATTAAAATGATCCATGTCTCATTTTTGATATTTATGACTCAACCCTGCCTCAATCCTAGGCATGGTGTGACTGGTATCACTCAAAGTGTCTCACTTTTGTTTAAAATGGACAGAATTTAAAGTGAAAACAATAATTGACATACAAAAAACTGACCAAAAGAAATCAAATTGTGTTGATACATTATTAGAACAATCCATGTATTATTTTTGATGTGTATAAGTCAACCCATCCTCAATCTGAGGCACGGTGTGACCGGTATCACTCAAAGTGTCTCTCTTTTGTTTAAAATAGAAAGAATTTTATGTGAAAACAACAACTGACATATGGAAAACTGACCAAACACATTCGCAGTATGTTGATACTTTAGGCCAATGATCCATCGGTCATGTGTGACATTTACGAGTCAACCCATCCTCAATACGAGGCATGGTGTGGCCGATATCACCCAAAGTGTCTCTCTTTTGTTTAAAATGGATAGAATTTTAAGTGAAAACAACAACTGACATACAAAAAAACGACCAATCGTAGTCAAATTGTGTTGATACTTTAGAAGAATGATATGTGGGTTATTTTTTATGTGTAAGAGTCAAACACTCCTCAATTCGTGGCATGGTGTGACCAGTATCACTCATAGTGTCTCTTTTTTGTTTTAAATGGACATAATTTTTAAATGAAAACAACAATTGACATATGAAAAACAATCCAAAAGTCATTACCAATGACATAAGACACTTAGACAAGCCTCATTGTGTCCTAAGTAGTCCTTATAATATAAAACCCCATTAATAATTCATCACACACCCTAAATATAAACCTTTATCCTAAGATTTCATGCTGATGGATGAAAACAAAGAGGAAAGGGAGAGGGAGAAGAACGAAAGGAAAACAAAAAAGGATAGAGGATTTAAATTGAATAAATTTTTAAGATAAAGGGATCTTAGAATAAGTTTCAAGAAGGGGATGGGAGGAAATAGGTTGAAATCCCTTAAATTGTGCCATATCATCGGCAACTTTCATGGTCTGGTTGGTAGTTTTCCAAATAGTTCACCAATGTTTTTGGAGCCATTGGATAAGAAACCCTATTCTGCACAGTTTGGACAAACTGTTAACTAACTGTGTTCCAATTGTTGAAAATGAATTAGTTAAACTATATATCCATACCACATGGATTCTCTTAACTGTGAATTGCCCATGTTTCTAACAACTCCCACAAAAAGGTAAGTTGCATGGTTTTTACTTGGAGTCGTACAACCCATCCTTTTCCTATGTATGTAAAATAGTAAAAGTTCAAAATTAATAGGAAACTTCCCCAAGAAAGTGTACCCACATGGGTTATTTTAAATTGTGTCCCCCAATAAAATCACTACATGACTACTAATCAAGATTCTAGGATAGACAAATAATAAGAATATATCTTTCCACCATTTATAAATTCTATAAATGGAGTGAAAAGAATACAACACACTATTATAAGATAAAGGCATCAACCACAAGTACACATTTCCCTAAGTGTCCCAAGAATAACCCAAATCTATCTTCCATGAGGAATCTACAGGGGAAACTATCTACGTCCTAAGGCAACATATCCCAAAAGAAACTCAAAATCTTTAAAAAAATTCCATATCCATGCTTTTTAAGAATCTTAACCACAAAAAACATGAAGAATAACTCGCATGCTTTCCTTAATCAAATTTTTCTTAAGGTTCTGACATTGAACTCTCTCTATATATTTTATCTAAGTTAATATAAGATATCATTTACAGGAGATGGTATTTCATGGTATCTATTGATAATCATAATAAATAATTAGTACATCACATTAGGTATGGATTTTTTCCCATCGTTTGATCCCAAATTGACTACCACTGCATATTTTATATGTGTGAACTACTTGTTTGTTATATTGATTTTTTTGTAGGTCTTGTTTGGGTGTTCTAATGTAGAATTTTATGTAACAACTAGCATAGAATTTATCAGTGCTAAAAAAGTTCTCATAAAGGGAGCCTTTATCGGCACTAAAAAAACACTGATAAAGGGATCCTTTATTAGCGCTAAACAAGCCCTGATAAAGGATCCCTTTATTAGTGCTAAAAAAATCCCTGATAAAATATCCCTTTATTAGCACTTCTTTAGGGCTGATAAATGATCCCTTTATCAGCACTTTTTTAGCACTGATAAAGGTGCCTTTATCAGTGTTTTTGTCTCTTATAATGGCTCCCTTTATCAGCACTTTATTAGCGTTGATAGAGGTGCACTTTATCATCATTGATTTTTATAACACTTTTTTAGCACTGTTAAAGCCTGTTTTGAGCGCTGATAAAGCCCGTTTTTGTATTAGTGATACAAAATTTATCAAGTGTGAATTTTGGCCATAAAAAGTTTCATTTTTAGGTTATATAATATCAAAAAAGGGTATATTTTTGGACCCCTAAAAGATGAAATTTATTGGGAATTAACCCAAACCAACCACTATGACTGAGATTCATAATTTTCATGGTTTATATAGATATTATCTATGAATTTTGAAGAATTTATCATGAATTTTGAATCCACTATCTTGTTAACTAGGAAGGGATCCAATTTCCTTGGGATAGATGAATGTGAGAAAAAAGTCAAGGAAATTCATATAAAGTTATTCAGTGAATCTGTGCATACATTACCTTGCAGTGGGGAAGGCTTTGTAATCAATATTGACGTATAGAATAAGGGAATAGTATGTTTTCTTATACATAATGATATGGTTATATCTTACCCCTCACAAAAATTTAAGGTTCATGAGTAAAATTACCTAACTCTTGATTTAGAGTTGGATTAGGAAATTTTACCACTAAGATGTGGAGGAATTATTTGTATAGAGAAATATGTGATATATATATATATACTAATCCTAAATTTTAAAGAATATATTCACCCAAAAAAAGTTAAATATGAACCAGAGAATATGTTTATATTTGATTAAATATTATGACTACTCAATACATTACTGCCCTAGGAAAGTGATCAAGGTGGAAGATTCTCTGAGTCGAAAGGATCATGCTAGCTTATCTATGATGATGATCAAAAAATATCCAATATTTCTGAATTTTTAGTGAATATATCATGATATATTGAAGAAAGGGTTTAAATATTATCTTTCTCATATGATTGTTCAACCATCTATCTATGTGAGTATTAAAGAAGCATATAAGGAAGATGTTGAACTATAAAAGAAGGTGAGAAATGTTCTTGAGTTTAACCTTGATTATGAGGGAATTATATGTTCAGGAATATTAAAGGTGGCCCTTAAATACCTGATTTTAAGTATTTATTTGATTAAGCTCATTGTTTATCATTTTCTATTCATCGTAAAAGTGAGAATATGTACAAAGATAAAGAGTTTTTCTTGTGGGAGAACTTGAAACGAGAAATTACAGAGTATGTATATTGATTCTTGGTATTTGATAATTTTAAGGCTGAGAGACATAATTCTAAAGGGATGTTACAACCATTACCAATACCAAAATGGAAATTGGAAAACATCACCATATATTTTGTTTCCAGACTCCTCAAAACATCTAAAGGCCATAATACAACGTTGGATTTAATCGGGCACCTTTCAAAGTCATCACACTTAATTTATATCAAATAATATTTCTCTCTTGATTTTATTTTTATAATATACATTAAAGAAGTGGTAAGGTTTTATAGAGTACCATGTTACATTGCGTCTAATCCAGATCTAAGGTTTGCCTTGAGGTTCTAGAAAATTCTTCCTTGGGCTCTAGATATAGAATTGGGTTTCAGTACTACTTGTCATCCTTAAACATATGGTTATTCTAAGATAACCATTAAAACCCTATAGGATATACTAATATCTGTTTCTATGGATTTTAATGGTGATTGGGATAAAACCCTTCCTCTAGGCTAATTTTCTTATAAAGATATCTTTCCCTCAATCTTTCACATAGATCCTTGTGAATCCCTCTATGGGAAAAAGTAAGTAAATATAATGTTATAGGATGAAGTTACAGAAATAAAAATATTATTTTCTATGTAAAATGAGAAAATGATAGAGAAATTTGGTTTTATTTAGTATCATATCAAGGTAGCTCATAGTTTATAGAAACATTTTGGTGAAAATTCTCGGTGAAAATTGGAATTCTAAATTGGTGGAAATATATTTATTTAAATTTATACATGGATGAAGATTAAAAGATTTGAAAATAATTAAAATGTGGTCCTTATATATATTTACCATTTGAGATTACTCATTGATTAAAGACAATATCTCATCACATGGAAATTCCAATGAACCTCACTCAAGTTCATGATTTGTTTCATTTTGTACTCATGTGGAATTGTATACTGAATCCATCAATTGTACTAAAACCATAGGTTATACCATTGGGGAATGATCTTTCTTATGATGAATAACTAGGAGAAATATTATACCATAGAGATAAAGTTTCACGGAACAAGACTACTCACTTGGTTAATGTTCTTCGGAGGAATCAAAAATTCGAAGAAACTACATGGGAACCCAAGGTTGTGATAAAACCAAGATATCCCCATTTGATTGTATCATAGTAAAAAAATAATTTCCTAAATTCATTTTATGGGGGGGTGAATGTAACTCCTTGATATTTTATGATATAATTCTTTTCAAATACATTTAATTTCTTTGATATCTTTTCATACATGCAACACTGCATTTAGAAAATCGACAATATACAATTAAAATATTATTATTTAATGTGATAGTTATAAATGAGATGTTAGATTAGTGGGTACCAATAGAACTAACTAAATTATGAAAAATTCATATCTTACATATATATAAAATGAAATTATTTTTTATCAATTAATTAGAAATGAAAATAAAAATCATTTCAGAATAAAGGGATTGTTTTTTGAAAAAACAAATTTTTATGTGCATGATGTGATTTTATATTAAAAACTAAATTGAACACTCTTGGGGAATTATTTTAATAAAATTGATATATTATATATTAAATAAAATGTTTTAACATTCATCTAATGTTTTATCTAGGCATGGGATAGAAATAAATCCAATTTTATGTTTATAAATATATTTTTCTAAAAACCAATTTTCATTACTTTTAGCACATTTATTTTAAAGTAAATTTATACCACCAATAGAAATTAAATTTTGAGAAACTTTTTATATATTTTTATTTTGGAGTTAAAATGTTATATATGGCCCTTTTATTTTTAGGCATCATGAATCGTAACCGTGTAAAAATTTATCACCTCAATAAAGGGTAAATTGAGTTAACCTAGGTTAAAACTAAATATTAAGTTCTTTATTTATCATATTAATTCTTATTGGATAAATTTTCATAGACTCCTATCACCTTAGGATCTAAAGTTAATTTTTTTAAGGGATATTTGTCCATGAAAATGACCTATAATAGCTAAATTGAATAAAAAACAAAAATGTCACTCTCTTACTTTTAAATATCTATTATGTGTTCGTATAAGAAAAAAGTGAGTTATAAATGAATATTAATGGTTATTTTTTAAATAATGAAATTATTTTCATGATGGTAATTTATTTATAATTTTAATTAATTATATAGTACCTTAAAAATTTACACAATGTAGACACGATATTTATTCAATTAATAGAAAAATAAAATTAATGATTATAAAAATATTAAAATTAATATAATTTGATTGATTTATAATGTTCTGCAAATTTTATAGATTAATATAACATATAAGTGTTGTTTTAAATGATTATATTCTAATTATAGATTCTTTTTTGTGTCTTTAGTGTCAAATGAAATGAATATTGTCAAAAATGAAATTATTGATATTTTAAAGAAAAAATATTTTATTAAATGTCTTAAAAATCATAAAAATATTTAATGATGTAAAGGTGGATAATATAGGAACTAAATTTCAGTCCATGCCCATTTATGATTAAATTTACACCTAATAAGTGATGGTATCAGGGCATCAGTGGAAGCTAATGATCCATGGATTTTAATTTTTTCCATCACCAAGACAACAAGTCATGTCATCCTCAGTGATCTGAGCCGCGACATGGTCCTAGGGATCTTGAATCAATTAAACAGAGAATAAAAAATAAATAGAACATGTACCTCATTCTGAATCGAATCACGCAAGACTACAGCAAGTCATCGGTGATCATTTTATTAGGGATATGATGTCAAACCCCTCGATATTATCCACACACACTCCAAGAATCCATAAACACATTGTTCTTCAAATTATGGGTGCTATCGTGGAGCACTGATGATCCCTTCGATGTCACAACGATCACCTCAATCTTATGTCTTCTATCCATTGAAGGTGCCTTGTATCTATCGCTCAGAGATATAAACTCTCTCTAGAAATAAGAAGGAGATAAAGGCTATGATTCCAAATTCATGAAAAATACATGGAATGAGCTTCGCTTCTTGTTTATAAAGTTGGAGGTGTTGATACCTAGTTAGGGTTCCCCAGCCCCTGGAAATAAATGACCCACAAAACAATCAATAAATACTTATGACAAACAAAACCACATCATAAATATTATTTAAATTTATCAAATGACTATAATATATATTAAATGTATTACATCATAAAACAGAGTCATTTAAATCAACTAATAATTCTCAGTAATATTAAATGAACCAAGAATATTAAAATAATATTTATTTGAATAATATTATTCCTCGTATTTTATTAAACACTTGTTAACATTTTTAATATATAAATTTGTCCCAATTATTATTAACTTTAAAAATAAATATTTTTTTATTTATCAGTGGTCGATAACTTGAAAAACTCTCGGACCTCACAGTGGGGCCCACCAAGTTCTATATACCTATTCAGCTGAATAGGGTAGATTCTTGATTATGTTATTGTGTGTGACCCTCTTGGCCATTATCTTTATAATAGTGAATAATATTCACAAACCATGTTTATAGTCTAGAAACCCCTCAAGAAACCTAAAGATATAAGGAATAGTCATAGTAGGGACAACCAACCTATAAACATGCATTGTGTAATATAATCTCTTTGTCTTTAGAAATCTCATAAAGTAGGATGCACACTTTTGTCGCCATCCTTTCTTGCTTTATTGTTTGTTGACCTAATCAGGTTGATTTACCTTTAACTATCTTAGCCAAGTATTTTTAAATATACTACCATATTGATCAACGAGGCCCAATATGTATTACTCCCACAACTTATAAGCGAAAAATTTTATCCTAATCATTCCACCAATGTCATGCCATCAATGAAGCACCCAACACAACCTACCTTGCCACAATTTCATTATCATATTTTTTTCTTACATCAAAGTACACGATAAAATGGTACACATTGATAATGATCTCAAGTTAGGAGACTAATACAAATATCCATAGATCTGAACAACCAATGACACTTGAAATATGTGGTGTTCCTATGGGTGGGTATGTCCTCATGATCTAAACTACTTGAGATCAACAAGTGTGAAATTCATGACAATAACTCTCAAT
Source organism: Viscum album (assembly GCA_963277665.1). Lineage (NCBI taxonomy): Eukaryota > Viridiplantae > Streptophyta > Magnoliopsida > Santalales > Viscaceae > Viscum > Viscum album. The sequence goes on along the minus strand of OY728137.1, from coordinate 297,947,896 downwards.
ACTTATGATCCACTAGTACTTGATTGTCAATAATTAACTATTTCTAATCAGTATAATGTATCTAGGCCATAATACCTATATTTAATATTAATATCATAGTATCTCAAGTTTCTCATTATATCCTAGAATATTCTATAACCTTTTGACGTGGAAATTAATCTATATACATTACCATTTAATAGTGGATGTAGAAATGTATACACAAAAATGGAAAGAGTACATCATGCATGTCTCACTGTATACATGAAATGATAATCAAAATTACTGATATAGTTAGGTCTAGGGAACCCACTCTTACGACAATAAGTAAAATTATAACCCTTTAAGAGTGAAATGGATATTACCAAGGATGAGGTTTAAATAGGTTATCTAAGAGGTTAAACCTAAATTTAAGGTTTAAAGCACTGCCTAAACATGTAAAAACTTTATTGTTTGATGGGATTTCAACAAAATCCTACCTTATCTTCTAATATAAAAACACTTAGAAGAATTTTGTTAGATAATTAATTTTTTATATTTTTAATATTTTAGTAAATTCCAAGAGTCCCCCTCCCCACTTATAAAAGGGAACCCCTAATTTCTCTTATTTACACCACATTGAACCTTATAACTCAAAAAGCAACCAAATTATCTTTTAAAAATAGTCATCTACATTTTAGAGTATATGGTCTTCCCATTAGTCCAACCATAGGATCCTTATGAGGGGATCTAAATGATCTCTTTCAATGAAGAGGTAATCACATTAATAAATCATTTTCTTTTAAAATATTATTTTACCTCCTATAAATATGTGGTGTTTATCATAAAATAATAAATTAATTATCCTAAATATACTTATATTGTATTATTATTATGAAACCACCATTATCCACTCTCTTTCTCATCAAATGGGCTGTGAAAGTATCGCTCGTGTGTGTGTATGAATTACCTTCTCCATATAGCGATAAAATTAATTTTTCATCACCCTATTTTATGTATGAGTATTGTGATGGTTACAACATTAATATATGATATTTATGATATAATTTTTCTTCTTACCTTACAATCCATTGTAAGATGATAACATCACCCATGTTTACGTGTGGACTACCACCTCCACGAAGCAATGTGATTTGTTTTTCATGTACACTATACATGGATTCTAATAAGGATTGATTTTATCAATATATATAATTTATATGATATTATAATGATTATATAAAGGTGAATTATTTTTTATCTTTCTATTACTTTATTCATTGAAAAGTAAAAACATCATTCATGCATACGTAAGACCTACCCTCTCCAAGAATGGTGTAACTCGTTTTTTTATCTATAACTTTTATGGATGAATATAAATATATATAATGAATACATATAACATTATTATGGTGATTAAAATCCTTGAGATAATTGAACTATGATCAAATTACAAGAACTATAACTACTGAACCAAAATTTATATGAAAAATTAAAACAGTTAACACCTATAAATAATGATTTTAATAAGGAAATATTGATAAATGGGTGTTAAAATGCTATAAAGGGAAAATATATGATATTATAAGTATATAAATGATTATATTAATTAATTATACTAAATGAAAATTTATTATATAGTAGGATATAGAACCTTCAATATATGTGGAACTTGAGGTAAGGTATTTCTATTTCAATCCTATTTTAATCAGGATGGTTTATACTTGAATTTAAATTGAGGAAATTATATGATTGATATTAGATAAATCCATTTAATTTTATTGCCCCATTTTTATTGACTACGAATACATGTTCTCTATTTATTTTACTCTCCTTATGAACTCAATATACAAAAATAATATTTTTTAAGGAAATCTGACTTTATTTCTTCCTGCGGTCGAAAATCATTTTTCTTCCATATACATATTTTTTAAAAATGTTTTAAAGAATGTTTTTAATTTTGTTATATAATTATTTAAATCCATTTTTACCAATGATTTATTTTTAACAAAAAATTCTAAAATTATTATCCTTGTTATTTTCCAAATGAGTTACTTTTTTACTTTTTTTACAAAGGGGTGAAAGAAATGGTTTCTTTTAACGTATACAGAATAAATAGAAATTTACTAAAATTATAACCACTAAATAATTTGAAGACTCATTTATAATTTTACAAGGTTATTTACAAAGTAAATTACTTCCATTATATTTTGTAAATTTTTATATTTCAAATAAGTGATTTCCTCCTGAAAATGTTTTTTTCATTAGGAAATATTCCAAATGATCTTTTAAGGGAAATTTCATATAAGATAAAATCTTTTTTATTTTACATATTATTTAATAGGGATATGATCCAATGATACCATTATTATTATTTATATAGATGGTTTATGATTATGGGAATAGAAGACAATGAAGCTCATTCATCTTCTATGGGTTATTCAATGGTGAATTGATGAAATGTATATGAAAACCATTTCTTTTCCATAGGTTATTCCATATTGAAATGTTTGTGAAACTTGTTTCTTTTTCACAGGTTATGATATGATGAATGTTTTATGATCTTATGGCATGAATATTTATGATTTTAAATATGTGTTATTTTATGTAAATTTATATACCACATTCATCCTAATCTTTTTTTAAGTGGGCCACAAGAATCATGAAATTCGAGATTTAAGAATTCAAGTGTGAGCTATCTATGAATATTTTTAAGACATAATGCTTAAGCAAGATCAAAGTTTTTTGAATGATATAGTTCAAGATCCATCCTCCAGTGCACCTCATGTTGTTTTCACTTCATATATTGATCAAAATTAGATTAGACAGATTATGTGGGGAGAAAATAAAGATATTTTTTATGGATTATAAGAGTATAGAAACATTATTCAATCAGATATTGAATCTCATACAGAAAAAGTATTTGAGGAAGTAAAGGTTGAAACTATACATGTCTATAGATATAGAAATGTTATTAATAAATCTATTTATTATTATTTCAATGGAATCTTCACTAAAATTAATTTCTATAATCTTATTTTCTCTCTATCTATAGATTTTTGGATGCCTCTAGTCACTCAAGATTTTAAATATCAAGTACCATGAATGAATATTTCAGAATGTTTATTGGAAATTTTTTTAAAGGAATATAATTGTCTTTTAACCATTATGAATCATGGTAATTGAGTTATAGGAAATTTAACGAAGATAAGGAAACAATATTTGTATGTTTCCCATATAGCTATTGTATCTACCTATGTAGTTCCTTTCAGAACTTATACTCATCCATATTCTTCATATGCTCATATGCCTCCCTCTATTTCTCCTACCATCCCACATTTTAGATTTACACTTATTCAAATAATAAAACACCAAAGGATAGAATCTAATTCCATTTTCATTGATGATTCTCTTACTCCTCTTACAAATACATATCATGTTCCCTAAGGAAAGGGAAAAGATATGATTGATCCGAAAGCTTCTTGAGAGAAGGATTCTAATTTAGATTCTAATTAAAGTCCCCATTAGGGTTTTTTTTACATATCTTGTTGTATTTTTTACTTTTTGAGATTAATGGAATGTCAATTTTTCATCTTTATTTTCTATATCTAAATGGACCTTATTTATTTACTCTTGTATCCAATTTTTCTATGATTATACCATCTCATGTATTTTTTTATGTCTATTGTGATAATCACTAAAGAGGGAGAAATATATGGTTTTTATGTTCTTTCTTCACTATATTTAATTCTATTTTGTGAAATATATCATTCCATGATTTTTGATCATCAAAACAGTTTTCAAAGTCTAGAAAATCCTTATTTCATTGATCCCAAATCATTATTATCACTATTATTATTTATGTGTGTTATGGTAGAAATATTTTTTGTTAGTAAAATTACTAAGTACATAACTAAAAATAAGAATAGAGTGGGATAACCATGAAACTAATAAAACTACCATGAATTCATGCTCAAAGCATCTAACAAAGAACACTTGACCAATAGTGATAATATTTTATCAACTATATATTGTCCAAAATTAATCGAAGAAGGAATTAATGACCTACCATAATGTTCTAATTGGAAACAAATTAGGACTTACCATATAAAACAAATCACTGACTATATGTATATTATATCATGATTAGTTATAAGAGAAAATGACTTATCATATGAAAAACTATGAAGAGCAGATTTACCATAATGACTAAATTTATCAAGTGGACTATTTTTAATAGAAAATTAATCTACCATGTGGTGTCCAACCATAGTAGTGATCTACCACAATACATCAAAGAAATTGGCTCAGAGTCTTCTCTACTATAAGAAAATGATTTTGAAGTGGATGACCTACCATGTTTTATTTAAAGCTTCGATATCAAAACTTTCACAATTAGTGATATCTATTAGAGAAGTTAATGGTTTTAAATATAAGTAATATTAGGTTTAAATTTCTTTTTTTAGGATATCTCTCTACGAATAATAAGAACACTCATTCATGGAAAGTGTGAGGTGATATTTTTGAAAATCCTTAAATCTTTCTTTTTTCTACACCACGATAATATATTCCTATATGAAATCATAAAATTCAAGAAGAAGGATTCATTAATTATTGATATTAATCAAAAAAAAGGATTGATAATTCAAGTAAGAGAAGATTATTTATCAACCAAAGTGGATTAGAGGTTGAGTAACATGAAGCTACTTAAAATACTTTTTTCTCTCTCTATTTTTTGTTTTCATATTGTGTTGTCCTTAAATTTATTATTAATCCATTTATTTCATCACATGTATTGAAAAGAGTAAATCTTTAATATATATTCTTCTAATTATTTACACTTATTCTACCAAATAAAATGGTGAAAGTGGCATGGTTTTTCCAAGACTATCATGTGTTTTGTTGTATCTATAAAACCTAATCCAAGTTTTGGAACTATTTATTAGGATTCAATAAACATCCATAAAAGTGTCTTACTATCAAGTGGATTGGATTATTTACCAGGTTGAAATTGAAACTCTCTTCTTTATTCCACCATTTTATTTAATCTTTTCTTTCCTACAATGTTTTCATTTGGTTTAAAATTGGATTTCCAAATTTTTTTTCAAAGAAACTTTTATTATAAATATTTTCAAGTGATATATATAGTATTTAGGGAGAGTAAAATATATTTTCCTATTTTAAATAGTAATTGGTTATTACTTTGATAAATTATTACCAAATATAAAATTATATATACCTACTTCATATATGAATTTACACATTATTTTAAATTGTGGGGATTTCAAATTGATTTTAGATTAGTGTTTTAAAATAATAATTATGTCAGAAACTCAATTCACCCCTTCACCATCTGAATCTATCGCCTTGTACCAACATCATGACTAAATAACCAATCATTTTTAAAAATTGTCATGATAATCACAGTGTTTTTCTCAATTTTGACAATAGAATACATGTTTTCTAACAAAAATGTAATTTTTAAATTTAAAACATTCAATTTTTATGGAATTTTTTAGTCAACATTATTATTTTAATTAGGTAATTCTTTTAATATTACGGTTCATTGGAAAATATTATAATCATATGGAATGAAATTAAAAGTCGCAGACAAAGATACTCAACGATAATAAAATTAACTAAATAAGCAGTTGATAAATCACATCTTCATTATCTCTATGAAATAAAAAATTACAATCATCATAGGAACCTACCTCTTCATGGTGTCAAAAAACTTTTTAGAACCATGTAATATACCCAATCATTATAAGAAAAATTATTTCCACTTTTAAATATATATTATCAAAAATACTGGTAGTACTATAAAAATATATATAAAAAAATTTATTAAATATTCTATGTGAAATTGTAATTACATTCAAAAATACCTCTTTAGAGAACTTTGTTAGAGGATTAAATATGATATCATTCATAAATTTACAAATGTAATTACCACAATAAATGTAATTTCATTGTTTTAGAAACTATAGAAACATTGAGAAAAACAATTAATGTGTTTTGAAATATGTTTTGATATATTTTTCTATATATGTTTTGATAGTGAAACCTTATTATATATACCCTAATACTTATCCAGTTCTAGAAATCCATAGTTTTATTGAGTGAATTTTTCATCCTCACACAATGGTTTTGATTATAAATAAATATCACCTTGTCCTAAAAAATACTTGTTAATACATAATATAAAACATATATTTTTATTATTATTATTAAAATACTAAATTTAGTGTATTTTAAATTCAAAATGGAAATCATGTGCGATCAATTTATTGGATATTAGTGAAGTAGATCCAAAAATATATATATATGTTTTGAGTATCTAAATTGAGCATAACAAAAATTTATTGAGTCTTAAAGAAACCAAAAAATATAAGTAATGGAAAGAAATGAAAATATATTCTATTTGATTAGTGTGTAGAGTTCTTCCCCTACATTGTAAGTATTATAAAATTATTATCATCCATTATTTTCTTTTTAAAAGTTCTGGAAACAGGGTGTGCTCTTACTAAAATTTAATCTTTCTCCAAAGATGTTTTTCTGTAGTGGTTACAATAGGAATAAAAATGCAAATATATTTTCATAGTGTCTTTTCTTTACAATGGTGTGATATGTGCTCCTATAGAAAATATAAAGAGTATTAAACTATAATTAACATAGTAGATAAATTATTGGATAAAAATACTATAAAAATATAACTCATCTATACATTCACAACTGAGGATACCAACCATTCATTCTTGATAATTTCATTTACATTATTAAGAAAGCTGTATCAGAAATGAACTCTATATAATTTTTTTTATTATATTCAATATTGGCCATATTTTTATCTTTGAAAATTGTATGTTAATGAACTTATAACATTAGAATATGTGATTATGAAATTATTGGGGTAAAGGTACTATCGAAAGGTATTTTGAACTATTATTTTAGCTTTTATATTGTTTGGAATTTTCCTTTTGTTTCTCCTTTATAATAACATAGCTCACTCGAAACCTATTTCCATTAATTGTAAAAGGTTTTTTATATTAAATAAATTATAAATTTCATACATTATTTTCATCATATAACTTTATAGTATTAAATAAACATGATATGAAAGTTCCAATATAAATTTCCATTGGGTAGACATCAAGATCATCAAGGGGAATGGGCAGCTTAGTTCTTGGATCATGGGATATGTAAATCCCTACTCTCATATGATATTTTAGAAGGTTTTTATTTATTATAACATTAAATTGAATATTATACATTATACATCGCATAATAAGTAAATTAGTGGGAGTTGATAGACATAAATAACAATCAATTTCAACCTGTAGAATTTTAATACATGAAAGGTATTAGTGGTTTTTTTATTTTTATTTAGTCGAAATTACAATAGGCCTTTGAGTGGAATGGAAAGCTTAAAAACTGGGGTGTTGTAAAGACCCAAAATTTCTATGAAATTTTTTTGAAAAAAATACATGGGAATTTTACGAGTCCGCAGTTTCTGATGGCACTTGATTCTGAGGCTCGGTGTGCCCGGAATCAATTTCTGATGTTTTTTTGGGTACGTTCAATAAACGTACGAGCAGGATTTTATATCTTTTGAACCGGTGCTTGGAACTGAAATCTGAGGGCACCATTGAACTCGCAGCATCCGTGATTTCTTAGAGAGACATTCACCACAATTGCGTTCTAATGAAAATAGGAGTTAGTTTTTGGAGTTTTAAACTAAATTGAAAAAAATAGTGTTAACTTTATTTTTATTGTGGTGGTTAAAACCTTCAAGTGGAGGTTAGGGGTGGGGGACACCACACCCCATGGGAGGTTATGGTGGTGGGTCCCAACCAAGCATAACCTCCCTTGGGAGGATATTTAAGGTGGGGACCACCAGATCATCTAACCCCTTTAACACCCCATTTAAGTGTGGTGACCCTTCGACTCCCCATTTATGGAGCCACAAACCATGAAACCTTGGAACTCCCTTAATTAAATTGTGCATACACACAAGAATTAATTAAGTGGAGCTCCCCTTAATTAATTCCCTGTAACACCCCGAGATTTTATGAAAAATATTCTTTTAATTTCATTAATTTCTTGTGTTGTACGCTACACCAAGATTACCTTGCACTATACGCAACACCGTATTAGCTTGCAGTATAGGCAACACTAATCTTGGATCATGTTACACACAATTTCATGTTTTTTCGATAGTAGTTATTCTACATAACATTGAGTATATATATATTTATATATATATATTCAATGTATTTTGTTATACGCAACAACAAAGGAGTCGTTCACTACACGCAACCCTTACTTGGCTTGCATTACACACAATCGCGACTATCAACGATAGCGTGTGTTGTACGCAATACCGAGTTTCGCTAAACAACGATATATTATATAAACTAGCCGTTATAAATAGTAATACCCACTTTTTGAAATTTTTTAAATTTTAATTTTCAAAATGAACTTCATTTTTGGATTCGGAATATCAAAATTAGCCTAGGGTGAAATTTTGGTATTTTTCTGAAAACTTTCAATTTTTGATGAATAGTGAAAACACTAGGTTACTATTTAAAAATCGAATTTTTATTTAAATAATTATTTATTTTATTTAAATTTATTTTATGTCAGAATTGATACATAATACCTATATAAGTTCAATGTAATTCATTGGAGTCATTTTATAATAATTTTAGATATATAAAAATTTTATTGAATTTTTTACCGTCTTTTACCCACCTCCTAGGAAAATTTGCAAATTTACATAAAACTTAATTTTACCGCTTTTGTGAATGGAATTTAAAAAATCCAAGAGACACAGTTTATGTCAGTATGTAAAATGTGGTTCAATGAGATAAAAATAATTTTTAGTGAATAGTAACTTTTTACTTTTTTACGACGGTTAAAAGTAAATAGAGTAATTAAGGTTAAAATGATATTATTATTACCCTAAAACATGTCCTAATTCTATTGGATAAGTGTAATTCGACCAAAAACAACCTTAGGAATAAAATATGACAATTTAGGCCCACTTGGATTAGATTAGGACATTTAATATTAATTTATTTAAAGAAGGGTTAAAATAGTTAAAATCAAAGTTTAATAAGTAAATCATTTTTAATATAGGGTTATACATAAGATAAATTCAACTATAAATATTAATTAGAAAGATAAAACGATTTCCTACATAATGGTATTTTATTTGTAATTTTTAGACTTTAAATAATTTAATTTATTTATGACACGATGATGATGTAGTAATTATCTTATTAATGAAATATTGACATAATTGATGTTATAAATACTTAAATAAATGTAATTTGAGACTTTTTATGAATTACACCAATTTTATAGGTTAATATGATATTTTAGTATTGATTTAGTTAACTTTTTTCGAACTAATCATTCTGTTATGAGTTTCACAAAAATCAATTACCAAATAGTGTCAAAATTGACATAAAATAGTTTTTAAAAAAAATATTATATTATTAATTTTTATTTTATTCCAAAAAATCTAATTTTCGGCCAAATGACATAGATAAGGTTATATATATTAATAATAAACAACTTGAGGTTCGTTTGGCTTGTTATAGTAAGTTTATTAACCTTATGGTGTAAGAAAACAAGAAGACACGATAAAAGAAAACTTATTTAACTTAAAGTTTAATCTAAATGATAAGGTTAAAATAGATACCTAAACTTGTCTAAATTATATTGTATGAGATTATTTTGACCCATACCCAGCTTATCTTCGAAATAACTCAATTTAGAGCTATTACAAACCTAATATGACTTTATAATAAAATAATATTTTTAGTTATTCCAAAGGTGCCCCTCTCCTCCCTTATAAAAGGGCACCTCCTCCCTCTCTTCCTCACCCCACTTTGAGCCTTCAATATCGGCCAAACCCTGCCAAATTCTCTTATCGACTTCAATAGAAACATCCTAGAGGTCCTGGTCTCCTTCAAAGAACAATTTTAGTGCCCTAAGAGGAGGTCTCGAAGAGGCGCTTCAAAGAAGAGGTAATGTTTGTTACCAATTCTTTCAACTTTATTTCTTCTTCCACTCCTTCTTATTTAGTTGTTTCATTATGAAGTAATAACATCAGTATCACTCATATACTTATATGTTATTATAAGTATGAAACAACCCTATTTCACCATCTATCCATCCTACGGAAAATGAAATCACCGCACGTGCGTACGTACGGAATACCGTCTCCACGCCGTGGTGTAATCTGTTTTTCCAACAACACCATACCTGGATGGGTATAATGGTGTAAAGAATAACTATACATAGTTATTATAACATCATAATGATTCTGATAAATTGTATCATCCACTCCAATTCAATTCAATAATTATGGGAATGATATCATCACTCGTGCGTACGTACGGACTACCGTGTCCACGACGCAATAAGATTCATTCTCAATGATTAACCATTCATGAATGATTGTAAAGTATATATAATAAGTAATCATGAAATATATTACATAATAATGATACTGGATTTATGTATATATATGCGTGTATGTCAAACACTTAATTCCATTCAATTCAATAAGGAAACGAAAATAGCATTCATGCGTACGTAAGGCCTACCGTCTCTATGAACGGTGTATTTCTTTCCATTTATCGATCTATTATATATATGTATATTCTAAATATATATTATATATAAACCATTTTTTATATTCTGGAATTATGTAATCATGATCTTAGTAATCATATGGATAATTAAAAGTCAAAACATGGACGACAAATGAAACAATTTTACCCAAAACGCTCTTTAACATGGAATTTACAAAAGAACGGGTAATATAAAGTCATAAGTGAACTATATATGATATCATAACAATGAATATGATTCTATAATAAGTCAATGGAATTATTTAAATCATTATACAGGAGGTTCAGATACATACGAAGCATATCGGACGTAAGCTAAGGGACAATCTTGCAATCTCAATTTTTATCTGAGATTGTTTATACTTCTGAATTTACTGGGGAATATTTATCATCCACATCCATGTTTCCTCAATATGTAATATTATTTATATCCTCCTACAATTTTTTAAATCCAATTTTATCCTTCAGTGAGTTTTTAGTAAAATATATTAAAGGAATCTTTTGTCGTTTTTCGTACGAGGTACTTTTTGACTTTTCTGACAAAAGTAAAGAAGAATGTTTTTTTAACTTATACGGCATAAATGGATTTTTAAAACATTATTTCCAAGAAGCTTCCTTTACAAGTTTTCACATTTATTTTTATTCAACTTCTTTTAGTTTTAAATTGTATGACATGTTAAGAAAGGAAAAATGTTTTTGAAGTAGAAAGGATATTTTCCTCAAGAATGGAGTTCAAGTGTTTTATCAAAAGTATGTTCCATCTAAGATAATATTGGGTTCTGTTTCTATCCCTATTATTACATTGATTTGACTATGTTGTGAAGGACTTATTTTTATGAATTCCTTTATCTTATATGAATTGTTTTATGATGTCACGATGTTTAAGAATCCCATTTTTATTACATGGGTTATGCAATGATGTATGATTTTTGATTTTGTGGCACACATAAGAATGGTATCATTATGAGATGGGTGGGACCTATATCTCCCTTGGATGCATTGGGTGAAGATTTATATCTCATGATATAGACATGGATGGAACGGTAAGTTAGTCTGGTTCAGTGTTACAAGACTGAAACGAGGAGTGAACTAAATTCAGAAAGGGACTTTGTCCACTAAGATGGTCTTGGCAGCAATACCTTGGATTCTATGGAAATCATATCATGTGCTTAATGGTTTCCATAATTACATGTTTTATTCCCATGATATTTTATCATGACTGATGTTCCCTTATGATATATGCCTTACGTACTTCCAAGATTCATGTCTTTGCTCAAGATTTTGATGTTTAGATTTTATGTTCAAGTTTTTGCATTCAAATGTTTATGGATTGTTTTATGTTCTCTATGTTTACCCTTACTGGGCATTTGAGCTCACCCCTTTTATGTTTTTTTCCCCAGGATATAAAGAAAGGTTTTAGGAAAGAAAAAAAAGTTGAAGATCTTTATGGGAGATGTTGAAGATCTTTCACCACAATTAGAAGATTATATTCCGAGTTTCCAAAGACACAAAACTATTACGATCCTTGAGTTTTGGTTTTCTTGTTATGTATTAAGTATTCTGAAAAAGTAATGTAATGTCCATGTACGTCAAGCTTCGGTTCTCTACATTCCCCATTTGAATACTTTAGGCCAATGAATTAATAAGATGTCATATTTTATTATTTTGTGGCTGCCATAATCTTTTGGTGGAGACTGGGAAGAACTTGGAGGAACAAATTCTTAAAACGAAGAACGTCTCCTCCTCCAACAAAGAACGATGAACATCTCTCCCGCTTCAACTGAGGCAAGAAGTGGAGGCACCACCGCCCACGAAGAACACCAAAAACATCATATTTTACTGGTCTTCTCCGAACTCTTCCGCTTCTGACGTTGACAAACCGATGCCGCCTTCCTTCGACTTCATCAACGATCATTGTCAAGCGAGGTAGGGGTTTGAGATGAATTTATTTCTGTTCTTCATCATTCAAATTATGGTTGAGATATGCCGATTGATATCAACGCAATGTGGAGGGCCCAAACCGCACGAACATGGCCTGACCCTCCCCCTTGATTATTCTTGTTTGATGACGACGGAGGCAGAGCAATGCGACCAGCGTCGGACCGGCCACGAAGAAACCTACGGCGCAAGGCCGTCGGGTCGCCAAGAGGGCGCGACACCATCATGCCATGCGGAACGAGAGTTTCGGCCATGACGGGCAGTGGCAGCGGCGTGCGGCGCCATCACGCCGTGCGGATGCCAACAGAGGGTTGTGGCTAAGGCGGGCCATGGCGGAGGGTCACAGCACCATCGCGCTGCACCGGCAGATTCGGGAAGCCATGGCCATGCCAGGCCGCGGCAGAAGGGCGGGGCGTCGTCGTGCCGCGTCGGTGGTATGGAGCGACTTGCCGCTCGGGTCAAAAGGGTGGAGGGGTACCCTGTCAGGTCCCGCGTAAGCTGGATCGGTGCCACCCAAATGGTTATACCATTCGGGTGCTAGGGGGTGCGTGCCTTCCCCTCTGGGCGTGGCTAGGGAAGGTTGTCGGGCCGCCTTTGAATGGGTTGCCCACGGGCCGAGCCGCCATCAGGCGGGCCACCCTCGGCCGGGACGCCCTCGGGTCGGGCTACTTCCTCTAACCAGAACGGACCCGCGGACTAGGTCAGACCCCGGTCCAGGCCGGGTTGGGCCGGGCCGGTCCGACTCGGTTGGACCGGACCCGGACCTGTTTGGCCAGTTTACACCTTTTCGCTCATATCTTGGGCTACGAGTGTCCAATCAACGAACCGTCTATGGTGACGGAAATATTAGAGCTTGACGGTTCTTTTGGAATATCCCACTTGAGTTTTGGACATACTTGGAGTATGTTCGGGTTGGTTTGAACCTAAAAACCAACCGGTCCCCTTGGACGGAAATGCCAATTACTCACAGATCGGGCGTCCGATTGACGCGTCATCTGTTTCATTGAGACCCCTATGATGAGGCGGACCTTTGAGATACTACTACATTGGACTTCATGAAACTTGTAGTATCGACTTGTAGCTCGAGGAGCGGACCATCCCGTTGACAAGCGAGCAGATTGCAGAGACCTAGTAGCTGGCTGAGACTTGACGACTGCTGATCGATCGACTCAGAGTGATTCGGATGGCCTAGTGGGGAGCACTTGGTTGTAGTAGTAGACCCATGGTGGAGGAGTGCTTGGTTGTAGTGGCAGACCTGCAGTACTCGACAGAACGAGTACCTCTGTAGGCTGTAAGGGGGAGCACTTGGTTGTAGCAATAAACCCATGGTGGGGAGCACCTCTATGTGAGCGCGGCAGACCCATAGTACTCAATAGGTGGAGTACTTTAGCAATCCAAGGTTAGTGGGAAGCGCTTGGTTTTAGCGGCAGGCCCACTTTACTCGATAGAGGAAGAGTTCTCTAGCCACCATGGTTTCAACAACATGAATAAAAATCCTGGTTTGAGCTAAATCATTGACTTTCGTGTTTTCCTCATGATTGAGATGGGTTGCTAAATAACATAGGTATATGTATGGTCGTATACCTAAGTAAGGGTTATCCATTGGTTTCATAATTGTGGTTATCCTTGTTGGATTTTCGTGAGACCTTGAGGGTCTTGGGGTCCCTACTGAGTATCGTTATACTCACCCCTACACGGGCTATGCCCGCACCTCGTTGTGTTGGATGCAGATGACGAAAATTATTGATCGGGGTAGACAGTGGTAGAACAGGATGGTATCCGGAGGTGGACCACTCGGCGAGACGTACACGGTGCGGATAGAGGGACTTGGGGTGCTAGGGAGGCCATCTGTACCTACCCTTCAGGTGGGAACCCCATAGGACGACCATGTAGCTATTTTACTTCTTTTCTTTAGTTGTACTAGATTTTCAGTTGTTCTGTACTTTATTGTTGGGCTTGTATTTCCGGCCCCTTTACTTTCAGCACACTCTTTTGTATTCAGTTTTACTTAGTGTTTTACTTCCGGCTGCGTACTCTGTTGTGTCTGTTTGGTGTTATAAAGGCAATGCCTTCCCAGTTTAGGGATTTATGCCTTTGGTGCTAGTTTCCAGCCCTTGGCCTATGGAAGGTGGGCTTGGGGTAGTCACGGTACGGGCCCTAGGGGACGGGTCATGACAAATTGTTATTAGAGGCGTTAGTTCTACCGCAGAACGTATGACTCTGATCTTTCTTTTCTATGAATAAATGGTGTTAAGAGTACTAAGTGTAGTTTTTAGTTTATGGAGTCCAGTGTTGGTGCGGCGGCCGACGTATCCATACACTAGGACCCTGACATCTGTATTCCGACTTAGTGCACGAAAACACTGATTGCGTGTGTGTTTACAAAAAAAATTTTAAGTCAGCTCAACCAGGTCATCTCACCAGGTATAATATTTTCACTGTGTCGCATCTGTTTCTTTCTGGATGCCTCCCCGTAGACGACCATTTTGAGCCCCGAGATTCATGCACACTGACAGCCCACCGAGCGATGAGGCCTCAGTGCAGGGTCCTCTTCTAGTATGGGCACCAGCGAAGGCACCAGTGGTACCACTCCCTGTTGGGCCACCGATTCCACCAGCCCAGCAGCAGATGATGCATGCCGCTTAAGGGCATTTCATGAGTTCCAGAGCCAGAGGTTACCCAGGTTTAGGAGAGAGACGGACCCACAGGTGGCTGAGGATTGGATGGAGGTTGTGGTGAGAGTCTTCAGGATAGTAGGGACACCATCAGACTTCATGGTGATCCTTGCTGCTAGCCTCCTTCAGGCAGCAGCAGGCAGATGGTGGAGCCTGATGCTCCAGACGCATGATGAAGTGACCCTACTCTAGGCAGACTTTGAGAGCCTGTTCTGAGCAGAGTTTGTACTAGCCACCCTTCGTGCGGTGTGGATATAGGAGCTACTGCATCTACATCATGGTAGTATGATGGTGGCGCAGTACTCAGTGAGGTTCGCCGACCTCTCTCGCTACTCTACAGATATGGTACATGACCCATTCGTCAGGGCCCGGACCTTCGAGCAGGGGCTTAGGCGAGAGATCAGATCCTCGATGATCTCCCTCAGCATCCCAACTCAGGCAGGGGTGTTAGAGGGAGCCCTCCTAGTGGAGAGTTTCCCTACTGAGCAGTCACCAGCAGTGAGACCCTCTAATAGTCAACATGCATCGGAGTCTTCCATAGCTGGCAGTAGACAGATGACATAGAGGTCCAAGAGCACCAGACCTAAAGGTGGTCGACCGCAAGACTCGGGATCAGATGTGCGAGGCACCCGGGGTGGAGATAGGCTTGCCAAGAGCTGGCAGTGTTACTCAAGCGGAGGACAGGGTCACATAGCTCGTGACTGTCCGACCCGCCGCACTGACAATCAGCAGACAGTTGAGGGACCTCCCAGGCAGAGGCAGAGGTTCGATCGAGGAAGACGTGGCAGAGGAGCTGGATGTGAAGCTGGAAGTGGACGTCGTTTTTAGGTGCTACCGCCACCACCACCAGGAGGTCCACCCCGATCGTAGGGAGTGAGTGGATAGGGGAGACCACAGCTTCAGGCAGCTGAGGCCTATGATCACGGTGCTCCAGAGATGATTCGAGGTACGATCTGTGTCTATTCCACCTTAGCTTCAGTTCTTATAGGCACAGGTGTCAGTCACTCTTTCATTCCCACTACCCTCATTTAGAGCACATAGATTTCGACAGAGCTGTTGGCTCGATCTTTACAGCTAGAGACTCCTACGGGAGAAGACTTGACGATTACGCACTGGTGTCGGTAGTGTGAGCTTACTCTAGGAGGCGAGAGCTTCGGCTAGGATCTCCTCGTAGCGGCTTTGAGGCCTTACGATGTCATCTTGGGTATGGACTGGTTATCTACAGTCCATGCTCAGATTTACTGTATTATGCACAAAGTGCGGTGTGTTCACATAGATGGGACTGGGTTTACCTTCACCAGTGAGAAGAGAACCTTTGCAGCACAGGACGGACTTACTCAGAGGAGGGTGTAGCCAATCACTTCATAGTTGGCCTGCCTTACCCTCAGAGCAGTTGACGTGGAGATTCCGAGTTATCCTGTAGTGAAGGATCAGTACGTGGATGTTTTTCCTGATGATGTTCTAGGACTGCCTCCTCGTAGATACGTGGACTTATATATTGACATGTACCCCAGAACGACACTGATATCTACTCCAGCATATCGGATGGCTCCCGCTGAGCTTTGGGAGCTGAGGGTACAGCTAGAGGACTTGCAGGGGAAGGGATTCGGCTGGCCTACTGTTTCTCCCTGGGCAGCCCCGTTTCTGTTCACCAAGAAGGCGGATGGGAGCTTGAGGATTTGTGTCGACTACCGTTGCCTGAACTAGGTGACAATGAAGAACAAGTACCCACTCCCAAGGATTGATGGCCTCTTTGATCAGCTCAAAGGAGCACGATCCTTCTCAAAGATAGACCTCAGATCAGGCTGTCAACAGTTCAGAGTTCGAAACAAAGATGTGCAGAAGACGACCTTCTGGTGTCGATACAGCCACTATGAGTTCTTGGTTATGTCCTTCAGCATAACCAATGCTCCAGAAGTGTTCATGGGACTCATGAACAGGATATTCATGCCATCCCTCGATCGTTTTGTCTTAGTCTTCATCAACGACATACTAATCTACTCGATTACTGAGGAGGAGCATGCCTACCATTTGCAGGTACTACTGGACACACTTCAAGAGCACCATCTTTATAGTAAGCTCTCGAAGTTCCAGTTTTGGATTCGAGAGGTTCACTTCTTGGGTCACATCATCTCGAAGGCTATATTTTTAGTGGATCCAGAGAAGATTGAGGCGGTACTTTCTTGGGAGCCACCCAGGAGTGTGACGGAGGTACGAAGTTTCCTGGGTTTGGCTGGATACTATCGGAGGTTTGTTCCAGACTTCTCGAAAGTTGAAACACCACTATAATCCATGAAAAAGAAGGGGAAACCCTTCGTGTGGTTAGAGAGATGCCAGTAGAGCTTTCAAGAGCTGAGGAAGAGGCTGACTAGTGCCCCCATTTTGAGGCTTCCAGAGGAAGGCGTGGGGTATGTAGTCTACTGTAACGCATCATAGACCAGAATCGGGTGTGCCCTGATACAGGAGAAAGTTGTGATCACGTATGGTTCTCGGTAGCTGATACAGCATGAGCATAACTACGCTACCCATAACCTGTAGTTAGCAATAGTGGTCTTCGCCTTGAAGATGTGGTGGCACTATCTTATGGGCGAACGTTTTATAGTCTACTCTGATCACAAGAGTCTCAAGTAAATATTCTCTCAGAAGGACCTGAACCTGAGACAGTGGTAATGGATTGAGTTCTCCAGGACTATGACTTTGAGATAGTCTAAACTCCTAGGATGGGGAACATTGTAGCAGATTCTCTCAGTATAAGATTAGGCATACAGCTTCTAGGAGAGGCGACAGAGCAGTTGGCTGCCTTACAGATATACTTTGTAGATAGGGATGGAGCAGCCTATCTACAGTCTCTCGCAGTCACTCCTTCACTTCTTCAACGAGTCAGGGAGGCTCAGTGTGGATATGTTGACTGTGAGACGTGGCGTGCTTAGATATCCACAAGGCAGGCACCTGATGGATTTTCTGAAGGTGGGGAGCACGTCATCCTCTTCAGGGGATGTACCATGGTACCAGGTGCACTTCAAGAGGAAGTGTTGAGGGAGTTCCACACTTCCCCTATAGAGGTACATCCAGGAGAGGCAAAGATGTATCCGGACCTCAGACAATAGCAATGGTGGCCAGGTATGAAGAAGGCAGTAGCAGAGTTTGTCTCATGGTGCCTCACTTGTCAGCAAGTGAAGGCGGAGAACTAGGTACCAGCAGGCTTGGTACAACCCTTGGAGGTCCCAGAGTGGAAGTGGGATGTTATATCCATGGACTAAGTGATGGGTCTTCCACGTACATCTAGGTGTCATGATTCGATATGGGTGATCAATAACAGACTCACCAAGTCGTCCCTCTTCCAACCGATCAGAGAGTAGGGATCAGTAGAGACCTTAGGATGCCTCTATGTGCAGAAGATTGTGCGTTTTCATGGAGTACCTTCTTTTATTGTCTCTGACCGTGACGCACAGTTTACTTATCAGCTATGGAAGGGGTTTCAGGAGGATTTCAGGACGCAGCTACATCTGATCACCGCCTTCCATCCTCAGATGAATGGCTAGACTGAAAGGACCATTCAGACTCTCGAGGACATGCTCTGTGCTTGTGTCCTCGACTTCGGTCGTAGCTGGGATGTCCACTTACCTTTGGTGGAGTTTTCCTACAACAATAGTTATCACTCCACCATTGGTATGGCACCTTTTGAGGCCTGGTATGGTCGGCCTTGCAGATTTCCACTGTGCTGGACAGACCCAGGAGGGTCAGCACTAGTGGGACCAGAGATGGTATGCGCTACCATGGAGAAGGTGCAGATCATCCAGGAGCAGATGAAGACTGCACAGAGTAGGCAGAAGTCATATGTTGATTGGAGACGGAGACATTTGGAGTTCAAGGATGGTGACCACGTCTTTCTACAGGTCTCACCTCAATGAGGTCTACGGAGATTTGGCCGAGGCAGCAAGTTATCTCCGTGATTTATCGGACCTTTCCAGGTTCTCCGCAGAGTAGGCGAGGTGGCTTACCATCTGGCTCTTCCACCTCAGTTGCATCAGGTGAACGACGTCTTCCACATATCTCAGCTGAGGAGATATGTTCACAACCCATCCCACATCATCGACCACGGGGAGCTGGACATCGATGATGGTGTAAGTTTCACAGAGCTTCTAGTGGATATTGAGGATCGATAGGAGCGGGTCCTATATGCACGGTCGATACCTCTGGTGCGTGTTCACTGGAAGCATGGGAACCTCCACGGGAGCACATGGGAGTGGGATACTCAGATGCGTACTCAATACCCCCATTTTTTCCCATAGTTCAAGTTGTAGCTTATGAGGGCATGAAGCCCTGAGGTGGGGAGAATGTAAAGACCGGGAATTTTTGTGGAATTTGTTTGTAAATACATGAGAATTTGAGGAGTCTCTAGTTTCTGATGGAGCTTGATTCCGAGGCTCGGTGTGCCCGGAATCAATTTCTGAAATTTTGTTCAGGTACGTTCAGTAAACGAACAATCAGGATTTTATATCCTTTGAACTGGTGCTCGGAACTGAAATCTGAGGGCACCATTGAACTCGCAGTGTCAGTGATTGCTTAAGGAGACTTTCACCGCAGTTGTGTTCTAATGAGAATGGGAGTTAGTTTTTGGGGTTTTTAATTAAATTGAAAAAAATAAAGTGTTAAATTTATTTGTATTGTGGTGGTTAAAATCTCCAAGTAGATGTTGGGGTGGGGGCCACCACACCCTAACCTCCCATGAAAGGTTATGGTGGTGGGGCCCACCCTATCATAACCTCCCTTGGGAGGATATTTTATGTGGGGACCACCCGAGCATCTAACCCCATTAACACCCCATTTAAGTGTGGAGACCCTTGGACTCCCAATTTATGGAGCCACCAACCATGAAACCTATGAACTCCCTTAATCAAATTGTGCTTACACACAAGAATTAATTAAGTGGAGCCCCCCTTAATTAATTCCCCATTTGAATTATTTATGCCAACGAATTAATAAGATGTCATATTTTTTTATTTTTTGGTTGTCATAATCTTTTGGTGGAGACTAGAAAGAACTTGCAGGAACAAATACTTCCAACGAATAATGTCTCCTCCGTCAACAAAGAACGACAGACATCTCTCCCTCTTCAACCGAGGAAAGAAGTGGAGGAACCGCCGCCCATGAAGAATGTCGACGATGTCATTTTCGACTCGTCTTCTCCGAACTCTTCCTCTTCCGACATTGACGAAACGACGCCGCCTTCCCGCCACTTCGTCAACGATCATCATCAAGCGAGGTAGGGGTTTGAGCTGAATTTATTTCCTTTATTCATTGTTCAAATTATGGTTGAGATATGACAATTGATATCAACGTAACGTGGAGGGATTGGACCGCACAAACACGGCCCGACCATCCCCCTTGATTTTTCTCGTCTGATGACGACGGAGGTGAAGCTGGGAAGCCGCAGCCAGGTCGGGCCGTGACGGAGGGGCATGGTGCCATCGCGCCACACTGGTGAGGCGAAGCGGCTGGCCGCTCAGGCCAGAGGGAGGAGCGGGACCCCATTGGGTCCCGCGTGAGCTGGACCGGTGCCTCCTGGCGCCAGTTTGGTTCCACCCGAATGGTTATATCGTTCGGTGCTAGGGGGCGCATGCCTTCCCCCTTGGGAGCAGCTAGGGTAGGCCATCGGGTCGCCTTCGGTCGGGCGGCCCTCAGGCCAGGACGCTTCCTCGGACTGGAACGGACCTGCTGACTGGGTCAGACCCTAGTCCGAGCCGGACCCAAGCCACCCCTTCGGGCCGAGCCACCCCCTCGGGCCAGGCCGCCTCCTCGAACCAAAACGGACTTGCGGACTGGGTCAGACCCTATTCTAGGCCGGGTAGGGCCGAGTCGATCTGACTGGGTTGGACCGGACTCGCACCCGTTTGGTCAGTTTACACCTTTTCGCCCATATCTTGGGCTACGGGTGTTCGACCAAAAAACTGTCTCCTGTGATGGAAATCTTAGAGCATGACAGTTCTTTTGGCATATCCCACTTCAGTTTTGGACACAGTTGGAGTACGGTTGGGTTCGTTTGAACCATAAAACCAACCGAGCCCCAAGGACAGAAATGCCAATAACTCATAGACTGGGCGTCTGATTGACGCATCGTTTGTTGCGTTGAGACCCATATGACGAGGCGGTCCTTTGAGATACTTCTATGTGGGACTTCACGACACTTGGAGTATCAACTTGTATCTCGAGGAACGAACCCTCACGGTGATGAGCGAGCAGATTGTAGAGACCTAGTAGTTGGCTGAGACTTGACGACTGCTGACTGATCGACTCGGAGTGATTCGGATGGCCCAGTGGGGAGCGCTTTGTTGTAGCAGCAGACCCACAATGGAGGAGCGCTTGGTT
The DNA here is from genome assembly GCA_963277665.1 of Viscum album. Taxonomy (NCBI): domain Eukaryota; kingdom Viridiplantae; phylum Streptophyta; class Magnoliopsida; order Santalales; family Viscaceae; genus Viscum; species Viscum album. Next base: position 297,926,310 of record OY728137.1, on the reverse strand, counting down.
GTAGTGGCAGACCCGCGGTACTCGACAGAAGGAGTACCTCTGTAGGCTATGAGGGGGAGTGCTTGGTTGTAGAGGCAGACCCATGGTGGGGAGCACCTCTGTGTGAGTGTAGCAGACCCATAGTACTCAACTGGTGGATTACTTCAGCAGTTCAACGTTAGTGGGAAGCACTTGGTTTTAGTAGCAGACCCACAGTACTCGATAGAGGAGGGGTTCTCCAGCATCCATGGTTTCGAGAACATGAATAAAAATCCTGGTTTGATCTGAGTCATTGAATTTCGTGTTTTCCTCGTGATTGAGATGGGTTACTAAATAACTTAGGTATATGTATGGGAATATACCTAAGTAAGGATTATCCATTGGTTTCATACTTGTGGTTATACTTGTTGGATTTTGGTGAGACCTTGAGGGTCTCTAGGTCCCTAGTGAGTATCGTTATACTCACCCCTTCACGGGCTATGCCAACACCTCATTGTGTTGGTTTAAAACGATGGACAGCGCTGATCGGGGTAGAGAGTGGCAGAACTGGATGATATCTGGAGGTGGACCACTCGACGAGACGTACACGGTGTAGACAGATGGACTTGGGCTACTGAGGAGGCCATCTTTACCTACCCTTCAGGTGGGAACCCCGGAGGATGACCTTGTAGCTATTTTTCTTATTTTCTTCAGTTGTACTAGCTTTTCAGTTGTAATGTACTTTACTATTGGGATTGTCTTTACGGCCCCTTTACTTACAACACATTCTTTTGTATTCAGTTTTACTTAGTATTTTACTTCTGGTTACATACTTTGTTGTGTTTGTTTACTGTTATAAATACAATGTATTCCCAGTTTAGGGATTTACACCTTTGGTGGTAGTCACCATCCCTTGGCCTATGCAAGGTGGGGCTTGGGGTAGTCACGATACGGGTCTCGGGGGACGGGTCGTGATAGGGGTGTCTCTTTATGTTGTGTCCACTACTATGTTGATTCTTCTTATTGATCCCTTTTAGGAGAAAAGTTTATTACATCGTCCTTCCAACTAACATTTCTAGCTATGATATCTACCTATGTATTTCTCTTTTTTATTTTCCCATATGTATCCCATGATGTATTTTCTTTATCAAATTATTCTCATCAATACACTCTAAAACTTACAACTTTAATGCATCCATACAACTCTGAATGCTTCAAAAACACTAAAATTGGTCACTCATTGACAACAATAGATAGTTATACTTAATTATAAACCAAATAAAAATACAGGAAATTGGGTACTTTTTATTATTTAATACTATTTTAAAATAATATATATATATATATATTATGAAATATTTAAACATGATTCACATACTTTTTTGTGTTATCAACTATTATTTGTCTTTTTTTATTTACACAAGCCTCCTTCAGTAGCACATGAAATGGGATGGAAGTGGATTGATAATTTGATTAATCAATATTCATTTTAATAAAGAAATATAATTATTTTGTTTTTTTATGTCACATAAAAGTCTCACTATTTATTTAAAATAGATATCATTTTTTCAAATTAAGTATACCCCATACTTACTTTATGGTAGGGGTACAATGGTTTTGATACATGTTATTTATTTTCTAAACACATTTATTGTTTCATAAATTAACAATTCTGAGTCAGGGTGATTAATACACATGATTTCAAATAAAATAATTCCAATTACAATGTACCAAAAATGATTCCACCACCTGATAGAAGTGAAATAATCCTAGGTTTCTTGTTTTATGATGTGTGCATATATATCTAGTGATTAGGGTTTTACTTTCCCCTCAACATCTCTATGATTATGTTTCATAAGAAATTTATGATATTCTCTATTTTTATTTCCAACAACCATTTGTATGAATTTAATTTGACAATATTATAATATAAATGTACTCTGTAAAATATAATTAATATTAAATCAATATTTCATTATTTAAATTTTTGGTAAAACAGAGAAAGTATATCATAATGTTACCATGATTCCTTATCCAATTATTTCCTTCAATGATGGCAAAAAAATCTATTTCATATCAATATCAATAATAATATGAATTTGAGTACTAACACAAATGTACCTATTGGAAATTGACTTGTTAGGGTAAATAGGTTAACCATTTCTATTCTACCCAACCATCAATTCTTTACCTTTTCTTACCATCATAATATTTTTTATCAATGCAATAATTGTACATTGATCCAATATTTTTTCAAGAATACCACTTTTTATACTTTCTAACCTTTACCATGAAATTTCAGGATCCGAGCATGCTCAGTTCTAAAATATATCAACTAAAATAAATGTAAGTAGGCTCAAAAAATCCCCATTGCAGACAATCCACAAATTGTGGATACATGAATAATGTCCAATCCTAGTCCACATCGCTTAGAAAACAAATAATATATAGCCCGTATACACCACAAAGTAATCAACTTCTCACCAGCCCCACCTGCTCCCTTTTCCCCATGCACTATAATCATCAAATCCCTATAATCGAGGTCATCACCTCCCAAATCGAGGTAATCATTGAATCTCCATCGCCGTCACCACCATAGGATCCCATGGTGTCATGCACCACTCCCCATGGTCCTGTAGTGCCTCCCAAGGGTCGCTCACCCTAAGATCGGCACGCCCTGTAACCCTAGGTCGCTGCTTCCTTCACTTGAATTCATCGCCGACATGAATTTATAGCCACAATAGGTGAAAAATCCATTATTTACACAACTATTTAAACATTTATTTTATATTTTATAAATACAATAGTAAACACATAATATTATAAGAAAACACATTTTATATTAAAAATTAAATGGATACATTTGATCTATTCATTGGACTCTCTTTTTTTATAGGTTTAGGGTATTAAACCCTTATATCAAGTACCCAAATCCCCTTCTTAATGTATCCTTTAATATAAAATACATTTTCTATATTGATACCACCATGAAATGGTACTGAAATCCCCATGAAAGGTTCATCCTTAATGGAATATCCATTTGATCCTATAATTTTTTTAGTCAACAAAAAAATAATTGATCAATTTTTGTCTGTAAGGTCTTTGACATAAAATACATGTACCACATATATTTCTATATTGAATTACTTATCTTTATTTCCTTATTGAAATTCACTTTCATGAATTCCAATTTTTAAATATTTATTGGACTACTATTGTCAACTCATTTATTTCAAAAAGCATCACTTAGAGTGTTGTATAATCTTACTCCCATGTTTTTTCAATGATACCAAAGTATGAAATATTTTTATAAATTGGATTTGATCCTTAGTACCATATACATATATAATTTTGGATATAATATTAACATAATTAATTTACATCATAATAAGTTTATCTTTCTCTATTGTATAAAATTTATATCAATTAATATCATAACCATTTTAGGAAAATAAATGTACACATTGTTCTCTGGCTAGTCACTGATGTCCATCTGAAATTGAATATAAATTTACCGGTAATTCCTTAAAAATACAGTCTTTAAATTGTCATATTAACTATTAATTATGTGTATTTCATATTCGTATTTCCTCCCTTACATAAAATTTACTTTATGAGTTTTAAAATATGGTGTAACCTCAATGTTGTTATGTAAAATGTAAAGGAGTGATTTCTCTCACGTTGTAATGGTAATTCTCACATCACCTACTCTGGAAATTCAGTCACCCAAAAGGTTCATGTTGTGAAGATATTTTGGGAGACCAAATATATCTACATTAGATAGGTAGTTGGTACAAAATTTAATGGCTTACTCAAAAATATACTTATATGCAACACAACCTTCAAGATGAATTCAATTTTTGGCATGCCCTTTCAAAATATTTAAATAGAATTCAATGGGGGTATATCAATATATAATGTATAGAACCACATAGTCATATATTTGTAACCAAGTGAACCATTATATGATATCCAATTCACATAATACGATAGCAATTTCATTTTCCAAGTTTGAAAGCCTCATAGGTTCTATAACTTTACAGCAAATAACTTTTAAAATAAGTAATGTCTGGTAAATGTGTGTCTGGAATTTTTAGGTTGAATGAAATGTAAATACATAAGAATAAAATTTTATATCAAAACATGATAGTCATATTTATCATTAAATAATTGTTCGACATGATATTTCTTATGTTTAATGAATACACCTCTGAAACCTATACACTATAAAGAAGTTGAAAAACTGAAATATCTCTTTCCTAGAAAGAGTGCAATTCATTAGAGGTGGAAAATTATATCCATCACACTTTATTATGTCTAAATCATCCCTTATAACCATAAAAATCATGCCCACAATTTTTGGATAGTAGGTGACATGGAAGTGTCGTAAAAAATGGATTGATGCAATAGAAAAGTGGTATAGTATGGCGGCACACAGGTACTATTGGGTGGGTATCCTTGAAAGAGGGATAGTCACACTAGTTCATATCAAAAATACACACATCCCCAAGTATTTATAATTTAGGATGTATGGGTATTATTCTAGTTACTATACAGTATTGGGACCAATTACATGATGCGTCACAATAGACAGGTGACGAAACAGGGCATTATGCAAGGCATCACTGGGAGGCAGGATCTGAAGGGATGTATTTGTATTTAACCTACCATTTGGACCTCTACTTTCATGATTTTTGTCGTTTTAGGGGTTCCCTTCCATGGTTCATTTAGGGCAACATAATCCATCAATTCTTAAAAAGGGGTGATATGGAATTCAGACTACTGATGCAATTCAATAGCTACTGGTATGGGAAACAAGTTGTTTCACTTGTGACATGCTATGATGAAGGCTAATTCATTGGTCCTTCAGGACACATGTGGGGCCTTGAGTTCACAAGGACTTTATAAAATTAAATAGAATTCAGTTCAATGGACCTGTGGTCCAACATATGATATAGCATGTGTCAAGGTGGTTGTTTTAATTCCGTTTGGGAAGGGATAAGGATGGACCAACTGGATTTTCTGGGTGTGTATTTTATTAGGTTTCTCATAATATCCTCTACCATTAATATATAAATATGAATCCCAAGAATAATTATGTTCAAGTAATATTTCAACCTAATTAACGTTGTACCTTCTTCACAAATGGGGCATCCCAACATTCCATTAATGTTATGTCCTATAAAATTTATTTTAATTAGGAAATTCATTTATCATTCTGAACAACATGTCACTCACATTGAATGCTTAATTTCTATGAGCATCATACAACATAACACTTGAATCTCATGTCAATTTTATATCTTTGATCAATGAATTTAAATAAAACTCAAAATCAATATGTTTCTTTGGTCCTGATATAAGTAAATATAACATTATATACTTATTATTATACAATATTCATCATTATTGTGTGCTAATATGTAAAAGATAAAAGTTCATGGAAGGAAGTTGAAGAACATAAAATTCATAGTGATATTATTGGAGTCTCAAGAAATGTAACTTGATTTTGTAGTGCATTGTTAATATTATATGAGAATTGAACGAATTCCTTAAATCTTGTAAGTTGGTTGCTTCTATGTTTCACATGGGGAAAAAGAGTATTTAAGCCTAGATGTTTTTATATATCGAAATGTGATCAATAAATTTGGATTGAATATAAATATCTTAGAGGCATTGTAAGATGATATCATATTTATAAGATAATGGATATACTTCCATTAAAGTTTCACATAGAACCATTCATCGATGGAAATGGTGTTTTGGAGTATTGGAGTTTATTAAATTAGATTATTAAAACACTTGTTGGAAATATTAGTCTAAAATGCATATGATTTAGTGAAAAGAATAGTCTCATCCATATGAAAATAAACTTGGAAGATGTTAGAATAAAATGTTATGATTTTATTAGATATATTTTAATGATTGAAGTGTCAAGTACTATTAAAGGGTGAGATACACTATCTAAAATAGATTTTTATCTTGTAATGTTAGAATCCATCAAAATAATTTTCTTACATGGTATATACTTTATTTGATGAAATATTGAATTCATATGATACTTTTTAAAGGTTTATAAGTGTTGTATATGGATTAATGACCCCAGATTCAAAATTCATGAAATCTTAATTTTCTATTAGGAGACATTTGAAAATGTTCATGTGGTTGATTCACAGATTTCTTACATCATATTGTCACATGTGCCTCACGTTTACTCTATATTTATTAGGTTGATGATATATTTCATTCACTTGTCAAATTCATGGTCGATTTAGTTTTAATGTGTGGAAAAACTATATGGAATATTCGATCCAGACTTATACATGTGATTAATCTAGATTGAGACACGTAGTTAATGAGGTCGTGGGTGCTATTAATATTGATGGTCACTTCAGATGGTTGGTTCTCATGGTCAATCAACTCAATAAATTTTTTATACATTTGGTTGATCCTCAAGAATGATCCTTAGATATTTTCGTACATGTGTTTGTTTTACTACCTCATGGTCAGTCACATACTTATAGAATTTTTGAGAGATCTAATAAGTGAAAAGTTAATATTCTGGGATATTTATATTCTGAGTAATAGGATTAATTAAACAATGTAATGCCCTTTTATTTATTGTTTAAATATTATGATCAATATGATGATCATAATTCAAACCATTAGTGAAGGAGAACATTTTGAGAAGATATCCATGTCATAGGAGGAGGGCCGACAATTGCATTCCTATGAATTCAGTTATGCATGCATACATGGATAAAAATATTAAGAGTTTTAAATGATTTTATTTTTATTTAAATAATGAGGAAAAGGGATTTCAAATATCTCATTGAAGAATAAAATCCGAACTCATTAATATACATAAAATTAATTTCTAAAAATTAAGAAGAAATCACAACTGCGACTGAAAGAGATCCCATGTACACATGAAATAGTCATATGCGTATTTTTTAGAAAAAAGTAGTAAATAATCCAAGTTTATGGTATAATTTAAAATAGAATATTTTTTTATTTTAAAGGTTGAGATTTCATGAATTTTAAAAGATATAAATTTTGGAAATTGACATATGATTTTTTTTGGGAAGAATAGAAGAAATAAGATCTGAGATTTGAGGGAGTTTATAATATGAGGAATAATTGATTCTGATATAAATATTAAATATACATATATATATATATTGTGCAAGTTTATGAAAGTGTGATGGTTAATATTGACAATGTGTACATTGAAGAAATTTTGAAATTGGAAAGTTTGAAGAAAAAAAGGGACTGGTTATCGACTATGTGCTACAGGATATTCTATTGTTGAATGGAGAAAAGGAGAGGAAACAAAAAACATATTGTTCAAGATCTTGTGTATTAAAGAGAAGAATAATGTGTTCTGGTGTTATTTTCATGCACTAATGAAAAAGAAGATATGGGAATATATTGTGAGAGGTAGGAATTAATCGATAATGCACATACCAAAGTTTTTTGAAGTCTATCCAATAGTACTCTCCTGTAGACATCTGGAGTAGGATTGAGGAATCCCATCTGAGTACTATAAATTAAGGAATAAGATTATTCATATAGTCTGGGAGGGATATGATCCAAAACAAGTGATATTTATTCAAGGAGGTTTGAATCCATTCTCTTATAAAAATGTATGGTAATCCCTCAATTTATTTATACCTAGTTGGTTCCATGATAATAGGTTTGAGGTCATACCCTTGCCTGTGATCCTTTTGAGAATAAAAAGTTGGCAATGTAGAAGGGATAATAACTATGATACTCCATGTATATTTTCATCCTTTTGAATGAAGACCTTTCTAAAACCCCCTAGTGTTCTCTTATGTTGCTTCCATATTTTATGTCTAGATACCGTCCAAAGGATAGAAAAAGGAGAGATATTATCTCACTGAATAAGTGAAGAGGTGAAAATTTCATAAATTTTAAATTGTAATAAAAATAATTCCACAACTTTTCCCACTCTCAAAGTGGTCATATCCCAAAGTTATCAAAAAATTATTATCATAGAAATTTTAGGCCTCTATTAGATTCTCTAGTTTGAAGTTTCTTTAAAGAAATTATTTTTTTCTCTTTTAAAAGGCTATATGAAGTACATATTTGAATAATCATGTGAACTCACTACCAAATAAAACATGGAACTAACATTTTATAATTCAATAAGGAACAAGAATAAAATAGATGAAAAGAAGTTAACAAAAGAATTATCAATGAAATAGGACTCTTCGCTTTTTAAATATAATCAATGTCAGGGTATTTCTACTATAATTTAAAATGGGTTATCTCTTAAATAAATTTGTGATCAGAAGATATCTCTCACAAGAAAAAAAGATGATAAAATATGTTCCCCATGAACAAATATGGTCAATAAAAATTATTCATGGAAAATAAAGATATGGTGTTTGAATCCACTATTAAGGAATTAGACAAAAATATGATCCCATCATATCTACATACATTAGGCATACCAAAACATTAGTTTTAAAATAGTTCCACTAAAAACCATGCATTATTGGAGATGATCATAATTTTGAGGACTCACAAAATGAATCAACTAGTGTTATAAAAGATATCTTATATAACTTCACCAAATAAATTTTCTCATATATCTGTTCCATTTTTAGATGTATATAGGATGAGATCACCAACCATTAAGAAGTTTATAAAATTATGAGTAAGTCTTTGAAATAAATGATACAAAGGTTTATTAGTCTCTCCAAACAAGTGGAAGTCATTATTTTAAATAATTTATATCTTTAAGAAATATGATGGTTTTTTGAAAGGAAAATATTACTACAATTCAAGACATAGAAGAAGGAAAGAAAAATATATAAGAAATATTTCTTGAATCTAAATAAGTAACTACTATTAAAAAAACACAAATTTATGTTAAGGTAAATTAGATTAAATATCTTAACCATCTTGTGAAATAAAAGATCAAAATACATGAAGATAAAATTGGAGAGATAAAAAAGGTTAGTGGAGACAAACAAAAATTAGTGGAGAATGAGAGAATCAACCTCCACATGAAGTTTCAGGAGATTAAAAATTAAATTGAAAACTTTAGAATCTGTTCAAGTCAGGTCTTCAAAACATTTCAAAAAGAAATTCATCGACACAAAAACTACAAAGGAGGCCTCTAATATTGAAATTCATCTACATGGTGTCAAGAAAATATTGATATCATCAACTAATCAATATATAGAAACCATAAATGAGAACGTACCATCTAATTCAAAAAATAATATTTGTGCAAAAAAATGTATATACATTGTAAGTAAGAAACATAATTTTCACAAAATTGGTAAAATAATAATGTCATGGAACCCACAAAAACACATAAGGTGGTCATAAGTATGTGTATTATGTGTTTTCTCAAAAATTAATCCTAAATTGTTGATGTGAATACTAAAAAAAGAAAGATACGAGTTCTATAATATCTATATAACATGAACTTCAAAGAAATAAATCTTGTTTTTTTATTATTTTTATTATTGAAATAGGATCAGGAATATATATGTTGACTTATGGTATAATATTCAAGACTATGCAAAGAAATCAGAGCCTACAATGATTTTTTTAATGTTTAGAAGCTCCAATAGTCATGGACTTTAAAGAAGAATCTATATAGAACAAATAGATTTTAAAACTAATAAATATCTGTGATATTTTCAATGTTAGTGGTCACAGTGAAGATTCATTAATGTATAAATCATTAAAACATGAAACTAAAACAAATTACAAGAAAATAACACATAATCCAAAGATGGGATATGCACTAAAATTGATTTTTTTTTGTTTTTTGGAAGAAGATGATAAATTATAAACACTTGTAAACAATCCATGAGTGTGAGAATTAAAAGAAACAAGTTGGAAAAAAATGGGTGAACAGTCAAAGAGAAACATAAATGAAAAAAATTAGTGAAGAAAAATCCTAATATTACATGTGGAAATAACCAAAATAATGAGAACATTTGAAAAGTGTGTCTAGAAATATGGCCATCAAACATGGAGAAAGAAAGAGAATTTAATTCCCAAGAGAATGTATGTTCTAAAAGACAGGTTGAAAAAAAATTATGATGCAAACACTTTTGAGGAAAAAGTGAGAAACCATACATGACTTCACCACTTCACCACTTCACCACATCCCCACTTCTCCACTTAAAACCATACAAGGATTCATAATAAACAGCATTCATGAAAAATGGATGAACAATCCATTCATGCATACAAACTGACATACCTTCATAGATGCAGCCGAAATCATCAAGTGAAGGATAAGGTACCATGAACGAGGGAACACAAACATCAAAAAAGGTGGAAAACCCCTAGAACCGGTCTCCTTGAGCTCCCTCCGGTGCAACCGTCGACACCAGTCCAATTCCAAAAACTCCCCGGTGAACTCCATTCAGAGTTCGCCCAAACCCTCCAGTGATGTGAGATGACCTAATGAGAACATCCACAAAGGGCAATGAAGCAACCAGAATGAGGAAGACTTGGCCATTCGGATGCCATACCCTACTCCGCATACATTGCAGTGCAACAATGATCTAATCGACACTCTGCATACCAAAATCAATTCAAACCATGCCAAAAACCATCATGAGCAGAAAATCCATAACAAAAAATATAGATCTTTAAGATAAACTCCGCAGAACATCAGCAAATCAGAGAACCAGTATGTTGAAGCCAACATCGGGGGTAGCCTTGCCTCACTAAAACCAAAATCCACCCTTTGTCTTGGGAACCAAAAAAAGGATAAACTAATATCTCATGAGTTGTTTTTTGGAAGGTTAAAGTTGAAAAAAAAATCAAATGATTGTGTAAAAATTATCTCAACACGTGAATTAATCTTTAAGAACATGAAAGTTTCACCAAGTGATGCATGTTCCCTGACAGATCGTGGTAGAAATAAAAACTCACATAAAGAAAAAAAATAACCCATGTTTCCCAAATAATACTTATATTTAAATAACATTTGTACAAGTATGAAGTATGCATCTACAAATTAATTCATAAAGATAATATAAGGATAAGATCATTCTTGACGAATTATTGGTAGAGATTATACCTAGAGGGGAGTGTATCTCAAGAATCATTTAAAACATTACTATTTCCATAAAAACCTTAAAATGTTGTTAAGTGATCCAGAAAAGATATTTAAATGGTATGAATGCTCACCCTCTCATGCTAGTCTTTCAATAATTTTTCCTAACATTTATGGGAAGAAATTTATTTTAATTAATGGCATAAATTATGAAAATTTATGGAGTTCCAACTTATTAATTGCAATTGAATGTTTTTAATTTATGTTAAAACTGAGTGTAGGATATTCAGGTAGGAAATTTCTTTTTCAATTGATATCCACAAGTGATACTAGCCTTGATATATTTGAATATCCTCAGAGGAAGATAATGTAAAAATGGCATGAGTTGGTATCATATTTTTTGATTAATAGACAAACTAAATGTATAAATAGAACCTCTAACACCCAAACCCTAGCTGTCCAAAGCCGGTTCATTACTTTGTTAAATTGGAATGATTATTATGAATCAAATCTTTAAGGACTTTTCAGTTTAGTAGTCTTGAAAAAACTGGATACAGACATGGAACCCATTTTACATTGGGAGAAGAAAACAAAATATAATATATAACAAAAGCTAACAAACTGCAACCTTGAAAACTCAGAAAGTGATCTCTTCTTCATAACCTGGGGAAGGAAAATAAATAATAGGGGTGAGCTCAAATTATCAATAATTGTTACCTATAATGAAATCATGGACCAATAATAATTGAATCATAATCAATTAGACATAATCAATATGGCATGGTGAATAATAGAAAAACACACACCATCAATAAACTGAGAATGAAAGTGCATCCATATTTTTTTTCATAGTGAAAACCTCATGGATAGTAAAAAATGAATAATGAATAAATATAATGCTTATTATTTGAACATCATGTGTCTAGAACATGAACCATCATATTGTGAAGACGGTTTAAGTCTGTGGGTAGAAACCTGTCTGATTTTTGGAAACAAACTCGAAGGGTTTTTCACCGACTAGTTTGTCTCATGAGACCTGTCGATACATCGATAAGATATAGTGGGCCCTTCCCATCACTGCCAGTCCAAATAATTATTTATATGGAAGGGGTTAACAAAATATAAATATAAATTCTTATTAAAACTAACCTACGAAATGTAAATAACATCCCCAATCATTAAACATAAACACTAACCATTAAGAGTAATATGGTGAATGGTATGAAGATAGCACACCTATAGTCAAACTAATCAGAAACCATTTAACAACATATTTTAGATGATATTGAAAAAGATAAACCTCAATGTAGAACAAGGTTCAACAAAGTATGTTTTCATTTATGAAGATACTTTTAAATGATACCATTGAAAAATTATTAAGGAAATAATACTTAAACATTCCAAAGTGTCACATACCAGCTTGAAACATTAAAATCACAATACCTTAGAATATCATGAGAAGAAGGAGACTCTTGATATGAAATACCAAAGGTTATTAAATACACCACATTCAAGGAATAATTTTTGAAGAAGGAATATATCTCATAAAAGGTAAAGTGTGACGAGAAAAATCCTTTTTACATTGGAAAGAAGAGTTCTTTTTGGAAAATCATTTTTATTTTTTATGATATCATATTGTAAAGATTTATATCTAATAAAAGAAAATTTAAGGACATAGAAATAAAATTTAGGCATAAATAATGTCCTATTAAAGTGAAGTCATGTAAAAAGATTTTTTAAAGAAGCTTTAGAAGTAGAACATTTTAGTACAGTTTAAGGAAAACATTAATGGTATTTTAAAGCAGAATAGAATTTCAGATTTCATAAAACCAGAGATGAACCAATATATTTTTTCATGATAATATTTGTGACTTTAAAAAAATAATTATAGATTAAAATATATTATATGATGCACTTGAAAATAGGTAATAATTAGAGAATTTCCCTTGAATCGGTCTTATTTATCAGGGAGAATTTTTTAAAGATCCTTTTAAAACATATAACTCCCTATAAAATAAAGAAGTATTATATTTGGTACATATATATATATATATAACATTCACATAGAATTTAAGATGATGCGTAAGAATATTTAATAATCCCATTTAGGTTAGTAGAGTATAAGAGTAACCTGAAAGAAAATGGAGGTTCATGTAGAAAACACATACCACATTGTAACTAATCGAATCATATGCCCCAAAATAATAACCATTAAATGATACATTAAAAAATAAAAATAAATATATTCATGATATTACACAACAATGGTAAATATAAATACACCATACATAAGATATAGTGGTGAAATGATGGAAATATTAAGAAATAAAAGTGAGATGAAAACCCCCTTACCTTATGTCCTAATGTGTTCTTCCTTTGATCTTAATTTCCAAGACAGCCAAATTAAACCCATTAATTAATTAATTCATAAACTTATATACATTTATTTGATTCATTATAGTTTTATTAAGTTCATTTATGGTGTTCTTGATAAGTTATAAGATTGAATTCTGTCGTTTCGGAGTGTTTGTTTACTTGATTTTCATGGTCAGTTTGCTTAACTATGAGTAATGGAGTTCATGTGGAATTGATATAATTATCCAGAATTGGAATTAAATGTTATTAATGAACATATAGAGTTTTAAATGGTTATAAATATCATTTTTATATGGTTTTAGGATGAATCATTACATAAACGTTTAATGATAAATACTTCCATTATTTTGATGGTTTTTCGATCACCACGAACTCATTTTGTTTTATAATTAAATACAATGTGTAAAAAATAATTACATAACATTAAATATGATACATTACAGATATTATGATCTAGTTCAACCATTAAAATGGTTTCATGAATAAAATTGAAGATGGTAATATAAATTGAAAACCCACCATCCTTGAATGTGATAAATTAACACATCTCGGATGGTGTTTTCATTTTTAGTATTAGAGGAGGGAAGAGAGATGGTGATGAAATATTCCATTATCATAATAAAATTATATTACATGTAAGGTAATAGAAATATAATTTAATTTTGATGAGGGGAGGTGAGAATATAGAAATAAAATAATGGAACATGTAAAAGAAGTTGAAAGGAAAAGGAAGAGAGGCTTACCTCTTGAGTACTCCTCCCTTAGAATCTTCTTAAGGCCTTTTTTGGCCTTTTTGTGAGAAAAATTGGTATTTTAAGTGAGGGAAGGTCATGTTAAGTGTATTTGGAAGAACATAGGCAAGCCTAAAATTTTTAGTGATGTGAGAGGAAGAGGGGGTGAGGGGTGACTTATATAGTAGAGCAGAGGAGGGTTTTTGCATTATTTTAGTCATTAATTTATTATTTTGGATCAAGCCAATGAATAGTCTTGATCATTACGAAAAAAACTTAATAATTTCATGTTAGTTTAAACTAATATCTATTTATACCATCCATTAATCAATCATGATGCAGAAAATCATTTGTTTATCATATTTCGTAAATTATCGAATTTACCTATTCAACAAAAATTCAAATATTTCAACAAAATCCCAAAAATTCGTCCTAACCATTTTCAATGGGTAGAATAAAAAAATTAACTTAATTTTATGAAAATAATTTTCTATATATTAGAAATTTATTTTTTAATTAAAATCATCATTTAATGAAGAAATAACAATTTTAAAATTAAAACTGATTTTATGACACTTTAAAAATTAAGGTCTCCATAAATTGTACTAAAATCATAAAGAAATAAAATATTTATTTATGAAAACATTTTATGAAAATTAATTATCTTTTAAATAATTTTATTAAATATAATATTGTAATTAAATATTTATTACACACAAAAATACCAACACTTCATTAAAATATTCACTTTCATTTATAAGGTTCCTAAATTTTATTTATACACTCATGGTTAAAGTTACCATTCATAAGGGTCATATTATTATTCATAAGGGTAGACTTACTATTCATAAAGGTATTTTTCTATTCATAAGGTTAAGTTACTCTTCATAAGGGTAAGTTATTATTCACCAAAAATTTAGATGATTCTACCAGACTCTAAATATTTTACTCAACGCAACCGTGTGTGTTCGTTTTTTGAAAATCAAAACACAGAAGTTGAAAAATTAAGTTTAACATCTTGGTTATAACTATAACAATGTTTTGTTCTGCAGTGACTTAGAGTTGTGTGGATATAATCTATCTATGTAATTGAAATTATTAATGAAAAAACATAACATAGAATCTTGGGGTGTCATAATAAAAGTGAATATATTCATATCACAATTTAGTATTTATCAAAATAATTATAATATTCAATATATATATATATTATAATCCATTGACAAAAATTAATTTTTTAATAATCAAATATGAATATTCATTTTAAAATATTATTTTACAAAAAAACTATAAAATATTATTTTCTTTTAAAATTAATTTGAAAGCTATAAATTTGAAATATAAGTATTATTAAATAAAAAACATAATTTTAAATCATTGTTTTTCATAACATAATGTATTTAAAATTAGAAAACAATTTACTGGGGTGTTACATTATTCCCTCCTCAACAGAATTACATCCTTCCAATTCAAAATTTTATTCAAAAATTTAAGGTTGATGCTTGAAAATTATATTGTGGGAAACCTACATCGTAAACAGGGTTAACAAAAAAATTCTATTAATAAGGGTGAAAGTGAAATGAATAGGTTACCACAAATCTGTGCATTCAAAAAGGATAACATTAGTTTGAAGTGAAAATATGGACATGGAAGAATAATCTAACATTCATGTTCTGATGTAACATGATAGATAACATGTTCAGATGAAAGTTGATTACCACAAAACCATAAAATAAAATTTTGAAAAGGCTAATTGATATCATTAAAAAACGATAATAAGACACCATTTTTTTATGACCCATTTTCCAGAGATGAGGAATTATTCTACTCTATAAGATTATTAATATAAACAAACTTATCCTTTAATGGCATGTTGAGCTATCCATACTTCATCACTTAGCATAGGTTGCACCATGTGGTGAACTAAAACATTAACCTCTAAAATCTCAAAAAATGATCAAATTAAACCATTTATAAATGGTCATACTTTTCATAATGATTAAACTCTTTAGAAAAAAGGTATAGTAATTTATTAGATGAACTTTTATAGCTGAAAATTATATTTTTTATTATAAAACACTTTTCCAGAAAAAGTGAGAACCCATGCAAGTACAATCAGCACAGAAGGTCAGTTTATTCAAAATGAAATCACAAAGTCGTTGAAAAAAAGACTAAGATTACTAAAATTTATTACCTAATATAGGTCCCATCAGAGTGTTTAAGTCTTCATTCTTGTGTCTTTTGGGATTAGGTTTTCAAATTGGGTAGCTAGCTTGTCCCAAGTCTGGATGTACTCTTCCATGTTGATCTTCCTTGCATTGAAACATTGTGCCAAAATCATATCTTGTTGGTTGATCCATTACATTTTACCCTTACTGATATCCATTTGAACCACTCATTCTAGAATTCTTTCCACATCCTCTTTTGGGGCATCTAGTTTGATAGCATTTTCAAGCATATCTTTTTTATAATCAAGAATTAACTCAAGGAATTTTTTTTCTCTCCTACGTTGTTTCCTACCGCACCACCCTTCCCTTGATTCTTAATGTCTCTACACTTTTCATTAGGATTTCCACTTCTTCAACCATAACCCAACATTACTTCTAAGACCTGATTCATGGTTTCACATTAGGTTTCCTTAGCCTTATTAGCTGATATTGTTTTCATCAGCTTAGGAAGTTGGGAGTATTCTTTCCTCCCTTTAGATCCCTTCCCTTTAGTCGCAATGCATCACCCTGCATCATGTTGCCCCTTTAAACCCTTATTCTTCCTTAGATGAACTTTTCATTAGCCTATAATCAACATAAAGTATCTCTCAATTTTTACATTCCAAACATGTGATTAACTTCATCATGTATCCTTTTGAAATATGGTAATTAATCAAATTACCATAAAACCATATTTGAAACAATCATTCTTCCATATTCCTTATCTAAGATACATGTTATTGGATTTATTCCTTAAATCCAAAAGTGTTGTAAACCTCATAGATGTTAGCATAGACCACTTGTCGATAGGTAAATAATATGTTCCAATGTAGTCAGTACTTATCCAAATCAATAATTTCTTCATCATTATGTAATCATCAAAAATATATTAAGTGTTTTCTTTCCCTCAATCATGTGTTTTCTAAAAAGTTTAACATTTTACTAAATATATTTTCTTGGTACAATTCAGCATATGGTCTAAAATCCTTAAGAAAAAGGTACTATAGTAGAGTCCACATATATTCCATAATTCTTATAACCAGTACATTTCTTGATAAAATATTAAAATGACATCATTATTTAATGGGAATATCAGTCATTCCAGTTCATCTGTGGTAGTATCATTACTTGATGATTCTCTATAAACATCATTTGGGGGGTTTTCCTTTGACGCTTGAGACATTGATTCACATAGTATCTCATCTCCTTATAGTTGAATCATTGTGAATTGAAAGCCTTTTTATTACCCTTGCAATTATGAACTTGGTGTCCTTTTCCTCCACACTTATAAAAAACTCCCACTCCCTCTAAGAATTTACTAGGGTTATTCTTTCCATGGTTATCACATGTGGGAAAACCCTTTTTTCCCTTCTTCCCCTTATATAAATTTTTCTCCTCCATTCACTTCTTATTTTTCTTCCCTTCAAAGCCATAGGCCCCAAAGAAATATTTTCATATCTTTTTAACACATGATACTATTTTTTTATATTATGAGGATACATGGGAGGAAATCTTCCATAGGAATGATGTCTTAAGACCATAAGAGATATGATCTGTCTTACTCTTTGCATCACAATAATTGGTGTAGTTCTTATTCCTTATGCTATGTATCATTTCTATATAATTCTATATACTATATTATCTCATAAAATTATGAACTTTCAATAACTCTAAACATGGTATAACGCATAACATAAATGTATGCATCATAAATCCTAGAACCATATACTTTGGTTACTTTGGGAGCATAAATAATTCATAATGGTATATAAAACAAAATGTGAATTATACAAAGAATATTCCCATTGAGATTCATACTAGGTGTGAAGTAAGGCCCATTGTCGTATTTCAGGATACCTAGGGTCAAGCCTGAAACTCCTTATCGGAGTTGTTACTCCTAGGTACATCTGTGTCAGAACCACGTCCACATGTAGTATCCAGACAGGGATGTATTTTCTAGGAAAACCAACATTGTGTCTACATTAACAAAATTCTAGGATGTTACTATATTCTTCTCCTCAAATTCTATACTAGGGTTATGTTCCCTAAGCTATGTATCATAAATCCATCGCCTTAGGTTTCTACTAAACTTCTTATAGTACCAACTGTAACACTTCTACCCTAGTAGCCCAGAGCTGGTTCATTACTTTTTTACATTAGAGTGGTTACAAGGAATCAAATCCCAAATGATGGATCTGTTTGGTAGTCTTGAAGAAACTTTATACATAATTGGAACCCATTTTACATTGGGAGAATAAAACAACATATACTATATAACAAAAGCTAACAAACTACCACCTTGAAAACTCAGAAAGTGATCTCTTCATCATAAACTGGGGAAGGAAAACAAATAACATTGATGAGCTCAAATGATTAGAAAGGGTTGAATATAGTATAATCATGAAACAATAATAATTAAATCATAATCAATTAGGCATAATCAATATGGGATGGTGAATAACTGAAAAACACACACCATCAATAAATTGAGAATGAAAGTGAATCCATAGATTTTTTTTATAGTGAAAACCTCATGGATTGTAATAACTAAATAATGAATGAAGAGAATGATTATTATTTGGACATCATGTATCTATAACATGAACCATCATACCATTGAGACGTTTTACGTCTATGGGTAGAAACCTGTTTGATTTTTGTAAACAAACTCGAAGGGTTTGTTGTCAACTAGTTTGTCTCATGAGACATGTCAATTTATTGAGGGTATATAGAGGGACCCTCCCATCACTTCCAGTCCAAATAATTATTTATACAAAATGGGTGAACATAATCAATATATAAATTCATATTAAAACTAATATATTCAAGGTAAATAACATATTTTTGATGATATTTTAAGATATAAACCTAAATTTAGAACAAGGTTCAACAAATTATGTTTACATAGATGAAGATATTTTGAAATGATACCGCTAAAAAATTCTTGAGGAAATAATCCTAAAACATTCAATAGTGTACCATACCACCTTGAAAAATTCAAATCAAAATCCATGTGAATATCATGAGTATAAGGAGACCCTTTATATGAAATACCAAAGGTCAGTACATGAATCACATTCAAGGAATATGTGGTTAATAAGGTATATATCTCATAAAAGTTAAAGTGTGACAATAAAAATCTTTATTACTTTGGAAAGAAGAGTTCTTTTGGGAAAATCATTGGTATTTGTCATGAAATCAGATTGTAAATATGTATATCCTAGAAAAGAAAATTTAAGGACATAGAAATCATATTTGAGGAATAAATCATGTCCTATTTAAGTAAAATCATATAAATATAGTTTTTAAAGAATATTTAGAAGTAAAACATTTTAGTGCAGTTTATGGAAAATGTTAAAGAGATTTTAAAGTAGAATAGCATGTTTACTTTCATAAAACCATAGATGAACCAAGATATTTTTTCATGATAAAATCTGTAATTTTAAAAAAATAATGATGGATTATTACAGATTATATATATATTTTTAAAAGGAATTCCTGAGAGTGGCCTTTTTAAACCCTCCACACTCAAGAATCCCCCTCCCTACTAAGAGGTCATCCGGGGATGCCCCAGCCGGGGAGGAGCCGTTGTCAGCTGAGATGACATTGCGTCCCATAGGGTAACACCTCGATCACCAATTGAATCATACGAACCAATATAATAACCATCAAATGATACATTTAATATCTTGAAATAAAATATATTCATGATATGAAAAAACAATTTGAAATATGCATACACCATACATAAGAGATAGTGTTGAAATAATGGAAATCAAATGGAAATAAAAGTGTGAAGTGAAACCCCTTACCTTATGCTTGAATGTGTTCTTCAGTTGTTCTTAACGTCCAAGATAGTCAAATTAAAACCATTAATTAATTAATTAAAAACATTCTATACATGTATTTGATTCATTATAGTTTTATTAAATCCATTTATGGTCTTCTTTATAAGTTATAAGACTGAATTCCATTGTTCTGGAGTGTTTCTTTACTTGATTTTAAAGATCGATTCACTTAACAATGATTAATGGAGTTCATGTGGAATTGATATAATTATCCAGAATGGGAATTAAATTTTATTAATGAACATATAGAAGTTTAAATGTTTATAAATATAATTTGGTTATATGGTTTGAGGATGAATCATTAGATAAAATTTTAATGATAAATGCTTCGATTATTTCAATGGTTTTTCGATCGCCACGAACTCATTTTGTTTTATAATTAAATACCATGTATACAAAATGATTAAAAAATATTAAATATGATATATTACATATATTACAACCTGGTTAAACCATAAAAATTTATTCCTGACCAGAATTGAATATGGTAATAGAAATTGAAAACTCTTCATCTTTGAATGTGATAAATTAACACATCTCAGACGGTGTTTTCATTTTTAGTATAAGAGGAGGGGGAAAGAGAGACGATGATGAAATATTCCATTAGAATAATAAAATTATATTACATGTATGGTACAAGAATTATCATAGTATTTGTATGAGGGGATGTGTTGAGAGATAGAAAAATATAATGGAACTTTAAAATAAGCTAAAAGGAAAAGGAAGATAGGTTTACCACTTGAGCACTTCTCCTTGAGAATCTTCTTAAGGAATTTGTTTTTGGCCTTTTGGTGAGACAAGAAGGTATTGTACCGGGGGGGAGGGCTTGGTACGTGTAATTTTTATAAATTAGGTAAGGATAAAAATATTTAGTGGTGTGAGAGGAAGAGGTGGGCGAGAGGCGGTTTATATAGTGGAGGAGATGAGGGTTTTTGCATTATTTTAATCATTAGTTTATTATTTTGGCTCAAGACTTTGAATAGTCATGATTTTTGTGAACAAATAGTAATAAGTTCATTTGAGTTTTAACCAATGGCTATTTACATCATCAATGACTCAAGAATGATGTTGAAATTCATTTATTTTGTATACTTTGTAAATTGTCGAATTTCACTTTTCACCAAAAATTTAAGAATTTCCGATAAATCCAAAAAATTCACCCTAACCATTTTTCTACCTATAGAATCAAAAAATTAATCCAATTTTATAAAAAATATTCTATTATATGTGAAATTTAATTTTTAATTAAAATCATCATTTAATCAAAAAATACCAATTTTAAAATTATAATTGATTTTATGAAACTTTGAAAAATTAAATAAGGTCTCATAAAATTATATTAAAACAATAAGGAAAGAAAATATTTATTTATGAATACATTTTATATAAATAAATTGTATTTTAAATCATTTTATTAATTATAATATTTTAATTAAATATTTATTACTCACAAAAATACCAACAACTAATTATAATATTCACATTCATTTATAAGGTACCTAAATTTTATTTATATACTCATAGGTAAGGTTACCATTCAAAAGTTTCATATTAATATTCATAAAGGTAACATTACTATTCATAAGGGTAAATTACTATTCTTACGGGTAAGTTACTATTCGCCAAAAATTATGATGATTCTTTCAGACTCTAAATATATTACTGAACACAATAGTGTATGTTTGTTTTTCAAAATTAAAAATAGAGAAGTGGAAAAATTATGTTTGACATCTAGGATATAACTATAACAAAGTGCTGTTTTTTAGTTACTTAGTGTTTTGTTCTAACAAGATATCTAATGAATTGAAATTAATTATGAAGAAACATACCTTAAAATCTCAGGGTGTCATAATAATAGTGAATATATTCATAGCATAATTTAGTATTTATCAAAATAATTATAATGGTCAATATATATATTTTAATCTATTGATAAAAATTATCTTTTTAGTAATAAAATACACATATTCATATTAAAATATTATTTTACACAAAATAATACTCTAAAATTGTATTTTATTTAAAAAATAATTTGAAAGCTATAAATTTGAAATAAACGTATTATTAATTAAAACAGTTAATTTTAAATTATTAGTATTCATAAATTAATGTATTTAAAATTATAAAACAATTTTCTAGGGTGTCACATAACACTTTTTTTATACATTTAGTAAGGATCAAGTAGACTTAGAGAAGAATGATTAATAGCATATTGATAATGAAGGAGGTTATATAACCATCTCTATAGAATTTTTTGTATTTTTTATCAATAAGGGGGAGAAAATAAAATGAAAATGTGAGTGATAGAGGATGGGAGAAGAAAAATATTATGTCAAAAATGGTTGAACATATTTATGAAACATCTTTTGGTTGTTATTAACAATAAATACACCCTTTGTTCCTTTTAGGTTTCATAGGGACTTTTTACCTCACAGTTCATGCGCCCTTATTTGTTTCTTATTTGATTTCTAGTCTTATATGTTAATTTGGGAAACTAGAAAATGTGGTTATACCCATTTATTTTCACATATGTAATATGGTACTATTTTTATTGTCCATAAATAAGGACATGAATGAACCAAAACGTTTCATTTAAGTTTCTTCATGAATGCATCTCTATTATCTAAAAAAATTATTTAAAGCATCGTAGTTAGTCAATTCCATGGTTCCCATTGTAAACAATAAGATTTATCGAGTATAGATGCATCTATGTGTTGAAATAGGAATAATAAATATGAATTAAGGATTAAAATATAAGTAGAATTGTGAGTTATTATCATATTTATGTGAAAATGGAATAACAACCATTAAAGTTTCCAAGAGAATCATTCATGGATAGAAACCATGTTTTAAAGTATTAGGGTTACTACCATTTTATTTTAAAGGAATAATTCACTTGATGGGAAATATGGCCATAATATTCTATTAATTTTTGTGAAAATAAGAGTCATGTTCTTGTGAAAATATACTTAGATTAAGATCGAGTCTAATGCAATGATTGTATGAGTTGAAATTTGTAAGGACCCGTGTTTTTTTTACATGAATTTTTTGCAAAAATTTGATTTTTTCCTTCAAATTATTATAAGGTATAAAATGGTAATTTTCCTCTAGGGGATTATCTCAGATAATTTTTCAGACCACCCCATTTTTTTTGGGGAATGTAATGTTTACCTTAGGACATAAGTTTGGTAGAATTATGGTCTATTCTAATTTTACTAGAATACTAAATATTTAGTTTTTATTAAACTTAAATATTAAATTATTCATGTAGATTCATTCAAAGATTTTTTTTTAATGGGGTGTTTGATTGATATCTTGACTCTATCATTGATTCAATAATAGTTTGTTTTTCCTAGGTGAGGCATAAACTCGAGTGGGGAAATGGGTTCATCCCCATTTTCTTTTTCTTTATTTTTTTTTACTTTATTTTTCTCCTTCTCCTATGTATTCTTGTTCATTCCCTCTATAGATCCTCATTCATGAAACTAATAAAGAGAGAGATAAAGAGATAAAAATATAGATGGATAGAAGGAGGTACTGTCCTGGATCTCGGGATGCACAGGATTGTCGGGTGGAAACCGTGGACTGCAAAAATGGGTGAGGCTTGGACGAATTCTTCCCAAAGGTAGGCCTTTTATTTTTTTCACCATAGTTCCCCTTATATTTACCATATTTTAGTTTCATTCCCCTAATATGAATTTTGTATGTTTCCTTGTGGCCCGATATGCAATTTCTGGGGAAGAAACCAGGGTTTTGGGGCGTTTTAAGGGTTTTCTATTTGGGAAAACTCATCTACATGGCATGTGGTTCAAAGAACACACATTGGGTGTTTATACTATTTCAGGAGTATGAACATTTTGAAGTACATTTCATGTATGGGGTAAACACACCAAGTATTGGTACTTGGCCATGTAGCCAAGTACCTGATCAGGTTGCCTGTGTAGGGTCACATGGTCATGCAGAGTACACAACTAGACCCTGTGAGGGTTGTACGTTGTGTATTGATACACAGCCAAGACAAATACATGGCTAGGACATTTGAAGGACAAGGGAAGGTACCGTGTGTATGGAACACTCTTTGTACCCATCTTACATTCCATGTACTTGGTCATTTACATGCTAAGTCTGGCCAAAGTACATTCCTAGGTGGGGCTTTGGGAGTACACGTTGTGTGTTAAGGGAGACATGCCATGTACTACCCCTTTTTCAACCCATTTTGAGATTCTCATGTCTTTTCACCCATGATTCATATTTTTATCTATGAGTAGTCCATTATGGGTATCTTTTCATATAGATCATGGTGGTAAGACCTGTGGGATGTTTTATGGAATCCAGGGTGGTGTTTCTAATTTTTCTTTAATAGTGGGATTCTTCCTCTAATTATTAAACCTAGTTGTCTCCTAATACCGAGTATCTTTTATCTAAGAGGATCCAAGATTGATCTCTCTTTGTTTATACCTTCATAGTTCTTCCTTTGAGTACATCTCCCTTATGAGTTGTGACTTTCGATCCCAATAGGCCATGGGATTATTTTTTCTTAGTATACCCTATAGGATTCCTCTATTAACATTTCAACCTAGAGGATCCTTTGTAAGATGACTTTGTCTTCTTTTCGTACCAAGGGTCCCCTATAGGAAGAATTTTATTACATTCTAACTTATAGATTCCCCTGTAGGGTTCCTTTACTTGTTGACCATTCAGAGGATCCCATGTAGGATGCCTCTATTTGTTGGCCATTTGAGGATCCTATGTAGGATTTCTCCTTTACTTTATCTATTGAGGATCCCATGTAAGATTCATGTTTACCCTTGCATCCAAGGATTCTCAATAGGATACATTCACTTATGTATATACCTTGAGGATCAAAATTTGGATTCCTCTTCAATGTCTTTACTTGAGGTACCCAGTGGATACCTCGATGTTTTACCAACCCTGAGTTAGTACGTCGGGTTTGGGTAGAGATGGTAGTGGGTTTCACCTTAGAACCCATCCCGAACCAATAATCCAATGGGTATGTGGATGTAGTGTTGGGTTTAGGTATTCGTCCACCCTCACAATTTTTTAATCTTTCAAATATTAATTGATGATATAGCAATGTTATCTAGTGGTGGTTTTGAGTTGGCGGTTGTTGAACCTGACATGAGGAGTCTTTTTTTTTTCTTTGGGATTCATGGATGTTCTTTCCTAGGATCTGGCTATTGAGCCATGTTATTTCTCATATTTATTTGTATACCCAGAGGTACTACCTAGGATTTGGTTGTTGAGCATGTATATTTGATTATTATATTATTGGGATGTCAAGAGGTGTTTCTTGGTATCAACTTGAGTTGTTATATTATGAGTATGATAGCACTCTCCTCAGATCATGGATTAAATGGGTATGATTACACTCTCCTCAACCCGAGGTTGTCAGTGGATGATTATTCTTTATACTACTAGTGGTCTATGGAGTATGATGATGCTCTCCTTGACCTATGGATTATGGAGGATGACTATTCTCTCCTAGATTTTCACATTATGAGGATCTCTATAAATTATCTCTGGGATCAGGGTCATGATCCCTTTTCTTATTAGGGTGGTTGAGCATTATGTCTCACGCCTATGATTGACATTCACATTTAGATATTGAGGTGTGGGCATGACATCCCATTGATGATATATCCTTGTAGATCACCTAAGGATCATACCCTTAGGGTTCATATGAGTCTCACTATCATTAACGCCTATGGAATCAGACCTAGGGCTCAGACAGTGGACTAGATTTACATCGCATGAGAAGCATGGAGACTAACTCTATGCCATTTATAGGATGTTTGGATATACTTCTTAGGAGTCCTTATTTACAATGATTGGTGGTGAGTACAGGTGAACCCAAGTGTAGGATGAGTATCCCCCTATGGTAACATAGCTTGTTCAGTGATATTTTTGGTGTTGTCTAAAGAAGGTTTTTTTGTTGGGATTACAAACCCAGTGATCAACTTAATGATATGTGGCTTGAATGGAAGAACATCCAGTCCAATTCCCTTTCATAGGATGTCAAGGCAATCCAGCCTAAAGGCCTAAGGATCAACTAATGATTGGTTTTATATCCTTTCTTTCACCTTACTCACGAATATTAATATTTATGTGTATATGTATAGGTATTGGTGTCATGACCCGACCCATGATGGGGATCGAGCTGCAACTACCCCAAGTCTGTCTTCATAGGCCAGGGGGTGGAAAAAAGCACTAAAGGAACAAAAAACTTAGGGAGTCCATTACATAAGAACCTATTCACACACATGCATCCAACTCAGTGAAAAAGTGCATAGGGAATGTAAAAACAAGATACAAAACTACTATAAAAAGGAAACCAAACATATATACATTGACCTCTAAACAGTACAAGTACAGGTGTTGTAAATTAAACAGAAAGGTAAAGGGGAAAAATACACGTCCAAAAAAAAGAGTGACACAACCCAGAAACAAGGGGAAAAGTAAAACAGTTGAGATATCCCTACTCCTGAATCCCTAGCTATGACGACCGACATGGTCTAAGCACCTTGTATCCCTAAGATCCTCTAATTTCATGATCAACCTATCTGTGGTCTGCAAGGTAACAATAATTGTGGGAAATACCAAGTAGGGGTGAGTTTAAAAATACTCAGTAGTATTCCCCTAATGCCCAAGGGAGTAGAAAAAAGATGCACTGAAGAGGGGAGCAATAGATAGAATATGGTATAGAAAAAGAGTGCAACTCAACCCAACAAAATAGTTAAAGTAAACTCATCCAAACACAATGATCCTGAAATTATGATAATATGAACTTCTCATCAAGTCTTCACTACTGATAGTAGTATAGTAGACTCTCCCAACCATGATAATCCTGACACGGAAAGCATGTGGAATACCTTGTGCATCTTCACCTCTCCTAGAAGGAGAGTAACCAAAAACCCAAGGAGTGGGTACTGCAATAGGATATATATATTCTCAACCAAATAATCCCAAATAAGAGAGTAGGGGGATCTCCATATCATAGCTTAGCCCAGGAAGAAGAGTCGCAAACTATTCTAGAAGTAACCACCAACGATGCCCAGCAATCAACACATCTTCCCTAAATATGCAAGTCAAAGGGACTCAATCACCTCACCATGATACTATCCACTTTGGTTATCACTGCCTTCCCCTCACGATTTTAGGTCACATGACATGGATGTGTATCGATGGGAAAAGCATACCTCTTTATTGAGAGTCAAATGGTACATCAAATTTGTCTCGTCACTGATCTGTAGTAAAGATTTCATGCCTCAAGCTTGAGTACCCACGCCAAGCCTGGTAGGAGGGTTCAAATCAAGTACCATCGAGGACCCAAACCCAACCCAGTTGGAGGGTTCTACTAGGAAATGGTTGAGGATCCATGCCCAACCCATCTAGAGGGTTCCACTCTGAAAAGGTCAAGGACCCATGCCCAGCCCGACTAGAGGGTTACACTCTCATTTGGTCGAGGACCCATGCTCAGCCTGGCTGGAGGGTTCCACTCTCATGTCATCAAGGACCCATGCCCAATCTGGCGGGATGGTTCCACATGGAATACTCTAATTCCATCACCTGAACAGATCTGTCATTGAACGTCACATCATATAGGACTCACCCTTGAAACATATTTTATCATATCTCACAATCCACTTTAGAGTGATCCATCGTGTTCTACATGGAGAAACACTTATGATGGGCTACTCACGAGCCAAAATATGAGTTTAGATTAAGGAGATATGAGAGGTAGATGATTTTTAAGGTGGTACACAACATGTGTGGGGCCCACATGATGTGTGACAATGCCTCATCGCCTAGTTGTGTTCCTAGACATGCTCGGGTACTAAAATGTGGTCAAGTACCCCTAGGTGTGCTAGTATACTCCCAGAGTACATGGAAACTCTAGTCACAAGGATGAAGAACGTGTGATGCTCATCACAGGTCCAAAAGGTAAAAAAATATAAATTTACTAACTTGATTCCTTAGACGGATCTGGATAACCAAACAGATCATACCATCATGATCCTAGTAGAAAAATTCACAAGATTGATTTTTTATTCAACCAAATCAGACTCCTAGTGAAGAACTGCATCTTACAGCATTGTATGTGAATGGTGCTTCATGGGGCCTATTCCTCGATCACTAAACACATAATATGAATCTTACCATTTTGATCCTCATGGAAAAACGAACAGTATCAGCTAATAATTCATCCAAAATGGTCACCAGATGAAATGGTCACATTCCACAACAAACACCAAAACTAGTCCTCATGGGGTCCGCACCGCCATTTTTTTTAGTTCGCAAAACCGGTCTTGAAATGTCCACTTCAATTTCAGGGTCGTTAGTCCATTGACGACACATCGATCAAACATTGGATGCAGGAGATACATCTGATACAAGAATCTATAAATAATAATAATTATATTATTATTACTATTGGATGTTTCATGCCACAAATCCTCAATCTATAAACATAAAATTTTTAAATGAACTAAAAAGGTCTGCCTCGATATAAGGGTCATGTTTCCACAGATGGCATGTTAATCGGATGCTCCATGTTGGTGTTATGTTCGAATTAGCATTAGAAAATAAAATTATTATTATTATTATTATTTAAGGTATTTTAATGGCATGCTCCACAAGTCAAAAAAAGGTACTCAACATTGGTCTTAAAAAGACAACATTAAAGTCGGGGTCACATTACGGCTGATGGAATGTGAATTGGACCCTGCACGAGGAAGTTATGAGTGTTCAAAAATTTTAATAAAATAATTATAATTTTTTCTTTTTTTCTTTTTTTTATTTTTCTAAAAACCCATGGAGGAATTTTCAATTGCCATTCTCCCTCCATTTCCACTGTCCCTCTCTAACCATCTCTGCACTACCGGGCTTCCCCTACCACTTGAATCCCTACACCAAAGTCGGGCCCTCGCCAGACCTGCACTGTCGACTCCTTCTGCGAACCACTGAGAACACCCCGGTGATCAAAAAATGAATCTGAGACCATATTTAGGATCCTTGTATCCTAATATACACTATTGTAGTCTTATCTCGTGGATTCATCAACATTTTGATGAACCAAAAAGTTAGTGGATCTTCCACTCACTGTCATGCCTTCTCCGGTTCTTGAAACTTGAATCTGAGCATAGATCGGGACTCCTCAGTTTAATAGATTCACACATATGTTTCTCACTCCAATATTAGAGGTCATTTGAGAATGGAAAAAATTTATTGTTAAATAACAATGAAGAAAACATATAACGGATGATCTCAAATCAAAACAGATGATGGATATTATTAGTTTGGCCATCAGCAAAGGATTCTAAAGCAGCAAATTCCAACAGAAATTGAAATCAGTAAAAAAGGATACAATTGGGGGAGAAAATCTAGAAAAAAATCCTACCTCAATTTTCGATCTACCATTGTGTTCCTTACACTCCGATCTACTAGAACCTTCATTTTCGTCACAATCTGATGATGTTCGGATGTTAAATAGTCGTAAGATGTAGATGGCTAGAGATATATCATCTGTAAGAGAAATGAGACAACTCTAGTTCATTTCTCTAAACTCTTATTTATGGGAAACATCCATCATTCATGGAATCCAAACCTCCCACACCCTCTAACCTGAGGTTACCACTAGGTTGAACACTGCTCTACGAACTCAACGGTCCCCACATATTTTCAATCTAAGTCCCTATTTAGAAGTTATGAGGAGTAGCATCCAAATAAAATAATATTATTTTATTATTTTATTTACAGTCATGTCCTCAATATCTTTTTCAATATAATGTATAAACCCACAAAATTTATGTCCACCTAGGGTAATGCCACCCTCCTTACTCAACCTTTACATCGTATTTCTGATCTGAGCTGCCATTTAAGAGATGTTCTATTTTTTCATGTGCATAGTATAAAATATATTTAATATTTTTTTATAGTTTATTCTAGGCACTCCGAGCCTTGGAATCGCACGTCGTCTCATTACCTAGCTTTGGAAATATATGTAAAAATATTCCAAAGTCTTATAAGGTAAAACCTAGGTCTCTAAATCATTCCCTCCTTCAAGATTTTTGTCCCCAAAAAGAAATATATGGAAAAAAAGTCAGGATACAACTTCTGCACCTGACTCTCCATATCCAAGGAAAATTCCTACATGTTTATATGCTTCCATAGCACACAAATAAAAGGTATGTTCAATCTACATAAGGTACACCCTTGTCTATTACATGCATAGGATCATGCACGTATCTCCCCAGCTACAAAATGTTGAAAACATCATGCACCTATTCCAACTCTAGGGGTAGGACATGGTTCTAAACGACCTCACTAACCCTTAGTGTGATCTTAGATAGCCTGAAGAACTTTGGGGGTAACTCTCCTCCCCAACCAAAAACCAACATTTAATCCCACATTATATCGTCCAACACATGGATAGTGTGCTCGGTCTACCCATCGGTGTGGGGTGAAAGGTTTTACTCATCCACAACTAGGTCCGAAACACCTCCTTCAGATTTCTCCATAATTGTGATGTAAAAAAGGCTTCATGATTATAGATAATTTCAAGGGTACCCCATGAAGTAGTATGATCTCCCATGCAAACAACTACCCCAAACACTTCACTGAACCCTACTCTATGATCATAAGGAAACGCACCAACTTTGTGAGTTTGTCAATTATTACCCAGATTGTGTCATGGACCTTCTCTGTCCATGGATTTCTTATGATGAAGTCCATAGATATTCCATCATATTTCCACTATGGGACTTTATGAGGGTGAAACAAACCATCGGAACATGGTGTTCAGCCTTCACCCACTTCACAAAATGAATCACATTTTGTCTCTGAAACAAGGTCTTGTGATTCCCACCAACAGAATATACATCTGGTGCATTGTCTGTGAATATCTGAGTCACACAAGATCTCTTAGTCATTGTATCATAGTTGGGACTCTCTCACATGATCAAGAAGCGAAGGATTAAACACCATCGACTGAAGAAAAACTCAACCCTCCTACTAAGGGCATCTTCTACAATGCCCCATTTCCTAGAGTATAGACTATCTAGAAGACACGGTCCTATAGAAAGTTAAACTAACATTACCACCTTAGGTTCAAATATCTCTAAGTGAAGATAAACCTGAGACTATGGTGGTCTATGAGAACCACAAATCACTCTCCTAGAAGTTAGTGTCTCCACATTCTTAGGGTGAAGACTCCTGCCTCCATCACTAGGTATTGAACTGCGTATTTCTATTCATGGGGTATCCATTACCTCGGCCAATACATCATCATGGTTGTATCAAGGTTGACATTGAGTAGGTAAAGGTAACAATGAATAGGTTAGGTGAGTAAACTCATCTAACCTCACAATTATAGACATATAAATCATGTGGCATACCCCGTATGTCTTTTCTTCTTTTTGAAGAAGATTAATCCCCAAACTAGGCACTCTGCCACACCCACTAGTGGCATCCCAAGGAAAAGGAGGTATAGAAAAAAAAAACTCCATAGGAAATTCTAGGACCTTCTCTAACACTCCACTACACAACACTACCATGAATTCACAAGTTACAGGGACTCGTCCACCACACCTCTATACTATCTGCTTTGGGCGGCACTGACTCACCCTCATGGTTTTTCTCACATCACAAAAACGAATCTCAGTTGGGGAAGGACCTCTCTTCCTCATGAATTCAAAGATAAATAAAAAAACACTGACACAAGGTTACACCAATGGCCAAGATCACCCTGGTAAAACCTCAAGAAAGGAGCAGGGAGGAAAGGGTACCTCACACACTGTCTAACAAGTTTGACCACAAAATTTATAAGAGACATATAGTGTACAACTTATCACCTCGTGCACTGTAGGATTGTAGAAATTCCTAGAATAGAGCTTCCCACGGCCCCAACCACCATTTCCCTAGGCCAAAAGTGGTACACCTAGTGGTGGTGAAAGGACCTCATGCGTTGAGGCTCTGTCCGCTAATGTTTTATATTTGCAGTAGATATCTCATCTCTGTTACACCCACTGCCAAAACTAGTTAACTAGAATTTAATGGAAATAAATATCTCTATCACCCAGGGTCTCTCAAACACGTTGTCATAAGTGGGGGTGAAAAAAGACACTATGTTTACATAGATCTCTCTGCAAATAACCTGCTCAAACTTCTGGGCTTGGATGTTACCGTTGTGGACCATGTCCAAATAGTACCGAGTAAGGTCTACGAACCTATTCGCGTACTCAGCTACTATCATACCTCCCTACTAAAACTCCAAAATCCCCCTAAATCTGAATGGAGCGTAAGTAGGAGGGGTAGTACTCCTCACAAAATAGTTGCTAGTATTTATTCCATAAGAGTAACAACTCATCATGTATCTGAGTAACCAGGCTCCTTCGATGTCTAGCTGCTCTGGGGAAAATAATAGCTTCCAAAGTCACCATCTAATATATTGGAGTCTGAACATACCTGAAGAGGCGAACCACCTACTCTATCCAAACATCCATTGCCTGAGGTTATGTGTCACCAAAGAACCTCAACGGTCTCTGACACTGGAACTCACGGAGTGTGCTTAGCCTATTCACATCCTGAGCCTACTCTGTTGGGACTAACTGCTACTCAATAGGTGTAGGTGATGCACCCTTGCCACTTGGAGGAAGGGGTATTGTATGATGGATCTAGAATAGAGGCCTCGTCACTCATAGGGTTGTCTTCACAATCCAAAACTAGTATCTTGGTTGGTTGTCATCACGAAGTCATCTTGAAACTTATCAAGGAGTACCGTGGTAAAATGGGTATATATATATATATATCATCCATAATGGGGAGATGAATTAAAAAGGACATTCAATGAATCATTCCTATATGATTCATGTACCATGGATCCCAACAACAAATATCTCCACATCCCAAGTCGACAACCAGAAAATTATGGTCCTGGTGAATGGTAGTGTCATTCATTGCATCATCACTGGACTCCTTGGACTAATATCCCCTCTCAATACACGTTGACACTATTTCCCTAAACCTAATAAAAAAAATTAGGGAAACTTCCAAAAAAGCTACCAACAGTCAAACCACGTCTGATACCACTTTGTCAAGACCTGACCCATTCTAGTAATCGAACTTCAACTACCGAAAACTAGCCTCCATAGGCCAGGGGGTAGATTGAAGTGCCAAAGGAAAAAAACTCATGGAGGTATTTTTATAAGAACCTGTATGCACACACGGATCCAACTCAATAAAAATGTGTAGAGGAAAAGGAAAAAAAATATTAAAAACTACTTTAAAAAGGAAACCAAACATATATGTGTCAACCTCTAAATAGTACAAGTATAGGTGCTATAAAGTAAACTGAAAGGTAAAGAGGAAAATACATTCCCAACTAGAATAGTGCAACTACCTGGAAACAAGTGGAAAAGTAAAACATCTCAAAGATCCTTACTCATAAATCCAAATATATGACCACCTCATGTGGTCCAAGCACCACGTAACCCTAAGCTCCTTTAATGTCATGATCAACCTATCTTTTATCTACAAGGGCACACTAAGTGCGGGAAAATCCCAAGCAGGGGTTTGTATAAAAATACCCAGTAAGATGTCTCAAAGGCTCAAGGGAGAAGCAAAATATGTACCAAATAGGGGAGTAGTAGATATAAAAAGGTACAGTAAAAGATGCAGCTCAACCCAAAAAGAGAGTGAAAGTAAACTCATCCAAGTATAATGATATTGAAATGGTGAGAATATGAACTTCTTGTCGAGTCTTTTCTACCTATAGTAGGTGAGTAGACTTATCCAAACATGATAATCTAGACACTGAAAGCACGTGGCATACCCCACCTGTCCTTGTTTGTAATGGCTCAAACCTCTCTAGTCTATTCCTTTGCAAAAATCTGGTGTTTGAGGTATTCTGGGAGACCATGGTGTCTCATTTCAAGAGTTTTCCAAAATTTTAGTTTTTTGATGGAGAATAGCGGAATGGTGACTCACAAAACGGTGAATCGTGGAACAGAAACTGGTAGAATGGAAACTCATAGAACGGTGAATCACAGAATAAAAACTTATAGAATAACAGCTCGTCTAACAAAAACTCATCCAATGGTGGTGGAGACTCATGAACAATGTTTCCAGCATCCTATAGTTTCATGCCTTTTACCGTTTTCTTTCACGTAAAACACATTCTAATCCTTTTTTAAGTGATTTAAGGCCAATTCCAATCCCATAACACCTATATTAATTTTCCAAAGGGTCCTAATGATTTTACTCGGTCAAACTGTGTGGTATTTGATAGATCTGATATTAATGGAAAACCCAATGTATCTTATACCATTTCTTCATTTATATTTCCAAAAGGAATGAGATATCTTCCTCCCTTGTTCTTACTTCCTGTTTTCCTTTGTATGAGATTCCCCAGACCTATCCTTGCTGTAGGATCCATGTGTGGTACTATAACTCAGATCTTGTTTTCCATTGAGTTCTTCCAACTATATGTGCTCCCCCTATTTTGGTGAAACCAGTAGGTGTCAATCAGTCATTGACATAAGTTGTTGTGGGAGAGGTGTTTGTGATCCATTGTGTAGGTATGTTCTTGTAAAAAGAACATCAGAAACCTTTTGGGGTAGGGGATTCATGTCATCTCTATTTATTTACTTTCTACTGTAGATTTATCATGATTTAGCCACCAGATCACAATGGAATTCACATAATAAATAGACGAAATGGATTAAAATAATTGGTATCAATTACTAAGTGATGTTACTACTTATTGATTTTCTAGATGGTTTCATATCTAAGATTTTCTTATTTAGAATAGTGTTATTGATGGGAATTAGTAAAGAACATAAAGTTGAAAATAATTTTATATAAATTTTCTAAAGATAAAGCGGCATGTTAATGAATCCAATTTTTTTGTGTTTTGATGATAATTGAATTGATGCAGTAAGAATGTTTAATAGAATAGATTGATGAACTTAAAGCATGTTGTTGATTTTTGTTTAAATACATGTCAAATTAATTGTTTAATTAATTTTTGATTGCTTGAGATAGCTAGTTGTTTAGATTTTCCATATTTTGAAACTAGGATCAAGAATCGGTTAATTCAAGATGGAATAAAGAACCAGTTGTGTGATAAATATAATGCCTTGTAGGGTTTTGAGTTAGCCACATGCTTTTAGTGCCTTATGATTTTGAGCTATGAGTGCTCTTTCTATGTGAAGGTTTAATTCCTTGTTTAGGTCCAAGAGACCAGTTTCTATGTTTATTTATTTCCTACTGCTTGTGTAATGGAATGATCCAAGGATGGATAAGCCTTAAAAGCTATTGTGGTATGTTGAGGAAGAGAGTCACGGTGGTTGTGGGATAAGTTGATACCTAGAGTGGTGAGATGCATCATTTTATACATGTGGGTATCAAGGAGGACACTAGGGACGATGGAACGGGTTAAAGCTGGGCTTACCCGTAGTTATGAAAATTAGTTACCATTGAATTTGTTGTTTGTTTTCTTGCTTTACATTCCCCACTCCTTGAGGCCCTTGTGTTTGGTAGCTCAGAATGGTTTCTTAGAATATATGTAATTATTGAAAAGTGATAATGTTGTTATTAAATTATTAACAAAATGATGTTGTACTCATAGGGTTGGAGATTGTTGGGATGCAATGATGAGCTGATACTTTTGATAAATTGTGGACTTGGTTTGTTTAAGTTTGGAGGGACTGAATCTCTATTTTAATGCTAATGAAATGTAATGTGTAAATTTTTAATCATTAATTAATGGTTAAAGAATTAATTAATATAAAGTCAAACTGATAAAAATGGATGAGTAACTTAATTTAGCTCTTAAAATGACTATGTACTTATAGGATATCTAGTCTTAGAAGTGGAATTTCGGTGTCTGAGAGACGTTAGTTGCAGTTGAGTCTAAGACTGGGTGTTTCCCTGATGTATGATACTCATTATGTGGTCTGTGGTAGCTCCCAAAAACTACCTGGTTACTTTTGGTTGTGTGGATGTTGTGGTGCTTCTCCTAGTTGTCTACATGAAAGCATTAGTGTTTCATGAGGTTTATCTGGTGGTTCTATGCCCAGGTTTCTTCAGGCTATCCTTTTTGGAGAGAGATTCTCAAGATGTGTGATGTTGGGAAAAAGTGGATAATGAGTAGGGAAGTGGTAGTGGGGTACCCTTGATATTCATTCTTATATTATATACTCTTGAATGAAGTACTTGGGGAGATTGGACATAGTGAGGTTGGGAACTTAGTATACCTATTTAGGTGATGAGGGAGTTTAAATTGTGGTTTATTGTGCTTTAGTATGCTTTCTTTACTTTTTCATGAGAGGCTCCAGCAAGGATCCTACTAAGTATACTATTATAATCACCCTATGTTATATAAACTATTTTCAGGTCCCTTGGACAAGGTTGGAGATCCAAGGTTGGTTACTACTAGCCTGGGCTTTTCAAGAGATTTTTGGGCTTCATTGTCACTATTTTTTATTTTATTTTGGTACTTGTTGTTTTCCCTTTTAGTTTTAGTATTTTTTTCATGACATTACATACATGTTCTTGGGTTTATTTTATATTTTAGTTTCAGTTGTATTTGGTTGGTGTTTGTCTTATCTCTCTTCGAAATATGTTCTCTTAGAGGGTAATACCTTTCATTTGTTTGTTTACTATACCCTTGGTGCTAGCCATAAACCTGAGGCCAACTAGAGGTAGAAATCTGGGGTCATTATCTCTCTTCTCACATTGCTGAAACAAGATGGGTACACTTAGTGGGGACGGGGTCACGATAGAGTGGTATTAGAAGTCTGGTTGAAGGATGGGATAGAGTTTGAACTTAGGCATAGGTGAGATTTCATGGGTTGGTTGGGAAATGGGGTCAGAAAAGTTTAGAAAGTGACGTAAACACTGGAGGCCTTAGGAAAAATAGGTTTTTAAGGCACCGTGTTATTTAATGCACGAACCTTTAAGTTTATAGTAGCTACTAAACGAGGTGATAATTGTTTCATCTTAGAGACCTAAGAAAGGATAATGCATCATTCTTCTTTTTTAATGTCTTTTATTGGGTATACCTTAGGATGGGTTAACCTAAAATGAATAAAAAACAATTAATTAATGTTATAGTCTTCCGTATTCCAGGTTTAGGAGCTATAGAAATTTGTTCTTTTTCAAGTATGGATCCAGGTCGATGTCCTCATCAGGTTCGTGCAGAAGATGTTCAGCAGGTCGTTCCAAAAGATCACTGCAGAGTAGAGGTTAAAGACGATGAAACATGGAGGATTACACTCTGAGAGTATTAGTTCTAGAGCTTATAGAAGTATGAGAGCTCTGTTTTAGATGCAGTCACAGAAGACTTGTTGGAGGAGGTTGAGATATCCTTGAGTTCGATCTTTCCTCAAAAGGAGCACTAGGTGTTGTTGGTTGTGATGATGTGGCATGGTGTAGTGAGACAGTTGTGGTTATTTTTCCTTGGGGATCACAAGGACTCAGCAATCTCATGAGAGATGTTCCAATAGTATTTTAGAGTAGAGTTTCTTTCTTCGATCGTGAAGGCGGTCAGTCACCAAGAACGGTGTACCCCTGGGTAGGGGAGATCAAGTGTGGGGGAGTTCGATATCCATTTCAAAAACCTTCTTCGATATTCTTTGGACCTATTCTCAGATGAGGAGGATTTTACAAGTAATTTTGAGGTAGATTTGCATCTAGAAATCCAGCACCAAGTCACCCTTTTTATACTGATGAGATATTTCAAGGTGTAGACAAAGGAAGAGGTCATTGATAGAACTTTATAGAGAACTGGATATTCACAACAGTGGAGTCAACGTGATTCCCCAAAAAGCAGAGTTATTGTATGGGGTTCCCGTTTTTCATGGAAAAAGAGTTTTTGATCAGCTGGTGGTAGGTCCCTGCCCTCAGTAGCTTATTTTTCTAGGGGTGGCAGCTCTCAAAATTATGCCAAGGGATCAAGCACTTGTTTTTCTTATGGAGCCCTAGTTTATTAGTAATGAGAGTTCCTGACCTTATAGATAAGTCAACATGAAATAGTTGTTCCTATTTAGGTTGCTCCAATGAGACAGTTCTAGCTAAGGTAGTAGTAACAAATTGCACCAGCTTGGGATCAGAAGAGAGCAAATGGGGTAGGCAAAGGATAGCCCCAGGATGCTCCACATTCTAAAAGAGAACAATGCAGCCATGGTGGTGGTCATCTTCATGGTCAGAGAGGTCATGTAGTAGTTCTTGGTTAGCTTCATACTTTAGCGTTTCTAGTTCCAAGTGAGCTAGAAGTTGTTCGAGGTACCCTTTTCTTGTTTTCTACTTGTATGTATAACTTGTTTGATTCAGGAGTGACGCACTCCTTCATATAACCGACCATTGTCCATGCCTTGGTACTTGAGGTAGAGATGATTCCAATTCCATTGGAATTTACTATTCTAGTTGGTGGTCGAGCTGACTTGTTCGATGTATATAGATATTATGATCTAGTGCTAGGATAACACCGCTCTTATGATGATTTCCTATGTTTACAGATACAACCACATGATGTCATCCTCATCAAGGATTGGTTATATTCAGTGTAGGATATTGTGGATTGCATAAGGGTGTAGTTAGTGTTCTTCGATGATAATGGATAGTCTTAAGTGTTTGTTGTCGAGTGAGACCCTTATATGGGTCAGAGAAATGTCCCTTCCTTATCATCCTTAATGGCTGAGATGATTTTGAGTTCATAAGAGGTTCATCTATTGGTGTTTCCCAGGGTCATAGAAGAGTACCCTGATGTCATTACAAAAGATGTTTTAGCATTACCCCCTCAATGGGAGATCGAGTTCGGGATCGAGATGTAGCCAATCTTGTCTCTTATCTTGATGCATCCATATAGGATGGCACCATCTGAGTTGTGAGAGCTATATATACAACTTGATGGTATGTTTCATTTTGGTTCTGTTTGGACAAGTGTGTCACCATAGGGTGCACCAATTATTATCTTTTGAAAAAAGTGACAGTGAAGAACCGCTATCCTCTTCTATGTATTGATGATTTTTTCAATCAACTGAAGGGTGAAAGTTGGTTCTCAAATATCTATTTATGGTCAGGATATCATCAAATTCATGTGAAGGATGAGGATATCTCAATGACTATTTTTTGTTGTCTCCATGGGCATTACGAGTTTGTTGTGATGTCGTTCAGTGTGAATAATTCTTCATTTGTGTTCTTAGGTTATATTAACAATGTGTTTTTTGTGTTCTTGGATAAGTTCATGGTTTTTTCATCAACAAAATCCTTATGTACTCTGCATATGTGGAGGATCATAAAGAGAATCTATATTTCATTTTGGGAGTTCTTAGCCGTGAGAATATATTTAGGAAGTTTTCGAAGAGTGAATTTTGGGCTTGAGAAGTTTGTTTCTTTGGACATGTAATATCCAAGAAAGGAGTGGTTGTGGATCTGTCGAAGGTAGAAGAATCTATGTGTTGGGAATCCCCCAAGATAGTTGTAGAGGTGTGAAGTTTTCACGGTCTTGTAGGCTATTAAGGGAGGTTTTTATCTGACTTCTATCGGGTTGTGAAACCTCTAACTACATTGACCGGGAAGGATCTGTAATTCCTATGGACTGCTTAGTGTCAGGTGTATTTTGCGTATGTAAAGGAGAAGTTGGTCAGTGATTCTGTTCTTTGTCTTCTAGAACAAGGAGTTCAATTTGAGGTTTTCTATGATGCTTCATGTCTTGGGTTGTGTTGTGTTCTGATGCACCAGAGATCAGTCATTTCTTATGGGCCTTGGCAATTGAATCCCTAGCAATGTAACTAAGACACCCATAATCTTGAGTTGGCGGTGGTGGTGTTTTCCCTAAAGTTGTAGAGACATTACCTCATTGGAAATAATTTTTTAGTCTTCACTAATAAAAATATCCTAAGGTATGTTTTCTTCCAGCATGTCTTGAACATGTGCCAGTGTTAGTGGATAGAGTTCTTAGAGGATTATGACTTCAAAATTTCATATACCCCAAGGAATGGGAATTTTGTAGCTTACGTACTAATAAGGAAGTCACGTAGTGATGCAGTGTGTGAATATAGTGATTCATAGAGGTTTATGGAATAACTTTCATCACTACATCTAGATATAGGAGAAGTAGGGGCCATAGGTTATCTTTTTTAGATGATGGTGTAGTCATCTATGGTGTAGTAGGTGGAGGAATCCCAATTGGGGTATCTTGAGGTGCAGTTCTAGAGAGATCAAGTTTTCTGTGATCAAGCCCACGATGGTTGGTCTGAGGATGAACAACATCATGTGTTATTTCAGCTAAGGCTTTTCATTCCTTTGGAGATGTGTAAGATGGTTCTCAAAGGGTTTCAAATTTCACCTTTAGTGGTATATCCTGGCATGAAGAAAATTTACTAAGTATTGAAAACTCAATTTTGGTGGCATGGAGGAGAGTACTTGGGAACATGAGTCACAGATATGCACTCAGTACCCTGAGTTGTTGGATATTTATCCCTTCTCTTGTAACATTTTTGTTTTTTGGTTGTAGACCTTTCTTGTTTATGATATGGCTTACTCTTGTTGCTTGTTTTTTTTCCTCTCTTTTGAGAGGTATCTCCCCTGAGTGTGTGTTTAAGAGATGCTTGTGGTTGCAACATGGTTTCACATTGTTTCTTATATATAGTGGTTGAACTCCTATGGTGGTGAGATATTTGAGAGGTCTATCGTGGGGTGGATGTTCTAATGACCTCTTTTTTATTTCCTCTCTAGGTTGGTTTTGGATTCTTGAGGATGATAATGTTTTGAGAGGTATCTAATGTAATGGATCAAACCTCTCCAGTCCATTCCTTTGAGAAA
This sequence comes from Viscum album, assembly GCA_963277665.1. Taxonomy (NCBI): domain Eukaryota; kingdom Viridiplantae; phylum Streptophyta; class Magnoliopsida; order Santalales; family Viscaceae; genus Viscum; species Viscum album. Next base: position 297,885,290 of record OY728137.1, on the reverse strand, counting down.
ATATAGTTTTTAAGGCATTCTGGGCGACCATGGTGACTCATTTCAATATTTTTTTGAAATTATAGTTTTGCAACAATGACTCACAAAATGGTGACTCATCAAATGGTGACTCGCCAACTAGTAGCTCGCTGAACGGTGAATCACTGAATGGTGACTCGCTGAATGGTATATCACCAAATAGTGGCTCATTGAATGGTGACTCGCAGAATAGAGACTCTCTAAACAGAGACTTACTGAATGGTGACTCGTCAAATGATATTGGGACGGATACTTGTGGGATAGCGACTTGTGGGATGGAGACTCGTGGGATGTCAACTCATGGGATGGTGAATCACGGGATGATGATGTGCGGGATGGTGACTCGTAGGATGGAGACTCGCAGGAAGGTAACTCATGAGATGAGGACTCAAGGGACAAAGACTCATAGAAAGGAGACTCACGGGTATCTCATGGGGAAACAACTTGTGGGAAGGTGACTCACGGGAAGCTGACTCGTAGGATGGTGACACACAGAACGGGGACTCATGGGATGATGACTCGTGGGATGTGGGATGGAGACTCGAAGAATGGTGACTCACAAAATAGAAACTCATGGAATAGTGACTCATCCAATGGTGACTCATCCAACTATGGTAGCAACTCATTAAAAACGTTTCTAGTTTCCGACAGTTTCACCCCTTTTAGTATTTTCCTTGAAGTAAAATTCATTTTAATCCTTGTTTTAAAGAATTTAAGGCTGATTCAAAGTCCATAGCACATATATTAATTTTCCCATGGGTCTCAGTGTTTTTACCCGGTCAAACCATGTGATATTTAACATATTTGATCTTAATTGAAAATCCAGTGTTACTTAAACCACTGCTTCATTTCAATTTTTGAAAAGGCCAATACATCTTCTTCCATTGTTCTTCCTTCTTGTTTTACTTGGTACGAGATTCCCCAGACCTCTATTTCTCATAGAAGTTGTGTATTGTATTGTAACTTGGATTGTGTTTTCCCTAAAGTTCTTCCTACAACATGTGCACCCCCTGTTTTGGTGAAACCGGGAGGTGTCAATCTGTGTTTGATATAAGTTTTTGTGGGAGAGATGATTGTGATCCATTGTGTTGACCTATTCCTGTGAAAAGAACATTAAAAACCTTTTGAGGTAGGGGATTCATGGTTCTCTATTTATTTATGTGAAACATTATAGTTAGCATGATTTAGCCACTGAATCATAATGGAATAGACATAATAAATATATTAACTAGATTTGAACAATTGGTATTAATTGATAGCGATGTTATTGCCTCTTGATTTGATAAATAGTGTGATATATAGGATTTTATTGTTTAGCGTGATGTTCTTGATGTAAATTGATAAAGAACATAAAGTCATAATTAATTGTAAATTAATTGGATAAAGATAAAGAGGCATGTTAATGAATCTAGTTGTGGTTGTTGTAAGTTGATGATAAAAAAATTGATTTAGTTAGCCTATTTAATTAAATAGATTGATGAACCTAAAGAATGTTGATGATTTTTGTTTAAAGGTATGTCAAATTAATTATTTAATTAATTTGTGATAACTAGATATATCTAGTAGTTTCGGTTTCCCATATTTGGAACCAAGGATAATGAATCGGTTAATTCAATATGGAATAATGAACTAGTTGTGTGATAAATATAATACCTTGTATGGTTATGAGTTACCCGCTTTATTGAAAATCCCAAGCACCTTATTCTTTGGATCTATGAGTACTCATTGTTTTTTAAGGTTGAATTCCTTATTTAGGGCCAAGATCCCAGTTTCTATGTTGTTTGTTTCTTACTGCTTGTGTCATGGTATGATCCGGGATAACCGAGACTGGAAGGATATTTTGGTATGTGGGGGTAGGGAAGCCCAATGTTTGTGGTAGTAGTTGACTCATAGAGTGGCAAGATACATCATTTTATCCATTTGGATGTCGATGAGGACACTAGAGATGATGGAATGGGTTGAATATGGGATTACCCATAGTTGTGAAAGTTGGTTGTCGTTGAATCTATTCTTTGTTTACCTGCTTTAATTTCCCCACTGTTTGAGGTAGACGATCTTACTTACCCTACATTTAAAAGAAGTGAATACATGTGGGGTATTCCATGTTCTTTCCATGTTTAGCTCCTTGAGGATAGATAGGTCTACTCTCCTACTAGAGGTGTCAAAGACTCTATGGGAAGTTTATCTACTCACCGTGTTAAGCCCTATGTGTTTAGTTGCTTAGAATGTTTTCTTAGAATACATGGAATTAAGGAAGATTGATAAGGATATAATTAAATGATTAAATAAATAATTTTCAACCTAGGGGGTTAAATATTACTGGGATGCAATGTTGAGATTACACTTTTGAGGAACTGTGGACTTGGTTTGGTTATGCTTAGAGGGAATGGAACTCGGTTGTGATGGTAATGAAATGTAACGTATAAATTTTTAATGGTTAAGGAATTAATTAACATAAATTTAAAGTGATAAAAATGTATAAATTACTTAATGTATCACTTAAAATGATTGTGTGTAATATAATATTGAGTCTTAGCAATGGCACTTGGGAGTCTGAGAGATGTTATCTACAATTGAGTCTAAGACTATGTGTTTCCCATAGTGTGGTTGTGATCTATATTATATCATGTACTTTTTGTGATTTTGTATGCTACCCCCACCCTATTGGTTATGGATACTAACACCCTAGTGATTCTTATCCATGTGGGTGTTTTCCCCAACATCACGGTGGGAGGATGGATGGCTGACTTCCCCCTTTAGCCTCACTCTCTTATCATGGTAGTTACTTGTGTAGTTATACACGACGGTTATTTTTCCCCATATAGGTGTGTAGAGGGATTTAATGGATTGTGGTTATTTCACACACATATATTATAGATATAGTTTACTATGGACTACTATAGGTATGACGTGTATAGGATGTGATGGCTTGACGGTCCTTACTTAGTGTATGGGTTGTAATGGATTGAGGTATAAAACCCGATGTATGACACCCGTTATGAAGGTAGTGGTGGATCCCGGAAACTACCTGGTAACTTCTATTTGTGAGGATGGTGTGGTGCTTCTCCTATGTGTTTGCGGGAAATCCTTTGTGTTGCATGAGGTGCATGTGGTGGTGTTACACCAAGGTGTCTTTGGGCTAGACTTTTTGGAAAGAGATGCTCAGGACATGCAATGTTGGGGAAAAGAGACAAACCAGTGGGGAATTAGTAAAGAGGTTACCTTGATATTCTTTATTATATTATATACTCTTGTATTTTACACTTGGGAAGAGTATCCATGGTGAGGGTGGGAACTTAGTATACATGTCTAGCTGACAAGTCGATTTCACTTTTTGTTCACTGTGCTTTAGCAATATTTATTTAATTATAAAGGAGAAGTTTCAGGGAGAATCATACTGATTCTACAGTTATACTCTCCCTATGTTATATAAATTGTTTTTCATGTCACTTGGATCAGGTTGGAGATCAGGCTGGTTACTACTATCTTTGGGTTTGTAGGAGCTGTTCTGGCTTTGTAACGACCAAAACTTTTATTAAGAAAAATTCCTCTTATTCTAAATAAATTTCTTATATTGTAAAATAGTTATATAAAACAATTGAACATCCTTGGTTTTATGTTTTTGGATTTTTAAATACCGTTAATAATTTTTTCCATTGCTAATATAGATGTTGAACGGTGATCAAATGATTAGTATAAATATAGGGCTTTAACAAATCCAATTTACTCACACAAATGAAGTGATGGTCTCATCCAATAGAATTGCTCCATACGAAGCCCATTTTTTGGAGCTCCTAAAGGAGGTAGCATCACTGGGCTTCTCTCTTGACCAAGCCCAAGCCGAGCTTCATCTTTTTATTCATGAATAGAACCCTCTACAATAGAAGTGGAAGTTAATAGAGATTACCCTACGAGCGATGTTATTCGACCTGCCCCAAGATTTTGTCACCACCACACACCTTACCCTTAGGTCTTATACGAGAGTTATAAGGGGTTATGTAACAAGCCACTAGCACTATGATTATGTGCATTAGTTTTTTACAGAATAAAAATATACATTCATTTTATTATTGTTAATTTGTAAATAGTTTTTAAATCACAACTAGTATTTTTAGTTAATGTTAAATTAAGAAATATATTTTGATGAATTGATGTATTTTTATATTAAATAATATTTTAATAAAATATTATTAAAAAATTAATTTTTATTAAATATAAATGATCGTATAATTTTTATGAATAGAATAGTGATTTTTATTAAGGTTTGAAAGTTGTTTTTTGTCAAAAACCATGAATTTTTTATAAATCTCAGTTTTTATTTTTAATGTAAAAATTAACATATTTAAAAAATTATTTAGATAGAATGAATATAATTTTTGGATTCAGGATGTTTAAATTATCTAAGAGTGGATTTTTCATAATTTTTTTAGACAATCGAATTTTTTGGGTAAAAATTAAAATTGTTTAAATATATAATGTGTTTTATGACATCATAATAACCCAATAGTGATTTAATAAAATACTATAAAAGGTATATTCGTCCAATATATGTTTTAACTTTAAAATAATGTGATTATATATTTTTTGATTAAATTTACAATGCCTTAGTAGACCCTCCAAGACTTATTAAATATTTTAACTTATTAAAATGATTTCCTTGAGAGTGTGACTCACCTCCACATAAGAAAGCCTAATAGTTTAATAAGTTATTCCATTGGTACTATAAAATAATTTTCTCCACTACACTTTGTAAAAAAAACCTGGCAAAAAACATGGTATTTGACTAGTTTAATGTGTTGTATCCAAAACCTAAATAATAGAATTAACACGCCTTTCCAATATAAACCCACAAAATCTCCCATTACTATTCACTAAAACCATTTTTATCTAGACCAACCTATACTCTCCCCTCTCTATAATCCTAATAAGGAACCCCAAGCTCCAAATAATCCTCTTTCAAGCCACTCCTAAGCCTTTGGGATCACACTTCCAAGTAAGGGATCCTTACTTTCCTTCCTTCCTTATTTATGTCCAAGTTTCCTTATATTTTTATGCTCTTTTATTTTAAATTAAACATTTTAGGGTATGATTTAGAACCTTCCATATACTTCCATCCTTATTTTTTAATGATGATAGCCCTCATTTCTCTCTCATTAATGCCTCACAGGTACACCTGTTACCAAGCCGGAATTCTGTAAGGGATTTCTCTCTCCTCATTTACATTCAAGAAATTATTTTATATTATGCATCTAAATTCCAATAAATATGTTGGTATATTATGTTTCATTACCCCCTTACTATCTATTTTATGTATAAATTATTAAATACCCATTTCTATCTCCTCAACCATTTTAAGATTTCTATTTGACGTCGTTATGCTGTCGAAGTTACACCAAAATTTACATGCCAAAATCATCATGTAAGTGAATACCATACCCATTTCTATATCAAGGGTATTCAAATTTATGCAAATGTACTATTTGATTAAGTAATTACATTTATATATTCCACATATCTTATTCTAGGAATAAATTATGATGTTTAATGAATCCATGTTATATGATCTATGTGGCACACTTATACATTAAATGGAATGATTACGAAGGGTTCGCCCTGATAGCACTCCAATGCATTGGGTAAAGAATAATATCATGATACACCATGTTAAATGAGGGTTTTACTCATGATTATTAAATTTAAATGAAGGTTTTCTCATTCTAATTCAAGTGCAATGAGGGTTAACTCAAGCTCTATGTGCAATGAGACTTGGGTTATGCTAATATCATGTTAAATGTTGTTGCCAAATTTCCATGTTAGGATAATCGCGCTATATCATGCCTTTATGATTCATGTTTCTCTTATGCTCCATTTATATTCCTATTTCCTAAAATGTATTTTATTCTTCATTTTATACCTTATTTAATCCCTTACTGGGCTTTATATCTCACCCTTTTCTTATGTATGTCCCCAGGTTATCACATGCAATGCTAAGTACAAAGGAGTATTGTGGTCATGTAAAATAATTTTTCAATAAAGATATTGTATTTTATATCTTAAGTTGTCATATAATATTCCTAATTTCCCAAGACACTTTACCTATTGATCCTCAAAGTTATCTTAAGTGTAATTTTATGTAATAAATCTAGTTTAAATTTGTAATAAAGAGTAGGGTTGTTATAGTTAGTATTAGAGGATAGGTTTAGTTATTTTTGGGATTAGGATTATAAAAACCTAGTGAATGCCTTAGGGATAAGACAAAGTATAATAAAAACATCCCTAATTTTTTTTAATTATATATTAAGATATTTATTTAATAAAATACATCCCTATATGGATATGAACAAGTAGAGGTGGCTCTGGCATGGATGTATATAGAAGTAAAACCCGAAAACACCACTTTGAGCTAGACTCGAATGGGAACTGGTGTGCAACAATGGGCTTTACTACACTCTTGGTTATGAAACTCCCATGGGATATGATTTGGTAAATTCATTATCTTAGTAAGAACCATTATTAAGGTAATAAAAAAATTCCCCTAAGAATATATGTTGGGATGTAAATCATGGATAACATATATTTAAGCCTATAAATTTATAAGTTAAGGAAATAAATGTAATTTATACGTTATCTCTTTTTGTATTTGGATTTACCTTTTTGTGTTACACCTAAATTTATTTTTATTCCATATAATGGCTAGTAATATGAGGACTAAGGATAAAAACTGATTTGAATATCCATGTGATGATTGTTCTAATGAGCTGCCCAATCAGATGGGAGTGGGAATCACAAACTTTGTCATGATACTCTCTCAGATAACTCAAGTTTTGAATTGAAACATGGATCCAGAGGAACATTCAACCCCCCTAAGAAAGAAAAAACTTTAATCATAAGCTTCATGAGACAAAGGCTTCTTACTTTTAATGGATTATCTGATCCCTCAACCGTCAAACCATGGATCAACTCCATTGAGAAGATCTTCTTTGTCCTTCAATGTTCTGAACAAGAGAAGGTTCTTCTGGCTACTCATCATGTGGATGGTGAAGCTGATCAGTGGTGTACATTGATAAAAAATATGATTTCTGAGGAGGATATGGAGGTGTTGAAATGGAAGGATTCCCAGAAAATATTTTTCAATAAATATTTTTCGTGCAACCTACAACTTAATATAGAAAGTGACTTCCTTTCCCTTAATCAAAAATATGACAAACAAATCATAGTGTACAAGGAAAAATTCACAAGGCTTGCATGATACGCCTTCATATTTGTTGTTACCCCCTAATTCAAGGTTGACCGCTTCTTTGGTGGGATAAATCCTAGCCTGTGGAAATCCCTAGAAATCTGTGACTTTGATAGCTATGAAGAAATTGTTTGATGTGCCATAAAAGTCAAAATGGAGATCGAATAATCTCAAGGGTATCATGAGGATAATAAGCATAAAGTGGAATTCAATTCTATAATTTCTATGGATAAATCCAATAGTGCTATGAAATTCAATAAACCCACTTTATAAAGGTGTGTAAAGAAGAAACATGGAAATTTCCTAAATGGGATGAGGAAATGATTTAGGTGTGGAAGAGAAGGGAAACTGGACAGTAATTGCCAATAATAAAAACCCACTACTATGATAGAGGAAAGGAATGCTCTGTTCGACCCTCAACACATTGTTCATTTCTTTAACTACAAAGAACTTGGGCATTATGCAAACATGTTCCCTAATCCAGGGGTTTTTTGAGGCAACCAACAACCTCCAAGGTAGCAAGGGAGAAATTTTTCCATCACTACTGCCGAAGTGAACCCCAACAATAAATTGGTAATAAGTACTCTAGTTATTTATTCAATAATATTTATTGTACTTTTTCATTCTATTTCTACACTTTATTTTATATCCCGAAATTTTATTAGAATAATCTCAACACCACCAAAAATCATGGAAGTAGATATGTCAGTGAGAATAGAAAATGGGTCAATCATTGTATCCCATGAATATAACTCCTCCCTTGTCACAATATGTGGGTTGAACTTCCTGTCCAACCTCATCATACTCCCTCTGGTGTAATTTGATTCAATTCTTGGCCTGGATTGGATTTCCCTGTATAGATCCAACATAAATTTCCATGAGAGGGAAATCACTCTCTATATGGAAAATCGACCCCTGATTCTGTATAAGTGAAAGGACGTGGATGAATATTCTTTAGCACCATCATCTCAAGCATGGATATTACTACCCTATGAGCATGAGTATCTTGATTAGATGATTGATTCTAAGGAATAAACCATCCTTTAATAAATTCATATTGTGAGGGAATTCTCTGAAGTGTTTCCTTAGGAATTTACTGGTCTTCCTCTTAGAAGAAATGTTGAATTCTCTATTGATCTTATACCTGGGAGTTTTCCAATATCCAAGACTCTATATAGAATGGTTGTTATGGAGCTTGAGGAGCTAAAGAAACAACTACAGGAGAATCTGTATATAGGTTTTATATGACCAAGTGCTTCACCATGGGGTGCACCAAACCTATTCATCAAGGAGAAGGATAGGTCAATGCGCCTTTGCATTGATTATTGTGAGCTCAAAAAAATCACGATAAAGAACAAGTATCCTCTACCATGAATTGATGACTTGTTCAATCAGATACGTGGAGAAAAATACTTATACAAGGTGGATCTACGGTTAGGAGATTTCCAAGTAAGGGTGAAGAAGGAATATATCCCCAATACTTCTTTTCGTACAAGGTACAGGCACTATAAATTCATAGTAATGCCTTTCAAACTCACTAATGCTTCAGAAATCTTAATGTAATTGATGATTAGAGTCTTTAGATATTACCTTGAAAAAATTTTGGTTGTCTTTATAGATGATATTATAATATACTTCAAAATCAATGAGGAGCATGAAAATAATCTAAGCACTATACTAGAGACCTTGAAAAAGGAGAATATTTATGAAAATTACATCAAGTGTGAGTTTGGGTTAAAGGAAGTCTCATTATTGAGTCATATCATCACAAGAAGTGGGATATCTGTGGATCCCTCCAAGAAAATTATAATTGAGGGATGGATGAGGCTAACATCTTTGATGGATATCTGTAGCTTCATTGGGTTAGTTGGATATTATCACTGATTTGTAGGAAATTTCTCACGATTGTCAAACCCTATTACCAAGCTAACTCAGAAGGGAGTCAAGTTTTCTTGGAGTAATAAATACGAATATTGATTCAAGGAGTTAAAAAGGATTCTAATGACTATGCATGTTCTCACATTACACACAAGTGGAGAACTATTTTTAGTATTTAGTGATGCTTCAAATAAGGTATTTGGCTATGTGTTGATGAAAAATGACAAAGTGTGAAATATATATGGATCACAAAAACCTAAAGTATATATTCACAAAGAAAGAGTTGAACACACACCAACAAATATGGTTAGAGCTGATCAAATACTATGACTTCTCAATCTATTATCACCCTGGGAAATCAGACAAGGTGGCAGATTCTCTAAGAATAAATGAACTAGTGATTCTTTCATTGATGAGAAATGAAAAGGATCCAATATTCTTATATTTGATTAAGATGGATATGGGAATCATAAAGAATGGAACACCGCCATTCATTTAAAAAATGATTTCTCAACCATCTGTTTTGTAAGGTTGAAATGATGCTCAAAGGGATTATGTGGGAATTCCAAAGAAATTGGAAACTATTAAAAAAGGTAAATCCTTTGAGTTCAATTTTAATGAAGAAGTAATTGTGATAATTGGTTTAAGACTATGTGTTCCATAAAATTTGAAGTTAAAGAATGAAATTTTAGATGATTCATAAAGTTCAAATTTCTCCATTCATCTAGGAAACAAAAAGATGTATCGAGATCTCTGAGAGTATTATTGGTAGGATAACATGAAGAAGGAGATCCCTCAATATACATCAAAGTTCCTAGTATGTCAGCATATAAAGTCTGAGAGGAGAAAGTCTAAGGGAGTGATGAAATAATTACCCATACCATTATGAAAATGGGAAAACATCTCCATGGACTTTCTCACAAGACTTTCGAAGACATCCAAAGGAAATAATGCTATCTGGGTTGTTTTGGATCATCTTACAAAGACTAGACACTTCATTTAAATTCAATATAATTTTTCATTGGACTAACTAGCACATATATACATTCGAGAAGTGGCAAGGCTACATGGAGTATCACTGTCAATTGTATCCAATTGATGTCCAAGATTCACCTCTATGTTTTGGAAGAGTCTCCAACACCCTATGAATATTGATCTGAACTTCAGTACGACTTATCATCCACAAATTGATGGACAATCTTATCATATTATCCAAACACTTGAGGACATGTTGACAGTCTTCTCAATAGACTTCAAAGAAGGATGGGATCAACATCTTCCTCTAGATTTATTTCACTTACAATAATAGTTTCCACTCAAGCATCTAAATGGCTCTTTATGAAGCCCTATATGGGAAGAGGTTTAGAACACCATCATGTTGGGATGAAGTTGGGGAAAATAACTCCTAGGTCCAGAAATGGTCGAAGAAATAGTGGAGGAGGTTAAGACCATCCAACAGCACATTAAATCTACTCAAAGTCGAAAAAAGAGTTATGTTGATAATCATCAATGAGAACTAGAGTTTGATGTTAGCGTCATGGTATTCCTCTGCATATCACTATGGAAGAGAGTTATGAGATTTGGAAAGAAGGGAAAGCTTAGTCCAAGGTACAGTTTCCCTTTTAAGATCCTTGATTTCATTGGATTAGTGTCCTATTGACTAGAACTCCCACTAAACATGTCTCAAGTACACGATATATTCCATGTATTCCTCTAGAGGAAGTACATACCTAACACATCGCATGTACTCAATCCAGAATTGGTACCATTGGATAATTACCTCTCTTATAAATATAATCCGATGAATATCTTAGGTCATCGGGAAAAAGTTATACGAAATAAGACAATGTCCCTCATCAAAGTGTTGTAGAGAAACCACAAGTTTGAATAAGTAATGTGGGAATTGAAGGAAATGATGAAGCAGAGTTACCCTCGTCTATTTTAGAGTGGGAAAAAGAAATTTTGAGGGAGAAATTTCTTAAGGGGGGAAGATTGTAATGATCCAAACTTTTATTAAATATAAATTCATCTTAATATAATTAAATGTATTATTATGTAAAATGGTTATATAAAACATATGCACTTCCTTGGTTTTATGTTTTTGGATTTTAAAATACCATTAATAATTTTTATCATTTCTAATATATTCATTAAATAGTGATCACATGATTAGTATAAATATAGGGCTTTAACAAATATAAATTTTTTCAAACAAAGGAAGCGATGGCCTCATCCAGTAGAATTTCTCTATATGAAGCCCATTTGTCTGAGCTCGGAAAGGAGGTAGCATCACCGAGCTTCTCTTTGACAAATCCAAATATGTGCTTCAACATGTTAAGCTTGAATATAACCACCTATGGGAGAAATGGAATTTAATAGAGATAACCACCCGAGGGATGTGATCCAAGTCGCCCTAAGAGTTTGTCACCATCACACACCTTACCCTTAGATCTTATGTGGGTTTTATAAGGGTTTATGTAACAAGAGCCTAGCACTATGTTTATGTGTTCTAGTTTTGTATAGAATAAATAATATACATTCATTTTATTAATGTTACTTTATAAATAATTTTTAAATCAAAAATAGTATTTTTAGTTAATATTAAATTAAGAAATTAATTTTGATGAACTGATGAATTTTTTAATTAAATAATAATATAATAAAATATTATTTCAAAATTAATTTTTATCAAAAATAAATGATTTTTTAATTTTTATGAATACAATTTCAATTTTTATTAATGTTTGAAAGATGTTTTTGTCAAAACCCATGAATTTTCAATAAATGTTGGTTTTTATTTTCAAAGTTAAAATTCACATATTTATAAAATTATTTATATAAAATGAATATTATTTTTGGATTCAGGATACTGAAATAATCTAACGGTTAATTTTTCATATTTTTCTAAGACAACCGAGTTTTTTTGGAAAAATTATATACCGTTTAAATATATAATGTGTTTTATGACATCATAATGATGAAATAGTGATGTAATAAAATACTATAAAAGATATATTCAGAGAATATATTCTTTACCTTTAAAATAATGTGATTTTAGATTTTTTTTGATTAATTTTATAATGCCTTAGTGGGCCCTCCAATACTTATTGAATATTTTAACTTTTTAAAATGATTTCCTTGAGAGTGTGACTCACCTCCAAATAAGAAAGGCTAATATTTTAATAAGTTCTTCTATTGGTCTTATAAAATAATGTTTTACACTCCCATTTGGAAAAAACCAAGGGCAAAAACCATGGTATGGTTTGTGTTTTGGATTAGTTTAATGTGTAGTGTCCAAAACCTAAATAATAAAGAATTCCCTCTCCTTTCCTATATAAACCCACTCAATCTCCCATTACTCTTCACTCAAAGAATTTGGAGCTTGAAAAAAGTATTCCCTCCTCTCTCTATAATCCTCCCAAGGCACCCAAATATCCCAATAATCTTCTCTCAATCCTCTCCCAAGACTTTTGTATCACACTTCCAACTAAGGGATCCTCACTTTCATTCCTTCCTTATTTATGTCCAATTTTCCTTATATTGTTATGCCATTTTATTTTCAATTAAAAATGTTGGGGTATGATATCTCACCTCCCCATTACGTCCCTCCTAATTTCTGAAAGATGAGAGACCCCTTTCTCTCTCATTAATGCCTCTCAGGTACACCTATTGACGGGCCAAAATTCAGTTAGGGATTTCTCTCTCTTCATTTACATTTAAGAAATTATTTTATATTATGAATATAAATTCCATTACATATATTGGTATATTATGTTACATGACATCATTACTTTATATTTCATGTATAAATGATTAGAGACAAATTTCTCTCTCATCAACCCATTTTACGATTTCTATTTGACGTCGTTATGCTACCAAAGTTACACCAAAATTTTCATGCCAAAATCATCATGTAAGTGAATACCATACCCATTTTTCTATCAAGGGTATTCAACATTATTCACATGTACTTATTGAATGAGGACTAACATTCATGTATTCCACATCTCTTATGCTTTAAATAAATTATGATGTTTAATGAATCCATGTTTTATGATCTATGTGGCACACTTATGCATGAACTAAAAGTATTAAGAATGGTGCACCTTGATAACGCTCAAATGCATTGGATAAATAATAGTATCATGATACACCATGTGAAATAAGGATTTTACTCATGATAATTAAAGTGAAATGAGGGTTTACTGATGCTAATTAAAGTGAAATGAGGGTTTACTCATGATCTATGTGAAATGAGCCTTGGCTCATGCTAATATCATGTTAAATATTATTGCCACATTTCCATGTTATGATCATCACGCTATATCATGCCTTTATTATTCATGTTTCTATTATGATCCATTGATATTACTATTTCCTAAAATTTATTGTATTCTTCATGTTATGCCTTGTTTACTCCCTTACTGGGCTTTATAGCTCACCCTTTTCTTATACATGTCCTCAGGTTATACCATGAAATGCTAAGTACGAAGGAATATTATGGTCATGTAAAATAAGTTTTCAATAGAGATATTGTATATTATATCTTAAGTTGTCATGTAATGTTCCTAATTTCCCAATACACTAGACCCCTTGATCCTTAGAGTTTTCTTAAGTGAAAGTTTATGTAATAAATCATGTTTAAGTGTGTAATAATGAGCAGGGTTGTTATAGGCTTCGTGGTCACTGATGTTTTATTTTCTTTTGGTACTTGTGGTTTTTCCTTTTAGTTGTAGTAGTTTTTTCCTGACATTACATACATTTACTTGGGTTTCTTTTATATTTCAATCTTTGTTGGAGTTGGTCGGTTTCTATCTTATCTCTCTCTTCCGCATATGTTCTCTTAAAGGGTAATGCCTCCCATTTGTGGGTTTATTATACCCTTAGTGCTAGTAACCAACCCAGTGCCTACTGGAGATGGGACTTGGGGGTTATTATATCTTTTCTCACATAGTCAGGCTAGGAGAGGTACACTTTATGGAGAGGGGGTCATGACATCTCCTCTCCTAGATAGAGAGTAACCAAAAACCCAAGAAGTGGTACTAGAATAGCATATATATATATATATATATATATATAATCAACCAAAAAATCCCAAACAAGAGATTAGGGGGATCTCCATCTCACAACTCATCCCATGAAGAAGAGTCACCAATAGTCCCAGAAGTAACCACCAACAATTCCCATCATCCCACACGTCTTCACTAAACAAGAAAGTCAAAGAGACTCAATCACCTAACCTTGATACTATCCTATTTGGGTGGAACTATCTTTCCCTCAAGGTTTTAGGTCGCGTCACATGGACGCATCTTATTGGGGAAAGCATCCCTCTTTCCTAAGAGTCTAAGGGTACGTCAAAGCATGTCTCTTCACTGATATATAGTCAAGAGTTTTTACCTTAATGTTGAGCACCCATGCCTAGGCTAGGGTTCCATCTAGTACCATAGAGTACACAAACCTAGCTCGGTTGGAGGGTTATACTCAGAAAAGGTTGAGGACTCATGCACATCCTAGCTGGAGGGTTCCACTCTGAAAAGGTCGAGGACCCATGCCATCCTAATTGGAGGGTTCCCCTATGATGTTGTCAAGGAAGCATGCTCAGTCAAATAGGAGGGTTACACTCCCATGTTCTCAAGGAACAATGCCTAGCCCAATAGGGGGGTTCCACTATCATGTTGTTGAGGACCCATGCATAGCCCTACTGGATAGTACCACTCATGATACTCTGATGTCATCACCTAACTACAATTTTTGTCAAACATCACCTTGGATAGTTTTCACACCTAAAACATCTTCCAACATATCTGTAAAGACACTATAGAGGGTACCATCACATTCTATGTAGAAAAAATCTCAGGATAGACTACTAATGAGCCAAAATATGAGTTCAAAAGAAGGAGATACGAGAGGTAGAAGATTTGTAAAGTGCTAGACGACACTTGTGGGGCCCACAAAATGTGTGAACCAACCTAATCACCTGGTCATGTACCTATCCATACATGGGTACTAAACTATGATCAAATAACCCTTAGTGTGTTAGTGTACTCTTAGAGTACATGGCACCTCTAACCATAAGGCTGAAAAATGCACGATGCTCATTGCTGGTCCAAAATGGAAAGAATAATACTTTACTTACCTACCTCCTTAGATAGCCCCAAATAACCAAATGGACCACACTGTCATGATACTTGAAGAAAAAAGCATAAGATTGACTATTCATTCACCCAAATTGGACTTCTGGTGAAGAAACTACATTTCACAGCATTGCACATGAACGATGCTTCATGGGGCCCATGCCTCAATCCGGAAACACATCATATGGATCATAACATTTCGATCCTCATGGAAAAACACATCGGATTGGATAATCATTCATCCAAAATAGACACCTAGTGAAAAAGTCAAATTTCACCACAAACACCAAAATCGGGCCTCATGGGGCCCACACATCCGTTTTAATTTAAGCACCCAAAACGCATCTTGAAAAGTCTGCCTCAATTTTATGGTCATGAAGCCGCTAACAACGCACCGATCGAACACCAGATGCGGAAGATACATTTAATATAAGAATCTCCGAATAATAATAATTGTGTTGGTATTATTATTATTAGATGTTTTATCCCACTGAGCCTCGAGCCCAAAACATAAAGTTATCGAACATGACTAAAAAGTTCGTCCTTGATGTAGGGGGCATGTTTTTATAGATTCCTCCACATTAATCGAACACTCCATGCAGGTGTTATGTTCGGATCATCCTTAGAAAAATTATTATTATTATTATTATTATTAAGGAATTTTAATGAACCACTCCACAAGTCAGCGAAAGGTACTAAAAAATGGTCTTAAAAAGTCCAAATTGAAGTTAGGGTCCCATTTATATTGATGGTGCGTGAATTGGACATCTCACAGGGAAGTTACTGGTGTTTAAAAGTTTTAATAATAATTAAAATATTATTTTTTTTCTTTTTTTATTTTTTTTTCTTTTTTTTTTTTGAAAACCTATGGGGGTTTCCATGGTCGGCTACCTGATGTCATCATTGTCCGGGACAAACCTCCTTCGCGCCTCCTGGCTGCCCCTGACCGCCTAGAGCTGCTGAATTCCGCCTTCACTGAAGCCCCTCCCTCAATTGATTCACACCACCGCCTCCTTCCACAGACCACCAAAAACACCCTAGTGGTCAAAAAAATAATCTGAGACCAGATCTAGGATCCTCAGATCCCAATCACCACTGTTACAGTATCTTCTTGAATACTCATCAACGTTTTCATGAAATAAAAACGTTTCTGGATCTTCCGCTTGCCTCCACACCTCCTCCGGCACACGAAACTCGAATCTGAGCATAGATCTGGACTCCTTGGGTTGAGAGCTTCATATATATGTTTCTTGATCCAAGATCAGATGTTGTTTTGTTATCATGAAAATTTATCGTCGATGAACGATGAAGAATGCAATGAATGGGTGATCCCTGATCAAAATAGATTATGGTTGTTGTTAGTTTGGCAACCAACAAATGATTAAAAATAGATAATTCCAATAGAAATAAAAATTGGCAATAAAGGATTCAACCAGAGATCTGTAGAATCTGAAAAATAAATCCTACCTTGATTTTTGATCCACTATTGTGTTCGTTGTGCTCTGATCTACTAAGTCCTACATTTTAATTACAATCTAATGAAGTTTTTATATCAAATCATTGTCAGAAGCATATCATCAGAGCTCCTCTGTTCATGAGATAAATGATACAACTCTAGATAATTTCTCTAAACTTCTATTTATTGGAAACTGCCAGCGGTTGCAAAATCCACACCTCTCATTCCCTCCCACCTATGGTCTCCCCTAGGGTAAAACCCATTCTATGAACTCAATAGCGATCTTGGATTTTTAATATGAATCCACATTCAAAAGGCCTAAGCCTTCAAAATTTATGTCATACCTAGGGTAAATTCCACCCTTTGTACTCAATTGTGCGTTTAGATTTCCTATTTAAGCTACCTTTTAAGAGATACCCCATTTCTTTCATGTGTATAGTCATTTTTTTATAATTTATTCCAGACACTTCAGGCCTCAGAATCGCATGTCGTATTAGCACCTAGTTTTGGAAATATATGTAGAAATATTCCAAAGTCTCATAGGAAAAAACTCGGGTCTCTACAATGGGGATATAAATGTATACACATATAGATATGGACATACATTGTGGCACATGCCTAGTTGGGCCAGATTACAGACCTAGGGTTTGACTATGGTTTCACATTTTTTTACTTATCTTTTAAGTTGTATCTCATCTAGGCTGATCATATTTATTTTTCATACACTTATAGCATCATATTAAAAGGTTCATCATTGGGGTATCCTAATAAGATTATTTTTCACCCATGCACATGCACCTCGGTGTATGTGTATTCCTTATGTCTAATTTTATGGTTGAGCATAGTTTCATGGTGGATAAGGTTAAGGGCCTAAGATTCATGATCAGGAGAGCTTCTCATGTGGGTTCTTCTGATCAATCTGGTGCAGTTCGGTAATGTCTAGACCAAGTATGTGGTTTGGATCATAGTTAGTAGTAGAGCACTATACTTTTATTTCAGATTATTTTGTTTTTAGTATCTATATGGTCGGCCCGGTGGGTGATGAGTGTTGCATGTTTGACAGAGCTATTTAGGATTTTATATAATTTCTCATTTATTGTTACATTATGTTCTATTTCGATTTACTTACTTCTTAAACACTCTGTTTATTTACTATTGTGTATTATACTTAGCTATTTTTGTTGTTTTATTACTTTGATATGAGTTCATAGTCTTCCCACTATCACCCCCTAGACCCTCGCTACTAGTTGTTTGCCTTCAGCATAAGGGGAGGCAAGCTTGAGGACTCGTAACCAATAGGCATGGGGAAACATTTGAGTTAAATCTAGTTCGGGACTTTACAAAGTGGTATCAAAGCTTTTTTTTGTGTTCCTTACTATTTTGTATAAGGTAAACAAGAGTATTAGTCATGTGTTGGAACCTGTGATGGATATCGGACAGGTGCATTGAGAACACTAGTTTCATAAATAACTCCTAGTTTCTAGGGGTATGGGATTGATGTTATAATATATGATTTCATAGTTATATATGATTTCCACCATGAATAATGCACATGTTATGTGGTTTTTTTGATTTATTGTGGACCTCTGGATATTGTCCACTAGAAAGATGCTGAGGATGGATTATGACTATTATCATGAAAAGGAGATCGGAATCTCAAGTATTGTATTTGTAATGTAGGATTCACATTTCATAGGCCTATTAGTGTGTGATTTTACTGATGAATAAGGCCTATTTAATTGGATCTGCTTATATATATATATATTCCCTCCGGATGGTAGGTAATGTGGATCTATGTTGAGGGGTTTTTTTGAGGATGATGTCTCGGTCCTAATGAATAAGAGGTGTGGTGGCCCTAGTAGGTTGATATCGAATGTGATGCCCTATTGTTGTAACCTTTATGGGGAATTGTTTCTAAGGTCATGGTTATCTAGTCGGATCACTGAGTACGATTTTGATAATTACCATGAATTCTCTCATAAACTGGAACTCGAGGGGGTATTGTCATATACAGATGACTGGTGAGTGTCAGCTCATCCCCTCTTCCACAATGGTATCATGACCTGTAGGAAGTTGATCCTTATAAGGATTCTTATTGGGGATTAGGACCTTGTAGGCCATGTTTTCAATTTTCATCCTTATAGTTCATTGTGATCTTAACATTCATTTAAGAGGTTTGATCTTTTGGGCTAGGGGGTGATTACTTCTGACCTAGTTGTGAGACATGTTCATTAGGTCTAGGTGGGAGACCTAGAGTCCCTTATTTTTGACTTTCACCCTTATATTTTGACTTTTTATCGAGGGTAGAATACGTGAGAGGTTGTCCTGGGTTTCTGAATTAATTTTTAGGAAATGAGTTTATATGTATGATCATTTTGATATTGAGGCATGGTAGGTCCTTGAGTTTTACATTAAATGCATGTTGATTCCTTCAACTTTTGATAAGATCATAGGGTACTCTGGTATCAATACTATCTTTGATAGACAGGACTTTTCGAGTTCTTGGCTTGCTCGACCGGTGTTTTTTCTGAATTTAATATAGTCAGAACACGGGTAGACACTTGTGACTGGACGTATGTTGGGTGATGGGCTATTGTGGAATGAATCATGACATGGGTGAGGTGCCTGATTTTGAGGAGGAGTTTCAAGGGGGATTCTGTCATGTTTGAACCAATGTGTCATGTAGCATAGTTTGCTTAGTAATGTGTTGGTTGACTCAGTGGAGCTTAAGTCAGGTGATAAAGGTACATGTTGGTTGATCATGGTATTGTTTGAATAATAATCAAAGAGTGTTCAGGTGTGATCCAAGTAATGATGGTTTCAAGACATATCATGAGCATGGTTTCCCAAGAGTTTTGGTTAAATGATGAATGTACCTCCATAGTAGAGGTGAAATCAAAAATAAATCATGTAATGAAAGATGGATGAGTTGTGCTGAACCTAGACACACATTATCAGAAGAAATCGTGTTCAGTGATATCTTAATACAGGTTAGCATATTTGTTGTGAGCATGGATCAGAAAATCTATACATGCATATTTATGGTATCTTAGTGTACTCAAGGTTAGATATAATCATGCTCTATCTTTCCATTTCCTTGAGTATATTTATAGAGATTTTCCCCTACATCAAGCTTCATTTCTTTTAAATCTATCCCTAGTTGAAAAAACCAGTTGATGTTATTATTAAAAAGTGGTGTAAGTTAATCCATATGCTGGAGAATTCACCATTTTTTTCAGGGTGGTGACCCTCATTTTCAATTGAACATCAATGTTTCCACAGTCTGTGAAGCACAGAGATGGTTTTAAGATGACGATAAGGTTATTCCTATGGTGGGGAGTACAAGATCGGTTGTGGTTAAATTTCTCCTAGAAAGGGGATAATTGTTTCTTACTATGGGACTAGTCATTGAATAATCCAGATAACTTGGTTATGTATATTCTTGTGTTGAGAGGATATATTCTAGGCACACCACTAAACATCTTGGGGATGATAAGGTTTATTGTGGGTAGATTGTAAGGACCTGTTTTTTTAGGATGTGAATCTTGAGTACATATTTTAATTTTTTTCCTTTAGATGATTTTACAAGGTAAATTGTTAATTTTCCCCCATCAATTGATCTCATATAATTTTTATGACAACTCCATTGGTCTTATAATTAGGTGTTTACTGTAGGTCATATGTTTGGTGGAATTTCGAGCCATTAAAATTTTAGTGGAATAATAAATATTTAATATTTAGTAGATTAAATATTAAATTATTCATGTAGGTTCATCCCATTATATATTTATAACTTAGTGTTGGATTGATATTCTTTCACCACCATTGAGTCTATAATAGTGATTTTTTTCTAGATGAGTCATAAACTTGAGTTGGGCTCTGGGGCTAGGCCAGGCCCCCTTTTCTTTTTCTTTTCTTTTTCTTTCTTTTATTTTATACTTTATTTTATTCCCTATTATTTAGCTTCTAATGTATGCCCTATATGTATTTTCTTCTATAAAACCAAGAGATAGGGAGAGGGAGATATTGAAAGAGAGGGAGAGAAGAAGGAGCCACTGTAGACCTCGAGACGTGTCGGATCGTCATGCAGCAACCATGGATTGCAAAAATGGGTGAACCTTTTTCAAATTCGATCCTAAAGTGGGCCTTTTAATATATCATTGTAGATCCCTATAGATTTTATTTTTTCTATTTTTAATCCCCTAATATAATTATTTATGGACCTTTGTATCCTGATCTTCTATTTTGGTGGATGAAATCAGGGTTTGGGGAATTTTGAGGGTTTTTGTTTAGGAAACCCCATATATACGGCATGTGGTTCAAATAACACATGTTGTGTGTTCTTCCTATTTGGGGAAGAATAAATTTTCGAAGTACACATCATGTATGGGATATAAACACCCTGTAATGATACTTTATTGTGTAGCCAAGTTCCCAGCCAAGCTACCCATGTAGGGGAACATGGCTATGTGGAGTACACAGCCAGGCCCCTTGGGGGTTACACACCATGTATAGGTACAAGACTGAGAAAAATACATGGCCATTCCATGTGAGGGAAATGGAAAAGTACCCCATGTAGGGTACACACCATGAACCCATCTTACATTTTGTGTACTTGGGTATTTACACAACAATTTTGGCCAGAGTACACACCTAGGTGGGGCTTTGGGAGTACATTCCACGTGCTTAGGGAGACACACCACGTATTCCCCTTTAGAAACCCTTTTTTTGTGTATTTTCACCCATAAGTTGGACTTGTACCCATTATTATTCCATTATGAGTATCTTTTCATGTTAATTATGATGGTAATACCTACAGAGTGTTTTGTGGAATCCTAAGTGAGGTTTTAGGTTTTTCTTAAAGGGAGAGGTTCTCCATCTAGCAATTAAATCTAGTTTTCTCCTAAGAGGAGACCCTTCGATCTGAGATTAGACATGAGCTATCTCTCTTCACTAATTTCTTTCTAGTTCTTCCTTTGAGTTTTTATCCCTTATGATATGTTCTTTTATAGCCTAATATTACATGAAATCAGTTTTTTTGAGGATCCTTTGTAGGATTTCTATGTTTATGTTTTGACCTAGAGAATCACTTATAGGATTCCTCTATCTTCTTTCTATACCAAGGGTCCTGTATAGAATGTCTTTTCTTACATGCTGACTTTGGAATTCCCTTGTTGGATTCCTTTACCTATTGACCATTCTGAGGATCCCATGTAGGAAGCCTCTATTTTTTTATCATTTGAGGATATCATGTAAGATTCCACCTTTACTTTATCTGTTGAGGATCCCATGTAGGATTACTCCTTTACCCTTGATACCAAGGATCCTAAGTAGGATTAATTCTCTTATTTGTATACCTCAAGGATCCCAAATAGGATGCCTCTTTAGAATTTTAAATTGAGGGACCCAGTGGGTTCCCTGATGATTGACCGACCCTAAGTTAGTACGTCGGTTTTAGGTAGATATGGTAGTGTGTGTCACCTTAGAAATTATGCCAAACATGGAATCCCAAGGGGGTATGGTTGTAGTGTTAGTTTAAGGTATTCATGCACCCTACCTCTTTTTTTATCATTAAAATTTTTATTATTGATGTATCGATGTTATCCAAAGGTTCTTCTTAGTTGGTGGTTGTTGAACCTGATGCGAGACTTCTTTATTTCTATTTAGGATGTCGGACGTGCTTTCCAAGGATCTAGATTTTAAGCCATGTTATTTCTTATGTATATTTTTATACCAAGAGGATATACATAGAATCTAGGTGTTGAGGATGTATATTTGACTATTATATTATTGGGATGTTCATAGGTTTTTCCTGGTATCTAGCTATTGAGGATGATATTATGATATACCCTCATGGGGTCCCTAATAAAGATACTTGTGCATGATTACTCTCTCTCAATTGATGAGAATTATTCCTCTATCCTCAAATTATTATATTATGTGGATGATTACACTCTACCTGTATCATGAGATAAATGAGGATGATTACAATCTCCTCAACCTGAGGTTGTCAGTGGATGATTACACTCTCTATGACATGTGGTCTATAGAGGATGATTACCATTTCCTCGAACTATGGCTTATGGAGGATGAATATGCTCCCCTCGATTTGTCATCTAATGAGAATCTACAAACATTCTCTCTGGGATCAGGCTTATGACCCCTTTTCCTATCAGGGTGGTTGATCATGACGTATTACACCTATGATAGACATTCAAATTTAGATTTTAAGGTATTGTCACGACGTCTCATCAGTGAGATCTCCTTATAGATCACTTAGGGGTAAGAACCTTAGGTTTCATACGAGTCCCAATATCATGACCGCCTAAGGACAAGAACATAGGGATCGTACATTAGATTTGATTTGCAAGGCATGATTAGCATGGTATTTAGTTATTTTCCATTTACAAGATTTATGGGTTTACTTCCTTGTAATTCTTCATTAAACTGATTAGGGGAGGGTACGTATGAACATAGGTGTAAGACCAGTATCACTATGTGGTGACATGGCTTGCTCAAAGATATTTTCATCATTACCCAAAGTAGGTTATTTTCAATTGGGATTACAGACCTAGAAATTGACTTAATGATACATGTCTTGAGTGGCATGATTTCCAACTCAATGCCCTTGTACAAGATGTCCAGGATATCAGGATTACAGACTCAATGATCAACTACTGATTGGTTTTATTTTATTTCTTTCACCTTAATCGTGAATATTCATATTTATGTATATGTATAGGTATGACACTATACTTGTACACATATATAGTTATGGACATACATCGTGGCACTTTCCCAATTGTTTGTGATTATAGACCTGGGTTTTGACTGTGGTTTCATATTTTGTTTTACTTATCTTTTTAGTTGTGTCTCGACTAGTCTGATCATATTGATATTTCATACACTTGTAGTATCATATTTATAGGTTTATTTTTGGTTTATCCTACTGATATTATTTCTCACCAATGCATGTACACCTCAGTTTACTTTTAGACCTTATGTCTACTTTTCAGGTTAAGGATAGTTGCATGGTGGGTGGTGTTAAGGACCCAAGTTGCATGATCAAAAAAATATGATCGTGTTGGTAATTATGATTAGACCAATGTAGTATGAAAGTCTCCAGAGACTAGGTACATGGTCTGGATTAGATTTTGTAGTAGAGTCCTATACATTTATATTAGTTTCTTTTGCATTATATATTTGTATGTTAAGCATAGTGGGTGACCAGTGGGGTATGTTTGAAATAGTTTTTTGGGATTTTATAGAATTTTTCATTTTTTATTATAGTATGTTCTATTTCAATTTATTTACATCTTCTTTACTCAATTTATTTACTATTTTGTATGATACTTAATTATTTCCATTGTTTACATACTATAATAAGAGGTCATAGTATCCCCACTATCACCCCCTACACCCTCGCTACTAATCATAATACTTCAGCATATGGGAGGTGCATTTGAGGCCTCATAACCAACCAGCTCCGGGCACCATTTTAATGGAATCTGGGTTGGGACATTATAAAATTCAAGGAGTTAAGTTTCATGTTCTATTAGAGTAAAAATGCATTATCTACTATAGTTTTATATAGTAGAGTAAATAAATTCATCCAAAGGAGTGTTGTTCATGGGATCTACTTTATTTGATGAATTAATGTCTTTATATGGTGCTTTGGGTGGTTTATGAGTGTTGGATATGGTTTAAATAAGTCTTGATTTAAAATACATGAAGTTTGAATTTTCAAGACTAAGACATTGAAAAATGTACATGCAGTTGATTCACTAACTGAATGAATAATGTTATCACTTATGCCTAATGGTCTCTCTATATTCTTCATGTGGTAGATGAATTTTTTAACTGATCAGATTCAGGGTTGATTGAGTTTATATATGTGGTCAATTCATATGGTGTAGTCGATCCAGAATTAGACACATAGTAAATATAGTCTTAGACACACAATTAGTAAATTGTGTGTGTGGTAAATCCAGATAGTCACTTTAGATGTTTTCTTCACATGGCCAATTTATAAATACATTGGATCCTCATGGTTGGTACATAGAGATACTTGTACATGTGTTTTCTTGACTACCTCATGATCAGTATTGTACTTGGATAATTTCTAAGAGATCTATTAAGTGAAAATTAAATGCTCTAGAATATTTGTATTTTGAGGAATGAGAATAATTCAAATGAAGTGATTCTATATTTTTCATTATTTAAATATCATAATAAATATAATGATCATAATTCAATATAATAATGAAAAAGAAGATTCTAAGAAGATATCTATCTTTCAAGAGGTGGTTCCATGTAAATTTCCCATACATTTAGTTATGCATAGATATATAGATGAAAATATTGAGAGTTTTAAATGTTTTGGTTTTTTTAAATAATGGTTTATTATATTTTAAATATATTTTAGAATAATAAAATATTTAATCTTCAGGAGACTTACAAGGAAGATTCTAAAACCAAGTATCAACAACAATTTTCACTACATGAGATCCCATGCACACAAGAAATAAGAATATGTGAATTTTATGGAAGAAAAAGAGGAAAATAGGATATTTCTATAGGAAAATTTAAATTATAATATTCATGAGTTTAAAGGATGGGATTTCATGTTTTATAAATTTTGAGAATTATGGAAAATGTGTTTCAAGTATTTTGGAAATAAAATAAGAAATAAGATTTGATATTTGAAATATTTTTGATTATTTGAAAGACTCGAAGCTACTCCAACTATTATATATATATATTGTGAATTTTGAATAAAGTGTGAAAGTTACTCTCAACTGTGTATGCACTAAAAATATTACACAATTCAAATGAATAATGAATAAAATGAAAGGAGTGGTTCCTGAGTGTGTGTTGTTGGATATTTTATAAGTCAATGAGAGAGAAATTGAAGACTCGATACAATATCCTATTGAAAGTCTTGTTTATTAAAGATAATAAAAAGGTATTCAAGTATCGTTCTTATGCACTGAATAAGAGTAAGATATAAGAAGAGATAATGAGTCATATAAATCAATTAATCATACCTAGGATGAATTTATGGGAAATCCTGCCTATAATACTCTACTATAAAAGTCTGAAGTAATATTTAGGAATCCTATATGACATCTACAAGAAGAAGATCATTCATACAGTCTATTCTAGAATAATAGGTTCAAGGTCATACCCTTGTATATGATTCTTTCAATAATAAAAAGGAATCATTGTACGTGGTATAATAGCCACAACACACCAAGTTCATAGTCATCCTTATGGAGGTGAACCACATTAAAAAACCCTAATGTTCTCTTGTATTTCTTTTATATTATATATATATATATATAATTATAAAATAAGATATAAAGGAGAGTAATCATATCACAAAATAAGTGAAGAGGTAATAAATGGATAATGTTAAAATTAAAATAAAAAAGTATTCCACAGTGATTCTCCTCTTTCCCCCCTTGGTGTGGGAGTATCCTAAACTGATCTTAATAATGAATATCCATACTGACAAGTAATAATTTCCCAATATAATCATACATGTACAATGATTGATACTTATTATGCCAAAATTAATTATTCCATCTATAAATATCTCAATATATAGATTTATTGGAATGTTTTCAAATTCAGGATACTCATGAAAAAAAATCCATTGAAGAGAATTTTTTGGATGAGGATATTTCTCATCTTAATTTTTTATTTCTATATGACAAAAAAAATCTACCGTAGTCTCCTCACTTCCAAATTGTTGTATAAACCTTGTAATAGTTGGAATGTACCATAAAATTTTATATGGGTTTGATTCAACTTTAATGTATTGAGTTTCACCCTACTTGGAGCATTTTTTAAGTGATTCATGATCCTTAGGAAAAAATATAGTCATTTGAGAATTCATGTATTATTTTAGAGATAAAACCCATGAAACATAACATTCATTTATTATCATATTTTTGAAAAGGAATCTCATTGACTTTTAATAAATTATTATTCAATAGAGAAAGTAGTTCTGAAAATCTTATGTATCTTTATCTATTTTCGACTTTCAAATTATATTACTTTAGTACAACTAAAAAAGTTATATATTTAATTCATACAGTATAGAATAGAATCCTTATATATATCTATAACTTCTCAGATACCTTTTAGAATTATGATGGTCATTTTCAATTATCGTTTTTATTTCTTAATTATGATCACCATCATTTTTCATAGTTTTACTAATATCAGACAACCCATAAACAGTACTAGTATCATAATAATTAGTTATATATATTACTTCCCCATGTTTAGTCCAAAATTTATAACTTTTATGTATTCCATGATAGAACATGTTTTCCTCAAACTAATCAATAAAAATTCATCTTGATTAACAATAATATAAAGACAAAAAAATATTTTCAGAAGGGTTATTTTCATGATCTCTTGCAAACTTGATGAATTATTTAACCCCATCCTCATACTCTTTAGTTATATGGTTAGAATCCATCCATTTTACATTAATATTCATCATATTTGGTTTAATAGTATTCATATATAATAATAAATAAACAAATATATATAAGGTATGAATATAATATATATTTTTTACATGCATAAATTATTTAAAGTATAAATTAAAAAAATATGAGTAATAATACCTACATATGGTAGATATTTAGTATATCCCAATCTATTTAAAAAAATAATGGTATTTTAATTCAAAGTAATATGAGATATGAAATGGGAGATATAATAAGATATATGGGAGGATTTTATCTATAAAAACAAAGACTCTATTTTGAACGATGAAAACCAATTATTGATTCAATCATTCATTGGTGTACTTGGATAAACATCTTGGAATTATAAAGGATATATGGTTTGAAATATATATGATTTTATGAATCTATATTATGTCTAATATGGATTATTTATTTCTTTCTTATGATAACATGGGTGTGTAGTCACTTTATGCCAAGACAATTGAAGATGACAGGTTGGGTATTAGAGTCTATTTGTTAAAGTTAGTTTGGGTTGGGATTTGGAATTCAATCATTATTCTATATCTATTATTTATTTAAAAATAATAATAATTTTCATGTTGATTGAGGGATTTTTTTAATACTTAAACCAGTTACATGAATTCATTCATATTAATGGAATGATTTTAAATTTCTATGTTTAAATATAGTTTTTGAATACCATATTTTTAAATGAATCAAAGTACGTCACCAAAATAAAAAAAAATAAAAATTATAAAGAAATAAAAATGACAAATTATTTTTTTAGATCCAATTTTAACAAAAACATGATTATCTATCAATGATTATAGATGCTTCCCAGTCACATGAACCTAGATCTATAAATTTTTATTACATTTTTACATATATATTTGTTTCAAATTAATTTTAGATTTATTCCAATAATACACAACATGTATTTTTAAATTTTGAACTAAAGTTAAATTATAAGGTTCCTTATCATTGTGGTTCAACCTCAGAATTCATTTTATACTACAAATTTGATGTTTTAATATTAAGGATGAGTAATTATAATTTCTAAACATCATCATGGGTGATCATTATCTCTTATCTATACACTCATAAGTTGAGGGTTAAAAAATAGATTAATCTAATTAAATAACCACACTGGAAGTTGACACCTCCAATAAAGTATGTGGTGAAGAAAGAAGTGATAAAAATTTTCTATGATATGTTTAAATCTCATTTCATAATATATAAAAATATTTTACAAAAAAATATTTTTTGATTCAAAATTACAATTAAAAACATCATCAAACAAAATACTAATATTCATATTTAGGAATATTTCATAAGTGTTAAATATTAATTACATGTTTTGAATCCATCTAAAAATCAAACCAATATATAACCTTCATTCATTATGATTTTTTTAAATAAATACATCCATGAAAAATACACCAAGTACATTCTTATTAACCAAAAGAGTCTTAATTCAATTAAATCAAGACAAAAAAACCATACCAAATATACTATTACAAAATCAATCAATTTTTTTGTAAATAACTAAATTTTGAATTAAAATTACAACCAAATAAATCATTAAATATACAAAATATATTTTATCTCACCAAAACTTATTGATATTCATGAAAATCCTTGTATAAACCCATTAATTCTAAAAAATGATTATTTTTTTTAAAATTTATCAAAAACCCATGGTATTATTATTTTAAAACCATTCCCCTTTAAATACTTACATACAAAAAACTAAAAACCAAATTTCATTTTCAAACCTTTCCGAAGAAAGCATGCATTTCTATTTAAAAAACTTTTGAAAATGTTTTCATCCAAAATAAATCTACCAAAACATAATAAAACATGGAATTTAGATAACAAATTCTTATATAAAACAATATATGACTCATTTCATGAAAACGTGAACCAAAAACCTATATATTTAAATAATTAATCTAATTTGAAAAATCCAAAAATGACCTGAAATCACAAATTTTTCTTATTCTATCATAAAAATCACTTTGAAAAATTAAATATACAAACCAAAAACTCAAACCTCCTTTAAATAATTGATTTATACATTAAAAATCATTAAATAATACATTTTACGTTCTTTATTATTCAAAGTTAACTGTTTTCAAATACTTTTACTTGGGAAAACACATGACTAACCACAAATACACCGCTAGTTAAGAAAGATTCGAGGTTGGTTAATTTTATAAATTCATTTTTGTTAAATTTTTATAAACGAAATATTTCCTATCATCTGATTTTGTTAACTCTCTCTTGGGAATTTGACCTAGTTTTCTCTAGAGGAGTATTTGGGGGTCCAAATCACAGCTAGAGAAAGGGTTGTATTAGAGGATTGTGAATGGTGTTAGTGTTTATTTTTGTAGAGATCAGTGGTTTCTAATAATTTAGGACTAAAAATGTTTTTTCTAATTATCCTAGGGTTTCAAGATATCATTTTTTGAGATCTTATTAATGACTAACTTAATTAATGTTGTATAGATAGAATATTTTACCATTTTATTAGGAGGGATCATAATATTATTCTCAATATTCCACTTTCCCCTATCTTGGGAATTGATCAAATTTATTGGAAATGGAATCTTTGGTATCCTATTATGTCCACTAAAATTATTAAATCATTATTGAATACCCTTTTATATTTATGGAGATATTTACTTGAATTATTTTTCACAAATGATGGATCCTCCTGATGTTAAATTATTCCAGTGGTAGGTGTGTCATTATATTCTTCCTATAAGGGACATTATTTTTACTCATTGTTTTTATCAGGATGTGAACTTTCCTTTCTGTATAGATGATTTAAAATCACCCATGCATGAATTATTTCCTTGTTTGTAGGAAAAGGGGTTTTTTACTTCTAAGAAATAGAATTATTATTATTTCTTTCATCTTTCAGTTGGTTCTTATAATAATTTATATAAGTGGATATCTAAATAAGAGGCTCATGTTGTGGGCCTAATTTGTAAGATTTATTAGCTAATATGGAAAAGGTATAAGGAATTTTTCCCACATTATTCCACTTACAAATATTTTCAAAATGATCATTCTTTATAATGGATGGATTTTTGACAATACTGAGTTATAGTCTATCCTATGTTAGATGTTCGGGATGGTGGTTCCCACTAGTTACCTTCCCCATAAGTTTTTCTCAAAAATAATACATATAAAAAAATTTACAATATAATTGGAGTGGGTATCTCTGGGATTTTTTTAAATTAGTACGGTTGGATTCTGGGTTCTCATTATAGGAACTTCTTGGGCAAGTAGGTTCCTTTTTTTAATCTTTCACTATTTTTTAAAGTTTATTATTTTTTAGTTCTTGTGGATGGGATAGTATCATTGTTGAATCATATTTATACATTTTTATCAAATATATAATCAATCGTTGTGATGATATCTCACCCTATGGTCTCTTTCTTTAGAGAATCAAGAAATTGTCAAATTAATTCTCCTAATATATGTTTACTTTCATAAAGAAATATAGGAATCAAGTTTCTTATAATTTAGAAGGATTTAGGAGACTCAAGTGAACATGTTTGGTTTAAACATTTTCCAGATTAGATTTGTATTTATGCTTATAATGATCTCCAATCAATATAAGGTTTGATTGTTTTTAAAAACAACCAAAAAATAAAAAATATCAAAAACTACTTTAACAACTTATAATAATTTTAATGGGATATCAAATAATATCAAATTTTTATAAATAATTCAATTGTAGTAGGTTTTGAAAATGAATAAATTATTATCCCATAAATTAAATAATAAAATGATATGGACACTAAAAACATGATCCTAAACAAAACTATAGCCATAAAATATAATAAAATTAACTTATAGAAAGTAATTTCATTATATATTTTCAGAATAGACATTCCTTAACTTGGAATTGAAATGCCTAGACCAGTTTGAAATCACTGAGAGGGGGAGGGGGTGAATCTGTGATCCCTTTAAATTTTTTAAAAATTGATTCTTTTCAATTAAACCATTGTGGATAGTTAAATCATCTATCCACACTTTTGGTTCCTCTTAGCCTTACCTATAATGATGCATTAAATTCAATGGCACTGAACACAAGGATTTACAAGGTTCGGTATAAAAACCCACTCTTTTCCA
The DNA here is from genome assembly GCA_963277665.1 of Viscum album. NCBI lineage: Eukaryota > Viridiplantae > Streptophyta > Magnoliopsida > Santalales > Viscaceae > Viscum > Viscum album. Next base: position 297,853,934 of record OY728137.1, on the reverse strand, counting down.
TATGTGTTATTATCTCCAACATAGATTCTCCACTATAATCTAATGAAAAATTACAATGGTAGATTCAGATTCACACTGTATACCTCCTAAGTCCCATAGGAGTTTCTTTATATTGCATCACAGAGTGTTACTAGAATAACACTGGCCTGCTCTAGAGTCTCACTAAAGACTTTTTCTCCTAAATCACACAGGATACTTCTTGCTCTTGAATAACATGAGAAGCTTCCTACACATGATCCTTAGCCCAGTTGGTGAGGTATCCTTAAGTGCATCCACGAGACCCAGGTTCGAAACAAGGAGGAGGCATATTTCTGGGCACTATAGAAGTACTATAGTAGGAACTATGTGCATACTGTAGCAGTCACTGTAGTAGTTACTATAGCAGGTATTGTTTGATATTGTATCATCTGAAACTATTCACCTTGGGCCACCAGTTTTGGATTGGAGTCTCTAAGGCCTTTAGGCCACCCAGGACTTCGGGTTAACAAGGATTTTGGGCCACCTTTAAGGCCTTCAGGCCACCTCAAGACCTTCGGGCCACAAGCAGTTTCCCTAGAAATACTCTAAAAAAGGAGTATCCCTAGAGGAGGTTTTAGAGCAATCACACTCACCAGAGAAAAACCAAATGGATTTGGAAGAATGAGAGGGTATGGCATTGCCACTGGGACCAGTCTGTGCTTGCATGAGAAGCTCAGCCAGACAGCCATGCGAAGATGGAGAGCTACCATCATGATTCAGATGCTGGGGAGGGGTAGTTCCTTGTAGTTATAGTTTGGTTGAATTTTTTAAGACCTTAGGGTCTTGTAATGTCTCTTAAGCCTATGGGTAAAGTCATCACTAAGCCTACGGTCCTTGTAAGGGTTCCCCATTATCTTTTTAATGGTGGTTTATCAAAAATCAATAAAAATTAAGGCCTTCAAACCATTCAGGCATGAGAATCTTCCTCCTTGAAATGAAGATGTTATTCACTAGAGATTGATCTAATGATCTCCCCTCACAAACTTGTTGAATCACACATTCTCGTATACATGTTCAAGAATATTCAAAAGCCTTTTGTAAGGTATTATGGCCTTGCTCAATGATTCTTATCACTTGTACCAGTCAGTTTCCTCCGTGAAACAATGCTCAGACAATTATTTTCTGTTATAATGAAGACCCGGCCTCACTTATATGTGTGAAATTGATCCACAAAATTTTTTAAGAATATTAATATGAAAGAATGGTCTTTCACAATATCAGATCTTTCTATCTTCTTAAATTCTCAAACATTGTCAACTTGGATATAAAATCTTATGTAATTCTGTCTGACTTCAGTCTCAATTCAAATCAACATCATACATGGGTTGTATGGAATTCAAAACTTATTGTCTTGCGTATGTCACATAATTATGCTTCATGCATCAGTTTCATGGAATTAAAAATTTCTTACATTGGATATCTCAATTACATCTCACGTATACATGATTATGGATGATTTCATACATGTATATTGTGTGTCTTTTAATACCATACACACACTATTTACATGTATCAATATTTAAGGTTCAATATGTGTGTGTCATGAATTTACACATGCACTATCCACTTAGTTTCTTCAATAAATACGCACACAAACTATTATTTCTTTGTCTCTTTTCACACACAAAATTTTTTTTAGTTTGGGTTCAATATATGTCGGTTATTCATGTGCATGTACTTCCTTCTTGATACTACTCAATGTCCACTTTTCACAAAAAATCTGCCTCTTCTTTTCACACACACAAACGTTGGGTTTCACAAACCTTCATGTGGACTAGAGGATCATGGGTTCATGTTTCTTCATGAAAGTAGAGATATGTGTGGAAGTAGTTATTCATGTGGCTCCTTTGAGAGTTATTTTCACTTGTTAAAGGGCCGCAAGATCTTCTTGTTCGCGACTATCTCACGGATTTCTCAACCAAAACACATGAACAAGAACGACCCCGTGGTTCTGGTTGTTTCATGAAAACTAGTAGATAGACATGTGGAAGATCATGAAATCTTTGTTTCTTCATGAAATCATATTATTCGCGAAGAAAACGAGTGTGGAATACACAGGTCATCTACCTATGGGATCCATGTTCTCCTCATGCAAGCAAGAGTTGCACTGAACCTCTTAGTGTGGTTCTCTATTTATTTGGGAATGATATTTTTCTCAATGTCTTCAATGAAAAACCCTTGTTCAAGGGTTTTTTATTTATATACAAGGATAACATTGTTTCACCACATTCAAATCCCATAAGAAACATTGTTCAAATTATACCTCTAAATAGCTGAGAACCACTGATTTGAAATCTTCAAACGCAGATAAGAGATATGCCGCATATCTCAGTTTGTTTTCTTTTCATAAGAGCACATATTTTGTTGTGAGAAAATCATGTGAATATGATAAAGGTCGCATGAAACTCATTGTCAAAATTCTTAAACTCCTTGATGTGGCCTCACAACTACGTTTGCTTCAGCCACATTCGAACATCACTATTTCATTGCATGCATGCAAATGAAATTGCATGCATGAGATCTTGACATCAGGAAGACCCTTATGAAGTATTTTCGAGCATCAAAAGTGGCCGAAAATAGTGCCATGGAGGCTCAGCTGTGTCTCCAACAAAATTGTTTTCTTTGAGTGGTCGAAGGTAGAAGACAATCACAGTTCATGATCGGACGGCCCCAAATTCTCATTAAGTTGATCGCATGGTTAATGGCTCACAGGGATGATCGAATGGTTTTGATATTTTCACCAAAAAATATCAACGGTCGAGATAGAATCCACATTAAAAATCTCAATCCCACATCAAATTGGCTTGCATTTGGATGCTTCTTTATATTACAAGTCTCCATCTCTATGTCTTAATAAATTCTCTTCTCTCTACCGAATACCACCTCGTACTAGTTCTCTGTGGGCTTGCTCTATGCCAACTCTCTCCGCAACCCTTGGATCAAACTATGCATGGGCTTACCCCCATGAAATTCTATGCACCTTCACATGGCCCTGCTACTCGTGGGCTAGCCTCCTTTAGGCCGGGTTGACCACTATGTCCCATATATGCCTAGGTTGAGGCTGTCAATTCTCTTACTGTGTTGGCTTTCCTTTTTGAATAATCCCCATAATAAAACACTTGGTAAAAACCAAAGTATATATATAATGGAATTCAACATGCAATTTATAGACACTCCAACTTATAAATCCAATACTTTTCATCCTCAAGTATAATTACTCTTATAATGGAATTCAATATGAAATGTATGGACACTCCAACTAAAATCATAATTCTTCTTCTATTCAAATTGTAATTAGAATTATAAATTACATCAAGAATGTACCCAATGTGAAAACACTATTTATCACATATCTTAATCATTTAAGATCAGCACAATATTCTCAAACACTTCATCCAATCAAAAACCATTGGATGAATCTTCCAAATGCATCGGCAATAGAGTATTGCATGGCATTCTTCGAATGTTGTAACAAAGTGTGTCATTCGGTGACACGTGTCTTGGAACTTAAGATTAGTGCAACAATCGTATTATTTTTTATATAGAATATTCATGCATGACATCCAATGTCATTTTATGAATAGTGATTATCCAAGTAACATTAGCTTTGTAACAACTTCATCAGATTGATAGAAATATTGGAACACATATTGACTCTTATATAGTGTGCTTAAGAGATATTTAAAACAAAATACAAAGGGTGATATTTTTGGAGATACTATTTCATTTATTTTAAATAATGTGTCAATATGTGTATGGAAAGGTAATTATTTACGTCTTGATGATGTTTTAAGTGGTGATTCTTAAAGTAATGTTATTGACTCAGTGAAGAGCCCACATTGATTTTGAATTATATTAGTTGGAAAATACTATCAATAATTGTTGGTTGGAAATGGTGATCAATGAGATGGGAATATCTCATTGCTATCAATATGATAAAGTTTTTACAAAACAAATGTTACCTGGAGAATCATTGTTCAAGCATGAAATCCAATGTCATTTGATGAATAGTTATTCTCCAAGTAATGTTAGCTTTGTAACAACTTCATTAGATAGATAGTAATGAGATATTCTTATCTCATTGATAATATTTCCAACCAAAAGTTATTGACAGTACTTGTCAAATAATACAATTCATAATCAAAGTGGGATCTTCACTGATTCAACAACATTACTTTAAGCATCGCCACTTTAATCACCATCACCACTTAAATCATTACCTTTTCATACACATACTAACACATTATTGACAAAAAATGAAACAATATGCCCAAAAATCTCTCCCTTGGTATTTTTTTGTCAATATCTCCTAAGCACACTATGTAAGAGTCTGTATGTGTGCCAATATTTTCTCCCCCTTATTGGAAATAAAATACCAAGGGTAAGTGGGGATTGTTCAAAAAAATGTTATCCTCCCTTTAAAGAGTATCTTTTTTAATATTTCTAAGAGGGGGATGATGTCACATGGTTCACCTAGCAAATATCCTTTAGTAAATCAACTCTATGTATACTTGGACTAACCCAGTGTAGAAAACTAGAGAAATATGACCAAGGTTTTTAGTGTTGTACATAAACAACCATGCATGTGAAATCATGCTCAGAATGTTTAAGTTATTATCCAAGGGGTTTGAAATAATCAGATATAACAATGAAATGCTTAATCCTACACATACTTCAACAAATATGTTAAAAGGATAAAATGCAAGGATAAAGCTACCCCTATCATCTCATCTCTTCATCAATCAAGAACTCCACCTTAATTGACATGAAAAATACAATTAAGTACAAGGGAAGAAAGTGTGATCTGAATACCTCAAGTTTCAACTTCTATGGATGATATGAATTTCAATATTTTTCATGATATAATCCTTGATATCATCTCCTTCATATTTTCTCCCCCTCAAGGGGTTAAATCCATTTGATTTAATATGGTGTAAAATCTCATCTGATAATCTTCATGACATTCATGTTGTTAATTTTCCACTGTGCAATTTTCCAAGTATATAACAAATCATGAATAATCAGTCCAACTTTTTGTTCTACACTTTTTTCATTCAATACTCATCTTGAGAATGACCCTTACCTTCAATTACCTACAATTTAAGCACACATATACCAAAAATGTATAAGGGAATGAGATGGAACACATGTGAGATTCTTAATAGAAGCAACAGGGATGAGAATTTCCTCTCAACCCAACAACTCCTTTCCTTGTATCTCTAGTGTGTGTAGTAATCTTCATGTCGGTGTCTCCTCTACATTTAACATTTTGATCTTTTATTGTCAACATGGACCATTTACATCCATTCACCTTCTACTTGGGTGGATTGTTCATCCTTTCTTATGATAGTAGGGAAGTAGCTTCCATTGGTGCATGTTTTTCAATTTTCTATATCTCCATTTGAGCTGGTAAAATAGTTATACATTTGTTTTCATCATGTCCATCCTTCTTGGAGCTTACAAACAATACTTTCTAGACACATGATTTTTCATGTGCTGAAAACCTCTCATGAAATTCGAATTCTTTTTCATGTGAAATTTTATATTTCCCCTTCTCTTTGGCTTTAGCTAGTACTTCATCTTAAGCTTTTTTAGTTCTATAGAAACTTGCAATTGATATGGCCATATAACTAAACACACCTTCTTAACATATTCTGGATTGGAGCTTCCACGTGGATTCTTCAATTATTTTAAATTACCTTTCTTAGAAAACTCATCTAAATCATCTTCAGGAATGTCTCTAATCAATCCTATCTTCTCCTGGACTGATTCTCATTTTAATTATAGATAGCTTTCATTCACTTCCATGGATTGTTTTCATTGATCCATGGTATGAACTTTATTTCCACAATAAAAGAATCTTTTCTTGGTTGATATGACATTCTTGGAATCTAGGTTAAACTTCTTCTTGGGAATAGTTTTCTTTGCTATTTTATTAACTTTATTCTTTTCCATATTTCCAACGGAATAAGTTTCAACTGTTGTTCCTTTCTCTGAAATTTTTTGTGTCCACTTTTCTTATAAACTCATGTATGATTATTGGTTGGAATAAACCAACACTTATCATAATAGTGACTACTTATATTGAAATTATCACAGAAGTCTTCAAGATATTCATATCTGTTATTGATAAATTGATTCTTCTTCATCTGTGTATTCTAATTTATCTTTACAGGTTTCTTCATTTCTTCATATCTAATTTCCCTAATTGTTGGCCTTCCCTAATTTTCATATGCTAACACATTATTCCAACAACTATTTTCACAATTCCCAAACATCTAACAAAACCAATAGTAGCCAATAAATCTTTTTCTTTTTCTTGTAGTATCAGTATGGATAGATTAAATGCTTTATTGTTTCGAGAATTATCTTTCTTTTTATAGAGTATCAATTTGGGATTTATTCTTATTAATCATTATAGAATCCACCCATGAGGTTTTGATGGATATGTCAACATTTTTGTCAATCCATGTCTTCTCAACTTTTAACTTTCAACATGTACTAACATATGAAACTTCATTAGTTGAAAAAGATATAACTGGGTTATGGGATACCTTATTTTTAGAGGATGTTTCTATTGGATTAGAATATGATCTAATACTCTTTTTGGAATCATAGTCCTCAAGGCAGGCATGAATTCCAACATCTCTTTTTCCAGTTGTTTGGGAAGTTCCATCTTAAGGTGATTGTTGATTCTTCAATTTCACCTCCATCTCTAAACACTTCATATTGAGGGAGTTCTTCTCATCATCAACTAATCCCAAATTCTCCACCAACATTATCATTGTTTCTTTATTCACATTTCTTAATTCTTACAAATAAATTTCAAGCTCCATTACCATGCTAGATTTTTCTTACAGTTCAGATCCTTTGAAAATCATAGAAACTTTGTGGAATTTTTTATGTGCATGGAAAGCTTCTACAAATACAATCTCAAAGAATTATTTCTCAAAATACTTCCTTCCAACTCTTCAGTAACTTCATAAAATCTTTTATTGTAAAGATAAATTGTTTCTTACTTTACATTCACAAGTTTTGTGAGAGTGTTGGACATGCCAACCCTTTTAACCAATGCCCCTTTCATGGAATCACTATATTATTTCAACTGTAAATTTTCATCTTTAGAAACATTTATACTTGTAGAAATATGAATTTTCACTTCTCTAGCCATATTCTTAAAATGTTCTTTGAGTGTACATTGAAGATCACTAATCGATCTATCATCATCATATCTTGACTAGTCTTCATCAGAAGAGTCATAATAAAAATAATTATTAAATGTTTTAACTTCTAGATTAACTTCAGTTGAAGGTGTCTCCCCATTAGCTGTTAGATTCTTCTTTAGCTTCCTTGCCTATTTCTTCTTCCTATTCTTCTGAGTCTTGGCAGAAATCTCTATTTGAGGTTACTCACTCATTTCATGAAATCTACACTTCAAGAAGACTCCCTTGGATCTTTAGAGGTGACCTAGGCTCTAGAAACAATTGAAATGCCCAGATTAGTGTGAGATCACTAAGAGAGGAAGGGGTGAATCATTGATTCCATTAAAATTTTTACAAATTGATTCTTTTCAATTAAACCTCTATGGATAGATAAATCCTAGACCCACTCTTCTTGTGTCTCTTATCCTTAACTCGAATGATGTTATAAATTCAAAGGAACTGAACACAAGGATTTACAAGGTTTGGTACAAAGACCAACTCCTTGTGGTGTTGGTTATTATCCCCAACACAAATTATCCACTATAATTTGATGAACAATTAAAATGGTCGATATAGAGTCACACTATATCTAACCAGAGTCCCATAGTAGGTTCTTTATACTACATCTCACAGTGTAACCAGAGTCACGATGGCCTGCTCAAGAGCCTCACAAAATATTTCTTCTCCTAAATCACATGGGATACTTCTTTCTCCTAAATCACACAAGAAGATTCCTCCTTTATTTAAACATATGATCCAGTATATATTGATCTGATGATCTTTCCTTATGATATCTCTGAATCACACTCTCTCATGTACCTATTTAAGAATCTTTAATAGTTTTTGGTAAGGTCTTTTGGCCTTGAACAACAATTTTGATCAATTGTACTGATTAGTTTCCTCAATGCACTAATGCTCCAGCAATTATTTTTTCTTTTGATAAAGACTCGGGCTCACTTATATGTGTGCAAGTGGTGAACACAATATATACAATAATATTTATATACTAAAATGATCTTGTACAATATCAACTCTGTCTACCTTCTTGAATTATCAAACACTGTAAACTCAGATATAAGATCTTCTATAATTCTACCTGGCTTCAGTCTCAATTCAAATCCACTTCATGAAAGGGTTTCATTGAATTAAAAACTTTTTATCTTGGTTATCTCACTAAATTATGCTTCATGAAAGTGTTTCATGGAATTCAAAAATTCTTTCTCAGGATATCTCAATAAATTCTCACATATACATGATTTTTCACGATTGAATACATTTATAATGTGTTTCTGGTAAGCCTGAACACACATTGTTCACTTGTATAAATATTTGAGGTTCATTGTGTTTGTTTCATGCATTTAAACTTGCACTGTCCACTTTGATTCTTCACTCAAAACACTCACATGCAATTCCTTCTTCTTTGGTTCTTTGTACACACACACTTTTTGTTTAGTTTGGGTTCAATATAGGTGTGTTATTATTGTGCACGCACTTCCTTATAAATTTTACACAATGTCCACTTTGAACACACAATCTGCCTCTTCTTTGATTAGACACAAACTTTAGGTTTCTTAAAAGAAAGCACAGGAATTAATGTGCATCATGCATGCAACATCCAAATAGGTAGTTATTGTGCTTGGGATCTTCTTCTTCTCAAATGGAATTGTATGTGTGCACTGTATTGAGGATTCACAAACATTCATGTGAACTAGAGGAGAATAGGTTCTTATTTATTCATGAAAGTTTAGATCTACATGGAACTGGATCTTCACATGGATCCTTTGATAGTGCTTTGCACTTTTCAAAGAGTCGCGGGATCTTCTTCTTCATGACTATCTCACGAATTTCCCAACCAAAACACATGAACTAGAATAGATTTATGGTTATGGGTGTTTCACACAAACTGGTAGATAGATGTGTAGAAGATCACTATATCTTGGTATCTTCATGAAATAATGTTCTTCATGAACCAAACGAGTGTGCAATACACGTGTCCTCTGCCTATGGGATCCCTATTCTCCTCACACAAGCATGAGTTGTGCATAACCTCTCTGCATGGTGCTCTGTTTCTTTGGGAATGATAGCTTTCTCAATGTCTTTAAAATCAAACCCTAGTTCTTGGATTCTTTATTTATAGATAAGGATAATGGTGTTTCAATGCATTGAAATCCTGTAAAAATTTCATTCAAATCATATCTTTGAATAGCAGAGAACCACGACATTGAAATATTCAAATATATATAAGAAATACGATGTATATATAAATTTGTTTTCTTTTCATTAAAGGTCCACTTTTATGGTGAGAAAATAATGTGCATGTGATAAAGGTCACATGAAACTCATTTTCATGAATTCTCGATCTCCATGATGTTTCCTTGCAACTGCATTTTCTTCATCCTCGTTTGAACTTCATAGTTTCATTGCATGCATGAAAATGAAATTGCATGCCTGAGATCGTGACATCCAGACAACTCTCATGTTGTAGTTTTCAGCATCAACAGTAGCTGAAAACACGATCATGGAGGGTTAGTTGTGTCTCTGGCATACTAGTATGCTTCTAGTGATTGGAGGTAGAAGATGATTGCATTACATGGTCAGATATCCCTTAATTCTCATTACGTTTATCGCACGGTTGATGGATCAGTAGGATGATCGAACAATTCTAATATTTCACCAAAATAGATCAACGGTTGAGATAGACTATGAATTAAAAATCTGAATCCCACATCGAATCGTCCCGTGTTTTTCCTCTTCTTTGTACTACAATCCAGCACCACCATGTCTCAATAAATTCTCTTCTCCCTCCCTAGTACCACCCCATACCAGTTCTCTGTGGGCATACTCTACGCCCACTCTCTCCACGGACCATAGCCAAGACTATGTGTGGTCTCACACATGTGTGCTCAAGCAGGCCTTCACACAGCCCTACTTCTCAAGGGATATCCTCCTTTAGGAATTATTGACCACTATGTTCTGTATATGCCTAGGTTGAGGCTACAGGTTGTCTTAGTGTGCTAGCCTCCCTTTTTTAAATAAGCCCCATATGAAAACACTTGGTAAAAACCAAAGTATATATATAATTTAATTCAATATCAAAATGTTTGTACACTCTAACTTAGAAATCCAAGACTTTTCATCCTCAAGCATAATTCCTCTTATAATGGAATTCAACATGAAACGTATGGCTACTCCAACTTAAAGAATAGTTCCTCTTCTTCAATTAATTTTGGAATTATAATTCCAAATTACTTAAAGAATGTACCCAATCTGAAAACAAAGTTTAGAACATATCTTAAGAATTTAAGATCAAAATAATCTTCTCAAACACTTCATCCAATTAGAAACCATTGGATGGATCTTCCAAATGCATCATGCAAAGGAGTATTGCATGTACTTCTTCAAATGGTGTAAAAAAGTGTATAATTCAGTGACACGTGTCTTGGAACTTAGGATCAGTGAAAAATATTCCAATTTTTTATAGAGAAAGTTCAATCCTGACATCCAATGTCATTTGATGAATAGTGATTCTCCAAGTAGCATTAGCTTTGTAAAAAAATCATTAGATTGATAGCAATGAGATATTCCCATATGATTGATCACCATTTCCCACCACTAATTATTGATAGTACTTTTCAACTAATTCAATTCATAATCAAAGTGGGACCATCACTAAATCAATAACATTACTTTAAGCATCACTACTTTAATCATTACCTTTCCATACACATATTGACACATTATTGATAAAAAATTCATACTATGCCTAATAGGAATTTCAATAATGATTTTAGGAGTAAATTTTAACAATGGAGTCTAGAATAAATTTCACATGAACAACAATAAAAAAAATTACCAAAAATATGTCCCAATTGAAGGATATTACATACTTTTAATTTAAGATATGGGGTTATTCACAAAATGATGTGAAGGGAGTTTGAAAACGTACATCTTTTGTAGGATATTTAATAATAGAGTTAATGGGAGGCTTGGTTATAGTTATTTTATAAAGGTGATAAAGGATTTATCAGTACTCGTTAAAAATCGCAAATAAAATATCCTCTTATCAGTACTAAAATTGAAAATTCTTATAATTTAAAATTTTATAAGTGATATTTTAATCATTGATAAATATTGATATTTATCAGTGTTAAATTTATCACTGATTATTCCAAATTTAATCTTTTAAAGCTTCATGAATTTGGATTTACTCTTACACAGCTTAAATTTAATCATACATAGATATCTTTATGGGCACTAACTTTAACACTAATATAGGTATATTTATCAATGATAAAATTAGTATTCATAAAGGTTGTTGTGTAAGGCTAAAATGAAGACGATTAAGGAGTTATTATTACATGGATTTGGTTTAATATTACATAGAGATCACTATCAATTCTAACCTTAGCACTGATATAGGTAAATATATCATTTCTAAAATTAACATAGATAAAGACCTTTATGTAAGTTTAAACTGAATATAAGTAAGAGGAAATCAAAATTTACTATAAAATATATATATATATAATACTAAATTGTTATTATTTTAATAAAATATATATTAATTATGAAATAATATAATATTTTTTATCAACTGCATGAAAAATAAAAATGTATAAATGTTTTTCACAGCATATCATTAATTATAAAACTATATAATTATGAATAATAAATTTAAAAATTATATTTAAATAGATCTAAAATTGGTAATATATAAATATATTGTTATTATTAATTAATTATATATTGTAGATCCCCAAGACTGATTGACCACTGAGAGGGGGGTGAATTGGTCATTTACTTTTACAAATTCTTCACTTTTGAAATCATCCTCTTGAAATTTTTATAGTTCTCGATCTACTTAGTGATATCTCATATTCTTACCTTTTATATAAAAATAATAAGAGAGAAAAAATCATACAATATTTACATTGTTTAGTACCAATACCTACTCCTTTTCTGTTGGTTAAACCCACAATATAGATTCTCTACTATAAACTTATTATCATTTATAATACTTTAAGAAGATACTGGTTATATACCCCATTAGTTGATTCTCCAGTTGATCCTGGTTATCCCCCCCCCCCAACAATCCAACTCGTCTTTCATGGTTTGTTAGACCCCCAAACCATCTTCTCATCAACTAGTTAGATACCCCAACCTTGAGCCTCTTCAGGAACTGGTTTAACCCCCAAGTCACAATCTCCTCTTACTTATTGTTGACCCTATAGTAGAAATTATTCTTCCTTCTTCAGAGTAATATTCCTCTACAATCATATTGGTTATAATCTAATTGTGTGAAATTTTTAAATATCTTCAACAACTATTCAGAATGATATTTTTTGACACAAAACTCCTTTCAGAACTTAAATGATCTAAATCCTCCTCTTCAAATACTTGAGCACATTTGATCACCTTCTAATAGAATATATCATCATTAAATCGTTCTTTCTTCGATACAAAGATGTATCAGAATCTCTAAAAATTCCCAAAGTGATCATAAGAGTTTTCAATTCTAAATAATAACTTCATCACCTGTATATCACATTTATATTCACCAAAATTATATTATGAATATGATACTCATTATTATCATAGTATTTAACAATGAATATGGAAATATTGTGATCATTAGAAATAGATACTTTATTATTTTAAATTTTGTAATTAAATCAAAAATAATCAAATAAATTATTCTAGAATATATTTCATGTTCAAATTCCCATAATAACTACTAAAATAAATTCTCATTCCAATACCTAATAGTCTAATATCATATTATACTTCTTCATGCAGCTTACATTAGTCAAATACACAACTCATTATTTTCCACATAAATCATGATCCTGTATGGTGAAATTTTTCAGTGATAACATGGAAAAATTAAAACCTCAAAAACATATCATTGATACTTCACTACAATGGGAATTATTTCATGACTAAAAACCCATAATAATTATTCATGAAATATCCAAGTAATTCGAGAATTATTCTTTCTTATCCATGAGGTTAATTAAAAAATTTGTTCTCTTAATTTCTCCATGCACTAAATCATGAATCACATGCATGAATAAAACATATAGCATGCATTAATTTATTATATAGATTCTTAATTGATTATTAAATAATTCAACAATTCAGTATTTATTCTTCACATGATATGAACACCCAAAGCACAAAATTCATGTAAGAATCAATCTCCCATTATTAAATGAGCACAAAACCCATCTTGGTGACATCATATTCTCACAGTAATATCTTCTCATCATAAATAGAATCTCATAAAAGCAAAAGAATATGCATGAATGCCTCAATAATCCAAACTCACTCATCCTTTATAAAATAATGGATACTCTATATTTCACCATGAACAACTTCATTTTTTGTATAGTCAATCCTTGATATGGAAGCTTAGTTTGAACATGTGATGTGGTTATTCATGTGGTGACTAGAGATGAACTCACAATTACGTATATAGGTAGCACATTTAGGTATCATTAGTGGTAACAGTACTGGTATCACATGGTGATAGTGCTAGTGGTATCATTTCTAGAATTATATCTTCAGATAACTCATTTGAATGAAAAATACATAAATGTATAAAAGCATCATATTAAGCTCATGTGATCGTTTAAATAGATTTCTCAGTGATTGTGTTCCAACTTTAGACCCTTACCTGACTTACCCTTATAAAATTATAAGAAGGTCGTGAATACCCTTACATAATCTCAGAAAATTCACATATACCCTTATGTTGGGAAAAAAATTCCCCATAGTGGCCTCTTGGTATGTTTTGGATGTGGTTATGTTTGTTGACAAAGCCAAATGACCGCAAATGAGTATGATTGGTGTTTTCCAAAGACAAGTTCTTAAGGTGGCGTAGTTTCCTAGTGTTTTCCAAATTTTTTGCATTAAAATTGGGAATATGATGTTAGTAAAGGAAGTATTTCTTCTTAGGAGTGAAATGTATGAATAACGTTGAAGAAAATCAGAAAAGGAAGAGAATTGCATACCATTATTCATGGGTTGCGTACCATGTTTTGGGAACAGTACGCAGAGCGGCAGGAATGGTACGTCGAGTGGTTCACAAAACCAGGAACGGTTGCAGTAACAGTTCACGGTGGAAGGCAATGTGGTACGCAGATGGATTGTTGATTGATGGAGAAGATAGACCACGTAGGAACAAATACAGTATACAGAATGGATATGAAAATGGTTTTCAGGTGGCTTGAAGTTTGCGGTGGCAGAAGAATCGGTACGCAGTGGATGCTAGATCAAATATTTCTTAAATCTCGATTCATAGGATTAAGCATGTATCTTTATCTATATAAGAATTGCTAATCCCACCTATTACTGTGGGGATTTAATATCATTAGAGAACATATTTGGATCTGGGATTTTTGAAAAGCCCAAAGGTGGTTCGCGAAGGGTAGTTCACGATGGATGAAGCGATTCACACAGAAGCAATTCTACTGAAGGTGTTTGCGGGGATTCTTAACCCGCAAAGGAAGTCTGGTACACAGCGGAGGAAATATGGTATGAAGAAGTAGTTTACTCAGTATATGGAGAAGGAATCTCTGGTTCATGAGAGGGAGACTTCTGCAAGTGGTATGCGGAGAGGGATCTCTGGTACGTGGAGGCCAAGGCAGTCTGCGAAGAGAGAATAGTTTACAGACAGCGGTAGTTCATATAGGCAGAATGAAGAAGGCGGTTCATGACATCAAAGGCAGAGTTAGTCCATAGATAGAGGAGTTTTTTGGAAGAGACAACAGTACCCGAAGTAGGCTGTTCACATTGAAAACCCAGTACTCAGTACGTTGGAAGAGCATTTGTTTCATGATTTGCATAAGAAATCTTGTGGATGCTTCAAATCAGTTTGTAAAAGTATTATTCGGCACCTAGAAGTATTCAGGAAGGTGAACTTCATCTGCGAGTGAAAAAGTAACGTCAACAGACCATCAACCTATAGCTGAGGATGCAGGAATTCATGAAAATGAGGGGACCTACATGTCCATAAACTGTGTTTGACCTACATGTCCATAAACTATGAGTGGATTCCTTTCCAAGAGCAGTGAGTGAAGGAAGTGGAAGACAGTGACCCTTTTCACCAGTAGTAAGATAGAGAAAGAGGCATAAGGAGTGACCATTGGGAATGCAGTGAGTAGACCCTAAACATTGTAAAGGTAGTGACTTTGGGTATAGAAGATATAGCATGAACATTGTACTCATTATTGGCAGTGAGCTTCAGTGAATTTGGTACATCAGCACATTGTCATTGTATGCTCCTTGGACGAAGTCCGGTGAGGGTAAACCAAGTAAAAATCACTATGTCCAATTCATGATTTAATATTTGTTCATATATTGCTACGGGAGGAAGATAGAATCGAGTTTTTTTACAATGAAACAAGATCTGAACGGGAGAAAGTTTTAATCTGTCATACCCTGATTCACCCCCCTCTCAGGGTATTTGACCTAGTGGACTTAACACCTTATGTAGGAATCATATTACCCTTACATGGACTCATTTACCCTTAAGTATATCTTTGGATTCCTTTATGTAATAATCATATTAACCTTATGTGGGTTTTGGAATTCATTTATTACCCTTACATAGGTTTCTAGATACCATTATACAGCCTCGAGTACCTTTATGAAGAATCCTCGATTACCTTTACCAAATGATAAATGTACCATGAGTACCTTTATGAAGTTCTCAATGTAACCTTACACAAGTATTTTAAATCTAAAACTACATTTATACAGTCTTCCCCATACCTTTACTTTTCATTCCTTTTACACTTATATAGTTAGAGGATTTACCCGTACATGAACATCTATACCATTATGCAGCCTTCAACTGCCCTTATGCAGTGTGGCCTCAATTTGGAATACCCTTATATAGGTAAGATTTACCTTTATATAGCCTTCATAATTCTCTCATTAACTTTACACATGTAATTTAAATGTTAATTTACCTTTACATGGGTAGCTAATATAACCCAAGATCATCCAAGCCCTTCTCAAAATCAATCTCGGCGATTTATATCTTCCATAAAATATTCTTTATCCAAGAACATCGATATCTTTGCATGGACTTCTCCCCAATGATGTTATTATGCAATAATAGAATATTTCGTGGTATTATTCTCAATTAATCGTCATGTAAAATAAATAATATTTTTCATGGACTTCAATAAATTCTTCATTTACATAAATATTTTCATGGTCTTCATTTTTTGTAAATATTGTGTCAGTTATATAACCCCATTGACACATGTATTTCAACATAATAATGGTTCAACAATCATCATAAATTCAACTCGAATTTCTCAAGCATAACATCCAATGACATTAAATGAATCTATAACAATTATATAAGAATCACCACTTCATTCTTCACTCACCAACACATATTGACTCGTTAATAAAAAATACAAAACATGGGCTCAATAATCCCCCGACACTTGTATTTTGTTGTCAATATAAACACACTTCATTAAAGTTAATATGTGGTGCTCAAATATTTTATCCTCCTTATTTACAATTAAATAAAAAGGCTAAAGTGGGGCATTCTCATCTCATAATTATTTATAAAAACGTGTTTTTATCCCTTAAATGAAGGTTTTTGTGAACACTTATGAGAGAGGGATTCTATTAAATGGTTCTCTTGAAAGAGATCCTTTATCTAATCAACTCAAATTCTATATGGTTTAATCCATTGTAGAAAATGAGAGATATAAAACCAAGGTTTTAAATTTTGTAAATAAAATAACATGCATGTGAAATCAAACTTATATCTTGCTTATTTCCAAAATAGACGCTATATAAAATAGATTTATCAAGAAAAATGTTATCACACACTTTATAAAACACATCAGAATTCTCAAGTTAAGGAAAACACAATTCCCCATTGTTTCTCATTATTTCATCAACAAAAACTCCCCGTAAATTATTATAATGATAGAATTTATTCAAGGGTATAATGTGTGATTATTATACCATATTACAATAGTTTTTAAATATGGTAAAAAAAATTCGATTCATTGAAATTCTATTGTGAAATATTCTTTAAAAAAATCTCCCCATTAAGGGATTCACTCTACATCCAATGTTTTCATGGTAGTTAATGGACTCCCTGAGGAATAATACCTATATGTTTTCTAAAAGTTACAGCCTCAAACTTCTCCTCTAATTCCATTTATGTCAATTCCAAACACCTAAAATAAATGGTAATAATAAGGGACATCTAAATTTATCCGAATTAACTCTAAGGATGAGAGAATACTCTCAACCTAGGTCACTCTTTATTTCCTATATCATTATTTCCTTTGTGTTAAATATCATTTTCCATTATAGTTATTTGAGTATTTTTATCCATGGTTGCTTTCATTTTATTTTTAAATATCTCCAACTATCCTTAAATATATGTTAATCATCTGTAAGTTGTATGTCCTAACTTCTTTCACCTTTCACACAAAATACTAACCATCTTTAATTTTCCATTATCTATAATTTTTCTTCTTTCTTTGTCTTTATGGGAGTTTTTTAGTCAACATGATTCTTCTTTTGTTCAAATACCAGGGTTGACTTATCACCTTCTTTTCTTACCTAACTACTTCTTTAGTGTGGTCTTATATTCCCATTATCATATGATTTGTGCATGATTGGTACATACCAACACTCATCATAATAGTGATCAATTTTTTTACAATACTCATAGAAATATTTAAACCATTAAAATATATTATTTGTAGATAGATTCAGTTTCTATGGATTTATTTTCACTGGTTCAAGTATTGTATTTTATTCATCTTTTCTTCCCCGGAATGTAGGTATCCAGTTATTTTCATAAATTTTAATGTTATGCCAATATTTAAATGTATTGTTCCCAAAATTCCATCAAAACTAGCAATACTCTATGAATATTATTATATTATTTTCTTTTGTATTATGTTTAGATTCCATAGGATGTGTACTTTACTATTTTTGAGTGGAAAAACCAATATTTTTAACACTTATTAGGGAAAAAAATTCATACATCTTCTATCATCCACCCTTGATGTGGTGATTTTATTAATGTTTTTCAGCATCCATGCTTTCCCATAGTTTAGTTTAAAACCTCTACTAGAACATGAAATAGCATTTGTACATAAGATAGTTTCTAGGATATAGGTTACCTTATTCTTGGTGGATATTACCATATGGTTAGAGAATAATCTCATGATATTTTTGGAGTGATGATCCTTTGTGAAAACTTCTTCTCAAGCATCTCTTTTTCCATCAATTTGGGAAGTTCCATATTGTGAGGATTCTTGATTCTTTAATCTCACATCCATCTTTAAACACTTTATGTTGATGGAGTTAATATCATCATTATGTATTATCATCTTGTCTTTCCAATACTTATTCATATTTTTTGTTTATTCTTCATACATTTTTCTTAATTATTGTAAATAATTATCAATATCTTTTACCCTGTTTTCTTTAACCTATAATTTAGAATATCTGAGAACTATAGAAACATTGTGAAACTTTTCAAGTGCATGGAAATTTTTTATAAAAAATATGAAATATAACTCTCACAAAAAATATTTCTCAACTCTTCAATAACTTAGAAATATATTTTATTATAAAGATAGATTTTTTCATCCTTTAAACTGATTTTTTTTGTGAAAATGTTATATAAACCAAAATTTTATCGAATTATTATTCCATATCATTATCCTCTTCTTCTAACTATAATTTTTCATCATGAAGACCCTTAATACCTCCAAAAATACAATTTACATCTTCTTTGGGAACTTTATTTAGATGTTATTTTAATTTAAAATGAATATCAATAAGTGATACATCATTATCACGTCTTGAGAATGATTCCTTATAATAATCATAATAAAGAGAATAATTGAAACATAAACAACTTTGATTACCTTCAGTTAGTGGTGTCTCTGCATTTACTATAAGATAATTCTTAATCTTCCATGCATGTATTTTCATCATTTTCTTATGAGTCTTGGTGAAAAAAATAAAAATTATTATCCCAAAGAGTAACTTCAATTTTCTCCACCTGAGGTAGATCCCTTATTTTCTGAAATATAAAATTCATAATAACTCTTTTGGATCTTTATAGGGATCATGGATCTGATTCCAATTGTAGATCCCTAGGTCATATTGACCACTAAGAGGGGGTGAATAAGTGGTTTAATTTTATGAATTATTTTCCTTTTAATTAAAACTATTAAACATGATAAGGTCCTTGATCCAATAAGTGATATATCATATTTTTACCTCATATACATAAATACTAATAGGGAGCACATCACAAGGTATTTAAAAGTTTCTGTGCAAAGTTATAATCCTTACCATTTTAATTTGACCCCCTCACATGGATTCACCACTAAAATATTATTATTAGTTACAATGTTTTTGGTATAAACTCGTTATTAACCCTAGTAGTTAACCCTCTAGTTGATTCTGGTTATACCCCCCCAATAATATAACTCTTCTACCTTGGTTGGTTAGAGCCCCAAATTATATTCCCCTAGACTAGTTTGACACCCCATCCTTGAGCCTCTATAGAAACTTGTTATAACCCCAATCACAAAATCCTCCTTATTCTTTTTGATCATGTAATATAAATTCCTCTTTCTTATTCATAGCAATCTTCCCCCCATAAGCATGTTATATCTATTCCGCTTGCATATAATTATTCAAGGTCTTCAACAGTGGTTTAGAAAAATCTTGTTAGCCTCGAAACTCCTTTAAGATCTTGAAGGATATTAATCCTATTCTTCAAATACTCTGGCACATTTGATCACCTTATTATAGGATATCTCAACTTTGAATCCTTAATTCATAAATATAAATATGTATCATACTCTCTTATAATTCTCAAAGTGCGCACAAGAGTTCTCAATTCTCAAAAATATCTTCATTAACTTCATATCTAATTTATATTCACAATAATAATATTATGAATATGGTACTCATTATTATCATAGTAATTATCTAGGAATATGGAAGTACTATGAACATTGACTGAAAGTGCTTTCCTTAATTTAATTTGGTAATTAAATCTCAAATTATCTCCTTAATTATTTTAGGCAATATTTTATATTGAATGTCCCAAAATAATTCCTCTAATAAATTCTCATTCAAATACCAAACCGGATTAGGTATTTTTCTCCTTATACACATGGATTGCATTAATCAAATACTATGGCCCATTATTTTCCACAAAAATCATGATCTTGTATCATGTTATTATTTAAGGAAATCATGGCATAAATGCATTTTCACAAAAATCTCATTAACTCCACATTATCATGGGATTTATTTCCTGATTCAAACCTATAATAATTACTCATGAAATATCTAAGAAATTCATGTATTATTCTTTCTTCTTTAAGTGGTTAATGAATAACTAAATTCTCTTTATTTTTTCATGCACTCAATCATGCATCATATGCATGCATCAAACCTGTAGCATGAAATCATTTTTTATGTATCTTCTTCATTAATTCTAAAATTCCAAAATGATTTATAATTTCTTCTTCACAAGGTATGAACACCCATAGATCAAAATTAAAGTAATCATTGAGCTCCCCTTATTCAATGAGCATGAAACTCATCTTGGGGACATCATCTTATAAAAGTAGTAACTTCTCATCATAAATTGGTTCTCATGCATGCAAGAGCATTTGTATGGATGCCTTGATAACCCAAACTCACTCATCCTTTATGAAAGAATGGATACAATATATTTTCCCACACATCGATTTATCTCTTTTTAATATTCAATTTAGGGTGTGGAATCTTAGTTTAAACATTTCATCACAACTCTTCATGTCGTGACTCAATATGAACTCACGGTGGCACATGGCGGTAGCACTAGCTATAACATTGGCATTATCACTCCTAGATGTATATATTTAGATAACTCATTTGAATGAAAACTCGAGACATGTATAGTATCATCATTTCAATCTCATGTGATCTATCAAAAAAATTGAGAGGTGATCATGTGCTAGCTTCATACCTTACACGAATTGTCCTTACACAAGAAAGGGAAGTTCACAGCAACCCTAACTCGACATGAGGAAACATGTGGCTACCCTTACACAGTCATCAGATTACCCTTACATGGACTTAGTTTCCCTTATGTGTATCAATGGTTAACCTTATGTAAGAAGAAGATTACCCATAAGTGGGTATTGGAAATTAATTCTTACCCTTAAACTGGTTGCTAGATACTATTACGCACCCTTTAGTACATTTACATAGTGTCCTGGAGGACCTTTATGTAGCGCTCAATTTACCATGAGTACCCTTATACAATGATCAAAGTACCCTTATGAAAGTACTGTAAATCTCAACAAATGATTAAATGAACTTCTTATTACCCTTACGTAGGTATAGGATCTACCCTTGTGTGAGAATTTATATCATTATGAAGATTTCAAGTACCCTTACACAGTGCAACCTCAATTTATTTTTCCCTTATGTTGGTAGTAGTTACCTTTTCTTAGGCTTTAAAATTATCTTCTTACCTTAATGCATGTAATGTAAATGCCAATATACCTTTACATAGGTAGCTAATAAAACTCAAAATCTTTCAGGGAATTCTCAAAAACAATCTCGAAGCTTTCTCTCTTCCTATAAATATTCTCCATGTAAGAACATAAATATGTTTGCATGGACTTATTGACAATGATGTCATCATGCAATAATAGAATATTCCATGGTCTTGTTCTCAATTAATCATCATGAAAAATAAGCAATATCATGCATGATCTTCAATTCATTCCTCATGAAAATAACTATTTCCATGGTGTTCAGTTGATGTCAATATTATTTCACTTCTACAACTCCATTGACGCATGTCTTTGAAATTTATATCGGTTCAACAATCATAATATATCAAAGGATAATTGTTCGAGCATGAAATCCAATGCCATTAAATAAATCCATAACAATTATTCAAGAATCACCACTTCATTCTTCACTCACCAAACATATTGACTCATTGACAACAAATGCAGCCCATGGTCTCAATATATAGATGTATATGTTATATTAATTGAATATAAAAAATATAATTAAATATTAAACACATTTAAAACTTATTAATTATAATTAAAAATATTATTATTTATATAAATGAATGAATATTTTTTAAAATATATCATTAATTTCGTAAATGTACAATTATATTCAAAAATAATTATATGTATATATACAAAAATGAAAATCTTAAAGATAAAAAAAACAAAAAGAATAATTAAAATATTTTTAAATTGTTTATTAAAAAACCATTAACGGTTAATAATAATATTTCAATGTGAAAATTTTTATTTTAAGAGATGTTATTAATTATATAAATGTGTAAATATTTTTTACTATGTATAAATGTATAAATAAATATAAAAATAATTAAAATTTCATTCAAATAAAAAATATTTATAATAAATTACCAATTATATAAATGTATAAAATACTAATTATAGATATTTAATATTATTAATTAATAATTTTATTTAAATTTTTTAAAGGTTATTTAATTTTTTTATTAATTATATAAATGGATAGATATTCTATGTTAGAAAAATTTATACTTATTTTTATGAATACTAATAACTATATTTAAATTTAGAAGAGATTATTTTCAATATATTACTAGTTAATATTAAATTTTCTATCAACTATGCTTAAAAAATACTAATTTTTTTAGGAAAATATATATATATTAAAAATGTAACAATATAATATTTTTCATCAACTGCATGAAAAATATAAATATATAAATATTTTTTGACAATATATTATTAATTATAAAACTCAAAAAATAAATTTAATAATTTTAATAATTATATTTGTATGATTTATTGTTTCTAATGTATAGATGTATTATTATTAGTAATAAATTATGTAGGTATATATATTTTATTGATTATATATAAATAATATAATTATTTATTAAATACATTTAAAAATTATTTATTATAGTTTAAAATATTATTATTTATAAAAATGAATAAATACTTCTAAAAATATATCATTAATTATATAAATCTATAATTATATTAAAAAATATATATTTTTACCTATAAAAAGAAAAATTGTAAAGACAAGAAAAATGATAAAAGAATAATTAAAATATGTATATATTATTAATTATATAAAAAACATTAATAGTTAATAATTATAAAAATATTAAAAAATATATTTAAATACAAAATATTTACAATAAATTAAAAAATTTATAAATGTATATAATATTAATTATATATGTAATAATATTTTTTGTAAAAAACTTCTATATAATATTAATAACTGCTAATTGTATTTAAGTATTTTTAATAATATTTAAAAACTTTTTTTAATTACATAAATGAATAAATATGTAATATTATAAAAATATATGGTTATATTTAAAATATTAATAACTAGGATTCAATTTGGAGAGGATTGTTTTTAATATAATAATACTTAATGTTAAATTTACTATCAACTATATTTAAAATAATACTAATTTATTATTATATTAAAAATATATATATATATAGTAAGATCCTAGAGGTTACAAGAAACACACATGTGGTCTAGTAAATACAGGTCATGCCCTCCTCCAAGGGTTAACTCACTTCATAGTTTTCTCATTACAATTGATGGTCTAAAGGCCTTATTGCATGAAAATACTTCAACCTAACTCAAAGTTACCCTCTCTATGTCCTATGTCGTGTTAGTGTGTACCTAGATGTACATCTCTGCCAGTAATATCATTTATATCATTGGCCATAAATGTCCTAGAAATCCTCCAGAAAGGATTTCTTCAGAGTTTAAACTCTTGTCATCTTGGTAAAAAATATCAATATATAATTTTTTAGTGATATATATAAAACTATCAAATTAAAATTAAAAATTATAATAATTATATTTAAATAGATTTATAATTTATAATATATAAATATATATATTATTACAAATTATAGATGTATATATTGTATTTATTTTATAAAAAGTAGTAATAAATTATTAATTTCATTAAATATTTGTCAATTATAATTAAAAATATTATTATTTATTTAAATGAATAACTTTTTTAAATGTATCATTAATTATATAAATGTACAATTCTATTCATAAATAATTATATATATATATATATATATTATAAAGGGAAATAAAATTGTAAATACGCACACACTCAGATCCCTTAGTGGGGAAAGCACCATCCCTCCCCATAAGAATTGACAAAAAAATACTGATACCTTATTATAATTTATTAATGGAAAAAATCCCCTTTCTTGATGGAGTGACATAAAGGTCCTAATCTACAATGAGTTTGGTGCCTTCTATGGCCTAAAGGCCCTTGAAAGGTGGCTTGAAGGTCCATCTCAGTGAATAATAATCGAGTGATATGGTAACCAGTTACTACATCGATGAAATGGTACTATAAAGTGTTATTTTTGTTCTTGCGGTAGATCCCACCAAATTGAGGGTCGCTAGGAGTCAAACTCTCGTTTGATGCAGTATTACAAGGGGAATTCACCACTAAAGTAAGCCTATAATTACATTCATAAATAATTATATGTATACATGCAAAAAATTAAAATAAATATACATTTCAAATTACTTAAATATAAATATTATTTATTAATTTTCAAATTATAAAATAGATAAAAATAATAATTATAAAATCAATAAAATAATAAATAAAAGTTCATTATATAAATTCATATAAAGATTTTAAGATTTTAAATTTTTCAATAATTGGTTTATATATATGATCAAATTTATTCACATTTAAATATGTGTGTGTGAACATGCATAAATATATAAATATATTGGATATATATATATAATATTAATAATATTCAAAAATTCTTATTTAAAAATTTCTAAAATTTTAAACGTAAATTAATTCATTTAAACATTAAAGAAATAAATTAATCATTTGTAATAAAAATATATAAATATTTTACTTTTAATAAATAGATAAATATTTTATCATTACTATTACTAGAACCCATAAAATCTACATTATCATCATTAAATAAAACACTGATAAACATATATCTTTTATCAATTCTAGAAAAAATTATTTTTTACATATCGATTTTTATTAAAATCTATTCACCCTTATCTACACCACCATTGGTGGTGGGGTGGTAATTATTTGAGGGTGAGGGGAAGGTTATAGGGTCATGTCCGTAGTTTTTCAATTTACTATAATTTTCTTCCTTCCAATATGATCTGTGGTTGTAGATATAATCGACCTAGTAATCAGCATTACCTAACCCTAACTTCTTGTAAGATCCCAACCTTTTTTAAGGTGACTTATACTTGTTTTTAGGTACCTTTTTTAACCTTTTTTTAGTCTAACATTGGTTTGATCTTGTATTTGGTGCATTCATGTGAGTTTTGAAAGATTTTGGAGGGTTTTTAGGTTGTGCACATTTGGTAAACAGTTTTCCCAAACCGTGCACCCACCCCCAGAAAATTGTGTTCCCGTGCACCCATGGACAGATGAGGTTTTTAGGGTTAGTGTAAGGTTTTTCAAACCATACAACCACCCAATGAAAATCATGCTCCCCATCACCCTTATACAGAGTGGTGATTCACTATTCACACATGGTTAAACAAATAGTGCTCCCACCTAGAAGAAATCATGTACCTCAGATTATAGGGGCACATAGTTAGGGACCTTGTTTTTCTAACCATGTAGACCCTCCAAAAAACTATGCACACAATTATTTCAAGCCCCAAATTTTAATTAAAAATTCCCAAACCCTCGATTTATATCCTTAATCACACTATTATGACCTAATATGAATTCATTTTTTTTATGATCCTGATATGATTCCTAGGATCCTTGAACATCTTTCTCTTCAAATTAAAGATTCAGTAGAAGGATCTCCTCCTATTTAGTAAGTAGTTTCTTCCTCGTTTACATTCCTATCTCTCCCATATATCTTTCCCCTTAGAGAGGGATGAATTCCACCATTGATCATTGTATAGATCTAGGTTTTAATGGATATTGTTTTTTTTGTATATTGATCTTAGGTTTTGATCCTAGATATCCTCCTTCCTAGTGATTTTGACAGTTCTATGTCGAATTTATGGCTATGGTTTGGCAAGCGTTTATGAATGATCTTGAGGTAGGTGGACAAATTTATTATCCCAACAGTCTTGATTATTATCATGTTTATATTATTTTATCATTATATTTCCACATGGTCCAATTTCATTTAAATTAAAAAGGTAAATTAAAATCTATGAAATCATAAGACCCTTCAAAGATTGCATTGGACCCATTGGAGATTTGAGACTGAGTTTGAAGAAAATCCATCGGGTGTGCCAATAAACTTGATATAATGAATTTTGTATTTTAAAAAGTGGAATAACTAGTTAATGGAATTAAAATAGATCCTCGTTTCATGGTTTAATAATGAAATTTAAAGGGTTGATTGGCTTAACCATGAAGGTTTAATGAATTTTGAAATAAATAATGATAAATTAATTAATGGTAATAGTTAATTTTGTCCCATATGATTACATTAATGAACCATGGTTGTGATTGATAAATGAAATGGTTCTTTGTGATGTGATTGATAAATTAAATGGTTCTCTGTGATGTGACTGACTAATCAATGAGTTTTGGGTCAGGGAATACTACTCCAAATACCCATGGGATGCCAGATTGCTACTCTAGGTCCCCTTTCCATGCTTGTGAATTTGTGATATATGTGGCTGATCAATGAGTTATGGGTTATTGACCTCTTCTCAAAATACCCATGGATTCCAGACTGATCCTCTAGTCCCTCATTACAGAAATGTAAATTCGTACCTAGACTGATTCTCCAAGGTACTATAAATGAAATTGGAATTAAAGTAATAATGAAATCTTATTAAAGAATGAATTTTTATATCCCCTTGGTGTGTGTTTTGGGGTCCATAATAGACCAAATCATGTATGATTGGTTTGGGTGTCGCCGTAAACTATGGGGGGATATGTGTTTGATTAAATAATAATAAATGTGAATCATGTTTAATTTTTTCATTTTTCTTCATTATTTATACAACCTCATACACTCTTATAGACCACATATTGATTTATATGTTATTTTTGGTTGCATACTTATTTTTACTCACACCCAACTCAGGCTGCCTAATTGGTACTCGAATAGGCTTCATGTTTTGAGGACAGGATAAGGGCATGAACCCTATGTTAGATGGATGAGTTGGGAGTCACGAAGGACCATAGATGAGGGAACCATATATAATGTCAAAAACATATTGGGAGTTGTAAATTTGTCTTTATTTTTGGTTTTCATTAGAAACTAGAAACTTTTACCTTATAACATATTTACTGCTTTGGTTGAAGGTTATTTCCTTGTTTTGGATTTATTCATGTGATGTTTGGTTTGATTATTGATTATTGTCTTATCTTGGTTATTTGTTTATTGACCTCCATTATTTTTGTACTTTGATAAAGATTTTATATTATCCCCATGTTACATATTAGACCCCCACATCTAGTCATAATCCTCTAGCATATGGGGAGGCGCGCTTGAGGTCACATAATAAACTGATTCGGGGCACCAATATATGGCATCCAGGTCGGTACATTAAAATGTGGTATCAAAGGAGGTTTTATTTCCTTGTTTGTTCTGTTATTATTTGGGAATGATATATATGAGATAAGGATGATTTGGGACCTGTTCATGATCTCATTCATGGGATTAGCTAATCCATGTGTGGGGGAAAACCCAAGTACCTAGAGTTAGATTGTTCTTCTTGAACTTTTATATTACAATTTTATGTTATTTCAACTTCGGTGATTCAAATGTTCTGATATGTTATTATTTTTTCTAAGATTTACTTATGGCCTAGTATGGAATGGGATTTGAGTATACAAGCATCATTCTAGGAACTCACGACTTTTGTGACATGCATCGTCTTAGTTACGAATATTAAATCAAGTTATGAGTGAGTTTTGGGAAATGAAAATGATTTTATTTACTTGAGGAATTTAAAAATAAATTATTCCTAATGAGGAATTTATAATTGAAAATGATTCTAATTTCAGTACTTTTAAATGGATAAAATTGGTTTCTAATGTGAAAATTTGAAATATGGAAGTGTTTTACCCCATATTGTCCATGACCCAGTTTTGGGATGGTTGAGGGTAGTGATAGTACCCCAATTAAGACCATTGGAATGTATGTGAGGGATAATTTATTGTGTCCTTATGTGAATCACTCTTTCTTAATGTGTTAATGATGTGTTATATGTCATAAAATGTGTTTCTGGTATTATAGGGACATGCCTCTATGATGAAGTTTGTTAGTAGGATGATAGGATGACATTGTTGGAAATGTGCCTCTAGTAATGGGATAAGAGGCCCTAATAGTTTAGAGCGAAGGTCCAAGAGAGAAGTTTTGTGAGAACATAGGATAATTTATGTATTTCATAGAAATAAACCTAGGGTGGGATGTGTGTAATATGTCTTATTTGACCAGGTAGTTCTAGTTGTACCACCCTATGACCTTCATTATAGAATATGGACCTAATGAAGTTGAGTTCTATATTGAGTTAATCAAAAAAAATCTTGAATTTATAGAGATTACTTCTTAGAAAAGAGTCAAGTTGACTTCTTATATGTTATTAGGTCAAGTGAATAATTTTTGGTATATTCAATATTGGGATGAGAAGTTGGAGAGGATGGTATATAAGGTCTTTCAAGAAAAATTCCAAGAACACTTTTACCCATAGATGTTTAGGAATGAGAGGGTGGTAGAGTTTATGTGGTTGACCCAGGGAAGCATGTCTATGATGGACTATATTGGTTACTTGACCAACATGTAGTTCTTTTCCCCAGTGAAGGCAGGGGATGTGGAAACTATGGCGAGATGCTTTCATGATATACTTAAATGTGATATTATTTCCCAGGTAAATGTATTCCATTTATACAAGTTTTTTGAGGTGGTTAATTGAGCATTAATTTATAAGGTTAACCTTCATGAGTCTTCTAGTGGAGGACATATGGTTTCTCCAAGATGACTAGGAGGTGTGAATTCCAATATTAGATAACATCACAATGATAAATTCAACCATTACCATGGAAAAATAGTATCCAGGGAGAAGGATCAGTTTCTGAGAGTGGTAAAAAAGTGAACTGTGATCATTATGGTATTTTTATGCACGTATGTAGCTAATATCCCTAGACACTAGTGGAGTTTTGAGATTGTAGAAGAATGGGGCGCTTACATAGGTACTGTAGGAACCCTCAACCAATGGGTAGTGATGGAGGATCTATGCTGGACTAGAGTTCTAAAATAGGTTACAATTCCCCATACCAGTTAGGTAGTTAGTGTTCTATGAGTCATGGTGGTTGAGGTGGTGGATGTGGTGCTTTAGGGAAATAGTGATCATATAAGTAGTGTAGTGTAGCACAAGGGAATCGGACTAGAGCACAGATAAGAGAGATAAGGTAGTTTCATGTCATTCATCCTTCACTGGTGGATAGTGAGGTTGGTCTATTGATAGTTAGAGGTACTATTATTGTATCTATTATGCTTTTTATAATTTTATTTGACACATGATCCTCTCATTATTTTATATCTACACAACTTGTGAATGGATTAAGTTTAATAGATAAGTTTGTGAGAAGAGTTATGATGATCGACACAACACTATGTGTGAGGTCAAAGTAAATATATCTATGAAATAGATGTTCCCTCAAGGTAGGTGAGTATTATTTCCTTTGGAATTTCTATATTATTAACATGTAAGGTTTTGACTTTATTTTGGGGATGGATTGGCTGGAATTTTATTGATCCCACATTGATTGTTTCCATAGGAGAGTAATATTTATGTATCAAGAGGGTAAGAGTTATGTTCATCAAGGAGAATGGTATATCCATGTTGGTCATGCAGGGCCAATTCATCAGCAACTAGGGGATCCTACCACCCAGGTTGAAACATTTTTGTTGGAAGATAATGGTGTGAAGAAAAGTGTATTTCCACCTATAGTGGACCAGTTTCAAGATTTGTTTCATGAGGACTTCTCAGGGGTGACATCTAAGAGATATTTTAATTTTACAATTGATCTCATGATGAGAGCTAAGAAATTTTCCATTCCACCTTAGTGAATGGCACCAACCAAGCTTCAAGATCTCAAGATATGGGAGGAATAATTGATGGGTAATGGGTTTATATTTCTGAGTACATTTCCTAGGGGTTCTTCAGTTATTTTTCTAATAAGGATGATGGGACGTTGTGTTTGTGTGTCAATTACCAAAAGCTGAACTGAATGATAGTTAAGAACCAATTTCCTCTTCCATGAATCGAGGAACTCTTTGACTAATTGGGAGGATCTTGTGTATTCTCCGTGATTAACTTGAGTTCAGAGTGTCTTCAATTGAAATTTATACCTTCTGTTATAAAAAGGGTTTCCTTCAGAATTAGGTATGGTCTATATGAGTTCATCATGATGTCGTTTGGGTTTAATAATGATCTATCTAAGTTTATGACCTTGATGAACTAAATCAATCACTCTTACTTGGATCAGTTTTTTTTTTAATATATGACATATTGGTATACTCCAAGACTCATGAAAATCATTCTTAACATCTTTTCATCATCCTGGGTACATTGAGAGAGCATAAATTATATAAAAATATATCTACGAGTCAAATATGGATTGATAGGGTACATTTATTGGGTCACATCATCTCTAATAAAGGTGTTTTTTTAAACCCGGATAAATTTCAGACAGTTTTTTATTGGGAGAATCCCAATAATGTTTTGGATATCTGAAGTTTTTGGCCTTGGTAGGATATTATCAGAGATTTATCCATGAATTTTGTCATTTAAAATCACCACTATAGACCTTGACTGAGAAGGGGTAATGTTTTAATGGTCTAGAGAATTTTAGAATTATTTCGAGGGGTTGGAGAAGTGTTTAACTACCACACCAATTTTGATCCTACCCGAGTCGAGTGAGGAGTATACCTAGTTTTGTAATGTGTCTGAAATCATACTTGGATTGGGGTTTATGCAAGGACATCAGGTTGTGGTGTATGGTTCATGATAGTTGTGGCCACATGAACATAATTACCCTACACATGATCTCATGTTTGACATGGTGGTTTATAACTTAAAGTGTTGGTGGCAATACCTATTGGGTGAAAATTTTACTGTGTATACCATTCACAAAAGATTAAAGTACATATTTTCAATGTGTGATTTGAACCACCAGAAGCGGATATGGTTTGGGTATATGTATTTTTCTAATTTTTAGATAGCCTATACACTAAGAAAGGGGGATGGTGTTTCTAATACTTTGACCTAGAAGACTCGGACTTAGACAATCTAGGAGTATAATTCTGAGTGGAAGATTATGTCTTTATTCAGGAATATACATTTATAGGATCAGGAAGGATAAAATAATATGACCCTCATGTCCTTATCAGGTGATTTCACACTTCTGATCTGGATCAAATAAAGGTAGCATGAGGATCTAGAGTGTTTGGCGTTGAGGGAAAGCCATGAAGGTGGGGATTAACCTTCTAATGGGACCATAGATGAGGATAAGATCAAATATATTCGGGGCCATATTATTGTGCATATATGTATGAATGAGGACCTAATACATGAGTTTCATGCCTCTAAGTGGGAATTTCATCTTGGTTTGACCAAAATGTATTGTGACCTACATCGATAGTATTGGTGGTCAGGCATGAAAAGGGAAATTATAGGTTTTGTGACATGTTGATACACATGTCATTAGGTAAAGTTTGAGAATCAATGACCCGGTGTCTTGTTATAGCCAATGTCTATTCCATAATGGAAGTGGGAAAAGGTTATCACAGACTATTTGGTTGTTCTTATAAGGAATATTTAGAAAAATGATGCAATATGGGTGATTGTGAACCAGTTGACAAAAGTACCCCATTTCTTTCCCATCTGGGAAACTCTCATAGTTGATCAGTTGGTGGATATATTTTTGATGTCGAAGTTAATTCCTTGGGATAAGTCAAGTAGGGCATAATTTTTTAGGATTGAATTCAAGTTCAAACAGCCTCAAAACCCATCTTAAGGGGGGGGGGGGGGGGGGGGGGGGTTGGATACCTCTCACAAAGATCCCTTTATCTTCATTAACACATTAAGGTCATGAGAGAATAATCTATGATTTCAACGGATCCCTATGAACACAGGGGGGTCATGAGGGAGTAATCTGAGTCTGGTAAATCTATGACCCTTTACGGCTCCCACCTTTCCTTCACACTGCACTTCCTAGCATCATAAGATCCCTAGGTCAATAAATACCCAGCTCATTTCATCTCAATTGGATGGATACACTTAACATTTTACTTCTGAATTCTTGATTTTCAAAGCACCTGATCACCACAAACAAAACAGAAAATGAATAATTCCAGGTACTCAATCCTCTCTAAACCCAGATTCACTTGTTCTTATATATCTACACCCAAGTTGAGGATTCCTTTAGCGAAGGCATAAACCCTTTGTGTAATAAGAAGGTCCCTTGGGGGACTTTAGGCTTCATGGAACATTAATACTTCATGAAGAACTCATTTCCTATATAGTGACTTCATGTCAAGGTAGGTTCACCATGTTTCATGAATCAAATTCCTTTACAAAGCCCCTTCCCTTCATGAAGTACCTAAGCTCCATGAAACACCTCTCAATGAGGCAACCTGCTTCGAAAATCCAGTATACTAGGACTCACTATGTCGCCTCACTTTTACTGACACATCTTCATGAAGTTAGAGTTCCACAACCCACCATACCCATCTAGGATTTCTTCAACTACACTTCAAGTCCTCATCTGGTCTGTTCCATCCATTCATGTGGTCTACTCCACTTCATGTGTGGATATAGATTCCCATTTACCTTTTTATTTTAAGTATAGGTTTGTTGATTCCTCTTTCATTTCACCATTGGTATGCTAACATGGGATTTGTGAGTGATCATTCCTCTACACCATTAAAACTTTGGATTTTTGAATCCATACCCATCCCAAGGGTGTATGTGTGATAGTTATGTAAGCCTAAGGGGTGAGGACTGAGTCCCCCATGTCTGAGCTGCATGATGTAAAACTGTCGAGTATCATCATCATTAGTTCATGATGTTAAACTATGGTCCTACCCTATGGAGTAAGTGTAAGATATTTCATGTATAAGTGGCATGAGATGGTCTTCATACTTCCTACCCACACATGGAATGAGATCCTTATCACATTTAATTATATCCTCTTCATAGAGAATGATATCCTCTTAGGAATCCATCCTAGAGTAAGCTCCTTGTATTTCTTGAAAGAGGTAGCACATTTTCTCCTCATCACCCCCTGGTCCAATGGGTCAGAGAAGGAATGGGCACTAGAGCCCTATTTGTTTCTTTCCCTTTTAGATTTTTCACTATGGGCAGCTTCCATGCATAATCCCTACACCATCTCTCATCGGTGCATCTTTCACAACATGATTGTCAGGTCAACTACATCCTCTTATTTCTCACACAGTGCATCACCCATGTGGTCTTAGAGGTCAGAAACGACCATGACACCCAATCTCTACCTAGGAAGCCTCCACAAATAAACCCTAACCATGTACCTTAAAATGGGAGTCTTCAATGTGTAAGACCAAATCACACCACCCATCTCAAACTACGTGGTATTTGATTCCCAAACCAACTAGTATATATAGGAATCATCTTTGAGGTCCAAACCCACACCCCAAACACCTCATCCATTCCATCCATTTCATCCCTTCCCCATTATCCATATCCATCTTTATTTTTACATGGGACTCCACATATTTGTAAGATCATTCCATCCATCTAGTTCATCCCTATATGTAAGCCTCGTCCATTTCATCGCTGCTCCTAGAAGAACCTTGGAAGCTCCCATGAGTAATCCCCACATGATCCAACACAATCCAACCAAGATAAATGCCCTTGAGAAGGGAATCTCTCATGCATAATCCCCAAACCATCCATCAAACTACATGGGTTTTGATCCATGTACCCTTGGAAGGGTACATAGGATGCTGATTTTAGGTTCAATCCCAACCAATGGTAATATTTAGTCCCCCCCCCTCTCATAGGGGTGAACCTCTATGATCTACCTATAGTGGTGTCTAGATCAGACTTCAACGTGTAAAATATTCCCTTCATGGGACATGCACCCCGAGTCCTCCTATATAGGCATTTGGATACGTCCATTGATAAAACTTCTAGTTTCTCCCTCCTAGGGATGTACCACTTTGATTCGCCTATATGGGGAATTATGATCAGTTTCACTTGGTCTCAAAAAGACTTTAGACCCATGACCTTCCACACAAATACATCATGTTAAACATGGGATGCCTGAGGAAATCCTTGGAAGATATTCCTTTGACATCAAATACCCCCAGATCGACATGGGATTCCTTGGGTTCCACACCTAAGATGCCTCCATGAGATCCCATCCTATGATGAATAATACAGATAACCAATGTTCCAGCATCCAAACATTTCAGCAATACCAAAGATGAATACTATCCTAACTGAAGTTTTATTCCTTACCAAGACCCATAGGAATGTCCAAACAGAAGTAGCATAACAAATTGGCATCCACAAAGAGATAGGATCAGAAATGAGCTTCACGAACACATATTAATCTATCAGGGAGACCCAGACTAGGTGATGAGTTCCAAGGAAAATTTCTTGCAAGGAGGAAACGACATCCCATCATCTAGTTTCAATCAAGGATTAGACATTGTCGAGAAACTAATGAAAGCCTCCCATATTTGGAAAGTGGGAATGCAGGGAAATAGTGCATGATAGTGGAAGAAAACATGTGTGGTGTCACACCTCGATGAATGTTTCAGAAATAGAAATAGTGAACCCGATGTGAAACTATTCTCCTCGATATAGAGACTAGTAGCTTTCAAGAAATCCATATATGAGCAGGTCACTAGTTCCAGATATCTAGTTTTGAGTCCCACTAAGAAAATAGTGGTCCTGGTATGAAACTCACTAGAAATGTAGGCAGTTGATCATTGAGAATTTTGGCCTGCAACATCATTATTGTGGATCTATATCTCTAGCCATGTAAGATTGGATGACATTGGGTGATTGGGCTTGCATTCCTTATATCCATATTGACAGTTTAATCTTATTTCTTTGTAGGGCCCAAGTTATATGAAACCAATTGCCTCCTGCCCAAAGATGTAGGGGAGGGAGAAATTAAAATAGAAAAATACTGCATGAATCCATGACATCAACCATGAATATGGCTACCAGGATCCCATGCCCCGTCTCACCCTCAGATATCATTTAGAGAAGTATGATAGACAACCTTGTATGAAGGTATGAGCAGGAGGGGGTTGTTCCCATGAGGGACATGCCCTTTAAGGAAATGGAGGCTTTTTCACCTCACCAACACCACTACCCTCAAGGTCCACGTAGGGAGCCACTAATCTCCCCTAAAATAACCAACAACTAAGGGATCCAATCCCCAATGCATTCCTATGACTTCAACCCCTACACCAATGAGGTTGGGTATGTTTGATAAATCATGGCTATGACTATAGCCCGGGATCCATGAAGGAGTGCTCCCATCAGACTTTGTCAATGCCACTGATGACCAGTACCTCAGGATGAATTACAAGTGGTATACACCCATGCACCATCATCCCCAGTCTGTATGACCTAATGCCAATGTTGGGCACAATATTAGGAGGATTCCTGTTATGGTGCATCATCTTCCAAAGCTCCATTGGATTATACAACCCTCTAAGTACTCTTCTAG
Organism: Viscum album; assembly: GCA_963277665.1. Taxonomy (NCBI): domain Eukaryota; kingdom Viridiplantae; phylum Streptophyta; class Magnoliopsida; order Santalales; family Viscaceae; genus Viscum; species Viscum album. Next base: position 297,817,898 of record OY728137.1, on the reverse strand, counting down.
ATCCATTCCACTTCAGAGTAGGGACTCGTCAATGCTAGATCAAAATCGAGACCTCAGCTACCCCGCATATAAGCTAGGTTAACTCTTTAAATCATAGGCATAATCAGCAACCATCACGGGTTGACCCATGATGATGTTATTTAGTATGGAGTCCCTCCCCATAAAATCACAAATCAAAGTGAAGGTACTCCCTGCTCCCAACATAAACATGGAGTTTCTCACCATGTTCCCCGTATCAATCAGATCGTAGGTCCTCTCAGCTTCCTCAACATCCAATATGGAGATCCTCCTCATGCTTATGGTTCTTGATATAGAGGTCCTCCCATGTCATAAACCATCGACATGAAGGTCCCCTCACATCATCTCTATCTCAAGTAAAGGTCATCCCCAATCCATCGCTAACCAAAGTAAAGGATTTAGTTACTTCATCAACGATCAATAAAAAGTTCCTCCTCATGCTATATATTCCTTAAAACATGGAGGTCCTCTCTGGGCCACAAGAAACCAAAGTGGAGGTCATCCCCACTCCCCCAACTACCAACATAGAGGCCCTCCCTATGTTTTCATTAGATGAAGTGGAGACCCTCCAAGCTCCATCACTCACCCTCATAGAGGTCCTCCCTATGCGTCCAGTAACCAGTATAGAGGACCTCCCAATACTCATACTTCCCAACATGGATTTCCTCCTCGTGTCAAGTTTTATTAGTGTGAAGTCCCTCCCCACACCTCAACTCACCCAAGAAGAGGTCCTCCCAACTCTCACATCCAACATGGAGGTCCTCTCCATGTACCTGTTGACCAAATTAGAGATCCTCCCTAATCCATCAACACCCAGAGAAGAGACTCGCCCCACTCTCATGGATATCCAAGCAGAGGTCCTCCTCGCTTAAAAGGAAACCAATACAAAGGTCTTCCCTATATCGCAGTTAGCCAAAGTGGAGGTCCTCCCCAACTTTTTGATGCGTAACATAGAGGTTCACCCCATACTAAAGAACTTCCATACCCTGAAGAATCATCCTAGGGCATAAGGGTGAACCATCACTTCCAAGTAAAAAACTTTGGGAAGTGTAGAGTCATTGTAAATCTCATTCACTTCTTAGATTCATAATTATAATGCAATTACATGATGGAACCTTCACCCCAACCACCTGCATCAATTTCTGTGGAAGAAGCCCAGTATATGATATTAATCATCCTATAAGGTGAGATCCACAATATTCCCAATTCCCTTTAAAGGTACATCTAGGAGGAGGAATATTTGGCTCTCCTCTAGGGTCTCATAGTGCAGTCATCATTTTTATCTTTGATTTTATTCTCTACCTATACCCGATATTATAGAGATTTCTCCTTGATTTTGATATATTAAGAGCACCCTCTAGACTCTATACTAGTAGCCACTACACTCACAAAAGAGGTGGTGTTAAATACCTAGTCCTATAAGGACATGATGATCTGATTGGTACTGCCTCTGAGAGACGGCCAAGCGTATGGTGATAAATCATCCCATGTAGTGGATTCTACACTAGCTATTCCAACATCGCATTGGTCCACAGTGGTGTCGTTTATAATTTTTCATCTTTCACCATTTGAGGCCTGATAAAAAGAAGAGTTAGATCTTTCTTCTGAACAAGGAAGCTTGTGGGACACCCTCAAAGAAGATCAGCTGTCTGAGGTGTTCAAGCCAATTGAAACCCCTGACTTTGACATCCAGAAGACCCTCACCCAAGATGTGGTCACTTGATTCCCACAAACCATCTAGGTGACACACTTTTACAAATGAAACCATCATTTGGTCTACCCCAAGTGTTCATAGCATTTCGATGACATCGACCAGCAGTGTCACATGGTTGAGTTGGCAGTGGTTCTTGTGGCCTAGCACCATGCATCACTTGGATATAATTGGACCCTCTAAATAAGATGCACCTAGTGCTTAACAGTTCTCTATAGAATTGTTGAGAAGGAATCCTTGTATGTGAATTTCTAGGGATGGGGATAGTCTTACACTCTCCACATCAGTTCCATTCAGTGGAAGCCTAACTTTCTGGGAGATATTGAAGATATGCCTCCAAGCATTTTCATAGTGAATATGGTTGATCTTAGTTTATTCAAGGAGAAGGACACCATCACAGGGTCTGAAGAAGATTACCCACCTCTTGGGGCACTATAATATCATTTGGACCCTCATACATGTGTTCTAACTTTCCTGTAAAGGCAGTCACTCAGCCTTGGATAACATTGTGCATCACTTCCCGCTAGTCGAGACACTAAAAAGGGTGAAGATAATTTTGTAACCTATAAGGCTTCTGATCCATCTGATGTTTTATAGAGTAAGGAGGTCCATCCTATTATAGACAACTTACTCCAATAGATCATAGATCATAAGAGGCCCATAGATGATCTCCTTTATAAATTCTTTCTGAGAAGAACCTGGACTATGGTAACCCTTGGAAAGATCTTTTTCCTGCTCCATAAGGGAAATAGGGGAAGCCACAAGTCCTTCTCAGTGAGATGTCCTTGATTGATCCTAGAAACCCCATTCATATAGATAGGGTGGACCCCAACGTTTATAGAAAATAGACACAATACACATTGCCAAATCTTCCCAAGATGTGTGATAACCCCCGTTAGGATTTGGATCGAGAGTCCCAACAAGAAGCTCCACAGGTCACTCCAAAAGCCACCCCATGGGCTATTAATCCAACTTATCTTTTTGATGATCCTTTCAACACATTGGTGATTAGATATCATAATAAATATAGGAACTTACACTAGGATGACAAGATAGATTCTCTCACTTCTTACCTCAAAGATCTTGAGATATGAGAGGTAGAAATCCCACATAATGGAAAGAAATATCTAACAAGGGTGGATGATATGTGAGCACCCCCAGATTTTTTGGAATCCTACCTTCACCCCATTAAATGGTATGGGTGACCCACTACTTCATCTGGTCCACTTCATCTCATGGTTTAGACCCATGTTGGGGAATCTAGAGTAGTAAGAATTCATTAATCTCTCATGGTTTTTATAGACATTGGAATGGGCCGCGTTTTTTTGGTACAACTAGCTACCCATTGGGTCTATCACTGATTGGGAAGACCTTCACAGGTAGTTTATTTACCAGTTAAGATCCACCACCTAAAAGATAATTATTTTTGACCTCTTCAAATGTAAGTAACTTCCAGTTAAATGCATCACATATTTTTTCACCTGGTGGAAGGGTATCACATATTCTCTCAACTTGCCACTGACTCAAGAGAAGTTGTTTAAGATGTGTGTAGAGAATGTTAAGAATGTCTTGGTCCCTTCCCTCATCACACAGAACATACTAGTTGGGTTCTAGGATTTCTCTTACAAGTCCTAGAGCCTAGAATAATCCTTATAGAACGTTAAGCAGGAACATCCATTACCTCTTCTTGCTGCTTTAAGAAGAATCACCAAAAAATAGAATATCGATACAATACATGTAGTGGTTCCAAAGCTGCTAGAGTTTTTACTAGAAGAGCCTTTCCTAGCACAGCTGTAGAAAGCACAACCTTGTTGAGTGCAGCATCCTTAGGCACAGCTCCGCCCAGCATAGAATCAGAAGGAAGCACCTTGCCAAGTACATATCCCTAGATGAGACAATGTGGCTCCATCTTCTCATTAGGCCTCATCACCTCATCATGACCAAGTTCCCAAAGCTCCTTTCCTAGATTAGAGAAACCGGACCAACTCCTTCAAGGATTCATAGATTCCTAGTTATTTCTACATTACCTTTGAACAAGGGGTTTTGAAGTTTCCAGAGTCCATAAAGCCACATCAGGTCGAGCTCGTTGATTACTTTGATCGCTACCCTTACTATAATATACTTGGAAATACTATCATGAAATGATATGTGTTCAAGTATTGGATCTAAGAATAAGTGGAAAATGGTGTAGTTAGATTGGGCCCTTCCCCAACACAAGTGGCGTGCATTTATTCGGAGCTTGGATGTGACAGTAAAGGTGAATGGTAGATGATATCCAATTGTGGGACTCATAATTATGATGACTGGTTGGACCACCGAGCATTTTCGCATTCCCATAGATCCATTTGTGCCTTCTTAAATTGCCTTGAAACTCTTGTAATTACTACATCTCTCCAAACTACCACTTCTGAATGCATGTCACATCCTTCGATGTCTCATAAGAGTTGGTGTCGGTAGCACAAGGGAAAGAAAACTACCCCACCAAGGCTGATGTCATCCCACACTCTTGGAGATTTTATGCCTCCAGATATGAGAATCTCTCATCCACCAGAGTCAGAACAACATTTGAAGACTCCTCTAATGATGTCTAGGATTATTCCTCTATTAATATCATCAAGCTGGTGGATCCCTACATGATCTCCGATGATGAATAGTGTTAGAAATGCTTCTTGGTTGTCTCTAGTTGAAATCTTTAGAGAAGGAGTTAAGAATATGAGAATCACTAGAATGACTAATCCAATGATTCAATCCAATTTTTGCATGCTACCAAGACCAGACAGTAGGCTCTGTGCAAATCTTAGCAAGAATATTCCTCTTAGCCCATCTTATCAGATTCACTACCACAAACAATTGAACTACTCAACCAAGAAGAACAGTGGTGACCGCATATTGATTAGCCGTGTTGAATTGTGGTTAGAACTCTTCAATCCGACAGTTAGTCAATAGTGACCCAGGGTGAGTTTTATAATGAGCATCCAGACATTTTTAGCACCAGTCAGAATTCACTAGTTTGACTAGCAGTGTCTGTCATGCCTCTTTACTAATAGAAACTCCCTATGGGTATAATTGTGTTCCTAGAATCTAAGTAGAATATGTTGAAGTACCTTATTAGAATCCCTGTAAATCTATCAATATCCAAGGCCCTATGAATATCTCAAGAGATGCATGAGGCCCTTACAAAATCCTTAAAATTCCCCCACTAGTTTAAAATAGAGGTAGTATCCATAGATACCTTTTATATCAAGGAAGTAAAATGAGTAGTGTGTCAAGTCATAATCTCATTATTCAGATAAGATTTGGTATCTCTTGTGGATGGGAACATTCTCCCATTGTACATCACTGGCCAGCTCAATGACATGGATGTTCGCCGCTGTATAGTGGACACAGGTTCTGATATGAATCTCAACCCAAACTGGATGCTCCGGAAGCTAGGGTTAACTAAAGCAGGTATGAGTCCCTTTGACCTGAAGATTTAGGGTTATGATAGGAATGATCAAAGGCCATGTGGAAGAATTTGTTTAAATACTTAGTTGGGTGGTTTGGTAGAGAACATATAATTCATGGTTTTCTTAAAGGATACCACCTATAATGTGTTGATGGGTAGGTCATAGATCCATCTTCATGTAGTCGTTCCCTCCCCATAAGACAAATTCCTCAAGTACTCCCTCAACTGTTCAGTAAGCATACTCCAAGGAGATGTATCTCCCTTCGACTCTTGTGAATTCTATTACATGATCATATACTATTACTATAAAAAAGAAAAAAAAAACATCAAACAAACAAGGTCAAGCACATGACCACTCTGAATGACCCATGGAAATATTTGTACATGCATTCATCCTCCTGATTCACTGGTTGGATGTCATGACACAAAACATAGAACACTACTTCATCATTTCTTAAGAGAAGGGGAGATTTTTTCCAAGGTACAAGGAACTTCATAAGATTACCTCATACTCCTACATAGTAAAGGCTCAAAACCATCTCATAGATCTTGAGAAAGTGTTTGGATTCCTCCATTATATGCATCTATTGAAGAGCCCTTTGATTTGTGCATTTAGGGTTACCTCGGGAAAGTTTCCCGGCTTCTTCGTTAGGTGAAAATGCATTTAGATGTACCCAAAGAATATCAAGTTCATCAGCCAGATGCCTCCTATGACCAACCTCGAGGAGCTCTAAGGCCTCCAAGGCTACTTATCCTTCATACAATGATTCAAAATGTATCTATAAAAAAAGTTTAATACCTTTTCCGGGATCATGAAGAATGAATTTCACTACTTGTGGGATGAATAATGTTAGACCACATATGAGGAAATCAAGTAATACCTGTTACAGCCTCCGGTTACGATGCTACCCATCTTAGGGAAGTCATTGGTCCTTTATGTGACCACATTGGAATTATTCCTTAGTACCAAGATCATCCAAAAAAATTAAGGGACAAATGATATTTTATATTATCTCAGTCGCATTCTCCTTAACTAGGAGTCTCGATATTGTCCTATTGAGAAGAGCTTCCTTCTGTAGGTTTTTGCAGGACAGAAGTTACAACATAACTTACAGCACCATGAGACACAGCTTGTGTCATGTATATATACACTAAAGTATATTCGGAACCACCCCATGTTTATAGGACAACTAGCATGCTAGGTATTGATCCTTAAATAGTTTGACATCAGTTTTGTTCCGCAGAAGGCCGTTAAGGGTCAAGCATTACCATAATTCCTAGCTACCCATACGGTCCCAGCAGAGAAGTCCCTAGATTTTTATTTCCCATATGATTCCATCAACTCATTTGATCAAATATGTCGTGTTAGAATATGCATTTTAATGGAACCACCTAGAGTCCAACCGATAGAAGGCTCAATGACCACAGACACAACAGAGTAGGCTTGGCAGTTTTTTCATTACCCAAACATAGGGTTTTTTCATATTCATTCCTTCTCTCATAAGGCTACACCAAAAATGAGGTAGAGTATCAGTCTCTCATTATTGGTCTCAAGCTAGACCTCAAGATTGATGTTCCATGGTTATATGTCAAGAGAGACTCTAAGTTCATCATCAAGAAGATCAATGGTGACTACATCATTATGAAGCTGTATCTCATGAATTTTCAAAAGTTCACCATTTATCTGATGGCCCAAATTCATTCTCATCTAGAGGTAACTCATGTTCCTCAGTCACAGAATGGTCGATCTGATTCTTTGGATAGTCTAGTTGTGTCCCTTGTAGAGACTAATGGGGATGATCTATTCATCCATGTGGTACACCAAAGGGTTATCGATATTGCTATCACAGATGATGGTGATGGATAGCAGGTAAAGCACTTGACCACTGGGGTCTCCACATCAGAACCTTGGTATCCCCTACAGCTAAATAAACCTCTTATTCGATGAATCCCTTCATAAAGTATCTCCAGCATGGATCTCTGCTTCCATATAGAGATGATCATGAGAGAATTTATCATTGCATGGAATATTTCACTCTCTAGAGTGGGCGTAACATTAATAAGACTCTCTACATATGAGGTTTTTATGTAATTATCCTTCATTGAATTCAAGGATATGAGATCCCCTAGGTTATCTAGGAAGTTCATGTCGGGTTATGTTGTTCTCAACAAGAATGGTTGAAACTCTCCCATCAGATTCAAAGGTTGGGATACTTCTAACCTTCTAGGTTCCATGACTATATCGAGTTATCTAAGAGTTTCTATGTGGTTCATATCCATGACAACTTCGTGAATCCACTTACAGATCACCTCCATACTAGAAATAATTCTCAACCCTTTGTAGTCTAGGGACTTGATGTTGTGGGAACATATCCACTAGAAATATCCCACTAGTGTAGATTCATTCTAACCAGGACAGATATATTCTCTAAGAGGGAAGAATTAGTTCCTCTCAAGGAAGTCAAGGACCAATCAGTTATTGAATTCTTTTGATCCCATATCATCTATTGATTGAGATTCCCTCACATTATTCTAACCAACAACAACACCAACTTCTAGGATGTTGAGCTAAAGAAGTTGTATTCCAAGTACAACATCTGGTAAAACCATACTTCCAACTATCATTCGCAAGAGAATGGACAGGTCAAGGTGTCCACTAAGACCCTCTCAAACATTCTATAGAATATAGAGGGCCATAATAAGAAACTTTTTTCAGAAAATCTCCCCAAAACCTTATGGTCTTATCTGTAGAAAACATATAATTCCACCAAAGTGACCCCATATTCCCTGGTGTATGAGACAAAAGCAGTCTTTTACATCAAGATTCAGATACCTTCTCTCTAAATAGTTGTCTATGATCAGTAGACTTCAGAAAAGATAGTCAAATTCCATCTAGATGAACTGGAATCCCTTGATGAGAATAGGATATAGGCCATGCATAATCTATAGAGGCACCAGAATAATATATAAAGATAATTCAACAGGAAGGTTCACCTTTGCTCTTTCCTCTAAGGTGATATAGTATTGGCTCTCTGAATGCCAATGATACCTGACAGGAAGCTACCAAAGTTCGAACCCAACTGGGAAACACCATACATCGTTCAAAATTTATATCTCAACGGTGCATACTTTTAGGTTACCATGGATGGGGAGTGTATCACTCCTCCAAAAAATTATCTATTTCTCAAGCAGTAATTTTCATGAAAGAGTAACTCCCAAGTATGAGTTCTATGAACTTAAACTAAGAACCAAATGTCCAAGTTCTATGAACTTAAAATAGGAACCAAAGGTCCGAATTCTATGACCTTAAAATAAGAACCAAATGTCCCAGTTCTATGACCTTAAACTAAGAACCAAAGGTCCTAATTATATGACCTTAAACTAAGAACCAAATTTCTTAATTATATGAACTTAAACTAAGAACCCACAGTCCAAATTCTATGACATTAAACTAAGAACCAATGGTCAGAATTCTTTAACCATAAACTAAGAACCATATGGTCCAAGTTGAATGGCTTTCTACTTCATATCATTAGAATCATAGCTACATGATACAGAATTAAAAATCATTTATGGTCCTTTCTACATGACCTTAAAATTCAAGTACCCAACATCCCAGGAAAGCAATGTTAAACTAGATGCTTGATTCCAAACATCATGACTCTAAACTATGTTTGGGTATTTCATGTGATTGTGTGTTGTGGTGTGGGCCTACGTGGTCCTCATTCATGTCATTTTATAGTTTTCACACTATACACATCCCCTTGAGAACGCCTCTCCCCCCAAAATCCTAACCACATAATGAAAAACTGTGCAACAACCAGAATTCCTAAGCTATGAAGTTAAACTATAGGGATCAATCATGTCACCTGACCATAAACTACAACATCATCATCCTGGCCACACACAAAAATTGGAATGGAATCATGGTGTTCTTTACTGAGATTACATCACCTTTAACATTGTACATCTACCATTCCACATGTTGAGAACTATGTATGGATTAATTCATGCCTACACAGGATATATAGAAACACTCGGGTTTTTCGTCCTGGTCCAACCACTCAAAAAAAGAACAAAAAAATGAATCTCTCTCTATGTATGGGTTATTCCTATGCATATAAATCCTCTTTAAAGAACTATGAGTGGTTTGTTTCCCATCCTCATGGGATACGTAGTGATGCCCAAATCATAAATATCAGGTCTAGCCACAACAATCTCCCTCTTTCACATTGGGTCACCTACATCCTTACCACATTATGTTAAATAGTATTGGATTTCAAGAACAACATGCGGATAGATTCCTAACCTTATAGGATAGGTAGTGATTCATTGAAACTTTGTCTTTGGGCCCAACTAAAAATTTACATCACCTTTTTTCACCCTTTAGCCACGTTTATGGAATATGGGCCTCTTTGGCTCATTCTGATTTGGTATTCATTCAATTCACACCATACATATTTCTATAGGTTTAATATCCAAATCCCCTACAAAAAAATTTATTATGTCACCAGGCCTCCTAAGCCTTCATTCATGTCCGATTATTTATTCCACCCCACCACATATACCTTATTTGGGGAGTCTCCCCCTCTAGGTCTAAACTCCATGAACTTAAAATATAGGCTTAGTCCAAGAATTAGGGATTTAAACTATATGAAAGTCTCTTCCATGATGTTTTGTGTGGTTTTGGGCCTCCTTGGCCCTCATTCATGTCAATTTTTTTCAGAACACTGCACTACACATACCATTTGAGATACCATCCCTAATGATCCAAACTCAATGACCTTAAACTAAGATCCAACGTCCTCAATGCATGATGTTAAACTGCAACCATACCCCGAACAAGTTCAAGATACCCCATGAAAATCATGACATGCCATATCTCCCACAGTAGAGAGGATTTCCCCAAATATTATCATCTTTCTGCCACCACTATGTTCAAGAACTACATGTGGCTTGATTCCCATCCTCATAGAATACATAGTGATTCCCAGACATTTATTCTTTGGGCCCAACCCCAAACTTCTTCAAACCTTCTGCCCCTATCCTAGATTACGATCTAAGATCTATGACCCTAAACATTATGTTCTTCATCTTAAGTTATCTATGTGGTATTTGGGATCCTTTGGCCCCCATTTACATTAGATTTTGACTATTATGTGCCACATATATATCCTTGGATTGAACATGTTTCTCTTATATTCCAATCATCATGACTTAAAACTATATAGAAGCATGGTATGAGTTTTCTGACCATAAAATGAGAGCTTATATTCCTTGAAACACGACTTCAAACTATCTATCACAGTCCAAAAAATATGACCTTGAACTTTCGACAATGCCCAGGGGTTGATCCCCACCCTCTAATACTCCCATTCCATACTTTGAGACTTTTTAGGTTCATATTTCCACCACCTTTCAAATTCTAACAGACCCCCTAACGGTGATGGTATCATGCAATTTTTTCCTCACCTCCTATTCTATGCCAATGCCCCCAATATATTTTTAGTAGAAAATTGAAGATCCTATGTTTTTAATTTGTTCAATAGTTCATCCTATATTTTATTGCCCTACTCTTGACTGGTATGATTATGGTCCCAATGGGATAACATGTTCAATGACCAGCCCTTACTCACTAGTCTTCCCTTCATTCAGACCTTGAGAGTCTCAACTTCCCCCCTTCCATGTTTTTTGTATCATGGTGGGATTATATGCTTTATTTCACCCCTAATGTACACTCCCACATGTCAGGTAAACCCCCTGTATCATTCCTTATTTCTCATACCGAGTGTAGATAATATGGCTTAGGAGTTCAGGTAGGGTGGATACCGATGTGTTCGATCCAAAAGAGGGATTCTCAATCCAAGATCTATGACCTTAAACTAGGATCCTCTCTGGGATATGTGGTCTATCATTGAGCCTCCTAATGCCACATTCATGTTGGGTTTGTCTCTTACCACCTCACAAATTCCTTATTCCCATATGTTCCATGGTACTAGTATGGTACACAAGACACTTTGGTATTATTCATGTTGAATTTATTTCCTATATACCACACAAATATTCTAGGAACATACATTAAAATATTCTATAAAAATGACTTTAAACTATTGTCTAGGGTCTATTTAGTGTGACCTTAAAATATGTTCAATGTCCCAGTCACATGATATTAAACTGTGGGACACATCTGGATCACTTGACATTAAACTATACCATGTACCGTTATCACCATATGAAATTAAACTGTGTGTTCATCGTCCTCATTTTCATGATGTAAAACTACAAGGTATCTAAGGCCCTTTCCTAAAATCAATTTCCTAATGCTGGTTATCTACCATATTGTTCACATCTTATGTTGTCCCTCAACATTCGAGATAACTCTACCCTAGAAGATGGGTTTGATCTTTGTTCAGACCAGTACACTAACACTAGTGAGTTCTAAGACATGGTTTCATAATTACAAGATTTTTGGAATCCTTCCCAACATTCCATCACTCCACTCCCATGATTTTTATTCCCCACATCTATATCCTCATCCTCATCCACGTCTGTAGGAACCCCCTAATGGAATTGTGTCTGGACAAGGACCACCTACCATCCTGGGCCAACATTCCTGAAGAATTTGGACGAAAACCTAAGATAGGTTCTATGTTTAAAACATGGTCCACAGTCGACCCTATTTTTTTCTCATTTCATGCTAAGTGATATGGATACTATATTTCAAACACAGTGAACATTTTTCCCATATTGTGACATCATTCTCATTATGTTCCAAATTTTTCATATCATTATTCACACTTATCATTCCACATTGTTCAAATAGGTTCCAATTCCCCTGACATTATCTCCTTTGTGAACTAGATCATGTTGTAAAGGCAAGTAAACTACTTTGAGAACCCAATTCTCCAGCCAAAGCCTCCCTCATTCCAAACAATCCTAGTTCTCAATCAACAATATCATACCTTTAGTGTTCAATGATTATCCAATATTATCCCATAAAGTGAATAATTGTGTGATCATCCCATATTTCTCATTAGGAATGATCCACGTGATCATAGGGACTGGTAATTAGTTATCTCAAAAATATAATTGAATTGTAATAATTAAATAAATAAAAATAAATGTGTCCATGAACACATGAAATTTTTCAAAGAAAAAAAGTTATGTTCATAGAAATTGATGTCCACATACTTGAGCCTCCCGTGAGTCATGGAAAAAGTTTTCATACAGATCCTCTCCCTTGATTGAGTGATTCATCTCTTACAGCCTTTGGAATGGGGATTATAGGGTTAGTTATTTCCTTATGAGATCTGATTCTTCCTCATCATCCACTGGATGGAGGTCATTGGCTCCGATATATGCTCAGTCCCGCTTAGCCTGAAGATCGGCCACTTGATGCGTCGCTTGCCATTTCTAGTCTTGGGACTCCAGCAGTTAATCCATCAATTTTATAACAAGTTATGATTGAGTGGAGATAGAGGAACACTCGTTCATTCATTATTATAGGTTCTAGATATCATTTTAATTCTCTTGAAGCTACCAGATGTTTTCATATTTATCTTGACACCAGGTCACATCCAAGTGCTGGCTTCTTTCCTGCATCCTATCAGCAAGGTAGACACGAATCAACATATGGAGACCTTGAGAATCCATCCCTATGGCACACAGAATTCATAAATAGTGGGAAATTGACCCCATCTGGCTCACCAATTATGTCTCTAGGGTTTTTTTAATGAATACTTTCGTGCACTTCCATGCCTTGCGTTTTATGATATGACTTTCCTCAATCACGTTAGAATCAGAGTCATCTAGATCTTCAGGATCTGCAGGCTCATACTATGGAAATTCATCCAAGATATTAGTGGAGGAATCCTCTTCATTGTCTCATATGGGTCATGCTCCATGTTGTGAGGTTGTCCCTATTAACTTTACCACACCTCAAAAATGTTTTCCCTGTCAATCCTGAGTCTCTCCCCACCAGTGGCGTCACCCACAGCCATAAACTACTATTCAATGAAGGACATGGACTAGTCATCTCAAACGGTAGTCTCTTCATGGACAGAAATCCTTGTTGAAAAAAGGACCCTAAATTATCCAACCATTTCTGATAGAAGAACACACGCAACTCCCAACATTGTTTAGAGAGGAAAGTCGTTGATCAATCTGAACGATCGATAATTGGTGTGACTCTACAAGGAGATAAACTTATGGAAGCCAAGCGATTTTCAATCATGATCTTAGGTTGAAACCATTTGGATACTATGGAATGGCCCCCATACAATCTAGTGATTTTGGGGTGGCTGCTCTGACCTCCCCAACTTCGGTCACCCAACTGATTCCTTCTACCCTAAGCACAGGCTCTAGGGTGTCCTCCCCCACACCTATTGCTGAACCTTCATCCCCATCATCAAGAGACTCTCATGAAAGATCCTTCTTCCCAAAATAAATTTCAATTGAGGAATCTATATAAATAGTGAGGTAAGTGACGTTATGGGAAAGTGAGTTAAATCTTACCCTGAGAAGTTCAGTGAATTCCTCGATTGAGGATTTGATATCTCCACTATCCAGGGGTATTCCTTCATTATAATCTTCCCTAAAAAATCATCCATTTCTTTGGGAAAGGGAAAATTCCCCACCAGCTCAACTGCTGATAGATGTGGTGGAGATTCTTTCCCAGTAGCACCTTTACTCAATTGTTTAGCGAGTACGTAGTTCCCTAAGATTGAACTAGATCTTCCAACTCCATCACAAACCTGTCCCCATCTTCCATAGATTCCATGAATCCATACTTGGTGTGTCAAATCATGAAAAGGTATATCCCAAACTTGTTGAGGTGCTTCCACATCCCATGAAGACCTTGTAACTGTATTTTCACGTCTCAGTTTCCCCAAGACTTGGGAAATAATGCATCATTAGAAATGTTCACTAGATGAAACTTCTTCACGGGGACTTGGGAAAACATCCTATGCAAACCTGTGGATGGCTCTCCTTCCTCCCAAGTTTTTGTGATTGGAAGCACTGAGTATGGTTCTATTACCCCTCTTTCTTAATCTTTGGCCGGTGTGGGTTCCTGAACTATTGTATATATTGATGTGGCTCTACTATCATGATGTGGACTAGTCCTACCTCTACAATTCACTCTCACCACCATTCAGCATCATCTTTGAGGTAGGGAGAACACTCCCTCATTGGTCAGGATGGTCTACTGCCTCATCGTTTTCCACAGGTAGGTGGCCTCCCAGCTCATAATATATTCATGGATCAACCCGAACATGGAAGTGGGTGGAGAAAAATCATTTCAAATGTTTCTTTCTTCACGTGTGACCAAGATATAGAGTTACCTCATCATAAATGTATGGATTTCATAGTGTACCTCTGATTATAAATTCAAAGTTAGCCTCTGTAGGAATCTGAAGTATCTTGTGAATCAATGTAGGTTTTATGGTTCATAGATCAGATCAAAATAAACCCTTTACATCAACACTCTACCTCGAAAGGCCAAGAGATATGACTATTGTACCTCAATCCTATATCTTTCATCAGTAATTACTCTCACTGAATGGAGAAATGGGCGGAAGGAAAAATGGTCTACCATCTCGACCTTCCTACATCCGTCAAGCCCATCTCGAATGGGAAGCTTCCCATGATATTTATAATCACTAGCCATAAGTTTATTTCAGAAGAGGAAATCAAGTTTGGATAATTAGATCCCCCCATGTGTGCTACCAACCAATTGTACAAGAATTGGAATGTCCCACACATGCAGAGCGGTGTATTCCTCTTTATGATATGTTAGATCACTATACATATCTTCTCCAACACTAGGATCCCAATATTGTTGTGTTTCCCTATTTCTAGCATCGCCTCCATTTCAAATGTCCTAGTTCTCTTGTGAGAATCTCTAATCAAAATCATCCACCTAAAGATGAGTTTCATGATGAATCTAGACAACCTGAGTATCGGTAGGGGTTTGGTTTTGATTATGTATCACCATAATTACCATTGGATCTTCTCCATAATTCACTTGTACAAGCCCTTATTTCCTTTATGGGTTCCTATCTGATAGGTATGTGACCTTTTTAGAAGTTTCCTCCCTGGTTCCTCACCCACATACAGATCCTCCAATAGGAAATTTAGAAAATATCCAAACCATTTCTTAAAGTGGATATCCCTCATCCCCTTCTTTTCTTAAGCTATTCCTGGCACTAGATCCAGCAAAACCTTCTTCAAACACAACAACTATTATTGATCCTCCCACACATTCTCCATGGGGAGAAACTATCCATAGATCTCCCATGGGATAGGGATCCCAAATATGTGATGGAGGTCCCAGAGGCTAATGCTGACCTTCCCGTGATGTAGATGAAATGTTTTGGTCCCCAGCAACCACCTGCTCAACAGATCTGGCTTGATATCCCATGACTATTAAACATGGAGATAATAATCTCAGGATACTTCGTATAGGCCTACCCATCTTAGCTCTGCCCCAAATTTAGAGCATGACATGCACACCCAGTAATCCAAGGCCCACTCATCAATTAAGTTACTTCCTTAACGCAAATCTTAATCATTAGTCCATCATTTCTCTGGGCTTCCTAGTCCCACCTTGATGATTTTATGATATTTTAGTGTATACGCCTCATCCCCCAACATCCTCCCATATACATCATTGGTATGGTTGTAAAGACATTCATCTATGATGGGTGTCTAATCGTTCAATATATGTCCATTGGTAGTACTATTCCACTATTACTACCCTAGTGCGCCTCTAAACCAGTAAGCCACTTCATCCCTACTTGCTGGTGGGGTGAAGACATCATCCCTCATACCAAAACCATATAGATGAAACCCCCTACATAGAGGATACTCTTGGGATTTAGATATCCACCTAGGAAAATATTCATGGTTAGAGTGACATTGAATTTACTCTTCGATCATAATTGTTTCATCATTTATTCCCTTTAGGCAACATCTTCAAGAACCTCCCATGTAGCTTCTTGGGTGTCCATAAAATTTGAGACTTTGGAAATTTTCTTAGTCTTTCTCATGAATTTCATTCATGAAGGTTGTTCATAAATAAATTAATCATATAGCCTTAGTGTACTCTATCTATTTCACAAAGAAATAGTAGATCGCAATGCTTGGTTTGCTAAAAATCATTTGTGGAGAAAGGATCCAAGGAATCTAGTTCACAAATGTTGAATTCATAGAGATCTATCATAGAGGTAATGATATCCTCAAAAATATACCATGGGATGGAATTTTTATGAAGTCTCATTACTATCTGAGGGTCCCCGATGCTATTTATAGGCACTCAGCTTCGTGGCATGTTTTTCACCCACGGATATCGCGAACCAACATGATGACGAATCTTCACAAACGAAAGGCATTTTTTCAATTTTTTTGTGATTCTATCTTAGAATCCAACCCTCGTTTCCCATTAACTCCCATTCTAAGGAGGTTATTTTTTGATATCAAAATATGATCCACATGATAATTTCAGGAGAACATGTAGATTCGGGATTGAATTAAAGCTCAAATGACCCTGAAAACCATCTTAAGGGGGAAATTTCACAAAGACCTCTCATGAAGATCCCTTAATATTTGTGAACATGTGATGGCCATGACAAAATTCTATGTAAGACCAATGAATCCTTGAAAATGCAACCGAATCATTATGGATTTCTCTGCAAGTCTAATGGAGTCGTAGACCTTCACGATGCCCACCTTTTCTTCATTGTGTTCTTCCTAGCATCACAAGACACCACGACCTATAAATGCCCATATCATTGCACCTCAAAGGGATGGATACATTGACCTTTAGAATTATATATTCCAAATTCACAAAGAACCTGAGTAAAGTGAATTGAATGGAAATAAATAAATCAAGGTACTAGAGAATCACAAAACCCACGTTTCCCTATTCCTAACTACCTTCACCCATGGTGGGGATCCCTTTAACAAAGGCATATTCCCTTCATGGAAGAAAAAGTCCCTTCAGGGTACTTGAGGCTTTATGGATCAATAATCCTTCACGATTAACTCTCTTCCCTCATAATGACTTTATTCCAAGGTAGGGTCACTATGTTTCATGAATCCCATTACTTTGTGATGTCCCACCATCTATGAAGTACCTAAGCTTCACAAAATACTTCCCAGTGAAGCCACCTACTTCACAAATCCCTTCTTATAGGCCTCACTATGTTGCCTCCCTTCTACTGACACCACTTCGTGAAGGCTGAGTGCCCCATGCCTCCACACCCATCAAGGATTGGTTTAGCAACACTTCAAATCCCCATGCGACCTATTCCATCCATTATTGTGGACCAATCCACCTCATGTGTCACACAATATTCCCATTTACCTTTTGTTTTTTATTAATGGTATGCTAATGCCTCTTGATTTTCAGCATAGGTAAGCTAACATGGACCTCTTGAGTGATTATTCTTCCACACCAGTAACACCTGTAATTTTAAAATCCATTCCCCTCATAAGGGTGTCTGTGAAATGGTTATTTAATACCAAGGGGTGATGATTAAGTCCCCTTCATCCAAGATGCATGATTTAAAACATCCCAGTATCATCGTCCTTAACACATGAAGTTAAAATGTGGTCATAGCCTATGAAGTAAGTGCAGGATAATCTCTGTATGAGTGGAATGGGATGGTATTAGTACCTTATACCCTCGCATGTAATGGGATCCCCATCATATGGAATTATATTCTCTCCACACTAAATGATATCCACCAAGGAATCCATCCTAGAGTAAGCTCTAAACCTTTCTTGTTGGAGGCAACACCTTTTCTCCTACTAAACCTCTTGAACACTAGGTCATAGAAGGGATTTTAACTAGAGCCCTTTATTTTTATCTCCATTTTGGCTTTAACACTATGGGAATTTTCCATGTGTAAGCCCCACATGATCTCTTATCAGTGTATCTTTTGTGACCCAACTGTCAGCTCAGTCGATTCCTCTTATTTCTCACACCTAGCATGACTCACGTGGGATTAGAGGTTAGAAAAGGCCATGACACCCGATCTATTCCCAGTAATCCTCTATACATAAGACCCAACCATGTCCCTTAAAATGGAAAGCTTCCATGCATAATCCCCAATCACACCACCCTTATTGAACTACATGGGATTTTATTCCCAACCAACTAGGATATGTAGGAAGCCTCTATGAGGTCCAAACCCACACTCCCAAGAACCTCATCTATTCCATCCATTTCAAACCTTCCACTTCATCCATATCCATCCTAATTTTTACCAGGGCCTCCACATCTTAGTAAGATCATTCTATCCATTTGGTTCATCCCTATATGTAATCCTTGTCCATTTCATCGCTACTCCTAGAAGCACCTGGGAAGCTACCATGAGTAAGCCCCCCATAATCCAACACAATACTGTCAATATAAATCCCTTTGATAAGGGAATATTTCATGCATAATCCCTACACTATCCATCTAACTATGTGGGTTTTTATCCATGTATCCTTGGAAGGGTACATAAGATACCTCTTGGAGGTTCAATCCCAATCAATGGTAAACTTTAGTTCCCCCCTCATAAGGGTGAACCTCCATGATTCACATAAAGTGGTGTCTAGATAATACTTAAATGTGTGACATCTTCCCTTCATGGGACACCCCCTGGTCTGCCTCTATAGTCATTCTGATTCATCCAACAACAAAACCTTCTAGGTGCTCCCTCCTAGGTATGTACCACCTTGATTCTCTTACATGGGAAATTCTAATTAGTTTCACTTGGTATTTACAAGACATTAAACCCATGACCTTCCACACTACTACCTCATGTTAAACATGGGATGCCTAAGGAAAACCTTGGAAGATATTCCTTTGAAATTAGATACCCTGTGATCCACATGGGATGACTTGGGTTCCACACTGGAGATGTCTCCATGAGATCCCATCCTGTGAGAAATAATACAGTTGACCAATGTTCCAGTGTCTAGACATACCAGAAATGCCAGCATTACTAATCCCCACACTGAAGTCTGCTTCCATGTCAAGACCCCTTGGAATGCCCAAACAGAATTATCATAACAAACCGGCATCCACAAAGTGATGGGATCAGAAATGGGTTTCATGAACACAACTTAATATTTGAGGGAGACCCACACTAGGTGATGAGTTCCAATGATAAATTCATAGAAGGAGGAACCAACATCCCATCATCTAGTTTCGATCAAGGATCATACACCATTGGAAAACAGATGAAATCCCCCCACCTTTGGAAAGTGGGAATGTAAAGAAATTGTGCACACCAATAGAAGAAAACATATGTAGTGGTGTGCCCCTGTGAATGTTTCAGAAACATAAATTGTGAACCTAATGTGAAACTATTCTCCTCAATATAGAGACTAGTAGCATTCAAGAAATCAATATATGAGCATGTCACTGGATCCTGATATTTGGTGTTGAGTCCCATCAAGAAAATAGTGGTCCCGGTATAGAACTCATTAGAAATAGGGGTAGTTAATCATTGGGAATTTTAGTCTGCAGCATCATTAGTGTGGATCTCTCTCTCAATCCACGGAAAATTGGATAATGTTGGGGAATTTGGAATTGATTTCCTTGTATCCATATTGATAGTCTAACCTTTCTTCTTTTTAGGGCCCAAGTTATAAGAAACCAATTGCCTCCTTCCCTCAGAAGTTGGGGAGAGAGAAATGAAATTACATAAATACCACATGAATCCACAACATCAACCATGAATATGGGTACTAGGATCCTATGCACCATCTCACCCTTAGGTATCATTTAGAGGAGGATGATGGACACCCTTGTATGAAGTTATCATCAGGGGTTATTCCAATGGGGGGAATGACCTTCCAAGAATTGGAGGCTTTTTCACCTCACCAACACCACTACCCTCAAGGGCCACATAGGGATCTATTTCTCCCCACTCTAATAACCAACATCTAAGGGAGACTCTCCCCAATGCATTCCTATGACTTCAACCCTTATGCTAATGATTTTGGGTATGTTCGATTCAACCTGGATATGACTACTACCCAAGAGTCGTGAAGGAGTGATCCCATCAGACCTTGTCAACGCCACTGATGACCAGTACCTCAAGTAATCTATACCCCTGCATTGCCGTCCCTAGTCTATATGACTTGATGCCAATGTCGGGCACAATCTTAAGAGGATTCTCATTATAGTTCGTCATCTTCTATATCTTCAGTGGATCCTACCACCCTTGGAGTACTCTACTAGATCCCTTCCATTTCAGAGTAGGGACTCGTCAACACTTGATCATCATCAAGACCTCAGCTACCCCATAAGAAATATAGGTTGACTGTTTCAATCATCAGCATCCATCATGGTCTAATCCATGATGATGAGATTTAGTATGGAGGCCCTCCCCATACAATCACGAATTGGAGTGGAGGTCCACCCTAGTCCCAACATAAACATGGAGTTCCTCCCCATGTTCCTGGTATTAATCAGATCGGAGGTCCTCTTTGCTTCCTTGACATCCCACATGGAGGTCCTCCCCATGCCTATGGTTCTCAATATAGAGTCCCTACCCATGTCACAGACCATCGACACTAAGTTCCTCCTTGCATCATCCCTATCTCAAGTGAAGGTCTTCCCTAATCCATTACCAACCAAAGAAAAGTCCCTCATTGCTTCATCGACAATCATAAAAAGTTCCTCCTCGTGCTATCACTTCCATCCAACATAGAGGTCTTCCCCGTGCCATAGGCAGTGAGAGTGGATGTACTCCCCACTCCTCCAATAGCCAACATGGAGGTCCTCCCCATGTTTCTATCAGCTTAAGTGGAGACCCTCCCTTCTCCATCACTCACCCCCCGGAGGTCCTCCCTATACATCCAACAACCAGTATGGAGGTCCTCCCCATACTCATGCTCCCCAACATGGAGGTCCACCCAGTGTATAGTTTTATTAGTGTGAAGGCCCTCCCCACACCTCAACTCACCCATGAAGAGATCCTCCCTACTCTCACATCCAACAAAGAGGTCCTCCCAAAGTACCTGCTGACCAAATAATAGATCCTCCCTACTACATCAACACCCAGGAAAGAGAACCTCCCCACTCCCATGACTATCCTAGTAGAGGTCCTCCTTACTCTGAAAGAAACCAATACAAAGCTCTTGCCCATATCCCAGTCATCCAAAGTGGAGGTACTCCCCACCTTTTCAATTCCCATCACGGAGTCCCTCCCCATGCTGAAGAACTTCCCTACCATGAAGAATCATCCCAGGGCATAAGGTTGAATCATCACTACCAAATGCAAAACTCTAGGAAGTGATGAGTCATTTTAAATATAATTTGCTTCTAAGATTCAGAATTATAATGTGATTCCTTGATGGATCCTTCACCCCAAAAATCTATATCAGAGTTTGGGGAAGGATCCCAGTAGGTGAGATTCACCATCCTAGAAGGTGTGATCCAACAAATTCCCAAATCCCTTTATAGGTATATCTAGGAGGAGGAATGTTTGGTTTTCATTCAGGGTCTCACAGTGCATTCATCATTGTCATAATCGATTTTATTCTCTACCTATACCCAATATCATGGATATTTATCATTGACTTTGATAGTTGAAGATAACCCACTAGACTCTCGACCAGTAGTTGCTTCCCTCACACAAGAGGTGGTGGTAAATACCCAGTCCTATAAGGACATGATGATGCGATTGGTACCGCTTCTAAGAGATGACTAAGCGTATGGTGATCAATCATACCATGCAGTAGATTATCTACAAGCTAGTCCACCATTGCACTGGTCCACCGTGGTGTATTTTCCAATTTCTCATCTTTCACTGATTGAGGCCTCATCAAAGGAAGAGTCAGATACTTCTTCTAAATAAGGAAGCTTGTGGGACACCCTCAAATCTGATTAGTTGTCCAAGGTGTTTTGGCCCATTACAACCCATGACTTCGACATCCATGAGACCCTCACCCAAGATGAGGTCACGTGATTCCTTCGAACCATCTGGGTGACACAATTTCCCCTCTAAAACTATTAGTTGTTCTGTCCCAATAGTTTGGAGCATTTCGATGACATAGACCAGTAGTCTCTCATGGTCGAGTTGGTAGCACGTTCAGTGTCCCAGCACCTTGAATCACCTAAATACAACAAGACCATCTAAATAAGATGCGTCTAGAGCTTAACAGTTCTCTACATAATTATTGAGGAGGTATCCCCACATGTGCATGTTCAGGGCTGGGGATAGTCCGCCACTCTCCACATCAGTCACATTTAGTGGAAGCCAGACTAGCCCGGTGATGTTGAGGATATTTCTTTAAGAATTTTCATAGTGAATATGGTTGATATTGTTTTACTGAAGGAGAGGGACACCATCACAGGGTATGAAGAAGAACACCTGCCTCTTGGGGAACCATAATATCAAGTGGAACCTTATACAGGTGTTTTAACTATCCTGTAAAGGAAAACACTCAACCTTGGATAACAATGTGCATCATTGCCCTCCAGTAGAGACCCTAACAAGGGTAAATTGAATATCAGAACCTCTAATCCTATTAATACATCATATGTTTTAGAGAGGATGGAGGTAGGTCCCGATATGGTCTCCTTACTCCAACAGATCATAGATCAGAAGAGGATCATAGATGAGCTCCTTGCTAAATTCCATGCTGATCAGAACCTAGAAAATGGTAACCCTCTGAAATATCTTGTTCCTCCTCCACTTGGAAAATAGGGAAGCCACAAGTCCTTCTCAGTGAGTTTTCCCTGATTGATCCTAGAAACCCCACTCATCCTGATATAGTGGAGACTATAGTTTATAGAAAACATCCACCATATGCATCATCGAATCTACTCGATCTCTATGATAACCCCCCCCCCCCCCCCCCTCAGGATCTGGATCGATCAGCCCCACAAGAAGCTCCATAGGTCTTACCACAAGCCTCCACATTGGTTTTTGAGCCTACTTATCATGTTGATGAGCCTTTCAACACCCTGGTGATTAGATATAGTAATAAATATATGAACCCCCACTAGGATGACTATATAGGTGGTCTCACTTTTCACCTAAAATACCTTGATACAAGACAGGTGGAAATCCCACCTAATGGAAAGACATATCCATCATAAGTAGATGATATGCGAGCACCCCCCCCCCCAATTTTGGGAATCCTACCATGATCCCCTTGAATGGGATGGTTGACCCACTTCTGCATCTGGTCTACTTCATCTCAAGGTGTGGACCCATGTTGGGGACTCTATAGTAGTAAGAATCCATCAAGCTCTGATGGTTTTTATAGACATTGGAAGGGGTCATGTTTGTATGGTATATCCATCTACCCATTGGGTTTGTCACTAATTGGGAAGACCTTTACAGCTATTTTCTTTACGAGTTAAGATCCACCACCTACAAGATAAGTATTTTTGACCACATCAAGTGTAAGTAATTTTCAGTTGAACATGTCACATATTTTTTCACCTTGTGGAAGGGTCTCACATATTCTCTCAACATGTCACTAACTCAAGATAATTTTCTAGTGATGTGAGTGGAGAATGTTAATACTAATTTCGTACCCTCCCTCATTACTCATAATATACCAGTTTGGTTTTGGGATTTCTCTGACAAGGCCCAGTACCTAGAGGAATTCTTGAAGCATGCTAACCAGGCATATCCATTACCTCTTCTTGATGCTTTAAGAAGAACCACCAAGACAAATACTATCACTGAAACACATGTAGTGGTTCTAAAGCTACTAGAGAAATTACAAGAAGATCCTTTCCTAGAACAACCTCAAAAAAGAGCTACCTCACCGAGTACAGTAATCTTAGCCTCAACTCCGCCCAGTATAGAATCATAAGGCAGTGCCTCACCAAGTACAACTCCCTATATGAGACAATGTGGCTCCATCCCCTAATCACACCCCATCCCCTCATCATGACCAAATTCCCAGAACTCCCTTCCCAGATAGGAGAAACTAGAATTACTCCTTCAAGGATGCATAGCTTCCTAGTTATTTCTACAGTGCCTTGAAACAATGGGTTCTGAAGTTTCCAGAGCGCAGAAATCCACATGAGGTCAAACTCACTGATCGCCTTGATCACTGCCCTTACTATAGGATCCTTGGACATAACATCAAGAAATGATTTGTTTTCAAGTATTAGTTCCAGGAACAAGTGGAAAATGGTATAGTTAAATTGGGTCCCACACTAATACAGGTGGCATGCATTTCTTCTAAGCTTGGTAGTGATAGTGAAAGTGAATGTAAGAAAGTATAAACTTGTGGGACTCGTAATTATGATGACTGGTTGGATCACAGATCATTTTTTGGTGCCCATAGTTTCACTTATGCCTCCTTAAATTGGTCTGAACCTCTTTTAATCACTGAATCTCTCCCATCTACCACTTCTACATCCACGTCGCAACCTTCCATGTCGCATAGGAGTAGGTTTCAGAAGCACATGGGAAAGAAAAGTCCCCCACTATTGCTATTGTTATCCCAAACTCTTGGTGATTTTATGCCTCCAGATATGAGAATCACTCACCCCCTAGAGTTTAACAAGCATTGGAAGACTCTTATGAGGATGACTAGAAGTATGCCTCTATGAATATTATCGAGCTGTTGGATCCCTACATGATCTTCGATGATTAAGAGTGGTATAAAAGCTTCTCAGTTGTATCTGGTTGAAATCGTTAGAGAAGGAGTTAAGAATATGAGAATCACCAAAATTCCTGATCCAATGCCTCAATCCAAGTTGTGCATGCTACCGAGACCAGACATTAGGCTCTTTGTAGATCTTATCAAGTGTAGTCATCTCAACCCATTTTATCAGATTCACTGCCACCACCAATCATACTATTGAACCAGGAAGAACAGTAGTGACTGCATCCTAATCAGCCATGTTGAGTTGTGGTCAATCCTCAACCATCTAATAGTCAACCAGTAGTGATATAAGGTGAGTTTTATTATGAGAAGCAGGAAATTGCCAACACCAGTCAGAATCTACTAGTTTGACCAACAGTGCTTGTTGTTCCTCCTTCCAAAGAGAAACACCCTACGGGTAGAAATGTGAACCTAGAATGTAAGTACAATGTGGGGAAGTACCTTGTAATCATCCCTACAAATATCTCAATCCTCAAGGACCTCTAATTATCCCAAGAGATTCATGAGGCCCTTACATAAGCCTTAAAATTCCCCCAGTAGTTTAAAATAGAGGTAGCATCCATAGATACCTTTTATATTGATGAATTCAAATGATTAGAGTGTCAAGTCATCATATTATTCTTCAAAGAAGATTAGGGATCTCTTGTGGAAGGGAACATTCTCCCACTGTACATCACTGGACAGTTCAACAACATGGGTGTTCTCCATTTTCTAATAGACAAAGGTTCTGGTATGAATCTTATCCCAACCCAGATGCTCCATAATCTAGGGTTAACTAAAGGGTATATGAGTCCCTTTGACCTGAAGATTTATAGTTATGATAGGAATGAGCAAAGGCTAGGTGGAAGAATCTGTTTGAAGACCTGGTTTGATGGTTTGGTAGAGAACATAGAATTCATGGTTGTCTCAAAGGATAATACCTATAATGCACAGATGGGTAGGTCTTGGATCCATCTTCTTGTAGCAGTTCCCTCCCTATATCACCAATGCCTCCAGTACTCCCTCAAAGTTTCAGCAGTCATACTCCAAGGTAAAGTATCTCCCTTCAACTCTTGTGAATTCTGTTACATGGACACATACTATTACCAAAGAAAGGATAAGAAAATTCAACCAACAAGGTCAAGCACATGACCATTGTGGATGACCCATTGACATATTTGGGCATGATTTCATTATCCTAATTCACTGGTTGGATGTCACAACACCCAACTTGGGACATTACTTCATCATTTCTAAAAAGAAGGGGAGACTTTATCCCGTGTATAAGGAACTTCAGAAGATTACCTCATACTCCTACACTGGATAGGCTTAGGAGATCCTAAAAACCCTACCCCTATAAAGTATCAAGATGTTTGCCCCCTAGACACATTTCCACAACACCTTCATCTGTTCCATGGATCTGGGTTGATTCATCATAAAATGACCCTCCCTCACTGTTTTGACAGTAAGCATGGGCCCCATGGTCGAAAGCCTAATGGAATTGAGTCGACAGTTGTCATCGCCATGGTTTCTATGTAGCAGGGATCCCCCAATAAGGATTCTATATCCACCCATATGGGTACTAGTGTTCCTCTAGAATAAGTAGGATTATATGAGTCATCTCCGACCACTGATCACCCCGCCTCAGATGATGAATAATATTTGTAATATTCTCTTCCAGCATTAAAATAATGAATCTCCACCATCATTGATGAGTATCTCTAAGTGAATCTTGACATTCATATAGATTTGAGACAAATATTGACCAGTTTAGCCATTCCTACAGTGGAATACTAGAAATACATGGATTTCTTGAAGAATAATCATGATGTATTCACCTTGATCAATTAATAAATTCTCGGACTAGACCCTCGGATTGTTTTCCACCATATTGGTCTCCTGGTAAATCATCATGAGTTTAAGAAGCCTCCCATAAAAATGAAACCTTATCATGGTACCATGGTTTAGGATGAAGTTGATAATCTCATAAAAGTCAACTTTTTCAAGGAGTTTTAGTATCCTAGATTGTTGACCAACATCATTCCCTTTAGGAAGAATAATGAAAATAACAGAGTTTGTATTGACTTTTGTGACCTCAATCACCACTTCATGAAGGATTATTTTCCCCTTCCATGGATGGAGTTGTTGATTGATTCCACAATTGGGTTTCAGGCTATTTTTTTCAAGGATGGGTATTCCAGATACAATCATATTCATATGGATGCCCAAAATAAAGAGTCTACCACATTTAGGGCATCGTAAGGAACATTATGATATCAACTAATTCCATTAATTATTAATAATTCAGGATCTAATTATCAGTGATCGATGCAGTACATCTTCAAACTGATCCTCAAGACACTAGTGGAATGCTACGTGGATGATTTTGTGGTAAAATACTTCCAGCATCAAGACCATCTTAGAGATCTTGAGAAAGTGTTCAGATTCCTCCATTCTAAAAATATTATGATAAACCCTTTGATGTTCGACTTTAGCATTAGCTCTGGAATCTTTCTTAGCTTCTTCATCAGGTATATAGGCATTTAGATTCACCCAAAAAAGATCAAGGTCATTAGTCAGATGCCTCCTCCGACCATCTTCTAGGATCTCTGAGGCCTCTAAGGCCACTTATCCTATATACACTAATTCATCATGAATCTATCCAAAATGTGTAATAATTCTTCCAGGATCATGAATAATGGTTTCCTCTACCTGTGGGATGAATATTGTTAGATCGTATATGATGAAATTAAGTAATACCTCCTACAGCCTCCAATTTTGATGCAACCCACCATAGGGAAGTCATTGGTCCTTTATGTGACCACCTTGTAATGATCCCTCATCACCATGCTCATCCAAAAAAATGAAGGGACAAAGAAGAGTTTATACTATCTCAGTCACATGTTCCTTAACTAGGAGTCTTGATACTCTTTTATTGATAGGAGTTACCTCAAGTAGGTTTTTTCAAGATAGAAGTTATGTAACGACCCGAAATTTTGAATAAATTTTGTTTACTAACTTTGTGTGTTATTTTATTTTATACTCAACAAAAATATATCATTTAACAAAATGAGTATAACTAAAATTAGACCATTGGGTTTCTACTGTTATATGACCATTGGTCAATATGACTGTTGGAAACTAAATGTTGTGATTATTGTCTATAAATACAAGTGATATAGATTAATTAATATAGAAAGAAGATTTGATGGCCCCATCCAGTAGTATTGAACCAATCAAAGCACATTTGACGGAACTCATGAAGGAGGTATCACCTTTGAGCTTCGCTCGGGACCAAACCCAAGCTGAACTTCATCATGTGAAGCTAGAACGGAATCGCCTTCACGAGAAGTTCAATCTGATAGAAATCATTACTCGGGCAATGTTGGCCGAGCCGCCCCAAGATTCTATCGCCCAAGCACACCTTACTCTTAGGTCCTATGCTGGTGTTATAAGGGGCTATGTAACGAGACCGTAACTACCTTGGGTAATCCTTTGATTTAAATAAAAATTGTGATGCCTTCTTATGGTGAAGTTTGTGAATTTTTAAGTGTATGGATAAATATAGTATGCATATTATTGATGAATTCTAGAAAAAGGATATTTTAAAATATTTATGTAAACCTTAAATAATTAATATTGTGTAATGATTTTCAAAAAATTGTCTTCTACAACTGTGTTCAGTATGAAATTTAGAGTCTAATAAGATCAACTAATTTTTTGGTGAATAGTAAATTATGAATAGTGATTTTATGCTTATGATTAGTAATGTGACCAAATGGAATAAGTAACTTCACTTAATAAAGTTTTAATATAATTTAGTCACCTTGATTAAGTAATGTGATTCAATAAAATAAGTAAATAATTGTTTTAGAAATTATTGGTTAAGTATTAGTTTTTTTGGGTGAATAGTGTTTTTTATTTAAAAATTAAATTAAAAATATTTATAAAATTATTTTCATAAAATGGAGTTCATTTTTGAAATCATAGCATCGATATTTGGTTAAGGGGAATTTTTGTGATTTTTCTGAAACAGTTGAAATTTCAGTGAATAGTGTTTTTATTTAAAAATTAAATTAAAAATATTTATAAAATTATTTTCATAAAATGGAGTTAATTTTTGAAATTAGAGCATCGATATTTGGTTAAGGTGAATTTTTGGGATTTATCTGATAAAGTTGAATTTTCGGTGAATAGTGAAAATACAGTTTTTGAGTTTCGGGTGTTTAATGACATAATTAAGGATGTAATAATTATGCAATAATTCTAGTTGACTTTTGAATAGAAGGATAAGGTATGAGGTTTCCCAAGTTTCTAATACCATGGGCAAACCCATGGTTTTTTCAACACCACCGATGAGGTGTCCCTTGGAAATTAATGCTTTGTTCCCTCACTCCTATAAATACCAAGCCATTCCCTAATTCATTTCATTTCCAAATCCTCCCCAACAATGTTCTGGTCTCTTTAAATCCCAAGGAGTCCTCCCAAGGTTACCTCAAGCCTTCCAAGGTCCCAACCTTCAAGCATTCGAAGTTACTTATCAAGGTAAGGGATCATTTCACCATCCTCTTTTAAGTCACGACTTCCTTTATGTTGTGTCTTATAATTTCCATCTCTTTATGTTGAGGGTATGTTATTATTATTATATGTTCTCATTTCTATCCATTTCATGTATACTTATTGAGATACCTTATCTTCTCTCATCGATTTATTTTCTGAATTTTTAAGTGACGTCGTTAGGCTGCCGAATTTTTCGTAGAAGAAATCGCATCTTCTCTTTTCTTTCATGTTTCCTTTTTCATGTGGTATGTCATTCAAATATCCATACCATGATCTTATTCAGTACCCATACTATATTATGAGTTATTTATGATTTGGGGACCCTTGTCCCCTCTCTTTTCAATTTTTTCTAAAACCATGTTATATAGTCGTTATGCTGCAGAAATTTCATCTCAAATTTTCTATCTCTTTCTCTCAAAAAATCCTACTGTTTATTTATGTGAATAAATAGACTTATTTTGTTTCTATGGGTGTTCATAAGTATATAAAGATGATATATTTGACACTGGAATTGACACACATATAACCCTCACTCCCTTTCCATGGGTTA
This sequence comes from Viscum album, assembly GCA_963277665.1. Taxonomy (NCBI): domain Eukaryota; kingdom Viridiplantae; phylum Streptophyta; class Magnoliopsida; order Santalales; family Viscaceae; genus Viscum; species Viscum album. Next base: position 297,787,997 of record OY728137.1, on the reverse strand, counting down.
TAAATGACATAATGATCTTATTTTTAACCTCTTTTTAAACGTCGCGATTTTGACATGAAACCCATTTCTTTGATTCCATTTGGGTTATTTATGAAATTTTTTATTATGATCTATGTGGAACACATGAAAATAAATACATATTAAGGGTGCTCCTTGATAGCTCTCCAATGCATTGGGTAAAGAATTAATCTCTAGAGATGACAAGTTTTACAATACCTTGGTGAATAACCTTGGTAATTTTTATGACACCTTGGGGATGGACCTTGGTGATATGTTCATGAATGTATAAATGAAATTTTGTAGCCACATATTCAAGTTATCATTCAAGTTATTTTCATTATGATATGCTTATTCTTCCATTTCTCAGGTCTTTATGTTTTTATTCAAGTTCTTATTGATATCTCAAATACATTGATTCCCTTGTTTACACTTACTGGGCCTTCTGCTCACCCTTTCCTTTGATTTCTGTCTCCAGGATATGAGATGCAGTAAGTGTACATAGGATGAACCTATAATGAAGCCTTACAAGTGGTTTATAAGAATGTTTTATGTTTTTTTCATGTATTATGTTCCTGATTTCCAAGACACTAGACTTTAAAGATCCTCTGTATGTAAAATGTAATGAAAGGTTATGTATTAAATAGGTGGGATGTTATAGTTGTTTTGAAATGATAGTTTAGTTATTTATGGAAATTAGGATATGAAAACTTTAGTAATAACCCAATAGAAAAGTTTAAATATAGGAAATATTCCTGGTATTTTGGTGAGTATTGAGTAAGTGGTTTATCATGAAAATACATCCCTGACTAGATACGAGCAGGTAGAGGTGGCTCTGTCATAGATGTACATAGGGGACAAACCCAAAAACACCGCTTTGAGCTAGACTTGAACATGAACTGGTACGCGAAAATGGGCCTTGTTGCACTCTTGGTTACGACACTGTTGCGGGATATGTTTGGTCAATCACAAGCTTTTTATGAATCATTATGAAGGAATTATAGAAAAATGTAATTGTCTAAGCATGAAGTTTTAAGACATAAAATCATTTTTAGTTAAAATATTCGTAAATGAAATAAGTTTCTCATGAAGGATTTATTCTGTTAGAAAATGTCCCCATCATCTAGGAATACGTTGATGCATTTCTTGAGGAGTTATGTGGACCTCCCCCAGAAAGAGAGGTAGAGTTCTCTATTAAACTCATACCTGGATCTCAACCAATGTCAAAGACCCCCTATAGGATGGAAAATGTAGAGATAGAGGAATTAAAGAAACAACTCCAAGATCTTTTGGAGAATGGGTTTATCCGACCAAGTGTGTTTCCTTAGGGAGCACCGGTTCTCTTTGTGAAGAAGAAGGATATATCAATGCAGCTATGCATTTATTATAGAGAACTGAATGGGATCATAGTGAAGAACAAATACTCACTTCTAAGAATTGATGAACTATTTGACCAACTTCATGGGGCTCAATTATTCTCTAAGTTTTATCTTCGTTCTGGTTATAATCAATTGAGATTTAATAATGATGATATTCCAAAAACTGGCTTCCAATCAAGATATGGGAATTATGAGTTTGTTGTTATGCCCTTCGGACTGACTAATGCACCTTCTATTTTTATGGATCAAAAATAAGTTGATTTTGGAAACTTATGTTTCATCAAATGGATATCCTTTATATAGGAAAATGATTTGGTGATTAATTGATAAAGGTTATTTTGGATGATGTTTTCTCTTTTGGAGTAATATATGCCTAAGGAAAATAAAATACTACAGGATTTAAATTGAGGAGGAATGGTTGAATTTTTTTTGTAAGAATTTATGTATTTATTGTGGACATATGGTGATTTGGGTTATTTCTGGAAAATGATGAACCTAGTATAGAGAATATGTGAATAGTTTAATAACACTTTTGTATGAGACTTTAATAGTAGTCAATGTTATTTGGAGATAAATGTTAAGATTTATTGGAGAAGACTATGTGATTAAATCCTTTTGAGTTTTGGGTTCCAATCTTAGTTTGGATTATTCTAAATAATTTTAAGGATGATCGTGTATTGAATGGTCTTTCTGGAACATTGGGTACTTTTGTTGAATTTTGGAGATTAATAGTCATATTTCTTTTTAAAAAGGATTATCCTTTTGGGGATTATATGATCTCGTACAAACCATTTTAGTTTTATTTGATGACTAAAGACAAGGGAAAAACATAGTTATTCTTTTGTGGATTATGTGACTCTCTAGAATATGATTCTTGTGCTTTTGATGAGACCAAGTCTTTTTGAATACTCATTGTTTGGAGAAAATATTAGTATTGGTGGAAACTTATTAAGGGATTAAACTCTAATTGAAGATAATTATATTTCCTTATGTTTTTATTCTATGTATTAAATGAATTCCTCAAAATTATGAAAAGGAACGTAAAACAAAAACATTGTTGGTTTATGTTTTCTACTGGGTAATCAAAGACCGTTTAACACATCTTAAGTTTTAGATCTTCTTGTAGTTAATTTTCTCTTAATCATGTTTTCTATCACTCTCCATTAGAACTTGACCCATTGTTTTCTCTTCCATATCCATGTTTTCCTACATGGAATCGTAGTATGGGTTAACTAGGGTGACCTTTGTACTTCCCTTTCTTTCTTTTAAATTAATAGTTTTACTGGCTCTTTTTCCGATGTGGGACTTTCAACGAAATTTTCAAGCCCAATTTTAAAATTGCAAGGACGTAATTTCTTAAGCAGGGAAGAATGTAATGACCCAAAATTTTGAATAAATTTTGTTTCCTAACTTTGTGTGTTATTTTATTTTATACTCAACAAAACTATTTCATTTAATAAAATGAGTATAATTAAAATAAGACTGTTGGGTTTTGACTGTTATATGACCGTTGGTAAATATGACCGTTGGAAACTAAATGTTGCGATTATTGTCTATAAATACAAGTGATCTTGATTAATCTATATAGAAAGAAAATTTGATGGCCCCATCCAGTAGTCTCGGACCGATCGAATCCCATCTGACAGAACTCAGGAAGGAGGTAGTACCTTTGGGCTTTGCTCTGGACCAAACCCAAGCCGAACTTCATTGTGTGAAGCTGGAATGGAATCGCCTTCGTGAGAAGTTCAAACTGATAGAAATCATTACTCGGTCAATGTTGGCCGAGCCGCCCCAAGATTCTATCACCCTAGCACACCTTATTCTTAAGTCCTATGCTGGTGTTATAAGGGGATATGTAATGAGACCATAACTGCCTTGTGTAATCCTTTGATTTAAATAAAAATTGTGATGTCTTCTTATTGTGAAGTTTTTGAATTTTCAAATGTCTGGATAAATATAGTATGCATGTTATTGATGAATTCTAGAAAAATGATATTTTAATATATTTATGTAAACCTTAAATAATTAATATTGTTTAATGTTTTTCAAAAAATGGTCTTCAACAGCTGTGTTCAGTATGAAATTTAGAGTCTAATAAGATCAACTTAATTTTTGGTGAATAGTAAATTGTGAATAGTGATTTTATGCTTATGATTTGTAATGTGACCAAATGGATTAAGTAACTTCACTTAAGAAAGTATTAATATAATTTAGGCACCTTGATTAAGTATTGTGATTCAATAAAATAGGTAAATAAATGTTTCAGAAATTATTGGTTAAGTATTAGTTTTTTTGGGTGAATAGTGTTTTTTAATTAAAAGTTAAATTAAAAATATTGAGAAAATTATTTTCATAAAATGGAGTTCATTTTTGAAATGAGGGCATCTATATTTGGTTAAGGGGAATTTTTGGGATTTTTCTGAAATAGTTGAATTTCCAGTGAATAGTGTTTTTATTTAAAAATTAAATTAAAAATATTTAAAAAATTATTTTCATAAAATGGATTCCATTTTTGAAATCAGAGCATCGATATTTGTTTAAGGTGAATTTTTGGGATTTTTCTGAGAAAGTTGAATTTTTGGTGAATAGTGAAAATACAGTTTTTGAGTTTCAGGTGTTTAATGACATCACTAAGAATGTAATAATTATGAAATAATTCAGGTCGACTTATGAATAGTAATATAAGGAATGAGGTTTCTTAAGTTTCCAATACCATGGGAAAATACCATGGGCAAGCCCATGGTTTTTCCAATACCATCGATGAGGTGTCCCTTGGAAATTAATGCTTTGTTCCCTCACTTCTCCTATAAATACCAAGTCATTACCTAATTAATTTCATTTCCAAATCCTCCCCAACAAATTTATGATCTCTTTACCTCCCAAGGAGTCCTCCCAAGGTTCCCTCAATCCTTCCAAGGTCCCAACCTTCAAGCTTTCAAAGTTACTCTTCAAGGTAAGGGATCCTTTCACCCTCCTCTTTTAAGTCACGACTTCCTTTATGTTGTGTATTATAATTTCCATCTCTTTATATTGAGGGTATGTTCTTATATGATTTAATTTATATCCATTTCATGTCTAATTATTTAGAGACCTTCTCCACTCTCATCAATTTGTTTTCTGAATTTTTAAGTGACGTCGTTAGGCTGCCGAGTTTTTCATAGAAGAAATCACATCTTCTCTTTTCTTTCATGTTTCATTTTTCAAGTGGTATGTCATTCAAATATTTATACCATGATCTTATTCAGTAATCATAATTTATTATGAGTTATTTATTATTGGTTGACTCTTGTACCCACTCTTTTCAATGTTTTCTAAAACCATGTTATATAGTCGTTATGCTGTAGAAATTTGGTCTCAAAATTTCTATCTCTTTCTCTCAAGAAATTCTATTGTTTATTTATGTGAATACCCAGACTTATTTCATTTCTATGGGTGTTCATAAATATATAAAGATGATATATCTGACTCTGTAATTGACACACATATAACCCTCACTCCCTTTCCATGGGTTATAAATGACATAATGATCTTATTTTTAGGCTCTTTTTAAACGTCGCGATTTTGACATGAAACCCATTTCTTTGATTCCATTTGGGTTATTTATGAAACGTTTGATTATGATCTATGTGGAATGCATGAAATTAAATAAATATTAAGGGTTCTCCCTGATAGAGCTCCAATTCATTGGTTAAATAATTAATCTCTAGAGATGACAAGTTTTATGATACCTTGGTAAATAACCTTGGTAATTTTTATGACACCTTGGGGATGGACCTTGGTGATATGTTCATGAATGTATAAATTAAATGTTTTAGTAACATATTCAAGTTATTATTCAAGTTATTTTCATTATTATATGCCTATTCTTCCATTTCTCATGTCTTTATTTTTTTTATTCAAGTTCTTATTGATATCACAAGTACATTGATTCCCCTGTTTACCCTTACTGGGCCTTTTGCTCACCCTTTCCTTTGATTTCTATCTCCAGGATATGAGATGCAGTAAATGTACATAGGATGAAACTATGATGAAGTATTACAAGTGGTTTATAATATTTTTTATGTTGTTTTCAAGTATTATGTTCCTGATTTCTAAGACACTAGACTTTAAAGATCCTATGTATGTAAAATGTAATGAAAGGTTATGTATTAAAAAGGTGGGATGTTATAAGTTATGACATTATATGTAGTAAAATGAGATATAGCTTGTGTCTTGTATATATCCACTAAATTATATCATAAAATACCACATGTTAATAAGATATCTAGAATGATAGGAAGTGATCCTTCAGTATTTTGACATTAGTTCCATTCTGCATAAGGTTGTTAAGGATCAAGCATTAGAAAAATTCCTAGCTGCCCATCCATCCCCAACAGAGCAGTCCATAGATTTTTATTTCCCATATTATTCCATCATCTCAGTAGATCGGCTTCGCCATGTTGGAATATGTATTTAGATGGTTCCACTAGGAGTCCAGCCAGTAGAAGGCTCAATGACTATAGACACAACATAGTAGGCCTGGAGGTTGTCTTCATCACCATAACATAGGTTGTTTTTTCATATTCATTCTCGTTGTCATAAGGTTGCACCAAAAATGAGGTAGAGTATCAGGCTCTCATTACTAGTCTCAATCTGGCCCAAGAGATTCATGGTCCATGGTTGTATGTAAAGGGAGACTCTAATTTGGCTATCAAGAAAATCAATGGTGACTACATCATTAGGAATCCAGAGCTCATGCCTTTTCAAAAGTGCACCATCCATCTAATGGCCCATATTCATTCTCAACCATAGGTAACTCATGTTACCTAGTCACATAATGGTCGATATGATTCCTAATATTGTCTAGTTGCATCCCTTATAGAGCCAGACCAAGATGACATATTCATCTATATGGTACATCAAAGGGTTACAGCTACTGCTATCCCAGATGATGATGATGATAGTCAGCAGTTAAACCACTTAATCATCGGTGCCTCCACATCGGGACCTCTGTATCCACCACAGCTAAATAAACATATGATTCGATGAATCCCTTCGTCGAGTATCTCCAAAATGGAGCTCTGCTACCATAGAGAGATTACAATGAGAGAATTCATCAATGCAGGGAATATTTCACACTCAAGAGTGGGTCTAACCATGATAATACACTCTACAGATGCAGTTTTGATGGAATTATCCTTCATTGAATTCAAGGATATGAGATCCCCAAGGTTTTGTAGGAAGTTCATGTCAGGTCTTGCAGTGGTCATCAAGAAGGGTTGAAACTCTCCCATCAGATTTCAAGGATGGGATACTTCTAGCCTTCCATGGTCCATGACTATATTAAGTTCTCTAAGAGGTTCAATGTGGGTCATATCCATGACAAACTCATGCATCTACTGCCAGATCCCCTCTATACTAGAAATTATTCTCGGCCCCATGCAATCTAGGAACTTAATGTTGTGGGATCGTATCCACCAACAACATCCCACCAATGTATGTTCATTCTAACCATGACAGATTTCTTATCTAAGAGGGAAGAAGTAGTTACTCTCAAGGAGGTCATGGCCCAATCTGTTATCGAATTCTTTTGATCCAATATCATCTATGGATTTAGAGTCCCTCACATTATTCTCACTAAAAACAACACCAACATCTAGGATGTTGAGCTAGAGAGGTTTTATGGAAAGTATAGAATCTGGTCAAACCATACTTCCCACTACCAAGCACGAGAGAATGGATAGGTTGAGGTTTTCAACAAGACCCTCTAAAATATTCTATAGAATATGGAGGGCCAGAATAAGAAAATTTAGTTATAAAAGATCCCTAAAACCCTCTGAACTTATCTGCAGATGACATATAATTCCACCTAGGTGACCCCATATTCCCTAGTCTGTGAAAAAAAAAGTAGTCTTGCCCATCAATATTCAAATACCTTCTCACTGAATAGTCATTTATGATCAGTATACTTCATACAAGATATTCAAAGTCCCTCTAGATGAATTGGAATCCCATAATGAGAATAAGATCTAGGCCATGAATAATCTTGAGAGGCACCAAAATAAGATATAAAGATCATTCAATAAGAAGTTTCACCTCTACTCTATCCTCCAAGGTGATACAGTATTGGCTCTCCAAACACCAATGATACCTAACAAGAAGCCACCAAAGTTAGAACCCAAGTGGGAATGACCATACAGCATTCAAAAGGTTTATCCCAATAGTACATACTCTTAGGTCACCATGGATGGGGATCATATCACTCCTCCAACAAATTTTGTGTTTCTCAAGTAGTACTTTGAATGAAAGAGGAACTCCCAGGTCTGAGTTCTATGAACTTAAACTAAGATCCAAATGTCCTAGTTATATGACCTTAAACTTAGAACCAAATGTATGAATTCTATGACCTTAAAATAAGAACCAAATGTAAGAGTTCTATGACCATAAACTAAGAACCAAATGTCCAAATTCTATGACCTTAAACTAAGTATCGAAGGTATGAATTAAATGAACTTAAACTAAGAACCAACGGTCCAAATTCTATGACCTTAAACTAAGAACCAATGGTAATAATTGTTTAACGTTAAACTAAGAGCCATGTGTTCCAAGTTGTATGACTTTAAAAATCATAGCGTTAGCATCTTAGATACACGATTCATAACTACACATCATTGATGTTTATTTTTTCATGACCTTAAAAGTCAATACCCAACGTCCGAAGTGCACGACATTAAACTGGAATCATGATTCCAAACATCATGACTCTAAACTATGTTTGGGTATTTCATGGATGTGTGTGGTATGGTTTGGGTCTCTGTGGTCCTCATTCATTTCAAGTTATAGTTTTCATGCTATACACATCCCCTTGAGAACACCTCTCCCCCCAAATTCCAAACTGCATGATGAAAATATATATAGCAATCAGTGTTCTTACCCTATGGATTTAAACCACATGGACCAGTCCTATCACATGACCATAAACTACAACAACATCATCCTGGTCACATGAAAAAAAATGGAATAGTATCATGGTGTTCTTTCCTCAGAGGACATCACCTTTAGAATTTTCCATCTACCATTCCACATGTCACCAACTATGAATGGCTGGATTCATTTCTACATAGGATACATAGCAACACTAGGATTTTTCATCCTGGTCCATCCACTCAAAAAAACAACAAAAAAATAATTTCTCCCTATGTACGGGTTAGTCCTATGCATAGAAATCATCTTTCAATAACTATGAGTGTCTTGTTTCCAATCCTCATTAGATACATAGTGATGCCCAGATCATCAATATCAGGTCCAGCCACAACAGTCACATTGGGTCACCTACATCCTTACCACATGATGTTAAACAAAGTGGGATTTCTAGAACAACATGTGGTTTGATTCCAATCCTTATAGGATAGGTAGTGATGCATATAAACTTTTTCTATGGCCATAAAAAAATTTTACTCACCTTTTTTTCACCCTTAGGCCTCTTTTATAGAACACGGACCTCTGGATCATTCGCATTCGGTATTCCTTCAATTCAGCCCATACAGATTTCTATAGGGTCAATCTCAAAATACCCTACAGCAAAATGTGGTGTGTAACCAAACATCCCAAGCCTTCATTTAGGTCAAATTTATTATTCCACCGCACCACATATAACTCCTTTGGAGAGTTTCCTCCCCCAATTCCAAACTCCATGACCTTAAACTAAAAGATTAGTCCAAAAATCGGGGCTTTAAACTATATTCAAGTATCTTTCAGGATGTTTTGTGTGGTGTTGGGACTCCTTGGCCCTCATTCACGTTAATTTTTTTATAACACCACACTACACATACCATTTAAGATACCATCACTCATTCTCTAAACTCAATGACCTTAAACTGAGATCCAACATCCCCAACACATGATGTTAAACTGCAACCATACCCTAAGCAAGTTTAGGATCCCCCATGAAAATCATTGGATGCCTTATCTCCCTCGCTAGAGAGGATAACCCCTACCTCTATTGGACTTCTACCACCACTATGTTCAAGAACAACATGTGGATTGATTCCCATCCTCATGGGATACATAGCAATGCCCATACATTTCTTCATTGGTCCCAACTGCAAAATCCTTCAAACCTTCAGCCCCTAAACTCAATTACGGTCTAAGATCTATGACCCTAAACTCTATGTACTTAATATTAAGCTTTATATGTGGTATTTTGGATCCTTTTTCACCCATTATCATAATATTTTAACTCTTATGTGCCACATATATATCCTTGGATTGAACATGTTTCTCTTATATTCCAATCATCGTGAATTAAAATTGTATGCAAGCATGGTTCTAGTTCTATAACCTTAAAATGAGAGCTTATAGTCCATGAAACATGACTTTAAACTGTCTATCACAGTCTAGAAAATATTACCATAAACATTTTCCAATTCTTGGTGGTTGATCCCCTCTCCCTGATACTCCCATACTACACTTCGAGAATTTTTGGGTTCATATTTCCACCACCTTTCAAATCCAAACAGACCCCCTAATGGTGATGGTATCATGCTATTTTTTCTTCACCTCTTTTTCGGTACCAATTCCCCCAATGAATTTTTGGCAGAAAATATCAGATCCTTTTTTTTGAATTTGTTTAATAGTTCATCCTATATTTTCTTTCCCCACTCTTGGCTGGTATGGTTATGGTTCTTGTTAGATAACATGTTCAACATTCAGCCCTTACTCACCAATATCCCCTTCATTTAGACCTTGAGAGTCTGGACTTTTCCCCTTTTGTGTTTTTATATCATGGTGGGATTATACTTTTTGTGTCACCCCTAATGTTCACTCACTCATGTTAGGTAAACCCCCTGTTTCATTCCTTGTTTCTCACACCGATCATGGCTAATATGGACTTAAGAGTTCAGGTTGGGTGGATACTAATGTGTTCGACCCACAATAGGGATTTCCAGTCCAAGATCTATGAACTTAAACTAGGATCTTCACTAGGATATGTGGTCTGGTATTGAGCCTCCTAATGCCTCATTCATGTCGGGTTTGTCTCTTACCACATGTTTTATTTCCATATGTTCCCTGATACTTGTATGGTACACATGCCTCTTTTGGCGCATTCATATTGATTTTACTTTCTCTATACCACACAAATATTCTAGGAAGATACATTCTAATTGTCCATACAAAATGACTTTAAACTGTTGTCTAGGGTCCATGTAGTGTGACCTTAAACTATGTGTAATGTCTTGGTCACCTGATGTTAAATTGCAAGACACGTCTAGATAACACGTCATTAAACTATACCATGTATCATTCTCATCGTATGACACTAAACTACGTGTTCATTTTCCTAATTATCATGATGTAAAACTATAAGGTATCTGAGTCCCTTACCTAAAATTCCTTTCCTAATGCTAGTTATCTACCATATTGTTTTCATCTTCTACTGTCACTCATAATCTGAGATGACTCTCCCCGGGAAGATGGGTTTGATCTTTTTTCAGATTAGTACACTTACACCTGTGAGTTCTAATCCATGGTGTCATAATTACAAGAGTGTAGGAATCCATCCCAAAATTCCATCACTCCACTCCCATGATTTGTGTTCCCCTCATCTAGATCCACATCATCTTCCACATCTGTAGGAACCCCCTAACAGAATTGTGTCTGAACAAGGCTCGTAGACCATCCTGGTCCAACATTCCTGATGAATTTGGTTGAAAACTTCAGACAAGTTCTATGTTTCTAACATGGTTAGTGGCCAACCCTTTTTTCCCCATTTTAGGCTAAGTGATATGGATACTATGTTTCAAACATGTTCAACATTTTTTCTATATCGTGACATCATTCTTATTATGTTCCAAATTTTTGGTATCATGATTCACACTTATCATTTCCCATTGTTCAAATAGATTCAAATTCCCCTAATATTATCTCCTTTGTGCACAAGATATTGTTTTAAAAATAAGTAAATTGCTTCAAAAACCCTATTCTCTAGCGAAATCCTCCCTCATTCCAAAAACTCCTAGTGTTCAGTCAACAATAGAAGATGTTGAGTGTTCAATGATTATCTGGTATTCTTCTACAAAGTGAAAAATTATGTGATCGTCCCTTATTTCTCACTGGGTATGACCTATGTTAGAATAGGGATTGGTAATTTGTTATCTCACAAATATGATTTATGTGTGATAATTAAATAAAGAAAAGGAAATTTTTATGTGATCGAACGAAAAGTTTCAAATTAAATAAAATTTGTGGTCATAGCCATGGGAGTACACATACTTGAGCCTCCCAGGTGTCCTGGAAAAAGTTCCCCAATAGCTTTTCACCCTTGATAGTGTGCTTCATCTACTCCAGCCTTTGGGACATGGGTTCCAGGGTCATTTGTTTCCTTCTGAGCTCTAATTATTCCTCATCATCCACTAGATGAAGGTCATTGGCTCTGGTCTATGCTCAGTCCTTCTCATCTTAGTGATCGGCCACTTGATGCATTACATTCCTTATCTAGTATTGGGACTCCACTAGTTGATCCCTAAATTGTATAATGAGTTTGGATTGAGTAGAGATGAAGGAGGAACACTCTTTCATTAATTCTTCCAAGTGTTGGATCTCATGTTCAGACTCATGAATCTTTCATATTTTGTTATATTTCTCCTAACACCAGGTGACATCCAAGTGTTGTATTCTTTCCCGCATCTTGTTAGTAAGGTAGACAGGAATCAACATATAGGGGCCTTGAGAATCCATCCCTCTAGAACATAGACTGCATAACTAGTGGAAAAGTGACCCCATATAGCTCACCAATTGTGTTTATGAGGTATGTTCAATGAATAATTTGATGTACTTACATTCACTTCATTAGATGATGTGACTTTCCTCAGCCGTTTCAGAATTATATTCATCCAACTCTTCAAGATCTGCAAGCTCATACTCTGTAAATTCACCCAAGATCTCAGTGGAGGGATCCTCCTTCAGCATTCTATAATATGGGTCAGGCTCCATGTCGTGAGGTTGTTTATCTTAACATGGCCCCACCTAGACAATGTTGTCCCTATCAACCCTGAGTCTCTTCCCACCAATGGTGTCACCCACAGCTGCAACCTACTATTCACCGAAGTCCATGGCCTAGTCAGCTCAAATGGTCAGCTCTGCATGGACTAGAATCCTTGTTAGAAAAAGGACCCTAGATTCTCCAACCATTTTCGATAGCAAAACCCACACAACATTCAACACTATTCAGAGAGGAAAGTCGTTGGTCAATCTGAACAGCCGATAATGGGTACGACTCTACAAGGTAGGAAACTTATGGAAGTTGAGAGGTGTTGAATCGTGATCTTAGGTTGTCACCATTTGGATAATAGTTAATGGCCCCCTATAGGCTCTAGGGATTTTGGGGTGGCTGCTCTGACCTCCCCAACTTCGATCATCCCATTGGTTCCTTATGACCCAAGCATAGGCTCTGGGGTTTCCTCCCCCTCACCAATTGCTACACCTTCATCCCCATCATCAAGGGACTCTCATGAAATATCCTTATCAACAAAATATATTTCAATTCCGAAATCTAAATAAATAGTTAGGTAAGTGAAAATATGGGAAAATGAGTTAAATATTACTCTAAGAGGTTCAGTGAATTCCCCTATTGTGGATTTGATATCACCACTATTTGGGGGGGAATCCTTCATTTGCATCTTCCCCCAAAAAATCATCAGATTCATTGGGAAAGGTAAAAATCTCTACCAGCTTAGATGATGAAAGTTTTGGAGGAGAGGTCTTTCCCAGTAGCACCTTTACTCAATTGGTTAGTGGGAACACAGTTCCATGAGAATGAACTAGATCTTCTAGATCCATCACAAACCTGTCCCCCTCTTCTATAGATTCCAGGAATCCATCCTTGGGGTGTCAAATCCTTTAAAGTTACATACTATACTTTTTGACGTGCTACCGCATCCCATGATGACCTTGTGACTGTATGTTCACATCCCAGTTTCCCCAAGCCTCAGGAAATATAGAATCATTATGAATGTTCACTTGATGAAACCACTTCATGAGGACCTAGAAAAACATCTTACAAAACCCCTAGATGGCCCTCCTTCCTCCATAGTTTGTGTGACTGGAAGCACTTGGTATGGTTCTATTACCCATCTTCCTTTACCTTTGGTTGGTGTGCATTTATGAACTATTGTATCTACTAATGTGGCTCCCCCACCATGATGTGGACTAGTCCTACCTCTATGATGCTCTCTCACCACCATTTGGAATCATCCCAAAGGTAGGGAGAACACTCCATAATTGGCTTGGATGGCCTAATTCCTCATAATTTTCCCCAGTTACCCTCGCTGATAGGAGAAATGGGTGGAGAAATGGGTGGAAGGTAAAATAGTCTACCATCCCGATCTTCCTCATCACATCCATCAAGCCCAGCTTGAATGGGAAGATTCCTACAATATTTAGAATCATCATCCATAAGTTTGTTTTAGGGGAGGAAATCATTTTTGGATATTCGGAGCCCCCCATGTGTGCTACCAACCAATTGTATATGAAGTGGAATGTCCTACACATGTATAGCGGCGATTCCCCCTTTATCATATGTCAGAGCAATGTATAAATCTTTTCCAACACTAGGATCCCAATATTTTTGTGTATCCCAATTTCCAGCATCACCCCCATTACAAATGTTATTGGTCTTACCCCCCATGTGGGCATCTCTCATCAAAAGAATACACTCATAAATGTGTGTCGTGATGAATCCAGCCTACCAAATTATGGCTTGGGTCTTGGTTTTGATTTTGTATCCCCATAATTACCATTTAATTTCTTCCATAATTCCCCTATACGAGCCCTCCTTGCCTTATTGGGTTCCCCTCAAATAGGTATGTGACCTTTTCAGCAGTTTCCTTAGAGGTTCTTCACCCATGACCGGATCCTCCACTAGGAAATTCAGAAAATAGCCAAAACATTTCTTGAAGTGGATGTCCCTAATCCCCTACTTTTCTTGAGCTATGTCTGGCACTAAATCTAGCAGCACCTTCTCCAAACACAGTAGCTATTCTTGATCCTCCCACACATTCTCCATGGTGAGAAACTCACCATACATATCCCATGGGATTTGGATCCCAAATATGTGATGGAGGTCCCAAAGGCTAATGATGACCTCCCCTTGATGTAGATGAAATGTTTTGGTCTCTGGAAACCACCTTCTCAACATCTCTGGCATGATATCCCACGGCTAGTAAACATGGAACAGAGAATCCCATGCTACTTCATAGATTCCTACCCACCTTATCTCTTCCACAAATTAATCACATGACATGCACACACAGTAGGACCAAGCCCACTCATTAGTGAAGTTACTTCCTTGGAAAAAATCCCATTCATCGTTCCATCCTTTCTTTGGGTTTCCTAGGCCTTCTTGATGATTTTATGATATTTTAGTGTAGAAGACTCAGCCCCCAACATCCTCCCATTGACATAATTTGTATGGTTGTAAATAAATCCATCTTTGATGGGTGTCTAATCCTTCAACATATGTCCATAGGTAGCACTATGTCATTAGTAGTACCCTGGTGTTCCTCTGAACCAGTAAGACACTTCGTCCCTACTTGCCGGCAGGATTAATACATCATCCATTATACCAAATCCATATATAGGAAACCTCCCATGTAGAGGATAATTCTGGGATTCTTATAGCCTGCTACAAAATATTCATGGTTATAGTGGCTTTGAATGTACTCCTCGATCATAATTTTTTCCTCATTTATTCCCTTCGGGAATCATTCTCAAGGACCTCCCAAGTAGCTTCTTGGGCGTCCATCAAATCTGAGACTTAGGAAAATTTCTTAGTATATCTCATAAAGTTCATTCATGATGTTCGTTTATGAATCAATGGATCATAGAGCCTTAGTGTACTCTATTCGTTTTGCAAATCAATAGCAGATCGCAATGCCTGGTTCGCTAAAAATAATTCATAAAGCAAGGTTCCAAGGAATCCAGTTCACAGATACTACATTCATAGATATATATCATGGAGGTGATGAGATTATAGAAAATATACCATGGTATAGGATTTTCATGAAGTCTTAGTACTATTTGAGGGCCCTCGTTGCTTTTTATAGGCACTCGGCTTTGTGGTGTGTTTCGTGCATGCAGCTATCGCAAGCCAACCCAGCAACGGATCTTCACAAACAAAAGGCATTGTGTCAATTTTTTGGAGATTCTCCCTTAGCATCCAACCCACATTTCCCACAATCTCTCATTCTAAGGGGGGCATTTTTTTCATATCGAAATACATTCCCTGGGATAGTTCAAGGAGGAAACATAGATTTGGGACTGAATTCAAGCTCAAACGGCCCTGAAAACCATCTTAAAGGGGAAAATCTCTTGTAACCCTATCATGAAGATCCCTTCAACTTTTTAATCATGTGATTTCCATGATAGAATGTTTTGTGAGACCGATGAAGCCTTGAAAATGAACGAGGGTCGTTATGGAGCACCCCACAAGTCTGATGGAGTCGCGGTCCTTCATGATACCCACCTTTTGTTCGTTGTGTGATTCCTACCATCACAAGAAACCTGAGCCTATAAATACCCATCTCATTACACCTCTAAGGGATGGATACACCAACCTTTAGACTTTGGTATTCCATATTCACAAAGCACCTGAGAAAAGTGAATCATATGGAAAATGATTCAATCAACGTACTGGAGCATCAAAAAACCCATGTTCCCATATTCCTAACTAACCACACCCAAGGTGGGGATGCATTTTGCAAATTCCTATGCCCTTCAGGGAGGAAAACGTCCCTCCAGGGTAATTCAGGATTTATGGAGCATTAATCCATCATGATGAACACTCTTCCCTCATAGTGACTTTATGTCAACGTAGGGTCACTATGTTTTGTTGATCCCATTAATTTGTGAAGTCCCTAAACTCTATGAAGTACCTAAGCTTCACTAAATACCTCTCATTGAGGCCACCTACTTCGCAAATCCCATCTTTTGGGCCTCACTATGTTGTCTCCCTTCTACTAACACCACTTGGTAAAGGCTGAGTTCCCCAAACCTCCACATCCATCCAGGATTGGTTTAGCTACACTTCAAATCCACATGTGACCTATTCCATCCATTCCTATGGAACACTCCACTTCATGTGTCGCTTGATATTCCCATTTACCATTTTCTTTTCAGCAAAGGTACGTTAATGCCTCTTGATTTTCAGAATAGGTATGCTGACATAGACCTTGTGAGTAATTTTTCCTCCACACTGTTAACACCTGTAATTCTGGAATCCACTCCCCTCCCAAGGGTTTATGTACAATGGTTATGTTATCCCAAGGGGGGAGGATTTAGTCTCCCACATCCAAGCTACATGATGTAAAACATCCCGGTATCATTTTCCTTGACACATGAGGTTAAATTGTGGTCCTACCCTAAGAAGTAAGTGCAGGATACTCTGTGTATGAGTGGAATGGGATGGTATTTATACCTCATACACTCAGATGGAATGATATCCTCATCACATGGAATTATATCCTCTGTGCATGGAATGATATCCACCAAGGAACCCATCCTGGAGTAAGCTCCTAACCTTTTTTATAGGAGGAAACACATTTTCTCCTCCTCACCCCCTACACCACTAGGTAATAGAAGGTATGGGAACTTGAGACCTCTCTTTTTATCTCCCTTTGGTATTTTCCACCATGTGTATATTCCATGCGTAGGCCCCACACGATCTCTTATTAGTGCATCTTTTGCGACCCTACTATCAGGTCAACCAATTACTCTTATTTCTCACATTGAGCATGACTCATGTAGAATTAGAGGTTAGAAAATACCATGACACCTAATCTCTACCCAGGAAGCCTCTGCGCATAATTCCCAACCATGTCCCTTTAAATGGGAAACTTAAATGCATAAGACCCAATCACACCACCCTTCTCAAACTATATGGACTTTGATTCCTAAACAAACTGGGATACATAGGAAGCCACTATGAGGCCCAAAAACACACTCTCAAGCATCTCATCCATTCTATCCATTTCAACCCTTTCACTTCATCCATATCCATCCTGATTTTTAACCTGGACACAAAATCTCGGTAAGATCATTCCATCCATATAGGTTGTCCCTATATATAAGCCCTATCCATTTCATCGCTACTCTTAGTAGCATCTAAGAATCTCCCATACGTAAGAACCACATGATCCAACACAATACAACCAAGAGAAATCCCCTTAAGAAGGGAAAATATCATATGTAATCCCCACACCATCCATCGAAATAAGTGGGTTTTGACCCATGTCTCTATTTTAGGGTGTGTAGGAAGCCTCCGTGAGGTTCAATCCCAACCAATGATAAACTTTAGTTCCCTCCGCATAGGGGTGCACCTCCATGATCTACCTCCAACAGTGTCTAGATCAGCCTTCATGGTGTGATATATTCCCTTCATGGGACATAACTCCCCCCCCCCCGGGTCTGCCTCCATAGATTTGTTGATCCATTTATCCTTAAACCATCCAGGTGCTCCCTCCTAGGGTTGTACCTTTTTGGGCCACCTCTATGGGGAGTTCTGATCAATTTCACTTTATCATTGGAGGAAACAAAATGGGAAACTTGTCACACTACTACCTCGTATTAAATATGGGATTCCTAAGAAAAACCTAAAAAGATATTCCTTTTACATTAGATACCCTATGATCTACATTGGATGCATCGAGATTTACACCTGAGATGCCTCCATGAGATTCCCTCCTATGAGGAAGAATACAAGCGACCAATGTTTTATTTTCCAAACATGTCAGTGATTCCCAACATGACTACTCCCCCAACCAAAGGTTTCTACCCTATCAAGACCCCTTGGAATATCCATACAGAAGTAGTGTAATTAACTGGCATCCACAAAGAGATAGCTTGGGAAATGAGTTTCATGAACACGTATTAATCTATGAGGGAGACCCGGACTAGGTAATGAGTTCCAAGGAGAAATCCATGGAAGGAGGAATAGACTTTCCATCATTTTGTTTTTGATCAAGGAGTATACATCATCGATAAATTATAAAATCCACCCACCTTTGGATAGTAGGAATTCGGGGCAATAATTCCTTCCAACGGATGATAACACATATAGCAGTGCACTCTAGTGAAAACATGGGAAACATATATATGTTCAGGAGATAGCGTGTTTTCATGGGGTTCCACATAGAATAATATTAGATCATAATTTCCACTTCACTTCATGCTTCTATCAAGTATTATAGGAGTAGTTGGGTAACCAGGTTTTTCTAAGTATATCTTTTCACCCACAGACATATAGGAAATTAGAGAAAACTATTCAGGTTCTAGAGTACAGGATTCAAACACATATTATAGACTTTGGTGGATCTTGGGAGAAGCTCTTAGTACTCTTTGAGCTCACCTATCACAACAGTTATCAGGAAATAATTCAGATGGAAACATATGAAGCTCTTTATGGTAGACCAAGTACATCACCCTTATATTGGATGGAGGTGGGTGAGTCTGAGTTATTGGGACTGATTCTCATGAAGGAGACATTTGAGAAGGTTTAGTTGATTTGGAAATGTGTGGTTACAGATCAGAGTACAAATAAGTCTTATAATAATCGACGTCATTGACCTCTTGATTTTATAGTTGGTGATCATGTATTTCTTAGGTCGTCACCGAGATTGGGTCATCATAGGATTCATAGGTACAGAAATTTGGTTCCTAGGTTTTTTGGACTATTCAATTTTAAGGATAGGATTAGACTATTGGAGTTTCAATTAGCTCTTCCACAAAGGTATAATGTTATGCATGATGTATTCTATTTGTCATAACATCAGCAGTATCACCCCAACCCTTATTAGGTGATCGATGCTGATTATGTTGAGATTGAGGTTGATGTGTCCTTTGAGAAGTATCTTATTCTTTTTATAGATCATAGTGAGACAGTTTTGTGGGGAAAGACCATGTTATTGGGGCATGGTTCTCCGAAACAGTGCACCAACCACCAGCAAACCGGGTTCCCCTGCACCCTTGGAGAGTGGGGTTTTTCAGGGTTGGTACATAGTTTGTCAAATTGTGTAGCCACACACTGTAAACCATGCACCACGTCACCCTTAGACAAAGGGTTTATACATGCTCAGTGCATGGTTAATCAAACCGTGCACCCACCTAGGAGAAACTATTCACCCAAGATAGTAAGGTCGCAGGGTTAGGGTGAATAGTTTTTCTAACCATGCGGCCCGTCTTAGAAATCGGGCAAGTAGTTTTTTGATGCACTAAAATTTCAATTAAAATTTACAAAACCCAAATTTTATATCCCTAATCATCCTATTTTTTTATAAAATTAATTTATTTATTTTTTGGAGGCTTCATATAGGATTATTAGGCTCCTTGAGCATCTTCTTTTGTGAATCGAAGATCCTGTAGAAGGATCGCCTCAACTTTGGCAAGTAATTTTTTACTTGTTTAGATTCCCCTCTCTCCAAACCTTCTTATCATTTAGTGAGGAATGATTTCCTTCATTGATTATGGTATATATTAAGGTTTTAATAGATCTAGTTTCATTGGATCTTGATCCTAGGTTTTAATCCTAGACTTCCTCCACCACTATGATTTTTACCATTCTACATCGAATTAAGGGTTTTGTTTTAGAGAGCTTTCAAAATTGATCTTGAGGAAGGAAGTTTAATTTATAATTACCATAGTATTAATTATTATTGTGTATAAGTAATTTTTCCATAGTGTTTCCATGTTGTGAAATTTCATTTAAATTAAATAATTGGATTGAAATCCCTAAAATTGTGAGATGATTCATGGATCTCATTGTACCCATGGGACATTTCAGACCGAGTTTGATGAAAACCTATGGGGTGTTTCAATACACTTGAAATGGTGATTTTTTAATTGTAAAAATGTGAATAAAGGGTTAATGGAATCAAACTAAATCCTTGTTTCATGGTTTGATAATGGGATTTAAAGGGTTGATTGGATTAGCCTTGAAGGGTTAATAAATAGTGAAATAAATAATGATAAATGAATTAATGGGAATTTTTCATGTTATCACTTGTGGTTGAAGTAAATAACCATGGTTTTGATTCATAAATAAAATGTTTCCCTATGATGTGATTGATAAATGAAATGGTGCTTTGTGATGTGACTGATTGATCAATGAGTTGTGGGTCAGGGACTACTGCTCCAAATACCCATGGGGTGACAGACTACTGCTCTAGGCACCCATTCAATGCTTCTGAATTTGGGATATATGTTATTGATAAATGATTTTTGGGTTAGGTAATGCTACCCCAAATACCCATCGGGTTCCAGTATATAGTTCTAGGCCCCCATTGCATGAATTTGAATTGGTGCCTAGACTAATGCTCTAAGGTACCATAAATGAAATTGTAATTAAATGAATAATTAAATCCCAAGAAATAATGAATTGTGATATTCCCTTAGTGTATGACTCATACACCAGAATGGACTAAAGTAGGTATGATTGGTTTGAGTGTCACTGTGAACCTCGTGGCCTTTGTGGTTGATTAATGAATAATAAATTTGAGGCCTGTTTACTTTTTCCATTTATTATTTTTTCATTATACAACTGCATACACTATGATAGACTGTATATTACTTTATATTCCATTGGTGGTGTAATTTTTAGTTGTACTAACACCCTACATGGGATGCCTAATTGGTACCTAAATAGACTTCATGTTTCCAGGAAAGGATAAGGGAAAGAGCCGTATATTAGATGTATGTGTTGGGATTGGGGATGGATCATCAATGAGGGAAATGTATATGATTTCAAAACCATATTGGGAGTTTTTAATATGTCTTTATTTTGGGTTTTCATTAGACACTTTACACTTGTACAACATGACATATTTACTACTTTGGTTGATGGTAATTTTCCCTATTCTGGATTTATTCATGTGATGTTCAATTGATTATTGATTATCATCTTTCTTCATTATTTAGATATTTATTTCTAATCTTTATTTGATTTGATAAAGAGGGTGTAGTCACCCCACATTACATATTAGACCCTTACTTCAAGTTGTAATCCACTGGCATATAGGGAGGAACTATTAAGGTCATGTAACGGATTGGCTTAGGGAACCAATATATGGCACATGGGTTAGGCTGTTACACTTCACTGATGGAATTTATAGAGACTCAAATAAATAAATTATATGGAAGATGTAAAAAATAATCAAGGTTTACTTTAAAAGACCAAGAAATCATTCCCCTCCATCGATCCCATTACATGTGGAGATTTGATGTGATACAAGATCTGGTGCAATGTGGGGCACATGTGAATCCCTAATCCCATGGTTTAGGTTGTCATTTGGGCCTAGAAAGGGATTATATGTGTACTAATAAGTTTTGGGTTGATCAGCTCGATCATATGGATCATTTTTAGTATTGTTGGATTTCATACCACATGGCCTCTCACATGCACTGTTCAAAATTTGACTGATCCTTATGCCCAATTTTATAAATAATAGATACATGAGAATATTAAATTTAATTTCATAATGAAAGACTGATGGGTTTGTGAGATTTAGAAATATAATTAAACATAAATTTACTTATAAATCATGAATATATCATTAATTTAAGGATGAGTTTTTCACAAGCATTGCCTTAACCATAACAAAATATTAAAATTTAATAATAATTAATTTAATTTTTTCACATAATTTTGCATTAATTTTAAGAAACCATCACTAGATACTTTTAAAAACTCCATTTAACTTCCTTCCTAACCCTCCCTCTTTTCTCTATAGCCTATCCTCACTACTGTATTAAGTTATTTCTCTAATCTTCACTTCTCAATGTCGTTGATACCCAACAACAATAAAATTTACTTTTTTCATCCTAATATTAAGGAAAAAATTTATATTTGTGTTGTTAAAATTTACAAATAAAAAAATTAAGAAATATTAATATTTTTAAAAATAAAATTTAACCACTAATACATATCAATATTTTATCATCACTAAAAAATTTCTGAATTTATAAGTGTCTTTAAAAGCTAATTGCTTCTATTACTGCTAGAAAAATTGTTGATAAATGCCTCATTTATTAGTTCTAAAAATGAAATAATTTTATTCATAAAAAATAAATAAAATGGTTTTGGTGGGTCCAATATTTTTAGGAGGTGAGAATTGATGAGATGGGAAAAACTTGTGGAATCCCACATTGTAAATGAGATAAAACGCTCAAGGCTCCCCTAATTTTAAACTGGTACTTGTAAAGTGGGGTTACCATAAAAAAATATATATATTCCAAAATGAAATTAAAAGTATTTTAAAAAATATATTTTATATTAAAAAAATCTATTATATATATATATATATTATGTATATAACAAACTAAAATGAATAAAAATAAAATAAAACATTTTATAAAAACCAAATACTGACAAGAATAGTCATAAAAATTGGATTTTGAAATTATAAATATGATCAGTTACCTCCCTCTAAAGGTTTCCTTATTTCAATTGAATCAATGTGTATTTTGATCAAAATGGTGAGATTGAATTAATGTGAATCACACTGAATTTTATCTATAAATAAGTTAGATTTCAAAATCAATCGCTTCAATCTAAAATTCTATAAATATATACTTCCAACATTGATTTTGAGGGGCTATTGAAATTTGGAGTTCGACATGCCCAAAATCTTAGAGAAATCCTCAAGATAAATTTCCATCGACAACCCCACACAAATAATTTCATTAGATCAAACCCTTTTAGATAGTGAATTTAATTCATGAATCAAGATTATAAAAAATCCTCCATATTCTCAGTATTCCTTCTCATTTTACAATAATTTTATCCCCCAATTTTATTTATAATTGTCATCTCTCTAGATCCCATGTGAATCATTATAAATAATAAAGGTATCTTTCAATTTAAACCTTTAATTAGTATCAATATCTCAAATTATTATCAAATTTACAAGTTGTTGAAAAATTAAACTTTTTAATCTTTAAGATAAACCATAGATATCATACAATGACCGTTCCATACATCAAATCATTTCATTACACTTTTATGGCCATGTTCTTATATCTTTTTCACGAACTCACTCAGGCCTACACTCATTAACTCCTATAACAAGGGGCACCACTAGTAATCTCACATAGGAAAAATATTACAATGTGTTTCCATTATTAGAACACATAACTCATCAAGACTTAATATTTTGTTAATAGTTTATTATTCAACTTCTAGTAAATACTTTGCATTTTCTGTGTAACTATATTATTTTCATATAGTTGATTCACTATCACTATTGATTGAGATAAGAGGAATCAAACTGGGCCACAATGTAATATCTAATAATAGATTCTTAATCCATTTAACTTCATTTCTAAATTCCACTAAAGCTATAAACTCTGAATCTATGGTTGAATGTAACATACATATTTTATTAGTACTCACCCAAGAAATAGTACCACCTCCAACTGTAAACAACCATCTAGATGTGTATTTATCATCACCAATACTAGAAATCCAAGTCGCATCTGTGAATCCTTCTAATAAAACTAAATAATAATTATAGTATAAACTTAAATATTTAATATTTCTAAAGTATCCTAAGATTATTATTCTACAATTCCAATGTTCCATACCGGTATTATTAGTATATCTACTCATTTTACATATCGTTAGAGAAATATTAGGTCTCGTAAAATGCATTGCATGAATTAAAGAAGCAATTTCACTATTATACTCAAGTTGTTATATGGATCTACCTATATTTATAAACAACATAACACTATAATCAAATACAGTATTAGCATCCTAGAAACCAAGATGATAAAATTTATTTAACATTTTTTCTATTTAATGAGAGTTACCTAAAGAATAACCCCCATTATTTTTTTAACTATAATACCTAGTATAATATCAACTCTTCCAAGATCCTTCATTTTAAACAAAGATTATAAATAATTATTTATCTCATTTACACCAATAATATTGGATCTAAAAATTAACATATCATGATCATATAAACTCACAATAACCCCATACTCTTTCATAAACTTTTAATAAACACATTTATCAACATTATTATGAATAAATCCATTAGATAATATAATAGAATATTATTTTAATTATATTTCTTTGAAGCTTATTCAAGTCCAAGGAGAGATTTAACTAGTTTATATACATTATTTTCATTTACTTGTAAAACAAACCTTCTATTTTTTCCATGTTAATATATTGACTTAAGTATCCATTAAAAAATCGTTTTAACACCTGTTTAATGAACATACAAATGATTAATTGAAGTTGATGCAAACAAAATCATTATTGAAGTAATCCAAGATACTTGAACTTAAGTATCAAAATAATCAATTCCTTTTTTTGTAAAACATTTAGCAAAAAATATTGATTTAAAATCTTGAATGTTGCCATTTGAATCACAATTATTTATAAAAATCCATTTACAACGGATAGGTTTTGAAACTCTTGGAAATTCCATAATAACTCAAGTATTATTCCCCAAAATGGATTCCATTTCATAATTAATTACTTATTTCTAGAAAGAAACATCTCTAGAAGTAATAGATTTATCACATGTCTTTGGGTCATCTTCTATTTTCAACACCAAAGGATACTTATTCAGAATATGATTACTTTTATCTCCCTCAGCAAGGAAAACTATATAATTAAGAGAAGTGAAATATGGATATAGATGTTTCTCCTTCCTAAGACTTTTACTCCATTAAGGTCCAACTCTAGAATCATCATTACTCTCAATAATTGTATTTGAACTAGTTGGAGTGCAATAGATAGGTGCATGAGGAACAACCCCATCCACATAATCTTTATAAAATTATTTTGAAAAAAATCAACATCCCTTGATTCACCAATGACATTAGCTTCCAAATCCATAACTTTATAATATTTTCTATTATCTCCATATCCAATAAAAAAGCTTCAATCACACTTGGACCAATTTTAGTTCTTTTAGGATTTGGAACTATATAGTAATATAAACACCCCCAAACATTAAAATATGAATTATTAGGTCGTATACCTTTAAAAGGTTATAAGGATATAACATAGTTTTCCTAGAATCTATCCTATTAGGAATATCAAATGAAACCAATAAAACTTCACCCCAAAAATTTAATGGAAATGTAGATTTATTAATCATGAAATTTACTATTTCTACTAAAGTGTGTTTTTTCTGTTCAGCTAAATAATTTTTCTAAGGTTTATAAAAAGAATTAATTGGAAGAATTATACCATTTTCATCACAAAACCCATTAAATTAATTTGTAAAGTATTAAACGCCTCTATCTGAGCATAATAATTTAATACTTTTTCTTAATTGGTTTCCAACTTCTATTTTCTAATTGTTAAACATATTAAAGGATTCATATTTTGTTCAAGGAATATATATGTATGAAACTATCTACTATAGACATCAAAAAAAGTAATAAAATACCATTTCCCTCCATGAGTTAACAAACTATTTAATTCAAAAATATTAGAATGCACTAATTATAATATATTAGAATTTTTATCCACACTTTGAAATTATTTTTTAACTATTTTAGATTCTACAAATATTTCAAAAATATTAAATTCATTTAAAAGGTTAATTAAGTTTTATTTATTTATTACTTTTAATGAATTATAAATAATATGTGAAAAAGGATTATTCCATAAATTAGAGGAATCAATCGAGTAAATTGAATATTGAATCATATTATTAATAGAAAATTGATACATTATATAATTTGATTACCCCTTTCCCACAAACATGCCTCCCTTCAACATGATAACCTTTCTAATTCAAATAAAACCCAAAATAATTTCATATATAGAATATAAAAAGAGACTAAATTATTTTTAGTATCAGGTACATACAATACAATTAGAAGATTAAAATTTTTCCCAAAGGTAAATTATAGTTCTGCGCTTCCATGACAGACAACATTAATGCATTAACTATTTATAAGGTGTACTTCTTTTGTGATAGTACTTTTATTAAATATTTTTAACATTGAATGGTTACTTGTACATATGCACCATTTCTCTAGAATAAATCCACCACCACATCTTCATCAAATTACTACTAAATTTGGATATCATTGCAACTAGATTTTATTTAGTTATCATATTTGTATTGGGTTTTTCTAATTTCTTTTAATAGTGATGTTCCCTTTAAAATACACTAGTTTTCCATAGAAAAGAAATGTACTTTCTTCTTGAATTGTTAACCTTTCTTATTGACATGTAAGGAAGTGTTTATTGGTTCCTCCACCTCAAAGATATTAACCTTGGTATCTAATTATGAATCTATATCTACATCTCTAAAAAAGGATTCTTCTTTAATATGAAGAAGAATTTACAGTTTTTCAAGTAAATATCCTCACAATTTTTAAAGAGTGATTTAACAGTATCTTTTTACATAGGTGTAAATTTAGTAATAATTGATCCAACTTGGAAATTTTCTAATATATTAGTATTAATGTAAATAATATTGTTTTTTATAACTTTAAGCTCATGAACTTTATCTAAAACTAACCTATTATCAACCATTTGATGTTAAGATACTTTGCAATAAGAAATTTATTGGTGCCTTCTTCCTCAGTATTTTACCTAAATTCAAGTGCATATCATATCTCTCAAGATATTTTCATTTGGTGAAAAAATCCATAAAGATGGTTTTAGAATGTGTTGAAAATATGTACTCAAAACAAAACCTCATCATATTCATGTTTTTTCATATTGCATGAATGTGTTTGATTTAAGTCACATCAGTAGGTGTGTTGTTGGGATTTAGAGAGGGAAATTAGGGAATTGGATAATGTTTTGGTTCAAGAAGGTAAAAAATATTCATCATTATAAGATGGGACTTCATCATGTCTTTCCACTATGAGAAGTTGTTTCCATAGAAATAGTCAATCTTGACCATCTATTATTTCATGAATTTAAGGTATTATGAATCCATCTTCAAGGTTCTTCCTAGATTAAACTCTTTAGATTGTTATAAAATAAGAAGGTAGGTTGAGAAGATGGAAGATCGTTCGGAATATTTATGTGTGAATGAAATTCACTATCAAAAAGGTTTGGATCCATACCCATTTTTTAGTTTATGGTTATTGGTGAAAATATCTCTTAAGTATTTCACCAAGATTTTGAAAATGCTTAACACAAAATTTTGAAAACCCCAAAACATTAATGTAAGAATAATATATCTAAATAATTTAGAGTTTAAGAGATTGAACTTGACATCCCACATATTTATTGATAAAAACCTGTGTGATTCACACCGATTTGATCTCACCATTTCAATCAAAAGAAACTTTGATTTGATTGAAAAAAGTAAACCTTTAGAAAGAGGCAACTAATCCGATTTCAAATTTAGAAATTCTATCATCACAACTAATCTAATCTTTAGTCATTTTTTATAAGTTATTTTATTTTATTTTATTTTATTTTATTTTATTTTATTTTATTTTATTTTATTTTCCTTTATATATATAATATAAATAATAAAATGTTTTACTAAAAATATATATTTTTTAAAAAATTATTTTAAAATCATTTTGGCATATATTTTCTTTATGGAAAATCCACTTCCCAATGAAATTTTAAAAATTGAGGATCCTTTTGAGTTTTTTCCCACTTCTAATGTGGGATTCCACAATTTTTCCCACTGCATCAATCCTCACCTCTAAAAAATATAGGTCCCACCAAAACCCTTTTATTTATTATTATATGAATAAAATTATAACTAAAAAAGAACTAGTAAATCCTATATTTATCATCATTTTTTAGTGCTCATAAATGGGTGCCTTTTCAATTATATCTTTATCGGTGAATATTTTAGCACACATAAAATCACAATTTTTTATCACTAAAAAACACTGATAAGGAGTGTGTATATCAATGGTAAAATATTTTTAAAAATTATTTGAGTTGTTAACTTTCCCCTTTATCACCGCTCTCCCATCCTTATGAAATCCCATTCATCCCACAACCCCACAATTTAACACCACTCACCCATAACCTTTATCAATGCCCAACCACATCGAACACCCCTATTAACCCACCTTCATGCACACCCAAACCTATAAATATTGAAACTTGGGACCACCTTATGCAAATTGAACACCATTATCGTTGTTTCATCCAAATTTCTTCCATATTTTATGAATTACCTATCTATTTATATATATACACAATTATTTTTTATTTAAATATTTATTCATATAATTATATATAATTATATAATTATTTTTCAATACATTTATAAATATGTTTTTATATTTGCATATTTATTTATATATTTATGTATATATTTATATATTTATGTTTATATTTATATATTTACATATAACTATATATTTAAAAATATATATATATTTTTACATATTTAAATATTTATATATTTATATATATATATATATATTGGGGACATATAATTTAAGAGATAAAGTGGTTCTGTAAAGTTTGTGTCTCTCCATCTTTTTTCGGCTTTCAAATTATATAGCTTTGGTACAGCTGATAAGGTTATATATTTAGTACAACTAGCATAAAATGGAATCTTTACAAAGCCCTTTAAATTATCAAATATCTTGGGAAAATTATGAATGACATCTTCAACAATTGTTACATTTTCTTAATACAATATCCATCACCGTTAACAATTTTACTCATATGAGATTATCCAGAAACCATAGTGTTATCCTAATCAATATAAATATTTAGTTCTTTTCCATGTTTAGTCTCACATTTATAATTTTGATATATTACATGATAGATTAAGTGTTCTTATAAATAATTTAGACATATTCATCTTGAATAACAATAAAATAAACATGAAAAAATGATTTGAGAAGGGTTATTTCCATCGTCTATTGCGAACTTGATAAACTATTTATCCTAGTACTCATACTCCTTTGTTATATGATTGGAATCCAACCATTTTAAATTTTAATTCATCCTATTTGGTTTAAAAATATTCATATTTAATAAT
The DNA here is from genome assembly GCA_963277665.1 of Viscum album. Taxonomy (NCBI): domain Eukaryota; kingdom Viridiplantae; phylum Streptophyta; class Magnoliopsida; order Santalales; family Viscaceae; genus Viscum; species Viscum album. The sequence goes on along the minus strand of OY728137.1, from coordinate 297,758,641 downwards.
AAAAAAATAATACAAATAAGGTTTGCATATAGTATATTATTTTTTAACATGTATAAATTATTTAAAGTATAGATTTTAACAAATAAAATTAAACATTATAACACATACATAAAGAATATATTTATTATATCCCACTTTATTTAAAAAAATGATAGCATTTTAATTAAAAATAATGAAGATATGATGAGGTAGATATAAGAATATGTTTGGGAGTATTTTTCTCTATAAAAGGAGGACTCATTTTTGAAGGACGTAAATTAATTTCCGATTCAATCATTCACTTTTGTACTTATATAAACATATTTTAATGTTGAAGGACCTATATTTTGAAATATATATGATTTTAGAAATATCTATTTTTTCTAACATGGATTATTTCTTTGGTTATTATGAAAACATGGGCGTGTGGTGACTTTGTGCCAAGATTGGTATTGATGGGAGGTTGGGTATTAAATTTCATTTGTTTTGAATGTCAGTTTGAATTGGATTTTGGCATTCAATCATTATTTTATATCCATTATTTCTTTGAAAAAATTATCATTTAAATATTGATTGAGAAATTTATGTTTGGTATAAAAACTAGTTACTTGAATTCATTAATGTTCATGAAATGATTTTAAATTTCCATGTTTAAAAATAGTTTTCGAATACCATATTTTAAAACAAATCAAATTACTTTGTCAAAATAAAAAATATTTTAAAATTTATAGAGAGAAAAAAAGTCCAATGATTAGTTTAGATCCAATTTTGATAAAAACATAATTAATGATTAATGATTTTATATTATTCTTTATCACATGAACCTAGATTTACAAATTCTCATTATGTATGTAACATTCATATTTTATTCAAATTATTTTTATATTAATTTAAATAATTCACTACATATTTTTTTTTAATTTTGAATGAAAGATTCATGAAAAGTATGATTTTTACTTTGGGTCAACCTTGGACTTGATTTTATAATATACCTTTGAAGTTTTAATTTTAAGGATGAGTACATATAATTTTTAAACACTCTTCTTGAAAGGAAGTAATGACACATCATGATTGGTCATTATCCATTATTTAGGAACTCGTAAGGAAAGTCTTAAACAAGGGAGTAATTCAAGTTGATAACCATAATAGAGTTTTAAACCTCTAATAAAGGAAGTGGTAAGTTAGGAAGAGTTGAAACTCTTATACAACAATTTTAAACTCATTTCATAATATAAAAAAATATTTCACAAAGAAAATGTTTTGTTCTTCATAACTATAATTGGAAACATCATCAAACCAAATAAAAATATTCATATTGGGGTATATTACACAGTATTTAAAGTTGAATTATAAGTTTTGAATCCATGTGAAACTCAAACCAACATATAACCATCGAAAATTATAATTTTTGTTAAATAAACACTTCCATGAAAAATCACATCCGGAAAAACATATACTTAATAACCCAAAGAGTTTTAAAATAATTAAATCAAAAAAAATCATTCCAAATCCAATATTATATAACTCAAGCAATTTTTTTGTAAATAAATAAATTTTAAATAAAATTAAAACCAAACAAATCCTTAAACACAAAAAAAAATATGCTTCCCCTCATCAAAACTTATTAAGTGTCAATGAATATTCTAGTATAAATCTATGAATTATATGAAAACATGTCATATTTAAAATATATAGAAACCAAACATGGAATTATTCTTTAAAAATAATTCCCCTTAAAATACATTCATACAAAAAAACTCAAAACCAAATTGCATGTTAAATCCTTTCTAAAGAAACCATGTTTTTTTTTAAAAACTTTTTAAAATATTTTTATTAGAAAAAATCTACCCCAATACCAAAAAAAATGGAATTTCAATTATGAATTCATATATAAAACAAATTGTTATTCATTTAATGAAAAACTCGAAACAAAAACCTATATATGTAAATAATTAATAGAGTTTAACAAATCCAAAAAAACCTTAAATAAAAAAAACTACTTGTTCTATCTTGAAAATAACATTGAGAATTTAAATAAATAAACCAAAAACTCAAACCTCCTAAAAAAATTACTCTAGACATTAAAAATCATTTAAGTAATGCATTTTATGTTCTATACTGTTAAAAGGTTGCATTTTTTAAAACACTTTTACCTGGGGAAACACATGAATAATCACAAATGCACTGATAGTTAAGCAAGGTTAGAGGTTGGTTAATTCTTCTTATTCACTTTTTTTAAGTTCTAAATGTGAAATATTTTATGTCATCTAATTTAATTAACTCTATTTGGGACCTCGAACTAGTTTTCTCTAGAGGAGTATTTGGGGGTCTAAATTACTTATCATCAAGGGGTTGTACTTGAGGATTGTTAATGGTGTCGGTGTTTCTATTTGGATAGTATTTTGTTGGATGATAATTCATTTATAAAATCTTCTTCTCCAATTGTCATGGGATTTAAGGGAATCACTATTAAGGATCTTATTAATGACTCACTTGATGGTTGGTTTATGCATAAAATATTTTACTGGTTTAATGAGAGGGACCGTAATATTATTCTTAGTATTATCCTTTCTCCTAGACTGGGGATTGATCAACTTTTTTGAAAATGGGAATATTTGGGATCTTATTATGTTTGCTCAGTTTATAAAATCCTTATTTAAGACCCATATCTTGTTTATTATTATATTTTTTGGAAGGAAATTTGGTAGATGATGGCCCCACCTAAATTTAAATTCTTATGATGGACGGTGTGTCGTGCTATTCTTACTACAATGAACATGATTCCTACCCACTGTATTTCTCATAATGTGAATTTTTCTTTCTGTTTGGATGATGTTGAATCACCCATGAATGAATTATTTTCATATTCATAGGTAAGGGGAGTTTTTATTTCTTGTAAAGATAATTAGTGTGATTTATTTAATCTTTCCATTGATACTTATCATAATTTCTGTGAGTGTGTATCTAGTTAGTATCCTCGTGTTGTGAGCATGATTTTTAGGTTTTCCTAGATAATCTAGATGAGGCATAATGAATTTTTTTTCCATCATTCTTCTACTTGATATTGTTTCTATTTTGATCATGATTTAGGATGGATAGATTTTTAGGAGTCCCGAGCTCTGGCCTTTCCTGTGTTGGATTTGTGGGATGATGGTTCCTATAAGTTCCCTTCTCCATAGATTTTTCTCAAGATTAATATGGATGCAATTGTTTCCCTTGGAAGTGGAGTGGGTATTAGTGTTTTCATTTGGGAAGGGAATTTTTTGATTCTTCCTACTTAGTGTAGGAAATAATTGGACAATTTGGATAATTTATTTGAAGAAAATTTTTTTAGTTTTTAGAGTTCATTATTTTCCAATTCTTTCAGGTGGGATAATATCATTGTTGAATCTGATTTCGTCATTATTATCAAATCAACCCTCAGTCATGGTAACTATATATACACCTATAGTCTCTTTTTTTAGAGAATATGGGCCTTGTCAAATTGATTCTCTTGATACAATTTTACTTTCACCAAGAGGTGTGGGAATCATGTTTCCCATACTTTAGAAGGATTTGGGAAATACTTGGGTGAACACATTTGGTTTGAACATTTTCCAGATTGGCTTGATATTTCTACTTTGAATGATCTTCAATCAATATATGTTTTGATTATTTTTCATTAAAAACCTAAAATGAAAAAAAAACATCCAAGATTAATTTATAAACTCATAATCATTTTAATGGGAGATCAAACAACATAACATTTGCATAAATGGTTAAATTGTAGTTGGTTTTAAAACATCATAATTGATTATCTCATTCATTAAATAATAAAATGATCTAGATACTTACAACATAATCCTAAACCAACCTATGGCCATTAAATATTATAAAATTAAATCATAGAAAGCAATTTCATCATATATTTTCAAAGAAATCATTATTCAACTTGTAATTTCAACACTGAAGTTAAGTTTAAATTTTAAAAATTGAGTCAGGAATAAATTTTACATGAATAACAATCCAAAAAAATCAGCAAAAATAAATCATGATTAGATGTGATTACATACTTTTGAATTGAGAAGCTGAATCAATCACAAAATGATTTGAGGGGAGTGTGACAAAGTACAGATTCTATAAGAGCATAAACAACATGGTCAATGCGAGAAGTGGTTATAGTTATTTTATAAATTTGACCAAGGATTTATTAGTTCTTACTAAAAGGCACTGCTAAAAGAGCATTTTATCAATATTAAAATTTAAAGTGCTCGTAATTTAATATTTTATCAGTGCTATTTTTAGAACTAATAAAGATTTTTGTTTATTAGTATCAATTTTAGTGATGATAATTCTAAGTGTAATCTTATAAAGCTTCAAAAATTTAGAGTTATTCTTACACTTAGCACTAATAAGGACCTTTGCATAAGATTTAACTAATGTTAAGTAATAATAACCCAAAATTTACTATCAACTATATTTAAAATAATTCTATATTATTATTATTTAAAATATATATATGTAAATTAGATATATAATAATATCATATTTTTTATCAACTACTTGAAAAATATAAATGAAATTTTTTTTTCCTGATATATCATTAATTATAAGATTTTAAAATTAAAAATAATAATTTTAACAATTATATTTAAATCGAATTACAATTTATAATATATTAATATGTTATTCTTACTAATTAATTATATAAATGTATATATTGTATTTATTTTATATAAAAATATAATTTAATATTAACTACATTTAAAAATTATTAATTATAATTAAAAATATTATTATTTAAATAAATTAATGAATATTTTTTAAAATATATCATTAATTATATAAATGTAAAATTCTATTCAAAAATAATTATATGTATACATACAAAAATATAAATACCAAAGATAAAAAAGCAATGCGACAGTAATTAAAATATATATATGTGATTAATTATATATAAAAAATTAGTATTTCATAATTATATTTAAATGTGAATAATTTTATTTAAGAATTATTATTAGTTATATAAATGTGTAAATATTTTTTATTATATATAAATGTTTAAATAAATATTAAAATATTAAAATTTCCATTCAAATACAAAATATTTTACAATAAATTAAAAATCATATAAATATAAATAATATTAACTATACATATATAATATTAATAATAACTAATTGTATTTTAATATTTTTAATAATATTTAAAAAAATTATTAATTATATTAATGAATAAATATTTCTTATTATAAAAATGTATACTTATAGCTAAAAATAATAACAGCGATATTTAAATTTACAAGAGATTATTTTCAATATATTACTAATTAATATAAATTTTTCTATCAAATATACTTAAAGAAATATGAAATTATTATTAATTTAATAAAATATATATAAATTAAATATGTAATAATATAATATATTTTTATCAAATAAATGAAAAATATAAATGTATAAATGTTTTTTCACAATATATTATTAATTATTAAACTCTAAAATTAAAAATAATAATTTTAATAAATATATACAATTTTATTATATAGATGTATTATTACTTCTAATTAGTTATATAGGTGTATATATTGTATTGATTTTATATAAAAAATATAATTAATTATTAACTACATTTAAAAATTATTATATATATTTTAAAATATTATTATTATTTATATAAATAAATAAATATTTTTTAAAATATATCCTTAATTATATTAATGTATGATTATAATAAAAAATATATATGTATACATACTAAAAGCGGAGTATGGTAGAGCACACATGCCAACGACCGTGGTACTAACTAAACCCTACTACAAGAAATGGCCTTCCCTCATGATGTGTCTGATCTTGAAGAACTCCTCGTTAGAGAGAGTTAGAATGATCAATATTGTAAAGGATGCACTCTAGAGAAAGAGGGTTTTCTATCAATCATGTGAAGGAAACTGATCCTGGTTCCCAACCTTTCGCACCCTATAGGGACTTAATCATGAGAAGGATTTTTAAAAAGGGCTTGATGGTTCATATTGAGGAAAATTCCAATGTGGTCTCTAAAAAATAGTGATGTGAAAAAAATGAATTATTTGAAGTCTCATTCTTCCTAGGGGGAAAAGTCTTGGTATAAGGATTATGTGGTAAGCATAATATCTATGTTATGGGGTTTTTATAATTGGAATTATGCCTCTCTTGGGTGTGTTTTCTATCATTGTCTCTTCCCTTATGTGGAATTTAATAAAAGATTTTGATCCTTAGAAAATTATTCTTGAAAAAAATTCTATTTTGAGTTCATGAGGAGTCACTAGATTTTAATCTAAACAATGTTAAAAACATGTTTTTTCATGTATGGATATGGATATATGGCCTCAACTGGATTCTCTAGCATCAAAAAAACCTCTATAACATTACAACATCAATAGGCCTCCATGTTTTCCATGATAGGGAAACATAAATGGTAATATTTGGTAACTATACTAGAATTATGGTTGAGATTGATGTTAGTGAAACCCAAATAGATAAGGTAATCCTTTAAAATCGATACGATGAGATCAACCTTAGTGTTGAGTGTGAAAATATATATCACCTTTGTGAGGAATGTAAGTTGATTGGTCACCTAAAATATATTTGTCATAAAATGATTAAATGTTTGTTGTGTAGCCTACAAGGGAAGATGGAAGGATATTGATGTGTCATGTACAAGAGAAGGTAGGTCCTTCTAAGATTAAGAAGCTTAGAAAAAAATCTAGAAGGGTTGATACCCTAAGAACTTCTATTCTAATGGTGCATGATCTTAGTTATAGTTATGTAGGGACATATTCGATAACCTTTAAGAAATGTTTTGGATAATATCTTGACTCTATAGGTAATTATTGATAACATGAACCTTGTATTTATATGTATATTGGTGGTCACTACTCTATTATGAAGGTTTTTGTAGTTCTATGTATGGGAAACACTCCTCAGAGGATGTCCATTTGTTGAGAGTGGGGGAGTTCTCCACTCAACCACAAAAATCCTTGCTCATTGGATGATATTACTGAAGATGATTCAATGGAATGTGGAGGATATAACCATAGCCAATAATGTCTTGAGCTATATGTACAAGTCACTATTGATACACATCTAAATCAAGATAAGAATCTCATTGCCACCAACTGTAGAAAAGGGAAATAGAGGTTGGACATTTCACCTAACTTTTAGAAATCCATAGACCATTCAAGAGAATAGAAATGGTACTCTATAAAGGGAATTATGGGGAGTAGGTAGCCATGAAGGATAAAGGTGAATATTCTACTCCCTAGGATGATCTTTTTGTTTACGTTACTCCAATTCAAGTACAAAATCAAGGTTCTTCCCTGACAGCTTCAAATGGGATGTACATCTTAGGGATAACTATTGACTTGGCTCCAAAAGAAGTTGATCAAAAGACTGTAGTGGATATGGCTTCCTCCTCATATCAAGAGGTGTGTAGTTCTAAATCTCCTATCCATAATCCAGTGATGGAAGTAGCCAATGGAAACCCTTCTGGTAGATGGCCCCCTAGATAGTCTAGACAAGGAGCCTCAACCTATTTAGGCATATCCTTGGATTATCCTTGTGGTTTGTTGGTCGAATTAGGGGAAATATTAGATCTCTTGGACTATTACACTGGGGTATATGCATCAGGAAATGTCATTATTTTTTAGGAAGATTCTCCAACAAGTGATGCTCTACTGGACCCCACTTCATGTCAAAGGGCTGAACTCTTTGAGCCTTTAGTGCAGAAAACTATGCCAGTGATGGATGAAATGGTAGGTAAACTTGAGGTATGGTCCATGTTAAATGATCAAGTATCTGAATAAGAAAATATAAGATAGTAAAATGTGGCAACTTACAATTTATTTTCACTTCTAGACTCACCTAATGATCCTAAATATTTTTTTGGTGAATAAGATTATCAAATTAATTCTTTGGTAATCCAAAATCTAATGAGGAAAACTTGTGCTATTGATAGTGGCTTGGAGGCCTCAAAAGATCCTGATGGACCTTGGAATCATGTTCATACTTTGATTATAGTTCGAGGTTATTTTCATTGTCAAATAAATTGGGGGTCTTAGCATAATGTGATCCCAGATACTCAGGATGATATTATAAAACAAACTTGGCCTCTGGTTGTTATGTATCTTATGTAGGAAATTTTTTTATATCTGACCCCATACTCCTTCATCTATTCTTTTTCTTTTAATAAAAGGGATCTGACCCTTACTTTTTTCAAAAAAATATATACCTTAAAGATAAAAAAAATACAACAATAACTAAAATATTAATATGTTATTAATTACATAAAAACATTAATAGTTCATAGTTATAAAAATATTAAAAATTAAATTTAGATAGAAAATATTTGTAATAAATTTAAAATTATATAATTTTATATAATTTTAATTTTTTATATATAATATTATTTTTGAAAAAAATATATATAATATTAATAATTATAAATTTTATTTAAATATTTTTAATAATATTTAAAAAATATATTTATAATGGGTTGAGGGTTCTAGACCTCTTTTATTAAAAACAATAAAGGAAATCCCCTTTTAAACTAGGATGAGGGGGAACCTAATAAATTTCACATAGTCCCATAGGCATGAAGGCCTAAGAGAAACCTAGGCCAAAGTCCCTTACACGGTTCAAAGGACCAAGTGACTTGAATGTCTAGAAAACTTACCTCAAAAAGAAGATTCCCCAAAGGCCTAAGAGGTCGAATGCTTCATGCCAATCATAAGTTGGACATATTTTCACCCCATCCCCCCCCCCCCACCCATACTAGAGATAATACACCTATTTTTTCAATAAGGGATGATGCATCACCCCTACTAAATTTGCACCATTCTGGACCGAAATAGCATGGCAGGGCACCCCTTTGTCCCACATTATAGTAGGAGGGAGGACCAATGATGGGTGTTAGCACTCCCATCTATATTTCAAGATTCCCACCCAAATTTTCTTGGTTGTCCCTCACAACATCATTAACCTAGTTCTCCACAACATATGATTGAAACACTATGTATAAAACCATGAGTTTGGGTGACCATCCATCCCTCAAGATAGATGGATGAATGATGGGAGCCAGCACACTCATCCCTCATTCGAGGTCACCCACCCAACAGAACTTGTGCGATGTGTTATACCAGCAGACAAATGTTCCAAGATATTGGTCTAGACTCATCATGTCAACTCATCACCTGCAAAAGAACCCAATAGTGATCCCTTGTGTTTCTGCATACACAACTTTCCACTGTGGTCATGAACATTTTGAGCCTTATTGGAAACTCATTATGACGTGCCCCACTTCTCACAACCACCAAAAGATGAAAATCATATCCACCAGCTTCCAACAAAGGATATGATCTCCAACACCACTCCACCATAACCATAAAATGTTAATGGGGCTTCCTATGTGAGCTGCTATATAGAGTGTGGTGAGGTCCATAGGATGATGAAGTCATTGTCATGAAAACGAGGCACCAAAGACCCCAAAATGAAGAACGACCATCTAATGAAGATATCCATGTGAAGACATTCCTGTAGACTCAGATATACACTAGTTAATGGGAATCCAAAAGGAAAAATCGCTCCAAATCAAGTCACATTTGAAAATAGAAGTGATCGATCGATGATCCCTTAAAATGGGAGTTCAGACACCATCAATTTGGCTTAAACCAGAGATGGCCACTATAAGATAAGACCATATTAGAAATTAGGTCTAAGGAGTAGACCTATAAAGAAATAAGGAACCATATTATAGAAAGGTGGAATTGAATATCCCTTGTCCATATATATTTTTATAGTCAAACCCAATTTGAGTGCAGTCATAAACTCCTGGAGGATGGCTTCCTAGTGACAAGGAAAGCATATGATCCAGAGATAAGATCCCATAAAGAAGATTATATATATATATATATAGTATGGTTATATAGGTTATAAGAAAATGAAACTAAAGGTTCCAGGCATAGCAGAAGTGCCTTGATGGGAAAAATAGAAAATAAAATTTTCATTTCAAGGGATCATTCATAATATTGTACGTGACATGAACACTTTGACCTGTGAAATTATTCCACTAGATATTGACATATGTAAAACCTAGAACCTAGAGAGAATATTTTCAAATTAAATATAAAATTAATTAATTTATATTTGAATAAATGAATACATGGTCTTAGTATATTTCTTCAATGATGTTGGAATTGATCATTTGAAATACCCTTTTTGGATTACCATTGTTGCGCTTGGAAGATCCAAGTATAGAATCCCTCTAGAGATGATCTACATGTGATCCTTTAATCTTCGAACAATCACCGATGGAATTTTTGGTGCTAGTGAAAGAGATCATTTGTCTTCTGTAGTTCACCTTAATCACTTGTCCTTCAGTCCTGAAGTATTTATTCTGATTTTTTGAGAAGATGAGAGGAAGAGTAGTTGAGATAAAAATATATTTTTTGTAATAATTTTCAATTCTCGATTAACCCTACACAACAGAAAAAACCATCCATTTATAAACCTAGGGTTTATGTTAAAATATTATTTCATTGTGTTTGGGTGCTTAAATAAGATTATAATCTTTTGAAAACCCCCATTCCATATAGAAATATTATTATTATTATTATTATTATTATTATTTTATAGTTCAAGATAAATTGTGTGATGATAAATATTATTTTACCAGCTTGTAAATTAATATTCATCACCGGATGTGATCTTAGTCCACATGAAATCCTCGGAATTTATTGAATACTAGAATAAATATTTTTATTCACTTAAAAAATATTTAATTAACAATCTAAAGAAAAATATTTACTAAATATACAAAAAATAAAATAAATATTTTATATATAAACCATCAAATTAGTATTTATTATATATTCATGTAATAAAATATATATATATATATATATTAATAATTAATTAATTATTTTCTACCTTACAAATATTATAGATAAATAAAACTTTAATAAAATAATTCACCATTATTGAGAATAATTGATATTTCATTAATTAAATTCAAATGGAATTTAATCGAGATTAGTGAAAACACTTAGTGTATGGCCATCTAGGATTATTTCTCATTCTCATTAAGTGATCTTGTTTAAAGTCCAAGATAATTATCTATTAATGGGTCATGGAACCTGAGAGAAACAGCTTAATGTCTCAGTAATGAAAACCACATATGAATTCTCACTATGTAATATAATCCTTTTGTCTCAATATCTCATCAAGTAGGTTTCATATCTATGTAGTCAACCTATATGATCAATATGTATTTCTTTGAATATCTAAAATAAACATGTCATTACACAATGGAAATGAAATTTATTAGGATGGTTCTATTCCAATAAAAGGGGAATGATATCAACTTCCATAAAAATTGATGGGAAATAATTCCTTGACATATCTAATAATAACATATCATTCATGATGCACCCAACATACCCTACTTCTCATAAACATATGATGTGATAGTTTTGGTTAGAAAATCTAAGTGCATGAGTCATGACATGAAAAAATGATAATCTTAAATTCTAAGGACCATTACACATGATAACATATAGGAATAACCAACAACACCAAAAACATACAGGATTCATACTAGAGGGTCTCTTCTCATAATATCCCATCTTGGAGATTACCAAGTATCAACTATTTGAGAAGAATACTCATTCGGTTATAAGTAATCACACCTGATAGTCTATATATTATGTTCCATTTGATAGTATTTAATCCAACTGTAGAATTTTATTTAAGAATATAATCATATCACTTCAAGGTTCTCATCATTTCATGGAATTGTTATGAACTTATAAATGCAATTGATACTCCAGTACATTAGAACATGAAAGTTATGTAGAAGAACAATCAATATGTGATAAGTTATTTATATTAATATTCCTTCCTTTGAATATACATGCAATATAAAGTACAAAGTAGTTGGTTCTAGGGAACCAACTCCAAAAAAATACCACTTTCACTAGATCTAACTACTAATAACTGGTTAGTCCTCACATCTTAAACATGCTTCTACTGAGTATGGCTACAGTTGTTAGGCTAACCACATTTCTGGGGCTAGGGTTGGTTAATCCACATGTCTATGTGGAAAATATTTTTACTAAAACATTATTATCTTTAGAAAATCCCTCAAGTAGTGATATAACTAAGAATACACCTCTTATTCCCATATCAAAATCTTGATATCCAAACTCAATCCACATTAAAATATTATCAAAAAATGATAAATCTATTTATTTTGGTATTACCCAAAATAGGAACAGTGCATTGTTAAACCACTTCTTAAGTTACATCAGAAGCCACAACGTACTCAAATATTATAGATATGACAAACATTGAATGTAATAACTCTCTCTTGTATATATCAGGGCTCAAGAGATTAATTCCTAGCACTTAATCTTGTGAAATCTTGTTAATCTATTAATCCACTCTTTTTCCCATGAATATTCTAATGGAAGGATTATACGCCAAAAACAATTTATTATTGAATTTTTCTTACTTGTATTTTCCAATACTATGTTAACATATATAATATGACAAGATTTTGAAAACTATAGAACCATTTTCTTATATCTTATTCCCCATAACAAGATTTATACATTAAGAAAAATTTAGATAAATTTCATTCCTTAGTCTTAATAAACTACAAATACATGAAAATTATTTTCATATGTAATTAAAAAATCATGAAAACTAACAGTACTCCCACTAACCAGTTAGAGACACATATCACTCACTAGTTTCCAAATGAGTATTTTGTGACCGTTATGTATTATTTATTCACAAATGGATTTATGTAATATACCAATATTATTGGCATTTATTGATGTCACCCACCCTTTATTTATTCCTAGTAGACATACACACTAGGATCCCTCTTTTTGTCACATCACATGAACATTGTCCATAAGGATTCCTATAAATTATGTGGCATTGACAATCAATATACCAATATGATGATCATAGATATATTATTTTACACATAGAATCAAAAAGGATTTTATTCATGATGAATGGTGAATAAGTTTTATCATAGGTTAAAACTTTAAATAATCAATCATGAAACATTGGTACCATCTTGTACCATCCATATCCAATTTCTATTTAATACTCACCAATAGTACCAAGTCATGGAAACATTAAATATAAGGATTCTCTGAATCTTGATATATAGATTCCATTATGTGAATTTATATATAATTTTCAACCTTAGCACATCACATTTTATTGATTCTTTGTAGGAATATTTATTCTAAGAGAATAATATGTGTATCACCCACCATGGTAAAAATAAACCACCTATTTAGTAATAATTCCCGCACAGTATGTTTCTTTGAAACTACTCCTAACACTAAGCTCAATGGATTCCAATATTCTTATGCCAACCCATATGCATCTAGAGCCCTAAACCATAAAATTTAATAATTCTCCCACTATATTTAAAGAGGTGGGATTAATTTATGGAAATATAGTAAATCTTGACTGTATGTTAATATCCTCGGTGTCTATAGGATTATTAACTCAGATGAACCTTAGTGTTTTAGTGTTCATTTTTAGAAAAGACTATATTTTAACAAATTGTTCTCAAAAAACACTTCCAATAGTTTCCCAATTGATTCTTTTCATATCACAATTGATATAATATCCATTAGACAATATTTTTGGCATATAGTTATTTATTTCATTTCAATTTAAAAACATGTATTATAAGGAATGATGTAATATTTTCAATATATATAAGTCACATAATAAATGAAGTTACCTTTATTTTAGAATGGTTCATGTGGCCATGTTGAACCAACTATAAAAATATTTTTGACATACCTTTATTTAAAAAGTTATATTTATCTAAAACATGATAAGTAGTTTGTTTGTATATCCAGTATGTTAGATAAATTAATACTAAAAATCTTTAATGGGTATAAATAGGTTAACTGAGTTTAATTTATATTTCATAAATAATTATCTTTCCATGATTAGTTAAGAGTCATATATTTTATATTCTTCATTAATTGCAATATATATTTGTGATTCCAATGTTACTAAATCATTAGTTTAGTATTATGTACCAAAAAATATTTATTCTGAAATGATATAATGTCTCAGTTTGTATTTTTGTACATTAAGATAAACATTTTGGTAACACTTATTAAAAACTTGAATAAATCTAATATGGAAATTAGAAATAGTGATATCCTCTTGGATAACATAGTAATCTCTATTTCTCAAATCATTTTGAGTTCACTATATAACCTTTATATTATTTCTAGTTTCCTATATCTTAATACATGTATGTTGTAAGAATATTGTACCTAATACAAAAGTGGAGAATAGAAACTTTATTAATATACCTGAAGTGGATGAAACTTCTTGCTTCTTTAATTCATTGAAATTTATTTTCCATTGTCCATTCCTTCCACATAAGAATAAAATAGCCTCATGTTCATTCTTCTATCTTCTAATGTTTTGTATCTTTAAAGGATTTCCTAAGGAATCTTTTGGATTTATCATTTCCATGGGATCTTCATCCATGTATTTTAAACTTTTCATCAAAATGGGTGGAGAAATAGGTTTCAACCAATCTATATCCATGTGGTGAAGTATGGATAAAAGTTTCCTGAGTGACTTACCTATTTTTTTATTAAATCTTGGACAAATAAGGATAATATTTGTGGTAAGGATAATAATATAATATTAATGGATAATTTATCATCCAAGTGGAAGCCTAATTTCAACAACTGATCAATATACCCAAGCATTATGAAATCATGGTTAGTAGATATATTACCTTATTTCAATTTAAATTGATATAGTGAAACGATAATTTTATTTATTTCAAGACTTTATTTCTATTTATCAAGAGAATAGAGAAGAGATATTATGGTGTAAGCATCTATTTGTTTATGTTATATCCTCAACTCTTGAAACATAGTTGATAATATAATAAAATGAACATAGGTAGTATCCTAAAAATATCTTTGGTAGGCATATTTTTAACCTTTTCTCACCTACTCTGGTGGAATAATATGAATAAGGGATTCCAATGCATAATACAAAATTTCTGATAATAATGCATCGCATTATCAATTGTACCATATCTAGAAATTTTCATTTTTAAGGAAATACCTTGGGTTAAAGAATGACTATATTATTTTCATGGTTTTTATTTCTATTTTATACAATAATTAAATTAGATGATTCGTACTTAACTTTATTTTAATTTATATGATCCATAATTAATTTATTTCTATTAATTCACCCACTTTTTATCAAGTTTCAATAGACATCACCATTGAACTAGGAATATCTAGTTTCTTGGAAATTCTAGTGTCTAGGATCCATATTCCCCTTCACATAACCACAACAAGGATTGTTCAAGCTACTTAAAGGTATTTATGTAGGTTGGTTTTAGTCAACTACGGGATTATAGATCCTTGATCCGTTGAGTAGATTCCCCAATCCTAAAATCCTAACTAGTATTTCCTCAATACTTGCCTCTAAGTTACACTAAGTATAGAAATGGCTACTCCTCTTGATTTAAAATAGTTAAGTCATCCAAAAAATTAGTCAGAACCCCCCTATAAAATTATGTTTCCTGATAAGGGTAAGTCAAACAACTTAGTTCTATTGGTTTTATTCCTAATCAAGTAATGTAAGGTCAAGTTTGAATTAATATATATTTAGGGGATTTTATTTGTTATGTAAAAAATTATCTTTTTTACCCTTTACATGTCTTTTTAATATTTAGTGTGTTTTACTTAATTAAGTAACCATGTTGGATAATAAAAATTACACATAATCTATTCATTTATATTCTATAATTGTATATTAGTTCATTTATTTATGTGATCATGGTCTTGCATCAAAAAATAATAATTCATAAGATATAAATTAATAAAAAAAAAATAACTCATTCATGAGCTTATATAATGATTGATTTATTGAGGGGGTAATAAATATATCTTTTAACTAGGGGAAATAACTCATTATATTGAACATGGCATGATTTATAGCATTCCACCTATCCACTTATGTATCACGTGGGTTGGAATCATATCGAATCCATGTTGAACTACCTCCATGCACCATGGGACACTCCATTTATTACATGTGTTAATAACTCAAACATATCTGAGGGGAAATAAAGGATTGGTTAGGGGGGATTAAATAAATAACCTTGGACACATAGTTCCTACATAATAATAGAGGAAGGGATGACATACAGGACATCATATTTAATTATAATTAATAATTTAAAATCCATGTAATAAGTTAAATTAAGTAATTTCATTGCATACAATGGTCTTGGTCAAGATCATGAATGGTCATAAACATGAAAAAATACACATTTAAAATAATTATCTAACATTCATTTCAATTCAATCATTAATAAGATAAAACATGTGTAAATTAATCTGATTAATTTTCTTATTAATCAATAAATTCATTTTATCTTATTTCATCCAATTTCCCTAAAAATTCCAATACATTGTGATTTTAAATAAAATAAATAATTTTATTTTACTTAAAACTCAAAAAATTAGTACACAACTTTGTACCTGGAAGAAATCTAGTGATTTCCAGTCTGAAGTACTTAGCATTTTTTAATTTCAAATAATGCACTCATATAAAATATTGTGTAAATAAAATATTCCATAATTTTACAGTTTGTATAGTCAACTTAATGACCCACAGAAGATGTAGAAATTATGTAACTTTTCTAACTTAATGTGTTGAGTATTTAATATATAATAACCATACTAGATTTATAGTCTTGAACATTATGTAAGATTAATTAAATATTTAATATAACATAAACCTAATTATTATCATGTACTTACAACTTAATGACCCATAGAGCCCGAGTCGATAAGTTTTAAGGGGTAATTAATTAATTTTGATATTTTCAAATAAATAGGTAAAGTGCATTGCATGTACAATATAGCTACATGGAATGTACTTATATTCCCTAAATATACATTGTACACACCTAGGGAATCAGTGTGTACTTCTCACAAACATTTATGAATTACATGGCATGTATAAAGGAGAAATAGTGTGTACTTATAGTTACACAGTTTCTAGTCTTTATGCATCATGTATTAAATATATATGGTTAATTAATTACACAAAAAGGTTTGACCATATTTTTTTTATCTTGAAAACATCAATATTACACGATGTTTAGTCAAAGTATATGGCGTGTACTCCAAAAAAACATCTTCCACCCTCGATAGTCTATACATGAGGCATTTATTACACATGGTGTGTGCTTATTACAAAATGACCCAAAATCTACATGGGTGTCCTCGTGTAATGAATAAGGGCACACGACATGTAACAAAGGATTACACGATGTGTATTCTTGTGTTATCTAGCTAAGATACTTGGAAATTCCAGTTGGGGTCTTCATATTTTAACATTTTTAATCATTAACCAGTCTTGGTAATATTTTCAAGAAATGAACATGAGAAATAAGAGATTTAGAATATAAATCAAGAAAAAATTAAAAGGTAAAATTAATCTTAACTTTTAAATGCACAAAAATCAAATAAATAATTATAAATTTGAACATGACATGCTCTGATACCAATTAATGGTTTCAAATGTAGCAGAATCACTTCAATGGGAATAATAGAAAATAATATTTTCAATATGATGGAGAATTTAAAATATTATATGTGATGTAAATGCCATGACTAATGAAATTTTTCCATAGAATATTTACATATATAAAACTCAGAACCCAAATAGGATTTTTCATATTAAATCAATAATTAATTTATTTATATCTAAAAAATGAATATGTGGTCTTTGGTTATTTCTTCAAAATGATGGTGTCGATCATCAGAAAGTCCCTTTTCATATTAACATCAATGCACCTGGAGGATCAAAATATGGAACCCCTATAGTAGTGATCCACACATGATCCTTTAATCTCCATATAATCACCATTGGAATGATGAGTCCTAGTGTGGTGAATCAATAATCTTGTGTTGTTCTCCATGATCGCTAATCCTTCTGGATTAAAATATTTCTTATCATTATTGAGAATATGAGAGGAAGAGGGGTTGAGAGAGAAATCTATTCTATATAATGATTCCCAGTTCTCGATTAACCCAATATAATAGATATAACCATATATTTATAGATCTAGCATTTAGGTTAAATTAATATTTAATTGTGTACATGTCCTTAAATAATATTATAATTCTTAAAAAATTCATTCCATATAATAATAATAATGTTACTATTATTTTATGGTGTGAACTAACTTGCACAATGATAAATATTATTTTACCATCTTGTAAACTATTATTCATCATTGGACGTGATCTTGGTCCACTCAAATTTCTCAATATTTATTGAATACTTGAATAAATATTTCTATTCGCATAAATAAACATTTTATTCATAATCTAATGAATAAATATTTATAAAATATTCAATAAATAAAGTAAATATTTTATTAATGAACCAAAAAATAAAAAATTGTTATAAATTCACATAATCAAATAAACTATTTATTAATAATAACTAATTATTTATTACCTTGTCAATATTATATGTCAATAAAACTTGAATAAAATTATTCCTCAGTCTAGATAATAATTTTTTATTCCATTAATTAAATTCAAATAGAATTTAATCGAGATAAATGAAGACATTTTATAGATACCCAAGCCTTTACAAATGTCATTATGTGATTTTAAGCATAATTAAACATCAAATTATAAGCCAAGCAACTTAATGTCTAGTGTCTTGGAGATTAGGTACATAATTTAACATGATAACACCAAAATAAGAACATATTTTATTTAATCTTCATAAAGAGATCATAACTTCCTTTGGTATCTTACATCTGTATATGATAACATAGGGATAACATGAACAAAGGGATGATCTAAAATCTCAGTAAGGGAATAAACATAAGAATAAATCTTAGCACATGGTTTAGAAGGTATAGCATAATGATATAAAAAGGTGTGAAGTATGATTAAATATTAGGAATAATAACATTGGATAATATAATCATTGATTCATAGTAATTTGGTAGGAACATAAAACATGATTTTATCATGCTTCAAGGCTTATTGCATATAGAGGATCATGATTCAAGAAAACCACCAAGACCGTTGCACATGGAGCATGAGTCAAGGCTAACCAACAAGACCATTGCACATGATATCTCATGCGACTAAACATTACCTAATACATTGGAGCTCTATATGGGATAATCCATTATAACATGTTCATTAATATATTTTTGATATAAATAATCATACATTAGACATCAAACATAAACTTAAGGGTTACCCATGGAAAGAATTAGGTATCAAAATAATGTCATAAAGTATATTAAATGGGAATATCATAAAATTGTCTATAAAATAAAGGAATTAAATCATAATAATAAAGTAAAATAGTCATATATCATGATTAGTGATGAAAAACGTAAGTGACAACATGTAAAAAGAGTATTTAAGGAACTCTAGAATAAAAACATTTTAGTGTCGTTTAAGGAAAATATTAAAGAGAATTTAAAGAAGAAAAGGGAACAATATTTTATATAAAACCAGAAGTGAAACAAGAAAGTTTTTATAATAAAATTATTTATTTTTTAAAAATAATTTTTTCTTAAAATATATTACAGATTACACTTGAAATTAGGTAAGAATTCAGGAAGTTCCCTTAAATCTGGTTTTCTTATCGAGAAGAATTGAGTAGGGAACCTTTTAAAAACATGTATATTCCTTAAAAGGAAGGATGAATGGATCTTGATAAATTATTTTGGAACATATAAAAATTATTTATACTATTTAAATAAAAGTAAAATATAATTTCATTTGGGTAAAAAGAGAGAAAGAGTAACCCGAAGGAATAATAGAGGTTTGGGTAGATTCCCTTACCTTAAGTCTGAAGGTGTTCTTCACTTGATCGTAATGTCCTAGATAATAAAATTAGATTCATTAATTAATAATTAAAAAACCATTTCTACATGTATTTTTTTTATTATAACTTTATTAGGTTTATTTATGGCCTTTTTTATAGGTTAATATGTTCAATTTCATCATTTAGGAGCTTTGGTTTCCTTGGTTTTCATGGTTGGTTTACTTGCATACATGTACAAAAGGTCATATAAAGTGGGGATAATTATACAAAATTGAACTTATATATTATTCATGATCTTAAATAGGATTAATTGGTCTTTTATATCATTTGGTTTTATGGAATGAGAATGAATCTTCTGATAAATAGTTATGATAATTTTTTGGGTTTATTTGGGCGGTTTTTTATCACAACGAACTCATTTTGTTTTATAAATTAATATCATGTGTAAAAAATGATTCCATAACATTAAATAAGATGTAATACATATATTATAATATATTTAAACCATAAAATGTTTTAATGACCATCCTTGAATATGGTAATTGAAATTGAAAACATTGTCGTCCTTGAATGTGATGAATTAAGACATCACGGACGATGTTTTCATTTTTAGTATAAAAGGAGGAAGAAAGAGAGATGATGATGAATTATTAAATTAGAATAAAAAACATAATATATAAGTTAATAGAGTTATGATACCATTTGTATGAGGGGAGTTGAGTAGATAAAACGAAAAGAAAGGAACTTGAAAAAAATTAAAAGAAATGGAGGAGTGTTTTACCTCTTGATTCCTTCTTCTTGAGAACCTCTTTAGGGGATTGGTTTTGGTCGTTTATTCAGATAAAAATATCTTGGACATGGGTTAGGGTCTTTTTAGGATATTTTATCATAATTTTTACATGTCTAAAGGCTTGATAGGTGTTAGGAGAAGAGGTGGTGAGGGTGGTATTTATAGTGGAAAAGAGGGGGTGTTTTCTCATTATTTTACTCAATATTTTATTATTTTTTTCAAGACAAGAAATGTTTCTGATTATTGAGACTAAATAGAGTAATTTTTAAATTTTAATTATAACCACTAGTCTCTTACACCAGCCATGACACAATCATGACTCAAAAATTCATTTATTTACTTATACTATATATTGTCGTATTTCTCTATTGACAAAAAAATCCAATATTTTAAAAAAATCCCAAAAAGTCACCCTAACCATTTTTTTGAATTTATATTTAAAAAATGAACTCCATTTTATGAAAATAATTTTCTAAATATGAGAATTTTTAATCTTAATTAAAATCATCATTTACTTGGAAAATACATATTGTAAAATTATAACTATTTTTATATCACTTCGAAAAATTAACTTAGGTCTCAAAAAATTATCTTATGATTTTAAGACATCAAAATTATAATTTATTAATACATTTGATGAAAATAAATTTTCTTTAAAATTATTAAATTAGTCATATAATTGTAAATAAATATTTATGACTCACAAAAATACCAACACTTAATTAATAATTTTTAAAATATTTATTTTCTTATACTATGATATAATTATATCATAATTTCACTTAAAATATGGATAGATTTTATTTATACTTTTATTGGTGAGGTTACTATTCAATCTTCTGGTATATTATTCATAAAGGTCATTTTACTATTCCAAAGGTCAAGTTGTTATTCCTTTGGTATATGTTCCTTAACTTCTAGATATTAATTTTATTGCATTAATTATTCATTTATAAAGTTTTTATTGTGTTATTAATTTGATTTTATGTGATTATACTATATTACATAATTGTAAGAAGGTAATTTCATTGATAAAAGTTTTGGGTCATTACATTCTTCCCCCCTTAGGAAATTTCACCCTAGAAATTTCATTTTACATTTTATATTGAAAAAAGGTGTGGGTATTTTCCCTCCATCACTTCCTTCAATTAACTAGTTACCTCTTTATACTTAAGGTTCTACTATATTACTTTGACCAAGGGAGTAGTCTTATTGCATATAACTTTATCTCTATGATCCAATATCTTCACTGGTCGCCCCTCATAAGAGAGATCATTCTCTAACTATACCACCTATGAATTCATTACATATGAAGGATATAGTTGTAATTCCTCAATAGGGATATGTGTAATACATCATGTACTTGAGACATGGTTGGTGGAAGTGTTAGTTTATAGGCCACGTCTGTGGCACGATCAAGGATCTCTAAGGGGACCATGTACATGGGAATTCTCTTTCCTTTCTTCCCAAATCTCATGATCCTCTTCCATGGAGATATATGGAGGAATATGATTTCTCCTACCTTAAACTCTAGGTCCCATTGACAATTGTTTTCATAGCTCTTTTTTCAACTTTGGGCTACCTTAATGTACTTCTAAATGGTTTTCACCTTCTCCACCATTACTTAAACCATTTCAGGTCCTAGCATCTTACGTTCACTAAATTCATCCCAACATGTTGATGTTATGAACCTTTTCCAATAAATGGCTTCATATGGATCCATTTGAATGCTTGAGTGGAAACTATTATTGTAATAAAACACAACCAAAGGTAGTTATTGATCCCATACTCCTTTCAAGTCCATATAAAATGATCTCAACATGTATTATAGTGTCTAAATAGTTAATTCACATTTTCCATTAGTTTGAGGATGATAGGCCGAACTAATGGTCAGATCAATTCTTAGATAATGTTAGAGACTTTTCTATAACTTTGAGGTAAATCAAGGATCTTGTCAGATAAAATTGATAGTGGTAATCCATACAGCCTTACCACTTCTTTGATATAAATATGTGCAAGTTGATCCGGTGATAATTTCTCTCGAATTGTGATTAAGTGAGCTGTCTTTGTATGATGATCCACAACAACACATATAGCATTATTTCTTGTAGATGTATTTGGAAGTCTAGTGACAAAGTCCATGGTGATTCTTTTCTATTTAAATGTTGGTATGGGTAATGGTTTCATCATACCTTTAAACTTTTTCCTTTTAGACTTCACTCACTAACATTCCAGGCACTTTGATTTATATTCAACAATCTCCCTCTTCATATTATCCCACCAAAAGTTCTCTCGAGATCTCGATACATCTTTGTGCTCCCTGGGTGAATAGAGAAGGTTAAGACATGTGCATCATTCAAAATCTCTATATTTATCTCTAGATTTGGTGGTACACATATTTGTGACTAAAATCTTTTGACTCCATCCTCATCAATCTTGAACTTATAGAATTTGTCATTCTTTGTAGCTTCAACCTTTTTCTGAATTTCCACATCATCTCTTTGAGCATCCTTTATTTTATCCATAAGAGATAGTTGAGAAATCATTTGAGAAAAGATTCATTATGTTCCTCCCTAGATTATTACCATGTCCATCCTTTTTAGTTCTATGAATATTTGATCCTTCTCAATTCTCATCATTGATAAAGATGTAGGATCCTTTCTACTTAGAGCATCTGCCACCTTATTTTCATTACCAAGATGGTAGTGGATTGAGAAATCATAATCCTTGATGAGATATAACCATATTCGCTGGTGCATATTAAGATCCTTATATGTGAATATATATTTTAGACTCTTATGATCAATATATATCTCACACTTCTCCCCATAGAGATCATGCTGCCAGATTTTCAACATGAAGATCACATTCGCTAACTCCAGATCATGCGTAGGACAGTTTTCTGATGAATTTTTAACTTCATTAAGGTGTAGGATATCACTTTATCATATTTCATCGGTAAAAATCCTAATAATATCATTTAATCATCGTTTTACACCATAATTAGTTCTCCAATTGTCAGGAATGTGAGTATTAGAGCAGTGATAAGCCTCTTTTTGAGCTCCTTAAATATTTACTCACATTCTTGAGTATAGAAAAAATTCACTCCCTTCCATTTTATCTTTTTTATTGGTTTTGAAAATTATGATAAGTTCTTCAAAATTCATCAATAATACCCATCTAGAACATGGAAACTACAGATCTCTATTACAGATGTTGCTATGGGCCATTATTCGATTACCTTTGTCTTGGAGGTGTCTATAGATATTTCTTTGTTGGTGATAACATGCCTCAATAATGATACTTCCTCAATCTAGAACTCACATATACAATATTTTTATATAGTTTCTCCCTTATCAAAGTCTTTATAATAGTATTCAAATGCTCCTCATGTTCCTCCTTTCTCTTGGATTATATCATAATATCATCAATAAAGACTATAACAAATTTTTCAATTTAATATATAAAGACTCTATTCATTAAGTCCATGAATATTTCTAGAGAATTATCAATTCCTAAGGGAATCACTATGAACTCAAAGTGTCCATAATTTGTTTAAAAGGTAGTCTTGGGAATATCTTCCTTCCTCACCTTTAATTGGTGATATCCTAACTGAAGTTCCACCTTAGAGAAATAATTGTCCCCGCATAGCTGATCAAACCAGTCATCTATCCTTGGCCAAGGATAATTTTTCTTTATCAAAATTTTATTAAGTTCACTATAATAGATTCAGAGTCACATTTATCCATCCTTGTTCTTGAAAAATAAGACTTGTACACCCCACAGTGAAGCACTTGGGCATATAAAACCCTTGTCCAAATTCTCCTGTAACTGCTTCTTCAGTTCTTCCAGCTCTATGGTAGCCAATCTATATGGTTTATTTGATATAGGTAGATATCCAAGAATAATTTCAATAGAGAACTCAACCCCTAGGTCAGGAGGAATACCAGGAAACTCTTTGAAGAATACATCAATGTAATCCCTCATGATGGGAATATCTTCAAGAATGATCATCTCTTTTGTCTCAATCATTTGAGAGAGATATAATTACTTATAAGGTATTAGTATCCACATTTGAGATTATTATTCAAAAGAAGATCCATATTCCTCCTTAAACTTGTATAGAATTATAGGATGCTTCAGGATGTGAAGATTGATCTCCCTTTCCCGACAATTGATGTTAGATTTTTATAAAGATAGCCAATCCATGCCCAATATAGATCAAACTTCACCAAAGGAAGTATGACAAGATTTTTTGGGAGGTTCAATCTACAAAAATTAATTGAGGAGGAGTTATAAACTTTGGATGCAGTAATTTCCCTATTAACTATTCTCATTGATAACTCAACCTCCATATTTTCAGGTGTTGTTTGAATAGTTCTAATAAACTTTCAAGATATAAAAGAATACATATAACCATAATCAAATAGGTCATTTGCTATTCTTAAATGAATAACCATCATACCTGTCACTACATAGTTGTACGGATCCACCTCAGTAGTGGTGATATAATATACCCGTACTTCCTACCTTGAGGTTTTTTTTATTACCTCTAACAACCCTGGACTTAGGGCATTGGTTTGTAAAATTCTCATGTTCCTTGCTGTTGAAACACTTCACTACAAGTTAAATGTGTATTTAAACCTTCCTTTATTACTCCACATTGTTGGAATTCTTTATATACCTTTGATAGTTATTTTCTAGATTCCTTATTCTTTCATATTTGAATCATTTATTGGTCCCCTTTAGACAGTTCCCAGGATTCTTATTCCCACAATTTTTATAGGTGGGATGTTCAGTCTTCTCCTTGGCATGGTATTTATTTGTTGATCCACCCATATTAGACTCTATTTTTCACATTTTTTTCATTGGGACCATGAGACCATTGAGAGTCTCTGATCTCCATTTCTACATTGAGGGAACAACTGAAACTCTTCTCATAACTATTGAGGTCTCGAATCACCAACGCTTTTCATAGACTTGGCTTTATTCTACTAATGAAGCGATCCCCCTTGCTTTCGATGTTCATGACAAAGAGAAAGGTGTATCTTGAAAGCCTTGTAAAGTTTTCTTCATGTGTCCTGATAGACAAATATTCCTTCTCCTTAAGTTTGAGGAACTCTCTTTCCATCTTGAGACAGAGGGCTTAGGAAAAATATTTATTGAAAAATATTTTCTTCAATTCCTCCAAATCCATGGAATAAATTTCCACCATGGAATTTATATCTTTGATCATTTTCCACCACTGATCAGCTTCTCCATAAAAATGATAAATTACCATTAAAACTTTCTCTTCTTCTGAGCAATGAAGGATAGATAATATCATTTAAAATGATTTAATCTATTGTTCTGTGAGGAGGGGATCAGAAGATCCACTAAACATGGGAGGCATTTTCTATGTAAAGGATTCTATGAAAACATGCTATTTCCATGGAGATGGAGGGTGTTTCACACAATTCATGTTATTATTCATAACTTCATCCCACTAAGAAAGTACTATCATAAAGTTTTGATCACCCATTCCCATCATATTTTGTATATCATTAGATAAATCATCACATTTACTATCACATTGATTGTTGAAATGTGTTCTTCTATTTCCTGCTATTAAGTAAGAAAAATAAATTGAAATTAGGGGGCTTGAATACTTAGTTAATAATCATAAAAAGTAAAATTTAACCATAAAAGGATAAACTCTTAAAGAAAAGTATATCCAAACTTGTGATTCCCAAGGTTTCAATCTTGGTTATCCATGATCTATTTCATAAGGTATATTCTTATGGGAATTTTCTTTATTCCCTTAATAATACTTTGTGATGATCTTATGAACATGAAAAATCATATCCCCTGGGAGTGTCAAACTAGTTCTTCAATAAGGCTCATTATCGTGTACCAGGTTACCCTGAGTTTGGCTCGGGATACATTGTCAGAGTGGTTACTCCTAGGTACATCTATGCCAGAACCACATCTACTTATAGTATCCAGACATGGATGTATTTGTTTGATAAACCATTTACTCTATACTTAACAAAATTTAGGGATGTTTTCTTAGTATTATACTTATCCATAAGGTTCTTACTAAAGTTCTCTATTCCTAATCTCCAAAAGTAACTAGACCTTCCTCTAATACCAACTATAGCGACCCAAGCCTTTACACATATCATTACATTATTTTAAGCATAATTAAACATCAAATTATAATCTGAGGATCATAAAGTCTATTGTCTTGTATATTAGGTACATAATTAAACATCATAATTCCAAAATAATAACATCTTTTATTTAATCTTAATAAATAGATCCTAACCTCCTTTTAGACCTTACATTATTATAGGATAACTTGTGGATAACATGAACAAAGGGATGTGCTAAAATCCCAGTAATGGAATAAACATAAGAATAAAGCTTCACACATGGTTTATAAGGCATAATATAATGATATAAAAAGTCAAGGAGCATGATTATATAAAGAATCATAACATGGGATTTTATAATCATAGATTCATATTAATGTGTTAGCAACATAAAACATGATTTTATCATGATTCAAGGATCCTTGCATATAAATTATCATGGCTCAATTCTAACCACTAAGACTGTTGCACATAGAGCACGAGTCAAGGCTTACCACCAAGGTCATTGCACATAACGTCTCATGAGACTAAACATTACCCAATGCATTATAGTGCTATCTAGGAACACTAATATTAACATGTTCATGAATATTTTTTCCACATAAAGAATCATACATAAGTAATCAAACATAAACATAATGGTTACCCATGGAAAGAATTGGGTATCACAGTCATGTCATAAAGCATAATAAATAGGTGTATCATAAAAGTGTCCATGAAAGAAAGGAATTAAATAATACATGGAAATTCAAAAAATAAAATAGTCATAGATCATGATTAGTGATTACAAACTTAAGTGAATACATTTAAAAATATTATTTAAGAAACTTTATAATTAAAACATTCTAGTGTTGTTTAAGAAAAATATTAAAGAGAATTTAAAGAAAAAAAGGGAATAATATATTATATAAAACCAGAAGATAAATGATAAAGTTTTAATAATAAAATGAGTGATTTTATATAAATAATTGTGTCTTAAAAAATATTATATAGTGCACTAGAAATTGGGTAAGAATTTGAGAAGTTCCCTTAAATCGGGCTTCCTTATGAGGAAGAATTGAGTAGGGGACCTATTAAAAACGTGTATATCCAAAAAAAAAAAGAAGGATTAATGGATATTGATACATGATTTTGGAACATATAAGAACCATTTAGAATATTTAAATAAAAATAAAATAGAATTTCATTTGGGTAAAAAGAGAGAGATAGTAACCCAAAAGAATAATAGAGGTTCAAGTAGAATACCTTACCTTAAGTATGAAGGTATTATTCACTTGATCTTAATGTTCTAGATAATAAAGTTATATTCACTAATTAATAAGTCCATAACCATTTATAAATTTATTTTATCTATTATAACTTTATTAGGTTCATTTATGGCCATTTTTATGGGTTAAGAGGTTCAATTTCATCATTTAGGAGCATTGGTTTCCTGGGTTTTGATGATCGGTTTACTTGTATACATATACGAAAGGTCATATAAAGTGGGGATAATTATCAACAATTGAAATTATATGTTTTTAATGATCTTAAAATTTTATAATTAGTATTATATATAATTTTTTTATGGTTTAAGGATGAATCATTAGATAAATAGTTAATGATAATCGTTTGGGTTTATCATGGCGGGTTTTTATCACAATGAACTCATTTTGTTTTATAAATTAATATCATGTGTAAAAAATATTCCATAATATTAAATAAGATATAATAAATATATTATAATATTTTTCAATGATAAAAATGGTTTCATGACTAGCATTGAAGGCAGTAATGGAAATTTAAAACTTCATCATCCTTGAATGTGATGAATTAACACATCACGGATGATGTATTAATTTTTAGTATAAAAGGAGGGGGAAAGAGATATAATGATGAATTATTCCATTAGAGTAAAAAAATACAATATATTTAGGTTATTGGTGTTATCATACCATTCAGATGAGGGGAGTTAAGGAGAGAAAAAAAAATACTTGAAAAGAAATTAAAACAAAAAGGAAGAAGGGTTTACCTCTTGATTCCTTTTTCTTGAGAACCTTCTCAGGGGATTGGTTTTGGTATTTTATTAAGAAAAAAAGATCCCAGACATTGGGGAGGGTCTTGGGAGGGTATTTGAGCATAATTTGGGCAATTATTAAGGCTTGATAGGTGTGAGGAGAAGAGGTGGTGAGTGAGGTATTTGTAGTGGAGGAGAGGGGTGTTTTCTCATTATTTTACTCAATATTTTATTGTATTTCTCAATAAAATAAATAGTGATTATTATTGAGGATAAATTATTTAATTATTGAATGTAAATTAGAAAAAATGGTCACTTGCATCATCCATGACTCAATCATGACTCAAAATTTCATTTATTTACTTATACTGTAAATTTCCATATTTCACTATTCACCATAAATTCAATTATTTTAAAAAAAATGCCAAAAATTCAACCTAACCATTTTTAGAAATCTAGAATTCAAAAATGAACACCATTTTATCAAAATAATTTTCTAAATATGATAAATTTTAATTTTAATTAAAATCATCATTTACTTTGAAAATACAGATTTTAGAATTATAACTCATTTTAGATCACTTTGAAAAATCAAATAGGGTCTCATAAAATTATATAATAATAATAATAATACATCAAAATAATAATTTATGAATACATTTATGAAAATAAATTTTCTTTTAAAATATAAAATTAGTCATAAAATTGTAATTAAGTATTTATGACTTACAAAAATACCAACACTTAATTAATAATTTTTAAAACATTTATTTTATTATACTATTATATAATTGTATAATATTTTCACTTATAATATGGATAAATTTTATTTATACTTTCATTTGTGAGGTTACTATTCAATTTTCTAGTTTACTATTTATAAGAGTCATTTTATTATTCCAAAGGTCAAGTTCCTATTCTTTTGGTATATGTTCCTTAACTTATATAAATTCATTTTATTTCATTAATTATTCACTTAAAAAGTTTTTTTGTGTTCTTAATGTGATTTTATGTGATTATACTTTATTACATAACTATAAGAAAATAATTTCATTAATAAAATTTTTGGATCATTACGAATTTAGTGTGTAACCCTCTAGGATTCTTTCTCATTGACATTAGTCGAGCTTGCCAAACTCCAAGATTACAATCTAGAAATGGTTCAAGAAACCCAAGAGAAATAACTTAATGTCTCAATAATGAAAAATTCATATGAGAGCTTTCTATGTTATATAATCCCTCTGTCTGAATATCTCATCAAAGAGGTTGCACATTTGTGTCATCAACCTATATGGTCAATAAGTCTTTCTTTGACTATCTAAAATTATCATGTCGTTACACCATGGATATAGAATTTATTGTGATAATTATATTTCAATTAATGTTTTGATATATCAACTTCCATAAATATGGAAGATAAAAATCCTTCCTTGAATTTTCTATTAGGAACATATCATTCATGATGCATCCAATGTTCCCTACTTCATGCCAACATATAGCATGATAGTTTTAATTGGTAAATCTAAGTGTGTGGATCATGAAATGAATCAATGATAACCTTAAAGTCTAATGAAAATTGCACACACTCGTAAATATGAATATTAAATGAAACCAAAACATGTGGGATACCAACATGTGGGTCTATTCTCATAATATCTCGTCTTGGACATTACCAAGTCTGGACTTCATAAGATGAAGATGAACGTATTAGGAGCACAACAGAAATCGGTGCGCCAGGGATTTTAAAATTTTTTATCACCGGGATGATACAACTTGTCTTCTCGTGAAATCTAAGCCTCAGTGCAGTTTGAGGATCTCATGTGAAATTTTTATAAGAAAAAAAATAAATCTAAACATGTACCTCATCCCGAATCAAAGTGCACTCGATAGCAGCACATCATTGGAAACATTTTCTCAAAGTAACCGTGGCTGAACCCCTCTAGATTTTACACACAAGCTCCAAGAATACATGTACTCACTGTTCCTTTAATTCCATGTACTAGCACAAGGCTCTGACAAATCCTTCAGCATTGTGATGATATCCATGATTTGTTTCCTTCGATCCATTAAAGGCCTGCTTGGATCAGCACATGAAGAGAAGTTTTTTATCTCTATAAGGTAAGATGAGAGATATGACCTCACTTAGTTGGAATTAACAACACACTGATGATCTTCTCCTCTCCTCCTTGTATAGTAGGATGAGTGAATACCTAAAAATGGTTCCCCAACCCTTGGAAATATATCACCCACTAAAGAAGTAACAAATCAATTTACAATGAACTAGATTGGGTCATAAATATTATTTATATTTTATCACATACCTATAATATATATTATGTGATAAAACCAAGTCATTGAATTCAACTTGTAAATTCCAATAATAATAAAGGAGCTTATAATATTAAAATAATATCCATTCGATTAATATTATTCCTCATATTTACTGAACTTGTAAATACTTTTAATAAATAAATTCAACCCAATTATTCATAACATGAATAATAATTAATTTATTGTTTTATCGGTGATCGATGATTTGGACAACACTCAAACCCTGTGGTGAGGCCCACCATTTCCAATTTACCTATTCAATAGAATATGGTGGATTCTTGAATATGATATTTTATGTGACCCTCTAGCCCCTTATCTCGATATCAGTAAATAATATTTACATATCAAGAGTGGATTCTAGCAACCCATAAAGGTCCTTAAAGAGATAAAGATAGTCATTGCAATAACAACCGACCTATGAACACATATTGTGTAATATAATCTATTTTCCATTAAATATATCATAAAGTAGGACACACACCTGTGTCATCGTTCTTTATTGCTTTATTATTTTTTGATCTAAATGGATGGATTTATTCTCAACTACCATGGTAATGATCTTATGAAGGCACTACTATCCTAATCAACCAAGCCCAAGATATACTACTTCCTCAACCTAGAAGCGTTAAATATTTTCTTTAAAATTCAATCAATTTCATACCACTAATGACACACCCAACACAAGATACCTCACCAAGATTTCAATATCACGGTTTTTGCATGTCATCAAAGTAGATGATCAAGTGGGAAATAATGAAAATCATATCAAGTCAAGAGACCAATACACGTGTTCATAGATAGGAGTAACCAATGACCCTCAAAAATATGGGGTGTTCCTATTGGATGGTTGTTCCTAATTATCTCACTACTATATATCACCAAGTGTGAACTTTATTAGAATAAGTCTCGATTCTTATGATCCCCAATCACCAGATAGTCATACATCAACTGTGTATAGTCAGTATGATGTATCTTGACCATAGGACCTTTGTTTAAGATTAATATCATAGTATCTTGAGGCTCCCATTATAGCCTAGGATCATCTATAACATTTTTAAATGATGGTTAATCTATGTACATTACCATTAAATAGTAGATGCAGAAATTTATACTCTATAATGGTATCTGCATATCATTCATATCTAACTATATACATGATATGGTAATCAAAATTACAATTCAAGTTGGGTCTAGGGAACCCACTATTACAACACTCTCACTTGTACTGGATTCAACTTGATGATGAACCTGGTTAGCTATCACTTGATAAATATCATGTTTCTACTGAGTAACAACTTTAGTTGTTGGGTCTACCACATTTTTATTGCATAGTTATTTTGTTATATGAGACCTCATCTCCATGAGTAAAACATCTCAAGAGTTTCTATCCTTGAGTATATTTCATTTTTCTACTATCAAAACAAGAATTATTGGCTAGTAATAGTAATAGAATTATAATAATGAAAAAAAATTACTTACTATGTGTGATTTCTAGAACAAATTGTTACATTTAATACTTCTTCTTAGCTGCCTCAGAAGCTACAATGTACTCAGTATTTGTAGGTATGACACCACTGGCTTTTATGAGCCTGCCTCACTAATAACCTTAGCCTGACTGTGATATTAGATCACATTTATCTAAGGAATACTACTTTGTTTCCCCTCATAACTAGTATCCCTTCCTTTCCATGTCTTACATACATATCTTTTGTACTTATCTAGGTATGATTAGATATCTCTAAATGTTTCACTTGTAGTTCTCTTAGATATAACTGATATTTTCCTACTATAAATTTTATGTTTGGAAATATCATGTTTTTCACATATCATGGCATACATGATTGATCCATCACTAAATAGTGTGAAATTTCAACTTACCACATTAATCTCTTTCCATGTATTGTACCTATCACCTTGGAGATATTTATTCCAAGTGACATTGATAAAAATTCTCTCTTGAATTGTTCCAGATTTTATTTTTCAATACCATGTCACAATATATATGATTGACTAGGTCCAAGAAATTGTTAGATAAACTTTAGTGGTTACTATTTCCTAAAACATAGGTTTGTACTTTGAGTCAATCATTGGAGTATTTCTTATATTCTGATCTAAACTAATTGTAAGACCAAAAGTTTTTTTTCATATGTTACCAAACATATTATACTTTAAAACAATGTTTCTCCCACTAACATCTGGAAGAAACATGGAAAAGATTCGTTCCAAATAAATAATCCAAGATCTTGTTGCTTACTTTAATCCTAAACTGGATTTAAGTAACTTGAAACCCTATGAGCATTCTCTAATGTCACCATACCTTTCTAGTTAAATTGAATAGACACCTTCCATGATTGGTGGTCCTGACATCAAATGCACATTAAATGATAATAGATACTAGCTATGAAAAGTAAAATTCTAATGCATTTAGGCATAACAAGTTGGTATTACCAATCAAACCATATTTGTTCCATGCATGTACAATCCATGTATAGTATCACTTGAATACCCACCACATTATTCAAAATAAAAATCCCCTTTACACTTTGATATATGGAATCCATTATTGAATATTAATTGACCTTTTCAATATTATCTGATTTCCAAATACTACCTGCTTGTAGAAATTATTATTCTTAATGAATAATGTATCACCATCCATGGTGAATATAAAACCATCACTATGGTTTTAAACTTCCAAATCAGTGTGTTTCTATGGATAATTCTTGTTTCCCATGACTTTGTGGAACTTTTATATCATAGGGATTTCTATAATATTCTAATAAAATTTTAGGATTATTACTTCACATGCACATTATGTTTTGCTTGATGTTGGTTTTTTTTATATCCTAAAAAACTATTTACATCTAAACATGTGTCCTTATGACATAATGGATTTCCATCATACCATCCCTCATATGATATCCATTTTTCATTATAGTAGGCATATGGCTATGGGATATTTTCTTTATTTTCAAATAATGTCTTGAAATATAATGGTTGTTTCTGCAAGTTGAAACATTGATACTACTTACATCATGACTCCGATGTATAAAATATGCATATAGGAATTTCCCCATGCTACATATTGTTTATAAATGATGACTTGTAAGACTCATCATCAATTCTCCTTCTTACTATCATAAAACTGATGTGGATAAGTTAATATTAATTTATTAATTACTCAACACTACATTATATTGATCAATGAATGCTTTGTGAAGATATTCTTAGGCATACCGGCCCAAAGCATCTTATATCTTCTAACCATTCATATACTTCACTTTCACATTACTTAATTAATTTAAGGAATCTTATGAAGTATATATACCACTAGATTATCCTTGGAATAGTTAAAGCTCTCTTGATAAACTAATTCCTAAAGCTTTGTGGAATACCTTTATTTATAAAAGTTTCTTTATCCAAAATAAATAAGTATACATGTTGATAATACCTAAGGTGTTTATCTCTACTGAGTCTAAATACCAAAAATTGGTATATCCTTGACATTAATTATAGTTTTACTTAACAAAAAAATTCTTTTTAAAAAAGTGGGTAAATAAGTCTTACATTTTATATTCATCATGTCTTTCCCATGATTCATGTATTACTAAAATATTAGTTGGGTATGAAACACCACAGATAACATTCATTCCTGAACATGGAATGATGTCACTCAGTTTCCAATGGACATATGAGATAAATTTTTTGGTTATACTCAATAAAATTTATAATTTAATCATATACCTATCAAGTTATGTGTTTC
Organism: Viscum album; assembly: GCA_963277665.1. Classification (NCBI taxonomy): domain Eukaryota; kingdom Viridiplantae; phylum Streptophyta; class Magnoliopsida; order Santalales; family Viscaceae; genus Viscum; species Viscum album. The sequence goes on along the minus strand of OY728137.1, from coordinate 297,723,729 downwards.
TCACGTATGACTTAGGAATCACCCTTTCTAATCCACTTGGAGAACACACCTTACTTCTAGTAATATTTCTATTACTTACTTGGTTACTATATCTCGATACAAATATGTGATAAACATATTGTATTTAATACCCAAGAAGTATTTTAGTAGCAACACATATAATTGATGAATATACCCTAATGAAGAAGTGGGTACTTACTTATTCATTTCTATTTATTGCAATTATACTTCCATAGATTTATTTTATGATATGTGATGTGAATAACCTCTTGTTTAATAACTATTTTTTTGAAGGATATTGTGAAGGTTCCTTTGGCTTCAGTCTTTCCATTGTCCTTATGGACTTTCCTTTCAACTTATTCAATATAATAACTAAAGATTTATCAGTCTTTAATATTCTTATTGCTTGGTAAATTTTACCCAAAAGGTAATGAAGCATTTACTCCATCCTGTTCCTTTTTCAACCTTAAACAAAAGTGTAGAAAATGGGTGAAAATGATATTAGAGTAGGATGTATTGAAATATTATAATTTGCCTTTCAATTAAAACAAATCCAATGTAGTCATTACCAATTCATATCTATGATTCTCTTTCCCCTTGGAAACTTCTTAGAGATGAGACTACATGTTACATCATCCATGTCATGATATAGTGACCACAATTGACATCAAACATTGATGATATCATAATGAAATAACCATCATATTCCCTATACATGAGTCTCCTGTACGAAATTTTATACCCTAGCAGATTAGTATTTTTATATTAATTACTGATTTAGACATAATTGAATAATTAATTAAATCATTAAATGTGCCCCACTATTTTATCGAATTTTAGGAACCCTCTGTACTTGAATCAAAATACTATGTATCTTAATAATTATAGTGGAAAGGATCTTTGAACTTCCCTAAATAGTCTACAAGATTTGTCTACGCCACTACTTAGAGGGTTTAAGGTTGGAATTAGATTGGCCAGCCTCATTAACTTGTGGTTTCTTGATCTGTTGAGTGAATTCCCAGCTTTTAAAATCAAAAACTTATTTTACTCAATTATTTCCTCTAAAATTAAAACAATATATCCTTGGATAATTATTTTCTACAACATTAGTTAAGTCATCCCATCACTCTCATAAGAACTCCCATGTAGTAGAAGGCACCCTCAACTTTGGCTGACAAGCACATCAGACACCCAGTTTTTTTCAAATTTCAATGATGGATGGAATTTTGTGAATTAATATTTCTTTGAGTGTTTTTATATTTTTATCAATGAATGTAATCCATTTTGATTAATATTGTTCAATCTATGTTGTCACACTCACAACTGATCATTAATAGAAAAAACATTCATCACTTCTTTAAGAATTTTACTATTTAATATTTTGCTTTTTCTTTCACGTTTTCATAAAAGGCATAAAATAATAAATAAATTCATAAAGTAAATTAACTACCTAACTAGTCTTAATCATATAAAACTGAATGATCTATTTAAACTCAATGTAACAACCATGACCTAGGGGTATCATACCTAAGTCGTGGCTTGCCTCATGATGCAAGTAGCATCATCTAGTGTTTCCACTTATCATCTAATTTTCACCTTCAATTGGTGTTGTTTGCATCATACACCAACCTCGTCATGGCGAAGTTTACATCATACATCTTCTCCAATAAAAGTACATGTGTAATCGCACATAGGCAAGGGTAAATTGTGATTGTAAGGTACTACAGATAAATTGGACACATAGGAACTTATACATTTGGACCAAAAATAAGACAATGCATGAACCATAAAAAAATAATTAATTATTTACAATCATCACAAATAGTTAAATAATAAATAAAATAATTCATACATATATAGGTTAGTGCTCAATATCAATCAATAGGTAAAATAACTAAAGCATATTAAAAACTAAATTTCAATAAATTAAAGTATGTGCGTATTTTTATTAAATTAAATGAATTGATCAAAACCCAAAAAAAACTTTTGATGGAATGATATGGGGAGGCCAGATCTGGGATAGTGATCTCTTCACCAGTGGAAAGAAGGTGGACCACTAAATTTTTTCTGCGAGAAGGGATCGCCTCTTGATTTGGTGATGGGGTGTGTCTTTTGCCTAATGGGAATCGAATCACCAGTGTGCATGATGAGCGGCTGATTGAGGGTGGAGTTCATCCAGGGTCATCCTTGCTAGGCGTGGTGAGTAGAAGTTGTGGTTGTGGGTAGGCGGTGCTAGGGTTCCAACTGGTTCTGGGTAGTGGCCACAATGGGTGGTGGGTAAAATAAAAGGAGGAGACACAGCCATGGATGCTTTCAACTGGGAAGCCCCATGTTGGCCTACGATGGAGGAAGAAGAGACGGGGGGACCACCCACCCTCATATTTTCAGAATTTATTTATCAAAATTTTCATTTTTATGACACCACCCCACTAGGTAAAAAGGGTTTTCCAAAAAAACACACCCCATTTGATTTTTTTTGAGGAAAAATCACACACCATGATTTATTATAAGACTACTAAAGATTATGATAATAAACTAATAATTATTATTATAATAACTATATTATTACATTTTTGGTTCCACAATATTGTGGAACGAACGGGTGGTCGGAAAAATTTGGATTAACCAAAATCCCCACTTAAATCTCAAACAAATAAAATTAACATATATAAAATATATGTTTTAAAATTTTAATACCTGATATCAAAGAAATCAATTCATATTAATGACTTTGAATGTTCGTAACTTGGCCATATGAAATCAGATTGACTCACTGTCAGTGGTGTTGGGACCAAATTAATACTCCCAACTTAATTTAATGCAACTTGATTTTTCTTTCCTCAAATAATATACCTGATCTATCTAATACTAATTGAAGGTACCAGGGCTGCAACGAAGCTGGTGGGCTGGTAATTTTAAAAAAAATCATCACCGAGATAACAAAACTTGGTATCTCAGGAGATTCGAGCCCCGGTATGGTTTGAGGATCTCATGTAAAATTACTCAAAACACAAAAACAAATTGAAAAGTTCACCTCATCCAGAATCTGAGCTTTCTTAAAAATAGGTCATCATTAATGGCCATTGCTTGAAGGATCTAAATATGAACTCCTCAAGATCATCCACACACACTCTAAGAATCTGTGTTCTTGTCGTTTATCAAATTCCGCATTCTTGACCAGAGATCTGATGAATCATTCTGAATTTCATTGATCACCATGATTCATTGCCTTTGATCCGTTGAAGGTGTTCTTGGATCAGCGCTCAGATAGAGGTTTTATCTCTCTAGAAGGTGGGGGGAGAGATAGGCTCTCACATCATTGGAATGATCTGTGTGCTGATGAGCTTCTCCTCTCCTGCATATATAGTGGGTTGTGTAAATACCTAGAAAGGGTTCCCCACCACCCAAAAATATATCACTCAACAAAGAATAAATAAATAAATTTATGAAAAACTAAACTATTACATAAAAATTATTTATATTTTATCACAACCTATAATATATATTATAGGATAAAACTGAGTCATTTAACTCAACTCATAATTCTCACTAATATTAAAATAATCTGGAATATTAAAATAATATTCATTTGATTAATATAATTTCTCATATTTACTGAACTTGTGAATACTTTTAATAAATAAATTCAACCCAATTATTTATAACTTTAATAATAATTAATTTATTTATTTATCATTGATCGATGATTTGGACAACACTAAGACCCCATGGTGGGGACCACGATGTCCAATTTACCTATTCAATGAGATATGGTGGATTCTTGAATGCGCTATTTTTTTGACCCTCTAGGACCTTATCTTGATAGTAGGGAATAATATTCAAAGACCAATAGTGAATTTTATCAACCCATAAAGACCCCTAAAGTGATAAGGATATTCATTACAATGACAACCAACCTATGAACACGTATTGTGTAATATAATCTCTTTGTCTTTAAATATCTCTTAAAACAGGACACACACCCATGTCGTTATACTTTCTTGCTTTATTATTTGTTGATCTAACTGAATGTATTTAACCTCAACAACTATGTAAATGGTATTATGAAGGTACTACCATCCAGATTAACCTAACTCGATATATTTTACTTCCTCAACCTAGAAGTGACAAATATTTTCTTGACCATTAAACCAATGTCATACAACCAATGACACATCCAACAAAAGTTACCTTTCCATGATCTCAATATCATAGTTTTTACCTTGCATAAGAGTACATGATCAAATGGCATGCAATGATAATGATCTCAATTCAAGATACCAATACACATGTTCATAGATAGGAATAAAAATTAACACCAAAAATGTGTGGTGTTCATATTGGAAGGTCTGTCCTCATTGTCTCACTACTAGAGATCACCAAGTGAAAACATCATGAGATAAATTCTCAATGATTATGAGCCCTCAATACCTAATAGTCAAACATCAACTATGTCCAGACACTATGATGTATCTAGACTATAGGACCTTTTTTAAGATTAATGTCATAGTATCTCAAGGTTCTAATTATAGCCTAGGATCCACTATAACCTTTTGATATGATAATTAATTTATGAAAATTACCTTGAAATAATGGATGCAAAAAAATTATACACTATAATGGTAAGTGTGCATCATGTATATCAAATTGTATACATGATAAAAGTAATCAAAAGTACTATTCAAGTTGGTTCTAGGGAACAAAATTTTACAACAGAATCCTTATCCACTTATGATTACTCACACCAAATATTATACATATGATGTTCCCTTTCATAGTATCTTATCCAACCATAGAACTATATTTAAGAATATCATCACAACACTTCAAAGTTCTCATCATAGTGGGGAACTTATATTAACATATCAATATGATAGATACTCCATCAAATTATCACATTAAATTTATGTAGAAGAACAATCGATATGTGGTAGAGTATTAGAATTAATATTCACTCCTTTGAATATAAAAGTAATCTAAAGTAAAAATTAGTTGGTTATGGGGAACCACCTCTAACAAACTACCACTTTCACAAGAGTCAAATGATAACTACTTGTTATCCATCACATGTTAAACATACTTCTACTGAGTATGCCTCTAGTTTCTAGGACTACCACATTTATGTAGCTATGATTGGTTAAGACACATGTATGTGCAGCAAATCTATTTACTGCAACATTAGTATCTTGAAAAAATACATCAAGTAGTGATGTGAGAAATTATCCACCTCTTGTTACCATGTCATAAACCTAACATCCTGACTAAATCTATAGTCAAATATTATCATAGAATGAAAAATCTATTTCTTTTGGTATAACCCAAAATCAGAATAGGATGTCACTAAACCACTTATTAAGATGTACCAGAAGTCGTAATATACTCATATAGTGATGATATAGAAACCACTGAATTTAATAAGTTTCTCTTTCAATTTCTATATCCTTAATGATGATACTCGATCAAATTGAACTAAATGATGATAATTGTTCAATTCCCTTGATCACTAGTGTCCCCACCTCTCTAGAAACCAATAAATAATCTATTTTTACTTTTCCAAGTACTTTTAGATAGTTCTAACTATAGCTTTATCCAATTATGTTAGATCGGTTTGATATTCACCTAATAATATTAAACTTTAGTACATATCATGGATCATGAGATGAATTCCTATAACTTAATCTTATTAAATTTTTTTAATCTCCATAACCCATTCTTATGCACATGCATGTTCTACTAAAAGAATAATGCACCAACAACAATTCAGTATTGAATTATTTCAACTTGTATTTTCCAACACTATTTTAATATTTGTACTATGACTAAATTTAGAAACACATATATCCATTTTTGTAGATCTTTTTATGCATAAAACAATTTATAATTTAAGTCAAACTTAGGGAAATTTCATTCCTTAGTCCTAACAAACTGGTAAGACACAACAATTATTTTCATATGATATCAACCTATTTATATTTAAAACTTATAGCACTCCCACTAACCAGTTAGAGACATATATCACACATTCATTTCCAGATGAATATTCTTTTATCAATATGCATGATTTATTCATAAATGGATTTATGTAATCTATATATGTTATTGGAATTTATAGATGTCACCCACCCTTTTAGTTATTCTATGTAGACATATACAATAGTGTCCCTCTTTTTGTCACATCATATAGACATATTCTATAAGAATTACCTTAAATGAGGTGACCTTGATAATAAATATCCCAATATAAATTTCATAGATATACGATTTGACAAGTATAATCCAAATAGATTTTATTTAGGATGGGTGGTGAATAAGTTTTATCACATACTAAACCTTTCAATAATAAATCATGTAACATTGGTACCATCTTGTACCATCCATGTCCAGTTCATCTTGAACAATATCCATGAGTACCACAACTTAGAAATATTTAAAATATATATTCCTATAATTTTGATACATGGAGTCCATTACTTGAATTTATACATACCTTTCAACTTTATAATATTTCCATTTACTAATTCTTTTTTGAAATATTTTTTCTAGCCCAAATGGCCTGAAGGCCTTCTTTTTTATTTATTTTTTGGATAATCCCCCTTTTAAGGGTTTAAGGGGAATCCTTATATGACCCTTAGGCCCAAGGAACAAGGCTTATACACAACCCAATACATGACCTTAAAGGCCCAATACCTGACACACTTGAAACAGTCCCTCCCCAGCATCTGCTTCTTAAAGGCACCTAGCTTCCCACCTCACATGGCTGATTGGCTAGCATTACCCCGTGCAGATCCATAACCTATAAAAGTTAAGTATTCTCCCAATATCTTCAAATATATAGTCTTATTTTAGGTAAATATAGTTTATCCTATCTAGATGGTAGTATCCTTATTGGATATAGAATTATTAGATCAGATGAACCTTAGTGTTTTATTATTCATTTGAAGTTAAGGCCATATTTTAACAAATATTTCTCAACAAACACTTATTTTAGGGTCCTCATATATTCTTATCATATAACAATTGATACGATATCCATTAGAAAAAATGGTTTTCATATGGTTGGTTATTTCACTTCTATTTGTAAAAAATTTCTTGGAATGAATGATGGAAATTTTGAAATATATATAAAACTTATCATTAATATTCTTTTTACTACCATCATGACATTGATGTATATAAGTAAATGTGAGGTAGTTATAACCTTTACATCATATATATGATTAATGATTACTTGGATAAGATGTTATCTGACAAGCCAACTCCGAGATTCCTCAATCTTTACCAAGTGCACTTATTTACTTCACTGAGTATTTCTAAAATTTATTAAAGGAATATCATTAATTATATAAAGTTATCCTTATTTTAGAATGGTTAATGTGGCCATATTTAACCAACTCTAAAAAAATATGACATCCCTTTATTTAAAAAGGTTTCTTTATCTAAAACATGATAATTAGTTTTTTTGCATATCTAGTATATTAGTGAAATTGAGACTAAAAAACTTTAATGGGAATAAATAGGTAAACTACGTTTAGTTCAATCAATCAGTGTTTTATATATTTTATTTAAGAAACCACACAACACAACAAGCATCATGTAAAATAGGGACTATGGAGGTCTAAAGTGATGGAGCCCTAGAGCATCCCCTCTGACCAGGTTCTCCCCCTTTGAAAACATGAAAACAATATCTAGAGAATAATTTGTGTTCTTCCCATGGGTTGACAACATGGAAAGAAATTCAGCAACCTTGTTCCCCTCACACCACGTATGAAGTATGTCGATGTTGGCATCCATGAGACTGAGGAATTTCCTTATGATGTGGGATATGGACCATGGGGTAGGGCACTTACCTGACAAATATTTTTAGATAATGATGGAGTTAGTTTTCACTACACTAAGGGTAATGTTCCTCTGCCTGGATAGTTAAAGACTAGAGAGCATCATCAGGGCTTCATCTTGCAAAGAGTGACCCATTCCATAATGGGAAACAAAATCATCCATAACCACACCCTTATTTCCATGAATCACTCCACCCCACTCATGATTCCCATAGTGCACAAACCATTAGTGTTCATCTTGGGTCCCAAGGGATGTTGGTTCCATCAAACCCATTGCCCCTGCTTTCCCTCATTGATAGGGTTCGCTAACTGATTATGTTTTGAAATCGGACTCATGGTGGGGGAATCCCTCTATCCTTTTCTCAGAAAAACCATATCCAGAATCAAACACTTAGCCCCTGAAACCACCACCCATTGGGAACAGGTGGCCACCTCAAAGATGGCCTTGTTCTGAGCAATCCAAATGCGCCAGTAGCCTGCCGCAAGGACCAAGGCATGAGCCTTAAAATCTGGCCCTTGGCCACCTCCACCATGAAACCATCTCTCAAGGAAATAAGACTTCATCTGGTCCATAGATACCTAGCCTGAAAATACTTTGAAAGCTGACAATACTACATTGGCCTAGTCTCCCATAAAAAACAGGTGATCTTTAGTTTCCTCCCTATTCTCCCTCCAATAGTAGCAATATAAATCCATCTAAATTCCCATCCATTTTATAATATCATCAGTTGATATTGCACCATTCCAAATCTTCTAAACTAGGAAATTATTTTTTGTTAGGATTTCTTTAATCTAGAGAGTTCCCCCCATGAATCGGTTTGGTCTGAAGTCGTAAAGGTCCTGTGGAAGTCTAACATTGAAAAAACACCAGAACTCAAAGATGTGAAGACACATTTATTCTGATCATCATTCATGTCTATAAGGATGAAAACTTCATGTTGGTTGCTATTCATAATCACTACAATGATGGTGGAATACATTCTAGCTTTTCAGAAGGAAATGTTAGTAACTGGATAGCCTAGGAATCCGAGACACCAGCTAGACCAGTTGTGATGCCAAAAAGTGATCTCCCATCTCCTGAAAATCCAACTAGAGTGTGGTTTCATGGATGTGATCAGCGGAGAAACCACAAGCCCAATAGAATAGGAATGACCAGCCCAATTCCCCTCACCCTTTTTATACCTTGATTATATAAATCTACCCCATGGAGAGTGGCCCTCGATAATATCTTAGGCGAGCATAGCATTCATGGCATAAAGTGTACCTGAGATGCACCTTATGTCGATACATCCCTCCTCCAGTGGCTTGGAGAGTCTCTCCCAAGATGTCCAATGACGATTCACATCTGAATGTGCCTCCTAGATAAAGAAGACTAGGATCCTGTCAATACTAGAAAGCACACCCTTCAGAACTTTAATGGAAGAAATCACATGGACCGAGATAGAGGTCAGGACTCTATTTACCAGGGTGATCCTACCTCTGAAAAATAAGAACTTACTCTTCCAGTTTGTGACACGACCAGTAATCAGAGTGACAATATGATTAAAAAATAGGACTCACGACAATTCAAGGGAAGCGGGAGTAACTAGGTAGCTCATTGGGAAAGATTCGTGTTTCATGTTTAGATGGTCACTCAGGGTAGCACTTCGAGAATCTGAGCACCGGATTATAATGTAGAAGATGGTATTTCTCCGATTAATGAATTGGCCTCTCTAGAAACTATAGTCCTACATTATCCTATTTAAGACCTGAATGGAACACCAGTTTTCATTGATAAATATGAGTGTAACATTGGTAAACATAATGTGAGAAATCTAACTCTTCCTCTACCTACGCCAGTAAGGAGAAATTGAACCGTTGCTGAAGTTACTATTGGTATGTCGGATGAGGAAAACTTGGGCCATTATGAAGATACACGGTGAAAGGGGGTCCCCCTATATCATACCACAAACCATCTTAATGAAGTCGTGGTGCTTTCCCATGAATCGAACAGTAATCCATGCAGAACTGATGAACCAAAATATTAAATCAATAAACCAAAAAGAGAATCCAAATATAGCAAGTAATTTGATGATAAAACTCCACTCCATGTGGTCATAGGCCTTTTCCATGTCCAGAATAATAGAAATACTTGAACCATGAGCCTTAAAGTTAAGATCGTCAATAACATCCTGAGCCAGAGTGATCACCCCTGAATAGAACTTCCCTTGACGAAGCCATGCTGCTCATCCGAGATTAGGTTGGGAAGGTGGACTACAAGTCTCCTATTGATGATCATTTCTATAATTCTATAAGGTACATTACACAAACTCATGGGAATATAGTTTTGGATGGATGAGGGATCATAAATCTTAGGAATCAACACCAGGGTGGTGATACAAGAAATTCGAGGCAAGAACCCAACCTTGAAGAAGTCCTAGATAGCCGTAATCAAGTTACCCTTCATCGAGTCCCAAGCCACCCTATAGAAAGCCCCTAAGAAACCATCCGTCCCCAAGGAACTCTTTGGATTAATGATCAACATCGTCTTTTGAATCTCCTTCTCATTTGGAGTAGAATACAAAAGATCATTGTCCTTTCTAGAAATGGGGATAGGGATCACCTCCAAAAATTCCTCATGACTGCTTGGATAACCCTACATCATGTGAGGATTAGGTCCTACCATCATATCTATGAAGTTCAACTTAGGCATGCTCCCAACAAGGTCCCGATCATCAGTGAATTTGTCATCTTCAAGATGTAGATTCAGCCTAATCAACCTGTGTTTTTCCTTGATGCACGCATGGAAATAAGCAGAGTTGTGGTATCCCTCATGAAGACACTTTATCCGTTATTGTTTGTGAGCCACACTTTCATCTATTAAAACCATTTCTTCCGGACTATCCTTCTTTCAAGAGATTTCCTCAAATAGGTCATCACGCCAATCAGACTCCAATTGAATTTCCATGGATTCAATCTCCTCTGAAAGAACATTCAAGTCACTGTGCCAGGGGGATGTCTGCTTAGTCAGACTTGGATATCACCTTTCAATATTCTTAGTTTGTTGTGTAAAGCCAGTTATCTAGATCCTGGTATAGATTGGTACCATGAGTCCCTAACAGCCTGGTGAAATCCTGAGAGGTTGTGCCAAGTGTGAGAAAAGACATGGCGTTGGTTTCATTCCGGTCACAGGGAGAGGGAGACCAGAATGGAAGAGTTATCAAATAGTATACGAACAATTTGTGAGACTTTGGAATTGGGTAATGCTGAAACCTCCTAGACATTAGAAATATAGTGATCGATCTAAAACTAGGTGTATCGGCCTCTTCTTTGATTATTTCACCATGTATAATTGTTGAAAGTGAATCTCATGACCATGAGACCCTCGTGGGCCATGAGATGAACAAAATACTCACTAGATTTGCGAGGGAAGATGTTGCACCCTTTATTTTCATCAGTATAAACAATGATATAAGAATCATCTCCAACAAGACAAGGAGATTCCCCCAGGTCAAATACTTCAAGATCCTTCCATAAGGACTCTCTTCTCATAGCATCGCAGTTACCATACACAAGGGTGACAAGGAAATGAGAAGTCCTAGCAATGATTTCATTGGTTATACTCTGATCCGAGGCTTGAATCAAGTTAAAAAGGTATATGAGTTCCAAAAGATCTAGATATATTGGTTGGTTGGGATTTCATGCATGCAAGCCCTAAGATTAATCCTAGTCTCAAACTCTATAATTTTTGAGGATGACTGCTTTGGTTACAAAACTACCACAATAGAGGCTTTGTAGGATTGGGATTCAATAGCCAATAAATATGTTTTTCCCTAGCTCCTAGGCCACAGGAGTTCCAGATGATTATAGGTATCAATGAGAACAGGGGAGTCGGGATTTGTCCCCATGCATCATGGATCCAGTGTTATTAAAAGAAGGATGGGGGGCCTTTTGTTTGGAATGAGACCTGGTATGGTTTTCAATGTGTTTAGGAGAGGCTTTGGCCACAGGAGGGGTAGAGGGGACCAAGACCTATAAGGGAAACCAAAAGATTTGAAGGGGGTGCCTCTCTAGGGGGAAACTATGTTATCCGAGGAGAGGAACTAGATGGAAATGAATCATAAAACTCCAAGCATCCAGAACAAACTAAATAAACCATCAGTTCCAAGGAGGGGGGCTCCTTGACTAGGGACACCATGGCCTAGGGGGAGGATGAGATGAATTTCGGCATGCAGACAACACAATCATCCAGAGCAAGGGGCCTCATAAGGTCTCTGGAAATGAACTCCATATGAAAAGAAGGACCCAAAATCTAGGGGAAACAAGGAAAGCATACAGAAGGACATCTTTTCCTTAGAGATCCCTCAGACGGGTTTCACAAGTGGGCTCCGTGAAGGGAACAAAGGATAGGCAAGAAGAGGTGGGTCCATAAAGAGGGGAGGATCCAATAAGGATAGGATTGGGCATAGGCACACCACCAGGGGAAGGAGGGGTAGGGGAGGCACAAAGGGCACATAGGTAGAGGTCATAGAAGAGGAAAGAGAAGGAAATTCAGGCTTCAATGAGGGGGGAGATGGTTGGGAGAGAAGGGGGACTGATCTACCTAAGCATCGTGTTTATTCTTGTACATGGGAAGGCAATGTCCTTGAAGGTGACAATAGGATTAGAACCTAGAGGCTGAGGGAAATAGAAGTATCTAGGACTAGAAAAAAGCATCCTGCACTCTCTGAAAGATTCTGTAAGGAAGAGGTGCCGAGATATCCATATCAACACAGATCCTTACCAAAGAGGAATCAACCAGGAAAAAGGTTCGATCATCTGCATAGAGAAATATCCCTAGGTATTTTCCAATGGCTCGCAGGAGAGACTCATTAATAAAAGGAAGGGGAATCCCGGGGAGATGAACCCAAACCGCTGCTCACAATGAATATTTCCCATGGTGGACATCCATAGACCAATGGGATAGAACAAACTGCCACCTGCCCATAGACCTATGAGACTTGAACCAAGCCTGGACGAAGTCCGCCTCCGAAGAAAGGACCACACAGAAAGATCTCCAGTTGAGAGATGAGATATGAGCTGAGGCATCCAAACCCCAAAAATCCACGAAACTATGAAAGGTGGGTAGCGAGGGTTTTCCAACGCCGAACCGAGTTACTAGTATCCATTTGAGCAGAACAATGGCATCATATAAGGCAGTAAGAAAAATATCCAGAGATGGATAGGACCCATTCACAACACTTGAAACCACTACCGGCAGATCAAGGTTAATTTTAGAGAAGAAGGGTGCACGAGACGATGGAGGGAGTTGACGGAGAGCATCCTTAAAGGAGATAGGCAGTCGAGGCACCACAAGAGAGCTTGGAAAAATAGGGAAAGTAATCTGAAGAGGACAAGGCGGCAATGGACCAGGATCAAAAATCGACAGAGGTGGGGTTGCCGCCTGCCCTACAAGGGCTGATGGAGAAGAAGTGGTTGGATGAATTTGAATTTATGGAGGTGTGTGCAGCGCATTCCAATTGGTAGAAGTCATTCCAACCAGTATCCTACATTTAGTTTTTATTTGATAAAGAATCATATTGTCATAATACGGTAAGAATCTTATATTTTATATTCATCATTTGTTGCTATGGATATTTGTGATTCAACAGTTACTGAACTGTTAGTTTAGTATTTAATTACCATAACAAAATTTATTCCAAAATGAAATAATGTCTTGGTGTGTCTAGATATACACTGAGATAAATGTTTGGTATCACATATTAAAAACTAGAATCAATCCAATATGGAAACGATAAATAGTTAAATCTCCTTGGATGACATAGGAGTATCCCTTTCTCAGTTCCTTTTGAGTTTTTTATACATCCTTTCTATTATTTGTTGTTTCTTGTATCTAAATACAAGTATATTGTAATCATATTATATTTAATACACAATAGGGGTATAGAAACTTGATGCATAAACCTGAATTGGATGCAGCTACTTTCGTCTTCAAATTATTGTAATTTCTTTTATAGTGACAATTCTTTCCACATGAGAATACAATAGCATATTATTCATTATTCTTCCTTTGAATGTTTTGTCTCCTTGAAGGACATTGCAAAGGATATTTTCACTTTAGAATAGCCATGGTATATTTAGGGTTATTATTCAAACTTTTCACTAAATTGTGGGGATAAATAAGTTTAAACCAATCCTTATTCACTTGGTGAAGTATGAAAAAAATCTTCAGTGACTTATCTATTTCATTTATCCAAGATTGGATAAATAAGGATAATCTTAGTGTTATGGGTAATAAGATAAGATTAATGGATAATTTATTATCCCAATGGAATCCTAATTTTTTCAAATAATCAATATACCTTAGCATTATGAAAGGATAATTAGTATCTAGATTACCATGTTCCAGTTTACACTAATATAGTGCATTAACAATCATATCTATTTCAAGTATTTGACTCTATTTATCAAGAGAATAGAGATGATATATTATGGTGTAAACATCCATGTCTTTATGTTGTATCATCAACTCTCCATAAATAGTTGATAAAATAACACAACAAATATAGGAAGTATCCTCAATGTGTCTCTAGTAGGAATCCTTTTCACCTTCGCTCGCCTATTAGGGTGAAAAGAAGGAATAGGGGATTCCAGCACATAATACAAACTTTATAATAATAATTTATCACATAAAATAATGCACCATATTTGGAAATTTGTATTTCTAAGGACATACCTTGAGTAAGTAATGGTCGTACTGTTTTCATGGTTTTATTCATTTTCTAAAATAATTAAAATAGATGGTTAGTACTTCACTTGATTATAGTTTATATGAGATGTAATTAATTTTATTTTATAAAGTATCCAACTATTTTATCAATTCTCAATATCCCACACTATTTAAGTTTGAATGTTTAGTTTCATAAACATTTTAGTGTCAAGGATCCATATTCTCCTTCACATAGTCCCAATAAGGGTTGGCCAATCCACTTGAAGGTATTTAGGTAGATAGGTCTTTTCCAACTATGGTATTGTAGCTCCTTGATCTATTGAGTAGGTTCCCTAATCCTTAAATCCTAATTGGTATTTCCTCGACACTTGTATCCAAGTTATGCCAAGTCAAGAAAGGGTTACACCTCTTGATGTAAAATGGTTATGTCAACCCAAAACATTATAAATAACTCCCCGTATAAAAGTAAGTTTCCCAACAAGGGTTGGACAAACACTTAGTTCTATTGGTTTCATTCCCAATCAAGTAATGGAAGGATAAATCTAACTTAATATATATTTGAGGTATTTTATTTGATATGCATATATTTCATCTTGTTTTATCATTTACATGTCTTGTTAATATTAAGTGTATTTTACTTAATTAATTAACCATGTTGGAAAAAATATTTATGCATAATCCATTTACTTATATTGCATATTTGTATATTAATTCATTTATTTGTGTGATCGTAGTATTATATCCAAAAAAAATAAAGAAAAAGATATAAATAAATAAATGACCCGATCATGAGCTTATATAATAGTTGATTTATTAAGAGGATAATAAATCAACCATTGTCCTAGGGGAAATAACTTATTATGATGGTCTTGGAATGAGTTGTATTATTCCATGTATCCGTCTGTGTATCACCTAGGTTGGAATCATCACAACTCCGTTTTGAACCTCCTCCATGTGCCTTAAGATAATCAATTTATTACCTGTATTTATAACTCACATGAATCTGAGGGGAAACAAATCATTGGTTAAGGGGGATTACATAAATAACCTTGAACACACTGGTCCTACATAGTAATGGAGGAAGGGATGATATGCAAGAAATCATATTTAATTTAACAATTAATAAATTAAAACCTATGTAATGAAATAAATTAAATAATTACAACACTTACACTTGTCTTGGCCAAGCCCATTATTGGTCATAAACAAGAAACAATTATAAATTTAAAATAATTAAATAGCATTCATTTCAATTCCTTTGTTAATAAGTTAAAAGGCATATAAATTAATCCTATTAACTTTATTATTAATAAATTTATTCATTTAACCTTATTTCATCTAATCATCCAAAAAAATTCCATTCATAATGATTTTAAATAAAATAATTTATTCTATTTTATTTAAAACTATATAAATTAGTACACACCTTTGTACTTGGAAGAAACCCAATGATTATTTATCTAAACTACTCAGTGTGGTTTAACTGTAAACAATCCATTCATATGAAATATTGTGTGAGTGGCATGTTTCATAATTTCACATCTTGTACGGTCAACTTAATAACCCATTAAAAATATGAAAATCATGTAACCTACACAATTTAATGTGTTGCGTATTTAATATACAATACCCATACATGATTCATAATTTGGAATTTTACACAGAATTAATTACACATTTAATAAAATATAAAACCTAATGACGGGTGAATACTGTCAACTTAATGACCCATAAAACTCAAGTCAATATGGTTTAAGGATTAATTAATTAATTTTAAAATTTCTTTGTAAATATGTAAAGTACATGTCATATACAAGACATATACTCAGCATGTATAGGATAGCTACTCATCATGTACTTATTTTTCATTGAATATTTTCAGTACACTCTTAGGGACTCGGTGTGTACTTGTCACAAAAATTTATGATGTACATGGTGTGTCTAAAGAATACCTGGTGTGTACTTATAGTTACATGATTTCTAGTCTGTACACATCATTTATTGAATACATATAGTGCATTAATTACACGACACAGTTTGACCCCATGGTTTTTGTTTTGAGAATGCACGGACTACACTATGTGTAGTCAAACTACACGGCATATACTCTCGAAAAATCGTGTTCCACCCTAACCAGTCTGCACATGGTGCATTTATTTCATGTGGCATGCACTTATTACACGATTTCCCAGAATCCACATGGGAATCATTGTGTAATGAAAAAATATACAAGGTGTGTAAAAAAGGATTACATGCTATTAATTTTTGTGTAATCCTAAAAGGATCCCCTCCACTTCCAGATGGAATTTTCATATGTAAAATTCATTTATCATTAACTGCTCTTGGTAAAATTTGTCGGAAACAAATAAGATGAAGAATATATTTAGATGATAGATCAAGAAAAATTAAAAGGTTAAATTAATATTAATTATTAAATCATCAATAATGAACAATCAAATAAATAATTATAAATTTGAATGTGACTTGCTCTGATACTAATTGAAGGCTTAAAGCTCAGTGAATGTGCCTTAATGGTAATAATGGAAAATAAAATTGTAAATCTGATGGATCATTTGTGATATTTTACAAGATTTAAATTTCATAACCAAAAAATCCCAAGGGATATTGATATATGTAAAACCCAAAACCCAGAGCGGATCTTTTCACATTAAATCAATAATTAATTTTTTAATATCTAAATAAAAGAATACTTGGTCTTATGATCATTCTTTGATGATGATGATGTTGATCATCTGAAAGACCCTTTTTAGATTACAATTTTTGAGCTTGGAGGGTCCAAGTGTAGAATCCCTATAGCGGTGATCCACACATTCTCCTTTAATATCATATCAATCATTGATGGAATAACAAGTTCTAGTGCAGTGGATCAATAATCTTGTTTTGTTTTCCTTGATCACTCATCCCTAGAGCTTGAAGGATTTATTCTCATTCTTAATAATATGAGTGAAAGAGGAGTGGAGAGAGAAATTTTTTGTGCGCAACGATCCTCAATTATTGATTAACCCTACACAACACACATAACCATCTACTTACAGATCTGTGGTTTTGTTAAAATATTATATAATTTCATATCAGACCTTAAATAATATTACAATCTTTTAATAAACCTCGCACCATATATGTAACACCCGAGATTTTTATGAGAAATATTTTGTTTTTATGTTATATACATCATCAAAGGAATATTTCACTACACACAACACTAGCTTGTCTTTCTTTACACGTAATCGCGACCTTCCTCGATATCTTGCGTTGTATGCAATATCGAGTTTATCTAAACAACGATATGCTATTAAAATATTATTAAAACTAGCTGTTATGAATAGTAATACCCACTTTTTGAAATTTTATAAATTTTATATTTCAAAATGGACTTCATTTTTGGATTCGGAATATTGAAATTATCCTACGGTGAAATTTTGGTATTTTTCTGAAAACTTTCAATTTTTGATGAATAGTGAAAACACTAGGTTACTATTTAAAAACGGACTTTTAATTTAAATAATTATTTATTTTATTTAAATTTATTTTAGGTAAAAATTGATACATAATGGCTATATAAGTTCAAATTAATTCATTGGATTCATTTTATAATAATTTTAGATATAATAAATTTTATTGAATTTTTTACCGTCTTTTACCCACCTCCGATGAGAATTTGAAAATTTACAAAAAACTTAATTTTACTACTTCTATGAGTGGAATTTCGAAAATTAGAGAGACACAGTTAATATCACGGAGTAAAATGTGGTTCGATAAGATAAAAATAATTTTGGATGAATAGTAACTTTTTACTTTTCTTCCACAGTTAAAAGTAAATATGGTAATTAAGGGTAAAAATGATATTATTATTACCCTAACACATGTCCTAATTCTATTGGATAAGTTTAATTCAACCAAAAACAACCTTAGGAATAAAATATGACCATTTAGGTCCACTTGTATTAGATTAGGACATTTATTATTATTTTATTTAAAGAATAGTTAAAATAGTTAAAATCAAATTTTAACAACTAAAAAATTTTAATATAGGGATATACATAAGATAAATTAGAATATAAATATTCATTATAAAGCTAAAAATATTTTATAAATAATTGTATTTTATTTATAATTTTTAGAATTTAAATAATTTAATTTATTTATGACACAATGATGATGCAGTAATTAACTTATTAAGGAAATATTAACATAATCGATATTATAAATACCCACATAAATGTAATTTGAGACTTTTTATGAATTAAATTAATTTTATTGGTTAATATGACATATTAGTATTGATTTAATTAACTTTGTTCGAACTAATCATATTGTTATGATTTTCACCAAAATCAATTACCAAATAGTGTCAAAATTGACATAAAATAGTTTTTAAAACAAATATTATATTATTAATTGTTATTTTCTTCCAAAAAATATAAGGTTCGGACAAATGAATTAGATAAGTTTATATATAATAATAATGAACCACTTGGGGTTCGTTTGGCTTGTTATAGTAAGTTTATTAACCATAGAGTGTAAGAAAACAGGAAGACACGGTAAAAGTTAAATTATTTAACTTAAAGTTAAATCTAAATGATAAGGTTAAAATAGTAACCTAAACTTGTCTAAAATCTATTGGTTGAGAGTATTTCGACCCATACCCACCTTATCTTCAAAATAAATCAATTCTGAGCTATTAAAAACCAAATATGACTTTATAATAAAATCATATTTTATGTTTTTCCTAAAGTGCCCCTCTCCTCCCTTATAAAAGGGAACCTACTCTCTCTCATCCTCACACCACTTTGATCCTTAAAGCTCGTCCAAACCCTACCAATTTCTCTTCTACACTTTCCTAGAAACATCCTAGAGGTCCTGGTTTTCTTCAAAGACCATCTTTAGTGCCCTAAGAGGAGGTTAAGAAGAGGCACTTCAAAGAAGAGGTAATATCTGTTACCGATTCTTTCAACATTATTTCTTCTTCTACTTCTTCTTCTTTAGTTGTTTAATTATGAAGTAATAAAATCAGTATCACTCATATACTGATATGTTATTATAAATATTAAACAACTCTATTTCACCTTCTATCCATCCTATGAAAAATGAAATCACCGCGCGTGCGTACGTACGGAATACCGTCTCCATGCCGTGGTGTAATCTGTTTTCCACCACCATCTTACTTGGATGGGTATAATGGTGTAAATAATAACTATATATGATTATTTTAAATTGATATTGATTCTGAAATAGTATACATACACTTCAATACAATTTCACGATCATGGGAACGATATCATCGCTCGTGCGTACGTACGGCCTACCGTCTCCACGATGTGATGCGACTCGTTCTACATGATCTTCATTGCATAATGATTATATAAATGAATTGAATGGATAAATATGATATATATTACACTAATACCATTCTTTAAATGAGGTATCTATAACCAGAAAAGAATAATAAGAATTTATTCTACAAAACACGCATAAGAACAAAAAGCAATAAACACCTGAATAACAAGTACCAATGAAATATTACTAATAAAAAGCTAATAATATGACAATATATGATATCATTACAATTATTATGTTTCTGTAATAAGTCAATAAAATTATTTAAATCATTATACAGGAGGTTCGGACACGTACGAATCAAATCGGACCTAAGGTAAGGGAAAATCTCGCAATCTCATTTTTATCCGAGATTGTTTATACTTCAGAATTTACTGGGGAATATTTATCATCCACATCCATGTTTCCTCAATATTTAATATTATTTATATCCTCCTAAAATTGTTTAAATCCAATTTTACCCTTCGGTGAGCTTTTAGTAAAAGATATGAAAGGAATCTTTTGTCGTTTTTAATACGAGCTACTTTTTTGACTTTTCTGGACAAAGTACAAGAAGAATGTTTTTTTTAACTTATACGGCATGAATGGATTTTTAGAACATTATTTCCATGAAGCATCCTTTAAAAGTTTTCAATTTTATATTTAATTAACTTTTTTTAGTTTAAAATTTTATGACATGTTAAGAAAAGAAAAATGTTTTTGAAGAAGAAAGGATATTTTCCTCAAGAATGGAGTTCAAGTGTTTTATCAAAATTATTTTCCATATAAGATAATATAGGGTTCTATTTATATCCCTATTTTTACATTTATTTTATTATGTTATGATGGAATTATTTTTATGTTGTCATTTTATCTTATATGGATTATGTTATGATGGCATGATGTTTAAGAATCCCATTTTTATTACATGGGTTATGCTATGATTTATGATTTTGTGGAACACATAAGAATGGTTTAATTATGAGATGGGTGGGGCCTATATCTTCCTACAATTAATTGGGTAAAGATTTATATCTCATTAGATAGACATGGCTGGAACGGCAGGTTAATCTGGTTTAGTGAAACAGGACTGAAACGAGGAGTGAACTCTGTTCAGAAATGGACTTTGTCCGCTAAGATAGTCTTGGAAATGAGTCTTGACTACTAAGAAATGATTCTCTATGATTATGTGTGTATTCCACAAAGTTTCATGTTTTAAGTTATGATTATTGGGATTACATTTCACTATTATGATCTATCCCATGTTATGAAATTATGATCTCTTTTGTAGGTTAAGATTTCCAAAATGTTATGTTCTTATGAATATGATGTGATTGATATTTCTTTTGTTTACCCATACTGATCATTTGAGCTCACCCTTTTGTATGTTTTCTTTTCACCAGGTCATGAAGAAGGGTATTAAGTAGGATATGCCAAAAAGGGATTCTAGATATGATGAAATAAATGGGAGACAATGTAGATGCTTTATGAACCAGTTGTTTATGTTTCCTAGTTTCTAAAGACACTATACCTATATGGTCCTACCATGGTTTTGTTATATGTTGTAATAAGTGTGCTTCAATTTTGAAGTAATAACAATGTATGTAATGTATGGGTCGTTATAGTTGGTATCAAAGGAAAGGTATAGTCAACCTTTGGAAACTAGGATGTGAAAGCCTTAGTAAGAACCCTAAGGATATGTCTAAGCATAGAACACAATCTTAGTGTTTTATAAATGGCCATGAATAACCTATGATAATACCTTAAGTGTGAAATTTTATTCTTGATTATGTGGTCTTCCTATTATAATTTGTGTTTGTCACACTATTTTTCTTGGTTTTAGTCAATGGTTGGAACCCAAAGGAACCATGTTAATGCGGAATACGAAGGGCAATGAAATGATTGTCCCCCTAAGTAACCAAATGTTTTGGGAGATGGAATTCAAAATCTTGTATCCATTCTCACACAACTTTCTCAAACTATGAATCATGCAGGACTTCCAAACGAGAAAAGGAAGGAGTAACATTCTGTTGAATCCTTCATGAGGCAGCGTCCACCTTCATTCAGTGGGTCTATTGATCCATTAGTGGCTGAAAAATGGATTAGTACCACTAAAAATATATTTTTAGTTCTTCAATGTTCTGAACATGATAAATTCATCTTAACAGTATATCGTTCGGAAGGTGATGCAGATCAATGGTGGAATCTTATTAAGAATATGAGGCAAAGGGATGAAATTGAGTCCATGTAATGGGACGAGTTCAAGAACTTATTTTTCAATAAGTACTTCCCTCGTATTCTTTAAACAAAGATAGAGAAGGATTTTCTTGAACTAAAGAAAAAGGATGATGAATTTATTGGTACCTACGAAGAAAATTTTACAAGACTTTCAAGGTGCGCTTATGGCATTATTATCCAACCTAAGAGTAAGATCGATCGATTCTTTAGTGGCTTAAAACCAAGTCTTCGAAGGTCGTTAGCCATAAGGGACTTCAATAGCTACGAGGAAATTGTTCGATGTGCTCTCAAGGTTGAGATGGAGATTGGTATAACCCATCAGTCATATGGGTTTAATAAGAAGAGGAAAATGGAATTCAAAGGGAAATATAAAGAGCACACTGAAAAGAATATTAGTTTTCCCTTATTCTCAAATTGTGGAAAGAAACACGGAGGGAGTTGTCTTAAAGGGACAAGTAAATGTTTCAAATGTGGAAAAGAAGTTCATCGGGCATTTGAATGTCGCAATGATGGGAAGAAGATGTCTAATGATGCAAACAAAGAAAAGGCTACACAGAGTTCACCTCCTACACTTCAATGTTACAAGTGCAAAGAAATGGGTCATTATTCCAATCAATGCCCTAATCCAAGGGTTGTTTATGATGATCAACGTCAACAAACTCTTAAGGCTAAAGACAAAGGAAAGTCACATGAAATTTCTATCGGTGATGTGGAGTACGATAACGAAGTGGTGAAAGGTACACTTACCATCCACTCTAAAGTTGAAAATGTTTTATTTGATACTGGATCCACCCACTCTTTCATTTCTGAAGAATTTTCTAAGGGCATCATAGTATTACCTCAACAATTAGATGTTGAGTTAGCTGTGACAACCCCTAATGGCACAACAGTCGCATCAAAAGTTTATAATTCTTCTCCGATTGAAGTTTGTGGGAAAGTGCTTCTTGAAAATCTTGTGATCCTTCCTATAGTGGAATTTGATGTGATTCTTGGCATTGATTGGATTTATTTATATGGATCTCATATCAATTTCCAAAGAAGGGAAGTCACATTTCATATTCCAGATCAATCTATGATCATCTATTGATGCAAGTATGAACATAACCTTCCAGTGGAAATTTCTTCCATCTTATGGGTCTTGATTCCACTAAATGAAGGTTATTTATCTCAAATGGTTGGAGAGATACTCACGATTAGAATATGCCCATTGTACGGGAGTTTGATGTTGTCTTTCCAGAGGAATTTCCTAGTCTTCCACCAAATCGTGAAGTTGAGTTTTCAATAGAACTCATACCGAGTGCTTTACCTATTTCAAAGACACCTTATAGAATGGCCCCAATTGAGTTACAGGAATTGAAGAAGCAACTCCAAGAGAATCTTGATAATGGATTCATACACCCTAGTGTGTCACCTTGGGGAGCACCTGTTCTGTTTGTTAAGAAGAAAGATGGATCAATGAGACTCTATATTGATTATTGAGAACTTAACAAGATCAGTATCAAGAACAAATATCATCTCCCATGCATTGATGACTTATTTGACCAACTACACGGAGCTCAATACTTTTCCAAGATTGATCTTCGTTCAGGGTATCATCAATTAAGGGTCAAAAGGGAGGATATACCAAAGACGGATTTCTGTACAAGGTATGGACACTATGAATTTATAGTGATTCCAATTGGTCTTACTAATTCCCATGTTATCTTCATGGATCTAATGAATAGAGTCTTTAGATACAATCTTGATCTGTTTGTGGTAGTCTTTATAGACGATATTCTTGTCTATTCGAAGAGCAAGGAAGAACATGAAGATCACTTGATAATTGTATTGAAGACCCTGAGAAAGGAGAATCTTTATGCCAAATTTACCAAGTGTGAACTTTGGATTCAAAAAGTTTCATTTTTGGGTCACATAATCTCAAAAGAGGGGATATCTGTGGATCCAGCAAAAATAGAGGTTATCAAAAGATAGTCGAGACTAACAACAGTAACTGAGATCCAAAGTTTTCTTGGTTTGTCTGGATATTATCAACGTTTTGTGAAAGATTTTTCACGATTATCTAATCCACTCACCAGGTTGACTTGAAAAGGAGTTAAGTTCATTTGGATGGAGGAGTGTGAAGAGAATTTCAAGGAGTTAAAAAGAAGGTTATCCAGAGCACCTATGCTCACATTGCCTTATAGTGAAGAAAGATTTGTGATCTACAGTGATGCATCTAATAAGGGATTGGGGTGCGTTCTCATGCAAAATGATATGGTGATAGCTTATGCCTCACGACAGTTGAAAATCCATGAGAAAAATTACCCAAATCATGATTTGGAGTTAGCTGTAGTAATCTTTGCATTAAAAATATGGAGGCATTATCTTTATGGTGAAAGTTGTGATATTTATACTGATCATAAAAGTTTAAAGTATATTTTCACACAAAAGGAGCTGAATATGCGCCAAAGAAGATGGTTGGAGCTGATTAAGGATTATGAATACTCAGTTCATTATCACCCTGGGAAAGCAAACAAGGTGGCAGATGCATTAAGTTGACAAGACCATGCTAGCTTATCCATGATGAGGATCAAAAAAGATCCAATATTTATGGATTTACAAAGTATGGATCTTGTAATTGTAATAGAAGGGGAAAAATCTTATCTTTATCAAATGAATGTTCAACCATCTATACATGTGAAGATTAAATAGGCACAGAAAGAAGATGTAGAGTTACAAAAGAAGGTGAGAAATGTTCCTGAATTCAACCTTGATTATGATGGAATAATAAAGTTTATGAATCGGGTTTGTGTTCCTCCCATCCCAGAATTAAAGGAGCTGCTGGATGAGGCTCATAGTTCTTCATTCTCTATTCATCCTGGAAGCACGAAGATGTATAGGGACCTGAAATAGTACTTCTGGTGGGATGGCATGAAAAGAGATGAGGCTGAATATGTCTCTCGATGCTTGGTTTGTCAGCAAGTTAAATCTGAGAGATAGAAGTCTAAGGGGATGTTACAACCATTACCCATACCCGAATGGAAATGGGAAAACATCACTATGGACTTTGTCACCGGACTTCCTAAAACATCCAAAGGCAATAATGCTATCTGGGTCATAGTTGATCATCTTACAAAGTCATCACACTTCATTGCTATTAGAGAGGATTTCTCTCTTAATCAACTTGCCAGGATATATGTAAAGGAAGTGTTAAGATTTCATGGAGTGCCACTTTCCATTATATCTGATCGAGATTCGAGGTTTACCTCAAAGTTTTGGCGAAGTCTTCTGCATACTCTAGATACAGAGTTGAGTTTTAGCACTGCTTATCATCCTCAGATAGATGGTCAGTCTGAGAGGACAATTCAAACTCTAGAAGATATGTTGAGAGCTTGCTCTATGGATTTTAAAGGTGGTAGGGATCAACACCTCCCTTTGGTGAAATTTTCTTATAATAATAGCTTTCACTCTAGTATTCAGATGGCTCCTTATGAATCTCTCTATGGAAAGAAATGTAAGGCTCTAACTTGCTGGGATGAAGTTGGGGAAAGAAAGCTATTAGGACCTGATCATGTTGATGAGATAGTAGAAAAGTTGAATCTATTCAACAACACATAAGAACAGCTCAGAGTCGACAAAAACTTTATGCCGACAACTGAAGAAAAGACCGAGAGTTTGAAGTGGGTGATAAAGTGTTCATACGAATATCTACTTAGAAGAGAGTAATGAGATTTGGAAAGAAGGGAAAGTTGAGCCCTAGGTATATCAGTCCTTTCGAAATACTGGATCATGTTGGGAAGGTAGCTTACTGATTGGCGCTTCCACCAAATATCTCTCAAGTTCACGATGTGTTCCATGTATCTCTCCTGAGAAAGTACATACTCGATCCTTCACATGTACTCAGTTCAAAAGTTGTACCGCTAGAGCAAGATCTTTCTTATGAAGAACAGCCGATACAGATTCTGGATCATAGCGAAAAAGTCATACGGAACAAGACCACTCACTTGGTGAAAGTTTTATGGTGGAACCACCAATTAAAAGAAGCTACATAGGAGCTTGAGGATATGATGAGGGAGAGGTATCCTCATCTGTTTGTTACAAAGTGATGAATTTCGAGGGCAAAATTTATTTTAAGGGGGATAGAATGTAACACCCAATATTTTTATGAGAAATATTTTGTTTTTATGTTATATACATCATCAAAGGAATCTTTCACTACACACAACACTATCTTGGCTTGCTTTACACGCAATCGCAACCTTCCTTGATAGCTTACGTTGTACGCAATACCGAGTTTCACTAAACAACAATATGCTATTAAAATATTATTAAAACTAGCCGTTAGGAATAGTAATACCCACTTTTTGAAATTTTATAAATTTTATCTTTCAAAATGGACTTCATTTTTGGATTCGTAATATATAAATTATCCTAGTGTGAAATTTTGGTATTTTTCTGAAAACTTTCAATTTCTGATGAATAGTGAAAACACTGGGTTACTATTTAAAAATGGACTTTTTATTTAAATAATTATTTATTTTATTTAAGCTTATTTTAGGTAAAAATTGATACATAATACCTATATAAGTTCAAAGTAATTCATTGGAGTCATTTTATAATAATTTTAGATATATAAAAATTGTATTGAACTTTTTACCGTCTTTTACCAACCTCCTAGGAGAATTTGAAAATTTAAATAAAACTTAATTTTACCGCTTCTATAAGTGTAATTTCAAAAATCCGAGAGACACTATTAATATCAAGGAGTAAAATGTGGTTTAATAAGATAAAAATAATTTTCTGTGAATAGTAACTTTTTACTTTTTTTTTCACGGTTAAATGTAAATAGGGTAAGTAAGGGTAAAAATGATATTATTATTACCCTAACACATGTCCTAATTCTATTGGATAAGTTTAATTCGACCAAAAACAACCTTAGAAATAAAATATTACCATTTATGTCCACTTGGATAAGATTAGGACATTTATTATTATTTTATTTAAAGAATAGTTAAAATAGTCAAAATCAAAGTTTAATAACTAAAACATTTTAAATATAGGTATATAAATAAGATAAATTCAACTATAAATATTCATTAGAAATATAAAACGATTTCCTACATAATGGTATTTTATTTATAATTTTTAGACTTTAAATAATTTAATTTATTTATGACACAATGATGATGCAATAATTACCTTATTAAGGAAATATTAACACAATTGATATTATAAATACCCAAATAAATTTAATTTGAGAATTTTTATGAATTAAATTAATTTTATAGGTTAATATGACATATTAGTATTGATTTAATTAACTTTTTTAGAACTAATCATGCTGTTATGATTTTCACAAAAATCAATTACCGAATAGTGTCAAAATTGACATAAAATAGTTTTTAAAACAAATATTATATTATTAATTGTTATTTTATTCCAAAAAATATAAGTTTCATCCAAATGACTTAGATAAGGTTATATATAATAATAATGAACCACTTGGGGTTCTTTTGTCTTGTTATAGTAAGTTTATTAAACATATAGTGTAAGAAAACAAGAATACACGGTAAAAGTTAAATTATTTAACTTAAAGTTAAATCTTAATGATAAGGTTAAAATAGTGACCTAAACTTGTCAAAAATATATTTTTTGAGAATATTTCTACCCATACCAACCTTAGCTTCTATCTCAGCCAAATTCTACCAATTTCTCTTCTCCACTTCCCTAGAAACATCTTAGAGGTCCTGGTATTCTTCAAAGACCATCTTTAGTGCCCTAAGAGGAGGTTAAGAAGAGGCGCTTCAAAGAAGAGGTAATATCCGTTACCGATTCTTTCCACTTTATTTCTTCTTCTACTTTTTCTTATTTAGTTGTTTAATTATGAAGTAATAACATCAGTATCACTCATATAATGATATGTTATTATAAATATGAAACAAACCTATTTCACCTTCTATCCATCCTACGGAAAATGAAATCACCGCGCATGCGTACGTACGGAATACCGTCTCCACGTCGTGGTGTAATCTGTTTTCCACCACCACCTTACTTGGATGGGTATAATGGTGTAAAGAATAACTATATATGATTATTGTAAAGTGATATTGATTCTGAAATTGTATACATACACTTCAATACAATTCCACAATCATGGGAACGATATCATCGCTCGTGCGTACGTACGGCCTACCGTCTTCACGATGTGATACGACTCGTTCTACATGATCTTCATTGCATAATGATTATATAAATGAATTGAATGAATAAATATGATATATATTACACTAATACCATTTTTTAAATTATTTATCTATAACATAAAAATAATAATAAGAATTTATTCTACAAAACATGCATAAGAACAAAAAGAAATAAACACCCAAATAACAAGTAGAAATGAAATATTACTAATAAGAAGCTAATAATATGATCATATATGATATCATAACAATGATTATGATTCTTTAGTAAGTAAATGACATTATTTAAATCATTATACAGGATGTTCGGACACGTATGAAGCAAATCAGACCTAAGGTAAGGGAAAATCTCACAATCTCATTTTTATCTGAGATTGTTTATACTTCAGAATTTACTGGGTAATATTTATCATCCACATCCATGTTTCCTCAATATTTAATATTATTTCTATCCTCCTAAAATTTTCTAAATCCAATTTTACCCTTCAGTGAATTTTTAGTAAATGATATGAAAGGAATCTTTTGTCATTTTTAATACGAGGTACTTTTTTGACTTTTCCAGCCAAAGTATGAGAAGAATGTTTTTTTTAACTTATATGGAATGAATGGATTTTTAGAACATTATTTCCATGAAGCCTCCTTTACAAGTTTTCAAGTTTATATTTAATTAACTTCTTTTAGTTTAAAATTTTATGACATGTTAAGAAAGGAAAAATGTTTTTGTAGAAGAAAGGATATTTTCCTCAAGAATGGAGTTCAAGTGTTTTATCAAAATTATTTTCCATCTAAGATAATATAGGGTTATGTTTCTATCCCTATTTTTACATTTATTTTATTATGTTATGATGTAATTATTTTTATTATGTCCTTTTATCTTATATGGATTATGTTATGATGGCATGATGTTTAAGTATCCCATTTTTATTACATGGTTTATGCTATGATTTATGATTTTGTGGCACACATAAGAATGGTTTAATTATGAGATGGGTGGGACCTATATATCCCTCCAATGCAGTGGGTAAAGATTTATATCTCATGAGATAGACATGGCTGGAACGATAGGTTAATCCGGTTCAGTGAAACAGGACTGGAACGAGGAGTGAAATCGTTTCAGAAATGGACTTTGTCCGCTAAGATAGTCTTGGCAATGAGTCTTGACTACTAAGAAATGATTCTCTATGATTATGTGTGTATGCCACAAAGTTTCATGTTTTAAGTTATGATTATTGGGATTACATTTCACTACTATGATCTCTCCCATGTTATGAGATTATGATCTCTTTTACAGGTTAAGATTTATAAAATGTTATGTTCTTATGAATATGATTTGATTGATATTTCTTTTGTTTACCCTTACTGAGCATTTGGGATCACCCTTTTGTATGTTTTCTTTTCCCCAGGTCAGGAAGAAGGGTATTAAGTAGGATATTCCAAAAAGGGATTCTAGATATGATGAAATAAATAGGAAGTAGTGTAGATGCTTTATGAACCAGTTGTTTATGTTTCCCAGTTTCTAAAGACACTATACCTATACGGTCCTAACATGGTTTTGTTATATGTTGTAATAAGTGTGCTTAAATTTTGAAGTAATAACAATGTATGTAAAGTATGGGTCGTTATAATATATTATTATTATTATTATTATTATTATTATTATTATTATTATTATTATTTTATAGTGCATGCTAGCTTGCGCAATGATAAATATTGTTTTCCAACTTCTAAATTAATATTAATTGATAGATGAGATCATGGTCTACTTGAACTCCTTGGAATTTATTTAATACCTGAATAAATATTTTTATTCACATAAACAAATATTTTATTCACAATCCAATGAATAAATATTTGTTAAATATTCAATAAATAAATTAAATATTTTATTCAAAAACGAGAGACTGAACATTTGTTATATATTCACGTAATAAAATAAATTATTTATTAATAAATAATTATTTATTTATTACATTATGAATATTAGTGATCAATAAAACTTGAATAAAATTATTCCTCGGTATTGAGGATAAAATTTTCTTTCATTAATTAAATTCAAGTATAATTTAATCGAGATTAATGGAAGTACTTAGTGTGTGAACCTATAGTATTTTTTCTCATTGGAATTAAGAATGCTTTCATAAAGTCCAAGATTATTGTCTAGAAATGATTCAAGGCTCCCAAGATAAAGAAATTAATGTCCCAAAAATGAAAACCACATAAGAATACTCACTAGGTAATATAATCTCTTTGTCTCAATATCTCATCAAGAAGGTTTCACATATGTGTCATTAACCTATATGATCTATACATTTTTCTTTGACTATATCAAATAATCACATCATTACACCACTATCATGGAATTTATTTTTATGGTTATATTCCAATAAAAGGGTTGAATATTGACTTATAGAAAGATAAAAGGGATAAATCCTTCCTTGACATATCCATTAACAACATGTCATTCGTAACGCACCACACGTATCCTACTTACCACCAACGTATGGTGTGAGGGTTTTGCTTATTAAATCTAAGTGTGTGGGTCCTGACATGAATCAATGATAATATTAAAGTCTAAGTACCATTACACCCTCTCACAAATTGGGATAACTGATGAAATTGAAACATGCGGTATTCCTACTAGAGGGTCAATTCTCATTATCTCTTATCTTAGAGATTACAAGTGTTAAATTCATGATAAGAAGCCTCATCCACTTAAAAATACTCTCAAATGACATTCTATATGTTATGTTCCCTTTCATAGCTTGTTATCCAATTGTAGAACTATATTTAAAAATATCGTCATATCACTTCAAGGTCCTCATCATTTTAGGTAAATGTTCTGACCTTATCAATGTGACATATACTAACATTATCACATCAAAGTTGTGTTGAATAAAAAATCAATATGTGATAAGGTATTTAATTGATATTAATTCCTTTTAATATAAATGTAATCTAAAGTAAAAAAGTAGTTGGTTCTAGGGCACCAACTCCAAAAAAACAACGCATGCACTTCTGAGCCAGAAAGGATGGGCCACACCCTCCTCTATGGGTTGACTCACCTCATAAATGTCCCATTATAATTTTTGGGATTAAGACCCTATGATATGAAATCCCTATTCCAGGCTCAAAGGGACCCTTCCTACATCTTACACTATATCAATGTGTACTTGAGTCTGTAGCTTTGCTTGCATTATTGTCTGCATCATCAGTCATAAATATCCAAGAAATCCCCCTAAAAAGAGGTTGTTAGGGGTTGAACTCTGGTCATATACTTGAAAAATATCAATATATAAATATTTTTCAAATTATATTATTAATTATATAATTATAAAATTGAAATTAATAATTTTACTAATTATATTTAAATAGATTTATAATTTATAATATATAAATATATTATTATTAATAATTATAGATGTATATGTTGTATTGATTTTATAAAAAAATATAATTAATTATTAATTTCATTTAAAAATTGTTAATTATAAATAAGATTATTATTATTTATATAAATGAGTAGTTTTTTTGTAGGGGGATCCCCCCCTTTTATTGAAACAAAAACACCCCTCTTATTAATCTAGGTAGATGGGTCCCATAACATGGTCATTAAGCCTAGACCCATTGGTCAAACATAAATGAATAAATATTTTAAAATGTAGAATTAATTATATAAATGTGTAATTATATTCATAAATAATTATATATATATATATATATGGGAGATGAGATTACAATCTAAAAATATGCACACACCCAAGTCCCTTAGTGGGTCAAGCATTATCTCTCTCCACAAGAATCGGCAAACACCCACTAAAACCTTATTATAGTCTATTAATGGCCTAAAGGAACCTTCTTGATGGAGTGACCCAAAGGTAGTGTTTTTCAATGATTTTGGAGCCTTCTGTGGCCTAAGGACCTTTGAAATGTGGTTCGAAGGTCCATCTTGGTGAATAATACCTGACTGCTATAGTAACCGACTGTTATCGATGTCGTGGTACTACTATAGTGATGGTTTTACACCTATGGGAAATACCACTAAACAAAATCAAACTCTTGTTTAATGTAGTACTATGAGGTGACTTTACCATTCAGGTAAGCCCCAAATTGAATTCATAAATAATTATACGTATATATAAAAAATTATTGGAAATAAATATATATTACAAACTTCTGAAATATAAATATTAATTATTAATTTAATTTCATAATAATGTACTAAAAATTTATTAAAGTAATGTAATTCTAAATATAAGCTAATTTTATAAAAAAAAATAAAGATTTAAAGTTTTTCATTTTTTTTAATTATTTATTTTTATATATTATCATATTTATTCACATATAAATATGTGTGTGTGCGCACACATATCTGAATAACTTAGTGAAATATCTATGTAGGTGAACCCAACATATACATGTGTACAACCAATGTATACAATTCATATAATCTTGATTTTATTATAATTTTTATATAAAATAAACTAAAATTAATTACTATTTATATATATATATAGAATATATATATATATATCATATAAAAATTTATAAAATTTTAAATGTTTAATTAATTCATTCATTAAAACAATGAAGTTATAAAATTTTCATTGGTAATCAAAATATATAAATATTTTAACTTAAATAAATAGAGAAATATTTTATCAATGCAATTACTAGCTCCCATAAAATATATAAATATTTTACACATGGGGGTCTTACAAGATACACAATGAGGCGTACTTCGGGGTGCATGTGAGTCCTCAGTCCCATGATTTCATGTTTTATTCATGCCTAGGTAGGGTTTTAGCATGTGATATTGAGGTTTTGGTTAACTACCTCGATCATATAGAATGTTATTGGTATGGATAAATTTTCCCCTCATGACCTCTCACATGAATTTTTCAACATTTAACCAATATTTGTGCCCATTTTTATAAATAATAAACATATGAGAATATTAAATCTCATTGCATAATGAAAAACTAATGGGTTTATAAGATTTAGATAAATAATTAAACATAAATTTACTTATAAATTATGAATATATCATTAATTAAGTGATTGGTTATTCACAAACATTTCTTAAACCATCACAAAATATTATAATGAAATAATAATTAATTTAACCTTTTCATATAATTTTAAATCATTTTTTAAAAATTATCAGAGAATAATTTTAAAGACTTTTATTGACTTCTCACCCATCCCTCTCCTCTCTATAGCCCATCCTCGCTACTTTTTATTGTGATTTCTCTCATCTTCCCACATTAATGTCACTGATATCAAGCTATAAGAAAAATTAATTTTGATATCATAATATTAAAAAAACCTTTATATTTTTGTTGTTGAGAATTATATACAACAATGTTAAAAAATATGAATGTCGTTAAAAATAATATTAAACAACAACTGCTAAAGATCAGTCTTTTATATGTGCTAAAAATGAACTGATGTTATAAGCACCTTTAAAATTTGGTCACTTTTATCACTACTTGAAAAAGCACTGATAAAGGTCAGATTTATCAGTGCTAAAAAATGTTATAGTTCTATTTATAAAAAAATAAATAAAAGGGTTTTGGTGGGAACAATATTTTATGGAGGTTAGAATTAATAATATGAAAAAAAAACTTGTGTAATCTCATATTGAAAATGAGATAAAACTCTCAAGGCTCCCCTATTTTCAAAAGGACCTTAGGAAGTGTGTTTTCCATAAAAAAATATATTCAAAAATGATATTAATATTATTTTAAAAAATAATTTTTTAGTGAAATGTTTTTTTAAATTATATATATAAAAAACAAAAAAATAAAAAAAATTGATAAAAACTGACTAATGAAGAGATTAGTTGTGACGATTGGATTTTGAAAGTCAAAATCCAAATGGTTAACTCCCTCCAAAGGTTGTCTTGTTTAAATTGAATAAATGTGTCTTTTGATAAAAATAGTATGAATCACACCAGTTTTTATCTATAAATAAGTGGGATTTCAAGATAAATCTATTCAATCCAAGATTGTTAGATAAATTCCTTCAACATGAAAATTATAGGTCTGTTGAAATTTGGTGTTCAGAATTCAAAAAATCTTGGTGAAATTATAGATGGAAATTTACGTTAAGAATCATACACCAACAAGTGGGGGTGGATCGGACCCTTTTGGATAGTGAATTTCATTCAGGCATCAAGATTCAGAAAAATCATCTATCTTTTCGGTATGCCTTCTTATTTTCCAACAATGTTATTCCCCTATTTTATTAATAAATATTATCTCTTTAGATCACAAGTGAAACACTATGCATAATAAAGGTTTATTTCTATTTAAACCTTTAATTAGTATTAATATATCAAATTATTATCATATTTATAAGTTATTGAAACATTAAAATTGATAATATTTAAGACAAAATGAAGATATCATATATATAATGATATTTTCATCCAACATCTCATTTAGTATCACTTTTATGGTCATGTACTTTTATCCTTTTCATGAACTCTCTAAGGGGTAAACTCATTAACTTTTTTAATAAGTGGCACCACTTATGAGTTCACATAGGAAATATATTACAATGTTTTTCTATTATTAAAATACATATCTCATCAAGTATTAATATTTTGTTAAGAGTTTATAACTCAACCTCTATTAAAAATGGACACTATCAACACCAAGTAGTTCATGTTATAATTTTCAATGTCAATAATAATCTTTGTAACTTGTTTTTACCCATTATATACTTTGATTATGATATTCCAAAATAAGTTTTGGGGTTTCCATTTAAAAAACATTTTATTCTATGGGATTTAACCCCATCTCTTTATCAGTTTATGAATGATCTCTCCCATCATAGATTTTGTAAAGATATTTTCAAGTTTTTTACACAATCTCACATAGACAATTCTTACGGTACCATCTTATAACAATTTTATAACACAATAATGTCTCAAACTTATATGTTTATACCTACCATTATACATGAAACTATATTCTTTTGATAAATATTATTCACTATCATAATTGAAAGAGTTAGAAAAAATCA
This sequence comes from Viscum album, assembly GCA_963277665.1. NCBI lineage: Eukaryota > Viridiplantae > Streptophyta > Magnoliopsida > Santalales > Viscaceae > Viscum > Viscum album. The sequence continues at coordinate 297,688,399 of OY728137.1, read as the reverse complement.
GGCTATGACACAATATAATATCCAATAATAGATTAATAATTTATTCGTCTTTCTTTCCTCATGTTTCTAAGGCGATAAACTGCAACTCCATGGTCGAACATTAAATACATGTTTGTTTCTTGCTCACCTAAGAAAAAATAAAACCTATAAGAGTAAACAACCATCCATATGTGGATTTATTATCACTAATACTAGTAATATAACTTTAATTGGTGTATCCTTCTAATAAAACATGATAATAATTGTAGTATAAACATAAATATTTGGTCTTTCTCATGTATCCAAATATTCTCATTATACATTTCCAATGATCTATGCTATGATTACTTGTATATCAACCCATTTCATATACCAATAAATAAATATTAAGCATATTATAATTAATTTCATACATTAAAGAACTAATTGAACTAGAATAATCAATTTGTGATATGGATATACCTATATTCATAAATAGTTTAACACTATAATTAAATAGATTATTATCATCCTTGAAGCCATGATGATCATATTTATTTAATATTTTTTCTATGTAATGAGACTGACCTAATGAATAAACCCTACTATGTTTCCTAAAAATATAAAATAATATCAACTATTCCAAGATACTTCATTTTAAACATATATGATAAATAATTCTTTTTATCATTTAAAACAATCATATTAGTTCCAAAAATTAACATGTCATCCACATTAAGACACATAATAACTTCATATTCTATTATAAACTTTGAATAAAAACATTTATGAGCATTATAATGAATAAATCGATTATATAATATAATATAATATAATTTACATGCCATTGATTTAGAGATTATTTAATTCCATAAATAGATTTAACTAGTTTACATAATTTATTTTCATTACCTTGTAAAATAAACCCTTTTGGTTCTTCCATGTAAATCTCTTCATTTAAATATCCATTCAAAAAAGAAATTTTGAAATCCATTTGATGTGCATAAAAATAATTAATTGATTCTAAAGAAAATAAAATACTTATTGAAATAATTCGATCTACAGGAGTATAAGTATCAAAATAATCAATTCATTCTTTTTTCTGAAACATTTTCCAAACAATATTGCTTTATAATATTTTATGTTACCATTGGAATCATACTTCTTTCAGAAACCCCATTTACATCTGATAGGCTTTGAACCTCTTGGTAAATCCATAATTACCCAAGTATTATTCTTCAAAATGGAATCCATTTTATCATTAATATATTCTTTCTAGAAAGAAACATCTCTATAAGTCATATATTCTTTATATGTATTTAGTTAATCATCTATAGTCAATACCTTAGGATACTTATTCATAAGAATATTATATTGATCTCCCTAAACAAGTAAAATTATGGAATAAAGAGAAATAAAATCTAGATATATACGTTCATCCTTTCTAAGGATTCTACTCTATTTAGGTTCAACTTAAGAATCAACATTACTCTCTACTATTTTATTTGAACTACATGCTGTATAAGAGATCAGGATATGGGGAATAACCTCCTCCACATAATCTTTATAAAATTTATTTTCAAAAAACTTTTCATCCCTTGATTAAATAATGTAATTATCTTCTAAATCCATAACTCTATAATATTTTCTATTTTTAATATATCAAGAAAAAAACACCTTTAATCTCTCTTGGACTAATTTTAGTTCTTTTATAATTAGGAATTTTATAGTAAGCTAAACACTCCCACACTTTAAAATACGAAATATTAGATATTCTACCTTTCAAAATTTCATAAGGGGATAACTTATTTTTCCTATAATTAATCCTATTATGAATATAACATGAAACCAATAAAGCTTCACCCTAAAAATTTAATGGTCACTTAGATTTATTAATCATGCAGTTTACCATTTCTAGTAAAGTTCAATTTTTTATTTTAGATAAACCATTTTTTGGAGGTTTTTAAGGACTGGTAATTTGATGAATTATAAATTCATTTATAAATAATTCACCACATCTATCTAATTTTAATAATTTAATATTTTTGTTTGAATGGTTTAAAACTTCATATTTATACTTCTTAAACATAATAAAGGCTTTTCCTTTTTTTTCTAAGAATATATATATATGAAAATATCTAATTCATTCATCAATAAGAGTAATAAAATAAATTTTTCCTCTATTAGTTAACAAACCATTTAATTCAAAAATATCATGATTTGATAATTATAATATATCATAATTTCAATCAACACTTTGAAATGGATTTTTAACTATTTTAGATTCCATACATGTTTTCCATTTATTAAATTCATTTCCAAATTTAATTAAGTTTAACTTCTTTATTAATTTTAATGAATTATAATTAACATGCTCCAAAAAATCATACAATAAATTAAAATATTAAATCAATTAAGAAGTGTATTAAATCATATTATTAATAGACAGTTGATACGTGCCAACATTTGAATACCCCTTCCCCATAAACAAGCCTCTATTACACCAGATAGCCTTAATGGATTCAAATGAAACCCAAAATACGTTTTTACATAGAAGATCAACAGATACTAAATTTCTTCAAAGATTGGGTATATATAACACATTTTTAAGTGTCAACTTCTTCCAAGAGATAAGGTCTAGTTTCACACTACCTTGACTAGATCATGAATTATTTCCAAGGTGTACTTCCATCACGATGGTACCTTATTCAAATGTTTTGAACATTGAAAAATCCTTGCACACATGCACAGTTTCTCCAAAATCAAGCCATTATCACATCTTTTTCTAAGTCATATTGACTTTGGATATCATCACAATAAGATTTTCTTCATCTATAATATTTTCAGTGGGTTTGTATAATTTATTTTGATAGTGAAATTCCCTTGAAAATGATTTGGTTTTCCATAGACAAATAATTATTTTTTCTTCTTGAATTATTGACCTTTCTTCTTGACATGTAACTAAGTGATCGGTGGTCCCTTTCTCTCAACGATATTAACCTTGGTATCTAATTGTGAATCCATACCCATGTATTTCAATATGGATTCTTCTTCAGTGCAAATAATATTTTATAATAGTTCCTAGGAAATATACTCACCCTTTTTAAAATAGTGATTGACTAAAATATTTCCACATAGGTGGAAATTTGAAAATAACTAAAAAAACTTGGAAAGTTTTTAGTATAATAATTTTAAGGGAAATAAACTTGATTACTATAACTTGGAGCTCATGAACTTGCTCCAATAATGTCTTGTTAGCAGCTATCTTAAAGTTAAGATACTTTTGAATAAGAAATTTCTTAGTACCTTTTTCCTAAGATTTTGAGTGTATCACATATCTCTTGAGTGGAATTAACTTGAAAAAAGTCACAAATATTATTTTATAATGTTTTGAGAATATTCCCTTGACACAAAAACTCATCATCTTCATGTTTTTTCCTTATTGTGTGAATGTGTTCATCTTAAGTCGTGTCAATGAGTATGAATTTTTTATTTTGAGTGGGCTTGTTATGAATGGAAGGAAGGTTTGGTGCAAGATTATAAAAAATCTTCAAACACTATAAGAAGGAACTTCATTTTTTCATGCCACCATGAGAATTTATTTCCATAAAAATGGTCAATATTGACTATGTATTTATTCATGACTTTAAGGGATTATAAATCTATAATATAGGTTATGCCTGGATCAAGCCCTTTTGATTGTTGGAAAATAAGAAGTAAATCTAAGAATATAGATTATTTTTTTGCATATTGTTGCATGAAATGAATTCACTATCTCTAAGGTTTTGATCCACCCCAACTTTTCAGTGGAGGGTTCTTGATGAAAATTTCTCTCAAGGATTTAACTAAGATTTTGGGAATGCTAAAAACCAAATTTCAATATCCCTGTAGAATTGATTTTGGAAGAATGTCTCTAGATAATTTTGGATTGAAGATATTGATCTCAACATTCCATTTATTTATAGATAAAAACCGGTGTGGTTTACCCCAATTTGATCTCACCATCTTGATCAAAATACACTATAATTCAATCAAAACAAGGCAACCTTTTGACAGAGTCAACCGATCAAATTTTGAATTTCAAAATTCAATCATCATGATTAATCTTGTCATTAGTCAATTTTTATAATATATTTTATTTAATTTTGTTTTTTTTCATATATATATTGTATATATATAATAAAACATTCTACTAAAAATATGTTTTTCTAAAATACTTTTAAATTAATTTTGGAATATATATTTTTTATATAAAACCCACTTCCCAAGGCCCTTTTTAAAATAGAGGAGCCTTGATATTTTTATCTAATTTCCAATGTGGCATTCCATAAGTTTTTTTCATATCATCAATCCTCACTTCAAAAAATTATGGGTCCCAATAAAATCCTTATATTTATTTATTTGAATAAAATTATAATAAACACTAGAAAAGTCTAACTTTATCAGTGTTTTTTATCACTCCTAAATAGGGGATTTATTATCACTCTATCAATGATTATTTTAGCACTCATAAAATCACCCTTTATCAATGGTAAAAAAATTCTTGATAAGGATTGTTTATATGATCACTAAAATATTTTTTAAAATTATTTGATTTTCCCACATGACCATTTTTCATTTCTCACCCCTACTCACGAAATCCCTCCATCACATGAACCCTCCATTTTTCATTTCTCACCCCTTCTCTTTTTCAATTCTCGACCATGTTGGACATCCCTATTAATCCACCTACACATGGATCAAAATTTGTAGGGATTCAAACTAGGGACGTCCTTCTGTAATGGGAACACCATTATCACTGCTCTATCTGAATTTCTTCAATATTTTATGATTTATAAATTTATTTATATATACAAACAATTTTTTTTATTTATATATTTTTTCATATAATAAAATATACTTGTATAATTATTTTTAAGTACATTTATAAAATATGTTTTATATTTACATATATATTTATATATTTATGAAAATATTTATATACCCTATTATAAATGTATATTTACATATATATTTATATATTTATATATTTATATATTTATATATTTACATATTTAAATATTTAAATATTTACATATATATTTTTTGGTGACATGTCATTTAAGAGAGAAAGTATTTCTACAAATCTTGTGTCGCTCTATATATTGCTAGATTTCAAATTATATTACTTTATTACAACCAATAGTGTTATATATTTAGTATAACCAACATAAAATGACATATTTACAAAGTTCTTTAAATTCTGAAATAGATAGGGAAAATTATGAAGTTCATCTTCAACTATCATTATCATTTCTTTAATACGATCTCCATCATCATTTATAATTTTACTCATATCAGATGATCCATAAACTATAGTTTCACTAAAAAACATTTAACTTTCCCAAAAGGGATATATCTATTAGTAAAGGTTCATTTTTTGTTAATAAATTATTTTAACAATAGGTATATTCATATCATCAAAAGTGTTGGTAAAAATTTTGTCGCTAAATGTTATTGTGATAGATAAAATAATTCTATTTCAATTATAATAATACTTACAGATAATATATTTGTTGGTCAAAATGTTTAGAAACATATTCATATGATAAATTTATCTGTTGATAATATTATTATTAACTTCTATAAGTAGTACCAAAAATTAATATCAATTTGTAAATTGAATTTTAAATGAAATATTTTATATTGGTATTTCAAAATTGTTTTCTAAAATTTTATATTATATTTATTAATTTAATTATATATAATATATTTATTATAATTATTATATAATAATTATAAATTATCTTATATAAAAATCCATCAAATTGGGGATTTATTTGAAGAAACATGTTTAAAAATAATTTAAAAATGTATTAAAACTCTGTGAAAAGACATGAATCTCCGATAAAAATGTTACAAACATGTTTCAAAATGTTCAAACTCTAATAGACTTTACATAAAACTCCATTAAACTTCATCCTCAATCTATCTCCTACACACCAAGTGTCTATATCATAGTTTATATTGGTAGTGGGGTCCACACATTCAGCTCACCCACTCAATCTTGACATGGAAACAATATCGGCGATTGCCTATAGTAAGCTCACAATAGCACCATGAATTAGGCCATCTATAGTTTTATAGATAATTGGATAGAATTATTTTATCATCCCCACTCATGTAATTTTGTCCCATTTCTTACACTTATGGATAGAAGTAGTTCATCCCCAATCTCACATTGGCATCAAGAAGAATATGTGTATAAAATCCTATTATAGTCTATGTAGTAGTAGTTGGGTCGCTCATAGATTTTAGTAGACTGATAACATTACAGTATGTGTATAATATCATCAAACTTATATGTGTACAATAATAGCATAGTCACTAATCATATATCTTGGAAGAGTCCACCTTAGTCTATGTATGACTCTACTACCATGATATATAATGTACTGCAAGTATGATCAGTCTATTATAGTTTGTGTGTGATATCAATTACTGCATAGAAGCATTTTTGTGTGTGTGTGTGTGTGTGTATTTGTGATAACATTAGAGTCACCAATTAATCTATACATGAATTAATCCATGCTCACCTAAGTTCTAGAAATGTTCATCGTCTGACGCATCAGGAGGATGTTCACAAACCCACCATAGAAACTACATAGGCACAACAATAGTATTTTCTTTGTTATATATTATAAATTAAATATGAAAAAAAAAATATTCCATTATCAAATATATAAGTTTTAAGAAATGACCAAAGTTTCCTCAACATCCAAATCATCATAAGACTACAAAATTTAGGAACTGGACACCTAAACATCCATTGCTTCACTTGTTGGACCACTAACATGAGAAGTAACCTTTTCTAATTTAAAGAGATATCCAATATATTCAAACAATATAGGATTATCATGCACTAAAAATCATTCTCTAAAAATGGGTCACTCCACACAATAACTATAATGATAATAATAAGGTATAACACTATCATAGGAAAAAACATGTATAATATTTCAAAGAAAAAAATGAAATACTCTCACTATAGAGTTTGGATACATATTCCTCCATATGGTGATATTTTGAGTTGGAATTGATATGTTAAGGGGGAGTCAATGTGATTTAAAAGGATAAAAATAATTAACTTTTTCAAAAGGTGTCTTCTATAAAACATTATCTAATATGAAAAATTTTAAGAACCTCTATCTGAATCAAAACCCAAAAACATCAAATAAAATATAAATAAAAATGTGTTTTACATGGTTTATTTTAAGAACCTCTCCATATTCATTTTAACTATGCTAAAAGAGTTTTCCATGGTTCATTTTAACTAAATGAAAATGAAAATTTTTAACTTATGAAGAAGGTGTATTCTACAATTAATTTTAACAACCTCTACATGAATCAAAACCCAAACCATCAAAAATATGACCATAAGGAAAAATTCCCAAATATAAATATAAATATGTAGGAAAAATAAAAAATCACTCAAGGTAGGTTCTACCAAAGTGAAGTAAATAAAAAAATATTTGAATTGACAGTATAAAAGAACAGTATTAATAATAAATGAATAAAGGTTGGTTTATTCAAGCCTTAAAAATAAGGCATTCAAACATGACCTCTATACAAAATAGCTTCTTATAAACCCCAAAAAAAAATATAGACTTTACTCTCTTATTCAAGTTCTTAGCATCAAAAAAACAGAACAAGTTCAATCAATAGAACAAATGTATATTTAAAATAATGAAAATTCAAGAAAAATAAATAGACTAAGGAACGTATCCCTTTCATTAACTTCATCAATTTATACACTTATATGGAATACTTTATGAAAAAACAATATAAAATAACGTAAATACAATGTCAATGCTCAGGTTTTCATTTAGATCCAAGTATTATAAGATATTTAGGGAATCACTAATCAATGGTTAGAGTTGTGCCTTTCTCATGGAGACCCATATTTCAACTATAATAGATTGATAGAGACCCTTTATTGGATACTTGTTTTAAATAAATGTATTAAAAATTATATTTAACTTCATTTTTTCTTTCAGTAAAGGTAGTGCTTGTATAATAGGGAAATAAACATTCAATGTCATAGGTGAAATTACTTTTTATTTTCAACAATGTTAGTGCCTATAAAACAATGAAATTAACATTTAAAGATAGCCTTTTATTTATAAGAAATATATATTTGGAATTATGTTTGAAAGAATATCTTATAAAAAGTTCCCATGATATCATATTATGTGCAACAGTGAGCCTAATAGTATCAATAACCCAGCTTCTAGAAATTTTCTTCAAGAACTTGATACCAAATTTGCACACATCTAATTTTTTATTCAATTTTCCATACCATGTATACTCAGTATCACAATATTCGTAAGTCACAATCACCATTGAAGAAACATGCGTCATATCCCTAGTTGGACCAATCTTGGAAAGACTAAAATCAAAGATCTTTCGGATTGAATTCCTTATCAAAAAAATATTTTCAATGAATTGAAATCATGGTATATTACTTGTGACGAAATAAGTTTTGGTAAAATCAAAAATTGAGTACTATGAAACATGGGTGCATGAAGGATTGTACATCGAGCATTAACAAATGGATTTTACAGGCCATGATGTATAGGCCTATGTAGAATTGTAATGAATTGAACAGAATTGTATGGACATGTGTTTAAGGCATGATTACTTGAATATATGTCTTGTGAAAAATTAAACACATGGCCATGAGTAATGTACCATGATGTAAAGGCATGTATAGGTCATATTACACGACATGATGTATAGGCATGTGCAGGTCAGGTCCATTTGATAGGTCATTCCCATGTGACAATACATGTTTCCCAAGCAATATACCATGTTGTACAGTATTATATAATCCATGTTTTGATGTTCTGAATAATTTAACACATGACTTGTGCAACATCAAGGACAATTTCAGTAGAAGAATACATGAATAATTTATAGTGTTCCCTACAATATAATATCACTATTATAGAAAAATTAGTCTTATCCCTTCTTCTCTTGTCCCCATGATGTGAGTAAATCAATTATGGTGTGTGTTGATATTTTTTTATAATGATTTATACTTCTCCCTATAATACAATATCATGTTATAATTTTATAAACACCACAATTATAAAAAAAAATCAGGTGTAAGTAACTTACTATACATATGCTTGAACTTCATTGTAATTTTCTAAAATATAACTATGTTCTTGTAATATCATTGAAATTCCTGGTTGGATGTCTTTATTTTTGGAAATTGATTTTCATTTTAGAGAAAATATGGATAGTCCTTTATGTGTTTTATCAACTTTTCTGTCATTATTTCTTGTAGACCTATTTTCTATTGTTTAAATAACATATAAATTTCTTAAAAATGTCATAAATTATCTAGAAATATATCCATTAGTAATTTCTCATTATCAATGTCTTTTATTACATACAAAAAATTTCAATTTCTTCAAAAAAATTAATCATTTAATAAAAACAAGTTAATTAAATGATTACAAAAGTTGTAAAATGAAACCATATTTTGTGAACTTTTAAATTGGATACATTTAATGATAATAAACTGGTTGATTAATCATATATTCATGTGTAAAATGAATAAATAAGTTTACCATAATGTTAAAATAGTGTATTGAGAAGATATGAACCAACTAACAAAGTATGATAACACTACAATGTTTTTACCTCTAAAAATCCTCTTATATTTCAAAATGTGATCATAAATCCTAAAAATAGTTACTCAAATCAATCTAGATAGAACTTACCTCCTTATTTTTTAATTTACTTATATCTAATTATAACAAATGTTTCAATATAACTTGGTGGTCATTTATTTTCATACCCAAAAAAATCATCAATAATTTCCCACTTAATTTTTGAGAAATACCCATATGGAACTATAATAGAGGCTAGTACACCAAGATTTTCTACTTTTTCTATGTTTTTTATGTGAATCATTCTTTAGGTAAATATATAATCATTATGTTCAAAATATAAATGAAATTAAATATAGAAACAAACTTCTACACATTATCTAACTAAGTAAATATTTTATCATAAATAATATAATATAAAAACTCATAAAAGTACAAATCCTAGATATCATGTTCAATTATACACTAAATGATTGATTATTTTGAAATATCACACAATGGAAATCATACATTAATCAAGATAAAACAAAACATCAATACATTCCACACATAAAATCAAATAATGTATCATAAGAAAATAAAAAATATCCAAACACCATTTACAAAATTTAAATCCCCTTCTAATTGAATTATTAGGGGTGTATTAATGTGTAATACATTCAGTAACCATAAATTAAAGTTTTATAATTTTTAAGTGGATTGTATATTTTATTAAAATATATAGAATGGAAACATTTTAATTTCACTAAAATGAAATTTATATCAATAATGAGACTTACAAAAGTGTCTAGTCAATTTAGAGTTCATATTAGTACTCATTTGTTGGTGGGACCACTTTACAGTTGTTAAAAAACAAATATGGTGTGAAAAAAATAATTTTTAAGGGTAAAGAGTTAAGTTCTTTTCAAGGTAATATATTAGTAAAAAATATGTTAAATTCATCCATTAATTACTATTATGGGGAATAAGAATTATCAAAGTGGCTAGTATATCAGTAAAATGGGTTGGGAAACCATGACACAATTTCTATATTTTTTTCCTTACAACATATTCTTAACAAACTAATCCATTTTAATTTCTACCAAAATTTTAATTTTTTATTTGTTTTACCATCTTTCTTAGGGGTGTGTAAGAAACTAATCATTTGAGTATAAATTTCCTATTATGTAGTAGATGAGGGTGTGAGAAAGATTAGCATGGGTTTAAATAGAAATAGATTTTAGATCACATATACCAACCTAAACTAAGGGTAATATAAATTTAAAATAAACATATATCCACCTAAATAGGTAGAACCACATATATCCACGTAAATATATATATATAAATCAAGGGTAATGTAAATATAAAATAAATATAAATTATGTGTGATATAACCATTAATCCAATAATACAACTTTTATTTTCTGTTATAAATCTTTCATGTTTGAGTTGATTGATATTTATGTATATGTCAAAAAATATATATCTAATACATTAATAGATTAATAATTTAACAAATACATGTATCTAGATACTTAAATTTTTTATATGTGGAAGGAAATGTGTTCATTCACATTACAAAAATATAAAATGAATAGATTATATAGTAGGTAATAAAAATGAAAATATAAATAGTACTTTTATTTAAATATATATATACATATTTCACATATATAAGTTTAATGAAATTGAGAATACATAGATGTAGAGTTAAGAATCAAAATAATGAGAAAAAAATACAATAATATTACCATATGGAATAAAAATTTGAAAAAGTTATCAAAAAATAGATAATATAGTATGTATAGAATAAATAAATAATTATAATGCCAATGGATGAGGCAAAGTATCCCGCTAATACATAAATTCTTATGATAAAACTATATACATTACATAGATTGTAATTGAATTCATATTGAATAAAAATTTCATATTAAAACTATATATTATACCTAAGTTGTCATTTTATTAAATATTAAACATGATACTTTACATTAAAAATAGAGAAGGAATTCATATTATATAAAATCAGGAATATTTAATCTAATTAGGATGGTTAATAATATGGTAGAATTTCTAATATTATATCTTATCACTTGATCAAATATGTTTGGAAGCAATTCTTTGTAGATACAATAATATAACACTCATCAAATGCACACTACTCAAAATTACCATAAAAACAATGTAGTAAATCACATGTACCAGGTTTATGCATAGCCCAATGAGAAGTCTGGTTTTAATTCCAAATTCATTGCACACATTCCAACAAGTTATGCATTAATATGATAATGAAAATTCTGAATCATAACATTCATGATCAATAAAAAATCATGTGATAAGTTTAATTAATATGAGAACTAAAACTAATGGTTTAGCACCCCTGGTTTCAAGTAAAATACCCTTTATTCATGTATTTTGAGTCTACGTGATTCTTGGGTTAAGTTTCGGGAGATTATGAGGGGGTTTGGCATGTTTTTTAGGCTTTTTTAGTGGTGCGTGTTTAGTAGAAACCATGAAACATCTTCTAAAAACCATGCAATGGAAGACAGTGGGAACTAGGAAGGTTCATAGTTGGAACATGGTTTTTCTAAACTGTGTGAATTCCTAGGAGAGACCATTCATCTTGAAATTGATGTGAATTCATGGTTGGTGCATGATTTTTTTAACAGTGTGAGGTATGTACTTAAGGAAGTAACACCACATGGTTAGGGCACGGTTTTCAAAACTATGTGGCCTCACCTTGTGGTGTATAGTTATACATCTTGAAAAAGTGTATATAATCTAAATAATCCCCTTAATCCCCCATTTTCCCCTAATCCTCCAATAACTCAAATTCCTTTTTCTCCCAAGGCATGAGAGATGATACCCTTCGATCTAGGAGTGATCCTTTGGAGGATAAAAGTGTTTTAGAGGCCTAGGTTCATCAGTAAGTGTCGTTTCTTCCCTGTTATTCTTAGATCCATGGTCTTATCTCTCTTGTAACTATAAATCTAGCTATTATGGATAGATCTATGTGTTATAAATGATTTTATAATGATATCTTGATGGATCTAGTGAAGGAAACATGTGTTGTGATTAGATCTTGAAGTTTTTTTGTGTCATTATTCATTTTTGAAAAAATTTGTGAGGTTGTTGGATTCTCTCTCGACTCCACTTGATTTAAACTTTAAGGTTTAGTTTGAATTAAAAGGTTTTACTGAAATGGTTGTGAAATCTTAGCATGTTTTTCGATAGAAATATTTTTTTCTATTGGCTTGGAAATTGTTGATTGTTGATTGGTTTTGGAAAACCCCCATATTTTATGTACCTTAAAATTATTATTTTCAAATTATGGTGTGTTCGATGCATGTAAAGTATTTTTTTTGAATTTCTTTAAATAAATAAATTATTTGATTGAAATGACGTACTGTGATGTTTCCACAAACAGTTGGGCATGAGTTGAATGGGATAGAAAATGGTCATGAAGTACCACCATCAAATGGGACAGAGAGTGGACATGAAGTTCCACCATCAATGGTGACACCAAGCTTGAGTTTTTTTGGGTGTTTATGTGTGTGTACATGGAAAATAATATTCCAAATCAAATGAGAAATGGTATAAAGTATTTGTTTATTCTTTCTCTGGAAAACTGTTTTATGGCATTGATGTGACTATTTTTACTATATAAAACTATTTTATAAAATTTGATAACAAGTTTTTTTCTAGTGGTATTAATTAGGGAAATAATATAGGGTTTAAATACACCCCCTTCTTGGGCACTATTGTGCATTTGCAGATGTCATCTATTGAGACACAAGTAAAGGCATTTCATCTCAGATCTTTAGTGATTCTTCTTGATACTATAGGAATGGAATATGGATTTAGGGCTTGGATAGGGTTGGGTGTTGTTTTTTGTCGTCACTTTGGAGTTTTGATTTTTGTGGCCTTTTTGGTACACTTCAGTTTTTCTTTTTGGTTTCTGATTATACTATGATAAGGTTGGTTGGTTTGGTTATGTTTTTAGTTGTATTTAATACTCATGCATCATATAGAGGTTTTTTTGTTTATTTTTTTATGATTTAGATGTTATATATTTAAAAGGTGAAATAATCCACCAAATATTATTAAGGCACTTGGAATTTATTTTCATCCTTCGATGTCTTGGGGATATCACCTAAGGACTAGTAGCTCCTCTGTCACTCCTCAAGCCAATGAGGAGGAGAAATATGTTAAAAATGGTATTAGTCTTAGTTGGTACAAATATATATTTGAGACAAATGGTATCAGACTTGGTCAGTCCAAATATATTTTGAGACAAATGGTATTAGTTAGTTTGATTCTAAACATAACAAATGATATCATCTATGTTCATTCCATGTATATTTCTAGGGAAAATGGTATCACTATTGCTCAGTTATTGACATAGGAAATGGTGTAAGTTTTATTTGGTACTAGAGTTGAAAACAGTATTAATATGTCTCTTAGTATAGTAGTAAGGATTAGGATTCTTAGAACTTGAAATGTTGAGAATAAAAAGGCATAGCTAACCTCTTTATTATTAACTTCAACTTACCAAGGTGTTTGGGTACATGAGTGTTTTAAGACACTTCTAAGTTAGTCTCACCACTTCATCATGGGTTTAGATGATGATTTTTTATGGAATGCGTTGATGGTAAGACTTTCCAATAGGACTGCATTGTTCATTTTGAGTAAAATGGTTGATTAAATGGACAAAAAGTGTGATTTTTTTAAAATAATAAAATGTTTGTTTTAAAAATAATGGTTTTGATGTTTTCAAAAAAGGTTAAAATATTAACAATGGTTTAATTATAAAGTCTATATTGTAATATGTTTTGATGTGATAGATTAAAATTGTTAAGCCTTCAATTTTAATGAGTGAGAATAAATGGATTTTTATTTTGGTTATTGTGAATGGAATCGGGTTAGCATCATAGAAACCAACCATAAGAGGCTACTAAAAATATGGTTGTACCTGATCCATAGGTGAACCAACAGCTAGTTCAAATCATTGTACAGAATTTCCAGGCCATGGATATGGTTAATAGAAATGATAGACCATGAAAATTGGACCATTTGGTTAAGTTCTAAAAAAATCCACCCATCTTTTGAGGGGATTTCGAGTTGAAAAAATAAGAAGTAGGGTTAAATTGGATAAATCAATTATTTGATTTCCTTAGGAAACTAGTAGAGGGAAAGTGAAGTTGGAAGTTCATATTCTGGATAATTTCACATTCCAATGGTGGGAATTAGCAGTTCAGGCTAAATTGGACCAAGGCATGTCAAGGGAGAATTTTGAATAATTGTTTAAGAATAAATTCTATCCTCACACCTTTTAGATTGCTATAATAATGAAATTAATTAATTTTAAGTAAGGAAATCTTTTGGTGAAAAATTATGCAGCTAAATTTATGAATTTAGTCAAATTTTCTCAGAATCTTTGATATGTTTATCCTTGTAGGCATTCATTTTTTAGTTAATATTATGAACAGATATTATCTTAAATATTGTAGTTATTTTTATAATGGATTATACAAAGATGGCCAATAGATCGATTATAGAAGAAAGGGATATCTTGGGAAATACAATTAGAGGGAGAATTTTTATTCTTATAGGAATAGTTGGGAACTCTAATACTAGGAATAAGAGGAAGAGGTAAACCTACTTCCAGAGTGGTGTGACACCTCAAAATAAAACAATGGGATCAATAAATTTACTTCCTCAACCCAAAAGTAATCCTGGATGTTTTCAATGTGGTTCACTGGATCACATCAAGCAGGATTGTTTGGAACCACCTAGATCATGTCCCAACTTCAACAATATGGGACATCTTCAGTGCTATTATTGTAGTGCTCCATGGTAAGGTGATAGAGACACATTACATGTTTCTCAGGCATCATATTCTTCGATGGGATGAGGGAAGTAGAATAATTCTCATCATCAGAGATAAGTGAGACAAGTTAATTCTAGGAACACCATGACTCCTCAACCAATGCAATCTAAATAGGGTAAAAAATAGAAAAGTGTGGTAGGTAAGAAATTATATGAATATTTGAAAATGATTATGAATGATAAATATAGTCCTTCGGCAATGAGTGGTACAATTATTTTAAATTATACCCTTATGCAATATTTGTTTGATATGGTCATGTACCACTCATTTATTGTTTATCATGTTGTTGATAATATGGTTTTTTCTATTGAGATCATTCCTTCTATTTTAAAACTTAAAACTCCTCTTGTACAAATAGAGTGGTGATCCTTTATGTGTAAATATTATTCTATAACTATCGATGGGGCTAGGTTTCATTGGAATTTCTATATACTTAACATGGATGTCTATGACTTCAATCTAGGTATATATTGGTTGACATCATTCAAAGCTTATACCGACTATTATGCCTAAAATATTAAGTTCACATATATGGATGGTTTAGATCATATCTTTATAGGAGATTTGGGTGTAAAGGCTATTAAAGAAGTATTTTTGGAACTATTTGTTAGAACCTACTCTTATTAGTTGGTATTCCTTACCTTGGCATCAGTGGATGATATTGGGAATAAAGATTTTCTAATTGTTCTTGAATATTTTTCTAAAGTTTTCCCTGACAATTTTCCAGGGTTTCCACCCAAAAGATAAGTGGAGTTCATGATTGATCTCTTACTAAAGACCATCCCAATTTCACTTCTGTCTTATCAGATGGAACCAACAGAATTGATGGAATTGAAAGTTTAGTTGGAAGAGTTATAAAGTAAAGGTTTCATTTGACCAAGTACGTCTCCATGGATAGCACAGTTTCTATTTGTGAAGAAGGTAGATGGAACTCTTAGTATATTTCTATATTATCATAAGTTTAACCAAGTTATGATAACAAATCGATATCATATTCCATTAATTAATGATCTATTCAATTAATTGAGTGGATCCTAGTGGTTATCAAAAATTGAATTAAATTTAGGATATCATCAATTGAATGTTCAAAAGGAGGATATTCTGAGGAGACATTTTAAAAGTAGAAATAGCCATTCTGAATATATATTTATGACTTTTGGTCTTACGAATACTCTAGATATCTCTATGGAATTGATGAATCAAATATTTCAGAGGTATCTGTATTCCTTTGTAGCGGTGTTTATTAATGATATATTATTGTATTCTAGGAAAAAAGTGGATCAGGGGAAACACTTTTCTTAGCATTGGGTATCTTTTCGGAGCATCATTTGTATGATAAGTTATCAAAGTGTGATTTATGGATAAAATAGGTACATTTACTTGGCCATTTCATTTCTAAAAAAGGAATTTGTATAGATCTGTAAAAGATAAAAGCTATTATGTCTTGGAAACCACTGAATAATGTCTTTGAGATATATATATTTCTTGGATAAGTAGGATTCTACAAACATTTTTTACATGATTTTTTATTCTTGGAATCACTAATGACAGCTTTGATGAGAAAAGGAGTTCATTTCCAATATAATAATAAATATCAAAAATCCTTTAAAGAACTTATGGTTAGAGATACATCAGCACTTATCTTCGTGTTTCTAGAGTCTAGATAGGTCTTTGTAGTCTATTTTGATGCATTGGGGTCTTTTTTAGGGTGTATTCTCAGGTAGGGAGATCATATTATTTCTTATGGCTCATGACAGTTATAGTTACAAGAGAAAAACTACCCAACACATGATTTGGAATTAGATAATGTAATCCATGCTTCAAAGATTTGGATTCATTACCTCTTTGGTGAGAAATTTAAAAATTGTACAAATCATAAGAGTTTGAAATACATTTTCTCAAAAAGATATTTGAATTTAAGATAGAAAAAATGGATAGAGTATCTGCAGATGTTTGACTTCGAATTTAGGTATACATTGGGTAAAGAAAACTCTATGGAGGATACAATGAGTAGGAAGTTATATGGTTAGTTTTATAAATTAGATTTCGAATAATAGATACTAATTCTAGTTATATCATATTTTCATATAAAATTATCAAAACACGGTAGTGTTTCAGTTTTATTTCTAGTTTTACTTGTTCCTGATTTGATTGAGTATGTTAGAGTTTCTCAGATATATGATCTTGATGGTGCTACTATGGTGTCAAAATTTTATGGTGGGGATACCATTGAGGGATAAAAGATGAATGGGAATTCAGTGTTGTGGTTTGGTGATCAGATGGTCATACCTTTTCCTTGTTAGTGACAACTTCTTACTACCTACCTCCATTTAATATGGTATGTTCACCCTGGGATTCAAAAAAATGT
The DNA here is from genome assembly GCA_963277665.1 of Viscum album. Taxonomy (NCBI): domain Eukaryota; kingdom Viridiplantae; phylum Streptophyta; class Magnoliopsida; order Santalales; family Viscaceae; genus Viscum; species Viscum album. The sequence goes on along the minus strand of OY728137.1, from coordinate 297,670,539 downwards.
ATAAAGCATTGAAAACATAGTTATGGTGGGTTTTCAGGAAAAGAGTTGTACTGGAGTATGTCTCGAGATACCTCACCTATCAGCAAGTAAAGGAAAAGCATTAATAAACCTCATGTATTTTTTAATATTTATTGATTCCTATATATAAATCAGAGTAGATAAACATGGATTTTATAACAATTCTACCAAGTATGGTTAAGAAATGAGATTTCATATGGGTGATGGTGTATCATCTCATAAAGTCAGCTCACTTAATCTCAATTCATGAAACTAATTCGGTAGAAGACCTATCAAAAAATTTCATTTGAGAAATTTTAAAGATTAATAGAATTGTCATATCGATTTTATTGGATAGAGACCCCTAGTTTACATCTCATTTTAAGAAATCCATGAAAAAATACCTTGGAACACAGTTTAGTGTGAGTATGGATTATCAACCACAAATAGATGGACAGTCTGAACAGATAATCCAAATATTGGAGGACATTATTAGGTCTTGTGTGATGAATTTTGGTGGATCACGGGAGGATTATTTACCATTAATAGAGTTATCATATAATAATATCTACCAGGACTCATTACATATGGATCCTTTTGAATCATTTTATGGGCATCCTTTTCATTCTTCACTTTTTTGGGTGGAAACATGTAATACTTCACTAATTGGACATATCCTTATTCAAGAGACAATAAAGAATATTTATTTGATCATAAATAGAATGGATAAAGCTCATAGTTATCATAAATCATATGTGGGTCATCATAGATGATTTTTGTCATTTTATTTGAGTGATAATGTGTTCTTGAGTATCTCTCTAAGGATTGGTAACTATTATTTTTCTAAGCATGTAAAGTTATCCCCTTGATACATAAGATATTTTGAGATACATTAATGAGTTTTTTAGGTGGTATATCAATTGAATTTTCCACCAAGGTTTAGTTAAGTGCAAAATGTGTTTCATGTATCTCAATTGAATAAGTATCAACCTAATCCTAACCATATTATTTTATGGGGTCATGTTGACCTTGAGCAAGATGCTATGTTGATTCATGTACCAGTATGGATTGTGGATAGATGAGAGAATATATTTTGTGTGAAAAGCATCAGTTTAGTGTGGTTTTTATGGAAACATGTTTATATTCAGGAAGAAACAGGGGAGTGTGAAAAAGAAATGGTCGAGCAATGGTCCGTACATTTCAAGGACAATAATGATTTTATACTTTCTAAGGATAGAAAGGCCAATAGTGGGGAGGATGTAGCACACCTAGTTTGAGGTAAATGAACCTTTATTTATTTATTTTGAGGATATAAAATTTTTATGTTATGTTTTGGTAAGTTATTATGGGTTTTTGTGCATTTTGGAGTCTTTTCTGTAGGTTCATAGTTACTAAAAATTGTGCAACATCTCCAAGAAATTGTGCGTGGGAAGACAGTGGGAACTAAGTAAGAACATGGTTTGGGCTTACCATATAAATTACTAAGAGAAACTTTAAATATTTAAGTAGAGGTAAATTCACAGTTGGAGCATGATTTTTCTAACAGTTTAAGCCTACCATGCAACGTATGGCCTTAAGATAGTAGCAGGACATGGTTGGCGTATGGTTTTCCAAACTGTTTGGCCTAACAGTGCAACATACAATTATACTTCCTTAAAAAGTGGATCTAATCATAACTATCCCCTTAATCCCAAATTTTTTCACTAATCCTATTATATCTAAAATTAATTTTTCTCCCAATGCATGATAGATAATCCCCATTGATCTAGAAGAAATCCTTAGGTGAATCAAAGTGTGCTGGAGGCCCAGATTCATCGGTAAGTGCATGTTATTCCTCATTATTCATGGATCCAGCATTCTTCTCTCTATAAAAAACATATATATAGTACATTATCAATATATATTTGTTTTATTAATGGTTTTAGGATGATATCTTATTGGATTATGTGAATATAATATGTGTTATGATCAGATATTGAAGTTTTATTATGTCGTTATTCATTTTTACCAACATTTATGAGGTAGGTGGCTTCTCTCGCTATTCTAATTGATTTATAATTAAAGGATAAGTTTGAATTAAATGGGTTTATTGAAATGGTTTTGAAATATTAGTGTGATTCTTTATGGAAATCTTTTTTTGATATTAGCTTAGAAATTGTGAAAAGTTGACTAGTTTTGGAAAACCCCCTTTGTTTATGAATTTTAAAATTATGGTTGGTTTGATTCATGTAAAGTATTTGTTTAAATTATTTAATTAAATGTTTTGATTTAAATGACTTGGAATTATGTTGGCATAAATGGTTGGGTATGAGTTTAATGGGATGGACAATGGTCATGAAGTACCACCCTCAAATGGGACAAAGTATGGATGTGAAGTTCCAATTTCAATAGTGAAACCTAGATTGAGTGTGTGTGTGTGTGTGTGGTTTTGTGTGTGTAAATGGAAAAGAATATTCCAAATAAAATTAGAAATTATTCCAAGGTTGTATTGAAACTTTCCTTAGAAAACTAGTTTATGGATTAGATATAAACTATTTTCACTACTTAAAACTTTTTTATAAAATGTTCTAACAATTTTTGTCCTAATGGCATGAGTTGGGAAGTCATTGGGGAAATCCTACAAATTTTATACTCACCCCCTCCTAGGTCACTATTTTGAATTTATAGATGTTATCTACCGAGACACAAGTAAAGTCAAGGCATCTCAATTCTTTAGTGATGCTTCTTAATACCATGGGCATGGCATATGAAGTTAGTGTGTGGAGTGGTTGGGGTGTTCCTGGTTGTTTTCAATTTGGATTTTTTTGTGGCCTTTATGGTCACCTTGAGTATATATTTTGGTTTTAACTTGTAATTTGATACAGTTGGTTGGTTTAGTGATGTTTTGATTTGTAGAGACCCAAGCTTGACGTACATGGACATTACATTACTTTTGCGGAATACTTAATACATAACAAAAAAAACCCACAAGGACCGTAATAGTTTAGTGTCTTTGGAAACTCGGAAAAATAATATTCTAATCACGATGAAAGATCTTCAACATCTCCCATAAAGATCATACCCTTTTGTTTTCATACCTAAAACCTTTCTTTATATCCTAGGGCAAATAAAACATTAAAAGGGTGAGCTCAAATGCTCAGTAAGGGTAAACACAGAGAACATAAAACAGTCCATAATCATTTGAATGCAAAAACATGAACATAAAATCTAAACATCCAAATCTTGAGCAAAGATATAAATCTTGGAAGTACGTAAGGAATATATCATAAAGGAACATCAATCATGATAAAATAGCATAGAGATAAAACATGTAATTGTGGAAAACCATTAAGCACGTGATATGATTTCCATGGTAGCCAAGGCATTTCTGTCAAGACCATCTTAGTGGACAACGTCCCTTTCTGAATCGAGTTCACTCCTCGTTCCAGTCCTGTAAAACTGAACCGGATTAACTTATCATTCCATAAATTTATATCTCATTAGATATAAATCTTTACCCAATATATTTTAGGGATATATAGGTCCCACCCATCTCATATTGAAATCATTCTTACGTGTTCCAAAAAACGATCATAAATCATTCATCATAACCCAATGAATAAAATGGGTTTCATAAACATCATCCCATCATAACATAATCCATATAAAATAAATGGATATAATTTCATCATAAACAACATCAAAACATGTACTTGAATCATACCCATATTAAAGAATTTCATCTTATATAGAAAATAGGTTTGATAAAACACTTGAAATGAATTCTTGGTGAAAATATCCTTTCTTCTTAAAAATCATTTTCTTTTCTCAAAATGACTTGAAAATTTTAAAAGAAAAGTATTTTGTTGAAAATAATCATGAAAACAGGTAGAGGAATCTTCATGAAAATTAGGTGTTATGAAACCATAAAAATATTTTCATGCCATATAAGTTAAAAAAACATTCTCCTCGCACTTTTGCTGAAAAAGTCAAAAAGTTCCTTATATGGTAAACAAAAGAAAGATTCTTTCCATAACACAATGTAAAAGTCAAAGAGGGGTAAACATGTCTTTAAAAATATATTGAAGAATATTAAACAATTTATTAAAAACATTTTTATGGACATGGATTAAAAATATAACCCCAGTAAATACTTACATATAAGTAATCTCGGATAAAAATGAGATTTGCAAAATTATCCCTTACCTTAGGTCCGATATGCTTTGTATGTATCTGAACCTCCTGTATAATGATTTAAATAATGTCATTTACTTATTAAAAAATCATATTCATTGTTATGATATCATATATGGTTCACTTATGACTTTATATTACCCTTTTTTTGTAAATTCCATGTTAAAGTAGTGTTTTGAGTAAAATCGTTTCATTTATCGTACATGTTTCGACATGTTGTTCTTGATATAATTACTTATATCTTGATTTACTTAACTACAGAATGTAAAACAAGATTTATATATAATATATATTCAGTATATAAATATATATGATATATCGATAAATGAAATACACCGTTCATGGAGATGGTAGGTCGTGCGTGCGCATGAACGCTGTTTTCGTTTTTTAATTGAAGTAAATGGCATTAAGTAAATGAAACATATAGGTAAAAAAATACAGTATCATTATTATGTAATATCTTTAATGATTATTTATTATATATACTTTATAATCATACTTGAATGGTTAATCATGGAAAATGAATCTCATCGCGTTCGTGGAGACGGTAGTCCGTACGTACGCACAAGTGATGATATCATTCCCCTGATCGTGGAATTGTATTAAAGTGTATGTATAATATTTCATAATAAATATAACTTTAAAATAATCATATATAGTTATTTATTTACACCATTATACCCATCCAAGTAAGGTGGTGGTGGAAAATAAATTACACCACGGCGTGGAGACGGTATTCCGTACGTACGCACGCATGGTGATTTCGTTTTCCGAAGGATAGATAGAAGATGAAATTGGGTTGTTTAATATTTATAATAATATATCAGTATATGAGTGATACTGATGTTATTAATTTATGATGAAACAAATAGAGAAGAATAAGTAGAATAAGAAATAATTTGGAAAGAATCGGTAAAGGATATTACCTCTTCTTTGACGCGCCTCTTCTTAACCTCCTCTTAAGGCACTAGGGTTGGTCTTTTGAGGAGACCAGAACCTTTATAATTTTTCTAGGTAATATGAGAAGGGAAATTTTCAGGGGTTGGCCGAGATTAAAGGCTCAAAAGGGCGTGAAGAGAAGAGGGAAGGGGTGCCCTTTTTATAAGGGAGGAGAGGGGAACCTTTAGAAATACTTAAAATATTATTTTATAATAAAGTCATATTCGGTTTATAATAGCTCCAAATTGATTTATTTAGAATATAAAGTGGGTATGGGTTGAAATCCTCTCAACCAATAGGTTTTATACAAGTTTAGGTTACTATTTTAACCTTATCATTTAGATTTAACTCTAAGTTAAATAATTTAACTTTTACCGTGTCTTCTTGTTTTCTTACACTATATGGTTAATAAACCTACTATAAAAATCCAAAAGAACCCCAAGTGGTTCATTATTAATATATATAACCTTATATAATTCATTTGTCTGAACCTTAGACTTTTAGGAATATAATAACAATTTATTAATATAATATTTGTTTTAAAAACTATTTTATGTCAATTTTGAAACTATTTGGTAATTGATTTTTGTGAAACTCATAACAACATGATTAGTTCGAAAAAAGTTAATTGAATAAATACTAACATGTCATATTAACCTATAAAATTAGTTTAATTCCTAAAAAGTCTCATGTATAACCCTATATTAAAAATGTTTTAGTTATTAAACTTTGATTTTAACTATTTTAACTCTTCTTTAAATAAAATAATAATAATTGTCCTAATCTAATCCAAGTGGACCTAAAGGGTAATATTTTATTCCTAAGGTTGTTTTTGGTCGAATTACACTTATCAAATATAATTAGAACATGTTTTAGGGTAATAATAATATCATTTTTACCCTTAATTACCCTATTTACTTTCAACCGTGGTAAATAAAAGTAAAAACTTACTATTCACAAAAAAATTATTTTTATCTTATTGAACCACATTTTACTCCTTGATATTAACCATGTCTCTCATATTTTCAAAATTCCACTCACAGAAGCGGTAAAATTAAGTTTTATGTAAATTCTCAAATTCTCCTAGGAGGTGGGTAAAAGATGGTGAAAAGTTTAATAAAAAATTTATATATCTAAAATTATTATAAAATGACTCCAATGAATTACATTGAACTTATATAGGTATTATGTATCAATTTTGACCTAAAATAAATTTAAATAAAATAAATAATTATTTAAATAAAAAGTCGGTTTTTAAATTCTGACCCAGTGTTTTCACTATTCATCAAAAATTGAAAGTTTTCAGAAAAATACCAAAAATTAACCCTAGGATAATTTCGATATTCCGAATCCAAAAATGAAGTCCATTTTGAAATATAAAATTTATAAAATTTCAAAAAGTGGATATTACTATTCATAACAGCTAGTTCATAATAATATTATAATAATATCTCGTTTAGTGAAACTCGGTATTGCGTACTACACACGCTGTTGAGGAAGGTCTTGATTGCGTGTAATGCAAGCCAAGTCAGGGCTGCATGTAGTGAAAGCTCCGTTTGGTGTTTCGTATAATATAATCAAAACTTATTTCATTTATACATTAAACAAATTCTATACTTAATGTTGCGTAGAATAATTTCCACAAAACGAACTTGAAATTGTGTGTAACACGAGCCAAGAATAGTGTTGCCTATACTGCAAGCTAAAACGGTGTTGCATATAGCGCAAGATAATCTTGGTGTAGCATACAAAAAAAGTCATCAAAGAAAATAATTCTCATAAAATCTTGGGGTGTTACATGATTTGTATTTTTTACTCATGCATTGTATAGAGTTTTGTTTAGTTAATTTTTTATGGTTTAAATTTTTTATCTTTCAAAGGTTAAATAATCCCCTAAATTTTCTTAAGGCCCTTGGAATTTATTTTTATCCTTTAGTGTCATGGGGATGTCACCTAAGGCCTAGTAGCTCCCCCATCACTGCTTAATTTAATGAGGAGGGGAGGGATGTTACAAATGGTTAACAATTAACATTTAAAATATTAATTGCATATTAAAAAAGAAACAAACCTGCAAATGATGCATAAAATAATTAATTTTAAATAAGAAAATAAATTATTATTCATGAAAAATAAACACTAAAAATTTATAATAACATAAAAATATCATAGTAACATTCAAAATATAAATGAAATTCAATATAGATATCAACTTTTTTCCATATTTTATCTAATTAAATATTTGTCTGCAAGACATGAATAGTAAAAACAATTTGAAGTATTTACTATCCATATAAAATTTAACATTATGGTAATTGATTAAATTATCAAAATTAATATAATTAATTTTCAAAACACACATAATGAAAATAATTCATTAGTTAAGAAAAAACTCAACATTAAGGCATTTCACACAACAAACCAAAAAATAAAATTTTACTAAACAAAAAATTTCCAAACTTCTTTACAAAATAAAGAATTAATCCCCATATAATTATACTTTTATGGGTGAATTAATATGTAAAACATTTAGCCTCCACCAATTTAAGGTGAAAAATTTTTATGTTGATTATATAATTTACTACAATACATGGAATAAAAATATTTTAGTTCAATCAAAATGATTATTGTACCACGAATGAGACTTTTAAGGTATTTTGGTTGATATATATTTCAAAATTTCTTATTTATCATCATGGAGCCTTTTCCCTTGTTCAAAATCAAAAACAGAGTGTATCATGTAATTTTCAATTGTAAAGGGTTATGTTATTTTCAATGTAACCGATGTATTAGTGATAACTGGATAAAATTCACTCCTTGATAGATAATATTTATAAGGTTTTTATCACTTTTATGATGACTAACACTGTGTTTTAATCTATGAAATATGAAATGTACAACATAGGCACTCACACAACATTAACAGAAAAAAATTGGGAAACTATGAGAAATTTTCCATTTTTTCTACCAACAAGTTCTTCACAACCTAAGTTTTTAAATTTTTACCTAAAATTAAAATTTTCCCGCATTTCAACAATATTTTAAGTGTAGTGGAGAAAAATTATCATATAAATAAATATTTTCTACCAATTGTAATGACATGCACAAAATATGGAGAAGGAACAACATTGGGGAACCGAAAGGGTGGTTGATGATGGGAAACATACCTGATAACATATGGTGTGTCTCTAAAGAGGTGGTGAAAAAATTAAGGGAGGTGAACCAAAGGGTGATAAAAGATGACCCGATAAATCATAAGAGATGAATTTAGGGTCACGGGGTCTGTTTTTAAAGATTTTTGAATAGTCGAAGAAGATGAATTTGTATGTGGGGTTCTTCAATAAAAAAAATTGGGGGTGGGATTATTATAATTAATTTTATTTTTTTATGATATAATTTCATATAATATTTATTTGATATTAATTTAATTAAATTTACATTTTTAATAAAAAAAATTAAAAGGTCAAAGCACAATATATAAATTAAAAAGGTTACAAGAGACGAAAAGATGGGATTTTTTTACAATCTCTATCGAAAAGATAAGATAAATCAGCTGGCAGAGTGTCTAGCCAAGTCATGCTTTGATGAACTCCTTTGTTAGCAAGAGCATCAACAACAGCATTTGCTTCACGGTAGGCATGAGTAGCAATGTAATCAATACCATGGAGCATCTTCAAGCAATTCACCTAGCGTGTAGTGAGCGGCCAGGCCAGATGAATGATTCCATTCCAGATGGCATGAATGATGGTGGTAGAATCACTTTCAATCCAAAGCTTTCTCCATCCTTTTTTAAGCGCAAACTCAACAGCGTGAATGACTCCAAGCATTTCCGCCTCCAGAGATGAAGAGTGACCACATACAATGTAGAAGTAACCCTGAAAATGGCCAACTGAGTCTCTGAAGATAGCACCACAACTGGAAGGTCCTGGATTTCCTTTAGAAGCACCATCAACGTTCACTTTTATCCATCCCCGTATCAGCGATTTCCAGAAAACTTCAAAGGAGCGTTTGGGCGTAGGGTAGATTCCAGGAACACAGAAATGACGAAGGATCTCAAAGTCACCAACCAAGTTGTTGCAACAGTCTTTTTGAAGTGAGGCGGCTTCATGAATTGCAATAAGAATCCGAGATTTTTCTGCATTGAGACTAAATGAGCGATTATTATGAATGAGATCATTTCTAGCGTACCAGATCTCATGCAGGAGTTCCGCCACAGCCACAGGAAATATATTTTTAACCTGTGAAAAAGATTCATGTCTAATACAATTTTTTTAAAACAAAGAAATAGAGACAGTTAAGATCCATCTGAAATTGAATAATTCAAAAACATAATTCCATAAAGTAGAGGTCGTAGCACAAGAGAGAAAAAGATGATCGGCATCCTCCCTGTGTTGATTACACAAGCGACATTTAGAACAAAGCTGAATGCCGAACTTTTGCAGAGTAATTTCAGTGGGCAATCTATTATGTGAGATACGCCATATAAGGGTGATCCTAGAAGGTTTAATCCAAGGTTTATTGAAATGACTCACCCAAAGATAATTAGATTCCTCATTAGAAAAGTTATGGTTATAAAAGTTTTTAGAGTCAAGCATTCCATTTGGAGCAGGTTCCCAAATAAGGAAGTCCCCATCAGAGGAAAATGAATGATTATCAATAGTTTGTACAATATAATTAGGTAGGTCATGCCTATGTAATTGTAAGACATCTTTTATAGACTGACTAGTATCATTAGGAATGACATTGGCTGGTAATAGTGAGATCAGGGGGTTACCACACCATTTGCCACACCAAAAATTAATGGAAGAATCAGCACTGACCATCCATCTAGCATTTTCCATGATCTTATGGTATGAGTCTCTGATAGAAGGCCAAATTGAAGAGTTGATGAAATTTGAATTACCCGTTAAAATTTTATGAATAAATCTATGGTTTAAAAAGTCATAAACTTTAGAAGTAGAATTGATAATACGCCAAGTTAGACAGGCCTGCAGAGCATTATTGAACAACTTTAGATTTTTAATTCCAATTCCACCTTTATCAATCGGTTTACAACAAGAATTCCAAGGAATAGTGACAAGCTTCTTTTCAAAAATACTTCCTGTCCAAATAAAGTTTTTAATGTAAGTATTAATTTTTTTGAAGATTCTTATAGGCCATTTATAAATCAAAAGGGCGTAGACCATTTTAGAAACAATGGTGGATTTGACCAAACATATTCGCCCAGCCATGGAAAGGGATTTACCCTTCCAATTAGAGAGCTGGTTAATAATTTGATCTGTGATATTAGCAAAGTGGCTAACTTTGGGTCTACCCCAAAAGATAGGAACACCTAAATAAGAGAAAGGTAAGAGACCTTATTTGATACCCAGATAAGTGGTAATGGTAGATTTTCTTCTAACCGGAAAGTTCTTACCAAAAAAATATGTGATTTATTCCAAGAGATAGCTTGACCAGAAACTTCCTCATAGTGGGTTGTGGCTTGCTTGAAAACTTGAATGTTTTTTTGATCCCCTTTAAGAAACAGAATAATATCATCGGCATATAAAAGATGAGTAGGGGCATTTAAGTTTTTGGTAACTTGAATAGGCTTAAGTTTACTTTGATCCACCAGATTGATGAGGAGCCTACTTAGGTAATCCTCAGCAATAACAAAAAGGATGGCAGAAAGGGGATCACCCTGTCTAACACCTTTAGAGCATTTAAAAAAACCTCTAGGAGTGCCATTAATAAGAATAGAGATGAAAGCTGAATGAAAAAGAGTCTTAATTCTTCCAATAAAGGTATCATTAAACCCAAAGTTTTTTAAGACTTTGAAAATAAAATTCCATTCTATGGTGTCAAAAGCCTTTCTGATATCTAATTTAATAGCCACACATCCTCTTCTAGTGTTTTTATTTAAACTGTTGGTACATTTGGAGGCAAGACAAATGCAGTCTTGAATGGACCTACCTTTAATTAAGCCAAATTGATTCCAAGAAACAATTTTATTGCAAATAGGAGCAAGTCTATTTGCAATGATTTTGGTAATAATCTTATAAAGAGTGTTAATTAGGGCAATCGGTCTGAAATGATGGATCTTAGAGGAATTTGCAACCTTGGGAATTAAGGTTAAAAATTGAGCATTGATTCCATGAGGTAAAGATCCATGAATAAAGAAGGTCCTGACAAGTTTACAAACATCATTGTGGATAATATCCCAATGCTTTTGAAAGAAACCGTTATTGAACCCATCCAGACCAGGTGCACTGTCTGGATTAAGGCCAAAGACAGTGTCTTTAATTTCATGATCGAGTGGAATGCTTAAAAGCATTTCATTGTCTCTTTTATCCACCATTAAGGGAATGATGTCAGGTTTAAGCTCAGTATTAATACCTGGGCCGTTAAAGATGTTGTAGAAGTATGAGGTAACATGGTCTGTAATGTCCTCTTCTGAATCAATGATTAAGTCATTATGGATAAGCTTAGAAAGGGGACGATTGACCTTTCTGATTCTTTGAAGGCAATTGTAAAATTTAGTATTATGATCAGCATCTGTAAGCCATTTAGTCCTAAAAAATTTCTTACGAATATCATCCTTAAAAGTGAGCAAGGAGTTAAGTTTGAGGGAAATTATTGCTTCCAATTAAGGATCCATATTAAAATCTGAATTGGTATTTTGATTTTGAACCCTGCTAAGTTTACTTTCAAGATAGGAGATATAAAGATCTATTTGTGAGTTCGTAGTTTTACACCAATATTTAAGGGCCTGTTTAAGAATTTTTAATTTGTGTAAATAGGAAAAGGAGTCATTATGATGATTCATAGAATTCCAAGTGTTAAAGATGAAAGTGACACAGTCTGGGTTTGAGGACCAAGCATTATTAAATTTGAAGGGAAGAACAGGCTTTCGATCATTCATAAGGCAGCTAACAAGGATGGGATGATGATCGGAGTTGAGTCTAGGTAGAGTTACGCTGGATATTTTATCCCAGTTATCAAGAGCCTTCATGTTAATGAAAGCTCTGTCAAGCTTACTGGAAACATTTTTGTTGTAGTGTTTCCTATACCAAGTATATTTAGCACCAACAAGAGAGATTTCAAATAGGCTACAATTTTCAATTTTAGACCTGAATTCCCTAGAGGATATGGAAAGATGTGAGGGGCCAATTTTTTTCAAGAGAGCTAAGAATGGCATTGAACTCACCCATCACTACCCAAGGATCTTTAATAGCATTGGATAAATCAATAAGTTCATGCCATAGAACTTTTCTATCTTGATATCTATTCCTGGCATTAACCATAGTGCAAAAATTATGCCTTCCATTCCATGAGAAATCACAGGTGAGTTGCTGTTCATATATTCTAAAGATATTGATATTCTAAAGGGAATTATGAAAAAAGATCCACATGGAATCCATATGAGGAATATTTTGATAAGAGCTAAGAAAAATGTAATTGAGAGAGCCAAATCTCATGAAGTTTGTATTAAAATTGACTTTAGGTTCTGAAATGGCAAAGAAATGGGGCTTATGGGTGTTTGAAACCCTCTTAAGTGTTATGGAGGTATCATTGTTAGCCACTCCCTGACAATTCCAATAAAGAAGATTCATATTTATTTGTGTTTTGGGTTATAACCCTTCTTTTTTTTTGATTTTCCAGAACCCTTATTCCCTTGAGATCGTGTGACCATAGGGGAGGAAGCAGGTTTTTGTTTGTTCTCATAAGTTTTAGAACTTTTAAGAGCATTTGTTTTCAAAATAGAATTTGCACTATGATCAGGAATTGGAGTGTTAACAGTATTGTCCATAGAGGTATCACTCACAACTCCATGAGTAGTGTTCTGTTCGATTGAAGGATTTATCTCTAATCCAACCAGAGTAAGTTTAGAATCTGGTGAACCTTGATCTGTATTAGACAAAGCAGGAGGATAAGTTATAGGAGAAATGGTCTGGTTATGAACCAAAACAGCAACTTGAGCAGGGGGGTGACAATTTCTAGCTACTGTTTGTATAGGTTCAGGATTAGCTGAGGATTTCACATCATTTTTAGGCACAATGATAGTGAAATCCTCAGGTTTCAAGAGTTCAGAGATGGGAATAGAAATAATAGGGTGAGGCTGAGACATTTCAGTGTTCTGTTTGTCAACAGAAGGGCTGGAAACCAGCCTGTTGTCCAAAGCAGTAGGAGAAGCTATAGAATAATTGGTCTGGTCATGGACCAAAATAGCAACTTGAGTAGGGGGTGATGATTTCCAGCTGCTGTCTTGACAGGATTAGCTGAGGATTTTACATTATTTTTGGGCATGATAGTTAAATCCTTAGGTTTCAAGGGAATAGAAATGGGAAAAGAAGCAATAGGATGAGGCTGAGACATATCAGAGTTCTGTTTGTCAATAGAGGGGCTGGGAAATAGCCTGTTGTCCAAACAGGATGCAGGAGCTTGAACAGACTCAGGTTGTAGTATAGAAACAACAGGAGGAGTGTGTGAGATGCTATGTGGCATAAAAGTATTAACAATGTTATTAGTATCAGCACAAACAGTGGTCATAGAAGTAGGAGTGGTAGTCATCTCAGCAGATTTGTGATGCTGTAACACAACTGAGTTCTGTATGTCAACAGGAGAGTTGGACACTCCTCTGTTAATAGAAACCGACTCATTATGAGGAATAGGGGTAGGAACAAACATGTGTGTGATGTTGTGTGCAATAGTATTAGCAGTAGTATCAACATTAGGATCATAGGACTCTATTGCAGGATTTTCAGAAGCAGGAGGACAAGATTTAAAATTAGAAGTGTGAAGAACAGAAATACATGGATCTGAAACCTTTTCAATGCCACTTTGTTTCTTATTAGAAACATAATAGGGACCATTAAGCACTGAAGGCACCGAGGTCTCTAAGTCCCTACAAGCAATATCATTCAAAGTAGATGTACCAGAAACAGAAGCAATATTAGCTAAATTAGAAATAGTGTTGGGATTGTTCATGTTAAGGTTATTACTATCTCTTTCAGTCACTATTTCTTGACATCCAATAGTAGTTTTATCTTCCATTTGACTGGACTCTTCCTCCTCAACCAATTCTCCCCAAGATTTACCGTCCAAGTTTGTGAGGACATTAGATTTTTTAACCCAAATGTCTTGTTTTTTCTCAGGAAGCCCAGATTTGTCTATGATTTTCTTCCCTTTTTTGGAATGTTTAAGTTCCTGCCAGTCATTAACAGTTGTGTGGTCCATTTGTTTCCAGACCACCCTTCAATTAGCATAGTTGTGACCAATCAATTTGCATACTTCACAAAAGGGTGGTTTTTTTCATATTCAATGCTAAGTTCAATTCTATTTTCAGGAGCATTGAAGCCTATATTAGTTGGGAGATCACAAGCCAAATTAACTTCCACCATTATTCTAGCATAGAGTCCAAGATCTCTATTCAAAGTCCTATGATAAATATTAATGGGGGATCCTATGCAGGAAGCAATGTCATTCAGGATCTTTGGGTGCCAGTAAAACCAATTGAGTCCGTGAATTCTAACCCAAACATGTTCCATGTAATTTTTGTGTGTGAATGGGTTAAAAGAAGCATCCCAGTCTGACAATCTAAGAAAGCCCGGTTTGAGCTGCAAATTACATAGCTTTCATACCCCATCAATCTCACCTTGAGTGCTGAAGAGGATGTGATAGTAACCTTTACCAATGGGAACCATCTTCCATTTTGATGAGCCCCAGCAGTGAGCAATCCGGTTCTTAAGCTCGAAGAGGGGCCAAGGCTGGTCACCTGTGTTGTATGAGACTTGGCCAAGAACCGAGTATTTGAATAGCTGCTCCCTTTGAAATAATAATTATTAATAATAGATTTAATTTTTAGTAAAGCAAATGTTGATATTAGCATGATAAAGTAATAGATCTAACTATAAGTAAAAGATTTATTAGTATTTAATAGTTAATATCAACAAATACATTTTATAGTAAAAACAAGTGTTGGTACTTATAATTAATACCAACAAAACACTATATATTTTGGAATTGCTTGTTTTTACCAAATATGTTTTATCTATCACTAATTTTCTATCGGTATAGGTCTTTTTATCTATAGTGTGTTATCCTAATCACTAGAAATATTTATTTCTTCCCCATGATATGTCCAATATTTATAACTTAGATATATTCTAGGATAGAACAATTGTTCTTTAAACTAATCTAGACACATTCATCTTGAATAACAACAACATAAACACGGAAAAATTATTTAAGAATGGTCATTTCCATGCTCTATTGAAAACTTGATGAACTATTTAACCCCATCCTCATACTCTTGTTATATTATTTTCATCCATCCGTTTCCAATTTTCATTCATTCTATTTTTTTAACAATATTAATATTTAACAATAAATAAATTAACACACATAATGTGTGCATATAATATAATATTGTTTACATGCCTAAATTATTTAAAGTATAAATTTAAAAAATATATATAATTAAAAATTATAACACATACATAAGAGAGATATTAAGTATATCCCACTCTATTTATAATTAAATTTATGTGAATTAAAAATAATATGATATATGACATGGGAGATATAAGAATATATATGGGTGTATTTTTCTATATAAAAAGAGGATTTGGTTTTAAAGGATGGAAATCAATTTTTGATCCAATCATTCATTGGTGTACTTGGATAAACATCTTGGAAGTCTAAAGAGCCTTTGGTTTGATATATATATATATGTGTGTGTGTGTGTGTGTGATTTTAGGAATCTCTCTTATGTCTAAAATGGATGATTTCTTTGGTTCTTATGAAAACATGGGAGTGTATTCACTTTGTGCCAAGACTAGTAATAAAGGTAGGTTGGGTATTAAATTCCATTTGTTTTTAATGTTAGTTTGTGTTGGATTTTGGAATTCAATAATTCTTCTATATCTATTATTTCTTTTAAAAAACATGACCATTTTCATGTTAATTGAGTAATTTCTATTTAATACAAAAACTAGTTACTTAAATCCATTCATGTTCATGGAATGAGTTTAAAATTCTATATTTAAATATATTCTTGGAATGATAAATTTTTAAATGAATCAAAGTACTTGATTAGTATAAAAAATATTTAAAATTTAGAGAGAAAACCCAATGACTGGTGATTTGTTTAGATCCTATGTTGAAAAAAACCTGATTATCCATTAATTATTTTAGATGCTTCTTTATCACATGAACCTGGATTTACAAATTCTCAGTATGTTTTCAACATGCATATTTTATTTAAATTAGTTTTTGATCAGTTTAAATAATTCAGGTTATAGGTTTTTTAATTTTGAACTAAATTTGCATGCTAAGGATCCTTTTCTATGTGGGCCAACCTCAGACTTGAGTTTATACTAAACCTTTGAGGTTTTAATTTTAAGGATGAGAAATTATAATTTATAAACATGATTACAAAAAGGAATTAATTACACCTCATGGGTGGTCATTATCCCTTATTTATACACTCATAAGGTGAGGCTTAAAAAAGATAGTAATTCATGTAATTAATCTCAATAGAGGTTGACACCTCCGATAAAGTAATTGGTAAATAAGAAATATTTCAAACTCTTAGATGCTAATTTTAAACAAATTTCACAATATAAAAAAATATTTCACAAATAAAATGTTTTATTCTTTAAAAATATAATTAAAAACATTATCAAAAAAATAACAATATGCATATTTGGTCATATTACACAGGGTTTAAGCTTGAATTTCATTTTGAATCCATGTGAAACTCAAACTAACATATAACCATCAAACATTATAAAATTTTTTTAAAATAAACACATCTATGAAAACGTGCCAAGAAAAAATTTCCTTAATAACTAAAATATTTTTTAAATTAATTAAATCAAACAAAAAATCATCCAAAATCCATTATTAAAAAACCAAAGAAAAAAATTGTAAATAACTAGATTTTTAATTAAAATAAAAACCAAACAAAGCCTTAAACACCCAAAATACACTTCCTCTCATCAAAACAAATTAAGTGTCAATGAAAATTCTAGTATAAAACTATACAATATAAAAAATGTGCCTTTTTAAAATATATAAAAACCAAATATGTTCTTATTCTTTAAAAACTATTCCCCATAAAATACTTACATACAACATGTAATGACCCAAACTTTTATTCATTTTAAAAAAAAATGCATGATCAAGTAATGTAGTTATAGAAAATAGACGTACTGCTTTGGATATTTGGGATAATTATAGTTTGTTGGATTTAAAAACCCATTAAGAATAATTATTTTTGATAATATAGTCATTTTATATTGACCATTAATATTAGTATATTAGGGGTTATGATAAATTCCAATTAACACAGATGGAAGGAAGCGATGGCCTTGACCAATAAGATCATACCCTATGAAACCCATTTATCGAAGCTTCTGAGGGTGATAGCATCACTAGTATTTGACCTTGACTAATCTCAATCTGAGATTTAATGACTAAAACATGAGTAAAACTATTTATGGGATAATTTCAAGCCCATCAACATCATGACCCAAACCATGTTCTTCGAACCACCCCAAGAAAATCTCATCATCACACACCTTACGCTTAGTGCATACGCTGGTGTAAAAAGGGGTTATGTATCTAGACCTTAAAAGTATGAATTTTTATATATTTTTAATAAAATAATGATTGTATTTATCCTTTTTATTATTACTTTATAATGATTAAATAATAAGTTTGATAAAATTAAATTTTGATACGACAAAACGCAAATTATATTTTTGGGAAATATATAGTTTTAATCAAGACACTCTTTTTGATGAATTAAATAATTTTTTAACAAAATTATATTTTAATAAAATATTATTATTAAATAATAATTAATAAATATAAATTATAATATAATTTTATGAATACAAATATAATTTTTCTAAGGGTCAAAAAACTATTATTGTCAAAAAAACAAAAAAAATCAATAAATGAGGATTTTTATTTAAAAGTGTAAATTTTAATATTTAGATAATTATTTTCGTAAAATAAATATTATTTTTAAAATTATAACAATGAAATTATCCAATTGTTAATTTTTCATAATTTTCCAAGATAGTCGGATTTTTTGGTAAAAATTAAATACGGTATAATTATATGATATGTATTATGACAATATAAAATCACAAAAGTGATGTAATAAATAATATAAATATTATTTATAAGTAAAATTATGTTTATCCTTTAAAATAATGTGTTTTTAAAATTATTTTTCTGATTTTATAAACCCTTAAATAATCCTCTAAAACCTATATTATATTTGAAGGTTTTAAAATCAATTCTTTATAAACATGACTCACTTCCACATCATCAAGGATATTATTTTAAGTATTTCAGTTCTTAACATTATAAAATAGTTAAATTCACTCCTATTTGGTAGAAATATTGGGCAAAAATCATGGTATGGTTTTTGGTTTGGATTACTTTATCATATAGAGTCCAAAACCTAAGTTTGGAAATTAATAAAGAATTATTCTCACTTTTTCTATATAAACTCACCCGACCTACCATTAATATTCACTCAAAACCCTTGTATAATGAATTTACTTATCCATTCCATCTATATGTCTCTCCTAAGGTTCCCCCAATATGTTAACAATCTCCTCCCAAGCTTTTATAAGTATCCTCTCAAGGTGAGGGATCCTCTCATTCTCCACTTTGTTCAATCACCTTTTTTATATTAGGCATTTTTTTTACAATTTTTCAAGTTGGGAAATGTTTTTAAATATCCCTGTTAATTTCCTTATGATTTATATGTGATGATATACCCTTTACACTATCATTTAACTCTTCCATGATTCTTTATGTGCCTCTATTATCCTGCCAAAATTATCCAGTGATTTTCCATGCCAAATAGTTGTGTAGTGAATACCCATCCTCATTTATACTCAAAGTTATTCACCTAGATATACCTATACTTAATTTATTGTGTAATTTCATGTAATTAACCCACACTCCTTAATCATAGTATTAAAATAGATGAAATATGTTTTTATGTTGTATGATCTATGTGGAACATTTATGCATGTACATAATATGAAAGTGACAAGTGCGATCAGAATTATATAGCCCTTCAATGCATTAGGTAATGTTTTTATATCATGATATGTCATGTATGGTGCAATAGAGGTTATAATAATCATGTTATGTTGTAATTTATTGGTGGTTATACTTGATTTATTTATATGATTTCATGTTTTATGTCCTTTCCACATTCTTATATTACTTTGATGTTATCATGTTATATCATGCCTCATTATTCATGATTAAAATTATCACCCCTCTTATGTTACATTGATATGCATATTGACTATCATGTATTAATTTCATCCTGTTAGGATTTTATTAGTCTCTTACTGTACTTTATAGCTCACCCCTTTCTTATGTACAACCCCAGGTTATACTGTGCAGTTTTAGAAGATCCATGGAATATAAGCGTATGTTATGGAGTTTTAAAAAAATGTATTTATATTTGAAATTTTTTATATTATATACCTAATTACCCAAATATATTAGGCCATGTGATATTCTGGGGTTTTATTATGTGTACCTTTATGTAATAAATTATGAATTAATGAATATTAAAATATGGGTTGTCATGGTTGGTATCAGATCAATGTCTAGTTATTTTTGGGATTAGGATTAGAAAGCACTGGTTAAATCCTGAGGGATAAGAATAAAACATAAGAAAACATCCCTAAGTTTTTTTCAAGTATATATTAAGTGGTTTCCAATAAAACACATCCTTATCTGGATACTATAAGTGGATGTGGATTTGGAACAATTGTACCTAATTGTAATAACCTTGAAAAGGGTTTATTGAGCTAGTCACGGTCATCACTAGGTACATAAAAATGGGCCTTACCACACACTTATTTTTACACTCCTCAGGTATATTCTTTAGTAAATTATCAAGATCATTATGAACCATTTTTAAAGGGAAAAAATTACCATAAGACTTTATGTTATGAAATATAACATGGATAACTTATATTAAAACCAATAAATTCATAGGTTAAGGAATATATATAATTTATGAGTTATCCCATTAATGTTCATGGTTTACCATTTATGTCATTAATAGTTTAAAAATTATCATCCCTAGTATCCCCTTTGTTTTATTCAATGACTGTAAATAGGAGAAACCAAGTCAAGAACCAATGTGAAGGGAAAAGTGATGACTACCCAAATCGGATACCTAACCCAATGGGAGTAGGAGTTAGGAACTTCATGAAAATAATTTATCAATTTACTCAAGTTTTTAACTGAAATTTTAATTAGGAGTAACGATTGAATGCCCCTAAGAAATATCAAGTTTCAATTGAGACCTTTATGTGACAAAGGCCTCTGGATTTCAGTGGATCTAACAATCCCTTAATCGCAGAACAATGAATAATCTCCATTGAAAATATACTATATATACTTAAATGGTATAAGAAATATAATTCCATGCTGGTAATTTATCATATATAAGGATAAGTTGGTCAATGGTGGTCAAAAATATGAAGCCTGAGGAGGAGATCTAAGTGATGGGGTGGAAGGAATTCTAGAAACAAAATCATCAATATTTCCCTTGCACCCTCTAACTTAAAATTGAGAGGTATTTAATAATACTTCATAAAAAAATTTACAAATATATCTTTTCATATGAAGAAAACTAAAAAATACTTGCATGATATTCCTTTGTCTTTTTTATCTCCCTCGAAAGTAAAATTGACTACTTATTTGGTGGGATAAATATGAATCTATGAAAATCTTTGGCAATGAAAAACATTAAAATCTATAAGTAAATTTTCTAATGTTCCCTCAAAGTTGAAATTGGGATTTATTAACCTCGCAAGTCTCGTGGGTTAGGAAATATGAAGTATATAATGGATTTTAATCTTGGAGTTTCAATGGATAAAACCCACAGTAGAAATAAATTAAAACATCCCACTTTTCAAAAGTGTGGGAAGAATCATCCCAAAAAATTTCTAAAGGGGACAGGGAAATGTTTTATGTGTGGGAATAAAGGAAACCTAGATATAAATTTCTAATGGGAGAAACCCACCAATGTAATGGAAGAAAGGAATTTTATAGTCAACTCTCAGCCTATTCTCTAATGTTTCAACTACAATGAATATGGTAATTATGTGAATCAATGCACTAAGCCAAGGTTTTTCTATGATAATTGATGCCAACAACCTCTAAGGCCTAAAGAGAAAGGGAGATCTTATGCCATCACAACTACTAAGGTGTATCCCAATAATAAAGTGGTGATAGGTACACTAGTTATTCATTCAAGGATAGAAAATGTACTATTCGATTCTAGTTCTATTCATTCTTTTGTATCATTCAAACTTAGTATAACTATTTAAACACTGCCTCAAAACATTGAAGTCGGGTTATTTTTAATGATGAAAATGATTAAATTGTTGCATCTTAAGAATATAACCCATCCTCTATCCAAATTTTTTGGAATAATTTTTTAATAAACCTTATGATAATTCATTTAGTGGAATTTAATGTTATTATAGGCATGAATTGACTTTCCTTGAATAGATCCGACATAAATTGTCGAGAGAAGAAAATTTCCCTTCCTATCAAAAATTGACTTCTGATTCTATACAATTGTAAGGAGAGGATGAATCTCTTTTGGTATCATTATCTAAATCATGGATATTATTTCATTATGAGAAATTGTATCTAGCTCAAATGATTTAGACTAAATGAAAGATCATCCTTGATGAAATGCTTATTGTAAGAAAATTCATTGATGTGTTGTAACCACCCAAACTTTTATCAATGAAATTGTTTCCCTTATTATAATTATGTTATATAGTATAAAACATATATATATCATAGATATACCAATAAAAACATCATTCTCATAAATGAAGAATTAAATAAGTAATATTTAAAAAAATAAAGGAACCTATCCCGATAAAATAGTAACCTTACCCTTGGAATAGTAACATGACCATTAGGAATAGTAATTCGGACAATAGAATAGAAACCTCATATCTCAAATTATAAATAAAATTTAGTCATATTATAAATGATAATATGATATAATTATATCATAGTATAAGTAAATAAATTTTTTAGAAATTATTAATTAAGTATTGGTATTTTTATAAAACATAAATGTTTATTTACAATTTTATAATTAATATAATAATTTGAAAGAAAAATTATTTTCATAAAATAGATTCATAAATTAATTTTTTTTTCTTGTGATTGTAATATAAATTTTATGAGACCATAATTAATTTTTCAAAGTATTATAAAATCAGTTATAATTTTAAAATTGGTATTTTCCAAGTAAATGATGATTTTAATTAAAAATTAAATTTCTCATATTTAGAAAATTATTTTCATAAAATGGAGTTAATTTTTTTAATTATACGCATTTAAAATTTCTAGGGTTAATTTTTATTATTATCTTAAAATAGTTGAATTTTTTTGTGAATAATGAAATACGATAATTTACAGTATTTAACAAATACATAAATTATTGATTCATAGATGATGTATGGTTGATGTAAATTCATAATCTAGAACAATAATTCATTATTTAATATATTTAGTGATTATTTTCTAACTATTCATAGTTTTGAGCTAAAATAATAAAATAATGAATAAAATAATTAAAAAAACACCCCTCTCCTCCCCTATAAATACCACCCCACACCACCTCTTCTCCTCACACCTTCCAAGCCTTAAAACTTATCCAATTTATACCCAATAATATTCCCAAGACTATACTTCATGTCCAGGTTCCTTTGGTCTCAACAAAATTCCAAATCCAATTTCCCTAAGGAGGTTCTCAAGGAGAAGAAGTTCAAGAGGCAAAACCCACTTCTGTTTTCTTTTAATTTATTTTCAAGTTCTTTTATTTTTTTATTATCTCCTCACCTACCCAAATCAAAGTGGAATGATAAATCAAGTATAATATATATAATATAATTCTATTATTTTAATGGAATAATCCATCACCAAACCTATTATCTTCTCTCTTTTATTTTAAAAATGAAAATTTCGTCCGTGAGGTGTTGATCTATCACCTTTGAGGATAACAAGTTTTCATTTTCCTTTACCTCTTTCAAGGATAGTTATAAAAAAATTATAATAGTTGAAACAAATTTTTAAATTTATTTTATAACCTTTTTTATGTTTTGTAAAAAACATATATATATAATATTTAATAATAAAAACGATTTTTTTGTTATTGAAAACCCAAAAAATTAATCTAAATGATTATCATTAACATTTTATCTAATGAATCATCTTCACATTTGGAAAAAAAAATTAATATATAAGACCAATTAAACTTATTTAATTTCATTAATAACATATAATTTCAATTTTTATAATTATCCCCATCTTACATGATCTTTCATATATGTATGCAGGTGAACCGGTCATGAAAATCAAGAAAATGAACACTCGTGAACGATGAAATTGAGCATTACAACTCATCAAAATAGCTGAAAATGAACTTAATAAAATTATAATGAATAAAATGAATGTAGAAGATGTTTTGGATTTATTAATTAATTAATATAATTTTATTATCTAGGATATTAAATTGAATAAATCATTTGGACATAAGGTAAGGGGATTCTCAAACCCAACTCCTTTTCTTTGGGTTATCACCCTTTCATTCCAAATTTTTGTATGGATTTTTCCGTTTATTTTCCTTAAATATAATTTCATTTTCCTTACCTTTTCTATTATGATATATACATGATTCAAATCTAATTTTATGATAAATGGAAATATTTTTTTAAAATAACTCTTCTTTTTAAAAACTCATATTTTACTTCTCTTGAGATTCATTCTTCTTCACTCAAGATTGATGATTATTATAAAAAGTATGTTATTACCTTTTTATTTTGGAACCCAAATTTTATTCATGAATGTATTCTCATGAAACCCATTCCTTTACCTGGGTTATCTTATGTCTAAGATTGATATATGTTCTAAGTGGAATGCATGATTATGTAAATGTAATGATGTGACGGGTGTGACCAGAATTATATAGCACTCCAATGCATTGGGTAATGTGATGTGTCTCATGATATAATGTGAAATATGCATGAACATGATTCTATATTTGTTAAAAATGATGATTTTATGATTATTATCATATGTTATGTGTGAACATGATGTAATATTTGTTCACAACTATGTTGGTATCAGAGAATAGTTTAGTTAATTTTGGAATTAGGATTAGAGAAAATTAGTGAAAACCCTTAGTATGAGACTAATTAAATGCAAGCACCCAAGAAGATTTGTTTTAGAAAAATGCTAAACATAGGGATCCAACAAGATATGCCTTTATATTTAATTTAAAAATTGAATAAATTATTTATTCATGACTTGTTAACTTATGTTTTGTTAAAAACTTTTCTATTTTAGAAAATGGTGGGAACTAGGAGAAACCAGGCCAACAACTCATGTGAGGGACAATGCAGTGATTTCCCAAACGACATCCCCAATTCCTTGGGAGGTGGAGTTCAAAATTTTATGGAAATTATTACCCATTTGTCTCAGGCTATGGATAATAACATGAATAATATTGAACATCTACCTTCCCCTAAGAGGGAGAAACTAGCTATCAAGACTTTTATGCAGCAATGACCACTAGATTTTAGTGGATCTTCCAATCCACTAGTTGTAGAACAATGGGTCAACTCAATAGAGAGGGTCTTTTTTGTGCTTCTCTATTCTAATATGGAGAAGGTGACTCTATCTATTTATAATTTAGATAAAGAGGCTGACCAATGGTGGGTATTGATTAAGAACACCAAGACAAAGGATTAAATTTAAGACATGTACTGGGAAGACTTTAAGAAAATCTTTCTTAAAAAATATTTCCTTCGAACTCTTTAGACAAAGTTGGAGAGATAATTCATTATTCTGAATAAAAATGAAGGTGAATCTATCAAATTTTATGAAGAAAATTCCATTGCAATGTATGTCAATGGTTTTGTTATCAATAATGATAGAAAAATAGATAGATTCTTTAGTGGTTTAAAACCAAACCTTAGAAAGGCTCTAGAAATTTGAGACTTTGAGATTTATGAAGAAGTAGTTCAATGTGATCTAAAAGTGGAGATAGAGTTTGGAGAATGGTCCTATGGATATGGAGATAAGAAATAAAATATGGAGTTTCAATATGGAGGATCTAATGAAAAAGGTGGAAAGAAAACTCAACCACTCACATGTCAAAAATGTGGGAAGAAGCATCATGTGAATTGCCTCAAAGGGATAGGTAAATTCTTTAAGTATGGGAGAGAAGGCCACCAAGCTCATGAATATTTAAGATACATGAGGAATATGTAAAATGTGGTGGAGGAAAGTAGAGAACCACCCATGGTTCAATGATACAATTATAGGGAGCAAGGAAACTATGCAAGATAGTGCATTAAACCTTAACTCCTTGAGGATAATCAGCATTATCAGACACCAAATTCAAAAGACAAAGGTAAAGATTATTTCATTACTACTACTGAGGTGGAGCCCGAAAAATGATGTGGTGATCAATATGCTAATTATTCATTTAAAAATAGTGAAAGTACTCTTTGATTTTGGTTCTACGCATTATTTTATATCTTTAAAGTTTAGTAGAACAATCCCAACACCACCTCAAAATATAAAGGTTTAGATATATATGAGAATATAAAATGGTGAAATTATTGTATCCAAATTATATAACTCCTCCCTGATTAATGTTTGTGGGATGAACCTCCCAGCAGATCTTGTCTTAGTTCCTTTAGTGTAGTTTGATGCTATTTTTGGCATGGATTGGATATCTTTATACAAATCCAACATCAAATATTGGGAAAGGGATATCACTCTTCACATCCCATGGAATCCTCCAATTATGTATAAGTGTGAGGATGAGGATGAATCTTCTTCAGAATCATCATCTTAATTGTAGATATTATTTACTTATGAGTAATCATATCTATCTCAAATGATTAAGACAAAGGATATAATCATGCTCAGGGACATGCCCATTGTGAGGGACCACACTGATGTGTTCCCTAAAGAATTTCATGGTATTCCTCTGAACCAAGAGGTTGAGTTCTCAATTGAACTTATTCCTACATCTCTGCCTATATCAAATACTCCTTACGAAATAGACACTATTGAGTTGGAAGAACTGAAGAATCAGTTACAAAAGAATCTAGATGAGGGTTTCATATGCACTAGTGCTTCACCATGGGGTGCATCAATCCTCTTCATCAAGAAGAGGGATGGATCGTTGTGCCTATGTATTATTTATCATGATCCAAAAAAATCATGATAAAGAACAAGTATCTCCTTCCACGTATAGATAACTTGTTCAATCAACTATGTGGGACCAAATATTTCTCTAATGTGCATCTTCGATCAAGATAACACTAATTAATGGTGAAGAAGTAATAAATTCCCAAGACTTCCTTTCAAACGAGGTATGGACGCTATGACTTCATAGTGATTCCCTTGAGACTCACTAATTCTACAGAAATATTCATGGACTAAATAAATAGTCTTTAGAGATTACCTATATTAATTTGTGTTAGTATTTATTGATTATATTTTGATATAATATAAGAGCAAGGGGGAATATGAGGAGCATTTTAATATTGTGATAAAGAATTTTAAAAGGGATAAAATTTATGAAAAGTATAATAAATGTGAGTTCTGGATGGAGTAAGTATCATTCTTGGGGAATGTTATCACCAGCAAAGAAATATTTATAGACCCTTCCAAGATAAAGGCAATTGAAGAGTGGCCCAGTGAAACATCTGTAATGGAGATCTTTAGTTTCCTTGGTCTATTTGGGTATTACCAGTGATTTTTGAAGAACTTATCATGATTTAAAAACCCACTAACCAAGATAACTAAGAAGGGAGAGAAAATTGTATAGACTAGTGAATATAAAGACTGCTTTAAAGAGTTAAAAAGGAGGCTTATCACCATGCCAGTACTCACACTTCTGAAAAGTGGGGAACTCTTTTTGGTATACAGTGATGCTTCAAAAAGAGTTTAGGTTGTGTACTGGTGAAAAATTATAAATTGATATCCTAAACCTCAAGTTAGTTAAAAATTCATGAGAAAAACTATACCCCGCATGATCTGGAGTTGGCAATTGTGATCTTCATATTGAAAACCTAGAAGTATTTTACTATGGGGAGAAGTGTGAAATATATGCAGATCATAAGAGCCTTAAATATATATTCACATAGAAGGATATTAATATATTCCAACATATATGGTTATATCGCATCAAGGATTATGATTTCTCAATCCACTACCATCTTGGAAAAGTGAATAAAGTAGAGGATGCTCTAAGTAAAAAGGATCCTACAACATTATCAATGATGGGAATTGAGAAGGATCTAATCTTCTTATATTTACAAAGTATGGACATGGAAATCATTAAGTAAGGAACATAATCAATCCTTTATCAAATGATTGATTAGCCATCCCTCATGGAGAAAATAAAGGATTCTCAAAGAAATTATATGGAAATTGGAAGAAGGTGGAAACTATCAGAAATAATAAATACTTAGAGTTAAAAATTGATGAGGAAGGAGTCATGAGATTTGGGTCATGCCTATGTGTACCATACAATCCATAGATAAATAAAGAGATTATGAATTATGCACATAGATCAACTTTCTCTATTCATCCAAGAAGCACAAATATGTATTGAGATCTCTGGGAGAAATATTGGTGGGACAATATAAAGTAGGAGATCACTGAATATACATCAAAGTGCCTGGTATGTCAACATGTTCAAGATGAAAGGAAAAATTCTAATGGGATGATTCAACCATTACCCATACCATAGGAAACAATGCTATATTGGTTGTTATGGATTATCTCACAAAGAAATATCACTTTATCATAATTTGATAGGACTTCTCATTATATCAACTTTCATGGATATATATTAGAGAATTGATAAGGTGTCATGGAGTACCACTATAAATTTTATCCAATCAATATCCAAGATTCACCTTAAAGTTCTAGAAAAGTCTCCAACATGCACTAAACACTGAGTTGAAATTTAGTATGACTTATCATCCTCAAACTGAGGGCCAATCTGAGTGAACTATTCATACACTGGAAGATATTTTGAGAGAATTTTATATGGATTTAAAAGGAAGATGGGACCAACATCTACCTCTAGTTGAGTTCTCCTATAACAACAGTTTACACTTGAGCATCCAAATGGCTCCATATGAAGCCCTTTATGGGAAGAGATGAAAAACACTAGAATTATAGGATGAATTTAGTGAACTTAAGCTTCTAAGACCTGAAATTATTAAAGAAATGGTAGATAAGGTGAAAACCGTTCAAAATCACATCAAGGTAACCCAAATCCTATAGAAGATCTATGTAGATAATCATTGAAGAGACATGGAGTTTAAGGTTGGAGACATGGTATTCCACCATATATCTCCATGGAATAGGATCATGATATTTGGGAAGATGGTAAAGCTAAGTCCTAGGTACATCATCCCCTTTGAGATTCTTGATCGTGTCGGAGATGTGGTATATCGAATAGAACTTTCAACAACCATGTATCAAGTACATGATGTATTACATGTATCCCTCTTGAGTAAGTACATATCATATCCCACACATGTACTGAATCTAGAGGTGGTACAGTAGGAAAATGATCTCACTTGCAAGGAGTAGTCAGTGAAGATCTTAGACCATAGAGATAAATTTATACGCAACAAGACTACTCACCTGGTCAATGTATTCTGGAAGAACCATAAGAATGAAGAGGAAACATGAGATCCATATAAATAAATGAGGGATAATTACCCTCACCTATTTATGTAAAACAAAATTTTAAGGGTGAAATTTCAAAAGGGGGGAAGAATGTAATGACCCAAACTTTTATCAATAGAATTTTTTCCCTTTTTATAATTATGTTATATAGTATAAGACACATATATAGCATGGAGAGCCCAATAAAAACATCATTATCATAAATGAAGAATGAAATAAGTAATATTTAAATATATTAAGGAACCTATCCTGATGGAATAGTAACATGAACCTCGAAATAGTAACATGGCCATTAGGAATAGTAATTCGACCAATAGAATAATAACCTCATCTATGAAAGTATAAATAAAATTTAAGCATCTTATAAATAATAATATGATATAAAAATATCATAGTATAAGTAAATAAATATTTTAGAAATTATTAATTAAGTGTTGTTATTTTTATAAAACATAAATTTTTATATATAATTTTATAAATTATATAATGATTTAAAAGAAAATTTATTTTCATAAAATCGGTATTTTCCGAGGAAATGGTGATTTTAATTAAAAAATAAATTTATCATATTTCAAAAATTATTTTCATAAATTGAAGTTAATTTTATAATTCTACATGTCAAAAAAGGTTAGGGTTGATTTTTGAGATCTTTCTAAAATAGTTGAATTTTTGGAGAATAGTGAAATACGAAAATTTATAGTATTTAACAAATACATGAATTATTGAGTCATAGATGTTATATGGATAATGTAGGACCATAATATAGAAAAATAATTTATTATTTAATATATTTAGTAATAAGGTTGAAACTATTCATATTCTTGATCCAAAATAATAAACTAGTGAATAAAATAATCAAAAAACACCCCTCTCTTCCCCTATAAATACCACCCCTCACCACCTCTTATCCTCACACCTTACAAGCCTTGAAGCTTTTATGATTTATAACCAATCATATTACCAATACCCTCCCCCATGTCTAGGATCCTTTTTTCTCAAAAAAATACCAAATCCAATTTCCCTAAGGAGGTTCTTAAGGAGAATAAATTCAAGATGTAAAATCCTCTTCTCTTTTCTTTTAATTTATTTTCAAGTTCTTTTATTTTCCAATTCTATACTCACCCCCCTCATACAAGTGGAATGATAAATATAGTATCTTATATATTCTATAATTTTATTATTTTAATTCAATAATCAATCATCAAACCTCTTCTCCTCTCCCTTTTATTCTAAAAATGAAAATGTTGTCTATGAGGTGATGATTTATCAGCTTCAAGGATGAAAAGTTTTCATTTTCCTTTACTGCCTTCAAGGATGGTCATAAAATAATTATGATGGTTGAAAAATATTTTAAAATTTATTTTATAAGGTTTTTTATATTCTATAACTAACATATATACACAATATTAAATAATAAAACAAAATGAGTTCATTATGATTGAAAACCACCAAAATTAATCTAAATGATTATCATTAACATTTTATCTAATGAATCATCCTTATATATATATAAAATATAATACCAATTAAACTTATGTAATTTAATTAATAACATATAATTTCAATTCTATATAATTATCCCCATTTTACATGATCTTCCATACATGTATACAAGTGAACCGATCATGAAAATCAAAAAAACATACACTCTCGAACGATGAAATTGAACACTATAACTCATCAAAATAGACATAAACAAACTTAATAAAATTATAATGAATCAAGTTCATGTATAAGAGGTTCTTTATTTATTAATTAATTAATATAATTTTATTATCCATTATATCAAATTGAAGCAAGCATTCAGACATAAGGTAAGTGGATTCTCAAACCCAACTCCTTTTCTTTGGGTTATCACTCTTTCTTTTCAAATTTCTATGTGGATATTTCATTAAATGTTAATTAAATTTAATTTTATTGTACTTTAATTTTCTATTATGGTATAAACATTATTCCAATATTATTTAAAGATAAATTCAAAGATTTTTCCCAAAGAACTCTTCTTTCTGAAATCACATATTTTACTTTTCTTGAGATCGATTCTTCTTCACTCAACATTGATTATTATTATAACAAGTATGTTATTCCATTTTTATTTGGGAACCCAATTTGTATTAATGAATGTATTCTCATAAAACCCATTCCTTTACATGGGTTATTTTATGTCCAAGATTGATATATGTTTTAAGTGGCATGCATGATTATGTAAATGTTATGATGTGACGGATGCGCCCAAAATTATATAGCACTCCAATACATTAGGTAATGTGATGTATCTCATGAGATAATGTGAAATATGCATAAACATGATACTATATTTTTTCACAATTATGATGTTATGATTATGCACATATGTTATTCATGAACATGATTCTAGCTTTGTTCACAACTATGTGTGGTGCTTGACCACTAAGACATTATGTTTCATTTTTATGCATTTACACATTCCATATCTTTATATAATTATTCCTATCGTGATTATGATGATGATCCCATGATTATGTTATGATTATGATGCTTTTTCTCACCCCATGTTATATTTATTCATGTCTTTCTCTATCGTCTCATTGGGATTTTAGCTCACCCCTTTCTTTGATGCATATCCTTAGGTGATTACTAGTAATAAGGATAACAAAAGGGCCACTAAGAATCTAGATAAGAATAAATTAAATAATTTTTATGTTTTATTATGTAAAATTTATGTATGGACTTAATTTTCCCAAGACACTAAACATTTGGATCCTAGTTTTGTAACTCTATTATGGTTTTTACCATTAAAATGATGTAATAATCATGTAATAAAAGTAAGGTCATTATATGTCTTTCCTAAAGAATTTTCTGGTCTTCTTTCTATATGAGATGTTTTGTTCTCAATCGATCTTATACCTAGGGAATTTCCAATATCTAATAATCCATATAGAATGTATGTTGTTAAAGTTGAGGTTCTTAAGAAACAACTATAGGAGAATCTAGATAAAGGGTTTATACACCCAAGTGCATCATTGTGGGGTGCACCAATCCTTTTTTTCAAGAAGAAGTATGGGTCAATGCACCTATGAATTGATTATAATGATCTTAATAAGATCACTATAAAGAAAAATTATCCTCTAACATGGATTGATGACTTTTTTAATTAGCTACATGGAGCACAATACTTCTCTAAGTTGGATCTTCGGTTGGGATACTACCAAATAAATTTGAAGGAGGAGGATATCCCCAAGACTGTTTTTTGCACAAGTTAAGGGAACTATGAGTTCCTAGTGATTCTATTTAGAATCACTAATTCCCTAGAAATATTCATGTACTTAATTAATATAGTCTTTAGTGATTACCTAAACAATTTTTTGGTAGCCTTTGTAGATGATATTCTTATCTACTAAAAAAACGAGGAATGTGAGGATCATTTGAATTTAATACTTAATATTTTGAAGAAGGAAAAAAATATTTTTTAAATTATAATAAATGTGAGTTTGGAATGGATAAAGTAACCTTCATGGGGAATGTTATTTCTTGAAAAGGGATATCTGTGGATCTTTAAAAAAAGAGGCAATTGAAGGATATCCAAAATCAATATCTATGAAGGAAATACATTGTTTCTTTTGATTATATGGGTTTTATAATTGATTTGTGAGAAAATTATCATGATTTTTAAGCCCACTAATCAAATTAACTCAAAAGGGTGTTAATTTTATCTAGAATGATGAATATGAAAGAGTTAAATAAGATGATAGTCACTACACACATGCTCACATTACCCACCAGTGGGGAAGGATTTTTGATATACAGTGATGCATCCAAAAAGGTATTGGGTTGTGTACTTATTTAAGATGAAAAGTTGATAGTCTATTCCACCCAAAAATTATAGATCCATGAGGAGAACTACCCAATGAATGACCTAGAACTGGTTGCAGTGCTTTTCACATTGAATATTTAGTGACAGTATCTCTATAAGGAGAAGTGTGACATAAATACAGACCATAAAAACCTCAAGTATATATTCACACAAAATGAGATCAATATGCACCGATAGAGGTGGTTATAGTTGACTAAGTATTATGATTGTTCAATCCATTTCCATCTTGGGAAAGTAATCAAAGTGGAAGATGCTCTGAGTAGAAATGATCATGTGACTCTATCCATGATGAGGATTTCAAGGGATACAAAATTATTAGACATTCAAAGGATGGACATGGGAATAATAAAAGGATATTCATATTACCTTGTTAAAATAACTACTCAACCATTTATTCTTGAGAGGATCAAGGAGACCCATAAAGATGATGAGGTTTTATGGAAAAGGTATCAAATATTCCAGATTTTAACTTTTCTAAAGATAGAGTTATTAGTTTTGGAACCCGAATATGTGTCCCATAAAAACTATATATGAAGATGGAACTTCTAGATGATTAACATAGATAATCCTTCTATATTCATCTAGGAATCACTAATATGTATAGAGATATGAATTAAAACTTCTGGTGGGATAACAAGAAGAGAGATATTGCAGAATTTGTATGACGATGCTTAGTATACCAACAAGTTGAGGTTGAACGATATAAGTTTAATGGTATGATAACTATTTCCCATACAAATATTTAAATGGGAAAACATAACCATGTATTTAATCATAGGACTCCACAAGACCCCTAAAGGCAATAACACCATCTATGTGGAAGTTGGTCACCCTACAAAGTTAGTGAAATTCATTGATATTAGTGAAGATTTCTCTCTTTACCAACTTTCCAAGATATACATAAGGGAAGTGATAAGACTATATAGAGCTACACTCTCTCTAGTATCTAATTGATATCTGATGTTTTCTACTAGATTCTAGACAAGCCTTTAGTAAGCATTGGATATGGATCATAGCTTCATCACTTCTTATCACACTCAGATGAATGGTCAGTCTAGAAGAACCATTTAAACTCTATATGATATGTTTAGATCATTTTCAATGGATTTACAAGGATTTTGATATCAACACATTCCCCTAATGGGGTTCTCATATAACAATAATTCCCATTCTAGCATTCAAGTGACACTTTGTGAGGAGTGTATGGAAAGAGGTGTCAGACTCTGACATGTTGGGATGAAGTTGGAGAGAAAATGATAATGGTATAAAATCTTATCCAAGAAATTATATAGAAGGTTCAAACCCTTTAGAATCATATAAAATCTGAATAAATTCAATAGAAAATCTATTCAAACAATCATCGATGAGACTTGGAGTTTGAGGTTGGAGATAAATTGTTCCTTCATATGTCACCATAGAAGAAAGTCATGAGGATTGGGAAGAATGGAAATATTAGTCTAAGATACATCATCCCCTTGGTGATCCTCTATCTCATTGGAGTTTTTACCTATCGACTAGCACTCCCACCTAACCTATCTCAAGTATACGATGTGTTTCATGTATCACTCTTGAGGAAGTACATACTGGACCCCTCACATGTACTGAATCCAAAATTGGTACCATTAGAGAATGAATTTCATACGAGGATTAGTCGGTGGAGGTATTATATTGTAGAGACAAATTTCTATGAAATAAGACAACTCACCTAGTCAAAGTGTTGTGGTGGAACCAAAAGTTTGAGAAAGTTACTTAGGAACCAAAATATGTGATGAAGTAGAAGTACCCACATATTTTTTAGTGTATGAAATGAAAATTTTGACGGTGAGATTTCTAAAAGGGGTAAGAATGTAACGAACCAAATTTTTATTCCCTTTTTGAATGAATAAATGTCTTATCAATTAATTTAGTTATAGAAAACACATGCACTACTTTGGATATTTTAAACAGTTGTATTTTGTGGGATTTAAAAGACCATTAAGAATCATAACCATTTATAATATATCCATTATAAATTAACTATTAAGATTAGTATATTAAGGGCTATGATAAAGTCCAATTGACACAGATAGAAGGAAGTGGTGGACTAAACCAGTAGGATCATACCTTATGAATCTCGTTTATTGGTGCTTCTGTTGGATATGGAATCACTAGGAATTTACTTTGACCAAGACCAATATAAGATATAATAAATAAATAATGAGTGAAACCATTTACTAGGGAAGTTCAAAATCATTGAGATTATGGCCCAAACCATGTTCGTTGAACCACCCCAATAAAATATCAACATCACATACCTTACTCTTAGGGAATACACTGGTGTAATAAGGGGTTATGTATCTAAACCCTAATATGGTGAATTTTTATATTTTTTTAATTAAATAATGATTATATGTATCCTTTTTATTATTAATTTATAATGATTAAATAATAAGTTTGATAAAATATATATTTTGATACGATGAAACACAAATTATATTTTTGGGAAATGTATAGTTTCAATCAAAACACTCTTTTTGATGAATTCAAAAAAAATTGAAATAAATTATATTTTAATAAAATTTTATTATTAAATAATATTTATTAAATATAAATGATCATATAATTTTATTAAGTCAAATGTAATTTTTTTAAGGGTCAGAAAACTGTTATTGTCAAAAGATCAGTATTTTCAATAAATGGGGATTTTTTATATAAAAGTGTAAATTATCATATTTAAATAATTATTTTGATAAAATGAATATTATTTTTGAAATCAAAACATCAAAATTATCCTATAGTTATTTTTTTATAATTTTCTGAGATATTCAATTTTTTGGTAAAATTAACTATGGTATAATTATACAGTATATATTATGACATCATAAAAGTCCAAAAGTGATGTAATAAATACTATAAATATTATAAAAAAATATTATGTTTCCATTTAAAATAATGTGTTTTTAAGTTATTTTATTAATTTTATAAACCCTTAATGAATCCTCCAAAACCTATATTATATTTTAAGGTTTTCAAATCAGTAATTTATAAACATGAATCACTTCCACAGCATCAAGGGCATTATTTTTATGATTTTACTTCTTATACTTATAAAATAATTAAATCCACTTCTCTTTGGAAGAAACCATGTGCAAAAACTATGGGATGGTTTTTGGTTTGGATTACTTTATCATATAGACTCTAAAACCTAAGTTTGAAAATTAATAAAGAATTCACCTCTTTTTCTATATAAACCCACACAACATTTCATTCATCTTCCCTAAAAAGACTTATATCATGAATTTACTCTGAAATTACCTCTATAGAGACCTCCTAAGGTTCCCCTGAGATCTTAAGAAGCTCCTCATAATCTTTTAAAAGTGCCCTATCAAGGTAAGGGATCTACTCCTTCTCCTCTTTATTTAAGAACATTCTTAATATTATGCATTTTTTCCAATTTTTCATACTAGAAAATGTTTTTACACATCTATATTACTTTCATTATGATTTCCATGTAATGAGAGATCACTTTCACTATCATTTATCTCTTTTATGAATCTTTATGTACCTTTATTAAGTTTTTTAAATTATCTTGTGATTTTCCATGCCAAATAGTTGTGTAGTGCATACTCATCCTCATTTCCACTCAAGGGTATTCACCTAGATGTACCTATACTTCATTGATTGATTAATTCCATGTATATAACCCACACTCATTAATAATATCCCTACATTTGTAAGTTTTGTGATCTATGTGGAACACTTATGCATGTACATGATATGAAAGATACAAGTGGACCTAGAATTATATAGCCCTACAATACATTGGGTAATGTTTTTGTATCATGAGATTCCATGTATGGTGAATGAGAGGTTATCCTAAGAACACTATGTTATGATTTATTGGTCGATATAATTGAATTATAGATTATCCATAGAAAGAGGATAATATTCATTGTATATATTATAATATTCATGTGATTCATTATCTATAAATACTATTTTTAGTGCATTTTACAATTTGAAAATTATTTCACATCATGATTGAAATTCTTGCTTAATGTGAACTATTACTTGGTATGTTTTGATACATGTTGTTAATCCCCCACTGATATTGATTTGAATTTCATATCTCATTTTCATATTTCTCATTACATTAGGAATATTTCATTCTTCTCGAGTATTTGAATAATTACATTGGAAGATGACCCGAGTGGGCCTTGAACCAAGATAATTCTGGGTGAAGTGAACTGGATAGAAGCCCAATAAAATGAGTATAGCATCCAAGATCCAAGACCAATGAAGATAACATTTTAACTGGAGATAGATGGCATAATTAAAAACATTTAATACATTAGTTATAAGAACTAATTATGATTTTTGAATGGATTTCCAGGCTTCCCAAGTTGAAGATGAAATTTTGGGCCAAATTCTATGGCCCAAAACAACATCCCACCATTTCGACCATATCTAAAAAACAAAACATCCAATTGGGCTCAAATTAGGTTTTTAGGGGACATCTGGGTATTCAGTTTCTTATTCTATATCCCACCCAAATTCAGCCATCTAGAAGCTCATTTCAACACCTCTGTTGGGTGGATGCAAGCTGACTCATATTTCATGTTAAGGGTGGAAAATTCAAAATTCCACAAACTTTCCACCACCCTAGGCCTACCATACTCAAGTGGGATAACTTTTAATATTGGTGGATCGACCCAGGGCTTCCAAAATTCCTATCTAAGTCATATTTTTTGGAGTATTTGGTGATTCTTGGAGTTTTTTTATGTTTTCATTTTAATGTTATACTTCCAATTTGATGTTTTAATCACCTTTCTTCAATTTTAAGTTTCTAGAATCACCTTATCTTATTAATTAAAATTCTTATTATTCTCATTTTTTATTATTATTGTAAACACTTTGATACCATTTCATTATGGTGTGAGTTTATTCACACAGTGAAGATAGAAATCCTTCACAAAATGGTTGAGTGTTCATTATTTTATTGTTTTTCACTTATTTAATTCTTCCCTAATGATTCTACTTCCCACTTCCATTGAAATCATAGTATCATTATAGGGATAAATCTATTAAGGGTTGATCCAATATAGTATTAAGGGTATGGATTGGATGTTATTTCTTACTCTATTAATGCTTAATCACTTATTTTAATTGAGAGTTTTGTTTGAAAATATTAATATTTCTTCATCCTTGTTGAATTGTAAGGTCACACACTTTAATTGCTAATAAGAAATGTTAACTTGGAGTGCTCATAAAATTGATCCTCCAAGTGTATAGGTTATTAGAATAAGGTTTTTTTTTGTTAAACTAATAAGTTATGAAGTTGTTTTGATCTCCTTAAATGAATCACTCTTGAGTTTAAGAAATTAAAATAGTTAAAAAGGAATTTCATCCAATACATCCCTTGTGATAACCTAGGATAAATCCTTTTTTGTAAATTTAATTCACTTAGGTCTCTTGGTGTTAATTTAAACCAT
The DNA here is from genome assembly GCA_963277665.1 of Viscum album. Lineage (NCBI taxonomy): Eukaryota > Viridiplantae > Streptophyta > Magnoliopsida > Santalales > Viscaceae > Viscum > Viscum album. The sequence goes on along the minus strand of OY728137.1, from coordinate 297,632,313 downwards.
CTCAAAATAAAAAAAATGGCCACTTCATATCCAAAAAAAATCCATAGAATGTACATGTCTATATATTTCTTCTTAGGTCTATGAGGATTTTACAACCCAAGCTACACTACAAGCAACCACTTCAACCCTAAAAACTTGGGTAAATTTGGGTGAGACAAAATTTTGGAACCATTTTTGGGGACCTAAGTATGTTATATTAGACTCTATCATCATTTTCTCACACCAATTCTCTATTTATACCCCTTATTTCACTTCTATGGGAATCCATTTTGAACAAACCCAAACATGGGGAACGTCTCCCTGTATTGAATACACCACACTAATTTTGATTCACAACACATCATCAGGCTTAATTGAAATTAAATGAAATGTGGAGATAGATTTGAACAAAGTAATGGGATTGGGATTGATATATTATTTTGAACCAATATTTTATTAAATGATGTTGATGGTTTTCATAATTTTTTTGTATGAGTTCTTTTGGTGAGCATTGATATTAAAATGTTTGGGGAAAAGGGAATTAGAATTTCATATTTTTGAGAAAACTTTTGCTTGGGACTAGAAAAAATAACAATGGGGGTGTGACTAGACACTAAACTGGGATAATATTAATTTTATATATTATAATATTCATTTTATTTATTATTCATAAAAACCATTTTTAGTGCATTTTACAATTTGAACATTATTTCACATCATGGTTGAAATTCTTGTTTAAAGTGCACTATTACTTGGTGTGTTTTGACACACATTGTTAATCCCCCACTGATCTTGATTTGAATTTTGTATTTCATTTTCAGGTTTTCCATTCCATTGTTAATATTTCATTCTTCTAGAGCATTTAAATAATCACATAGGAAGATGACCCAAGTGGGCCTTGAACTAAAAACATTCTGGATGAAGTGAATTGGATAGAAGCCTAATAAAATGATTGTAGTGACCAATATACAAGCCCAATGAAGCTAAAATTTTAATTTTATATAGATTAAATAATTAGAAACATTTCATAAAATAGTGAAAAAATATCATTCTGATGTTTTAATGGAGTTTCAGGTGGCCCAAGTTAAAGATGAAATTCTGGTCCAAATTTTGTGGCCCATAAAAACTGCCCACCTTTTCGACCATATCTTACAAAAATCATTAAATTGGGATCAAATTTTATATTATTTTAGGGTACATATTTGGATTCATTTTATTCTTCTATGGACCACCAAAATTCATCCATCTATAATCTCATTTTAACGCCTCTGTTGGATGGATGCAAGTTGGCTCCTATTTTGGGTCAAGGGTGAAAAGGTCCAAATTCCACAAACTTTACACCACCCTAGGCCTACCATAATCAAGTGGGATGACTTTTACTATTGTTTTATTGACCCAAGAATTACAAAATTACTATTTAAGGTAGTTATGTTGGAATATTTGTGGATGCTTTGAGTTTTTGTATGTTCTCATTTTAATTTTATGCTACCAATTTGATATTGTAATTACATTTCTTCAATTGTAAGTTTCTAAAATCACCTTAGCTTATTGTTTAAACTTATTATTCATATAATTTTATGTTATTATCATAAAAAAATTTATACTTTTTCTTCAATGTGTGAATTTATTTACATAGAAAAAAGATAAATCCTTCACATAATGGTGGAGTGTTCATTATTTTATTTTTTTCACTTCTTCAATTCCGCCCTAATGGGTCTACTTACCGCTTCCATTGAGAGCATAGCATAAATTAAGGGATAACCCTATTATTAGTTGATCTAAATGATTATAAAGGGTCTTTGTTGGATGTTATTTCTCACTCTATTAATGTTTAATCACTTCTTTTAATTGAAAGTTTTGTTTGATGATCTTAATACTTTTTCATCCTTATTGAATTTTACAGCCACGCACTTCAAGTGATAATAAGAACCTTTACCTTGGAGTGGTAATAAAAATGATCCTATAAGTGTATAGGTTATTATCATTAGGTTTGTTTTGTTATTAAACCAATAAGTGATGAAGTTGTTTTGATCTCCTTAAATGAATCACTCTTAAGTCTAAGAAATTGAAATCGTTAAAAAGGAATTTCATCCAATCCATCCCATGTAATAACCTAGGATCAACCCTTTTTTTAAATTTATTTCACTTAGTTTTATTAGTTTTAATTTAAAAAATCTCAAAAAAAACCAAATTTTTCCACTTAATATCCAAAATCAATCCATAGAATTTACATATTTGTAGGTTTCTTCTTAGGTCTATGAGGATTCGCAACCCAAGCTACACTACAAGTGATCGTTTCAACCCTAAAAACTTGGGTAAATTTGGGTGATATAACTTATGTTTGTGATGTCATGTTTTATGTTTTTTCGATATTCTTATGTTTCCTTGTTGTTACCATGTCATATCATGCCTCATTGTTAATGATTATGATTATCACCCCTGTTATGTTACCTTGATATGCCTATTGACTCACATGTATTAATTTCATCATTTTATGATTTTATTGTTCCCTTACTAGACTTTATGACTCACCCCTTTCTTATTTATATCTTCAAGTTATTCCATGAAGTTTTAGAATATTCATGGAATATAAGATCATGTTATGGTATTTTTAAATATTGTTGTCATTTTTCATTTTCAAGTTGTTATGTTATGTACCTGATTACCCAAAGAAACTAGGCCTCATGATCTTTTGGTGTTGTATTATGTGTAATTTTATGTAATAAATCATGAATTAATGTGTATTAAAATATGGGATGTTATACAATAAACTCAAAACCAACTTCCATTTTCAAACCTTTCCAAAGAAACCATGAGTTTTTGTTTAACAAAACTTTTTATGTTTTTATTTGAAACAAACCTACCCAAACACCAACCAACATGTAATTTCACTTATAAATTCATATCTAAAACAATATATTACTTCTTTCATGAAAATTTTGAAACAAAAGCCTTCATATATAAAATCATTTAACTAATGAAAATTTTGTTCTATATCTTTCAAAGTTAGCAGTTTACAAACAATTTTACTTGAGAAAACACATGAATAACCAAAAATTTATTGATAGTTAAGAAATTTTGGAGGTTGGTTAATTATCCATATTCACTTTTTGTGAAATTTCCTCATGATAAATATTTCTTATCATCTTATTTCATTAACTCACACTTGGGAACTCGACCTAGTTTTCTCTGGAGGAGTATTTGGGGTCTAAATCGCTTCCTAATAAGTGGTTGTAGTGGAGTATTATGAATGGTTTTAGTGTTTATGTTGAGAGATATTTGTGGTTGGCTAATAATTCGGGTCTAAAATATTCTTCTCCAGTTGTCATGGGGTTTGAGGACATCATTGTATGGGATCTTATTAATGACTCAATTGATGGCTGGTGTATGGATAATATCTTTGACTGGTTAAATGAGAGGGTCATAATATTATTCTAAGTATTACTCTTTCTCCTAGCCTGCAGATTGATCAACTTTTTTGGAAATGGGAAGCTTTAGGATCTTATTATGTCCACTCAGGTTATAATCTTCTTATTGAAGACCCTTGCCTTCTTCATGGTGATATTTTCTAGAAGGATATTTGGATGATGTTGAATCACTCATGCATGAATTATTTTCTTATTAATAGGTAAAGGGGTTTTATCTTTCTTGGAAAGATAATTACTAAAATTTCTTTGATATTTCTATTGATCCTTATCGTAATTTAAGTAAGTGGATATCTAGCTAGAAGCCTTGCATTGTATCCTGATGTGTATTATTTATTGGATAATCTGGAAGAGGAGTAATGAATTTGTTTTCAAACATTTTTCCACGTGTGATTGTTTCTCGTGTGATTGTGCTTCAAAATAGATATAATTTTTTGAGTCTCGGGCTTTAGTCTCTCCTATGTTGGATGTACAGGCTGATGGTTCCTGCTGGTTCCCTTCCCTATAAGGTTTTATCAATATTAATACAAATGAAACTATTTCCATTGGAAGTGTATTGTGTATCAATGTGGTTGTTCGGCTAGATCATGGTCAGATTCTTGCTGCTCATTGTGGGAATTTATTGGATAAATGGGATCCTTTAGTTGCGGAAGCTTTCACTATTTTTCAAAGTTCGTTATTTTTAAATTCTTGTGGGTGGGATAATATCATTATTCAATCAGATTACTTCATTGTTAACAAATTCATACTCAATCATGATCATTATCTCTAACCCAATAGTCTCTTTCTCTAGAGAATCTAGGTTGTGTCAAATTGCTTCTCCTCCTACAAGTTTACTTTCATCAAGAGGGAGAGAAATCATGTTACCCATACTTTAGAAAGATTTCAGAAAGACTCAGGTGAACACGTTTCGATCAAACATTTCCCTAATTGACTTTTTATTTCTACTTTGAATGATCTTGAATCAATATAAGGTTTGATTCTTTTTCAAAAAGAACAAAAATGAAAAAAAAAATCCAAAATTCATTTAACAACTTGTAACCATTTTAATGGGAGATCAAACAACATAAAATTTTCATAAATGCTTCAATTGCAGTAGGTTTTTAAAATGCATAAATAATTTTCACATCAATTAAATAATAAAAAAATCTAGACACCTCCAACATAATCCTAAACCAACCTATAGCCATCAAACCTTATAAAATCAACTCATAGAATACAATTTCATCATATATTTGAATACCAAACGTTACTCAACTTGGAATTTCAGTAATGAAGTCGATAATAAATTTCAACAATGGATCCGGGAATAAATTTTACATGAAGAACAATCCAAAAAATCACTAAAAATACATCACATTTGAAGGAGATCAAATAATTTTTATTTCTGAAGCAAAATCATTCACAAAATAATGTGAGGGGAGTTCGGAAAAGTATAGCCTCTGTAAGATCTTGAATGACATGGTCAATGGGTGACGTGGTTAGGGTTCTTTTATAAATTCAATACGGTATTTATCTGCGCTTACAAAAAAATGTTTGTAAAAGAGCCTTCTATACTAAAATCATAAGTGATCATAATTTAATATTTTATCAGTGATATTTTTACCCTATTAGAGATTTATATTTATCAATGTTAAATTTAGTGCTGATAATTCTAAGTCTAATCTTATGAATCTTTAGAAATTCAAAGTTATTCTTACACTTTTCTCTGATAAAGACCTTTGCGTAATAATAAACTAAAGCTAAGTAATAATAACTCTAAATTTACTATCAATGTCATGACCCGACCCTACCGGGGCCCGAGCCGCAACTACCCCAAGCCCGCCTCCATAGGTCAGGGGTTGGAGACCAGCGCCGAAGGCTAAAAAACTCGGGGAGGCCTTTGACTAAGTACCTGTACACACACACGCAGCCCACTCAATGCAGATATGCAGAGTAAAAAAAAAGTAAAGTACCAACTACTATAAATAAACCACAAAGTGAATCAACCTCTAAATAGTACAAAGCAAGTGCTGAAGGTAAACAGAAAAGAAAAGTGAAAAACATGCGCCCAACTAGAAAAGTGCCACAACCCGGCAACAGGTAAACAAAAGTAAACAGCTGGGAGAGTCCCACACCCGGAACCCGATTACGACCACCGCACGCAATCCAAGCTCCCGAACTCCTAAGCTCCTCTGACGTCACGACCAACCTGATCGTCTTCTATAAGGGCACACCAAGTGCGAGCAAAGCCCAAGCCGGGGTGAATATAAAAATACTCAGTAGGATGCCCCGAAGGCTCGAGGGAGCAACAAAGGAGGTACTAAAGAGGTGAGCAGTAGATCGAATATGGAAAAGTAAAGGAGTACAACTGAGAGTGCAGTAAAGAGTACAGCTCAACCCAACAAGAGGAAGGAAGTAGACTCCTCCAAACACAAGGATCTATAAACAGTGAGAAGATGAACTTCTCATCAAGTCTTCGCTACCTATAGCAGGAGAGTAGACTCGTCCAACCACAAGAATCTAGACACAGAAAGCATGTGGCATACCTTGCGCGTCTTCGCCTCTCCTAGAAGGAGAGTAACCAAAACCCAAGAAGTAGGTACTGGAAAAAGGTATACACATATCCATATGCTCTGTTAAGAAAACCGAACAAGATTGTAAGAGGATCTCCATCCCGTAGCTCAGCCCAAGAAAGTGAGTAGCCAACAATCCCATAAGTAAACACCATAGATTCCCAATATCTGTACGTCTGCCCCGAACTGCAAGTCAAGGGGCTCAAATCACTGCACCTTGACACTATCCACTTTGGGCGGCACTGACTCACTTGCATGGTTTTAGGTCGCATCACAAGGACGTGTCTCGGTGGGGAAAGTGCCCCTCATACTTGGGAGTTCTGGGGGAAGTCAAACCACACCTCATCACTGTCACACAGTCGAGAGGTCTTCTCAAAGTTGACGGGTTCCCACTACCCAGCCCCACGAAAGGGTAACCTGTTAGAGGGAGACCCGGAACTGCTCTGGTCATCCTTGATGGATGGTACCCCACTGGCCATCCCTGCTGGATGGTACCACACTGGCCATCCCTACTGGATGGTACACCACTGGCCATCCCTCCTAGATGGTACCTCACTGGCCATCCATGCTGGATGGTACCTCACTGGACATCCCTACTGGATGGTAAACCACTGGAAACTGGAACATGTAGGGGGAAACACGTAATGAAATATCATGGAAGGAAGATATGATTTCGATACACAGGTAGGGAGTTTGTGCCCAGGGCTCACTGGGGTCTCCGTACCCTACTGGAAACAACCTCATGGGTAGAGTATCGGTGCCCGCATAATGTGTTGGTCACACTGATACCCAAAGAACCCTACCAGGAAATATGAAGGGACGTGAGGATCTCCTGGGGCCTCTCAAGGTGATACATGCTCTAGTCTGCTGAGTCTACTATCGAAGAGGACCAAGACAACTCACTCCAGAAAGTGGGAGCACACCCACACGGTACGAATGCACGTAGCCGTAAACGATGCCGCAGTCTGGTGAAAGGGACACAACACTGAAAACCCCCTCAGCTGAAAGAATATGGGAACCAAAACAACTCTTCCAATCAAACCATCGATAACAGGAGGACCCTCTACATCACGAGAGGTCAAAGGTACGTAAAAAAGTACACGATGCACACAAGGGGCCCACATGACGTGTGGCCCCAGCTCATCTCCAAACCAAGAACAAACGTTCTCAGGTAAAAACTAAAACATGTACCTTCGATCATTCATGTGCACTCCCAGAGTATACCACATCTCTAGCCCAAAGGCTATCATGCACACGACACCCAACATTAATGCGAAGGGAGAAAATGTAATTTCGCCAACCTACTTCCTCCATGGCCCCAGCACTAACAACCACACCTCTTTAAACACTAACTTCACTCTCACTAGAGTGAACGCGATCACACGCCAAGGGTTCCCTACAAACACCACAGGAAGAACCACCACCGGTACACCTTTCATGCTTCCACATTTAATGAGATCTCGATAGAGACTCCGCACATCCAAACGGATCATACCGTTGAAATCCTAGCGGAAAAACATGTGAGATCAAATATTTACTCGCCTCCAACAGACATCTGATGGAAAAGTTGTCCAACACCACTATACGCCCGAACGGCGTCCCGTGGTCCTGATCCTTGGTCCCAAAAATAGTTGGGCACATCACACTGTTGTGATCCCCTCGAAAAGACACATCAAATTGACTGATTACTTGCATGGAACGGATGTTCAGAGAAAAATATGCATTTCACTATACCGCACACGATCGGTCCTTTGTGGGACCCACATCTCGGTCCCGAAATGCAACGAACGGATCGCACTGTTGCGATTCTCTCAAAAAAGTACACAAGTTTGACTAACCACTTGTCCAAAACGGACACCCGGTGATAAAGATAGAAATCACCGCCAACTCCCAAAACGGCCCTCACAGGGCCCGCACCATCATGCGGAATTAAAGCGGGTGGATTGTGCCATTGCAATGCCCTCATAAAAACACCCAAAATCGACTGCTTGCACGCCCTGAACGGACATCCGATAAAAAAGTTGTAAAGCGCTGCATGCAGATTAAAATACGGGTCGTGGGGCCCAAGTCTCAACTCCATCTTCAATGCCCGAAAATCCTCTGGAAAACTCCGCCTCAACGCCATGGTCATAACATAGCTGACGGCGCTCAAAACGGACTCTGTACGCGCTCACGCCATCCGAAACAAAATCTCGACAGTGCGCTAAATAGTATTTAGTGGACGCTTTGCGTCATCGAGCCCCCGTCATGGAAATTATAAATTCCTGAAACCATCCCAAAACCTTTGTCTCGATCTGAGGATTACATTTCTGTATACATCATGAAAAACAGACACTCTTAGCGAGAGTTACAGGTGTCCAAAGTCGGAGGGGGTGAGCCCCTTGGACCGGACCGGCCTGGACCTGTCGGTCCGCCCGTTCTGGTCTGGCCCGCGCCGGCCGTCCAGGCTCGCAGTGCCGGCCCGCGGCTCAACCGCACGGCTCGGCCGTGGACCCTGGGTCCACGTAGCGCCGACCATCCACGCGGGCCGGTCGCGGTCTTCCGCGGAGACCCGCGGAGTGTGGGTCTCTGTCCCCGCGCGGGGGTCGCGCACCGCGACCCCACTGTCGTCGCGCCCCAGCGGGCTCACCTGGCCAGCGCCGCCTCGCCCTGAAGACCACCGCCGCCTGGAGATTGCGCCGACCACCGCTGCGGCTTCGGACCGCCGCCCGCTGCCGCTCCTCTTGAGCCGCGTCGCCGCCGGACCGGCCAGAACCCCCGGAAAACCACCCAAAAACCCCCGGAACTTCGGCGGACAACTGCGATCGCCTCGGAACTCCGATTTTCAATCCGAAAAAAACGTTAGAAAGCTTAGAAAATATGATAAGAAACCATGGGGCTCTATTGGAAATTAAACAGAAATTCAATGTCATAATTCAAGATCAAAGAGGGTGCGGAAACTTAATACGAAACAAAACGACGCCTACCTGTTGGGCATAGCCCGAGGCTTCAAACCTTCATCGCGCCACCACCGTGGTTGCTTCCGCTTGGCTCGTGGGAGGAGGAGAAAAGGTTGAAGTTGGGAGCTCCTTGATTGGGAGCTCCTTCAGCTAGAGGATGAACCAAGGGGGGAGGGGTGGGTTTAGGCTTAAATAAGGAAAAATTAATTAAAATTTTAATTAATTTAAAACCCCAAATTAACCCGCATCCAAAACTCTCGACGGGGTCGAGGTTAAGCCTCCCCTAGGGTAAAAACCCCCTCCTGAGTACAACGGCAGTCTTGGAATTTTAATCTGAGCCTACGTTCGAAAGTTACAAAACTTAACGCCTGAGGCTGCTAAATTACGAAAACGCCCCTGGTGCCATTTTTTCACAGAAGGGTCGTGCCCACGAAAATTACACACCTCCTAGGGTAAAAGGAACACTACGGACTCAACGGTGCCCTTGGTTTCCCAATACGAGCAACCGTTTAAGATTTACTTGAGTTAATCCATTAAACGAATAAATTAATTATTTTATTTATCCGTTTAACATTCCGGTAACGGGTGATGGGTCCCAACGTCCCGCGCTGACATGTTCTATGTCATTACTAGGATAAAAACCCCATTTCAAACCCATCCGTACTCTCATATTTAGGATCCGAATTACCATTTAGGTGTTATCCCATTTATTTGGCATTCCCAGTGTGAACACACTGAAAATTTAATTCCGACCACACCGGGGCTCGGAATCGTACGCCTTCTGAAGGCACTGCTCTATAATAACATCAAGAATATTAGAAAGTATTTTATAGAAAAAATCTGGTTATTAAATCATTCCCTCCTTCAATATTTTCATCCCCGAAAAGAAAAACTAGGGAACAACTTTGGGTACTAAGCCCACACCTGGCTCTCCCGTACCTAGAAGAAATCTTGCACAGTCTTGCGTCACCGCACACAGACCAAATGATTTGGTCTGTTCATGCGAGGTATGCCCTCGCCGATGACGTGCATAGGAGCACGCACTCTTCTTATTGGGTGAGTCACGTGGGAGACGTCATGAACCTACTCCCAACCTTGGGGTTAGGGAAAGGCGGTAAGGAACCTCGCCAACCCTTCGCACGGTCTCAAATGGCCCGAAGGCCCTCGGGGGTAGCTTACCTCCCCGGCCGAACCCCTACGTCGCACGCCGCGACTGGAATCACTGCTTGGACCTAGGACAAGGCCTGGTGATTCCCTCCTTCAGAATATCCATATAGTGAAACACTCAAGGATATCTGGTCACGCAAGGTTTCACAGTAAATGTCCCACGACCAAGACTCTCTTACACATTCGAAAGGTGAAGGAGTCACCACCATCGACTAAAGATAAAGGTTCCATGCCTTCTATTCCACTAACACAGGGTTACACTGACGCCCCGCGTCACCCAGGCAACAACTCAAGCAAGGATCAGGGAGAAAGGAGAACTTCACACACAAAGTATGACAATTCTACTGAAAAAAGTAGAAGAGATGTAGAGTGTGCCTCTTATCACCTCATGCTCTGTAGGATCGTAGACATCCAAAGCTCGCGACTGTCCGTGGTCCCAATTGTCAGCTCCCAGAGCCTGACGTGGACCGCCTGGTGGTGATGGGAAGACCTCGTAATGTCATCCCCCACTACCAGCTACTCCCGCTCCTCTGCTAGCACCACCTCTCTGGGAACCATTCTGATCTCGGTGATGCCCCTTTAGTGGTGGGGCACCCACTGCCTGCCCGATATTATTAGCGCACCTGGTCGGGCAGTCTCGCGCCAGGTGACCTCGCCCATCGCAAGTATAACACCGACTCTCTCCAGGATGAACTGGTGCCCTCCAGTTCCACTGTGGTGTATGACCATGCCCCTGATTCCGGTTATTGGAAATCCACCTGCGTTGAGGTTCTGTCAGCCGACGCCTGCTAGTTGTGGCAGACATCTCGGCACTATCGAGACTGCTACCACCACTAGCTGTAGAGCGTGACAGGAATCTCTCTATCACTAGAACCTACTCTATCACCTCTGCATAAGTGTAAATGCACAAGGGTACTATGACAGCAAGAATCTCTCTGCAGAGACCCTGCTCGAACTTCCGCGCTCGAAAGTTTCCGTCGTGGACTAATTCCGGGTAAAAACGTGCACGGTCTGTGAAACTAGTCGCATACTCAGTCACCATCAAACCTCCCTGATGAAACTGCAGGAGCTCCTGGAACCGAACAGAGCGTAAGAAGGAGGGGTAAAACTCCTCACGAAACAGCAGCTAAAAGTCTCCCCAGGAAAGCGACGACTCATTAAGAAACTGAGTCATCGGACTCCACCAACGCCCAACTGCTCCGTGGAAAAGGCAGGCTGCCAAAGCCATTCTCTGATCTATCCGTGTCTGCGCAAGTCTGAAGAGGCAAACCTCTGTCTCTAGCCAAACCTTTGCTACCTGAGGGTCTGGCTCACCACTGAACCTCAGTGGTCTTTGCCGCTGGAACTCGCAGAGCACACTCAACCTGTGCTTAAGCTCAGTCTGCTCTGCTAAAGATGTATGTTGCTCACTAGGTGGGGCTGCTGCTATCGGCCCACCCGGAGAAAGGGACTCGCATGATGGGTCCTAGAATGAGGCATCGTCGCTCACAGGTTCGTCGACATGAACCAAAGTTGGTATCCTGGATGGCTGTCTTCACAGAGACATCCTAAATGTTATCAAGGAGTGTCGCGGTCAGATGAGCGTATATGTATATATTAGTAACAACAATGGGGAGCTGACTCAAGAAGGACAATCAAAGACTCAATCCTATGTGATGCACAAACCAATTCTCCCTGCAACAGGTGTCTAAACATGCTGAGTCGACAAGCGGATTATCAGGGTCCTGGTGAATGGATACGTCGGTCGCCGCACCATCACTAGACTCCCTCGCCGGAGAGCTACTCTCAAGACACGTTGACATTGTTTCCCTAGATCCCAACCAATTTATTTTTAGGGACGTCCGAACAAAGTCCCAAGGAATGAACCACCTCTGATACCACTTTGTCATGACCCGGCCCTACCCGGACCCGATCCGCAACTACCCCAAGCCCGCCTCCATAGGCCAGGGGCTGGCGAGTAGCGTTGAAGGATAAAAAACTTGGGGAGGCCTTTGCCTATGTACCTGTACACACACACGCAGCCCACTCAATGCAGATGTGTAGAGTAAAAAGAAAAGTAAAGTACCAACTACTATAAATAAACCAAAAAGTGCATCGACCTCTAAACAGTACAAAGAAAGTGCTGAAGGTAAACTGAAAAGAAAAGGGCAAAACATGCGCCCAACTAGAAAAGTGCCACAACCCGGCAACAAGTAAAAAAAAGTAAACAGCTGAGAGAGTCCCACACCTGGAACCCAACTATGACTACCGCATGTGGTCAGAGCTCCCAAACGCCTAAGCTCCTCTGACGTCATGACCAACCTATCCGTCATCTGCAAGGGCACACCAAGTGCGGGCAAAGCCCAAGCAAGGGTGAGTATAAAAATACTTAGTAGGATATCACGAAGGCTCGAGGGAGCAACAAAAAAGGTACTGAAGAGGTGAGCAGTAGATCGAACAGGGAAAAGTAAAGGAGTACAATTGAGAGTGCAGTAAAGAGTACAGCTCAACCCAACAAGAGGAAAGAAGTAGACTCATCCAAACACAAGGAGCAAGAAACGGTGAGAAGATTAACTTCTCGTCAAGTCTTCGCTACCTATAGCAGGAGAGTAGACTCGTCCAACCACGAGAAGCTAGACAGGGAAAGCACATTGCATACCATGTGCGTCTTCGCCTCTTTTGGAATGAGAGTAACCAAAACCCAAGAAGTGGGTACTGGAACGAGGTATACACATATCCATATGCTATGTCAAGAAACCCAAACAAGATCGTAAGGGGATCTCCGTCCCGTAGCTCAGCCCAAGAAAGTGAGTAGCCAACAGTACCAGAAGTAAACACCATCGATGCCCAGTATCCGTACGTCTACCCCGAACTGCAAGTCAAGGGGATCAAATCACCGCACATTGACACTATCCACTTTGGGTAGAACTGACTCGCCCACACAGTTTTATGTCGCGTCACAAGGACGCCTCTCGGTGGGGAAAGTGCCCCTCGTACTTGAGAGTTCTGGGGGAAGTCAAACCACACATCGTCACTGTCACATAGTCGAGAGTTCTTCTCAAAGTCGACGGGTTCCCACTGCCCAGCCCCGCGAAAGGGTAATCCGCTGGAGGGTGACCTGGAACTGCTCTAGCCATCCCTGCTGGATGGTACCCCACTGGCCATCCCTACTGGATGGTACTACATTGGTCATCCCTGCTAGATGGTACACCACTGGCCATCCCTGCTGGATGGTACCTCACTGGCCATCCATGCTGGATGGTACCTCACTGGCCATCCCTGCTGGATGGTACACCACTGGAAACCAGAACACGCAGGGGGAAACACATAACGAAAGATCACGGAAGGAAGATATGATTTCGATACACAACTAGGGAGTCTGCGCCCAGGGCTCACTGGGGGCTCTGTAGCCTACTAGAAACAACCTCATGGGTAGAGGATCGGTGCCCGTATAATGTTTTGGTCACACCGATGCCCAAAGAACCCTACCAGGGAATACGAAGGGGCGTGAGGATCTCCCCGGGCCTCCCGGGGTGATACATGCTCCAATCCGCCGAGTCTACTATCAAAGCGGACCGAGACAACTCACTCCAGAAAGTGGGAGCACACCCACACTGTACGAACGCGCGTAGCCGTACACGATGTCGTACTCCGGTGAAAGGGACACAACACTGAAAACCCCCTCAGCTGAAAGAACAAGGGAAGCAAAACAACTCTGTCAGTCAAACCATCGAGAACAGGAAGACCCTTTACGTCACGAGAGGTAAAAGGTACGTAAATAAGTACACGACGCACATAGGGGGCCCACACGACGTGTGGCCCCAGCTCATCTCCAAACCAAGCACAAACGTTCTCAGGTACAAACAACAACATGTACCTCTGAGAATTCCTGTAAACTCATAGAGTATACCACATCTCTAGACCAAAGGAAATCATGCACATGACACCCAACATCAACGCGAAGGGAAAAAACGTAATTTCACCAACTTGCTTCCTCCATGGCCCTAGCACGGCCAACCACACCTCTTTAAACACTAACTTCAATATCACAGGAGTGAATGAGATCACACGCCAAGGGTTCCCTACAAACACCATAGGAAGAACCATCATGAGTACACCTTTCATGCTTCCACATTTAATGAGATCTCGAAAGAGACTCCGCACATCCAAACGGATCATACCGTTGTAATCCTAGCGTAAAAACATGCGAGATCGACTATTTATTCGCCTCCAACAGACATCCGACAGAAAAGTCGTCCAACACCGCTTTACGCCCAAACGGCATCCCGTGGTCCTGAGCCTCGGTCCCGTAAACATTCGGGCACATCGCACTATTATGATCCCCTCGGAAAGACACGTCAAATTGACTTCTTACTTGCTTAGAACAGATGTCCGGAGAAAAAGATGCATTTCGTCGTACCGCACACAAGAGGTCCTTTGTGGGACCCGCATCTCAGTCCCGAAGTGCAATGAATGGATCACACTATTTCGATCCTCTCGAAAAAGTACACAAGTTTGACTAACCACTTGTCTAAAACGGACACCCGGTGATAAAGATAGAAATCACCACCAACTCCCAAAACGGCCCTCACGGGGCCCGCACCATCGTGTGGAATTAAAGCGGGTGGATTGCGTCATTGTAATTCCCTCATAAAAACACCCAAAATCGACTGCTCGCACACCCCGAACGGACATCCGATGAAAAGGTTATAAAGCGTTGCACGCAGTTTAAAAGACGGGTCGTGGGGCCCACGTCTCAACTCCGTCTTCGATGCCTGAAAACCCTATGGAAAACTCCGCCTCGGCGCCAGGGTTGTAACACCGCTGACGGCACTAAAAACGGACTTCGGACGCGCTCGTGCCATCCGAAACAAAATCTTGACAGTGCGCTAAATAGTATTTAGCGGACGCTTTGCGTCGTCGAGCCCCCGTCTCGGAAATTATAAATTCCTGAAACCATCCCAAAACCTTTGTCTCGAACCGAGGATTACACTGCCGTAGACGACATGCAAAACGGACACTCGTAGCGAGATTTACGGGTGTCCGAAGTCGGAGGGGGCGAGCCCCTTGGACTGGACCGGCCAGGACCGACCAGTTCACCCGTTCTGGGCTGGCCCGCGCCGGCCGCCCGGCTCGCAGTGCCGGCCCGTGGCTCAGCCGCGTGGCTCGGCCGTGGACCCTGGGTCCACGCAGCACCGACCGGCCACACGGGCTAGTCGCGGTCTTCCGCGGAGACCCGCTGAGTGCGGGTCTCTGTCCCCGCGTGGGGGTCGCGCGCCGTGACCCCGCTGTCGTCGCGCCCCGGCGGGCTCGCCCAACTAGCGCCGCCTCGCCCGGCCAGCGCCGCCTCACCCCGCTAGCCCCGCCTCACCCTGAAGACTGTCGTCGCCCGGAGCTCGCGCCGACTGCCTCTTCCGCTTCGGACCACCACCCGCTGTCGCGCCGCTTGAGCCGCGTTGCCACCGGACCGGCCAGAACCGCCGAAAAACCACCCGAAAACCCTCGGAACTTTGGTGGACAACTGCGATCACCTCGGAACTCAGATTTTCAATCCGAAAAAATGTTAGAAAGCTTATAACATATGCTACGCAACCATGGGGATCTCTCAGAAATTAAACAGCAATTCAACGCCATAATTCAAGATTAGAGAGGGTGCAGAAACTTAATACGAAACAAAACGACGCCTACCTATTGGGCGTAGCCCGAGGCTTCAAACCTTCACCGCGCCTCCATCGTAGTTTCTTCCGCTTGGCTTGGGGTAGGAGGATAAGAGGTTGAAGTTGGGAGATCATTGATTGGGAGCTCCTTCCGCCAGAGGATGAACCAAGGGGGGAGGGGTGGGTTTAGGCTTAAATAAGGAAAAATTAATTAAAATTTTAATTAATTTAAAACCCCAAATTAACCCGCATCTGAAACTCTCGACGGGGTCGAGGTTAAGCCTCCCCTAGGGTAAAAACCACCTCCCAAGAACAACAGAGGTCTCGTAATTTTCATCCGAGTCTCCGTTCAAAAGTTACAAAACTTAACGCCCGAGGCTGCTAAATTATGAAAACGCCCCTGGTGACATTTTTCACGGAAGGACCACGCCCGTTAAAATTACACCCCTCCTAGGGTAAATGGCACACTCTGGACTCAACGGTGCCCTTGGTTTTCCAATCCGAGCAACCGTTTAAGAGTTACTTGTGTTAAGCCATTAAACGAATAAATTAATTATTTTATTTATCCGTTTAATGTTCCGGTAACGGGTGAGGGGTCCCAACGTCCCGCGCCGACATGTTCTATGTTGTTCCTAGGTTAAACACCCCATTTTGGATCCATCCACACTCTCATATTTAGGATATGAATTACCTTTTAGGATTTATCCCATTTATTTTGCGTTCCTAGTGTGAACACACTGAAAATTTAATTTCGGTCACACCGGGGCTCGAAATCGTACGCCATCTGAAGGCGTTGCTCTGGAATAACATCAAGAATATTCTAAAGTCTTTTATAGCAAAAACTGGGTACTTAAAATCAACTATAATTAAAATAATACTAAATTATTATTATTTTAAGAAAATATATATAAATTAAATATGTAATAATTTAAATTTTTTATCAACTACATGGAAAATATGAATGTATAAATGTTTCTGCTTAGATGGTGGCACAGTGGCGAAGGAGAGGGGTAAAACAACATTGTTCTTTGGGAGGTGTAAGGTTCGACTCCAGGAAGTCCACTCTTAGGTGAATTTCTCCTTCCCCCCAGGATCCACTTGTTTTGTCGGGTCACCCGATTTCTGACCAGATGGGTGAATTGAGGCGTGACCCACTCGTGCTGACGGGTTGTTGTGTCGAACCATCATCAATTGGGTCATCACCCTCCAAGACGCTCTGAAATCTTGGCTAGAAACAGCTCTATTACGGCTGGGACTCTCTCTGAAGTGATCTCTTAATGGGGAGGGGGGTTTCCTAGTGTGGAAGGTTCGAAAAGGCCACACCTAGGTATTATCTTCTAAAGAAAAAAATGCATAAATGTTTTTCACAATATATCATTAATTATAAAACTATAAAATAAAAAAATTAATAATTATATTTAAATAGATTTACAATTACTAATATATAAAATATTATTATTACTAATTAATTATATATATGTATATATTGTATTGATTGTATATAAAAAATATAATTAAATATTAACTGCATTTAAAAATTATTAATTAAAATTAAAAATATTATTTTTTATATAAATGGATGAATATTTTTTAAAATATATCATTAATTGTATAAATATGTAATTATAGTAAAAAATAATTATATGTATACATACAAAAAGATAAATCTCATAGATAAAAAACAATAGAAGAATAATTAAAATATGTATATATTATTAATTATATAAAAAATGTCATTATTTAATAATTATATTTCAATGTGACTAATTTTATGTAAGAATTATTATTAATTATATAAATGAGTAAATATTTTTTACTATATATAAATGTATAAATAGTTGCTTCAGTAGTGGCGTAGTGGTGCAGGGTCGAGGGTCATAGCAACAGTGTTCGGTGAGGTCTGGGGTTTGATTCTTGGGAGCCCGCTCTTGGGGGAATTTCTGCCTCCGATGTACCACTCGTCTTGCCGGGTCACCCGGTGTCTCACCGGGTGGGCAGAATGGGCGCACTTCACCTGGCTGACGGATTGCTGTGTCGAACCATCACCGATCGAGGTATTACCCCACGGGATGCAATGTCATCTCGGCTGACAATGGCTCCTCTCCGACTGGGGCTTCTCCGGAAGATCTCTTCGTGGAGAGGGGGGTTCTCGAGTATGGAGGGTTCGAAAGGGCCACTCTCGGGAATTCTCTTTACTAAGATTATAAATGTATAAATAAGTATAAAAATATTAAAAATTGCATTTAGATAAAAAAATATTTACAATAAATTACAAATTCTATAAAAATATATAATATTAATTATACATATAATATTAATAATTAAAAATTGTATTTAAATATTTTTAATAATATTTAAAAACTTTTTTTAATTATATAAATGAATAAATATTTATTGTTATAAAAATATATACTTATATTTATAAATACTAATAGTTATATTTCAATTTACAAGGGGTTATTTTCTATATATTGCTAATTAATATTAAATTTTCTATCATCTATACTTAAAAAAATACTAAATTATTATTATTTTAAGAAAACATATATAAATTACATATGTAATAACATAATATTTTCTTATCAACTGCTAGAAAAATATAAATGTATTATTTTTTCACAATATATTATTAATTATAAAACTATAAAATTTAAAGAATTTTAATAATTATATTTAAATAAATTTACAATTGTTAATATATAGATGTATTATTATTATTAATTAATTATATATGTATATATATTGTATTGATTGTATATAAAAAATATGATTAATTATTAACTACATTCAAAAATTATTATTTATAAATTAAAATATTTTTATTTATATAAATGAATAAATATTTTTAAAAATATATCATTAATTATATAAATTTATAATTATATTCAATAAAATATATATACATACTAAAAGATAAATCGTAAAGATAAAAAAACAATACAAAAATAATTGAAATATGTATATATTATTAATTACATAAAAACATTAATAGTTAATAGTTATAAAAATATTAATAGTTATATATAAATACATAATATTTACAATAAATTACAAATTAAATAAATGTATATAATATTATTTTTTACATATAATATTATTTTTGAAAAAAAAATTATACTATTAATAATTACTAATTGTATTTAAATATTTGTAATAAAATAAAAAAAAGTTGGGGTCGAAGCCTCTTTTTTATTATGGAAGCAAAGATCTTTTTATATTTAGATAGAGGGAGACCCATTATATAGTCTGTAATCCCGAGGTCAAGTGGCCTATGAAGGTGGCCCGAAGGTCTAGTGTAGCATCAGGTCTGCATCATCCCACCATCATCACCAGGCTTGTGTTGTAAATCCTCCAAGGGGGTTGTCAGGATTCAAACCCTGGTCATTTGGATGCAGGATTACAGGGTTTACCACTGAGTCACCACCCCAACTGCTATAATATTTAAAAACTTTTATTAATTATATTAATGAATAAATATGTAATATTATAAATGAAAACTTATATTTTAAAATATTAATAACTATGGTTTAATTTAGAGATGATGTTTTTCAATATATTAATAATTAATGATAAATATACTATCAACTGTGTTTAAAATACTACTAAAATATTAGTGTTTTTAGAATATATATATATATATATATATAGTATTTTCATATAGGTTACAAGAAAATAGAACAACGCACACATCTTTGGGCCAACAAATGTGGGCCGCAGGGCTTTTGGCCACCTTAGGAGGTGATGCAGATGATGACGCAGACATGCGGTGATGCAGACATGACGCAGGTTTGGTGACGCAGACAGGATGATGTAGGCATGACGTTGCACTGGGTCTTTGGACTAATTAATGGGCATTTAGGCCATGTAATGGGATTTATGTCCACTAGGCCTTCGGGTTAGGATTACTATGTAATATGAATAGTTGGTTGGTTGAGTTATCCCTTGGAGGGTATAACCAACCTTTCTGGTTTGCGTGTGTGCAGTGTGTGTGTGTGTGTGTGTGTGTGTGTGTTTGAATATAATTGTATGCTCGAGCACCTAATATATATATATATATATATATATATATATATATATATGTATGTATAATTATATTCATAAATAATTATATATATTAGATAAAAGGGATTACAAACTACAAATACACTCGTCCCTTATTACAGTTTATTAATGGCTTAAAGGTCCCTTTTGATGAACTGGCCAAAAGGCATTGATTTGCAATGAGATTGGAGCCTTCTGCAGCCTAAAGACCCTTAAAAAGTGGCTCAAAGGTCCATCACAGTGAATAGTACCTGACTACTATAGTAATTGTCAACTACATCGATGCTACAGTGCTACAATAGTGATATTATTGTGCCTATAGGAAATCCCACCAAATTGGGGGTCGTCTAGAATCAAACTATGGTTTGATGCAGAATTACGAGTCGACTTTACAACTTAGGTAACCTCAGACTTGTAATCATAAATAATTATTTTCATACATATAAAAAGATTTAAAATAAATATAAAACACTAATTACTTAAATATAAAAATTAAATATTAATTTAAATATTTTAATAATATATAAAAAAATATAATTATAAAATTAGTAAAATTCTAAATATAAGTTCATTTTATAAATTTATTTAAAGATTTGAAGTTTTTCATTATTTCAATTATCGATTTACATATATGATTGTCTTTATTCACATATAAATATGTGTGTGGGCATGCACACATATATGAAGAACTTGATGACATGTCTATGTATGTGAACCCAACATATATGTTTGTACATTCCAATACATACAATGAATATAATATTAACTAGTACCCAACCCGTGCATTTTCATAGCATGATCATTTAATTACACATTCACTTACACATAATTTAGATTTTTTAGAATATGCATTCTTGAAAAATAAGTGCATAAATAAATGCACTTATATTCTATATAAGTGCATACTGGTAATGCATAATGGAAAATAGTGAATACATATATATATTTGAGAATAAATACAAATATGAAGCTATATAGAGAATTAAGAGGTGATTACATGATAAGAAGAAAGCACATCCTTTAGTAATGTAACTCAAATATTCCCTAAAGTAACTACATGCATAGATGCATGTGATGTTACTTTAGTGTGATTGTTTCATCATCAATGATTCAACAACATCTTGATTCTATCTCTGCCATGGGAACCTAGGATATGAATCATTCGGTAACTCCACACTAGGGAACCACTTAATTGAGTTTGGATTCCATGAGCCTTATTGGCTTGTCAACTTTTCCAATGCTTGCATCATGCTCCACCTAGTCGGGGGTTATATAGCCAAACATAGTTTTTTGTTGCAGAGGAATGGTCATCCAAGAAACTAAAAAATAGCATATTAGTGAGGGGAAGTTATGCTATTAAGATCCCTTGGCTTGGAGCTCTGAGGTTGCATCCCTTTTGGGTCTGTATCTGAATCATTTATGTTGTAGTGACGACTACAGTGGGAGCGATGTTCCCTTATTCCAACCAAATTCTAGGGGTTTCGACAACCATGATTTTGTGGACATTGAAAATATACTTCCCTTCATATATTTACTTGGCATAGAACAAAATTGGATCTTGGACTAGAATTTGAATTCTGTTTCAGGTTGTGAGCGGCTTTAGGCTGCTCGTCACTACCTTTGCGCTCATCAGGTCCATCGAAGGCATGGTATCAAATATAGATTTTTTATGGTACTAGAAAAATCAGAAAAACAAATATTGATTTTTCAAAAAAAAAATCCACTAACAGATGACCTAACTGATGTGTAATATACTGAATTCAATTTTTTTGGTTTTCTCAAAAACAAATATAGATTTTTCAGAGTGCACAGGTGTAATCACAACAATGAAAGAAAAATATACCAATATATGTACCAATAGTAAATGGAATAATTAAAAACGCTGATATTAAACACCATATGTATAATATAGACAATCACATGTAAATTTTATGTGAGATATATCTATTTTCATATTTGATGGATTGATATTGAATCAATATGAAACAACTATTTTATAATTTGCCTAATAATTCCTATTTTCAGTTGATTCCTCATGTAATTTTATTGAAATAATTGAGATGGTTATTCAAAGAACACATGTAATCTCAGGGTATATGAATATTAATGTACAAAAATGTATTTTATAAATGGAATCCAATCTAAATCAAATGGTATAATAATTGGAATTGAAACAAAATCTAGAATTGAAACAGTTGTAAAATACATAATGGTATTGCCTACTATAAAAATATGGTCATCTATTATCATATATAGTAAAAGCATATTGGTGTACACTTTTATGTGATGATAATGATATACTTCGGATATAATATACTCTGGCTACCCGGATTTGTGTTGAGTTGGGACCTTGGTTCTCCTCTCTCCCACAAAATCCTTCTTCATGCTGGGAATGACCTCTCATTTTGGTAGGGAATTTTCTACTATGAATCTCTTAGTTTTTTCTAACATTGTATTTATCATGTACATTATGATTCACTATATAGGAATCATGTATTCAACCAATCATATTTTGGTTTTGAAAAAGATTGCTTGAAAGACCACTCATGTGTTCATCACTGTGTCCCAGCTCATGAGTCATCCAGATAGGCTGCTTCTAAAGTGAACATCTTATACTAAGTGAATAGAATCTACTAATTATTTTTTCAGGTATTTAGCTCCTATATTAATTACATTCTATAGGTCATCATATTGGAGAGGATTTCTTACTCAAAATAGATAGAAAATAAATGTAAAGAAATTTAAGATCAAATTAAGTGAATGAAATCAAAATAGATAGAAAATAAATAACAATATATGGTATTTGAAAATGCATAGATATGGTTGATTTAGGGCCTCCCTTATAAATCTTGAAGTATCTTTCTAATTATGATTTAATTCAACACAGCCTAATAAAATTCAAGAAAAAACATATTCTCTCCAAAAGAATAAATTGAAATTAGTAATTTAAGGGATACACACTAAGAAAACTACATCAATAAGGAGAAAAACATATTTAATGTAAATAAATTTTCTTTATAAAAAACATAGATAAAATCAATATAAAAAGAAAAAAATGCTAGAATACATATTAAATAAAGAAAAAAATACTTAGTCTGGATTATGTCCATTCAAGTGAATAAGAAAATAAATTCTAAGAATGTATATGTGGAAATGATATATATATAGTGATTTTATAATATAAATTCTAAGAAAATAATATATAACATATAATAAACAATGTAGAAATTCTAAGAATATAAATGCACATAACATGATACATAATAATAAAAAAAGTGGAAATATGCATATTTTAAAACCACAATTGACATAATGAATAAAAGAGTGCCTTGCTAATATAACTAATAAATTTTGAAAAAAATCAACCAATGCATGTGGATTTAATTATACAATTCATGTATTGATTATCTATTTATGTGATGGAAATCTATTTAAACTCAGTAAGTTAATTACATAACCTCTCATTAATCTTCATTATTAGAATGTTTGATACTTTGATAATTGAATATAATGAACTTTATACAGTACGTTAAACTATAATTTAATTTAAAAATATCATTAAATATATTAATTGATCAAAAATGTAAAAAGTAATGTTGCATATTTTCATGGAATATGAAAAATAGATAATCTTTAAACCTATAGATGTGGAAACTGTCTAATGAGAAATGGATAATATACTTTGTCAGAACACTTCATTACATCTCACTTTTTTAATTGAAAAACATGTGTCACCATTGAAAGATATGACAAAGGGTTTGACGAACATTTATAATTATATATTATATCCCAAAAGTCAGGGTTCATGTTAAATAAAATTAAACAAAGAACATCAGGAATTACAAGGAGATTTATATAAATTAGAGTGCATTACACCCCTTATATCTGCATTCACAAAGGATGCATAGAAATCTAGGGTCTTATAGGACCACATCATACTCATCTTCATTATTTCCCTCTTTGAAAATGCATCTGCCACTTGGTTACCTTATATGTAGACATGCAAGATAATCAAATTAATATTTTTTTACGCAATTGAGGCATTCAATCCAATAAGTATACACAACCTGATGGACCCAAAATTCATGTAGTTGCACCATCAAAATTTACTTTAATCCATGATGGAATTGGATAAATCCAACTAACATAATTCATCATCATAGGTTTCTTGAGACTTCCCTGTGCACCTAACAATCTTAAAATATTGATATCATTGACATTATTGCACATTTCAAACCTGTACACCTACTGTCGCATAATCCTCCTTGTATATTTGTGGTGATCCCCTCATGAATGTTGGCCTATTGATTATAAAAAATTCAGGTATTTCGTGTTGTCCACACATCGAAGAAAACCTATGCAACTGAACTAAGAAGCAGATTAAATATTTGTCCACTCGAACCATACCTATTTATACTATCCATGAGAGCTTCCAAATTAATGTTTGTTCATATCCTGATGTTGAATAGGCTGTCAACATTTTCCCATAGCCTCTGAACAAAACTATATTCCATAAAAAGATTTTGTATGTTATCTCCATCCTTGGAGAATAAGTAGCATGTTGATCCAAGCTATTGTCTTGTCCTCTTCAACTAGTCATTGGTTGACAACCTGTTTTTTCAAAATTTCCATAGTAGAAAAAATCTTGAAGGTTTTATAAAAGGTGCCTTAAATTTAAATAGCCATGATATTTGTAAGGTTGAGCAAGCGCAATGCATCTTGTAGTAGTCTTTTTCACTAAAGTGACCCATTTTATTAGGCTTCCATATAAGTGTCTCTGAGTCCAGGAAAGCATGCCTTTTTATTTCTATAGCAACCAAAAGAGGCAGAAAATCACCAGTGATATTATTAAGTGCCAACAACTCTGAAATGATCAACTGGATCCTATCTGATAGAATATCCATAGTTTCATGTGTTGTTTTCCAGCAATTGAGATTGGGTTGTTGACAGACCACCCACTTTGAATTCTGCATTATATCATTATAAAAGTTTTTTATCAAGGTCCTTACAAAGGATGTCAGATAATGAGGATACCCATCAATTAGCCTCCTTTTGAACCTGTCTGATAATAGATCAATAGAAGGATCATGAGAAGTCAAGATATTCCATGTCAATTTGTTAAGGAATCCATCATTAAAGATTCTGAGATCTTTGATACCAAGGCCTCTCATCTCAATTGGCTTAATACATTCTTTCCAAGCAATAGAAATGATAGGATGTTGGTAGGGGTCTGATAAATGATCTTGTTCAAGGTTCTTGGATCATCCATGACTTTAATAATGTGTGTGCCCATAACTGCATTGATGGAAATTATTGTAAAGTCCATGAATACAAAAGTACTAGATTTTTTACTCAAATATAGAAAATGAAATCCAAAATTAATCAAAAAAAATAACATAGATTTAAAAAAATATTATAATTCCTCAAGAATAATACCTTTTATGTTCATCGCCTGGAATAAAATCCTTTTCTTTTGGCACCACCATAGCTCCAAGCTGGCCTAACACCAAGAGGAAGTAGCCATCAAATAAGTTTGATGACACAAAAACATAGGGAATCCCTTCCACCTGATAAAACCATTGGAAAGGAATAAATGATCATATGGTAAATTAATACATTGACATTTCAAGTTTTCTTTAATGGAAACTCACATAGATCCCCTGCAGATCAACAGGGGAATCAAAAAGACAATTCAAATACCAATTAATCAAACCTAGTAGAATATACTAAGAAATTGCATACATAAAGAATATTGACACTGGTGTTGTTGTTTATGCCTTTGTATTTAACATATTTCTGAATACTAAATCACAAATTTGTGCATAACATGTATTGAAATGTATATATATTGTAGTGTAAACATATATACTGTGAGTGCAGGTAAGGAATTCCAAAATGGTGAAAATGACGTATTCATTTTTTTATTTGGGGAAAAGGGAAATTATCAAAACCCTTATCATTGATCAAGGTCACAAATTTGGTGGGTCCATATCGACGATGTTTCGGGCATCCAGATGGGGTGAATTCACACTAGTTCAAATTTATCATTATAATAAAACCCTAAGAAATAATGAATTTTTATTCATAGGTAGATGATGGAGGTGTGATATAGGAGGTTTTATAGAGAGACATAGGGTTTGAAAATAGGATGGAGGAGGCAATTGATGGAGGAAGATGGTGAATTATACAATAAATGGGATGGGGAGACAAATTGGCGGGGAGGTAGCATGGTGGGTAGATGTAGGTAGGGAGGTGTGGGAATGGAGGTGGGAGGTGAAGATGGGGAGAAATGGTCAGGGAATGTTGGGTAATGGAAGGGGTTTCATACAGGGGATGATAATTGATGTATGAAAAAGAGGAAGGAGAGGGTGACATGTATACATGGAGGGAGGATAGGGTGACACGTGTCCAAGGAGGGATGTATCTTTATATAACTATATTGTAACATGTGTCATACCAAATTATAACATGTTTCATAAAAATCATTAAAAAATTAAATTAAAAAAAAAATTTACCATGTCCCATATAATTTCTAGATTATAACACCCATATAGATTAAACTGTAAAATAGAGACAAACACTACTAAAATGGAATGTTCTTAAAGATTCATTAAATCAACAGAATCAAACAGAAATTATATAATATAAAAAAATGATATATGAAACAAAAATCATTTTTTATAAGATAATTTGTAGATACATAAAATAGGACCTGATGGCCATAGTCGGAAAAAGAAAATATTATTTATGAGTATAACTGATTGAAAATGAAATGAAAAATGATTTAGGGAGATATAATACATTTTATGTAAATAAAATTTAATAGATAACATTGAGTTTGAATTGTGGTATTGGTAAAAGTTTAAAGGTAGATATTTTCGTAGACGAATAAGTAATATGCATGTGCTGGATTTGAAATATTCATATAAAGAATATGTAGTGTGCATATACATAGTATACAAAATAGTAATAACACAAATATACTCTATGCATTAGGAATATACATATAATAATGGGTATTTAAAATGGAAAATGAAATGTAGATATAAGGGAAGAAGAGAAAGGAAGGAACCTATAATTGACATATTATTATGTTTTAGATATTTGTGGAAGGAAGAATGAATTGTAAAAGTTTCACAGTAGATGGGGTACCCAACCATCATTCATGCTGGATGAATTTTGAATTTGAGTCTCATGTAAGGTTTAACATTGTTTTAAAAATATAAAAAATTAAAAATTATAATTGAACATGAATATGAAAAATGGAAATTAAATCATTGTCATGATTTGTAAATTATAATTTACCTATACCTGATTTGGGAATTATAATCCTACATAGTTTTGAATGTATCACAATCTGAGATCACCATCTTGAACATTAAATTGTTGTAGTTATTCTTGATTTATCTGTGAATGTTTTAATTAATATTTCTTAATTCCACCACCCTATCATTGATTTTAAGGCAATTAGGTTCTGTGGTAGATAATAGATGCAGTTCTTAGATAAATATGTTGCTTTGTTTATGTCATCAGAATATCAAATTTCAGTAAAAAAGCAAATTCATTCATCGTAAAATGAGATGAATGTTTAAGAATTAATGTCAGGAGGGTAAATAATTACAAAGATTAGGTTATCCTAGAACCATGTATACTATTTTAGTGTTTAAAATCCATAAAAATTAATTTAGTGGAAATCAATTAAAAACATCGAATGGGTTTGTTTTCCTTAGCAGGGGTTGTACATATCATAAGTGTTCGGGTTTGAAAATTTTCCATCATTCACATTTTGAGTGTATCACAAACTCATATCAATACTTTAAACATTAAACGGTTGAAGTTCTTCTTATCTACTTTGTGTACGGTTTAATACATTTTTCTCAATGCCACTAACCAATCACTGATTTTATGATAACCAGGTTTTGATATAAATAATAGATGTGGTTTAATGGTAAATATGTTTCTTTGTAATGTCACCAAGATATCAAATTTTAGTAGAAAAAAATCATCATTTTTATAAATGGGATGTATAAGTATTGAAAGGTACCTGAGAAGATTAGGTTACTAAGAAATGAGTTGTACTTATTTAGCGCTGAACAAAAAAAATGACTTCAAAGTAATGAAAATCAACTGAATAGCATCAAATGGTTTTTTGTTCCAGAGACTATACATAACATGACTCTTCATGATCAGATGATGTGATGAAATTTAGAATGAAAAGGTACTTGATGTCTGAGGATCTCGTATTAGGTGACACCACTTTGAATAAGTTGATGCCTTCAAATTCAAAATCATATATGTAAAACCTTAATGAGAGTGCATGTAATGAAATTTAGAGTAGTGAAAATCAACTACACAACATCAAATGGATTTTTATTCTTTTAAAAGGAGTGTATATAACATGACTGCTCAGGATCAAGTTATATAATGAAATTTATAATGAAAGGGTGTGTAAGGATAGAAAATCTATGATTAGGTGATTCCTCTTTGAACAAAATATCAAATTTTAGTAGAAAAAATCATCATTTTTATAAACGGGATGTATAAGCATTAAAAGGTACCTTAGAAGATCATGTAACTAAGAAAGGAGTTATATTTATTTGGTGCTGAAAATACCTAAAAAATGACTGCAAAGTAGTGAAAATCAACTGAATAACATCAAATGGTTTTTTGTTCCAGAGACTCTGCATAACATGACTCTTCATGATCAGATGATGTGATGAAATTTAGAATGAAAAGGTACTTGATGTTTGAGGATATGGTATTAGGTGACACCACTTTGAATAACTTGATGCCTTCAAATTCAAAATCAAATACTTAAAACCTTAATGAGAGTGCATGTAATGAATTTTCGAGTAGTGAAAATCAACTGAACAACAACGAATGGATTTTTATTCTTTTCCAAGGAGTGTACATAACATGACTGTTGAGGATCAAGTTATACAATGAAATTTATAATGAAAGGGTGCATAAGGATAGAAGATTTAGGATTAGGTGAATTTTCTTTGAACAATATGATACCCTTTCAAAATCTAGTATGAAAACCCATAATGCGAGTGCAGCAAGTGAAATTCAAAAGTGTGAAGATAAAGTATCAAATCCTTAAATTGGTGAAGAGGGAAATTACAAGAACTGTTGTCTAAGATCAAGTGATGTGATAAAATTTAGAAAGAAGGTACCTATAGTTCAAGGAACCAAGATTAGATGATGCTGCTTCAAACAACTTCATGCCTTCAAAGTAAAAAAAGCAGGTTTACAAAACCCTAATGGTTGTGCAGGCGATGAAATTCAAAAGGGTGAAATTGATGTATCAAATCCTTAAATAGCTAGAGGGAAATTATACGAACCATTGTCATAGATCAGGATCTAGGATTTTGGTAGGTATGAGCGTCGTGACCATATTCAGGGTGTTTTCGGCCTCATGATGAAGTGAATCGATGCGGGTTAACATCTGTCATTGTATTGAAAGACTAAGAAATAATGAATTTTGATTCAAAGTCGGATTATAGAGGTATGATGAAGTGTAGTTGTATAGAGACATTGGGTTTTAAAATAGGATAAAATGATGGAATAGGGAGTAAATTATGAAAAATCGGGATGATTGAAGGAGGAGGTGAAGTTGCATACCAAGGAGAGGGTGAAGTTGCGGGTGGAGAAGGCGGAGGTGGGGTTGCGGGAAGAAAAGGTGAGCGCGGAGTTTTAGGTGGAGAAGGTGTGTGCAAAGTTGCAGGTGGAGAAGGAGAACGCGTAGGAGGAGACCAAGGCGAAGGCCAATGTGGAGCAGGAGGCATGTAGTCGAAGTTGTAACTGTTTCGAGGGGAGGAGAACAATCGGTAAGCGGAGGAATTCATGCTACGTGGGAGGAGAAGGGTTTGGAGGTAGAGAGGTGGAGTGGTGGAGTGGTGGAGATGGAGGCGGGGATCGAGGTGGATGAGGATGGAATGCAGAGTCTGTGGAGGTGGATTATGTGGAGTGAGAATAGAAGGACACATTATCCAATTGAACGTGGAGATGACACGTGGAAGGGAGATTACAAGCTATAGTATAGATAATAGATTTTATTATGATTTTTATATAAAATAAAATAAAATTTGTTACTATTTATATATATTTATAATTTTTATATTATAATATGGGTTTTGTTAGGATTTTCCCTCTTTTCATAAAAAGGTGGGTTTTATGGTTTGAATTAAATAAAAGGGGGCTTTCCTCCTATTTGTTTTAAAAAAATATATAATATTACTAATATATAAAAAATTAGTATATAAAAACTTCTAAAATTTTAAAAGTTTAATTCATTCATTCATTTAAACATTAAATTTATAAAGTTTTCATTGGTAATCAAAATATATAAATATTTTAACTTGAATAGTAGATAAATATTTTATCACCGAGTCGCATAAAATCTACATTATCGATGTTTTTTTATGTTTTTTATTATAAATTTTAACGATTCCACGTGTGAGATGGCATTTATGGAGACCCAGAGCAGGCCCCGCCGGCGGGCCCATTACACGTGGCGGTATGAAACTTTACACGGGGCGGTGCAACGCGGGGCGCATGGGAGTCACCGGTCCGTGGGTTCGGGTGTCGTCCGGGCCTCGGTAGGGCTGCCACGTGTTCTATTGAGATATCAGTTGACTGCCTCGGTCGTACGGACCACGCTTGGTATGGCTCACTTTAGTCCCGCGTGCACCGTTCAACAAAACGCCACCCCTGGGAAGGAATTTGTCGTCACGAGAGCACTGAGAAGGAGTGTGGAGGCGATCTTATGCCGACCCGAGGCGGAGCGAAGCTTGGCGGCGACAGGGGAAACCCTAGAAAACTGGTGCCCCTTATGGTCTCATCTCCATCCCAAACTATATACATGATTTGGGAATTATAATACTACATAGTTTTTTATGTATCACAATCTGAGATCACCATCTTGAACATTAAATTGCTGCAGTTCTTCTTGATTTCTTTGTGAATGGTTTAATAAATATTTCTTAATGCCACCACCCTATCACTGATTTTAAGGCAATTAGGTTCTGAGGTAGATAATAGATGTAGTTCTAAGATAAATATGTTGCTTTGTTTATGTCATCGGAATATCAAATTTCAGTAAAAAAACAAATTAATTCATCGTAAAATGAGATGAATGTTTAAGAATTAATGTCCAGAGGGTAAATAATTACAAAGATTAGGTTATCCTAGAATCATGTATACTATTTCAGTGTTAAAAATCCATAAAAATGACTTTAGTGGAAATCAATTAAAAAACATTGAATGGGTTTGTTTTCCTTAGCATGGGACTGTACATATCATAAGTGTCCGGGTTTGAAATTTTTCCATCATTCACATTTTGAGTGTATTGCAGACTCCGATCAATACTTTAAACATTAAACAGTTTAAGTTCTTCTTGTCTACTCTGTGTACAGTTTAATAAATTTTCCTTAATGCCACTAACATATCATTGATTTTGTGATAATAAGGTTTTGATATAAATAGTAGATGTGGTTTAATGGTAAATATGTTTCTTTGTAATCTCACCAAAATATCAAATTTTAGTAGAAAAATCATCATTTTTATAAATGGGATGTATAAGTATTGAAAGGTACCTGATAAGATTAGGTTACTAAGAAATTAGTTGTACTTATTTAGTGATGAAAATACAAAAAAATGACTTCAAAGTAGTGAAAATCAACTGAATAGCATCAAATGGTTTTTTTGTTCCAGAGACTATACATAACATGACTCTTCATGATCAGATGATGTGATGAAATTTAGAATGAAAAGGTACTTGATGTCTGAGGATCTGGTATTAGGTGACACCACTTTGAATAACTTGATGCCTTCAAATTCAAAATCAGATATGTAAAACCTTAATGAGAGTGCATGTAATGAAATTTAGAGTAGTGAAAATCAACTACACAACATCGAATGGATTTTTATTCTTTTCCAAGGAATTTATATAACATGACTATTTAGGATCAAGTTATATAATGAAATTTATAATGAAAGGGTGCATAAGGATAGAAAATCTATGATTAGGTGATTCCTCTTTGAAAAAAAAATATCAAATTTTATTAAAAAAAACATCATTTTTATAAATGGGATGTATAAGCATTAAAAGTTACCTAAGAAGATCAAGTTAATAAGAAAGGAGTTGTATTTATTTGGTGCTGAAAATACATAAAAAATGACTTTAAAGTAGTGAAAATCAACTGAATAGCATCAAATGGTTTTTTGTTCTAGAGACTATACATAACATGACTCTTCATGATCAGATGATGTGATGAAATTTAGAATGAAAAGGTACCTGATGTCTGAGGATCTGGTATTAGGTGACACCACTTTGAATAACTTGATGCCTTCAAATTCAAAATCAAATACGTAAAACCTTAATGAGAGTGCATGTAATGAAATTTAGAGTAGTGAAAATCAGCTGAACAACATCGAATGGATTCTTATTCTTTTCCAAGGAGTGTACATAACATGACTGTTGAGGGTCAAGTTATACAATGAAATTTATAATGAAAGGGTGTATAAGGATCGAAGATCTAGGATTAGGTGATTCCTCTTTTAACAATATGATACCCTTTCAAAATCTAGTATGAAAAACCATAATGCGAGTGCAGCAAGTGAAATTCAAAAGGGAGAAAATAGAGTATCAAATCCTTAAAAAGGTGAAGAGGGAAATTACAAGAATTGTTGTCTAAGATCAGGTGATGTGATAAAATTTAGAAAGAAAAGGTACTTGTAGTTCAAGGAACCAAGATTAGATGATGCCGCTTCAAACAACTTCATGCCTTCCAAGTAAAAAAAGCAGGTTTACAAAACCTTAATGGTTGTGTAGGTGATGAAATTCAAAAGGGTGAAATTGATGTATCAAATCCTCAAATAGCTATAGAGGGAAATTATACGAACCATTTTCATAGATCGGCATCTAGGATTTTGGTAGGTATGATCATCATGACCGTATTCAGGGTGTTTTCGGCCTCATGATGAAGTGAATCGATGCGGGTTAACATATGTCATTGTAGTGAAACGCTAAGAAATAATGAATTTTGATTCGAAGTCAGATTATAGAGGTATGATGAAGTGTAGTTGTATAGAGACATTGGGTTTTAAAATAGGATAGAATGATGGAATAGGGAGTAAATTATGAAAAATCGAGATGATTGAAGGAGAAGGAGGTGAAGTTGCATACCAAGGCGGAGGCGAAGTTGCGGGTGGAGAAGGCGGAGGTGGGGTTATGTGTAGACAAGGCGAGCGCGGAGTTGTGGGTGGAGAAGGTGTGTGAAAAGTTGCAGGTGGAGAAGGAGAACACGTAGGAGCCCGAGGCGGAGGCCAATGCGGAGCAGGAGGCGGAGGTGATGTAGTCGAAGTTGTAACTGTTTCGAGGGGAGGAGAACAATAATGAGGGAATTGTCGGTAAGCGAAGGAATTCGTGCTACGTGGGAGGAGAAGGGTTTGGAGGTAGAGAGGCGGAGTGGCAGAGTAGTGGAGATGGAGGCGGGGATCGAGGTGGATGAGGATGGAACGCAGAGTCTGTGGAGGTGGAGTATGCGGAGTGAGAATAGGAGGACACGTCATCCAATTGAACGTGGAGATGACACGTGGAAGGGAGATTACAAGCTATAGTATAGATATTGGATTTTATTATGATTTTTATATAAAATAAACTAAAATTATTTACTATTTATATATATTTATAATTTTTATATTATAATATGGGTTTTGTTAGGATTTTCCCTCTTTTCATAAAAAGGTTGGTTTTATGGTTTGAATTAAATAAAAGGGGGCTTCCCTCCTATTTGTTTTAAAAAAATATATAATATTACTAATATATAAAAAATTAGTATATAAAAACTTCTAAAATTTTAAAAGTTTAATTCATTCATTCATTTAAACATTAAATTTATAAAGTTTTCATTGGTAATCAAAATATATAAATATTTTAACTTGAATAGTAGATAAATATTTTATCACCGGGTCGCATAAAATCTACTTTATCGATGTTTTTTTATGTTTTTTATTATAAATTTTAACGATTCCACGTGTGAGATGGCATTTATGGAGACCCAGAGCAGGCCCCGCCGGCGGGCCCATTACACGTGGCGGTCTGAAACTTTACACGGGGCGGTGCAACGCGGGGCGCATGGGAGTCACCGGTCCGTGGGTTCGGGTGTCGTCCGGGCCTCGGTAGGGCTGCCACGTGTTCTATTGAGATTTCAGTTGACTGCCTCGGTCGTACGGACCGCGCTTGGTATGGCTCACTTTAGTCCCGCGTGCACCGTTCAACATTTGACCGATCTCTACGCCCATTGCGGTAAATAATAGACGCGTGAGAATATTGGATTTCATTTCATAATGAAAAATTAGTGCGTTTATAAAATTTAGAAAAACAATTAAAAATAAATTTACTTATAAATCATGAATTGCCCCCAGGGGTTAGCCTAGTGGGAGGCTTGCGGGGTGTGGGGAGTTTTCAGGTTTAAGTCTCTCCAGCTTCTTGTATGTTTGTGTTTGCATGTTTCTTTGTAGTTTTGTAGATCCACTTCTCCGTTTGTAATATATATTTAAATATATATATATATATATACATATAAATTTTTTATAATGTATTTATAAAATCCATATTTATTATAAATACATTTATGTGTGTGAACTCCTTCTCTGTATATATATTTGTGTGTGTGTATTTGTATAGGCGTGTGTCTATATATATATGAATGTATATATATTTTATTATATATTTGTTTCAATGTATAAAGATACATACATATCAAGTACACTTACCACTAGGCTACGTGATTTTACTTGTTATATATTGACATATATATATCTGTGTGTGTGTGTGTGTTAATATTTACTTACACGTATTATTAGAATACATAGATAAATATATATTTGTTTATAAATAAACAAAAAAACATATATATATTTCTATATATATATATATATATATTTGTATAGGTATATATATATATTCATACATTTTTATAAGGTAAGTAAAATGGTTATTTTTTAATAAAATGGATAATAAGCATTTATTTCTATGTAGTTCATGTATTTAAAAAGATATTTTATAAGTAAATATTTTTAAATTTTTATTTATACAATTAAATATTTATATCTAAAAATATAAAAAATATGTATATATATATATGCATGTGTTTAAATATAAATAATAGTACAATATGGAAAATAGTAAAGATGTCAACACCATAATATATATATATATATATATATATATATTGAAAAGACAAACCTCAACTTAAATATTAGCCGAATCCAAAGTACACAACTTTGGGGGGAAAGACAAAAGTCAACACCTATACCCCCAACAACTCCCAAAAGCAGCCATAAAATGGGTCATACGATTACCCTCTCACCCAACAAAGGAAAACCTACAAGAAGCAAATAAATTCAACAAAGATCTGATGATGTCAATAATAGACCCAAAAGATCGGTGGGCGCCTTCGTCCTCCTTTATAGCGTTGATAATAACATGGCAGTCAGATTCGACCACAATATTCCTCCAACTAAAAGATGATATGAACTGCATACCCTTACAAAATAGCCATAACCTCAACCACAGAAGGAGGCCAACATGCAATAACCGAGGAATGACGAGTCGTAATTACGGAGCCTGCATGGTCCCAGAAAAAATCCTCTGATGCCAAAAAAACCATCACCAGGAATCACCACGTCAATATTAAGTTTGAAAACGCCTGAAGGGGAGGAATCTGTTTGATCGAGGGGACTAAACAAGTATAGGGTGACGAACCCCCTCAACATCATTCCACTAAGAACCCCAATTGTTCAACCTGGCAAGCCAAACTCTACCGTCATTAATAATGCACAAAAAAACAAAGGTGTTTCGGAAAAACCAGATAATCCAGGTGCAGATACATAGACCCACGATATTCTAAACATGAAATGACCAGAATCACTCCCCCACAATAAAGCCTAACAACCCCAAGATTTCTCCAAAGAGTGAAATCTTGCATCGCGCATGTCGACCACAACCCGGTGACCTAGGGGTAGGAGAAAATCGCATGGGAATCTTTTTTCGTGGTAACACCATAGAGAGGGAACAAGCTGTTTTTAGAGAGATGTCTATTGTCCATGCGAGCGTAGGTGGGAAGGATACCCCTATACAATTACCAATAGAAAATCTTGGCTTTCAGCAGAGAATTTAAATTCCAAATTTGTTTCCACAGAGGGGGCATTGTACCTTCTCCGCCCGTGAAGCATGACTTGTACCTTAATCGTACAAAGTGGCACCTATAAGTATCAAAAGACCAGCACCATTTGTTTGGGTCTGCATCGTGCACTACAGGAACCACTATGATAGCCTTACAATCGAACTCAGAAAATCAATGATCGATCTTCTGAAGATCCCAACACGTAACAAGACGAACCAACCCAAAATACCATCTAAACCGATATCTGAGATGATTTACCACTAACCTGAAGAGCATTGCCAATCTCCATGGGCCAGTGACAAGCACCTAAGCATCAACAAATAACCTTTGGGAATAATTTTTCCCTCAAAAGTTTACAATAATCAAAGTACATTGTGGAAACAATATCAGACACATGCATAAGTATAATCATAACATGTACAAGGAGGTGATACAAAACTGGAAATAAAACAAAACCGCCAAAAAATCATCTCCTAGTAGTCCATAACCACCCACCATGTCCCAAGTCACCCACCCTTGGTCACCCTAGCTCAAAACCACAAATGAAGGCAAGAGTATGAACACCTGTTATAAGATCATAAAGGCTAAAAACACCAAACGGTATAAGCAGGATGTGAGATAAAGAGCCCAGTGGGATTGCACCAATGATTCTATGCAATTACTTCATAAGGCAATTCAAATATGGTAAAAAAGGAGTACAAATAAGAGATTATGAGTATTGGTTTAAAAATAAAGTTCTAAACATTTAAAAATCATTTATCAAACGAAATCTGTAAAACATGCCATTTCACCATTTAAGGACTAAATATTTTCTTGAAAAGCTTTGAAAACCATTTCACAAGCTAAAGTCGGATAATCAAGAAAAGATGAGAATATGCACCTGACATAGAAAGTTAAACAGAAGTCAATACAATTGATTCAAGGTACGTAATAATAATAAATGAATCAAGTAAGGAAACCTTGGTGCCAAATAGTAATAATGAACGTTGTCATGTATTGAGTATCAATTATATGGATACCATGGGTACAACCTAGGTATGACAGTGACTCCACCTCATAATAGCTAATCAAATTAAAACATGACCAATTGTCAAGCTTACATCTAGTCTCACCAGTCTCAAGAAAACCAGTTCCATGCACACCCGCTTTCCTGGCCACATGTCCATAACCTAAACCCTTCACGTTCTCTATGGATCCACTAGAAGGGTGTGAGTGCACTAGTGAAGCATATATCTAGGTCATCTCATCTAAATATCTAGGTTCCCATGACAATTCAAAATAGGTGAGTGAGATAATCATGTTAGGAGTATCACAATAGGGGTCCTTATTAGTATCAATCATGGGTATTGGACCTCAAATCACATCTGACTCTCACCCCTGAACTCCCTATAAAGACCCGTAAAATTCAAGTAATTTTTTTTCTTTCTTAATTTTCTTTGGAATTTTACAAGAATGCAGTTTCTGACGGCACCTGATTCCGAGGCCCGGTGTGCCCAGAATCATTTTCCGAAGTTTAGCTCGGGTACGTTCAGTGAACGAACGAGCGGGTTTTTCTAACTTTTGAACCGGTGCTCGGAAACTAATTCTGAGGGCACCGATGGAATCGCAGCACCGGTAATTGCTTAGAAACGCCTTTCCGGAGTTGCGTTTGCTCGGGTGTAGTTTTTAAATTTTTCGGGTTAAGTAAATGAATAAAATAATGGGTCGCACCATTTATTTTATTTTTTTAAATTGTTTAACCTATGTTAAGTGGATAATGTAGGACCCACAATATCCTACCCACTTGGTAGGATATTTGTGTGGTGGGGCCCACATGAGCCCCACCGTTTCTTTCAACTTTTTCAACCCCCTCCTTAAATTAAGGTAACGCACCCGCAAAACCCCCCTTTTAAATATAGTCAACCCATGCGTTTAATTAAATATTAAACGCCCCTATTAATTGGGTGGTTTAAGCGTTGCAATTAATTCAATTAATTGTTTGATTCTTTTTATGAATTTCAAAACGTTGGCATGAGAAATAAAATAAGACCAACACTTTTTTTTATTGAGGGGTTGCTTGTTGAGAGGATTTGGAGAAAGCTCTAAGGCTTGAATATCTTCATCCTCCTTCGTTGAAGAATGCGAAGAACGCGAAGAACGTATCGTCGCCGATGAAGAACGCCGGCCTCTGACGAAGAACGCAGAACCCTCGGAGATCGACGATGCGACGCCGTGTACCGCGACGCCGACGATCCTCCTTCCGCGACGCTTCTTCCGCGACGTTCCTTCCCCCGCGACAATCTTCGATCAACAACCAATTGAGGTAGGGGGTTACGGTTCATTTAAATCTTTGTGAATTATATCCTCAGCAAGGGTTTAAATGGTGCAACTAAATCTTTGTGATTTTATATCCTCGGATGTTTTTAAAAACTGTCGGATGTTTTTTTTTAAATCGCTAACACGGTGGGTGCGGACCAACGAACAAGTCCGAACCCATCGTCTCTTCGTTCTTGGTGAGCGGATTGGCGAGCGACGACAAAGCAGGCCGCACGAGCGTTGTGAGGTCCTCGCAGTGAAGGACGGGTCCCGGGAGGGCTGTTGGCGAAGACGGCAGGCAAATCCGACCACCGGAGCTCGTCTGGTGGTCCGCGGAGTTTTCCGCCGGCGCCCGACGCGCCGCCGGGAAGGGCCGCCGCGGCCGCACGGGACCAAAGGGATGCGGCATCACGCCGCGTCCATTGACAGGGAGCGGCCCCCGCGCGGGGGTCGCGGCTTCATCCAAGGGGGCTGCGCCCCTTTGCGCGGTCGCTCGGCCAGCGCCGAGCCACCCCGGGCCGGGCCGTCCGCACCGGGCTGGGCTGGGCTGCGCCCAGCCGGGTCGGACTCGGACCCGAGTCGGTCCGGGCCCAGACCCCCCGTTTTCGGACTTCTTCGGTCTTTTGCAGATATCTTGGGCTACAGACCTCCGATCGATGCACCGTCAGCGGTGATGTGATCCTTGGATCGATACGATCATTTAAATATATTACACTAAAGGTTTCGGAGAACTTTGGGTTCAGCCAGGTAGGTTCGTACACGAAACCAACCGGGCCCTCGGAGCGGAAACGCTTATAACTTGAGCTCCAGACGTCCGATTGACATGCCATTGACTTTGATGGATTCCTCTTAGTGATACGGACCTTTTGGCTTACTCCACTCGAGGTTTAGATGCAGTTGGAGTACAGTCAGGTTGTTTTTGACTTAAAAACCAACCGGGCCCCTGGAACGAAAAATCCAATAACTCTCAGACCAGGCGTCCAATTGACGCACCATCTGTGACATTGAGTTCCTGTTAACGATACGGAACTTTTGGATGCATCAACTTCGGACTACGTCTCAGTTGATGTATCAGCCCCTCGGCTCGTGGAGCGGACCCTCCGAAACGAGCTTGCTGTGTGCGGGAACCCTAGAGCTGGCTGCGACTGCGACGACGATGAAGACAGTCCGGGAATCCTCCGTGGGTTCGGCAGTGACCTCTACGGTACTTTTTGGGATACATCAACTCCGGACTACATGTCAGTTGATGCATCGACCTCTTGGCTCGTGGAGTGGACCCTCCCGGAACGAGCATGCTGTGTGCGGAAACCCTTGAGCCGGTTGAGACTTGACGATTGCTGATCGAACGACTCGGTGTGTTACGGATAACCCAGTGGGAAGCGCTCGGTTGTAGCGGCAGACCCACGGCGGAGGAGCACTTGGTTGTAGCGGCAGACCCACGGTACTCAACAGAAGGAGTGCCTCCAGAGGCTATGAGGGAGAGCGCTTGGTTGTATCGGCAGACCCACAGCGGAGGAGCACTTGGTTGTAGCGGCAGACCCGCGGTACTCAACAGAAAGAGTACCTCTGGAGGCTATGAGGGGGAGCGCTTGGTTGTAGCGGCAGACCCACAGCGGAGGAGCGCTTGGTTTTAGAGGCAGACCCGTGGTACTCAACAAAAGGAGTACCTCTAGAGGCTATGAGGGGGAGTGCTTGGTTGTAGTAGTAGACCCATGGTGGGAAACACTTGGTTGTAGCAGCAGGCCCACAATACTCGACAGGTGGAGTACTACAGCAGTCTAAGGTTAGAGGGAAGCGCTTGGTTGTAGTGGCATGCCCACTGTACTTGATAGAGAATGAGTTTCCCAGTAGTTGTGGTTTCAACTTCATGATCAGATCCTGTGTGGGTCGTTGCGAGGGTTAGTACCTATCGATCATTTGTGGGTCCGACGACTTAAATGAATCAGTGGCTACATCTGATCATCTCTATCGTCTTACAAAGAAATATACCTGTGTGAGCTGAATCTTGTTTTGATTTCCTATGTGGATTGTGTTGTGTTGTCCTGTGTGGATTACGTTTTGCTTTCCTGTGTGGAATGGTTTGTACTTGAGCTCGGATGTTGGAGCTGAACGAGAATTGGTGACTTAGGTAAATGTATGGGCATATACCTAAGTAGTGTCGGATGTTACTTCGTGATTGTATCTTTCCTTTGCGGATTATCCTTTGTGGATTACGGGTGGCCTACGGAGGTCTCGGAGTCCCTACTGAGTAGCTTATACTCACCCCTGCATGGGCTATGCCTGCACTACGTTGTGTTGGTTGCAGACGACGGACAACGCTGATCGGGGTTAGGGCTTGCGGAGCAGGACGGTACCTGGAGTTGGACCACTGGACGGGACGTACTCGGAGCGGACGGCTGGACCCGAGGAGCTGTGGAGGCTATCTGTACCCACCCTTCAGGTGGGACTTCCAGTGGATGGCTCGAGGCTGCGGCTTTACTTTTCAGTTGCTGTATTTCCCTTTTTCAATTGTACTTTACTTTCAGTTTGGGTTTGTATACTGGCCCACTTACTTTTCCACACCTACTGTTGTACCCAGTTTTTACTTAGTGTTTACTTCGGCTTGCTTGCTCTGTGGTGTTTGTTTACTTTACAAAGGCAATGCCTTCCCTTTTTTTTACCGAGAATTACGCCTTGGTGCTAGTCGCCAGCCCCTGGCCTATGGAAGGCGGGCTTGGGGTAGTCACGGCACGGGCCCCGAGGACGGGTTGTGACAAATTGGTATCAGAGGAGTTCGGTTCTACCACATAAATCAGGACTCTGATATTTTTCTATGTGAAGAAATGGTGTTAAGAGTATTGAGTGTGGTTATCAGTCCAGGGAGTCCAGTGTTGGTGCGGCGTCTGACATATCCGTACACCAGGACCCTGACTTCTGATTTCCGACTTAATGGACGAAAACATTGATTGCATGTGTGTTTCAAGTTTCCTTTGTGATTACTTTGTGTCAGCTCACCAGGTATACTGTTTGACCGTGGCGCACCTGTTTCTTTTTCAGGATAGCCCCACGACGGCAGCCAGCTAGGGTTCCGAGAGTTGTGCGTGACAACAGCCCACCGAGCGATGAGGCCTCGGTACAGGGCCCTTTGACAGCAGAGGCACCGGTGGTACCTCTACCGGCCGAGCCACCGATGCTACCAGCCCCAGCCGCTGATGGTGCACGTCGCCTTAGTGCACTGCACAAGTTTTAGCATTAGCGACCGCCCAGGTTCTGTGGGGAGACGGACCCTCAGGCAGCCGAGGATTGGCTGGATGCAGTTGTATGAGTTTTCCGTTTGGTAAGGACACCAGCTGACCTTATGGTGGTCCTTGCAGCGAGCCTCCTGCACGCGGCAGCAGGTAGATGGTGGAGCTTGATTCTCAAGATGCACGACGAGGCATCTCTCCTTTGGACGGACTTTGAGATCCTTTTCCTCTTAGAGTTCGTCCCAGCCACCATCCGTGCGGTGCACATCCAGGAGCTACTACAGCTGCGGCAGGGCAGCATGACAGTAGCCCAGTACGTGGCGAGTTTTACTGATCTCTCGCGCTATTCCACAGACATGGTACGGGGCCCATCCTTCAGGGCCCGAACCTTCGAGCAGGGGCTCAGGCGAGTGATCAGAGCTTCAGTTGTTTCTCACAGCATTCCGATACAGACAGGGGTGTTGGAGCGAGCCGTCTTAGTGGAGAGTTTCCTTGCTGAGCAGTCTCCAGCAGCAGGACCCACCACTAGCCGGCATGCGA
The DNA here is from genome assembly GCA_963277665.1 of Viscum album. Classification (NCBI taxonomy): domain Eukaryota; kingdom Viridiplantae; phylum Streptophyta; class Magnoliopsida; order Santalales; family Viscaceae; genus Viscum; species Viscum album. The sequence goes on along the minus strand of OY728137.1, from coordinate 297,590,319 downwards.
CAGAGTCTTCTGCAGCAGGCAATAGACAAATGACGTCGGGGTCCAAGAGGACTAGACCTACAGGTGGTCGACTGCATGACGTAGGATCATTTTTGCGAGGCACCCGGGGTGGACAACGACTTACTTTGAGAGGACAATGTTACTCCTGCGGCGGGGTTGGTCACATGGCTCGTGACTGTCCGACCCGCCATACAGATGACCAGCAGATGAATGAAGAACCTCCTAGGTAGAGGCAAAGGTTCGATTGAGGTGGACCGCATGGAGCAGGAGACCGTGGCAGGGGAGATGGCCGTACAGCTGGAAGTGGACGACGCTTTGAACTGTTGCCACCACCACCACTAGGAGGTCCACCCTGACCGTAGGGAATAGGTGTACATGAGAGAGCTCAGCTTCAGGAAGTTGAGGCCTACGATCATGGAGCTCCGGGAACAGATAGATAGGAGCGGGACTAGCTCCAGACCTGGAGACTTTTGTTTATGTTGCTTCTAGCCTTGTTGATGTTTGTTGTAGATGTTTTGTGTCTTTGTACTTTGAGCTGCAGTAATAAAAGACACCTTTCTTGTGGCGTTTACCATCCTGTCCTCTCTTTTTATTGTTACTAAGAGGTTCCGGTTTAAAAACCGTTGACTTGACCCTCACTTTGAGATACCTACTAGAGGAGACCCAGTGACCACACACTGATGACGACAGTGTGACTCAACCCTTGGAGGCGAGAGTAACGGTTAGATCTCTTGGTAGTAGCGTTGAGGCCTTACGACGTCATCCTTGGAATAGATTAGTATCATCCATGTTGGGATTTACTGTATTTGGCGTAGAACGTGGTTCATCCAGGGGATGGGGACCAGAATTCTCTTCTTGGAAAAGAAGAAATCTCAGCAGCTCTTGTAGGACCAGAAAGGTCCAAGTTATCCAAGAGTGGATGAGGACAGCTCATAGCCAGAAGAAGTCTTATGCTGACAGGAGGCGGAGACCACTGGAGTTCGAGTATGGCGACCACGTCTTCTTGCGGGTCTCACCTCGACGTGGATTACAGAGATTTGGCCGAGGCGCCAAGTTATCTTCTCACTTCATCGGACCCTTTCAGGTCCTCAGCAGGATTGGCGAGGTGGCTTATCGCCTGGCTCTACCACCTCAGTTGCACCGGGTACACGACATCTTCCACGTATCCTAGCTGAGGAGATACGTGCACGACCCGACGCATATCATTGACCATGGGGAGCTGGACATTGATGATGGGGAGACTTTTGCGGAGGTCCCGGTGGAGATCGAGGATCGATAGGAGAAGGTCCTACGTGGATGGTCGATTCCTCTAGTGCGCATCAGATGGTAGCATGGGAACCTCTAGGAGAGCACTTGGGAGCGGGAGACTCAGATGCGTGCTTAGTACCAACATTTATTTCCCTAGTTTATGATGTATCTTTACGGGGACGTAAAGCCCTGAGGTGGGAGTGATGTAAAGACCCGTAAAATTCAAGGATTTTTTTTTCTTAATTTTCTTTGGAATTTTACAAGAACGCAGTTTCTGATGGCACCTGATTCTGAGGCCCGGTGTGCCCGGAATCATTTTCCGAAGTTTAGCTCGGGTACGTTCAGTGAACGAACGAGCGGGTTTTTCTAACTTTTGAACCGGTGCTTGGAAACGAATTCTGAGGGCACCGATGGAATCGCAGCACCGGTAATTGCTTAGAAACGCCTTTTCCAGAGTTGTGTTTGCTCGGGTGTAGTTTTTAAATTTTTCGGGTTAAGTAAATGAATAAAATAATGGGTCGCACCATTTATTTTATTTTTTTAAATTGTTTAACCTATGTTAAGTGGATAATGTAGGACCCACAATATCCTACCCACTTGGTAGGATATTTGTGGGGTGGGTCCCACACGATCCGCACCGTTTCTTTTAACTTTTTCAACCCCCTCCTTTATTAAGGTAACGCACCCGCAGAAACCCCCTTTTAAATATAGTCAACCCGTGCGTTTAATTAAATATTAAATGCCCCTATTAATTGGGTGGTTTAAGCGTTGCAATTAATTCAATTAATTGTTTGATTCTTTTTATAAATTCCAAAACGTTGGCATGGGAAATAAAATAAGACCAACACTTTTTTTTATTGAGGGGTTGCTTGTTGAGAGGATTTGGAGAAAGCTCTAAGGCTTGAAGATCTTCATCCTCCTTCGTTGAAGAACGCGAAGAACATGAAGAACCAGAAGAACGCATCATCGCCGATGAAGAACGTCGGCCTCCGACGAAGGGCGACGAAGAACACCGAACCCTCGGAGATCGACGACACGATGATGTGTACCGCGACGCCGATGATCCTTTTTCCACGACACTTCTTCTGTGACGTTCCTTCCCCCGCGACAATCTTCGATCAACAACCGATTGAGGTAGGGGTTGCGGTTCATTTAAATCTTTGTGAATTATATCCTCAGCATGGGTTTAAATGGTGCAATTAAATCTTTGTGATTTTATATCCTCGTATGTGTTTAAAAACTGTCGGATGTTTTTTTTAAACCACTAACGTGGTGGGTGCGGACCAAAAAACAAGTCTGAACCCACCGTCTCTTCATTCTTGGTGAGCGGATTGGCAGGCAACGACAAAACAGGCTGCACGGGCGTTGTGAGGTCCTCGCAGTGAAGGACAGGTCCCGGGAGGGCTGTTGGCGAAGATGGCAGGCAAATCCGACCACCGAAGCTCGTCCCGTGGTCCGTAGAGTTTTCCACTGGTGCGCCTCGTCGGCATGGTGGCACCGGTGGCCGGAGACGGCGGCCGGCACCGGCCGGCCGCCAGGAGGCGGCGGCGCACGGCGCGCTGCCGGGAAGGGCCACCGCGGCTGAAGCCACGGCGGCGGGAGGCTGGTCCCGCGGCCGCGCGGGACCAGAGGGACGCGGCATCACGCCGCATCCGTTGACAGGGAGCGGCCCCCGCGCGGGGGTCGTGGCTTCGTCCAAGGAAGCTACGCCCCTTTGCGCGGCCGCTCGGCCAGCACCGAGCCGACCCGCTCATCCAGCGCCGAGCCGCCCCGGGTCAGGCCGGCCGCACCGGGCCGGGCCGCCCAGGCCCGGATGTGCCCATCCAGGTTGGACCCGGACCCAGGTCGGGTTGACCCGGTTCGGGCCGACCAGGGGGGGTTGGGTCGGGTCGGTCCGGGCCCAGATCCCCCGTTTTCGGACCTCTTTGGTCTTTTACCCATATTTTGGGCTACGGACCTCCGATCTATGCACCGTCAACGGCGATGCGATCCTTGGATCGAGAGATCCGTTTCGATATATTACACTCAAGGTTTCGGAGAACTTTGGGTTCGGCCGGGTTGGTTCGTACACAAAACCAACCGGGCCCTCGGAGCAGAAACGCTTATAACTTGAGCTCCGGACGTCCGATTGACGTGCCGTCGACATTGATGGATTCCTCTTAGTGAGACGAACCTTTTGGCTTAATCCACTTGAGGTTTGGATATAGTTGGAGTACGGTCGGGTTGGTTTGACTTAAAAACCAACCGGGCCCCTGGGACGAAAAAACCAGTAACTCTCAGACCAGGCGTCTGATTGATGCACCATCTGTGACGTTGAGTTCCTGTTGACGATACAGAACTTTTGGACACATCAACTTCGGACTACATTTCAGTTGATGTATCATCCCCTCAGCTCGTGGAGCGGACCCTCTAAAACGATCTTGGTGTGTGCGGGAACCCTAGAGCTGGCTGCGACTACGACGACGATGAAGACAGTACGGAAATCCTCCGTGGGTTCGGCAGTGACCACTACAGTACTTTTTGGGATACATCAACTCTGGACTACATGTCAGTTGTTGCATCAACCTCTTGTCTCGTGGAGTGGACCCTCTCAGAACGAGTATGCTATGTGTGAAAACCCTAGAGACGATTGAGACTTGACGACTGCTGATTGAACGACTCGGTGTGTTACGGATAGCCCAATGAGAAGCGCTCAGTTGTAGCGGCAGAACCACGGTGGAGGAGCGCTTGGTTGTAGCGGCAGACCCATGGTACTCAACAGAAGGAGTACCTCTGGAGGCTATGAGGGGGAGCGCTTGGTTGTAGCGGCAGACCCACATCGGAGGAGCACTTGGTTGTAGCGGCAGACCCACGGTACTCAACAGAAGGGGTACCTCTGGAGGCTATGAGGGGGAGCGCTTGATTGTAGCGACAGACCCACGGAAGAGGAGCGCTTGGTTGTAGTGGCAGACCTATGGTACTCAACAGAAGGAGTACCTCTAGAGGCTATGAGGGGGAGCGCTTGGTTGTAGCGGCAGACCCATGGTGGGAAGCACTTGGTTGTAATAGCAGGCCCACAGTACTCGACAGGTGGAGTACTACAGCAGTCCAAGGTTAGAGGGAAGCGCTTGGTTGTAGCGGCATGCCCACTGTACTTTATAGAGAAGGAGTTTCCCAGTAGCTGTGGTTTCAACTTCATGATCAGATCCCGTGTGGGTCGTTGCGGGGGTTAGTGCATATCGATCCTTTGTGGGTCCGATGGCTTAGATGAATCAATGGCTACATCTGATCATATCTATCATCTTACAAAGAAATATACCTGTGTGAGCTGAATCTTGTTTTGCTTTTCTATGTGGATTGTGTTGTGTTGTCCTGTGTGGATTACGTTTTGCTTTCCTATGTGGACTGGTTTGTACTTGAGCTCGGATGTTGGAGTCGAACTAGATTTGGTGACTTAGGTAAATGTATGGGCATATACCTAAGTAGTGTCGGATGTTACTTCATGATTATATCTTTCCTTTGTGGATTATCCTTTGTGGATTTTGGGAGGACTACGGAGGTCCTGGAGTCCCTACTGAGTAGCTTATACTCACCCCTGCATGGGCTATGCCCACACTACATTGTGTTGGTTGCAGACGACGGAAAGCGCTGATCGTGCTTGGGGCTTGCGGAGTAGGACAGTACCTGGAGTTGGACCACTGGACGAGACGTACTTAGAGTGGACGGTTGGACCTGAGGAGCTATGGAGGCTATATGTACCCACCCTTCAGGTGGGACTTCCAGTGGACGGCTCGAGGCTGTAGCTTTACTTTTCAGTTACTGTATTTCTTTTTTTCAGTTGTACTTCACTTTCAGTTTGGGTTTGTATACTGGCCCACTTACTTTTCCACACTTATTGTTGTACCCAGTTTTTACTTAGTGTTTACTTCTGATTTCTTGATATGTGGTATTTGTTTACTTTACAAAGGCAATGCCATCCCTTTTTTTACCAGAAATTACGCCTTGGTGCTAGTCGCCAGCCCCTAGCCTATGGAAAGTGGGCTTGGGGTAGTCACGGCATGGGCCCCGAGGATGAGTTGTAACACTCCCTCAAAGTAAATAATCCATTTATCAACACCCAACAATGAGAAGTGCATTAATCAAGAAAGTTACATTAAGGTATTATTACAAGAGAGTATCATCAGAAAGTTCCAACCGGACCGTCAAGAATCATCCATTCAATTTAAATACTTTTATAAAATTAAACATTAAAAAGGGTAATCATACCTACTTCCTTTCACAAATCATCATAATAATGTCAAACGAGATTTTGAAACAATCATTTATTTCAAAGAAACCCAAAAGCATTCAAAGGAAGTATTACAATTTTAAAATGTTTGAATACATTTCAAAAACATGGGTTTACACCCACTTTCCATGTGAATAAATCATTTATTTCAAATAACCCAAAAGAAAACATTTGAACACAAAGGTAAAATCAATCAAAGAGGGTTCTTGGTCATTTAATAAATTCAATCATTTGAAACTATTTAGAAAACATCAAATAGTTCAATTCATTTAATTCAAATCAAGGAAGTTCATTTTATAAATCAAAACCTGGTCTAAAGCCCTCAATTCCACTAAAACATCCTTTAAAAGATCTTTAAAAATAAATCAAAACAGAAATGGAATTAAACAATTCATGAAAAGGTGATAAAGATCAATATTGTAGCCATTAAATTCATGTCGTGTTAAATTCAAAGAGAAATTGGTTAAAGAAGCCTTTACATTGAAATTTCAAGGATAAATTACATAGAATACATGTTAGAAATTAAGAATCACACATCTATGAATTTATCAACAAAGAATGAATTACAAAATAAAGTAAAATCATAGAAACACCTTCTTGGAATATTTGTAATCCAACTACAATGAATCTGAGATGCGTCGCTTTTGATGGAGATCACCAAATCTAAGAAGATATATATTGAAAGAAGAGAGAAGAGATCCTAGATCCAAAATCCCACAAAAATATACTAATATACAACAAAAAGAAAGGCCATCATAACCTTTAAGAATAAGGAATCCAGATAAGAAGGGAGATCCAAGATCAATAAGAAAAGAACTCACCGGAATATGATCACTGCTTCAATTGGTGCTTCAATCCACCAAGAGTTGAGGTTTGGGGAGACAAAATGGCTCTAGAGGTCTCCCAAAATCCAAAGGATTGATTTAGGTTTGAGTGGGATGAGTTTAGGGTTAATTATGTGGGTTTGGGGGAGTTTGGGGATTTTAATTACAATTTTCAGGGCATTTAATTCTCGTTCACACGGTTTCTTGGGTAGGTCTCATGGTTAGTACTAACTGTTCTTCCAAAACAGAGCCAGTAGAAGTGTTGCACGGTTTGGATGCATACTTAGTTTAACTATGTGCAAACCATGCGAACCCCTTATGTCCAGGTTTCAGACTTTTTCAAACCATGCTCAAACTGTGCGCAAATTGTGAACAGGCCCATAAACCTTCAAAAAAGTCCAAAAAAACACCAAAAACACCCCATAAAGAGATCTAATCATTGGGTACTCAAATTAATGGTTCAAAAAACATAAAAACATGTAACAGGATGTTACACATAAGTTCATGAACCCGGATCTCTCTCATAATAGAATTCTCATGGATGGGAACATGCATAGATATGAGTATCACACCATACAACTAGGAAGCCAGGGATTATGCTAAATATTAACCAAATCCCCACTAGAAATTCTCCAATAATTATCATGGTTCAAAATGAACTTGGATCCCCAAACACTCCTCCAAAAATGACTCGATCGAGGACAAAAACTAGAGGAAAAAAATTATCATGGGGAAAATACTTAGCTTTGACAACTCTAGCACACAATCTGTCCTGGTGCTGCAATAATCGCCAACCTTTCTTAGCTATAAGGGTGTTTTTAAAAACATTCAAATCCATAAAGCTCATGCTACTGCAATCCTTTGGAGCACACAACTTCTCCTAAGTGAGCTAATATAAATCATTTTTTCCATTAGTATAGTCCCACCAAAAATTAGCAATGACTGAATGAAGTTGATGGATAAAAAATCTAGGAGCTTGAAGAGAGAAATCACATAAGAAAGAATCGTTTGGACCACATCTTTGATATGAACCTCTGTTCTAACCCTAGAAATATTCTTACTGGACCATCCCTATATTTTTCTATGAACTTTATCAAGCATGAAAGATAATACCACTCTTTTGGAACCTCCAAAGACCATCAGAAGGACCAAATATTTTTTTTTATGTTTTTAGGATTAGTGAAATTGACCCATTGTCTCAAGGCATTGGTAAAAGCATCAATAATTTTTAGAATATATTGGCATTCTAGAAGAGTTACTTTTGAAAAGAGGAGGCAATCAATGGAAAAAAGGTGAGTAATTGGGATACTATGCCATAAAACCTTAGCCCTATGAATAAGTCCATTCATTTCCACTTTAGGTAAAAATGAGAAAAAAACATAAGTGAAAAGAAGAAATAAGTTAAGGAAAATAGGGTCACCCTACCGTAGGACTTTGGATGGTTTGAAATTCTTTTTGAGGAAACCATTAACTTTTATACTGAAATAAATAGTTTTAACACAACTCATTATCACTCTCATCCATTTTGGGCTAAAGCCCAATTTACTCATAACTTATTCCAGTAAATCCCATTCCACCATATCATAATCTTTTCTCATATCCAATTTCATTTCCAAAATCCCCCTCTTTGAAGTAAAATGGGTTTTCATATAATGGAAGATTTTGTGGTCCATGATAACATTATATATTTTAATCCTCTTGGGTAAAAAACCACTCTTGTTATAAAAAATAATATAAGGGTGGACCCTACCCAAGCAGTGGGAGAGGAATTTTGAAAAAAATATTGTAAACAACATTACAAAATCTGATAGGCCTAAACTCGTGAATTTTAAATGGGATGGAGATTTTTGGGATTAGCATAATAAGAGTTTCATTAAAGTTTTCCATACTTATAGATTTATCATATAATCCCCACATCAAAGAAATAATATCTAAACCCACGATATGACAAAACTGCTTGAAGAAAAGGTAATGGAACCCATTCAGACTGGGAACCTTTGAAGAATGAATGCTCTTTAGGGCAACAATAATTTACTCCCCCATAATGTTTGTATCAAGATTCGATGACATGATCTCAGTCACCTTAGGCTCCACACATCTCAGAAGGTCACCCTGGTAGGTTCTTCTCTTGGAAAAAAAACATATTTCTATAGAAGGCTCTGATTAGCTCCTGAATCACAGCCTCATCGGAAGTAATATTTTTCCCCATCCTCCAACTTGGAAATGAGGTTCTTTCTTCTTCTGGTAAAGGCCTTTTGATGAAAATACCTAATATTTTGGTCACCTTTTTTGATAAATACACCTAGAAAACCAATAAATTTCTTTATCTCTCAGGGCCTCATCCAACTGCTTTTCCAGTGTCACTACCTCCTTAAAAGAAAAATCAGAAGAGTATTTTCATAGCATCTTGTGAGAAATTTCTCCAGACTGATAATTCTATGATCAAAATTCCTAAATTGTTTTTGACTCTAGTGCTACAAGTGAGAATACACCTCCTTATTCTTATACCATAATTCATTCTTGACAGGAGGACTAAGAAATTTTGACCACATCCCTACAACTATCATTATGGAGCCACATTAATTTGAAAAGAAAGTTCTGCATTGGGTTTTTACCTAGGGGGAAAACCTGTGGCTAGATAAATATATGAAAATGGTTAGATAATATCGGAGGTAAGTGAGAAACCTTTTACCTCAAGAACTTCTGTATCTAGTCTCTAGATTCCACAAACCTATCTATTCTTTCTGAAATTCTAGGTGCATGGTCATGTCCACTAAACCAAGGAAATGGGCTCCTAGGGAAACCAAGATCTAAAAGACTAGACTGAAGCAAATAGTCTAGGAAAAGATGCATGGAAGAAGCACTCCTTCTAGAACCTCCAAGCTTCTCATGGTGGAAAATGATCTTATTGAAATCCCAACCAAACGAAATGGGGTCCTGGAGCATGTGTTGGATAGACTTATGTTGTTCAAACATATCTTGATTATTATGTGTTTTTATTATTAAAAAAATTTCTCTTTTTATTCTAACAAGTTTATCTTAAGTGTTTTAGATTACATTTATCAAAAGAATTTATCTTACACCAATTCTCCAAATGTTTATCCTATGACATATGATGTATTTATCCTCCAAATCAGAAAGCTTAGTGTTGAAATTTTATCTTACTATGAAATACATTATCTTATGAAGAAAATAATTGAGTCACAATATACTCAAGTCAGATATTTCAAATATAATAAAGCTAATAAGAAGATATTATCTTATAAAAAGGATATTCGTAAAATTTTATCTTATGAAAGCTAAAATAATTTAAAGAAGCTAAGTGTTACATCACAATAACAAATTTTATCTTACGCTGAATAATTATCTTATGCAATATTGAAGTCAGTTTATCTTATGCTTAGTTTAATTCAAGGTTGTTCATTATCTTATAAAGTCTCTCAGAAAGTTATCTTATGATAAATAGTACTAATAGTTAAACATCTTATGAAGATCTAGCTGTTATGCAAAATTTCATGAATAATTTTCTAATCTATTGATAATTCATTTCATGCTTTTAGAGTTTATCAGAAAATGGATTGAAAATTTAAGGAAATGTAAATAAGTACAGTATATATCTTTGTCATGAATGGAAATATCTGAAGAACAAGAAGTTTTGACATCACTGTAGAAGAAGTAATTTCTATATTTTGGAAGAACAAATGCATGTACTTAATAGACTATCTTATCAACTTCTCAATGGATGGATCAATCAACTGTTATGATTATATCATGATTAAGTTCAAAATGACATATAAAAGGAACAGTTATCCACTACATGAAAGATAGAAATATCACTACAAGAAAACGGTCATTTCGCGGCGGTTTTAAAAACCGCCGCTAAATGTTTTTTTGGGCGGCTATTTCGCGGCGGTTTAAAAACCGCCACGAAATGTCTTAATTTTTTTTTAATTTTTTTTAATATTTTTGAGGATTAGCAGCAGTTTTTTAAAAAACCGCCGCGAAATAGCAGCGGTTTGGGTAAAACCGCCGCGAAATAGCAGCGGTTTGGGTAAAACCGCCGCGAAATGAAAGGAAAAAAATAAAAAAACATGAGAAACCCCGAAATCACTAAAACGACCATAACTTTTGATTTGGGCATCCGTTGGAACACCACAACTAGTCAAATAGAAGCTCATGAAGAGATCTAGAGGCATGTATAATCAAAAAATGAGCCGATCTAAGGTGTGGAAGATATGAGAGTTATAAGAAAGTTGAAAAAAGTTCTCTAACTTCAAACGGCCATAACTTTCGCTCTGGGTGTCCGTTTGGGCTCTACCATATATCAAATCGAAGCCAGTGAAGAGAGTTACGCACTAGTTCAATAGAAGGATGCTTCTGTCATGTTTTTTGACCCCAAAACCCCTCTAAAGGCCTCTAAAATCCCGTTTCTGTCACTAGTGTCCCGTCGAACTTGTCTTCAAACTGACCTAACTTTTGATCTGCATGTCTGTTCGGACTCCTCCACCTGCCAGGTCGTAGTTCATTCCATGAGATTCATTTTGACTGGTCGCGGCGCCCACATGGACTCCTGGATCATAAGTTATGGCCTTTTTAGTGGGTATCGGGTTTGTTATGTTTTTCGATGCCTCGTTTCTAGCACCCGTTCCCTGTCAGTTTTTTTAAATGGTCGTAACTTTCGATTCGCTGGTCCATTCAGTCTCTTTCACCTATCAACTCAAATATCGTTTTAGGATCTTTGATTTGACTAGTCGCGAATCTGGAACAGACTCTCAGATCATAAGTTATCTCCGTTAATGTGAGTCCAATGTTTTTGTCACTTTATGACCGTTTTGACAGGTTTTAACGGTTGCTCCATTTATTACTGTTTATTTGGGTTTCCATGACTTGTTATCTTTATCAATGGTTTTTTGTGGGTTATTATGATGATTATGTTGAATTCTTAAGGGGTTTTCCAGAGTTTTCATGAGTTTTCATGCGTTCTCATGCTTTCTAATGCTTCCTTCTTCATGCTTCTCCATCTGTTTTCATGCGTTTTCATAATTTTTCATCCCTTATCATGCCTTTTCGTACTTTTTCATGTGTTTCATTTATTATTTATTATTTATTATTTATTATTTATAATATACTTTAATTTATTTATTATCTATTATTTGTTACTGGTTATTTATTATTTATTATTTATATTTATTTATTATTTATATTTATTTATTATTTATTATTTATTATTTATTATATATTATTTATTAATAATAACAATAATAATATATAATATATTATATATTATATATTATATATTATATATTATATATTATATATTATATATTATTATTTATTATTTATTATTTATTGTTTATTTATTTATAATTATTAATTATGTGTTATTTATTATTATTATTTTTTATTATTTTTTATTTATTGTTTATTATTATTATTTATTATTATTATTTATTATTTATTAGTTATTAGTTATTAGTTATAAGTTATTATTTATTATTTATTATTTATTATTTATTATTTATTATTTATTATATATGTATTATTATCTATTATTAATTGTTGTTTATTATTTATTATTTATTTAATTATATTTATAAATTATGTGTTATTTATTATTATTCTTATTTATAATTTATAATTTATTATTTATTATTTATTATTTATTATTTATTATTTATTATTATTTATTATTTATTGTTTGTTATTTATTATTTATTATTTATTATTATTTATTACTTATTATTTATTATTTATTATTTATTATTTATTATTTATTATTTATTATTTATTATTTATTATTTTATTATTATTATTATTATTTATTATTTATTATTATTTATTATTTGTTATTTATTATTTATTATTATTTATTTGTTATTTATTATTTATTATTTGTTATTTGTTATTTGTTATTTATTATTTATTATTTATTATTTATTATTTATTATTATTTAATGTTTATTATTTATTATTTTTTATTATTATTTTTTATTTTTTATTTTTTATTTTTTATTATTTATTATTTATTATTTATTATTATTTATTAGTATTTATTTGTTATTTATTATTATTTATTATTATTTATTATTTATTATTATTTATTATTTATTATTTATTATTTATTATTTATTATTTGTTTATTATTATTTATTATTTATTATTATTTGTTATTTGTTATTTGTTATTTATTATTTATTATTTATTATTTATTGTTTATTATTTATTATTTATTATTTATTATTTATTATTATTTATTATTATTTATTATTATTTATTGTTTCTTATTTTTTATTTCTTATCATTTATTATTTATTATTTATTATTTATTATTTATTATTTGTTTATTATTATTATTTCTTATTATTATTATTATTTATTGTTTATTGTTTATTGTTTATCATTTATTGTTTGTTATTTATTATTTATTATTTATTATTTATTATTTATTATTTATTATTTATTATTTATTATTTATTATTTATTATTTATTATTTATTATTTATTATTTATTCTTTATTCTTTTAATTTCACGATTTTATTATTTTATTATTTTATTTTCAAATTTTTATAATTTATGTAAATATTATTAGAATTTATTTGTTATTTATTATAATAAACAGTAAATAATAATAAATAACTCAATAAATAACTAATAAATCAATAATTATTAATTATTAATTATTGGTTATTAATTATTGATTATTTCTTATTGTTTAATTATTATTGAGTTTATATCTATTAGTTATCTATTATTTGTTTTTTCAATTAGTATATATAAGTATATTAAATTCTATTTATTAACCACATGACGAGCTTGTTGGAGTGGTAAAGTCTTTGGTAAATATGCAAGAGGTTAGGGGTTCAAATCTCACCAAACACAGTTTTTCTTTATATTGCATGGGCATGTGCATGGGCATGAGTATGCATGCATGGATAAAGTAAATAAAGTAATGCGAATTATACGAAATAAATAAATAAAATATGAAATAAATAAATAAAATATGAAATAAATAAATAAAATACAAAATAAATAAATAAAATACGAAATAAATAAATAAAATAAAATAAATATGAACTAAATAAAATAAATAAATAAATAAAATAAATAAATAAATAAAATAAAATAAAATAAATAAATAAATAAATAATTTAAAAAAATAATTTAAAAAAAATCAACAAACCGCCGCGAAACGTTCTACAACGGTTTTGAAAACCGCCACGAATAGTTTCCCGACGCACAATTTAGCGGTGGTTTAAATCACCGTGAAACGGAAAAAAACCGCCGCTAAATCTGCATTTTGCCTTAGTGTATGGATGAGAAGAATGATTAGAACATACATATGAATACTCTGAATGCCTATACCTAGAAAAGATAAATCATAAATGACAATGTTATGCTTATAAGTTTATCAGTTTCACTAAAGTTCATTCTGAGATACACCTTGAATACTATCACATTATCAGGATGTATCTTCAACTACTATTAGTTTCTGCTTGCAACTGTGTGCTGCAATTGTTCTTTTAAATTTTACTTATTCTATTTTGATGACACTCATTGTAAGAGTTCATGTTGAGACTATGGATATGTATTATAAAGGGAGATCCTGGTTGAAATCTATTGGACCTTTATATTAAGTGATAGCTGCTTGTACTCAGTTGAGATCCCCCAGTGAAAGGGTTGTTACAGTGAAAATCACCAAACTCATGGAGTAGAGTGTTTGTGGAGTGGACTAGGGGATTTCTGTTCCCCAAAACACTATAAATCTCATGTGTTCAGTCTCTTTCCTTTAATTTTTTTATATTTTCACTATCGTTTCATTTTAAGGAAAAATATTTGATCAATCATACCAGAAGTGTAACACCCCAGGTAAATAAAGAGTATGACATTTTCACATTTATCCATATTTGTGAATAAAATATTAATATAACTTTAAAGGGGATGCTATGCTCGATAGCGTACCCAACACGCAACAACGAGTTTCTTGGGAATCTTACGTTGCACTCTAATAATAAAATAATATTATTTTAAATGGTAGTTAACACCTAACTGTTGTGATGGCAGGAATGAATAGAACAAACTACAAAATGATTATATATGTTTGTCAAATATTTTTACTTTTTACAATAAAAGTTAGAGGATTAAAAATGCGAATGAATCCAATTTTAAGCGTAAACATTCTAATATTCTTTAAAAGGTTGATTAACCGTCTTTTGATGGCGAACCTCTTTTAAATCCACCTTTTGAAAATTGTATGTGTTATATTTGACAAAATAAAATTTTTCTTTAGAATCGGGACATCAAAATTTACTTTGTGTAAATTTTTGGTATTTTTTCGAAAAAGTTCAATTTTTAATGAATAGTGAAAAATGTTGTATTTTAATTCAAAACCTCCTTTTAATCTAATTTATTTATATGATTATATTATCTTTTGAATTTGTTTTAAAGTTAAATTGGAATATATTTTTACCATTTAATCCAATAGTGGTCGTTGGAATTAATTTCACTTTGAAATTGGACTTAAACTAGTGTCAATCTTTTGATACATTTTGTTTCATAAAAACACGCTATTTGTTTTGACATTGGCAATTAATTATTAAATTAATTAATTCAACTTATATGTTTTGAATTTTGTAAAATAGACATCAATTTTGATTTCGGAATATCAAATATAGCTTAGGGTGAATTTTTGGTAATTTTCTGAAAAACTTCAATTTTTGATGAATAGTGAAACCACTAAGCGGTACTTATAAAAACTGATTTTCCGTTTAAATGAAAATTTTCCACCTTTTTGTTTTGAATTTCAAAAATCTGGCATACAAGTTTGTCATTAAGAAGTAAAATGGGGTTCAATGGGATTAAAATAATTTTTTGCTGAATAGTAACTTTTAAGTTTTTAATCGCGATTAAGGTAATTACTGTAGTTTAAGGTAAGAATAATGTTTTAATAAAATTAAATGACCTAGAAACATGTCCTACCATCATTGGATGAGTCATGGTCGACCAAGACAATCCATGAGTCAACTTTGGAACCCCATGGATCCACTTTGGTTGGAAAATGACATTAATACCTTTTTATTTAATGTTAAAATTAAAATGACACAAACATGAGTTGTTTTATTAAAAACAATTTTTACATTGGGTTATACAAGTCATATTTTTGACTATAAGTGGTCATTGGAAATATAAAAATATTTCCTACATCATAGTATTTTTTTTATAATTTTTAGACGTTAAATAAATTTAATTATTTATGACATCATGATGATGCAGCGATTACCTCATTATTTAACGATTTAAATAAAATGGAAAGATAATGTAAAATCTAAGACCTACACATGTCCAAAACCTATTGGATGGGTGTATTTATAACCCTTATCACCTTATCCTCGAAACAAATCAATGTGGGACCATTAAAATTCGAAACACATTCTAAAATAAAGTAACATTTCCTTACTTTCCAAGAGTGCCCCTCCTCTCCTCTTATAAAAGGCCCCCACCTCTACCACCTTACCCACACCTCTCAAGCCTTTGGCTCGGCCAAACCCTGCCCATTTTGTCTCTCCACATCCCTCTCTTACTCCTAGAATCCTCACTTTGGGCAGAAGTCTTCCCAAGGAAGCCTTTGAGCTCAAATCAAAGAGAGTTACCCGATTTTTAAGGTAATGTCTTCACTTGTGTCCTTTTGTTTTATTTTGCTTCTCCAACCCCCTAAACTCTTTTTATTAATTTCTTTTATAACAACTCCAGTATCTTCCATATACTAGTATATTGTTAAAATAATGATTTGAGCTACACATACACACACCTTCATCTAATGGTTAAAGAACATACTGTTTCTGTGGATGGCGAATTTCTGCCTCACGAAACGATTATTGTTCAACACTTATATAACACCTTCAAAGGTGGCCATAGAGATGTCACTATATTTATATATGATATATAATATGTTTATGTTTTACTTAATCTTCTGTATTTTTCATTTGTATCATACCTTTTTGGTTTCCATTGTGGGTAAACACGATAATTTCATTTTAGGAAGTGCGGACTACCGCCCCCTCAAAGTGATTTGATTCGTTAATGCCATATGTGGGACGTATAAAGGATGGATTTAAAGTTATTATATATGATACCATACTGGAATTATAATATAACTTTATATAATTATTATTTTCTTTCCATTAAAGTATGAGATAGAAATGAAAGTAGCGTTCATGCGTACGTACGGCTTACCGTCTCCATGAACGGTGCATTTCATTTCTTATACCCAAATGTAATGTACTATTATATGTACATATATATAATGGATATATATGATGTATGTTACATCTAAATTATTATTATAATTCTGGAATTAAAATATACATACCTCTCATTTAGTTTTAATTCCATTAACATGACATAAAAATAAAAGTAGTGTTCATGCGTACGTACGGCTTACCGTCTCCATGAACAGTGCATTTCATTTCTTACCTATAAATGATTATGTAATATTATAAATACATTTATATTCTGGATATATATGATATATATGATATCCAAATCATTAATATCATTCTGGATATAATGAAACTTTGACCACACGAACAACATGTAATTGTAAGAAGTCCACTTTCGACTTAAGAACCAAATATCGACAAAACAAACATTATTAACTTAAATGATTACATAATGTTTATAACATGGTAATAAGTGATATAAAAGGAATAATTAACTTGAAAAAGGTTCTTAAGCAAGTATAAATTAAATCAATTTTATTATTCAGGAGGTTAGAGAATGATCGAGTCAAGTCGGACCCGAGGTAAGGGATCCTACCCCTCTCTTTCTTTTTAAGTACTCTCTTTTATGTCATTTCTTTTAAGCTCATCTTTCTTATGTTTGGGGATATTCATTTATATTAATCATACTATAATTTTATGGTCATATTATGAGAGACCCTATTTGATCTCATCAATCCATTTTTGGAAGTTTTAAGTGGCGCCGTTAGGCTGCCGAGTTTCCGTAAGGGATTTTTCATCTCACTTTTAGTCCCATGAGATTTATGCTACATTTGAAACCTTTTACTTTGAGTGGTGTATGTACTTCCTATTATTATACACTTTGAGTAATATGATTTCATTTATGGTTATTTACATATTCATTTTATGACCCTTCTTCAATGGGGTGTACGTTTCATAAGTTACCCAAATCGATAAGGGGACCTTTCACCCTCCTCTTTTTAAAAGAATTATTTTGTTATATCTTTTATTTCACATACTATTATGTTGGGATATGTTATTATATATCCTTGTTTATGTAAATTTTATGTCTAAGTGATGAGATACCATTCTCTCTCTCATCAACTCATTTCTTGAATTTTAAAGTGACGTCGTCAGGCTACCGGATTTCTATAAGGGAATTTCTTAACCCACTTTCAATACTTTGGGTTAAACCTCTACTTCTTGATTTTATTATTCCAAGATTATGTGTGGAATATTTATGTTGAAATTTCCACAAACCTTTGTGTGGATATACTATTTCTACACCTAATCATCTCATTGATAAATTCTTACGAACTTGTATGGGAAATCATAACTCAATCTCGTTTCATTGAGTTAAATATCTATGTCATTGGTTTTGTTTTTCCAGGATTATGTGTGAATGACCTATGACTGTTTCACATTTAATATACACTTATATTAGGTGTATTTATATTTCTCACACATAATTATGTGATAGATTTATCCTTAATTTAAGGATACCATCTTTATAATGGATTTCATCCCAATTTACATTTCCATTGAGACTTCATTGTTGTTATGCAACAATTCACTCTTATATGGTGTGTATACTGTCCTTTGGAATATTATATCATGAATCACTTTATTCTCATGATATTATAAAGTTCAGATTAAATGTAATTTCACAACTATTTGTATTCAAGAGTCTCTCATTTTGTTAAAAACTCTTAAACAAAAATATCATTTTAAATGTTTTAAAGATTCATCATTCTAAATAATTATCTTTAATGTCCATGTTTTCAAAATGGTTTTCAGTATTTATTTATATGGACATTAATGTTTTAAAAGTATAATTCCATTAAAAGCTTCAAAGTGGTATGGGGCACTTTGATTCAAAAATCTATTTTAAATGGTTTTTGAAAATGGATTGATTAATTCAATATCTTGGAATTACTTATTGTGATTGCAGATCAAATGTTGTTATTAAAATGTTTATATTTTCAATATTTTATGTGTAATGATGGTACTTGGACATTTTACGGGTGGTTACGTGATAAACCATATGACAGGTGGTGCCGTGAATACCAAGACGGGTGGTTAAGTTATAACCTCCAATGCATTTGGTATGGAAGTCGGTCGTATGGCTATTCCATTAAGTATGTGTGGAAGTCAGCCGTATGGCTATTCCATTAAGTGATATGTGTGGAAGTCGATCGTATGGTTATTCCACTTAAGTATGTTTATGTACCTAGTTACCTTTATATGTTATGTTTTCTTTATATGGGTTTTATGGTAATATTTTGGTTACAAAATGGTAAGTAATGATATTTTATTCAGTGAATAGTTTTTACTACTTCATAAAGGTGAAGGTATTACTTTGATAAAGTATACATGGTTTACTTGATGTTTGAAAAACTAACAGTTTTCATTCTTTGTGTATCCCTTATTGAGCTTTTTATGCTCACCCCAAGTTCTTTTTTTGAAATGTTTTTCACAGGACTTAATGTGGAATAGGGTCAAGGATGGGAACAAGGAAACGTCATGTTATCTAAAACCTGGAACTAGACATGTTTCTTTTTAAGATTTTTTTTATTTTATGGATACTTTGTAGAAGTTTCTACTTTGTAATCTTTTGAGATGTAACAGTTATGTCCTAATTCTCTAAAACTCTAAACCTGAAAAGATCCTCAATGTGAATTATTCATTTAATTCAATATTAAGTAAGGTTTAAGGCTGGGGCCTTATAGTTGGTATCAGAGGTCAGTTTAGATAACTTTTGAGGTTAGGGTATTCTCTAAGCATAAGTGACAGTACCATAATGGATAGGATTTCAGAAGGAGTCCTAGTTTTGGATAAAGTGAATGAGTAAGTATACCTTAGTGTTTATCTTCCTAATTAGTACATATGGTTTTGTTGATATACTCACACTGACATTTCTGTTTTTAGTGAATTGATGGATCTAGCAG
Source organism: Viscum album (assembly GCA_963277665.1). Taxonomy (NCBI): domain Eukaryota; kingdom Viridiplantae; phylum Streptophyta; class Magnoliopsida; order Santalales; family Viscaceae; genus Viscum; species Viscum album. The sequence continues at coordinate 297,570,796 of OY728137.1, read as the reverse complement.
GCACCAAAGTGACAATAGGTTTGAAGGAAACTGTGGTGGTTCTCTGATTAAGAGACTGGATGAAATGGGGGATTCAATGAGGAAACTCGTGGTTGTTCTAAACCGACTATCAATAAGTCTTGATCAACCACCTGAACCTTGGTATGTTCTGTAATGCATCATGTACGAGATGACCAATCGATGTGGAAGTTTAGGTAATAATTATAAAGTTAACCCTTGGGGTTTATATGATCCTTAATTTTTAGGTAATTATGGGTTACTCTATGATATGATGGAAAATGAAAGGCATGAGATAATCTTGATGATAAAATATGTTATGATTATTTTTGAAGATTTTATCTTTTTTGGGGAATCTTTTAAGAATTATATATTTTTGGAAAAAGGACAGCACGTAGACCGTGTGACAACCCGTCGCGTCGGACAAAGCTGCGGGAATCGAACCCACAACCAAAGTTCAACTGGTATTTATCGCCTACCACTGGACTACGTGAAGTCCCTGGTTAGTTTGAGTGATTCTTTTTAGTTAGATGATTTTAGGAATCAAGAGTAAGTTTTTTTGGGATATCTATGGAAATTATTATCCTATCATGGAGGATATGTGATTAGGTTAATTACTTTTCAATACGAGACTTTAAGAGCAACCGATGTTGTTTAGAGATAAATGTTAATTTTTTTTAACTTAGAAGACTATGTGATTAAATCCTTCAAATATTTGGGTTTCAATCTTAGCTTGGTTTACTTTTGGTCTTCGTTGAACTTTGGGTTTTTTTGGACAAATTTTGGAGATTATGAATATATTTTCTTTTTATAAAGGGTTATCCTTTTCTGGATTATCTGATCTTATACTAACCTTTTTGGTTTTAGTTTTGGTTAAAGTCTAAAGACATGGGAAGTATGTAGTTCTCTTTTGTGGATTAGGTGATTCTCTAGAAGTTGATTATAGTACTCTTAATGTGAACAAGTCTTCCTAAATACTCGTCTTTTGGAGAAAATATGAGTTTGTGTAAGGAATCTAATAAAAGTTGAAAGTCAACATGATAAGTGATTATGTTTCCTTATGAATAAATTCCTCAATAAAAAGTAACTTAAAACAAAAATGTTGTTTATTAACTTTTCCTACTGGGGAATCGAATACCGTTTAACCCATCACAAGTTTGTGATTTTCTTGTGGTTAACTTTCTCCTAAACATGTTTTCTATCACTCTCCATCGGAACATGACCCTATGTTTTCTCCTCCATGTCCATGTTTTACTACATGGAATCCTAGTATGGGTTAACTCAGGTGACCTCTGTACTTATCTTTCTTTATTTTAAAGTGATTGTTTTACTGACTCTTGTTCCGATGTGGGATTTTCAATGAAGTTTCCAAGCCCAATTTTAAAATTGTGAGGACACAATTCCCAAAAGGGGGTAAGGATGTAACACCCCAGGTAAATAAAGAGTATGAAATTTTCACATTTATCCATATTTGTGAATAAAATATTAATATAACTTTAAAGGGGATGCTATGCTCGATGGCGTACCCAACACGCAACAACAAGTTTCTTGGGAATCTTACGTTGCACTCTAATAATAAAATAATATTATTTTAAATGGTAGTTAACGCCTAGCTACTGTGATAGCGGGAATGAATAGAACTAACTACAAAATGATTATATATGTTTGTCAAATATTTTTACTTTTTACAATAAAAGTTAGAGGATTGAAAATGAGAATGAATCTAATTTTAAGCGTAAACATTCTCATATTCTTTAAAATGTCGATTAACTGCCTTTTGATGGAGAGCCTCTTTTAAATCCACCTTTTGACAATTTTATGTGTTATATTTGACAAAATAAAATTCTTCTTTAGAATCAGGACATCAAAATTTACTTTGTGTAATTTTTTGGTATTTTTCCGAAAAAGTTCAATTTTTAATGAATAGTGAAAAATGTTGTATTTTAATTCAAAACCTCCTTTTAATATAATTTATTTATAAGATTAGATTATCTTTTAAATTGGTTTTAAAGTGAAATTAGAATATATTTTTACCATTTAATCCAATAGTGGTCATTGTAATTAATTTCACTTTGAAATCGGACTTAAACTAGTGTCAATCTTTTGATACATTTTGTTTCATAAAAACACGCTATTTTTTTTGACAGCGACAATTAATTATTAAATTAATTAATGCAACTTATATGTTTTGAATTTTGTAAAATATACATCATTTTTGATTTCGGAATATCAAATATAGCTTAGGGTAAATTTTTGGTAATTTTCTAAAAAACTTCAATTTTTGATGAATAGTGAAACCACTAAGTGGTACTTATAAAAACTGATTTTCCGTTTAAATGAAATTTTTCCACCTTTGTATTTTAAATTTCAAAAATCTGACATACATGTTTGTCATTAAGAAGCAAAATTGGGTTCAATGGGATTAAAATAATTTTTTGGTGAATAGTAACTTTTAAGTTTTTAATCACGATTAGAGGTAATTAGTGTAGTTTAAGGTAAGAATAATGTTTTAATAAAATGAAATGACCTATACACATGTCCTAACCTCATTGTATGAGTCATGGCCGACCAAGATAATCCATGGGTCAAATTGGGGACCCCATGGAGCCACTTTGGTTGGAAAATGACATTAATACCTTTTTATTTAATGTTAAAATTAAAATGACACAAACATGAGTTATTTTACTAAAAACAATTTTTACATGGGGTTATACAAGTAATATTTTTGACTATAAATAGTCATTGGAAATATAAAAATATTTAATACATCATAGTATTTTTTTTATAATTTTTAGACAATAAATAAATTTAATTATTTATGACATCATGATGATGCAGCGATTACCTCATTATTTAACGATTTAAATAAAATGGAAAGATAATGTAAAATCTAAGACCTACACATGTCAAAAACCTATTTAATGGGTGTATTTCGAACCCTTATTACCTTATCCTCGAAACACATCAATGTGGGACCATTAAAATCCGAAACACATTCTAAAATAAAGTAACATTTCTTTACTTTCCAAGAGTGCCCCTCCTCTCCTCTTATAAAAGGCCCCCACCTCTACCACCTTACCCACACCTCTCAAGCCTTTGACTCAGCCAACCCCTGCCCATTTTGTCTCTCCACATACCTCTCTTACTTTTAGTAGCCTCACTTTGGTCAGAAGTATTCCCAAGGAAGCCTTTGAGCTCAAATCAAAGAGAGTTACCTGATTTTTAAGGTAATGTCTTCACTTGTATTCTTTTGTTTTATTTTGCTTCTCCAACCCCCTAAACTCTTTTTATTCATTTCTTTTGTAACAACTCCAGTATCTTCCATATACTAGGATGTTGTTAAAATAATGATTCTATCTACACATACACACACCTTCATCTAATGGTTAAAGAACATACTGTTTCTGTGGATGGTGAATTTCTGCCTCACGAAACGATGATTGTTCAACACTTATATAACACCTTCAAAGGTGGCCATTAAGATGTCACTATATTTATATATGATATATAATATGTTTATGTTTTACTTAAGCTTCTGTATTTTTCATTTGTGGCATACCTTTGTGGTTTCCATTGTGGGTAAACATGATAATTTCATTTTAGGAAGTGCGGACTACCGCCCCCTCAAAATGATTTGATTCGTTAATGCCCTATGTGGGACGTATAAAGGTAGGATTTAAAGTTATTATATATTATACCATACTGGAATTATAATATACCTTTATATAATAATTATTTTCTTTCCATTAAAGTATGAGATAGAAATGAAAGTAGCGTTCATGCGTACGTACGGCTTACCGTCTCCATGAACGGTGCATTTCATTTCTTATCCCCAAATGTAATGTACTATTATATATACATCTATATAATGGATATATATTATGTATGTTACATCTAAATTATTATTATAATTCTGGAATTAAAATATAAATACCTCTCATTTAGTTTTAATTCCGTTAACATGACATAGAAATGAAAGTAGCGTTCATGCGTATGTACGGCTTACCGTCTCCATGAACGGTTCATTTCATTTCTTACCTATAAATGATTATGTAATATTATAAATACATGTATATGCTGGATATATATGATATATATGATATCCAAATCATGAATATCATTCTGGATATAATGAACCTTTGACCACACGAACAACATGTAATTGTAAGAAGTCCACTTTCGACTTAAGAACCAAATATCGACAAAACAAACATTATTAACTTAAATGATTACATAATGTTTATAACATGGTAATAAGTGATATAAAAGGAATAATTAACTTTAAAAAGTTTCTTAAGCAATTATAAATTAACTCAAGTTTATTATTCCGGAGGTTAGAGAACGATCGAGTCAAGTCGGACCCGAGGTAAGGGATCCTACCCCTCTCTTTCTCTTTAAGTAATCTCTTTTATGTCATTTCTTTTAAGCTCATCTTTCTTATGTTTGGGGATATTCGTTTATATTACTCATATTGTAATTTTATGGTCATATTATGAGAGACCCTATTTGATCTCATCAATCCATTTTTTAAAGTTTTAAGTGGCGCCGTTAGGCTGCCGAGTTTCCGTAAGGTATTTTTCATCTCACTTTTAGTCCCATGAGATTTATGCTACATTTGAAACCTTTTCCTTTGAGTGGTGTATGTACTTACTATTATTATACACTTTGAGTAATATAATTTCATTTATGGGTATTTACATATTCATTGTATGACCCTTCTTCAATGGGGTGTACGTTTCGAAAGTTACCCAAATCGGTAAGGGGACCTTTCACCCTCCTCTTTTTAAAAGACTTCTTTTGTTATGTCTTTTATTTCACATACTATTATGTTGGGATATTTTCTTATATATACTTTTTATGTAAATTTTATGTCCAAGTGATGAGATTCCATTTTCTCTCTCATCAACTCATTTCTTGAATTTTAAAGTGACGTCGTTAGGCTACCGGATTTCTGTAAGGGAATTTCTTAACCCACTTTCAATTATTTGGGTTAAACCTCTACTTCTTGATTTTATTATGCCAAGATTATGTGTGGAATATCTATGTTTAAATTTCCACAAACCTTTTTGTGGATAAACTATTTCTACACCTAATCATCTCATTGATAAATTCTTACGAACTTGTATGGGAAATCATAACTCAATCTCGTTTCATTGAGTTAAATATCTCTGTCATTGGTTTTGTTTTTCCAGGATTATGTGTGAATGACCTCTGATTGTTTCACACTTAATATCCACTTATATTGGGTGTATTTATATTTCTCACACATAATTCTGTGATAGATTTATCCTTAATTTAAGGATACCATCTTTATAATGGATTTCATCTCAATTTGCATTTCCATTGAGACTTCATTGTTGTTATGCACAAATTCACTCTTATATGGTGTGTATACTGTCCTTTGGCATATTATATCATGAATCACTTTATTCTCATGATATTATAAAGTTCGGATTAAATTTTATTCCACAACTATTTGTATTCAAGAGTCTCTCATTTTGTTAAAAACTCTTTAACAAAAATATCATTTTAAATGTTTTAAAGATTCATCATTATAAATCATTATATTTAATGTCCATTTTTTCAAAATGGTTTTCAGTATTTATTTATATGGAAATTAATGTTTTAAAAGTATAATTCCATTAAAAGATTCAAAGTGGTATGGGACACTTTGATTCAAAAATCTCTTTTAAATGGTTTTTGAAAATGGATTGATTAATTCAATTTCTTGGAATTACTTATTGTGATTTCAGATCAAATGTTGTTATTAAAATGTTTATATTTTCAATATTTTATGTGTAATAATGGTACTTGGACATTTTACGGGTGGTGCCGTGAATACCAGGACGGGTGGTTACGTTATAACCTCCAATGCATTGGGTATGGAAGTCAGCCATATGGCTATTCCATTAAGTATGTGTGGAAGTCAGCCGTATGGCTATTCCATTAAGTGATATGTGTGGAATTAGACCGTATGGTTATTCCACTTAAGTATGTTTATGTCCCAAGTTACCTTTATATGTTATGTTTTCTTTATATGGGTTTTATGGTAATCTTTTAGTTACAAAAGGGTAAGTAATGATATTTTATTTAGTGAATAGTTTTTACTACTTCATAAAGTTGAAGGTATTACTTTGATAAAGTATACATGGTTTACTTGATGTTTGAAAAACTAACAGTTTTCATTCTTTTTGTATCCCTTACTGAGATTTTTATGCTCACCCCAAGTTCTTTTTTTGAAATGTTTTTCACAGGACTTAATGTGGAATAGGGTCAAGGATGGGAACAAGGAAACGTCATGCTATCTAAAACGTGGAACTAGACATGTTTCTTTTTAAGATTTTTTTTTATGGATACTTTGTAGAAGTGTCTACTTTGTATTCTTTTGAGATGTAACAGTTATGTCCTAATTCTCTAAAACTCTAAACCTGAAAAGATCCTCAATGTGAATTATTCATTTAATTCAATATTAAGTAAGGTTTAAGGCTGGGGCCTTATAAGAAGAGGGAGTTTTTCTATAAAGAAAGTTTTAAGAACTCAATTCACCCCTATTGAGTTTTTAGTTAACCATTCTATGGGACAACAATTTGTATCGTAGCTTGTGACTCTAGAGTTCTTAGATATAGAAGGTTGAATTCCAAAGATATATTTTCAAGTGGCTTATATGGCTAATAATTGAGAAGGTATGTCAATGGTTAGAGCTCCTTACTTTAATGGTGAAAATTATGGTTACTAGAAGGCTTGCATGATCATCTATCTAAAGAGTCTTGGCCTGAAAGTTTATCTCAAAGCATTAAATCCCTATAAAATTCCTAAGACAGAACCTCAAACATGGGATGCTACAACTGAAACAGAATATGATTTGAATTCTAAAAATATAATATATGGATTAGGATCGAATGAAATCAATGGAGTTTCTTAATGTGAAAGAGATAATGAAATGTGGACTACTATAACAGTTGAATATGAAAGTACCAAAAATTTGAAGTCCCATAGATATGATACATCCAAGATTAGGTTCTACACATTCAAAATGGATGAAGGGTAAATTATTACTCAACTAAATGGAAGGCTCACTGAGATTATTAATAATATTTTTTCTCTAGGAACACCAATTAATAAGCCTAAACAAGCATTCAAAGTTCTCAATTTTTTACCACCTAAGTGGAGTGGAATCTCAGTTTCTATCCGACAATCTATAAAAGTCAAAAATTTCAAGATAAAAGATCTCATCAGAACTCTTATGATGTATGAAGCTGAAATGGAAGCTAAAGTTGGAGAAAATAAAATGATCAAAAAGATAGAATGTCACTTTTAAGGTTTCTAATTCTAAGGATGAAAGGAAGAAAACAACATAAAAATTTATAAAACACATAAAGAATAAGACTCCTCAAGAAATTATGGATCAAATGACGAACTAGCGTAGTTTTCTTGAGAGTTAAAAAAATTATACAACAAGAGAAGAGGTTTCATAATACCTTTCAACAAGTACAAGAATCATGGTGATCAATCTAAATAATTAAGATGTTATGAGTGTAATAATCTAGGACACATTAAGCATGATTGTCTGTATATTAAGGATGATAAAAATATAGATTAGAAATAATCCAATAAATTTGGTTATAATAATAAATCTAAGAAAGCTATGAAGGCCACCTAGAGTGATTCTGAAGATTCTAGAAAGTGAACATCATCAAAATTACAAGAAAAAAATATTAATCAAAAGTCCAACATATAATTTTTGTCACATTCAGATGAGGGAACAAACCACATGAACAATAATGCAAAATGGTTTATGGATAGTGGTTTCTTGAGACATATGAGTGGATATTTCTCAAAATTTTATTCATTATCCAAGATTAATGGAGTCTATGTCACATTTTGTGACAATGAAAACAAAAAAATAGTTTGAATTAAATTTGTTATAAATCCTCAAAAAATTCTCACCAGAAAATTTATTTATGTTAAATAATTGAAGCACAACATGATAAGTATCTCTCAACTTTGTGATAATGGTTATTCAATTTATTTTTCTAACAATTCATGTTCTATTTTCAAATATAAATATATTAAATTTAAATCATCAAGAATAGATAATGTCTAAACACTAGATCTTAATTACTTATGTAGAAAAAATGTAAATTATTTGAATTTTGAAATTGATGAATCATGGATTTGGAATAAAAGTCTTAGACATTACAATGTTCATTATCTAAAAAAACTATGTAAAATATATTTTATTTATGACTTTCCTAACCTTATATTGAACAAAAGGAATATATGTGATACATGAAAAATGGGCAAGAAACACAAGTCATCTTTTAAATCAATTAAATATGTTGTTACATCTATACCTCTTGATCTTATCCATATGGATCTATTCAGACCCACTATAACTACAAGACTTGTGGGAAAAACATTTATTTATATGTTGGTTGATGATTTTTCAAGATTTCCATGGGTTTACTTTTTAATACTTGAGAATGAAGCATGTTCTATTTTTATTAATTTCTATAAGATTGTGAAAAATGAAAAGGATGATAAAATAGAATCTTTGATAAGTGATCATGGAGGAGAATTTGAAAATCATAAATTTAATTCATATTACTCTAAGAAAGTAATTAAACATACATTATATTCCCCCAGGACACCTTAATAGAATAGAGTTATTGAGGGTAGGTATATGACTTTGAAATAAATTGTTAGGACTATGTTATTTGAATATAACACGCCCACTCATTTCTAGGATAAAGTTGTTAATATATCATGTTCTTTCATTAACAGAAATCTAATAAGAACTATTTTAAAGAAAATATCCTATGATTTATGGAATAATATAAAACCAAAGGTCGGATACTTTAAATTATTTGTATGTTAGGTTTATATCTTGAACACTACGGATAATCTTAGTAAATTTGATCCAAAGGTTGATGAAGGTATCTTATTAGGTTACTCTACTACTTGTAAGACCTATAGAGTTTTCAACAAAAGATTAAGTATTGTTGAAGAATAAACTCATGGGAAGTTTGATGAAATTGATCCTTTTGATCATATAATGACTCAAGCTAATGAAAAAATTGATTCTCTCAAGGATATGAGACCTGAACCTCTCTTTAGAAAAAAAGGATAGTGATTTAGAACTTGATTACTTTAAACCAAATCTAGTCAAGGTTGATACTAGAGAACCAGAAAGTGTATTTCCTATATTATTTAGAAATCTTAAAGACCATTCTCTAGAAACAGTTATAGGAAGCTTAGATAAAGGATTTAAAACTATAATAAACATAGGAAACCTTGTATAATTCTATGCCTTTATATCCCAAATAGAACCTAAATATATAGAAGAAGTTTTATCAAATTAAAGTTGGCTCTTGGATATGAAAAAATAATTAAATTAGTTCAAAAGGAATAAAGTACAGGAATTAGTTGATAGACTCAATAACTATCCTATAATTAGAATCAATTAGAATTATTCTAGAATATGCATCTTATATGAATTTTAAATTATATCATATGGATGTTAAATCTGATTTTCTAAATGAATTTTTAATGGAGAAATCTTTTGTAGAAAAATATTTGAGTTTTGAAGACACTCAATTTCAAAATTTAGTTTTTAAACTTAGCAAAGCTCTATATGGACTTAAACAAGAACCAAGAGTGTGTTGTGAAAGATTAATCTCTTTTATTTTATCAAATGGTTTTATAGTAGTAATGTAAGACCCTATATTATTTAAGAAAAATTCATCTTTGGATATTTTTTTAGTATAAATATATATTGATGATGTTATTTTCAGATCAACAAATAAAAAATTATATAATGATTCTTCAAAACTTATGAAAAAGGAATTTTAAATGAGTATGATGGGTGAGTTAAATTATTTTCTATGATTTCAAATCTATCAAAAGGATTTTGGAAATGTTCTAAACCCAAGAAAATACATACTTGATTTACTTAAGAAGTTTGGACTCAAAAATAGTAAGACTTACACAACTCCTATGAGCTCCAATATCGAACTTGATATTAATGAAACTGGAAAACCAATTGGCAACAAGTTGTATAGAGGAATCATTAGAATTTTACTATATCTTACTATAAGAAGACCAAACATTATGTTTTTAGTATGTATTTGTGCAATATTTCAATCCAATCCCAAATAATCTCATTTAAATGCTGCCAAAATAATTTTAATATATTTAAAAGGAATTATGTATTTTTATCTTCTTTTTCTAAAAACATCTGACTTTAATTTAACTTCATTTTCAGGTGATGATTTTTCTAGAAGTAGACTAGATGTGAATAGTACCTCAGAAACCTATCATTTTCTTAGAAAATCCCTAGTATCTTGGTCGAGTGAGAAACAACACTCTTTAGTGTTATCAACTGCTGAAGCTGAATATATTGCAGTAATAAGTTGTTGTGTATAATTGTTGTGGATGAAACACACCTTAATGGATTTTGGATTTAATTTCAAAAGTGTTCTAATCAAATGTGATAACACTAGTTCTATAAACATTTCAAATAATATATTAAACCATTCAAGAACAAAGCATATTGATTTAAGACATCATTTCTTAAGAGACCATGCACAAAATAATGATATCTCTTTAGAATTCATTTGTACAGAAAATCAATTTATTTACATTTTTACTAAACACTTTCCTACTAATAGATTTTATTTTATTAAATCAGAATTAGGTTTGTTTAAATTATTTTAGAATCCTTATACATTGAAATTTTTTGTATTCGGGTAAATAATTTATTTACTTTATTTTCACTACTGGAAATGAAAGCTATACCCACATACCTATACCAATTGCTTTCAAAAATTGTTAATATGGGTGGTCATATCCGAACAATTTAGAAAAACCATTGGGATAAGATGTTTAGGTCAATATTATCCCAATAGTTTTAAAAACCCATTGGAATAGACTACTATATACAAACATTTTTTTAAACCATTGGTATAGAGATTGTTATACCAATAGTTTTAAATAAGTGTTGGTATTGGATTCCCCTAAATACATCCCACACAAGCTGCTCCACCCATCACATTTGCATTCAAAGCACTAGAATTTGGCGTTTTTGTTTCTTCCCCATCTATGGAGATCTCTCCTCCCTTATGGTTTTCATTTGATTCTTCTTCAATATCAAATTGGTAAGTTCCAAATGCTTTCTTTTATCAATTATTATTTTCATTTATTTTCTAGGCTTGAAAGAATAACCTAGATTCTTTTTTTAGATTCCAGATTCATTGAATGAAGGTTAGTTTTGATTATACATGTTATATTTGCTAGGAGGTAACCTTTATTTTGGTTCATGTATCATGTTAGACATTCAAATGTATGCCCACTAAGAATTTCATAACATATTTCATGTTTTCCTCTGTTTTTTCATATTAAATTTAATATTAATTAGAGGTTTTTATTGACAAAACCAATAGTAATAAGTAATTAGTTTCTCCCATTTTATATATTAGTGATTGATAGATTTATATAAATCAACAATTAGTTCATTTGGCTATGATAGTTCCATTATATTGGTTGATAGTTTTTATTATCTGTTATATTTTTTAATTGAGAATGATTCTACTTTATATTTATGTTTTGTCACTGTGCATATTAGGTACTTCATGTTTAGTCCTATTTTTCAAGAATGATATTAGTTTATTGGATAATGATATCTACTGAGAATGCTACTATTTTTTTTATTACATTATATTTTTGGGAATATAAATTGTTTCATCTCTATTTAGTATATTGATAATGAGAATATTTATAGTCCCCTGCTTATTCATGCACTGTGGATTTTTTTAAAAAATGAAGCACTCAAGCATTATAGTTTACATTGTTTTGGTCATTTATAAATAGATTCTATGCTTCCTAGTGTGAGTAATCATGGAGAGTTTTCTAGTATTCTCAAGTAAAAAAAAATTATAATTTTTTTTAAGAAGTTAAGGAGATGACTTAGTCTAAGTGTAATCTTTTATTTTATTAGAAAACGGGGTTATGAATATTTAAAACTAGTGCTTCCATATAATACTGTTTCATGGGGAAAATGGTATTTTTGAAATGTAATATTTTTTATGGATTTATAATTAATTCTATATATTTTTTCAAATGTAGGAAATGAAAAAAATTGAAGAGATATGAAGGAAAATGATGATAGACAATAATCGCCGCATGAGAGAGATGGGCGTCCCTCCTTTAGTGCATGTCGTTAGTATTTTATTCCAAATATATATATATATATATATATATTTCAATAATATGTAATTTCATGTGATTAATTTTGATTTTAAATTTTAATCATGATCCACCACCTAGGCGATAATTATTCTTTGATGAGCCTAGTGGTGCCAATGCTTGGTCAGATGGTATAGGGGGTACTAGAGTTATGTGAACCACTCGGCATATCCGATCACACTTTATCCCTTCCTCTAACATACCATCTATCATACCTTATTATCCCATAGTTTCATTAGAGGCACCTAGGATATTTAAGTCGCCTATGTTTTCACCACCATTTGCATCTAATCCTCCTCACCTTTCTTTCACTTATCTGATGATGGCCCCCACCCCCATCTATATTATACATTTCTATAGATGTTTATACCATCTTATTTTCCTTCTACTTCCTTCTCCTCGAGTATCTGCATTGAGGCTCCTTCAACTTCTAATCCATCACATTCTAAGCCTCCATAGTTGAAATCAGGTCCCACTCCTTCATATAGGTTAAAAATCCTTTAGAGCCTAGGGATCCAGCAATACCCACCAATCAGACTACCTCATGCATATTTATAGAACCCTAATAAAAAAAAATTGATCATAATTTATCTTTATTATAAGATGTATTGATATAATATTTGTTTCTTTTTTCTTTCATAGCTAGATCTTCAACTAGGCGGGTTCAAAGTACACACATGTGTGCTATGTGGAACCGCCACACACATTTGATGGTTGATTACAACAAGCACAATCAAATGATTGAAAAAATAGGGAGATAATACAGGATTTTTATGCATACTCTTTCCAAATACTCTGACGTCATTCTCACCAGGCCACTATCCTATACACACCTTCAAAATTAAGTAAAGGATAATGCTTGGGGTGAAAATATGGGTAAGAAAATTCATTTAATTTAATGTTATATTATTATTTTATTTATATTAATTAATGTTTTCATTCCAAATTCATTCTAATTTTCTTGATGGTAAGGTTGTGAGGATAGTACAATTCATGGAATTATGTGATCTATGGAGAGCATATAATCATGATTTGTATAGCGGCTAGCATGCTTGAGTTGGTATGAATATAGAGTCCACACCTATCATGAATGAGTGTCTAGTATCACATTATCTGGAAATGATTTCTTATTGAAAGAGTATTTAGTTTAAGTTATTAATAAAATATGTGGTTTTTGAATGAAAAATACCATGATTTTAGTTAATACTTTGTTTTATATTATTGAAAATTCTTTTTTAGGAAGTGTTAGAAAGAAATAAAAAAAAATGATTATACAAAATACCTCCACACATTGGGACATACTACCATGCTGGAACATGAGAGGAAGAAGGTATGAATATAGGGATTTTAATTGTATGCCCTCATTTTTTTCAATTTCATTTTATTATATTTGAAATTTGTCTATTATTTTATCTTTAGAATGTAAAAGGTAAAGATTATAAAATCTATAATAAATTTCCATGAATGTTAAAAGGTATTTTTTATTACATATGGCAGAAGTAGTCTAAAAAATATAATACATCGATATTTATTAATGATAAAAATTTACCACTACCATGTCTAACCACGCATAGCCAACCACATCGCTACTACATCAGCTAGACACCAACCATAACTTTCAATTTTCATTCCATCCTTACCCATTTATAGTTTTATTATCACAAACCACATTAAATTCATTTAATTTTTTTCTTTACAACCATAATAAATTTATATTAACCATATCATTTTCCATACTTCATTAATTTATCCATTCTTTTATTTAATTCAGCATCAAACTATATTTCTTGGATATTATGATTCAACCAAATCAACCTATACTACATCAACCACCATAACATCCCATTCCAATAGTAACTGTATCACCTATAACTCTTCCAAAACATCAAAAACTACCTCCCCACATCACCCTTACTAAACCAGCCACACAACAACACATATACCTAAACTCCACTACAATAGAAACACTGCACCATCACCCAATTCAAACCACAAAAATTCATAACTAACACCACATCTACCACAACAAGGATAAACACAAAAACACAATATAAAATAATAATAATTTCATCACAAAATACTTAATAAACAATCCCCATCAATCATACGTTCACATTTACTCAACACCTCATGTATAAACAACAAAAATATTAATTATAGAATTAATCATCTCCAATTTCATTTCCTCCTTTAAGTGATTATATAATTATAAGAGTGATAAAGAAATTCAAAAACAACAAAAAAGGTACCATATAAATACTCAACAATTAATAAGGTGATAATACATAGTTAATATCATGGAAATTCATAAAACACATGTGAACTCTTATTACCTTCCAATTTATTTAATCTGATTCATTATCTTTACTATTTTAATTCTAACCATATACCCAATGAAAACATAGGAATGATAATTTAACATTACCACATAAATAATAAAACTATGGATCTTTAATCCCCTACCTCAATTGATGATTCAACAACTGTTGCATGAGAATGAGTAGAAGGCACCAATCAAGAGCCATCAAACATAAAAGGATCCACCACAAGACCTATTCATAACTATTATCCATAAAAACCATGATAAAAACACCAAAAAAATCCAATACAAATTCTATAACCTCCTCAAGAAGAAAGGATAAGAAAAAATAAAGGAAAGAATAATAAAATCACACATCATATCATATGGTCACAATCACACGGATGTAAGGGTCAAGATCCACCAAAGGACAACCAAAGAGCACCCAATATGAGACATGAGAAGCTTAAGGTTTGAGGGGGTGAAGGGATTGGATATAATTTGATGATATTCCATAATTTTATAATAAAATCTAGGAAACATAAAATTACAGTATTATAGGAATATTTAAGAAACCATGGTCATTTTGTATGCTATAGTGATCCCAAAAGATAGAAGAACCTTGAAATCCCATAGCCAAGACTCCCATAGCACAAATAATCCTCACATGCCATAATACATAAGCTCTATGTTTCAAAAAAACACTATTTTGTAAAAGGTTTTCCATATAAAAATAGAATGACACCAAAATATCACATCATAAGCTCTGAACTGCAACATATCACCCCATTCCATAACCTCACTGGTCATGGTATAACACACCAAACTACAACATCAGCATTCCTCCAACCAACTAATCATATAAAAACACTATTAGTCATAGTGTGATTCAAGATTCTAACTAAAATGTCGATAAAAAATTCACTCCTCCTCAACAACTCACCTCCGAACTTCCTCTGACATTCCCAGAACTTTAAGAATGCAAATTAAGGGTCTAGAAAAATCTATGCCTTGAAATACCACATCTCTAGTAAGTCCAAAAAATATATTTCTTTTTCTCAAACACCAATATCTATATATTACTCAATAATTTCATAATTTCTAAAACACCTAAAGTTATCATTCATAAATAATTCCTTTAATATTTCCTTATAGGATTAATGAGTTAGAGCCTTATCGGGACATCCTAGATTTTTTTTACCTAGATTTTTCATCCCAAAAAAATTAGCATATGTTAATTATTTATAAATATATATATATATATATATGTGAATTACTCTTTCCAATTATATTTTATTTGTTTCCCCATGTAGTATCAATGAGAAACCAAATAATTACTTAATCTAAAAATTATTCCACCTTGGAAGGTTGTCCATACTAGTCCCAATAGGCTCTATGAATTTTCTCATGAAATTTTTTTCACTCTAAACCCCCAGTCAATTCACATTTTAGCACAACCCCTATAGGCTCCCTAAGAAAATATATCACCACAGAGTCTGAAAATAATTTCACCTATCCAAACATTACTTTAATTTTTATAATAACACATAAAATTCATCCAAATTTATTCCACTTGAATAATGAAAACACTTATAAAAATACAAGAAAATACAAGATTTCCCAATTATATTTTTATTATAAAACACACAAACTCAAAAATAATTATCAAAAGAAATCCCATTATTTATATCTTTATCATGTTTTTCCTTATATTTAATATTATTCATCTATTTCCCCTTTTTATATTCACTTTACCCTATTTCATCACAAATTAAAATAAAACACACATCAAAGAAATTCACACCAAACTCATATCACATAGATACGTGATTAAATCTTCTTGATAATTAAGTGTGTTTACTCTTAAACCATTCTTTTCATATAATAATATAGTCATTACAGTGAAAATCATTTATTTTAAAAACAAAAAACATAATAAAATCTTCCCAATAATAAACTAAAATCTATAAAACATTTTATTCCACATAAGGTCTCTATTAAATCACACAACTCATTTTATTCCATAGCATACTTAATTACCTACAATATTCTAATCTAAACATAATGAAATTTCACATGTATTCTCATTATTAATCTATAATAAATCATGTTAGCACAACCCTCTTTGAATTATTAGATAATCTCATATCATATAATCATAAAACAACTAAATTTAATTATTAGATTAACCATAATACATTAGATTAGTGAATTATAAGCTCAAATAAGTTCACAACCACTTACCTCAAGGTATGTTACCATTCCTCAAAAGGATTATAAGCCTAATTCCCACTATAATTACCAAATATCAAGAATCCACTAAGAACTAAAATAAAAACTAGAATTAAAACATAAAAGAAACTAAACCTCTTTTACTTTTACCTAAACCATAAGGAAAAAAATATACACACCATTTCAACAAAAAAAATAGATCGGTAATCTTCCTAGAAGATAAAATTTGAATTTTAAATACTCTCATATTAACTAAACATTAACATTATTTAACCAAATAAATAATAAATCAAATTCTTTAATGTGTCTTTTTAACAAAAAAAACACCAATATTGACTATATGATTTCATCAATATCCATCAATGAAATATAAACCTTGCTTTTCCCTATTTTAACCCATTTAAATTAAATCATAGAATCATATAAACAACCAAATATGAACACATCTAGCATAAATTTCACCTTTCCATTTTACCATATTATACATGTATTTAATCTTGATTAGTTTTTTTTTCAATAAATACATCCTGTTTCCATTATTCTATAATTACATTGCCCTTATATTCATGGAAATAATATATACAAACAAGAAACATCAAGTTACACTTTAAGTTAATTTATCAAATAATTATTTAATCATATTATCAATTCTCCCAATTTATTATATAATATTTATTTTGTTAACCATCTCATATCTTACTAGAACAAATTAATCAATCATTATAGTAAATCATATTGCATCATCAAGTATATCCATTTGATTTTAGTTATGAAATTCATTATTAATAATCTATTTTCAATTATGGTTTTCTACATTCAATTTCATTGTATAAGGTGGTTTTAAATATTGAAGTATGTGTGCCTCGAGCAAAATATTTTTGATTGAGTATAAAGAAGAAATATCGAAGTGTGGTGAACAAACTTACACAACAAAAACTTGTAAGTTTTAATTTTTTTTATTTAAAAATTTAATATCTATTTTGTAACTAAATAGTTCATTTATATTTATAACATTGGGATTTGGAGGCCCTTGATGACTAGGAAGCTGACAAGTTTGGGACAAATGATCAATTACATCAGGTTTTGGAAGATGATAACCATGGAATTATATGTTGTCGACCAGGGAAGATTATTATCTCAGATAGATATTGACCCACTTCAGGTGTTAGTTTGTGTATCATTGAGTTGGAAACAGCTAATGTACGAGCATTCAGGATCATGTTGAGGTAGAAGAGGACAAAAAATGGTCATATAGGAGTGTGAACAGAATCAAAGGGCCAATGATGAATTTATGAAATTTATGGAAATATTATATCCATCACTTCTACTAGATACCTCCATAGCTTATGATTCATATATTTAGATGATGTGTACATTATTTAGTGCATTGGGTGGTGGTTCTAGTGATGGTTTGGAAGATGATGTTCCTGGTGATGGCGATGGTGAGGATGATGTTGTGGATGATGGCGAGGTTAATAGTGAGTATTATGATAAGGATGATGGTGAGGATGATGATGAGGATGAAAGTAGTGATAGTGATGGTGATGAGAGAGAGATGTATCCTTTACATTTTTATTGATATTTATGACATTTTATGTTTGATGATTACTTGTGAATGAATATATGTGATTTTTTGAATGTGTATTATCACTGATTGAATGCATTAATTAGTTTCTTGTGTTATTATTATTTGTATATTGGTTGGTGATGTTTGGTGCAACTGTTTGGTTATTTATACAGGTGATTGACCAAGGGGGGGTTCTATTGTGATTTTCAAAATGTTTTTCTTTACAATGTGGTGTTTTTTCATAATGATAACATGAATAATTGGATATGAATAACTTTTAATTATGTGAATTCATCATACATTATTCTGTATATGGTTTATATTAGTTTTTTGAATTTATTATATTGTATTTTAGTGTATTTGAAGGTTTTGTATTAGTTTTTTGAATTCTATGTATGGTATTATAGTGTTTTTCATGTGCTGGTGCATTGGGAAAAGGAGGGGGGATTTTGTGTGTAATGTTGGAGGTTCTTTGGGAAAAGGAGTGAGGGTCTACTTTCTAGAATGGTGTAGTAATCTATACCAATAGTTTTTAAACTTTTGGTATAGTTTAAATGATGAAGACCTATACCAATGGTTTAGAAAAACCATTGGTATAGTCTACTTTCCTTTTTTCTATACCAACATTTTTTCATAAACCATTGGTATATGACTATACCCACACCATAACTCCCAACGATTTAAAACCATTGGTATAGACTAAGTTTCCAGTAGTGTTTGTAAAATTTTTGGTGTCACTATATTTAGTATTAGGCATATAAATATAGGACACATCACTTAGATCTTGAAATGATTACCCCTCACATCACTGCATGACCCTTTGATTACCATGAAACAAAATAAAGTGTGTCAATCCTATGCATGAAACCATGTGTAAACCTTCGAATCCTCTCTTATCTTTACTATCTGAACCCTTCTTTCACTAATATTCCAAAAATTCCAAATATCCTATCATGAATGGGGATAATGAAAATAACTGATGGAGATTCCTTGAAAATAGTTAAGCATATAAGAACATCAAGAGAAGTTCTTAGTGGAAGAGTAATCTATTTTTCTTGGCTTGATGGAATTGAAATTATGCTTAGAAAATCATTAATTGCTAGGGATGGTAATATGTGTTTAATGAAAAATGAACCGAGTTTGTGTTTGAAAGGGAAGTGTAAGAGTTATACGGAACTATAGTGTTTTATTTTGGTGATAATTATGACCCCATCATCGCAATCGTGAACTGGAAAAGTTTTTCATTAACCTCATTGGTAATGGATGAAGCTTTTAAATGACCACGTGAAGGCTATGATGATTTCATTACTTATTTTCATTCCATAGATGAAGTTAGTCTTCCAAAGATTATGAAGTCTCTATTTAGCTTTGCTGATGTAGAGAAGAATCCAGTGAAGGATCTTGAACAAAAAACAAAATTCCTTATCAAGTTCATCCAATCCTCCATCACGCAGTACAATGGTGAGTTTTAAAAGGTTTTATTTCAAGTAATTACTCTGTCATATTTTTTATGATTGAAAATATTGTTAATCTAGAATGTTATGTTATGAGGTACATGTGACATGTAAAAAATAAGTCTATGAATTTCTTTTATTTTTGAATAATGTTAACCTTGGTATTTCAAAAATCTGGTATTTGTTTGGATGATAATACAACCACCCTTTTTCATGGATTGACAAAGTTAAGTGAAATTATTTTGAGAAGAAGTGTGTTTTTGTGGAATTAATCTTTGAACAAGTTGGTGTCGGTAACTTCATAAGATGAGTTTAATCCCGCTTCAACTTAGGGGGAGTCATCTCACCTAAAAGAATGAACTATTTTAGTAGATAGACCAGTTTATAGTGTTGATGTAAGAGAAAATATCGATGATGATGATACTCTTGAAAAAAGGTGAAGGAGATTCAGAGTTGTTGAATCTAGAGAACAAAATACTCCTCAAGAGAGCTCACATCCTTCTCCTATTTTTGTTCTAGTTCTAGAAAATAGAGAAAGGTTAGCCTCTGATTTCCCTCGATTATATTTTATTGGTCAAGAAAGGACCATCTCAATAAGAACAAGAACTTCACCTCTTATTATTGATTCTCATTCTGAATAATTGGGTAAATTATCTTCTAGAAGAATTAAATCTGAATCATAGGAATCACATCATGTTGAATAAATACCTCATGTTAAAGAAATTTAACTAGTTTCAAATGAAATTATGAAAGTTCAAAAAGATAGATTCTCTCCTATCAATTAAGACTATAGAAATTTGGAAGTACCTAAAGTCAGTAGAGATACTACTAAGAGTGCTCGAGAGAGATATTCTAAGTTGGTACTCGAATTGGAATCTGTAAAATCCTATTTAGTTGAATCAAGAAATGAAATTCACACTCTTCATGATAATGTTGTTTCACGAGATGATGTTAAATAAGTGAAGATGTTATTTTAATCTGTGATTGAAAAATTTCAGTAAAAACCTATACAGAAACCTTTAATCAAGCGGATTTTTGCTCAAGATTAGAGAGAGTGTCTGTAAAGATAGATATAATGACTTATACAATGTTATCTATGCAGTGTGATCTTCTACCTAAGGAAGAAATTTAGGATCTTCAAATGGAATGAATATATAAAATCACAAGGATGATTATGTTTCCTCATAATTCTCTCGCATCAATTGATCATTCTAAAAATGAAATCAACACCCTATTGTAAGAGAAGATTATTATAGTTCAATAGTTGACATCAAAAGTGCAAAAATATTTCATTTTACTTGTTACCAGTTTACAGAATATGGTTGGATCCCTAGCAGACAAATTTGAAGTATTAAAGAAGAAATTTTAAGATTTACATCAAATTGATATAATTAGTATGAATACAAAATTGTTAGGAGATGAAGAAGAATAATAATATAATGCTTTTGTTGAGACTAAGGAACATCCAGTATCAGTAATATGAAAAGTGATTATTTTATTTGATCACTTGATAGGGATTTGAGATAATCATTTTGAGACTTTGAAGAATTTGGTGATCAGTTATGCAAAGAAAGTGGATATTTATAACTATTTTGGAAATTTCTCACAGAGGCTATGGAATGGGTTTACAATGATTTTTTAATTTTTTAAGAATGAAATGGTGAAAAGGATCGATGAATGTGTGAATAACTTGTTTCATATTAGAAGGATAAGCCTTCTAAGACCTCCCATCATCGATCCTCATATATCCTCTTCGCAAAGGCTAAATTAGATGTTTGATCATGATGATCTTTATCAAAGGTAAAATCAAAGGTTTGCTGAAGAAATATCTTTCCCTATACTTGAATCTTTTTCTAAACTACCATTTTTACCTATAGATAAGTTTTACTTAGTGAGAGCTCGGTAAGTTGTTCCCAAAATCAAATCCACATATGTAAGGATTGCTTGAGATGATTGATCAGGTCTTGGATCATCCTTACTTACATTAGGAGATTTTGTTGGAGGGATGGATGGCACTCTTATGCCTTTATCCTCTCTACCTGCTAGCCAACCTTTATCATTCAAAAAACCGCCCCCCAAAATTCATTTCATGTTGAAGGATTGAAAAACTTTCACAATTCCCAGTTTACGTTATGGTTTCCTGGTGGATGGGCAATTTACAAACATTTGAATATTTATTACCTGAATAACTTCCTTCTAAAATTTGAATTATTTTCCTAAACATTTGAATTATGTTTAGTGAAGTATCATTTTTTCTTTCTAAACATTTGAATGATGATTTTTAACTCAATTCTTAGTTTACATGATTTTAATGCATTTATTTATCATACTAAAGTATTTTTTTGATGTGATTCTATCAATTTCACATTTATTCACTATTCTTATCTTATGATCATTTTCTCTCTTTATTGTATACTATTTTTTGAATATTTTTACTAACATATTCAATAAGTTTTTACTTATTTCCAAGGGTTACTTTTCATTTCTGATTTATATGGTTCCTTAATCATTAATCACTTATGAATTTATTCCAAATTCTATTCACACTCAGTAGCATTAACTGTTTACTATTTTTCATGTTTAATATTTATTGTATTACTTCTTCTACTAATTTTTTATATCATAAAAATGAGGATAATAAAAGGAGAATACAAAATTTTAAAGTTTTTAAATTGTTATTTTATGAGAATACAAAAAAATTATTATTTTTTATTTCAAAGGGGGAGAAGAAATGGAGAATACAAAAAAAAATTAAGTTTTAAAATTATTAATCTATGAAGAAGGAAATGAGAATATAAAAGAAAGTGGAAGAATGTATATTTTAAAAAATTTATCCTAATGGGAGATGATTTTTGAAAGTTAAAATCTTCTTTTTCAAAAAAAAATTCTATTTCATGGTTTTTGTGATCATAAAAAAGCAGGAGATTGTTGGACAGACTTATGTTGTTTCTTCATATCTCAGTTTTTATGTGTTTTCATGAATAAAAAAATCCCTCTTTTTATTCTAACAAGTTTATATTAAGTGTTTTAAATTACATTTATCAAAATAATTTATCTTATGTTGATTCTTTAAATGTTTATCCTGTGACATATAGAGTATTTATCCTCTAAATCTGAAAGATCAGTGTTGAAATTTTATCTGACTACTTAAGAAATTATCTTACGTAGAAAATGATTGATTCTCTCACATATTCAAATCAGATATTTCAGACAGAATGAAGCTAATAAGAAGATTTTATCTTATGAAAATAAAATTCTAAAATTTTATCTTACGAAATCCATAAGAAATTGAAGATGCTAAGTGCCACATCATAGTAACACATTTTATCTTACATTGAAGAATTTTATTACGCAATGATGAAGTTAGTTTATCTTATGCTCAGTTTAATTAAAAGATATGATTTGTCTTATAAATTCTCTTAGGAAATTATCTTATGATGAAAAGTATTATCAGTTAAACATCTTACAAAGATCTAGATACTATGCAGAATGTCATGATTACTTTGATAATCTCTTGATAAGTAATTTCATGTTTTTAAAGCATATCAGAAAAGGGATTGTCTATTTAAGGAAAGTTCGATCAGTAAAGTATATATCTTTTCTATGAATGGAAAGATCTGATTAACAAGAAGTTCTGACATCATTATAGTAGAAGTAATTTCTATATTTGGAAAGAATGGGCACATATCCTTAATAGAATGTCTTTTAAAATTCTCAATAGATAGATCACTCAACCATTATGATTATCTCATGATTAAGTTCAAAATGAGATATAAAAGGAATGATTATCCATTTCTTGAAAGATAGATGGATGGATGAGAAGAAAGATTAGAACATGCATACAAATACTTTGAATTCTTGTACATAAAAACGATCAAACATAAATACTCATTTTGCGCCTATAATTTTATCAATTTCTATAAATATCATTCTGAGATACACCTTGAATATTATTATATTATTAGGACATATCTTCAACTACTATCAGTTTCTTCTTGCAATTGTGCTTTGCAGTTGTTCTTTTAAAGTTTACTTATTCTATTTTTATTGCACTCATTATAAGAGTGTGTGTTGAGACCATGGATGGTTCTTGTAAAGGGATATTTGGTTTGAAATCTCTTGAACCTTTGTATTAAGTAACAGTTTCTTGTACTCAGCTAGGAGCCCCTGGTAAAGGGTTTGTTATAGTGAAAATCACCAAATTTGTTGAGTAGAGTGTTGGTGGAGTGGACTAGGGGATTTATGTTCCTAAAACCACTATAAATATCCTATGTTCAATATATTTTCTTTTATTTTTTATATTTCTAATACTATTTCATTTTAAGGAAAAATATTTGATCGATCATACCTAAAGAGGGAGGTTTTTTATAAATAAAATTTTAGGAACTCAATTCACCCCCTCTTGAGTTTTAAGTTATCAATTATTTGTAAAAAATCATTTTCTTTATATAATTAACCAACTCCTTGGATCTCCACTTATTTCTCACTCCCAACTATCCGTAAAAAACCCACAAAGTTCCATATGGGTTCCCGAGGCTAGTAGATTGAGAAGGTAATGTGGTGACTGGAGAAGCTGGTCACTAAAGCATTGAATTCCTCTTTCCACGTATTATAAAGGAATCCTACATGTTCTGACTGTTCGAATGAGAAACAATTCTGAAACCCGACCTTCAAAGCAATTCCTCTCATGTTCATGCTTTCCAACATAATCTCAGACAAGAAGACCATGTCAGGGCTATACTTTGAGCTTCATTAATGGAGTATTCAAACTGAAAGTGGGTTTCCAAGCCCATGACATTTCCAACATAAGGTTCTCATTATGGAAGGTGGGGCTAATTTATTCTAGCCTCCACCTTTGAAACTTTAAGAAGAGAACCATAACTCGACACTCCCCATATTTTAGGGAGACATACCACCAACAACAAGACCTCAAAGCCCCACATAGAGTAGAAAAGAACTGTTTCATGACTAACAGATCCCAGGTCCCCTTTGGATATCCTCTTCCATGTATGGTAATATTTATATCCTGGCCTTATCCCACCATGAATATCGATTCCTTCCTCGGTTAAGGGCATAGAAAGATCTATAGTAGGAAAAATACCTAGGTCTGATGGGTCAGAATAGATTTGATTCAGCTTGCAAGGGTACTTAGATGTATCCTTGGACCCTGATCATGTCCATGTAGGTGGAACTATCGTATCTTTATGGGAATTATAATCTCCGATAGTAATGATAATAGAGGCACTCAAAACATATCGGGGTGTTGTCTTTAATGAATATGTCTTCAGGCCAAGATGATTGATTGGAAATGCATAGGGAGGACCTTCCTTGTTTGGAGCACCCATACTTGGGAGATGGAGGTCTGATGACATAATTTCCCCCAGTATAGATGAACCCCCCCCCCACAGGTGAAAATAGGCTTTTAGGAGAGAGAACCTTTGTTTCCTCTTGAACAACCAGTGAAGATAGAACATGTCGATGAATAAGTGGAGAAGCTATATTCTGGAACACTACAACATCATACATATTCTACAAGGTGGAAGTTAATATATTCATCATAATTTTTCTATTCCTAGTGAAAAAGTATCATTGTCCTGAGGCCCATTATTGACTACCCTCAGATAGAATGTCCAAGAGCTAAAGGGCACGAGACCATCAGATGAGGGTTAGACAAGCTTTCTCAGGTAAGGGGGAAAGACGACGGACCCAATCATATTATTACAACCTTATCCACAGAGGGTCCCGAGTGCACACACCTATTGATCATTGCCCTATCCTTATGTTTTTCATCCTTTGAATTGGGTATTCAATTAGAGGGTTTAGGATACAACCACATACCATATTGCAACGTCAGTTGTCCCTCTAGATCAGGTTTTTTTCATTCCACAATACTTAACCCTATGACCAATGATTCTATAAAATAAATAGAAGGAAGGGAGTTTTTTGAATTCAAAATACACCCAAATCTTGGATTCTGAGAATTTAAAAAACAAACCTTGCATAAGGGGTTGAGAGATGTCCACCATAACCCTAATTCTCACCAAGGGACCCCACTGGATCAGATTTAAATCATCCCAATCCATAAAATCCCTGATATAATTCTCAATCCCACGCATGAATTTTTAATTTTTATCAATAAAGGGAATTCCTTTCACCTATATCTAGAAGGGGGAATGGGAGAAAGTCATCCTGCTGATATTAACACCATTCAAAAAACCATTTATCACAATTTAGTGATTATAAAAGGACCACAAATGTCTATTTAATACTCAGATCTTGTCAGACTCCATAAGGATCTGTCCTTAAACATTACATAATCTTGATTTAAGTAAATAATTTTAATTTATCTCACATTGATTATCATTTTTGGTTTAGAGTTTTATAGAATTAGTACATAACTCATACATAAAAAACCATAAAATACAAAGTGGACGCTTCTAATCAGTGTCAATTTTTTCCTATAATATAAAACTTTTAAAATAAAGCATGAATTATTTTCATGGAAAATCTCCAAGATTTACAACTTGACTTATTCATTTCCCTTAATCATCCTTAAACATTGTGAAAACATTTTTAAAACTTGGTATGAACACAAAAATCTCAATAAGGGATATAAAAACAAAGGAAACTGTTAGTTTGGTAAAAACATGAAAACTCATATAATGTTTACCTTTGTATTAAAATTTCTTTGAGAATATGAAATAAAAAAATCACATGAATAAAAAACACACATTTTCTCAAGGAAAATCATTAAAACCCATAGAAAAATAATTAAACTTCTTTTGGTGACTTAGAGAATCATATACATAAACCCTTTCAAAACCCTTTTAATTGGAATAACCATAAGATAAACTTCCAACATTATCATTTCCTAGTTCATTATAGATCTATAATGGGGATAACCCTTCATATAATCTATATCATGATCATCCATGAGATATGATGTGGCTCAACCCTTTGTTTAAGCTATATTGGGCTCGCCCATTTCTCATGAGCTATAACGAGGCTCAACCCTTTGTATAAGTTATATCTCAATCACCCATAAGCTATAATGGGGATCAAACCTTTGTATAAGCTGTATCGAGTGCACTTGTTTCATATAATTCTAAAGTACCATATCAAGAGTAAAAAACTCTCATAATAAACCCCTTTAAAAACTCTTTTTAATTCAGTATGAAAACACATTCGGATAAAAATACCCTATTCTTTTGAGAACTCATCTTCAATACCCAAACACCCCTTTCTTTGAAAAACCATTTTCAATACCAAAATAACAAAATAAAAGGAAATAAATTTTTTCATTTAAGAAAATATTTAAGCTTGCAAAGGAAGATAGAAATAAAATAAGACTCGTGATGACATGAAAGGACATTATCCCCATACTTTAAAAATAGGACATTTCATTTGTCATTTGTCAAAAAGTTCCTTTTAAGACACATAAAAAAATTACTTTTGAAACCCATTTAATGAAATTATAATCAGAAATAGAAATTTCTTTATAAACCTTTTATATCCATATAAATAAATATTTAAAATAACATCAAGAATATTTACATTGAGAAAAATATTTGAAAATTAAATCTTTAAACATTCAGTGTCCCATTCCACTTTCAATGTTTAAATCATAAGACCCCTAAAATATTAACATTTAAAAAAATATTAAATAACATGATAATAGATAAGATATGGATATAAAATGTAAAAGGTTCTGTATATACACCTTATAAAAGAATAAAGGTGTATATCATCAAAAAATGCCTCAATGAAAGGAGATTGAGATGAAATCTCTTACTACTTGAGTAACTTTTGAATCATGAGATCCATAAAATAATTGTAATTTCTCAGATTTTTTGTGTATTATTTTTAAATATTATATGGAATTACTTTGAGACCAGACCTTTTGACGGTGTGCGATTCCGAGACCCGGAGTGCTCGGAATAAATGTTTGAATTAATTTAAACTTTAAACAGCGCGCTCGAGAAGTTTTCCTGAAAAAGTGGAATAAATTTTGAATGGGTGCTCAGATCAGAAATACGAGGGCACCATTGCATTCAGAGCAGTGACTTTGCATTAGGCAGAGCCTAACATCGACCGGCGCGAGTCAGCTGCAAGAGTTATTTTTTGGACATTTTAATGAAAATAAAATAAATTAATAATTTATTTTATTTAAAATGTTTCCTTTTTGCACAACAACCTAATCCTCCCCCTATAAGTACATGATTATGGAAAGTTCACAGGTCTAGCTACATAACCCTGCAAATTGAGTATCTGCCATTGAATCTTTGGAGGATAAACTGTTGGCGGATGACGACGACACGATCGATCGACGCTTCCCGGATTCGATGAACCTCGCCAACGAATGTGACACGGTGATCATTCTTCAATCGAATCAAGGTAGTGGTTTGTTATTTTGATTTAGTTATTCTATGTTCTTCAATTAAATTATGAATGTGGATCAACCCATGAACAGGTTGATCCGCGGATCATGCATTCTTGCAGGAGGGTTTTTATTGGGATGATTTTGGGGATTAATCTACGATGTTAAAATCCATGTTTCTATTACTTCTGTTTAATCCTTCTAACGGGAGCGTATCAAAGTTGTGACAAATGATGGTGGAGGTTTGTTCCTCTTTTTTGGTTTGGATTTCTTCCCCCTCTTCTTACCATGTGTTCTTCGCGTTTTTTGTGGGGTGACGAACAACGGATCGTTTCACATCCATTCTGCAACGCAAATATCCCATTTTGGAGATCTGACATCATGACAACCTAGCGGAGGTGCGACTAAAATGGTGGATGACAAATCGGCTCGGGTCGGGAGAGAAAGTTCTTTGAACGTTCTTCACACGGGTGTATCGATACGCATTTTTGGGGTCGATCGGAGTCCCAAAAATAATGGATATGAATTCAGGATGTCAGGGTGACCTTAATATTCATGTTTCATGGAAAAAGGATGATCGGATCAAAGATCATAGCTCCACCTGAGGCATGATGGTGGAGGTTCATGATTCTGGAAATTTCCAAAACACACGACGTCTATCCCAAAGAACACGACATGTAGGTTCGGCTAACTGGAGTCTAGGGTTTCGTGGTGTGTGAAGAAATAACACAACATGTTCTCCAAATAACACGACATGTGGGTCCTTACATAGTACTTGGCATGTATCCAAGGGATACACGGACACAGGGTGGAGTACATGTTCGTGTACTCCACCATACAGCCAGACTAGGCCGACTGCATGGGTTACCCCGTGTACCTGATACACGAGTTGTAACACATGGGTTAAAGTCATGTACGGGAACATGGACAACATACACGGATTCCTCCCTGGATAGAGGAACAAGACATGTCACTCTCTTACATGTCGTGTATACCTTCTTCTACACAACCATCCTTACAACACGGGCCATTTTACATGGGAAGTACCCAGAGTCAGAAGACATGGTGTGTAACACTTCTACACGCCGTGAAATTTTCAGTACATGGATTGATATTCTTATCCACCATATATTGGACATGTTTCATTTGGATTAGTTCCCCTTTTTCTCATTCCCCTGAAGTTTAGGTATCGTTTCATTTTTCAGGAGTGTGATCCCTTTAGCAAGACTTTCTGAGATTGAGTCAGGTATCCCTCTAAGAGGCCCGGAGTGAGATCCTCTTTCCATTCTTGACCCTAGGTAGAGTCAGGTATCGACGTGACTATTTCCACAGGGCACCAATCCTCTACCTAGTATGTAAATCAGGATGAGTCGTGGTATCTGCCAAGGCCCTGGCAGTGATCCTCATCTGTGTATCATGATCTTTCCTCACTCAGGAGTGTGTTCTCCCGGAATGAGTGTATCTATCTCTTGTGGATTTTCCCAAAGAGTAGTGATCCTCGGATGGAAGACATCAGATCTATTAGACTCGTAGAGTGAGTTCTCCCAGATGAGTGCTTCGTGGAATCTTTGAACTGAATCTCTAGTAGGGGTATGTGATTGTGTGACTTGTCTCTAGACTGCGAGTCTTGATTTTTAGTACATCTGGATTATGTTCTCCTATTATATGTTTATTATACATATACTATGTAGAGATGACTATATCTCTCCTTTGTGTATTTCTTTGTGGTTTTCGAGGTCCTCTGCTGAGTATTGTTATACTCACCCCTGCACGGGCTTTGCCCGCACGTGTTGTGTCTTGTGCAGATGAGAAGCCTTTTGATGGAGTCCAGACCGGACCAGGACAGGTTTGAGCTTTCTGAGTTCCCTATAGGCCTAGGTGTTCTAACTACTATGAGAAGTAGTCCTAGTACCTCTTTGTGATTACAGGTTGGACTTTGTAGTTTTTAGACTCTTTTTTTTGTGGGCTTGTATTCTGGCCCAGTTTTCTTTCAATACTTTACTTCTTGTCATACTCTGTTGGTTGGGTTTAGTTGTATGCATGCATTTTGTTCCTTAGTGGTTTTTTTACATTTCATAATTTTTTGGATTGGATATGTGTGTGTGTGTGGGTACTTAGAAAATGCCTCCCATGTTTGTAATATACCTACTTGGTGCTAGTCACTAGCCCATGGCCTATTGGAGGCGGGCTGGGGGAGTCGCGGCGCGGGCCCCACTGGGACGGGTCATGATAGAGTGGTATCAGAGGTGGTCGGTTCTACCTTAGAACCAAGAGTTTGTGAGATTGTTTTTGGGGAAATAGTGTTAAGTGTTTCGAGCTCAGCTTTCAGGCCAGAGACTCCAGTGTTGGTGCGGGAGACCGACGTATCCATACATCAGGACTCTGATAAACTGCTTTTCAACTTGGTACATGAAAACACTAGTTTCAGGGAAATAAGAGATTGGTACATACATTATATAGGAATGGGTTGTGTTTTACATGTCCTTTGTGTCAGTTATCAAGATATACTCTTTGACCATAGTACATCTTGTTTCTTACAAGATGCCTTTGAGACGCATACCCACTAGTATTCAGCAACGTGATCATGAGTATGATCCCCTCAGTGATGAGGCTTTGATATAGGGACCAGTTCCCCAGGTGTTACCTCCAGGTGGTGTACCTTCTATACCACCACCATTGAAGCAGCCCGTGGTACCTACAGTACCAACAGACGAGGGGCACAGGCTGAGTGTGCTCCATGAGTTCTAGAGATAGAGACCCCTCAAGTTACAAGGTGATCCCAACCCTTAGGAGGTTTAGGACTGGCTTGAGGCTGTGACTAGAGTGTTCAATCTCACGAGGACACTAGCAGACCAGATGGTGATCCTAAAAGCGAGCCTTCTATAGGGTTCGGCAAGATGGTGGTGGAGTCTAACCATATAGACTCACGACAAGGAGACTCTTTTATAAACAGATTTTGAGTGAATCTTTAGGGAGGATTTCTCACCGGTTACGCTGAGAGAAGTGCGTATCCAGGTTCTTCTTCAGCTCCAGCATGGCAGTTTGACGATAGCTGACTATTCATCGAGGCTCGCCAACCTCACCAAGTACTCGAGGGATATGGTCAAGGATCAGTACTTCAAATATATGACCTTCAAACAAGGTCTGCAATGGGACATCCGATCTAGTGTTGTTACTCTTTACATTCCAACTTATGCCGGAGTGCTCGAGTAGGCCCTAGTGATTGAGAGCTTCTTAGCGGAGTAGAGACAGCTGTTGAAAATCAGCAGCAGGCAGACAGGTGTAGAGACCTCAACAGCTGGGAGCCGATATCAGACATAGGGATCAGGACGTGGGAGATGTCATAGGAGGACCTGGGATAGGGGTTTGGCAATCTAGGGCCCTCAGGCTAGATTTAGTCAGCCTATGGAGAAACGATGTTACTCGTGAAACGATAGGGGACATCTTGCTAGAGATTGTCTGAACCGTTGGGCTGCTGACAGGGATACGGTGGATGGACCACCGAGGCAGAGGTAGAGAGTGGAGTAGACAGACCCTCTAGGTAGAGGACATGGAAGGGGAGCAGGTAGAGCTACAGGTGGTGGAAGACGCTTCAATCTGCTTCCACCACCACCCTCAGGAGGTCCGCACCAAGCTTAGGGAGATGGGGGACAGGGGCGGGGACAACTACATGTAGTCGAGGCATACGACCCAGGGACTCCAGGGATGATCTAAGGTACAATATGTGTCTTCTCTACCTTATCTTTTGTACTTATAGACACAGGTGACATTTATTCCTTCCTCACCACATGTCTTGTGAAAAACCTTGAGATTCTGGTAGAGTCATTGACTTGATCCTTATTCTTAGAGACACCTACAGGAGGAGACTCGATGATCATGCACCTTTGCAGATAGTTTGATCTTAACCTTAGAGGTGAGAGTTTTAGTTGGAACCTCTTGGTGGCAGCGTCGAGGCCTTACGACGTCATTCTTGTTATGGATTGGTTATCCTCAGTACATACCTATATTGACTGCTTTAGGAAAAGAGTGTGGTGTGTCCACAGTGATGGGATGAGGTTTTCCTTTGTCGGTGAAAGGGAGACTCAAGAAGCATAGAATGGGATCATGCATAGGAGGTTATAGCCAATAACTCATGAGTTGGATAGCCTTACCCTCAGAGTAGTAGATGTTGTGAGCCTCTAGTTCCTAGAAGTAGTGGTGGAGTACGAGGACGTCTTTCTCAAATATGTTTCAGGACTACCTCCCTGCCGAGAAATCGACTTCTACATCAACTTACACCCTGGGACAACATTGATTTCTTCATCATAATATTGGATGGATATCATAGAGATTTGTGAGATGAGGGTACAGTTGGAGGATTTGTAGAGTAGGGGTTTCGTGAGACCCATCATTTCACCCTGGGCAGCCCCAGTTTTGTTTTCCAAGAAGGCAGATGGGAGTTTGAGGTTGTGTGTGGATTACTGGCACCTGAACTAGGTGACAATGAAGAAAAAGTATCCAATACTGAGGATCAATGACCTCTTCGACTAACTGAGAGGGGCATAGTGGTTCTCAAATGTTGACCTTCAGTCAGGTTACCACCAGTTACAAGTACAGGATGAGGATATACCCAAGACAGCTTTCAGATGCCACTATGGTCACTATGAGTACTTGGTGATGCCTTTCAGCATGATGAACTCCCCCACAGTGTTTATGGGACCTATGAACCAGATCTTCCAACCATACTTGGACCATTTCATAGTGGTCTTCATCGACGACATCCTTGGGTACTCGACGTCAGAGGAGGAGCACGCGAAACACCTGCGGATGGTTCTGGACGTACTCCGAGAGCACCAACTTTATGGGAAGCTCTCAAAGTGCCAATTCTAGATTCAGAAGGTCCACTTTCTAGGGCATGTCATTTCAGTAGATAGAGTAGATGTGGACCCAGCCAAGGTAGAGTTAGTGTTAGCATGGGAGCCACCTCGGAGCATGATGGCGGTGTGGAGATTCCTTGGGTTGGCAGGATATTACCAGAGATTCATTCTTGATTTCTCCCAAATATCAGCACCAATGAAATCCTTGACCAGGAAGGGGAAACCCTTCATGTGGATGGAGAAGTGCTAGAAGGCTTTCGAGCAGTTGAGGCAGAGTTTGACGAGCACCTCAATCTTGAGATTACCGGAGGAGGGTGTCGAGTATGTAGTTTTCTACGACGCATCGGGTATCGTGCTTGGTTGTGTCCTGATGAAGAGATAGGCGGTGATTGCTTATGGTTCACGCTAGCTTAGGCCACATGAGAAGAACTATGCGACCCATGATCTCAAGTTGGAAGCGTTAGTCTTCGCGTTGAAGATTTGGCAACACTACCTTATGGGTGAGTAGTTCATCATATACTCTGACCACAAGATCCTTAAGTACATCTTCTCGCAGAAGGATCTGAATCTGAGATAGAGGAATTGTCTAGAGTTCCTCCAGGACTATGATTTCGAGATCATCTATACTCCTAGGAAGGGGAACAAGGTGGAAGATAATCTTAGTAGGAGATCGAGCTCACAACTACTGAGTGAGGCGACAGAACAGTTGGCCTTGTTACAGTTATCCTCCGTGGAAAGAGAGGATGTAGCTTACCTTTAGTCGATGGTTTTCACCCCTCTAATCTTACAGTGAGGGAGGAACAGCTTGGGGATGTCAACTGTGAGTCTTTACATGACCAGTTATCCTTAGGGCATGCCCCTAATAGATATTCTCAAGGTGGGGAGCACGTAGTTCTTTTCAGAGGACGCACTGTTGTACTAGTGGTGTTGCGAGAGGAGGTACTGAGGGAGTTTCAAATATCCCCCTTGGCAGTACATACTGGAGTGGTAAAGATGTACCAGGATCTTCAACAACAGATCTGGTGGTCAGGAATGAAGAAGGAAGTAGCAGAGTCTATTTCTCGATGCCTTATGTACCAACAGGTGAAGGTTGAGCACCAGGTTCTAGTGGGATTAGCTCACCCCCTAGAAAGTTCCAGAGTGGAAGTGGGATGGAATATCGATGGACTTCATGATGGGTTTACCATGAATGTCCAAGTGGCACGATTCCATCTAGGTGATCGTTGAACAACTCACCAAGTCGCCCCACTTCCTAGCTATCAGAGATCATAATTCCATAGAGATCTTGGGATGCCTCTACATGTAGAAGATATTTCAGCTTCATGGCGTCCCTTCGACGATAGTCTCAGATCGCAATGCCCACTTCACATCCTGGTTGTGGAAGGGATTGTGGGAGGCTTTTGGGACTCACCTACGCATGAGAACGATGTTTCATCCCTAGACAGAAGGTCAGATAGAGAGGACCATCCAGGTTCTGGAGGATATTTTTTGGGCCTGTATCTTGGACTTTGGTCACAATTGGGAGGACCACCTACCACTGGTGGAGTTTACATACAATAACATCTACCACTCTACCATTGGTATGGCACTGTTCGAGGCCTTATATGGGAGACCCTGTTGGTCACCGCTTTGTTGGACTGACCCCGAAGAGTCAGCACTCATGGGTCCATATTTAGTGTGTGCTACCACTGAGAAGGTGCAGATCATTCGGGAGTAGATGAAGACTTCACAGAGCTAGCAGAAGTCTTATGCTTACAGACGATAGAGACATCTAGAGTTTGAGTAGAGATACCACGTCTTCCTTTGGGTCTCACCTCGATGAGGGTTACAAATATTTGGCCGAGGTAGCAAGCTATCTCTAAGGTTCATCAGACCTTTTCAGATACTGAACAGAGTTAAATAGGTGGCGTACCGCCTACCTCTATCGCCATAGTTTCACTGGGTACATGATGTCTTCCATGTGTCGCAGCTGAGGAGGTACGTGCATGACCCATCACACATCATTGACTGGGGTGAGTTGGCCATCGAGGACGGAGTGACCTTTGCTGAGTAATCAGTGGAGATTGAGTATCAGCAGGAGAGGATCCTTTGTGGGTGATCGATTCCCTTGGTGCGCATTCGGTGGAAGCACATGAATCTTCAGGAGAGCACATGGGAGTGAGAGACTCAGATCCATGCCCAGTACCCACATATTTTTTAGTAGCTCTTATTTTGGATTTTTGGGGATGAAAATCCCCAAGGTGGGGATAATGTAATGTCTCGTATTTTACATGTATTATTTTTAAATATTATATGGAATTATTTCGAGACCAGACCTTTCAACGGCGTGCGATTCTGAGGCCTAGAGTGCTCGGAATAAATGTTTGAATTAATTTAAACTTTAAACAGCGTGCGCGAGCATTTTTCCTAAAAAGGTGGAATAACTTTTGAACAGGTGCTCAGATTAGAAATATTAGGGCATTGTTTCATTTAGAGAAGTGACTTTTCCTTAGGCAGGGCCTAACATCGACCGGCGTGAGTCATCTCCAAGAGTTAGTTTTTTGACGTTTTAATGAAAATAAAATAAATTAATAATTTATTTTATTTAAAATGTTTCCTTTTTGCGCAGCGACCTAATCCTCCCCTATAAGTACATGCATATGGAAAGTTTGAAGGGATAGCCGCATAAACCTACAAATTGAGGATCTACCATTGAAGCTTTGGAGGAGAAACTGTTGGCGGACGACGACGACGTGATCGATCGACACTTCCCGGATTCGACGAACCTCGCCAACGAACATGATGTGATGATCGTTCTTCAACCAGATCATGGTAGGGGTTTGTTATTTTGATTTATTTCTTCCCCATTCTTCGATTAAATGATGAACGCAGATCAACCCATGAACAGGTTGATCTGTGGATTGTGCGTTCTTGCGAGAGGGTTTTTATTGGGATGGTTTTGGGGATTAATCCATGATGTTAAAATCCATGTTTTGATTTCTTTTGCTTAATCCTTATAATGGGAGCAGATCAATGTTGTGATGAATGACAACGGAGGTTTGTTCCTCTTTTGTGGTTTGGATTTCTTCCCCCTCTTTTTACCCCACGTTCTTCACGTTCTTTATGGGGTGACGAACAATGGATCATTAAGCATATATTCTAAAACGCAATGATCCAATTTTGGAGATCTAACATCATGAAGACCTAGTGGAAGTGCGACAACAATGGAGGATGACGAATCAGCTTGGATCGTGAGAGACCATTCTTCGAGCATTCTTTGCGCAGGTGGATCGATATGCATTTTTGGGGCCGATCGGAGGCCCAAAAACAACGGAGATGACTTTAAGACGTTGGGGTGACCTTAATCTTCAAGTTTTGTGGAAACAAAATGGCCGGATCAAATATCAGAGCTCCACCCGAGGCGCGACGGTAGAGGTTCATGATTCTGAAAATTTCCAGAACACACGACGTGTATCTCGAAGAACACAGTGTGTAGGTCCGGCTAAGTGGCGGCTAGGGTTCTACGGTGCGTGAAGCGATGACATGATGTGTTCTCCAAATAACATGGTGTGTGGGTCCTTACACAGGACTTGGTGTGTATCTAGGGGATACAGGGACATGGGGTGGAGTATACGAATGTGTACTCCACCACACAGCCATACCAAGCTGAATGCATGGGTTACCCCGTGTACCTGATACACAAGTTGTAAGAAACAAGTTGAAGTTGTGTACAGGCACATGGACAGCGTACACAGATTCCTCCCTGAATAGAGAAACATGGCATGTCACTCTCTTACATGTTGTGTATACCTTCTTCTACACGACCAGCCTTACGAAATGGTCTGTTTTACACAGATAGTACCTTGGGTCAGAAGACACGGCATGTGACACTTATACATGCCATGTACTTTTCAGTACATGGCTTGATCTTATTGTCCACCTTATCTTAGATATGTTTTATTTGGGTTAGTGCCCCTTTTTCTTGTTCCCCTGAAGGTTAAGTTTTGTTTCCTTTTTTATGAGTATGATCCATTCAGCAGGACTTTTCGAGATAGAGTCAGGTATCCCTATGAGAGGCCTAGAGCGAGATCCTCTATCCATTATTGACCCTAGTTAGAGTAAGGTATCGACGTGACTATTTTCATAGGGCGCTGATCCTCTACCTAGCAGGTAAACCCTGATGATTTGTGGTATCCACCAAGGCCCTAGCAGTGATCCTCATCTATGTATCGTGATCTTTCCCCACTCAAGAGCGTGTTCTCCCAGAATGAGTGTATCTATCTCTCGTGGCTTTTCCTGAAGAGCAGTGCTTCTGGGACATAGAACATCAGAGCTATTAGACTTTTGGAGTGAGTTCTCCCGGATGAGTGATTCTTGGAATCTTTGAACTAAATCTCTAGCGGGGGTATGCAGTTGTTTGACTTATCTCTAGACTACAAGTCTGGGTTTTTAGTATATCTGGATTGTGTTTTCTTATTATATGTTCAGTAGACATATACTGTGTAGAGCTGACTGTATCTCTCCTTTGTGTATTTCTTTGTGGTTTTTAGGGTCCTCTATTGAATATTGTTATACTCACCCTTGCATGGGCTTTGCCCACATGCATCGTGTCTTGTGCAGATGAGCAGCCTTTTGATGGAGTCCAGACCGGATCTGAATAGGACCAAGATTTCTGAGTTCCCTATAGGATGAGGTATTCCTACAGCTATGAGCAGTAGTCCTATTACCTATTTGTGTTTATAGGTTGGACTTTGTAGTTTTCAGACTCTTGTTTTTGGTGGGCTTGTATTATGGCCCAGTTTACTTTCAGTACTTTACTTTCTGTTGTACTCTGTTGGTTGGGTTTAGTTGTATGCATGCATTTTGTTCCTTAGTGGTTTTTTTACATTTCATCATTTGTGGGATTGGAGATGTGTGCGTGTGTACAGGTGCTTAGGCAATGCCTCCCATGTTAGTAATATTCCTACTCGGTGCTAGTCATCAGCCCCTGGCTTATTAGAGGTGGGATTGGGGAGTCGTGGCGTGGGCCCCACTGGGATGGGTCGTGAAAATAATAATATGAATTGAAACATTTAATATCATAAAATAAATGAAACTAATTATATAACAAGTCATATTTAAGTAGATACACCATATAAAATTCAGTAGGTGTATAATAACAAATAAGACTCAATGGAATGTAAATTGAGACGAAACCCCTTACCTTGAGTCTGACTTGTCATGTGTGTCTTTGTATTCCTTAATAATAAGATTTTATTAATTATTTACTTGATTAATAGACTTTTTCATGTTTATCATTAATTTTATTTCACTTATTACAATGTTTTATACAACTTACTTAAACAATTAAGTCTATATCGGGTGTTTTGACCATATTCGGTTTATGTGTCAAAACGACTAAGGTTGGTTTTCTATGGTTAAGGAGATAATTATATAAATATGTATAGAATAATAATAATGAAATAATTTTCATATTTATACATCAATTATACTTTTAAAACCAATCATGAAATATGGTTATGAAAAATGAACTGATGTTACAGTCATGGAGATGGTAGGTCGTATGTACGCATGAGTAATGTTCTCGTTTTTCAATGATCGTTATGGAAAGAAGGTAAGTAACATTTATATTTATAGAATTATAATTATATCATATATACCATATTATTTAATCATTTATACTTATATATATAATTCTTGTGATGTAAAAGGAATCACATCTCTTTGAAGAGGCGGTAGTCCACACTTCCACGAACAATGTTATCACTTTTTTAGTGTGTGAAAAGGTAACAAAGAAAATGATATATTATATTTCTATAAAGGTAATTATGTCATGAATATAATATATATTTCATTTATGTCACATATTTTTAATTAAACTCATCCTTAATACATTCCATATAATGTGTGAACATATCACATTGCTTTGAGGAGGTGGTAGTCTACACGCCCACAAACGATGTTATCGTATTCTCGCAAAATGGAAAGAGGGAAGGTATTTGTTATAAAAAAATTCCAGAAGTATTAATAAAACATAAATATCATAAATATCATATAAAAATAGTATGACCATCATAATTCCCATCCATGATAGGTTGTAAAGGAATAACAAACGACATCGCTTCGTGTGGCGATAGTCCATCATACACACAGATGATAATTTTGTTACCCATTTGATTGAAGTGTGTGTAAATGTAGGTTTAAAACTTAAAAAAAACATCTTAGTTTATTTAGGATACTTATTTTATTATATATACATGTAATAAGAACAATTAAAGTGTTTTGAGAAAAAAAATAAAAAAGAAATGTACATTGAAGAACGTTACCTCTTTTTTGGGTAACTCCTTTTGGTTTTCACCAAAAGGATTACTTGTTTGGATTTATTCTCAAATTGAGGCTTATATTATTAGATAAGGTATGTTGGGAGTTTATTTGGGTAGGTTTATTATCATCCAAAAGTCTTTATAAGAGAAGAGTGAATATCATTTTATAGTGGAGGACAAGTGACATTCTTATAAATACCAAAAGTAAACACTATTGGGAGGTCTCCCTTACCTAATGCACTTCAAAAATGACAAATAATGGAGTTAAGGGGAATTATGGTTGATCCAAACTCACACCATACAAAAATAAAATCATCTTTTTCATTTTTTCCTTAGTCTTCAAGTTTCCTTATTTTGTTTTTCATTTTGGTTCTTCATTTAGGTAGCTAGTTTTCTAACCTATGAAATTCACCCATTAATACTAAATTAAAGTTATAATTATTAGGCAATTTATACCCACTTATTCTAAAATATTACATCTAATTTATAAAATAAAAATCTCATATGTGTAGGAAATTAATTTTAACAGAAACACATGTAACGCGTAAAAACATTGTTTTGACCATAACTGTGCTAACAAAGTTTTTACTATTTATGGGTCAATATGTTCATTATAAAAGATAAATTGGTCCATGAATGGACCGTATTTTATAATTATTAAAAATTAAAAATTATTGGTAGAAGATTATATTTTTAGTAATTTTAAATTATTTAATAAAATACCATTTATTTTTATTTAATTATTAACTAAATAATCCATAGGTTGGAATTTCTTAAGCATTTAATGTAATTATATTATCTCTAAAAATTAAATGTAAATTATTATGATAATAATAAATCATTTATATTCCAAAATAATATTTATAACCAAACTTATGTTGCTTCTTCCTTACTCCAAATCTTTATAAGTGTTAAAGGCAAGGAAGGTTTGTTGGTTCTTTGGGGTGTTCTTGCAGCGACGAGGACTCACCATTAGTCCTGATTCTTGGGTTTTAATGTTCGTTCCCCCTTCTATTGAAACTACCTTACATCCTTTCCTAGGGTGTTGCATTGAAAGTCCTATGAATCTGTCCCCCCCTGTATCATCCATGCTTGATCAAATCTACATCTGCATCTACAACAGATCTGCATCTAGCTCTGCATTTGGATCTACATCTACATCTGTAATGGGTCATTCTTGATTTTTCTGTGCTTGATCAGATATGCATCTGCAACTTCCCTTTCACCCTTACCTCACTGTCACCCTCACCTCCACATTTTTGTGTCTCTTAGTAAACCTATGATGATTGCTCCCCCAATCGACCTCTATCAGATAGATATTTCTCTCCCCCATCATCGTCATTTCACCACCTGAATCCCCAATCCCCCTCGAGTCTCCCTCACCTCCACATTTCCTTACCTCTTATAAATTCTGTGATTTATATTCCCCCACTCATCCTCCATCATATTTTTCTTCCTATCCCCATATTCATTTTTATGGAAAATAATTTAATAAGTCATTGGTGGAACCTTTCCCTTTCAGATAAGGAAAAATCACCCATTTTCACCAATAATGATGATGATCCCTTTTTGGGGTACATATCTCTCTTATAATTGTAGGAAAGCTAATTAACAATTTTCCTTTCAACCTGAATTGCATAAAAACATGTTGTAATCTATTTAGAATCTGGAAGAGGGTATTTCCATTAGAGAATATGGATCCGTCCATCTGATCTTTGAATTTTTCTACGATAAAGGTAAGAAAAACGTCCTCCTTGGAATACCATGGTATTTCGACAACCACCTTATTATCATGGAGGAATTTAATAATGAAGATGATATTCTAAGTATCGTCTTCACCAAAACTCCATTTTGGGTTCGACTCAAAAACATTCCCTTCAACAGAAGATCAGATCAAACTATTCAGAGTTTTGGCAATTGCCTTGGACACTTCATTGGTTGGTATCGATATGACCTAATCCTATGGGGAACTTATGTATGTATTAGAGTCCTCATCGATACAATGCAACCCCTCTTGTGAGGAACATCTCTTTCCATGAAGGACCACAGTTTATGGATCCCATTTTAATATGAGAAACTTCTTATCTTATGCTTTTTATATAGAAGGATCAGACATGCATAAAAAGAATGCGCCTCCAAAGCCCTGAATTTTGAAGGAAACATCATCCTCCAATATGACCCTTAGCTTCGTGCGACCAAATAAAGATCACCATTTTTCTCAAAATATGTTAAAAAATGGATATGGAGAGACTTTCCAAATCCTTTAGCATGCAAGTGGAACCTGAACAACCCAAAGTTATCATGCCGCCCCTCCCCCACCACAGAACACAACCAAGCATCCTTCCCCATGTTTGGAAATCAGAAAGAACCTGTTAACCATACGGTCAACCTCCCATCATGTGCGACCACCCCTTATATCCCCCTATCAATAAAGACCTCCCCACTCCCCCACTCAACCCCAAACCCATGCAGCATGAACCAATGGACCCCCCCCCTGCTGCTCACCATGATCAACAAAATCATGATGGAAATACCCTTGCATGGTTCCAAAAATCGCCAAACCCGAAAAAGAAGATATAGTGGTGATCAAAA
Source organism: Viscum album (assembly GCA_963277665.1). NCBI lineage: Eukaryota > Viridiplantae > Streptophyta > Magnoliopsida > Santalales > Viscaceae > Viscum > Viscum album. The sequence goes on along the minus strand of OY728137.1, from coordinate 297,528,877 downwards.
ATCTGATCTCCCTGCATTGGAACTCAGAAACTCTAAAATAAACATCTATTCTTTACCCTAAGGTGAGTGACTACCCAAAAGATAGAAGATGGATGATGAAGGATCCTTAGTCAAATACATTGAGGAGGAGGCTGGATTGAACCATCCTCACCTAGACCAATGAATCTTTTATACTAGAACTGTTCTGGGATTAGAAACCCACGAACAGTTTGTATGCTCCAGTGTAGAAGTTCCAAAAGTTTCCCTAGCTTGGTATTCCTATCCGAAACCATGATCGAAAACAAGGGCATGTGTGGAATTGGATACAAGGTGGGGCCAAGGGTGTTTCTCTATTTCTTACCAAGGACACTCTGGCAGCCTCTTCCTCCTCTGGAAAGAAGAAGAGGACATCATAATCAAAAGCTTCTCGCCCAACCATATTGTAGCCTCTGTGAACTGCCCTGGCATGACTGCTTGGGTCTTTGTGGGATTCTATGGTTGAACCTCGCAAAATGATAAATGGAAATTATGGGAACTCCTGAAAGTGATTAAGAATAGCATTACATAACCTGTTCTTGTGGGCAGAGACTTAAATGAAATTTTGATTCATAGATAAAAGAGAGGCGGTGCCTGCAGGCCCTCTTATCAGATGATAATTTTATCTAAGGTTGTCTAAAGTGTGAGTCTCTCTGACTTGGAACATTTTGGAAGTCCCTTTACATGGTTTTTTGGTTTCTCCATGAACACCTGCATCACCGAACATCTGTACATGTTCCTAGAGTCCCCCGAATGGATCAATATCTTTAATCTCTTCCATGTCACTCACCTCCCACCTTCCATGTTAGACCATTTACCTATCTTGATTAACCTTCACACTAGCCATTAGAAACCACTGTGTGAAAGGGCCTTCAGATTTGAAAGCTACTAGATGAAAGAAAACGACTGTGAAGAGATTATTAAATCAGGATGGAGTTCAAATGATATTGATATTCACAAAAAAATCTCCCAGGTCACATATAATCTCCAGTGGTGGAGCTACAAGAGGTTCTACTAGCCTGACATGGAATGTGATACCTTTGAAATAAATCTTGAGAAGTTTCACTCCCTCCCACCCACACATTCAACCCTTTCCAAAATTGTCGCTTTGGATTCTAACCTCAATGAAGTGCCCAGGAGAAAAGAATTCTACTGGGAAATGCGTGCCTAGGATATCCACATCAAGGAAGGGGATGCTAACACTTGTTACTTCCATCAAAAATATTCTGGTATACAAAGAAAGAACTATATTTCATGCCTTACCTCATTATATGGATCTACCATCTCAAAGGATGAATAAATCCATAACCTTGTCCTATGCTTATTCTAGGACCTCTACATGGTCGGTGAGTCCTCCTCCCCCCTGATATTTCCTCATGTATCAAGACTATTGTGGTGGAATCCATGAACCTCAAGATCACCCTCAATATCACTGATGTGGAAATCCCCCTTTCCCTTAAGCAAATCCATCCCATCAAATCCCCCAGCCCTGACGGCTTTCATGCCCTCTTCTTTAAAAATTTATAACACATTGTTAGACCAGATGTTTCACGCCTGATAAGAAACCTTTAGAACGGGAAAGATAAATTATCCACTATCAACCCAAACCTCATTACCCTCATTATAAAAACCTATAAATCCTCCCTTGTGTCTGATTTTAAACCTATCAACCTCTACAATGTCATCTATAATATCTTCTCAAAGATCTTGGTTAATCGCCTTTGCATTTGGATCCCTTCCATGGTTTCAGAAAATCAAATCACATTCATCCTAGGAGACTTATTTTTTATAATGATGTCATTGCCCACGAAACCTTCCACTCCATTAATACCCAAACCATGGAAAAAATGGGTGTTATGGCATGGAATCTTGATATTAAAAAGGATTTTGACAGGATGGAATGGCCCTTCATTTGGTTCGTACTTCAAGAAATGGGATTTTACTCCCTTTGGATTTTGTGGCCATGAATTGCATCTCCTATGTCTCCTTCAAAATCCATATTAATGGCAGTTTCACATGGATTTTTTCTTCATCCAAAGGCCTCTGCCAGGGAGACCCCCTCTCCCCATCCCTCTTCATATTAATGGCCAATGTTTTTTTAGTCTTATTGAAGTTGAAATAAAGAGTAACCTTATCCATGGGGTGAAAGCTTGTCATTGGGGGGCCCATCTCCCACATCTTCTTCACTGATGACTACCTTATTTTTACCAGGGAAACCATGGAGGAATGCAAGAAAATCTGCATTCTTATGTGCCTCTATGAGAAGGCTTCAGGGCAAGCTATCAACCTTTCCAAATCAGAAATATCCTTCAGCGCTGGCGTCCCATCCTATAGAAAGTGTGACCTCGAACATGTGTCAGGCATTCATATGGTTGAAAAGCACCAGAAGTACCTTAGGATTCTGACGATCTTTGGTCACTCAAAGAAGGAGGTATTCTTTAATTTATTGGATGGAGTGGAAAAAAATATAAGGAGGGACTTTCAAAAAGATCTCTAAAGCTGGAAAAGAGATCCTCATCAAGGTCATCGCCCAATCCATCCCATCATATTTTATGAGCCTATTAAAACTCCCTAGATTTTTCATAGACCATCTCCATTTGTGCCTCTCCAAATTTTGGTGGTGTTTCAACAATGGGAAAAAAAGTGCACCGAATGGAGTGGGACAAGATCTACAAGCCTAAGATCAAAGGGGATGAGATTTAGGGACTTACGCCTATTTAACAACACCCTCCTCACCAAACAAGCATGGTGTTTCTTTCTTTACCATGAATCCCTCTGTGTGAGGGTCATCCATGCTAAATATTTCCCCTTTTTCGATCTCTAAAACACTTCACTAGGTCCCCGACCCATCTTCTTCTAGCGAAGCATGTGGGGTGTGTGTGATCTCATGTTTCACAGTCTCTACTGGAGAATTGGGAATGGTGCTTCGGTCAAGATTTGGAATGACTCGTGTCTTTTTTACAACAATATCCATAAAGAAACCTCCCCCACCCTTGAAGGTCATGAAGACTCTCTTGTCCTTTATCTCTTCAATGAGGAAGGTAACAACTAGTGAATTGATAAGATCCTTTCATGGTTCAATGAAAGAGACGAGAGTATTATTCTTTCCATCCCAATTGTGAAAGATATGGGGCTAGACTGCCTTTGTTAGGGCATGGAAAGAACTAACACCTATACCGTGAAATCTGATTACTCCCTTGGAATTTATGTCCTGACTGCTATGAATAATGATCTCTGGAAAATTCTCTAGAGACTCTCGATCCCTACTAAAGCTGGATACTTTTGGTGGCAGTCCTGCTCTAGAATTCTTCCCTCCCAGGAATATCTTGTCTTCCACCATGCAATAGAAATCCCTTCATTCCCCTTCTATAGGAACACAAAGGATTCCTTCATGCAAGCTATCTTCCACTACCCAGGAGCTTGGGAAATCTGGTGTGCCCCCAATCCTCATGTAGACCATCTTTTGAACATGGCCTCTAGCTTCACAAACCTCCTCACACGATGGGATTCTCCCCTCATGGTCGATGTTCTTAGTACTCTGTGAAATTTGGCATGGATCATCTAGGTTAGGAGGACTGATGTTATCTCTAACCAGGTCTCCAAGCCAAGCACCACATGGACTTCTCAAGCATCCCACTAGTTATCCGCTTGAAAGTATCACATCCTTCAGTATAAAGACCCTTCAACTTTCCCTGATCCTTGCAAATGGAACCTCCCCTCTGACGGGACCCTGAAAATTAATGTTGACACATCGACCTTGAACAAAGGGATCACAGGCTTTGGCAATGTTGTTCGTGGCTCTGACAGGGTCCTTGATTGTAGCATCCCAACATTCTCTTATGGCGTCTCTCCCGCCAACTACGACAGAAACCCAAGCAAGCATTATGGGCATGGAATTTTTCATTGAATGTGGATGGGATTCCATCACACTGGAGTCAGATTGCCTCATTGTTCTCAATGCTATCACTACTTCAGATGCCAGTCTCCAGCCTTTTGGCCTTCTAGTCACGAAGATCCACTAACTCGAACATTGGTTCTCGATATGCACCTTCTCCTTCTCCAAAAGAGAGGGAAATGGAGTTACTCACCATCTGGAAACTATGAGGCTTTCTGATAACTTTCATGTCTGGTTGAACCCTTTTCCTAGTTGGATGATTAGCCTTGTTTTACCTGATCATCGGTCTCTTAATATACGAGTTCCTTCTTTTTCTTAAAAAAAACTTATTATATAGGTAAATTTCATGAAATAGTATCTCAATAACTCATAAAAATAGAGCCTAAGGTGGTGATGGTCAAAATATTTCCATACAATGGGTTTTGGACATGTGTCTAGGTCATTTTTCCACTAAAGATTAAATTTTAACCATTAAGTAAATGCATTTTTATATTAATCGTTGTAATTAATTTTAATTACTTTCACTAATCTTTTTGGTAAAAAACTAAGTTGACCTTATTAGATATTATAAATTATACTGATTCTAAATATGGAATCTATTTTTCCAAATTCTAATCACATAAGTGGTAGAAATTAATTTAAAATTTATCTCGTAGATGGGATGAGACAACGAGTTTTTAAAGAGAAAAGTTCAAAAGTTTGACATGTTTTTATATCCAATTTCAATGTGAAATTGATTCAAATGAAGTACATTGGAATGATCGATGTACAACTGAAATAATTATACTTTAAAACAAATTCAAAACATAATTTAACTATATAAATAAATTAGATGAAAAAACAGTTTTCAATTAAAATTCTGTATTTTTCACTATACATCAAAACATGAAACTTCTCAGAAAAATACCAAAAATTAACCCAAAGTAAATTTTGATATTCCACTTTCAAAAATGAAATTTATTTTTTCATATAAAAATTATAAATTTTTTAAAATTTAGCTTTAAAATAGGTGTGCCATTAAAAAGTGGTAAAACTGCTTTTAAGAAATAGAGTTTTTAAGCATAAAATTGAATTTATTCTTATCTTATGTCTATGAAATCTATTGGATGAATATCAAAACATTTTATAAACTTGCGTAAACGTAACGTAGTTAGTCATATTCACACCCACCAATATAACATTCAGGCGATAACTTCCATATTAAATAATAATATCAATAATATATTATTGTTTGGTAAGACTCGACCTTGTGTGAAATACAAGTTATTGAAGAAACTCGATGTGACGTTCAATGTAAAATAAACTTGGTATTGCGTATAATCATCCCAGATTCAATTTCCCTAATAACAATTCCCTCTTCGAATCTTCATATTGACTGCATTGTGTTTTTCAGGGCGTTAAAGTTATAAGATCTATTAGGTGTAAGCTTTTCCCACCAGGTGACGGGATAAGCGATTCTGTAGATTTGAGTCCTCTATGGTACAAACTTCTAACATCGATTTTTCCTGATTGATTATCGAAAACTTTTCCCAATATCCCAGCAAATCTTAATCCATAATGGCGAAGAGAATAAATTCGACAACCCTGGTAAAAAGAAACCAAGGAACGCCGACCAAACCAAACAAACACAAGAAAGAAACTGCCCTCCGACGCAGAAAACACTCTGATGCGATGCCCAGGAAACCCTAGGAAACTACCTCTTAGCGGCGAAAGACTTTTTGGTATACACCATAATATCCATGAGTGTAAGCCCTGGGTATAGATCGAGTCTCCACTGAAAATAGACATGAAGACTCTTAAAGGATGCTGAAATCTCATCAGATATTAAAAAATTAGGATATCCCAATTAAAAACTCGATTTTAAAGCCCTTCCGGCCTTTTTTTACCTCGAAAAAATAGTGATTCAGTGCAAAAGTTATGATTGTTTGAAGTTCAAGTCTTGTTTTTAACTTATCTTAATATATTAATTAATTTTTAAATTTTTCTTATCACTAAATTGTTATTAAATATCTATTACTCAATATTAATTAACAAATTATTAATTAATGTTATTTTTTAATTATTTTTAAACAATTTTCACTAAATATATTATATATTAATTGTAAATACGTATTTAGTATTATATAAATACTATTTTATGTAAATATTATATATATATATATATATATATCAATATATTTATATTTATATATTAAAACATGATTTGTAATTATGTATATATATATATGAAGAATATCTTTTATCAGCGCTAAGAAAAGCGTTCATAAAGTCTCTCTTTATCTGTGCTAAGAAAAAGCGTTGATAAATGAGGCGCTTTTATCAACGTTTTTTTAGCACTGATAAAGGAGGGGCTTTATCAGTGCTTTTCGTTAGCGTCGATAAAATCACTCTCTATGAGAGCTTTTTGACGCCTATAAAGGGTAGAATCAGCATCAGAAAAGATGTTGATGAAGACACTTTTAATCAACGCATAAAGGGTGTCTTTATCAGCGTTAGTTGTATAAGTGCTAATAAATTATTATTTTTCAACGCTCCCAGTCGACCCCACTACATTTATCAGTGCTCTCACACCCCATTTTTCAATGATGCCCCCCCCCCCCCACGCTTGCCTTTATCAAGGCTCTCATGCCCCTACCTTTATTTGCGCTCGCCACCACCTTGCAACCTGCACGCGCCTGTCTAGATTTGAACCTGGGACCTCCACATCTATGCCATTGTGCCATTACCACCGCTCCATATTATTTTCTTCTATATTTTATTATATATGTATTTATTTATATATATTCAGATACATCTTTTTTATCCATATATTTATATATAATTATATAATTATTTTTAAAAACATTTATAAAATATGTTTGTGTGTGTGTCTACATATATAAATATATATATATTTGTATTTATTTACATATATTATATATTGCTATTTATTTACATATATTATATATTAATATTTATTTACATATATTAGAATATATACATAAATATATATATCTGTTTGTTAATGCAGACACATACATGTTTATATATAAACATTATATTATATATACATTTGTATAGGTATGTAAACATGCATACATTTTCAGTTTAAATAAAATGGATAATTATTTTTTATTTAATGATAAATTTACCATCAACAATATTTAAAATAATACTAAATTATTATAATAATAATAATACACACACAGTAAGATCCTAGAGATTACAATCAAATGAACAACACAGAAACCTCTAGGCCACCAAAGATGGGTTACACCATCCTAAGTGTTGACTCGCTTCATAGTTGGCTCATTACAATTGATGGCCCAAAGACCCTACGACATGAAAACTCCTCTTCTTGACTCAAAGGGCCCTTCCACATCCCGCGCTGCGTCAGTGTATACCTCACCTCTATCTGCATCATTGTGTGCGTCATCGGTCATAAATGACCTAGAAATCCCTCCTGAAAGGTGGCTATCGGGATTTGAACCCTCTCCATATTCATGAAACATATCAATATATAAATATTTTTTACAGTATATTATTAATTATAAAACTCTAAAATTAAAAGCATGGATTTTAATATTATATTTAAATAGATTTATAATTTCTAATATATAGATATAATATTATTACTAATTATGGTTGTATATATTGTATTGATTTTATAAAAAAATATGATTAATTATTAATTTCATTTAAAAATTGTTAATTATAATTAAAAATATTATTATTTACATAAATGAATACATATTTTTTAAAATGTATCATTAATTGTATAAATGTATAATTATATTCATAAATAATTATATATATATGATAAAGAGGATTATAAACTGCAAATACACACACAATCAGGTCCCTTAGTAGGTCAATTATCATCACTCCCTAGAAGGATTGACAAACACCCATCATGACCTTATTACAAATTATTAATGACCTAAAGGTCCCATTTGACAGAGTGACCCAAAGGCCCTGATATGCAATGAGGCTGGAGCCTCATGTGGGCTAAAGACCCTTGAAAGGGGGGTTGAAGGTCCATCTCGGTGAATAGTACTTGACTTCCACAATAACCAGCTGCCAATGCTAAAGTACTACAACAGTGTTGTGTTTGCAGGAAATCCCACCAAACTGGTGGTTGTCGGAAATCAAACTATGATTTGATGCAGTATTACGAGGTGACTTTACCACTCAGTTAATCCCCAAATTACATTCATAAATAATTATACGTATGCATATAAAAAGTTTTAAAATAAATATACATCATTAATTTCTTAAATATAAATATTAATTATTTATTTTAACAATATAATAATATATATAAAAATATTTATAAAACTGAATCATTTCCTTTTTTTTAAACCTCACATCTATATCCTAATTAATAATAACCGATATAGGAAGTGATTTAGATTTGTCCCTCTTGATTCAAGCATTTTGGATTTATTTATCGTGTCGGTCTGACACGGTACAGACACGATGCACGGGGCGGTGCAACGCGGGGCGCGTGGGAGTCCCCGGACCGTGGGTTCGGGTGCCGTCCGGGCCTCGGTAGGGCTGCCACGTGTGCTATTGAAATTTGGGTTGACTGCCTCGGTCGTACGGACCGCGCTTGGCATGCTGACTTTCGCTCCGCGTGGCCTCTCCACCTGCACCGTTCCACATTTGACCGATCTTTTTTGCCACTGTTATAAATAATAACGCGTGAGAATATTCAAATTCATTCCATAATGAAAAACTGATGGGTTTATAAGATTTAGAAAAATAATTTAACATAAATGCACTTATATATCATGAATATATCATTAATTTAACAACGGATTTTCCACGACCGTTACTTAAACCATCGCAAAAAGTAATGCGCGTTTTTTAAAAACTAGTCAATTTTATCAGCGTTATAAAAAATGGCTGACAAAAAATTCATTTATCAACGCTAAAAAAAAATGGTGATAAAATCCATCTTTATTAGCGCGTTTTTTCAGTGTCGGTAAATGAGTCATTTGTCACCGCAAAAAAAAAAACGATGATAAAAAGTGTATATCAACGCTAAAATATACATTTTTTAAATTATTTGAGTTGTCCGCCACCCCCTTTATCACCGTTCTCCCCTCCTCACGAAAGCCCCTCCACGGCCCACAACCCCGCCCTTTATCACCACTTGACTGCATCAGACACTCTTGCTAATCCACCCGCATACACGCCTGAACCTGTAGGGATTCAAACCTAAGACCTCCTTTTGCAAAGGGGACGTCATTACCACTGCTCCCATCCAAATTTCTTCAATATTTTACAAATCGTATAAATATATACACACACACACACAATTCTTTTTTATTTATATATTTATTCATATAATTATATATAATTATATAATTATGTTTAAATACATTTATAAAATATGTTTTTATAGTTACACATATATTTATATATTAATATATTTACGTATATATTTATATATTTATGTATAATTGTATATTTACATATAATTTTTTTATAATTTATTTATAAAATGCATATTTATTATATATACATTTGTGTGTGTGTGTGTGTTTATATATCTGTCTGTGATTAGTTGGGGTGACGCCCGAGTGGTAAACCTCGTAATTCTGTATCCAAAAGATCAGGATTCGAATCCTGGCAAGCCCCTTGGGAATTTATGAGGCAAGCGGTGACACGGACATGACGCAGACAAACAGTGACACATGCATGACGCATGCAGGTGGTGACACCGGTATGATGGTGGCAAACGGTGACACATACACGACGCAAAATTGAAAGAGGTTTTTAATTTCATAATAAAAGAGGCTTTGATCCCAACTTAAAAAAATATGTATGTGTGTGAACTCTCCCCCACTATATTTGTGTGCGTGTCTATATATATATATATATCTATATATTTGTATAGGTGTGTGTATCTATATATATGAATATATATTTTTTGTTGCAATGTATAATGATACATACATATCAAGTACATTTACAACCATCCTAGAAGATTTTAGTTGTTATATATTGACATATTTATTTATGTGTATATATATCTCGCAATATATATTTATTTTCACACACACATATTAATATTTATTTACACATATTACTGGAATATATAGATAAATATAAATTTATTTATTAATACACATACAAAAACACACACACACATATATAAACATCAAATATACATTTGTATATGTGTATATATATATATATTCATACATTTATATAAGGTAAGTGAAATGGTTAGATTTTTTAAATAAAATGGATAATAAATATTTATTTTCATATGGTTTAAATATTTAAAAAGATATTTTATATGTCAATATGTCTAAATATTTATTTATACAATTAAATATGTATTTATAAATATATGCAAATATATATATATATATGCATATATTTAATTATAAATAACACCACAATATGAAAAAAGGTAAAATTCCAACACCATAATATCCATACGAGTGTAAGCACTAGGAATAAATTCAGTTTCCACCGAAGAAAGACACGAGGACCCTCTTAAACGATGTTGAAATCCCATCAAATATTAAAAAATTATAATATTCCAACTAAAAACTCAGTTTTGGGAGACTTTCGTGCCTTTTTTAATCTAAAAAAACAGTAATATGGGGAAAAGTTATGTTCATTTGAAGTTCATGGTTTATTTTCAACTTATCTTAATATATTAATTATTTTTTATTTTTTTTATCACCAAGTTGTTATTAAATGTCTATTACTCAATACTAATTAGAAAATTATTAATTAATATTAATTATTTATTATTTTTAAAATATTTTCACTAGATATATCATATATAATTGTAAATACATATTTAGTATTATATAAATCATATTTATGCAAATATATTTTATATACATCAATATAAATATATTTATATATTAAAATATGTTTTTTAACACACACACATACATAAGAACACATTTTATCACCACTAATAAAAGTGATGATAAAGTCCCCGTTTATCAATGCTAAAAAAAGCACATAAATGGGGTGCTTTATCAGCAGTTTTTAGCATTGATAGCGAGAGACCTTTATCAGTACTTTTAGCTATTGCTGATAAAGACACCCCCTTTATCGGGGATTTTCTCGGTACTGATAAATGGCAGCGTTTAATAAACACGATTATGTAGTAGTGATACTTATTTTTTATGTAGTAATATTGTTAATTTCATATGAATCGACAACATATATTATATGTATGTTGTTATTAAACTTGAACACAGGTTGGGCCTGTTAGGTTCAGTCCGAAAAAAACGCGACCCATTTATTCATCTGGTATGGCTACACCAACCCTAACCGAACCCATTTATTAATCAGATCTTGAAAAAAAAACTTCACCACTACAGATCATTTTTTATCAGCGTTAAAAAAGCGACGATGCTGTAAGTACCTTTAAAAACCTTCCACTTTTATCAGCTCTAGAAAAAGCATTGATAGACACCCTTAATCAATGCTAAAAAATGTTAATAAATGATGCATTTATCAGCGTTAGTTTTATCAATATTTTTTTAGTGCCTATAAACGCTCCCTTTATCACCGCTAATAATTTTTTTTCAACTCTCCCAGTCGACCCCACCACCTTTATTAGCGCTCACACACCCCCTTATCAATGCTTGCCCCCACCTTTATTAGCGCTCTCCACCACCCTGCAACTTGCACTTGCTTGCTTGGATTTGAACATGTGAGCTCCACCTCTGCACCCATGTGCCATTATCACCACTCCATGTTATTTTATTCTATATTTTATGATATACCTATTTATTTATAAATATTTAGATACATCTTTTTTATCCATATATTTATTCATATATTCACACACATATATATATAATAATTTTTAAATACATTTATAAAACATGTTTGTGTGTGTGTCTATATATGTATATATGCATGCATGTCTATATATATATAAATATAAATATTTATATTTATTTACATATATTATATATTAATATTTATTTACATATATTATAATATACACATAAATATATATTTGTTTATCAATATAAACACACACACACATTTATATATAAACTTTATATATACATTTGTATAGGTATATACTCATTCATATATTTTTAGTTTAAATAAAATGGATAATTATTTTTTATTTACACATGGATTATATTTTTTTTGACAAACAAGGGATTGTATTAAATGATCAAAGACCAGGAATTATAGGAGAAGACATCCAAGATAGAAAGTCATCCAATCACATATGCGACTCACAAGAGAGACCACATGTTTCCAAATAATGAGTTGCCATATTCCCCTCTCTTTTAATGAAAGAAAATGAGCAATCAGAAAATTGGTGGCATAAAGAGTGGATCTTAAGAACCAATAAGAAAAAAGATTGGGGGGCCATTTTTTGGGGCATGAATTGCGTTGATAATGGCAAGACAATCCGATTCAAGAATAATAGATTTCCATCCTTTCTCGATGGCAAACATCAATCCCGCACAAATTGCATGTGCTTAAGCCACTGGTGGTTCCCAAAGAGCGTGAAGAGAGTTATGGCTGGCTGCAATAATGCCTCCTTGGGAATCACAAACAAGAATACCAATGCCCACAACACCTTTTCCAGAAAGGGATACATCCACATTAACTTTCAAATATGTATATATATGTATATACAAAGATGTATATATGTATACATTTAATTATAAATAAAACTACAATATGAAAAATGATCAAATTTGAACATCATAATATTCATATGAAAGTATGGTATGAGAATAAATTTTGTCTTCACAAAAAAAAGACAACAATACCCTCTTAAATGAAGCTGAAATTCCATCAAATATTCAAAAATTAGGGTATCCCAACTAAAAAATTAGTTTTGGAGACCTTTCAAGTATTTTTTTTAATGTCAAAAAATAAGGATTGGGGTTCTCTCAATCTAACACTACAACAAATGAGGATTTTAGCAGTGTTATAAAAGGGTTTTTTCAGCGCAAAAAAGCACCAACTACCTAAGCACCATTAAAAGAACATGACCTTTATGTTGGGTGAAAACCCAATCCCACATCGGTTTATACAAGAAGTGGTGGGTAACATATAAGCTTGGATGAGCTACTCATCCTATCGCCAATTGGTTTTAGGATGGAACCCCATAAAATCTTATGTGTTGGGTCTAAAAGGATTGAGCTAGCAAGGAATCTCCCCTAATAAGTGGTATCAGAGCCATGATGTAACCCAGGTGTGATGTGGGTGGCCCTAAAACTAGTTTGGGAACGATAATGATGGTTCATTTTGGAGCATGTGGATCCATGGTGGTGCCTTATATCGAAAGTATGCCTGATAATAGTGGGCAGACAGCGTGTCTTGGTGAAGAGAGAAACAATGTTGCAAGTGCAAGATGATTTAGATAAGATGGATTATCATTGAAGGGAAGGTCTGATTGTGTGGTTTTTGGTTTGAGGGGAGGATTATTGGGTGCAAACTCAACCCCACATAATTTTTCACTAGAAGTGATGTTTAACATAAAAGTTTTGATGGACTACTCCTTATATCACCAATTGGTTTTACAATGAAACTCGGAAGAGATTATGTGTTGGGCATGGAAGGACTGAGCTAGCAAGGAATCTCCCCCAACACTTTTATGAGTGCTTGAAAAAGCAGTGATAATGATCCTCTTTATCGGTTCTAAAAAAGATTTGATAAGGGGTGTCTTTTTTAGTATTTTTTAGCTCTAATAAAGGTTCCCTTTATGAGCACTTTCTCTTATGCTGATAAAAGATGCCTTTATCAGTGATTTTTCTAGCACTGATATAGGCTATATCAGCTGCTACACAACCGCGATCCTGCAACATCCATGTGACAACCCTAAAAAAGTAAACCCAATTAGAATACACAAATAGGAATAGAAATATATAGAAAATCATATTGGAATAAAAAATATCACATTGCACCATCATTTCAATTCAAAATTTATATACAAAATATTTATTGGTTCCGGACATAGCAGAAGCGTGTGGTGGTGAGCAATATATTAAAACTTATTTTAATAATCATTACCCGAAACCAAGAGCGAGCATCTTTCACATCAAATTTATAATTAATTTATTTAATATTTGAAGAAATAAATACATGTGCTTAGGAACTTTCTTCATTAGTGAATGTTGATCATCCGAAAAGACCCTTTCAGATTACCTTCATTGCACTATGAGGATCTAAGGATAGAATCTCTCTACCGGTGACCCATACGTGCTCCTACAATCTCCAAGAAACACCACTTGATCTCTGGGTGCTAGCACAACGAGTTGACTATCTTGCGTTGTTCGTTTTTGATTACTCGTTCTTCTATCTTGAAGAAATCTCTATTGTGCTTTTCGCAGGCCGACCCTAAGGCAAGCCCCACAAGCCCCTAGGCTAGGGAAACAATGGCTCGGGGGGCAATCAAGAACTCCACTCTCCTCTCAGACTCCCATCCCATATCCCACTCTCATGGGTCACATTGGATCATTATAAACCTAGTAGCAACAGAAACCATTCTCTCACTACTTCCCCTCTCCCTGACAGTGCTTCCCTGCCTCACCTCTATCTTAATGCCTTCACACCTGCCTCCCTTATATATCTGGCCCCGTCTATAAGGAATCAGCCTTAAAACATTTCATAATATTGAATTTTAGTCAAAACTTACATTCTTTCACATTAAGAATATTTTTAGGTTTAGAGTTTTAGAATAATGAACCACATTCACACAAAGATGATACTACTAAAACAATATCCATTTTTTTCATAATATAAAACATATAAAAATAAAATATGTTTTCTTTGACAAATATTCATAACATTTAACTTTACTTCCTCCTTTATCTCATGCATCCTTATAACTTGTGAAAAATATTTAAAAACTTGGGATGAGCACAAAAAGCTCAGTAAGGGACATAAAGAAAGAAAAACCGTTAGTCCAGTGAAAACATGAAAACCCAATATAAACCCTTTTCTTGAAAACTCAAAAGCATGAATAGAAACATCATGTTGTTTCATTGGGGCATATTTACCATATCACTCTTACATTCACCCTTATACATGGAATAACCATTCGGTCAATTTCCATCTTCGGAGTACCCAATGCATTGGAGAGCTATAATGGGGCTCACTCGTTATATCTTGAGCTATAATGGGCTCAACCCAACATATCTTGAGATATAATGGGGATAAAACTGTCATATCTTGAGCTATAGTGGGATCAAACCAACATAAAATATGTCCAAGAAACATATCAGGAATAAAACACCTGATAACTCATTTCAACCCTTGAGAAAAACACCTTCAGATTTTTAAAATACCCTTTTTTCGTAAAAAAAATCCCTTTTAAAATATAAAAATAATGCACATAATAATGAAATCACATTCTTCAAAAATAAACACAAAAACATATAATGGAAACATAATAGTAATATAGAATCATGAAATCATGAGAAACCGCACATGCCATATAAAAAAAGAACAATCTTTTTGAATTTTGTAAAAGAGACATTTAAAACGATTTTAAAAGGAAAGTCCCTTACCTTGTGTTCGACTTCCTTCAAATATATTCAAAAGTAATGTATAATGGTTTGAATAGTATTATTAATATATTTCAGAACTAAAATCATGTTTATAATACTTTACATTTTCTTATAACATTTTCACCCATTTATTAACAATATTTTGTTTTTTTCGTTGTTTCGGGTGCGTTCTTTTCATGGTTTCTAAGGTTAGTTTATTTATGGTATTCCTTGTCAAAATGAAATAATAATCCAGAAGTGATAATATATATATATATATATATATATATATATAGATCATTTTAAACAATTACATTTGAAATTAAACTTTCCATGATTTCGGTAAAAGGGAAACGAAAAATCATCATCCACGAAGGTGGTGAATTAACACACCACAAACGATGATTTCGTTATTTAAAAAATAAAAGATAAGATGAGATATTTTATGATATATATACCATAAACACAACAACAATATAGTATATATGTGATACTAGAGTTTTCATGAAATATTAGATAAGAGGTGGGGATAAGGTATAAGTGAAAACGGATTTAAAAGAGAAGAAAAAGGAACCTTCTTGAAAATTCTTCCTTGAGAACCTTTTTAAGGCTCTTGGAAGTGGTATTTTTGTGAGACAATGAGCTCAAGAACGTGGAAAAAGATTATTAGGTAATTTGGAAGAGGTTATCTAAGAAATAAGTCTTATGGTGATGAAAATTTGTGAAGGAGGGAGCCTCTTTTTATAAGTGAGGTGAGAGGTAACATAAGAATTACTCAAATTATTAAAATATAATAAATTTATTATAGGGTTTAAGAATTCCAAAAGGTCTAAAAATCATATAATATCCCATTATAGAAGGAATATTTCCATTTTGGACTTGTTCAATATTTTTTTTATTTTTAAAAAATTTAATAATATATTTTATTTACGGAAAAATAATTTTGTCAAATTAAAAACTATTCACAATCATGACTTTAAACACATCAAAACAAACTCTACAATTCAAATTAGATTCTTTTTTTATATCTTATACATACTATAATTACTTATAGAAATTGTGAATTTACTTAAAAATATCAAATTATATTTATTTTACAATTTTTAAAATCATTAATTTGATTTATTCATTAATTAAATATTCACTACATCATAATTGTTCATGACATAAATGTAATTATTTAATACCTTAAAATTAAAAATAAAATTTTATGAAAAATATAATTCCATTATATTTCCAAAGACTATTTTTTTAAAAACACTTATGAAAAACCTCAAATTAAAATATTATACTAATTGAATGTTATAGTGTGAACAAGTTGTCTTTATTTTTAATAACATAATATAAAGGGACTAATGTGTTCCATGTAGGTCCAGAATGTCTCCAATTTGAATCAAGACATGATAATGGTCGTTATTTTATTACATAAAAAGTTTTATCCTAAATTTGTGTCATTTAATAATTCTTATAATTTTAATAAAAACATTTTATTTATTTTTATTATGCTTGCACAAGCACTGCATCTGCCTTGCACATACATTAATGTTAATTATTTTATATATAAAATTTAAAAATAAATTACTATCATAAAAATAAGTTAATTAGGTAAAAAAAATAAAAGTCTAGATTCATTAATTATTTATATTCACTCATATACATGTCAAAATAACATCTTAAATTTGTTATTTTTTTATTTTCTTGCCCTGTGCAAGCATTGCACAGACATTTGGTGTAACACCCCAAGATTTCATAGAAAGTTATTTTCTTTAAAGTAATTCAATAACTTGCACCACACACAACACTGAGTTCGAGCGCACCACGACTTACCAAACTAGCCGTTCAAAAAGCAGTTATGAATAGTATTAACTAAATTTTGAATTTTATTTACTCCATATAATTTCAGAATCCATATTATGTGTTTCTTATACATAATATAAGAACAAATTCTTTTTTTCAGACAAAAGAAGTATTTTTCAAAAAATACAATTTTACCACCTTTTAATGGAAAACCCTTTTTAAAACCAATATTTGACACTTTTATATATTAAATTTAATGAAATTAAATTCTTCTTTATAATTGGGACATAAAAATTTATTTTGGATAAATTTTTGGTACTTTTTTGATAACTTTCATATTTTGATGAATACTAAAAAATACTAAATTTTAATTGAAAAAAACTTTTTTAATAAAAATAATTTATAGTATTAAATTATGAATTTTAATGGTTTGGAAGTATAATTAGATTATATTTTTATCATTTAATACAATGTAGGACATTATAAGTAATTTCACATTTAAATTTGACATCACAAGTCAATCTTTTGATAGTTTTTACTTTTTAAAAATCAGCTTTCCAGTTTTGACAATGAGAATTAATTTTAAATTAATTAATGAAACTTATATGTTTTGAATTTGGTAACATAGAATTCATTTTTGAATTTGGAATATCAAAATTAGCTTAGGGTAATTTTTTTGTATTTTTCTGAAAACATTCAATTTTTTGATGAATAGTGAAAAACACTGTGTTATTGTTTAAAACCAACTTTTTATTTAAATAATTATTTATTTTATTTAAATTTATTAAGTAAAAAAAATATATATAATACTTATATAAGTTCAATGTAATTCATTGGAGTCATTTTATTACAAAATTATATTTATAAAATTTTATTGAACTTTTTACCGTGTTTTACCCATCTTCTAGGAGTATTTGCAAATTTGCATAAAACTTAATTTTACCGCTTTTGTGAATTAAATTTCAAAAATTAAAGAGACATTGTTAAGATCAGTAAGTAAAATGTGGTTTAATAAGATGAAAATAATTTTTGATGAATAGTAACTTTTGACTTTTATTTACCACGATTAAAAGTAAATAGGGCAATTAAAGGTAAAAATGATATTATAATTACCCTAACACATGTCCTAATTATATTGGATAAATTTAATTCTACCAAAAACAACCTTAGGAATAAAATATGATTCTTTAGGTCCACTTGGATTAGATTGGGATATTTATTATTAGTTTATTTAAGGAAGAGTTAAAAGTGTTAAATTCAAAGTTTAATAACTAAAATATTTTTAATTTAGGGTTAAACATAAGATAAATTAGACTATAAATATTCATTAGAAATATAAAAAGATTTCCTAAATAATGGTATTTTATTTATAATTTTCAGACATTAAATAATTTAATTTATTTATGACACAATGATGATGCAGTAATTACCTTATTAATGAAATATTAAAATAATTGATATTATAAATATCCAAATAAATGTAAATTTAGACTTATGATGAATTAAACTAATTTTCTAGGTTAATACGACATGTTAGGGTTTATGAAATAAATTTTATTCTAAGTGATAAAGTTTTTATGGGTTTTAAAAAAATCAAATACTAAATAGTGTCAAAATTGACATAATTGAGTTTTTAAAATGAATACTATATTATTAATTGAGATAATATTCCTAAAAATATAAGGTTCAGCCAAAGGACTAAGATAAAGTTATATATATTAATAATGAATCACTTGGGGTTCGCTTGGCTTGTTATAGTAAGTTTATCAAACATATAATATAAAAATACAAAGAGACATGATAAATGTCAAACTATTTAACTAAGAGTTAAATCTAAAATATAAGGTTAATATGGAAACCAAACCTATCTAAAACCTATTGGTTGAGATTTTTTCTACCCATCACCACCTTATACTCAAAATAAATTATTTTGGAGCCATTATAAATCGAAAATAATTTTATTATAAAATAATATTTCAAGCTTTTCCTAAAGTGTCCCTCACCCCTCTTATAATAGGGCACTTCCCCTTCTCTCATAATCACACCTCCAAATCCATTTGGCTCAGCCAAAACCTACCCAAATATCCTTCTAACTTCCATCACATAAACCTAGAGTCCTTACTTTGATCAGAAATCCAACCTAAGGATCCCTTTTGATCAACTCAAAAAGAAACACCAAAGAAGAGGTAATAATTTCACCACCCTCTTTCAAGTTCTTTTCTTCTTCCACTTCCTCTTTCTTTTTTGTTTCCATACCAAAATAATAAATACAATACCTTATACATACTGTGATGTTATTATAAATATGGTACAACCATATTCATTATTCTATCCATCTTATAAATAACAAAGTCACCATACGTGTGTACGTACAACTTACCGCCTCCACGTCGTGGTGTAGTTTGTTATTCAAACACTTAATTATTTGGATGGGTATAATAATGAGTATAAATTATGTAAATAATAAATATAACATGTTAATGATTCTGTATATATTATATACCATCCAATTACATACGATTTCATCATCAATATAATGATATTGTCGCTTGTGCGTACGTACGACTTACCGTCTCCATGAACACGATGAGATTCATTCCCAATCGTAATCATTCAAGAATAATTTTTATTTAATTATTAAAAATAATGTTTAATAACTTAATATAATTCTGGATATGAATCAAATACATCCTATAATAACAAACATGACTTCCGTAACAAAACATATAAAAGAAAATGAATCGGTTAACAACCAAAACAATGATACTACTGAAATATCATTAACAAAGCAATATTAGAAGATCATATATGATATCATATTTACGTATTTGGTTATTTTATAATTTAATAAAAATTATTTAACCATTATAAAGGAGGTTAACCTACCCTATACTAAGGAAAAGTACAAGGTAAGGGGTTTTTATCTCACTTTTATTCCCGTGAGATTCTTGCTATATTTACCACTATTACCTTTTGTGTGGTGTATGTGCTGCCCATGATTCTATTGTTTGTGTAATATAATTTAATTTATGGGTATTTACATCATCATTTTATGATCCTTCTTTCATGGGGTGTATGTTTCGTAAGTTTTCAAATCGGTAAGGGAATTTCAAATTTCAATTTCCACTCATTCGGTTTTACGCGAACTTAATTGATTACTTTACTCCAAGATTATATGTGAAATCACTATTTATTTACTTGTGTAGTAATTTCCACTCCCCTTTATGTGTATATACTTTTTATACACATAATCACTCCATTTATAAACTCTCAAGTCTTCGATATAAACTTGATAAGAGTAATTTTAACTCAATTTATATTCATTGAGTTAAACATCCAAGTCATTGGTGTTGTTTTTACAAGAATACATGTGAATGCCCTATAATTGATTTACACTGAATATCCAATAACATTGAGTGTATTTATATTTTTAACACATAATTATGTCATTTATTTATCCTTAACCTAAGGATACAGTCTTTATAAAGAAATTCATCTCAACTTACATTCCATTGAGACTTCTTTGTTGTTATGCATCAATTCACTTTTATTTGGTGTATATACTATACTTTGACATAATATATCATGAATCCCTTTATTATCATGATATTATAAATCTTTTATTACCTCAATTATTTGTATTAAAGCATCTCTCATTTGGTCAGGAACTCTAACTAAAATATCATTTTAAATGTTTTAAAAATTTATTTTTTTAAATATTTCTCATTAATGTCCATGTTTTAAAAATGGGTTTAAGGTTTTATTTATATGGAAATTAATGTTTTAAAATTAAAATTACTTTTAAAATTTTCAATGTGGTATGGGACACTTTGATTCAAAAATCTATTTTAAACAGATTCTTGATAAATAGTGAGACTTTTAAATGTTTTCATGAAAAATGGATATTTCTCTCAAAGATTTTTACTGATCATTTTCAACTATGTCAACATCCTTTACGGGATATTATTCTTTATCAAGGTTGATTTATTATGATACAAATCTTTCATACTGTATTGAAGGTTTTGTGATATGTTTGACTGTGGATGTGTTATTTTTATACCATTCATGGTTTATGGGTAATGTATTGACGTTTCTTATGCTAGTTTTAATATGCATGTTTATGTTATGTTTAAACCTTTTCATATGAGGAATGCATTGGACTTAGTAAGTGAGGGGTGGAGCCCGCTATATCTCCTCGATGCATCTGTAGGTCTCATGATACAAACTAGTGTCTTGGCACAAGGCCTTGAAAAAAATCTTATTTGTAGTCTTGGGACAAGGCCTTGACTATGTGGTTATGAAGTCTGGCATTATGCATTCCATCATTATGAAATTGGCTATTGATATTACATGTGATTATTCGACTAGTATAATATCCATGTGAATAAGTAAATGGCATTATTTGATTTATCTTTTCCATATTATGTTGAAGTTTAAGTTTAAAAGGATTGTGTTCTAGTATTATACATTGCCTTAAATGTTTATTCTTACTTATGACAGTTTCTGCTATATTGTAATCCTTACTGAGCATATGATCTCACCCCTTTATTTTGTTTTATTTTTCCCAGGATGCAAAGAAGTATATTATGATTAACCTATAGGAATATGCTAAGGGATATAAGAGTGTTAAAAGTGGACACAATATTGTTTTTTTCATGATGTAATGTAAATATTATGTATGCATCTAGTACTTCCAAGGATACTAAATTGATCGGTCTTTCAGGACATGATTCTTTGTATCATGACAATGTTATGTAATAATGCACCTATTCTGGGTAACTGGGGTCGGGGCGTTACAGTTGGTATTAGAGGAAGTTTAGTACAAACCTTGGAAGCTAGATTTAGAAAAAACTCTGATTTGGAAACACTACCCTAAGATAGATATTGAGGATTAGTATAGAAGGACATATACAAATTTTGGTAATGTAAATATTATGTGGGTTTTCCAAGCAATACATCCCTATCTGGATATGATCAGGTAGAGACGACTCTGGAACAGATGTACCTAGGAGTGAAAACTCCAACAATGAGTTTTGGGCTTGACTCGGGGTATCCTGGTACACGACAACAGGCCTTATTGCACTCTTGGTTACGGCACTCCTGGGGGATATGATTAAGATAATTCACATTTTCTTTACAAACTGATTTGAAGGATTTTAATATAAGAGGAGAATAAATAACCTTGGTTAACCCTAAGGCATTTTCGATTTAAAATAAGGTGTTATGATATTCTCTAAATGATTTTATGACTCACTATGCTTTCTTGTGTTAGTCAATGGCTGGATTCCAAGGAAGTAATAGTAACATTGAACATGATGTACAAGGTGGGCACAATGGTGGAAATGAGAAACGAAATGGAATGTTGATAGGTGTAAAAGATACCATGTTCATGCCGAATCAGTTTTCCAAAAATATGATCAACAACATATATATTAACCAACTCCTGGACTCAAAAAAGAAGAGAAAGGTGGTGAATGATAAGAGCTCCAGTAGTGGAGACTATGGAGAAAAGAAAGATCAATTTCTATCATGCAGGAAATGTGGAAGGAGACACCTAGGAAAGTGTCTCAATGGAACAAATAAATGATTTATGTGCGGGAAATAAGGACATAAAGTAAATAATTGTTGAGGAAAAATGAAGAGTACTATGAAAAAATAAATAAAGATGATACCAAGAATCTATTTACAGTCATTTTATGTAAATGTAGGGGACCTGAGCATTACCCAAGTGAATTACCTATTCTATAGGATAACCTCTTGGTCAAGGAAGAACCTATGTAGAAATAAATGGATGGTGAAATGTTTAAAAGTATTAGTGCTCTTTGTTGATGGGATTACTTTGGAAGAATTTTCTCTTGTGTGTGTAACCCTGTAGTTTGTCATGTGAAAATTCTATTTTAGGAAGAATTATCTTTTCTATTGTTGATATAGTTATAAATAACCATTTGTGTTTATATGATCCTTGAATTTGAGGCAGTGACAAGCTATTAAATTTTGGGATAAAGATGTGAGGTATGAGATAACATTTGTGGTGAAATTATACTATGGTTATTTTGAGGAATTTATCTCATTTTGGGAATGTTATAAAATATAGTTTTTGAAAAAGGACAACACGTAGACCGTGTGACAACCCGTCGCGTCAGACAAAGCTATGAGAATCGAACCCACAACCAGAGTGCGATTGGGATTTATCGCCTACCACTGGACTACATGAAGTCCCTAGTTAGTGGGACTAATTCTTTTTAGTTAAATGATTTTATTGATCAATAATAAGTTGATTTGGGATCTTATGTCTTATCAAATGGATATCCTTAGTATAGGAAAATGATTTGGTGATTAAGTGATAAATGTTATTTTGGAAGATGTTCGCTTTGTTGGGAACACTATATGCCTAAGAAAAATAGAATACTATGGGATTTCATTTGAGGAGTAATGGTGTATTTTTATTTATGTTTTTATTGTGGATTTATAGCGATTTGGGTTATTTATTGAAATGATTAACCTATCACAGAGAATTTGTGATTAGGTTAATTACTTTTAAGTATGTGACTTTAAGAGCAGTCGATGTTATATGGAGATACAATTTAACGTGGAAGACTGAGTAATCAAATTATTCTAAGTTTTGAGTTTCAATATTATTTTAAGGACAATTGTTTATTAAATGGTATTTATTGAACTTTGGGTATTGTTGGTTTAATTTTAGAAATTAAGATTAGTATTTATTTCTCTAAAGTATTATCCTTTTTGGGGATCACCTGATCTTGTACTAACCATTTTGGTTTTGGTTAATCTCTAAATACAAGGTAAATATATATTTTATCCTTTGTGGATCATGTGATTCTCTAGAAGTTGATTCTATAGCTTCAGGTGTGACCAAGTCATCTTCAATACTCATCGTTTGAAAAAAAGATGAATTAGTGGTAAAAAATTTATTAAAGGATGGAAATCTACTTAAAAAGTAAGTATATATCTTTATGTTATTAGTCAATCTCATAAATAAATTCCTCAACCTTATGAAATGGAACTTAAAACAAAAAACATTTTCTATTTACTTTTCCTACTAGGAAACTAATGACTGTTTATCCTATCACAAGTTTGTGGTTTTCTTGTTGTTAACTTTCTCCTGATCATGTTTTCTATCACTCTCTATTAGAACTTGACACTTAGTTTATCTTTCATATCCATGTTTTCCTACATGGAATCCTAGTATGGGTTATCTTAGGTGATCTTTGTACTTCTCTTTCTTTCTTTTAAAGTGATAGTTTTATTGACTCTTTTTCTAATGTGGGAATTTCAATGAAGTTCCAAAGCCCAATTTTAAAATGGAGAGGATGAAATTTCCAAAATGGGGGAAGAATTTAACACCCCAAGATTTCATAGTAAGTTACTTTCTTTAAAGTAATTCAATAGCTTGCGCTACACGCAACACCGAGTTTGAGCGCACCAAGACTTACCAAACTAGCCGTTCAAAAAGCGATTATGAATAGTATTAAATGAATTTTGAATTTTATATACTCCATATAATTTCAGAATCCATATTATGTGTTTCTTAGACATAATATAAGAATAAATTCTTTTTTTCAGACAAAAGAAGTATTTTTCAAAAAATGCAAATTTACCACCTTTTAATGGAAAACCCTTTTTAAAACCAATATTTGACACTTTTATATATCCAATGTAATGAAATTAAATTCTTTTTTAGAATCAGGATATAAAAATTTATTTTGGATAATTTTTGGTACTTTTCTAATAATTTTCATATTTTGATGAATACTGAAAAATACTAAATTTTAATTGAATTTTTTTAATAGAAATAAATTATAGTGTTAAATTATTCATTTGAATTATTTGGAAGTATAATTAGATTATATTTTTATCATTTAATACAATTTAGGTCATTATAAGTAATTTCACATTTAAATTTGACATAAACACATGTCAATCCTTTGATAGTTTTTACTTTTTAAAAACCCACTTTTCAGTTTTGACAACGGAAATTAATTTTAAATTAATTACTGAAACTTATATGTTTTGAATTTGGTAAAATAGAATTAATTTTTGAATTCATAATATCAAAATTATCTTAGGGTATTTTTTTGGTATTTTTCTGAAAACATTCAATTTTTGATGAATAGTGAAATATAATGTTTTATTGTTTAAAACTGAATTTTTATTTAAATAATTATTTATTTTATTTAAATTTATTTTAATTAAAAATAGATATATAATACCAATATAAGTTTAATGTAATTCATTGGAGTCATTTTATAATAAAATTAGATATATAAAATTTTGTTGAACTTTTTACCGTCTTTTACCCATCTTTTAGGAGCATTTGCAAATTTGCATAAAACTTAATTTTACCACTTCTGTGAATTGAATTTCAAAAATCCAAGAGACATGATTAATATAAATAATTAAAATGTGGTTCAATAAGTTGAAAATAATTTTTGGCAAATAGTAACTTTTGACTTTTATTTACCACAGTTAAAAGTAGATAGGCTAATTAAAGATAAAAATGATATTATAATTACCCTAAAACATGTCCTAATGATATTGGATAAGTGTAATTAGACCAAACACAACTTTAGGAATAAAATATGATCCTTTAGGTCCACTTGGATTGGATTAGGACATTTATTATTATTTTATTTAAAGAAGAGTTAAAAGTGTTAAATTCAAAGTTTAATAAATAAACCATTTTTAATATAGGGTTACACATAAGATAAATTCGATTATAAATATTAATTAGAAAGCTAAAAGTATTTAATACATAATGGTATTTTATTTATAATTTTTATACATTAAATAATTTAATTTATTTATGACACAATGACGATGCATTAATTACCTTATTAATGAAATACTAAAATAATTAATATTATAAATATCCAAATAAATGTAAATTGAGACTTTTGATGAATTAAACTAATTTTATATGTTAATATGAAATTTTAGGGTTTATTAAATAAATTTTAATCTAATTGATAAAGTTTTTATGGGTTTCAAAAAAATCAAATACTAAATAGTGTCAAAATTGACATAATTGAGTTTTTAAAACAAATACTACATTATTAACTGATATAATATTTTTAAAAATATAAGGTTCAGCCAAAGGACTTAGATAAAGTTATATATATTAATAATTAATCACTTGGGGTTTTCTTGGCTTGTTATAGTAAGTTTATTAACCATATAATATAAAAATACAAAGAGACATGATAAATGTCAAACTATTTTACTAAGAGTTAAATCTAAAAGATAAAGTTAATACGGTGACCTAAACCTATATAAAACCTATTGGTTGAGAGGTTTTCAACCCATTTCCACCTTATCATAGAAATAAATTATTTTTGATCCATTAGAAACCGAAAATTATTTTATTATAAAATAATATTTCAAGCTTTTCCTAAAGTGCCCCTCACCCCTCTTATAAAAGGGAACTTCCCCTTCTCTCATAATCACACCTCCAAAGCCGTTTGGCTCGGTCAAAACCTGCCCAAATATCCTACCAACTTCCCTCAAATAAACCTATATTACTTACTTTGATCAGAAAGCCAACCTAAGGAGCCATTTTTATCAACTCAAAAGGAAACACCCAAAGAAGAGGTAATAATTTCACCACCCTCTTTCAAGTTCTTTTCTTCTTCCACTTCCTCTTTCTTTTTTGTTTCCATACCAAATTAATAAATCCGGTACCTTATACATACTGTGATGTTATTATAAATATTCTATAAGCATATTAGTTATTCTATCCATCCTATAAATGAAAAAGTCACCATACATGCGTACGTACAACTTATCGTCTCCACGTCGTGGTGTAGTTTTTTATTCAAACACTTCATTATTTGGATGGGTATAATAATGAGTATAAATTATGTAAATAATAAATAATTGTTAATGATTATTTATATATGATATAACATCCAATTACATACTATTTTATTATCAATATAATGATATTTTCACTCGTGCGTACGTACGACTTACCGTCTCTACGAACGTGATGAGATTAATTCTCCATCGTAATAATTCAAGAATAATTTTAATTCTATGATTAAAAATAATGTTTAAGAACTTAATATAATTCTGTATATGAATCAAATACATCCTTTACATAACAAATATGACTTACATAATAAAATATATAAAGGAAAATGAATCAGTTAACAACCAAAACAATGATACTACTGAAATATCATTAACAAAGCAATATTAGAAGATCATATATGATATCATATTTATGTATTTGGTTATTTTATAATTTAATAACAATGATTTAACCTTTATAAATGAGGTTAATCTACCCTATACTAAGTAAAAGTACATGGTAAGGGGTTTTCATCTCACTTTTATTCCTGTGAGATTCATTCTATATTTGTCACTATTACCTTTTGTGTGGTGTATGTACTGCCCATGATTGTATTGTTTGCATAATATACTTTAATTTATGTTTATTTATATCATCATTGGATGGTCCTTCTTTCATGGGGTGTATGTTTCATAAGTTACCAAATCGGTAAGGGAATTTCAAATTTTAATTTCCACTCATTCAGTTTTACACAAACTTCATTAATTACTTTACTCCAAGATTATGTGTGAAATAACTATTTATTTACTTATGTAGTAATTTACACTCCCCTTTATGTGGATATAATTTTTATACATATAATCATTTCATTGATAAATTCTCAAGTCATCGATATAAACTTGATAAGAGTAATTTTAACTCAATTTCTATTCATTGAGTTAAACATCCAAGTCATTGGTGTTGTTTTTACAAGAATATGTGTGAATGTACTCTGATTTATTTACACCGAATATCCAATCATATTGAGTGTATTTATATTTTTCATACATAATTATGTCATTGAATTATCCTTAACCCACTAATACGGTCTTTATAAAGGAATTCATCTCAACTTACATTCCATTGTGACTTCTTTGTTGTTATGCGCCAATTCACTTTTATTTGGTGTATATACTTTACTTTAACATAGTATATCATGAATCCATTTATTCTCATGATATTATAAATTTTTTATTACCTCAATTTTTTTTATTCAAGCATCTCTCATTTGGTTAGGAACTCTAACTAAAATATCATTTTAAATGTTTTAAAAATTTATTCTTCTAAATATTTCTCATTAATGTCCATGTTTTAAAAATGTTTTTATGGTATTATTTTTATGGACATTAATGTTTTAAAATTTAAATTCCTTTTAAAAGTTTCAAAGTGGTATGGGACACTTTTATTAAAAAATCTATTTTAAACAGCTTCTTGATAAATAGTGAGACTTTTAAATGTTTTCATGAAAATGAGATATTTCTCTCAAAGATTTTTACTGATCATTTTCAACTATGTCAACATCCTTTATGGGATATTATTCTTGATAAATATTGATTTATTATGATACAAATATTTCACACTTTATTTAAGGTTTTGTGATATTTTTGACTATGGATGTGTTATTTTATACCATTCATGGTTTATGGATAAATTATTGACATTTTGTTTGCTAGTTTTAATACAAATTTTTATGTTATATTTAAAACTTTTCATATTAAGAATGTATTGGACTTAGTAAGTGATGGGTGGAGCCTTCTATAGCTCCTCGATGCATCGGTAGGTCGCATGAGACAAACTAGTGTCTTGGCACAAGGCCTTGACAAAATCTTATTTGTAGTCCTGGCACAAGGCCTTGATTACATGGTTATGAAATCTGGCATTATGCATACCATCATTATGAAATTGGATATTGATATCACATGTGATTATTCGACTAGTATAATATCTATGTGAATAAGTAAATAGCATCATTTGATTTATCTTTGCCATATTATGCTGAATTTTAAGTTTAAAAGGCATGTGTTCTAGTATTATACATTGCCTTAAATGTTTATTCTTATTTATGATAGTTTCCTCTATATTGTAATACTTACTGAGCATCTAAGCTCACCCCTTTCTTATGTTTTATTTTCCCCAGGATGCAAAGAAGTATATTACGATTAACCTGCAGGAATAGGCTAAGGGATATAAGAGTGTTCAAAGGGGGCACAATGTTTTTTTCATGATATAATGTAAATCTTATGTATGTGTCTAATAATTCCAAGGCTACTAAACTTATTGGTCTTTTAGGACATGATTCCTTATATCATGCCAATGTATGTAATAATGCACCGATTCTGGGTAACTGGGGTCATGGCGTTACATTTGGATAAGATTAATGTTATATAACTATAAAAATAAAAAAAAATTCTAAAAACATCAATAATACATAATAGTTAATAAATGAGTCTTGAAAATAAATTTTAACACTTAATTATTATTTATAAAGAACCAAAATTGAGATTGCCAATGCTGCGCATGCACTACATCAGCACTGAGATTAATTTTTATACTTATCATGAATAAAATATAATTTTCATGTTCTAAGTTATTTATGTAAAATATTACTCATATAATATCATTATTTAATTATTTAATAAATTTAATAAATTTTATATCACAAAAATGTCTTCATGACATCACAAAAAATACTGTATTTTGTAAAATACCGTATTTATTTTACTATTCATCAAAAATGAAACTTTTTCATAAAATTATAAAAAATTCATATTAAGATAATTTTAACATTCTTAATTCAAAAATTAATTTTTTTTTCAAAATAAAATTATATAATTTAAAAATTAATGTTTTAAAATATATAACCATATAATAAATTATTTGTTTTAAGAAAAACTATTTAAATTAAAAATATTAATAAATATAAAAACAAATTATTCTATAAGTACCTGGGTTTTTTACATTCTCCCCCTTTTGAAATTGTGTTCTCACAATTTTATTCACTTATTAAACAAGTGGGGGTACTTTTCCCTTATAGCATTTTCATATTCCCATGTTGCTTCTTCTACGATGTGGTTTCTTCACAAAACCTTAACATAGTAAATTATCTTATTCTGAAAATTTTTCTCTATACAATCAAGAATATAAACAAGTTTATCTTCATAAGAAAGGTTCTCTTCTAGCTGAACTACTTATAGGCTCAAAACATGAGATGAATATGGCACATACATTCTTAACATTGAAACATGAAAAACATTGTATACCTAAGATAAAATCAGAGGCGAAACTACTTAGTAGGAAAATGGTCCAACTTTCTCAAAGATTTCGAAAGGTACAATGAATCGTGGACTTAACTTTAATTTCTTTCCAAAAAACATAACAGTTTTTGGAGGAGAGATTTTAAGGAAAATATGATCACCTACCTCAAAATAAAGGTCTTTCCTCATGTTATCTGCAAAACTTTTTTTACCTTCTTTGACCTGTCCTCATGTGCCACTGAATTAACTGAATTTTTTTTATGCAAATTCCTCTACTAATTATGGTCCCATCAACTTCCATTCCCCTACTTCATCCTAAAATGATGGAGTTCGACACTGATTTCCATATAATGCTTCAAAAGGTGCCATTTGTATACTGGAATGAAAATTGTTATTATAAGAAAACTCAACTAAAGAAAGATATTGATACCAAATTCCCTAGTAATCTATTGAACAAGATCACAACATTTCCTTCAATTTTTGAATTGTTTGTTCTGACTGCCCATTAGATGAGGATGAAAAGATGTGTTGAAATTTAATTCTATTCCCAACAAATTTTAAAGGTCTTTCCAAAAGTTAGAAGTGGACCTAAGATCATGATATGATACAATACAGAGGGGAAGTCTGTGTAACCTGAAAATTTATTTGAGGTGTAGTTGAGAAAGATGATCTAGATAAAGTGTGTCTCGAATAGGAGGTAAATGAGTAGATTTAATCAAACGATCAATAATAACCCAAATTACATTGTTACCTTGATATATCTTTGGTAGTCCCACCATGAAGTCCGTGAATATATTTTCCCATTTCCACTCTAGCACTAGAAAAGGCTGAAACACCCCCTTTGGTAATTTCTACTCTGCTTTAACTTGTTGACATGTCAAACATTTCATGGTAAAATCTACAATATCTTTTTTCATTCCATCCCACTAGTAATACTCTTGATGATCCCTATACATCTTAGTGTTGTCAGGATGAATTGAAAACAGAGAACTACGAGCTTCACATAACAACTCTTTTTTCAACTATGAATCACAAGGAATAAATAATCTCTTTCCAAACCTCAAAATATAATATTTATCAACATTAAATTTAGTCAACTTACCTTTCTTAACCAGTTCTACCTTTTTCTGCAACTCACAATCTTCCTTATGTTGTTTCTTAATTATGTCTAATAGAGACAATTTCACTAATACCTGAAACAAAATAGAGGTATTTCCTACACCAAGAACTTCCAAGCCAAAATTTATCAAATCATTAACCAACAGGTCATGTTCCAAACATATCATGGTTAATGTAGCATTATTTTTCTAACTCAAAGCATCGACCACTATGTTTACTTTTCCAAGATAGAAATGGATCATGAAATCATAATATTTGATTTATTCCAACCGTTTTCTCTGTCTCATGTTCAATTACTTCTGAGTAAATATATACTTTAAACTTTTATGTTCATTATATATTTTACATTTTACTCCATATAAATTATTCCTCTAAATTTTTAACATAAAAACAACAACAATTAATTAAAAATCATGTGTAGGATAATTTAACTCACGAGGTTTCAACTGTCACGAAGCATAAGCAATTACCTAATCATTATGCATCAGAACACAACCAAGTCCCTTCAAATAATCATCACTATAGATAAAAAATTCACCAATTCTAGAAGGTAGGGTCAGAACTGGAGCATTCACCAATCTTCTTTTCAATTATTGAAAATAATCACCACATTCTTTTGTCCATATGAATTTAATTCCTTTTTGAGTTAACTTAGTTAGTGGGCTAGATAACTATGAAAATTTTTCAACAAACCTCTAGTAATAGCCCGCCAAACCAAGAAAACTATGAATCTCGGTTATATTTGTGGGTCTTGTCCATTCTTCAACAACTCTAATTTTAGCAGTATCAACAGTTATGCCATCTTTAGAAACAATGTAACCAAGGAAAGAATTTTGTTGTAACCAAAATTCACACTTGTGAAATTTTCCATACAATTTATTTTCTTTTAAGGTTTTCAAAACAACCCTTAGTTGTCTTTCATGCTCATATTTACTTTTAGAATATACCAAAATTTCATCAATAAACACAACCAAAAACTTATCCAAGAACTCATGAAATATTCTATTCATAAGATTCAGGAATATAATAGGTGAATTAGTTAAAAAAAATGATATAAAAACAAATTCACACTACTGGAAAATGGGTCTATACCCACAGTTTTGTGTATAACCGTGGGTATAGCCCCCCCTATACCCACGGTTTGGGAAACTGTGGGTATAGGGATAGTATCGAGACCTATACCCACGGTTTTAGAGAACCGTGGGTATAGGACCCCTATACCCATGGTTCTTGGCAAAACCGTGGGTATAGGTTTTTTTTGAAGACCTATACCCACGGTTTTGCCAAAACCGTGGGTATAGGTGTTGTTTGGAAGACCTATACCCACGGTTTTCAAAAACCGTGGGTATAGGTGGTATATTTTTCAACGACCTATACCCACGGTTTTGAAAAACCGTGGGTATAGAGTTCCCACAGTATGGCGGGAAACTAAAATTAGGCGGGATACGAAAAATTTTGCGGGTAGACATTTTTTCATATATTAAGATATATATTCAGATATATTAACATATAATAGAAAACAGCTGCAAGTTGGTTGGTCTGTTGGCGCGTGCTGGGCCGCGAGACTCCACACAAGTCACGGGATCGAATCCTCGGGAGAGGTTTTTTTGAATTTAAATACACAATATTAATATATATAGGTAGATAGATGAATATATGAAAGATATAAAATCCAGCTCGGTTGGTCCACTGCTGTGTGCGGCGCTGAGGCCTTACGGGTGGCGCTGGTTCGAAACCCGCCGTTTACGGTTTTTTATATAACATCTTTGTTATTAATATATTATAATAAAATTATCCTTATGTATACGAAAATAAGTTATCTCGGTTGGTTCGCCGAGTTGCATGGCCGAGCCTTCCTACGGGTGGCGCGGGTTCGAAACCTGCTGCTTCCAAATTTTGAAAATTTTAAATTTCCCACGGTTTTCAAACCGTGGGGTATGATCCCTGCCACGCTGTACAGCAACTCGTTGCTGTGTGAAACACCTATACCCACGGTTCTACAAAACCGTGGGTATAGGTCAAGACCCCTATCCCGACGCCGTTCCAGCCCACGGTTCCCAAAACCGTGGGTATAGCCTATACCCACGGTTTTGGGGGCTATACCCACGGTTTTGAACCGTGGGTATAGGTCGTTTTTCTAGTAGTGTCATAATGCCCATATCTTGTACGGAATGCAGTATTCTGAATGTATGCTTCCTTTACTTTCAAATGATGGTACCCCGAATTTAGATTAACCTTTGAAAAATACTGTGCTCCCTGGAGCTGATCAAATTAATCATCAATATGAGGAAAATGATTTTTTTATTAACACTAATGTTATTTGAGGCTCTATAATCAATTCATAGTCTCATTGAAACATATTTCTTTTTAACAAACAAGATAGAAGCACCTCATTGTGAAATGTTGGGTTGGATGAAGCCTTTATCTAATAATTCTTGTAACTAATTTTTCAATTCTAAAAGATCCATTTGATCTATTCGATAAGGGGGATTATAAATTTTCTAAATATCAGGAACTAATTCAATAGTAAACTCAAAATCTCAATCAAGAATAACACCAGAAAATCATCAGGAAATACATTAAGATACTCATTCACCACTAGCACATCATAAATCTGAATAGTTCCTTTATTTTCAACAATGTGTGCAAGATAACATTCATTTCAATTTTTAACAGTTTATTAGCTTCCTTATATGTTATCAATGGTATGGGTTCATTATTTTACACAAACCAAAACTCTTTCTGAAAGACAACTTCTTTGGCTCTACAATATATATAAGGCCCCAGCCTTAAACCTTACTTAATCTTGAGTTATTACAAGATTACACATTGAGGATCTTTTCAGGTTTATAGTTTTAGAGAATTAGATCATAAAACTTGCATTACATTCCACATTTAAACAAAGTGGTTACATAAAAGATAGTATTAATTTTTCCCATCAATGGAAACATATTTAAAATAAAACATGGATTCTTTCTTGACACTTCCTTGACACTATCATCATATCATGTACCCTTCCCTTGACCTATGAAAAACATTTCAAAAATTTGGGATGAGCATAAAAAGCTCAGTAAGGGATATAAAAATATGGAAAGGAAACATGAGTACATGTATACATAAGAATGAAATCATACTTTACCTATAAAACATAAGCACTTAACATACCTCATAAAATCATGAATAAATCATAGAAATCATAAGACATAAAGGTAACTTGAGGCATTCATAACATTCTTACGTAGGGATTAACCCTCTTGGTTATGTTTGGAATACCCATCACAGTATATTCCCTAAATCTCTTTGGACAAACCTGTAACGCCCCGACCCTAGTTACCCAGAGTCGGTACATTATTACATAACATTGGCATGATCACAAGAAAGATCAAATCTCGAAAGACCGATTGGTTTAGTAGCCTTGGAAACAATAGATATATTCATAAGTTTTACATTACATCATAAAATGAAAAACTACTACAACAATATAATTTCTCCATAATCCACACTCATATCCCCACATAATATCCCTGCAGTTCATTCATAATTTACTTCTTCACTTCCTGGGAAAAATAAAACATAGAAAAGGGGTGAGCTCAAATGCCCAGTAAGGATAACAATATAGCGGAAATTTTCATAAATAAGAATAAACATTTAAGGCAATGTATAACTAAAACAAAAGCCTTTCAAACATGAACTTTCAACATGGTATGGCATAAATAAAATGAAATAATTCCATTTACTTATTCACATGGATATTCTACTAATCGAATAATCACATGCAAAAATCAATAACCACTTTCATAATGTTGGAATGCATAATGCCAGACTATCATAACCACATAGTCAAGGCCTCGTGCCAAGACTACAAATAAGATTTTGTCAAGGCCTTGTGCCAAGACACTAGTTTGTCTCATGAGACCTACCGATGCATCGAGGAGCTATAGCGGGCTCCACCCGTCACATATTAAGTCCAATGCATTCCCTTATGAAAAGGTTTAAACATAACATAAACATTCGTATTAAAACTAGCATACGAAATGTCAATACTTTCACCATAAACTATGAATGGTATAAAAATAGCACATCCACAGTCAAACATATCACAAAACCTACAATACAATATAGAAGTTTTGTATCATAATAAATCAACTTCAAATAATCTTAAAATCCATCAAAGGATGTTGACATAGATGAAATCAAAATTCTTTTTAAAGAAATATCTACTTTTATTTTGAAATCATTTAAGATCCATATAAAATAAAACATTTTCTTTGAAAATATTCTTATAAGCTTGTAAGGGAAGCTTTGAAGATTTTATAACAGCGGAAAATAGCCGCACCCGCCGTATAAGTTAAAAAAAACATTCTTACCTTAATTCTGTCGAAAAGGTTAAAAAGGACCTTGTTTTGAAAACGACGGAAAGATTCCTTTATAAACCTCTTATAAAAAGTCAAACAAGGGTACAAATGACTTTAACCCATATTCTTGTAAATAATAAAAATGTTTTGAAATACATTTTTAAGAAACATGGATATGGATGATAAAGAGATCCCAGTAGATTATTACGTATAAACAACCTCGGATAATGAAGAGATTGTGAAATAACCCTTACCTTGTACTTTTCCTTGGTTGGGGTAGGTTAACCTCCTGTATGATGGTGAAATAATTGTTATTAAATTATACAAGAATCATATATATTAATATGATATCATATATGATCTTTTAACATTGATTTGTTAATAATATCTTAGAATTATCGTCGTTTCGGGTGTTAACTTACTCATTTTATTTTATATGTTTTGTTACATAAGCCATGTTTGTTGTATCTTATTCATATCCAGAATGATATCAAGTCCTTAAACATCATTTTTAAATCATCAAATGATAATTATACTTGAATGGATACGATGGAGAATGAATCTCATCGCGTTCGTGGAGACGGTAGTCCGTACGTACGCACGAGCGACAATATCATTCTTTTGATATTAAAATAATATATAAATGGATGGTATATAATATATACAGAATCATTAACATGTTATATTTATTATTTACATGAGTTACACATCATTATTATACCCATCCAAATAATAATATATTGAATAACAATTACACCACGACGTGGAGACGGTAAGCCGTACGTACGCACGTATGGTGACATGTTATTCAAAGGGTGGATAGAATAATGAATATGGTTGTACCATATTTATAATAACATCACAGTATATGTGAGATACTGGAGTTATTATTTTATAATGGTAAGAACAAAGGAAGAAGAAGTGGAAGAAGAAATGAACTTGGAGAAGGGTGGTGAAATCATTACCTCTTCTTCGGGTTCTTCCTTTTGATTTGATCAAAAGGGCTCCTTAGGTTGGCTTTCTGATCAAAATAATGCCTCTAGGTTGTAGTGAGGGATGTTGGGAGAGTATTTGGGAAGAGTTTGGCCGAACCAAAAGGCTTTGAAGGTGTGAAGAAATGGGAAGGAGGAGTGACCTTTTATAAGAGGGGTGAGGGGCACCTTTGGAAAAGCTAGAGATATTAGTTTATAATAAATTCATAATCGGTTTCCAATGGCTCCAAAGTTGACTATTCAAAGGTTAAGGTGGGGATGGGTCGAAAACAACTCAACCAATAGAATTTAGATAGGTTTGTGTACTTATATTAACCTTATCTTTAAGTATTAACTTTAAGTTAATTAGTTTCACTTTTACAATGTCTCTTTGTATTTTTATATAATATGGTTAATAAACTTACTACATACATCCAAGCGACCCCCAAGTGGTCCACTAATGACGAAACTATCATGATATAAGTCTCTTGGCTGAACCTTATATTTTTAGGAATTTAATATCAATTAATAATATAATATTTGTTTTAAGAACTCTTTTATGTCAATTTTGACACTATTCAATAGTTGATTTTTGTGAAACTCATAACAGATTGATTAATTAGAAAAAAGTCAATTAAATCAATCCTAATATATCATATTATCCTAGAAAATTATTTTAATTCATTAAAAGTTTCATATTATATTTATTTGG
Source organism: Viscum album (assembly GCA_963277665.1). Classification (NCBI taxonomy): domain Eukaryota; kingdom Viridiplantae; phylum Streptophyta; class Magnoliopsida; order Santalales; family Viscaceae; genus Viscum; species Viscum album. Next base: position 297,491,420 of record OY728137.1, on the reverse strand, counting down.
GTATTTATAATATCAATTATTTTAATCTTTTACTATTATAGTAATTACTGCATCATCATTGTGTCATAAATAAAATAAATTATTTAATGTCTAAAAATTATAAATAAAATATAATTATGTAGGAAATCTTTTTATCTTTCTAATGAATATTTATAATCTAAAATCCAACATATATAACCCTATGTAACAATTGTTTTTCTAAAAGATATATGCTTGTGTCATTTTTGTATTCATTTTAACTTAATTAAAATAAAGTGTCATTATCACTTACAAGTGGATCCATGGGGTCCCAAAATCGACCCAAAGATGTCCATGGTCGACCATGTATCAACCAATAGGGTTAAGACACGTTTTAGGGTAATTTATTATTATTATAATATTATTTGTTTTACCCTTATTTACCGGATTTACCCTTAACCATGGTAAATAAAATATTTACCGCAGTAATTATTCAAAATGTCTAAAAATAAAAGTTACCTATTTACACAATTTGAACATCCTGATTCCAAATATGGAATCCATTTTCCTAAATTCAAAACACAGAAGTGGCAGAAATTAATTTAAAATTAATTCCCGCTGTCAAAACAAAAAGCGTGTTTTTAAGAGATAATAACTATCAAAAGATTGACACTTGTTTATGTTCGGTTTAATTGTAAAATTATGTCCAATGACCAAAATTATATTAAATGGTAAAAATATATTCTAAATATACTTTAAAATAACTCAAATTCATAATTTATCACTATTAATTATTTTGATTAAAAAGTTGTTTTTAATTAAAATTTAGTAATTTTCACTATTCATCAAAATATGAAAGTTATCCGAAATGTACCAAAATTTCACCTTAGGCTAAATTCGATATTACGAATCCAAAAATGATGTCCATTTTGAAATATAAAATATATATAATTTCAAAAATTAGGTATTACTATTCATAACGGCTAGTTTAATTAGTTGTGGTGTGTGTTAGAACTCGAGGTTGCGTACAACACACGCTATCGCATTATTCGAAGGGAAACGTACCGTGGAAGCTTGGGGTGTTACATTCTCCCCTCCTTCAAATAATTGCGTCCTCGCAATTTCTAGGGTATTACTGCATAAAAAGACTCGGGTGGTTCTTCATCATAAGTTCCTCGGGTTCCCACGTTGCCTCTTCCATCTTATGATTTCTCCACAAAACTTTTACCAGACGCGTCGTCCGGTTTCTTAGTACTTGTTCTCTTGTATCAAGAATCCTGACAAGCTCTTCACAATAAGACAGATCGGGTTCTAGTTCTAATTCCTCATAGGTGAGTACATGCGTTGGGTCAGGCATGTATTTTCTCAACAGAGATACGTGGAACACATCGTGAACTTTGGAGAGACTTGGCGGCATTGCCAATCGGTAAGCTACAACCCCAATTCATTCTAGAATTTCGAAGGCTCCGATGTACCTGGGACTCAATTTATCTTTCTTACCAAAACGTATGACTCCCTTCCATGGAGATACCTTCAGGAAAACATGATCACCGACTTGAAATTCCAAATCCTTCCTTCGATTATCGGCATAGCTCTTCTGCCTATTTTGAGCTGCTTTGATGTGATTTTGGATTACCTTCACCTTTTCCACCGTTTCCTCCACCAGTTCTGGGCCTACAAGTTTTCTTTCACCAACCTCATCCCAACAGGTTGGTGTACGACATCTCTTTCCATATAACGCTTCATATGGTGCCATCTGAATACTCGAATGGAAGCTATTGTTATAGGAAAATTCTACCAGTGGTAAATATTGATCCCACATACCCTGAAAGTCAAGTGAGAAAGATCTCAACATGTCTTCTAGGGTTTGAATAGTCCGTTCTGATTGTCCATCTGTCTGAGGGTGGTAAGCAGTGCTCAAATGAAGTTCAGTATCCAGGGATTTCTGAAAACTTTTCCAAAATCTTGAAGTAAAACGGGGATCACGATCAGAAACAATCGATAGGGGAACTCCATGAAGTCTCACAACTTCATTAATGTATAGTCTTTCTAGACGTTTCAGGGGTAGATCTTCTCTTATAGCAAGAAAATGTGCTGACTTGGTAAGACGATCAACAATAACCCATATTGCATCATTCCTTCTAGGAGTCTTTGGTAGCCCCATGACAAAGTCCATCGTAATATTGTCCCATTTCCACTTCGGTATGGGAAGAGGTTGCATGACTCCTCCAGGATGTTGCCTTCCAGCTTTCACCTGTTGACAAACCATACATCTTGACACAAAATCAGCAATCTCCCTCTTCATGTTGTCCCACCAAAAATGTTCCTTCAAATCTCTATACATTTTGGTGCTCCCAGGGTGTATAGAGAAATTGGAACTATGAGCATCATCCATCAATTCCCTTTTTAGATCAGGTATATTGGGAACACAAAGTCTCTTCCCGAATTTCAAAATTCCATCTTCATACACAAAGTCTCTCAATCTCCCATCATTCACAGCTTTAATCTTCTTTTGAAATTCTTCATCATCGGTCTGAGAACTCTTAATCCTTTCTAGTAAAGATGGTTTGGCAACCATTTGAAAAAGAAATGATGTTTCGCCTTCCCTGGTTATTCCCATGTCCATCTTTACTAGATCCATGAAAATTGGATCCCTTTCAATTCTCATATTGTTCAAAACTCCATTATCTTTTCTACTCAAAGCATATTCCACCTTGTTTGCCTTCCCCGGGTGGTAGTGTATCGTACAATCATAATCCTTGAGTAATTCAAGCCATCTCCTTTTCCTCATGTTGAGTTATTTTTGTGAGAAAATATACTTCAAACTCTTGTGATCAGTATAAATCTCACATTTTTCACCATAGAGGTAGTGCCTCCATATCTTCAAAGCAAAGATCACAGCTGCTAACTCGAGATCATGAGTAGGATAGTTTTGTTCATGAATTTTCAACTGTCATGATTCATAGGCAATAAATCTATCATTCTGCATAAGGACACAACCAAGTCCTTTCTTCGATGCATCACTATAAATAACGAACCCATCATTCCCCGATGGCAGAGTCAATATAGGAGCATTGACTAATCTTCTCTTCAGTTCTTCGAAACATTCTTCACACTCTTTTGTCCAAACAAATTTAACCCCTTTACGTGTGAGCTTTGTTAATGGGTTAGCCAATCGGGCAAAATTCTGGACGAAACGTCGATAATAACCTGCCAAACCAATAAAACTGCGTACCTCAGTTATACTCGTAGGTGCTGGCCATTCTTGGATTGCCTTGGTCTTAGAAGGATCAACAGAGATTCCATCTTTAGAGACAATATGGCCAAGAAAAGAAATCTCCTGAAGCCAGAATTCACACTTGCTAAACTTCCCATATAATTCATGCCTCCTCAGAGTCTTCAAGATAATGCACAAGTGATTTTCATGATCTTCGTAGGTTTTGGAGTATACCAAGATATCATCAATAAATACCACCACAAATTCATCAAGATACTCCTTGAAAACTCTATTCATCAGATCCATGAATATAGAGGGTGCATTAGTCAATCCAAACGGCATTACGGTAAACTCATAATGCCCGTACCTGGTTCGAAATGCTGTCTTCGGAACGTCTTCCTTCTTCACACACAACTGATGGTATCCAGATCGAAGGTCAATCTTTGAAAAGTATTGAGCTCCATGTAGTTGGTCAAATAAATCATCAATACGAGGTAGGGGATACTTTTTCTTTATCGTTATAGAATTGATCTCCCTGTAGTCGATACATAACCTCATAGATCCATCTTTCTTTTTAACAAAAAGAACAGGGGCTCCCCATGGAGAAACACTAGGGCGAATAAATCCCTTATTACTCAATTCCTCTAGTTGTTTCTTTAGTTCAACTAATTCTACAGTGGCCATTCTATAAGGGGTCTTTGATATAGGCCTTGATCCAGGAATCAAATCAATGGAAAACTCAACTTCTCGTTCTGGAGGATGTCCAGGTAAATCTTCCGAAAATACATCTACAAATTCTTTCACAACAGGTACATCCTCTATTTGAACATTCCTTTCCTCACCGACAGTTATTTCATTCTCTTCCTCCCCAATAATTGAATTTAGTTGAGCTACTGGGGGTGGATCTAAATAAGAATTAGGTGGTGACGATTCTGCTCTAAAAATAAGGTGTTCCTTATCATTATCATCAAGAATCGTAACCTCTTTCTTCTTACAATAAATCTTCGCATCATAGTCCGAAAGCCAGTCCATACCAAGGATTATATCAAACTCAATCATAGGTATGACGACGAGATCAGCAGATAAAGAAAATTTATGTGCTCTAATGGGGACTGATTCACAAAACTTTGTTGCAACGATACTTCCCTTAGGAGTTTTAACTGACAACTCCCTTATTAAATCAAATTGGAAATATCTAATTTTCTTAGAAAACTGGGAAGATATGAAACAATGCGATGATCCAGAATCAAATAATGCATTTTCTAAACTTGAGGAAACCATTAAATTACCTGCCACCACGTCTTTCGGAGCTTCCACCTCAGCAGTAGTGATAGCATAAGCCTGGCCTTGATCCCTTGGCCTTTTCTGAGGTAAGTTCTCCTGACGCTTAGGACATGCATTTTCATAATGCCCCATCTCCCTGCAATTGTAGCACTAAACGTTGGTAGCTTCCTTCTTCCCCTTGCAATCACGATCTTGGTGGGATTTTTCACCACACTTGTAACAGACTCCCATTCCCTTCAAGCAAGCACCGGGGTGTTTCTTCCCGCATTTACCACAAGATGGATATTCAACCTTTCCCTTCTTCCCCTTATTTCCATTCCCAGATTGATCAGAAGGTCTCTTCTTCTCTTGCTTTGCTTTAAAGTCATAAGACTTAGAGAATTCCTTTTCGGTCTTCATAGCACATGAGACAATGTCTTTGTACGATGAAAAGGATTGTGAGACTAATGCTCGACGGAGAAATGGTTTTAACCCATCAAAGAAACGATCAATCTTACTTCTTGGGTTGCGAATATAATCTCCAGCATACCTTGCTAACCTTGTATAGTTAGCCTCATACTTTGTGACATTCTCATCCTCCTTCTGTCTCAGACTTAGAAATTGCCTTTCCATATCTGCTCGATGGTCGCGAGGGAAGTATTTTTCTAAAAATAGATCTTTGAACTCCCTCCATTCCATATTTGATACTTCATCATCTTCCTTCATGTTTTGAATCAATGACCACCATTGATCAGCATCTCCAGTGAGGCGGTAAACTGCCATGATAACTTTTTCCCTTTCACTGCTCCCCAAAGCCTGAAATATTTTCTCTAGGGAATTTATCCATTGCTCAGCTACTAAGGGATTTGTACTCCCATTGAACGTGGGTGGTTGTTGCCTCATGAATCGATCTAACATTGATCCTCCACGCTGCGGATCAGGGTGCTCCATACGGGTAAGGTTATTATTCATAACCTGAGTAAGTTGTCCCAGTATGGTGATTAGCTGATCGGCACCAGTTGCATCACCATCCCCACTATAATTATCTTGAGCAGGAGGGCAATCCCTACATGGAGTGCGTGTATTGATACGGTTTCCATTTCTTCCACTAGGCGCCATTTCTAAACAATGGCATAAACTAGATCAGTTTATGAATCAAAATACACAATCCCATACTTATAGATAACTTAACATAAATTGAACTATTTATGGATATAATCCATAATCATAAAAATGTTTTCTTTGAGGAATTATATACTCATAAACCCTTCATAATGATTTGTAAAGAAAATGAGAGTTATCCTAAGAATATCCCCCGGGAGTGTCGTAACCAAGAGTGCAGCAAGGCCCGTTGTCGTGCACAGTTCCCGTTCGAGTCTAGCTCAAAGCGGTGTTTTCGGGTTTTACCCCTAGGTACATCTGTGCCAGAGCAGCCTCTACCTGCTCGTATCCAGACAGGGATGTATTGCTCGGAAAACTCACAAAATCTCTACAATACCAAAATTCTAGGAAGTTCTTCTATACTAATCCTCAAAGTTCATCTTAGGTCTACGTGCTCTAATCAGAGTTTATCTAAATCTAGCTTCCAAGGTTTGTACTAAACTTCCTCTGATACCAACTGTAACGCCCTGAACCTAGTTACCCAGAGTCGGTGAATTATTACATAACATTGGCATGATCACAAGAAAGATCAAATCTCGAAAGACCGATTGGTTTAGTAGCCTTGGAAACACTAGATATATTCATAAGTTTTACATTACATCATAAAATGAAAAACTACAACAACAACATAATTTCTCCATAATCCACACTCATATCCCCACATAATATCCCTGCAGGTCATTCATAATTTACTTCTTCACTTCCTGGGAAAAATAAAACATAGAAAAGGGGTGAGCTCAAATGACCAGTAAGGATAACAATATAGCGGAAATTTTCATAAATAAGAATAAACATTTAAGGCAATGTATAACTAAAACAAAAGCCTTTCAAACATGAACTTTCAACATGGTATGGCATAAATAAAATGAAATAATTCCATTTACTTATTCACATGGATATTCTACTAATCGAATAATCACATGCAAAAATCAATAACCACTTTCATAATGTTGGAATGCATAATGCCAGACTATCATAACCACATAGTCAAGGCCTCGTGCCAAGACTACAAATAAGATTTTGTCAAGGCCTTGTGCCAAGACACTAGTTTGTCTCATGAGACCTACCGATGCATCTAGGAGCTATAGCGGGCTCCACCCGTCACATATTAAGTCCAATGCATTCCCATATGAAAAGGTTTAAACATAACATAAACATTCGTATTAAAACTAGCATACGAAATGTCAATACTTTCACCATAAACTATGAATGGTATAAAAATATCACATCCACAGTCAAACATATCACAAAACTTTCAATACAATATAGAAGTTTTGTATCATAATAAATCAACTTCAAATAATCTTAAAATCCATCAAAGGATGTTGACATAGATGAAATCAAAATTCTTTTTAAAGAAATATCTCCTTTTATTTTGAAATCATTTAAGATCCATATAAAATAAAACATTTTCTTTGAAAATATTCTTATAAGCTTGTAATGGAAGCTTTGAATATTTTATAACGGCGGAAAATAGCCGCACCCGCCGTATAAGTTAAAAAAAACATTCTTACCTTAATTCTGTCGAAAAGGTTAAAAAGGACCTTGTTTTGAAAACGACGAAAAGATTCCTTTATAAACCTCTTATAAAAAGTCAAACAAGGGTATAAATGACTTTAACCCATATTCTTGTAAATAATAAAAATGTTTTGAAATACATTTTTAAGAAACATGGATGTGGATGATAAAGAGATCCCAGTAGATTATTACGTATAAACAACCTCGGATAATGAAGAGATTGTGAAATAACCCTTACCTTGTACTTTTCCTTGGTTGGGGTAGGTTAACCTCCTGTATAATGGTGAAATAATTGTTATTAAATTATACAAGAATCATATATATTAATATGATATCATATAAGATCTTTTAACATTGATTTGTTAATAATATCTTAGAATTATCGTCGTTTCAGGTGTTAACTTACTCATTTTCTTTTATATGTTTTGTTACATAAGCCATGTTTGTTGTATCTTATTCATATCCAGAATGATATCAAGTCCTTAAACATCATTTTTAAATCATCAAATGATAATTATACTTGAATGGATACGATGGAGAATGAATCTCATCACGTTCGTGGAGACGGTAGTCCGTACGTACGCACGAGCGACAATATCATTCTTTTGATATTAAAATAATATATAAATGGATGGTATATAATATATATAGAATCATTAACATGTTATATTTATTATTTACATGAGTTACACATCATTATTATACCCATCCAAATAATAATATATTGAATAACAATTACACCACGACGTGGAGACGGTAAGCCGTACGTACGCACGTATGGTGACATGTTATTCAAAGGGTGGATAGAATACTGAATATGGTTGTACCATATTTATAATAACATCACAGTATATGTGAGATACTGGAGTTATTATTTTAGAATGGTAAGAAAAAAGGAAGAAGAAGTGGAAGAAGAAATGAACTTGGAGAAGGGTGGTGAAATCATTACCTCTTCTTCGGGTTCTTCATTTTGATTTGATCAAAAGGGCTCCTTAGGTTGGATTTCTGATCAAACTAAGGCCTCTATGTTGTAGTGAGGGATGTTGGGCAGAGTTTTTCTGAACCAAAAGGCTTTGAAGGTGTGAAGAAATGGGAAGGAGGAGTGCCCTTTTATAAGAGGGGTGAGGGGCACCTTTGGAAAAGCTAGAGATATTAGTTTATAATAAATTTATAATCGGTTTCCAATGGCTCCAAAGTTGAATATTCAAAGGTTAAGGTGGGGATGGGTCGAAAACAACTCAACCAATAGAATTTAGACAGGTTTGTGTACTTATATTAACCTTATATTTAAGTATTAACTTTAAGTTAATTAGTTTCACTTTTACAATGTCTCTTTGTATTTTTATATAATATGGTTAATAAACTTACTACATACATCCAAGCGACTCCCAAGTGGTCCATTAATGATGAACCTATCATGATATAAGTCTCTTGGCCGAACCTTAGATTTTTAGGAATTTAATATCAATTAATAATATAATATTTGTTTTAAGAACTCTTTTATGTCAATTTTGACACTATTCAATAGTTGATTTTTGTGAAACTCATAACAGATTGATTACTTCGAACAAAGTCAATTAAATCAATCCTAATATATCATATTATCCTATAAATTTTTTTTAATTCATTAAAAGTTTCATATTATATTTATTTGGGTATTTATAATATCAATTATTTTAATCTTTTACTATTATAGTAATTACTACATCATCATTGTGTCATAAATAAAATAAATTATTTAATGTCTAAAAATTATAAATAAAATATCATTATGTAGGAAATCTTTTTATCTTTCTAATGAATATTTATAATCTAAAATCCAACATATATAACCCTATGTAACAATTGTTTTTCTAAAAGATATATGCTTGTGTCATTTTTGTATTCATTTTAACTTAATTAAAATAAAGTGTCATTATCACTTACAAGTGGATCCATGGGGTCCCAAAATCGACCCAAAGATGACCATGGTCTACCATGTATCAACCAATAGGGTTAAGACACGTTTTAGGGTAATTTAGTATTATTATAATATTATTTGTTTAACCCTTATTTACCGGATTTACCCTTAACCATGGTAAATAAAATATTTACCGCAGTAATTATTCAAAATGTCTAAAAATAAAAGTTACCTATTTACACAATTTGAACATCCTGATTCCAAATATGGAATCCATTTTCCTAAATTCAAAACACAGAAGTGGCAGAAATTAATTTAAAATTAATTCCCGCTGTCAAAACAAAAAGCGTGTTTTTAAGAGATAATAACTATCAAAAGATTGACACTTGTTTATGTTCGGTTTAATTGTAAAATTATGTCTAATGACCAAAATTATATTAAATGGTAAAAATATATTCTAAATATACTTTAAAACCACTCAAATTCATAATTTATCACTATTAATTATTTTGATTAAAAAAGTTGTTTTTAATTAAAATTTAGCAATTTTCACTATTCATCAAAATATGAAAGTTATCCGAAATGTACCAAAATTTCACCTTAGGCTAAATTCGATATTCCGAATCCAAAAATGATGTCCATTTTGAAATATAAAATATATATAATTTCAAAAATTAGGTATTACTATTCATAACGGCTAGTTTAATTAGTTGTGGTGTGTGTTAGAACTCGAGGTTGCGTACAACACACGCTATCGCATTATTCGAAGGGAAACGTACCGTGGAAGCTTTAGGTGTTACAAAACCTTAACGTTTAACCCCTTTATGTTACCCAATGCATTGGAGAGCTATATCGGGCTCACCCGCCCTTAGTTTATCATAGAACCACCCGTCTTCATAATAATTCCCAAGAACCATAACATAATCGTATCACATAAAACATACATAAAGGAAACATAACATTTACACTTTTCAATTACAAGATATCAATACAACACATTGATATAAAAAAAATTATAAAAACCATTTTCAATACCAAAATAAAAGAAAAGTAAAACATGGTATTTATTTTTCTTTTAAAAAAAAGGTATGGCTTGTAGAGGAAGCCGAAACTCAAATAATGGTCACGGCGGTGGAGAAGTCGTTGTCGCCGCATACGTACGACAAAAACATTCCCTTTTGTCCTTTAGTAAAATGATTTGTATAAAAAGATTCTTTTTGGATAAACTTAAAAGTCAAAGGGGTTTATACACCGTATAAAAGAAGGTTGTGTATAAAACAAAATATGCCTCAATGAAAGGAGATTGAGACGAAGTCCCATACAAAGACGGTATCCTTGGATTAAGGATAAATCAATTACATAATTACATGTGACAAACTAATACACCAAATATAAGTGGATGTTAAGTGTAAAACAATCAGAGGTTATTCACACATATTCATATAATGACATATTCAAGGAGTACAAGCTTATCCCAAAGAATCAAAATTGGGTTAAGATGTTCCCTTGCAAAAATGTGACAGCCTAACGACATCACTACAAAATTCAGAAAATGAGTTGATGAGAGATAAAAAGGGTATCTCATCACTTGGACATAAAATTTAAATCCCTAAGTATATAGAAGAACATATCCCAACATAATGTTATGTGAATTAAAAGACATAATAAAAGAAGTCTTTTAAAAATAGGAGGGTGAAAGGTTCCCTTACCGACATGGGTATCTTTCGAGACATACACCCCGTGAAAGAAGGAAAATAAAAAATTGATGTAAATACTCATAAATGAAAGTATATTACACAATGAGTAAAATAATGGGAAGTACATACACCACTCAAAGTAAATTGTGGCAAATGTAGCATAAATATCATGGGAATAAAAGTGAGATGAAAAATCCCTTATGAAAACTCGGCAGCCTAACGACGCCACTTAAAACTTCCAAAAATGGATTGATGAGATCAAATAGGGTCTCTCATAATCTTAAAATAAAATGTACATCAAGAGGAATATAAAAGAACATCCCCCATCATAACAAAGAGGAGCTTAAAAGAAGTGACATAAAGGAGAGTACTTAAAAAGAAAGAGAGAGGTTAGATCTCTTACGAAAATTCAGCAGCCTAACGGCGCCACTCAAAACCTCCAAAATGGATTGATGAGAGAGAATAGGGTCTCTCATAATATGAAAATAAAAATTACAGTAAGATTAATATAAAAGAACATCCCAATCACAAGAAAGTTGAGTTTAAAAGGAATGACATAAAAGAGTGTACTTAAAAAGAGAGGAGTAGGATCCCTTACCTCGTGTCCGACTTGACTCGATCGTTCTTTAACGTCCTGAATAATAAACTTGAGTTAATTTCCACTTTATTAAGAACCTTTTTCAAGTTCATTATTCCTTTTATATTACTTATTTCCATGTTATAAACATTATGTAATCATTTAAGTTAATAATGTTTGTTTCGTCGATATTTGGTTCTTAAGTCGAAAGTGGACTTCTTACAATTACATGTTGTTCGTGTGGTCAAAGGTTCATTATATCCAGAATGATATTCATGATTTGGATATCATATATATCATATATATCCAGAATATACATGTATTTATAATATTACATAATCATTTAGAGGTAATAAATGAAATGCACCGTTCATAGTGACGGTAAGCCGTACGTACGCATGAACGCTACTTTCATTTCTATGTCATATTAATGGAATTAAAACCAAATGATAGGTATGTATATTTTAATTCCATAATTATATTCATCATTTATATGTAACATAAATCATATCTAGTAACTTTAAATCCATCCTTTATACATCCCACATATGGAATTAACGAATCAAATCACTTTGAGGGGGCGGTAGTCCGCACTTCCTAAAATGAAATTATTGTGTTTACCCACAATGGAAACCATAAAGGTATGCCAAAAAAGAAAAATACAGAAACAGAAACATATTATATATCATATATAAATATAGTGACATCTTAATGGCCACCTTTTAAGGTGTTATATGAGTGTTGAACAATCATAGTTTCATGAGGCATAAATTCGCCATCCACAGAAACAGTATGTTCTTTAACCATTTGATGTAGGTGTGTGTAAGTGTAGCTCGAATGATTATTATAAAAAAATCCTAGTATATTGAAGATACTGGAGTTGTTACAAAAGAAATGAATAAAAAGAGTTTAGGGGGTTGGAGAAGCAAAATAAAACAAAAGAACACAAGTGAAGACATTACCTTAAAACCGGGTAACTATTTTTGATTTGAGCTAAAAGGCTTCCTTGGGAAGACTTCTGACCAAAGTGAGGCTTCTAGGAGTAATAGAGGGATGTGGAGAGACAAAATGGGCAGGGGTTGGCCGAGCCAAAGGCTTTGGAAGTGTGGGTAAGGAGGTAGAGGTGGGGGCCTTTTATAAGAGGAGAGGAGGGGCACTCTTGGAAAGTAAAGAAATGTTACTTTATTTGAAAATGAGTTTCGGATTTAAAAGGTCCCACATTGATATAATTCTAGGATAAGGTTATAAGGTTTCTAAATCCACAAATACAATAGGTTTTGGACATGTTTAGGTCATAGATTTTACATTATCTTTTCATTTTATTTAAATCCTTTATTAATGAGTTAATCGCTGCATCATTATGATGTCATAAATAATTTTATTTATTTAATGTCTAAAAATTATAAAAAAAATATCATGATGTATGAAAGCATTTTATCTTTCCAATGACTATTTATAGTCAAAAGTCTGACTTGTATAACCCCATGTAAAAATTGTTTTAGTAAAACAACTCATGTTTGTGTCATTTTTACTTTTACATTAAATAAAAAGTTATTTATGTCATTTCCCAACCAAAGTGACTCCATGGGGTCCCCAAGTTGACCCATGGATTTTATTGGTCGTCCATGACACATCCAATAATGGTAGGACATGTTTCAAGCTCATATCATATTATTAAAACATTATTTTTACCTTAAACTACACTAATTACCTCTAATCGCGATTAAAACTTAATAAGTTACTATTCACCAAAAAAATATTTTAATCCCATTGAACCACATTTTACTTCTTAATGACAACCATGTATGTCGGATTTTTGAAATTAAAAACACAAAGGTGGCAAAATTTCATTTAAACGGAAAATCAGTTTTTATAAGTACCACTTAGTGGTTTCACTATTCATCAAAAATTAACGTTTTTCAGAAAATTACCAAAAATTCACCCTAAGATATATTTGATATTCCGAATTCAAAAATGTTGTCTATTTTAAAAAATTCATAACATATAAGTTGCATTAATTAATTTAATAATTAATTCCCGCTGTCAGAACAAATAGCGTGTTTTTATGAAACAATATATATCAAAAGATTGACACTAGTTTAAGTCAAATTTCAAAGTGAAATTAATTCCAATGACCACTATTTGATTAAATGGTAAAAATATATTCTAATTTCACTTTAAAACCAATTCAAAATATAATCTAATCATATAAATAAATTATATTAAAAAGAGGTTTTGAATTAAAATACAACATTTGTCACTATTCATTAAAAATTGAACTTTTTCGGAAAAATACCAAAAATTTACACAAAGTAAATTTTGATGTCCCGATTCTAAAGAATAATTTTATTTTTTCAAATATAACACATAAAATTGTCAAAAAGTGGATTTAAAAGAGCTTCTCCATCAAAAGGCGGTTAATTGACCTTTTAAAGAATATTAGAATGTTTACGCTTAAAATTGGATTCATTCGCATTTTTAATCCTCTAACATTTATTGTAAAAAGTAAAAATATTTGACAAACATATATAATCATTTTGTAGTTAGTTCTATTCATTCCCGCCATCACAACAACTAGGTGTTAACTACTATTTAAAATAATATTATTTTATTATTAGAGTGCAATGTAAGATTCCCAAGAAACTCGTTGTTGCGTGTTGGGTACGCCATCGAGCATAGCATCCCCTTTAAAGTTATATTAATATTTTATTCAAAAATGTGGATAAATGTGAAAATGTCATACTCTTTATTTACCTAGGGTGTTACATCCTTCCCCCCTTTTGGGAATTGCGTCCTCACAATTTTAAAATTGGGCTTGGAAACTTCATTGAAAATCCCACATCGGAACAAGAGTCAGTAAAACAATCACTTTAAAATAAAGAAAGATAAGTACAAAGGTCACCCGAGTTAACCCATACTAGGATTCCAAGTATGAAAATATGGACATGGAGGAAAAAAAGGGTTATTTTCTGATGGAGAGTGATAGTAAACATGTTTAGGAGAAAGTTAACCATAAGAGAATCACAAACTTGTGATGGGTTAAACGGTATTCGATTCCCCAGTAGGGAAAGTTAACAGACAACATTTTTGTTTTAAGTTACTTTTCATTGAGGAATTTATTTTTGAGCTTAACTAAATCATAATGAAACATACTTACTTGTCATGTAGACTTTCAACTTTTACTATATTCCTTAATCAAACTCATATTTCTCCAAAAGACGAGTATTTAGGAAGACTTGTTTGCATTAAGAGTACTATAATCAATTTATAGAGAATCAAATAATCCACAAAATAGAACTATATACTTCCCATGTCTTTAGACTCTAACCAAAACCAAAACCAAAAAGGTTAGTACAAGATCAGATAATCCAGAAAAGGATAACCCTTTATAAAAAGAAAATCTATTCTTAATCTCCAAAATTTGTCCAACAAAACCCAAAGTTCAACGAGGACCATTCGATAAACAATTTTTCCATAAAATTATTCAAAGTAAACCAAACTAAGATTGAAACCCAAATATTTGAAGGATTTAGTCACATAGTCTTCCAAGTTAAATCGTAACATTTATCTCCAAACAACATCAGTTGCTCCTAAAGTCTCGTATTGAAAAGTAATTAACCTAATCACATATCCTCCATGATAGGTTAATAATTTTCATAAATAAGCCAAAATCAACTTACTCTTAATTCATAAAGTCACCTAACTAAAAAAAAATAAGTCATACTAACCAAGGACTTCACGTAGTCTAGTGGTAGGCGATAAATACCAGTTGCACTTTGGTTGTGGGTTCGATTCCCGAAACTTTGTCCAACACGACGAGTTGTCACACGGTCTGCGTGTTGTCCTTTTTCCAAACTATATAATTCTCAAATCATCCCCCAAAAAGAGATAAAATCATCAAAAATAACCATAACATAAATTAACCTCAATTTTATCTCATGCCTTTCACTTCCATCATAACATATAGTAACCCATAATTACCTCAAAAGTAAGGATCATATAAACCCAAATGGTTCTTTATAACTATGTCCACAAAAGAACAGATAACTATTCCTTGAATAAAATTTTCATATATTAAACATCAGGGTTACACATACTATAAAATGTCTTCTAATGTAACCCCATCATCAAAAGAGACTTAATACTCTTAATAATTTCACCATAACTCTTGAAGCCCTTAAATGTTGACTTCTTACTCATTCAACATTCTTCATGTTCCATTAACCATTCCTTTCCAACTTATTCTGAAATACTTATTTCCTACAAACAAAATCATGAATCATATCCTAAGATTCCAAAATAGGAAAACAAAAGTTATGAAATAATCCATACCTTTGATTGGTCATTGTCAGTTTCTTCATCCTCAATTGGAATGGCATTAGGTATTGGTAAACGGATATTTGTACGATCTTGGTGATCCCATTCACGAAACTTCTTTATAGGACATGTGTTTGCATAATGACCATGCACACCACATTTAAAACATTCAATTAATCCCTCAGAAAGAACTTCCTTCCCTTTCCTCGAGTCAACTGGATGCTTCCTTTTTCCATGGCAGGTTTTTGCTTTATGACCTTCATTTCCACATCTATAGCATATTTCTGTCCCTTTGAAACATTTTCCTAGGTGTTTCTTTCCACATCTTTGACACATAGGTTTTTGAACACACTTACCATTATGATTGTTACCTGTAGTTCCGTAGGGATTTGTTTCTCGCATATATAATTCCTTAGATAAATCACCAAGGTTTAGGTGGAAAATCATGACTCCAGATAGTTGGTTGAGGATAAACACAAGAGTTCTCATTGCAGCTCCCATATCATTCAGTTGCTCGCTCAAAATACTGTCACAGTTTCCTTCACATCCACTATTACTTTGGTGCCTTCTAGATCCAGCCACTTACTAAAACCAAAAAGGTCAGTGTGAGTATATCAACAAAACCATAATGTACTAATGAGGAAGATAAACACTAAGATATACTTATTCATTCACTTTATCTAAAACTAGGACTCTTTTTGAAATCCTAACCATTATGGTAATGCCACTTATGCTTAAAGAATACCCTAACCTCTAAAGTTATCAAAACCGACCTTTGATACCAACTATAAGGCCCCATCCTTAAACCTTACTTAATCTTGAGTTATTACAAGATTACACATTGAGGATCTTTTCAGGTTTAGAGTTTTAGAGAATTAGATCATAAAACTTGCATTACATTCCACATTTAAACAAAGTGGTTACATAAAAGATAGTATTCATTTTCCCCATTAATGGAAACATATTTAAAATAAAACATGGATTCTTTCTTGAAACTTCCTTGACACTATCATCATATCATGTACCCTTCCCTTGACCTGTGAAAAACATTTCAAAAATTTGGGATGAGCATAAAAAGCTCAGTAAGGGATATAAAAATATGGAAATAAAACATGAGTACATGTATACATAAGAATGAAATCATACTTTACCCATAAAACATAAGCACTTAACATATCTCATAAAATCATGAATAAATCATAGAAATCATAAGACATAAAGGTAACTTGAGGCATTCATAACATTCTTACGTAGGGAGTAACCCTCTTAGTTACGTTTGGAATACCCATCATAGTATATTCCCTAAATCTCTTCGGAGAAACCTTAACATTTAACCCCTTCGCGTTACCCAATGCATTGGAGAGCTATATCGGGCTCACCCGCACTTAGTTTATCACGGAACCACCCATCTTCATAATAATGCCCAAGAACCATAACATAATCGTATGACATAAAACATGCATAGAGGAAACATAACATTTCCACTTTTCAATAACAAGATATCAATACAACACATTGATATAAAAACATTATGAAAACCATTTTCAATACCAAAATAAAATAAAAGTAAAACATGGTATTTATTTTTCTTTTAAAAAAAGGTATGGCTTGTAGAGGAAACTGAAACTCAAATAATGGTCACGGTGGCGGAGAATTCTTTGTCGCCGCATACATACGACAAAAACATTCCCTTTTGTCCTTTAGTAAAATGCTTTGTATAAAAATATTACTTTCGGATAAACGTAAAAGTCAAAGGGGTTTATACACCGTATAAAAGAAGGTTGTGTATAAAATAAAATATGCCTCAATGAAAGGATATTGAGAGGAAGTCCCATACAAAGACGGTATCCTTGGATTAAGGATAAATCAATTACATAATTACGTGTGACAAACTAATACACCAAATATAAGTGGATATTAAGTGTAAAACAATTAGAGGTTATTCACACATATTCATAGAATGATATATTCAAGGAGTACAAGCTTATCCCAAAGAATCCAAATTGGTTTAAGAAGTTCCCTTGCAAAAATTTGACAGCTTAACGGCATCACTACAAAATTCAGAAAATGAGTTGATGAGAGATAAAAAGGGTATCTCATCACTTGGACATAAAATTTAAATCCCTAAGGATATATAAGAACACATCCCAACATAATTTTATGTGAATTAAAAGACATAACAAAAGAAGTCTTTTAAAAAGAGGAGGGTGAAAGGTTCCCTTACCGACATGGGTATCTTTCGAGACATACACCCCATGAAAGAAAGACAATACAACATTGATGTAAATACTCATAAATGAAAGTATATTAAACAATGAGTAAAATAATGGGCATTACATACACCACTCAAAGGAAATTTTGGCAAATGTAGCATAAATCTCACGGGAATAAAAGTGAGATGAAAAATCCCTTATGAAAACTCGACAGCCTAACGACGCCACTTAAAACTTCCAAAAATGGATTTATGAGATCAAATAGGGTCTCTCATAATATTAAAATAAAATGTAAAGCAATAGGAATATAAAATAACATCCCCCATAATAACAAAGAGGAGCTTAAAAGAAGTGACATAAAGGAGAGTACTTAAAAAGAAAGAGAGAGGTTAGATCTCTTACGAAAATTCGGCAGCCTAACGGCGCCACTCAAAACTTCCAAAATGGATTGATGAGAGAGAATAGGGTCTCTCATAATATGAAAATAAAAATTACAGTAAGAGTAATATAAAAGAACATCCCAATCACAAGAAATATGAGCTTAAAAGTAATGACATAAAAGAGTGTACTTAAAAAGAAAGAGAGGAGTAGGATCCCTTACCTCGGGTCCAACTTGACTCGATCATTCTTTAACGTCCTGAATAATAAACTTGAGTTAATTTAAAATTTATTAAGAACCTTTTTCTAGTTCATTATTCCTTTTATATCACTTATTTCCATGTTATAAACATTATGTAATCATTTAAGTTAATAATATTTGTTTCGTCGATATTTGGTTCTTAAGTCGAAAGTGGACTTCTTACAATTACATGTTGTTCGTGTGGTCAAAGGTTCATTATATCCAGAATGATATTCATGATTTTGATATCATATATATCATATATATCCAGAATATACATGTATTTATAATATTACATAATCATTTAGAGGTAGGAAATGAAATGCACCGTTCATGGAGACGGTAAGCCGTACGTACGCATGAACGCTACTTTCATTTCTATGTCATATTAATGGAATTAAAACCAAATGAGAGGTATGTATATTTTAATTCCATAATTATATTCATCATTTATATGTAACATACATCATATATAGTAACTTTAAATCTATCATTTATACATCCCACATATGGCATTAACGAATCAAATCACTTTGAGGGGGCGGTAGTCCGCACTTCCTAAAATGAAATTATCGTGTTTACCCACAATGGAAACCATAAAGGTATGCCACAAAAGAAAAATACAGAAACATAAACATATTATATATCATATATAAATATAGTGACATCTTAATGGACACCTTTTAAGGTGTTATATGAGTGTTGAACAATCATCGTTTCGTGAGGCATAAATTCGCCATCCACAGAAACAGTATGTTCTTTAACCATTTGATGTAGGTGTGTGTAAGTGTAGCTCGAATTCTTATTATAACAAAATCCTAGTATATTAAAGATACTGGAGTTGTTACAAAATAAATGAATAAAAATAGTTTAGGGGGTTAAAGAAGAAAAATAAAATAAAAGAACACAAGTGAAGACATTACCTTAAAATCGGGTAACTCTTTTTGATTTGAGCTAAAAGGCTTCCTTGGGAAGACTTCTGCCCAAAGTGAGGCTTCTAGGAGTAATAGAGGGATGTGGATAGAAAAAATGGGTAGGGGTTGGCCGAGCCAAATGCTTTGTAAGTGTGGGTAAGGAGGTAGAGGTGGGGGCCTTTTATAAGAGGAGAGGAGGGGCACTCTTGGAAAGTAAAGAAATGTTACTTTATTTGAAAATGAGTTTCGGGTTTAAAATGTCCCACATTGATATAATTCGAGGATAAGGTGATAAGTTTTCGAAATCCACCAATCCAATAGGTTTTGGTCATGTGAAGGTCATAGATTTTACATTATCTTTTCATTTTATTTAAATCCTTTATTAATGAGTTAATCGCTTCATCATTATGATGTCATAAATAATTTTATTTATTTAATGTATAAAAATTATAAAAAAAATATCATGATTTAGGAAATATTTTTATATTTAAAATGACTATTTATAGTCAAAAATCTGACTTGTATAACCCCATGTAAAAATTGTTTTAGTAAAACAACTCATGTTTGTGTCATTTTTACTTTTACATTAAATAAAAAGTTATTTATGTCATTTCCCAACCAAAGTGACTCCATGGGGTCCCCAAGTTGACCCATGGATTGTCTTGGTCATCCATGACACATCCAATAAGGTTAGGACATGTGTCAAGCTCATATCATATTATTAAAACATTATTTTTATCTTAAACTACACTAATTACCTCTAATCGCGATTAAAACTTAATAAGTTACTATTCACCAAAAAATATTTTAATCCAATTGAACCACATTTTACTTCTTAATGAAAACCATGTATGTCAGATTTTTGAAATTCAAAACACAAAGGTGGAAATATTTCATTTAAATGGAAAATCAGTTTTTATAAGTACCACTTAGTGGTTTCACTATTCATCAAAAATTAAAGTTTTTCAGAAAATTACCAAAAATTCACCCTAAGCTATATTTGATATTCCGAATTCAAAAATGATGTCTATTTTAAAAAATTCATAACATATAATTTCAATTAATTAATTTAATAATTAATTCCCGTTGTCAGAACAAATAGCGTATTTTTATGAAACAATATATATCAAAAGATTGACACTAATTTAAGTCAAATTTCAAAGTGAAATTAATTCCAATGACCACTATTTGATTAAATGGTAAAAATATATTCTAATTTCACTTTAAAACCAATTAAAAAGATAATCTAATCATATAAATAAATTAGATTAAAAAGAGGTTTTTAATTAAAATACAACATTTGTCACTATTCATTAAAAATTGAACTTTTTCGGAAAAATACCAAAAATTTACGCAAAGTAAATTTTGATGTCCCGATTCTAAAGAAGAATTTTATTTTGTCAAATATAACACATAAAATTTTCAAAAAGTGGATTTAAAAGAGATTCACCATCAAAAGGCGGTTAATCGACCTTTTAAAGAATATTAGAATGTTTACGCTTAAAATTGGATTCATTCGCATTTTTAATCCTATAACATTTATTGTAAAAAGTAAAAATATTTGACAAACATATATAATCATTTGGTAGTTAGTTCTATTCATTCCCGCCATCACAACAGCTAGGTGTTAACTACCATTTAAAATAATATTATTTTATTATTAGAGTGCAACGTAAGATTCCCAAGAAACTCATTGTTGCGTGTTGGGTACGCCATCGAGCATAGCGTCCCCTTTAAAGTTATATTAATATTTTATTCAAAAATATGGATAAATGTGAAAATGTCATACTCTTTATTTACCTGGGGTGTTACAATATATCTTAGCATAACAAAAAGAAAATTGGTCTATACCCAAAATAAAATCAAACTATACTAGAGTCAATACAAAAAGGTTTGTAGGTAAAATCTTTCCACAAAAAAAGATAGGTATATTCTTATAATTTATTTTTGCCTCAATATTTCCATCAGGTGTTTTTACCATGAGTTCTTGATTCATTTCATGAGGCAGAATTTCCAATTTAGCAGAAAATTTCTCAGAAATGAAGGAATGTGTATACCATAAATCAAACAACACATTTAAAGAATCTATAAAACCAAGAAATGTACCTGATACCACCTCTTTTTATGGCTCAATATCTACTGAAGTGGTTGCAAAGGATTTTTCCACACCCTTTTTCTGCCAATCTTGTTGATTTCCTACCTGAGTGACTAGCTTCAAACACACATTAGCAAAATGAACCAATTCCTTACAGTTAAAGCATATCACCATCGACTTATCATTGATTTTTGGATCATTTTACTTGAACTCACAAGACATGTGCCCAAAATTTAAACATCAGTATCATTTACCAGAATTTATAATACATTCTCCATGATGTTTTTACCACACTTTTCACAAAAAGGGAAATTGATTTTCTTATTCTCTAGATTTATTTGACAGATTCTTCCCTAATTCCTTCCAACCTAACCATTTCTTATTATTGTCATCATGAGTCACATACATGTCAGAAAACTCCATCTCTAATTTTTTAGCATAATGAAAAAGTTTCTCATAGCTTTTAAACTCTCTTAAAGCCAAATCTCTTCATAAAAATGGTTTCAAACTAGAGTAAAAGCTATTAATTTTACTATCAAAGTCTCGAGTAAAATCAAGTACATACCTAGAAAATCTTGTAAAATTGGATTCATATACTTCCATAAAATCATCATCTTTATTCTTTAGTTCCAATGATTGTTTCTCCATTATGAGTCGAACTCTTTTAGGAATACATTTTTCTTCAAAAAAAGAATCTTAAAATCATCCCATTCTAGATTATCAAGATCATCTCTCTCCATTTCATATTCTTAACTATAGACCACCATTGATCGACTTCACTTTCAAAATGATAAATGGATAGTATTACCTTTTAGAGTTCCAAACACCCCATGACATCAAATATCTTTTCTAGAGCATTGATCCATCCTTTAGTTATCACTAGATTTGTGGTTCCACTGAATGCTAGAGGATGTTTCATTATAAAATAATACACAAAATACATGTTTATTGATGGTAGATCAGGTTCTTATCTAGAATGGATACCACCATAGTTTATCACCCGAGTCAACTGAGCCATTATTGTCACAAACTTCTTGCTTCCAATTCCCACTATTCTAGGCTGTAGATTCGGAAGGATATCATTCTGTCAGTGCCTTTATACTTTATATTACCTATTTCTTTAGGGGGAAACCATTATGAATAGACATATCATAGATAAAGAAACATGAAAATCCTTAAATTCTATATCATTTAAAATAAACCATAAAGTTAAAATCATTTATGGTATTCTATTAATATCATTCTAACCCCAAAAGTTATCTAGACCATCCTATGATACTAACTATAAGGACCTAGCCTTAAAAAATTTCATAATACTAAATTTTAGTCAAGAACTTAAATTATTTCACATTGAGGATCTTTTAAGGTTTAGAGTTTTAGAATATTAGGACATAATACATACACAATGAACCACATTAATACAAAGAGGATACTACTAAAACAATATACATTTTTTTATAATATAAACCATTTAAAAATAAAAAATGTTTTCTTTGAAAAATATTCATAACATTTAACATGAATTCATAATTTCTCTTACACATCCTTATAACTTGTGAAAAACATTTAAAAACTTGGGAAGGGTACAAAAAGTTCAGTAAGGGACATAAAGAAGGAAAAACTGTTAGTCCAGTGAAAACATGAAAACCCATCATAAAATCTTTTCTTGAAAACTCATAAGCATGAATAGATTAATCATGTATTTTCCTTGGAAAATATTTACCATATAACTCTTACATTCAACCTTACACATGTAATAACCATTCGATTAACTTCCATCTTCGGAGTACCCAATGCATTGGAGAGCTATAATGGGGCTCACCTATCATATCTTGAGCTATAATGGAATCAACCCAACATATCTTGAGCTATAATGGGGATAAAACCATAATACCTTAACATATAATGAGATAAACCCAACATAAATTATTTACAATGAACATATCACAAATAAAACACTTTATAACTCATTTAAACCATTGAGAAAAATACTTTCAAAATTTCAAAATACCCTTTTTTCATAAAACAAATCCCTGTTAAAATATAAAAATATTGCACATAATAATGAAATAATATTATTAGAAAATAACTATGAAAACATATAATGTAAAAATAATAGTAATATTGAATCATAAAATAAAGATAAACCACTCACACCATATAAAAAAAGAACAATCTTTTTGAATTTTGTAAAAGAGACATTTAAAAGGATTTTAAAAGGAAAGTCCCGTACCTTGGGTTTGAATTACTTCAAATATGGTCAAAATTCATGTATAATGGTTTTAATAGTGTTATTAATATATTACCTAATTAAAATAATGTTTATAATACCTTAAATTTTCTTCTTATAACATTTTCTACCCATTTATTAACAATATTTTTTTATTTTCGTTGTTTCAGGTGTGTTCTTTTCATGGTTTCCAAGGTCGGTTTATTTATGGTCTTCATTTTCAAAATGAAATAATAATATAGAAGTGATAATATATATATATTTATATAATTTTAAACAATTACATGTGAAATTAAAATTTTCATGAATTCGGTAAAAGGGAAATGAAAAATCATCGTCGACGAAGGCAGTGAAATAACACACCATGGACGATGATTTCGTTATTTAAGAAATAAAGGAGAATATGAGAGATTTTATTATGTATATGACATGAAAACAAAAAAAATCCAATATATATGTGATTATGGAGTGGTCATGAAACATTGGATAAGATGTGGGGATAAGGTATAAGTGAAAAATAATTTAAAAGAGAAGAAAAAGAAACCTTACTTCTTGAAAATTCCTCCTTGAGAACCTTTTCAAGGCTCTTGGAAGTGGTATTTTTTTTGAGACCAGGAGCTCAAGAATGTGTAAAGGGATGAGGATGAGGGAATTTTGTAGAGGTTAGTTGAGAAATAAGGCTTAAGGTGATGCAAATTTGGGAAGGAGGGAGCCTCCTTTTATAAGTGAGGTGAGGGTAACATAGGAATTACTGAAAATTTTAAAATATAATAAATTTATTATAGGGTTTAAGACTTCCAAAAGGCATCAAAATTATATTATATAACATTTTTGAAGGAACATTATCATTTTTTTCTTGTTCAATATTTTTTTTAAATAATTTAATAATATATTTTATTCATGGAAAAATAATTTTATCAAATTAAAAACTTTTCACAATCACAACTTTAAACACATAAAAAAAAAGTTTACAATTCAAATTAAATTATTTATTATATCTTATACATATTATAATTACCTATATAAATTTTTAATTGAATTAAAAATATAAAATTAGATTTATTTTACTATTTTTAAAATCATTAATTTTATTTATTCATTAATTAAATATTCACTGCATCATAATTATTAAGGACATTAAGGTAATTATTTAGTACCTAAAAATTAAAAATAAAATTTTATGGGAAATATAATTCCATTAGATTTTAAAATACTATTTTTTCTGAAAAAAACTTCTAGATAACCTCAAACTAAAATATTATACTAATTGAAAGTTATAGTGTGAACGATTTGTCTTTATTTTTAATAAAATAATATAAGAGGACTAATGCGATTCATGTGGGTCCAGAATGTATAAAATTTGAATAAAAACGTGATAATGGTCATTATTTTCTTATATAAATTCTTATCCAATTTTTTTGTCATTTTATAATTCTTATAATTTTAATAAAATCATTTCATTTATTTTTCTTATGCTTGCACAAGCACTGCATCAGCATTTCAAAAACATTAATGTTAATTATTTTATATATAAAAATTAAAAATATATTACTATAATAAAAATAAGTTAATTAGATTAAAAATAAAATTATATATTCATTAATTATTTATATTCACTCATATACATGTCAAAATAACATCTTAAATTTGTATTCTTGTCCTTTCTTACCCTCTACAAGCATTGCACATGCATTTAGATCAAATTAATGTTATATAACTATAATATTCGAAATTAACAACCCAAAACATCAATAATAACAATAATTAATAAAAAAGTCTTGAAAATAATTTTTAGCAATCAATTATTATTTATAAAGAACCAAAATTGACATTGCCAATGCTGTGTAGGCACTGCGTCGACACTGATAATAATTTTTATACTTATCATGAATAGAATATAATTTTCATGTTCTAAGTTATTTATGGAAAATATTACTATTATAATATCACTATTTAATTATTTAATAAATTCAATAAATTTTATATCTCAAAAATGTCTTAATGACATCACAAAAAATACCGTATTTTATAAAAAACTGTATTTCTTTACTATTAACAAAAAACTAAACTTTTTTAGAAAATTATCAAAAATTCATAATAAGATAATTTCAACATGATGAATTCAAAAATGAAAATATTTTTATAAAAATAAAATTCTATAATTAAAAAATTAATGTTTTAAAATAAATAACCATATAATAAATTATTTGTTTTAAGAATTACTATTTAAATTGAAATACTAATAAATATAAAAAAAAATTATTCTATAAGTACCTGCTTTGTTAAACCATCAGTGTATTTCCATTTTTGGAGTTCTTTCCCTATATTGGTTCTAATCCTTTCTATTCGTGATCCAACCTAGCTTGCAGAATGCTATGAGGTTCATATCGTAGGAGACAGACAACTCATTGTTGGTTCGGTAGCCCTCAGTGAGAGTGTGGGAGGCAGCGACTGAGCATCTGGAAGGGCGGTGGACTCACTGGGAGTATTTTATGCTCTTTTTCTCGATAGAACTGTCTTGGAACATGTAATTAATTTTTGAGGTGACTACCATTATGCTGATTAGGCTAGATTAAACATTGTTGTTACTGCTGAAATTATGGATCTTCAGGTACACTTTATAGGGCATATTTTAGTTCTAGCTGAGGGAGAGAAAGGGGAAAACTCAAGTGATGCTGCATCCATAGTATTAATATTATTCTCTTACTTAATTTGGTTTAATTATTCATATCAATTCAAACAAAATTTATATAATTTAGTTCTATAAATTATTTGATCTTGACTAATTTAAAACTTCACTCTCATATATGAAGATTTTTTTATTATTGAAGGGAAATTTTTTTTGAGGAAAGTATTGGGAAATAATATTGTCTAGTTCGGCTCTGGATTCTTGTTTTTGAGAGGGAGAGAGAAGAAGGATTCAAGAGAGAATTCATTGTGTGCCACAATTCTCTATTCTCAATTCTTGGATGCGCTACACAATAAACATAAGCGTCTATTTATAGAGTTAGGATTTATGTTAAAATCTTATTAACTTCATATTGGCCATTAAATAACATTTATTACCTTTAATAAATACCATTCCATATAATAATAATAATATTATTCTTATTATTTTGTGGTGCACACCAACTTGTAGAATAAAAAATATTATTTAACCAACTTGTTAATTAATATTTTTCACCAGACACAGTCTTGGTCCGTTCAAACTCCTCTTGAATTTATTGAACTACTGAATAAAAATTTTATTCATAAATAAATATTTCATTCACATATCAACGAATAAATATTTATTAAATATTCAATAAAATAAATGAATATATTTTTATTCACATGCCAATGAATAAATGTTTATTTAATTTATACGTTAAATATAACTTGAATAAAATTATTCCTTGATCTTGAGAATAATATTTATTCTATTAATTAAACTCAAATAGAATTTAATCAAGATCAACAGAAACACTTAGTGTGTGACCTTCTAGGATTCTTTGTCATTAACATTAGACGGGCTTGCCTAAAGTCCAAGATTACTGTCTAGAAATGGGTAAGACACCTAAGAGAAATAACTTAATGGTGCAATTTCAACAACCACATATGAATGCTTACTGTGTAATATAACCACTTTATCACAACATCTCATCAAGAAGGTTTCACGATGGTGTCATATACATATTTACTCGATACGTCTTTCTTTGACTATCTGAAATAAAATGTCGTTACACCATGTCCATTAAATTTAATGTGATAGTTCTATTCTAATAAAAGGGCCAAGATATAAAATTCCATAAAAATAGAAGGGAAAAATCCTTCATCAAATTATCCATTAATGACATATCAATTGCGACACACCGAACATACCCTACTTTCTTCCAATTTATGGCATGATGATTTCGTTAGTAAAACTAAGTGCACAATTCACGACATGCGTAAATGATAATTTTAAAGACTAAGGATCATTAAACATGCTCGTAGATAGGAATATATGATGAAACCAAAACATGCAGAATTACTACTGGTAAGTATTTTCTCATAATATTCTGTCTTGGAGATTACCATGTGTGAACTTCATGAGAAGAAGCCTTATCCACTTATGAGTACTCTCACTTGACGGTCTAAATACTATCATAAAACCAATGTTTATTTTAGTAAAAGTAAATAAAAACAATTATAATTTTAAAGTTATGTAATCCATATATGATAAATGATATTGTTAATTACCATATATATTAATGATATTATCAGTCAATCGTGCAACAGATTAACATGTGGTCAATTCCTACACATCACAAATGAATCATGGAACATTTTCCTAAATTTTGAAAACAATCTGATATTTTTTCGCAGTTTTGGCTATGTAATACGCATTTTAAACAAAGTGACACTTTTATATTGAATATATGCACTTCGAGTCATACTGAACACATTGTGTGTCAGATTGAAATGAAGATGATTCCTACACATCACAAATTAACTATTAATCATTTTCCTAAAGTTTTCAAACAATCTGAGCTTGTTTGCTTTGTTTTGGCCACATGACACACGTTTTAAACTAAAATAAAACTATTATATTGAAAATATGCACTTAAAGTCATAACAAGGTCATCGTGTGTTGGATTGACATATGATTGATTCCTATATGTTAAAAATGAATTATGGATCATTTTCATAAAGTTTAAAAACAATACGAGCCCGTTTTCTCATTTTTGGCAAGTGACACATTTTAAACTAAAATAATACTTTTATATTGAAAACATGTACTTAGAGTAATACCAGCCACATCACATATCATATTGAAATTCAATTAATTCCTACACATCAAAAATAAATTATGGATCATTGTACTAAAGTTTAAAAATAACACGAGCTCATTTTCTCAGTTTTGGCTATGTGTTGCGTGTTTTAAACTAAAATGGAATTTTATATTAAAAACATGCACTTCGATTAATACAAACACATCATGTTTTAGATTAATGCCCATTAATTCCTACATATCACAAATTAATTATAAATCTTTATCCTAAAATTTGAAAACAATCCGATCATGTTTTATCATTTTTAGCTAGTGACACGTTTTTAAACTAAAATGAAACATTTATATTAACAAAACACACCTCGAGTCATACTTGCACATAGTGTGTCAAATTTATGTGAAGTAAATTTCTACACATCATAAATTTATTATTAATTTTTATCATAATGTTTGAAAACAATATGATCTCATTTTCTCAATTTTGGCTACGTGATGCACGTTCTAAATTAAAATGGAACTTTTATATTGAAAACACGCACTTCAAGCCATACCAACCACATCATGCGTCATATTGATGTGTGGAAAATTTACACACATCAAAAATGAATTATTAATCATTATACTAAAGTTTGAAAACAATATTATCCCATTTTCTCAGTTTTGGATATGTGATTTTTTTTAAATTAAAATGAAACTTTTATCTTAAAAACAAACAGTTCAAGTCATTCCGACCACATCGTGTGTTAGATTTATGTGTGGGCAATTACTATATGTCAAAAATGAATTATGGATCATTTTATTAAAGTTTTAAAAAAACATTATATCATTTTATCAATTTTGGATATGTGACACATGTTTTAAACTAAAATGACACTTTTATATTGAAAACATGCACTTCAAGTAATATCTTTCACATCATCTATTAAATTGATGTATGGTCGATTCCTACACATAAAAAATAAATTATGGATCACTTTCCTAAATTTTTGAAAATAATGTAAGATCATTTTCTCAGTTTTTTCCATGTAATGTGGTTTAAACTAAAATTACACTTTTATATTGAAAACAAATACTTTGATTCATACTGACCCCATCATGTGTTAGATTGAAATGCACTTGATTCTTACACTTAAAAAATTAATTATGGTTATTTTTCTTAATGTTTGAAAACAATATGATCTCTTTTTCTTTTTTTGTCTATTTAATGTGTATTTTAAACTAAAATGACAATTTTATATTAAAAACAAGAACATTGAGTCAAACCAACCACATCATGTGTTGGATTGATGTGAAGTCAATTACTATATAACAAAAACGAATTATGGATCATTTTCCTAAAATTTGAAGAAAATACGAGATCATTTGATCATTTTTGGCTAGTGATGTGCATTTTTAACTAAAATGATACTTTTATATTGAAAACATGAACTTTGAGTCAAACTTGCTACATATTCTATCAAATTAAAGTACAATCAATTTATACACATTAAAAATTAATTATGGATCATTTTCCTAAATTTTGAAAACAACCTAACCTCTTTTTCCCAGTTTTGGATATGTGATGCACATTTTAAACTAAATTTTAACTTTTATTTTGAAAACATGCACTTTGAGTCATTCCGAACACATCATGTGTCAAATTGGTGAGTGGTTAATTCTTACACATCAAAAATTAATTATGGAGTTTTTTTCTAATGTTTGAAAACAATACAAAATTTTTTTCTTCTCATTTTTGGCCAGTGACACGCATTTTAAACTTAAATGATACTTATATTAAAAACACAAACTTCGAGTCATACTGGCCAGATCATTCGTTAGATTGATGTGCAATCAATCTTCTACACCAAAAATAAATTATGGATAATTTTCTAAATTTTAAAAATAATTCAATCTTTTTTTCTCAGTTTTGTCTTTGTGATGAACTTTTTAAACTAAAATGACAGTTTTATATTGAAAAAACATACAATGAGTCATACTGACCACATCATGTGTTTAATTTGTGTTTAGATGATTTATACACATTACAAATAAATTATGAACTATTTCTCTAAATTTTGAAATCAATCCAAGATCATTTTTTTTCTTTTGGCAATGTGATGCACATTTTAAACAAAAATGACACTTATATTGAAAAAAAACTTCAAGTCATATGAACCAAATCGTGTGTTGGATTGACATGTGATAACTTACTACACATCACACATGAAATATATATCTTTTTATTAAATTTTGAAAATAATTAGAGATCATTTTCTTGGTCTTGGCTATGTAACACACATTTTAAACTAAAAATGACACTTCTATATTGAAAACATGCACTTCAAGTCATACCTGTCATATTGTCTATTTGATTTATGTATGGTCAATTCATACATTTAGAAAATAAATTATGGATCATTGTCCTAAATTTTAAAAATAATACAAGCTCGTTTTCCTGATTTTGGCTATGTGGTGCATTTTAAATCAAAACAAAACTTTTATATTGAAAACACGCACTTCAAGTTATACCTGTTGGTTTTGGGTACAAAAAAATGTGATGGTGGGTAGTATATTAAAATTTATTTTAATAATCATTTCGCAAAACTAAGAGCGAGGATCTTGCACATCAAATTTATAGTTCTTTTATTTAATAGCTGAAGAAATAAATATCTGGAATTAAATACTTTCTTCGTTGATGATTGTTGATCATATGAAATGAACCTTATGAATTTCCTTCATTGTTATTATGAGGATTTAAGGGTATAATCCTTCTAGCGGTGATCCATACGTGCTTCAATGGTCTCCAAGAAATTCCACTCGTTCTCCAGGTGTTAGCGTGGTGAATCAAATGTCATGTGTTATTCATTCTTGATCAATCATTCATTGGTCTTGAAGAAATTATCTCTTGGGTTTCCTATTCTTGATAGGGATAGAGGATGTGGAGTTAAGAGATAATTAATTGTGCTCAACAATTCTCTATTCCCAAACTTGGAATTGGTTTCAAATGAATTACAAAATAGATGTAGCCATCTATTTATAGAGATGAGATTTTGATTAAAAAATTTAATTTCATAACAACCATTAAATATAATTATAATAATTAATGAAATACCATGACACATAATAATAATAACAATATTATTATTTTTTAGTGTGCCAACTTGTAAAAAATGGATAAATAATATTTACCAACTCGTAAATAATTATTTTATCACCGAACACGGTCTTGGTCTGTTTAAAATTCTCTTGTATTTATTGAACACCCAAATAAATATTTTATTATCTTAAATAAGTATTTTATTCACAAACTAGTAAATAAATATTTATTAAATTTTAAATAAAATAAATAAATATATTTTATTCACAATCTAGTGAATAAATATTTATTTAATTTATGCGATCAATATAAATTAAATAAAATTATTCCCCAGTATTGAGAATAATATTTATTCCATTAATTAAATTCAAATAAAGTTTAATTGATACCACTAGATTCACTTAGCGCATGACCCTCTATAATTCTTTCTCATTGGCATTAGGCAGACCTGTATAAAGTCCAGGATTACTGTCTAGAAACGGGTCAAAGCACCCAAGAGAAAGAACTTAATGTTGTAATGAAGAAAACCACATACAAACACTCACTATGTAAGATAATTCCTTTGTCACATAATCTCATCAAGTAGGTTTCATGATGGTGTCATCAACCCATATGCTTGATACACCATTATTTGACTATCTAAAATAAAGTCGTTGTTACACAATGGCCATGGAATTTAGGGCGATAGTTCTATTTAAATAAAAGGGATAAGATATCAACTTCCATAAATATAGAAGGGGAAAAAATTCTTTATTGACTTATCCATTAATAACATGTCATTCATGAGGCACCCAACGTACCCTACTTCCCACCAATATATGGTGTGATTTTTTTCATTAGCAAATCTAAGTGCACGAGTCGTGACATGCATTATTGATAATATTAAATTCTAAGAACCATTACATGCTCATAGATAGGAATATCTGATGACACCAAAACATACAGAATTTCTAATGGCAAGTCTGTTCTCACAACCTACCATCTTGGAGATTAACAAGTGCAAACTTAATGAGACAAAGTCTCATCTGCTTACGAGTACTCACACCTGATGGTGTATATACTATTTGTCCCATCATAGTATGTTATCCAACCATATAACTATATTAAGAATATTGTCATAACACTTCAAGGTTCTCATCATAGTAGAGAACTACTATGACATTATCAATGTGACAAATACTCTAGGACATTATTACATCATAGTCATTCATAATAATGAAAAATATGTAATAAGATGTTTAATTTAATATTTAATACATCAAATATTCATGTAATCAAAGTAAAAATAGTTTGTTCTAGGACAAAAAATCTAACAAACTCTCACTTGGACTAGTGCCAACTGCCTACTACTTTCAGTTCGCTAAACCTCACATGATAAACATGATTCTACTGAGTTAAGGATTTATTCAAGAGGTCCTCCATGTTGTCTTCCATAGAAATACTACTGACTGCAACACCTCTCTGAGAAAAATCCCATAAGAGATGATACTTCTGAAGTATGTGCTTCGTCCACTGATGTGACCTTGGCTTTTTTTCAAGAGTCACCACTGTAGTATTATCGCAATAGAGTGCAATAAGATCTTTACTACTAGGTACCACATCAAGATCATAGATGAAATTACACATCCAAAATGCTTCTTTAGGTGCCTCAGAAGCTACAATATACTTAGAATCTGCTATAGAATCTACGAACAAAACCTTCTTTGAGCTCTTCCACCTCACAACACCTCCATTAAAAGTGAATATGTATCCCTTTTGTGACTTCATGTCATCTTGATCAGTATGAAAACTAGCATATTCATATCCTCTAATGACTAGTTCCTTATCTCCTCCATAACTAGGAACATATCCTTAATACGCCTTAGATACTTAAGGATATTCTTGACTTCCAACCAATAGCAGTCACCTGAATCAACTTAATATCTAACTATCACATTTAATGTGTAATAAACATCTTGCATAGTATATAGAATATCACACATGAATTACCCAATCACTGATGCATATGAAATACTTTCCATTATAATTATTTCTTCATGGTTCTGAGGACACATTTTCTTGGATATATGAATTCCATGTGATGTTGGAAACAACCCCCTCTTGGATTGTTCCATACTAAATCTCTTCAGTATCTTGTCAATGTATGTACTTTGACTTAAGTTCAGAAAACTCTTGGATCTATCATGATGGATCTTGATCCCAAGAATATATGCTGCCTCTCCCAAGTCTTTCAGGGAAAATCATTTATTCAATCATGCCTTAATAGACTGCAAGATCGGTATTTCATTTCCAAAAAGTAATATGTCATCAAAATATACTATTTATAAAATGACTGCACTCCCAATAAACCCTTTATAGACACAAGGATCATATTCATTCTTTATAAAACCAAAATTCGTTATTTCTTCATAAAATGAAAGTTCCATGACTTGGATGCTTTCTTTAATCCATAAATGGATTTTTTCAACTTTCATATCTTATTAGAATCCTTTGGAGTCATAAAACCTTCAGGTTGTGTCATGTAGACATCTTCCTAAAGGTTCTCATTAAGGAAATCTGTTTTGAAATCCATTTTCCAAATTTCATAGTCATGGTAAGCCACAATGGAAAGTAGAATTCTAATGGATTTTAGAATTACAACTGATGAAAATGTTTCATCATAGTCAATACCTTGATGCTGTTTAAACCCTTTTTCAACTAGTCACGCCTTATAGGTACTAACATGTCCTTACATGTATAGTTTTTCTTGAATACCCATTTTCAACCAACAAGATTTACATCCACCAGAGGATCTACCAAAATCCAGACTTGGTTTTGGTACATGAAATCCATTTCAGAATTCATGAAGTCTTACTACTTAGAAACATCTATACCACTTACTACTTTCTTTTATGTTAGAGGATCATTATTATAAACTAATAATGAGTCACCATCCTCAGTAACTAGAAAACCATACCGTTCTGGTTCTCTGACCTCTCTTGTACTTCTACATAGTTCTTATGTCTTTGGAATAGTTTTTTCTTCCACAGGGATTTATGGAATCTGATCATGTACCAACTCTTTTATGTCTTGAGCCTTTACTTAATCAAATTTTATCTCATTCCCACTATCTCTTTTGGATATGTTCTCCCACTCAATGAATATGAAATGTTTTGACACTATAACCCTTTTTTACGAGGGTTTGTATAGGTAATATCCCCTTGTTACCTTGGGGAATCCTATAAAGGGAAAATTTGTTCCTTAGGGTGAAAGTTTTTTACCCAAAAAGGCCTTAACAAACGCTTAGATTCCCCACACATGTAAATTTAATAACATGGTTTTTCTTCCACTCCAAAATTCATGTAGAATACCATTTATCAATTTAGTTAGTACTTGGTTTAGTATGTGTGCTACTATTTGTAATTCATATTCCCAAAAAGGATAATAAAAGACTTACACGACTCATCATTGACTTCAACATTTCCAACAAGGTGCGGTTCCTCCTTTCGCTTACACCATTCCATTGAGACGTGTAAGTATAAGTGAGTTGGAATATGATCCCAAAATCCTGTAAGTAATAAATGAAGTATTGATTAAGATATTATCCACCTTAGTCTGATTGGAGTTTCATAATCTTCCTACCAAGATGGTTCTAAAATTCATTCTTGTATTCCTTGAATTTATCAAAATAATCATACTTATACCTCAGTAAGTAAATATATTCATATCTACTAAAATCATCAGTAAAATTTATGAAGTATGAGTACCCATCCCTTGCTTCAAAAGGAAATGGCCCACACACATCAGTATGAACTAATTCAAGAAGATCTTTAGCCTTTTATCCTTTCCCACTAAGAGGGGATTTGGTCATTTTTTCTTGTAAACATGCGTGACATACACCAATTGGTTTTAGTTCAAAAGAATCTAAATATCTATCTTAATGTAATTTTGTCAAGTGTTTTTCATTTACCTGACCTAACAAATGATTCCAAAGTTGGGTGTGGTATGAGTCATGTGAAGTAACTTCATTATCGATTTCAATTACTCAGTTCATGTAATCAAACATGTAAAGATCATTATGTAAATGTGCCTTACCATAAAAAATGCTATCTTTATAAAAGAAGCAACATTTATTTCCAAATTTGAAAATGAATCCATCTGTATCTAGTATGGATATAGAAATAATGTTTTTGATAATTGAAGGTATATAATAAAAACCCTTTAGAACCAATATCATTCTGGTCGGCAATGTGTGGTGGTAGTCCCCAATAGCTACAATAGAAAGTTTAGCTTCGTTGGCTACTCATAGATCTATCTCCCCTCAGTCATTTTTTCTAAATCTAATTTGTTTCTATATTTGAATACATATGTGAGAATAACAAGCTATATCTAATACCCAATTTTTATAAATAGATAAATTTCAGTTGATAACAAACACACATTAATCTTCCCCTTGCTTCTTTATATGGGTGTAGTTTTTCTTCTAGTGGCCCTTATTTCCACATGTGAAATAGACAACATCCTATTCCCTTTCCACCCCTTTGATCTTCTTTTTCTTTTAAGGTTGTGAAGAATCTTTGGGATTAAATCTCTTTTCTTTCCCTTTATATTTGTTCACCATAAGGACAAAATGATTTTCAAACTTCATATCTTTATTTACATGGAAAATGAGGATAAGAAGATCCGATAGATACTTCTCAATGTTGTTCATATTAAAATTCACAACAAAACTGGAGAAGCTCTAAGGGAGTTATACCAGAATGAGATTAGTTCCCAATTATTCATAGAGTTTAAACCCTAAAACATGTAGGCGCTCAATGTAGCTAATGATATTGACTACATGAGGCCCAGATGGGGGAACCCTCTCTAAGCTTACTCTAAAAGAGCACTTTGTAAATCTCAAACCATTCCTATCTAGCTATCTCTTAGTAAATATCACAGAGGTGATCAAGCCTGAAATACATATCCATGTTTTTGTGAGACTTCATGAGTTCACTAGACATAGATAAAATCATCAAACATTGAACGTCGACCACATTGTTCATATGTTTTTCTTAGACTAGAAACTCTTCATCCCTCGCTTCTTGAGTAGGTGGATCAGGCATTGAGGATTCTAGCACGTAAGATTTCTATTCATGGAATAGAACAACCTGAAGGCATCTAAACCAATCCTGGAAGTTACTTTTAGTGAGGAGATTGTATTTATCCAATATTGATCATAGGTATAATTATCTTGTCATTTTATTCTATAGTTAAAAGAACAAATTATTAGTACTTTTCTTAATTACATATTTTGTGAAAATAATTATTTGATTTTATGAAATCTCCCACTATTTTATCAAGTCCCAATAGCCCTCACCATTAAACTTGGAATGTCTAGTTTCTAGGAAATTATAGTGGAAAGGATCCATATTTCCCTTTGTATAACCCCAACAAGGGTTGGTCAAGCTATTTTGAAGGTATTTAGGTAGGAAAGTCTTTGCCAATTATGGGATTGTAGCTCCTTAATCTGTTGAGTGGACTCCCCAATCCAGAAATACTGACATGTATTTTCTAAAAACTTACCTCCAAATTACACCAAGTCTATCAAGGGATACTCATCTTGATGTAAAATGGTTAAGTCAACCTAAAAATTTCATAAGAACTCCCCTTATAAAAGTAAGTGTCCCAATAAGGGTTATTCAAACACATAGTTCTATTGAGTTTTGTTTCTAATCAAGTATAATAAGTCTTAGTTTGAATTAATATTAGATTGAGGGATTTTATTTTATTATGCATAATTTTTTATCTTGTTTTATCCTTTTCATGTATTATTAATATTTAAGTGGATGTTTACTTAATTAATTAACCATGTTTGGATAAAAAATTTACGCGTAATCAATTTTATTTAAATTCTGTCTTTGCATATTAATTCATTCATTTATGTGATCATGGTCTTGCATCAATAAATATAATTTTAACGCATTAGACATGAAAGATATAATTAATTAAATGACCCGAACATGATCTTATATAATGGTTGATTTAATTAGCGGACATTAAATCAACCTATTACATAGGGGAAATAACTCCTTATTCCGGACTTAGAATGAGCTACAAAATTCCACATGTCTACTAATATATCACCAAGTTGGCGTCATTATGGTTCCATCTTGAACCATCCCCACACACCTTGGGATGATCCATTAATTACAAATATTTATTACTCACACGCAAGTGAGGGGAACCAAAGGATTGGTTAAAAAAATACATAAATATCCCTAGACACACAGGTCTTACATAATAATGGAGGGATGGATGACTCACATGGAATATTTTTATTTAATATTAAATAATTTCAAAACCATACAATAAATTTAATTAAATAAATTCCAACACATACATAGGTCTTGGTCAAGATCATGAATAGTCACACATGCAACAAATACACAAAAGTAAATGGCTAGCATTCACTTCATTATTCATTATTTTATTATTTAAGATAAAGACACTAGTATTAATTAATTAATAAATAAATTAATTCTATTTCATCTTAATGATAATATGATCTTATTTGGAGATACCCATCATTAATGGCATTCATGGAAAATAAATGATATAACCAATAATGACATATTAGTTACAATAAATTAATTGATCATTTAAAATTCTTTAAAACCATTATTAAATTATAAAACACCCAACGGTGTGATAATCAATAAAATAAGGTTTTAATGATGCAATTTAAAATTTAATCTAATTTTAATTTTTTCCATTAATGGGAGACTACATGGCGTGTACATATAGCTACATGTCATGTACCTCAGTTACTGTATATCTAAGTCACATGCTTGGGGCTTCAGTGTGTTGACTCGGCCAAACTACATGGTATGTACATGCCAATTACATACCTTGTATCTGCTTTCCATGTGTCAGGTTGGCCCGATCAAGACATGATGTGCAATAAAATCACCACATGTAATTAATTACTTGGTGCATCTAGATACATTACGCAAGGGTATACAATACGTTCTCCGACCACACACTGTGTAACCCAGTTTTACCAGCCAATTTTTAGGCACTTCTCAATGGCATCTCTAATCATTCTTTATTTATTCTTAAACCTTTAGGAAAATGAAACACTGAATGAACATGATTAATATGTCAATAACATGTTAATTTAAATTGGATTAAAGAATGAATAAATTGAAATAGAATCTAACCAAAATTTCACATATATCAACAATCAAATAAATATATATAAATTTAAATATGACCCCTTTGATATCACTTATTGGTTC
The DNA here is from genome assembly GCA_963277665.1 of Viscum album. Lineage (NCBI taxonomy): Eukaryota > Viridiplantae > Streptophyta > Magnoliopsida > Santalales > Viscaceae > Viscum > Viscum album. Next base: position 297,452,653 of record OY728137.1, on the reverse strand, counting down.
CGGGCATAGTGGAAGCATGCGATGGTGGGTGATATATTAAAATTTATTTTAATAATCTTTGCCTGAAACCAAGAGCGAGGATATTGTACGTCAAATTTATAATTAATTTATTTAATATCTGAATAAATAAATACCTGGGATTAGGAACTTCTTTAATTGATGATTGTTGATCATCCGAAACAAACCTTTCAAATTTCATTCATTACGCTTGCGAGAATCCAAGGGTAGAATCCCTCTAGCAGTGATCCACACGTGCTTCAATGGTAACCTAGTAATGCAACTCATTCTTTGGGTGATAGCACAGTTAATTGAATGTCTTGAATTATTCGTTCTTGATCTCTCATTCTTTAATTTTGAAGAAATTCTCTCTTGGGTTTCTTATTCTTGATTGGAAGAGAGGAGGAGGATTCGAGAGAGAATTCATTGTGTGCAACAATTCTCTATTCCCAAACTCAGAATTAGTTTCGAATGAATTACACAATAGATGTAGCCATCTATTTATAGAGTTGTAATTTCAGTTACAAAATTTAATTGCATAAAAACCATTAAATATAATTATAACCATTAATGAAATCCCATACCACATAATAATAATAACAATATTATTATTTTTTTGTTGCGCCAACTTGCGTAAAATGGATAAATAATATTTACTGACTCATAAATAATTATTTTATCACCAGACACAGTCTTGGTCCATTAGAACTCCTCTTGTATTTATTGTTCACCTGAATAAATATTTTATTTTCTTAAATAAATATTTTATTCAAAAACTAGTAAATAAATATTTATAAATATTCAATAAAATAAATTAATATATTTTATTCAAAATCTGGTGAATAAATATTTATTTAATTTATGCAATCAATATACCTTAAATAAAATTATTCCTTAGTCTTAAGAATAATATTTATTCCATTAATTAAATTCTAATAGAATTTAATCGCGACCACCAGAAACACTTAGGGTGTGACCCTCTAGGATTGTTTCGCATTGACATTAGGTGGGCTTGCACAAATCCCAAGATTACTGTCTAGAAATGGGTCAAGGCACCCAAGAGAAAGAACCTAAATTCACAATGAAGACAACCACATACGAACACTCAATGTGTAATATAATCCTCTTTCTACATAATCTCATCAAGCAGGTTACATGATAGTGTCATCAAACTATATGCACGATACATCGTTATTTGAATATATAAAATAAAATCATCGTTACACCATGACCATTTAATTTAGGGAGAAGATTCTATTTCAATCAAAGGGCTGAGATATCAACTTCCATAAATATGGAAGGGACAAATAATTTCTTGACTTATCCATTAATAACATGTCATTCATGATGCACCCAATGTACCCTACTTCCCGAAAACATATAACATGATGGTTTTCATCAGAAAATATAAGTGAACGATTCATGACATGCATTAATGATAATCTTAAAGTCTAAGTACCATTACACATGCTCACAGATAGAAATATCTGATGACCCCAAAACATGTGGAGTTCCTACTAGAAGGTCTGTTCACATAATCTTCTATCTTGGAGATTACTAAGTGATAACTTCATGAGAATAAGTATCATATTCTTATGTGTAATCTCACCTGATGGTCTATATACTATGTGTCCCATCATAGTATGTTATCCAACCACAGAACTATATTAAGAATATTGTCATAGCACTTCAAGGTTCTCATCATAGCGGGAAACTACTATGACCATATCAATGTGACAAATACTCTAAAACATTATTACATTATGGTCATGTAGAATAACAAACAATATGTAATAATATGTTTAATTTAATATTTAATACATCAAATATTCATGTAATCAAAGTACAAATAGTTGGTTCTAGGAAACCAAATAAAACAATACCGACCACATCATGTGTCAAATTGATATGTAGTTGATTCTTATACATAAAAATGAATTATTTACTTTTTTTAGAAAATTTTGAAAACACTTTGAGATCATTTTATCAGTTTTAGCTACTTGATATGTGTTTTAAACTTAAATGAATCTTATATACTGAAAACACGCACTTTCATTTATATTGGTACATCCTATGTCGGATTAATGAGCAATTGATTTCTACACATAAAAAATGACTTATGGATCATTGTACTAAATTATTAAAACAAAATGAATGTGTTTGATTAGATTTGAGTATGTGATGTGTGCTTTGAACTTAAATGTCAATTTTAAACTGAAAACACACATTTCAAGTCATATCGATCACACCTTGTATCGAATTGAGGAGAAGTTGATTACTATGCATCAAAAATGACTTATGGATCGTTTTTCTAAATTATCAAAACAATTTGAATGCCTTTTCTTAGATTTGGGTATGTCACATGTGTTTTAAACTAAAATATCAATTTTAAACTAAAAATATACACTTCAAGTCATATCGGGCAAATTGTGTATTATATTGAGGTGAGTTTGAGTTCAATATGTCAAAAATGACTTATAGATAATTTTAATAAATTATCAAAACAATATAAATGGGTTTTCTTGATTTTGAGTATGTGATGTGTGTTTTGAAAAAAATTTCTATTTTGAACTAAAAACATACACTTTGAGTCATATCGAGTACATCGTATATCAGATTGAGGTGAGGATTATTATTACATGTCACAAATTATATATGTATTTTTTTTTCATAAAGTATGAAAACAATCTAATTTTTTCGTCGGTTTTGAGTTTGTGACGTGTGTTTTAAAATAAAGTGTCAATTTTAAACTAAAACATATAATTCAAGTCATACCAGGAATACCGTGTATCAAAATGAAGTGTAGTTTATTATTACACATCAAACCATTTTTTATTATTATAAAAATAATGTGATCATGAATTGGATCACATTCATTATGATAAGAAACTCTCACCATGGATTTGAGCCAATTCAAGAGAACATGCTTTTTAGAACAACAAGCCTTTAACCATCACAACTTTTCTTTTTTATCTTCATGAATTATATCTATGAAAATTAACTAAATAAGTAATAGGAAGTAAAAATTTCATTATTTATTTATACATTCTTGACCCATTTACTTATCACCATCATCTCAGCTACGAAATCAAAATCCAATCTCTCATAAGCATGAGCAGCTTCAGACTTGTTACTAGTTCTACCAGAATTTTTAGAGTTTAACCTTCCATTATACTTCTCTTTGAGAAAATGGTAAAAAATAATATATAAGAATTAAAATACTAATTATTCACATCCAAAATATATCTAAATGTTATATCTTGTAATATATCGTAAATGTAATAGGTAATCTGTTAGAAAAAACCCTCATGGTGGTACTTTTAGGCTGATTGTGTTTATTAACAGGGTGTGAGGTTATTGATGAAGGATGGTTATCAAAGGAGGTATGAAGAGTGAGAATTAATTTCTAATCTCATGGAGCATGAATTTCTAATCTCACAGAGCATGAAATTTCTGATCTCATAGAGCACGAATGTCTAATTTCATAGAGCATGAAATGTCTAATCTCACGGTGCACAAATACCCGATCTCATGGTGTCAGAATGTTTTACAAAATAAAATTTAAGTGATTACCTACTATGTTTGTGATATAGTATGGTATATTACCTTATAAATACTTTTGGGGTGTGAATAATTAGTACCAGTATGCTTATATATTATTTTTGATTTGTTTCTCAAGGAGAAGTTTAATATAGGAAATCGATTTGTTTAGAAGTGAATGAGCAGAATACATAGTGTGAGAATGTATACATAAATCATGAACATGGGACTTCCTATTACTTATTTAGATAATTTTATAATCATATTATCCACCATTTTTAGTTAATTTACTTATCATTTTTATTTTATACTTATTTTGTTAAATTTATACAATACTTCAAAGCACACGTCACATGATCAAAACCAATAAAAAAATTTAGTTTTTCTTGATACTTTAGGAAAGTGGTCCATAATTCATTTTTTATGTGTAAGAATTGACCTCACATCAATCTGACACAAGATGTGGTCAATATGACATGAGGTACATGTTTTCAGTTTAAAATGAAATTTTAGTAAAAAAAATAAGCGACAAACTCAAAACTAAGAAAAAACATTCATATTGTTTTGATACTTTAGAAAAATGATCCATAAGTCATTTGTGATGTATAAGAATTATCCTAACCTCAATCTAATTCATGGTGTGACTGGTATGACAAAAAGTGCTCGTTATGAGTTTAAAATCATCAATTTAGTTATAAATGTGTGTCAAAACCAAGAAAACACGATTGGATTGTCTTGATAAATTACTAAAACAACCCATAAGTCATTTTTGATGTATAGAAATTGACCTCTTGTCAATACGACTCCTGATGTGGTAGGTATGACTCAAAGTGCGTGTTTTTAGTTTAAAATGACATTTTACTAAAAAGAAGTAACATACTAAAAACTAGGAAAACACATTCATATTATTTTGATACTATATAATAATGATCCATACGTCATTTATGATGTTTAAAAATCATCCACACCTTAATCTGACACACAGTGTGACTGGTATTACTCAAATTGTGTGGTTTGAGTTTAAAATTGACATTCTAGTAAAAAAACAAGCGACTTACTCAAAACTAATAAAAAACATTATGATTCTTTTGATACTTTAATAAAATTATTCCTTAGTCATTTATGATGTTTAGGAATTAGACACACCTCAATCTAATACACAGTGTTCCCTATATGACCCAAACATGCTCATATCACTCACTAAAAATGAGAAAACATGCTCATATTTTCTTGATAATTTAGTAAAATGATTCATGTCATTTATGATGTATAAAAATCAGTTTTACATTATAACAACACACGATGTGACCGATATGATTCCAAGTGTGTGTGTTTAGTTTAAAATGATATTTTAGTAAAAAAAGTGACATACAAAAAACAAAAAAAAACATTTGTATTATTTTGATAATTTAATAAAACGATCCATAAGTTATTTTTGATGTTTAAGAATCATAAACATGTAAATCCAATGCATTGTGTGACCGTTATAACTCAAAGTTCATGTTTTTAGTTTAAAATGACATTTTAGTAAAAATCATAAGTGACATACTCAAAACTGATAAAACACATTCGTGTTGTATTGATAATTTATAAAAACTGTCCATAAATAATTTTTATGTATAGAAATTGACTTCACCTCAATTTAACGCACGGTGTGACCTGTCTGACTCCAAGTGTGGTTATTTATTTAAAATTGAAATTTTAGTAAAAAAGACAAATTGCATACTCAAAACTGAGAAAAAACATTCAAATTATTTTAATACTTCATAAAAATTATCTATAAGTTGTTTATGATGTGTAGGAATGATCTGCACCACAATACAATATACAACATGTACGATATGACTCAAAGTGTCTGTTATGAGTTTAAAATTGACAATTTAGTTAAAAACACGTGTCACTAATTGAAAACCAAGAAAACATGTCCATATTGTCTTGATAATTTAGAATAATGTCCCACAATTCATTTTTGATATGTATGAATCAATATCACATCAATCTGACACCCGATATGGTCATTATGACTAAAAGTGAATATTTTCATTTTAAAATGATGTTTTAGTAAAAAAAAAGTGACATACTCAAAACCAATCAAACACATTCCGACTGTTTTGATACTTTAGGAAAAAAAATCCATAAGTCATTTGTGAAGTGTAGAAATCAACTACACTTCAATTAGAAAAATTGTGTGGTTTGAGTTTAAAATTGACACTTTAGTAAACAAGACAAGTGACATAATCAAAACCAAGAAAACACATTTGGACTATTTTGATAATTTAGGAAAATGATCCCTCAATCATTTGTGATGTTTAGGAATCATCTTCACCCCAATCCGATACAAGGTGTGCCCGGTATGACTCAAACTATTAACTATCAGTTTAAAATCGACATTTTAGTTCAAAACATTTTTCATTCACTAAAAACCAAGAAAACACACTCAGATTGTCTTAATAATTTAGGACAAAAATTCATAATTAGTTTTTGAATTTTATGATTTAGTATCATATCAAATTGAAACATGATATGATTGATGACTCCAAGTGTGTGTTTTTAGTTTAAAATGATATTAGAGTAAAAAAAGTGACATACTTGAAACCAATAAAACACATTTGTATTGTTTATATACTTTATGAAAAAGATTCATAATTTATTTATGATATTAAGGAATTAGGTTCAAGTCAATTCGATGCATGGTGTGACAAGTATGAATTAATGTGCGTGTTTTCAGTTTAAAATGAAATTTTAGTAAAAACCAAAAGTGACATACTCAAAACCCAAAAAACACATTTGGATTGTATTTATACTTTATATAAATTATGTATAAATTATTTGTGATATATAAATAATTACCTCACCTCAATTCAATGCACAATGTGACTTGTATGATTCCAAGTGTGTATTTTTATTTATAATTTACATTTTAGTAAAAAAGAAAAGTCACATACTCAAAATTGATAAAATTCATTTGTATTGTTTCAATACTTTAGTAAAACTATCCATAAGTAATTTATGATATTTCTGAATTATACTTAGCTTAATCCAATACACAATGTTCTTAGTATGAATCAAAGTGTATGTTACGAATTTAAAATTGACAATTTAGTTAAAAATGTGCACCACTCACTGAAAACCAAGAAAAGAAACACATATTATCATGATAATTTAGGAAATGATCCATAATTAAATTTTTATGCATATAAATCAGTGTCAAATCAAATTAAAACATGATGTTATTGGTATGACTCAAACTGCGTGTTTTCAGTTTAAAATGACATTTTAGTAAAAAAAAGAGATATACTCAAAACTGAGAAAATTCATTCAAATTTATTTTATACTTGTAAGAACCCAGTTTTTGCTTTGAAAGACTTTGGAATATTCTTGATGATATTCCAGGGCAGCGCCTTCAGACGGCGTGCGATTCCGAGCCCCGGAGTGGCCGAAATTAAATTTTCAGTGCGTTCACACTGGAAATGCTAAATAAATGGGATAAATCCTAAACGGAGTTCCGGATCAAGGATCCAAGTGTACGGATGGGTACGGAATGAGGTTTTTACCCTAGGAACAACATAAAACTTGTCGGCGCGGGACGTTTGGACCCCTCGCCCGCTCCCAGAACATTAAAGGGATAAATAAATTAATTAGTTTATTCGTTTAATGGAGAAACGCTAGTATCTCTTAAACGTTGGCTCGGATTTGAAAACCAAGGGCACCGTTGAGTTCGGAGCATGCCGTTTACCCTATGAGGGGTATAAGTTTCGCGGGCGTGGGCCGTTTGTGAAAAATGGCCCCAGGGGCGTTTACGTAATTTAGCGGCTTCGGGCGTTAAATTTTATAACTTTTGAACGGTGTCTCGGATTAAAATTATGAGACCTCCGTTGCGCTCGGATCGTCGTGTTTTCCCCAGGGACGCCCTCCTTTTTGTCTGCTTCGTGAGCGGAGTCGGGGGCGTGCCGGGCGGGGTGTTTAAGTGTTTTTATTAAAACACGTACCCCCCCTTCTTCCTCTTCTTCTTCTTCCTCACAACCTCTCCCCTTCCCTCCTCCATTCCGGCAAGATCCGGAAAGGTGAGCTCCAGCGAGCCAACTCCGGCGAGGCAACGGCGCGGGGCGGATCGCGCGGGAAGCGTCGGGCGAAGCCCCACGAGGTAGGGTTATGTTTTTGAGCTTTAATTCCCGAACCTCCATTTGAACCCCAATTTTAGCATATATTTGTTGATTTCTCTTAGATAAAATCCCATGAATGCATAGTAGAGTAAATTCCCTATCAAACGCATCTTTCGGATTCAAATTCCGAGCTCCGTGGCATCCACAATGATCCGCCGAACTTTGCGGGTTTTCGGGTTCCGGCGAGTTCGAGCGGCGGCGCGGCTCGGAGGAGGAGGCGGCACGCAGGGCGGCGCGGTGCGGAGCAGGCTGGAGGCGGTCGGCCGGGGCTTCGGAGGCGGTGGCGGCCTTCGGCGGCGGCTGAGGGCGCCAGCTGCGGGAGCCGGCGAGAGGAGGGCTGGGGTCGCGCTGTGCGACCCCGCGGCTGGGCAGAGACCCGCGCGACGCGGGTCTCCGCGTGGAAAGGCCGACCGGCCTGTCGGCCGGTCGGTGGAGGAACCGCCCGCGCGGCACGGGCGGTGTGACCCGCGGGAGGTGGCCGGGCCGCCGTCCTGGTGGGCCGGCCGGAGCAGGCCGGCTCGAGCGGGGCGGACCGGCCGGACCGGGCCGGTCCGGCCGAAGAGGGTCCCCCTCTTCCTTTTAAATTTTCGGACGCCCGTATTTCGGGCTACGTGCGTCCGTTTTGCGTACCGTCTGCGGAAGCGCAGAGCTTGCGTCGAGGCGAAGCTTTTGAGATGGTTTCGGGAATTTTTAGTTCCTGAAACGAGGGGCCTCGGAGGTGCGACGCGTCCCTAAGTGGACGGGCGCTTTTCCCGGGATTCTGTTTTTGGACGGCGCGGACGCGTCTGACATCCGTTTTGAGCGCCGTCAGCGGAGTTGTGACCCTGGAACTGAGGCGGAGGTTTCCTGTGCGGTTCCAAGCGTTGAGGCTGGAATTGAAGCATGGGCCCCACGGCCCGTCTTTTGAGCTGCGTGCAGCTTTTAGCGACTTTTTCCTCAGATGTCTGTTCGGGGCGTGCGAGCAGTCGTTCTTGGATGTTTTTCCGAGAGCATTGCGATGGCACAGTCCGCCCGACATTTTTTGGGGACGTGGTGTGGGTCCCACCCGACCCGGCTACGGTGAATAGTGCACTTTTCACCGGGTGTCTGTTTTGGGCGATTGAGTACTCAATCCCGTGTGTTTTTCCGAGGGGATCACAGTGGCGTGATCCGTTGGTTCAGTTTCGGGATCTTGGGGTGGTCCCCACACGGGTTTGGTCACGGTGAATAGTACCTTTTTCACCTGTTGACCGTTTCGGGCGAGTGAGTAGTCTAACTCGCGTGTTTTTGCGCAAGGATTACAACGGTGAAATCCGTTTGGTTGTGTGGTGCCTCTTGCGCGATCTTGTTGAATGTGGAGCATGGAAGGTGCTCTAGTGGCGGTCCGCCCTACCTCGTTTGTAGCGGACCCTTGGCGTGTGATCGCGCACTCTTGGGAGAGTGATGTAAATGGTTCACAATTTGTGGTTGGCCGTGCCTGGGCCTTTGAGGTGGAGTTGTTACGTCACGCCTTCGCGTTGACGTTGGGTGCCGTGTGCACGATAGCCCTTGGGCTGGAGACGTGGTGTACTCGGGGAGTATACGAGAGCTCTTGGAGGTATGTGTGGTTCGTACCTGAGACGTTCGTGCGCTTGGTTGGGGTTGGCTTGGGGCCACACATTGTGTGGGCCCCACGTGCGTGCTGTGTTCTTCTTTGCGTACTTCGACCCCTCGCGACGTAGAGGGTCCCTCTGTGTGTTTGTTTGACCACCAGGGTGGAGTTTTTCCCCTGGCTCTGTGCTCGTTGGTTGACCAACAGGGTTGAGTGGTCTCCCCCTGGTTTCGTTCTCGATGGATTGGCTAGTAGCGGTGCTAGTGACACCCAGTGCTGGAGAAGACGCTGCACCTCCTTTGGGTGAGTTGTTCTGGAGTTGGGAGGTTGCGCGATACCCATTCCGTGTTCGGTTGGCCCGTGTTGTGCCTCTGGTGAAGATGGCTAGAGCAGTTTTGAGTTCTACACTCCACCGAGGCTGGGCAGTGGGTTACTGATCGACTTCTAGGGTTTACCCTCCAGCAGAGACTGGGAAGTGGGTCACCCAATGCTATTAGGGTCTACCCTCCAGCAGAGACTGGGCAGTGGGTCACCCGACGCTACTAAGGTCTACCCTACAGCAGAGACTGGGCAGTGGGTCACCCGATGACCTCTTAGGGCCTACCCTCCAGCAGGGCTGGGCAGTGGGTCGCCCGTCGTCTAGTTCCAGGTCTACCCTCCAGCAAGGCTGGGCAGTTGGTCGCCTGTCGACTTATTTCAGGTCTACCCTCCAGCGGGGTTGGGCAGTGGGTCGCCTGATGATGTATTAGGGTTTACCCTCCAGCAGGGCTGGGCAGTGGGTCACCCGACATCCGAATATGGTTTACCCTCCAGCGGGGCTGGGTAGTGGGTCACCTGACGATGTATTAAGGTTTACCCTCCAGCTGGGCTGGACAGTGGGTCACCTGATATTTGGTTATGAATTACCCTCCAGCGGGGCTGGGCAGTGGGACACCTGTTAGCATTCCAGACTCAGTCCTCTCGACTAGGCTAGTCTGAGGCTTACCTCCGTGATTACCGGAATGGGACCCTTGGTTGTACGGGTCGGTGATGGAATAACTTGACTTTGAGGAGACCTCTCGACTGCAGGGTAGTGAAGTGGTGTGGTTTGACTTAACCTAGAACTCTCAAGTACGAGGGGTGCTTTCCCCACCGAGATGCGTTCTTGCGACGCGATCTAAAATCGTGCGGGCGAGTCAGTGCCGCCCAAAGTGGATAGTATCAAGATGCGGTGACTGAGCCCCTTGGCTTGCGGTTCAGGGCAGGCATGCGGGATGCTGGGCATCAGTGATGGGGTTACATTGGGACTGTTGGCGACTCTTTTCTTGGGCTGAGCTACGGGACAGAGATCCCCTTACGATGTTGTTCGGGCTTTTTGTTGAGGAAATGGACCTGTATATACCTTATTCTAGTACCCAATTCTTGGGTTTGGTTACTCTCCTTCCAGGAGAGGCGAAGACGTGCGGGGTATGCCACGTGCTTTCCGTGTCTAGCTTCTCATAGTGGGAGGAGTCTACTCTCCTACTATAGGCAGCGAAAGCTCGACGAGAAGTGCATCTTCTCACCGTGCCTAGCTCCTTGTGTTGGGACGAGTCTTCTACGTTTCTCTTGTTGGGTTGAGCTGGACTCTCTACTTCACTTTCAGTTGTACTCCCTTACTTTTCCCTTGTTCTCTCTACCGCTCACCCTTCGGTACCTCCTTTTGTTGCTCCCTCAAGCCTTCGGGGTATCCTACTGAGTATTTTTATACTCACCCCTGCTTGGGCTTTGCCTGCACTTGGTGTGCCCTTGCAGACGACGGACAGGTGGAGCGTGTATTCAGTGGAGCGTAGGAGCTTGGGAGCTTGGACCGCGTGCGGTGGTCGTGGCCGGGTTCCAGGTGGGAGACCCGTCAGCTGCTTCTTTTTGTTTACCTGTTGCCGGGTTGTGGCACTTTTTGGTTGGGCGTGTGTTTTGCCCCTTTTCTTTTCAGCTTGTACTTTGTACTGTTTATAGGTCGATGCACATCTGTGGTTTATATATATAGCAGTTGTTCCTTTTTCTTTGCTTGCCTTTTCTTTTACTCTGCACTTTTTCATTGAGTTTACTGTGTGTGCGTGTGTACAGGTGCTTAGGTAAAGGCCTCTCCGAGTTGTTGTGCCTTCGGCGCTGGTCGCCAGCCCCTGGCTTATGAAGGCGGGCCTGGGGTAGTTGCAGCTCGAGCCCGGGTAGGGTCGGGTTGTGACAAAGTGGTATCAAAGGTGGTTCGTTCCTTGGGACGCTGTTCGGACGCCCCTAAAAGAGGAATTGGTTGGGATTTAGAGCAACAATGTTAATGTGTCTCGAGAGCGGCTCTCGGGACAAGGAGTCCAGTGATAGTGCGGTGGCCGACATATCCATTCACCAGAACCTTGATAACCCGCTTGTCGACTCGGCATGCTGAGACACTTGTTGCAGGGAAAATTTGTTTGTGCATCAGATAGGATCGAGTCTTTGACTGTCCTTCTTGAGTCAGCTCCCCATTGTTGATATTGGTATATACATATATGCTCATCTGACTGCGGCACTCCTTGATAATGATCAGGATGTCTCCGCGAAGACAGCCAGCCCAGATACTAGCTTTGATCGTGACGACGACCCTATGAGCTATGAGGCCACAGTCCAGGGCCCATCGTGCGAGCCCCTTTCTCCGGGTTGGCCGGTATCAACACCCCCACCTGTTGAGCACCAGGCAGTTTCAGCAGAGCAGGCTGAGTTTGAGCGCAGGTTGAGCACGCTTCGTGAGTTCCAGCGGCAGAGACCGCTGAGGTTCAGTGGTTAGCCAGACCCTCAGGCAGCAGAGGCTTGGCTCGGGATAGTGGTTAGCCTTTTCAGTCTTGTGCAGATGCCGACCAGTCAGAGAGTGGCTTTGGCAGCCACCCTTTTTCGTGGAGTAGCTTGGCGTTGGTGGAGTATGGTGACTCAGTTTCTTGACGAGTCATTGCTTTCATTGGATGAATTTCAGTTGTTGCTCCATGAGGAATTTTCCCCTCCTGCTTGCGCTCCGTTCAGATTCAGGATCTCCTGCAGTTTCAGCAGGGAGGGATGACGGTGGCCGAGTACGCGGCTAGTTTTGCAGACCGTGCACGCTTTTACTCGGACTTGGTCCGTGACGATAACCTCCGAGCGTGGAAGTTTGAGCAGGTTCTCCGCTGAGAGATTCGTGCTGTCAGAGTACCCTTGGGCATTTCCACATATTCCAGGGTGCTAGAGTAGGCGTTGGTGACAGAGGGCTTCCTGTCATGTTTTGCGGTTGGTAGTGGTAGTGGGCGCGATGGAGCCGGGACGTCTGCTGTAGCTAGCAGGCACCGAAGGACAGGACCTCGATGCAGGTGGCCTTCCCACTTCCGGTTTCGGAGACGTGGTCGTATACCACTGTGGCGAAAAGGCGCAGGGCCTCAGCCGAGGATGCCCTTCCGTGAGTGGATCCCGGGCCATGGTCGTACACCACAGTGGCGACGGAGGGCACCAGGACAGCTCAGAGAGCGCTGGTGATATGCTTGTGACGGGCGAGGTAACTTGGCACGAGACGGGCCGACCCGAGTTGCTGGGATCTTCGGGCAGGCAGCAGGCGCACCACCACGGCAGTGGCAGCGCCGTGATCGGAGTAGTACCCAGAGAGGTGGTGCTAGCAGAGGAGCGGGAGGAGCTAGAGGTGGGGGACGACATCACGAGGTCTCCCCATCACCACTAGGCAGTCCACGTCAGGCTCCGGGAGCTGACGGTTGGGCCGCGGGTAGCCGCGAGCTTTGGATGTCTACGATCCTGCAGAGCATGGGATGGTGAGAGGTACCCCTTGAGACTCTTCTACTTTTGCAGCAAAATTGTTAGGCTCTGTGTGTGAAAGCCTTTTCTCCCTGCTCCTTGTTTGAGGTGTTACCAGGGTGATGCAGGCCGTTTGGTGTAACCCTGTGTTGGTAAGGAAAAAGGCATGAGACCTTTTCCTTTAGTCGATAGTGCGACTCCTTCGCTTTCGAGCGTGTAAGAGGGTTTTTGTTGAGAGACATCGACTATGAAATCTTGCGTGACCAGATATCCTTGGGTGTTTCACCATATGGATATTCTGAAGGAGGGAATCACCAGGCCTTGTTCTAGGTGCGGGCGGTGATTCCAGTCGCGGCATGCGACGTAGAGGTTTGACCGGGGAGGTGAGCTACCCCCGAGGGCCTCCGGGTCGTTTGAGACCGTGCAAAGGGATGGCGAGGTACCCTACCGCCTTGCCCTAACCCCAAAGTCTGGAATGGGTGCACGACATCGGCATGGGCCGACCTCGCATGAACGGATCAACTCTTTGGTCTGTGTGTGGCGACGCAGAGTTGTGCGTGGGTTCTTCTAGGTATGGGAAAGCCAGGTGTGGGCTTAGTACCCTGTGTTCTTCCCTGGTTTTGCTTTTCAAGGACGAAAAGCATGAAGGAGGGAATGATGTAAGAACCCAGTTTTTTCTTTGAAAGACTTTGGAATATTCTTGATGATATTCCAGGGCAGCGCCTTCAGACGGCGTGCGATTCCGAGCCCCGGAGTGGCCGGAATTAAATTTTCAGTGCGTTCACACTGGAAATGATAAATAAATGGGATAACTCCTAAACGGAGTTCCGGATCAGGGATCCTAGTGTACGGATAGGTTCGGAATGGGGTGTTTACCCTAGGAATGACATAAAACTTGTCGGCGCGGGACGTTTGGACCCCTCGCCCGCTCCCGGAACGTTAAACGGATAAATAAATTAATTAGTTTATTCGTTTAATGGAGAAATGCTAGTATCTATTAAACGGTGGCTCGGATTGGAAACCCGAGGGCACCGTTGAGTTCGGAGCGTGCCGTTTACCCTAGGAGGGGTATAAGTTTCCCAGGCGTGGGCCGTTTGGGAAAAATGGCCCCAGGGGTGTTTTCGTAATTTAGCGACTTCGGGCGTTAAATTTTATAACTTTTGAACGGGGTCTCGGATTAAAATTATGAGACCTCCGTTTCACTTGGAGCGTCGTGTTTTCCCCAGGGACGCCCTCCTTTTTGTCTGCTTCGTGAGCGGAGTCGGGGGCGTGCCGGGCGGGGTGTTTAAGTGTTTTTATTTAAACACACACCCCCCTTCTTCCTCTTCTTCTTCTTCCTCACAACCTCTCCCCTTCCCTCCTCCATTCCGAAGAGCTCCGGCAAGGCGAGCTCAGGCGAACCAACTCCGGCGAGGCAACGGCGCGGGGCGGATCGCGCTGGAAGCGTCGGGCGAAGCCCCACGAGGTAGGGTTATGTTTTTGAGCTTTAATTCCTGAACCTCCCTTTGAACCCCAATTTTAGTATTGATTTGTTGTTTTATCTTCGTTCAAATCCCATGAATGCGTAGTAGAGTAAATTCCCTATCCAACGCATCTTTCGGATTCAAATTCCGAGCTCCGTGGCATCCGAAATGATCCGCCGAACTTTGCGGGTTTTCGGGTTCCGGCGAGTTCGAGCGGCGGCGTGGCTCGGCGGAGGAGGCGGCACGCAGGGCGGCGCGGTGCGGAGCAGGGCAGAGGCGGTTGGCCGGGGCTTCGGAGGCGGCGGCGGCTGAGGGCGCCGACTGCGGGAGCCGGCGAGAGGAGGGCTGGGGTCGCGCTGTGCGACCCCGCGGCTAGGCAGAGACCCGTGCGACGCGGGTCTCCGCGTGGAAAGGCCGACCGGCCTGTCGGCCGGTCGATGGAGGAACCGCCCGCGCGGTACGGGCGGTCTGACCCGTGGGAGGAGGCGGGGCCGCCGTCCCGACGGGCCGGCCGGAGCGGGCCGGCTCGAGCGGGGCGGACCGGCCGGACCGGCCCGGTCCGACCGAAGAGGTTCCCCCTCTTCCTTTTAAATTTTCGGACGCCCGTATTTCAGGCTACGGGCGTCCGTTTTGCGTGCCTTCTGCGGCAGCGCGGAGCTTGCGTCGAGGAAAAGATTTTGAGATGGTTTTGGGAATTTTTAGTTCCCGAAATGAGGGGCCTCGGAGGTGCGATGCGTCCTTAAGTGGACAAGCGCTTTTCCCGGGATTCTTGTTTTGGACGGTGCAGACGCGTCCGACATCCGTTTTGAGCGCTGTCAGCGGCGTTGTGACCCTGGCACTGAGGCGGAGGTTTCCAGTGAGGTTCCAGACGTTGAGGCTGGAATTGAGGCGTGGGCCCCACAGCCCGTCTTTTGAGCTGCGTGCAGCTTTTAGCCACTTTTTCCTCGGACGTCCGTTCGGGGCGTGCGAGCAGTCGTTCTTGGATGTTTTTCCGAGGGGATTGCAGTGGTGCAATCCGCCCACTAAAATTCGGCACGATGGTGCGGGGCCCACGAGGGCCGTTTCGGGAGTTGACGGTGATTTCCAGCTTTATCACCGGGCGACCGTTTAGGACAAGTGAGTTGTCCACCTTGTGTACTTTTTTGAGAGGATCGCAACGGTGCGATCCGTTCGTTGAGTTTCGGGATCGGGATGCGGGTCCCACGTGGCGCCGCTCGTGTGCGGTGCGCCGGAATGCATCTTTTTTTCCGGATACCCGTTCTACTCAAGCGAGTAGTGCTTTCGACGTGTTTTTCCGAGAGCATTGCGATGGCGCAGTCCGCCCGACCTTTTTCTGGGACGTGGTGTGGGTCCCACCCGACCCGGCTACGGTGAATAGTGCACTTTTCACCGGGTGTCCGTTTTGGGCGATTGAGTACTCAATCCCGTGTGTTTTTCTGAGGGGATCAAAGTGGTGTGATCCGTTGGTTCAGTTTCGGGATCTTGGGGTGGGCCCCACACGGGTTTGGTCACGGTGAATATTACCTTTTTCACCTGTTGACCGTTTCGGGCGAGTGAGTAGTCTAACTCGCGTGTTTTTGCGCAAGGATTACAACGGTGAAATCCGTTTGGTTGTGCAGTGCCTCTTGCGCGATATTGTTGAATGTGGAGCATGGAAGGTGCTCCAATGGTGGTCCGCCCTACCTCGTTTGTAGCGGACCCTTGGCGTGTGATCGCGCACTCTTGGGAGAGTGATGTAAATGGTTCACAAGTTGTGGTTGGCCGTGCCTGGGCCTTTGAGGTGGAGTTGTTACGTCACGCCTTCGTGTTGACGTTGGGTGCCATGTGCATGATAGCCCTTGGGCTGGAGAAGTGGTATACTCTGGGAGTATACGAGAGCGCTTGGAGATACGTGTGGTTCGTACCTGAGGCGTTCGTGCGCTTGGTTGGGGTTGGCTTGGGGCCACACGTTGTGTGGGCCCCACGTGCGTGCTGTGTTCTGCTTTTCATACTTCGACCCCTCGCGATGTAGAGGGTCCCTCTGTGTGTTTGTTTGACTACCAGGGTGGAGTTTTTCCCCTGGATCTGTGCTCGTTGGTTGACCAGCAGGGTTGAGTGGTCTCCCCCTGGTTTCGTTCTCGATGGATTGGCCGGTAGCGGTGCTAGTGACACCCAGTGCTGGAGAAGACGCTGCACCTCCTTTGGGTGAGTTTTTCTGGAGTTGGGAGGTTGCGTGATACCCACTCTGTGTTCGGTTGGCCCGTGTTGTGCCTCCGGTGGAGATGGCTAGAGCAGTTTTGAGTTCTACCCTCCAGCGGGGCTGGGCAGTGGGTTACTGATCGACTTCTAGGGTTTACCCTCCAGCAGAGACTAGGCAGTGGGTCACCCAATGTTATTAGGGTCTACCCTACAGCAGAGACTGGGCAGTGGGTCACCTGACGCTACTAAGGTCTACCCTCCAGTAGAGACTGGGCAGTGGGTCACCTGACGACCTCTTAGGGCCTACCCTCCAGCAGGGCTGGGCAGTGGGTCGCCCGTCGTCTAGTTCCAGGTCTACCCTCCAGCAAGGCTGGGCAGTGGGTCGCATGTCGACTTATTTCAGGTCTACCCTCCAGCGGGGTTAGGCAGTGGGTCACCTGATGATGTATTAGGGTTTACCCTCCAGCAGGGCTGGGCAGTGGGTCACCCGATATCCGAATATGGTTTACCCTCCAGCGGGGCTGAGTAGTGGGTCGCCTGACGATGTATTAAGGTTTACCCTCCAGCTGGGCTGGGCAATGGGTCACCTGATATTTGGTTATGAATTACCCTCCAGCGGGGCTGGGCAGTGGGACACCTGTTAGCATTCCAGACTCAGTCCTCTCGACTAGGCTAGTCTTAGGCTTACCTCCGTGATTACCGGAACGGGACCCTTGGTTGTACGGGTCGGTGATGGAACGACTTGACTTTGAGGAGACCTCTCGACTGCAGGGCAGTGAAGAGGTGTGGTTTGACTTAACCTAGAACACTCAAGTACGAGGGGCACTTTCCCCACTGAGACGCGTTCTTGCGACGCGATCTAAAACCGTGCGGGCGAGTCAGTGCCGCCCAAAGCGGATAGTATCAAGGTGCGGTGACTGAGCCCCTTGGCTTGCGGTTCAGGGCAGGCGTTCGGGATGCTGGGCATTAGTGATGGGGTTACATTGGGACTGTTGGAGACTCTTTTCTTGGGCTGAGCTACGGGACAAAGATCCCCTTACGATGTTTTTCGGGCTTTTTGTTGAGCATATGGACCTGTATATACCTTGTTCTAGTACCCACTTCTTGTGTTTGGTTACTCTCCTTCCAGGAGAGGCGAATACGTGCGGGGTATGCCACGTGATTTCCGTGTCTAGCTTCTCATGGTTGGACAAGTCTACTCTCCTACTACAGGCAGCGAAAGCTTGACGAGAAGTGCATCTTCTCACCGTTCCTAGCTCCTTGTGTTGGGACGAGTCTTCTACGTTTCTCTTGTTGGGTTGCGCTGGACTCTCTACTTCACTTTCAGTTGTACTCCCTTACTTTTCCCTTTTTCTCTCTACCGATCACCCTTCGGTACCTCCTTTTGTTGCTCCCTCGAGCCTTCGGGGTATCCTACTGAGTATTTTTATACTCACCCCTGCTTGGGCTTTGCCCGCACTTGGTGTGCCCTTGCAGACGACGGATAGGTGGAGCGTGTCTTCAGTGGAGCGTAGGAGCTTGGGAGCTTGGACCGCGTGCAGTGGTCGTGGCCGGGTTCCAGGGGGGAGACCCGTCAGCTGATTCTTTTTGTTTACCTGTTGCCGGGTTGTGGCACTTTTTGGTTGGGCGCGTGTTTTTCCCCTTTTCTTTTTAGCTTGTACTTTGTACTGTTTATAGGTCGATGCACATCTGTGGTTTATATATATAGCAGTTGTTCCTTTTTCTTTGCTTGCCTTTTCTTTTACTCTGCACTTTTGCATTGAGTTTACTGTGTGTGCGTGTGTACAGGTGCTTAGGAAAAGGCCTCCCCGAGTTGTTGTGCCTTCGGCGCTGGTCGCCAGCCCCTGGCCTATGGAGGTGGGCCTGGGGTAGTTGCGGCTCGAGCCCGAGTAGGGTCGGGTTGTGACAAAGTGGTATCAAAGGTGGTTCGTTCCTTGGGACGCTGTTCGGACGTCCCTAAAAGAGGAATTGGTATGGATTTAGGGCAACAGTGTTAATGTGTCTCGAGAGCGGCTCTCAGGCCAAGGAGTCCAGTGATAGTGCGACGGCCGACGTATCCATTCACCAGGACCTTGATAACCCGCTTGTCGACTCGGCATGATGAGACACTTGTTGCAGGGAAAATTTGTTTGTGCATCACATAGGATCGAGTCTTTGACTGTCCTTCTTGAGTCAGCTCCCCATTGTTGATATTGGTATATACATATATGCTCATCTGACCGTGGCACTCCTTGATAATGATCAGGATGTCTCCGCGAAGACAGCCAGCCCAGATACTAGCTTTGGTTCGTGACGACGACCCTATGAGCTATGAGGCCACAAAACAGGGCCCATCGTGCGAGCCCCTTTCTCCGGGTGGGCCAGTATCAACACCCCCACCTGTTGACCACCAGGCAGTTTCAGCAGAGCAGGCTCAGTTTGAGCACAGGTTGAGCACGCTCCGTGAGTTCCAGCAGCAGAGACCGCTGAGGTTCAGTGGTTAGCCAGACCCTCAGGCAGCAGAGGCTTGGCTCGGGACAATGGTTAGCCTTTTCAGGCTTGTGCAGATGCCGACCAGTCAGAGAGTGGCTTTGGCAGCCACCCTTTTTCGTGGAGTAGCTTGGCGTTGGTGGAGTCTGGTGACTCAGTTTCTTGACGAGTCTTCGCTTTCGTTGGATGACTTTCAGTTGTTGCTCCGTAGGAATTTTTCCCTCCTACTTGTGCTCCGTTCAGATTCAGGAGCTCCTGCAGTTTCAGCAGGGAGGGATGACAGTGGCCGAGTACGCGGCTAGTTTTGCAGACCGTGCACGCTTCTACCCGGACTTGGTCCGTGACGATAACCTCCGAGCGTGGAAGTTTGAGCAGGGTCTGCGCTGAGAGATTCGTGCTCTCAGAGTACCCTTGGGCATTTCCACATATGCCGGGGTGCTAGAGCAGGCGTTGGTGACAGAGGGCTTCCTGTCTTGTTTTGCGGTTGGTAGTGGAAGTGGGCGCGATGGAGCCGGGATGTCTGCTGTAGCTAGCAGGCGCCGGAGGACAGGACCTCGATGCAGGTGGCCTTCCCACTGCCGGTTTCGGAGACGTGGTCGTATACCACTGTGGAGAAAAGGCGCAGGGCCTCAGCTGATGATGCCCTTCTGTGAGTGGATCTCGGGCTGTGGTCGTACACCACTGTGGCGCCGGAGGGCACCAGGGAAGCTCAGAGAGCGCCGGTGCTATGCTTGTGACGGGTGAGGTCACTTGGCACGAGACGGGCCGACCTGAGTTGCTGGGAGCTTCGGGCAGGCAGCAGGCGCACCACCACAGTAGAGGCAGCGCCGTGATCGGAGTAGTACCCAAAGAGGTGGTGGTAGCAGAGGAGCGGGAGGATCTGGAGGTGGGGGACGACGTCACGAGGTCTCCCCATCACAACTAGGTGGTCCACGTCAGGCTCCGGGAGCTGACGGTTGGGCCGCGGGTAGCCGCGAGCTTTGGATGTCTACGATCCTGCAGAGCATGGGATGGTGAGAGGTACCCCTTGCGACTCTTCTACTTTTGCAGTAGAATTGTTAGGCTCTGCGTGTGAAAGGATTTTCTCCCTACTCCTTGTTTGAGGTGTTACCAGGGTGATGCAGGCCGTTGGGTGTAACCCTATGTTGGTAAGGAAAAAGGCATGAGACCTTTTCCTTTAGTCGATGGTGCGACTCCTTCGCTTCCGAGCGTGTAAGAGAGTTTTTGTTGAGAGACATCGACTGTGAAATCCTGCGTGACCAGATATTCTTGGGTGTTTCACCATATGGATATTCCGAAGGAGGGAATCATCGGGCCTTGTTCCAGGTGCGGGCGGTGATTCCAGTCGCGGTATGTGACGTAGAGGTTTGACCGGGGAGGTGAGCTACCCCCGAGGGCCTCCGGGTCGTTTGAGACCGTGCAAAGGGATGGAGAGGTACCCTACCGCCTTGCCCTAACCCCAAAGTCTGGAATGGGTGCACGACGTCGGCATGGGACGACCTCGCGTGAACGGATCGACTCTTTGGTCTGTGTGTGGTGATGCAGAGTTGTGCGTGGGTTCTTCTAGGTATGGGAAAGCCAGGTGTGGGCTTAGTACCCTGTGTTCTTCCCTGGTTTTGCTTTTCGAGGATGAAAAGATTGAAGGAGGTAATGATTTAAGAACCCAATTTTTTCTTTTAAAGACTTTGGAATATTCTTGATGATATTCCAGGGCAGCGCCTTCAGACGGCGTGCGATTCCGAGCCCCGGAGTGGCCGGAATTAAATTTTCAGTGCGTTCACACTGAAAATGCTAAATAAATGGGATAACTCATAAACGGAGTTCCGGATCAGGGATCCGAGTGTATGGATCGGTCCGGAATGAGTTTTTTACCCTAGGAACGACATAAAACTTGTCGGCGCGGGACGTTTGGACCCCTCGCCCACTCCCGGAACGTTAAACGGATAAATAAATTAATTAGTTTATTCGTTTAATGGAGAAACGCTAGTATCTCTTAAACGGTGGCTCGGATTGGAAAACCGAGGGCACCGTTGAGTTCGGAGCGTGCCTTTTACCCTAGGAGGGGTATAAGTTTCCCGGGCGTGGGCCGTTTGTGAAAAATTGCCCCAGGGGCGTTTTCGTAATTTAGCCGCTTCGGGCGTTAAATTTTATAACTTTTGAACGGGGTCTCGGATTAAAATTACGAGACCTACTTTGCGCTCGGAGCGTCGTGTTTGCCCCAGGGACACCCTCCTTGTTGTCTGCTTCGTGAGCGGAGTCGGGGGCGTGCCGGGCGGGGTGTTTAAGTGTTTTTATTTAAACACACCCCCCTTCTTCCTCTTCTTCTTCTTCCTCACAACCTCTCCCCTTCCCTCCTCCATTCCGGCGAGCTCCGGCAAGGCGATCTCTGGCGAGCCAACTCCGGCGAGGCAACAACGCGGGGCGGATCGCGCGGGAAGCGTCGGGCGAAGCCCCACGAGGTAGGGTTATGTTTTTGAGCTTTAATTCCCGAACCTCCCTTTGAACCCCAATTTTAGCATCGATTTGTTATTTTATCTTCAATCAAAGCCCATGAATGCGTAGTAGAGTAAATTCCCTATCCAACGCATCTTTCGGATTCAAATTCCGAGCTCCATGGCATCCGCAATGATCCGCCGAACTTTGCGGGTTTTCGGGTTCCGGCGAGTTCGAGCGGTGGCGCGGCTCGGCGGAGGAGGCGGCACGCAGGGCGGCGCGGTGCGGAGCAGGGCGGAGGCGGTCGGCCGGGGCTTCGGAGGCGGCGGCGGCGCTTCCGGGAGGCGGCGGCGGCCTTTGGCGGCGGCTGAGGGCGCCGGCTGCGGGAGCCGGCGAGAGGAGGGCCGGGGTCGCGCTGTGCGACCCCGCGGCTAGGCAGAGACCCGCGCGACGCGGGTCTCCGCGTGGAAAGGCCGACCGGCCTGTCGGCCGGTCGGTGGAGGAACCGCCCGCGCGGAACGGGTGGTGTGACCCGCGGGAGGCGGCTGGGCCGCCGTCCCGGTGGGCCGACCGGAGCGGGCCGGCTCGAGCAGGGCGGACCGGCCGGACCGGCCCGGTCCGGCCGAAGAGGGCCCCCCCTCTTCCTTTTAAATTTTCGGACGCCCGTATTTCGGGCTACGGGCGTCCGTTTTGCGTGCCGTCTGCGGCAGCGTGGAGCTTGCGTCGAGGCGATTCTTTTGAGATGGTTTTGGGAATTTTTAGTTCCTAAAACGAGGGGCCTCGGACGTGCGATGCGTCCTTAAGTGGACGAGCGCTTTTCCCAGGATTCTTGTTTTGGATGGCGCGGACGCGTCCGACATCTATTTTGAGCGCCGTCAGCGGCGTTGTGACCCTGGCACTGAGGCGGAGGTTTCCAGTGAGGTTCCAGGCATTGAGGCTGGAATTGAGGCGTGGGCCCCACGACCCATCTTTTGAGCTGCGTGCAGCTTTTAGCGACTTTTTCCTCGGACGTCCGTTCAGGGCGTGCGAGCAGTCGTTCTTGGATGTTTTTCTGAGGGGATTGCAGTGGTGCAATCCGCCCGCAAAAATTCGGCACGATGGTGCGGGGCCCACGAGGGCCGTTTCGGGAGTTGACGGTGATTTCCAGCTTTATCACCGGACGACCGTTTTGGACAAGTGAGTAGTCCACCTTGTGTACTTTTTCGAGGGGATCTCAACGGTGCGATCCATTCGTTGAGTTTCGGGACCGGGATGCGGGTCCCACATGGCGCCGCTCGTGTGCGGTGCGCCGGAATGCATCTTTTTTTCCGGATACCCGTTCTACTCAAGCGAGTAGTGCTTTCGACGTGTTTTTCCGAGAGCATTGCGATGGCGCAGTCCGCCCGACCTTTTTCGGGGACGTGGTGTGGGTCCCACCCGACCCAGCTACTGTGAATAGTGCACTTTTCACCGGGTGTTCGTTTTGGGCGATTGAGTACTCAATCCCGTGTGTTTTTCTGAGGGGATCAAAGTGGCGTGATCCGTTGGTTCAGTTTCGGGATCTTGTGGTGGGCCCCACACGGGTTTGGTCACGGTGAATAGTACCTTTTTTCACCTGTTGACCGTTTCGGGCGAGTGAGTAGTCTAACTCGCGTGGTTTTGCACAAGGATTACAACGGTGAAATCCATTTGGTTGTGCGGTGCCTCTTGTGCGATCTTGTTGAATGTGGATCATGGAAGGTGCTCCAGTGGCGGTCTGCCCTACCTCGTTTGTAGCGGACCCTTGGCATGTGATCACGCACTCTTGGGAGAGTGATGTAAATGGTTCACAGGTTGTGGTTGGCCGTGCCTGGGCCTTTGAGGTGGAGTTGTTACGTCACGCCTTCGCGTTGACGTTGGGTGCGGTGTGCACGATAGCCCTTGGGCTGGAGACATGGTATACTCTGGGAGTATACGAGAGCGCTTGGAGGTACGTGTGGTTCGTACCTGAGACGTTCGTGCGCTTGGTTGGGGTTGGATTGGGGCCATAAGTCGTGTGGGCCCCATGTGCGTGCTGTGTTCTGCTTTGCGTACTTCGACCCCTCGCGACGTAGAGGGTCCCTCTGTGTGTTTGTTTGACCAGTAGGGTGGAGTTTTTCCCCTGGCTCTGTGCTCGTTGGTTGACCAGCAGGGTTGAGTGGTCTCCCCCTGGTTTTGTTCTCGATGGATTGGCCGGTAGCGGTGTTAGTGACACCCAGTGCTGGAGCAGACGCTGCACCTCCTTTGGGTGAGTTTTTCTGGAGTTGGGAGGTTGCGCGATACCCACTCCGTGTTCGGTTGGCCCGTGTTGTGCCTCCGGTGGAGATGGCTAGAGCAGTTTTGAGTTCTACCCTCCAGCGGGGCTGGGCAGTGGGTTACTCATCGACTTCTAGGGTTTACCCTCCAGCAGAGACTTGGCAGTGGGTCACCCGATGCTATTAGGGTCTACCCTCTAGCAGAGACTGGGCAGTGGGTCACCCGATGCTACTAAGGTCTACCCTCCAGCAGAGACTGGGCAGTGGGTCACCCGGCGACCTCTTAGGGCCTACCCTCCAGTAGGGCTGGGCAGTGGGTCGCCCGTCGTCTAGTTCCAGGTCTACCCTCCAGCAAGGCTGGGCAGTGGGTCGCCTGTTGACTTATTTCAGGTCTACCCTCCAGCGGGGTTGGGCAGTGGGTCGCCTGATGATGTATTAGGGTTTACCCTCCAGCAGGGCTGGGTAGTGGGTCACCCGATATCCGAATATGGTTTACCCTCCAACGGGGCTGGGTAGTGGGTCGCCTGACGATGTATTAAGGTTTACCCTCCAGCTGGGCTGGTCAGTGGGTCACCTGATATTTGGTTATGAATTACCCTCCAACGGGGCTGGGCAGTGGGACACCTGTTAGCATTCCAGACTCAGTCCTCTCGACTAGGCTAGTATGAGGCTTACCTCCGTGATTACCGGAACGGGACCCTTAGTTGTACGGGTCGGTGATGGAACGACTTGACTTTGAGGAGACCTCTCGACTGCAGGGCAGTGAAGAGGTGTGGTTTGACTTAACCTAGAACTCTAAAGTACGATGGGTGCTTTCCCCACCGAGACGTGTTCTTGCGACGCTATCTAAAACCGTGCGGGTGAGTCAGTGCCGCCCAAAGCGGATAGTATCAAGGTGCGGTGACTGATCCCCTTGGCTTGCGGTTCAGGGCAGGCGTGCGGGATGCTGGGCATCAGTGATGGGGTTACATTGGGACTGTTGGCGACTCTTTTCTTGGGCTAAGCTACGGGACAAATATCCCCTTACGACGTTGTTCGAGCTTTTTTTTTGAGCATATGGACCTGTATATACCTTGTTCTAGTACCCACTTCTTGGGTTTGGTTACTCTCCTTCCAGGAGAGGCGAAGACGCGCGGGGTATGCCACATGCTTTCCGTGTCTAGCTTCTCATGGTTGGACGAGTCTACTCTCCTGCTATAGGCAGCGAAAGCTCGACGAGAAGTGCATCTTCTCACCGTTCCTAGCTCCTTGTGTTGGGACGAGTCTTCTACGTTTCTCTTGTTGGGTTGAGCTGGACTCTCTACTTCACTTTCAATTGTACTCCCTTACTTTTCCCTTGTTCTCTCTACTGCTCACCCTTCGGTACCTCCTTTTGTTGCTCCCTCGAGCCTTCGGGGTATCCTACTGAGTATTTTTATTCTCACCCCTGCTTGGGATTTGCCCGCACTTGGTGTGCCCTTGCAGACGACGAACAGGTGGAGCGTGTCTTCAGTGGAGCGTAGGAGCTTGGGAGCTTGGACCGCGTGCGGTGGTCGTGGCCGGGTTCCAGGTGGGAGACCCGTCAGCTGCTTCTTTTTGTTTACCTGTTGCCGGGTTGTGTCACTTTTTGGTTGGGTGCGTGTTTTGCCCCTTTTCTTTTCAGCTTGTACTTTGTACTGTTTATAGGTCGATGCACATCTGTGGTTTATATATATAGTAGTTGTTCCTTTTTCTTTGCTTGCCTTTTCTTTTACTCTGCACTTTTGCATTGAGTTTGCTGTGTGTGCGTTTGTACAGGTGCTTAGGCAAAGGCCTCCCCGATTTGTTGTGCCTTCGGCGCTAGTCGCCAGCCCCTGGCCTATGGAGGCGGGCCTGGGGTATTTGCGGCTCGAGCCCGGGTAGGGTTGGGTCATGACAATACTTTAGGAAAATGATCCATAAGTCATTTGTGACATATAGGAATCAGCCACATGGTGTGACCAGTATTACTCAAATTATGTTGTTTTAGTTTAAAATTGAAATTTTATTTGAAAACGCACGTCATGTACTCAAAACCAAGAAAACACATTCTCATTATTTTGATACTTTAGGAAAATTATCCATAAGTCATTTTTTATGTGTAATAATCGGCCACAGACTAATCCAATACATGGTGTTCCCATTATGAATCAAAGTGTCTGTTATCAATTTAAAATTGACAATTTTGTTAAAAATGTGTGACACTCACTAAAAACTAAGAAAACATGCTCGGATTATCTTGATAATTTAAAAAAAACATTCCATAAGTCATTTATGATATTTATAAATTGACCACATTTTAATATGAAACATAATGTGGTCGGTATGATTCTATGTGTGCGTTTTCAATATTTAAGTACCATTTTAGTTTAAAATGTGCATCACATCACCAAAACCAAGAAAACAAGCTTAGATTATTTTCTCATAATTTTATATTCTAATAATTAATCAATTTCCTTATAATTTTTATCTTATACTTATTTAATTAATTTTCATAGTGATAATTATTGAATATGAATAAGAAATAGTGTGACAATTGAAGGATCATTCTAAAAAAGAAAGTACTATTGAATTAGATCCCATTAGGAGTGAGTTTTTTATCACCACAGATGAGATCCAATGCAAGAGGACCTATTTTAAGAATAATAAATTCTACAATATTTAAGAATCAACCACAACTCAATATGATACATGGTTTTCCTGGTATGATTCAAAGTATTTGTTTTTAGTTTAAAATTGACACTTTGTGTTTAATTTATTTCTTTATAGTATTACTAACATAATTTTTTTTTCTTATACACATGAATTATTTTGCTCAAGATGGGGTGGTTTTTTTGAAAATAGCATGGCTGTGGGATAGGGGTCAAAGACAAAGGAACATTGATGTTTTTTAATGTCTATGATAATTAGTATTTACTCATGTAATTGTACAAAAAAACATTTGAAATGACTATAATAGTGTTTTTTTCTTGTATTTGTGTTATAACGTTCATTTAAATTAAATTATATATTTATAACATATATTTTTTGTTTTTTCTACTAAAGTGTGTTGTAATTTTAGCAGCACATTAAAGCATTATACACCTTTATCAGTGATAGTAATAGAGTTGATAAAGGGACCTTTATCAGTGCTTTTAATAACACTGATAAAGGTATTGTTTACCAGTACTACTAAAAGAATTGATAATGTGATCCTTTATTAGTGCTTTAAATAGCACTAATAAAGTATCCATAGATGCATGGGGATTTTTTGTGGATCCCCTGTTAATAGTTTATTTACCTAAACATGCAATATAGTGCACACCCATGGTCAATCTTGAGGAGGTATCTCACACAACACTAAATTTATATTTTCACTAATTATATTCTAACTAATATAAAACTAAATAATATAATGTTAGGGGTTTGATATTTATAAATTAAAATTAAATCAATGAAAGATAAATAAAAGTAAATATGCAATGTAGAATGCAAACAGAATGGTTGATGTTAGATAGAAAGGAGATCCTCCTAGGAGAGCACTTAGAGTGAACCTTCATAGTCTCATTATTAGTTTCAAATATACTTAATGAACATGCTCCATTATATTCATAAACATCCTCTTATACCCATGTTGTGAATATATGGTGCACTCAACAATCTTTGAGAGACTACACATATACCTTCTCAATTGAGAGATAATATTATAGAAAATAAAGTTAAGACTCAAGTGGAAATTGGAGACAAAATGATGCCTTACCCACTACGATCCCCCTTGGACTAACTCTAAGAAAAATAATAAACATTAAAAATGAATGTAAAAATACTTGGGTTCAACACTGGATTTCTCCCTTAGGAACTTCCACAGGTTATTTACCCATGATCATGAGTATTATAGATCATAGTGGAGAAGAATGGGGTGGAAACACAAAAGATAAAAATGATATAATGAGAGGAATAAGAAGAATAATATATATTAAAAATGCATCATACTATTATAGTAAAATAAAACCCTACAAAGATACTAGAAATGGAAAACTTCTAACACTTTGAAAATAAAGAGTGATACATTTTTATAGGGAGAGGGGGTGAAAAATTAGGATCCAATTCCATCAACTAGAAGTTTTCATGTGGTAGCCCTAATAAAATATTGAATTAGAAAATGTGATCTTATTTATAGTTTTCTTCCACGTATTTCATGTGTGACAAAAAAATTTACACTTTATTTTCTATATGTAGAAAATGTTATATTCCATTTACTCCAAAAATTTATTCTATCCAAGCAGATACTCATATTCCCCAAATCCATTTCCTATGAATTAATTGGCCTTAAAAGAGGTAGAATCAGGCATGGACACATTAATTAAAAATGATAATTAATATATTATATATCTTCATGTTGAATTTAATCTCATTTGAATAATCCATTTATGTGATACAGACCAATATTAAAAAGTATCTAGATATTTGTTCAAATTTTGAGTTGAGCTGGTTTTGGGCCTTTAAATGAGGGATTGAGCTTTGGGTCCAGCAGAATGAAATTAATCCCAAGGAATATTGAAACCTAAAAAAGAATAATTTTTCAATTTGGATCAATGTTGAAAAATTTATGGCCATAATAAATAAATAAATTAAAATTGTTAAAATCCAAAATTAGAACATTTTTGAAATTAAGCTCAAAATGCTTCTAAAACCATAAAATATGACAATTTTTCTTAAAATAAAACTTTGTTGGGATTAAAAAAATTGAAATTAAAATTAAAACAAATAAAAATATTTTCTATGTCATCCCTCTATCAATGCTTTTAGTAATTTTGATAAAATGTACCTTTATCAATGCTAAATAAAAGTGCTGATAAAGTGTGCCTTTATCAACACTTTTTTTAGCGCTGATAAAATCCTAGGGATTTTAATTGTGCTCTTGCTGTCAGTGCCTTTTTTCACTAAAAATGACATATTTTAGCACTGTTAAAGTCCTTATCTTTAGTTACATCACCAAATGGTTTTATGATGGAATTGAAAAGAGAGTATGTGTTGGTCCTGGAAGGATTGAGTTGGCATGGAATCTCCCCCAACCCTTTTATCAATGATTGAAAAAGTGGTGATAAAGGCCTTATTATCAGCGTTAAAAAAATCTCTAATAAAGGGTGTATTTTCAGCACTTTTTTTTAGATTTGATAAAGGGGTCCTTTATCATCAATTTCTCTTTAGCACTGATAAAGGTACTCTTTATTAGCGCATTGTTTTGCACTGATAAAGGAGTCCTTTATTAGTGCCTTTTATTGCACTAATATTGTTCATATCAGATACTACACAGTTGTAGTCTTGTAATAGCCTTGTGAAAACCCTATAAAAACAAACCCAATTAGTACACATAAACATGAATAGAAATATATATAAAATCAGATCAGAATAAAAATATCACATTGCACCATCATTTCAATTCAAAATTTAAATACAAAATACTTACATTGATGCCATATTTATAATTAATCAAAAAAATTACAACCCATATACAAAATCCAAACTAACATATTTTTTCCAATGATAAATCTCCATACAAAATATTGTCCCTATAATAAAACCAATGTTGATTTTAGTAATAGTAAATAAAAAACAATCAAATTATAATTTTAATGATATATAATCTACATATGATAAATTATATTATTAATTACTATATATATTAATGATATTATATTTTAAACATGCATTGGATTGATGTGAAGTTAATTCGTACACGTCACAAATGAATTATGGACAATCTTCCTAAAGTCTGAAAAAAACTCAAGCTTGTTTTCTTGGTTTTGGATATGTGATATTCATTTTAAACTAAAATGAAACTTTTATTTTGAAAACAAACACTTCAGGTCGTACCAACCAATTCATATGTTGTATTGATGTGCGATTGATTCCCACACATAAAAAATGAATTATAGGTAATTTTCCTAAAGTTTGAAAACAATCTAAGCTAATTTTCTTGGTTTTGGGCACATGATGGGATTTTTAAACTAAAATGATGCTATTATATTGAAAATATGCACTTTGAGTCATTCTGATCACATCGTGTGTTGGATTGATGTGCATTTGATTCCTACATTTCACAAATTAATTATAGATCATTTTACTAAATTTTGAAAACAATATGAGATCATTTTCTCATTTTAGGAAAGTGTGGAACGTTTTAAACTAAAATGAAAGTTTTATATTAAAAACATGTTCTTCAAGTCATACTGGACATATGATGAATCTAATTGACATTTGTTCGATTCCTACTTGTCACAAATGTATTAAGGATCATTTTTCAAAAGTTTGAAAACAATTTGAGCTCATTTTCTTAGTTTTTCTTGTGTGATGCGTGTTTTAAACTAAAATGTGAATTTTATATTGAAAACACACACTTCGAGTCATACCACCACATTGTGTGTCATATTGATGCATGGTTAATTCCTATATGTCAAAAATAAATCATAGATTACTGTACTAAGTTTGAAAACAATTCGATATCATTTTATATTTTTTTTCTAGCAATGAGTGTCTTAAAATAAAATGACACTTATATTAAAAACATGCACTTCAAGTCATGCTAATCACATATTGTGTCATATTGATGTGAAGTTTATGCCTACAAAAAATAAATAAATTATGTATTTTTATCATAAATTTTGAAAATAATCTTAGCTTGGTTGCTTTGTTTTGGAAATGTGATGCATGTTTTGAACTAAAATGACACTTTTATATTGAAAACCCACACTTAGAGTCATACCAACCACATTGAAGTTCCCAACAGGATTTGAACCACTAATTGGGGGGGGGGGGGGGTGAATTAGAGGTTATTTTTACATTTTTTTGAAATTAACCTTTGTTTACCTGTTAGGATCCGATCCACTCTTAGGATAACTCAACCTCTCCCAAAAGTAGTAAAATCAAATGGCACAGGAGCACAATATTTTTACAAGTTTCAATATCATAACGAACCTGCTCCTTTTTATGATTGGTTCTACTCTCGAATCACATATTCTCCACTATAATCACAAGTAGCTACAACATACATTTCTTCACTAGCATAAAGTCCTACTATGATTTCCAGAGTCCCACTGGAACAAAAGTTTCACACTATCTTGTTACAAAAATGATTATACAACAACATAATAAAGAACAATTTTAAATGTTGAATTGTTATGAAACAAATGATGAAGATATTTATTTTGACCCTTCAATATAAATAAGATATTATTTTCTCACAATCAGAAGAATTACACTGAATAAATTCTTCCTCAAATATTCTACCTCTTGACTTGTCAATTATATACAACTCAGATAGTATGAAAAATTATCTTTGTGTTCATGTAATATCTATGGAATATTATATAATACTTTTAGAAAATTGTCTTCAAAATAATGCCCTACTTCAAGAACTGTTGTTTACATTCAGATATACTGATAAATACTATCTAAAAATAAATTTTATTGCTTCATGAGCATATCAATGCTGTGAGTGAAAAATAATATTGATAAAATTATCTACATTGAACTTCAGTTCCACTACTTCACTATCTTCTGTTCTTCTCGTAATATTTCTCATGTATGTGCTATCCTTTCTTTTTATATTTTGAATAAGAGGAATCCTAATATTTATAATCAATAAACCACCGGTTATTTTATGAATTTATGACATGACAACACTTTCATCTTGCGTAGTAGTTTAAATCCATTTATTAAAGTATACAAAGGTGCTTGGAAACACCTCATATAAAAATTATGTTATCCATGAACTACTTGTTCATAAAGAACTATCATAGAAAACTGCATGGAAACCTAGGAAGCAATCTTCTTCTCCAAACCACTATCTACGAAGCACTCTTCATATATGAAACACTTTCTGCAAATCACTCTTCTTCTGCGAACTGCTATATGTGAAACACCATCACTACGAACTATATAGAAACCCATGAATCATTGTCTACAAAGGACTTCACCACAAAGCACTATCCGCGAAGGAATTCACCACAAAGAATTCTTCAAAAAGGACTTCACCATAATGCATTATCTGCAAAGGACTTCACCATGGAGTGTTTTATATGAAGGACTTAACCATGAAGCATAGTATACGAAGAATTATCTGGGAAGGAATTCACTGTGAATCACTATCTGCGAAGGAATTCACCTTGAAGCATTTTACAAAAAGGAATTCACAGTGAAGTATTGTCCATGAAGGAATTCACCATGAAGATTTCTCTGCAAAGTAATTCACTACAAATCATTTTCTGTGAAGTAATTCATCGCAAAGCATTTTTCATAAAGGACTTCACCACGAATCATTTTCTACATGGTTAAACTCCAAAACACTTTATTTTACAAACTATTTTAATATCTTGATCATTTATAATTTATGAGTCATTAATCCCACATAACATCACTAATTCAAGTCTTCAAAATCATAATTCAACTTTCTTCACATCTTCTACACCTAGTGAAAACAATGTGTCCACATTAAAACATGTCTTGGACATTGAAGATCAGAAAAAAATCATAAAAAATATAATACCAAGAAGAATTATCCAAGTGTTAAATCCAATTATATTTAGATGAATCCATAATAATTATCCCGGAATCACCACTTCATACACATATTTACACACTATAAAAACAAATGCAACACTAAGGTTCAACAATTTCACCATTTGTATTTTGTTGTTAGTACTCTTCACATATATATTTATATATATATTTACATATATCTTCACATATATCTTCACATATATATTCACATATATACTACACACACTTGAGAAACACATTAGAAAGTTCAGGCGCACAAGAAGAATTGCCTCTTTTCTCAGAATTTTCATCAATCAAGTACTCCCTTTATATAAGTACAATTTGGAATGAGATAGGAGTGTGATTGTCTTACTCAAACCTTATCACTACTCTCTATTAGGAGATGCATCCACATTTATCATCATAGAATTAATTGAAATCCATGATGAAAAAAAATTATCCTTCAATTCCCTGCTTTGTTAGCACAATTCACATAAAAGAATGAGGAATAAGGAGGTACCACTGGATAGACTTCAAGTAAGAGAATAAGGACGAACATGAAGTTTCATCCTTAACTAAAAAAAATCTCTTTTGTAATTCCTATGGTGAAAATATCTGCAACCTGATCTTTTGTAGAAATGCATTCAAGCTTGATATATCAACCTTCCACCTTTTCTTTGAGAAAGTGATACCTGATATCAATATAATTGGATCTTGAATATTGTACTAGATTTTTAGATAAACCAATAGTAATTTGATTATCACATGAAATTTTTATTGGTATCTTAGTATCAATCTTTAAATCTACCAACTACATGATCATTTGTGTACATGCATGTGTAGATGCAACATATTCAACCTCATATATTCTTAGAGTTACTAAATTATGATTCTTTATATAGCAATTAACATAACCTTCTCTTAGAAAGAAGGTTCCACCTCAATTTGATCTCTTGTTATCACATTAAACTACCGAATCAGCATCTGTAAACCCCAATAATCTGCCCTGTGTCTTTATAAAAGCCCATAGTTTAGAGTTCATTTCACACATCTCAAAAATTCTTTAGCATCCAACATGCGAGACTCTTATGGGTCACTCTGAAATATGGCACATAGTGTCACTGAAAAAGATATATTTTTCCTTGATGCTGTGAGATAAAGAAGGCTTCCAATGATTCTTATAAATTCTTTATGATTAACACTATTCCCATTTTCATCCTTTCATAATTTGGTTCCAACTTAAATGGGTGTTAACTCTTCTTTTTCACTTTTCATTCCAAAATTTTTCACCAACTCACTGGAATAATTTCCCTGTGATAGAAATATTGAATTTGGTTTCTACTCAACCTGAAATCCCAGAAAATATGACATATGACCAAGCATGGAAATCTCAAAATTTATTTTCATTTTTTCAGTATATTCTTCACATAAACCTTCCTTGTCACAAAAAACTTGATGTCATCCACATATACAATGACTATGAGAGTACCTTTATACATCTCTATCACATAAAGATTTCTATCGACTTTTCCTTTGGAAAACTTCATATCCCTTGGACAACCATATAATTTGGAATACCAAGCTTTAGGGGCCTATTTAAAATCATAAAAATATTTTCTCAACCAGCATACCTTACTACCATTATTGTCTAAAACAAAACCATCAAGTTATTGAATATAGACCTCTTATTCAAGATGACCATTTAGAAAGGAAGATTTCACATCCATAAGATAAACTTTATAATGATTCTGTGATACAAATGAAAATAATATTCAAATGGTTTCCATTATTTCCATTGGTTCAAAAGTTTCTTCAAAGTCAATTACTTATATTTGAGAATATCCTTTACAAACCAAACTAACTCTATTTATTGAGACTTCAAATTTCCCATTTATCTTATTTCTGAAAACCCACTTAGTACCAATATCATTTTTACTTTTAGGTCATGATAAAAGATACAAAGTGGTGTTACTCTCATTCTGATCAAGATCCTCATGTATATCTTGTATCCATTCTTCATGCTCAAATACTTTTTCCACTATATGAGGTTTAACTTGAGAAATAAGTGCAATTTGATATTCAATTCTCAATTTTCTTCTTGTTTGAACTGGAGACTATTGGTTGCCAATGATATTTTCAGTCTCAACATGATTAATTAATTTTTTTTACCTTCTTCTCTTATTTTCATCAGCTTATTCTTCATAAGTGGTATGTTCATAATAAATATCAGTATTGTTTGGTTCTTTCTCAACAAATTCATCATTCTTTTATTCCATTC
This sequence comes from Viscum album, assembly GCA_963277665.1. Taxonomy (NCBI): domain Eukaryota; kingdom Viridiplantae; phylum Streptophyta; class Magnoliopsida; order Santalales; family Viscaceae; genus Viscum; species Viscum album. The sequence goes on along the minus strand of OY728137.1, from coordinate 297,418,031 downwards.
ATATACCATATTTTTTTGAATCTTCTGAATCTGCATAAATTATGAAATTTGATTTGATCTTGTTCTCAAATATTCTAATATCCCTACAATAAAATAGCTTCTTCATCCATCTATTCTAAAATATGTTTCCTTTACCATCAGATAGGTATCCCATGAACACTTCTTGCTTTTATTTTTCTTCAGATTTTACGAGATTAATGTTATTTTTTTATAATTAATGGAATTCCAAAAACTATTAAGTATTTAATAGTTTTATTTTTGTTGAAACATAATTAATATACTATATTTTATGTTTCTGATCTTATAAGACATATATTCTGTATATGTATGGTGGTATATACAACTTCTCTCCATAAATACTTTGAGGTGTTGTGTACACCTAACATAGTTCTTCCCATCTCAACTATGCTTCTGTTTTTTCTTGCAGTTACCTCATTTTTTATGGAGTATACAACATGATGTACTAATGTTTGATTCAATGTTTGGAAATATAACTTAAAAAATCATCAAAATCAAACCCCTTGTAGTTATCTAATCTCAGTTTATTGACATTGAGACCAATTTCTTTTCCAGCTTTCCTTCATTTTTTTGAACATTTTAGTTTCCTCTGATTTGTACTTGATAAATATGACATTATTAATTTGAGTAAAATCACCAATAAATGTAATACAATATATATCACATTTTTGTAGAATTATCTCCCATTGGGACACATAAGTTAGTATGAATAAGTTCAAGGGACCTAGAAGATAGGATATCTACCTGTTTGTGTAAACTTTGGGCCAATTTACCTTTTTGACAGGATTCACAAATTTCATCCCATTATCTTTTCAGCTTGGGGAAATCTCTCACAATATCATGCTTCAAGATTTTACTAATACTCATTTGACTAAGATGTACATGCCTTCTATGCCATTGGTTGTTTTCATCCTTGGAACTCAAATAAAAGGAATTGATAGAATCATCAATTTGAAATAGATTACCATTGGTCCCTTTTCCTTGAGTGATAATTCTTCCATACTTTGTTCTTTTGATGATACATGAGTCCTTTATGAATAATAACTCCTTCACATCAGCACAAATTTGTCTTATACTAAGAAAATTGTGCTTCGTACCTTCAAAAAATAACACATTATTGTACTTCATATTTTGGGCTTTGATCTTTGGTTTTCCAACTCCCTTAATTTTTAGTGAACATTCTTTTACAAAGGTCACTAATCCTACTTCATGATTCTAAATATTGATCATATTTTTTGTATCACTAGTCATGTGTGATAAATATCCACTATAAAGAACCCATGACTTAGTTTTTTTAATAACTTTCAAAGTAAATTTAGCAAAACATGACTTTTCTTCATTCATTTTCCAAACTCCCTTTCCTTTCATAATTTTGAATGTTTGTTCATGGAGAATACTCATGAAATTTTCTACAATATGACCTTACTGATCACATCTACCATAGATTTGAGAATTTTCTCTCTTGTTCTCAGAATAGATCCCCCTTGGTTCATGTCTAATTTTTGGTATGGACATGTTATACCAACATGAATAATATTTATGCCCAAAAACCCCACAACACTAGTAGTTTACAATGAATCTTGATCTTCCCAACTGATAATAGCCCTACCTTAGATATTATTGTTATTGTATTTCCATAAAATGATATTGTCTCTATTCAAGAGGAAAAAATATTCTTGTAGAATTATAAGATAATTCCTCACTTTTCCTGATGTTTTATACTTGTCCAAAATATTTTTTGGGCCTCCATTGTTAGAGATAACTGTTTTTTTAGATTTGTAGAGTGGTGAATTGACATTATTCTTTGAACCCCAATGTTCACCAGTTTGTGATGATTCTTCTTTGATCTCAACAACCTTTCTGAAATCTTCTCTATTCTTTTTCAATCTGTTCAATGATTCAATAAATTTAGACTGAGTCTTTCACTATTATTATTCTTTGAGAGAGAGTTTTTCTTCAAGGTATTTTATAACCTTTTCTATTTCATCCTATTTAAGTTTGTGTGTTTTGATTTATTCAATGTAAATAATCTATTTCTTTGCATACTATTCTTTTTACTTAGTTAAATTTTATTTTTATTTCAATACCATTCTATTCTCATTCTTGAGTTTTTTTTCTCAATACAAGATTCTAATTAATTTTTCAACATGTGCACTAGCTCAGTATATTCACTTTTATCATCTTCACTTTCTGAAATTTCAAACCCCTTTTCAACACAATCCAGGAATTTAGTTTCATCTTATGATTGGATGCTTGTGGTGGTGTTAGAATCATCTTCCTTACTTAATAAACTTCTTCTTCTAATTTTTTTTCTTACTTCCATAAAATCTTGATGTTATTTTTGTTCTCTTCTCCAATTTATTTTTATATGGTTTTTCATCATATGTATTAGGTTCCATATACTTCTTTTTAGGAAAATTTACAATAAAATTTCCAATGTCATTATATTTGCAACACCTTGTTGGTAATTTAATTTTACCCCTAAACTTTTCCTTCTTGAATATTTTTGATACAAGAGCAATGATTCTATTGAAATATTTATCTTCATTTTCATTATCAGATTCACTTGATTATATCATTTCATCATCTTTGATTTTTAGATTTTTCATGGATTCAAAATCCATATAAACTTTGATATTCTTCTTGAATACTAGGATCTTTATCATTTTATATGCAATGAGTATATTATGTAATTCATCAAGAGTAAGATCATCCCTGTATTACATAGCTGATAATTTTAGATCAAACCTATCAGGAAAATTTCTCATTAATTTTTTGACAATAGTCTAATCTTCTAACTTTTCATCAAATACCTGATATTATTGGCAATTTCATTGAATCTTGTGAAATAGTCATCAATATTTTCTTCTTCACCCATCTTGACATATTCAAATTTTCTTCTCTAAATTTTTAATTTGGCCTCCTCAACTTTCATGTTTCCTTCATAACTACTTTCTAATTTATCCCGAATTTCATTGGAATTTTTGATTACCATAACCTTTGTATAAAGTTTTTTTGAAAGAGACATTAAAATAGAATTTTGAGATTTTCCATAAACTTCCATATTTATATTCTCAATAAAAGTCATAATGGATTCATTAATAATAGGTGGGAATCCAACAGTAACTGCATCTTTAACTTCAAGGTCAAGAGATAAAAGATAGGGATATATCTTATTCTTTCATCTGTGATAGTTATTTCCATAGAAATTAGGGACTTACCTACTATTAAAAAAATTCAGAAAATCCATTTTCTAAAATTGAGTGAATCCTTATAAAGGGAACCTCCCTATAATACCAATTGAAGTACCCAGTAGGTGTTACACTACTGAGGGGGGGGGGGGTGAATCAGTGGTGTTTTTTTACAATTTTTCTTTCTTTTTAAATTAAACTCTGTTGAACTATTAGGACCCAATCCACTCTTATGATAACTCATCCTATCCTGAAAGTATTAAATCTAAATGAAATAAGAACACTATATTTTTACAAGGTTTAATCTCATAATGAGCCTACTCCTTACCATGATTGGTTAGACTCCCCAATCAGAGATTCTCCACTATAATCATAAGTAGTTACAACATACATTTTTTGCTAGCACAAAGTGCCACTATGCTTTCCAGAGTCCCACTGGAATAATAGTTTTACACTGTATTGTTACAAAAATGATTACATAGTAATATAAGAAATCCTAATTTTAAAAGTTGGCTGTTTATGCAAAAACTAATGAATATCTTTATTTCAATCCTATAAGATAAATAAGATATTGTATGCTCACAATTTGAAGAATTCCACTAAAAAAATTCTTCCTTAAATATTATACCTTTTGACTTATCAATTATATACTAATAAGATAGTATGTCAAATTATCTTTGTGTGCATGTAATATTTATGTCATAACATATATTATTTTTAGAAAACTGTTTGCACAAAAAGTGTACTACTTTGTGAACTATTGTTTTCATTCAGATATAGTAATACATACTGTCTGCAAATAAATTTTATTGTTCCACGAGCATCTCAATACCGTGAGTGAAAAATAGTCTTGATAAAATTCTCTGGATTGAACTTCATTGCCACTTCTTCACTACCTTTTTTTCTTCTCAAAAATATTTCTCACATATGTGTTATCCTTTCTTTCTATATTTTGACCAAGAGGCATATTGATATTTATAATAAATAATCCACTAGTTATTTTATGTAGTTATAGCATGATAACGATTCCATCATGCATAGAAGTTTAAATATGTTTATCAAAGTCCGTAAAGTTTCTTGGAAATACCCCATATACAATGCATTTCATATGCAAATTACTTTTCTACAATGCACCATCACTGTGAACTACATGGAAACCCATGAAGCATTCTTCTTCTATGAACCACTATCCATGAAGAACTCTTCTTCTCCAAAACACTATCTGTGAAGTACTCTTCTTCCATGAACCATTGTACCTGAATAAACATCACTGTGAACTGTATGGCATCCCATGAAGTATTTTCCATGAAGGAATTCACCACAAATCACTATCCGTGAAGGAATTCACTGAAAAGCGTTGTCCATGAAGGAATTCACTGAAAACAAATCCGTGAAGGAATTCACTGTGAAGCATTGTATATGAAGGACTTCACAAAAAATCTTTATCCAAGAAGTAATTCACTGAGAAGTATTTTCCTCATGACTCTACTCCAAAAAAAACTTCTTCCGCAAACTTTTTTAATATATATCTCATTTCTGATTCGAAAGGTAGTCATTCCACATAACATCACTAATTCAACTCCTCAAATTCATAATTCAACTTTTTTTACATATTCTATACTTGGTGAAAACAATGTGTCCTCAATAACACATGTCTTAGACATTGAAGATAATCACAAAAATCATCAAAAATATAATACCAAGAATAAATATCCAAACATGACATCTAATTCTATTTAGATGAATCCATAAAAATTCTCCAGACATCACCACTTCATTCACATTTTAACACACTATGAAAAAAATTAAACACTAAAATTCAACACATAACATGTGTTATATTGATGTGTGGTCAATTATTACACATCAAAAATGAATTATGAATCATTTTACTAAAGTTTAGAAACAATCTGAGCTTGTTTTCTCAGTTTTAGCTATGTGATGTGTGTTTTAAATTAAAATTCCAATTTTATTTTAAAAACACGCAATTAGAGTCATACCAACCACATTGTGTATTAGATTGATGTATTATCGATTCCTATATGTTAAAAATGAATTATGGATCATTGTCCTAAATTTTGAAAATAATTCGAGTTTGTTTTCTTGATTTTGGCTACGCGATGTGTGTTTTAAACTAAAATGACCCTTTTATATTGAAAACATGCACTTCAATTCATACATGCCACATAGTCCATCAGATTTATGAATGGTCAATTCCTATATATCACAAATTAACTATGTATTATTTTTCTAATTTTTTTAAACAATATTATATCATTTTCTTGGTTTTGTATGTGTGATGCGTTTTAAACAAAAATGACACTTTAATAACGAAAACACGTACATTGAGTCATACCAACCACATCATGGGTTGGATTGATGTGAAGTCAATTCCTACACTTAAAAAATGAATTATATATATTTTTCATAAAGTCTAAAAACAATCCAGGATCATTTTCTGGGTTTAGGCTATTTGACATGTGTTTTAAACTAAAATGACACTTTTATATTGAAAACATGCACTTTGAGTCATACCAACCACATTGAATGTTGGATTAATGCGTAGTTGATTCATAAATGTCAAAAATTAATAATGGATTATTTTCCTAATGTTTTCAAGCAATATGTGATTTTTTATAATTTATGGATAATGATGTTCATTTTAAACTAAAATGAAACTTTTATATTGAAAACACACACTTTGAGTCATACCTTCCACATCATCTATTAGATTTATATACAGTTAATTTTTACACATCACAAATGATGTGTGGATATTTTCATAAAGTTTGAAAATAACATGAGATCATTTTCTTCAGTTTGGCTATGTGATGTGCATTTTAAACTAAAATGGATCTTTTTATTGAAAACACACACTTTGAGTCATACCAAACATATCGTGTGTTAGATTGACATGTGTTAAATTCCTATGAATCACAAATGAATTATGGAGTTTTTTTAATAAAATTTGAAAACAACCCAAACTTTTTTTTTCTCATTTTTGGTTAGTGATGCACATTTTAAACTAAAATGACACTTATATTTAAAAGTAGCACTTTGAGTCATATTACCACATTATGTGTCAGATTGATGTGAAATTAATTACTATATACCAGAAATGAATTATAAATTGTTTTACAATAGTTTTAAAATAATTCAAGATCATTTTCTTAGTTTTGGATATGTGATGTGCGGTTTAAAATAAAATGACACTTTTATATTGAAAAAAAACTTCGAGTTATACCAACCACATCAAGTGTTGGATTGATGTGTGGTCAATTCCCACACATCATAAATGAAATATAGACCATTTTCCTAAATTTTGAAAATAATTCATGCCCATTTGATCGGTTTTACTTTGTGATACACAATTTTAACTAAAATGACACTTTTATATTGAAAAAATGCATTTCAAGTCATACTGACCACATCATATGTTGGATTGAAATGTGGTAAATTACTACACACCCAAAATAAATTATGTATCATTTTCTAAAATTTTGAAAATAATTTGAGCACATTTTCTCGGTTTTGGCTATGTGAAATTCATTTTAAACTAAAATGACACTTCTATGTTGAAAAAACGCACTTCAAGTCATACCCACCACACCATCTATTAGATTGATGTATGGTCAATTAATTCTCCTAAAAATGAATTATGTCTCATTTTATTAAAGTTTAAAAATAATCCATGTTTGTTTGATAGATTTTGTCTATGTGATTCATTTTAAATTAAAATGACACTTTTATATTGGAAACACGTATTTTGAGTCATACCGACCACATCGTATGTCATATTGATGTGTGATCGATTCCTATACATCAAAAATGAATTATGTATTTTATATAAAAAATAAAATACAATCTGATATCATTTTCTAAGTTTTGTTTATCTAATGCGTGTTTTAAGCTTAAATCACACTTCTATATTGAAAACATGCAATTCGAGTTATACCAATACATCGTGTGCTGGATTAATGTGTGGTTTATTCATACACACCAAAAATGACTTATGGATCATTATACTAAATTATCAAAATAATCTGAATGTTTTTGATTAGGTTTGAGTATGTGACATGTGTTTTCAACTTAAATGTAAATTTTAATTTGAAAACACACATTTACACTCATACCGTTCACACCATGTATCAGATTGAAGTGTTTATGATTACTACACATAAAAAATGACTTATGAATCATTTTTCTAAAGTATAAAAACAATATGAATGAATTTTCTTAGATTTGAGTATTTCATGTGGGTTTTTAACTAAAATATCGATTTAAAACTAAAAATATACACTTTGAGTCATATCGTGCATTCATGTATTAGATTGAGATGTAATCGATTCCTAAATGCCATAAATGAATTATGGATCATTGTACTAAATTTTCAAAACAATATGAATGGGTTTTCTTGATTTTGAGTATGTAATGGGTGTTTTGAACAAAAATTCCAATTTTAAACTTAAAACATACACTTAGGGTCATATTGGGTAAACCATATATTGGATTGAAGTGAGGGTAATTATTACATTTCAAAAATGAATTATGTATTATTGTCATAAAGTATCAAGAAAATATGAATTTATTTGATCGATTTTGAGTATCTGATGTTTGTTTTGAATTTAAGTGTCAATTTTAAACTAAAAATATGTACTTTAAGTCATAATAGGAACCCCGTGTATCAGATCGAGGTGTGGTGGATTCATACAAATTACACCATTTATTATTGTTCTTAAAAGAAAGTGATATTGAATTGGATCACATCCATGGTGATAAGAAACTTTCACCACAAATGTGAACCAATTCAAATGAATGTTATTTTGATAACAACAAGCCTTTAACCTTCACACTATTTATTGTTCATCTTCAAGCACTATCTCTATGAAAATTAACTTAATATGCAATAAGAATTCACCATTTTATGATTTCTGTAGACATTCTTGAACTATTTCTCTATCACCATTATCTCAGCTATAGCCTTGAAGTCCAATATCTCACGAGCACAAGTAGCTTAAGACATGTTAATAGTTATTCCATAATCCATAGAGAATAACCCTCCATTATACTTTTCTTTTAGAAACTATTAAAAAGTAATATATAATCATTACGATTCTAATTATTCACATCCCAAATGAATCTCTAAGGTTATGGATCATACTAGATCACAAAAATAATAGGTAATCTATTGTAAAAAATACATCATGGTGGTAATTTTGGATTGATTGTGTTTGTTGAGAAGGTTTGATGTTGTTGAATAAGTATGGTTATCAAAGGAGTAGTGAATAGTGATCATGAACGTCTGATCTCATAGAGAATGAATATCTGATCTCGTGGTGTGTGAAATGTCTAATCTCTTGGTGTGAGAATGCGTAATCTTATGGAGCATGAAATGTACGATCTCATAGTGTGAGAATGTATGATCTCATAGAGTGTGAATGTAAACTGATCTCATGGAGCGTGAATGTATGAATTGATTTCAAAGGGCATGAATATCATAACTGATCATGCAAATGAGTCACGTGAGGAAACACATTATTGTTAGAAGATTTCACATTGAGATCATGTGAAGTAGTTGAAGACATCACATGGTTATCAAGTGATCTTGTAGATAGATCATACAAAACACCTAAATACATCACATGATTATTTGAGGATCTCTTGGAGAGATCATGTGAAGCACTTAAAAACACCATATGATTGTCGTAGGATATCATAGAGAGATCATGTAAAGTGCATGAAGTATAAAAATGATAGAGATATCACAGGGTATTTCATAATCATGTACCACATGATTGCCTTTGGATCTCGCGATGAGATCTCATGAAGTGCTTAAAGACAATGTCGTTGACACCACATGAATGTCATTTGATCTTACATTGGGGTCATGCGAATCACTGGAAGAAAATGGTGCTATATACATGATTTTATTTGGATCTCATGACAATATCACACAAAGTGCCTGATGATAATGATGTTGATCACATAAAGGGCTTGTGACATACTGTAGGTGATCATGCGAATCATGTGATGTCAATTGATGAGGTGGTTGACTGGATGGCTAACCTCAATTTTAAGAGTTAAGGTGGTGGATTTATGCCTATAAATAAACCTAACTCATCCTTATAAAATCAAGAAGTTTTATTAAGTGATTTGATCTAAATTAAAATTATTTTTAATGACCTAAACACAGCCTTGGAATGGAGTCTTTCAATCTGTGTAATCCAAAGATGGTCTCAAGAAAGGATCTCATGGAGAAGTCTCATGAAGTGAAGTATGCACTGGGTGTTTTTGCACATAGGTAGAATTATTGATATATCATGATCCTTGTGATCTGGAAAAGGTCTTACGATCCACCTGATCTGAATAAGGTATGACAATCAGTATGATTTGAACAAGGTCTCATGATCCCCATGATCTAAACAAGCTCTCTCAATCCTTGTGAATAGAAGAAGGTCTCACGAAAGGGTTTTGGGAAGGGTGATATTCACTAGGAATAGGTAGAATGATCAGAGTCATGTGATCCACATGAATAGAATGAGGTCTCATGGTGGAGTCATGTGATCCTCATGATCTGAAGGGTGACTCACCAAGGGGTTTCACAGAGGGGTCTTGAATAGGAGTATCGTGTAGAGGTGGTTTTCATATCATTGATGAAACAAGAGAATAAAGACACACATGAGTGTGAATGAAATAAAAAATTATTATAAAAAGAGTCCACTCGAGTAGAAATATGTTCACTTAATAGAGTGGTGAGATTTCAAATTGTGAATGGTTGTAAATGAAGTGGGATAGTGAGTCCACTACGAACATTATAATGATAGTGAGATTTAGTGGATTTGGTACATTGGAACATTTCATTTGTATGATATTTGTATGTAGCCCAATGATGGTGAACCAAGTAATATTGCTATTTCTTATGCATGTTTTAATTTCCATTTATACTTTCCATCATGAATGAGAGAGAAAAAGGTTTTTTATAATGAAAAAACATGATCTAAAGAGATAGTTTTTTAATCTATCATTCACTGACCCTCCCTCTTAGGGTATTTAACCTAGTTGGTCTAATAATTGGTATCATAGGAAATGGTTAAAATTAGATTTTCTCTCTCAATAGAAGCAATAGAAGATGTCAATCACAAAGGAATTCCAATATTTGATGGAGATAACTGTGGAAGAATCAGATTCATCACTTCTTTCGATCATTATGTGTAGATGTGTTTAGAGCTGAAATGAATGGTATTTTAGCTAGTATGATAGAAGAGTTTTATTAGAAACTGACAATCAAGAATTGAGTGCTTATTATAAATGAATCAATTGTAAGAAAACAATTCTTCCTTTGAGGTACATGTCTCTTTTTTTTTCATTTCTGAGTTGTTTTTGAGAAAACATTGGAAAACTGGGCAATTACTTGAATTTTTGGGTTACATGTCGTGTAGTCCGAGTACACGCTATGTATGTCTTGGTCGTATAATAGCCATACATTTCATGTGGGGTTGTCAGAAAGGGTGAGAGGTTTTACCATGTACACGCCATGTACTTCCTAGTACACTTCATGTAGTCAAGTCGGTAAGACCAATGAAAATTCATCCACCAAAGGAATAGTAAAAGAACCCACACAACGTGTAGTCCCAAGTATATGCCGTGTATTTTATTTTTTTCATTAAATTTATAAGTAGCCTTGTTTTGAGGTAGATGGTAAAAGGGTTCATCTAGGTTCATGAACAAGTAGCACAAGGGCATATTTTTTCTCCCGATCATCCGTCCGAACTTCAATTCGAACGCTATTAGATACATTAGAACCCAATCAGTAAGCCATTGATTCCTCTTGATTCATTATTATTGATTTCTAATCTCAAACTAGTTATCTAGGGTTGATAATTTTTGATTGTTTTATATATCTAACCCATTATAGACCAAATTATAGGCCGATATTGGGCAAGGAACATCATATGAGTATGAGGTAGGTGGTGCGTACTTCGTTTTGTATTTTCATGGACATTTGAGGGTTGTGTCTTTTAGCGCAATGGAGGGTTGAGTAGAACCATATTATTTGATTTTAAATTGATTATTATACCTTGTGGGATGACATTGGGTATTCCCTTACCTGTTACGCTTGAGCGAGGCCAAGCGAGAGGTCGTTGCTCATTGGGTTATCTTGGCCGGGGTGCTAAAATGGTTTTAAATGAATTGTATTGATTTATATTGATATTTATAAATTTTTTAATCTCGATTAAACTATTTAGAGGAATTCAAGACATCCATGTCATATTATGATGATTGTTTGAAGTGTTCAATTCAATCATCCAAATTGAATTTCTTGATTATAATGTGGTGTTTAAATTGCATGTATATATGTAATTGCTAAATTACATGTGCTGGAACCCTTGGGGTTGCTTTAGGAATGGATCTAATTTTCTTGAGTGATGTTAATCACAGGTTGGGTATGGAACAGATTACATTGGGTGGTTTGACCATGGGATTGGGCGTCATGGAAGTCAGTTTTTGGCACTGTGACTATCAGGTTGGGAATGGTTTGGGATACTTGGAATGCATGGCCATTATATTTAAGATACATGGTTGCAGGGACACGAGGTTCCTGAGATGGGGGTTCTTTTTGGTTATTTCTCCTCACATGTGATGGAAAAAGAACTGATTTGAGATATGTGTACATAGGTAGACTATGTGATGAGGCAGTTTTGATTGCTCTTGTGGGTATAGCCCCTGATAGTTGAGGTTTAGGTATTATCAGTTTGGGGGTGCTTGCATTAGGAAGCCACATGGAAGGTGAGGAGCCTTAGGGGGGATAATAGTGAGGTTATCAGGTTAGGGGATGATGCTCTCCCTGGTTGATTCCATGGACCTAGATTATTATTTGAGGACAGACATTGATGTTCCTCTAGTTGCTGTGCCAAGGGAGGGAGCTTTCGAGCAGGGGTTCATTGGACCAAGTTAATATTATTTGGGCGTGCCTTCGAGACGTTAGTACTTTGAGACACGTGGTGTGAGGAGGCACATGGTGCTTGGTCATATGATTGAGGTGGAACCTCAAGGTTCATAGGGACATTGTGACTATTGGAGTACCTTGGTCCACGGTCCAAGGACTCTTTGATTTTGAGATTCCAGTGTTGACCAAAGCAGACGACACTCCCCAGTGGCTTCTGAGCACTAGTGGAGGCTGTGTTTATTTATTACATCACACTGTTTACTTTATTTAGAGATAAATTTCTGCTTATACACTTATACTAGGTATGCACTATTGGGTGGTATGCTACTGAGATTCATATAACACCCTATACAGGCCCTTCGAGACATGTGTAGACTTTATGGTTTTATTTACAAGTAAAGGACCAGATTTAGAAGATGGATCATAGTACTATTTGGCATGGAGACTAGTATGGACCTTGAGGTCATGCTTAGCTGGACTTTATTTCTGTTTAGATTTCGTTACTGTATCATCATGCTTACTCTTATATGTACCTACTACTGGTTACCCATGGGTGCCTTTATACCTTGATTTTCATGACTTGTTGTGGATGTATGACTTGTTTGTTTGGTAGTAGTTTCAAGTGGTACTCCAGCTAGGCACGACCTCAAGGTTAGTAACACCCGAACTGTTTATCACTATTTAGGTGGCTGTTCGGGTTGGGACATTACAAAGTGGTATCATAGGAGTTTCTTTTGCCTCTTTTCTTGATATTACTATTTGGGATTTTGGTAGACTGAAGATAGGATGTTGTTGGAACTGGATTTTGAACTCCTCCTTGGGTGCCTACAGCCCCATGTTTGAGGGATGGATTGAGTTACCATGGGTGGGTCATGATTTTTTTATTTTTCTTAGATTATAGTTTATATGATTTCCACCTTAGTGGATCACTCAGTTTATGATGGTTATTTATTGTGTTATGTGACCCTTGACCTGGTATGATAAGGGATAATTGGGCCTTGGCTCGGTATGCAAAGGTGTGGTTTGTAATGACCTGAGTCCGGAGCCGCATTACTGGTGCCCCGTACCTGGTTCGCCACATGACCTCAAGTGCGTTTCCCCAAATGCCAGAGGCTACCGACTAGCAGCGAGGGCCTTGGTGAGTCAGTGGGGAAACTATGCCCTCATTTGGTAAAGTATGCAGTGGAAGAATAAGCATAAAAAATAGCATAAGTAGTAAATAGCATGCAACAACTAAACTGAAAGTAAAATCAATGTCTGATATAATGATGCAGAATGGTACATGTATCTATGGAAAGTAGTAAGAAAAACAACGTACTGAAATACAACTGAAACCAAAGTACTAAATGTAAACAGTAACTCCAGTAGCATCGCGAGCCAAGGCTCGGTCCCATGCTCTCTAGCTCCGACCAGCAATCAAGTACCTGAGGTAGAAGGGCCACCATCCCTACCTATACCTGCAACCATATAATCTGTTTGGGCCGAAAAGCAGGACCCAAACAGGGTGTGAGACTAATCCCAGTAGGCAACCACCACAAGATTTGTGCCCTACTATCAGTGAGTGATATAGAAAAAGTAAAGGTAAAGAAATGCAGTAAACAATTCTACCAATTACCATTCACATTCATTTAATTACACAACCAGGAAAAAACTAGCAAGGTTTTCTATTCCATGATAAGTAGGTAACATGGAAGGTATCTAAAAAGACTACCTAATCACAAGCAGTACAAAATCCAAGCTTGTTCTTTGGCTTGGTGGAATCGTCACAACCAACCATCAAAATTCACACGGACTCTCTAGGTGGCTTAAACTAGCAGAACCCTATAGTCCAGTAATCATACAAGGAACATACACTCTGGGAAGCTCTCACGTCAATTCCCCTATGGTCTTGAAACGATAGCTACAGACTCTCTGAGGAATCACTTACGTCTAATTCCTCCTGTGGTCTCGATGCGTGGGTAACTAAGAACACTCTTGGGAAGCACAAAGTCCGATTCCCGTAGGTCCTGTGTATGAAACTAAAACCAACAGACCCTCTAGGGAAGCACTTAATCGTATATTCCCTCTTTGATCTCCCGCACCAAGTTCTCACATCCCTGAGCAGTCCATTCGTGCGTAATTGACTATTATCAACCCTAAGTAAGTTAAACAACTAATTGGATAATAGATACCATGAATCAAAAGCATTTAAACAGCAGGAAAAACATGCAATCAGTGATAACAAGAAACTAACAACTACAATAGGGTTTGCCTCACCGGAAAATGGTTCCAAATGACGATAAACAGCCAAACAGAGGGAGAAACACCCGTGGGGTGATCCTCAATCAAGAAATCAAGCATATAATAGCATAAATTCATCATAATCTAATAAGTAATCTAGGGTATATAAACAACATGATCAAAATCCTAAACCCGGGATACTCGATACATGGGTATCCGACACTTTTGCAACCAAAACTCAAGGAACTTCAACATAGGGAAACAAACCACCTACCTCGATCCTCGGAGATCGATATACTTAAACCTCGGCCTATGAATCGGCCTAGAATGGAGTAGATATGCAAAAACGTCTAAAACTTTCAACCTCATATAACTCACACGAGAGGAAGAATCAGGAAACAAGGCTAAAGAAGAACTAAGAACTCACCGATGCGATTCTTCTGCAACCGACAGAGTTTGATTCAGACAACCGGTGACAGATCGGTGGCTCGGAGAAGAAACAACCTCTTCGAACATTCTGGACGGAATTAAGTGGAGAAGAAGATGTTTCCCGTCATTAGACGTGACCCCGGGTCAATTAATGAAATAAAAAAAGTACACGGTGTGTACTCTTAAAGTACAGGGCGTGTAGTGGGTTTTTCCATACTCTGCCAAAATCAGCCTCCACGTCACCCCTACACACCGTGTGTGTGGCCCGGTCTTGTCCAACACACGGCTTCAAGTGGCCGAAGAGTACATGGCGTGTACTCATAAAGTACATGGCGTACACTCTGAAAATTTCTAGATTCTCAATTTTTCCTTAAAAATCCCGTAAAAGAGATCCGTACCTGAAACCGAAGCTCCGGGTTCATAAAAACTTCCCTCCTTAAAGAAATTAGCCCCTGAATTTCCCTAGAAAGGCGTAGAAGAAGAAAAATTTAACAACTCTGGCCACTGTGATCACATATCCGCCTCCCTCTCCCAAGTCTCATCCTATATACGACCGTGCTGCCATAACACCCGTACCAGAGGAACAGACCGGCCACGAAGTACTTTTGCACTACGATCAAAAATCCTGATAGGATGCTCCTCGAAAGATGCATCCTGCTCCAACTCAACCTCCTCGGGTTGAAAAACATGAGACGAGTCTAAGAAATACCGTCAAAGATGAGAAACATGAAAGACGCCATGCATAGCCTGGTACCTCTGAGGTAACTGCAATCTGTAAGCAACCAGCCCGACTCTTTCCAGAACCTCAAACGGCCCAATGTATCTCGGTGAAAGATTACCCTGTGTCCAAATACTCTTGTGTCCCAACCTCGGTATGACACACAGGAAAACCTGATCCCCAACCTCGAACTCCAGAGGTCGTCTCCACTGATCAGCATAAGACTTCTGCCGAGATTGTGCTGTCACCATCCTCTTTCGAATCAACTCTATCTACTCTGAGGTCTCCTGAACAAGACGAGGTCCCAGCAAAGCTGCCTCTCCTGCCTCTATCCAGCATAAAGGTGATTGGAATGACCTACCGTACAAAGCCTCGTAAGGTGACATCTGAATAGTCACCTGAAAACTATTGTTGTAGGCGAACTCCACCAGAGGAATATACTTCTCCCAAGAACCGCCAAAGTCTAGAATGAAAGCTCGGAGCATATCCTCAAGCACCTGGATTGTACGCTTGGACTGGCCATCAGTCTATGGATGGTATGCTGTACTCAAAAGTACCTTTATACCCAACGCCCTCTATAGCCCCTTCCAGAAGTGCGAAGTAAAACACGCATCCCTGTCTGAAATAATGAAGTGTGGAACTCCATGCAGACGCACAATCTCTCAAATGTAAAAATGTCCCAGATCATCAACACCGAAGGTCTCCTTGATTGGCAAGAAGTG
This sequence comes from Viscum album, assembly GCA_963277665.1. Taxonomy (NCBI): domain Eukaryota; kingdom Viridiplantae; phylum Streptophyta; class Magnoliopsida; order Santalales; family Viscaceae; genus Viscum; species Viscum album. The sequence goes on along the minus strand of OY728137.1, from coordinate 297,401,786 downwards.
TGAAACCTTCATGAGCCTATCCACTACAACCAAAACCGCATCATTTCCTCAATGAGATCTTGGTAAACCTATCACGAAGTCCATCATGACATCATTCCATTTCCACTCAGGAATGGGTAACTGCTGCAAAAGCCCTGCTGGTCGTTGATGCTCTGCCTTCATCTGCTGATAGGTGGAACACCGCATAACAAAACCAGCCACATCCTTCTTCATACCTGGCCACCAATACTGACAGTGCAAGTTTTGGTACATTTTGGTGACACCAGGATGAACTGCCTAAGCTGAAGCGTGGAACTCCCGCATTAGCTCCTCCCGTATGTCCGCTGAAACCCATACACGACCATGAAAACGTAGCACCTGATCATCACCCACTGTCCACCCTGGATTAGGGTCTCCATCTGACACACCCACCCGTAGGACTAGGCCTTCAGGGTCTGATAGCTGTCTCATTCGAACTTGATCAAAAAGGGTAGAGGTAACAACTACAGAAGAAAGAATCGTCTGACCCTGTCTGTCGTGCACCTCCAGATGCATCTCAGAGAAGAGTTCCATGAGCTGCCACTCACTGATGACCTCCTGAATTGCTTGCAACTGAGTCCTCCTACTTAGTGCGTCTTCCACAACATTTCCTTTCCTAGGCATATAAGCAAGCTCGAAGTCGAAATATTGTAGGTACTCGAACCACCTCCGCTATCTCAGATTCAAGTCACGCTATGTGAAGATGAACTTGAGGCTCTTGTGGTTAGTATATACCACAAAACTCTCTCCCATGAGATAGTGCCTCCAACAATGCAAAGCATGAACAATAGAAGCCAACTCTAGGTCATGCGTAGGATAGTTCTTATCATGTGGCCTCAACTACCGAGATCCGTACGCGACAACATGATCTTCTTGCATGAGCACTACTCCAAGCCCGATGCCAGATGCATCACAGAAAACTGTATAACTCTTGCCCAGCTCTGGCAGAACTAGAATCGGTGCTGAAGTCAATCTCCCCTTCAGCTCCTGGAAGGCTGAGTCACAGGCTTCAGAACAAACAAACTTCACCCCCTTCTTAGTCAAGCCCGTCAATGGTGTTTCTAGGCATGAGAAGTCCTGTATAAACCGCCTGTAGTAACCAGCCATCCCCAAGAAACTATGTACCTCGAAGACATTATTCGGCTGCTCCCAGGTAACTACTTCTCTCACCTTCTCTGGGTCTACTGATACTCCTGTCTCTGAGATGACATGGCCCAGGAAGTGAATATCATCCATCCAAAAGTGGCACTTTGAGAGCTTATCATATAACTGATGCTCCCTCAGTGTACTCAAAATAATCTCAAGATGGGTTGGATGGTCTTGTCGAGTATGAGAGTACACCAATATATTGTCCACGAAGATCACGACTAAGGAATCAAAGTAAGGATGGAACACTCAGTTCATCAGTGCCATGAAAACTGCTGGCACGTTCGTAAGGCCAAACGACATAACCGTATACTCGTAGAGGCCATACCTACTCCTGAAGGCTGTCAGAGGTATATTTGAAGGCCTAACGCGCAAATGATGATAACAGGACCTCAAATCGATCTTTGAGAACACCCAAGCTCCTCGAAGCTGATCGAAGAGATCATCAATCCTCGACAAGGGATATCGGTTCTTGGCCGTCAACTGGTTCAACTTCCGATAATCCACGCAAAGTCTAAGGGTGCCGTCTGCCTTCTTCGCGAACAGGACAGGAGAACCCCAAGGAGAAGTACTGGGTCGGATAAAACCCTCTGTCTGCAACTCCTCCAATTGCTTCTTGAGCTCCTGCAACTCAGGTTTAGCCATCCTATGAGGAGGAATAGACACCGGTGCTGCTCCTGGCATGAGCTCAATTGAGAAGTCTACCTCACGCTCCGGAGGCAAACCTGAAAAGTCTTCTGGAAAGACATCTAGAAATTGGTCAACCACCAGAGGAAAATCTAACTGTGAAGTCCCCTGGTCATTCAGATAAAGACTAGAAATCTAGGCCGTAACTTCTCCTAGCCCATGATGCTCGATTCCGGCTCGACTCGCCTGAACATTCCACTCGCCCTTATGAAGGAAAGATTCACCCTCTAGTGATACAAAACTCACCCTACGGTGATAGAAATCGACGACTGCCTGGAAGGGAACCAACCAGTCCATATCGAGAATGACGTCATAGCCCATCATCTCTAGGATGTAGAGTTCCCATAGGAAACGATACCCTACAACCTCGAGAGGGCACTCCTTGCACTGGTGTACGCTAGATGTCCTCATTCCTAAGGGCGTGTCGAGAGTCAACATGTTAGCAGACGAAAAGACACAAAGCTCAAGACTTCCCATGACAGAAACATAGATAAAGCTATGTGAAGAACTAGTATTGAAAAGGGCTGAAGATAAAACTGAGGCTACTAAGATCGTACCTTAAACTATGGAAGGTCCAGGATCCTGATCCCGATGGATCTGCTCTACTGTAAACATCTGGCCAGTACTGCGGCCCTGTGTAGCAGCCTGATATCCCTGAGCTGATCCCCCTTGAGCCTGACTGCCGTATCCATGACCTCTAAGTTGGCCTAAACGACCTAAAGAACTCCATCCCCCAGTCTGCTGTGGAACTGGTAATCCTAATCCTGAACGAGGGGTAGAAACAGATCCTCCTTCACTAGTCGCTGGAAGAAGAACCCTGCAAAAATGCTGCAGGTGACCCATCTTGCCGCAAGCTCGGCACTCCACTGGATCCCTTGGTCACTAAGGCTTATTATTACCGCTCTTTCTGCACTGATAACACACCACCGGGTTTCCAGAAGGAAGTTCCCGTCTACCAGAAGAAATACCTCACTTCCTCGAGTCACCTCGAGTAGACTCTCGGTGGCGCTTCCTGCTGTCAGTATAAAATGACTCAGCCTTGGATGCTGAATCGCCCTGGTCAACAACTCCATTCTCCCTCATATTTTTTTGGTGATCAGTGCCTGTTTGACTATCAGAGTAATAGAAGCCAACTGGAATATGTTCACCTGTGATCTGATCTCTGGTTTGAGGCCTTCCTCAAAATTCCTTGCCAAAAACAGCTCGTCACTTCCTAGAACGAGAGTGAAATTCTGTAACTCAGTGAAGCGGGAGGAATACTACATAACCGAAAGAGTACCCTGCTACAGGTTCATGAACTCCCTGGCCCTGTCGGCCCTCAACGTTGCTGGAAAGAAGTAGTCGTAGAACGTACGCTGGAATTCGTCCCAATCCATAGTCCGCTGGTGCCCTGCCTGTGAGACTACATCCCACCCTCTTTTGGAAGAATTTCACAGCATGTAAGTCGCAAGTTTCACCCTTTTGTCTGGGGGTGTATCTAGATGCTCGAAGATGGAAAGCATGGTTTCTAGCCATGAATCTGCAACCTGAGGTCCTCCATCCCCTGTGAAAAGTGGGAGGATGCTGCTGCTAGAAGACTCACGTCAGCTCTGCCATAGATGGGGAAGGATGTTGAGATCCCTGGAAGGTCTGCATGAACCTCATGAAACCCTCTCTGAACTGAGCATCCATACTAGTGTCCGGAATCACTACAGGTTCCATATCCGGAACAATCGGCGGAACTACTGGTAGTCCCTGGTTTACCGTATCAGGCATACAGTCACCGCCTGGTTCATGATGTGCAACGGGAGGATGCCTTGGTGCCATATTCTTGAAATATTAAAAGCACGTCTCCGAGTTAGGATCAACAAGGACAAAAAACACAATAGTACAAAATGGGAAATAGGAGAGAGAAACACTTAAATTTAAAAAACTGAACTACACGATGTGTATATTAAACTACACAGTGTGTTTGTTAAATCCATTTACATGGGCGTGTAAATATGCCACCACTGGTCATGTAACGTTCCAGACTACACGACGTGTTGTCCCAAAACACGGTGTGTACTTGAACTCCACTCCCCTACCCGAGTCTCTTTGCACGGCTAACCTACACGGTTCTCCTAATTCTAAATTACATGGCGTGCGTACTAAGGACACAACGTGTACAAGCCAGGCTTCGGCGGCCCATGTAGCGGTTCCACGGCCGGCCACACAACTAACTCCTTACACGGCGTGTTCCGAACAAACACAGCGTGTATAAGGATAGATCACACCGACCCATGTTGTTCGTGACACGGTCGGGTACCTAGGAGAAAACTACACAGCGTGTTCTTATAACACACGGCGTGTACTAGACAGGCTTGGCGACCCATGTAGCAGGTTACATGGCTGGCTACACGGCGGACCCCTACACGGCGTGTTACGAACAAACACGGCGTGTATAAGGATGGATAACACTGACCCGTGTTGCTTGTGACACGGCCGGGTACCCAGAAGAAGCCTACACGGTGTGTTCTTATAACACACAGCGTGTACTACACGAGTTTCCCCGACCCGTGTTGTTAGTGACACGATCGAGTACACAGTTGACTACATGGCATGTACTTATGGTACACGACGTGTCCCTGAAGACCTTCCGACACCCCGTGTTTTTGTTTACACAGATAGTAACATGATTTAAAAAACTACACGGCGTGTATGAATAAAGTGCACGCCATGTATTCTAGGTTTTTTCGGGCAATACCTCAGAAACTGCTCGAATGACAGAAACACTGAAAAACAACCATCTATGTGCCAAATTCCGATCCGTGGGGGCCCATACTCCCCATGAATCAAATATTGGCATCATAACAATGCATACAACAAGTAACAGCATAAAAAACAATGATCCACCAAATTTCGATCCTCGAGGGCCCATAACACCTCCAAGACCAGAGCTTGGCACCCATGCTAAACAGACTGTAAAATAAGTAATACTCTATCAGCACAACAAGTATTCCTATCACAGCAACTACCACAACGACATGCATAATCTATCATGGCATCTATCACAATAGCATGCAATTCTAATGCACCCTAGATGGCATGGTAAAATGCATCAAACGTGATTTCCTACCCAGTGCCTATATGATGCATGATATGGCACACCCTCATCTCATCGGGTTGCAACCAAATAGAACCATAATCATATAAACTGTAACAACACAAAACATGTGCATCACCCAACTGTGAAATATAATAAACTGTAACACTTGCAAAAAATGAAAATTGCAACTACGAGGTAATATGGCTTTTCCCTGTACACAGGTTAATTACTCCCGAGCACAGTTAAGTAGTAACTACCCATTTCTTCCTATCCTTGACTATTGTTGCAAAACAGTAAGCAATAGTAAAGAAAGAAAACCCATTTGATACCACTTTGTAACGACCCGAGTCTGGAGCCGCATTACTGGTGCCCCGTACCCAGTTCGCCACATGACCTCAAACGCGTTTCCCCAAATGCCATAGGCTGCCGAATAGAAGTGAGGTCCTTGGTGAGTTAGTGGGGAAACTATGCCCTCATTTGGTAAAGTATGCAGTGGAAGAATAAGCATAAAAAATAGCGGAAGCAGAAAATAGCATGCAACAACTGAACGGAAAGTAAAAGCAATGTCTGATATAATGATGCAGAATGGTACATGTATCTATGGAAAGTAGTAATCAAAACAACATGCTGAAATAAAACTGAAACCAAAGTACTAAATGTAAACAGCAACTCCAGCAGCATCGCGGGCCAAGGCCCAGTCCCATGCTCTCCAGCTCCGACCAGTAATCAAGTACCTGAGGTAGAAGGGCCACAATCCCTACCTATACCTGCAACCATATAATCTGTTTGGGCCAAAAAGCAGGACCCAAACAGGGTGTGAGACTAATCCCAGTAGGCAACCACCACAAGATTTGTGCCCTACTATCAGCGAGTGATATAGAAAAAGTAAAGTTAAATAAATGCAGTAAAAAATTCTACCAATTACCATTCACATTCATTTAATTACACAACCAGGTAAAAAATAGCAAGGTTTTCTATTCCATGATAAGCATGTAACATGGAAGGTAGCTAAAAAGACTACCTAATCACAAGCAGTACAAAATACAAGCTTGTTCTTTGGATTGGTGGACTCATCACAACCAACCATCAAAATTCACACTGAATCTCTGGGAGTCTTAAACTAGAATACCCCTATAGTCCAATAATCATACAAGGCACATACACTCTGGGAAGCTCTCATGTCAATTCCCCTATGGTCTTGCAACGATAGCTACAGACTCTATGAGGAAGCACTTATGTCTAATTACTCCTGTGGTCTCGATACGTGGGTAACTAAGAACACTCTTGGGAAGCAAAAATTCTGATTCCCGTAGGTCCTGCGTACGAAACTAAAACCAACAGACCCTCTAGGGAAGCACTTAATCGTCTATCCCCTCTTTGATCTCCCACACCAGGTTCTCACAGCCCTGAGCAGTCCAGTCGTGCGTAATCGATAGTTATCAGCCCTAATTAAGTTAAACAACTACTTGGCTAATAGCTAACATGCATCAAAAGCATTTAAAAAACATTCAAAACATGCAATCAGTGATAACAAGAAACTAACAACTGCAATAGGGTTTGCCTCACCGGCAAACGGTGCCAAACGGCGATAAACAGCCAAACAGAGGGAGAAACACCTGTGGGGTGATCCTCAATCAAGAAACCAAGCATGTAATAGAAGCAATTTATCATAAGATCACAAGTAATCTATGGCAGATAAACAACATGATCAAAATCCTAAACCTAGGGTACCCGATACATGGGTATCCGACACTTTTTCAACCAAAACTCAAGGAACTTCAACGTAAGGAAACAAACCACCTACCTCGATCCTCGGAGATCGATATACTTGAACCTCTTCCTATGAATCAGCCTAGAATAGAGTGGATCTGAAAAAACGTCTAAAACTTTCAACCTCAGATAACTCACACGAGAGGAAGAATTAGGAAACAAGGATAAAGAAGAACTAATAACTCACCGCTGTGATTCTTCTGCAACAGACGGAGTTTGATTCTGAAAAACGGTGAAGGATCGGTGGCTCGGAGAAGAAACGACCTCCTCAGACATTCTGGATGGAATTAGGCAGAGAAGAAGATGTTTCCCATCATTAGACACAACCCCAGGTCGATTAATGAAATAAAAAAGTACACGGTGTGTACTCTTAAAGTACACGGTGTGTAGTGGGTTTTTCCATACTCCTCCAAAATTGTCCTCCACGTCACCCCTATACATCGTGTGTGTGGCCCGGTCTTGACCAACACACGAATTCGAGTGGCCGAGGAGTACATGGCATGTACTCATAAAGTACACGTCTTGTACTCTTAAAATTTCCAGATTCTCCATTTTTCCTTAAAAAGCCCGTAAAAGAGATCTGTACCTGAAACCGAAGCTCCAGGTTCTTACATGGTTGCTTGGATTTTGATAGGCACATTTTTAGGGTATTTCAATTTCATATATGCACGTATTCTCTCTGAAGTGATAATTCCATGTGAATGATATCAAATTCCATGATGAGATAGAATTTCTTGTTTTATGAAATGTGATCTTCCATGCTTTATATATTATATAATTTTATGTGGTAGGGAATTTGGGTCTGGATCTTATACGAGCATGCAGTTTTTATGGTTGAGGTCATGTTGATCACTAGGATTTGGAGACTTAGTCATCGGTTTGAGGAAACAATGGTTGTTAGGATGGGTGCGACTTGAGGTACTTTTGATACTTGGCTCTATTAAGGGTGGGTGAGGAGGCCATGAGGCTGGTATGCCGTGAGGCATGGTTTCGATGGGGGAGTAAGGGTAGTTGTTATGCGATTCCTATTTATTTATTTCCTTATCTGCATTATATATATATATATTGTTATAAATATGGGTTGTTTTACCATTTATGGTATTTAGCTTGTTGCTTCTAGATAGCTCTATGGAATGTCAGGCGGGTGATGGTACAGTACCGCAGGAGCATGATCAGGTTTAGACCCCTAAGGGGCCAGCATAGCATGAACCATAGGTACATGCTCAGGGACATGATCAAGATTAGGATCCGGTGCAGGTAGAGTAGTATCTGGTTTTGGAATCATTTGGATCGTGGCTTGATGAGAAGCTCTGATCTAGTCTGCTACGTGTTTTTCAGGGGATCGATATAGGCACACAATGAATGGAGCCCTCTATGGATTACCTTACTTGGGAGATCCAGTCATAGCACTCACCGCTTTTTTAGCGTGAGGGTGGTCCACATGTAGCTAAGAACTAGATAGAGAGCTTGCAGATAATATTTGAGTAGCTCGAGATGCCTCTCGGGTGGAGGGTCAAGCCGACGATGTACATGCTTAGAGGACCGGAGAAGTGCTGGTGGGATGTGCAGGTTCAGGCTCACAGACATGAAGGACTGACTTGGAAATACTCCAAGGACAGATTCTTCAAGCACTTTTTCTCAGAGATGCTAAGATCAGAGAGAGCTCAAGAGATCTTGAGCCTTCACCAAGGTGTCATGACCACCATGTACTATGCAGCTACATTCACTGAGCTGTCTCGCTTTGCACTAGGTATGGTAAGCGATGAAACCTTTAGGGTGAGGTGATTTGAAGATATCTTTCAACATTCCATTCGGGTGTAGGTAAACGTATTTAGGCTAGCCTCATTCTCTGAGGTGGTGAATTAGGCACTCATATTTGAGGGAAGCCTAACAGATATGTCTCCCCTGGGCAGGGCAATGGCTTCAAGTGATGGTTCAAATGGTAGAAAATGAGGTTGGGATGAGTTCTAGAAGGGTGGTTGGGCCAAGGACTCATCTATAACACCTCATGGAAGTTCAATAGTGGTTTTATTTCAGTGTGGGAATCCAGGGAATATTTGGACTCAGTGTGATAGGCCTCCAAAGGAGTGCTAGACATGTGGATAGGTTAGGCATCTCGAGTGGTTCTACAGGCATCCTTCTTAGATAGCCGATAGGTAGGTACTGAGGTAGGTGCATGCTTCAAAGGTTGATTCAGGATTAGTACTAGGTGAGGGTATCTAAGGCTTAGATGAACATGGAGGACGTGGAAGAGATAGTGGGACCCAAAGAAGGGGTCAGTGGCTGGTGACTAGTGTAACACCATGGGGAGGGAAGGCTTCAGGCAGACGTGTGTCAGGTCAGGTGCATGCTGGGGAGCTGTCGGGGGATGAGTAGACTGGTGAGCCGACAATGGTTAGAGGTACGGCATGGGTATTGACGTAGTTGTTTTTACTTTTGTTTTTCATGGTCTATTGAGGCATGTGTGTTTTGAGTGAACGAGGTAGACAAGATGTTTCTGGACTGACTAGATACTGGTCAATGGGTTGGCACCATTTTGGGTGCATGATTATATATATGTATGAGATTCTTGGCATTAGGAGCATCATAGGATTCATGTTTTGAGGTGACTTGGGAATCAGGGGATCTATGGAATACAAGTTACTTGAGGTGCCTTGTGTATCAAGGCATCAAGTATGTGCTTGTGATTGAGGTACAAGGCACTAGGTTGTTTTGAGAATCCATGGGATGCAGGACCTCATTGTGCCATGAGTGACATGGGATCGAGGCGGGCGTCGATACAGTGTGGGATGTGATTGGGTGTCGAAAGCGACATGGAAGCACCTAATGAGGTGCAGGGGTGATGAAGCATCACAGGAGGGACATGAGTCCAAAAATAGGTCTTTGGACCTTTGTTTGATTTGAGATTTGAGACAAAGTTTTTTTGGAGTGTTTTCTTCACCACCCTTGGAAGGGAAATTCAAGGATGAATTGATTTAAGGGGAAATTTTGTAAGAACCCGGTTCTTCCTTTGTGGTACATGTATTTTTTTTCATTTCTAGTTTTTTTAACAAAACAGGGGAAAACTAGGAAAGTACTGATTTTTTTTGGGTTATACGCCATGTACTCTAAGTACATGCTGTGTATGTCTTAGACATGTAATGAACATACATGGAGTGTGGGGTTGTCGTCAAGGGTGAGAGGTTTTACCATGTACATTCCATGCACTTATTATTATACACTGTGTAGTCAAGTCATAAAGACCTATGAAAATACATCCACTAAATGAACTGTAAAAGAACCCACACAACATGTAGTCCCGAGTACACACCATGTATTTTATTTTATTTTTGTTAAATTAGGATGTAGAATTTTTTTGAGGCAGAGGGCAGAGGGGTTCATCTGGGTTCAAGAACAAGCAGCACCGGGACTCATATTTTCTCCCAATCATCCATCCAAACTCCAATTTGAATGCCGTCAGATTCATTGGAACCCAATCAGTAAGCCCTTTATTCCTCTTGAGTTATTCTTGTAGATTTCTCCTCTTGACCAAGTTATCGAGGGTTGATAGTTTTTTATTGTTTTGTATATATATTCTATTCTAGACTGAATTATAGGATGATACTCGGTGAGGAACATTGTATGAGTTTGAGGTAGGTGGTCCATACTTCATTTTTTGTTTTCGCAGACATTTGAGGGCTGCGGCTTTTACCACAATGGTGGGTTTTTTGAGTGGAACCATCTTATTTCATTTTAAATTGATTATTATACCTTGTGGGATTCTATTGGGTATTCCCTTACCTATTACACTTGAGTGAGGTTGGGCAAGAGTCTGTTGCTCATTTTGTTATCTTGGTTGAGAGTGCTAAAATGGTTTTAAATGAATTGTCTTGATTTATATTGATATTTCTAAATTGTTTATGCTTGATTAAACTATTTAGAGGCATTTAAGACCTCCATGTCATATTATGATGATTTTTTGAAGTGTGCAATCCAATATTCTAAATTTAATTGATTGATTATAATGTGTTGTTTAAATTGTATGTATATATTTAATAGTTTAATTGCACGTGATGGAACCCTTGGAGTTATGTTGGGCATGGCTCGAATTTTATTGAGTGATGTTGATCATAGGTTGGGCATGGTTGAGATTGCATTGGGTGGTTTAACCATGGGATTGGGCATCATGGATGTCAGTTTGAGGCAGTGTGACTGTCAGGTTGGGCATGGCCTGGGATACTTGGATGGCATGGCCATCAGATTTGAGTGACATAGTCGCAGGGACACAAGGTGTCAGAGATGGTGTGGCTTGGGTTCTTTTTGGTGATTTCCGCTCACCCGTGATGACCAAAGATAGGATTTGAGTTATTTATACACAAGTAGACTCTGTGATGAGGTGGTTTTGACCGATTGTGTGGGTAGAGGTCCCTGGTAGTTGCGGTTTAGGTATTATCAGTTTGGGGGTGCTTGCTGTTGGAATCCACGTGGAAGGTGAGGAGCCTTAAGGGGATAATGATGTGGCTATCGAGTTGGGGGGATGAGGCTCTCCGTTATTGAGGCATGGGCCTGGATTAATATTTGAGGACAAGTATCACTGTTCCTCTAGTTTTTGTGCCAAGGGTAGGAGCTTTTGAGCATGGTTCCATGGGACTGGGTTACTATTATTTGGGTGAGCCTTCAGGATGTTGGTACTTTGAGACATGTGGTGTCAGGAGCCACATGGTGCAGAGTTATATAATTGAGGTGGAACCAGAGGGTTCATCGAGACTTTGTGACTACAGGAGTACCTTGAGTCACGGGCCAAGGATTCTCTTTGCTTCTGAGATTCCAGCATTGGCCAAAGAAAGCGACACTTCTTGGTGGATGCTGAGCACCAGTGGAGGTTTTGTTTATTTATTACATTGCACTATTTACTTTATTTGGAGATGAAAGTATGCTTAAACACTTATACTAGGTATGCACCATTGGGTGGTATCCTATTGAGATTTATCTCACACCCTACACAGGCCCTTTGGGATGTGTGTATACTTTTTGGTTTTACGTATAGGTAAAGGATCAGCTTTAAGAGCTAGATCATAGTATTTTTTGGCATGGAGACTAGTATGGACCTTGAGGTCATGCCTAGCTGGAGATTATTTCTGTTTAGATTTCATTACTGTATCAACATGCTTACTCTTATATGTACCTATTGATGGTTAACCCCTCTGTACTTTGACATGCATAGACTACTGTGGATACATGAATTGTTTGTTTTCTAGTAGTTTCAAGTGGTATCCAGTATGCTGTTCTATTTACTTTTCGATGCGTTGGTTTCTATACTGATTCTACTATTTATTGTTATTGGATATGATTCCACTTTGTGGGTCTGGTTCGAGTCTATTGAGTCATTTAAATTTTGATTTATGTTATATTATTAAACTCATACCAATACTATTTCCTATTCCTAGAGTATATATCCTCCCCACTATACATGATTACACCCTCACTGTTAGTTGGTATCCTTTGGCGTTAGGGGATATATACCTAAGGTCAGTAACACCCAGCCTGTAACGACCCGAAATTTTGAATAAATCTTGTTTCCTAATTTTGTGTGTTATTTTATTTTATACTCAACAAAACTATTTCATTTGATAACAAGAGTATAATTAAAATTAGATCGTTGGGTTTTGACTGTTATATGACCATTGGTCAATATGACCGCCGGAAGCTAAACGTTTTGATTATTGTCTCTAAATAAAAGTGATCTTTGTTAATTAATATAGAAAGAAGATTCGATGGCCTCACCCAGTAGTCTTGGACCGATCGAATCCCATCTAACAGAACTTGGGAAGGAGGTAGCACCACCGGGATTTTCTCTAGACCAAACCCAAGCCGAACTTCATCGTGTGAAGCTAGAAAGGAATTGCCTTCACGAGAAGTTCAAACTGATAGAAATTACTACTCGTGCGATGTTGGCCGAGCCTCCCTCGGATTGTCTCACCTTAGCACACCTTACTCTTAGGTCCTATGCTGGTGTTATAAGGGGCTATGTAACTAGACCATAACTGCCTTGTGTAATCCTTTATTTTAAATAAATTTTTTGATTTCTTCTTATGATGAAGTTTATGAATTTTCAAATATCCGGATACATATAGTATGCATATTTTTGGTGAATTTTAGAGAAAGTATATTTTAAAAAATGTTTATGTAAACCTTAAATAATTAAAAATGTGTAATGATTTTCAAAAAATGGTCTTCTACAATTATGTTCAATACGAAATTTAGAGTCTAATAAGATCAACTTAATTTTTGATGAATAGTAAATTATGAATAGTGATTTTATGCTTAGGATTAGTAATGTGACCAAATGGATTAGTAATCTCACTTAAAGAAAGTATTAATATAATCTATGCACCTTGATTAAGTAATGTGATTCAATAAAATGGTTAAATAACGGTTTCATAAATTATTAGTCAAGTATTAGTTTTTTTGGGTGAATAGTGTTTTTTAATTAAAAATTAAATTAAAAATATTTAGAAAATTATTTTTATAAAATGGATTTCATTTTTGACCTCAGAGCATCGATATTATGTTAAGGTAATTTTTGGGGATTTTTCTGTAAAAAATGAATTTTCGGTGAATAGTGTATTTATTTAAAAATTAAATTAAAAATATTTAGAAAAATATTTTTATAAAATGGAGTTCATTTTTTAAATAATAGCATCGATATTTAGTTAAGGTGAAATTTTGGTATTTTTTTTGAGAACGTTGAATTTTTGATGAATAGTGAAAATACAGTTTTTAAGTTACGAGTGTCTAATGACATCATTAAATGATGTATTAAGCATGTAAACAATATGGTCGAATTATGAATAGTAAGATAAGGTATGAGGTGTCCCAAGTGGACAATACCATGGGAAAGCCCATGGTTTTTCCAAAACCACCAATGAGGTGTCCCTTGGCCATTAATGCCTTGTCCCCTCACTTTCCCTATAAATACCAAGCCATCCTCTCATCCATTAGACTCCCAACTCTCCCCAAACAAAGCTCTAGTCTCATTACCTCCCAAGGAGTCCTCCCAAGGTGCCCCCAAGCCCTCAAGGTCCCAACCTTTGAGTTTTAAGCGTTACGTTTTAAGATTAGGGATCCAAACTCTCTCTTTCTTTTCAAATAATCTCTTTTAAGTCATTTATTTTATGCTCCATGTTATTATGTTGGGGGATGTTATTTTATATTACTATTACTTCCCTTTTCATGTTCATATGATGATAGATACCCTCTTACTCTCATCATTTCGTTTTATGAATGTTTAAGTGGCGCCGTTAGGCTGCCGAAATTTTTGTAACAGATTCTTTCACCCTTCTCATTTTCAAGTTCTATTTTCTTGTCAAGTCTTTCAAGTTCATTTTTATGTTGGGGTATGATCTCAATATCTATTATACTTATATTTTATATTCATATGATGATAGACCCTATTTGATCTCTTCAATTAATTTTTTGGATGTTTAAGTGACGCCGTTAGGCTGCCGAATTTTTAAGGGGTTCTTTCACCCTTCTCGTTTTCAAGATCTATTTTCATGTCAAGTATTTCAAGTTCCTTTTTATTATTTTTGGGTATGATATCTATATATATCATACTGATATTTTATGTTCATATTATCAGAGACCCTATTTTATCTCGTCAATTCATTTTTTTGAAGTTTAAGTGACGCCGTTAGGCTGCCGAATTTTTAAGGGATTCGTTCACCCTTCTCATTTTCAAGATCTATTTTATGGTCAAGTCTTTCAAGTTCCTTTTTATTATTTTGGGGTATGATATTTATATCTTTCATACTGATCATTTATGTTCATATTATTAGAGACCCTATTTGATCTTTTCAATCCATTTTTGGAAGTTTTAAGTGACGCCGTTAGGCTGTCGAATTCTCATAAGAGAAATCTTATTTTTTTGTCTTCCTTTCAAGTTCTTCGTTTCATATGGTATATCATTCAAATTTCATTACCATGTTCTTAAATCCTTTATATTCTGTTACCATACTGTTTTATGTATCATTTATGAGTGGGTGGCCCATTTCCCCTCTCTTTTCAATGTTTTCTAAAACCATGTATCATAGCCGTTATGCTGCAGAATTTTCGTCTCAAAATGTATTTCTCTTTTTTCAAATTATTTTATTTTATTACGTGAATACTCAAAGATGTATCTTCTAAATGGGTATTCACATATATATCAAAATGTTCTATTTTAATTCTGGTATTTACATACATGAGACCCACTTTCCTTTTTTCGTGGGTTTAAAGTGACATAAGGATCATGTCTTTAAAGTAGTTTTTTTAAAATGTGATGACTATGAAATAAAACCCATTTCTTTTATGATATATGGGTTGTTTATGAAATGTTTGATGATTATATATGTGGCTCAAATGATAATAAAAAAAATTTAAGGGTGCTCCCAGATAGCGCTTCAATGCATTGGGTAATGACTTAATCTCTAGAGATGACCATTTTTAACGACGCCTTGGTGAATAACCTTGGTAATTTTTAATGACACCTTGGGGATGGACCTTGGTGAAACGGAAATTATTGTCAATATTAAATGTTGTATACACATCTTCAAGTTATGAAATACTTTATTTTTATTATGATATGCCTCATTATTTCTTTCTCATGCCTTGAAGTTCTTTTTCATGACATTGTTGATGTGTCTCAAGTTCACATGTTAAATGTTTCCCCTTGTTTCCCTTACTGGGACTTCTAATCACCCTTTCTTTTGATGTATGTCCCCAGGTTATGAGATGCAGTAATGAACCTAGGATAAACATAAGGAGAAGCCTTTCAAGTGTTTAAGAATAATGTTTTATGTTTTCATGTTTTAAGTTCCTGGTTTCCAAGACACTAAACCTTAAAGATCCTCAGTTTTGTAAAATGTAATGAAAGTTTATGTGATAAAAAGGCGGGATGCTATAGTTGGCATCAAAGGATGGTTTAGTTATTTGTGGAAATTATGATATGAAAACTTTAGGAAGAACCCTATAGAAAAGTTTAAATATAGGAAATATTTCTGGTATTTTGGTGAGTATTGAGTAATGAGTTTCCAAGCAAATACATCCTTATCTGGATACGAGCAGGTAGACGTGGCTCTGGCACAGATGTACATAGGGGGAAAACCCAAAAACATCGCTTTGAGCTAGACTTGAATGGGAACTGGTACACGACAACGGGCCTTACTGCACTCTTGGTTACGACACTCCCGGGGGATATGCTTTAGTAAATTCATAACCTTAGTATGAACCATTATTAAAGGAACAAAGATAAAATAAAATAAAGATTCACATAAGAATATATGATCATGGATAACCTATATTGGGACCTAGGGGATCACAAGTTAGAGTATACTTTTCTTCTAAAAGTTTATCCTTCTATGCTTTAAGTTTCCTTTTCATGATTATTGGATAAGTATTTAAGCCCCCTAATTATACGTTCTTTTCTTAGTTAATGGCGGGAAATGGAAGATCATGTCCCAACAACTAATGTGATAGGAAATGTGACGATTGCCCTATTAATGTGACAGAGATGAAGAAAGATCAAGTTGAACATATTGTTATTACGCCAAACCAGCTATCAAAAATCACAATTAATAATTGGTACCTATTTGAATGCCCAAATTCATCAAGGAAGAAGAAGAAAAAGTCTCAAGGATGTTCATCTGGTAAAGTTGATAAGGGAAAGAAGACCCAATTTCTTTTTTTTGCAAAAAGTGTGGGAAGAGGCACCAAGGATAATGTCACAAAGGAACTAGGAGATGTTTTAAGTGTGGGAAGATAGGGCATAAAGTATCCAATTTCTTTAAAAAAATGGATAATGTGATGAATTGAGATAAGGTTCGATCTAATGCACCTTATACATTTTGATGTCATAAATGTGGAGAAGTTAGAAATTATCCCAGGCAATTCTCTCTTGGAATGGATGAGAAGCATGATGAGCATCAACAATCTTTGAGGAAAAGGGAACAATGCAAGTCCTATGCTGAGATGGATCATGATGACTGAAGTACATGTAACCTCTTCGCAATAATTGTCTATGTCATGTGGTATTTTAGTTCGTGCTCTATGAGCATATCTTTTATGTTTTCTAAGATCATCGAGTCACTAACCTAAGATGATTTTATATCATTAAAAAAAACATCTATTGTTATGTACCACATGTTGATGTAGTGAAGCTGTTCTTCTTAAAAAAAGGGTGATTAGGGGATTAAAATATGATTATTATTTTGGAATAATTTCATTATTTTGGGAACCCTATTTGATCGAGGTAAATATATTACTACGGTATTTTCTTTGAGGAGTAAAGGTTGACTTATATTTTGAAGAATCGATGAATTTAAGGCAGACTTATAGTAATTTAGGTTAGATATGGAAATGATTAACCTATCTTGGGGAAAATTTGATTAGGTTAGTTACTTTTTTTATAAGATGATAAGAGTGGTTAATGTTGTTTGAAGATGAACGATAAAATCTATCTTGGAAGACTATGTTATGAGATCATTCTTATAATTGGGTTTCAATCTTAGTTTGGTTTATTTTGTGGAATTTTAAGGACAGTTATTTATGGAATGGTCTATGATGAACTATGGGTAGTACCATGGAACTTTGAAGATTTAAAAGTAGTTTCACTTCCTATGGAATTCTTTCTTTTTGAAGAATTGTTTTACCATACCCTTTCTATTTTTGGGATAATGTTTGAAGATAGAAGAAATTGATAGTTAATCTTTTGTGGATTACGTGACTCTCAAGAAGATGATTCTTGTGTTTTGATGATACCAAGTGTTTTTGAATGCTCATCGTTTGGAGAAAATATTAGTTTTGGTAGAAACTTATTAAAGGATGAAACTCTACTTAAAGGTAGGTATATTTCCTTATGTTTTTTTTGTATGTAGTAAATGAATTCCTCAAAATTATGAAAAGGAACATAAAAAAAAACATTGTTGGTTTACATTTCCTATTGGGTAATCAAAGACCGTTTACACACATCATAATTTTGTGATTTTCTCATGGTTAAATTTCTTCTAATCATGTTTTCTATCACTCTCCCTTAGAACTTGACCCTTTGTTTTCTCCTCCATGTCCATGTTTTCCTACATGGAATCCTAGTGTGGGTTAACTCGGGTGACCTTTGTACTTCCCTTTCTTTCATTTAAATTAATAGTTTTACTAACTCCTTTTCCGACGTGGGACTTTCAATGAAATTTCCAAGCCCATTTTTTTTAAATTATGAGGACGCAATTTTTTAAGGGGGGGAGATTGTAACGACCCGAAATTTTGAATAAATCTTGTTTCCTAATTTTGTGTGTTATTTTATTTTATACTCAACAAAACTGTTTCATTTGATAACATGAGTATAATTAAAATGAGACTGTTGGGTTTTGACTGTTATATGACCATTGGTCAATATGACCGCTGGAAACTAAACGTTTCGATTATTGTCTCTAAATACAAGTGATCTTGGTTAATTAATATAGAAAGAAGATTCAATGGCCTCACCCAGTAGTCTTGGACCGATTGAAGCCCATCTAATAGAACTTGGGAAGGAGGTAGCACCACTGGGCTTTGCTCTAGACCAAACCCAAGCCGAACTTCATCGTGTGAAGCTAGAACAGAATCACCTTCACTAAAAGTTCAAACTGATAGAAATTACTACTCATGCGATGTTGGCCGAGCCTCCTCGGATTCTCTCACCTTAGCACACCTTACTCTTTGGTCCTATGCCGGTGTTATAAGGGGCTATGTAACTAGACCTTAACTGCTTTGTGTAATCCTTTGTTTTAAATAAAAATTTTGATTTCTTCTTATGATGATGTTTATGAATTTTCAAATGTCCGGATACATATAGTATGCAAATTTT
Source organism: Viscum album (assembly GCA_963277665.1). Taxonomy (NCBI): domain Eukaryota; kingdom Viridiplantae; phylum Streptophyta; class Magnoliopsida; order Santalales; family Viscaceae; genus Viscum; species Viscum album. The sequence continues at coordinate 297,383,241 of OY728137.1, read as the reverse complement.
TGGTGAATTTTAGAGAAAAGATATTTTAAAAAAAGTTTATGTAAACCTTAAATAATTAAAAATGTGTAATGATTTTCAAAAAATGGTCTTCTATAATTATGTTCAGTACGAAATTTAGAGTCTAATAAGATCAACTTAATTTTTGAAGAATAGTAAATTATGAATAGTGATTTTATGATTAGGATTAGTAATGTGACCAAATGGATTAGTAATCTCAATTAATGAAATTATTAATATAATCTAGGCACCTTGATTAAGTAATGTGATTCAATAAAATGGTTAAATAACAGTTTCATAAATTATTAGTCAAGTATTAGTTTTTTTAGGTGAATAGTGTTTTTTAATTAAAAATTAAATTAAAAATATTTAGAAAATTATTTTTATAAAATGGATTTCATTTTTGAACTCAGAGTATCGATATTATGTTAAGGTAATTTTTGGGGATTTTTCTGAAAAAAATGAATTTTCAGTGAATAGTGTATTTATTTAAAAATTAAATTAAAAATATTTAGAAAATTATTTTTATAAAATGGAGTTCATTTTTGAAATCAGAGCATCGATATTTGGTTAAGGTGAAATTTTGGGATTTTTCTGAGAAAGTTGAATTTTCAATGAATAGTGAAAATACAGTTTTTAAGTTACGGGTGTTTAATGACATCATTAAATGATGTATTAAATATGTAATCAATATGGTCGACTTATGAATAGTAAGATAAAGTATTAGGTGTACCAAGTGGCCAATATCATGGACAAATACCATGGGCAAACCCATGGTTTTGCCAAAACCACCAATGAGGTGTCCCTTGGCCATTAATGCCTTGTCCCCTCACTTTCCCTATAAATACCAAGCCATCCTCTCATCCATTCGACTCCCAAATCCACCCCAACGAAGCTATGGTCTCATTACCTCCCAAGGATTCCTCCCAAGGTGCCCCTAATCCCTCAAGGTCCCAACCTTTGAGTTTTAAGCGTTATATTTTAAGGTAAGGGATCCAAACTCTCTCTTTATTTTCAAATACTCTCTTTTAAGTCATTTATTTTATGCTCCATGTTCTTATATTGGGGGATGTTATTTTATATTCCTATTACTTCCCTTTTAATGTTAATATTATGAGAGATACCATCTTACTCTCATCATTTCGTTTTATGAATGTTTAAGTGGCGCCGTTAGGCTGCCGAAATTTTTGTAACAGATTCTTTCACCCTTCTCATTTTCAAGTTCTATTTTCTTATCAAGTCTTTCAAGTTCCTTTTTATGTTGGGGCATGATATCTATATCTATCATACTGATATTTTATGTTCATATGTTGAGATACCCTATTTTATCTCTTCAATTGATTTTTTTGATGTTTAAGTGACGCCGTTAGGCTGCCGAATTTTTAAGGGGTTCTTTCACCCTTCTCGTTTTCAAGATCTATTTTCATGTCAAGTATTTCAAGTTCCTTTTTATTATTTTGGGGTATGATATATATATATATATATATATATATATATATATATATCATACTGATATTTAATGTTCATATGATGAGATACCCTATTTGATCTCTTCAATTCATTTTTTTTGAAGTTTAAGTGACGTCGTTAGGATGCCGAGTTTTTAAGGGATTTGTTCACCCTTCTCATTTTCAAGATCTATTTTCTGGTCAAGTATTTCAAGTTCCTTTTTAATATGTTGGGGTATTATCTCTATATCTATCATAATTATCATTCATGTTCATATGATGAGAGACCCTATTTGATCTCGTCAATCCATTTTTGGATGTTTTAAGTGACGCCGTTAGGCTGCCGAATTCTCATAAGAAAAATCTTATTTTTTTTGTCTTCCTTTCAAGTTCTTCATTTCATATGGTATATCATTCAAATTTCATTAACATATTTTTAAATCCTTTATATTCTGATCCTATACTGTTTTATGTTTCATTTATGAGTGGGTGACCCATATCCCCTCCCTTTTCAATGTTTTCTAAAACCATGTATCATAGCCGTTATGCTGGAGAATTTTCGTCTCAAAATGTCTTTCTCTTATTTCAAATTATTTTGTTTTATTAAGTGAATACTCAAAAATATTTCTTCTACAGGAGTATTCACATATATATCAAAATGTTCTATTTTAATTCTGGGATTTACATACATGAGACCCACTTTCCTTTTTTCTTGGGTTTAAAGTGAGATAAAGATCACATCTTTAAAGCAGTTTTTTTTAAAATGTGATGACCATGAAATGAAACCCATTTCTTTTATGCTATATGGGTTGTTTATGAAATTTTTGATGATGATATATGTGGATCACATGATAATAAAGACAAATTTAAGGGTGCAACCTGATAGCGCTCCAATGCATTGGGTAAAGACTTAATCTCTAGAGATGCCCATTTTTAACGACGCCTTGGTGAATAACCTTGGTAATTTTTAATGACACCTTTGGGATGGACCTTGGTGAAACGAAAATGATTTTCAATATTAAATGTTGTAGACACATCTTCAAGTTATGAAATACGTTATTTTTATTATGATATGCCTCATGATTTCTTTCTCATGGCTTAAAGTTCTTTTTCATGACATTGTTGATGTATCTCAAGTTCACATGTTAAATGTTTTCCCTTGTTTCCCTTACTGGGCCTTCTGCTCACCCTTTATTTTGATGTATGTCCCCAGGTTATAAGATGTAGTAATGAACCTAGGATGAACATAAGGAGAATCCTTTCAAGTGTTTAAGAATAATGTTTTAAGTTTTCATGTTTTAAGTTCCTGGTTTCCAAGACACTAAACCTTAAAGATCCTCAGTTTTGTAAAATGTAATGAAAGTTTATGTGATAAAAAGGCGGGATGCTATACAACCCGTTTAGCACTGTTTAGGTGGCTGTTCGGGTTGGGATGTTACATCAATGCCTTAGGGGGAGATTTATCCAACACAATTTACACAAAGGTGATGTCATGTAAGTCATCACGTGCTATGTGGGAAAAGCTTCTAAATGTCAATGAAGGTAATTCAAAAGTCCAAGAAGCTAAACTAAAAGTTCTGTGGAACAAATATGAGTACTTGAGAATCCACCCCAATAAGTATGTAGATGCATTCTTTGATTGGATGAATTCTATTGTGGAATACATACACGGTTTCAGAGAAGTTCTTAAACATGTAAAGATAGTTAAGCACATCATGAGAGGAGTTTCAACTAGGTTCAATTTGAAAGTCTCTATTCTAGAGGATAAGGATCTGAAGGAGATAACATTTGATAGCTTACATTGTATTATTGTTTCTTATGAGATGAGAAATGATGATAATGAGTTAGTGAAAAAAGGGAAGACTAAAGAGGTGGATTTCAAGTCCATAAAGAAGATGTTTATTGAAGATCGGTAGGAAGATGATGTTGTTGATGATTTTATGTCATTACTCTCCTAAAATATTCAATGTGGGAAAAGGAATGTTTAAAAGGAAACTTCCACTAACATGCTTTATTGTAGAAGAGTTGGACATTTTGAAACAAAGTGTTTATGAGCGCTTGCAAAAAGTGGTGATAAAGGTTTTCTTTATGAGTGTTAATAAAATTCTCATAAAGGGTATAATTTATCAACACTAAAAAATCACTAATAAAAGATACCCTTTATAAGTGATTTATTTTTAGCACACATAAAAGGTGATCTTTATCAGTGTATTTTCTTGCATTGATAGAGGTCCCAATCGCTGTGCGAGTCCCACATTGAAATAACAGATGTTCGACCACTTCTTTATAAATGATTTTGCCACATCCCAATGTCAGAAGCCTGCCATGGGGATGAGCTCCCACCCACACTCTTCACACACACTCATATGGTCCCATGGGCCTGCATGGGCCTTGGCCCACCCTTCTCTTCCTACGATTTATCCCACCCACATACAGTCGGGTCCTACATGACCTGACCCACCTGGCCCACCATCCGGGCCTATACACAGCCCAAACCACATCTTTTAATATATTCCAACAAAATTTTAAAAAATAAAATTATTTAAAATATGAAAAAGATTGAAATAATTAAGCAAATAAAAATCAATAATGAATAAATTTAAAAAATGCTAAATTTTTTATTAATTAAATAATTATTAATAACTTTAATATATATATAAATTATAAATATTAATAAATAGAATATGTTAAATATAGATATATAAAATTAATAAAAAGAAATATTTAAACAAATAAAAATAAAAAATGAGTAAATTAAAAAAATATTAAAATTTTTATTAATTAAATAATTATTAATAAAAATGAATAAATTTAATATACATATATATAAATTATAAATATTAATAAATAGTATATATTAAATTTAGACATATATAATTAATAAATTGTAATAATTAAACAAAAAAAATTTAAAATGAATAGATTGAAAAATTATTAAGAAATTTATTAATGAGAAAATTATTAATAAAAATGAATAAATTTAATATATTTATATATATTAATTATACACAGTAATAAATAATATATATTAAATATAAATATAAAAAATGGATAAAATGTAATAATTAAAACATATTAATGTCTTATTCATTTTTAATGGTTTTTATACATAATTATTCATTAATATATTTAATATTTTTAATATAGAAATATATTCATATATATATATATATTTATATATATAATATTTCCTAAAATATGATTTATATAATAGAAAATATTTATGCTTACATTAAATGAGTCATATATTTAGTGAAAAATGGTTTATAATTAAAAATTAATATTAATTAAAAATATTGATTAATTGTATTGAGTAATTGACATTTAATTGAATGTCATTCGATTTTTCAATTTAACACGTATCAAATGTGTGTTACATTAATTATTTCACACACATATATATACCTAATTAATGCATTTTTATATACAATGAAAATACGCATAATATTTCTGTAATTTATTCCATTTTTTATATTCATTTTAGAATTAAATTTATTAACATAATATATTTAATATATATTATGTTTCTAATGAGTAAATTTTATCATTTTTTTATATTTTTATTGATATTATACTATTTAATTATTTTTTTTATTTTTTTGAATTTATTCATATTTAATATTATTTATTTAATAATAATCTGAATTGTTTTTTAATATTTTTTTTTTAATTTATTCATTTTCAATTTTACATTATTCAAAATGATTTTAATTTTATCTATTTTCAATATTTATTTATATATGTGTATTCATTAACATTTAATGTTTTTAATATGCTTGCAATTTATATAATTAATATGTATTCATTTCTATTTTAATATATATAAATATTCATTTTTATTTTTTTAATATTATCTATATAATTAATAACAATTATACATTTTTAAAATTTATTCATTCTTATTATTATTTATATGCTGCATATTGTATAATGTTATTTTTCAATTTAACATATATCAAACTTGTACACACACACACATTAATTTCACACACACAACTATTTACATAATTAATGAAATCTTATATAGAAACACATACACCTAATATTTGTATAATTTATTAAAATTTTAATATTAATGTCACAACCCGTCCTCGGGGCCCATGCCATAACTACCCCAAGCCCGCCTTCCATAGGCCAGGGGCTGGCGATTTGCACCAAAGGCGTAAATACCGATAAAAAGGGAAGACATTGCCTTTATAAAGTAAAAAAACACCACAGAGTACGCAAGCTGAGTAAACACTAAGTAAACTGAGTACAAAAGTAAGTGCTGGAAAGTAAGTGGGCCAGAATACAAACCCAACTGAAAGTGAAGTACAACTGAAAGAAAGTACAACAGTAGGAAAGTAAAGCAACAACTTCGAGCCGTCCTCTGGAAATCCCACCTGAAGGGTGGGTACAGATAGTCTCCTCTGCCCCTCGGCTCTAGCCGTCCGCTCCGTGTACGTCCCGTCCAGTGATCCACCTCTAGGTACCGTCCATCTCCACAAGCTCCCACCTCGATCAGCGTTGTCTATCGTCTGTATCCTACACAATGTAGTGATGGCATAGCCCGTGTAGGGGTGAGTATACGCTACTCAATAGGGACCCCGAGACCCCCGAAGGTCTCCCAGAATCCATGAAGGATAAACCACAAAGGAAAGATACAATCATGAAGTAAAAACCAACTCTACTTAGGTATATGCCCATACATATACCTAAGTCATCAATTCCAGCTCAGCTCCAGCACACGAGCCCAAGTACAACCTAGTCCACACAGGAAAGTAAAACTCAATCCACACAGAAAAGCATAACTCAATCCACACAGGATAGAAAGTCAATCATATCGAAGATAAAGATTGAAAGTCAAGACTCAGCTAACACAGGTATACTTCTTCGTAAGACGATAGAGATGATCAGATGTAGCCACTGATTCATCTAAGCTGTCGGACCCACATAGGATACAAGACCAGCTAAGCTGTCGGACCCACAAAGGATACAAGACCAGCTACTCTACCTGACCCACATAGGATACAAGTACATAGTCTAATATTGCTGGACCAACATAGGATACAAGAACAGTAGTCAAGTACTGCCGGACCCACATAGGATACAAGAACAGTAGTCATCGCCGTTGAACCCACGAAGGATTATAGTATGGTCGCCGTCGCTGCCGAACCCACGGAGGATCCCAGTACAGTTTTCATCGTCGTCGCAGTCGCAGCCAGCTCTAGGGTTCCCACACACAGCATGCTCGATTCCTGGAGGGTCCGGTCCACGAGCCAAGGGGGTTCGATACATCAACTGACACGAATTCCAGAGTTGATGTATTCCAAAGTTCCTTCTCATCAATAGGAACTAAACGTGATAGATGGCGCATCAATCGGACGCCCAGTCTGCGAGTTATTGGCTTTCTCGTCCCAGGGGCCCAGTTGGTTTTTAAGTCAAAACCAACCCGACCTTACTCCAACTGCATCCAAACCTCTAGTGGAGTAATCCAAAAGAACCTTCTCACTAAGAGGAATCCAACAAAGTTGACGACACGTCAATCGGACGTCCGAAGCTCAAGTTATAAGCATTTCCGCTCCGAGGGCCCGGTTGGTTTCGTGTTCGAACCAACCTGGCCGTACCCGGCTGGCCTGACCCGTGTGGGAAATGGCTCAGCCTTCGGCCGAGCGGAGTGCGGAGGGGGGCACTGCCCCCCCCCCCCCTCCTTGATTGAACAAACAGCAGACCCGTGGGGGTCCTCCCTTGCTGCGCTGGCCGGGGGATCAAACCCCCGGTTTCTTCGGGTAACGGCCGACCATTAAGGTTGAACCGTATTGCTGCCGTAGGACCAGCCGGTTCCACCTCCCTGTCCGCCGGTGGCCGGATAAGTCCGGCCGCCTCCCTGCAGAACCACCGCGGCCAAGGGCCATAGTTCTTGCCCGTCCGGCGCGGCGCGACGGCGCTGCGCCCCTCCGCCGCGACCTGCCCCGGCCACGACCCCTTTGACACACCAGCGCGGCGTGACCGCGCCGCAATACTCCACAGCAGCCCGCTCCGACCATAGTTCCATCGTTCCCGCGCGGTTCCGTTGCACCGCACCACCTCCGTTCCAAACCACAAAGAAAAATCAACAACAAAGGGGAGGAGGTTCAGCCGTGTTTGTGCGGTCTGACCTCCTCCCGTTATATTGATACAGGCGACCAAAATTAAAGATGAACGTCAAATTAATTCCGAACGTAAAAACAAACCCCTACCTCGAAGAAGTTCTCGAACAATGATCATCATGGGAAAACGGCGTCGCGAGGTGAAGCTCCGTATATGTTGATGGAGAATGTCCGAAGAGGAGTGGCGTCTCCCATCCTTTGACGCGGGAAGAAGAACGAAGGAAGGCGCGTCATCATTCTTCGGGAAAGGCGTCACACACCAGCTACAAAGAGGAGAAGAGATGGAACGTCGATCTCTGCTTGTGGTGATGACATTCTTCGTCTAAGTATTGGCGTTTTTCGCGAAGAAGAATAAGTTCTTCAGAGTTTAGAACTCTCCGTGTCTCAAATCTCCACAGCAAAAACCAAACTCCAATAAAATAAGGCTTTGCCTTATTTTATATACTTATGCCAAAATTTTCAAAATTCAAAACACCTAATTCAATTAATTAAATGGTTTCAATTAATTGAATAAAAGGTGTGTTGGCATTCATTTAATTAAATAAAACTTGAGTTGACAAAATTAAAAGGAGTGTTAATTTGTCACCATAAATGTGGAAGAGTTATAACTCATGTGGAGGGGGTTAGAGAATTTGAAGGGGTGGGGCTCGTGCGGGCCCCACCTCACTAAATCCTATCAAGAGAAAATAGAATTTTTAGTGGGTCCCACACCAACTCCCACACATGTGTTTAACCACTTAAGTGAAATAAAATTTGTAGCACAATTTTATTTCTCTTTATTCTTAATCCACAAATTTTAACAACTCCTTCCCGAGAAAACGCAACTCCAGTAAAGGTCATCTTAAGAAAATACCGGGGCTGCGGTTTTATCAGTGCCCTCAGATTTCAATTCCGAGCACCAGTTCAAAATTTAGAAAAACCCGCTCGTTCGTTCACTTAATGTACCCGAGCTAAACTTCAGAAATTGATTCCAGGCACACCGGGTCTCGGAATCAGGTGCCGTCAGAAACTGCGTACTCGTAAAATCCCAAAGAAATTAAGAAAACAAATTTTCTTGAAATTTATGTGTCTTTAAATTACTCCCACCTCAGGGATTTATGTCCCCGTAAAGATACATCACAAACTAGGAGAAAAAATGAGAGTACTGTGCACGCATCTGAGCCTCCCGCTCCCAAGTGATCTACTGAGGTTCCCGTGCTGCCCCCTGATGCGCACTATAGGAATCGACCACCCATGTAGGAACCGCTCCTGTCGATCATCGATCTCCATTGGGACCTCCTCAAAAGTCACCCCGTCATCGATGTCTAGCTCCCCATGGTCGATGATATGCGTCGGGTTGTGCACGTATCTCCTCACCTGAGATACGTGGAAGGCGTTGTGCACCCGGTGCAACTGAGGTGGTAGAGCCAGGCGATAAGACACCTCACCTATCTTGCTGAGAACATGGAATGGTCCGATGAAGCACAAAGATAACTTAACACCCGGGCCAAATCTCTGTAATCCACGTCGAGGTGAGACCCGCAAGAAAACATGGTTGCCATCCTCGAACTCTAGTGGTCTCCACCTCCTGTCAGCATAAGACTTCTGCTGGCTATGAGCTGTCCTCATCCGCTCTTGGATGACCTGGACCTTATCTGTCATGGCCTGAACCATCTCTGGTCCCACAAGTTCTGACTCTCTAGGGCCTATCCAGCACAGAGGTGACCTGCAAGGTCGGACATACAATTCCTCGTATGGTGCCATCCCGATGGTGGAGTGGTAGCTGTTGTTGTTCGCAAACTCCATCAAGGGTAGGTGATCCTCCCAGCTGCGACCAAAGTCGAGGACACATGCACAGAGCATGTCCTTGAGGGTCTGAATGGTCCTCTCCATATGACCATCCTTATGAGGGTGAAAAGAGATGCTCAGGCATAACTGTGTCTCGAATGCCTCCTGAAACCCCTTCCAAATCCGGGAAGTAAAGCGAGCATCTCAATCGGAGACAATAGATGATGGAACACCCTGAATCCATAAAATCTCCTGAACGTAGAGGCATCCCAAGCTCTCCACTGAGTTCTGCTCTCTGATGGGTAAGAAGTGGGCCGACATGGTGAGTCGGTCGATGATCACCCAAATGAAGTCGTGTCCTCTGGAAGTACGTGGAAGTCCAGTCACAAAATCCATAAATATCCCGTCCCACTTCCACTCCGGGACCTCCAAGGGCTGTACCAAGCCTGCTGGTACCTGGTGCTTTGACTTCACCTACTGGTAGGTGAGGCATTGAGAAACGAACTCTACCACAGCCTTCTTCATACCTGGCCACCAGTGCTGTCATCTGAGATCCTGGTACATCTTTGCTACTCCTGGATGTACTGCTAATGGGGAAGTGTGAAACTCTCTGAGCACCTCCTCCTGTAAAGCAGCTAGTACCATGGTATATCCTTTGAAAAGGATGACGTGCTCTCCTCCTATAGAGAATCCATCAGGTGCCTGTCCTGAGGAAATCTGTACACGCCGCATCTCACAGTCAATGTCCCCCCGCTGTGCCTCTCTGACCTACTGCAGAAGTGGAGGAGTGATTGTGAGTGACTGAAGAAAGGCTGCTCCATCTCTATACATGAAGGATATCTGCAAAGCGGCTAGCTGCTCTGTCACCTCTCCAAGTAGCTGAATGCCCGTCCTCCTGCTGAGAGCATCGGCTACTAAGTTCCCCTTCCTAGGAGTATAGACTATCTCAAAGTCATAGTCCTGGAGGAACTCAAGCCATTGTCGCTATCTCAAGTTCAGGTCCTTCTGTGAGAAGATGTAACTGAGACTCTGGTGGTCAGAGTAGACTATAAAGCGATCTCCCATCAGATAGTGCCGCCACATCTTCAGAGCGAAGACCACTACTGCTAACTCCAGGTCATGGGTAGCATAGTTCTGCTCGTGTTGCCTTAACTGTCGTGATCCATATGCGATCACTACCCGCTCCTGCATCAGGACACACCCGAGTCTGGTCCCTGATGCATCACACTAGACTACGTACCCTACTCCCTCCTCCTATAGCCTTAAGATGGGTGCACTGGTCAATCTCTCCTGGAAGCTCTTCTGACATCTATCTGACCACACGAAGGGTTTACCCTTCTTCGTCAAAGCTAAAAGCGATGCTGCAACTCTGGAGAAGTCTGGCACAAATCTCTGATAGTACCCCGCCAAACCTAGGAAACTCCGCACCTCCATCATGCTCTTGGGTGGATCCCAATCTAGTACTACCTCGATCTTCGCAGGATCCACCGTAACTCCCGCCTCAGAGATGACATGTCCCAAGAAGTGGAACTCACGTATCTAGAACTGACATTTTGAGAGATTAACATAAAGCTGGATCTCTCGGAGTGTGTCCAGTACAACCCTCAAATGGTAGGCGTGCTCCTCCTCAGTGGTCGAGTATATCAATATGTCGTCGATGAAGACTACGACAAATCGATCGAGGTAAGGCTGGAAGATCCTATTCATGAGACTCATGAACACTGATGGAGCATTGGTTACGTAGAAAGGCATAACCAAGAACTCATAGTGGACATACTGACACCTGAAGGCCGTCTTCTGCACATCCTCGTCTTGAACTCTGAGCTGATGATATCCTGACCTGAGGTCTATCTTTGAGATCCATCGTGCTCCCTTGAGCTGATCGAAGAGGTCGTCGATCCTCGGATGTGGATTCTTGTTCTTCACAGTCACCTGGTTCAGGCGACGGTAATCGACACACAGTCACAAGCTCCCGTCCGCGTTCTTGGCGAATAAAATTGGAGAAGCCCAGGGTGAAACACTTGGTCGAATAAATACCTTGCCCTACAAGTCCTCCAGCTATACCCGTAGCTCTCGAAGCTCAGCAGGAGCCATCCGATATGCTGGAGTAGATATCGGTGTTGTCCCCGGGTATAAGTCAATATAGAATTCTACCTCTCTGTGAGGAGGTAGTCCTGGAACATCGTCAGGAAAAACGTACGCATACTGATCCACCACGACAGGAAAACTCAGACTCTGCACGTCAACTGCTCCTAGGATGAGGCTAGCCAACTGATGGTTGATTGACTATCCTCTCCTCTGCGTGAGTCCATCTTGTGCTGCAACAGCTCCCTTCTTGCCATTGAAGGTGAACCTGCTTCCATCGGTGTGAACACATCGCACCTTGCGCCTAATACAGTCGATCTGAGCATGGACCGTAGATAACCAATCCATGACCAAGATGACATCGTAAGGCCTCAACACCGCTACAAGAAGATCTCAGCCGAATATCTCACCTCCTAGAGTAAGCTCACACTGCCGGCACCGGTGCGTAATCGTCGAGTCTGCTCCCGTAGGAGTCTCTAGCTGAAGGATCGATCCAACGGCTCCATCAGAATCTCTGAGCTCCGAACAAGGACAAAGACAATGAAAGAATGACTCGCTACCGTGTCTATAATAAATGAAGCAAGGATGGAGTAGACACAGATAGTACCTTGAATCATCTCTGGTGCACCATGGTCATAGGCCTCCACTTCTTGAAGCCGAGTCTGTCTCTGTCTGCCAGCTCCCTGTGGTCGGGGCGGACATCCTGGTGGTGGTGGTGGTAGAGTCTCGAAATGTCATCCACTAGCTGCCACTCAGCCAGCTCCTCTGCCTCATCCACCTGCTCCCTGCAGACCACCACGGTCGAACCTATGCCTTTGTTTGGGTGGTCTATCAACCGTCTGCTACTCCTCTACATGGCGAGTCAGGCAGTCACGAGCCATGTGGCCCTGCCTGCCGCATGCATAGCACTGTCTGCTCCTCGGAAGGCTGGCTCTACGCCGTGTGCCCCACACCTCTGAGCCAGTATCCCGAGGTTGTCCAGCCGATGGTCTGGTCCGCTTGGACCCCTATGACATCCGTTGCCTGCCAGCTATAAAAGACTCCTCTACATGCCGCCTTGGGGTAGGTCTCGCTACTGGTGTAGGCTCAGCAAGAAATCTCTCCACAAGAAGGGCTCACTCTAGTACTTCTGTCTGTGTCAGAATTATGAGGGAGATCATCGAAGCCCTGATCTCATTCCTCAGTCCCTGATCGAAGGTCCAGGCCCGAAAGAATGGGTCTCGTACCATGTCCGTGGAGTAGCGCGAGAGATCGGTAAATATCGCTAAGTACTGGGATACTGTCATGCTCCCATGCCCCAGCTGTAGTAGCTCTTGAATGCGCACCGCACGGAGGGTGGCTGGTACGAACTTCAAGCGGAAGAGGCTCTCAAAGTCCGACCAAAGAAGAGATGCCTCATCATGCACCTGGAGAATCAAGCTCCACCATCTACCTGCTGCCGTGTACAGGAGACTCGCTGCAAGGATCACCATGAGGTCAGCTGGTGTCCCCCCTAATCTGAAAACTCAAACAATAGCCTCCATCCAATCCTCGGCTGCCTGAGGGTCCGTATCCCCGTAGAACCTGGGCAGTCTCTGACGCTGAAACTCGTGCAGTGCACTAAGGCGACGTGCACTCTCAGTGTCTGGGGCTGGTGGCATCGGTAGCTCGGTGGGTAGAGGTACCGCCGGTGCCTCTACTATAAAGGGGCCCTGCACTGAGGCCTCGTCACTTGGTGGGCTGCCGTCTCGCACAAAGCTCGGAACCCTAGTTGGCTACCATTGTGGGGACATCCTAAAAAGAAACAGGTGTGCCACGGTCAATACAATATACCTGGTGATCTCACACAAATTAATCACAAAGAAAACTTTTGAAACACACATTCAATCAATGTTTTCGTGCATCGAGTCGGAAATCAGAAGTCAGGGTCCTGGTGTATGGATACGTCAGCCGTCGCACCAACACTAGACTCCCTAGACTGATAACCACACTCAATACCCTTAACACTATTACTTCACATAGAAGAAAGATCAGAGTCCTGAGTTCTGCGGTAGAACCGAACTCCTCTGATACCAATTTGTCACAACCCATCCTCAGGGCCCGTGCCGTGACTACCTCAAGCCCGCCTTCCATAGACCAGGGGCTGACGACTAGCACCAAAGGCGTAAATCCTGATAAAAAGGGAAGGCATTGCCTTTATAAAGTAAACAGACACCACAGTGTACGCAAGCTGAGTAAACACTAAGTAAATTGAGTACAAAAGTAAGTGCTGGAAAGTAAGTGGGCTAGAATACAAACCCAACTGAAAGTAAAGTACAACAGAAAGAAACTACAATAGCAGGAAAGTAAAGTAGCAACTCCGAGCCATCCTCTGGAAATCCCACCTGAAGGGTGGGTACATATAGTCTCCTATGCTCCTCGGCTCTAGCCGTCTGCTCCGTGTACGTCCTGTCCAGTGATCAACCTGTAGGTATCGTCCAGCTCCACGAGCTCCCACCTCGATCAGCATTGTCCATAGTCTGCATCCCACACAACGTAATGCGGGCATAACCCGTGCAGGGGTGAGTATACGCTACTAAGTAGGGACCCCGAGACCCCCGAAGGTTTCCCAGAATCCACGAAGGATAAACCACAAAGGAAAGATACAATCACAAAGTAACAACCAAATCTACTTAGGTATATGCCCATACATATACCTAAGTCATCAATTCCAGCTCGGTTCCAGCACACGAGCCCAAGTACAACCCAGTCCACACAGGAAAGTAAAACTCAATCCACACAGAAAAGCATAACTCAATCCACACAGGATAGCAAGTCAATAATATCAAAGATAAAGATTGAAAGTCAAGACTCAGCTCACACAGGTATACTTCTTCGTAAGACGATAGAGATGATCAGATGTAGCCACTGATTCATCTAAGCTGTCAGACCCACATAGGATACAAGATTTGCTAAGCTGTCAGACCCACAAAGGATACAAGACCATATACTCTGCCGGACCCACATAGGACACAAGTACAGAGTCTAATACTGCCAGACCCACATAGGATACAAGAACAGTAGTCAAGTACTGTCGAACCCACATAGGATACAAGAACAGTAGTCATCACCGTCGAACCCATGGAGGATTCTAGTATGGTCGTCATCACTGCCGAACCCACAGAGGTTCCCAGTACAGTTATCATCGTCGTCGCAGTCGCAACCATCTCTAGGGTTCCCACACACAGCATTCTCAATTCCGGGATGGTCCGCTCCACGAGCCAAGGGGGGTCAATACATCAACTGACATGAAGTCCGGAGTTGATGTATCCCAAATTTCTGTCTCGTCAATAGGAACTCAACGCGACAGACGACGCATCAATCGGACGCCCGGTCTGAGAATTATTGGCTTTTTCGTCCTAGGGGCTCAGTTGGTTTTTAAATCAAAACCAACCCGACCATACTCCAACTGCATCAAAACCTCAATAGGAGTAATCCAAAAGAACCTTCTCACTAAGAGGAATCCAACAAAGTCTACGGCATGTCAATCGGACGTCTGGAGCTCAAGTTATAAGCGTTTCCGCTCCAAGGGCCCGGTTGGTTTCGTGTTCGAACCAACCAGGCCATACCCAATGTTGTCCGAAACATTGAGTGTAATATACCTAAATGACCATCTCGATCCAAGGACCGCTAAACAACTAATGGTACGTCGATCGAAGGTCCGTAGCCCATGTTATAAGAGTTTGAACACATTTGTTCGAAAATAGGGGGTTTGGGCCCGGTCCGACCCAACCCAATACCCCCCCTGGGTTGGCCCGAACTTGGTTGACTTGACCCGGGTCTGGGTCCAGCCCGCTTGGGCACGGTCCGGTCTGCTTGGGCGTGGCCCGTCCCGGCTGGCGCGGCCGGGCCCGACGCGGCTGGCCCGACCCGGCCCCGGCGGCCCGGCCCAGCGCGGCTGGCCCTGCCCGACGCGGCTGGCACGGCTCGGCGCGGGCAGTCTGGCCCACGTGGCCAGCGGCTCAGCCTTCGGCCGAGCGGAGTGCGGAGGGGGGTGCTGCCCCCCCTTGATTGACGAAACGGCGAACCCGTGGGGGTCCGCCCTTGCTGCGTTGGCCGGAGGTTCAAACCCCCGGTTTCTTCGAGTAACGGCTGGACATTAAGGCCGACTGGTGTTGCTGCCACGGGACCAGCCGGGCCCGCCTCCTAGTGGTGGTGGTGGTAGAGTCTCAAAACATCATCCACCACCTGCCGCTCGGCCAGCTCCTCTGCCTCGTCCGCCTTCTGCCTGCGGACTGCCATGGTCGAACCTCTGCCTCTGCCTGGGTGGTCCCTCAACCGTCTGCTGCACGTCTGCATGGCAAGTCGGGCAGTCACAAGCCATGTGGCCCTGCCCGCCGCATGCATAGCACTATCTGCTCCTCAGAAGGCTGGCTATGTGCCGTGTGCCCCGCACCTCTGAGCCAGTATCCTGAGGTTGTCCGCCCGATGGTCTGATCCGCTTGGACCCCTGTGACATCCGTCGACTGCCAGATGTAGAAGACTCCGCTACATGCCGCCCTGGGGTAGGTCTCACTGCTGGTGTAGGCTCAGCAAGAAATATCTGCACAAGAAGGGCTCGCTTAAGTACTCCTGCCTGTGTCAGAATGCTGAGGGAGATCATCAAAGCTCTGATCTCATGCTTCAGTCCCTGCTCGAAGGTCCGGGCCCGAAAGAATGGGCCCCGTACCATGTCCGTGGAGTAGCACGAGAGATCAGTAAATCTCAACGAGTACTGGGCTGCTGTCATGCTGCCCTGCCGCAGCTGTAGTAGCTCCTGAATGCGCACTGCACGGAGGGTGGCTAATATGAACTCCGAGCGGAAGAATCTCTCAAAGTCCGACCAAAGAAGAGATGCCTCATCATGCACCTAGAGCATCAGGCTCTACCATTTACCTTCTTCCGCGTGCAGGAGACTCACCGCAAGGATCACCATGAGGTCAGCTGGTGTCCCCACTAAAATGAAAACTCGTACAATAGCCTCCAGCCAATCCTCGGATGCCTGAGGGTTCGTATTCCCGCGAAACCTGGGCATTCTCTGGCACTGAAACTCGTGCAGTGCAAAAAGGAAACATGCACTCTCAGAGGCTAGGGCTGGTGGAATTGGTAGCTCGGTGGGTAGAGGTACCGCCGGTGCCTCTGCTGTAAAGGGGACCTGCACCGAGGACTCATCACTCAGTGGGCTACCGTCTCGCACAGAGCTCGGAACCCTAGCTATCTGCCATCGTGGGGCCATCCTATAAAGAAACAGGTGCGCCCCGGTCAATACAGTATACCTGGTGAGCTGACACAAAGTAACCACAAAGAAAACTTTTGAAGCACACATGAAATCAATGTTTTCGTGCATTGAGTCAGAAATCATAAGTCAGGGTCCTAGTGTATGGATACGTCGACCGCCACACCAACACTGGACTCCATGGACTGATAACCACACTCAATACCCTTAACAATATTGTTTTACATAGAAGAAAGATCAGAGTCCTGAGTTCTGCGGTAGAACCGAACTCCTCTGATACCAATTTTTCATGACCCGTCCTCAGGGCCCGTGCCGTGACTACCCCAATCCCGCCTTCCATAGGCCAGGGGCTGGCAATTAGCACCAAAGGCGTAAATCCAAATAAAAAGGGAAGGCATTGCCTTTATAAAGTAAACAAACACCACAGAGTACGTAAGCTGAGTAAACACTAAGTAAAATGAGTACAGAAGTAAGTGCTGGAAAGTAAGTGGGCTAGAATACAAACCCAACTGAAAGTAAAGTACAACTGAAAGAAAGTACAGCAGCAAGAAAGTAAAGTAGAAACTCCAAGCCGTCCTCTGGAAATTCCACATGAAGGGTGGGTACAGATAGTCTCCTCTGCTCCTCGGCTCTAGTTGTCCGCTCCGTGTACGTCCTGTCTAGTGATCCACCTCCTGGTACCGTCCAACTACACGAGCTCCCACCTCAATCAGCGTTGTCCATCGTCTGCATCCAACACAACGTAGTGCGGGGATATCCCGTGAAGGGGTGAGTATACGCTACTCAATCGGACGTCCGGAGATCATGTTATAAGCATTTCCACTCCGAGGGCCCGGTTGGTTTCATGTTCGAACCAACCCGACCGTACCCAAAGTTATGTGAAACCTTAAGTGTAATATATTTAAATGACTGTCTCAATCCAAGGATCGCTATGCAACTAACGGTACGCCGATCGGAGGTCCGTA
This sequence comes from Viscum album, assembly GCA_963277665.1. NCBI lineage: Eukaryota > Viridiplantae > Streptophyta > Magnoliopsida > Santalales > Viscaceae > Viscum > Viscum album. The sequence continues at coordinate 297,365,618 of OY728137.1, read as the reverse complement.
GCCCAAGTTATGGGCGTTTGAACGGATCTGTTCGAAAACAGGGGGTTTGGGCCCACTCCGACCCGGCCCAATACCCCCCTGGGTTGGCCCGAACCGGGTCGACCCGACCTGGGTCTTGGTTGGGCCCGCTTGGGCGCAGCCCGGCCCGACCGAAGCGGCCCGGCCCGGCTGGCGCGACCCGGCCTGGCGCTGGCGGCCCGACCCAGCGAGGCTGGCCCGACCCGACGCGGCTGGCTCGGCCCAGCACGGGCGGCCCGACACGCGTGGCCAGTAGCTCGGCCTTCGGCTAAGGGTATTGTAGAGGGGGGCACTGCCCCCCCTTGATTGATGAAACGACGGACCCGTGTGGGTCCGCCCTTGCTGCACTGGCCGGGGGTTCAAACCCCCGGTTTCTTCGGGTAACGGACGACCATTAAGGCTGATCGGTGTTGCTGCCGCGGGACCAGCCGGTCCCCACTCCATGTCCGTCAGAGACCGACTGAGTCTGGCTGCCTCCCTGAAGAACCGCCATGGATCTTTCCCGTCCGGCGCGGCGTGACGGCGCCGCGCCCCTCCACCGTAGCCTGCCCCGACCGCGGCCCCTTTGACGCACCGGCGCGGCGTGACGACGCCTTGCTCCTCTGCCGCGGCCTGCTCCGGCAGCGGTTCCCTCATTCCTGCATGGTGCCGTTGCACCGCGCCGCCTCCATTCCAAACCAAGAAGAAAAATCAACAACAAAGGGGAGGAGGTTCGGCTGTGTTTGTGCAGTCCGACCTCCTCCCGTTATATTGATACAGGCGGCCAAAATTATAGATGAACATCAAATTAATTCTGAACGTAAAAACAAACCCCTACCTCGAAGAAGTTTTCGAACGATGGTCGTCGCGGGAAAACGGCGTCGTGAGGTGAAGCTCCGTATATGTTGACGGAGAATGTCCGAGGAGGGGCGGCGTCTCCCTTCCTTTGACGCGGGAAGAAGAACGAAGGAAGGCACACCGTCATTCTTCGGGAAAGGCGTCACACACCGGCTGCGAAGAGGAGAAGAGACGACACGTCGATCTCTCCTTACGGTGACGGCGTTCTTCATCGAAGTCTTGGCGTTCTTCGCGAAGAAAAAGAAGTTCTTCAGAGTTTAGAACTCTCCCTCTCTCAAATCTTCACAGCAAAAACCAAACTCCAATAAAATAAGGCTTTACCTTATTTTATTTACTTATGCCAACATTTTAAAAATTCAAAACACCTAATTAAATTAATTAAAGGGTTTCAATTAATTTAATAAAAGGTGTGTTGGTATTCATTTAATTAAATAAAACTTGAGTTGACAAAATTAAAAGGAGTGTTAAGTTGTCACCATAAATGTGGAAGAGTTATAACTCATGTGGAGGGGGTTAAAGAATTTGAAGGGGGTGGGGCTCATGTGGGCCCCACCTCACTAAATCCTATCAAGAGGAAATAGAATTTTTAGTGGGTCCCACCCCAACTCCCACACATGGGTTTAACCACTTAAGTGAAATAAAATTTGTAGCACAATTTTATTTCTCTTTATTCTTAATCCACAAATTTTAACAACTCCTTCCCAAGAAAACACAACTCTAGTAAAGGTCATCTTAAGCAAATACCAGCACTACGGTTTCATCGGTGCCCTCAGATTTCTATTCCGAGCACCTGTTCAAAATTTAGAAAAACCTGCTCGTTCGTTCACTGAACTTACCCGAGCTAAACTTCAGAAATTGATTCCGGGCACACCGGGCCTCGGAATCAGGTGCCGTCAGAAACTGCGTACTGGTAAAATACCAAAGAAATTAAGAAAAAAAATTCCTTGAAATTTACGGGTCTTTAAAATAAATTTTATAATTTCATTTAGTTACATAATATATTTAATATATTATGTTTTTAATTGGTAAATTTCATTAATTTATTTTTAATATCATTACAATCAGTATTATTTTTTCATTTTTAATATTTTTTTTTATTTTTTTAGAATTTAATTATTTTCTAATATTTATTTATATATATTTATTTACTATGTTTTCATAATTTCAGTATGCATTCATCTTCATTTCCAAATATATCCATATTTTTTAAAAATTTGTATAATTAATTAAACTTATCCATTATTTCAACATTTTTAAAGTCTATTCATTTTTAATTGTTTAATAGAAATGACCAAAGAGTATATAGTTTTTTACTTTTAAAAGTAAAATTGGATTATTAAATTATCTTCTAGAGTAATAAATATATTTAAAAAACGTGAATGACAAAAATCAAGGAATATTTTGAATAATCTTTTTGATACTTCCATAGCATTATTTTTGAAGAAAAAGATCAAATTATTATTTTTTGGGAATATGGACTTTAAATATTTTCTTTGAAGTTAGGAATTTTTATTAAATACATTTGAATAATTATTGATAAAAATAACCAAAATTATTTCATATGAATTGCTCTAGAAAGTTTTGTTTGACTCAAAATAGGTGGAAACTAACCTTTTTTTAGAATAGTTCAAATATTGATCACTAACATGTACTATTGTGATGTAATTATGGTCATGTAGTTGGTTTTTGGTCTTGATGTTATTTTTTAGTCTTGAAGTATAATTTATTTTGGGTTTCATTCTTTAATAATGTTTACATACACCTCAAGTTATGGGTTTTTCTATCATTTTATTTTTTCTTATTAAAAAAATCATTTCACGTAAAGGTTTAGAATCATAAGAAACCAAACTCTTATTGAAAGGATATGCTAAAAAATTAACGGGATAATCAAAATACACCTAAAATTAATGAAATTATTAGTGAAATATTTGAATTATGGGTAAATTGGGTATGGTTATGCTTATTTTGATACTCATTAATGAGTAATTTGGCATGGATTATAAGGTACTGATATTTCCAGAATTGACTCTTTTTTCATTTTATTTATATTGGGGGAGTATGGGGTTATTTCATGCAATTTTTGAGGTTTGGTTATGTTTTTATAATTTAGAATAGAGTTATAAAATAATTATTCAATTTTAGGATTAATTCAATACTTTTGGATTTATTTCTTAAGTCTTAATAACTCTAGAATTTCCCTTGAATTTTTCTATTTACTTGGAGTGACCCTTATGTTTGAAGAGTTTTCAAATTTTAAAAATTCAAGAATTATTTACTGGTATGTTAGTATTTTCATTTTCATATTTCTATTTATTAAGAGTAAAATTTTATTTCATATTGTTCATATGTAAAAATATAAGAGTTAGGAATTTTTGAATAGTCAAGCATTAAAACAGAAAGATTTTTTCTATTTTATAAGGATCCATTTTAATTTCCTAATATTCCTATATTTTTTGAGTATTCTTATTCTATTTATTGTAACTTTTTAATTTCATAAGTGTGTTTTAATTTTATAATATTTCTATAAAATATCCTAAGAATATTTTTGAAAATCATATGTTCTTTGACATTTTATAAGTGCCTTTCAATTTTCTAAGGGTCAATGAAAGAAATATGAGAATTATTTTTTGGATTTCATAAGATTCACCCTTTTATATATAAAAGTGACCTCCTAAATGATTTTTTTATTTCCCTGTTTCATCTATTATTATTTTTTACAAAATAAAATGGAATATAAAATCATAAAATAATTAAAATCAAATAATTTTCTATGTAATGCTATTTAATTTACCTCCATATGACATATTCCATAATTTTGTGTAGATTTATTTTTATAATATGATTATGATTACCATATATAATTTAAATGATATTTTTGAGAGAGTTTACTGATTTGTTTGAAATGGAAAATTATGAATATTTTAATTTGTTTTGGAATCTATTATTTTAAAATATGATAAATCCTTCCTCTTAGAGTCTTATTTTTTTCTCAAGAAAATTTGAACATAACACCACCGTTTGATTCTCATGAACACCCTTACATCAAGTATCATTTACCATGATATGTTATAGGGCTATGAATATATTGTCCTCAAACTGTACCTATGCAGCAAACCCTAGAAGCCTCACATCATGCAAAGGGATTCAACTATTATCTCAATTTTATAAATCATTATATTATCATTATATTTTTTTCCATCTATATAAGTAGTTTATATTTACTATGAAATGATAAAAAATATATTATTTTGTTTATGGGGTGGATATGTAAGGATCAATCTTTATTTATTTTTGTTATTTCCTATGTTGATATTTTTTCAAGATGTTTCATTTTGGTATTGATGTATGCGATTGTTACTATTCATGACTATTTGAATCAATCAGAATAAATAGTTAATAACATAAATCACATAATGATTGGGATGTTTTCATATTCTAAAAAATATGATGAATCTCAAGCTAGCCCTAAATATTCTACATGGAAAGAATGACTTGAATGTAAAAGTTTTCTAAACGTGTTGTTATTGATTTGATTTAGTGTTATAGAGGGTTTTATTATTTTTTTTATATCTGGGGATGGATTGGAATTAATTAGTTTCACTATTTTGGTATTAGGTATGGAAAGACAGTTTTTTATAGAGAGATAAATTTTGTGAAAAATGTGGCAGTTGTTGGAATTGTTTGCATGGTGATAGTTGTGATGGATGGTTATGTGATTTTGGGTGGAGTTTATAAAATCTCGTTAATTTGAAATCAAATAGTAATAATGAATATAAAATTTGAATATGGGATAAAAATAAATAATTTTGGGATATTCTATAGCTGATAAATATTAAAATGTTCAGTTAGGGACAAGGATAAAAGAGGGTGATGTATTATTAATTGTTAACATTAAATATGATAAATGAATAGTATAGTGAATATTATTTATCTTGGTAAATCATGAAATAATTTAATTATGTTTTTAAAGAGAGTTCAGGGTTGATGTTGTGAATTTTTTGTGTGAAATAAAGGGGTTAGATGATGTTGTTGAAGTGACATCATTTGTTAATGGGATATTTCGGAAATTCATGATGGTTATGGTCTTTAGTTGTAACACCTAGAGAGTTTAAAAGAGTAAAACCAAGTTATATAGAATATATGACATGAAACACCAATATTAAAATAGAATTCAACACCCCAATACTTTATGAGATGTTTCTTTTTAAATAACTTCAATATGTATGAATGCTTGTGGAATGTGCAATTCTGAATCTATATAAACTATAACGACCTAGCCATTAAATTAGTGGGAATGAATAGGAGTAAATAAATTATGAAAATTATGTAATTTAAATATGTATACATTAAATTTATTTATTATCTATTATTTTGAAATAAAACACGAATCACTCAAAAGAAAAAAAATCTCTAAAAAACAGAATTTTTCAGAAAAGGTGGTTTATGCGTGGTTTAAAAAAATTAAAATTAAAATTTAAAACATTTATAAAATTAATTTTAAATAATTAAAATTATTTTTAAAATTATAATATAATAATTATATTATAGGTATTTTTTTATGTTTTTTCTGAAAAGTTTCATTTTTGATGAATAGTTAAAAATATCGAGTTTCATTTAAAACTGCGATTTTATTTAAAGAATTAAAAATATAAATTTAATTTTAATATGGTTTTAAAATTAAAATTAGTTAAATAAAATATTTATTTTTCTAAATTAGGTCATTCTAATAAATTTCATATTTAATTTTTGATATAAAAACCTTTAAAACCATAGAAACATTGTCTCTTAGAAAACCATTTTTTTCGATATATCTGTATGTTTTGATTTAAATTAAAATACAGAAATTATGTGAGTTAAATTTAAAAAAATGATTATTTATTTAGAATCATCATAACTTATTTTTGTTATAAATATATCCTAGAAAGGATTTTGTTGTAAACCAAAAGATGTTTAAAAAAAGAGGTAATGACCTTTACCATGTTTTATTTTATTTCATCCTCCATCTCAACCAAATATTATTGAAACACACTGACACAATAAAATATGTATCTTACATATAATTATATGTTTTTATGGTAAGTTAATGACCAATGACCATCTCCTCCTCTCTCAAATGGTTAATGAAACCATTGATCATTTGTAAGGCAGATTACCACCTTACGAACCGATGTGATTCTTTTTCCATCACCAATTTGCATAGATTGATATAATAAAGTATATAATTTTTATAATTTATATTAATTATATAATTATACTTCTATAATTATAATAAAATATATTTTGTTTTATTTTAATTCCTTAGAGAATATGATAACATCCCTCATGTTTATGTTGTACTACCGTCTCGCGAAGTGGTGTGATTAACTTTTTAATTATTATTTGAATAAAAGGTAATAAGGATTAATTTTATGTTGATAAATTATATTCATGACATATTAATTATTCATGAAAATAAATATCTCATATAATTTCTTTCCATACCATCCATTGAATAAATGTTAACGTAGTCCGTGTGTGCGATGAACTACCACCACGAAAAGTGATTTTATTTTGTTCACTGACGCTTTACATTGATTGTAATAAAGGATAAATTTAATGAACATATGTGATATGTATTAAATTATATTTTTTATTTAAAATTAATATGTATTCCAATTCCTTATCCTTTCACCTATTATATAAATGATAAAATAACTCATGTGTTTGTACGACCTACCCTTTCTACAATGAAAATAGATTCATTCTCCATACTCGAAATTAAATAATAATTATATATATGTATCTAATGGGAAAAATATGTTTATAAAATTAATATAATTATGGATATTATTTAATTATATCATATGTTTAAGATCAAAAAAATTCATCATAAAACATGCATGAGAAAACAAGGTAATTAATCCGTGAAACAATAGTGATAATGAAATATTAAAAATAAACTGGTAAAAAGTTATTACAAAATGATGATATATGAAATTATAAATGTTTATATGTTTATTTTATAAGATAAACAATGTTTAAAACCACAATAGATGAGGAAATAGAATATTAAACTAATTATAAGCGCAAGGTAAGTGTTTTATTAACTCAATTTCGATTGAATGGGTTATATGTCTACATCATTGATTATATTATAGTAAAATAATATGGGAAATGAATTTTTATTTGTTTATTTTATACTACCAATTGTATGTGCATGGATATAAATTTTTTAAACATAATCACTAAATTTATTAAGTCTCTCTTTAATGATATGAACTTTGTAAGGGTTTCGTCTTAAAATTTATAGAGACACATATTCCTTTATGAAACTAATTACTTTTGAATGGTGTATTTAATGCCAATTTATATACTATATCATTAATCCTTCCAAAATAGTTATTTTTCTCTTAACATTCATATTCTTTAGTCATGGGAAGTTATGATTCAAAATTTAACAAAGTGGTAAGGGTTTATGTCTCAATATCTGTTTAATAAGGATTTATTATTCTATAATTTCCAATGAAGGAAATTATTTAATAATTATATAATAAACCCATTTAATTTTATTATCCAATTTTATTCAATAAAATTTCAAGTAACCATACCATAATCATCATTTTTATACTTAAAATGATTGAGAAAATTCATTTAAGAAAATCTAACTTTATTTCTCTCTTATGTCAAAAATCATTTTTTCGTGCAAAACCTTGTTTCAAAAATGTTTTAATATAGTTATTTAAATTCATTTATACGATTATTTTTATTTTGGGAAAAAATCTTTCTAAAAGGAATATTCATACCATTTTTTGAACATGGTAATTTTTATATTTTTGTATAAAAAATATGTAATGAATCTATGTTTTTAACGTATTCAGCATAAACGAAAATCTAACACTATCATGTCCACCCAATATTTTAATGATTAATTTTTAAGTTTAAATTTTCATTTTAAAGAAAATATTTTATTTAATTTTTGGTAAAGATTTATATATTAAATAGCTGTTTTCATAATTAAAAGTTTATTTTCATCAAGAAAATTTCAAAGTTATATTAAAAATTAATTTTACATCTAAGATGATATCCTATGATGTTTCTCTTAGTGAAAAGGTTATTTTAATACTGAATGATTTTAATAATTTTAAAATTATTTTCATCAATGAAAATAACCATTTATGGCATGTAATTCTTATAAATAATTTATATGTGTCTCTTACATATATACCTAGTTCATTATCCTTTCATTTGATGGGGTAATACATTCCTTATAATCATTTCTCAAATTCATTCGATTTGAAATTTCCTTTGATTTTGATCTGAAGAAATATTATGAAACCCATTTTATATTCATGGTTAATAATTAGGTTATGACTTATTATTGATTTACTTTATGTGGAACAAGTATATCTTGAACTTGTTAGGAAGGGTGTACCAAGATAGTGATATAATACATTGTGTAATGCATAAGTCTCATGAGGAATCATTTATGTGATTAGGGAGAAAACCCAATCTTTTAAAAACTTTGAATGGCATGAAATTTTTTCTTGGTAGTTATCCTTAAATCATGATTATGTCATGTTTTTTCTTGCTACCATATTTCCAATTATATAATTATCTTATGATATTAGGTTATTTATGCTATGATTTAATGATATTAGTTAGGAGTGTTCTATTTATGATATCATGTTATAATTTTGACTCACACATTCTGTTTTCTTATCATGTTTATTCCATTACCGAGGTTTTTACATCACCACTTTTTATTATGTATTACCCATGTTATCCTAAAAATTTTAGGAGGTCTAAAGGATTTAATATCTCGTTATAGAGACTAAATAAAAAGATTTATTTTTTAGTCTCACTTTGATATATTATAATTTTAGTATTCCAAAAATAGTAATGCATTCCAATCCTTATGTTATATTAATGTATATTTATGTTTATAAATCTTGTAATAATATGTGTAAATTTCTTGGGTCATCATGGTTTTTATCATCGGAAAGTTTTAGTTAACCTTTGGAAACTAGGATGATAAACCCATAGCGAGAACACTAAGTACATGTCAATGATATGCTTAAGGATAAGTCTATGGATAAGTGTATGTATAAAAAATATCCTGGATTTTTGGTGATTTTTAGAGTGAGTGGTCTATGAGAAATCAAATCCCATTCTGGATTCTACAAGTAGAATTGGTTATGGAAATGATTTACCTATGAGTAGTAACTCCTAAAAAGGCATGTTGATCTTAACTTGAGCATGAACATATACACAACTTCTAGAATTTGTGCACATTGGGCTTGATACTTGCGGGAGATATGATTTGGAAATTAACAAAATCATTATAAACCATCATAAAGTATTTGAATTTAATGTTTCCATTAATTACCTAGGGCAAAACAATGGTTTTATATATTTAAACAAAGGTTTCATGATTTAGACATCCTATAAATAATTTTTCATGATTATGTCATTTTTCACTGTGGTTGTTATTTCTTATGATTTACATTGGGGTTTTAGTTAGTGGTGGGAACTAGATTAAACTGGGTAATCATTTACTTTGACTCACAATGTGTTTAAGTGAATCCAAATGACATGATGATTGGAGTAAAGGATATTGTAATTACACATAATTAGTTATCACGATATATGTATAAGTCCCTAAATTTAAACATTACTTAATATTGGGATATGTAGATAATTTTACTTTAACTCACATTGGGGATATCTTCAGGTAGATATTTAGAGAATTGGGTTAGAACTTTACATGTAGACACTTCTACTCACTATCCAAAAATAAAACATGACATCATTTCATGTCCTAACAGTAGAACTTTTCCTTGATCACAACCTTGACTATATTCTTCTTTATTTCCTATGAAAAATTTTCAAAACTTGGGATGTGCATAAAAATCTCCACAAGGGGTACATAAAGAAATAAAACTGTTAGTCATGGGACAACATGATATCTATGAATACTTTATAATAAGGTAATACTTTTCACCTATAAAAAGTAGTAAATAAACATCACTAAATATATACTCATTGTTTACCCTTTTTTTAACCAGAATATTACCATAAATCCCATTAAAAGTAACATAAAACATATAAAGGTAACTTTGGATATAAACATACTTAAATAGAATAACCATACAACCGACTTCCACACATATCACTAAATAGAATAGCCATACGACCGACTTCCACACATATCACTAAATGGAATAACCATACGGTCGACTTCCATACCCAATGCATTTGAGGATATAATGTAACCACCTATACATGGTTTATCATGGAAACAACCTTTATTTGGTTTATCACGTAACCACAAATCATTTGTTTATCATGTAACCACCTTTCAAATGTCCAAGTACCATTATATAATCATGACACATAACATATTACAAATATCAACATTTTACTAAAAACATTTCACTTTCAATATCAAGAAATAATTTCAACATATTGAAATAATCAATACATTTCAAAGACAATTTTCAATACCAAAACACCCAAAAAGGGAATATGGTATTTATTTTCCTTTTAAAAAAACAATACGGTTTGTTAAAGAAGCCAAATATCAAATAATGCCCGTAGTGGCGGAAAGGTCATTATGGACACCTATGTTAAAAACATTACATTTGTCATTTAGTAAAATGATTCGTAGAAAAAATATTCCCTTTGACTAAAATTAAAAGTCAACGGGTTTAATTATACAACTATTAAAAAAAGTAGGTGTATATTATCAAAATATGCCTCAATGAATGGATATTGAGACAACGTCCCTTACAAAGATTATTTTTTAAATAAATCAGATCAATTATGTTTGTTCACTATATGTAAAAATAAATCATGTATAAATTTAAGATATGATATCAAAATTAATTTCCCACATAATAATAGATTGACATATTCAATAAGTATAAGATTAACCCAAATAATGGAAATTGGGCTAAGAAGTTCCCTTACGAAAATTTGGCAGCCAAACGACGTCACTTACAAATTTAGAAAATTAGTTGATGAGAGATAAAAGGGTCTCTCATCATTTGGACATAAAATGGATTTAAATAGGGATATATAATAACATACCCCAACATAATAAAATGGAAATTAAAAGACATAACATAAAATAAATATTTGACTAAAAGAGGAGGGTGAAAGGTTTACCTCATGTCCGATTTGACTCTTTCGTTCATTAGTTTTCTAAAAACTAAACTGATGTTAATTTATAATTACATCATTACCTTTTTAAATTTTATTATTCCTTTTATATCACTTATTACCACATCATAAAAAATACCTAATTTTTAAGTTAATATGGGTCGTTTTGTTGATATTGGGTACTTGAGTCGAAAATGATCATGTTATAATTAAAAATTGTCCATGCGGTCAAAAGTAGATTATATCCAAAATAATATTAATAATTTAAAAATAATATATATCCAGTATATATGTATTTACAATATTCCACAACATTTGCAGATAATAAATGAAGTGCACCGTTTATGGAGACGATAAGCTGTACGTACGCCTGAACGCTACTTTCATTTTATTTTCATATTTAGAGGAATGGAAACTAAATGATACATATTTATATTATAATTCTAGTATAATATCATATTTTATATATGTTACATAAGTTAATTAACACTATCCTTTATGCGTTCCATGTATGGAATGAATGAGTTATATCACTTTGAGGGGGCGGTAGTCCGTACTTCCTCAAATGAAATTATCATATTTACACACTATAGAATGCATAAAGGTATAATATAAATAAAAAACAGAAGCATAGAGACAATATAAATATAATATATATCATATATAAATATATTTCCATCATAATGGTCACCATAAGAGGTGGTAAGGGAAAACTGAACAATCATTGTTTCGTGAGGCCATAGTTCACCGTTCACAGAAACATTAAGTTCGTATCCATTAGATGTTGGTGTTTATAAGTGTAATTATAATAATTATCATAACAAAAAACAGGTATATTTAGGATACTAGCGTTATTATGTAAACAAATAAAATAATATCATAGAGGGTTTAGGAGGTAAATAAAAGAAAGGAACTTGAGAGAAAATACTACCTTTTAAAACATGTTACTCCCTTTTGATTTGAGCCAAAATAGTTTCTTGAATTGCTTTCTACCTAAGTTAAGGCCTATTAAAGGAATATAAGGATGTTGGGAGATTATTTGGGCAATGGTTATATGAGCCAAGGTGCTTGAGAGGTGTGATTAAATAGGTAGAGGTGATGCCATTTTATAAGAGAGAGGAGGTGTAATTTAGAAATTTCTTGAAAGATTATTTTATTATAAATTGAATTTAGAGTTGAAGAGGTCAAAAAATCATTTAATTATAAGATAATATGTTCCTTGTCATAAATCCTCTCAATAAATAGGTTTTGGATAAGATTTGTTCTCAATGTTAACCTTATCTAATATCTTTAACCCTTAGTTAACTAATTTACCTCTTACCATGTCTTCTTGTATATTCGTACTATACAGTTAATATAGTTACCATAAAATTACAATATAACCACTCATTATTCATTAATGGAATGTTAATCAATATATATGTCATTTTCCGAATATTATATTTTTAGGACTATTATATCATATAATAAAATATTATTTTTTTATCTCATTTATATCAATTTTTATACAATTCATGTCTTGACTTTTTAAAAATCCATAATTACTTGATTAGTTCGAAAAACTTCATTAATAAAAATATATCATGTCATAATCAACCCTAAAATTCATGGACGGAATTAAATGTTTCAAAATAAATTTATTTTAATATTTATAATATCATTTATCTAAATTGTTCATTAATAAGGAAATCACTACGTCAGAATTGTTTCATAAATAAATTTACTTATTTGATGTCAAAAAATTATAAATAAAATATCATGATGTAGTAAATCATTTTATATTTACAATTATTTTTTATAGTAGAAAATATCACTTATATAACTCCATATAATTTTTTTTAACTTGGAGATTCTTGTTTATGTTACATTTTTCTTTAATTTAAATTAATTCTTATAAAATGTCATTTTCACATCCATGTGGCTCTATGTGGTCCAAAATTCGACGAAAGGATGACCATGGTTATAAATATCTCATTAAATAGGATTATTACTTGTGTTAGTGTATTTTAATATTATTTTAATATTATTTTTAACATTATTTACCAGATTTTCCTTTTAAACATGGTTAATAAATTAATTAATTAAGATACTATTCATAATGTCTAAAAATAAAAAAAATATTTAAACAATTTGTACCTCCTGATTTCAAATATGGAATTAAATTTTCCAAACTGAAAACACATAATTGGCAGAAATTAATTTAAAATTAATTCCCATTGTTAGAACCAAAAAGCGGGTTTTAAATAAATAATAAATTTTAAAATATTGATTTGTACTTATGTATAATTTCAAAGTAAAAATACTTCTGATGACCAAAATTTAATTAAATGATAAAAAAATAATCCAATTGTATTTTAAAAAATTAAAAGTAAAATCTAAATATATAAATAAATTAGATGAAATGACATTTTTGAATTAAAATGCAGTATTTTTTCACTATTAATTTAAAAATTAACTTTATCATAAAAATACCAAAATCTCATCCAAAGTAAAATTTTATGTACCTATTCAATAAAAAAATTTATTTTGTCAAATATAAAAAATAAAAATTACAAAAACTAGAATTAAAAATGGTTCTCCATCAAAACGCGTTAAAACAACATTTTTAGAAAAATACTTCTTTTATCCAAAAAATAGTATTTTTTCTTATATCATATGTAGAAAACATATAAGATGAATTCAAAATATTACGTTGAATATATATCATATATTTTAATTAAATAAAAATCCATAAAGAGTGATATGAAATCACAATTATTCTCTTTCAAATAGGTTTTCCCGAACACACGTCTTTTATATACAATTGGTTTTTATTTCCATTTTTAATAAATTTGGTAACTAGTGACTCATTATTTAAACATCGGTAAACCATATTTTATAATTAAGTTGATATTATTCATTCTATCCATTCTAATGTCTAGGAATTAACTAAAATTTAAAATAACAATATTATTACTGCATTATTTTTCAGTATATCTCAATGTTGTGTATAACATAACATTTTTGAGAAACCCCTTGTTGCGTGTCGAGTACACTATCGAAAAAAGAATCCAATTTAACATAAAATTTATATGTTATTCAAAAGTATTAATAGAAATAAAAAATTATTAATATATAAATACCTGGGTCGTTACATCCTTCCCCCCTTTTGAAATTACGTCCTAATAATTTTTAAATTGGGATCATAAACATCAATTAAAGTTCCACATCAGAAAAAGTGTCAATAAAACAATCACTTTAAAATATATAAAGATAATTATAAAGGTCACCCAAGATAACACATGCTAGGATTCCATGAAAACATGGATATAGAAGAGAAATATAACCATCATGATATGATAGAGATTGATATAAAACATGATTAGGAGAATGTTAACAACAAGAAAATAACAAACTTATAATGGGTTAAACCAACTTTGATTTCCAAATAGGAATATTAAATAGAAAATGTTTCCATTTGAAGGTATTTTTCATAAAGTTTAGGAATTTATTTATGAGATTGAAAAAGAACATAGGTAAATATACTTACTTATCAAGTAGAGTTTCATGCTTTAAAAAATTTCTACCAAAAACTCATGTTTCCTCCAAATGGTGAGTATTCAAGATGACTTGGTCACACCTGAAGCGCTAGAATAAACTTCTTGAGAATCACCTAATATAAAAAAGGCGAACAATTTATTTCCCTTGTTTTTAGACATTAACCAAAACCAAAATGCTTAGTACAAGATCATACAATCCCCAAAAGGATAATCCATTATAAAAAGAAAAACTACTCTTAATTTCAAAAATTCAACAAACAGTACCCAAAGTTCAACAAAGACCATTCAATACACAATTGTCCTTAAAAAATCATCAATATAATCAAAAATAATATTTTAACCCAAAACTCAATAGAATTCGACCACATAGTCTTCCACTATAAATCATAACATTTATATCCAAATAACATCAACTACTCTTAAAGAATCATACTTTAAAGTAATTAACCTAATAACATGTTCTTCATGAGAGGTTAATCATTTCCAAAAATAAACATAATTTCCATATGTCAACTGTAAGATCATATATTATTAAAAAATAAAATTCAACCATTACTCCTCAAAAGAAATCACATAGTATTCTATTTTCCTTAGGCATATAGTTTCCCAAAAGAGAAAATTTCTTCCAAAATAACCCTTGTCACTTAATAACCAAATCATTTTCCTATACTAAGGATATATGTTTGATAAAACATAAGTTTCCAAAATCAACTTATTATTGACCCATAATATCATTTAACTAAAATGAATAAGTCATATTAACTGGGGACTTCATGTAGGTTTGTGGTAGGTAATAAATCTTAGTCGCACTTTGGTTACGGGTTTGATTCATGTAGATTTGTCCGATGTGATAGGTTGTCACATGGCCTGTGTGTTTTACTTTTTCTAAAACTATATAATTTTATAACATTCCCAAGAATGAGATAAATTCCTCAAAAATAACCATTTCAAATTTAAACCTAAAATGTTATCTCATGCCTCACATTTTCTTCCCAAAATGTAATAACCTGTAATTGTCTCAAATTCAAGGATCATATAAAACCAAATGGTTCTTTATTTCTATATACACAAAAATATAGATAATTCTTCCACAAATAGAATTTTCACAAAACAAACTTCATGGTTACACATAAAAGATCAAAGTCTTTTAAAGTAATCCTATAAACAAAAGATAATTAATAATTTTAAACATTTCATCACCCAGTTATCTAATATAAATCTCGAATTTCTAAAATGTATAATTTTTCCCAACTTATTATATATTACTTATTTCTTACAAAAAAAATCATTCATAATTTCCTAATATTTTTTTAATTTCAAAACATGAGCTAAGAAATAATCCATTCCTTTTATAGGTAATTTTTAGTTTCCTCATCTTCAATTGGAATGACATTAGGAATTTGTAAACATATATTTATATGCTTCTACTGATCCCATTCCCAAACCTTCTTCATGGTAAATCTATTTGAATAATAACCATGCACACCACATTTAAAACATTCAATTTATCTCTCAGAAATAACTTCTTTTAATTTCCTTAATCTACTAAACACTTCCTTTTTCCATGTAAGGTTATTTCTTTATGACGATCATTGCCAAATCTATGACATCTTCCTATCCCTTTGAGTCATTTTCCTTGGTTTTTCATTCCATGTCCTTGAAACGTAGGTTTTTGAATATACTTACCATTATGATTATTACCTAAAAATCCACAGGGATTCATTTCTCGCATATATGATGCCTTAGTAAAATTACTATGGTTCAAGTGGTCAATCATGACTACAGATAGTTGGTTGAAAAAAACTATAAGATTTTTCACTACAGCTTCCATTTCATTAAGTTGATTATTCAGAAAACCACCACAGTTTCCATCACATCCATTGTTACTTTGATGCCTGCTAGATCTAACCATTTACTAAAACCAAAATGTCAGAGTGAGTATATCATTAAAATAATAATATATTATATTATTAGTGGGGGGTATACTCTAAGATATACTTATTCATGTTATATTAAAATAATTCAATTAGTCTAAAATAACTACGACTCATTTAAATATGCTAACCATTATGGTTTTGTCATATGTGCTAAAATAACACCCTAACCTCTAAAGTTATCTAATATGACCTCTAATACCAATTATACAGCCCACACCTTAAACTTTACTTAATCTTGAGACAAGATGATAATTTGACATTAATTCAAATCAACTATCATTTATAGGATTTTATCTTTAGGTAATTAGGTCATAAATTTACAATTGTACACTTCTACTCACTATCCAAAAAGGAAACAGAACATAATTTCATGTTTTAACATCATAACTTTTCCTTGATCCCATCTTTGACTATACTCTTCTTTATGTCCTATGAAAAAATTTCAAAACTTGGAATGAGTATAAAAAACTCAGTAATGGACACATAAAGAAAAAAAATGTTAGTCATGGGATAACATGAAAACCACTAGATCTTTATCATAAATAAAACATTTCACCTATAAGAAGTAGTAGTTATACTTCACTGATTATAACGTCATTGCTTACCATTTTTGTAACCAAAATATTACCATAAATCCCATTAAATGAAACATAAAACATATAATGGTAAATTAGGACATAAAAATACATAAATGGATTAACCATACGGTCGACTTCCACACATATCACTTAATTGAATAGCCATACGACTGACTTCCACACAGATCACTAAATGGAATATCCATATGGCCAACTTACATACCCAACGAATTAGGGGTTATAACATAACCACTCATCCTTAGATTATCATGGAACTACCCATCATTTGGATTATCATGTAACAACCCATCAATGGGTTATCACGTAACAACCCGTCAAATGTCCAAGTACCATTACATAATCCTAACACATAAAATATTACCAATATTAACATTTCACTAATATTATTTCATTTTATATCACAAGAAATCATTTTAAGATATTGAAATAATAAATCAATTTTAAAAAACCATTTTCACTACCAAAACACCCAAAAGGGAATATGGTATTTATTTTCCATTTAAAAAAACATTACGGCTTGCTAAGGAATCCAAATATCAAATAATACTCGCGATAGAGGAATGTTTGTTGTTGCCTCATATTTTAAAAACATTACTTTTTTCATTTACTAAAATGATTAATAGAAAAATGATTCCCTTTGAATGAAATTAAAAGTCAAAGGGTATTATTATACACCATATAAAAGGAGGTGTATATTATCAAAATATGCCTTAATAAAAGAAGATTGAGACAAAGACCCTTACAAAGATAATTTTGTAAACAAAATAGATCTATTATGTGTATTCACTATAAGTACACATAAATAGAGTATAAATAGAAGATATGATATTAAAAGTCATTTCCCAAAAAATAATATCCTAACATAATTATGAAGTTCAAGATTAACCCAAAGAATGGAAATCGTGTTAAGAAGTTCCATTATGAAAATTTGACAGCCTAAAAACGTCACTTAGAATTTTAAAAAATAGGTGATGAGATAGAAAAGGGTATCTAGTCATTTGAAATTAAAATTATAAATAAGGATATATAATAACATACCCCAAAAAAAGAAAATGGAAATTAAAAGTCATATCATAAAATAATTCTTTGACTAAGAGAGGTGAGTGAAAGGTTCCCTTTCCTCGTGTCTGACATGACGCATTGGTTATTTAATTTCCTTAATAACAAAACTAATTTAATTTATAATTTATTTAAAACCTTTTTCAATTTTATTATTCCTTTTATATAACTTATTACAATGCTATAAAAATTATATAATTATTTAAGTTAATATCGGTCGTTTTGTCGATATTGGGTACCTAAGTCGAAAATGATCTTATTATAATTCAAAATTGTCCATGTAGTCAAAATTATACTATCTCCAGAATAGTATTCATGATTTAAATATCATATATATCCAGAATATATGTATTTATAAAAGTTTATAACATTTGGATATAATAAATGAAATGCACTGTTCCTAGAGACAGTAAGACTTACGTACTAATTAACTCTACTTCCATTTTTTTTATATTTAAAGGAATGAAAATTAAATGATACATTAGTATATAATAATTCCTGTGTAATATCATATTTTATATAAGTTACATGTTTTCATTAACACCATCCTTTATAAATTCCATGTACGGCATGAATGAGTTATATCCTTTTGAACGGGTGGTAGTCCGCACTTCATCAAACAAAATTATCATATTTACACATTATGGAAATCATAAATGTATGCTATAAATAAAAAAACAGAATCATAGAGAAAATACAAATATAATATATATCATATATAAACATAGTTCCATCATAATGGCCACCATGAGAGGGGGTAGAGGAAAATCCAATGATCATCATTTTTTGAGGGAATTGTTCGCATTACACAGAAATAGTACGTTTGTATCAATTAGAAAGAGGTGTGTGTAAGTGTAATTAAAATCACTCTCATAAAAACACACCTGTATATTTAGGACACTATTATGACTATTTAAATAAATAAATAATAATATTATATGGAGTTTATAAGGTAAATTAAAGAAAGTAACTTCAGAGAAGACACTACCTCTTAAAACATGTAACTCCCTTTTGATTAGATCCAAAATTCCTTCTTGAATTGCCAGTTTACTAAGGTAAGTCCTCTAGGAGTAATAGAGGTATGTTGGGAGATTATTTTGGCATAGGTTGGGTGATCCAAGAGGCTTTATAGGTGTGATTCAATGGGTAAAGGTGATGCCCTTTTATAAGAGAGAGGAGGGGTACTTTAGAAATGTCTTGAAAGATAATTTTAGTATAAATTTAATTTAGATTTAAAGAGGTCAAAAACTCATTTAATTATAAGATAATATGTTCCTTGTTATAAATCCTCTCAATAAATATGTTTTATATAAGTTTTGGTATCAATTTTAACTTTATCTTTTAGTTTTAAGCCTTAGTTAACTAATTTAACTCTTAACATGTCATCTTGTATATTGATACTATATGGTTAATATAGTTACAATAAAATGCCAATAGAACCAAAAGTTCTTCATTAATGAAATTCTAAACATTAAATATGTAATTTTCCCGAATCTTATATTTTTAGGACTATTATATCATTTAATAAAATAGTATTTTTTTAACTTTATTTATGTCAATTTTTATACTACTAATATCATGAATTTTTAAAAATCTATAACCAATTTATTATTTCAAATAAACGTCATTAATTAATATATAACAAGTCATACACATCCAAAAAATTCATTAATTTCATTAAATTCTTAAAAATAAATTTATTTTAACATTTATAATCTCATTTATCTAAATCTTTTATTAATAATGTAATCACTACATCATCATTGTGCCATAAATAAATTTATTTATATGATTTCTAAAAATTAAAAATAAAATACCATGATGTAGGAAATATATTTATATTTATAATTAATATTTATAGTCTAAACTATAACTTATATAACTCTATATAAAAATTGCTTTACTAAAAGACACATGTTTACGTAACATTTTTCTTTACTTTAAATTAATTCTTATAAAATGTCATTTTCACATCCAAGTGGCTCCATGGGGTTCCAAAATCAACCCAAGGATGCCCATGGATGGCCATATCTCAAGAAATAGAATCATGACTTATGTTAGTGAAATCTAATATTATTATAATATTATTTTTACCCTTATTTACCATATTTACCCTTTAACCATGGTAAATAAAATAATTTCTGAAGTTACTATTCATTATGTTTAAAAATAAAAATTACCTATTTACACAATTTTTTCCTCATGATTTAAAATATGGAATACATTTTTCCAAATTCAAAACACATAATTGGCATAAATTAATTTGAAATTAATTACCATTGTCAAAACCAAAAAATGGGTTTTTAAGAAATAATAAAAATCAAAATATTGACATGCGTTTATGTCCAATCACTACTATAATTTTAAGATTTGGCCATACTTATATAGCCACGGTTTAAAAAAGTCATGGAAAAATCTTATTATATAACCATGTTTTTTAAAAAATAGTGGGTTCAACCACCAAATTTCAACTTCCCTCATGGCTTACCTCTCTCGCTCGCCGACTCGCCTCGAAACCATTCTCCTCTTCCTCGCAAACTCCTCCTCGTGGACTCTTCCTCACAGAATACATTCGATCGTCATCTGAACTTTGTCCTCGCTCGATGGTTCCACCCAACCTCCCACTATCCTCCTCTGACGATGCGACCACCCAACCTCTAGACGATTCTCCTCTGATGATGCGACCACCATCCTCGAGACCATCCTCCGATGATGATGCAACCACCCAACCTCGGGATGGTCCTCCTCCAACAAAGAGACCACCCAACCTCCCCGTGACCGTCTTCTTCTAATGCCGCTCCAGATCCACCTCCTCCTTCGGGCCACCATCCTCCTTGACTCACCAATGTGGAATGTTTTTTCAGTATTCACACATTCTAGGCGCCCTTCTAATTATCACCAATGGGTGGTCCAGGAATTTCATCTTTTGAGTGGCCTATGGTAGGGTGTATTAGGGATTTTTTTCTATTTCCTCAAATACTTATTCTATTTATGTTGTTGTGGTTTCCATTATCTTTTATTTTCTCTAATACACAACATCATACATATGAACTAGGGTGGATCTAATTCCTCACATGCCCAGTGATTTTTTAAATGGAGAAGGGTTTCTTTGATTTCAAATTCACATCCTATTCAATTTTAATTGGGTAAGATTCATTTTTTTGATTGATTTTCTTCATAATTTTCACATTTACCTTTGATAGAGTTTATTTGTTTTCACTTACTGCATTAGGTATGATTTTTTTGATTTTTTTTCCGGATTTTCATTGGGTTTTATTGTTTTATAGAGTTTAAATATGAAAATTCTAGAAATTAGAAGGTATGATGATATGATTTTAAGTTGGGTTGTCTCGATTGTAGTAGTGTTAGTTTAATTCCATTTATTTTGGATTAGTCTAAATCTATTTGGACTAGTTTAGGTCTATAACTTTAGGTTCTTATTTTAGTGAATCAATTTGTTTGGATTACATTGATTTAGTTAGATCCTTGTAGATTTTATTAGGTTTTATTTAATCTAGGTTGGTTTTCTCATTTCTAGTAGTATTAGTTATATGATCTATTTTATTTGGATCTAGTCACTTCTATTTGGTTTATTTTATGTCCATATCTTTTGGTTCTTCTTAGTTTAGTGAATCACTTTGGTTTGATTAGTTTTATTAAGATAGAGTATTTAGATTAGCATGGTTTGTATTATTGGTTGATGTTATCATTGGTGAAGGTCATTTTGGGTGTTATAATCATGTGGAATTTGATGATGGTTTATCTATTATTGGTTTAATTTTTTCTTGATTCAATAATGAATATGGAATTTCAGGTGAAACTGGGTCAGGAGAAGTGGTGTTCAATATCATTGGTATGGAATTTTTAATGAGAAATAGTGATTTGATTGATGCAAATGGGTCTATAATAATAGTGATAGTAACTGAGTACATAGATCATTAGGTGTCACATGATTTCATCTCTCACATATATCTAGATACATGTCTTATCTCCTCCCAAATCCTATGGTGCATGGCTGAACTACTTGTTAAGATTAATTTTAGAATTTTAATTTTAGTTCCTATATATAATTTATTTGTGGATATTTTGGTAATCTATTGTGTTCATTCACACTTAACCCAAAAAAGGTTTTTTCTAAAAATTACAAAACAAAGAAGAGTTAAGGATATAATTCAGTGAAATTAAATATATTTTTTTAAAGTTTATGTTAGTTTGGTTAGGGACCCATTAGTTATTTTAAATCGGTTTTGTTCATATCTGTGGGGTGGGTACAGTAGTGGAGGTGAAGGATGGGGTAG
The DNA here is from genome assembly GCA_963277665.1 of Viscum album. Lineage (NCBI taxonomy): Eukaryota > Viridiplantae > Streptophyta > Magnoliopsida > Santalales > Viscaceae > Viscum > Viscum album. The sequence continues at coordinate 297,343,191 of OY728137.1, read as the reverse complement.
GGGATAGGGTGGGTTTAGTGGGGTGGGAGTGCAGTGGGGTGGTGATAGTAGGGGGGGTAGTGGGGGTGAAGGAGGGGTGCAAGGGGGAGGGTGGGTGCAGGGGTGGGTGAAGCAGGGTTGCAAGTTCAGTATTTGGTGTTAAGTCACCAAATACTTCCTCAATAATACTCTCCCTAAAGAACCAAACGACATTTGGTATGGTAGATTTATATTGATCTCCAGCCACAACACTAGTTACAAGAGCTGCAACATTTGAGTCTAGAACTGTCTTGTCGAATTATAATCTTGATCCAGACAAACCTGTTTCCCATGTACCATACGAAGTAACTAAAATGCAATGTGCATTCCATTATCCTTAAATAAAAAAACAAACCCTTATTTAACAGGGCTGTTCAATAAAGGATACCCATGAAAAAATTCATTTTAGGTCTTCTGGTGAATCGCTATAATGATTCTTCTTCGCTCTAGCCTTCCTTATGATCATGGATGCGTTTTTTATGGAGTGGGAATGCTCTTTAAAGGATCTGGTATATGAATCTTCAGAAATTGAGAAACATCTGATTGAAAACCTAAATCTTAAAAGATATATAAGGACTTCGAAAAACAAAGAAATTTGCTTTGTGGATGCACTTCATGGTGTTAATGTCATCAAGGACGACCTCCCCAAACCTCATTGTTTTAAGAAATTGGATGGTGGTGGTTTCTCAGTCATCACTAATCTGAAATCCCTTCAGCAAAGAATCGATCTGTGTAAATTCTCAATTCTTGGATGTATTTTTTATTCCAAACGAGACAAACTATATCCTAATGAAGATATAAAATTGAGGATTTGACATAGTTGGGGAGAAAATGAATGGAAGAGGTTTCATCTATATTTTGATGAAGAGTAAAGATGACCTCAAATCAGTGCGGAAGATTAACAATGTTAATTTGAAGCCTGACACACTGAGGATTTCTGACTGATATATTAATTTTGATCCATTCAATCAACAAAATTAAAAAGATCAAATATAGGTTAGATTAAATGGCCTAAACTGGGTGTATTGGCACCCTACAATCTTGAATGATATTTATGATTGTATTGGAACTCATCTAAAATTGGATCAATTCACTCTTCATGGAGAGCTATGATTATATGTTAGAATATTTTTTGATGAGGATTTTGATACCAAGCTCTCAGACTCTATCAATTTCACTGCTAATGACTGTAGGTTGAAGTATAGGTATAGGATGAATATGTTCCTGGTTTTGTGATTACTACTGAATTTTTGGACACAACATCTTCAGCTGTAGAGTCATTTAGAAGCAAGTGAATCCCCCTTATCATGTTAATACATGGAAAGAGGTTAATAGGAGGAAGAAGGGAGAAGCTACTACCCTGAAAAAAATGATCCACCGAGAAAAGATGGACCTGGTAAATGGGAGAAAAAACAATCAAGTACATTTGATGTTAAAAACATCAATGGTAAATCTTGGGCCTCTCTTGTTACTGAAGAGGAAGAAGATGCTGATTTATCTCATCCCATCACTAATTTTTCTGTACCTGGACCTTCCAGTAGTAATATGGATTTTGATGGAGTTACAAATAGTGGTGATGATGAAATTTTTCCTGAAATTGCCTATGATATTGTGTGCCTTGTTGATTCTCATCAAGATGATCATTGTAATGTCACCCCTGTTATGCATGTTGAAGTTGCAACCTCCCAGCCTGACAATAATAATGAATGTGCTGTTTTCTAGGACATTAGTGGTGAAGCTAAAGGTTTTGGATTTATAGACAAGGAAGATGAGTCAATCTATATCGAATTTGATCAAGATATTAAGATTATTATTGAATATTTTTAGGATGAGAAACTCATAAGTACCTCTGATATACATGAACCAATTTTTATTTCCCAAACAGGTATTGATCAGACTAGTTTATCTTTACAGGAGGGAAGTAACACCCTTTGAAAGGATAATTTGGAATCTGCTAGCATAAACATGGATTCTATAGGTCTGAGTGTTGCATACAGGCCTGGGAAAACTCTTCTATCTACTGATAATTTGGAAACTTCTAGCATAAACATGGATTCTACAGGTTTGAGAGTTGTTTACAGGTCTGGGTAGACTCCTTTGTCTACTAATATTCTAAAAGAGGGACATACAATCAATCCAATTGGAGATAATAACAAGGACAATGCATCCCACAGTGAGAGTTGTATACAACAGAAGTTTACTCAATTTCAAAATGATCCAAAGTGTAATGAAATATTAAGACAAAGATCTACTTATGTTGTTAATCTTGGAATCAATACTGGAATTCTAATTTTGAATGGAGTTAATTCTTGTATCACTCATCAGATTAATACTCATTTGAGTTTCACTTCTAAAGGTAATCCAAATGGACTTTTTACTGTTGTATCAAACCAAGGAAGGGAATTTGGCTATCCCAATACAAAAACATCATGCAAGTAAAGTGTTATTATAAGTAGTGATGGGAAACAATCTGTTGTTTTCAAAAGATCAACCAGGAACGAAAACTCTGGTGTTAAGAAGAAAGGGATCTCCAGCTCCAAATCCATATTTAAATAAAGATAATGTTCTGGAATTGTCAGGTATTGGATAAACCTAAAATAGTTAGTTCATTTAATCTTTTTGTTAACAAACAAAAGCTTGGTGTTCTTGGTCTTTATAAGCATAATAAGATCTTTTCTGAGAAATTTTTTGCTTATACTAGGATGTGATACTAGCTGTGGGAGAATGTGTAGGGGGTGGAAGGAGTGTTTGCAGGGGGCATGAAGTGTACAGTGGAAGGGGAGGGGTGTGAAGGGGTAGTGCTGGGTGTGTGATGTGTGTGTAGGGGGGAGAAGTTGGGTTCACCATTCCATGTTTTTCAAAAATGTGTTTCTAAAAAAAGGGTTTTTATTCCTTATCTAATATAGTTTTTTAATGAGAAAGTGTGCTTTTGTAAAGTCAAAGTTTTGGCATGTGTTTTTCTTTGATGAATGGGTGTTTTTGAAATTTTACTCTATTAATGATCATGTTATTTATTATTGGGATGTACATATCAATCTGAATATTATTTTTTCATTTTTGGTTATGGATTCATATATAATTTATCAAGAATAGTTGACACAATGATCATATATATATATATATATAAAAGAAGTATTCATATCTCATTTCTTTTCCCACTATTTCCTTACAGGTGGTTTCTTATAATGATTCTAGTTTTATCCACCACAATCGAAGATAGTGAGTTCAACATCGGATTTGGGTAAGTCTTATTCTGTTTTTATTCATTATTCAAATTTTAATTAGTGATTTTGTGTTTTTTGGGTTCCTTATATTTTTATAGTGTGTTTTGGATCTTGTTGAGGAGCATAACCTCACATGCCCGAACTCCGATGCAGACACATACATAGGTGTTAGGGAATCCTTATGTATATGCAAAGGTGGATATTCTTGGAGGATTAATAGAACATCTTAGAGTTGTCACTGATTAAAAGTGTCAAGCGCCAAGTGTGGCTTGACCCCTTTGAGGTAGAGTCCCTATTTTATCATCTTCAATTAGATAATTTAAATTTCATTTAGCTGCCTTCTTAATTATGCTTGTTTATATTAAATTTCAATTCTAGATCAAGTTTTAGTTAAAATAATTGTGTCGTTTGATAAAAAAGTATGGTAATAAGGTGGGTTTATCAACTTCTAAGTTATTAGGATTTTTCTCAACATTGGAGCACTTTTCTTTGTAGCTCAAAAGTGTTTGATTTTCTTTGCACTTTCTTATTTCTCACATTCTGAACATTTATGATGAGTAAACATGGTATTATCTTCTTTCACATGTTTATTATTGTTTGAAAATTCCATATTCACTTGAGCAATTAGTGAACTTTAAATGTTTTTCATTTTTCTAGTTTATACTTTTATAACTCATTAGAATATATGATCAAACATTCTTTCTTATCATGTTCAACCTTCTTCATAGGTGTGGATCCATTTTTTGTTTTGATATATTCTATTTGATTAGAAATTGTGTCCTTTAGTAAAATTTTATTATCGGGTGGGATAGAAACTTGTATCGAACAAAACCAAATTAAGCTGAAAATCAAGCCAAACTAATTATATACCATTAAAAGGAATAAAATTTGTTAATTAATAGGAATGTACTATTTCATAGTATCATTTTGAAACATGGATCTATTTCCCCCTTGCTTAAAGGAATATGATTTGACCCATGGGGAATTTTTGTTCTTATATGTTGGGTGGTGACATGTATAGTCCCTGGATACATGTATGTTTTCGTTTAGTTTTTATTTTATTTTCATTATCACATCATCCAATTAGGCCTTTTACTTCTTTCTGTGGATAAAGGGTAATTATATTCTGCGAAGGGGGGGGGGGAATGGGGCTCAAATTGATTCAGTATGCCGGCTTTGATCCGAGTTAAGATTATATGGTTATTACTTGTCTCGCACCTCATGTATTTAGGGATTTCAGTGTTTTTGACTACATATTATGTTTTTAGTAGGGCGTTGGATCATTTCGTGATGGTTCAGGTGGATTTGGTTCTCCCAATCTAGGTAAGGATTTAATACCATTGGTTGGTTTCTTACTAGTTATGTAGCATCCTTTATGTGTTTTAATGTTCCTGATATACTTTGTATAGGGTGTTGATCCCTGCTCATTGGTTTTGAGTAGCCGGGTTAAGGGAGACTCTCCTGCGTGTGCATAGGTAAGAAATTATATGTATGTGGGTTCCCCCGTTACATGTATAGTCAACCGTGGCTGTGATTATGCATGTATGGGGCTATGTGTGCCCATGTATATATATATATATATATATATAAATGCATACGTAGGTGTGTGGAGACCGGTATATGCATATAAGAATATGTGCAAGGATCCCATTGCACATGTTCATATCCATGCAGGTGTGGGCAAAGGGGAAAGGTGTCCTTGCATGTGTGTGAAGGTGCCTATACCCAGTGGGGTGCATCAAATTTTAGTTAGAAAGCTCCAAGAGAAGAAGTGGACAGTTTGGTTCCACCTTGAAGTAGGATCCCTTAATTCAAGAATGCTTTAAATTGAATTTAGCTTCTTTCTTAATTCTACTTAATTATATTTAATTGCACATCTTGAATAAGTGTTCTTTAATATAATTGTTTCATTTGATAAATAAAGTCATGTTTTTATAATAAAACCCCTCCAACGGAGGTGCGCTGTCTGCGAAAACTCACAGTGATAGTTATATTGATCTAGTTGCTTAAATTATTGCTTTTGATTTGAGCTGAATGAGTTTTAGAATAAATGTTAAATATAATTAAATAAATTCCGGGATAAAGAAATGCTATGATTTAATAATAAACCCCCTCCAACGGAGGTGCGCTGTCTTCTAAACCAAAGAGTAGTGATAGTTATTTTTATCATTTTTAGATTTGGTTTGAGTCTTTCATATGCCTCTTTTTAGTGTCTGATTTGTGGCTAGTTAGATTTTGTTTTCTTTGAATAACAAAAAATGGCTTATCATACACGTTTAAATCAAAAGACATTGCCTGAGTAGGCATTTTCCTTGACCATGACACTTTCCTTCTCACGCATTGAATATTATAAATAAAATTTCAATGTTTAGTAAAAGTGAATGAATTTTTAAATGGTTTGTGTAGGGTGAATGATTCTTTTCTGTCATTTTGTTTCACTTTAGACATTGCATCATTGTGTCGTTCGCTACGACATTCTCTGGTGATCCCTTGTTATGTCATATTAAATAGTTGATCTATTCTATCATCTTCTAGCTGGGAAACGGTCAGAATGTTGCCATGACTCCTCCTACTCCCTTCGCTCCTAGCTAGCAGATGCTGCCCCGCAGATGTCGCTGGACCAGGCCAACCGTTGTCAGGCCACGGTCATGCCGTGATTTGGCCCTGCTCCAAGATGACACACCGCGGCGGTTCACAGTGATAGTATACCATGAATCTTGTGATCAATGTTGAGACTGACTAATCACAATTTCTGTCGGCAGGGTGATGACTGGAATGTTTCCCCGCCTCCTCCCGCTCCCTTCACTCCTGGCCAGAAGATACTGCCCCACGGATGTCACTGGACCGGGCCAACATGCCGCGGTCACACCGCGGTCACATAGTGATTTGCTCATGCTCCAGGATGAAAAACCTCGGCAGTTCGCAGTGATTGTATTTCATGAGTCTTGTGATCAATGTTGAGACTGACTAATCACAATTTATGCTGGTGGGGCGATGACAAGAATGTTGCCCTGCCACCTCCTAGTCCCTTTACCCCTAGCTGGAAGATGCTGCCCCGTAGATGTCGCTGGACCGGGCCAACATGTTGTGGTCACGCCATGGTCACGCTGCGGTAATGCCGTGATTTGGCCCAACTCCAGGATGACACCTTGCGGTAGTTCGTAGTGATATTATTCTATGAGTTTGTGATCAATGTTGAGACTAACTAATCACAATTTATATTGGCGAGGTGACAGCTGGAATGTTGCCCCGCCTCATCCCGCTCCCTTTTCTTCTGCCCGGAAGATACTAACCTGCAGATGTCACTGGACTGGGCCAACACGCCGCGGTCACATCGTGGTCATGCTGCGTTCACATCACGGTAACGCCACGGTAATTCCATGATTTGGACCTGATCCAGCCACATCCAAATCTCACCATCCCCCTTCCACCTTTATTTCAGCCCGCTGCCTCCAGCATTCCAGCCCGTAACAAGGGATGCAACAAGGGTGATTGTTGGATTGGTGTAGCCTGATCGGGTTGGGTATGATGTCATATCAAATATCCTTACTTATAGTTTGATATCCGGATGGTGGAATATCTAGAACGTACGGGCTTTTTGGGCCTTGATTACATCCAAAAATTAGGAAAATCGTAGCAGCTCTATGAAAAAACTCCATGAATGTTAGTAATTTATTTTTCATGGAAAACCTCCATGATTGTTTTCTATGAATGATCATCCCGTCTTCTATCTTGATGAATGGTATTCCTCTATAAAATGGATTATTTATGGAAAATGGAGGTCTCTAGCATCACAATCTCATCCACGTATGTCTTCTATCTTGATAAATGGTATTCCACCATCAAATGGTATATTTATGGAAAATGGAGGTCTCTAGCGTCACTCTCTCACCCACAGATATCTAGACCCGAGCAAAAATGCACTTTTTGTTTTCTATCCAATAATTTTTATTCTACATGCCTATAATACATAGAAAGTTCAGTGGATATGGGAGATAGAACACCTGATTATGTCTGGTCGTGGAATTTAGAATGTTTCCACCTTAAATGAGAACAATCTAATAAAATACTTAAAAAAATAGCTTTGCAGCATGAGTCACCAGAGACTGTACAAGGTGCGGGGGGGGGGGGGGGGTGGGGTGTGCAGGGAGGGAAGGGGGTGTGTGCAAGGGGGCAGGGGTGGGGTGTGTAGGGGGTAGGGGGTGTGTGCATGATACCAACTAATTCTAATTCCCATTACTCATTTTGGGGCTATTTAGATGTCCTTAAGTTGAAACCAAATGATTCCAATTGATATCTTCATTATTTTTGTAATTACAACCTGAGATCTTACACTCATCTCAATACATATGTTGAAAACATTCAAGTACATCTAGCATGTTATAGAAATCATCCTTGAGATCTCAAATTTCCTGAACTTCTTTTCATTGATTTATTCAATTTCTCCCCCTTAATATCAGAAATTATTCGGTCATTAACAGGGATGAGAGAAATGCATACCTCATCAATCATTTTTTCAATCACTTTCAAAAAATTCTAGATTTTCATGGAATAAATAAATCTGGCAACTATCAAGGGTCTTCTCCACTCATATCCCTATCAAAGAGACACACTATCTTCACTCCATCAAGGAAGATCTTTCCTTATAATGTTATTTGGAATACCATTTGATAAATAACTCTCTCAAGGTAGGGTTGGGGAGTGCAGGTGGGAAGGGGTGGGCTGTGCAAGGGGCAAGGGTGGAGTGTGTAGGGGGCAGAGGATGTGTGCAAGGGGGCATGGGTGGGGTGTGCAGGCGGGAGTGGGTGTGTGCATGATACCAACTGATTCCAATTCCCATGACTCATTTAGGGTCTATTCAGATGTCCTCAAGTTGAAAACAAATGATGAAAAATGATATCATCATTATTTTTGTAATTACAACCTAATATCTTGCACTCATCTCAATACACATGTTTAAAACATTCATGTACATGTGTTAGGTTTTAGAAATCAGCCTTGAGATCTCAAAATTCCACAACTTATTGTCATTGATTTATTCAATTTCTCCCCCTTAATATCATAATTTATTCGATCATTAATAGGGATGAGAGAAATGCATACCCCATCAATTATTTTTTCAAGAACTTTCCAGAAATTCTAGATTTTCATGGAATAAATAAGTCTGGAAGCTTCTCAAGGGTTTTCTCCACTCATCTTCCCATCGAGGAGACACACTATCTTCACTCCATAGAGGAATATCTTTACTAATGATCTTCATTGTAGGGGTGGGGTGTGTAGGGGGGCAGGGTTGGGTGTGCAGGGGGGCAGGGGGTGTGTGTAAGGGGGAAGGGGTGGGGTGTGCAGGGGGTAGGGGGTGTGTGCAAGATACCAACTGATTCTAATTCCCATGACTCATTTAGGGGCTATTCAGATGCACTCAAGTTGAAACCAAATGATGCTAATTGATATCTTCATTCTTTTCAGAATTACAACTTGAGATCCTGCACTCATCTCCATACACATGTTGAAAACATTCTAGTACATGTAGTAGGTTTTAGAAATCACTATTGAGATCTAAAATTTCCTCAACTTCTTATCATTGATTAATTCAATTTATACCCCTTAGTATCAGACTTTATTCGGTCATTAATAGGGATGAGAGAAATGCATACCTCATCAATGATTTTTTCAAGCACCTTCCAGAAATTCCATATTTGCATGGAATAAATAAGTCTGGGAGCTTCTCAAGGGTCTTCTCCACTCATCTCCCCATCAAGGAGACACACTATCTTCACTCCATCAAGTCTGATCTTTCCTTATGATGTTATTTGGAAGACCATTTGATAAATCATACCAAGATGTGTAGGGGGCAGGGTTGGGGTGTGTAGGAGGGTAGGGGTGGGGTGTGTAGGGGGGGCAGGGGGCAGGGGGTGTGTGCACTGGGGGCAGGGGTGGGGTGTGCATGGGGGAAGGGGTGTGAACATGATACCAACTGATTCTAATTCCCATGACCCATTTAGGGTCTATTCATATGTCCTCAAGTTGATTCCAAATGGTGCAATTGATATCTTTATTTTTTTTCTAATTACAACCTGAGAGCCTGCACTCATCCCAATACACATGTTGAAAACATTTAAGTACATGTAGCAGGTTTTAGAAATATGCCTTGAGATCTCAAATTTCCACAACTTCTTGTCATTGATTAATTCAATTTCTCCCCTTTAATATCATACTTTATTCGTTCATTAATAGGGATGAGTGAAATGCATACCTCATCAATGAGTTTTCAAGCACCTTCCAGAAATTCCAGATTTTCATGGAATAAATAAGTCTGGAAACTTCACAAGGGTCTTCTCCACTCATCTCCCCATCGAGGAGACACACTATCTTCACTCCATCAAGGAAAAGATTTTTGGAATACCATTTGATAAATCATACCAAGATGGTGAATTTTTTTAGATCTTTAATAGTTATTCCAGCTTACTTCCCTTCATTTGCTCTCCTCTTGAGAACTAGTTTCAACTTCAATTCCCTGCATTGTATGGCACACTAATAACAAAAAAATAATAAATAATTATGGATTAAGGTGTATGTATTTACTCATAAAGGTGAGCTTTTGGGTTGAGAAAATTTTCTCAACCAGTTTGTCCTTTCCAATTTAGCTCCAAGTTAGTATGGACTCTTCATGCATGCATTTCTGGATTTTGAACAGCCTTGGGTAGCATGGATTTATTTCTTCCCTCCTTTTGTAATATTTTCTTTTTAACATGATGATAGCACATGGGCTTCTCTAGGATCATGGAAGGTTTATTCTTGGCTTAGGAAGATGGCAGCAGATGAGGTGGACCCTCCAACACAGCTGGCAATGATCCCTCTTTTAGCCTCTTTAATTCAAGAATTTTTTAAATTGTATTTAGCTGCCTTCTAGATTCTTATTGTTTATATTAAATTGAAATTATTGATCAAGTTTTAGTTAAAATAAGTGTTTAGTGTGATAAACAAGTCATGGTTTTGTAATAAAACCCCTCTAATGGAGGTGCGCTTTCCTTGAAAACTCACAGTGGTAGTATATGCTTATATAGCTTGTTTGACATTATAGCATTGATGTTTTCCATTTTAATAATTACCCCTTCTTATCTCATTTGAGACACCATGAGCATCTCCAAAGATTGTTTTAACTCATAAGGGGGTGTGCAAGGTGGGGTGGGGGTGTGCAAGGTGGGGTTGGGGGTGTAGGGAGGGGGTTGGGGTTGTGGGCTACTACAAGAGTTGGGGGGGGGGGGGGTGCAAAGGGGATGTCCAGGGGGTAATAGGGGTGCATGGGGGCTATCTAGGGGGGTGAATGGACTGTCTAAGGGGGTGCAAGGGGGCTGTCTAGGAGGCCTAGGGGTGCAGGGGGTTGTCCAGGGGTGCAAGGGCTGTGTAGGGGGGTGCAAGGGGCTGTCCAAGGGGGATGCCCGGGGGGGGTGCAAGGGCTGTCCAAGGGGGTGAAAGGGGTCTGTCCAGGGAGGGTGTGAAAGGTGGAGTTGGGGTGTGTTGGGGGGTATGCTTGAGTGGAGGGGGGGCTGCAGGGAGGGGGGGTGCAAGGGCTGTCTAGGGGGGTGCAAGGGGCTGTCCAGGGGGGTTGTCCAGGGGGTGCAAGGGCTGTTCAGGGGGTGAAAGGGGGCTGTCCAGGGAGGGTGTGCAAGGTGGGGTGGGAGTGTGCTGGGGGATCTACACGAGGGGGGGGGGGGGGCTACTGCAGGAGTGGGGGGGGGGGGTGTAGGGAGGGGGTCGGGTAGTGGGATACTATTGGAGTGGGGGGGGGCAATGGGGTTGTCCAGGGGGTGCAAGGGGGCTGTCCAGGGGGGCATGGGGGTGCAAGGGCTGTCCAGGGGGGTGCATGGGCTGTCCAGGTGGTGCAAGGGGGCTGTCCAGGGGGTTATGGGGGTGCAGGGGGGCTGCCCATGGGGTGCAAGGGGGCTGTCCGGGGGGAGGGGGTGCAAGGGGGCTGTCTGGGGGGGGGGGGGGGTGCAAGGGGACTATCCAGGGGGGCATGGGGGTGAGGGGGGGGGGGGGGGGTGGATGGGGGGTGGAAGGGGGTGCAGGGGGTGGAAGGGGGCTGCCCATGGGTACGTGGGGGGGGGGGGGGGGGTTAATAAATGTGAATCCCTAGAGCCACATTTTTAAACTGAGGCTGTAGGCCTAGAGCCACGGTTTTTAACAGGGGCTATAGGCCTAAAGCCGTGATTTTAAACGGTGGCTAAAGCTATATAGACACGGTTTTGAACTGTGTCTATAGGGTTTATGTGGCTTAATGTTTTGCCACAGTTTCAAACCCTGGCTAAAACCCTATACCCATGGTTTCAAACAGTGGCTATAGGGTTTTAGCCATTATTTGAAACTGTGGATATAGGTCTTGCCCTATAGACACACCATTACCAGCCAAGGTTTTGGGACTTATAGCCACGGTTTCAAACCGCGTCTATAGCCTAAATTTCTAGTAATGAATTTAAAATTTAAATTACTTAAAATGACAAAAAATTGAATTAAATGATAAAAACATAATCCAATTATACTTTAAAAATAATTAAAAGGAAAATTTGACTATAAAAATATATTATATGAAATGATTGTTTGGAATTAAAATGTAGTAATTCTTCATTATTCATTAAAAAATAATCTTTATAAAAAGTATACCAAATTTTATCCATTGTAATTTTTTATGTCAAAATTTGATAAAAGAAGTTTTTTTGTCAAATATTACATATAAAAGTGAAAAAACTAGATTTAAAAATGGTTCTCAATCAAAAGGTGGTGAAACTGAATTTTTAGAAAAATATATCTTTTATCCAAAAAATTGAATTTGTTCTTATATCATATCTAGAAAAAATATAATATGAATTTAAAACATTAAATTGAATACATATTATATATTATTTATTAAATAAAAATATATATACAGTGATATGAAAAAAAATGTTCTCTTTTAAATAGTTTTTCATAAGAACACGTCTTCTATATTAAATTGGTTTTTATTTCCTTTTCTAATAAATTTGGTAACCAATGAATAATTATTTAAACATGTGTATACCATATTTCAAAACCTTGTTGATATTATTCATTCTTGTCATTACAAAGACTAGACTTTAACTAACATTTAAAATAATAAAATTATTACTCTATTATTTTTTGGTATATCTCAATGTTGGGTGCAATGTAAGATTTCAGAGAAAACCCAGGTTGTGTGTCGAGTATGATTTCAGAAAAAGCATCACATTTAACATAAAATTAATATCTTATTCATTAGTGTTAATAGAAATAAAAAATTATTATTCTATAAATACATGATTCATTACTATATGATTAAAAAAATTACCTTTACCAACTATCTGACTCACTAAAGAAGAGAAGGATAGAGTTCACTGAGAGTTATGGTGGTGGTGACCATGGAGGAAAAAATATTATTTTTACTATATGTTGAGAATTTGGGAAGAATCACTCAAGGGAATGTCTCAAAAGAATGAGAAAGTGATTTATGTACAAACAAAAGCGGGAAAATGTATGTAATTTACTAGGAATAATGAAATTTTTAGTTAATGAAATGGTTGAGAATAATGGTGTCTCTATGAAATCATCAGTGGTTTAATGTTTTAGATGTTGAAACAATGTGAATTATGAAAATATTTTTCTTATGGGGAAATATAAATAATATGACCAACATGGTTGTATTAGTAACAGTTTTTATATTATTTATGAAGAGAAGACAAATAAAATATGAATGTAAGGAGGTATTAATGAAGAAGATGATGAATCCTCGTTAATGTTTTAAGAATTAAGTGGAATGATTGAAAAATTTATCTACTGTTAATTAAGAATTATGTGAATCATGAAATATGTACACGAGGATTGTTCTATTGAATGTTTTGTAAATGAATTTCAAGAATATGTTGAATGGTACTAATAACGTAAAATGTTTAATTAATGGTTAGATTATATTAAATATGATATAAACATTTTTTTACAATATAATCATGTATATGTTCTTTATGTTGATGTAATTAGTTCATTTTTTGGGAAAGAATGAGCTATATAAGAAATTTTAGTTGCAAAACAAAATTGATTTGATGATTAATATTTTTTTAAGATCATCATAAAATTCTTGATAAAATTATAGGATCATGGAAAAATATAAATAAGGTCATTATATATGTTTTCCCTTAGTTTTATAAAAAGGACTACTCATAAGCTAGGTGAAAATCCATAGCATTTGGCGATGTTACGGTGCTACAACCCACAAGTAAAGGGTGATAATGGTGCAGTTCCAATCACTATTCTGGCTAAATGGCCCGAAGGCTGAAATTTTTATTTATTTTTGGATAAGCCCCCTTTTAAGGGAAAAGGGGAGGAAACCAAGACTTTAAAGACATAAAGACATTAAAAAAGTACAAAAAAACAAAGGGTTGCAACCCAGAAAAACTAAAAAGAAGTACTTTAACCCAGTATAAAAAAATAAGGCATGACTCCACCCAATCATGGCTTCTGAGCAAACTTTCTCGTGCAAGAATGCATGAGCTCGGTACCGATGGCGATGCCATACCCTCTCAATCAACCAAATCTGAAAATTAATGCATGGTGGAGATGACCAGATCTATCCACATCAGAAGCAAAACCTTGTAGTTTTTTGAGTTCCCCAAAAATAGAATTTCACCTCCAGCAATAATTAACCAGCGATAATCCAGATTACCAGTAGACACAACCATTACCAGCAGATTCACAACACCACAAAAAACATCCATACAAACAAATTCCCAACATCACCAAAACAAAATAAATCAAAAGATGTAAGAAACTTACAGCAGCACCAACTCACAATGCCTCCCCCCTCGAAGCCAGAGGAACCGACCCCAAGCACACCTAAAACTCTGAAGCCGACGACGAGTCGGAATGAAACTGCATCGACATCTATGAGCCGGAAATCACATCAAATCCATCGATAAACACACCCGAGCCGTTGAATATGAGCACACCAATGCCAAGGCGGACCCCGAAGCCAGAACCAAGCCACAAACATCACCGAAAGCACCATATCCGACACCACCGAGCTTAGATCGCAAATCCAGTCCACCAGAAGATAATTCACACTGACACCTAGCAAAAAACCTGAAGCAGGAACACCGATTCCACTACTGCTCGAACCATAGCAGAGGAGAGAACTCGAAGTTGAAAGGAACGACTGAGACAGGAATGAGGCTGGACCATGTGAATCTGACACCCAACGTCGCCGATCCAAGGCAAGGCAGTCGTCGCCGAGGCCGAGCCAGATTGGCTAGAGGGGGGGGGGAGAAAGCACGAAGGGAAAACCTAGGTGTGTGGGAGGGGGAATAAACCGCCGCTTAGAGGCTAGGTCCACCAGTGACAATCACTAGTCAATGTGATGTATTGATTAGTATAAAATTATTATTTTTTTATTAGATGGATAGAAATTTAAATATTATTTTTCTTGGGAAACAGATTATTGGATAAAGTCATGTAATTTTGGGGTGAATAATGATATTCATGAGATGTTTTATTAGATTAAAGTATTAATAAGGTTTTAATATAACATAAAAGGTTATTTGGGAGGAATCCAATTATCTTTTTTTTATATAATTTGATAGGGTATGATATAACCTTTGAGGTTAAAACCTTCATTCAAGTTGAGGTTATTGAGGATATTTGGGATATATGGTCATTGATTTAAATAATGGCATATGTTAGACCTTCGATTTCATTATCGAATTTGCGAGATTAATATATTCATATTCTTTTTGGATAATATCATACTTTTTTATAAGAGTTTTGGATTTAATGAATATATAAGCAATAGATTATTAATCTTATTTGGATTATACAATCTGTTAAAAGTAAATTCTAGTGCTTCAGGAATAAAAAAATTCTTTTTTCGGGAAATTAATTTATTGGCGTAAGTGATGAATTGTAAATTGATCTTAGTAAAACCAAAGGATGAAATCATGCTAATTAAATACAAATATATTAAATAAATATATTTCCGTATATTCTTGGAAATTAATGGAACTCCTCAAAATTAGGAGAAGGATCTTGAAATAAAAATGTTATCTTATTACCTTCATATCTGTAGAATAAAATGGTCTTTTAAGTCATCAAATATGTACGGTTATTGGATTTTTAACATTAAATTAATCATTTAATTTCTTGGGACCAATAATATCTATTACTATCTATAATTATTTAGGATTTTATTCCATGTCCATATCTTCATTTTCACCAATTTTCTCTTATGTGGAAACCTTCTGAAGTGATAAATTTCATATTTCCATTTCCCTTTTTTAAGTGAATGTTCTTTTAACCCTTATTATGATTTGGTTTTATCCAAAAATAAATCTCCAAACTCTTGATTTTCGAGATCAAGGTTAAATTTCAAGGACTCAATTAATTTAATGGTGGTAGAATGTAAAACCATAATATGTTAAAAGATAAAATTCATGTTTGATATAGAATATGACACACAAAAACAGGATTAGAAAATAATGTAAAACCCAAAGACTTTATGATATATTTATTTTTAAATAAATTTATTCTCAGTGATATCTAGTGGAACACGCAACATCGAATATAAATCATCTATAATAAACCAACCATTAAATTGGTATGAATTAATAGGAATAATTAAATTATAAAAATTATAAGGTTTACATATATAAAAAATAAATCAAATGATTTAATTTTTATTTAAACTAAAATAATATTCCTTGAAAAGAAAAAGAAATATTTTTTGAAAAACTATATTTTTCTAAATAGAGGGTTAGTCGTGCCTTGAGAACATAATTTAAAGTTAATTTTTACTATATTTAGAAAATTCATTTTAAAAAATCAACTTCATTTTTGAAATCAGAATATCAAAATTAAATTATGATGATTTTTTTTGGATTTTTTTTGAAATATTTTAATTTTCAATAAATAGTGAAAAATAATTATTTTCATTTCAATCATTTTTTATAATTAATTTTGATATAAAAACTTTGTAAAAATTTGAATTATTTTATTTTGTAAAACAATTTCTATGAAACTACCACAGATTTAATTTAAAAATAAAAATTTCAACATCATTGAGTTGAATTTGGGTAAATTGATTCCATTTTTAGAATAATAATATTTTATATTATCTAATATTGTCAACCTAAATTTTTACGAAAATTAAAGGGGAAAGTATTTAAAATTATTTACCATGGTTAAGGTAAAAATGGGTTTATTGAGGGGTTACACATTAAATATAATAGTTAAAAATGGAAAAAATCTAATTCTTTTTGGATGGCCACATTTCTACAATATATCTTATAATGTTATAAAATAAACCATTTTGGAGCCTTTTTTCATGTTATAAAAGGTGTTTTTAATTCTTTATTTTCAAAAACACCAAGTGTGTCCTTCCCCCCACTTATAAAAGTCTACCCCCATACATATAGTTTATAAATATCCAAAAACCATTCATTCAAAATATACATTTCAAAATAAATTCTCTAATTTTCTCCCATAATCCTAGAATCATTAGTTTTTCATAATTCCATCATAGGAAATATTTTGGGGTAAACCAAAAAATTTTGTCTGAAGAATAGTTAACGTCCTTAATCGAGCATTTTATTGTGTTTCATCCTCTAATCATTAAAAATATTATTAAACCATTATGAAATAAAAAAATTGTAATATTATATATAATGATATTTCTATATGTTTAGGTCATGACTTACAATAATATCATCCCCAAAAAATGGGAAATGAAACTGTTGATCATGTGTTTGACATACCACCATCTCACAAACCAACATAATTCATTTTATATCACAACATCTCATAGATGGATATAATTATTTATATAATGTTCATATAAGATATTTATGAAATAAATATCCTTAAATAATTGATAACGTTGTTCGTGTGTATGATTGACTGTCCTCTCACGAAGAGATGTGATTCATTTTTCACTAACATATTGAATGAATGGTAATAAAGGATATATTTTATGATTATATTTTATATATATGACATTATATTAATTATTTAAAATAAATATAAAGTAAAATTTCTTACCCTTTCACCCATTAAGGAAATTGTGATGTTTCTCGTGCGTAGGTCGACCTACCATCTCCACAATGCGATGTGATTGATTCTCCAAGCTAAAAATTAAAAAATGATTCTAGAAATGTATCTTATGAAAAAAATTATATTAATAACATTAATATAATTATTTATATTATTTAAATATATCCTATTTTTTGGATTCATAACCTTCATGATACAACATGAATGGGAAAACAAGACAATTAACACCCAAAACAACATTGATAATGAATGATTATTAACGAATGGGTAATAAGATGTTATAATTGGAACATATATGATATTGAAAATATTAATATGGTTATATTATAAGTTAATAACATTTATAATATCACTATATAAGAGGTTAAATAATTCTCAACTAAAGATAAGCGCGAGGTAAGAGGTTTCTTAACTCAATTTCATTTCATTGGGTTATACGACTAGTTCTAGACTATATTATGCCAAAATTATTTTTCAAATTAATTTTCATTGATTTATATTTTATTTAAACTTTTATTTTTATGGATTTAAATTTTTTACAAATAATCACCACATTTATTAATTCTCTCATCCATGATATGTACTTTGTAATGGTTTCATATCGATCTTCATTGTTTAAGACACATGGTTCCTTCATGTACCAAATTTCATTTGAATGGTTTATATATTTCCCCTATAAATTTTATATCATGAATCATTCATTAATTTTGATAGTTTTAGTTAATATATTTCTACTTCATTCATGGGATGTTATGATTCCAAATATACCAAATCTATAAGGGATTATATTTCATTATCGTTTTAATCGAGATTTCTTATGCTTGAATTTCTATTGAAGGAAATTATTTGATCATAATATAATAATCCCATTATATTTTTTATCTTCTGTTTATTATTTAATATTCCATGTAATATTTCATTTTTTCCTCTTTGGTATTTATAATTAGTGAGGAAATACTTTTTATGAAAATTTATCTTCATTTCTCTCTTCGATCGAGTAAATTTTTTCTTAGAAATCCATAATTTCTGAAAATATTTTTAAAAATGTTTTACTATGATTGTTTAGAGTGATTTATACCCTTAATTGGATTTTTTTTAAAAGTAAAAATATTTCCATTTTTTGTACAATTAAATTTTTAAATTTTCTTATAAAAATGTTAAATGAATATTTTTTAATGGAAAGGATATTTTCCTCAAGAAATGGTCAATGCAATCTTTCTAAATTATTTTTCATCTAAGATGACCTCATTGGTGTTACTCAAAGTGAGAAGTATAATTCAATCAATTTTTTTATTATTTTAAAAATTATTTTTATAAAATGAAACAAAAATTTATATTTTTGATTTATTATAAAGTATGTATATGTCCCTCTCACATATATACCTAGTTTATTTTTCCTTCCTTTGACAGAGAAATACGCGCCTTATGATGATTTATAAAATTCATTCATTATGAAATTTATTTTTATTATGATACGGAAAAATATTATGCAACCCATTTTTCTTTCCATGTGTAATTTTTATGATGTTCCATATGGTGGATTTCATTTATGTGGTAGAAAAAGATCATAAACATGTTATGATGGTTTTTTACAGCTATCTCTATAATGAATTGGGTGAATCTCTTGTCCCATGAGGCATCATGTATGAAATTAAGAAGTAATCCTAATCCATTATGATAATTTTATAGGAATGTTATTTTGTTTTGGTAGTTATTTCTATCTCATTTTTATTTTATATTTTATATTGCTTCCACATTTCCTATGTCACCATTATTTTATGACATAATTTTCTTTATGTTATGCTTTAATGAGATTACTCATGAGCCTTCCCTTTATTTTATCATGATATAATTTTGAGTCACATGCCATGTTTTCTTATAATTTTTATCCTATTACTAGGATTTTTATATTATACCATTTTTATGTATTATACAGGCCATTCCATAATGTTTAAGAGCTCACAAGTATTTAAGAGCACATTATGGAGAATAAGTTTTTTATTCTTTTAGTATCACTTTGAGTTATTATGAACCTATTCCTTTAAAGACACTAGGCCTTTATGATCCATATGTCGTATTAGTGGATATTTATTTTTATAAATCATGTAATAATATGTGTAAAAGGACTATGTATTAATATCTTCATTTTTGTTTTAATATGACCCATTTAGTCTCAGATGGTGTGTTATTATATTATATTTATGAATTATTTTTTATGATTTAATACATACCCCACTCTAGTCAGATCACTTTTCTAACACCCGAACATTTTCGGTTTTAGGTTTCTTCCCTAAACATCCAAGATAAATAGGGAATGGATGGCTGAATTATCCAACTTCCCCACCTGAACTTAAGGATTTTGAATAATTATGATGTCCTAATTTTTAATGAAAAATATGTGAGGGAAAAAAACAAAATGTGTGATTGATGTGATAATGGTGAGATGATGATATGGTATATATATTGGGGGTCATCAATGGTGGGAGGAGAGAATGAGGTTGATGTCTATAATGTTCACAATAACCTACTATGATAAAAAAATTTAGTACAAATTGTGATGTGGATATGTTTTTTATGGATGTGGATATGTGGTTTTGTGATTAAGATGTATTTATATGACCTAAGTATGTATGGATATAGTTATAATTACATGTGAGGTATGGGAGTTTCAAGATGGTTTTCATAAGGGTATGATAGTGAAAAGCTAATAGACAAGTGGCGTGCAGTACCCACTTACTGTATTATCCAGTAGTTTTTATTTTTTTGAATTTTATGATTGATTATTTTTGTTGGAAGGGTTATATTTTATGACACGAAAGTATAGAATGTGATCTTCATTAGTGAGTGTGATTATTAAATGGGTTGTAGGAACTTATTTTTTAGTAGGTAGAGGTGTAGGTGGAAGAGTTTCCCAGAGTTGTTGAGGAGTTTCTGGATGTTTTTCCCAATAGTTTTTAACCCAACCCTCATGATGTGATATCATGTTTAAGATATATTTACAAACTAATATCTCTTTTATCTTTATTTATCCATATCATATGGAATATTTTGATCTATGGGAGTTGTAAATTTGGATTGGTGGTTTTACCAAAAAGGGTTTCATCTGGCCTCATGTGTTGTCGCGTGATGCTCCAATATTATTCACCAACAATGATTAAGGTGGTTTGAGGTTATGGATATACTAATCAAACATGGATTAGGTGATGGTTAAGTAATTTTATCCACATTTTATGATATATTATATATTTGATTAGTTGAAGGGAGATATTTTTTTTTTCAAATATTGATATGTGGTTTGGGTATCATCAAATAAGGTTAAATATCACTCATATCCCAAAAATGATTTCATATGACATAAAAAACAGTCTTAGTTTAGGGTTATATCGTTTTATGCCTTGAACACCCCATATGTTTTCATGGGACTCATGAAATCAATGTTTCATGATTTATCAATCTATTCATTATAGTGTTCATCGATGACATTCTGTTATACTCGAAGTCCATGGAAGAACATGTTGAGAATCTTAGGGACATTTTAAAAGTACTTCAACACCATAATATCTATTTAACATTATTTAAGTGAATGTTTTAGATTTTTGAGGTTCATTTTATTATGAATTTTGTATCTCGTCACAATGTGATAATTGAGTAATTAATTATTGATGTGGGAATTTCGTAGGAATTATCCAATAATGTGAGGGTTATATAGTTCCTAAGAATCATGAGATATTTTTATAGATTTGTGTAAAATATCTCACAGATTGTATCCATGATACAAAATCAACTAGAAAGTGATGGGATATTTTATATATATCAATCTATGTCAAAAATATTTCAACTACCTAAAAGTTAGACTGATCATCTCCCACATTCTTTTGCTTTTCGAGAAGGGTGTTATTTTTAAGGATTAATATGATGTTTATAATATTAGTTTGGGTTGAATAATAATGAATACTAAGGTAGTTATTTCATATGGGTATATAAATTTAAATTCCCACATGAATAACTATATTACCAATGTTCTCAAGTTGGTGGCAGTGGTGTTTTCTTTTCTGTTGTGACCACATTAACTCATTGATGAAATCTTTGTGGTCTTCATTGATCATAAGAGTTTGTGGTATATTTTCTCTTGTTAGGATTGGAATATGCATTAGTGGTGGTAGATAAAGTTATTATTGGACTATGAAAACAATATCTATTATACCCCAGGTAAAGGGAATGTAGTTCCTGATGCACTGAGTAGTAAGTCACATGGAGATATTGTTTGAGAGTTTAGATATTTCATGAGAGTGATGAAGGAGTTTTAAATGATGAATCATTATGTTGATGAAGATGGCGGTAGAGTTTTCCTATACCAAATTATAGTGAAATTACTCTAATAAAACCAATGGAGGAGTCAAAGTGAATTTACTTAGAGATAAAAGTGATTTGTGTTCACATATTCCATGGTGATGCTCTTGGGGGTGGTCAAATAATTATTGACATTTTGTATTATTTCAAAGGACTTTTTTCATTGGAAATTTGTGGGTAATTTCCTTATTAGTTTTATATCCCATACTTGTAAGTTTATCTTAGTATATCCAAGATGTATCATGGCATGATGTGTTAGATATGATGTCCAAGAATAAAAGGGTATGCAGAAGAGTTCATGTCATGAGGTTTGGGTTGTTAGTCTGTGAATGTTTAGTAACAGATTCAAGGTATCCTCTAGATATTACCAAGTATAAGAAGGAGAAGATATCAAAATATTTCATTGTCAGTTTACCTTGACACCAAGGGGGTATGATGTTTTTTTGGTGATCATGGATCAATTGGAAAATTCAACTCATTTCACGGGGATGGGGGAGTCATGTGCCACAGATTCTTTGGTGATGCACAATATAGATGAGATAATGTGTCTTTACATGGTATTGAAGACCATCATCCTGATTAGTGTCCTTGCTTCAGCTCAGGAGTCTTGGTAGGTCTTCAACAGGATTTTGGTGTATTTTTTATAATAATAACTTTATTATTCCATTTTTAGGGCGTCATTTGAGGCATTGTAAGAGAATAATTGTATACACATTTTGTGATAAACCTAGGTTAGAGATTCATTTGACCTTTAGACTACACATGACATAGAGAAAAATCAAGAAGGATCAAATGATCCAAGTGCATTTAAAGGTAGATTAAGTACTTTATAATTCTTAATCTACTCAATGGAGGAGACCCTTGTATTTTATGGTTAGACATTATGTGTTCCCAAGGGTTCCTTCCTATCACATGTTGTATTTTTTTTGCCTAGGGAGTAAGATTTATCCCTAGTTTATTGCAACTTTGGAGATGTTGGTATGCATCATCGAGGTACCTTATTGGTTTTCACTTCTCATGAATCTTGATTGGATCCATGATTTCTTTCACATGTCACATCCTCTTTGATATTTTCAAGAATAATATCATTCCATTTATTAGCACGGATTATATATATAGCATGACATGACATTCATGGGGTGGCTAGTTTGGATTCAAGTTTATAGAAACAAGGTGTTGTGTATGTGATATATTCCCTTGGTACATGTTTTAAAGAGGTTTTGTGGTTTTGAGGAATATATGTGGGAATGTGAGTTATAAATTCAGGTGTAATATCCTGGTTTGTTTGATGAATAATTATTTTTGCAATAATAACTATGACCATGGTGTGTTTGATATGATAGTTTTTTCTGATTATTTATTTATACTTCTTCTTTATAATATTTTTTTGGCCTATTCATAACATGATCCTTTTTAGAGATATCTCACAGGGTGTCTTTCCATCCCTTTTATTTTCCTTTTCAAGTTTGGTTTTGATTATTGAGGATGAGAATCATTTTAGACATGCCTAATGTAATGGCCCATGATTTTCCAAACCCACTCAATTCAAATTTTTATATATTTTGGGGGGTGGGGAATGTAGATTGTATGGTTATTTTTATAGGTTTACAGGGTCTTTTATCATTTAAAGCGAGGTTTTAAATTAATTCTTCAATTTTAAGTTTTGTTTTTAAATTTTGGGTTTATTTCAAAAAATTTAATAAGGATATAATTACCAATATATTTTAGTCATTTTTCTCATTTTTAACAGGAATTCACATGTGTAGATTTTTAGAACCCTCTACACATGGTAACCCCATCCCCTACGAAGAGGTCACTGCCCTGAGGTAGAGCCCTAGTCATGGAAGGAGCTGTTTCCAGCCGAGATGGCAGAGCGTCCCAGAGGGTGATGACCCGATCAGAGTGATCCTTCTGTTAGAGGAATTTTCCTATTTTCAAAACTTATGATTCATTTAATAAATGTGATATTTTTTCTATGAATAATTTCATTTTGTAAGAAATAAATGTGGTTTTATAACAGTAATATGTGAAAATATATGTGTCACGCATTTCATAAAATTTATTCATCAATTTTTTTGTAAGGTTATATTTTGATTTCAATAGAGTACCCTATATTTTATAAGAGTCATTTTATATTTCATAAGTGCAACTATTGGATTTAAGAAATGTATTTGGATATTTTCAGAGTATTTTATATTTTATAAGAGTTTTTTTTGAAAATTTAACTCTTAAATTTTATAAGATTCTTTTGATACTATTGGAATTACCCTTATAAATGGTTACTAATTTATAACAAGTAATGAATGTGATGCTTCCATTTTTTATAAACTATGATGATTCCCATGTTGTACCAAAATAATCTTCCCCAAATGAAATACATTAATATTGATATTTTCTTAATGTGTTTCTATTTAATTACCATGGTGTTGTATATAGATGTGTTATTTTATTATAGATAGGGAGGGGAAGTAATGAAGTGGTATAACTATTATTTTGGTGAGATTGTAAGGTAGGTATTGTAGATAATGATCTGTTTTGAGGAAATTATGTTGGATTTTGGCATGGATTACAAGGAGAGAGTGGTGATATATGTTTATGTATTATTTGATGAAGGTTATACATGCATGGTGTCCTGGAATGAAATGGAAATAATGAACATGAATCTGGGAAGAGGGACTAAAATTAATAAGTGTAGGTAAATTTAATGCTGGTAATAATTGAAATAATCAATTAATCATTAGGAAAAAAGTGGGTGGGGTCTTTGGAATGGTTAGTAATTAAATATGATTAATGAATAACATAATGATTATAATTTTTATGGTAAGTGGTAAATTTAGAAATGATTAATTTTTTGTTTAAAGGATGTTTATGGTTGATTAAATGATTGTTTTGTGTGGAATAAATAGTGTAATTGATGTTATAGAATGGGGGAAATTGTTAATATGATATTATTTAGATGTAGTAATAGTTATGGGACAATTTAATTATTTTCTAATGTGACCTTTTAGGTTTGGCCTTTGTGTGGTTACAGTGCAATTATGATGTCATTTCTTATGATTTCATATGCTCCCCACCCAGATTCAATAAAGTTACCAATTCCCAAATGTTTTTTCTCTAGGTATCATATTCCAATAACAAGTATTAAAAGGGAATTGATTTATTTACTTCTCCATATTCCCCAATCTTCCTTCTATATTTGGGATGACTATGGGTGCCTAATGTTTATTTGGATGGGCTATGATATCCAAAAGTCAAAAGTATAATTGATATGATGATGATGGGATGATGATGTGGCATATATAGTGGGGTTAATATGTATTGGAAGAGGGAATTGTAACACCCCAATAAATTTTAATATATTTATCTTTTAATAAATTAAATCTCTTCTGTATATTGAAAAACATGAAACCCTGACTCTAAATGGACTTTAATATAATATTCCATTATAAAAAAGCTCTTAAATTGGAGGGTTTGAAAAAACTATAAAAATTAGAAAAATTATACTATTTACACATTTTAAAAATAAATTCAAAGGCTACATACTATTTATATATATATATATATTAATAACCATTTTAAGGAAAATGAAATGCTTTCTGAAAAAACAATATTTTTCTAAAAGGTAATTTAGTCATGCTTTGAGCCCATAATTTAAAATTTATTTTTGACATATTATAATTTTTAATTTAAAAAATTAAAATAATTTTCTAAATTATCAGGTTATTATTAACTTATGATGAAACTTTAGGGATTTTTTTTGAAAATATTAATTTTTTTGTTAAAAGTGAAAATACCGATTTTTATAAAATTATATTTTATTTTTAATAATTTTAGTCCCATTATTAATTTAATTTGATTTCAAATTAATAAATTTACTATTTAGTTATATTTAATACAACTAATAAAACTAAAACCATATTGATATAGTATTTATTATAAGTTTTATGTTAGGCTTAAAAATACATTTTTCCATAAAATTGTTTCAGAGTGCATAATGTTTCTTCAATTTATTTAATTAAAATAACCCCTATTATGTAATGATTAAAATTAATAAATATATATATATATATATTAAATTAAATTATTCTAATTATTATTTTTTATAATATAGTTATAATGTGTTCATCATTACCATAAAAATGAATTTCTTAAAAACCCATTTTCTTTGACACATATGTGGGTTTGATTTTAAATTAAATTCTGAAACTTTTTGGAGTTTAATTTAGATAAGTAGACTAAATATTTTGAATAATAATACTTTATATTTTATTATAATGTTATCTTAATTTTTTAACGTAACGAATAGAGAGAAAAGTAAAAATTGTTTACCATTGTTATGGTAAAAACAGGTATACTTGGGGTTAAACTAAAATGATAAGCGCCAAAAATGAACCAAAATTTTTTAATTACTATTTTAGGGACATATGTATACCTTATATAATATAAGTTTCTAAAGGGTCCATTTGTTATACTTTTTAAAGAAAAAATTGTGGGAGGAATTCACCCTTTTCAAAAATTAAATGTGTATTATCTCCCCAACTAATAAATGCCCCAACCATATGTTCTCCTTTACACACATCCAAAACCCGCTGGATAAAAAAATAAATATCCTATTAAATTCATTAATTCAATCCCCTAATCCTTGAAAACATGTTTGTTCATAAATCCAATTTCAATGGAATTTGGAAATAACAAAAATGTTTCTTAAGAAGAGGTAACATCCTTAACAGAGCGTTCTATTTTATTTCATATTCCATGCCAATAAAATATTATTAAAACATGATTATATAATAACCAAAATATTTTAGATATACTCAAATGTTTTTATGTTAATTTAATTACCTACAATAATATCCTCCTCCCTTAAATGGGAAACGAAGCCGTTGATCGTGTGCATGGCAGGATACCACCTCACAAACTGATGTAATTCGTTTCTTATAACCACTTATCACAGTTGGATATAATGATGTATATTGTGTTCATATATTATATTTATGGTATAATTATACTTATTTAATCCTAAATTCATATATACTTTCTTACTTTCCATTATTTAGTGAATATGATAATGTCGATCGTGTGTAACGCAGACTATCGCCTCAAGAGGCAATTTAATTCATTTTTAACATATGATTTACAAGGAAGGTAATAGGGATTAATATGATTTTGATAAATGATATTAATTAAATATTTAAAATTACATAAATTACATATATCATAATATTTATTACCTTAACATCCATTGAAAAATGACAAAGTTGTTCGTGTGTACGGTAGACCACTACCTCTTGTAGTGATGTGATTCATTTTTCTCTAATGCTTTAAATGGATGGTAATAAAGAATTAATTTAATAAATATATGTGACATATATGACCTGATATTTATTCATTAAAATAAAAATAAAATCCAATTTCCTACCCATTCACCCATCAAGTAAATGATAACATTACTCGTGCATACATACGACCTACTAGGTCCACGAAGCGATGTGACTCATTATCCATGATCAAAATTTGTTAATGACTCCAATGTTGTATCTAATGAATATATATATATTTATAAAATTAATATAATCATATGTATGATTTAATTATATAATATATTTTATATCTATAACTTTCATGATAAAACGTGATGAGGTAACACGGAAATTAACACCAGAACATTAGTGATAATGAGATATTGTTAATGCATGTGTGATAAGATGTTATAAAATGGATCATATATGATATTATAAATGTCAATATTATTATTTTATAAGTTAATAATATGTTTTAAACAACAATATATGAGTTTTAAGAGCACTCAATAAAATTGAAGTGCAATGTAAGAGGTTTATTAACACAATTTCCACTCACTGGTTTATACAACTATTTCATTGAATATATTATTCAAAAAATAATATGTGAAATGAATTTTGGTTGATTTATATTTTATTTAAACATTTATTTTAGTGGATATAAATTTTTTATATGCAATCACTATATTCATTAACCCTCACCTAAATGATACAAAATTTGTAATGGTTTCCTCTCAAACTTCCTTCTTTGAGACACATGTTATTTTATGCACCTAATTTCTTTTAAATGGTTTATATACTTCCCAATTACATACCATAAAATAAATAATTACTAAATATTGGTATTTAATTATAAAATTAAACTAATTCATTCATGGTAAGTTATGATTCAAAATTTACCAAAGTAGTAATGGTTTATGGTTCAATCTCTATTTTAGAGTGATTTCCTATACTTGAATTTCCATTGTGGGAAATTATTTGATGTATAATTAACCTATTTAATTTTATTATCCTATATTTATTCATGAAATTTTTAATTAATTTTACCATTTACTATTTTTGGTACTTAAAAGGATTGATAATATTCTTTTAGGAAAATTCGACTTCATCTCTCTCTTTGGTCAAAAAAATTTTTCTTCTAAATCCAGGTTTTATAAGAATGTTTTAAAAAATGTTTTACAATTATTTCTAAATGAATTTTTACCCTTTAGTTGGATTTTTACAAAACATCTTTACAAGAATCTCCACATCATTTTCCAAATGGAAATTTTATAATTTTATTGCAAAAAAATTGAATGGAATCATTATTTTCTAAAGTATTCAGCAATAATGGAACTCTTTCACTATCTTGCCCACTAAATATTATATAGATTCATTTTTATATTTTAAATGTTATTTTCATTTTTTTCTTTAAGATTTTATAAATATTTATATTTTAAATAGGTGTTTTTAAAAATTTTAATGTAATTTTACCCATGAAATGTTCAAAGTGATCTTTAAAAATCATTTTCCATATAATATTACATCCTTTTATTTTTCTCAAGTTGAAAAGTTTATTTTCCTTAATAATGTTTTTATTATTTTGAAATTATTCTCATCAATAATAATAACCTTTTATGTTATGGATTTCTTCATATATATATATATATATCACATATATACATAGTTTACTCTCCAATTGACAAGTCATCCTTCTTTATGATCATTTATCAAATTCATTCCACATGAAATTCCCTTTTAATATGATATCTTGAAAGATTATACAAGACCTTTTATTTCCATGGGTAATTTTTATGTTATGCCTTATAGTTTATTTACTTTATATGGAACTCATAGATACTGAACATGTTATGAAACTACTTGAATACCAAGATATAGCAATGGACCTATAACCACAATTTTCCAAAACTATGGATATAGGTATTTATATAAAAAATATAGCCACAATTTTTCCAGTAATTTGGATATAATTAGTCTTTTCGATGGCTATAACCGTGGTTCTATGAAACTATGGATATATCAAGCACCCATAGCAATGGTTTATAAAAACCATGGTTATAGGTGATTTATTCAGAGGCTATATCCATAGTTATATGAAAAACATGGATATAGAGCTCACTTAGAAAAACAATTTTCATAAATCATTACTATAAGTATTTTTAGGACTACTGTAGATGTGGTTTTTGATGGAACCATGGCTATATCCTTCCCATATAGCCACATTTTTTGTAAATCATGGCTATAGGTTGTTTTAATGAAGCCAATAGGCATGGTTTTTATGGAACTATAGAAATATCTTGTATGTATAGGGACAATTTAGGAAAATTGTGGTTATAGGTTTCCTATGCCAGTACGTGAAAAAAATTCACATTGTAATATAGAGAGATGACCTATTGCCACATTTTTAACTATTTACATAGGTTTAGATATATATATTTATATAAAAATATATATACACACCACAAGTTGGTTGTGGTGTAGTGGTAGTTCATCTGGTAACTCGTAGAAGAGAAATGGAGATCAAATCCCCGAAGAAGCAATTTCTTTTACAAATAGAGGCACAAATTGATGGAGGTATAGAAATAGTTTTACACCATGGATATAGACCATATAACGATGGTTTAAACCATAGTTGTATCCCAATATCCATGGTGGACAACCAGGAGGGCTATTTCCATAGTTCCAAAAAACTGTGGCTATAGGTTCCATTTCCATGATGGAAATTGTGGATACATCCTATTAAAAGGATGGATATATATTTTTTCTATATAAATTATAATATGAAACAATTCCCAATAAAACCATTATAATATATTATATTCATGGTTTGATCCCTATATCAATGGTTTTGGACCATCCCAATAGACAAATTTTCTACTTGTGTGATGGTTGCACCCAGATAGCTCTCCAACAGACTGGGTAAAGCTTTAGTCTAATGAGACTTATGTATTCGTTTAGGGATTAAATCAAATCCATTATGGGTCTTTTTCCACCTTGTGATATTATCAACATATTTAGAGTTGAATCATGTTTATTTCTTATTATATATTTTTTCCACATTTCTTATAATTCCATGATCTTATTATGCCATGTTATTTATGACATGCTTCAATGTAATTACTCATGAAACTTATCTTTTATGATATTATGTTGTACCTTTGACTCCCATGTTATTGTTCCTTATCAGGTTTATTCCCTTTTTGGTCCTTTTAGTTCCCCCTTTTCTTTCATGTATTCCCTTGGTTGTCCTCTGCATATTTAGAAGATCAAATTGATTTTAGAAGATCACTATGGAGAATAAAATAAGGATTCCATGATAATATTTCCTTTTAAGTATAAAGAACTGTGTCTTCCAAAGACACTTGTACTTTAAAATTCTGGTGTTGTGTTAATGGATACTTACGTTTTAGAGTTGTGTAATAATACGTGTCGAAGGAATGGGTATTTATAGTTGTTATCAGATGAATGTTTTAGTTATTCTTTGGAAACAAGGATTAGAAAAAATTATTGAGAACCATAAGGATATTTATTAGTATATTTATATATCATGAACTAGCCTAATTATCGCAGTAACCAGATAACAGAGTTGATCCCAACATATCCCCAAGGGCATTCTTGACCCCTATTGGTTGGTGACTAGCACCAGTAATTATACAACATGAATGTTGGAATTATTTTTTTCACAAACATTGATAAATAATATAAACAAGTTAGTATGAATACCATGAGTACTTAATATGGAGTAGTGGACTTGAAGTCAATGAAGGATCAAGATCTATTAACCACTCCATGTGGCACCTTACCCATGATCAAACCTAGAGGAATATAATTAACAAACTCTTGAAGACATAGGTAGGGTCTGAGAAAAATTCCAATAGGATGTCACTAAGGACTCCATAATAAGATGCCAATATTTAACTAACAAAATAAAGATTTTATTTTTAATTTAAACTTTTTTTAGTTCAGAGCATAATAATAAAATTAATTATGCGAATTTAAAATGTTGGTAATACTTTAAACAAATACCTTAATAAAAAATTTATATAAAATAGTTTATATAAATTTAGACTTCATGTGTTAAATAGTTTATAATAAAGAATGGAATATATTTCAAATAAAATAATGAAAAACATGGTTATCTGAAAAAATGTATGATAGTTCTAGGCTATGTGATCCTCATACACTGAAATGTGATCATGAAAATATGTGTATATAGACTTCCCTATGAAGTTTTCCAAAGTAAACTCATCACTGTTCCTTTTGGGATATGACCTCTTATACTATGATTTTTTTTGTTGTAAAGCATGAAAAAGTGTGCCATCCCAATAAATAACTAACTATATAGGATTTAATGAACACTAATAATAACTAATGATGGTTATTATATTTTAAAAAAAATTTAAAATAAAATTCCACACATTTTATATTTCAATTATGTGAATTTACATATAAAAACAGATGCATGGGTTTTTAATCAAAACATGCATTTTCCCATGATCAGACCACACAGTTTCAATGAAAACCATTTTTATCAATGTTCTAAAATTAAAAAAATTGAAATAAATTTCAACAAATCAAATTCATTATTTAAATACAAAAATTTAAATTCCACATTTTCCTTTAATTTTAAAAAACATACCCCAAATTCAATTGAATTTGTAATTTTTCCCAATTTCATGCCAAATCTAATCCAAATCCTCTAATTCAATTGAATTGGGTTATTAATAAACCTATTAAGTTAAGTTTCAATATATTTAATTTAAATAACTCAATTTAATTTTTATAAATAAATTTATGGTTAATAAATTTTTTTCATCATAATAGAACAACCTACCTTTCTCATGAAAACACAAAGCCTACAACAGAACCCACCAACAAGAAAGAATGAGAAGAATATATAGGAACTAAACCTAAAAACATGATTAAAAAAAATTTTATTTAGATTCATCAATACCAAGATGATATATTCAAATGCAAGGAAGAAAAGATAAAGATACAAATATGAAGTGATAACACTTACCTATAAAGTAACACCGCAATCACAACATCGTTCAATTATTGAGAAGAATTACCCAGAAGGGTTTAAATAATACAAAATTATGACGTTAAGGGTCTTTGGTTGAGATAAAGGATTTTTGGAGAGTAGGAAATTGAATTTTCTGCCAAGATTCATATTGAAAAACAACACTTGGGAATTTAAATGACATGTAATCTAGTAACACATAATGTAATTGAAAAATCCCAAAAACACTGAAAAACCCATCACCATTTGTTAAAAACATGTTTATTATTGTTTTATAATTTACACATCATGTAACCATATTAAACAACATGTAAATCTCTAACATTCTATAAAAACTACAGTTTTTTTCTAAAAATCCCACAAATCTATGATTTCACAACTATAGGCTCCCTCTGAATTCCTTCTTTTCTTACCTAGTTAACAAAAAAGAAAAACTATGAATAGGTTTAAAATTCACCTATTAGAATGGTGATTTTGTAATAAAAAATCACCATGATAAAAAAAAATTTATCGTTGGAAATACTATCAGGAATATTCCACATCAGAAAGGGGAGGCCAATAGTCTCCCTTCATCTCATGTTAAAGCTACGCTGTAATCAGATGCTTCATTAGAAAAGGGGTTCAAGGAACATGCATCCAAAATGAAGATTCTTTAGATAGTGTTAGACTATACATAGGGATAGGATACAATTCCAGTGACTATGAGAGGTACCATTTCTTTTTTTTCATTATTAGTGACTTGTTTATTTGATACTAGGGCATGTCTTTATTTATTTGAATTTCATTGTTAATCAACTAAATCTTCCAATGTAGTTTTTATTATGAGATGGATGTTTCTACTCCCTTTTTACAAAGTGATATATTGGACTCTAAAGTACCTATTGTACTTTCTTCTTATCACATTACATGCTTTCTTTGATGTTTTTGGTTGTCAACATGAAACTGCTCAATGTCATATTTAGGATAGATTGGATCAGTTCCAATAAAGCCCGAATTGATTACTATCTTTAAAGGGTATCCTTTACTACACCCGATGGTGTATGTAATATCATTTAGGGGTTATAATTAACTAGAAATATGGTTACACAATTTGTAAATTCTAAACTAATAAAAAACCAATTTTTAATAAAAGTCAATGGGGTTTTCACCAATTTTGGAATTTGTCAATCCCATGACGTTTAATTAGGTTATACATTATGTAAAGTCCCAAATTTTGTATTCAAATAGGCATTTTGGATGAAATTATATTTATTAATTTTTGTAATTCCTTAATCTTGACACAAGAGACATCCCTAGGTGATTTTAGAGCCCTGAAATCCTTACGATTCATCTCGTTCAACAGTTGAACGTTGTTGCGATTGCGGCGTGACTCTACGTGTAAGATTCTACCAATATCTTATTCTATTTAAAGTTTCTTCTTTGGATTTAGATATATCAAATTTGGATTTATGGATCTAAACCTCATGTCATTGAATTTTGTTTCTAGGTTGAGTTCTTAGATCTTCAACAGCTTCATTCTTATTAGTGGGTACGGTTGCGGGCTTTGTGTTTCTATGAGAAAGGTAGGTTGTTCTGTTATGATGGTCAAATTTGATTAACCTGGAATTCATTGATTTAATTTAATTTTTTTTAACTAAATTCAACTTCTTTATACGAATTTAAATTAGTTTATTAAAATCCAAAATCCATTGAATTAGAGGATTTGGATTTTATTTAGCCTGAAATTGGGAAAAAACCTCAATTCCATTGAATTGGGGTGAGTTTTTGAAATGGATGGAAAATTGTGGAATTTAAATTTTTTAATTTAAATTATGAAATTTATTTATTGAAATTGATTTCATTTTTGTATTTTAGAAAATGGATTAAAATTGTTTTGATCGAAATACAATTGTTTTATCTTGGAAAAGGGTATGTTTTGATTAAAACCCCATGTCTTGGTTTTTAAATTGAAATTTTAACATTTGAAATTTGGAATGAGATGAATTTTATTTTAAATAGTTTTTAAAATAAATTTCCCATCATTGGTTGTTATTATAGAACATAAAATCCAAGGTATTTATCAAGTTGTTAGGGAAACACTCTTTTTGATGCTTTGCCACTAAAACAAACATAGTGCAGCACGTCACATCCCCGGTTGGATAATGATGAGTCTACTTTGTCCTATGTTATTGGGACATGTGTCCAAACATATTTCCATGATCACATTCGAGTATGTGAGGATTTCATAGCCTAAAAATGTCATACATTTTGGCAGACGACTAAGTTTCTCATTGTTTTATTTCAAGTATATGACATTGTTTGTTATGAATCATTTTACACATGTTGTTTGAATTCATATAGACTATTTTATATAATTTTTTTTAATCCATTTGGGTAAAGTATTTACCTAATTTAAAATATAAATCATGAGTTGTTTTAA
The DNA here is from genome assembly GCA_963277665.1 of Viscum album. Lineage (NCBI taxonomy): Eukaryota > Viridiplantae > Streptophyta > Magnoliopsida > Santalales > Viscaceae > Viscum > Viscum album. The sequence continues at coordinate 297,308,775 of OY728137.1, read as the reverse complement.
CTATGCTATGAACTTACATAGGTGTTTATTAAAATTTAAATCTTTATTTGGATAGTTAAATGTTTACATATTGTTATAGAATCCTTATTGGGACCCTATTAGGATTTTATCCCACACACTACCTATGCCTTTAGGTGATTGTAGATTATCTTCTTCCAGGTTTGAGCAAGGCTAAGGTTCCCCTTGGTGGTGGTAGTAGTTATTGATCCCTGGGCTTAGAGAGTTACATTCATTTGAACATGGGTTCTTATCCTATTTTCTGGTAGTTTGTTGTAGAACATTAGGGTTGTTTACATGTTTGACTTATGGAACACTTCTCCCGACAATATTTTTCTTATATTCATACTGTCTTGTATATCTCCTTCCACATTTTTTAGAAAATATTGTTTCCACTTTCATTTTTTATGATACTAGGTGCTAATCACCAACTGATAGGGATCAGAAACACCCTTTAGACTATTTTGGGATCATCTCAGTTATCTGGTTACCAGGGTAATCAGCCTAGTTTTCGGAATTATAAATATAATTATATTTATAGAAAAATATCCTAGAATTTTTCTAAATTTAGAGAGAGTGTTTTTCGAGAAATTATATCCATGTATGGATAAAACAATTCGATTTGGTTCTTTATTAGATACACCTAGGGGTAATAACTAAAAAAATGGTATATTGAGCTTGACTTGGGTGTCACTAAGTACATGAAAACATGATCTACTATACACCTAGTTTGACTCTCTCAGGTTATTTTCTCTATAAATTACAAAACTCTTTATGAACCATCTTGAATGAATTTAATAGATTGTTACCATCAATGGAATTGGTTAAACCAAAAGTTTATTTAGATGATAATTCTAAGTTTGATCATAAGTTCTAAACCATTACTATAACTTTTTATTATTTAAGTAATGTAAGTCTAAATGATTTAGTGTATTTTTATTGACATTTGTTAAAATATGTCCCTTGGGTTTAGTAAGTGTTTTAGTCAAAAAAAATATTTGAGGAATAATTCCTTTATGAAAATAAGTTTAATGGTGCTTGTAACCTATATGGATTATTCTATATATGTTGTTAAGGAAATAATATTCAATTAACATTAGTTAATGTCATGTGAAAACAATATGTATTTGAAACCTTAGTGGTTATAAACTTAATTGGTGATTAAGTTAATTTTGGGAATGTTCATCATATTTTTGGGAATGTTATAGGACTTATATAAAAATTCTTTAAGAAAAGGATGATTGTTATCTTTGGCGACAACCCATTACATCTAGCTTGGCCGAGGGCTTGAACCCCCAACCAAAGGATGATAAGGGTGCATCACCTATAACAAGACTATGTAATGCGATTTTAGTATAAGATGATTTTTAATTAAAAAATTTTGTGGATAAATATTAAGTTGATTTTTGGAAACATATTATAAGATCATATATTTTTTATTTTCTTCGATTTTTTGGTTATTAATTATATTTTGAGAAGTATTTTATTGGGATGAGATATACATATAACCTTCAGGTTTTATATAAAAAATTATTTGGGAAGAAAGATATCAAATATTGGACATGTATGTTCAATGTGTATGAGATAAAATTTAATGTTAAAACCTTCTTTAATGTTGAGATTATATAGGTTATTTGGGATATATGATTATTTATTTAAGGAATGATTTATGTTAAACCTTTGGTTTTACTGTTTAATTTTTGAGTTTAATATATTCATATTCATTTTGGGTATCAACTAACCTTATGATAACCGTTGTGGTTTTAATAAATATAAAAGGAATAGGTTGTTACAATTTTATTGATCTTATGGTCCATTAACTAGTTAATCTCAATTTTTCAAGAATAAGAAAATGAATATTGGATATTAATTTCTCTTAGAGTAATAAATAAAGTGAAAAATGATCAAAGTGCAGTGAAAGGACGAATTTTTTTTATAAAATAAAATGATATCAATTAAGTATTTTTTTTGTCTTATCTATATTAATGGGAAAACAATACACCCTCAACTCCAGGAAAGGGATATTAAAACAAAACAATTATCCTAATACATTCCTATATAGTGAATCAAGGGTATTCTAATTCATCATAGATTTATGGTTTTATGGTTGCTAACCATGTCTTGATCATTTACATCTTTGTGATCAACAGTTTCTATCAAGCTCTATATTTACTTATAAATTTATTCCCCATAGATATTTTCACTTATCATAAATTTTTCCTAACTTGGAATGCTATATGTGTGTTATTCTAGATGAACATCGTATTTCCCATTCCTAATTTAAATTGTAGGTTTTATTAAACCTTTTTTTAATAAACGTGAGTTATTTTTTTTTTAAAATGCCAAAACATTGATTACCGAGTAAAATTTTAAATTATGAGGATTAAATTTATTTAAGGGTGATATAATTTAAAAACCTAAGAATTTAGAATATAATTATCATTAGATAAATTTAATCTCTTAGATATCTTATAGAACCCAAAATTCCAAATGTAAATGAACAATAATATGGTATATTTTTACACCCTAGTCGTTAAATTTGAGGTTATTAATAGAACTATATGAATTGTGATAATTATATCTTTTAAAATTTTGTAAAATAATTTTAATAGTTATCTACTAATTAGAAATAAATTAATAACCATTTTATTGAAAAATAATTCTTTTTTGAAAATTTTTATTTTTCTAAAAGATAACTTAGTCACGATTTTCATTTATAATTTAAAATTATTTTTTTTAAAAAATTAGAATATTTATTTTAAAAAAATTATTATCATTTAATATACTGTAATATTAAAATTAAATTATGGGGTAAATTTTATATTTTATATAAAATATTATTTTTCCACTCAATAGTGAAAAATATAGATTATTATAAATTTTTCATTTCTTTTTAATAAATTAAGTCATATTATTATCTTAATTTTATTTAAAAGTAATAGAAGTATTAATCATTTTATATTAAACCCAATTAATTATACTTTAATATTTTTTATACTAGATTTTAGTATATGTTCATTGTTAGGATTAAATGTATTTTCCCAAAAAATTATTTTAAAATACATAACGTTTCACAATTTTAATTATTGGAAATTACACCTAATGAAGAATGAATAAATTAAATGTATAATATATATATATATATATATATTAATTTAAATTAATTTATTTATGATTACTTTTCTTATAGTTTATATGGGATCATCTTTTCCATATTAAGTGCATTTCTTGAAAACCGTTTTTAACACGTTTGCGGGTTTTATTTTAAAATTAGTTATTCCACTTAGGTGTGATGAATTTGATAAAATGGATTAAATATTTCGAATTATAATAATTTATATTATATAACATAATTTTTTACCATAATTAATAGTAAAAACATTAAAAATTATTTACCACAGTTAAGGTAAAAGGGGGTTTACAAGGGGTTAAATAAAATAATATAAGTGCTAAAAATGAACCAAAACTTCTATAATTACTATTTTATTTTAATATTTAAAACTTATATCACATAATATTCTAAAATAATCCATTTTCATCACTTCTCAAGAGAAATAAATGGGTGTAATTCTTTCTTTTCGAAAATTCCAATTGTGTACACCCCCCACAAATAAATGGTCACCTGTTTGTCTCTCCTTTCAAAATATCCCAAACAAAATTATTTATCCAATAACTACCCAAATAAATTGAATAATTCTGTAAAATAATGTTGTAATCCTTGGATTGTTCAGAAATCCAATCTAGGATGGCTTTTGGTGAAAACCAAATGATGCTGTCCGAAGAAGACGGAACACCATTAATTACGAGTTTTATAGTATTTATTTTTTTACCTACTTAAAATATTATTAAACCATTATGATACTATATGATATTTATATTATATATACTAAGATATTTTTTTGTTTAGTTCATGACCCACAACCATATCCTCCACCCAAAAATGGGAAATGAAATCGTTGATTGTGTGTACGGAGGACTCCCTCCTCTTGAACTGAGGAAATTCATTTTCCATTGCTGCTTCTAAAGGATGGATACAATGATATATATATTTTTTATATATGTAACACCACAATATTCCATGGTACATTTCCCTTTGAATAATTTAATGGCTTGCATTGTACGCAACTTCGAGATTCTAACACACCGTGACCAATCAAACTAGCCATTATGAATAGTGACACCCACTTTTTGAAATTTTATAAATTTTACCATTCAAAATGGACTTTATTTTTGGATTCGGAATATCGAAATTATTCTAGGCTGAATTATTTGTATTTTATTGAAAACATTTAATTTTTGATGAATAGTGAAAAAAACTGAATTATAGTTTAAAACTGAATTTTTATTTAAATAATTATTTATTTTATTTAAATTTATTTTAGGTCAAAATAGATAAATAATACTGATATATTTTCAATGTAATTAATTGTAGTTAGTTTATAATCATTTTAGATATATAAAAATTTATTGATCTTTTAACAGTCTTTTACCCACCTCCTAGGAGCATTTGAAAATTTGAATAAAACTTAATTTTACCGCTTCTGTGAATTGAATTTCAAAATTCCGAGACACATAGTTGATATCAATAAGTAAAATGTGGTTCAATAAGATGAAAATAATTTTTGGTGAATAATATCTTTTTACTTTTATTTACCAAGGTTAAAAGTAAATAGTGTAATTATGGTTAAGAATGATATTATTATTACCCTAAAACATGTCTTAATTCTATTGGATAAGTATAATTTGACCAAAAACAACCTTAGGAATAAAATATTAACCTCTTTGGTCCACCTCGATTAGATTAGGATATTTATTATTATTTAATTCAAAGAAGAGTTAAAAGAGTTAAAATCAGAGTTTAATAACTAAAATATTTTTAATATAGGGTTAAACATAAGATAAATTTGACTATAAATATTCATTAGAAATATGAAAATATTTACTACATAATTGTACATTATTTATATTTTTTAGACATTAAATAATTTAATTTATTTATGACACAATGATGATGAAGTAATTACCTAATTAATAAAATATTAAAATAATTTATATTATAAATATCCAAATAAATGTAATTTGAGAGTTTTTATGAATTCTACTAATTTTAATGTTTAACAAGATATATTATAATTTCTTATATGAATTTATTTTGAAGTAATAATGCATTTATAAATTTAGAAAAAACAAAATACCAAATAGTGTCAAAATTGACCTAAAAGAGTTTTTAAAACAAATATTATATTAGTAATTGATATTCTATTCCTAAAAATATTAGGTTTGGCCAAAAGACTTATATAATGATATTTGTATCATTAATGAACCACTTGGGGTTCTCTTGGAATAATATAGTATGTTTATTAACCATATAATATAAAAATACAAAGAGACATGGTAAATGTAAAACTATTTAACTAAGAGTAAAATCTAAAAGATAAGGTTTATATAGTGACTCAAACCAGTCTAAAACCTATTGGTTGAGTGGTTTTATACCCATCCCCACCGTATATTTTAAATAATACATTTTAGAGCCATTAGAAACCAATAATTATTTTATTATAAAATAATATTTCTAGCTTTTCCTAAGGTTCCCTCACCCCTCTTATAAAAGGGAACTCCCCCTTCTCTCTAATTCACACCTTCAAAGCCATTTTTCTCAGACAATCCCTACAAAAATACCCTATAAAATGTCCTAACTTAATTGTAGAGGCATTCCTTTAGTTATAAAGAAAACCTAAGGAGCCCTTTTGAACAAATCAATAGGAATAACCCGAAAAATAGGTAAATATTTCATAACTACTTTCAAGTTCCTTTCTTTTTCCACTTCCCCTTTCTTTGTTGTTACCAATCTAAAATAATAAATCCAGTATCTTCTATATAATTTGATGTTATTATAAAAATGGTACAACCATATTCATTATTCTATTCATCCTTTGAATGATATTTCACCATATGTGCATACGTATGGCTTACCATCTCCACGTCGTGGTGTAATTGTTATTCAATACATTATTATATGGATGGGTATAATAATGATATGTAATTGATGAAAATTATAAACTTAACATGATAATGAATCTGTATATATGATATAAAAAACAATTATATATTATTTTAATATCGAAAGAATGATATTATCGCACGTGCGCACGTACGGATTACCGTCTGCATGAACACGATGAGATTCATTCCCCATTGTATCCATTCAAGACTAATTTTTATTTGATGATTAAAAATAATTGTTAAAGACTTGATATAATTTTTTATATTAATAATATACATCCCATCCATAACAAATATTACTCACATAACAAAGAATATAAAGGAAAACAAATCCGTGAACACCCGAAACGACGATAATACTAAGATATTATTAACAAAGCAATGTTAAAAGTTCATATATGATATAATATTAATGTATATGATTCTGGTATAATTTAATAACAATTATTTTACCATTATACAGGAGGTTAACCTACACTCGTCCAAGGAAATGTACAAGGTAAGGGTTAATTTCACAGTCTCTTTATTATCCAAGGATGTTTTTACGTAAGTATCTACTGGGAACTCTTTATAATCCACGTCCATATTTATTAAAAATGTATTTCAAAACATTATAAATATTTTATATTCTATGAGTTAAAGTCATTTATACCATTGTTTTACTTTTTATAATATATTTATAATGGAATCTTTCTATCTTTTTCTAAATAAGATCCTTTATAACCTTTTCGAAAAAATTAAGTTAAGAATGTTTTTTTAAATTATATGGCAGGTGAGGCTATTTTCCGCCATTATAACATTGTCGAAGCTTCCCTTACAATCTTATAAGAATATTTTCAAAATAAATGTTTTCTTTATATTTATTTGACTCTTAAATGATTTTAATATAGAAAGAGATATTTCCCTAAAAACTGTTTGATTTCATCTATGTCAACATCCTTTGATGGATTTTAATCTTATTTGATGTTTATTTATTATGATACAAAACTTCCGTATTTTATTGAAGGTTTTGTGATATTTTAGACTATGGATGTGTTATTTCATACCATTCATGGTTTACGGATAACGTATTGAAATTTCATATGCCAGTTTTAATATGAATGTTTATATTATGTTTAAACCTTTTCATATGAGGAATGAATTGGACATAGTAAGTGATGGGTGGATCCCGCTATAGCTCCTCGATGCATCGGTAGGTCTCATGAGACAAGATAGTGTCTTGGAACAAGGCCTTGACAAAATATTATTTGTATTCTTGGCACAAGGCCTTGACTATGTGGTTATGAAAGTCTGACATTATGTATTTCATCATTATGAATGTGGCTATTGATATTTCATGTGATTATTTGACTAGTAGAACATCCATGTGAGTTAGTAAATAGAATTATTTTGATTTTATATTTGACATATTATGCTGAATTTGAAGTTTAAAATGCTTTTGTTTTAGTCTTATACATTTCCATAAATGTTTATAGTTTTTTATGTAATTTCCCGCTATATTTTTATCCTTACTGAGCATCTGAGCTCACCCCTTTCTAGGTTTTATTTTTCCCAGGATGCAAAGAAGTATATTATGACTGACCTGCAGGGATAGTCTACAGGATATCAGTGTTGTCTATGGAAACAATGTTGTTGTAGTTTTTCATTTTATGATGTAATGTAAACCTTATGACTATATCTAGTACTTCCAAGTCTACTAAACTAATCTGTATTTCGAGACTTGATCTTTTGTGATCATGCCAATGATACGTAATAATGCACCAAATCTAGGCTTCTGGGATCAGGGCATTACATTTGGTATCAGAGGAAGTTTATTACAAAACATGGAAACTAGATTTAGATAAACATTGATTAGAGCACATAACTCTATGATAGATTTTAAAGATTAGTATAGAATAACATCCTATAATTTTGGTATTGTAGAGAATTTGTGAGTTTTCCAAGAAATAAAACTCTGTCTGGATACAAGCAGGTAGAGGCGGATCTGGAACAGATGTACCTAGGGGTAGAACCCAAAAAAACTTCTTTGAGCTAGAATCAAACTGTATTTGGTGCATGACAATGTGCCTTGCTGCACTCTTGGTTATGAAACCCTCGGGGGATATGATTCAGATTTTTTACATTTTCTTTTCAATCCAATTTGAAGGATTTTAATATAAGATGAGAATAAATGACCTTGGTTAATCCTAAGGTGTTAAAAATTTAAAATATGGTGTCATGATATTCTCTAAATGATTTTATGACTACTGTTACTCACACAATGATTTCTGGTTTTAATCAATGGCTGGATTCCAAGGAAGTAATAGTAACTTTGAGCATGATGTAAAATGTGGGAATGGTGGTGGAAATGAGAAACAAAATGTAATGTTGATAGGAATAAAAGATATCGTGTTCATGCCAAATCATTTTTCCAAAAATATGATCAACAACATATATATTAACCACCTCCCAGACTCAATAAAGAATAGAAAGGTGATGAATAATAATAGCTCCAACGGTGGATACCATAGAGAAAAAAATCCTCAATTTCCATCATGCAGGAAATGTGGAATGAGACACCCAAGAAAGTGTCTCAATGGAACAACATAATGCATTACCTATGGTAAAGAAGGACATAAAGTAATGAATTGCCGAGGAAAAATGAAGATACTATGGAAGAAAATAAAAATGGTCCCAAGAATGCATTTACATGAATTTTTCATAAATGTAGGGGACCTGGCCATTACCTGAGTGAATTCCCTATTCTATAGGATATTTTCTTGGTTAAAGAGGAATCTATGTGGAAATAAATGGTTGGAGAAATTTTTAAAAGTATTAGTGCTTCTAGTTAATGGGAATACTTTGGAATAATTTTCTCTTGTATTTGTAACCCAGCAGTTTGGCATGTGAAAATGATATTTGAGGAATAATTAGCTTTTCTCCTGTGGATATAGTTATAAATAACCATTTGATTTTATATGATCATTGGGTTTGAGGCAATTACAAGTTATTATATTTTGGGATGAAAATGCAAGGTATGATATAACATTTATGGTTAAAGTATGTTATGGTTATTTTGAGGAATTTATCTAATTTTGGTAATGTTATAAAATATATTTTTTGAAAATGGACAACAAACAGACCGTGTGAAAACCCGTCACGTCGAACAAAGCTGTGGGAATCAAACACACATCTAGAGTGCAATTGGGATTTATCACATACCACTGTACTACATGAATTCTATGGATTGTGCGACTTATTATTTTTAGTTAAATAATTTTATTGATCAATAATAAGTTGATTTGGGATCTTATGTCTTTTCAAATTAATACCCATAGTATAGGAAAATGATTTGGTGATTAAGTGATAAATTTTATTTTGGAAGATGTTTGGTCTGTTGGGAACACTATATGCCTAAGGAAAATAGAATACTGTGGGATTTCATTTGAGGAGTAATGATGGATTTTTATCAATGATTATATTGTGGATTTATAGTGATTAGGGTTATTTTTGGAAATTATTAACCTATAATAGAGAATATTTGATTTGGTTAATTAATGTTAAATATGTGACTTTAAGAGTAGTCGATGTAATTCGGAGATACAATTTAATGTGGAAGATTACATAACAAACTTCTTCTATGATTTGGGTTTCAATAATAGTTTGGATTATATTGAAGGATTTTAAGGACAATTGTTTATTGAATGAAATTTATTTAACTTTGGCGTATTGTTAGATTAATTTTAGAAATTAAGATTAGTGTTTATTTATCTAAAGAAAAATCCTTTTGGGGGATCATCTGGTCTTGTACTAACCATTTTGGTTTTGATTAATCTCTAAAGACAAGGTAAATATATAATTTATCCTTTGTGGATATGTGATTCTCTAGAAGTTGATTCTAGCTCTTCTAGTGTGACCAAGTCATCTTGAATACTCATCGTTTAAAAAAATGAGTTAGTCGTAGAAAATTATTAAATAATGAAACTCTACTTAAAAATTAAGTATATCTCTTTATGTTCTAGGTCAATCTCATTAATAAATTCTTCATATTTATGAAATGTAACTTAAAAAAAGGTTGTCTGTTTAATTTTCTAACTGGGAAACTAATGACGGTTTGTCCCATCACAAATTTTTACTTTTCTTGTTGTTAACTTTCTCCGGATCTTGTTTTCTATCCCTCTTCATCAGAACTTGACACTTAGATTATCTTCCATATCCATGTTTTCCTACATGGAATCCTAGTATGGTTTATCTCTGGTGACCTTTTTACTTCTCTTTCTTTATTTTAAAGTGATAGTTTTACTGACTCTTTTTCCGATGTGGGAATTTCACTTATGTTCCGAAGAACAATTTTAAAAATTGCGAGGTTGCAATTTCCAAAAGGGGAGAATAATGTAACACCCCAAACTTCCACTGAACATTTCCCTTTGAATAATGTAATAGCTTGCATTGTATGAAACTTCGAGATTCTAACACACCACAACCAATCAAACTAGCCGTTATGAATAGTAATACCCACTTTTTGGAAATTTTATAAATTTTATATTTCAAAATGGACTTCAATTTGGGATTAAGAACATCAAAATTATCCTAGGTTTAATTTTAGGTATTTTTCTGAAAACATTCAATTTTTGATGAATAGTGAAAAAAACTGAGTTATAGTTTAAAACCGAATTTTTATTTAAATAATTATTTATTTTATCTAAATTTATTTTAGGTAAAAATATATAAATAATACCTATATTTGTTCAATGTAATTCATTGATGTTAGTTTATAATAATTATATATATATATAAATTTTATTGAACTTTTTACTGTCTTTTACCCACCTCCTAAGAGCATTTGTAAATTTGAATAAATCTTAATTTTACCACTTCTATGAATTGAATTTCAAAAATCCAAGAGACATGGTTGATATCAGTAAGTAAAATGTAATTCAATAAGATGAAAATAATTTTTTGTGAATAATAACTTTTTACATTTATTTACCACGGTTAAAAGTAAATAGGGCAATTAAGGGTTAAAATGATATTATTATTACCCTATCACATGTCATAATTATATTGGATAATTATAATTCAACCGAAAACAACCTTTGGAATAAAATATGAACCTATTTGGTCCACTTGGATTAGATTAGAACATTTAATATTATTTAATTCAAAGAAGAGCTAAAAGAGTTAAAATCAAAGTTTAATGACTAAAACATTTTTAAAAAAGGGTTACACATAAGATAAATTCTACTATAAATATTCATTAGTAAGATAAAAATATTTCCTACATAATGGTATTTTATTTATATTTTTTAGACATTAAATAATTTAATTTATTTATGACACAAAAATGATGCGGTAATTACTTAATTAATGAAATATTAAAATAATTGATATTATAAATATCCAAATAAATTTAATTTGAGACTCTTTATAAATTATGAAAATTTTCAAAGTTAATATTACATATTAGGGTTGGTTATATGAATATTTTGATAAGTAATAATGTTGTTATGAATTTAGAAAAAAAAAATTCCCAATAGTGTCAAAATTGACATAAAAGAGTTTATAAAACAAATATTATATTACTAATTGATATTCTATTCCAAAAAATATATAGTTCGGCCAAAAAAATTATTAAATGATATTTGTATAATTAATTTACCACTTGGGGTTATCTTGGATGTATATTTTAAGTTTATTGACCATATAATATAAAAATACAAAGAGACATGCTAAATGTCAAACTATTTAACTAAGAGTTAAATCTAAAATATAAGGTTAATTTAGTAACCCAAACCTCTATAAAACATATTGTTTTAGTCTTTTTCGACCCATTACCACCTTATCCTTTAAAAAATACATTTTGGGGCTATTCGAACCCATAAATTATTTTACTATAAAATAATATTTTTATCTTTTCTTAAGGTTCCCCTCACCCCTCTTATAAAAATGAGCTCACCCTTATCTCTAATTCACAACTTCAAATCAATTTTTCTATGCCAAAACCTACCCAAATACCATCTCAACTGTCCTACATTCATCCTAGAGGCCTTACTTTAGTTATAAATCTATCCTAAGTAGCCCTTTTTATCAAATTGAAAGGAAGAACATGAAGTAGAGGTAAATATTTCATCACCTCTTTCAAGTTCCTTTCTTCTTCCACTTTTTTATTTGTTGTTTACATTCTAAAATAATAAATCCCATATCTTCTATATACTGTTATGTTATTATAAATATGGTATGACCATATTCATTATTCTATCACTCCTTTGAATGACATGTCACCATACATGCTTACGTACGGTTTACCGTCTCCAGGTCATGGTCTAATTGTAATTCAATAAATTACTATTTGGATGAGTATAATAATGATGTATAATTGATGTAAAATTATAAATATAACATGATAATGATTTTGTATAAAAGATATACCATCCAATTATATATTATTTTAATATCAAAAGAATGATATTGTCGCTCGTGCATACATACGGATTACCCTCTCCATGTACGCGATGAGAATCATTCCCCATCATATCCATTCAAGTCAAATTTTCATTTGATGATTAAAAATAATGTTTAAAGACTTGATATAATTATGTATATTAATAATATACATCCCATCCATAACAAATATAACTCACGTAACAAAGAATATAAAGGAAAATGAACCAGTTAACACCCGAAACAACGATAATACTAAGATATTAAAAACAAAGCAATGTTAAAAGATCATATATGATATAATATTAATGTATATTATTCTTGCATAATTTAATAACAATTATTTCACCATTATACAGGAGTTTAACCTACCCTTGAACAAGGAAAATTACATGTCAAGGGTTAATTTCACAATCTCTTTATTATCCGAAGTTGTTTTTACGTAAGTATCTACTGAGACCTCTTTATCAACCACATCCATGTTTCTTAAAAATGTATTTCAAAACATTTTTTGGGAAAAAATCCCTCAAGGCATCATTGAAGCATTTTTGAGTTGATTGTGTTTGTTGACAAAGTGGACATCTGAGTGGTGATTGTTGACAAAGCAAAACAATGACATACAAATTTGTTGACAAAGCGGATTTCATGATGGAATTTTGAGTTCAAGATCAGAAGATCAAAATATGGCTAAGGAAAAAGGTTCGCGGAAGTTTGGGAGTTGGTTGCCCAAGTGTCTAAGAGGAAAGAAGACTTGCACGTTGAGACTGGGTCGCGCAGGTGACTTGCGCACCGTCGCGCAGGGTGGTAAATTTGCCTATAAATACTGGACCACCCCTCTTCATTCTACACCGGAGTTCAACACTTTGAGAAATCAGAGCTCCCATCATGTAGGTGTGGTGGTCGTGCAAGTGGTGTGTGTGGTCTCGTAGGTGGGACTTGTGCACCAGGGTGATAGTTGCGCGCCAGTGTTTGAAGCTACGCGCAAGTGTTAGTTGCGCGCCAGTATTGGTTTGGGCGTAAAAGGAAGTGAGTCCCCAGGTTTTGGGTTGAAGAAGGTTGTGTCGCGCAAGTGTCTGAGGTAGACTTGCGTGCCAGTTGTGACTTGCGCGCCGATACTTGCGCGCCAAGATAGAATTGCGCACCAAGTAAGGTTGATTTCCCGGCCATACTTTCGGGCTGTGTGGAAGTTGGAAGATTTACTGACACCTTCGGTGAAAAGAGATATTCATCTACAGGTGAAAGTTGGACTTCAACAGAGCATCTACATACAGAGGAAGATGCATTCTTTCATGCAAGTGAAGAGACCTACAGGTCTATAAACTGTGAGTGGATCCTTTCCGGAGCAGTGAGAAAAGGAAGAGGAAGAAGGTGATCCTCTCCACCGGCAGCGAGCCAGAGAGAGAGAAACAGGTAGTGACCCTTGGGAATGTATTGAGATGACCCTAAACTTTGTAAAGGCAGTGAGCCTAGGCATTTCCATAAATGTTTATAGTTATTTATGAAAGTTTCTGCTATATTTTTTTCCTTACTGAGCATCTGAGGTCACCCCTTTCTATGGTTTATTTTTTCCAGGATGAAAAGAAGCATATTATGACTGATCTATAGGGATATTCTATGGGATCTCAGTGTTGTCTATGGAAACAATGTTGTTGTAGTTTCCCATTTTATGATGTAATGTAAACTTTATGAAGGTATCTAAAACTTCCAAGGCTACTAAAATAATCATCCTTTTGAGACTTGATCTTTTGTGATCATGCCAATGATACGTAATAATGCACCGACTCCAGGCTTCTAGGTTCGGGGCGTTATAGACGTTATCAGAGGAAGTTTAGTAAAAACCTTGTAAATGGGATTTAGATAAAATTTGATTAGAGGACATAGACCTAAGATAGAAATGGAGGATTAGTATATATGAACTTCCAAGAATTTTGTTATTTTAGAGATTTTTTGAGTTTTCTAAGAAATACATCCCTATCTGGATATGAGCAGGTAGAGGCGGCACTGGCACAAATGTACCTAGGGGTAAAAATCAAAAACACCACTTTAAGCTAGACTCGAATGAGAACTAGTGCTTGATAATGGGCCTTGATGCACTCTTGGTTAAGACACTCCTGGGGGATATGATTAGGATTGTTTCCATTTTCTTTACAAACTAATTTAAAGGATTTTAATATAAGATGAGAATAAATGACTTGGGTTAATACTAAGGTGTTTCAAATTTAAAATATGGGTTCATGATATTCTATAAATGATTTATGACAATTGTTACTCACACAATGGTTTCTGGTTTTAGCCAATGGCTGGATTCCAAGGAAGTCATAGTATCTTTCACCATGATGTAAAACTTGGGAATGGTGGTGAAAATGAGAAACAAAATGTATTGTTGATAGGAATAAAAGATATCATGTTCATGCCAAATTAGTTTTCCAAAAATATTACCAACAACATATATATTAACCAACTCCCGGACTCAACAAAGCAGATAAAGGTGATGAATAATAAGAGCTCCAACAGTGGAGACCATGGAGAAAAGAATCCTCAATTTCCAGCATGTAGTAAATGTGGAAGGAGACACCCAAGAAAGTGTCTCAATGGAACCATGAAATGCTTTACATTTTTGGAAAGAAAGACATAAATTAAATAATTATTGAGAAAAAATGAAGATTAATATGGAAGAAAATAAAAATGCCTCAAGAATCCAATTGCTTTCATTTTTCATAAATGTAGGGGACCAAGACATTACCCGAGTGAATTCCCTATTCTATAGGATATTTTCTTGGTCAAAGAAGTAGCTATGTGGAAATAAATGGATAGAGAAATGTTTAAATGTATTAGTGCTCCTTGTTGAAGGGTTTAATTTGGAATAATTTTCTCTTGTATTTGTAACCCAACAGTTTGTCATGTGAAAATAATATTTGAGGAAGAATTATCTTTTCTCTTGTGGATATAGTTATAAATAACTATTTGATTTTGTATGATCATTTTGTTTGAGGAAATTATAAGTTATTATATTTTGGGATGAAAATGCAAGGTATGAGATGAAATTTGTGGTAAAAAATATTTATGGTTATTTTGAGTAATTTATATCATTTTGGTAATGTTATAAAATATAGTTTTTCAAAAAGGACAACACACAGACCATGTGACAACCCTTCGCATCAAAAAAATCTATAGTAATCGAACCCACAAGTAGAGTGCGATTGGGATTTATCGCCTACCACTAGACTACGTGAAGTCCCTGGTAAGTGTGACAAATTGTTTTAATTAAATAATTATATTGATCAATAATAAGTTGATTTGGGATCTTCTGTCTTTTCAAATGAATACCCTTAGTATAGGAAAATGATTTGGTGATTAAGTGATAAATGTTATTTTGGAAGACGTTCGCTCTATTGGGAACACTATATGCATAAGGAAAATATAATACTATGGGATTTCATTTGAGGAGTAATGGTGGATTTTTATCTATGGTTTTATTGTGGGTTTATAGTGATTCGGGTTATTTATGGAAATGATTAACCTATAATAGAGAAAATATGATTAGGTTAATTATTTATAAGTATGTGACTTTAAGTGTAGTCGATGTCATTTGGTGATACAATTTAACATGGAAGACTACATAACTAAATTCTTCTAAGTTTTGGGTTTCAATATTAGTTTGGATTCTATTGAAGGATTTTAAGGACAATTGTTTATTGAATGGTATTTATTTAACTTTGGGGTATTGTTGGTTTAATTTTAGAAATTAATATTACTGTTTATTTCTCTAAAGAAATATCCTTTCGGGGGATCATCTGATCTTGTACTAACCATTTTCGTTTTGATTAATCTCTAAAGAAAAGATAAATATATAGTTTCTCCTTTGTAGATCATGTGATTCTCTAGAAGTTGATTCTATCTCTTCTGGTGTGACCAAGTCATCTTGAATTCTCATCATTTAAAAAAATGATTTAGTAGTAGAAATTTATTAAATAATGAAACTCTTCATAAAAAGTAAGTATATCTCTTTATGTTCTTGTTCAATCTCATAAATAAATTCATCATATTTATGAAATGTAACTTAACAAAAAGGTTTTCCGTTTACTTTTCCAACTGAAAAACTAATGACCGTTTGTCCCATCACAAGTTTTTGGTTTTCTTGTTATTGACTTTCTCCTGATCATGTTTTCTATCCTTCTCCATCATAACTTGAAAATTTGTTTATCTTCCATATCCATGTTTTCCTACATGGAATCCTAGTATGGGTTATCTCGGGTGACCTTTGTACTTCTCTTTCTTTCTTTTAAAGTGATAGTTTTATTGACTCTTTTTTTGATGTGGGACTTTAAATTATGTTACCAAGCCCAATTTTAAAAATTGTGAGAATGCAATTTCCAAAAGGGGGAAGAATGTAACTCCCCAAGCTTCCATGATACGTTTCCCTTTGAATAATGTAATAGCTTTCATTGTACGTAACTTCGAGATTTTAACACACCGTGACCAATCAAACTAGCCATTATGAATAGTGATACCCAATTTTGGAAATTTTATAAATTTTATCATTCAAAATAGACTTCATTTTTGGATTCGGAATATCGAAATTAGCTTAGGGTGAATTTTTGGTATTTTTCTTAAAACATTCAATTTTTGATGAATAGTGAAAAACATAGAGTTATAGTTTAAAACCGAATTTATATTTAAATAATTATTTATTTTATTTAAATTTATTTTAGGTAAAAATTGATACATAATACCTATATAAGTTCAATGCAATTTATTGGAGTTAGTTTATAATAATTTTAGATATATAAAAATTTTATTGAACTTTTAACCGTCTTTTACCCACCTCCTAGGAGCATTTGAAAATTTGAATAAGACTTTATTTTACCGCATTTGTGAATTGAATTTCAAAAATCCAATAGAAATGGTTGATATCAGTAAGTAAAATGCGGTTCAATAAGATAAAAATAATTTTTGGTGAATAGTAACTTTTTACTTTTATTTACCACTGTTAAAAGTAAATAAGTTAATTAAGAGTAAAAATGATATTATTATTACCCTAACACATGTCCTAATTCTATTGGATAAGTATAATTAGACCAAAAACAACCTTAGGAATAAAATATGAACCTTCTTTGGTCCACTTGTATTATGTTAAGACATTTATTATTTTTTAATTCAAAGAAGAGTTAAAAGAGTTAAAATCAAAGTTTAATAACTAATTTTTTTTAATATAGGGTTACATATAAGATAAATTAGACTATAAATATTAATTAGAAAGATAAAACTATTTCCTACATAATCGTATTTTATTTATATTTTTTAGACATAAAATAATTTAATTTATTTTTGACACAATCATGATACATTAATGACTTAATTAATGAAATATTAAAATAATTGATATTATAAATATCCAAATAAATGTAATTTGAGACTTTTTATGAATTAAAATTATTTTATAGGTCGATATGACATATTAGGGTTGGTTATATTAATTTTTTTGAATTAATAATTTTATTATTAATTTAGCAAAAACCAAATACCAAATAGTGTCAAAATTGACATAAAAGAGTTTTTAAAGAAAATATTATATTATTAATTGATATTCTATTCCTAAAAATCTAAGGTTAAGAAAAAAGACTTATATTATGATATTTTTATCCTTAATTAACCACATGGAGTTTTTGTGGAAGTATATAGTAATTTTATTAACCATATAATATAAAAATACAAATGGACATGGTAAATGTCAAACTATTTAACTAAGAGTTAAATCTAAAATATAAGGGTAATACAGTGACCCAAACCAGTCTAAAACCTATTTTTTTGAGTGGTTTTAGACCCATCCACACCTTATAATTTAAATAATAAATTTTTTAGGCACTAGAAACCGAAAATTATTTTATTATAGAATAATATTTCTAGTTTTTCCTAAGGTGCCCCACACCCCTCTTATAAAGGGGCACTCCCCCTTCTCTCTAATTCACACCTTCAAAGCCATTTGGATCAGCCAAACCCTGGCCAAATACCATATCAACTATCCTACCTTCATCATAGAGGACTTAATTTAGTCTGAAAGCCAACCTAAGGAGCCCTTTTGATCAAATCAAAAGGAAGAACCCGAAGAAGAGGTAAATATTTCATCACCTCTTTCAAGTTCCTTTCTTCTTCCACTTTCTCTTTCTTTGTTGTTTCCATTATAAAACAATAAATCCAGTATCTTATATATATTTTGATGTTATTATAAATATTTTTCTTCTATATTCATTATTCTATCCATCCTTTTAATGACATGTCACCATACGTGCATACATACGGGCTACCGTCTCCAAGTCATGGTGTAATTGTTATTCAATACATTATTATTTGGATGGGTATAATAATGATGTGTAATTGATATAAGTTATAAAATTAACATTATAATTATTCTCTATATATGATATAACATCCAATTATATATTATTTTAATATCAAAAGAATGATATTGTCACTTGTGCATACGTACAGATTACCGTCTATAGGAACGCAATGAGATTCATTCCCCATAGTATCCATTCAAGAATAATTTTCATTTGATGATTAAATATAATGTTTAAAGGCTTGATGTAATTATGTATATTAATAAAATACATCCCGTCCATAACAAATATGACTCACTAAACAAATAATATAAAGGAAAATAATCTGTTGGCACCCGAAACGACGATAATACAATGATATTATTAACAAAGCAATATTAAACGATCATATATGATATCATATTAATGTATATGATTCTTGTATAATTTAATGAAAATTATTTCACCATTATATAGTATGTTAAACTACCCTTGACCAAGTAAAATTACAATTCAAGGGTTAATTTCACTGTCTCTTTATTATCTGAGGTTGTTTTTATGTTAGTATCTATTGAGACATCTTTATCATCCACATCCATGTTTCTTAAAAAATGTATTTCAAAACATTCTTAATATTTTATAGACTATGGGTTAAAGTCATTTATACCCTTTTTTGACTTTTTATAATATGTTTATAATGGGATCTTTCCGTCATTTTCCAAACAAGGTCCTTTATAACCTTTTAATCTAAATTAAGGTAAGAATGTTTTTTGAACTTATACGGCAGGTGCACCTATTTTCCGCCGTTATAACATCCTCGAAGCTTCCCTTCCAAGATTATAAAAATATTTTCAATATAAATGTTTTCTTTATAATTATTTTACTCTTAAGTGATTTTAAAATAGAATGAGATATTTCTCTAAAAAAGGTTTTGATTTCAACTATGTCAATATCCTCTGATGGATTTTAAGCTTATTTGAAGTTGATTTATTATAATAAAAAACTTCCATATTGTATTGAAGGTTTTGTGATCTGTTTGACTATGTATGTGTTATTTAATACCATACATTATTTATGGATAAATTACTGACATTTTTTCTGCCATTTTTAATACAAATGTTCATGTTATGTTTAAACCTTTTCATATGTGAAATGCATTGGACTTAGTAAGTGACAGGTGGAGCCCACTATAGTTTCTCGATGCATCAGCAGGTCTCATGAAACAAACTAGTGTTTTGGAATAAGGCCTTGAAAAATCTTATTTTTTGTCTTGGTACAAGGCCTTGACTATGTGGTTATGAAAGTCTGACATTATGAATTCCATATTTATGAAAGTGGCTATTGATATTGCATGTGATTATTCAACTAGTAGACTATCCATGTGAGTAACTAAATGGTATTATTTTGATTTTATCTTTTCCATATTATTCTGAAGTTCAAGTTTAAAAGGCTTTTGTTTTAGTGTAATACATTGGCATAAATATTTATGCTTATTTATGAAATTTTATGCTATATTGTTATTCTTACTAAGCATCTGAGCTCACCCCTTCTTATGTTTTATTTTTCCGAGGATGCAAAGAAGTATATTATGTCTAACCTACAGGGATAGTCTATGGAATCTCAGTGTTGTCTATGGAAACAATTTTGTTGTAGTTTTATATTTTATGATGTAATGTAAACCTTATGAATGTATCTAGTGCTTCCAAGGCTACTAAACTAATCATTCTTTTGAGACTTGATCTTTTTTTATCATGTCAATGATACATAATAATTCACCCACACCAGGCTTCTAGGGTTAGGGAATTACAATATATGATTTTTATAATAAAATTATACTTATTTTATTATAATATCATGTTTAACTTCTATATTTCCATTCCGTAGAGAATACGATAACGTTGACCATGTGTGTGACAGGCTATCACCTCACGAAGCATCATAATTAGTTTTTTAACATACAAATTATATGTAAGGTAATTTGGATTAATATTATGTTAACATATGGTATGAATGTAATATTAAAAATTATGGAAATTAAATCTATCATATAATTTCATACTTAAACATCTATTTAATAATTTATAATGTCATTCTTCTGTATATTGAACTACCAACTCATAATGTTATGTGATTCATTATTCACAAATACTTTACATGGATGGTAATAAAAGAAAAATTTAATGATTATATGTGGTATATATTACTTGATATTGATTATTTGAAATTAATATACAATCTAAATCTTCAACATTTCACTAGTTAAGGAAATGATAATGCCACTCATATGTACGTACACCCTTGCATCTCTACAAGGAGATGGGATTCGTTTTGATTGTTCATAATTAAATAATGATTATAAATATGTATATAATGAGAAAAAATATTTTATAACATTAATATAATTTTATATATACTGTAACTCTATCTTATTTTCATTATTTTGAGCATTCATGATAAAACATGCATGTGAAAACAAGGTAATTAATACCAGATTCAACTGTGATAATGAAATATTATTAGTTCTTGAGTTATTACATGTTATAAATGGGATAATATTTGATATTATAAATATTATTTTTATTATGATATAAGTTAATAACATATTTAAATCCACTCTAAAGGAGGTTAAAGAGTTCTCAACTAAAGGGATGTGTGAAATAAGGGGTTTCTTAACTCAATTTACATTAATTGGGTTACACAACATCTTAATTGATAATTTTATTCCAAAATTATATGAGAAATGAATTTTTATTGATTTATGTTATATTGACACGTTTATTTATTTTTTTATCTATATTTTTACACATAATCATCAAATATTTTAACTTTCACCTCAACGATATGATGTATGAAAGGTTTTCATCTCAGACATCCTTTTTTGAGAAAAATATTCCTTTATACACCTAATTTATTTTAAATGGTGTATATACTACAACTTTACATAAAATAAAATCAATCATTCCCAAATCATGATATTTTAAGTTACAATTCATGAAATTTATTCATCAAAATTCATGATTCAAAATTTACCAAAATGGTAGGGGTTTATTTTCCAAACTCAATTTAATCAGGATTGTGTATGCTGGAATAATATATACTGAAATTATTTGATCATTTTCTAATAAAACCCTTTAATTTTATTAGACATTATTTATTCATGATGTATTCAAGTAATATTAAAATTTTCTAATTTTTGGTACTTAAAATGAATGAGAAAATATTTTTAAGAGAATTTGAATTAATTTCTCTCTTCGGTTGAAAATAATTTTTCTTCCAAATCCATGTTTCTAAAAAAATTCTTTAACAGGATTTTAAAAATAATATTTATCCTTAATTAGTTTTTTAAATAAAAATTATCTCCCTATCATTTATTGAATAAGTACCTTTTTTACTTTTCTTATTAAAATATAAAAAGAATCTATTTTTTAACGTATTCAACATGAATGGAACTCTTCCAGCATCATAACCAATCAATGTTTTATATATTCCTTATTTATGTTTAAAATGTTATTTAAAAAATCCAATAATGTTTAATATAGTTTTATATTTTAATTTTTTGCAAATGTAAATTATTTTTTCCTAAAACAATTGTTCAAAGTGATCTTTCATAATAATTTTCCCTAAAAGATGACATTATTTGATGTTACTCAATGTGAAAAGGTTATATTACTCAAGAATGTTTTAAATATATTTAATATTATTTTCATCAATGAGAAAAAACCTTTTATGTTACATTTTTCTTCTAAATTAAAAATATATATATATGTCTCTTTAATATAAAACTTTTTTATTCTCCCTTACTTTGATATGGTAATACATTCCTTTTGATATTTTATAAAATACCTTTATTATATAATTTAATTTGAATATGATATGAAATAATATTATTTAAACCATTTTATTTCCATGTGTAATTTTTTTTTGTTATAGCTTAGGATTGATTTCTATTATGTGGCACACATCGGTCATGAATATGTTGTCACGGGTGCACCTAGATAGTTCTCCAATGCATTGAGTAAATCTTTAGTCTCATGAGACTTCATGTACGGGATTAGGGAGTCAACATAATCCATTATGGGACTTTATCCACTATTTGATATTTTCTAGGTATTTATAATTGTTGCATGTTTATATTAAGTTATATGTTACTTCCATATTTCATATAAATCCATGATGTTATGATACTATGTTTTTTATGATACGATTCAACATAATTAAATCAAAATACAACTCTTTTATGTTATCATGTTTTAACTTTTAACCACATGTCAGGCTTCCTAATCATGTTTATTACCTTTTTGGGATTTTTATCTCACCCATTTCTTTCATGTATTCTACAGTTTATCCTATACATATTTTGGAGATCAATTGGATTTTAGGAGCTTAGAATAGAGAATAAAATAAGGATACCCTAATTTATTTTACTTTTATATAATAGGAAACTATTCTTACAAATAAAATAGGACTTTAGAATTGTTTTGTTATATTAATAGATATTTATTTTTAATAATCATGTAATAACATGTGTAAATGGTGCAAGGGTATTCATACACATGTGGTCAGTTTCGTTCAATTTTATGATAGCCTACCAAGGTGGAGGAGTAATGTATATTGAGATATGGATATGTGGTATATTATTTTGGATACATGGTTAAGTTATTATTATGTGGTTATATGACATGTAAATATATGATTAAGGTTATAATGATTTGGAAGGGATCAGAGCACCACAAAATTTTCCATTTGGATATGAGAGAGGTAAACAAGTGGGGATGTTGTTCTAGGTGACCTCAGGATATATTCATTAATAGGATTTTAATATCCAAGGGGAATTTCCCTCTTCTATTAAAATTATAATTAGTAGACTATAAAAATAGCATAATGTTGAGTTTAAGTCAGGAATCTTACTTTCTTTCATGTTGAGGATCATTTAAAGTTTATAGTCATAGACAATCAGGCCATAAATAATACATAACAAAATTGTAAAATACAAAGTAGAAACTTCAGAATAGAATCAATTTTCCAATTATCTAAATATTTTAAAATAAATAATGTTCACTTTTATTAAACCTCTTCAAAAATTTAAACATGACTTCTTGAAAATCCCATACTCATCCTTAACTACTATAAAAACATAAAAGAAACGTTGTTTGAGAATAAATATATCAATATGAGATAAAAAAAGGAAACAGTTATTCCATTTATAAACATTAAAAACCCTTGAAAATATTTTCATAAAGTAATAATTTTCACCTTCCAACAAGCCTACACTTGAGTGGTAACGACTTCTTCTTGGCATCCAAAATTTCTAGGACTGAATTTGAGTTGGCCCCCTTGGATATTTTTGATGTGGAAGTAACACAAGGACGATACAGGAAAGCGGTGATGTAGGAATGATTAAATAAGGGGTTCTATCCTAAGATTTTCTAATGTAGTAGGGTATTTGGGCAATAAAATTATTTTAGACCATTGGACCTTCGAGCTATAATAGTGAGATCCACCCACATGGGGTGTAGGCCATAGATGGGGAATAAAAGCAGTATAAGCCACCTATACAGCTGACCATATTGGATGATGGAGAGGGTATGAAAACCACCATTGGTACCAGGATCCATGCATCTCTACATGGGGCAATGCTAGCTGATCAGCCATGTGAAGTATAGAGCAAGGTTCCATCAACAAAGAAGATACTGGGGAGTGGTAGTTCTAGTGTGTCAGGTATTTGGCTCTTCAGGCTATGTATTGGGACTTGTGCTATAGGGTCAAAGTTCAATGAAAGGGTTCCCTCTCATCCTAGTTAAAAAAGATATTATCCAAAAAAAATCTAAAGGCCTTTAGTCCTTTCAGAGTAGTACTTTTTACCGTTAAAAATTAGTAAATAATTTCTTTTAAAAACAGTATCATTTCTTACCCTTTTTGTAATAAGATGATTTCTATAAAATCCATAAAAATAATATAAAGAACATAAATATGTATTTTTTACTTTAATAAACTTTTGACTCCTATAATATAAAAAAAATTCAGTCAACATCCATACATGTCACTCTTACAAATGAATTATCCGTAATATCGACTTATATACCCAATGCATTGAAGGTCTATAATAGACCCACCCATCGTCGGTTTTTCACAAAACCAACCATCATTGGTTTATCTTGTAACCACCCATAAATGTATAAGTACCATTACATAATAATAACATATAAATTAATGAAATTTTCAATATTTCACTCCTAATATTTGACTTTTAATCCTAAGAGAACATTTCAAGTAATTGAAATAATCAATCCGTTTTCAGAACCCATTTCAATAACAGAATACCCAAAACCTAAAATAATTATTTTCATTTAAGAAAACATGTAATATTGAAAAGAAAGCTTGGAATCAAATAATAGTCATAGTAGTGAAAAAGTCATTATATCCATGTAAGTTAATAATATAACATTGTTTTTGTTTTACAAAATGTTCTATATAAAATAGAAAAACATTTATTTAGAAAACCATTGAATGAAATTAAAAATATAAATAAAATTTCTTTTATAAGACATATTTATCTATTTAAATTCATATTTAAAACAATATCAAGAATATTTAAATGGCGGAAAATATTTTGAAATTAAATTTTGAAACATTCAAAGTGTCTCGTACCACTTTGAACATTTTAGTAAGAATCTCCATGTAAGAATAATATTAAACCAGAAAATTAAATAGAACGAGAATAATTAAATTAATGAATAGGATATGTCCAATGGGTGGTATATACACCACAAAAATTAAGGTGGTGTATGACATCAAAAAATTCCTCATTAAATGTTGATTGAGACAAAATCCCTTACCTTGGGTCTGAATTGTCATGTGCGTATTTATCTTAATTAATAATAAAATCATGTTAATTGTTTACTTGATTAAAAATAATTTTCAATTTTATCATTAATTTAATTTCACTTATTGAAATGTTTTATACAATTACTTAAACAATTATGTTTATGTCATATGTTTTTGACCATATTAGGTTTCTGTGTCAAAAACGAATTTGGTTGGTAAACTACAGTCAAAGGGGTCATTATTAAAAAATTTAAATAATTATTATCATAAAATAATTAATATTTATACATAAATTTTACTTTCAAAACCAATTATAAAATATGGTTATGAAAAAATAACTAGCATTACAATCATGGAGATGATAGGTCATATGTACACATGAGCAACATTCCCATTTTCAATGATCATTATGAAAAGAAAGAAAGTAACATTTATCTTTAAATAATTTTAATTAAATCATAAATAACATATTATTTAATCATATATATATATATAATTATCATAATTTAAAAAGAACCACATCGTGTCACGGAGGTGGTAGTCCACACGTCCATGAAAGATGTTGTCACTTTTTCAGAGTGTGAAAAGGTAATAAAGGAATGTGATATAATATATTTCTAAAAATAAAATTACATCATGAATATAATATAGATTTATTTTATATCACATATAATTATTACTCCCATACTAAATACATTCCATGTAAATCGTTAATTAATCACATCACTTTGAGGAGGCTATAGTCCGCCCATCCACAAATGATATTATTGTCTTCCCATAAAATGGAAAGCATGAAGTTATGTGTATAAAATTATTAAATAAGAATTAATACATCATATATATAATATATATATATATATAATTTAAAATTAGTGTTTCAATCATAATTTTCAACTATAAGCGGTGGTAAAGGAAAAATTTATGGCATCATTTCGTAAGGTGGCTGTTCATTACACATACGAATGGTAATTTCATTACTCATTTGGTGGAAGTGTGTGTATTTATAGGTATGATAATTAACATTAAAACTTATTAGTATATTAGGTATAATAATTTTATTATTTAATCATTTAATAAGAAAAATTTAATTATTGGAGATAGAAATAAAATAAAATTCACGTCGAAGAACGTTACATCATTCTTAGGTAACTCTTTTTGGTTTGAACCAAAGGGATTACTTGGATGGATTTATGACCAATGTGATGCCTCAAAGTTACATTTATGGATCTTGTGGGATTATTTTTATATTTTTTGGTAGAGAAAAAGTGCTTTATAGGTGTGACTAAATGGGGTAGTGTGAATGTTGTTTTTAGTGGAGGGAGAGGACACACAAGGAATTTTTGAAAATAATTTTGTTCTCCCAACTTTTTTATAGACCTATAAGATTTAATAACAAAAAATATATAAATGAAGATTTTAGGTCAAAATATTTACATAAAATGTTTTTTTGATAAGTTTAGGTACATTTAGGTACCTTATGTTTAAAGGTTAACCACTAAGTAATCTTGTTTTTACCTTAATTTCTATAATTAATTTAAATTTTTCCCTAATATTTTTGGTCAAAAAATATGTTAAACATGTTATAAAATATAAAAAATTACTATTCCAAATATTGAATCTATTTTTAATAATTATAATAACATAATCAGTAGAAATTGATTAAAATTAATCCCATAGACGGGACACCAAAACAAAATTTTAATGTGAATATGTTCAAATATTTGCAAAGTTCTTATATAAAATTTAAATGTAAAATTTATTGAAATGATAAAAATGGTTTTAATTGATATAAAATTGATCTAAATATACTTCAAAAAAATTAAAAACATAATTTAACTATATAAATAAACTAGATTAAAATGAAATTTTCAATTAAAAATCATTATTTTTCCTTATTCATCAAAATATTACTCTTCTCCGAAAATTACAAAAAATTCATCCAAAATTAATTTTGATATCCTGATTTAAAAAATTAATTTTATTTTATCATATTAAAATTATAAAAGTGTCAATATTATGTTTTAAAATAGGTGTGCTACTAAGAGTCCATAAAATTACCTTTTAGAAAAATAGAGCTTTTAAACATAAAACTGGATTTATTCTTTTATTATGCTTATAAAATCATCTTGATAAATGTAAAAACATTTTATTAACATGTGTAAATATAATATATTTTGTACTATAAATTATCAAGGATACAACTACTACTGAATAACAACCAGTTTTAAATAATTATTTTATTAATATATTATTATTCGGTATAACTCAGTCTAGCATGCAATAAAAGATTTTGAAGAAATCATTACTATGTTTCATGTATGCTATTGGTAATATATTCCATTTTATTGTAAAATTAAAATATAATTCATAAATATTAATAAATATGAAAATAATTATTCTATCATTAATTAAGATGTAACATCCTTCCCCCCTTTTGAAATTGCATCCACACAATTTTATTCACTTAACAAATAAGTGGGGATATTTTTCCCTCATATAATTTTCAGATTCACATGATTCCTATTAAACCATATTTTTTTATATAAAACCTTTACATGGTGAATTACCTTACTCTTTAGCACATTATCTTTTTGCTCAAGAATAAGAACTGGTTGTTCCTTATAAGAAATATTTTATTCAAACTGAACTACTTTAGGGATAAAAACATGATATGAGTCTAGTATATACTTCCTTAACATTGAAACATAAAATATTTTGGATGCCTAGGTTAAAAATTTAGGTAAATCCACTGATCAAGAAATTTATCTAACATTATCCATGATATCATATGGTCTAACTAACAATAGAATCAACTACCCCTTCATAATAAAAATAATCACACTTTTCTATGGAAAATATTTTATAGATACATGATCATCATCCGAAAAATAATGGTCTCACCTCTAATTATCCACATAACCTTTCAGCCCTTTTTTAGTTTTCCTAATGTGCTGCTGAATCTACTAAAAATTCTCTTCCATTTTATCTACTAATTCTGGTCGAATCAAATACCTTTCTCCAACATCATCCCCAAAATGATAGTGTCTAACATGTATTTCCAAATAATTCCTCAAAAGGATAAATTGATAAAATTTAAGGAAAAATTCTATTATAGGAAAACTAAACCAAAGATATATTTTGATGAAAACTTCCATGGTAATCCATTAAGGATGAATGAATAATATCTTATAGGGTATGAATTGTCTATTTAGATTATCCATCAGATTGAGGATGAAGAGGTATACTAAAATTTTATTTAGTACTCAATGACCTTCGAAGCAATTTCCAAAAATTACATGTGATGTATTTGGATATACTACAAAATCTATAGGTATGTTATGCCATTCCCAGTATATTATTGGTAAATATTAAAGAAACCCCTTAAGAAATATCCACTCTGAATTAACCTATTGACAAATCAAACACTTCTCATTAACTTTAGAAATATTTATCTTCAATCCATCCCTCTAATAATACTCTTAAGGTTCCCTGAACATATCAGTACTGTCTGAATTAATGGAAAATAGAGAATTATGAGCTTCCGTCAAAAACTCATTCCTCAAATCTGAATCAAAAGGAATATAAATATTTTTCCCTATTCGCAAAACACCTTATTAATCAATATTATATACAGAAAACTTATCATGCTTAATGGATTCCACATTTTCTTGCAAATATTGATTTATCTTCTGACCCTTATTAACTCTTTCTGACAAATTCAATTGCACTAAATCTTGGAATAAAATAGAGTACTCCCTTATATCCGTAGCTTCTAGGATAAAATTCATCAAATAATTAACCAAATGGTAACATTCCAAATTCAACATGGTTAATGTATCATTACATTTTTGACTAAAATAATCAAGAAATTTTATCTTTTCTAAGGTAATAATGAATCTTATGATAATTTTCCTCTATTAGTTCTAGCCATCTTATTTAAATCATGTCAAAGTATTTATGAGAGAATATATACATTAAACTTTTGTGATCAGTATAAATTTCATAATTCACCCCATATAAATGATTCCTTTATTTTTTAATAAAAAAGGTCTTATTCCAAATCATGTGTAGGTTAATTTAACTAATGAGTTTTCAACTAAAGAGAATCATAATAAATTAACTTATCATTATGTACCAATACAGAACCAATTACTTTTAATTTATGTATCATTTTAGATGTAAAAATAATCTTTTCTATAAGGAAATTCAAAAACCTAGGCATTGAGAAATCTTATTTTTAGTTCCTGACAACAAATATCAAAATCTATTTTCCAAAAAAACCTAACTCCCTTTCATGCTAACTTATTTTGTAGGATAGACAAATGGGAAAATTCTGAATGAAATCATAAATAATAACCCAATAATACTGGAAAAATATGAATATTTATGAAATTTTTAGGTCTTGGATCCTCTTCATCAACTTTTCTTATCAGGTTTAATAGTTATTACATATTTAGAAACAATATATCCAATGAATGTGATCTTTTGCAACCAAAATTCACCCTTACTAAACATTACATGGAGATTATTTTATTTTAATGTTTATAAATAAATTTGTGAGTGCCTCTCATTTTCTCCATAACTTTTATAATATACCAAAATATAATTTATAAACACAACCAAAAACTTAACCAACAATTTTTTTCTATCCAATGTAAAACAACCTTAAGAAAATATTTCTTAATGAAAATATTCATGAATTCATCCCATTACAAGGAATAAATATCTCTAATTTCTATAACATTATTAACAATCTACTATAACCAGTTTTCTTCACATTCAAAATGATAAATTAAAAGAGTTAAATTTTTCTTATCTGAACAACCCATGGCATTGAATTACTTTTCTTGGGATTTAGTCCATCCTTCAGCTAAAACAGGGTAAGATGTTCTTCTGAATGATTGGGGATGTTGTTGAAAAACATTATGCACTATAATTATGTTGATATTTGGTTGATTTCATTACTCTATTGAATTTAAACCACCATTATTTATAGCTTATTTCAATGGATGCATCACTAAAAGAAACTATTTAGTTCCAATTCCAACCATCTTGGGGTGTTTATTCAGAATAATAGTTTCCACTCAATGCATTCTCCCTACATCTTTCTTATATCCTCTATGTAGAACCTTTATGGATAAATAAATTATATGAAGAAAACATGTAATTTTAAAATTCTATATCAATTCAAATTAACCACAAGGAGAAATATTTCATGGGATTGAAAGTAATATTTACCTAAAATTTATAGTTATCTAAATCTTTCCTTTGATACCAACTATAAGACCCCAACATTAAACATTAAATAAAATTGAGTTTAGGTTAAGAATTTAAATTTCTTTCACATTGAGGATCTATTAATGTTTAGAGTCTTATATTATAATTCCATAACTCATACATAACAAAACTATAAAATAGATATTGGAAACTTTATAACAGTATCCATTTTTTCATACTCTAAAACTTTTAAAATGAATAATTTAATATTTTATAAAAACTCTTGAAAGAATTCAACATAACATCTTTGAATCCCTTACTCATCATTTAACATAATAAAAAACATTAAAAAATATGGGATGAGAATAAACAGATTATTAAGGGATATAAGGAGAATGAAACAATTATTATGTTGACAAACATTGAAACCCATGAATTTTTTTCATAATGTAAAGACATTTCACCCTAAAGAAGTTGTAAATACTAGACTTTGTAAATAATCTCATTTATTATCCTTTATGTAATCAAAATATTACTATAAAACCCAAAGAAATCATATAAAACACATAAAGTTATCTTGGTACATTATTATAATTTTCACTCTAATAAATGGAATAACCATGAATTATTATTTCAAACATGTGACTCTTACATATGTAATATCCATATGGATGGCTTCCATACCCAATACATTAGAGGGATATCACGAACCCACCCATTTTTTTATTATCACATAACTATAAATCATTGGTTTATCATGTAACTACCTGTAACATTTCCAAGTACTATTATATAATAATGACACATAATATAATATTAATTTCTACATGTAACTCATAATATTTCATTTTTACTCCTGTGAAATCATTTCAAGTCATTGAAATAATAAATATTTTTTCAAAAACCTTTTTCATCAATGAAGTACCAAAAAATTAAAAAAAGGATTTCAATTTAAAAAACATGTATGAATGTAAAGGAATATAGAAATAAAATAATAGTCATTACAACATAAAAGTTGTTGTCACCATGTAAGTAAAGAATATGACATTCATTTTATCATTTAAAAAACGTTCCATATAAAAAAGGTAAAAATATTAATTTGAAAAACCATTGAATGAAACTCAAAAATAAATATAAAATTTCCTTTATGATACCTTTTTATTCATATATATAAATATGTAAAAGATATCAATAATATTTAAATGGATAAAAATATTTTGAAATTAATTTTTAGACATTCAAATGTGTCTCGTACCACTTTGAACATTTAAATAATAATCCCCATGAGAGGTGGTAAAGGAAAAAATGAATATCATCATTTCGCAAGGTTGCAGTCCATCGTACACACAGACGGTAATTTTGTTACCCATTTGATGGAAGTGTGTGTAGGTGTAGGTTTAAAACATAAAATAACAACATATAATTATATTTAGGATACTTATTTTATTATATAATAATTTAATAATAAAAATTTAATTGGTGGACAATGAAATGACACAAAAATTCATGTTGAAGAATGTTACCACTTTTTATGGTAACTCCTTTTGGTTTTCACAAAAGGGATTTATTGGTTGAATTTATTCCAAAAGTGAGGCCTATTGTGCAAGGATAGGTAAGTTGGGAGATTTTTTTACCAGGTTTTAGATGTGGAAAATTTCTTTATAGGTGTGATGAAAAGGGGGTGTGTGAGTTGTTTTTTATAGTGGATGGAGAGGACACATTGGTCATTTTTGAAAGAAATTGCGTGATCCCCGAATTTTTACCCACCAGGAGGTTTCAATAGCAAAAAAAATTAGATACATGAAGGTATGATATCAGAAAATGAAAATAAAATGAGTGTTTTACAAGGGTATGGCCATTTTTATACCTTATGTTTAAAGTTAAACTACAAAGATATCTTTTTTTACCTCAATCACTATAATTAATTTTTATTGTTTTCACTAATATTTTTGGTCAAAAACTAAGTTGAACATGATAAAAATTATAAATTATTCTGGTTAAAAATCAATTAATTCATTTTTAAAAATTAAAATCACATAATATTTGGAAACCAATTTAAAATTAATCCCACTGATGAGACGATATAGCTCGTTTTTAAAGTGAATATGTCAAATATTTTCTAGGTTTTTACATAAAATTTCAACCCGAAATTGATTCCAATGACCAAAATTTGATTAAATGATATTAATTATATCTAACTATACTTTAAAACCAATTCCAAATATAATTTATCAATATAAACATGTTTGATAAAATGCAGTTCTAATTAAAAATCATTTTTTCACTATTCATAAAAATATTAAACTTCTTAGAAAAATAAAAATAATTTACCCAATGTTAATTTTGATATTATGATTTAAAAAAAGTTATATTTTTATATGAAAATTATAAAATAATAAAAATATAGTTTTAAAATTGGTGCATTATTAAAAGGCGAAAAACCGTTTTTTGAAAAATAGATCTTTTAAGTGTAAACTGGATTTATTATTATCTTATTCATATAAAATTTATTTGATGAATGTAAAAAAGTATAAACATGAGTAAAAATAATATAGTTACTCCTATTCAATACCTCTTCTACAAAGTCTACATGATAACAACTATATTTAGAATATATTAATCAAATATTATTATTTTTTACAAGTCTGTCTTGCGTGCAACAAAAGATTTTGAAAAAAAATCATTGTTCTATGTCATGTGTGACATTCGAAATATGGTAAATTTTATTTTAAAATTACTATGTAATTTATAAAAATTAATAAATATGGAAATATGTATTCTATAATTACCTAGGATGTTACAGAAACAAAAGTAACTACTTATTATTTTGTGTAGAGGGATCCCATTACATGGTCATTATAGGCCCAATGGGAGTTAAAACCTTTTATAATAAGAGAATTGGGACATTAAATTTTTTATGTCATGATACCCATGAAAAAAAACCCTTATTTCACACATTCTACAACCATCCCCACAATCTCTAGTGCACGGCCTCACCAAAAACCTTCATTCTCTCTCAACTATGATGACTATGTCCTTTAATGCCACCGTGATCCACCACATACCCCTCCTTTATTGATAATTTCATCATCCACCATGGGACTCCTCATAAATGTTTTCACATCCTCCATCACCTATCGATAGATACCACCAATTTCTCCACCAACTTCAATTTATCCCCTCACCACAAGTCCTATGGTCGACCATGTCAAATGTGTTAACCGCCCTTGTTGCCTTTAACATATCCCGGAAGTGCATCCCATATGATTTAGATTAAAATAGATACCATACTGTATTCAACGTTATCCATCCAACCATTATCATCTTGTGACTAAATACACCCAAACCTAGATATGGTAAAATACTGGTATAGGTTCATGCAGGTTCAACAATTTATTCACTAGGGAATTAATATGATTTTCTACTTTTCCCAATAGGTCCTAAAGAGAATCATTAAAAGTATACATGTTGTCTTACTCCTATATATAAATATATTTTATAAGTATCCATGAGGTATTTGGTGATCGATTTGAACATTAATGGATTATAACTAAGAGATATGGTCAGTGTTGCTTTCTTAAGAGTTTTATTTTGGTTTTTTATATTAGATACTTGTGTCTGTATTAAATTTTAAATTAAATTAGAGATATTAGTTAATGGTTTATATTTTGGTTTTAATTAATGGATATCTCATTATTTTCATGGAAATAATGAGGTCAGTCACTACCATTTGTGTGATTTATACCCTAACTTTTAGTAACTAACATAAGGCCAATTAGATTCGGGATTCACTTGTCACTCGCTTTGAGACTCTATAGACCTGTACTCCCTGATCTAGTGTGAAAAACATATTCTCTACATACTGGATTTATTAATAACTAATTTTTCCCAAACCTAACCATATATAATTATAATATAAATAAAAAATATTCAATCATATACATACCTTATTTTTACCAAAAGTCTTAATTATCTACCACAATATACACATGATACCCATCTTGAAATGTCACACATAAACACTCTTATTCATAACCATGGTAAGTTTAAACCTAATAAGAGAGAGCTAAAATACCTAGTAAGGGTAAACTTAAGTGATAACAATTAAAGACCATAAGTTTGAATAAGATAAATATAGGGGTATGAGAACATAATCAAGTCACATGAACAAAATAAAAGGATATTATACCTAATAAAACATAGATCATAATTCATGAATCATGACATAATGATTTTTGTTTAATGTATATTTATTATGTTCATGGAATCTTATGAATGTGGAAACAAAACCTTAAACATGAAATCATAAGAATAAGTTATGTATCACTACCAAAACATCCCAACATAGTGGAAAAAGTCATAGAGTGGATTAAGTTTAGTTCGGAGTCCCATATATATCATCACATAAATTATATAGCAATTTTCAATGTATTGGGGGGGGGGGGTTTATAACTAATATTTCACATACCACATCATAATATATACATGAATATATGTTACACTTAATAAACCAATCATAATTTCATCATAGAATCATTAATCCATGATAAATAACTTGATTTCATAAATATTCCCAAAAAATATGATAATATTTAATAAAAAGAAAGAATATAGAAGGTTTCATTATATAATATCTCTATTTAAGCATAATAATAATTAGAGGATGTTTAAAAAGATGAAAAAAATTCATAATAATATGTGTTACTCAAGACATTCGAATGGTATAACATTGTAAGAGATCGAGAATTAGACCATTTAAAACTACAAGTTCAATCTCAGAAAATAGAACAACATTATATCATTTACAGGTTAATAAATTAAGTATAACTCTAATTGAGAAATATTTTTTTTTATTTTGA
Source organism: Viscum album (assembly GCA_963277665.1). NCBI lineage: Eukaryota > Viridiplantae > Streptophyta > Magnoliopsida > Santalales > Viscaceae > Viscum > Viscum album. The sequence goes on along the minus strand of OY728137.1, from coordinate 297,273,134 downwards.
GAGGAAAATGGTAGAAAAATAAGAGAAATAATTTCCATAATTTTTTATCATAGTTGTAAAAAAACATATAATCCAGTTTACAATTATATTTTAAAGGGATTTAAAGTGGAAATTGAAAAAACTTAATTATAAAATAAATTCAAATATTTAATCCATGAAATGAAATAGTTTTACAGATAATAAATATAGTGGGAGATAAAAAATATAGATAAGTGGATTGAAATCCCTTTAGTTATTCTTACAAAAAATTAGGATTTATTTTTAAATCAAAAAATTCATTGAAATTAGATAATATTAATTTATTTAAAAAACATGGAAACAAAGAAATGAATATTTATTATGAATAATAGTCATGATGTGAGGATTATCTTTTCACATGGAAGGTATTAAAAAATGTTTTTCACACTTTAGTGAAGGAAGTAAAAAATAAATCGTGAAAAAACATGAAAAATATTCCTTTAAAAAAATTGTAAATAAATTAAAAGACTATTTAAAATGAACTTTAAAAATAATTTATATATAGGAAAGAATATTCTTTATATAATACAATGAATATAGACTTAGAGTAAAAATATTTATTAAAACACATTAGTATATTTATTAACATAATAATATTTTTTTGGAGAATAAAATCTATAAAAAAAGAATATTTTGAGATGGAGATGAAATTTATTACAAGGTAAATAGAAAATAATATATTTAATTGATAAATGTAATAATATAAGAAACATAAAAGATCATATTCAAGTAAGAAATTTTATGACCCAATGAAAAGGAAATTGAGTCAGTGAAACCCTTAAAACTTTGGTATCATTTGAAACAAAATATAGTAAAAAGAGTATAAGCAATTGAACATTATATAAATAAATATGGATATAATCAAGATATAATATTTCAGATCGGTTTTATATACATTGTATGAATAATCTTTGATCATATTCTAAAAAATATCTCATAGAAGGAAATTTACAATGGGAAACCACTTATAGACTTCATAATTTTTAAATTAAGAGCCCTTTGGAAAGGAGTTTATGAGAAGGAAATGGAAATAAATTGAAAATAAAGAGGTAATAATATATAATACAATGATATCATTTATGAAACCATCATAAAAGGATGAGTTTCAAGAATAAAGGTAATCACTCAATGAAAGTAAATCTTGTTAACAAAAAACCCTTTCCACTGAGGTATTGTATGGATCAAAGGAAAATTAAAAGAGAGATATTATATTAAAGTGAAACATAAAATAATAAAAAATTATTTATGATATAATAAGTTGATAGTGTAATATTTAGACTATATAAAAGTAAATTGGTGCATAATACGAAGCACATTACAAGGATTTAAAATTCAGACAAAGAACACTACCATGGATTCTTGCTTAGTTAGACATACTCTAATATCCTATATAATATACTAATAGCCTTTAATAATTTATTTCATACTATTATTCATATACATTTTATTATTTATGTTTCATTTACTATCACACATCATTCATCTATTGTATAGTTTTTTTCACATCAGCTGCTTTGGGTTTGAGAAAGTTATCAAAAATTTCCATGATATGTTAAACATCATAAAAGGTGTTATAAAATAGTTCTATAATATTTATAATCATATAATCATAAATTATATTTCATTCATGTTGAACAAAATTTATATATATCTATGTATTTTCTAAAATATACTGAAATTATAAAACATGTCTCAACATGCTTGTTTTTGTGCAGTTAAAATCACCATTGACATTTATTGTTAATATAATTAATATAATGGAAAACTTGTTATAAGTTTTTTTAATATTTTTACAAATATAATATTTATTTATTAAATTAATTTACATAACCATTCATGTAATCCAGTGATGGAAAATGAAATATTCCTTTAGAGTGGTGGTGAACCAACCATAATAATGATTATATTTTCATGTTTTTAATGGATGGAAGGAAGTTAGATAATGGTAATTATAACAACATAATAAAATTTTAGTATACTAATGATACTAATTTAGTAATATTATGATGGTTATGGAATATTTTAATGTGTTAAAATAAAAAAAAATTAAAGAAATATAAATGAAAACGTGACTATGATTTATTTATTTACTCACTAGATCAAATCCTTTATTAATAGGATTATAACTTTGAAATGTGGTATTTTGATGAAACTATAACCTCTAGGATGCTTCTAATATTATTTGTAAAGCTTTTTGTTAAATATGATTTGAGATAAGAGGTTTTATGTTTGAGGAGAAGTGGGGTGGTGGAGGGGTCCTTTTATAAGTGAGAGGGATGACATTTGTTTATAAATTTTAACTTATTGATATAAAAAGTGATGTCATAATAAAAAATGGATCTAAAATTTATAATTAGTTATTATAATAAAATTTAAGGTCCTTAAATCCATCATACATCCATTTAAAGATTAGTTTTTATGATATTTTTTAACATTTCCACTTTATTTAACAGTTTCACAAAATTTTAATATTTACCATGGCAACTAATTCATAACATGATAACATATTTTTATTACATAAAATCAAATTAACCTTGTCACCTAATATTTATTATAACACATATAATCCTAAAATCCATTTTTTTGTATTTAAGTTCTAAACCTGATACAAATTAATTTCAATGTAAGTATGCATAACACTGTAATATTAATTTTTAGTGAAATGTATTTTTATGTAAAAATACACTTATCTAGGACAAAGATTATGATTATATGTAATAAAATTGAAATTTATTGGTTTATTATCAAATAAAAGAGGATTATTTTTCTTTAAAAACAATCCAAAGAAATGAAAAATGGTGAATACTTAATCAATGGAAAAGAACCAAAATAGATTTTTTATATTAAAAACACAACATAGGTTCCAAAATGTCAATCATATGTTTCTAAATTTGGAATATTTTTTAAATTAATTATTTTACTATTTTAATATATATTTGATGAAACCAATGGTTTTATAAATTTTCAATTCATTCTTATGTCATGATGATATAATAAAAGTTAAAATATTTGTAATTATTGTGCTTTTTAATATTTAAAATAAAGTCAAACTTTTAAAAAAAATCCCAAAAATGTCACCCTATGAAAATTTTAACATGATAAATCTAAAAAAAAGTTCATTTTATAAAACAAAAATTATAAAATTTTTTAGTATAACTTTTAAATGAAAACAGAACATATAATGATTTTTTGTTAAAAATAACATTTTAAACCCTAAGTGTTTAAAATTTTATTTGATATAAATTACTAATTTAATGAGTGTTAGTTAGTTTATATATTTATATGTTTTATTAAATTTTTTCTTTAAAAATAAATAATTTAATAAAAATACACAATGAAAATAGTTGTTTGAAAAATACCCATTTGAGATTAAATAATTTTAATAACTTCATAATAAATATAATTATTTATCATATATACATTATTTTTTTAATTCATTGGTATTATAACACATATAATTATTCTTTTAAAAAATATTAATAAAATATATTTAATTTAAAAAATCAATTTTACTTTATTTTTATTTATTTTAGCAATTACTATTCTTGTAATTTTCTTAATTAAATTTCTAATTTTATTATTATAATATATTAGTTTTTCCCTTGAATTTTAAAATATATCAGAGTTACCTTAATTCACTACTTCATGTGAAATAATCTATTCAACATAGTTTTTATTTAAATGAAAAATATATACTAAAATGTCTGGGTGTTACAGTCATCTTCACAACAGGCTCATGAAGGGTTCCCTAGGGGGCCATGATATGGTTGGATTTCATGAATATTTTATTGAAATGTTTTAAAATATTTTCTAAATGTATTTTTTACATGGTTTTTAATATATTTTTATAGGCATTCGTGAGATTGATTTGAGAAAATCCTTCTATGTATTCCATTACTCACTCTTGCTTACACATAACCAAAAAAATTTCATTAAATCAATCTATTTTATTTTCATACATGATATATTCCAATACTTGTATAAAATTATATAGAAAATATTGAAATTTACTTCATAAAATATTCAATAATGGAGATTTATTCCAAAAATAAATCATGAAACAATTTTATAAAATAAGGGTAACCCAATTGAATTTACCCAAAATCCTTATTATTATTTAATCCTAACATTAATAGATTCATTAGTAATTTGAATCAAATTATCAAAATAATACTTATCTATGATCATTATGTCACAATCTAAGAATATTCATCAATCTTAGTTTTTCCCAATCAATATATATCCAAAATTTATACCATATACCATGGTACTCTCTGTCCATATAAAATTATTTTACTATCGACTCTTACTAAACCCTCTTGTCTATTTCCAGACAGTTACCAATAATTACTCATATCAAAGGTTCATTATTTTTACTAAAACTACTATCTGATGAATATATATTAATGAAAAAAAATTTATTAAAAAAATTTCATAATTTTTTGAAAAAAAAATTCTATAAATATTGAATGCATCGAAATACCTAAATTTCCCACTATCACTAACTAAGAAAATTCATAATGTTATTAAATAAATTTCAAAAAGTTATTTAAAAAAATTTCAATAAAGAAATTGAAAATCACATCAATAACCTAAAAGGGAATTATAACATAGGTAGGAAGGAGTAAGATCAACCAAATATAGATGTTGAAATCATAAAATCCCTAAACGATAGATCTTATATCAACAACCATGATCTAATCTATTAAAATATAGATACAACAACATAGGTTCATGATTCTTATATTTCATATTTATTGAAACATTTCTTTGCCTTTTTATGTGTTTTAACCCATTTATTTTGTTACCCAATGATTGTGTGTCATAGTAGGTCCTTTTTTCAGTTTTTCGGGAATTTTTTGAACGTTTCTAGGCTTGTTCATGGTATGAACATGATATAAAAATCTGGGAATATTGGATAGTATGGGGTCACCCTATAGCCCCATGGTTTGAAAAAGTGGGCATACAAACTATGTAATAATTATATTGGCTTTATTCTGGGCAATCGACTTGTGCATGGTTAGTGAAAACAATGTGACTTAATCCAAGAAATTGTGCATATGGTAATTAAAGTTATAAAAATATTAATTAATCACCAGAACCCTATTAATTAACCCTAAACTCCTCCCACTCAAACCTAAATCGATTCTCCAACTATTGGGAGCCTCCTAGAGCCATTTTTTCACACCAGAACCTCCTCTCTTGGTAGATTAAAACACCAAACCAAGCAGAGATCTTCTCGTTCGGTGAGTTCTTATCTTCTTTTCTTGGATCACTCTTATTCTTTTGATTCCTTACTCATAAGGGTTACTATGGACTTCTATTTTGGAGTATCCTTATGGATTGACGTTTAATTATAGATCTAGGATATCCTTTCTCTTCATTCAAGACCCATCTTATTGGATCTGGTGATCTCCATCAAAGGCGACACATCTCAAATTGTTGCATTTAGATTTTTTTTAATTTCCACGTAGGTGTTTCTATGGTTTTCTTTCATTTTTTGATTCACTATTTCTTCATAATTCATAGATAAATATTTTCAAATTTCTAATAAATTTTTCTATGAAATTCAAAAATTAAATTATGGATAAATACTTCTTTGACCCTATCCCATTTGAATTGATTATAGTATTAATTTAATGGATATAATCTTGACCTTTATCACCCTTTTGTGGATTATTTAAAGGATATTTTTGTTTGTATTTATTTTCAAAGAAAAATTAAAGGATATGTTGGTAAAATTAGGGGATTTTTATTAGGTTTTGATTTCTTAAATGAACTTCTTGATTTGAATTGAACAATTTTATTTTCACAAAAATAGTTTTAAATGCATTAATTTATTGAATGACCAAGAACCCCCTTTGAATTATTTTTCCCTTGTTTTGTAATTGGTTCTCTTATGTTATTTGAAGTAAATTATTTTTTCCCTGAAAAGAGAGTGTAAAAACATGTTTTTAAATTTATTCAATCATTTTTAAATTGTAATACTTCCTTTAAATTCATTAGGGATGCTTTGAAATAAATGATTGTGTTTATGGCCCAATTGTAATTTTAATGATTAATTACCAAAGGAAGATGATATCATTAACATTTTGAATATGAAATTGTTTAAAAAATATTTTCAATGAATTTATGATAGTTTTAAGGGCCCTTTTGGCATTTTAATGATTAATTGTGAAAATAAGTGGGTTTTATTACCCTTCGGAATATTGAATTGTTTAAAAATGGATTGAGAATAAATTTATGGTTGTTTCAATTTACCGTTTGGAATTTTAATGATGAATTGGGAAATGAAATAGATATTGTTACCCTTTAGAATATATAATTTTTTAGAAAGTATTTGGAATGAATTGATGATTGTTTTAATTGCTCATTGGGAATTTTGACGATGAATTGTGAAAGGAAGAGGGTTTGGTTAACCTTTTGAATGTTAAAATTATTTAAAAGGATGTAATTGAATTGATGATTCTTTATAGACTATTTGGAACATTATGATGATCCTATGTTGTAAGAATACCTTGATATAACTTTATTCTTAAACTTTCCATTTTGTGGTGTTGAAAATGTTATTATTTACTTTCAGGGAATTGGGGTTTGGACTGAGATATATTATTAGGGCTAGTGTTAGTGTTTGATAAGGATACCCATGTGATCCTCATAACTCGATTAATTGACTCAAATATTTTGTATTTTCAATGGGAATATGGATAGAAAGATGTTACGTACTAGTTATATTATTCAAAAGCAGACTCAAAAACATCTAGTGGATCTATAGAGAATGTTAAAGATCCAGGCTATGGACTTAGGGCTAGGAAAGCTGGTGTGCTTGAAATTGGTTTGATTTAGGCCTATAAGACTAGATTTAATCCTGAAAATGGTCATGTTGTATTTTATTGGTAGTCCTGAGTTGTACACACTATAATACCTATATTGTACCCATGACATCCATATACTTGATCTCAATACAAGATAGTGTTGGTTTTCACCATTTGGAACCAGATTTTCTTGCTTTCTTCCATTATTATTAATATGAAACTTGAATCTATTGTATTGATTCACATTCATATTTACATATTACAAGCATACTCTCATTTTTCATGATTATCTAACATTAGATCGTGAAGTGGTTTTCAAATATTTTCCATAAAATGTCTAGTTTTTAAATGGAAAAATGACTCGTTTTTTAGGTTTAGTTTAATAAATTACTTTAATTGTTTAAAAAAATATTTTAAACTAATCCCCATACTCTCCTATTTTTATTCCTATTTTAGTGTATTTTAATTATAGTATAAAGTAACTACATAGAATATTTGGTGGAATCCTACTGGGCTCCTTATATCACACCATACTTGTACCTTTTAGCAGTTGAAACTCTTTATTAACTTATAGCATGTGTTCGTGGAACAATAATAGACAATTTTAGTGGTCATGTTCCACTTTTAGTTTTCCATGTGTCTACATGTAATTGATATGTATTCATTCATATATATATATAATGATGTTTCTGCATTGTATTCTGTTATTTTAATACTTTGAGTGAGAAATTGTTCCCAAAATTTATTTATTATTTCCCAGGTTCTTGTTGTCATTCTGTGGAGACCAAGAAAACTCTTTGAGTTAGTGGAGAATCGGATTGGGTATTTCTTTCGAGGGTATCTGAGGTTGGTTCATTACAAATGGAATCATAGTAGGTATTTTCTTAAATGTAAATAGTTTAAATTTAAATCATTGTAAAATTCTGGGAGCATCATTGTTGAAGTGAGATTAAGAATGTGTCAGGACTCAAGAGGTTGTCCGTGATGGGGTGCTTGATCCCCACCCTTTCATGGTGATACTTCAGTCACCATGGATGTTAGGATTTGATTTTTCATTTTAATTTATTGTTTTTTAGATAATAAATTATATTTAATTCCTAATGAGACTATATTTAAGTTGGTCAATTTCTAATGAGTTTTTGAACCATAATAGAAGGACCACCGTAGTGGCAACATGTATTCATGATCTAGTAAAATGTGTTGAATCAGTGTGGCTGATTTGTAAATCTTTCCATGAAAAGTTGTGATGTTGGTGTGTGGTTTACCAGCCTATACGACCAAGACACCTTCAATTATAACTTGGTTATAAACATTGATCCTTATTCATTTTCTTACAAGTGACATCACTTAGGTATGTTTTGTTATATGGGTTATTTAATTCTCTTGTTTGGGTGTATCAAATTTAATCCCTTTTTAATAATTTTAAACCCATTTTGAAAAATAAGTTGTGTCTTAAAACATGTTTTTTACATTCTTTGATAAATTATTTTAAATAACAAAGAGTAATTTTTATAATTTTTTTTGGGTGGGAAAACTAATTATAAAAGACTATTATGTGATATGGTAAATTATTGTTTTAAGAAGAAATTTTTATTTTTAATGGATATAAATGGAAATGGTTTTGTTAATTAGAAAAATGGTTTACTACTTCTAAAACCATGAAATAATGTAAAACTATTAGTTAAGGGTTTTTTAAACAATGACTGATTAATAAAAATATTTATCATTTTAAAAGTTATGAGTACTTTTTCATAAATGGTGAAATATTATACGTTTTGAAATCAATAAAGATTTCCTTAAAATGGATTTTCAATTTTTTTTAAAATATTCTATGATCTTTTTTATTGTTCATTGATGCATGAGTTAATATTATTTAATATTGGGATGTTAAAAAATGCACCCATAAAGTCCTTCAAGAAAGATAGAATGTTGGTCCTAGAATCTAATGCTCTGGGTAATTGTTCAAATATTCTAGAAGTTTAATCCCTTGTTAATGACTCTACCCAGACTCTATATTGAGTTATGATGTAAGATGATTTCCAACCTTTTAACCCATATATGTTCTCTTGTTTTTTTTCCACATTCTAATAAAGGTGAAAGAGGTTCTCTTGAGAAAGTGTCATAGATTGAAGAAGTTTGTTTGATTTGATACTCTTAAGACTCCAAAATCTATGAATTTCAAGTCTATCCACTCTTTATATGAGAGAATTGGATAAGAGTGATCGGAGCTTGTGATACCTCTTGTATGTGTGAAACTTTTCTTGTGAATTCTTCATTCTAGTGTAAATTCATTGTAAGTATTATGAGGAGGTGAAGATGAAGAATGTTTTTCTGTTTTAGATTTTTAGTCAAGATGATCTATCAGTTGTGAAGTATGCCAATAATTTCTAACATTTGATAGGTTTCATACCTCGTATTTTACGTGACGAATTTAGAATGATTTTCTCTTTTATAAAAGTTCTTCACCCGGACCTCACAACTGCCATGCATTTGGAATGGTTGATCCCTTATCTAGAGATGTTTGAAAGGCCATTTTCAGCTCATGTGGATAAAGTAAAATAATAAGAGTAGATAAATTTCACTTCACTAATAGAGTAAGTTAAGTCTCCTTGGAAAAAATAAGAGAACTTCTTTGTTTTTCTAGTTTTCATCACATGGTCATTCTAGAAATTTGTGTTCAAAAGATATGAGAGTCTGTAAATGACTTGGCCACTTAAAACACTTTAAGAGGTTCTATATGTTGAGTTATTTGAGATGGAAAATTTGTTCAAGAATATCATCTCCAGACCATGGGGTAGTAGATTCTTCATGATAATAGGGATCCATCCATAGGCCTTAGAGTGAAGATTTTCATGTAGTGGAGGAGGTTTTAGATGCCCACTATTTGTCTCCAAATGTGGTTATAGTTGATCAAGTTTCTTATTTCTAACAATTGAGTAGAATTGGTTGATTTTTTTATTCTTCTCGATGGCCTATTTTTTGGAAACCTTTTGTTTGTGGATCTTTTTGGATAGTTTATTTTAGACCTAGTTTGTGTTATTTTTTTGGATTTCTAATGTAATAATGGTTTCAATCACTATATATTTTTTGTTTATCCTTAGTGTTATTTTATTCACTTGATGGCCAAAGGTAAATTTTGTTGTGTTAGATGATCTCCTCTATGATAGTGTAGTTCCCTTTTCTGAAATGACCTAGTTTTTTAGATATTTCCAATTTTAGTTGGATATACCACGTGAATGTACCTGGTTAACTAGTATGGTGTTGATTTTTTATAAAATAGTCATAGGGTGGTGCTGGAATTTTATTTGATGAGCTAGTAGTGGTATGGGGAATTGTTTTGAAAATCTTGTGTTACTATTGATTAATTAACCATGGTAAAAACCCTTGTATGTTTTTTATATTTCTTATGGATTCTTGATCATTTATGTTTCTCCTTAGATAATGGTTGAAGTATTTTATTTGGGTTTAAGGAACCTGCTTTTCTTATTTTATACCCTTTTATGAATATTTATATAGTGGGGATACATGTGTTGGGTATCCAATATTTTTATTATTTGTAGACATGCTATGATCTTGGTATTATGATCTGAGAGTTATGTGTGTTATTATCCTTTAGGTGAGTCTCTCTTTTAGACCTTGGACCATTCACCTCACTAGATGAGTGAGTAAGTTCTTGTTCTTTCATTGTGTTCTATAGTTCAGGATAGATGATTTATAGGGATAAAAAGTCATATGGTGGGGAGGTTATAAAAAACAATTATTTATTTTTAGGTTTTCTATCCCATATATTTCATTACACAATGATTGGTAATCGTTTGGGCTCATTTCTAGAAAATTTCTAGACTTTTTTGAAGGTTTCTAGGCATGTGAATATTTTTAGAATGGCCTGAGGAAGGTTTGAGAAAGTCTACAACCTGAATAGTAGGGGGTCGCATGGTTGGCACATAGTTTGAAAAAGGTTTTAGCCAAATCATGCAACACTTACATTGTATTTTTTCTAGGTGCATTTTTCTTGGATGGTTAGTGAAAAGTAGGAAACTAAACCCAAGAAATCATACAGACGGTAATTAATGTTACAAAAATTTTAATAAAAGACATGAAACCCATAATTAATGCTAAGCACCTCCCAATCAAATCTAAATCAATTATCCAGCATTTGGGAGCCCCTAAAACTATTTCCCCCAAAAAGCTTATATATGGGTGCCTCAAAGTTCCAATCAAAGGTGATTTCTTTTCATTCAGTGATTTCTTCTCTTCTTTTCTTGGATATCCCTTTTGTCTGTTGATTCCATATTTCTATGGGTTATGATGGCCTTTGTTTTTGTTTGATCTTGATTTTTTGATGTGGAATTATATATATAGTAGCCCATATTTATTCCTTCAATATCTATCCTCTTAGATCCATTTATCACCATCGAAGTCGAGACACCTCATATTGTTGTGGTTGGATTCCCTAATTTTCAGGTAGGTGTTTTTATGTTTTTCCTTCATTTTGTGATTCATTGTTTCTTAATAACTCATAGATACATGTTTCTAGATTTCTAATACTTGTTACATGAAATTCATCCATCAAATTATTTATAAGTTCTTCTTTGACCCAATTCTATTTTGTTTTATTGTGGAATTAATTGAATGGATATATTCATGATCTTTATCACAATTTTTTGTAATTGTTAAAATTCCATGTTTGTTTGGATTTATTTTCAAAGAACTATTTCTGGATATTTTGGTGAAATTAAGGGGTTTGGATTGAGTTTTTATTTCATAAATGAACTTCTTTTATTTTAATTAAACTATTTTAATTTTCAAAATAGTTTTAAATGCTTGAATTTATTAACTACCAAGAACCCCCTTTGAATGATATTACACTTACATTGGAATTGGTGTTCTAGGGTTATTTGAAACAAATGATTTATTCACTTGAAAAGAGGGAATAAACCCATGTTTTTAAATTTATTCAATATTTTTAAAATTGTAATACTTTCTTCAAATGATTTTATGATGATTTGAAAAAAAATAATTATTTTAAATACCTATTTGGTATTATAATGATGAATTGTGAAAGGAATCAGGTATCATTATCCTTTTGAATATTAAACTATTTAGAAAAGAATTTGGAATGAATTGATTATTTTTTTAACATCCTATTTGGAATTTTAATGATGAATTGTTAAAGGATGTGGTTTAGGTTACCCTTTTGAATATTGAATTGTTTAAAAAAGATTTGGAATGAATTGATTATTGTTTCAATGGATCATTTGGGATTTTATTGAAGAATTGTGAAAAAGTGGGTTTGGTTACCCCTTTGAATATTAAATTGTTTAAAAAGAGTTTGAAAAGAATTTAATATTGTTTTAATAACCTATTTTTAATTTTAATAATGAATTTATAAAAGTTTTAGGTTTTGTTACCATTTTGAATTTTGAAACTATTTAAAAGGTTTTGAATTGAATTGAAGATTCTCGATGGTCTGGTTGGAAAATTATGATGATCATATCTTGTAATAATACCTTTATGTAAATTTATTCTTTTACATCCCATTGGTTGGGGTTGAAAATGGGGTTATTTAAATTGAAGTAATTGGGGTTGAGATTGAGATGAGTTATTAAGTCCAGTGCCCATGTTTGATTGGGATCCTTGTGGGATTCTTATAACTCGATTACATTACTCTCATCTTTTGACTAGTCATGGGAAACTCGAAGGTTAGATGAGATATCCTAGATATATGTTTAACTTGTGGTATCAAAACCTTATAGTGTATATATAGAAAATGTGAAAGATTTAAGCCACAGACTTACGGCCAAGAAAGTTGGTGTGTGTAACTAGTTTTCTTTAAACCTATGAGAGTACATGTAAGCCTGATAATTGTTAATGTAGTATTTGATTATCTATTCTGAGGTGGACTCACTATCTTACATAGGATAAACCCAAAACATCTATATACATTAACTCGATACATAACAACATTGGCTTTGTGCACTTGGAGTCGATGTTTTCTTGCATGATTTATTTTTTATTATCATACACCTTGACTCTATCATATTGATTCTTATTAATTTTTACAGATTAGGTTCATATTATTATATTTTCTTGATTATATAAATTTAAATTTTGAAATGGTTTTCAAATATTTTCAGGAAAATGTTTTGTTATAAATGGTAAAATGGACTATTTTACAATTTTAATTTAATAAATGGTTTTTAAATATTTAAAATTATGTTTTATACTGATCATATTCTTCCACTATGTGTATTATTCTTTTATCATAATTGATCTATATACTGATGTAACTATGTATAATCCTTGTTGGAATCCTATATGGATCTTTATATTACACCCTACTTATACCTTTTTGGTGGTTTTAACCCATTATTATATTATAACAGGTGTTTGTTGTCTCACCTTCCTCCGTGGGTTCATGCTTGGGTGGCCAAGGGTGGGTGAGTTGTGACATGGTGCGTGGTCGTGGTCCACTAAGAGATGGGTTTTAGTGGTTATATTCCTTTTTTAGTTTTTATAAGGCCCCAGACTTAAGCCCAACTTAATATTGAATTAAAATAATAATTCACATTGAGGATCTTTTCAGGTTTAGAGTTTTGGAGAATTAGGCCATAACTATTATATCTCAAAAGATTACAAAGTAGAAACTTCTACTAAGTTTCCATAAAATAAAAACTCTTAAAAAAACATGTCTAGTTCCATGTTTTAGATAGCTTGACTTTCCCTTGATCCCATCCCTGACATTATTCTACATTATGTCCTGTGAAAAAAATTTCAAAAAAACTTGGGGTGAGCATAAAAATCTCAGTAAGGGATACACAATGAATGAAGACTGTTAGTTTTTCAAAACAACAAGTAAACCATGTATACTTTTTCAAAGTAATATTTTTCACCTTTATGAAGTAGTAAAAAATCTTCACTGAATAAAAGTTCATTACATACCATTTTGTAAACAAAAGATTACCATAAAACCCACATAAAGATCACATAACATATAAAGGTAACTTGGGACATAAACATACTTAAATGGAATAACCATACAGTCGACTTCCACACATATCACTTAATGGAATAGCCATACGGTCGACTTCCATACCCAATGAATTGGAGGTTATAATGTAACCACCAGTCTTGGTATTCACGGCACCACCCGTCATATGGTTTATCACGTAACCACCCATCAAATGTCCAAGTACCATTATAAAATCATAAGACATAAAACAAATATAATGGAAAGAAAACATTTCCACACTTTGATTACAATATATCACTTAAATATATTGACATAAAAAAATCCATTATAAAAAATCATTTTTGATACCAAAATATATAAAATAGTATATGTTATTTATTTCATTTTAAAAACATTACGGCTTGTTGAGGAATCCAAAGACCAAATAATACTCGCGGTGGCGGAAAAGGTCGTTGCCACCGCGTACATTAAAAGAAACATTCCTTTTTATCATTTAGTAAAACGATTCATATAAAAAGATTCCTTTTGAATAAAATTAAAAGTCAAAGGGGTTTATACATCGTATAAAAGAAAGTTGTGTATAAAACTAAATATGCCTCAATGAAAGGAGATTGAGACGAAGTCCCTTACCTCGGGTCCGACTTGACTCGATCACTCTTTAATGTCCTGAATAATAAACTAAAGTTAATTTATACTTGATTAAGAACCTTATTCAAGATTAATATTCCTTTTATATCAATTATTTCCATGTTATAAGAATTATGTAATCATTTAAGTTAATAATGTTTGTTTTGTCGATATCTAGTTCATAAGTCAAAAGTGGACTTCTTACAATTACATATTGTTCGTGTGGTCAAAGGTTCATTATATCCAGAATGATATTCATGATTTTTATATCATATATATCACATATATCCATAATATACATGTATTTATAATATTACATAATCATTTAGAGGTAAGAAATGAAATGCACCGTTCATGGAGACGGTAAGCCATACGTACGCATGAATGCTACTTTCATTTCTATGTCATATTAATGGAATTAAAACTAAATGAGTGGTACGTATATTTTAATTCCATATTTATATTCATCATTTATATGTAACATACATCATATATAATAACTATAAATCTATCTTTTATACGTCCCACATATGGCATTAACGAATCAAATCACTTTGAGGGGGTGGTAGTCCGCACTTCCTAAAATGAAGATATCGTGTATACCCATAATGGAAGCCATAAAGGTTTGCCATAAATGAAAAATACAGAATCTTAAGGAAGAAATAAACATATTATATATCATATATAAATATAGTGACATCTTAATGGCCACCTTTAAAGGTGTTGGAAGAATATTGAACAATCATCGTTTCGTGAGGCAGAAATTCACCATCCACAGAAACAGTATGTTCTTTAACCATTAGATGTAGGTGTGTGTAATTTTATCTTGAATTATTCTTACAAAAACATACTAGTATATTGAAGATACTGGAGTTGTTTTAAAAGAAATGAATAAAAAGAGTTTAGGGGGTTGGAGAAGCAAAATAAAACAAAAGAACACAAGAGAAAACACTACCTTTAAAACGGGTAACTCTTTTTGATTTGAGCTCAAAGGATTCCTCGGGAAGCCTTCTGACAAAAGTGAGGCTTCAAGGAGTAATAGAGAGATATGGAGAGTCAAAATGGGCTGGGTTTGGCCAAGCCAAAGGCTTTGTAAGTGTGGGTAAGGAGGTAGAGTTGACGGCCTTTTATAAGAGGAGAGGAGGGGCACTCTTGGAAAGTAAAGAAATGTTACTTTATTTTAAAATGAGTTTCGGATTTTAAAGGTCCCAAATTGATATAATTCTAGGATAAGGTGATAAGGGTTCGAAATATACCCATCCAATATATTTTTTACAAGTTTATTTCTTAGATTTTACATTATCTTTTCATTTTATTTAAATCGTTAAATAATGAGGTAATCGCTGCATCATCATGGTGTCATAAATAATTTAATTTATTTAATGTCTAAAAATTATAAAAAAATATCATTATGTAGGAAATCTTTTTGTATTTCTAATAAATATTTGTAGTCAAAAATATGACTTGTATAACCCTATTTAAAAATTGTTTTAGTAAAACAACTCATGTTTGTGACATTTTTATTTTAACATTAAATAAAAAGATATTAATGTCATTTTCCTAACAAAGTGGCTCCATGGGGTCCCCAAGTTTACCCATGGATTGTCTTGGTCGTCAATGACACATCCAATAAGGGTAGGACATGTGTCAAGGTCATTTCATATTATTAAAACATTATTTTTACCTTAAACAACACTAATTACCTCTAATCGCGATTAATAAACATAAAAGTTACTATTTACCAAAAAAGTATTTTAATCCCATTGAACCACATTTTACTTCTTAATGAAAACCACATGTGTCAGATTTTTGAAATTCAAAACAGAGAAGTGGTAAAATTTCATTTAAACGGAAAATCAGTTTTTATAAGTACCACTTAGTGGTCTCACTATTCATCAAAAATTGAAGTGTTTCAGAAAAATACCAAAACTTCACCCTAAGATATATTTGATATTAAGAATTCAAAAATTATGTACATTTTACAAAATTCAAAACATATAAGTTACATTAATTAATTTAATAATTAATTCACGCTGTCTGAGCAAATAGCATGTTTTTATGAAACAATAAGTATCAAAAGATTAACACTAGTTTAAGTCCAATTTCAAAGTGAAATTAATTCCAACGACCACTATTGTATTAAATGGTAAAAATATATTCTAATTGAACATTAAAACCAATTCAAAAGATAATCTAATCATGTAAATAAATTAGATTAAAAAGAGGTTTTGAATTAAAATACAACAGTTTTCACTATTCATTAAAAAAAAGAACTTTATCGAAAAAATACCAAAAAATTACACAAAGTAAATTTTGATGTCCCGATTCTAAAGAAGAATTTTATTTGGTCCAATATAATGTATAAGAGTGACCAAAACTATATTTATAGATGGTTCCCCATCAAAAGGTGATAAGTCGACCTTTTGGGAATGTTAGAGTATATATGCCTTAAATTGAATTCTTTTCGTATTTTAAGCCTTTATCTTTTATTGGATAAATGTAGAAACATTTAAAAAAACATATATAGTCATATTTTAGTTATTTCTATTCATTCCCTCCAATATAACAGCTACGTGTTAACTACCATAATATTATTTTATTATGAGTGTGAAATGTAAGATTTCAAAGAAACTCTTTGTTGGGTATCAGGTACGCTATCGAACATAGCAACCCCTTTAAAGTAAAATTAATATTTAATTCGTAAATATTAATAAATATGAAAATGTTTTATTCATTATTTACCTGGGATGTTACATCCTTCCCCCCTTTTGAGAATTGCGTCGTCACAATTTTATTCACTTATAAAAATAAGTGGGGGTATTTATCCCTCATAGCATTTTCAGATTCTCATGATGCCTTTTCAACCATATGGTTTTTCCACAAAAAATTTACCTGGTGAATTACCTTTTTTCGCAACACTTTCTCTCTCCGGTCAAGAATCTGGACTGGTTGTTCTTCATAAGAGAGATTCTCTTCCAACTGAACTACCTCTGGGCTCAAAACATGAGATGAATCTGGCATTTACTTTCTCAACATTGAAACATGAAAAACATGGTGTACCTGAGATAAAATCAGAGGTAAAGCCACTCGATAAGCATTTGATCCAACTTTCCCTAGAATTTAATATGGTCCAATGAACCTTGGACTCAGCTTTCCTTTCTTACCAAATCACATCACACTTTTCCATGGTGAAACTTTGAGAAAAACATGATCACCTACCTCGAAAGATAGATCCTTCCTCCGGTTATCCGCATAACTCTTTTTCCGGATCTGATCTGTTCTCATGTGTTTCTGAATCAAATGAACTTTTTCTTCCATCTCTTCTAACAATTCTGGTCCCATCAACTTCCTTTCACCCACTTCATCCCAAAATGCTGGAGTTCGACACCACTTCCCATATAATGCCCCAAACGGTGCCATCTGTATACTAGAATGAAAACTGTTATTATATAAAAACTCAACCAAAGAAAGATGTTTGTCCCAAATTCCCTGATAATACATAGAGCAAGCTCGTAGCATATCCTCCAAGGTCTGAATTGTTCGTTTTGACTGCCCATCTGATTGTGGATGGAAAGCTGTACTAAAATTTAATTCAGTACCAAATGACTTCTGAAGGCCTTTGCAAAAGATAGAAGTAATCCTGGGATCATGATCTGATAGAATGGAGAGGGGAATTCCATGCAACCTTAATATCTCTTTAAGATACAATCAAGAAAGTTGATCTAGAGAGAATGTATCTCGAATAGGAAGGAAATGAGCAGATTTAGTCAATCGATCAACAATAACCCATATTGCATTATTACCTCGAGATGTCCTCGGTAATCCCACAACAAAGTCCATGGATATATTTTCCCATTTCCACTCTGGCACTGGTAATGGTTGAAACATCCCTTTCGGTAACTGCCTATCTGCTTTAACCTACTGACAAGTCAAACACTTCACAGTAAAATCAGCAATTTCTCTTTTCATTCCATCCCACCTGTAATACTCCTGTAGATATCTGTATATCTTAGTACTACCAGGATGAACTGAAAACGGTGAACTATGAGCCTCACATAACAACTCATTCTTCAACTATGAATCACAAGGCACACATAATCTCTTACCAAACCTCAAAACACAATCATTATCAATGTTGAATTCAGGCAACTTACCCTTCTGAACCAGCTCTACCTTTTTCTGCAACTCACTGTCTTGCTTCTTTGCTTGCTTGATTCTATCTGATAGAGAAGATTTCAATGATACCTGAAACAAAACAGAAGAACATCCTGCACCAAAAACCTCTATGCCAAAGTTCATCAAATCCTTAACCAAAGGATCACGTTCCAAATGCAACATTTTTAATGAAGCATTACTTTTTCGACTCAAAGTATCAACCACCTTATTTTCTTTTCCCTGATGGTAATGAATTGTACAATCATAATCCTTGATTAATTCCAGCCATCTCCTCTGTCTCATGTTCAACTCTTTCTGAGGGAATATATACTTTAAACTTTTGTGATTAGTATATATTTAACGCTTTACTCCATACAAATTATGCCTCCAAATTTTTAAAGCAAAAACAACAACAGCTAATTCCAAATAATGTGTAGGGTAATTTACCTCATGAATTTTCAACTGGCGTGAAGAATAAGTAATTACCTGATCATTCTGCATAAGGACACAACCATGTCCTTTCAATGAAGCATCACTGTAGATAACAAACTCACCATTCCTGGAAGGAAGTTCCAAAACTGGAGCATTCACCAATCTTCTTTTCAACTCCTAAAAACAATCATCACATTCTTTTGTCTAGATAAACTTAACACCCTTCTGAGTTAGCTTAGTCATTGGACTAGATAATCGTGAAACATTTTCAACAAACCTTCGGTAGTAACCTGCCAAACCAAGAAAAATACAGATCTCGGTTACATTTGTGGGTCTTGGCTATTCTTCAACAAAGTTTTTTTAGAAGGATCAACAGTTATGCCATCTTTTGAAACAATGTGACCCAGGAAAGAAATTTGTTGTAACCAAAACTCACACTTGCTAGACTTTTCATACAGTTTCTTTTTTTAAGGTTGTCAAGATAACCCTTAAATGACTTTCATTATCCTCTTTACTTTTATAAAACACCAAAATATCATCAATTAAAATAACCACAAACTTATCCAAGAACTCATGTAAAATTCTATTCATAAGGTCCATGAATAAAACAGGTGCATTGGTTAACCCAAAAGGCATAACTACAAATTCATAATGGCCATATCTAGTATGGAATGCAGTCTTCAGAACGTCTGCTTATTTTACTTTCAACTAATGGTACCCTGACCTCAAGTCAATCTTCAAAAAATACTGAGCTCCCTGGAGCTGATAAAAAAAATCATTAATATGAGGCAAAGGATACTTGTTCTTAACATTAATTTTATTTAAGGCTCTATAATCAATTAAAAGTCTCATTGATCCATCTTTCTTTTTAACAAAAAAGACAGGAGCACCCCATGGTGATGTGCTAGGTCGAATGAAACCTTTATCTAATAAATCCTACAATTGATTATTTATCTCTAAAAGTTCAACTTGAGCCATTCGATAAGGGAGTTTTGAAATTGGCTTAGAATTAGGAACTAAGTCAAAAGTAAATTCAACTTTCCGATCATGAATAATACTAGGCAACTCATCAGGAAAAACATCAAGATACTCATTTACCACTGGCACATCATTAATCTGAACAGTTCCTTTATTTTCAACAATATATGCAAGGTAACATTCATTTCCATGTTTTACTAGTTTCTCAACTTCCTGATAGGTTATCAAAATCAAAGGTTCATTCTTGTACAAAAATTGAAAATCTTTCTGAAAAGAAACCATTTTAGCTCTGCAGTGAATCTTAGCATGATAAACAGAAATCCAATCCATGCCCAAAATAACATCAAACTCTACTAGAGGCAAAACAATACTGTTTTCTTGTAGATTCTTTCCGCACACAAGGATAGGAAGGTTCTTATAATTCCTTTTTTTCTCAACGTTCCCTCCGGGTGTTTTTACCATAAGTTCAGGATTCATATCTTGAGATGGAATTTCCAATTTACTAGAAAACTTCTCAGAAATGAAAGAATGTGTAAACCCTAAATCAAACAACACATTGGCATAATCTGAACAAACAAACAGTGTACCTGATAATACTTAATTCGATGGCCCAACATCTTCTAAAGTAGTTGCAAAGGACTTCACCACCCCTTTCTTCTTGTAGTATGGCTGCTTTCCCCCAGTTGAGTTCTTCGTTAGACACTCATTTTCATAATGAACCATTTCATTACACTTAAAACATCTTAATGCTGGCTTTTCATTGCATGCTTGATCATCTTCCTTACAGTTACGAGAAATATGACAAGACTTACCACACCGAAAGCACTTTCTAGAAGTGGATAAACATTCTCCAGGATGCATTTTACTACACTTCTCACAGGATGAATATTTGTTTTTCTTACCTCCTTGCTTCTTTGATGAATTCTTCCCCTTTGCCTGCCAACTGGACCTCTTATTCTGTTGTTTTTCAACGAACACCTGATCATCGGAAAACTCCATTTCCGACTTCTCCGCACATCAAACAAGTTTTTCATAACTTTTGAAATCACGAGAAGCTAAAGCCCTTCGATACTTTGGCCTTAACCCTGAGTAAAAACTGTTGATTTTACTATCAAGATCTCGTGTGAAGTTTGGATCATACCTTTCCAGTCGAGTGAACTTTGCCTCATAAGCAGCCACTGAGTCATCCTCCTACCTCAATTCTAGGAATTATTTTTCCATCCTAATACGAACCACCTTAGGAAAATATTTCTCAAAAAACATACCTTTGAATTCTTCCCATTGAAGATCATCAATCTCATCACTATCCCTGATATTTTTCACCATCGACCACCACTGATCAGCTTCACCTTCAAAACGGTAAACAACAACACTAACCTTTTGATGTTCTGAATACCCCATGGCATCAAAAATATTCTATAGCACTTTAATCTACCCTTCAGCTTACAAAGGGCCAGATGATCCTCTGAATGATGGGGGATGTTGCCTCATGAAATGTTCCACCACTGACGTGTTCGTTTGCGGTTGATCTGGCTGATCTCGTGCATGGATATAACCACCATTTATAGCCTGATTCAACTGTGTCATCACTGCAACAAAGTGTTCAGTTCCAAATCCGACCATCTCAGGTTGCTGATTTGGAAGGTTGTCTTCCTCCTGATGTCGTCCCAACATAGCTGCTTTGTTTCCTCTGTGGAAAACCTTTCTGAACACAGAAATATCTTAGGCGATGCAACATGGTAATCTTTAAATGCTATATCATTTCAATAATACCATAAATTAACTTATAATTTAACACTTTTTAACTCCTAAAGTTGACTAAACCGACCTCTGATACCAACTATAAGGCCCCAGCCTTAAACCATACTTAATATTTAATTAAAATAATAATTCACATTGAGGATCTTTTCAGGTTTAGAGTTTTGGAGAATTAGGCCATAACTATTACATCTCAAAAGATTACAAAGTAGACACTTCTAATAAGTTTCCATACAATAAAAACTCTTAAAAAGAAACATGTCTAGTTCCATGTTTTAGATAGAATGACTTTCCCTTGATCCCATCCCTCACACTATTCCACATTAAGTCCTATGAAAAACATTTCAAAAAAACTTGGGGTGAGCAGAAAAACCTCAGTAAGGGATACACAATGAATGAAAACTGTTAGTTTTTTAAAACAACAAGTAAACCATGTATACGTTATCAAAGTAATACTTTTCACCTTTATGAAGTAGTAAAAAATCTTCACTGAATAAAAGTTCATTACATACCCTTTTGTAAACAAAAGATTACCATAAAACCCACATAAAGATCACATAACATATAAAGGTAACTTGGGACATAAACATACTTAAATGGAATAACCATATTTTCGACTTCCACACATATCACCTAATGGAATAGATATACGGATGACTTACATACCCAATGCATTGGAGGTTATAACGTAACCACCCATCCTGGTATTCACGACACCACCCTTCATATGGTTTATCACGTAACCACCCGTCAAATTTCCAAGTACCATTATAAAATCATAAGACATAATACAAATATAATGGAAAGAAATCATTTCCACACTTTGATCACAATATATCACTTAAATATATTGACATAACAAAATCCATTATAAAAAATAATTTTTGATACCAAAATATATAAAAGAGTATATGGTATTTATTTCATTTTAAAAACATTACGGCTTGTTGAGGAATCCAAAGACCAAATAATACTCACGGCGGCGGAAAATGTCGTTGTCACCGCATACGTTAAAAGAAACATTCCTTTTTGTCATTTAGTAAAACGCTTCATATAAAAAGATTCCTTTTGAATAAAATTAAAAGTCAAAGGGGTTTATACACCATATAAAATAAAGTTGTGTATAAACCAAAATATGCCTCAATGAAAGGATATTGAGACGAAGTCCCTTACCTCGGGTCTGACTTGACTCGATCGCTTTTTAATGGTCGGAATAATAAACTAAAGTTAATTTATACTTGCTTAAGAACCTTCTTCAGTATTACTATTCCTTTTATATCAATTATTTCCATGTTATAAGCATTATTTAATCATTTAAGTTAATAATTTTTGTTTTGTCGATATCTAGTTCATAAGTCAAAAGTGGACTTCTTACAATTACATGTTGTTCGTGTGGTCAAAGGTTCATTATATCCAGAATGATATTCATGATTTGGATATCATATATATCATATATATCCAGAATATACATGTATTTATAATATTACATAATCATTTAGAGGTAAGAAATAAAATCCACCATTTATGGAGATGGTAAGCCGTACGTATGCATGAACGCTACTTTCATTTATATTTCATATTAATGGAATTAAAACGAAATGAGAGGTATGTATATTTTAATTCCAGAATTATATTCATCATTTATATGTAACATACATCATATATAGTAACTTTAAATCCATCCTTTATACGTCCCACATATGGCATTAACGAATCAAATCACTTTGAGGGGGTGGTAGTTCGCACTTCCTAAAATGAAGATATCGCGTATAACCATAATAGAAGCCATAAAGGTATGCCATAAATGAAAAATACAGAATATTAAGGAAGCAATGAACATATTATATATCATATATAAATATAGTGACATCTTAATGGCCACCTTTGAAGGTGTTGGAAGAATATTGAACAATCATCGTTTCGTGAGGTAGAAATTCGCCATCCACAGAAACAGTATGTTCTTTAACCATTAGATGTAGGTGTGTGTAAGTGTAGATTGAATTATTCTTATAAAAACATCCTAGTTTATTTAAGATACTGGAGTTGTTATAAAATAAATGAATAAAAAGAGTTTAGGGAGTTGGAGAAGCAAAATAAAACAAAAGAACACAAGAGAAAACACTACCTTTAAACCATGTAACTCTTTTTGATTTGAGCTCAAAGGCTTCCTTGGAAAGACTTATGCCCAAAGTGCGGCTTCAAGGAGTAATAGAGGGATGTGGAGAGACAAAATGGGCAGTTTTGGGCCGATCCAAAGGCTTTGGAAGTGTGGGTAAGGAGGTAGAGGTGGGGGCCTTTTAAAAGAGGAGTGGAGGGGCACTCTTGGAAAGTAAAGAAATGTTACTTTATTTTAAAACGAGTTTCAGATTTAAAAGGTCCCACATTGATATAATTCAAGGATAAGGTGATAGGGGTTCTAAATATACCCATACAATAGGTTTTTGACAAGTTTAGGTCTTATATTTTACATTATCTTTTCATTTTATTTAAATCGTTAAATAATGAGGTAATCGCTGCATCATCATGGTGTCATAAATAATTTAATTTATTTAATGTCTAAAAATTATAAAACAAATATCATGATGTTGGAAATATTTTTATCTTTATAATGAATATTTATAGTAAAAAATCTGACTTGTATAACCCCATTTAAATATTTATTTAGTAAAACAACTCATTTTTGTGACATTTTTATTTTAACTTTAAATAAAAAGATATTAATGTCATTTTCCTACCAAAGTGGCTCCATGGGGTACCCAAGTTGACCCATTGATTTTCTTGGTCGTACATGACACATCCAATAAGTGTAGGACATGTGTCAAGGTCATTTAATATTATTAATGCATTATTTTTACCTTAAACTACACTAATTACCTCTAATCGCGATTAATAAACATAAAAGTTACTATTCGCCAACAAATTATTTTAATCCCATTGAACCAAATATTACTTATTAATGACAAACATTAATGTCAGATTTTTAAAATTCAAAACACAGAAGTGGTAAAATTTCATTTAAACGGAAAATCAGTTTTTATAAGTACCACTTAGTGGTTTCACTATTCATTAAAAATTGATGTTTTTCAGAAAAATACCAAAACCTCACCCTAAGATATATTTGATATTACAAATTAAAAAATGATGTCCATTTTACAAAATTAAAAACATAGAAGTTACATTAATTAATTTAATAAATAATTCCCGTTGTCTGAGCAAATAACGTGTTTTTATGAAACAATAAGTATCAAAAGATTGACACTAGTTTAAGTCCAATTTCAAAGTGAAATTAATTCCAACAACCACTATTGGATTAAATGGTAAAAATATATTATAATTTAACTTTAAAACCAATTAAAAAGATAATCTAATCATATAAATAAATTAGATTAAAAAGTGGTTTGGAATTAAAATACAACATTTTTCACTATTCATTAAAAAATGAACTTTATCGGAAAAATACCAAAAATTTACACAAAGTAAATTTTGATGTCCCAATTCTAAAGAATAATTTCATTTGGTCCAATAGAATGTATAAAAGTGACCAAAACTACATTTATAGACGGTTCTCCATCAAAAGGTGATAAGTCGACCTTTTGGGAATGTTAGATTATATATGCCTAAAATTGAATTCTTTTCGTATTTTAAGCCTTTATCTTTTATTGGATAAATGTAGAAACATTTAAAAAAACATATATAATCATATTTTAGTTATTTCTATTCATTCCTTCCAATATAACGTATACGTGTTAACTACCATAATATTATTTTATTACTAGTGTGCAACGTAAGATTTTGAAGAAACTCTTTATTGCTTATCGGGTACGCTATCGAACATAGTAACCCCTTTAAAGTAAAATTAATATTTAATTCGTAAATATTAATAAATATGAAAATGTTTTATTCAGTATTTACCTGGGATGTTACAGTTTTCTTAGTATTTCATTTTACATGATATGTATCATTTAATGATACATGTATATAATGATGTTTCTACATTGTAATATGTTATTGTAATTCATTGAGGGTGAAATAATTCCTAATAGTTATATTTTTAAATACCATGTGCTTGTTAAGGGCCTGTGGAGATCATAAATGGTATTTAGGTTAATGGAGAATCATCTTGTGTATCAGTTCAGATGGTATCCCAGGCTGGTTGGTTACATTTATGATTTAAAATCATGAAACTTAATATCTATTCTATCATGGAGATCTATCTTGAGAGAATGGGACTGAAGAACCAAGAGGATCAAAAATACTTTACCACTAATTTGGTAAATTTTACTTTAATCTTAGATAAAATTCTATGGATATATCATTTATAACCCCCTAAAAACGTCCATAAATCCTTAGGTTTGGTAAAATTCATTTTATGTCCTTTATATGGGTTAATGGTAGATAACGAATTTAAAATATTTAAATAAATAACATTTTTAAATTCTTTCTAATCAGAACCCATGGTTTGTAAATTAATCTACCAAAATATGCAAGTATCAATGTACAATTAATATTCAATGAATGATATGGTTTCATGGTTTAGATAACCATTCACATTACTATATAGTGCACTTTGTTCCACTTCTCTGTTATGTTTGGTTAGGATACATGGTTTCTAAAATCATGTTTCTTACTGTGAAATTGTCCCTAGATCAATTTTTTTAAATATATTGTCTATAACTTACTAAATCTAAATGGAAAACAAAACATCTAAATATTTTGTGTCCAAGGGATCCAATTTTTTCTACAATAGATGAATTTATGATACGAATACCATATTTTTCATGTTTTTAAAAAATAATTTTATTAAATATTCTCCTAAAAATGTGAATAATTTTAATATAATATCAATTATTTGAATAATATTTATATATTTCACTTAATAAATGATTATACATTGAAATTTCTATGGTCTCTTAACTATTTTAGTAGAAAATTAGGCCAATTATTTCATGTATAACACTTGTAAATTTAAGTGGAAAACACCTTTCCTAAACCCATAATATAGAGTATATTAATTATATTTCTATATGAACATAACCATTAGAGACACCTGGATAAGTTCATCCAAATGTTTACTATATATATAGAAACTTAATTTTTAGATTCACCTTTATTTTATTTTCCTTATACAATATAATTATAAAACTCTAGGATTTGGAATAACCTGCTCATACTAAATGTTAATTGTACTAAAAAGTGTGTTATTTGGAAAGAAAATATAAATTATTATTTCCAAAGGGTATTATTTTGATCTCGACATCTTATATAATGTGTTATATATATGCATAATATATACTAATTAATTAATTTTAAATATTACAATTTTAACTAAATGAATTTTTCTAAACACTTTCCCAATGATATAAAAAATCTAGGATTCCTAAGAATGGATTGTGGTTTTCTATAGTTATAAATATCAATAATTAATCTTGGGAGGTGGGAATTTATTTTTTTTTTAAAATCAAATATTGGTATAAAACATTTGTAATAGGGTTTTCTCTTTGAAAAATTTATTTTTTAAGAAAATTCATGGTGTCCTGTTAAGTAGAAGCTAGGGTTTTTTGTATTATATAGTGGAAAAGATAAAGAATAAAATTAAAATATATTTAAAAGTGATAAATAAATATAAATAATATGGATAAATTCAATAAATATATTTTAATATTCTTTTTAAAGCTCAAAAACTCTTGTTTTTGAAGAAAAGGAATTAAAAAATATGCTTTATGCCTAAGAATATTGATTTTAAATAACTATAATAGGGATGTAAATATTTTTTACAAAGTTTTTAATAGTTTTTTATTGAAAATTATATTTTTATACTACATTAATATCATTGGGAAATTGTATTTGACTCAAAGGAGGATCATGTGTAAAATTGACATCTAATATATATTTTAGTGACAAAATTGTTAACCTATAGTTACTATGTAGTCTTGACATTATCTTTTGGTATTTATTGTGGATTTATTTTATCAGATAATTTTTAACAGGTAATTTCTCTAAATAAATTAAGAATTTCTTCTATAAATTCATTTTCATTTTCTTTAAGTAATATTTAATGTAAAGGTTTAGAATTAGATCAAACCAAAATCTTACTCAAAAAAATGTTTAGTGAGAATAGAAACCAAAAAACCATATTTTTTTTGACTAAAGGGTCAAGGATGGTTTATCTAAACACAAAGTCCCACTTTTCATAGATTAATAGGGGTAACAATTTTAATTCAACTATAACACCAGATATTCATAAATCAAAAGCTTCATTTTTATTAAATTTATACCCCAAAAAAGAAATCATAGTCCATATTGAATGAAACTAAATCTAATGTCATACCTAGATTATAACTCATTATATACATGGGATGAAAATTATAAGATTTTTTTTCAATACTCTAAAATAATTATTACAACCATTCGGAATGAAAACAATTTAAATTAATAAATAACGATAAAATATTAATTAAATAATTAAGTTAATATTTTATATATTTTGGCATGAGATATGGATTTTTGAGAATTTTATAAATTAAACATTTATAAATACTTTATAATTCTTGAATACCTTTATATACATTTTGTAATATAAAAATAATTCTAATTAATATTAAAAATATGAACTCTTCACATTTAATATTTACATGAGTTGCCTGTAAAATTCATTAAATTAAAATACACAATTTATTAAAACACAAACCATTCACATTTTAATCCTTTTAAAATATTTTTTTAAACAAACATATTATATTTATTTAACTATTTTACCACATCGACAAAAGAAGCTATGGTGAGTATTAAATAAATTTTCAAAATTATATATTTAATAAGAACATTTCATATTAAAATGTATGACCATTATATAAAACAAAAAAAGTTATTTTATATTTAGAGCTATTTTATAGTTTATCGATAGTTTATAAATTAATTTATTATCCTAAGATAAAAAATTTATATTAAAATTATAAGTATAAAATCATGTAAAATATTGATCTTATCCACCAAAATAAATTTTGGCATGGCCTAATCCTAAGGATATTAAGATATCTATTTTTAATACTTAATATTAAATAAAATATTTCATAATTTATAAAAAAATGTAAAATAAAGTAAAACATTCAATTAAATTGAAAACATAATACATGGAATGTTATTAATTATGATAAAGAAAAAGATATATCCATTTCATTTCCTAACATCAGTGTAAACAGTTCATAACCCTATTTGGGTTATAAAAATAGAAAAAGTTTTCTTCATAGTTATGTATCTATGTAAGCCACATACAATTTCATCTATATAATGTAATCCATCATGTTTTATTTAGAAGAAATATTGTACTATGATGTTGGTAGTGTTATCCATATGATCAAGTCATATCATGGTACTATATTTCTCAAAAATTATGAACCAACCATGTCACATGACACATTGTCGCAATACTATTCCAATCATTCCAAGATAAATGGTTGGGATTCTTCCACTCGTTCCTTTTTATTAATGTGAGTAGCAGGATCCTTATATTTTTTCTATGTTAACAGTGTTCTTCATATAAAATTAATATTTTGTACTATATATTTAATTCATTTTAGCTTTATGAAATTTGGAGATGATATTAATTAATGTTTTAATAGGACATCTCTATGAATAAATAAAATATAAATCCAATGGAAAACCCGATTCTATATTATTTATCATCGGTGGTGTATAAGAATTACCGAAAAACAAGAATTTTGTATAGTAATATTGAGGATGTCAACCATTACTTACAGTGGTTGAGTTAGTTAACTGAGTGAAACACAACATAATCCCTCCTCAAAAGTCATCTATTGGCTATATAAATCACCATGGATAGTTATTTATGTAATTTTACAAGCTCCCAAGGCTTACGAGAACCATTATATTAATGGTTAAATTAAAATGACAAGATATTTTACTTTTGATACTACACCATTCGAGTATAAATAAATATGGTCCTCGGATAATTTTATATGACTCAAAGACACATATTTTAGGTTGCAGCATCAATCCTCCATTACTTCATATGTTTTATAAACTTTTAATCAATAGTGTATATTTTTACTCTTTCAATGTATTATGTTAAAACTTTTTAAATGCATTTCATTTAACATTTATGGATTGTTTAACTATTAAAAATACATATAACATCATAACTCATTATCAAATAATTTTTATAACTAATCAAAGGAATATTAAAATTAAATAAACATAAACATAATATGAAATATTCCATATTTAAATTTGTCCTAATGATAATGATATGCCACTACGTTGTTCATGTCTAGACATCGTGCAGGTAGTATCGATCCCATACCACTGTATGTGTTATGTGAGGTAGTTAATAACTTTTATTAAGGATTATACATTATAATTTTCTGGGATTCATATTAAGGGTGTTATGTGATATACATAATTTAGTTTTAAGGGTAAAATACCTCCCCTTATGGATTAAATTGATAGGGAAATGAGAGTCATGTATAGTGTGATTTATCCCATTTCATATCAAAGACTATCAAATCGTATTGAAAAGTGTAGATGATAAATAACGTTGTGTTTGTTTTTATTTTATGTTATTTATTTACTTGTTAATGATCAGTATTAATTATATTGAAAAGGATCAAATAATCACTAATAAATAGTGAAGGAAACACTTTTCTATGATAATTAAAATTTTAAAATATTTAAAAATGGAATCAAATCACTTATTCATCCCCATGTCATCACCCCCTTATATATCTAGTTGATGTTCATGATCACTATTTTTACAAAAAAAATTATCAATAGGAATCTTCAATATAAAATCATTTTTTTGATCATGATTTTCCTCTGTGAATGTCTAAAATTTTACATTATCCATAAACACCGCTAATTGTGAGTATAAGAATAGATTTAATGTATTATTCATGAGTTTTATGAAAAGTATTGGTAGCTCAATGAGGCCAAAAATATCAAAATATATATAACTAATATAGAGTCATTGAAAATATATTTTTATAATGAATTATTTTCTCACTTCCCAGTAATCATAACCTTGTTCCAAGTCAATATTTGAAGACCATACGAGTAATCCATGTAATTCAAATTAATCACTAATTTAAATAAAATGATAATGATTCTACATTGTTACTATTTAGTTTTAGGATAATTAATTGGAAATTAAATTTTGTTATCCTTCTTTAAAATAATATTTATTGTTAATATGATTATTTGAACATGAAGAACCCATGAATTTATAAATGTATTAACATTTCATTACAATCATCACTATATAATACAATTTATTTTATTTCATCTTAGAAAAAAATAAAAACTGGATAGCTAAATTCACTTCAATGGTCATAACTATTACTATAGATTACAGACAAACATATATGAAAACTCAAAAATATTGATCTTTTTGGGATCATATTATACGATGAACCGAAAACAATAAAATATATATTGTTATTATAAAGAAAATAATAAATAAAGAAATTTAAAATTTTAATAATCTAATAGAACTATATCATTTAATTTAAAATTTAAAATTTAGTGTATTTATAATGGATAATATGACCATTTGAAGGGTAATATGACAATTCAAATAATAATATAGTTCTTCAAATAGTAATGTGATGGATATGTGTAGTATATAAGTATCATGTAAAAAATATAATATCACATTATATTAATATATTGGATTTATATAAATAATTATGATAAATTAATGATAATAATATTCTAAATATATGTTTCATAACAAAAATATTTCTTAAAATAGATTTTTTATGTTTTTAGGTCTATATGCATGATTTTAAAATATACTAAGAGTTTTTATTTAGTAATTAAATTTATGACATATAGAATGTTATTTTTATAAAAATTGATTTCAAATTTATAGTCATTACATTGAAATTAGATAGTAGTGAATTTTTGATAATTTTTCGAGAAAATTAAATTTTCAACTGAATCATAAGGTATGGTATGTGTATAGTATATGTATTATGACATCATTATAAGGTACATAGGATATAATATATAATTAAAATTTCTAAATGAAATTAAATATATATATATTTATTAAATAATTAATTTTAAAAAAACAAAACCATTTTCTAAAAAACTATAAATCAATTATCAAAGTCTAAAATTGAATTTTAAGGATTTAGATATAAGTCAAGATGCACAATTATCTTTCCCATTGGAAAAATTATATAAATAAATTTATTTTATAATTTAATTAATATTTTTTAAATGGATTGATTTTTATTTCAAATAAAAACATCTAATATCAAGAAATGGCCAATGGTAAAAAAAATTCCACAAACTATATTTCTAAACCCAAATTCTTAAAATTGTTAAACAAGTCTCCCAAATTTGACCTAAATATACACCAATCCTCTATTTCATCTTTATTAGAAAAAACAATGTGAATATCTATCCTCTCATTTTCTCTTTCAATATTCTTTCCAAGATCCTATTAATGTTCAAAAGTTTTATGTCTAATGTATTAGGATGCTATTTAACATGTAATTGATTCTTAAACTCTTGTATTCCTTTTTATATTATAGTCATTTTTTAATCCATTTTTTTTTATTTTTTAGTTTGTTAAAAATTTATATTATAAATACTTTATTTTATTAGGAATTCAATGTTATCATATCATCTATTTATAAATTATTTATAACTCATGATAATGCAAAAAATATTTCCATACTTATAACTTCCATTATTTCAATCCCTATGTATACCATGTAACTATAATATTATTATTATATTATTTTTAATAGGGTGAATTATTAAATATTGGATTATTATGATATATCTAGTTCATCCTCTATCATGTCTGTAGTGGAAGAAACCTTATTTTGGTATAATCTAACCTTTTATATAAAAAATTTTGGTGTGGAAGGAAATTTATATCGCTAATGCATATCAAATATATATGGTAGATAGTTAAAATTTTTAGAGGTTATTTTACTATATATTATTTGGTATCCTACCATTGAAAACCATTGAATTCAATGATTATTTATTATTTCTATCTAAACATCATGAATGTACCTTACCCTATTACTATTTTGTCTTTCCTTTAATAAGGCTAAATTACATTACATTATGAATATGATGTTAGTTTCTAATTTTATTGTTACATATTTTTCTATATTTTAATGTTTTTCTATTTACTGGGGAAATATTAACAGACTATGTAACCATTCTTTCTATATAGATAATTATTGTTTACTAATCCTTTTTAACGTAAAAGGTTCCTTATGAAACATCATATACTGTATTTTTTATAAAATATTTTCATATTATGGATCCATTAGACTTATTATGTGATGGGTGGGGTCTAATACTCTATAACCTCTTAATGAATCAGTATGTATAATGAGATAGGATAACATAGGGTAATGGGAGAACCATTACAGTTTATTTATGTTATCTTGGCACAAGACCTCAATGGTATTATTAAGATGCCTAGAATATTGAATTCCATTTTTAAGAGATTAATTTTTGTTATATATGTGATAAGTTATTTCAATAGATATTTCATCCATAGATATGTTAGGATTATGTATTCATTTATATAAAATCAATAATTTATTTATTCCTTCCACGCTATCTATTCCATGATTAGGTCATGTTTGCTTTCATTATTTGTTATACTATACTGACCATTTGAACTCACATTTTTTTTATTTCTCCATTTCCCTTTTAAATCATGATGAATACAACTTGTAACCAAATGATAAACCTAGATTAATTAAATATATTCATATGTCATCGTGATATAATTTATGATTTCAATGTAATGTAATGGTATTGTATATGTATGTCTCCTAATACTGATAGGCTTCTAGATATTGTTTATTATAATCTTATGTATTATGTTTTATTTTTGATAAATAGATTCAAATATTTGTCACTATTGGTAGGAGTTGTTATTGTTTTTATCAGAGTTATTATAGTATAAACCATAGGAACTTTACATAGAATAACATATTTAAAAACAAAAAATCATGAAAATACATTGAAAAATTATAGAATTTTTTCAGTATTGGTAAGAATAATTAGTATAAAATTGTAATTAATACATAATAATCATATATTTTTATCCATGATTAATTATTTTATTCATTAAATAATTAGTATATGTCATTTTCTAGAAATGGAGCATAATATAAGGAACAAAAATCATACCAACACTGCCAATCGATATCGGGATAACCCTACTAATAAATCAAATGAATTTTGAGTTTTATTTAAACCATTATCACTATTTTATTGATGTTTACTTAGGTTATGAAAAATAAAATTTCCTTTATAGAAAACAAATGTTTCCCCTTTAAAATATGTAACATTTTTTAATTGTTCAGTGAGATAGAAACCACTAAATTTTATTAGAACAACTAATCCATTGAGAAATGGATCCTATCTCAATTGAATATTTTAATGAAATTTGGATATAGTAAAACATATAAGTTATTATTGGAATATATTTTATAAGGGGGGATGATAATTTGTGTTGTTCATTGATTCAAGACGCTAATGAGGTAGGGATAGAAAGCATGGAATTGGATGATTTTAAAGTTATATTACATAAGATAAATGAGCTGACCTAGAAATAAAATTCCTTAATTTTTGATAAAAGGAATATGAAATTTTTATTGAGAATGAAGATAAATTTAAAAGGATAAAAATACATGTTTCATATTATGTACACAATCCATGAAAAATACCGATTTCTCTGATGGACTAAATCCAATACTTAAAAGAAAATAAATATCTCAAATATTTTTTACATAAGAAAAAGATTGCATCAAGTTATATGAAGACCAAAATTGAGTTTTAAAAGTGTAATATTTTCAAATGAAATTTAAATTTGAATAGGATTAATTGAATACTTGTGAAAAAAGAACATTTTAAAAGGATAATAAGGGGAAGGAATAATTTTTTAACATAAAAAAATTATGGAAAGAAACACCCTAGGTATTTCATTATGACATTTGGAATTTATTTCTTATATAGATGTATTGACCCCCAAAATCATAAGTGAGAAGTCAATAGAGAATATAAATATATCTAATGATTCAATTATAAAGAGATGGAATAGTATCCTAATAAATTCACCAAGGGTAAAGGGAATCTACCTCAGAATATTTCAAGGGTGAAAGGTTGGTCTTATGCCATTATTATAGTACAAGTTGAAGTATAGAAAGACGAATACACATGTTATTTGATCAAAAAAAATTTATCTAATGAATTATTGAATTATATATCAATTAAAACATTTTAATATATCAATTGTTCTAATAACATTGATCAAAATTTTGATATATTAAATATATGGTTTTTATTTATAATTTACAATGGAAATCTTGTGGTAATTAAAATTTATAAGGATTTTCTAATAGGATGAATTGAGGTTATGTAGTTAAAAACTATATTTTCATACAATTGGATGAATTTTTTTATAATTTTTTAGATTAATTGTCTCTCAAAGTAAAATAATATAAATTAAAATTAATAAAGAAAAGATTACAAACTCTAAGGTAGGCATATCATGAATTTTTAGAGGGAATAATTCATTTTATAAAACTTTTTGAAACCACATATAGTGGATCCAATGATTGATTTGTTAAAAAGAAGAAGATAAAATAAAATTTATGGTTTGAAGTTATATTTTAGGAATATAAGTTGTATTTACCCTATATGATTGCATAGATGTGTTTCACAAAGAATTACCAGGATACACATCAGAATATGAAGTTGAATCCCCCATTAACCTCTACCTCGATTTAAAGAACATATCTAAGCCCCATGATACAATAGATCCAATGTAATTAGTAGAAATAATGAAAATAAATTTTTATAGTTGAGTGATAAGGGATTTATATTACTTACTATCTCACCTTGGAAAATTTTAATCATATTAGTAAATAAGAATAATGATTCTATAATATGTTAAATAAATTATTGGGAAAAGTTTTCATTATTATTAAGAAAAAATATCATATACCATAAATTTATGATCAATTTGATCAATTGCAAGGGAAATAATACATCATAAAGATTGGATTTCATCCTAGTTGTAGTTAATTATGTCATGAACCACCTCCACTAGAATCCCTCCTCGATCAGTAGTAAATATGAGTGTGTCCCACCTAAATCCTACCTATAATAGGCCACAATATGACAACTAGAACCAAGGATATAAAACACACATAATGAATGATATCAATATTATGAACTCCATAAAAATAATAAGATTAAATCCCAAAAACTCCATAATATAAATAATCTCAATATCCCGAAATTCATGAAATTGCATACATAAACAAAAGGACTCCAAAATACCAAACATATAAATCATATGGTGATGAACCAAAAAAACAACCTAAAACTCTACAAGCTACTAAAATAAATCCCAGTCATCAAATTATTCCTTAAAACCTAAATATATACTGAATTTATAATACGAATATACTTAGTAATATCCTAACTAAAACCTATCATGTAATTGTGGAAGTATGGTACTAATTCCTTTGTTAATAAACTCTAGAATTGTCTCATCACTTATAAAAGGTCTATAATCACCCAACCACACCAAGGACCACTCACCCAATAACACACAAAAAATTTAATAAAATAGTCATTCATTTATGTCATATCTATCCTAGATTTTGGTTTAAAATCCTAGAATCCATAACCTAAAATGGGTATTAGTAATGATATCTCAATTTAGTGGTGGTGTGTAGGATATAAAAAATATAATCAATATAATATCTTTACATAATTCTATATTAAGGGTCAACTATTAATAAAATTATACAAAAACCGTTTCAAAAAAATTATAACCTCATTATCACAAATTCAAAAAGCCATAGAAAATCAAAACATCCAATTTCATCAAATGATTATTAATTTTAAAATTTATTATTACTAGTCACATGATAATAAATATTTCAATGATTTTAGATATACTTTATTCATTAATCCACCATTCGTGTTTTAACTGCCTAACATTTTACATCATCTTTCCCATTTCATTTTTTACTAACCATTCACTTCCTATCATGTTCATCCGATTAAAAAATTATAGTTTATTTATTCAATCCATATTCCATATTTCTATGAAACTATGATAAAATACACACTCGAACCCCTACACCACTTCATAAACTATTATACTAACTCACACGAACAATCAAAACAACAATATCACAACTACCAAAACCACATCCTTTCCCTTTAATCAACAAACATACTAATACACCACAACAAAAAAACAAAATAAAATTCTAATATGAGAAACAAAATAATAAAAACACAAACATAATATAAAAAATTTACATTTTAGCACATTAATAAACATCATTAGCCATATTTTATCCATACCTATATATTAACTGAACACTTAATATATAACATGATCTCATATAAATTATGGGTTTACATGAATATATTATAATTCCATCCTTAAGTGGTCATCTAATTATAGAGAGTGAATGTAAATTCAACAAAATTTAGAAAATGTTTCACAAAAAAACAATAAAAAATGAAACAATGTAAATAAAATATCATGGAAATTCATAAAACCCATATAAACTGTGTCTTCCCCATAAATTTATTTAATTATCTGGTTAACAATTATTAATATAATTCTAAAAATATAACCACTAAAATCCAAGGAACAATAATTCCACATTCAAATATAAGTTAAGATAAGATTGATCTTGAATCTAATACCTCAACATGGTATTCAAAAATTTACATATTAGAACATAGAGAAAAAGATGACCAACCCAGTAAGAATATCTAAATAAACCTTCCACAACCTATGGAACATCATATCCCATCAACATCACAACCCATTTTTCCTAAAAAACCAATACCATTTCCATAACATCTTCTAGAAGAAAGGATAAAAATTAATTAATTAGAGTGTAATCCAACCACACCTCAAGTTTCAAGATATAATTCACATGAAGTTAAGGATCAAAAGTCACCTTGGGAAGGCCAATGAGAAACCAACCCTACGACTCCAAGGTTTTCAAGTATCTTGAAATAATTCGATTGAAATATAGAGTTCAACAAAATTTATATTAAAACTCGGATACAAAAAATCAAATTGGGACATTCTTGGCCTTGATGAAATAATGGAAGGGTTATGAAATCAGGGTATGATCAACCAAAATCATAAGGATTCAAATCTATTTTTGAATCGATAATACCAATGAAGGTCTTTTTATTTTAGGGACTAGCTTTTTGAAGTAATTTAATCATAAAAACATATAGCAAAAACCATGTCCTTATATCTCAAAGCCTAAGAACCTTATAGATTCACTAAGGTTTAATTCAATTCAACTTGGTGAAATGATCCTAAAAATGAAAACCATGAAATGACACAACCAAGACTATAAAGGTGAACCAATTTCTCCCATTTCATGATCTATAAGCTGCATTATGTAACACATCACACCATGGAACATTAATATTTACACATAAAGAAATAATAACAAAAAAAATACCATAGTATATTCTCCAATTTTTAATACACATCCTCACTTCATAACATAACTGACCATGGACCATATGACAACCCATATTTTGATAAAATTTAATTAATTATTTATTGCATAATGGTACACATAATATAATCCCAAGATATTTTGAATCCTAGTGGATTTGGGAAATTTGGAACATAGAATAACCACTCTTTGTAGGAATAAAATGACATTATTGAGACCATCAGTAGAATTCTCATAAAATTCCATCATTCTTCTAAAACTGAACAAGATAACCTAGGGAAGTATATAAGAAAAATGTGAGCTATAATGACCAGTAAAGGATAAAAAAATCATATCATTAGATAAGGTAGTACATATAAACTAATAGGAATATCAAGGTCAAATTATAGGGGAGATAATCATAATCATGAATAATGAGTCCAGATATAACATAATAACATAATGGCATCATGGGAATGTGGCGATGAAAATAAACATTACATCGTATACAAAAGTAAAGGATAACCACCAAGACATCATATTATGGTGGAAAAAGTCTTATAATGGATTATTTTTACTCTTTAATCCTATAAATGACATCACATGAGACTAAAACATTTCCTAACACATTGGGGCCCTATCTAGGTGCACCCATAATTTTCATATCATTTACATGCATAAGTGTATAACATGAATCATACAACATAAATATTAATTTCATCAATTTTAATCCCACAATAATGGTGTGTATGTTATATAACTATAATTACTAAATTAATTATGGATAGGTACATCTAGGTGAATAATCTTGATTGTAAATAACGATGGGTATTCACAACAAAACAATTTGGCAAGAAAAAATTATATGATAATTATGGAAGCATAATGAAGCATGAAAAGGTTAATAGAAGAGATTTAAGAGACTGAAATGAATCTATATTAACTTTTAAAACATAATTTAAGTAAGTGGTATTTTTTTGAGAACATATCCGAAGTTACAAAAGTTAAAAAGAAAAGTCATAACATAAAGAATGTGGTTGACTAGAGATGAGAAAAAGAGGACCCCTTACCTTGAGAGGATGCTTCCAAAAGTTTGGGAGGATATTCTTAAGAGTATGGGGACACCATGGGACAGATCTAGAGATGTAATATAAGACTAATTAAACGATCCAAGGGTTTTTATAGAAGATAAATTGGAGGTTGAGTGGTTTTATATAGAAAAATAGTGGAGGCTTCTTTATTATTTTTCAAACAATGTTTTTGGACTCTATATGATAAAGTAATCATACCCATCAACCATACCATGGGTTTTCCCGTGTTTTTGACCAAATTTAATTCATTTTAAATATTTTAAAATTATAAGATTTTAGATCACTAAAATAATATCCTTTTTGTGGTTGAGGTGTCATGTTTACCAATAATTTAGTTTTAAACCCTAAAATATAATATATGTTTTGAAGGATATGTAAATGGATTATAAAATTAATTAGATAACATAAAATAGTTAATGGAGTAATATATATTTTGTAGTAGATAACTTTTATAAAATATATTAAATCATGTTTGTGTTATTACGATGTCATAATACACACTGTATTTTTATGCCATATTTAATTTAACATAAAAAAAATTATACCCAAATTTTTTTAAAAAATCATAGTCAATTAATTTAGACATGTTGATTTAAAAAATAATATTTATTTTATCTAAATAATTACTTAAATATGTAAATTTAAACTTTTAATTTATCATATCAAAATATAATTGTTACCTAAATCATTATTTAATAATTTATAGAGTAATATAAAATGGGAGAAATATAATATTTTTTAATTAAAATAAAACATTAAAATTCGTATTGTTAGTGTATATATATGATAAATATTAAAAAAATAAAATCAATGGTTAAGATTCCCTATGGTCTTTTAAATTTTAAAAGATATAACTTATAAAGGCCCTAAATAACCAGAGCAGTGCATAAATTTTCTATAACATCATTACTTGATGAGGTATTTAATCATTAAAAAAAGTGAATTTCATTTATAAAAGTTTAGGTCATAACATTATTCTCCCCTTATGAAAATTCACCCTATAAATTTTCATTTCATATACTAAAATAGATGATGGTACTTTTGTTTAATCGAATCTCCTGGTTCCTGTTAGGCCTACTCAGACTTGTGGTTCTTCCATATCAATTTGAAATGGTAAGTTTTATTATTTCATTGAACCCTATATTTATGATTTAAGATCTACTATAGTGACTGCTATTATAAAATATAATTCTCCAATGGTTCCACATTTAGATTCATTACATGTGAGGGTTCAGGAATGTACTTCCTTGAGAGGGATACATAGAACACCTCATGTACATGAAGTTGGTTAGGTGGGAGTGCTAGTCGATAGTCCACCACTCTGATATGACCAAGGATCTCAAAGGGGATGATGTATCTACTACCAATTTTTTAATTCTTCCAAAACCAAAGGATTTTCTTCTGTGATGATATATGATAGAACCCTTTATCTTCAACCTCAAACTCCAGGCCTCGTTAATGATTGTCTACATAGTTTTTTTTAAATTTATATGGATTCCACAAACTAAAAAATGGTTTGATCATTATCTATAAAATACTATACTAGCTTAGGTCCCATAAACTTACACTCTCAAATATTATTACATCATGTTGGAGTCTGACACCTCTTACCATATATATATCCTTATAAGGTTTCATTTAAATTCTAAAATGGAAACTATTTTTTCGGAGTACTTCACTAGGGGAAGGTGTTGATCCTGATATCCTTGGAAATCCATTGAACATAATATCAAAATTTATTCTATATTTCCAAAAATAATTTTATACTTACCATCCATATAATGGTGATAATAAATTATGAAGCCCAATTATATATCAAATGATTACTGAAGGCATCTCCAAAACCTCAAATTAAACATCAGATCTTGATAAAATACAATAGAGAGTGGAACTCCATTTATTATTACCACTTACTTTATTTATATCTTGAAAAATTGTTCAAGATATAAATATTCATTGATATCAATGAAATTTGGTGACTTCTTTAGGAGATCGACTATCACATAGATGGAATTATTTGATTTAGGTTTCCTCAGGAGTCCTATGAAGAAATCAATGGTTATGTTTTCCTATTTCAATGTTGTTATGGGTAATGATTACATAATACATTTTTTACTTATATCATTCTATCTCAACTTGTTTCATAACAATCATGGAGTTAAAGAATATGAAATCTCGCACTTCATGTTATCCAACTAGATTTTTTTTCCTAAAATCTCTATATATCTTAGTACTTCTTAGATGAATATAGAAGGATGGGAAATTGGAATCATCAATAAGTTCCCTCTTAATTTATGGTTTTTAATAGACACATATCCAGGTAACAAACAAGATAACTTCAACTTTAGAAAATTTTAACTATTGAATATTCACAACCTTCTTCTTTAGCAACTCATCATTCTTCTTTTTCTCCTTGATCCTCTCAAGAATGGATGGTTCAGAAATTATTTCAAAAATTTAGGATGAATATCATCTATTTATTCCCATTTCCTTCTTTTTCATGTCCAATAAAATTAGATCACTATCAATCCTCATCATGGAGAGAGCAACACGTGTATTTTCACTCTGAAAATCTACCACTTTGTTTTCTTTCCTATGATGGTAATGGATCATAAGATCATAATCCTTGATCATCTATAACAAACATTATTAGTTCATGCTAATCTCTGTTTGTGTTAATATATACTTGTGGATTTTATAGTCCATGTATATGGAACACTTCTCCCTATAGAGATACTTCTATAAAATCTTAAATTCAAACATCACTATAGCTAATTCTAGATCCTAATTTGGGTAGTTCTTCTCATTGATCATTATCTCAAAGGAGGCATAGAAAATGAATTCTCATCTTACATGAGAACATAACCCAAGACCTTTTTTGATATATCACTATGGATGAAAAGTCCTTCCCTATGGGTGGCTAATGTGAGTACATGTACAATAATTGTCCTCTTCTTTATCTCTTTAAATCTATCCTCATATTCATCATTATAGATAAAATTGACTCCTTTTCTAGTAATATTATTTATAGGGGATGAAAATCATTAGTATTTTCTCAAAAATTTATTATAGTACCCATATAATCAAATGAAACTATGAATTTCTATCATAAAGGTTGGTCTGGGCCATACTTAAATTAACATTTTTGTTTAAGGGCCCACATATATCCCTTTTTTGGTGATAACATGACCCAGGAATGAAAATTTCTCAAAAAATAAATCACATTTATTTTATATCTCAAACACATTTTCTTTGAAAAATGTATTTAATATATAATTCAAATGTTCCTCATGTTCATCATACCATTTTTAGTAGATGAAAATATCATCTATGAAGACTACCTTAAATTTATTGAGGTA
Organism: Viscum album; assembly: GCA_963277665.1. Classification (NCBI taxonomy): domain Eukaryota; kingdom Viridiplantae; phylum Streptophyta; class Magnoliopsida; order Santalales; family Viscaceae; genus Viscum; species Viscum album. The sequence continues at coordinate 297,230,429 of OY728137.1, read as the reverse complement.
ATATCTAAGGCCTCTCTTCATCTTGCTAATGAGTATTTCAATATCATTAGTAAGTCAAAATTTCATTATTGTGAACCTATAATGTCTATTACTTTTACGAAAAGTAGTCTGGGGGTTATTCCCCTTTAATTTTACATGATAATATCCTGAACGAAGATCCACCATAAAAAAATACCGTACTCCACGTAGATGATCAAACAAGTCATCAATATGTGGTATGGGATGTGTTTTATTTATCATGATATTGTTGAGATCATGAATATTAAGTCATAGGAAAAATGACTCATAATTTTTCTTTTCGAAGTAGTTCAATGCACTCCATAGTGAATTAATTGGGTGTATGAAGCCTTTATCTATGTTTTCAAATTTTTTATTTATCAATTCCACATGTTAAACAATATCCATTATCTATGGAGTCTTATATATTGTTATATCTCTACTTATAAACTCTATTGTAAATTAAACCTCTTGACTAGGAGGAAGACAAGATAATTATTTGGGAAAAACATAAGCAAATCCTCTTATAATTGGAATGCCATAACAGATGATATCTTATTTATTATTAATCATTTAATCTAGATATTATTTATTTTCATGTAATAATATCTATGATTGAGATTATAGTACTAAAGAATATTCATCATTCTCCTTTCAATTGTATATAATTGAATGGATATTTGTGATATGGATGATGATTTTCTTATCTCGACAATTTATATTGGATCTATATGAAGAAATCCAATAAATTTATAGAATTGCATAAAATTAAAGAAAATGATGTATCACATGGTTTACTATGAATTTAATCACAAAACTTTCTATAGGTAAGTAGTTATATACTTGGGATGAAATAATTTACCCATCTTTATTTTTCACTGATGGTTCTACTTCCATGATTTTCAAGATTATTTTAGTAGTTCTACTAAACTTTTGATATATAAAATAATGTATAGAACCATGAATGATAAGAATTACTTTCACTATTTGATTCTAATTCTAAACATTTTCATCATCCATCAAAAGTATTTTGGATGAAAATTATTAAACTATTAAACACATAATTGGGAAACCATGAACATCGACAAGATAAATCATAAATTATATATATTCTTTATTTGATGAATTTATAGATTTTAATATATGTTTTTCATTATATATTTATTAAAATAAAATATTATGGAAATTTTTTCCCCCTTAATAGTGGACCACAAAGTGGTTGTGAATCTACCAAAGTATATCCGTTGGAAAAGTCAATTTAGGTGTGCAGAAGGACCCATTTTTCTGCACCATCTAATGAACAAGTCCATCTCAGTGTACACTTTTCATGGTTATTACCCCTATCAACATTTGTGATGAAGTAAACTCCACATGTAGTATACAGAAAAGGATTATTTACTGAGAAAAAACTATCTATATACATTAAAAATTTAGGAATGTTTACATATGTTTTGTCTTATCCCTTAGGATTTCAAAAGATTTTTCTAATCCTAATACTAAAAATAATTATACCTTGATCTGATACCAACTCTGAAAACCCTTTTTTTAATATAATTTATTTTCTTGATTTTTTACATAAAGGTACAAATAAAACAATCAAAAAATATTATCAAGCCTAGTGACTTGGGTAAATTCATTACATTTAATAAAAACATGCAACCAAAATATAATGACATCATTAAAAACTTCATCAACATGCTCATAAATTTTTTTTATTCTTCTAAAACTAAATAAGATAACCTGGGGACGTACAGAAGAAAGGGATGATATATAAAGTCTGATAAATGAATAAAATAACAATATCATATAGTCAATTAGTAAATTTGATCCGATAGGATATAAATGTAACATAATAGGGGTGAGAGTCATATTATTGACAATAAAGAAATATATAACATGATAACATAAAAGAAACATGGGAATGTGGTGTAAAAATTAGACATACCATCATAAAATATAGGTCAAGGATAGTCAAAAATACATAACAACATGGTAGAAAAAGTAATACAATGGATTGTGTTTGCACTATATTCCCATACATGACATCTCATGAGATTAAAACATTACCCAATATGGGGACTCCCATCATTTTACTACCATGAACATGCATAACTGTGCCAGATGAATTATATAACATAAAGATTCCTTTAATAAATTTTTATCCAATGATCATAGAATATGGGTTGTATATATTAAAGTGCTTAATTAGTTACTGATAGGTATATCTAGGTGAATACTCTAGAGTGGAAATAAGTATTTAAATTCAAAACAATAATGGTTGTCATTGAAAAATCACAAGATAATTATGAAAACACAAAAGAGGTATATAGAGGTCAATGAGAGGGATTATTGAGAGTAAAAAGGGTATATAATCACTTTAAAATAATAATTTATGAAATATATATGTGTGAGAACGTATACCAACTTGAATAAAAGGAAAAAAATGGTAACATAATGGAGGTTCTCAAATAAAGAGGATGAACGGGTCCCTTATATTAAGAGGTTGTTTCCAAAGGCTTGGGTGGATCTCCTTAAAAGTTTGGGGACACATTCAGATGTATATATTATTGGAATATAAGATTCATTTTATGCTTCAAGGGTATTGATTGAAATGAAAAGGTTGGTTGGGTGTGTTTATACAACAAAAGTGAGGAGAGTTATTTATTAATTTCCAAACATTGGTTTCAGACTCTATAGGATAATTTAATAAAAACCACAAACAATCCCATGTTTTTTCCCATGGTTTTTGAAAAAATAGAGTAGTTTTAATTATTTTACAAGTTTAATAATGGATATCATTAAAATAATACCCTTATCTATGTGAAAGTGATTAATGTTTAAAAATAATCGATTTTAAAATATTGAAATGTAATATATGTTTTGGGGGATTCATTAAGGGTTTTTAAAAATAATAAAAAGACCTAAAAACAAATATTGTATATAGTAAATATATATTTGGTCATGTATACCTTTTATTTCATATATTATATCAATTTTTTTTCCTTACGATGTTGTAATGCACACCGAATATTTATACGATGTTTAATTTTGACCCAAAAAATTGGACTATCTCCAACAACTATGAGAAAATTGAATTTGGAAAATTTTTATGTAATTATTTAAAAAATACTATTTATTTTAACCAAATAATTCCATATTTATATTAATTTAAAACTTTGAATAAAAAAACACATTTATAGAAAAATACTATTTTTTTTGACAATAATGGTTTTCTGACCCTTATAAAAAAATTAAATCATAAAATTGTATCATATTGTATATTTAATAAATATTATTTAATAAAATTATTTTATTAAAATATCACTTTTTTATTAAATTATTTAATTCATTAAAATTGCATGTATTTATAAAAACTATAAATTTTCTTAAAATAAAATTTGTGTTCCATCATATAAAAATCTAATTTCATAAACTTATTATTTATTAATTTAAAAATTAATACTAAAGAGGAAAAAATATAACATTTTTTTAATTAAAATAACATAAAAAATCATACTTTTTAGGTTTAGATACATGTCTATTTATTTGACAAATGACTACAATAAGGGTATGGTGTTCACTGGTGAGATACGATTGTGGTGGTTCGGTGTAAATGGTTTGGGAAGTTATCTTAATGATCTTGTAATTATCATATAATTGGTTTATTTTATGATTTAGTTATAGAATCTTACCTTGGGAATTATTAGGTTAAAATCCCTATGATGTTGTATCCTTTAGAGATACTAATAAATTTGCTTCATAGCGTATGATCATACTAGTCATGGCCATCATTAATTTTGTCTATGTCAATTTGACATCATCACAAACATTTATATACACTATTCATATGATTCAAGTTCAATAGATATATTATAAATGGTTATGATTCTTAAAATTGTTTCAAATTTGATATAATAAAACTTTGAATAGTCAAAAATCATCAAATTAATGTATGTGTTTTCTCTCACATCATTACTTGATGAGGTATTTAATCATTAAAAATGGAATTTACTTTATAAAAGTTTGGGTAATTACAGAAAAACACACTAGAATGCCAAAAATATTTTCCTTAAGATAATAAATCATGTTGAAATGCAATTTTCCACAGAGTGATATGAAATTACAAAAGAAATTTCAGCTGAAACTCTACTCCAACCTTACCACTCACTTACAAACATTATCTTAACTTCCCTAGTTCCTAGAAAAGACAATGTAAATGTCTAGAAAAACCTAATACTTTATATTATATATCCCAAAAATGACTCACGCACTCAATAATTATTGTCAAACCTATAATAATAAGAAACAACCATGAAATGAAACACCTTATGATATTTCTCTCAAATAGGAATCTTTATATCCCTTATTGAATAATGTAATATTGAGGAAGGAAAACACTCAATAATATTAAGATAAAAACCATGAATCAATTTATCATAAGAAACTAAAAAAATCATAAAATAAGTCATGATATTGACCAATAATGGGTGACACATGTTTATACGAACACTCACACAGGAAAACATGGCTTTAAAAGACACAAATTAAGAGAATGATGTGACCACACAATAAATATTTTACGATTATCCTGATTCTTGATGGGTTTTTCCACCAACACAGCATCATCTTAAATATCCAAACCACCCAAGTCTCTGAAGTGGAATTCATTATAATGATATCATCAAAGCTATGTTACCTAGAAAACATAATGAATATAATCCTTCTATCTAAGAAAAAAATATCCTATTGATACCTCACCAAAATGATGTAAACCTCAAAGGAATGATAACATAGTATAGAAATTACTACCATGGAAGAAATTCAACTCTCCATGTTGAGGAAAACCTTAAACAAAACATGACCACTGACTTCAAAATCCAAAGGTCTTCTCATCTAATCATTTTAAGAATTATGAAGACTCCAAGAACCCTTCATCCATTAATGAATCACTAATTCCTTAAATTCCATTATCTACACTAAAACCGATCCTAGAATCACTGAATCCGCAACCTCAATTCAATATAATAGAGATATGAAAGGTCACCCATTATAAACATCTATCAAATCCAAAACAATATATGAGTGATAGATATCATTATAATAAAACTAAACCCAAATTATATTCTTTATAAATGAAAATCCAAAATTCAAAACATATAAAAAATATATTTTCTAACATTTGAATGGTTTACTCTAGTTGACTATCCAATTAACAATAGAATTCATTTTTGAGGCATAACTAATATCCAAAAGAACATTAAATACCCTTCAAAACTAAAAATAATAAATAATTACTAAGATCCATAAGTATTATCCTAAAACCCCCATCAATCCATATAATCTTACCCATATAAAACATTAATAAATCATCCACTGTATTCAACCCCTTAATCACTGAGAAATGAGACAACTTTGGTAACTAATAAAAAATAACCCCTATAACATCACATCCTCTATAAGATTATGGTAAATTAGTGAAAAATTCATCAAGATATATTAACCCTTACACTAAAAAACATTGAAAGGATACCTAAAAACCCAAGATAAAAATTCTTATCCATCACATGCAGGAATACCATGAATAAATATAGACATGTCATAACTAATATCTTTATCCCTGACACCAAAACTGGATTCTCAAAGCATTATACATCCTATATATATTCTAGGATGTTATACTTGAGGATATATATGAAACTCTTGAAGTACCACCCCACAAATATACTATGGGAGAAAGATATTCTCCTAAAAAAACACCTAATGTTGATCATTCTATCAACATCACCCAAGAGTATCATCACAGACCACACAATCTCAAGAAACCTGCACCTATGGATCTCCAAATTAGGACTCCTAAACTTTCTATAATGAGTATTATTTCAATATAATATGAAACAAATCATCTATTAACAACTTCATTCATATCAAGATATGAGGATAAAAACTCATCCATAACCCTTCATGTACCTATGAAATTATAAACAACACCTCCAAAAGACTTACTTATTAGTTCAATATCTACTATTTTACCTTTACCTTGGTTATAGTAGATCTAAAATTCATTTTACTTCATGAACTCCATATGTCTATAATGATATAAATTCAAAAAAATTCTAAGAAGGTATACCTTATGCTCTTTTGATATGTGAAAACCAAAAAAAATCTATTTGATGAGGTATATCAACCCTAGTTTCAAAGAAAATTCCACTATTTCTAACTCAAGAAAATGGGTAACATGGTTATTATCATGGGGGTGTAAATTCCATGACCTGTAAGATATCATTGGATATATTAGTATAACAAACCCTATTATGAGATAATAATATTAATTGAAAATGATAAACATTACAATTATTTTTTAATGAAGAGAATTAGATAACTAATTAGCTTCTCCATTACTTACACAAATTTTTATTGAAACTGATTAGTCAATATGAAGAAATTATATTTTTTTTAAATTTATCAAAGGTCTTTTAATGGGAGATAAATCAAACACAAACCTCCTATAATATTATACATGATATAGAAATAATTGAACCATTGTTAAATAATTAGGATACAACCAAGAAAAAACTCCCTAAATCTTAGTAGGATTCACCACTATGCCCTTGGGAGACAAGATATTGTAGTGAAAAATAAACAATGACATACAAAACATAAACTTGAATAATTTTCAATTTTGGGGATTTCACTTAGGGAATTCCAAAAAGGTACTTAAATTCTCAATGTGACAATCCTCTAATGTTGAATACATGATGATGTAGTAAGAAAACATTAAACAAATTGATCATAGAACTCATAAAACACTGAGTTCATTCCACCAATGAAAATATTTATGGAATTAGTTAGAGTAGATGGAATAACAATGACCTCTAAGTTTCCATAATAAGACTTATTTATGGTTTTCATGATATCTTCCTCTTTTACCCTCATTTTATGATTTAAAAGACATATATTGATCTTTGAGAACTTACTAGATCCCTTCAATTGAGAAAAAAATTCGTCAATCCATGGGAGGTGATAATGTTTCTTCACCATCACTAGATTTAATCGAAAATAATTAATTCATAAAAGAAAAATACCCTATGACTTGTTAGATAATGACATTAGAGATCTATGAGTAATCATAATAGGTCAAATAAAACCCTTATACAATATATAATTTATTTGAATCTATATCTTCCATAACCCAAAATGTGATATCTAATAAGGATCCGTCAAAATATAAGAGACATTGTGATGTAACTGTATCCCAAATTCGATACCATGATAAGTGGGATGTGTCAAAAAATGGAAAAAATTTCTTGAAACACCCTAAAACCAAACAAAAACCATCTCTTGATCTTCCACAAAGTATATCATAAACTCAATAAACTAAAACTATAGATATTAAACCACTCTCCAATGAAAAACATGTTCTCTCCTTTCAAATCAAAGAAAAAAATTTAACTTAAAGAAATCAACTATATATTTCACAGAATTCAACTAATTCAGGCTATAAATGACATCATACGACTATGTCAACAGTAATAAGAAATCCTCAAACCACTGGTTCTTCCCCATTATCAACTCATAAATTTTAAATGCTTCAAGTGGATCTTATTAACCTCTTAGTAGCATCGATAACACTATGGGAACCAAAATCTTCTCTACATTCATTCTTATCTCTTGGATAAAGTTAGTCAAGGAATAGGAGAGTGACACTCCCAAATAAAACAATTCATGTGTTATAATATATGATAAAGAAAATTTTCCCCAAATAAACTCTATCATTAATGATGCATAAAGTTTTATGGAATTTAATTGACTGTGTTGTGATCTTTTTCCTTTCTATCATTGATGGATTCTTCTACCACGATCACACTCAGATAAATGTATTAGAGAAAAAATAATCATAGGTCTACCCTCTACCTAACTTATCACCCCTATACTTTTTAAAGTTATTTTAACTCTATTTTTTTTAATAAGAACTCTAAGTCAATTGAAAATGATGATAAATAGAAAACTGCTTACCTTTCCACCACTATACACCAAGGATTTATGGAAATGATAATGTTTTATTTCAATTAAATCTATAAGAAAAATAATTATTAATAAAAAACCAAGTAAAAACCCATGTACTACTTATCTTAGAGAAATATAAACAATATACATTGGGAAAAAATTCAGAACAAACCATTAATTTCTAGAAAATTGAGAACCTGTATACATAACTTTACCCCTTTATAAGTTATAGTCAATTTCCTATCAAGATGACTATTTCAAAAAAGGCATCTTATCAATAAATCTATCTTATCGAGAACATATGGATATTTTTTCAATGTAAATGGTGTGACACAGAACTAGATCTCATAATAAAATTACTTCCAAAAATATTAAGCCTTATCATATTCTTCAGGGAGAAAATCATGAGAAAAACCAAAACTATTCACAAAATTTTCCCCAAGATTTAGTTCACTCTAGTTACCCAGTAAAAGAGATAGAAAATCTATCTATATAGACACAATGAACATCAATTAATGGAGAAAAATGGAAGTACATCCAGAAATCATCCCATGAAACTATAGACACATATTTCTCACCGAAGAACAAGATCAAGCTCTAATGACAATCACATCTCAACAAACTAAAATCCATAAAAATAAAACTATAATTTCATACATGAATTATAATTAAAGAAATATGAATATCCTGTAAACATAACATTATATTCTACTCAGATCTAGACCCTCCATACTTCACCACACTCCTATTAGAAAACCAAAGTAGTGTCTTCCTTCAAGATTCACCCCTCTCTACCTAGTCAAATTTTCTGTAATCATCTAGAAAATATTTATACACCTCCCAAATCTAGAACACATAAATATGATTACCACCATATATATAAATAAAATAGAATAATATCATAAACACAATAAAATGAAATTCATTTTAGATTCTTTAGTTAAATTCATTTTAATTTCCCCTAGAATCATCTCAATTGAGTCATAATTATAATCAAGAATGATTCATATACATATCATAGGTATCCTATCCATAATAAAAATCATCATAATTTTTATGTTTATTATTATTCGGATCATTCTGTTAAATCATATATGGGAATAAATACTTGTGTCCAATATGGCCTCTCTTTTTACATAGTGTGTTAAGTTTGATTGGTACTATTTATCAACTAACACAATGAAGTCTTGTTTAGTGACTAACTCAAAACTTCTTCTTAACTCTCATATATAGATCTAAAAAAACTCTTTCTTAAACCCCACTAAATACCTACCTTGGTTGCTAGTGAAGATAAGAGTGTCCCCTAAATCCCACCTATAATATCCCATAGTTTGATTAATATCTTTCAGTTTATAAAAAACATATAATAGGGGGAATTATCCTCATAAACATAAGGAAAAAAAGAATATAACCACCAATAAAATCCATAATCTAAATAAACCAAATATAAAACTATTCATATAATTCCATACATAATTGAAAGGTATCCAAAACACCAAAAATAGAACTCATATGAAAGCGACTCTAGGAATATCATTTAAGAACACTATGAGTTTCTACGGTCAAACATGATCACCAAATCCCTCCTAAAAACATAAAAACAGACACACACACACAAAGACACACACACAAAAAGAAATATATATATATATATGTATATATCTCTGTGTGTGTGTGTGTAAGAATCAAAGTATACTCAATAGGTTCCACCCCAAAAGTTGTAATCCAAAATTTGATGAATCGTTTTAATTCATAAATGTATAAATAGTATAATCAAGTCATTTCCTATAAAAAATATAATAATAACCAAACTCAAAAAGTATTAATCACTCAAAAATGAATAAAAAATTATAATATAATATTTAAATGAACAAATAATGAAGGTACCCTATATAAACTTCCCTAGTGAACTAGTTTCCCTTACTCTCCAACAACATATGTCCAACCACTATTATCCTTTCAATATCCATATATCCATATATTCACAATGCCACATCACACCCAAAAATTCATACTTCACCTATACATCTATATCATACTTGAAAAACCAACACATTCCATATCACCACATTTCACTAACACATAATATCCTCATCAGATAATGTTAATGAAAAAAAATAATGTCAAACTTGTTCCATCCTCATTCCATGTATTCCCCTACCATTCATCTACTCCACCACTATATCATCACATGAAAACCTCAAGACGTTAAATACTATCTCATAAATTCATGCCATTACAACATTTTCATTATTTTCTTTATCATTTGTAAAAATATTTAGAGAATATCAAAACATGCCATTTGAAAAAATCTTAATAAATTACCATATTTATCATTACTATTACCACAAAATTCATTATGTTAATTCATTTCTTCTACACATTATACATTAATCAATTATTTTTTCAGACACATACCATTTTATATCTACCACCCCCTTTAAGGTTTCAATAACTATTCAATGCTTATTATTTTTATTCCATTATTCACTTATAATTCATTAGTTGATATTATATTCCATATTATTGGGAAATTATAACACAAGACACACACCAATCCCCACACTAATTCATTAACCACCATAATAAAACATTTTGATAATCATAATAGAAATATCTCCACTACCACATCATCATCATGTCCCTTTCCACATCAACGATTCCTAACCACCACTTGAACCACACCATTACACCATAACAATTATAAGAGAAGTATGAATAACCACTCCAAAAGATTAATAAAAATTACTTTATCTGACATTGATAAAGTTTAATGACATTATTTTATTCCTACATCTATACTAATTTAACACTTCACCTATAACTGTTACTAATACAAATTCTGTATTTCCATGAATCTATTTCATTACCATATTTAACTGATAATAAAATTATGAATGGTGAATGGAAATAATACATAAACAAGAAAAGTTTTTATAGAAGAATTCACCATTTAAAAAAGAAACAACCCAAATGCAATATCATAGAAATTATATAAACACATACAAAGTACATATTTCAGTATAATTTATTTAATATGGGTCATTATCTTTATTTAGATAATTATTATAATCTACCTATTAAAAAAATAGGAATGATAATTACCAATTTACTATAAAATTATGAGAAGAGAGGTCTCAAATCCCCTGAAAGAACCTAGGATTCAATTTTTTTATGAGACCATATAAAAGAAGATAACCACAACACCATAAATATCTAAGGAAACATTCAAAAACCTTGGAATCATAAACCCCCATAAATAAACTAACTAAAAATAACCAAAAGTGAACCAATAATATAGACACAAACTACCCAAGAAGAAAATAAATGAATTAATTAAGGATATAGGAAGATAATCACACCTCAAATCACTTGATGTCAATCTTCCTAGCCAAGGAACTGTTTCCCCAAAGGAAGACCAAAGATTAGAAAAGATGATTCATTAGACACATAGTTTTCAAATGATGTTTTAGAAAGTTAATATAATTCAATAAAGAATTTGAATTAATATTTAAATAGAGAAACAATAAATCACCACATCACTGTCTTGGTCACACTAAAATAGTTGGATGATCTAGAAATCCCAATGTGATATCATGAAATTTTTGGGAGAAAAATCATTTGAAATTAATAATACCAAGGAATATCATGGTGCAATGAGGATTTACATGCATGATTTCATGAACCATAGAAAATATAGGTAAAAATATTATCCTTCTCCATAAAGCCTAAAATACCAAGGTAATCACCAGGGTGTAACACTCTTCACTATGGTGCAACAATCTGAAAAATGGAAGAACTATTAAATATTACAACCAACCCTCCCACAATGTATCAAAACATCATACAACATTATCCATAATCTCCATGTCGAAATACAATAAAATATTCTATAAGATGCTTACCATAACTAGATAGAATGATATTGATAATATACAAAATATTTATTTTTATATATGGTATAGGAATTATAAGTTCAAATAATGACTCTAAGGTTATCAAATTCACCCTCAACATTTATGGATTTCATGAAGAGAGTATTAAAAATTAGAATCATAAATTCTTGTTGTATTTATAAATGATATCTTAATATACTCTAAGAGATATAAATATCATGATAACTATTTCCAAATTTCCTGTGACACCTTCAGCGAAAATAAGTTATATTGGAAATTTAGTAAGTGTGGATATTAGTTTCAATGAATTTTATTTCTCGACCATATTATCACCAATGTTGGAATATTTGTAGACCCACCAGTGATAAAGGTTGTTACATAATTTCAAAAAACAATGAATATAACCAAAATACATTTTTGTCATTGACTATATTTTTTTATAGGTGATTTGTTGGAAATTATTCTAGATTAACTAACCTATTAACTGAGTTGACACATAAAGGATAAAAATTACAATGGTAAAGGGAATTTGAAGATTGTTTTAAAAAAGAATAAGAGATTAATAAACTCACTAGTGTTAATTTTATCAATATGAACAAAATGATTTTTTATATACATCTGTTCCTCAATAAAAGGATTGAGAAATTTCCTTATGTAAAATGATAGATTTGTTCCTTAAATATAAAGAAATCTAAAGTCCCATGAATCAAATAATAAAACACATGATCTGGATTTGGAGTCAATAATATTTAAAATGAATATATTATAACACTATATATATGGTTATAGATGTGACATATACACATATCAGAAGTGTTTAAAGTATATATTCACATATTTTAATTTATCGTGAGACAAATGTGATAGATGGATCTACTCAGGATTATGATTTTTAAATATGAACTACCTTGAGAGGAAAAACAAAGTATAATATTCATTTGGTATGATGGGTTAAGGAGTTATATCCAGGAAGAGGATGGAAAAATACATAATATTTATGGATTTATTGAAGTTATTCATGTAAATTATTAAGGAAGAATAACAATTTTAGATTTCTTAAGTAAGTAACCAACCATATTTAGTAATGAATATAAAGATGTCTCAATAAGATAAAAATAGACTAAAAAGATTATTAAAGTCACAGAAAATGGTACATAGACAAAACTAAACTATGAATATGGAGTTTTGAATTTTGGAATAAAATTATGTATAAAATGGGTATAAAAGATGTATGAGGAACTCCTAGATGAATCTCTAGAACAAGTTTATATATTCACCATGGTAGGACTAAGATATATATGGATTTATAAAAACACATTTTTGGTGGAACTCTGAAATAGTTAATTGATTATAATTTTTTAAGATTCTTGGTAAGGTAACAACTAATGGTTGAGAAAAAAATTAAAAAGGGCTTTGTTTAGGCTCTACCTATACTAGTGTTGATGTTTGAAATTATTACAATTTATTTTTTTATTATAATTCATAATAAGAAAATGATAAATGAAGAAATTGGAAATCATAAGATATTAAATTTTTCTTCAATTTTCCAAGAAATAATTGAGTAACCAACACTTGAATTACTTCTATAGATTAATATAAATGAATGTGTGAGGATTAATGGGGCACAACTATGTCATCCTAGATTTTTATTACATAAATATTTTATTACATGTAATAATACTCATTATATTATAAATTTTTGTTTCTTTGAAATTAGGAATATAATACAATAAAACATAAACAATTAATCTAATCCACATGAAAGTATTATTTATGGGTTTACTCTATATTACTTTAACCGATTTTCATATCATGGTTACATACAATAAAGGAAATGGGTGATCATGAGCCCATTCAGAAATTAAAATGTGGATACATTTAGCATGTGATTATGAGGCATAATAATAAGAGGATAAGGTATAGAAATATACCATGATCAATATAACATTAGTCATATAATAATAAAATGAACATAAATCACAAAATGTAAATGTTCATGCAATATAAAAATATAGTTATTCATAAGCATATCACTGGGGTTTATCAAAAAGGTTTAGTAAATGAAAATTGCAAAGGTTATTCACCAAGGTTTTAGAAAACTTTAATCTCTATAGATTAAATTCTTTACCCAACTTATTAGAAAAAAATTAGGGTGCACCCTTCATATGTATTAATTTCAAGTGATCTAAATTGAACATAATAAATAATTTTGTCAATAACCTGAGGAGAAAAATGTATGAGTTTAATATAAAATAATTGAGTACATAATTGACTAAAGTCTTGACCATAACATCATTCTTAACCCACAAAAATGGAAAGTGAGACTGACATATAAAAATACCAAAATAAATTAACTATATTAATATCTAGGTGAATATACATGTATAAAGAAATGGTTTGGTTATTCACAATATAACAATTTATTATATAAAAGAGATAAATTTAGAATTAAATTCGGAAACATGGATGGTATAAAACATAGATTTAAAATAGGGTAAAATTTGATAGAGTGATGGTCCCCCCTTGACAAAAAATTTATTAGAGATGTAAGTGTATAATAAAAATCATATGTAAAGAAACTAACATACCCTTTAGAAGATGTACATAAAAACATTTACTTTAATGGAAATAAAGATGATGAGAATACCCTTACCTTGAATAGTTACTCCTAGATGTTTTGGATTGAACCTTAGGGGATTAGTAAAACCTTATGTGACTCTTTGTGAGGAAAAACTACTAGAACATTTTGGAAGGTGGATTTGGAGTGAAGGGGAAGGGTGAAATGGGTGGGTATTTATAAAAAAACTAGAATAATTGTTTAATAATTTTAAAATATAGAGCATAGAAATATAGGTTGTGGAAAATAAAAAACCACCGGTTTATGTAACAACCGGGTCCCAGTGACAACACAAACACTCTACCTTAACATGGTCATTAGATCCTAGCTCGCCAAGTGCCACCAATTGCCCTATAGACACATGGTCCCCACCTTGGGGCCCACCACCATGCCCACACAGGTCATCTGACTAATGAATATACCCATATTCCAACACATGTGCTTTCCAATGTGATTTTTCCGGACTCACCCACACCCGGGGAAACATCATAGAAGACAACCCATCCTGAACACTACTCCAAGTCAAGCACACTTAACTATGGATTTCTAATCAAGAAGGCTCCCAAAAATGAAGGTGTACCCTGTTGACATGATTCATATCATTTATTCATTTAAACCATAATCATCCTGATATGTTACATTCACCCCCCCTTAGAGCACAATGTCCTCATTGTGGGCCCTACATCTCAACCCAGGTATTGCCTCATACTTAAGGTTGTGTACAACATCTAATACCAAATTTATCAACTAGGTCCCGGTGAGAACACAGAAATCAGACTTATCATGTCCTTCAGGTCCTATCCCTCTAGGTTCCAATAGTTGCTCTACAGACATGTTGTACCCACCCTAGGTCCCACCCACAAGCCGACACTGGTCATTTGACTAATGACTATCCTCATAGGCCAACACACGTCCTTTCTAGTGTGCTTTGTCCTCACTCACACAAACCCTGGGAAACATTACTAGAAGTTCACCCATCCTGATCACTACTCTAGGTAATGCACACTTAACTATGGAGTTCCAATCAGGTAGGCCCCTGAAAAGGAAGCTACCCCTTGTTGACATAATTGATATTATATAGTCATTTAACACTTTATCATTCTGAAAAGTTATAGCTTACCCATGATTTTTTTCATGGTTTTAAAAATATGAGTAACATTTTAAGATATTTTAATAAATTATAACCTAAAAACATTATTTGAAACTTCTTTGGATGTTGAGATGTAAATTTTCTACAAAATAATGTTTTTAAAATTAAAATTTTCATTTTAGATGTTGTAAAGTAACTTATAGGTTTGGAAGTTGGTTAAAAGATATTAAAATACTTAATATTTATAAAATAACAAATTTTAAGTCTAAGATTGTGGTTAATTAATTATTACATCATTATGATGTAAATATGGGGTCATAAAACAAAGTAAAACTCAAAAACTTCCTTTTTCATATTCTCATAAAAATAAAGTATTTTATAAATTTTTAAAAATTCACCCAACCCTAATTTTGACATGTTAATTTTAAATATAATATTTATTTTATAAGAATAAATCTTTAACATGAGATTTTTTAATTTAAATATAAATACCCTTATTTTTTTATAATAATTATTTTTAAGACATATAAAAATGTATAAGACGTATAAAATTTTCTAAGGAAATTATATATTTTTTTATCAATTTTATTTAAATTGGAGTGTTATAAAAAAATTAGTTAAAAAATATTTTTTATAATACATTAATTTTTTATAAAAATTTATATATTTTCTAAAAATACAATTATGTTTTATTTGTGTCTAAAAATAAATTAATCAAATTAGTCTTACTTAAAAAATCATTTAACAAAAAATACTCTCGAAATGGAATTAATGGAATTATTATTTTTATATACAAAGAAAATTTCACATTTAATAACTATAACTTTGACACATAACCCCATATTACACCAGTGTAAACCCTAAGGGTAATGTGTGTAATGGTGGTAGTTTCATGATGTGTCTCGGCTAACATTGACCAAGTATTAATATCCAGGAACATGAAATTCAAAAAATAGATAGCATTCAAGGCTCACATGTTTGAGTTCATCTTAGGCTTGGTCATGGGTAAACCCTAATGATGCTACCCCTGCCTATTTTTTGAAAACTGGGATTCAAATGCCATGAATATACTAGTTTAGGAAACAATTTATCATTTCTACATCATGTATTCATTTCCATTAATACTTATAAACACAAATCATAATGGTAAAATTATTTCCAATAAGTATTGTTCCCAATGGAAAAATTGGAAAATAGTTATATTGACAATGATCATATTACTATTATAATGGTTACATTTCTACCTATAAATACCACTTATTTCTTTCACTCAATATTCACTACAATTCATCATATGTTTATATTTTCATTTTCCATGATTTTTTTTTGGTTTCCTAAAATTTTGTTTCATTTTTATAGTTTCAAACATGGAGAAATAATTCTAGGAGGCTGGGATGATCCATATTTTCATATTTCATATTTTTTATTTTTTATTTTCTTATCAAATTTTAATGTTTTGGAATTTTTATTTGTTTCATAGATGATTAATATAATTATATTTTTCAATGACGTATGTTATTGATTAATATTATATAATATAACACACATTTTTTCAGGATACTAATATCATTTAAAAATCATGGGTAATTACATCCCTACTAGAAATTTATTCCTCTAAATTTCAATTCATATTCTCAGTAAAGAATAGGTGAGATTACTTCTATCTCATTATTTCCTCTTGTTCCCTTAACACCTATTCATACAT
Organism: Viscum album; assembly: GCA_963277665.1. NCBI lineage: Eukaryota > Viridiplantae > Streptophyta > Magnoliopsida > Santalales > Viscaceae > Viscum > Viscum album. Next base: position 297,213,120 of record OY728137.1, on the reverse strand, counting down.
ATGGTTCCTCTATAATACTTTGACAAGGTGAGTTGTATTGTGTCTTATAACTTTATATTTATCATCTAAGATCTCCACTGACTGGTCCTCATAACAGATGTGATGATCCAAATTTACCACCTCTAGATTTAGTACATGTGTGGGATTAGGTATGTACTTCCTCAAGAAATATACATGTAATAAATCATTAAATTGAACTGTATTTTTTGTAATTACAATACAATGATACACTTATCCTATATGATCAAGTATTTTAATGGGGCCAATGTACCTAGGGCTAATCTTTCATTTCTTATGAAATCACATGACTCTATTTCATAATGATATCCAAAAGAAATTATTTTCTCAAACATAATACTCTAATTCCCTTTGATGGTTGTCAGCATAGATTTTCTTCCAACTTTTAGTAGCTTTAATATGTTTTTGTATGTCATGATCCTTTACTGTTATCTCTTGTACAAGATTGGGCCCAAGTGGCTTTCTATCACTAACATCATCCCAACAAGTATGATTTCTCAATTGATTCCTATTTTTATATTTATAGGGGTTTCATTTGAACACATGACTGGAAGCAGTTCTTGCATGAGAACTCATTTAGTGTGAGTTTGTGATGACATAAACCTGTAAATTCTATTTAGCATGTTCTTAGCATGTCTGAAAGTGTCTAAATAGTCTTTTTAGATTATCCAACAATTTTGTGGTGATAGGTCGTATGGAAATTAAATTCAATATTCTGATCATGTTTAATACTTCTATGCAATGTATATATGATCCTTGGATCATGATTATAAATGATTGAAAGTGGTTTCCCATACATCCTCACCACTTTCATTACGTATATCTTATCAAGTTGGTCAAGAAAGATGTTGTCCCAAATAGTGATAAAATTGGTATTCTTGGTGATTCGACCATTATAACGAATATCAAATTGTTTTCTTTTAATGTTATTAGGATACGAGTGATGAAGTCCATAGTTATATTGTCCCACTTCCATGTTGGTGTGGGTAGTGGTTGTAATACCCCATTAAGAATTTCCCGCTCTGCTTTTACTTTTTGACCCCCCAAACACCATAGAGTATAGTCAACAATCTCCCATTTCGTATTACCCCACCAATAATTATAAAAAATATCTATATACCTTTTATTACATCCAAAATTTATATAGAATGTAGATCTATGAGATTTATCCTTTAACTCCTTCTTTATCTCCATGATAAAAGGGACACATAACGTTTTATGAAATTTAAGTGATTCTTTTTAATAAATATTGAACTTTGGAACTTCCCATTATTTATACCCTATATCTTATTTTGTATAAAAATATATCCTTTTTATCTCTCTGGATCTTATTTGGTAATTATTATTGTTAAATTATTAGGAATATAATTGATTATTTCCCATTCCTCGTGATTCCAAAGTCCAATTATTCTAGGTCCTCGATCAATGTATCTCAATGAATACTCATCATTTACAATATAAAAATAATTTTCCTAACTAATGAAGTAGTTAATTTGCTTTCTTTTCTAGGGTGATAATAAAATTAATTATCATTTTCATTATGAATATCCAACCCTCCATTTTGTTTCATGTTCAGTTCCTTTTAAGTGAATTTATACATCAAACTCTAGTGGTCTGTGTATATAATACATTTCCCCCTATAAAGATAGTTTCTCCACATATTTAGAGAAAAAATGATTTTAGTTAACTTTAGGTCTTGTGTAGGATATTTATTCTTATGAAGCATTAACTATTAATATAATTAAGAAATCACCTTATAATTGTTTCACAAGGAAACACCCAAGGCAGTTCAGAGATGCATCATTATAAATTATAAATCCTTCTTTAATAGAATCTAGAGTTAGCACATTTGTGTTAAATAATATCTTATTCAATTCCTGTAAAATTCTATCACACTCCTCTGTCTAGATGAACTTAAATACTTTTCATCTTAACTTTGTGACTGTATTACAAAGTTGTAATTTTTTCAAAAATATCCTCTAATATCATCCTAAAATAAGGAAATAATTGATCTATAATTCTATTGTAGAATTAGGTCACTCCTCTTCATCCATTTTCAGGGAATGGTCATCTAAAATTAATTCATTGCTTACTATGTGGCCCAAGAATGAAACTTGTTGTAACCAGAATTCAAATTTTCTTAATTTTACTAATAGATTCTCCTTCCTCTAAGTATTCAATATAACCCTTAGGTAATCCGCATGGTCTGTGTGAATATTTTTTAATATCATAATATCATCAATAAAAACTACCCTAAATTTATCAATGAATTTGGTAAAATATATATTAATCAAATAAATGATTATAGAAGGAGCATTAGTCAATCAGAAGGGAATAAAAAAATTCATAAGACACATATATTGTTCGAATAGTATTCTTCAGAATATCTTCTTTATTCACCCTCAATTAATGACACCTAGATCATAGGTCAATCTTATAGATGAATTTATCTCCCTTAATATGGTCAAATAAGTCATCAATCCTTGGGATAAGGTAATTGTTCTTCATTTTTATCCCATTGAGTTCTCTATAATCAATTCATATCCACATTTATCCATCATTATTATTTAGTAAGATCACAAGTTCTTACAAAGAGGAAACACTTATTCAGAAAAATACCGTCTCTAAAAGATCTTGAAGTTTATTTTTTAATTCCTATAACTCTGTATATTATATTCTGTAAGGGTTATTCGATTTCATCTTGCATTTGGTACGAGTTAAGTGGAGAACTCTAACTCTCTTTCTGTGGGAGGTATAGATTACTATTCAAGAAATATGTCAAATTATTATTGGATGATGGGACATTATTTATCCCTATAATTTCATTCACTTATCCCTCTTCACTGATCATATCAATAAAGAAGGTTGTGGGAGGTTCTTCTAGACAAATATCAGGCTGATATATTTATAATAAAAAAATAACTATAGGATGTGAATTCAAGACTGCTAAAATCTACTTACTTATGAAGTCAATATTATCTTTATACTATTATAGATAGTATACCCCTATTTTAGTGTTGTATTCCACCATGGTAATGACTACTAGATTTGTAATGAGATTTCACATGCTAAAGTTAATACTAGAGTTTCTATACACTTTTTATTCTAGCATAACCCATCCAAGAGTATTGACTGATAAATTTACTTCTAGAAGCTCATGGATTGATTCTATATTTTTTGAAAACATGGATTAAATAATGGGATGCGTAGAAGCAGATTCAAAGTAATTTTTATCTTTGATAGGGAAATATATATACCTTCCATCAAATCATTTGAAGCTTATAATTCTATCATAGTGATTGAAAATTATTTACCTTTCTCCCTTGTCCTTTGTTGAGGTTGATAGTTGTTTTTAACCATTACCAAATGACTGAGACATTGATTTTAAAAGTTACCAAGTTGACACACATGAAGCATAGAATATCAGGTTAGTCTTTCACTATCTTCCCTTTTTCATTACTTTTGAGAAGTTGAGGATTCACCCAACCACAAAAAATACCAAGATATATGTCTATTTCTTCTGCACTTGTAGTAGTTTTCACTCCCAATCACAAAATTCATAGAATCCTTCTTCCCACATTTTTTTCATGCAGGAGTTTTCAAATTCTTTACTCATCTTCCATTATTAAAATTCTTCCCTAATTTTGGATTCATTTCTTTATTATTTTCATTTTACCTATGTGATAATTTTTTCTATCCAAAATCTAAATCAAAATTCATAGAAATCTATATTATCTCCTCATTGCTTTCATAATCTTTATTTTTTGAATTCTTTCACAAATGGGGTCTCAGTATATTTAACAATCTATTGAAATTTCACTTAGGATCGCTAAAAAAGATAGAGTTGTATCAATCATGTCTTATAAGGTTCATTTCATATAATCCCACAAATGCATTTCCAATTTTCTTCATCAATAATATTTACTTCTCCATTTATATTCTCATCTAATTGGAAAAATATTTATTAAAATGATTTCTCTCAACTCTTACCATGCCATAACATCGATCTCCCGTCATGGATTCATGATTTTAATTAGTTTCAATCACTGATTAACTTCCCCTTATAATAATTATACTACCAGGGTGACTTCCACTTTCTCTAAATACAAGAGTAGAGAAAAGTTTTTTCAACAGAGGTAATATATTATTCATCAATCAATGTGTCAGTAAATCCAGTAAAAGAATGTGGTTGTTGATGCATTAAGAACTCAATGAAATTTTTTCCCATCAAGCTGAATATGTTCTCCCAACATGATTCAAGTTATTATACATAACTAAAGATATTTTATTCATTAACCTAATAAATATTTCTATTCTATCATCCATCATGTTAGGTATGTTTTCATTTCATTGTCTGTTGCACTCTTCATTTATGTGATTCCTCCAATTTCTCTCCATTTTTATAAAAGAAAAAACCATTGTGGGAATCATGTAACTTTTAAGAATATTATAATTATAAAGGTAATTTATGTATTAAAACATCTTTATTAAATATGTAATTTTTTCCCTCTAATAAAAATTACATTTTCTATATATTTTTTGATAATGGTTCCTAAAAAGCTTGTGATTAACCAAACAAATACCTTAGGTGTGTCAAACTAGGTGTGAAGAATTATCCAGTATCACTCACTAGTTCCGAATTGATTCTAGCTCAATATGGTGTTTTTTTCTACCCCTATGTATATCAATGTCAGAGCCACATCCACTTATAGTATCTAGATATGAATTTCATTTATTGGAAACCAATCGCTTGTTACTTGGCAAAAATTACAAGATGTTTTTCCTATATTTAGAATTATCCTTGGGGATATTAATAAAGTTTTCATGTCTAAATTTCCACAAATAACTAAAACATTATATGATACCAACTATGGAATCCTTCTTTTTTTATTACAAAAATTTGTATTACATGGAACAAAACACATGATATTTTAGATATCAGTTTCATTAAAATTAGAAACATAAAACAGGAAATCATAAAACATTCTTATAATCTAGGTAAAAGTATTCTTTATGGGTTCATTCTAATTTAATTTTACTACATATCATATATTAGGGAAATATATCAAAGGAAAGGGGTGAACATGAACATAGTGGGGGAATAAATGAGGGAGGAATTTAGATGTGGTTATAATGAATATCAATAAGACAATAAGGTATAACAATATAACATGGTCAAGATAACATGAGGCATATCATAATAAAAATAATAGGATTAATAACATATAAATGTTGCTACAATAAAAAAATGAGGCATTCGTAAGTATATCATTATGGTTTATCACCAAGGTTTTATAAATGTAAATTACTAAGGTTATTCACCCAGGTATCGTAAAACTTATCATATATAGGGATTACATTATTTACCCAATGTATTGGATAGATATTAGGTAAAACCATTAATATGTATTAATTTCAAGTGATCCACATTGATTATAATTAAAAAAAATTCAATAACATGAGGAGAAAAAAGTATAGGTTTTATGTAAAATAATTGAGTACCTAAGTGCTTAAAGTATTGACCATAAAATAATTCTCAACCCACAAAATGGGAATTTGAGTTTTGTATATTTAAATACCCATATAAATAAATTATTTTAACACCTATTTTCATACTCATGGATAAAGAAATGGTTTGGGTTTTCACTATATAATAATTTCATACAAAAAAGAGATAAATTGAAAAGTAAATTTGGCATCCTAATAAGTATTAAATATGAATTTAGAAAAGGATAAAATGAGATAGAACGAAGGTATCTAATCGATAGAAAAATATTTTAGTAGTAAGAGTATTATTAAATGAATAATAAAATAAATTAACATACCCTTTGGAAGATGTATTCAAAAATAATTACAATAATGGAAGAAAACATAAAAAGAATCCCATTCCCATGAAGAATTTCACATTAATATTCAAAATTGAAACTTGGAGAATTAAAGAAACCATTAGGGGGATATTTGGATAAAATGACTATAACATCAAGAAGGATGGATTGGGAGTGAAGGGTAAGGGTGAAATAGTTGGTTATTTATAAAAAAAGTGGAGGAATTGTTTAATAATTTACAAAAAATAGTTATGGTAAATAATGGTAGTGGAAGATGAAAAACCAATGGCTTACCTTTGGTTTTTGCGTATGATTTGGAAATTTGATTCAAATTTTATAAAATTTTAATTATTTATACCTAAAAAATGTTATTTAATACGTATTTGGACATGGAAAATGAAATGTTCATCAAAATAATGTTTCAAAAATATTTTTTTTTCATATTTGGAAAGTCACTTATAGGTTTTGAAATCAGTTAAAACCTATTAAAATACTTAATATTAACAAAATATTATATTTTAGGTCTTATATTTTGGTTAATTAATTATCATATAATTATGTCAAAAATATGAAGTCTTAAACCAACCCAAAAAACCAAAATTGTATTTTTTTTTATTCACTGAAAATATAATATTTTATAAAATTCTAAAAAATTAACACTTCTATAATTCATATATGCTGATATCAAATATAATATTTATTTTATCATAAATATTCCCTAAATATCATAATTTAACTTTTAAATATAAACATATTTATATATTGAAAAATATAATTTTTTAAAACAGAGACAAATTTCTGACAATTACAAAAATTTCCTTGGACGTGATAAAATTATTTTATCATTTCAATTTAGATAAGAGTGTTTTGAAATTATATTTCAGTAAAAAAATATTTTTCAGATTACCCAAGTTTATTATTGAAGTCTATATAATTTATAAAATTAAAATTACATTTTATTATCATCCAACAATCAATTTATTAAATTAGTCTTACTTAAACCTATATTTATTAAAGAAAATTATTCCAAAAATGAGATTTATTGAATAAATTTTTTTTTTATAAAAAATAAATGACACTTTAAGAAAATAAGGTTTGGTCATTTAACCCCTTATTCTAACCATGTATGCCTTAACGGTAATCTCTACGATGGTGGTAGTTTCATGGGGTGGCTCAGCTGACATTGACCTAGTGGTAATGTCCCATATCATCAACTCCTCCCATAGGTGATTTTATTTAAGAATAACCTATTAAAGATCGGTTTGGAATTGGTAAATTTTGGACCCTAGTGAATCTACCCCCTCCCATGTTTGAAAAAATGGGCTTCAAATGACTTAACTCTACTGGTTGAGGGCAATTTCACTCATTTACTCATCAATAATCCTTTATCATTACACATTATAAACCTGACTTATAATTATAAAATTATTCTCAATGGGTATAGTTCCCAGTGGTCATATAGACCATTTTTTATATTGACCGACTGTCAAATATCTCTAATGGTCACATAAATACTCTAATTATCACATATCTATCGATAAAAACAACTTCATTATTTCATTCAATATTCACTATAGTTCCTCATAATGTTATATTTAAATTTTCTAAAATTTTGAGTATTTTATTAATATATTTTTTTCATTTATAGAGTTTTGGTCATGTGGTTGATGATTCTAATAGATTGGGGTGATCAATATTTCATCATTTTTTATTTTTTATTTTTTATTTTTTGTATATTTGTATTGTTTTGAATTTTAATTAGTTTCGTTGTTGATTAATGTCAAGATATTTATTAATGAGATAAGGTTTTGTATAATGTTATATAATATAACACACGTTTTATCAGGGCTAAAAAATCATTTTGAAAAGCTTGGGTTGTTAAAACCACTTTAAACTATCTCTATGTATGACCCCAATTTTGTATAAAAATTTTATAAGACCCTTCAGTATAATTTGAACACTGAGATAAATTTATTGAAACTAATAATTATCAAACCAATGGGTAGTCTAAAAGGAATATCCAAATTTTATAGGATATTTTAAAGTCATTTTCACTCTATTTAAAAGGTACTTGAGAGAATTATCTACCTCTAGTTGAATTTAAATATAAAACATATTTAAATCAGGTGTAAACATGAAAACCAACATAGATTTTTATGGTAAAAGATGATATACACCAGCATTATTGGATTACTTCATAGAAAGAGGTCTAGTTAGTCTAGAAAAATTTAATATGAAAAAGGAGAAAGTATTTCCTATTTTGAAACATATTAAGAAAGCTTTAAGAAGAAAAAAATTCTATGTTCGTAATCAAAGGAAGGACTTATATTTTCTATTATGAGACTATGACTCACTCCATAACCATTATTTTATTATTGTTTTATTTTTTTAGTTATATTTCTTTTTTATGGGGTTTTTTGTCTTTTTTTGAACATTCTAAAACTATGTAGTTTTTTTGTAGTGGGTCATGCTACAACCCAAGAATATTTTTTCTCCATCTTTATTTTGGAATATGTAAATTTTTGTGTCCTAGGATAGTTCATGAATTGAACGAGGAGGTCACATTGTAAATTATTTTCAAGGAGGCCTAGATTTAGAAATTTATCTCATATAATATGTAATAGTGTTGTATCATTAGGGTATTGTAACTATGGCCATACAAATGATATTTGACATTGTGAAAATTTTGGTCTTTGGAGTAGGTCCCGCCGTGATTGGTTGGAAATGTCACACCCACATATTTTTCAATTTTTTTCCCATCATATTCATATTTATTTATTCTATTTAATTTTTTGGTTTTTTTCTTTTGAAATTTTAGATTTCGTTGTAAAAATATTGGTTTAACATTTTTAGCACAAAATTAGGTATAATAATGCTATTAAAACTTAAAATTAGTATACAGGTGGGAAATTCAATTTAATATTATTGATACATGATTTAATAAACTATGTGGAATAATCATGTGGGTGCCCAAGGTGACCAGTGATGACCCAATTGAATGGCGCACAATTTGGAAAACCCTACATTTAAACCATACAAACATCTCAAAAAACATAATATGAAATTTTACTCTTTTCCATAATTTTATTTAAAATTACATTTATTCCTTTTTTTAACACCCTGATATTTTATAATAACACAATTTTTGATAGCATATACAATATGAAACCAAGAGTAGAAAACAAAACCCAAAATGTTTTTATTTAAATATGACCGTAATAATCAAGTTGTTAATCTAGAGGGTATGAATAAAAATAAAAATATTATAATATATATATATATATATATATATAAATGAAATAACTAGTAATTTTTTTTATTAATTTTGATTAAATAATTACTCAATTTTTGGAAAAGTCGTTTTAAGATTTAAAAAACATTTTATTAAAAAAATTACTCAAAAAATATATAATTAGAACCATGAATATATATGAATTTTATTTTATAAATATAATATAAATTTTTAAATCATTATATCAAAATTATCATCGGGAAAACTTTGTGGTATTTTTTGGAAATGATTTATTTTCCATTGAATAGTGAAAATACCATTTTTTATTGAAAAAGGTATTTTCTATTCAACCATTTGAAATGATACATTTTATTTTTTGAATGTTTTCAAAGTAAATTTAATAATATTATATAATTAATAATCTAATTAAGTTAATCAGAATCAATTTCATGGTTTAATTGGTATGATTATATTTGCATACTTAAAAAGGGAATTTTTCCTAAAAACGTTTTTTGTTTCTTTTTTCACTTCAATACTACATGAACATCTATAAATTAATTTTTTTTATTTTAAAAATTTATTTCATATTTTTATTCATAAGGATGAAATTTAGTAAATATGTCCCTTCTAGTTTTGGTGAAAATGAATAGTAATCTTAGTAATTGTTTTTTTGTGGTAAATGGTAAATAGTGTAATTAAAGTAAAAAATAAAATGATAAGGACTAGTACATTTCAGGGATATAATAAAAAACATGGTTGGAAGTATATGTGTCTTATTTATATTATTAATGTTAGAGTAATGAATAGTTCAAAAAACTAATAATATTGATATTTAATAATAAATAATATTTTATTAAATGATATAAAACTACTAAAGGTCTTAAATTATTCAGAATGAATGGGATACAGTTAATGAAATATACCATTTTCCATTTAGGGGTATGTTATCATTTTATATTAACATTATTGACCCTTGTATATTAAAATATATTAATAGTATGAACATTTTCATAATGGTTAATAGGGATTAAAAATAAAAGATAAGGGTGAAATATTAACCAAAACATGTCCAAATTTTATTAGATGAAGATATTCTAACATAAATTCACCTTATATTGAATTATAACGATTTTTTCCATTTACAGTTGCAAAAATAATTTATATTAATCTGTTATTCTAATAATGTCGAGGAATTCCCCTACCATCAATTATAAAAGGTGATCCATTCCTTAACTTATTTACACCAATTTGATCCATCTAGGTCAAAAAAACCCTAAAAATACTCTTATTAAAATTCTTATACAATTTATTGAGGTTTTTTACCTTCCAAAATATAAACCCTAATTCCCTAAAGAAGATATCCATAGGAAGTCCACTTAAGAAGAGGTAATTGTCCTTACTGACTCTTTCAAGTTTATTTCTTCTCTTACTTCCTCTTCACGTGTTGTACCAAACATAAAAATATTAACTATTGTATCATAAATTTACTAATACATAATTAAGATTATGGTATAACTATATTCCAACCCTTTTATATCCTACAAAAATCCAAACCATCTCTCGTGAATACGCATGGATTACCGTCTCCTCATAGTGGTGTAATTTATTTTTCATCACCACTTTAATTCGATGGTTATAAGGATATAAATAATGAGTATATGTGATATTTTTGAAATAAATATGATTATTAAAGGATTAATTATTATTTTTCTTTCTTTCCTTCCATCCATCAAAAACTGAAAAGAGCATTCATGCTTACGTACGACCAATTATCTCCACCAACCGTGTTATTCATTTTTCTATATCTATATTTATGGATTAAAATAAATTTCTATATATTTAATATAAATTATATATATAACATAAATAATATTCTTTATGTTATGTAATAATTATAAAATAATAACTACTTAATTAAAACATACATCAAAAACAAATCATTTTCCACATGAAACAATGTTTTTAACAATGAATTACTAACAAATGGATGGAAAAATATTATAAGTAAATAATTTGTAAATTAATTGAAGGGAACTAATTTGATTAATTAATTATTGAATTAATTAATACAATTTATATGAATAATTAATTGGTGAATTAGTTGAAGGGATTGTAGGTGATTAAATAATTTTTGAATTAATTAATTGAATTGATGTTGTTAATTAGTTATTTAATTAATTAATGTTATTGATGTGATAAATTAATTTTGGATTAATTTACTTTATTGATGTGATTAGTATATTTTTGAATTACCTAATGAAATTGATGTGACTAATTATTATTTTTAATTAATTTATGTTATTTATGTGATATGTTAATTATTTAATTAACTAATGGAATTGATGTGATAAATTAATTGTTGAATTAATTAATGTTATTAATGTAATTATTTAAAATTTTAATTAACTAAATTACTGGATTTGATTAATTATTATTTGAATTAATTAATTTTATTCTTGGGATTTTTAATTATTAAATTAACTAATAGAACTCGTTGTGATAAATTAATTGGTTAGTTAATTAATGAGAATGATGTGTTTAAATAATGATGAATTAATTAAGGAAATAGTATGAGAGTGTAATTATTGAATTTCATTAATCATTTAGTGAATTAATTAATGTTATATTGTGAGGTATTTTCTATATGTGTGATTGATTGATTAATGTATAAAGGACATGGTTTTCTACTTCTAAATTTTGCAGTGATAAAATGATTGATTAACGTTTACAGGACATGGAATTCGTAGTGATGCCCATGTGTGGGACAAGGTCGGCTACATCCAAATGCCCTAGTGTGTATTGAAATTATAAATAGTAATAATTAAATCAACGTGTGAAATGAAATGATGAATGGTAATAATGGAATTCATTTGTGATAATCGTGTGTACGACATGGTCTACTGTATCAAAATCCCATTGTTTGTAATAAAATGGTTAATGGTAATAATGAAATTAATATGTGGCTTGAGATAATGAATTATTAAAATTCAATTTAGTTATATGATATCTCTTAGAGAAATTTCATACTCAATAATTCCCTGAATAAAATATTAATGGTTTTGATGTCCTCTAGGATCCTAGTGGGTTTATGTGGTTAAAAACAGAGTAGTTGAATAAATTTAAATTGTTTACATTTTTACTGATATTTATTCTTTATAATCTGAATACACTTTTTTTTATTGTATATTATTTTAGACATCGTTGGTGGTTTCATACTAAGTTGGAATCACACCCTACCCGGGAAACCTCATTGGAACTCGTATATACTTCATGTTTTTAGGACATGATTCTGATAAGGGCTATGTGTTAGATGGTTGATTTGGGATGGATCATGTATGAGGGAACAAGATGTGGTTTAGGACCCTCTTGGGAGTATATGATGTCTTTATATTTTATCTTTTAATTTTGAAACATGGAACATACAATAGCATGGCATGTGCACTATTTAGTTCTGATACTGTATCTCCACATTTGGTCATCTGGTGACACTAGTATTTTCCTTGTTCAGATTAGATTCCATTTGGATATCAATTCATTAATTCTGTAATGGTATTTCTCTGATAAAGAGTGTATAGTCTCCCCCTGATTTACATTAGACTCTCACTACAAGTCGGTAGCCTCTAGCATATAGGGAGGTGTGCATGAGGTCTTGTGGCCAACCGAGTCGAGGAACCTGTGCGGCAACCAACTCATGACATCCCACTAGAATCATCTATTTTTATTTTAAAAAAAAATTATTTGATCTAATCATAAAACTAGAAATTAAAATTTCTAGAATACTGTTTTAAACCATCAATAGAACATTTCAACATATAGACCATATAATTCTTCAACCCTTACTAAGATTCTCATAAAAAACCCAAAATTAGCATACTAATATCCTAGGATCAATCCCTGATCACCATAGAATGGTGACAAGTATTTTAAGTATCTATAAATTATTAAATAATGATTTACTAATCTGAATAGATATTGAAAGTTGTGTCTTGGTTATATGGGTATTTCAATATAACTCCATCATAAGTTGTACATGCCAAAAACATTATAAGAATAAATGGTTGTAAGTGGAATAAATTAGAATAGTAATAAACTATAACTCTATATTTAAATTCATATCAAGGTAAAAAATATATATCATAGAATATATAAATAGTTAAGTATAAATATCAATCCAAATAGGTATAAATTGAAAGGATAAACTATAAGGAATATGAGATGTGATTAAGGTATTTTGTGATTATACCTAATGGATCAAACACTAAAGTGGGAACCATTATCTCTTCTATGAAAAGAATTTCTGAACATCCAATGAGACTCAACAAATACTAATGAACCTATAAATATATAAAATCAATTAAATAGAGTCTTAATGTCCATAAAGGTGTCTATATAGGGTATGAACATAGGTTACTTAGTAGGACATCACAAATAATGTCTCAACACACTAGTAATATATCAATATGTATACCTGAAATTGTCTTCACATTTACATAAATTTATAGTAAATAAATTCAAAAAATGCTATAAAAATAAAGAAATCAGTTAATATTAGAACAACATATATATCAATATCAATTACAAACAATAGCTACCTATATTGGGAGGGTCCATACTAGTAATACCTACTTTGTGCATTGGTTGAAAATTTGAGATGATGATCTTGGACCATACTGTAATGGCCCAGACCCACCTGGTCCATTACTTTTCCAAAACACAGCTCCACCGTGATGGTGGTACTGTGAGGTTGGCACCGTGAGGGAGGCACAGTGATGGTGGCACCGGTCATGATGGCACCATGATGGTGGCACCCTGACGGTGGCACCGTGTCCTCACCGAGCATCATTCTTTCCCAGTTCCCAACTTTTCTTCTCCCACAACATATATTTTGACGTAAAGATGATTTAACGCACCCTTTAAAATCCATTTAAATCCCACAAATAATATATAAAATCACCGAATAGTTGGGAAACCCTTAAATTACCAAAACATGTGCTTTTTTCCTCGGTGTCACGCCCTTCCTTGTACCTTCTAGATCTGCCCCTATTAGGCATTTCATTATGGATAAAGAAAACTGTTTAACGCATAGCCGTTATGACCTCATCTCTGAGGATAGTTGTTAAATGATAATTAATTCCATCGTACGTAACCACCCAACCATGTGGTGAAACCAAGATCCGACTTTATAGCCATTAAAAATTCCATATCTCGTAACAATGGGATCTCATCTTTATATCACGCTAGAAATTATTTCTTCTTCCTCTTGGATGGTCTCCTTTTCTTCTTTGTGTGTTTTGAGTTCCCCTTCCCGAGGGAAGTGGTGCGCCTGTGCTGGAGCCTTTCTACTCACCCTTGGAGTCCCCAACATTCCTCCCTTGCAAGTTATTCATCCACAGTTCTTGGCGCGTGGAGAAGAACTTCAATCCTTGATTAACTAGGTAGGAATTTTTCCTTCGTCTCTCCTTACTATATATCATGCGGGGTGGGTACGCCACTATTTTTGTGGGGATGGACGAAACCAAACCATAAAAAAGATAATAAATAGACTGTTAAAGAATGATGGGGTGATTTTGACAATTCTAATATACTATTTTATAATTTCTATATGTTGTGAACTGTATAGGCTTAGGCTCACTGAAAATCATGGTCGTTGGTGGTCCTTCCTTGTGCACTAATGAACCCTTGTCTTATGTGATGATTAAATGACTGTAACATGGAAATTGGTTAACCACCTAATCCTGGTGGGTTAAATGGATTTCCCAGTGAACATAAATCTTTGTGTGGTCACCCCGGTTAACCAACATAAATAAGAACCTAATGAATGATGTGCTTGAACCTAGAAGTTTTCCTACTCTATTTTGGTAGTAGGTGTCTTTTTCTATTTTATGCTTATGGGGTGTTGTGGATGGGGATGGGATCCTCTATTGTGACACAATTATTGGTTGTGAATCTGAAGCTATGTGGGGATGTATCTCGAGGCTTGTTTGGGTTCTATTACTTTGAGGGATCTCACGGATTCCTTTGTTGTTTTTACTTTACAAGAGAACTGGGTGTGAATGCTTAAATTGTTGTTTGGATGTTTCCCTTTCTCTGGCTTGTGTTAATGCCTGTTAGTTTCCCAATAGGGCAGAATTTACTTAAATGGCATCACTTGAACATGAAAAAAATAATGGGCTCAATGGGGAATTGTTTTCCGGGAGGAGAGGTGACATGGTCGTGGGATCAGTGTTTCTTGTGAATGAATAGTAAGGAGGGTGTTTGTGCTTAAGTTGGTTTTGGAACTCCTAGGATGGGATTAGTGCTTGTTATATATATTATATAATTTTAGTTCTCATGTTTCTTATTCGTGCGCCACCCATGTTGAGAACCTAGTGCCAAACACCACCATTTCATGAGGGAGGGTGTTTTTCTAAACACTCCTATGAGTGGTTGGTTATTAGGTGCTTTCCGGCTCCCTTTGATAAATATCCCAAGACTCATCATGTAGGTTGTGATGGCCTAAGGTCCATTATTTCCCAACATTCTTCAGGTAGGTTTGTTGTGGTGGTTGCCCAGGTGTGTGCGGGAAGATTGTTTCCCAAGTGTCTTCAGGATGAGGCCCAGGTGTCTTTGGGCATGGCAGTTGTTGTTCTGGCCTAGCTGTTTGTGGGTGTGGTTATGTGTGGTTGTTTTGGCCCAGGTGGTTGCGAGCGGGATGTGTGGTTGTGGACTAGGTGTGTGCGGGCGATGTGTGGCAGTGGGACTACCGTAAGAATGTCGGGAGAGGTTTGATGCATAGGATGTCTTCAATAACCAGTGGGGAAGTGGCACGGGGTACCCAAACATTGATGTGTTATTACTATTATTTTTCTTGACTTGTGTTATTTGGGGATCGTGCCTTGGTGAGGCTTGCCTGGGAATTTTTTCGTGCTAGGTGTTTCGATTATCTCTTTTCTCACGGGGCATTAGAATTCCTCCCCACTTGTGCAGGAGAGATTTTGGTTTTCCCTACTAATTATAATTTTATGCTCACCCTACGTATATAAAATTGTTTTCAGGTTTCTAGGAGGACATTTGAGATCGTGCTGGGTCGTACTAGTTCAGACATTGGGACAGTTGTTGTTCCTATATTTCTTTCTTTTGGTACTTCTTTTTTGGGGTTTATTTTAATTTGGTATCATTTATTTTTGGAACATGCATATGAGAATGGTTTGTTTTGGCTTTACCTATACTTCCACTTTTGGTGTTGTTGGAATTTACTATCTTATCTCCGATCCTATTAAATAAAAAGGGTAATGACTTCCATCTTGTGTGTGATTCTGTACCCTTGGTGCTAGTCACCACTCCAGAACCTATTGAAGGCGGGTCTCAGGGGTTATTATCTCTCATTCGACTTGAAGAGGGAAGGGTCTGGAAACCTGTTGTCCCTTCTCTCATCTTGGTGAAGGTGGGTCATGACAGAATGGTATCAGAGGGAGGTTGAGAGATAGGATGGAGTTCATAGTTAGGTATAGTAAGGATTGCATGGGATGGTAGGGAAACAGTGTTGGAAAATGTTGGTGTGTGAAATAGGCCAAGAAGACTGGCTATGACATGGGATTTTTGGGCACCCGTGATCTGAGGCAAGGACTTTGGGCCTACCAAAAAACCAAGTGAGGCAACACTGATTGCAGGGTAGAGACCCTAGCAAAGGTAAATGCATCATAATGACTTGTGTTCTTGTTTTTCATAGGTATTTTTGGGATTTAAAATGAATAAGAAGTCTACGAAAATTTAAAAACAATCATCTGCACTACTCGAGCTTAGGAATTCCTTATTTACCTTGCAGATATGGCAGCCGGATAGTGACCAAGGGTTGTACGGGCGATCGAGGGCCTGAAGGATGATTTGGATGATCAACAGAGGGCTGACCGAGAGGAAGAGGATGATCAGTGTAGAGGAAGCTTCATGCCTTTCAGCGGAAAACCCTCAAGAAGTATGAAGGTAGCATCTCAGACATGGATATAGAGAGCTGGCTAGAGGAGTTGGTGATATCTTTCAGCTCAATCCATGCTCTGATGGAATATGGGGTTCCTCTGGCTGTAAGCAAGATGGGGTGAGCAGCGCGCTAGTGGTGGATGCATTTTTTTGGGGAGAAGAAAGAGGATTAGGTGACATGGACTGACTTCGAGAGGGACTTCCAGGAAAAATTTCTCTCTTCCACAATGAAGGATGAGAAGGGGCCGGGAATTCTCTCCCTCCAGCAGGGGGTATGTCGGTGAGAGAGTTGGGGATCAAGTTCAAGGATCTCCTCCACTTTTCTCCAGACCTCTTTCTAGATGAGGAGTATCAAGTGAGACGTTTGGAGGAGGCACATAAACCTTCTCTTCAGTATGTTGTTACTCCATTCACCATACCGACATACTTGGAGGTCTAGAAGAAGGATGAGGTGTTGGAGAGGATACACACATTGGGAGGTGTATCGCAAGAGGGAATATAGTTGGGATTGTCGAAGGGAAAGGTCGTCAGTAGTTGGCCCCCAACATCAAGGCCCTCTAGGTTTTGACTAGTAGGGAGCATGCCCCAGTAGTTCCAGTTCTGATCTTTCAGCCCTCACCCTTTTCTTTCTGGCCCAGGACTGAGATGCTTCATCTGTGGAAGCCATGGGAACCATCAGAATCAGTGCCCGGACCAAGTACAATACAATGGGGGTGGGCCAATACAGCACCCGCCCCAGCCATATCAGTTTCTAGCCAGGCCCTTTTAGCAGTAGCTGTAAGGAAAGTGAGCTCCCGCTCCTCTAAGGATAGACATCACAGGAGGAGGCTGACCTCCGGGAACTCCTCAAGGACCTCGACCAGGGTGCGGTCGGGGAGGCGGCCGACAGCTGAGGGGCAGGGGAGCTGGGTGTGGGAGGTTACATGCCGTGGAGACAGTAGCTCCAGTAGGGTCGGAAGTCATTCATGGTATGATTAGCTTGTTTAGTACTGTTGCCTATGCCTTGTTCAATAGAGGAGTTTCACACTCCTTTGATGCACCCAGTCTGGCCCATGCTCTGGGTCTAGATGTTGAGAGACTTCCAGTGCCCCTTGTGTTGAGTACACCAGTCAGAGGTCAGACCGACTTGTTTTATGTTTGTAGAGGGTGTAGACTGATGATAGGGCCAGATTAGTCAATCAGGGATCTTTTAATTTTGAAGATACATCCATACGATGTCATCCTAGGAATTGACTGGTTGTTCTATGTATGTACCTTTATTGACTACTTCTGATGAAGGATTGTGTTTTGAGACTTGGGAGGCCGACGTGTGACTTTCATTGGCGAGCGGGGTTACCAGGAAGGTAACCAGCTAATAGAGCCCCCCCTTTCCTTATTAGATGAACTGTGAGTGGAGTCTGTAGATATATAAATGGTGGAAGTCCTAGGGATATTCGGTGAGTTTATTAACCTCTTCCCTGAAGAGGTGGTGTCTCTACCCCCTCGACGTGATGTTGAGTTGGGGATGGACTTGCAACCTGGTGCATGTCTGATTTCGATGGCTCCCTACAGGATGGCGCCTTCTAAGTTACGGGAGTTGCAGATTCAGATTGTTGATCTGATGAATAAGGGCTTTATTCGACCAACTGTGTCACTATGGGCTGCTCCAGTCTTATTCAGAAATGAGGAAGGTGGTGGTCTCAGGCTATGCATAGACTATAGGAGACTGAATCAGGTGACGATCAAGAATCACTACCCTCTTTTGAGGATAGACAATCTCTTTGACCACCTGAGGGGAGCTGGTTGGTTATCTAAGATCGATATGTGGTCTGGATATCACCAGTTGAGGGTGAAGGAGGGAGACATCTCAAAGAATGCCTTCAGATGTAGGTATTGAAACTTTTAGTATGTGGTCATGTAGTTTGGTGTTATGAACACTCCAGCTATGTTCATGGGGCTCATGAACTCCGTATTCTGGGAATATCTGAACCGGTTTGTATTTGTGTTTATTGATGACATCCTGATCTACTCAAGGTCAGAGGAAGATCACACTAAGCAACCGATAATGGTTTTAGAGGTCCTCTAACTGCTCCAAATTTATGGGAAGTTGTCCAAGTGCAAGTTCTGGACTAGAGAAGTGCCCTTCCTTGGGCACGTGGTGTCCGAGCAGGGAATAGGGGTGGACCCATCTAAGGTCGAGGTGGTTGTTTCTTGGGAAGAACCCAACAATGTGGCAGAGGTTCATAGTTTCCTTGGACTGGCAGGTTACTACCGAAGGTTTGTACCCAAATTATTTCTAGTTTTAACACCTTTCATATCTTTGACCAAGAAGGACCAGGCTTTCGTATGGGATGGGCAGTGCGAGACAGCCTTCAGCTATCTGATGGAGAAGTTGGTAAGTGCCCCAATGCTGAGGTTGCTAGAAGAAGGGGTGGCGTATAAGGTGTTCTATGATGCTTCCGGACAAGGTATAAGGTGTGTGCTGATGCAACAAAAAGGGGTGATATCTTATGGGTCTAGACAGTTACGTCCCCATGAGTGTAATTATTCCACCCATGATTGGGAGCTTGCGGCGTTCCTATTCGCGCTAATGTTGTGGCGATATGACCTCATCGGGGAGCACTTCATGGTCTTCATAGATCACAAAAACTTGAAGTATATCTTATCCCAGTGGGACCTAATCATACGACAGTGAAGGTTTATGGAGTTCCTTCAGGACTACAACTTTGAGATTTCATACACCTCAGGAAAAGGGAATGTGGTGGTAGATGATTTGAGCAGGAAGTCGCATAAGGATGCGGTTTGAGAGTTGACAGATTCTTGGAAGGAAATGGAGGAGTTGGCTACCCTGCACCTAGATGTAAGGGAGGATGGTGGTAGAGGTTGTCTGTTTCAGATGATAGTGAAATACTCTCTCCTACAGTAGGTGGAGGAGTCTCAGTGGGGAGACATAGAGAGTGAAGTAATGTGTGACCAGGTAAACCATGGTGATGCTTTGGGAGGGTGGAAAGAGGATGGTCAAAATAGGATCCTTTTCAGAGGGAATTTGTTTGTTCTGGAGATGATGCATGAGAGAGTTCTTTGTGAGTTCCACAACTAACCCCTATCAGTACACCCAAGAGATTCCAAATTGTAATGGGGCTTAGGTCAGTTCTGGTGGCCCAAGGTGAAGCGGGTGGTGGTAGAGTTCGTAGAAAAGTGCCTCGTGTGTCAGCAGATGAAGGATGAACACCCCATCCCAGGGGGTTTGTTGCAGCCTTTAAACGTCCCTGAGTGGAAGTGGGATGAAGTCTTGATGGATTTCGTCAAGGGACTACCCAGAGTTCAAGGGGGTTGCGATGAAATCTGGGTAGTGGTGGACCAACTGACGAAATCGGCCCACTTTCTGGCAATAAAGGATTCAAGTACGGTGGATTCCCTAGCACGGAGGTATGGGGATGAGGTGGTGCGGTTGCACGGAGTCCCGAGATCCATAGTCTTGGATGGGGATTCATGTTTTACCTCATAGGTCTGGAGAGGATTGCAGTATGCTTTTGGCATCCAGTTACGTCTTAGCACTGCTGTCCACCCCCAGACAGATGGACAGATAGAGTGCACCATCCATAGATTGGAGGATATTCTACGAGCATATATTCTGGACTCTAGGGGATCATGGGAACGATACTTACCTCTGGTGGGGTTTTCCTACAGCAATATATATCACTCTACCATTGGCATGACTTTTTTTGAATCTTTGTACGAGAGGTAGTGTCTCTCACCCATGTGCTGGACAGATGTCGGGTAAGCAGGTGTTCTTGGCCCAGAGGTGGTGCAGAGCATGACGGAGAAGGTTCAACTTATACAGGAGAGGATGAAGGAAGCCTAGGACTGAAAAAATTCATATGCGATAATAGGAGGGGACCCTTAGAGTTTGAGGTCGGGGACCACTTGTTCTTGAAGGTCTCCCCTCGGTGTGGGCAACGAAGGTTCAGCATTGGGAGTAAGCATTCCCTAGGTTCGTCGGACCGTTAAAAGTGCTGCAACGAGTTGGTGAAGTGGATTATCAGCTAGCGCTACCACCACCACTACTACGACTACACGTTGTCTTCCATGTGTCCCAGCTCCGATGATATATGCACGATGATTCACACGTCCTTGACTCGGGAAAGTTGGATATTGAGGACGACATGACTTTTGTAGAAAGACCAGTGAGGATCGAGGATCTTAAGGAGAAGTTTCTCCATGGATAGACCATTCCATTGGTTCATGTGTTGTGGAGGAATGGCAGGCTCGACGAATGTACCTGGGAACAGGAGACACAGATGTGCGCCCAGTACCCAGAGCTGTTTTGAGTTTTATTCTGTTTTGTTTGTACTTGTTTGTGATGGGACACTTTACCTTGTTAACTATGGAACGTGCAGTTTTCCTTATTCTGTGGATGTGTGTGAGGAGTCTTGACTATGGGGAGTGAGGACCCAATCCCTAATCAAGATGAATTAGGGTGGATGCGATTAAACCCGTGCGGGTGAGTCAGTGCCACCCAAAGAGGATAGTATCTTGACATGGAGGTAGAAACTCCCTAACCCATATGACTGGACAGTTTGAACCTCGAGTGTTACATGGTTACTTAAGGGAGAGGTGTTTCTAGTTGTCGATGAGGTTCACTCCTGAGAGGTATCTTTTGAGGTGGTTGTTTGGAACCCCTATTTTCTTCGGGTCTAGTTTTGATTCTCAAGTGCGAGAATAGCTTGAGAGGAATCTGATGTAACTTCCCGGACCCACCTAGTCCATTACTTTTCCAAAACACGGATCAACTATGACAGTGGAACCGTGAGGGTGGCACCGTGACAGTGGCACCTTGAGGGTGACACCGTGACATTGGCATCGTGAGGGTGGTACAGTGACGGTGGAACCGGTCACGATGGCACCGTGAAGGTGGAATCGTGAGGGTAACACCATAACATTCGCACCTTGAGGGTGACACCATGATGGTGGCACCGTGAGGGTGACACCGTGAGGATGGAACCAAGAGGGTGACACCGTGATGGTGGCACTGAGAGGGTGACACCATGAGGGTGGCACCAAGCATCCTTCTTTACCAGTTCTTGAATTTTCCACTCCCGAAACATATCTTTTGATGTAAAGAGGATTTAATACCCCCTTTAAAATCCATTTAAAGCCCATAAATAATATCTAAAATCCCCCATGATTTGGGCAGCCCTTAACTTACCAAAATGTTTGGTTTTTTCCTTAGTGTACGCCCTTCCCCGTACCTTTCAGATCTACCCCTGTTACATTTTTCCTTATGGTTAAAGAAAACTTTTTAATGCATAGCTGTTATGACCACATATCCAAGGAGAATTGTTAAATGACCATTAATTCCATCATGCATAACCACCCGACTGCATGGTGAAACCATGATCTGACTTTATAACCGTTCAAAATTCCATATCCCATAATAACAAGATCTCATCTTTATATCACACTAGAAATTATTTCTTCTTCCTCTAGGCTAGTCTACTTTTCTTTCTTTGTTCGTTTGGAGTTCCCATTCTTGAGGAAAGTGGAGAAACTATGCTGGAGCCTTTCTGCTCACCCTTGGAGTCCCCAACATTCCTCCCATGCAAGTCACGCATCCCCAGTTCTTGGCGTGTGGAGAATAACTTCGATCCTTGATCAACCAGGTAGGGGTTTTCCCTTCGTCTCTCCTTACTGTGTATCATGCGGGGTGGGTACGCCACTGTTTCTGTGGAAATGGATGAAACCAAACCTTAACAAAGATAATAAAAATATTGTTAAAGAATGATGAGGTACGTTTGACAATTCTATTATACTCTTTTGTAATTTATATATATTGTGAACTATATGGGATTATGCTCACTGAAAATCATGGTCGTTGGTGGTCTTTCCTTGAAAAATAATAAACCCTTGTCTTTTGTGATGATTAAATGATTATAACATGGAAATTGGTTAACCGCCTTAACTCGGTTGGATAAATGGATGCCCAGTGAACATCAATCCTTGTGCGGTCACCCCAGTTATCCAACAGAAAGAAGAACCTATTGAATGATGTGCTTGAACCTAGAAGTTTCCCTACTCTGTTTTGGTAGTAGGTGTATTGTTATGTTTGATGTATATGGGGTGATGTGGATGGGGATGGGATCCTCTATTATGGGATGGTTATTGGTTGTGAATCTAAAGTTGTGTGGGGATATATTTCGAGGCTTGGTTTGGTTCCAGTACTTTGAGGGATCTCATAGATCCCTTTGTTGTTGTGACTTTACACGAGAACCGGGTGTAAATGCTTAAATTGATGTTTGGGGGTTTCCCTTTCTCTGGCATGTGGTTATGCCTGTTAGTTGCCCAGTAGTGTATAATTTTCTTTAATGGGATCACTTGAACATGAAAACAAGAATTTTATAAATGGGAAATTGTTTTCGGGGATGAGTGGTGACATGGTCATAGGTTCGGGGTTTCTTGTGAATGAGTAGTAACGAGGGTGTTTGTGATTAAGTTGGATTTGGAACTCCTAGGTTGGGATGATTTCTTGTTATATATATTATATAATTGTAGTTTGCTTGTTTCTTATTCATACCCCACACAAGTTGAGCACCTAGTGCAAAACACCCCCATTTCATGGGGGATGGTGTTTTTCCAAACACTCCTATGAGTGGATGGTTATTAGCTACTTTTCTTCTCTCTTTCTCGAATAGCCCAAGACTCATCGGGCTAGCTGTGATGGCCTGAGGTCCATTTAGCCCAAGATTATTTGGGTAGGGTAGTTTTGTTGGTTTCCTAGGTGTGTGCGGGTAGGTTGTTTCCCAAGTGTCTTCGGGATGAGGCCCAGGTGTCTTCGGGCGTGGCAGTAGTTGTTCTGGCCCTGGTGTTTGCGGGCGTGGTTACGCGTGGTTTTTGTGGCCCAGGTGTTTATGGGAGGGATGTGTGGTTGTGGCCCAAGTGTGTTCAGGCAGGGTGTGGCAGTGGGATTGTGGTATGAATGGAGGGAGAGGATCGATGCGTAGGATGTCTTCAATAACCAGTGGGGAAGTGCCGTGGAGTACCCAAACATCGATGTGTTATTACTATTATTTTTCTCGACTTGAATTATTTGGGGAGCGTGTCGTGGTGAGGATTGGTTGGGCAGTTTTCAATGCTAGGTGTTTCAGTTATCTCTTTTCTCACAGGGAATTAGAATGCCTCCCCACATGTGCATGAGAGATTTTGGTTTTCTTTACTGAGTATACTAGTATACTCACCCTACGTATATAAAACTGTTTCCAGGTTTCCAGGCAGACTTCAGGGATCATGCAGTGTCATACTAATTTAGACGTTGGGACATTTTTTGTTGTTGTTTTTCTTTATTTGGTACTTATTTTTAGGGTTGTCATTTACTTTAGTATCATTTACTTCTGGAACATGCATATGAGAATGGGTTTTTGGCTTTACCTGTACTTCCACTTTTTGTGTTGTTGGGATTTACTAACTTATCTCCGATCCTATTAAATAAAAAGGGTAATGCCTTCCATCTTGTTCGTGATTCTATACCCTTGGTGTTAATCGACACTCCGGGACCTCTTGAAGGCGGGTCTCGGGGGTCATTATCTCTCCTTCGACTTAAAGAGGGAAGGGTATGGCAACCTGCTGTCCCTTCTCTCGTCTTGGTGAAGGAGGGCCGTGACACATACCTTATAGGAAGACTTATTAGTACTCAAAAATATCTCACATATTTACACATATTAATTAATACGTAAGAGTAGATGTGTGAAAAGTAAATTAGGGTTTGAGTGTCCATTATTGGGGGAAAGGGAATCATGTATAACGAGTTGGGGAAATCTTATAGCCCAATAGAGGGAATAGATGAATGAGTATAATTAGTAAAATAAATCTTACATCCAATCCCAAATGATAATCCTATATACTCATTTAGGTTATAAAAACTCCTTCCAGGAGTTTAACTTGTATTCCACTAGCTGATGGACCTACCCAAGTAGTCTATGATAATAAAATACATTAACCAGGAAACACACATATTCATTAACAAAAAACAACCATTCTATTCAAGAATCTATAGATATGATTAATGAAAAATTATTTTTTATATCAACCAACATGCTAAATTTAATTAAGAATAAACTGTCTCATTACTATTGGGAAAATGTATATATAATATATAATAAATT
This sequence comes from Viscum album, assembly GCA_963277665.1. Taxonomy (NCBI): domain Eukaryota; kingdom Viridiplantae; phylum Streptophyta; class Magnoliopsida; order Santalales; family Viscaceae; genus Viscum; species Viscum album. The sequence goes on along the minus strand of OY728137.1, from coordinate 297,187,954 downwards.
GTGTCCATAATCAAGAAAATGTAATGAATGATATCATATTTATGATTTATACAAAAATTTAAAAATATTCTTGACATAATATGAATCTTTGCCTAAGATCCATATGTTTAACTATAAAATCACTCAAGTATGGAACCTACCAAAAATGATTACAAGCATTTAAATAGGGAAAGTTATTCTATAATTATAACACCCCATACCATAAACAACACATAATTACATGATTCATAAAAAGGATAGAACTTTCTTAAAATTCAATGAAATTTTATGTTAATGGTTTTAAATAACTTAGAAAACCCTTCCATGAAATAATTTACATTCTTATAGAGTATATATTTCTTCCAAAAAAATAAGGTCTTATATTTACACTTATATTTCAATCATGAAAGATTTTATTTATTCATGAAATGTCACCATTGAACATGATATATTTTCTATACATCCTAAATCCATATAAAATATTTAAAAAAATTTGGATGAGAATAAAAATGCAAGGTACATTCTTTAAATGGAAAGGAAAACTCTTAATCCATTTTGGAAAAAATACATGAAAATCTATAAAGAAATTTTTCTTCTGGAAAAGTAAAATTTGATATCAAATTATAATTTACATTCTTATGAAACCAAAATTTTTCCAAAGTTTTTCATGAAATTTTTTTGAACAATCATAAAGGAAAAAATCATAATTCATGAGGTTTTACACACAAACAAAAAAATATTTCATTAAAAACTAACATTTCACTTTTATAAGATCATAAACATTTAATAAATTTTACAATCATTTTATTACCTTCTAAAATTAAAATATTTCCATGAAAACCATTTTATTTTATTGAAAAAGATATAGGTACCATTAGAAATAATCTTTATAAAACTCTTACAATCACCCTTATAAAGAAATGACCCTCATGTTAAATTCTATTATGTCCTTTCATGTTACCAAGTCATTAGCCTATGAATTGGATAACTATATCCTGAAATGACCCATCATCTTCCATAATGTACAAGAACTATATCAGGTAAAAAAAATTATAAGATTAAATTTTTTATCATTAAACCCTAGAAAAAATCATTCAACCTCATAAGTAAACCACCTTCTATTTCTATATAAAAATGAGGAAGAATATCCATTTTCCGTTAAAAAATATTAAAATGAGAAAATTATATAATTGTTGGAATATGAACTTTTTGGAAGAACCATGAAAAATTATAGAGTAATATTACCAATAAATAACATTTATGACTGTGGAAAAATGTGGTTATATGATAAACATTAAAAAATCAATCTTTTAGTATTTTAAAAAAAATATTTAGAACTGACCCATATAGATAATGTTAAAAATATTCATTTTTTAAAATTTACAAATAAAATAATATGTTGGTGATAATTTACATTTAAAAAATTGAATTATAAATAATAATATTATTGAAACATTTTAATGAAAATAGATATGCGATTGAAATATTTTTAATTGAGAACTTTAAATCAAGGTTTTAAATAAAATTCCTTATCCTGAGTCCCTACTTGTTTTTAAACTTCTATAACTTTGGAATATGATTATTATATTAATTATTTACATTCTCAATAACATTTTTAAATTTTGTTTCATTATCGTTATTCTTTTTGTTACATTTATTTATATTTTTTTTATTTTTTTGTTAAATCAATTAAGTTTACCATGGAGGTTTTGAGGTGTTTTGTTCATAATATCAAAATAAATTATGTGATTTAATTGTTGTCAAAGGGGTAATGGGTACATTAGCTCTAAAATCATAAACATGTTATAATTTTCATGTTTATACATCAAATATACTTTTAGAAGTATCCATATAGACTGATCATGTAAAATTAAAAACATTATTTCAAGGATACGATGGTCCGTACATACAAATGAGTGATATTATCATTTTCATAATGTTTAAAAGGGAAATATGGTATAAATAGGTTTACCTTCATAGAATCATAATAATATTCTAAATATCATAATTATACATTAAATCTATCCTTATGAACAAACATAAGAGAAAAAATTAAAAATGAATCACATCACATAATAGATTTGGTAGTCCAAAAGTATGCACAAGTAATAATGTAATTTTACAAGGTATTTATGGGTAGGAAATTATGACACAAAAAACTGATTTACACAACTACCTAGTACCTGAACTAGACCTGAAATTTTCTAAAGGGAATTCATATTCCCCTTGGTATCGTAGAAGGGTTTGGGCATGAATAACTATATTTGGGAATGATTTTTCAATGAATAACGTACAATATGACAACATGAATAAATTATAAGTTAGTATCCCAACACAATTCTATAACTATATACAGTCAAAAGTAAAAAAAGGTGTCCCAAAACCACAAAACCAAACCAAAGTGAAAGTTAAACCAAAAATTATCTCCATGTGAAATATAGTCACAACCAGACTCGCATACCCTACCAAAAAACAATCCCACCACCACCTTGTGGTGCAATCCCATTACCTGTATCAGATAAAATAATATCTATATAAACAAAAAGGATTATGCAGCTTGAGAAGAAAAATCCTAGTAGGAAACCACCATGTTTTTTATAAGACTGATTTTTTTTATAAACCAACTATTATCAGGAAAATAAAGATAAGGAATCTGATATGATTTAACATAGTAACATATGAAAACTAAAAATAAACCATTTTCAAAACTTGTAAAATATAATAATAACCTATTTTATAAATAATTTCCATAAACACTACAAACATAAATCTCAAAGATATTCAACACGGAATAGTAGCCCTAGGGTTACATCAGTTCAATGTTATTTGGGATACCCTCATAATGTTTCTGATCATTAGGCCATATATTGTGGAATATAATCTAGAATAATATTTTTAGTTGTAAGAGTTAACTCTTGAGAGTGTCTCCATGTCACATATTAGGCCACCTGGTGAACACATTACATCAGAAGAATAGTTATAGTAGTAAATACTCTATCCTTGAGGATGGTTCCCTACCTTAAGATTGAACACAACCTGGTTTATCATATTATAATCTTTTTAAGGTCATGATATCTTTAATACCACACATAACATTTTTTAAAAAAATTTTCATAGTCAACATAAAGGTTGAAATAAATTTTCATAAATTTTATCAAAACCACCATATTTCATAAATCATGCCATTAAAACCAATTAAAAAAAATATTTTCATGACCAAGACATAATGTATGTTTTCTAAATATTTTAAAAACTAATTTAAATGAGAGGAAAAATAAGTTTATAGAACAAATAAAATTAATGAAAACACCTACCTCAAAACACATGGAATTACGATACATGTAGGGGATGTACAAGACAAAAAGAACTAATGGGTAAATTAGACAAGGAAGCACCTTAATCTGTGAATTCTCAAATAAGAATCACCGATTAATAAATTATAGTAAAAAAATAGAGAGAGGAATCACATACCATAATGATTCTCAAGGAACCCTAAATGATAAATAAAGAATAGGATAATAAATCTCAATTCCTAAATAGAACTATATTAAAATAAACTAGATCAAATCACAAAACTAATATCTAGTATTAATAATCTCAGTCTAATGTTTCTTTATATAATAAAAACATATCTAGAAGAAAAATATACAAAGAAAAAAACAACCACTTACTACCAAATTCCAACATATAACACTCTTATATCTAATAAATAGGTACTCTAAGAGGTTATAAATCTCCAAAATCACCAACTATATTCTTCTAATACAATATACTAATTCATAAAAATAATAATGAGGTTGTGTGGAGATATTTCATATCATAAAATATTATATTAGTTAATAAAAAATTCCAAGATTTCACCATATGGAATGGAAAATTGTGTATCCATTTTTTTTTCTATTGGATGAGCCCATAGTTTAGATAAATGGTTTAAAATACCATGCACAAAGCATATAAAACTGCTCTATTCTATGCCGCATGGTTTGAGGATAAGGCAACATAGTTTGAAATAACTGTATGCTTAACTATGTTCCCTCCTCTAGGACACTAATATTTATTTTATAGATTCCTGGTAAGACCCACATGGGTTTCTATAACAATGTCCCAACCATGCATAAGCACAGAAAACTGTAAAAATAAAAAAAAATCACCCAAAATAACCTTATAAAATCTCTAAATGAATGATGGTAAAAAAAATATAAGTACCTAAATTTAATATTGGTACATGAAAAGTCTCCCTACTATATTGATTTATTTACTAAAAATCTATGTCAGGGATGGATGGTCCCTGAAGATAAGGGGCCAATACTTCATTATCATGAACTCCCGCTCCCATGTCTCATGTCTGTCCCGTCCATTTTTCTATAGAACATGAACCAATGGTATAGTCTTTCTATATTTAACCTTTAAATTACAATAAAAAACAGTAAGTAGTTCCTACCTTTTTTTATTTAATGATCTCAAATCTCCCCACATAGCTAAGACTCGACTTTACTTATTTTTTACATTATCGATGACCCAACTAGGGTGAGTCTCTTAAGAAATCCTAATCAGTAACCAAAAACTAAAAAGTATGATGATAATAACCCACATAATTTTTACACTAGATTTTAGTTTTTACCAACCACCGATGAAACACAAACACCTTTTCTATTATTTTCTAAACCATGTATAATGCTAAACCGAAAGATTCCCAAACATCAAAAGAACAACGGGGTGGGTTATATGGTTGACTATATAATAATTTAATATGTGTTATCTGTATGGGTGATTGGAAACTATTATTGTAGAAAATTCAACCATCCTCAAGAGGTTATCCTAAAAACCCTTAAAGTCTAATACATAGGCTGAAAACATATATTCACATCTTGGTATTTCATTTTGGCACTATCAACCCTTTATTTTGGCCATATATCATTTTGAATATTTTTTTTCAGTTATATTTTGTGAAATTTATATTTTTTTCAGTTTTATAGTATTTTTAATGGTCATAGCATATTTAGGGAAAACCAAAAATGACTTCTCATGAAACTATTAAACTTATTTTGGAGTCTTAGAGGAGGATACATGGCTAGGGACATGATCAATCCAAACAATAAAGCCTTATCCTCAAACCATGTGACATGATTCAATGGTGTTTCCCAAGGTTTGAAAGGAATTTTTTAAGCCATGTAGGAAAATTGTTTACCACCTATTCTATCACATAAATGGGTTCATGTTTGGTGCATTTTTCAAAATAAGTTTCCAACCATACAACATTATTTAATTAATCAGATTTTTTTTGACTTGAAACACATATGTTTAGAATCAATATTCTTATTTTAAATTAGGATATTTACCTAGGAGACACCAATTGGGGATTATGGATATTTTAGGCCACATAAAGTTTAATGTTATTGGATCTATGAGTGATGGATCTAGTAATTTTGTGGAAAGTGGTCTTTCTTTGTAACTCTTCATAATTCTTATAGATCTTTGATTTCATTCTTGAACAGAAATATAAATGAGGTTGTTGATACTATATCTAAGGGTTGTTACTTGATATAATTGTGTTTTTTATAGATCCATAATTAATTGATATTTAATTTTTGGATATTCATTGATTGTTATGTGTTCTTCGATAATCATTGTGAATAGTGATTCCACTCTCTCTCTCTCTCTCACTATTCTTGAATTACTAGATTTGGGATCCTTATATGAGAAATCATGGATTAGGTTTTCTCATTTTCTTCTTATACCCTCAATTCTTCTTAGATTATGGATCCAATGCGTTTGTTCTAATTCCACATTTTTTTGATGTTGGTGGTTTCATGAATTGTATTTTCTCTATAAAACTTATTTTATCTCTCTTTGAAATTGGTTTATAACATTGTTTGGAAAAATGATTTATTTCTAAATCTAGAAAAATTGATTTTGAATTGGGTTTAAATGAAATAATTAGAAAGTATGGTAGTTTTATCAATTTTAATGAAAATATATTTCTCCCTTGGAGATGTTAATTGATATTGTTTTAAAGAATGTTTTTTTTAAAATATGAACTTCTATTTAAATGATTTTAATATATTAAACCTTAATTTAATCAATAAAGAGTTAGGTATCCATCCCTATGGATAAAATCTTACCCCATATACATATTCTACTGGAGTAATTTGTGCACCAAGTGGCAGAATTTTTTGTAGGGATCCACCCTCGAGAGTAAACTATTTCCCCTCAAATGTGTTCTTACAATGTTTTATGCATACTATGTTTCATACCAATCACAAATTTTTTTAAGGATTATCACTAACCTGGAAACAATGGGACCTAAGTGCTTTTCTACCATGTTGATTATCTTTGAAATTTCATTTTTTTGTTCTTACAGAAATAATTTGGAAACTAGTTTATTGGTCTATTTTATAAGTTGTGAAAGGGTGTTATTTTCCAAGTTCTATATTTAACTGTGTAAAATTTTATCTCATGAATTATCATTATTTAATTCAATATAGTTGTTTTATATCATATTTTCTACTTATAAAAAGCTTGGTGGGATACAAGTGGGATTGTTTTACTCACAACCTCTAAACACCTTTGGGAGTATGCATATCTTATTCTAACAAATGTTTCTATGGAATGGTTCCAATACATGGGGTAGGTTTTTTGGTTAGAAAGGTTTGGGAGTGAAGTGGTGACTATATGTTACGTAGACATGGGTTTTATTTTTTACTTTTAATTTGGATTGGTTTTATAGATTTTGGACACATGTTTGTTTTACATTTGACTTTATCTATTTTTGGTATTGTATTAGAATACCGACAAAATCATTGTTAATATTACCATTTTTTATGTTCTTGTATGGAAATATTATTCCCTATGGTAATTCATAATGAATGAATTCTTATTTTCAACTCCTGGGGATCAAGAATTTTCTTAGAGCTATGGAAGGAATGATTGAGGTTCCAGGTAGTTGGGTAATCTAGGTTGATTCGTGATAAATCAGAACAAAAGGACATTTCAACTATTTCCATTATCAGTATGCATATTAGGATTTCTTGTTGGATATAAGATAGGAATGATTAGACTTAAGGGTTTTGTCACAATTCATTTCCATACTATATCTCATCTTGAAGTGCCTTAAATTTCCTTGGGTGGTCAAGAAATGTGTCTTTTAGATTTTGTACATTTTGATCTAAATTATTCATTTCCCATGATTCTTTATAATTATGATTTACTTTTTCTATGTTATCTCATAATTTATTTTAGATATTATGTTCATTTCATTATTTTTTAGTGATGTGTAGTACCATGCCAACAAAAAGAAATTTGGTGTATCCTAGGATGGTGTTTTAAATAAACCTTTCTAGGTAAAACCTTTAGTTTATCAAAATCCCATCAAAATTTGTCTGTGCAATGTATAAGCTATAGACTAGGGTGTAAAAACTACCCCACTTTAGGATAGAGTGGTGAAGCATAGGAGGGATAAGAAAATGAACAAATAATATGAGATATTTAGTCAGAACCCACTATATTTATGAGGGGAGAACAAACATCATAAGGAGAAGGATTGGATATAAAATACTGAATGATTCTCAGAGTTCATGGAAATCCTTAATTCCATTAAGGTGAAGTGTGTCATCTACAATTTATAAGGTCTAAGTAGAAGATGTTGGGACTCATTTAATTAAGAAAAAAAACATGAGGTATTATAATGAAAATACTTAATGGCTATATTCACTGGTAAATTTTACCTAGAGAATACGATCTTAGTGAAATCTCTAGAATTACTCACCCCTTATCAAGGGAATCAGAGAGTGGTGGGGTACACTAATCAATTCTCTAATATCTACTTATTTTCACATAAGGTATTATCCAATGTGAAAATAAATGTTTAGATGTTTTCTATGGTTCTTAAGTTAAATAAATTCATAAAGGTACTTATAATAAAAATTTATAAATATATTGGGGTGGTGGATATAGATTTCATGGTAGAGATTGACCTAAGAGGTAAGTTAGGGATGACAAGAGTTCCTCCTACCTCTAGTGGTGCCTCTATTAAATTTTTGAAAGGATAGATTAAGTGGAATGAGTTTAATAATGGAAATTGTGGTGGTTCTTATCATAATCCTTTTTATGTACCATAATCAGTGTTTAGTGGCTTGAATTAAAGCAAGTGTAGCCCGGTGGTGCCCACGAAGTGATTTTATTTTTTTCCTCCAAATTTCATTAACTCATGTGGAAAAAGTGATCACATGTATATGTTATATATTTGTTTTTATCCTCCTGTGATCTAGAACATATTTTTTGAAACCTGGATGATCTACAATGTATTTAAATGCTTTACAAGCAACAAGGTTTTAGACATAGGCCTCTAGAATGAAGTAGTTACAAGAAATAGATGTTTCTCTAATGGAAGTTGAATTAGATCCTTTAATTGTGAGTGGTACTATTTCTATTTAATTATTTGTGAGTTTTATCATTTCTGTTGTCCCTTGTGATCTTTCGTTATGTTTTATATTGATATGGTTTGGTATTTTATGGATATTAACATGGATATATTTGTTGCTTTTATCAAAATGAATTGGTTTAACTGTCGTAAATATCAAATATATTGTTATCATTAACATGTCTCCTATACCACCTCCGATGGGAGCTCCCATGTTATTCATAGAGAGTGGGACATAAGATCTAGTTGGGTGGGACCTATTTTCTAAATTTTGATAAGTTGATATATTCATATTAAATTGATCTAAGTCTATAATCTTTTTGTACTAAACTTCCTCTAGTAGTCAATGAATTTCCAAAATTACTCCCAATTTAATTTTATTGTTTTCGTATAGATGGAAAAGTGGAGTTCTTGATTGACTTAGTACTGAGAACTTATTAGATATCTATGTCATACAAGAATTTTCCTCTAATTATGATAAAAGATCTAAAATTCAATTAAACTATTTGAGAGAGAAGGGCATTATACAACTAAGTGTTTCACCTTGTGTATCACATATTCTTATCACAAAGATGGTTGATGGAACTCTTCACTTATGCATTGATTATTGAAATATCAATAAAGTAAGATTCATGAATATATACCCATTTCCACATATTGAGTAGTTAAAAGGATAAAACTGGTTCTCAAATATTGAACATTGGTCTGGTTACCACCATCTTAGAATTAAGGAGTTATATTGTAACATCCCAGGTATATAAAGAATATGAAAATTTCATATTTATTAATATTTGTAAATTAATTATTAATTTTACTTTAAATGGGTTTCTATGTTCGATGGCGTACCCGACACACCACAACAGGTTACATTAAAATCTTACGTTTCACACAACGTTGGGTCATACTGAAAAATAATAATATAAAACTATTATTTTAAATAGTAGTTAACACTTAGACATTGTATCGGTTGGAACAAACAAAACTGACTACAACATGCGTATACATGTTTGTTAAATGTTTTTACATTTATCCAATAAAAGTTAGTGGCTTAAAATGTGAATAAATATAATTTTAAGAAAAAAATTACTTTAAAACGTTGATTTACCGCCTTTTGATGGAAAATCCTCTTTAAATAATGTTTTGGTCACTTTTATTTGTTTTATTTGAAAAATTAAAATATTTATTTATAATCAAGAAATCTAAATTCACTTTGGGTAAAATTTTGGTATTTTTCTGATAAAATTAATTTTTTTATGAATGTTGAAAAATACTGTATTTTAATTCAAAAGTGACTTTTAATATAATTTGTTAATATGGTTATATTATCTTTTTAATTGTTTTTAATGTTTAATTATATTATGTTTTCACAATTTAACCTAATTTGGGTCATTGGAATTAATTTGACTTTGAAAATGGACATAAATAAGTATCAATCTTTTGATAGTTATTGTTTCTTAAAAACACGCAATTTTTTTTATAATGGGAATGAATTTTAAATTAATTAATGCAACTTCTATGTTTTGAATTTGTTAAAATAGACATTATTTTTTAATTCATAATATCAAATATATCTTAGGCTGAATTTTTTGTAGTTTGCTAAAAAACTTCAAATTTGGATTAATAGTGAAACCACTAAGTAATAGTTAAAAAATGACATTTTCATTTAAATGAAATTTTACCACTTATGTGGATTGAATTTTGAAAATAAAACATACATGGTTATTATTATTATGTAAAATTTGGTTCAAAAAGATGAAAATAATTTTTGGTGAATGGTAACTTTTGACTTTTATTAACTCGGTTAATGGTAAATATGGTAATTCAAGGTACAAATAATATTATAATAATACAAGATTACATTAACACTTTTCCTAACCTTATTGGTTGAGTCATTTTCAACCACAATAATCTTTGGGTAGATTTTGGTACCCCATAGAGCCACTTGGGATTGATAATGACACATTATTTTAATTAACATAAAGTAAAGGAAAACATAAAATAAACAAATATCTTTTAGCAAATCAATTTTTACATGAAGATATATAAGTTTTATTTTCAACTATAAATATTATTTGGAAATATAAAAATATATCATACATTATGGTATTTATTATATAATGTTTAGACATCAAATAAATTAAATTATTTATGAAACAATAATGATGCAATATTTACTTCATTAATAAATAATTTAAATAAATAAGATTATAAATATTAAAAAAATATCCAAAAAATATCCATTTATTATTGGATGATTTTATTTCGAAATTGGGTCATCTTATCTTCAACTTTAATGAGTTTTGGATCTTTATAAATTGAAGATAAGTTTATAATAAAATAATATTTGCAAACTTTCCTAAAGTGCTCCTCCCCCCTTTATAAAAATCCCTCACTTATAACCAATTCGTCCCACCTCTAAAAACCCTTGGATCATCAAAACAATACCCAAATAAGATCTCAATATCCCTATCATCTTCCTATAAGACATACCTGAGGGACAACGCACTTCAAGAAATCCTTTTGGTTCAAACCAAAGGAAGTTACCCAAATTAAAGGTAAAGGTTTCTCTTAAATTTTTTTCTATTATTTTACTTCTACAACCCCTAAACTCTTTTTATACCTTTGTTTTATAAAAAAAGAAGTATCCTCAATATACTATGATGTTTTTATGATATGTATTCGAACTACACTTACAGACTCCTCCATCTAAAGGGTGAAAAAACATATTGTTTCTATGAATGGAAAACAAACGCCTCATGAAACGATGATTGTTTGATTATCCCCTAATGCCTATCATGGTGCAAATTAATATGAAACTAATTTAAATATGGTATATATTTTGTTTTTGGTTTCTTTATGCTTCTTTATTTTTCTTTTATAGCATACCTTTATGGTTTACATTATGGAAAAATGTGATAATTTCATTTGAGGAATTGCGGACTACCACCCCCTCAAAGTGATATGACTCGTTAATTCCAACTGTGGGACATATAAAGGATGGATTTAATGTTATTATATATGATATTATAATGTAATTATAATATTACTATGTATCACTATGTTTTAATTCCATTAAAATAAGAAATAGAAATGAAATTAGCGTTCATGCGTACGTACGACTTGCTGTCTTCATGAACGGTTCATTTCATTTCTTACCTCAAAATGTTATGTACTATTATAAATAAATTTATGTACTGGATATATATGATATATATGATATATAAATCATGAATATAATTTTGTAAATAATGAACTTTTGACCATCTGAACAACTTTTAATTTTAAGAAGTCCATTTTTGACTCAGGTACCAAATATCGACAAAACGACCATTATTAACCTAAATGATTACATATTGTTTATAACATGGTAATAAGTGATATAAAAGAAATAATAAACTTGAGGAATGGTTATTAATCAAGTATAAATTAACATAAGTTTATTAATCAGGAAGAACAAGGAACAAACAAGTCAAGTCAGACACGAGGTAAGGGATTTCTTATCTTGCTTTTAATTCCATGAGATTTCCATTGTTCGCCACTAATTTATTGAATGTGGTGTATTGTGTACTAAAATTTGATATATATTATCAAAATTATCTTTATTTTCATGGTATTATGTGATTAATTTGGTTTTTATTATCTTTTGTTCATACGACTCAATTGATTACAATGTGGTAAAGGGTTTTATCTCATTTTTTATTCCTGTGAGGTTCATGCTATATTTGTCACTATTAACTTTGTGTGGTGAATGTAATGACCATGATTTTATTAATTGTGTAATATAATTCAATTTATGTGTATTTAAATATTCATTTTATGATACTTCTTTCATGTGTTGCATGTTTTGTAAGTTACCAAATTGGTAAGGTAACCTTTTGACCTAATTTCTATTCCTTGGGTTAATCTTCTAATTTTTTATTATGTCACACAATGATTATGTGTGGAATAAATATTTATTTATTTATGTTGTAATTTACACTCCCCTTTGTGTATATATACTTTTGATACACATAATAAATCTATTGATAAATTCCCAAGTCACCGATATGAACTTGATAAGAGTAATTTTAACAAAATTTCTATTGATTGAGTTAAACATCCAATTCACTGGTTTTGTCTTAAAAAAAATGTGTAGGAATATTATCTGATTGATTTACACTGAATATCCAATCATATTGAGTTTAGTTATATTTGTCACACATTATTATGTAATTTATTTATCCTTAGTCTAAGGATACATTTTTTATAAGGGATTTCATGTCAATTTACATTCCTTTGAGACTTCATTGTTGTTATACACCAATTCACTTTTATATGGTGTATATAATATCCTTTGTCATACTATATCATGAATACCTTTACTCTCATGATATTATAAAGTTTTTGTTAAATTTTATTCCGCAATTATTTTTAATCAAGCATCTCTCATTTGGTTAAGAACTCCTTAACTAAAATATTGTTTTAAGGATTTATTCTTCTAAATCATTCTCAATAATGTCCATGTTTTCAAAATGTTTTTAAGGACTTACTTATATATACATTAATGTTTTAAAATTTCAATTCCTTTTAAAAATTCAAATTTGTATGGTACACTTTGAATCAAAAATCTCTTTATTAAATATTTTAAATGTTTTTGAAAATGGTTTGATAAAGCATTGATTATGTCTATATTTTGAAATGATATGTTATGATTGAAATGTGGAAATGTTATATTTCCTTTATTATTCAGTTAAGTGTTATGAATATGTTATAATTATTGAGAATTGTTTACGTATACAGGTGGTTCTGTGATAAACCTAGGGTGGGTGAGCCCGAGATAGCTCTCTAATGCATTGGGTAACATGACAGAGGTAAACGTTGATGTTTCTCCTAAGTGATTTAGGGGATATACTGTGATGGTTATTACAAATGTAACTCCCTATGTAGCTGTGAAAGCTACAGTGTAAGTATGTTATGAATTCCAAAACATTCCTTTATGATTTATGATATTTTGGTGTTATTCATAAATCTTATGATTTTATAAGGTATGTTATGATTCAAAAGTATGGTTTCATTGATTTGTTTTTAATGGTGGGCTAATGTTTTTCTTACTTATTTTATAACCCTTACTGAGATTTTTATGCTCATCCCATGTTTTTTATAAGTTTTCTATAGGACATAAAGATTAATAGGGTCAAGGATGAGATCAAGGAAAATTCATGCTGTCTAAAACATGGAACTAGACATGTTTCTTTCAAAGAGTTTTTATTTTATTAAAAAAATGGATACTGAGTTGTACTATCTACACCTAATATTCAAATTGTTATGTAATAGTTATACCCTAATTCTCTAAAACTCTAAACCTGAAAAAATCCTCAATGTTAATTATTGAAATAATTCAAGATTATGTAATGTTTAAGGTTGGGTCCTTATAGTTGGTATCAGAGGTCAGTTTAGATAACTTTATAGGTTAGGTTATTCTTTAAGAATAAGTGACTTAACATTAATGGTTAAGATTTTAGAAACATTTTTAGTTTTCTTAATAAAGTGAATGATCTTAAGATAAATTGAATAAGTATATCATATTATTTATATGTTGAGGATGCGAAAAAAAGGAAAATGTTTCAAAGGGATGGGAAGATGCTATAGATGTAGAAATTAAGGTCATAAAGCAAGAACCTTCCATGGAAAAAGGAAGCAACCAGTTCACTCTAGAAAAGGGAAAGAAGTTCTTTTTGAGGGACCAATTGAATATTTTAAATGTGGTTTGCATAGTCCTTATACAAATAGATGTTCTATAGAAGAAGATTTGGGAATGAGATCACCAATATCATACAAATATATGTTTACGAATTCCAAATTCCATTATAATTGAGGATGAAGAAACTGACAATTATGAATGAAAGGTATGGATTATTTCTTAACTAATGTTTAGAAATTATTGAATCTTAGGATATGACTCATGAATTTGTATATAGGAAAGAAGTATGTCAGAATAAGTTTTAAAGGAATGGTTAGTGGATCATGAATAATTATTAATGATTCAGTAGTCATCATATATGGTATTCAAGTGTTATGGTAGATTTTAGGATGGTGAAATGCTTAAAATTATTAAGGCTCCATTGATGATGAGATTACATTAGAAGACTTTTCATAGTACATGTAACCCTGAAGTTTGATCAATGAATATTTTATTCAAGGAATAATTATCTTTTCTTTTGTGGATATAGTTATAAAGAACCATTTGGGTTTATATGATCCTTGAATATGAGGCAATTACATGTTAATACATTTTGTGATACAAAATTAAAGTTATTAGATAACCTTTAAAATAATTTACAGTTATTTTTGATGAATTTATCTATTTTTTGGAATGTTATAAAATTATATATTTTTTGAAAAAGGACAACACACAGACCGCATGACAACCCGTCGTGTTGGAAAAAGTTGTGGGAATTGAAACCACAACCAAAGTGGGACTAGGATTTAATGCCTACAACTGGACTACTTGAAGTCCCTGGTTAGTATGACTAATTATTTTTAGTTAGATGATTTTATGAATCAATAATAAGTTGATTTTCGTTTATTTATGGAAATCAATAACCTATCATAGAGAATATGTGATTAGGTTAATTACACTTCAGTATGAGACTTTAAGAGTAACTGATGTTTTTTGGAGATAAATGTTAAGAATTATCTTGGAAGATAATGTGATTAAATCCTCATAAGATTTTGGTTTCAATATTATTTTGGATTACATTGAAGAATTTTATGGAAAACTATTTATTGAGTGGTCTTTGTTGAACTTTGGGTTTTGTTTGACAAATTTTGAAGATTAAGAGTAGTTTTTATTTTTGTAAAAGATTTTCCTTTTTGGGTATTATCTAATCTCGCACTAACCATTTTGGTTTTTGTTAGGGTCTAAAGACATGACATATATATAGTTCTTATTTTTTGGATTATGTGATAATCTATAAGTTGGTTCTAGAACTTCATGTGTGACCACGTTATCTTGAATACTCATCATTTGAAGAAAAAATTGAGTTTATGGTAGGAATTTAGTAAATGATGATTGTATACATGACAAGTAAGTATGTTTCCTTATATATTTTAGTCAATCTCATAAATAAATTCCTCAACTTTTTTAAATGTAACATAAAATAAAAACATTTTCTATTAACTTTTCCTACTGGGGAATCAAAGACCATTTAACCCATCACATGTTTGTGATTTTCTAGTGATTAACTTTCTCTTAATCAAGTATTTTGTCACTCTCCATCAGAACATGATAGTTTGTTTTCTCCTCTATATCCATGTTTTCATGGAATCCTAGTATTTTTTTTCTTGATTGAACTTTGTATATATCTTTCTTTCTTTTACTTTTTTTCTGATGTGGGACTTTCAATGATGTTTCCAAGCCCAATTTTAAAATTGTGAGGACACAATTCCCAAAAGGGGGGATGGATGTAACATCCCAGGTAAATAAAGAATATGAAATTTTCATATTTATAAATATTTGTAAATTAATTATTAATTTTACTTTAAAGGGGTTTCTATGTTCGATGGGGTACCTGATACACAACAACTAGTTACTTTGAAATCTTACATTGCACACAATGTTGGGTTATACTAAAAAATAATAATATATTATTATTATTTTAAATGGTTGTTAACTCCTAGCTATTGTATTGGTTGGAATGACCAGAACTAACTACAATATTATTATACAGGTTTTTTAAATGTTTTTACATTTATCCAATAAAAGTTAGACGCTTAAAATGTGAATAAATCTAATTCTAAGAATAATTTACTCTAAAAGGTTGATTTAACACCTTTTGATGGAGAACCCTATTTCAATAAAGTTTTGGTAACATTTATATGTTATATTTGACAAAATAAAATTATTATTTATAATGAGGACATAAAAATTCACTTTGGGTAAAATTTTGGTATTTTTATAATAAAATTTATTTTTTTGATGAATAGTGAAAAATACTTTATGTTAATTAAAAAGTGAATTTTAATCTAATTTATTTATATTGTTAGATTATATTTTTAATTGTTTTTAATGTTTAATTATATTATTTTTTTACCATTTAATCCAATTCTGGTCATTGGAATTAATTTCAGTTTGAAATTGGACATAAATAATTATCAATCTTTTTATAGATATTGTTTCTTATAAACACACTATTTGTTTTGATAACGGGATTTAATTTTAAATTAACTAATGAAACTTCGGTGTTCTTAATTTGGTAAAATAGGCATCATTTTTAAATTTGGAATATCAAATATATCATTGGCTTAATGTTAGGTAGTTTTCTGAAAAAACTTCAATTTTATATGAATAGTGAAACCACTAAGTAGTAGTTAAAAAATGAAATTTTCATTTAAATGAAATTTTACCACTTTTGTGGATTGAATTTATAAAAAAACATACATTTTTATTATTATGAATTTAAAATTTGGTTCAATAGGATGAAAATAATTTTTGGTGAATTGTAACTTTTGGCATTTATTTACCGCTGTTAAAGGTAAATAGGGTAATTCAAGGTAAAACTAATATTATAATAATTAAAAAATTTATTAACTCTTGTCCTCACCTTATTGGTTAAGTAATTTTAAACCAATTTAATCTTTGCGTCTATTTTGGGACCCCATTGAGCCACTTTAGAGTGATAATGACACTTTAATTTAATTAACTTAAAGTAAAGGCAAAAATGACATAAACAAATATATTTTTGTAAATCAATTGTTATATGGGGTTATATAAGTTATATTTTTGACTAAAAATATTAATTGGAAATATAAAGATATTTTCTAAATTATGGTATTTATTTTAAAATTTTTAGACTTAAAATATATTTAATTATTTATGATACAATAATGATGCATTATTTACCTCATTAATAAATGATCTTAATAAATGAGATTATAAATATTAAAAAAATATCAAGAACTTCTTAAATTATTATTTCATGATTTTATTTCGAAATTTAGTCATCTTCTCTTCAGATTTAATGTGTTTTGGATCTTAATAAACCGAAGATAAGGTTATAATAATATAATATTTGCAAACTTTTTTAAAGAGCCCCCCTCCCCCTTATAAAAAGACATCACCTATAACCCATTCCTCACACTTTTCAAGCCCCTTGGATCATCCAACCCCTTCCAAAATAAGTTCTAAAAGAACCTATCCTACTTCTAGAAGCATTGCCTTAGGTAGAAGCCACTTCAAGAAGTCTTTTTGGTTCAATCCAAAGAGAGTTACCCGAATTAACGGTAATGGTTTCTCTAAAATTTGATTCTTTTATTTTACTTCTATACCCCCTAAAATCTTTTTATTACATTATTTAATAATAACACTTGTATCCTCAGTATACCATGATGTTGTTATGAGAATGATTTAAACTACACTTACACACTCTTCTCCCTTATTGTTGAAAAACATATTGTTTATGTGAATGGAAAATTAAAGCCTTATGAAATGATGATTGTTTGATTATCTCCTTCCACCTCTCATGGTGGCCATTAAGATGGAACTAATTTATATATGATATATATTATGTTTATGTTTTCTTTATACTTATGTGTTTTTCTTTTATATCATACCTTTATGGTTTCCATTATGGGTAAACGCGATAATTTCATTTGAGGAAGTGGGGACTACCGCCCCCTCAAAGTGAAATGAATAGTAAATGCCATACGTGGGACATATAAAGGATGGATTTAATGATTTTATATATGATATTATACTGGAATTATAATATTCCTTTGTATAAATATGTTATAAGTCCATTAAAATAAGAAATTGAAATGAAAGTAGCGTTCATCCGTACGTACGACTTACTGTCTCCATGAACGGTGCATTTCATCTCCTACCTACAAATGTTATTTACTACTATAAATAAATGTATATACTGGATATATATGATATATATGATATCTAAATCCTGAATATCATTATGGATATAATGAAATTTTTACCATGTGAAGAAGTTGTAATTATAAGAAGTCCATTTTTGACTCAAGTACCAAATATCGACAAAACAACCATTATTAACTTAAATGATTACATATTGTTCATAACATGGTAATAAGTGAAATAAAAGGAATAATAAACTTCCAAAATGTATCTTAATCAAGTTCAAATTATCTTAAGTTTATTATTCATTAAGAACAAGAAACATACAAGTCAAGTCCGACACGAGGTAATGGGTTTCTTATCTCACTATTAATTTCGTGAGATTTCCATTGTTTGCCACTAATTTATTGAAAGGGGTGTATTGTGTACTTCAATTTGATATATAATATCATGATTATCTTTATTTTAATGGTATTATGTGATTCATTTGGTGGTAATTAACTTTTGTTCATATGACTCGGTTGATTACAATGTGGTAAAGGGTTTTATCTCACTTTTTGTTCTCGTGAGATTCATGCTATATTTGTCACTATTAACTTTGTGTGGTGTAAGTACCACCCATTATTGTATTCATTTTTCAATATACTTAAATTTATGGGTATTGAAATCTTTATTTTATGATCCTTCTTTCATGGGTTGTACGTTTCATAAGTTTCCAAATCGGTAAGGCGACATTTTAACCCAATTTCTATTCCTTGGGTTAATATTCAAATTCTTAATTATGTCATGTTATGATTATGTGTGGAATAAATATTTATTTATTTATTTATTTATTTCCACTCCCCTTTGTGTGGAAATAATTTTGATACACATAATCACTCCATTTATAAATTCTCAAGTCACCGATATGAACTTGACAAGAGTAATTTTAACTCAATTTCCATTCATTGAGTTAAACAACCAAGTCATTTGTTTTGTCTTAAAAAGAATGTGTGTGAATGTTCTATGATTAATTTAAACTTAATATCCAATCATATTGAGTGTATTTATATTTTTCACACATTATTAGGTAATTTATTTATCCTTAATCCAAGGATACAGTTTTTATAAGGGATTTTGTGTGAATTTACATTCTAGTGAGACTTAATTATTGTTATGCACCAATTCAATTTTATATAGTGTATATACTATCCTTTGGAATATTATATCATGAATACATTTATTCACATGATATTATGAAATTTTCATTAATGTTATTACTCAATTATTTATATTCAACCATCTATCATTTGGTTAAGAACTCCTTAACTAAAATATTGTTTTAAGGATTTATTCTTCTAAATCATTATCATTAATGTCCATGTTTTTAAAATGGTTTTATGGATTTCTTTATATATACATTAATGTTTTAAAATGTTAATTCCTTTAAAATATTCAAAGTTTTATGGGTCACTTTGATTCAAAAATCTATTTATTAAATTTTTTAAATGGTTTTGAAAATGGTTTGATAAAGCATTGATTATGTATATATCATGAAATTAAAGGTGTTGATTCCAATGTGAAAATGTTATATTTACTTCATTATTGATTTATGTGTAATGAATATGTTATGATTATTGGGAATTTTTTATATATATGGGTGGTTCTGTGATAAACCTTGGGTGGGTGAGCCCGAGATAGCTCTCCAATGCAATGGGTAATGTGACAGAGGTAAACGTTAAGGTATATCCTAAGAGATTTAGGGAATATACTATGATGGGTATTCCAAATGTGACTCCTTATGTAGATATGATGGATATAATTTATGTATGTTATGAATTTGATAAGTTACCTTTATGATTTATGATATGTGCATGTTATTCATAAATCTTATTATTTCATAAGGTATGTTATGATTGAAAAGTATGGTTTCATTTATTTGTATTTAATGATGGGATAATGCTTTCATTCCTTATTTTATAATACTTACTGAGCTTTTTATACTCATCCCAAGTTTTTGATATGTTTTCTACAAGACATAAAGATGAATAGGTTCAAGGATGAGATCAAGGAAAAGTCTTTTTGTCTAAAACATGGAATTAGACATCTTTGTTTTTAAGGGTTTTTATTTTATGATAAAAATGGACACTGAGTAGTAGTGTCTACATGTAATATTCATGTTGCTATAGAATAGTTATGGCCAAATTCCCCAAAACTCTAAACCTGATAAGATCCTCAATGTTAATTCTTGACATAATTCAAGATTTTGTAATGTTTAAAGTCGAGTCCTTATATATATATATATATATTAAAGACCACCATCATAAGCAGGTATTTCTATTTTTTGTACCTCGTGATTCCATTTCGTTTAACTAACACTCATAATGTTTTTATGGAACTAATGATCCTGATTTTAAACCCTTATCTTGAAACTTTTATCATTGTTATCCTATATGAAATTATAGTATATTCAACTTATGATGAAGATCATGTGTTCCACTTATAGTATGATTTATGGTTTTTTGGGATCAATAACTACATGAATCATTATCACAATAAAAATTATGGATTTGAGTAGTTATGTTCTTGGGACACATTATCTTAGAACATTGTATCCCATTTGATCCTAAAAAGGTGATGAATATCCTATCTGCTGGATAACTTTTTAATATCTTTGAGATTTTTAGCATCTTAGGTTTGGAGTGATTGTATTAGTGGTTTGTGAAGTAGTTCTAAAATATTTCTTCACCTCTAACTAATCTCACTCAGAATGGGTTGAATTTCATTGGGGATTAGAACTCTAAGGAAAATTTTGATGAACAAAAGTTTCATATTATTTCAACCCTTATTCTGACACTAACAAAGACCTAACTGGGATATGTGGTTTATTTTGTTTCTTTAGGGTAATGTTTGGGATAAATACATATGCAATAATATCATGTGTTTTATTATGTATTACACCAGATTCCACCTCATGATATGAGTTATCTCACACTAGAATAGGAACTCACAGTTGTTATATACTCCCAAAAATGTTAGTGAAACTATTTATTTTGAGGAGATGTTTATAATTTAATCTAATTATAAGAGTTTAGTTTACATATTTTATAAAAAATATTGAAATATCCAATGGAGATTATTGGTAAAATACCTATAGTTGTTTCACATTGATATAATTTATACTCAATGAAAGGATAAATTAGTTAATTATTCTTTTAGTAGGAAGTTTCCTCCTATTACTATGAAGTAGGTGAAGGATGAGTGGAAATTGATGGGAATTATTGCTTAGATGAACTTAGGATTCATCTGGATGAGTCTTATAATGATATACATAACTCTTATTTTATATCCTCTATCCTTGAGATGATTCTCCAAGAGGACAAGAAAAAATAATATTCTTAATATAAGAGATTATTTTATTAGTTTGGATACCATAAATTAGTGTTCTCTCCCTATGTAAGATATTATTTGTTTTAGAAACTGATACGTTTTTTCGTCAACTATGAGGAGATATGGGTGGGATATTATAATAATTCTATGTGGACTATTAAACATAGGAAAAAATACGTTTTATTATATAAAGTGTTGGTTATGGTGTACTGGTATGAAATGGTAAATAGATTAATTCATATCCTGAGGGTACACTTTCAAATAGATAAAGGTTGAGAAACAAAATCCTTTTGGTTTTCTTCAGACTCTCCCTATTCGAACGTATAAATAGAATTTTATTTTAATGTATTTCACTGTTGGTTTATGATTAAATCTTTGATGTATGAATTTACTTATTGGGTTGATTGTTTGGTTGAATAATTTGGCACATTTCATACCATATCGTGACCCCACTAAAGTAGAATACTTGGGAAGGTCGTATATGCATGAGATCATAATGTTTCATAGGATCCCTACATCCATTATCTCATATAGAGATCCTTATTTTACCTCAAGGTTTAGGGAGGTCCTATATGAGGTATTGGGAACATAGGTTAGGTTGAGAAGGACATATTTCCCTAGAGTTATGGGAAGAAAAAAAAAGGATATTCAAATTCTTAAAGATATTCTACGTGAATTTTTATTATACTTCAAAGGTAATTGGATTTTCCAGTTTAGTATGGTATAATTTTCTTATAACAATATTTATGAATCATGCATCAATATTACACACTTTGAATCTTTTTATATTGGACACTAGGAAACACCCCTTTGTTGGTTAGAGGTTGGTGAAGGTTCTTTGTTAGGACCAAGCTTGGTTATGAAAAAAAAGGACCAGGTGTTTTTCAGCACTTGGTGATGGTTCAAATTTGGTATAAATTTTATATCAATTTATATCATCCAACTATGGATTTTTGGGTCATTGACCAAGTGTTCTTGAGATTATCTTCCTAGTTGGGCCATCTATGGCTTAAAAAGGGGAAGATGACTCCTATAAATGTGGCGACATTTGAGATCATTGAACGAATTGGAAAGGTGGAATATTGCTTGGATTTACCACCGCATTTTTCTTCTACACACAACATCATTAAGTAATCCCAACTAAAAAAATTATCAAACTGACCCATCTATTATTACCAATTAATAATACCTTGACATAGATCCTGAAATGTCTATGATTGAGAAAATTCCTTGAGTTGCAGATTCACAAGTAAATATTATACATGTGAAGTATATATCATTTGTTTGAGTTTTGTGAAAAAAATAGTTAAAACTGAGTTATATATAGAAGTGGGATTCAATATTTAATTATAAATTACCCCATCTCTTTGAAGATCAACCTTATTTGACTTGGATTTTGAGAGGCATAAAGAAATATTGAAGAAATAATTTTCAAATACTGAGGAAACTTTCAGGTAATTATTATCCATTTTCTTAGTATCTTTCATTTGGGAGTTTTTTTATTGGGATAATATTGGTTTTTTAGGGTTTATTGTAATTGTGTATGATTAGATCATGGGTAGGGGACATTTTTCTTGTCATCCAATTAAATCATGTAACTTCTGTTGCAGTCCTAGAATAGGGTGCATGGTTAGGTGCTTATTTAGTAAAACAAATGAGCAATTCTATTAAAATAGTGTGGTTTTGGATTGAGGTTTTTTCACAGTGGTGAAACATGGTTTTTAAAACAATGTGGCTAAATAATTAAGCTCATTTGATTTCCTAGAAGTGGTTGTACGATTAACATATGGTTTTTAGACCATGCAACCAAACTGTGCAATGTTAATTAATTAATTTGGCCTTTTAAGACCCAAAACACCTATTTTCTACCAAAAGTTTCTTATGGTGAATTATACTATCAATTTAGGAGACACCAATTAGATTTTTTAGACATTACTTATATCTCAGAGTATAAATTATTTTGATCAAAGAGCATAAAATCTATGAATTTGTATGTAAGTGGTCGTTATTATTAATTCATCATTATTCTTCTAGATAAAATTTTTTATTATTGAATTTAACATTAGACTGAGGATGTTGATTATAGATATATTGTTTCTAAATTTATCTATTTTTTTCTAATTAAACCATTGTTGAATTGGGATTTATTATCCATATCTAAATTGATATTTCTGTGTTCTTTAGAAATCATTTAGCTAATTCATCCCTCTCTCTCCTATTGTTCTATAGTTGATAAATTAGATATTATCATTTGAGAATTAATGTTCTAGGGATACTTCATGTATTATTTAACCCTAAGTTCTTCTTGTCTTTTGGATATCATGTGAGTGATGTAATTCCATGTGTTTTGAGGTAGGTGGTTTCATGAATTGGATTTATTCTTCAAATTGTGTTTTCTCACACATTGAAATTGGTTCCTAAAATAATTATAAAAAATGGTTTTTGGATTTTTCATGAAAAAGTATTTTTTAATAGTTTTAAAGGAATTATTTTTGAAATATGATGGTCATGATAATTATTTTGAAAATTTATTTTCCCTTGCTATTATGGATAAAAATCATTTTAATGCATGGTTTGTTTGGTTTAAAAGTTGAAATTACCCTTGAATGACTCTAATATAGAAAACCTAACTATGATAAATAATGATGTAGGAGTCATGCTTGTGGAAGAAAGCATACCCCTTATACCTTTTCTTTTTAGGTACTGTGGGCACAAGGTGTGAAAATTTGTGTTTGAGGCCACTCTTGGGAGTGAAATCTTACTCCTTAAACCATATCCTTTAGGGAAATGTCCACATTAGGTGGCCAACCAATAAAAAACTGTTTTAGGATCCTTATTAATATGGAACTAGTGTGACCCATGGTCTAGTTATATATGATGATTTTCTTTGAAATGTATTTTTGGAGTGTTTATGGATTTTATTTGGAAGCCAAGTTATTTAGTGTTGTTTACAAGTTGTGAGAAGGGGTGATTTTACTTGTTTTATATTTAATTGTGTAAAAACATTCTTAGTAATTATAACTATTTAATTGATCATATTTGGTTTATATTATAAATAATACTTATGAAAAACTTTTTAGGGTCCTATTTTGATTGCTTTTCTCACAACCTACATACACATTTTCATGTATTTAGATCTTATTCGGCCTGATGTAGGTACAAGAAATGAGATTTAGGTTCTTGGTGTGTTTGTTTTTTATAGGGTGTGGGATTATAGAGATTAAGATATTTCCCATGGATAAGGTTATTTTGTTTTTTATTTTAATTTGTTTTTGGTTTTGTGGATTTTGGACACCTATTTGACTTACTTTCGACTTAATCTGATTTTAGACTTGTATTGGTATACCTATATAATATTTATTCATGTTATTATATTTTATTTTAATTCATATTATCCTATTTCATTTCATCTCATTTATATATCATTACCAAAAAAATTATTGACACCATGGTGCTTTTTTCTATCTTGTGGGGATGAGGAATGCCCTTCAGACAGTGTCAAGATAAGTTCAAGTTCTATGTACTTTGACAATAATAGATATTCCCCCAAAAGTTAGATAATATTTTATATTTATTTATTATTAATTATGTTTAAAATATCATGTATATAAAATAAAAATATATATATTACCATCCAATTTAAATGGTTATGAAAAACAAAACACATCGCTTAGTAGAGGTAATATTCCTTGCGTAAAGAGGATCAAAGTGTTCATTTCCCATAAGATAGAATAGATCTTGAAAATAATTTTTTATCAATGTAATAATAATTAATTATTTTAATGATACTGATTTTATTACATTAGGATAGTTATAATAAATTTTAATGAGGTGGAATAATAAATAAACTTGAAAGAATTTGGTTAAGACTTTTATCTCATCCTTGGATATCTTTCTTTGTCATATCCATTACGTCTTCTAGGATTGGTATTTTGATGTGAAAAATATCAAGAATATGTGTAGAAATTTTTTAATCTATCTAATAAGATATTAGTTTATATTTAATTTTCATAGTGTGTTTATAAATGGGAAGAGGAGATGCCTTTTTATAAGTTAATAGGGTAGTGACCTTATAAATATTAAGAAATTTAAAAAATAATAAATGTTTTCTCATGGAATGTGGATAAAAGGGAACACAAATTTGATTATAAGATATTTTAAGGTTTATTTAAACTAACCAATAGAATTTATTAATGATTTATAGAAATGTTAATCCTTATATCTTAGTTTAACAACTTAATTTACCCTTTTAACCATTACTATGGTGTACAATATTTACCATTGTATCTACTCTATATTACTAAAAATAACATTAACCTCATTAAAAATATTTAATAAGATTATTAAAAATATGGAATCTATTTCTAGATATTAGAATTCCAAAAGTGGTAAAAAAATTAATATAAGTTAACAAATCACAATGAAGCCCAATTTTTAAAAAAATTACTTTTTGATGTATAGAAATGATTTTAAACCAAAAGAAATCTTAATTGAGATTTAAATGGAAGTAATTGGATTATTTTAAATATAACTAGGCTGATTTTACTTTTTATAAAATCAAAACTAAAATAAACATTATGAATAATTTAATAAAGTAGAATAACCCAAAATTGTTTTATTTGAATGAAAACATTACTTTGGTTTCAAAAATATCAAAAACAAATTTCAAAGTTCAACATTATATTTTTTTAATTCATTATATTACTTCATAAATATATATTTATTCTATAAAGATATTTTCATAAACATTTAATTTATTCTTATATCATGATAATTTAATAAAATTTATAGTATTTGTATAATAAGTATTTTTCTTTATTCACTCAATAATAAACTATTAATAAAAAATAAAAGTAATCATCTTAATATTTTTTAACAATATGATTTAAAAAATGAAGTCTATTCTTCAAATTTAAATTTCTAATATGAATAAGTTTTACTTTTAAATAAAGAAATATAAATAAACCCCACATTTGAAGAAAATTATCTATTGGATAAGAGTTTTTTAAAAATCATAAAAAATTCAAGGAGTGCAATATGACTGAAACCCCATTAATTTAAAAAATTTCCCAATAAGGGAACCTTATAATATATGAAAAAATAAGTAATTTTTTGTGGAATATATATAAATTTTTAACCTTCCTAATTTTTTTTGGATTGTTGTGCTGGATTGGTTGATAATTTGATGACAACAAGGTTTGATGTCATCTTAGAAAAGAATGAGGAAGGTCATTCCTTATCCTAAGGAATTAAGTGTTGATTATTTCTTGTGATAGGAAATTTCATACATTATATGTTGTCCCAGTGGAGATGGAAATGATTTTCCTACTGCATGACACACCCATAAAAAAGGATGCATTAGTAAGAAGATTCTTAAAATGGACGAACATTTGGTTAACCTATGTAACATGGTTGAAACCACTATAGGTAAAATAAAAGAAGTGGTTTGGGAGTTTTATTGCCTAGAGTATAAGAAGAAAAAATAGGATTGACCACACATATTTTTTACATAATGGTTCTTTTGATGTCTCCCTCTGAGAAAACAGGTTTCCCAAAATGGGACTTGTGGAAATGAAGGTATTTATGGTTTATAAGTGGTTCGACATGAGAATACGTCTATTTACAAGAGACCAAGAACATGGTGTTAAACATATTGATGTAAAATTATCAAACGATTATTCACCAATCAATGGTTTAGGGTGTGTCAGATTGTTATGTGGGAGTCTCAATAGATCTGACTTTAATGATTCAAGAACTGGTCATTAATGATATATTTATCACAGGTTGTGGTTTTAAACCATGATTTCATTATAAATTAGAGTATATTTTATGGTAACATTTTGTTGAATAAATTTGGATTTATCCCATTCTTAATTAATAGAGATAATTTCCCCAATAGAAGTTATGCTACTATAGTTATGAAGAAATTCTTTGAAATAATTATAGGGAGTTAGGGGTGGTTTATGGAATAAATTATGTTTCTTATAGGTGTCTTTATTTTGAGTGAATTTATAATCTATTTATTATAGTAGGATCAATTCTTTTATGGTTATTATTAGTGAGACATTATATTCATTCATTAGAGACATAGAACTTTTAGAAAGCCTGATACATCAATGTGTCAAGGAAGCAAATAAAGAGATTGAACCAAAAAAATCAAGGTGTGGTCGAGTAGTCAATTGATTCATGATGATATCCAGATCATACTCAATATAGTTTAAGTCTAAATACAAATATTTTTGCATTATCTACCATTGAATATATTGAAAAAATAATTACAGAAACAAATATGTTAATCCATCTATTTTAGGAGGAGGATAATCAAGACATAAAGTGTTCACCATGTTTCTATTTCCTTTTTTGATTATATTTTTTATAGGAATTGTAGATTCTCATATATTCTAGAAGTAGTGTTTGAATACTATGGACTTGGTGTTGTATATACATTTTCAAAGTAGTGAATAAGTCTATGTTGGAGGGATTAACCAAAATAGTAAGGAATATAAGTGGGTTCCAAACCATATAAATATTGTGCACTTTCTCTTTTATTTCTATGTATGATTCAAGGATTTTACCTTCTATTGCATGGATCAAGAATTTTCACTCACACAAGACATTGAGTTTCAAAAGGAGAAAATTGTAAGATAAAATAGGATCATTAATTCACCCACTTTAACTCTCAATGATCATATTAGATATTAAAAAGTGGCTTCAATGGGGGGGGGGGGGGGGTTACCTCTTAATATCGAAGGATCTTGGAAGAATAAAAATTCTATGAGCATATAAAGAGTTCATATATTTAATGGAGAAAACCACCAGAGCCAGAGGAATATGATGTTTTCTTAGATCCTTTCACTTGGCCTTTGGTAAGTGATACTAAAAGAATTGTTTTCCAACAATATCTTATTAATGATAATATGAACCATGCTAATAAATGACATATAATGATGTCATTAAAGGCTCAAAATTTCATTTTGAGGTATTTTTCAAATAAGGTATACACCAAGGTGATGGGTCTTACAAATGAAAATTATAAATGGGATAAATTGAGCAGAATCTATGATAGAAATGACATAGTGAAGGATTTAAAGATCCAAATTTAGAGTATTATATTTTTGGAAGATAAAATGGATGGAGATAAAGATGTTGATAGTTATCTCACTTAGGTAAATGAAATAGTTCATGATATTCATTGATTTAGTGAGAAATATGAAAAATCCCTTATTGTGAAGAATATTATGAGGAACTTTCTTAATTTGTTTAATCTTAAGGTATCATATTTTTAATATTTAAATGTTATCTTAAAAAATGTGAGATAAAATATTCTTATTATATACAAATTGATTAAGATTATATATTTCAATAAGAATGAGAGAATTGAAGTTTTATTTTAATCCATGAGAAAATTAAAGCGTAATGAATTTAAATAAATCATTAATTCAGGTTATTAAAAATATTTCAATCATATTGTGGTCCTATTTTCAATGATATAGTTAAAGGTAAAGTGAATTAAGAAGGTAAAAAAACTATTTGATGTTTTAATTGCAATAATGCTGGTCAGATTGTAATGTTTTTCCCAAATTAGCAGGTTTTGTAATATTAATCAGATAAGGAAGAATAAATCCTTCAATTTAATAAATTTTTTAATAAAGATCATAAATTTATCACAAGAATAATAATCTTCTCAAGTTAGGATGAATAATTATCCATCAATTATGAAAATGACTTTACTCTCATTAGTCAGTGGAGATATATTTTCAGTCATCAAGTAAGAATTTTGATATATAAGAGAGAACATAAACTATGTGGGGACTTACAGGTAACTTGGAACATTTTCTTGAGAAAATATAACAACTCAAGAAAGACATGAAAAAGATAGAGAAGGAGAACATGTAAATAGACACTCAAATGAGTGAGTTTGGTAAAAAATGAAGATTCTAGTTAATAAAGAGAAGGAGGATATTATCAAAAGTGACTCATACAATGTAATGAAATAAATTAACATACATTGAATATGGTTGAGTAATATAATATGGTATCTGATATTAAGAATAATTTTACCACTACCAAATAAAAACTCTGTAAAACACTATATATATGTTTTGAAACTCATACTAATTGGAAAAAGGAAGGATAATATTTTAAGAAAATTATAAAAATCATAGTATAATATTCTAATGATTGTGAAAATAGAGGAATATAGTAAAAAAGTAAGATAATAGTTATTCTTCCTATAAATATTACTTTTGTTTCAAATAGTGCCTATTCTAAAAGTGAATCGGAGAATATAATGATCAAAAAATTCACACAAGTTAAATAATGTAATGTGACAAGAAAAAAAAACCTCTAATAAAAATATGGCCTAAAGAGAATATGATCAACATCAATTTTAAAAAATTCTAAAATCATTCAATTAAGTCTATATTCAAGGGGTATTGTTCATGTTATGGATGGTACAGAAAAAAGTTCAACTCATATTGGGTCAAAATTTTTTTACTTGTGAAGAGGCAAGAACAAAGGGGAAATTTAGGTGAGAATACAGGGATTAAAAATAAAAAAATCAATATGTGTTGAAAAAAGTGGATAAAGTCTTTGGGAATACATATACGATTGACAAGTTGAAAAAGTCTGAAATTTTCAAGAAAAATGGGAATGTTTTAAAGACACTCTATTCAAAAATGAATAAGGATATATTAATAAATGAGGTGAATAAATATATTTCACACAAGAACTATGTTCATATTTAAGTAAAATAATGACCTAGGATGAGGGTAATCTCCTAGAATAAAGGTTTCCCTTGAGGCTTAAAGACATACCATCTTATCACCTCAAATGTTTTTTAAATCTTGTTCTAAATTGAAAGAAGTTTAAGGAGATTCTTGAGGTTACCATTTATTGATAATCAAATGATGTGGTAAACATGGAGTTATTATCCATGATGAAGATGATATATGTGCATCCCATGATGGATAGATCCTTTGAGAAGACAATAGTCTAGTCAAGTTGTTTTGGAAATCATAGAGAAATATGGTAATAAGGTAACTCATGTTAAATCTTATTAAGATAACTCTGAAGTTGATATTTCGTACATTTTATCACATTTTGAGTGTGTGTGTATATATATATATATATTAGAACACATTGATTACGTATATATTTTTTTTAACCATGAATGCTCATTTAGATATAGAGTTGATTAATCAAAGGATCATTACCCAGGAATCATATTATTTCATTACTCCCTTCAAAAAAAAAAGAAAAATGGAGGATAATATATATGAGAATAAAATATGAATACAATCACATTCTATAACCTTTGTATTTCATTGTCGATAAGTAGGTATTATAATTAGTGAAGGCGAAATCGATGAAAAAATAAAATGAGTATTTTTGACAAAAATATAAAATGGGAGATTTGTTAGATTTACCAAATGATTGAATTAAATGGTTGTGTTATATTTTTTAGAAAATTTGAAGAAAACTAGGTTTGAGTACATCTTCCAAAAGAATTAGGAAAACCATTTCCTAGAATAAGGAATGATTTTTTAAAAGCATAGGCACTGCCATTCCTGGGATTTCATCATGTTGGAGATATAAATTTTTATCCAATAATAGGCCACACCCATACCATAGGGTGTATTTTTGTGATAATTCTAAAAATGGGTGAATATTTAGTTCAACTTTGAAAAATGGTTGATCCCACAATGATCACAATATAATTCATGGTATATGGGTTTCACTTCTGGGATTTTGAGAAGGCCAAAAATAATCTTGAACATTACCGTGGTAAAATTTATAGTTCTTGTGATTTCTCCCTATGAAAAATAGGGGTTTCCCAAAATGGGCTTTGTAGAACTGAAGGAATATGTGGTCAACATGTATTTTTACAAGAAAAAATGGATAGTTTTAGGAGACCTTGACCATGGGGTTTATGTTTTCTAGAAGAAACAACCAAGTATTCTATACTAGGATGTGGTGTAGAGAAGGCCAGGGTGTGACATGTGAAACTTGATAGAATGTACATTGATAATGCCTGATCTGGTCATCAATGCTTCATATATCTTGGTATTGGTTTTATACCATAACTATAGAATAAATTTTAGGATCTTGAATCATTACATTTTGTGAAATTAGTATGGAATTATTATAGACATCATGAAAATAGATAACTCCCCAATGACCTATTATGCTTCTACTATTATGAAGAAATATATGGGAGTTTTGAGTGTTTTATAGAACCCATTAGGGTGGCTCCTAGTGTCGTATAGCTAGGAACATGTCATTTATATTTGAGCAATGATTATTGAAACCATAAGTAGTAGTGATGTGTAGGGAGAAATTATATTAATTTGTTAGATATGAAGAACTTTTACAAAGATCGATATATCTGAGAAAAGAGGAAGACAAGAGAGGGCTTTTCATCATAACATTTTCTTAGGGTGACAAAGTATTCAAGAGATTAATTAGGTGATCTTGATCATTAAAATTATAGTTAATGTCTCAAGACCACTGGGTGTTCATTAATGAATATTTAAGTACATTAAGAAATAAGTAAACTTACACATATATTGATCCATCTATTCAAGGGGGAGGGGAATCAAGATGTAAAGTGATGTTCATGTGTTGTCCTTCCTTATTAGATCATGTTTTTAGAGATTCTGTATATTCTAGTGGATTCAATATGTGGCATGTGAACATTGTGGACTCTTTATTGTAAATAGATTTTTAATATAGTGGATGAATCCATGTTTATTAGATTAATCATCACGGAAATGCAAAAGCATGGGTTAAGAGCCATATAATTTTCTTATTCCAGATCATTTATTTCTACAAACAAGGGAAGGTTGAGGTATTTTATGGAGTGGATTGAGAAGATAAAATATTTAAAGAGGTTGAGTTTTAAAATAAGTAAATTTTAAAAGATAAATAGGATCAATGATCCAACTAATATCCCTATCAGGGATCAAGAAAGATCATAACATACATAGGTGGCGAGAAACATATTTTTGTCTACATTGATTATATTTCCTTTAGAAAATAACATTAATGCCTATGGAAGGACGTGGAAGCTTATTATTTACTAATTATTTCTTAACCCATTCATTTTAAATTATGATAATTGTACTTTTGAATGAGATTCATATAGTTTACCATGATATTGGGGTGCTTTTTTCCATATAAGACTCGATAGATTTGTCTTCCTCTTATTTAGTTGAGGAATTATTTTACCATCAAGGTAGATAATAAGAGGAAATATACTTACATGATTTATTTTCTTACCTTAAGGGTAATTTCATCTATTATTTGTGTTGGGTACATTTTTTCACCTCTTCTTCATCTCATATTATAAAATATAAATTATAGAGTTTATTTTTTCATGCTTCAAGCCCGGAAATTTACTTTTAACTTTTCAAAATATCCACAGAATGTTGAAAATTTATTCAACCTTTTTCATTCAATTGACTAAAATAAAAATGGTTAACAAAAGTATAGATAATATATAATATTAATAAACTATTATATAAATAAAAAATAAATTTATCTACAAAAACTCAATAATAACACCAAAATTTTACCTAAAATTAGTTCATACATTATAAACCCTAAAACCCTTAAAAATATTCTGGATCAAATTTGAAACAAAAAATTCACAAATATTTTTTCAAATATTCTTCCAAGTTAACTTAACATTTATCCCTAAACAATATTAATCACTCATAAATTCACAAACCAAAAATGTATATACCCTAATCATATAATCTCCAAAATATGTTAATAATTTCCATAAATATAATGAAATACCAAAAAACCATAATAAAATTACATATTCATCCTAAAGTTAACATAATGCTTGTTCCTAAATTAATATAAAAAGCATTGAAATAATATCCCAAATCAGAAAATAAAATTATATTTACTATAATTCTTATAATTCTATAAATAATATGATAACCTATTATCCTAATTAACTACAATCATGTCAACACTAAAGAATAATTTAACCCTAAATAGTATTTTTACATTTATTCTTATGTAACAAAAAATAGAATAACATTATTTCCTAAATAACCTTTACAACAAATCACATGTTTAACTAAAGGGTTCCATATATCTAAATCATCCATTAAAATCCAAAAATTGCGAACTTCTTAAAAATTTACTATAATATCATTTTAAAAAAATCCACTTTTAAATTCCCAATATTATCTTAACTTATATTACAAAAAATAAATTAACCCATTGTCCCAATTACCTCAACATAAAATCACATATCAATCCAAATGATTATCTATATTTTAATTATGTATTATTCTTGAATCCAAATAAATATCTCAAAAAAAATCATTAATCACTTCTGAATATGATCATATAATATTCAAAAAATTTATATATTTATTGGGAATCGATTTTCATAATTTTTAAACTCCCAACAATTAAAATATTTAATTGATTCCTTATGAGAAACATTATTCCATTAATTGTGTTGACCAAACTCTCCATTTTTTTTCTTAATATTTTATTTCATTATTACCTCATTTTCCACATAAGAAATATATTCTTATTATTTTGAAGCATTTACTTGGGTGGTTATTACCAAATTATTGGCAAACTTGAATTTGATTTTTTCCATTATCATCTTTATCACCAAAACTTCTATGAATAACCAGTTTACACATATTTGGCGCATTAAGAAACTCACCATAGTTATAGTTTAAAATCATAACTTGAGATAACTATTTAGGCCTGACCGCATGAGTTTTTACTCAAACTCATATATTGATTGGATTCTCATTGAAAAATACCCCACATTTTCCTTCACATACACTATAAGCTTAGTTTCTTCCAGTTTTATCTATTTCTTAAAACCAAAAATTCATTGTGTGAGTATATAAAATAAAATCATTATAAATCCTTATATAGAGAGGATTAATTATAATATATATTTATCCACAGTGTCTTTCATTAAACTCCTTCGATACATCCAAAAAACCATAATTATCCATAAAATATTAACCTTTAAAATTATTAAATACATATAACTTATGATACCAAACCAAAATATTAAACTTTAACGTTTTCTAAATATTATTTTGATCTAACAACATCATAATCTCTAAATTTATCTAAACCTTTACTCTAATACCAAATATAACACCTCTAAACTAAAAAACCCATAATTACATTATTTAAAACTAGTTTTCAATTTATTACATTTCTAGGATCTTTTAGGTTCATTGTTATATAGAATTAGGAAAACTCTTACCTAAAAAACTCGAAATTAATAAA
Organism: Viscum album; assembly: GCA_963277665.1. Classification (NCBI taxonomy): domain Eukaryota; kingdom Viridiplantae; phylum Streptophyta; class Magnoliopsida; order Santalales; family Viscaceae; genus Viscum; species Viscum album. The sequence continues at coordinate 297,153,056 of OY728137.1, read as the reverse complement.
TAGTGTACATTTTTTCCACATATAAAAGTTCATTATGTTTACACGGCTATTTCATTAATGAAATGTTTTATTTATTCAAGAAATATAACCAATGATCTATGTATAGTTCTCATAAAAACTTATCCCATTGAATTACCTTTGAAAATTTTGGTGGATAAAAACAAATATCTAAAAGGGATATAAAAATAAAGGACAACCACTGATCCATTTTTGAAAAAAAACAAAAAACTCTTTAAGTAAGTTTTTAAATTATTGAAAATAAACTTTGAACTAAAATAATCCTTTACTCACCAAAGAAACAAACTTTGTTTCATAAAATCATCTTCATACCATTTGAAATAAACTTTTTTCCATACAGCCCATTTAAAATCATATAAAACTTGTTGGTACTTTGTAAATCATCTCTATATCAACCTTATTGTCACTCTTATAATCATCCTAAAAAAGAAATAATTGTATTAGAAATTTTTTTATGTCCTTTATTGAGAACATATCATTACCAAATTCATTGGAGAGCTATATCTCCAGCTCACCCTTCATTGTCAACAATTTCCAAGAACTATATCTTCTAAAAAATTATAATCATACATAGTTTTTTTATAAAATAATTTAAAGACTCATTTAAAAAACTAAGCAATGAACACTTCTTTTTAATATAAAAACATATATAAAATATCATTTTTTCCTTTGAAAACTATTAAAAATAAAAACATACCTGAAGAACTATAAAATATTATTTTGAAAAAATTCTTGAAAACATTTTTATTAAGATTTATAACATATTATGACTATAGTAATGGGTAAAGTTAGTCATGTGGTAATAGTTAAAAACATTCATTTTTCACTTTTCTAAAAAAAGAGTCATAAGTGACACATATTGAAATTGTTAAAAAAATTCCTTTTCAAAACATTGTAAAGAAAGTAAAAAACTTAGTTTAAAATAATATTTAAAAAATTATTAAATATAAATAAGAAGACTCTTTAAATACTTACGATAACATGAATATGGAATAGAAATTTTTTAAATGAGAACTATAAAATATAATTTTAAATAAAATCATTTACCACGACTCTTGTTGTATTTAATATGTTCTCTGAATAAGTAATAATAAAATTTTGTTAATCATTAACTCAATTTTGAAACTTTTTAAGGTTCATTAAGTTACTATTATTCATTTTACTTCATTTTTTACCTAGTTTTATTTAGTTATTAATTTAGTTAAGTTTACATCGGACATTTTGAGGGCATTTGGTTCATAATATAAAAATGATTTCAACGCATTAACCATGGTCAAAGGAATTATGGTTCAACCATTTCAATAATATTAAAAAATTTATAATTATAATTTATATACATTCAATATACTATTTGAAACCATCCATTTAAGGAAGTCCTGAAATATGAAATTCATCATTTCATGGAGACAGTAGTTTTTACATACAAATGAGCAACATTTTCAGTTTTCTAATGATTAAAAATGAAATAAGTTTATTAAATTATTTCACTCTAATAATCATTATAATATTATTAAATATCATTTTTATTCTTTAAATCCATCATTATGATCATCTACATAAGATGGTAATGAAAAATGAATCACATCGATTAGTAGAGGTAGTAGTCTACATGTACACTTGAATGACGTTTTCATTTTTCAATGAATGTGAGAGTAAGAAGTTATATTATATTTTATGTTTATAGAAACATAAATATTTTGTTAAAAAACTTATATATATATATATATATATCCATTAAATACATCTTTATAAACAACTGTGTGAGGTTGTTATGAAAAATGAAACATATTACCTCAAGGTGGTAGTATTCTCCACATATGCATGAGAATTGTACTAATTCCTAATATGATTGAAAGTATGAGTGAAATATTTATTCCGAAAACTTAATAACAATTTATTAAATTAATTTCACTAATTATAAACTATTTTACGGATCCATAAGAAGATATAAACTTGAAATAATATTGTTAAAAATTATACCTCCTCCTTGGATATCTTCTTTTAGCTAACTCCAAAAGCTTTATAAGATTGATATTTTTTTGATACAAATAAATATATTACATTTATGGGAAACATTTTGAGGTATTTTTGTAAATAATTGTGGGTTATAGTTCCTAAACATTGTGGATAAGTGAGGATATGTGGTTCTCTTTTATAAGTTAGGAGAGTGGCACCAATGTAAATACTTAAGACTTTAAAATATAATAAATGTATTTCTCTTGTAATGTGTATATAAGGAAACAAAATTACAAATATAATATTGGATACATTATTAATATACTAAAAAATTAAATTTATACAAGTTTTAATGATATTTTAATCTTCATCTCATAGTTTACCACCTAAGTCAACCCTTTTAAACATTAGCATGGGGAAAAACATTTACCAAGGTAACTGTTAATTATAATAAAATTAAATTTAAATCATTGACATATTTGAAATTTATAATTCCAAATATTTAATTCATTTTTTATTATTCAATTTCCAGAAGTGTTAAACGTTACTTTTAATTTATGTTTTCAAAATTAAATGAAAAATAATTTTTAGAAAAATACTTTTAAAGCATAAAAACGATTTTACACCAAAATAACTTATAATTTTCATTATAATATAATTAATTGGATTAATTAAATTAAAAGTATACTTATTTTATTTTAAATCCAATCAAATACTAAAAGTAGCCTTTTAAAAACTTTATTAAAAGATAAGTAATTTTATTTATTAGAATAAAAAAATACTTAGATTTTGAAAATATCCAACTTGGTTTTCTAAGTTCTATAATACACCTTTAAATTAACTATATTAATTTTTTAATATAATTTTTTTAATTAAAAAATCTTCATTAATTTTCAATTCATTCTTATATCATGATAATGTCATAAAAGTGAAATTGTTTTTAAAATCAGTATGTTTCATTATTCCCCAAGATATTGACTATTTAAGAGAAATACCAAAAACTAGGTGAATATTATTTTTTCATGATGATGTAAAAAATGAAATATATATTTTCAATTAGAATTTATAAAATTAATAAAATTAACTTTTACATTAAAATATAGAATTTAATGAAACCCTTCTTCTATAAAAAGATGTCTCTTCTATACTTTATGTGTTCTTAACCTTAAATCAAATCAAATTCCAATCAGTTTTACTTTAAATATTTACACATTGAAAATTACTAATTGTTTTATGATTATAATTAATGTTAGTTAAGTATTACTAAATTTAGTTTGGTGTTTCTTATATCACATTTTATTCAATAAAATATTTTTTAAGGTGATACATACTCTATTCTCAGGGTATTACATTCTCTACCCTTATTAAAATTCCATCCACAAATTTTTTTCTCATTTATTCTTGAAAAGTGTTGAAAATATTTTTATAATAAATCCCAATTATTGGAATGTGACTTAAAAATCATTAATTTCAATTGATATCTAATATTGTAACCTAAAAACAGAGTAAAAGAGAGGGAATGTATAATGAAAGATAAATATACATAAGCATGAAGAAATAATTTTTGACACACATAGAAAAAATTTACTCTTGAAAAGAAAATATATGTATATGTAATGACTATAAAACTTATCATTTCCTAAATATTTCTTAAACCATTAATTTACCATTATAAGAATCAGACATTTGAATGAGTTTATTAAGGTGTCCCATGATCTCCAAGTTATATTTTCTATATGACACTAAATATACCCTTATTCATTATTCTTAACATGAAAATTTATTTTACCATCAAGGTATATAATAAGATAAAATATAACTACAATATTTATTTCCATACTCTAAGAAAAATTTCCTTCTTCGATTTTTTTTTGAGAAATTTTCCATCTCTACATCATCTCATGCTTCAAATATAAATAACCATGATGAATATTTCTTTCTTAAACAACTAAAATTATCTTCAAATAGATCATAATATCAAAAAAAAGATGAAACTTTATTCCTCATTTTTATACCCACATACCAATACCAAAAATGGTTTGAAAACTATAAGATAATATCTAATATGAATAAACCATCATATGAAGAAAAAATATTTTTTAAATTTAAATAATTAAAAATAATAGCCAAAGTTCAACTTATGTCATTCTATAAACAATTAACCCTAAAACTCTTCCAAATATGCATGATCGAATTTGAAACCCAAAAATGAAATATATTTTATCATATATTATTCCAAGATCAACTTAACATTTATCCACAAATAAAATTAATCACTCAAAATGTCACATACCAAAAAGGTATATGTCCTGATCATATAACATCCAAAATATTTTAAGCATTTCCATAAATAACCTGAACAACCATGAATCCAAAATAAAATCCTATATGACTCTGAAAGTTAAATCAATCCATATTACTCAATTAATATCTATTGTTGTGATATAAAATCGCATATTAGCCAATACTTTCCCATTTAGCATAACTCTTATAATGCTAAAAAAATATGATAAACCAATATTTAAATTAACCATAATTACCTCAACATTAAATAATGTATTAACCCTAAAGTGTATCTATACCTTTCTAAAAATTTACACAAAAATACTATAATATTATTCCCAAATATCACTTTCACTAAATCACATGTTAATCCTAAGGGTATCATATTTCTCAATAATCTGTGAAAACCCCCAAAAAAATCTATGTCAAAAATAAAATTAAACACCTAGTAACCAATTTACTTTTAAATTCCCAGGGTTATCTTATCATATATTCCTAAAATCAATTAACACATTACCCCAAATACCTCAACATAAAATTATATATCAATCAAAATAGTTATCTCTATTTCAATAATTTATTATTAATATAAATCAATGAGAATATCCTAATATATCATTAATCGCCTTTGAATATAATCATATAATACCAAAAAATGGTATTTATACCTTTGAAATAAATATCAAACTTAAATTTATCAACACATAAATAAAATTAAAATATACTATAACTTTTAAAACACAATATATAGACACTTCAGTCATTCAATTTCCATCATAAAACCTCAAACCAACCTTTCCATATAATTCCTTAATACTGAATTGATACAATAAAAATATTAACCATTCTCTAATATTATTTAATTTAATTATAATTATGGTTATAACATTAAACATAAAATATGTTAAAATAATTCCCATATTTTATATGTTATTCATAGTTTCATCATATTTAGCATATAAAATTTCGAAACATTTATTCATATGATTTTATTGATCCCCTTATTGATATTTCCACCAAAGATATCAATTTAAGTAATGACCAAACGCTCTACATTTAAAAATGTTAATTTATAACTTTGTAATAACTTTATTCCCCTTAATTTTGAAAACTTAACTCTTTATTTTTACTTGAAATTTTATTACACTATGCCCTCTTTTACTACATATGAAACATCTTCATGTTCTTTTAAGAAATTTCACTTGGTTCTTCTTTCCTCGATCTTAACATGTGTAATGTTTAATTTTTTTACCTTTATGATATTTATCAACTAAACTACCATGAATCACAATTTTATCTTAATTAGAACATTAGGAAATTAACTAAGATTTTGGTTGTTAATAATTACTTGTGAAAACTATTTATATATAATCACATGATTCTTCATTCCTAGTATTAACCAGTTTGGATTCTTATTCAGATAACCACCACACTGACTGTCACATCCATTGTTAACTTGGTTTCTTCCCGTTCCAATAATTTATTAAAAAAATGGTTACCATTACTATATCAAATAAAATAATAATAAACCATACTATTAGGGTGATATATACTATAATATTGTTAACCATGTCATTATCTATATTTATTTTTCAATTCAATTGAAAAATAAACATAATTCTCAAAAACATATTAATCCTTAGGGTTGTAGAAGACTTATAACATATGATCCAAAACTAAAACATTAACCTTTGAAGTTTTTTAAATATTATTCTCATATAACAAAATACAGGCCACTAAAATTTTTAAACCCTCTCCCTGATACCAACTATTATAGACTGTAACTTCGAAACCCAAAATTATATGATTTTTAACAAGGGTTAATATTTAGTAAATTTATACGATATTTTTTGGAATTTTTTCTAGAGAATTAATAAAACCATTAAATGATAAATTACTCATTTTTATATAATGTACATTTTTTCAATAAAAATATATTTTTATGTTTACACTCTTTTTTAATTTGTGAAATTTGTCTTCATTCAGGAAATTTTACCATTAACCTCTCTATAGTTCCTATTCATCCTTTGGACCAGTGAAAAACATTTTAAAATGTGAGATGAGATAAACAAAGCTCACTAAGAGACATATTGGAATTACTATGAGAAAATATAATTACATGATGCATTGGCGAGCTATAACTCGATCAAACTGATCATCATCAACAATTTCAAAAAAACTTATCATGTAAATAAAATTTAGTTGTACACTTTTTTATAAACAAACCCTTGAAAAGACATTTTGAATGATAATAAAATAACTATCCATTTTGGGATAAAAATAAATGAAAATCCATTTTCCTTGGAAGACTCGTAAAAATGAAAAAATATATTACAAAATGAGAATATTATATTATTTGAAAACCAAAAACAACATGTAGATAAATATTCATAATTAATAACGAATATGAATATGAGAATGGGTGGTAATGTAGTATATATTAAAAAACATCATTTTTGTACTTTTCAAAAAGGATTCAATGTGACCTGTAAGGAAAATGTTAAAAATTATTTTTTTATAATTTGTGAATAAATTCCGAAGTAGTATAAAATTAACATTAACATAATTTTCGTTATAAATAAAAATATTCTTGAAACATTTTCAAGCACATGAATATTGCAGACAAAGTTTATTAATTGTGAACTTTAAAATAATTTTTTATAGAAAATACCTTATCACAAGTCTCGATTCATTTCACACATTAACTAACTCCAAAATAATAAAATTATCTTAATAATTTAATTCATGAATAATTTTTTTATGTTCATTCAATTATCATTATTAATTAAATTTTATGTCTTAAATTTTTTTATTTAATTATTTAATTGGTTGTGTTACGTTGGATCTTTTGAGTTCATTTGCATTATAATCTCAAAATTACTTCGCTTCATTGACCATGGACAAGGGTGTTAGGGTTACATCATCTCCATAATATTAAAAATGTTATAATTATCAAGTTTATATATTCAGTATACTTTTAGAACCATCTCTATATAGTGTTCATGAAAAATGAAATATGTCGTATCATGGAGACAATAGTTTGAAAATACATGCAATAGACTTTTTTATTTTTCAAATGGTTTAAATGGAATTAAGGTAAATAAATTTTTGCATTTATATAATCACAATAATATTAAAAATATCATGTTTATTCATTAAATCCATCCATATGAGTATCCATTTGAGAGGCTATTGAAAAATGAATTACATCACTATATAAAGGTGGTAGTTCATTCGTACACACAGGGTACACTATCATTTTCTAATAGATGAGAGGGAAATAAGGTAAATAATGTTTTAAATTTTATGTAATAATAATTATTTTACTAAAATCACATATATTTATTCAATATATCTTTAAAACGAATTGTTTGTGGTGGTTATGAAAGATGACACTTGTCACCTTGTTTAGAAGGTATTCTACACATACCTAAGAGTAAAGTTTTCATTTTCCATAGGATGTAAATGAGGTCAAAAATATGTTTTTGATAAACATAAAAACATATTAGTATATTAAAGATATTATTTCGTTATATTAGGATGGATAGAATAAATTTAAATTAGGTATGAGAAGAAATAAACATGAAATAATTTAGTTATGCCATATACCTCCTCCTTAGATATCATCCTTTGGGTTAAACATTAAGCCTTATGGTATTGGTATTTTGGATAGCTTAAGACCTATAGTATATAAGGAGGGGAATTGGAAAGGTATTTGGAATGATCTATGAAAATCTATAGAGATCAACATGTATATATAAGTGAGATAATAGGTTCTCTTTTATAAGTGAATGGATTGGATCCCCTGTAAATATTAAAAACATTAAAATATAAAATATTATTTCTTAAGGAAAGTGTCTCCAATTGAGATACCCAATAGGACTAGTTTATAAGGTTAATAAGGTATGGGGATGAATCAATTTTTTCCAACATTGTAATAAAATTATTAACTATCCTAAAACCCCTATAAATTTTAGCCTCATTTATCAGCCAATGTATATGGATCTATTTAATATTTAACAAATAAATCATCAATTTAATTCAATTAGAGTAAATCATTAATGAAGAAAAAAAATATTGTTACAAGGTTCGGTTTAATGACATACTCCGTGAATTGTTTTCACCAAAACTAAAGAATTTTCACTATAATGTGAGTCCAATTAAATGGGTGGTGTTTCCCCCACCAATATTGGGTATCTATATGTTTAGAATACCATATTCCCATAAGAATTCTCATTCCATTGTATCACTAGACATATCCAATATATTAAAATTATAGTCTTCGAGTCTCCTAGTGATCTCCCTACATACCCTCACTCACACAGGTTCTATATAGTCCCATAATGTAATGACCCACTTATTCCTATTAGATTGAGAATACAATGAATACTTGATAGTCCTTAAGCAACATATGTAAGACACCAAAGGCTGGTAATAAATTTCTATGTGTTTCAAATGCATGTGGGGATGATTTACCATTTAACAAATAAACCACAAACCAAACAACCATTACCAAAAAACTACTTTATGATTCATGATAAAAACAAGACAACTCAACCATCCTCTTTATAAAAAAACCATACTAAATATTATTACAACATAAGACAAAACAAAAATAAAAGTAAACATCGGAAGAACAACTAAGGACTCCATGATCTACAAGCTGAAAGCTCCAAAATCACCAAACATCCCATGTATCACTATGTGGTGCTAAAAATGTGTGATACTTTACCATTCCCCAGGTCTCAGAAGATAGAATCTACATAATCACCAATCTTCCACAGAAAGGGTGAGTATAAAACTCAGTAGTCTTTCCATAATTAATTCTCTACTCATTCTACTATGATATAAGGTTTATCCACATTTATATAAAATATATTATATAAAATAATTTCCCAAAACAATTTATAACTACATATAAACAAGTCTCAAAACCATTTAAAAGAAAATGTAAACAATTTATCTTTTTTAAAATTTTCTAACAAGTCACATTTCCAGAAAAATTACCAAACAAGGCTTTAAAACCATTTATCATTAACATTTTGGCATATCCATTCCATTCCACTTATTTACACATCCAACTATGCATGCTTTGTTATGATTGTTCAATACTCATGAAAGGTCTCTAGTTGATATAACATGTCTTCACAAAATAATTACACCCCACATTCCATTACACTTTTGGCACCATGAACGAGGTCATATTATAGCCAAGCCTCATAAATTCATTATAAACACACACCACTATTATGCCAAACCCTTTTTAAACCATTTCAATAAAATTGTTCTTTTATTGAAACCCATTTAAACCAACCAATTACAATCAACCATTACATTTCAATAAAATCATTATTTTTATTGAAGAAATGTTTTTCAAATCTATTCACCATTATTCCTAAGAAATAAAATTTTAAAATACACATTTTAAAATCATGAATCAAACACTTTAATCAAAAGCACTAATTTTCTAGATTTTCCACAACCATCATCAAAGAGGGTTTCTAGAAATCATAAAGCATAATGTTACCAATAAAATCAACCCAAAGAAATCAATTTAAAAGCATGAAATTCAGTTCTATTAAGATTATTCAAGAGTGAATCCACCTACCTCATTCATTTTGACAAAAAACTGAAAACAAATAAAGAATACTCAAGAAAACCAGGTTCATTCTACATGACACCACCTTAGCTATCTTATAATACCAAAAAAAAGAACAAATATCATCACATTTGGAACCCACAATATTAGATATACCCATAACATTTGTATTTCTATGAAACTGAGAGGATAGAAGATGTAGATCTAAGAAACCGATCAAGAGAGATGATGAATGATCACATACCACAAGATTCTGGCATCAAATTACCAAGGGAAGCCTTAAAATTGCCTCCGGATATATGGGAGAACCTTCTTTGGCCTTAGGATAAAAAATCTAAAGTTAGAGATAGTTTGGAGAAAAAATTAGTGGATTAAAGGCAAGACCAACCTAAATCCACTTTTTATGGAGGTGTTTTTAATTCGTTCATGATTAGGATAAACAGTTTGGAAAATTGTTCGCTAACCTTGAATTAGTTACTTCCTTACACATCACCCCACACGAACTCCTCTCACAGAATCCCTAATTATATGCATAGCATAAAAAAGATACTATCCAGAATTTTCAAGCTCTCATGGTTTCTAAAAGGCTTTCCGCATGGTTTGGACAAAGTGTGCGTTGCCCTTGCACCTCTACTTTGGATCCAAAAAAATATTGAATGTTTTCCCAACTCTTCCATCCTTAACCCTTATACTATATAAATATAAATTCACAAATTAAGGATACAAACCAGAAAATAGGGGTACTACATTCTCCAAACCATTGGCCTTTATGTCCATGGAAATTAGAAAACCATCACTGCCCTGAAAGAGTTTCAGCCATTGCTCTTTCATTTCCTTACCGCATTCCCAAATCTCTTCTAGAATCTGACCATGTTTCCATAAAACATGAACAAGACTGATGTTTTTTCCAAGAAATAATTTTTCTTTACTATTAGTAATACTCAAAAGGACATGTACCAACAAAGCATCCAGATCTAGGTCAACGTGATCCCGTCTGATCACATGGTCCAGATCTGGATGATACTTTTTCAACTAAGACATGTGGAACAAATTATGCATTGAACTGAATAGTGGTGGAAATTCAAGCTGATATTACACATATCCAACCCATTCCATCATCTCTAAATGTCTAATATATCAAGGGGTTAACTTTACTTACTTCCCAAAATGATGATGTCCAAGGCTTGGAGATATCCTAAGGAAAATATAATCACTCACTATAAAGAATAAAAATCTTAGGTGATGATCCTCATATTATATCTAAAGACTCATAGCCATCTCTATCCTCTTTCTAATCAACTAAATCTTCTCCATTGTTTCTTAGAAAAGGCTCAGCCCAACTAGTGATGTCTCAGATATTTCCACCTAGTAAAGTGGAGAAAGACATGGACACCCATACAATGATTCAAAAGGTTCCATATGTATCGATTCAGAGTAGTAATTATTATACGAGAACTCCACTAAGGGTATATATTATTCCCACGATCCACCAAAATCTATTACACAATCCTAAAACATGTCTTCCGAAGTTTGTATCATGCTTTTGGATTTACCATTCATCTAAGGATGATATTCCATATTCATAGTCAACTAAGTCCTATGGGATTTCTATAAGGATTTCCAAAAACGATACATGAACCTCATATCTCTGTCAAAGACTATCAGAACTGGTACACCATGTCTCTTTACTACTTCTTGGATATATATATTAAACATATCTTCCACTACATGATTTTCATAAATAGGAATGAAATGGGTTGACTTGGTGAGGAAATCCACTATCAATCATATGGAATCGCATTTCCAGACCGTTATTGGAAGGCTTGTAAGAAAATACATCACTATATGATCCCACTTATACACTAGGATTGGTAAGGACTACGACATACCTGAGGGTCACTGATGCTCTACCTTAACTTACTGATAAGTTAAGCACTTTAAAATGAACTCATCCACTTTCCTTTTCAAGATGCTCCCCCAAAACTAAAACTTTAACACATTATAGATTTTATGTTTTCCCAAGTGTATAAGCCATCGGGACTAGTGTTAAGCAGGAAGTAGTTTTTACTATAGTGACATAGGTACAAAAATCAGATCTCTAAACCACAACACTGAATTCCCTTCAATTTTTCAGCCCTCAATGGTCTCCCCAACATTGAGTTTTGAACTTATAATCATGAATTATACATTACATTTTTTTCCTCTTTGACCATATTTACAATATTGGGAACCATAGAAATTGAAAATAAAACCGCAACATCACCTTAGTCTTCATATTCCACATGCATGCCTGCTAGGACTGACAATAAGTGTCACTCATCTGAAGCTTCTTTCTCCAGCTATGAATATGGGATTTTTCCCAATGCATTGGCCACTGAATTAACTTTTCTTGATATATAAATCAAGACAATGTCAAAAATTTAAAGATATCGCATCCATCTCCTTTGACTCTTATTCAAATCTTATTGTGAGAAAATGTGTGTCAATCTCTTATGATCTGTCAACATATTAAATTTATCACCAAATAGATAATGACACCATGTATTCAAGGCATGTACAACTGTATCCAACTCCAAATCTTGTGTTGGGTAATTATTCCCATGCTCTCTCAACTAAGATGTACCATAATCAATGGCATGGTCTCATTGCATAGAACACATCCCAACCCATATCCAAAAGCATCACAATACACCACATACCCCTCTCCTGATTCTAGAAAAATCAAGATAGGTGCTGATATCAGGAGAACTTTTAGCTCTTGAAAAGTCTTCTAGAATTCCTTATTCCATTATAATGGAACATTTTCTTTGTCAAATATTTCATTAGTGATGCTAGTCATGAGGAGTCACCCACAAAGCATCAGAAAAAACTAGCTAGACCAAGGAAACATCGTATCTCAAATAAATTATTCGGCAGTTTCAAAGAGATAACATCTTTTATCTTCTCCAGATCTACTAGAACACAATTATTAGAAATAACATGGTCTATAAATAATACATCTTGTACCCAAAAACAACAATTTGATAGCTTGGGATACAGTCGATAATCCCTCAATATTTCCAACATTGTCTCCAAGTATTTCTCATGCTCCGCCTTTTTCCTTGAATGCACCAATATGTCATCCAAAAACAACCCAACAAAATAATCCCTATATCTATAAAATATCTAATTCATCAATTCCATAAATACTGTTGGTTCATTCATAAGACCAAAATTCCTGAATATGTATTCATAGTGTCCATATATTTTTCTAAAAAAAGTCTTCATAATATACTCCTTCTGAACTCGCAATTGATGATATCCTGGTCGAAATACAATATTAGAGAACCACTATGCTCCCCTAAATTGATCAAACACATCATCAATGTGTGGGAGTAGATATTTTTTCTTTAACATAACATGGTTAAACTTATGATAATATACACAGATATTTAGAGTGCCGTCTATATTCTTCACGAACTAGAATCATGCTGCACATGGAGATGTACTGGGCCAAAGGAAACCTTTGTTTCCTGCTCCTCAAATTGTACTTTAAATTAAATTAATCTTGTTGGTATCATCCTATAAGATGAAAGGGTAATAGGACTAGTCCCTGGAAGGAGAACAATCATAAACTCAACTTCCATTATAGGTTGTAACCCTAAGATTTTATTTTGAAAGACATCTAGAAATTTATCCATGGTTGTTGGAAAACTGGTATCTTCAATCTCTTCCATCAATGCTAAAGTTCATACCACCAACTAGGAAGTGATCATTCCCACTACAGGTTCCAACAAAGTCACTACGCTGTTCATTATAATCCTCTCTCCTCTAAAGATATTCACAACATAGTCCTCAGTTCGGAAGTAAACCATTATTCTATAACAGTCAATGTGAGCCTTGAATGTTGTTAACCAATCCATATCTAAGATTACATCATAGAAATATATCTCCAACACTGAGAAGTCACATTTCATCTTAGTTCCATTAATAGTTATCAAACATTCTATTCATAGGAAGGCTTTACATTATTTTCCCAAAGAGGATTTAGATGTTTTAACACTGAGGGAATCATATCTAGTTTTAAACATAACAAATCAATAGCATGAGAAGAAATAAAGGAATGAGATGCACTAGTATCAAAAAACTCTTAAAAATGGTATAATTCTAAAGGATCATACCTGTCACCATAGATAATCTAGCTTGATCATCTACCATCATCTGATAAACTCCATAAAATTTTCTCATCACTACACTCTGCTTCTTATTACATTGATAATATTTCCCTTGTTGAGGAGTCATGGTGCTCCTAGAATCACCGTGGCTAGCTCTTCTATTTTGGTAATATTGATTCTGCTTTACTCATTTTTTCAAAGAATATGATGAATGTGACACCAGAGAAGTGTCTCGAGCACCTATTCATGGTGCACTGCGACAATATCTCTTAAGATGTCCCATCTTATTGTATTTATTTCATGCTCTAGGTGGGCTTGTACACTCTCGCTTAATGTGGTCAAAGGAACTACATTGGAAACATCTAGCTTAGCTCTTCTGTCCCGAAGGTAGGTTCACTCATCTTTTCATCTGATTCTACGTCTCGTTCCCTCCTTGTAAATAGGTCTCCCTCTTCCACTTTCTCCCAGCATTAGAGTTCCCTCCATTTCCTGTAGGTATCATCATACTTCCTCCTCCTACAAATCCTAAGATATCACATTCAGCCATTGTCACTCTGTTCACTATCTCTTTATAATCTGTAATATAGAGCACCAAAATATTTTAGATAATCTCCTTCCTTAGCCCTTATTCAAAAAATCATGCCTTCAAGGCTACACTCACAACAACTTCAAGAGAAAAGTGCACTAAATGCATGAATTTAGCCGAATATTCTATGATAGAGAGATTTTCCTACTTTAGGTTGAAGAATTATATCATTCTCTAGATCCTGATTGTGTGAGGATATAATTGTTTATCAAAAAATTCCTCAAAATCCTCTCAAGTAATGCCTTGATGCAGTTTAGCTTACACTTCCAGATCCTACCACTAAAGTTCAGGATCCTCTAGAATATAAGTCACCAGATTGACTTTTCAGTCCTATAGAGTGCTGAGGAAATAAAATATATGATTCATCCTATTCATCCACACCTTCACCTTTTCAATTTCAGAATCACTCCAAATGATGGTTGGATTATACTTTATGAACTAGATGTTATGATCCACATTCCTTGGCTTATTCCTCTAGTTTCTTATATCCATAGCTTAAACCACTTAAATGATACTCTAAACTAGCTCTTGGTTCACATGTGTCTCTAGTGAAACCACATTTTCCACATCTTCTTCTGGGTGGTTTCTACGACACCTACCAGGTTCTATTTTCTAATTAAACAACAAACTCTATAAGTCTCACTCTCTATAAATTTATGGTTCAGCATTTCAAAATCTAGCACATTAACTATCACAACATTAATTTCTAAAATCAAACATTTTTTGAAAACATGAAACTTTTTTATTGAAGAAATTTTTTTTCAAAATATATCAACTATGCTCTTTTAAAATTATTTTATTTTAAAATAACCTCATTCTTTTCCAAAATCAGCACATTTTCATTAAACATAAATCATTAATCTAAATTAAATATGTAATCTTACTCGGATGTCATTTCTCTACAATTCTTTTCATGATCATCTCATTGGATAAACCCATAACAATAATATTTCCATTATCCAATAAGTGTCTCCAAAATTTTAATATACCCAACTATATGATAACTTTATGTTTTACATAAAAAGGTTAGCTACATCATTTTATGATCTACATTTCAAGTCCCGAAAATCCTTTTCATTTTTAAAATCACAACCCAAGGAATAAAATAGAATGACTTTCAACTCAAATACCAAGAAAAATATTAATACATATTCCACAATTAAAGTAAAAAGTTGATACCACTTATCTCAAACAAGTTTTTGGATCTAACAAACGGATACCATTTGTAATTACCCACATTTTCTTATTGGATTGATAATAAAATGAACCATTACTAGGCATTAAGAGACATCCCCAAGATGCCAAATCCTGGAAATAAATTCCAAAGGGTTTCAATTGCAAGTGGGGGATGATTTACTCTTTAATAAATAAACCACTAAGGAAACAACCATAACCAAACAACTGCTATATAATGCATGATAAAAAAATATAACTCAACAATCATCTTTAAAACAAAACCATACAAAATAATGATACAATGGAATACAAATAAACTATAAAATTTAACTACATAATAACATCTAAGGACTCCAATATGACCACAATAATGTACACTCTGAATACTCCTAGCTCCAACATCACAAAACAACCCATGTATCATGAGGTGGTGCTAAAAAGGTGTGATACTTTACCATTTCCCATATCCTGGAAGATTGCATCTGTAATAACACCAAAGTGTCATGTTAGGGGTCAATATAACACTCAATAGGCTTTCCCCATTGGCTTCCCTACTCACACCACTAGGATTGAATGTTTAGAAATATTAATATAAAAAAATTATATAAAAATGTTTCACAAAACAGTTTATAACTAAATATAAACAAGTCTCAAGACCATTTAAAACCAAATGTAAACAAGTTCTATTTTCAAAAAATTTATAACAAGTCACATTTTTTAGAAAAAAAACCAAATAGGGATTTAAAACCATTTCTCATTAACATTTTGGCATATTAATTCCCTTCCACTTATTCACACATCCAACTACGAATTCTTAATTATGAATGTTCCATACTCATGAGCGGTCTCTCATCGGTCTACCATGCCAACACATGAAAATTACACCCCATGGTACATTACCCATTTTACACTAAGAATAAGATTATATTCCAACCAAGCCTTAAAAATCCATTATAAACACAAACCACTATTATGCCAAAAACCATTTCAATAAAATTGTTCTTTTGTTAGAACTAGTTAGACAAACCAATTCTAATAACCCATTCCATTTCAATAAAATCATTCCTTTTTTTGAAAACATTTTTATCAAATCCATTCAAAATTATTCCAGGGAAATCCCATTTTAAAATCCACATTTTAAAATCATGAATCAAACAATTTAATCAAAAGCACCAAGTTTTCGGATTTTCCAAAACCATCACCAAAGAGGGTTTCTAGAAATCATAATTAATTAAATTTACAATAAAATCTACCCAAATCAATAAATATGAAATAATTACATGCAGTTAAATTAATAGGAGTCAATAGTAAAGCCACCTGCCTCAATCGTTTTGAAGAAAATTGAAAACGAACGAAGAATGCTCAAGAAAATCGGGTCAATTCTCAATGAAACCACATTATATCTCTTCTCCTGCCAAAAAAACACCAAATATCCTCAAATTTGGAATCCAAAATTTTATATACAACCATAATAGACATATATCTAAGAAACTGAGATGATAGATTATGTATATCTATGTATGTCTAAGAAACTGATCAAGAACTATCACAAACCATAAGAGTCCACCTTCGAATCACCCAGGGAATCCTTCTTATTTCCTTCGGATCAATGGGAGAACCTTCTCTATCCATATAAGAAGAAAAATCCCATGTTAGAGATGGTTTGGGGAAAATCGAGTAGACTAAAGGAAAGTCCGAACTAGATCCACTATTAAGGAGGTGGTTTTTAATTTGCGCTCAGTTAGGCCACACTATTAGGCAACCCATACACTGACCATGTGTTACCTACTACCTTACATATCATACCACATGGCCTCCTCACATGGCCTCCCAAATGGTGTTCACTCCATGTTTAAGCTACTGTCCATAATCTACAATTTCACATGGTTTCTACTCTGCTTTTTTCCATGGTTTAGAAAAACTTTGCGCAGCCCATGCACCTATCCTTTACCTCAAAAAACATTTTGAAAGTTCAACCAACTCACCCAACTCTCCCATCCTTCACCCTTAAACTATATAAAAAAATCACAATGTAACTGTTACATACAAAAAAACCCTGGGTACTACACATAACATATACAAAAATGTTTCATTGAAGTTATTTCTTATATAAATATCTATATCTTTACACTGGATTCTTCTACATAAACTATATTGATATCCTTAAACTCAAAAGTATCTTATTTGAATGGTAGATGAACTTCAAGAATACATTAATTTTTTTCACTACATGAAACTAATATTCAAAAAATCATTAGAACCTTTTCATATGGATTCTTCTCTACTAAAACACTAAATAGATAAACACTAGATTTAAACTAAAAAACAGAGTCATTTTTACCTTTATTATTCATCTCACCAATTCATCTCTCTTAAACTAATAATATAATTATGTTTTCTCTTTCCTCCTTTACTTCAATACCCATAACACTTCAACATAAAAACCGTATCCGCTTCCTTTTTCTAATTTTCTTTTGGTTATAGTGGATTTATCTTCTTTCTTATTCCTCTTATACATAGATAGACATACTTAATCTTATCACACTCAATTCCTAACAAAAAATCAATCTCTTCATGTAAAACACATAAATATTATTTATTTTTATCTATACTGGATGATATATTTTAGATTTGGATCTTATTTATTTGTGTGTTCTTATCACGTTTCTAATAATGGATGTACTTTAAGAAATGAGTTCTAGCTAAAAGGTTGTATGTATAATCCACACATCCCTTTTCCTCTTCTTCCACGATCTCCATATTAATCCCATTTAATAGAATCATGTGGGATTGTTTCTTATTTTAATTATCTTCTGATTTCTAAAAGTATTAAAAAAAATTACTACACATTATTTTCCTCATCATTTTTTGAAACACTGAAAAATAAGTTTAGAACAAGTCATCAACACACTTATATTCTTTTCTCAAAATGTATTCCACAAAATATTCACTTCAAAACAATCATAAAAAATTTACATCAAATACAATACAAAAATTATAGCATTGGCATGAAACTCATTTTAGTCTTGGGTGGATTCCTAACCTATCTTTTCTATTCTTCTCAAACTATCAAATAACCTATAATCAACATCATTTAAGCACTGATAATCAACATCTCAGGCTTTGATTGTTCTTTATCTACATTATCATTGAGAACGTATTAACTCCTTTTTCAGAATTAAATAATATATGTAGTTGAAAAATTCCTTAAACATTCTATAAAACAATCTTGGATCATGTATTTATAAAGAATAATGATGTTTAGAACATGATATACCAACCCAAGAATATTTAGAATTTAATTTCCTCAAAAACTATAAATTCTAGAAAATTTGTCTTTCCTTTAGCTTTGACGTTCCATTTTCCTCGATGAATATCAACATAAATGTTTCATTCTTGAATAAATAACTAATATAATTTTTTCTTTTTTTTTAATCCTTAAATAATGTATTTTCATCATCTGAAGTTGATTTGACCTTATAATAAATAATTTTAGAAATCTGTAGTGTCTTACCTAATATGTTTGTGAAATTTATTTATGTGAGTTTCTATTTTCATACATGGATTTAACTATGTAAAATTAAACCACATTAATTTTCATACATCGATTGTCATTCACGATTGAGTATATCTATATTAATTTTCACATATGGAAAAAATTACATACATGGTACATGAAATTTTTGGATTTAGTTCTGTTAAGAACTATACACACATGAATCTTTATACATGTAGATTCTCATACATGAATACTTGTCCATTTCTCAAGAATTTCATTCTTTAATCATTTAAAATGAAGCCTCCTCCAAATAAATTTCAACAATTCTTATGAATTCATTAAAAAAACTTTAGTGATTTATGAATCCTTTAAAATCCTTTATATTAGTTTAAAATAAATCACATTGATACAATATATAAATCACAAACCTATTCAACCTCCTCTCATTACACAACAGTTGTTGAGCTTAACTCACCAGCTGCAATATTTACCCATTCAAAAAAAATAAAAGAATCATTGAATATTCTGATGTAAGTGATTGTTTAAAATCCAAATAAGAAAGACATCATCACGAATTAATTTCAAATTTTATGTCTATTTATTATTATTGAACAAACTAAAAATTAATTAGTATTACATTATTTAGAAAAAAAATCACCTCGAAACATAAAATAGATGGGAAAAGTGATCTCCAATTTCGATGAGCATCATAAATAATCTTAAATCACATTTCAAAATTTATGTTTTAGACCATGAATATGAACATCAATATGATCATGTTTACAAGGCTGTTATGAATTCTTCCATCCCAATATTCTAAACATCCAACTATTCAATCAAATTTCCCTGTATCTATCATTGGATAAATTGGAAAAAAAACTCGACCCGAACTCATAGGTAGTATAAATTATTCCTTACTAAGTGGATACTCATTCCTTCACCTAGTTTATCACTTTTTTATCATATCATTTAAAAATATAAACCTTACCAATAGATAACAAATACAATCCTTAAACCAATGGAACTTCAATAAACCCCTTTAGATTTCTTTTAATTACCAAATTAACTCCAAAATTAAATTTCATTCATCTCCCCCTAATTGAAAATTATTAAAAAGGTGGGAGAAAATTTTTCTCCCATTTTTAGATGTGAAAAAGTGGAATATTAAACTAAACATCTTATTTAATTATGGATTTTAAAATGTTCTAATTTTGAAAAGAGTGGAATTTTCTAGATACCAATTGAAAAGTATAAATCTTTATTCCATTTGTAAATTAAAACACCTTCAACCAATATGGAATAACCTTACACAGTTCTCCAAAATCTATAGAAACTCTTTTAGAGAATGAATTTATCTTGTTTCCCTGTTCATTAGTTTCAAGTGACTGTAAAAAATAAAAATAGGCATAAAAACTATCATAATTATCCTAGCATCACATTTTTCTTAAGTTGGGAATCATCAATAAAAAAATCAATGTTCACATGGGTAAACCTGGTTTGGAAAGCACGAGTTACTAATTTAGATAAAAAAATATTTCCATTATCAAACACCTATGTGATACTAATAGATTATTAGATTATCATTTCTCATTATAAGGTAAATCTATTAGATTATCAATAAATTTTTGTAAATATGGACTCATTCTAAAAAAATATGTCATAAAGTTTAATTTAAAGAAATATAATTACCCTTTTTTATAGTACAACACTCCCTCCTAATAATTATAATAATAAAAAATAATTAAAGGAAAAGGAGAGGGAGTGTGAGGTGAAAAGATTATTGTATGTTAGGTCTATATAGATTCTATAATTTACAAATATAATAAATATCTATCATCCTTTACTTCTTAAATTTCTCCCCGCCCCCAATGGTTGAATTTTGTACTTCATCTAGATCCAATGTAAACTACATCTCATTAATTTGTTTTATTAGTATCATAGTATTTACTGATTCTTTTTCAATCATTTCCTTTGATCCAATTGTAAAAAATTCATTCTCCAAGGTTCTATGAATAAGGGTAATTCTCTGTTGTATCTATGAGGTTTATATTTTTTCCTCAACCCATTTTAATTTTTTAATGAGGATCTCAAATTTATAACATTATTCATGTTTTCATCCACTTTATGATTCTAAAATTGAACTCCTTACGGAAAAATGGATTTAAACACCTGTGTGGATTTCTTATTTTCATCATATTTGACACTAGGGGTCATTGGTGCATTACATGTTTTCTTTAATAGCTCCATCCATTCTGTTAGTCTAGTAATACACTAGTTTGAGAGCCTATATCTTGATTAAACCTACTACACACTATTTATTCCATCTTTGAGTTACCACTCTTGATAATCTTCTCATATTTCATCAATTAATTATGGGGAGTGGTTTATTAACTTTTCCGACTGACTCACACCTCAATGAATAATTAATTTTTTCCATTATCTTGATTTGTTATCGTGTACTTCTCCTCTAATAAACATGGGATCTATATTGGATTAATATATACCAATATTATTTATATGATTAGACTTCAATTTTTTAATGTTAAAAAATTATTCCTATATTTTCAAATAAATTCTTCTTATTTTGTGAAACATATTTCTCTTTTATATTATATCCTTACTCACTTTTAGATTCCCCCATCACTTGAATTTATTTTACATACATATTCTGACATATTGCTCCAAATATATATATGAAAATATTTTAAAACCTTTGGATTCACTAATAATAGCCTACAATCCTCTTTATTTTATTTTTTAGTAGGCTTCCCAAATTATTCATATTTACATTTTAATTTTTTTTCAGAAGAATAGCCATCCTTTAGAGTTCATTTTGTGGGGGATGATATTATAGAAATTAATCCCTTACACCATTTATATAATGCTGGTTTCGCCATAATTTTTGTACTTCTAAATTTTTACAATTTTTTTGACCTACACTTCTAAAGAAATTAGATTTAGTACAAACAGATTCAATAATAAAATGGCATACATTTTCAAATAGCCATAGGTGAATGATTCTTTAAATTATCTTTGGTTTTCTTTTATACCATTACGATCCATCATTGATATAGGAATCACTTAAAATTTTGGAGTGGAAATATACTTGTTCTCACTATATGAGTAATTACCAACTTTGTCTTCCAAATCTTTGAATTTTATTTTATGCTTTAGAAATTTTTGGTTGAGTGAGTTATTTTCAACCGCCATATATCTCAACATGTATTACCTTTATTTTTCCTCTTTTTTAGTATTATATTTTCGACTTATATGGAAGAAATTTTCAAGATATTTGATTCTTTTATATCACACTTCTAACTAAGAATCGTTGACCACAAGTTTATCCTTGAATGACTTATCTATACCATGGCTCTTCTCTTGAGATATTTTATTAATCCTAATTTTCTCATCAATATGGAATTGTCGATTATCTTATTCAATTTAAAAATTTTCATTATTAATTTACAAGGAGTAGTCTTTTGTTTTTAGTTAATTTTTTAAAGAATTACATTTTTGTAACTACCCAAAAAATTTCATTTTCATTCATTTCTTGTCTTCAATAATTTTTTATACTTAATCATCAATATTTTTAATAGACTCAAATATATGATTAAGAAATTTGGTGGGAACTCTCTTCATGTATTCCAAAACAAAATAGTAGTGATAATCGGTAAAATTAAATCATTTTGTATCATCATATATTGAACTACTAAGTCTACCCTAACCACCTTTAGCTAGTGGATATTATTTTATTTTTATTGAGGTTCTCTTAAATTTAATTGCCTATTTTATTCTCATTTTTTCCATCACCGTGGGTGAGACTTCCGCATCTATAAAAATAGTACTAGTTTCTGATTTTTTTCTTCTGATGTTGTTAAACCATCTCAAACATACACTTTATAAAATCAAATTAATTTTTTTGTGTCCTCCAAAATAATCCCAATTAGAGAAATGTTGGATATTATACCAATTGAGATGCCCAATTGGACTAGTGTAGACACCCAATAGTTAGAGTGAATCATGAATTTCATAATTTATACCAAATTACTAACTATCAGGAAACCCATTTGGAATATAACCTTTATTATGGGTTATTTATTATATATATATATATATATTCTATTTAACCCATCAATCATGAACCACTTGGAATGAATGTAAATATATAAATAATAATATAGAATTTTTACATGTTTTGGTACAAATACATACTACTTGCACTGATTTGATTTTCTCCCCAATCATGTATTCTCCACTATAATATGGTTTCGATTACAATGGGTGGTTTTTCCCACACCAAAATAGACTCTAAAAGTGTTTAAAATTCCTATTCCTCACATGATTTCTCATTATAGTATATCAGTATACCTCTTTAACAACTTTACATTATAGTTATTGAGTCTCATAGTGATTTTCTTGTATACGCTAAGTGGAAAAGGTTTTATTGTGTCTCGCTTTATATTTGCCTGTATTAATTCGAAGTTTTTTACTTTTAAATTTATAAATATATCTCCACGTGAATATTTTACATAAATTATATAGATCCCTTCAAATCAATAGTATATTCTTCGACTAGAATTTCATCATTAAGAATACACTACACCTTTGCCAATTTTTGAAACATAAATTCACAGATCCTCAAAACCATCTCATCTGGATTCCTCTCAAATTAAACACCCAAATTATAGAAATTAGATTTAAAACTCCATACAATAGTTTATCATTCTCTATTATAATTTCAATTACTTCATCTCTCCCAAACTAATATCATAATGATTTTCAGCTACCTTTTCTTCTTTAATTTGATACCTAGAATATCTTAAATTTTAAAACCCTCTAAAATTCATTATTAATATTCTTCTACTTCATTACTACAAGTTATAGTGTCTTCATATTATTTCTAATTATTGGATAGATCTATAATCAATCTTGACATACTCTGTTCATAACATGAAACCACCTTTTTCATGGAAAATAAATAACACTTGTTTTATTTCTCTCTAAGTTGACAAAAAACATTACATATGAATAATTATTTATAGGTTCTTCTCAAATTTTTATGAATGGAAATAATTTAATAAATTTATTAAAGAAAATTTATAGCTCTCATTGGCCACAATCCCTTTTTCTGTTTGTCCTGAAATTTACATATAAATCTTATTTAAGAGCATTACATGGGAGTGTTTCTCATTTTCATTAACTATCAATTTATAATAGTATAAAGAAATTTCCACGCACTTTATTTTCCATATAATTAAAGAAAATTCTCCAAATAATATTCATAAAATTTACTTAGTAAGATCAACTCTTTTTCTCGAAATTTCTTCAACAAAATCCGCACTTCAAAAAAATCATCACAACTGTATAAAAAATACAACGGAAAATATATATCTGTTTAATAAATTTTTTTTCATACTTTGGTGTTTTTATAAATTCCATTTTTATTTTCTTCTTGAACAATTGAACAACCTCATATCAAAATCATGTAATCACTAATAAACAGTAGCTCGAGCTTCAACGATACATTATCTGCATTATTCTAGGAAACCTGATATATTTTTTCCATCATAAAATAATATTTTTAGTTGAATACTTCAATTAATTTTCTATAAAAAAATCTTATAACATAGATTCAAAAAGATTAATGGTGTTCAGCACTTGAACAAACAGAACAAGAATCCTTATATATTAATTTCATAAGAATTTATAAATTATAGAAACTCCAATTTTCATTTACCTATGATCTCACCTTTCTATGGATGAAGATCAGACTCTACAATTTTAAATCTTTGATCATACACAAATATATATGATTTTAATGTTTTAATCCTTTACTAATGTCTTTTTTACCCTCTAAAATTGATTTATCAACAAAATAATCAATTCACAAAATCTCTAATATTTAACCTAGTATGTATGAAAAAATTCCCTTACACGAGTTTCTATTTTTATATGCGGGTTTGTATTGGTAACATTAATCGATGAAAAACTTAATATATGTATCTTCACATACATGGATGAATAAAATGGCATACTTTTCCTAGTCCACATACATCAGATCAATTTCCTACATAAATCATGAATGTTGATGAATTGTCTATGTGGGACACATATGATTATGGAAATCCTCATATGTGGTTGATTCTTATTATGGTGATCTTCATATATGCAAAAAATATCATATTTAGTGACTAAAATTTCTGATTTTTCTTACATGAATAAATTTGAATACGTGAATCTATATATGTGGTGATTCATGTATGTGAAGACTTAAAGATTTTTCAAAAATTTCAGAACAAGATAATTTTAATCTACGGATCCTCCAAATCAACTATATCAATTCTTATAAACCCATAAATAGTTCAAAAGCACCTCAGATAATCTAAAAACCCTTCTCACCCCACAATTCCCAAGAATACACAATGAAGAAATCTCTAGCTCACCATTTTCTTTAACTCGTTCTCATGATACAACAGTAGTTGAAGATAACACAATGACATCAATATTTAATAATTTAAAATCCAACAAAAATTACTGAATATTTAGATTCAAGTGATTTTTGAAATCCAAGTCAGTAGTGCATCGTCATAATTTTATTCTATATTTAATATTTTTGTATTCTTTATAAATAGCCTCATCCTAATGTAGTGTATTTTTTTTAGAAAATCCATCTTAGATGGTAAAATAGATGTTATTAGTGATCATAATTTTTGAAGGGTCTCATATATCGAATTGAATTAAATTTCATACATGTTGTTTTAGAAAATCGAGACCATATTCAACATTATTAGGTTTTTAGTCTTGCAAGGAACTTTAAATCTTGGTTTTCAAAGCAAAAACCACTTCAATCACCTCTCCCAGTTATATATCATGGAAGAACCTAAAAAAACTCTTCCCAAACATAGGTAAAGTATCACTTCGTATTTTTTTGTGTGGAAATGAAATATACCATCAAGTTGATCACCTTTTCAATGTAAAACTGAATGTGTAAACAAAACAAACATACAACAAATGAAATCAACAACCCAAGGGAACTTCACCAAGGTAACCCAATTTCTAAGAAAAGGTAGTGTAAGGATTTAATATAAAAAAAAATATAATTTAGATATGTTTTAAAGATTTTTTAATCTTTTTATCCTAGTTTTCTTGAACATATCAAAACTATCTTTCAAGTATTTCATGAATATTAATTTGATTCTGTTTTTTGTTTGGGTGTGTTTTAGACCATTCAGAGATGGGGATTCATTGTTAGGGAAAATAAACTAATGTTTGGGGGTGTATGTTTCTTTGAATTAATGGAGATTAGATATACATTTAAAATAGTATTTGGAGGATATAAATATATTTATAGGAGTTCTATGCATGGTGTTTCTTCTATTATATCAAATCAGAGATATTTACGCTACAAATGTCAAATTACAACTTAAATTCAATAATGGGTACAAGCGATAGAAATTCTTTGGGCTATAAAACCTTTTATTCTATAAATTTTTTTTACACCATAAAACCCATTCTTACTCTATAAAATCATCACTTATTATAATTTAACCTATGGAAAAATTTTTTTAGTGTACATGTTTTATTGTAAATTTACTTTGTAAGAGTGATATTTACATCATAAACCCATATTGCCTAGTGAGAATTATTCTATGCTCATATAACTCCATTTTTCACCTATTGTAGTAGTCCCCCTAAATCCCCAGTGTTCACCCATGTGTTCTGGGTACTTTTTGGATTCTCACTCCACTAGATTTCTTGGAATGATGTGGTTGATCACTAGTGTGGTGGGTGGTCTTTCTTCAGGTATCTATGATGTTCTTTCTCCCTGTTTATATTTTTTGGTCATGGTTTGGCAGTAGTGTGTGCTCAGTTTCTCAATGAATTAATAACTATGATTCGATCTTTATTTATCCTTTAATTTTTTTTCTCTTAATCATTATCTATTAAAGGATGATATTCTTGTTTCCAATCTTTGTTGTCACAGTCGGTTAGGTTTCCAACTTTCTTGAGTATATTTCACTGAATAATGGGTTAATTATTAAAGTTTTATCTATTATTTTCTATTACATTGATGTTATTAAATGAAAATTGTAACGACCTAAACTTTTTAATTATATTTATTTGTTAATTTTGTGGGTATAATTAAAATGTGATCATTTTGCTTCAACTGTTATTACCGTTGGTCAATATAATCATTGGAAACTATAATCTTAACGATGTGTTTTTATAAATACGATTATCTTGGTTAATTTATTCAGAAAGAGGATTGAATGGCCTAATCCAGTAGACTCGAGCCATATGAAGCCCATCTGTTAGAGCTTGGAAAGGAGGTAGCATCACTGGGCTTTGCTCTGGACCAAGCCCAAGATGAACTTCAACGTATGAAGCTTGAATAGAATCACATAAGGGAGAAGTTCAAGCTGATATAAATCACTACTCGGGAAATGTTGTTCAATCCACCCCAATATTTTATCACCATAGCACACTTAACAATTAGGTCATATGCCAGTGTAATAAGGGGCTATGTAACGAGACCTTATTTTCTTTGTGTAGTCTTATTATATAAATAAACTTGTTATTTCATCTTATGGAAATGTTTTTGAATTTCAAATATCCTGATAAATATAGGATGTGTCTTATTGAAGAATTTAGGAAAAAAGGGTATTTTAAAATATTTTTGTATTCATTAAATAATTATTAATGGGAAATGATTCTCAAAAAATGGTCTTCTACAGTTATGATCAGTGAGAAATTTAGAGTCTAATAAGATCAACTTGGTTTTTAGTGAATAGTAAAGTAGGAATAGTAACATACACATATGAATAGTAATGAATAGTAATTTTTCCAAAAAAATAGAAACTTCACCCATGAATGTATAAATACATTTTAGACATCTAAAAAGTGATAAAATGATCATAGTTTAAGATTGGGTATTTTTGTACGCCATAAATATTTTATTCACAATTTTATAATTAACATAATTATTTAAAATGGAAATTTATCTTCATAAAATTTAATCATAAATTGTTACTTTATTGTATTATGGTTATATGATAATTTAATGGGACCTTTATTACTTTTTTAAGGTGTTACAAAATGAGTTATGGTTTTAAAGTTGTATTTTTTGAATAAATAATGATTTTATTTCAAAATTAAATTTAAAATATTGAAAAAATTATTTTCATAAAATTGAATTCATTTTTGAATTCAATGCATCGATATTAGGTTAGGGTGAATTGTTAAAAATTTTCTAAAACAGTTGAATTATCGATGAATAATAAAAATGCAGTTTTGAGTTTCGGGTTATTAATGACATCATTAATGATGTAATAATTATGTAAGCTTTATGGTCGACTTATGAATAGTGATATATTCTATAAGGTGTCCCAATTATCCAATACCATGGTCAAATACCATGGTCAAGGCCATGGTTTTGCAAATACCACCGATGAGGTGTCCCTTTGAAATTAATAATTTATTCACTCACTTTTTCTACAAATACCAAGCCATTTCTCTCATTCATCTCATTAAAAAATCATCCTCGACAATGTTATGGTCTCATTACCTCCCAATGAGTCCTCCCAAGGTTCCCTCAAGCCTTCCATGGTCCCCAACATCATGCTTTCGAAGTTACTCTTCAAGGTAAGGGATCCTTTCACCCTCCTCTTTTAAGTCATCAATTCCTTTATGTTGTGTCTTCTAGTTTCTATCTCTTTATGTTTAGAGTATGTTCTTATATGTTCTCATTAGTATCCATTTCATTTCTAATTGTTGATAGACCCTTTCTTCTCTCATCAATTTGTTTTCTGAATTTTTAAGTGATGCCGTTAGGCTGCCAAATTTCTCGTAAAAGAAATAGCATCTTCTCCTACGTTTCAAGTTTTCTTTTCTTGTGGTATGTCATTAAAATATCCATACCATGTTCTTACATCCATGTAATTATGTATTTATATTGTAATATGAGTTATTTATGAGTGTTTAAATCTTGTACCCTCTCTTTTTATTATTTTCTAAAACCATGCTTTATAGTCGTTATGCTGCAGAAATTTCACATCAAAATATCTATCTCTTTCTCTCAAGAAATTATATTGTTTATTTATGTGACTACCCAGACCTATTTCGTTTCTATGGGTGTTAATAAATATATATAAAGGATATATTTTAATCTAAAATGGACATACATATAACCCTCACACCCTTTCCTTGGGTTATAAATGATATAATGATCTTATTTTTAAGAACTTGTAAAACTTCACGATTTTGAAATGAAACCCATTTATTTTATTCTCTATGGGTTATTTATGAAATGTTTTCTTATGATCAATGTGGATAACATGAAAATAAATATATATTAAGTGTTCACCCTGATAGATCTCTAATGCATTGGGTAAATAATTAATCTCTAGAGATGATAAGTTTCACGATACCTTGGTGAATAACCTTGGTAATTTTTAGGACACCTCGGGGATAAACCTTGGTGATATGTTCTTGAATGTCTAAAAGAAATGCTGAATCCACGTATTCAAGTTATGATTCATGTTTTTTTATCATGGTATTCCTATTCTTCCATTTCTCATGCATTTATGAATTTTATCATGTTCTTATTAATATTTCTCAAGATCACATGTCAACTGTTTCACTTGTTTTCTTTACTGAGCCTTCTGCTCACCCTTTTCTTTGATGTATGTCTCTAGTTTATGAGATGTAGTAATTGTACATATGTTGAACCTATAATGAAGCCTTACGAGTGGCTTAAAAGAATTTTTTATGTTGTTTTTATGTATTATGTTCCTAGTTTCCAAGACAATAGACTTTAAATATCCTCTGTTAGTAAAATGTAATGAAAAGTTATGTAATATTAAGGCGGGATTCCATAGCTGGTATCAAAGGATTCTTTAGTTATTTATGGAAATTAGGCTACAAAATCCTTAAGAAGAATCCTATAGAAAAGTTTAAAAATACGAAAACTTCTTGGTATTTTGGTGAATATTAAGTAAATGGTTTATCAAGAAAATACATCCTTGTCTGGATACGAGCATGTAGAGGCGGCTCTAGCAAAGATATACATAGGTTTAAAACCCAAAAACACCACATTGAGCTATACTCGAACGGGAACTAGTACACGACAATGGGCCTTGCTGCACTCTTGGTTACGATACTCTTGGGGGATATGTTTGGTTAATATCAAGATTTTTATGAATCATTATGAAGGAATTATAGAGAAATATAATTGTTTAAGTATGAAGTTTTAATACATAGAATCCTTTATAGTTAAAATATTCGAAAATGAAATAATTTTCTCACTAATGTTTTAATCTTTTAGAAAATGGTGGGAAATAGGAGGAACCGTTCAAATGGTGATCGCAATGGACCATGCACTAACGACTCTCCAATGGAATCCGGAATGGAAAAATTCATGAGAATGATGAACCAACTGACTCAAGTTATGGGAAATAACTTGAATCAAGCTGAGAGACCGATCTCACCGTGAAAGGGAACAAAATTTTGTTGAGTCCTTTATGAGTCAACAACCACAAACCTTTAGTGGATAGACTAACCCATTGATTTCTAAGTAGTGGATCAGCTCTATCGAGAAGATCTTTTCAGTGCTCTGCAGTTTAGAGCAAGAGAAGGTCACCCTGGCTATCTACTGCTTAGAAGGAAAATCTGATCAGTGGTGGGAGCTAATTAAAAACACGAGGCAAAGAGTGGAGTTTGAAGCTATGGAGTGGGAAGAGCTCACAGAAATGTTCTTCAATAAATATTTCCCTTGATCCATGAGAACAATAATGGAGAATGAGTTTTTCAAGCTAAAGCAGAAGGAGAACGAATCTGTCAGAAGCTATGAGATGAAATTCACCTGACTTTCACGTTACACCTCTAGGATTGTCATGGATCCCAATGGAAAGGTTGATAGATTCTTTGGTGGAATGAGACCTCATCTGTGGAAGAATCTAGCCAACCGAGATTATGAAATCTATTAGGATATTGTGCGAAGTGTGATGAAAGTCAAATTGGAGTTTGGTGAGACGTAGTGGTCTCAAAAATCAAACGACAAAAAAAGATCATTGGATCCCAGCATAGAGAGGGGCTTTGATCAAGGAAGAGGAGTCAAGAAATAACAACATCCCACGTGTAATAAATGTGGGAAGAAGCATTCGGGGAACTGCCTGCTTGGGAGAGGGAAATGATCCAAGTGTGGAAGAGATCGACATATTGCAAGGAATTGTCGTTGTGTGGTGAAACCTCAACTCCAAAACACTAACAACATGGGGAAGATGGTGTAGGACCTCCCTGATGTCCAGTTCATTAATTATTGACAACTTGGGAACTTTTCCAATCACTATCCAAATCTGAGGGTAGTGGTGGGGAACCATTATCAGCTTCAGAAAAGGCTAAGAGATCAAGGTTGTGCTTTTTCTATCACGACAGCTGAAGTTGAAGATCCTAATGATGTGGTAGCAGGAAATCTTTTTGTTCTATCAAAGCTGGAAAGTACTTTGTTTGATTCTGGTTCTACACATTCCTTTATTTCCTCCGTGTTTGCAATGAATTTAGAATCAACCCCCGACTTGCAAAAAGTAGAGTTATTAGTCAACACTCCTTGTGGGATTATCCAAGAATCATCAGTGTTTAGAAACTCTAGTATGTACTTTGGTGAGCATAATCTTATCACAAGTCCAGTCGTCATTCCCATGGTGTAATTCGACATTATACTAGGGATGGACTGGCTCTCAATGTATAATGCTAAGATCAAATGTAGATTTAAAGAAATCTCAATAGTATTGAATGGAAAACCTACAGTTATCTTCTAAGGAGAGATATCTCAACCTGATATTTGTCAAGAAGAACCTTCTATATCCTTCTTTATGGAATTGATCAGTGAATAAGAAGAAAAATGAAATGAGATTTTGAGGATAGATAATGTACCCATCATCCAAAAATACATTGACGTATTTCCTGAGGAGTTGTCTGGACCTCCCCCAGAATGAGAGGTAGAGTTCTCCATTGAACTCGTACTTGGATCTCATCTAATATCAAAGACCACGTATAGGATGGAAAATGTGAAGCTGGAGGAATTAAAGAAACAACTCCAAGATCTTTTGGTGAAGGGGTTTATCCGACTGAGTGTGTCTCCTTGGGGAGCACATGTTCTCTTTGTGAAGAATAATGATGGATCGATGCAGGAATGCATTGATTATAGGGAACTAAACGCAATCATAGTAAAGAAAAAATACCCTCTTCCAAGAATTGATGACTTATTTGACCAACTTCATGGGGCTCAATTCTTCTCTAAGATTGATCTTCGATCTGGTTATCATCAATTAAGGGTGAAGAAAGAAGATATTCCAAAAACTACCTTCTAATAAAGATATGGGCAATATGAGTTTGTTGTTACACCTTTTGGACTAACTAATGCACCAGCTATTTTTATGGATTTGATGAGTATAGACTTTAAAGACTACCTTGATAACATTGTGGTAGTTTTTATTGATGATATTATGATATTTTCTAAAAGTTGTGTGGAGCATGAGGATCATCTGAGAGTTATTTTGAAAACTATACAGAAAGATATAATTTTTGGAAAGTTCAGTAAATGTGAATTTAGGTTACATCAAGTTTCTGTATTGGGGCACATTGTTACCAGTGAAGGAATCACATTTGTCCTTGAAAAAACAATAGTTTTTGAGGAGTGGCCTCAGCCTACAACAATAACTGAGATTCATAGTTTCCTTGGATTAGTGGGATATTATAGGAGGTTTGGAAAAACTTTTCACAACTTTCTAATCCATTAACCAAGTTAACTCGAAAAGGGGTCAAGTTCATCTGGACAAAAGAGTGTGAGGAAAGTTTCCAAGATCTGAAGAAGATATTGGTTACTACACCAGTGTTAACTCTGCCCTCGAGTGGAGAAGGATTCATTATTTTTAGCGATGCAAGTCTGAAAGGGCTTGGGTGCATCCTCATGGAAAATGACAAGGTCATTGCTTATGCATATCGATAGTTGAAGACTCATGAGCAGAACTATCCTACGTATGATCTAGAGCTGGTGGTGGTCGTTTTTGCTCTGAAGATATGGAGGCACTATCTTTATGGAGAGAAATGTGATATATACACAGACCATCAAAGTTTTAAGTATATTTTCACATAAAAGGTATTTAACATGAGACAAAGCAGATGGTTGGATCTCATTAAAGACTATGATTGATCAATTCATTATCATCCTGGAAGAGAAAAAAAATTCACTGATGCATTAAGCAGGAAAGACCCAGTTGTTCTTTCCATGATGAGGATTCAAAAATATCCTCTAATCAATGACCTAGTAAAGTTGGACAAGGGTATTATAAGAGAAGGGACATCATCAACCCTAACCCAAATGATTTCTCAAATGTCATTACTAGAGAAGATCAAGAAAGCTCAGAAAGAAGATCATTTTTTATAGAAGATGTTTGAGGCTGTGAAGGATGGGAAGTTTCTTGAGTTAAATACTGATCAAGAAGGTGTACTGAGATTTTGTACAAGACTATGTGTTCCATCTATTCCAGAAATAAATAAGGAGCTGATGGATGAAGCTCATTGCTCTACTTTCTCTATACATCCCGGTAGCACAAAAATGTATAGGGACCTTAATGATCATTATTGGTGGGATAATATGAAAAGGAAGATTGCTGACAACACTCCAAGGTTCCAGGTATGTCATAAAGTGAAGGAAGAGTGACAACTTCCTAAAGGGGTATTGCAACCACTACCCATACCAGCATGGAATTGGGAAAATATCACTATGGACTTTGTCACTGGTCTCCTGAGAACTTACAAAGGAAATAATTCTATATGGGTTATTGTGGATCATCTCAACAAGACTGCACATTTTATCTCCATTAGAGAAGATTTCCCTATTGATCAACTTTCTAGGATTTGTGTGAAGGAAGTGGTAAGCCTGCATGGAGTTCCACTTTCTATCATATCTGATCGTGATCCAAGGTTCACATCAAAATTCTGGAGAAGTCTACAACATGATCTGATCACTGAATTGAATTTATGTACGACCTACCACCGCCAAAGTGATGGAAAATCTGAAAAGACTATTCAAACACTCAAGGACATGCAAAAAACTTGCTCAGTAGAATTTAAAGGTGGATGGGATCAACATATCTCTTTAGTTAAGTTCTCTTCCAACAACATCTTTCACTCAATCATTCAAATGGCACCCTATAAATCTATATATGGTAAGCGATGTAGAACTCCTACTTGCTGGGATGAATCTGGTGAGAGAAATATTCATGGGCCTGATCTTGTGCAATAGATAACAGAAAGGTCCATGCCATCCAACAACACATTAAGGCTGCTCAGAGTCGGCAAAAGATCTATGTCGACAACTGTCGGCAGGAATTGGAGTTTGTTGTTGGTGTCAAAGTCATTCTTCAGATTTCACCTTTTAAGAGATTCATGAGGTTTGGGAAGAAAGGGAATCTCAGCCCTAGGTACATTGTCCCCTATGAAATCCTTGATCGTGTGGGAGAAGTGGCCTATCAGCTTTCACTTTCTCCAAATCTATTCCAAGTTCATGATGTATTCCACATATCCCTCTTGAGGAAGTACATACCTGACCCTTCACATGTATTAAATCCAAAGGTGGTACAACTGGAACATGACCTCTCTTATGAGGAGTAGCCGGTGGAGATCTTGGATCATAGAGACAAGGTTCTAAGCAACAAGACTACCCACCTTGTTATGGTGTTGTGGAGTAACCAAAAATATGAAGAAGTCACATGGGAATCGGAGGAGTCTATGCGACAGAAGTACCCACACCTTTTCCCATCATAGGGTAGAGATAAAATTTCCGGGATGAAATTTCTTAAGGGGGGAAGAATGTAATGACCTGAAATTTTTAATTATATTTGTTTCTAAATTTTGTGGGTATAACTAAAATGTGACCGTTGTGTTTCGACTGTTATGTGACCATTGTTCAATATGACAATTGGAAACTATAATATTAAAGTTGTGTTTTTATAAATACAGTTATCTTGGTTAATTAATATAGAAGGAAGATTGAATGTCCTCATTCAGTAGACTTGAGCAGTATGAATCCCATCTGTCAGAGCTTGGGAAGGAGGTAGCATCACTAGGCTTTGCTCGGGATAAATCCCAAGCCAAAACGAAATCTCATAAGGGATAAGTTCAAGCTGATAGAAATCACCACTCAGGAAATGTTGTCCGAGCCACCCCAAGATTCTATCACCATAGCACACCTAACACTTAGGACCTATGCTGGTGTAATAAGGGGCTATGTAACGAGACCTTAGCTTCTTTGTGTAATCTTATTATATAAATAAAATTTTTATTTCTTCTTATGGAAACGTTTTTGAATTTTAAACATCCGGATAAATATAGGATGTGTATTATTGATGAATTTAAGAAAAATGGGTATTTTAAAATATTTTTATATTAATTAAATAATTAATAATGTGAAATGATTTTCAAAAAATGGTCTTCTACAGTTGTGATTAGTGAGAAATTTATAGTTTAATAAGACCGACTTGGTTTTTAGTGAATAGTAAAGTAGGAATAGTAACATACCTATATGAATAGTAATGAATAGTAATTTGACCAAAATAATAGAAACTTCACCCATGAATGTATAAATACATTTTAGACATCTTAGAAGAGAAAAAATGACCATAGTTTAAGTTTTCTTATTTTTTACGCCATAAATATTTTTTTATAATATCATAATTAATTTAATAATTTAATATGGAAATTTATCTTCATAAAATTTAATCATAAATTGTTACTTTGTTGTCTTATGGTAATACGATAATTTTATGGGACCTTGAATACATTTTTAAGGTGTTAGAAAATGAGTTATGGTTTTAAAGTTGTATTTTTGGAATAAATAATGATTTTATTTAAAAATTAAATTAAAAATATTTAGAAAATTATTTTTATAAAATGGAATTAATTTTTGAATTCATATCATCGATATTAGTTTAGAGTGAATTTTTGAGATTTTTCTCAAACAGTTGAATTATCAGTGAATAGTAAAAATACAGTTTTCAGTTTTGGGTGTTTAATGACATCATTAACGATGTAATAATGATGTAAGATTTATGGTCGACTTATGAATAGTGATATATTTTATGAGGTGTCCCAAGTGTTTAATACCATGGGAAAATACCATTGGCAAGCCCATGGTTTTTCAAAAACCACCGATGTGGTGTCCCTTGGAAAAAGGTGTAATGGGGATAATTCCTCTACATCAGTTTTTAGGCGTCGGTCAGTAAGGTCTTGGAGTATGAGACCTCCTCATGGCTAGACTCAACCTTGTTTTAATGTGGCGTCGAGACAATATAGAGGACCAAGGGATCCTATTGAGTGGTGATGAAATGAATGTGATGGATGAGCTCACATGGAATGTTATGGATTGACCCAACATGATAAGGTGGGTAGGAAGACAGTGAATGACATTCCATGGTTGAGGAAGATCCATGATTATGGTTCTCCCAGATGAGAAAAGGCTGGCCCCCAGGGAGGCTATTATTGAAGAGGAGGAGGTGAATATCCAAATACTGGAACTATTAGTAGGGTATGACATTATGATATACTTCCAGCACCACCATCAGGTGGCCCATTCCATACTTAGGGAGTTGGTGACTCGGGATCCCAGCAATTGCTAGACATGGAGTCCTATGACCTGTATACACATGAGATTATAATAGGTAGGATATGTTTTTATTATAATCTTTCTTCAATACTAGTAGACACATGTGTGAGTTATTCCATCATATCTTTATATATGGTGTGAGAGTAGGAGATCCTAGTTGATACTTTAGTCTATTATATTTTTATTGAGGTCTCTATAGGGTACACCTGTTTGATATCACTTATATGTTGGAAGTATGAGCTATCTCTTAGTGGGGAGATTTTATCTTGAGACCTCAAGGTAACCATGATGAGACCATATGATGTCATCTTGGTTATAAACCGATTTTCCACTCGTGAAGCAAATTTTGACTGTCACCATTGAAAAATTATATGCCTTTAGATTGATGAGAAATAGTTCTCCTTTTTGGGAGAGAGAGAGACTTCATGGTGGATCGAGTAAGTCTTGTGATAAGGAAGATACACACTATCACTCTTCAGTTTCTGAGTTTCTCCCTTGGTGTAGAAAACTCTTCAAGAATTTGGGTTCGTTTAGTTTTTTGGTATTTTTCATGGATTTATTCCCCAAGGATGTTCTGAGACAACCTCGTTGGAGGGATATGAACATATGCATTTATTACACACTAGGACCATAAATGTATCTTATGAAGAATATTGGATGGAACCTAAAAAGATATAGGAAATCAGAGCATAGTTGGAGTGCCATTAGAAGAAGAGATTTATTAGATGAAGTGTTCCCCCATTTTGGATCTATTTTTTTTAAAAAAGGCATATAAGAACATGCAAGTTTGTGTTAATCGTCATTTCCTAAACCAAAAAATGATAAATTACAAGTACTAATTTTTGTGAATTTAAAACTTCTTTGATTATTATTAAGGTGTGTGTTGGTTCTTAAAGATCAATCTCATGTCTATCTACCATTTATTGAGGATTTATGGGGCTGATATTCTTAGGACTACATTCTAATATCGCTAAAATACAATGAGTTCCCACTGATGAAGTTTAGTGTAAAGAATTTCCCAATAGTGTTTATGGATTTGATGAACATTACCATCTAACCATACTCAAATTATTTTTTTGTTATCTTCATTGATTGTATACTCATAAACTCTACATCATAGGAGGAGTATAACTAGTAGTTGAGGAAGGACTTAAACTTACTTCGGGAGAACCATATTTATGGTAAGATATCAATGTGCATGTACTGGATACTTGATGTATATTTTTTTGGGAATGTAATTTAATATCATAGATTAGATTTAGACCCATTAAATATTGATGTAGTTATTTATGGAAATCCACCCAAGTGTTGTTCGATGGTGTGGATTTTATTAGCTTGGTGGGGTACTATAGGAGGTTCATGAAAGACTTTTCTAGGATTCACACCCCTTTGGCTACACTGAAATTAAAATGGTATTCATTTACCAGGATTGATCAGTGTCAAAGATCTTATGAGGATTTTAGGCATAGGATGACCAATTCCACTATTTTCGAGACCACCAAAGGAGGGTGTGGAGTAATTAGAGTATTTAAATACCTTTATATCTGAGCTCAACTGTGTAGTTTTGGAGAGTAAGGTATTGAACACAAATTGAATAGGGAATCTGAGTCTCCAAGAGTATAATTATGTATATCACAACCTAGAGTTAGTAGCAATGGTAATTTCTATGAATATGTGGAGGAATTATCTTATGGGAGAGTTATTTTTTTACTCATACAATCAGAGTCTTGAGTATATTTTCTCACATAGAGATATCAAATTAAGATAAAGGAATTCTATGTATTTACTATAAGATTATTACTTCAATATAATCTATACTCCTTTTAAGGGAAATGTGGTGGAAGATTATCATAGAAGGAATTCATGTTCATACATGGCGGAGGATGCATCTAATTAGTTTTCTTCTTTGAGGCTAACCCTGGTAGAGGAGAGGGGTGTTATTTTTCTTTAGTCGATGGTGTTGAATCCTCCACTTCATCAGTATGTTTGATAATCTTGGTTGGGATATGTTGAGTATGAGGACCTACATGACCATATCTCCTTAGGTGATTCACCATATGTATTCTCTAGAGGAGAAAATTATGTCATCCTTTTCTAGGGAAGGATGGTGGTTCTAATATTTTTTTTCAGATAAAGTGATGATGTAGATTCACAATTCTTTTTTATCAGTGCATCTTTATGTAGGGAATATGTATAGGGACCATTAATATCATTTTTGGTGGGATGGAATGATGTAGAGCATAGCCATGTTCACCTTTTAATGTCTTATATGTCAGCAGGTGGAGGCTGAGCACCAAGTTCTAGTTGGATTGGTTCATCCTATTGAGAGCCCAAAATTAAAATGGGATAGAATATCCATGAAATTTGTGACAAATTTCTTTGTATAGTGAGAGAAAACGATTCAATTTAGGGGATTTTTAATCATCTTACCAAGTTGTCACACATTCATTCTTTTAGGGAGTAGAGTTCAATGGATATTTTCTGGAATTTGTACATATATGTGATAATCTAGATTCATGGGATGATCCTAAATATTTTCTATTACCATGATGTATGGTTTACATCATAGTTATGGAGGGGAATACAAGATGAATATAGGATGAAGTTGTGGATTAGTATAGTGTTCCACCCTAAGAATGATGGGAATACTGAGCATACTATCTAGGTGATGGAGGAAATGATGAGGAAATGTGTGTTGAACATTGGATAGAGTTGGTAGGATCAATTGTAGTCAGTGGAGTTTTCTTATAATAACATTTATCACTCTACCATCATCGTGAAGACAATGATAGAAAATTTCCATATGATCTGAGATTGGATGAAGAGAACCTAGATCTGAATAAAAAATATTATGAAAACAAATGTCGTAGGACTATGGATATTTAGTATGAAGACAATGTTTTCTTAAGAGTCTCTCAATGATGTGTATTATGGATATTTAAATGGAGAAACATGCTTTCCATGAGGTTCATCGAGACATTCAAGATTCTACATAGGGTTGGTGAGGTTGCTTACTGATTAGACATACCACTATAGTTATACGAGGTGCATGACTTATTCAGTGTTTCATAGTAGAGGATATGCATGCATGATCCAAAGAATTTTATAAACTACAGAGATATGAAAATAAATAATTCATCCAACTTCATTTAGTACCTGTTGGCGATAGAGGATCTACCAGAGAGTATCCCACATTAACAGGACATCCCATCTATTCATGTTATGTGAAAACATGAGAGTGTATATAAGAGATTCTAAGAATGGGATAGTTAGATTTAGGCCAAATATCCCTATCTTTTTATTTAGATTGTTCTTTTCGGGGATTAAAATCTTTCAAGGAGAGAATAGTATGGAGACTCTTTTTCTTATAATACTTTCAAATATATCAAGGAATATTTTTGAAGCCAAGTGTTTAGACGGCTTGAGAAAATGTAGCCCAAATAGCATGAAATTGATATTTCAAAAATATTAAATATATTTATATCATGAAGACAATGTTTTTCATAAATAATAGAATATCTCAAAAATATTTTATCTGATTGGAAATTTGTGACCATCATTGAATCTAGAATGTGGGCCTTATCCTTGGTGTGAACTATAGTTTTTCGACATTGGGCGTCCAGTTCAGGTAGTCATTAGTGAGTGTGTTTAATTAAAATAAATAAATAAATTGTTTGTTTGTTTAATTAAATAACCTAATTTAACCTTCTTTAGGTAATTTATTATAATAATTACCCATGGTTAGTTGCATATATCCTAGGGGAATAGATAACAGATCAAATGATATTCATTAGACAATCGACATCGGACAATGATCAGTGACCAGATAGATATGGATCAACAACCAGTAGACGTAGTATACCATACTCATCAATAGAGAACACATTATTATCTAATGATCTTTCTATAATATCAGTAGGGATCATAAATTTTGGTTTCTACCCTTGATTAAATGTTTGATCATGGATATTTGGTTATCTTCTTTTGATCTCTGTTATCCCACCCTTCACATTATCCCATTGAAAAAAATAAATGTTTTATTCAATTAATATTCATGTGGCATGATCTCACCTGAGAATCCATATTTTAAAGTAATTAGCCAATAATTCTTATACAGTGATATTTTTCACACTTTTATATTGTTATTTTCCCCCATAGTAATTCGTTTTCTTTATTTTTGGCCTATGGGGTCATATTTCGACATTGTTGGGGCGGGTATCAGCATGATGGAGCCCCTTGTTTCTTGGTGGATGTATGAAAGATGATTGAGAAGGATATTTCAGGATGGATGAAGCTTCATTATATTATTCGGGAGACGTTTTCCATATATATGGGATCCAAGATGAGGAAGGGTGATATGAGGTGCATGGGATGCGTAATGGAGCACCTTGGATGATCGAGATCCAATTTCATTCCATCAATTGTTAGGAAATATATGGTCCACATCACTATCTTCTATTAGGTATGATTTATATGTCTCAATGGTCAAGAATCATAGTGTAAGCGTATAATCTAGGGTCTATCGGAATTAATAAACGTTTTGTGAAAAAATTAACTAAACAACATGTAGTCGAATAACACAGACCGTATAGACTTACCCTACTACAAAAACTAGGATTTTAAGATGGATTATAATCATAAGTCATGTTGAAGGGTCCACATATAGTGTTACCCTCACCTGGTGGCAAAGCTATGTTCCCACTACACATGGTCGAGACCCCATGTCGGTGGGCATGGCATGTACTCTGGGAGTACATGGGTATGGTCTGGTACCCCGGGCATGGCCAAGTATATGGTCATTTCCTGAAGAACATAGGAATAACCGGAAACATACAATCTAGGTCTCGGTGGCTGATGCACACCATCTGGGACAATTACCTATTGTTTACCATGTTTTGGCCTCTGAGATGTATTCATAAGAGAACACAGAAAATCATCCAAGTGAGACCACAGGCCATGTATCCCCCATACCCATCACGTACCCTAATGATAAACTTCATCCTTACATATCTTCATTTTATGAACTCATATTTTTTCCTATTAATTTCATATCCTGGATATTTTTTCGATATATAACATCATGGTGTCCTTTGTGTTGGATTTTTTGATATTATTTTGAATTTTCAAAGCATGAAACTTCTTGATGAGATTATTGATGATGATAGTGATTTGTAAGGATCATTAGAGAGTGGATGAGGTTAGAGACCCCCACACCTCACCCCATAGTACCAAGGTGTGGTTCCCCCATACTCCTTGTATAGGTCTAAGTGACACCCCCTCTAACATGCTATGTTTCAGTTCCTCTATCTTCTAAGTGGAACCCCCCAATGCATTAGGGAATGGTTTCTCTACCTTTTGAGTGTCCCCCCTTGATTCAATAAAGTGTGGTTCATTTATCTATATTTTTAGTGGCACCCCCACACAAACACACACACACACACACTAGGGTGTTAGTCTTAAACCTTATGAGTGACACCCCTAGCATGCTAAGGTGTGGGTAATCTGCCTTCTAAGTGGAACCCCCCCCACCCACATTGCACTAGATTGGTTCCTCTAGAATTTGAATGTCTCTCCACTAACACAGAAGGGTGTGATTCCTCTATAAATCTACTGAGTGTCACCCTCTTGTTGTACTAAATCATGGGTAACCTACTTAGATTTCTTTCCCCTTGAATGTGCAGCACAATGGAGATGAGTTGGTCCTCTAAATGGTTACTTCTATAGATATAAGATATTTTTTTTGCATCATAGACAAACACTCATTTGATTCAATTGTAGATTCATTGACCTAGGATGGTCTATGATATGGAGATCCCCTTTCTCTCTCTTATGGGTTTATATTATGAGAATATATATATATCCTTGGGGCATATGTTATGTGTTTATCTGGCCATTATTGTATCTTTCTCTCTTTCCCCCTTTGGTTTTTAGGGAATCCCATTGTTTTTATTTATACTCACCCCTATAAAAACTCCTCATGTAAGTGTCGTTTCTTATGAAGATGAAATGAATATTGATAGAGATAATAATGGAGATTATGGTTAAATTGGTGAATTGAATACATATGGTGGTTGGATCATTGTGATTTGGTATCCAACTCTCTAATATTTCAATCCTTGTAGTTATTTGAGGTTTCAGACAGACCTTCCAATTGAGTCTGTATTTTTTCACTTTATATTTCAGATTGCACTATTGTACTCTATTGTATTCCATAAAGGTTGTTATATGCTTGTTTTATAAACTAAATGTTAATATATTTTATTATTTTCCCACTTAACTTCTGTATATTAATGCTTGGGTGTGTGTATATAGGTACATTAGTAAATGGCCTCCAATTTTATTTATTCCTTATCAACACTTTTCACCAGCCCCTAGCCTATAAGATGTGGGCTTGGGGTTATGGAGGCCAAAACTTTCACTAGCCAGGCGATCCTTGGTTGGAAATCTCGTCAAAAAGAAATTATTTTAGGTGAATTTTTTTAATAAAATGTGATCATTGTTTTGAAATGAATTTTGGCAAACATAGAACATTGGGTAACCGTGGGCACATTGGTAATAAACATTTCACTTTTGAATGTGTGAAACCATGGGAGATTTTATGTCACATTATTTTGTGTAATGAAACATGATGTTATATTGGTTTGATATTTCATAGTCCTCGATTGGGGTTGATATTTTATGTTTAGTATGTATACCCATTGGTTACTTCCCAAATGGTGTGATTTCTTATTTATGATTGGTTTATCAAAAGATTTCATTTTTCACTATTATTTTCTCACATGCTTATATGGTGTATCTGTGATTGCTTACCTATTTTATTTCTTATTGGATATATTTTTTGATTTGGTGTGTATGGTATGGTTTTATGAAAAACTCAAGAATTTTTTCTAAAAAATGATTTGTAAACTTTATTTCATTTAAAGTTAGAGATGATTCATTCCTAATATTAGAACATATATGGGTTCTTTGGTGGTATCCTACTTAGCATTGGGGTCACACCCAACTTTTTCATTTGGGTTGTTATATATTTTTTTTTCAGGACTCTGGTAAGGGGAAGGGAATTGTGTAGCATTCTAGTTTATCTTTTATTTCTAGTTATTATAATGGGATTTTTTGTTGGTAATTGATGGTCACACAATAACTTGTTTAGACTTGACATGTTTTATCTTTCTAGTTTGAACTATTTGGTTTGGATTTGTATGTATAAATGTTATATTCTATTTATTCCACATTGTAACCAATTGGTTTTCCTTATTCAGGTACATTATGAGATATTTTTCTTCCAATTTTATGTACTTGACCATGTGTAAGGCCTTATTCAGTGGCTTGTCTAGTTGACATGAACTGGTTCTTTAGTAATTACTATCAGATCCATTACCCAACCTAAAGTGTTGTGAAATTACATGTGTCAAG
This sequence comes from Viscum album, assembly GCA_963277665.1. Taxonomy (NCBI): domain Eukaryota; kingdom Viridiplantae; phylum Streptophyta; class Magnoliopsida; order Santalales; family Viscaceae; genus Viscum; species Viscum album. The sequence goes on along the minus strand of OY728137.1, from coordinate 297,108,710 downwards.
TTTTATATCTAGGTATATTAGTTTTAGGACTATCCAAATTTGGATAGTAAGTGTCGAAATGGGGCATAGTCATCTCACTTTCATGACTGAATCAGAGTTACCACAATTTGTCAGGTATTTCCATCAAGCATTAAACAAAGTAGTTTGGAGTTATGTTAATGAATAGGAAATGAGGATTATTTAAATGGAATTGTTTTTTGGTTTTGTTTATATAATCTATGAATACATTAATTTCTTGTATTTTTAAATCGTGGACATGGATGCCTTATTTGGGTCCTATGATTTTTGAAATATGCTCAAGGTTGATGGGGTTTTTTCATGGGAATGTTGAATAATACCTCCTACAACAGATCTTTTGAATCCAAGTGATGAAGTTGTAATATAGGTTCAACATGAGAATAATATAATGGACCCTTATTTGGTGGAATATGTAATTCACATTCTTTAGACTCTAGGTTAAGTGAGTGTTGAGAACATGGGATAAGTGGTGGATCATGTATTAGAATACTAAGAAAATTCCACCAATATTTTAGTTGAAAAAATGACCCAAGGAATGTGTGGAGTGGCTTGAGAGTATCTAGATGACCTTCAAATATTTTAAAACTTCTAAGGACTCTATGGTCTATTTTTCCATATATATTCTTGAGGAACCTAGAAGGAAATTTTGGGACTGTATTGTGAAATATATGTTACATAAGGGTCTTACCTGGGTTTATTTAAGGAAAATATTCAACCAGAAGTTTTATCCAGAGATGTTATATGTTGAAAATACATAAGAGTTTATTAACTTGTAGAAATAAAAAGTAGTTTTCTAGATTATTCCACAAGTTCTACTGAGTTAGTTTATGTGGCATCAGATCTAGTCACAAATGATTACCTAAAGGAATAAACATTTGAGTTGGTACTGAGGGATAATATTTGGTTAATGTTTATTATTATATTCCTTTTAACCTTTTTGGAGGCATACAATAAATATGATTCATCTTCAAGAGATACATCTAGGAAAATAGGTTTGGGATGAGATTTCGTTGGTGTTATTGTTATTTAGAGTGTATCTACTAGCCAATAAAGGAATCGTAAGGGTAGCTAGTTTCAATTAGGAATAATTTCATGGGCTTAATCAAGAGAAAAATATATTTTCTACTATAATTGCGGAATACCTGTCCATACAAATACTAATTATGATGAGGTTCCCAATACATGTCATTTTTTGTGGACAATTTGGTCATCTAAGAAATTTTTGTGAAATGAATCCCTAAGGTAGTAAAGCTAGAGCCACCATCACAAAGGATTCATAGGTTCATACTGATGAATTAAGGGTTCATGGGTCTAATCCTCATAATAAAGTGGACGTTCTTGTGGATAAGTATTTTTTGTGAAGAGTTAAAACTAGATTTCTTCAAATGGTGGACTATTCACCGAATCACACTAAAGTATGGTCATCAACTGTTAGAGGTACGATGTTTATTTCATACTCTATGTTTCAAGATTTTTTGATACATGTGCCACTCATTATTTTATATTGTAAAAGCTATTTTATGTGTTGGGATTAAGTTATATATTGTGTTGTTATTTTTGGATTTTTGGATGCCTTTAAAAAATATGTTTGAACTTAGTTTCAAGTCTTCTGCATGTCGAGTGAAAATATCTGATATTGAGGTGGAGTGGGACTTCTTGTTTCTTGGTATGGATATATTTAACTTGATTACTATCATGGATTGGATGATTACAGATATGGATCAAATAGATAGAAATAATTATAATGTTTAATTTTTATCTTAGGGGGAGTCAATCATGTCTTTCAGGCTGATTGGGATCTTAGGTATGGGATAATGGTGCTTTTTTTCCTTATACTAGGGTGATATCATTCTAGATAATGGATATTTTACTTGAAACCATTGATCCTTAATTGAGTAGTCAACTTCTTTTGGTGGCGTGTGCATACCCTATGGAATTTCTAAATGATTTTCCTAGTCTTCCATTATAGAGAGAGGTTGAGTATCCCATTGACCAGATATCTGGTGCGATTTCCACTTATATTCCATTTTATCATATAACAATTTATAAGTTGGTGGAATATATGATCATGCTTTTATAACTCAGTTATAAGGGATTTATTCTTTCTGGAGTGTCATAATGGGATTCATCTATCATATTTTATAGAATGTTATATGAGTGACTTAGATTTTTTAGGGATTATTGGAAGTTAAATCATGTGACCATCAAGAAAAAACATCCTTTTACCAGGGTTTATGATCTATTTAATCATCATTGTTGTGCTCATTAGTTTTAAAAGATTGAAATTTGTTCATGGTACCACTAATTGAGAGTTAATAATAGGATGATATTTTGGTATAATCTAATTTAGAGGTGGATCACATAGACCATTTGGATATAATTCATAAAACATTTAAGTAACATCATTTATTTGGTAAGATTTACAAGTGTGAGTTTTTGTTCTAGTATGTGAAGATTCTATGTAAAGTTATATCTAAGATGGGTGGCTTAGTGGAACTTGAAAGGATATATGTGGTTATGTTCTGGAGTAGCACAAAAATTTGATTGATATTTAGAGTTTCTTGGGTCTAGCTATTATTAAAGGAACATTGTTTGGGACTTCTCCAAGATTTCAACCCAGATAAAAATATTAACTTATAAGTGTGAAAACTTTGAATGGAATGAGAAATTTCAGGGATATTTTAGGGATTTGAATTAAATTTCATCTTCGGCACCATTTTTTATTCTTTAGAAAATAAGTTTGGGTTATGTTGTTTTCTGTGATTATTTTGGTAAGGGATTTGGGTGTGTCTTGATATCGATAAAAAAGGTGGTGGACAAAGGAACTCTCAAGTTATGCCCTCAAGAGAAGAACTACCATACACACAACATTGAGTTGGTAGTGGTAATGCATGCACTCAAAAGATAGCATCACTACTATTTTGGTAGAGTTTTATTGTATATTATGATCACAAAATCCTAAAATATATTCTCACTCAGAGGTATATGGACTCGATATAGATATATTTGGTTGATTATATTTATAATTTGGATTTTTTGTATTTATTATACTCCTAGGAAAGGGAATGAGGTTACTAAGTCCTTGACTAGTAAATTATGGAAATAATCCTTTATGGAATTAGTGGAGGAGTCGTCTCTGATGATTTAGTTTTTTGAGATGAACTTGGGAGTGGATGAAGTGGGTGGGAAGGTGTCGTTGTATTTGTAAAAGGTTGGATCATAATTTTATGCATGATTTTGGCTCAAAAATATCCTTGACACTAAGTTTTTATGATTTAGTGAAAACATAAATGGAGAGGATACCTTAGGTGAATAGTCTCAATCTCCCTGTGGAACATTTTATTTCTAAATCATGTTGGTTTTTTCCATTTTCTCAAAGGTAGGAGTTGATGGAAAAAGGACACCATTCTTGTTGGTTTATAAACCTTGGGGAAACTAAGATATATCGTGAATTGAACCTCAATATTATTGGCTGGGGATGAGACTGACAATTGTGGATTTTATATCACGGTCTCTTATATGTGGGAGATTAATTCAGAGAACAAGAGGCTTGATTATTTTTGTAATCCCTTACACATTATTGTATAAATTTTGCATGAGGTTTTTTTGTATTTCAGAATTATTTTAGCACATAATTATACTAGTAAGTTCATGAATTTTGTGATCATTTTTCAACTAATAAAATTGGTTAATTTCCTCCCTATAAAGAAGAAAAAAAAATGGAAAAACTTAGAAACTTGTATTTATGAGAGTATTATAGACTCCATGGGGTTTCCTCTAAGATGTTTTTTTGATAGGGCCCCGAGGTTCACATTCATGTTTTGGAAAGGATTTAAAGAGGCAATGGTTTCACAATTTAAATGGATAATGACTTATTGCCCGTAAAAATAAGGACATACAAGAAGGGTTATCCAGTTTCTTAAGGATATGATCTGGGAAAGTGTGCTTGATTTTGGTACTTCTTTGGAAAATAATTTTCTTCTAGTATAGTTTTACTATAACAGTTGTTATGAGGTCTCAATGATGATGGAACCTTTTGAGGCATTGTATGAGTGGAATTTTAGATCTCTTTTATGCAAGGAGGAGTTATGAGAACGAAACATGGTTGGGATGAATCCTATTTAGGATAAGAAAAAAAAGTTGAAATTGGTTCAAAAGAGATTGATCTCAAAACAAATAAATAATAAATATTTTTTTGACTATTGGAATTGGCTGCTAGAGTTTGAGGTTGGAAATCAAGTTTTGTAATAGTTTCACATCTCTTGGGACATTATTGTTTGGGTGGATAGAAAAATTTGGCATCACAATTTTTCTTCCCATTTTAGATTTGGAAGAGTCCTATAAAGGTGGTATATAGGTTGGAATCATCATATCATTTTACTTCCATCCATGATGTGTTTGATGATTACTAACCGAGGAGGCATCAAATAGATCCTTACCATGTGATTGAATGGGAGGATTTTTATCTTGACCCTGACGCCACTGTGGTTGAAAAACCATTTCATATTATGGATCTTCAACAAAAGGTATTTTGTTATAAAACTGTTTCCTTTTTTTGTGTACTATGGTAGTGCAAACGAGATATCCACAAGATATGGGAGTAGAAATTATTGAAGAGGCATATGTTTCCCTCACTTTTTTCGATTGTAGGATCTTGAATACTTTCTAGGGACATAATGTTTTTGGTGGGGAGATTGTAACATCCTGTTATTGACATTGAATTACATATTTACTATTTATTTGATTTACTTTTTATTTTTGTAAATTTTGAGGCTTTTGGGGATGGGGAGAAATTTTTCGGGGAAATGACCTAAATTTCATGATTTTTTTAGTTTCAATTAGTGGATTCTAGGAATAAATATGAAAATGGATTTAGAGGGTATTGGGATTTTTGGGAGTAATCTATACAGTTAAATGTACGGTACTGCCTAAATGATATATTTATGTCTTAAATATCTAGAATATGTTGTAAGTTCAGATCTAGTAAAAAGATATAGAAAATTTCAGGCCATACAACCTTTTAAGAAATAAAATGGTTTTACATCATAAAACCCATTCTTACGATATAAAATCATCGGTTGGGATAATTTAACCTATGGCAACGCGTTTTTTGAAATTCTTGTGTAATGGGAAATTTATAGATAAAGACTGATATTTATGCCATAAACCCCTCATTATGAGTCTTTTTTCTTCACCACCCATATAAAAACATTTTTTTCATCATTATGTTCTAGTTCCCCTCAATCCCTACTATTATTCCATGAATTTTGTACATTTGGGGTTTCTTCCTCATTCAGATCACTTGGATTGGTTTGGTTCATCACCAGCATGGTGGGTTATCTTTTTTTTGGTATATGGGATATCATTTCACCCCATTTAGATTTTCTAATCTTTTCCTAATAGTAGTGTGTTCTATGTTTCAAAATGGTTTAATAGTTTAGATGTAGTCTTGATCGATCATTTTCAGTTTTACATTGTTACTTGTCTATCAGTGGCTGATCTGATTATTTCTAATCTTTACTATCAATGGCTAATAGTTTTCCTCCATTCTAGAGGTAGGATTATCTATAAAAGGGGTTAGTTATCGAATTTTTTTATGTTCTTATCAATTCCTTTGGGGTTATTAAATGAAAATGCATGATTCTAAATAAGATTTTTTTGGATGAGAATCATGTTTTTAAAGTGGTTTTTTTCAATGTATTTATGAACTTTTAGTGTTTGATTAAATCCTTGATTTCATGTTTTGTTTTTAAAATGGGTCTTCAATCCTGAAAGAGGAAAATATTTTACGTATAGAAAAATATTAAATGTGAGAATGGTTTTGAAATGTATTTTGAAAAAATTAGCACATTGGGTAACCTTGGGAGCACCGGGAATATAATTTTCACTCTTTGTGTGTGTGATTCCACAATAGGTTCTATGTCACTTTATTATGTTTAATGTTACCCGAGGTTATATTAGTTTGATTCACCTTTATCTTGGATTGGTATTGTTCTTTCATGGCTAGTATGTATACCAATAGGATAGAGCCCAAATGCTGTTATTTTTCATTTATGATTGGTTTATCACATAATGGTATATTTCATTGTTATTCTCTCACATGATTATATGGTGTATCCATGGTTTCCTACCTATTCTATTTCTTACTATAAATCATCCCTGATTTTGTGAGTATGGTACTGTTTTATGAAAACATAAGGAATTTTTTGTACAAAAATTATTTATAAAATTGATTTTTTAAGGTATAACTGATGCCTTCGTAATATTAGAACTTTAATTGATTATTTAGTGGTATCCACATGGGATTTTTGCTCACGCACTAATTTTGAATTTTGGAGGTTGTAGATGTTTTTTTTCATGACTCAGATAAAAATAAGGGAATCATACTGCATGTTCATTCCTATTTTTGTTTTTGTCTTCACAGAATGATGGTTCATTGGTGAAAAATGGTCACATAGGGACTTGTTTAGACTCATCATGTTTTATCTTTCTAGTTTGGACTATATTGAAAGACAATCTATGTCTAGTGGTTATTTTATCTTTCCTCTATATTTTACCATTTTGGTTTCCCTTATTGAAGTTTATTATGAGACATATTTCTTCAATTTTATTGTACTTAACCATGTGGCTGACCATCTTGAGTGACTTTTCTATCTAACTCGATTTGGTTCATTACATTTCCCTTGTAACATCTTTCCCCCTTTCATTAGATTGAGATGAGGTAGTGCTGTAAATAGACTTATACCAAATACCCAAGACACAAAAGGTGTAAAATTAATTATAAGGGCCTCAAAAACATTTCGGTGATGATTTTCCAATTTTAAAGATAAATCACATAGATAACATAAATAATAAAAATTAAATCTTCTATATGATCCATGATTACATAATACAACTCTAAACGTAACCAAAAAATTAAATAATATCAAATTAATAGTGGAAACCAAAATACATACTCTAAAAGAACCAAAATAACACAACACTAAAAAACAAACAAGGGGCATAAAAAAAGAAACATTGATCCCACATAAAGATCAATCTATTAATTCCACTACCATGGTTTCAAGAAGAATCTCTAAATAACTGATTTACTTTTCATTTACCTATGTCTCTATATATGACATCAAAAAACACACAATAGTACCCAAGAATGGGTCAATCCTAAACTCTATAGGATTTCCTCCAACGACTTCCGAACTCACTCCACCATGAAAAGAACCTATTACCACATTTTTTTAAAACCATTTTTAAATTTTGATAAAACAATTTATATCAAAAATGTAAACAAATTCCAAGGAATGCATTTTAAAAACCATAAAATATTTCTCAATTATTTGGAATATCCATAACCATGCCTCCACTCACACACCCAAGCATGCCTAGGTAAAAGTTCCACACTCATGTGTGGTCTCTCATTCATCCACCAAGTCATTTCAAGGTTACCAATACCAGGTGCCCCAATGGCACACACCACCTCCATAGGGAAAAATCTATGAATGCACTCACACTGACCATGTATTTCAAATTCCTTGAAACCCCATTCCATATGAAAACTTTATTTATTTAAATCATTTCAAAATAATTACCATTATTAAAAAGAAAACCATATTTTTAAAATAATTATTTTGAAATTATCTCTAAAGATAATTTTCCAAGGAACCATTCTATTTCAACAATTTAAAATACATAATGTGAAACAGTTTTCTATCAAGAATCATAATTTAATCCAATAAAAAATTAAAGAAATTAATTTAAAGGAAACTAAGACTTCAAGTTCTAAGTCAGGTGCAATTTGAGTGAAACCATCTACCTCTCAATAGTTGGTAAAAATGAAGAACAACACTATAATTCTATATATTTTGGGTTCGATAATATTACCTTCAATATATTGAATATTATATCATCAAAATTACCGTAGAATAGCATATATAATATCAAATACATAATATATGTATGGTAACATTAGGGATTAGAATTTTATATTTAATAATAACAGTGAATGACAATGACTTTCCAATGATTCTGGATCTTCAAGGTTCTTTGATTTTCTTAATAATCACTTTTAGATTGGAAGGAAAATCCTATCAAGCATTAGAAGTAAAAAAGAAATTGATATTTCGAGAGAATATGGGATTAGTGAGGGTTAAAGGGATTAATATGTATTATATCCAAGATTTTTTAGGTTCCAACTATATGTCTTAGGGTTTGGATTCAAGGTTTTAAAAACTACGATCTGACTCTGCACCACTACTCCCTCAAGGCCACTTCCCACACGGTTGGCTCACACATTTTTACAAATTGTTCTCCAACTATGCCATTCCATTATATTCCCTAGTTAATTATTTTTCCTAGGAATAAATATGGTTTGTCTAAACTATATGCCTTCCTAGTCCCCCCTATAGATTCATGGTTTCTTAGAGGTGGTGCATGGATTCTACTAACCCTATACAAATCGTGCATCATGAGAAACGCCTCCAAAACATGACAAAGTATTCCTGAACCACTTGAAACTCAACCCAAGAATTATTCTATATCATCCTTACAGTTTTTAAATAATTAAATTAAATATTAAATATATATTTAGTATCTAAAATTTTGTTCATATACTTTCAAGTCATTCATAAATCATGACAATGTAATAAAAGTTAAAACATTTGTAAATCTGTATTATTCACCATTCAACCGAAAAATCAAATATTTTAAAGAAATCCAAAAAATATCATAAGCTTATGTTGAATTGATAATTAATAAAACACCATTTTATAACTTTAAATTTCTAAAATTAATAAATTTATCTTTTAAGTAAAAATACACAATATATACAAAACCTACTTTCATAAAAAAATGACATTTTTAAACAATAAGTGGTCTTATCCTTATATAATATCAATTAACAATGAGTGTTAAATTATCTATTTTAACATTTAATATTCAAAATTTATTCATTTTTACCTTCCATTTTTATTTTATTATAACTCACTTTTATTAGGTGTTTTGTATATCACATGTTATTCAACTATATATTTAATTTAAGTGATAATTACTAAATTATTGGGTTATTAAATTGATTATAGTATGATATATAATTATTCAAACATGTAATTCATGGCCTAATTTAATCAAATTAGTGTTACATAATTGACACCCAAGACACACTACGAGTACACCAAATTAGAAAATTGATAATTCACTATAATGTGTCAAAACAAATTGTGCATGAACAAAAATTGAAAGTAAATTTTCATACAAGTAGTATTTATTAGAATTACATGGGAAAGAAATATCCTAAGAGTAAAAACATAACTTTTCAAAGGATTATTTCATACGATTTTTTAGGTTTAAGGTCCAATTTTATGACCTATTCCAAACATAAATATTTAAGAAACAACATATGTTTTATTCAATTCTCTTTAAGGTACCACGTTTCAAAATAGGAAAAGTGAGTATCATGGATAATATATTTTGGGAGATATTTTTAAAAGAATATGGAAAGGAAAAATGTTATGAATTTAAAAAATAATGTATATCCAAAATAACTCATTTTCAAAATAACTTTTTTCTTCACAAAATAATTACACCCACATTCTATTACACTTTTGGCACCATGAACGAGGTCATATTATAGACAAGCCTCATAAATTCGTTATAAACACACACCAGTATTATGCCAAACCCTTTTTAAACCATTTCAATAAAATTGTTCTTTTATTGAACCCCATTTATACAAACCAATTACAATCAACCATTACATTTCAATAAAATCATTATTTTTATTGAAGATAATTTTGTCAAATATATTCACCATTATTCCTAAGAAATACTATTTTAAAATCCACATTTTAAAATCAAGAATTAAACACTTTAATCAAAAGCACTAATTTTCTAGATTTTCCACAACCATCATCAAAGAGGGTTTCTAGAAATCATAAACCATAAATTTACCAATAAAATAAACCCAAAGAAATCAATTTAAAATCATGACATTCAGTTCTATTAAGATGATTCAAGAGTGAATCCACCTACCTCATTCATTTTGACAAAAACTAAAAAAAATGAAGAATACTCAAGAAAACCATGTTCATTCTACATGACACCACCTTACCTCTCTTATAATACCAAAAAAAAGACCAAATATCATCACATTTGGAACCCAAAATATTAGATATACCCATAACATTTTTATTTCTAAGAAACTGAGAGGATAGAAGATGTAGATCTAAGAAACCGATCAAGAGAGATGAAGAATGATCACATACCTCATGATTTTGGCTTCAAATTACCAAGGGAAGCCTTCAAATTGACTCCGGATATAGGGGAGAACCTTCTTTGTCCCTAGGATAAAAAAATCTAGAGTTAGAGATAGTTTGGAGAAAAAATGAGTGGATTAAAGGCATGACCAACCTAGATCCACTTTTTATGGAGGGGGTTTCTAATTCGTTCATGATTAGGCTAAACAGTTTGGAAAATTGTTCTCTAACCTTGAATTAGTTACTTCCTTACACATCACCCCACACAAACTCCTCTCATAGAATCCCTAATTATATGCACAGTGTAAAAAAGCTACTATCTAGAATTTGGAAGTTTTCTTGGTTTCTAAAAGGCTTTCTGCATGGTTTGGACAAAGTGTGCATTGCCTTTGCACCTCTACTTTGGATCGAAAAAAATATTGAATGTTCTCCCAACTCTTCCATCCTTAACCCTTATACTTTATAAATATAAATTCACAAATTTTGGTTACAAACCAGAAAACAGGGGTACTAAATTCTCCAAACCATTGGTCTTTCTATCCATGGAAGTTAGAAAACCATCACTGCCCTGAAAGAGTTTCATCCATTGCTCTTTCATTTCCTTACCGCATTCCCAAATATCTTCTAGAATATGACCATGTTTCCATAAAACATGAACAAGACTGATGTTTTTTCCAAGAAATACTTTCTCTTTACTATCAGTAATACTCACAAGGACATGTACCAACAAAGCATCCAGATCTAGGTCAACGTGATCCCGTCTGATCACATGGTCCAGATCAGGCTGATACTTTTTCAACTAAGACATGTGGAAACAATTATGCACCGAACTGAACGGTGGTGGAAATTCCAACTGATATTCCACATATCCAACCCATTCCATCATCTCTAAATGTCTAATATATCAAGGGGTTAACTTTCCTTACTTCCCAAAATGATGATGTCCAAGGCTTGGAGATATCTTAAGGAACATATAATCACTCACTATAAATAATAACAATCTTATATGATGATCCTCATATTATTTCCAAAGACTCAGAGCCATCTCTATCCTCTTTCTAATCAACTAAATCTTCTCCATTGTTTCTTAGACAAGGCTCAACCCAACTAGTGATGTCTCATATATTTCCACCCAGTAAAGTGGAGAAATACATGGACACCCATACAATGCTTCAAAAGGTTCCATATGTATCGATTCTGAGTAGTAATTATTATACGAGAACTCCACTAAGGGTATATATTATTCCCATGATCCACCAAAATCTATTACACAAGCCTAAAACATATCTTCCAAAGTTTGTATCATGCTTTTGGATTTACCATTCATCTAAGGATGATATTCCATATTCATAGTCAACTAAGTCCTAAGGGATTTCTGTAAGGATTTACAGAAATGAGACATGAACCTCATATCTCTGTCAAAGACTATCAGAACTGGTACACCATGTCTCTTTACCACTTCTTTGATATATAATTTAAACATATCTTCCACTACATTATTTTCATAAATAGGAATGAAATGGGTTGACTTGGTGAGGAAATCCACTATCAGTCATTTGGAATCGCATTTCCAGATCGTTATTGGAAGGCCTGTAAGAAAATCCATCGCTATATGATCCCACTTATACACTAGGATTGGTAAGGACTACGACATACCTGATGGTCACTGATGCTCTACATTAACTTACTGATAAGTTAAGCACTTTAAAATGAACTCATCCACTTTCCTTTTCAAGATGATCCGACAAAACTAAAACTTTAACGCATTATACATTTTATGTATTCCCAAGTGTATAATCCATCTAGAACAGTGTTAAGCATGAAGTAGTTTTTACTAAAAAGTCATAGGTACAAAAATCAGATCTCTAAACCACAACACAGAATTCCCTTCAAGTTTTCAGCCCTCAATGGTCTCCCCAACATTGAGTTTTGAACTTATAACCAGGAATTCTACATTACATGATTTTTCCTCTTTGACCATATTTACCATATCGGGAACCATGGAAATAGAAAATAAAACTGCAACATCACCTCATTCTTCATATTCCACAAGCATTCTAGCTAGGACTGACAATAAGTGTCACTCATCTGAAGCTTCTTTCTCCAGCTATTCATATGGAATTTTTTCTAACTCATTGGCCATAGAATTAACTTTTCTTGATATATAAATCAAGACAATGTCAAAAATTTTAAGATACCCCATCCATCTCCTTTGCCTCATATTCAAATCTTATTGTGAGAAAATGTGTGTCAATCTCTTATGATCTGTAAACATTGTAAATTTATCACCAAATAGATAATGAAACCATGTATTCAAGGCATGGAAAACTGTATCCAACTCCAAATCATGTGTTGGGTAATTGTTCCCATGCTCTCTCAACTACGATGAACCATAATCAATGACATGGTCTCATTGCATAGAACACATCCCAACCCATATCCAAAAGCGTAACAATACACCACATACCCCTATCCCGATTCTAGAAAAATCAAGATAGGTGCTAATGTCAGGAGAAATTTTAACTCTTGAAAAGTCTTCTAGAATTTATTATTCCATTATAATGGAACATTGTTCTTGGTCAAATATTTCATTAGTGAATCTAGTCATGAGAAGTCACCCACAAAGCATCAACAAAAACTAGCTAGACCAAGGAAACATCATATCTCAAATACATTATTCGGCAGTTTCAAAGAGATACCATCTTTTATCTTATCCAGATCTACTGGAACACCATTATTAGAAATAACATGGTCTAGAAATCATACCTCTTGTATCCAAAAACAACACTTTGATAGTTTGGGATTCTAAACGGTAGTCCCTCAATATTTCCAACATTGTCTCCAAGTATTGATCATGCTCCACCTTTGTCCTTGAATGCACCAATATGTCATCCAAAAACAACCCAACAAAAGAATCCATATATCTATAAAATATCTAATTCATCAATTCCATAAATACTGTTGGTTCATTCGTAGGACCAAAATTTCTGAATATGTATTCATAGTGTTAATATATTCTTCTGAAAAAAGTCTTCATAATATATTCCTTCTGAACTCGCAATTGATGAGATCCTGGTCGAAATACAATATTAGAGAACCACTATGCTCCCCTAAATTGATCAAACACATCATCAATGTGTGGGATTAGATAGTTTTTCTTTAACATAACATGGTTAAACTTATGATAATATACACACATATTTAGAGTTCCATCTATATTCTCCATGAACAAGAATCATGCTGCACATTGAGATGTATTGGGCTGAATGAAACCTTTGCTTTCCTGCTCCTCAAATATTACTTTAAATTAACTTAATCTTGTTGGTATCATCCTATATGATGAAAGTGTAATAGGACTAGTCCCTGGAAGGAGAACAATCATAAACTCAACTTCCATTATAGGTTGTAACCCTAAGATTTTATTTTGAAAGACATCTAGAAATTTATCCATGGTTGTTGGAATACTAGTATCTTCAATCTCTTCCATCAATGCTAAAGTTCATTCCACCAACTAGGAAGTGATCGTTCCCACTACAGGTTCCAACAAGGTCACTACACTCCTCATTGCAATCCTCTCTCCTCTAAAGATATTCACAACATTGTCCTCAGTTCTGAAGTAAACAATTATGATATAACAGTCAATGTGAGCCTTGAATGTTGTTAACCAATCCATATCTAAGATTACATCATAGAAATATATCTACAACACTGAGAAGTCACATTTAATCTTAGCTCCATTAATAGTTATCATACATTCTATCCATAGGAAGGCTCTACATTCTTTTCCCAAAGTGGATTTATTGTTTTATCACTGAGCGAATTATCTCTAGTTTTAAACATAACAAATCAATAGCATGAGAAGCAGTAAAGGAATGAGATGCACTATTATCAAAAAACTCTTGAAAATTTTATAATTACAAAGGATCATACCTCTCACCATAGATAATCTATCTTGATCATGTACCATCATCTGCTCAACTCTATAAAATTTTCTCATCACTACACTCTGCTTCTTAATGCATTGATAATATTTCACTTGTTGAGGAGTCATTGTGTTCCTAGAATCACCATGGCTATCTCTTCTATTTTGGTAATATTGATTCTGATTTACTCATTTTTTCAAAGAATATGATGCATGTAACACCAGAGAAGTGTCTCGAGCACTTGAACATGGTGAACTGCGACAATATATCTTAAGATGTCCCAACTTGTTATATTTATTTCATGCTCTAGGTGGGGTTGTACACTCTCGCTTAATGTGGTCAGAGGAACTACATTGGAAACATCTAGCTTATCTCTTCTGTCATGAAGGTAGGTTCACTGATCTTTCCATCTGATTCTACGTCTCGTTCTATCCTTGTAAATAGGCCTCCCTCTTCCGCTTTCTCCCAGCATTAGAGTTCCCTCCATTTCCTGTAGGTATCATCATACTTCCTCCTCCTACAAATCCTGAGGTATCACATTCAGCCATTGTCACTCTGTTCACTATCTCTTTATAATTTGTAATATAAAGCACCAAAATCTTTTAGATAATCTCCTTCCATAGCCCTTATTCAAAAATTCATGCCTTCAAGGATACACTCACAACAACTTCAAGAGAAAAGTGCACTAAATGCATGAATTTAGCTGGATATTCTATAATAGAGAGATTTTCCTGCTTTAGGTTGAAGAATTCTATCATTCTCTAGATCCTGATTGTGTGAGGATATAATTGTTTATCAAAAAATTCCTCAAAATCCTCTCAAGTAATGCCTTGATGTAGTTTAGCTTACACTTCTAGATCCTACCACTAACGTTCATGATCCTCTAGCATATAAGTCACCATATTGACTTTTTGGTCCTATAGATTTCTGAGGAAATCAAATATACGATTCATCCTATTCATCCACACCATCACCTTTTCAAGTTCAGAATCACTCCAGATGATGGTTGGATTATACTTTATGAACTAGATGTTATGATCCACATTCCTTGGCTTATTCCTCCAGTTTCCTATATCCACAGCTTAAACCACTTAAATGATACTCTAAACTAGCTCTTGGTTCACATGTGTCTCTAGTGAAACCACATTTTCCACATCTTCTTCTGGGTGGTTTCTACGACACCTACCATGTTCTATTTTCTAATTAAACAACAAACTCTATAAGTCTCACTCTCTAGAAATTGATGGCTCAACATTTCAAAATCTAGCACATTAACTATCACAACATTAATTTACAAAATCAACCATTTTTTGAAAACTTGAAACTTTTTTATTGAAGAAAAAAAATTCAAAATATATCAACTATGCTCTTTTAAAATTAGTTTATTTTAAAATAATCTCATGCTTTTCCAAAGTCATCACTTTTTCATTAAATATAAATCATTAATCTAAATTAAATATGTAATCTTATTGGGATGTCATTTCTCTACAATTATTGTCATGACTGTCTCATTGGATAAAACCATAACAATAGTATTTCCATAATCCAATAAGTGTCTCCAAAATTCTTATATACCCAACTCTATGATGAATTTATGTTTTACATAAAAAGGTTAGCTACATCTTTTTATGCTCTACATTTCATGTCCAGAAAATACTTTTCATTTTTAAAATCACAACCCAAGGAATAAAATAGAATGAATTTCAACTCAAATACCAAGAAAACTATTAAAACTTATTCCACCATTAAAGGAACAAGTTGATACCACTTATCTCAAATAAGTTTTTGGATCGAACGAATGGATACCATTTGTAATTACCCACATTTTCTTATTGGATTGATAATAAAATGAACCATTACTAGGCATTAAGAAACATCACCAAGACGAAAAAAAATGGAAATAAATTCCAAAGGGTTTCAATTGCAAGTGGGGGATGATTTACTCTTTAATAAATAAACCACTAGGTAAACAACCATAACCAAACAACTTCTATATAATGTATGATAAGAAAATATAACTCAACAATCATCTTTAAAACAAAACCATACAAAAGTATGATACAATGGAAGAAAAATAAACTATAAAATTCAACTACATAATAACATCTAAGGACTCCAATATGACCACAATAATCCACACTCTGAATACTCCTATCTCCAACATCACAAAACAAGCCATGTATCATGAGGTGGAGCTAAAAAGGTGTGATACATTACCATTTCCCATATCCCGGAAGATTGTATCTATAATAGCACCAAAGTGTCAAGTTATGGGTCAATATAAAACTCAATAGGCTTTCCCCAATGGCTTCCCTACTCACACCACTAGGATTGAAAGTTTAGCAATATTAATATAAAAAAAATTATATAAAAATGTTTCACAAAACAGTTTATAACTAAATATAAACAAGTCTCAAGACCATTTGAAACCAAATGTAAACAAGTTCTATTTTCAAATAATTTATAACAAGTCACATTTTTAGAAAAACAACCAAATAGGGCTTTAAAACCATTTCTCATTAACATTTTGGCATATTCATTCCCTTCCACTTATTCACACATCCAACTACGAATTCTTAATTATGAATGTTCCATACTCATGAGTGGTCTCTCATCGGTCTACCATGACGACACATGAAAATTACACCCCATGGTACATTACACATTTTACACTAAGAATATGTTTATATTCCAACCAAGCCTTATAAATCCATTATAAACACAAACCACTATTATGCCAAAAACCATTTCAATAAAATTGTTGTTTTGTTAGAACCCAGTTAGAAAAACCAATTTTAATCACCCATTCCATTTCAATAAAATCATTCCTTTTTTTGAGAACATTTTTATCAAGTCCATTCACAATTATTCCAGGGAAATCCCATTTTAAAATCCAGATTTTAAAAACATTAATCAAACAATTTGATCAAAAGCACCATGTTTTCGGATTTTCCACAACCATCACCAAAGAGGGTTTCTAGAAATCATAATGAATTAAATTTACAATAAAATCTACCCAAATAAATAAATATGAATGAATTAAATTCAGTTAAATTAATAGGAGTCAATAGTAAAGACACCTGCCTCAATCGTTTTGAAGAAAATTGAAAACGAATGAAGAATGCTCAAGAAAATCGGGTCAATTCTCCATGAAACCACATTATATCTCCTCTACTGCCAAAAAAACATCAAATATCCTCAAATTTGGCATCCAAAATTTTATATACAACCATAATAGACATATATCTATGAAACTGAGATGATAGATGATGTATATCTATGTATGTCTAAGAAACTGATCAAGAACGACAAAGAACGATCAAAAACCATAAGAGTCCACCTTTGAATCACCCAGGGAATCCTTCGCACTTCCTTCGGATCAATGGGAGAACCTTCTCTATCAATATAAGAAGAAAAATCCAATGTTAGATATGGTTTGGGGAAAAATGAGTAGACTAAAGACATGTCCGAACTAGATCCACTTTTAAGGAGGTGGTTTTTAATTTGCGCTCGATTAGGCCACACTTTTAGGAAACCCATACATTAACCATGTGTTACCTACTACCTTACATATCACCCCACATGGCCTCCTCACATGGCCTACAAACTGTGTTCACACCATATTGAAGCAACTATCCATAATCTACAATTTCACATGGTTTCTACTATGCTTTTTCCATAGTTTAGAAAACCTTTGCGCTGCCCATGCACCTATCCTTTACCTCCAAAAACATTTTTAAAGTTCACGCAAATCACCCAACTCTCCCATCCTTCACCCTTAAACTTTATAAAAAAATCACAATGTAACCGTTACATACAAAAAAACCCTAGGTACTACACATAATATATACACAACTGTTTCATTGAAGTTATTTCTTATATAAATCTCAATATCTTTACACTGGATTCTTCTACATAAACTATATTGATATCCTTGAACTCAAAAGTAACTTATTTGAATGGTAGATGAACTTCAAGAATACTTTAAATTTTTTTCACTACATGAAACTAATATTCAAAAATCATTAGAACCTTTTCATATGGATTCTTCTCTACTAAAACACTAAATAGATAAACACTAGATGTAAACTAAAAAACAGAGTCATTTTTACCTTTATTATTCATCTCACCAATTCATCTCTCTTAAACTAATAAGATAATTATGTTTTCTCTTTCCTCCTTTACTTCAATACCCATAACACTTCAACATCAAAACCGTATCAGCTTCCCTTTTCTACTTTTCTTTCAGTTATAGTGGATTTCTCTTCATTCTAATTCCTCTTATACATATAGAGATATACTTAATCTTATCACACTCAATTCCAAACAAAAAATCAATCTCTTCATGTAAAACACATAAATATTATTTATTTTTATCTATACTAGATGATATATTTTAGATTTGGATCTTATTTATTTGTGTGTTCTTCTCACATTTACAAAAATGGACGTACTTTAAGAAATGAGTTCTAGCTAAAAGGTTGTATGTATAAGCCACACATCCATTTTCCTCTTCTTCCAAGATCTCCATATTAATCCCATTTAATAGAATCATGTGGGATTTTTTCTTATTTTAATTATCTTCCGATTTCTAAAAGTATTAAAAAATTTACTACACATTATTTTCCTTATCATTTTTTGAAACACTGAAAAATAAATTTAGAAAAAGTCTTCAACACACTTAGATTCTTTTCTTAAAATTTATTCCTCAAAATATACACTTCAAAATAGTCATAAAAAATTTACATCAAATACAATACAAAAATTATAGCATTGGCATGAAACTCATTTTAGTCTTGGGTGGATTCCTAAAATATCTTTTGTATTCTTCTCAAACTATAAAATAACCTCTAATCAACATCATTTAAGCACTGATAATCAACATCCCAGGCTTTGATTGTTCTTTATCTACATTATCATTGAGAACATATTAACTCCTTTTTCAGAATTAAATAATATATCTAGTTGAAAAATTTCATAAACATTCTATAAAACAATATTGGATCATGTATTTATAAAGAATAATGATGTTTAGAACATGAAATACCAACCCAAGAATATTTAGATATTAATTTCCTCAAAAACTATAAATTCTAGAAAATTTGTTTTTCCTTTAGCTTTGACGTTCCATTTTCCTAGAGGAATATCAACATAGATGTTTCATTCTTGAATAAATAACTAATATAATTTTTTGTTATTTTTTAATCCTTAAATAATGTATTTTCATCATCCAAAATTGATTTGGCCTTAGAATAAATAATTCTAGAAATTTGTAGTGTCTTACCTAATATGTTTGTGAAATTTCTTTATGTAAGTTTCTATTTTCATACATGGATTTAACTATGTAAAATTAAAGAACATTGAATTTAATACTTGAGGATTATTTTATGTGGATTATTGAAACCAAATGAATTTACAAATTCCCATAAGGAAACTCAGTAGCATACATGGGTCATGTATGTAGTTGAATTTCTTGTATAGGATGCATTTTCTTACATCGATTCTCATTCACGGTTGACTCTATCTATATTAATTTTCACATATGGAAAAAATTACATACATGGTGCATGAAATTTTTGGATTTAGTTATGTTGAGAACAATACACACATGAATCTTTATACATGTAGATTCTCATACATGAATACTTGTCCATTTCTGAAGAATTTCAATCTTTAATCATTTAAAATGAAGCCTCCTCCAAATAAATTTCAACAATTCTTATGACTTCATTAAAAAACATTTGGTGATTTATGAATCCTTTAAAATAATTTATATCAGTTTATAATAAATCGAATTGATACAATATATAACTCACAAACTTATTCAACCTCCTCTCATTACACAACAATAGTTGAGAATAACTTACCAGCTTCAATATTTACCCATTTAAAAAAAATAAAATAATAATTGAATATTATGATGTATGTGATTGTTTAAAATCCAAAAAATAAAGACATAATCAAAAATTAATTCCAAATTTTATACCTATATATTATTATTGAACTAACTGAAAATTAATTAGTACTGCATTATTTAGAAAAAAAATCACCTCGAAACATAAAACAGATATGGAAAGTGATATCCAATTTCGATGAGCATCATGAATAATCTTAAATCACATTTCAAAATTTATGTTTTAGACAATGAATATGAACATCAATATGATCATGTCTACAGGGCTGTTATGAATTCTTCCATCCCGATATTCTAAACATCCAACTATTCAATCAAATTTCTCTGTATCTATCATTGGATAAATTGGAAAAAAAACTCGACCCAAACTCATAGGAAGTATAAATTATTCCTTACTGAGTGGATACTCATTCCTTCACCCAGTTCATCACTTTTTTATCGTATCATTTAAAATTAAAACCTTACCAATAGATAACAAATACAGTCCTTAAACCAATGGCACTTCAATCAACCCCTTTGGATTTCTTTTCATTGCCAAATTAACTCCAAAATTAAATTTCATTCATCTCCCCCTAATTGAAATGATTAAAAAGGTGGGAGAAAATTGTTCTCCACTTTTTAGATGTGAAAGAAGGGGAATATTAAACTAAACATCTTCTTTACTTATGGATTTTAAAATGTTCTAATTTTGAAAAGAGTGGAATTTTCTAGATACCAATTGAAAAGTATAAATCTTTATTCCATTTGTAAATAAAAAAACCTTCAAACAACATGGAATAACCTTACACAGTTTTCCAAAATCTCTAGAAACTCTTTAAGAGAATAAATTTATATTGTTTCCCTGTTCATTAGTTTCAAGTGACTATAAAAAATAAAAATAGGCATAAACACTATCATAATTATCCTAGCATCACATTTTTCTTAAGTTGGGAATCATCAATAAAAAATCAATGTTCACATGTGTAAACCTGGTTTGGAAAGCATGAGTTACTAATTTAGATAAAAAATAATTCCATTATCAAACACCTATGTTATACTAATAGATTCTTAGATTATCATTTTTCATTATAAGGAAAATCTATTAGATTATCAATAAATTTTTGTAAATATGGACTCATTTTAAAAAAATAGGTCATAAAGTTCAATTTAAAGAAATATTATTACCCTTTTTTATAGTACAACACTCCCTCCTAATAATTATAATAATAACAAATAATTAAAGGAAAAGTAGAGGGAGTGTGAGGAAACAAAATTATTGTATGTTAGGTCTATATATATTCTATAATTTACAAATATAATAAATATCTATCATCCTTTACTTCTTAAATTTCTCCCCCCCCCAATGGTTGAATTTTGTACTTCATCTAGATCAAATGTAAACTACATCTCATTAATTTGTTTTATCAGTATCATGTTATTTACTGATTCTTTTTCAATCATTTCCTTTGATCCAATTGTAAAAAATTTATTCTCCAAGGTTCTATGAATAAGGGTAATTATCTATTGTATCTATGAGGTTGATATTGTTTCCTCAACCCATTTTAAGTTTTTAATTAGGATCTAAAATTTCTAACATTATTCACGTTTTCATCCACTTTATGTTTCTAAAATTGAACTCCTTATGGAAAAATGGATTTAAACACCTGTGTGGATTTCTTATTTTCATCATATTTGACACTAGGGGTCATTGGTGCATTACATGTTTTCTTTAATAGCTCCATCCATTCTGGTAGCCTAGTAATACACTAGTTTTAGAGCCCATAACTTGATTAAACCTACTACACACTATTTATTTCTTCTTTGAGTTACCAATCTTGAGAATCTTCTCATATTTCATCAATTAATTATGGGGAGTGGTTTATTAACCTTTCCCACAGACTCACACCTTAATGAATAATTAATTTTTTCCATTACCTTGATTTTTTATCGTGTACTTCTCCTCTAATAAACATGGGATCTAAATTGGATTAATATATACCAAAATTATTTATATGATTGGACTTCAATTTTTTAATGTTCAAAAATTATTCCTATATTTTCAAATAAATTCTTTTTATTTTGTGAAACATATTTTTCTTTTATATTATATTTGTACTGACTTTTAGATTCCCCCATCACTTGAATTTATTTGACATGCATATTCTGACATATTGTGCCAAATATATATATGAAAATATTCTAAAACCTTTGGATTCACTAATAATAGCCTACAATCCTCTTTATTTTATTTTTTAGTAGGATTTCCAAATTATTCATATTTACATTTTAATTTTTTTGAGAAGTCTATCCATCCTTTAGAGTTCATTTTGTGGGGGATGATATTATTGAAATTAATCCCTTACACCGTTTATATAATTGTGGTTTCCCCATAATTTTTGTACTTCTAAATTGTCACAATTTTTTTGACCTACACTTCTAGAGAAATTAGATTTAGTACAAAGAGATTTAATAGTACAATGGCATACATTTTCAAAGATCCATAGGTGATTGATTCTTTAAATTATCTTTGGTTTTCTTTTATACCATTATGATCCATCATTGATTTAAGAATCACTTAAAATTTTAGATTGGAAATATACTTATTCTCACTACATTAGTAATTACCAACGTTGTCTTCTAAATCATTGAATTTTATTTTAAGCTCTAGAAATTTTAGGTTGAGTGAGTTATTTTCAACCACTGTATATCTCAACATGTATTACCTTTATTTTTCCTCTTTTTTAGTATTATACTCTCTACTTATACGGAAGAAATTTTCAATATATTTGATTCCTTTATATCACAATTATAACTAAGAATAGTTGACCACAAGTTTATCCTTGAATGACTTATATATACCATGTATCTTCTCTTTAGAGATTTTATTAATCCAAACTTTCTCATCAATATAGAATTGTCTATTATCTTATTCAATTGAAAACTTTCCATTATTAATTTACAAGGAGTAGTCTTTTGTTTTTAGTTAATTTTTTAAAGGATTACATTTCTGTAACTATCCAAAAAATTCCATTTTCATTCATTTATTGTCTTCAATAATATTTTATACTTAATCATCAATATTTTTAATAGACTGAAGTATATGATTAAGAAATTTGGTTGGAACTCTCTTCATGTATTCCAAAACCAAATAGTAGCGATAATTGGTAAAATTAAATCATTTTGTATCATAATATATTGAACTACTAACTCTACCCTAACCACCTTTAGCTAGTGGATATTATTTCATTTTTATTGAGGTTCTCTTAAATTTAATTTTCTATTTAATTCTCATTTTTTCCATCATCGTGGGTGAGACTTCCGCATCTATAAAAATAGTACTAGGTTCTGATTTTTTTCTTCTGATGTTGTTAAAACATCTCAAACATACACTTTATAAAATCAAATTAATTTTTTGTGTCCTCCAAAATAATCCCAATTAGAGAAATGTTGGACATTATACCAATTGAGATTCCAAATTTGACTAGTGTAGACACCCAATAGTTAGAGTGAATCATGAATTTCATAATTTATACCAAATTACTAACTATCAGGAAACCCATTTGGAATATAACCTTTATTATGGGTTATTTCATATATATATATTTTATATTTAACCCATCAATCATGAACCACTTGAAATGAATGTAAATCTATAAATAATAATATATAATTTTTACAATTTTTGGTACAAATACATACTATATGCACTAATTTGATTTTCTCCCCAATCATGTATTCTCCACTATAATATGGTGTCGATTACAATGGGTGGTTTTTCCCACACCAAAATAGACTCTAAAAGTGTTTACAATTCTTATGTCTCACATGATTTCTCATTATAGTATATCGGTATACCTCTTTAACAACTTTACATCATAGTTATTGAGTCTCATAGTCATTTTCTTGTATACGCTAAGTGGAAAAGGTTTTATAGTGTCTCTATTTATATGTGCCTGTATTAATTTGAAGTTTTTTACTTTTAAATTTATAAATATATCTCCACATGAATATTTTACATAAATTATATAGATCCCTTCAAATAAATAGTATATTATTTGACTAGCATATCATCATTAAGAATACAGTAGAGCTTTGCCAATTTTTGAAACATAAATTCATAGATCCTCAGAACCATCTCATCTGGATTCCTCTCAAATTGGACACTAAAATTATAGAAATTAGATATAAACCTATATACAATAGTTTATCATTATCTATTATAATTTCAATTACTTCATCTCTCCCAAACTAATATCATAATGATTTTCAGCTACCTTTTCTTCTTTAATTTGATACCTAGATTATTTTAAATTTTAAAACCCTCTCAAATTAATTATTAATATTCTTCTCCTTCATTACTACAAGTTATAGTGTCTTCATATTATTTCTAATTATTGGATAGATCTATAATCAATATTGACATACTCAGTTCATAACATGAAACCACCTTTTTCCTGGAAAATAAATAACACTTGTTTTCTTTCTCTCTAAGTATGATAAAAAAACATTACATATGAGTCATTATTTATAGGTTCTTCTCAAATTTTTATGAATGGAAATAATTTAATAAATGTATTCAAGAAAATTTATAGCTTTAACTGGCCACAATCCCTTTTTCTGTTTGTCCTGAAATTGACATATAAATCTTATTTAAGAGCATTACATGGGAGTGTTTCTCATTTTCATTAACTATCAATTTATAATAGTATTAAGAAAATTACACTCAAATTATTTTCCATATAATTAAAGGAAATTCTCAAAATAATATTCCTAAAATTTACTCAGTAAGCTCAACTCTTTTTCTCGAAATTTCTTCAACAAAATCCCCACTTCAAGAAAATCATCACAACTGTATAAAAAATACAACAAAAAATATATATATGTTTAATAAATGAAATTTCATACTTTGGTGTTTTTATAAATTCCATTTTAGTTTCTTCTTGATCAATTGAACATTCTCATATCAAAATCATGTAATCATAAATAAAAAGTAGCTCGAGCTTCAATGGTACATTATCTGCATTATTCTAGGAAACCTGATAGATTTTTTCCATCATAAAACAATATTTTTAGTTGAAGAATTCATTTAATTTTCTATAAAAAAATCTTATAAAAAAGATTCAAAAATATTCATTGTGTTTAGAACTTGAACAAACAGAACAAGAATCCATATATATTAATTTCATTAGAATTTATATATTATAGAAACTCCAATTTTCATTTACCTACGATCTTACCTTTCTATGGATGAAGATCAGACTCTACAATTTTAAATCATTGATCATACACAAATATATATTATTTTAATGTTTTAATACTTTAATAATGTATTTTTTACCATTTAAAATTGATTTATCAACAAAATAATCAATTCACGAAATCTCTAATATTTAACCTAGTATGTAAGAAAAAATTCCCGTACATGAGTTTATGTTTGCATATGTGGGTTTGGATTTGTAACATTAATCTATGAAAAACTTAATATATGTATCTTCACATACATGGATGAATAAAATGGAATAATTTTCCAAGTCCACATACATATGATCCATTTCTTACATAAATCATGAACGTTGATGAATTTCCTATGTGGGACACATATGATTATGCAAATCCTCATATGTGGTTGATTCTCATTATGGTGATCTTCATATATGCAAAAAAATGTCATATTTAGTGACTAAAATTTCTGATTTTTCTTACATGAATAAATTTGAATACGTGAATCTATATATGTGGTGATTCATGTTTGTGAAGACTTAATAATTTGTCAAGAATTTTGAGAACAAGATAATTTTAATCTATGGCTCCTCCAAATCAACTATATCAATTCTTATAAACCCATAAATAGTTCAAAAGCACCTTAGATAATCTAAAACCCCTTCTCACCCCTTCAAAACAATTCCCAAGAATACACAATGAAGAAATCTCTAGCTCACCATTTTCTTTAACCCGTTCTCATGATACAACAGTAGTTGAAGATAACACAATGACATCAATATTTAATAATTTAAAATCCAACAAAAATTACTAAATATTTAGATTCAAGTGATTTTTGAAATCTAAGTCAGTAGTTTATCGTCATAATTTTATTCTATGTTTAATATATTTTTATTCTTTATAAATAGCCTCAACCTGATGTAGTGTATTTTTTTTAGAAAATCCATATTAGAATATAAAATAGATGTGATTAGTGGTCATCATTTTTGAAGAGTCTCATATATCAACTTGAATTAAATTTCATACATATTGTTTTAGACAATCGAGACCAGATTCAACATTATTAGGTTTTTAGTCTTGCAAGGAAATTTAAATCTTGGTTTTCAAAGCAAAAACCACTTCAATCACCTTTCCCAGTTATCTATCATGTAAGAACCTAAAAAAAGTCTTCCCAAACATAGTTTAAGTATCACTTCATATTTTTTTGGGTGGAAATGAAATATACTATCATGTTGATCACCTTTTCATCATAAAATTGAAAGTGTAAACATAACAAACATACAAAAAATGAAATCAACAACCCAAGGAAACTTCACCAAGGTAACCCAATTTCTAAGAAAAGGTAGTGTAAGGATTTAATATAATCAAAAAATATATAATTTATATATGTTTTAAAGATATTTTAATCTTTTTATCTTAGTTTTCTTGTAACATCTCAAAACCATCTTTCAAGTATTTCTTGAATATTAACTTGATTCTGTTTTTTGTTTGGGTGTGTTTTAGACCATTCAGAGATGGGGATTCTTTGTTAGGGAAAATAAACTAATGTTTGGGGGTGTATGTTTCTTTGAATTAATGTAGATTAGATATACATTTAAAAAATTATTTGGAGGATATAAATATATTTATATGAGTTCTATGCATGGTTTTTCTTCTTTTGTATCACATCAGATATATTTACGCTACAAATTTCAAGATTACAACTTAAATTCAATGATGGGTACATGCGATAGAATTGGTTTGGGCTATAAAACCTTTTATTCTATAAAATTTTTTTACACCATAAAACCCATTCTTACTCTATAAAATCATCACTTATTATAATTTAACCTAAAAAAACATGTTTTTTAGTGTACATGTATTATTGTAAATTTACTTTGTAAGAGTGATATTTACATCATAAACCCATATTTCCTAGTGAGAATTATTCGATGCTCATATAACTCCATTTTTTCACCTCTTGTAATAGTCCCCCTAAATCCCCAGTGTTCTCCCATGTGTTCTGGATAATTTTTGGATTCTCCCTCCTCTAGATTTCTTGGAATGATGTGGTTGATCACTAGTGTGGTGGGTGGTATTTCTTTAGGTATCTGTGATATTCTTTCTCCCTATTTATATTTTTTGTTCATGGTTTGGTAGTAGTGTGTGCTCAGTTTCTCAATGAATTAATAACTATGATGCAATCTTTATTTGTCCTTTAATTTTTTTCTCTTAATCATTATCTATTAAAGGATGATATTCTTATTTCCAATCTTTTTTGTCCTAGTCGGTTAGGTTTCCAACTTTCTTGAGTATATTTCACTGAACAATGGGTTAATTATTAAAGTTTTATCTATTATTTTCTATTACATTGAAGTTATTAAATGAAAATTGTAAGGACCAGAACTTTTTAATTATATTTGTTTGTTAATTTTGTGGGTATAATTAAAATGTGATCATTGTGATTCAACTATTATATTACCGTTGGTCAATATAATCATTGGAAACTATAATCTTAACATTTTGTTTTTATAAATACGGTTATCTTGGTTAAATAATTCAGAAATAAGATTGAATGGCCTCATCCAGTAGACTCGAGCCATATGAAGCCCATCTGTTAGAGCTTGGAAAGGAGATAACATCCCTGGGATTTGCTCTGGACCAAGCCCAAGCTGAACTTTAACATATGAAGCTTGAATAGAATCACATAAGGGAGAAGTTCAAGCTGATATAAATCACTACTCGGGAAATGTTGTCTGAGCCACCCCAAGATTTTATCAGCATAGCACACCTAACAATTAGGTCATATGCCAGTGTAATAAGGGGCTATGTAATGAGACCTTAGCTGCTTTGTGTAATCTTATTATATAAATAAACTTGTTATTTCATCTTATGGAAATGTTTGTGAATTTCAAAAATCCGGATAAATATAGGATGTGTCTTATTGAAGAATTTAGGGAAAAATGGTATTTTAAAATATTTTTGTATTCATTAAATAATTATTAATGGGAAATGATTCTCAAAAAATGGTATTCTACAGTTACGATCAGTGATAAATTTAGAGTCTAATAAGATCAACTTGGTTTTTAGTGAATAGTAAAGTAGGAATTGTAACATACACATATGAATAGTAATGAATAGTAGTTTTTCCCAAAAAATAGAAACCTCACCCATGAATGTATAAATACATTTTAGACATCTAAAAAGTGATAAAATGATCATATTTTAAGTTTGGGTATTTTTGTACGCCATAAATATTTTATTTACAATTTTATAATTAACTTAATTATTTAAAATGGAAATTTATCTTCATAAAATTTATTCATAAATTGTTACTTTATTGTATTATGGTTATACGATAATTTTATAGGACCTTGATTACATTTTTAAGGTGTTACAAAAGGAGTTATGGTTTTAAAGTTGTATTTTTTGAATAAAAAATGATTTTATTTCAAAATTAAATTAAAAATATTGAAAAAATTATTTTCATAAAATGGACTTCATTTTTTATTTCAAAGAATAGATATTAGGTTAGGGTGAATTGTTAATAATTTTCTAAAACAGTTGAATTATCGATGAATAATAAAAATGCAGTTTTGAGTTTCGGGTGTTTAATGACATCATTAATGATGTAATAATGATGTAAGCTTTATGGTCGACTTATGAATAGTGAGATATTCTATGAGGTGTCCCAATTATACAATAACATGGTCAAATACTTTGGTCAAGGCCATGGTTTTGCAAATACCATCGATGAGGTGTCCCTTGGAAATTAATAATTTATTCACCCACTTTTCCTATAAATACCAATCCATTTCCCTCATTCATCTCATTAAAAAATAATCCTCGACAAAGTTATGGTCTCCTTACCTCCCAATGAGTCCTCCCAAGGTTCCCTCAAGCCTTCCATGGTCCCCAACATCATGCTTTCGTAGTTACTCTTCAAGGTAAGGGATCCTTTCACCCTCCTCTTTTAAGTCATCAATTCCTTTATGTTGTGTCTTCTAGTTTCTATCTCTTTATGTTGAGAGTATGTTCTTATATGTTATCATTAGTATCCATTTCATTTCTAATTGTTGAGATACCCTTTCGTCTCTCATCAACTTGTTTTCTAAATTTTTGAGTGATGCCGTTAGGCTGCCATATTTCTCGTAAAAGAAATAACATCTTCTCCTACCTTTCATGTTTTCTTTTCTTGTGGTATGTCATTCAAATATCCATGACATGTTCTTACCTCCATGTAATTATTTATTTATATTGTAATATGAGTTATTTATGAGTGTTTTACTCTTGTACCTTCTCTTTTTATTATTTTCTAAAACCATGTTTTATAGTCGTTATGCTGCAGAAAGTTCACCTCAAAATTTCTATCTATTTCTCTCAAGAAATTATATTGTTTATTTATGTGACTACCCAGGCCTATTTCGTTTCTATGGGTGTTAATAATTATATATAAAGGATATATTTTATTCTAAAATGGACATACATATAACCCTCACATCCTTTCCTTGGGTTATAAATGATATAATGATCTTATTTTTAAGAACTTGTAAAACTTCACGATTTTGAAATGAAACCCATTTCTTTTATTCTATGTGGGTTATTTATGAAATTTTTTCTTATGATCAATGTGGATAACCTGAAAATAAATACATATTAAGGGTGCACCCTGATAGCGCTCCAATGCATTGGGTAAATAATTAATCTCTAGAGATGACAAGTTTCACGATACCTTGGTGAATAACCTTGGTAATTTTTATGACACCTCAGGGATAAACCTTGGTGATATGTTCTTGAATGTCTAAACGAAATTATGAAGCCACATATTAAAGTTATGATTCATGTTTTTTTATCATGATATTCCTATTATTCCATTTCTCATGCCTTTATGACTTTTATCATGTTCTTATTAATATTTCTCAAGATCACATGTCAACTGTTTCACTTGTTTTCTTTACTGAGCCTTCTGATCACCCTTTTCTTTGATGTATATATCTAGTATATGAGATGTAGTAATTGTACATAGGATGAACCTATAATGAAGCCGTATGAGTGTCTTAAAAAAAATTTATGTTGTTTTTATGTATTATGTTCCTGGTTTCCAAGATAATAGACTTTAAAGATCCTCTGTTAGTAAAATGTAATGAAAAGTTATGTACTATTAAGGCAGGATTCCATAGTTGTTATCAAAGGATTATTTAGTTATTTATGGAAATTAGGCTACTAAATATTTAGGAAGAATCCTATAGAAAAGTTTAAAAATAGGAAAACTACTTGGTATTTTAGTGAATATTAAGTAAATGGTTTATCAAGAAAATACATCTCTGTATGGATATGAGCATGTAGAGGCGGCTATAGCACAGATGTACATAGGGGTAAAACCCAAAAACACCTCTTTGAGCTAGAATCGAACGGGAACTGGTACACGACAATGGGCCTTGCTGCACTCTTGGTTACAATACTCCTGGGGGATATGTTTGGTTAATCTCAAGCTTTTTATGAATCATTATGAAGGAATTATAGAGAAATGTAATTGTTTATGTATGAAGTTTTAATACATAGAATCCTTTATAGTTAAAATATTATAAAATGAAATAATTTTCTCACTAGGGTTTTATTATTTTAGAAAATGGTGGGAAATAGGAGGAACCATTCAAATGGTGATCGCAATGGACCATGCACTGACGACTCTCCAATGGAAGCCGGAATGAAAAAATTCATGAGAATGATGAACCAACTGACTCAAGTTATGGGAAATAACTTGAATCAAGCTGAGAGACCGATCTCACCATGAAATGGAACAAAATTTTGTTGAGTCCTTTATGAGTCAACAACCACCAACCTTCAGTGGATCGACTGACCCATTGATTTCTAAGTAGTGGATCAGCTCTATCGAGAAGATATTTTCAGTGCTCCACTATTCAGAGCAAGAGAAGGTCACCCTGGCTGTCCACCGCTTAGAAGGAAAAGCTGATCAGTGGTGGAAGCTGACTAAAAACATGAGGAAAAGAGTGGAGGTTGAAGCTATGGAGTGGTAAGAGTTCAGAGGAATGTTCTTCAGTAAGTATTTCCCTCGATCCATGAGAACAAGAATGGAGAATGAGTTTCTCAAGCTAAAGCAGAAGGAGAATGAATCTGTCAGAAGCTATGAGATGAACTTCACCTGACTTTCACGTTACACCACTAGCATTGTCATAGATCCTAATGGAAAGGTTGATAGAATATTTGGTGGACTGAGACCTCATCTGTGGAAGAATCTAGCCAACCGAGATTATGACAGCTATGAGGAGATTGTGCAAAGTGTGATGAAAGTCAAATTGGAGTTTGGTGAGACGTAGTGGTCTCACAAATCAAACGACAAAAAGAGATCATTGGAGCCCAGCTTAGGGAGGGGATTTGATCAAGGAAGAGGAGGCAAGAAAGTGCAACATCCCACGTGTAATAAATGTGGGAAGAAGCACTCGGGGAACTTCCTGCTCGGGAGAGGGAAATGATACAAGTGTGGAAGAGATGGCCATATTGCAAGGAATTGTCGTAGAGTGGTGAAACCTCAACTCCCAAACACTAACGACATGGGGAAGATGGTGTAGGCCCTCTCTGATGTCCAGTGCTTTAAGTGTTGACAACTTGGGCACTTTTCCAATCACTGTCCAAATCTGAGGGCAGTGGAGGGGAACCATCATCAGCCTCAAAAAAGGCTAAGGGATCAAGGACGTGCTTTTTCTATCATGACAACTGAATTTGAAGATCCAAATGATGTGGTAGCAGGCACTCTTGTTCTTCTATAAAAGCTAGCAAGTACTTTGTTTGATTCTGGTTCTACACATTCCTTTATTTCCTCCATGTTTGCAAAGAATTTAGAATCAACCCCCGACTTGGAAAAAGTAGAGTTATCAGTCAAGACTCCTTGTGGGATTATCCAAGCATCATCAGTGTTTAGAAACTCTAGTATCTACTTTGGTGAGCACAATCTTATCACAAGTCCAGTAGTCATTCCCATGATGTAATTCGACATTATACTAGGGATGGACTGGCTCTCAATGTATAATGCTAAGATCAAATGCAGATTTAATGAAATCTCAATAGTCTTGAATGGAAAACCTATAGTTATCTTCCAAGGAGAGATATCTCAACCTGATCATTGTCAAGAAGAACCTTCTATATCCTTCTTTATGGAATTGATCAGTGAAGAAGAAGAAAAGGGAAATTAGATTTTGTGGATATATAATGTACCCATCATCCAAGAATACATTGGCATATTTCCTGAGAAGTTGTCTGGACCTCCCCCAGAAAGAGAGGTAGAGTTCTTCATTGAACTCATACCTGGATCTCATCTAACATCAAAGACCACATATAGGATGGAAAATGTGGAGCTGGAGGAATTAAAGAAACAACTCCAAGATCTTTTGGTGAAGGGGTTTATCTGACTGAGTGTGTCTCATTGGGGAGCACCTGTTCTCTTTGTGAAGAAGAAGGATGGATCGATGCGACTATGCATTGATTATTGGAAACTAAACAGAATCACAGTAAAGAACAAATACCCTCTTCCAAGAATTGATGACTTATTTGGCAAACTTCATGGGGCTCAATTCTTCTCTAAGATTGATCTTTGATCTGGTTATCATCAATTAAGGGTGAAGAAAGAAGACATTCCAAAAACTACCTTCTGATCAAGATATGGGAATTATGATTTTGGTGTTAGGCCTTTTGGACTAACTAATGCACCTACTATTTTTATGGATTTGATGAATAGAGTCTTTAAAGACTACCTTGATAACATTGTGGTAGTTTTTATTGATGATATTCTGATATATTCCAAAAGCTGTGTGGAGCATGAGGATCATCTGAGGGTTATTTTGAAAACTATACAGAAAGATATAATTTTTGGAAAGTTCAGTAAACGTGAATTTTGGTTAAAACATGTTGCTTTATTGGGGCACATTGTTACCAGTGAAGGAATCACAATTGACCTTGTAAAAACAATAGTTGTTGAGGAGTGGCCTCAGCCTACACCAATAACTGAGATTCATAGCTTCCTTGGATTAGTGCGATATTATAGGAGGTTTGGAAAAACATTTCACAACTTTCTAATCCATTAACCAAGTTAACTCGAAAAGGGGTCAAGTTCATATGGACAAAGTAGTGTGAGGAAAGATTCCAAGAGATAAAGAAGATATTGGTTACTACACTTGTGTTAACTCTGCCCTCGAGTGGAGTAGGATTATTTATTTTTAGTGATGCAACTATGAAAGGGATTGGGTGCATCCTCATGAAAAATGACAAGGTCATTGCTTATGCATCTCGATAGTTGAAGACTTATGATCAGAAATATCCTTAGTATGATCTAGAGTTGGTGGTGGTCGTTTTTTCTCTGATGATATGGAGGCACTATCTTTATGGTGAGAAATGTGATATATACACAGACCATAAAAGTTTTAAGTATATTTTCACATAAAAGGAATTGAACATGAGACAAAGGATATGGTTGGAACTCATTAAAGACTATGATTTATAAATTCATTATCATCCTAGAAGAGCAAAAAAAACCACTAATGCATTAAGCAGGAAAGACCCAATTGTTCTTTCTATGATGAGGATTCAAAAAGATCCTTTAATCAATGACCTAGTAGAGTTGGACATTGGTATTATAAGAGAAGGGAAATCATCAACCCTAACCCAAATTATTTCTCAAATGTCATTACTAGGGAAGATCAAGAAATATTAGAAAGAAGATCCTTTGTTACAGAAGAAGTTTTAGGATGCGAAGGATGGGAAGTTTTCTGAGTTAAATACTGATCAAGAAGGTGTACTAAGATTTTATACAAGAATATGTGTTCCATCTATTCTGGACATAAATAAGGAGCTGATGGATGAAGCTCATTGCTCTACTTTCTCTATACATCCCGGTAGCACAAAAATGTATAGGGACCTTCATGATCATTATTGGTGGGATAATATGAAAATGGAGATTGCTGACTACACTCCAAGGTTCCAGGTATGTCATCAAGTGAAGGAAGAGTGACAACTTCCTAAAGGGGTATTGCAACCACTACCCATACCAGCATTGAAGTTGGAAAATATCACTATGGGCTTTGTCACTGGTATCCTGATAACTTCCAAAGGAAATAATGCGATATGGGTTATTGTGGATCGTCTCATTAAGACTGCCCATTTTATCTCTATTAGAGAAGATTTATCCCTTGATCAACTTTCTAGGATTTGTGTGAAGGAAGTGGTAAGGCTGCATGGAGTTCCACTTTCTATCATATATGATCCTGATCCAAGGTTCACATCAAAATTCTGGAGAAGTCTTCAACAAGCTCTGATCACTGAATTGAATTTCTGTACAGCCTACCACCCCCAAACTGATGGACAATCTGAAAAGACTGTTCAAACACTCGAGGACATGCAAAAAACTTGCTCGGTGGAATTTAAAGGTGGATGGGATCAACATCTCTCTTTAGTTAAGTTATCTTCCAAAAACAGCTTCAACTAGAGCATTCAAATGGAACCCTATAAATCTTTATACGGTAAGCGATGTAGAACTCCTACTTGCTGGGATGAAGCTGGTGAGAGAAATATTCATGGGAATGATCTTGTGAAAGAGATGACAGAAAAGGTCCATGACATCCAACAACACATTAAGGCTGCTTAGATTCGAAGAAAGATCTATGTTGACAACTATCGATGGGACATGTATTTTGTTGTTGGTGTCAAAGTCTTTCTTCAGATTTCACCTTGTAAGAGAGTCATGAGGTTTGGGAAGAAACAGATGCTCAGCCCTAGGTACATTGGCCCCGATGAAATCCTTGAACGTGTTGGAGTAGTGGCCTATCAGCTTGCACTTTCTCCAAATCTAGCCCAATTTCATGATGTATTCCATGTATCCCTTTTGAGGAAGTATATACCTGACCCTTCACATGTACTAAATCCAAAGGTGGTACAATTGGAACATGACCTCTCTTATGTGGAGCAGCCGGTGGAGATCTTGGATCATAGAGACAAGGTTCTAAGCAACAATACTACCCACCTTGTTAAGGTGTTGTGGAGGAACAAAAAATATGAAGAAGTCACATGGGAATCAGAGGAGTCTATGAGACAGAAGTACCCACACCTTTTCCCATCATAGGGTAGAGATAAAATTCCGGGGTTGAAATTTCTTAAGGGGGGAAGAATGTAACGACCTGAAAATTTTAATTATATTTGTTTCTAAATTTTGTGGGTATAACTAAAATGTGACCGTCTTGTTTCAACTGTTATTTGACAATTGTTCAATATGACAATTGGAAACTGTAATATTAACATTCTGTTTTTATAAATACAGTTATCTTGGTTAATTAATACAGAAGGAAGATTGAATGGCCTCATTCAGTAGACTTGAGCCGTATGAATCCCATCTGTCAGAGCTTGGGAAGGAGGTAGCATCACTGGGCTTTTCTCGGGACAAATCCCAAGCTGAACTTCAATGTATGAATCTTGAAC
This sequence comes from Viscum album, assembly GCA_963277665.1. NCBI lineage: Eukaryota > Viridiplantae > Streptophyta > Magnoliopsida > Santalales > Viscaceae > Viscum > Viscum album. Next base: position 297,072,948 of record OY728137.1, on the reverse strand, counting down.
GGAATCTCTTAAGGGAGAAGTTCAAGCTAATAGAAATCACCACTCGAGAAATGTTGTTCGAGCCACCCCAAGTTTCTATCACCATAGAACACCTAACACTTAGGTCCTATGCTGGTGTAATAAGGGGCTATGTAACGACACCTTAGCTTCTTTGTGTAATATTATTATATAAATAAAATTTTTATTTCTTATTATATAAAAGTTTGTGAATTTTAAATATCTGGATAAATATAGGATGTGTATTATTGATGAATTTAAAAAAATGGGTATTTTAAAATATTTTTATATTAATTAAATAATTAATAATGTGAAATGATTTTCAAAAAATGGTCTTCTACAGTTGTGATTAGTGAGAAATTTATAGTCTAATAAGATCGACTTGGTTTTAGTAAATAGTAAAGTAGGAATAGTAACATACCCGTATGAATATTAATGAATAGTAATTTGACCAAAAAAATAGAAACTTCACCCAAGAATGTATAAATACATTTTAGACATCTTAGAAGTGAAAAATGATCATAGTTTAAGTTTTTTTATTTTTTACGCCATAAATATTTTTTTTATAATTTTATAATTAATTTAATAATTTAATATGGAAATATATCTTCATAAAATTTAATCATAAATTGTTAATTTGTTGTCTTATGGTTATACGATAATTTTTTGGGACCTTGATTACATTTTTGAGGTGTTAGAAAATGAGTTATGGTTTTAAAGATTTATTTTTTGAATAAATAATGATTTTATTTAAAAATTAAATTAAAAATATTTAGAAAATTATTTTCATAAAATGTAATTCATTTTTGAATTCATATCATTGATATTAGTTTAGAGTGAATTTTTGAGATTTTTCTGAAACAGTTGAATTATCAGTGAATAGTAAAAATGCAGTTTTCAGTTTTAGGTGTTTAATGACATCATTAACGATGTAATAATGATTTAAGCTTTATGGTAGACTTATGAATAGTGAGATATTCTATGAGGTGTCCCAAGTGTTTAATACCATGGGAAAATACCATGGACACACCCATGGTTTTTCAAAAACCACCGATGAGGTGTCCCTTGGAAATTAATAATTTATTCACTCACTTTTCCTATAAATACCAAGCCATTTCCCTCATTCATCTCATTCAAAAATCATCCTCAATGAAGTTCTGGTCCCCTTGGGATGTAAGATTTATGTTCGAATTATGAATAGTGATATATGCTATGAGGTGTCCCAAGTGGTTAATACCATGGGAAAATATCATTGGCAAGCCCATGGTTTTTCAAAAACCACCGATGTGGTGTCCCTTGGAAATTAATAATTTATTCACTCACTTTTCCTATAAATACCAAGCCATTTACCTCATTCACCTCATTACAAAACCATTGTCAACGAAGTTCTAATCTCCTTACCTCCCAAAGAGTCCTCCCAAGTTTTCCTAAAGTCTCCCAAGGTCCTGAACATCAAGCTTTCGAAGTTACTCTTCAAGGTAAGGGATCCTTTCACCCTCCTCTTTTAAGTCATGAATTCCTTTATGTCGTGTCTTCTAGTTTCCATCTCTTTTGGTTAAGGTTATGTTATTATATACTCTCATTATTTTCCATTTCATGTCTAATTGTTGAGATACCATTTCCGTTCTCAAGAATTTGTTTTCTGAATTTTTAAGTGACGTCGTTAGGCTGCCGAATTTCTCGTAAAAGAAATCACATCTTCTCCTACCTTTCAAGTTTCCTTTTCTTGTGGTATGTCATTCAAATATTCATACTATGTTATTACCTACATGTTATTATGTATTTATATTTTAATATGAGTTATTTATGAGTGGGTTACCCTTGTACCCTCTCTTTTTGTTAATTTCTAAAACCTTGTTATATATAGCTGTTATGCTGCTGAAATTTCGCCTCAAAATTTCTATCTCTTTCTCTCAAGAAATTATCTTCTTTATTTATGTGAATACCCAAACCTATTTCTTTCTTATGGGTGTTTGTAAATATATAAAACGGATAAGTTTTATTATAAAATCCACATACATATAACCCTCACTCCCTTTCCATGGGTTATAAATGATATAATGATCTTATTTTTAAGAACTTTTAAAATGTCACGATTTGGAAATGAAACCCATTTATACTATTACCCATGGGTTATTTATGAAATGTTTTCTTATGATCTATATTGATAACATGAAAATAAAGGCATATTAAGGGTTCTCCCTGATAGAACTCTAATGCATTGTGTAAATAATTAATCTCAAGAGATGATAAGTTTCACGATACCTTGGGGAATAACCTTAGTAATTTTTATGACACCTCGGGGATAAACCTTGGTGATATGTTCATGAATATCTAAATGAAATGTGGTAGCCACATATTCAAGTTAGTATTCATGTTATTTTTATCATTATATTCTTATTCTTCCATTTCTCAGGCCATTATGACTTTTATCATGTTCTTATTAATATTTCTCAAGATCACATGTCAACTGTTTCACTTGTTTTTCTTACTGAGTCTTTTGGTCACCCTTTTCTTTGATGTATGTCTCCAAGATATGAGATTCGGTAATTTTACATAGGATAAACCTATTAGGAAGCCTTACTAGTGGTTTAAAAGAATTTTTTATGTTGTTTTCATGTTTTATGTTCATGATTTCCAAGACACTAGACTTTAAAGATCCTTTGTTTGTAAAATGTAATGAAAAGTTAAGTAATATAAAGGCGGGATGCCATTAAAATTCATGATTTGATGTTTGAATGGTTTTTATGAGATTAATGCACATAAAGGGGTTTTATTTAAAATATATTTGTGCACAACATGTGTTTGATTAAATGATTTAAACGGTGGTTTTGGATCTGAAATAGGACATTGAGCTCAAAAGTGGAATGTAAATACCCTTTTTTCATTTTAATACTTTGAAATATTTCAAGGAGTATTTTTAGTTCAAGGAATTGAGATAGATTGATGTTTTAATGTCTAGTGAGCCCATAATTAATAGTTTAGTTATATTAAATTCATTAGTTTAACGTGAAAGTAGTTTTTCATTAATAATGAAATATCTATTAAAAGGTGTCTCAGATATAAAATATGATACAACAATTGAATCTAGAACATTGTGTTTTCCCTATGCATGACCTAAACTTGGTCAGTTTCATATATCTATTTGGGGAAACTATTAATGGTTGTGTCTAATTAGAATATATATATATATATATATATATATATATATATATTATTTGTTTTTTAATTAGACAACGTAATTAAATCCTCTTTAAATACTTAATTATAAAAATTCTCTAGGGTTTCCCAAATAAACCCAAGGTTAATTGATTATATCTCTAAGTAACTTTGTTGTTGAATCGACACTGGACAACTATAGGTGATTAGAACAAATAGGATCAATGGGTAGAAAATATAGTGGATCATCCACACCACGGGTGAACAAATTCTTCACCAACGATAGACCCATAATCAAGGTAGATCTTTTAAGTTATAGTATGTTTAATTAATTAAATGTTTGATCATGTATATTTTGTTATCTTCAATTGATCAGTTTTTTCACTCCCTTTGTATGAGACTATTGATGAATTAAATTTTTTATTCAATTTATTAATCCTATGACATAATCTCCTCCTAAGATACCTACTTTTCAACTTTTACTCTAGATCTCTTGTCCAATAATGTTATAAAACTTTGTTATTGTCACTTTCCCTCATAGTTCTTCACATTCTTTATCTTTGGACAATGGGGTAATAGTTTATCATTTCTATGGTGGGTTTGAGTGTGATCAAACCCGGAAATTTTTGTACGATGAGTGAATGATTATCGGGATGGTTATTTATTAATGGATTGATATTTTATGTGGGATTGAGGTAATGTTTTCCATGAATCAGAGACACTAGTTGATGATGGGATATCAAAAGAACACAGAACACCTGACAATCCCCCACAGATGATCAGAGTCCCATTTCCCACCACTAGTGGATTGTAAATTTATGGAATATGTTTCTAACTTCGATTATGATAGATTTATATTGGTTAATGACTTGTAATCATTGTAGAATAATTTTATTTGGGATCTGCATGAAGAAACATTATTTATGTGAAAAATTTGATAGTATTGTGTTTTATCAAATAACACACACTTTTTAACCCCACCCAATTGAGGAGGAAAGGGTTTCAAGGAAGATAAGGATCACACACCATGTGGCAAGGCCCACATGCCATATTACCCTACCTAGTGGTCTGAGTCGTGTTCTTGGTGAACACTAAAAAGACCCTATATAGGAGGAAGTGGCATGTACTAAGGGAGAACATGGGATTGAGTAGGTACCCTGTCATGGCCATGTACACTTATAGGTATGCTTTCATGGCCCAATGAAAGTGTGAACTATAAGGATAACACAAGTATACCATAGGTGAGTGACACATATCATGTGGCCCCCTTTCACGCCATTTATAGTTACATGGACTTTGAACTATGTTTAGAAGAGAACATGTCTAGGCAGAGGAGCAGGAACTTATAGTCCCTAAGGTTATCATTATTTCTTTATGGGTTTAATCAAAATTTAAAATTTATTAAAATATAAATTGCGGAACATAATTAATTAAAATATAGTATTTGGAAATTTTTAGGTTGAACCCATAGATATTATGAAATTGGTTAATTGAGGTCTTAAAATTAATTGATTTATTTAAATTGAAATAATAGAAAGAAACATACTTTGTTTTTTCAAAGATTTATAGGAAAGTGAAAGAAATAAGAGAAGCATAGAAGATTGGTTGTTTGGAAATAACATTTGAAGGAATGATTGGGTTTTATTGTTTCAAGATTCAGGTGCAATAAGGTTTTTGTGATTAAATTTATTAATTGATTTTTAGAATTAGATTCGAGATGAGGTGGATCCAATAGTCATGGTATCCCCTTCTCAACACAGTGATTCCTTTTTTTCAATGGTAAAGTAATCAGATCATCACTAAATTTCTTTTGTCTGATTAATATATAATAACCTGGTTTCCTTGGATAAGACAATGGTCAAGCCTCAATCTAGGGTGACCAGATATTCTTTTTTAAATGTTATTTTAGATTCATTTATCAATGCTAATGATAAATAAAATAACGGGATTAGAAATTGATATCAAACTGCAGTAATCAAAATACTTGAATAAGAAAAAGAAATAGACCCAACAAAACCTTCCCCCTTAATCTACATAACCTTGGAACAAGTAGGTTTTTAAACCCTCATCCTAGTGATTATAAGTTAGGGGAAATTAAATATTGAAAAGAAAACATGAATGTAAAACTACAGAATAATAATATAGATGAGCATGCAAATATTATCTCCATAGGATTTGGTCTCCAGAATCTCGAGAAGTAGAATTAGCAGAATATTTTTCTATTTATAGTGATCTGTGGTCCTCGTGTTGTATTTAGGTCATCATTAACATGTACCATAATAGATTTATGGGTATTCCCTTGTGTTTAATGTCCATTACGGTCATTAAATGATCAATTGTTGAAATTTACATTCGAAATGGTTCATAGATTGAATCGGTTTCTCATCATAAAAGTGTTGATCTCTCCTCTAATTGAGTTTTCTCCACCTTAAACTCTATATTTTATTCATGATATGTAAATACTATATCTACTATATTTTTCTCACATCATGAATATACATTTTCCAGTGCCAAAAGATCCATTTTTTTGAATTTCTCCCACATGGAGTGTTCTATAGGTATGCTTCATCGTGGGAATACTTTTTTCTTCTGTTGAACCATGGAAATTATTGAAGTGGAACAAAGTGCCATTTTTTCCACATATTCACCTATTTTATTTCCTTTTCCAAATATTTGTTTTATCCTACAATAAATCAAAAAAAAAGTTTAAACAATACAAATATTGGAAAGAATATTAATTATATTACAAAAATAAATGTATTAAATCACCTTATAGTATATGCATGAAATACACCTATCAAGAACAGATTTCATGTGTCCCCAATACACACCATGTACCCCTATGAGTAAATTCAACCATGTATATTTTATTTGTCTATTAATTTATTTTGGCCCCAGAATAGCATATCCTGTGTGTTTTTCACATAGAACATGGCAGTAGATTTTGTATTGAATTTTAAGATATTACACGGAATGTTCCAATAGTGATGGTTGTTTTGGATATTCTTGATGATGGAAGTGATCGACCTAGATAACCATAGGGAGTCCAGGTTTGGAACCCACTATTGTACCTCAGTGTGGGTCACCAATACTCCTTACATTAGTCAAAGTGTCACCCCCTTGATTCAATAGGGAGTGAGTCCTCTACCTTCAGAGTGGCACCGCCAAATGCACTAGATTCAAGGACCTATACCCTTTAAGTGCCACGCCCTTAAAGCACCAAGGTGTTGGTTATCAACCTTATTATTGGAACCCAATGACACACTACTGTATGGGTCCTCTATCTATCTACTAAGTGGAATGTCCTGACACACTAGAATGAGTTTCCTCTACCTTTTGAGTGGAACCCACTGACGCACTAGGGCATAGGGCATCTAATTTTTGTGTGGCATTTCTCTAATACCCTAGGGAATTAATTTTATATATGCCTATTGAGTGGATCATCCAAATTCACTAGGGCTTGGCTCCTCCCTAACACACTAGGGCGTGGGGCCTCTACCTTCAGAGTGGCACCCCCATGACACACTTGGACCTGGGCTATCTATATATATATTAATTTGTACCCTTTAACCTATAAGGGTGTGGGTCCTATACTGGGTTATTTTTACCCCGATAATGTACGGAATAGAGATGAGTTGTGGGTAATCCACATGGTTACTTTTATGGTTAGAAAAGATGTTGGGAATGATAGAGGTTTCGTTTTTGGATCTGATGGCACATTCATTGACCTAGGTAGGGCTATGAGATAGAGATCCTGTTTATCTCTCGACTAGGTTTATTTTATGAGAATATATATATATATATATTAATATATATATATATATATATTTTTGTGTGTGAGTGGGTTATGTTTCAATTGTGGTTTGATATTTCCTTTATTGTATCCTTTTCTCTTTCTCCCTTTGGGTTTTTGGGGAATCCTCCTACATATATATATACTCACCCATGCATGTTAATTTCCCACACGAGTCATGTCTTATGCATTTGATATAAATATTGTTAAAGAAATAAGTGGAGTTTAGGAGTACTGGGTGAATTGACCATGTATGATGTGTTGAACATTGAGATTAGGAGCTGAGCACTCTCATTTTTAATTTATTCCAGTTTTTGTCAGGTTGGGAAAAAAATTTTGGTTGGGAACATATTTTTCCCATTAACATTTCATAATACACCATCATAATATTTTGTATTACCTATAGGTTGTTAAATGCATTGTTTATACTCTAGATTTTACTTCCATTTATTGTTATTCCTCCAAACTTGTGTGTATAGATGTTTGGATTCTGCATACATGTACATTAGGCAAAGGCCTCCCATTTTAGTTATTGCTTCTTGGTGCTTCTCACTAGCCCATGTCCTATGAGAGGAAATTTTGGGTTTGTGGTGGCCCAACATTCCATTGACCAGGTGGGCCCTAGAGGTTCAAGTCATCATAGAGTGGTATCAGAAAATTTTCATTTCTTAGGATGATGTTTGGAGTTATCCCCTTATAAGGACCAGTTGGGAGATAGGGAAATGGGGTCAAAGTGTCTCAGGGGTGTCTTTGAGGCCAGGGAACCCAGTGTTGGTGTGGTTTCCAATGTATCCACATATAAAGACTCTAACACCTACTTATCAACATGGTAAAGTGATAAATTGGTTGTAGGTAATAATGGTACATGATTTATAGAGGATTTAGTCCTTTGAATTTACTCCTTGATTAATCTCCCCTTATAAATATGATTATCTTACTATGGTATATCATGATCACTTCTAGGTTTCCACCCTGAATTTAGCTAGAAAGGATATTTATTCCAGATGATCAAGACAATATGATTAGGCCTTAGTTAAATGGAAATTTAATGAGGTATCTCCTCCAGAGGGTAGGTAGTAGAAACCCAACCTATCAAGAAGTAGTTCTTACCTTGAGAGTAGGCTGAGGATTCCGGTATACTTAGAAAACTATGAGATTTTTAGTGGCATGAGTATTGAGTTTCCACGGTGAGACAGATCTCTAGGTAAAAGTGGATTGGATTGATTCGTTGATCTGAATCTTCCAGATCATGTAGACCTCTACTGATCAAATGGTTGTGTTGGTAACCAGCCTTTTACATGGGGTAGTTGAGTATGGTTAGATAATAGTTATGCAGATTCATGATGAGTCAACACTTTCATGGTCTGACTTCTAGTATCTATTTCATAAGGAATATTACCATTTATTACTGTTTCAGTTCATATTTAGGATATTTTAGAGTTTAAATATTGTATTATATTTGTAGATAATTATGAATTGAGCTTTACTGACCTTGAACGATACTCCCTTGACATGGTATGAGAAGTTTACTTATGGGTGTGGAAGTTCAAGTAGGGTCTTTATAGAGATATCTTTTCCAGTGTGGTCACCCTCTTAATTTCCTCCAATGTGGGTGTGTTATATAAGACACTAGTAATAGAGAGCTTCCTAACTGAGGGACTCAATGAAGCTAGTGTTGGAAAAAGGTGTAATGGGGATAATTCCTCTACATAAGTTTTTAGGTGTCGGTCAGCAAGGTCTTGGCGTATGATACCTTCTCATGGCTAGACTCAACCTTGTTTTAATGTAGCATGGAGACAATATAGAGGACCAAGGGATCCTATTGAGTGGTGATTAAATGAATGTGATGGATGAGCTCACATGGAATGTTATGGATTGACCCAACATGATAAGGTGGGTAGGAAGGCAGTGAATGACATTCCATGGATGAGGAAGATCCATGATTATGATTCTCCTAGATGAGAAAAGGGTGGCCCCTATGGAGGCTATTATTAAAGAGGAGGAGGTAAATATCCAAATACAGGAACTATTAATGGGGTATGACATTATGATATACTTCCAGCACCACCATCAGGTGGTGCATTCCATTCTTAGGGAGTTGGTGACTCAGGATCCTAGCAATTTATAGACATGGAGTCTTATGACCTGTATACACACAAGATTATCATAGGTAGGATATGTTTTTATTATAATCTTTCTTCAATACTAGTAGACACAGGTGTGAGTTATCCCATCATATCTTTATATATGGTGTGAGAGTAGGAGATCTTAGTTGATACTGTAGTCTATTATCTTTTTATTGAGGTCTCTATATGGTACACCTGTTTGATATCACTTATATGTTGGAAGTGTGAGCTATCTCTTAGTGGGGAGATTTTATCTTGAGACCTCAAGGTCACCATGATGAGACCATATGATTTCATCTTGGTTATAAACTGATTTTCCACTCATGAAGCCTATTTTTACTATCACCATTGACAAATTATATGACTTTAGATTGATGAGACATGGTTCTCCTTTTTGGGAGAGAGAGAGAGACTTCATGGTGGATCGAGTAAGTCTTGTGATAAAGAAGATACACACTATCACTCTTCAGTTTCTGAGTTTCTCCCTTGGTGTAGAAAACTCTTCAAGAATTTGGGTTCATTTAGTTTTTTGGTATTTTTTATGGATTTATTCCCCAAGGATGTTCTGGGACAACCTCGTAGGAGGGATATGAAAATATGCATTTATTACACACTAGGACTATAAATATATCTTATGAAGAATATTGGATGGAATCTAACAAGATATAGGACATCAGGGCATAGTTGGAGTGCCATTAGAAGAATAGATTTATTAGACAATGTGTTCCCCCATTTCGGATATATTTTTAAAAAAAGGCATATAAGAACTTGCAAGTTTGTGTTAATCATCATTTCCTAATCCAAAAAATGATAAAGTACAAGTAATCATTTTTGTGAATTTAAAACTTATTTGATTATTAGTATGGTGTGTGTTGGTTCTTGAAGATCAATCTCATGTCTATATACCATTTATTGAGGATATATGGGGTTGATATTCTTAGGACTACATTCTAATGTCGCTAAAATACAATGAGTTCCTACTGATGAATTTTAGTGTAATAAATTTCCCAACCGTGTTTATGGATTTTATGAACTTTATCATCTAACCATACTCAAAGCATTTTTTTGTTATCTTCATTGATTATATACTCTTATACTCTACATCATAGGAGGAGTATAACTAGTAGTTGAGGAAGGAATTAAACTTACTTCGGGAGAACCATATTTATGGTAAGATATCGATGTTCATATACTGGATACTTGATGTATATTTTTTTGGGAATGTAATTTAATATCATATATTAGATTTAGACCCATTAAATATTGATGTAGTTATTTACGGAGATCCACCCAAGTGTGGTTCGATGGTGTGGATTTTATTAGCCTGGTGGGGTACTATAGGAGGTTCATGAAAGACTTTTCTAGGATTCACACCCCTTTGGATACACTGACATTAAAATGGCATTCATTTACAAGGATTGATCAGTGTCAAAGATCTTATGAGGATTTTAGGCAGAGGCTGACCAATTCCACTATTTTCGAGACCACCCGAGGAGGGTGTGGAGTAATTAGAGTATTTCAATACCTTTATATCTGAGCTCAACTGTGTACTTTTGGAGAGGAAGGTATTGAAGACAACTTGGATTGGGAATCTGATTCTCTAAGAGTATAGTTATGTATATCACAAACTAGAGTTAGTAGCAATGGTAATTTCTATGAATATGTGGAGGCACTATCTTCTGGGAGAGTTATTTTTTTACTCATACCATCAGAGTCTTGAGTATATTTTCTGACAGAGAGATATAAAATTAAGATAAAGGAATTGGATGGATTTACTATAAGATTATTACTTCAATATAGTCTATACTCATTTTAAGGGAAATGTGGTGGAAGATTATCATAGAGGGAATTCATGTTCATACATGGTAGAGGATGCATCTAATTAGTTTTCTTCTTTGAGGCTAACCCTGGTAGAGGATAGGGGTGTTATTTTTCTTTAGTCGATGGTGTTGAATCCTCCACTTATTCAGTATGTTTGATAATCTTGGTTGGGATATGTTGAGTATGAGGACCTACATGACCATATCTCCTTAGAAGATCCACCATATGTATTCTCTAGGGGAGAAAATTATGTCATCCTTTTCTAGGGAAGGATGGTGGTTCTAATCTTTTTTCGAGATAATGTGATGATGTAGATTCACAATTATTTCTTATCAGTGCATATTGATGTAGGGAAGATGTATAGGGACCTTTAATATCATTTTTGGTGGGATGGAATGAGGTAGAGCGTAGCCATGTTCACCTTTTAATGTCTTACATGTCAGAAGGTGGAGTCTGAGCACCAGGTTCTAGTTGGATTGGTTCATCCTATTGAGAGCCCAAAATTAAAATGGGATATAATATCCATGAAATTTGTGACAAATTTATTTGTATAGTGAGAGGAAACGCTTCAATCTAGGGTATTTTTAATCATATTACCAAGTTGTCACACATTCATTCTTTTAGGGAGTAGAGTTCAGTGGATATTTTCTGGAATTTGTACATATATGTGATAATCTAGATTCATGGGATGCTCCTAAATATTTTCTATTACTATGATGTATGGTTTACATCATAGTTATGGAGGGTAATACAAGAGGAATCTAGGATGAAGTTGTGGATTAGTATAGTGTTCCACCCCAAGAATGGTGGGAAGACTGAGAACACTATCTAATTGATGGAGGAAATGATGAGGAAATGTGTGTTGGACATTGGATAGAGTTGGTAGGATCAATTGTAGTCAGTGGAGTTTTCTTATAATAACATTTATCACTCTACCATCATCATGGAAACTTTTGAGGCCCTAAATGGGAGACCCTATAAGTCACCCTTTTTATGAGGTTTTTGAGAAATCTTATTTCGCAATAGAGATCATGAAGACAATCATAGAAAATTTCCATATGATCTGAGATTAGATGAAGAGAACCTAGATCTGAATAAAAAATATTTTGAAAACAAATGTCGTAGGACTATGGATATTTAGTATGAAGACAATGTTTTCCTAAGAGTCTCTCAATGATGTGTATTATGGGTATTTAAATGGAGAAACATGTTATCCATCAGGTTCATCAAGACATTCAAGATTCTACATAGGGTTGGTGAGGTTGATTACTGCTTAGACATACCACTATAGTTATACGAGGTGCATGACTTATTCAGTGTTTCATAGCTAAGGATATACATGCATGATCCAAAGAATTTTATAGACTACATAGATATTAAAATAAATAATTGATCCACCTTCATTTAGTACCTGTTGGCGATAGAGGATCTACCAGAGAGTATCACATATTAATAGGCCATCCCATCTGTTCATGTTATGTGAAAACATGAGAGAGTATAGGAGAGATTCTAAAAATGGGATAGTTAGATTTAGGCCAAATATCTCTATCTTTTTGTTTAGATTGTTCTTTTCAAGGATTAAAATCTTTTAAGGAGAGAATAGTATGGAGACACTTTTTCTTATAATACTTTGAAATATATCAAGGAATATATTTGAAGCCATGTGTTGAGACGACATGAGAATATGTAGCCCAACTAGCATGAAATTGATATTTTAAAAATATTAAATATATTTATATCATGAAGACAATGTTTTTCATAAATAATAGAATATCTCAAAAATATTTTATCTGATTGGAAATTCGTGACCATGATCTAATCTAGAATGTGGGCCTTATCCTTGCTTGAACTATAGTTTTTCGACGTTGGGCGTCCAATTCAGGTAGTCATTAGCGAGTGTGTTTAATTCAAATAAATAAATAAATTGTTTGTTTGTTTAATTAAATAACCTAATTAAACCTGATTTAGTTAATTTATTATAATAATTTCCCATGGTTAATTGCATAAATCCTAGGGGAATAGAGAATAGATCAAATGATATTCATTGGAAAATCGACATCGGACAATGATCAATGACCGGATAGATATGGATCGACAGCCAGTAGACGTAGTATACCATCCACATCAATAGAGAACACATTTTTCTCTAATGATCTGTCTATAATATCGGTAGGGATCATAAATTTTGGTTTCTACCCTTGATTAAATGTTTGATCATGTATATTTGGTTATCTTATTTTGATCTCTATTATCCCACCCTTCACATTATCCCATTGACGGAAATAAATGTTTTATTAAATTAATATTCTTGTGGCATGATCTCACATGAGAATCCATATTTTAATGTAATTATCCAATAATTCTTATACAGTGATATTTTTCACCCTTTTATATTGTTATTTTCCCCCATAGTAATTCGTTTTCTTTATTTTTGGCATATGGGGTCATATTTCGACATTGTTGGGGCAGGTATCAGCAAGATGGATCCCATTGTTTCATGGTAGATGTAAGGAAGATGATTGAGAAGGATATTTCTGGATGGATGAAGCTTCATTATAGGATGCGGGAGATGTTTTCCATATATATGGGATCCAAGATGAGGAAGGGTGATATAAGGTGCATGGGATGCATAATGGAGCACCTTGGATGATCGAGATCCAATTTCATTCCATCAATTGTTAGGAAATCTATGGTCCACATCACTATCTTCTATTAGGTATGATTTAGATGTCTCAATGGTCAAGAATCATAGTGTAAGAGTATAATCTAGGGTCTATGGGAATTAATAAACATTTTGTGAAAAAATTAACTAAACAACATGTAGTTGAATAACAGAGACCGTATAGACTTACCCTACTACAACAACTAGAATTTTAAGATGGATTATAATCACAATTCATGTGGAAGGGTCCACATATAGTGTTACCCTCACCTGGTGGAAAAGCTATGTTCCCACTACACATGGTCGGGACCCCATGTCGGTGGATATGGCATGTACTCTGGGAGTACATGGGTATGGTCGGGTACCCTGGGCATGGCCAGGTATATGGGCATGTCCTGAAGTACATAGGAATAACCGGAAACATACGATATTGGTCTTGGTGGCTGATGCACACCATCTGGGACAGTTACCTATTGTTTATCATGTTGTGGCCTCTGAGATGTATTCAAAGGAGAACACAAAAAATCATCCCAGTGATACCACAAGACATGTAGCCCCCATACCCATCATGTAACCTAATGATAAACTTCATCCTTACATATCTTCATTTTATGAACTCATATATTTTCCCATTAATTTCATATCCTGTCTATTTTTTCTATATATAACATCATGGTGTCCTTTGTATTGGATTTTTTGATATTATGTTGAATTTTCAAAGCATGAAACTTCTTGATGAGATTATTGATGATGATAGTGATTGTTAAGGATCATTAAAGAGTGGATGAGGTTAGAAACCCCCACACCTCACCCCATAGTACCAAGGTGTGGTTCCCCCATACTCCTTGTATAGGTCTAAGTGACACCCCCTCTAACATGCTATGTTTCAGTTCCTCTAACTTCTAAGTGGAACCCCCCAATGCATTAGAGAATGGTTTCTCTACCTTTTGAGTGTCACCACTTGATTCAATAAAGTGTGGGTCCTTTATCTATATTTTGAGTGGAACCCCCCACAAAAACACACACACACACATTAGGGTGTTAGTCCTCTACCTTATGAGTGACACCCCTAGCATGCTTAGGTGTGGGTACTCTGCCTTCTAAGTGGAACCCCCCCCCCCCCACATTGCACTAGATCTTGGTTCCTCTAGAATTTGAATGTCTCTCCACTAACACAGAAGGGTGTGAGTCCTCTATAAATCTACTGAGTGTCACCCTGTTGTTTTACTAAATCATGGGTAACCTTCTTAGATTTCTTTCCCCTTGAATGTGAAGCACAGTGGTGAGGAGTTGGTCCTCTAAATGGTTACTTCTATAGATACAATATATTTTTTGCATCATAGACAAACACTCATTTGATTCAATTGTAGATTCATTGACCTGGGATGGGCTATGATATGGAGATCCCCTTTCTCTCTCTTATGGGTTTATATTATGAGAATATATATATCCTTGGAGTATATGTTATGTGTTTATCTAGACATTATTGTATCTTTATCTCTTTCCCCCTTTGGTTTTTAGGGAATCCCATTGTTTCTATTTATACTCACCCCTATAAAAACTCTTCATGTAAGTGTCGTTTCTTATGAAGATGACATGAATATTGATAGAGATAATAATGGAGATTGTGGTTACATTTGTGAATTGAATACATACGGTGGTTGGATCATTGTGATTTGGCATCCAACTCTCTAATATTTCAATCCTTGTAGTTTTTTAAGGTTTCAGACAGACCTTCCAATTGAGTGTGTGTTTTTTTCACTTTATATTTTATATTTCACTATTGTACTCTATTGTATTCAATAAAGGTTGTTATATGCATGTTTTATACACTAAATGTTAATATCTTTTATTATTTTCCCGCTTAACTTCTGTATATTAATTCTTGGGTGTCTGTATATAGGTACATTAGTAAAAGGACTCCAAATTTATTTATTCCTTATAAACACTTTTCACCAGCCCCTAGCATATAAGAGGTGGGCTTGGGGTTATGGAGGCCATACCTTTCACTAGCCAGGTGATCCTTGGTTGGAAATGTCATCACAAAGAAATGATTTTAGGTGAAAATGTTAAATTAAATGTGATCATTGTTTTGAAATAGATTTTGACAAACTTAGAACATTGGGTAACCATGGGCACATTGGTAATAAACTTTTCACTTTTGTATGTGTGATTCCATGGGAGATTTTATGTCACATTATTTTGTGTAATAAAACTTGATGTTATATTGGTTTGATATGTCATAGTCCTCGATCGGGGATGATATTTTATGTTTAGTATGTATACCCATTGGATAGTTCCCAAATGGCGTGATTTCTTATTTATGATTGGTTTATCAAAAGATTTCATTTTTCACTATTATTTTCTCACATGCTTATATGGTGTATCTGTGATTGCATACCTATTTTATTTCTTATTGGATATATTTTTTGATTTGGTGTGTATGGTATGGTTTTATGAAAACCTCAAGAATGTTTTCTAAAAAATGATTTGTAAACTTTATTTCATTTCAAGTTAGAGATGATGCATTCCTGATATTAGAACTTATATGGGTTCTTTGGTGGTATCCTACTTAGCATTGGGGTCACACCCAACTTTTTCATTTGTGTTGTTATAGATGTTGTTTTTTAGGACTCTGGTAAGGGGAAGGGAATTATGTAGCATTCTGGTTTATCTTGTCTTTCTAGTTATTATAATGGGATTGTTTGGTGGTAATTGATGGTCACACAAGGACTTGTTTAGACTTGACATGTTTTATCTTTCTAGTTTGAACTATTTGGTTTGGATTTGTGTGTATAAATGTTATATTCTCTTTATTCCACATTGTAACCAATTGGTTTTCCTTATTCAGGTACATTATGAGATATTTTTCTTCCAATTTTATGTACTTGACCATGTGTAAGACCTTCTTCAGTGGCTTGTCTAGTTGACATGAACTGGTTCATTACTAATTACTATCAGATCCATTACCCAGCCTAAAGTGTTGTAAAATTACAAGTGTCAAGTTTTATATCTAGGTATATTAGTTTTAGGACTATCGAAATTTGGATAGTAAGTGTCGAAAAGGGGCACAGTCATCTCACTTTCATGACTGAATCAGAGTTACCACAATTTGTCAGGTATTTCCATCAAGCATTTAACATAGCAGTTTGGAGTTATGTTAATGAATATGAAATGAAGTTTATTTAAATGGAATTATTTTTTGGTTTTGTTTATATAATCCATAAATACATTAATTTCTTGTATTTTTAAATCATGAATATGGATGCCTGATTTGGGTCCTATGATTTTTGAAATATGCTCAAGGGTGATGGGGTTTTTTCATGGGAATGTTAAATAATACCTCGTACAACAGATCTTTTGAATCCAAGTGATGAAGTTGTAATATAGGTTCTACATGAGAATAATATAATGGACCCTTCTTTGGTGGAATATGTAATTCACATTGTTTAGACTCTAGGTTAAGTGAGTGTTGAGAACTTGGGATAAGTGGTGGATCATGTATTAGAATACTAAGAAAATCCCACCAATATTTTAATTAAAAAAATGACACAAGGAATGTGTGGAGTGGCTTGAGATGATCTGGATGATCTTGAAATATTTTAAAACATCTAAGGACTCTATGGTCTATTTTTTCATATATATTCTTGAGGAACCTAGAAGGAAATGTTGGGACTGTATTGTGAAATATATGTTGCATAAGGGTCTTACCTGGGTTTATTTAAATAAAATATTCAACCAGAAGTTTTATCCAGAGATATTATATGTTGAAAATACATAAGAGTTTATTAACTTGTAGAAATAAAATGCAGTTTTCTAGATTATTCGACAAGTTCTACTGAGTTAGTTTATTTGGCATCAGATCTAGTCACAAATGATTACCTAAAGGCATAGACATTTGAGTTGGTACTGAGAGATACTATTTGGTTGATGTTTATTATTATATTCCTTTTAACCTTTTTGGAGGTATACAATAAATATGATTCATCTTTAGAAGATACATCTAGGAAAATAGGTTTGGGATGAGATTTGGTTGGTGTTATTGTTATTTAGAGTGTATCTACTAGCCAAAAAAGGAATCGTAAGGGTAGATAGTTTCAATCAG
Source organism: Viscum album (assembly GCA_963277665.1). NCBI lineage: Eukaryota > Viridiplantae > Streptophyta > Magnoliopsida > Santalales > Viscaceae > Viscum > Viscum album. The sequence goes on along the minus strand of OY728137.1, from coordinate 297,055,285 downwards.
GAATAATTTCATGGGCTTAATCAAGAGAAAAATATATTTTCTACTATAATTGGGGAATACTTGTACATACAAATACTAATTATGATGAGGTTCCCATTACATGTCATTTTTTGTGGACAATTTGGTCATCTAAGGAATTTCTGTGAAATGAATCCCCAAGGTAGTAAAGCTAGAGCCACCATCTCAAAGGATTCATAGTTTCATACTAATGAATTAAGGGTTCATGGGTCTAATACTCATAATAAAGTGTACATTCTTGTGGATAAGTATTTTTTGTGAAGAGTTAAAACTAGATTTCTTCAAATGGTGGACTATTCATCGAATTACACTAAAGTATGGTCATCAACTATTAGAGGTACAATGTTTATTTCATACTCTACGTTTCAAGATTTTTTGATTCATGTGCCAGTAATTATTTTATATTGTCAAAGCTATTTCATGTGTTGGGATTACGTTATATATTGTGTTGTTATTTTTTGGATTTTTCGATGCCTTTAAAACATATGTTTGAATTGGGTTTCAATTCTTCTGCATGTCGAGTGAAAATATCTGATCTTGAGGTGGAGTGGGACTTCTTGTTTCTTGGTCTTGATATATTTAACTTGATTACTATCATGGATTGGATGATTACAGATAAGGATCAAATAGATAGAAATAATTATCATGTTTAATTTTTATCTTAGGGGGAGTCAATCATGTCTTTCAGGCTGATTGGGATCTTAGGTATGGGATAATGGTGATTTTTTTTCCTTATACTAGGGTGATATCATTCTAGATAATGGATATTTTACTTGAAACCACTGATCCTTAATTGAGTAGTCAACTTCTTTTGGTGGCGTGTGCATACCCTATGGAATTTCTAAATGATTTTCCTAGTTTTCCACTATAGAGAGAGGTTGAGTATCCCATTGACCAGATATCTAGTGCGATTTCCACTTATATTCCATTTTATCATATAACACCTTCTGAGTTGGTGGAATATATGATCATGCTTTTATAACTCAGTTATAAGGGATTTATTCTTCCTGGAGTGTCATAATGGGATTCATCTATCCTATTTTATAGAATTTTATATGAGTGACTTAGATTTTTTAGGGATTATTGGAAGTTAAATCATGTGACCATCAAGAAAAAAACATCCTTTTCCCAGGGTTTATGATCTATTTAATCATCATAGTTGTTCTCATTAGTTTTAAAAGATTAAAATTTGTTCATGGTACCCCTAATTGAGAGTCTAAGAATAGGATGATATTTTGGTATAATCTAATTTAGAGGTGGATCACATAGACCATTTGGATATAATTCATAAAACATTTAAGTAACATCATCTATTTGGTAAGATTTACAAGTGTGAGTTTTTGTTCTATGATGTGAAGATTCTCTGGAAAGTTATATCTAAGATGGGTGGCATAGTTGAACTTGAAAGGATATATGTGGTTATGTTCTGGAGCAGCACAAAAATTTGATTATATTTAGAGTTTCTTGGGCCTAGCAGGTTATCAAAGGAACTTTGTTTGGGACTTCTCCAAGATTGAATCCCGGATAAAAATATTAACTTATAAATGTGTAAAGTTTTAATGGAATGAGAAATTTTAGGGATCTTTTATGGATTTGAATTAAATTTCATCTTCAGCACAATTTTTTATTCTTTAGAAAATAAGTTTGGGTTATGTTGTTTTCTGTGATTATTTTGGTAAGGGTTTTGGGTGTGTCTTGATATCGATAAAAAAGGTGGTGGAAAAAGGAACTCTCAAGTTAATCCCTCAAGAGAAGAACTACCCTACACATAATATTGAGTTGGTAGTGGTAATGCATGCACTCAAAAGATAGCATCACTGCTCTTTTGGAAGAGTTTTATATTACATTATGATCATAAAATCTTAAAATATATTCTCACTCAGAGGTATATGGACTCGATATAGATATATTTGGTTGATTATATTTATAATTTGGATTTTTTATATTTATTATACTCTTAGGAAAGGTAATGTGGTTACTAAGACCTTGACTAGTAAATTATGTAAATAATCCTTTATGGAATTAGTAGAGGAGTGGTCTCTGATGATTTAGTTTTTTGAGATGAACTCGGGAGTGGAAGAAGTGGGTGGGAAGGTGTCGTTGTATTTGTAAAAGGTTGGATCATAATTTTATGCATGAGTTTGGCTCAAAAATATACTTGACACTAAGTTTTTATGATTTAGTGAAAACATAAATCGAGAGGATACCTCAGGTGAGTAGTCTCAATCTCCCTGTGGAACATTTTATTTCTAAATCATGTTGGTTTTTCCCATTTTCTCAAAGGTGGGATTTCATGGAAAAATGACACCATTCTTGTTGGTTTATGGACCTTAGGGATACTAAGATATATCATGAATTGAAACTCAATATTGTTGGCTGGGGATGAGATTGACAATTGTGGATTTTATATCACGATCTCTTATATGTGGGAGATTAATTCAGAGAACAAGAGGCTTGCTTATTTTTGGAATCCCTTACACATTATTGTATAAATTTTGCATGAGAGTTTGTTGTATTTCATTATTCTTTTAGCACATAATTCTACTAGTAAGTTCATGATTTTTGTGATCATTTTTCAACTAATAAAATTGGTTAATTTCCTCCCTATAAATAAGAAAAAAATGGAAAAACTCAGAAATATGTATTTATGAGAGTATTATTGACTCCATGGGGTTTTCTCTAAGATGTTTTTTGACAGGTCTTCGAGGTTCACATTCATGTTTTGGAAAGGATATAAAGAGGCAATGGTTTCCCAATTTAAATGGATAATGAATTATCGCCCATAAAAATACGGATAGACAAGAAGGGTTATCCAGTTTCTTAAGGATATGATCTGGGAAAGTGGGGTTGATTTTGGTACTTCTTGGGAAAAGAATTTTCCTCTAGTATAGTTTTACTATAACAGTTGTTATGAGGTGTCAATGATGATGGAACCTTTTGAGGCATTGTATGAGTGGAATTTTAGATCTCTTTTATGCAAGGAAGAGTTAGGATAATGAAACTTGGTTGAGATGAATCCTATTTAGGATAAGAAAAAAGTTGAAATTGGTTCAAAAGAGATTGATCTCAAAACAAATACATAATAAATATTTTTTTGACTATTGGAATTGGCTGCTAGAGTTTAAGGTTGAAAATCAGGTTTTCTAATAGTTTCACATCTCTTGGGACATTATTGTTTGGGTGGATAGAAAAAGTTGGCATCACAGTTTTTCTTCCCATTTTATATTTTGAAGAGTCCTATAAAGGTGGTATATAGGTTGGATTCATTATCTCATTTTACTTCCATCCATTATGTGTTTGATGTTTACTAGTCTAGGAGGAATCAACTAGATCCTTACCTTGTGATTGAATGGGAGGATTTTGATCTTGACCCTGACGCCACTGTGGTTGAAAAACCATTTCATATTATGGATCTTAAACAAAAGGTATTTTGTTATAAAACTTTTTCCTTTGTTTGTGTAATATGGTAGTGCAAACGAGATATCCACAAGACATGGGAGTAGAAATTATTGAATAGGCATATGTTTCCCTCACTTTTTTCGATTGTAGGATCTTGAATACTTTCTAGGGACATAATTTATTTTGGTGGGGAGATTGTAACATCCTGTTATTGACATTGAATTACATATTTACTATTTATTTGATTTAATTTTTATTTTCTTGAATTTTGATGCTTTTGGGGACGGGGATATATTTTTGGGGCAAATGACCTAAATTTGATGATTTTTTTTTAGTTTCAATTAGTGTATTCTAGGAATAAATATGAAAATGGATTTAGAGGGTATTGGGAGTTTTTGGGAGTAATCTATACTGTTAAATGTATGGTACGACCTACATGATATATTTATGTCTTAAATATCTAGAATATGTTGTAAGTTCAGATCTAGTAAAAATATAGAGAAAAATTTAGGCCATAAAACCTTTTAAGACATAAAATGGTTTTACATCATAAAACCCATTCTTACGATATAAAATCATCGGTTGGGATAATTTAACCTATGGAAACGCGTTTTTTGAAATTCTTATGTAATGGGAAATTTATATATAAAGACTGATATTTATTCCATAAACCCCTCATTATGAGTCTTTTTTCTTCACCACCCATATGAAAACATTTTTTTCATCATTATGTTCTAGTTCCCCTCAATCCCTACAATTATGCCATGAATTTTGTACATTTTGGGCTTCTTCCTCATTCAGATCACTTGGATTGGTTTGGTTGATCACCAACATGGTGGGTTATCTTCCTTTTGGTATATGGGATATCATTTCACCATATTTATATTTTCTAATATTTTATTAACAGTAGTGTGTTCTATGTTTCACAATGGTTTAACAGTTGAGATGTAGTCTTGATCGATCATTTTCAGTTTTACTTTGTTCCTTGTCTATCAGTGGCTGATATGTTTATTTATAATCTTTACAATCAATGGCTAATAGTTTTCCTCCATTATGGATGTAGTATTATCTATAAAATGGGTTATTTCCCGAATTGTTATATGTTCGTATCAATTCATTTGGGGTTATTAAATGAAAATGCATGATTCGAAATAAGATTTTTTTTGGATGAGAATTATGTTTTTAAAGTGGTTTTTTTAAATGGATTTATGAACTTTTAGTGTTTAATTAAATCATTGAGTTCATGTTTTGGTTTTAAAATGGTTCTTTAATCCTGAAAGAGGAAAATATTTGACGTATAGAAAAATATTAAATGTGAGAATGGTTTTGAAATGTATTTTGAAAAAATTAGCACATTGGGTAACCTTGGGAGCATCCGGAATATAATTTTCACTCTTTGTGTGTGTGATTCCACAATAGGTTCTATGTCACTTTATTATGTTTAATGTTACTAGAGGTTATATTAGTTTGATCCACCTTTATCTTGGATTGGTATTGTTCTTTAATGTCTAGTATGTATACCAATATGTTAGAGCCCAAATGGTGTTCTTTTTCATTTATGATTGGTTTATCACATAATGGTATATTTATTGTTATTCTCTCACAAGATTATATGGTGTATCCATGGTTTCCTACCTATTATATTTCTTACTATAAATCATCCTTGATTTTGTGAGTATGGTATTGTTTTATGAAAACACAAGGAATGTTTTTTACAAATATTATTTATAAAATTTATTTTTTTAATGTATAACTGATGCCTTCCTAATATTACAACTTTTATAGATTATTTAGTGGTATCCACATGGGATTTATTCTCATGCACTAATTTTGAATTTTGGAGGTTGTAGATGTTTTTTTTCATGACTCGGATAAAAATAAGGGAATCATACTGCATTTTCATTCCTATTTTTATTTTTGTCTTCATAGAATGATGGTTCATTGGTGAAAAATGGTCACATAGGGACTTGTTTAGACTCATCATGTTTTATCTTTCTAGTTCAGACTATATTGATAGACAATCTATGTCTAGTGTTTATTTTATCTTTCCTCTATATTTTACCATTTTGGTTTCCCTTTTTCAAGTTTATTATGAGACATATTTCTTCAATTTTATTGTACTTCACCATGTGGCTGACCATCTTGAGTGACTTTTCTATCTAACCCGATTTGGTTCTTTACATTTCCCTTGTAACATATTTCTCCCTTTCATTGGATTGAGATGAGGTAGTGGTGTAAATAGACTTATACCAAATACCGAAGACACAAAAGGTCTAAAATTAATTATAAGGGCCTCAAAAAAATTTAAGTGATGATTTTCCAATTTTTAAGATAAATCACATAGATAACATAAATAATAAAAATTAAATCTTCTATATGATCCATGATTACATAATACAACTCTAAACGTAACCAAAAAATTAAATAATATCAAATTAATAGTGGAAACCAAAATACATACTCTAAAAGAACCAAAATAACACAACACTAAAAAACAAACAAGGGGCATAAAAAAAATAAACATTGATCCCACATAAAGATCAATCTATGTATTCCACTCCCATGGTTTCAAGAAGAATTGCTAAATAACTGATTTACTTTTCATTTACCTATGTATCTATATATGACATCAAAAAACACATAATAGTACCCATGAATTGGTCAATCCTAAAGTATATAGGATTTCCTCCAACGACTTCCCAACTGACTCCACCATGAAAAGAACCTATTAACACATTTTTTTAAACCCATTTTCAAATTTTGACAAAACAATTTATATCAAAAATGTAAAAAAATTCAAAGGGATACATTTTAAAAATCATAAAATATTTCTCAATTATTTGGAATATCCATAACCATGCCTCCAAACACACACCCAAGCATGCCCAAGTGAAACTTCCACACTCATGTGTGGTCTCTCATTCATCCACCAAGTCATCGCATGGTTACCAATACCAAGTGCCCCAATGGCAAACACCACTTCCATAGGAAAAAATCTATGAATGCACTCACACCGACCATGTATTTCAAATTCCTTGAAAACCCATTCCATATGAAAACTTTATATATTTAAATCATTTCAAAATAATTACTATTATTAAAAACAAAACCATATTTTTAAAATAATTATTTTGAAATTATCTGTAAAGATAATTTTCCAAGGAACCATTCTATTTCAAAAATTTAAAAGGCATAATGTGAAAGAGTTTTCTATCAAGAATCACAATTTAATCCAATAAAAAATTAAAGAAATTAATTTAAATAAAACTAAGACTTCAAGTTCTAAGTCACGTGCAATTTGAGTGAAACCATCTACCTCTCAATAGATGGTAAAAATGAAGAACATCACTATAATTCTCTATATTTTGGGTTTGATAATATTACCTTCAATATATTGAATAATATATCATCAAAATTACCATATAATAGCATATATCTTATAAAATACATAATATATGTATGGTAACATTAGGGATTAAAATTTTATATTTAAGAATAACAGTGAATAACAATGACTTTCCGATGATTCTGGATCTTCAAGGTTCTTGGATTATAGTATGATATATAATTATTCAAACATGTAATTCATGGCCTAATTTAATCAAATTAGTGTTACATAATTGACACCCAAGACACACTACGTGTACACCAAATGAGAAAATTGATGATTCACTATAATGTGTCAAAAAAATTGTGCATGAACAAAAATTGGTAGTAAATTTGCATATAAGTAGTAGTTATTAGACTTACATGGGAAAGAAAGTTTCTTAAAGTAAAGATATAACTTTTCAAAGGATTGTTTCATACGATTTTTTTAGGTTTAAGGTCCCATTTTATGACCTATTCCAAACATAAATATTTAAGAAACAACATATGTTTTATTGAATTCTATTTAAGGTACCACGTTTCAAAATAGGAAAAGTGAGTATCATGGATAATATATTTTGGGTGATATTTTTAAAAGAATAAGGAAAGGAAAAATGTTATGAATTTAATAAATAAAGTATATGAAAAATAACTCATTTTCAAAATAACTTTTTTCTTAAAAAATCCTATACATTATACCATTATAAAAATTGTACTAGTTATCAAGTTTCAAGGTTAAGAAAATATTTAAACTACTAGTAATTTCATGTTTAATGTAATCATCACTCCTCATGAGAAATGACAGCACATATCTATCAATGAAATTTTTTATCCAAAGTTAATGTGTGGTTTGTTACGTAATATAAACAAAATGGTTTTTGTCAACTTAATTACCTTAGCTTACATGTTTTCCACATGAAAGTTTGAGAATGAAAAAACTCCAAGGATTTAAATTTCATTACATTATTAGTAAAAAGGAAAGTGTCCCAAAAATTAAGATAATAGGGTTTAGTGATATGAATTTATAATGGGTTACCAAACTCATATACCAGATAAAACTCAAAAGCTAACAACAAGGATTAAGACAGACGAACGAATTCCAGATTTTTTATTAAAGATTACAACACAAAGTGAATGAAATTAATTCTTAGTAAATAGATCTAGAAAATAACTATTGAAAAAATTTACCCCACTATAAAAATATCATTGAAAAATATTCATTTATATCTTAAATATTAATATGATTATTTACTAATTTAAAAAAACTAAAGGAATTAATGTAATGTCTTGACATAGTGGATACTACTAATGGTGCCCCGAGCCTATGATCTATATAACCTCATGAGAACCACCCCATAGTCTATAGGATTATAAATAGTAGTTAGGCTCTAAGGAGGTATGTTTGGAGAAGATTCCATCTTAACCTGAGTATGAAATAGTGGAATCATGATAAAAAATAGCAATGTAATAATGATAAAAAATCAATAATAACCATGCAGCATATGATCACCTCCCAAAATTACGAAAATGTCCATAAAAAATGTAGCGATAAGAGTGGTTAGGGGACAGGAGTGACCTCCTATGAGACATAATGGAATCTTTCCACAATTAGAAACACATATCTGAAGAGGCATAATTTTTTATTTCATAGTTACACAATGGATGGGTCATAATTGGCTATAAATAAACCATTATACAAACACAACCTGTATGTCCATAACTACAATGCCATCATTTCTTCCAACTATACATATCTTGGGTCCATGTTTAACTCTAGATAAACCAACATCTATAATATATGAGCCTTAAATTTGACACTATTTTAATATAGTTAAATATATAAATGATTATAAATTCTTTATTAGGTTCCAATTTAACCATTTCATTTACATATTTTAATTTAACACATGGAACTTTTGTGTTATGAAATTTTTTATAAAACCCAAAAGATATAGGAGACTATTTTCATTTTTCCCCAACCCAACAAAGACATATTTTCCCATTTGTCTATAATATAATGCATTTAACATAAATCCCTAAGTTCATAAAATGATAAACATTTACACAAACCTCGTGCCATACCGATCAATGAGTAAAAAATCATAAATAAGTAATAGCATGCCACATGTGTGACTTCTAAAGTGAAATAAAATCCTACTGTAACAACAAATATCACGAACAACAATCCCACCCTAGGAACATGGCATTTCCCCCACACAAGGGTTAGATAATATCATACATGATCTCATTTCCAGGGATCAAAACATCATAATATCTAGTATAAATATCCCTAAATAGTAAAGAAATAAAAAAACGGATCTAATACCACTTCTTAACACTACATCCATGGTGACACTAATAATTATGCCCTAATATGGGGTGCTACATGACCCCAGGCATGCCACTCATATTATAGAGGCTGTTAACTAGTAGTGAGGGTCAAATAAGTTACCTGCGGAGATTATACCCTCTTTTCTCGAGTAAGACAATAGTGAAAATCAAGATTAAAATTAACTGAGTAATAATGATCAACCAAAAAAAATAACAACTCATTATATAATCACCTCCAAAAATTAGGAAAATATAAAAAAGGTATAATTAATATTTCATGTTTCCCTAGTGTCAGGTTCCATGAGAAAACTGAACTAAAGACACACTAAAAATCCCCAAAATGGGTCTTCAAGTATATCTAATTCCCTCATCCATGCTCTATCCCAAAATCCTAACTCATCCAACTATCAAAGGTCATATTCCATTATCCTGAACCATGAAATCAACTTGGGTACCAATAGTGTCCTGAGTATGGTGTGAGTAAAACTCAATAGGACCATACCATTGGAGTCTAAATTAATATAATGTCTAATAAAATGCATGTATAAGTACATGTGATAAAATAAAAAATGAATCAAAAGATAGAAAATTCCTAATTTAAAATTTATCCATTAGCTATTTTTCCATTTTGTAATTCAATGAAATCCCAGACCTGCTAAGCCTTATTTGTCTATTATAGTTATCTAATCCTACAATAAAAAGTGCTTAACATATCTTAAAAATTAACATGGTGAATTTTTTAATCATTTCCATTTCACATACTGAGGTTAACCAATCCATTTACCCATATCATATAAATATAAATTATTACCTGGATCACTATGCTATCACCCTAGATAATAGAAGGAACCACCACGTCCATCATATCATGTCAAGGATATCAAACATCATGACCAACCATCCTAAATCAAGGAAGATTATCATGACCAACGTCCTTACCCACGGGTGGGATCCATCATGTCCCACATCTAAATCTTTCCATAAATACACATTCTACAAGGTTTAATAGAGTTTACCATTTAAACATACTAAATTATCAAGGGTTCACCTCATTTATTTCACCATTATTCACATGTTCTAACTCATTCAGTATCTTTAACCCAATTCACTACATAATTCATTTAACCATTTGTTGAAATGATGAAATAAAAAAGGGTTCTTTAAATCATTTAACAATATATTAAAACCCCTTTAACCATTTGACCTTTTTCTCTACATCCATATCATAAACACTTTTTTTCCTATTAATCCAAAAATTCCATTATGACATTCTAAGTTGTTCAAAAAATAAGTGGAATTGGTTCAATAAGATAAAACCTTTATCTCAACATTTTACGACTCTTTCACCATTTTCATAGCACCAACACATCCCATGGGTGTCCTTAAGCATAGATTTATTGTCTTCAATGGGCTCAATAAGGACTGTGAATGGTCTAGTACACCATTTAATGGCCAAATCGCATTTATTTGTCAAATACACAAACACAAAACAAGGTAGTGAAATAAAAAAACTATATACACATGAAAAGAAACAATAATATGGAAAATAGAAGGAAAAAACTTCTTACACAAAAGATAACTTTTCCTTGAAAAATTATAGTTTATGCAATTAGGAAGAAGAGAAACCACCACACTGAATCTTTTAGAAAATAGAAGGAAAAAAGTTAAAGTTATTCGGGGAGTTTTCATTACCAAGAAACAACACTCTAAACATCTTCGAATCGAAGGATAATTATGCTTGTGAGCATGAGAAAAAATCAATTTAGGATTCTGTATAAGGAACATGGAGGAAAATAATGTCATAAATATATAATCCTAAGAGGAAAAATGGTAAAAATACATATTTTTTAAGAGGTCCACGGTTTGTCCAAATTGTTTTCCAAATCATGTATGAACCATGGGATTCTCTATATCCAATAGGGATCCATGCTGCACAGTTCCCTTAAGTTCGAATATAGTTTAACAACCCATGTTCAAGACATTTGGTTGACTCTATCACATGGGGCCAATCCACATAGTTATAGCATATGATTTTCTCAAACTTTTCTCCCAGTAGAGTTTGTCTCATTTTTTATATTTTTTCATGCCCCAAAGCCCAAGGAAACCCAAAAGCCTTTCATACACCCATAATTCATTCCATTAACCATTTAATAGTGATTTTAGAAAAAAATTAAATGAAATATACCTCATCAAACAATGAGATCATACATGGAATGCTTTAATAATAGCCCAAGAACAACTCTTTGAGTCGATACCACATATAAGTACCATAGAAAATATTTTAGAATCCAAACCCCCTCAATGAATCACTAAGAAATTATAAAGAAACACTATCACCTAAAAAACCAATTAAAAATTTTCCCTAACCAATGGATATCAAAATCCAAAAGAAAACCAAGGAAATAAAATACTATAATTAAATAAAAAATTAAATATTATTATGTCTCAAAAAACTATAAGAAATAATCCCTAATTTCATCCCTACAATTTTAGATACCATATAACTTAACTTGACAAAATATATCTCCATTAAAGTAGAAATTAATAAAAAGTGGAACACCCACATGAACCTCAGTGAATTAAAGGAGGAGAAACCCCTATGGTTGTTTGATGAATTACACTATTCCCCGATGGAACTCACCTAAAAATTCCTAGTATAAGAAGAGATATTTGGAAGATTATAATATGTAATAAGAGGAAAAGATAAAGAAGTTATACATTGAATATTACATTAATAAATCTCCCAAATACATTCAAAATCAATAGGAAATAAGTAGGTGGATGAAGAGATCAAGAGGGGTCATGGAAAGATATCCCATGTAGTTGGAGGTAAGTGAGGTCATGAGAGAATGAGGAAGAACTAATAAAGATGAAAGGGGAAATAACCAATATGTTCTCATTTAAGAAAACAATGGTAGGACATATTGGGTGATTAGTATGGGGACACTGAGTACTAGGTGTCACTCCAAGACCTCCTTGGCCTATTCCAAACCACACAGGTTCTCAATGGCCTCTAACCAGTTACCTGGTGTAAATAATAGTTGTAAACTGAAGGTTAAACATATTTTTGGGTACCAAAAACTAATAAACCAATATAAAGCATGAAAACTAATCCCAAATTACTAATAATTCACCCTAAAATACCCAAAATCAAATACAAATCCTCAACTGGAAAATAAACTCTTATATGGAGCCCAAAATTTAAATCAACCCCTAATTTAACCGTTAAAAATACATTCATAAGACATTAATAACACATTGAACAATGTACATACGATACAATTCAGTACAACCTCCCCAGAATATATCATTTGGTCCAAGATAATTCTAGGAAAACATATACCTCCATACACAATACCCCAATGTCACTAATATATATTTTGAATCATCAATTAATTCACAATAATCAACTCCAAAAACTACCAAAAATCACCAAGACTAACTCAACCCACTATTTAAATGGAAAATTACCTATATATACCACAAAAGTCACCTAAAATCATGTATCAAGTCCTTTATACCATTTCAAATTCATGGACCCCAAATGTTACCCAAAACATTAATAATTAAAATTTTCTAGTATTCAAAACTGTGACACCAGTACACAACTTGATCCCATCAGAAGCTTCCAATGCATGAATCCTAAAATATATCAAATTCAAAGGATGTATCATCATTATCATGATCTAATTTGGATATGTTAATGTACTCCCAAACCTATAATCTCACTGGGGAAATCCATACTCGACCTGACATCGAATTTCTTATTTATCAAAAATAAATTGTTATCAAGAGGTTTACAGGAAACTTTTCATCACATAAAAAACTATATAAAAAATCATTTATAAATAATACAACATTTTACAAAATTTAGTCAATCTAAAACTCCTGTAAAAGTGAAAACATTAGTCAAATTTGTTTTAGCCATTTTATTTTATTACCAATGCTGAATTTTATTTCAAAATCACCATACCAATCGATTTCAAAACACGATATTAAAATTTTATTTCTAAAATAATTATTTTTATGACATAAAACATTTATTAACATTTAAAATATTCTTAAATAAAATCATTTCCTTCACATTATAAGTCAAATAATGATAAAAAAGTTCTTTACTCATGGACATTAACTAAATCCTAATCATTATTCACAGTATATGGCATAGATTTCTCTTAGACGTGAAAAAAATAAAGAGTAACATGTTTGACTACATCAATTTACAAAAAAAAATCTTATATAACTAAAATAATTATTGTATAAGAAACATACCCAATAGAAAAAAATCATCCTGATCAAAATCATATTAAAATTATAAAATTAATAGCATTCTCAAAAATAGGACATTTAAAATAAATAAAACCTTTTGTATTATTGGAAATAGAATATAGATTCACATAGTGATATTCCTAGTAGATAATACTAAACTATAAGGGATGTGATCAATAATAGTATATAATTAGAAAATAAAAAGCATCTCAATAATGAAATACTAAATAGTAAAAACTACCTTAATGAAAGGAATTAACTACTAGTTCATATTGACCTAATCATCCCAAAGATATATAAAAATTGGAAAACACTAATTATGTATTTTATTAGATTCTTAAGTAATAAAAACCTTACTTGGTTCCAATTATACTATAAAAAGAGAAAACAAGAATACCATATGGCATGGAATATTACATTTTCCAACCTATCAATTCCTACATGATGAATAAAACATAATTGAGTTTGAATCCCAATGAAGAATTATATTTATGTCTCATGTTCCATTCCATCATACCCATGACAAGCTAATGAAATCCTAAATTAAAACTATAATGCTTATTGGGTTCCTACAAATCCTCTAGTAACTTAATTTTCTTCAATAAACAGGTTCAATATTCCTTTTTTATAGGTTACATATCATGTCCCAATGACCCTAGACCATGTCTATGGAAAATAAAAATTATATTAATCCAAATCTAGATTTTATAAAAAAAAATTGAAACTCTAACATAGATACTCAAATTCCACCTAAATTAAAGTGTTACAACCCTAGGAGATCTTTTAAATCCACAGGGGATGGAAACTAGTATTGTGTGTCTTTATAATTTGTGGTGGAATTATTTACACACTTTGAATATATTTTAAATTCATAACTAGATTCTATCAAGAAACTAAAAAGGCTTCCTAATAAGCTGCACATGCCAAAAAATAGGAATCCAAAAAGGTTATAATAAAAAAACTTGAATAAACTATAACACTCTATATAAATGAACAAAAAGTAAAAAATAGTAAACATAGAGTATATAAATAATCCAAAATAAATATAAACCCAAACAAGGTCTAAGATATTGTTTTAACTGAGAGGAATAGGTAATGTACCAAACATAGCCTCAAACTATACCTAATCACTCCAACTATTGTGTGGGAACTAATATTTCTTCCATGAAAATCATGATGAATCATCCACTAAGACCCAATAACTATCGATGAACCTGTATATACCTAAAAATCAATAAAAAAGAGATTTTATGTCCATCGAGGCATAAATATAGGGTGTGATCATAAAATAATCAATAAGAAATCACGTATGTAGTCTTCACACAATAGTGATATAATAGGTGTATGCATGAGCATGTCTACAAATTTATATATATATAATAAAAAAAATTAAAAAAAATAATGTAATGGGTTAATAATAGAAAAACATGTATATAAATATCATGTAGAAGAAATAACTCCCTCTATCAGAAGGGTCCATATCTATATAACCTACTTCAAACCTTGACTTTGAATCTGAAACAACAATATAAGTCCATTCTCTATGGGATTCAATACTAGTACCTACAAATATATCACACATGTATGAATATGATTTCACACATATGATTATATGTGTGAAAATGATTTTGGGGTCCAAGAAACCTATCAAGAGGGAAGGGAATTATGTATAAAGAGTTTTGGTAATCTTGTATCCCATCCCAGGGAATAGGGGACTGGGTATATTGGGTCAAGGAAATCATATATCTCATCCCAAACAATCAACCTGCATTCTCAAACAAGGTATAACAACACAAACTATCATCTTAACCAATACACCATTAATAAATAACGTTTTTCAAGTAATCTATAACTATAATATTAAATAATTAGCGAACAAACATTCCCATTATTAAAGAAATAACCACATAATAAAAGAAAAATTATATTATTATAAAATAATATTTTGAGAAATATCAACAAACATTCTCAATATAAATATGAAATGATATGATTGATATAATAGAGAAACCTTGTACACAATATGATAAAAATCATATCAATTATCAAGAAAGAATAAAAAATATTATCATTTTTCATGATTTTACAGTAAGATAATTTCATTCATAACACAACAAAAATCTTTATCAAGTATTTGTAATATCAACTATAAAATTACACAAGTATTTAATCAACCAATAAGTATTACAAAAATTAAAAAAGAGTATGAAAATCTATAACTAAAGTAACAAAGATCCAATGTTTTTTTATTAAAATGGTAGAAGATATAAGGTATCTCACCGCAAAAGGATTGATCTGTTTAACATTATTTAAAAACTATATAAATACACGATTCTCATATTACATTAGAAGCATAAAAACATAAAATAATTAATCTTCTAGCATCATTTAAATCATACACAATATCCTTTTTCATATCCTAGCGAAAGGAAAATAAATAATGGGTGAGCTCAGATTCTTATTAAGGGTTGTTTATAGAAGAGTCTATCATGAGTAAATAAGGAATAATCAATATGGAATAGTGGAAAATTAAAATACAATTCATTCAATTAATAACTTGATTTCAATGAATATCCATTACTTATATCAACATATCAATAACATATATTATAGAAACTGAATTATTAACAAAGTAAATTCATAATTTTGGATATTCATGATCAAGGCATATTAACCAAGATATTATGAATCTTGTCCTTATGCCCTACAAATAAGATCTCATTCTTTGTAAATGGATAAGTTTATACCAAATACCATTCTAATATAGAATTATTGTTTCTTAGTCTCATGATATCGGTTGATGTATGGAGGGATCATTCACCAGAGGAGGGCTAAATGGATTTTAAAGAAGGAGAGGGTGTGGCATTTTTCATTAGTATTGCACCTCTGCACCTGCACATGGACAAGCTATCCGAACAGTCATGCAAATGTGGAGATCTAATCATGATATAGATGTTGGGGTGGGGCAGTTTCATGTAGTCATAGTCTATATGATTTCATTAAGACCTAAAGGTCCTGAAATGTCTCCAAGACTACGAGCAATGTAATATCTAAGCCTACAGGCCTTGTAAGGGTTCTGCCTCATCCCTTGAAAGGGGGGTAATCAGAAAATCAATAAAAAAAGAATGCATTCAGACCATTCAGTCAGTTATTAAAATATAGCAACCCGACCTTTTCTTACATTAAAATTACATAATTTCAAAGATAAAAACATAATAGTATTACACATATAGGATCCAGAGGTTTAGTGTCTTGGGAAAACTAGGACCACATATAACAAATACAACATCTAGTATAAACATTTATTTAATTTCTTCTTCTCTAACTTCTTGTTAGAACCTATCCTCTCCTTAGTACATGTATCCACCTGAGGGTATACATCAAAAGGGGTGATCTAGAAGCCCAATAAGAGGATAGATAAGAACAATATATCATGGGGTGATCATAATCATAACATAGGCAAAATAACATGAACATGAGAGGATCATAAATAAAAGACTTGAAATGTGGCAATGCATAAAAATGAAACATCATGTCTTAGTGGTTAACTACCACACGTACTTGTGAACTAAGCTAGAATCTTGTTCACATATAATTTCATATTTACTCATGAGATTCATCACTTTACCCAATGATTTGGAGTTCTGTATAATTCTAGGCGCACCCATCACTTTCAAACATTCGTATTGTGCTATATAATTTTGGGCGCACCCGCCACATCATAACATTATCATTATCATGCTTGCCACATAGAACATATATCAAAATTGAAAATAAATAACCCATGTTAAAGAATTTGTTTCATCTCATAAGAATACATTCATATGCTTTGGGTTCCCAAAAGAAATAGGGAACAACATACTTGATACAGGAACCATTAATCATGAATGTGAGGTAAAAGTTGAGTTCTTAAAAGAAGAGTTCTTTTGGAAAACATTTGGATTGAAAAAAACTTAATTAGAAAACATTTATATATCCTAAAAATAAATAAAATTATGAACAAATTATCTTTAAGTAGTGAACATATAAAAAATGGAGCGAAAGATGTAGAACCCGAAGGACGAAAGTTGGGTTTGAGAATTTCTCCTTACCTTGCACCCGAATGCTTCCTTTTCTTTAATGTCCAGTATAATGAAATTATATTCATTAATTAGAAATAAAAAAATTTACATTAATAGGGTTCATTCTGGCTTCATTATATCATATTTTGTTCCTTTTTATGACTTATAGAGTTTAAAAACATTGTTCGGGGATGTTCGTTTTTATGGTTTTTCTTGGGTGGTTCACTTGTATTCATAAATAGAAGTTCGGGTAGAACTTGGGTAAACATACAGAACTGATATAACATGTTATTAATGATATTATATGATATTGAATGATCTTATAATGAATTATATTATATCCATGTGGATGAATCATTAGATAAGAATTAAATGATGGTTATTTGGGTCAATTTGGGCAGTTTTTCAATCACAACAAACTTGTTATAATTTATCATTTTGTAATATGTCCATGGGTTATTTAAAGAACTTTAAATAAAAAATAATACATAAAACATATTATTCTTCAACCATAAAAATGGTTTCATGAACAGATATAAAGGTAGAAATGGAAGAAGAAATCATGTCGTTCTTGAAGGTGATAAATGAACACCTCATGAACAACGTTCTCTTTAATAAAATAAAAGGAAGAGGGAAAGGGGGTTGGATGATATAATATCCCATTAGAATCATAAAATTAAAGTATATCTATAATAATGAAGTTAGAATACCATTTGGATGAATATAGGTGGGGGAGAGATCAAGAAATGAACTTGAACTTGAAAGGAAATTAAAGGAGAAGAGGGAGAAAAAGTACCCCTTGAATCCTCTTCTTGAGTACCTCCTTAAGGGCCTAATATTAGCCTTTTGATGATAACAGAAGATATTGGACATGGGGGGGCTACGGAAGATGTTTGGTCAGATTTTAGAGATGGTTTGGAGCCTGAGAGGTGTTAAGAAATAAGGGTGTGATGGGTGGCTTTTATAGTGGAGGGGAGTGGGGTTTCCTTAATATAAAATTCATTAGTGTATTATTTCTTCACAAGACAAGGAATAGTGAGTCTTGAATGACCAGGAATAGTAATTTTATTATGTGATCACGAAACAAGTGGGATTACATCAGAATAGCATCATCGATGATTCAATTAATCCATTATTTAACATTTATTGTGAATTATCGAATTCTACTATTCATCAAAAAATTAAGTATTTCAGAAAAATACCAAAAATTTACCCCAACCATTTTTCGACGTGTAGAATCCAAAAATGAACTCCATTTTTCAAAAATATTTTTCTAAATATTATTAATTTAATATTTAATTAAAATCATAATTTACTTAAAAAACATTTTTTAAGATTAAAACTGACTTTATAGTGCTTTCAAAAATTACGTAGGGTCTTATAAAATTATCTAAACACTATATGAAATTGATTAAATAATTTATGAATACATTTTAGGGGAAAAATATTCTTTTAAATTAATTAATTAATTATATTTAATTATGTACGGCTAACAAAATTCCAAAACGTTTACTAAGGTCAAATTGTCACTTTCTAAGATGTCTAAATTTTATTTAATTATTCATAGGTTAGGTTACTCTTATGTTCGATGATTTACTATTCATAAGGGTCATATTACTATTCATAAGGGTATGTTATTATTCCTAAGGGTACATTACTATTCATAGAAAATTATTTTTGATTCATTAGACTCCAAAAATCATCGTGAGCACAACCGTGTATGTCAGATTTTTAAAATTCCAAACACAGAAGTGAAAAAGTTGTGTTTAAAGGTCACTTATCACTTATTAGCTAATTATGTTGTGTTTTTAATGTTATTTTAGGACATAAATATAAGAAAGGAATTTCTATTGAGAAACATTGGGTCGTTACATTCTTCCCCCCTTAAGAAATTTCACCCCCGAAATTTCACATTACACAAACCGGTGAGGGTGTTTCTCCTTCATTGCCTCTTCTGGTTCCCAAGTTTCTTCCTCAAACTTATGGTTCCCCTACACCACTTTGACAAGATGGGGTGTCTTGTTGCGTAGAACCTTATCTCTCTGATCCAGAATCTTTATTGGCTACTCCTCATAGGAGAGATCATCTTCCAGCTGCACTACCTCTAAGTTTAGTACATGTAAGGGGTCTGGTGTGTACTACCTCGGTAGTGATACATGAAACACATCATGAACTTGATCAATATTTAGTGAAAGTGCAAGATGATAGGCCACGACTCTTATGTGGTCAAGGATTTCAATGGGGCCAATATACCTTGGGTTTAACTTCCCTTTCTTCCTGAATCGCATGACTCTCTTCCATAGAGATATTCGAAGGAATACTTTATCTCCAATGCCAAACTCTAATCCCTTTGATGGTTGTCAGAATAGCTTATTTTCAAACATTGAGCAGCTTTGATGTCTTTCTGGATGACTTGAACCTTCTCTGTCATCTCTTAAATAGGCTCAGGTCCAAGTAGCTTTCTTTTTCCAACTTCATCTCAACAGGTTGGATTTTTACATCACTTTCCATACAAAGCTTCATATGGAGCCATCTGGATACTCGAGTGGAAGCAATTATTGTATAAGAACTCAACCAATGGGAGATGATGATCCCAACCACCTTTGAATTCAAGATAGAAGGCTCTTAGAATATCTTCAATTGTCTGAATAGTCCTTTCAGATTGGCCCTCAGTTTGGGGGTGATAGTTTGTGCTGAAATATAATTCAGTACTCAAAGAATGTTGAAGGCTCCTCCAGAACATAGATGTGAACTTTGGATCACGGTCAGAGACAATTGAGAGTGGAACACCGTGCAGTCTCAACACTTCCTTCACATATATCTTTGCATGTTTTTCAAGTGAGATATCTTCCCGAATAGCGATAAAATGGGAAGTCTTGGTGAGTTGGTCAACCACAACCCATATCACATTATTTCCCTTTGACATCTTCGGGAGACCCGTGACATAGTCCATAGTAACATTTTCCCATTTCTACATGGGAATAGGCAATGACTTCATCATACCTTTGGGATTTTTTCACTCACCATTAACTTGCTGACATACCAAGTACCTTGATATATATTCTGCAATCTCATTCTTCATGTTATCCCACCAGAAGTGTTTTCGGAGATCACAGTACATCTTGGTACTCCCAGGATGGATAGAGAAATTTGAGCTATGTGCATTCTCCAACAGCTCCTTCTTTATCCCGGGTGATAAAGGCACACAAAGCTGCTTTCCAAATAGAATCACACCATCATCGTCGATATGGAACTCTTGCAGCTTCCCTTCCTTTACTGCATTCACCCTGTTTTGTATCTCCACATCATCCCTTTGTGTTTCCTTAATCTTATCTTGGATGGATGGTTGCGCAATAATTTGGGAAAGGTATGATGTATCCCCTGCCCTTATGATTTCCAAATCCATTCTTTGCATATCCATGAAGATATGGTCTTTCTCATTCCGCATCATGGATAGAGTAGCAGGTTCTTTTCTTCTTAGAGCATCAGTTAACTTGTTCACCTTTCTAGGATGATAGTGAATAGAGCAATCGTAATCCTTGATTAGCTCTATCCTTCTACTTTGATGCATGTTGGGATCCTTTTGTGTGAATATATAATTTAGGATCTTGTGGTTGGTGTATATGTCAAACTTCTCACCATAAAGGTAGTACCGCCAGATTTTCAAGGCAAAAATCACGGCTGCCAGCTCGAGATCATGTGTTGGGTAGTTTTACTCATGGATCTTCAACCGTCGTCAAGCATATGCTATCACATTATCATTTTTCTTGAGTAGACAACCCAATCCTTTCTTTAAATCATCACTGTATATCACCAAACTTTATCCACTTTTCGGTAGTGTGAGTATAGGTGTAGTGATCATCCTTCTTCAAGCTCCTTGAAGCTTCCCACACATTCTTCTGTCCTGACATACTTTACCCCTTTCCTTGTTAATTTAGTTACCGGTCTTGACAAACGTGAGAATTTTCTCACAAAATGTTGGTAGTACCCAGCTAATCCAAGAAAACTACTGATTTTTGTGACATTAGATGGCCTGGGCCATTCCTCAATCACCTTTGTCTTTGCAGGATCCATAGAAATTCCCTCACTTGTGATCACATGTCCCAAGAACGTGACTTGATTCATCCAAAAGACACACTTGATAAACGTGGCATACAACTTCTCCTTTCTAAATGTCACCAACACAAGTCTTAGATGTTCTTCATTTTCCTCCTTGCCCTTGGATTAGATGAGAATATCATCAATAAACACTACCACAAATTTTTCAAGGTAATGTCTAAAGACTCTATTTATCAAATCCATGAACATTTTAGGGACATTATTAAGTCCTAAGGGAATCACCAAAAACTCATAGTGACCATACCTTGTTTGGAAGGCAGTTTTATGAATATCTTCCTTATTCAACTTTACCTGATGATATCCAGAATGAAGATCTACCTTTGAGAAGTATTGAGCTCCTCCTAACTGGTTGAACAAGTCATCAATCCTTGGGAGAGGATACTTGTTCTTTTTGGTGATATTGTTGAGTTCTCGATAATCGATAGGTAGCCACATTGTTCAATCCTTGTTCTTTACAAAGAGCACTGGCGCACCCCAACGTGATGCACAAGGGTGTATGAACCCTTTGTCCAGATGCTCTTGTAGCTGCTTCCTTAACTCCTCCAGTTTGATAGGAGGCATCCTATAGGGACACTTAGAGATAGGAGTAGCTCCGGGTATGAGTTCAATTGAGAACTCTACCTCACAATACGGGTGAATTCCAGGTAACTCTTCCGGAAATACATCGTCGTATTCCCTCACGATGGGCATTTCCTCAAGGTTGGAACTTTCCTTCGACTCAACCATTTGTACGAGGTATGCTTCTTCATAGGGAATCAACACCCACACCATTGAAGGATTTTTCAAAGGATATTCTTGATCTTACTTGCATTTGTAGAGGATAATTGGATGGTTTATAATATTAAAAGATATTTCCTTTTCCCGAAAGTTGTTATGCACTCTATATAATGAGAGCCAGTCCATTCCCATTATAGCATCGAATTCCACCAAGGGATGTATTATGAGATTTGCGGGAAGAATCTCCCCACATATGCCAAATGGAGAAGAGTCAAACACTTGGGTTGCAATGATTTCACCACTTCGTGTTTTTACAAATATCTCTACTTCAAGGTTTCGGGGCTTCGATTCTATAGTTCTAGCAAACTTGCAAGATATAAAGGAATGCGTAGAACCAGAATCAAATAAGAATTTTTCCATTATTGAGTGAATGGGAATTATACCTTGTATGACTTCATTATCGTGCTCCACCTCTGCAATAATGATGCCATAAGCCTTCCCTTGTTCCTTTGGTTTTTGTGGCTACTGACACTAATTACCCTCGAGAACTCGAGGTTTTGTGCACTGGTTTGCATAGGGCCCTAGCCCCTTACAGTTGTAGCATTGGACCATGAGCGGTTCTCTCCTTTCATCGCTAAATTATCCTTTCTTTTCGTGTCTTTTTGACACTCTTGAGAATAGTGTCCTTCTTTCCCACACTTGAAGCATTTCCCTGTCCCTTTTGAGGAAGTTCCCATTGTGCAACTTCCCACATTTTTTGCATGTGGGTCCTTGATTTTTCTTCCCACCTTTATCATTAGATCCACCATCTTGAAACTCCATCTTTCTCTTCTTATCACCATAGCCATGGGACCATTCTCCAAACTCCATATCCATTTTGAGTGCACACCAAACAACTTCTACAAAACTCCCGAAGTCTCTAATTTCAAGAACCTTTCGAAGGTTTGGTTTTAATCCACTAAAGAATCTATCAATTTAGCTATCATTGTTGATAACAAAACCCGAAGCGTACCTTGCAAGCCTTGTGAAATTCACTTCATAGGTTGTGACAGATTCTCCTTCTTTTTTCTTGATCTCTATGAATTCTCTCTCCATCTTCATGCAAAGAGTTCTTGGGAAATACTTGTTAAGAAATATTATCTTAAAGTCTTCCCATTTCATCTCTTAAATTTCCTCCCTTGGCTTGGTGTTCTTAATCAAATCCCATCATTGATCGGCTTATCCATCTAGACGATAAATAACTAGGGTCTCCTTCTCTGTCTCTGAACAATGAATAAAAGAGAAGATCTTCTTCATGGAGTGGACCCACTGTTCCACAACTAGTGGATCAGAAGATCCACAAAACGTCGGTGGTCGTTACCGCAGAAAACATTCGATATCCAGTTGATCCCTCTTTGGTGAAGGAGGAAGTTCCCCATTATTATGGTTATTTTTCATATCCTGGTATAATTGGGTAAGAATTGCCATGAATTTATGAACTTCACCTCCCAAATCAGTGGGGATGTCGTTCGGGCAATCGTTGCATTGGACCTCGCACGAGTTGTTGGCCTAATTTCTCCTGGTTCCCGCCATTTTCTAAAATAGAAAAGGTTAGAACAGAACATAAGTAAACAAGTAATGAATAACTTATTCATTTAACAACTTATACCAAAAACATAACATATGGTATCCCTATGTAAATATTCTTGTGTGCATATTTATACTTCATCTCATGCTATAGGTTTTCTCTAAGCTTCACTAGTCCTAATTCCGAAATTAACTAAACCTTGCCTCTAATATCAACTATAGCAACCCGACCTTTTCTTACATTACTATTAAATAATTTCAAATATGAACAACATAATAGTATTACACATAGTGGATCCAAAGGTTTAGTGTCTTGGGAAAACTAGGACCACACATAACAAATAAAACATCTAGCATAAATATTTATTTAATTTCTTCTTCTCTAGATTCTTATTGGAACTTGACCTCTCCTTAGTACATGTAGCCACCTGAGGATATACATAAAAAGGTGTGAGTTATAATCTTAGTAAGAGGATAGATAAGAACAATATATCATGGTGTGAGAATAATCATAACATAGTCAAGAGATCCTGAACATGAGAGGAGCATAAATAAAAGACTTGAAATGTGGCAATATATAAAAATGAAACATCATGTCTTAGTGGTTAACTACCACACATACTTGTGAACCAAGCTAGAATATTGTTCACATATCATTTCACATTTACTCAGGAGATTAATCACTTTAACCAATTCATTGGAGTGCTTTATAATTCTGGGTTCACCCGTCACATTCAAACATTCATATTGCGCTATATAATTCTGGGCGCACCCGTCACATCATAACATTATCATTATCATGCTTGCCACATAGAACATATATCAAAATTTAACATAACTAAGACATGGTAAGGAATGGTTTTCATCTCATAAGAATGCATTCCTAAGCTTTTTGTTCCCAAAAGAAAGAGGGAACAACATACTTGATACTAGAACCATCAACCATGAATGTGAGGTAAATGTTGAGTTCTTAAAAGAAGAGTTCTTTTGGAAAAAATTTGGATTGAAATAAACGTCATTAGAAAAAATTTAGATCCCATAAAAGGAAATAAAATTATGAACAAATCATCTTTAAGTAGATAACATATCAAAAATGGAATGAAAGAGGTAGAATCTGAAGGACGAAAGTTGGGTTTGAGAATTTCCCCTTACCTTGTACCCGAATGCTTCCTTCTCTTTAATGTCCTGTATAATGAAATTATATTAATTAATTAGAAATACAGAACCACGTGTACATTAATAGGGTTCATTCTGGTTTCATTATGTCATATTTTGTTCCTTTTTATGAATTATAGAGTTTAAAAACATTGTTCGGGGATGTTCGTTTTTATGGTTTTTCTTTGGTGGTTCACTTGTTTTCATAAATTGATGTTCGGGTAGAACATGGGTAAACATCCATAACTGATATAAAATGTTATTAATGATATTAAAGGATTTTGAATGATCTTATAATGAATTATACTGGATCCATGTGGATGAATCATTAGATAATAATTAAGTGATGGTTATTTGGGTCAATTTGGGCGGTTTTTCAATCACATTGAACTTGTTTTAAATTATCACTTAGTAATATGGACATAGGTTATTTATAAAACTTTAAATAGGACATAATACATATAAAATATTCTGTTTCAACCATAAAAATGGTTTCATGACCAGATCTGAAGGTAGAAATGGAAGAAGAAAGCATGTCGTTCTTGAAGGTGATAAATCAACACCTCACGAACAACATTCGCTTTAATAAAATAAAAGGAAGTGGGAAAGGGGTTTGGATGATAAAATATCCCATTATAAAAATACAATTATATTATGTGTATAATAATGGAGTTACAATATCATTTAGATTAATATAGGCGAGGAGATATCAGGAAATGAACTTGAACTTGAAAGGAAATTAAAGGAGAAGAGGGAGAGAAATTACCTCTTGAATCCTCTTCTTGAGAACCTTCTTAAGGGCCTAAGAGTGGTCTTTTGATAAGACCATAAGATCTTGGACGTGGGGGTGGGTCTAGGGAAGATGTTTGGGAAAATTTTAGAGATGTATTGGAGCTTCAGAGGTGTGAGTAATGATGGTGTGAAGGGTGGCTTTTAAAGTGGAGGGGAGTGGGGTTTCCTTAATATAAAATTCATTAGTTTATTATTTCTTCACAAGACAAGGAATAGTGAGTCTTGAATGAACAAGAATAGTAATTTTATATTTTTATACCAAACCAAGTGGGCTTACATCATTAGAGCATCATCGATGACTCAATTAATCCATTATTTAACATTTATTGTGAATTATCAAATTCTACTGTTCATAAAAAATTAAAGTATTTTTTAGAAAAATCCCAAAAATTTACCCCAAACATTTTTTGACATGTAGAATCCAAAAATGAAGTCCATTTTTCAAAAATTAATTTTCTAAATATTATTAATTTAATATTTAATTAAAATCATAATTTACATGAAAAATAATTTTTAAGATTAAAACTGATTTTATAGTGCTTTCAAAAATTATGTAGGGTCTTATAAAATTATCTAAAAAGTATAAGAAATTGATTCAATAATTTATGAATAGATTTTAGGGAAATAAATATTATTTTAAATTAATTAATTGATTATAAATATTTATTTATTACATAAAAAATACCAAAACGTTTACTAAGGTCAAATTGTCACTTTCTAAGATGTCAGAATTTTATTTAATTATTCATAGGTAAGGTTACTCCTTTGTTGGATGATTTACTATTCATAAGGGCCATATTACTATTCATAAGGGTATTTTACTATTCCTAAGGGTACGTTACTATTCACTGGAAATTATTTTTGTTTCATTAGGCTCCGAAAATCATCCTGAGCACAACCGTGTATGTCATATTTTTAAAATTCCAAACACAGATGTGACAAACTTATGTTTAAATTTCACTTATCACTTAGTAGATCATTATGTTGTATTTTTCATGTTATTTTATGAAATAAATATAATAAGGGAATTTCCATTGAAAAACATTGGATCATTTCATAAAATTAGTTTCATGAAGTGGAAATATAATGTTTAATGGATACTATATAGTGAATGAGAACATGATCAGATGAATGTGAATGTCCTAAAAATAAGTCATAATCCATTATCATAATTGCATGATAGAAGTTCATAGATTCATCTAAAGTAATGGTTTTTAAGTAAAAACCTTTACAAAATAAAAATAGAATAAATAAATTACATATATCTTCCTTGTAACTTCATGTAGGAACAGAGTAATAAATCACTTTTCAAAAATCATTTCATTATTTTGAGAAAATGATAATATTTTCTTTTGATATCATTTTAAATAAAAATTAATAAAATATTGAGAAAAATATATTACTTGAAAATTAACATGTAAAATTGTAAATTAGTATTCAAATTAAATATTAGTCATGATGGTGGGAACAACCTTTCATGTCGTGTATATTAAAACATTTATTTGGTTCACACATTTGGTAAAAATATCTTAATTCAAAAAATGAAATGAAAAATCATTTTGAACCATTTTATATACAGTAAAACTTGGGTAAAAATTAAATTATTATATCTTTGTATATTATTAAATACATTATTAAAAACCTTTTAAAACAAATATAGAAATATAAGGGAAATAGTTGAATGGAAAACTTCAAAATAATATTTTTAAATTAATGTCTCTTACATATAAATTGTTTATTTGTGATCCAGTAAGAGAAGAAATAAAATATAAAAAATTAAACTAAAGAATATAAAAATGAAAATGAATTATAAGGTGTTTAAAATTTTATGACCAAATAATTTATCTAAAGGAATTATGAGTATAAACAATCCTGAAATAAAATTATATTGTAACAAAAAGAAATTACATCAAGTTTGACATTCATCATAAGTGATTTTGAACTCTTATATAATAAATTTATATTTATTATAATTATATTAAAGAAACATATACATACTATTAATATCAAATATGATGCAGTTATAACATTTCATCACCCATTCAATACAAATATTTCATTATCATCATCATTTTATGTGTTAACTGCATCATTTTTCATGTGTGTTTCAATTTGAAAGTCATGTTCCTATAATTTTTATCATTTTCCATAATATCCATAATTTTAATCATTATATAAATATAATATAGAATCATTATATACATATTCAATGTCATCTATGAAATTTAGATTTGAAAAATGAGTCACATCAGTTCGTGGAGGTGGTAGTCCCCACGGACACACGAGCGACGTTAACAGTTTTTAGCGGGTGGAAGGGTAATCTAATTAATGATATATTATATTCAAATAATCATAATGTTTTTATAAATATGTTATGAATTAATTAGTTTCATATTTATAATAATCCAAATAAAGTGGTGGAGAAAAATGAATTACACTGCTACGTGGAGATGAGAGTCTCTACGTAAGCATGAGAGATGATTTCATTTTCCATTGGATGGAAAGGAGATGGAAAATAATTTTTACATAATTATAATAAATTCTCATTATATTTATAGTAAAATATTCATTATTTAATTATGCATACAATATATTTAGATAAATTATAATAATAAATAAACAATTCAAGGAGTCAATAAATTTGACTACCACTTCTTTGAGAGACCATATTTTTTATACCACTTAATCTTTGTTAGGATGATCCTAAATAGATAGAAGACGCTCAATAATGAAGGTAAAGACTTTGGAAGGATTTTGGGTAAGGATTTATTTATCTAGAGGACTCAAATGTTTTGAATATGGAAGCAGAATATGTGTCATTTTATAAGATTTAACTACCTTGCTTTTAATGAAAGAATGAATGATTTGTTTTTTGAATTAAACACTTTGATTTATCCTAGTGGGTATGAAAAACTCTCTAATGAAGTTATCAAGATAGTTCAAGGATTTTTCGAACCCCAAAGCACCAAGTTATGGAGTAAATAGGCCCAGTGCATGATTTTTCTAAATTCTCCCCAAAACCCCCAGGATTGGTTCAAACTGTGCAGTGTGATGCAAGATGACATCAGAGGGGTGCAATTTTAGACTCAACTATTCACTTAGATCTTCATTTATCTGTGATCTTTCTCAGAAAACGGGATGAGGCATTTCTCTTGGGCTATGCAAGGTTAATCAAGCCGTGTGGCTAACCCATGTGAGTGGGTTCTTTGTGTACTAGCTACTACACCGTTGTTGCATAGTCTTTCCAACTATGATTCCAAACCATCACATCCATTAATGAAGTTTAAACCACCCATTTACCATTAAAATGTTATAAACCCTACTCCTTCCCTTTCTTCTCCAGAATATGCATTGCTCTCCCCAATCATATGAGATCTCTCAAGACTTTACCTAGGATTCTTGATTTCTCCTCCAATTGGACTATTTCTCCTGCATGATTAGATGAGTTGGATAGCTAACAGTAATAGCTCTAATCTTATCCCTCCATTCCGTAGTTTCTCTTTCCATCTCGTGTGATATTATTATGTGAACTTATATTCCCTATTTTATGAGCACTCTTCAATTGTTCCATTTTCTACCAATCCAATCCAAACCAATGGTCAAGACTAGATAAAGAATTTACTACAGGAATAAAGTTGGTGGTTTAGTAATTTTTATTACAACCTTATATTTTTTTATAGAATACACCGTTATGTCTGATGCTGGACCTTTATTTGTGATGACTTAAAAAATCCATTTTTGATTAATTGAACCACATTATAATACTCACAAGGATCCGTGTTAAATCAATTATAGGATGTCTATACCATTTTTTTCCACCCCTTTGGTTGTGATATTTTAAAATCCCTATTTTTTATAATTTTTTATTGACAAAAACAACATCTATGTTGTTTGGATTGGCCTTAAAATTTATTTTCCATGATTTATAAATTAAGTGGTTAAATTAATTAAATTAAATTGAGTAGAAAGGCCATGTCACATTTTGTAAACTCATAAAGAAATTTTATAACTTTTTACTCCCATGGATAGATGTGTATAAATTATTTAAATAGAATTTCCATATTATTGTAATTATTAATCCATTGATATTGGTTCATGGAAAATGATTAAGGTATTTTTTTAGAATGAAATTTAATTCTCCCTTACATTGTGTGATGGGCATGGAATCTCAAACACTTTACTTTTACTTTGACAATGGGGATGACGTTCCAAATTCCCTTGCTTTGGGTGTTGGATAGGACAACACAACCCACTATCTCGATTCTTGGTCATGATGGATCACCCACGATCCTGAGTGATGATCATGACGCCTCAAATTTTTCTAAGACTTAAGGCTAGTATCCTTTCTTGAGATTATATCTCATGAGACTCTGCATGGATTCTTGAGTTATGGCCGAGGTCTATCTATCACCTAGTATCTTTGTATATTTCTATATATGTCCTCACATATATAGTTTATATACATATATACATATTATGTATAATTTATTATAAATTTATGAACATGGTAAGTCGAGATCAGACTTATTTTAGCCTATTTCATTGTAGGTAGAGTCCATTAAATATCTTACAAGAACATGTGTTGGCTAGTATTACTTTTCAGTATTGTTAATTATTGGTTTTACCTTCATTCTACTATGATATATATGTTGATTGGATTATTCTGGACACCGTCAGTAGTGGCCTACTAGGTTTATCTCACACACTACTCCAGTCCCCCATGGTACCTAAGTAGACGGTGTGATTTTAGGTGTTGATAAGGGAAAGCACCCTATCATGGATGATGGATCTGTTTTCTCTTGTAGCATGGAGAATTGTAAAAGAGGACTATAACACCCCGAGATTTTATGAAAAATATTCTTTTAATTTCATTAATGTCTTGTGTTGTATGCTACACCAAGATTACCTTGCGCTATACGCAACACCGTATTAGCTTGCAGTATACGCAACACTATTCTTGGATCGTGTTACACACTATTTTGATAATAGTTATTCTACGAAACATTGAGTATATATATATATATATATATATATTCAATATATAAATGAAATATGGCTGGATTCTGTTATACGAAACAACGAAGGATTCTTGCAAAACACGCAACTCTAACTTGGCTTGCATTACACGCAATCACGACCTTCCTCGATAGCGTGTGTTGTACGCAATACCCGGTTTTACTAAACAACGATATATTATTATAATATTATTATGAACTAGCTGTTATGAATAGTATTAACTAAATTTTGAATTTTATAACATTATTATTCATCTTACACATTTTATATAACATGGTATAAGAACAAAATAAATGTTTCGGGTAAAATAAGTATTTTTCAAAAAATGCATTTTTGCCGCCTTTTGATGGAGCACCCACTTTAAATCTAGTTTTTGACAAGTTTATAAGTTAAATTTTACAAAATAAAATTCTCATTTGGAATAAAGAAATAAAAATTTACTTTGGATAAATTTGTCATATTATTCTGGTAACTTTCATATTTTGATGAATAGTAAAAACACGCTATATTTTAATTAAAAACAACTTTTTTCATCGTAATAACTTATGTGATTAAATTATAATATTAAATGGTTTTAAAGTATAAATAGAATATATTTTTAACATTTAATATAATGTATGTTATTAGCATTGATTTCACATTGAATTCGTAGGTTAAATCAATTCAATCTTTTGCAATGTTTTAA
Source organism: Viscum album (assembly GCA_963277665.1). NCBI lineage: Eukaryota > Viridiplantae > Streptophyta > Magnoliopsida > Santalales > Viscaceae > Viscum > Viscum album. The sequence goes on along the minus strand of OY728137.1, from coordinate 297,023,791 downwards.
ACAAAAACCCGTTTTCATTCGACAGCGTGATTAATTTTAATTTAATTTCTACAACTTCTGTGTATTGAATTTGAAAAAATGGATTTCATATTTGGAATCATTGGGTCCAAATTATGTTAACAGGCTACTTTTTATTTTTGAGAATTATGAATAGTAAATACGGTAAATTTTATTTACCATAGTTAAAGGTAAATCGGGTAATTAAGGGTGAATATAATATTATAAAATTACCCTAACACATTCCAAAATTCTATTGGATGACTAAAAGTAGACCCATATCACATAAGGGTCAGATTTCATTCATTTTATGGACTTTTGACCATGAAAATTATTTAATTATTATTAAAACCAAAGAAAGTGACAACATGTCACTCTCTTAAATCTTATAAGTATAATAATTTTAATTTAGTGATAAAAATCATAAAACTTCGAACATGAATAGTCTCCAGAAATATAATAACATTATCTACATCATGATAATTTATTTAGATTTTTTAGGGATTAAATAATTATCATTAATGGTGATACATTAATGATGCAGAAATTATTTATTAAGTGAAAAATCAGTAATATAGTTTTTATTGAAATAATAATACCCATTAAAAGGCCCACAAACCTGACCAAAACTTATTTTTAGTGTATATCTATACCATAATCATCTAATTACCTAATATATAACAGTTTGGAGTCTTATAAAAGTGATTATTACACTTATAATATTTTATTTTAAATGATGCCAAAGTTGTCACCTTCATAATATAATAAATATAACGATTTAAATATTGTAATTTTAAGGTGATAAATTAGAGTAAAAGTATTATAGTGAAATTTAATAGATTTATATTGATCATAGGATTTTAGTTTTAATTTTTATGCAACAAATAAGTATATTAAATAATTATACAAAAATGTTGTAGTAATTATTTTATTAAGAGATAAACCAAATAAATGGTTTAAAAATAATAAAATAAATATTATATGAACTATTTAATGTGATACACTAATTTTATAGATAAATATTACCTTTTATGAATCTATTAAAGCTTTTATTTTGAACATATCTTCTTTATATATTTTATTTAAATTCAAATAAATGAATAGTGTCAAAATTGACACTATTGTTATTTTATAAAAATAACATATTATAAAATTGTTTAAAAATCACAAAAATATTTAAAAATTATAAATTTAAATTTATATGGTATATAATGTTATAAAGTAAATAATTATGGAAAATTCACAACAAATAAGTAATTATATGTTATAATTTAAAATTTAGAATTTTATTACCACAAATAAACTTAAATAGATCAAATAAGGATAAATCAAAATGATAAGGTTTAAAATAAGATCCAAACATGTCTAAATTTGATTGGTTGATGCGATTAAAACCCTATATCATCTAATATTAGAATATGAATCATTTTTGGAGGTTTTTAAGTGGGTTTATATTTATTATAAATTAATATTTTTAAGAATTCCAAAGGTGCCCCACTCCTCCCTTATAAAAGGGCACCTCCTCCCTCACTTCCACACACCACTTTGTGCCTTAAAGATTGGAAAAACCCTGCCCATTTCTCTTCTCCACTTCCCTAGAAAGATCCTAGAGGTCCTGGCCATCTTCAAAGACCAATTTTAGTGCCCTAAGAGGAGGTCTCAAAGAGGCGCTTCAAAGAAGAGGTAATTTCTGTTACCGATTCTTTCACCATTATTTCTTCTTCCATTTCTTCTTCTTAGGTTGTTTAATTATGAAGTAATAACATCAGTATCACTCATATACTGATATTTTATTATAAGTACGAAACAACCCTATTTCACCATCTATCTATCCTACGGAAAACGAAATCACTGCGCGTGTGTACGTACGGAATACCGTCTCCACGCCGTGGTGTAATCTATTTTCCACCAACACCTTACTTGGATGGGTATAATGGTGTAAATAATAACTATTATTGTAAAGTGATATTGATTCTGTAATAGTATACATACACTCCAATACAATTCCACGATCATGGGAATGATATCATCGCTCGTGCGTACGTACGGAATACCATCTCCACGGCGCGATGAGATTCATTCTCAATGATTAACCATTCATAAATGATTATAAAGTATATATAATAAGTAATCATGAAATATATGAAATAATAATGATACTGGATTTATATATATATATATATGTATGTCATCCAATTAATTCCATTCAATTCAATGAGGAAACGAAAACAATGTTCAAGCGTACGTACGGACTACCGTCTCCATGAACGGTTTATTTATTTCCATTTATAGATCTATTATATATATGTATATTCTGAATATATATTATATATAAATCATGTTTTACATTCTGGATGTAATTAATCATGATCTAAGTAATCATATGAATAATTACAAGTCAAAACACGGATGACAAATGAAACGATTTTACCCAAAATGCTCTTTAACATGGAATTTACAAAAGAACGGGTAATATAAAGTCATAAGTGAACCATATATGATATAATAACAATTAATATGATTCTGTAATAAGTCAATAACATTATTTAAATCATTATACAAGAAGTTCGGATACGTACGAATCATATCGGACCTAAGGTAAGGGATAATTTTGCAAATCTCATTTTTATCCGAGATTGCTTATTCGGGTTATTTCTATCATTCATGTCCATGTTTTATAAAAGTGTTTTCATGTATGTTTAAAGTCTTTTTTACCTATTTTTGAATTTTACTACATGGTATGTAAGGAATATTTCTTTTTTTTACGTTACGAGTTACTTTTTTACTTTTCCGGCAAAAGTACGAAAAGAATGTTTTTTTAACTTATACGGCACGAACGGATTATTACGGTTTTATACAGCCTTATTTTCATGAAGCTTCATCCAAAAGGTTTCATGGATATTTTCAACAAAATCTCTTTCTTTTAAAATTACATGATGTTTTGTAAAAAGAAATTGATTTTTAAGAAGAAAGGATATTTTCCTCAAGAATTCATTTCAAGTGTTTTTTCAAAACCATTTTCCATCTAAGATGAAATTATTTCATATGTGTATGTTTAAAGTGTAATGTCTCTATGATTTACATGGTTTCACTTTTCTTATTATTAAATTATATCCATTTCTTTTATATGGATTATGTGATGATGGGATGATGTTTGTGAAACCCATTTTATTTGTTGGGTTATTATGAATAATGTATGTTTATTTTGTGGCACAAGTAATAATGATTTCATTATGAGATGGGTGGGACCTATATCTCCCTCCAATGAATTGGGTAAAGATTTATGTCTCATGAGATAGACATGGCTGGAAGGGAAAGTTAAACCGGTTCAGTAATACAGGATTGGAACGAGGAGTGAACTCGATTCAGAAAGGGACTTTGTCCACTAAGATGGTCTTGGTAGCAATGCCTTGGCTAATTTGGAAATAATATCATGTGCTTAATGGTTGCCACAATTACATGTTTTATTCCCATGATATTTTATCATTCTTAATGTTTCTTTATGATCTATGACTTACGTACTTCCATGTTTTATGTCATTTCTAAAGCTTTTGGTGCTTAAACATTATGTTCATGTTTTTAAGTTCAAATATATATGGTATGTTTTATTGTATCCATGCTTACCCTTACTGGGCATTTGAGCTCACACTTATTATGTTTTCTTTTCCCCGGGATATAAAGAAACGTTTTAGGTAAGAAAAAAAGGGGTAAATCTTTATGGGAGATGTTGAAGAGCTTTCACCACGATTAGAAGATTACGTTCCATGTTTCCAAAGACACTAAACTATTATGGTCCTTGTGTGTCTCTTGTTGTTATGTATTAAGTATTCCGATAAAGTAATGTAATGTCCATGTACATCAAGATTTGGGTCTCTAGAGTTGGTATCAGAGGAAAGGTTTAGTCAACCTTTGGAAACTTGGATGCGAAAACGTTAGTGAGATCCCTAGAGATATTTCTATGGTATGTCTAGGGATGTCCCTAAGGATAAGTATACGTATAGGATACAGTCCTAGAACTACGGTAACGATCATAGAATTTAACCTAAGATGTTAGATATTGAGGATACTCCCCCTTTAATATGTTTTTTCCCTAGCATGATTTTTTCCTCTCACACTATTCTTTTTGGGTTTTAGAAAATGGCTGGAAATAGGAATATTCATGATAATGGAGGAATGATAGACAATGGAATGATTTTCTTCATGAGAAACCAAATGAAACGGGATCCAGAAGTCCAAACATCGTTATTATGCCTAATCAGAAATCTCATAATATGATAAATAATCTCAACATTGGTAAGTTTCCCAACTTAGATAATAAGAGAAAGATGAAGTTTCATGATGATCATAGAGGAAATAAAGTTCAGTTTCCCTCATGTAAATCATGTGGGAAGAGGAATCAGGGAGATTGTTTCAAAGGAACTGGAAGATGCTTTGGGTGTGGAAAAGAAGGACACAAAGCCAGTAAGTGAAAAGGAAAAGGTTCAGTTAACACCATGGACAAGGATAATGGTATTGCTACCACATCAACAATGATTAGATGTTTTGATTGTGGAATGTACGAGAATTATGCAAACCAATGCCCTAATGGAAAATCTCATGAAGAGAATCAGCATGGTCATATGGGTAGTATTTATGTGGATGATGATGAGGAGACTACAAATGATATATGAGCTGAAAGAAGTGTTGAAGCTCAGTCGGTTGTTTTAGAAGGCAGTGGAATGATTGTATGTTTATCGAGAGTTATATTGTATAGTTAATGGTACTATGGAATAAAGAATCATCTAAGGATTGTTACACTATTGTTTTTCCTAAAAGTATTTGAAAGTATATGTTGAATGGAACTAGTAACCATGGAAGGTTAGTCAGATATTTTTATAAAGTAGATGATATGCGTATAATGAAGGAATAAGAAGATAATGAGATGTTTGATTTTATTCATGAGCTCATGATTGATATAAGGACTAAGTGATATCATGGTTTGAGTATATAGAATTTTGAGGATTTTGGTATGTGGAAAGTGTTAACATTTAACTGCATTCATGTTTTCACTAAGGTTCAATGGGTATTCATTTTTCATGAGAATACATGATTAAGGCCTTCGAATGTTTGGAATGTGACCAACAAGACATATCTTATTATATATGGGGATCAACAATGGTATTAAATCTCTGGTAATCGTTTTCACTATATTATGAGAGTGGACTACATTATTATAGATAAGCCTAAATATTGGAATGGATTATGTTGGACATAAGTTAGTATTGTTTAAGGATAGAAGTTTTTTCGATATTATTGATGGGATGTTATAGTAATATAGTTTTAGAAAAAGGACAACCTGCAGGACGGGTGACAACCCATCGCATCGGACAAGGCTGTAGGAATCGAACCCACAACCGAAGTGCGACTGGCCTTTATCGCCTACAACTGGCCTACAGGAAGCCCCTGGTTAGTAGAAACTAGTTTTATTTTATTAAGCGGTATGATATATGAAGTATAAGTTCATTTTTGGAACCATATACGATTAATCTAACCATAAGATGGACTTATAACTTTCACTAACCTTTTGTTAGAAAGAGATGCAATGACCCATCATTCTATCACATGATCTGCTAACACATCACGAATAACAAATTCAACTTCATTTCTTTAAGGGATGAAGTGGAAATTGTTCAATTCACGAACAATAGTGAGATTGTACCAAAATCATTCAAGTATTTCTTTTAATTCATCAACTTTAGGGAAATGATCTTGAAAAACAAAAATGTTGTCCTGGTTCCCTTATATCCGATGAATCAGATGGTACCTTAGATCATCACAATTCAATAGCTTTGTGATTGTTGGCTTTTTCATAGCCATGTTCTCTACCAATCTCCACCAGAACTTGATGGTTATATTTTTCTTCCATATCCATATTTTCACCTATGTTCTCCTACATGGAAACCCAGTGATGAGTTAATTTGGGTAACCGTTACATTTCATACTTTAGTTTTTAAAGCCATGTTTTGGTATTCCTTTTTACGATGTGGGTTTCTATTAAACAAACTTTCGAGTTGTAAACCATTTATAACCCCGACGAATTTCGAGGGAGAAAATCATTTTAAGGGGGGTAGAATGTAACACCCCGAGATTTTATGAAAAATATTCTTTTAATTTCATTAATGTCTTGTGTTGTATGCTACACCAAGATTACCTGGCGCTATACGCAACACCGTATTAGCTTGCAGTATACGCAACACTATTCTTGGATCGTGTTACACACAATTTTGATAATAGTTATTCTACACAACATTGAGTATATATATATATATATATTAAATGTATAAATGAAATATAGTTGGATTCTGTTATACGAAACAACAAAGGATTCTCTCAAAACACGCAACCCTGACTTGGCTTGCATTACACGCAATCGCGACCTTCCTCGATAGCTTGTGTTGTACGCAATATCGAGTTTTACTAAACAATGATATATTATTATAATATTATTATGAACTATCCATTATGAATAGTATTAACTAAATATTGAATTTTATAACATTATTATTCATCTTACACATTTTCTAGAACATGGTATAAGAACAAAATAAATTTTTCGGGTAAAATAAGTATTTTTCAAAAAATGCATTTTTGTCGCCTTTTAATGGAGAACCCACTTTAAATCTAGTTTTTGAAATTTTTATAAGTTAAATTTGACAAAATAAAATTCTTCTTTGGAATAAATAAATAAAAATTTACTTTGGATAAATTTTTCACATTATTCTGGTAACTTTCATATTTTGATGAATAGTAAAAACACGCTATATTTTAATTAAAAACAACTTTTTTCATCATAATAACTTATGTGATTAGATTATAATATTAAATGGTTTAAAAGTATAAATATAATATATTTTTACCATTCAATATAATGTATGTCATTAGCATTGATTTTACATTGAATTCGTAGGTTAAACCAATTCAATCTTTTGCAATGTTTTAAACAAAAACCTGTTTTCATTCGACAACATGATTAATTTTAATTTAATTTCTGAAACTTCTCTATATTGAATTTGAAAAAATGGATTTCATATTTGGAATCAGTGGGTCCAAATTATGTTAATAGGATACTTTTTATTTTTGAGAATTATGAATAGTAACTACGGTAAATTTTATTTACCATAGTTAAAGGTAAATCTGGTAATTAAGGGTTAATATAATATTATAAAATTACCCTAACACATTCCAAAATTCTATTGGATGACTAAAAGTTGACCCATATCACCTAAGGGTCGGATTAGATTCATTTTATGGACTTTTGACCATGAAAATAATTTAATTATTATTAAAACCAAAGAAAGTGACAACATGTCACTCTCTTAAATCTTATAAGTATAATAATTTTAATTTAGTGATAAACATCATAAAACTTCGAACATGAATAGAATCCAGAAATATAATAACATTATATATATCATGATAATTTATTTAGATTTTTTAGGGATTAAATAATTATCATTAATGGTGATACATTAATGATGCAGAAATTATTTATTAAGTGAGAAATCAGTAATATAGTTTTTATTGAAATAATAATACCCATTAAAAGGCCCACAAACCTGACCAAAACTTATTTTTAGTGTATATCTATACAATAAGAATCTAATGACCTAATATATAACCGTTTGGAGTCTTATAAAAGTGATTATGAGACTTATATTATTTTATTTTAAATGATGCCAAAGTTGTTACCTTCATAATATAATAAATATAACGATTTAAATATTGTGATTTTAATATTATAAATTAGAGTAAAAGTATTATTGTGAAAGGTAATAGATTTATATTCATCATAGGATATTAGTTTTAATTTTTATGCAACAAATCAGTATATTAAATAATTATACAAAAATGTTTTAGTAATTATTTTATTAAGAGATAAACCAAATAAATGGTTTTAAAAATAATTAAATAAATATTATATGAACTATTTAATGTGATCCACTAATTTTATAGATAAATATGACCTTTTATGAATCTATTAAATCTTTTAGTTCGAACATATCTTCTGTATACATTTTATTTAAATTCAAATAAATGAATAGGGTCAAAATTGACATTATTGTTATTTTATAAAAATAACATATTATAAAATTGTTTAAAAATCACAAAAATATTTAAAAATTATGAATTTATATTTATATGGTCTATAATATTATAAAGTAAACAATTATGGAAAATTCACAACAAATAAGTAATTATTTGTTATAATTTAAAATTTAGAAATTTATTACCATAAATAAACTTAAATAGATTAGATAAGGATAAATCAAAAAGATATGGTTTAAAATAAGATCCAAACATGTCTAAATTTTATTTTTTGATACGATTACAACCCTATCTCATCTATTATTATAATATGAGTCATTTTTGGAGGTTTTTAAGTGGGGTTAGATTTATTATAAATTAATATTTTTAAGAATTCCAAATGTGCCCCTCTACTCCCTTATAAAATAGCACCTCATCCCTCTCTTCCACACACCACTTTGAGCCTTAAAGATCGGCCAACCCCTGCCCAATTATCTTCTCCACTTCTTTATAAACATCCTAGAGGTCCTGGCCTTCTTCAAAGACCAATTTTAGTTCTTTAAGAGGAGGTCTCAAAGAGGTGCTTCAAAGAAGAGGTAATTTCTGTTACCAATTCTTTCACCTTTATTTCTTCTTCCATTTCTTCTTCTTAGGTTGTTTCATTATGAAGTAATAACATCAGTATCACTCATATACTTATATGTTATTATAAGTATGAAACAACCCTATTTCACCATCTTTCCATCCTACGGAAAACGAAATCACCGCTCGTGCGTACGTACGGAATACCGTCTCCACGCCGTGGTGTAATCTATTTTCCACCACCACCTTAATTGGATGGGTATAATGGTGTAAATAATAACTATTATTGTAAATTGATATTGATTCTGTAATAGTATACATACACTCCAATAATATTCCATGATCATGGGAACAATATCAGCGCTCGTGCGTACGTACGGAATACCGTCTCCACGACGCGATGAGATTCATTATCAATGATTAACCATTCATAAATGATTATAAAGTATATATAATAAGTAATCATGAAATATATGATATATATTAATGATACTGGATTTATGTATATATATATATATATATGTATGTCATCCAATTAATTCCATTCAATTCAATGAGGAAACAAAAACAACGTTCATGCGTACGTACGACCTACCATCTCCATGAACGGTGTATTTATTTCCATTTAACGATCTATTATATATATGTATATTCTGAATATATAATATATATAAATCATGTTTTACATTCTGGATGTAAGTAATCATGATCTAAGTAATCATATGAATAATTACAAGTCAAAACACGGACGACAAATGAAACGATTTTACCCAAAACGCTCTTTAACATGGAATTTACAAAAGAACGGGTAATATAAAGTCATAAGTGAACCATATATGATATCATAATAATTAATATGATTCTGTAATAAGTCAATAACATTATTTAAATCATTATACAGGTGGTTTAGATACATACAAATCATATCGGACCTAAGGTAAGGGATAATTTTTCAAATCTCATTTTTATCTGAGATTGTTTATTCGGGTTATTTCTATCATCTATATCCATGTTTTATAAAAGTGTTTTCATGTATGTTTAAATTCCTTTATACCAATTTTTGACTTTTACTACATGGTATGTAAGGAATCTTTCTTTTGTTTACGTTACGAGGTACTTTTTTTCATTTCCGGAAAAAGTACGAAAAGAATGTTTTTTTAACTTATACGGCACGAACAGATTTTTATAGTTCTATAAAGCCTTATTTTCACGAAGCATCCTCCAAAATATTTCATGACTATTTTCAAAAAAATCTCTTTCTTTTAAAATTGCACGACTTTTTTTGAAAAGAAATTTAATTTTAAGAAGAAATGATATTTTCCTCAAGAATTCATTTCAAGTGTTTTATCAAAACCATTTTCCATCTAAGATGAAATTATTTCATATGTGTATGTTTCAAGTGTAATGTATCTATGATTTACATGGTTTCACTTTTATTGTTATGAAATTATATCCATTTCTTTTATATGGATTATGTGATGATGGGATGATGTTTATGAAACCCATTTTATTCGTTGGGTTATTATGAATGATGTATGTTTATTTTGTGGCACAAGTAAGAATGATTTCATTATGAGATGGGTGGGACCTATTTCTCCCTCTAATTAATTGGGTAAAGATTTATATATCATGAGATAGACATGTCTGGAACGGCAAGTTAAACCAGTTCAGTAATACAGGACTGGAATGAGGAGTGAACTCGATTCAGAAAGGGACTTTGTCCACTAAGATGGTCTTGGCAGCAATGCATTGGCTACTATAGAAATTATATCATGTGCTTAATGGTTTCAAAAATTACATGTTTTATTCCCATGCTATTTTATCATTCTTAATGTTTCTTTATGATCTATGCCTTACGTACTTCCATGTTTTATGTCATTTCTCAAGCTTTTGATGTTTATACATTATGTTCATGTTTTTAAGTTCAAATGTATATGGTATGTTTTATTTTATCCATTCTTACCCTTATTGAGAATTTGAGATCACCCTTTTTATGTTTTCTTTTCCCCAGGATATAAAGAAAGGTTTTAGGTAAGAAAAAAAGGGGAAAATATTTTTGGGAGATGTTGAAGATCTTTCACCATGATTAGAAGATTACGTTCCAAGTTTCCAAAGACACTAAACTATTACGGTCCTTGTGTGTCTGTTTTTGTTATGTATTAAGTATTCCACTAAAGTAATGTAATGTTCATGTACGTCAAGCTTTGGGCCTCTACAAGGACTAAGAGTATTCCTACAATGCTATTGGATATGTATTTTAGTCTTTTTTCCTTTGTATATAATATTGTATACAATTGTGCTCTATATCCCTCGTATTCCACATTTTATACATTAGTGTTCCATGACATAAATGTTTTCATAACTCAGCATATGGCTTGATTATTATTACAGCTGCTTAGATGTTTATACTTTTTCTATTGATGGTCGTTATTGATTTTATTATGATATTAGTTATATTTTATGCTTCCTATATTTATTATCTCTTCTAATTTCCGCGATATATATTTGATATGAGGTAGTATCCCCACCATACAACCTTGAACCCTCACTTCTAGTCAATAAAATCTGGTGTATGGGAAGGTGTTCTTGATACAATATGACCGAGTAGATCAGGGCACCATTTTAGTGGATCTGAGGTTGGGTCATTATAATGTGTCAAAATAGTATTTTTTTCCTTTTGTGTTATTGTTTAGGTATTAGATATGAGACTTGGAATGAATTGGAATTTTCAAATGATCCTATTCTTGGGAGTAGCTAATCCACATATAGGGGAAAAAAATTACTTGGGATGGATTGTTGCTATTATTGGAATATGTTTTTTGTAGTTTTAATGATTACATTGTTGGGTGATGCACATATTTTTTAGAATTATTATTATTGATATTGTGGACACATATTTATTTTACCATTTTCCGGTGTGGTAAGGAGTTAGTATTTCATAAATCATCATTAGCATGTTAAGAAACATATTCCATGAAATATTCACATTACTACAGGAATAATATGTATTTCCTATTATTTATTTAGTACCTAGACTTTATCATATATATAAATGTGCTAATTATTTTTTCATGGTGAAAATAATTGGATTAATTAATGTTCCTACATCAATAAAAAAGGTTTTTTCTCATATAGATTGATGATGACACGTTAATTATCCAATTATGTCATGATTGATCCATCAAACTCTAGTTACATGGGATGAAGCATTATTTTATTTGACTTCTTGAATTCTAGTGGTAATTTATGAATCAAGCAATTCCATAAATATGGATTCATAATTAATTTAATCAAATCATATCATATGATCTTTTATATCCTGGTACTAGATTTAAAAGTCAGGTTATAGTTACATGATCTGCCAATTTCAATTTATTAGAGTATGGATTTTATAAATTTGGAATGGTGACACATTTAACTGGATTTTGATAAGTATATGTATATAAGAGTACATAATTAAGTGTGTTTAAAACTTTTAAATGAAATGGTTATCATTAACTGGGTATTCCAATTACAAATTAAGGATTGTTTTCCTCTATAACATGCAATTCACAGTCCATATCTCAGAACCTCAATCATATGAAATGAAACTTACACACAAAACTAGTGTTAATAATTTGTAGTTGGGGGTGTTTCTTATGATTCATATAGATTTTAATGGTATCCCCTTATCATTTAGGTTTAGATTTAGGAGGTGTAATCTAGGTGTTAGTATATAAATATAAATTCTTTTACATGTCCTAATTATTCTATCTGTGATATTTTCTACTGTTTAATTCTCTTCTGAGGAATGTGTTTATAATTTTATAATCACTTCTCTATGCTAGACTCATTTCATATGCTAGGAGGGTGGTGACGACCATGCTATGAAGGTGGTTGGCCTAGAGCCCCTAGAACTACCTCCAGTAGTTCCACCTATGGTTCCACCTACTATTCCTGACTTGGTAACAGATGCACATTTTCTAAAGTGTTTCCTTTATATGATTCAGTATATGAAAGTAGTTTCTTGACCATTCATGACTATGAGAGAGTTAAGGCGGGAGTTCTAGAAGCATCACCCACCTACATTTTTAGGTGAGGGTACCCTCAAGCCTCTTATATATGGATTGATTCCATTCTTTCTATATTTTATCATATGTAGATTCCATCAGATAGGAGGATCAATATTTTAGATTATAAATTTTCTTGTTTTTTCAAGAGATGGTGGGTTGTCATTACCCTATAACACCGACATCGGGTTATGATTTGTAGTGATTTCAATATGGTATTCTCTCATTAGATCTTTCCACAGACATTGAGGGATGACCAATCTTTAGAGTTCATGAAATTACAAAAAGGAAAAATTTATGTGATGGAATTTTATTCCCGATTTAATGAGATTCAATTATTTTCATTGACTCTTGTATGGGATGAGATCATTATCCTAAATAAATTCAAGGATGGGTTGGTACCCACTATCTGCCCACCAGTTAATGATTTTTGGTTGACTATTATTTTTGGGATCATTAACCCAGCCCTCATTATTGAGTGGATTTTAAGGGATGTTAAAGGTGTGATCTAGGTTGGTTTAGAACCCAGGCTAGGTATTAGTTCTTCTAGTATAAGGAAGTGATGCATTAAGGTTACTTGTGGGGGTAGTGGCAGTTGGAAATCTTGTACTGATAGCTTCATTATATGTCATCATTGTTGGAAACTAAGACACATGAAACCCTAGTTCATGCGGAACCTAGTTGAATGTAGATGTTGTTGAAGGATGGTCCATATTAAGAGTTTCTATAGGACCTTTCCACCAGTGCCTTATGAGTGGGGATCTACAATGAATCTATATTCTAGAGAGAGGCAGGAAACACCTCATTTTGAAGACATATAAAATACCATCATCTACATAGGTTGAGGAGGAAGTTGAGGAAGAGGGAAGAAAAATCCAGATTTAGAGAATCAACAATGTGAGCTAAGTCAATGCATTCAAGTTGCATCTTAAGGTGGATGTGCTGGATAGTTGCATGCAGTGAAACCCATGCAAGAGGATCAGAGTGGAAGACCTTATACTATTCTAGGTATTTTCATAGTAGCATCTACTTTATTGTTTAATTTATTTTACATGGGTGTGTCACACTCTTTTATATCTTCAATCATTCTTGAGAGTATAAGCCCCAAAATAGACCATTTTTTTCCATTATGACACATGATAGCCCATAGGATATCTGATTAGAGAGTGTTCACCGATGTAAGGAGATTCCCTTTGAATTGGGTGGTTATCTGTTCTTGTGTAATATTTTTATCCTCAATATTTCAAGGTTTGATATATTTTTTGGGATGGATTGATTGATTATCTATCGATCCCACTTTGATTTTTCTCACTGGATGGTGATTTTCATGTCACCAAATGGTATTATAAATATTCATCATGAGGAATTGGATATCCATGTGACTCAATCAGGACTTGAGCATCATGGGAAAGGTAGACTAATATCCCAGATCGCTAGTCTCTTCTTGGATGATCATGAAATCAGACCTTTTTTTCCCACCTGTGGTGGATAGTTTCAGTGGAATATTCCCTGATGACTTTTCTAGTCTACCTCTAGTGAGAGTGGTCAAATTTATGATTTTGATAGTTCCTAGAGTGGCACCAGTGTTCGTTACTCCTTATAGGATGGAACCTACAGAGCCTCTAGAACTCAATAGATAGTTAGAGGATTTAGAGTATAAGAGTTTTATATGAAACAAAACATATCCCTAGGGTTTTCTATTATTGTTTCCAAAAAGGAAGATGGTACCCTTAGGTTTAATGTGGATTACTAATCTATGAACTATCTAATGTTAAAGAATTGGTATCCACTGCCTCGAATAGAAGACCACTTCTACAAGCTCTGAGGATCTGGGGTGTTCTCTAATATCGATTTGAGTTCGGGATATCACCAGGTGCATGTTATACCTTCTTACATACCTCATACATCCTTCCATTATATTTTTGGTCCTTATAAATATCTATTTATGTCTCTTGGAATTACGAATGTGCCTATGGTTTTCATGGATATAATGAATTAGCTTTTCCAACCGCATCTAGATTATTATGTGGTAGTATTTGTGCAAGATATCTAGATGCATTATTTCTATAGACCCCACCATGACAAACATCTTGAGATAATGATGAATAGGCTAAGAGAGAACATTCCTTACACAAATATCAAAAAATTCCACTTTTGGATCAACAGAGTCCACTTCCTCAGTCACATCATATTGGAGTTGGGATTATCAGTAGACCCATATAATTTGAGAGATACAGCTTCCTTGGAGAAACCCAAAAACATCTTTAATATACAGAGTTTCTTGGTGATAGTTTGGTATTATGGATGCTTCATCTAGAATTTTTGCACAACTAGAAGAACCCATTATCAGTGTGAAAAAGAAGAGTGTGACATTTGTATTATCAGGATCTTGTGAAAGAAACTCTCAAGAATGGAAATAAAGGTTGACTACATCACCCATTATGATTATTCCATATCTAATAATGAGATATATAGTTTATTGTGTTGCATCTAACATTGAGTTGGGATAAGTTCTAATAGAGTATAGGATAGTCCTGGTGTATGAATATTGTTAGTTGTGGCCACATAAGTGGAATTACACAACACATGATCTCAAGCTTGCTACAGTTGTTGATGGTTTATGTTCTTGGGGAATTATTTTCTTTGGGATAATTTTTTGGTGTTCACCAATCACAAAATCCTTAAGTATATCATCACATAGATTGATCTAAATATCATATATCGCATGTGGGTCGAATACCTCTAATACTTCTATTTTTAGATATTCTATACACCTAGGAAAGTCAATGTAGTAGTCGATGCTTTTTGATAGAAGAATCAGATGTTGGTCATTTAGGAGGCCAGTAGTGAGTGGAATCTTATGGCCCTATTTTTAGAGATGCATGTTGTGATTTAGGATAATTCCATTTAGAAAGTCCTCATAGATTTATCAATGACATCTGACCATATAGAATGTATTAATATGAGGAAAATTTCTAATCTATAGGGTATAGTTCCGAGTGAAATTATCCAAGATGAGGATTCATCATCTAAAAAGACTATGGATGCAGATGAGATCCTATGGATACAAGGGCATGTATGGGTTTCAGCAGACATTCAAGTAGAACTGATATGGGAATATCATGTCTCATCTTTGGTAGTACATCATAGTGTTAAATAACATGTATTGATGTATATGTCTCTTGTATTGGTGGCCTAGTATGAAATGAAATATTTCTGACATTGTCAGTTAGTGTTCCAACTATCCTCATGTGAAGGAAGAACAAAAACAACTAGGAGGACTTTAACAACCATTTTCCATTACCAATTGTAACTGGAGTAATTTCACTATAGACTTTGTGACAGGTTTTACCATATCATCTTAATGAAATGATAAATAAAAATTCATCATTGATTCTTTGATGAATGTCACCCCTTTCATGCCTATTCAAGATACCTTCTTAGTAGAAAAACTATAGAGTATATACTTTAGGGATTTTATATTCTTTCATGTACGTCCACATTCTATCGTATCTATGAGTAATGATAATTTTTCTTCATTGTTCTGAAAGGTTTTATAGAAGGCCTTGGGTTTATAGGTGATTCTAATAATGTTCCATAACTCTCATACCAATGGTCACACATATTGTACAAATTATATATTAGAGGAAATTATCTATACATGTGTCTTTGACTCTGAGGCTTTTTTGAAGAAAAACATACCCTTGGTTGAGTTATCTTAAAATAATATATTTCAGGATACCATCCATATGGAGCCTTATGAATCATTTTCTGGTACTCCTTTCCTATCAACTCTATGATCATTAGAGGTAGGGTAGGAAGCACTGCTTGGACCATGTCTCATTTAGGAGACTTTAGAAAAGGATCATCTAATTAGGAAACATATTATTAAAAATTGATAGAGGAAGTAGTCATATGACAACTACCATTTATGACCTCTTGAGTTTGAGGTCAAGGATCGGGTTTTCTAGAATGTTTCACCTAGGATGGGATAGTGATAGATCCATAGGTATGTTTATCTTACTTTGATATGTTTCATATATTCTAAGGTCTTACAAAGGATAGGATAAGTGTATTATAGGATAACACTTCCTCATAGATAGCAATCTATTAATGAAAATTTTAAATTCCCTTATCTCCACCAGAATTATCCAGAAGCGTATCATATTTAGCATCCTAAGTATGTTGAGTTAGATATGGTTTCTACTTTTGAGGATTACTTATTGTGAATCATGGATCAGAGTGTGAAGGCTCTCTGAGGTGGGTCTGTTCATCTATAGCGGTTTTTATAGGATAATAGAATAGCACAAGAAGAGACTAGGGAGAAGGAATCTATCATATATGCTTAGTGGCCATTTATTTTCTCAGATGATCCTTTAATACCCTCAAAATGATAACTTGGGGATAGTTTATTTAAAGGGGGTTTGTGACATCACTGATTTTTAGGATGATATACATCATTTTTATATGACTTAAATTATTTATTTGATCCTAGTCAATGTTCCCTATAGTCTGAATAAGGTATTGGGAGAATTTGGGAGTTTTTAAGACCCTCGAAAACCATGTTGTGGAGGTAATGAACTAGGCTCATGGTTTTAACAAACCATACCCCTATACCCATGTGGCTTGGTCAAACATTGGAGGGAGATGTAGATGGATGTAGAGGTCCACATGGGTAGATTGAACCATGCAACTTGGATTTCATGGACTTGAAGCTTCTCTCAAAAAAGTGGCATTGGAATTTCACAGAAGTTGTGCATGGTTAGTCAAATAGTTCACCTAGCCTATTAAAGGGGGTTCCATATGACGTAGTTATCACATGGTTGGAACATGTTTTTTCCATCCATGCGGACCAATCATAGGACCCTTTAATGGAGGATAATTTACCCTTTTACCCATAAAATGTTATAAACCCTCCTTTTTCTTTTTTCTTCTCTAGTGGACACACAACTCTCCCCTCTCATGTGATCTCTATCAACCCTTAACCCAGGCTTCTTAATTTATCCTCCATCTAGAATCTATTTTATTTTCCATCGAATGTGTTGGATAGATAATAGTAATATGTTTAATTATATTCTTTTCATCAATTTTTCTTCCTATCTAGGGAAATCCAAGGGCCAAGACTTTATGAGGTATCTACTATAGTCATATGGTAGGTGGTATATAAATATTATATATAATTTCAGATGTTTATATAAAATATTACTTTGTACCAGATTTCACAAAATTTCATATGATGCCTTAAAATTTGTTTTATTTTTTATATTAATTGAACCTTTTTATAACATACCCTTATAGCCTTGTGAAATAAATTATAGGATGTCTACTTCATTGGTTTCCACCCATTTGTGTGTGATATATAAAATTCCCTCTTTTATATAAATGTTTACTGACTAAAACACCATTTATGTGGTTTGAATTGACTATGAAATTGGATTTTCTTGATTTATAAATTAAATTGTTAAAATAACTAAATTAATATGATTAAAAAGTTTATATCTCATGTTGTAAATTGATTATTAAATTTTATGACTTTGTATACCCATGGATAGATGGGGATAATTGATTTGAATGAAAATTCCATATTATTATTATTATTATTATGACATGGATATTGTTTAGTAGAAAATGGTTAAGTGATTTGTTGATAATGTAATTTCACACTTTCTTATATTGGGTGATGGGTATGGAATCACTCACCATTTACTTTTACTTGAATTATGGTCATGACATTATATGTTCCCTTACATCGGGTGTTAGGAATGATGACTCACCCCACTATTATAGGTTTTGGGCATTGAGACTCAACCAACTATCTCAAGTGGTGAGCATAAAGTCTCTCATTATTATGGTATTATAGGAGATTACCCTTGGAAGATATTATATATCATTAGACTATGTGTGGATGCCTCAGTTACCCCCTGCCTCGGGGTCCAGTTCGTACCTCATATCTATGTAAATGCCTTTATATATCCTAAAATATAAAGGGTATATTCTTATATACATATTATTAATGAGTTTTTATAAATTTATTCACATGGTAACCTAAAATCATACATATTTCAACCTATGTTGAAGTTGGTAGAGTTATTCATGAGTCTTATAGGAACCTAATCCAACTAGTATTTCTTTTTAAATATTTTTTATTATGTGTTATACCAACACACTACTATGTTATTTACACTGACTGGATTATTCTAGAAATCATTGGTGGCGGCCTATTGGGTTTATCTCACACCATGCTCAGGCCACCCATGGTACCTTCGCAGACTTCATGATTGCTTATGTGGATAATGTAAAGAACCCTATCAAAGATGATTGATCTATTTTTCTTATCGAATGGATCATGGTACTAGAGGACAAAACATATTCCCGTGACTCTAGGGGATTTTTCTTTTGGTCATTTTCCATTTTTGTATAGAAATTTGCGTACACAAGTTCTTTGTATCCCCTATTTTCCATATTTTGTAAATCTGCATTATATTCCATCATTTTTTATATAACTCAGACTATAGATTGATTGTTATTATAGTTTCATGAATTTCTATAATTAGTTTTTTGATGATATTTATTTCTTTTATTATACTATTAGTTATCTTTTATGCATCCTCTATTTATTATCTCTACTTGTTTCTATTTTGATACTATTATATGATGGTATAGACTCCCCACCATAGCACCTTGGACCCTCACTGCATATTTACTGCCTATAGCATATGGGGAGGCATGCTTGAGGACATGTAACACATCTACTTAGGGAACTATTATAGTATCTCACTTGTTAGGAAGTTACATTAGTGATTGTAGGAATATACATGGAATTATTTAAAAGATCTTAATTACATAACGTCATTTTTATGAAAATGAATCCAAATCATCATATATTCAAAGATTATAAGAGTATTGTTGAAATATAACTAAGCAATGAATTTTAAGATAGTTTTTTTATTATCTTGAATCCTTTTCCCATTATTTTTAACACTTTTACCAATTTTAACATTAACTGATGTGATAAATATTTACTACCATTACTATTCATTATGAACAAAAAATAATTTTACATTTTTACATAATATTAATTATGATGATTGAAACTAATGAATTAATTTTATATGATGAAACTCTAAGAAGTTTAGAAATTAATTTTAATATAATTTTAAAAAAACACAATGATAAACCTTTTTAGAAAATATTTTTCACAAAATAATATATAATTTTGATTTCAATGAAATTAGTTGGATTATATTAAATAAAATAAGACTTATTTTTATTTAAAACCAAACCAAGTCTTAAGGGAACCTTGTAAATACATTATTAATATACAACAACATACAGTGTTTTTTTTTGAAAAAAATTATTTGATTTCTAAAAATGTTAAGAATATATTTTTAAGTTCAACCTTATATTTTTATTTGGAATATATTACAAGATTAAAATATATTTTATCTGGATAAAATGTTTCATAAACATTTAATTTATTCTTATATCATTATAACGTTTCATAAAATTGATAATTTAGTATAATCATCATTTTTAAATTTCACCTAAATATCAACTATTTATGAAAAATATCAAAAAATCAACCTAATATAATTTTGATATAATAAATGAAAAATGATTTTAATTCCTAAAAATTAAATTTATTAAAAAAATTAATTTTTCTTTAATCATATTCTTGAATAAGTCTATTTGTATTATGTTATTATTTCTTTAGAAAGAGATGCTTACTTTTTATATTTAAATATTAGGTGTTACATTCTTCCATACTTCAAAAATATCAACCCCGAAACTTCTATAATGTCACATCATATATATATATATATATTAATCATAACTTCTTGGGGTTCCCATGTTTTGTTATCTATATTTTTATTTCTCTAAAGTACCTTTACCAATCAAGTCATATGATCCTGAAAAAATTGTTCACTGTTTTTAATAATATCATTTGGATATTCATAGTAAGATAAATCAAGTTCCAATTATATTTCATCATAATTTATAATATGTGATAGTTCTAACATGTGATTCTTTAATAATGATATATAAAACACATCATGAACTTTAGATAGGTTAGGTATCATTTTATAATTGTAAGAAACACCGCTAATTATTTTCATAATTTTAAATGTCTCGATATACCTAGTACTTGTTTTTTCATTTCTTTACAAAAAATATAATACTATTATATGGACTATCCTTAAAGAAAACATTATATCCCACTTGAAATTCCAAATAGTTTCCTTCTTTATCTATATATTTCTATTTTCTGATTTGATTTTCACTGATATGACCTTGAATTGTTATCACTTTTTTCCTAATTTTCTCAAAAATTTCTAATCCTAAAATATTTATTTCCCCAAATTCATCCCATCATGTTGTTGTAGGAAATATTTTTTTTGCAATTGTTCATAAGGTTACATTTTAATTCTTGAATGGAAGCTACTACTATATCAAAATTCCAAAAAAGGAAAGTTGCAATTCAATATACCTCAAAAGTCATGTGGTCATGACCTTAATATGTCTTATAATGTTTGAATAGTCCTTTTAGAACATCCATTTGTCTAATAATGATAATAATTTCTCAGATATATCTTAGTGTCAATATCCTTCTAAATAATCATCTAGAATGTTGAGGTAAACCAAAAATCGTGATTGGATACAATCAAAAGATTTGTAACTTGAAGTCTCAAAACATCATTAGTATAGAGATTCATGGGGAACTAAATTGGAAGATATTCTATTATAGTAAGTAAATATTCATGATTTTTAAGGTGATCAACAATAACCCATATAGAATCATTCTTTCATAGAATCATGGAAATCCAGTAACAATACTCATAGTAATATAATACCATTTACACACAAGAATAAGTATAGGTTTCAGGACTACTATATTATTTTTCCTCTCATAACTTACATATAGTGAAACAAATCATCTCGTCACATAATCTACAATTTTCATTTCATATTATCCCACCAAAAATGTTCATTCGCATAACAATTTATAACGGCACTACCAGGTTTTATGGAGAAATGTTAGCTATGAGATTTATCTAATAATTATCTTTTTAACTTTTGCATGGGTTGAACACATATCCTATTTAAAAATATCAATATCACATTTCTATAGATGAATTCCACCAAAATCCAATCATTTAATTATTTTATTTCATTTTTAATATTATTATCATCATTCTTGGAACATTTTATTTAATCTAATTAGGATGGTTTGGAAATAATTTAGAATATTTGTGTCATGTCCCCTTTCTTAATGAATCTCATTCTTAAATTTACTAAACCCATTAAAATAACGTTTTTCCAATCCTTTTTTTTCAACATTATATGATATTTCCTACTCAATGCATCATACACTATTTTCCCTCCCAGGATGTTAGTTTACAGATAATTAATGATACTTAAGTAATTCTAGCAGTCACATGTTCCTCATGTTGAGTGATTTATATGTGAAGATTTATTTCAAACTATTGTGATCTGTTTATATTTCACATTTTCACCATAAAGGTAATTCCTATAAATATTCAAGGAAAATATTATAATTTTCAACTCTAGATCATGGTTTGGAAAATTATATTCTATAAATTTTAACTACCTTTATGAATATGAACAAAATCTATTGTTTTTCATAAGGACAAATCCAAGCCCCTTCATTGATGCATCATTATATATCACAAACACATCCCTTCCTTATGGTAATGTTAATACATTTGAATTGAACAATTTCCTCTATAATACTTCAAATATTTATTTATAGTCTTTTTATTGAATGAACTTTACCCCTTTACATGTAAACTTGGTTAATGAGTTGGTTAATTTAGAAATATTTTGAACAAACCATAGATAGTAAACAATTAATCCAAGAAAATTATATACCTCTATTATATTCATTATCATTTTTCATTATATCAATACCTTTTTCATTGATGTATCGAATAATATTTCATCATATGTGATGATATGGATAAGAAAACAAACATCCTGAAGGAATAATTCAAATTTTCAAAATTTTCATTATAACCCCTTTTCTATAAAATTATATAGAATTTTTCAAAAATGAAACATATGCACATAATATATTTCATATTTTATCAATATATCATCAATAAATACTGTAATTATGTAATCAAGATAATACTTGAATAATAAATTCATAAAATATATAAATACAGAAGTTTTATTAGTTAAACCAAGATGCTTTATAATAAATTTGTAATATCCACGCCACATTCAAAATATCATCTTCTGAATATCCTCCTTCTATACTTATAATTAATGATACCAAAAACTCATATCAATATTTGAAAAATATTAATCTCTATGAAGTTATTCTTATAAGTCATCTATGTGGTGTAGAGGACACTTTTTCTCTACAATAGTGGCATTAATTTCCATATAATTGATGCACAACCACAAAGAACAATCTCCCTTATTAACAAAAGGGACTAGGTCCCCCATGAAGAAACATTTTGGTTTACGAATCCCTTTTCATACGACTCATAAATTTGTATCCTCAGTTTCAAAAATTAAACTATTTACTTCCTATATGGAGTCTTAGATATAGGTTTTTCTATGGGTGACGTGATTAGAAATATTATCTTAATTCTTTGGTGGATGCTCCGATAGTTATTCAAGAAACACATAAATTTATTCCTGTACAATAGGTACATCCATTATTCTAAAGATACCTCTCACATTCATATGTTTCTTAATCTCTTATTCTCCAAGAATTTCATTAAGGATAGCTACTAGAGGTAGATCCAAACATGATTTATATGGTTTATTCTCCCCTCAAAATAAAATAGATTCCATATCTCTATTGATAATCATAATTTCTTTCTCTTGAAAAGAATTTTTTTCATTATAATTAGAAAACAAATAAACACCAATGATTAAATCAAATTCAACTATAGGGATAATAATAAAGTTTTAAAAAATGGAATTTATGTGTGTTAGAATGGAAATTAATCACATGTCCTTATTATAATAAGATTTCTACTAGGAGTCTTGATTGAAAAATCCCTTCTTAGTGTTATAAGGAAATATTTAATTATAATAAAAAACATGGAAGATATAAAATAGTGTAAATACCCAAAATAAAGTAAATAATTATCAAATTTTGAGGTTATGTTAAAAGAAACCACCACTATCTTTTGGTAATTACAACCTCATCTATAGAAATCACATAATCTTGGTATTTCACCATAACTTGGGAATTTCTTACTAGAATTATAACTTGTTCAAAATATTATACTCCCATTCTCCTCCTGTGATACATTTATTTTTTTTATTTATTCTCAAAAAATCTTATACTTTCTTGATTTCCTTTAAAGGTATAATTCCTAGATAATTATGTTTCTATTTTTATGTAACTTGATACTAAATCATCACATAATAAAAAAATTGGGTGACCAGTGTCTTTTGGAGAATCTTTTTAAGTCAGTCAAAGAAATAGTCTATCTAGATTTATGAATTATCTATGTAGTTTGTATCATGTCTGGTTAATCATGTAGAGTAAACCTCATACACTAAAATGCATTCTTCTTCCTTCTTATTTAATCTGAGAAACTTAAAATTTATTTTATCTCACTTGTCTAGGGGAAAGTATTTTTAAAATAATTCAACTTTAAAAGTTATTATTTACATACTTTATGTTTCATCAACCTATTTAGTTTTCTAGATAAATGAAAAACATTAATCAACATCACTATTAAGAAAATACACAATTATAATATCATTTTACCATTAATTACTTCTAAAAGATAGTAATATATTTTCAAGGGACATAATCCATTATTTGTATACTAATGGATAATTATTTCCATTAAAATATGGAAACTTATATCAAATGAATTGGTCCAACATAGGTGAAAAAAACTATAAAACAACTGGTTTCTCCATACAGGAAATGTTATTCAATATAAACTAATTAATATTCCCTAATATATCCATTATTTAGATATTTATGACACCAACTATATTGTTTTGATTATTAGGACACTCCCACCATTGACTGTGGGTGTTCATTCCCTTTCTTCTATTATGTGCCATCTCTAAAAAATAGAACACACTGTATTTTCATTAAAGGAAATACATAATCCAACAAATTCATGATCAATGATTCTCATCCATGATATCATTACTCTTTCAATAATATCCCCTAAATCAATATGTCATTTTTAATAAATGGTAATTTGTAAACTAGATACCCATGTAATATGTCGTTCCCATTATTTTGTCTCAAGTGACCTATTGATGCATTGGGGGGTTATCTATAACTGAGACCAACCAATTACTTTCATATATTATAAATTCCTCAAGTATTTAATTATCACTAAAATTCATTCCTAATTACTTATAAGTTAATAATTATCTATATTAAATTTTTAATTCAAAATGTAAACATTACTTGAGTAAATTGCCAATATTACTTAATAAAATTTCTTCAGTTAAAACCATAAATAGAAATGGAATATGGTTGAAAATACATCAATGTAATACAAATTGTTATTAATTCATCCATATTATTAAAAATATATATAGTAAGGATAAAAATATTGTCCAATAAATAGCAGATATTTATAAAAAACATTATCACAAGAAAGTGAATGACCACAAAATATGGTATAATCCACTTTCGGTAACAGACGATTAAAGAATAAAGATTCATCAGAAATGAATCTTTTTTAGTAAAACCAATACTTTATTAAATAAAATATATTTAATAAATTAAAAATATATTCCTTATAACTTCGTTTTAGAACAAATTTATAAATCATACTTCAAAATTATTTTCATTACTTTAGAAAAATAAAACACTTTTATTAGAATATCATGTTAAAAAGATTCACAAAATATTAAGAAAAATATTTTCTTTTATAATAATATTTTAAATATTTAGGTAAATCATCAAAACAAAGATTATTCATGATGGTAATAAAATTCATTAGTGCAGGGTATGTTACAAAAATATTTCATTCACACCTTTGGTTAAAAGTCCCATATTTGGAAAACAATAAGAGCATTTCTTTGAAAAAATTTATAAAAATTAATACTTGGGTAAAAATTAATTAAATAAATCCTCTAATAATATTAAAATAAATATTAAAAATATTTTAAATAAAATATTTTTATAGAAGAAAAATAGTTTGAAGGAAAAATTCAAAGAAATATTTTTCAAAGACATACCCTCACATGTGCCATACATGGTTATTCTTGATACAACAAGAAAATAAATTGAATATAAACATGTAAAATACAAAATTAAAAATTAAAAATAAAATATGGGTTTTAAATGGTCATCATCATATTATTCTTCCAAATGAAATCTGAACATAAAAACATCTGAAATAAAATGGTATTTTAATAAAAATCCATCAACTCATGTTAAACTTTAAAATTAAGTGATTTTAAAAACATTTATAATAAATTTATATTAATTATGATTATATAAAATTACTATAAAAATAATTATATTATCATATATGTTCCACTAATATCATTTCAACACTCGCTCATCAACAATATTTCATTATATTCATCATTTCGGGGGTTAATTGCTTTGTTTTTCATGTATGTTTAGATTTGGAAGATATGGGATTTGAATCATGATAATAGTCCTATAATATATTGAATATTTATAATGATATATATTTCATATATTTTCATTATATAAATATTTATAACAATCCTTGAATGTGGGATAAGAAAAATGAATCACATCGCCTCATGGATTTGGTAGTCCCCACGTATGTTCGGGCGACATTATCATTTTTTAAATACAGGGAAGTGAAACAAGATAAATGATATATTTTATTTAAATAATAATAATTATGTTTTAAATATCATATAATTTAATATATTCTATATTTATAAACATCTATGTAATGTAGTGATGAACACTATTTACACCGCTACATGGCGATAATAGGTCGTATGTATTTAAGAGTGACATTTTCATTTTCTATATGATAGAAATGATGGGGGAAATGGTTTTAACATAATCATAATAGTTTATATTTATATTTATTATATATTTAATATGGGTAAAATAAACTTATATGTATTACATGATGAAAGAAACTTTGAAATATTCAATAAAGTTGATTACCTCTTCTTTGGGAGACCTCCTTTGGCTTACACCTTATACCATCCTATGATGGATTTATGTGAAAAAAAAAACTAAATAATTAATTTAAGAACTATATTGGACTTTTTTCTAGGAATTTTTTGATTTTTATGGATTATCTGTGTGAATAAAGAAGGATAATAGGTTTCCATGTATAAATGAGGGGAGGGACGCACAAGAAACTACATGAAATTTTTTTAAGATATAAAGTCATTTTATTATGAAAGTGGATCCCACTTATCCTAGATTATAATATTATAATGTTGAGGTAAAAATAAGACCAACCCATGATGTTTATGAATGTTTTTTTTGTTATCTTGAAGCCTTATACTTTTATTTTTTATCCCTTTCAACCCATTTTACCCATAATTGAGGTGATAAATATAATCATGGTTACTATTAATTATGAGAAAAAACTATGTTAAAATTTTTGATAGATTTTAATTATTCATATTCAAAATATGTAATCCATTTTACATGATTCATCTATTATAAGTGGTAAAACTCACTTTTAATAAAAATTCTCATAGTGGAACAGTGACTATTTTTTGAAAAATGTTTTCTTAAATCATAAAAATAATTTTAGAGCAAAATAAAGCATGATTTTTATTCCAATATAATTAATTTAATTAGTTTAAATTAATGGGGACTTATATATCTTCAAAAAAACTAAAACTAAAATTTTATTTTTAAATACTTAACTGAATGTAAATAAATAAAAACTATTTTATTTGAAAAAAACATTAATTAGATTTCCAAAATGTTAATAATATAATTATATGTTCAACATTATATTTTTATTTTAAATATATTAAATTTTAATGTATATTTTTTTCTTGATAAATGGTTTTTAAATCCTTCAATATATTATTATATCATATATTTTTATAAAAGGGATAGTTTTTTAAAATCTATTTTTTACTATTCACCTAAAAATCAACTCTTTATAAAAAAAATTTAAATAATCCATCAAAAGATAATTTTTACATTATGAACTAAAAGATAAAATTAATTTATTCAAATTATGATTATTTTTTTAAATTTTGGTTTTAATCGCATTTATTGATAAATCTATGTACATTATTCAATAGTTGGTGTTGAAAGAAAAGAATTTTTACTATAATTGAATCTTTGCTCTTAAAGAGAAATATGTTTCCCAATTATAGTGTGAAATATTACCCTTAAAACAAGTTAGTATTTTTTCAATTAAACTCCATGAGTGAAACCTACTCACCACCCAAGAAAAACTATATGGAAAGAAAATAAGGTAAAAGATAATTATTTTTAATAACCAATGAAATGTGTACATGAACCAAACATTGTACTAAACTGGGCACACTAGATATTGTGTTTGAGTCAAAATGGGAAAGGAATAACCTAAAAATCAAGGCATAGGTTTATAATGTATTATTTATTACAACATTATAGGTTCATGTTCAAATTTTATAACCCATAACATAATAAAATGTTTAATAAATTAAATTTGTTTTACATAATTCATTTTAAGTAAAAAAGATTCAAATAAGGGAAGGTTAATGGAAATCAAAATATATTTTGGGAAAAATATTTACAAATGTAATTAAAGGAATAAAGAGGGTAATATTATTAATAAACTATTTCTAAAAGATTCCATTTTTAGATAATTATTTTTTATAAAACTTCTCATACCTTAATACCTTATAAAAATCATTCAAGTTTCAAGTGCCATGGTTAGATAAATATTTAAACCACTAGGATTTTTACATTAGAGCACTTCCTTCCACCTCAGAAACCCAACCACCATATCACCACCAAATCACACTCTTAATAACAGGTTATTTGTTGTTTATTGAACTATATATCATGCATGTTTATTTGTTAATAGGTTATTCCTATTATATATTATTTTTCGGACTCAACAAAGTCTAATTTTTTCATGTATTAACAAACCAATAAGCTATAAACTAAGGTAAGTCTCTTAGATATCATGTTTCCATAAATATTTTTGTAGACTAATTATAATCCAAGGGATGACATTTCAACCCAAGATTATTGTCAATGAATCTGTCTCACACATTCAGATAATAAATTTAAGTAAAAATACATAAGAAAATGTTACCCAACTCATATAGTAAGAGAAAAGTAACAATAAATGTCATGGATTTATTGGGTTCAATAAATACCAACTAGTTTAATAAATATTACAAAATAAAGTGGGGGAGGTATTTTTTACATAAATCCAAAAAAAATCCCATAGAAAAAATCTAATCCACATTATAAAAATATAGTTTCAAATCACTAATTTGGATCTTCAAAATATAAATAAGCATATTGATTAATTTATAAAAAATTAATGCAAAAATGTTGTGAGAATAGACCATAAATAATTCATAGTGTCAAGCCCACCTAGAAATACCATATAAGAGAATTATTATTCAAACCCATATCTAAGAAACATATAATAATTTTTAAAATAAATTCTATCATTAATAAAACCAAATTACACAATTCAAAAATCCAAAGGAAAAAAAATCCAAAAGAAAACTAATCCCATAAAATTATAGAATTAAAATAAATATAATGATATAAATCAACATATTAATCCCATAAAACAACCCCATTTACACTCTATAATGTAATAAAACCTAATATATCACATATATTAATTCACTTGCATTAAAACACTAATGAGAAGAAACCAAAACACCACAAAATATTCATTTAATAAATGGAAGAGGAGACCCCAAGGTTTCAAATGTATTACACCATGATCAAGTTGAATTCATCTTAAAATATCTACTATCACAAATTGGATTAGAAAATAACAATATAAAAAGAATGTTTATTGGAGAGTAATCACTTTCCATGGATATCATATTAATAACTCCCATGAATCCTCTAAGAATAAATGGGTAAGACAAAGGTGTAGGAAAAGTTCAAGAGGGGCCATGGAAATAGATCTTGTGTGGATATAGTAAAATTAGGTTAATGGGGGGGAGTATTAATTAATGAGGTTTAAAGGGGAAATAACCAAAATGTACCCAATTTTTTAAAATTGGATAAACCCACTAAGTTTCCAACATCATGACACTAAGTACCCAATGGAACCCCCCGGACACATTGTCCTCCTTCCAGTCTAGTGGATATTTTATGATCTACCAATAGGTAACTAGTGTCACATTTAATTAAAAACTTTATGTGAAACATCTATATTAGTATAACAAACTCAAAAACCACCATTGTTCCTCAAAATTCATCCAAAAACTCTTAATAATCCTTCTTTAAGCACCAAAAATCAAATCTAAATCCTAAAATATAAAAAACACCTCAATCAGAGTCTTAAATTAAAATGAACCCATATATTAAAGATTATAAATAAATTCTTAAAAACTTAATAAAGCATTCATCAGGTTAATCAAGACATAAGTAATGACAAGTCTCATTTGGGACTTTAAAAC
This sequence comes from Viscum album, assembly GCA_963277665.1. Lineage (NCBI taxonomy): Eukaryota > Viridiplantae > Streptophyta > Magnoliopsida > Santalales > Viscaceae > Viscum > Viscum album. Next base: position 296,993,519 of record OY728137.1, on the reverse strand, counting down.
CTTCAGGTTGTCAAATAGAAGTGTCCTTGAGTAAATTCTCATTATGGAAATTGCTTTTGACATCCATTTGATATATCAAAAATAATAATGAGATACTATGGAAATAAATACTCGAAGGAAATTATTGTAACTACTAGAGAAAAAGTTAAATTTTAGTTTATAAAGTGGATTTTTTAATAACACTTTTCTAATTGATGTGGTTTATTAGTGGGAACAATATTATCCAGGTCTTTTTTCTTTAAAAAAACCTTCAATCAATGTGTCCAACCCATTTTGGTGTATCCACTAACTTCCAAACATGATTATTATATATAGATTCCATTTCTTATTTCATAGATTTTAACTATTTATAACAATTATAACACTCAATGGTCTCTCTATATAATGTTGTTCTATCATCAATGAAGATTAATTCATTATCGTTTTCCATAAAAAAATTATCTCATATAAGTTTAATGAATAATACCATACTTTCTAGATTATTATGTTACCTTAAATAGTTCATTTTTAAGGGTTTTGAATGAGTCTAATAAAAATTATCATAAGCTACAAAAAAGATTTAAACCAATTTTTGAGGATCCCCCATGAAAGATTAATGAAATTGCAATAAACAAGAACTAATACCTATTGTAAATAGAATAAATTGCACTAAATATCTTCTACTATAAAATCCAACTATTTTATGATATATTTCTCTTTAAAAAAATTATTTTTTTGTAATATCTTGATTTACACACAATAGAGAGATTTAACAAACCACGATTAACAAATAATAATTATTTAATATGATACTTGTCACCGAGACATTGGATTATGGGGTATGAATATGGATAACTAAATTATGGGAAGTTATTATTTACACATGTATGAAATGAATTCTTTGGTTATAAATTGATTAAAAATTAAAATAAAACTATTTTAAAGTAAAATATTTGTTAATCTGAAGAAGTTTTTTTATATGAAAAATCTATTTTAATATCAATAAACTAAATCTATCACAATTTATAAAATATTTTAATGGAATTTTTATATTATATATTCATTATAATGTTTTAACATTCATATAACGATGTTTATTATTCATGATATAAAAAGAAATTTTGGTTTAAGATTAAAAATGCATTTGTCTGAAAACGAATTTCATTGTGTTTTTTGAGATTATAATAAAATGTATTTCTACTAATTATATAGAATTTATAATGAAATTTTTATGTCATATTTAGAATCTGGTGGTTTAAATTTGATAAGTATTCCCCTTTTATTTTTGGTTCTTAGGACTCTTAACCATGGTAAATATTTGACACATCAGTAATGCAAAATCAAGTAATTATAGTTAAAAATAATTTAATATGGATTTAAAAATTGATCCAACACCCAAGTAATTCTTATTAGATGATTTTTTTCATCCATAATCATCTGTTTTTTTTAAATTGAATATTGGTTCAATTTTTTTATTGATTATGGACTATATATTATTTTTATAAAAGGATAAATATAAAATTTTACTCTCTTAATTTTAATATCTCCAATATTTTTTTAATTAGGATAAAATAGGTTATGTTATATTATAAATATTTATTTCAAAAATTGAAATATTATTTTTATCTTGGTAATTTATTATTAATTTTTAGTAATGTACTATGTATATTAATTGCTCATTCAACATGGACACCGTTCTTGTTCATGTAATAGAAAAATGAAATAAAATATTTTAAAAATATTAAGAGTAATATAACATGGATTATTTATTGTATTCAATGAATTTTTAAGATAAATATAATATAATATTAATGTTTTATAATGTCTTCCTCAAGTTCAAACTATGTGAATAGTTCCATAAATGAATTTAATTGTATCTTATGTTAAATAATAATTTATTGAATGAATTAACAATAAAAAAATTATATTCATCCAATTGAATGGGATATTTTCAGTCATACTAACCATTTTCATGTTACGAGTCACTTTTTTATAGTAGCATTCTTAACTCTTAAATAATAAAAATCATTATTATCACAGTAATTATCAAAAATGGAATCATAGGGTTGAAACTAAGATATAATGGTTAACACATCACCTAATCATATATAAATATTATTGATGAGAAGATTTCAACTTATAGTCATCCTAAATTCAAAATATAACAATTTTTATTCACATGAAATTGAAAATTAAATTATATTAATTTAATGCTTTGCATAAATCGAAGGGTTCCCCTCCATTCACATATAAAATGGAACCTCCTATGTTCCATAATTCATAATGTTTGAGCCTTCTATCATATCCAATACCTACCATAATACCATCCTATAATCCATACCCACGTCCTTGAGATTCTTTACTTTCAAAAATGAACGCCTTTCAAGGATTAAGGAGTAATCCAAAAGAGGGTTATTAATGAATAGGATATTCAGACACATATGATGTAAGGTGAGACTTGTGGAAAGATATTTATGTTTCAATCCCATTCTAATTAGTATTTTTAATGATTGAATTTCTATAGAGGAAATTATGTAATATTTATCTAATAAACCCCTTTAATTTTTCTTCTTCTATGGTAATTTCATTAATTTTTATGTTTTAGTACATTTTCATCTCTTTGAAACTCAAAATGGTTCTGAAACTATTTTTATGAAAATTATCCTTATTTATCATTTTTTGGCCAGATAATATTTTTCTTCTATAATAATTATTTATAAAAAAATCCAGATTTTTTTGGCTATTCTAAAATGATTTTTTAAAGTCATCTTTATCCTTGTTTTACTTTTTACAAAAAAATGTTTAAAAAGTTTATTTTGTTCATTCTATACATGATGGAATTTTTACCAACGGTGTGAAATGGATCTTTGTTTTAATGATTAGAACATGTATAGAATATTCCACTATCATGATAAAGAAATTATTTGAAGCTTCCTTTACATGTTTTCATGGCTCATTTCCTGAAACAAAAATTTAATTACATTTTACAATTCTTGATATTTTAGATAATCTATTTCACAATAAAAAAGGTAATTTCCTCAAGAAAAATTTCAGTGATATTTTAATGAAATTTGTCATCATTTATAATATCATTTTATGTTACTTATTATTTATTAAGGAAATAAACCTATTGTGTCATCCTTATTCTTTCCCTATGCGGTTTACGATTATAATGATGAGATTTTTATAAAACTTGTTCATTTCCCAGGGTTTATGGTATAATGAAATGATGAAATGTTTTTATCCCCATTTTTTCTATATTTTATATTATGGTGAAATAATAAATGTTTTATGATATCCTGGAACACGTGTGTATAGTTCTCATTATGTGATGGGTGTGTCTATTAAAGCCATAAAATTAATAGCATAAATAATTATATCTTAGGAGATAATTCTGGGAAATGAGTTTATTTGACTGATCCACTATGGGTAATAGATCAGGATTCTAAATAAACTTTGATATGGGAAAGAGTTGGTGATACGTGATCCAATATGATCTAGGAAATAAGTGGTGAAGACTGATCCGTTATGATATGGGAAATAGGTGTCGATGCCTAATACACTATAATTTGAAGGGATTGGAAGTTAACCATGACATATGATATGTTTTCGGTTCCTATGATGGATCCATTCTCTTTTGAAATGTTTTTATGATTATGATTTTAACTCATGGCTTGTGATTGATTTAAGATGATTCCTCACTCTTATGATTAATGTATTTTGAAAACATAAACTTTTATGTAATTACTCGTTATTGTTTTATATGATAGACTAGGTATGAACTTTGTATTTTATGATCATGATATCATACCCTTATTACAATATATAAATATTTAAAAAGAACACTATGTTCAATAAATTATAAAATACACAACACTGAGCTAAAATGAACTATGAAATCATAATATTTAAATGTCATAGTTATAATATAGCAACTAAATTAGTTTCTATTCATATAATTGACTACATTATTAAATTTATACAAAGTTAATAATCAAAAATATATTTATTAACATTTATGAAATTAGAACCCAATTTTTCAGTAATGTCATCTTATACATTAGAAATATATTTTCTTCAAAAATTGTATTTCATTCTTTTTATGAGAAAATATTATAATTAATTTATGAATCTTTTAGAAACATTATTTAATAAAAATGAAAAAAAAAATTATTTATCCATTTCAAATTTATATTAGGATTAATTCTGGAAAATTTTATAAAATGTTTTATATTATAATGAATAATAAAAAATACTGATTTTTATTGAAAACATTTTTTTATTTTCAAGTATTTATAAAGTAGAAAATATATTTTGGATAATTTTAGAAATTTAATTTGTTAATATTTATTAAAAATTAAAATTATGGTATTTGGAATTAGTTTTATACAAGAATTTGTTATGAAAACATTTTTATACTTAAAAGGCATTTTTTCTGAAAAAATAGTTTTTCATTGTTTTTTATGATTGATTTTAAATTAAAATTTAACAATTTTATGAATTGGAAATTATAAAATGGGTTCAATATTTTTAATTAGATTAATTAATATGTTGTAACAAGTTTAATTTAATTTATTATCAATATTAATAGTAACCATAGTAAATTTTTGTTACCGTGGTAAAGGTAAAATGGGTTAATTAGATTCAAAATAATATGATAGTGACTAAAAATGACCCAAAAACTTGGTTGAATTATATAGGATGGTTATATTTCATCCATAATCATCCAAAAAATGAAAATAGTTTTTTCATTTATCATTTATTTTCACCTTTATAATATTTTAAGTAAAGGATAATGTCTAAAATGTCACACTCTTGATTTTATTATTTTAAATATTTTGTAAAATGTTGAAAATAAAATATGTTATGTTATAAATTATTATTCTAAATATAAAATATTTTTTTATTTTTTATTTATTTTTAATTTTTAGTTCTAATTTAATTATTTGAAATTCTTACTCAACGTCGACGCAATTATTTTGGTAGTAGTATAAAAATCAATAAATAATTTTAAAAACTCTAAAAGTAGTATTTTTGGGGGTGGGTTATAGTGTCCCGTGAATTTTTTAAATCTATATAACATATAATGGGTGTGTTAAAGTTTTCTATTCTAATTATATTTCTATCTCGAAGAATTTAATATTAAATTAAATAAATATTGTCAAAAATGACATTATTGATATTTTTTGTAAAATAATATTTTGTTACGTTATTTAAAATCTATTAAAATATTGCAAGAAAAAATATATTATAAAACATTAAAATATAATCCCTTATCCATTAATGATCAAATTTTTACCCTATAAGTAAAATCCTAACCCTTTAATATTGAGAAATTCATTACCTCAGTTAATGTAAAAGTTGGATAACTAGGGGTTAAACCAATAAAATAGGTATAAAATGAAATGAAAAAGTTTAGAATTTTGATTTGGTAATTACATAGAGACCATATCCTCTTTCTATTTCATGAAATTTATTTTTTTAACCGTTTGAAATGAGTTAGATATATATTATATTATAATATTTCTTGTATTCCCAAAAATAAAAATAATGATATTTTATAATAAATGATATTTTATTAAATGATTCAAAATTCATAAAAACCCAATAATTTCCTAATTTAATGGGATGTGGTTGAAAATATAAAATATGGTCCTTCTTTAGGTATGTTTTCTTTTTATAGTTACATTCATGGACCCAAAATTCTAAAGAAATTAATATAATTTTAATTGGAAAAGGGTTAACGAGGTCTAAAACTAAGAGATATGGGTCAAAATATAAAAAAAACTCATCTAAATTATATTATATGGGAGTATTTAGACTCTCAATCATGTTTAATTTAAACTATATCATATTTTCCTTTCAAAGAAATTAATTTATATTAATTTAATATCATATGTAAATTCCAAGAGTGCCCCTCCTCTAAATTATAAAATAGAACCACTTCTCATATCTTTTTCACACTTAAAGAAACATTTGGGGTATAACCTTGACCTATGATTCACTAAATGGTTCCCCATGCTAGTTCTCTATGTGGCCTCAAGTGTGCCTCCCTCTATGCCATAGGTTTTTGACTTGTAGCAAGGTTTTGTAGGTGGAATGGTGGGGAGATTTGACCCTCTAAATCCGAAACAAAATGCAACAGAAGAAATATTCTGTATAGGAAGTGGAATATAAAAATAGATCAGTCTAATATAATAATACCTAAAATGAATAAATATCTAGGCTATATTTAAATACAAAATCATGCATGAACATGAAATAATGCACAAGAAACAAAAAATCAAAAGGTAATACAAAATATAGGACTAAACTGACAAAAGTGAATAAATAGTTAAAAGGTTACAACTCCTTGGGGAATCCTGATTACATGCTAAATTTATACACTTAACTCCCATTTAAATTCTTTATCCATATATACATATGGAATACATCAATATCCAATGTCATATCTTGCAACCAAGAGATCTGTTGGAGTACTAAATGGTGCCTCGAAAAGGGTGTGAGATAAATATCTACGCCACCAACAATTATGAACAATAAAATCTAGTCTATGAGTATAATATAAATTAGTGTGTTTATATAATAATAAATTAAATGTGATAAAATAAATAAATGCAATCAAGTTGGCTCAGTTTATCAAAGACGCCTGGTTGGCTATACTAACTTTAGCCTATGCTAGAATATATCTAAACACATGTCACCATGTATATTAGTATATATATAGGTATATACGTATATATATGAATCATATACATGATAAACTAAATATTTATATATATAAATATATATATAGTACTAGCCATGGCCCTAGGTGTAACTCAGGAATCCATGCATAATCATAAGAGTCTCATAGAGTAATGGGGGATGACATGCTCAAGTATCATAGAAAATATCAGTTTCCATGTCAAGTATTATGAATAATAAGGAACTCGATTCCTGAGTATCATAAATAATATAGAACACCACGATGAGTATCAGAAACAATATAGGACGTCCTTCCAAGTATCATGAATAAAAATTACAAGGTTAATGCCCAACATCCTAATCTAGGGGGGCATTAAATGTTATATCTAGCAACCCAAGTGATGTGAATCACCAAGTCCAGCATCCTCAGCCAAGGCGGAGTGAAGAATAATGTGTTAAAACCCTAACCAAGGTCCCTCAGTCATAATCTTGAATAATTTAATACCACTTTCCCTATGAAACATTATCCTAGGAATTCCAAAAAGAGGAATCCAAAATCGCTCTAGGAGTAGTGTAAAATAATTAATACATTACATTTATCATATTAAAAAGGCCATGAGAATTCATTCATGCCAGTTAAATACAAATCATCCAACTTAAAATTATTAAGGTGCAAACCACCACATTTAACAAGTTGATCTTGGCTACAGGAAAATCCTTTCAATTAATAGTTCACTTATAGGGGAAATGGTTCAATCATAACTAAAATAATGGTCCTATTCAAAGTGATCCATCCTTAAAACATATAATTAATTAAAATCAATTTACCCACTTCATTTTAGAATAAACAATTCAACACACCTGAAAGGGTGGTTTTAATTCAAAAGCTAAGCATAAGGGGCTATGTACATAAAAGTAACACACCCAAGGGGGTGTTTCTAGTCAAGGTAGGTGACCTGTGATGATGAAATTAAGTCCATATGAAGGTTTATACACTTTGGATATTATATTAGTTTGTGAAAGCCTTTTTAGTTTTAGTTTGTAACTAATTAAAGGTGGAATATATTTTTAGCCTTTGTGCATTATGTGATCTATAAGAAGTTGAGTTTTGTGCTTCATGCATGAAAAATCATCTTAAATACTCTTACATTGGATCAAAGATGATATTATGATGGAAATTGATTAATGGATGGAATTTTACATATAAATTTAAGTATATATACTTATATTATTATTCAAAATGGTAAATTAATTCCTCAACTCTATGATAAATATCTTCAAACAAATATTTTATCATATTATCTTAATTTATGAGGACTCTATGTTCCTTTTCACACTTTATTGATGTACAATTCTGTTATCATTAAATTCCTCTTGATCATTGATTTTATTATGATTGTTATTCTGAATTACCCTCCATCATTACTTGGAGAGTAATTTTTCCATCAAACCCATATTTTTTCTTCCAACTAATGTTCTCTTATTTAGAAACCTAGCATATGTAATTCAATATAACCAATGTATTTCCTTCTCCCTCTTTTAGAAAGGAAATTTTATCACCCTTTTTTTATGAATTGGTATTTCAAAAAAGCTATTGTCAAATATTAAACCCTTGATTACTATATTAGATGTCAAATTTTGAGGGTGAAAATTACTAAATTGGGGATTTAACATCTTGATGTTTAAAAGAACATTATGTTTGATAGCATATATAACACGCAACACAGATCATAAATGAACCAATAAATATTAATATTAAAATATGATAGTTATAACCAACCTATTTAATTAGAGGGAATTAATTTGATCAAATAAATTATGAGATATATATAAATTTCTTACTCAAAAATTTTATTTATAAATTTTTAACAAATAATCACTAAGTTTTTCAATAATGTCATTTTAAGCTTAAAAAATAAGTTTTCTTCAAAAATAGATTTTATTTATTTTTATGAAAGAATGTTTTTTAAAATTTATTAACCTTTGTGAAATGTTATTTTATAATAATGATATCAAATTTGAATTAATCATGTCAAAATTAGTATAGGGGGATTTTTTAGAAAATTTATAAGTTTGATTTTTTAATGAATAATGATAAATACTAATTTTTGTTAGAAATCGTATTTTATTTTCAAGTATTTACAAATTAAAATAGTATTCATGAATAGATTTAAAATTTTATATGTTCTATTTTATTAAAAAAATAAATAATGGTATTTGGAATTAATTTTATACATTAATTTTTGTATAAATATATCTTCATTCTTAAAAATGTATTTTTGTTTTTGCAAAACCATTTTTCATTGTGGTTTTTGGGTTTGATTTTAAATTAAATAGCATCACTTCTATGAATTGGATTGCATAAAATGTATTGAATATTTGGAATATAAATAAATTATATTAGGTAGTAAGTTTAACTTAATTTTTTTCCAAATTGAACAGTATCCATAGTAAATTATAATTACCACAGTAAAGGAAAAATAGGTTAATTAGGGTTATAAATAATATGATAATGAATACAAATTACACAAAATATCTCCTTAATTTCAATGGATGAGTTTATTTTCACAATAATCTTCCATAATTTAAAAATACATCATTTTTATTTATTTATCATTGAATTTTACCTATATAATATTTTAAGTAAAGGATGAATTTAAAATGTCAGTTTCTTTTTTTTAACCTCTCAAATATTTTTTTTGAATTGATTAAAAACAATATATAACACCCAAAGTTTTTCTGAATTTTTTTTAAAAATAAATTTAATTTCCTCAATAACATACTATATATGTGGCACCAAGTCCAAACAAACCTTGAAATATTATTATTTAAGTATGACCATTACAACCTAGCCATTAAATTGGCACGTATAAATAGGATTGACTACTTTATGAAATATATATAATGTTAATACTCAATATAAATTTATTGATTAATTATTATGGAATATGGACTTATTTTTTATTAAATCCTTTTTATTCTTCAAAAACTCATTTTCTTTAAAAAATGGCCTTTATTTATTTTTGTGAGAAAATTATTATTATTAAATTCAATTAACTTTTATAAATTTTAGTTCACAAAAATTATGTCTTTTTTTAAATCATTATTTGAAAATTACCTTTCGAAATTTTTTTGGTATTTTTCTGAATAGATTTAATTTTCATTAAACATTGAAAAATATCATTTTTTGTAAAAGAATCATTTTCTTTTCACTCAAAAGTTTCATTATGCTCTGAATTTTATCTCAAAAAAACTAATTATTATTCATTAGATATAATCTAATTAAATTAATTTGAATCAACATCATAAATGATTTTGGTATAAGAACATTTTTTTCTCAAAAACACATTTTTCTAAAACAAATTCTATTTTATTTTATGAATTTTTATTAAAAATAATTTATTAAACATCTATAAAATGTATATCTAAAAATGGATTCCATTTTATTAATCAATGGTTCCAAATTTGGTAAATATATTCCTTTTATTTTTGTACATTATGAATAGTAACTTTAGTAATTTTGTTACCACATCAAAGGGTAAATCGGGTAATTAAGGATACAATAATTTGATAAGTGCACAAAAATAACCCTAACACATGAATAAATATTATTCTACAAGTATATAAAATTATCAATCATTCAAAAGTTGAATATATTTCCTTTTCCAATTTGTAGATTATTTTTACCCTTATATTATTTAATATAAATAAAGTCCAAAATGCCATTCTCTGTTTTATTGTCATTAAATTTTGGAAATAACAGTAAACAGAGGATATATTTGGTTCTAAATATTCAATTGAAATATAGATTAATTTTTTCAATATTTTTATTTATTTTTATTTTCTAGGGATTAAATAATTACCTTAAGTGTTTTTGAAATGCTAATACATTATTTATTCAATTAGTAGAAAAACAAAACAAATGATTTTAAAAATACTAAAAGTGGTATAATTTTTATGATTTAATTTGTTCGATGACTTTTATAGATATATATGACATAATAATAAGGCTTTAAAGTATTATATTTGAATTACCACTTCGCCTTTATGTATTTAGAGTCAAATTAAATGAATAGTGACAAAATAACCATAATGATATTTTTTAATAAATGTAATTTTATTAAATGATGTAAAATGTATAAAACAAATATGGGGGAAAATGGATGTGATTATGTTTTAAACATAAAACATGATCCTTTTATGGGTAACTTTTCATTTTATTATAACATTATAAACCCTTAAAGGGTAAAAACATTAATATTGTTGTAATTTCCAAAAGGATTAATGAAGTGTTAAAAAAGATAAGGGTAAAAATATGATCCAGAACAGTTAAAAAAATATGAGATTATTTTAACTCATCCTTATCTTAGATTTGAATCTTATTAATTTTTATTCATTTACATATAAAAATAAATTAATATTACATTAATAATTTAATAAATTCCAAGGGTGGCCCTCCCCTCAATTATAAAATAAAACCCCTCCTTTCTATTCTTCGCAACATGCCAAGTCATTTAGCTTGAAAAAACTATACCAATTTATCTTCTCCACTCCCCTAGAAACATTACAAAGGTTTTTTTTCTTTCAAAAATACCAACACTAGATCCCTTAAAAAGATATCTAAAGAAGTTTTTTCAAAGAAGAGACAGTCTTCTTATCCTATCACTTTAGATTTAACTATTATTTTACCTAAAAAAATATGTTTTATTCTTAAAAAAAGTATCCTAAATATACTAAAATATTCTAATTATTATGAGACCAACTTAATTCACCCCTATTCCATCAAATGGGAAGTGAGAATATAGCTCGTGTGTATGTGTGGACTACCACCTCCACAAGTCAATGTGATTCATTTTTCATTTATGATTTACTTATATAGGAATAAAGATATATTTAATAAATATATATGATATATATGAAATAATAATAGTCCTGTAAATTTTATTTATTGTTTACCTTTCCTTACCTATATTCTTTGTAGAAATGAAATCTACGTTCATACATATGTATGTGTAGAGACTCTAGTTTTTCCTATAAGACTTTAGAATATTTATAGTAATATTTATGAAGCTAGGTGTTGAGTTAGTATAGTATGGTGGTTGTGTTAGAGTTTGGAGTTAAGATCACTTAATTATTATATATTTTCCCTAATTATCTTGGTTGGGTCCCTTTTATAGTTGTGTGTGTATTTTTATCTTTTTACTTCTATGCTATGATTTTTCAATCTCATGTTTTTCTAGAGGTGGTTTAATGGATGTTTTACACTCTATATGTTTCTGTTTTTTTATACCAATGCACTTTTTTGTCGATCTATTATGTGTTTTAATACAGGTTCATGGGATAAGGCCTCTCATGTGTGTGATATACCTACATGATACTGGCCTGCAACCCCATGCCTATTAGAGGTAGACTTTGGGTACTTGCAGCTCACCCCTCTGCTATCCAGGCAGGATCCGTTGGGTTGGACCATGACATAGTTGTATCATAGTAGATCATTCCTTAGGATGGTGTTTAGAGTTTTCCCCTTATTCGGATTACTTGTGATTTAGGGGAATTATGTTGGAGTGTTTTGAGTGATACTTTCAGGACAGGGAACCCCGTGTTAGTACTACATTCGATATATCAATAGACCAATACATTAACTACCTTCTTGTTGACTCATTATATTAAGATATCAGTTATAAGAATTATTAGTACATACATAATACAAGATTGAGTCCTTTAACTTTCCTTCTTGAGACATCTCCTCTTGTGTATTTGATTATTTAATAGTGGTATATCTTGGTCACATTTAAGATTCCCCCACACATGCAACTAGATTGGGTACCTACATAGAATCACGAAAATGATCCATTGATTGATGAGCCCTCTATATAGGGACCCCTAGATGAGCTGTTTCCTCCATGTTGGAATAGTGAAATGTTTTCTTATGTTGATCAGTGTGTAGATCCACCTATAATGGTTCAAGAGGATGACCGACTACTTATTGAAAATCTGATCCTACCCACAGTTCAAGGTGATAATTATGCACACAATCTTATCACATTTTATGAGTTTTAGTGAGAGAGAGCGATGAGGATTCATTTCAAGCCATACCCTCAGGTAGAAGTGGATTGGATTGAGGTACTATTCTGAGTTTTAAGGCTCGTATGGACCTCAGTCGATCATATGGTTGTACTTATAGTCAATATTTTTTTCCAAAGTAGGGCACTGGTGGAGTTAGATGATATAGGCCAATAATTATATGAAATTATCATTTTTATACTTCCAAAATCTATTCTAGGATAAAAAATACCCATCAAGATTTCACTCTATGATGATTCTAGATCTCCTCATGCTATAATAGAGTTGAGTTTCAGTCTCTATGTTTTTCAAGAATTTCACTTTCCACAATCATTATTCTCTTAACATGGCGTGATATAGATACTTCAAGTTGAGGAAGCTTGAGAATGGTCACTATAGAGATAGTCATGAAAGTGTGGCATCAATGTGCCTTCTGTAATGTCTATACCTGGATGCCACTAAACTAGTTCCCCATGTCAACCATCTCACAGTACCCCATCATTCTTGATTTCACCTCTACCATAGATGGACATTCGTAAAAATAAACCACAACTCCCTAGAAACCAAGACCATGGTGAGTCTTGAAATCATCAGTCCTTAGATTATACCCATCCACTCACTGATTAAGGATTAAAATGAAAACACATGCAACCAGCATGTACCATAATCACCCAAATCATACTCCATTGATTCATCCACAACATTGCTAACCTAACCATGCTACATGGTTTTCCAGTTCCATTAATCCATACTCTCCCTTAGAACTCCCCTTCAAAAAAAAATCACCTCACTTGTGCCAAGATTTATTTCACGACCACGCATTACATGATTTAATTAAAATCACAGGTGTCTACCCACCCTCTAACATCAATAAAAATAGTGAAAATACTAGTTGATTAGGACATAAACCTGAACAGTCCTTCCCATTGAATTCAGACTTGAAAGAAAGCACCAAAAGTGCTTATCAAAGTCCTAAGGTATCAATATTCCTATAATATAAAACTCAAGAACATTCTATACCTCGATCTCAAAAACAAGAATAAAACTAAGATCGCTAACTAAAAAGGCATCTGTAAACCTGGGACAAACTCTCATGTGCGATACCCTTAGACCAAATAGATGTCAAACATCAATGGTTTGAGTCATAAATAAGGGTCTCTATATCTCCCACATAACCCTACATAACAGATCTTATAACTGGGTCACAATTTTCAACCATATATCCCAAAATATCAAACGTCTCTAGATAAGGTAAAGATTACAATGACCTATGAGGGTCAAAAATAAAAATTATATCCTACAAGGGTTTGATCCTCATCAGGAATCCTCATAAGGAACTTATCCTTAGAGGTCACGATGCCAATTAAGAATAAAGACTGGAGAGACACTCACTAGTAATTCGCATACGATAATACCCCCTCACGGTTCAGTTCATGTGAGAAGTCCTGGTATATATTGGCATTGTACTCAGCAATCTGAATAGGAAACTAATACCTAAGAAACAACACTCTACAAGGGGTATAACATAAGGGCATCACGTTCCATATAGATATACAAGGGTAAACTAACCTCCTATGTATGATGTTTGAGTCATCATCTGTGATGACCCAAACCCTCACGGTTCATCCCTTTTCCAATTTCTGGATCCTAAGGGTGGCGTCTCAGTGGAAGGACATCATTTTGGTGCAACTGATCGGCACGACCGATCTTCACGACCGATCGGAGTCTCCCATCCTTGTCGGGTTTCTCTTCTACAGTTTTTCACATAACACCTCTTTTAGGCCTTTTTAACCTTTTGTAATTAGTTCAAGGTCATTTTTAATCCCTTAGTCAATGTTTAAATTCCTAAGGGTGGGGAGCCCTTCAATGGACCCCATTGTGTGTCCGCATATCGTGGCCCTCCATTTATATAAAATCCCTTGAAATCACAGTTGTTACCACCTTTTTTCGATGGAAATATTTAAATGAAAATTAATCTCATCATGTGTAACCACCCAACCACGTAGGGAACCAAGATCCGAATTTAAAGCCGTTCAAATCCACATATCCCATAACAACAAGATCTTATCTATATATCACACGGGAATTTCTTCTTCATTCAACTTCCTCTTGGCTGGTTTCCTTTTCTTATTAGTGCGTTTGGAGTTTCCCTTCTCAAGGAAAGTGGTGCGCCTGTGCTGGAACCTTTCCACTCACCCTTGGAGTCCCCAATATGTTTTCCCTATAAGTCACACATTCTAGACATTCTTGGCATGTGGATAACTCCGATCCTTGATCAACCAAGTAGGGTTTTTCCTCCGTCTCTCTTTACTGTGCATCATGCGGAGTGGGTATGCTTTTGTTTCAATGGGGATTGATGAAACCAAACTCAACGAAGATAATGAACGGACATGAAAGTATGGAGGGGGGTGTGATCGATGTTCTGTTGTACTATTTTATGTTGATATGTGTTGTGAACTGTATGGGCTTGTGCTCACTGAAAATCATGGTTGTTGGTGGTGTTTCCTTGTTCCCTAATAAACCCTTGTCTTTTGTGATGAATAAATCACTATAACATGGAAATTGGTTAGTCACCTAAACTCAGTTGGATCAAATGGGTGTTCAGTGAAACAAAAATCCCTATGTGACCACCCCTGTCAAAAAACATAAAGAAGAACCTAATGAATGATGTGCTTGAACCTAGAAGTTTCCCACTCTGTTTGGAAGTAGTGTGTTGTTCTAATTGGTGATTTTGGGAAGATGTGGATGGGGATGGGATCCTCTGTTGTGGAACAGTTATTGGTTGTGAATCTGAAGTTGTGTGGTTGCTCTGCTATGACATGAACTCGAGTGGGATCCTCTATTGTGGAGAAATCATTGGTTCCTGGTTTTGGGGACATGGGGCTGTGTCTCGGGGTTTTCTTTGTTTCTAGTACTTCGAGGGATCTCACTAATCCCATTTTGTTTTTGTAACTTTACAAGAGAACCAGGTGTGAATGATTAAGTTGATGTTGGTTGTTTCTCTTTTTCTATGGCTTGTAGTTACACCTGATAGTTTCCCAGCAGTGTAGGATTCATTTAAATGGGTTTTATTTAACATGAAACAAGAATGATTTAAATTAGGAGTTGGTTAAGGTAATGAGTTGTGACTTGGTTGTGGGTGTTGTGGTTCTTTTATGAATGAATAATAACAAGGATGTTTGTGCTTGGGTTGGATTTGGAAACCCTAGGCTGGGATGAGTGCTTGTTACCTATACATATATCTGTAGCTTTTATGTTTCTTGTTCGTACCCCACACAAGTTGAGCACTTTAGTGCCAAGCACCCCCATTTAGTGGGGGAGGGTTTTTTTGCCAACACTCCTATGAGTGGCTGGTAATTATCTCCTTTATGCTCCCTTTTTTGAATATCCCAAGACTCTCCGGGCAGGCTGTGATGGCCTAAAGTCCATTTTTAGCCCAAGAATCATCGGGTAGGGTGGTTGTAGCGGTTGGCCCAAGTGTTTGTAGGTAGGTTGTTTCCCAAATGTCTTAGAGATGAGGCCCAGGTTTCTTCGGGCATGGCAGTAGTTTGTTCTGACCCAGGTGTTTGTGGGTGTGGTTACACGTGGAGGTTATGTCCCAAGTGTGTACGGGTGGGGTTTGGTAGTGGGACTTCGGTGAGAATGGCTGTATTGGTTTGATGTGTAGTATGTCTTCAATAACCAGTGGGAAAGTGGCATGGGGTACAGAAAACGTCAATGTGTTATTACTATACTTTACTTGACTTTCGTTATTTGGGGAGTGTGCCTTGGTGAGTCTTGAGTGGATAGTTTACCTTGCAAGATGTTTTGGTTATCTATTTTCTCACAAGGCATCAGAATTCCACTCCACTTTTGCATGAGAGCTTTTGGTTTTCCCTACTGAGCATACTTGTATTCTCACCCTACATATATAAAACTGCTTTTAGGTTTCCAGGAGGACTTCAGGGATCATGCGGGACCTTACAAGCTCGGACATTGAGGCATTTTTTGTTGTCGTTTTCCTTTTCATGGTCCTTTACTTTTTTTGGAGTTCCTGTGACTTGTATCTTTTACTTTTGGACATGCATGTGGGAATGGTTTTCTTTGGGCTTTACCTTTACCTTCATCTTTTGGTTTTTTTTCGGATTTACTATCTTATCTCCCGATCCTATTAAAATAAAAACGGTAATGCCTTCCATCTTGTGTGTGATTCTATACCCTTGGTGCTAGTCTCCACTCTAGGACATATTGAAGGTGGGTCTCGGGGGGTCATTATCTCTCCTTCAACTTAACGAAGGAAGGGTCTAACAATCTATTGTCCCTTAGCTTTTTTTGGTGAAGGTGGGTTGTGAAAGAATGGTATCAGAGGAGAGGTTGGGGGTTGAGAGATAGGATTGAGTCTGGAGTTAGGATGAGTGAGGATTTCATGGGGTGGTAGGGCAACAATATTGGGTGACCTTGGTGCATGAATTAGGCCAGGGAAGATAGGCTGGGACACGGGATTTTATGGCCCCCCGTGATCCAATGCAAGGACTCTGGACCTACTAAACGACCAAGTGAGGATACACGGATTGCAGGGTAGAGACCCTAGGAAAGGTAAATGCATCATAATGACTTATGTTCTTCTATTTCATGGGTATCTTGGGGATTCAAAATAAATAAATAAGTATAATAAAATTCAAGAACAATATTCTACACTACTCGGGCTTAGGTATTCCTTGTTTACCTTGCAGCTATGACACCTAGGAGGTGACCACAAGTAGTGCAGGTGATCGAGGCCCAAGAGGTTGACTTGGCCGATCAGAAGAGGACTGACCGAGAGGAGGTGGATGATCAGTGGCAGAAGACACTTTGAGCCTTTCAACGACAGAGCCTCGGGAAATACGAGGGCAGCATCTCAGACGTGGAGACAGAGAGCTGGCTAGAGGATTTGGTGATAGCTGTCAGCTTGATCCAAACTCTGACAAAGTACTAGGTTCCTTTAGTTGTAAGCCAGGTGCATGGGGCGGCACGTCAGTGGTGGATGCTTTATCTTGGGGAGAAGAGGGAGACCGAGGTGACATGGGAAGACTTCAAGAAGGAGTTCTGGGCGGAATTCCTCTCTTCCACGATGAAGGATGAGAAGAGGCAGGAGCTAATCTCCCTATAGTAGGGGAGTATATTAGTGAGATATTTGGGGATCAAGTTCAAGGATCTCCTTCGCTTCGCTCCAGACCTTTTTTCGGATGAGGAGTCTCGGGCGAGACGTTTAGAGTAGGTACTCTGACCTTCTCTTCAGTATGATGTTACTCCCTTCACCCTACCGACATACTTATAGGTGCAAAAGAAGGCTGAAGTGGTGGAGAGGATTCACACACTGGGAGGTGTGTCACGAGAGGGGATCCAGTCGAGCTTGTCAAAGGGAAAGGTCATTAGCAGTAGGCCTCCAGTATCAGGACCCTCTAGGTTTCGACCAGTAGGGAGTAGGCCTCAGCAGTTCTAGTTCCGACCTTCCAGCCCTCGCCCTTTTCTTTTGGGGCCAGGTTTGAGATGCTTCATCTGTGGAAGCCATGGGAAACTTCAGAATCAGTTCCCAGACAGGGTACAGTACGGTGGGGGTGGGCAGGTCCAGCACCCACCCCAGCAACAGCAGTTCCCATCTAGGCCCTTTCAGCAGCAGCAGCAGGGGCAGTGGGATCCTGCTCCGCCGAGGGAAGACATTGCAAGAGGAGGCCGACCTCAGGGTACTCCTCAGGGACCTCAACCTAGGTGTGGTCAGGGAGGTGGTCGATAGCCGAGAGGTAGAGGAGCTGGGCGTGGGCAGTTGCACGCCACGGAGGTAGGAGTTCCATCAGGGCCAGAGGTCTTTCGAGTTACGGTTAGCTTGTTTAATACCCTTTCATATGCCTTGTTCGATATAGGAGATTCACACTCCTTTGTTACACCTAGTCTGGCCCATGCTCTGGGTTTAGACATTGAGAGACTTCGAGTGCCACTAGTGCTGACCACACAAGTCGGAGGTCAGACCGACATGCTGTATGTTTTTCGAGGATGCAGACTGATGATAGGTCCACATAAGTTAGTTAGGGATCTTCTACTATTATAGATACAGCCATACGATGTCATCCTAGGAATTGAATGGTTGTTCTATGTATGTGCTGTCATTGACTGCTTCTGAGGAAGGGTTGTGTTTTCATACTTGGGAGGCTGACGAATAACTTTCATCAGCGAGCGGAGTTTCCAGGGAAGCAGCAAGAGAGGGGAACCCATCCTCTCCTTGTTAGCTAAGCTATCAGTTGATTCAGTGGATGCAGAGATGGTGGAAGTTCCAGGGGTCATTAGTGAGTTTATGGATGTCTTCCCTGAGAAGGTGATGACTCTACCCCCTCGACATGACATCGAGTTTTGGATAGAATTACAACCTGGTGCTCATCCGATTTCGATGTCTCCCTATCGGATGGCACCTTCAGAGCTATGGGAGTTGCGGATTCAGATTGATGATCTGATAAAGAAGGGTTTTGTTTGACAAAGTGCATCACCATGGGGTGCTACTATATTGTTCGCGAAGAAGCCAGATGGTGGTCTCAGGATGTGCATAGACTACCGAAGGATGAATCAGTTGATGGCCAAGAATCTCTACCCTCTCTCGAGGATAGATGATCTCTTTGACCAGTTGAGGGTAGAAGGTTGGTTCTCGAATATTAACAAGCGGTCAGGATATCACCAGCTGAGGGTGAAGGAGGGTGACATCTTGAAGACTTCCTTCATATGCAGATATGGGAACTTTGAGTTTGTAGTCATGTTGTTCGGTGTCACGAACGCTCCGGCTGTGTTCAAGGGGATCATGAACTTCATATTCAAGGATTACCTAGATCGGTCTATAGTCGTATTTGTTGACGACATCTTGATCTACTCAAGATCAGAGGAGGATCATGCTGAGCACTTGAGGATGGTTTTGGAGGTCCTCCGACGGCACCAACTCTATGGGAAGTTGTCCAAGTGCATGTTCTAGACGCGAGAAGTGCACTTCCTTGGGCACGTGGTGTCCGAACAGGGGAGAGTAGTGGACCCATCGAAGATCTAGGTGGTTTTCTCTTGGGCATCACCCAAGAACATGGTGGAGGTTCGTAGTTTCATCGGGCTGGCAGGTTACTACCAGAGATTCGTACACAACTTATCCTGAGTTGCAGCACCTTTAACGGATTTGACCAAGAAAGACAAGGCTTTTGTGTGGAACGGGCAGTATGAGGCAGCCTTCAGCTATCTGAAAGAGAAGTTGGTTATTTACCTAGTGTTGAGGTTTCCAGAAGAAGGGGCACGTATGAGGTGTTCTGTGATGCTTCAGGGAAAGGCCTCAGATGTGTGTCGATGCAGCGACAAGGGGTGATCTCTTATGGGTCTAGGAAGTTACGTTCCCATGAGAATAATTACACCACCCATGACATGGATCTTGCAGCGGTCATTTTTGAAGTAAAGTTTTGGTGTCATTACCTCGTCAAGGAGCGTTTCCTGGTCTTCACCAATCACAAAATCTTGAAGTATATCTTCTCTCAGAGGGACCTGAACTCGCGGCAGCGTAGGTGGGTGGAGTTCCTTCAGAACTATGACTTGAGATTTCCTACACCTCAAGAAAAGGGAATTTGGTGGTTGATTCCTTGAGCAGGAAGTCTCAAAAGGATGCGGTTCGAGAGTTGGCAGATACATGGAAGGCGATGGAGGAGTTAGGTTCCCTGCACCTGGATGCGAGAATGGAAGGTGGTAGAGGCTGCCTATATCAGATGACAGTGCAGTCTTCTCTATTGCGGCGGGTAGAGGAGTCCCAATTGGGAGACCCGGAAAGCGAAGTGATGCATGACCAGGTTTGCCAAGGTGATGCTCCAGAAGTGTGGACGGAGGATGGTCGAAATAGGGTTCTTTTCCAAGAAAAGTTTTTTGTTCCAGAGGCGATACATGAGAGAGTTCTTGGTGAGTTCCAAAACATACCCCTAGAAATTCAGCCAGAAGTTTCCAAGCTGTACCAGGGCCTGAAGGGACAGTTTCAGTGGCCCAGGGTAAAATGGTCAGTAGCAGAGTTCATAGAAAAGTGCCTAGTGTGTGGATGGATTTAGTCGTGAGGCTACCAAAGGTTCAAGGATGTTGCGACGCTATCTGGTTAGTGGTGGATCGGTTGATGAAATCAGACCACTTTCTGGCGATCAAGGAGTCGGGCATAGTGGACACCTTAGCACGGGGGTATGTGGATGAGTTAGTGAGGTTACATGGAGTTTCGAGGTCCATAGTCTTAGATAGGGATGCATGGTTTACCTCATGAGTCTGGAGGGGACTGCAACATGCTTTTGGAACCCAGCTACGACTTAGCACTGCCTTCCACCCTTAGATAGATGGACAGATAGAGCACACCATCCATACCATGGAAGATATGTTGAGATCATGTGTTCTGGACTTTGGGGGATCATGGGTGTGACACTTTCCTCTGGTAGAGTTCGCCTACAATAAGAGCTATCACACTATCATTTGTATGGATCCATTCAAAGCCTTGTACGGGAGTCCATGTCGCTCTCCTATGTGCGGGAAAGAAGTCGGAGAGGCTGGCATCCTTGGCCAGGAGGTGGTGCAGAGCACAACGGAGAAGGTGCAGCTTATACAGGAGAGGATGAAGGCGGATCAAAACCGGCATAAGTCGTATGCCGACGATAGAAGGAGACCCTTGGAGTTTGATGTTGGGGACCACGTCTCCTTGAAGGTCTCCCCTCAGTGTGGGAAGTGGAGGTTAGGCAGGGGGAGTAAGCTTTCTCCCAGGTTCTTTAGACCATTCGAGGTGTTGCAGCAGGTCGGCAAGGTGGGTAACCAGCTTCCATTTCCACCACAACTACAAAGGGTACATGATTTCTTCCATGTGTCCCAGCTTCATCGGTATCTGCATGACGACTCGCATGTCCTTGACTGGGGAGAGCTAGATATCATAGACAATGCAACGTTCATGGAGCAACCAGTGATGATCGAGGATCGTGGGGAGAAGGTGCTCCATGGACGAACCATTCCTCTGGTTCGTGTGTTGTGGAGGCATGGTGGGCTCGAGGAAAGTACCTAGGAATGGGAGACGCAGATGTGTGCCCAGTACCCAGAACTGTTTTGAGTTTTGTCCCATTATTTTTGTACTTGGTTGTGATGGAACACGTTACCTTGTTAACCATGGAATATATGGTTTTTCTTTATTATCTATATGCATGTGAAAATTCCCGACTGCAGGGAGGGGAGGACCTGATCCCCAATCAAGACACATTAAGGTGGATGCGATTAAACCCGTGCGGGTGAGTCAGTGCCGCCCAAAGAAGACAGTATCTTGACATGGAGGAATAAACACCCTAACCCATATAAATGGATAGCTTGATCCTTTATTGTTTCATGGTTTCTTGAGGGAGAGGTGTTTCTAGATGTTGGAGAGGTTCATTACTGAGAGGTATCTTTCGAGGTGTTTGTTCGGACCCCCCCCCCCCTCTTCTCTTCTGGTTTTAAATTCTCTAGGGTGATAATGCTTTGAGAGGTATCTGATGTGATGACCAAAACCCTCACGGTCCATCCCTTTTCCAATTTTCGGATCCTAAGGGTGGCGTCTCGGTGGAAGGACGTCATTTCGGTGTGACCGATCGGTGTGACCGATCGGCGTCACCCAGCCTTGTCGGGTTTCTCTTCTACAGTTTTTCTGGTAACACCTTATTTAGGCCTTTTTAACATTTTGGAAGTGGTTCAAGGCTGTTTTTAATCCCTTAATAAATATTTAAATTCCTAAGGGTGGGGCGACCCTAAACGAACCCAGCTGTGTGTTCGCATATCGTGCCCCTCCGTTTATATAAAATCCCTTGAAATCAAAGTCATTTCCACCTTTTTCTGATGGAAATCTTTAAATGACAATTAATTCCATCGTGTGTAACCACCCAATCGTGTGGGGAACCATGATCTTAATTTAAAGTCATTCAAATACACATATCCCATAACAATGGGATCTTATCTATATATCGCACAGGAATTTCTTCTTCCTTCTTCTTCCTCTTGGTTGGATTCCTTTTCTTCTTAGTGCGTTTGGAGTTTCCCTTCCCGAGGCAAGTGGTGTGCTTGTTCCAAAACTTTTCCGCTCACCCTTGGAGTCCCCGATGTTTTTTCCCTATAATTCGCACATTCCGGACATTCTTGGCATGTGGAGAACTCCGATCCTTGATCAACCAAGTAGGGTTTTTCTTTCGTCTCTCCTTAATGTGCGTCATGCGGAGTGGGTATGCTTTTGTTTCTGTGGGGATTGATGAATCCAAACTCAAAAAATATAATGAACGGACCTTAATGTATGAAGGGGGTGTGATCCATGTTTTGTTGTACTCTTTTATGTTGATATGTGTTGTGAACTGTATGGGCTTGTGCTCACTGAAAATCATGGTCGTTGGGGGTCTTTCCTTGCACCCTAATAAACCCTTGTATTTTGTGATGAATAAATAACTGTAACATTAAAATTGGTTAGTCACCTAAACTCAGTTGGATCAAATGGATGTTCAGTAAAACAAGAATCCATGTGTGACCACCCTGGTCAACAAACAGAAAGAAGAACCTAATGAATGATGCATGAACCTGGTAGTTTCCCACTCTATTTGGTAGTAGTGTATTGTTCTGCTTGGTGCTTATGGGAAGATGTGGATGGGGATGGGATCCTCTGTTGTGGCACAGTTGTTGGTTTTGAATCTGAAGCTGTGTGGTTGCTCTGTTGTGACACGAACTTGGGTGGGATCTTTTATTGTTGAGAAATCGTTGGTCCCCAGTTTTGGGGACATGGGGATGTATCTCAGGGTTTTCATTGTTTCCAGTATTTCGAGGGATCTCACTAATCCCCTTTTATTGCTGTAACATTACTAGAGAACCGGATGTGAATGCTTAAGTTGATGTTGGCAGTTTCTCTTTTCCTCTGGCTTGTAGTTACTCCTACTAGTTGCCCAGTAGTGTAGAATTTATTTAAATGGGTTTGCTTAAAAATGAAACAAGAATGATTTAAATGAGAAGTTGGTTATGGGAATGAGTTGTGACTTGGCCGTGGGTGTTGTGGTTCTTTTATTAATGAATAGTAACAAGGATGTTTGTGCTTGGGTTGTCTTTGGAAACCCTAGGTTGGGATTAGTACTTGTTACTTATACATATATCTGTAGCTTTTATGTTTCTTTTTCGTGGCCCCACCCAAGTTGATAACTTTAGTGTCGAACACCCCCATTTCATGGGGGTGTTTTTTCCAACACTCCTATGAGTGGATGGTTATTAGCTCATTTCTTCTCCCTTTCCTGAATATCCCAAGACTCTTTAGGCAGGCTGTGGTGGCCTGAAGTCCATTATTAACCAAAGAATCCTCAAACAGGGTGGTTGTAGCAGTTGGCCCAGGTGTTTGCGGGCAAGTTGTTTCCCAGGTGTCTTAGGGATGAGGCCCAGGTATCTTTAGGTTTGGCAGTAGTTGTTCTGACTGAGGTGTGTGCGGGTGTGGTTACACATGGCGATTATGGCTCAGGTGTGTGCGGGTGGGGTTTGGCAGTGGGAATGTAGTGAGAATGGAGTGATTGGTTCGATGCGTAGGATGTCTTCAATAACCAGTGGTAAAGTGGCGTGGGGTACCCAAAAATCGATGTGTTATTACTATATATTACTTGACTTGCGTTATTTGGGGAGTGTGCCTTGGTGAGGCTTGGGTGGATAGTTTACCTTGCCAGATGTTTTGGTTATCTCTTTTCTCACAATGCATTAGAATTCCGCTCCACTTTTCCCCGAGATCTTTTGGTTTTCCCTACTGAGTATACTTGTATGCTCACCCTACATATATAAACTTGCTTTCAGGTTTCTAGGAGGACATCAGGGATCGTGAAGGATCGTACTAGCTCAGACATTGGGGCAGTTTCTATTGTTGGTTTCCTTTTCTTGGTCCTTTACTTTTTTTTGGAGTTCCTGTGACTTGTATATTTTACTTTTGAACATGCATGTGGGAATGGTTTACTTTGGGCTTTACCTTTACCTTTAGATTTTGGTGTTGTTTGGGATTTACTATCTTATCTCTGAATCCTATTAAAATAAGAAGGTTAATGCCTTCCATCTTGTGTGTAATTCTATACCCTTGGTGCTAGTCGCCACTCCGGGACCTATTGAAGGCAGGTCTCAGGAGGTCATTATCTCTCCTTAAACTTAAAGAAGGAAGGGTCTGGAAATCTGTTGTCCCTTCCCACCTTTTGGTGAAGGCGGGTCGTGACATAAACATCAACAAAAATTCATCAACGTAGATCCACATAACCTACCATAAAATGAAAATATATAAAGTTATGTAGGCCAAATTAAATAGGCATAAATTGTTAGTAAAAATCATACACAAGTATACCTATATTATGTGAATCCTATAGGCCAAATATAATGCATGAGAATCCTCTTTCCTTTTCAGGCCAAGAGTAAAAATCCATCACTAGCCACTTACCAATGGACAAGAGCCATAGATCCATAGTAAATCATAACATCCATAGAAAATGTGAGTTATTCAAGGAAAAATCATATACAACTATAAAATCAAAGATTAGAATAATAATCATATACCCTGTAAACCAAGAATTCCTACCAGAACAAGTTTTCTTGATCAACCAGTCAAATATTCATCAAAGGATCCAAAAAATACTCAATACTCATGTCTAACATATCCTAAATAGTAAAGACCTGGAATGAAAAATCATGGAAACCTCTTTTTATCATCCTGGCTCGGATGCCACTAAACCAGTACCCCGATCTAGTAGGTAGTGAGGCCATGACCACACCTCCCCATACACCAATGGCTGGTGACTAGCAGTGAAGGCATACAATTTAATAGTGAGGACACTATTCCCTCATAGTGAATTAAGAAAATATCACAAATAGATGAGTATCAAACATAGTAGAAATAAATTTTGTTCAAAATCATTAAATAAACTAAAATATAACATTATGTAATGATAAATGAAAATTATGTAAAATTTCGAATTGCTAAGTTTAATAATACAACACGGTTCACCCACCGACCCAACTATAATGACCCAAATTTTTATAAATGGAATTTATCCCTTATTATAGTAATTTAATATAGTATAAATCACATAAAAACACATATCTATCATAATAAAAACTTTATAAATAATTAATTAATTAAATAAGAAGTATTTATAGAAGTTACGGAACAATTATGGATGAAATAGTAAACTGATCATAGAAATAGTAATATGACCAGTAGGAGTGGTAAAATAGCTAAATGAATAGTAAAGTCTCCCTTGAAAGTAAAAAAAAATTTGGAGTCTTATAATTTAATTTATGGTATAATTATATCATAGTCTAAGTAATTAAATGTTTTAAAAATTATTAATTAAATGCTGTTATTTTTGTAAGTCATAAATATTTAAATACAATTTTATGATTAATTTAATAATTTTAAAGAAAATTTATTTTCATAGAATGAATTCCTAAATTAATATTTTTATGTCTTATTATTTTAAGATAATTTCATGATACCTTAATTAATTTTTTCTATGTGTTGTAAAATCAATTATAATTTTAAAATCTGTATTATCCAAGTAAATGATGACTTTAATTAAAACATAAATTACAAATTACACAAATTTCAAAATTCTTTTCCTAAAATGGAGTTAATTTTTTAATTATACATGTTGAAAAATGGTTGGGTGAATGTTATGTATTTTTCTAAAATACATGAATTTTTTGTGAATTGGAAAACACAGTTATTTTCTGTATATATACATTTTAATTTAAATACACTATTAGTTGATTCATCTATGATATAAGACCCTTAATAATTTACTATGCCTCATTATATTTATATATATCATAATAATTGTTAAACTATTTAGAGTACTGAGAAAAAATAAAAAACTAATGAATATAATAATGAGAAAACACCCCCTCTCCTCCACTGTAAATACTACCCCTCACCACCTCTTCTCCTCACACATATTGAGATTATATCCCTGCAAAAATTATACCCAAACCTCTCCCCAAACCCCTATTTTGTGTCTAGGAGCTCTTTATCTCATCAAAATACCAAAACCTTTTTCCCAATGGAGGTTCTCAAAGAGGATAAATCCAAGAGGTAAAATCCTCTTCCTTTTTCTTTTTAATTTCTTTTTAATTTCTTTTATATTATTCCCTTTACCTAGGATTATCCTATAAAAATGGTAGGATAACTCCATTATGTTTGATAAACTGGAATTATATCACATTAGTGTAATATCCATAATCAAAATCCCTTATCCCTATCTTTTATTCAAAAATTGAAATCATCGCTCGTGATGTATCAATTTACAAACACTATGGGCGATGCACATTCCTTTTCCATTAATAGCATCAAGGTTGTTAATAAAACCATTATAATGGTTGAAAAATATTTTAATATTTATTTTACCACCCAATTTATGTTCTATAACTAACATATATACATAATACTAAATGATTAAAAAGTAGTTTGTTTCGATCGAAAGAACTTCCAAAATTAACCCGAAACTAATGTCATTAAATTTTATATAATGATTCATACTAATAACATATAAAAAATTATTTATAAGAACATTTAAACTTATATAATATTATTAATAATATATGATAACATAAATAAATATTTATCTACACTTTACATGAACTTCTATTCATGTATACAGGTAAACCGATCATGAAAAATCAAGAAAATGAACAATCCAAAACGGTGAAACTAAACTATATAACCCATATAAAAGACCATAAATGAGCTTAATAAAATCATAATGAATCAAAATCATTTATTAAATATTATTTATTTGTTAATTAATTAATCTAATGTGATTATAAAGAAAATTAATGTGAAGGAAGCTTTCAGATATAAGGTAAGAGGAATTCTCAAACACAACTCCCTTTCTTTGGATTTTCACTCTTTCACCACATTTTCTATATTGAAATTACATAAATATAATGACTTCATCATTATCTTACCTTTATTGGATATACATGTTTACAATGTGAATTTATGATAAACACAGTGTCTTCCAAAAGAAATCTTCTTTCAAAAAAACACTACTTTTCCTTCTTGAGATTGTTTCTTCTTCACTCAAGGTTGATGATTATTATATGAATTATGTTATTCCATATTTAATTTTGGAACCCAAATTTTATGAATTTTTTCTTTATGAAATGAACCCCATTCCTTTCTATGGGTTATTTTATTTCCAATAAAGATACATGTTTTATGTGGCATGCATTATTATGTAAATGTTATGATGTGATGGGTACAACCAAAATTAAATAACACAATGTAAATTTTATGATGTGATAGGTACCCATAGAATTACATAGAGCTCTAACTAATTAGGTAATTGGATGTATCTCATTAGAAAAGTGAAATTTGAATGAACATGATTCTATATTTTTTCACAACTTTGTGTGGTTGTTGACCACTAAGACATGATGTTTAATTTTTATGAATTGCCACATTCCTTGAATTTATCTAATGCTTAATATCATGATTATGATAATGATGTTATGATTATTATCACCCTATGTTATATTGTTTCATTTTCTTATTTATCCTCTTACTGGGATTTTATCTCACCCCATTCTTTGATGTATATTCTAAGGTGACTACTTATTCAAAGGAGAGTTCAAGGGAGAATAAGAAGCTATAGAATAAGTAGTTAAATAAATTTTTGTGTTATTATTTTGTAAATGTTATGTATGGTCCTAATTTTTCCAATACACTAATTATTTGTATCTTGGTCATGTAATTATTTTTCATTTCTTATCATTAAAATTATGTAATAATAATGTAATAAAGATCAGGGTCACTATAGTTGGTATCAAAGCATAGCTTAGTTAATTTGGGAATTAGGATTATAGAAACTTAGTTAAAACCCTTTGTATGAGACTAATTATATATAATCACCAGAGAATATTTGTTTTAAAAAAATTATAATCACAAGGATCCCACGGTATATTCCTTTAAACTCAATTTTATAAAGGAGTAAATTATTTATTGATGACTTGTTGGCTTATGTTTTATTATAACCATTTATATTTCAGAAAATGGTGGGAACCAAGAGAATACAATAAAATAATTTATGAAAGGGACAATGTATTGATTTTCTGAATGACATCCTGAACGCTTTGGGATGTGGATTTAAAAATCTCATGGTGATTATTACCGAGTTGTCTCAGGTTATGAACAACAACCTAAATAATGTGGAATATCCTCCTTCACCTAGGAGGCATTAAATGAATATTGAGTATGGTCTGCGGAAATGAACAAAAATGATTAGTGGATTTTCTGATCCACTAGTCTCAAAATAGTGGGTCCAATCAATGGAGAAGATATTTTATGTGCTTTACTATTCTGAGATGGAGATAGTGACTTTGGCCATTTAATTTTTAGATGGATAGGTGAATCAGTGGTGTGATTTGATTAAGAACGTCAAGACAATTGAATAAATAGTGTGGGAAGACTTTAAGATAATGTTTCTTAACAAGTATTTCCCTCAGACTCTTCAAGAAAAAAATGGTGACAGAATTCATAGAGCTAAATCAAATGGTAGGAGATTCCTTCACAGCCAATGAAGAAAATTTCACAATGCTTGAAAGGATTTATTCAGTTTTTCTATCAATAATGATATAAAATTTGATAGATTATTTAGTGTTTGAAATCCAATCCTTCGAAATACTCTTGAAATTGGATACTCTGGGAGTTATGAAGAAGTTTTTTAATGTGCTCTCAACGTGGATATGGAGTCTGGAGAATGGTCACATGGATTTAGTGATAATAATAAAAATGATGCACTTTCAATATGGAGGTTCTCATTACAATGGTGGAAAGAAAAATCAACCACCAACTAATAAAAAATTTGGGAAGAGGCATCGTGGGAACTGCCTCAAAGGGATGGGGAAATGATTCAAGTGTGGGATAGAAATCCACCATGCTAATGAATTTAGAAAATGCATGGGGAAGAAAGATAGTTTCATGGTTAAAATGAGATCACCACCCATGGTCCAATGCTAAAACTATAAGGAGAAAGGGAATTATACAAGGCAGTGAACTAAACCTCGAGTCCTAGAGGGTAATCAATGTCAATAGCCACCAAATATAATGGATCAATTCAAGGATTATGTCATTACTACTGCTGAATTAGAGTAATAAAAATAATTCATACAAGGTACACTTCCTATTCACTCAAGGATGGAAATTTTTTTATTTTATTATTTTTATAGACAAACCTTTATATCTTTCGTGATTTCTAGAAATATTGAATTGAAGCCCTGAAACCTTAAAATAGAGATATCATTAAAAACACCTAGTGGTGAAATCATTGCAACCTATGTGTTGGACTCTTCTCTTGTTTACATATGTGGGAATATTCTTCCAGTGAATCGTTGGATACTTCCCTTGGTGGAATTTTATATTATAATGGGAATTGATTGAATCTCATTATATAGAAAACATATAAACTATTGGGAAAAGGAAATATTTTTTCATGTTCCAAACCATCCCATGATCCTATAAAAATTCAAGGAGATCATGAATCTCCTTTATAAAATTCTTCCACGGTGTGGGTTTTGATTCCTTGGGAAGAAGAGTACCTCCCTCAAATGGTTTATTCAAAGGATGAAATCAACCTACGGGAAATGACAATTATAAGTAAATACAATAATTTTTTTTCTTGAAGAGTTTCCTGAACATTATCCATATTGGGAGTAAGAGTTATCAATAGAACAGATACCTGGAGTTACTCATGTCTGGAAGTGTCTCTATAGGATGGATCCTATTGAACTGGAGTAGTTAAAGAATCATCTCCAAGAGTACACGGAAAAAGGATTCATACGCCCTTATGCATCATCATGGGGTGAACCAGTGCTCTTTGTCAAGATAAAGGGTGGATCAATGTAGTTGTGTATCGATTATTAGGAACTCAACAAGATCTCCCTAAATAGAAGTATCCTCTTAAAAGAATCAATGTCTTGTTCAATAATATATGAGGAGCTCAGTACTTCTCAAAGGTGGAACTTCATTTTGGATATCATCATCTATAGGTGGAGAAGGAATATATTCAAAAGACTGCCTTCTATAAAAGTTATGGGCACTATGTGTTTCTAGTGATGGACTTGAGACTTACTAATTCCCTTAAAATCTTCAGGTATTTGATCAATAGAGTATTTATACATTACCTTGAAAAATTTGTGGTAGTTTTTGTCTAGGATATTCTCATCTACTTCACAATCAAGAAGGGAAACAGAGAATATGTAAGGAATCTATTGGAAACATTAAGGAAGGACAAATTATATTCCATGTTCATTAAGTATGATTTTTTAATGAAACAAGTTACATTATCGGGACATGTGATCACAAGTGAGGGAATTTATGTGGACCCTTCAAAAAAAGGCCATTGAGGAATGTATGAGACACTTAAGTGTCATGGAAATCTATAGTTTCCTGGATTAGCTGGGTACTACTGACATTTTTTGATAAATTTATCATGATTGTAAAGACCACTAACTATGTTAATAAAGAAAGGTGTAAAGTATGTATGGATAAAATAATGTTTGGAAAGCTTCAAGGAGATAAATAGAAGGTTGATAACTTCACATGTACGCACATTACTATGTAGTGGAGAAAGTATTGTTATATATAGTGATTATTCAAAGAAAGACTACACTTTCTCTATTAACTATCATCCTGGCAAGGAAAACATGGTAAATGATTATATAAGTAGTAAAGATCCTGCTACATTATCCATTTTGTTGATTGAGAAAGACCCTATCATCAAGGACATACAATGTATGGATTTGGAAATCATAATGGTAGGGAATATATCTTACCTTTCCCAAATGATTTCCTATCCATATATCTGAGATAAGAGTAAGGAGGCACAAAATGATGATTCGGAGTTACAAAAGAAAGTGAATACAGTAATGGAAGGAATGATGAAAGAGTTCCATATCGATGATGGTGGTGTGATTTTTTTTGGGATGAGGATTTGTTTTCCTTCATCACCTAGGATAAAGAATGATCTATTTCATAATACACTTCTCTAAACTTTATATATCGATCTAGGGGAAACCAAGATGTACTGTCATCTTATAGAACACTTCTGGTGGTAAAATTTGAATAAGGAGATTGCTGATTATATCTCAAGGTGTTTGATATATCAAATAGTTAAATCATAGTGACATAATCCCAAAGGGATGATGCAACCGTTGCCTATACCCATGTGGAAATGGGATAAATTCACAATGGACACCATCACTGTTCTCCATAATAAATCCAAATAAAATAATATGATATGGGTTGTGAGGGACCAACTCACCGAGACATCCCACTTTTTCACTATTCAGGAAGATCTATCACCTGAAAAAAATTATATGATATATGTGAAGGAAGTGGTGATAATTCCTAGAGTTACACTCTCTACTATCTCTTATCATGATTTGAGGTTCACATCTATATTTTTTAGGAGTCTTCAACATGATTTGAGTACTGAATTAATTTTTATCATGACCTGTCACCCCTAAGATGATGTCCAACTTAAATGCAATATTTAGACACTTGCAGATATGCTAAGAGCCTTCTCTTTATAGTTAAAATGTTGATGGGATTAGTGTCTCCCATTGGTTGAGTTATCATACAATAATATCTTCCCCTTGAGTATTTATGTGGCTCCATATGATGATCTGTATGGAAATTAATGTAGTACTCCAACCTATTGGGATGAATATGGAGAATGAAAGCTACTTGGACAAGATCTTGTCTAAGAGATTATAGAGAAGGTTCAAGTCATCCAGAAACATATCAAAGAGTTGTAAAAAGGGCTCTGCAGACAACCATCAAAGGGGCTTGGAGTTCAAAATTTTGGATAAATTATTCCTTAGAATATAACCATAGAAGAGTGTTATACGATTTGGAAAGAAGGGGAAGTTATACCCATGGTATATTGGAGCCTTTGAGATCATTAATCATATAGGAGTCATTGCCTATCATCTTAAAATTGTACTAAATATATCTCAAGTTCATGATGTGTTCCATGTATCACTCTATAGGATATACATACCACATCCCTCACATGTACTCAACTAATAGGCGGTAAAGTTGACTGATGATCTCTCTTTTGAGGAGCAGCCAGTAACGATTCTGGATCGGAGAGATAAGTTTTTATGCAACAAGACAACCCGCCTTCTCAAAGTGATGTGGAGGAACCATAAGTATGAATAAGAAACTAGGGAATCATAGGAGGAGGTGAGGGAGAAGTACCATCACCTATTTATGTAAAATGAAATATTGAGGGAGAAATTTCAATAGGGTGAAAATGTAATGTCCCAAACATTTTTAAATGAAATTAATTCCTTATTATAGTAATTTCATATAGTATAAATTTCATAAAAACACTTATATACCATAACATAAACTTTATAAATGAATAATTAATG
The DNA here is from genome assembly GCA_963277665.1 of Viscum album. NCBI lineage: Eukaryota > Viridiplantae > Streptophyta > Magnoliopsida > Santalales > Viscaceae > Viscum > Viscum album. Next base: position 296,960,354 of record OY728137.1, on the reverse strand, counting down.
AAATAAAAATTATTTCTAGAAGTTAAATAATCAATACCGATGAAATAGTAACTTGATCTTATGAATAGCAATATGACCATAATGAATAGTAAAGCATTCAAATTGACACTAGCCTCACCCATGAAAGTAAAAATAAAATTTAGGTATCTAATAAATTAATGTATGGTATAATTATATCATATTCTAAGTAAATAAATATTTTAAAATTATTAATTAAGTGTTGGTATTTTCATAAGTCTTAAATATCTAATAAAAATTTTATGATTAATTTAAAAAATTTAAAGGAAAATTATTTTCATGAAATTTATTAATAAATAAATATTTTTATTTCTTATCATTTTGGGATAATTTTATGATACCTTAAGTAATTTTTCAAAGTGTTATAAAATCAGTTGTAATTTTAAAATCTGTATTTTCAAAGTAAATAATAATTTAAATTAAAAAAATTATTACTTAAATTAAGTAAAATATTTTCATAAAATTAAATTCATTTTTAAATTCTATATTTTGAAAATTTGTTTGGGTGAATTTTTTGGGATTTTTTTGAAATACTTCAATTTTTGGTGAATAGTAAAATACAGTAATTTGCTATATATATTCATTATAAGTTAAATAAACTGTTAATTGATTCATAGCTGATGTAAGAACATTAAAATCAAAATATAGTTCATTATTTGAAAATATTTTATGATAATTCTCAAACTACTCATAGTCTTGAGCCAAAATAATAAATTAATGAATATAATAATGAGAAAACACCCCTCTCCTCCACTATAAATACCAGCTGTCACCACATCTTCTCCACACACCTCTCAATTATTGATACATGTAATAATTCTGTCCAAAACACTCCCCAATCTCTTCTTCCACATTCGGGTTCTCTTGGTCTCATCAAAATATTGACAACTTTTCCATATGGAGGTTCTCAAAAAGGATAAATCAAAGTGGTAAAATCTTATTTTTCTTTTAATTTATTTTCAATTTCATTTATATTATTCTATTCACAACACCTTATCTTATAAAATTGAAATTATAAATCCAGTATGTTTGTTAATGGAAAATCCATACTCAAACTCCTTTCTCTAAATCTTTTAATCAAAAAATTAAATCATCACCCAAGATGTGTTAATTTATCAACATCATGGGTGATGCATTTTCATTTTCAATTAAAATCTTCAATTATGTTAATAAAAACATTATAATGGTTAAAACCTATTTTAAAATCTATTTTACAACCCGATTTATGTTATGAAGCTTACATAGATACATAATACTAAATGATAAAATAAAGAGTCTTTTTTGAATGAAAAACTGCTAAAATTATCCTTAAATGATCATCATTAACTTTTACCAAATGATTCATCCTCATGAAACATAAAAAAATCTTTATAAGATCATTTAAACTACTATAATATCATTAGTATTATATGATAAAAATTCTAGTTATTTATCTTCACTTTACATGAACTTCCATTCATTTATACAAGTAAATCGATCATGAAAAAATAAAGAAAATAAACACTCCCAAACGATTAAATTAAACTCTATAACTCATTTAAAATCCCATAAATGAACTTAATAAAACTATATTGATTCAAATTACTATATAAAAGTTCTTTTTTTCTAATTAATGAATCTAGTGTGATTATATACGATATTAATGTGAAGGAACATTTTAGAAATAAGGTAAGGGGAATTCTAAAACACAACTATCTTTCTTTGGGCTTTCTGTCTTTCACTAAATTATATATATAAACATTAATTAAATATAATCTATTCATCATTATCTTACCTTTTTTAGGATATAAATATTTTCTACTTCAGTTTATGAAAAACAAAATGTTTTCCAAAACAACACTTCTTTCAAAAAAACAAACCTTTTACTTCTCGAGAATTTTTCTTCTTCACTAAATATTGATGATTCTTTTATAAAGTGTGTTATTCACTCTTTAATTTAGAAACCCAATGTTTATGAATGTATTATTTATGAAACGAAACTAATTTCTTTCCAGGGTTTATTTTATGTCCAATATTGATAAACCTTCTATGTGGCATGAATGATAATGTCAATGTTAACATGTGATGGGTACAACCAAAATTATATATTTCTATGTAAATGTTATGATGTGATGGGTGTGCTCATAATTATATAAAGATCTAGTTCTTTGGGTAATCTGACTAATCTCATGAGAAAAGTGAAATATGTGTGAACATGATGCTAGCTTTGTTCACAACTCTATGTGGAAGTTGACCACTAAGACATGATGCTTCATTTTTAGGAATTTATACATTTCATGCCTTTATCTGATGATTCCTCTCATAATTATGATGACGATGTTATGATTATGATCACCCCATGTTATCTTGTTTCATGTTATTATCTATCCTATTACTGGGATTTTAGATCACCCCTTTCTTTGATGTATATCTTCCGGTGACTACTTGTACTACGGGGAATTCAAGGGAAAATAAGATGCAAGAGAAGAAGAAATGAAATAAATGATTTTTTTATTTTGTAAATGTTATGTATGAACCTAATTTTTCCAAGAAGCTAAAACTCTTCATCCTGGTCATGTAATTATTTTATATTTTTTATCATCAAAATGATGTAATAGTAATGTAAGAAAAAAATGGTATTCTATACCGACCATACATATATATGAGTACAAAAGAATCTGAAATAGAAATACATGTATCTTATACTAAATTCAATCCAAACCACATAACCAGTCTCGAGAAACATCCAAGCTACACTAAACCAAACAAAATAATCCAATCAAGCAGCTTCTCTCAATCATGAAATTCTCAGCCTCAACCCTATCCACCATGCAACTGTGCTCAACCTGAAATATATACGTAAGTTCTACATGCTCCCCAAGGTGCAGTGCAAAAGTGATAAATATTCTCCGTAAGAATACCTGATGAAAAACCTGTAAAAATGATGTTTTAAGTGTATGAAAAATCTAATTGTTTGTCCTAGCTGAGACACAATTGAAAATATAATTAAAACCAATAAATTTGAAACCATAGTCAAACCCTGGGTCCATAATCTCAATCAACTAGGAAAGTGCCAACATGGATGTCCATATCTCTATATGTATACATGAATAGTATGATACATGTACATATATACAAATATGAATATTTGTGATTATGTGAATGAAATAACATAAAACCAATAGAAACTGATCCATGGGTCTGTAATTCTGATCAGCTGAGCATCATGTGCAATGGTATTGAGCTAGACGTCAGGACACTCAAACCATGTATCATTAATTTTATCTCTGGGTCCATAATTCCAATTGATATGTACCTTCTTTTAAAAATAATATAATTATCTTTGACAAAAATATGTCACCATATGGGGGATACTCATCCTACACATGGGTTCAACTCCAATAATTTAATGGAAGGGTCTTAGTTTAGTACATCTGAATGTCTTGTAAATGGTACCTAGGATAGATGCCATGATTCCCAAGCCATGTAAATCCATCCCAATGTCTAATCCCTAGGTTTCAGTCTATAGGTATTCATGACATTCAGAACTAATATAATACCTAAGGTTCTAACCCTTGGGCGATCTCTTAGGAGAACACACCAGTGAGACACCATTCCCACCCTTAGAGTCTCTAATAAGGGTTATTATAATCATACATATCATCTAGAAGAGTGTAATAATTCTAGGTATCCAACTATGTGAGATTCCATGCACCAAATCCTGGTCATTTAACCAGTCAGGGAGAGCGTATTCATCTATATCCCCCATGGGAGGGTAATCATCCTTGAGTATAAACAGATTGAGGAGAGCATAATCATCCCCATAATATATCAAACTTATTAGAGAGGAATCATCCTTATCACTCAGAAGATCATAATCATCCCTAGGTACCATTACTAGGGATTCCATGCCCTTATATCATAGTCATAAGATCATTAACTGAATTCCAAGAAACAACTTTGGATATCCAAATAATATAATAATCAAATATATGGCTCGACAGCAAAATACAAGGTAGTACCTATGGGTATAAAAATAAATATCAGAAACAACATGGCTTAAAATCCATATCCCAAGAAATTACATCTGGGAATCTTGTCAAGTAGGATGGATTCTATAAAGAACATCTTGGAATCCCAAAGAGAATGAAAGATGACTCACGTTAGGCTCAACAACCACCAACCAAAAAGCGCCTCTTGTAAACATCACTACATCAACAAAAACATATGAAAATTATAAACAAAGAGTGAAGGTGGTTGAATGCCAAACCCAAAAATATTTCCACATCCCCATAAACTTACAAGTTCATCACTGGTTATATGGTGACACCTGCTACCATATCTACTTAAACCTGATGTAATATTCAGGGTTGGTCAAACAATAGAACACTCATTAGATCCCTCAATTCAAACACTGAGAGGAATCCTACTTGGGATCTTTAAATTATACACATAAGAAAAGGAATCATACTCAATCCATAGATTTGAAGGTAAATGAGTAATCCTACATGAGATCCTTGAATATTAGGGAAGACTGAAGCATTCTACAAGGGATTGTCTGAACAACATATAAAAAAATGGTGTCCTACATGGGAACCTAAAGATAGTGTAAGAAGAATAGGCATACTATATGAGATCCTTAGAATGGTCCATAGGTAAATGAATCCTACAAAGGGATCCCTAATCCATCGTTTAAGATAGGGCATCCCGCTAAGGATCCTTGGTATAGAAGGAAGATAGTGGCATCCTGTATGTGAACCTCTAGGTTGAAATGAAAATAGATTAATCCCACATGGGACCATTGGAATCAACTAGTCATGAAGGATATCTCATGGAACTTCTCAAAACAAGGGTGATAACCTAGGTTAGTCTAAACACCCAAACTATCAATCTATTTTAATTACACCTTCAATATATAACTACATTTGATTATTGGAGGAAGAACCTCTCTATTCAATCAAATCCTAAAACTCCACTTAGGAGTTCTCGAAACACCTCATAGGTTATACCACATTGATCTATGAGAAAGGATACTTAGAATGGAATAATATAGGGTCCAATTATGACTCCGGGGAGATAATATACAAAAAAACACTAAGGTTTACACAGGGAAAGTTAATGGTGTGTCTCCAACAGTACACGATGTGTATTTCTGAAGCCACACATTGGTGTGTAATCCTGTCAGATTGGGCATGAAAAGACCCTAGGTACACTATGTTTAATGCAGGTAGAGTTTTTATACCCGAAATAGGGTACCTGTCCATGTCCCTCAACTCACCTGACCATGTACTTGGAAGGGCCGTGTAATTTTACATGGTGTGCTACCCACATGGGGTCTGGTTGTGTACTTTACAAAGTAGTATACCCCTACACAAGTATCCAAGATAAGTACATGGCTACATGACTGAGACCCAGTTCATAACACACAAACCCTAGTACACATTGTGTACATAGAAAACTCTATCTTCTCCAAATAGAAAGAACACAAGGCGTGTCACTATAAACCACAAGTCGTTTGTCCTAGTTTTTCTAATTAGGAAACCTCCTAAATGCCCAAAACCTCTATTTTAACTCCAAAGTCAACAGATCAGTCCACAAGGGTCTATAAACCAAAATAATAGGGCATTAAAATTAGAAAACAGAAAATATATGGTTCTATATGAAGAAAACATAAAAAGGCCTACATTTGGATGGAAACCATTGAAGCTTCACTCAAAACTGTGGTCCATGGTTTCCTCATATAGATCCAATGCATAGAGGGCTCTGTGATAGTACCCTAACCTCTCCCTATCTCTTTTTCTCTCTGCCACTATTTATCTCTATTAAGTCCCAGTAAATGAGAAAACATTGGGGGTGTGTGTGAGAAGAATTTTAAAAACATAGGAAAGAAAAAAAATGAAAGAAAAAGAATAAAAAGTGAAATAAGAAAATGAAAATGAAAAGAAAATGAGGTTTGGGCCGGCCCTATAACCCAACCAAAATTCATTCCCCACATAGGAGAAAAACCACAATATAAACTCTATAAAAGAGATAGAATCTCAATTTGATGAACATTTTAATATTATGGCTAAATTAACCTATGCGAACATTTTAACATTTAATTAATTAATTAATAATTATTAATTATACTCCTAAAATTTTAATTGCTTGAAAGTTTACCAAACTCCAATCCTATGGTAAAATCCCTATTTTTGAAACAAAAACGTGGTCATAAAAATTATATGATATCATATGCTAGCATAAAAGGTCATTTTACCCATCACAGGCATCTATAAAAAAGAATACAAATTTCAATTCAAAATTATAGTCTGGAAAACATGGTTCCTTACACCTTTCCTATTATGTGGGAGTACTAGATTGGGATATGGTGTTGGAGAGATTCTAAGATGTGGTTTAGGTTAATAGATATAGTATTAGTTTTCATTGGGGTGATTCATTGGTAGAATATTGTGGATCTCAATTGAAAGGATTGTAGCATAGGTGGTACACCCATGCCCAGACTCAGGCAAGTGGGTCAGAAATGAAATAGTTACATCAAGGATCCATTCAACCGAGTGAGAGAAGATGTTATTCTTGTGATGGGAGAGGTCACATGGAATGTGATTTCTTGACCTATTGTACATTGAAATGTGGTTAGATAGTTTATAGTACTTAGTGGCAGAGGTAGTGTTACGTCTAAGGGTCTCCTAGGTTGGGACTATGTAGACCCTAGGGAGGCATAGATGGTAGATGGGAAGTAGGTGGAGATCTGCAGCCAAGAGCTACTATTGGATTGAGATGTTGTGAGATACTTCATCAACCACCACATGGTGTCCCAAATCATGATCAGTGATCTCGTAGTCAAGGATGTAGAAAGTTTTAGGCCAAGGACTAATATGACTAGGTTGCCCATGAGATGATTCAACGTACACTTTTTCTACAATAATTTTGATTTAGTACTTACTAATATAGGCTTGATTCATTTTTTTATATACCTAACCCTTGTGTGATATATGTGAGATATCGTTTTCCTATTTGGATTAGAGCCTAGTGGTTTTGGCTACAGGTTCTTGTCGGGGGTGATTTACATATGGACCACAGATTCTGATGGTTCTAGTTGGAGTTCGAGGGAGATATTCCTAGTAACTAGGATTATTCACAGTGGAATAAGGCATTAATGGATCCAAAAGTCAGTTTATTTTTATGATATTTTGTGTATACAAGGAAGATGTATCCTCCCCAACCCCCACCAAGAAACATTCTATGTGACACAATTAAAACTGTACGGTCAAGTCAGTGCCACACATAGAGGATAGTGCCCAGTTGTGGTGGATCGGATCCTTTTATTTGTATGTCCGATGTCATTATGTTGTAAATATATTCTTTTAGGACCTATAGGTCTATCAAAAGAAACCTTTTGATGTAATGGCCTACCAATTCTCATTGGCTTAAGAGCTCAATGAGTCATTAGTAGGCCTTAAGCAACATCCTCAAGACACCAAAGGTTGGCAATAAATACCGAAGTGTTTCAAATAAAAGTGCTGGATGATTTACCCTTTAAGGAATAACCCAGTGAACCAACCAACCATAACCAAACATTTACTATATGATTCATCAACAATTGCAATACAGCTAAGAAACTTTACTTAAGTCAAAAACATCAAAGTACACAATAGCGGATAAACAACTCAAGACTCTAAAAAGACACCAAGACACCCTCCATGGCTCCACACCAAGCTCCATGCTAAAAGAACCACCACATCACCCAAGAATCACCACAAACCAATAGTAATGAGATGCCTTACCTTTACCTATGTCACGGAATACGACATCTGCAAAAGCACCAACGTTCCAAAGGAGGGGTGAGTATAAAACTCAGTAGGTTTTTCCCAATGACTTCCCTAATCATGCCACTAGGATAGAAGAGTTATCAACAATTATATAAAAATATATATATAATAAAATTTCTCAAAATCTGTTTATAAATAAATATAAACAAGTTTCCAAAACCGTTCATTACCAAAACCAAACAGGTGCAATTGAATCCAATTTTCTAGCAATATATTTTTCCTGAAAAAATATCTAAACAATCTTTACCATCATTTCCCAATATCCCTATATCAGCATACCCAACCATTTCTCAAACCCATGTAACCAACCATGCATGCTTTATTATGACAGTTCCATACTCATGAGTGGTTTCTCATTGATCTACCAAGTCTTCAAAAGGTAATTATTTCCCATGTTCCATTAATCCTTTGGCACAAAGCACAAGGTCATATTTCAACCAAGCTTTGTATATGTAACCCCCATGTGCCATTAAACCTTTGGAACTGAGAAAAAGTTCATATCTCAACCAAGCCCCATATATGCAATACGAACACACAACACATATGCCCAATGATCAAGCCAAAATAAACCTTTCAATAAAAACACCTTTTTATTGAAAATTATTTCCGTCAAATCAATTTCAATGCCAAGACATTTCAATTCCTAACCATTTCAATAAAACTGAATGTTTATTGAAAAATATTTCTATTGAAAACAAATTTTTCATCAACCATTTAGCAATTCCAGAAAATCCATATTTTAAAATAATCATTTTAAATTAAACCCCCTTTTGCACAACTATTCGCCAAGATCACGCAATTTCACAAAAACCATAAATCATCACAAATGAATATTTTTTCATGAATGTATCAATAAATAAACCAATTTTAATCTAAGACAATCTATTCTATCAAGAAGAGTGGATAGATAATTCACCTACCTCGAAGTTCTTGATGAAACATTAACAAGAGACGAAAAACACACAAGAAAGCGGGTTGATTCTCCAAGAGAGGACTTAAATCTCTTATCCTAGCAAGATCACGACTCAAAATTGAAATATTTGGCATCAAAAAACTTTGATATACCGAATATAGGTTTAGATATGAGAAATAATGGAGATCTGAGAAGTAGATCTAAGAAGATCTAAGAAATCATGACAAACCCGTAAAGAACGGGGACATACCTCAAGAATCAGACCCCAAATCATCAATGGAAGGCCTTGTAATTTCTTAACTCATGCGGGAAGGGTTCTACAGCCTTATAAGAAGAGTAATATATAATTAGTAGAGTTTTGAAGCCAAAACGAAATAAATAGAGAAAAAACGAGAAAGCTCCTAGAAAATAGGATCTAGATTTGACCTCTGCGCAAGATTTGACCACACGATTTCTGCCAACCATGTATAGATCACGTGAACTTAATTATTTTCCCAACACTCCTTATAAAACCCCCAAACTCTACCATCCTTCACATTTACCCTTTTTATGGAAACACATTTTTTATGGAAACATCACACTTTATGGAAACACCCCAATTTATGGAAACAACCAACATTATGCAAATATCCAAATTTATGGAAACAACCAACATTATGGAAACTCTCTATTTTATGGAAAAACTCTATTTTAGGGAAACTCTCTATTTTATGGAAACTATCTATTTTATGGAAACTCTACAACATGTTAAAAAACATGAGGAAAGGGGTTAGGTACCCGAAACCGGGGGCACTACATTCTCCCCACCATTGGGCTTTCCATATTTGGAAAGTAGACAACCCATGTTGTCCAAAAAGAGTTCTGGCCACTGCTCTTTCATTTCCTTCTCACATTCCCAAGTCTCTTCTTGAATCTGACCATCTTTCCATAAAATTCTCACTAGGCCGATGCTTTTCCCACACAATAATTTTTCTTGTCTATCCATGATTCGCGCTAGAATATGTACCAGTGATGCATCAGTTTCTATCTCAACGTGATCCCATCTGATCACATAGTCAGGATCAGGGTGATACTTTTTTAACTGGGATACATGGAACACATTATGCACAAAACTAATCCATGGTGGTAATGCCAACCGATATGCCACCTCTCCAACCCATTCTAGTATCTCAAAAGGGCCAATGAATCTAGGAGATAAATTGACCTGCTTCCCAAAACGACAATGTCCAAGCCTTGGAGAGATCCTCAAGAAGACATGATCACCCACAATGAATGTCAATGGTCTTCGACGGTGATCTTCATAAGATTTCGGACGACTATGAGCTGTCTCCATCCTCTTTCTAATCAACAAGATCTTCTCTATTGTTTCTTTGACATGGCTTGGCCCAACTATTGAAGTTTCACCTGTTTCCACCCAACATAGAGGAGAACGACACGGACGCCCATACAATGCTTCGAATGAAGCCATGCGTATTGAGGCTTGACAGATTTTATTGTATGAGGACTCCCCTAAGGGTATATTCTCCTCCCATGAGCCACCAAAGTCTATTACACAGGACCGCAACATGTCTTCCAATGTTTGTATTGTTCGCTCGTATTGCCCATCTGTTTGAGGATAATACCCGATGCTCATAGTTAACTGAGTTCCAAGAGCTTGCTGTAATGATTTCCAGAAACGAGATGTAAACCTAAAATCTCTATCTGAGACTATTAAAACTGGTACACCATGCCTCTTTACCACTTCTCGGATACAAATTTTAGAAAGTTCTTCCACCGTATGAGTTTCACGAATTGGGATGAAATGGGCCGACTTGGTTAGACGATCCATTATCACCCAAAGAGCATCGTGTTTATGAACAACTCTTGGAAGACTTGTAATAAAATCCATTGTTATTTGATCCCATTTCCACACTAGGATAGGTAAAGAGTGTAACATACCAGCTGGTCTCTGATGCTCTTCTTTAACCTACTGACAAGTTAAGCACCACAAGACAAACTCGGTCACCTTCCTTTTCATGATGCTCCACCCAAACTGCACCTTCAAATCCTTATACATATTCTGTGTACCTGGATGTACATACCATCTTGAATGGTGGTAAGCATGAATTAGTTGTTCTAGACAAACCATAGGTACAACCATCCGATCTCTGAAACCGAAAATTGGACCTCGATCAAGTTTCCATCCATCAATGGTCTCCCCACCATTGAGTTTTGAACATACAAATAGACATTCTGCATCAGAAGTTTGTGCCTCTTTGATCATTTATAATAAATCAGGAAAAAGCGTAGCTAAAATGAAAATGGCTAAATCACCTCAGTCTTCACATTCCACATGCATGTCAGCTAAAATCGACATCAACTGCCATTCATCTAAAGCTTCTTTCACCAACTCAGCATATGACTTTCTACTCAATGAATCTACCCCTGAATTTCCTTTTCCCAGTTTTTACATCAAGTCAATGTCAAACATTTGGAGATACTCTATCCACCTCTTTTGCCCCAGATTCAAATCTCTCTATGAGAAAATGTGTTTCAAGCTTTTTTGATCCGTAAACACAGTAAATTTCTCACTAAAGAGATAATGTCTCCATGTTTTCAAAGCATGGACGACTACAACTAACTCTAAATCATGTGTTTGGTAATTCTTCTCATGCACCCTCAACTGCCTTGAACCATAAGTAACCACATGATCTCTTTGCATGATAACACAACCCAACCCTGATCCTAAAGCATGAAAAAACACCTCATACACCTATCCTGATTCTGGAAAGATCAAGATAGGTACCAATGTAAGCCAAACTTTTAGTTCTTGGAAAGACTTCTAACATTCTTCCATCCATTGGAATGTAACATTCTTATTTATCAGATCTGTCATTGGTGAAGTTAGTCATGAGAAATCATGCACAAAGCGTCGGTAGTAACCACCTAGACCAATAAAACTTTGTATCTTGAACACATTCCTCAGTGGTTTCTAAGAGATAACAGCTTCTATCTTTTCAGGATCAACAAAAACTCCTTTATCAGAAATGACAGGGGAAAGGAAATGTACTTTTTCAATCCAAAAATCACACTTTGATAATTTGGCATACAATTGATGATCTCTCAAGATTTGTAACATTGTTTCCAGGTGCACCTCATGATTATCCCTTGTCTTTGAATAGACCAAAATGTCATCCAGAAACACCACAACAAAAGATTCCAGATATTGTCGAAATATATGATTCTTCAATGCCATGAAGACTGCTTGTGCATTTGTTAGACCGAAAGGCATTACTATATATTCATAGTGTCCATATCTACTTCTGAAAGTTTCCTTTGGAATATCCTCTTTCCAAACTCTCAATTGGTGATATCCTGATCACAAGTCAACCTTGGAGAACCACTGATCTCCCCTTAATTGATTGAATATATCATCAATGCATGGAATTGGATATCTATTTTTTATTGTAACTTAGTTAAGCTTAAAATAATCAACACACAGTGGAGAGTTCCATTTACCTTCTTCACAAACAACACTAGTACTGCCCATGGAGAAGTACATGGTCAAATGAAACCCTTGCTTTCCATATCCTCTAACTGCACCTTCAATTCCTGTAACTCTATTGGTGCAATCTTATAAGATGGAAGGGAAATAGGGCTGGTCCTCGAAAGGAGAACAATTGTAAACTCCACTTCCCATAGAGGTGGTAACCCTGAGAAGTTCTTGGGAATGACATCTGGAAAAGCACAAAAGTTACAAAGTAGGGGTGAGTATAAAACTCAGTAGGTTTTCCCCCAATGACATTCCTACACAAACCACTAGGATATAAGAGTTATCAAAAATTATATAAAATAATCTATATAACAAAATTCTCAAAAGAAGATTATAAATAAATATAAACAAGTTTCCAAAACCGTTCATTACCAAAACCAAATAATTGCAATTGAAACCAATTTTCCAGCAAGATATTTTACCAGAAAAATAACCAAACAATATTTACAACCATTTCCAAATATCCATATATCAGCACACACAACCATTTCTGAAACCCATTTAACCAACCATGCATGCTACGTTAAGACAGTTCCATAATCATGAGCGGTTTCTCGTTGATCTACCAAGTCGTCACATGGTAATTGTAACACCCTGATATTTTATGAGAAGTATTTTTTTTATGTCTTATGTTATATGAAACATCAAAGAAATATTTCACTGCACACAACACTAGCTTGGCTTGTGTTACATGAAATCGTGACCTTCCTCGATAGCGTGTGTAGTATGCAATGCCAGGTATCACTAAAAAACGATATATTGTTATAATATGGACTAGCTGTTATGAATAGTATTAACTACATTTTGAATTTTATAACATTATTATTCAACTTACATATTTTCTAGAACATGGTATGAGAATAAAATAATTTTTTCGGGTAAAATAAGTATTTTTCAAAAAATGCAGTTTTGCCGCCTTTTAATGGCACACCCACTTTAAATATATTTTTGACATGTTTATCAGTTAAATTTGAAAAAATAAAATTATTACTTGGAATCAGGATATAAAAATATAATTTGGATAAAATTTTCATATTATTCTGATAACTTACATATTTTAATGAATAGTAAAAACACGCTATATTTTAATTAAAAATAACTTTTTTCATCGCAATAATTTATATGGTTAGATTATCTTTTTAATTAGTTTTAAAGTTTCATTAGAATATATTTTTACCATTTAATTCAATGTTGGTCATTGGAATTAATTTCACTTTGAATTTGGACATAAACAAGTGTCGATCTTTTGATAGTTATTGTTTCTTAAAAACACGCTATATGTTTTGATAACGAGAATTAATTTTAAAATTAATTAACGATACATATATGTTTTGAATTTGAAAAAAAAGACATCATTTTTAAATTTGTAATATCAACTATAGCTTAGGCTGTATTTTTGGTATTTTTCTGAAAAACTTCAATTTTTGATGAATAGTGAAACCACTTAGTGGTAGTTAAAAAACTGACTCTTTCATTTAAATGAAATTTTACCACTTATGTGAATTGAATTTCGAAAATCATACATAAATGTTCATTATAAAGAAGTAAAATGTGGGTCAATAAGATGAAAATAATTTTTGATGAATAGTAACTTTTGACTGTTATTTACTACGGTTAAAGGTAAATAGGGTAATTCAAGGTTAAAAGAATAATATAATAATTCAAAATTACCTTAACACTTTTCCTAACCTTATTGGATGAGTATTGGGCGACCATGGGCATCCTTGTGTAGATTTTGGGACCCCATTGAGCCACTTGGCAGTGATAATGACAAATTGGATTAATTAATTTAATGTAAAGACAAAATTTACATTAACAAAAATCTTTTAGTAATTAATTTTTATAAGGGGTTATATAAATTATCTTTTCGAATATAAATATTCATTGGAAAGATAAAAAAATTTCCCACATGGTGGTGTTTTTTTTTTATTTTTAGACATCAAATAAATTTATTTATTTATGACATAATAATGATGCATTATTTACCTCATTAATAAATGATTTAAATAAATAATATTATAATGATTAAAATATTATCCAAAACATGTCCAATTTCGATTGGATGATTTTATCTCGACCATGAGTCATCTTATCTTCATCTGTAATTATTTTTGGACCTTTTGAAAAGGAACATTAGTTTATAATAAAATACTATTTTCACACTTTCCAAAGGTGCCCCTCTTCGCCCTTATAAAAGGGAACCTCCTCCCTCTCATATTTACAAATGTTGAGCCTTCAAGCTCGGCCAACCCATGCCCATTAATCTTCTCAACTCCCCTAGTAATATTCTAGACGTCCTGGTCTTCTTCAAAGACCAACATTAGTGCCTCAAGAGGAGGTTTTAAAGAGGCGTGTCGAATAAGATGTAATATCCTTTACCGATTCTTTCAAATTTATTTCTTCTTCTACTTCATCTTCTTTAGTTTTTCCATTACTAAGTAATAACATAATTATCACACATATACTGATATGTTATTATAAATATGAAAAAACCCTATTTCTCCTTCTATCCATCCTATGGAAAACGAAATCACCGCGCGTGCGTACGTACGGAATAACATCTCCACACCGTGGTGTAATCTTTTTTCCACCACCACCTTACTTGTATGGGTATAATGGGGTAGAGAATAACTATATATTATTATTGTAAAGTTATATTGATTCTTAAATTGTATACATACACTTTAATACAATTCCATGATCATGGGAACGATATCATCGCTCATGCGTACGTATGGCCTACCGTCTCCACAATGTGATGTGACTCGTTCTACATGATCTTCATTGAATAATGATTATATAAATGAATGGAATAAATAAATATGATATATATTACACTAATACCATTCTGTAAATGAGGTATCTATAACCTAAAAAGAAGAATAAGAATTTATTTGACAAAACATGCATAAGAACATAAAGCAATGAACATCCGAATAACAAGTAGCAATGAAATATTACTAATAAGAAGATAAGAACATGAACATATATGATATCATAACAATTAATATGATTCTTCAATAAGTCAATGACATTATTTAAATCATTATACAGGAGTTTCAGATACGTACGAAGAAAATCGGACCTAAGGTAAGGGAAAATCTCGCAATCTCATTTTTATCCGAGATTGTTTATACTTCAGAATTAGCTGGGGAATATTTATCATCCACATCCATGTTTCCTCAATATGTAAAATTATTTTAACCTCCTACAATTTTTTAAATCCAATTTTACCCTTTGGTGAGTAAAGGATATGAAAGGAATCTTTTTTCGTTTTTAGTACGAGGTACATTTTTACTTTTCCGACCAAAGTATGAGAAGAATCTTTTTTTTAACTTGTACCGCATGAATAAATTTTTATGATTTCATAGAACATTATTTCCATGAATATTTCTTTAAAATTTTTCCAGTTTATTTGTATTCAACTTCTTTTAGTTTAAAAGTGTATGACATGTTAATAAAGGAAAAATGTTTTTGAAGTAGAAAGGATATTTTCCTCAAGAATGGAGTTCAAGTGTTTTATCAAAATTATTTTCCATGTAAGATAATATAGGGTTCTGTTTTTATCCCTATTTTTACATTGATTTGATTATGTTATGATGGAATCAATTTTATGATGTTCTTTTATCTTATATGGATTATGATATTATGGCATGATGTTTAAGAATCCCATTTTTATTACATGGGTTATGCTATGATTTATGATTTTGTGGCACACATAAGAACGGTTTCATTATGAGATGGGTTGGACCTATATATCCCTCTAATGAATTGGGTAAAGATTTATATCTAATGAGATAGACATGGCTGGAATGGCAGGTTAATCTGGTTCAGTGATATAGGACTGAAACGAGGAGTGAACTTGGTTCAGAAATGGACTTTGTCCACTAGGATAGTCTTGGTAATGAGTCTGGACTACCGAGAAATGACTCTCTATGATTATATGTGTATGACAAAAAGTTTCATGATTGATGTTATGATTATTGGGATTACATTTTACTACTATAATTTATCCCATGTTATGATATTATGTTCTCTTTTGTAGGTTAAGATTTTTGAAATTATATGTTCTTATGAATATGATATTTCTTTTGATTACCCTTACTGAGCATTTGAGATCACCCTTTTGTATGTTTTATTTTCCCCAGGTCAGGAATAAAGGTATTAAGTAGGATATTCCAAAGAGACTCTAGATATGATGAAATAAATAGGAGACAATGTAGATTCTTTACCAGTCGTTTATGTTTCCCAGTTTCTAAAGACACTATACCTATATGGTCCTATCATGGTTTTGTTATATGTTGTAATAATTACGCTTCAATTATAAATTAATAACCATATATGTAAATTACGGGTCATTATTGTTGGTATCAGAGGAAAGGTATAGTCAACCTTTGGAAACTAGGATGTGAAATCCTTAGTAATAACTCTAAGGATATGTCTAAACATAGAACACAATATTAGTGTTTTAGAAATGGCCATGAACAACCTATGATAAGACCTAAAGTGTGAAATTGTATTCTTGATTATGTGGTTTTCCTATTATGATTATTGTTGCTCACACTATGCTTCTTGGTTTTAGTCAATGGCTGGAACCCGAATGAACCGTGTTAATGCTGAATGCAACGAGCAATGAAATGATTGTCCCCTTGAGCAACCAAACATTATGGGAGATGGAATGAAAAATCTTGTAGCCATGCTCACGAAACTTTCTCAAGCTAGGAATCATGAAGGACTTCCAAACTTGAAAATGAAGAAGCAACATTCTGTTGAATCCTTCATGAGGCAGTGTCCACCTTCATTCAACGGGTCTTCTGATCCATTAGTGGTTGAACAATGGATTAGTGCCACTGAAAAGATATTTTCAGTCCTGTAATGTTCTGAACATGATAAAGTCATCTTAGCAGTATATCATTTGGAAGGTGAAGTTGATCAATGGTGGAATCTTATTAAGAATATGAGGTAAAGGGATGAAACTAAGTCCATGGAATGGGATGAGTTCAAGAAATTATTTTTCAATAATTACTTCCCTTATATTCTTCGAACAAAGATGGATAAGGAGTTTCTTGAACTGAAGCAAAAGGATGATGAATCAGTTGGTACCTACGAAGAAAATTTTACAAGACTTGCAAGGTACGCTTATGGAATTATTATCCAACCTGAGAGTAAGATCAATCGATTATTTAGTGGCTTAAAACCAAGTCTTCAAAGGGTGTTAGCCATAAGGGACTTCAATAGCTACGAGGAAACTGTTCAATGTGCTCTCAAGGTTGAGATGTAGATTGGAGTAATCCATCAGTCATATGGGTTTGATAAGAAGAGGAAAATTGAATTCAAAGGGAAACCTAAAGATCACAATGAAAAGAAGATGAGTTTTCCATTATGCTCAAAGTGTGGAAAGAAACATGGAGGGAATTTTCTTAAAGGGGAAGTAAATGTTTTATGTGTGGAAAAGTAGGTCATCAGGCAGTTGAATGTCGAAATAATGGGAAGAAGATGTTGAATGATGTGAACAAAGAAAGGGATACACAGAATGCACCTCCTACACTTCAATGTTTTAAGTGCAAGGAAATGGGTCATTATGCCAATCAATTCCCTAATCCAAGGTTTATTGTTGATGATCGACGTGAACAAACTATTAAGGCCAAAGACAAAGGAAAGTCACATGAAATTTCTATCGGTGATGTGGAGTACGATAATGAAGTGGTGAAAGGTACACTTACCATCCACTCTAGAGTAGAAAATGTTTTATTTGATTCTGGATCCACCCACTCTTTTATTTATGAATAATTTTCTTAGGGTATTTTCGTACTACCTCAACAATTAGATGTTGAGTTAGCTGTGAAAACTCTTAATGGCACAATGGTTGTATCAAAAGTTTATAATTCTTCTCTAATTAAAGTTTGTGGTAAAGTTCTTCCTGCAAATTGTGATCCTTCCTATAGTGGAATTTGATGTGATTCTTGGCATGGATTGGCTTTATTTATATGGAGCTCATATCAATTTCCAAAGAAAGGAAATCACATTTAATATTCCAGATCAATCTACTATCATCGATCAATGAAAGGATAAATATAACCTTCCAGTGGAAATTTCTTCCATATAATGGGTCTTGATTCCAATAAATAAAGGTTATTTATCTCAAATGGTTGGAGAGAAACTCACGATTAAGAATACTCCCATTTTACGAGAGTTTTATGATGTCTTTCCGAAGGAATTACCAGTTCTTCCACCAAATCGTGAAGTTGAGTTTTCAATAGAACTCATACTAGGTGATATGCCCATTTCAAAAACACCTTATAGAATGGCCTTAATTGAGTTGCAGGAATTGAACAAGAAACTCCAAGAGAATTTTGATAAGGGATTCATACGCCCTAGTTCATCACCTTGGGGAGCACTTGTTCTATTTGTTAAGAATAAATATGGATCAATGAGACTCTGCATTGATTATTGATAACTTATCCAGATCACTATCAAGAAAAAATATCCTCTCCCACACATTGATGACTTATTTGACCAACTATGCGGAGCTGAATACTTTTCCAAGATTTATCTTCATTAAGGGTATCATCAATTAAGGGTTAAAAAAGAGGATATACCAAAGACGGCATTTCGTACAAGGTATTGACACTATGAATTTATAGTGATCTCATTTGTTCTTACTAATGCCCCTGCTATCTTCATGGTTCTAATGAATAGTGTTTTAGAGACCATCTTGATCAGTTTGTTCTAGTCTTTATAGACGATATTCTTGTCTATTCAAAGAGCAAGGAAGAACATGAAGATCACTTGAGAATTGTATTAAAGACCCTAGGAAATGAGAAGATTTATGCCAAATTTACCAAGTGTGAATTTTGGCTTCAACAGGTTTCATTTTTGGGTCACATAATCTCAAAAGAGGGGATATCTGTGGATCCAGCAAAAATAGAGGTTATCGAAAGATGGCCGAGACCAACAACAGTAACTGAGATCCGAAGTTTTCTTGGTTTGGCTGGATATTATCGACATTTTTTGGACAATTTTTCAGGATTATCTAATCCACTCACCAGGTTGACTCGAAAAGGAGTTAAGTTTGTGTGGATGGGGGAATGTGAAGATAATTTCAAGGAGTTTAAAAGAAGGTTATCTAGTGAACCTGTGCTCACACTACCTTGTAGTGGAGAAAGGATTTTGATCTACAGTGATGCCTCCAAGAAGGGATTGGGGTTTTTTCTCATGCAAAACGATATGGTGATAGATTATGCCTCACGACAGTTGAAAGTCCATGAGAAAAATTACCCAACTCATGATTTAGAGTTAGCTGCGGTAATCTTTTCATTAAATATTTGAAGGCATTATCTTTATGGTGAAAGGTGTGATATTTATACTTATCATAAAAGTTTAAAATATATTTTCACACAAAATGAGTTGAATATGTGCCAAAGAAAATGGTTGGATTGTTGGAGTTGGTGGCCTTTAACCAAATACTTTGTAATTTATTCATTAATAAATGCCTTATCACATCTTGATTATTCTTCTGCGTGACAATGCATGTGATAATGTCATAAGGATAGCTATTGCATTAATGGGTCATAGCGGATCCCGGCTATGTTGAGAACTCGGAAGTGCCATAACAATGTTCTTGAATATATGTTCTATGGCTGGATGATATTATTTGAGGGACACAAATAATACAGGTCATTAGGGGTGAGAACTCATAAAACTGTGAGTCACCTTCTCATGGTGCGCGCCCTTGGTAATATCCAGGAGGATACTATGAGAACGAGACCCGCCAGTCGAAAATCCACATTTCATAGTGTCATTGGATGTTCCTATCTGCGGACGTGTGTATTGGTCCTTAAACTTTAATATTATTATTAATGGGTATTACAACTCGTGCACTTAGATGTATTGACGAAAACTGTGACGATGCACTATTCGCAGTGAGGTAAAATACATTGGGTGTGTCATGAGTAATACTGCATTAATAGAAAATGTGAGAAAGGATTTTTCCCTTCTATTCTATAACAGAAGTAGATATCTCAGGCCCTTTGATGGAATTGATATAGCCTGAATAAATCCATGGCCTTGGTAAGGTATGGGCGAGCTCAATTCCGGGAAGTCAAAGAAAGAATAATCAAGCACATGGGTTGATGGCACTAGCATGCAACCCGCTTGATTGGAGATATCAAGACAAAGGGATTATATTACACGGTATGTGTTCGTAGGAGGTGACACGTCATTGCGGCGTTAACTTCTTCCTTTATGGGCGCCTTGGCGTGTTGCTAGACGCTAACCTTGGACTTTAGGCAGGCTCCACCTAATGCCACTGAGAAAGAGGCCTAGAGGGTCACACACTAAGTGTGTCCATGTATCTCAGTTAAATATTAATTTAACAAGTTAAATAAATATTATTCCCGACTTTTGTTTAATAATTATCTAAGGATGCCTGATCGCATTTATTTCGACACTAGTTATTCGAGAGAATATATTGTGGGGGAAATAATATATATAATTATTAGCGAGTAATGCAGTTACATTTATTTAAGAAATAAATATCCATTACTCAAGGTCTAATAAATATGGTGGAGGAAATAAATAAAATTGAAAAATAAAAGTACACGCCGTGTATATTTATATACACGCCGTGTAGTTTGTTTTTTTTGGGATTCGTGAGAAAATATTGTTTATTTAATTAAATGATATTAAATGTATTATTTTGGGAACATGTCAAGTAATAATGATGGTCAACAGTCATTATTAAGACATGGGGTATTACTAAGAATTAAATGAAATGATTAAATGCTTTCGGGCAATTAATTCATTTTATTATTCTAAGTATTATAATCCCAAATTACATTATTCTCATTGAGAAAGAGCAATTGTTGTGCACAATGGATCTGGAAATACTCTCAATCCAAGAGAGAATTTACTTTCCACCAAGAATGCCCTCAAGTTATGATAGTGAGATCCTCCACTGGATCAAGGCTGTTGAAGGCGGACATCACAAGCAAAGGCTCTTCCACGCTAGCACCCAGAGATCCCTTCGGCGACGTCCAGAGATACGTGGCACACGTGTGGATCACCTCTATAGGAATCCTACACTTGGATTCTACGACACAACGACGGATCACAAGATCGTGACCGGAGACTCCAACGAAGAAATAATTCCATCGAGGTAATTCTTATTAATTAATTAAATTAATTATAACCAACATATGATGATCCTATCTCAATGGTTTTGGGAATCTTCTTTTCTTTTTCATACTTCGTTCTAATCTGAAGATTCGGAGTTTTATATCATGATGGATCTCGGATTGAACGTCGTTCAATGCTAAAATTAAAGTTGGGAAAACCCACCAACGCGCTTCTGTTGCACCCGGAACCTACAAGTGGTATTATAGGGGTTCATATCATTGATTATATTTATTTATTTTTTCATTGGTGATTTACGTATTTAGTAATTTAGTTATTTCAATTCATGTTTAATCATTCTGGGAATATGAATATCGAGATTTGTTCATCCTCCCTCATTTCTCGTTCACCTCATAGAAACGAAATTTTTCTTTTAATTTTGATTAAAAAAAAATAGAGGAACTCATCCGAAGGATCCAAACGTTTCTGGCCATACAACACCAGAATACACGGTGTGTAGTCGGAACTACATGTCGTGTATTGGATTCTTTCTAAGTATTTAAGACACCGTGTGTTGACCAGAAATAGGTGGAACACGGTTTCTGGAATACACGCTTTGTGGTCCAATGAACACGACGTGTAGTCCCTTCGGGTTAGGGTTGGGCTGTGTACTCCATACACGGCATGCCCGACTGGAAACCATGTAACGCGGAAACTACACAGCATGTGTCCCACTGTACACGCCGTGTACTCTGAAAATTTCAGAAGTACATTAACACGCCATGTCCCCGGGCATGTACTTCGGATGGACGGTGAAGAAAAGTATACGCCATGTAGTCAGAACTACACGTCGTGTACTCACCCAAATTATGCAGATTTATTAAAATTTATTATTATATTATACAAACCCTTGAGATGTGTACCATGGTGTAGGCGTAAATCTGAGGCACAACACCTGATAGTTGTTTTATATATATGTGTTTAATTTAACATCTGTGTAATGAATGGGAATTCATCGGGTTGCCTCCAAGGTACAGGTTACGTACAAGGATAATTTTAAATGAATTTATTTGTTTAAAATTATGATGGATGAGAATCTCAAGGAAGTTTAGAAAAGGGTTTAAGATAAAAGGATTGATTAATTAAAGATAATTAATTAATTCGAGCATGATTTATCTTAAACAGGATCGATTAAAGAATTGAATGCTAGTTTTATTTATACGTAAATATCGTTGCATGTATGGATGATCATGAGCTAGATCGAGACCTTCGTATATGAATGGTTCCTTTTAATTTATTTATTTAAATTAAATTTGTTGGCCTACGAGCCATCTCCTCATTAATATATAGGGCCTGCGCGCCGAGGGGTTCTTTTATGTAAAACCCCTTTTTACCCCTCAACTATGTGTGAGATAAATGCATATATAATGGATGGAGCTCCCAACCTAGTGGTGGCGGCTCAAGTCAGGAGCCAAGGTGAAACCAATCCAAGGAGATACAAAGGTGGACATGTGGAAAGCTATAAACACGAACCTGAAAGGTTCAAGGTGTTTCTCCCCTAGGTCTTGGGTTAGTTTATCAACCGCTAGATAAACTAACCAATAGAAAATCTCATGATCATAACATTTATTTTATTTCTATCAGTTTCATGGTTTATTTATTGTGGGTGTGTTGTCACGATCACACAATTAATGAATTAAACGAGCATGCAAGATGGAACTAAAATAAATCTGGCTTATACGTAAATATTATCTTAGTCATGGTTAATCACTTAAGTATATACCACTTAATATTAACAAGAATGTAATCAAAGATAATAAAATTTCAATTTACGTATAAGGATAAAATCCCTCAAAAGAAATATTAAGTCGGCATATCCTTCCATAATCATGGTTAGAATCGAACCATAGTTCAAAGTGCTTAACCAACCCTAGTTGGGGTGATTTCAATTATCGGGGAATTCTAATTCATGGTTTTGGGTTGACTTGACTTGGTTCGCATCAGGGGTTGACTGCCACAGTAGGACTTGGTGTGACCAAGAGGCAAAGGTTGAGGAAATCCAAAAAGGATTTCAAGATTGGGGAGTCCACTCAGCAAATCAAGGGGTTGCGAGTTAATGTAGTTGGCATTTGGAATGCCTACCTAAAACCCTTCAAGTTGCTTGACCAACCCTAGTTGGGGTAATGCAAAGGGAAATATGGATCCTTGCCACTAGAATATTCACGCAACAGAATATTCCAAAGTCAATGGTGAGGGCTATTGGATTTAGATAAATTAGAGGCAGACTAATAAGTATTAATTTATTTATTTGTCTCAATTTTTGTAATAATGTACTAAACCTTTACTCATATTAATTTGTAGGAACGACAAAAAAATTAATTCAAACATATCATTGCTCACCATAATCAAAAAAGAAAACCTTCTCACCAGCACTAATTTCCAAGAGTGGAAGGGGCATTTACGCATCGTCCTTTGCCATGAAAGGAAATTGTATGTGCTGGAAGAGCCTATTCCAGTTGTGCCTGGGAAAGAGGCTAGTGACGAGGAATTATCTCTCTACATGAAACACATGGATGATGCCACATATGTCCAGTGTTTCATGCTATTGGCCATGTCTAATGAGCTCTTGAAGCAACATGAAAACATGGATGTGTATAGCATGATGTCTCACCTTAAAGATCTCTACCAAGAGAAGGCGAGACAGGAGAGGTACGAGATCTCTAATTCTTTGTTTACCACGAAGCTTGGAGATTCTTCCCCAGCAGGGCCTCATGTAGTCAAGCTTATTGGCTACATTGAACGTCTGGACATCTTAGGGATTAAATTCTCAGATGAGTTGCATACATATCTCATCCTATCATCACTGCCAAAGACCTTCTTTAGCTTCATTGTCAACTATAGCATGTGCGGCAATGAGAAGAGTTTATCGGAGCTTTTGACCTTGATTCTCCTGGTAGATAAGGACATGAGGTGTAATAATCCCGCGGTCCTTATGGTGAACAAGAAAAGGAAGGACAAGGTAAAGGGGCCAAAGACTTATAAACAGTCTGAAGCCCCCGAGCACCATCCCTCCAGGAAGGGGAAGATCCAGAGGCAGGTCCACTGGAAGAGGAACTGCACCCAGAAGCCTGGGGATTCTAAAGGTTCATTTGTTATCAAGTGAAATATTTCTATTTCTACACATTGGGTATTAGATACAGCTTGTGGGTCTCACATCTGTATTCAAATGCAGGAACCAAGTAGATTTAGAAAGATCGCCAGAGGAGAGGTGGATCTTTGAGCTGCCAATGGCGCAAGGCTGGCTGTATTGGATATTGGAAACTACCACCTCTCATTGCTGACTGGGATGATTTTGGTTTTACATAACTATTATTATGTTCCTAGTGTTACCAAGAACATAATTTATGTATCTTGTTTGGATATGGATGGATTTGTTTTCAAATTTGGAAATAAGTGTTGTCTCTTTTATAAGAACAATGTATGTTATGGTATGGCACATTTAAATAATGGTTTGTATGTATTGAATTACGAAAACCAAGTGTTGGCAATCGATAACGAAACAAACTCACATACTCATACATCACCCAGTTATGGCATCACCACCATGGTCATGTGAACGAGAAGCGCTTGAAAAAGATCTGCCAGGATGGCTATTTAGACTCTACTGAGCTAAAACCACTTGATAGATGTCACGCTTGTTTACAAGGAAAAATAACCAATCCCCCTTTTGGAGGACAAGGTGAAAGGGCCACAAAGCTTCTAGGATTGGTACACATGGATGTGTGTAGACCATTTACAGTAGAAGCTAGAGGTGGATAATCTTACTTCATTACTTTTACTGATGATTTGAGTAGATATGGATATGTCTACTTAATGAGGTATAAGTTAGAGTCCTTAGATAAATTTAAGGAATTCAAAAATGATGTAGAGAATCAGCTTGGTAAGAAGATAAAGAAACTTCGATCGGATCGAGGTGGAGAATATCTAAACCAAGAGTTCATCGATCTTATACAGGAGTCTGAGATTCTATCTCAGCTTACTCCTTATACACCACAGTGGAATGGTGTTAGTGAAAGGAGTAACCGCACCTTTTTGGACACAGTGAGGTCGATGATGAGTCATGCGGATCTTCCATTATCCTTTTGGGGATATGCATTACAAACTGCAGCATACACATTAAACCGAGTACCAACAAAGGCGGAAAATGGAATTCCATCCAAGTTATGGAATGGAAGGAAACCCACTTTGTCTCACACACGTGTATGGGGATGCAAGGCATTTGTTTAGGCCTTCTTAGGCAAAAAAACTAGCACCTCGGGGAACGAAGTGTATCTTTATAGGATATACCAAGGAAACGAAAGGATATTACCTATATAACCCTCAAGACAAGAAAGTGATTGTCGCCAGACAAGCTGTATTTCTTGAGAGGGAGCACATCCTCAAGAAGTATAGTGGGAGCAAGATTGACTTTGACGAAGTTGATGCTCAAGATACACAGGATTTGGTACAGGAAAAAGTTCCATAGGTCCCCGTGGAAGAGGTTCCAGAAACACAAGTACTGCGTAGGATCACAAGAGAGGTAAGGGAACCAGAGATATTTGGATTCCTAGTCACCGAGGATGGTGAATCATTATTGTTGGACAATGATGAACCTCTCTCCTACAAGGAAGCAGTAGAAAGCTCAGAAGCTACAGGATGGCTAAAAGCTATGAATATTGAGAAGGATTCCATGGATCAGAACCAAGTCTGGGTTCTGGTCGATGAGCTAGTTGATGTAAAGCCTGTTGGATGTAAATGGGTATTCAAGATAAATCTGGACATGGAAGGTCAAGTCAGCACCTATAAATCAAGCTAGTGGCTAAAGGATTCAGACAACATCAAGGAATTAACTATAATGAAACCTTATCACTAGTTTCCATGTTTAAATCCATAAGAATCATACTTTCCATAGCACCTTACCATGACTACAAGATTTGGAAAATGGATGTCAAAACAGCATTCCTTAACGGGAACCTTCAGGAAGATGTCTATATGACACAACCAGAAGGGTTTGTGACAATCGGTGAAGCCAAACGGGTTTGAAAGTTGCATAAATCCATTTATGGATTGAAGCAAGCATCCAGGGCATGGAAAATTTGATTTGATGAATCCATAAAGGAATTTGTTTTCATTAAGAACGAATGTGAGCCATGTGTTTATAGACAGATTAATGGGAATGTGGTCGTTATCCTATTAGTATATGTTGATGACATATTGCTTATTGGAAAAGACGTACTAGCCTTATAGTCAGTTAAGAACTGGTTGAACAAGTGCTTCTCCATGAAAGATTTAGGTGAAGTAGCCTACATTCTAGGGATCAAGATCATTTGTGATATATCCAAGAGGCTTCTTGGACTATGTCAGGGTACATACATTGACCAGATAATAAAGTGATTTATTATGGAACAATCCAAGAAGGGATTGGTTCCAGTGTCACATGGATTACATCTTTCTATGAAAATGTGTCCTCATACACAATAAGAGAAAGATAGAATGAGTAATATCTCTTACGCTTCGGCTATAGGATCCATCATGTATGACATGTTATGTACCAGGCATGATGTTACCTATGAACTGAGCATGGTAGGTAGATATCAAGCAGATCCAGGAGAAGAACATTGGACTACTATTAAGACTATCCTTAAGTATCTGAGAAGAACTAAGGATATGTTCCTGGTGTATGGAGGAGACGAGGAGCTTTTCCTCAGAGGGTATGCTGATGCTGGTTTTCAAACAGATCAGAATGATCAGAAGTCACAATCTGGATATGTTATCTGTCTCAATGGAGGAGCTGTGAGCTGGAAGAGTTCAAAGTAGCTTTTTGTCACCGATTCTACAACGGAGTCCGAGTATATAGCAGCTTCTTATGCAGCCAAGGAAGCTGTCTGAATTCAAAACTTTTTCTAGGAGCTTGATGTGGTTCCTAGCAGTAAATATCCCATTACATTGTATTGTGATAACACTACAGTGGTGGCTCTTTCAAAAGAACCAAGGTCACATCAACGGACAAAGCACATACTCTGGAAGTATCATCTCTTGAGGGATTTTCTATCAAAGGGGTGAAGTTTCAGTGAGTAGAGTGTCTACGGAAGAGAACATGGCAGACCCCATGACTAAAGGACTATCTTAGCAGAAGCATGAATATCATGTAAGAGCTAGCGGGTTAAAGGTTGTTAGCAGTTGGCTCTAGTCCAACTGGGATTCTGTTGGAGTTGGTGGCCTAGAACTAACTACTTTGTACTTTATTCATTAATAAATGCCTTATCACATATTGATTGTTATTCTGTGTGACAATGCATGTGATAATTTCCTAAGGACAACTGTTGCATTAATGGGTCATAGCGGATCCCTGCTATGATGAGAACCCGAAAGTTCCATAACACTTCTCTTGAATATATGTTTTATGGCCGGATGATATTATTTGAGGGACACAAATAATACAGGTCATTATGGGTGAGGACTCATAAAACTTTGAGGCACCTTCTCATGGTGTGCGCCCTTGGTAATATCCAGGAGGACACTATGATAACGAGACCCGCAAGTAGGAAATCCACATTTCATAGTGTCATTGGATGTTCCTATTTTCAAACGTGTGTATTGGTCCTTAAACAATAAGATTATTATTAATGGGTATTACAACTCACGCACTTAGATGTATTGACAAAAACTATGATGACACACTATTCGCATCGAGGTAGGATACTTTGGGTGCGTCACGAGTAATACTGCATTAATAGATAATGCGAGAAAGAATTTGTCCCTTCTGTTCCATAACAGAAGTAGATATATCAGGCCCTTTGATGGAATTGATATAACCTAAATAAATCCATGTCCATGGTAAGGTATGGGCGAGTTCAATTCAGGGAATTAAAAGAAAGAATAATCGAGCACATGGGTTGATGGCACTAGCATGCAACCCGCATGATTGGAGATATCGAGACAAAGGGATTATATTACACGGTAAGCGATCGTAGGAGGTGACACGTCATTACGGTGTTAACTTCTTTCTCTATGGGTGCCTTGGCGTGTTTCTAGACGCTAACCTTGGACTTTAGGCAGGCTCCGTATAATTCCACTGAGAAAGAGTCCTAGAGGGTCACACACTAAGTGTCTCCATGTATCTCAGTTAAATATTAATTTAACAAGTTAAATAAATATTATTCCCAACTATGGTTTAATAATTATTTATGGATGCCTGATCGAATTTATTTTGACACTAGTTATTCGAGAGAATATATTGTGGGTGAAATAATATATATATTTATTAGCGGGTAATGTAGTTACATTTATTTAAGAAATAAATAGCCATTACTCACGGTCTAATAAATATGGTGGAGGAAATAAATAAAATGTAAAAATAAAAGTACACGCCGTGTATATTTATATACACGCCGTGTAGTTTTTTTTGGGATTTGTGAGAAAATATTGTTTATTTAATAAAATGATATTAAATTTAATATGTTGGGCACATGTCAAGTAATAATGATTGTCAACTATCATTATAAATACATGGGGTATTACTAAGAATTAAATGAAATGATTAAATTCATTCGGCCAATTAATTCATTTTATTATTCTAAGTATTATAATCCCAAATTACATTATTCTCATTGAGAAAGAGCCATTTTTGTGCACAACGGATCTGGAAATACTCTCAAGCCAAGAGAGAATTCCCTTTCCACCAAGAACGTCCTCAAGTTACGAGAGCGAGATCCTCCACCGGATCAAGGTGGTTGAAGGAGGACATTGCAATCGAAGGCTCTTCCGCACTAGCACCCGGAGATCCCTTCGACAACGTCCAGAGATACGTGGCACATGTGTGGATCACCGCTAGAGGAATCCTACACTTGGATTCTAAGACGGAATGGCGGATCACAGGATCATGACCGGAGACTCCAACGAAGAAAGAATTCCATGGAGGTAATTCTTATGAATTAATTAAATTAATTATAACCAACATATGATGATCCTATCTCAATGGTTCTGGGACTCTTCTTTTCCTTTTTGTACTTTGTTTAAATCTGAAGATTTGGAGTTTTATATCGTGGTGGATCTCGGATTAAACATCGTTTAACGCTAAAATTAATGTTGGGAAAACCCACCAACGCGCTTCCACTGCGCTCGGAACCTACATGGAGCTGATTAAGGATTACGACTGCTCAATTCATTACCACCCTGGGAAAGAAAACAAGGTGGCAGACGCATTAAGTCAACTAGACCATGCTAGCTTATCCATGATGAGGATCACAAAAGATCCAATATTTATGGATTTACAAAGGATGGATCTTGGAATTGTAATGGAAGGGGAAAATCTTATCTTTATCAAATGAATGATCAACCATCTATACTTGTGATTATTAAAGAGGCACAAAAATAAGGTGAGAAATGTTCATAAATTCAACCTTGATTGTGATGGGATAATAAGGTTCAGCAATCGGGTTTCTGTTCCTCCCATCCCAGAATTAAAGAAAGAGATATTGGATGAGGCTCATAGTTCTTCATTCACTATTCATCCTGGAAGCATGATGATGTATAGGGACCTGAAAGAGTACTTCTAGTGGGATGGTATGAAAAGAGTTGTTGCTGAATATGTCTCTCGATGCTTGGTTTGTCATCAAGTTAAATCTGAGAGACAAAAGTCTAAGGGGATGTTGCAACCATTACCCATACCAGAATGGAAATGGGAAAACATCATTATGGACTTTGTCACTGGACTTCCTAAAACATCCAAATGAAATAATGATATCTGGGTTATAGTTGATCATCTTACGAACTCTACAAACTTCATTTCTATTAGAGAAGATTTCTCTTTGGATCAGCTTTCCAGGATATATGTGAAAGAAGTGGTAAGATTGCATGGAGTACCACATTCCGTTATATATGATTGGGATCCGAGATTTACCCCAAAGTTCTAGCGAAGTCTTCAACATACTTTAGATACATAGTTGAGTTTCAGCACTGCTTATCATCCTCATACAGATGGTCAGTTTGAGAGAACAATTCAAACTCTAGAAGATATGTTAAGAGTTTTCTCTATGGATTTCAAAGGTGGTTGGGATCAACACCTACCTTTGGTTGAATTTTCTTATAATAATATCTTTCACTCCAGTATTTATATGGCTCCTTATGAAGCTCTCTATGGAAAGAAATGCAGGAATCCAACTTGTTGGGATGAAGTTGGGGAAAGAAAGCTATTAGGACCTAATCTTATTGATGAGATGGAAAAAATGGTCATATCTATTCAACAACACATAATACCAGCTCAGAGTTGAAAAAAAAGTTATGCCGAAAACTGAAGAAAAGACCTGGAGTGTGAAGTGGGTGATAAATTGTTCTTATGAATATCTCCTTGTAAGAGAGTAATGAGATTTGGAAAGAAGGGAAAGTTAAGCCCTAGGTATATCGGTCCTTTCGAAATACTGGATCGTGTTGGGAAGGTAGCTTACCGATTGGTGCTTCCAACGAATCTCTCTCAAGTTCACGATGTGTTCCATGTATCTCTCTTGAGAAAGTACATACTCAATCCTTCACATGTACTAAGCTCATAAGTTCTACCGCTGGAGCAAGATCTTTCTTATGAAGAACAACCAATAAGGATTCTAGATCTTAGTGAAAAATTTCTACGGAACAAGACCACATGCTTGGTGAATGTTTTATAGAGAAACCACCAATTAGAAGAAGCTACATGGGAGCTTGAGGATATGATGAGGGAGAGGTATCCTCATCTGTTTGTTACGAAGTGACGAATTTCGAGGGAGAAATTCATTTTAAGGGGGGTAGAATGTAACACCCTGATATTTTATGAGAATTATATTTTTTTATGTCTTATGTTATACGCAACATCAAAGGAATCTTTCACTTAACACAACACTATCTTGGCTTGTGTTACACACAATCGCGACCTTCCTCGATAGGGTGTGTAGTACGCTATATCGGGTATCACTAAACAACGATATATTGTTATAATATGGACTAGCTGTTATGAATAGTATTAACTACATTTTTAATTTTATAACATTATTATTCATCTTACATATTTTCTAGAACATGGTATGAGAACAAAATAATTTTTTCTGGTAAAATAAGTATTTTTCAAAAAAAGCAGTTTTGCCGCCTTTTGATGGCGCACCCACTTTAAATCTAGTTCTTGACATGTTTATAAGTTCAATTTGATAAAATAAAATTCTTCCTTGGAATAAGGATATAAAATTTTAATCTGGTTAAATTTTTCATATTATTCTGATAACTTTCATATTTTAATGAATAGTAAAAATAAGCTATATTTTAATTAAAAAAAATTCATCACAATAATTCATGTGGTTAGATTATCTTTTTAATTGGTTTTAAATTTTAATTAGAATATATTTTTACCATTTAATCTAATGTTGGTCATTTTAATTAATTTCACTTTGAATTTGGACATAAACATGTGTCGATCTTTTGATAGTTATTGTTTCTTAAAAACACGCTATTTGTTTTGATAATAGGAATTAATTTTAAAATTAATAAGTGCCACTTCTATGTTTTGAATTTGGAAAAATAAACATCATTTTTTAATTCAGAATATCAAATATATCTTAGGCTTAATTTTTGGTATTTTTCTGAAAAACTTCATTTTTTGATGAATATTGAAACCACTTAGTGGTAGTTAAAAAACTGACTCTTTCATTTAAATGTAATTTTACCACTTCTGTGAATTGAATTTCAAAAATCCTACATACATGGTTGTTATCAAGAAGTAAAATTTGGTACAATAAGATGAAAATAATTGTTGATAAATAGTAACTTTTGACTTTTATTTACTGCGGTTAAAGGTAAATAGGGTAATTCAAGGTTAAAATAATATTATAATAATTCAAAATTACCTTAACACTTGTCCTAACCTTATTGGATGATTATTGGATGACAATGGGCATCCTCGGGTATATTTTGGGACACCATTGAGCCACTTGGTAGTGATAATGACAATTTGGATTAATTAATTCATTGTAAAGACATAATTGACATTAACAAAAATCATTTAGTAATTAATTTTTATAAAGGGATATATAAATTATCTTCTTGACTATAAATATTAATTGGAAATCTAAAACTATTTCCTACATGGTTGAGTTTTTTTTATAATTTTTAGACATCAAATAAATTAAATTATTTATGACACAATAATAATGCAGTATTTACCTCATAAATAAATGATTTAAATAAATTAGATTATAATGATTAAAATATTATCCAAAACATGTACAATTCTGATTGGATGATTTTATTTCGACCATGAGTCATCTTATATTTATCTTTAATGATTTTTTGACCTTCTAAAACCTAAGATAAGTTTATAATAAAATAATACTTTCACACCTTCCAAAGGTGCCCCTCTCCTCCCTTTATAAAAGGGCACCTCCTCCCTCTCCTCTTTACACAACATTGAGCCTTCAAGATCGGCCAAACCCTGAGAATTACTCTTCTAAACTACACTATTAATATTCTATAGGACCTGGTATTCTTCAAAGATCAAAATTAGTGCCCTTAGAGGAGGTTTCAAAGAGGCATGTCGAAGAAGAGGTAATATCTGTTACTGATTCTTTCAAATTTATTTCTTCTTCTACTTCCTCTTCATTAGTTGTTTCATTATGATTTAATAACATCAGTATCAATAATATACTTATATGTTATTATAAATATTAAACAACCCTATTTCACCTTCTATCCATCCTACGGAAAATGAAATCACCACGCGTGCGTACGTACGGAATACCATCTCCACGTCGTGGTGTAATCTGTTTTCCACCACCACCTTACTTGGATGGGTATAATGGTGTAAATAATAACTATATTAGATTATTGTAAAGTTATATTGATTATTAAATATTATACATACACTTAAATACAATTCCACGGTCATGGGAATGATATCATCGCTCGTGCGTACGTACGGCCTACCATCTCCACGATGTGATGTGACTCGTTCTACATGATCTTAAATGAATAATGATTATATAAATGAATTGAATGAATAAATATGATATATATTACACTAATAACATTCTATAAATGAGTTATCTATAACCTAAAAATAATAATAAGAATTTATTCGACAAAACATGCATAAGAACATAAAGCAATGAACACCCGAATATAAAGTAGCAATGAAATATTACTAATAAGAAGATAAGAACATGACCATATATGATATCATAACAATGAATATTATTCTGTAATAAGTCAATGACATTATTTAAATCATTATACAGGAGGTTTGGATACGTACGAAACAAATCAGACCTAAGGTAAGGGAAAATCTCACAATCTCATTTTTATCCGAGATTGTTTATAATTCAGAATTTACTGGGGAATATTTATCATCCACATCCATGTTTCCTAAATATGTAATATTATTTCTAACCTTATAAAAATGTTTAGTCCAATTTGACCCTTTTTTGAGAAAAGGATATGAAAGGAATCTTTTGTCGTATTTAGTATGAAGTACTTTTTGACTTTTCCGGCCAAAGTATGAGAAGAAGCTTTTTTTAACTTATACGGCATGAATGGATTTTTATGATTTCATAGAAAATTATTTCCATGAATCTTCCTTTACAAGTTTTCAAGTTTATTTTTAATCAAATTCTTTTAGTTTAAAATTGTATGACATGTTAAGAAAGGAAAAATGTTTTTGAAGTAGAAAGGATATTTTCCTCAAGAATGGAGTTCAAGTGTTTTATCAAAATTATTTTCCATCTAAGATAATATAGGGTTCTGTTTATATTCCTATTTTTACATTGATTTGATTTTTTTATGATGAAATTAATTTTATGATGTCCTTTTATCTTATATGGATTATTATATGATGGCATGATGTTTAAGAATCCCATTTTTATTACATGGGTTATGCTATGATTTATGATTTTGTGGCACACATAAGAATGGTTTCATTATGAGATGGGTGGGACCTATATCTCCCTCCAATTAATTGGGTAAAGATTTATATCTCATGAGATAGACATGGCTGGAACGGAAGGTTAATTCAGTTCAGTGATACAGGACTGAAATGAGGAGTGAACTCGGTACAGAAATGGACTTTGTCTGCTAGGATAGTCTTGGCAATGAGTTTTGACTACTAATAAATGATTCTATATGATTATGTGTGTATGCCACAAAGTTTCATAATTTATGTTATGATTATTGGGATTACATTTCACTACTATGATTTATCCCATGTTATGATATTATGATCTATTTTACAGGTTAAGATTTTGGAAATGCTATGTTCTTATGAATATGATATTTCCTTTTCTTACCCTTAATGAGCATTTGAGCTCACCCTTTTTTATGTTTTCTTTTACCCAGGTTAGGAAGAAAGTTATTAAGTAGGATATGCCAAAGGGACTCTAGATATTATGAAATAAACGGGAGAGAATGTAGATTCTTTACCAGTCGTTTATATTTCCCAGTTTCTAAAGACACTATACCTATACGGTCCTATAATGATTTTTTTATATTTTGTAATAAGTACGATTCAATTCTAAAGTAGTAACCATGTATGTAAATTATGGGTCGTTATAGTAATTTTTCCCCATGTGACATCAATCCTTTGGCAGAGAGTACAAGGTCATATTTCAACGAAGCCTTGTATATGTAATTCTCATGTGCCATTAAACCTTTGGCATTGAGAACGAGGTCATATTTCAACCAAGCCCTGTATATGCAATATTAACACACAACATATATTACCAACGATCAATCCAAAATAAACCTTTCAATAAAATTACCTTTTTATTGAAAAATATTTCCGTTAAATCCATTTCAATTCCAAATCATTTCAACTCCAAACCATTTCAATAAAACTCCATTTTTATTGAAAATCATTTCTATTAAAAACCAATTTTTCATCAACCATTTAGGAATTCTAGAAAATCCATATTTTAAAATCATCTTTAAAAATTAAACCCCCTTTTTTCACAATGATTCACCAAGATCACGCAATTCACAAAAACCATAAATCATCCCAAATGAATATTTTTCCATAAATTTCACAATAAATAAACCATTTTTTCTAATTCAATAAATTATATCAAGAGGAGTTGAGAGATAAGCTGCCTACCTTGAAGGTCTTGACGAAACTTTAACAACAGACGAAGAATGCCCTAGAAAGCGGGTCGATTCTCCAAAAGTAGCCTTAGTTCTCTTATCCTAGCAAGATCATGACTCCATATTGAAATATTTGGCATCAAAAAACGTATATATACCCACTATAGGTTCATATCTGAGAAATAATGGGGATCGGAGAAGTAGATCTAAGCAGATCTAAGAAATCATGACAAATCTGTAAAGAATAGTGACATACCTCAAGAATTGGACTCGAAGTCACCAAGGGAAGGCTCTAGAATTGCTTCAACTCGTTTTGTAAGGGTTATCCAGCCTTCTAGGGAGATTAATATCTAATTAGGGGAATTTTTAAGCAATAAAGAAATAAATAGAGCAAAAAACGAGCATGCTCCTAGAAAATAGGATCTAGATTTGACCTCTGTGCAAGATTTGACCACACGGTTTGTGCCAATCGTGTATGGATCGTGCGACCTTAATTATTGTCCCAAAACTCTTTACAAAACCCCCAAACTCTCCCATCCTTCACCTTTACCCTTTTTATATAAGCACATTTTTTTATGGAAACACCCCAATTTATGGAAACAACCAACATTATGGAAATATCCAAATTTATGGAAACAACACACATTATGGAAAATCTATATTTTTTGGAAAAACTCTATTTTATGGAAACTATCTATTTTATGAAAACTCTTTATTTTATGGAAACATTCTATTTTATGGAAACTCTCTATTTTAACACACACGAAATTAAAAAAACGTGAGGAAAGGGGTTATGTACCCGAAACCGGGGGTACTACTTGTGAAGTTTTATGGGGCATGAAATGGTCATTTATAGTACGTGATCAGGTAAAATTTCAATGTAGGGGGCTTGGGTTTCTCACTATAGGGGTCAGAGGTCCTATACTATTGGAAATAGAGGCTTTAGTGAGGAGAAGTTTTAGTGATCCTTTAAGTATTTGAGGCTATGGTAAAACATTTAACTTATGTTGAGACTATCAAGGGTGTACGTTTAGTGCATAGTCTATAGATGTGAATCTAAGGCTAGGCTTGGGTTGTGTGTTAATAAATTGACAGGTGATTATCACTTATTGGCTATATCAGTATATTCCATTTGAGTATAACTACAAAAATCATAACCCAGAGTTGGAAGTGTGGTTTTTTCACTTTTTGGTTATAAAGGTGAAACGTTATCCATTGTTTTTTTCTAGATAACCATAGAGGAAAGAGTATAGTTTTTTTTCACAGTTTATGGTGTTTTATCTTCTTTTTGTTTATCATATGAGTGGTTCTCAGTTGTGCGACATAAATTGTGATTTTATACATGAAAATTAATTATAAAGTAATTCCCTAGGTAGATTCCTCATGTAGGGTACCATAATGTCCCTTTTTGTAGGGTAAAACAGTGCATCTAGTCATATTATGTGGGGAGGTGGTGATGTGGTTTCACACTTTCCTTGGTCCATATATCTTCTGTGGTGAATATGTATAGGGTTATTATCTTATGGGTAGTATGAGAAGGACATCAAAGTATTGAAATATATTTTTAGAGACCAAGAGTGTGAGACATTACCCAAAGTCGATTGGACAATGTGGATTTAACATGTTATTGGTTTTTGTGTTGTGGTGGAATAGGAGCTCAATTTCCCCCCTTCCCATGCAATATTATGATTTTCAGGATGAAAATCCTTAAAGGAAGGGAGAATTTAGCGACTATTTTTTTACCTTTAAGGATTTTTAATATTTCTAAGAATATTTCTGAATCCAGATTCTTGGTTGATGTAAGATTATGGGGCCCATAGAGCCTTAGAGTGGTGATATTAAAAATATTAAATATATTTTATCACATATAATATTTTTCAATGAAAGTGGAATAATACATTGTCAGTGTCTCGGTTAAAAAACATGAGACTAGAGTTAATTTTAGAACATGTTTTTAACCCATGGTGAAACATAAATTTGGTTAGTTTAGGGAGCCTAGTTAGTGGCGAATGTTGGAGATGTGTTAACTAAAGGATTATTAATTTTATAAAATTAAAATTTTAAACCTACCACCCCCCATTTGGCACCCACATTTTGCATAGGTGGTGATGATTTCTCCCTTGGAAATGGATTACATTAAGAGCATCCAAGGGAGAGAGGAGGTGTTTTCATACTTTGAGATTGATGATGATCTCTCTCATATTGTGCTATAGTAGCTTCAGAGCGTC
This sequence comes from Viscum album, assembly GCA_963277665.1. Taxonomy (NCBI): domain Eukaryota; kingdom Viridiplantae; phylum Streptophyta; class Magnoliopsida; order Santalales; family Viscaceae; genus Viscum; species Viscum album. Next base: position 296,922,617 of record OY728137.1, on the reverse strand, counting down.
AATTTTCCCCCAGATCTTCTCCGTTTTTTCATAAGGTAGTAAGTTATGATTTTAAAGTCCTAATCCCCCTTTAGATTCATTTTTTAGGTAAGTAGTTCCATTTTTGGCTACTGAAGATCTCACAGGGGTCGATACAAGGGAATTTTGGGTAAATGGGGTTTTGGGTGAATTTTATGGATTTTCCTTGTTTAAATTCTAATCACATGATATGTAAGGATGGATCACATTCCTTTTATTCTTCACATTTAAGGAAGAATGTTTTTGATAAATATACATCATTTATTAGACATACAATCCATGTAGTGTTCTTTAGACATGTGTCTAAAGACTTGGGCATAAATTTAGTGTCAAAGAACATGGTCATGTAGTAGTACATGACCAAAGTACATGGACATGGCATGATTACACAAGCATGGTCTCAAGGACATGGGTCGGGCCTAGGTGAGGTGAGACATGATGTGTACTTCATGTTCAAGATTTATAAAACTCCATAGCCAAAAAACCCATGTGGTATAGGACACGAGATGATGTTTAGGTGGGGTCACATGCCATGTTGACACTAGTACATTCCATGTAATTTTCTTAGAGATTTCCAACTTGTCTATCTCCTTACTTGGGACTCCAATCTAGGCCCATGGGCAGCCTATCTAGATAATCCTTTCTTGTAGAACACAGTAGTATTATCTGTAGTGAATTATTAGATGCGATGTGGTGTGATTACCAAAATACATTATTCTAGTGATGTTTGACCATGCTTAGTGATTAGGATGGATTACTGGAGAGCTTTCAGCATCCTTATACTTTAATTTCGTATAGAGATGTGTGAAGTATAGGATTTTTATGTTGGTAGAGTGGTACTAACCAATTAACATGTCACGGTTACTCTATGGTGACAGTGATATGATGTGAGGTGTGGGTATCATGATGATCCTTTCCTAAACCCTTGACCTCTATTGGAGATAAGTTTGGTTTTTTAGAGATAGGATGGGTCAAGTACCGCCCTGTCCTAACAGGTAATGGGTTTCCCTTTCCTCTTGCACTAGTAGAGACTAAACTCCCCCAAAGAAGTCGTGGGTCCTCTACCCAAAGAGTGGTTCTCCCAAGTTATTACTCTCCTATTGTTTCAGGGTTGGGGGTCCTATATATCATTTATAAACATATAAATAGAACTACCTTACACATGGGTTTAGGTCCACTATCTACTGAGTGGTACTCCCCCATCTTCAAGCTTCAGTGGGGAGCAGTTCCCCCATGGGAGTTGGAGATTCTTCATCTATGGAGCACACTTGTGATGATTGGGACACTCCCCTGGATATATTTGATACCTAGTAAGGAGTTATCACTCCCATGATCTATTAAGGTGCAATAATTTCTATATGGGTTTTTCATTGGGTTCACAAGATGGTTATGAGTTAATACTCCCTCCGTTGTGGTGTAGTGATGAGGTGCGAGTTCCTCACATATCTCATTGGTAATTATTCACATGGTGCTAGGTTAGTATTGATTACTACCTCATATAATAGTGAACTGTAGAGGTTTGAACCTCTATACAGACATTCTTATGATCTTGCGTGGGATGTAAGATGGTAGAGACAAGATTTCTGGTTATAGGCACCAGAGATGGACATAGAGAGCTATAGACTGACTCATCATTCTTAGTTAGGCTTTGGAAATGGAGATCCAATTTCCTCTTGGTTTTGGTTTCATAGAGAATATCTATTTTGGGTTGAGTTAACCAATACATATGAGTTTGTTTTGAACTCTTGAATGATTGTGTGGAGGTCTCTCCCCTTTATTCTGGGGTTTTGGGTCGCCTACTAGGTATGTTTATACTCACCCCTACATGGGGTTTTCCTGTGTGTGTTATTTATCATCCAAATGAACATAATGAATGTGATTATATCACTGGTCTTGTATTTGGTGGAGCATAGAGGTTCTTGGTACAAACCATGTACAATGGTAATCTTAGAATTTGGAGCAGAGGTCTCTTCAGTTTTCCCTATTTTCCAATTTTACCCAAATTAGGACTCTTTCCTAGTGGGGAATGAATTTTTTACATTTTACATATTTAATAAAAAAAATTACCATAATAGTTTCCTAGAGGTTGTTTAATTCAAGGTTTACACTATAGATTTTTTAGTTTTTTTATATACCTTGGCACTTTTCATGGTGATGTTGTCTGCATCTGTACGGGTTTATAGGCTAAGGTCTACCATGTATATTATATTACTACTCATAACTAGTATCCATCCCCTATAATATAGTATTTTGTATTGGGTTATGTGTTTATTTTCCTTCTACCAGTGAGGCGGGTCCCAGTTGGTTGGGTTGGGACAGTAAGGCCTACTATCTCCATGAATGGTTTAATTTATTTTTCTATGTCTATATTTTTTAAATGACTCTAAACATGCATATAATGAATATATATGATATTTATATCCATATTGAAATTCTATAAATTATTGAACCACGATCAAAATAAAAGGACCAAAGCTACTAAACTAGAATATACATTAAAAATGAAGAAGATATCACCTGAAACAATGATATTAACAAAGAAGTGTTGAAAAAAAGATGACAAAAGGTTATAAGTAAATCGTATGTGGTATGATATATATGATAATGGTTTCCAAATATATTTATAATTAATATATACTTATTACACAATAGGTTGAAACACATACAAAGGAAGTTTCACCTAATTTAAGAGGTTTTCATCTCACTTTTATTTCAATGGGACACATTCCATATACACCACTTAAATCTATTTTGCACTGTATATACTACCCGTGAATTTATTTTATGATTATTTTTTTGAAGATTTTGTGTATTTAAATATCATATAAGTCTATTTATTTCATTGGTGTTACGATTCAAAAATTATAAAAGTTTTAACGGTTTTAATTTACAACTTCATTATTTGTTGAGATTACTTATGATTATGTTTCCGATGATGAAATATTATGATCTACGTATTGAAAAATAATTTCGTTGATTATAAACTAGTTATCTCCTGAGAATATATTTTTTCCTTTCATTTTCCTTATCTTAAGTACTCAAGATACCAAAGGAAAATTTTAAATGAAAATCAAATTTATTCCTCTCTTTAGTCAAAAAATCTTTTTTCTTCCATCTCCATATTTTCAAAAAGATATTTAAAATATTTTTTAATATTATTGAATGATTTTTTAAATTCATTGTTAAACATGTATAAATTTTTGAAATTTTTTTTAAAAGGAATCTTCTATTCATTATCTAAATGTGGTACTTTTTTTATTTTTTACAAAAAAGTGAAAGGAATGTTTTATTTTAACTTATAACATATCAATGGAATTTCCAACCATCATGACCAATAAATTTTTTGAAGTTTAATTTATATGTTACAAAGTTTATTTTAAAATAATTTTTTTACAAAATATTTTGGAAATTTTTACTTTTTTAAAGAAATTATTTCAAAGTTAAAAAAAAGTATTTTAGTCAACAAATATTCCATGTGATCTTTAAAAATCATTTTTTATGTTATATGACATCATTTTATGCTACTATAGATTTAATTGGGGTATTATCCTATTTTATTATCCTTATTATTTCTATTAATTTATTATGTTTAGGATGAAAATATGTTTGTAAAACTTATTTCTTTTTCATGGGTTATGCTATAATGAAATTTTTAAGTGTCTCTAAAACTCATTTATTTTCATGGGTTCTGATATATTAAATGTTTTTTGATCTTGTATACATATGTATAGTCTTTACTATGTAATGTTGGTTACATAATGAACATGGAATGTGGTTACATTATAACCAAGGATTGTGGTAACATTATAACCAAGGATAGTGGTCACATTATAACCAATGAGGGGTGGTACTTATATCTCCTTCCAATGTACTAGGTAGTGTTTGATATCTCATGATATAAAAAAGTCTATAATGGGGATAAAACCCTATTTAGTAAGATAATATTTCCACTATGATATTCTTGGGAGTTAACTTTGACTACTACAATTGTTTGTGGAGTGAACCCATTACACTATGAAAGTCTTGGAAATGAGCCCTAACTACTAAGGAAATTATTTTCACTGATTGTGTTCATACTGAAAAACATCTTCCTCATTCCAATTTTATGCTCTCATAGCTAATGTTATTTGATTTATTTATCATTCATGTCTTAAAAACATTCATGATTTATTCCATGAATCAATATTATGATCTATGACATGAAGGGTATGATTTTCAAATGTTATGATCATGTTCCCAAACACTTATTTTCTTTTTATTCTCATATAATCATTGATATCTCTCTTTTCTACCCTTACCGAGAATATGAGCTCACCATTTCATATGTCTCGTTTCCTCGGGTTATGAAGACAAGTATTAAGTATGATATGAATCTAAAGGGTTATAGTTATGATGAAATTATTGGGATAAGGTTTTGACATTTTATGAACAAATTGATTATATGTCCAAGTATCCAAATCCGCTAGAGTTGTATGATTTTTGAATGGTTCATTATGTTTTGTAATGAATATTTATCTATTAAGATGTGATATATTTGTATGAAGTGTATGTGTTTCGATAGTTCGTATTAGAGAAATGTATATTTATACTTTGGAATCTCGAATTAGATAACTTTAGAGTGAACTTTGGGGATATATATAAGTATAGTATGACTTATTAATGTTTTGGTAATGATAACGAATAGTCTAGGTTAAAACAAAGGTGTCATATAAAAATGTTTCATGATTTATACATGATATAAATGATTTTTCACAATTATGTGGTTTTCTAGTATGATTATTGTTTCTCACGCTATTCTGTTAGGATTCTTTAAATGGATAAAAACAACAGGAATCATGTTAATATTGAATGTGGTGGTCAATGATTTGATGTTCCTTATCAGAAACCAAGTGAAATAAGAGATGGTATACAAAACTTTGAGAATATTCCTAATCATTTTACTCATTATATGTTTAAAAATCTTAAATTTGGTGATTTTCCTGACACATCAAATAAGAAAAAATTAAATTTCATAAAGAATATAGGGGAAAAAAGATTCACCTCTAAACATGTCTAGAATGCGGGAATACGCACTGAAGTGAATTTCTTATAGGAATGGTAATATGTTTTTTTTGTGGAATATGACACAAAGTAAGTAATTACTGAAGAAAAATAAAAAATTTGGTTAATGCTATTGATGAAAATAATGGTCTCCCAAATGTATCCTCAATGATTGATTGTTTTAAATTTAGAAAATATGGGTATTATGAAAATAAATATTTTTTGGGGGAATGGTCAAGCAATGAATCAACAAGGTTATAAGATTAATGGTTTTCCAATGATGATGAATAGACTACGAATGACATATAGATAGTATGGGTTGTTTTAATAGTATATCTTATGTTAAAAGTAAGAATCATGATTAAATTTAGGTTGATGAATCTTAAAACATGATTTATATTTTATATTGTATGAAAGAAGTATTGTGTAATATGGTCATGATGCATAGTTAATGTTTTAATATAGATGTTGGATAAATTAAGTGTTTATGTATTTGGAATCAATAATTGTTTTGTATAAGTGTTATACTAAGGATATTCTGGTATTAAAATCATAAAACTTATAAGTATTGTTCTATAGTAGTTTTTCATTGATGATTTGAAAACATATTTTTAATGGCACTAATAACCAATAAAAATGATTTAGTGGTAAGGTTATATTTTTTTAGAGCACTTGATTGTTGTAAAAAATACCTAATATGTGTTTGATGTTAAGTTATTGATGTTTAGTTGGTATAAAGAAATGATTGAAATTGATAATATTGGTAATCATAAAATTGTTCGGTCATTTATAAGAATGTTATTTATGACATATTTGAAAAAGATTATATCATTTTTTGATTTATTGAACAATTTTAATATTTTTGAATTTATTTAAGAAATAAAGATTGTGTTAATTTTGGAATCATATATATTTTAATGGGAGGTTAACTTAAATTTTATGGTTATCATCATGGGTTTATAAGTTTAAGTTTGATTATAAGTTCAAATGTATCAACACCACCTTTTAATTCATTAATTGATGGCACTGTAATACTTTATTAAGGTTTAAATACCCTTAAGATTGGTATATGATTTGATGATAAACTAGTTATCAACTAATTGATAGTGGGATATTGATAAATTTATGGTTGAAAAGTGATTCATTGATAATGTGATATTTTCAGATATATTTATGTTCAGGTTAATGATTACCTTTCATGTTAGTATTTAAATTTTATTCATGATATGTTTTTATGAATTTCACAACATTATATGATTATATAGTATTTTATCACAGTAATGAATGATATTTTTTATATTTTTCAATGGGTTTAAGTATATATAACTTTTTGGTTTAACAAGTTATTTAACTAGAAAGTTTATCTATGAAGAATGAAATTACATTTTGGAAGATGGATGGTATGATACATACTTTGAGATTAAATATAGAATATCTCCTTTTTATTACATAAACTATTCATTACATGGAACAAAACTACAGATCTTTCAAAGTTTAGTTTCTTCAAAATTAAGAAAATACAAAATTAAAACATAACACATTATTCAAATCCATGTGAAATTATTCTTCATGGGTTCACTCTAAGTTACTTTTATAGCATCTCACATCCTTGGGACATACAAAAAAGTAATAGGGTGAGCATGAGCCCAATAAGAGAATAAACAAGGGATACATTTATCATATGATCATGAGGAAAATTAATAAGAGCATTAGGTATAAAAATATAACTTGATCAATAGAACATTAGAAATATCATAAAAAATAACATCAATCATAACATAAAAAATTTTCTACAATATAAAAATGAGGCATTTCTAATAATATCACTATGGTTTATAACCAAGGTATCACAAATGAAAATTACCAAGGTTATTCACCAAGGTATCATAAACCACTTAATATATAGATATTGAATTCTTTACCCAATTAAATGTAGAATTATCAGTGAACATTCTCTACAGGTATTAATTTAATATTAACCACATTGATCATAATAAATTATTTTTCAAATAATCCTAGGAGAAAAATCACGGGTTTTATTTAGAAATATTGAGTGTGTAAGTGTTTAAAGTCTTGACCATAACATAATTTTTTTATCCCAGGAAAAGGGGATATGGGTTTTGCATAAGTAAATCCCTAAATCAATACATTATAATAACATATGGGTGAATACCCATGGATAAATAAATGGTTTGGATATTCATATTATAATAATTTCTTATATAAAAGATATAAAATTGATAAGTAAATTCCGCACCATAGTGGGTATAAAACATGGATTTAGAAATGCATAAAATAAGAAAACTAAGGTCATCTATTAATAAAAAAATATTTTATAATTAATGGTATGAGCAAAATTATTAGAAAATAAATTTAAATATCTTGTATAATATGTTCACAAAAAGAATTACTTGAATTGAAAATAATATGGATGCAATTCACTTACCCTTAGGAGTTTCTCCTAAATATTAAGGACGGAACCTTGGAGGCTTAAAAATACATTGGGGGACTATTTGGGAGGAAAAGTGACCAAAAATTCAAGTGGTATGAATTGGGAGTGAAGGGGAAGGGTTAAATGGGTGGGTATTTATAGCAAAAGTAGAGGAATTATTTAATACTTTCCAAATATAGTTTTAGGAAATTTGGGTTGTGGAAAATGAAAAACCATTGGCTTACGAATATTTTTTCACAGGTTTTATACATTTGAGTCACATTTTATGACATTTTAATCTATTATAACCTAACATGATATTTAATACTTCTTTGGATGTGGATAAGTAAAGTTTCCCCAAAATAATATTTTTAAAATCAAAATTTCTATTTTCAACTTTGAAAATCCACTTATAGGATAGGAAATTGATTAAAATATATTGAAAAAAATAATATTAATCAAATAAAAAAAATTAGGACATGTATTAAGGTTAATTAATTATTACATCATTATAAAAAAAACATGAATTCATAAAACATATCGAAAACCCAAAAATAAGTTGTCGTTATTCACTTAAAAATAAAGTATTTTAGAAAATGGGAATGATGAAATAAAAAATTTAATTATAAATAGACATTTGCACTTTAATTAAATAAGTCTTGTAATTGTGACCCCTTATTAAGTTCGTGTGTGTACTAAGGGTATTGTGTGCAATGGTTATAATTTTATGAGGTTTTGCAGATAACATTGACCGAGTGGTAATATACACTAACTAGAACTTCTGCCATAGTAGATTTTGTTCAAACCTCGCTTTCTGAAGATCAGATTAAGCTTGGTCAATTGATAACCCCAATGATTCTTTCTCCCTCCCATGTTCTAGAAAATGGGATTTAAACGGAATGACTCTACTAGTAAAGGCCATGATTTATTTTTTCTCTATCAATTATCCTTTTTCATTATGACTTATAAACACTAATTTCAATTGTAAATTTATTACTGATTTTCATATTTCCCAATGGTCAAAAGGGGAAATGGTTATATGTACCAATGCCTATATTTTACCAATAATCATATTACAATTCCAATAGTCACATTTCTCCCTATAAATAACACTTCATTATTTCACTCAATATTCACTACAACTCATCCTATGTTAATATTTCAATTTTATAACATGTTTTTTGGTTAACTAATATTTTGTTTCATTTCTATAGTGTTAGTTTCAGGGGCATTGATTCTAGTAGATTAGGATGATCTATATTTTTCCATTTCATCTTTTCTTTTTTATTTTTTTTGTTCAATTTTAATGATTAGTGTTTTAATTGGTTTTGAAGATAACTAATGTAATGATCATTATTAATGAGAAATTATCTTTTTAGTTACTCAATATTTTCTACATGTATAATATTATATAATATAGCATACATTTTCTCAGGTAACAAATATCATTTAAAATTTCTAGGTTGTTACATTCTTCTTACCTTTAGAAATAGCATCCTAGAAATCTTAACTCATATTCTCGGTTGAGAATAGGTTAATGTAAATTTATTTCATTATTTCCTATGCTTCTCATGTTAACTCTTTATACATATTGTTCCTTCACAACACTTTGACAAGTTGAGTTGTCTTGTTACATAGAACTTTTTCTCTATGATCCAAGATCTCAACCGGTTTCTCCTCATAAGAGAGCACATTTCAAGTTGTACCACCATAATATTCACTATATTTGAGGGATCAGGTATGTAATTTCATGTTAGATATATTTTTAATACATCATGAACTTGATCCAGATTTGGTGGAAGTTCTATCTGATAATACATTGCTCCTCTATGGTCAATCATTTTAAAGGGTCCAATGTACCTTGGGACAAGGTTCCCTTACTTTCCAAATTATATGGCTCTTTTCTATGTTAATATCTAAAGGAAAAAATTTTATTCAAAATCTAACTCAAATTCCCTTTAACATTTGTTTATATATCTTTTCTTCACACTCTGAGTAGCTTTTATATGTTTTTGGATGGCATGTACCTTTTTTGTCTTCTCTTGCACAAGATCGGGCCAAAGTGGATTTGTCTCACCAACTTCATCCCAACAAGTAGGAGTTATACATATCTTCCCACATAGAGCTTCATAGGGTTCCATTTGAATACTTAATTTGAAGGTATATTGTTTATGAACTCAACTAATGGGAGGTATTGATCCAATCCATCTTCAAATTCAAATGATCATGTTCTCAGAATTTCCTTAATTTTCTTAATAACAATTTCATATTGTCCATATATTTGGGGGTGATAGGTCATATTTAAATTAAATTTAGTATTTAGATCATGTTGAATACTTTTCTAGAATTCATAAAAGAACCTTAGATCACAATCAGAAATGATTTAAAGTGGAACCCAATGCTTCCTTGCCACATTATGTGTACCTTTAAATGTTTTTAAAGTGATAAATATTATTTAATAAAGATAAAATGGGAATTATTGGGGAGTTTATCTACTATAAAACAAATCACATTATTTCTTTTCGATATTCTTGAGAGACAAGTGATGAGGTCCATAGTGATATTTTCCCACTTCAATGTGGGTATGGGTAGCAATTGCAATACCTCTGTAAGAATTTTTCTCTCCACCTTTACTTTTATACACACCAAGAACATTACAGTGTATTCAGAAATCCCACTTTTAATATTATCCCACCAATAAATATCATGAATTTCCCTATACATTTTTGTCCTTCCAGGATGTATAGAAAATTTAGATCTATGATATTAATCGATCAAATCATTATTTTTCTCTAAGATAGATGGAACACAAAGCCTCTTATGAAATTTAATTAAATCTTCTAGATCAATATTGATCTAAGGAAACATACCATTATTTAAAACCACTATATTATTTTTTATCAAAAGGATATTATCTTTGAGATTTATAGAACTTCTCTATTAATGATGATTGTGAAATAATTTAGTATAGGATTGATGATGTCACTTCCCTCATGGTTCCCATGTATAAAATTGTTAGTTCCTTGATCAGTTTACCTCCTTGAGTTTTCATCATTTCCATCATAACAAGGTATTTCCTACTTAATACATCGTCAAATTTTTCTTCTCCTTAAAGTGATAATGAATTAAAAATAAATAGTATTTAAGAATCTCCAACCATATCCATTGTCTCATATTCAATTACTTTAGTATAAATATATACTTAAAACTTTGGTGGTATGTGTACATATCACATCTATCCCCAAAAATATTGTTCCTTCATATTTACCGAGAAAAATGACTGTTGGTAACTCCAGGCCATGTGTAGGATAATTCTACTCATGTAACTCTAACTGTCTATATGTATAAGCGATCAGCTTTACATTTTTCATGATGAATCACCCAATCACATTAATAGATATGTCACTATAAATAATGGATCCTTCTCTAAGATAGGTAAGAGTTAGTTCAGGTTTATTAACAAATCTCTTCTTCAGTTCTTGGAAACATTCTTTACACTCCCTTGGATAGATGAACCTATAACATCCTTCTAAACTAATCAAACGATGAATATTAGTAACACTTGTAAGATGATGCAACTCTTATACATCCTTTTTCTTGGTAAGGTTAACTTATATTCTTTTATTGGTTACAATCTTCCCTATGAATGAAACTTATTATAAATAGAGTTAAAATATGATAATTATTTTGAATATCATATCCTCCCTCAAAATTTTAAATTTAACCCTTAGGTGAAACTCATTTCCCAATATAAATTTGAATAGATAAAAATTTCACCAATAAAAACTACCAATAATTTATTAAGGTAGTTATTAAAAACACTATTCATCAAACCCATAAATATATCAGGATCATTAGTTAAGATGAAGGGAATAACAATAAACTCATAATTCCCATATATTATTTGGATGACATTCTTTGCAATATCTTCTTTATTCACCCTCAATTGATGATTCGCATATCAAAGTTCAATCTTGGAGAAGAATTGTTCCCCATGAAGCTACTCAAATAAATCATGAATCCTTGGGAAAAGGTAATTTTTCATCCCTGCGGTCCCATTAATTTCTCTATAATTAATTCATAATTTCATTCATTTATACTTCTTCAAAAATAGAACTCGTTTCCCCAAGGAGATTAACTTGGTCTGATAAATCCCTTATCTAAAAGATCTTGAATTTGTTTCTTTAATTCTTTTACCTTTACATTTATCATTCTATATAGGTTCATTGATATCATCTTGCATCTAGGTATGATTTAAATTAATAACACTACCTCTATTTTTTTGGAGGTCAAAGTAACTCTTCAGTAAATATGTCAATGTATTTCTAAATCATGGGAACATTTTTTCCTTATACTTTCATTTCCTTCCCCATATTTACTAATCATATCCATATAGATGGATATGAGAGGTTATTCAAGACAAAGCTCTGGTTGGGGGATCACTCCTATGAAAATAACTATAGGTTTTCCATTAAAGACAACTTAAATTTCTTGGTACCTGAAGTTAATATTAGCATTATACTTTGAGATCCAATCCATCCCTAGCATAATGTCAAATTACACCATGGGAATGACTACAATTTTTTTATGGTATTTTACTCTCCAAAGTTAATAATATATTTCATATACACTATTAATTATATGAAAATCCCTCCTTGATTATTGATAGATTAATTTACTTCTAACAGCTCATAGATTGATTTTATATTCTTTGCAAACTTGGATGAAATAAGGGGATGTATAAAACAAGAATAAAAAAATGTACTTATTGCCTTTGACATCACAACCAGTGTACCTCCCGCCACATAATTTTAGGCATCAACTTCAATCATTATGATATAAAATACTCAAATATTCTCACTTTTTCTATACTGGGGTTGAATGTGGTATCCCTATATTATATTTATATTTGTAAATTTATTGCAAACATTCCCAATATGTCCACACTTGAATAATTTAACTTTTGGATGGGATTTAACCATATTCCCTCTTTCTTTAATATTGAGAATTTAAGTCTACACCTCACCACAATATTTCTAAGCTATATTACCTTCTCTTCTGCACTTTTATCACTTTCCACTTCCAAGAAAGTAACTCCCCATATGTTTTTCCCAAAATTGTTGCACATGATAAGTCATACATTCTTCCCCCTCTTCTATGATAAAAATTATTCCCTAAGTTTGAATACATTTCTTATAATGACCCAAGATTAACATAAAAATAAATTTCATCATTTTAAATGAATATCCAGTACATTACAATTGTACATTCTCAATGAATATAATAGTTTAGTGTATCTGGAAACTTGGAAACAATATATTCTATATGGGTAAAAGATCTAAAACATCTCCCATAAATATCTCTCACTTTAGTTACCCTACCTAAAAAATTTCTTTATAACCTAGGGAAAAGAAATATAATAAGTGGTTTGTTTAAATGCTCATTAAGGGTAAATAAAGGAAATGTGTAAGTATAACATGAACAAAGGTTACGAAACTTGATCATAACATTTAAATATCATACCCTGCATATTATAGATCATAATAAGGACAAGAAATTAATAATACATGGATCATAATAGAATTAATATCAAAAGTCATGAGAGCATAACATAGGAATAAATCATGGAATTATTGAAGTCACATGATCATATAATATGATTTATATAGTATCCAAGGAATCGCTACCAAGACCATACTGGTGTATTGGCTCACTCTCAATACCATCTTGGTATTAATGATTCACTCCCATGTCCATATTTTTATCATGAGTTCACTCCTCCTACTATCTTGGAAACCATTGTTCACTCTCATGGCTATATCAGTAGTCAAGGTTCATTCCCAATACCATTTTAGTCAATCTCATGAGATATAAATCATTACTCAATGCATTGGAGGGAGATATAGGTCCAATTCATATCATAATGAAACCATGCATACATGTTGAAAAATATCATAAATAATCACATCTTAACACATGAAATGAAATCGGTATTATAAACATATAATCATATCATAACCTATGGAAAAAAAGATAGGTTTCAAAATCAGTTCATCAAAAGAATAACCCTTAAAAGAGAAACAAATTTCACAAAAATATAACCCATTAAATAGAAACAGGTTTCATAAAAACCACGATATTAAGCATAACCCATTCATAGAAATAAAATTAAGGTCACCTTTATATCATTTCCTAGAAGAGTATGGGTAACATCAATGGATATCATTTTATACAGAAAATAATTTTGAAATATCTTTCAAAAACGTTACTAGAGAAAAATATACTTTGTTCTCTAAAAAGATATTTTTAAAACATAAAACCATTTGAAAATAATTTATTAAAACAATACCTTTAAAACTTATAAATAAGTCTTGAAATCATTTTGAAAAACTTTTTCCTTGAAAACATATAAAATAAGATTCAAAGAATTTTAAAAAACATATTCTTGGAAAACACTTTGAAATCATATAAATAAGTCTTGCATATTTTTTGAAAACCTTTTTACTTAAAAACATTTGAGAGGATCTTGAAAATATTTTGAAAACCATTTCTTTGAAATTACTTTGAAAACTAATAAATAAGGCTTAAAAACATTTTGAAAACAATTTTCCTTGAAAACCTATAAAAGTAGGTTGAAAACATTTTGAGAACAATTTTCCTTTAAAATCACTTTTAAAAACATTTTCATAAAAAATCATTTTAAAAATTAAAAGGAATATTTAAATAAATGACGATGGGTAAATCCATACATGTCATACGAGGTAAAAAAGAATATTCCTTTTTCAGGGTAAAATTGATAGAAAAATGCCTTGTTTATAAAGAGACATAAAGAATCCTTTAAAGATATTGGTAATAGAAAAAAAATTCAAAATTACTTTTAAAAATTATAGTAGAATATTACAATTTTCCTCAAAACCCTTTTTTTAAACATGGTTTTAAAGGAATATTTATTTTTGATAGAAGAGAGGGAAAAGTCAAGATTTCATGAAAACAACTTCTTAACTATATTATATACCAAAGAGTAGAAAAATGGTATCAATACAATAATATATCCTTAATTACTAGATTATAATAATCTTCATGTATGTTCTTGAGATATAGATCATAAGACTTCATCAAAGGAAGCATAAACATAAATAATCTTTAAAACTGATTATACTGTCTCAATTAACTCTTATAACATGATAACTTGGGATCATAATCTCTATGTGAGAAAAATAAAATGACATTAAACTTAAAATAAAATTATAATATTTGAATTCATGACATAACATGTAAAATGGAAGTATATACACCTCAAATGATAATTTATGCTCATAACAAAACATGAGTCTCAAAGAAGGAAAAATGAGACAAAACTATTTCACTGATTTGGTAACTTGTTAAACTTAAACCCCATGAAACAAATATCATTAAATTGATATGTGAATACCCATATACTTAAGTATAATATAAATATAATAAAATCATGGGTATTACATACACCACACAAAAGAAAAGAGTGGAAAACATAGCTTGTATCTCATGGAAATAAAAAAGTGAGATAAAATCCTGTTAACTTGTGTCTTGACTCTCATCGTACTCAATAAAACCACATATATAATAAATATAAATTTATTATAAATATTTTAATTAACCATATTATTATATCTAATTCTATATATTTTTTTATTACGACCTTATATTTATTTCTTGTAAACCATTCTATGTGAAGGTTTCACTTCAGATAATATTCATTTTGTTATTTGCATGTGTCTTAATTTGTTATATCATTGGTCCTTATAATTATATCATGATTCAAGAGTTTAAACCATGATATAAATATAATTTATATCCATTATAATTTTATTATAATATTCTATGGAATATAGAAGTGTGAAATGCAACACACCATTCACAGATAAGGTAAGTTGTACGTATGCATGAACGTTGTTTATTTTTTTATTATTGTATTGAAAGAACTAAATAAAATGAAATATATGTAAATATGTATATAATTTTATTATAGTATAATTATAATATATATATCATATAAGTTCACTAAATTCATCCTTGATACATTCCATGTATTGTGTGAACGAATCACATCGTTTTGAGGGGGCGGTAGTCCACACTTCCTCAAAATAAATTATCATATTTACACAAAATAGAAAGTAAAAAAATATGTATTTAAAAAATAATAAAGAATCAGAAAAACATAATAAATATGATATATTACATATATAAATATGTTTTCAATAATAATTTCCACCATGATAGGCATTAATGAAATTTGAACAATCATTATTTTGTGAGGTGAAAGTTCATCATACACATAAATTGTATGTTTGTTACCAATTAGATGGTGCTGTGAGTAAGTGTAGGTAAAATACATAGAAAAAAATCATATTATATTTTGGATATTGTTTTTATTATACAATAATTTTATAAATAGAGTTTAATGGTGGATAAGGAAAATATAAAAAGAGGATCTGATAGATGGTGTTGGCTCTTAAACGGGTAACTCATTTTGGTTTGTGCCAAAATGATTCGTTGAAGACTTTATGCCCAAAGGGAGGATTAAAGGTTGAAAGTATAGATGTTTGTAATTTTTTTAGAAATATATGGGCTGAACCTATGTGGTTTGATATTTGTGAAGAAGACAGAGAGGTGGTATCCTTTTATAGGTAAGGGAAAGGACACACTTGACATTTTTGAAAATAAGTTAGACGTACCCACATTTTTACTTAAAACTAGTCATAAAAACCCAAAAAAATCAATAATGGAAGGTTATGGATGAATAATTTCTACAAAATTGGTGTTAGTCTAGTTTATAGGTCGTTTGGGTTTTAAATTTAAGGTCTAGTCCTCAGTTAAGCTTAATTTTACCTTAACCAATGTAATTAATTTTAATTAATTTGACAAGAAATTTTTATCAAAAACTAATTATATCTTATTAGATATTATAAATTATTCTGATTCAAAATATTGAATCAATTTTTTTAAATTCCAATCACAACAGGGGTATAAAATAATTTAAAACTAATCCCGCTAACGAGACAACACTGCGCGTTTTAAAATTAACATAAAAAGATCAAAACTTTGTTTATTTTTTATGTCAAATTTCAATGAGAAATTTGTTCCAACTACCTATATTGGATTAATAGAAAAAATATTATATAATTAAAATTTGAAAGTAATTTAAAATTTAATTTAACCTTATAGATAAATTATATGAAAATGATTTTTTAATTAAAATCCATTATTTTTAACTATTAATTTAAAAAATGAAACCTTACAAAAAAATACAAAAAATATCCTAACCTAATTTTTATATATTCTTATGATAAAGTTTATTTAAACATCGTAAATCTAAAAATGTTCCAAAAACACAATATAAAATGGGTTCCCCATTAAAAGGCGTTAAAACTAACTTTATAAAAAATAGGTTTTATGCATAAAATTAGGTTAGATCTTATATTATGTCTATCCAATCTATTGGATGAATAAGAAAAATATTTTATTAAACATATAAAATATATATTACATAAATATCACTCACTAATTAAAATAAATTTATTTTATTAGTGTAAAATAGCTTTGTGACAATAAAAATAAAAATATTTTCTTTTATTTTGAGTTGGTTTTCATATTCATTTCTAATCAATTGATAACCTATGAATTCATAGTATATTTGTGTAAACCATATATTTTCATAAATTAGTTAATATTTTTTATAACATCTAATTTAACTACTATGGTATATCTTATTATATTAAATAATAATATTTTTACAATATTTTATTGATTGGTAAAACTCGGTCATGCCTGTTACATAAGCCATCGAGTAAAGTTGTTGTTGAATATAACACAATATAAACTTAGTGATTTAATATAAAATAAACTATTTTCATTGTTATGTGAAATGAAAAATATTACAAAGCATAAATTAATTTGGAAAAAAAATAATTTATAAAATCTAAGGGTTTTACATTCTACCCACCTTAAAATGAATTTCTCCGTAAAAAATTTTCTAGGTTATTAAAGGATTAATAATTTAAAGTTTCATTCACAGAACCCCACATCATATAAATGGATAATAAAATATCCATTAAAAAGTTGATGTTAGAACCATAATGGTTACCCAAAGTAACATATAATTGGGTTTCTATAAAAGAGAACATAGGTTGGGGGTGAAGATTAGAAATGACGGAAAAGCGTAAATATTTATAGGTATTGATTGATTTCATCAATCACAAACAATTTAATGATAAAAGAAAAGTTTAGGGCCTAAAATTCATAAATTTGTGATGATTTAAAATTCTATCAGTTCAACAAAATTAAGGTATTAAGACAACATATTTTCTTTTGATCATTATCTGAACATTGATCAATTATTTTATTGAACAAAAATATAAGGAAATATACTTACAAGATATATTTCTATAAATTAAATTAAATTATTTAGTTATGATTCCATAAATTTATAGTTCATTGATTAATTCATGTAATGGATTTCTAGAAATTATCTTTTGATGCCTAAAGTGCTAAAATACATTTTTATCAGATCTTGAGGCCCATAAAATAATGAAAAGTATAAATATTTATCTAAAAACATTCATAAAAAAATAAATATGGTTAATACATTATTCTCTATGAATAAAAGTAACACTAATGTTTCATCATAAATAGTTATTCATAAAAAATTCGTATTCATTTACCAGGACATCTCGTATGCCAGTGGTAGGCATGAATCCCTTATCGTCCTTCGGTTATGGGTTCAAGACTTACAGCCTTACTAAACTTGATTGGTTGTCACCTGACATACATTATGTCCTTTTTTAAAACCATACTAATATAATTTATAGAAATAAATAAGATGAAAATCCTTTAAATAAAGTTAATTGCTAAGTATCCTTTTGACCAAGGTTTTCAATAAAAACTCAATGGAAAAATACTTCCTCTGAAGTTTAACTTAAACTTTTCAATAGTGGTTAACCTTATAACCCTTCTCAAAGATGAAAATACAAAACTTTAGAAAGACAGTAATGAAATAAACATAACATTTTCCACCCATATATCACAAATTATCACTTGGTTGTCACATTCCAAACATGTGAATACCCACGTGATTAATTCTCTTAGAACATCGTAACAACCTAAATTACCATAAATAATTATAGAAAACATGAATGATTCCTTATTAAATATATTAATGGATATATTCCATATATCTAAAGAGTTACAAAATTCATCCTTGATAGCATAAACTAGTTGTCCAAAAGTCCTTAATTATTTCCAAGGTAATAAATACCATCCAATTTACTTATTTATATCCCAAATATATTTATCCAAACAATATTGTCAAAACATAAGAAACATGTTAAGTATTATATTTACCATAATGGTGTGCTTTCCATTGACATAACCGTCCCATTATATCACTTTTCTATTCCATAGGAACCATTCAAAATTTTCTTGTAAATCTGTAATGAAAAACTTAAAATGAAAAATCCTTACATATTTCACCTTTTATAATTATTTAATAAAAATGAAAAAAAACATTGATTACTTTGTATTTAATATTTTTACAAGGATAACTCATAATAATACTTCTTTCCTTTCACATTCCATCTATAGTATATTTATTATTAGCAATGTAACCATTATTTAAACCACCTTACTGATCCTCTTTAGGATATTTCTTCTTGGGACGTTGAGTTTCATAATTACCATTTATTACACATTTAAAAAACATAACCTTTATGGATGTCTTTGGGATTATAATATTCTCATCCATTTCATTAACTGAACTCGTCATTTTTTCCTTATAGTCACTTTATCTGTGTCCTTATTTCCCATAATCAAAACACCTTCTTATTCTTATAAGACGTTCACTTAGGTGATTCTTTCCAAATTATTGACACAAAAAATGAATCTTCTTTCCTCCATGGTCTCAGTTACCTGAACTTTCAATGAAATACTTCTTTCACTTATTTGGCAACTCTGAGTGTTTTTTAAGGTATAAGTTGTCAATCATGTTCTGTGAAAATTGATTAGGCATGATCACAACATCTTTCACTCAAGTGATCATCCCACTTGACTACGCATTAGAAAATCATCCATCACATTCAATACCATTTTGGTAGTATTGGTTCACTCCCCATACCATCCTGGTAGTCATGGTTCACTCCCATGGTCTTATTATTAGCATGATTTCACTCCTCATGCCATATTTTTAGTCATGGTTCACTACCATAGCCATATTACTAGTCATGGTTCATTCCCAACACCATATTGGTCAATATTATGAGATATAAATCTTTACCAAATGAATTGGAGGGAGATATAGGTCCCACCTATCTCAAAATTAAATCATACATATATGTACCAAAATATCATAAATAATCATACCATCACCCATTAAATGAGATGGGTATTATAAACATGTAATCATATCATAAATTTGAAAAAAGACCTCTTTAATAATCATTTCATCAAAAGAATAACCAGTGAAATAGAAATGTGTTTCATAAAAATATAATCTGTGAAAGAGAAATAGGTTTCATAAAGACCATGACATTAATCATAAACCATTAAAATGAATATTATGAATGGAACCAGTAGATAATTCGCTAGAATGGAATGAGTAACTTCAATAAATGTCATCTTTGATGAAAAATAATTTTGAAATATCATTCAAAAATGTTTCTTGAGTAAAATATCTATTCTTATTTGAAAAATTAATTTTAATACATAAAACAATTTGAAAATAATTTTCTAAAAAAACACCTTTAATACATATAAAGAAAACTTGAAATCATTTTGAAAACCATTTTCCTTGAAAATTTATGAAATAAGCGTCTAAACATTTTAAAAATATTTTTATTTAAAATCACTTTGAAATCATATAAAGAAATCTTGAATTTTTTTTGAAAAAACATTTTATTTGAAAACATATTAAGGGATATTAAGAATTTTTTGAAAACCATTTCTTTGAAAATACTTTGAAAACTTATAAATAAGATGTGAAATTTTTTTGAAAAAAAAATCCTAGAAAACTTATAAAAGAAGGTTAAAAACATTTTGAAAACAATTTTCCTTAAAAATATCTTTTATGGACATTTTCAAAAAAATTAACCTTTTAAAAAATGAAAATTAATCTTGAAAGAAATTACGATGGGTAAATCTATACATGTCGTACTATATAAAAAGATCATTCCTTTTGCACGGTAAAAAAGTTAGAAAAATTATTGATTCATAAAGTGACACAAATATATTTTTAAAGATACTTTTAAATGAAAAAGGTTAAATATTTATTTAAAATATATAAGGATAATAGTACAACATTCTTGGAAACCCATTTTTAGAAAACGTGGTTTTGACGGAACATAGATTTTTGACTCAAGAGAGGGTAGAGTATGGCTTTATTAAAAACAATTTATTAACTATGTCATACACTAAATCATATAAGAATTGTAAAAATAAATGAATATAACATTAATAACCAATGGATAATTAAATACATGAATTTTCTTAAGATATGGATCATAATATTTCATCAAATTAAGCATAGAAAAAAAGTATCTTGAAAAGTGATGAGATTGTCTCAATAAACACTTATAACATGGTAACTTTGGATCATACTATCCATGTAAGAAATGGAAATGAAACTTAAAATATCATTATAGTAATTAAATTCAATATATAATAATTAAAATAGAAGTATATACACCTCAATAGAGAATTTAGGTGCATAACAAATCCTGACTCTCAAAGAAGGAAAATTGAGACAAGACTATTTCAAAAATTTGGAAAATTTTGAAACATAAACCACCTAAAAGAAATATCATAAAACAGATATTTTAGTAAAAAAATTTGTTTATAATATACATATAATACAATTATGGGAAATATGAACACCACACAATAGAAAAGAGTGGCAGACATAGCATGTATCTCTGGGAAAAAGAGTTAGATAAAATCCCCTTACCATATGTCTTGACTCTCATCGTACTCATTAAAGCCACCTTTATATTAAATATAAATTTATTATAATTTTTTTATAGAACCATATTCTTATATATAATAAAATATATTGTTTTATTAAAACCTTATATTACCTGCTAGTTAACCATCCTATGGTAAGGTTTCACATCAGATAATATTCTCTTTATTCTTCGCATGTGTGTTAAATTTTTATATTGTTGGTCCTTATAATAATATATTGATTAAACAATGTTAAATATGATATAAATATCATTTATATTCAGTATATTTGTATTATAATAATCAATATAATATATATGTATGAAAAGGAATACACCATTCATGGAGATGGTAAGTCGTACGTACGCATGAACGTTGTTTCCTTTTTTATTATCTATTGAAAGAAAGAAAGAAAATGAAATATATGTATATATTTATATAATATAATTGTATAAGAATTATAATTTTATATGTATCATATAAGTTAGCTAAATCTATCCTTATTACATTCCATGTAGTGTGTGAAATAATCACATCGCTTTGAGGGGGCGGTAGTCCACACTTCCTCAAATGATATTAACGTATTTACACCAAATGGAAAGTAAAAAAGATATGTGTTTTAAATGGAATAATGAAGAAAAAATAAAAAACAAATATTATAAATGAAAAATATAAATAAAAGTTTTATCATAATTTCCACCATGATAGGTGATAAGAAAAATTGAACAATCATTGTTTTGTGAGGTGGAAGTTTTTCGTACACATAAACAGTATGATCATTATCAATTATAAGTAGGTGTGTGTGAGTGTAGGTATAAAACATATCCCAAAAACATCCTAATATATTTATTAATTTTTTTTATACAATCATGTAATAAAGAGAGTGGAGGGGTGGAGAAGGAAAATAAAAGAGAGGAGCTCGAGAAAAGGTGTCACCTCTTAATCGGGTAACTCATTTTGGTTTGTGTCAAAAGAATTATTGGAAGACATTATTAAAAAAGTGAGTACTCAAGGAGTAAGGTAACAGTTTTGGTAAGTTTATTGGTTATATATTGGCTTAAACTAAGTGGTTTGGTAGGTGTGAAGAAGAGGGAGAGGTGGTGTCCATTTATAGGTAAGGGAAAGGAAACACATGTCATTTTTGAAAAAAAGTTTGGTGTACCCATGATTTTACCTCAAAAATGTCATAAAAGACAAAAAAATCAATAATGTAAGGTTAATGTCCTAGTCATGTCTAGAAATTTGGTTTTGGAAAATTTTACAGGCCATTTTGGGTATTAAGTAAACAAAAGATCAATAGTTTGGTATGTTTTTATATCAAATTTAAATGTGAAATTTGTTAAAATGACCTAAATTGGATTAACTGATAAAAATATTGTATAATTAAACATTTATAGGAATTTAAAATACATTTTATCATTATAATTAAAAGAGAAGGAAAAGAAGTTTTGAATTAAAATCTTATATTTTTAACTATTCATTAAAAAAATGGAACCTTACAAAAAAATACCAAAAAAATATCCTAACATAATTTTTATGTTTCACATATAAATATAAAGTTTATTTTGACATATTAAATCTATAAAAGTTCCAAAAATTATATTTAAAATGGGTTCTCCATTAAATGGTGTTAAAACTGCCTTTATAAAAAATAGGGTTTTTCATAAAATTAGGTTTATTCTTATCTTATATCTATCCAATATATTTTATTAATAACAATAATATTTAATTGAATATATAAAATATAAATTACATTAATATCACTCATTAATTATAATTAATTTAATTTATTACTGTCAGACAGCTTTGGAACCATAAAAATATTAATATTTTCCATTATATTCAATCAGATTTCATATTAATTTCAAATTAATTGATAACCTATGAATTCATATTATATTTTTTTGAACCATATATTTTAATAAATTAGTTATAATTGTTTATATCCTCTAATTTAACTGCTATGTTATATATTATTATATTAAATAGAAATATTTTAATAACATTTTATTTTTTAGTAAAGCTCGGTCATGCGTGTTACACAATCCCTCAAGGAAAGTAATTATTGCATATAATTCAAGATAAACATAGTTATTTAATATAAAATAAAATATTTTTGATTTTTATGTGAAATGAAAAATGTCTCAAAGTTTAAATGAATTTGGAATAAAATAATTCACAAAATCACGGGGAGTTACATTTCTCTTTTCTTTGCATTCAACCTATGTGACCACTATGTCTCTACAAACCCCAATAAAACCTTCATATCTTCCTAAACTATATCCTAACTGATTCCACAGTATCTATTTTCTAAATTCCTCCACATATGGGGTCTGAGTCCACTGAAAAATCTATCAACCTTTCCCTTAGGATACATTGCAATTCTAGAGTTATACTGAGAAATACTTGTAAAGATCATTTCTATGATTCCCACAAATTCATTTTTATTTTTATTCAACTCCAGTAATTCCCTCTCCATTTTTTTCCACATTTAATAGTGAAAATAGTTTTTGCAAAATATTCCCCTAAACTATTCACAATCCATATCATCAATATCCCTCCTTGGATTCATGTTTTTAATCAGTTTCTACAAATAATAATATTCTACATATGAGTGGTATACTTCCATGGTGACATTCTGTTACTCCAAATGGTAGAGTAAAAAAATATATATTTTCTATAGAGGTAATTTATTTTTCATCAATCAATGGGTCTATAGATCAACTAAAAGAACATGGTCATTGATGCGTGAAGGAATCAAGGATAAGTTTTTACTATTATTTTGAATTTGGTTTCTCAACATGATTCAAGTTATTATTCATAAATTCGGATAGTTGTTTCATCATCCTCAATATTTTTTCCATTCTATCTTTCATCATTATAGGAAGTTTGTTAGTGCATCATCTGTTTCACTCATAATTTACAACATTCCTTCTATTTCCTACCATTATTCTAAAATAAGAAAACCTTGCGGATAAATTTCTAAATTTTTGGAATCTTATCATTCTAAAGGGAGTTTATGTATTAAAACATAATGCCTAAAAATGTTATTAATCTCCTCTAATAACAATTACATATTCTATATAAACATCATATTGGTTCATAAAAAGATTATGATTAACCATACATATCCTTTAAGAGTGTCAAACTAGGTGTGTAGTAAGGCCTGTTTTCATGAACTAGTTCCTGATTAGGTCTAGATCAATATGGTTTTTTGTGGTAGTTACCCATAGGTACATCTATTTCATATCCACATCGACTTATAGTATACAAATAGGGATTTTATTACTTTGTAGCCACTCACTTAATACTTCACCAAAATTGTAGTATTATTTTCCTATATTTAGACTTAAACCTATGGTTCTTACTAAATTTTTAAATTACAACTTTCCATTAATAAAAAAAACTTACTCTAATACCAAATATGGAATCCTTTTTTATTACATAAAATTTTCATTACATGGAACTAAACATAGGATCTTTTAATGTTCAATTCCTTATAAATTGGTAACATAATATAAGAAAACATAATACATTCTTCCAATCCATGTGAAGGGATTCTTAATGGGTTTATCCTAAGTTACATTTATTTTATCTCATATCATGAGGACATACATCAAATAAAAGGGGTTATCATGATCCCAATAAGCAAATAAATAAGGGAGACATTTAGAATGTGATCATGAGGTATATCAATAATAGAATAAGTTATAAAAATACAACATGGTCTAGAGAACATGAATAATATAATAATAAAAATAATGTGAATCTGAACATGGAAATGTGGATACAACATAAAAATGAGGCATTTGTAATCATATCACTATGGTTTATCGCATTGGTGTCATAAATTAAAACTACCATGGTGATTCACCATGGTATCATAAAACACGTCATCTCTAGAGATTAAATTATTTTCATAATTCATTGAATCATAATCATGGAACATCCTCCATATTTATTAATTTCATGTGATTCACTAGATCATAAAAAATCATTTTCTAAATAACACTAGTTGAATAAAGTATGAGTTTCATATAAAATCATCAAGTATGTAAGTATTTAAAGGTTTGACCATAACATTATTTTTTATCCAATGGAAAGAGAATGTAGGTTTAGTATGTGTGAATAATTTAATCAATTAATTACAATTACATATTAATGAATAACCGTGGATAAATAAATGGTTTCTTAATTCATAATATAATTATTTTTTAAGTAAAAAAAGAAATATAAGAAGTAAATTTACCTATATAACTTCTATAAAACAAGGATTTGACAAGGTTAAAATTGGAAAAAATGAAGGTATCCCATTGATAATACAATATTTCAGAATTATAGGTGTGAGAAAAATAAAGATAACGGGGTCTCAGTGACAGCATGGACACCCCACCTTTACAAGGTCGTCAGGTCCTAGCCCACTAGGTACCACCAGTTGCCCCGCAGACACATGGTTCACACCCTAAGGTCCTCCCACAGGCTCGAATAGGCCATCTAACTAATGACATTCCCCACAGGCCAAAACATGTCTTTTCTAGTGTGTATTGTCCTGACTCACACACACCTTGTAAAACTTCCAAGAAAGTCATCCATCCTGATCACTAATTCAGGCCAAAGAAGCTTAACTGTGGAGCTCTAATCATGTAGGCCCAAGACTTTCATTAGTTTACCAGTTAAGGCATGTATGTGGGCCCCAGGGAGGGGACTATGTGTCTGTGGTTCAACTGGAGGTACCTGGTGGGCCAGGACCTGACGACCATGTTAAGTTGAGGTGTTTGTGCTGTCACTGGGACTCAGTTGTTAAATTTTTTCTAGAAGGTCACCCATCCTAATCACTACTTCAGGCCAAGCACACTAAACTATTGAGTTTTAATCAGGTAGGCTCTTGAAAATGAAGGTGTACCTTGTTGACATGAGCCATATCATTTATTCATTTAACCCTTTGTCATTTTTGGGTGTTACCGGGGGTGAATGGGAAGGGTGAAATTGGTGCGTATTTTTAGAAAAATTGGAGGAATTGTTTAATAATTTCCAAATATAAACCTTTGAAAACTAGGGTGTGGGAAATGAAAATACATTGGATAACCCATGGTTTTTTCTCATGGTTCTTTACATTTGAGTCAAATTTTAGAATGTTTTAATCTATTATAAATGAACACCATTATTTAATACTTATTTGTAAAAGGAAAATAGAACTTTAATCAAAATAATGTTTTTAAAATCAATATTTTTAATTTAGATATTGGAAAGTAACTTATAGAATTTGAAATTTATTAAAACCTAATAAAATAATTAATATTAATAAAATCAAATATTTTTTATTTTTTATTTTTGTTTAATTAATTATTAAATAATAATGAAAGAAATATGAAGTCACAAAACATATCGAAAACCCAAAATGTATTTTTTCTATTCACTGAAAAATAAATCATTTTATAAAATTCTAAAAAATTATCCCTAACCTACTTTCAATGCATTTATTTCAAATATAACATTTATTTTATCAGAATAATTATCTAAATATAAAAATTTTCAATTTTAAATATAACTATCCTTATTTATTTGAAAATTTTAATTTTTAAGACAGATAAAAACTCTTGACACTTATAAAAATTTTAAAAGACGTCATAAAATTATTTTATTCTTTCTATTTAAGTAAATGTACCTTAAAAGTCTATTTTATTAAAAAATATTATTTATAATACCTAAGTTTCTTATAAAGTTGTATATAATTTATAGAAAATGAATTATAATTAATTTCCATCCAATAATTAGTTTATTAAATAGGTTTTACTTAAAAATATATCGTATTAAACAAAATTAGTCTAAAAAATGGGATTGATGGAATATAAATTTTATTTATAAGAAGGAAATTATGTTTTTTATAACTAAGACCTAGACAGGTAACCCCTTATTACACCCACGTGCGCCCTAAGGGTATGGTGTGTGATGGTGTTATTTTCTTGGGGTGGCTCAATTAACATTGAATGAGTGGTGATCCCCATTGACTTTAACTTCTCTAGTAGGTGATTTATTTCAAGTGTAACTTGGTGAAACATTTATTTTTTATGGTAAAGCTAAAAACCAAGTGCCACTACCTTCCTCCCATATTCTGAAAATTTGGATTAAAATGGAAAGACTCTACTGGTTGAGGCTATTTTTTCTCTTTTCTGCGTCAATTATCCTTTGTCATTAATACTTCCAAAAGCTGATCATAACGGTAAAATTATTACCAGTGGGTATAGCTCCCAATGGTCAAATAGAGAAATGGTTATATAAACCAATGGTCATTTACTATTCCAATGTTCACATTTCTTCCTATAAATACCACTATATTCTTTCTCTCAGTATTTACAACAATTCCTTCTAATGTTATATTTTTATTTTACATGATTTTTATTGGTTTAATAATATTTTGTCTCATTTAAATAGTATTGGGTGTGGGGGAGATGGCTCTATCAGATTGGGGAGAACTATATTTTCCCATTTTAGCTTTTTTATTTTTTATTTTTTGTCTAATTGTAATGTTTTTTATTTTTATTGGTTTCATAGATGACTAATGTAATGATATTAATGAATGATATAAGGTTTGGTTTATTCCAATATATTTTTGTACATTAATAATATTACAAAATATAACTCAAATCTTCTTAAGAGACAAATTTCATTTAAAAATCATGGCCCGATACAGTGAAATATTCTTTAATTTTAATTTTAATGAGGTAATTAAATTTTTGGAGATTAATGTTGTATTTCTTTATATATTGTTTTATTTATTTGGAGAAATATCTTATGATAAACATATTTTATTTTATTTAATGCCTAAAGATAGTAAAAATATCTTGATGTTATTTTTTGATCCATTGTAATAATATTTTAGTGTTTTAGGAATGAAAAATTCATCTCGAACACTCATCGTTTGGAGGAACTGATTATATTGTGGTGGAAAATGATTAAAGGTTGAAATTATACTTTTCATGTAAGTATAGTTTCTTATTTTCTTATTTTAAATTATAAAGTAATTCCTCAACTCTATGAAAATTATCTTAAGAAAAAAATCTTATAGCCATCAATTTTGATGAATTTACGGCCTTTTAAACCCTCGTGGATTCATAGTTTTGTAGTTTGTAACTTTCTCCTGAACAAATTTTCCATCACTCTTTATTAACTCGTACGCGTTAGTATTCTCTTCCTTGTACATATTTTTACTTTCAACTATTTATATCCTATTTATAACCCTAATTTTTTTGTGACCTTTATACTTCCCTTCCCTTCATTCTAATATCAAGTTTTATTAACCCTTATTATGATGTATTTTTTCAATAAATAAATTTTCAAAAGAAAAAAACTTGACTATTGAGAAAAATTTCAAATTCTGAGGAAATAATTTATCAAATGGGGGTATAATGTGACACCCTTATATTTTATAAAATATTTTTAAAATTTAATTTAATTTCTTTAATAACATATAATATATGAATCACTAATCCTAAATAAACCATAAAATATTATAATTTTAATATAATTGTTATAACCTAGCTGTTAAATTAGCAGGTTTGAATAGGATTAAATAGTTTTAAAAAAATATATTTTTTCCAAACTCAATATAAATTTATTTAAAAATTATTTGGAAATAAGCACCGAAATTTTATTAAAGCCCTTTTATTCTTCAAAAACAAGTTTTCTCCAAAAAAATTGTTTTTATTACCTTTTTTAAAAACTAATTATAATAAAATAACATGAAATTATTGCCATTTTTTTTAATAAAAATCATATAATTTGTAAAATCATCATGTTAAAATTATTTTTTTGTTATATTTTGGCATTTTTCTGAAGAGGTAGATTTTTTAGAAAATAGTGTAAAATATTGATTTTTATAAAACTGTCATTATATTCTCATTCAAAAGCCTCATTATTATTTGAATCTAATATAAAAATAAAATAAGTATTATTTAATTATATATAATATAATTAAATAATTTGAATTATCATTATTTTTGAATTTTTTATATATACATTTTTGGGCATAAAAACGCATTTTTATTAAAACTATTTTTTTAGAATTTTATGATTTCATCTAAAAATTAATTTCTTAAACAAATTAACATTTAATAATTAAAGTTGGAATATATATTTCTAACTAGGGTTAATTGTTTTTAAATATTTCCCTTTTTTACATTATAAATAGTAACTTTAGTAATTTTGTTAAAATGACAAGTGGTAAGTCAAGAAATTTGAGTTAAAAATAATATGATAAGTACTCAAAAATTAACAAAAAACGTGAATAAATTTTATTTTATTAGTATATATCTTATGTAATAATCCAAAATTCTAATATATGGATTTTTTTTTCATTTTTCCATTATCATGACCCGTATATTAAAGAAAAGAAAAAAATGTCATTCTCTTTGTTTTATTATCATTGAATATTTAAAATACGAATAAACATAAGATATTTTTTGTTATAAATATTCATTTTAAATATAAATTAATTTTTCATCATGGTAATTAATTTTTAATTTTTTGTGATTAAATAGTGTTTTTAAATTTTTGTGCAACGTTAATTCGGTATTTATTTAATTAGTATAAAAATAAAATAAATGATTTTTAAAATAATTAAAGTTAAATAATTTTAGTAATTAAATGTCTCACATGAATTTAATATATGTATATGATATAATAATAATTTTTTAAAGAATTATATTCGAATTATCCTATTTTATTTATGTATAAAAATCCAAATTAAATTAATAATGTACAAAACGACCAAAATGATATTTTATAATACATAAAATTTTATTAAATGATATAAAATACATAAAGATATAAGATTAAAAAATTTAACAAGATATAGTTTTAAAAATAACAAATGGTCCATTTTTTTTATTTTTTCATTTCATAGTAATATTATTAACCCTTAATGTGTAGAAAACATTAACATTATAATAATTGTCAAAAGGGTTAATGAATGGTTAAAAAAAAGATTTGGGTAAAAATGTGATCCAAACAAATCCAAATTTTATTTGACTAGAATATACCTACTCATACTCATATTATCTTAGAGTATTATCAATTTGGATCCATTTTTAAATCAAAATAAATATATAGTAATTTATTTTTTGAGGAATTCTAAGGGTTCCCCTCCGCTCAATTATAAAAGGGCACCCCACATTTCTCTTCTTCACATAACTTTGAGCCTTGTATACTGACCAAAAACTAAAACTTAATATTCCAAAATCCAATTTACACATTCTAGAGGTTACTTTATATCCAAAATACCAAACCGAGATCCCTTAAGAGGGGATCTAAGGGAGTTGTTTCAAAGAAGATATGATCTCCCTAACCGATCACTTTCTTTTTAATTATCCTCTTACCTCCTATAAATTTATTCTATACTTCATAAAATAGTAACTTCAGTATCTTAAACATAATTAAATTTTATTATTATTATGAAACCACCTTTATTCACCCTGTTTCGATAAAATGGGAAGGGAAAATTTTTCTCAAGCATGTGTGTGGACTACTACCTTTAAGAAGTGATGTGATTCGTTTTTTATTTATAAATTACTTGGATGTTAATAAATATTTATTGAATTAATATATCTGAAATATATGATATAATAATTTTTCTTTAAAGTTTATTTATTATTTTCCTTCTTTTCTTTTCGTCCATCGAATTGAAAATAGTGTTCATCTGTATTTACGGCCCACCATCTCCATGAATGGTGTCATTCATTTTTTTGCATCTATATCTTATCAATAAATATAAAAATTTATCTAATTAATATATATTATATTTATATCATTATTTATATTCTTCAAATGATATAAAAATAATCAAAACAAAAGAACAAAAACTACTAAACCAGAACATACGTGAAAAACAATGCAGATATCACTCGGAATAGTGATTTTAATAAACAAGTGGTAAAAATATGATAAAATGTTTTAAGTAAATAACATATGGTATGATATATATAATTATTTTAATTTAGTATATTTAAAATTAGTTAATATTAATTATACATTAGGCTCCAAATCATTTGAAGGAAGTCAGACCTATGGTAATGGATTTTCATCTCACTTTTATTTTTGTGGGACACATGCTTTATACACAACTTATTTCTTTTCTATGGTATATATACATCCCGTAAATTTATTTTATGGTAATTATTATTAAAATTATTTTTATTTGAATATAATTTTTTTGATATTTATATCAAGGGGCTTATGATTCCAAATTTACCAATTTGTAATGGTTTTATGCTACAATCTCATTGTTTATTAGGGTTGTTTATGATTATATTTTCAATGATGAAATATTATAAAAGAGATCTCAAGAAAATAATTAATTTTCTAATCTTATGTTTATTTCTTTAGAATTCATGTTTTTATTTCCTTTTCCTCATCTTAAGTTATAGTGACTCGGCCTTTTATTATGTTACTATTACATCATTTCAATGATAAATAACATAATAGTATTACACATAGAGGATCCAAAGGTTTAGTGTCTTGGGAAAACTAGGACCATACATAACAATTATAGCATCAAGCATAAACATTTATTTAATTTCTTCTTCTCTAGCTTCTTATTGGTACTTGTCATCTCCTTAGTACATATAGCCACCTAAGGATATACATCAAAAAAGGTGAGTTACAAGCCTAGAAAGATGATAGATAAGAATAATATACAATGGGGTGAGAATAATCATAATATAGGCAAAAGATCATGAACATGAGAGGAGTATAAATAAAAGACTTGAAATGTGGAAATGCATAAAAATGAAACATCATATCTTAGTGGTTAACTACAAAACATACTTGTGAACCAAGCTAGAATATTGTTCACACATAATTTCACATTTACTCATGAGATTCATCACTTTACTGAATGAATTGGAGCACTGTATAATTTCGGGCGCACCCGTCACATTTAAACATTCATATTGTGCTATATAATTCCAGGCTCACCCGTCACATCATAACATTATCATTTTTCATGCATGACACAATGAACATATAACATAAATGAAAATAATGAACCCATGAAAAGTAATGGGTTTCATCTCATAATAATTCATTCATAAACATTGGGTTCCCAAAAGAATGAGGGAATATCATACTTGTTACAAAACCATCAATCTTCAATGAGAGGTAAAAGGTGTGTTCTTGAAAGAAGAGTTATTTTGGAAAAGATTTGGTTTTTCATAAATACCAGTGACAAACATTTATATCCCAAAAAATTAAAGATAATGATTAACGCATGATTTTTAAGATGTTAACATATCAAAATGGAGTGAAAGAGGGAGAACCCGAAAGATGAAAGTTGGGTTCGAGAATTTTCCCTTACCTTGTATCTGAATGCTTCTTTCTCTTTAATGTCCTGTGTAATGACATTATATTCATTAATTAGAAATTCCAGAACCTTTTATACCTTAATAGGGTTCATTATGGTCTCATTAGGTCATTTTATGTTCCTTTGGATGACTTATAGAGTTTATAAACATTGTTCGGGGATGTTCGTTTTTATGGTTTTTCTTGGGTGGTTCACTTGTATTCAAAAATTGAAGTTCGGGTAGAACATGGGTAAACGTCAAGAACTTATATCATTTGTTATTAATGATATTATAGGAGTTTTAATTATCTTATAATGAATTATATTAGATCCATGTGGATGAATCATTAGATAAAAATTAAATGGTGGTTATTTGGGTCAATTTGGGCGGTTTTTTTATCACAACAAACTTGTTTTAACTTATCACTTAGTAATATGGCCATAGTTTATTTATAGAACTTATAATATGACATAATACATATAACATATTCTGGTTCAACCATAAAAATGGTTTCATGACCATATCTGAATGTAGAAATGGAAGAAGAAAGCATGTCGTTCTTGAAGGTGATAAATTAACACCTCACGAACAATGTTCTCTTTAATAAAATAAAAGGAAGAGGGAAAGGGGTTGGATGATATAATATCCCATTATAATCATAAAATTAAATTATGTTTATAATATTTTAGTTAAAATACCATTTGGATGAATATAGGTGGGAGAGATCAAGAAATGAACTTGAACTTGAAATGAAATTAAAGGAGAAGAGGGAGAGAAATTACCTCTTGAATCCTATTCTTGAGAACCTCCTTAAGGGCCTATGCATGGTATTTTGATAATACCAGAAGATCTTGGACATGGGAGAGGGTCTAGGGAAGATTTTTGGGCAGATTTTAGAGAAGTATTGGAGCTTGAGAGGTGTGAGGAAATGATGGTGTGAAGGGTGGCTTTTATAGTGGAGGGGAATGGGGTTTCCTTAATATAAAATTCATTAGTTTATTATTTATTCACAAGACAAGGAATAGTGAGTCTTGAATGACCAAGAATAGTAATTTTATCATGTGATCCTTAACCAATTGGTCTTACATCAGCAGAGCATCATCGATGGCTCAATTAATCCATTATTTAACATTTATTGTGAATTATAGTATTATACAATTCATCAAAAAATCAAGTATTTTAGAAAAATCCCAAAAATTTACCCCAGCCATTTTTCAACTTGCAGAATCCAAAAATGAATTCCATTTTTCAAAAATAATTTTCTAAATATTATTAATTTTATATTTAATTAAAATCATAATTTACTTAAAAACAGTTTTTAAGATTAAAACTGATTTTATAGTGCTTTCAAAAATTATGTAACGTCTTATGAAATTATCTAAAAACAATAAGAAATTGATTAAATAATTTATTAATACATTTTAGGGAAATAAATTTTCTTTTAAATTAATTAATTAATTATTATTAATTATTTATGACTTACAAAATACCAAAACGTTTACTAAGGTCAAATTGTCACTTTCTAAGATGTCTAAATTTTATTTAATTATTCATGGGTAAGGTTACTCTTATGTTGGATTATTTAATATTAATAAGGTTCATAATACTATTCATAAGGGTATGTTACTATTCAGAAGGGTACATTACTATTCACTAAAAATTATTTTTGTTTCATTAGACTCCAAAAATCATCTTGAACACAACCGTGTATGTCGGATTTTTGAAATTCAAAACATAGAAGTGATAAACTTATGTTTAAAGGTAACTTATCACTTATTAGTTTATTATGTTGTGTTTCCATGTTATTTTATGAAATAATTATAAGAAGGGAATTTCCATTGAAAAACTTTTGGTCGTTACATAAATAATCATGATAGTAAAAATATTTTTAAGGAAAATCGACTTTATTTCTCTCCACTCGAAAAAAACAATTTATTACATATCCAGGTTCTCTAAAAATAATTTTGAAAAGGTTTTTAAAATTATCCTAGGATTTTTTAAACATATTTTTACCCATTCTTTAATTTTAAAAATATCTTTTAAAATGGATCTTCTTGTCTTTTCCCAAATCATAAACTTTTTTAAAAAAATTACAAAAATATGAAAGAAATGTTTTCTTTTAACCTATAAGGCATGAACAGAATTTCAGGATACCATGACCACTTAATGTTTTGAATCCTCTGTTAAAATTTATCAATATTATTTTCAAATAAAAAATTTTCTATAATATTTTGTAATTTTTTTAAATAAGTTATTTCAAAGTCAAAATTGTATTTTCCTCAAGAAATGTTCCTAGTGATCATTCAAAAATCACTTTCAATCTAAGATGGCATCAACTTATGTTACATAAGAATTATTGGGGGTATTATCTAATAATACCATCCTTTTTATCTATCTATATGGTTTATGTTTATAATGACAATATCTTGAAAAAACTCATTTCTTTTCCATGGGTTGTGCTATTATGAAATTATGAAATTTTTATGAAATCCATTTATTTTCATGGGATCCAAGATAATGAATGTTTAATGATCTTGTGGCACACATATGTATTGTTTTCATTATGTGATGGTGGTTAGATTATAACCATGGATGGTGGTAAAATTATTACCAAGTATAGTGGTTTCATTATAACAAAGGATGGTGGTTATGTTATAACTAATAACGGTGGTCACGTTATAACCAAGGATGGGTGGAACCTACATATAACTTCAATGCATTGGGTAAATATTGATATATCATGGGATAAATAGGATTGTAATGGGGAGTGAACCTAATTTTGTAAGGGACATTATTTACTATGACAACCTTTGGAGTGAACCTAGACTACTATGATTTTTTTGGGAGTGAACTCATTCCACTATGATTTCCATTGAAATAAACCTCCACTACTAAAGAAATCATTTTCAATGCATATTTGTACGATCTAAAACTTATGTCTTATTCCAATGTTATGCTCTCAGGGATCATGTTCTTTGATTCCATTATGGTTCATGTCTTATAAACAACCAATAGTTATTACATGACTCAATATTATGATCTATGACATGTACGGTATGATTATAAAATGTTATTTTCATGTTATAATACCCTTATGTGCATGTTTCTCTCAACAGATCCTTGATATCTCCCTTGTTCACCTTTATTGAGAATCTGATCTCACTATTTATTATGACTCATTTCTATAGGTTATGAAGAAAAATAATAAGTATGACTTTTCTATGAAGGGTTATAATTATGAATAACTTAGTTGGAGATGATTTAGATCATTAATAAACCTGTTTTTTAAATTTCCATCTTTCCAAAGGCACTAGACCTATATGATTATTGCATGGATCATTAAGTTGTGTAGAAAATATTCAACTATTAAGACGTTATATTGATGTATGAAAAGTATGGGCCACTACAATATATGTTCATTTATAAATTATTATTTAAATGAAAATTTAATTTTTAACATTTTAATTTATTTTTAATTTTTATTTATGAAATAATTATCTTAAATGCTTACGTAACTCTAACACAATTCTTGTGTAAGCAGTATAAAATCAATTAAATGATTTTAAAATCTCTAAAATTAATATTTTTTTGGTGTGATATAGTTTCAAATGATTTTGATAGAATAATATAACATATAATGGATGTGTTAAATGTTTATGTTATATTTTATTTACTATATTAATGAATTAAAATTTTAATCAAATGAACTGTGTCAAAAATGAGATTAATAAGATTTGATATTCAATAATATTTTATTTTATTATTTAATAGTAAAAAAATTTAAAGAGTGAAAATAGGATGAAAAAAGGTCTAACATATCATACCTTATCCATTTATGATCCTATTTTCACATTATATGAAAAATTATAACCCTTTAATAATTAAAAAGTGATTACCATGGTTAAAGAAAAAAATTGGTTAAACATGGGGTAAAAAAAATATGGTTTAAAATGAAATCACAACCTTTAAAATTTTTATATTATACTTATATTAAGTAAATATACTCATTAATTTCAAATATATATCATTTTGGAACCATTTTATGTTAGTTCTAACCATATTTTAATAAAATATTTCATGTATTTCCAAAAATGATAATAATGATATTTTATGAAAAAAAATATTTTAATAAAAAAATTAAAATTCATAAAAATCCTATATTCTGAAAATTGAATTGGATATGGTTGAAAATATTAACCATGGTCCATTTATGGGTCGATTTTCCTTTTATAGTAACTTTCTTTACTATTAATGTTTAAAACCATTGATATTATGGTAATTGTCAAAAGGGCTAACTGGGGTTAAAACTAAGATATAATAATAAACAATAACCAAAAAATTTCTAAATTTTATTTTATGTGTGTATTTAGAATCATAGGCCTCTTATATTATAATTTTATCATTTTGGATCATTTTTTATTGTAAATTTATTTATATAAATTTAATATTTTTGTAATTACAAGAGTGCCCCTCTACACACTTATAAAAGGGTACCCCATATCCTCTCCTATAAAAACATCAAGAAACATTGGGTTTCAAAACTCCATACCAAAATACTTTCCTAACATCCCTTCCCAAATTAAAAAGGAATCATTTTTGGTATCATACAAACCTTTGAGTGATTATGGTGTAAAGAAAAGAGGGTTGTTTGAAGAAGAGGTATGAATTTTAACCAAATATTTTAGTTTTATTTCTTCTCCTACAACCAAAAAATCATCTTGAAACATGATTAAATAATAAAATAATTATATTTTATTTAATGAGATATTTTTATGTTAATTTAATAACTTATATCCTTCTCCTTGTCCATCAAATTGGAAATGAATCCATCATTTGTGTGTAAGATGGATTGTCGCTACACAAATTGACGTAATTCATTTTCCATAAACACCTCTAAATACTAGTTAAAATGATGTATTTAATATATATATATATATATATATATCTTATTCATGAGATAATTATAATTCATGAAATTAAATATATCATCTATTTTCGTATCTTTCCGTCCATTGAAAACGATAATGTCATTCATGTGTATGTGTGGATTACCACCACCACAAAGCAATCAGATTCATATTTCATAACCAAATCACATGGATACTATAAATAATTGTATGTAAATAAATTATAGGATATTTATGATATAATTATTAATATATAAGTAAAAAATAATACTTACCTTATTTCCACCACGGTCGTTGAAAAACAGAAATGTTACTCGTGCATATGTATGACCTATCGTCTTCATGATTATAAAACATTTCATTTTTCATATATTATTTCATGGTTGGTTTAATATTTTAATTTATGTATAAAAATTATAATTATTTTTTGATTATTACTATATATATTATGGAATAATTTCCAATTTGAACATATTTAACTTACCAAAGACATTTTTGATATATGAGTTAAATATCATCAAACATGTGACATGAAATTAATTGATTAAGTAATTAAATATAACATGCAAATAAATAAAAGAAAATTAATAATAATAATTAAAAAAATTATTAATTAAGTAAATAAGTAACATAATTTAATTATTTATTGATATATATAACATGAGTGATGAGTCTGGACTGGAGGTAATGAATTTTGTCTTAATTTCCCTTCATTGAGACATATTTTAATATAATGCACTTAATTTACTTTATATGGTGTATATTATTTCATTTTAATTTTTATATCATGAATAATTCATAATTAATGGTAATTTAAGACAAAACTAAAATTATTTCATCCTATGTGGTTTGATTTGAAAGTCACCAAGTGGTCAGGGATTTATTTGCTCAATTTCCTTTTATTGGGTTATTACTCTTCTTAAATGGATTTTTTATGCCATTATTATGTGTGAATTTATCTCTTAATTGTTTTATATTTTATTTAAAATTTATTAATGATTATTTAAATATTTTCACATAATCACTTAATGGATTAATTATCACATTAAAGGCTACGATCTTTGGGATGGTTTTCTTTGTCTCTATCTCATTTTCTTGAGACATGTTTCATGTCATGCACCATGATTTCATTGAATGGTGTAATTATGGACCAATAAATTTCTTTTTACATATTAATTCAAGTAATTCTGGTTTTTTAGAGTCATACCATATTATTCATTTCAATTAATTATTATTTAAAATTTTACCACAGTGGTAAAGGCTTTATGTTACAGTCTCATTTCATTTTGGGATTCTTTATGTTCAAGGTTCATTTGGGATGAATAATATGGTCTTTTTTTCTTTAACCAAATATATTTTAAAATCCTTTTTTATGAATGCATTTTAAAATTTTATTTTCCACTTCCTCCCTAATTTATTAAAGAAAAATAAAAAAATTGTAATTGATATTAATTTTATATCTTCTTTTAGACCAAGAATATTTCTATTTCATATATATATATATATATATTATACAGTTTATTCATGAATTTTCATTTATAAAAATAAATTATTTAATAAAGTTATTTTGTATTATCTTTTACCTTATTTTAAAATGTTTTAAAAGAAAAATTCTTAAATTTTTCTTAATGGGTCGGTTTTTACCAAATGTTTAAAAAATAATGTTTATATTTAAAGTTTATGACATGAGTTGATTTTACCCCCATCATGACCATTATTTTCTTTTAATATTACATTATATGTTTCCAAGGTTATTTCAAATAAAAAT
Organism: Viscum album; assembly: GCA_963277665.1. Taxonomy (NCBI): domain Eukaryota; kingdom Viridiplantae; phylum Streptophyta; class Magnoliopsida; order Santalales; family Viscaceae; genus Viscum; species Viscum album. Next base: position 296,883,149 of record OY728137.1, on the reverse strand, counting down.
TATTTCATAATATTTTTTTAATTTAGAGTTTTTAAAAGTGACTTTCAAAGTGGGATAATTATTTTCCTCAAGAATATTTTTAATGATATTTTAATATTATTTTTATTCACCAATGACAACAAACATTGATTTCACTTATTATCCAATATGGATATTTTTTAATGATACAATCCTAATTATTTCTCTAGATAGATTATTATTGTTTCAAATATATATAAATAGAGCCTTCTTTTACTTTGGGTTAATCAATTTATGAAAGGAGTAATGGTATTTTCTATAAATATTGTGATGAAATGAAAGAATTATGTAATTTATTTATTTTATGGTTATTTGTAATTTTTTATGATGATATTTTTTTCTCTTATAAAAAAATAATGCCTGATTCAATTATAAAGTCGGGATGGGTGGGTACGTTATATCCCACCAATGCATTGGGAAATGGTTATGTTCTCCATATAATTATTTTAGAAGTTCGTTGTATTATTTATTCCACTTTTTAGGGTTCTTTTAAGGATTATATGAATAAAATATTCCCACATATATAAAATTATCTACTCTTACCATGAATTTTAAATGCTTCCTTTGATCAAGATTGTCACTACATGGCTCATGATAAATGATTCTTATATTACTCTTTTATTATTTTAAATCATAATGTGATGTCTCGGGTTTTAAGATCAATGTTTTTATGGGTATGAATTATATTATGATATGGTCATGAAATTTTATTATGTCATCATATCATTATGATCACTGATCAAATTTAATTTATATTTTTTATGTTTACCCTTACTAGGTACTTAATCTCACCCTTATTATGTTTAATTTTTCTCTAGGTTGTAAATATAGGTTTACTGTGTTTTAGGACTAAGATGGTAACTAGATGTGAAGAAATTTGTGTGAGGTGATGTAGATTTTTATAAACTATTTGTTGATATATCCAAGATGTTATGTAAGAGATTTCCCTAATTCTCTAGAACACTAAAACTAATATGAATTTGGGTATATAAGTGATCTGGTATTTCATTTTGATGTAGTAAGTTTTGGATGGTTGATATTGGGTTACATATATTGGTATCAAATCCATAAATGTAAAGATTATGTTTTAGAATCAGATCTACAGGGTTCAAGTCCTAGGATATCATAATTATACCTATCTTATACATGAATGAGATAATCGATCAATATATCCCATTTTTTACCATTAGTGGGCTTATGATATCACCCTTTATTATGTTTCCATTCCCCATGTTATGAAGAATGATTTTTTTGGGTATGTTAAGAATGGTACAATATGAAAAAAAAACTTTATTACTGATGATGAATATTGTACCAAAATAAGTTTTATATGAATATAGTCTCCAAGCACACTAAACATTTTATGGTTATGTGTTGTGTGATGTTATTATATGTATTAAATAATATTATAAAAGGATGTAATATTTAGGCATGAAATTCTTGGGTCACCTTGGTTGGTATCGTAGCAGGGCATAATTATTTCAATAGATTAGAATTAGATAACTTTGGTAAAAACCCTAGGGATAAGTCTATGTATAGAATAAAATCCTAAAGTTTTGGTAAATTGATGATAGTGTAGTTTTCATAGAAAATTCATCCATTTTTTTATATTATAAAGTGGTTGAATCAATGAAACATATTAACCTAGGGGTAAAAACTCTTAAAGGGGTGGATTGACTATTAAATTTATCATCACGGGTGCAAAATAAATGGCCATAAGACTACCCACCTATCTAGAAACACCCAGAATATATACTTAGGTTAGTTCACATTTTATTTATAAAACATTATTTAGAATTTGAGTAGATAATAACCATGGATGGATTAGGTTAAAACTAAGGTTTCATAGATTGAAAATAAGTTGCCTTTATTTAGACATCCCATGAATGATTTTTCATGATTATATGATTTCTCACATTTATATTTAATGCTTTATACATATAATATGTTTTTTGGTTTTATTAAATGGTTGGGATGAGAATTAATAATTCTAACAATGAATCTGGAATAAAATGGATAGATTATATTCCTCATAAATCAAATGATTTTGGATCTAGAATAAAAAATATTATTATTTTGATCATGTAACTTTCTCAACCCACGAATCATGCCTAGATTCCAAAGGATCAAATGGAGGGAAAAAAGTATTGTTGAGTCACTCATGAAGAAACATACACATTATTTAAATGGGTATTATGATCCACTAGTGGATAATAAATGTATGAGTACGACCAATAATATTTTATTTCACCAGTTTTAGAAACATGAAAAGTTTTTCCTATCCATTTATCGTTTGGAAGGAAAAGTAGGTCAATGGTGGAACCTTAATAAAAATATGAGACAATAGATAGAAATTCACTCTATAGAATGGGATGAGTTTAAGAGGATATTTTTTTAGTATGAACCCACCTCATATATTATGTTTAATAATGGAAAATGAATTCATTAAGGTTAATAAGATGTATGATGAATCCATTGGTACTTATGACGTAAATTTTACAAGACTTGCAAGGTATGATTTTAGTTTAATCATCATTCCTGAAATAAAAAATGATTGATTCTTTTTTGGTTGAAAACCATGTCTTTGAAATGTGTTAGCTATAAAATACTCTGGTAGATGTTAAGAAATCATTTTATGTGCTCTTATAGTATAGATGGAATTTGTAGATCCCCATCATTATCATGGTTTTTATAAGAAATAGAAGTTTGAGTATTCAAAAAACACAAATATATCACAGGGTAGAAATACATTTTTGTCACCTACATGCCAGAAATGTGGGAAGAAACATAAAGGGAATTGAAGTTATAGAACTATGAGGTGATTTTAATGTGTAAGGTTTAGTCACAGAGCCCATGAATATTGAAAAATGATAAAAATCTTAGTTGAGGCAATAGGGGAAAGAAAGATGAAAACTAATACACCACCCACACTAAAATGCTTAAAATAAAAGGAATTCAATCATTACACCAACTAGTATATGAATATGACATTTTATAATGATTATTAGAATAAAAACCTCTAAATATAAAAGGTAAATAGAAATCTCATGCAATCACAACAAAAAAAAAGTTGTTTAGGGGAATAATGTGATGAAAGGTATACTTATCAACCACTATAGAATAGCTAATATTTTAATTAACTCTATCTTTATCCAATATTTTAAATCTATGTAATTTTTTAAGGTTATCATAATACCACATCAACAATTACATATAGAGTAAATGGTGAAAATTTATAATTTTATAATGGTGACATCATAAGTTTATAGTTACTCTTCTATCGAAGATTGTGGGATTTTAATATCTAAGATTATTATGAAACTCCATCTAATTGAATTTTATGTAATTATAGGAATGGATTAGATTTCTTTATATAGATCTCAAATCAATTTTTAAGTAATTTAAGTCACATTTTATATTATGAATAAATATTGGATCATTTATTAGTGATAGTATAAATAAAAACTTCCAATGAAAATTATATTTATCCTATGGGTATCAATTTCTATCCATGAAGGGTATAGATATTTGATTTTTTTGGGATAAACTCTACATTGATAATGTTCCTATTTTATGGGAGTTTTTATGTATTTTCAATATATTTTCCTATTATTCCCTTGAATGATGATGTTGAATTTTCAATAGAACTCATACCTCGGGATATTCCTATTTCAAAGACACCATATAGAATTTCCAAAAATGAGATGTTCGAAATGAAGAAAAAACTCTAAGATAATATTGATAAAGGATTCATATACACACTTTCATAACATTGGGGTTCACCTGTTCTTTTTTAAAGAGAAAATATGGGTTAATGCGTCTTTTCATTGATTATAAAGAACTTAATAAGATAGTTATTTAGAAAATGTATCATTTTCCTTGTATATATTATTTTCTTGAACAATTGTGTGAAGGTCCACAATATTCTTAGATAGACATTCATTATAGATATCATAAATTGAAAGTTAAAAATGAGGATATGCCCAAGACATCCTTATATTTGAGGAATAAGCAATATGAATTTTTAGTGATTCCATTTGGAATTGCTAATTCCCCTGTTATCCTCAAGGATTCAATGAGTAGAGTATTTAGATATTTCCTTGATTAGTTTCTGGTAGTAATTATAGATGATGTTTTTATATATTCAAAGAGTAAGTAAGAGTATGGAGATCATTTGAGAATTGTTATAAACACCTTGATGAAGGATAAGTTGTATAATAAATTTACCAATTTTGAATTTTTTATTCATAAAGTTTCATTATTTGGTCATATTATCTTATTTGAGGGTATATTATTGGATCTTTAAAAGTCATAAGTTTTTTATAAATGTACTAGATCAACCAAGGTAATAGAAATTTGTAATTTTCTTAAGTTAGTTAGATACTACTGATTTTTTGGGAGATATTTTTCATGACTATGTAATCCAATCACCATGTTGACTTAGAAGGGGGTTAAGTTCTTTAGAATATATGAATATGAAGAGAATTTCTAAGTGCTAAAGAGAAGGTTGTTTAGTGAAAATGTGAACACACTAAACTATAGTAGAGAAGGGTTTTTTATTCATAGTTATGAATTAAATAATGGAATTATATGTGTCCTAAAGTATAATAATATGGTGATAGCATATTCCTCACGCTAATTGAAAACATATTATCAAAATTACCCAACTCATGATTTGGAATTGGAATCAGTAATTTTTGAATTGAATATATGGATGAATTATCCTTATGATGAAAGGTGTGACATATATGCAAATCATAAAATCTTGAAATATAACTTCACACATAAAGAATTGAATATGTATGAGAGGATATGGTTGGATCTAATTAAAGATTTTGACTTGTCCATACTTTTCCACCCTCGAAAGGTGAACAACATGTATTATACTCTAAGTCATAAGGGACGTGCTAGTACTGGCATGATAAGGATTGGAAGACATCCATTTCTTATGGATTTATAGAATATAGGACTTGAAATATTATGGAGATAGATCCTATCTTTTTTAAATTAATGTTTATCCAATTATCCATGTCAATATTAAAGAGGCATAGAAAGAGGATGTGAAACTATAGAGGAAGTTGAGAAATAATATTAAGTTCAATCATGATTTTTATGGAATGATAAGGTTTAGGAACTGAGTATGTTTCCTACCAGTACCATACTCAAAGAAGGAGTTATTGGACGAATCTCATAGTTCACCATTCTCTATTCATCCAAGAAGTGGGAATTTTTATAGATATATGAAAGAGTATTTCAATTGGGATAACATGAAATAGGATATTATGGAGTATGTATCTCAGAAATTGATATATATGAGTGTTAATTATGATATGAATAATTTAAATGTAATTTTACTATCATTACCTATACCAGAATGGAAATGGGAAAATATTACCCTGAATTTCATCTTCTGAATCCCCAAAAAATCTAAAGGTCACAATGTTATTTGGGTTGTAGTTGATAACCTTATGATATTATAACTTTTTATTATAACTAGATATAATTTATCTCTTGATTATTTTACCATGTTATAAATTAAATAAGTTGTAAGATTTCATGGAGTGCCATATTCTATTGTATCTTATTGGGATTTCAGGTTTACCTTAATGTTCTGGAGAAGTATTCAGTAGGCTCTGGATATAGAGTTGAGCTTCAATGTTGCATATCATACTCATGCATATGGTAAATCAAAAAGGAATATTAAAACTCTAGGATATATGTTAATATATTTATCTATATATTTTATAAAATTTGGGATCAACACTTTCCATTGGTACAATTTTCTTACGAAAATAGCTTTCACTCAAGCATCCAGATGGCTCTGTATGAAGCCCTCTATGGTAGGAAGTATAAAATACCTAAATGATAGGATGAAGTTATATAAATAAACCTATTATGACCTTATCTATTTAAATAAACGGTTCAGTTTCATGACCCATCCCCCGGGTCTCGTGTTGTGACTACTCCAAGCCCGCCTTCCTTAGGCCAGGGGATGCCGACAATCACTGAAGGTATATTCCCTAAAATTGGGAAGGAATTGCCTTTATAACCTGTAACACACCCAACCAAGCACAAATAAAGATACGAAATCAAGAAAATTGAATAGTAAATAGAGTGAGTACATTAAGTAAAAGGGGCCAGAACACAAGCCCAACTGTAAAGTACAAGGAAAAATGGAAAGTACAAGACGGTTGATAGGTGAAAAGTAGATCCTGGATCATCCTCCAAGAATCCTACCTGAAGGGTAGGTACAACTCACGAATGGTCGTCTCTATAGTTCTCCTCATCTAACATCCACTTTGAGCCACCTACAGTCCTAGTACTCTCGTCCTTAGTTAGCATTGTCTATCGTCTGCACCAAACACAATAGGGTGTGGGCATAGCCCGTGTAGGGGTGAGTGTAATGATACTCAAGAGGGACCCTGAGACCCTCAAGGTCTCACAAAATCCACCAAGGATAAACCACACAGCATGAAAGCAACCGAAAACCCTACTTAAGTATATGACCATACATATACCTAAGTTATCAAGTATACCCATCTCAATCAAGAGGAAACATAGAGTCCAACTCAAAGGCCCAAAGATCCACTGTTCCACAAAGGAAGTAACCCCACGAAGGTAAGAACCACACAGGTATGCAGCATAGAAGAATACCACCAAGGTATTACCACAAAGGAATGTACCGCTCAGGTATGGAATCAGATCACACCAGGTATTTCATAGGTACAATAGTATAGATGATTAGATGTAACTACGGATTCAACTTACTATGTTAAGAGGCAGACCCTCGAAGAGTCCCTAAGTGCTGACCCACATAGGATCGCTCGGTGCTGACCCACACAGAATTGCTCAGTGCTGACCCACAGAGGATCACTGGGTGCTAACCCACATAGGATCACTCAGTACTGACCCACACAGGATCGCTCGGTGCTGACCCACAGAGGATCGCTCGGTGCTGACCCACATAGGATTGCTCAGTTCTGACCCACACAAGATCGCTCGATGCTGACCCACACAAGATCACTCTTCATTCTTCACATCACATCCAGCTTCTAGGTTACCATGCTTAGCTTGATCATCTCCAAGAGATTTCTCTCCTAAATACACTAATCGATACTCCAACTCCCATAAATTCCCACGAAGAAATATCTCAAAGGACCGCCACGGCATAGGAGTCTCAACGTAATAGACGGTGCATCAATCGGATGCCCAGACTGTATGTTATTAGCATTTTAGTCCTAAGGGCCCAGTTGGATTTGTGCTTGATCCAACCCAACTGTACCCAAAATTTACCCAAAACCCTAGTGGGGGTATACCAAAAATACCGTCTCTATCAAGGGTTTTTGGTGCCGCAGACGATTCATCTTTTCGACACCATATGAGGGAGATATGTCGAATACAAGGTCTCACAATAATAATAATATTATTATTCTGTGTTTCATGAACCCGAGCCATGAACCAGAATTTTTTATCCAATATTAGACTTGAATCGACCGTATTAATGACAGGATCACATCAACATTGATGGTAAGTCAGTTGGACGTCGCACCCAAGAGTTATGGCGGGTCGAAGATTTAATAATAATATTAAATCTATTATTTTTTTAGTGCTTCAGGTACCTAATCCAAAAACCTGAAAAAGGCATCCAATATTGGACTCATAATTTTCGTCTCAAAGTTAGGGTTGCACTACCACTGATGGTTTGTGAAACCATGGTTGCACGGATAAGTTACGGATGAAATAGGGCTTTGAAAACCATAAATAATAATAATATTAATATGTTATTATAATTTTATTTCATTGAAATTTTCTCTCTCAAATCTCATTTGAGATTCACGCACAAGTGGGGCATCCTATTTTGTTGCACTCAGGTCCAAAAAGTGCCTCTATCTCTTTTTTATTCATTTTTCTTGTAATTTTATTTCTTATTTATTCCTTCCTCTGTCCAATCTAATATTCTTCTTCCATTATTTTTCACCCCTGTACACGAATAGGGAATTCGCTATGCCTCTGCCTCGCACATGACCTGCCCCTGCCGCGCTGCCTACTCATGTTGTCTCCTAATCTTCCTCGTCTTCAACCGAAGTCACCTGGCCCCACTTGTTGCACATGCACCGCTTGAACCATCCACGTCGGACCGCCCTACTTCACCACGTTGCTCCTTCTGTGGGTTTTTGCATCATTTTTCTAACCTCAAAAAATAAAATTATCACATATTCGTGATCCTCAGGTCGAGGGATCTGCATCCATATGTCACTCTCAACAAAATATTGCATTTCTTGTGCCAATAAATATTTGGCCGCCTCCTTCCACGAGCCATTGTGGCTTCGTTCCAAGCCCAAAAAATTAAACGATCACATATTTGAGATCCTTGTTTTGAGGGTTTCACGTACATATATCGCGCTCAGAAAAACTCTGTGTTTCCAGTGCCAATAAATATTAGGCGTTGAAGAATGTAAGAATAACGTGTGAAAAATAAAAAAGAAAGAGGATCATGGTTTATGTACGAGATGATGGACATGTTCGTTTGGCCATCGTTGTTGTGAATTTAGGATATGAAGAATCAATAAAACAAATTCAAACATATATAAAAACACCTACCTCGATTTTCCATTAGAGGTGGTGCAAGGAAGAAGACGAATTTGACGATATGGTGGCGTCGGAGTTTGTTGCTCCCACAAGATTTTTTCGATCCAGGCTCAAGCGTTGCCCTTGTTCTCCAATTCTAGAGGATTATCTTCATTATAGTTGACATTATTCATTGAATAATATCCTTCCAAGTTCTCTAGAGCTCTATCTTTTTCCAACTATCCTCTAACCAAATGGTGAGGTGCCAAATAAGTCTATTAAATAAACTAATTGAGTTGGCACATCAATGGGAGGAAAACCAAGAGTTATCTCCCATTAAAGGGGAAGTTAAAGGGGGTGGTCCCCACCTTTGAATTTAAATTGACGGTTTTTATTTTTGGTAGTCCCCACCACTAAACATCAAATGGGAGGTTTTAAAAAATAGAATTTGTTCTTTATTTTATTTTTATTCTTTTAACTCTCCCATGAAATTAACAAAAATTAACTTTCACCCTCAACCTACTATAGTCAAGGTGAAGGTCTCCTTAAGAAAATAGTTGTTCTGCAAGTTCAATGGTGCCCTATGATTTCAATTCCAAGCATGGGTTCAAAAGTTATAAAATGTCGCTTGCACGTTTACTGTACATACCCGAAAAAAAAAGTTTGGAAAAATTATAACAGTCACCCTTGACCCACACTGGTCGAGGTTAGGCTTTTCCTAAGTGAAACTTTCCCCCAATAAACCCAACGGTACTATCAAATTTTAAATCTGAGTTACTGTTTAAAAGTTATGGATTTTACAATAAAATAATTGTCACTTAATTATTTTATTTACGGACAAAAACTAACTTTTACTGGTTCCATGTGTCAGACAAAGTTATTATCTGCTTAAATAAATAATTCTCTCACGAGTACAGTGGTGGTTTTGGATTTTCAATCTGAGCTACCGTTTGTGAGTTATAAGAATTTGAAAAATAAAATAATTTGTTTAATTGCTTTATTTACGGTTAATCCATTTTTGGGTTTTCTCACAGGTGGCCCATGATGACTAAACATAATTCGCGCCTAGGGTAAAATTGCAATACCAAATGTAGCGGTTCCCTCAGATTTCTAATTCGAGTAGCTGTTTAAGATTTATTCCACTTTTTCATGAAAACTGCTTACGCATGATAATTAAAACTCAACAAACATGGACGGATCATTCCAGGCACTCGGAGCCTCGAAATCACACGCTGTCAGATTTCGCGGTCTCAAAATAATTCTATATAATCTCAAACAATTATACGGAATTTTCTGGGACATTACATGCAGAAATTTAGATTCATTCATTATCACATAAGGATAGATGAAAGTCTATAGAAAAGCACTGTGGAAAATAATCGGTGACATCTAGAGTTTAAAGTTAGTGATAATGTATTCTTGTGAATATCTCAGTGGAATAAGGTAATGATATTTGAAAATAAGGGAATGTGGAGCCATATATATATTGGTCCCTTTTTGAAATTATTGGTTGTATTAGGACGGTATCTCATCACTTAACACTTCCTATGAATCTCTCCCAAGTCCATGATGTGTTCTATATATCTCTCCTCAGGATGTACATACATGATCTTTAGCATGAATTGAACTCAAAGGTCATACTATTGGAGAAATATATATCTTATGGGTAAAAATAGTTGTTATTACAAATCATATAGAGAAAGTGATACAAAATAATACCACTCACCTTATTAATTTTTTTGGAGATACCATAAATTTGAGAAAGTAATGTGGGAACCTGAGGATGTGATGAGGAAGAAATAGCCTTAGTTTTTTATATCATAGAAATGGAATTTCAAGGGTGAAATTATTATAAGAGGGTTATTACTTAACACACGGGTATTTGGTGATATATTTATCAATAAATAAATTTTATTTCTATGAAATATTTTTTTAAATGCAAAAACTTGTTTCAAAAAACCATGATTTACTAATAAGATACTATTATTATTTAATATGATTATTATCATATAGTTTTTGGATTTGAGGGTATGAATTGGGAAAGCTATGTTGTGAAAATTTATTTTTTACACATACATTAAATGAATTCGTTGGTTATAAATTGTTTATAAATGAAAATAAAAACATTTAAATGTGAAAGTGGTGTTTTTTTGAAAAACAATTGTTATATGCAGAAAGTGTTTTTATCTTAATAAATTAAATTAATATATATTTTTTAATTATTTTAATTAAATTTATAGAGGACATATTGAATAAAATTATTTAAAATTCATATAATTGTGTTTACTAGTCATGAGATAAGAATAAAATCATTTTGTTTCTTAAAATATTTTTTTCCACAAATGGTTTTAATTTCATTTTGTGTGGTTATTTTAAAATGGAATTCCTCAAATTATAAAAATTTAATCTTTAAAAATGGATTATTTATTTTGATTAATAAGGTTCAAATTTGATAACTCTTCCTCGTTTATTTTTTGTTGTTATGAATAGTAATCATGGTAAATATTTGTCCTCTCAGAAATGGTGAATCAGGTAATTTTAGTTAAAAATAACATGATAAGTCTTTAAAAGAATATCTAACACAAAAAATATTTATATTTTATGATATTGGTTTTTCTATTTTCATCCATTTTTTGAAAACATGGAAACTTGGTGCCATTTTCCTTTGATTATGACCATTATATTATTTTTAATAAAATGATAAATACAAAATCTCACTCTCTTTATGTTAATATCTCTAAAAAAATTCACGAATGTAAAAGGGATTATGTTTGATAATAAACATTAATTTTAAAGATGAATTAATTTTTTTCATGGTAATTTATTTTTAATTTTTAAGGATGGAGTAATTACCTTAAATTATTGTGCAACACTAACAAGGTATTTCTTCAAGTTATATAAAAATAAAATAAATGAATTTAAAAATATTAAAAGAAATAAAATTTAGATTAATTATTGTGTTAAATGATTTTTTTTGACAAATATAACATAATAATTATTTTTTATGATTTCTTATTTAAATTATATTTCAATGTTGTCTTATTTAAATTCAAACTATGTGAATAGTCTCAAAAATGACTTTAATGGTATCTTATGTTTAATATTTTATTAAATGAATTTAAATTAATAAAAAACCAATATTTATCCAAGTGAATGGAATATAGTGGATCATATAAACCATTTTCCACTTATGGGTCACTTTTCCTTTTATAGTAACAGTTTTTTACCCCTAAAGAGTAAAAATATTTTATTACATGGAAATTGTCAAAAGGATTAACAGGGCTTAAAACTAAGAGATAATGGTGAACACATTACCGAAACTTATCTTAATATTATTTGATGAGGAGAATTATAGTTATAGTATTTATATATTTCAAATATATTAATTTTGATCCACTTTAACATAAAATTAAATAATATTAATTTAATACTTTAAGTAATCCCAAGGGTGCATCACCTCTCAATTATAAAAGGAAAAATAATTTCCTCCCTTATTCAAAAAGTTTTAGCCTTATATATCAGACATTCCATGCCCTAATACCATCCTAGAATCCTTACTCACATCCTAGATCTTCTAGTCCATTAACAATAATAAGCTTTCAAGGATTATGGTGTAATCAAAAAGAGACATCTCAACAAAGAGGAGGTTCAAATGCATAAGATGAAAAGTGATAATTAATGTTAGAAATTTATATTTCAATGTCATTTTAATCAGTATTTTCCATTATTTAATTTATATTGATTAAATAATATAATAATTATCAAATAAACTATTCTAATGTTTCCTCTTCTCTAGTTATTTCATGAATTTTGATGTTTTAAAACATTATCCTCTCTTTGGAACTCAAAAACGGTTCAGAAAATGTTTTCAAGAAAATTATGAATTATTTATCCTCTTTTAGTTGGAAATAATTTTTCTTTTATATCCATGTTTTTTAAATGCTTTGAATAAATTTTTTTCTATTCAATAATTATTTTTAAATTCATTTTTACCAATGTTTTACATTTTCAAAAAATGTTTAAAAAGGTTCTTCTTGTTATTTTCTAAACATGGTACTTTTTACCAAATGTATGAACATAATAAATATTTTAATGATTATGTAATGAATTTAATATCTTACATTCATGAATACTTAATTAATTAAATATTTCTTTAAAAAATTTCATGGTTCTTTTCCAAGAAAATTTATTCCATTATATTTTTGAAATTTTTTATATTTTAAATAAGTGATTTCATAATGAAAAAAGTAATTTTTTTAAATAAATGTTCCATTGATATTTTAAATAAATTTTCACCTATGATAACATCCTTTGATTTTATTTATGTTTTACTAGTGATACGATCAAATGATACCATTCTTATTCTTTTGGATGGTTTTTGATTATAATGATGATCTGTTTACGAAACTCATTCATTTCCCATGAGTTATGCTATGATGAAATTTTTATGAAACTCATTTATTTTCTATGGGTTATGGTATGATGAAATAAGGAATATTTTATAAAATTTTGGAAAAGATTTTTTTTCATTTAATGATGGTTGGGTCCATTAAATCGCTCCACTGCATTGGGAAAATCCTTATATCTCATGATATAATTGTAGAAAAAAAGTTGATGTGGTCGATTCAATGTAGGAAATAGGTTGGGGTTCCTAATACACTATGTTATGAGAAATATGTTGTGATTCCTCATCCAATATGATATCAGTAACTTTCGTTAATGACTAATCCATTATGATATGGGAAATCGGTGTTGATTCCTGGTCCACCATTATTTTATGGACATGGTAGTTATCCTCGACAAGGTTTATATGCCTTTCATAATTCCACATTCATTTCACTTGTTTTTATGCATAAGATTTGAACACATGGTTTGTGATTGATTTAGTGTTATTCCTCACTGTTATGATTCATTATTTTGGAAATACTAATGTTTTATTTAGTGATTCATAGTTATGATTAAAGTTATATTGGGTATGAAAATTGTACGTTATGATCGTGATCTACTACCCTTATTCTTGTCTTATTCTTTCATATGATCGTTGATTGATATATCCCATGTTTACCCTTACTAATCATTTGATCTCAACATAGCTTATGTTTCCTTTCATCAGGTTATGAAGAAATTATTTAAGTAGGGTATTTCAATAAGGTTACAATGTGAGAATAAATTTATGATAGATAATGAAGATTTCACTTAAATAAGTTATTTATGTATCTAGTATCCAAGTAAACTAAAACTTTTAAGATTATAGGGTGTGTAATATTACTAAATGAGACGAATAATCATCTAAAATGGTGTAATATTTATGAATGAAATTCTTGGTACACCTCATCAATAACGTTTTATCTTTATTTAATATGATCAATAATGATCACTTCAATAGAATACAAAAGACTTCCTCTATCCATAGGTATATATGGGATGTTTCTAAATAATCTATCATATAGATGAGATCCATCCATCCCCAATGGTCTCATAATTCCTCTAACTCAAAGTAGAAATATGAATAGATCTTTTGGTGATGAGGAGTCTCAGCCTATAAAGAATCAATCTCCCATGCACACTGACATAGCATGAAAGTGATATATACAACACATAAGGATTCTCCTTTTCTTCTCTTTCATATATTAATGAATTATAATACATGAAAAAATACTATGGAGGGTGTATTTATCACATACATGAATAAAACACAATTCCCACATTACATCTCATGCAACACTTTAATAATTATTATCATTAAATGAGTTAAACCATTCAAATATTAACACACTTAATATTTTGTTTCTCATTTGATTTAAGAAATTGTAATGAATGAAATATTATTTCTTACATACATATTGATATTCCATTCACTTGATATATCCATGCATCATATACAGGATATAGATTTTGGGAATATCTCCTTCACTTTCATACTTTTACTAAAGTCTTCTTGAATATGTTCCATTTCACCTTATATTTTATCATATACAAGAACTTGTGTAATCATATTATAAACACTTTTTGATATCTACCAAAACTTATATATGAAATTTTTCATCACGTTCATCTTATATCACATCATATGAAATACCTTATAAAGCCTCATCCAAAACACTTTTTATTAACTTTAAATTGGTTTTTAGAGTTCTCTGTATCAAACCCAATACACATTCAGTCAAACCCAAAGTGTGACCCCATGGAGCTTTATAGAATTGACAAAAAAATATGAATCTTTAGGTCATTATTTAAATACAAAGAACAACCTCTAGAAATGTGTCAATTCTTCTAAAGATGTAAAGGGTTCTTGAATGATATCCATTAAAAACATGAATCTTTATACATGTTTCAACTAGTCTTAATCATATAAAAACATTAATTATCATATTTTCCCTTTTTATAAGACATTGAGTGACCATGAGACACCGATATTATCAATCCCATATAACCAGTCCATATTTTCTAGATTATTAGAGTATAGAATGATCTGATCAGTGAATACATAATTTGTGTAACATCCCAACATAAAGTCCACTTGATTGGTTCCTTAGCTTGGATCACTAGAAGAACTCATGTGTGACTCCCTGAATTCTTGAGGTCATCGACAAGTAGTGGGGTTATATGTTGGTATCGTGGAGAGGCTATACCCCCTTTATCAAAGTGCATCATGTAATAAGGCAATCATGGCGGCAGACATGCTATGGTCGTTCACGATTCCTGTGTATTGCTCCTCGCTGGTGGAGGCGGATATGTGTGGTGTTTTGTACTCTCGGTTATGTAATACCCCTTTTGTTTCCTAACTCTTTCGTTTCTTTTGCTTAATAATATTTTTTGGGACTGGTTTTGGCCGGATCCTGGATTTGCGTGGAAAAATATATAATAAATGAAATAAAAAAATTTCCTGAAAACCAATTCTATACATACAATAGTTGAACTCCAATTCAGCTATTCACTTATAAAAATAATTAAAAAAAAATACACTAAGGATCCACTAAAACTCCAATCCATACCATATCCCCATAACTCATCAAAACTGAGTCATATTACTCAGCCATACTATCTAGTTCAAATTTAATTTGTGCCTGCAATAACCATGTGATAGATACTTATAAGGCCACATTAAATGGAATCATGAGTAGGGTGTGGGTGGAAAAATAATTAGGGAACCACAAACTCAATACCATACTAATCAGAATATGTTTTTTACAATTTGTTGTGATGTGATAAAAATAAATAAACTTCTAAAAAATAAATAAAATAAACCATCAATTCCTACTTTGGATCAATTCCATAATGTCTCTGGGCACATTGCATGAACACCGACAACCCACATATTGGAACTATACCATTGTCGATCCTTAGGCCAGTGGCCTTGCTTGACTATACTTGCATAAAACAGTGTCGAGGATTCTCTAAGTATATAAAGATATCCTTCCAGCCATATAAATATTATATCCTAGTGTAACTCAGGCATCCCCCATTCTCATTATCAACATCCAGCTACTCATCATGAATGCATCAACCTCTAAATCCTAGGAAGCCCGGTAATCTCTCCAAAACCCAGGTATAAAAATAGATCAAGTACAATTCCCAGAATCACTTGTGATCACTGAATAAAAGTCATCACCCAAGTCACCATGGAGAATGGTCGGATCTCATGCATCCTATGTATCCCGATCAAGAGCACAAAATGTCATTAGACTCAATCAGCTAGATACTAGAGATGACCAAGGAATAGCATCATCAAAATAATATTAATAAAATAATTCCCCAGTATAATATGTCTAGATCCCAGTTAGAATATGAATACTAGGGACCTATAGAATCTAGGGAATCCCTTATAGACCTGATGTTGAAGCCTAGAATCCTGGGAATTCTTTACACGGATCAAAAACTAAATCCCCGGTTGCACTGGGAATCCATGGTGAAATCACGGTCTAATCCATCTCTCACAAAATATCACATAAATACCCAAAGTAAATATCCAATGGAGCACCTATGGGAATCCCCATATCATCGTCGAATCAATACAAATGATTGAGTCTTGGGAAGCATGTGTGGGAACCATAGTTTCATCTATATATACCTGGTCATTGTCAGTCAGCCATTGGAGAACCCACTAAGGTCCCCTGAATCATATCATATCATAGGCACCCTCTCTCAGGTCCTCCATCATGACTCATTTCATAGGTTAACACTTACTCCCAATAATACTACATCCTGTAACATTATCATCAAGACAGTACAAATACATTGGTTGTGCAGGGTATCACATATTTGAAATACTCAAGAGATAGAACTTGACCCATCTCAGTCCTCAAAGTCTCATAGGTATGGACCTCTTTCAAACCAATCAAATCATCAAAATTCCATACATCTATTATAAGAATATTCCATGTCAAGGACTCAGCCATTGGCGGCTGAGGAAAACCATCCAACACCATGGTTCATCGGGGCCTTGACACTTTGTTCATCTTAATCGAGGAATCAAATTAAAATTAAACATGTCAATTCCATAAGTGGAGTGACCACACACCTCATGTGTCATAAAGAATCAAAAATTTGATAGGAAAAGTACATGGACCACCAACCATTTTAAAAATATTTCCTAATTTATCTCAAGGGATAGGAAGTATCTTTCTTTGCCTTCCAAGGTCCGTCCAAGATCATATCACTATTTATGTACCTAAATGAATAAAATAATAACTAAAATAATAAATTATAATCAAAATATAATTAATAATAACAATTTAAAACTAATTTAAAATTTTAATATAGAAATTTAATAACCACTAAAAATATTACTAACACCCTCAATACACTTAAAACACAACTAAAAACATTCCAAAGACCTGAAACATACCCCCAACCACCTTCTGGGCCAAAGAACTAACACACATCATCGATTCCATAGTGAAATTAATTAAAAGTTTGTAAAAAACCTATGAAAATCCATAACAGTGTCATTACACAAAAAACAATAAAGAGGTACATGAAAAATACATCACATGACATCCTCTTTCCAAGTCACACCAAATTCCCAACATCCTTGAAGAATTACACCATACTCCCATTGAATCGAAACCAAAACCCTATATGAAGAAAATAAAAATTAACCATTAGGAAGGGGGATGAAAGGGGAGAGTAGAGGAAGAAACTAACCTCAAACTCCAAATAAAACATCCCAAGAACATACCAAAATAAAGAAGATGGAAGAGGAGGAAGGGGAAGGGAGACACCTTTGTACACATATGCATAACAAAGTAAGAGGGGAGGGGAATTACTTAAAATGTGTGGTATTTGATTAATTCTTTACTTTTCAACCAATCCTAGAAATACACATAGTTTGAAAAACTCTGCGCCAACCTTATGCCCTTCATTTTTCTAGGTAAACCACCTCATAAGGTTTGGTTGCACAGTTTAATAATTTTTTTTGTCTATGAAAATAACAATTGACCCCTTAGTGATGTCTCTACATGGGTTCCACATGCTAGTTCCCCAAGACAATCGATTAAATGACCTCAATCATTCATTATGGTATGCCAGAGGCTTCTAAATAGTACAGAGAGTCTAATATATATAACATGGGTTGACTATACCATCTTTATCAAAGTTTCACAACACTGTCTATAACCAAGAAATAAATAAATGTCAATAACCAAGAAATACTATAAAACCATAACCAAAAAAACAAATGTAATACATGATGAAATAGAACAAATGAAAATATCCAAAACTAAATTAGTATATATTTCATTTCAAATAAGTTTCAAGTTTCAAAATTAAAACTCTAAATAAAGAGACTGATAACTACCTCATATAGGTCCCAATACTGAGTCTGGTTCCCCCATCCATGATCCATCCTAACTCAGGCATCTAATATAGGTCCATTTCCCTTATCATGTCTTGAAAACATGAATTCTATTTAGGTACTGATCAGAAAGCCCAAGTAGTGTGTGATTACAACTCAATAGGCCACCACCAACAATGTCTCAAAAATATCCAGTCAATAATAGTGTATATATTTGTATAAAGAATAATGTACAATGCATAAAGAAACCAGTTATCACATTTTATTATTCTTTAATTGACCACATAAATCCTCGGGGTCACAATGACACACATATTGTCATTACATGTTTCATCCCATGATAGAGTCTGGACTATCCCCATGGGATATCTCATATCACAATACCATGGGTATCATTTATCATTTCATTTCATTTCATATCATTTCCAACTAGAACCATAGTCCAATTCCAATATCATGGGCATAGAACATTGTGTCTAACACCCCATGGTTATTTGGATACATTTCCATTGTCCCACACCTCAATGTCACATTAGTATTTAGATCCTCAGTCTCCATACCACACTCAATATTGGATATTGGTATTCAGATCCCATGTCTATGTCCAACACTCATTATCACATATGGGTATTTGGAGCTTCAATTCATCCCATGATCATTATCACATGTGCGAATTTGGATCTAGAACACCATTTCAAGAACCCTATGGTTATTTGAAGCATCAGTCTGTTTCCCAAAATCCATTTATCAATCAATCAAATATATCACAATTAACAAGGCTAATCATCATTAACCCACTCAGAAACATTTCACATCATGGTATACCATTTTAATTACCAAAAAAATCATGGTTCAACAATTTAATCACATGGAATAATATGAACAATTCATCATTTAAAAATTTTATCAATATTTATTCACATGACCCATTAAAACATTCATGTTTAACCATATATCCCATTATTCCCATTATTTATCAATTCCATTACTAAACAATTAATTAATTACTCAATACCATTTAATTTATCAAATATAAAATTTTAATATCCCTTCATTTACATAATTATATCATTCCATTAATTAATTAACCAATTAATTAATCAAAGTCAACCAATTTACAATTACCCCAAATTCATCCCATTTAATTATCGCATGGAAATTCAATTTCATCTAATTAAACTCTAGATGATATTTTCCAAACAAAGAAATTGAATTTTTGAAATTACATATAAATAAATTAGTCAAGACTTTCGCATTTTCAATTTAAACCACCTACCTCAAGATCATTGATTATTTTTAACTGAGGGAATCTCCAATTGAAGCAAAACAATCAAGAACATCAGGAAGAAGAATACCTAGAACAAAATTATATAAATAATATAGAATGAATTAATATATAATAAAACCTAGGTTTAAACCATCTACAATGGAGGAAAACTATCCCCTCTTCATTGGTGAAGATATATGGGGAGAGAGAAATCTAATTAGGGGAAAACACATACCAAGATAGGTGGAGATCTATCAATCAGATCTTCTATTCACTAATAATGGTGTTCGGAAGCCCTTAGAATCCATTTGAGAGACTCCAAAAATGATAGAAATAAGTTAGGGTCAATATGGGGTGTTCTGGGATATAAGACAGGGGTTTGATAATTATTTAATTAATTTTTAGGGGTTTATTTTTCCACACACATGGTTTTCTATATAGGGCTCATGGTTTTCCCCAACAGTGTACCTAATCATGGGCCTCCTCTTAGGGGCTACATGGGTACTACTAAGAGGGAACATGGTTTGAAAAACTATGTTTCATCCATTTGAATTCACTCTATTTGGGTTCTCTTGGTTTTCTATCATGGGTTTATGGTTTGGGAAAACTATGTGTTAACTATTCACTACCCCTCCTCCTTGTAGAATTATCATATTTTACCCCAAAACACCCCAATGTAAAACCAAACAATGATACACTAAAATAAGTATGAAAGAGTAACTATAAATGAGAATAAGGAATATCCAGAAAATTTCAAGATCTTACAATCTCTCCACATTATAAAATATCATCCTCGAGTTGTACTCCCTACCATATCTATGATTCTGAGGTGATAAGATTGGTTTGCTGAGCCTGCTTATCTTCTTCTCCCTCCCATGTTTCCTCCTAAGCACATCCATTTTTCCACAATACATGAACTATCAGCATGACCATTCACCCTAACAATTTCTCATTGTGATCCAACACACGTATCATAGTCTCCTCAAAGGATGCATTAGTCTTAAGCTCAACATCACCTACATCGACCACATAATAAAAGTCATGGTGATACCACAAAAGTTGTGACAAATTAAAAAACTCAGGCATAACAATATACCTTTGTGGAAGATCCAATTGGTATTCCACCAACCTGATTAAATCCGCAACCTCAAATGGTCCAATAAACATGGGCCCAAACATTCCATCTCTCTAAATCCTGTAGTGACCCATTCTAGGTGACACTCGAAGGAACACGTGATCACCCACTATAAACTCAAGGGTTTATCAACATCTATCTGATTACACCTTTTATCTAATATAGTCTATATAGATATGATTCTGAATCAAATCAACCTTCTCTGAAATCTCCAACATGAGACCCAGTCCCAACGGTTCTACCTCACCTACCTCCATCCAGTATAGAGGTGATCTACACAGCCAACCATAAAGCAACTCATATAGTGCCATATAAATAATTTCTTGGTAACTGTTGTTATATAAAAACGTCAAAAGCTCTAGTTTCTTCTCATAATATCCACCAAAGTATAGAATACATGTTTGTATCATATCCTCTATCACCTGAATAGTATTTATGACTTCCCTTCTTTTTGTGGGGGTAATGTCGTAATCAATAAAACCTATGTACCAAGCATCTTCTCCAAGACCTACCATAAGAATGAATTAAAATGTAGATCATGATCTAAAAATATACTCTGTTACACCCCGTATAGACATACTATCTCCTGAAATTATAAGTTTCCCAACTAAACAACTAAGAGAGCCTCCCTTATAGGCAAGAAATGTGATGCCTTAGCCATTAGTCCACAACCAAACAAATAGAATAATTCTTATAAGGTGGCCTTGGGAGACCCACCAAAAATTCCATGGTAAATTAATAAAAATACCATTTTATAATGAACAATATTTGTAGTAAAACCCCAGGTTGTTGATTCTCATCTTTCACCTGTTGACCGGTGTAAAATCATCTAATGAACCCTACAATTTCATTTTTTATGCCCAACCACCAGTATTGTCAATTCATGGTACATTTTAGTAAAATCTATATGTACCTCCTACTTTGACACATGAAATTCATGAATTATATCCTCTAGAATATTCATAGTAATAAATACCTAATTCTGAACATAGATGATTTCATCCTCATTTATAATCCAATGTAAAGGTGACTCCACACCTTCAAGGCTTTCTCTCAAGGAAAAACATTTTGGATCCTGATATTGCCTCTCTTTGATCCATATAAAAAGTTTTGACTCTACTAAAATTAATATGAGATCCATATTACCCTATCCATCATGAGCCACAACATGCTTCTCCTCTAGTAATGTCATCATTTTACACTCAGAACTAGGCATCTGGACTACCTGAGTCTGAGTTTTCCAATTTAGAGCATTAAAAAACAATTTCTCTTCCCAAGAATATATGTTGACACAAAATCAAATGTATATTTATTCTTAACCCACCTCCACCACTGGAGATTCAAATATTTTTAGGAAAATATATTCTTTAAGATCTTATGATAAGTATACATAGTAAAATTTTCTCCCAATAGATAATGTCTCAAACACTTCAAAGCATAAACCACTGTAGCTATTTTTATTTCATGCATATGGTAGTTCCATTCAGGTGGCCTCAACTTCCCTAACCTATGAGTCATAAATCGATCCCAATAAATTAACACTTCTCTAAACTAAATCCAAAATGTTGCACAGAACATTGTATACTCCTCCCCTAGCTTGGGTAAGATCAATATTGGTGTAGTATTCAAATGATTATTCAACTCCTGTAAAGTGTTCTCAAATTCACCAAACTATTCAAACTTAACTCCCTTCTTGTTCAATTTGAAATTGGTGCTACCAAGAGGGAAAATTCATGGATAAGCCTTGGATAATATCCTACTAACCCTAAAAACCTATGGATATTGAAACAAATTTTGGGTTTATCCCAAGAAAAAACTACTTTCACCTTCTCTGGGTCCACTGACACATCTTCCTATAAGATTATGTGACCCAAGAAATTTACCTGATCAATCCATAAATGGAACTTAGATAGCTTGGTGTATAGCCAATTTTCTATCAGCATACTCAGGGTGATTTCAAAATTTTAGGCAAGATCCTCATTGGTCTTAGAGTACACAAAGATGTTATCAAAAAACAAAACAAAAAATTGATCCAAATATGGAAGGAATATTTAGTTCATCAAGGCCATAAAATTGGCTGGTGCATGCTCCTACTTGAACATCATCATGACGAACTCATATAGTCTATACCTATGTGTGAAATCATTTCGAGGTATCATAAGGTTGAACACCCAACTGATGATACCCTGATCTCAATTCAATCTTGAATAAATCACAATATCCTATTAACTGGTAAAATAGATTATCCGTATGTGGAAGAGGATACTGGTTCTTCATATTAATCCTGTTAAACTTCTAGTAATCAACACATAAAGGAAAATTTTTCTCATCCTTCTTAGGAAACAATACTGGGGAACCCCAAGGCGATGTACTCGAATGGAGAAACCCCTTTTCCATAAATTCTTCTAGCTAATTCTTGATCTATTTAAGCTATGTTACCGACATTTGATATAGTGGAATATAAAGTGGAAAAACCCCTAGAATGAGCTCAATAATAAACTCCACATCTCTCATAGGTGGAATACATGATAAGTCTTTATGAAACATGGTCAGAACATGTCTACTATTGGTGGAAATAAATCATTATTTACACCCCCATCATCAAGAAACAAAATAGAAACCTAGTTAGTGATATCCCTCTAATTTTAATTAATCATCCCTGCATGGCCTGCCTAGATATCCCACTATCCATAATAAACATAAGTTTCAGCCTTAGGAGATGTAAAAATCACTCTCCTATGGTAAAAAAATTTTGGGCTCAGTATGATACTAAAAAATCCATAACCACAATCAATTAGGAGTCTGAAATATCAATTATGTAAATATCGAAGAGGTAACGATACTCCCCAACCTCGAGAGAGAACCCCTTGAATAAATAGATGTCCCTCGACTGTACTCCCAAAGGTTCTCGATTGTCATAACCCTTCTCACAAACTCTACTTCTAGGCTCAAACCATTTACAATTTTTGCATATAAAAGAAAAATGGGATGCCCCAGTATCAAATATGTCACTATCAATCATAGAAGATACATGAATAATACCTATAACTATTAATTGTCCTTCCATGCTATCCAACAGTATGGGCTAAATGACATGCAATTGTCATGTCCCTCTCCCTTGTGATACAGTTTGATTCCACTTAGTTTCACCACTCTATTGATATGATCACTCTTTCCCAAAGTTACCACGTATACTTCCTTGACCTCTACATCCAATATAACTATAAACACCAGTCCAATATAGTGTATAAGATATCCTTCTATTACTCTAGTTCTGTATATATTCTCCATCACAACCCATATGTCATGGGTTCTTAAAGAATTTATATAGATGATTCATCCTCTAACAGGCTCATAAATCTATAGGTGGTCAGGGAAAATGTCTATGAAAGTGACCCATGAAACCACACTAGTGAAAAAACACTCAGGTATGATCCTAATTAACTAATCATTCCCCCCACACACTCTTCTTTCTAATATGCTACTCAACATTATCATTATGAGGCATCTTATCCTCGGAATACATACATCATGGTCACCAAACATAAATTTTATATCCTCTATGGGAATACTCCTTCAGGTTCCCCTCATAAATGAGAGCCTGATCTACCACATAGGAAATATTTTCACATGAAATATATTAACTTGGGAATTAATCTCACATTCAATACCATCTTGAAAATTCATTATCATAGTTGTCTCATCCCTATTCACCATTGGAGAAACGTGATTCAATTCATTAAAGTGGCTATCATATTCCATCGTGGACATACTTCCATGGGTCAATCTCATGAACCTAGTTTCCCTCTCCAACCTTAACGCATTTGGGAAAATATTCTCAAGGAACTTATTTAAAAATTCCTTATATACCACACCATTTTCTTACCCAGTCTGAGCCTGAACATCCCACCAATGATTCAATAATCCTCATAACATATAAGTATCCTAATTTACCAAATTCTAAGTAAGATTCAATCAATATTCATGTATTTTCTGGATGGAATCAATCCATAACTCTCATACCTCGGGTCTACCCTCCCTAGTTAAAGTCTAGGGGGTTCTATAACTGAAAATCTCATGTCAGGTTAGACATACTCTACACAAAATATTCTAGATCTCTCTCTATAAATTTTATGAAGTGATCAATGATCGCACCGAACTGTTATCCAGATCCTTCACCAAGCACAATTGGTTACTTAGGTTCCACTACTTGAGGACTATTTTGATCCATATCCTCCTGTAATCCTATCAGAAAACTTCATCATGGAGTAATGTCTATACAATTCCAACCACACACCTTAGGATATATTTCACTAAATTAACATATCTAACAATAGGGATTCACATAAATCCATAACAATTTGTCCCCTGTTTCCCACCACGTGGTCAAAACCAGGGAACTATCTCTACCCTTAACCATCGTACATCTAGGTCATGGCTAAAAAGGGTAAACACATTCTCAATTTCTAGATTGTCACTAGACACCCAATTATTCACATTTTCATCATTTTAAAACTTTCAAATACATATCTAGAACCATTTTATGTTCAATTACACAAGTAAAAACATTTATATTTCAACTACATACCCAACACATACTTTTCCATGCATGCCTAAAAATGATGCATGTCATAATAATTCATAAGTACCTATAATGATGCATTCATACTCAAATCTTGTGAAATACCATGCCATTATTAAAATCTCTAAAAATATTAAAAACATTTATCACATCACACAAAACGTTCATCACTTAGGTGAAATAACATCCAAATTTAACAACACACATTGTTAGGTCCACAAGGCTGAATACCCTGAGAGGGGGGTGAATCAGAGTATGACCAATTTAAAATTAAAGCTTGTTCTGATCTTGTTTCGTTGTTAAGACAAACACACTTCTCTCCCTTTCCTGTTACACAATATAAGAATAAAGTAAAGCACGCATAGGCTACAACAATTTTTACTTGGTTTACCCTCACTGGGCTATGTCCAAGGAGCATACACCGGCAATGTGCCAATGTACCAAATCCACTAAAAGTGCACTGCTGTTTACATGGTTCGGGATAGATCACTTCTATTCCCAGGCTCACTACCTTTACAAATTTAAGGGTCCGCTCACTACTTTCCCAAGGGTCACTCCCTATTTCTCTCTATCTACCTCACTGCTGGTGGAGAGGATCAGCTTCTTCCTCTTCCTTTGCTCACTGCCCTGGAAAGGATCCACTCACAGTTTGTAG
Source organism: Viscum album (assembly GCA_963277665.1). Classification (NCBI taxonomy): domain Eukaryota; kingdom Viridiplantae; phylum Streptophyta; class Magnoliopsida; order Santalales; family Viscaceae; genus Viscum; species Viscum album. The sequence goes on along the minus strand of OY728137.1, from coordinate 296,857,128 downwards.
ACCTATAGGTCTCTTCATTATCACTAATGAATACATCCTATGTTGTATGTGGATGCTCTTTTGAAGTCAAACTTTCACCTTTAGATGAATTTCACTTTACATCGAAGGTATCAGGAAATCTTCCAACTTTCACGCAGCCCGGAATAACCACCATGAATCAACCGTACTTGGAAGGTAGGTCTAACCCGGCGCGCAAGTATCGGTGCACAGGTCACAACTGGTGCGCAATTCACTTCAAACACTTGCGCGGCACAATCTTCTGTAACTCCCAACCTGCGCAACTCAACCCCTTTTACGCCCAAACTAATATTGGTGTGCAACAACCAATCGGCACGCAACTTCAAAAACTGGCGTGAATGTCCACCTGTGTGACCACACACCACTTGCGTGACCACCACACCAGCACAACGGGAGCTTTGATTTTTCAAAGTATTGAACTCTGTTAAAAATGAGGAGGGGTGGTCCTGTATTTAGAGGCATTTGGTCAACCTACGGGGAGGCACAAAAGTCTCAGCATGCAGGTTTCTTCCCTTGAAAGACACCTGCGCGGTCCTATTTCCTTTTCCATATTTCAAAAATCTTATCTTGAAAAAGATATGGCTCGCTACTTTCCAACCCTCCTAGGCACCGGTGCGTACGTCCTTTCACGGCACGCAAGTCACCTATGTGACCACAACAATACCTGCATGACCCTCTTTCCTTTGACATATTTTGACCTTATGATCTTGAAAAACATTAGGCGCGCAAGTTTCCTCTCTTTCAAGTACATGGAACGCAAGTCCCTTTTCCAAAAACCACTTTTATTCAATTGTCGATTTTCAGGCCCAAAAATTTGGCAAACACTGGAAAATGGTGCGACCTTGTATCTTTTCTTTTTGTACCGCCTCCAGATCATCCATTCCTTTGTCAAAATTCTTGAATCAAACATGGATCATTGACCACAACCCTTGAAATCGACATGCCACCATAAAATCCCCTTTGTAAAAAAATTTGTATGTCATGGTTTTCTTTGTCAACAATCACAACACTAATGTCCACTTTGTCAACAAACACAATCACCACAAAAATGATTCAATGATACCATGAGGTATTTCTTCCCGACACACATCAACAACAACAATCCCACCCTAGGTACTTGGGTTTTCCCTCATTCGTGTGTTAGCTACTCTCATGCATGAGCACATGTCAAAGGCCTAAGTATTCATAGTATCTTATCTACCTTTACCAAATAGTAATACAAAAAAAGAAAAAGAAAACCCCTTTGATTCCACTTTTTGACATCCTAACCTAAGTTCCACATACTGCTTCCCTAAACTAGTCAATTACATGACCTTGAGCACACCTCCCCGTGTGCTAAAGGCTACTAACTAGCAATAATGGTCTAATATATATAACATGAGGGGAATATAACATCTTTATCAATGTATAAGAAAATTTTAAATAACCAATAAATAACTTAAAGATGCACTATTGGAAATATGACTTATACCAATAGTTTTGGCCAAACCGTTGGTACAGTTCATTAATTTGGACCTATACAAATGGTTTGGCCAAAATCGTTGGTATATGTCCATTATAGAGGACCTATACCAATAGTTTGGCCAAAACCATTGGTATAGGTCCATTATAGAGACCCTATACCAACGGTTTGGCCAAACTATTGGTATAGGTCCCCCCTATACCAACAGTTTGTCCAAAACTGTTAATATAGGTCCCAAAATCGAAGGATATATACCAATGGTTCTAAAAACCATTGGTATAGGTACATGTATTTTTAATGGAATATTCTTAGGGAGAACATCAAAAAAATCAAAATTTAAAATATTTATGATAGTACATATATATATTTATGAAATTATGTTCACAAAAATCATGTTAGGTTAGTGGTTAGGTCGTTCAATCTTTAACTCGAGGTCGTGGGATCAAATCCCACCGGTTGTTTTTTTTTTTTGAAATACATATACCAACGGTTTTATGGAACCATTGGTATATATTTTCATATTACTTATACCAAAGGTTTTTAAAACCGTTGGTATAGACCTATCCTCACGGTTTTCCTGTCCATGGTCCTCGAAACCATTGGTATAGGCTATACCAACAGTTTTGAGGCCTATACCAATGGTTCCAAACTGTTTGTATAGGGTATTTTTCTAGTAGTGACAGTAACCAACAACCATTATAATTTCATAACCAAAACATACCTATAATACAAGATTAATCAAAAAAAATCATAATATCCAAAACTAAAATAGTAGATATGACATACCAAATAAGTTTCAAGTGTATAAATGAAAACCCAAAATAAAGACACTGAAAACTCCCCCAAGAGGTTCTAGACACAAATTCTGGTCCCCACATCCATGTTCCATCCTTACTCAACCTTTTAACATAGGGAACTTACCCTAATCATGTCCTGAAAAGATGAAGTTTCTTTAGTTACTGATCAGGAATCCCGAGTATGGTGTGAGTAAAACTTAGTAAGCCACCGGAAGCAATTTCTAAAAAAACATTCAATCAATAAAAATGTATTTAGTTCTGTAAAAAATAAATTACAATTCATAAAGTAAATAGTTATCACATTTTATTATTCTTAAATTAACCACATAAATCCCTAATTTCACGATGACACTGATACTATTAATACCTTATTTGGCTCTATTCTGAGTCTAAACTATACCTAAGGTATTTCACATATCACAATACTATGGTTATCATTTATCATTTCATTTACATTCATATAATTCCTAATTGGAACAATAATCCAATTTCAATCTCACGGGCATAGAATGTCACGTCGAACACCCGATAGGTATTTAGAAACTTTGTCTCTATGCCAAACCTCAATATCACATGGGTATTTGGATCCTCAGTACCTTTACCACACTCTCTATCGCTATGGGTATTTGGATCCTCAGTTAATGTAAAACACTCATTATCACATATGGGTATTTGGTGCCTCGGTCTGTGTCCCACACTCATTATCAAAAGCATTCATTTGGGTCCAGAATGCCATGTATAGCACCCTATAGGTATTTTAAGAATAATTCCATGTACAGCAACACATTTATCAATCAATCACATGTATCACATTTAACAAGGTTAGCCATCACTAACCCACACGTCAAAATGTCACATCATGGTATACCCTTTTAACTACCAAAATAATAACGTTTCAATAATTTAATCATATGGAATAATAAAAACAATTAATAATTTAAACCATTTATCAATATTTACTCATAGTACCCATATACTTTCATAGCTAATACATACATCCATTTATTCCCATTAATAATAAAATCCACAACACAAAAATTAACCAATTACACAATCCCATTTAATTGAAGAAATCTAGAATTCCAATATCCTATAATTTCTAAAATCACATCATTCCATTAATTAATTAACCAATTAATTAATTGAATTCAACCAATTTACAATTTCTCAAAATTCATCCTATTCAATTATCACTTGGAAATTCAATTTAATCTAATTAAATTTCAGATGAAATTACTCAGTCATGGAAATTCAAATTGAAAAATTATATACACGTAATTAAATCAAGACTATGGTATCTAAACCATCTACCTCAAGATCATTAATGAGTGTTCACCAATGGAATATCAATTGAAGCAGGACGATCAGGAATAAGACGAAGAATGAGATCAAGAACCAAATCCTAGAAAAAATATCGACCAAATCAGCATTAAATAAAACCAAGGTTTAAACCATCTCAAACTGAGTAAAACTATCCCCCTCTTCATTGGGGAAGAAGGATGGGAAACATAGAAATCTAATCGGGTAGAAAACACATACCAGGAGCAGTGAAGATCTACCAATAATATATTTGATTCACCAATAATGGAGTTTGGATGTCGTTGGAATATGTAATGGAGCCTCAAAAAATGATTGAAAGAAGTTAGGTTTGAGTTAGAGTGTTTTAGGATATAATGTGGGGGTTCAAAAAAATTATGAATTTTGAGTGGTTTATTTTTCCACACACATCGTTTCCTATACAGGACAAGCATTTTTCCCTAACTGTGTACCAAACCATGTGTATCCTCCCATGGGTTGCACGGTTACTACTAAGAGGGGGCATGGTTTTTTAAACTGTGAACCAACTATGTGAATCCCCTATATTTGGGTTTACACAGTTTTCTAGCTTGGGTGCATGGTTTGGGAAAATCATGTGTCAACTATGCACTTCCCCACTTCCATCCAAAATTATACTATTTCACACCAAAAATACTCAAAGTAATACCCAAAAAGGATACACTAAAATGAGGGTAAAATTGTACTTGCAAAAAACCCTAATGCATATCCATAAATCTTCAGGATCTTACACCCTCTTTAATAGATCACGTAGTATCCTATGAAACTCGCATGATTTTTCCTTAACAATGTGATGAACATGAACCTAAAACATTCACTTTAAAAATAGAACTAAAAGTGCCCATATCCTCATAGTTCTACATGGTATTCAAAAAACCATGGACACATAATAGTGTGATAGGCCAAAAACAACACGAAAACATCAACTCGTGCTTCCAGATTTTGAGCTTCACTTAAGAACTAGTGTTACCTTCTGAGCCATATTCCATGTCTAAGAGAATCCCCTTAATATGTATCAACTCTCATAATTTAATTTTGAATCATCCAGAAAAATTCAACGCAACCGATAAATTAAAATTTAAAATTCATTCTAGAATTATCAACTGGTAGAGACACAAGGTCTTATAAACTCCCACTATAACACTTCTCATACTTGATAAGTAATGATTTTAATCCATCTTCATATATCAACCTATCCAGGTTATCGACTAATCACCAACTAGTCGAGTCTTATCCTAAAATTTTATATGCACTACCAAACTACATCATCCAATTCATAGTGCTTAAGCCACCAAACCATTGGCCAAAGATTGTAACCATCACTGAAACACTGATACGACACTTAGCTAGGCCCATCAACCCCATAACATGATCAAATAACCAATTATCAATTTTTCCTATAGTTCTCTCAACTATAGATCTTAGCTCATAAGAGATAATTCTAATGCTTTAGTTCTTGTGGCATTGAAATTTCTCATTGGAACTTTACACTCATGTTCCATTGAATTTTCAATACTGGTTTATAACCTCCCATTACCAAAAACACATGAAACCACAAGTCAAACACTAGTTCCTCTCATCTTTCCCAAATTTCCAATAAAATTATACAATCCTCCCTCATCAAATCATAACATGAGTGAACTTGGAATTTCTCAAAAATAAAGTACAAAACACCAAAACATACTCTTCATGTCCAAAATAAAATATATGATGTGGTTTATGGATAAACCCATTATTTATCATGTAAAACCACTGGTAGAACCTCCTCTGATAGAGTAGTAATAAGAAAGCTTAGTTACTCCCGCTAATAGGATATCAATGCACCCAATCACATTTAGATCATCATATCCATCCTGAGATTGATGTCAATGATTGAACTCCATCTGAGATTACATCTAAATCACTTTCATCATTCTCTAATTAATATCAAAAAATATTTTTCCATTTACTCACCAGCCTCTAAAACACTATAATGATGGAAAAATGACCATCCACACACATACATGATCCCTCTTATAGGAAGTTCATATCACTATATTTGATATCCCACTCCCCACCATAGGATTGACCTTGTCAATGCATCACTGAATCAACTCCAGAACACCGTGGCGCACACCTTATCCATCCCCAAATGTGATAACTTGGTGATGCCAATCCAATTCATACCCAAGTTCCATCATAATATCAGTTACCACTTATTCTTAGATTCTAAGAATGGAACCCCTGGAATTTAATAAGATCCATTCCACAATGGGGGCCTCTATCTTCAATGATTGAAGGTTACCTCCCCACCATATAGCTTCACTTATATAGCTCCTAAAGTGCATCCTCATTAGGTTTCACTGTGAAACTTGAATGAGGCTCCTCCCGATCTATGCTTGTTCTATTGCAGTAAACACTTTCTTTTCTTTAACTTTTGGTTTGGTCAAACCATCGTTCCTAATCCATTTTTAAATTTTTACACAACATAGAGAACTCCCTTTAATTCATATGAATCCTTGGGTCACCACACCCAAATAAAAATCACCAAACTTCCTTTAATACTCAACCTATTCTGGCTTATCACCAATTCAAAATATTTGTACACCTATAATATGGCTATTCACAAAAACATGACCTGGAAATCCATAAGTTTTATGTTATTGAAATCGACTAGTTGAGCCCTATGGTTTTATAGATCATCATGGAAAACACACACATTTCCAGCATCTAGTTTCATTTCCTGGTCTCAAGCATCTACTCAAGCTCACACCAAGCATAGAAATACATCCAAAAACTCAAAACACTTACCTATGCCTACTTCCACAAACTCACCCATAAACTCGGGCTAACCCCCCTCATGGGTAACCATCAAACATTACTAGTGTTTGACTCACTAGCATTGAGTCATAGAACAATTTTTTTTAGTACAACCTACTAATCCCATATATTTGGTTTCTCTAGTGTCATAAATCATGGAAAACACCACACAATTCCCTTAAAATGTCCATACAACACCTCACATTCTGAAACACTAATCCTTATTGAGAATTCATACATGGGAATGCTTCCTCTAGAATCAAAACTCATCATTCAACACAGCTATAACAAAATATGTAACCTTAAACGACTTGTATAATGAAACTATATTTATAAAGTTTAGTAAATTATATTATTATTCCAATCTATATTGAAAAATCCAAATAGGTTATTATTGGAACTTTAAATAATCAAACCTCAAAACCAAAAACTCATAAGGGGTTCACCATAAAGACAATAAATGCTAATAAAAACCCACAAGGGTCATCACACGTCCCTTACTAGAATAATTGGACCATCATCATCATCCTCGTGCGTCTTTCCATAGGATCCATAAGACAATCCATTTTAAGGAAACACATATACAAGTCCGCCCAGCTGAGTAGAATTCAACCAAGTAGTTATATTAGAAAATCCCATATGAGAAGTTAATCACACTATAAACATTTGATCCTCATGAATCAGTGAAAATAGTCACACTAATAGTCCTATACCATATAAATCCTTAATGATTGATATAATGAATAAGATGCATCTTACATATGCAGGACACGATCAAAAATCCTAATAATTATAATCTTTCCAAAATACCAAGATCTATAGTCTATAAACCATAAATCATAAATCAAAATTATCATGTGCCTCACACTAGGTAAAAATCAAAATAAATTTAATTGTATAAGCCAAGAACATAAATCCCATGACCTTGGTAGCTTAAACTTCCATATAGAAAAGCCATCATAGTGCACCAATCTGGTTTCTATTATAAGATCGGACATATTATTATATCTTCTATTGACCAACTTCTAAAATAGTAATGGAAAATAAATATTTTAATTCCCTTTTGTTACATCCTAATCTAAGGCCACTCAACTAGCTCCTTGTCCAAGTTCTCCACAATACCTCAGTCACACCTCCTCGAATTCTAGAGGATGGTGACAAGTACTGTTGTGAGGATATACCACCATTATTAGAGTTCATAGTATAATAATAAATAACTAAATATCATCCATCACATATTGCTAAAAAACCATAAATATGAATAAAATAGATAATGAATAAAAAAATAAAGGTCTGAATAGCCATACCAAACATACAATAGTTTCCCTCCCACTAGGATATCAACATATACAGAAATAAATACATTGAGGATCCACTATAACTTCGATTCACACCCTTCCAATCATAACTGGGCTATCTCACTCGACCATACAATCCAAATAACAACCAACATGTGCCTGTAATAATCACGTGAGAGCCACTCGGGTGACCATGTGCAATGTTGGACCAATCTCGATGTGAGTTAACAATTCAATGGGAAATCACCAATGTGGTCTGGTACCAATCAACATATATTTTTATAAGTGAAAGTGAAATTCTGAAAATAAATAAATAAATAAACTCTTGAAGTAAACAAATAATACCTACTTTGGATTTATTCCTAAATGTCTCCAAGAATAGCACATGGATTGTGCCAACCCATGTACCAGAACCATACTATTGTTGACCCTTAGGCTCATAAAATAAATCAACCATACCTACTTTATCAAGTTTCTAGGTATATTTGATCATGTTAGGATATTATTCTAACCATATATATACTAGATCCTAGTGTTGTCTAGAAAACCATCATTCTCAAGATCAATGGACATCTACTCATCATTAATGGACCCATAGATAGATCTTAGGAATCCTATGAATATATATAAACTCCATATAAAAATAATGGATCAATTATGAATCCTAAAATCAAGGGAAATCACTGTATAAATTTCATTTCGCTAGTCACTATGCTAAATTGTTGGATCCTGAGAATCCTATGCATCCCAAAAAAGAACATGTAATGTCATTAGGATTAACTGACCATATCCTATGGTTGTATTATGAATATCATTGTAATAATAATCATAATTACATAATCCATCAAGCCTACATATATCTATTCTAGTTAGGATATGCATCTTAGGGACTCATGGCTTCTAGGGTGTCCCATATTGACCCAAAGTCAAAAATCAGTGTCTTGGATATTATTTACATGGTTCAATAGCCAAATCCTAGGTTTTAATGGGTACATATTACAACATCATTTTCAAATGTTTCTATCACCTAATTTAACAAAAGGCCACAAAGTTTGGATCCCATGGATTACCTCTAGAAATCCCCTTATCATCATCACATCAGGCCCACAGGTTGGGTCCTAGGAAGAATGTCTAGGAAGTTTAACTGCATATATAATAATCACATGATGGTAAGAATAAAATTAAAATTATTTCGGAAGTCCCACAACCTTCCTCAATGTCTTAATCCAAAATGGAATACATGTTCAGTGTTGGTTCTAAGGTGATGGTCGATGTCGTCTCTACCCAATCCATATGTACCAACTCAAGGTTTGTCAATCATTAGGGCACCATCTAGTGTCTCTTATGTCACAACATAGCGTGAACCCATGGAAAATAAATGTTTATAAAATTAAATTAATAAATATCTCTACATAAATAGCATTTAACCAACATAATTAATTATATGGTATTTAAACTACATAGAATAAATGGTATATTGTTTACTCCAAAAATTATCTAGTCAATCAATTGATGAGTTTCTAATTGAAAAACCTTTAATTAGAATAATCAGATGGGGGTATCCCAATGTAAAATACTTTGTATGAAATGTTATTCATCTGTGACAATAAGTAAAGACAAACACAATGATTTGTCATTCTCAATAGAGATCTTATTTCCACACAAAAAATTATTTATGGTGACATTGGCATGGCAGAGAAAGGAATAACCCATGAGAATAATGGAGATTGATAAAAACAAGATCATTGATTAAAAATTTGGTGGTAAATAATACCTTTAAAATTAATGATGTGGTTATCTCTGTGAATACCCAATAATCAAATTTAGAAACTATAGGACATTCACAATGTAGATGTCATTACCCTAATTAAAGGAATAATAACAATAATTGATAGAGGTTACATTAATGTCATAGGGGTATCATTTGAATGAAAATCCCAATCCATATATTCTAATCCTTTATTATGGTTCATATAAAAGTATATTAATTGTCCAAAGAAAATCACATGGGAGTGTCAAACTTGGTGTTCAACAAGGCTCTTTGTTGTATACTAAGTGAATATAAATTCAAATCCCAATGCACCCTTTTTGTGGTTATTACCCCAAGATAAAAATATTCTAGATACACATCCACTTTCAGTATCTATACAAGTATTTTGACTCTAGGAAACCCACACACACTTTTCTTTACCAAATTATAGATGGTTTTATAGCTATGGGAAAAACTGATCATTACAGTAACTTATTAAGTTAGTCTAATGAGAGGGAATGGTGATCTCTCGTTGATAAAATAAGAAAAAAATTATAAAACTGATGAATAATTACATTTTCCATTGAATCTAGAATGAATTAATAAGTCCCACAAAATTAATGGGAAAGGAGGGGCGAGGGACCATTGTTTTATCATAGTAACGTCTTATGAAAATTATATAATAAGAGGGAATAAATAAACCCTAATTAAAAAAATATTATATGGAAGATAATATAATTAAATAATAGTCATTGAATTATATGAAAATAAATTTAAAAATATAATATAGAAAAAATAATGAATATGAAAAATAAATAGGAGGATTGAGGACACCCTTAACTTGGGAGGATGATTCTTAAAACTAGAGAGGTACCCCTTAGAACCTTACAATAACCTTGTAGAGACTTCTGATAGGTATATTGATATATAATTCATTCTCAAAGTCTTTCGTGTGGAAAGTGAGGAGGGAATGGGGAGTATTTAAACTTAAGAATGGGTGGTTTTAAGAGGATTAAATATTGGTTATTTTGAAATATAATCCAACCAAATGTGGGTGTAATGAATTTCAATCAAATTTTTGGATTATTAGTGATTTAAACAGGTTTGTATTATTTTCAAATCCTTTCCAAATAGAAACCTTCTTACAACCAACCAGTTTAATACACGCACTCAAAAAATAATTATTATATCAAAAATAAAATTTTGGGTTCCAAAATGTAAAGTATAAATTTATAGATAAAAATTAATATTATTAAATTAATTTTTACAGATATTGTTGGGACTAAGTTGGATGGAGAAGGAAGTAGAAGAGTTTTTTTAGAGAGTGTTGTGCTTTGTTGTCAAAGAAGATAAATCAGTTCACTTTGTAAAGGACTTGAGAAACCAGATGATGATTTGCTTATTTATATTTCCCAAATATCATAAGTTTGGAGAACTTATGATGAAAGCCTTATAAATCAAAGGGGGAGTAAAGGTTATACTATTCATATTCATTTTTGATTGGGAAAAAATATTCTTATGGAAGATAGGGAAGGTTTAGTACTTTCTGTTAAAAATCTGAGGATGCTAAAAGTGTTTGATCAAAGACTATATATCATGGAAGATATAGTTCATGATGAAAGAAGTTTTTTGTTGAATAATCTAGATGATAGTGAATTAGCATTGGATTTTTTATGAAAGAAGATTTTAAGATGGCATCATTTCCCATTGTTTTCCAAATTTTTGGGGCTGAAAATCGGGAGATGGGGAAATATGTTTTTGGAAAAATATATTGTGCACAAGTTTGAATATGTCTAAGTATGTTGCGCGCTTGGCATGATTCAATTTCAGAACATCGAAAACGAAAAATTCATGAATTGAAGGAAATAATAGAGATGTGTGTGAAATTAGAGGTTGGCACGAAAGAGACTTATGTGCCCAATGCGACGTCAAATGGGGTTTTGTGCGATGCATCGTGATCTTTCGTGATGAGTTATGGTTTTTGTGCGCAAGGGTCAGTGATGCCTATAAATAAGAGGTGACCCCCTATAATTTGAGTAGATATAAACTTAGATAAATCCTGATCTCTGAGACACGAAAGAATTTTAAGTAAAGGGGAGTGAACTGAAGAAATAGAGTTGCACGCATAAAGCTGAAGCTGCGTGAAACAAGAGAGTTGCGTGCAAGATTTAAGTTGTGTGCCAGAGGGGTTTCATGAAAAAAGTAAAATATTGTGTGCATATTATAAAAGTTGTGCACAAGACACCTAAGAGGGCTTGCTAAAGATTTGGGTTCTTCATGCGTATTCAGTTGTGCGTAAGATAGTTCTTACCATCTTCTATGTAGTAAAGTGAAGATTTGTACTTCAGATAATACACCTGTTAAATTGTAAGGATGAACTAAATTATTGTAATTAACTATTTGTTCTAAGAGGGTGCACACACACTTTTATATTGTTTTTCAATTGCTACACAAGTGTAATGGCATATCCTACTCATTGTATTCCACATCAAAGGATTTTTTTCGAGTAGATTGTGTGGTACTGGATTATTTCTGTACCATACCAAAAACATAGATACTCTTGTTGAGTAGTGAACCATGTAAATCTTGTGTTCATGTGGTTGTGTCTGTTCAGCAGAGTAATAACTCTTTCACATGAGGCAGAGGTTATTTCAAAAAGATGGAAACATAAAAGAAAAATATATCACTGATTCACCCCCTCACCCTCTCAGTGATACTTGGATCATGACTGGGTAGCCTCACTTATAAAATGAAAACTTTATTGAATAAAATATTTCATTATTTTTTAGTCAATTTCATATAACAATGATTTTATAAAATCGTAGTTCTCATAAAATAGTAATTTTCATTTTTTCACCAAAAAAATAAATTTTTTCAGAACATTCTGAAAAAATCTCACTAGGATAATTTTTATGTGATAAGTAAAAGAATGAAATTCATTTTATCAAAATAATACCCTAAATTGGATAACTTAAACTTTTAAATAAAAATCCTAATTTAGTGAAAAATTTTAATTTTTATAACATATTAAACATTCTGACCATTATAAAAATTTATTTGGGCTTTATTAGAATATATAATCATTTAAAAATTGATTTATAAAATTATTTAATGAAATAAATTTTATTTAAAACCTCTAAATTTTTCATAAAAACATTTTTTAATAGAATATATTTATATTTTTTATAAATACTACACTTTTTATTATATCATAAAATAATCTTGATGGTCACTTCATTGTATCTCTATAACCAAAAATAATAACAACCCACGTTATTTTCATTAATGGTCATAATTCCAATAAACCATATTTTTTAATAATAATATTGGAAAATGGCCATATGTCCCTAAAAATAGACCATAATTCCCATATTATCACTTATTACTCTTCTTATGAAGGTTCTTATACATTCATTAATAATGTTAAACATTTTCCTAATGATCCTATTTATTTTCACAATAATTATCGAATGATAAATCCTCATAGGGAATTCATGTATAAGAATCTTGTTTTAGTGAATGTTTTATTCTTTAATATGTATATCCATTTAACATTCTTAGTTGTACTAGTCTATATTTATGCATGATCTGTAAATTTTATTATGAGATATAAATGTATTTTTATCTGTTTCTATGGTAAAATATAACAAAAAAATTTAGAGGAAAGATTTCCATTATTAAAAGAAAAATATTATTCATGCCATTAAATTATTCTCCCATAATATAAATTTCACTAATAAATTTTCTCTTGCTGATTATGTTATAATTCATACCATTAATTAAAAAAAGGTTCTTTCTTAAAATTGCTGATATTTCCTTCAACCTTTAGAATGAAGTCCACAACTCCCATATATATATAGTAAAGCCCTTGGGGGTAATTAATTTACCAAAAGAGATGGTATAATTGATATTTTGAAATCATATCACAAACACAGCTTGATTCATAAAATTTTAGAGAAATAAAAAGGTGTTGGATTGATCAAATAATATCTTACAAGAGATTTTAATATTTGAAAAACCATCATGATAATTCAAACTAGAATTTCAAATAATATTAATGCTTAAATCATAAGAATATTGTTTCTTAATTCCTTTGTTCAATACAGTGTTGAAATGAAAATGTTAAAACATGATATTAACTATCAATACTAAATTATAACATGTTTAATTACCTAATATTTCCATCAATTGACTAAAAAGAAAAACTTATATAAGAATAATGATAATTTTAAGAATTATAATGGAAATAAATTCCAAAGGAGAGTTTAATGATATATCTTATCTAACATAGGGATTTTAGGATCATATACTTAATTATTTCTTTTAAAATATAATGTTACACTTTCTATATATCATTTCATGTTGGTTCGTAAAAATCTTATGATATAAAAATCAAATCCCCCTTAAATAAAATGCATCCCCAAAATTTTACTAATTTAATAACATTTACTAAACCCAAATGCTCACTAAAATGTTATCTATAGAAAGGATACATTATGAACACCTAGAAGATACTAATCCTATATGGTCATACCACACATACATAACCTAGTATTCACAAGAAAATTTTTATATATCTAAGGAACAATACCAAAAAATTAATAATCCTAATCTAAAATAATACAAAATTCTACTCTGATACCAAATAAGATTCCCTAGACAACACTTCTAGATCTATTCCTAAACATATATACTTGTTAAAACATTATATTAACTAAAAAATTTCTCAAGATCAAAAAATTTTTGTCTTTGGGAACTATGTATATTTAAAACTAAACCCATGGTGAAGAAAACATTTCTTCCCAAAAGATTATTCATATGTGTGATTCCATTATACATATACCTTTCATTGTAATTACTTGCGAAATGGGGAAACATGAGAAAAGGGTGATCTATAAATCCTAGTAAATTGTATTCCATGAAAATGGATCATAAATTAACATCATGGGTAGTACATGAGGCATGATATAAGAAATGAATATGAGGACAAGAGGCATAGCATGATCATTAGTACAGGAGGCCTAACATGATCATAAGGTACAGGAAGTATAACATGATCATAAGTACATGATGCATAACATGATAATAAGTATATTAGGAATAAGATGATCATGATTTCATGAGTCAGAACTTGATAAAAAGTTCATCCACAAGGTAAATACTTTAGAAGAAAATTTATGAATATATGAGGATAAGCAAAGACAAAGAAAGTGATGGTTCATTCTTAACAAAGGTCTCATTTACACCCAAAAATTTGTTATTATTGACATTAACATGGAGGAAAATGGTATATTCTATGATAATTATGGTGAATGATTAATAACATTATTAGTGGTTACAAAATAGGTATGAAATAATCTCCTTTAAATGATTAATTTGGATATCTGAGTGAATACCCAAAAATCATCTTTAGAAACTATTGGACATTCAAAATTTAGACTATATTTACCCAATTGAAGGAATGAGAAAACGATTTTATGAAGGTAAATTCATTTCATAAGGATATCATTTGATTGAAAATCGCAATCCATTTCTTTTGATCCTTTATTATGGCTCATAATGTGCATGTGAATTGTCCAAAGAAAATCTCATGGGAGTGTCAAGCTTGGTATAAATCAAGGCCCCTTAATAGGCACCAGGTGATGATTGATTCAAATCCCAATTCTCCATTTTTGTTGTTATTACCCCTAGTAACAAAAATTTCAGAGTCACATCAACTTATAGTATCTATATAGGGATGTTTTTGAAAAAAACAACACACACTTTTCATCCTAAAATTTTGGATTGTTTTATAGCTATAGGAAACCTTGTTCATTACAATGGATTATGAAGGTGGTATAATGAGACATAACGGTGATATATCAATGATAAAATAGTAATTATATTATAATAATTATGAATAATAACAATTTCCATTTAAGTGATAATGAATTAATAAGGCTCACAAAAGTAATGGGAAATGAGGGGTGAGGAACCCTAGTTTTGGCAAATTAATTGATCAAGAAAAGGATATAATGAGAGTGATTGAATAAAATATCATTTAAAACATATCATATGGAAAATAATATCATGTAATAATAACAATGTATGTATAATAAAATAATTTTAAAAGAACAATATAGAAAAAGTAATGAATTTGAAAAGGAAAGAGGAGGATTGAGGAAGCCCTTACCTTGGGAAGATGCTTCTTAAATCTAGAGAGAGAATCCTTATAACCTTATGTAAAGACCCGTAAATTCCAAGGAAATTTTTTTCTTAATTTTATTTGAAATTTTACAAGAATGCAGTTTCTGACAGAACCTGATTCCGAGGCCCAGTGTGCCTGGAATCATTTTCCGAAGTTTGGCTCAGGTACGTTCAGTGAACAGACGAGCGGGATTTTCTAACTTTTGAACCGGTGCCCGGAATCGAATTCTGAGGGCACCGATTAAATCGTAGCGCCGGTATTCGCTTAGAAACGCCTCTTCCGGAGTTGCGTTTGCTCGGGTGTGGTTTTTAATTTTTGGGCTTAAAGTTAAGAAATAAAATAATTTTACGACAACTTTATTTTATTTCACTTAAGCCACTTGGAAGCCACTTGAAGCCCCTTAAAAGCAGATTAAACTGAGTTGAACCGGATAGGGTACTATCCAGAAATATCCTACCCTCTTGGTAGGATATTTGTGAGGTGGGGCCCGCACGAGCCCCGCTATTTCTTTCCGCTAAGTAACGCACCCGCGAAAACCCGTCATTATGAAAGTCAAGTGACGCGTTTTCTTAAGTTCATAACAGACCATTTAATTGGGCGGTTTATTTCGTAAATTAAATGAGTTGTTTCTTTCGTTGAATTAATTCTACGAATTAATGGTTCGTTTCTTATCTTTTGAAATTCAAATGTTTAGTTGTGTAAATAAAATAAGGCTTATGCTTATTTAATTATGGGTTGGTCTCGTTTGCCACCTTGAGAGATTTTGAGAAGCTCTCTCCATCTTCTTCAACCTTGACGAAGAACACGAAGAACACTTAAGCTCCGATGAAGAACGACGCTTCTCTTCTTCGTAGCTGGTGTGTTTTCGAAGATCGACAACGCCGCTTCTTCGATCTTCTTCCCGTGTCAACGAAAGGAGACGCCATTTCCTCCTCGGACTATCTCCGTCAGCTTACGAAGCTTCTCCAGCGACGTACCTCTTCGGACGCACCTTGACGTCAACAAAACGACGTTCGATTTCCGCGACGCCCGACCTCCGTGACACTAGTCTTCCGCGGCTTAATTTGCGTGCTCCGCACTTGAATTCGAGGTAGGGGATTGTTGATATTTTATTTATTTATATTCCATTCTTGATTCTAGAATGTCGAACTTCGAGGATAAAGGATTAAATGTTATTGTCTAACGAGAGGGGGGCCCGGACCGCACCAACACGGCCGAACCCCCCCTCCTATGTTCATAATTGTTTCCTTGCGGATGGAACGGGATGGCGTGGTGCCGTCGCACCACGCGGGAATCGCATGGCAATTATTGCGCGGCGCCATCGCGCCGCGCCGTGGAAAGAAATCCAAGAACGTGACGTCGTCGCGTCGCGTCGAAGAAGGTCAAAGGCTCCGCGGCCGGAGCGGGGCCGCGGCGGAGGGAAGCGATGACGTCGCATCGCGCTGGATGGCATAGTCTGCGGCCGGTTCCGGGCCGCGGCGGAGCAAGATGACCGGCGGCCGGCACCGGGCTGCCGGTGTCGGCGAAGGATGGACCGGCCGTCGCCGATCCTTGCTGGCGAAATCGGCCGGCCAGTGCGGGCCGGGCGGACAGTGGAGACCGGGGGAATTAATTTCCCCCGGCCGGGTCTCAAAAGCGGCTCCAATTAAGGGGCCTCGGTTCTCAAAGGGGGCCTTTGCCCCCCCGCACGCGGCACCCGAACGGCGCCCAGGCCGCGCCGCCATGCCGGTCCGCGCCGCCGCGCCGGACCGCGCCGTCACGCCGTCTCGCTGGACCGCGCCTCCGCGCCACCGGCCGGGCCGGGTTTTCTGAGCCGGGCCGGGTCGGCCCGGGCCCAGACCCCCAGTTTTGGACCACTTTTGGTCAAATGCCCGTATCTTGGGCTACGGGCCTCCAAACGACTCGTCGTCAGCGGAAACGTGATCCTTGGATCGAGACGGTCGTTTCGGTATACTATACCCAAGGTGCAACTTCTTTTCGGGAGCCTACGTGGTTAAAACTCCATAGTTAAGCGTGCTTGGCTCATTTACTTTTCAGCCTTTCTTTTGTACTTAGTGTTTTGTTTCCGTTTGTACTTTGTGGTGCTTGTTTTATTTTATAAAGGCAATACCTTCCCAGTTATCGGGATTTTACGCCTTTGGTGCTAGTCTCCAGCCCCTGGACTATGGAAGGCGGGCTTGGGGTAGTCACGGCACGGGCCCCGAGGACGGGTCGTGACAAATTGGTATCAGAGGAGTTCGGTTCTACCGCAGAACTTATAACTCTGATGTTTCTTTCTGTGAAGCAATAGTGTTGGGAGTACCGAGTGTGGTTTTCAGTTCAGAGAGTCCAGTGTTGGTGCGGGCGGCCGACGTATCCATACACCAGGACCCTGACAACTGATTTCTGACTTTGTGCACGAAACACTGATTACGTGTGTGTTTTCAAAGGTTTTCCCTTAAAACAGCTCAAACCAGGTCATCTCACCAGGTATAAACATTTGACTGTGTCACGATGTTTCTTTCAGGATGCCTTTTCATGGACGACCAGCTAGAGCCCAGAGGGATGTGCGTGCTGACAACCTGTCGAGCGACGAGGCTTCGGTACAGGGCCCTCTTGCAGTTGAGGCACCATCAGAGGCACCAGCGGTACTGCTACCTGTTGGGCCACCGATGACACCAGCCCCAGCAGTAGGCGATGCACGACGCTTGAGCACTTGCACGAGTTCCAGCGCCAGAGGCCACCCAGGTTCCGGGGAGAGACGGACCCGCAGGCGGCTGAGGTTTGGCTGGAGGCTGTGGTGAGAGTCTTCAGGCTAGTGGGGATACTGGAAGACTTCATGGTGATCTTTTCTACCAGCCTCCTTCAGGCAGCAGCAGGCAGGTGGTGGAACCACTTGTTTCAGTTTTGCGATGGGATGAACTTCGCATGGGAAGACTTCGAGACCTTCTTCAGGGTGGAGTTTGTGCCAGTAGCTCTACACCCCGAGCGTGTACAGGAGCTCCTGCCTTTGTCGCATGTTTTTCGATCAGTAGCCGAGTCATCTGTGGGAAGTAGACAGATGATTCAGAGGTCCAGGAGGACCAGACTAGCAGTTGGACGATCTCGGGTTTTAGGACCGGTGGTGCGGGGCACCCAGGGTGGGAACAGAGCTAGGCGTGCCAGAAGCAGGTTGTGTTACTCATGCGGCTGCATGTGGTCAAGGAGTGTGGCCCAATGGCTCTAGAAATGATTCAAGGGACAGTCTGTGTCCACTACTAGCTGTTGTAGTAACAGACGTCGATATGAATCATTCCTCACTTTCACAAATCTTGTTCCAGACCTAGAGTTTCCGGTAAGTCGTGGACTTGACCCTCACTTCTGGAGATACCTTGGGAGGAGACTCAATAATCACACTTACGCTGATGGTGTGGTCAGACCCTCGAGGCGAGAGTTCTGGTTGGAATCTCTTGGTGGCAGCGTCGAGGCCTTACAACTTTAGTTTGAGTATGGAATGGGCAATAACTGTTCATACTCAAATTGACGGTTTTAGGCAAACGTTGGGATGAGTTTTCCATGGTCGGAGGAAAAGGAAACCCCAGGAAGCGCAGGGTAAATCTTGCATAGGAGGGTGTGACCGATCACTCTTGAGTCGGTCAACCTTACCCTCGTGGCAGCAGTCGTTTTGAGTTCCAGTTCTAACAGGAAATGGAGACCCCTGGAGTTCGAGGATGACGATCACGTCCTTATACGGGTCTCACCTCGACGAGGTTTACGGAGATGTGGCCAAGGAGGCAAGTTATCTCCGAGGTTCAACGGACCTTTCTAGGTCCTCAGCTGGGTAGGCGGGGTGGTTTATCGCTTGACCCATCCACCTCAGTTGCACGAGGTGCACGACGACTTCCATGTATCTCAACTGAGGAGATACGTGCTCGACCCTTCGCATGTCATCGACCATGAGGAGCTGGACGATGGCAATGAGGTGTTTTCACGGAGGTTCCAGTGGGGATCGAGGATAGAAAGGAGCAGATCTTATGAGGATGATCGATTCCTCGGGTGCGCTTTCTTTGGCAGTATGGAACCTCCAGGTGAGCACATGGGAGCAGAAGGCTCAGATACGTGCTCAGTACCGCCTTTGTATCCCTAAGTTTGTGGTGAAGCTTTAAGGGGATGTAAAGCCCTGTTGTGGGAGTAATGTAAAGACCCATAAATTCCAAGGAAATTTTTTTGTTAATTTTATTTGGAATTTTACAAGAACGCAGTTTCTGATGGCACCTGATTCCGAGGCCCGGTGTGCCCGGAATCATTTTCCGAAGTTTGGCTCGGGTACGTTCAGTGAACGGACGAGCGGGAATTTCTAACTTTTGAACCGGTGTCCGGAATCGAATTCTGAGGGCACGGATGAAATCGCAGTGCCAGTATTCACTTAGAAACACCTCTTCCGTAGTTGCGTTTGCTCGGGTGTGGTTTTTAATTTTTGGGCTTAAAGTTAAGAAATAAAATAATTTTACGACAACTTTATTTTATTTCACTTAAACCACTTGTAAGCCACTTGAAGCCACTTAAAAGCGGCTTAAACTGAGTTGAACCGGATAGGGTACTATCCAGAAATATCCTACCCTCTTGGTAGAATATTTGTGAGGTGGGCCCCGCACGAGCCCCGCCGTTTCTTTCCGCTAAGTAACGCACCTACGAAAACCCGTCATTATGAAAGTCAACTGACGCGTTTTCTTAAATTCTTAACATAACATTTAATTGGGCGGTTTATTTCGTAAATTAAATGAGTTGTTTCTTTCGTTGAATTAATTCTAAGAATTAATGGTTCGTTTATTATCTTTTGAAATTCAAATGTTTAGTTGTGTAAATAAAATAAGGCTTAAGCTTATTTTATTATGGGTTGGTCTACTTTGCTACCTTGAGAGATTTTGAGAAGCTCTCTCCATCTTCTTCAACCTTGACGAAGAACACGAAGAACACTTAAGCTCCGACGAAGAACGCCGCTTCTCTTCTTCGTAGCCGGTGTGTTTTCGAAGATCGAAGACGCTGCTTCTTCGATCTTCTTCCCGTGTCAACGAAAGGAGACGCCTTTTCCTCCTCAGACTATCTCCGTCAGCTTACGAAGCTTCTCCAGCGACGTACCTCTTCGGACGCACCTCGATGTCAACAGAAACGACGTTCGATTTCTGCGACGCCCGACCTCCGCGACGCTAGTCTTCCGCGGCTTGATTGGCGTGCTCCGCACTTGAATCCGAGGTAGGGGATTGTTGATATTGTATTTATTTATATTCTATTTTTGATTCTAGAATGTCTAACTTCGAGGATAAAGGATTAAATGTTATTGTCTAACGAGAGGGGGGCCCAGACCGCACCAACACGGCCAAACCCCCCCCCCCTCCTATGTTCATAATTGTTTCCTTGCGGATGGAACGGGATGGCGTGGTGTCGTCGCACCACGTGGGAATCGCACGGCAATTATTGCGCGGCGCCGTCGTGCCGCGCCGTGGAAAGAAATCCTAGAACGTGATGCTGTCACGTCGCGTCGAAGAAGGTCAAAGGCGCCGCGGCCGGAGCGGGGCCGCGGCGGAGGGAAGCGATGCCGTCGCATTGCGCCGGATGGAATAGGCCGTGGCCGGTTCCGGGCCGCGGCGGAGCAAGATGACCGGCGGCCAGCACCGGGCCGCCGGTGTTGGCGAAGGAAGGACCGGCCGTCGCCGGTCCTTGCTGGCGAAACCGGCCGGCCAGTGCGGGCCGGGCGGACAGTGGAGACCGTGGGAATTAATTTCCCCCGGTCGGGTCTCAAAAGCGGCTCCAATTAAGGGGTTGCGGTTCTCAAAGGGGGGCTTTGCCCCCCCGCGCGCGGCACCCGAACGGCGCCCAGGCCGCACCGCCGTGCCGGTCCGCGCCGCCGCGCCGGACCTCACCGCCGCGCCGCCGGCCGGGCCGGGTTTTCTGAGTAGGGCCGGGTCGTCGGTCCGGGTCGCCGCCCGGGGCGGGTCGACCCGGTTCGGCCGACCCAGGGGGGTCGGGCCGGGTCGGCCCGGGCCCAGACCCCCAGTTTCGGACCACTTTTGGTCAAATGCCCGTATCTTGGGCTATGGGCCTCCAAACGACTCGCCGTCAGCGGAAACGTGATCCTTGGATCGAGACGGTCGTTTCGGTATACTATACTCAATGTGCACCTTCCTTTTCGGGAGCCTACGTGGTGAAAACTCCATAGTTAAGCATGCTTGGACCATTTACTTTTCAGCCTTTCTTTTGTACTTAGTGTTTTGTTTCCGCTTGTACTCTGTGGTGCTTGTTTTCTTTTATAAAGGCAATTCCTTCCAAGTTATCGGGATTTTATGCCTTTGGTGCTAGTCGCCAGCCCCTGGCCTATGGAAGGCGGGCTTGGGGTAGTCACGGCACGGGCCCCGAGGACGGGTCGTGACACCTTAGATTCAAATTTTAGAGACTATTGATATTTATATTTATAGATAAATCATTCTAAAATTCATTTTCATGGAAATTGATAAGGGAATTGGGGTATTTATACTTGAGAATGAGTGGTTTAAAAGGATCAAATATTAGTTATTTTTTTATATACGAAAACTACTTTTGGGTGTAATAGATTCCTAGAGAAATTTTGAATTATTAATTATTTAAAGAGTTTGGTAGGATTTTAAAGTCCTTACCAAATCAAAAATTACCTCCTAATCAACCCATTTAATGCACATATTTTTTATCTTAAATATCTAATTTTTGGTTCCAAAATATAAAGTATAGATTTAAAACCTAAAATTAATATTTTAAAGTTTATTTTTATACTTAAAAAATGATATTTTGATTAAATAAAATGTTTTAATCATATTCAATTAATAATGATGTCATAAAATCTCAATTCTTGTAAAATGGTAATTTTCTATTTTTCACTAAAAAATAAACTTTTTTAGAAAATTCACAAAAAAACTCCCTAGGATAATTTTGATGTGATGATTCAAATAATGAAATTTACTTTAGAAAAATAATTATATAAACATAAAAAATTTAAATTTTAAATAAAAATACATATTTATTACCAATTAGAATTTTTCATAGCATGGTTAACATTATGATCATTATAAAAAATTCTTAGGGATTTGTTAAAATATAAAATATTTTAAAAAGTGTTTTATAATATTATTTCCTAAAATAAATTTTATTTCAAACCACTAAATTTATCATTAAAAATATTTTTTATATAATATATTTATATTCTCTATAAATAATTCAATTTTTATTATATCAAAAAATAATCCTGATGGACACTAAATTGCATCTACATAACCAATAATAATGGCCAACTATTTTATTTAGTAATGGTCATAATACCCATAAACCATATTGTCCAATACTTATAATTAAAAATTACCTAGTTTCCATATAAATATACCTTAATTATCATTTTATCACTTTCCCCTTTTCGTAAGAAGGTTCTTACACATTCATTGATAAAGTCAACCATTTTCCTAATGCTCCTCATTATTTTCAAAGTAATTATAGAAGGAATAATATTCATGGGGATTACAATCCAATGAAATTTTTTCAGTGAATTTAATATTGTTCAATATGTATATCCCTTTACTATTCCTAATTTCACTAGTCCATGTTTACACATGATGTTTAAAGTTATTATGAAATATAAAAGTCGTTTAATGTGCTTCTTGTGAAAAACATAATTAAAAAATTGTTGAGAGGAAGGAGTTCCTTTATTAAAAGTAGAATAATTTAGTTCCTTATATTTACCCCCTTATAGAAATATTTCCCTCATAATTTTATATTATTGATAGATTAATATATCATTCATACCATTTATCCAAAATAAATCAGGATCTTACTTAAATTTGTTGACATTACCTTCTTCCTTGAGTGTGATATCAGTAAATTTTATATAGAAATACTCAAGTCCCAAGTGATGATTCCTTCACTAAAAGAGATGATAAAAAATCATATCATAAATACACCATGATCCATATAAATTTTTTGGAATGAAAATGTGTTTGATAGATCAAATAGATTTTTACAAGTGAGTTGAATATTTTGAAAACATTCATAATCATTCAAAAAAACATGTGCAACAATATTTATGATTAAATTATAAGAATGTTTTGTGAGATTACCTTCCTTACATATGATAAATGATACTTGATTAGTTAAAATGTGAAATTCAAAACATGAAATTAATTATTGAAAACTAAATTATAACATGTTAAATTACCACATTTTTTCATCCATTGGATGAAAGTAAAAACATAAATATGAAGAAGAATAATTTTAAGAAAAAATATTAAAATAAATCCCAAATAAGAATTTAATCATAATATTTATCAAAAAAAGGTATTTTAGGACTATATAATTTAATTTTTTCTTTAAAAAGAAAATTTAAACTTTATATACATACTTTTATATTGTCTCATAAAGATATTATGATAGCCAAATCGTAATCCCAAATAAAAAAAATCATCCACACAATTTTACTCATTGAATAACACTTACTAAAACCAAATTTTCACATAAGTGTTATCTATATAGAGGACACATTATAAAAACCAAGGATGTCATTAACCATCTCGGGTAGGCCTTGAACTATTCACTTGATCTGATCAGTGGCAAGGCCAGGGAGTTGTTCTCAGTTTTCTCAGGCTAGCAACAAGTACCAATGGAATCATTAAAGAGACAATGGGAACGATTTCTCCTAATAAAAATATGAATGAAAAAAATAAAAAAATAAAAAAATTATTAAACCAAACTAAACATGATTATCACACTTTACATCATTTATTATAAATGAAAATAAAAAAAACTAAAAAAACACTACCCAAGAAAACTTAAACTCAACCAAACAGGCCAACATCTCCATGTGACCCTGAAGGTCACTCTCCAATCCCCAACCAACCATCTCCCAAGGCGGTCAAACCGAATTTAAAACCTATAGCAGAAACTAAAAATAAGAAAATATTGTAATCATGAGTATTAAAACACAATAGGTATACCTGAAAAATTTTATTCCCAATGCACATCCTTTAAAAAAAGAAACATTGGTTAACAGGTTTGAAATAAAATCAATTAATATATATATATATATTCACACTTTACATTCTAAAGGAAATAAATAATATTTCAATCCATTTCCCTCATGTTTCAAAACTAGGCTCATGGGAATAAGGAAAAGGGGGACCAAGTAAGAAGTGATAATTTTTTATAAAACTGAAAAAGGGAAGAAATATTTTTTCATTCAAAACACACTTCTTGAAAACCTTTTCAACAATCCACACATTCACTATTTATAAGAAAACACCAAAACCAAGAACCAAAAATATAATTCTACAAAATGAGGGAAATCGCACTGACCATATTAATCTCATAAAATAATAGGAAAATTTAGGAACCTAGAGAAAAACCAAAAACATACTAATACATGAGACCCCATCCTCAGTAGCATGACACACAAGATGAAATAAAAAATCCCAAACTCCAATCCACCCTAACTTAGGACAGATCGAGGATCCCAATCCCATATAAATTTATCCAAATATCCACCTATTATGGGCCACTGGTCATTACGTGAACTACCAATGCAGTAAAAATTCTCATCATTCCTATTATCTATGCTAGGTTCCTATGTTATGTTCATAAAGGTGTAGGTGAAAAATTCCAAACAACAAGGATTATATATATACCACCATACACATCACCCAAATTAGAACCACCCAGACCACATCAAGGATTAGTACTTTCCTTAAAACAATAATTACATATGGGAGGTCCCATACCAAGGATAATCCCATATCACGATCAAATAACAAGGAAAGACTAACTCATGAAGGGGTTTTCCCAAATGTAACCATTTTAAGAAAAATACCAAATAGTCCCCAAAATGATTTCACATATCAAAACTTTCATGAATTACTACACACAAGATACTTTCAAGCCAAATAAATTTAGAAACACCATTATAAGTATCATAATATCACTTATAAAATCAAACCATGACTTTGAGTATAAAAACCACATGAAAAGGCTAATCAGGCAATTTAGTAAATACTAGGTGTGCTAAACCCTTCAAATCCACACCACACATTCAAATAAAGAAATATACTTTATTCCACATGTATAGATCATTATAATTATGAAACATAACAATTTAATAGCTAATAAAGGTGATAAAATCAAGAAAACAATGTAATCTATAATTTAAAGGTATTATGAAAAGGGATCCAACCTCATATGATGAAGAATTTCTGGAATCTTGTGAAAAACCTTATTTACACTTGAACCGCACCCAATAAAGGCTAGGTTCAACCTCAAGGAACCCTAATTGGGAAAAAACCCCAAAAACTGAGCAACCCTAGACAAAATAAATACGCCAACATGGCCCCTTGGGTTAGGGAATATGATGAAAATGGAAAGAAATCAAAGGAGAAGGAGGAATCCCTAACCATTTGATCTGGGTAAAGAATCACCAAGAAAACACCATGAATCCCTCTTGAAGAGTATTGGAGGGTCTAAAAACCACCATGGGGGAATCCAAGTCATAGGGTTAGAATGGTGGAGGCTAATGGAAGAAACCTTATCTAAAAAGAATAAGAAAATTCCAAAATACCCTTTCCCGAGCCGGTTACAAGGTTAGCTCGAACGGTTTGATGAATCATGTGAAAACGATGAAATCTGCCCCTATCAAGAGAAGGTTAGGCTACACATTTGTATGCATAGTTAGTTAAACTATGTGCAAACCATGAGACCCCCTACACACTTACTATAGGGTTAAACAAACCTTCCACCCTGACAGTGCAACCTGGAAAAAGTCCCCCAAAGTCTCCCTTTTCACCCCAAAACTCATCTAACTTATGGGGTAAACCACCCAACAAACAAAACCCATAAAATGGTTCTACAAGGAGTGTTACAAACATAATTTACTATCCTACTCCTCCTCATACCTTTCACTCAAACCTAGAATATATCAAATAAAAACCATCCAAAACCTCCAAAACATAAAATATAAATCTAGAACACCCAGAACTCAGAAGGAAAACTAAGAGATAAAAGATAAGCGGGTAAAATGGATGAAAAAAAAATATGGGTTAGAAAATTCTCCCCACCATTATCACTTTCCACCCTCGAACAATCACAACATTTTCCAATTGATTTATCAGTAACAAAGTATTCTCAAAACCACAAGAGCTAACCCCTAGATCTAAATACATCCCCTCATCGTCAAACAAAACTTGTGAATCTTGCATGAAACAAACCAACAATGTGGAACCACTTTCTAGGAATCAATGAGATATTAAAGTCAAAACCTCACTACTATACTTCGAAGATAACCATTGGGAACAGTCTAAAAAACCCAATATTTACCCAAACTAGAAGAGAATCTCAAAAATCAAACAACGTCAAAAGAAATCAACTTCAAACAGACTAAATCAAAAACTAAACCAAAAAATATCACCAATAGGGAGAGTCCTGAGTGCACTACTCACCATTTGAAGAAACCTAGTACTGATTTCTTGTAAAATAATTTTCAGCGAGACCTATAGTGGGTATGCCTACCATAAAGAACTAATGAGATTAAAAAAATTGAAAAATTCCTTTCATGAACCGAAAATCCCCAACCAAAAGGAGGGGATGGGACGTCCATATGATTGGATCACTGAAACCACAACCGAAAACTACCGACAAATCATAACCTTCGAACGGCCATAAACCTTAGCCACAACTGATTCACCTGAGCAGTCCACACAAGGAAAATGATAAAAAAAAACTTGAATCCATGGAGGCGCAATCATAGATATTACATGATGGATAATTCCATCATGAACTTTTCGACAAGATGGTATTTTTAGTGATAAACATAAAACAAAATTAAAACATAGAATTTTCTTCATCGCAGTCGTAGAAATACGAGATTATCCAAACTCCTCATACCCCCAGTATTCTTGACTACACGCTGGCTTCACTCTGAGGCCTTTGGCTAGAGCCATGATGTTGGAAGCATCTACTGCCTCACAACTAGGAGCTGGTAATCCCTAATCATAACTCCTAATTTTGGTTCCACAAGTGGCTATAGTGAACTCCAAGAAAAAATGGAAGATCAATACATACCAAGAAACTCACTTCCTCAAACAGTACACCTTTAATCAAATAGGGATTTGGAAGATTCATACACCACTCCTCTAACTATAAAAAAGGAAGATAGTGAACAAGGAACCAAAATAAACACACAAAACACTATCAAGCACAACTTCTATAACCAATAGAAACACTACAACAAGATGGAACTTTATATAGATCTCAAATAGCACTCTTCTATATCAAATAGGTTGGGGTATCCTTTTAAGAGGTTGATTTAACTTTTGAATCTCAATAATGAAATCCTTATCTTTATCATCTAGAAATATTGATAATGGGGGACTACCCATAGGAAAACACATGGAAATGAGAAAACCAAGAGCTCTATCAAAACCATATCAACCAAAACTCACATAAAAAACTCTAACACAAAGGGAAACCAGCTTAAAAATTCCTAAAACCTTTCTATATACCCACTAAACACTACTTCAATACCAAAATACAAAAAAATCTAAAAACACAACATAAACATCACCTCCAAATCATGAGGAAGAATTCCAAACAAAAAACACTTCCAAAGCATAGAAAAACAAGCCACACAATAATTGGATTACAAAAACACCACAATTTCTAGCCTAAAAAACTTTTGAAAAACAAAACAAACTTTGTGGATTTCCATAATTACCAATGGTATTCTATAAAGTCTCACTCACATGAACATTCTCGTCCCACCCTAGGAACCCATCTATCTTTCCTCACTAGTCACTCACCCTCCCATAACATAATCCATCCAAATTACACCCATTTCTATGCATCTAAGTACTTAAGGAAGTACCAAAGGTCAAAACCAAATATTTCTAATTTCAAAAAATAACATTCCATTCATATTTTAATAATCCAAACCCACTTCATATCTCAAGATTTATAAAAAATTCCAATAATTTATTAACTACCAAGTCAAGAACTATTTTAAAATTCCACATTACAGACCAATACATCATACTCCAAAATAGAATCCCATGAATTTCCATCCAAAAAACTTTTTCATCTCATTAAAAACATTTATTAGTAATTAAAAAAAATTAATTTCATCCAAAATCATTTTAAGAAAACCAACACCTTTTTAGTTAAAACTAATTCCAAAACAAACATCCACTTTCAAAAAAAAAACATTTTCGATAAACCCCAAGTTTTAACATTATTAAGACACATAAGAATTATGCACAGTTAGTCCATATAGTTTACCAAACCTTGGGATAACCATGAAACCCTTATAGGAAAACATGGAAACTCACACGGTTTGGTCATGCAGTTTGTGAAGCAGTGCACCAACCCTGCATCATGATTCTATCCAGATTTCAGAACCATGTACACGCCTTCCTCATGGTTCTCCTAACCATGCTTAGGTCTTTCTCCCTAGACCAGAAGCACACCATACCACACATGGTTATCTATAGTAAATCGCACATTTTTATCAAACCGTGTGTTGACTGCATGCTAAGAGGAAACACCATAAATTGAGAAATTAATTTCAAATCACCCAAAAATTGAAAGATAATCCAAGAACAAAATAGTGAATCACAATAAAACTAATCAACCTCCTTAAAAAAATTACACTAATTATAGAAATCTTCTTTCATTAATGTTGATTTGATGAAAATATCATTTTTCCTTGTTTAAAATGAATTCCAAAACTCTATTAAAAATAAATTTCTATTTTTAGAAACAAAATTTTTTTTAGTAAACACCATTTTTTGGTTATAAAGAACCAATACCATTAATCCATTTTTATTTCACCCCAAAATTAATTTTACAAAAACCCACCATTATATTCCTTCCTTAAAGTGATTTATTAAAACCCATTTTACACTTTCCAAAACAATTTCTAAACCATTTTAAACACACCTTTTCACAATTCAATAACATGGTTTTTCAAAACAATTTTTAGATTCACAGAATACCCAAAACAACACACAATGTGAAACTAATGTCGATGGGTGACTTAGCCATTTGGTTGGCGGTCATATGGCAATCACACCACTATCACGAGGAGTTGTTTGGGACTATTCCCCTCAAATCACATGGATTTCTAGGACCTACAAGCACACAAGGATCACTTTCCCAAATCTCTTTTCATTTCCCAATACCAAATAATCCACAAGAACATAAATAAACTAAAAGACCTAGACACCCCATGGTAACCTAAGGTTTGGAATGAGAAAGGGTTCATAACATCCTTACCATTTCTACACCAGGAGCCCAAAAATCCTACTCCTTATATAATGAAAACCCCAAATAAATATTGGTGCTCTAAAAATCAAGGCTTACTTTTGAGCCAAACTCCTATGAAACCATTTTGTCCTGAACCAACTTGGGTTGACCTTGAACAAGCCACAAAGCTGATTTGTGGCAAGACCTAAGAGGCATTCTCGGTCCTCTTGGGTTGGAGAAAATTTCCAAAGGCATAATTATAGAGACAATTGGAATGATTTATCCCAATAAAAATATGAATAAAAAATACAAAATTACAAAAATGATTAAACCAAACTAAACATGATTATCAAACATTAAATCATTTGTTACAAATGGAAATAAAACTAACTGAAAAACCACTACCCAAGAAAAATCAAACAAAACCTAATAGATCAACATGTCCATGTGACACTAAAGGTCACAATTTAATCCATAACCAACCATTACCCAAGGTGATTAAATAGAATCTGGAACCTACAGTATAAATTAAAAACAAGAAAATACTACAAGCATGAGCATTAATACTGAGTAGTTATGCATGAATAATTCTATTCCAAAAGAACATCCTTTAAATAAAGAAACATTGATTAATAGGTTTGAAATACAATTTATAAATATAGATTTTTCCACACTTTACATTCTAAAAGAAATAAATCACATCTCAATCCATTGCCGGCATGTTTCAAAATCAGGCTCATAGGAATAAGGGAAAGGTGGACCAAGTAAGAAGTGATCATTTTCCATAGCAGTAAAAAAGTGAATAAATAATTATTCATTCAAAAGACTCTTCTTGAAAACCTTTTCAACAAGCCAAACATTTACCATTTGCAAGAAAACACCAAAACCAAGAACTAGAAATATAATTCTATATAACGAGGTTGATATCACTAACCATACTAACCTCAGAGAAACATGAGAAAACCTAGTGACTCATAAGAGAACTGAAACATAATAATACATGAGACCTCATCCCGGGTAGCATGCCACACATGATAAAATCAGAAATCGAAAATATCTATCCAACCTAACTTAGGATAGACCGAGGGGGCTAATCCAATAGAAATAAACCCAAATATCTAGCTACTATGGGCCACTGGTTTGTGTGGGAAATACCAATGTAGAAAACATTCTCATAATTCCTCTTTTATATTCTAGGTTACCATGCTATGTTCGTAAAGGGGTGTTCCACACATTCCAAAAAACAAGCTATATATATACCACCATACACATTAAAAATCAAGCACCACCCCAGACACCTCAAGGAGTATTCCTTACCTAAAAAAATTATTACATAAGGGAGGTCCCATACCAAGGACACTCCCCTCTCATGATCATCCAACAGGGAAATACTCACTCCCTAAAGGGTTTTCCCAAGAATAACAATTTTATGAAAAATACCAATCGAGCTTAAAAATACTTTCACATATCAAACCTTTCACAAAAAACAAAACAAAATCCACTTTAAATCCAAATCAACTTATAAATATTTTTGGAAACACCAAAATCACCATTTTTAGTATCATAATATCACTTATAAAACAAAACCATGCATTTGAGTATCACAAACCACTTGAAAAGGACAACCGGGAAATTTAAAAAATACTACGCATTCCAAATCCTTTAAATCCACACCACACATTCAAATAAATTAATCAAAACACTTTATTCCACATGGATAAATCATTATATGAATGAAACATCACAACTTAATAGATAATAATGGTGATAAAATCAATAAAAAATGTAATCTTCAATTTAGAGGCATTATTAAAAGGGATCCTACCACATATGATGAAGTATTTTTAGAATCTGGTGTAAAAGCTTATCTGCACCTCAACCACACCCAAGGGAGGCTAGTTACAACCATAAAAATCCTTAATAAAGAAAAAAATCCCAAAAAATGAGCAACCCTAGCAAAGAAAATCTGCCAAAATATCCCCTATGGTTAGGGATGAAGACTAAAATGGAAATAAAGCAAAGGAGAAGATGGAGTAAGCCCCAACCTTTTGATCCTCATGAAGAATCGCCAAGGAAACACCTTGAATCCCACATAGAGAGGCTTGGAGGTTCAAAAAACCACCATGGGGGCATCCAAGTCATAGGGTTCAAATGGTGGTGTCTAAAGGAAGAAACCCTATCAAAAAATAAGGATAAAATCCCAAAAATATCCTATCTTGAGTGGGT
This sequence comes from Viscum album, assembly GCA_963277665.1. Classification (NCBI taxonomy): domain Eukaryota; kingdom Viridiplantae; phylum Streptophyta; class Magnoliopsida; order Santalales; family Viscaceae; genus Viscum; species Viscum album. Next base: position 296,825,003 of record OY728137.1, on the reverse strand, counting down.
TTCAGGGTTTGTTAGCATGGTTTGAAAACCTGTGCACCAACTATGAAATCCTCCCCTATCTAGTGTAGGTTGGGCAACACACATTGGTTGTATGGTAAGTTAAACCATCCTCAAACCATGTGACCCCCTTCACACTTACTAGAGGGTTAAACAAACAGTGCACCCCAACTGTTCAACCTAGAAAAAGTCCCCAAAAATCACCCTTTTCACCCCAAAAACTCATCTAACTCAAAGGTTAAACCACCCAATAAACATACCACATAAAAAGGTCCCACTAAAAGTGTTATAAAATCCATTTCAAAGCCTCATTCTCCCCATAACTTTCACTCTAACCAAAAAATATATCTAAACAAAATCACCCAGAACCTCCAAAATATAAAATGAAAATTTTAAACACCTAAAACTTGGAATAAAAACTAAGATCTAAAGGACAAACTGGTAAAAAAGAAGAAAACATAAATCCAGGTTTGAAATAAAATATATTAATCCTATTTTTTCATACTAGTTATGTTTAACCTAGTCTTCTTGAGAAAATTATTATCTAAGGATATGTACCCAAATATTATGAATTATAATCCCAAATATAACCAAACTCTTCTTTGATACCAAATGTGACACCCAAGACCACACTTACAAATGTTTTGCTCAGCATACAAGATTATAAATACATAACATGAATTATAAAAAAACTCACAAGATAAAAAGTTTTTTGTCTTTGAGAACTTGGTACATTTATAATGAAACATATGTTAAAAAATAATTTTCATCCACAATGATTCTACAAACTTGTAATTCCATTGTTTGTATCCCTTTCATTAAAAATCCTTAAAAATGTGGAAACACAAGAAAAGTATGAGATATAAATCCTAGTGATGGATGAATAATGAAAACTAACCATAAATAAAATTCATGGTTAATACATGAGGCATGATATAAGAACCCGAAAAAGATTAAAAGAAGCATAACATAGTCATAGGTATAGGAGGCATATCATGATCATAAGTATAGTAGTTATACAATGATAATTAGTACATGATTAATAAAATGATCATAATTTCATGAGGTGTAACATGATCATAAGTACATGAGTCAAAAATTGATCATAAGTACATGATTAATAACATGAAAATGTGTTAACAAGATAAACATGAGACATTCATAATCACATCACCAAGGTTCATCGTCAAGGTTTCATTAAACATTACTAAGGCATACGCCAAGTTATCGTGATCATGTCATATATAAATATTAATTCATTAACCAATGAACTCAATCTCTACTATGGATCACCCATCATATGACTTAATTAATGTGTTCCACATAAGGAAATCATATAAGAATCCATAAATAATCATATAATGAACCCATGGAAAATAAATAGTTATCCAATGAAAGTAAGAAATATCACTATGTAAACACCTTTAAACCGTGATAATGAATTATATGGTATTTAAACTATATAGAGTAGATGTTATATGGTTTATTCAAAAAATTATCCACTCAATTGATGGATGAGTTTCGAGGTGAACACCCTTTATTTAGAATAATCACATAAGGGTATCCACAAGGGAAATTATTTAGGAGAAAGGTTATGCATATATGATGTTAATGAAAGAAAAATATAGCGATATGCCATTATAAATAGATATCTCTTTAATATTAAAAAATGTGCTCATAGTGACATTGACATGGAGGAGAAAGTATAATGTCCCGACCCAGGTGCCACATGTCGGTGCCTCGAGTCGATCGGTCACATGATCTCAAGCACCTCTCCCCATATGCCAGAGGCTATCGACTAGTAGTGAGGGTTTGATAATGCATTAATGGGGTTATAATACCCTCTTTAATTAGAGTAATACATCAGTGAAAATAATAACCAATAGAGGAAGAAATATATTTCAATAAGAAATATCAAGATCTCATGATAAAAAAATAAGAAATGCAATATACAAATAAAATAGAAGCAAGCCATGATAAAGTATGTATCAAGAGTATAAAATAAAATTTTAAAATAAAGGCACCAAAAACTCCTAATAATTCCCCCAAACATGTCTTATTCTCTCATCCAAGCTCCATCCCCAAATTATCAATCAAACATAGGTCATTTTCCCTTAACATGTCATGCAACAACAAAGTCTATTCAGGTACCAATCAGGAAACCTGAATAGGGTCTGCATACAACTCCTTAGGAAACCAAAAACTAGTGTCTAAAATAATATCCAATTATACAATAGTGCATTAAATTCTATAAATAAATAATTACAATGCATAATTAAGAATTTATCACATTATCAATTAATCTTCATTAAACTGCATAAACCTCAGGTTCCTATTGACACCCCGTATCTCAAAACCTAATATGGCCCATGCCAAAGCCTAAACTATAATGCCCCAACCCTAGTTTCTCAGATTCAATGCATTATTTTATTTCATTATCATTATCACAATAAATCAAATCCTGAAGGACCAATCAGTTTAATAGCAACGGAAAAACTATATACAAACATAAATTTTACATTACATCTTGAAATAAAAAACTACATAGTGTCTCCTTTGAAAGCACTCATATACCTTAGATTATCCATTTAAGACATTCATTATATACTTCCTCTCATCATAGGGGAAAATGAAACATAATAAAGGTGTGATCTCAGATTCTTAGTAAGGATAAACAATATAGTATAAGCTATCATAAATAAATATAAACTTTTATGGTAAGGTATAAAATTGAAACACAAGCCTTTTAAAAATAATATTCAGAATAATATATCAATAATAAATCAAATAATTCAATTTAAACATTCACATGTATATTATAATAGCCATATAATCACATGAAATATCAATAAATAATTTCATAATGAGGGAATGCATAATGTCAGACATTATAACCACACCATCAAGTCCTCTTTACAAGACCATACATAAATAGATAAATACCAAAAATAGTATGTCTCATGAGTCCTACCGATTCATAAAGAGGATATAGTGATCCCCTCCCATCATTTACTAAGTCCAACACATTCCTCATATGAAAATAATTAAACATAACATAAACATTCGTATTAAAACTAGCATACAAAATATTAATAATTTAACTATAATCCATGAATGGTATAAAAATAGAACATCCAAAGTCAAAAAAATCATAAATCTTTTAATAAAATATAGAAGATTATATCATAATAAATCAACCTTAATTAAGCATAAAATCTCACAAAGGAAGTTATCATAGGTGAAAATAATCTAATCAAATCATTAAAACTCTTTGAGAAAAATACCCCTTTTTACTTCAAAATAATTTCAAATCCACACAATTATAAAAGAAAACGCTTTTTTTGAAAATAACCCAATGAAATTGTAATGTAATCTTCAAAATTTTAAGGCATCATAACAATAGAAAATATACGCTAATTTTGTATAAGTTAAGAAAACATTCTTTCCTTAATTTTTCAAAAAGGTCATAAAGTACATCATTTGGAAAATGATGAAAAGATTCCATTAAAAACATTTTATTAAAATTAAAATATAGGTGAAATGACTTAAAAAAATTTAGATAATATTTTTAAATACATTTTAAGAAACATGTACATGGATGATAAAGATGTCCCTATAGATACAAACATATAATCAACCTTGGATAATAATGAGATTGGCAAATTAGACCTCACTTTGTACATTCCTTTAATTGAGGGTGTGTCAACCTCATGTATAATGTTTAAAATATTTTACTAAATTATAACAAAACCATATCCATATTTATAATATCATATATTATCCTCTTATATCTTTTTGTTAATAATATTTCAGTATTACTATTATTTTGTGTGTTAACTGCTTCATTTTCCTATGCATGTTTTGTTGTGTAAGTCATGTTTGTTATGAATAGAATGTATTTTTTTAATATATATAATTATATGAAGTTCATAATAATTATTTTTATTCATCATATAAATTTTATAATCATTGAAGAATGGTTAACATGGGGAATGAATCTCACTGCGTCATTGAGATGGTTGGTCGTACGTACGCACGAGTGATGGTATCATTCCCTTGATGGTTAAATGGTATGAAATTAAATGGTATATCAATTACAAAAATCATTATAATTTCATACTAGTTACTTTTATACATTAAAATAATCATTATACCCCATCTAAATAAAGTAGTGTTGAATAACAAATTACACATGGTGTGGAGACAATAAGTCGAACATACGCACGCATGATAATAGTGTTATTAGTATGATGGATAAAAAGAGGAATATAGTTTTCCCATAAACCTAATAACATATAATATTTTAGATTATAAAACATTTATTACTTTATTATGGAAACAACATAGGATGAGTAAGTATAAGAAGAAAAGAAATTGAATAGAATTGTTAAAATAATTACCTCTTCTTTGAGTGTCTCATTTTGATTTTCACAAAAGGACTCCATAGGATAGATTTATACCCAAAGTATAGACTCTGGGATTAATTTAGGGAAGTTTTTAGGATACTTTTTCATGGTTTTACTAATTCAAATGGCTTTATAGGTGTTAATAAAAGATAAGGAGATGTGCTCTTTTATAAGAGAGGGGAGGGGCACTTTTGGAAACTCCAAAATGATTAAATTATTACAAATTTATTTTCAGTTTCAAATTGCTCCAAAGTGATTTATTTATAGGATAACATTATTATGGGTATAAAGCATATAAATATATTATTTTAAGACAATTTTAGGTCACAAAATTAACCTTATCTTTTGTATTTAACCCTTAGTTAAACAGTTTAACTCTTACAGTGTTTACTTGTATTTTTATAATATCAGGTTAATAGTGTTACAATAAAATGTCAAAAAACCCTATTGGATAATTTATTAAATATTTAATAATATCCTTGTTATTTGGAAGAAACTGATATTTTTATGAATTCTATAACATTTAATAAAATATTATTTATTTTAATGTATCACTTAAGTCAATTTTAATACAATTCAATATTTTCATTTTTAGAAAAATAAAACCAAAATGATAAATTCGCACCAATACTTAAAATATGTCACTAAAATGTCTATTTTATCTATAAAATTCTTGTATTTCATTAATTAATTAAAATTATATTTATTTTAATATTTTTAATACAATTTATTTGATTATTCCTTTAATAATTCAATTACTGTATCATTATTATGCCACCATTTAATTTAATTATTTATTTCCTAAAATTATAAATAAAGTACCATTATTTAGATAAAAAATTTAATGTTCTAAATAATAATTATCATTGACCGTATCACTTATATAACCTCATATTAAAAATGATATATTTAATTAAAATTTTAATATGACATTTTTAACTCTACTTTAAATAAAATATAATAAATGTATTAATCTAACACAAGTGGGTTAAAAAGGATCATATTTTATAAATAAGGTTTATATTGGTAAAAAAACACTTATACATTGAAATTTGGACAAGTGTTAGGGTAATATTATATTATTATAATATTATATTTACCATTAATTGCCCTATTTACCTTTAATGATGGTAAATAAAATCCAAATGTTATTATTCAACAAAAAATATTTTGATACTATTGAAACATATTTTTCATAATAATTACAACCATGTATGTCCATTTTTCAAAATTCAATTCACATAACCTATAAAATAATGTTTAATGAAAATCTTGTATATGTGACTAAATAGCGGATAAAAGAGACGATCAAAAATTCAATAAATTCTTATATCTAATTCTATTATAAAATGGTTCCAATGAACTATATTGGAATAATACATTTATTATTTATATATATTTAATTTATAATCAATTTACAGTAAAATAATTATTTAAATGAAAAAGTTGGTTTTTAACAATAATGCGTTGTTTTTCACTATTCATCAAAAATGAAAACTTTTCAGAAAAATACCAAAAAATCACCGTAAGATAATTTCGATGTTATAAATTCAAAAATTAAGTCTATTTTTGAAAATAAAATTTATTAATTTTATAATTTGGTTAATATTATTCATAATCACTTTTTAAACGGCTATTTTGATAGGTCATGTTGCACTCGAACTCGGTGTTGCGTGCAGAGCAAGTTGTTGAATTATTTAAAAAGAAGCATACTATGGAAGTTTACATTCTGAAATACTTCAAATAATTTCAACCTCATAAATTATAGAATATCACTTTATAAAAATATTCAGGTGGTTCTTAATCATAAGTTCTTCAGGTTCCTGTGTTTCCTCTTCCAATTTATGGTTTCTCCAAAGTACTTTTACCAGACGAGTCATTTGATTTCTCAAAACTTGTTCTCTTGTATCAAAAATCTTAATAGGCTCTTCACAATAAGACAGATCAGGTTCTAGTTCTATTTTTTTCATAGTTGAGTACATGCACTGGGTCTGGCATGTATTTTCTTAATAGTGATATGTGGAACACATCATGAACTTTGGAGAGACATAGTGTTATTGACAAATAGTAAGCTACATCTCCAATTCATTCCATAATTTTGAAAGGTCCAATGTACTTGGGATTTAATTTACCCTTATTACCGAATCTTATAACACCCTACCATGGATATACCTTCAAGAAAACATGATCTCCTACTTGAAATTCCAAATCGTTCCTTCAGTTATCGTCATAGCTATTTTTCCTACTTTGATCTGTTTTCATATGGATTTGAATAATCTTCCCTTTTTCCATTGTTTCTGCAACAAGTTCTGGGCCTATCACTTTTATTTCACCGACATCATCCCAACAAGTTATTGTATGAAATATTTTTTCATATAACACTTTATATAGTTTCAGATGAATACTTGAATGGAAGATATTATTATATAAAAATTATACTATAGTTAAGTATTGATCCCACATACCATGAAAGTCATGTGAGAAAGATCTCAGCATTTCTTCTAAATTTTGAATTGTCAGTCCTAATTGTCTATGAGTTTGAGGGTGGTAGGCAGTGCTCAAACGAAGCTCAGTATCTAGGGAATTCTGAAGGATTTTCTAGAAACATGATGTAAAATAAGGATTAAAGTCTAAAATAATCGATAGTGGTACACCATGAATTCTTAAAACTTCATTAATGTAAATTATTTATAAACGTTCAAGTGGTAAATTTTCTAGAAAGAAAATGTGTGTGTTTGAAAATAAATCAACAATAACCCATATAGCATCATTTATTCTAGGATTATTTGGTATCCCAAAGACAAAGTTCATCATAATATCATCAAATTTCCACACATGTATAGAAAGAGGTTGCATGACACCTCTAGGATGTTTTCTTATAGTCTTCACCTGTTGACAAACCAAACATCTTGACACATAATCAGAAATATCCATCTCCATGTTGTTCCACCGAAAATGTTCTTTCTAATATCTATACATCTTAGTGTTACTAGGGTGTATAGAGAAATTTTAGCAATGAGAATCATCCAATAATTCCCTTTTTATCTTAGGTATAGCAGGAACACAAAGCCTCTTCCCAAATTTCAAAATATCATCTTCAAATATGAATCCAATCAGTCTCCCATCATTCACAACATGAATTTTCTTTTGAAACTCTTCAGCATCAGAATAAGAACCTTTTATCTTTTCTAGAAAAGATGGCTTGGAAACCATTTAAAAAACTAGTGATGATTCACCTTCCATGATAATTCCCATATCCATCCTTACTATATCCATGAACATAGGATCCTTCTCAACTATCATTCTTTTCAGAACACCATGCTCCTTCCTACATAAAGCATGTCCCACCTTATTTTCCTTCCCTGGATGTCAGTGTATTCCGAAATCATAATCCTTAAGTAGCTTAGTCTATCTCTCTTGTCTCATGATGAGTTCTTTCTATGAGAATATATATTTCAAACTCTTTTGATCAATATATATCTCACATATTTCACCATAGAGATTGTGTCTCTATATCTTCATAACAAAGATTACTACTACTAACTTAATTTCATGAGTTTGGTAGTTTTGTTCATGAATGTTTAACTACCTTGATGGATATGAAATAACCCTATGATTTTTCATAAGAACACAACCAAGTCCTTTCCTTGATGCATCTCTATAAATCACAAACTTGTCATTCCCATATGGTAAATTAAAAATATAAGCATTGACTAATTTTCTATTAAATTATTCAAAATATTCTTCACACACTTTTTTCCAAACGAATTTAACCCATTTATGTGTGATCTTTGATAATGGGTTTTCCAATTAGACAATAATCTAGACGAAATTTCGATAGTAACCTACTAAACCAATAAAACTGAATACCTCAGCTTTACTCATCGGTTCTGGACATTCTTGGATTGCCTTTGTCTTTGTAGGATCAATAAATAAAATATCCTTAAAGAGAATATGGCCAAGAAAAGAAATTTCCAGATGCCAGAATTCACACTTGCTAAACATCCCATATAGTTCATTTCTTCTAAGATTCTTTAGAACAATCCTCAAGTAGTTCTCATGGTCTTTGTATATTTTGGTGTATACCAATAAATCATCAATAAATACTACAAAAAAATCATCACAATATTCCTTGAACACTATTTCCATTTGATCCATGAAAACAGATGGTACATTAGTCAGTCTAGATGGCATTAGTGTAAACTCATAATGCCTATACCTGGTTCAAAATGTTGTATTTGGAATATCTTCAATTTTTACACACAATTGATAATATCAATAATTAAGGTCAATCTTTAAAAATATTTACCTCCACGAATTTGATCAAACAAATCATCAATGTGAGAAAGATGATACTTTCTCTTTATTATAATAGCATTGATTTCTCAATAGTCAATGCATAATCTCATTGATCCATATTTCTTCTTAACAAAAAGTATCAGAGCTATCCATGGAGAAAAACTTGGCCAAATAAATCCCTTATTATTCAACACCTCTGGTTTTTTCTTCAACTCTACTAATTCCATAGTGGCCATTCTATAGGTAGTTTTTGATATTAGCCTTACATCAGGGATTAAATCAATAGAAAACTCAAAATGTTTCTCTATATTATTTTGAGGTAAATATTATGGAAATACATCAATATATTCTTTTACAATAGGTACATCCTCAGTTTGAATATTAGTAGGTTTTATATTCTCCTCTTCCCCAAGAATTTAATTTAGAACAGCTATTAGAGTTGGATCTAGATAAGAATCTTATGATGAAGTTTCTACTTTAATGATAATGGATACTACATTTTCCTCACAAATCGCAACTTCCTTATTCTTACAATAAATTTTCACATCATATTTTGATAGCCAGTCCATAATGATGATTATATCAAGGTTGACCATAGGTATGATGATAAAGTTAGAAGATGAAGAACATTTATATTCTATAATGGGAAAAGTCTACCGCATCTATATTGCAATGAGACTTCCCTTAGGGGTTTTGACTGACAACTCCATTGAAATTTTGAATTAAAAATATCTAATTTGTAAATAAAACTAAGAGGATATAAAGCAATGTGAGGATCTAGAATCAAATAATGCTTTGGCAAAATTTGAGGAAATGATTAAAGTACGCAACTCCAAATCATTAGGAACATCAAGATCAGTAATTTTGATCACAAAATGTAATCCTTAATCCCTTGGAATTTTCTGGGGAAATTTTTCTTGACCCTTAGGATAATAATTTTCATAATTTACTAACACTTTAAAATTGTAGAATTGAATATTGGTAGCTTATTTCTTCCCCCTACAATCACAAACTTTGTGGCCTTTTTGTACACACTTTTAACAAACTTTTGTCCCCTTTAGGAAAGTACTGAGGAGTTTTTCCCACAATTAGCATGGGGTGAAAATTCAACTTTTACATTATACCCCATATTTTCTTTTCCAGAGTTTTAATGGGTCCAATTCATCTATTTATTTACTTTAAATTCATAAGACTTAGAGAATTTTTTTCTATCTTTATAGCACATGAGACAATATCTTTATACGATGAGAATGATTGTGAGACCAATGCCCATTAGAAGAATGGTTTTGACCCATAAAATAATCAATCAGACTTACTTATTGGGTTATGTATATAGTTTATAGAATTGCATGATAACATTTTGAAGTTATCTTCATACTTGGCAACATTCTCATTCTCTTTATACCTCAGACTTAGAATTTGCCTCTCTATATCCGTTCGTAGATCATAAGGAAAGACTTTTTCTAGGAAGAGTTTTTTAAATTCCCTCCATTACATATTTGGTACCTCTTCATCCTCATTCATGTTTTAAATTAATTACCACCACTGATCTGCATCTTTTGGAAGATGATAGACTACCATAACAACTTTTTCCATTTCGTTACACCCCAAAGCAAAAAATAATTTCTCTAAGGAAATTATCCATTTATCAGTTACAAATAGAATTTTTTCCCATTTAATGTTGGTACATGTTATCTCATGAAGTAGTCTAACATTGATCCTATATGTTTTGTATCAGGATACTCTATAAGGGTAAGGTTATTATTCATAACTTTAGTATGCAGTCTTAGTATTGTTATAAGTTGTTCATTTTTAGTGGTATCACTAGATCACTTATAATTTTATTTCATATGAGGGAAATACCTAAATATATTACATGTTTTGATATAGTTTACATTCATTCCACTCAGTTCCATTTCGAAACAATGGAATACACTATATTAGGTGATGAATCATAATTCATAATTCCAAACTAGTCAAATACTTGACCTAAATTGAAAATTGTATGCATACCTAATCCATAATCATAAAAATGGTTTCTTTGGGGACATATTTACTACTAAATCCTTCACAATTATTTGTAAAAAATGTGAATTATCCTAAGCATATCCCCCTAGGAGTGTCAAAACAGGTTCATAGTAAGGCTCGTTATCGTGTACCAGGAAACCCTGAGTCAAGCCCAGAACACCTTGTCAAAGTTGTTACTCTAATGTACATTTTTTCTAGAACCATTTCCACTTATAGTATCCATATAGGGTTGTATATTTTGGGAATACCCACATAATACCTACATTTCCAATATTTTCGGATGTTCTTATATACTTATCCTCAAATTCAATCTTAGGGTAGTGTCCCCTAATTAGAGTATTTTCAAAATCTGGTGTCCAAGGTTTGTACTAAACATCCTCTAATACCAAATGTAATACCCCAACCCAATTTTCCTAGATTCGGTACATTATTTTATTATATTGTCATGATCACAAGAAATCAAATTGAAAAGGACTAATCAGTTTCGTAGCATAGTAAAAACTAGATACAAACATAAGTTTTACATTACATCTTGAAATGAAAAAAAAAACATAGTGTCTCATTTGAAAACACTCATATCCCTTAGATTATCCCTGCAGGTTAGTTATAATATCCTTCTTCTCATCCTAGAAAAAAATGAAACATTATAAAGTGGTGAACTCGGATGCTCAATAAGGATAAACAATATAGTAGAAGCTATCGTAAATAATCATAAACTTTTAAGGGAAAGTATAAAACAAAAACACAATCCTTTTAAACATAATCTTCAGGATAATATAGTAAGAATAAATAAAATAATTTCATTTAAACATTAACATGTATATTCTACAAGTCAAATAATCATATGAAATATCAATAATTAATCTCATAATGAGGGAATGCATAATGTTGGACATCATAACAACACTGTTAAGGCCTCATGCCAAGATAATACATAAACGGGTAAAAACCTAAAGTAGTTTGTCTCATGAGACCTATCGATGCATAGAGGGTCTATATCATACCCTTCCCATAACTTACTAAGCCCAATGAATTCCTCATATGAAAATGGTGAAATATAACATAAACATTCATATTAAAACTAGCATACGAAATGTTAACACTTTAATCGTAAACCATGAATGGTATAAAAATAGCACAATAATAGCGAAACAAATCATAAAAATTTTAATACAATATTAAATATAATATCATAATAAATCAATCATAATTAAGCATAAAATTCAATAAAATGATGTTGATATAGATGAAAATAATCTAATAATATCATTAAAACTCTTTGAGAAAAAAATCATTTTTACTTTGAAATCGTTTAAAAGTAATGCAATTATTAAAGAAAAAATTTATTTTAAAAATAACCTTGTGAGGTTGTAATTAAAGCACAAAAATTTTAATGCTTCATAATGGAAAAAAATATTCACTCACACTCTATTAGTTAAAAAACTTTTTTTCCTTAATTAGTTGAAAAAGTCATAAAATATCTCATTTGGAAAATGAAAGAAATATTCCATTAAAATTGATTTATAAAAAGTAAAACATGGGTAAAATTACATTAAAATATTGTGTATAATATTTCGAAATAAATTTTAAAAAATATGGTCATGGATAATAAATATTTCCCGGTAGATAAAAATGTATAAACAACCTCTGATAATAACAAGATTGTAAAATTAACACATACCTTGTACTTTACTTTAGTCAATGGTGTGTTAAAATAATGAATAATGGTTAATTTATGTTATTAAATTATACCAAAACTGTATCCATATTTATTATATAATATAAGATCCTCTTATATCATTTGGTTAATAATATTTCAGTATTACCACTGTTTCAAGTGTGAACTGCTTCGTTTTCCAATGCATGTTTTGTAGTGTAAGTCATGTTTTTTATGAATAGAATGTATTTATTCATATCTATAATGATATAAAGCTCATATTAATTATTTTTTCTCATAATATAACTTTTATAATAATTTTTGAATGGTTAATTTAGTGAATGAATCCCACCACGTCGTGGAGACAGAAGGACGTACATACACACAAGCGACGATATCATTCCCTTAATGGTTAAATGGTATGGAATTGGATGGTATATAAATTATAAATAATAATTATCATGTTATATTAATTATTTATATCCATTATAATCATCATTATACCAATACAAATTAATTAATGTTGATTACCAAATTACACCACGGTGTCGAGATGGTAAGTCGTACGTACGCATGCATGGGGATATTATTATTGAATGGATGGATAAAAAGAGGAATATGGTTTTCCAATAATCATAATAACATCTCATAATGTATATTATACTATATTTATTAATTTATTATGGAAAAAATATAGGATTAGGAAGTAAAATAAGAAAATAAATTTAATGTAATTGGTAAAACAATTGCCCCTTTTTTGAGCATCTCCTTTTTATTTTCACAAAAGGACTCCTTATGTTGGATTTCATACTAAAGTATGGACTCTAGGATGAATTAATGGAAGTTTTGAGGATAATTGGGAAGGTTTTGGCTGATCAAAAGGGCTATAGAGGTGTGAATAAAAGAGTAGGAAATGTGATCTTATATAAGAGAGGGGTGGGGAACTTTTGGAAACTAAAAAACTATTAAATTATTATAAATTAATTTTCTTTTTAAAATAGATCAAAAGTGAGTTATATATAGGATAATATGATTATGGGTATAAATACTCTCAACCAATTATTTTTATATAATTTTATGTCACAAAATTAACCTTATTTGTTGGATTTAACCCTTAGTTAAACAGTTTAACTCTTACCGTGTTTACTTGTCTTTTTATAATATAGTGTTAAAATGGTTACTATAAAATTCAAAAAGAATCCAAATTGAATTATTTATTAGAAATTTAACATTATCTTAGTTATTTGGCGGAACATATAATTTTTATGAATTATATAAAATTAAATAAAATATTATTTATTTTAAAGTATCATTTATGTGAATTTTGATACTATTAAATATTTTCATTTTTAAAAATATCAAACCAACATGATTACTTATAAATAATAATTTAAATATGTCAATAACATGTCTATGTAGTCCATTAAATTAGTTTATGACATTAATTATTTAAAATTAAATTTATTTTAATATCTTTGATATCATTTAATTGGTTCTTCCTTTAATAATGAAATTACTGCATCATTATTGTGTCACCATTTAATTTAATTATTTATTCCATAAAATTATAAATAAATTACAATTATGTAGATAAAAATTTTATCTTTAAAATAACTATTTATAGTCGACCATATCTCTTATATAAATTCATATTAAAAATTATATAGTTATTAAAATTTGAATATGACATTTTTAACTTTTTTTAAATAAAATATAATAAATATCCTAATATAACAAAAGTGGCTTAAAAGGGATTATATTTTCGAAATAAGGTTTATTTTGGTTGAAAAACACTTATCCAATAAAATTAGGAAAAATTTTATGATAATATAGTATTATTATAATATTATTTATACCTTTAATTACCCTATTTACCTTTAACCGTGGTAAATGAAATCCAAAATTTACTATTCACTAAAAATTATTCTAATTATAATAAACCATGTTTTTCATAATTATTAAAACCATGTATTTCCATTTTTCAAAATTCAATTCACATAAGTGCTAAATTTATGTTTAATGCAAATCTTGGAGATGTGGCTAGAAGACCAGTAGAAGAGACGCTCAAAAGTTCAATAAATTTTTATATCCAATTCAATTATTAAATGATTCAAATGAACTATATTGGATTAATATATTTATTATTTATCTACTCCGAGTTTAAAATCAATTTACAGTTAAATAATTATTTAAATGAAAAAGTTAGTTTTTTAACAATAATGTACTATTTTTGACTATTCATCAAAAATTGAAACTTTTTTGAAAAATACCAAAAATTCACCTGAAGATAAATTTGATGTTCTGAATTCAAAAATGAATTATATTTTGAAAAATAAAATTTCAGAATTTCAGAATTTTTTTATCATTGTTCATAACTGCTTTTTAAACGGCTACTTGGATAAGTCATGTTGCGCTCGAACTCAGTGTTGCATGTAGAGTAAGTTATTGAATTATTTAAAAAGAAGCATATCATGGAATCATAGGGTGTTATTTGAAATATCTATAAGGGATATCCCATTTTTGAATTTCCATGTTACCATTCTTATTTTCACAAATGAATGGCCATGTTACCATTCAATGATTCACACACAAAAATGACTGTGTTTCTATTATTTGTTTCACAAATGAATGACCATATTACCATTAATTAATTTTCACAAATGAATTACCTTATTACCATTAATGAATTATAAAAATTGAATGAACATTTTACCATTCTTTATTCCTTTTCCAAATGTCCGTGTTACCACTCACCATTTTACAATACATAATTGAATGAGCATGTTACCACTCATAATACTTCACTGAATTTCCATGTTACCATTCACCATTTTAAAATACATAATTTAATGACAATGTTACCATTCATAATAATTGGCTTAAGTTTCATGTGACCATTCACCATTTACATATATCATAATAACACAATATTACACTTATATCTCACCCACCCATTAATAAATTCAATAATTAATTAAACATTTCACAATATTAATATTCAATAAATTAATTCACCAATTAATTTTCAAATTCAAAACTATGATATCTCATATTTAATTGCTAATTAATTATTTTATTCACTCATCAATATCACACAATCAATTTCCATTGTTAATTTTTCCCAAATCCCACAATTTCACATTACTATAATTAATTAATTCACCAAATTAATTAATTTTAATTAGAAAATTCAATTCCTAAAAAATCTAGAAATTATACAATTTTTTCATGTAATAAATCAAAATGAATAATATGGGATTTTGACATTAAACTACATGCCTCAATTTGTTGACAATGCTCACCAATGAAAAAATCTCCAATTTGAAGTGGATCAGTCAAGAACATAATGAAGAATGATATTTTGTTCCAAATCCTAAATTAGAGATAAAATGAATCAAGTTATAATAATCTTAGATCTAGATAAAAATATAATAGTGGGTAAACATACTTCTTTTATTTGTAAGGAGTATCGAAAGAGATATATAGATCTCAACGAGAAGAAATCACATACCCAGTGGTGAAAATATTCAATCAATATTTTGAATCACCATGAACAGAGGTTAAGAAATATTGGGATCTATTCAAAAGCCTCCAAAATCATCAAAAGGATCCTAGGGTTGAATTAAAAGAGTTATATCCTTAAAAAATTGAGAATTCATCCCCACAACATGTTTAAAATTATAGGTCAGGTATTTACACAGTGTGTAATTTACTTACACATCATGTAATTATTTTTGATGGTTATCACCAAAAAATCTATCACCTAGGATTTATTTTATTAAAACCCACAAACAATTACATGACGTGTAATACACTTACACAATGTGTAAATGTTTTGAATTTGATTTTCACCCCATTTTCCTTATAAATCCTTTCAATTCACCATGAACCCATTTATACCTAGGCTCCATTAATTCAAAAAAGAATACATCCCCAAAAAATAGGCCATTTTCTCCAAAAAAATTATCTCTTTATCTGAAAAAGACTGGGCCACTAAGTATTGAATAAAAATAAATTAGAGATAAAGGTTCCCCAAAAATATGGGATCTTACAATCTCACAACCTTATAAAAACACATCCTTGAGCTATATTTACAAGCATCTCAAAGATTTCAAGTTAAAAATATTGGACCATTAAGCTTGTATATCTGATTACCTTTACATTTTCCCCCTGTATATGCACATGTTTCAACAATACATAGACTATCGGCACAGTCTTTCCCACAACACTTTCTCACTACTATTCAACTCACACATCATATGCTCCTCAAAGGACGTGTCTATATCAAGTTCAAAATCCTATACCTCGATCACATGAGTAGGGTTGGGATTATGCTGTTGAAGTTTTGATACATGTAAAACATCATGCATAGTGCTATATTTTTGTGGAAGACCTCATCGGTATGCCACCCGCCTGATTCTCTCCACTACCTTAAAGAGTCCAATGAACTTAGGCGCCAACTTACCCAGTCATTGTATCCTACAGTGACTAAACCAAGGTGACACATAAATTAATACATAGTCAGCCTTTGTAAACTCTTGGGGTCATATCCATATTTTATCATATGACTTCTGCATACTCTCATTTGTATCCATACATTTTCAAATAATCTGAACTTTCTCTAACGTCTCCTGCAAAAGACTCGGTCCTAGCAACTCTGACTCACCAACCAGTATCATTTATAGTAGTTATCTTCATGGCCTACTATAAATATCATCATATGGTTCCATCAGTATATTTTCCTGCAAAACAATTTTACAGGAAAACTCCACTAAATCCATGTGCTTCTCCCAATATCCAATGAGGCCAAGAACACACACCAGTAGCATATCCTAAAATACCTGCATAGTATGCTTAGACAACCCATATTTCTATGGGTGGAAATCCATAATTAATAATACCTATGTACCAAGTTCTTTCTTAAATACCTTCGAGAAATGTTATGTGAAACTTGAATCATGATCTGAAACTATAGTCAGTAGCACCCCGTGTAGACGGACTATCTCCCACACATATAAAACTCCCAGAAACTCTACCATGAAATCCACTTGTATAGTAAATAAATGCACTAGTTTTTTCATTAAGTCCACAAAAAACTAGGCAGCATAATTGTTTCTTGGTGTCTTTGGGAGACCCACCAGAAAATCCATGGTATCATCATCCTCCTTCCACTCTGTAATAGGTAATGACTGAAGAAAACCACCAATCAATTGATTCTCTTCCTTCACCGGATAAAACATGTAGCATCATTTCATGAACGCTTATATCTTCTTTTTCCTGACCATCCATAAAAAATGTCATTGTTGTTCATGGTACATTTTTATCACACCAAGATGAACTTCCCACTTCGACGCATGAAATTCCTCCATGAGCTCCTCTCACATGATTATAGGCACAATAACCCAATTCCTAACCTAGATGATTTTATCCCCATGTATAGGATTCTTCTCAAAAGTATAGAACCCACTACAATTGATACAAGAGTCATTTGTTCCTTGTTCTCCAAAACCACCTCATGCATCTTAGTTAGTAAAGCCATCGTCTTCCACTTAGCACTAGACACTTGAAATATATGAGTTTGAGACTTCATGTTTACAGCATCAGAAACGTTGTTTCCTTTTCTAAACGTATCTGACATGTCAAAATCAAAATACTTCATATATTCAACCCATATCACTATTAAAAATATGGCTTTTATCCACGCTAAAAATGGCCTTTAACAGTGCTATAAAAGCACGATTAAAGCCGGCAAAGATAAAGGGGGGTCCCCTTTATCCGTGCTAAAAAAAGCGCTGATAAAAGGGGTCTTTTATCATCCCTAAAACTAAGTGCTGATAAAAGGGACATTTATTAGCGCTTTGTTTTAGCGCTGATAAAAGACCCCTATATTAGTTCTTCCTTTATCAGCGCTTTCATTTTAGCGCTGATATAGGACCCCTTTTATCAGTGTTTTTTTAAAATCACTGATGAAAGGTAAAAAAATTAAAGAAATTAAAAAAATTAAAAAATTAAAAAAATACTTCCAATCGGGGGGGCTTTATAGCACTGGAACCCCCCCCCCCCTTTTACAGTGCTTTTTCTCCCCCCTACAGTGCCCCACGCACCCCCCCCCATCCCTTTAACAGCGCTTGCTCCAATATTCCCCCATGCACGCATGCCCCTACCTCCACCGGGATTTGAACTCGAGACCACCCCCCTGCGCGCCTAAGCCCTTACCACTACTCTATTTTGTTTTGCTTTCCAATTCATGATATATATATATATAGTTATATTTATTCATATAGTAATATATATTTATATTAATATATATATATAGTTATATTATAATATTTATATAGTTATATTAATATATATATATATATAGTTATATTAATATATATCTCTATATATATATATATATATTTAGTTATATTTATTCATATAGTATTATATATTTATATTAATATATATAGTTATATTAATATATATATAGTCATATTAATATATATATATATATATAGTTATATTAATATATATCTATATATATATATTTAGTTATATTTATTCGGATAATATATATTTATATTAATATATAGTTATATAGTTATATTAATATATATAGTTATATAGTTATATTTATATATATATTTATAGTGATATTAATATATATATTTATAGTGATATTAATATATATATTTATAGTGATATTAATAAATATATTTATAGTAATATTAATATATATATATATATGTAGTTATATTAATATATATATATATATATAGATTAATATATATATATAGTTAGATTAATATATAGGTATATAAATATTCATATATTTTTATTTTAAATAAAATGGATATTAGTTATTATTTAGATAAATCTAATATATTTTATATGTAAATATATTTTATTATTTATATTTATAATTAAATTTTTATGTGTGAATCTATAAATAATATGTATAAATTGTTATATATTTGATTATAAATATAAGTTCATTATATGTAATGATGACCTTTTAAAGACATAATATCAATATGAATGTAATTTCTTGGAATAAATTCAGTCCCCACTAAAAAAAGCCAATAATACCCCCTTAAACGAGCCTGAAAATCCACAAAATGTTAAAAAATCAGGGTACCCCGACTAAAAACTCAGTTTTAGAGGCCTTCTAGGCCTATTTTGGCCTCGAAAAAACCTTGAATGGTGTCCTCCCCAGTCATAGAAGCATAGATCTCATCACAGGCTTCGATTTGATATATGGTAGAGCTCAAACGGACACCCGGATCAAAATTTATGGTCGTTTGAAGTTCGAGTTGCGTTTCTAACATATTTTGGATCTTTTTTTAATTTTTTTTAATTTTTTAATCTTCAAATTGTTATTAAATGACTATTACTCCATAATAATTAGCAAATTATTAATTAAAAAAAATTAAATTTTTTTTATAATCCATTTTCACTAAATATCTTATATATTAAGTATATTATGTGTAAATGTATATTTATACTTATCTAAAATATATTTAAAAATTATATATTATATTTATATCAATATAACTATATTTATATATTTATATATTAATATATTATTTTTAATTAATTTTATTTTTGAAGTCGACGCTTTATCAGTGCTTCTAAAAGCACTGATAAAGGCGCCCTTTATCAGTGCTAACAAAAAAGCGCTGATAAAGGGGGTCCCTTTATCAGTGCTAAAAAAGCGCTGATAAAAGGGGTCCCTTTATCAGCGCTAAAAAAAGTGGTGATAAAGGGGGTCCCTTTATCAGCCCTAAAAAAAGCGCTGATAAAGGGGTGCGTTTATCAGCGCTTTTTTTAGCGCTGATAAAGGCACCCCCCTTTATCAGCGCTTTTTTGTTAGCGTTGATAAAGGTTGGTGCTGGGAAAAACTGTTTTTGTGGTAGTGTATCAACTACCAAATATTCCTATATCTTTGAAAAAATATGCACCTTAGGATCTTGTGATTGGTAAACACTATAAACATTTCACCCCATATATAGTGTTTCCAACACTTTACATCTAAACCAATGCTTCCAGATCTAGATCTTTCATAGGGTAGTTCTTCTCATGTTGCTACAACTACCAAGACCTATACACCACAACTTGATCTCCCTATATCAAAATGACTCCAAGTGTAATTCTAGATTCCTTAAAATACATTTTATACTCCTCACCTGGCTTGGGTAGGATCAAGCTAGATAAATATTTCAAGCACTTCTTCAACTCTTAGAAGTATTTCTCACAAGCTTCCATCAATTAGAACTTTACCCCATTTTTATTCAGGTCCGAAAGCAGCCCATCCAAATCTAAAAAGTCCTGGATGAATCTCTTTTATTATCTAACTAACCCTAGAAATCTATAGATATCAAAAAAAATCATCAGATGCTCCCAAGAAACCACTGCTTGAAACTTCTCTAGTTCAACTCACACACCTTCCTCCAAGATAATGTGTAGTAATAATTATACATGGTTGATCCAAAATTGTCACTTTGATATATTTATATATAGCTGATGCTCTCACAGTGTACTTAGAATGATGTGAAGATGTTGGGACCGATCTTCATGAGTTTTGGAGTATACCAACATGTCATCAACAAACACCACCACAAACTGGTCTTGGTAAATATGGAATATTCTATTCATCAAAGGCCATCCACACTACTAGTTCATTTTTCAACCCAAACGGCATTACGAAAAACTCATAAAGTCCATACCTACTCCTCAAATCAGTCCTTGGTATATCATATGTTCGAACTCCCAGCTGATGATACCCCAATATCAATTCAATCTTCAAGTACACACAAGATCCTTTCAACTGGTCAAATAGATCATCAATGCTTGGAAGAGGATATCGGTTAATCATAGTCATCTGGTTCAACTTCTAATGACCAACACACAATCTTAAACTCTCATCATTATTTTTTGAAAACAACAGAGGTGATACCCAAGGTGACGTATTTGGATAGATAAACCCCTTATCCTACAAATCCTCTAAGATATTATTGAGATAATGAAGCTATGTCAAGGAAATTCTATATGGTGTAATAGATATAGGCTTAGCCACCCGTATGAGATCAATAATGAATTCCACATCTATCTTGAGTGGAAGTCCTAATAAGTCTTTAGGAAACACATCCTGAAACTTCTCCTCTATAGGTGGAAAGGTTTCATGTTGTACTGCTCCATAATATAGCAATAAACTATCAACCTAGGTTGGGATTTCTCCCAATTTCTAAGTAAGTGGCCCTGGTTGGCCTTCCTGGATAACCAACTCCCCACGGTGAATATGATGTTAAACTTTAGGAGATGTAAAGGTCACTCTCCTTCAAGAACAATCTATGTGGGATCGTTATGTGACTATCATATCCATACCCATAATCATGTCGAATCACAACATGCCAAGAATATTGAGATCCCATAGAAAATGATATTCTCTAATTTTTAGATAACATCCATTGCACAAACATATGTCTCTATACTATACTCCCTTCGATGTAGCTATAATCATAACCCATCTTAAGAACTCAACTTTCTGGATCAAACCGTTTACAATATTTTTTATATATAAAATTATGAGGGGTACTAGTATCAAATAAGGCAACAATAATATAGAAGCTAAAAGAATAATACCTCTCACTAAT
Organism: Viscum album; assembly: GCA_963277665.1. NCBI lineage: Eukaryota > Viridiplantae > Streptophyta > Magnoliopsida > Santalales > Viscaceae > Viscum > Viscum album. Next base: position 296,802,981 of record OY728137.1, on the reverse strand, counting down.
GATGTCCCAGCCTCACTATATACAAGTATAGGTTGCCTGCATGAAATTTTCTTACCCCTATCCCTTGTGATGTTTTACGACTCCCCTAAGTTGAACCGCTCTATTGATATGGTTTTTCAATCCTAGAAGCACCTCGTCCTTTACCTCTATAGCATCATCCAGTAGAAATCCATCTTCTTGCTTGATATGGTGTAAAATATCCCCTTCCCACATTTTAACCCTGTCTAGAAGCACCCTCACTAACCATTAGTAACAGCATCCTACAGAACATATTCATATGTTCTATCTTTCCACAAGAATTTCACCCTAGTTATGGATAAGGACAATCCCTACGATAATATCTTGGCCAAACACACTAATAAGAGATCACTCCTGTAAGGTCCTATGCAACCGACCCTCATGTATGTGTACTCTTCTTTCCATTTCTCTCACTGAAGTTGTCATAGATGTGCTTCCTGCTCATGGAAGTTGCACTTCCTGATAATCCAGTAACAACTATCTATCCATTTATAGAATCATCCTTTAGTATCCCCATAGCTATGAGATCATAATACACCACCTCCAAAAACGTATTTAACAGAAAAATGTTAACTTGGGACTTGATTTCATACTTAATTCCATCTTGAAAGTGTCTCACTGTAGTTGAATAATCTCTGATCAACATTGGAGAAAATCACTACAAGTCTGTTAGGTGTCCAAGATAATCCATTACGGATATTTTCTCCTGAGTTAGCCACATGAATACTTCTTATTTCTCCTATCTCAACATCTTTGGATAGAAGTTATCCAAGAACCTCTCCAAGGAGTCCTTCCATATAATTCCATTATCATGTTCAGCCTGCACTTGAATATCTCACCAGTGCATCATTGATCCTCATAGAATATAACCATCCAACTTGGCCCTCTTTTCATCAAGAGTCTCGAAATGGTCAAGTATCATCTCGATGGAATTAACCTAGAACTAATCTTCTTCAGGTCCACCTTCTCTAGTGAAAGTAAGAGGGTGTTTCAATTGTAACCCCCTCGTTATCTTAGACATAATTTTAACAACCTTCCCTAGGTCTCCTTCCATGAATTTCATGAAGCGATCAAAGTCCTCTTAGAACTACTCCCAAGCTTCCTCACCTGAAAATTTTGATGCCTTCGGTTCCACCACTTAAGGATCATCCACTTATATGTACATAGGTTGTCCTCTCAGTAAGAATCATCATGGAGGCATAACTCTACAATTCCAAACACGCACTTTAGGACACACTTTAAAACATTAACAACTTTATGTAAGGGAAAACACAATAGGTCACAACTAGTCTTTTACCTGTATCTCACCACAATGTCAAAAACGAGGTTCTAACACTACCCTTAACCATCCTACACATAGGTCTTGGTTATAAGGGTAAACACATTCCCATAGTTCATATTTATCATTTAAAAAACACATTTATTCACATTATTACATCATTTTAACATTTCTGATTTCATATTAGGTTCCATTTTCTATTCAATTTTACAATCCAATTAAATAGTTCAAGTTCAATAACATACACAATACCCATTTTCCCATGCATGAGTAAAGTGATGCATCTCACAAAATAATCCTGAGTTCCAAAAATGATGCACGTAAACTCGACTCTCATTTCATTCCATCAATGAGTCAATTATTATAGAAAACTTAAAAAAAATTATCACATCACACAACAAGTGCATCACTCATGGTGAAATAATATTCAACTATAACATAATACAATAATAACAACAATCCCACCCTGAGTACTTGGGTTTTCCCCTATACATGGGTTTGAAATTCCCATGAACAATCTCAATACCAAGGCTTGACTCTTCCTAGTCTCTTATCTACCTTTCCCAAATAGTAAGATAAAATAAAAAATAAAGGAAAACTCCTCTAATACCATTTTTAATGTCCCACATGGGTGCCACATTTCGGTTCCCCAAGCTAGTCGGTCACATGACCTCAAGTGCGCCTCCCCATATGCTAGGGGCTACCGACTAGACTCTGGGGTCTAATAAGACCTTCATTCGGAGATTATACCCTATTTGATCATAGTAATACACCAACATAAATAATAAACAATAGCTGAAGAAATATATTTCAATTAGCTTGTCACGACCCAACCCAGCTATGTTTAACCTCTGACTACCCCAAGCCTGCCTCCAATAGGCTAGGGGATAGCGACTAGTGTCGAGTTGGCATATCCCATAAATGGGAGTAATTTTCCTAAAGTAATAGTACACATGAACACATATCCAATCCCATAGAATGTTGAAATGTAAAAAACATAAAGAATGCATGCATACATCAAATATCTAACAATAGAGTACGACAGTAAAGTAAAAAAAGGGGAAATGGGAATAAATACAAAACCAACCAAAAACTGTATAGATTATAACCTGCTCCAAGGGAAAGGTCTAATTCAGATGCAAACCTCTTAAAAACACCTAAGCCAAATAACCTCTAGGTATGCTCCAACCACTCTCGGTCCCCCAAGGACATCGTCAAAAGGTCTATTGTTTGCACAAGACAAAACACATGATGGTAAATCATGTGCAAGGATGAGTAAAAAATACCCTATAGGACACCTCAAAAACACTAAACACAGATCACCATGTATAGTGAGATCAATAGAAGATATAATGATCAATTTATAATAGAAAAATGGAATAATATATATATACTTACTAAAGACACCATGCCATAAGGTGGTTCTAACCAACTACCAGTTGTAAGATTCTATTCAAAGAAATACTCATTCCTGGAGAACCCACTCCACAAGCCATGTTACCATTATAGACACCAAAAAAAGTGGTTTAGGTCATTGTTCCCTTCCCAAAGAAGCTCACTGGTCTAAGGGTACCATGATACATAGACTGGGGGTCCCGCCCAGGATCATTGGGGGACCCTATGAACCCGATCTTGATCAATCCACTATATAAGGGATTATATTTCAATTATTCCGTAAACCCTACCAATATGGCCTTCTAGAGGGACGATCAATTCCCTTCTCAATTATTTCATGATGATTACAAAAACTCCAACTAGGGATGATAGAGGATCTCACCCTAGTCTTAGGGAGGGACACCATAACTCTATCTGAGACTCAACCTCTATAGGGGATCACATTCCAATGATGTAGATGTAATTACACACTATACCCTTAAGGGAAAAGGTCTAAGGGAATTCACTCAACATATACTAGTCCAAACTAAGATAATTAATATCCTAAAGCACTCTTGGAGGGACTATATAGTGTGTTCCAAGGGGTACACGGTGTGTCAATCTATCCCAAGTCTTGTCCATGTGGATGAGCCTCACACGAAATATAGTATTTATATACATGGTGTGTGGAAGGATATAAACAGCATGTAAATACACATGGCATCATGCCCATGTCACTTGGTCATGTCTGTTTACCAAATTTGTGTCAATGTACCAGTCTATGTACACCAATTCATGTCTGTGTATAAGTACACAACATGCCATCTGGTTGTTTATTGTTTCCCATGTTTGTGTACTCTTTAGAGTAAAAATCATGTAAACCATTGAAGTACACACACTATGCGATAGGGGTCACACATCATGTGATCCTTAACTTCGTTCAAACCCTAGAACCACATCTAGGGGCCGCACATGTTGTGTTATACTGGATTACACGCCGTATGGATCATGGTTTTCTAAAAACACTCGTTCCACCTCTACGCATCCCATATGGTGATCCACATATGATACAGTGATATATTCTCCAAAAATTCTAATATTCAAGTTTGCCCATGCTTTTTTGTCATTGAAAAATGTGTTACATCACCAGATATACTCAGAAACTAGATCAAATTGATGTTCTTTGTTTCACACCGAAGAACACAGAAGAATGACAAATTTGGAATCATTTATCATTCGATCTACTCTGTCTCTACCTTCCCACCTCTTTCATGTCATTAAAATTCCATATATACAATATTGGATTGTTTTTCTAAGAAACAGTTGCACAATTATGGATTGAGCAGGAATAGTCGATCCTCGGGCCAACGAAGAATGCCTATGGTTAACCATGGAATTGGGGGGGGTAACAATCAATCAAGATGAATGAACATTGATCGATATTCATGTATATATTGGTCGATTTATATTAGACTTAAAATAAAATCCATCAATAATTTAATCAAAATTAAATCTCATGTAAAATCCTTGCAAAATGAATCTCATCCTGCAAGGAAATCAACCTGCAGATCAATATCTTCGTCGATTGATTTGTGTCCATCCCGAAAATGAAGAACGGGGAAGAATACACATAAAACAAACATTATAACTCAAATTGGATCAATCATCAACGAATAATGATTATGTTTTCATCATTAATGAGGTCTATAGATTCTGTTGGTGCAACGATATGTGGTCGGATCTTGATCTATCATCGTTCGCCTGAGAGAATTCTACAGAGCTCTCACCAAGGATCTTCTAGAGGTTCTAGGGTTATTTAGATAACCCTAAAATTCTAACATAAAGATCTATTTAAAGATCCAGTAATCAATTCATCAACAAAACTTATAAAAACTATTTTATTAAATTATTTTTATTCATTTTAACACCCATGAAAACTTTTTCAAATATGGGCCACACCAACTAATGTTAAGTAATTCCTTGGGTAAAACCATTATTTTTAAATCAAAGGTGAATTATATTTATGATCTGGGAATCCATTTAAAATTCATTCTACTATTTTAGGAAAACTATGTGTGCATGCTATTTTATATTTCAAACATTTATTCCAGGAATATCGGGCCTTGAAATCACACATCGTCTCAGAGTTTAGTCTCAAAAATAATTCATAAAATATTTAAAAATAATACATGGAAAATCCAATACATTACAAAGAAATATCAAGATCTTATGATAAAAAAAAGAAAATATAATATCCAACTAAAACAAAAGAAAACCATGCTAACTTATTTTTTTGGTCTCTAAAATGAAAATAGAAAATAAAGTCACCAAAAACTCTCAAAATAGTGGCAAGAAATCAGTTTTTTTCCTTGTAAGACTTTGTAGTATTTCTACATATATTTCCAGAGCTAGGCACTAAGATGACGTGTGATTCTGATACCCAGCGTGCCCGTAATTAATTCTATAATATTATTAAGTATTTTTATACTATTCACATGAAAGAAAAAAGGATATCTCTAAAATGGTAGCTCAGATCATAAATTTGATGGCATGGTTGAGACTAGAGTGGCGTTTTCCCTAGGTGGGACAAAAAAAAATTCGATGTGGGGCTTATGTAGAAAACACCACAGAGGATGTAACCATAAGTAAAATAATTAAATAAAAATTATTTTATCTCCAGAATTAATTCAAATAACTTCTAAATGGTGACTCTGAATGGAAATCTGAGACCACCATTGAGTTTTTAGTGTGGTATTTACCCTAGGAGTGTGATAAAGTGAGAGGGTGAGGGATGTTCAAATCTAACTACAATTGGAGGGAGACCTTTTGAATTCTATAAATATGTGGTTATGATGTTTTGTTAGGTTTTGGCTCATAAATTCCTCTAATTGATGGATCTCACTCCACTCCTCCCTCAGGGGATTCAACAATGAATCATTTGTATATATTGGCAACACTGCATATCTAAGCAGATCAGAACGCGGAAAATGCAATGATTGTTGGCAGGTGTGTTCATTGATGATGAATAGATACGAATTCATGGTGGGACTTCTATTTTAGATACTACATACCCAATTGAAATTATTTATTCATTAAATTGTTTCGCTACCGATTCAGTTGCTTTGAACATGAATGAAGATGGACAAACTATCACGAGCATCAATTGATCCCCATTTTCCTTAATTATTCACACGTACTTCATCATCTATTTTTTGATGAGATGAAATGTCAATGGATCACCGAGTAAAGCATAGATCTGTGAATTTTGGGGCCCAAGGATTCTATATCTATGATCATTCATTCATTTCGACTTGTATTGGAGATGTGCCTCCGTGCATAAGGTGGAGAGAGTCTGATAGGTGGTCTGACAAGGTACGGTGTGGCCAGGCGGAGTAGGCCCCAACTTGTGGTGGTGGTCCATTACGACTTCAGTGATCAGTGTCGACATGAGCAGGGCAGTCTGGAAACACGGTTTAGTGTACTGGTAGGAGGCCTGTAGGGCATGTAGGCGGTCGACGGTCGTGATAGCCAGCGGGGTGCATGAGCTGGAGGTGGTGGCTAGGGCACGGCCCATGGCAGCAGGGCAATGCCGGGGATGGTGGGTTGATGGAGTGGGTCAAGATGGAATTACCACATGAGAGGCAGGTAAAAAAACCTATCCCAAATAATATAAAATTATATATATTAATAATAATTATAATATTATTATAATTAATTTTAAACGATTTAACCGCCATAACTCCCTCGTGTCGTGTCTGTTTGATGCACCGTCAGCTTTGACGTGACCCTGTATTTGAGATGGACTTTTTAAGACCAATGTTGATTATCTTTCTTTGAACTGGGCATCGAGACTATAAAATTCCCTAAAATAAAAATATTTTTTTTCAAAACACTGATTCCAACATAACTCCTACACAGAGCGTCTGATTGACATGTCATATGCGGCAGCACGACCTAGTTTACGAGACAATATTTTCATCACTGATGTTAGATTCATATTTCAGGTTTGTGGATCAGGTCCATGAAATTTCCAAATGATAATATATTATTATTTTTATTATTAAAACTTTGAACCACCATAATTTCTGCATATGACATCCATTTGATGTGACATCAGCGACGTCATGACCCTGAAATTGAGGCCTACATTTCGAGATAGATTTTGTACACTTTAAATGAAACCGAGGTGTGGTCCCCATGAAGAAAGGTTTGGGTTTTTCCATTGAAATTTTTCTTTTTCACTATGTTTCTATTTTGGGTGAATAAATAGTTGATCCTATGTGTTGGTTTCAATGAGGATCTCAATGGTTCGATCTGTATAATGGGTTTTGTGATAGAAATGTGGGCCCCATGAGGCACAATTTGTGCACAGTATGGTGGATTGTAGTTTTTTCACTGGGTGTCTGAATTTGGAAAATGAATGGACGATCCTTTTTATTTTTCTGCAAGGTTCATGATGGTGTGATCCATTTGGTTATTCAACGCCACTCAGGGAGGCCTATCAGTAAAATTAAATTTTTTTCCCTTCGAACCAATGACAAGCATTGTGTGCTCGTCAGCCTTTTGGAAAGATATGTTATGTACTCTAGGAGTACAATGGTAGTCCTAGGAGTACTGGTTCACAGTTTTTTACCTGATTATGTCTGGGTACACTTCCAAAAAATTATGTGGGGCCACATGTCATGTGGGCCCCATAGGTGTCATGTACCACTTTACGAATCATTTACCTCTCGTAACTCCTTCAGTACTTAGATTTTGGCCCACTATTATACTATCCTGAGTGTTTTTTCATATAAATTTATGGTTCCCATGTTAGTGTATTTCAAGATGTGATATTAGATTTTATAAGAACAATGCCTTTCCAAGGCAATGCTCGATGTTCTGAGTGTAAGGCCTATTCGAGGTGACTCCCAATTAAAGTAGTGGTCTGGTGATGGAATTTGAGTATTCTGAGTGAAACCCTACCTCTAATATGGGAATGGGTCCATGATGAAACAATATTGGCACCCTAAAATCAGGCTGGGCGTGGGTCCTGGGCCTTTTCCGAGTTGAACCCTCCCACCGAGCTAGGCATGGATCCTTGACCTTTTCTAAGTGAAACCCTCCGACCAGGCTGGTCATGGGTCCTCGATGACACTAGAGTGGAACCATCCAGCCAGGATGGGTTTGGTTCCTTGACCTTTTTTTAGTGGATCCATTTAGTCATGCTAGGCATGGTTCCTCGATGACACTATAGTGGAACCCTCCAGCCAAGCTGGGCATGGATCCTCAACCTAGAGGCATGACCTCTTGACTATGAGGATCAGTAAAGAGGTGTGGTTTGATGTACCTTTAGACTCATGAGAAAGATGGATTATTTACCCACTGATATATGTGCATGTGATGCGACTTAAAACCTTGAGGGAGAGACTGTTCCACCCAAATCAGATAGTATTAAGGTGTAGTGATTGAGTCCCTTTCACTTGCGTGTTAAGGGAAGACATGTGGGATGTTCATCATTGTGGGTGGTTATTTTTAGAACTATTGGAGACTCTTTTCCTGGACTGAGCTATGAGATGGAGATCCCCCTACTCTCTTGTTTGGACTTCCTTAACTAAGTATATATATATATATATTATGTTTTAGAACCCACTCATGGGGTTTTGGTCACTCTACTTCCAGGAGAGTAAAAGACGTGTGGGGTATGCCACGTGCTTTCTATATCTATCTTCTTGTGGTTTGATGAGTCACTCTCCCGCTAAAGGTAGTTAAGACTTGATGACAAGTTCATATTCTCACTATTTCAAGCTCTATGTGTTTATATGAGTTTGTTTCATTCTCTTATTGGGTTGACCTGTACTATTTTACCTTACCTTGTTTTACCTATTACTTTCCTCGCCAATTTTATCTCTTACTACTCCCCCTTCACCTTTTGGGGCATCCTATTGAGTATTTTTATACTCACCCCTGCATGGAATTTTCCCACACAAATCGTGCCTTATGCAGACAATAGACAGTTTGATCATGACTATAAAAGAGCTTATAGGTACAGGATTCTTGGACCATATATGGTGGTCATATCGTTGGATTGAAGAGCTGGTATCTATCATTTGTTTTACCTTTTTCATTTACTGCCAGGTTGTGTCAATTTTCTAGTTGGGCATGTTTTTTCCATTTTTCCTTTTGGATTACTTTTCTGTACTTTTACTGATTAGATGTTAATGCATGTTGTGTTTCCTTATATAGAAATGTTGTATATTTTTTAATTTCCATCTGCACTTTTACATTGATTTGGTTGTTTGTGTGTGTATGGGTTCTTAGGAAAAGGCCTCCCCAAGTTTTTTGTGCCTTCATCACCTGTCTCCACCCCTTGGACTATGGATGCGAGCTTTGGGTAGTTGTGGCTTGAGCACTAGCATGGGTCGGATCCTGAAACGAGTCCTTAACACATCTAGTTACCTCATTCAAGATCTATACCCAAACTTACCATCTAACATATGGCCTTTTCCCTTATCCTTTCCTACAACAACAAAGTCTATTTGGGTACCAATCGAGCAGCCCATATAGGGTGGGAGTACAACTAAGTAGGGCACCATCAATGGTGTCCAAAACAATATCTGATCATATAATAGTGAATTCAGTTCTATAAAGAAATAATTAAAAAGTATAAATGAATAGTTATCACATTATCAATTAATTTTTATTTAACCACATAAACCTCAGTTTCCCATAGACAACTATATCTCAATACTTGTTTCAGCACGTGCTGGAGTCTAAACTATCCCTTAGGGATACCCATTTTTTAATGTTCATGTTACCATTCTTATTTTTACAAATGAATGACCATGTTACCATTCATTGATTCACACACCATAATGATCATGTTACCATTACTTATTTCACAAATTAATGACCATGTTATGATTCATTATTTCTCAAAAATGAATAACCATGTTACTATTCATTAGTTATCACAATTAAATGACCATGTTAGCATTATTTATTCCTTGGCCAAATTTCCATGATACTATTCACCATTTTACAATACATAATTGAATGATCATGTTACTATTCGTAATACATGGCCAAATTTCCATGTTACCATTCACCTTTTAACAATACATAATTTAATGAGCATGTTACCATTCATAATACTTAGTTGAATGTCCATGTCACCATTAACTATTTACATATATTATAATAAGACAATATTACACATATATCTCAACCACCCATTAATTAATTCAATAATTAATTAATCCTTTCACAATATCAATATTCATTAAATTAATTTACTAATTAATTATTCAAACTCACAATCTCGACATATCCATAATTAATTCCCAATTAATTATCTAATCCACAGATAAATATCATAAAATTAATTTCCATAGTTAATTATTCCTAAATCTCACAATTTCTCATTCTTATAAATAATTAATTCGCCAAATTAATTAATTAAATTTACGATATTCAATTGCTAAAAAATATAGAAATTATACAATTTTTCATGAACTAGATCAAAATCATCACTATGATATTTGAACATTAGACCACCTACCTCAATTTGTTGATAATGCTCTCCAATGGAAGAACCCTCAATTTGAAGTGGATTAGTCAAGAACCCAATGAAGAACAGAATTAAGATCCAAATCCTAAATTCAAGATCAAAAAAATCAAGGTATAACAATCTTAGATATACATATAAATCCAATAGTGGGTAAACTTCATTATTTTTTCTGGAAGGAGGAGCAGAATAGAGATATAGATCTCAATGACAATAAAGAACATACTTAGTGGTGAAAATATTCAATACACCTTTTGATTCATCTATAACAGAGATCAGGAAAGAATGGTATCTTTTTGAGAGACTCCAAAATTATCAAAATAAGACTAGGGTCAAAGGTGGAGAGTTGTACCAAAAAACAATTGATAATTCAGACACAAATCATGTTTAAAATTTCATGTTGAGAATTTACACGACATGTAATTCAGTTGCACATCGTATAATTCTTTTTAAATATTTTTACCAAAAAATACGTTGCCTCAGATTTATTTTATTAATACCCATGAACAATTACATGTTATGTAATGCCCTTACATGATGTGTAAATGTTCTATTGTATAATTTCAACACATTTTCCCTTTAAATCCTCTCATCTCTCCACAAACCCATTTTAACACTTAACCAATTTATAACTGGACTCCATTAATTGAAACAGGCATACATCCCGGAAAATTTGGTGATTTTCTCCAATAAAGGCTCTCCGTCTCGGAATAAGACTAGGCCACTAAGGTTTAAATGAAATGAACTAAGAGAGAAAATTAACTAAAAATAAAGGATATTATAGAATTTTATAGTACATGATGATTATGGAGACTGATAGAGAACATGATCATTGGTTACAAATTAGGTGAGAAGGAATCCCCTTCAATGGATCAATTCGGTTATCTAGGTGAATACCCAACATTTAAATTTAGAAACTATAGAACATTTAAAATGTATAAGGTATTAAGAAAATTGAAGGAATGGTATAAAGAAGTGGTGGAGAGTATATTCATTTTATAAGGATATCTTTTTAATGAAAATATCAATCCGTATATTCCAATCCTATATAATGTTTTTTAATGTTCATGTGAATTATCCAAAAAAATCCCTCTAGAGTATCAAACTAGTTGTGTTGAAAGTAACTTTGTTTTGAACAAGGTGATGATAAAGTCAAATATCAATGGAACTTTTTGCGTTATTACCCCTAGGAACAACCATTCAAGAGCCACATCTAACTGTAGTGTCCAGATAGGGATATCTTTACTTGGAAAACCACACACACTTTTCTTTAGCAAATTATGGATGGTTTTTTTGATATGTAAAACCTTGATCATTAAAAAATATTGTTAAATTAGTATAATTATAGTTAAGGTTTATATATAATTGATAACATAGTAAGAAAATTTTAAAAATTATGTATAATTACCTTTTTATTGAAATGAGAAATAATTAATAGGGATCACAAGGGTAATGGGAAAGGAGGGGTGAGGAAACCCTGTTTCGGCATTGTAACTACTTAAGAAAATGATATAATGATAGGGAATAAATAAACTCTCGTTTAAAAATATAATTTGAAATATGATTCCATGAAATAATAATCATTTACCTATAAGAAAATAAATTTAAAAAGAAAATATAGAAAGAGTAATGAACCTAAAATGGAATATAGAGGATTGAGGAAACCCTTGCCTAAGGAGGATGCCTTTTAAAGATAAATAGTGACTCATTAGAACCATATAACCACCTTGTAGATAATATTTTGAGCTGTATTTCAAGATAATTCATTATCAAGGTATTTGGTGTGGAAAGTGAGCAGGTAATGGGGGTATTTATACTTGAGGTGGGGTAGTTTTAAAGGATTAAATGTTGGTTATTTTACTATATAAGCCAACCACTTATGGGTGTAGGGAATTACAACCAGTTTTACAGATCATTAATGAGTTAAAGAGGGTATTTTTATGTTCAAATCCTTATAAAATTTAAACTTAACTTCCAACTAACTCGTTCAATGTAGAAAAACCAAATATAATTTTATCTCAAAAATCAAATTTTTTGTTCCAAAATGTAAAGTATAAATTTCTAAATTAATATTAATATTTTTAAATTTGTTTTCATACTTATAAAATTATTTTTTTGTTTGAATAAATTTTTTAATCATATTCAAATAATAATGGTTTCATAAAATCATAGTGCTTGTATAATAGTAATTTTCATTTTTTCACCAAAAGTAAACTTTTTCACAAAAAAATATAGAAAATTCACCCTGGGATATTTTTGATTCTATGCGTCCAAAAAAAATATTTTATAAAAATAATTTATTAATATTTGAAATTAAATTTTAAATAAAAAACCTTATTTACTAAAAATTATTAATTTTTATAGTGTACTAAACAATCTAACCATTATAAGAATTACTTTGGGATTTTTTAAAATATAGAATCATTTGAGAAGTGTCTTAAGAGAATATTTCATGAAATAAATTCAATTTAAAACCTAAATATTTATCATAAAATATTTTTTTAATATAATATATTTATAGTCTCTATAAATAATACAATTTTGATTATATCATAAAATCATCTTGATGGTCACTTAATTATATCTGTATGACCAACAATAATAATGACCAATAATTTTATTAACTAATGGTAATAATACCCGTCAACCATATTGTTATATAATCATAATAGAAAACAACCATATTCCCCTATAAATATACCAACATTATCACTTTATCACTCACTACTTAACCTATGAAGGTTCTTACACATTCATTGATAATTTTAATCAATTTCCTAATGATCCTTTTTATGTTAACAGTTATTATAAAAGTATTGATTTTCCTTGGGGAATTCAAGCCTGTGTATTTTGTTTTAGTGAATTTACCATTATTCAATGCGTATATCAATTTATTTTTTCTAGTTTTACTAGTCCATATTTAGGCATGATGTGTAACGTTCTTAGGAAATATATAAGTCATTTTATGAACATAAATTTTAAAATATAATAAATATATTATTGATAGGAAAGTGTTCATTAATTAAATGAAGAATATTTTTTAGATAATTAAATTTTTAACTTAAATATCCTGGAAATGATATTGATTTTTAACTATCACAATTGATTTAAGATTTTAAATTTCTATAGGATATATATATTATAGTATTTATGCAAAAAATAAAAAGTATTTTATTTTACATTCTATGATAATGATAAATATAAATAAATTTCCTATATATGGAAATTAATCTAGATTAAGTTTTAATTAAAATAAAGATCTCTCGAATTGTGAATATGGGACTTATTGTGAAAAATTGTAGAGTGGAAGAAAAATATTTGTACATCGTACATTAGAGATCTTTGCAAATGGATCATCCTTATCGATGATTAAAAACAAATTTAATAGTTTACAAGAGTATTCTTATTCCCCAACACAATTTTTTATTTGAATAATATTATGATAAGATGAAAAAAATTTCACATTTGGAAATAAAAGAATTTTTTGTCATTAAAAAATACATGGAATAAATGAACAATTTTATTAGAGAAATCTTATTGGAAATTTATGGATGTAAATCATAACATTGACATTATGAATATCATAAAAAAATTATAATAGCATAGTTCGAACATTTTTAAACATAAAAGGAAAGAAAAAGATAGAATTCGAGAAATATTTTTCTTTATAACCATAGGAATATATTTAGATTTGTCTCCCACATTGAATGGAAACAGAAAATATATAACATCATCTTGTCTCACATTAAGTAAGAGTGAGAAGATATATTTTTTTCAATGCCTGCATGGTATTAAAGTACCAATTGGGTTTTCATAAAATGTGAAAAATATGGTGTCATTGAAGGAATTAATGTTAATAGGTATGATATTTCATGATTGTAATGTAATGATACAGAAGTTACAGTTGGTTGCATTTTGTGTCATATTGTTGATACCTATCATAAATTATATAATCATGTGTTAATTTTCCAATCCAATTTATAGCAAAGTCATAAATCCGGATTTTTTAGATGTGTTGGTGAATGAAACTGTACTTATACTTTGTAAACTAGAAATGTATTTTCTACCTCATTCAGACCCAACCTTGTACTATGATTTTCATACTGGGTATCTCCACATACATATTGTAGAATAAAAAATTTGCATCATATAGTGGAGTATGTACATCATAATTTTTTTAGTTAGGTCAAGTAATAGTATTGGTACATGATACTATTTATCCGAATACTATAGTGTGAATACCTAATAGGAAGGTTTCCATAGTTGTACATAGTATTGGTCTTTTTCTCATTGGTCATTTTTCATTCTGGAAATGGGAATGACCTTGTTTTTTTAAGTTTCAATCTTTCCAAACGGTTTCTAATGGGTTTATTCGTAGAACCGGAAACATCCAATGATTTTATATCCATTTGAACCTACTTTCCAAAGGTAGGTGCTCAGTAGTTGTGGACCGATAAGGCTTAATAATTTGCATTGGTCAAGAGGATGGGAGGTTAGACTCATCACACCTTTTTGTGGGGAATTATTTTCTACTCTGGGAATCTCTTATAGATTTAAGTTATGTTTATGAATCCTTATTAATTTACCAAGTATGAAAATGAGTTTTTCCTTCAGATAGTAATCAATGATTGATAGGTATGGGATTTAGAGAATTTTTTATATGTATTTTAGGTTCTTCATTGAAAGAGAGTCATCTGTATTTATTAGTGATTCTTAGTAAATGGTATCCTTCAACACATTATATAGAAATCTCTTGGTCATTATGATAACCATAATCGTTTTAAAGCCACTCAGTGGGGCACTTGAAGTTTATTGTCGTTCAGAAAGACAGGTATTATTTCAGAGTTGGGATCGTACTCGCAGATGGGCTACCTATGTATCCTTGTTAAAAATAAAGGAATTAGAACCCATTTAGTTTGAGAGGAAGGATATAGTTCAACTTCATATGGGATGAAAAAAATTAAATGAAAGATGGGCTTCAACCTTAGAAAGGCTTCCTACATACTCTACTTTTAAGGAAGAGATCAAAGTCCACGTAGTTCGAGTGAAGAAGTATGATGTTTATGCATGATTAATATCCCAGAGAGAGATGTTTTAATTACTTTTACACTCTAAGATCACATGAGTCATGCTTAGTGTGAGAAACAAGTGGTATCAGAAAAACTGATGATTGTTCCATGAAAGATGCAATCATAAGAAATAATGTGGGGCTTACATATGTATTACTGCCCAAGAGCAGGGTCCATAAATGTATTTTTACTTTATGGATATTTGGGATTTTAACCCGGGAATTACTACTGAAAAGGAAGCCCAAATTAAGGACTTGTGATTGAGTTTTACTCCTAAGAAGGATGCCAAAATCAAAAGAAATTAAGACTGGGGCTCACTCTTAAGAAGGATGCCCAATTAAGGAAAATTTTGATTTGGGACTTATTCTTGAGAAGGATTCCCGTATTAAAAGTACTTGTAATTTGGGGCTTAATCCTGAGAAGGAGGCTCAATGAATTCTTCTCAGATAAGGAATCCAAGAAAGGAACCATGACAAAAATGTCTTTGAAGAGGGTTTTGAAGGATATCTTTGAAAATGATAGGTGGATTTGAAGAAAGGAGGTGACTAGTAAGGAGGGGTGCAAGTATTGTTCTGGCGTGAAAGTCCTGGTCATGCAAGTATACTTGTGCGACATGAGTCACCTTGGGTGACGAAGAATCCATAGGGTAATACTTGGGAAACTTTGAACTCGATCCCTTAGTATCATCCCTAGAGGCTTCCGGAAGGGTGGCTCACAAGTTCCCTTGAGAGGGAATGGCGGTGCGCAAGTGTATTCACTTCCCTTAAGGGATGGACACTTAGGCACGCAAGTATTGATGAGTTCTAATACTTAGGCCTTAACCTTCCTCTTTAGAGCTTCCATTATAGGTAAGGAATCACCTTAGAAGTGTTTGAAAGATGTTAGACAAAGACTTGGGCGACCAGAGCTTAAATCTGAGTTTTGTAAAATTCCCTCTTTAAATGAGGGGCTCACAGGGGCTATTTATAGGCCACTGAGCACCTTGGGCGAAAAAAATAATAGGGCGCACAGGTGACTTGCGCGACCAAAATGTGACGCGCAAGTGACTTGCATGACCAGAAAGAAACTTGTGTGACCCATTATTAAAGGTTTCCTTGTTCATGCCTTTGTCAATTTTTGATTTTCTTCAAAGGATGACTCTCTTTGTGCTTAAGGTATTCCCCATTTCCATTCATTATACTCTATGATGTAAAGGAGAATCAACAAAAGTCCCCCCTCATAGTTGGATCCGAAAAAGGAGTGAGTATTTGACTCTAAGGAATATGAGAAACAAAGGTTCTGCGGTGCACAGGTGTTGGCGCACAGGTTCTGGCGCGCAGGTTCCAGAGCGTAGGGTTGGGGGATCACCTATATATATGGGTGTCACTTCGCGCGAACCATCCTTCCTTCTGAGTTTTTTGAGTTCTCATCGCGAAAGTATCTTTATCTCTTCAGTCACTTTCTTTTTTCCTGTGTCGCGCTTCTCTAGTAAGATTTTGACTTGCGCAAGAGTACTTGTGCGACCACACTTGTGCGACCACACTTGTTTGACCACACTTTCATGCCTTAATTCCTTGGCCATTTTTTTTCTTCATAAGTATTTCATAAAAAACAGACTTATTTAAAAGTTAACTATTAGATCTTTGTGTAGATTCAATGTCTCCCAAAAGAATTGGATCAGATGATGAGTTGTCTAGCAAGAGAATTGATGATATGATGAACATCGTTGTCCATGACTATTATGATATCTGCAACAGTACTCTCCCATATTTGGTGAAGTACTTGAATAAATATCATTTTAATTTCCCACAGGTTATTTACTTTCCTTTATATGGACATGGTCATCTGCAAGGAGTCAACATTCCAGATGCAAAGAATTATATTCCTCATTCCTGGTTTCATAATTACACCAATTTCACTTCAGAAAATGTCTCAGTTGCAGGATCGTTTGTCAATGCTGGAATAGTATAAAAGGCGTACATAATGCATCATAGCCCATGTGCTCTAGATCTGAAACCTCACAAGCCTGAGCTGCAGGCGCACTGTTATCCCTCTATTTTCTGAAATTCTCAGATGGATTAATCCAAGGGATTGAAGAAGAGTTGTTAATTCCATCCCAAAGGAGGTGTGAAGCCGACTTGGATGTGGGCATATTGGGTGAGACAAACCTGTGAAATGTTTTTCGAGGATTTGAAGGAATCTACAATATATGAATCCATCTGGGTGGGGCAGACGTATGTCTACAGGAATGATAATTTTGTGTTGGAGCTAATCAGCCGCAGGAGCCTAGAAACCAATTCATTCTATCTGACTCATGGAGAAGTAGGCATCAACTTGTGGGATGTCTAAAAGATCTTGGGGGATCCAATTTTGGGAGATATGTATGATGAATTCATCCCCCAAGGTGACCTGGAATGATTCAGAGAAGACTCCAACTTTGGCTCGAGAGTTATTCAAAATTTTCCACAAGATCAAGAACTCAAATTCCACCAAAACTCATTCTAGAAAGGATATTCATCCAGAGGAGTAGATGGATATGTTTCTTATCAAGAAGAAGGAGAAGGGGCCCACATGTACTCATCCTACCAGCAGCCCCAGAACAGAGAAGAGGGGTTCTCTTGGCACATTTTGGCCAACTTTGTAAGTGGAAGAGTTTCAAAAGTGGGGGTATGAAGTGGACCAAAGAATCCCATAGAAGACCCATCTGGCGGGATTTTTATCTTTTTGGATCAGTTTTTATCTTCTGCCAGTTAGTGATTCAAAGGGAGGCGTCACGGCAGGGACCTTTTTTGTTACAGCCAAGTTGGCTGAGAGGAAAATGGTTGGGTTGGCCACCCCGATTTTGGTGAAGATTCATAGGATCTTACTCCATGTCTATATGGGTAAGTCTCCTTTGAGAATAGTGGGACCATTCGAAGTTTTGTGGGGATGGATCACCACTCACTTTAGGACTTATGTTGTACAGAGCGTAGTACAGGTTCCTGGAAGTTCTTTTAGGCCATCGGTGCAGGCCTTTTCGGGAATTTCTCCATTGTCCCTCAATCCTTATGATCTGAAGGTGAGGCTGAGCATGTTCAAGGAATTTCATTTCTTTCATTATGGAAACCCACCAACCGGACGGTTTTTTGATGATGGAATAGCTATCCTGGAATTGAGTTCGTACATGCTGGCTTGCAGAGATGGTGTATTGGCCACCAGAATTAAAGGAGAGATTATATGTGAGGCCTATGCTCCATATAGATTTGCATGCCAGTTCAAGTGTCTGCAGCAGATTTTTGTATCCCCTTCTGTACATGTTAGGTTAGAGAAGAATCTAATGGTTTCCGACAACTATGGTTGCTGACAGCTATGGAGAAGACCAGGGCAGTGTTTGATCTACCAGTTGCTGGAGCGGCGAGTCAATTGACTACATGGTATGCTGAGAACTGGGTAGAATCATACCCTGAAGGGGTACTAATTCATCTAGTTCCTCGGGTGGGGACCAAAAAGAGAACTGTCAGGAAAGAAACCCATCATCTGGAAGGAGACTCTTCCTCACCCAGAGCTGATTCACCGGGTTCCTCGCCCGGGGCTGATTTTCCAGATTCCCAGGATGGCGATGATGAGGCATGACATGCTTCAAATCGGCCTCATTCCAGATATAATCCTCCTACCATAGTCAAGATACCTACCCCATCGACTCCTGGTGAGTTATATCATTAAGTAAATTTAGTCATCATTATTTTATAGAGAAACAGGTTTCATTTTCTTATCCTTTTTATGTTATTGCAGGAGTTGGGAAGAAGTTGAAGTCTCAGATTGTAGGACCCTCCTCACGTCCTTCTAGTGAAAATGATGAATATTTACAACCAGAGGATGTACAAACATGGTAGAGTCTATATTGTGATGATGAAACCACATGGATGGACTTATGAAAAGGGCTACATATCCCTGGAGTGGGGAATCTCTGGGATTCTACTGACATCCACTTCAAGGATAACCCCGATGAACTGCGGGCTTGCATCAGAGAGCTGGAAATACTCATATATTCCACTTATGATTCCATTCCTATCGCCAAGTGGGTGAAGGAAATGATGAATCGTGGCACCACTGAGGGGATTGGTGCTTCAGTTGATGAGGAGTGGCATGATTACAAGGCTCCTGAAGATGTAAGTTTCTTTCCTTATTTTCTTTGCAACTTAATTTCAGTCAAAGCTTTGTTTCTCAAGAAAATTACTTTCCTCATCCTACATCTTGTTAAAAAATGAACTACTGAGGTTCCTTCACCGCAGTACAGCCTTGGTGGCATCACAATTGGAGACGTTGAATCCCCTCATGAGTCGGGTGAGGTATGTCCAAGCCGGAAATCCATGGGCGAGGAGTTAGAAAGGGCTTTTCACTCTCCAATACCTGTATTTGGTGGTGACGATGTGAACACACCCAAAAAGTCAAAGAATCAAAGGCATAGAAGGAAGAATTCCACAGTTAAACACTTCATCTGTAGTGGTAATTCCTTCGGATAGTCATGAATCCTAACTCATGAAAAGATTGCTCATATTTCTTGGGATTTCAGGGGCTTCCTCAGTTTCACCTTTTAGGGAGAGGACTAACCCTCCTCTGAGGATGAAGGAGGGTGCTGGTGAACAATCGCAAATTCCTACTGACCTGGATGCTCCTGAAGAAACTAGGAGAGAAGAAGCGCAAGCTTCTGTTCCCAGAACTGCTCATGTTGCTACTACAAGGATAGAAGAGCCTACTTCTGGTAAATTAACAATACTTCACAGAACGTTGAATGATAACATCAACTGACTTTCATTCTGTGATGCTTTAGGTTCAACACCTGCACTAGAACAGTTAGTGACCACTGCAACTAACTCCACAATTTTCTCTAAGGAAGCTGTTCGGGGTCAGATACCACAGGAGGAGGGTCGCCAAGAAGACATATCAAATTCTCCCACTGGTGAGACTAACCAGGAATCTGAGATATCACTAGATAAAATGACGAAACTTGGCACATATTTTGAATAAATTTTAGATCATGTTAAATTACCATGTGATTTAGAAGATTTTGGACGTGATTGTTATCCTTCATCCTGTTAAATTTTTTTATTACATCTCTGACCATGATTGGTTGAAATGTGAAGTTCTGTCTGAGAAAACTGCTGATCTTACGATGCCTGAAGGGGGTAGAGTAAACCCTATCATTGCAGATATGCTAGATCAAGTGGAGATTAACCCATTAGATCTTCCTGAAACCGGTCCTGAAAATCCTGTTGAAGCTAGGAAAGATGGGTAGGATCCTTCTCAGGCTTTTGGTCTATCGTTGGGTAAAAGATGATAATATTTCCCTAATATAAATTTAGGAAATTAGCCACAGTTTCAAACTGTGGATATAAGTCCCAAAACCATGGATATAGGTTACAGCCACGATTCAAAAAACTATGGCTAGTAATGTAATGGCTATTGGGAAATACCTATATGTAATAACTTGGATCTTCTTTCCAGGTGCGTTATTCCTTTTCTGGAGTTTTTAAGAAAAATGAACTTTCTAGAAATTTTCAAAGTACACGCCGTGTACTTTCTGAGTACACACCGTGTACTTTCTGAGTACACGCCGTGTACTCTTTCCCGGCTCGAATCCGTGTGATGGCCATGCTCGGGCCACACACACGGTGTGTAGAGGTGGCGTGGAGGCCAATTTTGGCAGAGTACAGAAAAGACCCAGTACATGTTGTGTACTCCAAAAGTACACACAGTGTACTTTTTGTTTTTTTCACTAAATGCATCGGGGTTGTGTCTGACGCATAGAAACACCTTCTTCTCCAGGTTTTTCATCCGTGAGTGACCCGTACATCCTTTGATTCGAGCACGGTCGATTGCGTTGGAATCGCAGCGGTAAGACCTTCCTTCTACTTGAGCTTCATTTTCTGATTCCTCTTTGTTTCCAAGTTATCATGGGTTGAGTGTTTTGTGTGTTTTCTCAGATCTACGGCATTATAAGGATAATCAGTCATTGTGGTTCAAGTATATCGATCTCCTACGATCGAGGTGGGTGGTTTGTGCCTTTCCATAGAAATTCTGTGAATATTTGGTGCAAATTCCAACAATTCCTTTGAACAGGGAATTGGGGGTTTCCTATTTTTGCCCTTCTTTTTGCCTTCTTTGCTTGATTGCTTTAGTAGAGTTTGATGGTTGTGAGTAGAGTAATTTATTTTGTTCTCGGGTTTCTTTTCCATGCTTGTTTTTATTATTTGGTGTTTCTCCAATTTCCATGCCTAGTTGTAGGATTGTGGATTGTTGCCTTGTTTTGCTATTGAGCCTTAGAATAATAGCCAAGTAGTTCTTGAGGTTTACTTGGACGATGTACACGTGCTGAGCATGTTTTATCTTTCAATCGGGACTATGAGAACCTAGAGTAGTAGACCAAAGGGATAATTGACGGAAGGGCTTCTCCAGAGTGTCTTTTAATTATGATGCGAGACCACAGGGGGAATTGACGTTGAGTGCTTCCTCAGAGAGTCTTTAGTTCCTCAACGCAGGCCAAAGGGGGAATTGACAATAAGGGATTCCCCAGAGAGCCTTTAGAACGATACGAGACTATAGGGGGAATTGACGGTGAGTGCTTCCCTAGAGAGTCTATTAATTTTATAGTAGAACCAGAGGGCTAAGACTGTGTGTGCCTCCTAGAGGGTTGCTGGTACTTATAGGTTGAACCATAGGGGTTAGGTTGTGGGAGCTGCCTAGAGGGTTACCTTTTTCCTTCTTGTTGCTAGTTGTTTACTTGCGTACTCAGTTTGTTAGAACTATGGATTGTAGCTTCTTATGCTTTTCCGTTTACTGTTTCTTGTCTTATTACTGCCATTTAATCATTGACTATTAGGAACAAATATTTGGGTGATTTCCTACTAGGATTGTATCTCACACCCTGTTTGGGCCATGCTTTTGGGCCCAAGAAGACTATGTTGCTACATGTATAGATAATGGAAAGAACCCTTCTACTTCAGGTTCCTGATTGCACTGGAGCTGGAGGGCATGGGACCGAGTCGGGGCTCGTGATGCTGAGGAGTTTTTCTTGTTTTCCTTTTCACTTTGTTTTTCAGTTGTACTTCAGCATGTTGTTGTGCTTACTATTTTCCTTAGATACTTGTACTTGCTGCATCATTATTGTCATTTGCTATATAGTTATTGGTTCCGCTGTTGGGTTCCAGTTATTGCATGTTGTTTACTGCTTCCACTATTTATTGTTGTTTTTCTTACCTTGTATACCTTACCGAATGAGGGAATAGTTTCCCCAATAACTTACCAAGGCCCTCGCTACTAGTCGGCAGCCTCTGGCATTTGGGAAAACGCGCTTGAGGTCATGTGGCGAGCTGAGTACGGGGCACCAATGGAGTGGTTTCGGATTAGGGTTGTTACAAAGTGGTATCAGAGGAGTTCTTTTCTCTTGATTTACTATTTGGAGACTTTAGCCAGGGATAGGACGAATTCGGTACTTGGTGTTAAGCTATGCTCGGGAGTAGCTAACCCATGTACAGGGAAAAGCCATACTACCTTGTTAATTGCAGTTTGCTGGTTTTGAGTTTTTTTTATGGTTGATATGTTTTCACCTAGAGTGATTCGAATGACTTGTGCGGTTGTTGTTTTGATATTTCGGTTCTATTTCTGTCACAACCTGATGAGATGAGGGTATGTCATCTCATGCATCATATAGGAACTTCTAGAAATCACATGTCATGCATTCTTGTCAAGCCATCTAGGGTGCATTAGCGATTGCATGTTGTTGTGATAGGATTTGTGTATATTATGCATGCTGTTGTGATAGATGCTTGATAGAATCCATGCTGTTATGTCAGAGAACTTTTAGCACGATACGATACTATAGGGGGAATTTACAGTGAATTCTTCCCCGGAGAGTCTATTAATTTCATAGTGGAACCAGAGGGGTGATACTGTGTGTGCCTCCTAGAGGGTTGCTGGTACTTATAGGTTGAACCATAGGGGTTAGGCTGTGGGAGCTGCCCAGAGGGTTACCTTTTTCCTTCTTGTTGCTGGCTATTTACTTGTGTACTCTGTTTGTTAGAATTGTGGATTGTATTTTCTTGCGCTTTTCCGTTTACTATTTCTTGTTTTATTACTTCCATGTATTCATTGACTGTTAGGCAAAAATATTTGGGTGATTGCCTACTGGGATTGTATCTCACACCCTATTTGGGCCATGCTTTTGGGACCAAGCAGACTATGTTGCTGCATGTATAGATAAGGGCAAGCACCATTCTACTTCAGGTTCTTGATTGCACTAGAGCTGGAGATCATGGGACCGAGCCGGGGCTCGCGATTCTGAGGGGTTTTTCTTGTTTTACTTTGCACTTTTTTTCATTTGTACTTCAGCACATTGTTGTGTTTGCTGTTTTCCTTAGATACTTGTACTTGCTACATCATTATTTTCATTTTCTATATAGTTATTGGTTCCGTTGTTGGGTTCTAGTTGTTGCATGTTGTTTACTGCTTCCACTATTTATTGTTTTTTTTTCTTACCTTGTATACCTTACCGAATGAGGGCATAGTTTCCCCAATAACTTACCAAGGCCCTCGCTGCTAGTCGGCAGCCTCTGGCATTTGGGGAAACGCGCTTGAGGTCATGTGGCTAGCCGGTTACGGGGCACCAGTGGAGGGTCTCCGGATTCGGGTTGTTACACTATAGCCACAGGTTTGCAAACCTATGGAAGCCTTATAGCCATGGTTTGAACTGTGGCTATAGCTCTATAGCCACTGTTTAAAACCATCGTTATAGGGTATTTCCATAGTTTGAAACCATGTAAGAACATTAAGCCACACACAGCCTATAGCCACGGTTCTAATCGTGGCTATATAGCTTTAGCCACGGTTTAAAAACATGGCTATAGGTCTTGACATTTATTTTAAAAAAACAAATCCCCCCCCCCCTGAATAGCCCCCCTAGACAGCCCTTGCACCCCCCCTGGACATCCCCCCATGCCCCTCCCAGATAGCCCACTTTCACCCCCACCCCATCCTCCCCCCTAGACAGCCCCCTTGCACCCCCCCAGACAGCACCCTTTCACCCCCTAGACATCCCCCATGCCCCCCTAGATAGCCCCCATGCCCCCCCTGGACCCCCCCTTGCACTCCCCCTGGACATCCCTTGCACCCCCTGGACATCCCCCATGCACCCCCATGCCCCCTGGATAACCCCCTTGCAGCCCCCTTGCCACCCCCCTACCCCCCCCCCCCCTCGTACAGACCCCCCAGCACACCCCCCACCCCACCTTGCACACCCTCCCTAGACAGCCCCTTTGCACCCCCTGGACAGCCCTTGCACCACTAGACAGCCCCTTGCACCCCCTAGACAGCCCTTGCACTCCCTGGACAGCCCCTTGCACCCCCCCCCCCCACACACACACTCATGCAGTAGCCCACAACCCCACCCCCCCTCCCTGCAGCCCCCCCCCCCCCCCGGGTAGATTAGTGGAGAAGACCCTTGAGAAGCTGCCAAACTTATTTATTCCATGAAAATCTATAATTTCTGGAAAGTCCTTGAAAAAATAATTGATGAGGTATGAATTTCTCTCATCCCTGTTAATGACCAAATAAAGTCTAATATTAACGGGGAGAAATTGAATTAATCAATGATAAGAAGTTTAGGAAATTTGAGATCTCAAGGCTGATTTCTAAAACCCTCTACAAGTACTTGAAAGTTTTCAACATGTGTATTGAGATGAGTGTAAGATCTCAGGTTGTAAATGAGGAAGACAGTTTTTTTCATGCCAATATGCATATGATAAATGGCTTGCAAGTTAGTTAGAGTACCCAATCATATTGATGAGACAATTAGGAGCTGGACAGCTTAGAAGGGAGTTGGAAGTTTCCAAGCTTGTTGAGAAGGAATATGAAGTTCTCAAGAAAAGGTGTTAGTATGCGAATCTTAAATACCCCCCCCCCCATCCATCCCCCTCCCCCTACAGCCCCCCTTCCCACCTTGCACCGACCCCCACTCACCCCCCCCCCATGTACAGACCCCCCCTGGACACCCCCCTCCCTCATGGAAACCCCCAAGATAGACCCTTACGCCCTCTTGGACACCCCCTCCCTCCTGGACAGACCTCCCCCAGGACAACCCCACCCGGACAGCCCCCCCCCCCCCGGACACCAGCCCCCGCTGGACCCCCCCCCCCCCCACGTGGACACCCCCTCCCTCCTAGACACCCCCTGGAAAACCCCACCCAGACAGCAGCACCCCCCCCCCCCGGACAGCAGCCCCCCATCCACCCCCTGAACATACCCCCGCTCCTAGAAACCCACCTAGACAGACCCCCCCAGGACAACCTCACCCAGAAAGCACCCCCCCCCCCCTGCTGGACAACCCTTTCACCACCCCTGTTGGACCCCCCCCCCCCCTCTTGGACACCCCTCTCCCCTCCTGGAAACCCCCCTCCCTCCTGGAAACACCCTTGGACCACCCCACCCGGACAGCAGCCCCCCCACCCACCTCCTAGAAACCCTATATTGTTGTGCTACCTTTGGGTCCATTGTGGGTTTTTGGTGCTAGATTTATCTGTTGGAAAGGGATAGGAATGTAGAGTGGGTTTTTTGGCTGGTTCTTAGCTTGTGTGGGTCATGCAGGCGATGTTCTTGTGGGGGTTCTTGTTGCTATTATGGTGTTGGGTGGGTGTGGGATGTTTATATTGCATGGATCTTGTGTAGAAGGTGCCTGATTTTAGTGTGTGGGGGGTGATTCTATAGGGGATTCTAGTGTGGTTCGTATAGAGTCACATGTTATTATTCTAGGTGCAGTTGTAGAGGATAGGGTTCATGGTGTGGGTGATTCAAGTGGGGATTTCTAGTTTTTGTTTGATTGGTTTCTTTTTGGGTTGTGGTTTTCCTGCTACTTGGGTACATGTAGAGGATTTTTTGTGGATGGTTGTGGTTGTGTTTGTGGTTGATTGGTTGGGCGTTCCTTTGGTGGATGGTCTTTTTCATATGGTGATGTTAGGATACTGTTTTCTTGGGTCTTTTAGTGGTCGAATGTAGTGGTCCAGTGCCATGATATTATAGAATGTTTCCTTGGCTTCAAGGTTCATGAAGTAGTAGGTGGTTCATGTTGCATATGGACTAGTGTTGTTTTTCCTAGAAGAAGGTTTTCTTTATTGGATGGGTTCTTTCCAGCAGCCTTTTGGGTTTGCAGTAGCTATTCTGGTGTGAGTGTCTAGGAGGGTTGTGTTTTGTTTGGTGTTGGGTGGGATGACTGTAATTATTGGTTTTTAGGGGAGCGGTGTTGTGGTTGGGTGGTAGGTGGATGGTTTTGTGGTTTTGTAAGGGTACGGGAAGGTGGCTTGATTGATGGTGTTTATTATAGGTGAGTTGATTGGTACGTTGTAGGGATTATGTGATTCTGAAACTATTAACTTTTGGGTGAACAATACCAACAAATATTGGGTCATATTTCATAGGAGGGGTGAGGGATTTTAGGATCTTCACCTTCAGTGCAAATTCATGAAGAAGATATTTCAATGTCCATAATAGATTTCCAAGTTCAAGAAAAGATAAAAAGAATTAGATACAACATCTCTAATATACAACCTGAAATATATTACCTCAATCTAGAGAGTAACATTTAGGGTAAACATAGTTTGAGGCCCTTTTAATATGTCATAGTCAGAGGAACAAACCTACATTTTAGGGTACTACAATTCTTGCACAAAACATAGTGGTTTCAGTATCTAGTGAAATTACTCAACCATAGAAAAGAGAATAGAAAGAGGATTTTATTATCAATCATGATGAAAATAAGAATCAAAGGTCTTTTACTGAAGAATAAGTTAAAGATAATGATAAAAGAAATCATCAAGATCAACTAGTAGTCTTTGACTCTAAAATGATAGTCCAAATCCAATCAATTTCTATCATAAATGATTACATAGACAAGGAATTTTTTATTCATACTGATATTAAAGTGGTTTTTGAGACTGCATTCTTTGCCTCTATTTAGAAAATTAGAGATCAATCCTATCCCACTGTTGATAGAGACCAATCATCTAAAGGAAATGATGAACAATATTTTGATTCATTGAATACATAATCAAAGGATTTCTTGATCATTTTAAGAAGCTATGAGAATAAAATTCACATTCTCATAGTGAATTAAAGGCTTTAATAAAATCATTTGAAGATTTAAGAAATTAAACTATTCATGGAGATGAGATTGAATCTTTATAGACTCATCTTACTAATCTATGAGATAATACAATTACAAGAAGTGGTTTTTTTTATAAATAGATGACCAGTTTGGAAAGATCAATGAAGATTATATTTCTAAAATAGATTATATAGATTTGAAAAGATATTTTTGGAGTCACATTGAATATGTTAGAAGTTGTTCCAATCAATCTACAACCTCAAAAAATACAACTCAAACCTCTTTAAATTTATACATAAGGTTTTAACCTAATATAGTTGTCACGAATAGTTTCAATGATATATTCACACTCTTTAGTGCAACATCGTACAACTCAATGTGCTACAAGAAAATAAACAATATCTTATTGAGAAGCTAACTTTATGAGATCCTACCATCATGAATTGTCTCAATCTATTTGGATCATTGATTTAAATGTTTTTATGTTTAGAAGAAACATTTCAAGAATTCATGAATGTAAATTTGATTGAATGTTTAATGATTCGTCCTGGAGCAAGGCCAAATCACAGAATTACCGTGGCATGACCGCAGCGTGTTGGCTCGTTCCAGCGACATCCGTGGGGCAGCATCTTCCGACCATGAGAGAAGGGAGTAGGAGGAGGCGGGGCAACATTCTGGTCATCATCCCGCTGGCAGAAATTGTGATTATTCAGTCTCAACATTGATCACAAGACTCATGGAATACTATCACTGCGCACTATCGCGAGTTGTCATCCTGGAGTAGGGCCAAATCACGGCGTGACCGCGGCGTGACCGTGGCATGACTGCGGCGTGACCGCGGCGTGACCGCGGCGTGACCACGGCGTGACCGCGGCGTAACTGTGATGTGATTGCGACGTGACCTCGGCGTGTTGGCCCGGTCCACCGACATCCATGGGGCAGCATCATTCGACCAGGAGCGAAGGGAGCGAGAGGAGGCGGGGAAACAGTCCGACCATCACCCTGCCGACAGAAATTGTGATTAGTCAGTCTCAACATTGATCACAAGACTCATGGAATATTATCACTGCGAACCACCGCGGGGTGTCATCCTGGAGTAGGGCAAAATCACAGCATTACCGCGGTGTGACCACAGCGTGACCCTGGTGTGACCACGGCATGATCGCAGTGTGACCGCGGTGTGACCACGGCGTGACCGCGGCGTGTTGGACCGGTCCAACGACATTTGTGGGGCAGCATCATCCGGCTAGGAGCGAAGGGAGTGAGAAGAGGCATATGAACGACTCAAACCAAATCTAAACATGATAAAAATAACTATCACTACTCTTTGGTTTAGAAGACAGCGCACCTCCATTGGAGGGGTTTTGTTATAAAATCATGGCATTGCTTTATCACACAATTTATTTAATTATATTTAACATTTATTCTAAAACTCATTCAGCACAAATCAAATGCAATAATTTAAGCAACTAGATCAATATAACTGTCATTGTGAGTTTTCGTAGACATCACACCTCCATTGGAGGGGTTTTATTATAAAAACAAGACTTTATCAAATGAAACAATTATATTAAAGAACACTTATTCAAGATATGCAATTCAATATAATTAAGCAGAATAAAGAAATAAGCTAAATTCAATTTAAATCATTCTTTAATTAAAGAGTCTAGAAGAGGGATCCTACCTCAAGGTGGAACCAAACTGTCCACTTCGGCTTTTGGAGATTTCTAACTAAAACTTGTTGCTACCCCACTGGGTATACGCACCTTCACACATTAAATGTATTTTATAGAAAACTTCAAATTAAATGGGAAATTTCTCACACACAATTCAAAGAGGAAGGTTGAAAACATAAAAAACATTGAAAACAATGTAGAAACACAAACTTGGATGTTTTTTATGCTTCCAACAACAGTATGATTCGATCTTCAACAAGTGCATGAGGTGTTGTATGCCCAAAAAACACAAGAAAAATGTTATTAAATAGTAAAATAACTAAAATAAATAAAAGAAAAGAAAAGGGAAAATAATTTTTAGGTTTCAAACCCCGAATAGGGGATGTTGTTAACCTGTCCACAGCTGGACAGTTCCAACAATTTATGTCCCATATCCCCTGTCCCCTGCCCTCAGCCCCCTACCCCCTACCCCCCCTCCACTCTGCCCCCTATACCCCTCCACCCTGCCCCCTTCCCCCCTCCACCCAGCCTCCTAGCCTGCCCAGCCCCCCTGCACCCCCCCTTCCCCCCTCCACCCTCCCCCTTCCCCTAGCCACCCTCCACCCTGCCCCCCTCCACCCAGAC
The DNA here is from genome assembly GCA_963277665.1 of Viscum album. Taxonomy (NCBI): domain Eukaryota; kingdom Viridiplantae; phylum Streptophyta; class Magnoliopsida; order Santalales; family Viscaceae; genus Viscum; species Viscum album. Next base: position 296,773,286 of record OY728137.1, on the reverse strand, counting down.
CCTAGCTTGCACAGCCCCCCCTGTACCCCCCCCCCCCCGCCCCCCTCCATCCATTCCCAATTTCTAAATAATGTTTTTTATTATGTACAAGTGTTTTATGAACCTAATTTTCCTATGATACTGAACATTTAGATCCTTGAATGTATTGTTATGTTATTTATCTTAAAAATTCTGTAATAGACATGTACAAATAGGTTGGTTTTCTATATAATGACATCCCAATGTCCCTTTACATGGTTTTACATGAATATGATAACAAATACCACTATAATCACAATACATTATTGATTACACATCATTGTATACATTAAAATTCCAACACCTGAGGAATATGTAACTTTCTCCATCTGTTGGCACTCTTATTCCATTGTGAGTTCTTATGCCTTGGTCAAGTTGAAGTGCAAGATGGGTAGTCACTATTTATCATCTATGCATGCCCAACCTTTTGATTATCCTATTGATATGTTCCTTCTGGGTTATTACAAAATCTATATTTTTATTATCTATTTCTGTACTTATCCACAATATCTTCTCGAATTTCTTGGGATTTTTCATCTCAAAACCTCCAAAAAATTATCCATAGATTTCTAAATCATTCAATCATCTAGTCTAAGTAGATACATGTAATTGAAATACAATATGAAATTTATAAAGGTACCACTATCCCATTTGTTTCAGTAGAAGTAGTTATCTCTATTGCAGCTATCAAAGCCTTCATCAGTGATAAATGATTCAAATTTCTGATTCCACTATAACGGTACATACTTTATTCTATAAAAGATTTTATACAATATACAAACCAAGTCATGGATCCCAATTGCTGGTACTCATATTGGTTGTTTAATATTGATTTATTCCTTTAACTCACCATGAAGCAAATTTGTCTTGATGTCCACCAAATCTAGAAGCATATTTTCCAATTCCACCATACTTAGAATTGTTTAGATGATATAATTCTTATATTTAGTGAGAATATTTCCAAAAAATAAACTTTTTCATTATAATAATAACACATTATTACCATCCATAATTTTTATCATTTATAAACATCATTCTATTAATTAATTTAGTAAACCCACTTATTTTCAAGTTCCTTTTTACCCACTTAAAGTTCAACCATATCTGATTTTTTTTAACTTCAAAGAATACATCTCTTTATTTATGGAATATTCCACTGATTTGAATAAAAAATCATAGTTTAATTTGGATTTTCATGTTTCTATTCATTCAATAGAAGTATATAATTCATTTAAACCCCATACCTTTGAACCAGTCTCTTAATTTTGGTTGATCTCATAAACTGAATCATATTTTCTAAAATACTTGACTTAGTTCTTCCAATATGTATACACCATAACATATACCAAACACTAACGTTATTATATGGTATAATTCAATGTATAAACCAAAAATAAAATTTATATCTAAAATGTACCTCAATATCGGTATCATCAAAACCATCACGACCCTCGTCATCTCCTTCAGAAACACCAACATCATCATCTCCTCCTCTCAGACCACCATCATCATCAACATCTGCATTAGCATATGTACCTAAATCAATGGTAGGAGTAGAATAATCCTCATAAACCAAACACAAATAAATGAGAATACATTTAATTAATGAAAACACATTTAATTAATGAAAACATAAAAAGGTTATCACTAAAATCAACAAATCCATCCAGATTTATTTTAATCACAGAAAATCATAAAAAATGTGAAAATATAGCAATGCCAAGGATTTTAATGGAATTTGAGAGAATAACACAATGAATTACATATAAAAATTTATGAAATCTCTAATTTGATCACTCCCCCGCACTTAGTTTATTGAACTCCAAGGCAATGCATTGTCTATTGGACTTCCTAAAAATGAGAAACACCTCATGAATATGAAGTTCACAGCCCTATCACCTCATCCAACAAACAAATTTCAGATAGTTTAAATTGAATAAACCTACATCGTCATCTGTCTATAACAATTCCTATTAATATAGTTTCAGAATGCTTAGATATCTGTAAGAACTCATTTATTTCCCGGATCTCTTTATCTAAAGGTACACAAACTTGGAAAATTTCTGATTTAGTTGCTTATCTTGCTACTATTTGGGGATTTCATGACTTCAAATGTGTTTTGTTAGGAAGAGGTTTTTTTCAATTGTTGTTTCCCTCTGCTGAATTGAAGGGTAAAGAATGGAGATTTTGTTCCATAAATTTGAAGCCAGGAACCCTTAGGATCAATGAATGGAAGATAAATTTTAGTCTCTATGATTTTAAAGACACTTTTTCCAAGGTTTGGATAATGATTTATGGTTTAAAGTGGGTTTTGTGGCATTTTAAAATTCTTTGTGACATCGCCTCTGTGATAGGCATTCCATTCCGGATGGATTTGGCTACAGAAAATGTTAGCTATGGAAATTTTTCCAGAATTTTAGTTGAGGTAGATTTAAGTTCTACCATGGTTGATAAGGTAGTTCTATCCACACCACATTATGAAATTAATCTTTGTATTGTGTATGAAAAGTTGCCTTTGTATTGTGAAGTCTTCTATATGATTGGACACTCAAGGTCCAACTGTCGTTCCAATATTTTTTGTAATAGATGCATGTTGAAGCGGCATGATGAGGCTCATTGCAGAAGAACATAATGTAATAAATTTCCCCAAGGGACTGATGTCCAATCTTTGGAACAAGCTGCAAATGATATTTCTCACAGCTCTCCCAACAAACTCCTAATCCCTGAAAATGTTCAGACAATGTCTCAGACTGAACATCTTATTAAGGATCATAGTAAAATCCCCAAGTTGGAATCCACATATGTCATCCTGAAAGATGCATATCCTCCTTCTTTTTAGTTGATTGATAGACCCAATGTCACTTGTTCTGATTTAGTAGAATAAAGTGACTCACTTGAAGTGGTCTTGTCTTTCAAAGATGTGCTGATTAAAGACATGAACCAAGATCAAAATGAGACATAATCTATGGACAGTCAAATAGAGATAGATCTTCTAGCACAAACTGAGTTTGATTAAAGAATTAGGCATGAGCAAACTAGTTTTTCTTCAAAATGCAGAAAAGTGAAGCACATGTTAGAGACAGTGACCTCAATTAAGGTTAAGAATAAAAACACAAACAAAGAATCCAAGGAAGTGACTACTGACAATGGAAATGCAAAGGTCCCCTGCCCTGCCAAGTCCAAGGAATCTGTGAAAAAGGATGATGTTTCTATCCCTTCAATGGACTTAGAGAAAACAAGAGGTGTGACTTCAAAAAAATATTGTCTCCTGAAACCTTCTCCTATAGTGGGAAGTGAAGTTAAAAAATTTCCCGAAACTCATAGGGCACTGCATGTTCCAATAAATCTGCAAGTTTCGAGTTTGAGTATTAACCCTCCTATAGTGGGAAGTGAAGTTAATAACTCTACTGCTGAATTTGGACCCAAACTAGTGCCCAATGCTCACCCTGATAGTACTCTTGCTGGAACTTCCATAGGAGTTCATGGCATGGATGTTCAACCCGCTTGTGTGGCATCTAAGCTGCCCATCCATGAGCAGTTACTGAAGAAGTTTAAGATACCCAGCATAATGGAATGGGTGATTCCCACCCAAAGTCATCCATCTTAGAGTGGAAATAATTTGAGGCTGAGAATCCAGCATGATTCTGATATGATGAAAGAGTTAACTTTTGTTCGAGAGGAGGAAAATTATTCTCTAAAAAAGGGTTCCCTTCCGGACCCCATCTCTATTTTGGGTGTTTCCAAGCCAGTTGGACAAACACACAATGTGACAGAGTCAACTAGAATGACTCCTCCAGCAAGAGAGGCACATACACCTATGAAGAATGTTGAACTGTTGAGATCAAAGGTTTCTACCTCTCCTACAAGCAGCGCCCTGCCTCAAGCATCGAGGACCCGGAAAAACAGAAATGTTGGTACTCATTACACTTTTGAAATCCTTTCCTCGCTTAGCAGGGATGATGATGGGAATAAAAGTGACAGAGTGAATAAAGATGAAACCATAAAGAATGATGTTGTTGTGGAGCACCTTGATGATATTTATGGTGAAGGTCCATGGATACAATCCAGGACCAGGAGGAGAGGTCAGAACTCCCACGGTTGGGGTGGAAGACTTCCTTTTCATAGTATGAATACCTATTCTAAAATGTGTTGATGTCTTTTTAAGTGTTGTGTTCTTGTACTTCCTCTGAAAATTCTTCATTTTATTTATAATTTAAATAAATAGGCCTCTGTTCCCTTAAAAAAATTCCTATTAATATAGAGATTATAGTCAACTACTCTCATAAACTTCAAACAAATTGAACATTTTCAAGCCTTGAGTTCCAAGCTACGTGTACTTGTTTTAAGCCACAAAAATCATTCTTAAAAATGAAAAATTTATTATCATCATCATTTATTTGAAATCCATATATTTGACCAATTTAAACTTCAATAAAAAAACTCCAATGATAAAATAAGACTTTTTATTATATACATTAGATATACCTTGATATTCTCTATATAACTTTGGTAAGAAACAATTTGATAACCTCAATACAATCAATTGGTGAAAATATTTTATCTATAACCACCCTACCAATCAATGAATATCCCTTTCACAAAATTCTGACTATGAATTTTATAACTTCTCTATTTTCATTAAGCATATTTCTGAATACTTGTTTCATGAATATGATATTTTCATCTATTGTTTGTGGAACAAATTTCTACTTGTCATTATTTTCTATATAATTTAACTCCTCATTCATATCTTTAATCCAATTTTAATCATTGTATGCTTAATCAAATCTTTTTTACTCAAATAAATATAAGATAGAATTTCTTTTAATTCTATACATCCTCCTAGTTTATACTACAGCATATTTGTCTCCCAAAATTTTCTCTTCATCAATATGTTTAGTTCTAGTAAATATTTTAGGTGTAATTGGAATCTTTATGTCTTTTATTTTCTCATATTCATCAAAAAATTCTATGATGGAGTCCTCACTACCCCTAAGAGACTCTCTAGGCTCTTGTAAAGATTCACTTTTCTCTACATTATCTTCAATGCTCCTGTCATAGATTCCTTTTTCTTTCTTATCCATTATTACATATTTTATTTCCAAAATTTTAATGAGAATCTTATTAAAAAATCTATAAACCTTGCTTCTTAAGGAATATATATGAAATATAACTTAATTGTGTTATTTCTATACTTTTCTTATTCCCTTCCATGTTATGAATATAGAACTTACTACCAAAGACTCATAAATACTTCAATGTTGGTTTCTTTTTATACCTTAGTTTAGAAGTAAACTTTTTTTATACCTTGTAATACCACTAGAGATCACCATAGTTTGCGTTATATTATTTACAGTTCTACTTTACCTCTCAACCACCTCATTCTATTAGGGTGTCTACATTACAGTAGCTTGTTGAGCATTATCGTACTTCTCTAGATACTTCTTAACTAAATAATAAGTGAATTCAATTCCATTATTATAACTTCTCACATTGATATTCATTCCAAATCATGGTGTGAATCTAAGGTTAAATTTTCAACCATATAAACCTATCATTGTACTCTATTCAAAGCACTAACATTTCCTAACCCAATCATATTGGTTCATCACAAGCCATCCTGATCCTGATGATGATTCATAGAATCCAAACGTCACCACATTCTCAGAACATTCAATTCCCAATCCCCCTATTTCAGGAGGCACATCATGTTCACCATTATAGACCAATGAATAAAACTCTTGAAACATGGTGAAATTCTTAGGTTTGTGCCTCCACCAACTAGGCTACCATCAAGCCCTATCGCCAGCTTTGACAAAACCATGATTTAACACATTTGGATCATCAAAACCACCCCAAGTCTGAAAACTAGTGCAATTCCCTCATTTTCATCATTATTCGATCAATACCATGTCATGATTTCCATAAGAATCAATTATTTTTCAAATCTAAAGAATCCTTGGATCTTTACTATTTCCACTCAACCCAAATGCCCATGTTCAGACTCTGATCTCCAAGAAAAAACAACTCAATTTAAGTACTCATTGGGTCGTTGGAACCTAATTTCCATTTGAAATACCTACCTATTGGTCTCCCAAAACCAGGACTCCACCCGCATGGGTTTATATTTCCCATGACTGATATAACTCTCTCCACTATAGGATAACCCTTGTCACAACATCACTTGATCAAAATCCAAGCACCACAACCCACATCCTGTCTATCCCCAAACATGATGACTAGATTCATCCAAAACCCATGCATTCCTAATAGATAACCAAAAAACTACTCAATACCCATTCTCGGTGCATGATAATTCCATTCTTGGCATGTGATGAGTTTTATAGAAAAAAATATTATCACCTACCACACCATCCATTGGTGCACTCACCACCACATGGATTTACTTAAAATTGATCCACAAGAAACACCTTGAAGATCCAAATCTAACTCTATATACCACTTCTTCCAATCCATTATCAAATCACCCTAAGAAACAATTTTCCTTAACCAAGATCTGGTATAACCATACCCAATATATTTCCAAAGATCCATTTTTCATAGGGCACTTCCTTCATTTCATTTGAAGCTATGGGATACCTCACCTATGATAATCTCACTAAAATTTCCATCAATCCTCTTCCCTCTGTCATCTAACACTGATTAAAAAATACACAACTTCTATGCATGAATTTTTTGTGCTTACTCAACTTATGTAAAAGTCAATAGGTGTACGCTCCTGTACCACCCAGTTTCAACCCATCTCACAGCTTCGGAAGTCACGTAACAACTGAACTAGGATCACATTCCTAATTAAAAAGATGACCATTCCTCTTGGATGTTAGTTCCATGAAACCCAAGATTAGAAAAAATTGAACCACTAATCTAGAGAAGGGAAAACATGAGACCTAAATACCACGTTGGAGCCGAAAATTATAAAATACCTGGAGAGGCAAGTAGTGCAGCAGGTAGGGATTTCGCATGAGAAATTGAAGAAGGGTGGATTTCGCTAGGGTCCCCTGAGTGGGGTTAGTGATAAATCATGGGAGGAGGATGCCAAGGTAGGACTTGGTTCGACTGACAAATCAAGAAGGTGGGGTTGTTGCGTCGGAGGAGAAGAATCGGGGGTGGCCACATGGAAGGAGAATTCCGAGAGGTGGAGTGGGCGCATCTGAGTCGGTCGGGGCAGCATCAAAGCCGTGTTGGGGAAGCATCTGAGAAGGAGAATCGTGGTGAAGTGGGGTGGCCGCATCGGAGGCACGTCGTCAAAGGAGGTGGGGAGTCCACGTCAGAGTAGTGATGGTGGGGAATTAGAGTGGCCGTGCCAGAGGAGGACGATCGTGGGGAGGTTGGGTGGCCCGTCGGAGGAGGAGGATCGCGGAACGTCGGGGAGAAGAGTCGCAAGGAGGAGGGGCGTTAGGAGGAGGGGCGCGAGAGGGTTAAGGTAAATTGGGGAGTGGGGTGGGTTAATTTCCACGGACAGCCAAATTTTCATGGCTGTAAATAGGATATATCCACATTTCCTATTTTTCGTGGGTATAGATCGATAGTTGTAGCTCTAAATTCTAGTAGTTTTTGTGGCTGTACTTAATTTTCAAGATAGCTACTCAACTTTTTTTATCCTTTGGAACTAACCAAAGATTTCAATTGACTATGTAGGTCCATCAATTTTAGTGGATAAACTCATAGGTGAAGCCTCATCCTCCGCCCCAACAGGAGTAGAAAGTGAAGTACCAAGGGTCAGGGGGAAGGAGAAGAACAGGGCACTTCTTTAATTTCATTAATCCCGAAATATATTTCCCCCTGTGATGGTGATGCTAAGTCAGACCCAGAGGTGCATAAGGCACTTCAATTCTCAGGTCGCAAGGCATGGAAAAATATATGGAAGATCATATCTGAAGTGCCTCTTGAAGAGATGTCATTAAAGATCATGCGACTGTCATCCTTGTTCATCATTTTAGGTCTTGGTGGTTTTTTATATCAATAGATCCATGTCGTGGTGAAACAAGTCATCTTAAGGAGGGACCAGGAGAAAAAATATCGTCAAGATCTGACCAGAGAGAGGTTTTTGACCAATATTGGAGAATTAGAGGTTGTGGTGTCCCGAGCTGAGGCCGGTCATGCTGCAAAGCTAAAGGAGCTGAAGCATAAAATCAAGGAGAAATTTGACCAGCAGATTCACCTTCAGCAACAGTTAGATGTCGTTACTGGGGAACTTTACCATCTTAATAATTTATTGGAAGGAGTCCAAATGAATGGTATGAAAGCCATCTTAGATGCCAATAAGGCACTCCATCAAGCTGAAAAGAGTGAATCTGGTCGAGTGAAGGAACTTCAAGTGGCTGCTGATGAAGCTCGGGATGCCGTGAAATAAATGAAAAGTTATATTGAAAGCCTCTTGTAATTCTTGAAAAAGATAAGATACTCCAATCTGTGGATATTCTTCTAATCTTATACATCAATGAAAAAGACATTTAATACTCAATCATTTGTACCTACATTCTCTTGCTAATTAATTATATATTTATTTTTACATAACCCAATGGGCCTAGTAAGCATTGTTTAATTCTTGATAGGATTATACAAACAACCCCACAAACTTTGCATCTTTTTTCACTCAATATTTCCTAAATCATAAAATATGTACATTTATCAAGATGGGACTCGACTTTTGTTTAGAGTTCCTTTTACAAGTTCCCAATTTAATGAGTACCCTGTCTTTTGTTTGGCAGTTTAAAGTCATGCATGTTGGACATAAAAAGTCTAATGTTTAAGGTCTAATAGCCTTGACCTAATGGATTAAAATTGACTTAATTCCTTGATAATTTGTTTGAAAACATATTACCACATTCAAGTATAGGGGAAAACATGTAAACTATGACTTAAGAAATTTTTAATCTAAGGGATTATATGAAAAAAGGGCTAAGAGGCATTAGAGGAAGTATTTACTAAGAGTGAAGTTACCCCTATTTGAAAAACCCGGTAGGGAGTTGAATTATGAAGGGCCAATTAAGGGCATTGGATGCATAGTCAAATAATAGCATTTTTTGGATGATAGGTCTGTTATGTAGACTACTTATGCAAGGCCACCTAGGGGCATGTGCTGCATAGTCGGGCAAAAGAACTCTCAGAAATTTTACTTTTCTATTGCTAAAATCCAGTGAAAGTTTATGGAGATTCAAATTTTCCAAAGCATAGAGTCTTCTGTGTGGAGAGAGGTACTTGAATATGGAGAGGATATTCCCAATCAAGATAGACAAAGAATTGGATGAATGTCACTCCTGCAAAGGTCTGAACCAAACGTAGGTAAGGGAAATACAAATCATATACTTGAATACCTTTAGATCGTAAAAATGAGTATTGGGAAAATATGTTACGGATGACTATTTTTGTAGATCCCTACATATCATTTGTTTAGACCAATAAGGACAAAAGAGGTTTTCCCCCCAAGAATGAAGTTACTACTATTTGAAAAACTTTTTAGGGGGTTTGAATTATGTAGGGACACTTAAGGGCATTGGCTGCATAGTAAAATAATAGCATGTTTTGGTTGACAGGTCCGTTATGTAGACTACTTATACAAGTCCACCTAGAGGCACATGCTACATTTTCAGGAAAAATAATTCCCAGGTATCAGACATTTTGTGACCAGAGGTCATGAAAAGGGTTATGGAGATCTGAAAGTATGTAAGGGTAGAAGTATGGTACATGAAAATGGGTATTTTCCAATGCATGAAGGAGATACATAGACCAATGGTGACCATAATCATGTTGTGGTTGGGTCCTGAATTGAGATGTTGGACTTCACTACATATCTCATTAAGATGAGAATCAAGCTATACATAGTTCTTGAAATATAGTTTAATGTCATGTAGGATGAGAGCATAAGAGATCTTAGTTTAGGGTCATGGAGTTCGGACTATAATGAGGGAGACACATAGGGTGTTTGTTATAATCCTGATGTGGATAAAGACTAGGGTTTTCATACCACATTCATGTGCTCATAGGGGGACTTTTCAGCCAAGGGACTGAAAGTGGAATTTGGGGTTAGGCCCAAAGACTTGGGACTAGGTTCGAGGGATTCTCGAACGTTCCTATGTATCCCATAAGGATGGGAATCAATCCATATGTAGTTCATTAAATACCCTCTATACAGATTTGGTTCTTACATGTGAAGGGTGAAAGGGGACTTTAGTGTAATGATGGTTGGATCCAAGATTAAAGGTTCGAACATTGCCATGTATGAACGTAGTCTTTGGAATATACCATGATTGGAAATCAATGTCCATGTTGATTCCCTCTCAGGTGAGGGTGTCAAAGAATGTTGTAGTTTATTGTCATATAGGACAAAACTGCGAATATTTTAAAGGAATATGCATGGACCGGTGCTTCACAGTTTAGCATCATGTAGCTAAGACATATGGTTATGCACTTTAATGTATTGCAGTGAGGGTAATGGGGGACTGTATAATTTAACATCATATAGAAAGGACGATGGTGAACTAATGTGAAGATATTAGTTTTTGGGCTTGAACCTCAGGAGGTTGCCTACGTAACTAGCCTAGAAGGCAAGGATCAAAGTCTGTGTAGTTCAATTGAATAATGAATTGGTGATCGAGTTGTAATTGAGGACAACGACCTAAAGATGGTGTTGGGACTTACACATGGTTAGCAGCCCAGAGAGGGTGTTATGATTGAAGATTATTCTAAGATCATGTGATTCATGATCAGTGTGAGAAAAAAGAGGTAGCAACAACCCTAATGATGCACAGTTTAATATCATGTAGGACATACAAGGGACTAGACATAGTTTAACGTCATGTTGGACAACGGAGGGAGCTATGCAATTTAATGTTCTACAGCAAGGACAAAAGGGACCATGAAGTTTAAAGTCTTGCAGAAAGGACTAAAGGGACTATGCAGTTTAAAGTCTTTCAGTAAGGACTAAATGGTGTATTTGTGTTACATAAAATACTTCTTCAGAAAAATGGCATTGGTTTGAGTCGTGATGAGTTCTCCATCCATTGAGATTAAAGAATAAGCTCCATTGGAGTAGACCTTATGTATTGAGTAAGTTCCTTCCCACATTGACTCAAGATTTAGAGGTTTATTTCCTAGTATCATTGGAGTTCTGAGGACCAATACTAGTTCTCTTTGAATGAATTAACGAAGACAAAGTCTTTTGTTAAAAGACCGTGTTATTCGATTATGATAGACTTCCAGGTGGTGCAGGGTGCACAATATTTTTTATCTAATCATTCCAATTCATCCAATCGCTTTTGAGATTGTTCATTTGTAGATGACTGAACACAAATGTCTACTCTGAATGAAGGTAATTGAACCTCAATGTGCAAGACTACTTCTGTTCCATATACCAATGAATATGGAGTCGACCGCGTAACAGTGCAGGTGGTGGTCCGATAATCCGATAAAGTATGAAACTTTTTATCATACCATGATTTCTTATCTTTATCCACCATCTTTTGCAGTATGTTTGAAAGATTCTTATTGAAGGATTCTATTTGGCTATTGGCCACTGCATGATACCAAGATGAATGGTTGGATTTGATGTTGTATTCTTGATACAACTTTCTTACCTCGGATGAACAGAATTTGGTGCCATTGTTCATCAATATGGTATGAGGGACACCAAATCTGGTAATAATGTTAGACTTGATGAAGCTAACAATGTTTCTATAACTAACTTCTTTGAGAGGTATTTCCTCTGCCCATTTGGAAAAGTATTCAGTAGTATTAGGAATATACTTAAACTTCTTGGATATAGCTTAAGGGTATGATCCTACTACATCTATTCTCCATGTGTCAAATGGCCATGAGTATTTAGCTGTATGGAGAAAATCTAGGGTTTGATGACTGAAATTGTCATATACTTGGAAAGAATGAAACTTCTTAGTGAAATAAACACAATCTTGTATCATTGAAGGCCAGAGGTATCTAAGCCTACAAATTTGATCAGATAGTCTATGTCCAGACTGGTGGGCACCACAAACTCCTACATGTACTTCATTCATGACAGCCACTGTATCTTCACCATCAATACATCTGAAGAGAATTCCATCGAAACCTCACTTGTAGAGAATTGTTTGGTGATCTGGGCTATCATAAAGAGTAAAATTGACCACACATCATCAGACTTGTTCTTTCCCGGATCTATCAGGTGGGAGTGTTCTATTTTGAAGGTATTCCCTGATAGGTGTCATCCATCCACTAGTATGACCATATGGTTCATAAATAGGAAAAATTTCATTGATTTCCTCTACTCTGATTTGAACAAAAGGTGAAACTACGCGATGGTGGGCAATACTGATGATTATTTCATCCTGGTTCGGATCTACCAGGGTTGTGGCTACATTAGCCAGTGCATCAGCTTGGGCATTTTGTGATTGCAGGACATAAGAAAATGTCGGTTCTGAGGGAAATTCCACCATTAACTCTCTGATTTAATAACACAAAGGGATTAACTCTTCTTTTCTAATGGAATGATCCCCATTGATTTGTTTGATTACCAAATCTGAATCACCTTTTACCTTCAAGTGATTCACCTATGCCTGAAGCGCCAACTCCAATCCTACGATGATAGATTGATATTCTGCTTCATTGTTTGTACCACCTTCCAACAATAAGAAGGAATAGGGTAGCACTACCTTTTCTAGGTAAATAAGCACAATTCCTAACCCAACTTTGTTGAATTTAGGATCTTCCATTTTCCTCCCTGTTGGACTTCTGGAAGCACCATCATAGTACATTTCCCATGTTTGAGGATTATCTTGAATAGAGAAGACTTCCTCATCAGGAAGTTCAATATTTAAAGATATATATTCTACAGATGGGTGTTTAGTAAGGAAATCGTCCAGATCTTGGCCCTTTATTGCCTTTTGAGACACATACTGGATATCAAACTGCAGCAAAATAACTGCCCACCTTGCTAGATGTCCCGTAATCATTGGACGACTAAGGATAAATTTGAGTGGGTTATTGCGAGATACCAATTTAACCTCGTGATGTTGTAGGTAGTGTCTCAATTTATGAACTTCAATGATTAATACTAGGAAACACTATTTAATACTTGAATATTGAGTTTCTGCCTCAATCATAGTCCAGCTAAGATAGTAAAGGTTGTTTTCATTCCCTGTATCATTCTTTTGGGAAAGGAAGGTACCTAATGATCACTCTAAAGTTGTCACATAGAGAATAAGTGGTCTTCTTTCAATGGGTGGCATTAATATCAGTGGACTCAAGAGATATCTCTTGAGAATATTGAAAGCTTCTTGATATTCTTCAGTCCACTGGTAAGTGAATCCCTTCTTCATTAATTTGGTGAAGGGTAAACACTTTCCTGCCTAATTGGAAATGAAACGCCGAATATAGGCCATGTGTCCTTGAATTCCTCTTAATTATTTCAAATTTTGAGGAGGTGACATACCAATGATTGATTTTTTCTTATCATAATCAACTTTGATACCATGATGGCATACAACAAAGCCAAGAAATTTTCCTGAGGTTACCCTCAAAGCACATTTCAAGGGGTTCATCTTCAACTTGTGTTGTTGAAGTTTATTGAATATGATTTCCAAATCGGCCAAGTGATCAGAACGTTGTCTGGATTTAACCATCAAATCATCCATATAACATTCAACAAAGTTCCCTAAAATGGGTTTGAAGATATGGTTCATGTCACATTGATACATTTCACCTAAATTCTTCAGGCCAAAGGGAATTACCTGATAGAAAAACACACCTTGAGGGGATCTGAAAGCTGTAGACTCCTCATCCTCCAGGGCCATTCGTATTTGATTGTACCCAGAATAACCATCCATGAAGAAAAGAGCTTCTTATCTAGCTGTTGTATCAATTAAGAGTTTTGTGATTGGAACTGGAAAATCATCCTTGGGACAATGCAGATTAAGATCTCTGAATTCAATACAATCTATAATTTTTCCATTCTTCTTTTTCACAGGGAAAATATTAGCCATCCATTTGGGATATTTAAATTCTCTAATGAAGTTATCCTTGATAAACTTATCCACTTCAGCTTTCATTTTAGAGGCATAATTTGGGTGTGTTCTTCTTGCGGCTTGCTTGAATCCTCGATGTTCTTCTGGAAAACCCAAATGATGAGTGGCAACATCAAGATCAAGACCTGGAATTTCTGTATAATTCTAATAAAAAACATCTCGATTTTTCTTTAAAAATGAAGTATACATTTCTTTCTCTTCAAGAGTCATGGTCTTACTAATTAATGTTGGGTGTGGATCTTCTTTTGTACCAAGATTTATTTCTTTGAGTTCATCCACATTGATAGAGATAACCTCTTCAAATGCTGGAGGAATCCCTGAGATTTTCCTCTTCTTCTTCAATATGTGTTACTTCTTTTATTTCAAATTGCATAGTAGATGATGAAGTAGAATTTTCATGATCAGGGGAGAAGTTAAAATGTAAACATCTTGAAGAAGAGACTACCATTTTTGACCCTATTGATGATGAAGGGTCATCATCGTTCTCCTCTAACATTGCTATAACTCCTTCTGTCCTGGTTAATGAAGTATAGATTTTCTATATTTCAACGGATGAAATGAAGACATCTCCATTTAATCTTTCATCATTACTTGGACAATCAACAATTTCTACCATGCTGTCTAGCTTGGTTGTCGTAATTGAAATTATGGAAGTTTCCATAAGAGTGTTTAGATTTGGGTCTATCCTATCAACTTGACTGATAGGCAACACATAATTTGTGTTCACATGTATGAATGGGTTTACTGGAATCTTTTCCAAACCATTTGGAGCATTAATTTTGGTAACCTTCTTTGTCATGGATTTCTCCTTTCCCTCCATGTGATAGAATTCTACCTCAATATATTGAGATTCACATGTTTTTAATAGGGATTTATCATCATACAATGTCCCAATTTTACCATTGAAACAATATTTGAGACATTGATGGTATGATGAAGGTATAGTCACATATTGATGTAGCCAAGGTCTTCCAAGGAAAATGATGAAGTCTATGTCATGACGAACAACCATGAAATATTAATTAGACACAAGGTCTCCAAACTGAGTTCTGAGTGTAATCTCGCCCAGAGGTTCTTGTTCATTTTTATCATATCCTTGCAACATAAAAGTAGAAGGAGATAAATCAGATTCGGTGAGGCCCAATCGACGAAGTGTATGAATAGGGATGAGGTTGACTCCTGAACCATTATCAATGAAATCTCGTCGAATGTCTACATAATTGACCTTACCAGATAAACACAAAGGTCTAATATGTCTATTTAAAACATCATCTTCATCTTCATCTGTAAAAGATATCATTTCATGGCATTCTGTAGGATCATTGTCTATATGGTAAACCTCAGCTGCAGCAATTTCAGTTTTGAATTCATGAGGACTTGACAAAGACTCAATAAGAACCTTCCAAATATCTTTTGACAGATTCATGGCATCCCAAATTGATAACTTGGCCGATACATGGGCCAAATGTTTCAAGACATCATACTTTTAGTCCAAAGGTCTGTGTTTCCCAACAGGAAACTGTGGTTTTGCAGGTTCCATAGAAGTTGATGCTTTGGAATTAGATGCATCTCATATCAGGGTAGGAGTTGGAAATACTTCTGGCTTCGGCATATTCGACCGAATAGGTCCATTTATTTGCTGAGAGGAAGAAGGTGTAACCTCTAACCGATCCTCCAAAATAACTGTGCCAGGACTGAATCTACCATGTGTGGAAGAACTTTCTTGTTTCTGTTGAGGCAGATGAAGGGATTTTCCACGATTTTCTGCAGCATATACAGTTCTTGCAGGGGTAGGATTGAAATAGTGGCTTATGGAATATGTACATCTTCCCCTATATCCTAGACCTTTGTCTCTTCCTCTAATTCCTTTTTTTGATACAGGGAACTCAGGCTCATCAAGATCGAAACTGTGGCTAGCATATGGACCCGTTAAGTGAATCATGTTAATAGAACAAAATATTAACTCTTCATATGATGAAGATTCTTCCTGATTAGCCAATTTAGGTAGTGTCGTTTGGTGGGGAGGTGCCTGTGCTTTTGAAGTAGATGGCATAAAATCTGTCAGAGTCAAAGATAATTTAGGCTTTGACACAAACTCATCTTCTTTTGACTGCTCTTCTTTCTTTGAATTATGCCTCCTCTTTGAGGATTTTCCTTCTAATAAAGGGAGATTTGTTTCGGAATTCATAGCTGAAGACACAATTGGTTGATTCAATTGTGTTCATAAAATGGCATGAGTTCGATTGATCATTTTCCTAACCATCCAATCATCATATTTCTGTGCATTTTTACATTTGACTTCATGACACTTTCCTTATTCCTTAAGATTAGTAGCAGTAACACATGCTCCCTGGGATGAAGAACCTTTCAATTTTACCTGTCCAGAGTCCACCATCTTTTGTAGAAGGTCTTTAAAGACAAAACACTCCTGAATAGGATGCCCCAACATCTGATGAAATGGGAAATGGTTGGGGAGGTCTTCATCTCCTTCCTTTTTCGGCCTTTTGGGCCTTGGCAACTAAACCAGATTGTTTTCCAGAGCTGAGATGAAGTATCCAGGAACATTTTCATTCTTGAAAGAATAAACTTTGTTCTTAAAATCTCCAAACTGTTTCCGCCTTTGATCTCTTTGATCATATTGATGAGGAAACCATTTTTTTTTTACGCTCAGAAGGTGGATCCCTTCGATATGATGAAGGTTTTGAAGTGGAAGCTGGTACAGGTTCTTGTTAAAGCGTAACTGTAGTAGTCTCTTCTTTCCCCATTCTCCTTCCTAGAACTGATGGAATTACATGAGTTTTAGCCTCAGTCTTTGTAAGATATTCTTCGATATACTAATCAATTGAAGTAAGGTCTCAAAACCCTCATGTGTATTTCACAGGGATCAATGGTTTTTGTAATTCATCACACAAAGTTTCCACACATATTGGAAACAATTCTTCTTGAGGGAGTTCTAAAATTAAGGAATATGTTAATCCCTTCCATCAAGCAATGAAATATAAAACTCTTTCATTTTCCCTTTGCTTACAATTGGTAAAATCAAAAACTGTTGTCTTTGGCAATGTTATGCAAAATTGAAGAAGAAATCTTTGACGGAGATCTTCCCACCCAGTAATTGACCGAGATAGCAAACTTGTATACCAGAAAAAAGCAAGCCCTTGTAATGACTATACAAAACACCTGAGCTTAAATTCTTCTTGTGGTTGAGAAGTTCCCATAATAAGATCACAATGAGAAACATAATGTGTTAAGTTTTGTTCTGGATCTCCTAAACCATTAAAAATTGGGAATGTGGTATTCGAAAAATTTGATGGGGGGGGAATTGCATCAACCCATTTAGGGTAAGCTTTCTTTTTTGGTTGAAATTGTGAATTTTTTCCTTTTATAGCTTCCAACCAAGATATTAATCACTCAATGGTAGTTATTAATTTTTGAGTAACATTTGTTTGAGCTTGGACCTGAGAAGGTGCAATAACTGGAGTTTGGACGGGTGTGGTGACTAGTAATGAAACTAATGGTAGTACTACTGATTGTTTTCACACATGACTCCTAGGATTGGACCTATGAGGGTGTACTTGTAAAGTAGGATATTCTTGATCCATCCCAGTAGCTGCAACAAATTCCCTTGACTGACTAACTCCAGCATGCTTAAGAAGAAGTCTACCTTGAAGTAGTTCTGCATTTAACCTCCTTAACTCCTTCATTTATTCTTCCTACTATGTGAACCTTTCCCCTAATGAGAGTGATTGGAATTATCCAGAGTTAGGGTGGTATGTAACCAAACTATTACCCTTTTCCTTGGCATGTGCCTTTTTGGAGTATGGAAGGGCATTACCCGAAGGAATATCTTGCCTCTGGGCAGCCCTCTGGCTTCTCGTACGCACACCTTCTTCATTTATTTCTATGTGTACAATATCCTGAATAGGAACTTCTTCATCTGATTCCTCTGAGTGAACCTCATATTCTGGGGGACCAATGACAATGGCATTAATGAAATTTATCGATGCATAACGCATTTCATCCCTTCTGTCAGAATTTCTGCGATACGGTCTTCTTCCATGTCCTTTATGAGACATTGCCTTTTGTTTAGTTGATACCTCAAGAACTTTTTAATGAACTGTAATTTGGAGGGAATATCCTAATAATTCAGCTCTTCATTCCTTTGTTTGCTTCCTCCCTAATTGAGAGAAGACTTACTTTCGTTGAGGAAGAGATTTAGAATTTGAAAAAGTCCCCAGTCCGGTGGATTGGGGTTGTTCCTGTTGTTCCTTCTCAACTCCTCTAATCCTATATGTTGATCCAAAGGGTTGGATTAAAAGAGTCCCCAATCTGTAAAGATGAGGTGGCTCTTGAGCTGCTACATCTGAGACTTTCTTAAAAGCTCTCCTAATTTTTCAAACTTTAGTCTGGAAATTAGCTGGATGCATCATCCGACATCCACTCAAATCACCTGGTTCAGATGACCGTTGGACTATTTCTGACAATTCTATCACCTGATGATGTGTATTCTCTAAACGAGAAGCCTATTCGATGTTCTCATTTTCTTGATGCAAGAGTAATTAAACAACTTGTTCTTTATATGCCTGACTTTGGGAAGAACTAGTTGAGGCATGTTCTGGGGAAAGCCTTTGATTACGCACAAAACCAGCTAGATGTGGCCTGCCATGGGAAATAACATTGCATGAGACCACTTTTGGAGGGCTTTGTTGACTGGAGAGTACAGTGAAATGCAGTGCTCCATTAACACCCCATCCCCTAATATGAATACCAGATGGGGCATTGGTAATTAACTGGCGCAACCATTTTAACGCACCAAGGCATGAATGCTGAAGGGCTCTCTGCAGCTTTTCAACCTTTGGATGTCGGGAAACTGAGAGAGATACCAAATCAATTTGGTGTTGTAACCCTTCTATTATCTTGACATGATTTTCATATTAATCATAAGATAATATCTTCTACTTTAAGTGACAAATAGTTTTCCACATGTTGATAAGAACATCATGAATACAATATTCAGTCAACATTTCTGGAATATCATACTGAGATTCAGCCAAAGTCCAAAACATGACAGGTACATCACCTTTATCTAGTTCTTTTCTCATATTCAACACTTCCTCCTTATCATTTGATGAAGATTATTCTACCCAATTGGACCAAATCTAGAGCTTCTTTGTTGCTTCATCAGATTCAAGAAGATTAGTAGAGGATTTATTTGTCAAATTAGAAGATGAATGACCCAGGGGTGGTTTGGAGAATGACCTACACCCCGAGCTATCTTCTGATTGAGAAATTATTTCACCCACTAGAGGTAAGGCATCATACATGACTGGCTTCACATTTTCAAGTGCCTCAAGATAAGAGGGATTTCTCATTAATTCATTTTCCATTGAATAATTTTCCAGGAAATGTGAATTACTACTGCGGAGAGGACTTTCTCAGCTAAATTCATCATCATGGGGAGGACCACCATGGTGGGTTATAGCAAAAGATGAAACCTCTTGCTCCTTGGTCTTCTGGCCATGCAGATGGTTATTGTAGATCTCATCTGGGGATGATACTTCGTGATCGACCGAACTATCATGAAGCAAGCCTTCATGAAAAAATTTCTGATGAAGACCATCGGAATTATTGTTGTTACTTCCATAAATTGGAAATTAGATGGTAGAATCTTGAGTTTCAACAAACAATTGTCTGAGCGCATCAAGAACTCCAGCATCGAGGAAGGCATTATTTCAGATTGGCTCTTGATTTCTCAACTGTGTTGGATGGGTATTTTTCTTAGATTCCTTCTTACAGAATTTGAAAACCACTTCTTGAAAAAAATAATTATTATGTTCGGATGTATGTGCCTGCTCAGGAGAAATGGTTAGGTTAGGCTGATTATCTCCATTAAAATCAGGTGTATGTGCCCGACTTGATTGTCCGTATGACATGGGGGAGTATGCCCCACAACCCTCCTAGACTGGGACAGAGGTGTGTATCTGCTCCAGAGTGATATGTTGATGAGTCACTCCACTGATAGAGATAGATTTATGATAATTTCCCTATGATGTTGCTGAAGTTGTTATAATATTTTGATAGGCATCCAGAATATGGGCAGGGATTTGTTTCTGCTCTTTCACCATTGTCAAAATGTACATGGTGACTTTAACTACCAGAATGGGAATATAAATTCATTCCGTGTCTACAGTAGGTGTATGTGCCTGATCCTATCCTCCTTTTCCTGATAATGAATTCTGCCAGTACTCATATGTGGGGGTAGAAAATTGTGACTACCTCCTGCTTGTCATTGGAGCTTTCCAATTGACATCTCCGGGTGATACCAAACAAGACTGTTGGCTAGCCTGATTAATTGCAGGTGTATGTTCCTATTGATTGCTCTCAACCATGTTTAATTGGAGAGTTTCTTTGGTTGCAGTCAGATGATCTTGCTGACTAGCTGATGAATTATAAACAGTTGTATATAACTGCCTATAATACTCCACCAGAATTGCCTGGCGGGATTGGCGTATTACTGCCAGACGGGTCTGCTGGGCAGTAAAATCAGGACGAACGGGTGTATATGCCCGCTCATTATTTTCCATCAAGTTAGCTTGATGGACTTCTCTAGAGGGGGCATAAGTATGAAACTGCTCCCTGTTGTTCGAATTTCACCTCTGGCGGTTCTTCTTGCGTGCTTGGGTCTGAGGAACCTGAGCTGAACCCCTAAATTTGATACCCTCATCATGTTGAGGGTGCACTACCGCACGAGTCTGGCGGTGATTATTTATGGGATCCCTTAGAAAGGACTTATATCTTCTTGAATTGAGGCCTTGGGTGACTTCTTCCTTTGCCTCCCTATAATATGGGAGATACTAGTGATTGTGTTCTGCGGATAACGACCCGAAATAGTTAGAGACGGTGGTTGGAACCACTTACTTCTTGACCACTGATCGTCGTTGTCCGAACAACGAGGGTGAGTTATTAACTTGGAGGGCTTGTCGAGCGGCCTCCAGAGTTTGGATGGTACTGTGTTGACGGTATTCCCTCACCAATGCATTTGAGACCCAACGTTGAAGACGCTGATAGGTATGGTATTTAGAGAATATTTTTTATGTATTTGAGGTTCTTCATCGATAACGAATCATCCATATTTATTATATATTATTATTCAATGGTATCCTTTAACAAATTATAGAGAAATCTCTTGGTCATTTTAGTAACCATAATGGTTTTAAAGCCACTCAGTGGGGCACTTGAATTTTATTGTCGTTCAGAAAGACATGTATTATTTTAGAGTTGGGATCGTACCCGCAGATGGGCTACCTACGTATCCTTTCTAAAAAGAAAGGAATCATAACCGACGTAGTTCGATAGGAAGGATATAGTTTAAAGTCATATGGGATGGAAAATAATTAAATAAAATATGGGCTTGAACCTTAGAAAGGCTTCCTACACACTCTACTTTTAAGGCATAGATCAAAGTCCACATAGTTCGAGTGAAGAAGTATGATGTTAATGAATGATTAATGGCCCAAAGAGAGATGTTGTAATTACTTTTACACTCTATGCTCATGTGAGTCATTCTCGGTGTGAGAAACAAGAGGTATCAGTAAAACTGACGATTGTGACACGAAAGATGCAATCATAAGAAATGATGTGGGGATTATATATGTATGACTTCCCAAGAGCAGGGTCCATAAAGGTATTTTTACTTTATAGAGATTTGAGATTTTAACCCGGGACATACTCCTGAAATGGAAGCCCAAATTAAGAAAGACTTATGATTGGGTTTTACTCCTAAGAAGGATGCCCAAATCAAAAGAAATTAATACTGGGGATTACACCTAAGAAGGATTCCAAATTAAGGGAAATTGTGATTTGGGACTTTTTCCTGAGAAGGAGGCCCATATTAAGAGGACTTGTAATTTGGGTCTTACTCCTGAGAAGGAGGCCCAATGAATTCCTCTCAGATAAGGATTCCAACAAAGGAACCATTCCACAAATAGATTTAAAGAGGGTTTTGAAGGCTATCTTTGAAGAGGATAGGTGGATTTGAAGAAAGGAGGTGTGCAAGTATTGTTATGGCGCACAAGTCCTGGTCGCGCAAGTATAATTGCGTGACATGAGTCACCTTGGCCAACTAAAGAATCCATAGGGTTATACTTGGGAAACTTTGAACTCAAGCCCTTAGTATCATCCCTAGAGGCTTCCAGAAGGGTGGTGCGCAAGTTCCCTTGAGAGGGAAAGGCAGCGCGAAAGTCTCTTTACTTCTCTTAAGGGCTGGACACATAGGCGTGCAAGTATTGATGAGTTCTTATACTTAGTCCTTATTCTTCCACTTTAGAGCTTCCATTCAAGGTAAATAATTACCTTAGAAGTGTTCAGAAGACGTCAGACAAAGACTTGGGTGACCAGATCTTGAATCCGAGTTTTGGAAAATTCTCTCTTTAAATGGGGGCCCACAAGGGCTATTTATAGGCCACTAAACACCTTGTCCAAAACAAATAGGGCACGCAAGTGACTTTCACAACCAAAATGTGGCACGCAAGTGACTTGCGCGACCAGAAAGAAACCTGCACGACCCATTCTTAAAGGTTTCCTTGTTCGTGCCTTTGTCAATTTTTGATATTCTTTAAAGGATGAATCTCTTTGTGCTTAAGGTATTTACCATTTCCATTCGTTAGAATCTGTGATGGAAAGGAGCATCAACGGAAAGATAATCTTTTCCATCAGCTGACATATGAGGTATGTGTTGTTTTTTTATCATAAAATTAGTAATTACTTATAGTATTTTCATACACATACCATATATACAAGTATCTAAAATCCAAGGAATAACTACAAGGGAAAGAAAAAATTCAACTTCCAACACCTTTAGATACTCCCTAAGAATCTGGTGGGGTAACAAAGATATCATATGTTTTTTCTATATTAGATGATTATTATAATTTTTAAATGTGTACTAATATATGTAGAAGATATTGTATATTAAATATTTTTAAATATGACATCATGGATGTTGTAAAGGGTGATATTCCCTATGTACTCATGTTGTAGTTACTTTCTATGTAAGTAAATTTCAATTATTTAGTTATTTTATTTAACATATGTTATTTTGACTTAATTAATTAATTTTATAATTATTTATATCCATAATAATTGAATACAACATGGTTTATATTATTTTCTTGGTTTTATGGACCCAATATACATTTCATAATATGTGAAATACATAAACCAGGAATACATAATGGTGTATGTATCTGAAATATTAAATAACACATAGATTAGATGTTGGTTTTTTCCATTACTAATATGGTAAGAACAAATATATAATTATGAACCTCTATGAATTATACTATTGTTAAGGATAGTTTTTTTATATTTTAGTGTATATTGGATGTTATTCATATCTTTCCCAAAATAATGTAAAGCAGATTGGTTAGTATATTTATTAGAATGTGTCTTAAAGAAGATTAAGCAAGTTGTTAAGGAATTAAATTTTACTTTATTATTTTAGTTCTTTAATCTTTATATTTTCATTTAACATTAGTTTTGATAGTTAATATTTGAAATTACAATAGTTCATGTATTTATTCAACTGGGCTCAAAATTTAATAGTGGAACTAAAAATGTAAATATGTGAAAGTTCAGGTAGATAACTTTTATATCTGTGAATAATAATTTTTTCTTACATATCAAGCGTTTTATTTATATATATATTATTTAATTAACAAATTTTCATCATAAAAAATGGAATTTTGAATGTGGATATTATGTTTTATGATTAATGTATGAGATAATCTTTACTAGAACAATAATATAGTTTAAAACAGTTTGTTTCATTATAAATATTATAATTTTAAAAAATGTGTTATTTTCTAAATTCATATCACTTTATTTTTTCATTTTTTGATGATGTTTCTATTTATACATATAATTTCATGAAACAACTTTAAAAATTATTTAGAAAATATTTTCTAAGTTTGACTAATTTGGATATTTAGTTTAATTTAGCTATATATTTTAAAAAATACAATGAATGTTCTCAAGGATTTTTTCTACTCTTGTTCAATTTCAGATGTTTAGTGATTTATTTTATGTTTATGGGTCTAGAATTATGTAATTTTAGAATATTTTAAAAAAAATATACTTTGACCACTAGTTTTATATTAAAAAAATGTCAAAAATCCATCTTGGTAGGACTTACTCATCCATTTTTTATAAAAATGGCATGGAAAGTTGAGTATAAAGGCTTTACCTATTGGTTTTAATGAAAACTAACTTGGAAAATACTTTTATATTATGAAGTATAGAAGTAATTCTACATTGGTTTTACTAAGAACATGTGTTTATATCCTTAATACTCAGTTTTAAAAATCGTTTTTCTCAAAAACTGACATGAAAATCCTTTCAGAAGCGCTTTTGATGTTGGTATTTAGTAAAACTGATGTTGAAGGAATTATATATTTCAACTTTTAAAAGGGTTTCCAACATCAGTTTTCATAAACCAATGTTTAATGTTCCAATATCTATGTCTCATGTATTAACATCACTTCCTAACAAATGTTTAAAGGTAAATAATAGATATTAAAGGTATTTTTTCTACTTGTGTTAGTGTTCCTCTCATCAATTAGTAATTTTGTAGTCTATCATATCAAGCATATCACATATGACTCTTAGATAGTTGAGTAGAAAACTCATTTCCTAAAACCATTATATAGATAAAAATAAACTCTATTAATATTGCATCATAAATCTTAGGGTAACCTAACTATATACTACTAAATGCTCAAACTAAGATATAGTTACCTTAATCATAGAATTAAACACATACACTTGTTCTTGCACAAGGAAAAAATGGAACCCAATTTATCCAGAACTCACCATTTTAAAAGATTGAGGTCCAGAAATTTTTTTATTTTGAAGGAATATCACTCTTAGAATTTTAGGGGTTTAATTATTCTCCCTAAATTAATATACATAATATGAAAATTAAATACATAAAAATTTCTTCTGAGGAAATCTTTATCATCTCATGATTCATTACTATGTGTATGAAATCTTTAATAAACTTATTTTTTAAAATATCTATTTCATTTATCAAATTAATATGTTCAAACCATATTAATGTGTATGTATTTATATAAATCACGGATCGTTTTATTCATAAAAATTGAATACAAATGTTTTTATACATATCCCAATGTATCTCATGCATATGGTACATGAAACAATTACATGTAAAGTATTAAAGCTATATAAAACAAAAAAAGTCCTTATGTGATTATTCATGGAGTGACAACTAGCCAACCTCAAATTTTCTTTGATAAGGAATAAACATCAAGGATAGTGATTAGTTAGACCCAAAGTCCCTCTACCTAGTATTCTTTAATCACGAGAGATCTCAATTCAAACATGTAATTCATGATATGCAAATTTTATAAGAAACAATTTGTAACATAAATTAAAAAATTCATAATATTCACATCATATAAACATTTTAAATACATGAATAATTAAAGTTGAATAGATAAATAAATAGAAATCTTACTTATTTCCCTAAACATGAGATTTTAATATGAGCATTTCATATTCAATTTGACCATAGAAATATTCCTTTTATAATTAATAACACATATTTTTTATAAAAATACAAATAAACTATTCATTGTTTTGCACAAAATATTTTTTTTATATTTTGTCATATGTCGTATTTTATGGTAGATAATATATATCATATGTCATGGTTTAATAAATTCTTAGAATAAGTGTTATCATAGATGGCCTATCATAATTTATGACAAGCACTATCATATATCATTGTTCATCAAATTAACTATATCAAACCCAAAAATATCACCTATATTGTAACACTTTGATATTTTTAAAAGAACATTATGTTTGATATCTTATGTTACACAGAACACCGAGATTAAACAAATAATTAAATATTATTATTATTTTGTGATAGTTATCACCAATCCATTATTATAGAGATAATTAATGAGAATAACTAAATAATGAAAATATGGTTTAAAAATTTTATAAAATTAATTTTTTGGTTTCCGATTAATTATAAAATAAAATAAAAACAAATTGAACATAAAGGATGTGTTTTTATAGAATATCTATTTTATGACCACAATATAATTTTATCTTAATTATAACAATTGATGAAATATATTAATTAAATTTATATGTTTTATATCTAATAATTTTTTTTAAATTCATCTAATAATTTTGATAAGTGTGTGATATTAATAAATCCAATCTAAAGGATAAAAGGCTATTTTTTATAAAAGGAAATTTTGTCACCTTTTAATAACGTACCTATTTTAAAACTAAATTTTGACACTTTCATAAATTTTATTTGACAAAATAAAATTCATTTTTTAAATTGTGGGATCAAAATTATCTTATGGTGAACTTTTTTTATTTTTTGAAGGTGTTCCATGTTTTTGAAGAATATGGAAGAATACTGAATTTTATTTAAAAACTGCATTTTCAACAAATTTATTTTATATAGTAAAATTATATTTTAAATTTATTTTAGAATATATTTATTTAAATTATAAATAAATAAATCTAATTTTGGTCATTTTTATCAATTTAACATTGAAATTTGATATAAAAACATTTCAAACTTTTGAGCATTTGAACATTAAGAACCAACTTTCCAATTGTGTCTCTGAGATTAATTTTAAATCTTGTTTTTTCAATCATGGGAATTGAATTTGGTAAAATGTGTTGCGTATTTTTAATATTAGGGTCTAAATTTTGTTTTAATTTCATTTTAATTTTTATACAAAAAAAGTTTACCATGGAAAAAAATGATATACAATGGTATAGGTAAAATAATGAAATGGGTTCAAGTTGAAAGTTAAAGGATTATAATACCTAAAAATTACAACATTTAATGGGTTTTTTAGGTATTTACAAACCATAACCAGAATTTTCAACATTAATTGTCATTAAAAGTCTTGTAAATTAATACCACTATGATGTGGTTGGAATTAATTATAAAATAATCATTATTTAATCACATTTAACCACCCATCATAAAATATTAATACCACACCATTTCTCCTTAAAATACTTTAGGATCCTCAAATATATACCAAAATATCTCCTTTACACTCTACCCATGTCCAAGTGATATTGGTATCACCCAAAGACCAATTCCAAGTTCTTTAAGGGATCCTTCAAGGAGGTGATATTCAGTAGTTAATTTTCTCAAAACACCTCTGTTAATATCTTTTCCACTTATACTTTCTTCTCACCTCCCTAAACCATAAAGCCATAATAATTCTAGAATATTTATATATTATAATTTTATTTTGATAATATAATATCATATATACATCCATTTTATTACCTCCTCTTATTCAAATAAACAAAACCATTCTCCAAATTATGGTGATTAACCATCTCAGTGAATAATGGTTTTGTTTGGTTTCCAATATCACCTTCAAGAATTGTATTAAAAGTATTATTATGGTTAAAAAATATTTAAATGGTCATATTATGACCTATTTCATGATCTTTAACAAACATATAAATATAATTCTAAATAAAATGACACTAAATCTTGATGTTTGGAAAACCCACCAAAATAAACTAAACATTTATCATTAGCATTATATAAAATGAATCATCCTCATGTAAGAAAACAAATTATAAATAGTCCCATTTAAAAAAAATTAAGTGAATGAATACCATTTAATTTAACATCAAGATTTTTATTTCTATTGTAAAAGAAATCCCTAAATATACAAAAAGAACCTGATCATGAAAATATGAAAAGAGTGCACCCAGAATAATGAAAATAATTATATATTATTAATGAATGGTTGGTAAGATGTTATAAAATTATATGATATGATATTATAAATATTATTATATTTATGAAATGATTTAATAAATTTTTTTATACAATTATACAGGAGGATGATGTAAAAAACTAATGGAAAGTATGAGGTAAGGGATTTTTCATCTCACTTTTACTTCTGTGAGATATATTCCTTAATCACCACTTATTTTCTGTGAGTTCTGAATTTAATGACCTTTGATATATCATATCATGAATATCATTATCTTAAGGGTATTAAATGTTTCATTTAATAATTATTACTTTTATAGGGAATATGATTCAACTGATTACAAGTCATAAGGGAATTCCTAACCCAATTTCCATTCAATTAGTATGATTAGTTCTCCCAATACAAATTTTTATTAATTGGATAATTTGTATTATTTATTCATTTGAGGAATTTATTGGACTTAATAACTGATGGTTTTATCCCACAATAGACCCTTTATTCATTGATAGGTATCATGAGACAAACCAGTTTGGGTTTTGGTCAAGGCCTTACACATTTATTTTCATATGTCTTGGTTGAGTCCTTGATGATATGTTTGTGATATATGGTATTATGTATTTCATTATTATAAAACTATTTATTAGTTTCCATCTGATTGTTTTTATTTCTTATAGTATCCACAGATATGATTCAAGCTCATGTGATTATTCTATATGGAATTATTTGATCATAATTTACTCATTCCATATTATTTATATTCATACTAAAGTAATTAAATAAATGGCATAAGTTTTTATTTATTTAACTTTCCATAATTATTTTTGGATTCTTTATGATAGATTCATCCATATACATACCCTTACTGAGAATTTCATCTCACCACTTTACTATGTTTTACTTTTCCCAAGGATGCCTATAAGTTTATTACAATTGATGTTTAGGGTTAAGATAGGAGAATAATGTTGTCCTCAAATGATTATCTATACTGTATTTTTTATTCTCAAATGTAATGTAAGGTTCAAGTATGCATCTGGAGTTCCAAAATTACTAAAATGTTTGGTCCTTTAGGATGTGATTCCTTGTACACTGTGCCAATGTAGTAAAGTAACCACTGAGTCTGGGCTACTAGGTTTGGGGTTGTTATATTTGAAATTAGAGTAAGTTTAGTAGAAAACTTGGTAACTAGATTGTAACACCCCAAGGTTTTGTGATTTTTTTCAAATTAATTGAAATCGTTGGATATTTTTCATTTCACACGACATTGAATAGACCTTTTGTTATATGAAAGAAAAATGTTTGGATTTAATTATATGCCACACCAAGTTAATCTTTCACTACATGCAACATGTAGATTGACTTTTGGTACACACAAAACGGTGTTTCTCTTGTGTTACACACAAGGATGATTTTATTTTATAGCTTTGGTTACACGCAATGCTGAGTTCTACCAAACTATAATACACTACTAATATTGTTATAGTTACAACATATCTGTTGGAATGGAAGTTATGAATTATAGTAACTAAAGTAAAAAATATAATTTACACATGTATAAAAACGGATTCCTTTGGTTATCAATTAGATAGAAATTAAAGTAAGTATTATTTAAAATAATTAAATTCATTTTGTAAGAAAACTATTTTTATATGTTCAAACACAATTTTATCTCAATAAAAAAACCAATTTTGATGAATATTTTCGAAAACATTTACATATTATATATGTAATCAAATTTTTTGACACCCTTTCAATAGATTTTATAAGAATAATATAGGTATAAATCCAATTATATGAATAAAAAGAGGTATTTTTCTAAAAGGTAATTTCAAAGCCTTTTAATGGAAAACTATTAGAAATTTAATTTTTGATAGTTTTATAATTTTTATTTGAAAAAAATAGATTAAATTTTGAAATAATAATATTAAAATTTAATTTGGGTTAAATTTTGGTATTTTTCTGAGAAGTTCTATTTTTTTATGAATAATGAAAAATACTGAATTTTAATTGAAAACTTATTTTTTATCAAATTTAATTTTCTAGTTAAATTATATTTTTAGTTGGTTTAATAGTTAATTTAGATAAATTTTAAATAAATTAATCTAATTAATTCCATTTTAATCAATAACTCACTGAAATTGGATATGAAAAAAAATTAAACTTTTGAACATTTTCACTTTAAAAAACTTGTTGTTTCATCTTGTCTGCGAGATTAATTTTAAATTAATTTCTACCACTTCTGTGATTAGAATTTGGAAAAATGGATTCCATATTTTTAATAATAATAATTTCTAATTTTTAATAATTTAAACATAGTTTTTGACCAAAAATATTATTAAAAGTAATTAAAATTAATTACAATGATTAAGGTAAAAAACAAAATTACTTAGTGGTTAAACTTTAATTTAAGGACCAAATAACCTAAACACACCTTAAAAATAAATTTTATGGACATATTTAAACAATTTATTATAATTTATCAAAAATTTAAAATTATTGAAGGCACATTATGTAACTGAGACCTCTCAATAGTGTCTATCATTTTATATTTACAAGAATGTCACTCCTCCTCCACTATAAAAAGGGCAATCACCCCCCTCACTTCTTCACACCTATGAATCCATTAGGATTATTCAAACCAAACAAAATAATCTCTAAAATTCCATCCTATCCTTATAGAATCCCCAATTTTTTCATAAATCAAACTAATTTATTCAATTTTTGAAAACAAAAAGAATTATCCAAAGAAGAGGTAACATACTTCAACAAGTACTTTTGTTTTATTTTCATTCTCTATCCCCTAAATTATTCTTATTAAAATCTTATATAATAACATAAGTATCCTAAATATAATTATATATTTTAATGTTAAGTTTTATACCTACAATCACACATACTTCCATCAAACGGGATACACAATCATCATTCGTGTGTACGGCGGACTACCACCTCACAAACCGATGTCATTCGTTCTTCTATTACCACCTCTCATGGTTATAAATAAGGAAGGAATTGTGATTTTATATGATATATATTATATTTATGATTTATTTTTACTTATTTTATTATTATATAACGGATACCTTCATGCTTTCCATTTTTTGGGAATCCAATAACTTCATTTTTAAACGTGTGGACTACTGCCTCCTCAAAGCAATATGATTCATTTACACTTTATAAGGATTGTATTAAGTATAAGTATAGTAAATGTATTTTATATGAATGAAATTAAAATTATAATAGTATTATAATACATATATATACATATATTTTATTTACTTTCCTTCTTTCAATACGACAAGAAATAGAAAACAGTGTTCATGCGTTTGTATGACCTACCGTCTCCAAGAACGGTGTATTCCATTTCATATTTCTATATTTAATAAAATATTATTAATAATTATATAATGAATATATATGATATTTATATCAGGTTTTACATTTTTAATGTAATTAAATAATTATATGTGTAAGAGGATCAAGAATAACATGTCGAAACATATAAGAAAAAACAAAGTTAAAACTACCCAAAACGTATATTTAAGATGAAATTGTTAATAAATGGTTTATATAAAGTCATAAAAAATATATGGTATTATATATAATAATATGGTTTCTTGGTAGATTTATTATAAAATTATATTTATTATATAGGAGTTTTTAACATGTATGAAGAAAATAAAGACTTAAGGTAAGGGTTTTCTCATCCCGCTTTTATTTTAGACAGACATATGCCTTATTCACCACTCATTTCTTTTCATGATGAATATATACTTAACATGAATTAATTATATGATTACTATTTAAAAAAATTGGGTATTCAAATATCCACTTTATTATATTTCTTTTATAGGTTTTATGGTTCAAAAGTTACCAATTCATTAAATTAATTTTTGTCTCAATTTTGATTCTTGGAGATACATGTCATGTTATGTGCCTATAATTTTCTATGGGGTGTATATACTACACTTTAACATGTTTCATCATTAATATTATTCTTTTAATGATATTTCAATCTTTAGGTAATGTAATCCCCTCATGGGTATTATGATTCAATGTTTCCAAAGTGGTAATAGTTTATTGCTTCAATCTCATCATTTATCGGGATTGTTTAGGATTATGCTTCCATAAAGGAAATATTATTATCTATATCTCAATATCTCTGACGAATTTTATTCTCCTATATTTATTCATGATATCTTAATGTATTTGTACCATTTTTTTACTCTTTGAAACTTAAGATAACTAAGAAAGTGTTTTTATGAAAATATAACATCATTTCTCTCTTCAATCAGGAATCTCTATTATTCAAAAAATAGATTTTCTAAAAAAATAATTTTTTAAATGAAAGTTTAAAAAAATTAAAATAAAATGATTTTAATTACTTTTAAATCTTAATTTATTATTTTTCAAAGTTATTTTCAAAATAATATATTTTCAAAATGTTTTCAATATTCCTTTATAAGTTTTTAAAGTTATTTTCCAAGAAAAGGTTTTCAAAATGTTTTCAATATTCCTTCATAAGTTTTCAAAATTATTTTCAAATAAATATTTTTCAAAATGTTTTCCATATTAATTTATAATTTTATAAATTTATTTTCAAAAAAAAAAGGTTTTATAAATTCTTTCAAGATTCCATTATAATTTTTCAATGGCATTTTCAATGAAAAATGCTTTATGTTTAAGAAGTGTTTTAAATGATTTTAAAATCTTCCTTTATATGTTTTAAAAAGGTTTTTTTCAAAGAAAACGATTTCAATTATTTCAAATATTATTTTAAAAATTTTGAAAGTTGTTTAAAAAAAATGGTTTTAAAAAAGTTTTAGGTTTAAAAAGTGTTTTCAAAGAGGAAATGATATTTTCCTCTAAAAATGTTTTAAATGATTTTTAAAGATTAATTTATAAGTTTTCAAAGTATTTTTCAAAGCAAATGGTTTTTAAAATATTTTATGTCTTAAAATTTGATTTAAAAAAAGGTTATTTCCCTTAAAAAATTATCTAAGTGATCTTTCAAAACCCTCCTCCATCTAAGATGGCATATTTGATATAGTTTATGATTTATTAGGAATACGATCTAAAGAAATCATTCTTATTCTTTCTTTTAGTGGTTTCTTTTTATGATGAAAAGTTTCTTATGACACCCATTTCTCTTCCACAGGTTCTAACATAATAAAAATTTTATGAAACTCACTTCTTTTCATGGGATATTCTATTATCAAATGATTATGAGACCTATCTAATTTTCATAAGTTATGATAGGATTAAGTTCTTATAATACCAATTTCATTTCACTGGTTATGATATTATAAATGTTTGTGAAATTTTACAATACATATGTATGATTTAATTATACGATGGGTGGGACCCATAACTCTCTCCAATGCACTTGGTAACAATGGATGACTCATCATTATATATGTTATGTTTGAACCTGATTACATTTTAACAATGTTATGAGTGAACCTTATTATATGTTCACAATATTATACATAAACCTAATTACATGTTCAAAGTGTTATGGGTGAACCTAACTACATGTTCACAATGTTATGAGTAATCCTAATTACATGTTCACAATAATATGTGTGAACTAGATTACATGTTCACAATGTTATGCGTGAACATGATTACATGTTCCCGATGTTATGAAAGGACCTAGTTTCATATCAATATCATTATGCATAAACCTGATTATATGTTCACAATGTTATGCATGAACCTAATTACTTGTTCACAATATTATGTTTGGACCTAATTACATGTTCACAATGTTATGCACAAACCTAATTAAATTTTCACAATGTTATTCATGAACCTGATTACATGTTCCCAATGCTATTCATAATCCTGGTTGCATGTCCATAAGTTCATGTAAGGTCATGATTTCATGTCCTGAACCTAATTAGTGAACCGGTTTCTATTTACACATGGTCACAATGTTATACTTTGATATGTATTCCACAATTTTTTATATTATTCCAATTTTAATCTATAATGAATCACGTTCTTTTATTTTCTTATGATTCATGTCTTATTAACATCAAATATTTATTCCATTATTCATGTTTATGATCTTTCATATATAGGTTATGAACTTCTAAAGATAAGATCATGTTCTCATACCCTTACGCTCTTTTCATTCTTACATATCTCCCTTGTTTACCCTTAATATTTATTTGATCTCATCCCTTTCTTATATTTCATTCCCTAAGGTTATAAATAAAGGTTTTAAGTAGGAGTACTAAAGGGTGAGATATTTAAGGGAAATGATGAAGATAGTTCACCAATATGAAAAATTATGGTTTCAAGTTTCCTAAGACACTGAACTATTATGGTCCTTGGGCATGTATTTTTGTAATGTGTTGAATATTTATCTAAAATGATGGAATATCAATGTATGTTAAACCTGGGCTTCTACTGTTGGTGTCAAAGGAAAGGTTTAGTCAACCTTTGTAAACTTTGATGATAAAGCTTTAGTGAGATCCCTATGTATGTTTATAAGGATATGTCTTGGGATGTCTCTAAAGATAAGACTAAGGTTTCATGTATTTAATAAAATGTGTCATAATTTAGATATCATACAAGTGATTTATCATGATTATGTTTTTTTTCGCTCTGATAAGTGTTGATCACACTATGCTTTATAGTTTTATTCAATGGTGGGAACCAAAAGGAATTGGATTAACATTGAATGTTTTAGATGTTGACAGTTTGGGAATTATACAAATAGATGACCTATGTGGAAATCTCATGAAGAGAATATGGAAGGTCGTCCGAGTATTGGTTATACTTCTAAGAATAAAGAGATTACAAACAACTTGTGAAAGGTAAGGTATGTTCTAAGTATATTATTTACACTAAAAATAATAAGAATTATTAGATTTATGTTGATAAACCTTAAGTCATGATTCATATTTTGTATTATTATAAAGGGGTATTAAGGAATAATATGTTAAAGCCTCTGTAATAGTTTAATAATAAATTTGGATGATTGGAGTGTATATGTTTTGGAATTCAAAGATTATGTTATACGAATCATGAAATATATAAATATTTTTAGCATATGTTTTTAATTAATTATTTAAAATGATATGTTTAATGTAATAGATGACTTATAAAAGGGACTTAATGGAAAGGTTATATTTTTATTAAGGTACGGTAACCCATAATATGTTCGTGAGGAAGAGAAAAATATATTTACTATGGAAACAGAGGTGATGGTATGGATAATGTAAATTGGAAAGTATTTATAACATTGTTTCTGATAAAGGATTTTTTGAAGAAGTGGTCTATATTATCATGGATGAAGTTTAAAAAAAAATTGGATTTAAGGAATATATCCAATAATATTTGAAATAAGAAATAATTCATGTTTTCAATTAGGTTTTATGGTAATTTAGGTTACTAAAATTCTTAAATATAATACATCATAAAGGTATTCACATATTTGGAATGTGACAACAAAGATATACCTTATGATATACGTGTGATCATTGCTAATCTGATCTAGTGAACTTATTTCTAAAGTTTTTTATTTTCAACATTCATAAGTGTAATAAGGTTAACATTTTTTGAAATGGTTTAAGTTAAACTTTATATAATTTTTTATATATTAGAGTATTATCTCCCCATATGTGGATTTATTCATATTTGATAACTTGTGGTAACCTTTTTGCTTTGATAAAAACAAATGGAAGGAACTATAATTATATTTATGGATATCATGATCTTTTAAGGCTTCAAGAATGAAAAATTAAACTTAATTTTTTGGAATAACAGATGAAGTGGAAATTGATCAAGGCACAACAAATGGTGAGGTTCTTCTGAAATCGTGTAAGTATATATTCTCATGAAAATTATTTAACTTTAGAAAAAGGGATCTTGAAATAAAATTTTGTCTCGTTATCATAATTTTTTATGACATCAATGACCTTTATCAACACAATTAGAGTTATGGATTTGTGATCATTAACTTATATCTAACCATGTTCTCTATCACTCTCCATAAAAACTTGGTAATCATATTTCTCTTCCATGTCCATCTTTTCACTTTCCACCTATGTTCTCTAATATGGAAACCTTCTTATGAGTTACTTTGGGTTGCCATTATATTTCTAAATTTCCCTTCTTAAATTAAATATTAGTATTAATTTTTATGATGTGGGTTTCTATGAAAAGAAATTTAAAGTATTAAACTATTGAGAACCCATTTTAATTTCAAGGTTAAAATTAATTTTCAAGGGGGAAGAATGCAAGACCTCAAAATTTTGTGAAAAAAATAAAATTAATTTAAGATTTTTGACATTTTTCATTTCACACAACATTTAATGTATCTTTTTTATATGAAATTTCTATTTAAATATTGCATTATACACATCACCAAGTTAAGATTACCCTACATGAAACACTTATATTAATGTTTGGTACACTAAACACTATGTTTGTATTATGTTAGAAACAATGTTAATTTCTTTTTATAGCTTGAATTACATGCAAGACCAAGTTATACTAAACTACAATATACTATTAATATTGTTATAGTTACCGCCTAGTAGTTGGAATGGAATTTATGAATAATACTAAATAAAGTGATAAAATATTATTTACACATATATAAAAAGAAAGGCATTTTGTTATCAATTAATTAGAAATGAATGTAAGAACTATTTAAAAATAAAGAAATTTCTTTTCTAATAAAACTATTTCTCTATGTACAAACACCATTTTATCTCAACAAATAAAAAAACCCACTTTTAATTAATTTTTTTAAATATATATATATATATATATATATTATTTAATAATTTTTTTATTATAATCTAATATTTTTTATATTCATAGGATAAGTATAAATAAAATTACTTTTCTAAAAAATTGACCTTTAACTGGGATAGAAATGGCCTTTATCTGCACTAGAGAAGTACAGACTACCTGAGTGAGATTAAAAGCCCTCATATTTTACTAGCACTAAAAGGTACTACTAAAGAGGAACTTTATTGGTGCTAAAAAACTTATAATAAATGGGCACTTTATCATTGAATTTATAAGCACTAGTGAATAACCACAATTACCAGTTCTTTTTTTGGCACCACTAAAATCCCCACTTATCAGCGCTTATAGAAGCGCTATTAAATGTAATTTTATCCATACTTATGTATGTACTAATAAATAGTATTTTATCAATGCTTATAAATGCACTGATAATGGGTTCCTTTATCATTTCTTTTAAAAGTGATGATAAATGGGTCCTTTATTATCACTTTTAAAAGAACTGATAAAGGTCTATACTGCAATGTATTGTAACAGCACACTGTAGCACTAGTGAAATGTGCTATAATAGCACACTATAAAATCATAAACATGCCAGATATCAATAAAAACAATTACCAATATATATTTTAAATTAAATTAATTTTACAACACAAATATAAGAAAAAAAACATTGTATTATAGACATTTCAAGCATTGGTTTATATAATTACATAAAGGAAAATTATTACATGAATTAAAAAACAACAATGTTTCTTTGTATTTTAATCCTAACCCCAACTCATTCTATTGTTAAAAAAACACCCCCGGTCGAAAAAAATAACACACCTGTATAAGAAAAAAATCTCATGTTGGTAATAATATAAAGAAATAAATTGATAGATAGTGTTAATTTTACTAAAATTGATGTTAATTTCAAAAAAAATGATGCACTTGGAGTCATACCGATCACACTATGCACTGGATAGATGTGAGGCTAATTCCAACACATCTCAAATGACATTTGGATCATTTTCCTAATGTATCAAAGTAATATGAATGTTTTTTCTCTGTTTTGAGTACATTAGTTGTCTTTTTTACTTAAATTTCATTTTAAACTGAAAACACACACATTGAATCATTATAAACACATACTGTATTGATTTGATGTGAAATATATTCCTAAATTTTATATATGAATTATAAATCTTTTTCCTAAATTATCAAGAAAATATGAGCATGTTTGATCAGTTTTTAGTGAGTGACATGCTTTGAACTAACATATTGATTTTAAAATGATAACAGACACTTTGAGCCATATTGGGCACAACGTGTATCATATTGAGGTGTGGATACTTCCTAAAAATAAAAAATTAATTATGGATAATTTTTGTAAAGTATCAAAACAATTCGAAGGTCTTTTCTTGGTTTTGAGTATTTCATCTTTTCATTTCACTGAAATTGATGTCAATTTTAAATAAAAATACACACTATTAGTCATACCAGTCACATCATGGGTAGGATTGAGGTGTGGATGATTCCTACTTGTATAAAATTTTATATGGATCATTTTACTAAAGTATCAAAATAATATGAATGTGTTTTATTGGTTTTGAGTGCGTCAATTTTTTATTTTACTAAAATGACATTTTAAATTGTAAACATGTACTTCAACTCATTACAATAACATTGTATATTATTTTCATGTGAGAAAAATTCCTAAAAATAAAAAATTAATTATGAATCATTTTACTAAATTATAAAAAAAACCTTGTGTGTGTTTGATCATTTTTCAATGAGTGACACTTTTTGAACTAAAATATCGATTTTAAACTGATAACAGACACTTTGAGTAATACCAGGCATGTCGTGTGTTGGATTGAGTTGTGTTTGATCCCTAAATGTTAAAAATAACATATGGATCATTTCTATAAACTATAAAAAAATATGAATGTGTTTTCTTGGTTTTGAGTGTGTTATTTGACCATTTTACTAAAATTTATGTCAATTTAAAAAAAATGACGCACTTGGAGTCATACCGATCCCACCATGCATACGATTTAGGTGAGGATGATTCTTACACTTCCAAAATTACTTATGGGTTATTTTTCTAAATAATAAAAATAACATGAATGTTTTTTTTTATTTTTAAGTGTGTCGCTTGTTTTTTTACTAAAATTTTATTTTAAAATTGAAACACACACTTTGACTCATACCGATCACATTTTGTATCAGTTTGACATGATAATAATTAGTACACATCATAAATGAAATATGAATCAATGATGTAAATTATCAAGAAAAACTAAGAGCATTTTCTCATTTTTCAGTGAGTGAAAATTTTTGAACAACAATATCAATTTCAAACTGAGAACATATAAATTGAGTCATATCGGGAACATGGTGTATTGGATTAAGGTCCGGTTGATTCCTACACATCACATAAAAAAAACCTCGATTTTCATAAATTAACATTACATAACTTTTCTGGATTACTTAAAACATTATACAAATAGATTCCCAAATATCATATTAGTCCAGTGCATTTGGAAATAAAGAAAACATAAATACTAATACATAAGTGAGATACATTGTCTCCCACAAGGTTATTCTTGACTATAACCCTTCTTAGACACATCAAACATAATACACATCTTCATAACATGGGGAATAAAGCATAAAAATGGGTGATATTTAATGCTCATTAAGGTTAAACAATGGATATATGTAAGAATAATAATGAGAATAAGGGTATGAGTACATGATTAGGACTATATAAGATCATGCCCTTCATATCAAATATAGTATACATGAAACATGGAATAAATATTAGCAGTTCATAAGACATGAATCATAAATAAATAATGAACACAATCCACAACCACATAACATAGGAATAAAACATAGAATTTTGGAAAACACAAATGTATATAATATGATTTTCATAGTAGACAAATCATTTCTACCAAGACCATATTTGTAGTATGTGTTCAATCCCCATACCATCTTGGTAGTCATGGTTCACTCCCATGGCCATCTTAGTAGCATTATTTCCATCCTCACACCATCTTGGTAGTCATGGTTCACTCTCGTGTCCATCGTAGTAGTCAAGGTTCACTCCAAATACCATGTTAATCTATCTCATGATATATAAATCTTTACCCAATTCCTTGGAGGTAGATATAGGTCTTACCAATCTCATAAATAAATCATATGTACATGTTCCACAAGATTATAAATAATCATATCATAACCCAAGAAATTAAATGCATATTATAAACATGAAATCATATCATAACATTTGAAAAAAATACATGTTTCATAATCATTTCATCATAAACATAACTCGTGAAATGAAATTGGTTTCAAAAGCATATAACTCGTGAAAGAGAAACAAGTTTTATAAGCATCATTCCATCAAAACACAATCCATTCAGAAAAATATTATGAATGTTAAAATTGATTAATTTCCCTATAAAAGAATATTTACCACCAAAATATGTTATTTTAGATGGGAAATAATTTTGAAAGATCTTTTAAAAACATTTCTTGAGGAAAATATCCTTTATGCATTGAAAAAATATATTTAAAACCTAAAAAGTTTAAAAAACCTTTTTCACTAAAAATATATTTGAAAACTAATAAATTAACCATTTAAAACCATAAAAAAATTTAAAATCGTTTTTCCTTGAAAATAGTCTTTAAATATCTTTTGAAAACATTTTTCAAAACATTGTTTATTTAAAACAATAGATTTCTGACAAAAGAGAGAGATAGTCATATTTTACTAAAAAAAGTTATCTTAAGTGACACAGAGTTTAAAAAAGGTACTAATACAAGATTATATCTTGAATTTCATGATTAAAAGAAAATTAATGAGTTTCTTGAGATATTGATCATGATATTTCATTAATTAAAGCATAGTCATAAACAATCTCAAAATGCGATGAGATTGTTTCAATAAATTCTTATCACTTGGTAACCTGGGATCATACTCTCCATGTAATAAAATAAAATTACATGAATATTAAAATATAATTAAAAAATTAGATTCATTATATAACATGTAAAATGTAATTATATACACATTGAAAAAAAATTATGTGCATAACAAAACATGAGTCTCAAAGAAGGCAAATTGAGACAAAACTATTTTACCGATTTGGTATATTTTGAAATGTAAACCCCATGAAAGAAATACCCTAAAATGGATATTTTAATACCCATAAATTTAATTACAAGATACATATAATACATAAATGTTTAGTTCATAATCCCCATATAATAAGTGATTGATGATTAAGGCATGTATCTCAAAGAAATAAAAGTGAGATGAAATTGCATTATATTGTGTCTTGACTCACTTCATACTTATACAATATTCCAATATAATAAAATTAAGTTTATTATAAATATTTATAAAATATAATATTCTCATATCTAATATCATATTTTGTTTTATTATTACCCTCTATTACCCTCTTGTTAACAAACCAATGTTAAGTTTTCACTTCGGGTAATATTTTCTTTGTTCATTGCATGTTTCATAATTTATTATATATTTGGTCTTTATACTTATATCATGATTTCCATAATGCAAACAATTATATAAATATAATTTATATTCAGTAAATTTTTATTATAATTATCATTATAATATATAAGTATGAAATGTAATACACCGTTCATGGAGACAGTAGATCGTACGTATGCATGAACGTTGTTTCTGATTAATTTTCATATTTAAAGATAGAAAGTAAAAGAAATGTATGTGTATATGTGTATATGTATATTATTATTATATTATATTTATTATATCTTATGTATTCACTAAACCCATCTTAATACATTAGATGTTTTGTATGAACAAACCACATCGCTTTCAAAGGGTGGTAGTCTACACTTCCTCAAACAAAATTACCATATAAACATAAAATGGAAAGTATAAAGATATATGCTTTAAAAGAAATAAATAACATTAAATAAATAATTAATATAAAATATTACATATATATATAGAGTTTCCATCAAAATTTCCTCTATGAGAGGTGGTAAAGGAAAAATAAACAATCAACGTTTCATGAGGCAGTAGTTCGTCGTACACGTAAACAGTATGTTTGTAACCCTTTAGATTGATGTTTTTGTAAGTGTAGTTAGAACCCTTAGAATAAAAAATAATATTATATTTAGGATATTTTTTTATCAAATAATTTAATAAATATAGTGGATGTGGTGGAGAAAAAAATAAAATAAATGATCCTGAGAGAAGACGTTACCTCTTCATCGGATAACTCTTTTTAGTTTGTGCCAAAAGACTTCCTTGGATTGATTTATGTCAAAGGTAATGATGATAGAATGAAGGGAGGGTTTTTGAAATTTTATTTGGTAGGTATGGGCTGAACATAAGTGGATTTATATGTGTTAATAATAGATAGAGATGGTGGCCTTTTATAGTGGGGAAGAGTGTCACTCTTGTAAAAATTTTGAAAAGGGAAACCCCACCCACGTTTTTTATTTGAAAGTGGA
Organism: Viscum album; assembly: GCA_963277665.1. Classification (NCBI taxonomy): domain Eukaryota; kingdom Viridiplantae; phylum Streptophyta; class Magnoliopsida; order Santalales; family Viscaceae; genus Viscum; species Viscum album. Next base: position 296,731,156 of record OY728137.1, on the reverse strand, counting down.
TCCAATAATGATTAAAAGCTGATAAAATGGATTATAGGGTCTAAATATATTCATCCAATGTCTTTTAGACAATTTTATAGGTCTTTTTTTGCCTTAATTTAAAGGTTTAGTCCCTTATTAATCTTAATTTAACCTTAATCATTGTAATTAATTTTAATCACTTTCACAAATATTTTTAGTAAAAAAACTATGTTGTACTTTTTAGAAAATATAAATTATTATTATTACAAATATGGAATCCATTTTTATAAATTATAATTATAAAAGTGGTAGAAATTTATTTAAAAAATAATCCCACCGATGGGACGATACTGCGGGTCTTTAAAGTAAAAACGTCCAAAAGTTTGGTAAGTTATTTATACCCAATTTCAAAGTGAAATTGATTAAAATAACCAACATAGGATTAATTGATAAAAATAAGATTTAATTAAAAAAATTAAATCAAATTAAAATATAATTTAACCTTATAAATAAATTTTATGAAAATTCAATTTTGAATTAAAATACGGTATTTTTTGGTATTCATCCAAAAATGATGTTTCTAATAAAACCCAAAAAATTAACCCTAATATAATTTCAAAATTATAAATTCAAAAATGAAAATTATTTATCAAATTTAATTACTAAATGTGTATAAAATTAATTTTATTATTTTTCACAGATGACCATTAAAAGCAGTTCATTTGAGAAAATGGTACTTTTAAACATATAAGGACTTTACCAAAAAAATATATCTTTTATTATAAATTTTTTTTATTTAAATAAAAAAATTATAAAAAATGTTTTAAAAGTAGTTATTACTATTCATATAACTAATTTTAACAGCTAAGTTATAATTATGTCATTTACATGATTATAATAATAAAATGATATTTCATAGAAACATTGGTGTTGCGTCTAACATACCCCAATTCTATGTTCCATGTAACATATGTTGATTCAGTGTCATGTAAAAGTAATGTTTGACTTGGTGAATTTCGAGAAATCAATTAAAATTAATTCATTCGAGGAGAAAAAATGTACCATAAAAACTCAGGGTGTTACATTCAACCCCCCTTAAAATGAATTTCAACCTTTAAATACATCATTCTAGTAAAAAAATGAGGATAATTCTACCTCATCATATCTTCAAGTTCCCATGTATCTTCCTCTAACATGTTACTTCTACAAAAAAAATTGACCAGGTGAGTGGTCTAATTTTGTAGAACTTTCTCTAATCAATCCATAATTTCAATAGGTTTCTCGTCATAAGAAAGATCCTACTCTAGTGGTATGACTTTTGAGTTCTGTACATGTGAAGGGTTAGGTATTTACTTCCTCAAGAGAGATATATGGAACACATTATGGTATTGAGAGATATTTGGAGTAAGTACCAATTGATAGGATATTGCCCTGATACGATCAAGAATCTCAAAGGGACAGATTTACCTTGGGATTAGTTTCCCTTTATTCCCTAATCTCATAACCTTTTACTATGGAGATATTTGTAGAAACACTTTTTCACCATCATAAAATTCTAGATCTCACTGATGGTTATTAGAATAAATTTTCTGCTAACTTTGTGGTGCCTTGATATGCTGATGAGTGGTTTTAACCTTCTCTACCATTTCTTTAGAAATCTCAGGTCCAAATTGATTTATTTCTCCAACCACATCCTAGCCCATTGGAGATATACATTTATTCCCATAGAGGGATTCATAAAGTTCCATCTAAATGCTTGAGTGAAAAAAAAATTGTAAGAAAACTCAACTATAAAAATTGGTTCATCCTAAACACCTTTGAAATATAGAAAACAAGATCTCAACATATCCTCTATGGTTGGAATTGTTCTTTCATACTAATTATCTATATAATGATGATAAGTAGTGTTGAAACTCATTTCTGTATCAAGTTATTTCTAGATACTTTTCTAGAACTTAAACGTGAACCTCAAATCCCAATTTCATAAAATATAATAGGGTGCTACATGCAACCTTTCAACTTTCTTAATGTATATCCTGAGAATCTGATCTAGAGAGAAGTATTATATGATGTAAATGAAGTGTGTTGACTTAGTAAGGTGATCAACTACCACATATATAACATTAATTAATTTAGAGTTTTTGGGTAGTCTAGTGAAAAAATCCATAGTGATTTTCTCCCATTTCTATTCTCGTATGGTTAATGATGCAACGTCCCCTTTGATTTCTATCTTTAAGCCTTAAATTTTTGTCCTACTAAGCACCGAGATAAAAAATCTGTGATATCTCAATTCATACCATCCCACCAGAAGTATTCATTCAAATCTCTATAAATATTCATACATTCAGGATGAATAGATAATGAAGAACTATGAACTTCCTCTAACATCTCCTTCTTCAAATATGGTATCGAAAAACACATACATGGTTCCTAAACCCCATCATTCCATCTTAATCAAGTTTAAGCACGAGAACATTTTCATCTTTCTTTTTCATCTCTACATATTTCCTATACTCCTCCTTAATCTTCACTTATATATATGGTTGACCATTCATTTGATAAAGATAAGATTTTTCTCATTAATTTAGAATTTATAGATCCATTATTTGCAAATCTACAAATAATGAACCTTTTGTGATTCTCATCATGGATTATCTAACACAATCCATAAGACGCAAATCATCATCCACCTTCTTCACTTTCCCAGGGTGGTAATTTATTGAGTTGTCATAATCCTTTATCAACTCTAACCATCTTCTATGATGCACGTACAACTCCTTCTATGTGAATATATATTTCAAACTTTTATGATCAGCATATATATCACACTTTTCTTTATAAATATAATTTATCCATATCTTTATTAAACATTTACCACTTCTAACTAAAAATCATGAGTTGGGTAATTTTTCACACAAATATTCAACTACCCTGAGGCATAAGAAATAACCATGTTATTCTACATAACAACACATTGAAAACCCTTTCTTGGATGTATCACTATATATTACAAACCCTTCTCCACTAAAGGTTATTGTGAGAAAAGGTTCATTGACTAACCTTCTCTTTAGTTCCTTGATATTTTCCTCACATTAATATGTCTATAGAAACTATAAACACATCTAAGTTAACTTGGTAAAAGGATTAGATATTCATGAGAAATTATCCACAAACTGTTGATAATATCTTGCTAACCAAGAAAGCTATGGATCTCAGTCACTATGGTTGGTCTACGCCATCATTCAATAGCCAATGTCTTTGAAGAATCTACTGTTATAATATCTATTGAGATTATCTTACCCAAAAATTAAACATTTTTCATCCAAAATTCACACTTTGTAAATTTTTCATATATTTTCTCTTTACATAGGGTCTTGTAAAACTCTCAAGAGATCTTAATTATCTTCATTTCTATTTTAATAGATAATAATATCATCTATAAAGACTACCAAAAACTGTTTGAGGTAATCTATAAAGTCTATATTCATCTAATCCATGAAGATATATGGGGAATTAGTAAGAAAACAAATCCATGACTATATATTAATAGTGTCTATACGTTGTAAATAATTTTGTATTGGGTATATCCTCCTTCTTGAACCTAAATTCATGATATCCAGAATGAAGTTCATTCTTGGAAAATTATTGAGCTCTATGAAATTGATCAAACAAGTCATCAATACGGGAGAGAGGATACTTGTTCATTATTCTAATCTTGTTCAAATATTGATAATCAATTAGATCCACCTTGATCCATATTTATTTTTTTTAAAATAATATATGTTCCCAATGGTGACACACTTGACCAAATTAATCCCTTATTAAGATTTTCTTGGAGTTTCTTCTTCAATTCCTGCAACTCAATTGGGGCCATTCTATAAGAAGTCTTTGAAATTTGTGTGGAACTAGATATGAGTTGAATTGTGAACTCAACTTCATGTTTTGGTGGATGTCTAGGAAACTCTTCTGGAAAGACATCCACAAATTCCCAATCAATATTAATATCATCAATGTCGATTTTCCCCACAACCATTTGAGATGAAAAATCCCTTTTTAATAGGAAATAAGAACTATAAACTAGATGTAATCTCTACAGGAAATTCATGCTTATCATCACATCTATGGATGATCATAGGAGGAATCGAAATATAAAACATAACTTCCCTTCCTTGACAATTGATGCGGTATTTATGCAGATAAATCCAATCCATGCCTATAATGACACCAAATTCTACCAAAGGAAGAATGATAATATTTGTAAGAAGCTAATTCCCACAAACTTCAACTGGAGAGGTGTCATATACATGGGATGAAATCATCTCACAATTAGGGTTTTTCACTGCTAATTCCACATCTAATTATTTTGGTGTAATTTTAACACACTTATCATATTTTTTAGATATGAAATAGTGGGTAGATTCATAATAAAATATGACATTATTAGTTATAGAGTGGATGGTAAGTTTACCTTTCATCGCATCATCATTGTACCCCTCATCAAAAATAATGATTGCATGAGATATCCTCTTTTCCCTAGGCTTAAGAGGTTTTCAACATCATTCAGCATCATTTTCCCTTAGTTTTGGGAAATGGTTATCATAATTTCCATTATCCTTACACTTGTAGCACTAAATTGTGGGAGGTTCATCATGTGCTACTTTTTTCCCATTCGTAACGTTTTCTAACTTCTTCTCATCACTTCGTCAATGAAACGCCCAATGGACTTCCCTTCCACACTTAAAACATTTATTAGACCACTTGAAGAATTTTCCTCCATGATTCTTACCACACATAGAGCGTAAAGGGAAAATCATATTCTTCTCTTCATGGTTTTTAGATTTTCATTTAAACTCCATCTTCCTATTCTTGTCAAACCCATAAGGTTGATACACGAATCGAATGTCCATTTAAACCTTGAGTTCACAATTCACAATCTCTTCATAAATACTAAAGTATCTCATGGAATGTACCCTTATTATACTTGGATTTAATCCACAAAAAACCTATAAACTTTACTTCCAGGTTGGATGATATTTCTTGAAGAGTAACTTGCAAGTCTCATGGAATTAGAATCACATGTACAAGTAGATTCATCATCCCTTTTCTTTAACTCATGGAACTCTTTCTCTATCTTGGTATGAAGAATCAGAGGAAAATTATTATTGAAAAATAAGTTCTCATACCCATACTAATCCTTGGATTCAATATCATATTTCTCCCTTTTAATCATGATTACAGTCCACCACTGGTCTGCTTCGCCTTCTCACTAATAGATATCCAGAATGACTTTCTCATTCTCTGAACAATGGAGAACAGAGAATGTCTTTTCAGTAGTACTGATCCATTTTTCAGAAACAAGTGGATCAGAAGACCCTCTGAAATTAGGAGAATGTTTCTTCATAAAAGACTCAATAAAATGTTATTCCCTCATTTTCTCATTTGGAAGTACTCTATGATTCATAGCTTGAGAAAGTTGTGTGAGAATAGCAATGTGGTTTTTCATTCCATATCCCATAGAATTAGATTACTTAGGAGCACAATAATTGCATTTTCTATCACAATCACCATTAATGGGGTTCCTTAGGGTTCCATCAATTGACTAAAACCAAAATCATAGAGTAAGAAATAGTTATCAAAATGAGGAGCCACATAATTTTGAGAGATCTTTTAAAAAAATGGAGGAAAATTTCCTTTCACTATTAAAAAATTCTTTTTAAAACCTAAAACCTTTTGAAAACCTTTTTCATTGAAAATAAATTTGAAAACAAATAAGGGAATAATTGATAAACATAAAACTTTGTTGAAATCATTTTTCCCCGAAAATGGTCTTCAAAAAAGTCATGAACCATCTCAGGATTTCATCTGACCTAACACCCAAGTCGGTCTATGGAATGGCCCAAAGGGTGTTCTAAATCCCCACAGGCTAGAAACTAGTGTTAGGAATCAAAGCATAAAACCAATGGGATTGATTTAATACCAAAATAATATGATCATATAAATAAACTGGACAAGAACATAACCAACAACTGAACCTCAATTAATATAAATAAACAGATTCTTTTACAACCATTAAACATGGTATGAAAATTAAATAAAAAACTGAAACTAAAAAAACTAAACTACTACCAAAAAAATCTATTTGAAATCAAGGTCACCACCACCCCAAGACTGAACTATTTAAAGATCTAGATCGAACCAGATAACCTAATCAAGAAATTAAACATGAAAAATAGTCCAGGTCTACCGAAACTGAATGGTACAAGTAGGGTGTGATCTAACATATCAGTATGAAAGAATCTATATATTTTCCCTTCAAAAAAACATTCCATTAACACCAAATTGAAAATACCGTTACAAAAATAGGGTTTTAACATTTTAATTATCAAACATAGTATTTCTCATTTCAAAAACCAACACACAAAACATTTTATTTTCAAAATAGATTATCCTTTTGATACTATAAACTAAATCAAATACCTAATCATAACAATACACGATTGTCTTGAAAGTAAATAAATAAATATGTATACATTTCTTTCTAAAAATAAAAGAAAAATAAAATAAATAAGAAGATAAAAATACTAACCATGGGATTTCCTAAATATCTCTAGAAGACCCCTAGCCATACTCGGTTTGGAACCACATGTCGTATTATATTAAAGCCCTTAATTCTATAACCAAATAGATACCCTCAACTAGCCAATCTAGTGGCACATCCCACCTAGCCTATCTATAATACAGGGGGTACCAACCCATCTAATCAGGTTTGATCAACAACCATCACTCGATCTTCTAAAATATGCCTAGGAACCCATGGAAAATATATATAAATTGTGTAAGTAGGAGGCCCTCGCACGTGTGACTCTCCTTACCTGCCATCACCGCACTTGCCTACCCCAAACAAAGACACCATATACGATAACCCATAAATAGATATCCCTCTTATAGAGGTGCCCTATATATATACCACATTGTAAAAGGTTCCAACCGGGCCTTCACAACATATGATCTTTTAACTCTTTTTTTAAAACATGCAAAATTGCCAAAGGGGCCTTTATCTTTACAAAATTGATTGAATTTACCAAAAACACTTCCAAAATATTTCTAAAAAAATCAAACCACATTTTTATATTGAAATTTGAAATGGGAATTAAAGTTTCAACTTCTAGTACATTTCCGTAAAATCATTTCCAAACGTTGAAGAGATATAAAATCTTACAAAATATTCCAAATGGACCCTTATTCCCAACATTTACCAAATCATACTTGAGGTTCCAAATGGGAATACCTCTTTATGATTTAATTTAAAACCATTTTTATAAATAAAATATGGGAACCAATTTAATTTAAAAACCAAAAGAAATTTAAGGAACCAATTTTTAGGGAGGAACACCATTTTCAAGTGCCACCTTCATTTGAGGACACATCCATGTGTGCACCTTGTACACCCATAGATGTTCCAACATCTAATGGAATGCTAAGAGTGACCAAGAAAACATTTCAACCCATTTTCAAGAACATCACTCACCATTAAACCAAAAAAAATAACCCACACGATACTAAATCCATTAACAAATGTTTAAAAATCAAATAACCTTTCTAAAACATTTGTACCACAATTTCCAATGTCATATAGAGGTTTCCAAACCACACAACCAATCCAATTACAAATAAAAAACATAATATACATTGTATACAAGTAAAAACATTGCCATAAGTTCCCAATTTTATTTTTAATATAATAATTAGATTTTTGAAAAACACCTCATATATAGTACTATATAGCATATAAGAAGAAACCCCTAAAAAATTACTTCCACAAATTTTTTTCATCATAAAAACACTACACAGGGCTAAGTGAATACACTAAGGGTATGAGAATCACATTTTAATATTAATTAAAAATAAAAAAGCACCAACAGAATGAATTAGAAAGGAAAACAATGGAATCACCTACCTCAAAGGGGTGTGATTGTGTCGATACTCTTAGAGTAGAAAGAATAAAGCTCTAAGAAAAAACCACATACCCTAGATCCAAACAATCACAAGTCAACATATAAACCCTAACATATAGGTTTTATCCAAAACCGACTCCCACCCAAGGGAAACCATGAAATAAAGAGGGTAAGAATATACTCACCAGAGGGAGAGCCGACCACGTGAGGGAGGAGCCGCTACCAGAGGAAAGAGGTGTGGCCGCCAGAGGGGGTTCACGCGCCAGAGAGGAGGGTGCCGATGGGGGAGAGTCATCACTAGAGGGAGTTCCAAAGGAGGTGGGCACCGGAGGAGGGTATTGTGCAGGGGGGTGTAGGGAGAAGAAAGGGGGGAGGGGATGCATGAGGGATAGAAAGGGGACAGAGAAATGGAGGGAAAATTTAGGTCTTCAAAAAACCCAATAATAATATAATAAATTTAATAGTAGTAGTAATAAAATAGTAAAAATAATATACTAATAATAATAATAATCTTAATAACAATAATAATAATAATAATAAATTTAATAGTAATAATAAAAATAATAAAAAATTTAATAATAATAATATAACAATTAAAATGGTAATAATAATAATAATAATAAATTTAATATTATTATTTTTATTATCCAAAAAAATAATATTATTATTATTATGGTTAAAACATTATCTTTGTTTTATTTTGATTTTATCTCATTTTACTTTTTTTATTTTTTTATTTAAATACTGGGTAACCACACTGTTAACTTGTACGGCTCAAGTGACCGTGCGGTAGCTTTTTTCCATTCTACAAGAAGTCGTGTGAGTACTTGGGATGACCACACGGTTTATGCTAACCGTGTGGTGCCTGTGCATAGGCCTAAAACCCATCAAAACTCTAAATGTTCAAAAATTTAAACCAGATCACAAACCTGAACTTCAAACAAAAGATCCAACATTGAAGAATAATTAAAAAAAGTAACTTCTGGTTGGTGTGTGGCAATTCTTCCCCCCACAAACACTTTCTTCCCCCATAAATTCACCCAGCTCAAAAATAAAAAAAAACTCAAATGCAAGACAAGTCAACACTAATATAAACTGAGAACCTCGGGGTGACCTTTCACTCCATAGGCCACACTCGAATGATCTAGAAGAAACCACAACACAAAATAATGGGAGAACATGAGAGGGTTCTCTCCACCAAAAGGACACAAAGAGCATGAAAATTAAAACCCAAACACATCTCCCCAGGGATGGGGCCAATGAAGGAACTCCTAACATGGACTAACTGAACCTCTCCACATAACTAAGCAACACTTCCATGACTTAACCAGAAAACATGCTACCAAATGACTCAGAAAACAAATACTAGGTAAAATAGCTCAACATCTCCAACACTAAACAAAAAAACCCAAACACTTTAAAATGATCACAACCAAAAACAAAACCACTCATACAAGGTAAAAACACCCCTTAAATACTATTATCAATTCAGAAATCCGCATTTAGAATAGATGAAACTGCTTGGATTGTGGTAGAACGAGTTCATCATACTACCACAATAAAGGATGAACTTCCCAAAGTAGAAAAAAAGGAAACTATAAAAATTTCCATCCCATTACAGAAAAAAAACTAGGCCAAGGTTTCACACACCCTAGAAACTCTTGAATGTACATGAACTTGACCCTGAGACCTATGGTTGGGGATCTGATGGATGAAGTATCTCCTAACTCACAACCATGAACTTAAATCATCCGGTCACAATTCCTAATTCTGGAGACACTTCCTGTAAAACTTTTCCAGATGACCCATATAGCCACAAAGACAACACAATTTTTGAGGGATGTGAAAAATATGGATTTAAATGCCTGAACCAGCCACACTAGTGGCACACAACCGAATAGTCCGACGAACTAGAATTCATAACCAAGGAAAATGACTCTTTATAAATAGGTTTCTCCAATATGTTCTCTTATATATATGGGTAACATTTACAAGATACAACCACCACTAACTTTACACCAAAAAAATAGCTTAGCCAAAAATTCCTCATCCACCAACTTTTTGAACCATGCTTCACCCTATGAGAGCACTTTTTTCAAAATCTTAGGACGAATACCTCAAATAAAAAACATGAGTTTTTATTTGGTCTTCTGATGCTGCCTCCAAAGAAAAGGAATCATCTCTTTAAAGTGGTAAACGTAAGATTTTATTAACTGTTAGCCTGGTTGAACATCCCACCAATCTGATTGCTTCTTCAACTTCACCACCTCAAGTATGAACCCTTAGACAAAGGTGTCCTTAAAAAACTTCCCACCTCATACTAACTTGTATCACAGATGGGGAAAAACTTCAACTAGTCCAAAGCTAGACCCTCAAACAATCTCAGAATAGAACGAATCTTGACAACCTCGGGAATTACCAACATCCTAAAGATGTTCTCAACTTCTTAAAGACACTCCACTACCTCTAACAGACCTTGATCACCACGAAGGGTAGGTAGCATGTAAGAAGAATTAAAAACTAGTCATGACTCATCAAAAACTTTGGGGACCTTTCTGGGTGTCATTTTCTGAACAGCATATAAAACACAAAACCAAAACTGATATCAAGATGAAGCACAATCAAAAGGAGCACCTCAAACCAAAAACAACTATCTCAAAAACCAAACAAATATAAAAACATACAAAAACATCCTTTCAAACTCCACCATTAGAAAAAAAAGGCCAGGCCTTTTGTTTCAAATAGACAACCATGAAATCCCATGAAGTGTCGCACATGTGTTCCTTTATTTCCATCCATACTTTCCAATACGCACTTTCCACACACATACCCTCACATGTGAAAACTTCCATAAAGAGTATCGAGGGTTGCACCCAATCAATTTTCATAGAAATTTGAAATATTCACCAATTTCTAGAACCAAAAAAATTTAAACATTAATAGACATATTACCAATTTAATTCCATTTAAAATAAATCATTTTCAGTTCTAAAACCCCTTTTATTTTCTAAAAACACATTTACACCGACCAGAACCAAAGAAAACCAAAACATCTACCAAACTTCTAGAAAGAGGCACTAGTAGTTATGCTTAACCCGATGACATGGTATTGAACCATGCCCCAAGTAAGAATAAACAACTAGAAGGAGCTTAATCCATGTACTCAGACTCCACATGGGTCAATACTCCAAGTGAAATCATGATGTAATGTCAGCTTGCCTCCATTGTCACCCATCATTCCAAAACAAACACAAAAGACTCAATTCTCAAACTAACTCTAATAACTCGAGGATTGGTACGAGAAACAATTTATGAAACCCCTCCATCACCAACCTCCTGAGTCCTAAAAGTTCTATTATTCACCTACCAGACACCCCAAATAACAACGGTCTATCTCTGATACCATTTTTTCACATACCAGCATGGGATGTCATCTGACCCAAAACCCGACCCGGTCTGTGGCATGGCCTGAAGGGCGTTCCCAATCCCCACAAGCTAGAAACTAGTGTTAGGAATAAGACTATAAAACCAATGGGAACGATTTAATCCCAAAATACCAGTATCAGATAAATAAACTATACAATCATATAACCAACAATTGAACCTCGATGAATATAAAAAAAATTCAGTTGCAACCAATAAACATGGTAGGAAAAATAAATAAAAAACTGAAACTGAATGAGACAAAACTAAACAACTATTAAAAATATTTGTGTGACCTCAAGGTCACCACCATCCCAATATTGAACCGTTGTAAGAGCTATCTCAAACCAGATAACCTGAATAAGAAATTAAACCTGAAAAATAGTTCAGGGCTACTGACATTGAATGGTACAAGTAGGGTGTGTGCTAATAGCTCAATAGGCAATCACCAAAGAACCCATGTATTTTCATTTCCTGAAAACAATCCATTAACACTAGTTTGAAAATATAGTTACAAAAATAGGGTTTTCACATTTTATTTAGAAAACATAGTCTCTCTGATTTTAAAAACCAACACACACCAGATTTCACTTTAAAAAAAAGATTATACTTTTGATACCAATAACTAAACCAATTACCCAATCAAAACAATATCGGGATGTTCAGAAAATAAATAAATAAATAGTGTATGTGGAAAACTAAAAGCAATAGAAAGTAAAAAAGTAGATAAAAATAGTAATCATGGGATTTCTTAAACATCCCTAGAAGACCCTAGATGTATTCAGTTTGGAATAACCTATTAGCATTTGGTGAATCCCCCAAGTCTATAACCAACTGGAAACCCTCAACTAGCCAATCTATTATCACATCCCACTTGGCCTATCTACAATATAGGGGGTATCAACCAGTCTAATTGGTTTTGATCATCATCTGTCACTCTATCCTCTAAAATACACCTAGGAATCCATAGTAAATATACTTAAATAGTGTAAGTAAGAGGCCCTCATATGTGTGACTCACCTTACTAGTTTTGACCACACTTTCCTACCCCAAACACAGACACCCTATACGATAACCCATAAAGGGATATCCCTCCAATATAGGTGACCTATATATATACACCACATTTTGTAAGGTTCCAACCGGGCTGTCACAACATATGAACTTTCATTTCTTTCTTTAAAACATGAAAAATTTCCAAACGGGCCTTCAGATTTACATAATCAAATATGTTTACTGAAATCATTTCCAAACTATTCATGAAACAGCATAAAACCCCAAATTTATATTTTAAATGTTAAATAGGCCTTTACGATCCAATGTCACAACCCACCTTCCTCAAGATGAGGGAAGGGATAGCAAGGTGTCACACCATTCCTTCTTCAAGATGAAAGAGATACAATGACCCCTGATTCTCGCCTTCAATAGGCACTGTAGTGGCGACTAGCACCAAGGGGGTAGAATCTCACACAAAATGGAAGGTATTACCCTTTTTAATGAAAATAGGATTGGGAGATAAGATGGTAAAATCACAAAAAACACTAAACATTTATATAAAAGGAACTAAAAATCGAACCCATGCATGATTTAAATGTAAACTACAAAAAAAGTAAAACCAAAGCACCAAAGAAAGTACCAAAAGAAAGAAACTAAGAACCATCATGGAAACTATCCCAATGAACAAGCTAGTGAAGTCCAGTATTATCCTTAAAGTCCTCTTGGAAACATGAAAATAGTCTTACAAAAATAGGGTGAGTATACAAGTATACCCAATAGGAAAACTAAATCCACTCGTGCATAAGTGGGGTAACATACTAATGCCCCCTTGAGAAGATAGTAGAACCTCAAAGAACCTACCAAGGATTACTAACCAACCTAGTATCACCCAGGCACAATCACCAAAAAAACAAGTCCAGTAAAGTAGTAGTGTAAGCACATCGACATTTGGGTACACCACAACACCTTCCCACTGGTAATCTGATCTTTATTAATGGCTAACATCTTGACACAACCACCCTTCCAAAATGAAGTCTCACTACCATAACCTATCGGCACACATCTGGGCATCAAAAAACACACAAAACCCACCCGCAGACACCACGGCCACAACCACACCACACATCCTTCCCACATACACCTGGGCCTCATCCCAAAGACACTTGGGAAAACAGTTCTGGACCGCAAACATCTAGGCCCCTCATCCACAAAAAACTTTCCCAAAGTATCTTGGACTATAGTAAGCCTCAATTCATTACAACATTCTCAGATATGCTTGAGTAGTAAGAAATCGAAAGAGGGTGCAAGGAAGAAAGTCAGTAACCACACATTCATCCTCCCACCGGGATATTGGTAAAGACACCCTCCCCCATGAAATGGGGGTGTTCGGAAAATGGTATTCAACAAGGGTGGGTTTAATATAGAAATCAAAAGGAACAACAATTTATACATATGTGTAAAAAACACCCATCCCAACCTACAGGTCCCAAAACAAATAACCAGCCCAACAGAACCACTATTGTTGCTACCCATATATGCACAACAACAAAGACAACCACTATCAAAGTATAAACCCAACCCCATTTTCGTTTAACCACACTCCATTCATTTATTTAATTAAGGGGTTCACTTATATTTATTCCAGCACTACCCAGGGCAACTACCAAGCAAAACATCTCCAACCATCTCAGAAGGCGAAGATCCTGATTAACTAAACACAGAGCAGCCAACCCGCTTCATTCATTGGTACTACCAACATATAACAAGGGAAGAGGGTCCAAGGTAAAACATTTCCATTTAAATGCCCATTCATGAAAACGATAGAGAACAACCAACCTGCATTCCCACTGCACACCCCTTATTTCTCTAGAAACCTACTCAACCACTACCAATAGTCCTTCTTCCAAATTATCCCTCTCAAACTGTCACGACCCGTCCTCGGGGCCCGTGCCGTGACTACCCCAAGCCCGCCTTCCATAGGCCAGGGGCTGGCGACTAGCACCAAGGCGTAAATCCCAGCAAAAAGGGAAGGCATTGCCTTTGGAAAGTAAACAAGCACCACAGAGTAAGCAAGCGGAAAAGTAAACACTATGTAAAAACTGTACAAGCTGTGCTGAAAGTAAAAGGGGCCGGAAAATACAAGCCCAACTGTAAAGTACAACTGAAAGGAAAAACAGCAACTGAAAGGAAAAACTGCAGCGTCGAGCCATCCTCTGGAAGTCCCACCTGAAGGGTGGGTACAGATAGCTCCAATGCTCCTCGGGTCCCGCCGTCCGCTCCGAGCACGTCTCGCCCAGTGGTCCACCTCCAGGTACTGACTCGTCGTGTAGTCCACCTCCGGGTACTGACTCGTCATGTAGTCCACCTCCGGGTACCGTCCAGTCCTCGAACACTCGGCCTCCATTAGCACTGCCTGTCGTCTGCAACCAACACAACGAGGTGCGGGCATAGCCCGTGCAGGGGTGAGTATAACGATACTCAGTAGGGACCCCGAGACCCTCAAGGTCTCTCTAAAACCAACAAGGATATCCACAAAGAAGATCTCAACAGATAACCTCTACTTAGATATATTCCCATACATATACCTAAGTTATCAAGTAACCCATATCAATCATGAGGCAAACACAAGGTCAAAAGTCTCAGCTCAAACCAGGATTTTCATCATCAAAACCATAACTGCTGAAGAGCTTCGTCTCTGGAGTGTACAGTGGTCCTGTCACAACTCCGAGGTACTTCCCACTAACTTAAGACTGTTGTAGTACTCCACCTATCGAGTAATGCGGGCCAGTCGCTACAACCAAGCGCTCCCATGTGCCGCTACAACCAAGCGCACCTCTGTCATGGGTCTCCCGCTACAACCAAGCGCTCCCATGTGCCGCTACAACCAAGCGCACCTCTGTCGTGGGTCTGCCGCTACAACCAAGCGCTCTCATGTGCCTCTACAACCAAGCGCACCTCTGTCGTGGGTCTGCCGCTACAACCAAGCGCTCCCATGTGCCGCTACAACCAAGCGCACCTCTGTCGTGGGTCTGCCGCTACAACCAAGCGCTCTCATGTGCCGCTACAACCAAGCGCACCACTGTCGTGGGTCTGCCGCTATAACCAATCGCTCCCATGTGCCGCTACAACCAAGCGCACCTCTGTCGTGGGTCTGCCGCTACAACCAAGCGCTCCTATGTGCCGCTACAACCAATCGCACCTCTGTCTTGGGTCTGCCGCCACAACCAAGCGCTCTCATGTGCCGCTACAACCAAGCGCACCTCTGTCGTGGGTCTGCCGCTACAACCAAGCGCTCCCATGTGCCGCTACAACCAAGCGCACCTCTGTCGTGGGTCTGCCGCTACAACCAAGCGCTCCCATGTGCCGCTACAACCAAGCGCACCTCTGTCACACACCGAGTCGTTCGATCAGCAGTCGCCGGGTCTCAGTCAGCTACACGGTCTCCGTGCTCCGTCCGCTCGTCACCGGGAGGGTCTGCTCCACGAGCTACCGGTCGATACTCCAAGTATCACAAAGTCCCGCAAGGAAGTATCTCGAAGGACCACCTCGTCATAGGGGTCTCAACGCAACAGACGGCGCGTCAATCGGACGCTCGGTCTGTGAGTTATTAGCCTTTTCGTCCCAGGGGCCCGGTTGGTTTCGTGAGCGAACCAATCCGGTCGTAACTCAACTATACCCCGAACACTCACAGGGTATACTCATAGGGACCGTTTTTCAACGTGATCACCAATGCCGCTGACGGTTCGTCAAACGGACGTCTGGTCTGAAAGATATCAGCTTTTCCGTTCCAGGGGCCCGGTTGGATTTCAGTGCGATCCAACCCGGCCACTATCCATCTGCATCCAAAACTCGGGCGGAGGATGCCAAAAGTTCCGTCTCATCAAGAGGAACTCAACGCAATAGACGGCGCGTCAATCGGACGCCCGGTCTGAGAGTTATTGGCTTTTTCGTCCCACACCCACCCTGGGAAACTTCCCAGGAGGTCACTCATCCTGATCACTACTCTAGGCCAAGCACGCTTAACTACGGAGTTTTAACTACGTAGGCTCCCGAAAAGGAAGGTGCACCTTGAGTATAGTATACCGAAACGACCGTCTCGATCCAAGGATCGTGTTGCCACTGACGGCGCGTCGTTCGGAGGCCCGTAGCTCAAGATACGGCCATTTGAATGAAAACGTCCGAGAAGGGGGGGTACGGGCCCGGCCCGACCCCCCCTGGGTCGGCCCGAACCGGGTCGACCCGACCCGGGGTCCGACCCGACCCGGTTGGCCCGGTCCGGCCCGGCCGGGTGCCAGGCGCCGCGGGCGTTGACCCGCGGCCTGAGGAAACCGTGGCCCGCTTGGGCCGCGCTGGTGAACCGCGGACGCGGCAGACCCGCGTCCCGCGTGGGCGAACCGGACCCGCGCGGCCGCGGGTCCGTTGGCCGCCGCCGCTGCGGCTGAAGCCGCGGCGGGCGCGTCCGGCGGCGCGTCCGGCTGCGCGCCGGGGCGCCGCCGAGTCCGACCGCCGGCGCCGCCGGTGAGTTCCGCGGTCCACCGGGATCGCTCTGGTGGTACGATTCTCTTCCCGTCTGCGCCATTGCTCCTCCCGGGATCCGTTCTTTACTGCGGAATCGTCAAACATCCGCTGTGGCACGTTCCGTCGTCGCCCGCCAAATCCGCACAAAATGAAGAACGGCGGAGGGTCGTCGGGCCGTGTTCGTTTGGCCCGCACCCTCCGCGTTAGAGATAAACAACCGGGAGAATTTTATTCCACACGGGAAAAATAACAATTTTAAGAAGATTAAAATTGTTCACAATTCGGTTCTTTAATTTCTTTAAGAAACATTGACGGGAACAAATTAAAAAGGGGTAATTCCCATAATAAATCCCTACCTCGTCGGTCGTCGCGCGCGGGCGTTTTTCGCGGAAAAGCTCGTCGCGGAAGAGAGGGATCGTCGCGTCATCGCGGGGAGGCGTCGCGTCGTCGCGGAATCCGGTGTTGAGTCGGCGAACTCAACGCACCATGAAACAGCAGATTTAATTTAATTAATTAAATCCGTGTTTTTGGTTAAGAACCACGAAGGAGATAAAAAAGGAAGGTCCGAGATTCTTACCTCAAGAAGCCGATCGAAGATCCGTCGCGGAGGAAGAGACGTCGCAGAAGAACGTTGTCGGCGATGCGGATCAAGGCGTCGCGTCGTCGATTTCCGGGTTCGGCGTTCTTCGCGTTCTTCGCGTTCTTCGCGTTCTTCGCGTTCTTCGCGTTCTTCGCGTTCTTCGCGTTCTTCGCGTTCTTCGCGAGGGAGAAGAAGAAACAAGGATCCTCTCAAATCTTCTCAAAAGATTTTGGGTTGGTCTTATTTTATTAATATGCCAACACACGAAAACAGGTTAAGAAACGATTGAATTAATTCGTTGAATTAATTCAACGAAAGAAACATGCCATTTAATTCACGAAAGAAATAGCCCATTTAATTCACGAAAGAAAAAGCCCATTTAATTCACGAAATAAACTGCCCAATTAAATGGTCTGTTAAGAATTTAGAAAACGCGTCAGTTGACTTTCATTAAGACGGGTTTTCACAGGTGCGTTTCTTAGCGGAAAGAAACGGTGGGGCTCGTGCGGGCCCCACCTCACAAATATCCTACCAAGGGGGTAGGATATTTCTGGATAGCATCCTATCCAGTTCAACTCAGTTCAAGCCGCCTTTAAGTGGCTTTAAGTGGCTTCCAAGCGGCTTAAGTGAAATAAAATAAAGTTGTCGCAAAATTATTTTATTTCTTAACTTTAAGCCCAAAAATTAAAAACCACACCTGAGAAAACGCAACTCCGGAAGAGGTGTTTCTAAGCGAATACCGGCGCTGCGATTTCATCGGTGCCCTCAGAATTCGATTCCGGGCACCGGCTCAAAAGTTAGAAAAACCCGCTCGTCCGTTCACTGAACGTACCCGAGCCAAACTTCGGAAAATGATTCCGGGCACACCGGGCCTCGGAATCAGGCACCGTCAGAAACTGCGTTCTTGTAAAATTCCAAAGAAAATTAAGAAAAAAAATTCCTTGAAATTTACGGGTCTTTACATTACTCCCACCACAGGTCTTTACGTCCCCGTAAAGCTTCAACACAAACTAGGGATACAAAGGCGGTACTGAGCACGCATCTGAGCCTTCCGCTCCCATGTGCTCACCTAGACCTTCTCTGTCGTGGCCCGGACCACCTCTGGTCCCACTAGAGCTTCCACGATTTCTTCCTTGCCGATAAGAGAAATCTGGTCTCATCCCCTGGATGAACCACGTTCTTCGCCTAATACGTTCAATCCTGACATGGATGATACTAATCCATACCAAGGATGACGTCGTAAGGCCTCGACGCTACTACCAAGAGATCCAACCGTTACTCTCGCCTTCAAGGGTTGAGTCACACTGTCGGCTTCAGTGTGTGATAACTGGGTCTCCTCCAGTAGATGTCTCACGGGTGAGGGTCAAGTCAACAGTCTAAACCGGAACCTCTTAGTAACAACACAAGAGAGGACAGGAAAGTAAAATGCCACAAGAAAATGTGTCTTTTATTACTGCAGCTCAAGTACAAAGACACAAAGCATCTATAAACACACATCAACAAAACTAGAAGCAACGTGAACAAAAGTCTCCAGGTCTGGAGCTAGTCCCGCTCCTGTCCATCTGCTCCCGGAGCTCCATGATCGTAGGCCTCAGCTGCCTGAAGCTGAGCTCTCCCATGTCCTCCTGTCCCCTGCGGTCGGGGTGGACTGCCTGGTGGTGGTGGTGGCAACACCCCGAAGCGCCGTCCACCTCCTACTGCACGACCAACTCCCCTGTCATGGCCGCCTGCTCCTTGCGGCCCGCCCTGATCGAACCTCTGCCTCTGCCTGGGGGGTCCTTCGTTCGTCTTCTGGTCATCCCTATGGCGGGTCGGACAGTCACGAGCCATGTGACCAACCCCGCCGCAGGAGTAACACTGCCCTCTCATGGCAAGTCGTTTCCCACCCCGAGTGCCTCGCGAAAACGATCCAGAGTCATGCTGGCGACCACCTGTAGGTCCAGTCCTCTTGGACCCCTGCGTCATCCGTCTACTGCCCGCTGCAGAAGACTCTGCCGCATGCCGGTAAGTGGTGGGTCCTGCTGCTGGAGACTGCTCAGCAAGGAAACTCTCCACTAAGAGGGCTCGCTCTAACACCCCTGCCTGAGTCGGAATGTTGAGGGAGATCATCGAAGCCCTGATCTCATGCCTCAGTCCCTGCTCGAAGGTCCGGGCCCGGAAGAACGGGTCCCGTACCATATCTGTGGAGTAGCGGGAGAGATCAGTAAATCTCGCCGAGTACTGTGCCACTGACATGCTGCCCTGCCGTAGCTGTAGTAGCTCCTGGATGCGCACCGCTCGGAGGGTGGCTGGGAAGAACTCAGAGCGGAAGATGCTCTCAAAGTCCGTCCAGAGGAGAGACGCCTCGTCGTGCACCTGGAGCATCAAGCTCCACCATCTGCCTGCTGCCGCGTGCAGGAGACTCGCTGCGAGGATCACCATGAGGTCTGCTGGTGTCCTCACTAATCTAAAAACCTGAACAACTGCCTCCAGCCAGTCCTCGGCGGCCTGAGGGTCCGTCTCCCCGCGGAACCTGGGCGGTCGCTGGCGCTGGAACTCATGCAGTGCACTAAGGCGACGTGCATCGCCAGCGGCTGGGGCTGGTAGCATCGGTGCCTCGGCAGGTATAGGTACCGCCGGTGCCTCAGCTGTCAAAGGGCCCTGTACCGAGTCCTCGACGCTCGGTGGGCTGTCATCACGCTCCACTCTCGGAATCCTAGCTGGTTATCATCGTGGGGCCATCCTGAAAAGGGAACAAGTGCGCCACGGTCAGGACAGTATACCTGGTGAGCTGACAGAAGTAATCACAAGGAAAACTTGAAACACACATGCAATCAATTTTTTCGTGCATTAAGTCGGAAATCAGAAGTCAGGGTCCTGGTGTACGGATACGTCGGCCGCCGCACCAACACTGGACTCCCTGGACTGATAACCACACCCAATACGCTAAACACTATTGCTTCACATAGAAGAAAGATCAGAGTCCCTGGTAGAACCGACCACCTCTGATACCAATTTGTCACGACCCGTCCTCGGGGCCCGTGCCGTGACTACCCCAAGCCCGCCTTCCATAGGCCAGGGGCTGGCGACTAGCACCAAGGAGTAAATCCCAGCAAAAAGGGAAGGCATTGCCTTTGGAAAGTAAACAAGCACCACAGAGTAAGCAAGCGGAAAAGTAAACACTATGTAAAAACTGTACAAGCTGTGCTGAAATTAAAAGGGGCCGGAAAATACAAGCCCAACTGTAAAGTACAACTGAAAGGAAAAACAGCAACTGAAAGGAAAAACTGCAGCGTCGATCCGTCCTCTGGAAGTCCCACCTGAAGGGTGGGTACAGATAGCTCCAATGCTCCTCGGGTCCCGTCGTCCGCTCCGAGCACGTCTCGCCCAGTGGTCCACCTCCAGGTACTGACTCGTCATGAAGTCCACCTCCGTGTACTGACTCGTCGTGTAGTCCACCTCTGGGTACCGTCCAGTCCTCGAACACTCGGCCTCCATCAGCACTGCCTGTCGTCTGCAACCAACACAATGAGGTGCGGGCATAGCCCGTGCAGGGGTGAGTATAACGATACTCAGTAGGGACCCCGAGACCCTCAAGGTCCCTCTAAAACCAACAAGGATAACCACAAAGAAGATCTCAATAGATAACCTCTACTTAGATATATGCCCATACATATACCTAAGTTATCAAGTAACCCATATCAATCATGAGGCAAACACAAGGTCAAAAGTCTCAGCTCAAACCAGGATTTTCATCATCGAAACCATAACTGCTGAAGAGCTCCGTCTCTGGAGTGTACAGTGGTCCTGTCACAACTCCGAGGTACTGCCCACTAACTTAAGACTGTTGTAGTACTCCACCTATCGAGTAATGCGGGCCAGTCGCTACAACCAAGCGCTCCCATGTGCCGCTACAACCAAGCGCACCTCTGTCATGGGTCTGCCGCTACAACCAAGCGCTCCCATGTGCCGCTACAACCAAGCGCACCTCTGTCGTGGGTCTGCCGCTACAACCAAGCGCTCCCATGTGCCGCTACAACCAAGCGCACTTCTGCTGTGGGTCTGCCGCTACAACCAAGCGCTCCCATGTGCCGCTACAACCAAGCGCACCTCTGTCGTGGGTCTGCAGCTACAACCAAGCGCTCCCATGTGCCGCTACAACCAAGCGCACCACTGTCGTGGGTCTGCCGCTACAACCAAGCGCTCTCATGTGCCGCTACAACCAAGCGCACCTCTGTCGTGGGTCTGCCGCTACAACCAAGCGCTCCTATGTGCCGCTACAACCAAGCGCACCTATGTCGTGGGTCTGCCGCTACAACCAAGCGCTCTCATGTGCCGCTACAACCAAGCGCACCTCTGTCGTGGGTCTGCCGCTACAACCAAGCGCTCTCATGTGCCGCTACAACCAAGCGCACCTCTGTCGTGGGTCTGCCGCTACAACCAAGCGCTCCCATGTGCCGCTACAACCAAGCGCACCTCTGTCACACACCGAGTCGTTCGATCAGCAGTCGTCGGGTCTCAGTCAGTTACACGGTCTCCGTGCTCCGCCCGCTCGTCTCCGGGAGGGTCCGCTCCACGAGCTACTGGTCGATACTCCAAGTATCACAAAGTCCCTCAAGGAAGTATCTCGAAGGACCACCTCGTCATAGGGGTCTCAACGCAACAGACGGCGCGTCAATCGGACGCCCGGTCTGTGAGTTATTAGCCTTTTCGTCCCAGGGGCCCGGTTGGTTTCGTGAGCGAACCAATCCGGCCGTAACTCAACTATACCCTGAACACTCACAGGGTATACTCATAGGGACCGTTTTTCAACGTGATCACCAATGTCTCTGACGGTTCGTCAAACGGACGTCTGGTCTGAAAGATATCAGCTTTTCCGTTCCAGGGGCCCGGTTGGATTTCAGTGCGATCCAATTCGGCCACTATCCATCTGCATCCAAAACTCGGGCGGAGGATGCCAAAAGTTCCGTCTCATCAAGAGGAACTCAACGCAATAGACGGCGCATCAATCGGACGCCCGGTCTGAGAGTTATTGGCTTTTTCGTCCCACACCCACCCTAGGAAACGTCCCAGGAGGTCACTCATCCTGACCACTACTCTAGGCCAAGCACGCTTAACTATGGAGTTTTAACTACGTAGGCTCCCGAAAAGGAAGGTGCACCTTGAGTATAATATACCGAAACGACCGTCTCGATCCAAGGATCGCGTTGCCACTGACGGCGTGTTGTTCGGAGGCCCGTAGCTCAAGATACGGCCATTTGAATGAAAACATCCGAGAAGGGGGGGGGTACAGGCCCGACCCGACCCGGCCCGACCCCCCCTGGGTCGGCCCGAACCGGGTCGACCCGACCCGGGGTCCGACCTGACCCGGTTAGCCCGGCCCGGCCCGGCCGGGGCGCGGCCCGGCCGGTCGGACCGGCCTGGCTCGGCGCGGCCGGGCGGCCGAGTGCCAGGCGTCGCGCCGCGGCCTGAGGAAACTGCGGCCCGCGTGGGCCGCGCTGGTGAACCTCGTCCCGCGCGGGCGAACCGGACCCGCGCGGCCGCGGGTCCGTTGGCCGCCGCCGGCGAGGTCCGCGGTCCACTGGGATCCGTTCTTTACTGCGGAATCGTCAAACATCCGTTGCGGCACGTTCCATCGTCGCCCGCCAAATCCGCACAAAACGAAGAACGGCGGAGGGTCGTCGGGCCGTGCTCGTTTGGCCCGCACCCTCCGTGTTAGAGATAAACAACCGGGAGAATTTTATTCCACACGGGAAAAATAACAATTTTAAGAAGATTAAAATTGTTCACAATTCGGTTCTTTAATTTCTTTAAGAAACATTGACGGGAATAAATTAAAAATGGGTAATTCCCATAATGAATCCCTACCTCGTCGGTCGTCGCGCGCAGGCGTTCTTCGCGGAAAAGCTCGTCGCAGAAGAGAGGGATCGTCTGGTCGTCGCGGGGAGGCGTCGCGTCGTCGCGGAATCCGGTGTTGAGTCGGCGAACTCAACGCACCATGAAACAGCCGATTTAATTTAATTAATTAAATCCGTGTTTTTGGTTAAGAACCACGAAGGAGTTAAAAAGGAAGGTCCGAGATTCTTACCTCAAGAAGCCGATCGAAGATCCGTCGCGGAGGAAGAGACGTCGCAGAAGAACGTTGTCGGCGATGCGGATCAAGGTGTCGCGTCGTCGATTTCCGGGTTCGGCGTTCTTCGCGTTCTTCGCGTTCTTCGCGTTCTTCGCGTTCTTCGCGAGGGAGAAGAAGAAACAAGGATCCTCTCAAATCTTCTCAAAAGATTTTGGGTTGGTCTTATTTTATTAATATGCCAACACAGGAAAACAGGTTAAGAAACGATTGAATTAATTCGTTGAATTAATTCAACGAAAGAAACAGGCCATTTAATTCACGAAAGAAACAGCCCATTTAATTCACGAAAGAAAAAGCTCATTTAATTCACGAAATAAACCGCCCAATTAAATGGTCTGTTAAGAATTTAGAAAACGCGTCAGTTGACTTTCATTAAGACGGGTTTTCACGGGTGCATTTCTTAGCGGAAAGAAACGGCGGGGCTCGTGCGGGCCCCACCTCACAAATATCCTACCAAGGGGGTAGTATATTTCTGGATAGCATCCTATCCAGTTCAACTCAGTTCAAGCCGCCTTTATGTGGATTCAAGTGGCTTCCAAGCGGCTTAAGTGAAATAAAATAAAGTTGTCGCAAAATTATTTTATTTCTTAACTTTAAGCCCGATAATTAAAAACCACACACGAGCAAACGCAACTCCGGAAGAGGCGTTTCTAAGCGAATACTGGTGCTGCGATTTCATCGGTGCCCTCAGAATTCGATTCCGGGCACCGGTTCAAAAGTTAGAAAAACCCGCTCGTCCGTTCACTGAACGTACCCGAGCCAAACTTCGTAAAATGATTCCGGGCACACCGGGCCTCGGAATCAGGCACCGTCAGAAACTGCGTTCTTGTAAAATTCCGAAGAAAATTAAGAAAAAAATTTCCTTGAAATTTACGGGTCTTTACACAAACATCCTATCACAACTAAACCCTATAGCCCTACTTCCCAAACATTTCCCAAATTCAGTCCCACTGCATAACAAGTTCATAACCACAATACATTCCCACATCCCAACATCGCTTGATAGCCACAAAAAAACATAGGTAGTACCAATGCCTACAAATCCATCCATTCCACGAAAAATAAGTCTCTAAACCTAAGATTAAAACACACCACTTGTACCGCCACACACACAAAGCCCACAATAACTAAAATTTATCCACAACCTTTCTGTGTAAACATACCACATCCTTCTCACAGAATCAACTCCCCAGCCCACCCTCATACCCATAATGGTGCTCCCAACAACAACACTACACCACCCACACAAAGTCACAAAACACAATAGAACACAGAACACATCCACACCTATCAAACATGATGTATTCAGACTTTTTAAACATGGTTATTTAATTAATTTTGATAAACAGGGTCGATCACAAAAGTGTTTTCATCCTGGGGCATCTGTTCCATTTAACCGGGTATACATGATTAATCATATTAGTATTTAAACCAATTATTTATAAAGAAACCACAAATTTTATAACGTTTCACCCATTCATAGAAAAAAACCATCAATGAACATTATTTTCAAAATACATACAGCCACAATAGATCACATCATCAATAAATATAAAAAATAAAATATGCGATCAACATTAATCTACTCCCAGTCCATTATTTCTTTTACCCCTGTTATATTTTGAACATGTTACCTTATTATTTGTTACTAAATTTAAGAAAAATTATTCATCTATAATCAATAATAATCACTATACCCACTCTACATTATGCACAATGAAAGAGAGTCAGATGAGACCCTACTTGAAATAACCGGTGACAAAAATTTATCTTTGCGCCAAAATAGGGGATCGTGCAAGTAGTAGGAAACTCCAAGAAAACTAAGGAGGGGACTCTGGCATTGGAATATGACTCATCTAGAGAGATAGGAATTAGGAACACCAAGAGGTAATGGAAAACACACTAAGAGGGTAAGATCTGGGCTTTGAAGAGTCGGATCCTACATTAAAGGAAGAATGGTTTTAAAAGTCATTAATGTGGGATCATGGTGAAGATCAAGTGGTTTGAGTATCTAAAAGTCCCTAGAGCATTAGGATATTAAAGATACACTTAATATCCTTTTAAAATAACTTAAAATTCTTAATCAAGGATTTAAACTTGTTTTACATCAAATAAAACGTATGAGTGATGAAATTGGAAAAACTCGGGAAAGTGGAAATTTGGCAAAGGGTGCGACACCGTTTGGTGTGCTACTATTTTGGTGTACGAACATTACTGTGCCACCATTATGGTTCCACCATTTTTATGTGATACCATTATGGTTCCACCATTACAGTTCCACCATTACGGTGCCACCATTTGGTGAAACTAGATTTTTGGAAAACTCCCGAAACAAACCACTGTGACCCCCAATAACACCACAAGCACAAGATTTTCAAAAAGGAATAGATTGGGGAAATCTGGTTCATTACATGAGATACCTCTCAAAATATTATTTTCCTCAATAATTTAATAACAAACTCAAAAGAAGAGGGGTCTGAACCACCACCCCATAAGATACCTCACAGGGAAAATCCACCCTATATTATTTGAAAGCTGTAGTGAATACCTCAACATCCAAGAACACCTCCTTGACCTATATCTCCTGAAAAATTGTACAAACACTAAGGCCCCACTATGATAAACAACCACACAAACACCAAAGTTCACACTATCCAGATACATGGATTAGGGATCTCCTTACTCCATGTCAATATACTATCTACTTTGGGAGGCACTGAATCACCTGCATGGGTTTAATCACATCCATATTAATGTGTCTTGATTAGGGATTAGGTCTCTCCTCTCCACATGTTGGGAATTTCCACACACAAAACTAAGAACAAGGGAATGATTCATCTGATAATGAACAAGGTTGAGCATTGCATCATAAAACAAAGCACAAAAGTAAAACATATAAACAAAACTCGGAACAACTTTGGGTATTGGGAACGCATCTGTGCCTTTCTCTCCCAAGTACTCTCCTTGAGGCCACCATGCCTCCATAACACACAAACCTAATGAATGGTCCATCCACAAATCACCTTCTCCTTACGATCCTAGATTCTTACTAGACACTCCACAAACATATCGTAATCCTCACTCTCCCCATTCAATGATGTGGGAGTCATTATGTAGATACTGAGGGAGTTGAGAGATATGGAAGACATTATGGATCCTCTCCAATTGTGGTGGAAATTCTAGATAACGTGCCACCTTTCCAACTCATCCCAACACTAAAAAATATCTGAGGAACCTGAGAGAAATATTACTCCCTCTTCCAAACCTCTATTCCCTAGGTCTAGGGGAAACATTCATGAATACATGGTCCCCAACCTCGAACTCTAAAGGCCTTCTCCTATGATCGGCATATTACTTTTGTCAGTCCTATGCTTCCTTCATCCTCTCACAGACAATATTCCCCTTCTCTCTCATACTCTACACCACGTCCGAACCAAGAATAGTTGCCTCCCTAAATTCCATCTAGCATGAGGGTGAATGAGACGACCTCCCATATAGAGCTTCTAACAGAGCCATACTGATAGAAGAGTGATATCTATTATTTTAATAAAAATCTACCAAGGGAAAATGTCACACCCAAGACCCACTAAAGTCTATAACACATGCATGTAACATGTACTACAATGTCTCGATGGTCCTCTCTATCTTTGCATCCATATGATGTTGGAAAGTAGTGTTCAGGCATACCTAAGTTCCAAAGGCATGTTATAATCCCTTCTCAACTTGCAATGTAAAAAGTGTATCTCGGTCTAAGAAAATTGATCTTGGAACACCATGAAGTTGTGCCACCTCATCCTCATACCTCTTTTCTAAGTCATCCACTACGCTCAACTACTTGATCACAAATAAGTGAGCTAACTTCATCAACTAGTCCACTACCCCCCAAAGAGCATCACATCCTCCCTGATTTTGGGGTAATCCTGTGAAAAAATCCATCGCGATGTCATCCCACTTCCACTCAGGAATGTCTAAGGGATGAAACATATCTCTAGGAATATATATCTTAGCCTTCACCCACTAACACACTAGGAACCTTGCCAAAAACTCTACCACTGACCACTTCACCTCGGGCCAAAAAAAACTGTTTCCTCAAGTCTCGGTACATTTTACCAAATCTTGGATGCTCCACCATGGGTGATCTATCGAACTAATGGAGAATTTACTCATGAATTTACACTTGGAAAAATAGCTTCACACAAAACAGCATATGATTCTGACTATCCTCCAACTATCACTCTAAATCATCACCTTAGACAGCATGATCGTGCATTACTTCAATCTTTGAGTCTTCCCACTGAGTCTCCTCCACCTGTCGTACCAAAGAAGACTACACTATCATCTGAAATAGATATCCTCTTCCACCATCCACTATCACATCCAAACTCAAATTAGATAACTCCTCTATTTCCTTCCAAGCATTCATGGATTCCTTATCTACCCCCTTCTCCAACTTTCGGCTTAAGCCATCAGGCGCCACATTCCCATTTCTAGAGGTGTAAGATATATTGAATTCATAGTCCTGGATAAACTCCATCCACCTTCACTTCTACATGTTTAGTTCTTTCTAGGAGAATAAATACCTCAAGCTCTTATGATCCGTGAAGATAAAAAAGCACTCCTTAGTGAGGTAATTTCTCCACAACATCGGTGTGAATATGACCACTGTAAGTTCTAGATCATGGGTGGCATAGTTACGTTCATGGGTACATAACTTCCTAGACCCATAATGGATCACTCATCACTATTACATCATTACACACCCCAAACCTAAGTCAGATACATCATATAACACTTCGAACAACACACTTTCCTCTAGAAACCTAAGCACTAGAGCACTGACCAGCTTCCCCTTTAGGAAGCTGAAAGCTTCCTAACACTACTCACTCCATACAAAGACCTTGTCTTTTCTAATCAAATCCTTAAATGGAGCCTCAACCCAAGAGAAGTTGGGGATGAACCTCTAGTAATATCTTGCTTGACCCAGGAAGCTACAAACCTCTACCACATTTTTGGGTGATTCCCAAGAAACAACCACCTAGACTTTTGATGGTTCCACTATTATCCCTCACTAAGACACCACACGTCCAAAGAAGTGAACCTCTCATGTCCAAAACTTTCACTTGGACAACTTCCCATAGAAATGGTGGTGTTGTAAGACATCCAAGACTATCCTGAGGTGCTCAGCATTCTCCTCCTCTGACTCTGAGTAAATATGAATATCTCTGATGAATAAAATGAAGAAAAGGTCCATGAACCCATGAAAGACAAAGTTCATGAGCCCCATGAACCAAGATTGTGTGTTTATAATACTGAACAGCATGACCAAGAACTCAAAGTTCCCATACCTGCACCTAAAAGAAGTCTTTGGGATGTCACTCGTATTCACTCTCAATTGGTGATATCTATACCGCATATTGATCTTATACAACCAAACTACTCCCCTAATCTTTTTGAAAATATCATCTATACTCAGAAAGGGGTAACAGTTCTTTACCGTCACCTAATTCAATCTTTGTTAGTCTATGCACAGCCTCAAGCCACCACCTGCATTCATCGTTAACAATCTTGGAGCACCCCACAGTGACACACTCGTTTGTATAAAACCCTTTTTCATCAACTTTTGAACCCAAATATACAACTCTCGCAACTCAAAAGGCCCCATCTGATAGGGATCCATCGAAATCTGATGAGAACCCGGTTGCAAGACTATTCCAAACTCAATTTCACGTAGAGTGGATAGAGTCACAACCTCTTCTAGGAAGACATTCAGAAACTCTTTGACAACCCTATAAACCTCCACCATATATGTGTTTAATAATCCCACTAAAAGATCAGCCAATAATTATATAAGAGGCTCCAAACACCAACTTCCCACCTGACATCCCCGCTCACCAACGAAAACTACACGCTAGCCATTAACACCTGAGAACACGACTCTTATTTGGAATTAGTTGATAATAGTGTGCACAGAAAACAACAAGTTGATGCCTATGATGACATCATATGGTTGTATCTATATTATAATAAGATCCCCACTGGATTGACGTGACCCCAACATCAGTCTACATCCTCGAAAAACATCAAACAAACTGGTCTGACCTCCAACTGGCATACTCAACACCAAAGTCATGGGAAGCCTCTCTATGTCTAGTCCCATAGCATGGGATATACCAGGTGAAAAAAAAGGAATGTAAGGCACCTGAATCAAATAAAGTGAGAGAAAGAGTTCTAAATAGACCGATCATACCTCGAACAACCTCTGGCCCTATAGGAATTGCTGCCCCGATGGCGTGAAACTCCCTACACCCAGCTCCTCTACCCCTCTGCTGTCAACTTTCTCCCAAACCAAGTCCTGTTCGAGGTCCCTAAGGATTACCCTAGATACAGCCTTCCCCAGCACGATCTACCCTCAGTGGAGTGGGAACTTGATGTCCCTACTACTGGAAAGGCCTGACCAGAAACTGCTGCTACTAAGGTGGGCACTGAACCGACCTACCCCCACCAAACTGTGCTCGAACTGGGAACCAGTTCTGAAGATTTCCATGGACACCACAAATGAATCACCTTGGTCCCGGGTTTGTGGGGAAAGGGAAAGGATCAGGAGATCGAAAATGGAACTTCTGAGGCATACTTCCTGCTATCCGAAACTAGGAAGGCCCTGGCACCGAAGAGCTGATACTAACTACCTTTCCATTCGACGAACTCAGATGGATCACCTGTCATGGTACACCTCCTTGTAATTGAATCCTATCCACTAATTCGGCCTTCTTATGAACCTCTAAGTATGTCAATAGGGTAAAGGTAGTGACAGTATACTGAAAAGAAGGTCTGAGTGCCTCCTCCAAGAATCTCACTCACAAAACCTCATCCTAAAAGAGATCTAGAGTGAAGCTTAGGAGATCTTTGAACATGATACCCAGTTCTCTCACCAACATGCTCCCCTATTAGAGGGAGAGCTTCCCCAACCTCTTCTCATCCATCGTCATCAAGGAAAAAACTCTTCCCAAAACTCCTTCTCAATTTCATCCCATGAGACATCGGTCTCCTTCCTCTTCGTGAGGAAAATCATCCACAACTAACTCACCACTCCTCAAATTTTTATTAATTCTAGAGGATCCCATTACTCCCTCAGAGAATAGATCAAGGTAAAGTGGATTGTTAGATCCTCAAGCCAACCCTCCTTCTTTGAGTCTAAAATATTGTCTTCGTACATCCCAAGGGTTTTTCACTGGAAATCATGAAGGTTATTTTTACCCTAGTCATCTTCCTCCTCTCAATTAGCCCTCCACTGATCAAATAGGTCAACATGTTGGGCCTCAACATCTCATACCACATCTGGGCCTTCGGGCCATCGGTTTGGTTATCGGGTCATGAAAGGATTTCAGGCCACCCAAGGCCTTCGGGCCAGTTGATTATCAAGGCCTTCGGGCCACCTTAAGTCCTTAGGGCCACACCAAGGCCTTCGGGCCACATGAATGCAGGCCCCATACACACTACAAAAAAAAGAGCAGCCCCAAAAGAGGATTCAGAGAAGGTGCACTCACCGGAGCAGAGCCAAATGGATTGTCAGAATGAGATGGTATGGCTATGACATTGGTACTAGCCTATGCTTGCACGGGAAGCATATCCAGACGGTCATGCAAAGGTGGAGAGCTACTATCAAGATGCAGATACTGGGGAGGGGCAGTTCCTTATAGATAGTCTGGTTTAATTCCCTAAGACCTTCGGGTCATGTAATCTCCTAAGCCTACGAGCCATGTAATCTCTGAGCCTACGAGCCTTGTAAGGGTTCCCCCTCATCCCTTGAAAAGGGGTTTATCAAGAAATCAATAAAAATGAAGGCCTTCAAGCCATTTAGGCCTAAGCCTCGGTAGTATGGGAATTTTTTTTAAAATTAATTTTAACTCTTCATTTATTTTAAATTCCCAAAACACCAAAGACGCACAAGAACACAAGACATTATGACACGTGTACCTTTCCTAGGGTATCTACCCTAAAATCATTTCATCCTCACTTAGTCATTCGGTAGGCTTAGATTCCTTGCATTGGATCACAGGGGGGGCTAAAATCCAGTTTTATAACCAGTCTTCCCTGGCCTATTTCACACACCAAGATTTCCTAACACCATTTCCCTACCATCCCATGAAATCATAAATGTTTCTAACTCAAAACTCCGTCATATCTCTCAACAATCACATATGATATCATTCTATCATGACTCACCTTCCTCAAGATGAGGGAAGCGACGACAAGTTGTCATGCCCTTCTTTCTTCAAGATGAAGAAGATATAATGACCTCTAAGTCCTACCTTCAATAGGCCCCTGAGTGGTGACTTTCACCATGG
This sequence comes from Viscum album, assembly GCA_963277665.1. Classification (NCBI taxonomy): domain Eukaryota; kingdom Viridiplantae; phylum Streptophyta; class Magnoliopsida; order Santalales; family Viscaceae; genus Viscum; species Viscum album. Next base: position 296,699,266 of record OY728137.1, on the reverse strand, counting down.
GTATAGAATCTCACAAAAAATGAAAGGAATTACCATTTTTAATGAAAACTAGATCAAGAGATAAGACCATAAAATCCCAAACAATGCCAAACATTTATATAAAAAAACCAAAAATCCAACCCATGCATGATTTAAACATAAACTGTGAAAAAATTACAACCAAATCACCAAAGAAAGTAAAAGAAGAAAGAAACTAAGAAGCAGCGTGACAACTATCCTAACACTCGAGCTAGTAAAATCTATTATGGTCCTCAAATTCCTCCTGGAAACCTAAAAATAGTTTTTCAAACATAGGGTGAGTATAAAAATATACCCAGTAGGAAAACTAAACTCACCCATGTACGGGTGGGGGAATATACTAATGCCCCTGTGAAAAAATAGTAGAACCTCAAAGCACCTACCAAGGAGTAAAAACTATCCTATCCTCACCAAGGAACACTCACCAAATAATGAAAGTCAAGTAAAGTAGTAGTATAAGAACATCGACATTTTGGTACCCTGCACCACTTTCCCACTGGTTATCTTCTCTTTCCTAACAGCTAAAATCTTGAAACTACCACTATTCTAAAACATATTCCCACTACCACAACCTTCCCACACACACCTAGCCCTCAAAAAACACACAAAACCCACCCGCAGACACCTAGTCCACAATCACACCACACATCCTGCCCGCAGACACCTTGGCCTCATCCTAAAGACAATTGGGAAAACAGTCATGGCCCATAAATACATGGGCCCCTCATCCACAATAAACCTTCCCAAAGGATATTGGACTATGGTAAGCCTCAAGATATTATAGCCTACTCAGATATGCTCGAGTAGTAAGAACCCGAAAGAGGGTGCGAGGAAGAAATTCAGTAACCAGCCATCCATCCTCCCACCAAGATGTTGAGAAAGACCCCCTCCCCCATAAAATGGGGTTGTTTGGAACATGGTGATCAAAAAGGGTGGGGTTTGTATATAAATAATAAGGAACTAAAATTTATATATATGAGTAAACAAATACTCATTCCAACCTATGGGTCCCAAAATAAAAAACTAACCCACCAGAACCACTTTTTCCGCTACACCTATATGCACAACCACACAAACAGCCACTCTCAAATTATAAACCAAACCCATTTTCATTTAACCACTTTATATTCATTTATTTAATTAAAGGGTTCACTTTAAATTATTTCATCACTACCTGAGGCAACTTCCAAGCACAACATCTTCAACAGTCTCAGAAGGTTAAGAGACTAATTAACTAAAAACACAACAACAAACCCACTTCGTTCTCTAGTACTACCAACATTGAACAAGGGAAGAGGGACCAAGGTAAAACATTTCCATTTTAACACCCATTATTAAAAACAATAGAGAATAACAAACCTGCAGCCCCACTGCACACCCCCTGTTTTCTCTAGACATTTGTTCAACCACTACCAACAGTCCTTATTCAAAGTTATCCCACTCAATCATCCTATCACAACTAACCTAGCATACCTACTTCGCTAATGTTTCCCATATGTAGTTCCAATAAATAACAAGTTCATAACCACATTGAATTCCCATTTCACAACGTCTCTCAATAGTCAGAACACAAAAAATGGTAGTCCCACTACCTATAAGTCCATCCATTCCATAATCAATGAGTCTCTCAACCTGATATTTTGAAACGCCACTCAAACTATTTCACACACGAAGTCCAAAAAAACTACCATTTATCCACATCCCCAATGTTCACACATACCTTCCCCTTCTCACAAATCCAACCCCCCTACCCACCCCTGTACCCATAACGATGCTCTTAATAGCAGCACCACACCACCCACACAAAGTTACAAAACACAATAGAACATAGCACACATCCACACCTATCAAACAGAATGTATTCATATTTGGTAAACACAATTATTTAATCAACTTTGATAAACATGGTTGATCACACAAGGGTTTTTATCCTGGGGAATCCGTTCCATTTAATCTGGTATGCATGATTAGGCATATTAGTATTTACACCAATTATTTATAAGGAAAAAACAATAGTTATAAAGTTTCACCCATGCATAGACAAAGACCACCAACGACCATGTTTTTTAGAATCCATACATCCACAATAGATCACATCATCTATATGGATAACAAATAAAATAGTTGATCAACATCATTCCACTCCCATCCCATTATTTCTTTGACCGCTATTATCTTTTTATCATATTCCCTCCTTATTTATTACTCATTTTAAGAAAAAATATTCAGTTTTCCTCAAGAAACACTATTATACACACCCCGCACGATTCACAATTAGAGAGAGGTAGAAAAATCCCTACGTGAAAAAACCGGCAACCAAAACTCCCCTTTTCACCAAAATAGGGGATCGCGCGAGCAACAGGAAACTCCGAGAAAACTAATGTGGGGGATCTAGCACAACCGCGTGAATTTTATATAGAGGATGGCTTTAGGATCACCAAGAGGGAACGAAAAACACACTGAGAGGGAAAGATCCTATCTTTGAAGATCTGTATCCTAAATTAAAGGAGGAACGGATTCAAAAGTCATTAATGTGGGATGTGGTGAAGATCACATGGTTTGATTATCTCAAAATACCTAGAGCGTTAGGATATTAAAGATATCCTTTTTATTCTTTGAAACACTCTTAAAACACCCAAACAAGGATTTATACTCGGTTTACGTAAAATAAGACATAAGGGGGAGAAGTTGGAATAACTCAGGAAATTGTTAATTTGAAAAAGGGTGAGACACCATTTGGCGTGCCACCATTTCGGTATGTGACAGTTATAGTGGCACTATTATGGTGCCACCATTTCGGTGAAACTGTTTGGTGAAACTGGATTTTTTCCAAACTCCAGAATCAAACCACTATGAACCCCAAGAAAACATGAGCATTAGATTCTCACAAAGGAATGGCCCAGGGAATTACATGTCATTACATCTAACTTCCAATACATTTCCATAAAATTCTTTCAGAACTTTGAAGAGATATACAATCTTATAAAATATAACAAATGGTCTCTTATACCAAACCTTTACCAAAACATACTCCAAGTTCCAAACATGCATACCTATTTAAGATTTTGTTTAAAAAACTATTAGAAATCACACAAGGGAACCAACATCATTTAAAACCAAAATACATTTAAGGAATCTCGTTTTAAGGAGGAATGCCATTTTCATGTGCCGCCTTCATTTGAGGGAACATCCATGTCCACACCTTATGCACCCATGGATGTTCCAACATCCAATGGCATAGTAAGAGTAACCAAGAAAATATTTGAACCCATTTTCTAGAAAATCACTCAGCATCAAACCAAAAAAATAACTCACATGATACAAAGACATTAAAAAATGTTTAAAAATCAAATAACCTTTCTAAAAAATTTATTCCACAATTTCTCAAGTCATATAGAGGTTTCCAGACCACACAACCTATCCAATTGAAAATAAAAATCAAAATATAAATTGTATCCAAGACCAATCATTGTCAAAAGAAAACAATTTAATTTTTAAAAGAACAATTGGAATTTTAACTAACACCTCATGTACACCACTATATAGCATATAGGAAGAAACCCCTAGAAAATCAATTCCACTAATTTTTTCCATCGTAAAAAAACAATACACATTGAAAAGTGAGAACACTATGGGTATGTGAATCACATTTTCATATTAATTAAAAATATACAAGAACCAATAGAAAGAATTAGAAATAAAACCAATTCAATCTCCTATATAAAATGGGTGTGATTGGGTCGAAACTCTTAGTGGATAAAGAATAGACCTCTAAGAAAAAACTGCATACCCCAGACGCAAAGAAACACATGTCAACATATCAACCCTAACATCTAGGGTTCAGCTAAACCAACTCCAAACCAAGGGAAACCAAGAAATCAAGAGTGGAAGGAGGAACTCACCGGAGGGGTAACCAGCCATTAGAGAGAGGAGTCATTGCTTGAGGAAGGAGGTGAAGCCCCCAGAGGGAGGGTCGGGCGCCGGAGAGGAGGGAGATGGTGGGGTTGTGCCCCAGAGAGAAGGGTGTCAACGGGGTAGAGTTACCTCTGGAGGGAGCGCTAGAGGAGGTGGGTGCCAGAGGAGGGGAGTGCACATGGGGGGCGCATGTGTAGGGATAATGAATGTGGGATAGGGCTGCATGAGGGAGAGAAAGGCGAGATAGTAGGGGGATAAAAAATAGGGTTTTACAAAAAATCCTAATAATATAATAAACATAATAATAAAAGTAATAACATACAAATAATAATAATAATAATAATAATTTTAATAATAATGATGATGATAATAAAAATTTTAACAATAATAACAATTTTAATTATATTATTATTATTATCCACAACAATAATAATATTATTATTATTGTTAAAACATTCTCTTTATTTTATTTATATTTTTATCTCATTTTACTTTATTTTATTTATTTGAATACTTTTCAATCACACGGTTAACCCACATGGCTCAAGAAACCATGCACGAACCGCATGGTAGCTTCTATCCATTTCAGAAGCAGCTGCACTAGAACCTGGGCTGACCGCATGGTTTCCATTAATTGTATGGTGCCCATGCATAGGCCTAAAACCAACCAAAACTCCAAATATTCAAAAATTAAATCTGATACCCAAACTGGAACATTGACCAAAAGATCTAACATTGAGAAATAATTAAAAATAAAATAAACTCATGGTCAGGGTGTGATAAAAAAAATCTTTTAAATACATTTTTAAAAATATTGTATTTTGAATATAAAAGATTTCCGACCTAAGAGAGAGATGGTCATATTTTATTTAAAAACATTATCTTAAGTACCAAAGAGTGTAAAAAAGGTACTAATACATGGGGATATCTTGAATGACCAGAGGAGAAGAAAATTAATGAGTTTTCTTTATATATGTATGATTATATTTCATTAATTGAAGTATAATCATAAACAATCTCCCAAAGTGATGAGATTTTTTCAATAAACTCATATCACTTGGTAACATAGGATTATACTCTCTATGTAAGAAAAAAAATTAAACGAGGAAAAAAATATCATAAAAATAAGGAGATTCATGATATAACATGTAAAATGGAATTATATAAATCTTGAAAAATAATTTAGAGACATAACAAAACATTAATCTCAAAAAAAAGAAAATTGAGACAAAACTATTTTATCGATTTGGTAACTTTTGAAAACTTAAACCCCATGAAAGAAAGACAATAAAATTAATATATAAATTCCCATAAATTTATATATAAGATACACATAATATATTCATGGGTACTATATACACCACAAAAAAAGAAGTGATTGATAATAAAGTCATGTATCTCACAGAAATAAAAGTGAGATGAAATTTCCTTACCATGGTTCTTGACTCTCTTAGTACTCATACAAGATTCTAATATAAAAAATGTAATTTTATTATACATATTTTTTATATTAGAATATTATTAAATCTAATAATATATTTGGTTTTATTATGACCCTATATCACTGGCTTTTTAACAATCCTATGTTATGGTTTCTCTACGGGTAATATTCACTTTGTTCTTCATGTGCGCCTTAATTTGTTATATCTTTGATCCTTATCCTTATATCAAGATTTCTAGAATTCACACCATAATATAACTTTAATTTATATTTAGTATAATTTTATTATAATAATTTATAATATATAGAAGTATTAAATGGAATATACCATTCATGCAGACGGTAGGTCGAATGTACGCATAAATGCTATTTCTATTTAATTGTCATGTTGAAAGAAAGAAAGTAAAATAAATATTTCTATATATATGTATCTATATAATTATTATAGTAGATATATTATTTAATAAATATCATATGTATTCACTAAACCCATCCTTAATACATTTTATATTGTGTATGAACGAATCACGTCACTTTGAAGGGGCGATAGTCCACACTTTATCAAACAAAATTGTCGTATTAACATGAAATGGAAAGTATAAAGATTTATTTTTTAAAATAAATATAGAATAATAAAGACATAATGAATACAACATATGACATGTATAATTATTTTTTCTATCATAATGTCAACCATGATAGGCGATAAAGGAAAAATGAACAATCATCCTTTCAGGATGCGGTAGTTCGTTGCACACATAAACAGTATATTTGTTACCCATTAGATAAGAGTGTGTGTAAGTGTAGGTTGAAACTGTAACGACCCAAAGTTTCATTAATGGAAAATACCTCTTGATCCAGTTAAATGTCTCTTTATAAAAAATGTTTCTATTAGATGTCAACTTCTTTGGTTTTATGATAAGAGTTGTGACCGTTACTTTTATAGCCATTGAACAGTGATCACATGATTAGTATAAATATAAGGCTTTAACGAACCCAATTTTACTCAGACAAAGGAAGTGATGGCCTCATCCAGTAGAATTTCCCCATACAAAGCCCATTTGTCGAAGCTTGGAAAAGATGTGGCATCCTTGGGCTTCGCCCTTGACCAAGCCCAAGCTGAGCTTCATTATGTCAAGCTCGAACGTGACCGTCTACAGGAAAAGTGGAAGTTGATAGAGATTACCACTTGAGCGATGTTATCTGAGCCATCCCAAGAGTCTGTCACCATCGCACACCTTACCCTTAGGTCTTATGCGGCAATTTTAAGGGGTTATGTAACAAATAAGTAGTACTATGTTCATGTATATTATTTTTTTGTATATAATAATGAATATAATTTCTAGTCATTTTTTATACATTGTAAATAGTTTTTAAAGTACAAATGGTGTTTTTTAGTTATTATTTAATTAAGAATTCAATTTTATTAAATTAAGGGATTTTTGAATTAAATAATATTTTAATAAAATATTATTATTAATATTAAATTAATTTTTATTAAATAAAAATGATCTTATAATTTTATGAATGCAATTAAAAATTTTATTAAGGTTAGAAAGTTATTTCTGTCAAAACCCGTGAATTTTCGATAAATGTTGGTTTTTATTTTAAAAGTGAAAATTAGCATATTTAGAAATTTTTTTAGATAAAATAAATGTCATTTCTGGAATCAGTAAGTTGAAATTATCCAATGGTTAATTTTTTATAATTTTCTGAGACACTCAAATTTTTGGGTAAAAATCAAATACCGTTTAAATATATAATGTGTTTTATGACATCATAATGACCCAATGATGATGTAATAAAATACCATAATCCTTATGTTCGTCCAATATATGTTTTATCATTAAAATAATGTGATTTTTGGGTTTGTTTGACTTACTTTTCAAAGCATTAATGGACCCCTCAAGACATATTCAACACTTTTCCTTTTTAAATTAATTTCCATGGGAGTGTGACTCACCTCCACATATGAAACCTTATTATTTTAAGAAGTTCGGACTTGGGCCTTATAAAATATTTTTTTCCTCTTCCATTTTCCAAAAACCATGGGGAAAAACCATGTTATGGTTTGTGGTTTGGATTAATTTAATGTAAGGGGACCCAAACCTAAATAATAAAGAATTCCCTCACCTTTCCTTTATAAACCCACCCAAGCTCCCACTTCCTCCTCACTAAAATCCCTTGGAGTTCGTCCAACCTATTCCCTACTCTCTCTAGAATCCTCCCAAGGTGCCCCAAGCTCCCAAGAAGCCTCTCACAAGCCTCTCTCTAGCCTTTGGAAGCACACTTCCAAGTAAGGGTTTTTTCTTCCTTTCTCATTTTTGTCAATTTTCTTTAAATTGTATTGCCCATTTAATTTCTATTATGAATGTTGGGGTATGGTTTCTCACCTCCTCCATACTGCTATTTTATTGTTTTAATGATGGGAGACCCATTTCTCTCTCATTAAATGCCTCCCATGTACACCCGTTACTATGCCAAAATTCCGAAAGGAACTTCTCTATCTTATTTTACATTCAAGCAATAATTTTGTATCATGAATCTATATTCCATAACAATTTTTGGGACATGTATCTATATGACATTATTACTGTCCATTAAATGTAAATATGATGAGGAAACCCTTTCTCTCTCATCAATCATTTTTATGAATTCTAATGTCACGCTGTTACGCTGCCGAAATCGCACCGATTTTCTAAGCCAATGTCATTGTGTAGTGATTACCATGCCCATTTCTCCATTGAGGGTATTCACCTTTATGCACATTTAATTATTGATTGTAAAGTTTCATGTATTAATTCCACATTCCTTTATCATGGAATAAATGATTATGTTTTATGAATCCATGTTTTATGATCCATGTGGCACACTTATGCATGAAATGAAATGTTTATGAAGGGTGCGCCCTTATAGCGCTCCAATGCATTGGGTAAAGTATAGTATCATGATACATCATGTGCAATGAGTGTTTACTCATTCTAATTCAAGTGAAACGAGGGTTTACTCATGCTTCATGTGCAATGAGGGTTTACTCATGCTCCATGTGCAATGAGCATTGGCTCATGCTAATTCAATGTTAAGTGTTGTTGCCACATTTCCATGTTATGATTATCATGTTTTATCATGCCTTTATGTTCATGTTTATCTTATTCTCTATTGACATGCCTATTGCCTAACATGTATTTTACTCCTCATGTTATTCCATGTGTACTCCCTTACTGGGCTTTATATCTCACCCTTTTCTTATGCATGCCCTCAGGTTATCCCAGGCAATGCTATGTACGAGGGAATGTAGTGGTCATGTAAAGGAAGTTTTCAATAAAGATGTTTTATTTCATGTTTTAAGTTTTTATTTAATGATCCTAATCCCCAAAGACACTAAACCTCTCGATCTTCTTTGTTGTATCAAGTGAAGTTTTATGTAATAAATCATGTTTAAGTTGTAATAAAAAAGCAGGGTTGTCATAGTTGGTATAAAAGGATAGGTTTAGTTATTTTTGGGATTAGGAAACCCTAGTAAAGCCTTAGATACAAGACTAAGTATAATAAAAACATCCCTAAGTTTTGGTAAATACTAAGTAAGTGGTTTATCAAACATATAAATCCCTGTCTGGATAAGAGCAGGTTGAGGCGGCTCTGGAACAGATGTATCCTAGGGGTAAAACCCGAAAACACCACTTTGAGCTAGACTCGAATGGGAACTGGTGCACAACAACGGGCCTTGCTGCACTCTTGGTTACGACACTCCTGGGGGATATGTTTTGATAAATTTACAATCTTAGTACGAACCCTTATTAAGGGAAAAATTCCCCTAAGAATATATGTTAGAAAGTAGATCATGAAAAGCCTAGATTGAAGCCTATATACTCATGAGTTAAGGAAATAAAAGTTTACTTTTGAGTCAAAAGCTTTTGTCTTTGGATTAACCTTTATGTGTTACCTCTAAATTTCCTTTTATTCCAGCCAATGGCCGGTAATAGGAGGACTCGGGATAACAACTGTTGTGAAGATCAGTGTGATGACTATACTATGAGATGCCAAATCCAATGGGACCGAAAATCACGAACTTTCTCACGCTTCTCTCTTAGAAAACTCAAGTTTTGAATAGAAACACGGGTCAAGAGGAATGTTCAACCCCCCCCCCCCCCAAGAAATAAAAAGTTGCTATCGAGAGCTTCATGAGACAAAGGCCTCCTACTTTTAGTGGATCATCCGATCCCACAATCGCTAAACAATGGATCAACTCCATTGAAAAGATCTTCTCCATCCTCCAATGTTCTGAACAAGAGAAGGTTCTCCTGGCTGCTTATCGTATGGAGGGTGAAGCTGATCAATGGTGGACATTGATCAAAAATACGATGCCTGAGGAGGATATCGAGGCTTTGGAATGGACGGAATTCCAGAAGATGTTTTTTGATAAATATTTTCTGCGCACCCTCCGGCTTAAGATGGAAAGGGACTGCCTTTCCCTCAAACAAAAAGATGATTAATCCGTTGGAGAATAAGAGGAAAACTTCACAAGGCTTGCACAATACGCTTCCGGATTTGTCGGTACCCCCGAATGCAAGGTTAACCACTTCTTTGGTGGGCTGAAGCCTAGCTTGCGGAAAGCATTAGCGATCCGTGACTTCGACAGCTATGAGGAAATTGTTCGATGTGCCCTCAAGGTCGAAATGGAGATCAGAGAATCACAGGGGTATCATGGGGATAAGAAGCTTAAGGTGGGCTTCAATGCTGGTGGGAAAATGGATAAATACAATGGCTCTAAGAAGTTCCAGCACCCCACTTGCCAAATGTGCGGAAAGAAGAACCCTGGAAATTGCCTTAAGGGGACGAGAAAATGCTTTAGGTGTGGAAGAGAAGGGCACTTAGTTGTTAACTGTCGGAAAGAAGGACCCGTGGCTGCGAAAGAGGAGAGCAATGCTCCGTTCCAATCTCAATGCATTGTTCAATGCAATAAATGCAAAGAACCGGGTCATTTTGAAAATTAGTGCCCTAATCCAAGGGTTTTTGGAGGAAACCAACAACCTCCAAGATAGCAAGGAAGATATTTTTCCATCACTTCTGCCGAAGTGAACCCCGACAATGAAGTGGTGACAGGTACGCTAGTTATTCATTCAAGAATAGCAAACATACTTTTTAATTCAGGTTCTACACATTCTTTTATATTTCGAAAGTTTAGTAGAACAATCCTAGCACCACCACAAATCATGGAATTAAAGATGTCGGTGAGTATGGAAAATGGGGAAATCATTTCATCCCATGAATATAAGTCCTCCCCTGTTATAATCTGTGGATTGAATTTCCTGGTGAACCTCATCATACTCCCTCTAGTGGAATTTGATTCAATTCTTGGCATGGATTCGCTTTCCTTTTATAGAGCCAACATAAATTGTCAGGAGAGGGAAATCACACTCCATGTGGAGAATCGACCCCTGATTCTTTACAAGTGTCAGGAGGAAGATGAATCTCCTTTAGCTCCATCATCTCAAGCATGGATATTACTTCCCTATGAGAACGCATATCTGGCTCAGATGATTGAGTCCAAGGAAGAAACCAACCTTGAAGAAATGCCTATTGTGAGGGAATTCGTGGAAGTGTTTGTCGAGGAACTTTATGGTCTTCCTCCTAGAAGAGATGTTGAGTTCTCAATTGAACTTATACCTGGGGAATTACCAATATCCAAGACCCCATATAGAATGGCTGTTGTAGATCTTGAATAGATGAAGAAACAACTACATGAGAATCTAGATAAAGGGTTTATATGCCCAAGTGCTTCACCATGGGGTGCACTAGTCCTCTTCGTCAAGAAGAAGTATGGGTCAATGCGGCTTTGCATCGATTATTGTGAACTTAACAAAATCACGATAAAGAACAAGTATCCTCTCCCAAGAATTGATGACTTGTTTGATCAGCTGCGTGGATCACAATACTTCTCTAAGGTGGACTTTCGGTCAGGATATTATCAAGTAAGGGTGAAGAAGGAAGATGTCCCCAAGACTGCTTTTCATACAAGATACGGGCACTATGAATTCATAGTAATTCCTTTAAGACTCACCAATGCTCCAGCAATATTCATGGAATTGATGAATAGAGTCTTTAGAGATTACCTTGAAAAATATTTGGTAGTCTTTATAGATGATATTCTAATATACTCCAAAACCAAGGAGGATCATGAGGAGCATTTAAGAACTGTACTGGAGACTTTGCGCAAGGATAAGCTCTATGAAAAGTATAGCAAGTGTGAGTTCTGGTTGAAGGAGGTCTCATTCCTGGGCCATATCATCACAAGCAATGGGATATCTGTGGATCCCTCCAAAACAGATGAAATTGAGGGATGGTCGAGGCCAACATCGGTAACCGATATCCATAGTTTCTTGGGGTTAGCTGGATAATATCGATGATTTTTGAGAAATTTCTCACGATTGTCCAACCCTCTTACCAAGCTAACTCAAAAGGGAGTAAAGTTTTCTTGGAGTGATGAATGTGAAGAAAGCTTCAAGGAGTTGAAAAGGAGGCTTATCACTGCACTCGTGCTTACTTTACCCAAAAGTGGGGAGCTTTTGTGGTATTCAGTGATGCTTTGAAGAATGGATTAGGATGTGTGCTGATGCAGAATGATAAAGTGATATCCTATGCCTCAAGGCAGTTGAAAATCCATGAGCAAAACTATCCAATGCATGATCTGGAGTTGGTGGCGGTGATATTTGCCTTGAAAATCTGGCGGCATTATCTCTATGGAGATAAATGTCAGATATATACTGACCACAAGAGTCTTAAATATATATTCACACAGAAAGAGCTTAATATGCACCCGAGAAGATGGATAGATCTCATCAAGGATTATGACTGTTCAATACAATACCACCCTGTTAAAGCGAACAAGGTGGCAGATGCCCTAAGTAGAAATGATCCAGTGATTCTATCAGTGATGAGAATTGAGAAGGAACCAATCTTCTTAGACTTGATGAAGATGGATGTGGGAATCATAAAGAAGGGAACATCATCAATCCTTTCACAAATGATTGCTCAACCAACTCTTTTGGAAAGGTTAAAGGATGATCAAAACGATGATGTGGGAATTCAAGAAAAAGTGGAATCTATCGAAAAGGGAAAATCCTCGGAGTTTAATGTTAATGAAGAAGGAACTGTGCGGTTTGGAAAAAGACTATGTGTTCTATCAAGTCCGGAGCTGAATAAGGAACTCTTAAATGATACACATAGTTCAAATTTCTCTATTCACCTAGGGAGCACAAATATGTATCGAGATCTCCGAGAAAAATTTGGTGGGATAATATGAAGAAGGAGATCGCCAAATATACATCAAAGTGCTTGGTGTGTCAGCAAGTGAAGGCAAAGAGGCAGAAGTCTAAGGGGATGATGAAACCATTGCCCATACCAGAATGGAAATGGGAAAACATCACCATGTACTTTGTCACCGGACTTCCAAGGACATCCAAAGGCAATAATGCAATTTGGGTTGTTGTGGATCGTCTTACAAAGACTGCACACTTCATTGCTATTCAGGAGGATTTCTCATTGGATCAACTGGCATGGATATATATCAGGGAATTGGTAAGGTTTCATGGAGTACCACTATCTATTGTGTCTGACTGAGATCCAAGATTCACCTCTAAGTTTTGGAAGAGTCTTCAACATGCTCTGAATATTGAACTGAACTTCAGTACGGCCTATCATCCTCAAACTGATGGCCAATCCGAGCGGACAATCCAAACACTTGAGGATATGTTGAGAGCATGATCAACGGACTTTAATGGAGTATGGGATCAACATCTTCCTCTGGTTGAGTTCTCTTATAATAATAGTTTCCACTCGAGCATCCAAATGGCACCATATGAAGCCCTTTATGGGAAAAGGTGCAGAACACCAGTATGTTGGGATGAGGTCGGTGAACGTAATCTCCTTGGACCAGAAATGGTCGAGGAAATGGTGGAGAAGGTGAAAACCATTCATCAGCATAACAAGGAAGCCCAGATTCGACAGAAGAGTTATGCAGATAATCGTTGATGAGACCTTGAGTTTAAAGTTGGAGACATGGTGTTTTTACGCATATCTCCGTGGAAGAAGGTCGTGAGGTTTGGAAAGAAAGGGATGTTAAGTCCAAGGTACATCGGCCCCTTCGAGATTCTTGATTGTGTTGGGGTTGTGTCCTATCGACTAGCACTTCCACCTACTATGGCCAAGGTGCATGATGTCTTTCATGTATCCCTCTTAAGGAAGTACATACCGGACCCTTCACATGTACTTTCTTCTAAGGTGGTACAATTGGAAGATGATATTTCTTATGAGGAGCAACCAATGAAGATCTTAGATCGTAGAGAAAAAGTTATACGAAATAAGACAATGCCCCTCGTCAAGGTATTGTGGAGAAACCACAAGTTTGAAGAAGAAACTTGGGAATCGGAGGATATGATGAAGCTGAGTTACCCACATTTGTTTTAGTGTGGGAAAAGGAAAATTTCGAGGGCGAAATTTCTTAAGGAGGGAATATTGTAACGACCCAAAGTTTCAATATTATAAAATACCTATTGATCCAGTTAAATGTATCTTTATAAAAAATGTTGTTATAAGATGTCAACTTCTTTGGTTTTATGATAAGATTTGTGACCGTTACTTTTATAGTCGTTGAATAGTGATCACATGATTAGTATAAATATAAGACTTTAACGAACCCAATTTTACTCAGACAAAGGAAGCGATGGCCTCATCCAGTAGAATTTCCCCATATGAAGCCCATTTGTCAGAGCTTGGAAAAGAGGTGGCATCCTTGGGCTTCTCCCTTGACCAAGCACAAGCTGAGCTTCATTATGTCAAGCTCAAACGTGACCGTCTACGGGAAAAGTGGAAGTTGATAGAGATTACCACTTGAGCGACGTTATCCGAGCCACCCCAAGAGTCTGTCACCATCGCACACCTTACCCTTAGGTCTTATGAGGCTATTTTAAGGGGTTATGTAACAAATAAGTAGTACTATGTTCATGTACATTATTTTTTTTGTATATAATAATGAATATAATTTCTAGTCATTTTTGATACATTGTAAATATTTTTTAAAGTACAAATGGTGTTTTTTAGTTATAATTTAATTAAGAATTCAATTTTTTTAAATTAAGGGATTTTTGAATTAAATAATATTTTAATAAAATATTATTATTAATATTAAATTAATTTTTATTAAATATAAATGATCTTATTATTTTATGAATGCAATTAAAATTTTTATTAAGGTTTGAAAGCTATTTCTGTCAAAACCTGTGAATTTTCGATAAATGTTGGTTTTTATTTTAAAAGTGAAAATTAACATATTTAGAAATTTTTTTAGATAAAATAAATTTCATTTATGGAATCAGGACGTTGAAATTATCCAACGGTGAATTTTTCATAATTTTCTGAGACAGTCAAATTTTTGGGTAAAAATTAAATACTGTTTAAATATATAATGTGTTTTATGACATCATAATGACTCAATGATGATGTAATAAAATACCATAATCCTTATTTTCGGCCAATATATGTTTTATAATTAAAATAATGTGATTTTGGGTTTTTTTTACTTACTTTTCAAAGCATTAATGGACCCCTCAAGACATATGCAACACTTTGCCTTTTTAAATTAATTTCCATGGGAGTGTGACTCACCTCCACATAAGCAACCTTATTATTTTAAGAAGTTAGGACTTGGGCCTTATAAAATATATTTTTCCTCTTCCCTTTTCCAAAAACCACGGGCAAAAACCATGGGATGGTTTGTGGTTTGGATTAATTTAATGTAAGGGGACCCAAACCTAAATAATAAAGAATTCACTCACCTTTCCTATATAAACCCACCCAAGATCCCACTTCCTCCTCACTAAAATCCCTTTGAGTTCGTCCAACCTCTGCCCTACTCTCTCTATAATCCTCCCAAGGTTCCCTAAGATCCCAAGAAGCCTCTCACAAGCCTCTCTCTAGCCTTTGGAAGCACACTTCCAAGTAAGGGTTTTTTCTTCCTTTCTCATTTTTGTCAATTTTCTTTAAATTGTATTTCCCTTTTAAATTATATTATGAATGTTGGGGTATGGTTTTTAACCTCCCCCATACTTCCCTATTATTGTTTTAATGATTGGAGACCCCTTTCTCTCTCATTAAATTCCTCCCATGTACACCCGTTACTATGCCAAAATTCCGAAAGGAACTTCTCTCTCTTCTTTTACATTCAAGCAATAATTTTGTATCATGAATCTATATTCCATCACAATTGTTGGGACATGTATCTATATGACCTCCTTACTTTAAATTACTTTTAAATATGATGAGGAACCCCTTTCTCTCTCATCAACCAGTTTTATGAATTCTAATGTCACGCCGTTACGCTGCCGAAATTGCACCGATTTTTTAAGCCAATGTCATTGTGTAGTGATTACCATACACATTTATCCATTGAGGGTATTCACATTTTTGCACATTTACTTATTTATTATAAAGTTTCATGTATGAATTCCACATTCCCTTATCATGGAATAAATTATTATGTTTTATGAATCCATGTTTTATGATCCATGTGGCACACTTATGCATGAAATGAAATGTTTAAGAAGGGTGCGGCCTTATAGCGATCCAATGCATTGGGTAAAGTATAGTATCATGATACTTCATGTGCAATGAGTGTTTACTCATGCTAATTCAAGTGAAACGAGGGTTTACTCGTGCTTCATGTGCAATGAGGGTTTACTCATGCTCCATGTTCAATGAGCCTTGGCTCATGATAATTCAATGTTAAGTGTTGTTGCCACATTTCCATGTTATGATTATCATGATTTATCATGCATTTATGTTCATGTTTATCTTATGCTCTATTGACATGCCTATTTCTGAACATGTATTGTACTCCTCATGTTATTCCATGTGTACTCTCTTACTGGGATTTATAGCTCACCCTTTTCTTATGCATGTCCTCAGGTTATCCCATGCAATGCTAAGTATGAGGGAATGTAGTGAATATGTAGAGGAAGTTTTCAATAAATATGTCATATTTCATGTTTTAAGTTTTTATGTAATGATCCTAATCCCCAAAGACACTAAACCTCTCAATCTTCTTTGTTGTATCAAGTGAAGTTTTATGTAATAAATCATGTTTAAGTTGTAATAAAAAAGCAGGGTTGTCATAGAAACCTTAGCATAAAAACATCATATTATATTTATGATACTTCTATTTTTATCCAATAATGTAATAAATAGAGTGGTTGGGGTGGAGAAAGAAATAAAATAAAGGAGCTCGAGAGAAGACATTACCTCTTAATCGGATAACTCCTTTTGGTTTTTTCCAAAAGGCTTCCTTGGATTTCTTTCTACCCAAGGGGAGGCGTATAGGAGTAAGGGAGGGATTTGGGGAATTTAATTAGGCAGATATTTTCTGAACCTAATTGGTTTGCGAGGTTTGAATAAGAGGAAGATGTTGTGGCCTTTTATAGTGGAGGATGAGTGGCACTCTTGTAATATTTTTGAAAATGGAAACCCCACCCACATTTTTTTATTCCAAGTGGATTCAATAAATATTAAAAGTCAAGAAAGGAAGGATCGCATCGAAATATGTACAAAAATTAATTTTGGACAATTTTATAAGTCTTTTTGGACCTTAAGGTTATGTTTTAGTCCCTTATTAAGCTTAATTTAATCTTAGTCATTATAATTAATTTTAATCACTTTCAATAATATTTTTTGTCAAAAACTCATTTTACCTTATTTGAAATTATAAAATTTTATTATTATAAATATTTAATCCATTTTTCCAAATTATAAGCAGATAAGTGGTATAAATTAATTTAAAAAATAATCCCCCTAAAAGGACGACACTGCGGGTTTTTAAAGTAAAAAACATCCAAAAGTTTACTATGTTTTTATACCCAATTTCAAATTTAAATTAATTAAAATTCCCTAAATTGTATTAATTTATAAAAATGTGATATAATAAAAATTTGAAACCAAATTTAAATATAATTTAATCTTATAAATAAATTAGATGAAAATTCAATTTTGAATTAAACTTTGGTATTTTTTACTATTTATCCAAAAATGAAGATTCTCATAAAAATCCAAAAAAATCACCATTAGCTAATTTCAAAATTCCAAATTCAAAAAAAAATTTATTTTTTCAAATTAAATTTTAAAATGTCTCTAAAATTAATTTTATTATTTTTCAAAAAAGGAAATTAAAAGCAGCTCATTTGGTAATATTTCATTTTTAAACATATAAGGAATTTACCAAAAATTATTTATTTCATTATAAATATTTTTTATTTATATAAAAGTTTATAAAAAATATTTTAAAAATTGTTATTACTATTTATATAACTAAGTTTAATGTCTATGTTCTAATTATCTCAATTACATAATTATAATAATAAAATGATGTTTTGTAGAAACATTAGTGTTGTGTGTAACCTACGACAAGTTGGTATTGTGTGTAACATATTCCAATTAAATGTTCCATATAACATACTCTGATTCGGTGCCTTGTGAAAGGAATTTTCAACTTAGTTCATTTCAAGACATCAACGAAAATTAATTCATTCAAAGAGAAAAAAATGGTCGATAAAAACATGGGGTGTTACATCAAAAATGACTTATGGATCATTGTCTTAAAGTACTTACACAATATAAATGTGTTTTTATGGTTTTGAGTAGGTTAGTTGTCCTTTTTACTAATATTATTGTCAATTTTAAATAAAATATGCACTTTGAGTCATACAGGTCCCACCATGCGTCAGATTGAGGTATAGATAATCCCTACACCTCAAAAATGACTTATGGGTCTCTGTAATACAGTATAAAAATAATCTAAAATTGTTTGCTCAGTTTTGAGTAGGTCATTTTTTCATTTTAGTAAAATTGATGCCAACTTTAAATAAAAATACACACTTGGATTCATGCTGGTCACACCATTCATTATATTGAGGTGTGGCTGATTCTTATATGTCTGAAATGACTTATATATCATTTTCCTAGTATCAAAACAATATGAATGTGTTTTTTGGTTTTGAGTACATCACTGGTATTTTTTTACTAAAATTTTATTTTAAAATTAGAACATTCACTTTGACTTATATTGGTCACATAATGTATCAGTTTGATACGATACTGATTTGTACAAATCACAAATAACATATTAATTGATGTCATAAATTATCAAGAAAATATAATAGTTTTTTCTTGGTTTTTAGTGAGTGACACTTTTTTAACTGAAATATCAATTTTAAACTGATAACAAGTACATTGAGTTATATTAAACACATCATGTATCAGGCTAAATTATGCCTAGCTCCTACACATCAAAAATGAATTTTGGATCATTGTATTAAATTATCAAAATAATATGAATTTGTTTTCTTGGTTTTGACTATGTGAGTCGTCTTTTTACTAAAACTCATGTCAAATTTAAATAGAAAGAAGTGATTTGAGTCATACTGGCCACACCATGTTTCAAATTGAGGTGTGGCTAATTCATACACATCCCAAAGTCACAAAACAATCCTAACTTTCAATGTTACCATGATTTCCATTAACTTTCTTTATCGAACTTCCAACACTACAGGAGCAGCTTAGAACAAACCACCTAAGCTCGAAAAAAAGAATCCACCTATATAAGAAAAAAATTGTATATGATTAATACTAAAAAGAAATATATTAAATATAAATATTAAATAATACATTAATTTAATAGATAATTATTTTAAGATAGAAACATCGAGATTACCTCTATGATTGATAAATGGAGGGAACATGAAGTAAAGTGATAAATATCAACACTATAGGGGTGAAATGTTTTGAGGGATAAGAAGTATGTATAAGTTTTGGTGTATAAATTCATGAAAGATGGATGGAACACACCAAATTGAAAAAAAAATCCTCTGTACAATTATTATGTGATTAATACTATAAATAAATAAATTAAACATGAATATAAAAAAATACATTAATTCTATAGATAATGATTTTACTATGAAAACATCAAGATTTTCTACGTTATTGAGCAGAGATAGAATTGTTTCACATGAGAAAAATGCATGAAAGATGGATAGATATCTTCTAAAATAAACAAAATCTACACAGAATAATGAAAATTAAATCAATGTTCCATTATATAATTTTTTATTAAAATTGAAAAAGTATATCATAACATTACCTTTACATATTTCTAAAGGGCTTTTATTATTATAGTTTTTTGTTCTCAGGTATTAGTAACATCATCATGTGCATAAGACATTGTTTGCATGAGTAGTCAAAAAATTAATTTATATTATGTTAATGTAAGAGAGAACATATAAAATTATGAGGAAAACACAATATATTAAAACAAATTTTGTTACCTCATTGAAATCGCTTTCTTTTTTAATCTTTAAGATATTTGGTTCTATAATCAAGAATCTAAATCCCCTCTTTGTGGTCCCCTCTAACATACAAGAAATTTACTACATTGTGATCGTCATGAACTGATTGTGACCTCCTAATGAATGTGTCTTCCTCAAATGAATTTTCATCTGAACTGAAAAAAAATTTAGTATCCAGCAGGACAGTCGACCAATTATTATTTTTGGATCAGATCCATAAAATACTTGCATTTATTATGATTCCATTATGAATGGATCATATTTTTCCCCTTCTATATTGAAATTCACCTTCATGAATCCCATTTCATCAACTTTCACAACATTAATATTATCGACTCATTTGTAATAGAAAATCAAAAATTGAAATATTATATAATACAACTCGTATATCTATTCGATAATGCCAAAATATTACATATTTTCATAAATTCGACTTCTATCCTTGGAACTAGATATGAGCATCGCTTCAGCCACAATTGTAACACCACTATTTTGAATCATAATGTATTCATCATGTTATTTTTTATAGAACGTATAACAATTTATTACAAAACCAATATAAAATATAACATTTTTATTCGGTCCCCTGGCTATCCATTTAAGTCATTTGGAAATTGAATTTGGATTTTCAGATAACTCCTTATAAATTTGATCTCAGAACCATCCTATAAATAGTTGATTATGTGTATTTGATATCCATACTTAAACCCTTCATGGATTCAAATCTCTAAGAATTTATTAATTGTATTTAGTATATGGATAAAAATATTCACTATTATATAAAATTTAAAGGTCTTCTTGCTTCCGCTCTATGCAGATAATTGTAACAATATCTCTTTCGGAAATCTCTTTGCCATTAAGGTTTTCATTATGATGAGACTTTGGGAGACTGATTTTTTGAACATATGATAGTTAATTGGTATAGAATTCAATATATTCTTCAACAATATATCATTATTCAATAAAACCTTCTATCCAACTTTGATTCTTGACATACCCTTTCAAAATATTCATATATTGTTCAATGGGGTACATCCATCTATAATAGACAGAACCACATAGGTAAACCACTCTAGACAAGTGAACCATCATTTGAACCATTTTATCAAATAATGATGGTGGGAAGAACATCTCTAATTCACATAATATGACTACAACCTCCTTATTCATGAAAAGAAACTTCACCGGGTCTATAAATTTACTGCATATGGATTTGAAAAAGAAGAAAAGTCTGGTTAATGTTTGTCATAAATTTTGAGTAATAATTCAATGGAAAGTAATATGCATTAAACCGTTCATCCAAAAATGATAATATTGTGATTTAATTCTATATAACATCAAATTATTCATTGACATGACATTCTTGATATTTTATTAATACCCTTGTGGAACGTTTACACTATTAATGAAAAAAGAAAAATTGTAGTTTTTTCTATCTAGATAGAGTGAATCTTATAGAGGAATAAAAATATGCCTTTTACCCTTAACTAGTTCCAAATCATCCCTTATACCCATTTCAATCAAGTATAACCCAGCCTTGATTCCATATTTCATTTTTTTATGAACATTTAGTAACGCGCCAATAACACTATAAAATATATTTTTTGCAAAACGCAAGACAACAAGAAAATTCCTGACATACAAACAATTCTAATATGGTAATTTAAGAAAAATTGATCTATTATTATAACCTGATTTTGTAAGGTTTTTAAAAAATCATTTACTAAAAATAGTTTTAATATAGTTTACTTTATCATACAATTGGTCAACCATTATTGGAGATGATATTGTATCTTGTTTTATATTCCCATCATATATTGTTTTCCAGGATTGGTATTTTTATCATCGAGGTAAAACTTTCAGATGTCCTAAAGCATAGTCTTCGAGTATTGTTTCATCAGAACTGATTATATGTGTTTTTTTTTTCACAAATGGGACACCCCAACATTCCTTTAATGCTATAGCCTGATAAATTTATAAAAGTAGGGAATTCATCTATCACCCCGTACAACATGACCCTCAATGTAAAGTCTTCACTTCTATGAGAATCATACATTATAACACATGTATCCCACATAAATTTCAAATCCTTGAACAATGGATCCAAATAGATATCAATATCATTACTGGGTAGATTTGGTACAGATATAAGTAGAGACAAAAAAAATGTATTTGTGCTTCATGCATAACCATAGAAGAAAGTTATAATTTACCAACATGATGGGAAATCTACTTTGAGTACAACTCTTTACACCAAAAGGATTTACTTCATCTATAGATAATGCAGGATGAAAGTTTCATAGTTCATTTCCAAATTCAGGATACTTGTAATCAATTTTATTCCATTGAGGAGAATATGTTGGATGACGTTGGTTCCCATATTTAATTCTTGTATCTATATGTCAGGTCAATTGTATCATGATTTCCTATGATCCATATAGTATTATAAACTATGTAATGGTAGGAAATTACCATACATATATTGAAGGACATGATTTATTTTTTCTTGTATCGATCTTTGCCACTCTTAGGTAATTTTATGAGTTATTCATGTTCCTTGTGAAACAGTCTGAAATCATTTAGATAATCATGTATTTTTTTTAAGATCATTCCCATTGAACATAACATTAGTTTAGCAACATATATTCGACATAGTAGTTCATTTTCTTCTGGTATCATATCATTCAGGAGACCAAGTAGTTCCGTAAATCTAGTGTCACTCCATCCACTACTAGATTTCTAATTATATAACTTCAAAACAGGTGACAGTGTTGTGTATTTAGTACAACCAATATACAATTCTTTCTTTGCATAGATATTTAACTCCTCAAAAAAATTTGTACAATCATGAAGGTCATCTTCAATTTTCATTTCTTCCATGTGATCTCCATCATTATTTACACTGGTATTCATGTCAAATAATCCATAAGTGTAAGTATCATTTCAATCGATGTCCATATTCAGTTTTTCCTCATGTTTAGTCCAAAATTTATAGCTTTGATCTATTCTATAACAAATCAAATGTTCTTACAACTCCTCCTGACTTATTTTATTTGAATAAAAACATTTTAAACATGGAAAGAGTATTTGAGAATGTTTGTATGCATGCTCTCTTGAAAACTTGATGAACTCTTTAACTCCATCTTCATACTCTTTTGTCAAATGATTAGCGTGCATCCATTTTCAATTCATATCCATCTAATTGGTTTTATAAAATATTAATTTTTTATAATAAACAAATAAATACACATAAGATTTCCATTATTAAAAGTGAAAGTTGTAGACAATTAAAATAAAGGAAACTCAAAATTTGACTGCTTCAAATAATTTCAATATGTTGAATAAAATGGGTAATTAAATTTTAGAAAATAATTACTCCACTATGAAAGGTGTTGTCCTATGAATTGATTCAACGGTGAAAGTTATAGAAAACTTTCTTCCACATCAACTCATCTTATGGAAATTTATCATTGCATTTTATTATTTGACACTCATCATACTTCTCTTGTGGACATGCACCTATGTTACCATATATACTATAAGAAGTGGTCATCCATAGGATGACTAATACTCATAGTATTACAAGAAACATAAAATAAATTGGGAATTATTTTCAAGTAAAAAATTGAAATAATAACTATTTATGATATGATGTTGATGAGGATGATAGTTGTCTATAAAATATATAGGGGATGAGTCTCAAGAAAAAAATTGTAATAATAACTTTTGTTTAACACACATCAAGTATTTCATAAATCCCCTAAACAAATTAAATTATAATATAGGAAATTAAAGATTAATAAGAAACCCAAATATGATAAACAACAGTAATAAACTCTCATTCAATCATCTAGAAAATATTAAAATTTATTGATAAAACATTTAGATAAATAGATTAATTTTATATATATATATAGTAATCAGAGATTCGTAGGGGTGGAACCAATACATATAGACCAAAAATGATGAATAGATAAAAATAATTTCTAATATATATAATTTTATAACTTTTATTCTATTTTTTTGGAACAAGTGATGTAGCAACCTAAGGAATTATTACATTTAAAATTGATGGAATATAAAATATTTTAAAATAACTCTAGACTCTTGGGATGTCATATCACCACATAGACCCATCCCAAGGATTCAAGGGAGTCCATCACATCAGATCTACCCATCTAAAGAATTCTAGGGAGGAAATATAATACACATTAACCCATCCTTGAGATTCTAGGGCAGTCCATAAAGAAGTTGGCATAAATCAAAAATACACATCAATAAGATATATCACAAAAAAAATAAAAACAAATCAAACCTTACAACATATATTCCATACACATTTAAACATATATATATATATATAACATGGAATTTATAATACACATAATTGAAAAATTAATGCACATTTAAACATAACTTTTAATTAAAATATATATAATCCCTTCCTGATTTGAAAATCTAGAACTATAATTTTTGAATAAATAACAATAAAATCACCCTACATTATAATTTCTGAAATTTCATATAAATAGATAGAAATATATATATACATATATATATGTATATGTATATATATTAATAAAATAAACTTAAATTGATAAATATATATATAACTCGGATAATACAATATCACAGCATAGTAAAATAAATAAAACCCCATACCAATTTTTAAAATAGATATCCATTGAAAATAAATAAATATGGTAACACCCTTACTAAGGTTTCTCTTAGAATAAAATAACACAATTCTAAGAAAATAAATTTTTAAGGAAAAACCCTTACACCAGAATATTAAATCGCAATTTAAATAAATAAATTTCATTACATGAATTACATAAAATCAGCTTCCCTTTCTGTTTCGCACCATCACCAGACTAATAATTGGTTTGATAAATCAATTTTATCATTGGTTTAAGGTTTTCATATCCAAAACCTACAGTATTTCTATAGTGGCATAAATATTTATTTAATTGGTCTATCTGTGGACCAGAGGTGATTCTCTATGATTTTAAAATAGTGACAAAATTAATCTTGGAGAGAAAGTTGGGGTAAACATATGAATAGTGAATAAAATTTTTCAAAACAATAATATAAATATACCAAAATAGGATATCCAAATCAGTATTCAAGAAAATAATAGATCATAAATAAATCATTCTGTTCATAATCTATAAGAAAAACAGTATACAACAACCAGACCACAAATAAATGATGACATCATCGAAGAAGAAATCAAAAATGAAATAAAAAATATAGAAATAAAATTGAAACCTATAAAGTAAAACACAGTCCTACCTCAATATGTTGAAGAAAATTCGAGACCCTTTGGTCCGTATATCGATTTTTTCTTCAAAAACCCTAACTGCAAGTCAACATCGGATGTCGGATAATGTTCAAGTAACTTGAAACTGCCAAGTGGGTTTGTGTGATTCGAGATTTGATTCACTAAGGAGGAGTGCCAATAGTGTGTGCCTTCTATAGAATGCTTTTGATATCGTTATAGGTTCGCAATTGGTTAGGGTTTTTTAAATAGATCAGGACACTTTTATCAGCACTTATTACCTAAGCACTGATAAAAGATTTATAATTATAATTATAAAGTAAAAAATTGTAAATATATATATAATAAATATATGTAAATATAAGTATAATAAATATATTATTTATTTAAATATATTTACTAGAATTTTAAAATTATTTAAATATATAATTATTTATTTATAATAATATAAATATTTTCAAAAAATAATATTTATATCATTATATATATTTATATATATATATAATAAATATATATAAATATAAATATAGTAAATATATTCATTATTTTAGTAAATAAATTATATTTTTAATAATTATTTAAATATTTATAATTATTTATTTATAATTTTATAAATACTTTAAAAACTGTTTCTTTATTTATAACTATAAATATATAATTATATAAATATATTAAAAGTACATTTATACATATATTTTATTATAAATATTATTTTACAAATATTTTTTTAACATTATTAATGAATATCTAATTTTAAGTGCATGCATGTTAAAAATGAGTGAAATATAATAAATTAAAAATAAGTACACTTTAACAATATCGAAAAATGGATATGTTTTGCGTGTGTGCATTTTATAGTAAATTTCATTAATTACATATATGTGAAATCAATATAGCACATATTTTATCTATTTTAAATTAAAAAATCAAACGAAATTCAATTATATGTCCACAAATCTTTGAAATTAGTTAGTATTTTTAATTCGTATAAATTTTTAATTATAAACCATTATTCAATAATATATGACTATTTAATTTGAATCTCATAAATATTTTGTAATATATAAATCATATTTATATACATTAATATATATATATCTATGGATTTAATATATATTATTTGTTAACATTATCAATAATAATCTAATTAACAAAATGTTTAATATTTTTCATAATATACTTATTTTTAATTTTTATTTGTTTAATTTTTATTTTTCATATATCCATATATTTAGTACATACTATTTGTTAGTATTTATAATTTATATATAGTGTAATCAATTTATTCATTTTAATCATTAATTATTTAATTAATAAAATTTGTAATATTTTTTTAATAAACCCATTTTTTATTTTTTATTTATTAGTTATTCCATTATTTTATTTAATTTATTTGGACCCCTATAAATTCAAAAAAATCACTGATAAATTATTTGTTTATGAGTGCTAAAGACAAAGCACTAATAAACGGTACCCTTTATTAGTGCTAAAAATAAAGTGCTCATAAAGGGTCCCTTTATGAGTCCTAAAAAAGCGATGATAAAGGGAAAACTTTATCATTACCTTCATTAGCACAAATAAAGATTCCATTCATGATGGATTTTTTCTAGCACGAATAAATACCAGTGTTATTAAAGTTCTATTTTTTAGTAGTGTTATATGAATAAAACGTGGTATTTTTCTAAAAGGTAATTTCACCGCCTTTTAATGGAGAACCAATTTCAAATCTAATTTTTGAAATTTTATTATTTTTATTTTAAAAAACAAACCTCATTTTTTTATTTTAAATATCAAGTTTAAATTTAGGTGAATTTTTGGTATTTTTTGAGAAATTTCATTTTTTTAAGGAACACTGAAAATTGCTGCATTTAAAATGAAAACTGTATTTTCATCAAATTTAATTATATAGTAAAATTATATTTTTAATTGGTTTTAAAGTTTATTAAGATAACTCTCACATGAATTAATCCAATTTATGTCACTAGAAATAATTTCACATTGAAATTGGATATAAAAACAATTTAAAATTTTGAACATTTTCACTTTAAATAAACTAGTTGTTTTGTCTCGTCAGTGGGACTAATTTTTAATTAATTTCTAAAAATTTAGTTGGTAATTTGTTTTATTCAAAAACAATGTTTTTTAAAAAAAATTCAAAAAAAATTCAAATATCTTTTGAGATTTTTTTCAAAGAAAAATAATTACAATTATTTTTATAGCTTCCTTTATAATTTTCCAAAGTTATTTTTAAAAGAAAAGGTTTTAAAAAAATCAAGATTACTTTATAAGATTTAAAATTTATTTTCAAAGAAAAGGTTTCAAAAATGTTTTCTATATTCCTTTATAATTTTTAAAATTTATTTTCAAATAAAAGGTTTTCAAAAATATTTCATGCTTCTTTTATAAGTTTTCAAAAAAATGAATATTTTTCAAAATGTTTTCAATCTTCCTTTATAAGTTTTTGAGGTTTTTTCAAATGAAAAGGTTTTCAAAAATGTTTTGTGTTTAAAAAGAGTTTTAAATGATTTTAAAATCTTCAATTATATGTTTCCAAAATTTTATTTTAAAGTAAATGTATTTCAATTATTTCAAAGATTCTCTTATAAATTTTTAAATTGTTTTCAAATAAAATGGTTCCCAAAATTTTTTGGTTTTTAAAAAGTGTTTTCAAATTAGAAAGGATTTTTTCCTCAAGAAATTTTTGAAATGATTTCTAAAGATTACTTTATAATTTTTCAAAGTAATTTTAAAAGTATAAGATTTTGAAAATATTTTATGTTTAAAAATTCATTTCTAAAGAAAGGTTATTTCCCTTAAGAAATTATCCAAGTGGTCATTCAAAATCCTCCTCCATCTAAGATGACATATTTTGATATAGTTTATTCTATATTGGGGGTATGATCAAAAGACATAATTCTTATTATTTCTTTGATTTTTTTATGTTTATGATGATAAGTTTCTTATGACACCCATTTCTCTTCCACGAGCTATACCATGACAAAATTCTTATGGAACTCACTTTCTTTCATAGGTTATTATATGATTAAATGACTATGAAAACTATCTATTTTCTGGAGGTTATTATAATATGAAGTTTTATAAAACCCATTTCATTTCATAGTTTATGATATTATGAATTTTTCTGAACTTTTTTCGCACATATGTATGATTTAATTATGTGATGGGTGGGACCCATATCTCCCACCAATCCATTCGGTAATGATGGATAACTCATCAGAATATATGTTATTTGAGAACCTAATTACATGTTTATAATGATATTATTGAACATTATTACATGTTCATAATGTTATTCTTGAACCTAATTGCATGTTACAATTTTATGTGTGAACCTAATTACATGTTTAAAATTTTATGCATGAACCTGATTACATGTTCACAATGATAAACTTAAACTTGATTACATGTTCAAAATGTTATGCGTGAACCTGGTTACATTTTCACAATGTTATGCTTGTACTTGGTTTCATATCAAAAAAAATATTGATGAACTTGATTTCATGTTCACAATGTTATTAATGAACCTGATTACATGTTCACAATGTTAAGCGCGAACCTGATTGCATGTTCATAATGTTATGCATGAACCTGATTACATGTTCCTAATGTTATGCATGACCCAGATTACATGTTCACAATGTTATGTGTAAAACTAATTATATGTTCAAAATATTATTCGTGGACATAGTTTCATGTCCATAATTTTATTTGACGACCTGATTTCATATCCTAAACCTAATGAGTAAATCTGTTTCTTTTTATACATGTTCACAATGTTATCAGTTTATGTGTAAGCCCCAATTCTATATCTTATTCCAATTTTATACCATCATGACTCATGTTCTTTGATTTCCTTATGATTCTTGTCTAATTAAATTTCAATATTTATTCTGTGATTCTTGTTTTTGATATTTTATATTTAGGGTATGATATTCTAAGGATAAAATCATGTTCTCATACCCTTATGCTTGTGTTATGCTTGAATATCACCATTTTTTATCCTTATTGAGAATATGAGATCACCCTTTTCTTAAGTTTCCTTTACCTAGGTTATGAATAAAGGATTTAATTAGTAGTAATAAAGGTTAATATCTTTAAGGTATATGTTGAATATATTTCACCAAGATGAAATATTATTTTTCCATGTTTCCAAAGACACCAAACTATTACGGTCCTCAGGCATGTATTTTTATAATGTGTTGAATATTCATCTAAAATGATATAATATCGATGCACATTAATATTAGGTTGTTATATAGATTTAGAAAATCATAGATAAGGAAACAGAACCCTAAGATATACTTTGAGGATAAGTATAGAATAACTTCCCAAAGAAATCATGTTTATGATTTCGAGATCAGCTACGCATAAATGTTTCAATTTATGTTAAGTATTTAACTTATTTTGGGATTATAAATTAAGTTTTAAAATGATATGATCTAATATAGTTTATTTCATCATTTATAAATGGAGTCTAGAAGAAATATTGTGAACCTAACCAATGCATGTGATCTGAAGTGTAAGAATGACAATGTCTTTATGGGATTAAGCTAATATGTCAAAGGGAAGTAGTCTCCCAAACATTCTCATCATATGAGAACATAATATCATGTTATGACAAGACATAGATATAATTATACAAGTATTATGGATTCAAAGGGGATCAAGATAAGAATAAGGTAGTTGGATTTATGGATAAAGGGTAGAAGGGAAAGAATTATTTTCCCACATGTAATAATTCTAGAGATAAACACCGTGGTACTTGTTTAAAAGGACTGGGATTTTGTTATAGGTGTGGAGAGAAAGTCCTCCATGATTTTTATTTTAATGGAAAGAAAAAAAATTACAATGTGTAATGATTCAACTATATAAATATAGAGAACTATGAAAATAAATTCCCTAATAATAAAAGAAATAAACCTCAAAAGAAGATAATATATCATGGTAAAGCTTATGATATTACAACGAATAAAGAGGAATGATTAATGTTCTTATTCTTGGATTCAATAATTATGTTATTTGTGTATTTTATCAATGATTTATTAATTATATGAATTATGAAATATATAAGGATCATACTATAGTACTTTTTGTTAAGGATTTGAAAGCATGAGTTGAATGGTACCAATAACTAGAAAAAGTGATTTAGTATAAAGTTGATCTTTTGGAAAAGACATGATTAAGGGAAGATAAACCTTAATATATGTTTTTTTATATAATAATGAAAAATATATATTTTTGTGATAGTATTTGTAACCATGAAAGTGGTTAGTGATTTGATGGTTTATGTTATCTTACTACATGTTTGGATTTAATGAATATACCTGAGATTTTATTTTGTCATCAAGCATGATTTAATTGATGTTTATTGGTGATCGAGATATTCATATATTTGGTATATGACATTAATAGTAACATAATATTGTTTGGGGAATCAAATGTTAAGTTTATTTTGTAAATTTTGTAACCTTCCTTCTAAATATTTGGAATCTCAATTTGCACAGATGTATTTTGGGTGAGTCTTAAGGTAACCAATTTTTGGAATTTATTAAGTTGAAATTTGGATATTATTTTTTGTTGATGAAATGTGTTTACCATTTTGGTTTTAGTAAATATTTAAAGGATGAATGAATGACATGTAGATCTTATGATTCATTAAATGTGTTTCATGCATGAAACATACATCATGAACATCCATTTCTTGGAATAAGATATGAAGTGAAAATAGATTAAAACACTACCAAAGTATGAGATTATTCTTATAACATATAAATAAATAAAGTAAGTTTATTTTCTTATGTTTCTATATGGATAGTAAAGTAATCCTTCAACTCTAGGAAAATTATTTTGAAAAAAAAATGTTATCTATTTACTTTTCATACTAAGAAATCAATGGCCATTTAACAGATCCCAAGATTTATGGTTTTGTAGTGGTAAAATTTTCTAATGAACATATTCTCCATCACTCCCCACCAGAACTTAATAGTTATATTTCTCTCCCATGTCCATTTTTTCTCTTTTAAATAATGATTCCCTTATTTTTAATCCTATTTTTGTAGTGACCTTTACATTTTTATTTTCCTCCAATCAAGAGGATATTTTATTAACACTTCTTATGATATAGATTTCCCACAAAATAATTTTAAAATATCAACCTTTGTTTTTAAAAGTGAAATTTTAAATTTTTGAAGAAGAAATTTATTTAATTATAGGAGAATGTATCACCTTTATTTTTTTAAAAGAACACTATGTTTGATAGCTTATATTACATAGAACACCAAGCTTAAACAAATGATTAAATATTATTATTTATATATGATATTTATCACCTAACTATAGGAATGGTAGGAATAAATGATAATAACTAAATTATAAAAATATAGTTTACACATGCTTATAAAATGAATTATTCAGTTAATAATTAATTATAAATGAAAATAAAAACCAATTGAACATAAAGGATGTGTAATTATAAAAAAAACTATACTTATTCCCACAATGGAATTTTATCTTAATAAACACAACTAGTGAAAGATAATAATGAAATTAATATTATTTGTATCTAATAAAAAAAATTTAAATTCATCCAATATGTTTTATAGGCTTATAATAAGAATAAATCCAATCTTAAATATAAAAGTTCTATTTTTCTAAAAGATGATTTTTCACCTTTTAATAATGCACCTATTTTAAAACTAAATTTTGAAACTTTTAAAGACAATTATTTCAAAAAATAAAATTTATTTTTCAAATAATAATATCAAAATTATCTTAGGGTGAATTTTTGGAATTTTTTGTGAAGTTCCATTTTTTAAGGAATAGTGAAAAATACTGAATTTTGACTAAAAATTTTATTTTTGTTTAAGTAATTTATATATTTAAATTATATTTTAAATTGTTTTCAAAGTATAATTAGTTAAATTATACATCAATAAATCCAATTTATATAATTTTAATCAATTTCACATTGAAATTGGATATAAAAATATTTCAATTTTTTGAAAATTTTCACTTTAAGAACCCGTTTTCCCATTGTGTCTACAGGGTTAATTTTAAAGGTAATTTATCCAATTATGTTATTTGAATTTGATAAAATGGATTTCATATTTGGAATCAAAAGGATAAAATTATGTTTTAATTAATTTTGAGGCCTAAAAATTCTACCATGGTAAAAAATGTTTTACTATGGTATATGTAAAATAATGAAAGAGGTTAAAGTTAAAAGTTAAAGGCTTAAAATACCAAAAAATTAAAAAATGGTTATTTGAGGTATTTATTGACCCTAAGAAAATTTTGAAACGTTAATTATAATCAAAATTGATGTATATTAATTCCACCTCAATGTGGTTGGCTTTAATTATTAAATAATATTTATTAAATCACTTAAATCCACCCCTCCTCAAGTATAAATATCACCCCTCACCACCCCATTTATCCTCACAATCCTTGAATCTGCTAAAATCTATGCCAAAATATATCTTATCCACTCTACCCAATTTCAAATTCTAATGGTCTCTTCTAGATATCAATTCCAAAGTCTTTTAGGGATCCTTCAAGTAGGTGATATTCAATAGGTAATTTTCTCAAAGAACCTCTATTAATTTCTTTTCTACTTCCACTTTCTCCTCACGTCTTTCATACATCAAGGAATAAAAATTATATAATCAATTAGATAATTTAATTTTAGGTTTATAATGTAATTTCTTATATTCATCCCATTTATCACCTCCTCTTATTCAAATAGACAGAACCATTGTCAAAATTATGGTGATTAATCATCTCCTTGAAAAATGATTTTGTTCCTTTTTCATTACCGCATTCATGTATGGTCAAAAAAGTATTATTCCTGTTAAATAGTATTTTAATTGGTATATTATAACCTATTTTATTTTCATAAACTAACATATAAACCTAATATTAAATAAAATAAAACTAGTTTGTGATGTTCAGAAAATCTACCAAAATAAACTAAACATTTATTATTAACGTTTTATCAAAGGAATCATCCCCAAGTAAGAAATAAAAATGATAAATGGGAACATTTAAAATTGTGTAAGTGCATGAATACCATTTTATTTCACTACTAGATTTTTATTTCCATTTGAAAATAAAATCCATAAGTGTACAAAAATATACTGATCATGAAACTATGAAACCAACGCACCGAAAACAATAAAAATAATGAAATATTATTAATGGATTTGAGGTAAGATGTTATAAAATTATAGAATAAGGTATTATAAATAATATTATAGTTATATAATGAATTAATAACATTCTTTAAACCATTATATATGAGGTTTAAGTATAAAAAACTAAATAAAAGTGTGAGCTAAGGGTTTTCTCATCTCACTTTTACTTCTGTGAGATATATGCCTTAATCACCTATAACAACCCCGACCCTAGTAGTTGAGAGTAAATTTTTGTTTTATTAAAATGGAATAGATAAAAGAGATAACTTCACCAATGATAAATTAGTTTAGTATTCTTTAATAATTATACACATACATGGTTCCCTTGTTACATTGGTAATTAATCAAAGAACATAACAAATGAAAACAAATATCTTCCTTGAAACTTATTCAAATATTTAATCTTTATAAACTAGGGAATAAAAACAAATAAAATGGTGAGATAATATTCTCAGTAAGTGTAAAATACATTAGAAACATTAATCAATAAAATGTTAAGAATAATCAATAAGTCGTAATCAAAACGGAAAGGTGGATAACTAAAAAACACATTCCATTTAATCAATAAACTGATAATCAAAATGCATCCATAGATTTTGTCATACTGAAAATATCATGGATATTGATAAATAAATATTAAATATAAGAAATGCTTAATTATTGGATGTTATGTATCCATAACTTTAACCACTACCTTTAAGACATTTTACAAGATGTTTTAAGTATATTGGTAGAAACCCATTTGATTCTTCTTGGAAACAAATGTGAAGGGTTTGTCACCAAGTGTTTTGTCTCATGAGACCTTTCAATGCATCTAGGGGCAATATAATTTATATACCCACCCTTCACTATAAGTAAAAATAATTATTAATACATATATTTAACTCATGAACAATATTCTTTATCAAAATATCTATATTGAGTAAATGATACGGATTTATTAATGTTCCCCAAGTTAAAACAATATTCAAAGTAAACATCGAATGAAAAAAAATTATATGGATTTGAAAATAATCATATCCATAAAACAAAAAATATGAATATTTCATTAAATATTCAATGATATATTTTTATAAATAAAATGTGTAGTATACATACACCACACACAAGACATAAATGGTGAATAAATCATATCTCACAGAAGTAAAAGTGAGATGATAAACCCCTTACCTTATATCAAAAAGTGTTATGAACTTGTACTTAATGTCTGATATAATCACATTAAATTCATTAATTACTTAATATATAACCAGTTAAAATTATATTTTATTTATTAAGTTTATTTATTTCCATTCCTATGAGTTATAATGTTTAATTTCTTTGTTTCAGGAGCGTTCATTTCATGTTTTCATGGTCGGTTCCCTTGTGTATAATTTTGGGAACTCTTTCCAAACAGACGAAAAACATCATAAGTAGAATGGAATGATATTAATAAAATTATATTATTTTAAATGGTCTTAATATATAATGTGTCTATATGATATAAGGATGATTCATTAGATAAAACTTTAATGAAAATAATTAGTTTATTTTGGGGTTTTTTTAAGACCATCACGAACTAGTATAATTCCATTTAATATTATGTTTATATATTGATTATAGAACATTAAATAATTTATAATGTGCATATTATAATATTTTTTAACCATAAAAATGGTTTTATGACCATCCTTGAAGGCGGTAATGAAAAATGAAAACTCTTCGTGAATGGAATAATTTATACAAGATTAAAGATTTATAATGTGTAAGGAGAAGTGGTGTTGAGGGGTGGTATTTATAGGGGGAGATAGGGGTGTTTTTTTATTATTTTATTCATTAGTTTATTATTTTATCTCAATATTATAAATACTATTAATTATTATAACTAAATAGAAAAAATAGTTTATGTGACTTATAAATAATGGGTTCCTACATCATAAATTACTCAATAATTCATTTATTTAACTTATAATGTTAAATACCATAAATTAGCGTATTTCACTATTCACCAAAAATTCAAATATTTTAGAAAAATCAAAAAAATTCACCCTAACCATTTTTCATCATGTAGATTTAAAAAATAGACTCAATTTTATAAAAATAATTTTGTAAATATGATATATTTAATTTCTAATTAAAATCAACATTTATTCAAAAAATACAGTTTTTAATATTATGACCAATTTTACAACACTTTAAAAAAATAATTAGGTTCACATAAAATTATTTTATAATTATAATACAAAAAAATATTAATTTATGAATATATTTTATGAAAATAATTTTTTTTAGATCATTATTTTAATTAAAAAATTGTAAATAAACATCTCTATTTCATAAAAAATACCAACATTTAATTAATCATTTTTAAAAAAATTATGTACTTAGTCCATTATACAAATATATCATATTTTCATTTATGAGATACCAAAATATTATTTATACTTTTATAAGTGAGGTAATTATTTTAATGTATGCATTACAATTCCTAACATTCACATTACTATTATAATGATCATATTAATATTTAATAGTATAAAATGGTTCATTTAAGTTTGGTGTTAAAAGCAACGTAAGCTATTGAATAAATTGAATTTATTTAAGAAGATGCATACTAAAAAATATTGTGGTGTTATTCTCTTCCCTTATTCAAAAAATTCATCCTCAAAAACTTTCAAGAATATTTCCTTCTAAACAGCTGAGGGTGGTTCTTCTTCATAATTTTCTCAGGTTCCTACATTTATTCTTCCATTTTATGGTTTCTATAATGAAAATTTTCCAGTCGAGTCATCCCATTTATCATTAATTCTTCTCCATTTTCAATAATCTTAAAAATATCTTCACCGTAACAAAAATGAGGTTCCAGTTATATTTCTTCATATGTGATTACTTGTGTTGGTTCTATCATGTACTTATTTTACAATGATATGTGGAACACATCATGAACTTTGGAGAGAATTGGTGGAATTGCTAATCAGTAGGATATAGATCCAATTATTTATAGAATTTCAAATTTTTTGATGTGTCTGGGGATTTGTTTCCCTTTCTTACCAAACCTTATGACACTCTTCCATGTATATACTTTCAGAAATACATGATCTATCACTTGAAATTATAAATCATTTATACAGTTGTCAGCATAAATACTTTGTATACTTTTTAATGCATTAATATAATCTTGAATAGTATTTACCCTTTTCATTGTGTCTTTAATAAGATTTAGTCCTATAAGTTTCCTCTCACCAACATCATCCCAACATGTTAGTGTATGACATCTCTTTCAATATAATGCTTCACATGGCACTATTTGAATACTAGAATGGAAACTATTATTAAAGGGAAACTCTAAAAAAGGAAAATACTGATCCCACATGCCTTGAAAGTCAAGTGAGAATTATCTCAAGTCTTCTAATGTTTGAATAGTCCTTTCACACTTTCCATTGGTTTAAGGGTGATAAGCAGTACCCAAATAAAGCTTTGTATCCAAATCCTTTTGAATACTCTTTCCTAATTTTGACGTAAAATAGGGATCTTGATCATACACACTCGATAGAGGTGTACCAAAAAGTTTTAAAAATTCATTAATATATAATATTTTTAGGATATAAAGAGGTAAATATTCTCTTATAGAATCAAAATGTGCTAATTTTGTAATATTATCAACAGTATCCCATATCGCATCATTCCTTCTAGGTTTCCTTGGTAGTCCTATGACAAAGTCCATCGTAATTTCATCCCACTTCCACATAGAAATAGGCAGAGGTTTCATGACTCATCTATGATATTTTCTTTCAATCATCACTTCTTGAAAAAACTAAGAATATTAACACATGGTTAAAAAAAATTGCTTTATATTATCCCACCAAAAATGTTCCCTCATATCCATATAAATCTTGGTACTACCAAGGTGTATACAGAAATTTGAGCTATGAGAATCTTCTAATAGTTCCCTTTTTGGATCGGGTATTGATGGAAAACATAGCCTCTTTAAAAATTTTGGAATTTCATCCTCATACATGAAGTATTCCAATACTCCATCCTTAATGGATTTAATTTTCTTTTTAAAATTCTCATAAATAGGTTGAGATATTTTTTTATTTTCCAACAAATATGGTTTTGAAATCATTTGAAAAAGGAGAGATGTTTCCCCTACCTTAATAATTCCCATATCTATATTCACTAAATCCTTGAACATAGGATCTTTCTCAAACATTATTTAGGTTAAAATTCCATGATCTTTCATGCTTAATGTATATACTTCCTTATTTACTTTTCTTGTGTGGTAGTGTATTGAGAAATCATAATCTTTTAGTAACTTGAGTCATCTTATAATATTCGTATTGATTTCTTTCTATTTAAATATGTATTTCAAAATCTTGTGATCCTTATTTATCTCACACATTTCACCATATAGAGAGTGTCTCTATATCTTTAGAGAAAATATTATGACTGCTAAATCCAGATCATGAGTTTGATAAATTTTTTTCATTAATCATCAAGTGATTTGATCCATTTGGAACAAATTTATCATTTTTCATAAGGAAATAGTCCAGTGATTTTTTTGATGCATCAATGTATATCAAAAACCAATCATTTCCTGATGTTTGAGTCAAAATATGATTATTGATTAATATTCTCTTAAATTCTTAAAAATATTTTTCATATTCTTTTATCCATACAAACTTAACCCCTTTACATGTGATCTTGATTAACAGGTTATTCAATCATGAAATATTATGAATGAAATGCTGATATTAACCTATTAATCCAATGAAACTACATAACTTAGTTATTTTCATTTGCATAGGCCATTCATGGACTACCATTATCATCGTAGGATCATTTGATATTCCATCCTTAGAGAAAATACGTCCAAGAAAATAAATTTCCTAAATCTAAAATTCACACTTGCTAAATTTACCATATATCTCTTTCCTCTTGGGAGTCTCAATAATGATTATCAATTGATTCTCATGGTCTACATAGGTTTTATAATATACTATAATATCATCAATTAATACTAAAAAATCATTAAGATATTCCTTGGATATTTTATTCATCAGATCCATAAATATGAGGGTGTATTAGTCAATCCAAATGGAATTACTGTAAACTTTTAATGTCCATACCTCATCCAAAAAAATTTCTCTGGAATTTATTCCATATTTATTCATAATTTATGATATCCATAACAAAGTTAAATATTCATAAAATATTTTGATCTATGAATTTGATCAAATAAATCATCAATGCATGGTAGTTGATACTTATTCTTTATCATAATTGCATTGATTTCTATATAATGAATGCACAACCTCATCAATCAATATTTCTTATTAACAAAGAGAAAATGGGATCCCCATTGAGAAACACTAAGGATAATAAATATCTTATTACTCAACTCCTCTAGTTGTTTCTTCAATGCCAATAATTACATAGTGTCCATTCTATATGGAGTCTTTGATATTGGTTTTACATTATGGATTAAATCAATGGAAACTCAATCATATGATTTGGGGGTTTCCAAGTAATTCCTTAAGAAATACATCAATGTATTCTTATACAATTGGTATATCCTCAATTTTTGTATTACTTTACTCATCCCTAGATGTTTTTTCTCTTCATCTCTAAGAATTTCATTCAGTATAACTATTGGGGTTGGAATTATATAAGACTTAGATGATGAAGTTTCTTCTCTAATGATAAAGAATTCTACATCTTTCTCACAAATTGTAATTTCCTTATTATTATAATAAATTTTTGCATCATATTTTGAAACCATATCCATACTAAGGAATATATCAAATTTAACCATAGGTATGATGATAATTTCAGAAAATAAAGAACTTTTATATTCCATAAAGGGGACTAACCGAAACATCTTTTATACAATGATACTTCCATTATGATTTTTGACTAACAACTCCATTATTAAATCAAAAAAATAAATATATAATTTTCTTGGAAGAATGTGTAGATATAAAATATGTGATGATCCCCAATAAAATAAATCATGTGCTAAATTTTAATATAGGATTAATGTAACTGCTACAACATCATTGCGTACTTCTACCTCAACTATAGTGATCGCGTAATATTTTAATTCTCCCCATGACCTCTTCTGTGGAAGATTCCCATGGTGATAGTGGAATTTATTTGAATGAGGACCCATTTATTTGCAATTTATTCATTTAACATCCTTGATTTTTTTCTTCCCTTTCATACATTAGCTCTATGAACCTTTCTTCCACACTTATGACAAACTCTCATGCATTTCAAGCATTTCCCAAGATGATTCTTTCCAAAAAAATAATAATGGTTATTTATTTGTTCCCATTTTCTTCTTTGTTGCTTTACCTTTTTCATGGTTATCAAAATATTTATTATTATCTTGATTTCCATTAAACATATAGGATCTAGAAAATTCATTCACCATTTTGATTCAATATTATTTCATCGTATGATGAAAAAGTTTTAAAATCCAGTTCCCTTCAGAGACTTGGCATAATAATTTCAAATAAATGATCAATATTGTTTTATGAATCATAGGTGTAATCTATATCATACCTTTCTAGTATTTTTAAGGTTTCCTCATACTCTACAACACTCTCTTCTTCCTTTTTCTTTAATCTATGGAATTTTCTATTCATATTAGTTTTTTTCTCATGAGGTAAATATTTATTGAAGAATATTTCTTTAAAATTTATCCATTACATGTCTTCTATTCCAACTTCAACATTTATATTATGGATCATCGACCACCATTGATCTTAATATCCCTCGAAAAAATATATTGATAGCACTAACTTTTCCCTTTCATCACATCTCAATGGAAAAAATATATTTTCAAGGGACTTGATCCATTGCTCAGCTATAGTGGGATTAGCACTCCCACTAATGGATGGGGGATTCTACCACATGAAATGATTCAACATAAGTATATATTGGTTATTCATCATAACCAGAGTAAGCTTTCAGAATATTGTCATGATCTTCTCAGTTCTAACACCAACTGTGTTGACTTCCTCAATGGAAAAATCACTGCACTATTTGCAGGTATTGATTCCCTTTCATCTATTAGGCACCAATAATAAATAATGGAATATAGTGAGTTAGCTCATAATCATCATGTGTACTGAGTCAAAAATTCACTATATGGAAATATTATAATTCTCATTATTATTTAACATCTATTTCTCAATGTTTCTAATAAACCTTCTCTAATACGAACTATAACAACCCAAAACCTAGAATCCCAGAGTCTGTGGTTATTTTATTAAGAAAGAATAGGTAAAAGAGATCACATCACCAATGATTGATCGGTTTAGTAGTCTTGAAGAGATAGATACATACGTGGTTCCCTTATTAAATTTTTAATTAACATAGAACATCAAAAAGGAAAATAAACTAATTTCTTAACACTTATTAAAAAAAATTATCTTCATAACATAAGGAAGGAAAAAAATAAAAGTGTGAGATAGATTGCTCAGTAAGTGATACATATAGAAGAAACATGAATCAATAATAAGTTAATAATAAATAATAATAAATCATAAAAATTTAAAGGTAAATAACTAAACAACAAATGTCATTTAATCAACAAAATTATAATGAAAATGCATTGATAGATTTTTTCATAGTGAAAATCTCATGGATAGTAATAACTAAATACTGAATGTAGGAAATTATTAATTATTGAACATAGTGTATCTAGAAAATTAACCACTGCCATCAAGACCTTTCACAATATGATTTAAGTCTGTGGGTAGAAACCTATCTGGTTCTTCTAGGAAACAAATGTGAAGGGTTTGTCACAAAATGTTTTGTCTCATAAGACCTATCAATGAATTGATAGGCTATATAATGTTTTGCCACACCCATCACTTAATGTCTAAATAATTCTTCATAAATTGATTTAACTCAGGAATATTACTCCATATCAATTATTTATATTGAGTAGAGAATATGGATTTATCAATACTCCCTCTGTTAAAACAACATTCAAAGTAAAAATTGTATGTAAAAATGGTATACGGCTTAGACAATAATCATATCCATGATAAAATAAATATGGATATTTAATGAAATATTAAATTATTTAAGACCATAAATAAAATGGGTAGTATACATACACCCCATATAATAAATAAGTGGTGAATAAAGAATATCTCATAGAAATAAAAGTGAGATGAGAAACACCTTACCTTATGTCTGAAAGTGTTATAAAATTGTAATTTATGTGATGAATAACAAAATTAGATTAATTAATTAAAAAATATATAACCTATTGAACTTAAATTTATTTATTAAGTTAATTTATGGCCATTCCCATGAGTTATAATGCTTAATTTTGTTGTTAAGAGAGGGTTCGTTTCATGGTTTTATGGTCGGATCCCTTGTGTATAATTAAGGGAGTTATTGTAAAATGGAAGCAAATATATAGAAGTGGAATATAATTATATTAATATAATTATAGGATAATAAATTTTACTCATATATCATGCGGTTATATGGTATTATTATTATTCATTAGACAAAATGTTAATGGAAAATGATTAGTTTATTTTGGCGGCTTTTTTACGACCATTATGAACTAGTATCATTTTATTTAATATTATTTTTATATAGTAGTTACATAACATTAAAAAAGTTTCAATAAACATACGATAATATTTTTAAATCATAAAAATTCTTTTATTGACATCCTTGAAGGTGGTGATGAGACTTAAAACTCCTCATCCATGAAGGCGGTGAATTGACACCTCACAAATGTTGTTTTCATTTTTAGAATTAAAATAAGAGAATGAGATATTTGATGATGAATATAAAATTAACATGAAAAAATTAAAGTACATATATCATACAAGAGTTACCACTCCACTTTAGATAACTAGAGGTGAAGAGGGAATAAGAAAAAAATAAAAGGGAAAGATGGAGGATTTTACCTCTTGAATATAGTCTCCTTGAGAACCTTCTTAAGGAACATGGATTTGGTCTTTTGGTAAGAAAAAAAAGGACTTAGATGTAGGGAAGAGGGTTGGTAAGAAAATTTGGAAGAATTTACATAGTATTAAAGGCTTAGAAATTTTGATGATAATGGGTGATGATGGGTGGAATTTATAGGGGAGGAGAGGCGTCTTTTTTGATTATTTTGTTCATTAGTTTATTATTTTTTTTCAAGAATAACAATAGTGTTGATTATTGTGATTAAGTACAGTAATTAGTTCATGTGAGTTCAAAATAATGGGAAAATAAATCATAAATGACTATATGTTTATGTATTTAACTAATAATTTTAAATACTATAAATTATTGTATTTCACTATTCACCAAAAATTCAACTATTTTAGAAAAAAACCTAAATTTTACCCTGATTTTGTTTTGAAGTATAGATTTAAAAAAATGGAATCCATTTTATGATAATAAATTTCTAAATATGATAAATTTAATTTCTAATTAAAATCACCATTCATTCAAAAAAATAGCGATTTTAATATTATAACAAATTTTACGACACTCTAAAAATTTAATTATGGTCTCATAAAATTATATTATGATTATAATAAAACAAAATATTAATTTATGAATAAATTTAATGCAAATAAATTTTCTTTTAAATCATTATATTAATTATATAATTTTAAATAATTATTTAAGTTTCACAAAAATACTAACACTTAATTTATCATTTTTAAAACAATTATTTACTTATTCAATGGTAAAAATATATCATATTTGCATTAATGAGATACATAAATCTTATTTATAATTTTATTGGTGAGTTTATTATTCTAATGACCATATCACTATTCTTAATGGTTACATTACTATTCCAATGGTCATGTTAATATTTAAAAGTATAACATGATTTGTTTAAGTTCATCATACATGTAATGTGAGTTATCAAATAAATTGAATTTAATTAATAAGATACATACCCAAAAATATTATGGTGTTATATCACCGCTTACTTCTTGTCTATGGTGAATATACTGACATCAATATATCATATCATTAATCTCAATATCTTTATGGTATTAAATGTTTCATTTGATAATTATTAATTTTATGGGGCATATGATTCGACTAATTACAAGTGGTAAGGGAATTTTTAATCCAATTTCCACTCATTCTGTATGACTAGTTCTCCAAATATGAATAATTATTAATTTGTTCATTTTTATTATTTATTCATGAGAAGAATGAATTGAACTTACTAAGTGATAGATGTGTCCCTATATATCCCCTCGATGTGTCAATAGGTCTCATAAGAAAAACCTATTTGGGTTTTGCCTAAGACCTTACCCATTTATTTTTAGATGTCTTGGTCGAGGCCTCGATGGTATGTTTCAAATGTCTTGTATTAAACATTCTATCATTATTAATCTAGTTATTGTTTTCAATGTGATTATTAATATTTGTTATAGTGTCCATGAGGAAAGTTTTTTTAGTAATTTACCATTCCATAAGTGTTTATTCTTATT
This sequence comes from Viscum album, assembly GCA_963277665.1. Classification (NCBI taxonomy): domain Eukaryota; kingdom Viridiplantae; phylum Streptophyta; class Magnoliopsida; order Santalales; family Viscaceae; genus Viscum; species Viscum album. The sequence continues at coordinate 296,655,545 of OY728137.1, read as the reverse complement.
TAAAATATCTTCCACTATATACATACCATTACTAATCATCTAATGTCACCCATTTATTATGTTTTTTTAAGGATTATAAGAAGTTTATTATGATTGATATTCAGGGTTAATATTGGTGAATAATGATGTCCTCAAAAGATTCTCTATATTTTATTTTGTATTCTCAATTATAATGTATGGTTGAAGTAAATATATAGGGTTCTAAAACTACTAAATAATTTGGTCTATTGGAATGTGATTCCTTCTATATTGTTCTAATTTAGTAAAGTAACCACTAACTTTGGGCTACTAGGGTGGATGTTGTTATGTATATCACCATTATGATATGATTCTATGTTTTTTTTTAAATATTATCAATCATATCTCATGATTGTTCAGCCCAAGTAAGTGTTTCATTTGTTTTCAATGACTAAATATGTGTTTGGTAACTTTTATATGATTAAAAAATTCTTATAGAATTTTTATGGAATCATTTAATAGAATTTCATGTCATTATAGGGAAATTCTCCTAGTAAAATGTGATGATTGTTGTACTATTATTCAAAGAGATCAGAGGAATGTGTTAAATGAAAATGAAGATAAAAAAATTTCTACAATATTATTATGTGAATAAAGAAATATTTGAGAATATATGGTGAAATTTTATACTTAGTTTATTAATAAGTATTGAGAAAAAAAAGTAGCCAACCACCCATAAGAAAAAAGGGCCAACTCAGCCCTACACGTGTGGGAGGAGGCCTCAATCACACGTGGGGTCCAACTCACAAATCATACTGGAGGGGGTAGAGAATGGCTATCATTAATTACTTATATGGGTAGGCACGGTGGGCATCCAGATCGCTCATGGTGTGTGCATAATGGCACACAAGGGGAAAGGTTGGTCGGCCCGCCCCATATATGGTGTGTGTAGTGTATCCAAGCCCCAACCCCAGTGTCGGTTTAATGGATCTATTGGAACATAATTTTTTATAAATGGGATCCAATCCATTCATGAGATTGTTGTGGGATGTGGATGCACATTACTATTCACACATCCTAAAAATTTATTCAAATAAGCTCATCCATTTGACTCATTTGATTTTCACCATCCAATTGAGGTTTCATTATCATATTCTACCTCCAGAAATCCAAGGTTTCTATATGCAACTATATTTTATAGAATAAGACTTTATGATCAAATAAAGATAATGTTTTTGATGAAGATGGTCTAATTAGATCAAGATATGGTTCGGATTCTTAAACTGAATTTAATAGTGTGTTCTATTATCAAAAACATTGAAGAGGAAAAGGAATTCTGGTAGGTTTTTCATGTCGTGAACACCATATTTGAGTTAAGATCAAATGGATGATTTTGTTTATACTATGATCTTGAATATTTAAAAGAGCATGTGTTTATCATTACATGCATGTGAGAGATCATCATGAATCTGGGATTCCATCTCTTTAGCATCACTTGATAAGAAGTAAAACCACACAAAAAATATATAAAATGAGAAATATTAGGGTATCCAAAGTTGTAGAATCATCAGTGGTTTATTAAAACCATTACATTGCATATTTTATGTTGTTTTAAAATGGTCCTTGACTTGGAATTATACTTGGATGATAAGAAGTTGAACCAAGACTATAAATATCAAGAATTCCACCCGAGATAATTCTTGTTTCCATTCATTATTGAGAGAACTCATTTTTTTGAGAGAAATAGAGAATCTCTAGACCTTCATTTTGTGTGAGGGGAAAAAATTTGGGAGCCTCCTAGGTACCATAAAGAAACATTAAACCTCCCATGATCCTTAATTGGAAACATGAAGGAGAAGATATTACATAAATATTTTCAAGATTTTTAAAATCATAATGAATACCATGCACTTGAGTTTTCAATGTAATAATCATTTTCACAAAGATCTGTTCTGTGAAACTTCTTACTTGGTTGAATAAGAACCTTGCACAAGCCACCATTCTCATGAAGAAGGAAGGTATTCAGCTTCTGCATGCCCTGTTAGATGAATCATATTTTTAGTTTCATGATGCCTTCTTGGTTCTCATGTACACTTACACAAATAAGGAAGAAAATTTCACGTACTTTGTTGGTATATAAATAATAGTGACACAGTACCAAAAACTAATTAAGTTATTTAAATAAGAAGAATTAGTTTTATGTGATGCAGTTTTGTAAAGAAATATAATGTCATACTATGTAGGGCACATGCATGATAAAAATAAATTGATAGTATGAAAATCCTACACAAGAATCATAATAAATAGTGAGAATATATTGAGTAAATATTGAGAAAATATTGAGTATTTCTCATAGTGATTAAACACATACAATAATAAATCTCATGTACTAAAAATAAGTGAGATATATTTGTTTGATCTATGAAAAGAGAATATTAGTGAAGAAATTTTTCATTATTTGTAGGTATTGAGACTAGAAATTCTATGTTCTAGAAATATCAATGAGATATCAGAATCTAACAGGTTCTGATAATTTAAGGTGATAAAGGTTGATGGTGATTCATTGAAATATTTTACTATGTGGACATGAAACAGAACAAGTATAACATACACATTGCATCAGTAGGAAGAATAAGTTGAAAAATATTTCACATGAGGTGGTGAAGACCATTAGAGAACTGGTGGGATACCAGTATAAATAACCAAATATTTTTTGGAGATAACTTAACTAGTGGGAGCTAGTATAAATAAAACTAGTGGCATTCCAATCTAAAGATCCCATTAGGAAATGGCCCACTGTAATCATTAGTTATCAGACATTACAAGAGTTTTTCTTCTTGGAATTTTAGGAGCTTTTCTGTACCTGTAATGAATTTTATTTACTATTGTAGAATATATTCCTATGATCATCCCAAAAATATAAATAATGTTGTCACCCACATTGGTGGAAAACCTTCTAAAAAACCTCATGATATTTTTAGTACTTTCATTTTTTTTACAGAAGATATAGGTGAGAATTTAAATAAAAAGGGATCAATACCTTAACCTTTCATACAGGTTGATTTGGAAAGAATAAATTTTAAAAAGAACATAACTAATTCACACCTCCCCCTGTCAGTGATATATATTAACTTAGGTACCTCAATGATAATGTTTATCATATATTATGAAATCCTTAAGACATATATGTTCTTCACAAAACCATATAAACACATATTGAGTCAATGATGAATGTGGATATAATACCACTGATGGGTTCTATTATAACATTCCATGCCCATAAAGAGTGAAATAAACCCATTAATTATCTAGATCCATCATCATAGATTTAGTATATAAATGAAAACAAAAAAATAAGTCTACCTCAATTATAGTGTGCTCTAACATGATAAAGTATGCTTCAAGAAGATAACTAAGCATTAGGTCTCAATATCTTTTCTCCACTGGTGATATATTGGCCACGAGAATCCATGTATGTTATGTGAGGACCCCTTATACTCTAAATTTTCTTTTATCACCTTATTCTCAAAGAAAAATAGAGAATATGGAGGAAGAGATTTTTGGATTGGATTGATAGTTCCCCACTCAAAAAATGGGAAGTATTTTATCTTTTTTATAGCCTCACTTCATTTAATAAATAAGAAAAGGCATTGGCTTTCATTATTTGGTATCCTCAATGTGTTTCACATAATATATTCCTTGTGTGGTATTATGATCATTAAAAAATTCAATGATCATGATATGTTTTTCAATTCACAAATAAATTATCTTGATGATCCATAACCAAAGTTATGTCATTTAAGAAACATTAAAATGCTCTTGAACCTAATATCTCATAACATAAAACATTTATGAATTATAATATATGACATAGATATCCCTATGACTGTAATGATGCAGCTACATTGTTTCTTATAATATATATCACTTGCATATTTTTGGATATGATATGGAGTAATCATATAATATTATTCATACCCTTTTAGTGAATTACCATCATAAACTCCCCATATTAATGAACACTAAACATTATTAGTTGAATTATTATATATGTGCAATGTAATGTAAATAATTTGAATTCTTTAGATAATAATAAATATGTTTCTTTGGAATTTATATTAGGTGAACAATTTTCCATTTTTTTAATCAAGAGAAAAATATAATCACGTTGAACTCTTTACCACTTCTAGGAGAGTTCCCATATGGAAACATTATTTATTATCATCAATATACTCTAGGGATTCATATGTTAATGACATAATAAATTCATTATTGTAAAAATTTTCCAAATAACAATAAGGGGTCCATCCAATGGGCGAGGTGCCTAATGATAATGACAAGGAGATAGATCATGATTCGAAGGCATTACTTGAAAATTTACTAATACTTTTATGGGTCAGGATCAACAAAGCTAACAATGATTTTATTAAACTCAAATTTCAAGATATCTAAAAATAAGTGATATTGTTGGTGATCTAATTCTTAGACCCAATTATCAAACCAAAGTGAAACAAATGAGTGATTATGTTCTTCGAAGGGAAATCCCAAATTATGAATTCACCTATGATTTTAAAATATTATACCAAATGTATGATATGGGACTAAAGGTTTGTTATCTTAGTAAAAACTCTATGTGAAATACAAGAGGGGTTAATTTTTTTAGAAATAATTTACAATTTTTCAATCTAATCAAGTATTTATTTTATCATAAGACACAAACTTTATATAAAATCATTGATTAGAGTAAAGTAAACATAATAGAAATATAAAAAATTACAACCTTATAAATCATAATGTAATTAAAAACAAAATATGGAGAATTGTATTACAGTCCCTGGACTCATATAAAGGATATTATAAAAAGTTAGACACCCTAAAATAAATGAGGTTTTCTCTTGAACCCAAAATAGAAAATGGTTCATTAACCTAAATCTAGTTATCCTTGTTATAGACCATGAACACCCTGGAATATAAACCTATTAGAAGGTATTATGCCCTTAAAACCATAGAATCCTTCTATATCCTTGATCATAATCAAATCTATCTTCCTCTTTGAAATATCTTGATCACAAAAGATCAAAAACACCCTACTTCCATGCATGGGAAGCTCCTCGATGTAACAATCATAAATACAATGATTATAAAAAAATCAAATTAGTTATAATTAAATACTCATAAATGAATAATTTAATAAAAAAACACACAAAAGGAAACAAACAATATAGTTCACTCATCAATAAAATGTTTCAATATTTACAATGATTAAAATATCTATCTATAAAGGAACACATGTATATTTTACACATGATACACGAACAATGATTTTTATTTATAAATGATTCTATAATAGTCAAATTCTACAAACCTTGGGTTTAGTTATAATGGAATCAGAAGAATAAATTCCATATCCTAATGGATTCAAAAACACTCTACATATTCTAATAGAATCAATCTATATTGTTATATCACTTTATATTTTGATAAAATAAATCATGATTCAACATACCAAATTTCTAGAAAATAAAATTTATAAAAATATTAAATTCACTGTATTTAAATTCACTAAATTTTCATCATGCACAACAAAACTAACTAAAATAAAAATTATGTTTCATCAAATTCATAGTTTAGTGTATTTTGGTTTTCAAAAAAATGTATGTAATTGATTCATTGAATCAATAATATCCCAGTTTTGAAAAGTATAATACACTAGAATAAAATTGATAAGATAACTGAATTTTAAAAATGAAATACTTCCTATATATACATAAGAAAATTATTATAGCATTATTTCCAATAACCCACTTTATAAAATAAGAAAAATGTAACTTAAAACATTTCTTTCCTCCAATGATATCACCCTCTAATAATTTACCTAAAAAAGTATTTATCAAATATCTCCCACTTTGTGATTTTCAAAAATAAATCTAAGGAAAATTTATAGTAAACAATAAAATACTTAAAATATATTCAAAATAAATATATATGAAATATAAATTTAAAAAATTTGAACCTTTCAAAAAAATTCTCCTGATACTTATGAAAGATATTATTCTTAATATTATGGTTCTACAGAATATTTAGAAAAAAGTTCATTTATATTTAGGAATAATAAAGTATAATTATATAGAAAATTAAAATAAAACATCTCTATTCCTAAGAGGTTAAAGATATATATCCACAACTCAAATAAAATAAAATAATTATGACCAATTCAAAGAAAACTTAAAGTTTTTTCCAAAAAAAAACAAATCAAGTGGGAATAAAAATTTAAAGCATAAGACATTTAATATTTTTTAAATTAAAATAGTCTGCCTAATCATATATGATTATACAAAAAAGTGAAAACTAAAATTTTATAACTTTTTATATCAAAATACATATATAATTTTATAATCTTAAAATAATTTGATAATACCTGATATATTATATCATCCATTAGGTTTAATAAAAATAAAAAAATCCAAAACATAATTCCATTCATTTAGCTTTTGAAAAAATAAAAGTAACCATAATAAAATGTTAGTATAATTTTAAACCAAAAAATTACCTCCCTTATTTTTGAGTACTTTTTTATATGTTAAGAGATAGTTATAAGAGAAAGTTGGATTTATGATCACATAAAATGTATCAAACCTAAGTTCTATTTAATTTATTAAAATATAACATAATTTAATGGATTAGTTAAAACATCTACAGTTGGATATTTATTTCTAATAAATTTTTGAATTATAAATCCTTTTTGTATATTATCCAAAAAGAATGAATTTATTATACCTATATTTTTTCCACATGGTTGATTTTATAGATTTACAGACACATAAATAACAATTGTGATATCACAAAGAATTGGAGTTTGAGTGAAACTCAAACCAAACTCCATGAGTGTGTGTTATATTCACAACACCTGAGTGAAATAACTTCTAACTACTACATATTCAGCTTCAGTAGTTGAAATTGAAAATGAGTGTCACTTCTTGATCAACCAAGAAACTGAATTTCATCTTATAAATTGACATGTTATGGAAGTACACTTTATATAAAATCAGCAACCCTTCAAATCATCATGTGATTAACTCTTAAGATTGAAATTTGTTCCAAAATAAAAAAAAAGCGGCTAAGTTTTGAAGTACCTTTCAGATAATAAAAAAATACACTTGACCTATTTTTAATGTGACTTGTTCATATTTTATTGAAATTTATCACACAGACACATAGAAAACATAAGGTTTGGTTGACTAGTTTTTAAGTATAGTAAACTTTCTACCATGTCAGTATAATTTTTTTAATTTATTGGTTTCCTGAATTCATCAAGGTAATTTTTGATAGATTTTACAACCATAGTACTTATGCAAGGAGAAGTATCAAAAACAAAATATTTTGATAATTCTCATATGTATTCATTTTTTTTAAATATTTCCTTTGAGTTTCTTATAAATTTAAAAACTAAAGAAAATTTTAAGCTCACCCATCATACTCATCTCAAAATCACAACTCATAAGTTCTAAAAACCCTTCCATAATATATTTCTCACATGAGCCAAAAATGATTTTTTTGACCTAAATTTTATCCAAAATAGGGTACATAAAAACCTTCTTGATAAAAAGTGATGGATTTTACATTACCATAGAAAAATAATTTTGAAGAAAAAAATTACTTAATCTATCATACCTGGATGTTGGATCCTATTTTAGTTCTTAGAGATATTTGGTAAATTTATATACATGTTTTGTAGATTTAACATCTTCAAAAACATGGTTTGTTCAGTATATACATTCTTCTAAATATAACCATTAAGAAAATAACTAGTAACATCCATTTGGAATAATTTAAAGTCAAAATATATTGTAAATTATAATATAAATTTGATGGACTCAAGCCTAGTTATTGGTGAAATATTCTCTCCATAATCTATGATTTCTTCCTAAAAACAACCCTTAGCAACAAGACTTGCTTTTCTATTTACAATTGTTCCAATTTCATCAATTTGTTTTCCAAAAATCCATTTGAATCTCAATATCAAAAAAAAAATAGGATATTCAACTTAAGACTAACATTTGTTATATTAAAATTGATTAAAATCCTCTTACATGGACCTTATCCAATATTCATCACCCAAGGTATCTCCTACTAATTTAAGTCCAACTTGAAATATAAATTCATGATTCTAATATTCATTTCTTAAAGAACTATGAGTTTTTATTGGTCAATATACATACCTAATTATGTTATTAATGCGATGATTTCTTAGGATCAACTTGTTTCTCGTTAAAAAGTATTTTTTTTCCTAAACTATTGGTTTTAATTTTTATATTAAAGTAACTTTTTAAATTTTATATTCCATTAGTAAAATTTATATGGGATTTAAAATCTATTATTGTGGTTCAGATTCAGTTAAATTAATAGAAAAATATTCAAAAACACCATTTGTATGATTAAATTTTAAAATATTTCCAAAACAAAAGGATCAATTTCATCAAATTTCATATTAACTATTTCCTCAATAACATTAGTTATTCTATTAAAAATATGATAAGACTTAATTTTTTTATAATTACTAAGAAAAATACCTTTATCATACTTGGATAAAATTTATAAATATAATATTTAGTATTAAAAATGAACACCTTATAACCAATGACTCTAAAGTATGATATTTTCGGTTTTATTCATATTCAAAACTTATAAAGAGTTTTGTATTTAAAAGAAATAAGTAAAACATGATTTATAGTATAGAAAATATTACTCATGATCTCAACCCAAAAATGATTAACAATAAAATATTAACTCAATAAAGCCTGAGAAATTTCTTTAAAAATATATTTCTTTGTTTAACAATAATATTTTTTTAGGTGTTCTAAGTTCTAAGTAGTTAGGAGTAATATATTTATCACATAAAGAAATATATAAATAATATTTTAAAAACTAAAAGGAGGGGTGAATTATAGTCTAAAAACAACTTAAATTTTTTTAACCCACTCAAGTATTCATTTTATCGGATGAAGCAAACTTCTAATAAATGAAAAAAATCAAAGTAGAGTAAACAAATTTTAAATATAACAAGTTTCAATCTTAATAAGAATAGAAAGATTTAAAACAAAAAATGGTGTTATATATTACAATACAAGAACTCCTGAAATGGATATTATAAAAAGGTAAACACCCTCTAATTAGGGATTCCATATATTTAACCTAAAATGAAAAGGGAGACTTTAACCTAACTCTAGTTATCCTCATTTTATACATGGAATTCCCAAATCAACAAACCTATAAGATGGTTTTAGTATTCCAAACCAAATAATCCATTGATCACCTCAATTAAAGACAACTATGTATTTATCCTCAGAAGCTCTCAATCACAACAGATCAGTAGTACCCCACTTCCACACTCCATAATATCCACGAAACAATGGTTGTAAATAAAATGATTATAATAATAAAATTCAAATAATTTATATTCAAATACTCAAGAAATAATACTGAAAGTAGAAACACTCAGAAAAAAACTAATATAATCTGAAGTTCACTTAACAAAAAGATGTTGCAATCTTAAAAATGACTAGTAGCTCTCTTAGTATAGAAAATCTTATATCTTTTACTCTTAATTCATAAATCAGTGAGTTCTATTTATAGATGATGCTAAGTAGTCAAATTCCATAAACCTTTGGTTCAATTTCAATGAAATGGGAGGTAGTAACTTCATCTTTTTATGGGTTTAGCAATGCTTAACATATTTGGATAAAATCAATCTAGATAGATATATCACTCTATCTTTTGGTAAAAGTAATCCTAATTCAAAACGCCGAATATCTATAAAATGAAATATATGGAAAATCATAAATTCCAATAATTTAGGTTTATAGTATTTTCATCTTTTGTAATTTAACTAATGAAAAAATAAATATACACCATATACATACTTGAGTGTATTGTGATTTTTAAAACAAAAGATTCAAAGGAGTCATTACCTCAATAAGGTGAACTCAACTTCTGAACCGACCACCCATCTATATATGTTTTGTAATACTTCCACCTAAACATGGTCCACGTGAGAGATGAGTTTGTGTGATAGATTAATGATTATAATTTTAATTTAAGACCGTAAATAATTGTGGATTAAGCCTCCACTTCATAGTAGAAATATGCATGTTTGTCTATTTAATAAGTGATGTGTACCTAGTGGAATTACTTTATCCTCATATGAAATATATATCACTACTAGAGATTATAATTTTATAAATTCATAATATTGGATCTATCGTTGATAAAAAAAATTATTGATGTTGCTTGTACTAATAAAATTCTTGAGTTTTTATTAGTGTTAAAAAAAGTGCTAGTAAGTGCAGGTTTTATCTGCGCTAGAGTCAGTACATATAATAGTTATATTTTATTAGCATGACTTTTTGTGATGATAAAAACATATTTTATTAGTTATATTTTTTGTACTAATAAAATGTACCGTTATCCTTGCTATTTTTATCACTAATAAAAGGAATTTTTATCAGTGTTATCTCTAGTGCTTATAAAAGTCCTTATTAGCTGTAGTAGTGTGCTGATACATAAACAACACACTATAGCAACCAAATAAATAAAACAAAAATAAATTTCAAATAAATTTACATAATAAATATATATTTATATTAAAAACATTTCAATATATTAAAAACACATTTATATATATAATTTATTACAAACATTTATAATTTTAAACCAACTCAAAAAAAATCCTACTCATTAGAGAACTTCTACATTGATATTATCAACCTCAATGTGAATAAATGTGAACCTATAATAAAAAAACAATTCTTATTTTAGTAATACTATAAATAAATAAATAAATAATAAATATGATATAATAATTTATAAATAAAAATAAATAAAAAAGTATAATATGAATGAAAAAAAATATTACATAAATAAAAAGTATAACATAATACATGAATAGAAAATATTATAAATTAATATGAAACCACTCACATATTTACTCTATTTTTATTATGTGACACACTTTTAGTCATATTGGTAAGATTGTGTGTCAGGTTGATGTGTGGTAAATTAATACATGTCAAAAATGGATATTTGATCATTATAAAAAAGTATCATGAAAATATGATCACATTTTTTATATTTTAACTTTTTGGGGAATGTTTTAAACTAAAATGAAAGATTCAAACTGAATATATGAACTTTCAGTTATACTAGTCACACAACATGTTGGATTAAAATGTAGTTAATTCCTACATGTCACAAATTAGGAATTGAACATTTTTCTAATGTATCATGAAAATTTTAGAATCTTTTCTAGTTTTTGAATATATAAAATGTTTTATAAAATAAAATATCACTTTTAAATGAAAACATCAACTTTTAGTCATATCATCCACATGGTGTGTAAGATTGATGTGTAGTTAATTACTATATATCACAAATGAATCAATAGAAATTATCCAAAATTATCAAATTAATATGAGTTTCATTTATTAGTTTTTGGTATGAAACATGTGTTTTGAACTAAAATATCAATTTTAACATGAAAATATTCGTTTTTAGTCATACCAGACACACCATGTGTCAGAATGATGTGAGGTTAATTCTTACACATAAAAATGATTTATTTTTCTTTTTCATAAAGTATCAAGACAATATAAGTGTGTTTTCTCAGTTTTTAGTATGTGATGAAATTTGTGAGTTAAAATTTCACTTTTAAAATAAGAAGGTGTACTTTGATTAATATTAGAAACATTGTGTTCCAAATTAATGAAATGTTGATTAGTAAATTCTCAAAATGAATTGTGGGTAATTGTTATAAATTATCATGAAAATTATAGCATTTTTTATTGTTTTTAAGAATGTGACACTTTTTTTGAACTAAAATATCACTTTTAAATAAAAACATGCACTTTCATTCATACTATACAAACAACATTTTAGATTGATGCGCAGTTAATTCATATATATCACAAATTAATTATCAATAATTTTTATAAATTATCATAAAAATATGATCACATTGTATTTATTTTTGGTATTTGATGTTTTTTTAGTGAAAATGTCACTTGTAAACTAAAAATTTGAACTTTTAGTGATAAAGGTGTTCACCATGTGTTGAATTGGCATGCATTTAATTCTTACTTTTTATAGATAAATAACCAATCATTTTCCTAATTAATCATGAAATTTTGAGTTATTTTTGTTAGTTTTGACTATGTGACACATGTTTTTGAACTAAAATATAAATTTTAAAATGAAAACATGCAATTATTTTAAAATTTTCAGTCAACACTATTATTTTAATTCTATAATTCACTCAATAATCCAAGTTATATGGACATATTCAAATAACATACAACTAAAAAAATCACTAATAATGATAACCAAGGATAAAAAAATTAACTAAATAAGTAGTAGATAAACTATGGCTTCATGATCTTTATGAAATAAAAATAATCAAAAACAAGATTATGAACCACCTATTCATGGTATCTATAAAAAAAATACTACCTTGTATGCTCTATAGTCATTCCGAAAAAAAACTATTTCCTCTTCTGAATATGTGATTGTAGAAAATCATAGTAGTACTAAAAAAATAATTATATAAAAACTATTTGTAAAACCTTAAAATTAAATTATAATTACATTTAGAAATATCTCTTCAAGGATTATAGTTTTTGTATGGAATATGATATATTTCATAAATTTACAAAAAAATAACCGCAATTTAAGTGAAAATTTCATTTCGAACACTATGGAAACATTGTAAAAATTATGTATTTATTTTTTATAGAGAAATATTATTATATATACCTCAATACTAATCGATTTTTATAAATCCATAGAATTTTTATGTGCATTTTCCATCCTCATACTTTCGTTTTCATGATAAATAAACAATACCCTATAATAAAAATTAATTTTTAACACATAATATAAAACAAATAATTTTAAGTTTATTTATAAAATATTGAATGAAGTGTATTAAAAATTCATAATGGGTATCATATGTGGTTAATTTTTTGGATATATATTAATTTAATACAAACATATTACTTTGTAGTATCTAAATTGATCAAAATGATCACCAAGTGAGTCCTAAAAATAAAAATGAAATAGTAATGGAAAAAATGAAAATGAATTTTATAAAATTAGAGTGTAGAGTTTCACCTCTACATTGTATATATTAATAAGAGCCATCATTTTTATTTTATTTTCAAATACTTAGTCTACTCAGTGTGATATTACTAAATTTACATCTTCTTCCATTGATTTTTTTAGGGAAGTTACATTAGGACTAAAAAATCCAAATTTTTATTTAAAAGGTATTCTATTTACATGTGATATAAAAGGCTATAGAAAATATTAATAGAATAAATATATAATTTATATAGTAGGTCAATTATGAGAATAAAAATTATGAAAATTTAACTCTTGTATACATACACAACTATGGTTCCAAACCATTAATGCAATAGAATTTAATTTAAATTCTTAAGACCAATCATGTCAGTAATTTATCCTCTATACATTTGTTCTTTATATTTAGTGTAGAATATATTTTTATCTTAAAACATTTTTTTCATGAACTTATAAAATTAACCAATTTACCAGTTAAATTTTTGGGGTAATGGTACTCTCAAAATGTCTTTTTGATATATTATTTGATCCTTTATGTTTTCTTGACTCAGCCTTCTATTTCCCATTCCATTTCTCATTATGTAATAACATACCTCAGTTCAAGCATTATTTAATTAATTATAAAATGATTTGCATATAAAATAAATTGTAAAGTACATACATCATTATCATCATGTATCTTTATAATATTAAATGTCCATGATATGAAAGTTCAAATAATAATTTTGACCATGTGAATATCAAGATAATAAATGGTAATATATAACTTCACACTTGGATCATGAGAAATGTTAATCGATTCTCTCACATGATCTTTTTGGAAGTTTCTTTATATATAATATCACCTTATATATTATACAATATACCTCACACAAAAGGTGATGAGTTGTAATGTCCCGCAATTTCCATATAATTTTTTTTATTATATAGAAATATTTTGAGATTGAAAAATCTAACGGCACGTGATTCCGAGGCCCGGAGTTCCTGGAATGGTCCCTCAAAAATTTTTGAGCTTTAAATAATGTGTGTGAGAAGTTTTCCTAAAAAAGTGTAATAACTCTTAAATGGGAACCCAAATCAGAAATATATGGACATCATTGCATTTAGGGTGGCGGTTTTACCCTAGACACAACTTAAGTTTAGTTAGTGCAGGCCTCCAGTGAGAAAACACAAAAATGGCATAACCGTAAATATGATAATTAAATAAAATTATTTTATTTTTGAAATGATTATAACTCACAAACGGTGACTCAGATTAAAAATCTGATACAACCGCTGAACTTGTGAGGGTATTCTTTCCTTAGGAAGATACTGACATTGGTCGGCGCGGTCCACTAGTGGAAGTTATTTTTTGGCCCTAAATAAACTAATTAAGTAACAATTATTTTATTGTTAAAATCCATAACTTCTAAATGGTAACTTGGATTGAAAATATGAGAGTACCATTGAGTTATTTGGGACATATTTCCCTTAGGTAGATCCTAACCTCAACCATCGCGGGTCAAGGGTAACTGTTAAAAAATTTATGTATAATTTTTGGGTACGTTCAGTAAATGCACGATTGGCATTTTCTATCTTTTGACTCGTTACTCAGATCAAAAATCCAAGAGCACCATTGAATTTGCAATACCGGGATTCACTTAAAGTATGCTTCACTTCGACCCCGGTTTTTCAGGAGAAGTAATTAGTTTTTGGATCTTTTTAAAGAATAATAAAATAACTATTTTATTGTTATTTTATCTTTCTTTTCTCAAATGGTTGAACGGAATTGGCGGGACCAATAACATGTTAAGCCATTAAATAGATTGAAACCTCTTTATTATTGTGACCACGCCATTGGAAAATTTGTGTGTACTGGTAGAGGACACATGTAGGCTTAGTTCCTTACACGTGTTTCAGCATCAGATACCCCTCAGGTTTCGAGGTGAGCCTGACTCATAGGAGGATAAAGAATATCTTGAGGGGGTGGATGATTTTTCATATATCTAGGGAACCATTCATTCAGATGGCGGTCCTGCTAGAGAGACTTCTATGTGTCTTAGTAAGATGATGACAGGGTTTAGATTACCCTGATCTTGTGAAGAGGTGACTTTTCTGTGGACAAGATTGAGAACCTTCCTCAGAGAAGAGGGTCTCTTTCTATAAAAAATAAGGGGTGAGAGTTCCCAAGAGATTCGATAGCTTTAGTAGGATGACATGTAGGTAGCTGAGTATTCATCGAGGCATACCGACCTTTCCAAGTACTCGATGAATACAATATGATCAGTGCTTCAGGGCTCATACCTTCGAGCGAGATGTGTTTAGGGAAATATGAGCCATCACTATTACTATGTGCATTACTACTTATGTTAGGGTGTTGGAGAGAACCTTTTTGGTTGAAAGTTCTTTGGTTGAGCAAATACATCCATTGAATGTTAGAAGTGGGAAGCAGGAAACTGATGTCATTCTGAGAGACTTGGACGTGTAAAAATTTTTGGGAAGAGGAAGTGTTAGGGATAGATGAATCTTCAGGGAAGAAGAAGTGGAAGTGGATCTAGGAGAGGATAAGGAGGTGGTTCACTTTTCAACATGTTACAACCACCGCCCTGATGTGGTCCTCACCATAATCAGGGAGATGGAGGACAAAGGAAGTGACTAGCTGCATGCAGTCAAGAAGTGTGACCCAAGGGCTCTATGAATGATTTAGGTTATAGTATGTGTCTACAACTAGCTGCTGTATTAAAATACAAAGGTACTATTCATTACTTATTGTCATGAATCTTGTTCAAGACCTAGAGATTCTGGTTAAACTAATGACTTGACCCTTACGTCTGTAGATACCTTTGGGAGGAGACTTGATAATCACACTTATGCCGACAGTGTGGTCTGACCCTTGAGAAGAGAGTTTCGGTTGTAACCTCTTGGTGGCAGCTTCGATGCCTTATGACGTTAGTTTGGGGATAGACTAGACATCCACAGTTCATACTCAGATAGAATGTTTTAGGAAAAAAGTATTTATTATATCTGTAGTGTTGTAATTGGGTTTTCCTTGGTCGGTGAAAAAAGAAACCCAAGCAGCACAGGATAAATTCATGTATAGGAGGGTGCAGTCGATCACTCTTGAGTCGGCCAGTCTTACCCTCGTGGAAGCAGGAGTTTTGTGCTTTCAGTTCCCAACAGTCATGGCAGAGTGTGGGGACATCTTTTCAAATGATGTTTCTAGGATTACCTTTCCGAAGGGAGAGGTAATTCTTCTTGGGCCGGGTACTAATGAAGATTTGTACCAAACTTCTCCAGGGTAGTGGCACCCTTGTCAGATTTGACGAAGAAGGGGGATCCTTTCCTGTAGATAGAGAAGTGTCAGCAGAGCATTCGGGAGCTGAGAAAGAGACTGAAAAGTTCCCCCATCTTGAGGCCACTAGAAGAGGGCGTTGGGTATGTATTCTACTGTGATGCATCAGGGACCAGACTAGGTTGTTTCTTGATGCAGGAGCGAGCAGTGATGACTCTACAGCTCACAGCAGTTGAGTCATTGAAAGAACTATGATACCCATGACCTGGAGTTAGCAGCAGTGGTCTTTTCACTGAAGATGTGGCAGCACTACTTGATGGGTGAACACATTACTATTTACTCTGATCACAAAATTATTAGGTATATCTTCTCACAGAAGGACTTTCACCTGAGACTGCGACAATGGTTAGAGTTCCTCCAGGACTATGACTTTGAAATAGTCTATACTCTTGGGAAGGGAAATGTAGTAGTAGACACACTCAACAGGAGGTCTGGTCTACAGTTGCTGAGTGAGGCAATAGAGCAGCTAGCCACATTGCAGATATCATTTATGGATAGTGATGGAGCATCTTACCTCTAGTCTATGACGATCACTCCCCCACTTCTTCAACAATATCGGGAGGCATAGCTTGAGGACATAGACTGCAAGGCCCGGCATTCTCAAATATCCTCAGGACAGGATCCTGATGGATTTTCTGAATGTGGGGAGCATTTCATCCTCTTCATAGGATGCACTAAACCATTGACGCTTTGAGAAGAGGTGTTGAGGGATTTCCACACATCCACTTTGGTTGTATATCCAAAAGTATCAAAGATATACCAAGACCTCCAGCATTAGTACTGGTGGTCAGGGATGAAGAAGTAGTGGCAGAGTTTGTATCTTGATTCCTCACTTGTTAGAAAGTGAAGGCCAAGCATCAAGTACCTGCGGGTTTAGCTCAGACACTTGAGGTACTAGAGTGGAAGTGGAATGGTATCTCCATAGACTTCGTAATAGGGCTACCACGTATGTCTAAGGTCCATGATTCCATTTGGGTGATCATTAACCGACTCACCAAGTCGGACCACTTCCTACCCATCTGAGAGCAGAGATCAGTAGAGATATTGGGATGCCTATACGTGTAGAAGATAGTGCGACTTCATGGAGTGTCGTCGAAAATCTCCTCAGATTGTGATGCATGTTTTACATCCCTATTATAGAAGGGATTGCAGGAGGTGTTTGGAGCTCAGCTACGCTTGATCACTTCCTTTCAACCTTAGATAGATGGTCAGATAGAGTATACCATATAGACACTTGAGGGCATGCTTTGTGCTTGTGTCCTCGATTTTGGTTGTAGCTGGGAGGATCACCTGCCATTGGTGCATTTTTCACACAACAACAGTTATCACTCCACCATCAGCATGGAACCATTTGAAGCCTTGTACGGGCAACCATAATGATTAACTATTTCCTGGATAGACCCAGGCGAGTCAACACTTATGGGTGTGGAGTTGGTACAGGCTACCATGTCTTCCAATGGGTCTCACCCTGATGAGGATTATGAAGGTTTGGCTGAGGTGGCAAGCTATCTATGAGGTTCATCGAACATTTACAGATCCTCAGTAGAGTAGGAGAGGTGGAGTACCATCTATCTTTTCCCCCACAAATGCATCAGGTGCATAATGTTGCTCATGTGTCGCATTTGAGGAGATACGTTCATGATCCAACGCACGTTATCGATTGGGGAGAGTTGTACATCAATGATGGGGAGACGTTTATAGAGTTCCCAGTGGGGATAGTGAATTGAAAAGAGCAGGTCCTTCATGGGTGGTCGATTCCTCTACTGTGAGTTCGTCGGCATCACGGGAATCTCCAAAAGAGCACATGGGAGTGGAAGGCTCAGATTCATGCTCAGTACCCCTCATTTGTTTTATTTTCCCTTGTTTTGGATTTTGGGGACATAAATCCCTATGGTGGGGAGATTTTAATGTCCCAAAATTTCTGTATAATATTTTTTTATTATATGGAAATATTGCGAGACCGTAAAATCTAACGTCACGTGATTCTGAGGCCCGAAGTTCCTGGAATGGTCTATCAAAAATTGAAGATCTTTAAATAACGCACGTGAGAAGTTTTCATCAACAATTGTAATAACTGTAAAATGGGCACCTAGATCAGAAATATGAGGACATCATTGCATTTAGGATGGTGGGTTTACCCTATGCATGACTTAAGTTTAGTTGGCGCAGGCCTCCAGTGAGAAAACTCAAAAATGGAATAACCATAAATAAAATAATTAAATAAAATTATTTTATTTTTCAAATGCTTATAACTCATCAACGATGACTCGGATTAAAAATATGAGACCACTGCTGAACTCGTGAGGGTATTCTTTCCTTAGGAAGATACTAAAATTGGTCAGCGCAAGCCACCAGTGGAAGTTAGTTTTTGGCCATAAATAAAATAATTAAGTAACAATTATTTTATTATTAAAATCCATAACTTCAAAATGGTAACTCAGATTATAAATACGAGAGTACCGTTCAGTTTTTTGGGATGTATTTCCCTTAGGAAGAGCCTAACCTCGACCAGTGTGGGTCAAGGGTGACTGTTAATAATTTTATGAACTTTTTTTCGGGTACGTTCAATAAATGCATGGGTGGAGTTTTCTATCTTTTGAATCATTGCTCGGATCGAAAATCTGAGAGCATTGTTGAATCCACAGCACCGATATTCACTTAAGGGAGGCTTCACTTCGATAGTAGTTTTTTGGGAGAAGAATTTAGTTTTTGATTCTTTTTAAAGAATAATAAAATAAAAAATTTATTGTTATTTTATCTTTATTTTCTCCAATGGATGAGCGGTGTTGGCGGGACCAATGACACGTCAAACCATTAAATGGCTTGACTCCCCTTTATTCTTGTAATTGCACCGTTGAATTAGGAAGTTTCCTTAATTAAATGAACCAAATTAATTCCACATACATTACTCACCCTCCCACTCTCCTATTTATATGGATCTCGGGGTGGAGTGTTGGCACAGCTCCACCAAGCGATGAAGCTCTGGAAAAGTACCACGATGCAAACTACTTGGAGGATGAGACTGGTTTCAGCGAGCAGTGATGAGCGCCACCGAATCACGAACTGAGGATGACAACAAAAGAGGTTTTGTCGATCGATGTTAGCGAACATCTCTTCCAGGTAGGGGGTTTATTTTGAAGTTGTCTTTGATGAATTAAATTTCTCTCCCGCTTGTTATCATGTAACAGGGAGGGTGTGGGCCAAACAGACAAGGCTCAGACTTTCCACCGCTTTGTTCTTGATGTGCACTTCGGGGAACAATTTCCAACTCGACAGCAACATGAATTATTGGGCCATGCTATGATGGTGAAAGTGAATAAGGTCCATAGGCACAGATGGCACCAAGAATGGACACTAGAGCATGCCTGATGACTCGTGGAAGAAACCGTCGGCGCGCCATGTCGGTGGGGGCTGGAGAAGACCCTTGGCAACTAGCCACGGGAGGTGGAAGTTGGAAAACGATGGTGTTCTATAGTGGCCAAAGTCGGCCGGCCCAAGCCAGCCGCGCGGGATAAGGGCAGCGCCTGCAGGTTCCTCTAGAGAATGTGGCAGCGGCCATAAGGCTGCAGCATTAAGGTGTGATGCGGCCCATGTCGCGCTGCGTTGGTGAATCCCTGGTTGGCCAAAAGGGAGACAGTTAATTACGGTGGGATAGTGCCCCACCGACTGGTGAATGGCCCTGCAAGCGCGGGGCCAGTGAGATGAAACGGTCCACCTCCGGATGGACGGAGCCGGCGCCGGCTGGCCAAGCGGACCGGACCTGCCCGACGGGCCAGTGCGGGTGGGCCGAGCCCCACCCAACAGGCCAGGCCAACCAAGGCTCGGGCCCGCGAACCGAACCAGGCCAGACCCAGTGAACCGGGCCGACCCTTAACAGGCCAGGCCTGGGTAGGGTCAGATAGACCCCAGGACCCCTTGCATCGGGCCGGTCTGACCGATTCGGACCGGGCTCAGACCCAACCGGTCCCCGGATAAATAAACGCTCATAACTGACAAACCGGGTGTCTGTTTGACACATCTCTAGTGGTGATGGAAACCCTTTTTGAAAAGTGTTCCCTTTGGCATATTCCGGCAAGCCCGACCGAGCCAGGCCGGACCAAGGTACGGTCACCCCTGTTTCACGAAAAGGGGTGTAACTAACAGAATGGGTGTCTTATTGACGTGTCATCAATAGAATAAGGACCCTTTTGACAAGGATTTCCTTTGGAGATACTCTAAGTGAGTTTTTATGGAGTTTAAAATGTGACCTAGGTTGGATCGACTCTTAATCCAACCAGGATCTCGGCACTAAAATGCCAATAACTTACAGACTGAGCGTCCGGTCGATGCGACATATTTTTCATTGGGACCCTTGTGACATGACAGATCATCACGTTACTTCTTTTTGGGACTTCATGTTGGTTGAAATATGACTGATGTCTTGGGGAGCGGTTCTCCCATAATCAATTTTTCTATGAGCGGGAATCCTATGGCTGGTAGTGAGGCAGAGGTTGGAGACAAATCATATGAAGGTTATTACCAAGCGATCCTTTGTGGGTCAGCACCAATCCTGTGTGTGTCAGATCCTGTGTGGGATAGCGCTTAGCGATCCTATGTGGGTCAGCGCATACAGATCCTATGTGGGTTAGTGCTTAGTGATCGTATGTGGTTCAATGCATACGGATCCTGTGTGGATCAGATCCTGTGTGGGTAAGTACTCAACAATGTTGTGTGGGTCAGCACATACTGATCCTATGTGGTTCAGATCATGTGTGGTCATTGTGAGAGTTAGTACCTATTGAGTTCGGGTGGGTTGGATACTATGTGGATAATTATGAGGATTAGTACCTATCGATCATGTGTGGGCCAGACTCTGTATGGTCAGCAGCAGGGCTTCTTTACAGAATAAGATGATCTAGATTCATGACTAATCATATGTACTTCTAAACTTCACTAATACCTAGTTTGAGATGAGACTCGGTTTGATTTGAGTCTTTTTATTTGTGATTTGTGATTGAGATCATGCTCTGTGGTTTTCCTTTGTGGAATTTTGAGAGATCTTCAGGGGTCTCAGGGTCCCTATTGGGTATTGTTATACTCACCCCTACACGGGCTTTGTCTGCACCTTGTTGTGTCTTGTGCATATGACGAGCAGCCTTGACTAGGACTTGGGGGGCCAGGACTTGACATGGATGGTGGCGACTGGTGTAAGAGGAGAGTCATGTGATGAGTTATACCTACCCTTCATGTAGGATCCTTGGCAGACGGCCTTAGGAGCTCTTTTTTTTGTATTTCCATTTCAGTTGGGCTAGTATTTTGGCCTCTTACTTTCAGTACTTATCCTTATTCTCATATGTGGTATCTAGTTGTGGTTTTACCTTACTCTCCTGTTTTGTTTCACTTGTGTGTGTGAGTGTGCTTTCAGTTTTTGAGGTAATGCTATCTAATTTTTTGGAAATGCCTTTCTAGTGCTAGTCACTAACCCCTGGACTTTGGAAGGTGAGCTTGGGGTAGTCACAGCACAGGCCCCAGGGTATGGTTCATGAAATGAGTGGGTGCTAATAGATATAAATGATAATAAATTTCATTCTATAAAATGTTGTTACAATAAAGGAATCAGTATTTTTTTGATTAAAATTTAATAGAAACCATTATAAAAATATTGATCACCTGAGGTAAGGAAAACCTTTGAGGGGAATATATATCCTCAAAATTGGGGGGGTGACTCTTAATGTTGTTTTTTTTTATTATTTTGAATCTTTTCATTGATCCCTTTGAAGAAACTAATTTTCCTCATTAACCTTCCAACTAAATTTTTTTGTTGGAATATTAATCTATGCTTGTATCTTTTTCATTTTATCATTTTTTACCATATGTATTTTTTTTCTCAAAGTATTCTCATGGTGAAAATCCAAGTCATGCACCTCTAACATGACTATATAATTATTTACTCTTCAAATACACTAAAATTAGTCATTCATTTGTTACAGTATATGAGAATTATTATGTGTAAAACAATTAAAAATATAGAGAAATAAGTACTAAATGTTATGTAATATTGTTTTAAATTAGAAAAAATTTCTTGTAAGTCATACTTACGCATTATTAATATAATTTTTATTTGTTTTCATATACTATTTATCCCTTTTTATTTACAAAATCCTCCTTCCATGGAACATGGAATGGGATGGAAGTGGATTGAGATTTAAATTCATCAATTTTCAAATAAACAAAGTAATATAAATATGTTTTTGTTTCATATCACATAAAATTTTTATTTTAGATTTTAAATACATTCCATTTTTTTCAAGTTAAGTTTACCCCACACTTGATTTATGAAAGGGGTATAGCGGCTTCGATGGAAATTTTTTATTTTTTTAACTCCTTTTTTATTTCATAAAATAAAAATTTTCAATCAAAGTGATTAATACATGTAATGTCAAATAAAATAATTCCAACTATAATTTACCTTAAATGATTCCTCCTCCTAATGGAAAATGAAATCATCCAAGGTTTCTTTGTTTATAATGTGCGAATATATATCTAGTAGGTGATGTTTTACTTCCCCCACCCCATCATCATTAATATTTGGTTTCATAAGAAGTGCCCAAAATGATATATGATATTTTCCAGTGAACATTAGTTCAAATTTTTTCAACAATATTCTAATATAAACATACTCTTTAGGGGGTGATGTATAATAATTCAACATTTCATTACATTATTTTTTGGTAAAATAAAGAAATTATATGATTATATTACCCAAATATAATATTAAACTATTAGCTTAAACATTGGCACAACATTGTTCCATGTATCAACATCAATTAGTGCATGCATTTTAGAAATGACCCTAACATAACTAATGAAATGGACTTATAGGGGTCAATAGGTTGACCAAGTGAATTCCATCCAAACTCAATTTTTTATCTTTACTTCTCACCCTAATAATTTTTACTAACATTTTCATGCTATGTCGCTCCTATATTTTTAAAACCATATTTATTTTTCTCACCTTCATACCTTTAAGTTTTTTTCACCTCCATAATATTGTTCACCTTCCAAAATTTTCTCAATTTTAACCACACTACAATGTTTTTCCTTGATATTGGTAATATCATTAGGTTTGGAATCCATTATATACACAATTAGTTAAAAATTTAATCTAGATTATGAGAATATAGTATTGAGCACATTATTTTAAAAGGAATCACACTATATATAAAAAAATAATCAAAGAAATTAGACTTTTTTATTGAACTACGTTCTATATTGAATGGATGAAGGGATTAGTCCCAACTATCAAGTATTCCAATCCCCTACTTCGGGTCCCCTTTTCATACAAGACATTGTCTACATTAGGTTCACCATGAAATGATTGTGATATCCTAGTGAAAGGTTCATCCTAATTAGAATTTGCATTTGACCATGTAGGTATTTTAGTCAACAAAAAAACAATTAACCAATTTGTGTTTTTAGGATTCAGGGAATAAAATACTTCTACTTTATTTTATTCCATTATGTATAGTTTATCCTTGTACCTTTTTTACTAAAATTCACTTCAATGAATTCCAATTCATTGATTGTAACTACACTCTAATTATCAACCCATTTTCATCAAAAAAAATATACACATATAATATTGTATAATCTTACTCCCATATTTTTTTGATGATACCAAACTTTCAAATATTCATGTAAATTATATTTGTGTCCTATATTCCAGATACATACATCACTTCTTTGGTAAAAGTAACTAAAATATTGTTTATCATACTAAATTTATACTTTTTATTTATATATAATGTATAATGGTTATTTACATAAAATAAATTAAGATAATACAAATACACTTGGTCCTCTAGCTATCCATCAAAGTTGTTCTAAAATTCAATTAATATATAATGATAAATACTTAAAAATATGGTCTCTAATAAATCCAATAAACTATTGATTATGTGCATTTGATATCTAAATTTCGAAACTTGATGGATTAAAATACCTAAGAATTACTTTTAAAGTTTCAAAATATAGAGAAAACTATATACTGTCATATAAAATGTAATGTTGAGAATTCTCTCACTCTATAATGATAATTCTGATAATATCTCTTCTAGAAAATCACCCACCCACAACATAGATACTTTGATGAGATTCTGATAGACCAATACTTTAAACCTCAAATAGGTAGTTAGTATAGAATCAAATAGCTTCCTCAATAGTATGTATCTTTACAATACAACCTGTTGGACCACATTGATTTTTTGGCATTCTATTTCAAAATAATCATATAATTCTCAATGGGGTATATCCATTTGTAATATAAAAAACCATATAGTATGATCTCTCTAACCAAGTGAACTATTATATCAATGAATAATTGGGGAAGAAAACCACCAATTCATATAATATGACAACAATTTCCTTTTCCATAGTTGGTAACCTCATCGGTTTTATAATTTTACTACATATAGATTTGATAATGAATAAAATCATGGAAAATATTTCTTATACACTTTTAGGTATAATTCAATATAAATCCATATGCATTAAAAATTGCATCAAACCATGATAGTCATATGATTTTAATACCTTTAAATTCACATCAGTCATCAATATGATATTTTTTTATTTTTGATGAATACACCTATAGATTCATTACACCATTAAGGTAGTTGTGAAATTGAAATATATCTTTCCTAGAAATAGTTTAAGATTCTAGAGGAAGAAAATTATATACTTCACCCTTCACTAGTGACAAATATTTCCCTATAACCATATCAATCATGTCCATCCAAGCCTCATTTCCATAATTTGTTATTTTAGGTTCATTTAGTAATGTTTCAATGATAATATCACATATATATTTTTATAAATGTGAGACATCAAGAAAATTTCTAACAAAAAAAATAATTTACGGGAAATGAAAAAATATATTATCACTTTTTCTAACACATTTTTTAAAGGTTTTTTAAAAATGGTTTACCAAAACTACTGACAATACCATTTACTTTATCAAACTAGTTAGCACCTGTTAATTGAGACGATGTTTTAATTTCTTTTTAATTATCATAAAATTATGTGTTAAATGATTTGAATTTATATCACCAGGGTAACAATTTATGATGTCTCAGTAACACCACCTTCAACAAATGGTTTGACCTAATTGAGTGTGTACCATATTCACAAATGAAACACCATAACATTCTATTAATTATATATCCTAAAATAATTAAAAGGCATAAAAGTCATTTATCATACCAAACAACATGGATATCAAAATTAAATCTTTATTCATATAATTATCATACAATATAACACTTTAATCCCACATCAATTTAATTTTTTTATCAATGAATCCAAATAAGAATCAATATTATTACCTATTTTTTTCTACAATATGAGAAAAGATAACATAATATACTATCATTACATGTATAACCACAATGGAAAATTTTATTTTACCAATATAATCATACATGTACTATAAATTCTACTTTTTACATCAAAAGGATTCATTAGATCTATATATTATGAGAGATAGAGGTTTCTTGTCTTATTACTAAATTTAGGATACTCATTATCAATTTTATTCAACTAATGACAGACCACTAGGTGATGAATTTTTACATATTTAATTCATGTATTTATATGAAACATCAATTTCTTTGAAGTATCCTCACTTATATGTAGCTATGTAAACCTTATATATGTTTGAAAGTACTATAAAATTTTCAAACCACTTGATTTATCTTTCTTTTACTGAGTTACACTAAACTTGGGGAATTATTTAAGTGATTCATTATCCTTATGAAACAATATATATAAATTTTTATAGGAATGTATTATTTTAGATATCAAACCCATTGAAAATAACATTAATGTAGAATCATTTTTCTATAAGGATTATTATTATCTTCTGATCAAATATCCTCCAATAGAGAAAGTAGTTCTAAAAAGCTGGTGTTTCTCTTATTTTTTCCAAATTTCAAATAATATATATTTTTTGTGGATTTAAATGTTTTATATTTAGTATAAAAAGAATACGGTGGATTTTTTTCAAAAAAATTAACTTCTCTAAGAACTTTGTACAGTAGATAAGCTCATATTCAATTGTTCTTTACATTTCTTTAATACAATATCTATCATCATTTAACGTTGAACTCATTTTAGATGATCTATAAACCTTAGTGTTGACTCATTCACTAGCTATATTCAAATATTAACTATGTTTATCCAAATATGTATAACTTGTTTCTATTCTATGATAGATCACGTGTTCTTCCAACTAATCCATACAAATTCATCTTGAATAAAAACAGCATAAACATGAACAAATGATTTGAGAAGGGATATTTCCAAACTCTATTGAAAACTTGATTATATTTTTAAACTCATCCCCATACTCTTTTATCATATGATTGGCATTCATCTCTTTTTTCATATGCATCCTATTTAGTTCAAAAATATTCATATTTAATAAAAAACAGACATAAGGTATGCATATAATGTATCATTTTTTACATGCATAAATATTATAAAATGTAACATTAAAAAACATATTTATAAATTATAATATATACATATGGGAGATATTTAGTATATTCCAATCGATTTAGAAAAATAATGGTATTTGATTTCCAAATAATATAAAATATGATATGGGAGATATAATGAGATGTGTGGGAGGATTTTTCTTTGTAAAAGGAGGCCTTGGTTTCAAAGGATGGAAATAAATTGTTGACTAAATTATTCACTATTGTAATTTGATTAATATCTTGTAATGAAAAAAGAACTTTTTTTATATAGATAGGATTTAAAGAATATCTTGTTGGAATTTGTATCATATGACCAACTATTTTTTACTTTTATTATATATATATTTGATGTATTGAATATTAATAAAAAAATTATTACATATTTTTCATTATTATTAATGACTCTAATTTGATATTGTTCTAGAGTATTCAGAATATTGATAAGGTTAAAGAAGTTCTCCACTATGATAAGAACCTTGATGAGCTATGATAATATTCTTAAATATAGTTCTACGGTCGGATAACATCCATTTATGGGACACATAGTATATAGAATCTCATGTGCGAGTACACATAAGAATATTAGGATTTTTCTTATGAAGTTTTCACTTGTTAATATCCAATATATGAGATTATAAAAAAAGTCATGTCAGTAGGAATTCTACATGTTTTCTTGTTATCGGATATCCCTATATGTGAGTGTGTGTAGTGGTCCTTAGACTTTAAGATTATCATTAATGCATTTCATGACTCATTTAGTTATATTTTTATGATGAAAACCATGAAAACATATGTTTGAAGTGAGGTAGGGTATGTTGGGTGCATCACAATTAACATTTCATTAAAGGATAAGATGAGGAATGATTTTTCCATTCCATCTTTATGGAAGTTGATATCTCGGACCTTTGTTTAGAATAGAACCATCACATTAAATTCCATGGACATGGTGAAACTTCACATTTATTTTTGATAGTCAAATAAAGACTTATTGAGCATATAAGTTGGTGATATGAATGTGGAATCAGGTTGATGAGATATTGTGATGAATGGATTATATTACATAGTGATCATTCATATATGATTTTCATCATTGTGACATTAAGTTCGTTCTCTTGGGTGTTGTGACCCATTACAAGATAGTTTTCTTGGACTTTTGGGAATCCTACCTAATTCCAATGAGAATTAACCCTAGAGGGTCACACACTAAGTGTTTCTTTTTATGTCGATTAAATTCTATTTCAATTTAATTAATTGAATAAATATTATTCTAAATATTAAGGGATAATTTTATTCCTGTTTTATCAATAGAAAATATATATTGATGAATAAAGTATTTAAATTAAAAATTTATTCAGGAGTTCAATAAATTATATAGTATTTAAAATAGACAAATACCAAGTCTTATGGAAAATATTAATTAACAAGTCGGTTAAATAGTATTTTTTTTGTTGCACAAGTTGGAACGCACCACAAAAAAAATAAAAAAACAATATTATTATTATGTGTTATGGGGATTATTAAATATTATAATATTATTTATGGGTTGACATGAAATTAAATAATTATTTTACCCTAATCCTTGGCTCTATAAATAAAAAATTGTGTTTATTGTGTATGGAATCCAAAAATCAAAACTAGAGAATTTTTGTACATAATGAATTATCTCTCAAATCCTCCATCTCTCTCCCTTTTAATAATCAGAAACACAAATGAGATTCATTCATGAATTAATGGGGAGTTATCAACACAAACAATTCAAGACAATATAATGGATTCACTAGAACCTTGAGATCTATTTGTGTTTCTTTAAGATCAAAGGATCACGTGTGGATCACCGCTAGAGGGATTCTATCCTTAGATCATCATAGTGCAACAAAGGAAATTAGAAAGGGCCTTTTCAGATGATCAACATCCACATCATAGAAACATCCTAACACATGGTATTTTTTTCATCTAATATAAAATAAATAAATTATAAATTTGATGTGAAAGATCCTCTCTTGGGATTTGGGCAACACAATATTAAAATAAATTTTAATATATTTCCCAACATCGCATGATTTTTCTACGCCCAAAACCATCAAGTGGTATCATTATAGTCATGTTTAAATTTATAAATTTTATTTTATTTTTGATCCATATGCAATTTTCTTGACTTAATTAAGTTCCTAAGGATCTCTTTTCTCTTTAGAAAAGGGACTACTATGAAAAGTTATCTTTCAGAATCTTGTAATTTTTATTCTTATTTAATAAAGGAGGCTTGTCCTTTTAGGAATGTTATCATACTTCAAAAAAATGTTTAAGATAATATGTATAATAACTAGATATTACATTAGGAATTCAAAACTATTTCCTGGTAATATAGGGTCGTACAATGTGTAGTGTGAGTGCAAGTTGTGTACCCTAGTTTTCTACATTTGTCCATATTGCAGGATAAACATCATGACATGCAATTATTACACATGGAAGACATCACATGTTGATCAGCCATCCTAGCACATGGTATGTCAGATTACACATCATGTATATGGTGTACATGTTAAGTAGTTTCCATGGGTTAGTAACATAAATATAAAAATCCATGTGTCCATTATACATGATCAAACTGCATGAGACTGAAATTTAGGAGTATTTTTTATATACATAATGTGTATGTTGTGTACATGTCATGTAGTTAATTATTTACTACATCTGAAATACATGTTGATACATTTGGTGAGAACCACAAACACAAGACATAAGGGATACACAGTGTGTAGTTGGATTCTACACACCATGTGATCCCACCATGATACACACTGAATACTCAAGAGAGTATCTTGAGAACATAGAAATAGAATGCATGGAGTGTATCTAACATGTACAAAATGTGTAGTCTAGCCGAGTCAACACATTAAATCCCTAGGCATGTTACTTGGATATAAACAATTGAGGTATATGGGGTGTATCTAAATAGTATGTTCCATGTAGTCTCTCAATTACTAGCTAAATTAAATTACATTAAATTGAAAATTGAAGAATAAAACTTTATCGGTTTGATTGGAACATTATGTGTTTAAAATTTTAATAAGGTTTTTAAATAATTTTAAACTCTAAATTAATTTATTATAATAAATCTACAACTATTGGTTATGTTATTTATTTTCCATTAATGCCTTCGTGATGGTTATCTCTAAGAGGATTCATATGATCACTAAGATGAAATACAATTAATTAATTAATTCATTCATTCATTCATTCAATAATGTTTATCTTAATAATAATTAATGTATAAATAAATGAATATTATACATTTAATTTGTGTATACATTGCATGTATCACCGTTTATGAGCTAGACCAAGACCACTATATGTGTTGGAATTTATTTAGATTAATTTATTGTATGGTTTTTCAATTATATATTATTAGATTAAATTTTATGGCCTATGATTCATCTCTCCCACTATTATTATATAGTGCATGTGTGTCCAAGGATATTTATTTAATCCCCCTTTAACCAATCCTATGGTTCCCCACACATATGTGTGAGTAATAAATACTTGAAATTAATGGATATTCACAAGGAATGTGGAGTCTGTTCAAGATGGATTCAAAATGATTCTAACCTAGGTGTTACACAGGTGGACATGTGGAATGTTGTAGCTCATTCCAACACTATAAATATGAGTTATTTTCCCTAGTTCATAGGTCATTTAATATTGTCTCATTAAATCAACCATTAGATAAATCTCATGAATGGTTCATTTAATTAAAAAAAAATTAAATATATGAATTATTTCATTTTTATTGATGCAAGACCAAAATCACAAAAATTAATAGATTAATGTTCAAAGATATAATTCAAATAAATAGATTATACATAAAGTTTTTATCTAACATGGTTAATTAATTAAGTAACATCCACTTAATATTAAAAATACACTAAAAGGATATACAATGATAAAATTTATGCATAATAAATTAAAATCTCTCAATTAAATATTAATTTGGACTTAGACTTCCATTACTTTATTAGGAATTAAAGCCTTAGAATTAAGTAATTGAAAAACCCTCGTTGGGACACTTACTTTTAACTTGGAGTTATTATAAAGTTTATGGAATGAATTAACCATATTACATCAAGAGAAGTATCCCTCTCTAGACTTGTTGTATCTTTGAGGCAATTGTCAAGGAAATCCAAGTAAATATTCCATGATAGGGAAGTCCAATCAATGGATCATGGAGCTAAAATCCCATAGTTGGAAAATACCTACCTACCTAAATACCTTCAAGTAGCTTGACCAACCCTATTTTTCGTTATATGAAGGATAATATGGATCTTTTCCATTATAATTTCTTAGAAAATAGACATTCCAAGTGTAATGGTGAGGGATATTAGTACTTGATAAAATAGTGGGTGATTTAATCAAAAATAAATTAATTATTATTTATCAAATAATTTGTAAACAATAAATAAACTAATAATATACTATTTAATTATATAATAAAATTTTGATCTCCTCATCCACATTATCCATATGATGAATATTAGGTAAAGACAACCTCCACACTTGAAGAAACTTCCATGAGTGGTTTAGACGACTTAATGTAATGTTATTCCATGAAGGAAAATTTTTCATACTAGAATCATCAATTCTTGAGGTGTACCTAGGAGGAGAGTGATGAAGAGTTCCTTGTCTATGAGAAACATTTTAGCGATGTGTTTGACATTAAATGTTTGATGCTTTATTCTATTTCAAGTGAACTCATAAAGTATCATGAAAACATGGATACCTAAATAATTCTTGAGAACCTCCGTGGTCTTTACTACAATAGAGATGGATATGAATGGTTTGATATTTACAAGGTGATATTTCAAAGAAATGTTGTAGAATGTGACCCAATTGAGCCTCACATAGTCAAGCTCATTAGATACATTGAGCACCTAGAGGTTCTAGGGTGTAGAATCCCTAAAGAACTGGGAACTTATCTCATTCTTGTATCACTCCCTCAAATATTATCAAGGTTTTTTTGTAAATTTTAATATAAATAAATTTTATAATTCTCTTCTAGATCTTCTTAAACTACTTTTCTATGTAGATAAGGATATGAAGAACAAAAAACATTATTTCCTTATGGTGAACAAAAGGAAAGGGAAATTCAAGAGATCTAAGTCCAAATACTTTTTAAATCATTCTAATAAGAAGAAGATAAAGGGATAATTAGGGGAAAGGGATGATTTCTATTTTTCATGTGGTAATAAGGGTCAATCAAAGAAAAAAGTCACCTAGATACAGAAATAGGGGGAATCTGTAGGTACATTTTTTATCGAGTTAAATTTATCTATTTCTAAAAATTGGGTATTAGATATAGATTTTGGTGCTCATATATGTATTCAAAAATAGGAATAATGTAGATTCATAAATATTTACTAGGGTAGGTAGATCTATGAGAAACAAATGTAGTTAAACTAGATATTTTAGCTATTACAAACTACCACCTCATGTTTTTGACTAGAATGATCTTGGTTTTAAAGGGTTGTTATTATATTCCTTATATTACCAAAAAAATTATACCTATATCCAAACTTAATATAGATGGATTAATTTTCAATTTTTTAAATGAATGTTGATTATTTTATAAAGATAGCATTTTTTATTCTAAGGCACATTTAAATAATAGTATTTATGTGTTGGATTACACAAACCAAGTAATGGGAATCGATAAAGAAACTATTTCACATGACTCATACCACACCAAAAAATGGCATCACTGGTTAGGTCATGTAAATGAAAATTTCAGGACTAAATTATACAAAGATGTGTATTTATATTATTTTAAACTAAAACCACTTGATCTTTTTCATGCATGTTTACAAGGTCAAATTACCAAATCCCCATTTAGTGGAAACGGTGAAAGGGCCATATTGATTCTTGAATTAGTTCGTATAGATGTGTGTGAACCATTTTAAATTGAGGCATTGGGTGGGTACTCAAACTAAATAACTTTTACTAATGATTTTAGTGGTTACAAAAATTTATACATGATGAAGTATAATTTATATTATCTTGATAAATTCAAGGAATACAAGAATGAAGTTGAGAACCATCTTGGTAAGAAGATTAAATTACTCCACTCAGATCATGGTGGAGAATTTCTTAATTAAGATATCATTGATTACTTATGAGTGTTTGGGATCCTATCTCAACCTACTATTCCTTATAAACCTCAGTGGAATGGTGTAAGTGAAAGTAGGAACCACGCCTTTTCAGACATGGTGAGATCAATGATGAGTCATGTGAATCTTCCATTATCCTTTTGGGGATACATGTTACAAAAAATAGAAAAAATACTAAACCAAGTGCCAACAATAGAATCTGATGGTATACCATACCATTTATGGAATAGAAAGAAACCTATGTTATCAAACTTACATGTGTGGTACTGTGAAGTGTTAGTTATGGCCTCTTCAGGTAACCAAATTTTACCCTGAGGCACAAAGTGCGCCTTTATAGGATACCCCAAAGTAACAATGGTATATTACCTATATGAACCCTTAGACAAAAAGGTAATTATGTATAGATATGAATTATTAATTAAGATGGATAACCTCTCTAAAATTGATAGTGGGAGAAAGATAGACTTCTATGAAGTTGAGACTCAAGGTATACAAGAGTTGGCCGAGGAACATATTCCACAAAGACCTATGGAAGAAGAAAATATTACAAAGACAAAAGTACTAATTATGAGTAAAAGAGAGGTTATAAAAAAAGGTATGGTTTTCTAGTCACTAAGGATAGTGAATCATTATTAGATTATAATAATGATCCTATAACCTATAAGGAAATAGTAAGTGGATTATATTTTTTCAAGTGGCAAGAATCCATGAATTTTGAAATGGATTCCATATAATAAAACCATGTCTAAATTTTCGTATATCCCATAGTGGATGTAAATCGTGTTGGTTGAAAATAGGTAATCAAGAAGAAACTAGACAATTAATGATAGGTCAATACCTAAAAGGCATGACTAGTTGCAAAAGGGTTTAAATAGAATCAATTAATTTACTTCAAAAAAAACTTTTCACTGTTTTCAATGCTTAAATCCCTCAGAATTACACTTTCTATTATAGATTTCCATGACTATGTGATTTAAAAAATGGATGTTAAAATGGAATTCCTTAATAGGAACCTTTATGAGGATGTCTATATGACATAACCTAAAGGGTTTGTGACTCCAAAATATACCAATAATATATAAAAAATTCAAAAATCCATTTATGGATTGAAGAAAGCATCTATGTCATGGGACATTTATTTTTATGAATCCGTAATAGGATTTGGTTTCATAAATAATGAGTGTGAGCCTTGTATATAGAAATGATTTAGTGGGACTGTAATCATTTTCTTAATAGTATATGTTGATAACATTTTACTCATTGGAAACAAAATATTAGTATAATAGTCTGTTAAGACAAGGTTGAAAAAATTGTTCTCTAAGAAGGACTTGAGAAAGGCAGCATATATTCATGGGATAAAGATCTATTGTGATAGATCCAAGAGGTGGATAGGCCTAGTTAAAAGTACATACATTAACAAGATACTGAAGAGATTCAGCATGGAACAATCAAGAGGGTATTTTTTAGCATCACATGGAATTCATATTTTCAAGAAAATATATCCTCATACACATGAGGAAAGAAATAGAATGGAAAGGATTACATACGCATCAGTGATTGGTTCAGTCAAGTAAATTATTCTATGTACTAGGCTAAATGTTTCATATGTATTAGGTTTGGGGGGAAGATATCAAGATGAACCTGGTGATCGCCATTGTATGGAATTAATGACTATCCTTAAGTATCTGAGCCATACTAAGGATATATTCCTAGTTTATGGAATATATGAGGAAATAATAATCAAATGATATGAATATTCTAGTTTCTAAAAAGATCAATATGACAAGAAGTCACAAACAAGATACATATTCACTTTTAATGTAGGTGTTGTGAGATGGAAGAGCTCAAAGTAAGATGTGGTTGCAGATTCTATAGTAGAGTGTGAGTATATTGTGACTTATGAGGTATTTAAATATAATTATAGATGTGAAAATTCATCCAAAATCTTGAAAAATTACCTATAAGTAAAGATCTTATCACACACTCTTATTATAAAACCATTTTGGTGGCTCTTGTAAAAGAGTTGAGGTCACATTAGCGGATGAAGAAAATTCCATGAAAGTGTCATCACTTGAGGGATTTATCTTAAAAAGGTGAGGTTTTAGTGATCATTATTTCCATAGAAGTAAATGTGGTGGAGCCCTTTACTAAATCCTTAACTCAATAGAAACATGATTATTATGTGAGGTCTATTAGACTAAAAGTCATAGGTAGTTGGCACTAGTACAAGTGAGATTTTTTTGGAGTTTGTGTCCTAATACCAACTATTTGTACCTTGATTACATGTATATTTGATGTATTGAACATTAATTAAAAAAATATTATTACATATTGTTAATTATTTTTAATGACTATAATGTAATAATTTCTTGGAGTATATTTTACATTGATAAGGTCATATCAGTTCCCTGCTATGATGAGAACCTTGAATTGATATGAATATATTATTAAATATTGTTTTGTAGTCAGATAATGTACTATGATAGGAAACATAGTATATAGATTATCATATGTGAGTACTCATGAGAATATGAGGCTTCTTCTCATGAAGTTTACACTTGGTAATCTCCAAGATGGGAGATTATGAGAATAGACCCACTATTAGGAATTTTGCATGTTTTGGTGTCATCAGATATTCCTATATATGATGGTGTGTAATGGTCCTTAGACTTTATTATTATCATTAATGCATGTGATGACTCACATACATTGATTTCCTGAAAAATATGGTGATGACATATGTTCAAAGTGTGGTAGGGTATATTGGGTGCATCATGCTTGACATGTCATTAATGGATAAGATGAATAAGGATTTGTCCCTTCCAAATTTGTGGATGTTGATATCTTGACCCTCTGATTGGAATAGAACTTCCGCATTAAATTTCATGTTTATAGTTAAATGATTTATTTATTTAATATAGTTAAAGAAAGATGTATAGAGTATATAGGATGGTGACCTGGATGTGTAACCTACTTAATGAGATATTGTGATAAAGAGGTTGTATTACACAGTGAGCATTCGTATGTGGTTTTCTTCACTATGACATTGAGTTCTTTATCTTGGGTTCCTTAACCCATTTCTATATAGTAATCTTTGAATTTAGGAAACCTGGCCTGATTTCAATTAGAAATAATCTGAGAGGGTCACACACTAAGTGATTCTGATGATCACTATTAAATTCTATTTAAATTTAATTAATTGAATAGATATTATTCTAAAGACCGAGGGATAATTTTATTCCCGTTTTATCAATCACAAATGTTTATTGATCAATAAAATAGCTAAATTAAACATTTATTTAGGATTTAAATAAATACTAGAGTTTGAGTGGACCAAGGCTAATTCTGGTGGCAAAATTAATTAACAAGCCAGTTGAATAATATTTTTTTAGCTCAAGTTGGTGAGTGCCATAAAATATTATTATTATTATTATTATTATTATTATTATTATTATTATTACTATTATGTATCATGGGTTTTATTAAGGATTATTATATTATTTAATGGTTGGCATGAAAATAAATAAATATTATAACCTAAACCCTAGATCTATAAATAGACAGTTATATCTATTGTGTATGGAATCTAAAAATCGAAAGTAGATAATTGTTGTTCACAATGAGTTCTCTCTAGGATCTAAATTCTCTATCCCTCTCAAGAACAAGAAATGTAGGAGATATTCCTTTGATTCCAAAGGATAAAAGATCAACACAAATAACTCAAGACAATCGATTCACCACGCTAGCACCCGAATATCTATTTGCATTAATTATAGATCAAAGGAATACATGTGGATAATTGATAGAGGGTTTATATCATTGGATCCTCACGAAACAATTAAGTTAATCCAAAAAGGTCTTTTTAATATGATCAACATCCACATCAAATAAATATCCTAATACAAGGTATTAATTTATTCCAATATTAAATAAATTAATTATAAATTTTACATGAAAGATCCTCGCTTAGGGTTTCGAGCAACTCAATATTAAAAGAAATTTTAATATATCACCCACCACTATATGCTTTCACTGTACCAATAACCAACATATATATTCTATAAAACATGGATTAATTATTTTGTTTTTATGAAAACATGTGTGTGTATACACTTTTCTCTAATATTTGTAAGGAATTATGGTTGATTATTGTAATTATTTTATTATTAATGTTATTTTGTGTTGAATTTATTCATTCAATCATTATTTTATATCTATTATTTCTTTGAAAAACATGATCATTTTCATGTTGACAGAAGAATTTATATTCAATACATAAATTGGTTACTTGAATTCATTCATGTTTATTTAATGGGTATAGATTTCTATGTTTAATTATAATTGTATAATAACATATTATTAAACAAATCAAAGTGATTAATCAAAGTAAAAGAGGAGTTTAAAATATTGAGATAAAATACCATGATAAATTATTATTTTTGTCACAGCCCCCTCCTTATAAAGGTACCCCTCCTAGGCTAGAAATAATGGAAGATAGATAATGTCCCCCGAGTCCTACCTCCAGTAGGTCCTAGGTTGAACACTAACACCAAGGGTATAAAAATATCACATAAGGGAGTCATTTACATCAATAGTAATAAAGATCAGAATAGAGGATAAATCATCCATGAATCAAATCGATCACATAATATAAAAGTAAACACAAACCATCCCATAATGTATGAACATTGTCAAAACGTACTGGTAAAATTCTCCAAATAAATACCCAAGGGACAAGTACTACAGCAGCGACTTAATAACAACACTAAAATCCAAGCTATTAATGCCTTGTTCGGTCCCTAAAATCCTCCTAGAAACCTTAAAAAAATTATATATACATAGAGATAGTATTACTTGTATATTCAGTCAGATTATAACCAAGTTCTCTCATTAACATTTGAAAATGGTATACTAATGAACCAGTTAACAAATAGCATAACCAACAAGAACCTAAATAGGTAAACTAACCAATCCCAGTTTCACCATGGAATTATCACCAAAAAATGCATCCAATGTAGTAATATAGTATAAAAAATATATAAAAAGGGAACCTTGTAACCACTTCCCCATTTATTTTCTACTCTCATGCCCTAAAAACAAATTTCTTTTGGTCCCATCCATTATATGAATATCTCATCACATATCCATCCAACTATAATGTGATTTGGGATGCATCTGTACCAATCCCAACTTCCTACGACATCTCACATTGGGTGCTAGCATCAGTAAATATCCACATCATAGCCTCATTGCAATGTTTAATCTCATATCTAGGGTAGTAGATTATCATGAACTTGA
Source organism: Viscum album (assembly GCA_963277665.1). Classification (NCBI taxonomy): domain Eukaryota; kingdom Viridiplantae; phylum Streptophyta; class Magnoliopsida; order Santalales; family Viscaceae; genus Viscum; species Viscum album. The sequence goes on along the minus strand of OY728137.1, from coordinate 296,617,152 downwards.
AGGAAACCAACCTCAATCCCTCCTCCTACTATGCATAACCCCCATCAAATATCACATCCTCATAACCATTGGGTAATATCCATCACCAAACTATATCATCATTGGGTAATCTCCAATACCAACAGGTATCATCACTAGGTAATCTCTAAAACCAACTCATATCATCACTGGGTAATCTCCAACACCAACTCATATAATCACTAATAAAGGAAGAGCATGGAAGAGAGGGTATCCAACCATCTATTTCATCACCATCCTAGATGTTAGGGAAAACACCCATAACTAAAAACATTTGTGTGTTGGTCAGGTTATCCAACTCAAGTGGGGTGCATAAATAAATTACATAAAATACATGATAGATAGATAGCACACAATAACCAACCTATGGGTTAACACCAACTACACGATCGTACTCTACAACACCACCATTACACCTCATGAAATCTATCACAACTGTTTCCACCATTGTATGCATCACACTACACAACTACCACACATAACCACAAAATTATACTTTTAATTATAGGTCCCACCATTTCTATAATTAAATAGTTTTCACTGACTCCCATTTACTAATAAATTTCATTGACATTAACACCACAAATTAATTTACCATTCATTTAATTTTATCCAAATTACCACACATAAATTTCATCCCATTATTGTATTTAATTCCATCTCATGATTATTGATTTATCAACCCAATTCATTTCACTTTTTATCATCTCGATTCATTCCATGGATAACCGGGCAACTAACACAACCACACCACATAAAACCTCTCCCATATCACATCCACCATCATTAAAACAAAACTTACCAAGACATCTCACCAAAACTACCACACAACAACCAGAACACATCATCCCATATCACATCCCATGCCAACCAACCATCGCTTCACTACACAATATATCCCACACCTAATCCATTCACCACTATAACCACCATCACCATACAACATCCCACATCACACAAGAAAAGACAATAAGTACATCCACACATAGGAACATATCCTAGATTCTATGATTTTTAATATAAATTCATATTTAATAAAAAGGGATTCCATTACTTTACTTCATTACTTAGCATGGGTATCCTCACAGGAATTCTAGATTTCCATGGTAAACTAATTCATTATCCATATATAAGTTCTTAACCTTTTTATTCACGGTGATATCACCAATCAACACAATAAGGGTTTCACCATCATATCAACTACAATACAATCAAGCCTCCTAAAAGGTGTGATTTTTAGTAATGGTATCAATTATATATAATTCCATTATTAATATCATCAAAACGTAGTAAAAATGGGTGAATAATCCCATCCCATTAAACTTAAGATTTATCCAATTAATTTTCCTCTTTCAATGACACATACCATCAACCCAAAGAAAGAAAAAATCATTCAATCCTCATATATTCACATAAGAAGGGATATAATGAGGATCCCCTAACTGAAAAAGGAGTTCCCAAACATGCTACACTGAAAACTGGTGGAAAAGGAAGCTCATGGAAGCACCTAAAATCTGTCTCCCAACTATATAAATAAGAGGAAGACGAAGGGATTTATAAACATGAATAGAATCCTGAGTATGAGAGCTTCAGGAAAGAGTTAGTGACTCCAAGGATCAATAACAAGGTTATGGTTCATCTTGAAGGAAATAAGAATTACTTTAATCTGAGAAAATCCCATAATTTCAAATTTCATATAAAATTTATCAAAGATCCAATAGAAGATAATGTGGTCAACCTTTATTAAATTTAACTTTAATTCAATTCAAATAGATTTAAGAGGAAGGAAACATTTAAAGCCTCTAAATTAAAATAAATTTAGGGATATTATTATCCTCATCAAAATAGACATTAAATTTAATTAATTAATTTGATAAAACAACATTTATATTAAAAAAAAATTCATGATACTGAGGGTATTATAGGGAAATATGGAAATTTTATAAATTTTGATAACTTATGAACTGACCACACCAACGTACCATACAAAAAAAATAATTGACCACACAAAGGATTCAAGTGATTGTTCTAACCAACTCCATGACTATCAAACCTACAGAAAAATAAGAAACTGGTTGTATGATGAATTCAAGTGACCATCACAACCAACCACATGACCAACCAACCTACCACACAAACAATCAATTAGGTGGAAAAAATAAATAACTAACCCACAAAGTCATTCAACTGACCATACGAACTGACTATAAGAACAAAGGTTAGGTCTCATGGATAATTAAGTGATTTTGGGAATAAATATAGAAAAAAATAGGTAGAAACTCCAAGAACCCAATTTAATCACCAAAGAATCAAAAAAATAAATGTAAAGGGTTTATAGAAATACGGTACCTTACATCAGATACCACTCAAACCATTCTCACCATAAAGAATCAAAACCCAAACCTTAAAAAAGGAAGGGAAAGGGTTTGAAAAAACATCCCATGAGATACCTCTAAAAAACTCCATTACACCCCAAACAACCACGCCAGCTACCACAAACATCACACAACACTTCCATAAGCACAAAAATCAAGGAACTGACCCACTATATTAATATATTCTCCACATTAGGTGGAACTTAATTTCCCTCATAGTTTTAAAACATGTCATAATATAATAGATCATGATCAGGGAGGGATTTTCCCCTCTTCATATACTTGAATCTAAAACACATGCCACTAGTAAGGGAAAAAGGCACATCTCCTAGATTAGTAAGATTCAAGCATCACTTCATCAAATAAAAAAACTAGGAATGGATCAAGACAAATTTGGGTATTGGGAACACATCTACATATCATGCTCCCAAGTACTCTCCTTTAATCCATTATACCTCCAAAATACAAAAAACAAAGGGGTGGTTCATCCATTAAGAACTTTCTCCCATTTTTCCTTGATCTTTGATGGTCACTCCATAAACATCATGTCATCCTCGATATCTAACTATCCACATTCAATTAAATGGGTGTTATCATATTGATATCGATGAAGTATGGACATGTGGAAGACATTGTGGATAATTTCTAGCCACGGTGGAAGTTCCAAATGACACACTACCTCACTAATGTGATCCAACACCTCAAAAGTCCTAACAAATAAGGTAGAAATCTTACTCCCTCTACCAAACCTCCATTGCCCAGGGTGAGGGGAAACCTTCAATAAAACATGGACTCCAATATCAATCTTTAGTGTCCAATGAATACTATCTACATAGGATTTATGATGGTCATGCACTACCTTCATATTATCTAAAATAATATGAATCTTCTTAGTCATGCTCTTCACTACATAAGGACCAAGAATCACCAACTCTCTAACCTCTATCTAGTACAATGAAGAACGACATGGTCACCCATACAATTACTCAAACGAATCCATGTTGATATATGAATAATAAATATTATTATAGGTAAAATTGACCAATGGTATGTGCCTTACCCAAGATCCCTTAAAACCCAAGACACAATCTCACAACATATCCTCCACTTTCTAGATTGTCCACTCTCTCTGTGCATCCGTTTGAGGGTGAAAAGAAGTGTTAATGCATGACTAGGAGCCAAAGGCATGCTGCAACCCTCTCTAAACCCATGAAGTAAAATGTGGATCTTGATCAAATATGATGGACCTTGGTACCTTATAGAGCATAACCATATCATCCACATATCACCATGCTAAAAAAAATCCATGGCACTCAATTCATGGATCACAAGGAAGTAAGCCAACTTCATCAGTCGGTCCACTATCACCCAAACTACATTACATCCTCCTTATACCCAGAGTAACCTACTGATGGAATACATAAAAATTTCCTCCCATTTATAATCAAGTACATACAAAGGCTACAATAAACCTCCAATAATATGGTGTTCGGATTTCACTTGCTTAAAAACTAGACACTTTACCAAAAACTCTTCCACAGCTCGCTTTAATCCAACCCACCAAATATGACATATTAATCCATGATACATCCTAGATGCACTATGATATACCACTAAGGGTGAGCTATTAAAATCATAGATAAATTCCTCATGCATCACTAACAAAAAAAAATACCTCACCTGAAACAACAATTTGCTTTGACCATCCTCTAACCATCCCTCTAGAGTATCACCATGGCCAACTTGATCCCGCAATATCTCTACCTCTGAGTATCCCTATTGAGACTCCTATAAATACTACATAAATGATGATTCCACTATCATATAATAAATTAAACCCCTTACACTGACTTCCTCAACATCAATATACATATTTTTTAGCTCTTATATCCCTCTACAAACATTATTGGACTCCTTAAGAACATATCATAAGTATTTTTGACTCAGCACATCAGTAATTACATTACCATTTCCTTGAGTTTAGTAGATCTCAAAATAATAATCTAGGAGAAAATCCATCCACCTTCACTAGGATAAATTCATATCCTTCTTGGAGAAAATATATTTTAGGCTCTTATGGTTTGTAAAAACCACAAAGCATTCACTGATGAGGTAATGTTACCACAGCTTTAGCACAAACACAATTTTTTAGCTTTAAATCATGGATTGCATAGTTATTTTCATGGGGAAATAAATTTCTAAACCCATAAGACATTACCAACTTTATCTCTATCACTACAAACACCATGTATGGATGGAATGCATCACAGAAAACCCCAAACATCACACTGTTATTAGGAAACTAAAGCACCAGGGAACTGATAAATTTCTATTTTAGGTAATGGAACACTACCTAAAACTGATCAATCTAAAGAAAAAAAAATTATTTCCTGGTAAAAGTGGTCAATGGGGATAACATCCAAGAAAAATCAAACACTAGTAATATTTTATAAATCCAAGGAAACTGTGAACTGATGGAATTCTCTAGGGTTCTTCCCAAGAAAAAACCACATCAACCTTCGATGGGTTCAAAAACACACCCTATTGAGACACCACATGCCCAAGGAAATGCACATATCACATATAAAACATATAATTTTATGGATTTACATAGAGATGATGGTGCGGAAGAACCTTCAGTAAAACTCTAAAATAATCATCATCGTACTCTTATGACTTAGAATATATCAAGATATCATCAATGAAAACAACTATTAAATGGTCTAGGAACTCACAAAACACAGATTCCATGATCCCCATTAATATAGATGGTACGTTCATGAAACCAAATTACATGAACATGATCTCTAAGTGCCCATATCTACACTTAAAGGTATTCTATAGGATATCCTCATCCTTTACCCTCATCTAATGATATCTAGAATGAAAATAGATCTTTAAAATCAAATTAAATCCCTTCAGCAAGCCAAACATATCCTCAATACTTGAAAGGGGTGACAGTTATTGACTCTCACTTGATTCAACATTTGATAGTCTATGTACAACCTCATACTATCATCTGTCATCTTAGAAAAAAACATTAGATCACCCCCAATAAGGCACATTGGATTGAATGAAACACCTCTTCATCAAATCATAAACTTACGGCCTTACTGCACAAAGATACATAGACATTATTTGATAGGGGTCCACCAAAATTTGAGATACAATTAGTTGTATCTATATCCTAAACTTAACATCACATCAAGGGGGTAGTGACACAACCACATCCCGGAAGACACCAAAAAACTTCACTATAACCCTAGGAATATACTCCCCTTGATCTTCTACTAACAACACTACTAACTAAGAAAAAAATAATCTCCACTTTCATGACTATAATGTGATAAATCCTCTCTCCAAAAAATACCACTGACTAGTCCTCCACATAAAAAAATTAATTTTCTTCTATAAATAATTTATGACTGCATACAAAAAATATAGAAAATCCATGTTAATGATAACATCATATGGTTGTGTCTATAGAAATAATAAATACCCCAATAATTAGTGATACCCTATCACCAATCCATATCTAGGGAACACATCAAACAAAGTATCCTGGCCTCCAATAGGCATGGATAACACCATGGGTACATGAAATCTCACAACATCTAGTCCCAAATCATGAATCAAAGTAGGATACAAAAGGAGTGTGATGCCCCCAAATGAAATAAGGAAGAAAATTTGGTATACAAACTAATCATACCTCATATAACCATTGGCCCTACTGGTGCTGATACCACCATTATATGCATCTACCCACACCCATATTTTTTTATTCTCTATTGATAGCCTCCACGACCACACTCTAGTCAAGGTCCTTGAAGAGGGGGATCATCACGGGGCCAACCTATACTAACTCAATTTACCCTTCACTACTAAAAAAGTACCATAGGTCCCTAATACTAATACTATATCAAATGAAAATGTTGTTTTACTGAAAATTGGCATGACTGCTAACCATATACTGACCTACCTGAGCTATCAAACCATGAGCTTGGTAGTGCCCACAACACCCACAAACATAAAATGATAATAGGAATCCCACGGTAGATACTCAATAGCCACCAGCTGTAGAAGGATGTGAAAGGATATTCTAAGGTTAATTCCCCACTAATCAGAACCCTAACTACCTATATATTCATGATCCACTACCAAAGTACCAGATCTTCAAGATGCCTAAATAGAAACCCTCTCGAGGCTGAAATCCTAAAGAATCCATATGTTCAATAACCTCTGCATTATTATGCACCACCAAATATATAGAAATATTAAATATGGTGATTGAATACCTAATCATTGGGTGTAACGCCACCTACAAATGTTTAACTCTAGAATTATCATCTAGAATTATATTAGGGGGAATTCAAGATTCCCTTAAACTTAGTCCCAAGATCCCACACATGTAGGATTCTTTACTAAAAGGATGGAAGCTCATTCCTCTTTTACACATTCATTATCAATGAAAATATTTCCATATGGAACTCCTTATATAGATCTAACCATGAAAAGTATGCTTCCTTTTAAACACAAAGGTACAACATCCACCACAAATGTATAGCTCCACACATCTGACTAACATTAAATGACACCCAAAACTCATCCCAATATTGAATAAGACCTAAATAAATCTCAAGATCATCCAACCAATACTCTATATCTATATTAGATATGATCCTCACATATTTCCCGAAACTCTATTACTTAAAGTCGCATAAGGACCTTTTCCATGTCTCATCCTCCCCTACCAGGTTGATCCTCTGATGATCAATTGGATTAGGTTGTTGAACCTATAATTTCTTATCTATATGTGGATAATAACTAATATCCATTCTAGAAAAATTAAAGAGAAACCCTAATCTTGGTATCATGCAATTTTATCAAGGTTTATTTAATCAATTTCATTCTAATTTCCAAAAAAATCAATTGATCATGATGCATGTACCTTTCCTATGTCTATACCATGAAAATGGGACTACCTATTTTAGTCATTCAACTAAACCAGTTCCCTCACATCAAATCATTGGGGATAAAATCATATTTCTTAGCTGGTATCTTAGGAATATATCACATACCAAGATCAAATAGAACTATTTTCCTATAAATCCATGAAATACTCATAGTTCCTAACTCCAAAATGTATCCTATCTCTCAAGAAAAACCTCTGATATTGCTCCTTCAGGACTCCCTACCTCCAAAGGTACCCTTCCTGGGCTGAAAATAAAGGAACATACATAATTACAACTGAGTCCTACCTCCAATAGGCCCCAAGTTGGTGACTATCATTGAGGGTATAAAAATATCACATATGGGAGGAATTACCCACAATAATAATAAGGATAGGGATACAGGATAAATAAACCATGAATAAACTCCATTACAGAATATAAAATTAAATGAAAACCATCCCATAATGAATTAGAAATGTCAAAAAAAATATAGCTAAAATCCTCAAAATAAATACCCAAGTAAAAAATTATACAACATAAACTCAATAGATGCTCTAAAATCCAAGTAATTAATGTCTAACTCATTCTCCAAAATCCTCCTAGAAACCAAAAAAATAGATTATATATATGTAGGGAGGTCATAACATGTTTAATAAATAGGATCATACCCAAGGTATCTTATGAACATGTAAAAAGGAATTACTAATGCACCAGTGAACAAACAGTGGATCGTACATACACCTAAACTGGTCAACTAACAAATCCTAGTATTACCATGGAATTCTCATCAAATAATGCATCCAATGTAGTAGCATAGTATCAAAAGAATAAAAAAAAGGTTCCATAAAACCACTTCCCCTTTGATTTTTCTATCTCACACCCCAACATCAAATTTCATATACTCCCATACCTTTCAAGAATATCTCATAAAAAATCCATACAACTTTGATGTGCGACAAGATGTATCCCAGTTTATCCCAACCTTTCACAAGGTCTAGCATATGGTGCTAGCACCTGTCAATATTTATATCGTAGCCTCATCACAATGTCACATATCATATCTATCAAATTAGGCTATCATGAACTTGAAATACATAGACCAAATTCCCTCCTCCTACCATGATTGACCCCCATTAAATATCACATCCACATCATCATTGGGTAATCTCCAACACTCACTTGTATCATCACTAGGCAATATCCAACACCAATCTTTATCATCACTCGGTAATCTCCAACACCAAATCATATCATCTATGGGTAATACCAAACACCAACCCACATCATCACTACTAAAGTAAGATCATGGGATAGGGGATAGACAGAAATCAGTTTCATCGCTATCCAGGATGTTGGAGAAAACACCTAGAACCAAAAAAAAATGGGCATTGGTAAGGTTATCCAACTCAGGTGGGGTGCATAAGAAAATAACATAAAATACATGATAGATGGATAGAAAACAATACCCAACATATAGGTTAACACAAATTATTATAGTGTACTCCACAAAACCACCACTATACCTCACAACATCTATCATAATTGTTGACACCACTATATACATCACACCACATAACCACCACACATACCACACAATTTCACTTTCAATTACAACTTCCACCATTTTTGGATTTAAATAGTTTCCAATAACTCTCATTTACTAATACATTTCATTCACATTAATTTATCATTCATTTAATTTTATCCAAATTACCACACATCAATTTCATCATATTCCTATATTTAATTTCATCCCATGCTTATTCATTTACCAACCCGAGTCATTTTAATTTCATCATTTCAATTCAATCCATGGATAATAGAGAAACTAACACAACCACGCCACATAACAGATCTCCCATTTCACATCCACCATTTCCAAAACATAATATACAAATCCATCTCACCATAACAACCACACACCAACCACTGCACATCATCCCACATAACATCCCATTTCAACCAACAATCGCTTCATTACCCAAAATATTTCGAACCAAATATGCTTACCACCATCCCCACCATCACCGTAAAATATTCCAAATAACATAAGGTAACATGATAATCACATACAAACATAGAAACACATCCCATATTCCATAATTTTTACCACAAATTCGGATTCAATAAAAAGGTCTTTCATTAATTCATTACTTAACATGGGTATTCTCACCCAAATTCTATATTTCCATGGGAAACCAATTCATTAGACATATAAAAGTTATTAACCTTTTTTTAGGGTGATTTAAATAATCAACACAATAAGGTTTTCACAAACATATCAACTTTAACACAAGAAAGGATACCAATAGGCATGATTTTAAGAAATGGAAATTAGAATGTATAATTTTGTTACCAATATCATCAAAAATTAGTAAACACATTCAAATACTCCCCTATAATTGAATTTAAGATTTATAAAATTAATTATATTATTATTATTACCCATACCATCCACTTAGAAGAATAAAAAATCATGAAATCCTCCCAAATGCACTTAAGGAGGGAGATAACATGGATCCATTGACTGGAAAAAGAGTTCCAAAACACGCTACACAAAAAATAGGGATAAAAGGAAGCTAATGGCTCTACCATAAATGTGTCACCCCACTATAGAAACTAGAAGAGAAAAGGGGTTTTATAAAAACACCTAGAACCATGAGTAGGATAGCTTTGGGGAATGTAATATGACTCGAAGGCTCAAAAATAATATTCTAGTTTGTATGAACTTGAAGGAAACAATAAATACTTTAATCAGATAAAATACCATACATTAAAGTGTCATATAAAAATTCCCAAATATCCCCTAGAAGATAACATGGTCAACCTTCCTTTAATTCTATTACAATATATTTAATCAGAAGGGCTCATTTAAAGCCTTCAACCTTAAAAAAATTCAAGTATAGAATTATCCTCTTTAAAACGACCTTTAGATACCCATAATTAAAACTTTAAAACCAAATTTACATTAAAAATTCATAATCATGGTACTTAGGGTATTTTGGGGAAATTTAGAAATTTAAAAAAAACACCAACCAATTTACCACACGAATAAAAAACTAACTGTAGGAATGATTCATGTGATCATACCAACCGACCGTATGACCAACCAACCTACCACAAAAATAGAATACTGACAGCACAAAGGATCCAAGTGACAATATCAATCAACTTCATGAACAAATAACCTACTTAATGAAGAACTACCAAACTATATGAAAGAAACAACTAATTGTATAAAGGAATTGGGGCTGCATGGTTAGTCAACTGACTGTGCCAACCAGTCACTAGAACAAAGGTTTGGTCTCATGGTCTGTCAAGTGACCATGTTAATAAAATTTGAAAAATATAGGGAAAAGAAATTAAGCACCTTATTGACTCCCTAAAGTATCAAAAAATAAAAAGGAAAGGGTTTTTAGAAACATGGGACCTCATATTTAAGATCCAAGATTTAGAAATTCTCGATACATTTTTAACATACAAATTTTATTCAAATTAGCTTTAGATATATTTGAATAATTCAAATAATAATTTTTTTCAATTTTGAACTAATGTTTCATTCTAAGGATTTCGGTATCTTTGGGTTGATTTTAGATTTGAGTTTATAATACACCTATAAATTTTAATTTTAAGGATGAGTAATTATAATTTTTAAACATAATTCTTAGAAAGAACTAATGAAACCCCATGGGTGAGAATTATCCATTATCTATGCACTCATAAAGTAAGATTTAAATAATGGAGTAATATAATTAAGAAATCATAATAGAGGTTCAAACCTCCAATGAGTTAAGTGGTAAATGTTTAAGTATCAAAAATATTAAATACTAAGTTTAAAATCATTTCACAATTTAAAAAAAATGTTTCACAAAAAAAATGTTTTCTTCTTCAAAAATTCATTTGCAAACATCATTAAACCAAATCAAAATATGCATATTTTTTAATATTACACATGGTTAAAAATTTAATTACAACTTTTTAATCCATATAAAACTCAAACCAACATATAACCATCAAATAATATAAAATTAGTTTAAAATAAACACTTCCATGAAAATCATATTAAGAAAACACATACTTAAAAACTAAAAGAGTTCTAAATCCATTATATCGTACTAAAATTCACTCCAAATCCATTATTACACAAATCAAGAAATTCATTGTGTAAAAAACTAACTTTTTAATTGAAATCAAAACCAAACGAAGCCTTAAACACCCAAAAATACACTTCCTTTCATAAAATTTAATTAAACTTAAATAATAATTCTATTGAAGACTATGCATTCTAAAAATAGATGCCTTTTTGGAAACAAACCAAAATAAAAAATGGTTGTATTAATTAAAAACCCTTCCCCTTCAAATATAAACATTCAAGAAACTCAAAACCAACTTCCATTTTTAAACTTTCTCAAAGAAACCATGAGTTTTTGTTTGGAAAAACCTTCTAAAACATTTTCTTTCAAAACAACTCTACCTAAACACCAACCAGCATGGAATTTAAATTATAAATTAATATATACAATATTTCATATCTCATTTCATAAATAATTTGAAACAAAAAACTGCATATGTGAACAATAGTTCTAATTTAACAAATCCAAACATGTCCTTAAATCATAAAAACTACATGTTATATCTTGAAGATCACTTTGATAAATTAGATCAACCAAACAACAACACAAACCTCCTTTAAATCATTACTATAGAAAATAAAAATAATTTAAGTATTATATTTATGTTTAATATCATTCAAAGGTAGTTGTTTTCAAATAGTTTTACTTAGGAAAACACGTGAATAACCACAAATATAAAAAACAGTAATCCAAAATTTATTTAAAAAATTGTAATCATTTTTAGGGGAGATAAAATGACATTAAATTTTCTTAGATTCTTCAATTGATGTAGTTTTTTAAAATTAATAAATGGTTATATAATAAATTAAATAATAAAATGATATAGAAACCTCTCAACATTATCCTAAACCAACCTATACCCCTCGAATCTTATAAATTCAACTCATAGAATGAACTTTTACCATATATTTGGAAACCAAACATTATTTATATTATAATTTCATCAATGGAATCATGAATAAATTTCATCAAAGGAATCGGGAATACATTTTAAAATAATAAAAATCCAAAAAAACACCAAAAACAAATCATGATTAGAGGAGATTTCATACCTTCAATTTTGGAAGTGGAATTGTTCATAGAATGATACGTGGGGGTGTGGCAGGGTATGGATTCTAAAAGATCTTTAATGAAAAGTTTGATATGAAACATGATTAGGGTTCTTTTATAAATATGGTAAGGGTTCTATCATTACTTACTATAAATAACTTAAAATGAATCTTTTATTAGCACTGAAATCATAAATGATGATAGTTTAATATTTTATTAGCACTACTTTTAGCACTGATAAATATCAATCATTATCAATGTTATATTTAAAAATGATAATTCCTAGTTTACTCTTATCGAGCTTCATAAATTTGGAGTTATACTTATGTAGCTTCGATTTAAACTTATGTAAATATCTTTTTCAGTGATAACTTTAAAGCTGATATGGGTAGATTTATCAGTGCCAAAATTATAATTGATAAAGGTCTATGTATAAGATTATATCAAAGATGTGTTATGAGTTATTATTACTTAACTTTGATTTAATCTTATGTTGAAATATTTACCAGCGCTTCCCATAGCACTATAGGAAGATTCTCCAGCACTAAATTTAGTGTTGATAAAAACCTCTGCATAAGATTATACCAAAGATGCGTAAGAATAACTCTAAATTTATTATCAACTATATTTAAAATAATATTAATTTTTTGTTATTTTAATAAAATATGTATATTATATATATAATTATATAATATTTTTTCATTAACTATGTAAAAAATATAAATGTATAAATGCATTTCATAATATAATATTAATTATAATACTAGAACTTTAAAATTAAGAATTTTAATAATTATATCTATACAGATTTACTATTACTAATATAAATATATATATATATATATATATATTTACCAATTAATTATATAGATGTGTATATTGTATTAATTATATATATATAATGTAATTGATTTTTAACTAAATTTAAAAATTATTAATTATAAATAAAAATTATTATTTATATAAATGAATAGATATTTTTTTAAAATATATCATTAATTATATTGGTGCATAATTTTATTCAAAAATAATTATATGTATACGGGCAAAAAAAATACCAAAGCTAAAAAACAATAAAAAATAATTAAAATACGTATATACTATTAATTATATAAAAAATTAATTGCTAATAATTATATTTCATTATGAATAATTGTATTTAAGAAATATTAAAAATTATATAAATGTGTAAAAAAATTATTATTTATAAATGTATAAATAAGTATAAAATAATGAAAATTACATTTAAATACAAAATATTTGTATGAAATTACTAATTATGTAAATGTATATAATATTAATTATATATATAATAGTAATAAGAATCTTATTTTAAATATTTTTAATGGTATTTAAAAATTTTTATTAATTATAAAAATGTATAATTATTCTATAATATAAAAATATATAATTATATTTAAAAATATTAATAATTATATTTCAATTTACAGAGGATTATTTTAAATATATTACTAATTAATATTAAATTTAATATTAATGATATTTAAAATGATAAAAAAATTATTATTTTAAGAATATATATTAATATCATATGTAATAATATAATAATTTTTATCAATTAACTAAAAATATAAATGTATAGATTTTTTTCACAATATATTATTAATTATATAATAGTAAAATTAAATGTTAGAATTTTAATAATTATAGTTAAATAGACTTACAATTTATAATATATAGATATATTATTATTACTAATTAACTACTCAAAAGGTTCAAGAGGCAAGCTCGCCTGCTCCTAAAAAAATTATTAGAAAAGAAAAGGTGATAGGAAGACACAAAAAAGATGGTTGGGGAAAAACAAAGGCAAGACCTCATCCAAATGAAAAGAAAAACATCAAACCAAGGACAAAATCATACTTAGCTAGGATTCTCATCATCATCAGTAGTTTCCCACTCTGACGGTGAGTTCCTTTGATTGAAAATCATGGAGTATTTATCTTTAAGCTTTCCCTGCTCCGAGGTGAGTTGGCGACCACATCCTCGACCAAGACCACATCCACGGTCCTTAGTGTAATACTCAAAAGAATATAATATATAGTTATATAAATGTATAATTACCACCAAAAATAATTATGTGTGATTATGTTTTATGATATATAAATGTATAAATAAATATAAAAAATATTAAAATTTATTTTTTAAATACAAAATATTTACAGTAAATGAAAAATTATATAAATATATATAGTATTAATAATTTATATAATATTAATAATACTAATTGTATTTAAATATTTTTAATAATATTTTAAAACTATTATTAATTATATAAATGAATAAATATTTAATGTTATAAAACTATAAGCTTATATATAAAAAGATTTATAAATATGTTTCAATTAATTGAGAGTTATTTTAAATATATTACTAATTAATATTAAATTTATGAGTAATTATATTTGATAATACTAAATTACAATCATTTTAACCAAATATATATAAATTACATGTGCAATAATATAATATTTTTTATCAACTACATGAAAAATATAAAAAAAAATTATGATATATTATTAATTATAAAATAGTAGAATTAAAAATAATTTTAATAATTATATTTAAAAAGATTTATAATTGATGATATTAGAGGTGTTAACGGGGCGGGGCGGGTCATTCCACGAGGTGGATCATATAGGCTGTGGATTTTATTGAGCGGTCCGGCCTCATCCATAGAGAACGCGGACCTAAGAAATAAAGGTTTGACCTTATCCATGAGGGACCCACTAACTAATGGGTTAGTCTGTGAAATTAAAGTAATTAATATATAATATTGTTTTCTGGCTTGGTGGAGCATGATGAAGGGGGAAGGGAATGAGAAATTTTTAAGATTGGTAGAAAATATTTAGTTTTGAATTAATAACAACTCCAACAACCACAAACATTAAAATAAATTAAATATTTGATGGTTTATGTATGGTGATGTTAGGTGAACTTCAACTATTTTTTTACACACTCATGTTAGTTTATTTTATTGCATTAATTTATTTTATTTTTTAATCATAACTTCTTGGAAGCCTATTTAGAATTGCAGGCCAAATGGGACTTATAGAAACCCAGTGAGATAATCCATGCAGACTATGGGTTTTGCTGGTTGGATCAAATGCGATCCAAGTTTTTATAAACTTAAATATTCAAATTCCAAACCTCCATAGATTTATATGCTAAAGTATTGGCCCATAATCATACAGGGTTTTTAATAGGTATAGCTAATATATAGATATATTATTATTACTAATTATAGATATATATTATGTTGATTTTATAAAAAATATAATTATTTATTAATTGCATTTAAAAATTATTGGTAATAATTAAAAAAATATATTTATATAGATAAATAAATATTGTTTTTTTTAATGAGCTTATACCCAAGTGGTAGAAGCTCCTTCTTGGTATCCAAAAGTCCCATAATCAAATCTGGGTGGAGGTGAATTTTTCAGGTACTATAGTAGTATTGTAGCATGTACTATTTGGTACTGTAGTAACCAGAACTATTCATCTGATTTGGGCCTTTGAGCCCCCAGATTGGGCCTATGGGTATGAGGGACTTCGGGCCACAAGGGCTTCAGCCCACCTTAGACCTTCAGGCCATGGGCTTTTGAGCCATGTAGCATATCAAATCAAAACACAAAGGAGAAGGCCCAAAAGGAGGGTTATAATAGTATCATCTACCATAGTAGAGCTAACCTAATTGGAAGGATGAGAGGGTTTGACATTTTCCATCAATACGAGGCATTGTGAACCTCTGCACAAGGAAATTCTAACCAATCATCCATGCGAGGTGGGGAGATTAGAATCATTGGGGAAGACATTGGGGGCAGGCAGTTCCAGTGTAGTCAATTCTATGGGCATTCGAGTCATGTATTGGGTCTTGTATCACTAGGCCAAGAGGTCATGTAAGGGTTCCCTCTTAACCTAGTTAAAAAGGGGATTATCCAAAAAAATATTGAAGGCTTTCGGGCCGGGTTGGCATGCATAAATATTATTTAAAATATATCATTGATTATTTAAATGTATAATTATATTCATAAATAATTATATGTGTACTAACAAAAAGATCTATAATTAATATAAATCAACAATTTCTTAAATATAAATATTAATTAATAATTTTAGTATTATAATAATATATAAAATATTTTAATTATAAATTTATTAAAATTATAAATATATGTTCACTTTATAAATTCATATAAAATTTTAAAGTTTTTTATTTTTTTAATTTATGATTTACTTATTTGGCTGTATTTATTCACATATAAATTTGTGTGTGTGTGTAAAGAACCCTAAGACATGTGTGTGTAGGTGAACTCAACACTTACGTGTGTATATCTAACTATATATAATGGTTATAATATTAATTTTATTATAATTATTATATAAAATAAACTAAAATTAATTACTATTTATTTATATAAATATGGAAAATATATATAAAACATTACTAATTTATAAAAATTCTTATATAAAAATGTCTAAAATATTAAGTTTTTTAATAATTAATTAATTTAAACGTTATAGAAAAAAATCATTAGAAATAAAAATATATAAATATTTTACCTTAACTAAATAGGTACATATTTTATCAATGATATTGAAAGCTTTAATAATGGTACAAATTTTATCAGCACTAAAATAAGCACTTATAAATGCTAACTTTTATCAACACTTTATTTTAGTGCTGATAAAAATTATTTTTTATCAATGCTTATTAAAAGCACTGATAATGGCCAATGATTAAAATCACAGAATATGTAGTACTATATAGAGTTTCTTGATCTTGTCACAAATGATGAATAATGAAAGTTTGTATAATATATAGGGAGATAACATCAAGTAATGATTTGACTAAGGTTTTGTGACTTACAATTAATTAATAGAGAGTCTTTCCTCAAATATATGTCTAATTTGATAAATAATGTAGTTAAAATGATTGAACAATATAAGATCGTAAAATAATGAGATGTCCATATGTTTTTATACCATAAATGCACTAATAAGTTGTAAAAATGGCAGTTAATATGTGTTTAAAAAAATGATTTATTATGTCATGGATCGCCCCCACTGGGAACCCCTCTTAGGACTGTAGTGAAGATGAGAGTGACCCCTAAAGCCTGCCTCCAATAAGCCATGGGGTGGCGAATAGCACTGAGGGAATAAGTCACACAAATGGGAGGCATTACCCTCATAAATCCTAAGAATATATATAAATTAATCCATATATCATCTCCGTAATATAATTTAAACTAGCATCCCATAAAATCCACAATGCATGAAAATGTCTTGAAAATATAATTCTCTAATAATAAATGCCCAAATAAACTCCTAAGTAATGACTCCAACCAAAGCTCTTGGATCCAAGATACTAGTGTATTGATCAATCTCTAAATCCCTCCTAGAAACCTATAAAATATATTTATATATCTAGGGGTAAGTATACATGTATACTCGATTGGATTATCCACAAGACCTTTCATACACAAAGTGAAAGAAGCATATTGAAACCCCGATGAATGAGTAGAAGAACTAACACAAACCTATACCTAGTCTCCTAATATATTCTCATTAAGTCTCACTCACCAAATATCACATTTAATTATAATAAAATAATATTTAAGAATATATAAAATGGTTACCAAGAACCACTTCCCCGTTGGTTTTTCACTCCCATGCCTCATCATAACACATCAAACAGCTCTCATCTCTCTTATATCATCATTATCATATCAATACATATGCATATCACATGAACACGTCATAATCACATAACCACATATCCAAATAAAAATACCACATATATTCATCCCAAATGCACATCACTTTTCCATTATAAAAATGTATTGTGAATATAAAGGACGCCAACCCCTTTCCCTCCTCCTACCATTCATGACACCCACTATATACCACATAATCATTCCATTATCCTTGCAT
This sequence comes from Viscum album, assembly GCA_963277665.1. NCBI lineage: Eukaryota > Viridiplantae > Streptophyta > Magnoliopsida > Santalales > Viscaceae > Viscum > Viscum album. Next base: position 296,598,669 of record OY728137.1, on the reverse strand, counting down.
CAATGACACTTTTGACTTATTTCCATTATATCTTGTTCATATAAACCTTATTACACCAAAATTATTCACATATATAAGTGAGAGTGGGGAATAGGGAGTAGTCATTCATTCACTCCCTCGGCAATCTTGTTTTTTGGGGAAGTCGCATGGAATGAAAAATATTTGGGTGTCGGTAAGGTTATCCAAATTAGGTGGGGTTCATATGAAATTATAAGAAAATAAATAATATAACTAATACACACACAATCCCAATCTAATGGCTTATCACCAATATAGCACTAGGATAGCCCATAACTATCACCACCTACTCACAACATTCAACTAAAAACTGCTTTCATTTTTAAATCACCGACAATATTTCCCAAAAAAATCCATAACAATACCCAAATTTCTCCCAACCATTTTCTATCCATATCAATTATTTGTAATTTCATTTAAAACCTTTACTTGTTTAATTCCATCCCACACCCAATTATGTATTATTCATAACTAATTAAATTTTACAAACCACCAAGATACTAAGAACAACCTCATGTCAACAACTATCACAATCCATGCCAACTATAGAAACCAACCATAGACCCCACTTCCCAACACATGCCAACAACAAAAACCAGCCAAAAAATCTCACAAACCAATGAAACATTGGTCATAAAAATACAAAAAAAACTAAAACACTAAAAAATTGAAATTTATATCAACAAAATACTCCCATTATTTCCTTTTTAATATAAATTATTAGTTTTAAAAAACACACCATTAATAATTACCAATTCCAAAAAAAAGTTTTTCTAACTTTAATTAAGTTATTAAACTATTATTAAAGGTAGTTTCAATAATATAATCATAGTAAAAACACTTGGATCATAATAAAAACAACAATTTTCAGTATCAATAAATAAACAGGCGTTAATTACATAAGAAATATCATGGAAACATGTAAACACAAGTGAATCACTCTTTTCCCTTCAATTTTCTTTTAGTGAATTTCAATATCTTCTTCAAGTTAATTATTACCATCCACCCAAAGTAATAAAAATTAAATTTACTATAAATTATACACCAAATAAAAGATAGTTCTTGAATCCCATGCCTTAATAAAAGGTTCTCTACCACTACACAAGATCAAGGGAAGAAAGATACTCTCACAAGGAAAAACCACATAAGTAATTCCTTAATCATCCTAGACAGTAATAACCACCATTAAATTAAGACTTAAGGCTAGAACAAGACAAATACAACCTATTATACAACCTTTTTTAGATGAAATAATAAGGTGACAACCAACAAAAGAGAATATGGAATTACCTCAGATAATAATCAATTGATCTCTTGAAGTTTAATTCCAAATCCAAGTCAAGGAAACTCAAGAATATGTAAGTACATTTCCTTATCCACCAAGAGTTTGAGAAAAATATATGTATTAAGGAGAACTTGGATTGTAATATGAATTAATATTGTCCTAAAAATTCACAAAACAATGATGCAAAAATAATGGACATGTTGTAATGATATTAAGTCAAACCACCCTCTAAAAATCACGTTGTGTTTCCCCTATACCCACCCACCCCCCATTTAAGCACTCTAAACCACTTAATTTGGTATTATTAAGTAAGGTTTATGGTGAAATTGAGATGCCATGGTGCAATGACCCCCAAAATGGAATAACTAAAAAATTATCCATCTGTTACTCCTTGTCATGGTATCCATGGACATTCCATGAATTCCATTCATATAAGAATAATTGAACTCCCTAAAACTATTACTTTACACAATATAACCTGCCACATTACAACCAAAAAACTACAAGGAAAATAAAAGATTAACCTAAACTTATGTAAGTATCATCCCAGTGAAATATAATATTTCTTACTTCACTAAAGTACACTTTAGACCTCCATACCACAGTCAAACCAACTGCATGGTATCCATAATCCAACTCGGGCATTAAAAGCACAACACATAACTCTATGTCATGACACACCCCCTTCTAGAAGAAATATCAATTCTAATAGATTATAACTTCCTTTAACCTCTTCATAAAACCTTTAAAACCCAAAATATACAAAGTAATGATTTGGAATGGTTTGAGATATCACATTGTATACCTATCAAATTATTCTCATCGATGAGAATCATAACCAAATCCAAGAGAAAAATAAAAACCCCCCAAACCCAACACTCCCTAGGACATGCCTCTCAAATAAAACAAACACCACTATTTAAGCACAAATAAACCTATAAAAAATTAATCTCAGCATTTTATCATGAATTAAGATACCTCATTACCAAATAAAAATAATCTTTAAAATTTTTTCAGGATACTAAGCATGAATCTACTACTCAGATTACCATTTTCGTTCTTCTAAACCACCATGACTCCATAGAATATCAACCAAATGGATATCTATTCCATGAAACACTTACTTCTGATAATTCTGAATCACAATTGGACACTTCAAAAAATGTCACACTATCCTCTACACCCAACTCTCCTCAATAGATGATATGGGAGATATCATGAAGATATTGATAAAGATTTAACACAAGGAAAACATTATGGATCATGTATAACTTTTGGGGAAGTTCCAATCGATATGTGTAACATCCCGTTACCCACTTTCAGGTATTTACCTTCTCTTTGCTAGTTTTCCTATTTAATTGGGTGTATCTTGGGACTCCTAAGGATGGAGAAAATTTGGTGAGAAAAATTACCTAATTTTTATAAATTTATGTTTTTTTAAATTAGTGGAGTCCAGGTATAAATTTTTTAATGGATTTTCAGAGTTATACCTGATTATGGAGAACACCTAAGTTGGTTTGGGGTTTTTTTGTAAGAATATGAATTTTATTCTATGTGATGAGAGATTACACGGCTTGTAAAGGAGTTACATGATATGAACTTGGAATCCAAGCATAATTCATGAACTATGAACAGAGTGTGAAATGATTACATGTTGTGTAATGGTTACATGATGTGTAATGTTAAAAGATCGCGTTTTAATTTAAAGGTGTTAGGTTTTTTGGTGTACTTGAGCCCTGTGGATTACATGACATGTAAAGGGGTTTCACTTCATGTAACTATTGGGAGGTCATCTTTTAGGGTGCTTCATCAACTAATTTTTCATTCGTTTTTCTACATCCCTCCTTGTTCTCAACCTAGAGCCCTTATTTGGTGATTTTGGGAGCCTCTATTCGATCCAGATTGATTTGTTCACCATTAGAACATTAGGTCAGTTGAGTTTCATATCTCTGTGTTTGAAATAATTTATACTTATTGGTTTACTTTGATAATGGTATCATCCTTTCATTGTACTATTTTATTTGTTGATCCATGGTGATGATTCATCTTGTTTCTATATAGATCCATTGTGTGATCTTGTTCCGGGGAAAAATCCTTGTTGTTTGTGGTGTGGAAGGTGTTTTTTCTTGAGATATTTATTGTTTCCTATTATCTTACAACCCTTTTTTTGAATTAGATCAATTATAATATGTGTAGATTGGTTCTAGGGACTCTGTTGTTGTTGTTTTTGTTGTGTTCTTCCTTATTGTTAAATCCCTTTGTGGGTATGTGCGACCTTGAGTTTTGAGGTAGGTGGTTCTATATCTAGACTATGTTGGTGAACTTCATTTCTCTTGTTAAATATAATGGCGTGATATGACTGATTTTTTTGAGTGTGTGGAACTGGGTTTTTATAAAAATAGTTTTCCCCTAGTTTTGGTAAATGAAAAGGGTTTTTCAAAGCATTGTGAAATGGTTTTGTTAAATTGATTTCAAATCATGAAATGATGAAATGTTTTAATGAAATAGTTTTAAAAAATAGAGAAAATGGGAAGTCTCGGGTACTTAGGTGGAAGGTATAGTAATAGGTATCGTTCACTTTTGAGGGGTTTTCTCATGGGACTTTCCTCTTCTCCATCGGCCTATTGTTCTAGAGACTTGTTAAACTTTTGGGGGGTTCACTTTATAGGGTGTTACTATGATCTATATAATCAATTCATATGTCTATTTTCTTAATGGGTACATGATTTTTTATGTTAGGTATGAGTTTCCTAGCTATTCGGACCTAGTTTGATCCCCGACATGATGTTCTAAGTGCTTCTTCTTTTGGATTGTATTGTTTTGTTTTGTTTCCATGGATTTGATATGATATGTGATGCATGATTTTTTTGGAATGATATATCTATTGTGATATATGGTTATGAAATTTTTTGAAACAAATTTACCTATTTTTTGTTAAATTTGGGAAAAGGGGAAATTAAATTGTTTTTTCATGATTTTGATATAAAAACTATTAAACTGTTGTCATGCCTCATTTTCTATAAAGTTGGCCATTCTTGGACTATTGTTCTGAGACTTGATAGGGAACACTTGAGTGGTACCCTATTGATATTGTTAGATCACACACTATGTACCCCTTTGGTGGTGTGTGTACCTAGTTATGTCTTTCGAGGCAGGGAAAGGGGAGGCATTGTGATGAGGTAGTTAGGTTTTCTATAAGGGAGGTATGTGTTCTTTTCTACCTTTGTTAGTTTTATCACTTCTATTGTTTCTTATCTATTAAAAAATATTTTTTATATTTCTTTGTTTCTTTATTTTTTGTATATATAATACATGTTTTTGATTTAGGTTGGATGAAATAATTCCCTTTGGGTTTTTTTGATGCTCAGATGCTAGTCGCTAGCTCGTGGGATCAGGAACACCCCTCAAGTATGTGAAAATTTAGTTCAGGTACCAGTTTGAGAGGGTATCTAGGTCAAGTTTGTTAAAATTTGGTATCAGGGGGATGGTTTGTACTCAATAGTATTTTCCTTAGGATGTTTGGTGGACTAGAGGTAGGATTTTTAGGACTTGAGAGGTATACTATGATGAGTATCTAACCATCTTTTGTCATGATGAGACTCGAGTTTCTATGGGATATTGAGATTTGTGTCTCCTATTTTGAGTTTTTGATGTTAATATCAGTCTCTTCTTTTGGGTTTTCTCATTTGAACTAAGATTGTTCTATTTTATGGTCGTTTATTCTATTTCAGTGTCTAGCATTATGCCTCTGATACGTGTTCAGTGTGTTCCTCAGGAGGGTAAAACTAATCCACCTCAATGTAATCCACCAATAGATTAGAACCTTATCAAGGATATCATATAGGAAGTTTGTGTGGTTGATCAAAATATATCATAAGACCAGAACACAGTCGTTGAGGTATATCCAAGATCAGTATGAGAAAGAGATTGATCACGGGTTTTATTGCATAAGAATCTACCGTCCTTCAAAGGTATGAATGAACCTCATATGGTAGAGGACTGACTTGAAAAGATAAATTAGATCTTCAAATTCTTGGATAAACATGAGATCATCAAGGTAAAGTGTGGACCATTCATACTTAAGGGTCCTAGAAAACATTGGTGGGATTTCATTGTGCAGGTAGATAGGCACGTGGTCATTGACTGGAAGGGTATCAAGACTCTCTTCTTCTAGAAGTTTTTTCCAGAGTTACTGATGATGGTAAATTCTCTGAAGTTCCTCTCTTTATAACAAGGAAAAAATTTGATGTTGGAATACACCAATTAGTTTTATAATATGGTTCATTTTTTTTAGTGGCAGTGAAGAATGGCCAGCTGAAATCTTATAAGTACCTATAGGGTTTGCGATCAAATATTAGATCTTAGGTATTTACGATGAAGCTTTCAAAATATGTGGAGATAAAGGATAGGTATATGATGGAAGAAATGAATATATAATGAAATTTTGGATATTTTTCCTCTTTTCTTCAACCTAGTGGAAGATTTAGTGTTGCACTAGGTAAAAAGAGAAAGTGGAAAGATCATCATAGGAGTGGTGGGGGTGGTTATCAATAGTAGACCTCCTCTTCACCTTCAATTATAGCTGGTAGTGTGACTTTCAATTTCTATTAGTGTGGAATGTTTAAACACGATTGGAATTCTTTTCTTTCACCTGTAAATATGTGAAATGTTTTTGAACATTATGGTCATCTATATCATTTTTTTCAGGCTATGTCTACACCTCAATATGTTTAAGGTTAGTTGGATCCAAAGGATACTATGGCTGATTTATATGATTCAAAGACTATAGTTCTCTATCCATAGGCCTCAATAGGAAAGCATATTCATGCAGTATATTATTTTCCTGAAAATGTAGATGTGGGACTTGTGGTAATGAGAGGTGTCATCTTTATTGAATCCTTTATAGAGATTATTTTATTTGATACTAGTTCTTCCCACTCATTTATATATGGGTGTTTTGTTGATATTCTTAACCTTGAAACAGAGATTATATCATTTGTTACGGTGTTAAAAATACCTATTAGGAAAAGGAAAGAGCAGGGGTTTTGATGTCCTTCTAATTCACTATCGATAGCTGATAGGGAGTTAGTCTGGGATTTTTTTATTCTTGATCTGGATCTATTTTATTTCATCATTGGTATAGATTTTATTATTTCTCAAAATGTCTATTTTTTATTTTTATCATTGGAGTGTATCATTACTTATGGTTAATGGGAGATGACAGGTGTTTCAGGGAGAGTGGGATCAAGGATTGGTTTTTCAAGACTTTCTTGGAAAGATCTCAAGAGTTTGTTTGCTATAGCATTTTTTCCTAATGAAATTTCTTTTATTTTTGATCTTCTCGCTGTTGTTTGGTATTTTCTTAATGTTTTCCCAAAAAAATTCTTCAAGCTTCCTCCATAGAGGGAGTTATATTTTACAATTGATTAGGTCCCAAGTACATAGTCAATTTTGATACCATCTTATCATATGGAACCAAAAGAACTGAAATATATCAACATTTAGTTGGACAGGATGATTACAAAGGGTTTTGTTTTCCCTAGTGTTTCTCCTTTAGAAACCTTAATTTTATTTTCCAATAAGTAATATGGTTCAATTCATTTTTTCATGCACAATCATAATTTTAATAGGGTAATGGTTTAGAATAAGTATAATTTACCTCATGTAGATAATTTGCTTGATCATTTTAAGGGGAAAAGTGATTTTCAAAGATTGATATTTGGTTGGGATATCATCATCTCATAGTATAAGAGTGTGATATATCTAATAAGTCTTTTAGGAGGAGGTATGTTCATTATCAGTATCTTGGGATGCCTTTTGGTATGATTAATGATCCTTTAGTTTTTATAGATTTGAAGAACCGGATATTCCATCGGTATCTTGACACTTTTGTGGTAGTGTTCATATATTATATTTTTGTTTACTCGAGATATATGAGAGTGAATTAACACCATTTGAGTTTGGTTTTTAAAATCCTAAGGAGTCTCTATTTTTATGGAAATATTTATAAATAAACTTTATAGATTCAATAAGTGAAGTACTTAGGGAATGTGATTTCTGAGCATGGCTTATCAGTTGATCCTAAGAAATTGACGGTTGTCTTATCAAGGGAAGATCCAAAAGATGTATTTTAAATTTAGAGTTTCTTTGTTAATGCTAGATACTACCAATGGTTCATCAAGAATATATCTAATTTGGAATCACCTTTTAATGCTCTTACCAGGAAATGTGTAAAATTCAGATGGGATGTAAAGTGTTAATATTATTTCAACAAGCTAAAAAGACTTCTAACATCGGATCCTATTCAAATATTACCTAATCCTAGTAAAGGTTATGTGGTTTTTTATTATGATTCTGGTGTTTTTTTTGGGTTATATGTTCATTTAGGATGATCATGTGGTGGCTTAAAATTCTCATCATCATAGACCACATGATAAGAATTATCCCACTTGTGATTTAGATATTGTCATAGCTTTTCATGTGCTTAATTGTTAGTGGAATTATATTTTTTTGGAAAGGTTAAAAATGTTTTATGACTATAAGAGTTTGATCTATATCATTTCATAGAAGTACTTGAATCTTAGATAGAGGCGGTGGGTGGAATACCTTAAAATTTTTTACTTTGATATAACCTACACCCTAAAGAAATGGAATGTTTTTCGTAGGAAAGTGTCATCACAAACTATTTTGGAATCGAAGAATGAGTGGGACATTATAGGAATTTTTACTAAGTTGCATCTGGATTCTCAGGAGGCTATTTCAAACATGGTTTTGAACAGTGTTCAGTTATCACCATCTCTCTTTGAATCTATTATTTAGAGTCAATAATAGGATTTCGAGTTCAGAGGAATTTATGAAACCCTATATGGTGGGGGGACTATTTCTGGTTGGTCTCTCTCTTCAGATGGTATTCTTGATTTTGGGGATTGATTTATCATCCCAATATTTATGAGGACCTCAGTTTTTTTTATTTTCATAGTTCTTCATGTGAAATTCATCTGGGAACTACGAATATGTATTATTATATGAGACGGAAATTTTTGTAGTTAGGTATAGTGTGACATTACTGATTATGTGTCTTGTTGTTATACCTACAAACATATTAAGGAATAGTATCTAAAACTTTCTAGTTTTTTCCTATATTTTCTGGTATCAGTTTGCAAATGGGATGAGGAATCTATGGATTTTTTGTTGTATTACCATATAATCCTTGAGGGAGGAATTCTATCTGGTTGGTGATTTATTGGTTTAAAATTTTGCTCATTTTATTCCAATAAAGGACGCTACTAAAGTTAAAGATATGGATAAGCTGTATATGTAGTAAATTATGAGGTTACATGGGGTTCCTTCTACTGTTGTTTTAGATAGGTATCCTAGGTTTACTTTGAGGTTCTGGAGAAGTCTCCAGGAGGCAATGAGAATTAAGGTCAGATTGTTTACAACTTAACATCCAAAGACAAATGGTGAGACGGAGTGTGCTATTCAAATTCTGTAGGATATGCTCTATGCCTATTTCTTGAATTTTGGTGCATCTGGGGATATCTATCTGAGAATGGTTTATTTTTCTTATAACAATATTTATTAGTCATCGATCATAATGGATCCTTTTTAGGATTTTAGTGGTCACCCATGCAGATCACCTCTTTGTTGGGAAGTGGTGGGAGAAGCTTCTTTGGTGGGACTGAGTTTGGTTTAGGATATTTCTATAAGCATTTAAGATATATGATAGTGTATGGTTATAGTGTAGAGTCAGCAGAAGTCTTATACGGATTAGCGGCATTGTCCTTTGGAGTTTTCTATAGGTGACTTAGTTTTCTTGAATGTTTCTCCTTGGTTGGGTCATTGTCGGCTTAGAAAATAAGGAATGTTGGATTGAATATACATTAGATCATTTGTGATCATTGAGCGGATTGGGAAGGTTGCCTATCAGTTGGAATTACTAGATCAGTTGACAAGCATTCGGTATGTTTTCCATATATCACATCTTAGGAAATATTATCTTGACTCGTCACTTGTTTTTATTTGGGAGGATATTTAGTTAGATACAGATGTTTCTATTGTTGATCGTCTATTTTAGATTGTTGAATCTCAAGTAAAATTCTTATGTGGGAAGTCTATTCTGTTGGTAAGAGTTTTATGGTGGAATGGATCGTAATATCATGAGACTTGGGAGAGAAATTTATTGATGAGGTAGTAGTGGCCTCACATCTTTATTGGACTTCATTCTTCCACATGACTTCCTGACAATGGAAAGTCTTATGGTGGGGATTTTGTAAAATTCTATTACCCACTTTTTAGTATATCCCTTATCTTTTCCAATTTTCCTCTTTAATTGGGTGTATCTAGGGAATCTTTATAATAGAGAACATTTTCTCAAAAAATGAACTAAATTTTGGGTATGTATGTTTGTTTGAATTAACAGAGTGTGGGTATAAATGTTTTAATAGATTTATGGGGTTCTCACTAAGTATGGATAATTAATGAGTTGTTTGGAGGTTTTTGTGTAAGAATCTGGATTTTATGATATGTTTTGAGTGATTACATGGTGTGTAAAGGGGTTATAAGTTGTGTACTTGGTTATTAGACACAAGTCATGAACTATGTACATGGTTTGAAAGGAGTACACTCCATGTAATGGTTATTTGATTCATAATTTTAATTGATATTTTTTTAATAAAAAAGTATTAGGTTTTTCAGCACACTTGATCCTCGTAGATTACACAACATGTAAAGGGGTTACACATTGAGTAATTGTCTGGAGGTTGAATTTTAGGGTGATGTATTGACTAATTTTTCATTCATTCTTCCACAAACCTCATTTCTATCAACTTATAGACATTATTTAGAGATTTTAGGAGCCTCTATTTGATATAGATTGATTTTTTCAGAGTTGAATCAGTAATAATATTACATTGCATCTCTTCTGGTAAGGAATCATTTCTTCTTCTTCATTGCCTTTGATCGCAGTAGCATTGTTGCGTCATGCTATTGGATTTTTTGATCCATGGGGGTGATTAATCTTCCCATTTTAATAGGAAATCCCCGGGTATGGCCTTTTTGGTCCCTCCACACCAAGAAACCACCCGCCCTGTGAATAGATAACTCCAAAGAGATCCCCAACCAGAAATGAGTTATTTCTAGCTGAGATGGAAAAGCATCCAAAAGGGTGACAACCCGATTGATGATGGTTCTACACATCAATCTTATAGATTCATTGTGTGGTCTTGTTTTAGTTGAAAACCCTTGTTGGTTTTGGTGTGGAAGGTGTTTTTTCTTGAGGTATGTATTGTTTCTTCTTCTCTGGAGACCCTTTTGTTTAATTAGATCAATTAAAAGATGTGTAGATCAGTTATAGGGCCTTTGTTACTATTTTTGTGTTCTTTTTTGTTAGTGGGTTTCTTTGTGGGCATGTGCAACCCCATGTTTTGAGGTAGGTGGTTCTGTCTCAAGCATTTTTTGGTGAATTACATTACTCCTTTTTTTGAAAAAAACTGTTAAATAAAATGGAATGATATGAATGATTTTTTTTGTATGTGGAACTAGGTTTTTATAAAATATTGTTTCCTCTAGTTTTGGTAAATGAAAAGTGTTTTTAAAAGCATTGTGCAAAGGTTTTGCAAAATGGTTTTCAAAGAATTAAATGATGAGATGGTTTGATGAAATGGTTTAGAAAATATATCACATGGGAAGATTTGGGTACTTAGGTGGAAGGTATAGTAATAGGTCATGTCCACTTTTGGGGCATTTTATCATGGGGGTTGCCTCTTCTCCCAAGTCATGTTGTTCTAGGTACTTGTTAGACCTATTGAGGGGTTCACTTTTTGGGGTGTTCCTCTACTCTCTAGACTTGATGCTTATGTATAGTGACTTAATGCATATGTGATTGTCTATTTTAGGTATGAATATCCAATTTATCCTAACATAGTGTGATCCCTAATGTGATGTAATGTGTTCTTTTTCTTTTGTATTGTACTATTTTGTTCTACTACCATCGATTTGATATGATACATGATGCATGATTTTTTTATATGATATATCTCCTATGAAATATGGTTATGAAATGATTTGAAACTGATTTACCTATTTTATTTGTAAATTTGGTAAAAGGGGAAATTAAATTGTTTTTACATGCTTTTGATATAAAAATTATTAAATTTTTATCATTCCTTATTTTCTTTAAAGTTTATAATTATTGGATTATTGTTCTGATACTTGATATGGAACACATTTATGGGACCCTACTGAGCATATTAGGTCACACCCTATGTACCCCTTTGGCAGTGAATAGACATGGTTGTCTCTTTCTATGCATGGAAAGGCAAGGCGTCGTAGTGAGGTAGAGAGGTTTTTTATTATCTAGGTTTTGGGTAGTTGGTGGTGAGATGGTGGAAAGTTTCCCACATTATTATATAGATCTATTATAGTAGCTGTTTAATTTTGTAGTCCTTTGTAGTTGGACTTGTCACTTAGAGATTGTGTGCTGCCTTTTTTAGTTGTATATCTTTCGTTGTTCCTTATCTGTTATGGAATATATTTTTATCATCCATTATTTCTTTCCATTGTGTACATATATTCCATTTTGTTGCTTCAGTTTGGGAGAAATTGTTCCCTATGATTTTTGTTTGATTCCCGAATTCTAGTCACCTACCTATGGGTACTAAGAACACCCCTCAAGTATGTGAAATTTCAGGTAGTGTACCAGTTTGAGAGGGTATCTGGGTTGGGTTCATTAAAATATTTTATCTATCTGATATTACCTAACGCCTCAAAAGGGATGAAAAATAGGGAAAAATCTCAATTACTTGGCTAAAAATCCTCTATTCATAAAAAGGGGAAGCAATCAAGAACACATGATCATCAATATCAAACTCCATAGGTCCCATACTCTGATCATCATAAAAATCATAATGTTTATGTGTGGATTTCATATTCTCTTGAATTATCTAGACCTTTTTAGTCATGCTTTTTACCACATCTAGTTCAAATACTACTAATTATCCAACCTCAATCTAAAATAATGAATATTTGTAAGGTCATCCATACAAAACCTCAAATAGGTCCATGCCAATGGAATATTTGTAAGTGTTTTTGTAATAAAAATAAACAAAGGGTGGGTGCTTTACCTAAGACCCAAAAAAATCTAGAACATAGGTCTACAACATATCCTCTAGTTTCTATATGTCTTACTCTATCTAAACATCTATCTCTAGATGGAAAGAATTTATAAGGAAAATCTTAGAGACAAATTAATATTGAAGAACTCCCCATACTCCTAAGGTAAAAAATGGTCCCTATCAAAGATGATAATACTTGGTACCCTGTGAACCCTCACAATCTCATCCACATAATTCTTCACCAGAATATTCATAGTAATAGACTCCCCAATGGCTAGGAAAAGATATAACTTCATAAAATGATCCACAATCACCCAAATAGCATCATACCCTCCTTGGTATTGATGTAAATCAATGAAAAAAACCATCTATATATACTCATATTTTCACTTATGAATTTATAAAGGATACCGCAACCCACTAGGGACACGATGCTTTCCTTTTACATGATGAAAAATCAAGCGACACAACATGAACTCGGCCAAGAATTGCTTTATCCCAGGACACCAGAATTGACTCCTCAAATCATGATATATCTTATATATACCGTGATGCACTACCAAGGTTGAGTGATAGAACTCATGGGGAACCTTCTTATTCATTTCCAATGAAACAAAAAACCTACCTTGAGACACCATCTGGTGTTGAACATCATCAAACCATCCCATAGAAGTATCATCATGAAAGACGCGATCCCACATCACCTATACCTCCAAGTCTCCCCACTGAGACTTCTCCACTTTCTACACTAGATATGATTGCACCATAATCTTGTATAGGTATCCTCAACCACCAATCTCCTCTTAATCATGATTTTACAATACATGCTCTCCCATAATTCTTCAATCATCCCCAAACTCTCGAATAACATCTCCACGTGACTTCCTACTTAGCGCATTAGTAACTACAATCCCCTTTCCCAGGGTGTAATAGATATCAAAGTCATATCCCTATAAGAACTCCATCCACCATCATTGATATAGATTCAAATACAGTTGATATAAATATAAATTAGGGTCATGTGATCTATGAGGGATACAAATCCCTCATAGATAAGGTAATTCCATTACATCTTTAGAAAAAAAATATCACTGCCACCAACTCGAGATTATGGTTGGTATAGTTATACTCATGGGGACAAAAATTTCTAAACCCAAATGAGGTCATTAACCTCTACTAAATCAAGAAACTACCCAAAACAATATGATAAGCATCATATAAAACCTCAAATAACACACCTTCATCTAGTAGTTTAGTAATAGAAGCATTGGTCAACCTCTCCTTTAGGAATTTGAAAGTTTCCTAACACTGATTACTCTATAAAAATCATTGTCCTTTCTAGTTGAATCTATCAATGGGGTTATAATCTGAGAGATATTATACATGAAACTATAATAATATCCCATGATACTAAGGAAATTATAGACCTATGCAATATTCATTGGTGCTTTCTTAGAAATATCTACCCAAAACATCGATGGATCAACTAGTAATCCCTACTAGGACACCACATGGCTAAGAAAATGCACCTCAGACATCCGAAAATTGTAATTAGACAACTTTTTATAGAGACAATAGTGTCAAATGACTTGTGAAATAACCCTAAAATTCTCATTATATTCCTCCTCTATCATAAATTAAATGCGAATTTCATTATTGAACACTACCATGGAATGATGCAAGAACTGTCAAAACATATATTTCATGAATACCATGAAAACAAATGGGCTGATCATGACAATGAATAGTATGAACACAAACTAGAACTGGCCATAGAATCATTTTAAAGAATTATTTAGGATTTCATCTTCCTTCACACTCATATAGTGATATCTATATCCTAAATAAACCATTTAAAACTAGCTAGATCCCCTCAATTTATTTATTGAATCATATATCCTCGGGATATAGTATTAGTTCTTGACCTTTGATTGGTTTAGATATCGGTAGCCTGTGCTCAAATAAAAACAACCATCCACCTTATTGGTGGATAGTATTGGAGCAACCCATGGTAAAACACTAAGATAGGTGAAACACTTCAACATAAGATCATTAATATAGATCCTCAACTCACATAGATTTGAAGGTTCCATCCAATTAGGATCCATAAAAATTAGAGAGGAACTGGATTAAAACTCAATCCCAAACTCGACATCACATTGAAGAGATATCATCACAACCTTCTCATGTAAGAAATCTAGAAACTCCTCGATGACTCTAAGAAACACCACCACTTGTGCCTCTACTAAATCTAAAGATAACACAACTAACTAATACAATAATAGCTCTAAGTGCCTATTACCTGTCTGATAATCCCACTCACTAAAGAATACTATATATTGTCCCTCTTCATCATAGAATACAACTCTCTTATAGAATAAATCAATGAATTATTGCATAAAATACAACTACTAAATGCTAAAAATAATATTATAGGGTTGTATCTATAGTAAGAAGAAATCCCTAGATGACTAATACAAGTGAAACATCATATCATAACCTTGGAACACATAAAATAGATCATAATGACCATCAAATGGTGTAATAAACATCAAGGGAACTGTAAGCCTCTCCACTATGATTCCCAAGGCATGAACCAGGTTGGGTGAGGAAAATGAATTTAATTATCCAAAATCAAATAAAGAGAAAGAAAAAGGAGATGATAGGTAGATGGTACATCAGCCAATATCTGGCCTATCTTGTGCTGACATATTCACTACATGAAATTGTTTATGTTCATCTCTTTTTCTTATTGTCCCGTCTGATGACCACCCCTATGGATATGATTACTAGGTTTCTCTAGGAGTGGAGAATGCCACAAGGCTGACCTCTACCAACTCCATATCTTCTCAGTGGAACATAATCCTACTATCCCTACTATTGATATGGCCTTAGGGGAAACCACTATTGAGAATAATAAGGAATCCAACCACCTATACAATTACAGGTAATGAGAATGGTCGAGTGTTGATATTTCTGATGGCCATGAACTCTAAAAATAAAGAACAATTTTATAGATCTCTCTGTGGATTCATTATAATGAATAAAACTATAAAATGTGAAGAAGAAGTATGGGACATACTCCCCACTTATCAAAACCTTGACTACCCTAAAACCCATGGTCCTCCCTCAGAAACTCTAACCCTTGAGAAGAACCGATGACCTCTACCATGAAAAAATCTCAACTTCACATGCATCCTATTGATAACATATTCCTTCTACTACACCTCTAAATATATAGGCAATATAAATGGGGTAACTATATATTGGATAGTTGTACATAGTTCCTCCCTATGACATCATACTATAGACTTCTTATCCGTAAAAAGATAAGGGGTGAAGTGAATAAGTTCCTTGAAATGAATCATGATGTCCTACACACTCAATTTTCTTATTTTAGGGATAGTAACTATTTCCTATTCACATCCCTCATCATCAATGATAGGATATCTACAAAAAAATTCCTTTGAAAATCACCCCATAAAACCTTCACCTCTTTCTACTCCCTGAGATACAAGATCCGCCACTAGAGCGATGATCTTCAAAACAAGCTAACTACCAAGGAGATCTAATATCTATCTTATATTGAATAAGAATAAAATTTATCTCCAACTCCTCCAGTCAATTATCCATCTCCAAATCATAGATTCTCTCCTCATACTTCACCAATATTTGATGCTATAACTGACACAAGGTCTTCCTATAGTTCTCATCCTCTTCAACTAGATCGATCCTCTGATGGTCAACTAGATCACCCTACCACAACTCTCCTACCTAATCCATGTACATATGAATACCATGATTTAATTCTTCAAATAAATATACAACCTAAGACTAATGGTATGGAGTTTATTATGGTTTATTCTGTTATATTCATTTAATTTTTCCTAAAATTTCCGCAATTCAAACACAAGTTCAAATAAGTATGATGTATATACCTTCCCTAGATATCTACCCAACAATCAAAATTATCTTTATTAGGGCGTTCAGTATGAGTATGTTCCTTAAATAAAATCAAAGTGGTGGGCTAAACTGTTGGGTTCTGGCTAGTCTCTCTTATTACAACACACACTAAGTTAGAGTAATACTATTTACCTAGAAATATCCTGAAATTATCACTAATGACTAACTATAATCTACATAATAACTCTCATACACATCTTTGATACCACTTTTTCATGATTCATCCCCATTTATGTCTCCTCAGATGCATATAGTAATGATGGGAGTGACCCTAGAAGCCTACCTCCAATGGTTCATAGGGTGGCGATTAGCCCCGAGGGAATAAATCACACAAATGGAAGGAATTACCCTAAAAATAAAAAGAATATATATAAATGAAACCACAAATAATCTCCATAATATAAACAAAACTATAATCCCATAATATCCATAATGCTTGAAAATTTCAAACAAATACATATATCCAAAACAAAATACCAAAATAAACTCTTATGTAGTGACTTGAACCATATATGTTAGTTCTAAGCTAGTAATGTCTAGATCAATCTCTAAATCCCTCAAAAAAAATATAAAATAGATATATATATATATATATATAGTTTTGAATACATGTACACTCAGTAATATTATCCTCAATACCTATCATACAAAAAGTGGAAGAAGCATACTAATGCCCTGATGAATAAATTATTGAACCAATATACACCTATACGAGGTCACATAACCTAGTCCTATCAAGTCTCACTCACCAAAAATCACATAAAAGTATAATAAAATAATATCAAATAATATATAAAAATGGTACCTCATTCCACTTATTCACTAGTTTTTCTCTCTCATGCCACAAAGACATATGTCCTAGAACTCGTAGTTGGAGTTTGTGTCATATATCCAACTAACTTTTACTTTTTGTTACCTATATATTCATGGTATTGAATATTAATAATTATCTTATAAAATCATTATTTTTCTTTGGTGTGAAATTGAATGTGATAATATCCTAAGGGTATTTTTCACACTAAAAGGTCATAACAGTTTCCCATAATGATGAGAACCTTAGAGTTTTATGATAATATTATTAAATATAATTTTCTATATCTATATGACATCATATGATGGAAAATATATGATATAGGATATCAGGGGTAGGGGTATCATAAGATATTGGAACTTCTTATCAGGAAGTTCTCCATTAGAAATCTCCAAGAGAGGAGGTTTTTAGAATAAACCCACCTATAGGAAATCCATACGTTATATGTGTGTCATTGGATATTATAATATGAAGATATGTGTATTGGTCCTTATACTTGATATTATTATTAATATATATCATGAGTCTCATAGTTTTATGTATTTCCATAAACATTGATGATATATGTTCGTGGTGAAGTTGGGTAAATTGGGTGCATCACGAGTGATATGAAATTAATGAATATTTTAATAATGGGTTTGTCTCTTTCTAGTTAATGGAAGTAGATATATTATATACTTTTATAGGAATGAAATGTATTGGTTTATTTCATGGCCATGAAATTTTATAATTAGAAAGTTCATTTCCAAAAAAACTAGAGAAAGATATTTAAGCATATAGGTTAATGACACATGCAATGAAACCTGTTTGTTGAGATATCTGAAAAAAAGGGATTAAATTATATATTGAGAGTTTGTATGAGGTTATTATCATGTTGAATTTAATTCCTTTCTCTATGGTTATCTTGATGAGTTATGATATTCTAATCTTGGACTTTAGGAAAGTTTTACCTAATTCTATTGAGAAATTGGCCTAGAGGGTCATGCACTAAGTGTATTCTGGACCCCAGTTAAATTCTATATGAATTTAGTATTAGAATATTACTGAATATTCTCATGTGCCAAGATTAATAATTATTTGGGTTATGTTGATCATAAATATTCAATCACCAATTATTAGAGAGAATACATGTGATTTGAATATTAAATAAATATTTATTAACGATTTTAGTGAATATAATATTTTATTATTAATTTAACCAATATTACATTGATATTTATTTTTTAAAATGAATATTCATTATTCTATATTTGATAAATACTAAGTTGGATACTCAACATGACTTAAGGTTATAGTGGAAATTATATAATAAATATTGTTTAAATGAATATTAGAAATGATATATATATTTTTTATGAGTGCCATATATCAATGAATTATTATTATTATTATTATTATTACTATTATTTGGAATTGGGTTTTCTAAGGATTATGTGATTTTATAAGTGCCAATGTGCAATTACCAAACATTATCCTAGATATAAATATCTAGTTATATCATTACGAGGGTTAGACATTGTTGTGAGCAACAAATTATCTGTAGATATTCTCTTAATACCTATATTGGATTTTCTCTATAATTATCATAAGAATGGAGAGCATCAATCCTCATCCTCTCTCTCTCTCTAATCCTTGAGAGAACCAAAATAAATCCTTCAATACTCTAAGTAATCCTTATTGTGATCAATAGTTAATTATGCAATAATTAAAATCATTTACTCTAGCACTTGAAGATTTATACGATGATGTTCTATGGTTCATGGAGAATGTTTAGATCACTGATAGAGAGATTCTACCATAGGATGCTTCATTACAATGATTATACAATGATAAGAGATCAAATTATTCATAAATTAAGAAATACTTACAAGTAAATTCTTTATTTATATAAATAAGTTATAAATTTTATGTGAATGATAATGTCATCAATTATTTTAGGTCACTTTTTTCTAGTTTTGAGGATTTATCATAAGAAGTTGATGAAAAAAAATGTTGGGCATGGTCCCAACCACTTCTAATGTGCCTCAGAACCTTTACTCACATCCCTTCGATATAATCGTCATCATCATATTCACATATCTACATATCACATAAACACATCATAATCACATAACCACATATATATGTATCCACATACCACATATCTACATCCCAATCTCATATCACTTTTCTATAATAGTGAGGTATCATGAACCTAAAGGACATAAATCATAACCCCCACTATATACCAAATCATCGTCTCATCATCCTCACATCAATCATACTTATGAATTCTGGACATCAAAACATGTGCATATAAACCTCGGTCCATTACAACCATCCATTTCTAGAAGAGAGACCAGGGAAGAGGAAGTAGTCATCCATTTGTTCCCTAGCCAACCTGGATGTTTGAGGAAGACTCCCAGAACCCAAATAATTTGGTCATAAGTTAGGTTATTTGACCCATATGGGTTTCATATGAAATAACATGAAAATATATCATATAATACAAGCACACAAAATCCCAATATAAAGGGTTCTCAACAAGACAACATTATCGCATCCCATAACTATCACCACCTCCTAAAAATATTCAACTAACATCTATTTCCACTTTTATATCCCCAAATATCCTACCTTCCCAAATCAAACATCCATAATAGTACCCATATTTTACTATTTAATTTCATAATATAACTAATTATAGATATACCATTTTATTATCCATGTTACAATCATTATACTATTCAATTCCATAATTAGTGAAAAATCATTCATTAATCATCATCCAAATTTATCCTATCTATTTATCATCTATATAAAGAATTATAAATTTCATTTTCATCAACTAATTATTCAATTCCAACCCATACCCAAGTCATAATTCATATGTACCAATTGTAAATTCCATATCATTGGGAAACTAATCACATCCCCACATAAATAACCATTTACATCCATTCTAACCATGGAAACCAGCGACAACCCCACTTCCCAACATATGACAACACCCAAAAGCAGCCAAAAATCCCCCAAACCAAGTCTACATTGATCACAATAATACATCAAGAAAACGCTCATAAAAAACATCCAATTTCAAAAAAAAACACTCCCATGGTCTATTTTTTAGATAAAACATTATTTTTTAGAACAAAAACATCATTACCAATTCCCAATTCCCAAACAACCATTTTTTACCATTTTTAAGTGATAAATAAGGTGACTAATACCTGTACTCCCAAATATTATGCTAAAAACAAAAAATTTATAAAATTTATTTGATACCAAGTGAGGTGACCCAATCTATAAATGTATTAATTTCATATTATTTCCATATTATAAACATTACATATCACAAATAATCACACAATAACAAGAATGGTAGGTTTAGTGTCTTTGAGAACTATCAACACAATAAAATCATTTTATAATACTTGTAAAGATTTATCCATAAATAAGCCACACTACACTCCCCTATAAACTTTTCATAAGGTATAATCATCCTCGTAACCTAGTAAATGGAAACCTAAGAAAGGGTTGAGCTCAAATTCTCAATATGGGAAAACTCATTATCTTTTCATCAAGGGATAGATCATAAGGATTTGATAAAACATGATCAAGAAAGAAATACATTATTAAAAATAACATGAAACAATAAGATTTGTCCATAATTCAATATAGTAGAACATGTAATCTCAAATTAAAAAACATGTACCATGGCATAAGTGTGTAAGATAATCATGGAAACATATCATAGGGGAATGATATAATAAGTTCATGGAATCATAAATATTTTTCTACAGCATATATAATAACATCATAATCATAATTCAAGGCTCAATGATAAGACAATATTACATGGTGTGTAAGGCTGATTGCTCGTTCACCCTACATGGTATCTCATGATATGAAAACATTACTCAATTCATTAGAGCGAAATATAATTCCAAGACCAACCATCACATAATTAAAATAATATGTGTGTGTACTGCATGATTTTTGTTATAAAATTATAAAAACTCATGGAAATAAAAATGGGTTTCAAATCCTTTCAAATGGTATCCCATAAAGAAATATTCATTAATTATATAATAATTATAACATGATAACCTGTAGAAATTAAATGGGTATCCAGTGATATTATGTAACCTTATAGGTAAATAATTTTCAATTAATATGACGAATTATATGGTATTTATACCATATAGATAAAGGTTATGTGGTTTAGTAGATAATTTCCCCAATCTATCAATGTATGAGTATCTAGGTGAACAACCTTCAATAAAATAAATGAAACTTAGGGAATTCCTAGAGGAAATTCATTGTAAAAAAATCATGCTTATAAATAATGGATTATTATATAATATGAAATTAATGATGGATCATTTTTCTTATATAGATGAAAATATAAGTGAAATAATGAAAATATTTTTCTTATATTTCATTTCCTAACATCATTGTAAAAAAGGCATGAATTTCAAGAATATTTTTAAAAATTATTTTTTAAGAATGTGAAGAGGATAATTCTTAAAATATTACTTTAAAATAAATCCCAATAATAGGTCCTTTAAAATAAATAAATATTAAGTCAAAAAATGTGGAGTAGAAGTGAAAAATATGAGCGTAAAATAAATTCTCTTTTTATATTTTAAAATACATCTATTGAAACCCACATCATTAAAAGGGATAATAAAACAACCTTTTTAAAAGGTGTAAGGATAAATATATTAGTATAAAAGGAGATAAAATATATTTGGGTTCCCAAATAGGAAATGAGAATATTGGTGGGAAGATAAAATATGAAAATAGAGGAGAAAATTAATTATAAATAATGGGTATTAATCCTAACAATGTCGTAAAATCTTGGAAGAAATAAACCAATAAAGAAGGTTTTTATTTAAATAAGTAATTTCCCCCATGGAAAAAATAGGATTTACCATGTAGAATAAATAAATGTATGAGTAATGGACCTTATAAAATAATATTCATGTAAGATAGAATAAGGCCCAAATGGAAAGAAAATTGAGTCAATAAACCCCTTATAACATTGTTATCTTTCGAATCAAAATCCCACAAAGGTAGATTATGAGATGGATTTTTAAATCCATTATATTTCAAGAAAAGTAAAATAAAAATAAGTCTAATGGAAATATTTACATCACAAAAAAGGGAACAAGTAGTGAATACCAATCATATCCCAATGAAACAAAATTAAGATGTGACCACCCTTACGAATATCATAATTCAAGAAGTAGGTAAGATTTGAAAATGGGTTTATGTGATAGAAATGTAAATACCAAGAAAATTAAGAGTATATTAATAATAATATAATTTTAGGGAATAATATAAAAAAATTATGATAATAAATTTAAAAAATAAAAAATATAACTCAATGAATGAAAATTGAGTTAACAAAAACCCTTACATTTAGTCCTGCTCAACCAAACGTGATTTAACCTCCTATATAAAAATAATAACTATCTTAATAACCTATTTAAAAACCATATTCATATCTATATACTTTTATAAACATCATTTATAATCCTTTATTTAAAATATATCAGTTAGTTATATTTTATTTTCATCATTAGAAGTTATTAGCTTCCATTATTTGTTTAGTACTAATTTCATAATTGCAGTGTCAATTCTTGTTTATAGATAAAAATTTCATGATTATGAGATCATTATAAGTACTATAATTTTTAGAAACCAATTATAATTGGTGTTTCCATGTGTTGTGAGTTGGATTCACTGCCATGCCCATTGTTATCAGCCTTGTTGAGTTGGTGTTCTGGATGTGGTGTTTCCATGAGACAGTGATGTTCTCAATTGAGGGAATGTAGGGGGTGCATGAAGTAATGTACGATCCCAGAATGTTTATGATGATAATACTGAGAGATGGGGTTAAGCTATCAAAGAAATAGGAGCACCCATATATGGTTTCATCATGAAAAGGTTAGTTGTGGAAGTTACAACTTGATTGTTGACCGGGTATGTTGACAATTATTCGATAAAAAGGTATGGAAGCTCTGGAAGTGGTGTAGAAAATTGTGTAGGTGGAATTTATTTCTAGTTTTTTCCAAATTTTTGGGTCCAAAATTTTGAGGAATGGATAAGTTTCATGAAAATTATATTTCCATTTCTAACTCATAAAAATATGGAAAAGGCATGAAATTCATAAAAGTTAGGTGTTTCAAGAATGTTGTTCAAAAAATAATGTTTTGTGAAAGATGGTTGAGGCATGAAGGAAATATTGTAAGTTATGAAATTATGAGAAGTTTCTAAAATGGAAAGTTTTCCTAAAGTTTTATGAAGATATGGATTTTCACATACAAGAATGAAGAGTTTTGTAAAAAGGTGGTGGAGAGATTTAAAGTTTTGTAAAGTGGCATCAATATCTATAAATATGAGAAAAACCCTCTCATTTTGTATAGCCAGACTTGTTGAATATCAAAAGGATATAAATTCATGAAAGGGTTTTGTGAAGGTTTTTCTTGTGTGAATGATTCATATGAACATATGTTCCATAAAGAAAATAATTGTGTCAATCTGACCAAGGGGTTTCATGAAGGTTTAGAAAGCTTCAAAAAAAGGTTTCAAGTTTCGTGAAAGACTATGAGTTTTGTGAAAGTATGAAGTTTCAAAAACAGGATGAAAATTTCAAGAAAGTGGCTCAAAGGTTCCATGAGAGTGTTAATCTTTGTGAAAAAACAGTGTAATAGGCACTTGTTGAAGAATTTTCCAAATCAAGTTGGTATTCCTTAGAGACTAGTTCAACAAGGAAAGTGAAGTTGTAGAAATGGTGATATTCACAACCAGTTTATATAAAATCATAATGATGTTAAATTGGAACTAATTAGTGCATCAACTATCAAATAGTGAAGACATGTATTGGTATATGAGACAAAGATAATTCCTTCTTGAAGCAGTGAGAAAATGGAGAGGACAAAGGGAGTGACCCTTGGGTGGTAGTGAGCCAGACCCTAACTCTTGTAAAGGTAGTGATCCTGGCATGGAATAACCAAAGATAAATAATTTTATCCACAAGACTAGTTAATATTAGTGGATTTTATAACATTAACACAACATCAGTTTTTTTTCCTTGGACGTAGACTAGTGCGGGTAAACCATGTAAAATTATTGTGTTTTGTATGCTTGCTTGTCTTATATTTTTCATGATGACAATCAGTGCATGTGAATTGAGTGGTAATTGATATTATTTTAATAATTATAAGATAATAGCATATATTAATTAAATCATCATTCAATAGTTGAACACAAAAGTGACCCTACTAATAAGTGATCTCAAGATTGGTTAGGATAGTGATAGTTTCACAGGTACATAGGGAAACATGAATGAGTTTCATACCCTGATTCAACCCCCCCCCCCCCCCCCCTCAGAGCATCTCTCACTAAAGTCCCATGTGATTACAATAGGAATAAATGTTTTATAATAATCTATAACTTTCTTATTTCATTTTATAAGTATTTTAGTTATTATTTGTGATGAAAAAATTGGCAATGAGATCGTTTAGGTAATTTATAACAAACATAAAGGGAGGTGCAATAATAATAAGTTAAATGCTAATATAAAATTTCCATAAAAATAAAATAGAAATTATTTTATCATTAATTTATCATAAAATTGTTATATATTTTTACATATTCATCCATGATATAAATTTATATCATTGTTCAAGTAGTTGGTTAAAACAACCCAAACAAGAACAAACTATAATCTATGGGTAAGTATGGTTAAAAAAGTTATTATTTTTACATAATATCATTATTACAGAATCATAATGATATTATTTAGTTTTTCTTGAGGTGTTGAAATATGTTTGAAGAGATTTTGATAAAGAAATAATTATTAGATAAAAAATGAAAAATGCCACTTTCGTGGAGGTGGTAGTCCACACTTATGCACAAGCGATGCATTCATTTATATAGAACATGAGGAAAATAGTGAATTTTTATAATTTAATAATATTAATAATGTTATATATATCATATTTATTAATTAAATACTTCATTTTAACTGGCCATGTAATGCATTTATGAAAAATGGATCACGTCACTTATGGAGGTTATAATTTGTATGTAAGAAAATCATCATTTTTATTTTTTTTAATGGTTGTTGGGATGGTAGAAAATGGTTATATAATAAACATAATAACATATATATATATTTATGATACTAATTAAATTATATCAATATGGTTATATTAGATTTATATGAGGTAGAAGATGAATGAAAGAGGGAAAATGAAAAGGAAGTAATTGAGAAATTTACCTTGCTCCTTGGAAGATATCCTTTGAAAATTTTCTTAAGGATTTGAGAGGTGGACTTTTGGGAATAAGAAACCTATAATACATGTATATGGTTTTGGGGATTTATTTTGGAATAATTTGGTTTTATCTAAGAGGCATGAGGTGTAAGAAGAGGTGGGGTGGTGATGGAACCTTTTATATGGGAAAGGGGTGGAATTTTTAATCATAATATCAAAGATAAAGTAGAAATTCAAGGGTCAAGTGGATCCAATAATGGGAAACTATGGATTTTGGTAAAGTGTGTGGTCAATTAAGCATCAACCATACATTTTAACTTATGTTTTTAAGGCTTTTATTCTTTGATTTTTTCACTTTTAATATTTTTTGTTTCACCAAGGTGACTAATTTATACCTAAGAAATTTATTGTTAAAATCTAAAAATAAATGGCCCTATTACATAACTTGGACATAATTATTTAAAATATAAAATCCAAATTTTTATGGGTGATAAAAATTAATTTTATTATTTTCACACTCAATGCATAAAAACTTGCTTTTTGAAAAAATGTATGTTTAAGCATAAAAATTATGTTCATGATAAAATTATTAATGTTGTTGATTTATATTAAATTAATTATTTTATTTTTAAAAAAATATTTATATGGATTTAAAATGAATCCGAAATAGAATTATACCTTGTGAAATCATAATTAAAATAAAAAATGAAAACGGTTTTTAAAATTAGAATAAGATATTACTTGAGTTTCAAAATGATAAAAATGTGTTCTATAAATTCAAAAAATTATTTTTAAATGAATAATTTTACACCTTAAAAACATTCATGGTCATAAAAAAATTATAAAATTATTAATTCATGGTTAGATCATGGTAAAGTCAAAACGGTGCAGTATTAATAAAAACTGTATTTTTCAGTAGTCCCCTATAAATCCATTTTTCATAAACAATACCAAAAATTTATCTTAAAATAACATTGAAATTATAAATCAAAAAATTAATTTAATTATTTAAAATGGAAATTCTAAAATTTAGGAATTTAACTTTTAAATGGAAATATAAAATATAATTAAAAACTATTTTTATATGAAATTAACTTTTTCAAGTTTTAACTATTCTTAATTATTCTTGTTGCTTATCAATTTATAATTAAATTAGTATTATATATTTTTCATATCAATAATATATATTATCACAATTTAACCATAATATATTTATTTTCTTAAAATAAAAATGCATTGTGTATAAAAATATAATTTTTTAGAAAAATGCATTTTTAAGCATAAAATGATTTTTTCCTTATTACATGCCTAGTAATAAATATTGGATGGATTATGATTTATTTTTTTGTAAATACTATAAATAAATTTCATTAAAATAATTATTGATTGAATAATAATTAAAAATACACAACACTTTAAAAAATGAATCTCTTTGAAAAATATAACTTTTATATTAAATAATCTTAACCAAATACCATTAAAATTAATTATTTATGTTATAAAAATTTAATTTTACTATTACATTGATATTAATATAATTTATTGAATTTTAAAAATAGATAATATCATACATTAATAATAATATTATTATTATTAATATTTAACACACATATATATAATATTTTGACATTATATTTTTATTTAATTATTTATTATTCATGAATAATATTATTTTAAATTTACTACTACCAATACGCAACTTCAATATACCTATTGGATATGTAACGACCCAAAACTTTGTTAATGAAATTTTCCTTCTTATAGTTATTTCATATATTATAAATCTTATAAAAAAAATAAGAGAATACAATACAAACTTTATAAATGAATAATTAATTAAATAAGAGGTATTTCTAAAAGTTAAATATCTTATACCAATGGAATAGTAACTTGAACTTTGGAATAGTATTATGACCCTTATGAATAGTAAACTTGCCAATAGAATAGTAACCTCACTAATGAAAGTATAAATAAAATTTAGGCAACTTATAAATTAAAGTATGATATAATTATATCATAATATAAGTAAATGAATATTTTAAAAATTATTAATTAAGTGTTGGTATTTTTATAAGTCATAAATATTTAATTATAATTTTATAATTAATAAAATGATTTAATAGAAAATTTATGTTCATAAAATTTATTTATAAATTAATATTTTGTTATATTATGATTTTAGGATAATTTTATGAGGGCTTAGTTAATTTTTGAAGGTGTTATAAAATTAGTTATAAATCTAAATTTTGTATTTTTTGAGTAAATGATGATTTTAATTAAAAATTAAATTTCTCATATTTAGAAAATTATTTTCATAAAATGAAGTTCATTTTTTAATTCTACATGTTGAAAAGTGGTAATGGTGAATTTTTATGATTTTTCTAAAATACTTGATTTTTTTATGAGTAAGAAAATATGATAACTTACGATAAATGTTAAATACATGAATTATTAAGTCATAGGTTATGTATGGATGATTTAATCCCATAATATCAAAATATCCTTCATTATTTTAATATATTTGGTGATAATTCTCAAACTATTCATAGTCTTGATCCAAAATAATAAAAAAATCGATAAAATATTCAAAAAACACCCCTCTCATCCACTATAAATATCACCCCTCACCAACCCTTCTCCTCACACCTTCCAAGATTTTTTCCTTGTAAAATTTCTATCCAATCATCTTTTAAATCCCCTCCCTAATTTTCATAATCCTTTGGTATCAACTAAAGACCAAAACCAATCCCCTTAAGGGGGTTCTCAAGGAGGATAATTCAGTAGGTAAAAATCTCATTTCTTCTCTTTTATTTTCTTTTCAATTTCTTTTCTTCTATTATCCTTACCTAAACTCTCATATAAAAAGTGACATGATAACTCTAGTATATTTTATATACTGAAATTTTATTATGTCAATTTAAAATCAACCATCAATTCTCTTCATCTTTCTCTTTTATTTTAAAGATGTAAACATCATCTGAGAGGTGCTAATTTACCACCTTCGTGGAAGACGTGTTTTTATTTTTCATTTCCACCTTCAAGGATGGTCATAAAACTATTTTTATGGTTAAAACATATTATAATATATTTTTTACAACCCATTTAACGTTTTGGAACCATTTTATATACATAATATTAATTAATAAAACAAAACTAGTTTGTGATGATTGAAAACCCACCAAAATAATCTAAACGGTTATCACTAACGTATTATCTAATGATTCATCCTCACCCTAAATAAAAAAATGACTTATATAATAATTTAATATTTTTTATATTTATTAATAACATATAACTTTAATTATATGCAACTATTTAAATTTTACATGATCTTCCATATATGTGTAAAAGTAAACTGGTCGTGAAAACCAAGGAAAAGAACACTCCCAAATAATGAAATTGAATCTAATAACTCATAAAAATGTCATAAATGAACTTAATAAAATACTGGATGAATATATTATTAATTAATTTATTAATTAATCTAATTTCATTATCCAGGATATTAAGAACAAGTTCATCACACTTTCAGACATAAGGTAAGGGTTTCTTCCCAAACCTCCATTTTCCATCCAGTTTAAGATTTCTCTCTCTTTATCCCAATTTAATTCTTAATTACTTTTATATAATTCTTATAAATTATGTTTCTATGTTTTAAACTCATGTATCCAGATCATTTCATCTTTCTTTTATGGGTAAATACATATTTTACAAAGTTATCTTCTCTATTCTTTCCAATATGCAAGCCCGATTAAAGGGGACTTCTCAATTTCTTACCCATTTTAAAGTACCATCCATAATATATTATAAGACACCATTATTTTTATAAAATCACTAATTTTTTCATGAAAAACTATATTTGTTTATTTTTGGTTTTATACAAACAATTATTACAAATACAAATGATTTTTTCAAAAGAACTCTTCTTTGCAAAGTAAAAAAAAGGTACTTCTCTCAAGAATTACTCAATGATTTTATTCGTGCATTTTCATATAATTCAACACCTATATTAAATATTATTATTTATTGAGATTTATATCTTATGATTATCATATAATTTATTTTATTAAATTGTTTATTATTATTTTGATTGTGTATGTGTTATCTTGATATTGTTCACCATACTACTCAGAATGGTTAGTAATTATGTTTACAGGTTGGGGAAACTTCTTTAAATTTCATATTTATATGTTTTTTATGTTTAACCCCATTCATATGAGGAATTAATTGGACTTGGTAAGTAATTTTTGAGGCCTGTTATAGCCTCTAAATGCATATGTAGGTCTCATGAGAAAAAATAGATATGGATTTGGATGAGGCCTTAACCATTTATTTTTTGATGTCTTAGTTGAGACCTTGAGATGTCCAAAATTATGTATTCTCTCATTATGATATTATTAATTTATAAATCAAGTGATTATTCGACTAGTATAATATCCATGATTAAGTTTCATGTAATTATTTATATAGTGTTATTTATTCAGCTTTTATTCATGTTGTATTATGCTCAAGATTGTGTTTTATTGACATGTGTTTTGTTATTCACCTTGCCTTATAGTTTATGTTTATGATATCTTCCGTTGTATTATTTACCCTTACTTAGAATCTGATATCACCCCTTTCTTATGTTTTATTTTTCCCCATTATGAGAAGATGTATATTATTAATGACTTGCAAAGATAATCTATAAGTTATGGACGTTACCAATGAAGCTGTTATGTTGTTTTTCATTTCAAGTTGTAATGTAAAGTTCATTTATGTAATATAGATTCCAAAAATACTAAATTATTTGGTCCTTCCAGATGAAAATTCCTTATTTATTATACCAATGTGATAAAGTAAGGCACTTGCTCCAGAAAACTAGGGTTGGGGTCTTTAAAGGATTCATGTATATCCAATGACCAAATTTCCAATATCCATCTTTATAATAGCCAGATTTCATTCCAATATATAGCATTTATAAACTCATTAATTTCATTCAAACTCTTTATGTCACACTTCTCATTTACATAGTTTTCATTTTAGATCTCATAATATTCTTTCTCCTTTCATGATGCTCTTCCTCATTATAGGTTTTCTTTGGAAATTGGTGATCCTCAATTTTGAAGATGATCAAGGATATCTTCTAGTGTTGAAGATTTTATTCTTTTCTATTTCTTTTCCAATTTTAGTTTATGCACTTTTAATGGATATAATAATCCATGGTGTTTAACATTTAGTTTCATGTGCTTTTTTGTAATGTTTTATTATGAATGAATAAAGTGTTAGTTTAATTCCTATCTTGTATGACTTATTTTTTAATCTATTTCAATTCCTTTGAACAAATATAAAAAAATAGTTTAGAATTATAAACATATATTTTATGAAAATAATATTCTTCCTAAAAACCTGGGTAAGTTAATCCATCCCCCTACTAAATAAATTGTTTTTTCACAATTTTAATTGTCACTTACTAATAAAATGACCAAGGGTATCTAAAAGATAATCACAAATCAATGTATAGAAACTAATGAGATACAAATCATGATATCTTTGGGAAGATCATGTAACATGTTTTTCCCTCATAATAGGAATATTCTATGATTTTTACCCATTTCAATTAGGTCTCTATAGCTAAGTCTTAGGAGTTTCTAAAGATATGTCTTCCATATCTTCATTTTAAAGATTTTTTTTTAAACCAAATATTAAAAAAATGGTTATGATAATATAAAATTAAATCATATTAAAAAATCATATAAATATGAAAACTCAATCCTAATATGTCTTCTCCTATGAAAACTTCATTTCAAACTATGAAACTTCCAGTTCAACTATTTCATACTTGGTTCAACCTATAACTCTCTATTTAATCTTACTTGTCACACCCCAGACCTAACATATTAATTATATTTAATTTTTTTAATTATATTTAGCCTCGTTTTTTAGTTTCAGGGTGGGTCAAGTTTTAAAATTTTTATTTTATTTTTATTTTTCAACATCGGTGCGTGGTGAGCATACAATTAGTAGAAACTGTGTGTAGAAAATGTGAAGGAATCTTTAATTTCTAGTTGATCTGGCCATACAGCCAGCCCATGGTTTCCCTAACTGTGTGGCCTCCTCGTGTGGGTTATCTAGGGCCTCCAGTAGAGGAACATGATTGGTTCACAGTTTACCCAACTATGTGGCCAACCCGTGTGGCCTTCCAGGTATTAAAAAATAATAATTAAATTAAATTATTATTATTATTATTATTATCTCTACACTCTCCCTCACCCTCTTACCTATCACTCCCCATCCCCCTCCCTCTCACTCGACCCACGCCCAGTAGGGGTTTCCCCACGTGGGCCCCCGACTCAATACCTCTCCCTCCAGCATCCAGATTTAAAA
Source organism: Viscum album (assembly GCA_963277665.1). Lineage (NCBI taxonomy): Eukaryota > Viridiplantae > Streptophyta > Magnoliopsida > Santalales > Viscaceae > Viscum > Viscum album. Next base: position 296,566,845 of record OY728137.1, on the reverse strand, counting down.
CCGATTTCATGTGAAATATCTTCAAATAGGATTCTGTTATCCTCCTCTTCCTGATTCTTTACTTTTTATTGGTTTTATTTCTCTCCCATGGGGTTCACGTGCTATGGAAAAACCCTAACCTGATTTTTAGGTATTTCCCTTGTTACTTCTTGATGTTTAGGGTTATCAAGTCCCTTTAAAGCTGATTCTAACCACGACCATTGAAATCAGTGGTTTCGACATCAGTTTCAAGTAATGTTGCTTCTATTTTAATTATTTTCCCATTTAATTAGGGTTTCTATATTTTTTGGTTCTTAATATTTTTTCTAGTATACCTTGGACTATCATTGTTGAAGGATACTTTCACATGTATACATGGGTAAGAATATATATATATATATATATCCTCCTTGTACATATTCCCTCATGGTTAGGGGAATATGTACATTTGTTCAAAGGGTATATTTGTGTGTGTGTGTAAAGGTGTATATGTATGTAAGTGTGAAGCGGTCTCAGATTTCCATCATCAAAAGCAGCATGTTTTGAGGTCTTTTATCTATATCCAAGACTTTAATTTGAAAATTTTGATTTCTTTCTTTTTTATTCATGTGTTTTTATTATATTATGAAGTAAATATAATATAGGAAATGGTTTTGGTGATTATAATGAGTTTCTTCCATATTCTTTATACTTTCCTAAGTGGTCAACTGGGTTTTTGTTTACTGAAAAATGTTTCCATGTTTGTTTAAAATGTCAAGAAACTTGGATTTTGGATTTATTTTCTAAATTGTTTTAATATATGAAAGCTATGTATTAAAAGGGTTTATAAATGGTTAATATTTATTTCAAACACTAAGGCTTATTTTTCACAAGTACTTCTTGGAAAATGGTTTTGAACTCTCATGATGTGTAAGCCAATTTGGAAACTTCAAAATGATTTATGTATGATGGGAACCTCCATGGTTATTCTTCAATTAGAGAGGGTCTCTGCATGAATGGTGTTGGGAAGTGGGCAAGGTATGCACTTTGGAACTCGTGTTAGTTTCAAGCATGTGTTGGCCACCTTACTTCTCCTTTATACTACTATCATGGGATCTTAGGCGTCAAAGTGGGAGTCGAGATATGGTTTTTATTTAGTCCTAATTAAATGGATAAGATCCATATGCTAGGGAAAGGCCTAGTGGGTTGTGCCACTTGTGAGTCTAGTTTAGAGCATCCAGGTTAGTTATTTACTATGGATCGCATTGATAGGTTGGAAAATGGATTTTGAACCGAGTATGTCTAGGGTCTCTTAACTTTGTGTCTAGTTATATCCCATGATAACTGTTTCACATTTATTCTAATTTCCATCATTTAGTAATGATTTTATAAAATCATTTTAACTATTATGATTCCACTAGAAACTCTTACTTAAAAACTTGTGATATGTTATTCAATGCATCTCATTGAAATTTCTCTTCACTACATATTTTTTCTTATAAAGGGTTTTTCCTAAAATCTTATTATTTAGAAATTATTTTTAGAAAAATAAATGGAAGTGGTACTTTAGAATTATTAACTTGTTACTTTTTTTAGAAAGGTAATGAAAACTATATTTTAAATATATTTATTTCAAACTATCATGAAATGGGTTTCCTTTTTAAAGGTAAGATATAGGGCATGGTTCTTATTTTGGAATCCCTAATAAGCAGCTCAGTGCTCACACCTACATTATCTTTTTTAGTTTCATATTCTCCCATATTTGGTTCTCTCTTGGAGAAAACATGGTTCTTTGGTTAGAGGTGGCCCATGAGGTTACATGGGGGTATTTTTAGCTGTTTAGTTTTTATTTCTTTTCTTCCACTAGTTTGTTCTTTTATTTTTATCTTGTTTATTTATTATTATATTATTTATAGGATAAATCATTCCCAACTAAGTTTTATATGATTCCCAAAACTAGTTGTCAGCCCGAGAGGATTGGGAATACCTATCGGGCCTTGTCACGGGCCAACTCAGGTGACCTATTCAGGGTTTACCTGGGTTTTTTTGTGATATTACTTATCCAAGAACATTTTCTTATTAGGTTCTATAACATTACTTTTATATATTACATCCTCAAATTTCATTTAAATCATGTATAATGGTTAATAAAGATAATGTGAATTAATAAAAGCATGACCGTTAAGAGTGTATATCCATCTGTGTTATCTTAGGTCCACTCATCATGCATTGAGTGAAGATCTATTTGATACTCCACTGGCCATTTTCTAGGTTATTACCCTTAAGTGCATATGTACCTCAACCTCATTCATATTCCAGTATCCATACAGGGATGTAATTTCTAGGAAAACCATATACTCAAAACATTACCAAAATTCTAGGATGTTATCCTATACTTATACTTATCACTTGGTTTTTTACTAAATTTCTATTATACTAATCCATAAAAAGATCTAAACTAATCCCAAAAAATAACTGCAGTAATCCTAAAAAATAACTAAACTCTTCTCTAATACCAACTAAAAAATCCTAGAGCCACACTCCCAAATCCAGTGCTAAAAAAAACTTTAGAAAGTCTATTTGATACCAAGTGAGATAACCCAAGCTATACATATCATTATTTTAAATCATTTTCATAAGTTAAACATTAAATATCACAAATAATCACATAATCCCAAGAACATAAGGTTTAGTGTCTTTGAGAACTAGCTACATGAGTAACTCATTTTACAATACTCATGAACATTTTTCTGTAATTGATCCACACTGGGATTCCTTTTAGACTTATAATAAGATATACCCATCTTCATAACCTTGGTAATGGAAACATAATAAAGGGGTGAGATAAAATTCTTATTAAGGTAAAAACTCATCAATATATCATTAAGGGTTGGATCATAAGCATATGGGAAAACATAAGCTCGAGAGAGATATCTTATTAAAAATAACTTGTAATAACAAGAGTTCTCCATAAGTCATGATAGCAGAACATGTAATCTTAAATGACAAAACATGTACCATGGAAAAAAAGTGTGAAATGATCATTGAAACAAGGAATAAGGGAATGGTATAATATGTGCAAGTAATCATAAATATGTGGCAACAACATAAACCATTACATAATATGCATAATTCAAGTCTCACTACCAATGCATTGCAGGCCTATATAATTCTTGGACCACCCATCACATAATGAAAATCACACATATGTGTGTGATATGATTTCAATCATCATATCATTAAAACCCATGGAAATAGAAAATGAGTTTCATATCCTTTTCAAATGGTATCCCATAAGGAAATAATTATAATTCACCAATTATCATAACATGATAACCCATAGAAACTGAATGGGTTTCCAATGATATTAGGTAACCTTCTAGGTAAATAACATTTAATTGATATTATTAAGTATAAGGTATTTAAACCATATAGATAACCAGTATATAATTTAGTCAATAATTTCTCTAATAAATTGATGTATGGGTATCTAAGTGAACACCCTTCGATCAAAGAAATAAAACTTAGGGAATTCATAGAGGAAATACATTGGAAGAAAAATCATGTTTATAAATAATGGATGATTAAATAATACAAAATCAGTGATGGATCAGTTCTCTTATAGAGAGGAAAATGGAAATTAAATCATGTAAAGTGTTTCTTAGATTACATTTCCAAACATCATTGTAAAAGGGCATGATTTTCGAGTCAATTTTTTAAAAAAAAATTTAAGAATATGATGGGAATAATTTTAAAATATTACATTAAAATAAATCCCACCAATATTAAATTTTAAATAAATAAATCTTAATTCAAATATTCTGTAGTATAATAGAAAAAATTGAGCATTAATGAAATTCACTTTTTATATTTAAAATTCCTTTTTTAAAAACCATATCTTTAAAATGGATAATAAAACTTTATTTTGAAAATTTTTAAGGATAAATATGAGGATCGCATGAGATAAAACATATTTCGGTTCCCAGATAGTAAATTATAACATTGGTGGGAAGGGAAATATGTACATGGAGGATAAAAGGCCATTATAAAGGACATACATTAATCCTGACAATGTTGTAACCTGTAAAGACCTGGAAATTCTATGGAAAACAAAATTTCTTAAAAACATGGGAATTTTACGAGTCCGTAGTTTCTGACGGCGCCTGATTCCGAGGCCTAGTGTGCCCAGAATAAATTTCTGAAGTTTGTTCACGTACGTTCAGTAAACGTATGTGTGGGATTTTATATCTTTTGAATCGGTGCTCGGAATTGAAATCTGAGGACACCGATGAACTCGCACTGCCGGTATTCGCTTAAGGAGACCTTTACCGCAGTTGCGTTTTATTGAGGATGGAAGTTAATTTTTGGGGATTCTTAATAAATTAAATAAAAATTATGTGTGACATAATTTTTATTTAGGTGGTGGTTAATTTCTTCAAAGGGAAGTTGGAGGTGGGGTCCATCCCCACATAACCTCCCATGGGAGGATATTATGTGGTGGGGCCCAGACGATCATCAAACTCCTCAACTCCCTTGAACCCCCCCTTTAACTCTTGAACTCCCAAATTAATGGTGGAGCCTCTCCACCTTCCATCTTAATGTGCCAACTCACTCTCTCAATTAATTAACTAAGCATGCAATTAATTAATTGGCTCTTCTATTTTGAATTATTTTGAATTAATTATGTGAGCATAATAATATGTGTTATATTATTGTGGTTGGTATATTTTTCCTTGGTTGGGGGAGAATTAGTGGAGCTTTGGTGAACCCTTGGAGGAACAATATCCTCTTAATGAAGAACATCATTTCCACCGAAGAACAATGAGGCATCTCCTTCCTTTCCAACCAGGGCAAGAAAGGAAAGATGTCGCCCACAAAGAATGCCACCAACGACAACATCATTCCCTCTGACGTTGATGGAACGACGTCCCTCTTCCGCGACGTCCGTCTTCCGCGACTCGTCAACGTTCAACAACAAATACGAGGTAGGGGGTTTTGATTATTTTAATGTATAAATTGTACCCTTGTTCCTCGTTGTTTGTTTGGGATCGTTGGTGGTCACTTGTTATCGCCTAATGCGGAGGGTGTGGGCCAAACCAACACGGCCCGACGCCCCTCCGTTGGTTTTTTTTATTGATGTCGGAGGCGAATCCGAAAGGGCGCGGTGTCATCGCACCGCGCAGGAGAAGAACCGTGAGGCCAAAGAGGCGGCGTCGGCGGCGACTGGAGGCGGCGGCGGCAGCGCTGGCTGTGCGCTGGCCGCGTGGAGGGAGACCAGCGGCCGCTCGGGCCGCCCAGACCGTGGGAAAACTGGTCGGCCGATCCGACCGGTCCGTGTGTAGGAGCCACGGCGCACGAAGGCGCCACGTGGAGGGAGACCGCGGCCTGAAACCACGGGTCGCTTGGCTGGAAGAACCGGTCGGCCGCCTACTGGCCGGGCTGGAAAAACCGCGGCACCCGCAGGCGCCGCGCGGAGGAGGACTGCGGCCCGCAACCGCGGGCCGCTCTGTTGGGTGAACCGGTCGGCCGCCTGCCATCTAGGCTGGAGAACCACGGCACCCGCAGGCGCCGCGTGAGAAGAACTGCGGCCCCCAATGCAGGCCGCGTGCGCCGGACCGAACCGAACGGCTACGGCCGGCCGGGCAGAAGAGGAGACAGCACCGCCGGGCGAACCAGACCAGACCGCAGCGCAAGCCGGGTCTGCAGGTGGGTTGTTCCCCACCGGGCCGGACTGACCCCCATCCGGGTTGAACCTGTCGAGCCGGGTCGGGCCGACCCAGCAGCCCACTGGGCTTGACGGGTCGGGCCCGTCTTCACTTAAATGTGAATATCTTCTAGACCGCACGCCCGATTGACGCACTGTCAGCAGCACTGGGACCCTCGCGATGAGGCGGTAATTTTGGGATACTTTAAGTAAGTTTTAGAAAAAATTGTAAAATAGCTGGGTTTGAATTGAGCGTAAATCCAACCGGGCCCCTAGAACGAAAATGTCAATAACTCTCAGACCGAGCGTCTGATTGACGCATCGTTTGTCGCGTTGGGTTCCTTTTGATGGAACAGAACTACGAGATACATCAAATCAGGAATTTGTGATAGTTGATGTATCGACACTTGGCTTGAGGAGCAGACCCTCCCGGAATCGAGCGTGCTGTCTGCGGGAACCCTAGGGCTGGCTGCCAGGATACTGTACCGGAATCCTCCGTGGGTTTGACAACGATGACTACTGTACTGGAATCCTCCGTGGGTTCGAAAGCGATGACTACTATACCGGAATCTTCCGTTGGTTTGACAGCGATGACTATTGAACCGGGATCCTCCGTGAGTCCGACAGTTCTGAATTCTGTTTCTGTATCCTGTGTGGGTCTGACAGAATAGCTGGTCATGTATCCTGTGTGGGTCCGACAGCTTAGTTGGTCCTGTATCCTATGTGGGTCCGACAGCTTAGACGAATTAGTGACTACATCTAATCATCTCTATCACTCTACAAAAGATGTATACCTGTGTGAGCTGAGTATTGAATTTTAATCATTAATCTTCGAGGTGATTGACTTTTCTTCCTATGTGGACTAGGTGGTGCTCGGGCTCTAGATTTGGAGCCGAACTATTATTGATAACTTAGGTATATGTAACAGCCCGAGATTTTATGAAAAATATTCTTTTTAATTTTATTAATGTCTTGTGTTGTATGCTACACCAAAAGGAGCTTGCAAAAGACACATCCTTGACTTGCCTTGCATTACACGCAATCGTGACCTTCCTCGATAGCGTGTGTAGTACGCAATACCGAGTTTCACTAAACAACGATATGCTATTAAAATATTATTATAACTAGCCGTTATGAATAGTAATAACCACCTTTTAAAATTTTAGAAATTTTAGCTCTCAAAATGGACTTCATTTTTGGATTCGGAGTATCGAATTTAGCCTAAGGTGAAATTTTGGTACTTTTCGGATAACTTTCGTATTCTGATGAATAGTGAAAATTACTAAATTATAATTAAAAACAACTTTTTTAATCAAAATAATTAATAGTGACAAATTATTAATTTGAGTGGTTTTAAAGTATATTTAGAATATATTTTTACAATTTAATACAATGTTGGTCATTGGATGTAATTTCACATTTAAACCAGACATAAACAAGTGTCAATCTTTTGATAGATATTGTTTCTTAAAAACACGCTATTTGTTTTAACAGCGGGATTTAATTATAAAATTAATTAATGCAACTTCTATGTTATGAATTTGGTAAAATAGACTTCATTTTTGAATTCGGAATATGAAATATAGCTTAGGATGAAATTTTGGCATTGTTCTGAAAAACATCAATTTTTGATGAATAGTGAAACTACTAAGTGGTAGTTAAAAAACTGAATTTTTCATAAAACTAAATTTTACCTCTTCTGTGAATAGAATTTCAAAAATCCGAGAGACACGGTTGATGTCAGTAAGTAAAATGTGGTTCAATGAGATGAAAATAATTTTTGGTGAATAGTAACTTTTTTACTTTTATTTACCACGGTTAAAAGTAAATAGGGTAATTAAGGGTAAGAATGATATTAATATTACCCTAACACATGTCCTAATTCTATTGGACAAGTGTATCTCAACCAAAAACAACCTTAAGTGTAAAATATTATCATTTAGGCCCACTTGGATTAGATTAGGACATTTATTATTATTTAATTCAAAGAAGAGTTAAAAGAGTTAAAATCAAAGTATATTTACTAAAACATTTTTAATATAGGGTTGTACATAAGATAAATTCGATTTTAAATATTCATTAGAAAGATAAAAATATTTCCTACATGATGGTATTTTATTTGTAATTTTTAGACATCAAATAATTTAATTTATTTATGACACAAAGATGATGCAGTAATTATCTTATTAATGAAATATTGACATAATTGATATTATAAATACCAAAATAAATGTAATTTAAGACTTTTTATGAATTCCACTAATTTTCTAGGTTACTATGATATATTAGTGTTGATTTAATCAACTTGGTTTGAACATATAATTCTGTTATGACTTTCACAAAAATCATATATCAAATAGTGTCAAAATTGACACAAAATAGTTTTTAAATCAAATATTATATTATTAATTGTTATTTTATTCATAAAAATATAAGGTTCAGCCAAATGACTTATATAAGGATATATGTATTAATAATATACAATTTGGGGTTCGTTTGTCATGTTATAGTAAGTGTATTAACCATATAGTGAAAGAAAACAAAAAGACACGGTAAAAGTTAAATTATTTAACTTAGAGTTAAATCTAATTGATAAGGTTAAAATAATACCCTAAACTTGTCTAAATCCTATTGGATGATAGGATTTCGACCCATCCCCACTTTAGCTTCGAAATAAGACCCTTTGGAACCATTATAAACTGATTTTGACTTTAATATAAAATAATATTTTGAGATATTCCTAAGGTGCCCCTCTCCTCCCTTATAAAAGGGCACCTCCTCCCCCTCCTCCTCACACCAATTTGAGCACTCAAGCTCGGACAACCCCTGACATTTTCTTCTCTCCACTTCCCTAGAATAATCCTAGAGGTCCTGGTCTTCTTCAAAGACCAATCTTAGTTCCCTAAGTGGAGGATTCAAAGAGGCGTTCCAAAGAAGAGGTAATATCCATTACCGATCTTTTCAATTTCTTTCTTCTTCAACTTATTCTTCTTTAGTAGTTTCATGATAAAGTAATAACATAAGTATTACTTACATACTGATATGTTATTATAAATATTAAACAACCCTAATTCACCTTCTATCCATCCTACGGAAAAATGAAATCACCGCGCGTGCGTACGTACGGAATACCATCTCCACGCCGTGGTGTAATCTATTTTCCACCACCACCTTACAAGGATGGGTATAATGGTGTAATGAGTAACTATTTATGATTATTATAAAGTAATATTGATACTGAAATAATATATATATACTCCAATATAATTCCACGATCATAGGAACGATATCATCACTCGTGCGTACGTACGGAATACCGTCTCCACGATGTGATGCGACTCGTTCTACATAATCATCATTACATAGTAATTATATAAATGAATTGAATGAATAAATATATGTTACACTAATACCATTCTGGATATAAGGTATCTATAACCTTAAAAGAAGAATAAGAATTTATTCGGCAAAACACGCATAAGAACAAAAGGCAATAAAGACCCGAGTAACAAGTAACAATGAAATATTACTAACAAGAAGCTAAGAATATGACCATATATGATATCATATCAATATGTATGATTCTGGAATAAGTCAATAACATTATTTAAACCATTATACAGGAGCTTCGGACACGTACAAAGCAAATCAGATCTAAGGTAAGGGAAATATCACAATCTCATTTTTATCCGAGATTGTTTATACTTTGGCATTTACTAGGGTGTATTTTATCATCCACATCCATGTTTCCTCAATATGTAATATTATTTCCATCCACCTACAATTGTTTAAATCCAATTTTACCCTTCGGTGAATTTTTAGTAAAGGATATGAAAGGAATCTTTTGTCGTTTTTTGTACGAGGTACTTTTTTGACTTTTCTGAAAAAAGTACGAGAAGAATGTTTTTTTTAACTTATACGGCATGAATGGATTTTTAAAACATTATTTCCAAGAAGCTTCCTTTACAAGTTTTCAAGTTTATTTTTAATCAACTTCTTTTATTTTAAAGTTGTATGACATGTTATGAAAGGAAAAATGTTTTTGAAGTAGAAAGGATATTTTCCTCAAGAATGGAGTTCAAGTGTTTTATCAAAATTATTTTCCATATAAGATAATAAAGGGTTCTGTTTTTATCCCTATTATTACATTGATTTGATTATTTTGTGATGGAATTATATTTTTATGAATTCCTTTATCTTATATGAATTGTTTTATGATGCCATGTTGTTTAAGAATTCCATTTTTATTACATGGGTTACTCTATGATGTATGGTTTATGATTATGTGGCACACATAAGAAAGGATTCATTATAAGATGGGTGGGACCTATATCTTCCTCCAATGCATTGGGTAAAGATTTTATATCTCATGAGATAGACATGGCTGGAACGGTAGGTTATACCGGTTTAGTGAAACAGGACTGGAACGAGGGTGACTCGGTTCAGAAAGGGACTTTGTCCACTAAGATAGTCTTGGAAATGAGTCATGACTAACAAGAAATGATTTTCCATGATTATGTGTGCATGCCACAAAGTTTCAAGTTTCATGTTATGATTATGGGGATCTCATTTTCACTTCTATGATTTGTTCCATGTTAAGATATTATGATCTCTTTTGTAGGTTATGATTTTCAAAAAGATATGATATGATTTTTATTCCATTTATTTGCCCTTGCTGAGCATTTGAGCTCACCCTTTTATGTTTTCTTTTCCCCAGGATATAAAGAAAGGTTTTAGGTAAAAAAAAGGGAAGATCTTTATGGGAGATATTGAAGATCTTTCACCACGATTAGAAGATTACGTTCCGAGTTTCCAAAGACACTAAACTATTACGATCCTTGTGTGTGTGTTTTTGTTATGTACTAAGTATTCCGCAAAAGTAATGTAATGTCCATGTACGTCAAGCTTCGGGTCTCTATAGTATATGTATGGGCATATACCTAAGTAGGGTTGGTTGATACATCAGGATTGTATCTTTCTTCTATGGTTTATCCTTCATGGATTCTGGGAGACCTTCAGGGGTCTTGGGGTCCCTACTGAGTATCGTTATACTCACCCCTGCACAGGCTATACCCGCACTTCGTTGTGTTGGTTGCAAACGATGGACAACACTGATCGAGGTAGAGAGTTGTAGAGCTGGGCGGTAACTGGAGGTGGACCACTTGGCGAGACGTACATGGAGCAGACGGGCGGACCTGGGGTGCTGAGGAGGCCATTTGTACCCACCCTTCTGGTGGGATTCCCGAAGGATGACTCAGTAGTTGTTGTTTTACCTTTCTGTAGTTGTACTAGCTTTTCAGTTGTTTGTACTTTACTATTGGGCTTGTATTTCCGGCCCCCTTCCCTTTCAGCACTTTCTTTTGTATATAGTTTTACTTAGTGTTTACTTCCAGTTTCATACTATGTTGTTTTTGTTTACTTATTAAAGTTAATGCCTTCCATTTTTATCGGGATTACGCCTTTGTTGCTAGTCGCCAGCCCCTGGCCTATGGAAGGCGGGCTTGGGGTAGTCACGGCATGGGCCTCGAGGAAGGGTCGTGACAAATTGGAATCAGAGGAGTCAGTTCTACCGCATAACTCAGGACTCTGATCATTCTTTTCTGTGAAGAAATAGTTTTAAGAGTATTGAGTGTGGTTTTCAGACCAGGGAGTCTAGTGTTGGTGCGGCGGCCGACGTATCCATACATCAGGACCTTGACCTCTGATTTCTGACTCAGCGCATGAAAACACTGATTGCGTGTGTGTTTCAAGAGTTTCCTTTGTTGTTACTTTGTGTCAACTCACCAGGTATATTGTTTTAACCATGTCTCACATGTTTCTTTTTGGGATGGCCCCACGAAGGTAGCTAGCTAGGGTTCTGAGTTACGTATGAGATGTTAGCCCACCGAGCGACGAGGCCTCGGTGTAGGGCCTCATCACAGCGGAGGTACCAGCTGTACCACTACCCGCTGGGCCACTGATACCACCATCACCAGCAGCGGAGAGTGCATGCCATCTGAGTGTGTTGCGTGAGTTCCAGCGCCAAAGGTCACCCAGGTTCCAGGGAGATATGGACCCACAGGCAGTTGAGGATTGGCTGGAGGCTGTTGTGGGAGTTTTCATATTGGTAGGGACCCTAGCCGATCTCATGGTGATCCTTGTCGCGAGTCTTCTACATGCGGCAGCAGGCAGATGGTGGAGCCTGATGCTCCAGGTGCATGATGAAGCATCATTTCTCTGGACAAACTTCGAGAGTCTCTTCAGCTCAGAGTTTGTTCCAGCCACCCTTCGTGCGGTGTGGATTCAAGAGTTACTTCATCTGCAGTAGGGCAGTATGACAATAGCTCAGTACTCAGCGATGTTCACCTACCTCTCGCACTACTCCACGGATATGGTATGGGACCCGTTCTTCAGGGCCCGGACCTTTGAGCAGGGACTCAGGCATGAGATCAGGGCTTCGATGATTCCCCTCAGCATTTTGACGCATGCGTGAGTGCTGGAGCTAGCCCTTCTAGTGGAGAGTTTCCTTTCCGAGCAGACACCAGCAGTGAGACCCGCCACAGGGCGACACGTAGCGTAGTCTTCTGTAGCCGGCAGTAGATAGATTTCGTAGAGGCCCAAGAGGACCAGTCCATCAGGTGGGAGACCCTAGGATACATGATCGGTTGTGCGGGGCACATGAGACAGAGCCAGCTATATGAGGAGCAGGCAGTACTATGCATGCGGTGGGCAGAGCCACATGGCTTGAGACTGTCTGACTCTTCATGCAGATGAGCAGCAGAAAGTAGAGGGACCTCCAAGGTAGAGGCAGAGGTTCAACCGTGGTGGTCCACCAGGAGCAGGCGGACGTGGCAGAGGAGCTGGCCGAGCAGTGAGTGGTGGATGACGTTTTGAGGCTCTACCACTACCACCACCAAGAGGTCCACCCCGACCATAGGGAGCTGGCAGACAGAGGCGGGCTCAGCTCCAGGCAGTCGAGGCCTATGACCACGGGACACCTGAGATGATTTGAGGTACTATCTGTGTCTACTCCACCCTTTCTACAGTACTTATAGACATAGGTGTGAGTCATTCTTTTATTTCCACTGCCCTTGTTCGGAGCTCGGAGGTTCTGATAGAGCCGTTGGCTCGATCCTTACGATTAGAGACTCATACGGGAGCAGACTCGACGATTACACACTGGTGCCGGCAGTGTGAGCTTACTCTAGGAGGCGAGAGCTTCAGCTGGGGTCTTCTGGTAGCGGTGTCGAGGCCTTACGATGTCATATTGGGTATGGACTAGTTATCCACAGCTCATGCCCAGATTGACTGTATTAGGCACAAAGTGTGGTGTATCCGCACGGATGGGACTAGGTTCACCTTCACCAGCAAGAATGGAGCCTTTGCAGTGCAGGATGGACTTACATAGAGGAGTGGGCAGCCGATCACACATCAGTTGGCTAGTCTCATCCTCGGAGTGGTTGATGTGCAGAGTCCGAGTTTTCCTATTGTGGTGGATCAGTACGTGGATGTTTTCCCTGACGATATTTCAGGACTACCTCCTCATAGAGAGTTAGACCTCTACATTGACATGTACCCCGGGACGGCACTGATATCTACTCCAACATATCGGATGGATCCCGCTGAGCTTCGTGAGCTGCGGGTATAGCTGGAGGACTTGCAGGGGAAGGGATTTATCCGACCCAGTGTTTCACCCTAGGCATCTCTGATTTTGTTCGCCAAGAATGCGGATGGGAGCTTGTAACGACCCGAAATTTTGAATAAATTTTGTTTCCTAACTTTATGTGTTATTTTATTTTATACTCAACAAAACTATTTCATTTAATAAAATGAGTATAATTAAAATAAGACCATTGGGTTTTGATTGTTAAATGATCGTTGTTCAATAATACCGTTGGAAACTAAATGTTGCGATTATTTTCTATAAATACAAGTGATCTTGATTAATTAATATAGAAAGAAGATTAGATGGCCCCATCCAGTAGTCTCGGGCCGATCGAAGCCCATCTGACAGAACTCGGGAAGGAGGTGGCACCTTTGGGATTTTCTCTGGACCAAACCCAAGCTGAACTTCATCGTGTGAAGCTGGAATGGAATCGCCTTCGTGAGAAGTTCAAGCTGATAGAAATCACTACTCGAGCAATGTTGGCCGAGCCGCCCCAAGATTATATCACCCTAGCACACCTTACTCTTAGGTCCTATGCTGGTGTTATAAGGGGTTATGTAACGAGACCGTAACTTCCTTGTGTAATCCTTTGATTTAAATAAAAATTGTGATTTCTTATGATGATGAATCTTGTGAATTTTTAAATGTCCAGATAAATATAGAATGCATATTATTGATGAATTTTAGAAAAAGGAAATTTTAAAAATATTTATGTAAACCCTAAATAAATAATAATGTGTAATGATTTTCAAAAAATGATCTTCTACAGTTATGTTCAGTAAGAAATTTAGAGTCTAATAAGATCAACTTAATTTTTGATGAATAGTAATTTATGAATAGTGATTTTATGCTTAGGATTAGTAATGTGACCAAATGGATTAGTAATATCACTTAAGGAAAGTATTAATATAATTTAGGCACCTTGATTAAGTAATGTGATTCAATAAAATAGGTAAATAACTGTTTTAGAAATTATTGGTTAAGTATTAGTTTTTTAAGGTGAATAGTGTTTTTTATTTAAAAACTAAATTAAAAATATTTAGAAAATTATTTTCATAAAATGGAGCTCATTTTTGAAATCAGAGCATCAATATTTGGTTAAGGTGAATTTTTGGGGTTTTTCTGAGAAAGTTGAATTTTCAGTGAATAGTGTTTTTATTTAAAAATTAAATTAAAAATATTTAGAAAATTATTTTCATAAAATGGATCTCATTTTTGAAATCAGAGCATTGATATTTGGTTAAGGTGAATTTTTGGGATTTTTCTGAGAAAGTTGAATTTTCAGTGAATAGTGTTTTTTATTTAAAAATTAAATTAAAAATATTTAGAAAATTATTTTCATAAAATGGAGCTAATTTTTGAAATAAGAGCATCGATATTTGGTTAAGGTGAAATTTTGGGATTTTTCTAAGAAAGTTTAATTTTCTGTGAATAGTGAAAATATAGTTTTTGAGTTTCGGGTGTTTAATGACATCATTAAGGATGTATTAATTATGAAATAATTCTGGTCAACTTATGAATAGTAAGATAAGGTATGAGGTGTCCCAAGTGGCCAATACCATGGGCAAATACCATGGTCAAGCCCATGGTTTTTCCAATACCACTGATGAGGTGTCCCTTGGCAATTAATGTTTTGTCCCCTCACTTCTCCTATAAATACCAAGCTTTTTCCTCATTCATTTCATTTCAAAATACTCCCCAACAAAGTTCTGGTCTCTTTACCTCCGAAGGAGTCCCCCCAAGGTTCCCTCAAGCCTCCCAAGGTCCCGACCTTCAAGCTTTTGAAGTTACTCTTCAAGGTAAGGGATCCTACCTCTCTCTTTCTTTTCATGTATTCTCATTTATGTCATTTATTTTAAGCTCGATGTTCTTATGTTGGGGATGTTATTTTATATTCATTATATTGTCTTTTTCATGTTCATATGATTAGAGACC
Organism: Viscum album; assembly: GCA_963277665.1. Taxonomy (NCBI): domain Eukaryota; kingdom Viridiplantae; phylum Streptophyta; class Magnoliopsida; order Santalales; family Viscaceae; genus Viscum; species Viscum album. The sequence goes on along the minus strand of OY728137.1, from coordinate 296,551,603 downwards.
CCCTCTTGCTCTCATCAATTCATTTTAAGAATTTTTAAGTGGCACCGTTAGGCTGCAGAATTTTTGTAAGGGATTCTTTCACCCTTCTCATTTTCAAGTTCTATTTTCATGTCAAGTCTTTCAAGTTTCTTTTTATTATGTTGGGGTATGATCTCTATATCCATAATACTTTTCTTTTATTTTCATATGATGAGAGACCCTATTTTATCTCATCAATTCATTTTTTGAAGTTTTAAGTGACACCGTTAGGCTGCCGAATTTTCATAAGAGAAATCTTATTTTTGTCTTCCTTCCATGTTTTACATTTCATATGGTATGTCTTTAAAATTTCATTAAAATGTTCTTATATCCTTTATATTATTTATCTATACTGTTTTATAGATCATTTATGAGTGGATGACCCATGTCCCATCTCTTTTCAATATTTTCTAAAACCCTATAACATAGCCGTTGTGCTGCAGAATTTTCATCTCAAAATGTCTCTCTCTTTTTCCCAAATTATTTTATTTTATTAAGTGAATATTAAATCTCTTTCTGCTACAGGGGTATTCACATACATATCAAAACATTCTACTTTAATTCTGTGATTTACATACATGAAACTTGCTTTCCTTTTCCGTGGGTTTAAAGTGACATAAAGATCATGTCTTTAAAGCAGTTTTTAAATTTTTATGATTATGAAATGAAACCAATTTCTTTTATGCTATATGGGTTATTTATTAAATGTTTCATGATGATATATGTGGATCACATGATAATAAATACAAATTAAGGGTTCGCCCTGATAGCGATCCAATGCATTGGGTAAAGACTTAATCTCTAGAGATGACCATTTTAACGATACCTTGGTGAATAACCTTGGTAATTTTTTTAATGACACCTTGGGGAAGGACCTTGGTGATACGAAAATGATTCTCTATGTTAAATGTTGTAGCCACATCTTCAAGTTATGAAACACGTTATTTTTATTATGATATGCCTCATGATCTCTTTCTCATGCATTGAAGTTATTTATTATGACTTTATTGATGTATCTCAAGTTCACATGTAAAATGTTTCTCTTGTTTCCCTTACTAGACCTTCTGCTCACCCTTTCCTTTGATGTATGCTCCCAGGTTATGAGAAGCTATAATGAACTTAGGATTAAAAATGAAGAATCCTTGCAAGTGTTTTAAAAGAATGTTTTACGTTGTTCTCATGTTTTATGTTGCTGATTTCCAAGACACTAGACTTTAAAGATCCTCTGTTTGTAAAATGTAATGAAATGTTATGTAATAAAAAGGCAGGATGATATAGTTGGTATCAAAGGATAGTTTAGTTATTTATGGAAATTAGGATATGAAAACTTTAGGAATAACCCTATAAAAAAGTTTAAATATAGGAAATCTTCTTGGTATTTTGGTGAGTATTGAGTAAGTGGTTTATCAGGAAAATACATCTTTGTCTGGATACGAGCATGTAGAGGTGGCTCTGGCACAGATGTACATATGGGTAAAACCTGAAAACACCGCTTTGATCTTGACTCGAACGGGAACTAGCACATGACAACGGGCTTTTTCGCACTCTTGGTTACGACACTCCCGGGGGATATGTTTGGTTAATCGCAAGCTTTTTATGAATCATTATGAAGGAATTATAGAATAATGTAATTTGTCTAAGAATGAAGTTTTAAGACATAAAAACCTTTTTAGTTAAAAGATTCATAAATAAAATTAGTTTCTTAATAAGGATTCATTATTTTATAAAATTTTCCCCATCGTCTAGGAATACGTTGACGTATTTCTTAAGCAGTTACCCGGACCTCCCCAGAAAGAGAGGTAGAGTTCTCTATTGAACTCATACCTGGATCTCATCCGATGTCAAAGACCCCCTAAAGGATGGAAAATGTGGAGCTAGAGGAATTAAAGAAACAACTTCGAGATCTTTTGGAGAATGGGTTTATCCAACCAAGTGTGTCTCCTTGAGGAGCACCAATTCTCTTTGTGAAGAAGAAGGATGTATAGATGTAGCTATTCATTGATTATAGAGAACTGAATGGGATCATAGTGAAGAAAAAATAATCTCTTCCAAGAATTGATGACTTATTTGACCAACTTTGTGGGACTCAATTCTTCTCTACGATTGATCTTTGTTCTGTCTATCATCAATTGAGGGTGAAGAATAATGATATTCCAAAAACTTCCTTCCAATCAAGATATGTGCATTATGAGTTTTTTGTTATTCCCTTCGGATTGACTAATGCACCAACTACTTTTATGAATCAAGAATAAGTTGATTTTGGAAACTTATGTTTTATCAAATGGATATCCTTTGTATAGGAAAATTATTTGGTGATTAAATGATAAAGGTTATTTTGGACGATGTTTTCTCTTTTGGAGTAATATATGCCTAAGGGAAATAAAATACTACAGGATTTATTTTGAGGAGGAATGGTTGAATTTTTTTTTAGAATTTATGTATTTATTGTGTACATATGGTGATTTGGGTTATTTCTAGAAAATGATGAACGTAGAATAGAGAATATGTGAATAGGTTAATTACACTTTAGTATGATACTTTAATAGTAGTTGATGTTATTTGGTGATAAATGTTAAGATTTATTGGGGAAGACTATGTGATTAAATCCTTCTGAGTTTTTGATTCCAATCTTAGTTTGGTTTTTTCTGAAGAATTTTAAGGATGGTTGTGTATTGAATGGTCTTTCTGGAACTTTGGGTACTTTTGTTGAATTTTGGAGATTAATAGTCATATTTCTTTTATATAGGATTATCCTTTTTAGGGATTATATGATCTCGTACTAACCTTTTTAGTTTTAGTTGATGACTAAAGACAAGGGAAAATATAGTTATTCTTTTGTGGATTATGTGATTCACTAGAAGATGATTCTTGTGCTTTTGATGAGACAAATTCTTTTTGAATGCTCATTGCTTGGAGAAAATATTAGTCTTGGTGGAAACTTATTAAGGGATGAAACTCTACTTGAAGGTAAATATATTTCCTTATGTTTTTATTATATATAGTAAATGAATTCCTCTAAATTATAAAAAGGAACGTAAAACAAAAACATTTTTGGTTTATATTTCCTACTGGGTAATCAAAGACCGTTTAACACATCTTAATTTTGTGATCTTCTTGTGGTTAATTTTCTCCTAATCATGTTTTCTATCACTCTCCATCAGAACTTGACCCTTTTTTTTCTCTTCCATATCCATGTTTTCCTACATGGAATCCTAGCATGGGTTAACTTGGGTGACCTTTGTACTTCCCTTTCTTTCTTTTAAAGTAATAGTTTTACTGACTATTTTCCAATGTGATACTTTCAACAAAATTTCCAAGCCCAATTTTAAAATTGTGAGGACACAATTTCTTAAGGGGGGAAGATTGTAACGACCCAAAATTTTAAATAAATTTTGTTTCCTAACTTTGTGTGTTATTTTATTTTATACTCAACAAAACTATTTCATTTAATAAAATGAGTATAATTAAAATAAGACAGTTGGGTTTTGATTGTTATATGATCTTTGGTCAATAATACCTTTGGAAACTAAATGTTGCGATTATTGTCTATAAATACAAGAGATCTTGATTAATTAATATAGAAAGAAAATTTGATGGCCCCATCCAGTTGTCTCGGGCCGATCGAAGCCTATATGACAGAACTTGGGAAGGAGGTAGCACCTTTGGGATTTTCTCTGGACCAAACCCAAGCCGAACTTTATCGTGTGAAGCTGTAACAGAATCGCCTTTGCAAGAAGTTCGAGCTGATAGAAATCACTACTTGGGAAATGTTGGTCGAGCCGCCCTAAGATTTTATCACCCTAGCACACCTTACTCTTAGGTCCTATGCTGGTGTTATAAGGGGTTATGTAACGAGACCGTAACTGCCTTGTGTAATCTTTTGATTTAAATAAAAATTTTGATTTCTTTTTATGATGAAGTTTTTGAATTTTCAAATATACGGATAAATATAGTATGCATATTATTGATGAATTTTAGAAAAAGGACATTTTAAAAATATTTATGTAAACCTTAAATAATTAATAATGTGTAATGATTTTCAAAAAATGGTCTTCTACAGTTATGTTTAGTAAGAAATTTAGAGTTTATTAAGATCAACTTAATTTTTTGATAAATATTAATTTATGAATAGTGATTTTATGCTTAGGATTAGTAATGTGACCAAATGGATTAGTAATCCCACTTAAAGAAAGTATTAATATAATTTAGACACTTTGATTAAGTAATGTGATTCAATAAAATAGGTAAATAACTGTTTCAGAAATTATTGGTTAAGTATTAGTTTCTTTCAGGTGAATAGTGTTTTTTATTTAAAAATTAAATTAAAAATATTTAGAAAATTATTTTCATAAAATGGAGCTCATTTTTGAAATCAGAGCATCGATATTTGGTTAAGGTGAATTTTTGGGATTTTTCTAAGAAAGTTGAATTTTCAGTGAATAGTGTTTTTATTTAAAAATTAAATTAAAAATATTTAGAAAATTATTTTCATAAAATGGATCTCATTTTTGAAATCAGAGCATCGATATTTGGTTAAGGTGAATTTTTGGGATTTTTCTGAGAAAGTTGAATTTTCAGTGAATAGTGTTTTTTATTAAAAAAATTAAATTAAAAATATTTAGAAAATTATTTTCATAAAATGGAGCTCATTTTTGAAATCAAAGAATCGATATTTGGTTAAGGTGAAATTTTGGGATTTTTCTGAGAAAGTTGAATTGTTGGTGAATAGTGAAAATACAGTTTTTGAGTTTCGGGTGTTTAATGACATCATTAAAGATGTATTAATTATGAAATAATTCTGGTCGACTTATGAATAGTAAGATAAGGTATGAGGTGTCCCAAGTGGCCAATACCATGGGAAAATACCATGGGCAAGCCCATGGTTTTGCCAATACCACTGATGAGGTGTCCCTTGGCAATTAATGCTTTGTCCCCTCACTTCTCCTATAAATACCAAGCCTTTCCCTCATTCATTTCATTTCCAAATCCTCCCCCAACGAATTTTTGGTCTCTTTACCTCCCAAGGAGTCCTCCCAAGGTTCCCTCGAGCCTCCCAAGGTCTCGACCTTCAACCTTTTGAAGTTACTCTTCAAGGTAAGAGATCCTACCTCTCTCTTTCTTTTCATGTATTCTCCTTTATGTCATTTATTTTAAGCTTCATGTTCTTATGCTGGGGATGTTATTTTATATTCATCCTACTTTTCTTTTCATTTTCATATGATTAGAGACCCCCTCTTTCTCTCATCAATTCATTTTAAGAATTTTTAAGTGGCGTCGTTAGGCTGCAGAATTTTTGTAAGGGATTCTTTCACCCATCTCATTTTCAAGTTCTATTTTCATGTCAAGTCTTTCAAGTTCCTTTTTATTATGTTGGGGTATGATCTCTATATCCATCATACTGTTCTTTTATGTTTATATTATGCGAGACCCTATTTGATCTCATCAATTCATTTTTTGATGTTTTAAGTGACGTCGTTAGGCTGCCGAATTTTCATAAGAGAAATCTTATTTTTGTCTTCCTTCCATGTTTTACATTTCATATGGTATGTCTTTAAAATTTCATTAACATGTTCTTATATCCTTTATATTCTATCCCTATATTGTTTTATGGATCATTTATGAGTGGATGACCCATATCCCCTCTCTTTTCAATATTTTCTAAAACCTTGTAACATAGTCGTTATGCTGCAGAATTTTCGTCTCAAAATGTCTCTCTCTTTTTCTCAAATTCTTTTATTTTATTAAGTGAATATTAAAGATATTTCTCCTATGGGGGTATTCACATACATATCGAAACTTTCTATTTTAATTCTGGGATTTACATACATGAAACCTGCTTTCCTTTTCCGTGGGTTTAAAGTGACATAAAGATCATGTCTTTAAAGAAGTTTTTAAATTTTTATGATTATGAAATGAAACCCATTTCTTTTATGCTATACGGGCTATTTATGAAATATTTTATGATGATATATGTGGCTCACATGATAATAAAGACAAATTAAGGGTGCACCCTGATAGCACTCCAATGCATTGGGTAAAGACTTAATCTCCAGAGATGGTCATTTTAACGATACCTTGGTGAATAACCTTGGTAATTTTTTTTAATGAAACCTTGGGGATGGACCTTGGTGATACGGAAATTATTGTCTATGTTAAATGTTGTAGCCACATATTCAAATTATGAAACACGTTATTTTTATTATGATATGCCTTCTGATCTCTTTCTCATGCCTTAAAGTTATTTATCATGACTTTATTGATATATCTCAAGTTCATATGTAAAATGTTTCTCTTGTTTCCCTTACTGGGCCTTCTGCTCACCCTTTCCTTTGATGTATGCTTCCAGGTTATGAGAAGCTGTAATGAACTTAGGGTGAACAATGAAGAATCCTTGCAAGTGGTTTAGAAGAATGTTTTATGTTGTTCTCATGTTTTATGTTCCTGATTTCCAAGACACTAGACTTTAAAGATCCTCTGTTTGTAAAATGTAATGAAATGTTATGTAATAAAAAGTCGGGATGCTATAGAGCTTGAGACTGTGTGTTGACTAACATCGTCTGAACCAGGTGACCATGAATAACAAGTACCCACTTTCGAGGATAGAAGACATCTTTGATTAGATCAAGGGAGCGCGATGGTTCTCGAAGATAGACCTCGGGTTAGGCTATCACCAGCTCAGAGTTCGAGATGAGGTTGTGCATAAGATGGCCTTCAGGTGTCGGTATGGCCACTACGAGTTCTTGGTTATGCCCTTCAGCGTAACCAACACTCCAGCAGTGTTTATGAGTCTCATGAATAGGATCTTCCAGCCTTACCTCGATCGCTTTGTCATAGTCTTCATCAATGACATACTGATTTACTTGACTACTGAGGAGGATCACACCTACCATTTACGGGTAGTACTGGACACACTCCGAGAGCACCAGCTTTATGGTAAGCTCTCGAAGTGCTAGTTTTGGATTTGAGAGGTTCACTTCTTGGGACACGTCATCTCAGAGGCTGGAGTTGAAGTGGATCCAGCGAAGATCGAGGCAGTACTTGCTTGGGAGCCACCCAGGAGCGTGACGGAGGTACAGAGTTTTCTGGGACTGGTTGGGTACTATCATATAGATTTGTGCCAGACTTTTCCAGATTTGCAGCACCACTTTTGGCATTGACGAAGAAGGGGAAACCCTTCATGTGGTCAGAGAGATGCCAGCAGAGCTTTCAAGAGATGAGGTAGAGGTTGACCAGTGTGCCCATCTTGAGACTACTGGAGGAGGGTGTTGGATACGTAGTTTACTATGACGCATCAAGGACCTGACTTGGGTGTGTCCTGATGCAGGATCGAGCAGTGATCGCTTATGATTCAAGGCAGTTGGGACAACACAAGCAGAACTATGCTACCCATGACATGGAGCTAGCAGCAGTGGTCTTCGCCTTGAAGATGTGGCGACACTATCTGATGGGCGAGCGTTTTACAGTCTACTTTGTCCACCAGAGTCTCGGGTACATTTTCTCGCAGAAGGACCTGAACCTGAGACAGCGACGATGTCTCGAGTTCCTCTAGAACTACGACTTTGAGATAGTCTATACTCCTGGGAAGGGGAACATTGTAGCAGATGCTCTCAGCAGAAGATCAGGCATTCAGCTACTAGGAGAGGCGATGGAGCAGCTAGCCGCATTGTAGATATCCTTTGTGGATAGAGACGGAGCAGCCTTTCTGTAGTCTCTCACAGTCACTCCTCCACTTCTTCAGCAAATCAAGGAGGCACAACATGGGGACGTTGACTGTGAGACTCGACGTGCTCAGATATCCACAGGTCAGGCACCTGATGGACTTTCTAAAGGTGGGGAGCATGTCATCCTATTCAGAGGACGTACCATGGTACTAGTTGCACTACAATAGGATGTGTTGAGGGAATTCCACACTTCCCCTCTAGCGGTACATCCAAGGGTCATGACTCTATCTGGGTGATCGTAGACAGACTCACCAAGTCGGCCCACTTCCTACCAATCAGAGGGCAGGGATCAGAAAAGAGCCTGGGACGCCTCTACGTACAGGATATCGTACGGATTCATGTTGTTCCATTGATGATCATCTCCGATCTAGATGCCCGTTTTACTTTCGGGCTATGGAAGGGGTTGTAAGAGGCTTTTGGGACGTAGCTTTGCTTGAGCACCGCCTTCCATCCTCAAACGGATGGCCATACTGAGAGGACCATTCAGACTCTCGAGGACATGCTCTGTTCATGTGTCCTTGACTTTGGTCGCAGCTGGGAGGATCACTTGTCATTGGTAGAGTTTGCGTATAACAATAGCTACCACTCTACCATCGGGATGGAACCTTACGAGGCACTATACGGCCAACCTTGCAGATCGCCTCTATGCTGGACTGACCCATGGGATTCAGAACTTATAGGACTAGAGATGGTGCAGGCTTCGACGGAGAAGGTACAGATCATCCAGTAGCGGATGAAGACTGCACAAAGCAGACAAAAGTCCTATGCTGATAGGAGACGGAGACCACTGGAGTTCGAGGATGGCGACCACATATTCCTATGGGTCTCACCTTGATGAGGTCTATGGAGATTTGGCAGAGGCGGAAAGTTATCTCCGTGATTCATCGAAGCGTTCCAGGTCCTCAGCAGAGTAGGCGAGGTGGCTTACTGCCTGGCTCTTCCACCTCAGTTGCACCAGGTGTACGACGTCTTCCATGTATCTCAGTTGAGGAGATATGTGCACGACTCTTCCCACATCATCGACCATGGGGAGTTGGACATTGATTATGGGGTGACATTCACGGAGGTTCCAATGGAGATTGAGGATCGACAGGAGCGGGTCCTGCGTGGACGGTCGATTCCTCTGGTGCGCATTCGCTGGCAGCACGGGAACCTCCAGGAGAGCACATGGGAGCAGGAGGCTCAGATGCGTGCTCAGTACCCTCATTTGTTCCCTTAGTGTGCGTTGTAGCTTACGGGAACGTAAATCCCTGAGGTGGGGAGAATGTAAAGACCCGGAAATTCCGTGGAATTTTTTTTTCTTAAATACATGGGAATTTTATGAGTCTGCAGTTTCTAACGGCGCCTGATTCTGAGACCCGTTGTGCCCGGAATCAATTTCTGAAGTTTTTTTTGGGTATGTTCAGTAAACGTATGTGCGGGATTTTATATCTTTTGAACCGGTGCTCGGAATTGAAATTCGAGGACACCGATGAACTCGCAGCGCCGGTATTCTCTTAAGGAGACCTTTATCACAATTGCGTTTTATCGAGGATGGAAGTTATTTTTTGGGGATTCATAATAAATTAAATAAAAATTATGTGTGACATAATTTTTATTTAGGTGGTGGTTAATTTCTCCAAAGGGAAGTTGGAGGTGGGGCCCATCCCCACATAACCTCCCATGGGAGGATATTATGTGGTGGGGCCCACACGAGCATCAAACTCCTCAACTCCCTTGAACCCCCCTTCCCCCTTTAACTCTTGAGCTCCCAAATTAATGGTGGAGCCTCTCCACCTTCCCTCTTAATGTGGCAACTCACTCTCTCAATTAATTAACTAAGCATGCAATTAATTAATTGGATCTTCTATTTTGAATTATTTTTAATTCATTATGTGAGCATAATAATATGTGTTATATTATTATGGTTGGCATATTTTTCCTTGGTTGGGGGAGAATTAGTGGAGCATTGGTGAACCCTTAGAGGAACAATATCCTCTCGACAAAGAATGCCATTTCCACCGAAGAACGATGATGCGTCTCCTTCCTTTCCAACCAGGACAAGATAGGGAAGACCTCACCCGCAAAGAACGCTGCCAATAACAACGTCATTCCTCCCGACGTTGACGGAACGACATCCGTCTTCCGCGACTCATCAACTTTCAACGATAAATAAGTGGTAGGGGGTTTTGATTATTTTAATGTACAAATTGTACCCTCATTCCTCGTTGTTTGTTTGCGATCGTTGGTGGCCACTTGTTATCGCCTAATGCAGAGGGTGCAGGCCGAACCAACACAGCCCAACGCCCCTCCATTGGTTTTTGTTGATTGACGTCGGAGGCGAAGCCGAAAGGGCACGATGTCGTCGCACCACGCTGGAGAAGAACCACGGGGTGGAAGAGGTGGCGGCGTCAGCGACCGAAGGCGGCGGTGGGGTCGGCGACCGGAGGTGGAGGCGGCAGCGCCGGCCACACGCCGGCCGCGTGGAGGGAGACCAGCGACCGCTCGGGCCACCCAGACCGTGGGATAACCGGTCAGTCCGTGTGTAGGAGCCGTGGTGCACGAAGGCGCCGCGTGGAGGGAGACTGCGGCCCGCAACCGTGGGCCGCTCGGCTGGAAGAACCGGTCAGCCACCTGTCGGCCGGGATGGAAAAACTGCGGCACCCGCAGGTGCCTCGCGGAGGAGGACCGCAGACCGCAACCACGGGCCGATCTGCTGGGCCAACCGGCCAGACACCTTTCGGTCGGGCTAGAGAACTGCGGCGCCCGCAGGCGCCATGTGAGGAGAACCGCGGCCCGCAATGTTGACCGTGTGCGCCGGACCGAATCGGCCGGCTACGGCCGGCCGGGAAGAAGAGGAGGCAGCGCCACTTGGCGCCGCCAGGAAAACCGGACCGGCCCACCGTAGGTGGTTCATGCCCCACCGGGTCGGGCCGACCCCCAGCCGGGTCGAGCCGACCCACCAGCCCACTGGGCTTGACGGGTCGGGCCTGTCTTCGCTTAAATACGAATATCTCCTAGACCACACGTCCGATTGACACGCCGTCAGTTGCATTGGGACCCTCGCGACGAGGCGGTCCTTTTGGGATACTTTAAGTAAGTTTTGTACAAATTTGGAAAATGGACGGGTTTGGATCGAGCGTAAATCCAACCGGGCCCCTGGAACGAAAATGCCAATAACTCTCAGACCGGGCATCCGATTGACGCACCGTTTTTTGCGTTGGGTTCATTTTGATGAGATAGAACTACATGATACATCAACTCAGGACTTTGTGATAGTTGATGTATCGACACTTGGATCGAGAAGAGGACCCTCCCGGAATCGAGCGTGTTGTGTGCGGCAACCCTAGGGTTGGCTACGACGATACTATACCAGAATCCTCTGTGGGTTCGACAGCAATGACTACTATACTAGAAGCCTCCGTGGGTTCAACAGCGATGAATATTGTACTGGAATCCTCTGTGGGTTCGACAGTGATGACTACTGAACCGGGATCCTCCGTGGGTCCGACAGTTCTGACTTCTGTTCCTGTATCCTGTGTGGGTCCAACAGAATAGCTGGTCCTATATCCTATGTGGGTCTGACATCTTAGCTGGTCCTGTATCCTCTGTGGGTCTGACAGCTTAGATGAATCAGTGACTGCATCTAATCATCTCTATCACTCTACGAAAGATGTATACCTGTGTGAGCTGAGTCTTGACTTTCAATCATTAATCTTCGAGGTGATTGATTTTACTTCCTGTGTGGACTGGGTTGTACTTAGGCTCGAGAGTTGGAGCCGAACTGTGATTGATAACTTAGGTATATGTATGGGCATATACCTAAGTAGGGTTGGTTGATACTTCGTGATTGTATCTTTCTTCTGTGGTTTATCCTTCGTGGATTCTAGGAGACCTTCAGTGGTCTCGAGGTCCCTACTGAGTATCATTATACTCACCCCTACACGGGCTATGCCCGCACATCGTTGCGTTGGTTGCAGACGACGGACAGCACTGATCGAGGTAGAGAGTTGTAGAGCTGGACAGTAACCGGAGTTGGACCACTTGGCGAGACATACACGGAGTGGACGGATAGACCTGGGGTGCTGAGGAGGACATTTGTACCCACCCTTCAGGTGGGATTCCCGGAGGACGACTCAGTAGTTGTTGTTTTACCTTTCTGCAGTTGTACTAGCTTTTCAGTTGTTTGTACTTTACTGTTGGGCTTGTATTTCCGTCCCCCTTCCCTTTCAACACTTTCTTTTGTATACAGTTTTACTTAGTGTTTACTTCCAGTTGCATACTATGTTGTTTTTGTTTACTTATTAAAGGTAATGTCTTCTCTTTTTATCGAGATTACGCCTTTGGTGTTAGACTCCAGCCCCTGGCCTATAGAAGGCGATCTTGGGGTAGTCACGGCACGGGCACCGAGGACAGGTCGTGACATAAATTTTAGGAATAAATCATCCAATAAAGAAGTTTTTTATTTAATGAAGTAGTTTTACTTAATGAAAAAATATGAACTATAATGTAGAATAGATAAATAGTAGAATAAGGTAACTTAGAAAATAATGGTCAATAAATATAACTCAAGACCAAAATGGAAAGAAAATTGACATAAGAAACCAATTATGACTTTGTTATCTTTGAAATAAAAAATATAAAAAGGTATAACATTAGATGGATTTGTAAATACATTTTATTTCACTAAAATTATGATAAAATACATCCATGTTTAATATTTATATCACAAAAATGGAACAAGTGGTGAATAAAAAAACATATCTCAATGAAATAAAATTGAGATATGGAAACCCTTTTGAACATAATAATCCATGAAGTATGTAGCATTTGAAAAGGGTTTTATGTTATAGAAATGTAAATCCCATAAAATAATCTGTATTTTCAAAATAATACAATCATTTGGTATAACAAAACCATCTTATAAGAATAAATTTCAAGAACAATTATAACTCAATGAATGAAAATTGAGTTAAGAAAACTCTTAACAGTAATCTCGCTTAGTCAAATGTTCTCTAACCTCCTATATAAAAAAATAAATATATTAATCACATATTTTATAACCTTTTTAAAACCTATAACAATTTATAAATTTCATCTATAAACATTTATTACAAATATATTAGTTATTTATATTTTATTTTCATCATCAGATGTTATTAGATTCGATTGTTTGTTTAGTATTAGTTTTGTAATTGCGATGTTAATTATTATTTATAGATTCAATGTTAATAATTATCAGATCATTATAGGTACTAGAATAGATGTTTTAAAATAATTTATATTTTTCTAATTTCATTTCATAATTATTTTAGTTATGATTTGTGACGACAAAATTGGTAATGAGCTTGTTTCAGTAATTTATAACTAATAAAAGGGGAATCACAATAATAATAAGTTAAATATTAATATAACCATTCCATAACCATAAATAAAACATTATTTTCTTAATTATTTCTAATAACACCATTATTTAAGTTCTATATTCATACATGATATAAATTTATATCATTATTCAAGTAGGTGGTTAAACCAACCCAAACAAGAATAAAATAAAATTTATGGGTGGGTATGGTTAAGAAAGTGATTCTTTTAGAATAATATCATTATTACATAATCATATTTATATTATTTATATGTTTTTAAGGTTTTTAATTTTTTTTAAATATTTTTTTATAAATAAATAAATACTAGATGAAAAATAAAATATGTCAATTTCATGGAGGTTGTATTCCGCATGTACGCACGAGCAACGCATTTGTTTCCATAAAACAAGAGGAAAATAAGGAATTGTTTATAATTTCAAAATATTAATAATTTTATAAATATAATATTTATTAATTAAATACCTCCATTGAACCATCCTTGTAAGTATTTTATGAAAAATGGATCACGTCGCTTTTGGAGGCGGTAGTCTGCACGTAACACAAACAACATTTTCGTTTTTCAAATAGTTGGTAGGAAGGTAGAAAATGGTTATCCAATAAAAATAATAATATTTTAGTATAATTATGAAAATTATGTAATTATTTCAACATTATTATATTATATTCATATGGTATAAGATGAAAGAAAGGAAAAGAAATGAAAAAGTGGTAATTGAGAATTTTCTTTACTACTTGGAGGAGCTCCTTTGCAAGTTGGATTAAGGGTTTGAGAGGTAGTTTTTTTAGAATAAATGAACCTATAATACATTTATTTTAGTTTTGGTGATTTATTTTGGAAGATTTTGGTTGAATCTTAGAGGCATGGTCTTTGAGAATAAGTGGGCTGGCGGTGACTCCATTTATAAGGGTAATGGGTGACATTTTTTGTAATAATATAATAGGTAAAGTGCTATTCAAGGTTCAAGTGCATCCAATAATAGTAAATAATAGAGTTAAGGAATTTTTAAGGTCAATAAATACAAATACATACATTTTCACACACGTTTTTAAAATATTTTTAATTATTTTACTCTTTTATTTTTTTCACTTTTACTATTTTTTTTGTTTTTACCAAGGTTGTTAATTTATACCTAAGAAATTTATTTTTAATGCCTAAAAATTTATCCTTATTACATAATTTGGACCTAATAATTCAAAAAATAATATCCATTTTAAAAATAAAAATTATATGGGTTATAAAAATTAATTTTAATATTAGTACACTCAACTCGTAAAAAGTTATTTTAGAAAAGGTGTATTTTTAAGCATAAAAATTATTTTCATGATAAAATTATTAATATTTTATTTATATAAAATTCATTAGTTTATTATTAGAAAAATAATATTTATATGGCTTAATAATCAATCCAAAATATAATTCTACCATATGAAATCATAATTGAAAGAAAAAGATGAAAATCTTTTTTTAATTAGAATAAAAGATTACTTAAATTTCAAAATGTTAAACACGAGATTTATAAATTCAATATAGTATTTTTAAATGAATAATTTTACCCCTTAAAACATTCATGATCATGAAAAATGTTTCATAAATTTTTTAATTCATTCATAGATCATGATAAATTTAAAAAAATGCTATAATACTCGTAAAAATTGTATTTTCTACTATTCTCCTAAAAAAAATCTTTTCAAAGAAAATACCAAAAAACCATATTTAACTAACATTAACATTATAAATAATAAAATTAATTTCATTTTTTTAACTTAAAATTCTAAAATTTAGTAATTTAACTTTTAAATGGGAATATAAAATATAATGAAATACTGTTTTTATAAGAAAATGAATTTTTCAAATATTAATTGTTCTTATTCATATTTATTATAAATTTATAATTAAATTATAGTTAATATATTATTCATATATTTAATATACATTATAATCATTTAACTATAATATATTTTATTTATTAAAATAAAAATAAATAATGTATAAAATGCAATTTTTTAGAAAAAAATATATGTTTAAGAATAAAATGAATTTATCTTTTTTACATGTCTATTAATAACTATTTTCTATATTTTAATTTACTTTTTGTAAATAGTATAAATAAATTTCATTAAAATCATTCTTGAGTCATGTGTAGTTAAAAATACACTACACTTAAAAATCTTCTCTTCGAAAAATATTACTTTTACATTAAATAATCTTCACCAAATACCATTAAAATTAATTATTTATATTCTAAAATTTTGATTTTACTAATCCATTGATATTAATATCTTTCTTTGAATTTTATATATACATTATATCATGTTTTAATAATAGAATAATACATAACACATTAATATATATATTTTTTATAATATTTTAATATTATATTTTTATTTCATTATTTATTGTTAATGAATTTTATTATTTTAAATTTACTACAAATAACACACTAATTCAATATACCTATTGCATACATGTATATACAATTATTATATTTACAATGACCGTATTTATAATGGCCTGATTTCATTCCAATTTATAACCTTACTAAGCTTATTCATTTCATTTACACTTCTTAAGTCACGCTTTATATTTCCGTAGTTTTCATTTTATATATCGCAATATTTTGTCTACTATCATAATTTTCTTCCTCATTATAGGTTTTTTTAGCTATTGGTGATCCTCATGGGTGAAGATTATCCAGGAGATCTCCTAGTGTTGAAGAATTTATTCTTTTATATTTATTGACACCTTTTAATTTATGTACTTTTAATGGATGTAATAATCCATGATGAATAATAATAAATTGTGTATAATACTTAGTTTCTTGTGCTTTTGTTTTAATGTTTTGTTATGAATTAATAATGTATTGTTAGTTTAATTCCTATCTTGTATGATATATTTCCTAATATATTTTAATTCCTTTGAGTAAATAGAAAAAAATATTTTATAATTATAAACATATAGTTTTTAGAAATAATATGCTTCCTAAAAACCTTGGGTTTTATAGTTTACCTATTATGAAAGATGATATCAAAAACTTAATCATAACAAAAAAACATTCATTACAAAAACAACAATAATGTTCAACAAAAACAAATAAACATGCATCAATCACATAAGCAGTGTGATGGAAGCATGTAAAAATGTGTGAGTCTTCCCATTCACTTCAATTTACTTTTAGTACATTTCATTATCTTCCTTAAGTCAATTTTTAACATCCTTCCAAAGTAAGAAAAAACATATTATTTCCACATTATATGCAGAATAAAAGAGAGTCCTCAAATACCCTATCTCGGTTAAACCTTCTCAACCATTGCACAAGAACAATGGAAGAAAGAGATGATCACATGGCCAAAACTTATAAGGAATACCCCCATCAGCTTAGATCACAATAGACTATATCAAACTAAGACTCAAGGCTAACCCAAACTGAATCCACAACCTTCATGAGAAGATAGAACAAGGTGAGAACAAAGAAAAGAGAAGTGGGACTCACCTCAAATCACAATCGGTTGATCTATTGAAGTCAAAGATCAAAGCCACGTTATGGATGCTCAAGAGTCTACAAGGATGCTCCTATAGCTGCCTAGGGTCCGGGGGAATGAAGGAATTATGGAGAATTTATATTAAAGTCTGAATTTATACTAGCCTTGAAATTCGCCAAACCAAAATGCATGGAAATGGATACATCGTAGTGGGGTTTACTTATACCACCCTTTGTAAATCATGTCATGTCTCCCCCTCTCTCCCCCATTTAAAGCTCAATTAACCACTTAATTTAATATTACCGAGGAATTTTTGTAGATAAATCTCAATTCTAACCACTCCTCCCTTCCACCAACCTCTTCCTGACCCCTTAAACACTCAAAATATGTAAAGTAACATTTTGAAAAGTTTTGGACCATTACATATTATATTTTTATTTATTCTTAGTATGATATATTCACCCATATCCCACCCTCACTTCTCTGATGTTTTTCAATCTAACCATCATTATAAACCTTTATATTTTATCTATATCATTTACTTTTTTAAAAAAAATCACATATCTATAAAAATTAATGATTAACCATATAGGAAGTGAATGTTGGGAAAATAATCATGTAGATAGAGAAGATAGAATCAATCTGGATGCGGGAATTTTAATTCACTATCCAAAAGGATTTTATCCACCCCCACTTGTTGGTGTAGGGTTATCGGTGAAAGTTTCCCTCAAAGATTTCACCAAGATTTTGGGGTTGATGGTCACCAAAAATTGATAGCCCTACCGCACTGATGTTTGGAAATTTTATCTAAATTTGTTTGGATTGATGGCAATTAATTTTAATAAGAAATATCATCATCACTTATTTATAGATCAAAATTGGTGTGAATCGCACCAATTTAATATCACTGTTTCTGTTAAAGAACACCTTGGTTCAACCGAAATGAGACAAATCTTGGTGGGGGCATCCGTTTGGATTTCTAAAATTCTAAATCCAACTATTATGAATAATCATGATATTAATCATTTTTATAAAATATTTTATTTTATTTTTTAATTTTTTTGTTTTGTTTTGTTATATATATATATACAACAAAACATTTTACTATATATATATTTTTTAAACACCTTAAAATCATTTAGGAAAAAATATATTTTTATGAAAATTTCAAATCCCAATCTCTCTTTTATAAGGGGGAGATTTGGGAATTCTACCCACATTTCCAATATGGGACTCCCAAATTTGTACACCTCATCAATCCAAGCTAATAAAAATGAACCAATCAAAAAATACTTTATTCCATTTTTATGAATAAAATTGTAACAATCCGCCACTTTTATTCATAAATGTTAACTCTCTATATCAAAAGTGAATCATTGCACATAATAAAGGTATCTTTCAATTTAAACCTTTAGTTAGTATCATTATCTCAAAGTATTATCATATTTACATGTTTTTGAAACATTAAACTTGTTAATCTTTAAGATAAAGTGGAGATATAATACATACAATGATCTTTCCATCTAATATCTCATTTTTAGCACTTTTATAGACATGTGCTTATATCCTTTTCATGAACTCTCTAAGGAGTAAACCCATTAACTCCTATAAGAAGAGGAACCACTTCTAAGTTCACATAGGCAAAATATTACAATGTTCTACCATTATTAGAACACATAACTCATAGATTCTTAATATTTTTGTTAAGATATTATAACTTAAACTCTAATTATAACAGATGATATTGACACTAAGTAGTTGGGGTTATAATTATCAATATTAACAATCATCTTCGTAACTTTTTTTTACCCATTAAACACTTTGATTAGGATCTACTTAAAGAAAGTGTTGGGTCTCCATTACAGAAATGATTTATTCTATAGGTTTTAACCTCGTCTCTTTATTAGTTTCTCGAATGATCTCTCTTAACATAAATTTTGCAAATGGTTCTACAAGGTTTTTACACTTTCTCACATAGATAATTGTTATGGTACCATCTTGTAACAATTATCTCACATAATCACGTATCAAACTTATATGTCTAGAATTTTTATTGTACATGAAAATGTATGCCCTTAATAAATTTGTTTCACTATCACAACTGATAGAGATAGGAGGCATCAGGATAGGCTACAATCTAATATCCAATAATAGATTCCTAATCCATTCAGTTTCTTTTCCACATGCCGTTAAGGTGATAAACTCTGACTTCATGGTCAAATGTGAAATATATGTTTGTTTGTTTCTCACCCAAGAAACAACACAACCTCCAAGAGTAAACAACCATCCCGATGTGGATTGGTTATCACCAATACTGGTAACCCAACTCGCATTGGTGTATCCTTCTAATACAGTCAGATAATCATTATAGTATAAACTTAAATATTTGATCTTTCTTAAGTATCCAAAGATTCTCAATATACATATCCAATGATCCACACTGGGATTACTAGAATATCTACTCATTTTACATACCGCAAAAACAATATCAGGTTTAGTGTAATGCATTGCATACATTAAAGAACCAATTTCACATGCATACTCAAATTGTGTTATGGCTCTGCCCGTATTCATAAACAGTTTGACATTACAATCAAATGGAGTGTTATAATCCTTAAAACCAAGATGATCAAATTTATTTAACATTTTTTCTATGTAATGATTCTTAATTAAAGAATAACCTCCACTATGTTTTCTAACTTTAATACCTAGAATAGTATCAAATATTACAAGATCCTTCATTTTAAACGTAAAGGATAAATAGTTCTTTTTCTCATTCACACCAATCATATTAGTTCCAAAAATTAACATATAAACTCACAATAACTCTATATTATTTCATAAAATTTGAATAAACACATTTATCTGCATTGTAATGAGTAAAGCCACTAGATAAAATAATAGAATCAAATTTCTCATGTCATTGCTTCAGAGATTGTCTAAGTCCATAAAGAGATTTGACTAGTTTACATTCTTTTTTCATTACCTTGTAAAACAAACCCTTCTAGTTATTCCATGTAAATGTCTTCATTTAAGTCTCCATTTAAAAAGGTAGTTTTTACATCCATTTGATGGACATATAATAGATTAGTTGAAGTTAAAGAAAATAAAATCCTTATTGAAGTAATATGACCTACAAGAGCATAAGTATCAAAATAATCATCTCCTTCTTTTTATTTGAAACCGTTGGAAACCAATATTGCTTTAAAATCTTGAATGTTACCATTGGAATCATACTTCTTTATGAAAACCCATTTACAACCAATAGGTTTTAAACCTATTGGTAAATCCATAATGACCCAAGTATTATTCCCCATAATGGAATCCATTTCATCATTAATTTATTCTTTCTAGAAAGAAACTTCTCTGGAAGTCATAGCTTCTCTATATGTATTTGGGTCATCTTTTATAGTCAATAATATATGATACTTATTCTGGAGATGATTATTTTGATATCCATTGACAAGGAAAACTATGGAATCATGAGAAATAAAATCTATATGTAGATGTTTATCCTTCCTGATTCTTATACTCCATTTAGATTTAACCCGAGAATCATTATTATTCTCTACTATTGTAATTGAACTAGATGGAGTACAAGAGATAGGGGTATGAGGAATAACCTCCTCTGTATAATCTTTATCGGTCTTATTTTCAAAAAAATATACAACCCTTGATGCAATAATTATATCATCTCCCAAATCCATAATTTTATATGCTTCTCTATTTTCTAAATATCCAACAAAAAACCTTTAATTGCTCAAGTACCAAGTTTAGTTCTTTTGGGGCCAGGAACTCTATAGTAAGCTAAACACCCCCACACTTTAAAATATGAAAGATTGAGTCTTCTACCATTCCAAATTTCATAAGTGGATAACTTATTTTTCCTAGAGGCAATCCTATTATGAATATAACATCCAACAAATAAAGCTTTGCCCCATAAATTTAATGGTAACTTAGATTTATTAATCATGAAATATACCATTTCTACTAAAGTATGATTTTTCCTTTCAACTAATCCATCTTGTTAAGGTGTATAAGGAGAATTACTGTGATGAATTATGTCAATTTCTTTACGGAACTCATTAAACTCGTTCTTAAATTATTCACCACCTCTATCTGAGAGTGATACTCTGATATTTTTGTTTAATTAGTTTTCAACTTCTACTTTGTACTGCTTAAACATATTAAAGACTTCATCCTTTGTTCTAAGAAGATATATATGTAAATATATATTGTAGTCATTAAAAAAGTAATAAAATATCTTTTCCCTCCAAGATTTAATAAACCATTTTATTCACAAATATCAAAATTTACTAATTCTAATATATCGGAATTTCTTTCAACACTAGGAAAAAGTTTCTTAACTATTTTAGATTCTACACATGTTTCACATTTATTAAATTCATTTCCAAAGTTAATTAATTCCAACTTCTTCATTACTTTTAATGTTTTATAATTAACATGTGCTAAAAAATCATGCCATAAATTAGAGGACTTAATAAAGTAATCAGAAGATTCAATCAGATTATTAATGGAAATTTGATACATGTCATCATTTGAGTACCTTTTTTTCACAAACATTCCTCCCTTTGACAAGATAACCTTGTCAGATTCAAATGAAACCCAAAATCTCTTCTTACACAAAATATCGACAAAGACTTTTTTTTTGGAATTTCGGGTATATACAACACACTAAGAAGAAACAGCTTCTTCCTAGAAGAAAAGTATATTTCCATGTTTCCTTGTCCGCTGACATTGATGCATGTACTATTTCCAAGATGCACTTCCTTCATAATAGTATTATCATAAAATGTTTTGAACATTAAACGATCCTTTCACGCATGCACCATTGCTCCATAATCAAGTCATCATTCCATCTTCATCGAAGTCATATTGGTTTCGAATATCATTGCAACTAGATTCTCTTCGGTCAACATATTGGCAGTGTGTTTATCAACTTCCTTTCGATAGTGACATTCCCTTTCAAAATGCTTCAGTTTTCCATAAACAAAGTATTCTCCTTTCTTCTTGGAAAGATTGTCTTTCTTCTTGAATTGTTGACTTTTCTTCTTGACATGTAAGGAAGAGTTCGGTTGTTCCTTTCCCTCAATGATATTAATTTTGGTATAAATTGTGAAGTCATACCCACGTCTCTCAACATAGATTATTCTTCAATGCAAAGAAGCTTTTGGTGTTGTTCCAAGAAAATATTGTCACTCTTTTTAATGAGTGATTTTCCAAAATTATTCCACATAGGTGCCAATTTAGCAATAATTGCATCAGCTTGTAATGTTTTTTGGTATATTAATTTTAAGGGAAAGAAGTTTATTTCTATAACTTGTAACTCATGAACTTGCACAACACCGACTTGTTATCAACCATCTTAATGTTTAGATACTTTGCAATAAGAAATTTATTGGTACCTTATTTCGCAGCTTTGTACTTGAATTTGAGTGCATCCCATATCTCTCGAGCATACTTCATTTGGCGAAAATAGTCATAAAGATTATTTGATAAAAAGTTAAGAATATGTTCTCGACGCAAAACTTGATCGTCTTCACATTTCTTCTTCATTGCTCGAATGTGCTCGACTTGAGCCACGTCAATGGGTGTACCGTCGAGATTTGAAATAGGCTTGTCGGGAATGGGAGGAAGGTTCAGTTCCATAATGTAAAAAAAAAGTCGACACCGTAAGAAGAAAGTCCATCTTGTCATGCCACTGAAAGAAGTTATTATCATCGAAACAGTCAAGTTCGATCATATCTCAGTTCATGGGTGATTCAGAATCCATCTTCAAGGTTTAGTCTTGATTAAACCCTTTTGATTGATGGAAGAATAATCAGACAGATGAAGACGGATTGAATCTCGATGCATGAATTTTAATTCATTGTCCAAAAGGGTTTGATCCACCCCCACTTGTTGGTGCAGAGTTCTAGATGGAAGCTTCCCTCAGGATTTCATCAAGATTTTGGGGATGATGGTCACCAAAAACCAACACCCCCGCAACACTGATGCTGGGAAATTTTATCTGGAGAATTTCATATTGAAGAAATTAATTTTAATAAGTGTTCTTTTTATCACTTATTTATAGATCAAAATTGGTGTGAATCACACTGATTTGATCCCATGTTTTGTTTTGTTATGTATATAACAAAACAATTTACTATATATATATATATATAACACTTTAAAAGCATTTAGTCAAATATATATTTTTATGAAAATTCCAATTCTCAAACCCCTTTTGATAAAGGATGAGTTTTGGGAATTATACTCAAATTTTCCAATGTGGGATTTCCAAAGTTGTCCACTTCATCAATCCAATCCAATAAAAAAATGGACCAATCAAAAAACAATTTATTCCCTTTTTTATGAATAAAATTATAACATTTACTTATATTTATGCAACTTGATTTAAGTATTTGGGATTGATTTATAAATTTAAAATATTTTCTTCTATTAAAATAAGTAACTTCAACCCAAAGTTTTTTATATAAATAGGAGTCTGCCCTAACAATGGTTTTTTATAGTATTTTAAAAATATTACCTCGTGGATACGTGCGAGCGTGGGGCGGTGTCGCGAATTGGGGTGCAACACAACTAGATTTACCAAACTACCCCACGGATGATGCGCTATACTATATATGTTGAATGGAAGCCAGGCCTCCTGATGCCTCGCATTTGATTGGGGGAGAAGGATCAAACAGTCAAAGCGTGATTAATTGTAAGCGTTTAATGGCCCGGCCGGCGGGGCAGTTGGGTTGGCTGCCTCGGTCGTACGGACCGTCGGCTAGCGCATGTGCGTCCATGTGGCAGTGGGTTCGGGTGCCGTCCGGGCCTCGGTAGGGCTGCCACGTGTGCTACTGAGGTTTGGTTTGACCGCCTCGGTCGTACGGACAGCGCTTGGCCTGGCTGACTTTCAGCCAGCGTGGACACTCACATGCACTGCTCAACATTTGACTGAACTTTGTGGCCACTAAAAATTTCTCTCCCTTTATAATCCTTTTCCAATTTCCACCTTCACGCTCCTCCCTTTAGAAACAGCCTTTGATGTTTAACCTTCTCCAAACAACCTTTTCCCATTTGACATGACATCATTTTATGTGTTTGTCACATATATTTTTCATTGATTTTGTGTCAATTTGTTACTCAAAATGGACTTTAATTGCTTGTTTAATGTGTTTTAATGGGTATCCAAATTTGATATTCATTGTATTTTAGTTTGAAACATGTTATTTTTGGTACTCAAAATACTAAATGTTTTGTGTTTTCAAGTGTAACATATCCATTGAACAATTAATAATATAATCTCGGTTTATGAATTGAAATATTAAGATACTTTGTTTCCTAAATTCAAATTTGCTTTGGTTTAAATGTTTTATGCTTGGAATTAAAATATATTTTACCGAAATGTCATCTGTATTTTGGTTAAAACGGACAATGAAAATTAAGTTTTAAAACTTGTGTATATTGAAAATATATTTTAAAAATTTAAAGATTTGTTGTCGATTTTTTAAATGCTTTATAAGAGGATATATTTTGATGGGCTTGAAAATGGTTTAGTTTTTTTTAAGGCATGATTGTGGATATTGAAAATGTTTTTCTGGTGTTGGTGACAGTACCATAGAACCAATTACTTTATACTTTTGATTACTTGTATATTCATCATCTTGAATATTAAGAAATGTCTTATCACATGTCTGAATGGCCCATAATCTTTCAATTTTTATTCATTTTTTATAATTATCCTTTTAAGTGTTGAAGGAGAACCCTTACACACCCCGTAGGCTCCGTGACATTACATTACCCGAAGGTCTTAGAGGAATTCATCACAGACTATGACTACTTGGAACCGCCCCTCCCAAGCGTTTGCATCGTGATCGGCTCTCCACCTTTGCATGACTGTTCGGCTATCTGTCATGTGCAGAGATGCACAAGCCTGTTACTGATGACAATTGTCATACCCTCTTATTCTTCAAAATCCGATACCTCGGATTTGGTGAATGTGTCTACTTTGAATCCTTCTCTAGAGCTTGTTCTTTATAGAATCTGTCTGGTTTTGCGTATGCACATCATGTGGCCCAAACGCTTTGAAGTGGCCCGAACGTCTTGAGGTGGCCCGAAGGCCTTAAGGTTGCCCGAAAGCTTTACTAACCCAAAGGTCGGGGTGTCCTGAAGGTCTTGAAGGACTCAAGGACCAAACTGGTGGCCCGAAGATGAATAGTTCTGGCTGTCACAGTGCCGAACAGTACCTGCTACTGTACTGGAGAATATGTCTCCGCCCATATTTGATCCTGGGTCTAATGGATGCATCTGAAGAGCCCCCACCAACCGGGCTGAGACTCATGTTCTTATCACATGATGAATGTTCTTTGACGTAACATTGATTTGATAATATCGTTAGAGTATTTGTCGCATCGAAGGTCATACCGGTTATTCACTATGATGAGAACCTTGAAGTGCCATGATAATATTCTCAAATATATATTCTATGGCTGGATGACATCCATCTGATAGGACACAGATGATCCAAGCTATTGGGTGATGGAGACTCATAATACATTGAGTTTTCTTCTCATGAAGTTCGTACTTGATAATCTCTAAGAGAAGAAGTTATTAGAACATACCCACCCATAGGAATTCCATATGTTACATGTGTCATTGGATAACTGTAGATGTGTGCATTGGTTCTTAGATTTAAGACTATTATTAATTCCTATCATGAGTCACATACTTAAATGTATAAAGAAAATCATGTCAACATATGTTTGCGGTGAGGTAGAATATGTTAGGTGTGTCACGGGTGATATCACTTTAAATGAAAAGAAAGGATTTATCACTTTTGAGTCAATGGAAGTAGATATCTTAGACCATTTCATTGAAATAGAACAGTCTGATTAAGTTCATGGCCATGGTGGTTTATCGATGAGTTTATTTTTGGAAAGTCAATGAAAGATATATCAATCACATAGGTTGATAACACAAGCAATACAACCTGTTTGATGGGATATCAAGACAAATGGATTATATTACACGGTGACCATTCACAGATGATTATTATCGTTGTGAAATTAATGTTTTTCTCTACGGGTTCCATGACGTGTTTCAAGTCACTAATCTTGGTCTTTAGGCCAGTCAACCTAATGCCACTGAGAAGTTGACATAGAGGGTTACACATTAAGTGTACCTAGAACCTCAATTAAATTCTATTTAAATTTAATATTAAATTAAAAATTATTCTCAAGTTTCGAGGAATAATAATTATTAAGATATATAGATCACATATATATAGTCGCCAGTTGTTTGAAAGAATATATGTGAGTTGAATATTAAATAAATATTTATTCACTAGTTTAGTGAATAAAATATTTAGTTATTTATTGAAAGAATAATGAAATGATATTTATTAATTTAAATAAATAGTTATTATCTAAGGTTTGATAAATACCAAGGAGGATTGACAAGCCAAGATAAAGGTCTGGTGGGAATGATATATTTAATACCATTTAATTAAATATCAATTTATTTATTTAAGAAATGACATTTAAATAATTTTCTAGTTTAGTGCATGTTAAGAAAATAATTATAGTAATATTATTATTATTCAACATGGGGTTTACTTAGACTGAAGAGATTAATTAAGGGCCTTTGTGCAATAACATATTCTCTTGTATGAATCGATTGGAGACCTTAGTTTTTTATTTATTTTAGATAATTTCTTTTTTAACCAGGCTGGGAGAGAATCCTTACATGACCCGTGTTGGAGTTGGTGCCCTAGAACCAACTTCTCATGTACTTTATGATAACGTATATCTGTGGTTTTGAATATTAATAAACTACTTATCACATCATGATTGTTCTTCTACGTGACATAGTATATGATAATGTTCTAAGAGTAGCTGTCACACTAAAAGGTCACAGTAGTTCCCCGCTATGATGAGAACCCAGAAGTGTTATGAAACTATTCTTGAATATATGTTCTATAGCCGGATGATATCATTTGAGGGACACAAATGATACAAACTACCGGGGGTGGAGACTCATAGGGCTTTGAGGCACCTTCTCATGGTGTACGCCATTGGTAATATACAGTATGGATATTATGAGAACGAGACCCGCCGGTAGGAAATCCACATTTCTATGTGTCATTGGATGTTCCCATCTGCGGACGTGTGTATTGGTCCTTAGACTTTAAGATTATTACTAATGAGTATTATGAGTCGCACACTTAGATGTATTGATGCAAACCGTGACGACAAATGTTCACAGTGAGGTAGGATATGTTGGGTGCATCACAAATAATATTTCATTAATGAATAATGCGAGAAAGGATTTGTCCCTTCTGTTTATTAAGGAAAGTTAATATCTTAGGCCCTTTGAAAAAATGATACAATCTAAATAAATTCATGATCATGGTGTTCTGTAGGCAAGTTCTATTTCCAGAAAGTCAAAGAAACGGATATCAAGCACATAGGTTGATGACACTGGCATGTAACCTGCTCGATTAGAGATATTGTGCTAAAGAGATTATATCACACAGTAAGCATTCGTATGAGGTGACATGTTGTTGCAACATTATTTTCTGTCTCTATGGGTGCCTTGACATATTGCTAGATGCTAACATTGGACTTTAGGCTACTTCGCTTAATGCCACTGAGAAAGAGGCCTAGAGGGTCACACACTAAGTGTATTCAGAATCTCAGTTAAATAATATATTATTATTTATTATTTAACAGGTTGAATAAATATTATTCCCATAAGTGGTTTAATAATTATTCATGTATGTTTGATCACATTTATTCCATCACTAGTTTTTCGAGAGAATATACTGTGAGTAGAATATTTAATAAACATTTATTTACTATTTAGTGAATATAATATTTATTTATTTATTGGCGAATAATGCAGTTATATTTATTTAATAAATAAATAAACATTATTCAAGGATCGATAAATATTGTGGAGGAATGGCAGACCGAGTTTAATGGCCCGATGAGAAATAATAAGCATTGAATATTATTTAATTAAATAATATTTAATTAAAATTCGCAAGTTAAGCGCATGTCAAGAAATAATAATAATAATATTATTTGACATGAGGTTTTTCTATGATTAAATAAATATATAAGGGCACTTGTGTAATTATTTTTATTTAAACCCTATCAATATAAATACCCAATTATATTATTTTCTCAATAAGCTAATTCAGTCGTGCACAACGAATCTTGGAAAAAACCTCTCAAGAATAGAGAGCTATATTTTCCAAGAACGCTCTCAAGAACGAAGAGCAATCCTCCTCTATCGGATCAAGGATAATGCTTTGGAAGCGGTTCTCGAGGAGATCAAAGGCGGACAATGCAATCACAAGGATCTTCCGTGCTAGCACCTGAAGACTCCTTCAGCGACATCTGAAGATTCATAGGACACGTGTGGATCATCGCTAGAGGAAATCTATGCTTGGTTTCTACAACGCAACGGTGGTGCACTGTAGATTTTTCATCAGACACATCGACGAAGAAATAATTCCTTAGGTAATTCTTTATCTAATTAAATTATTTATAAACAATATGTGTTGATCTCCTCTCCCTCTGGTTCCAGTGTGATTAATATTATCTATCTTTGATTTAATTCCATTGATCATGATGATTAAACATTGTATAGATCATGGATTGATCATTGATTATGAAAAAAGGCAAATTTGGGCACCGCCCATCACACGCTTCCGCTACACCCGGAACCTACAAGTGATATCAAATCTAGGTACATAATTTTTTATAATTATTTAAGATCTTTGGTGATTTACGCATTTGTAATTTAGTTTTTCAAATCAATCTTAATCGTTATTTTAATCTGAAGCGTGAGATCTGTTTCTTCCACCTTCGTTTCTCATAGATCTAATCGAGATGTTTAATTTTATGATTAAAATAAGATTGAGGAACTCATCTGGAGGTGTCAAGGATTCTTCCTGGATAACACAATAGTACACACTGTGTAATCAAAGTTACACGCCGTGTAGTTGAGTTCAATGCACCAGGAGTTAATTCAGCATTTACTCAATCTGTGGGCATTAATGACACGTAGTGTTGTTAATTCTTACACTGCGTGTTGACCAGGACAGACTGGCACATGGTCAGCCGGATTAAATGTTGTGTGTCCCATTGGACATGAAATGTAGTCCATTTGGGTCAGAAATGGGCAGTGTATTCCATACACGGCATACCCAACCAGTGACTGTGTAACACAAAGTCAACATGGCATGTGGCCTATTGTACATGCTGTGTACTCCAATTTTAGCGGCACAAACTACATGCTAAGTCCCTATGCGTGTGTCTCAAATAAACGGTGGGAGTTGTACATGCTGTGTAGATCAGATATACACGGTGTGTACTTATACCAAGTTATGCAGATTTAAAATTTATTTATTTTACTATGTAAACCTTGAGACATGTACTTATGTGTGGTCATAAAGATATGAAATTCCATGTGATAGGTTTTAATATACATAAATATTTAAATGTTTAATTAATATTTGCGTAATGTTCAGATCTTCATATCATGCATGAGTCGTATTACAAGTTCTTACTCTACATGCATTGAAGCGTAACACGCGACCGAAAAATCATATAATTCATGTAATCATTTGTAAAGTACACATTGTGAAAGTATGCGACAAGTCGTGTATGCCATATTCCACAAGAATAAAACAACATACGAGTATAATACATATTGGGTAGAATCAGATGAGTATTCACCATGTTATCTCCAAGGTACAAGTAATGTACACAATTAATTTTAAATGAATTTATTTAATTTGTTTAAAATTATAATGGATGAGAATCTCAAGGAAATAAAAATAATAATTAAGATAAAATGATTGATTAATTAAATATTATAATTAATTGATTCAAGTGCAATTTATCTTAAATAAGAATGATTAAAGAATTGAATGCTAGTTTTATTAAATGCATAATTCGTTTCATGCATGTGGATGATCATGAACTAGACCTGACCTTTTTTATATGACTCGTTTCATTTAATTTATTATTAAATTAAATTTTTGGCTTGCATGCCTTCTCTCCTCATTTTTATGCAGGGTCTACGTGCTCATGGTTTCTTTTATGTAAACCCCCTTTTCCCCTCACCTACGTGTGAGTAAAAGAAATATGTAATGGATGAAGATCCCAAGCTAGTGGAGGCTATTCATGTACGAAGCCAAGGAAAAACCAATCCATGGAGATACAAAGGTGGATAGGTGGAAAGATGTAAACACGAACCTCAATTGGTTTAAGGTGTTTCTCCTATAGGTAAATAGTTATTTTATCAACTGCTAGATAAACTAACCATTAGTATAAGCTCATGATCATACCCTTTATTTTATTTCTGTCAGTTTCATGGTTATTTCATTATGGATATATTGTCGTGATCACATAATTAATGAATTAACAAGCATGCAAGATAGAACTAAAATAATTTTAATTATGCGTAAATATTATCTAAGACATGGTTAATCACTTAAGCAATCCCACTTAATATTAACAAGCATGTGATAAAGATAATAATTATCAATTTACACATAAAGGATAAAATAAATCAATAAAATATTATGCTGGTATATCCTTCTATTACTTCGGTTAAAATCAAACCATAGTTCAAAGTGCTTGATCAACCAATGTTGGGGTGCTTTCAATTATCGAGGAATTATAACATGAGTTTTTGGGTTAACTTAACTTGGTTCACATCAAGGGTTGACTACCAAAGCAGGACTTGGTGTAACTGAGAGGCAAGGGTTGAGGAAATCTAAAATAATGATTTTAGGATTGGGGATTCTACTCATCAGATCAAGGAACTATGAGTTAATGCAGTTGGCATTTGGAATGCCTACCTAAAACCATATGAGTTTATTGACCAACCAAAGTTGGGGTAATGAGAAAGGGAATATGGATCCTTACCACTAGAATATACAAGAAATAGGATATTTCAAATCCAATGGTGAGGGAAATTGAGTTTCAATAAAATAATGAGATACTAATAAATATAATATTTATTTATTTGTCTAAATTTATCAGATAAAGTACTAAAATTCTTATTATCTTATTTTGTAGAAACAACAATAAAATGACATCAAACATATCACTACGATCCATACTTGAGAAGAAAAACCTTCTCACCAACACTAATTTCTAGGAGTGGAAAAGGTGCTTACGGGTCATCCTTCTCCATGAAAGAAAATTGTATATACTGGAAGAACCTTTACCAATTTCACCTGGCAATGAGGCAAGTGATGAATAACTATCTCTCTATGAGACACATATGAATGATGCTATCGATTTTTTGTGTTTCATGATATCATCCATGTCTAATGAGATTTTGAAGAAACATGAGGATATGGATTCCTATAGAATGACATTTCAGCTTTGGGATCTCTATCAAGAGAAGGCAAGACAAGAGATGTATAAGATCTCTAATTCTTTTTTTTCAACTAAGCTTAGAGAGTCTGGGCCAGCTGGGCCTTATTTAGTCAAGCTTATTGGCTACATTGAATGCCTGGACATCTTAGGGATTAAATTCCTAGATAAGTTGAGTACAGATCTCATGCTTTCATTACTGCCCAATACCTTCTCCAACTTTATTGTTAATTACAATATGAGCAATAGCGAGAGAGTCTTTCAGAACTTCTGACCTTGATTTGCTAAGTGGATAAGGACATGGGGTGTGAAAAAACCGCAATACTTATGGTGAATAAGAAGAGGAAGGGAAAGTACAATGGGCCCATGACTAATAAATAGCCTAAAGATCCCAAGAACCATCCTACCAGAAGGAAGAAGATCTAGAGATAGGGTAAAGAAAGGGAGACAATATGTTTTTCATGTGGCAAGTTAGGCCACTGGAAGAGGAACTGCACCCAGAGGCAAGGGGAAGCTGAAGGTGAGTTCTTTATCGAGTGAAATCTTTCAATTTCTACTCATTGGGTATTAGATACATCCTGGGGTGCTCACATCTGTATCCAAATGTAAGAACTGAGTATATTTTGAAAGATTTACAGAGGGGAGGTGGATCCGAGAGCTACCAATGGAGCGACATTGGCTGCCCTACCCATTGGTGACTACTACCTTTCATTGCCAACATGAATGATTTTGATTTCAAGAGATTATTATTATGTACCTACTATTACCAAGAACATAATTTCTGTGTCATGTTTAGATATATATGGGTTTATTTTCAAATTTATAAATAAAATTTGATTCTTTTATAAGGACAACATATGTTATGGTATTGCACATTTAAATAACGGTTTTTATGTATTAAATTAGGAAAACAAAGTGTTGTAAATCGATTTCAAATCATGTTCACACGACTCATATAACACCTAGTTGTAACATCACTGTCTTGGTCATGTAAATGATAAGCACTTGACAAATCTCTATCAAGATGGTTATTTAGACTCTTCTGAGCTAAAAAAACATGATAGATGTCATGCTTGTTTACAAGGAAAAATGACCAAACCACCATTCGGTGGATATGGTGAAAGGGACACATAACTTCTAGGATTGGTACACACTAATGTGTGTGGACCATTTCTAGTAGAATATAGAGGTGGATATTCTTACTTTATAACCTTTACTAATGACTTGAGTAGACATGGATACATCTACATGAGGATGAATAAGTTCGAGTCCTTTGAGAAATTCAAGGATTTCAAGAATGAAGTAGAGAATCATATTCATAAGAAGATAAAGAAGCTTCGATCGGATCGAGGTGATGAATATCTTGAACAAGAGTTCATCGAATTTCTATGGGAGTTTGGGATTCTATCCCAACTCACTTCACCTTATACACCAAAGTGGAATGATGTTAGTTAAAGGAGGAACCATACCTTGTTGGACATGGTAAGGTCAATGATGAGTTATCCAGATCTTCCATTATCCTTTTGAGGATATGAATTACAAACTAAAGCATACATATTAAATAGAGTACTAACTAAAGTGGAAAAAGGAATTCCCTTCAAGTCATGGAGTGAAAAGAAACCCATTTTGTTGTATAAACATGTATGGGGTTGCAAGGTGTTTGTTAAGGTCTTCTCAGACAACAAACTAGAACCCTGAGGCACAAGGTGTATCTTTATAGGGTATCCCAAGGAAAAAAAGAGACACTACCTATATAACCACTTAGATAAGAAAGTGACTATCACTAGACAAGATATCTTTCTTGAGAGGGAGCACATCCTCAAAAAGGATAGTGGGAGAAATATTTACTCTGAAAAAGTTGATGCTCAAGATACAAAAGAGTTGGTATAAGAATAGATTCCATAGGCCCCCATGGAAGAAGTAGTTCCTAAAACACAAGTACTTCATAGAAGCGTAAGAGAGGTAAGACAACTAGAGAGATATGGTTTTCAGGTCACCAAGGATGGTGACTAATTATTGGTTGACAATGATGAACCTCTATCCTATAAGGAGGAAGTAGAGAGCTCAGAAGCTAAAAGATGGCTAGAAGTGTATGATCAAAATTTAAATGTAGATACTCAATTACAATAGGGGGTGAATTATAATTTTAAAAACTTTCATTTTTAACCTTAATGAAACTTTATTTAACAAAGTTAAACAAATTAGATCTACTTAAACCCTCTTTTATAAGGTTAAGTAAAAACACTTTAGGTTTAATAAATATGTGTAATGAAATAGGCACACAAGAATACTTATACAAGATTCTACCATAAAGCGTATAGAATCTTAAATCATAGTTACAACAAAAGAGAAAGTATAAAAAACACTTTCTTATTATTACAAATTTTAGTGGAAATCTAAAGTACATATAAGGAATACAAATATTTTAACCCAAAGAATGGGGTATCGAAAACACCTTGGCTAAAGGTCCCTTGATTTTTACTTTCAAGAAAGTCTGTCTTACCGACAATATGGTAACCCTCGATACAAAGATCAGTGTCTGTCTTGCTATCCCTACAAGCCTTTGATCTATAAGGTGATTAACACCTCTGTCTTACTTAAACTAGAAGCCCTTGATTAATCAGGTAATCGACACATCTGTCTTCCTTCAACTTGGAAGCCCTCGATCGTAATCAACAACGATCAGTGTCGCACTAAGCAGAACAAAGATTATTGAAGATTTAAAGTATGTTGAACAAGTAGTTCACAACTTGATCACTTAAAGTCTTTCGCACAAAGCAATTTTGGCAGAGCTCTCGCGTGTCTCAAAATCCAAAAGAGTGTGCATTTTGAGCTCGTCCAAATAAACTAGTATTTATAGGTGTAATCTCCAATGGTCGAATTTTCATCCAACGGTCATATTTTTCTTGAAATTTAGGAGGGACCTATACAGTTGGCACTTACGACGGTCATATAATAACATATTAAGCAATATATTTTAGTATAAAAAAATATCATGAGAAAAATTAAGTATGTATGAATCTAAATATATGAAAACATTACATTAAGGAAATATAGTAACTTTAAGAAAGATATAAAATCAAATACTTATACAAAAGAGAATTCAATAAGAAACAATGAGAATTAGATCTATAAAAATATTGAGAATCAAAATTGGGAAACAAGGTAAATCAGATTCACAAATCTGTGTGAAGTGAAATTGAGGATGTAAGAATCGAATTAAAAAAATTTGACGATTCAGAATTGAGAAACTGTGAATCAGATTCACATTTTTTGAGTGAATCAAAATTCAAGGAACTATGAATGGGATTCAAAATTTTGGATGATTCAGAATTGGGAAACTTAGAATCAAAATCACAATTCTAGATGATTCATAATTAAGGAACATAGAATTAGAATCACAATTTTGAGAGAAATAGAATTGAGAAAGTGAATTAGATTCAATTTTTTAGATGATTCAGAATTGAAAAAGTGAAGGATTCCAAGTTTTATTAAGGATCCAATTTTTTCTAATAGCTATTCTGTATTAAGAAAAAATAATGTTATACTTAGATATAAAATGGTTAAAGAACATGCATATTAATTTCTTTATAAATAGAAAGAATTATTAATAATTTTTTTGTGATTTCCAAAACATAAAGGAATGAGAAAAGTCATAAAGAAAATTTTGAATCAATAAGAAGCTATGAATTCTGAGATGAATTCCATGTATCAGAACCAAGTTTGGTTTATAGTCAATGCACCAGTTGATGTAAAGCCTGTTGGATGCAAATGGGTATTCAAGAGGAAACTGGACATGGAAGGTAAAGTAAGTACCTATAAATCAAGGCTAGTGGATAAAGGTTTTAAAAAACATCAAGTAATTTACTATAATGAAACATTATTTCTAGTTTCCATGTTTAAATCTATAAGAATCATACTTTCTATAACAACTTACCATGACTATGAGATTTGGTAGATGGATGTCAAAACCGCATTCCTTAATAGGAACATTTAGGAATATGTCTATATGACACAACCAGAAGATTTTGTGACTTCAGGTGATTCCAAAAGGATTTTTAAGTTGTAGAGATCCATTTATGGATTGAAACAAGCATCTAATTCATGGAACATTCGATTTGGTGAATCCATAAAAGAATTTGGTTTCATTAAGAATGAATGCGATCCATGTGTTTACAAGTGGTTTAATGGGAATGAAGTATTTATCCTAGTAATATATGTTGATGACATATTAATTATTGGAAATGACATACCAATCTTAAAATCTATTAAGTATTGGTTGAACAAGTGTTTCTCCATGAAGGACTTAGGTGAAACAACCTATATTCTAGGGATCAAGATCATTCATGATAGATCCAAGAGGATTATTGGAATAAGCCAAAGCAAATATAATTACCAGATACTAAAGAGATTTAGTATGGAATAATCCAAGAGTGGATTGGTTCCAATGTGACATGGTTTATATCTTTTTAAGAAAATGTATCCCCAGACACAACAAGAGAAATATATAATGAGTAAGATCCCATATGCTTTATTGAAAAGATCAATCATGTATCTAATGTTATGTACTAGACTTGATGTTGCTTATGCACTGATCATGGTATGCAGATATCAAGAAATTCCAAGAGAATATCATTGGATTGATATTAACGCTATCTTTAAGTATCTAAGAAGAACTAAGGATATGTTCCTAGTGTATGGAGAAGATGAGAAGATGGTCATCAGGGGTTATACTAATGCTGGAATTTAGACAGATTAGAATGATCTGAAGTCGCAATCAGGATATGTTTTCTGTCTCAATAGAGGAACTGTTAGATGGAAGAGTACAAAGTAGCCAATTTTCACTGATTCTATAGTGGAGTACAAGTATATAGCGACTTATGATATAACCAAGGAATTCATTTGGATTTAGAAATTTTTCTAGGAACTTGATGTGGTTCCTTGTAGTATAGACCCTATCACATTGTATTGTGATAATACTACAACGATGGATCTTACAAAAGAGACAAGGTCACACCAACAGAAAAAGCATATACTCCGGAAGTATCACCTATTGATGAATTTCTATTATAGGGGTGAATTTTCAGTAATTAGAGTACCCAAAGAAGAGAACATAGCAGACCCCTTGACTAAATTACTATCACAGTAGAAGCACGAGTATCATGTGAGAGCTAGCAGACTAAAGGTTGTTAACAGTTGGCTCTAGTTTAAGTGAGAGTCTATTGGAGTTGGTGCCCTAGAACCAACTTCTTGTATACTTTATGATAACTTATATTCATGTTTTTTAATATTAATAAACTACTTATCACATCATGGCTGTTCTTATACGTGACATAGTATGTGATAATGTTGTAACAGTAATTGTCGCACTAAAATGTCATAACAGTTCCCCTCTATGATGAGAACCTGGAAGTGCTATGAAACTATTCTTGAATATATGTTCTATATCTAGATGATATCATTTGAGGGACACAAATGATACATGATATCAAGTGTGGAGACTCATAGGACTTTGAGTCACCTTCTCATGGGTACACCCTTGGTAATATCCTGTATGGATATTATGAGAATGAGACCCGCCAGTATGAAATCCACATTTCTATGTGTCATTGGATGTTCCTATCTTCATACATTTGTATTGGTCCTTATACTTTAAGATTATTATTAATGAGTATTATGATTCATGCACATAGATGTATTGATGAAAACCGTGATGATAGATGTTTTTGGAAAGGTGGGATATGTTGGGTGTGTCACGAGTAATATTGCATTAATGAATAATGGGAGAAAATATTTACCCCCTCTGTTCCTTAATATAAGTTAATATATCAATCCCTTTGATGAAAATGATATAGCCTGAATATATCAATGGCCATGGTGTTATATAGGCAAATTCTATTTCTAGAAAGTCAAAGAAAGAGATATCGAACACATAGGTTGATGACAATGGCATGCAACCTGCTCGATTAGAGATATTGTGCTAGAAGTATTATATTACATAGTAAGTGTTCGTATGAGGTGACATGTCATTGTGACACTAAATTATTTCTCTGTGGGTGCCTTGACATGTTTCTAGATGCTAACCATGGACTTTATGCTTCTTCGCTTAATGCCACTGAGAAAGTGGCCTAAAGGGTCACACACTAAGTATATCCAGAGTTTTAATTAAATAATATATTATTATTTATTATTTAATAGGTTGAATAAATATTATTCCCATATGTGGTTTAATAATTATTCATGTATGATTGATCACACTTATTCCGTCACTAGTTATTCGAGAGAATATATTGTGAGTGGAATATTGAATAAATATTTATTTTATATTTAGTGAATATAATATTTATTTATTTATTGGTGAATAATGAAGTGATATATATTTAATAAATAAATATACATTATTCAAGGCTCGATAAATATTGTGGAGGAATGGAAGATTGAGTTTAATGGTTCGGTGAGAAATAATAAATTTTGAATATGATTTAAATAATTAATATTTAATTATAATTCACAAGTTAAGTGCATGTCAAGAAATAATAATAATAATATTATTTGACATAGAGTTTTTTAGGATTAAATAAATAAATAAGGGCACTTGTGTTTTTTTATTTTAACTCTAGCAATATAAATACCAAATTATATTATTTTCTCAATAATCTAATTTAGTCATGCATAATGAATCTTGGAGAAAACCTCTCAATCCTAGAGAGCGCTATTCTCCAAGAATGCTCTCATGAACAGAGAGCAATCCTCCTCCACTAGATCAAGGAGAATGCTTTGGAAGCGGTTCTCGAGGTGATTAAAGGCGGACGATGAAAGTGCAAGGATCTTCTATGCTAGCACTCATACACTCATTCAGTGACATCCATAGATTCATGGAACACATGTGGATCAACACTAGAGGAAATATACACTTGGTTTATACAACACAATGACGGTGCACTATAGATCTATCTTTAGAAAGATCAACGAAGAAATAATTCCTTATAGGTAATTATTTATCTAATTAAATTAATTATAAACAAGATGTGTTGATCTCCTCTCTATGGTTTCGACAAGATTAATATTGTCTATCTTTGATTCAATTATATTGATCATGGTGATTAAACATCATATAGATCTTAGATTGATCATCGAATATGGAAAAAATCAAAGTTGGGAATCGCCCATCGCATGCTTCCACTACCCCCGGAACCTTCAACCCATAGGCCTAGAGGTACAAGTCCCAATACATGACCCGAATACACAAAACTATACCTCCCCATAATACACTTCATTGATGATGCCTAACTCCACAGATCATAAGGCTGATCAAATAAAATTACCTCATGAAAAGTTACATGTTTCCTGGTATCGATGGTGATTTCCTTGCCCTCTCTTCATTCCCAATCCATTTAGCTCTACTTTGGTGGTTGGTACTTACTCTGATTACTCTTCGGTTGCATGCTCCTGTGTCGCTTGAACTGACTACTTTATGAACCAAAGACCCTATGGTATGAAATCCCATGACCTGAAGGCCCGAGGTGGTCCAGAGGACCTATGGCCCAAAGGCCTATGGTTCCCCGAAGTCCCTGTGGCCCATAGGCCCAAACCAGTGGCCTGAAGGCTCAATAATAACATATTCTTTAACCTAAGTATTTAACCTTGATTATATCATTTATAGGGAAATGAGATTATTGTGCACAAAAAATCCTCTCTTGAGAATTCTCTCAAGTTTAGAGAATTTTTTTTCAAAAAATCTCTCAAGAATGGAGAGCATCAATCCTCCTCCCCCCTGAAGTTCCTAAGAGAGAAAGATATAGTCCTTTAAGACCAGAAGGGATTCTTGTTTCTATCAATGGTGAACAACACAAGTGGTCAGTACCATATGCGCTAACACCTAAAGATTATATGATGACATCTGAAGGTTCATGGAGCACCTGTGGATACTTTTATGCTATAATGATGATAAAGACATAAGAGGAGTGTGAATTTTGTCCTTTTAAAACACTTGAAAATTTTATAACAGATCCCCTCTTGCAACTTGTAAAGTGATTTTGTTCTCCTTTTTTTAACTAAATATGTAGCATAAATTAAAAGAATAAGACACATCAGTTTTATTGTGGTTCATGGAAAAAAGATCCCCTATCCCACTTCACCAACACTCACTCTATGAGTTTTGGTGGTTTTCACTAGAAAATCATTTTCCATGGGATCTCGACAGTTGAGTGCAAGAAACTGCAACTTGTTACAAAATATTTTACAAGGATTTATAATAGGAATAAAAACAACACTATAAACACTTAACAACTGAGTGTTCATAACCAAAAAATATTGTATTTGGTTGGAGAAATTATCTTTGAAAGCATTCAGATGAAAACGATGCAACTGACAGAAGAAGATATCTTCATAGGAATAAATGTCTAACCTCAAAGAACCTTCCTTATGAAGAATATTCAAACATTCTGTAGATAATATATTCAGATAACATAGCATAAACAAGAATTTTTTTTACAGCAACAGGACAAACACACAACATCCACTATAACATGTATTTATCTAAATTTTAGTCCTGAAAATATTCAACAAACTATAGTAGATGTATCACATATAAGAATTATTAATTATAGATGAAAGAATAATCACTTTTGTAACAAGAAATATTTGATGTAATTTTTGAGAAAGAGATTCATATTTTTATTTATCTCCATAAAAAAAATCATTAGTTAAAAAGATTAACCACACTAAAAATAAATTCATTTTATAATTAAATAAGCAATCTGATTTAATTTTGGTCAAAAATATCTAAAAGTGTCACAAACTAAATCATGATTTTATAATGTACAATGAATTTGAAATATGAATTTAATCAGCCATGAAAAAACCTAAATTCCCTTAAAAAATGAAAGTATTAATCAATTGATTAAAATCCTATGAAATGGTCTTTGAATTTTAATGAGATATTTACTCCAGTGAAATCATAGCAAAAAGCTCATATTTAATTAAAAATTTAAATCCTGTAGATGAAAGATTCAACATGGGGATAAATCCACATGAGAATGATTCTAAAAGTATATATAGCGACCTAGGCTTAACATACATGGATATTACATAATTTTAGATGAATATTCAACCCATTACAAAATTACATGCCTGAGGACCATAATAGTTTATTGTATTTGGAAACTTAGAACACAATATTCCAACTTGGTAAAAGATCTTCAATGTTTCCCACAAATATCTTCCCATTTAGTACTCTTACTTAAAACATTTCTTCATAACTTAGGTAAAGGAAACATAATAAAGGGAAAGAATTCTTAGTAAGGTTAAATAAAGGAGACACGTAAGAATAATATGAGAATAAGGGTATGAGAACATGAGCATAAAATTTGAGGATCAAACCCTTCATATCAAAGTTTATAATCATAAGTCATAAAATAAGGGTTAACAGTTCATAAGGCATGAATCATGATGGAATAAATAGCATAATCCATGAGATCATAACATAGGAATAAGACATAGAATTTGTGTCATACACATAAGTATATAAAAAAATTCCATATAAGTCAAGGCTCATTGCCAAAAATTATCAGGGAACTTCACGGGGGATACACCTACTAGGTGGGACACACCACCATCCCTAGTTGCAGTCCTTTCCATATATTAAATCAGGTTACACCTTCTTCCCTTAGTGGATTAGGTTACACCTTCTTTTCATAGTGGATTAGGTTAAACATTTTTCCTATAGTCGATCATTCATGTTGACTTGTTTCCATTAATTATATCAGGAGATATAAATCTTTAAATAATGCATTAGAGAGATATATAGGCCCCACCCATCATTTAAGTTATAACAAGCTTACCCGACATAATCTGGATCACCCCATGTTAAGCTGTAATAGGCTTACCTGACTTTATCTGGGCCACTCCATGTTAAGTTGTAACGGGACTACCTAGCACAATCCGGTCCACCCCATGTTAAGTTGTAAGGGGATTACCCGACACTATCTGGGCCATGCCATATTAAGCTGTAACGGGATTAACCGACACTATCTGGGCCACCCCATGTTAATCTATAATCGGCTTACCTAGTGCTATCTGGTCCACCCCATGTTAAGCTATAATGGGGTTATTCAGTGCTATCTGGTCCACCCCATTGTATAAGTAATGTTTATAAACCACAAAATGAATAAAGTAGAAAGAGATTGAATATCATTATAAAAACTCATAAAAAATTATTCTTTCATAACTTGATTAACCCATGGAAAATAAATTGGTTCCATGTCAATCTCTTTAAAATGTGATTAGCTCATGGAAAAGAAACAAGTTTCATAAAAATCTCTTTGAAACATGATTGACTCCTGGAAAAGAAACGAGTTCCATAAACATCATGCCATCAAAACATAAACCATTTAGAGAAATAATATGAATGGTATCCTTAGATCACATCCCTATTAAAGCATAAACTATTTCAAAGGATGTCATTTTAGATAGAGAAGGATTTTGAAAGATCACTTGGAGCAATTCTTAAAGAAAATAACCTTTCTTTGAAAATCATTGTTTTTAAGACCTAAAACATTTTCAAAATCATTTTCTTTGAAAAAAACATTGAAAACTTATGAAATAATATTTAAAAATCATTTAAAAAATTTCTTTAGGAAAATTCATCTTTGAAAAAAAAACACTTCTTAAAACATAAAACACTTTGAAAACCTTTTTCTTTGAAATAACAATGAAAACTTATAAAGGAATCTTTTAAAACCATTTTAAACACATTTTCAAACATAAAACATTTTTAAAATAATTTTCCTTGAAAATGAGCTTAAAATATCATTTTAAAATATTTTTTTAAAACATTTTTTGAAAACATGGTTTTTGAATAAATCAAATTTCTAAACGAAGAGAGAATTAAAGTCAGATTTTCTTGATTACATTTTCTTAAGTACCAAAGAGTGGAAAACATTGTACCAATACATGAATATATCATGAATAACTAGATGATAAGAAATTTTATGAGATTTATTGAGAAATTGATCATAATATTTCTTCAGTGGAATCATAATCCTAAATAATCCCGATAAATGATGAGATTATAGCAATTAACTCTTACCACTTTGGTAACTTTGAATAATAATCCACATGAGATAATAAAATTACATGAATCTTTAAATATCATTAAAATAAGGAGATTCACGATAGAAAATGTAAAAGGGTAGTATATATACCTCATAAAATAATTTAGGTTCATAATATAACATGTGTCTCAAAGAAAGGAAATTGAGACAAAATTACCTTACTAATTTGGTAGCTTTTGAACCATAAACTACATGAAGGAGAGATCATAAAATGAATATGAAATACCCATAAATATAAGGATAAGAATCATACAGTATATTCTTGGGAAGTATATAAACCACAAAAAATAAATTAGTGGTGAATATGGAATAAGTCTCACAGAAATAAAAGTGAGACTAGAAATACCCTTACCTTAAGTATTGAATTTCTTCATACTTGTTCAGACCTCCTCTTCTTTGGGTAACTCCTTTTGGATTGCACCAAAGGGCTTATTGGGTTGATTTTATGCCCAAAGTGAGGATTATAGGTTGAGAGGAGCGAATTTGGGAGCTTATTTGGCTAGGGTTTGGGGGAGCTAGAGGTCTTGAGATATGTGAAGAATTGAGGGGGGGTGAGTGCCCTTTTATAGTGGAGGAGTAGTGACATTCTTGTAAATAAAAAATGGTAAACACTATTGGGAATACTTATTTACATAAAGTGCCTCCAATAATGAAAAAAATCAGATAAAATAGGTGATATGGATGAAATATTTCTTACCAATGTGGTTTGGATATTTTTAAGGTCATTTGACCCCTTAAAATTAAAGTTTAACCACTAAGTAAACTCTCTTTTATCTTAATCACAGTAATTAATTTTAATTGATTTCACTAATTACTTTGGTAAAAAACTAATTTAAAATTATTAAAAATTATAAATTATGGTGATTCCAAATATGTATTCCATTTTTCCAAATTCTAATCAAATAAGTGTCTGAAATTAATTTAAAATTAATCCCACAGACGAGACGAGACAACAAGTTTTTAAAGTGAAAAAGTTTGAAATGTTTTTATATTAAATTTTATTTTGAAATTGATTCCAATAACCTAAATTGGATTAATAGATTTATAATTTATCTAAAGATACTTTAAAACCAATTCAAAATATAATTTAACTATATAAATAAATTAAATGAAAAAACCATTTTTTAATTAAAATTCTATATTTTTCACAATTCATCAAAAAAACTCCTCAAAGATTACCAAAAATCAATTAAAATTAAATTTTGATATTAATATTTCAATAAATAAGTTTATTTTTTCAAATAAAAATTATAAAAGTGTAAAAAATTAGTTTTAAAATAAGTCTTCCATTAAACAGTGGCAAAACCACCTTTTAGAAAAATATATCCCTATATACCTAAAATTGTATTTGTTCTTATTTTATGCCTATCAAACTTATTGGATGAATTTTAAAACATTTAGTTGAATTTATAATATATAAATTTGATTAATTTATCTCACTAATTGTTATTAATTTAATTTATTAAGATAAAATGCATTTGTGGGCACAAAAAATGTTTTTTTTCATAAAAACAAATCTTTTATATTCAATTGGTTTTTATTTTTATTTATAATTAATTGATAACCAAAGAATTCATTTTATAAACATGTATAAACCATATTTTAATAATTTAATTAATCTCTTTCATACCTTCCATTCCAATGACTATGTGATAACTATAATATTATTTTAATAATAATATTAATAGTATATTATAGTTTAGTAAAACTTGGTCTTGCCTAT
This sequence comes from Viscum album, assembly GCA_963277665.1. NCBI lineage: Eukaryota > Viridiplantae > Streptophyta > Magnoliopsida > Santalales > Viscaceae > Viscum > Viscum album. Next base: position 296,507,773 of record OY728137.1, on the reverse strand, counting down.
AATGCAAGATATCAAAGGAACTCGACATTGTGTGTAACACAATCCAAACATAGTGTTTCATGTACCACAAGCTAGTATATGTGTTGAGTGTAGTGCAATATTAACTTAGTTTTGTGTATAAAGCAATCATAATTTGGTGTAGCATGGAATGTAAGCCATCAAAGAAATTTAATTTATTTGCAAACAAATAATTAATAAAAACTCGGGGTGTTACAATATAATTTCCAGTATTCGATTGATTCCAAACCTTGAGTTCCATAATATGGAGTATAATACCAATGCGAGGTTTCTTGTGTTAGGCACATACCAAATTTTAGGTACTCAAATGTAATATTACTTAATAAAAGTTAGGTTCTTAAACATAACATTCAACGCAAAGGTGAAGTTACAAACACAGGGATGGATGCCAACATTGGTTTGTAACATCACTTTTTGAGTTTTGATTCTAGACTTCTTTTAAATTTTCTAGAATAATTTGATTATTATATAACTAAAGATTCTAGAATTCTATAAAATTAAAATAATTATTTAATCAATTATAAACTTGAAATCCACCCAATGAAACTTTATTAGAAAAATAAATGAGGGTGTTTGTGAAAATTAAAATCATTGAGAAATTAACGATAAATTGTTGGATTAACATCCATATGACTAACAATATCTCTATTTTTGATGATCACAAAACCCATAAAATTAAATAAATAAAGGCAAACACAAGGCCAATATATTTTGATTATTAAATAGATTTTTATATTGATCAAATTATATTAGTAATAGAAGAAAAAATATTAGAAAATTTTATTTGAATTTTTCATTTATCGAATTTCTCCCCCTTTTTGCGGGATAAGAAGGAAAGTATAAAAAATGACTAATATATAGTTAATTTTTCATAGAATTTTATGTAAATGTCATATAAGCCTAAAATAAGAACATTTTGAAAATAGATAGTCTTAGAAACAAAAATGATAATAGAAAAAACAAAATAACTTCATTGATAAATGATTCTATATTACAATGAATTTCAGTTCAATAGAAACAAAGGTTGAGATGTTGGATGAGAGGAGGGACTGGAAACTATTTGAGATTATTAAGAAGAAGATTCAGAGGTTAGTAAATCACTAAGAGTTTTATGCATAGCCATCAACTCCACCATCTGGTATTTGCAATTCTGATTTAATGATGTCACCCACTGTAACATCTGTTGATCTGACACTCTCTCACATGGTCAAATATGGTTGCTTATGAGACCTCAAGTGTGCCTCCCTTTATGCCAGATTCTTTAGACTTGTAGTAGGGGTGTGAAGAATATAGTGGGGATACTATACCCCATGGCACAAATTTTTAATATAGTGGAAGTAAACAATAATAATAAATATGAGAGTAATAAAAATAGCGAAAACAAAACAATATATAAATGTAAGGTAAAGGATGAACCGAGTGAATCAAATAATAAAAAATGTAATGTAAGGATAGAATGTGATCTAAATGTTAAACCAAAAGTAATATAGATAAAAAACCATATTGGCACAAATAAATCAAAAGACCCCAGTCCCAAACCCCATTTTGGTCCCGTCTCCAAGCTCCAACCTATCCAACAAGAAATAATCAACTACAAGTTTACTTTCCCTTATCCAAAACTCATCTATATAATATTCTCAAGTAACAAATGGTGTCCAAAATAGGGTGCGAGTAAAACATATTAGGTCAACACCACAATGTCTAAAAAAAATTAGTCTAATAAATAAGTGCATGCAATGAAGAAATAAACAGGTGTATTAATTAATCAAATTAATATAATACAACTAACAACCCGCTTATTCACTATTCCAGAATCTCTCTGATCATGTAGTATAACTATGATAACTATAACCATAAGTCCACAACATAATCACATAATTGGGAAAATCCCTCTGTATAAGAATTTCAGAATAATTGGGTCAATCCCTATAAGAATTATAAAATAACCAATCCAAGCCATATAAAAATTACAGCATAACCAGGCTAAGATGTAACACCTGAATGTTTTTATGAAATATTTTCTTTAAATAAATTTTATTCTTCAGTAGATTGATTTGAATGCAATCATGAGTTTAAATGAACTGTGATACGCCCTTAGTATAAAATTACCATTATAGACTAGCTGTTAGGTTAGCGGGAATAAGTATAACTAACTTATGAAAATGCATTGTGAATTTATTAGCTATCAATTATATATGAAAAATATAAACCAATTAGATATTTGTATTTTTGATTTAATTACTTCTTGTAATAAAATTAATGAGATATATATATTTCATATACTTAATAAAATATTTTTTATATTCATCTAATGCATATTTTAGTCATAGGGTATGAAGAAACCCAATTTGATGTATAAAAACCTATTTTTTAAAATGGCAATTTTACGTCTTTGAATGGAAAACCCCTTTTAAAATAAGATTTTGACACATTAATAATTTTTATATGAAAACATAAACATGGTATTTTTAAGCGGGATATAAAAATTTACTTTGGATGAATTTATGATATTTTTCTGATAACTTTCAAGTTTTGATGAATAATAAAAATACACTAAATTTTATGTGAAAACAACTTTTTTCATCAAAATAATCTATATTGTTAAATTATAATATTGAATGGTTTTAAAGTAAAAATATAACATATTTTTATCATTCAAAATAATTCATTTCATTAGAATTAATTTTACATTGAATCAATATATAAAAACAATTCAATCTTTTGCAATGTTTTAGTTTTAAAACCCCTTCTCTCTTTCCGACAATGGGATTAATTTTAATTTAATTACTGAAACTTCTATGTTTTTAATTTTGAAAAATCGATTTCATATTTGGAATCAATGTGTAAAAATTATGTTAATTGGTTACTTATATTTTTTGGACATTATGAATAGTAACTTTAATAATTTTTTTATTACCGCAGTTAAGGGTAAATCAGGTAATTAAAGGTAAAAATAATATTATAAAATTACCATAACACCTATCAAAATCCTACTGGATGACTAAATTTGACCCTTTTCATCTATGTTTTGAAACATAATCACTTAATGGAAACTTTCCCATGAATAAGACATTAATTTTATTAAAATCAATGAATGTGAAAAAATGTCACACTCTCTTTTTATATAAGTATATTAATTCAAATATAGGGATAAGTAGGGGATAACAATGACTATAGGTAGTCTCTATAATTATAAAATAATTATATACATCATAGAAATTTATTTATAATTTCTATAAATTAAATAATAACCATTAAGGATGACACAATAATGACGCATAAATTACTTTATTAATAGAAATATAAAATAAATGATTTTAAAAATATTAAAAGAAATATAATTTGAATTAATTAAGGTTCTACATGAATATTATAGGTTATTATGAAATGTTTAGGGTATATTCAGGGTTTTTTTTCTAAATTTATCTTCAGTGTGGATTTTATTTAAAATCAAAGAAATGAATAGTGTCAAAATTGACACTATTGATATTTTATAAAAATAAAATTTTATTAAATTATTTAATAATCATAAAAATATTTAAAAAATTAAAAAGTGATAATTATAAGGTCTAAAATTTCATTAAATATTCATATATGGTCAATTAACACCATACAAATAAATATTTATAACCATTAAAAATTTAGAATGTTATTACCACAATTAAAATTAAATAGATTAAATAAAGATAAATCAAAATTATAAGGTTTAAAATAAAATAAAAACATGTATAAAGTTTATTGGTTGAGAGGATTTCTACCCATACTTATCTTATATTCGAAATAATCCACTTTGGAGCCATTTTAATTTAAAAATTAATTTATATTATTTTAATAGTTTTGGTTTTTCCAAAGGTGCCCCTCCCCTCTCCTATAAAAGGGAACCTCTCCTTATCTCTTAATCACACCTATAAATCCATTTTTCTCAACCAAAACCTTCCCATTTACTCTTAAAACTTCCCTAAATTCATCCTAGAGGCCACACTTTGGGCATAAAGCCATCTTAAGGAGGCCTTTTGTGCAAATCAAAAGAAGACACCCGAAAAAGAGGTAATTGTTTATCACCTTTTTCAAAATTATTTTCTTATTATACTTCCTATTATTATTTTGTTTCCATACTAAAGTAATAAATAATTTATCTTATACATTATTAGATTTTATTATAATTATGGTACAACCTTATACCTCCTTTTATCCATCCTATAAATAACAATATCACCATGTGTGCATACGCACGACTTACCGTCTCCACGTCGTGGTGTAATTTTTTATTCAATAATACTTTATTTGTATGGGTATAATTATGATTATAATATATGAAAATAATGAATATAACATGATAATTATTTTGTATAATTAATATAACTTCCAATTTCGTACCATTTAACTAGTAAGTGAATGATATCATCACTCCTGCGTACGTACGACCTACCGTCTCCACAATTTGATGCGACTCATTCTACATGATATTCATGAAACCATGATTATATACATGAATGGAATAAATAAATATGATATATATTATACTAATATCATTCTATAAATGATACAACTAAAACCTAATAATTGGAACATGAACTTATCCGACAAAACTTGCATAAGAACATAAAGCAATTAATATCCGAATAACGAGTGACAATGAAATGTTACTAACAAACAGATGATAATATAATCATATATGATATCATAAAAATGATTATGATTTTGGAATAATTAAATAACATTATTTAAATCATTATACATGAGGTTCAGATACATACAAAGGATATCAGACCTAAGGTAAGGTATAATTTTACAATCTCATTATTATTTTAGATTGTTTATATGTAAGTATTTACTGGGGTATATTTATCATCCACATACATATTTCCTAAATATGTAATATTATTTTTATTCTTCTAAAATTGTTTAAATTCAATTTTACCCATTTTTATTAAATGTTATGAAATTAATCTTTTGGCATTTTTTCGATACGAGGTACTTTTTGAATTTTCTGGAAAAAGTACAGGGAGAATTTTTTTTTAACTTATACAACATGAATGGATTTTTACGTCTTCATGAATAATTATTTCCATTAATCTTCCTTTGTAAAGACCCGGATTTTTCCATGTAATCTTTTTATTATATGGGAATATTATGAGTCTGTGAAAATTGACGGCGCATGATTCTGAGGCCTGGTGTGCCCGTAATGAATTTCTGAACGTTTTTTAGGTACGTTCAGTAAACGTGCGAGCGAGTTTTTGTAACTTTTTAACCATTGCTCGGAATTGAAATATGAGGACACCATTGAACTCACAGTGCCAGTATTCTCTTAAGGAGACTTTCACCTCAACCGCAGTATGATGAGGGTGAAAGTTATTTTTCGTGTTTTTTGTGGGAATCAAAATAAAATAAAGAACAACTTTTATTTTATTATTTTTAAAACCTCCCTTTTAAATGTTCAGTGGTGGGGACCACCCAAGCTAGGAAACCCCCCATTTTGAATTCATGGTGGTGGGTACCACCCAAACCCCTCTTAATTGAGGAAAACCTTTAACTTTTCAATTAATTAATTGTGCCTCTTCAATTAATTAATTGTGCCATTTAATTGTGCCAAATTTAATTATTCCATTTAATTATGCCAACGCGAATTAAATTGATAAATCTATTTTAATTTATGGCTCCTCATTTCCTTGGGGAAATCGTTGGAAAAGGGAGGCTTTGGAAGAACATTGGAGAAACTATTCCTCCAACGAAGAACCCCCAACGAAGAACGAGGAACCGATGCTTGAGCCTGGATCGAAAGCCTCTTGCGGGAGCAACGAACGCCGATGTCACCATCCCCAATGAATTCCTCTTCTTCCTCACGACATCTTCCAATGAGCAATCAAGGAAGAGTTTTTTGTTTTTGTATACCCCTTACTGTCATTCTTGTCATCCTTCTCGAATTAAGAACATCTATGCTGATTTCTATTGTTCTAACGCGTAGAGGGCGGGCTAAATGAACACAGCCCAACCTACCCACAACCTTTGTGAATTTTGATAGTCTTGAATCGATGGTGACATCCTGAGGTGAGTGCGAGAGTCTACGGAATGAAGAACAGGCCACCGGGGTGCGCCCGGTGACCCGAGGAATGTCGTCGGTGACCGTGCCGGCGACCGACACCAGTGGAACTTAGGAGCGGCGGCTGACACCTCGGCCGGCCACGATGACAGCGGCGGTGCGACCGTGCTGCCAGATAAGGGCCATGGATCGTCGGCCATGGAGGGGCGAGGGTGGCGTCTGGCGCACAACCGGCCATGTGATGGGGGTGGCGGCGCGCGTCCGCCCCGCCTGGCATGCAGGAGCCGTGGTGCGAGGTCGCGGCGTTGATGAAGGGGCGACCGACTTGCTTTCGGCCGCTGGTGGAGGCACGGTACACGACCGCGCCATAGAGGAGGACTGTCTAGGCCATGCCGGTGGGCCAGACCAGACCTAGTGGGCTGGGTCGGACCTCGCGGGCCGTGTCGGACCGGACCTGGACCAGATTCGACCCTTTTTGCTCTTTCAGCAATAACTTGAGCTACGAGTGTCTGTTTGATGAACTATCTGCGGTGCCGAAAACCTTGGATCAAGAAGGTCCTTTTGGTATAACCCACTTGAGTTTTGGATAAACTTGGTGTACAACCGGGTTGGATCGAACACGAATCCAACCGGGCCCTCGGGACTAAAAGACCAATAACTTACAGACCGAGCATCCGATTGACGCACCGTCTGTTGCATTGAGACACCTTTTACATGAAAGTAATTTGAGATACTTCTTCATGGGACTTCATGGCAGTTGGAGTATTGACCTGTGGCTTGAGGAGCGGACCCTCCCAGAATCAAGCGAGCTTAGTGCGGGAACCCTGTAGCTGGCTGTAACATGAGAAAGAGATCCTATGTGGGTCTATGCTTTGGGATCTTACATGGGTCTGTGTTTGAGAGCCCCACTTGGATCCTCTCTTGGAAATCTATGTGGGAATACTCTAGGATCCTACGTGGGTCTGTTATACTAGGATTCTATGTGGGGCTGTTATACTAGGATCCTACGTGAGTCTCCTATACTAGGATCCTACGTGGGTCTGATGATTTAGGATCCTATGTGGGTCTGATGATTTAGGATCCTACGTGGGTCTACCTCTTAAACAGAGTAAGATGATTTAGTAGTTTCATCTAATCATATTTTCTACCATACCTAAGTTATACCTGGTGTGAGATAAGTCCATACATTTGTGGTATTCTTCTGTGTGGCTTTACCTTTGTGGTACTTACCTTTGTGGTGATACCTTTGTGGTATTCTTCTGTGTGGTGATACCTTTGTGGTACTTAACTTCGTGGTGATACCTTTGTGGTATAATTCTATGTCGATTTACCTTTGTGGTACTTATCTTTGGGGTGTTATCTTTGTGGTAATATTTTCTTCATGGAATAGTTGAGCTTTGGGCTTTTGAGTTGGGCGTTGTGTTTCTTCATGAATGAGATGGGTATACTTGATAACTTAGGTATATGTATGGGAATATATCTAAGTAGGGTTGACTGTTGTTTCCATGCTTTTTGGTTTATCCTTTGTAGATTTTTGTGATACCTTGAGGGTCTCAGGGTCCCTACTGAGTATCGTTATACTCACCCATGCATGGGCTATGCCCGCACCTTGTTTTGTTTGGTGCAGATGATGGACATCTCTGACAGAGGACGAGAGTACCAGGACTGGAGGTAGCTCGGAGGTGGATATTATACGAGTCATACTAAATAGACGACCATTCAAGAACTGTACCTACCCTTCAGGTAGGATCCTTGGCGGGTGTTCATAGGAGCTATTTCAGTTTACTTGTACTTTTCAGTTTTCTTGTACTTTCCAGTTGGGCTTGTATTCTGGCCCCTTTTTTTTACTGTACACACTCTTTTTACTATACTGTTTAATTATGTTCATATTTTTCTATGTGCTTGGTTCTGTGTGTTTATAGGATATAAATGCAATGCCTTCATGGTTTAGGAAATACGCCTTTCAGTTCTAGTCTCCAGTCCCTGTCCTATGGAAGGAGGGCTTGGGGTAGTCACGGCATGGGCCCTGGGGGACGGGTCCTGACAAATTGGTATTAGAGGAGTCGGTTATACCGTATAATATTGGACTATGATATTTTTAACGAAAATAGTGTTAATTTTAGTGAGTGTGGTTATCAGTTTAGGGAATCCAGTGTTGGTGCGACGACCGATGTATCCATACACCAGGACCCTGACTTCTGATTTCTGACTCAGTGCACAAAAACACTGATTGCGTGTGTGTTTAAAAAAGTTTTATTTGTGATCTTTTTGAGTCAGCTCACCAGGTATAACTTATTGATTGTAGCACATCTGTTTCTTTTCAGGATTCCTCCACGCAGACAACTAGTTAGGGTTCTAGGTATAGTACGCTATGATAGGCCACCGAGTGATGAGGCCTCGGTGTAGGGCCCTTTATCAGTAGAGGTACCAGCGGAGGCACCGGCGGTACCATTACCCGTTGGGCCACCGATGCCACCATCCCCATAAGAAAAAGGTGCAGGCCGCTTGAGCATGTAGCATGAGTTCCAGCGCCAGAGGCCACCAAGGTTTAGGGGTGAGACAGACCCACAAGCGGCTAAGGATTGGATGGAGGCCGTGGTGAGAGTCTTCCGACTGGTAGGGACACAAGCTGATCTCATGGTGATCCTTGTCACCAGTCTTCTATAAGCAGCAGTAGACAGGTGGTGGAGCTTGATGCTCCAGATTCACGACGAGGTGACACTTCTCTGGGTAGACTTTGAGAGCCTGTTTCAGGCAAAGTTTGTCCCAGTGATCCTTCACGCAGTGTGCATACAAGATCTTCTTCATCTGTAGCAGGGCAACATGACTGTGGCTCAGTACTCAGCAAGGTTCACCGAACTCTCATGCTAATCCACTGATATTATGTAGGACCCATTCTTCAGGGCTCAGACCTTAGAGCAGGGACTCGGGCAGGAGATTAGGGCTTTGATAATTTCCCTCAGCATCTCGATGTAGGCAGGAGTGTTAGAGCAAGCCCTCTTAGTGGAGAGTTTTCTTACTGAGCAGTCACCAGCAGCGAGACCCACCACCGGGCATCATCCAGTGGAGTCTTCTGTAGCTGGCAGCAGATAGATGTCACAGAGGTCTAAGAGGACTAGACCTACAGGAGGACGACTGCAAGATTCAAGGTTGGTTGTGCAGAGCACTGGAGACAGAGCCAGTCATGCGAGGAGTAGGCAGTGTTACGCATGCGGCGGGCAGGGTCACATGGCTCATGACTGCCCGACCCGCCATATGGATAATCAGAAGACGGTCTAAAGACCGCCCAAGCAGAGACAGAGTTTAGACCAAGGAGGTCTGCAGGGAGCAGGCGGATGTGGCAGAGGGGCTGGCTATGCAGTTGGCAGTGGGCGACGATTTGAGGTGTTACCGCCACCACCACTAGGTGGTCTACCCCGACCGCTGGGAGTAGGTGGACATGGGTGAGCTCAACTCCAGGTATTTGAGTCCTACTATCATGGTGCTCTAGATATGATACAAGGTATGATCTGTGTCTACTCCACCTTAGCTGTAGTACTTATAGACACAGGTTCCAGTCATTCTTTTATTTCCACTTCCCTTATTTAGAGCTCAGAGATTCCAGTGGAGCCATTGGCTCAATCCTTAGGGATAGAGACTCCTACATGATAGGATTCGACGATTACACATTGGTTTTGATAGTGTGATCTTACTCTAGGAGGTGAGATCTTTGGCTGGGATCTCCTAGTAGCAATGCCGAGGCCTTACGATATCATCTTGGGTATGAACTGGTTATCTATAGTATATGTTGAGATTGACTATACTAGGAACAAAGTGTGGTGTGTCTGCATTGATGGTACTAGGTTTACCTTCACCAGTGAGAAGGGAGCCTTTGTAACACATGATGTACTTACCCAGAGGAGAGTGCATCCGATCACTCATCAGTTGGCTAGCCTTACACTCAGAGCGGTTGATGTGGAGAGTCTGAGATATCCTGTAGTGGTGGAACAGTACACAAATGTCTTCCCTGATGATGTTTTGGGTCTACCTTTTCACATAGAGGTGGAATTTTACATTGATTTTTACTCCGGGATGACACCGATATCTACACCAGCATATCAGAAGGCTCCCATGGAGCTTCGTGAGCTATGGGTACAACTAGAGGACTTGCAGGGGAAGGGGTTCATCTGGCCCAGTGTTTCTCCTTGGGCATCCCCGATTTTGTTCGCCAAGAAGGAGGATGGGAGCTTGAGATTTTGTGTTGACTATCGGTGCTTGATCCAGGTGAATGTAAAGAACAATTAACCACTCCCGAGGATTGACGACCTCTTTGATCATATGAAGGGAGCACAGTGGTTCTCGAAGATAGACCTCAGACCAAGCTATCACCAGCTCAGAGTATGAGATGAGGATGTGCATGAGACGACTTTTAGATGTTGATACAGGCATTATGAGTTTTTTTTCATGCTGTTCAGTGTGACCAACGCTTCAGCAGTGTTCATGGGACTCATGAACTGGATCTTTTAGCCATACCTGGATCGCTTTGTAGTAGTCTTCATTGATGACATACTGATCTACTCGGCTACCGAGGAGGAGCATGCTTATCATTTTTAGAGAGTTCTGGACACACTATGATAGTACCGGCTTTATGGTAAGCTCTCGAAGTGCTAGTTATAGATCCGAGAGGTTCACATTCTGGGACATGTCATCTCAGAGGCTAGAGTTGCGGTGGATCCAGTGAAGATTGAGGCGGTACTTTCTTGGGAACCACCGAGGAGTGTGATAGAGGTACGAAGTTTCCTGGGTTTGGCTGGATACTACCAGAGATTTGTGCCATATTTCTCCAGAGTTGCGGCACCTTTATCATTGTTGATGAATAAGGGGAAACCCTTTTTGTGGTCGGAGAGATACCAATGTAGTTTTTAGGAGCTGAGGCAGAGGCTGACTAGTGCCCCCATCTTGAGGCTTTCAGAGGAGTCCATTGGGTACGTATTCTACTATGACGCATCAGGGAACAGGCTCAGATGTGTCCTGATGTAGGAGAGAGTAGTTATCACATATGGTTCTTGATATCTGAGACAACATGAGAAGAACTACGCTACCCATGACCTGGAGTTAGCAGCAGTGGTCTTTGCCTTGAAGATGTGGTGACATTACTTGATGGGAGAACATTTTACAGTCTACTATAACCACAAGAGTCTTAGGTATATCTTCTCTCATAAGGACCTGAACCGGAGATAGTGATATTGTCTTGAGTTCCTCCAGGACTATGACTTTGAGATAATATATACTCCCAGAAAAGGGAACGTTGTAGCAGATACACTCAGTAGGAGATCTGAAATACAGCTGATAGGTGAGGCGACTGAGCAGCTGGCCGCTTTGCAGATATCCTTTGTGGAATGAGATGGAGAAGATTTTCTTCAACCTCTTACAGTCACTCCCCCACTTTTTTAGTGAGTTAGGGAGGCTCATCATGGGGACACTGACTACGAGACTCGACGTGTTCAGATATCCTCAGGGCAGACACCTGATGGATTTTCTGAAGGTGGGGAGTACATCATCCTATTAAGAGGATGTACCATGGTACCAGAATCTCTTCGGAAGGAAGTGTTGAGGGAGTTCCACACATCCCCTCTATCAGTACATCCAGGAGTGGCAAAGATGTACCAGGACCTCTGATAGCACTGGTGGCTAGGAATGAAGAAAGCAGTAGAAAAGTTTTTCTCTCGGTGCCTCACTTGTCAGCAAGTGAAGGAGGAGCATCAGGTACCAGTAGGCTCAGTTCATCTTTTAGAGGTCCCAGAGTGGAAGTGGGACAGGATATCCATGGATTTCATGATGGTACTTCCACGAACATCCATGAGTCATGATTCTATCTGGGTGATCGTCGACCTAAGTCGGCCCAATTCATACGGATCAGAGAGCAGGGTTCAGTAGAGAGCTTGTGATACCTCTATATATTGGAGATTGTGCAGCTATATGAAGTGACCTTGATGATTATCTCTGATCATGATGCACGTTTCACTTCCTAGCTATGGAAGGGGTTGCAGGAGGCTTTCAGGATGCAACTTCATTTGAGCACCACCTTCCATCCTCAGACGGATGACCAAACTGAGCGGACTATTCATACACTTGAGGACATGCTACGTTCTTGCGTCCTAGACTTCGGTTGCAGTTGGGAGGATAACTTTCCCTTGTTAGAGTTTGAATAAAACAACAGCTATCACTCCACCATTAGGATGACACCTTTCGAGGCATTGTACGACCGACCTTGCAGATCGCCTTTGTGCTGGACTGAACCAGGAGAGTTAGTACTCATAAGACCAGATATGGTATAGGATACCACAGAGAAGGTGAAGATCATCCAGGAGCGGATGAAGACTGCACAGAGTAGGCACAAGTCTTATGCTGATAGGAGATAGATACCTTTGGAGTTAGAGGATGGTGAACACATCTTTCAATGGGTCTCACCTAGACGAGGTTTGCAGATATTTGGCTAGGGCGACAAGTTATCTCCGAGGTTCATCAGACCCTTTCAGGTCCTCAATAGATTTGGAAAGGTGGCTTACCACATAACACTTCTCCCTCAGTTGCACTAGGTGCATGACATTTTCCACTACGAGGAGATACGTGCACGATCCATCTCACATCATCGACCATGGAGAGATGGACATCGATGATGGGGTGGCATTTATGGAGGTTCCAGTAGAGATTGAGGATCGACAAGAGAGAGTCCTTCATGATCGAATGATACCTTTAGTGCATGTATGTTGGTAGCATGGTAACCTCCAGGAGAGCATGTGGGAGTGGGAGGCTTAGATTTATGCTCAGTACCCCCACTTATTTTCCTAGTTTTTGTGATGTGGCTTTCGGGGATGCAAATCCCTAAGGTGGGGAGAATGTAAAGACCCAGATTTTTCCATGTATTTTTTTATTATAGGGAATATTATGAGTCTGAAAAAATTTACGGCACATGATTCCGAGCCCCCATGTGCCTGGAATGAATTTTTGAACTTTTTTTAGGTACGTTCAGTAAACGTGCGAGCGAGTTTTTGTAACTTTTGAACTGGTGCTCGGAATTGAAATCCAAGGACACCGTTGAACTCGCATCACCGCTATTTTCTTAAGGATACTTTCACCTCAACTGCAGTAGGACGAGGGTGAAAGTTAGTTTTCGTGTTTTTTGTGGGAATAAAAATAAAATAAAGAAAAACTTTTATTTTATTATTTTTAAAACCTCCCTTTTGAATGTTCAGTGGTGGGGACCACCCAATCTAGGAAAAACCCCATTTTGAATTCATGGTGGTGGGGACCACCTGAACCCCTCTTAATGGGGGAAAACCTTAAACTCTTCAATTAATTAATTGTGCCTCTTAAATTAATTAATTGTTCCATTTAATTGTGCCAACGTGAATTAAATTGATAAACTATTTTAATTTTTGGCTCCTCATTTCCGTGGGGAAATCGTTGGCAAAGGGAGGCTTAGGAAGAACTTTGGAGAAACTCTTCCTCCAACGAAGAACCCCCAACGAAGAACGAGGAACCGACGCTTGATCCTAGATCGGAAGCCTCTTGCAGGAGCGATGAATGTTGACGTCACCATCCCCAATGACTTCCTCTTATTCCTCGTGAAATCTTCCAATGAGAAATCGAGGCAGGGTTTCTTGTTTTTGTACACCCCTTACCCTCGTTCTTGTAATCCTTCTCAAATTAAGAACATCTATGCCGATTGCTATCATTCTAATGCGGAGAGGGCAGGCTAAACGAACACAACCCAACCTCCCTACAACCTTTGTAAATTTTGACAGTCTTGAATCAATGGAGACATCCTGAGGCGAGTTCAGGAGTCTACGGAATGAATAACAGGCTACTAGGGCGCGCCCGGTACCCGAGGAATTTCGCCGGTGACCGTGCCAGCGACCAGCACTGGTGGAACTCAAGAGCAACAGCCGACACCCCAGCCGGCCGCGACGATGATAGTGGCGCGACCGCCCTTCTAGATAAGGGTTGTGGCTCATCAGCCATGGCGGAGTGAGGGTGGTGTCTGGTGCATGACCGGCTGCGTGATGGGTGTGGCAGCAGGTGTCCGCACCGCCTGACATGCAGGAACCATGGCGCGAGGTCGCGGTGGTGATGGAGGGGCGGCTGGATTGTTTCCGACTGCTGGTGGAGGCGCGGTGCATGACCGGGCCATGGAGGAGGGCTGGCCAGGCCATGCCGGCAGGCTGGGCCGGACCCAGTGGGCCGGGTCGGACCTCGCGGGCCGGGCCAGATCGGACCTGGACTAGATTCGACCCTTTTCTCTCTTTCTTCCATAACTTGAGATACATGTGTCTTTATTATGAACTCTTTGTGGTTCCGAGAACCTTGGATCGAGACAGTCCTTTTGGTATACCCCACTTGAGTTTTGGATAAAGTTGGGGTACAACCGGGTTGGATCGAACACGAATCCAACCAGGCCCTCGGGACTAAAAGGCCAATAACTTATAGACCGGGCTACCGATTGATGCACCGTATGTTGCATTGAGACCCCTTTTACATGGAGTTCCTTTGGTATACTTCTTCATGGGACTTCATGGCAGTTGGATTATCGACCTATGGATTGAGGAGCGGACCCTCCTGGAATCAAGCGAGCTTAGTGTAGGAACCCTGTAGCTGGCTATAACATGAGAAAGAGATCCTATGTGGGTCTATGCTTTGGGATCCTACGTGGGTCTGTGTTTGGGAGTCCCACTTGGATCCACTCTAGGAAACCCATGTGGGACTACTCTAGGATCCTACGTGGGTCTATTATACTAGGATCCTACGTGGGTCTTCTATACTAGGATCCTACATGGGTCTGATGATTTAGGATCCTATGTGGGTCTGATGATTTAGGATCCTACATGGGTCTGCCTTTTAAAAAGAGTAAGATGATTCATTAGTTTCATCTAATCATATTTTATACCATACCTAAGTTATACCTGGTGTGAGATAAGTCCTTACCTTTGTGGTATTCTTCTGTGTGGTGTTACCTTTGTGGTACTTACCTTTGTGGTGATACCTTTCTGGTATTATTCTGTGTGGCAATAACTTTGTGGTACTTACCTTCATGGTTATACCTTTGTGGTATACTTCTATATGTATTTACCTTTGTGGTACTTATATTTGGGGTTTTATCTTTGTGGTAATCTTTCCTCTGTGGAACATTTGAGCTTTGGGCTTTTGAGTTGGGCCTTTTGTTTTCTCATGAATGAGATGGGTATATTTGATAACTTAGGTATATGTATGGGAATATACCTAAGTAGGGTTGACTATTGTTTCCATGCTTTTTGGTTTATCCTTTGTGGATTTTTGTTAGACCTTGAGGGTCTTGAGGTCCCTATTGAGTATCGTTATACTCACCCCTGCACGGGCTACGCCCACACCTGGTTGTGTTTGGTGCAGATGACAGAAAACGATGACTGAGGATGAGATTACCAGGACTGGAGGTAGCTCGGAGGTGGAAATTAGATGAGGCGTAACATAGATCCAACCGTTCAAGAGCTGTACCTACCCTTCAGGTAAGATCCTTGGAGGGTGTTCATAGGAGTTGTTTCAGTTTACTTGTACTTTTCAGTTTTCTTGTACTTTCCAGTTGGGCTTATATTCTGGCCCCTTTTTCTTACTGTACACACTCTTTTTACTACAAAGTTTACTTGTGTTCATATCTTACTATGTGATTGGTTGTGTGTGTTTACAAGTTATAAAGGCAATGCCTTCCCTGTTTAGGAAAGATGTCTTTCGGTGCTAGTCGCTAGCCCCTGGCCTATAGAAGGCGGGCTTGGGGTAGTCACGGCACGTGCCCCGAGGGATGGGTCGTGACATACTTTGCAAAATTTGAAGTTTATTTTCGACTATATTCTTTTCTTTTAGAATTTCATGGCATTCTGAGAAAAGAAAATGTTTTTCAATAAGAAAGGTTATTTTCCTCAATAATTAAGTTCAAATGTATTATCAAAATTATTTTCCATATAAGATGATTCTATTTAAACAGGGTTATGTTTCTATCCCTATTATTAATATGATTTTATTGTGTTAATAATGGAATGATATTTTATATGGATTATGTTATGATGGAATGATGTTTAAGAAACCCATTTTATTTCTTGGGTTATGCTATGATGAATGATTTATGTTTTTGTGGATCATGTAAGAATGATTTCATTATGAGATGGGTGGGACCTATATCTCTATACAATGAATTGGGTAAAGATTTATATCCCATGATATAGACATAAATAGAACATCAAGTAAATCCGATTCAGTAATATAGGGCTGGAACGACAGGTAAACTCGGTTCGGTAATGGACTTTGTCCACTATGATGGTCTTGGAAATGAGCCTTGACTAATATGAAATATTTTTCTCTACTTATGTGTATGGAACAAAAATTTATGTCTTTTTTCTTGAATTTTGGGATTATGTCCATTAATTATTATGAACTTTTATCCCATGACATTATATCATGATATTTCATATGAAATATAAGACTTTCAAATTGTATGTTCTTATGTCTTATGATTATGATATGATTGATGTTTCCCTTGTTTACCCTTACTGATAATTTGAGATCACCCTATCGTATGTTTCTTTTCTCCAGGTCATGAATAAGGTTATTAGGTAATATATGTCAAAAAGGAGTCTAGTTATGAAGAAATAATCAGGCGATAATGTAGATGTCTTATGAACCAATTGTTTTTGTTTCTCTATTTCTAAAGACACTATACCTATACAGTCCTATTATTTCTTTATTATATATTGTAATGAATATACTTTAATTTTACGTAATATCAAAGTATGTAAAGTATGGGTCATTATAGTTGGTATTAGAGGAAAGGTATAGTTAAACTTTGGAAACCTGGATGAGAAAGACTTAGTAAGAACCCTAAGGATATATATATAAGTATAGGTTATAATAATAGTGTTTAAAAATTACCATGAATAACCAAGGATAAAAACTAAAGTGTCCTAAATTGAAATTTTATTCTTGATTATGTGGTTTTCCCGTTATGATTAGTGTTTCTCACACTATGCTTCTTGGTTTTAGTCTATGGATGGAACCCGAAGGAACCATGTTAATGCGGAATGTAACGAGAAACACAATGATTGTCCCCCTGAGCAACCAAATGTTATGGGATTTGGAATGAAAAATCTTATATCCATTCTCACACAACTTTCTCAAGCTATGAATAATGCAGGACTTCTAAACAATCAAATGAGGGAGAAACATTCTATTGAGTCCTTCATGAGGCAGCATCCACCTTCATTCAATGGATCTTATAATCAATTAGTGGTAGAACAATGGATCAGTACCACTAAAAATATATTTTCAATTCTACAATGTTTTGAACATGATAAATTCATCTTAGCAGTCTATAGTTTGTATGGTGAAGCTGATCAATGGTGGAATCTTACCAAGAATACAGGGTAAAGAGATGAAACTGAGTCCATGGGATGGGATGAGTTCAAGAACATATTTTTCACTAAGTACTTTCCTTTTATTCTTTGAACAAATATGGAGAAGAAGTTCCTTGAACTTAAGAAAAAGGATGATGAATCAGTTGGTACTTACTAATAAAATTTTACAAGACTTTCAAGGTACGCTTCTGGAATTATTATCCAACCTAATAGTAAAATTGATCGATTATTTAGTGGCTTAAAACCAAGTATCCTAAGGACATTATCCATAAGGTACTTTAATATCTACGAGGAAATCATTTTATGTGATATCAAGGTTGAGGTGGAGATTTGAGTAACCCATTAGTCATATGGGTATGATAAGAAGAGAAAAATAGAATTCAAAGGAAAATCTAAATACCACATTGAAAAAAAGAAAAGTTTTCCCTTTTTCTGAAAGTGTGGAAAGAAACATGGAGGAAATTATCTTAAAGGGACTAGTAAATATTTTTAGTGTGTAAAAGAAGGTCATTGGGTAGTTGAATGCTGAAGTGATGGGAAAAAGATGTCTAATGATGCAAACAGAGAAAAAGCTACATAGAATACACCTCCTACACTTCAATGCTACAAGTGAAAGGAAATGTGGTATTATGCCAATAAATTCCCTAATCCAAGGGTTATTTATGATGATCGATGTTAACAAACTCTTAAGGCCAAATACAAAGGAAATTCACATGTAATCACTATCAACAATGTGGAGTATGATAATGAAGTAGTGAAAGGTACACTTACCATCCACTCTAAAGTATAAAATGTTTTATTAGATTTTGGATCCACCCACTCTTTTATTTATGAAAAATTTTCTTAGGGTATCATTGTATTACCTCAACAATTAGATTTAGATTTAGCTGTGACAATTCCTAATGGAACAGTGGTTATATCAAAATTTTATAATTCTTCTCCAGTTGAAGTTTGTGGGAAAGTGATTTCTACAAATCTTGTGGTCCTTCCTGTAGTGGAATTTGATGTGATTCTTGGCATGGATTAGATTTCTCTATATGGAGCTCATATCCATTTCAAAGTAAGGGAAGTAATATTTCATATTCCAGATCAATATATGATCATCTATTGATGTAAGGATGAATATAACCTTCCAATGGAAATTTATTCCATCTTATGGGTATTGATTCCTATAAATGAAGGTTATTTATCTCAAATGTTTGGGGAGAAACACATGATTAAGAATACACCCATTATATGGGAGTTTGATGATGTATTTCCAGATGAATTTCCAGGTCTTCCACCAAATCATAAAGTTGAGTTTTCAGTTGAAATCATACTAGGTTCTATGCCTATTTCAAAGACACCTTATAGAATGACCCCAATTTAGTTAAAGGAATTAAAGAAGTAACTCCAAGAGAATCTTGATAAGGGATTCATGTTCCCCAGTTCATCACCTTGGAGAGTGCCTATTATTTTTGTTAAGAAGAAATATGGATTAATGAGACTTTGCATTGATTATCAAGAACTTAACAAGATCACTATCAAGAAAAAACATCCTCTTCCCTGCATTGATGACTTATTCGACTAACTACATAGAGTTCAATACTTTTACAAGATTGATCTTCATTTAGGATATCATCAATTAAGGGTCAAGAAGGAGGATATACCAAAGAAAACATTCCGTACAAGGTATGAACACTATGAATTTATAGTTACGCCTTTTGGTCTTACTAATTCCCCCGCTATCTTCATGAATATAATGAATAAATTCTTTAGAGACTATCTTGATTAGTTTTTAGTAGTCTTTATAGATGATATTCTTGTCTATTCTAAGAGAAAGGAATAACATGAAGACCACTTGAGAATTATACTGAAGACCCTAAGAAAGGAGAAGCTTTATGAAAAATTTACCAAGTGTGAATTTTGGATTCAGAAAGTTTCATTTTTGGTTCAAATAATCTCAAGAGAAGGGATATCTATGGATCCATTAAAAATATAAGTTGTTTAAAGTTGGATGAGACCAAAAATAGTAACTGAGATCCCATGTTTTCTTGGTTTGGCTGGATATTATTGATATTTTTGTGAAATATTTTTCATAATTATCTAATACACTCACCATTTTGACTCAGAAAGGAGTTAAGTTCATATGGATGGAGGAATGTGAAGAGAATTTCAAAGAGCTAAAAATAAGGTTAGCCAGTGAACCTGTGCTCACACTAACTTATAGTGGAGAAAGGTTTGTGATCTAAAGTGATACATCCAAGAAGGGACTAGGATGTGTTCTCTTGAAAAATGATATGGTGATAGCTTATGCATCACAACAGTTGAAAATCCATGAGAAAAATTACCCAACTCATTATTTCGAGTTAGTTGTGGTAATATTTTCCTTAAAGATATGGAGGAATTATCTTTATGATGAAAGGTGTGATATTTATACTAATTAGAAAATTTTAAAGTATATTTTCACACAAAAGTAGATAAATATGTGCCAAATAAGATGGTTAGAGTTGATTAAAGATTACGAATTCTCAATAAATTACCACCCTAGAAAAGTGAACAAGGTGGTAGATTCTTTGAGTCGACAAGACTATGCTAGACTATCTATAATGAGGATCACAAAAGATCCAATATTTATGGATTTGTAAAAGATGGATCTTGGAATTTTAAAGGAAGGGGAGAAATATTATCTTTCTCAAATGAATGTTCAACTATCTATACAAGTAAAGATTAAGGAGGCACATAAGAAAGATGCAAAGTTACAAAATAAGGCGAGAAATATTCCTAAATTCAACCTTGATTGTGATGAAATAATAAGGTTCAGGAATCAGGTTTGTATTCCTCCTATACCAGAATTAAAGAAGTAGCCATTGTATGAGGCTTATAGTTCTTTATTCTCTATTCAACCTGGAAGAACAAAGATGTATAGGTACCTGAAAGAGTATTTATGTTGGGATGACATGAAAAGAGATGTTTCCAAATATCTCTCTCAATTCTTGGTTTGTCAACAAGTTAAGGCTGAGAGACAGAAGTATAAGGGGATGTTACAACCATTACCCATACCAGAATGGAAATGGGAAAACATCACTATGGATTTTGTCATCGGAATTCCCAAAAAATCCTAAGGAAATAATGCTATCTAGGTTATAGTTGATCACCTTACGAAGTCGGCACACTTCATTTCTATTAGAGAGGATTTCTCTCTTGATCAGCTTGCCAGGATATATATAAAGGAAGTGGTAAGATTGCATGGAGTACTAATTTCTATTATACCTAATCGGGATCCATGGTTTATCTTGATGTTCTGGTGAAGTCTTTTGCATGCTCTAGATACAGAGTTAATTTTCAGCACTTCTTATCATCATCAGACAAAAAGTTAGTCTGAGAGGAAAATTCAAACCCTGGAAGACATGTTAAGAGATTTATCTATGGATTTAAAAGGTGGTTTCTATCAAAACCTACCTTTGGTGAAATTTACTTACAATAATAACTTTCACTCCAGTATTCAGATGGATCCCTATGAATACCTCTATGGAAAGAAGTGTAAAAATATAACTTTTTGGGAAGAATTTGGGGAATGAAAGCTATTAGGACCTGATATTATTGATGAAATGGAAAAAAGGTCAGATCTATTAGACAACACATAAGAGCATCTCAGAGTTGACAAAAAATTTATGCTGAAAACTGATGAAAAGACCTAATTTTGAGGTGGTCAATAAGGTGTTTCTACAAATATATATCTAGAAGAGAATAATGAGTTTTGGAAATAAGGGAAAACTGAGCCCTAGGTATATCAGTCCTTTTGAAATTCTAGATTGTGTTGGGAAGGTAGATTACCGATTGGTGCTTCCACCAAATAACTCTCAAGTTCATGATTTATTCCATGCATCTCTCCTAATAAAGTACATACCTGATCCTTCACATGTACTAAACTTATAAGTCATAATGTTGTAGAAAGATCTTTCTTATTAATAACAACTGATAGAGATTTTGGATCATAGCAAAAAATTTCTATGAAACAAGACCATTCACTTGGTTAAAGTTTTATGGTGGAAACATCAATTTGAAGAAGTTAAATTAGAACTTGAGAATATGATGAGGGAGAGATATCCTCATCTTTTTGTTTCCAAGTGATGAATTTCAAGAGAGAAATTCAGTTTAAGGGGGGTAGAATGTAACACCCATATGTTTTTATGAAATATTTTCTTTAAATAATTTTTATTCTTTAGTAGGTTTCTTTGCACGTAATAATGAGTTTAAATGAAATGCGAGACATCCTCAGTATAAAATTTCCGTTATACCCTAGTTTTTATGTTAGTGGGAATAAGTATAACTATCTTATGAAAATGCATTGTGAATTCATTGGCTATCAATTATTTATAAAAAATATAAATCAATTAGATATTTGTATTTTTGAGTGAATTGATTTTGGTAAAGAAATTAATGAAATATATATATTTTATATACTTAATAAAATATTGTTGATATTCATACAATGGATATTTTAGTCATAGGGTATGAATAAACTCTATTTTATGTATAAAAACTTATTTTTTATAGGGAAATTTTATGCCTTTGAATGGTGAAACCATTTTAAATTAATATTTTGATACATTAATAAATTTTATATGACAACACGATCATGTTATTTTGAATCAGGATATAAAAATTTACTTTTGATGAATTTCTGATATTTTTTTGATAACTTTCAAGTTTTGATGAATAATAAACATACACTAAATTTTATATGGAAACAACATTTTTACTCAAAATTATTTACATGGTTAAATAATAATATTGATTGGTTTTAAAGTATAAATATAATATATTTTTATCATTAAATATAATTTATGTTATTAGCATTAATTTTACATTGAATCCAGATATAAAAACAATTCAATATTTTGTAATGTTGTATCTTTTAAAACTCGTTCTATCTTTCCGAAAACAGGATTAATTTTAATTTAATTAATACAACTTATGTGTTTAAATTTTTTAAAAATGGATTCCAAATTTGGAATCAGTGAGTCTAAATTAATTTAATAGGTTACTTTTATTTTTTTGGACATTATGAATAATAACATCAGTAATTTTTTTATTACCGCGGTTAAGGGTAAATCGGGTAATTAAAGATAAAAATAATATTTTAAAATTACCTCAACATCTATAAAAATCCTATTGGATGGATAAATTATACCTTTATCATATAGGGTTCTAAATGGAATCACTTAATGGGAAATTTCCCATGAATATGACATTAATTTTATTAAAATCAATGAATGTGACAGAACGTCAAACTCTCTTTTTATATAAGTATACTAATTATAATATAGGGATAAGCAGAAGCTAACATCAACTATAGGTAGTATCTATAAAGATAAAATAATTACCCACATCATAAAAATTTATTTATAATTTTTATAAATTAAATAATTATCATTAAGGATGACAAAATAGTGACACATAAATTATTTTATTAATAGAAATATCAAATAAATGTTTTTAAAAATATTAAAAGAAATATAATTTGAATTAATTAAGGTTCTCCATGAATTTTATAGATGAATTTGAAATTTCTAGAGTATATTTATTGTTTTTTTTCAAATTTATCTTCTATTTGGATTTTATTTAACATCAAAGAAATGAATAGTGTCAAAATTGAAACCTTTGATATTTTATAAAAATAACATTTTATTTAATTATTTAAAAATAATAATATATTTAAAATTAAAAAGTGATAATTATAATGTCTAAAATATCATAAAATATCCATTTTTGGTCAGTTAAAACCATATAAGTAAATATTTATAACCATTAAATACTTAGAATGTTATTACCACAATTAAAATTAAATAGATTAAATAAGGATAAATCAAAATTATAAGGTTTAAAATAAAATAAAAACATGTCTAAAGTTTATTGGTTGAGATTATTTCGACCCATAATCATCTTATCTTATAAATAATCCACTTTGGATCCATTTTAATTTAAAAATTAATTTATATTATTTTAATAGTTTTGGTTTTTCCAAAGGTTCCCCTCCCCTCTCTTATAAAAGGGAACCTCTCCTTATCTTTTAATCACACACCTAAATCCACTTTTCTCCACAAAACACTAACAATTTCCTCTCCAAAATTCCCTCACTTCATCCTAGCAGCCACACATTAGGCATAAAACCATCCTAAGGAGAAATTTTGTGCAAAGTAAAAGGAGATACACGAAAAAGAGGTAATTGTTTTATCACCTTTTTCAAAATTATTTTCTTCTTATACTTACTCTTATAATTTTGTTTCCACACTAAAGTAATAATTCCAGTATCTTATACATGCTGAGATTTTATTATAATTATGGGACAACCTTATACCTCCTTGTTGGAACCTCTATGTTATAGTCGTTTTCATAATCACAAATAATGTCAATCTACATATTCTACTATTTCATGCCATTTAATATCTCTAAGTAAATCAATTATGTCTTATAGAACAATATTTTTTTTAATAAGTCAATAACCTATATTTATGAATCAATATGTTTACAAATGTATTTTTACATGTATTTTTGGATGTCACTTAATCTAGTAATGTTATGTATAAGACAGACATTTCATAAGTTTCTCAGAGTTCCGAACACCGATATTATGTTTGACACACCGATGTTCGACACACCACTGCTCGACACACCAATGTTCGACACACCGATGGTCGACACACCGATGCTCGATACACACCTATTTGACACACCTATGTTCGAAACACCGATGCTCTACACACCAATGTTCGACACACCGATGGTAGACACACTGATGGTCGACACACCGATGCTCGAAACACTGATGCTCAACACACTGATGTTTAACACACTGATATTCGACACACTGATGTTCGGCACACCAATATTCTACACACTAATGCTGACACACCGATCATAACATATTGATGATGACATACCGATAATGACAAACCGATGATGACAAACCGATGCTGACAAACCGATGCTGACACACCGATGATCACAGAATGATGATAACATACCGATGATGACAAATCGATGCTGACAGATCGATGATGACACACTGATGATGAAAAACCAATGGTGACAGACCGATGATGACAGAACAATACTTATGACTCACCCATAGTCACAAATAACTGTTTGAAATTTATTAATTCAAATTTATTTCTAACGATCATATTTAGAGAAATTAATGTTTCTGGCATTATTTAATGTTATCTATAGGACTATATGTAGATAGTACGAGGTACATGAATGTGGGGAGATATTCATGCTTACTGTACCTTGAAGTATAAAAGGATTATATCTCAACCTTAAAATACACACTCTGGGAACTTGCTAGAAAAACAAAAAGACTGGCTGTGTGAATATGCAAGATATTGAAAATAGAAGAACTCGAAGGTTGAGTGTACAAGGAGTTTAATATTACAAGTAAAAATCTACTGAATCTTTCTGAACATCCTCACATAGAAGAGATGAACCTTTTCACACCTGGAAGCTATATTATAGAGAGTATGATACTCTATTTTGGATCCAAATTTCAGAAGAGGGTTTGAATATCATTTTCTCCACCTCTGTTGAGTCTAGATCTTTATTACACAACACACAGAGATTTATAAAATCTATTATTGTTTTATAACATTGTTTTGATCTTGTGTTTACTTATTGAGAAATGTGTGCATCTGTTTGTGTCACTTACACTATCTCCTGAGCATAACTGGAGGATACTAAAATATCCTCACACTCAATCCCTTTTTACTCTTATATCCCATTTAGAACCGTGGAAGAGATCCCATGTGATCTGTTTATTAAGTTTTCCCACGAATAAATGTGGTAGAGGTCAAGTGTGACCTAGATAGCCCTGTGTGCTATTGTGAACCCAGATCTAGGGTGTGGATTGAAAAGTTTATTAATATAAACTGCTTGGTGGTAGGTGATCACCAAGTGGATAGGACTAAGTCTCAGATTGAGACTGAACCTCTTGTTTTTATCCGCTGTGTAGTTTGTCTTGTGTTTTTAATCTGATATGTGTTCAATTAATTTCACATTAAGATAAATTAAACCTTGATAGTTAGTTTAGAAAGTGTTTATATCTATTTTGAATTAGTAGATTAGTTTCAAAAGTTTCACTAATATTTTGATTGGTAAAGCTGAGAACTAATCAATCTTCTGAGAAATTAATTAAACATTCAGGACTTTTATAAATTCACTACAAACTGACTTCGATTACTTTAATTAGGGGTGTTCTTTTAAATAACCATTTTTAATAGAAATTTTTATAGATACTCAATTCACCCCCCTCTTTAGTGATCTACTTGACCAATATTTGGTATCAGAGGAACAAAATTGAAAGCTGATTCAAATGTTTTCAATTGTGATTATAGTTGTTTTTCAAAGATCTCAAAATTTCTGTTATTTATAAATTTTTATCTCTTTGAAATTCTTTTACAATACATATCATGGAAAATAGATTAGAAGGGGATTCTACCAATAGAACACCTTTCTTTAATGGATCTAATTATTCTCAGTGGAAGCTTAAAATGAAAATATATCTAGAAAGCCTGGGATTTGAAATCTAGACTGCTATTGAAATTAAATACGCAATTCCTGAAACTGCTAGAAACACTTGGGATGAACCTACCAAGACTTCCTATAATAATAATTGTAAAGCAATGAATGCTCTGTACTGTGCACTAAGTGATGAATATGTTAACTGTATCTTTGCCTGTAAAACTACACATGAGATTTGGGACACTCTATTTGTTTCTCATGAGGGATCATCTAATGTTAAAGAGATGAGATTAAATACTTATACTATTAAATATTAAAACTTTAGAATGAAGCCTGATGAGTCTATTTCTAATATTTATCTCAGGTTCAATGAAATTTTGAATACCATGATTTCTTTAGGAAGAGAAGTAACATCCAAAGAACCGATTATGTGGATTCTATGATGCTTACTAGAAAGATGGCATGAAACATCTGTGTCTATTAGGAAATCATGTGATATTGATAAAATTATAGTGAAGGAATTTATTGGAAAATTAATGATGTGTGAAGAGTAATTGAAGGTAAATCAAGAAGAGGGTGAACCCAAATGAAAGTATATAGCTTTCAAGACAACTGCATCTAAAAGTAAGGACATGGAAAAAGTTCAAGCTACTATTGAAAGCTCCTTCAGTGAAGACGTAGCTTTAGACGATGATGAATAAATGGCCCAGTTGGCTAGAAGATTCAAGAAATTTTATAGGAAAAAAAGTTTTTCAGAAATCCCAATTACAAAGTAAAGTATGATAACAAGGGAAATTGGAAAAAGGATTTGAAGATAAATGATAAGTCAGAAGAGATAATCTTCTATGAATGTAAAAGTAAAGGACATGAGACCGACTATCCAAAGATGAAATACAAGAAAAAGTATAAAAATAAGGATAGAAGGTATAAGAAAGCAATGAAGGCCACCTGGAGTACCTTGCAGGATAGCTCAAGTGAATCTGCCTCTTCTAAAAATGATAAAGATGATATGGCTAATATGTGTTTTATGAAAAACACAACCAAGGTAACCTTAGACTCTCCTGTTCATAATTCTTATTATTCTGAAAGTGAGTAAGAGAATATGAAAAATTATGAATTATTTAAATATTGAAACATGATAGAAGAAACATGTAATGAGTCAAAATATAAGTATAAATCTCTAAAGAAACAACATGCTCTTACTGTGACTATTAACTCTGAAATTACAACTAAAAAAGAGAAAAATGATCAACTGCTCAAGGAGAACAATGAGTTAAAAATGTCTAATGAGCAATTGAATAAAGACTTAGAAAAGATTACTAATGGGGAAAATACTCTTACTCAAATGCTTGGTAAACAAATAACTCTTAAGTATACTTCTGGGTTAGGATTTCAACCAGGTCAAAGGAATTTATCCAAATCACATTTTGTAACCAAATCTAGAAAATATGCCACCTCTTTCAAAAACCAGAATTTTACAGCAAGTTCTAGTTCCAAGAATTATTTTACTACATCAAATTCTTCATAACCAAACAGAGTTTATTTTTCAAATACTCTATATTATGCATATAGGAATTCCTTAAGAAAATTGTGGGTTCCTAAAGTTTATATCACTAATGTATGTGGACCCAGAAAAATATGGGTACCAATGTTGTTTCTTGGATGAACTATTTTGTAGGTAAACTGCCTAAAGAGATCCTGTAAAAAGCTGTGGTACTTGGAAAATGGCTATTCAAGACATATGATAGGGGATTATTCAAGCTTTAAAAGTCTTATCAAAATTTATTGAGGACATGTCACATTTGGTGAAATTGGTAAAGGAAAAATCACCGACCTAGGCCATATTGGTAACCCTAACTCTATTTCAATTTCTAAAGTACTATATGTTGATGGATTAAAGTATAACCTTCTCAGTATATCTCAATTTTGTGATGATGTATTTAATGTTAAATTCAAAAAATAATTCATTCCATGTTTTTGATTCCAAGAATAACTTAGTATTTATTGCTTTTAGAAATGATAATGTATATGCTATAAATCTAGACACACTAGCCTCACAAAATGTCTCTTGTCTAAATTCCTTTCACAAAAAGTCTTGGCTATGGAATAGAATACTAGGACCTTGCAACATACACTCTCTTAGGAAGTTAACTAGAAAAGGGTTAGTTTAATATTTACCCAAATTAGAGTTTTCAGATAGTAAAGTATGTAATCCTTGTCAAAATGGAAAGCAACATAAAATCTATTTCAAACTAAAGAAAGAAGTAACTGCTTCTCAACCTCTTGAATTGGTTCACATGGACTTGTTTGGACCATCTATAGTTTCAAGTCTCAATGGTAAGAACTATGTTTATGTTCTTGTATATGATTTATCTAGGTACACCTGGACCTTTTTCCTAGCTCAAAAAGTGAAGCTTGTTCACACTTTACCAAGTATGCTAGGACTGTAGAAAATCTTAGTGGACTTAAGATTAAATCCTTAAGAAGTGATCATGGCCGTGAGTTTGAGAATCAAGATTTTGAAGATTTTTTCTCACAAAATGGATATAATCATAATTTCTCTACTCCTAGGACACCTCAACATAATGGTGTGGTGGAAAGAAGAAATAGAACCTTATAGGAAATTTCTTGAACTATGCTTAATGAATATGACCTAACCATTTATTTCTAGTCTGAAGCTGTTAATACAGCTTGTTATATAATAAACAGAGTCTTAATCAGACCCACCCTTAAGAAAACTCCTTATGAGTTGTGGAATAATAGGAAACCCAAAGTAAGTTATTTTAAAGTGTTTGAATGTAAAGTTTATATTCTGAACACTAAAGATAATTTAGATAAAATTTCCTCCAAAAGCGATGAAGGAATATTTCTTGGATATTCTACATCAAGCAAAGACTATAGAGTCTTTAATAATAAAACCAAATGTGTGGAGGAATCTGTACATATCAAGTTTGATGAAGCAGATACACATGAGCCCAAGACCTCAGTAGAAAATATTAAAGAGGATACGTCCAATCTGGACATTAATGATAAAACCTCAAATAATCATGTGAAGGAATCTGTGAAAACTTATAGTTCTGGAAATTCTCTAGATCCTAACCGTAATGAACATGATCAACCTAACCAACCTGAAATATCAAGTCCTACCTTCTCTAGACCAACTAGGACCCTTAATAATCATCCCCTATATGCTGTTGTTGGATATTTAGATAGAGGAACACAAACAAGACATTCCTTGAGAAACTAGGTTGAAAATCAAGCTTTCTTGTCATAGCTTGAACCTAAAAATATCAATGATGTGATCAATGATGAGTTTTGGGTAATGGCCATGAAATAAGAACTTATTCAGTTTGAAAGAAATAAAGTTTGGAAACTTGTAGATATACCAAAGGACATTTTGACCATAGGAACCAAATGGGTATTTAGAAATAAAGTTGATGATGCTATAAATATAGCTATAAACAAAGATAGACTAGTTGCATAAGGATATAATCAAGAATATGGAATTGATTATGAAGAGACATTTTCACCAGTAGCTAGACTTGAAGCAATTAGAATCTTACTTGCCTATGCGGCACATTTGGATTTTAAACATTATCAAATGGATGTCAAAAGTGCATTCTTAAATGGTTTTATAATTGAGGATGTTTTTGTTGAAAAACCCCAAGGTTTTAAAAATCCACATTCTCCAAGTCATGTGTTCAAATTATCTAAAGATATATACGGTTTGAAACAATCTCCAAGAGCTTGGTATGAAATGTTGAGTAATTTTCTTATTTCGAAAGGCTTTACAAATGGACTTGTAGATCCTACTTTATTTATAAAAATAATTTCAAAAAAAGTTTTAATAGCCCAAATTTATGTGGATGATATTATTTTTGGATCTTTTAAAAACACTTTATGTAATTATTTTTCAAAAATAATGCAAAGCAAGTTTGAAAATAGTTTAATGGGTGAACTTAAATATTTTCTTGGATTTCAAATATTTCAAAATAAAGAAGGTATTATTTTAAATCAAAGTAAGTACACTAAAGATATTTTGAAAAGATATGACTTTGATAGAATTAAGAGTAGTGAAACCCCTATGAGTTCTTCATGTAAGTTAGATCTTGATGAAAATGGAAAATCAGTTGATCAAAATACTTACATAGGAATGATTGGGAGTTTGCTGTACTTAACTGCTAGTCGTCCATATATTATGTTTTGTGTATTTATGTGTGCAAAATTTCAAGAAAACCCAAAAGAGTCACATTTAAATGCTGTTAAAAGAATTTTCAAATATGACAAGTATACAACTAATTTAGGATTGTTCTATCCTAAAGGAAAACTTTTTGATTTAGTTAGCTATTCAGATGCTGACTTTGGTGGATGTAAGTTAGATAGAAAGAGTACCTATGGAAAATGTCACTTTTCGGGAAAGTCTCTAATATCATGGTGTAATAAAAAGCTAAATTCAGTTTCATTGTCAACTGCTGAAGCAGAATACATTGCTGTTGGTAGTTGGTGTGCACAAATTTTGTGGATGAAATACACCTTATTAGACTATGGATTTCAATTTAGATATATCCCCATAAACTGTGATAACACAAGTGATATTAACAGTTCTAAGAATCTAATTTCTCATTCCATAACAAAGAATATTGATGTAAGACATCACTTTTTGAGAGATCATTATAAAAAAGATGATATAACTCTTGAGTTTATTGGGACTAAGCATTAACTTGCTGATATATTCACAAAACCCTTAAACTCTATGAGAATGAACTACGCTAGACATGAAATAGGAATAATAAATATCTAAAGTTCTGTGAAACCGATCTTGTGAAACTGATCCTTGAAACTGATCTTATGAAACCGATCCTTGAAACTAATCTTGTAAAACCGATCCTTGAAACCGATCCGTGAAACCGATCCTTGAAACTGATCTTGTGAAAATGGTCCTTGAAACTGATCCTTGAAACTGATCCTTGAAACCGATCTTGTGAAACTGATCCTTGGAACCGATCCGTGAAACCGATCCTTGAAACTGAACTTGTGAAACCAATCCTTGAAACCGATCTTGTGAAACCGATCCTTGAAATCGATCTTGTGAAACCTATCCTTGAAACCGATCTTGTGAAACCGATCCCTTGAAACTGATCCCTTGAAACCGATCTCTTGAAACTGATCTCTTGAAACCGATATCTTGAAACCGATCCCTTGAAATCGATCGTGTAAAACCGATTTAATGACACCAATGTATTTAAGGACTCTTTTGTAATTCTATCTGTTTTAAATAAAAGGATGATGTTTTTGTGTTCTTTTTTCCATGTTTAAATTTTAGGATTTACGATTTACAATCCCTAAATGATATAACAAATTTGATCCATCCCAACCTTTCACCTTCCCACTACTGTAAAGCCTTCTCCTCTTTGTCACTCTATCTCTCAACCCTCGACCTCTCAACTCCTTGGAATCCAAAACCCCAAAATGGAAAGGACCAAGTGAGCTATGGAAGACAAGAGAAAATCTCCATCTTCTAAATGTCATAAGGGTGAGCCCAGTGGGACTGAAAAACCAAGTTTGGAAAGCCGAGTGGTTACAGCTGAGAATTAAGTATCTACAGAGTGGCATCTATCAAGCAATTCGTTTTTATTAAGAGTGCTGGAATCTCAAGGGTGGCTAAACTGGTTCACTAATAATGAAAGGCCTTATTATCACCAGATAGTACATGAGTTTTATCAACTTTTTAATATATCCCTGGATGAAATTGAGGAAGTAAAGATGAAGTCAATGGTAAAGGTAAAGGAAATAGATTTTTCGTCTAAGGAATGGACTGAGTGCTTGGAGATGCCTCATGAAGGTGTCTTTACTGATTATCAAGGTAATATTCTACCTTCCTTTGATTTGTTCACTTATGAAGATGCTCTGAAGAAGCTGACTAAAAATATAGAATCTAGGAGAACTATTGCAAGTGAATTTGATGGATAGGCAATGTTACTTTTTAAGTTTATACAACATCAAATCTTCCCAAGGAAGGGAGATTTTTTAGCTGTGAAGTATCAGGATGTTTTCCTGATATATCTGTTAAAAAATGGGATAAAATTGAACCTATGTATGTATCTAATGGTTCATGTTTCTAGCATGATAAAGCCATCCAAGAAGGCAACTTGTTTGTACTATCCTTGGATGATCTCTGCCATGTTAAAAAAGATAGGTTGTGTGGAAGATGGAGATGAAGTGATAAGTGCATGTAGTGGTTTCTGCCTTCAAAAAGATATTTGTAAAAGGATGACGATATTCTGGAACCCATGGAAGAAATGCTGGGTAGGATATAAGGAAAGGATGTATGAGGAATTCAATCCAATTAACCATCCTACCAGACCAAAGGATCAAGTTGATCTAGGTCTCGAACTAGGATAAAAACCTGTTTATTCTGATGAGGAAACTGAGACTGAAGTTCCAAGGGAAGAAGGATCTCCTTTTGATGACAGGAGTAATCATGATATTTCTAAAATCCCCAAATATATGTCTTATGGACCTGCTAGTACACCTTTGTAATTACCCACAAGAAAATCTTTGTTAGGTGATGAGGATGAGGAAGAGATCGAGGTTACTGGAGCTGATGGCTATGTGAGTAAATTAGATGAAGAGTTTGATGATGATGATGATGATGAAGGAGGAAATGATGAGAATGTAAGTGATTTTTTAAGTGGGACTACAAGGAGTAGACAGATCCATTGAGGAATATGTACATGGAGATGGTGATGGTGCTAAGCATATTGAACATGAGGATGTTGATCTTATAGATGTTGTTCATGAGGACAGATCACCCCATCCTAATGCTAAAAATCAATAAATCATTCAGGAATTGAATGAACTTATAACTGGTGG
Organism: Viscum album; assembly: GCA_963277665.1. NCBI lineage: Eukaryota > Viridiplantae > Streptophyta > Magnoliopsida > Santalales > Viscaceae > Viscum > Viscum album. The sequence goes on along the minus strand of OY728137.1, from coordinate 296,474,923 downwards.
ACATGATCGAGGAAGAAGATGAGGATCAGGTTCCTCAAATTGAGGAAGTTCATAGAGAATTTGAAGTGGCTGGAGCACATGCAGAACCTCAAGCTCAGTTGGTACCAGTACCCACAAATGTTGTTATGGCTATAGGACATGATGAAGAAGTTGATGAAGATGAATTTGTTCCTGAGCCTCTGGGAAGAAGGATCAGGATTGACACTGTTGATCCAAGAGACTGGACCTGTACTCGAGAATGGAATAATGATTCTGGATACATTCTTTTTGGGTTGAAATATGACTCATATGAGGAGTGGGTGCCTTCTCCTCCTGCTCCACAAGCCCAAGCCGAAGCAGAACCTGTTTCACCTCTTCCACCAGTTGCACATCCTGTAGTAGATCTAGTATCACAGACCTTGCCTAGTGACTATATCACTAAGGCCGATTTGGAGCAATTCAAAAATGATATTTGTGAGTCTGTGAAATCCTATGTTGGATCCAAAAGTGAAGCCTCCACTTCAATAGGTATTTCAGATGTCGATGCAGTAAATATTGCAAGGATGGTGATCTAGGAGATTCAACCAAATCTCATTACTACAACAGAAACAATTATTATACATAATACCTTGCTGAGATCAGAAGTAAGGAAGATGAGAAATGAGTTAAATTCTCTAACCTATGATTTCAAGACCTCCTTTAGTGGTGTACTAGAAGTTATTAAGAACTTAGTGACTCATCCACTAAGTGTAGATCTGAATAAGTTGAAAGAGGATCTTGGAAAAATGATTACTGGCCCATCTAGTTCTAGGAGTGGGAAGGGTGTTGTTGCTGATTTGGAATCTCTCAAGGTTGTGATGAGAGAGGAACTCCAAAATCTTCAGAGAATTTCAAACAAAGAAAATCTTAAAAAGTTACATAGAAATATAGACCTTGTGTACAATATGGTAAGGTAGTGTACAAATTAAGCCTCTGCTGCTCAGAAAGAGATTATAGATAAAGTGGATAAGTACTTTACTAAGATCTACACCAAGCATGATCTCATCAATAACTTCATGTTTTTAGTAGAAAATATCAGAATTCCTCCAATCACAGAATATTTCAAGAAGCAAGTTACTCAATTGAAAAAGTTTACTCCTCTGCTGAAAAAATTCATGGATAATAAGGATTACTTTGAGAAATCTATGAAATATGGTGGTGAAATCATCAATGATTTCACCAGTCTCCTTAAGCCATATCTTCATGTCAAAGCTGAATCAATTGTGGTTCCTCCTCCTACTTCCATTGGTACTACCTCTAGACCTCCTTCTCCAATGACTATATCTCAGGCTCTTTCTCATATTCAACTGATCATTACAGATCAATCTCTCAGTCGCGTGTTGTTAGAGAGAAGGCCTAGCCTTGCAGCAAATGTTCCTACAAGTGTTTCTTTGCCTGGTGTTATCTTCAGACCACTTATTCCCTTTGCCACTCCCAAACCTTCTCATCCCACTCCGGATCCTACAAATAAAGGAAAATCCCCTCAGAAGCCAAACCCTTAAGGATGGATTGTGTCTTTGATAGGTATTTGTCCTATTTTTGTTGACTGTACACTTTTGCTTCTTAATGGAACTTTTTTTATCTTATCTCTGTTCCTTTTTTTATCTTCTTTCCTTCTCCTTTTCTTTTTTTTCTAATACCAAAAGGGGGAGAAGAGGAATACATTATTAATTTCAGGTGGAGAAATTCTAGCATAAGACACATGGAGTGTAATCCACATAATACATTTATTTAGGGGAGCTTTGTTTTAAAAACTCAAACAAGGGAAAGCTTTGGTTATATTAACTAATCACATTCAGTGAAGTATATGATAAGTCCAATTATTATTATTCCTTATATATACATGCGTTCCATAATTTGTGATTATCAAAAAGGGGGAGATTTTTGGACTCTCTATGTTATAGTCATTTTCATAATCACAAATAATGTTAATATACATATTCTAGTATTTCATGCCATTTAATATCTCTAAGTAAATCAATTATGTCATATAGAACAATATTTTTTTTAATAAGTAAATAACCTATATTTATGAATCAATATGTTTACAAGTTTATTTTTACATGTATTTTTGGATGTCACTTAATCTAGTAATGTTATGTGTAAGACAAACACTTCATAGGTTTCTCAGATTTCCTGGCACCGATAGTATGTTTGACACACTGATGTTCGACACATTGATTCTCGACACACCGATGTTCGACACACTGATGTTTGACACATCGATGCTCGACACACCGATGCTCGACACACCGATGCTCAACACACCGATGTTTGACACACCGATGTTTGACACACCGATGCTCAACACACCGATATTCGACACACCGATGTTCCACACACCGATGTTCGACACACCAATGCTCGACACACCAATTCTCGACACACCGATGTTCGACACACCGATGTTCGACACACTGATGTTCAACACACCGATGCTGACACACCGATGCTAACAGACCAATGATGAGAGACCGATGATGATAGAACGATGATGAAAAAATGATGCTGAAAAACTGATGCTGACACACCTATTCTGACAAACTGATGCTGACACACCAATGCTGACACATCGATGATAACAAACCGATAATAACAGACCAATGATGAAAAACTGATGTTGACAAACTGATGATGACAGACCGATGATGACACACTGATGGTGACAGACTGATGATGAAATATTGATACTTATGACTCACCGATAGTCATAAATAACTGTTTCAAATTTATTAATTCAAATTTATTTCTAACGGTCATATTTTGACAAATTAACATTTTTGACATTATTTAATGTTGTCTGTAGGACTATCCGTAGACAGTATGAGGTACATGAATGTGGGGATATCTTCATGCCTACTGAACCTTGAAGTATAAAAGTATTACAAATCAACCTTAAAATACACACATTGGGAACCATCAAGAAAAACAAAAAGGCAAGATGTACGAATATGCAAGATATTTCAAATAGAAGAACTCAAATATTGAGTGTACATGGAGTTAAATATTACAATCAGAAATCCGCTGAAGCTTACTAAAAATCCTCACATAGAAGATATGAACCATTTCATACCTGGAAGCTAGATTACAGAGACTACAATACTTAGTTTTATAGCCAAATTCCAGACGAGGGCTTGAATATCATTTTCTCTACATCCATTGAATTTAGAGCTTTATTACACAACACACAGAGATTTATAAACACTATTATTCTTTTATAACTGTGTTGTGATCTTGTGTTTACTTTTTGAGTAGTGTGTGCATCTGTTTGTGTCACTTACATTGTCTCTTGAGCATAACTAGAGGATACTAAAATATCCTCACACTCAATCCCTTTTTACTCTTGTATCCCACGTAGAACTATATAAGAGATCCTGTGTGATCTTTTTGTTAAGTTTTCCCACAAATAAATGTGGTAAAGGTCAAGTGTGACCTAGAAAGCTCTGTGTGATATTGTGAACCCCGATCCATGGTGTGGATCAAAAAGTTTATTAATATAAATTTCTTGGTGGTAGGTGATCACCAAGTGGAGAGGACTAAGTCTCAGCTTGAGACTGAACCTTTTGTTTTTATCCGCTGTGTAGTTTGTCTTGTGTTTTTAATATCATATGTGTTTAATTCATTTCACATTAAGATAAACTAAACTTTTATAGTTAGTTTATAAAGTGTTTATATCTATTTTTAATCAGTAGATTAGTTTCAAAAGTTTGACTAATCTTTAGATTGGTAAAGATAATAACTAATCAATCTTCTGAGAAATTAATTGAACATTCATGACTTTTGTAAATTCACTACAAACTGAATTCGATTACTTTAATCAGGGGTGTTCTTTTCAAGAACCATTTTAACAAATTTTTTGTAGATACTCAATTCACCCCCCTCTTGAGTGATCTAATTTGACCAACAATCCTTTTATCCATCCTATGAATAACAATATCACCATGTGTGCATACGTACAACTTACCATCTCCACACTATGGTGTAATTTTTTTATTCAACAATAATTTATTTGTATGGGTATAATGATGAGTATAATGGATGTAAATAATGAATATATCATGCTAATTATTCTATATAATTAATATACAATCCAATTTTATCCCATTTAACCATTAAGTGAATGATGTCGTGGCTCGTGCGTATATACGACCTACTGTCTCCATGATGTGATGAGACTCATTCTACACGATCTTCATTAAACCAAGATTATATACATGAATTAAATAAATAAATATGATATATATTATAATAATTTCATTCTTTAAATGATATAAATATAATCTAATAATTGGAACATGAACTTATCTGACAAAACTTGCATAAGAACATTAAATAGTTAATATCTGAATAACGAGTGACAATAAAGTGTTACTAACAAACGGATGATAATATAATCATATATGATATCATTAAAATTATTATGATTATGGAATAAGTCAATAATATTATTTAAATCATTATAAATGAGGTTCAAATACATACAAAGGATATCAGACCTAAGGTAAGAGATAATTTCACAATCTTATTATTATTTGAGATTGTTTATATGTAAGTATTTACTAGGGTATATTTATCATCAAAATCCATATTTCCTAAATATGTAATATTATTTTTATTCTTATATAATTTTTTAAAGTCATTTTTACCCATTGGAAATTTTTTATTAAACAGTATAAAAGGAATCTTTTCACGTTTTTTCGATACAAGGTACTTTTTGAATTTTCCAGAAAAAGTGTGAGGAGAATGTTTTTTAACTTATATGGAATGAATGTATCATTAAGTATTCATAACAAATTATTTCCATGAATCTTCCTTTAAACTATTTAAAGCTTATTTTAAACTAAATTATTTTCTTTTAAAATTTAGTGTCATTTTGAGAAAAGAAAATATTTTTGAAGAAGAAAGGATTTTTTCCTCAAGAATTATGTTCAAGTATTTTATCAAAATTATTTTCCATCTAAGATGATGATATTTAAATAGGGTTATGTTTCTATCCCTATTATCACTATGATTTTATTGTGTTAATAATGGAATGATATTTTATATGGATTATGTTATGATAGAATGATATTTAGAAAACCAATTTTATTTCTTGGGTTATACTATGATGAATGATTTATGTTTTTGTGGAACATGTAAGAATGATTTAATTATGAGATGGGTGGGACCTATATCTCCCTCCAATGATTTGGGTAAATATTTATATCTCATGAGATATACATGAATGAAATGAAAAGTAAATCCAGTTCGGTAATATAGGGCTGGAACGAAAAGTAAACCCAATTCAGTAATGGAATTTGTACGCTAAGATGTTATTGGAAATGAGACTTGAATAATATGAAATTATTTTCTATGATTATGTGTATGACAGAAAACTTCATTTCTTATGTTTTGAAATTTGGGATTATGTCCATTAATTCTTATGAAATTTTATCCCATGACATGATATCATGATCTTTTATATGCAGGATAAGACTCTAAATGTTATGTTCTTATGTATTAGGATTATGATATGATTGATATTTACCTTTTTTACCCTTATTAAACATTTGATCTCACCCTTTCATATGTTTCTTGTCCTTAGGTCGTGAAGAAGGGTAATAAGTAAGATATTCCAAAAAAGAGTCTAGTTACGAAGAAATAAGTGGGAGATAATGTAGATATTTTATGAACCACTTGTTTATGTTTCCCAGTTTCTAAAGACACTATAACTATATGGTCCTATCATATAATTATTATATATTATAATGAATATAATTCAATTTTGAAGTAATATCAATTCATGTAAAGTATGGGTTGTTATACAAGACCTATAATAATTATAGTATAACCAGATCGAGTCCTCTATATAAGAATTATAGAATAACTAGTCTGAGTCATATATATAATCATTCCATCATAATTGGGCTGAGCCCTTTGTATAATAATTTCGACATCACTGGTGCAAGAAAATTATATAAGAATTTCAGTATGAATCACAACACAGTTTATAGCAGAAAAAAATAACACATAAACATTATGATCCACAAGGGTCAATTTAGCTAATTACCCTTTATCTGTCAATTGTCCCTTTTATTTATCAAGTTAGTATTTAACAATTAACAATCCAATGCACATAACCATATCATATCGAACATTTCTTATCATTATAGTTAACCAAATAAGAAATTTTACAAGGCGTATCTATCACAAGACACCACCTGAGGTCTCATGTCATGCTAATCACACTTTAATCCATTAGCTAATTCAATATCATTCTAGGGTAGGCTCACCCAATGGGTAGCTTCAATCTAGGTCACAACACCATTGGATCCAAAGGGATCCAAAGAGTAATCTAACACATGATTTATCATCACCTATTATTAAATTAATTAACATGCATGTTATGTTAGTGAAATTGAACAATAGTGCACATAATTAAATAATTAGAAATAGACCATAGGGTTTAGTTTTAGACTACTTACCTTTAACCGGTGATCAATGTAATGTTTCCAATAGGTAATACCAATAAGAATAAATGTGAATATGATCATGAAGAAAACCTAGATCATGGAAGATCAAGATAAACACCCAAAACAAATGTGATCAATAGATTCCACCACTATAATGGAGAGAAATGAAATAGAGGGGAAAACCAGAGCAAAACAACTCACTAGGGATCCAATTATTGATTGAGATGTCTGGAAGGGAAGAAAGAAATCAAAATTACATAGAGTCTCTCTAGGGTCTAAGGGAAAATGGATACACTTGGATGAAGTGAAATCATATGTGCATCATGGATTTAAAACCATTGAGCCTGAGAAATAAATGGTGTGTAATCCTCTCACATTGTGTATGTCTCAATTTATGATTTATGTCAAAAAACACGTCGCCTTAAGTTAAAATAACCCCGATTGAACATTACACAACATGAATAAGTTTTATAGCCAATATTCATTTCACTCCCTTAACCTATTCATGAAATATTTTTGGCGACATTTACACGTCATGAACTGGTTTCACGGTGTCTAACCATTTTACACCCTAAACTAGTTCATGACATCTACCTAGAAAAAATTAAACGTCATGAACTAGGTTCACGACATGTAATTTTCCTGTAGAAATCTCTCATCCTAGATTTTACTGAAAAACACAAACCACTTCTAAAGACTTCCAAACTCACAGAGAACCCTTGTAAGCCCTTCACACACTATCCTAGACTCCATTAATTCAAACAAACATACATCCCTGAACATTAAGTCATTTCAGCCACAAATTCTCTCTATTCCAAAAAAGGGACATGAACACTAAGGTTCAAAGATGAAGAAAAACCCAAAAAAATAGGTTCAATGAAAAACTCAAAGAGGGATGCACCTAGAAAAAGATAGGATATTACAACCTCCACACCATATAATAGCTTGTCCCTAAGCTATTCCAAGAATTATTGTGGGGTATCAATGTACAAGTCTAACCACTATGATCACACATCAGACTCTCTCTCCCAGGTCTCATCTTGAACATGTCTATGATTCCACTTCACTCAAACTAGAGATATAGTCTTTCCTCAAAGTTAATTCTCACTACGGTCCACAATCCATATTATATTCTCCTCAAAGTACACATCTACACTAAGATCAATGTCATCAACATCTACCACATGGGAAGGTTCAGGATAATATCTCCAAATCCGTGACACGTTAAACATGTTATGAATGACACTGTATCACTATGGAAGGGATCATGAATAAACCATTGGACAAACCTTGTACAATATCTCAAACAATCTAAATAACTTGGTATCTAGCTTTAGTAGTTTCATGATATGGCATTACCCCAACCTAGGTGGCACCCAAAGGAAAACAAAATGACAACCTCAAACTCTAGAAGACTTCTTCTATAATTAGCGTAATATTTTTTCCTTCTCTGCATGGTCAACAACCACTTCCCAATCAACTGAACCTTCTCAGATGTCTCTTTCACAAGACTATGTCCAGAAAGCATTTAATCACTTTCCTCTAACAAAAAAAGAAGAAAAAGACAAAAACTTCCATACAAATCCTTAAAAGGTTCGATATAGATTAATGATTGAAATCTATTATTATAAGAAAACACTATGAGTGATAAAATTTTCTTCCATGAACCATCAAAATCTAAAACATATGATCATAAAATATCCTCTAGAATATGAATAGTCTTATCAGATTGACAACCTGTCTATGGATGATAGGATGTGCTCAGATAGAAATTCGATCTCAGAGCCTTCTAATGACCCTGCCTGAACAGAGACGTGAAATGAATATCTCTATTAGAAATGATACTCCTTAGAACACTGTGCAACTAAACTATCTTCTATACATAAAGACTACCTAGATCATCAATAGTAAAGATCTCCTTGTTAAGCATGAAGTGGGATACCTTCATCTATCGTTCTACGATCACCCATACTGCATCATTCTTGGGGGTTGTCCTGGGTAACCTTGTCACAAAATCCATTTTGACATCATCCAATTTCTATCCTGGAATGGGAAGAGGCTGCAACAACCTAACAATACTCCGATTCTTAGCTTTCACCAACTAATAGGTGATAAATCTTGCCACAAATCCCACTACATCCTTATTCATTCATGGCCACCATTACTACCTACAAAGATCACAATAAATCTTTGTAAAACCAGGATGTACCAACCATATAGAAGTGTGAAAATATATTATCATCTCCTCACAAAATCCAGTATGAACCAATACTCGACTAAGAATAAGAAGAAGATTACCACTACTGAGATACCATCCTGATTGTGGCTGTCCACCATATAATCTATCTCCGAGAACTAGGCCATATGGATTAGATAATTGATCTATCTTAATATGTTCAAGAATTATGGGTATAACAGACGTCGAAGTCCTAACTACTCACCCCTGGGACTCTCAAACATCTTGACGCATGTCTGTAAAGAGTTCCATCATCTTCTACTCATCACAAGACCCCCAAATTTACTATATCTACGTCTTTCAGATCAAGGATTTGACAATTATGTTTTCATTACCTAATTTATAAGCTATCTTGAAGTCAAAAAACAATATATACTCAACCCAAATCCTCTCTCAAAGGTTCATGTATCACTAATAAAATACATACCTAAGGCTCTTGTAGTCCATGTACACCACAAACCGTTCCCCCAAAAGATAATGTCTCTAGCATTTTAGGGCATGTACTACCACAACTAACTCTAGATCATGATAATGATAATTCCTATCATACTTTCTTAGCTGTCGGGACCCACAAGAAACCACTTGACACTACTACATTATAACTTCTTTGAGTACAACACTGGGTACATCACAGTACCCAGTATATGCTTTACCCCACATAGGTAAAGTGAGTATACTTTATGAGGTAAGCCTGATATTCAGTTCCTAAAAACCTATTTTACAAGCATCCGAACAAAAAAAATTCACTTCTTTTTTCCATCCTAGACATCAGTGCTTTTAGATAAGAGAATTCATGGAATAAACGTTGCTAATAAACTGCTAAACCCAGAAAACTTCGAATCTTGAAGACATTATTGGGTTTCTCCAAAGATACCACAATTGTAACATTTTCTGGGTCCACTGAAACTCCTTCCTATGAGATGACATGTCCTAAGAAGTTCACCTTATCAATCTAAAAAATGTATTTGGTTAGCTTTGCATAATGTCAGTGCTCTCTCAATGTACTCAAGATACAACACCCCAAACATTTTATGGCATGTTTCTCTTAAATACTTTCAATTCATTAGATAACCTACATTACATGAATCAATGAGTCTCTATGATACAAAACTTGTTTATTATAGGATATAGTCATAACCTAGACATTAAACTTAAATTTTACACTTCTGTGTTTTGAATTTTAAAAAACGGACATACACAGTTGCAATCAGGGTGATATTTAGAGTCTGATAGAATCAAGTCAATTTTCTATGAATAGTAAATTAACCTTATGAATAGTAACATAATATTATGAACAGTAAATTACCCTTAAAAATAGTAATATGACCCTTATGAATGGTAACACTTACCCAGGAAAGTGTAAAAAAAATTAGGTACCTTAAAAATGAAGATGAATATTTTAAGTGTTGGTATTTTTTGATTAAATGATGATTTTAATTAAAAATTAAATTTCTCATATTTAGAAATTTTTGTTTGAAAAATGGAGTTCATTTTTGGATTCTACACATTGAAAAATTGTTAGGGTAAATTTTTTAGTTTTTTCTGAAATAGTTGAATTTTTGATGAATAGAAAAATACATTAATTTACTATATAAATATATGATAATTTAAATCCACTATTTCTAATATCATGAGTGATGTAAGAACCCGAATATCTAACTCACATGTACTTATTACTATTCTAGGTCATGGAATCCCCACTATTGTTTGTCTTAGGGTAAAATAATAAAATAATGATTAAAATATTATGAAAACCCTCCTCCCCTCCACTATATAAACCACCCTCACTGCGTTGTCCTCCCACACCACTCAAGCTTTGATCCTTGCCTAAGTTCTTCTAAATACACTTTCCAAGACCTCCCACCACTTCCAAGATCTTCTAGTCTCACTAAAATTCCAAAAACAAAGTTCTTAAAGAGATTCTCAAGGAGGAGTTCTCAAGAGGTGAACCTCTCTTCGTTTTTCTTTCAACTTCTTTTACAAGTTCCATTATTTTGTTTCTCTCTCCTCACCTCCCCACATCCTAATTATATGATAATTACATTACCTTACATGAATTTTAATTTTATTATGCTAATGTAATATTTCATCATCATCTCTCTTTTTCCTCTCCTCTTACACTAAAAATGAAAATATCATCTGTGATGTGTTAATTTATCACATTCAAGGATGACGAGTTTTAAATTTCTCTTACTATATTAAATACTGGTTATGAAACCTTTATAATGGTTGAACTAGATCATAATATATTTATTTTAGCTTATTCAATGTTTTTAAATCCTTACACAGTCATAATATAAAATAACAATACAAAACATGTTCATTATGCACAAAATCGCCAGGTTAATCCAAGCGTTTATCATTAACTTTTAACTAATGAGTCATCATCATGGTATATAAAACAAAATCATTATAAGATCATTTATATATTTTTAATTTCAATAATAACATGTATTAATAATTCTAGATGTTTAACCACATTTCAAACGAACTTCCATTCATGAATACAAGTAAACCGATCATGAAAACCAAGGAAGAAAATGCTTTCAAAACAATAAAATTGAACCTCTTAAACCCATATAAAAATACATGAATGAACCTAATAAGGTTATAATAAATAAATTACATGTATATGAGGTCCTATAATTATTAATTAATGAAGCTAAATTTTATTATTCAGGTCATTAAGATCAATCGATGACACATTCGGGCATAAGGTAAGGGGTTTCTCATCTCACTTTTATTTTCATGAGATTTCCATTGTTTACTACTTATTTATTGTATGTGGTATATGTTTACTGTAATTTTATTTATAATATCATGATTCTATTTATATTCACGATATTTAGTGATTCACTTGAAGATTATAACTTGATTGATTACAATATTGTAAGGGACTTTGTTTCGGTTTCCATTTTATTGTGATTTACTTGGTATTGGGCACCTAATCATTCTTATGTGGTGTACCTAATACCCCTTTGAGATCATTTTTCATTTGAACTTGTAAATATATTATATATCCATAATCTATTTTCATGGATATGATTATTATCTTAAGCCGTATACCCTTTTACATACGGTGTTTATTTGGGATATTGTTTTAACTATGTAAATATTGATGAATCCTTATCCTCTAATATATACAGATATTGAGATGGAATATTGTATTTTTATTAAATCTATGTATAAATAATTATTTGGACTTTCAGTGATAGGAAGGGCCCTCTATAGCCCCTTGATTCATCGACAGGTCACATGAGACAAATCAGTTAGCGTAAAACCCTTGTAGTTTGTTTCCAAAACAGAATCAGATGGGTATCTACCCACAGACTTAAACCGTTTCAATGGTATAGTGGTATCATGTGGTAAATACATTATGTCCAATTAATAATCATTCTGTTTATTCATTTTATGTTATTACCATCCATGAGGATTTCACTATGACAAAATCTATGGATGCAGTTTCATTCTCAGTTTATTAATGGCACGTGTTTTTCATTTATTCACCATGCCATATTGTATATGCCAATTTGATTATGATTCAATTATTATTGACTCATGATTCCTCTATTTTTAACCCTTACTAAGAATTTGAGCTCACCCCTTTAATTTGTTTACTTTCAAAAGGTTATAAAGAGGAGACCATTTATTGGGTTCTTGTGGATGTAGTTTATTAGTTTTTTATGTATTGTATTTTGTTACCTTTCCCAATGTAATATGAGTTACATTTATGTATCTATTTTATTCAAGACTACTAAAATAATCATTCCTTTGGTATTTAATTCTTTTTAAACATGCCAATGTAATAAGTAATGCACCAGATCTAGGATTCTGGGGTCAGGGTGTTATATAAGATGATGTCAAGGTGTTGGACATGATCATTCACTAAATGGGAGTACACTAAGATTTAGTTGACAAAAACCACTAAAACTGATCTAGAAAAGGTTGAAATATCCGATTCATCAAATCCATGAATACCACAGTGCATTATTCAAACCAAATGACACCACTAAGAACTCATAAAATTAACATCTTCTCATAAAATAAGTCCGAGGTATGTCTGATGGCCTCACCCTCAAATGGTGGTATCCTAATATAAAACCAACCTTAGATAAGATCTTATCACCTCTTAGATTATCAAAGAGATCATCGAATCATGAAAGGGTATACCAGTTCTTGAATGCTATCTAATTGAATGTTTGATAATCCACACATAAGTGAAAATTCCAATCACCCTTCTTGAAAAAGAACTAGAGAACCCCATGGAGATGTACTAGGTTGTATGAAACCTTTTATCTTCTAGATATTACAACTAAAATTTGAATTCTTAAAGCTCTGATAGTTTCATCCGTTAAGGTGGGATATAAACTATCCCTACTCTTAGCACCAAACCCATTATGAACTCGGTCTCTCGATCGGGTTTTAAGCCATAAAACTCATCATGAAAGACATCCTTAAAATGGTATATCACTGGTGGAAAAGTATCCTACTACATTCCACCACCATCTAGAGTAATAAATTTTATCTAATTCCTAAGATAATATAATCTTCACTTAATTAGTCCTACATGACCAACCTGAAGATCCCACTAACCCTGTTTAAAATGGATACTTTCTTATAGAGATAGAAAATTAACTCTCATATGGTAATAGTTGATATGATCCTGGTATAGAACTAGAAAATCTACACCATGAATCAAATCAAAACCTATCCTTTCCAGCATATATGGTTCCCAAAAGTAATTATAGCCACCCATTTTTAAAGAAACTTCCTTGCATCATTTGATATTCTATGATTTCACTCCTAATAATGTATTGATGGTCAAGACACCATCCATGATTTCGAAAAAAACAAACCATTTTAAAAAAGAGAAGATATAACAGAATGTGATTATCTTCTATCAAACAAAATTACAAAAATGGTAGATGATATAAGAATCATACCTCTGATGGTAGAATGTTCTGCATCCAAACTATTTGAAGTTGACTAAATAGCATGCAAGTAGATTTTCCCTCTACCCTAGGCCCCAGTCTGACTCCCCTACACTATTCCCTCTTCCTGATAATGCCGCTCCTACACAGGGGAACCGCGTCCCCTACCTCGACCTAAATGTCCAGTGGAACTATAACTACCGGTCTTCTGAGGGGTAGCTATATCCTTCATAGTCTCTAGTACATGTCCTAATCCCCTACCACTGCTCTACTACTTCATTACCCTATAAAAACTCTACAGGTGGCCCAACCTACCACAACCAAGACACTCCAAAGTAGGGTTCAGACATTGAGGCCACTTGTGGCCAAACTTACCACACTAATAGCATTGTAATGAGACATAATCCTAATATGGATTCTAAATACCCTGACTAATCTTCCCATAATTTCCTTGGTGATAACTATGGTTGTGGTACATCATTCCACCATAAGAAGAGCACACCATTTTCCCTATTGAAATAGATTAACCACTGTTTGAGACCTCTCTAAGATTCCATTCTATGATGAGTTCCTAATTCATCACGTTTGAAATATACTCAGGAGTAATATGTTCATATTTAACCTGATCTCATAGTGATTCCCATCCTGAAAATGTCTCACCCCAGAGATATCATCAGTAACTAAATATGGTGCAAATCCCTATAAGTCAATGAAACATCCAACGTAGTCTATCACTAATATGCCCTCCTGTGTCAAGCACATGAACTCATGATCCTTATCATCCCTCAACATATCTAGATAGAAGTGGATCAAAAACATTTCCTTGAATTACTTCCAGGATAACTCCTCTTGATACTCTACTATCTCCAAAATATCCCACCAATGTTAGGTAGGTCCCCAAAGCATGTATGCAGCAAGCTTTACCCACCTATTTGTAGTTTTTTCAAGGTATCTGAAGTCCATCTAGAATGAATTGATCTAGAAATTGGTTTCTCGGGGGATTCCCTTCAGAATGAATATAGGTGGATAATGAAATTGAATCTCTCTCTTTAAGTCATACATCGAATGCATAGTGAAAACATTATATATTTACATGGATCACATGACTCTCAGGAAGCTGTCATGAAGTTGAACATCCATTTGACCCTAAAGTTCTACATGAATATTTGTTTGAACTATGTTAGGAGTATGCTTATTACCACTCTCCTGAACCCTCAATTTGAAGATGATTAAGTGTAATTTTCTCTACAAGACAAATTCACTCCTTAGAACATTGGATAAAAATATGTTCAACCTCAACAGGTAACAAAAACATATAACTACTAGCTCTTGGTCTCTCTAAGAATGGATTATAAGTGATTTAGTATGACATAAAAATTATTTCATTTTTATATTAGATATAAAATATTTCTCATTTCATAGTTCATATAGGAAAATATATCAAACACAATAAATATGTCCCTATCATGAACAATGCATGTCAAGATATATCCCTATGTGCCTATCATGATGCATGAATACTCATCTCATACTATATCGGGCCATGAGAATAAATCTCAAGAAATAATAACATCACACAACATGTGAATCACACAAAGTGAAATAATATGAACCATAAAAAGTGAACATTATGAACAATAATCCCATCCCTAGGAACTTGAATTTTTCCTTGTACATGGGTTAACTACTCCCATGCACAATATTATTACCATGTCCCAACACATCTTAGTATCTTTTGTAACTTTCCCAAATAGTAAAGTAATATAAAAATAAAACCTTATCCTCTGATACCACTTTGTAATGTCACCCGATCTGCCACTCTCTCATGTGGCCAAATTCGGTTGGTTATGGGACCTCAAGCACACCTCCCCATACACCAGAGGCCACCGACTAGTAGTGGGTGTGTAAAGAATATAGTGGGGAGACTATAACCCATGGTAAAAAGTTATAATAAAATGGAAGTAAAGAATAAAAATAAATATCAGAGTAAAGGAAATAGTGGGAATAGAAAAACATACAACTGGAATGTAAAGGATGAATGAAGTGAATTAAATTATAAAAAATGTAGTGTTAGGATGTAATGTAATCTAAATTTCAAACTAAAAGTAATAAAAATAAAAAAACCATGATGGAATAAATAAATCAAAATACCCTGATCTTGAATACCATTTCGGTCCTATTTCCAAGATCCAACCCATTCTGCAAGAAACAATCAACTACAAGGTCCCTTTCCCCTGTCCAAACCTGCATCCATTCAATCTACCTAGGTACCAAATGGAGGCCCAAATAGGGTGTGAGTAAAACTCAGTAGGTCAACATCGTTGTGTCTAAAAAAACATTATAATAAATAAATGCATGCAATAAAGCAATAAATAGTGGTATTAATTAATCAATATAATATAATACAACAAACAACCTACTTCGACACCATGTTAGAATATCTCTGATCATGTAGCACAACTATTCCAACCATAACCACAAGTCCACAGAATAATCACAAATCTGGGAAAATTATTCTATATAAGCATTTCAACATAAATAAGTCAAACCCTAGAAGCATTACAACATAACCGTGCCAATCCCTATAAGCATTACAACATAACCAGCTCAATCCCTATAATAATTATAGTATAACCAAACTGATTCCTATATATAAGCATTACATGTAACAACCCAAAAATTCATTAATGAAAATTTCTCTTGGTCTATTTAAATGTATTATTATAGTTATGTAAAACATATTCACTTATTTGGTTTTATGTTTTGTATTTTAAAATACCATTAAGAATTATGACCATTTCTAATATAGCCGTTGAACATTGATCACATGATTAGTATAAATATAGGGCTTTAACAAATCCAATTTACTCAGATAAAGGAAGCAATGACCTCATCTTGTAGACTTGACCCATAAAAATCCTATTTGTTGGAGCTCAGAAAGGAGGTTGCGTCTTTGGGCTTCGCTCTTGACCAATCCAAATCTGAGCTTTAATACGTTAATCTCAAGTGGAACCGCCTACGAGAGAAGTGGAAGTTGATAGAGATTACCACTCATACAATGTTATCCGAGCCACCCCAAGAGTCTATCACCATCGTACACCTTACCCTAAGGTATTATGAGGATGTTTTAAGGGATTATGTAACAAGACCCTAGTACTATGATTATGTACATTATTTTTTTATATAATAAATAATATACTTTCATTTTATTATTGTTACTTTGTAAATTGTTTTTAAAGCTCAAATAATATTTTTAGTTAATATTCAACTAAGAAATCTATTTTGATGAATTAATGGATTTTTTAATTAAATAATATTTTAATAAAATATTATTATTATTATTATCAAATTAATTTTTATTAAAAATAAATGATCGTATAATTTTATGAATACAATTGTAATTTTTATTAATGTTTGAAAGCCATTTTTGTCAAAGCCCATGAATTTTTGATAAATGTCAGTTTTTATTTAAAAGTAAAAATTAACATATTTAGAAAATTATTTAGATAAAATTAATATTATTTCTGTAATCAGGACATCAAAATTATCCAACGGTGAAATTTTCATAATTTTCTGAGACTGTCGAATTTTTGGGTACAAATTAAATACCGTTTAAATATAGAATGTGTTTATGACATCATAATGACCCAATAGTGATGTAATAAAATACTATAAACATCATTTTTCGTAAAATACACGCTTTACCATTAAGATAATGTGATTTTGGTTTTTTTATTTATTTTACAAACCTTTAGTGGACCCTTCAAGACTTATAAAACATTTTGTCTTTTTAAATTGTTTTCCTTGAGAGTGTGACTCAACTCCACATAAGCAACCCTGTTATTTTAAGAATTTAGGTCATTGGCCTTATAAAATATTGTTTTACACTCCCCTTTGGAAAAAAATATGGGAAAAAACCATGGGATGGTTTTTGGTTTTTATTAGTTTAATGTATGGTGTCCCAAACCTAAATAATAAATAATTCCCTCTCCTTTCCTATATAAACCCACACAAGTTCCCACTTTATCTTTAGTAAAAGCCTTTGGAGTTCTACCAAACCCTTAAATCCTCTCTCTAGAATCCTCCAAATGTTCCCCAAGCTCCCAAGAAGCCTCTCTCAAGCCTCTCCCAAGCCTTTGGGATCATACTTCTATGTAAGGGATTTCTTCCTTTCTCATTTTTGTCCAATTTTATTTAAGTTGTTATGCCCTTTTTTTTCAATTAAAAATGTTGGAGTATGATTTCTCACCTCACCCATACTGCCCTATTTATGTTTGGATGATGGTATAACCCTTTATCTATCATTAATTCCTCCCATGTACACCCATTACCATGCCAAAATTCCGTGAGGGATTTCTCTCTCCTCTTTTACATCCAAGTAATTCTTTTGTATTGTGCATCTAAATTCCATTATGTTTATTGGGACATGTATCTAGATGACCCCATTACTATCCATTTCATGTACATATGACGAGACACCCATTTGTATCTCATCAACCATTTTAATGAATTCTTATGTGATGCCGTTATGCTGCCGAAATTGCACCGCATTTTTCCAAGCCAAGATCATTGTGTAGTGAATACCATACACATGTCTCTATCAAGGGTATTAACCTTTATGAAAATATACATATTAAATTTTAATTTAATTTATTTATTACACATTACTTAATCGTGGAATAACTTATGATTTTGATTGATTCCATGTTATATGATCCATGTGACACACTTATGCATGAAATAAAATGTTTAAGAAGGGTGCGCCCTGATAGCGCTCCAATGCATTGGGTAAAGTATAGTATCATGATATGTCATGTTCAATGAGTGTTTATTCATGATAATTCAAGTGAAATGAGGTTTTAATCATGCTTATTGTGCAATGAGGGTTTACTCATACTCCATGTGCAATGAGCCTTGGCTCATGCTAATTCCATGTTAAGTGTTGTTGCCACATTTCCATGTTATGATGCTTTATCATGCCTTTATGTTTATGTTTCTCTTGTGCTCCATTGATATGCCTATTGAGTAACATGTTTTGTATTCCTCATGTTATTCCATATTTATTACCTTAATGGGATTTATATCTCACACTTTTCTTATGCAGGTCCCCAGGTTATCCCATACAATGCTAAGTACGAGGGAATGTAGTGGTCATGTAAAGGAAGTTTTCAATAAAGATGTTGTGTATTTTATGATTTCTAAGCTATTATTTAATGTTCATAATACCCAAAGACACTATACTTATCAATATTATATGTTATATCAAGTAAATATTTTATGTAATAAATCATGTTTAAGTGTGTAATAAAGTGTAGGGTTGTTATAGTTGGTATCAAAGGATATGTTTATTTATTTTATGGATTATGATTAGAAAACCCTAGTGAAGACTTAGAGACAAGAATAAGTATAATAAAAACATCCCTAAGTTTTGGTGAGTATTTATTAAGTGTTTTATCAAACAATTACATCCCTATATGGATACGAGCAGGTAGAGGCGGCTCTGTCATAGATGTATCCTAGGGGTAAAACCCAAAAAATCCGCTTTGTGCTAGAATCGAACGGGAACTAGTGCACGAAAACAGGCCTTTCTGCACTCTTGGTTACGACACTCCTGAGGATATGCATTGGTAAATTCACAATCTTAGTATGAACCATTATTAAGGGAATAAAAAAAATCTCCCTACGAATATATGTTAGAAAGTAGATCATGGACATCATAGATTGAAGCCTATAGATTCATAAGTTAAAGAAATAAAAGCTATTTATATGTCATCTATTTTTTATTTGGATTACCCTTTATGTGTTACCCCTAAATTTTCTTTTATTCCAGCCAATGGCCGGTAATAGGAGGACTCAGGCTAACAACCAATGTGAAGACCAATGTGATGACTGTTCTAATGAGATGCCCAATCCGATGGGAGCGGAAATCATGAACTTTGTCCTGATACTCCCTTATTTAACTTGAGAATTGAATAGAAACATGGGTCAAGAGTAACGTTCAACCCCCCCTAATAAAGAATAAGTCTCTATCGATAGCTTCATGAGGCAAAGACCTCATACTTTTAATGGATCATTTGATCCCTCAATCACCGAACAATGGATCAACTCCATTGAAAAGATCTTTTCCACCCTTCAATGTTCCAAACAAGAGAAGGTTCTTCTGGATGCTTATCGTATGGAGGGTAAAGCCGATCAATGGTGAACATTGATAAAAAATGTGAAGCATGAGAAGGAGGTGTTAGAATGGAAGGATTTCTAGAAGATGTTTTTTGATAAATATTTTTCATGCATCCTCTGGTTTAAGATGGAAAGGTAATTCCTGTCCCTCAATCAAAAAGACAACGAATCTATTAGAGATTATGAGGAAAACTTCAAAAGGCTTGCACAATATGCTTCCAGCTTTGTCATTACCCCCGAATGTAAGGTTGACCACTTCTTTGGTGGGATGAAATCTAGCTTGCGGAAAGCCCTAGCGATCCGTGACTTCGACAGCTATGAGGAAATTGTACGATGTGCCCTCAAGGTCTAAATGAAGATCGGGGAATCTCAGGGGTATCATGGGGATATGAAGTGTAAGGTGGAATTCAATTCTTGCAGTCCGATGGATAAATCCAACGGTGCTAAGAAGATCCAGCACCCCACTTGCCAAATGTGTGGAAAGAAGCACCCCGGAAATTGCCTGAAGGGGATGAGGAAATTATTTAGGTGTGGAAGAGAAGGGCACCTAACTATTAACTGTCAAAAAGAAAATCCCACAGCTGCAACAGAGGAGAGGAACACTTCGTTAAAACCTCAACACATTGTTCATTGCTACAACTACAAAGAACCAAGGCATCTTACAAATCAGTGCCCTAATTCAAGGGTTTTTAGAGGAAACCAACAACCTCCAAGGGAGCAAGGGAGAGTTTTTCCATCACTACTGCCGAAGTGAACCCCAAAAACGAAGTGGTGATAGGTACAATAGTTATTCATTCAAGAATAGTGAACATAATTTTTGATTCAGGTTCTACGCTTTCTTTTATATCCTAAAAGTTTAGTAGAACAATCCCGACACCACCAAAAATCATGGAAGTAAAGATGTTAGTGAGTAAAAAAAATGGGGAAATCATTGCATCCCATGAATATAACTACTCCCCTATCATAATTGGTGAATTTAACTTCCCGGAGAACCTCATCATACTCCCTCTGGTGGAATTTGATGAAATTCTTGGCATGAATTGGCTTTCCTTATATATAGCCAACATAAATTTCCATGATAGGGAAATCACTCTCCATGTGGAGAATCGACCCCCGATTCTGTACAAGTGAAAAGAGGAAGATTAATCTTCTTTAGCTCCATCATCTCAAGTGTGGATATTACTACCCTATGAGCACACATATCTAGATCAGATGACTGAGTCTAAGAAGGAAATCATCCTTGAAGACATGCCTATTGTGAGGGAATTCACTGAAGTGTTTCCCAAGGAATTTCCTGGTCTTTCTCCTAGAAGAGATGTTGAATTTTCAATTGATATTATACCTCGGTCATTTCCAATACCCAAGACTCCATATAGAATAGCTATTGTGGATATTGAGGATCTAAAGAAACAACTATAAGAGAATCTGGATAAAGGGTTTATATTCCCAAGTTCTTCACCATGGGGTGCACCATTCCTCTTCGTCAAGAAGAAGGATGGGTCAATGTGCCTTTGCATAGATTATCTTGAGCTTAACAAAATCATGATAAATAACAAGTATCCTATCTCATGAATTGATGACTTGTTCTATCAGTTTCATGGAGCACAATACTTTTCCAAGGTAGATTTGCGGTCAGGATATTATTAAGTAAGAGTGAAGAAGGAAGATATTCCCAAGACCGCTTTTCATACAAGATACAAGCACTATGAATACAAAGTAATGCCTTTCAAACTCACTAATGATCCATAAATCTTTATAGACTTTATGAATAGATTCTTTTGAGATTACCTTGACAAATTTGTGGTAGTCTTTATAGATGATATTATAATATAATCTAAAACCAAGGAAGATCATGAGGAGCATCTAAGAAATGTACTAAAGACCATGCGAAAGGATAAACTCTATGAAAAGTACAAGAAATGTGAGTTCTGGTTGAAGGAGGACTCATTATTGGGCCATATCATCACAAGCAATGGGATATCTATAGACCCATCCAAGATAGCTGTAATAGAAAGATGGCCGAGGCTAACATCGGTAACGAATATCCATTGCTTTTTGGGCTTAGCTAGATATTATCGACAATTTTTGAGAAACTTTTCACGATTTTCCAACCCTCTTACCAAGCTAACAAGGAAAGGAGTAAAGTTTTCTTGGAGTGATGAATGTGAAAAAAACTTCAAGGAGTTGAAAAGGAGACTTATCACTGTTCCCATGCTCACATTACCCACAAGTGGATAACTTTTTTTGGTATTTAGTGATGCTTCAAAGAAGGTTCTGGGTCATGTGTTGATGAAAAATGAAAAATTCATTGCCTAAGCTTCAAGGAAATTGAAATTTCATGAGTATAATTATCCAACACATGATCTGGAGTTGGCTGCGGTGATCTTCACTTTAAAAATTTGGCGGCATTATCCCTTTGGAGAGAAGTGTGAAATATATATAGACCACAAAAGCCTCAAGTATATATTCACACAGAAAGAGTTGAACATGCGCCAATGAAGATGGTTAGAGCTGATTAAAGACTATGAATCATCAATAAATTACCACCATGGGAAAGTGAAAAAGGTGGAAGATTCTCCAAGTAGAAAGGACCCAGTGATTCTATCATTGATTGATTCCATGTTATATGATTCATTTGGCACACTTATGCATGAAATAAAATGTTTAAGAAGGGTGTTCTCTAATAGCACTCCAATGTATTGGGTAAAGTATAGTATCATGATATGTAATGTGCAATGAGTGTTGAATCATGAAAATTCAAGTGCAACAAGGGTTTACTTGTGCTTCATGTGCAATGAGGGTTTACTCATTCTCTATGTACAATGAGCCTTGGCTCATGCTAATTCCATGTTAAGTGTTTTTTCCACATTTCCATGTTATGATGGTTTATCATGCCTTTATGTTTATGTTTATCTTATGATCCATTGATATGCCTATTTTCTTACATGTATTGTATTCCTCTTGTTATTCCATGTTTATTCCCTTACTGGGATTTATAGCTCACCATTTTCTTATGCATGTCCTCAGGTTATCCCAAGCAATGCTAAGTATGAGGGAATGTAGTATTCATGTAAAGGAAGTTTTCAATAAATATGTTGTGTGTTTTATGTTCTAAACTATTATGTAATGTTCCTAATCCCCAAAGACACTAGACCTATCGATCTTCTATGTTGTATCAAGTGAAGATTTTATGTAATAAATCATGTTTAAGTGTGTAATAAAGAGTAGGGTTGTTATATTACAAAATAATCGGACCGAGTCCTCTTTATAAGCATTTCAACACAATCAAGTTGAGGCCTTTATATAATAATTTCCACATCACCAAGCCAAGACCTTAATATAATCATTTTAGTATGAATCACACCATAATATATATTAGAAATAATAACACATAAATTTCACAATACACAAGGGTTCATTCATCCAATTACCCTTTATATTTCAATTTCCCCTTTCATTTATCAAGTTGTTCTTTAACCATTAACATGTCAGTGAACCCAACCATATAATATCAAACATTACCAGTTATTCCAATTAAACAAATAATCCATTTTCTAATGTGAATCTATCATAAGAAATCACCTGAGGTCTCATTTCATTCTAATCACACTTCAATCCATTAGCCAATTCATTATCATTCAAGGGTTGGCTCGCCCAATGGGTAACTGTAAGCAATGTAACAACACCATTGGATCCAAAGGGATCCAAAGAGTAATCCAACACATGATTTATCATCACCCATTATTCAATACACACATTATGTTATCATATTTTCACAATACTGCACATACTTAAACAATTAGAAATAAACCATAGGGTTTGGATTTAAACTACCCACCTTTAACTAGAGATTAATGAAACATCTTCAATAGGTGACACCAACAAGAATGACAATGAAGCTGATCTTAATGAAAACCAAGATCATAGAAGATCAAGATCAACACCAAAAATAATCACAGTCAATAGATTCCTCCGCTACAATAGATAACAATGAAAGAGATATGAAAACCATATAAAAACAACTCACTAGGGATAAAACACTTGATTGATATGTCTAGAAGGGAATAAAACACTCTAAAATAGCCTAGAGTCTCCCTAGGGTCTGAGGGCTAAGTGCTGCACATGGATGAAATGAAATCATATGAGAATCATGGATTTAAAATCACAGAGCCTAAGAAATTCATGGCGTGTAATCCTTTCACACGTATTTCTCAATCTATGATTTATGATAAAAAAACATCTCCTTGAGTTAAAATAACCCCAATCGAACAATACACAATGCGAACTAGTTTCACAACATGTATTTATTTCATCCCCTGAACCAGTTCATGACATATTCCTGGAAACATTCACACACCATGAACTAATTTCATAGTGTGTAACCATTTCACACCTTGAACCATTTAATTATATATTCCTAGAAATATTTATAAGTTGTTTAATAGGTTTACAACGTGTAATTTTTTAGCAAACAACTCTCATCTCAACTTTTTATGAAAAACCCGAACCACTTCCAAATCCTTCCAAACTCATGGAGAACCCTCGTAAGATGTTGACATGCTTAACCAAACTCCATTAATTCAAACAAACATATATCCCTAAACTTTAGGTCATTTTATCCAAAAAATTTCTCTAATCCTAAAAAGGGACTCAAGCACTAAGGTTAAATGATGAAGGAAAATCCAACAAAATAGGTTTAATATAAAATGAAATTAGGGACATACCTGAAAAAATATGGGATCTTACACCACCCTCTAAATAGATTCCTCGAATTATGACTCAACTTCAAAACTTTTACTAGATTAACCTTCAAAAAACAATGAATAGTCTCAAAATGATGAACACATTTTTATATCAGGATTCCCAACTAGATGATAAGAACTCCAAATCTTGGCTCTATAGAAGCTATCATTTCAACCAAATCTTTCTGATTCTCTAAAATACTGTTCATTAGAACACTACCACACTATAAAATCTGAATATTTTCATCCAAAGCGTAAATATCAGAAAATAATATCTCTATCCTTTTCAAGATATCTTTAGAACATACTCCACTAGATTTAGAATCTCTTCCCTATCATAAACTTGAAACATTCACAGTCTCAAGATGATTTTCCAAAAACTTCATAAAATCACTAAAATATAATTTTGAATCCATATCCCCTTGTAACATTCCAAATTGGTCAGAAAAAAATATTCCCAAAGCATCAAAATCATTCCTAGAAATTGAACTATCCTTTAAATTTTTATATTTAATCTAAAGAGACTCATATTTTATTTTGGGAATATATGGATTTCTAAAGTACTCATAAATCTTACATGATCTTTTAATCTCTCAAAAAATATTTAAAACTTTATCCTTAAATAGATTAAACTTAGAAACCATATCAGTGGTGAAAGTTTGAGTATGATTTTGAGTACTCTAATCATTGTCAGGATATGATGATTCCTTCTTATGTCTCAAAAACGGTTCTCTAGCTTCGACCTATAGAAGGGATTGAACTTCCAAGACTTCAATAGTGTGAGATGAAAACTCTCCATGCACTTCTGTTACTTATATATCTTTTTCAAAAGTTCTTTCCTTAGACCTCTCAACCAAAGAAATTATTTTTCCCTTGATCAATTTAGTTGTAGTAACAATAAGAGAACTTAATTTCTTAGCAGAATGAGCTTCCAATATTCATTCCATTTTAGAAGATTTAAAATATTACTCAACTATTTGTTCCTGAAAAATATCTACAAGCTTAACTTGACCTTCCATAATTACATCCGAATGACTACTAATTTTATAAAAAACCAAACAGAATGATCTACTCTTTATTCCTAAACTGGAACTAGTTAATAAAATTCATCAGTAGAATAATCAACAACATGCTCTAAAGGTTCATGTTCCTCCCTTATTGGAGGAATATGAACAAGAAAAACAATATTATCTTCTTTATAATAAGGTTCTTAATAAACTTCTAAGAAACTGAAGAACTATCCCAATTTCAATAGGAATATTTTCATTAATGACTTTCCTTCTTCTGGTGATTGTTGGAATATCTTCACTACTAACAAAATAATATTCTAAACTTATAGCCACTCATAGAATAACATCAGATCCTTCCATATGAGATTTTTTAATTTAATGTACACCAAGACTTACATATCTAGTTAACTTCAAACTTCTATGCCCCTCCTCATCATGAGCACCTGATGGATCATCTTATTCTTTACCAATAAGCATATTGTTCCCTTGGTTACACTTCAAAAGAATATGAAATTACTTAAGGATCTAGCATATATAACATTGTTGTGATGACATCATAAACCAATATTGATGTCACCAATCACCCCCTCTTATAAAGAATAAGAGATATCAGCCTATCATAAGGATAAAATTTCATCCTTTCATCTTTTTGGAAATAATGGTTCATGTAACTTTACATGCACCGAATCATGTTAAACTGGATATCACTCCTCATGAGAATATTGATATACATGTTAGGAAAAAAAATTTCTATGAATCTGTAATCCTTGGAACAATAGCTGTTAGAATAAAATTGACCAAAACATTTTGATCATATTCTAAATCCATTACCAAAATTTTTCAAACCTAGTTCATTCTATAAAGAAATGACATGATGTACTTAGACTTATTCACTCCATCAGCAATATATCTTAGGCTAAAACTGAAATTCCCTTCATGAGGACACTGAAACAACTGAGGTACGACATTTTTCGAAATTAAAAATTCATTGTCATTCATCTCTGAATAAAATATGTCCTCACTATCACCAATGATGAACATGTCATTATCATAAAATTATTTTACTTATATTTCAAAAATAAATTAAAAATTAACTTCATATAATATTAATTTCATCCCTTTAAATCTTAACACTTAAACATCATATTGGTATTAAATATCCATTTGAAGTTAACAAATTTCCCTTGCATCACCCGATGATCCATATTGGAAACTCTTTTCTTCTTTATAACACTGGGACTAGCCTCATAATTCCTCTTAGTTTTCACCATAATAAGGATCATTATAAGTATTAGGGTTTAAAAAATTTAGGGTTCGAAAGATAAAAAATTTTGGAGATTAAAAGGTTGTGATTTCCAAGTTAGGAGAAAGAGAAATAAATTAACCCTGATGATTTTAGGTGATAGATTGGTTTCTCAAGTTGATTATTGTTAGGACCACTAGGTTAGATATCCTGAGAGGGGGGGGGGTAAATTAGGGTATGACAGATTAAAACAACCACCCCTATTGATCTTGTCTCGCTGTTAAGAAATGCTCTCTTCTCTCTCTTTCATGTAGCAAAGTATAAACAAAAACTAAAGCATGAACAAGACACAATGATTTTTACTTGGTTCACCCTCACTGGGCTACGTCCAAGGAGCATACACTTGTGATGTGCCGATGTACCAAATCCACTAAAAGTGAACTATTGTTTACAAAGTCCGTGATAGATCACTTCTATTTCCAAGCTCACTGCCTTTACAATGTTTAGGGTCAGCTCACTGCTTTCCCAAGGGTCACTCCCTGTTTCTCTCTCTCTGGCTCACTACCAGTGGATAGGATCACCTTCTTCCTCTTCCTTTTCTCACTGCTCTGGAAAGGATCCACTCATAGTTTATAGACCTATAGGTCTCTTCATTATCACTAATGAATACATCATCTGTTGTATATAGATGCTCTGTTGAAGTTCAACTTTCACCTGTAGATGAATCTCACTTTGCACCGAAGGTATCAGGAAATCTTCCAGCTTTTATGAAGCCCTAAAATGACTGACGTGCTTATATGATACCTGGAGAGCTTCTCCAAGCCGGCGTGCAAGTTCTGGCGTGCAAGTTCAAGCTGGCGCGCAAGTTCACCTCAACCACTTGTGCGACAATCACTTCTTCAACTCCAAACTCACGCGACTCACACCCTTTTATGCCCAAACCAATTTTGGCGCGCAACTATCAACTATCACACTTCTTCAAAGCCTGGTGCACAAGTGTCACAAAACCACCTGTGCGACACCCCCTTCTTCAACTCTAAACTTGGGCGACTCACAATATTTATCTCCCAAACCACTTTGGGTGCGTAACTATCAACTGGCGTACAACTTTTGAATATCTTTATACTTGCCCGACCACACCACCTATGAAACTGGTGATCTGATTTTCTCTAAGTGTTGAACTATTCTCGAATGAGGAGGGGTAGACCTCTATTTATAGGCATTTGGACACCCTGAGCGCCGGTACAGAAGTCTCATCTCAGCACGCAAGTCCAACCACACTAGTCTTT
Source organism: Viscum album (assembly GCA_963277665.1). Taxonomy (NCBI): domain Eukaryota; kingdom Viridiplantae; phylum Streptophyta; class Magnoliopsida; order Santalales; family Viscaceae; genus Viscum; species Viscum album. The sequence continues at coordinate 296,446,825 of OY728137.1, read as the reverse complement.
GTCTCCCTAGTCACTTGCGTGACCAAACCCAAAACTTGGGCGCCTCTTTTTCCTTTACCATATTTTGATGTTATGATATTGAAAAACATACGGTACAAAAGTTTCCAAGCCTCCATGACACCGGCGCACAAGTACCTTTTCCAAAAACACTTTTCTCTATTTGTCGATTTTGAGGTCCAAAAATTTGGTAAACACTAGAAAACGGCGCCACCTTGTATCTGCTCTTTTTGAACCACCTCCAGATCGAACATTCCATTGTCGACGTTCTTGAATCAATCATGGATCATTAAAAACATCCCTTTAACTCTAAATGCCACCATTAAATCCCCTTTGTCAACAAATTTGTACGCCATGGTTTGCTTTGTCAACACACACAACATAGAGGCCCACTTTGTCAACAAACACAATCACCTCAAAAATGATTCAATGATACCTTGAGAGATTTTTTCCCAACAATTATTATGGGTAATCATTTAGTATTTTTAAAAGTGAAAAGTTGTATTTATAAAAACACACAACTAAAGTAAATAAAACAATTTAAAAATAGATAAACAATAAAATAAATAAATATTTATAAGTGAAAAAATTACTAAACTAAACAAAGATTTAAAAATAGATAAATAAATGTTTAGTAAAATATATAAACCTAACCCTTAATAAAATCAAAACTAGATGTGGGAAGTGGTTCAATAAAAATATCAACAAGATGATATTTAGTATTAAAAAATTCCAAATAATTGTTCCCTTTTTGGACACGATCCTTTAGAAATTGGAACCTAATATCAATATTTTAGTTATAGAAGGACTTACAGGGTTTTTTTTCAAATATTTATAATACAGGTATTATTAAATAATATTTATTTTGTTAATGCCTCGATCAAGGACCGAAGCACCATTTATTAATTAAAGAAGCGAAAGTTTGCATGAGTCAAAATGATGGGATCTTATTACAATCTCCATCAAAGAGGTGAAATAAATCAGCTGGCAGCGCATCCAGCCAAGTCATGCTCTGGTGAACACCTTTGTTGGAAAGGGCATCAGCAACAACATTCGATTCACGGAAGACATGTGTGGCAATGTAGTCAATTTCCTGTAGCGAATTTAGGAAATTCATCCAAAGTGTAGTGAGTGGCCAGGCGAGATGAATGACTCCATTCCAAATGGCTTGAACAATGGTGGTAGAATCACTTTCAATCCATAGTTTTCGCCATCCTCTTTGTAGTGAAAAATCAATAGCATGGATGACTCCTAGCATCTTCGCTTAAAGGGATGAGGCAATCCCACACCCACTGTAAAAGCAACCCTGGAACTGGTAAGCAGAATCTCTAAAAATGCCCCCATAGCTGGCAGGTCTAGGATTGCCTTTTGAGGCACCGTCGATGTTCACTTTAATCCAACCCAGCATCAGAGGTTGCCAAAAATCTTCAAAGGGGTGCCTGGTCTTCGGGAAAATACCCGGGACACAGATATGTCTGAGGATCTCGAAGTCTCCAATATAATTACTGCAACAGTCTTTTTGAATTGAGGCAGCTTCATGTATCGCAATGAGAATTCGAGCTTTTCCTACATTGAGACTGAATGAGTGATTATTATGGATAAGATCATTTCTTACGTACCATATTTCATGCAGGAGTTTCGCCACTGCCGCAAGAAAAATGTTTTTAACTTGATGAGAGGCTTCATGTTTAGTATATTTCTTCAAAATCAAACAAATCGGGTCAGATAAGAAGCATGAGAAATTAAATAACTCAAAAAATATAGTTCCATAAAGCCGAGGCTGTAGCACAAGAAAAAAGAGATGATCAAAATCCTCCCTGTGCTGATTACACAAATGACATTTAGAGCATAGTTGAATGCCAAAGGCTTGAAGGAGAGTTTCAATGGGAAATCTATTGTGAGCAATGCACCAAATAAGGGTGAACCTAGAGGGTTTGATCCAAGTCTTATTGAAGGTGCTCACCCATTGATAATTAGGTTCATTTCTAGAGAAATTGTGCATGTAGATGTTTTTCGAGTTAAGGATGCCATTAGGAGCAGGTTACCAAACAAGGAAGACCCCAGAATTAGAGAAAGTGTAATTCTCTATGATCTGAGCAATGTTGTTAGGGAGATCGTGCCTATGAAGCTGCGTAACATCTTTAATAGTATGGCTAGTATCTTCAGGAGTGTTTTTAGGAGGAAGCAAGGATATCAATGGATTACCCATCCAGTTTTCACACTAGAAATTAATGTTGGAGTCAGCGCTAACCATCCATCTAGAGTTAGCCATAATCTTCTGATATGAGTTTCTAATAGAGGGCCAGATCGAGGAGTTAATGAAATTAAAATTTCATTTTAAAAGTTTATTTAGGAATCTATGTTTTAAAAATTCATAGGCTTTAGAGTTTCCATTAATGAGACGCCAAGTGAATCTCTCTTTCAAGGAATCATTAAACAATTTTAAGTTTTTGATGCCAATGCCTCCGTTATCAAGAGGTTTAAAATAGGTCTTCCATGGGATGGTGACGAGTTTCATTTCAAAGATACTTCTCGTCCAAATGAAATTTTTTATATAGTTATTAATTTTCTTGAAAGTACCTGTGGGCCATTATAAATCATGAGGGAGTAAACCAACTTTGAGACAATGGTTTATTTGACAAGACAGATTCTACCAGCCATGGAAAGGGATTTCCCCTTCCAAGTAGAGAGTTGATTGATGATTTGATCGGTGATATTAGATAATTAACAAGATTTAGGACGTCCCTATAAAATCGGTACGCCTAAGTACGTGAAGGGAAATAAGCCTTCTTTAATTCCAAGGTTACTGGTGATAGTAGTCTTCCTTATAAAAGGGAATTTTTTTCCGAAAAAATATGAGATTTATTCCAGGAAATGGTTTGGCCTGAAATGTTTTTATAATGAGAGATAGCTTTCTTAAGACATTGAATGTTTCTTTGATCTCCTTTTAGAAACAAGATAATATCATCAGCGTAGAGGAGGTGAGTGGGGACATTGAGGTTTCTAGCAGCTTGAATGGGTTTAAGTTTATTTTGATCGATCATATTATGAATGAGTCTGCTAAAGTAATCTTCCGCAATAAAAAACAGAATGGCCGAAAGGGGATCTCCCTATCTAACACCTTTATAACATTTGAAAACACCGCGAGGGGTGCCATTTATCAAGATGGAAACGATATCATATTGAAATAAAGTCTTGATTCTCTTGATAAAAATCTCATGAAAACCAAATTTTTTCAAGACTCTAAATATAAAACACCAATCAATGGTATCAAAAGATTTTCTAATATCAAGTTTAATGGAAATAAAACCCCCTCTATTTTTTTTATTAAGGGTGTTGGTACATTCTGAGGCAAGACAAATACAGTCTTGGATGGATCTGCTTTTGATGAAGCCAAACTGATTCCATGAAACAATTTTGTTGCAAATCTGGACCAATCTATTGGAAATGATTTCGGTAATGATCTTGTAGAGGGTATTGATAAGAGAAATCGGTCTAAATTGATGAATTTCAGAATCATTTTCAACCTTAGGTATTAAGATGAGTAATTGAGTATTGATACCCTGAGGGAGAGATCCGTGAGTGAAAAAGGACCATACCAGTTTACAAACATCTGAACGAAGGATGTCCCAGTGTTTTTGAAATAAACCATTGTTAAAACCATCCGGTCTAGGGGAAATATCTAGATTTAAACAAAAGACAATGTCTTTAATTTCATGCTCCAATGGAATAGATAAGAGAGAGTCATTGTCTTTCTCATTCACCATTAAGGGAATAATATTGGGATTGAGATCAATGTTGATCTCAGGGCCGTTGAAAATGTCATTAAAGTAAGAGACAACATGATCCGAGATGGCCTCTTCTGAGTCAATGATCAAGTCACTGTGAATCAGTTTGGTAAGAGGATGATTGGATTTTCTGGTTCTTTGAAGAGAGTTATAAAACTTAGTATTTCTACCCCCATCAGCCAGCCATTTAGTCTTAAACATTTGTTTTTGAATGTTATCCTTAAAGGTGAGTAAAGTGTTTAGCTTAAGAGCTGTATTGACCTCAAGTTGAGGGTCAAGGATAAAATCAGAGTTGGTGTTATGAGTTTGGATTTGATTAAGCTCATATTCAAGAGAGGTGATGTTAGAATCCATTTGAAAGCTCTTGGTTTTACACCAGCCTTTGAGGGCCTGTTTTAAGATTTTCAGTTTGAAAATACAGGCAAAAGAGTCATGATGATGATTAATAGAATTTCAAGTGTTATTAATAAAAGTGACACAATCAGGGTCTAGAGACCAAGCATTTTTGAATTTAAAAGGAAGGGGAATTCTGCGTTCATTAGAAAGGGAGCTGAGTAATATGGGATGATGGTCAGAATTGAGTCTGGGTAGCGTTATACTAGAGACATTATCCCAAATGTCCAGGGCCTTCATGTTAACAAAGGCCCTATCTATCTTACTGGAAACTATTTTATTATAATGTCTTCTATACCAAGTATATTTCACTCCAGTAAGGTTAACTTCAAAGAGATTACAATCTTCAATAGTGGATCTAAATTCTCTTGTGGATATAGAAAGTTGTGAGGGTCCAATTTTTTTAGTGGGACTAAGAATAGCATTGAAGTCTCCACTAATCACCCACGGATCTTGAATAGAGTTAGCCATGTTAAGAAGATCATGCCAAATATTCCTTCTGGTATTATTAAATAATATAAGAACATGGAAAAAAAATTAAGTCCAAATTCCAAAAGTGTGTTTTTCATCGACAACACTTGTTCACAACAACTACCATAAGATATATATCTTTCTTTAGTAATTGATAACGAAACTGAATGTTACTTTTTAATAGACCATGAAATGAGGGATTTACCAAAAAATATATAGGTTCTTGAAGTAATCTTTCTATCTAACTTATAGCCTCTAAAATCAACATCTAAATATGAAATTATATAAAAACCAAGTCTTTTCAGATGAAGCAAAGATAGGGAAATATTTCCTTTTAAATATCTTAAAATACTTTTAACAATAATTAATCGAGACTCTTTTGGATTTTATTGAAATATTTTACATAGGTAAATAGGAAAAATTATATCTTGTATACTATTAGTAAGATATAATAAGCTACCAATCATACCTCTATACAACTTGTTATTAACTGGTTCACCAGTTTTATGAAAATCAAGTTTTATATTGGTAGACATAAGAGTTTTATATAGATTATTGTTTTCAATACCAAACATTTTCAATAAATAAAAAATTAATTTACTTTGATCTAAAAAAATTCCAAAACTCTTTTGATAGATTTTAAATATAAGAAAGAATTTTAATTCTCCCATCATACTCATTTCAAACTATTTTTTCATAACTTTCAAAAAAACATTACAAAGATTTTGATTATTAGAACAAAAAATAACATCATCTAAATAAATTTGAAATAATAAAACATTAGAAGAAGTGACTTTATTAAAAATAGTAAGACCAGATAGTCATACCAAAAAACCATTTTCTAAAAGAAAAGAGATCAAACCATCATACTGATTCCTTGATGATTTTTTATGACCATAAAGAGATATAGTATGTTTGAAAATTAAATTTGGTCGACAAGGTTTTTCAAAACCTGGGGATTTTCAACATAAAATTACTCCATTAAATAACCATTTTAAATAGAAAATTTGACATCTATCTGGTATAATTTACAATTCATATGAGATGCATAGGCTAAAAGGATTCTAATGGATTCAAGGATAGAAACAGAGGCAACAGTCTCCTCATAATATATACATTCCTCTTGATTATAACCATTAACAACCAACCTATCCTTATTACTAGTAATTAAACCTTGATAAAATTTGTTATTACTAAAAACCCATTTAGTTCCTATTATAGGATGGTCTGAGGTTCTATCAACTAATTCTAAAACTTTGTTTCTCTTATGCCTATTTAACTCTTATTGTATATAAAACATCAAACTATAATCATATAAGGCTTCTTCTACCATATTAGGTTCAAAACAAGATAAGAGATAGATAAATAAACTAGGTTTACACCATTATTACTAGTCCTAACTCCCAAATATAAATCTCTTATAATAGTCTTGGAAGGATGGTCTTTCAAAGTCCTAGTTTGTCTAGGTAAGAAAATTTTAGTTTCCTTAGTTTTGTTGTCTTTATAATTAGATTAATCAGGACCAAGTTATACTTTACTTTCAAACATAACATTAAAAAGATCAATCCATAAGTGGTTTAAATAATAAATGACTTCATCTATTTTTATTTTATTATTGTCAAATGGATCACTATCATCAAAATTCACATCAAAATATCCTTTAACTATCCTTAAATTTTTATTAAACACTATAAAAACTTAAAAATTAATATAATACCCAAGAAATATTACTTCATTTTCCTTTGTATCAAACTCACCAATATGTTCTTTAGTATTATATATATACAACTTACATAAAAAAACTTTAAAGTATCAAACTTTAGGTTTTCTATTATTTCAAAACTCATAATTTTTCCTTTTAAAAAGTAGTCTTATTAAAACCCTATTCATATTATGGAATTCTATACTAATAGATTTTTCCCAAAAATAAGTGCATTAACTGTACTAATTTAACATAGTTATTTCCATTTATTTAATGGTTATGTTTCTTTTTCCAATAATCACATTTTGTTCAGATGTTCTTGGAGTAGGAAAACCATGTTTAATACCTTAATTTGAGAAAAATATATTAAATTATCGATTCTGAAATTCTTATCCATGATCAATTCTTAAAGATATTATTTTAAAATCTTTCTCATTTTGAATAAACTTACAAAAACTCATAAATACTAAAAAAATCCCCACTTTTAAACTTTAAAAAGAAAAACCAATTAAATCTGAAAAAATAATCAACTAAAACATAAAAAATGAATCTTTCATCCAATATTTCTACTCCATATGGTTTAAAAAAAATCCATGTGGATAAGTTCTAAATGTTTAGATGTAGCAATATTATTGATGGATTTGAAATCTTACTTATGCTACTTACATATTTGGTATTTATAACAAAGTATTTTCTCATCAAAATTAAGACATGGTAGATCTGAAACTAAATTATTATCAAAAAATTTAGATAGAGAAAGTATATTAAAATGACCAATAATTTTATGCCATATCCAGGATTCACTTAATTTTGTATTTAAACAGACCACAATTTGTTCACATAAGGAACTAAGGTCCAAAATATAAACATTTCCTATTCTAGGTTCTCTAAACTTATGAAATTTATTCTAAAAAATAGAACATGCATCGTTTGAAAAATCAGTAGTAAACCCATCATCACAGAGCTGAGAGATAATTATTAAATTAAACCCTTGAATATAGAGAAACTTTTTGATAAAAAATTATTTTGTATCTCTAACCGAACCAACTCCAATGAACTTCCCTTTATCATTATCACCCAAGGTAACCAAACCTCCATTAACTTTAGATAGTGCATGAAAGTTTGAAAGTCATCCACTCATATGAATTTAAAAATAAATATCCATATATCATATAACAGTTTTTTTCCTGTATATTTTCTCTCACAAAAATATCAAACATGATTTTTTTGGGTACCCAAATGAATTTGGGTCCTATAGTGTCAACAAGAAGTGATATGGGAAACTAGATCTGTTTAATTTTACTAGAAACTTAAGAATTAACTCTAGAAAAGTATTTAGAAATATAATATTTCTTTACACTACTAATTTGATGATTTCTAGATAAATAATTATTAGTATGGTGACCATTACTTCCACAATAGAAACAAGTAACATTATACATGCTATGATTTTTTTGAACTGAGAATAAAAGAATTTCTATACAGTTTGGGGTTTTCACCATTAAGGACAATTATATATTTATTGTTTAATGCAAACATTATTTATAAGAATATTATTTAAATTATCTTATCCTCTAGTAAACACACTATCAGGATTTTTTAAAGAATCTACTTTAGCAAAAAATTATTAAATTTTACTTTCATGTTTGGTACAGTTTGAAGAATATCTGTTTAATTTTTCTTTCAATTCAAAGTACTGTTTTAGTATAATATATTTCTTAATTAAGAAATAATTATAAATATTCTTATATTATTTAAGTTTTTTCTTCAAAGATTCATATTTTTATTATAGAATAAAATCATATTCAACTAATTTACCATTAAATCATTTTTCATAATCAAAATCAAAAGCAGAAGAGTAGTAAGATTACAAATCACCTTATTTATTCATCAAGTATATATTTTCTTAATAATTTTATTAAAATTTTTAAAATTCAAAAAATGAAGAATTTTTAGAATATTTATATACACTACATGAAACATTTATGGATTTATTCCCCTTTCACTCATAATTAATTTTCATTTGAAGCTTATTTTTCTTCTTCGATACTTTTCTCCTTTCCTTCAATTCTGGAAAATTGTATTTGATATGTCACAACTATTTTCATTCATATAATTTTATTTCTTTCAAACTGTGACCAATTTTATTATATTCATTAAATTGTTTCTTAAAACTTTTCTTCTTTTTTTTATAAATTTTTTTGAATCTTCTAGCTTTCTGAGCATGTTCCACTCTTTAATTTTAACAAATTGAATCATTAGATAATATAACATCATATTTTGAATTCTTTTCACATTTGGGAATAGAAACTTTGAGGGATGTGTTTTCCTTTATGATCATTCTATGATCCTTTGCCTTAACTTTCATCTCAACTTCATATATCATAAGAGTACCAATAAATTCCTTAATCTTTAATTTTATAACAAGAGTTTACTATGTAATTAAAACTAAAATACCATTCCATCTAGAAGGTAAAACTCTAAGATATTTCAAATATTGATCTGGTTTAGGCACTTGTGTTCCAAGAGCTACAACACTATTGAATATTTTTTGTAAATTTTCCATTCATCTGGGTGATACATCCACCTTCGTACATTTGAAAATTATCAAAAATAGATTTAATAGTATTATATCTCAATTGAAAGATATTGTCAATCCCTTTGTAAGTAATATCAATTTTCTTCCACATTTCCTAAGCATAATCACATTAATAGACACTGTCAAATTTATTTTTTCCAAGTACAAAAATAATATAATTCATAGATTTTTAATTTAGATCATATTTACCTTATTTGGAAGCATCCCATTTTTTTGGTTCATCCTAGGGATTTTTTACATATTTACAACCTTCAAATAAAATTTCAAACCATAATTCTTAAAATATATAACTTCCTGATCTTTCCAGCATCCATAATTTTTACCATTGAAATATGGATCCATGAATATAGACATACATTATTTAAGGCTATCTATTGAAATATTTGTTCCTATAGATATTTAACTCAATATTTATAGATCTAAAATAAATCTTCAATAGAGAACTCCTTTAATACTAATTGTTATGTAGGAATGATGATGAAGACATAGAAGGGGGGGGGGGGTGAATTGTTTCCTTTTAAAAACACTTGAAAATTTTAGAAATGATCCCCCTTTACAACTTAGAAAGAATTGGTATTCCAATTTATTTAATAAAACATGCAATAGAAATTATAAGAAGAGGTCACATTTATTTTATAGTGGTTTGGGGAAAAAATATCCCAAAGCCCACTCCCCCAACACTCTCCCCAATAATTTTGGTGATTATCACTATTATATCCTTTTCCAAGGGACCTAGAAAGTTGAGCATAAGTAACAAAAACACATTAAAAAATATTTTATAAGGAATTAAAATAGGAATAACAAAATCTATCAAAACACTCAACACCTGTGTTTTTTAGAAAAAGAGTTTTTCTTTGGTTGAGAAAATTCTATTTTAAAGAATTCATATGAAAATGATGAAACTGAAAAGTGAATGGATCTTCATAGGAAAAGATGAATAAATTCAAAAAAATATCCTTATAAAGAATACATGAACTTACTATAGATAATATATTTTGATAACACAAAAGTAGCAAGGACAACTTTTTCAGTAGCAAGACAAACACATAGTAGTAACTATAACATGTATGTCTCCAAATTTTAGTTCTGAAAAGTATTAAAAAAAATATAGTAGATGTATCATAGATAAGAAGAATTAGTTGTATACAAAAGAATAATCTTTTCTATAAGAACGAAACCCTGGTGTAGTTTTTGATAAAGATATTATAATTTTTATTGATCTTCAGAGAACATACAATATTAGAAAAAATGACCAAATACACTATAGATATACCTTCTTGATAATTAAATAATAATCCCAATTTAATTCTAGTTAAACATGCCCAAAAATGTCACCGGATAAATCATGATTTCAAAACATACATCATGTTTGAAATTTTAATTTAATCAGTGAAAGAAAAATTTAACTTCCCTTTGAAAACTAAATGAATTAATACATTGATGAAGTTCCTATGAAGTGTAATTTAAATAACTTTAATGAGAGATTTATTCCAGTGAAACTATAGAAAAAATCTTGGAAATAATTCAAAATTTAAATCCCACAGATGACTGACTCAATGTGGGGATAAATCTGTGTGAGGATGATTCCAAAAGCATGGTTTTTGATGTTTGGTTAATCCCAAATATTTATTTTTAGAATGTGGAGTATGATAATAATGTGTGGTTTCTTACATTAGGTATATAATAAACATTAGTTACTCAAATGTTATATTACTTAATAAAATTTATGTTCTAGAACATAACATTCAACTCAAATGTGAGGTTCCAAACGTAGGGTTGGATACCAAAGTTAGGTTGCAACATCACTTTTCAAATAGTGATTCCACACTTCTTTAAATTTTCCACAATACTTTGAGTATTACATAACTAAGGCTTATATAATTCTAGGAAATTGAAATAATTATTTAATTAACAATAAACCTGAAATCCACTCAACATAACTTTACAAGTAAAAAAATGAGGGTGTTTATGAGCATCAAAATCAATTAGAAATTAATGACAAATTATTGTATCAATATCCATATGGACAATAGTTTGGAGATGAAACATTGTCTAGTATCTTGATGTCGTGACTAGTAGTAAAGATCATGCCACATTTTATTATGATAATAGTATAGTGGTGGCCTTTCCAAGGATCCATAGTCAGATTAATAGATGAAGAATATACTTCATAAGTACTGCCTATTGATGGATTTTTATCTAAGCGGAGAGGTCCCAGTAAGCATAGTTTCCATGGAGGAAAACATGGTAAACTCTTTGAATAAATCCTTATATCAGTAGATTCATGAACGTCACATGATATCCAGTAAACTGAAATTCATTAGTAGTTAGCTATATTGCAAGTGGGAGTCCTTTAGTGTTTATACCATAGAACCAAATACTTTTTACTTTCGATTAACTATATATTCATAGTCATAAATATTAATAAATATATTATCACATGATGAATTTTCATTTGTGTAACATTAATGTGATAATATAATTATAGTGTCTATCTCATGAAAAGGTCATAACAGTTCCTTTCTTTGATGAAAACCTTGAACTACCATTACTGTTAGGTCCACTAGGTCAAATAACCTTAGAGAGGTTGGGGTGAATTAGGTTATCACAGATTAAAACTTTTCCCCTTCAGATCTTGTTTCGTTGTTAAACAAAACTCAATTATCTCTTCCTCCCATAGAAATATATGAACATATATGAAATCATGAACAAAACACATAGATTTTTACTTGGTTCACCCTCACTCAGATATGTCCAAAGAGTGTACAACAATGATATACCGATGTACCAAATTCACTAAGGATCACTGCTAATAATGAGTATAATGTTTTGGATAGATCTTCTACTCCTAGGCTCACTGCCTTTACAAGGATTAGGGCCTACTCACTGCATTCCCATGGGTCACTCCCTATGTCTCTTTCTATGGTTCACTGCCAGTGGAAAGAGTCACCATCTTCCTTTTCCTCTACTCACTGCTCTTAGAAAGGAATCACAGTTTATGGATGTGTAGGTCAAACACAGTTTAGGGATATGTAGTTCCCTTCATTTGTATGAATTACCATATCCTCAACTATAGGTAGATGTTCTGTTGAAGTTCCATTTTCACTAGTAGATGAAGTCTACCTTCCCGAGTACTTCTAGGTATCGGAAAATACTTTCACAAACTTATTTGAAGCTTTTGAAAGCTTCCTTGTGCAAATCGCAAACCACCTTCTTCTCCCATGTACTGAGTACCAGGTTTGGTATGTGGAACACCTCTCTTTTTAATAATTCTATCTTCCGCAAACCATTATCACCTCTATGTACCGTTGCCTTTATTTCGCCTATGCGAACTGCCTTCTATCCACAAACTGTTCTCTATTCACAGACTGTCTTCTTCTCTGTGTATCAAAGCTCCCCCTCCGCGTACCACTTGAGGAATTATCTCTCTCATGCATAGGAGATTCCTCCTCCGTGTACTGAGTCAAATCCTTCTGCATATTGTAATTCATCCTCTACGTATCTCATATTTTGAAGGATATAGTCTTTTGCAAAAATCTTCGGTAGAATTTCTTCCACTCGAACCACTTCAGCCTTCATGGAATTATCCCTCACGAACTTCCTTCAGACGTTGCCGAATTCTTGGATCAAAATGATGTTATCTAATGATATTCGATATCAATAGTAATTGGTGGGATTAGTAATTCTTATATAGGAAAAGATACCCACAAAATATGCTAATATAATATTTACCAAATATTTAATCCAGCCTTCACCGCATGCTGATCATTCTACTACTATGAACCACAAGCTACCCACAAACCAGTTTTCCTATCCGGTCTGTGTAATGTCTTTATTCCTATGTGGTTGATCTCCTATAATGATGTTAATCTATCTGTGTACCAGATTTACTTCCGCTGTGATCCATTCTCAGTTTGATGAACCTCTCCAGCATACTATTCCCGCCATTCCGCGCACCGTTCCCAGAACATGGTACGCGGTCCATGAATTATGGTACAAAGTTCTCATTATTTTCCAATTTTATTCAATGTTATTCATACCATTCACTCCTATGAAGAATCCATTCCTTTTCCGACATCAAATTTCTAATTTTGAGGCCCCAAAATTTGGAAAACACTGGGAAAATATGCCACCTTAATAAACTATCTTCGTAAAACACCAATTATTCTCATTTGTGGTCATATGACTTTGTCAATAAACACAACCACACCTAAAACACACCGAGATGACATATCATGGGATTTTTTCCCAATAATATCCCCCTTTGGGTTTGTTTACAACTCTTCTCATAACAATTCTTCACATTTTGATACCTCATTAAAACTACTTACATCATCATCCAACATTCACTTTTTGCGATTAAGATAGAGGTCATGGATTTACTCAACATATACTCTAATCCCACATGATCCATGCTCATAATGATAAACAAGAGTATAATGAAAAGTTCACTAATGAATCACTTAATTACTAATCACCAATTTCTGATACTATACTGATACCCCGATACCAATGAACTTATTTCATCACGAACCTCAGCTGTCCTGATATCTAATATTTTATCGATCACTTTAATCATGGTTAGATTTAATAACACCCCTATGTTATAGATCCTCCAATATATTTAACTCAGCTTCAACTCCCCCTATCTCACTACTGCACTTAACAGCTTCTCCCCATGTCTTTTCTTCTCCTGAAATAGTCACACTTTCTCCACCTTGGTCAACAAACCTGAAGGGAACTTCAAGGTTTTCTATAATAGGGTAAAGAAAAAATATCAAAACATTAGGGAAAGACACATCATACCTTGGAGAGAGGGGGACCCAAATCCACAATTTTTCAAGTGTGGGGATTCGACTGGACTCCCATAGCTAGTCAATGCCTTTCAAACGATTCTTTGGGTAAGGATTTCGTAAGAATATCTACATCTTATTGTTCTGTAGGCAAATAATCTAACTTCACAAGCCCTTGATCCACCTTATCCTTGAAAAAATGATATTTTATTTCAATGTGCTTTGTCCTTGAGTGATGGACTGGATTTTTGATAAGATTTATAGAACTTTAATTATTACAACAGATTCTGATTGGAGATTTCACTTCAATTCCCATATCTTCAAGCTGCTGCTTTATCCACAATAGCTACGAGTAGGATTGAGTAGATACAATATGTTCAACTTCTCTGGTACTCAATGAAATGTAATCTTGTTTCTTGCTCAACCAAGAAATAAAAAATCCTCTAAGCTAAATGGAACCTTCTGATGTACATTTCTTGTCATCTGCTGATCCGACCCAATTTGCATATGTATATCCCAACAACTATGGATGAGTTTTTCCATTATACATTAAACCAAAATCCACTATTCCCTTTATATATCAAAGTATTCTTTTTTACTGAAATAATGTGGCTCTCTTTGGGATTGATTTGATACCTTGATTCCTACCATGTGGAAAATACAATATTAGGCCTTTTCTCTGTCAGGTACAACAAAATTCCAATGATTTTCCTGTATTCAGTGATATTAACTTCCTTGCCTTCATCATCTTTGGATTATTTCATCCATGTATCAACCAGATTCTTCATCTCCTTGTAATTATCCATTCCAAACCTTCTCAAAACCTCTTTTTCGTATTTAGATTGAGAAATAAAAGTTCCATTCCTTCCTTGTGTCACTTGTAAGCCATGGAAAAACATTATCTCACCAATCATCAACATTTTGAACTCTCTTTTAATGTATTCAGAAAGCTATCTGCATTGTGCTTCATGTGCTCCACCAAAGATTATGTCATCAACATAAATCATCACCGTCATCCTTTGACTATTGTCATTGTTGAAATATAAATTGTAATCAACTCCACCACACTGAAAACCAATCTTCTTTAGAAACCAATAAAGCCTTGAATACCATGCGCTGGGCACTTGCTTCAAACCATATAAATCCTTCTTCATCCAAAATACTCTCTTCTCATCTTCATGAATGAGAAAATTATATGGCTTCTCAATGTAAACTTATTCTTCCAGAACTCCATTTAGAAATTCTGACTTTACATATATCTAGAAAACCTTAAAATTTCTATGTACTATTATGGACAAGAATAATATGATTGTATCTAGCCTTGAAATAGGTTAAAATATATCATCAACATCAATACCCTCTATCTGGGAGTACCTTTTTCACACCAATCGTGATTTGCTTCGAATAACAACACCATATTCATTCATTTTTTTTGTGAAAGACCCATTTTTTTATGATGAAATTCTTATTTGATAGTCTCGAAACAATTTCCCATATTTGATTATTCTCAATATCGTCATTCTCTTCATTCATTATCTGAACCCAATTCTCATCTCCAGTAGCTTCATCAAAGCATTTAGTCTCCACCTGTGATAAGTATGATGCTTGCTGCAGAGACTTCATCCTTCTTATATATATTGGTGCTGTCTGATCACCAATTATGTTATGCCTATCACTTTCAACTCTTCTCACTAGTCTTTGGGCAGACACTAATTTATTTTCATCATCTAATTATTCTTCTAAATCTACCTATAGAGCTGGAGTGTCTCCTAACCTGCTCATATCTTCATCACTATCCTCCTAAGTCTAATCATATATTTGCTGAAGATTATGCTCATTCTCCACTATGGTCACATCATGACTTTCAACTATCTTTCCCAACTACTTATTGAAGCATTTATATGCTTTTCTTTTCTTTGAGTAGCCAAGAAATATCCCTTCATCTCTATGGGATTAAAACTTCATATGTTTCTATTTATTGAGAATGAAACATTTATCTGAAGACTCAAAAGTACTTAAATGAAGGATTATTTCCTTACCATAACTCGTATGGAGTCTTATCCTCTTTCAGACAAAGTAATTCTCTATTTGAAGTATATACTGTTTTCATAACTGATTATTTCCAAAATTTATCAGGAATATCTTTCTCAATGAGCATTGTTCTAAACATGTTGTTGACAATCCGATTTATTCTCTCAACTATTCCATTTTTCTATAGAGTTCTTACTACTGAAAGTTGATGCCTTATCCCATGTTTCTCGAGATAATCCTCCACTTGGTTACTTTTAAACTCTGTTCCATTATCTAATCGAATCATCCAAATTTTCTGACCGAGCATCTTTTCAAATTCTCGTCGATATATTGTAATACAACTAAAAACTTCATATTTTTGAGTGATTATTGATACCGATGCCATTCTGCTATAGTCATCAATTAAGAGAACATAATATCTCCTCCCATCAATTTCCCTTGGTGAAATTGGCCAACAAAAATCAATAGGAACTAACTCAAGAAATCTTGTTTACCTTTGCTCCTTTGGATTATATGTATTTTGAATGATCTTACCTTGTTGATAGGCATCACATGTATGAGTACGATCACGTGATAATATAGGGAGATTTCAATCCACGTCATATTTCACCAGATATCCTAAGGATTCTTGGATTATATGGCTAAGACTCTTATGCCATAACTTGTTTTCTTTATCCTTTGACAGAAAACACATATCTTCTTCTCTATTGACGAGTTAGAGATTCCCCTTTGTATAGTTTCCTTCGAACAAAACAACTCCATCATTTTATTTGATGATACATAATTTCTTGGAAAATTATATGGCATGTCCTGAGTCACACAATTGACTAACACTAAGAAAGTTGTGACTAAGCCCTTCAACAACCAAGACATCTGCTCATCTCATGTCTTTTCCCCCAAACTTGGATTTTCCTAAACCAATAATTTTCAATCCCTCATCATTTAAAAATATTACAATACCTTCTTTATCATACTAAATCATGGTCCCTAGATCCTTATTTCCTATTATATGGGAAGTGCATCCACTATCAATGATCCATATCCCAGTGCGATCTGATGCCTTGAATTCAATTTCTACAACCACTGCCTACTCTTCCCTTTTCTTTTTAACCCTAGCATTTGACTTCATATCCGACATGGAATGATAATCTTGATCTTTCTTAGTAAATGATGATACGACTTCAACCTACAGTGCTGCAAATCAATTTTGAATTTTCAGCTCTCATGAAGATACATTTGGATTCTTCTTATAAACAAATTCAGTCTGCCTTGGCACATTCCTCTACATTATTGATGTGCAATATCTTTCCATATGTCCAAGTCATTTACACATGAAACAATGACCATCAAATAATGACCTTGAATTTTGAGCTCTGTTCAATCACCTTTATTGGCCTTGTTGCCTTTGGTACCTCTTTTATATGGAACATACATTTTTAGAGTGTCCCATTTTACCACAACAATAGAATCTCATGCGAGGTACATTCCTGTGTGACAATGATGAACTAATAGTTGTGCCTTGGTTTTTATGAATCTTCTAATTATGATTCATACCCAAATCAATCTTCATTCTTAGAGTAGATACCTATGGTTTTACTTGAACCATAACTTCTTTCTATTTTAGATCAATCCTCATACCAGCCATATCATTCAGAGTTAATTGTTGCTTCTATTCTGCTATACCACTATACTCAAACATCATCTTCTTGGTTTCCTGTATGATCTTCATTCTTAATGTTGAACATAGAGTTAACTATTTCTCTTGATATTTAACTATTCATCTTAGAACAATGACTTCATTTTCTAGTTCTTATATACGTTTTATTTGATCTTTTCTAGTTTTATTCAAACTTTTGATTTCTATTTTCTGTTCTTCAATTTTGAGTTTCTACTCAACCACATTTTCTGATCTTTCTGGAATTGAAGACCTCATCTTTTCAATTTCTATATTCATATTATAATTCTATTCTTCCTATTATTTCATATAGATTTTGGCATCATGAACATATTTTTTAGATTTCTTTGTTTTGTCTCTAAAAATATCTACCTCTTCATGGGTAGCTTCTAATTCATCCTGAAGATCAAATCATCCTTCAATTTCTCCTTCTTTCTGTCACTTTCTTCTCTTGTTAATGAATTTCTAACAACTTCCACCAAAGCATCTATTTTATGATCCTTTTAGTCCTCCAACTCTTCTGCCTTAGATACTTCTAAACATTCATCCTCTTTTGAAAGTAGATTATTCTTTTTAAAGAACTTTCTCCTTGTACTTCTCCTTCCTTTCTCATTTGATGAATACCTCTTTTGGGGAATTTCAGCATTTTCTTCATTTTTATCATCAAACTTATTAGGAAAATTTTATGAAAAATTTCCAATCTTTCCACATTGAAAGCATGAAAATGGAAGTTTAACTTTGAACTTCCCTTTTACCCTTTGTAGATTGGAGGATAGAAATTACATGACATCATCCATATTTTCCTCCTCTGAACAATCTTCAATAGAGAGATTCTTCATGGCCTTGAATGCCACTTCTTTAAACTTCCCATTTTTCACTGAATCATTATCATCGTTTCTCATTTCTTATGATACAAGGGTACTGTATAGGTTATCTAATGTCAACTCTTTCTGGTCTTTGTCTTCCAACACTGAAACTTTCTAATTGAAACATGGTGGAAGTTTCCTCAAGATACGTTTCACTATCTTTATATCTTCAATGACTTCTCCAAGACCCCGAATGTCTTCCATAATAATATTTATCCTATTAAATAATGCATCAATAATATCATTGGGATTAATTCTGAGATCCTCATACTTGTTCCATAGAACCTGTAGCTTTTCTTCTCAGACTTTTTTATCGCCCTTATAAATGTTCAATAATTTTTCCCACATTTCATTTGATGTTTTACAGGACATCACCTTCGTATAAATTGCATTTGATATGGCTCCCCCCAAAGCATTTATCCCTTTAGCATAAACATCCAATTCTCTTATTTCAGCTTCTGATAAAGCACCACTATTAATTTTAACTGATATTCCATGCATAGCTACTGTGAAGACATCCATCCCTACTGATCGAAAGTAGTGCTGCATTCGATTCTTCCATAGTCGAAAATTATCTCCATCAAAGATCAGAATTACTTTATGACTAACCACCTCTATTTATTCTTCTAATAGATAAAAATTGACTTTTAACCTTTCACTATGATACCAATTGTTAGGTCCACTAGGTCAAATAACCTGAGAGGGGGGGGGGGGAGGTGAATCAAGATATTACATATTAAAACTTTTCCTCTTAAGATCTTGTTTCGTTGTTAAACAAAACTCAATTATCTCTTCCTCTCATATCAATATACGAATAGATATAAAATCATGAACAAAACACATCAATTTTTACTTGGTTCACCCTCACTGGGCTACATCCAAGGAGCATACAACAACAATATTCCGATGTTCAAAATTCACTAAGGCTCACTGCCAATAATGAGTACAATGTTCAGAATAGATATTCTATGCCTAGGCTCACTATCTTTACAAGGTTTAGGGTCTTCTCACTACATTCCCAAGGGTCACTTCCAACACATCTTTCTCTAGCTCATTGCTGTTGGAAAGGGTCACCATTATCCTCTTCATTCACTCACTACTCTTGGAAAGGAATCCACTAATAGTTTATGAAAGTGTAGGTCAAACACAGTTTATGGATATGTAGGTCCCTTCATTTTCATGAATTCTTGCATCCTCAAATATAGGTATAAGATCTTTTGAAGTTCATTTTTCACCCATATATGAAGTCCACCTTCCTGAGTATTTCTAGGTACTGGAAAATAATTTCACAAACTGATTTTAAGCTTTCAGAAGCTTCCTTATGCAAATTGCAAACCACCTTCCTCTCCCATGTACTGAGTACTGAGTTTGGTATGAAAAACACCTCTCCGCATACTTATTTCGTCTTCCGTAAACCGTTATCGCCTCCATGCACCGCTACCTTTGTTCCGCCTCTACGAACTTCCCTCTGTCCACGAACTGTTCTCTATTCGCGGACTGTCTTCGCCTCCACCTACCGGAGCTCTCCCTCCACATTCTGCTTGGAGAATTCTCTCTCTTTCTTACGGAATATTCCTCCTCCATATACTGAGTCAACTCCTTCCATGTACTAAACTTCCTCCTCCACGTACCACATCCTTTGCGGGATACAATCTCCCGCAAAACCCTTTGGCATAATTTCTTCCATGTGAACTACTTCAGCCTTCAAAAAATTATCCCTCGTGAACTTCCTTCAGACTTTGCTGAATTATAAGATCAAAAAGATATTCTCTAATGATATTAGATCTCAATAGTAATTGGTGGTATTATCAATTCTTATATAGGAAAATATACATGCAAAATCCACTAATCTAAGAGTTACCAAATCTTCAATACAGCCTTCACTGCATACCGATCATTTTTTCACTGCGAACTATAGGCCACATGCTAACCATTTTTTATATCCGGTCTACATACTATATTTATTCCTATGTGATCGATATCTTATGCTGAATTCAATCCATCCACGTACCACACTGACTTCCTCCACAAACTGTTTGTGGTCATCTGGCTTTGTCAACAAACACAACCACACCAAAAACACATTGAGAGGAAATATTGAGGGATTTTTTCCCAACAATGAAAATATTATTAAATATATGTTATATGGATGGGTAAAATATATCTGATAGGACACCAATTATGTAGTCTATCAGGTGTTAGAGTCCCCTTATATATTGAGACATATTCTCATGAATTTGGAACATGGTATATTCCAAGAGAGTAGGATATTATAATAGACCTACCCATAGAAATTCTACATGTTATATGTGTTAATGGATATTACTATCTAAGGATGTGTGTGTTGGTCCTTAAAATCATAGTTAGTATTAATAAATATCATGAGTCATGTACTTAAATATATTGGAAAAACATGTAATGACATATTCTCATAGTGAGGCAAGATATGTTGGGTGTTTCATGAATGATATGAAATTAATAAATAAGGATATAAAAGATTTTTCATATCCAAGTTAATGTAAGTAGATATCTTAGACCATTTTATTGAAATAGAATAGTTTAATAAAGTCCATGTCCATGAAATTTTATCAATGAGTTCATCTTTGGAAAGTCAAAGAATTATATATCACACACATAAGTTGATCACACTAGTAATGAAACCTTATTTAGGAGATATCAAGATAAATGGATTATATTACACAATGATAATTCATAGGAGGTTTTTGTCATTATGATATTAATGTATTTCTCTATGAGGGTATTTACATGTTTCTAGATAGTTATCTTGGACTTTAGGCTAGTTAGACGAATGCTAATGAGAAAGGGGCCTAAATAGTCACACACTAAGTGTATCCAAAACCTTATTTTAACTCTATTTGAATTTAATATTAAAATAAATATTATTCTGAAGTTCTGAGGAATAATAATTATTCCAGTTGTGTTGATCGCATATATTCAGTCACTTTTTATTCCAAAGAATATATATAAGTTGAATATTAAATAAATATTTATTATATAGTTTAGTGAATATAATATTTATTTATTTAATAATACAATAATATTTATTTATTTAAATACATATTTTTTATTCAAGGTTTGATAAATACCAAGGTGGATTGGTGGGTCATGTTAAAGGTCCAATGAGAATTATATATTTAATATTATTGAATAAAATATTAATTAATTTATTTAATAAATTATATTTAAACAATATACGTGTTTAGAATAAATCAAGGAAATAATAATAATAATCATATTATTATCCAATATGGGGTTTACTTAGAATGAAGATTTTGGTAAAGGGCCTTTGTGAAATAATATATACTTTGACCTAAGAGTTTAAACCTAATCATATCATTTCAATGGAAATGGGATTGTTATTCAAAACAAATCCTCTATAGATAACTATCTTAAATCTAGAGAGATTTTTCTCTAAAACAATCTCAGGAACAAAGTGTATTAGCCCTCCTCCTCCCTCTCAAGTCCTTAATAGAACAAGACAAAATACTTCAAGTCTAGAATGGTTTTTTGGAATTATCAATAGTGAATAAAACAAGTGGTTAAAATTTTTCATGCTAACACTTTAAGATTCTATGGAGATTTTATGAGATTATTAAAGAATTTGTGGATATTTCTAGAGGTTTTTTACACTTAAATACTTTAATACAATGATGATATGAAAAGAATGGTCAATAGATTTTATAATAAAGAATGAATTGAAAGAAAAAGTAATTTTTATTTATATAAATTAATTATAAATTATATGTGAAAATATATTATATTCAAATATAATGGGCTTGTGCTCATAACGTTTTAATTACTTATCCGAATAAACAAATAAAATACCATTGTTGGTAATGGACCTAAACCGCTTCTGATACACCATGGATCCTTCAAGTGGTTTCAAAGTGGACACTTATTAATTTATAATTTTTTATTTTTTATCGATCTAATTACACATTTTTTTGTTAGTTTTTGTTTCTATTTTTTCATTATATAATCCAAAAGTAAATATATTATGTTCATTCACCTTTATATGACCAAGAACTGGCCATGAAAAGATGAATAATATTAAAAGATCACATATAGAGGTATTGATGATTCTAACCAAATAACATGGAATACATAGACTATAACTAGAAAGTGAACACTAAGTACCCATTTTCATTGCACTAGGAAGAGTTACAAAAACCATGACATGTCTTGTGGAATAATAACACATGGAATCATTACACATCACATATTAACTGGGCAAGATAGCATATTGCTTGAAAAGTCATACAACGTGTATCTAGTATACACATTGTGTAATCCATATAGTTTATCCCCTTATGAATCACATAATTTTTGTTTTCAAAGTACACAAGATGCATTAATTAAAATGACATATTGATCAAAAACTAAGTAACATAGTCCAAATAAGATTACATGATGTGTAGTTGGCATACACATCCTGTAACTCATAAACGTTCATATGGAAAAAATGAAAATTCCTAGGAGTACTATCCGAATAAATAGATAATTTAGTACGTAGTGTACAGTGGGATGTACATTCCATGTAAATTGTACCCAGTACATAGAGTACACATCTATCCAGGCTATTTTTTATGCCCTGAAACCTTCATTTGGTGGGTGAATTCATGAATGTTTTTATATATTGAACTTTGGTTTTTGTTTTTAATATATATTTTGTGATTACATTTTGGTATAGTAATATGGGTCGAAAAGAGATAGATTCTGGATCTTGGATAGAAATCTATGTTTAGTCTCTTGTAAATGGGATAAACTAATCGATTGATGGATGTTTCAACCTAATTTTATTTTTATCTAATTATTATATAAATAAATATTCAATTTTTTAATTATCCACCTCCATTGTTATCCATCCAATGGATCACATAAAAGATAAGTTTGACATTTATTTTCCACTCATTATCACTTTGGTTAATATATTTCTTAATAAGATTCCACCAGTTAGATTTTGAGATCAATAAAGCACCTTTATCATTCATACCAAATTGATGACTATTAAAGGTTATTAACTATTATTGAATTGATATACAATCCCTTAAAGAGTTTTGTTAGTATAGTTTCTCATAATTAAAGATTTAGAGTGTTTATGTTTCATCATTGTGCCATTTTACATAGAACAATGATTTTTAGGTATTTTACACTTTAAAAAATTTATTTTAAGTACATTAAAGTAGTTCAAGGGTTGTAGTATCACTGATAATGTATTCATGCAACTGAATCTCACAGTTGAAAAAATTTCCATCATAAAATGACTAAATATGAGACTGGGATATAATTATTTGATTTTTTTCTTTTGATAAATTTTATAAATTGGTTCATTCAAATTGAAAAGAACATATTTAACACTTTGGATCACATTTACAATGATTTTTTCATAAAATATTAATAAAAAAATTCTAACCATGTAGTTGAGAAACAAAATCACTATTTGTATTCATGATGAATGATTGATGTTTTATGATGATTCAAATAAGTTTAAAAAATTTCTAAAGTAGTTTCCTAATCACTAATTACCTTTGATTTTTTTTGATAGATTCATTTTATAAATAATTTTCTCCCACTTATCATAATTTAGTTGAAAAAGTTATTGGTGGAAACTATATTGAAAATAAATATGTAGAAATAAAAAAATTATGACACACATGTTCAAAAAATAGATTTGATGACCCAAAATGAATTGAAGTACCCATAAATCCCACCATTCAAAAACTTTTGAGGACTATTTGGGTAACCTTATAATGATTTTTCAAAGTTAAGAAAAAATCATGTCATTAATTGGGAAAATTTTCAATTCATGATGATAAAAAGGATAGTTTTAGGATGTGAAATATCTAGAAAAGTTATAAATGTTGTAACTTCTTATATATAGGTCATTCTAAATTTCTCTCCAAAAAAATCTATTAATTATGTTATAAGTTTCTTTGATAATGTTAAATTTTATAAGATGATTATTAATGATATTTCTATAATAAAAATAATATCTTCACACTTTTATTCACATGGATTCCCTTTTCAATTTTTTTGTCAAGTTTTCGTCACCTTTTAACCTCGTAAAATATAATATAATTTCTTCACCTATCATAACTTCACATGATTAGAAACATGCCTTTGAAGTAATGTGTGATGGTAGTGATGTGGTTGTAGGTGATATTTTATGAGAAATGGAGGATGTAAAAATGTGTGTTGTATACGTTTCTAGCTAACTTTTAGATAATACTAAAAGGAAATATACCACCAATAAAAAATGAATTACTTGTAATATTTACTTTTAAAATGTTTGGATATTATTTTTTAGATTCCAAAGTCATAATTTTCATTGATCACATAATATTAAAATATAATTTATTATGGAAAGATGGAAAACTAAGGTTAATTAGATGTATATTATTACTATAATTTTTTTTAATTCATATATGGTTTAAAAAGGTGGTTTAAAACATGGAAATAATTTTCTTTCAAGTTTTTACCATATTGAAGATAATAGAAAAATTAATTAGTAACTTTCAACTAAAATTTTCTTTAATATTTTATAAACCTGACCCTTAGTATATTTTCTCGATTTCATGGATCCTAATGTTATTCCAGCTAACCTTGTAAGAACCCGGGTTTTTGTAATGGGTCAAAATCCCAACAATGTTTGAATTTTAACTCGCTTTGGAGAAAACTAGAGAAATTGGACAGTTCTAGGTTAAACTTTTGAAGTTTGGGAGGTCGTGCAGGTGTGAAAAGTTGGCAAACGGTCTAAAGAAACCATGCGGACAAACCGTGCGAAGTTTCTGGGTGAGACAGTGGGCTCCGCACAGGAGGTGCACGGTTTGACAAACCGTGCGGGTTGGCTATGGGAAGTTCCTGGGTGAGGCAGTGGCAACCACAAAGTTGGCGCATGGTTTTCTAAACCGTGTGGGTTAACTATAAAAACACTTAAAATTAGGGTTTTTAAGTTCCGGGCCACCTGGGAATTCCCATTCTCCTCCTTTTCTTCCTTCCACTCGGGGCTTACGCGGGGAGAGCTGGACGGACCTTCAAATCCCCCCTGAATCTTCATACGAGCTTCGTTTCAAACATATTTTGATGCGTTAGAACCCCCTCGGTAAGGCCTTGATTCCTCTTGGTCCATTCTTCTTTATTTATGATCTAGAATGAGTTATAAGAATTTAAACGATTTTGATTATTTTGTATATCTACTGTGTTTTAAACCTAATTGGAGGCTGATATCAAAGGAGTAACATCGTATTAGTATGAGGTAGGTGGTTCATACCTCTTTTTGTGTTTTCGTGGTCTTTTGGGTAACACAACCTTCATCGCATTTTTGGGTATTTTGAGCAGGACACGTTTTATCTGCTGTTTCATATTTAATTGATTGTTGGACCTATGGGATGCCTTTGGGTATGCCTTGTTACCTATTTTTCTTGAGAGGGGCCGGGCGAGAGGCTGTATCTCATTGGGGAATTTTGGTTAGGGGATGCCAAAATGGTTATATTTGATTTATAATGTTATAAACTGTTGAGTTTAATTTATTAAGCCTGATAAAATTTGTTAGGGGCATTCAAGACCTCATTACTGGTATGGGACAGCACCGTGCATAGTGCAATTCAACTGTTTAGGTTGTTTTTCCTGATTATGTGTTCTGTTTAAATATTATATATGTGAGATTGTTAAATTGCATACGTTGGACCTTTGGGTGGTGTTGGTCATGGCCCAGATATTCTTGAGTGATGCTGATCATAGGTTGGGCTTGGATCGGGTTACTTTGGGTCTTTTCGACCACGGGATTGGGCGTCATGGATTTCGGCTTTAGGCAGTATGACAGTCAGGTTGGGCATGACCCGGGTTACTTGGATGGCGATGCCATCAGACTTGAGCGACATGGTCACAGGGACACGAGGTGTCAGAGGTGGTGTGGCTTGGGTACTATTTTGGTGATTACCACTGACCCGGAACTTTGAGTAGTGTGCATACATAGATACTCCGTGATGAGGTGGTTTTGACCACTCGTGTGGTTAGAGGCCCCCGTAGTTGCGGTTTAAGTGTTTTGGTTGGGGGTTCTTGCTGTAGGAATCCACATGGAAGGTGAGGAGCCTTCGAGAGATAGCATCTAGACTATTGGGTTGAGGGATGATGCTCGCCATGATTTGAGGGCAAACATCGTTGTCCCTGCTGTTACTTTATTTGAGGGAAGACATCGCTGTCCCTCCGGTTACTTTTTTTAGGGCAGATATCACTATCCCTCCAGTTTCTTATTGAGGACAGGAATCGAGGTTCCTCTGAGTTACTTCTTGGTCGTGCCTTCGAGACGTCGGTACTTTAGACACGTGGTGTCAGAGGAACATGGTGCCGGGTTACATGATAGAGATTCCGGCGTTGGCTGAAGCTGGTGACACTCCATGGTGGCTGCTGAGCACCAGTGGAGTTAGTGTTTATTTTTGCATTTTACTATTTACTGCTTTCCTCATAAATGCATGACTGCTTAAACACTCATATTAGGTACGCACAATTGGGTGGTATCCTACTGAGATTTGTCTCACACCCTGTAGGGGCCCTTCGGGATGCGTGCATACTTTATGGATTTACATGTAGGAAAGAGGCCAACTTCAGGAGCTGGGCTACGTTAGTTGTTGCATGGAGATGGTTTGGACCTTGAGGTCTTACCTAGATGGGGTTACTCTATTTTGTTTTTATTTACTTATATTAGCATGCTTACTTGTTTATAGTTACTATTGGTTAGCCATTGGTGCCCATTTTGTTTAGTGACTTGCTATGGATGCTTGTTTTGGTTTGTTTAGTAGTTACCAGTGTTTAGCATGCTGTTGAGTTTAATTTCCACTGTTGTTGTTTATATTTTATTGCTTCCCCTGTTATTTTATATTGAATGTGCTTCCGCTCTGTGGGTTTGGTTCGAGTCTGCTGAGTATTTTATTTCGTTGCATCTCTACTGTTATACTTGGACCAGTACCATTATTATCATCCTTCGAGAGGGTATAACATCCCCACTATACCTATCAGACCCTCTCTTCTAGTTGGAAGCCTTTGGCGTTCGGGGAGGTGCACCTAAGGTAGTAGCACCTGACCCGTTTGACACTGTTCGGGTGGCTGTTCGGGTCCGGGTCATTACAAAGTGGTATTAGAGGAGTTCTTGATACGGATTTAGTAACAGTGTCTTGCTGGCTACTAATGAGATTGAGACTTCTCTTTTTATTTCTACTGGTTTTACTATTTGATATATGGTAGACTAGAGATAGGTTGTTACTAGAACTGAGTTTCTAGCTTGTGCTTGGGTGCCTGCAACCCCAGGTATGAGGGATGGACCAAGTTACCTTGGGTGGGAATTGTTGTTTTCTTTTGCTCAGATTATAGTTTATATGATTTCCACCTTGGTGGCTCACTTGGTGTGTGATGTTATTGATTGTGATATGTGACCCTTGACCTGGTGTGGTGAGCGAGAATTGGACCTTGGCCCGGTATGGAAAGGCTTGTTTGCTTGGCTTTTGATAGGCACATTTTAGCTTATTTCAATTTCATAACTGCACGTATGCTTTGTGATGTGATGATACCATGTGAATAAAAATCAATTTCCATGCTTGTGTTCTCTGAAATGTGAATTGGTGAAATTCATAATTGAATTACTAGTTGTGCAATGTGTATGCCATGCTTTATATTTTGTAGAATTGCATGTGGCAGGATATTTGGGTCTGGCTCTTATGAGAGAAGGCATGTACTATCAGTTGAGGTGATTTTGATCACCAGGATTGGGTGACTCAGTCGTTGGTTTGAGGCAACGTTAGTTGTCAGGATGGGCATGGCCCGATGTACTTTTGATACTTGGGCCTGATAGGGGTGGGTAAGGAGGCCATGAGGCCGGGATGCCATGGGGCATGGGTTACAGTTGGGGAGAGTAAGGGTAGTAGTTATGCACTGCCTTCTATTGCTTTATTATTTCCGTTAAATATATATTGATATATATATGGGCTGTTTGACCATTTATGGTATTAAGCGGGTTCCTCCTACAAGTCTCGATGGAGTGTCAGGCAAGTGAGAATACAATGCCGCAGGTGCAGGATCAGGTTCAGGATTCGGTACCGGCAGAGCATGAGCCATAGGTACTGGATCAGGGATAGGATTAGGTTCAGGATCTAGTGTAGGCATGACAACAGCTGGGTTTGGCATCATTCAGACCATGTCTTGATGAGCATCTCCAAGCTATCCTGGTACATGTCTTACAGGGGATCGACAGAGGTGCGTAGGGTACAGAGCCATCTATGTCTTATCTGACATGAGAGTTCTAGTCACAGCACCTGCCTCTATTTCAGGGTGAGGGTGGTCCTTAGGCGGATGGGAACTGGATAGAGAGAATGCAGATGATCTTCGAATAGCTTGAGATGCCTCTAGGGAGGAGGGTCAAGCTGGCGACGTACATGATAAGAGGACCGGTTAAGCATTGGTGGGATGTGCAGGTTTGGGCTCGTTGGCCTGAGGTACTGGCATAGAAGGACCTTTAGTACAGGTTCTTTGAGCACTTCTATCCAGGGGCACTGAGGGACGAGAGAGCTCTGGAGTTCTTGAGTCTTTATTTGGGAGACATGTCCATCATGGACTATGCAGCTATCTTCAAAAATTTGTCTCACTTTGCACCAAGTATGGTAAGCGATGACGTGGCTAGGGTGAGGCACTTCGAGGATGGCTTACAACATTCCATTTGGGTCCAAGTGAATATTTTCAGGCTGGGTTCCTTCTCCGAGGCAGTGAACCAGGCGCTTATAGCGGAGGGAAACCAGAGGGATAGTCCCCAGGTTGGCCAGGTGACAGCTTCAGGTGACGGTTCAGACAGCAGAAAGCGAAGACTGGATGAGTTCTAGCAGAGCAGTCAGGCCAGGGACCCAGCTAGACCATATCGTAGTAGTTCTTTAGTGGTTTTCTTCCAGTGTGGATAGCTGGGACATGTTTAGACTCAGTGCGATAGGCCTCCAAAAGAGTGATGGGCATGTGGCCAGGTCAGGCATCTTGAGAGGTTCTGCAGGTAGCCTTCTCAAATAGACGGTAGGCATGGACCAAGAGAGAATGTAGAATATGGAGTTGGTTCAGGTTCAGTACTAGGAGAGGGTATCTGAGGTTCAACTGCACGTGGCGGACATGACAGAGAAAACAGGATCCAGCTGAGGGGTCAGTGGCCGGTGGCTGGAGCAGCACCGCAGGGAGGTCAGACATCAGGCAGCCGTACTTCAGGCCAGGTGCACGCCGTGGAGCTACCAGAGGCTGAGCAGGCTGGTGAGCTGACGACAGTTAGAGGTACACCGCGGGTGTGGCCGTGATTTCCATGTTTCTTTTTTGGCATGACCTATAGAGCCATGTCCATTTTGAGCGTACCTAATGCACATGATATATGTGGAATGACTAGATGCTAGTCAGTGGGATTGGCACCATATCAGGTGAGTGATATATTTATATATATATATGTATGAGATGCGTAGCATCAGGGGCATCAAGTATGTGGGTTACTTGAGGTGGCATGGCATCATGGAATCGAGGATGTGGGTTACTTGAGGTGCCATGGGCATCGGGGCATCGAGGATGCGGGTTACTTGAGGTGCTAGGCACTAGGTTTGTTTTGAGCATCCATGGGATGTAGGACCTCATGGAGGCGGACACCGATGCGGTGCGGGATATGTTTGGGTGTTTGAAACGACATGGGAGCTCAAATGAGGGGCAGGGGTAACGATGCGTCATCAGAGGACCTTGAGTCTGAAACATAGGTTTGCGAACCTTTTCTTGTTCGGAGTTTTTTCGGGTTGAGACCGAGTTAGGCAATTCCTAAGGTGGGGATCCCCTTGAGGAATTTATCTAGAAACTTGTGACAAGGGAATTCTGGGTTGCTTTGATCGGGGTGGTGTGTTCGGTGACATCCTAGAGTTTCGTTTGATAGCTCGAGGATGAGATATGTTAAGGTGGGGAGATTGTAAGAACTCGAGTTTTTGGAACGGGTCAAAATCCCGACCCTGTTTGAATTTTGACTCACTTCTGAGAAAACTAGAGAAATTGGACAATTCTGGGTTAAACTTTTAATGTTGGGGAGGTCGTTCAGGTGTTCACGGTTGGCGCATGGTCTGAACAAACCATACGGACAAACCGTGTGAAGTCTCTGGGTGAGACAGTGGTCTACGTATGGGTGGCTCACAGTTTTCCAAACCGTGCGGGTTGGCCATGTGAAGTTCCTGGGTGAGTCAGGGGCAACCTCACGGTTGGCGCACTGTCTGCTAAACCATGCGAGTTAACCATGTGGCCACTTAAAATTAGTGTTTTTAAGTTTCGGGACACCCAAGAATTCCCATTCTCCTCTTTTTCTTCCTTCCACTCGGGGCTTATGTGGGGAGAGCCGGCCGGACCTTCAAATCCCTCCTAGATCTTTGTCCGAACTCCGTTTTGAACATCGTTTGATACGTTAGAACCCCCTCGTTAAGACCTTGATTCATATTGATCCGTTATTCTTGATTTCTTTTCTAGAATGAGTTATAGGGGTTTAAAAAGTTTTGATTCTTTTGTATATCTACCGCGTTTTAGACCTAATTGGAGGCTGATATCGAAGGAGTAACATCGTACTAGTACGAGGTATGTGGTGAATACCTCTTTTTATGTTTTCATGGTCTTTTGGGTAATGCGGCCTTCGGTGCATTTTCGGGTATTTTGAGCGGGACCCATTTTATCTTCTATTTCATATTTAATTGATTTTTGGACCTATGGGATGCCTTTGGTTATACCATGTTACCTATTTTTCTTGAGCGGGGCTGGGCGGGAGGCCGTATCTCATCGGGGAATTTTGTCCGGGGGATGAAAAATGGTTATATTTGATTTATATTGTTATAAACTGTTGAGTTTAATTTATTAATCCTGATAAAAATTGGTAGAGGCATTCAAGACCTCTGTGCTGGTATGGGACAGAACCGTGCATAGTGCAATTAAACTGTTTAGGTTGTTTTTCCTGATTATGTGTTTTGTTTAAATATGATATATGTGCGATTTCTGAATTGCATATGTTGGACCTTTGGGTGGTGTTAGGCATGGCCTAGATATTCTTTAGTGATGCTGATCACAGGCTGGTCTTGGGGATGGGTTACTTTGGGTAGTTTTGACTACGAGATTGGGCATCCTGGATGTTGTCTTGAGGCAGTACGTCTGTCAGGTTGGGCATGGACCGGGTAACTTGGATGGCGATGCCATCAGACTTGAGCGACATGGTCACAGGGATAGGAGGCGTCATAGGTGGTGTGGCTTGGGTAGTATTTTAGTGATTACCGCTCACCTGGAACTTTGAGTAGTGTGCACACAGAGATACTCCGTGATGAGGTGGTTTTGACCACTCGTGTGGGTAGAGGACCCCATAGTTTCGGTTTAGGTATTTTGGCGGGGGTGCTTTCCGTAGAAATCCACGTGGAAGGTGAGGAGCCTTTGGGGTATAGCATCGAGACTATCAGGTTGGGGGCTGAGTCTCGACGTGATTTGAGGGCAGACATCGCTGTCCCTCCAGTTACCTTATTTGAGGGAAGAAATCATTGTCCCGCCGGTTACTTTTTTTAATGTAAGATATCATTATCCCTTCGTCTTCTTATTGAGGACAACCATTTCTATTCCTCCGGGTTACTTCTTCGGCGTGCCTTTGGGACGTTGGTACTTGAGACGTGTGGTGTTAGGGGAACATGGTGCCGGGTTACATGACAGAGATTCCGGCATTGGCCGAAGCAGGTGACACTCCATGGTGGCTGCTGAGCACCAATGGAGTTAGTTTTTATTTATGTATTGTAATGTTTACTACTTTCCTCATAAATTCATGACTACTTAAACACTCATATTAGGTAAGCACCATTGAGTGGTATCCTACTGAGATTTGTCTCACACCCTGCACGGGCCCTTCGGGATTCATGCATACATTATGGATTTACGTGCATGAAGGAGGCCAAGTTTAGGAACTGGGCTACATTAGTTGTTGCATGGAGATGGTTTGGACCTTGAGGTCTTACCTAGCTGGGGTTACTCTGTTTTGTTTTTCTTTACTTGTATCAGCATGCTTACTTGTTTGTAGTTACTGTTGGTTATCCATTGGCACCCCTTTTGTTTAGTGACTTGCTATGGATGCATGTTTGGTTTGTTTAGTAGTTACCAGTGTTTATCATGCTGTTGTGTTTACTTTCCGCTGTTGTTGTTTATATTTTATTGCTTCCGCTGTTATTTGATATTGAATGTGCTTCCGCTTTGCGGGTCTGGTTCTATTCTACTGTGTCTTTTATTCCACTACATCTCTACTATTATACTTGGACCAATACTATTATTATCATCCTCCGAGAGGGTATATCCTCCCCATTATACCTATCAGACCCTCACTACTAGTCGACAACTTTTGGCGTTCGAGGAGGTGCGCCTAAGGTAGTAGCACCCAACCTGTTTAGCACTGTTCGAGTGGATGTTCGGGTCCAGGTCGTTACTAACATTTACCATTATAAAATTATAAAATACATTTTTTATTTTAAAAGATACTTTTTGGAATAAATTTTATTATTTATAAGGTTTTGTGATTGTATTGTGAGGAGGTGTATGCTTGATGAAGAAATTATCCCTGTTCTTGAGAGTTTTCACTTCTCACCATGGGTAGGACATCATAGGGGAGAAAATAACCCAAATACTGTTTCAATAAATATATATAAAAACTTTTTAGGTATAATAAAACTTTTTAACGATCTATGAAAAGTGTTGAAGTCTAGGTACTATGTGTTGGGTTTCTAAGGACCGATTAACACTCAATTAGGGATTTGAAAGTGATTAGAA
This sequence comes from Viscum album, assembly GCA_963277665.1. Lineage (NCBI taxonomy): Eukaryota > Viridiplantae > Streptophyta > Magnoliopsida > Santalales > Viscaceae > Viscum > Viscum album. The sequence continues at coordinate 296,413,669 of OY728137.1, read as the reverse complement.
ACTAAAATTTCCAAGATCTATCATTCTTTAAATTTAATCAATATATAAAATAAAATGAATAAATTCATGTACCTTTCATTTATGATCACTTAAGAATCATTATTCATCTTATATTCTTGAATAAGATCACTTTGGGGCAGTTTAGGGACTCCCTCCGCCGTAGTGTATCCACGGGTTGAAGTTGAATGAACCATCACATGGGCTGGACCCCCTCATCTCCCATGAAATGATATAACATTATAAATTAAATATAGAATTAGGATGAGAGATATAATAATGAGAGATAATTTGGTAGGATCTTATGCAAAGTTCTCACATCATTCTTAATGGGATTGCTAGCTTATATAAGTCGTCAGGGATGTTCTTTGAGTGTCATTCATTTACTCATGTGTTAAAAAACATAAGTAAATGGATTCAACCATTTGTAAATTCATTTAATGAATTAATTATAATAATCTTCCCTAATACCCCTTGTCATTAAATGTCTCTTGTTAATGATAACTATTGTAGGATGATCCAAACATTAACCTTTAATGATCCACTACCATGCCAATGTAATGAATTATTATTGCATAGAAAGAATTATGATATCCATTAATAAAAGGATTATAATATTCCTTGGGTTTCATTCATTTCATACCATATTACATGATCCTATCATATAATATAATAGAACACAATGCACATTAAATATGCATGAGATTGAGGGAATATCACTATCCATCTCCTAATTGCATTAAAGCTTCATAGACTTAAGTTTATTTCACTATATATTGTATCATATATAATAACTTATGAAACAATATTGTAAAATAATTTTGGATATATTAAAAAAAACTTTTATAATTATATCATCAATCTCACAATGTATCACATTATATATAACACCCTGTGCATAATCATCCAATACTCCTCTTGTATAAACTCTAAAACACTTTTATACCAACTCTCAGATTCAAAAAATCAATCCCCATTAATCCAACTAAAAACTATGACCTCATGGATCTTTTTTGAATTGAAAATAAATAATAAATTTTGAATTCATAGATGTAATCAATGACTATATTATGAAAATAAGACTTTATTCTTTAAAATATACCACTGATGGTGGGATTAAATTCATCATATTTTTATAAACATATAGATAAATTTTTTTATCCTAGATAATACATTTTTATACTCATATTCTTTTTAAAAACATGTTATATAATATAATTAATTAAATACACATGGATGATGATTCATCAGATTCTATAAAATATTTTGGAAAAGAAGATAAGGATAAAAATATTTTATCTAGGATAAATGAGTTTATCTAATTTTTTTTTAAAAATGAGGGATTTGATCCCACGATAAGTATAAATAAATAAAATAATTAACAAAACCATATATAGGATCCTATCTAAGATATCATAAATGATAAACTTCTATATTAAAATTATGTTTACTGCACTTTCTGTGGTTTTGTTAAACTCAAAACACCTCTATGTAATTCTTTATATATCTCTAAGTGATCATATGATAAAAGCCTCACCCTAAACTCTCTAGTGAGTAACATTTATGAATTAAAAAAGATTTAATAGTAGCGAGACTTAGAAATTATATACTTAATGTTCAACTAGTTTACCAAGAATTCAATACTTATTAACTTCAAAACATTATATATTGTGATTTTAATAACATCTATTATCTAATTATAACTCCTTCTATGTTTTCCATCATCATCTGTATTGAAACCCTTTCCATAAAACTTTTTCCATAAAAGTGACATTCACTTTGTACTTTGACTTGAAGAATAATTTCTTTTTTTAAAATTTTATATTCTCTTAAACATACACACACTAGCCTCTTAGACCCTATATTCTCATCAGAATATTATTCTAGGACACAAAAATTACTTTGTGTTTGGAAAAAACACTTATTTCATTTAGTGAAAATATTTGACAAAAAAACCATCATATCCATCATACATGGTACTCTATGTATTTGTAGAATCATTTTGAAAATATGATTTTAATATTTAAAATATGTCTCTGATGGTGGTAGGATCAAATCCCTTAAATTTTAATATAAATCTTGATAAATAATCTTATTCTTAATTTATTCTCAATACATGTTATAAATCCAATAAATCATAAACCATGAGTATTAAACCAACCATATCATATTGTTCATAACAACTCATTGTTAATAAAAAAATCCATTACCATATAAGAGAATTGATATAATTATACTTATCATATATTTAAATCCATTTAATCTTGATATATTTATTTTCATTCAAAATCATTATTTAAAAACCCTGTGCTTCATCATTTAAATACATACTACAAGCTACATAAATTATTTCCTTGATCATTAAGTCCCTTATATTTATAACATTTGTAAATTATACAATTAGTATCAAAGACCATTCAAAAAAAATTTCATTCTATGACAATGATATCTGATATTGAATTTCCATAGGTTTTCTGAAACCCCTTAAGATATCCCAGATAATTCTTTCTTATGGTAACATTTACCCTCTTATTGAAACCCCTTTAGGTTTTAAAAATTGGATACCCATGAAGGGGATTCTTTAAAAAATATAATTGTACTTTCTTAAGAATAGTTATTAAGTGTTTCAATATTCTAATAAGTTTATTAAAATAATATACTCTTTTCTCTAGGGTTGATTGTATTGAACCCAAGTAAGTATGGAATGGAATTTATTTTTTCCTAACAATTATTTTGTCCTTTATTAAAAAATGGGACCAATGGTAGGCTAGATAAGGGACCCATGAAACCACTACTTAGGTAGGAAAGTAGGCCAATCTTATCTAGCCAGGGTGGTGGGTGAGGATGTATAAAGCCTGTAGGAACTATATGAAGGGATTATAAGAGCATGGTGGACTCTTAGGGCCTACATAAATATTAATTTATGAGAATTTATATAGGTGGTAATGTGGGACTATATAGGTTGGTGTGACTCATGGAAGCCTGGTGTGTGTTATGGTGCGTCTGATTATCGACCCCGATGCCAGATTGAGAGGTCTACAACACAAAATCTATTATTAAGAAGTGTGAGACAGAATAAACTATCAATGTGTAATTTTCATTTGATACACACTAATTATATTTATTAAAAACATATGTATATAATTCATTCATTTTATAAAATAATTCTTAGATGACTGATTGCTTCCACATCATCATCTTCCTCCTCAAATTATTAAGGGTTACCACACATGACATCTTCAGACATCAGTGATCACTAATCGATCCATGGAAAACCAAGATCTTGCTGATGTCATGAGATAAAATATGAGAATGATACTTTCTTGACCATACCAAGTCCATGAATGAAATATTCATCTTGAATGCATGTGTTTTTTAAAATAAGTTGACACTGCAGAACACAAAACAAAGTTGCAGTGTCCATTTACACATCTAAAATATGTTCTAAGTTCAAGATTATAAAAAAGGTTAAGAACATGATTATTTTTAGAATTAAAGTGAGTATAGTATCAAATATTGAGGATCTTAATATGATAAGGAAGAGATTCCATGATTTTCAATATCATGAAATTCTTATATAAAAACTAGTATTCATAGACTCAAAAGGATAATATCTTAGATTGATACGACACATTTCTTGGAGTTTCTAACTTCTCTTGAAGTTAATAGGATAAAGGGTGGATACCTCATCTATAAATGTCAAGGAAAAAAGGATAGAATATATATTTATATATTTCTTTGAGGCTCTCATTTTCTAGAGAAAAATAGAGCACTGTGATACTCTTGTTTCACAAATAGGAGATTCCATGGAGTGCTATTCTTATACGAAGAAGAAGAACCTCCCAAGATCCTTACTCATCTATGTGAATGAGAAGAGATTATGTGAATATTTTAAATATTTCATGATATATCTTTGAATAATACACTCTTCAGTTTATAACGTGCTCATCATTTGACCAAAGAGCACAGTAGAGTGATCAGGAACTAGTGCTCAATACTTTCAGGAAGTATAAAGGAGATACCATGATATATTTGGGTGAAATAGGAGAGATCATGAATAAATGAGAAGAAAATGGGAATTCATGCATACATAAATTTATAATCACTTGAGAAAATAACTGAAATAGATTAAATAAAATTATAGTTCACATAAAATAATAATAATAATAAAATGTTATCTATTATTGGGTTTATGAATTTGATAAATTCAGGCATCATATTAATAGAGAGATCCCAACGATTTATAATTGTGGTTTATTTTAGATTATGAAATATTATTCTTGAATAAAATAATCTTTGGAGTTTGCGTGCATCACTTTCATACATCTGATTGAGGATGGGACTTCATTAAATTGGAGGAACAATATCATATCGAGCATTGTTTCACTGAGGCAACTGATCATACAGTGGTGATCAAATATATTTGGTCAAGACTAGAAAGCTATAAAGGTACTTGAACAGGTGTACATGGGAAAGTCAGATCCATAAATCTCATATGGGAAGGTCAATATCTATTGGCATTGAAGAATCTATGAGGTAAAAGAGATCATCCCACATTGGATCATGCTTTGAAGAAGTAGAATATTGTGTGATGTAGTATAAATATCCCCTTATGTGAATCAATAGTGTGAAGGCTAGTGTGGACTTTGGTAACACTGTGTAAATTAGTATAAAGATCCTTTAATGTGACTTAATAGTGTGAAGGATAGTGTGGAATTTGGTAACACTGTGTGAAGTATTATAAAGATCCTCCTATATAGAATTATGAATTATAATACAATGAGACTTTTTATTGGTAATTTTTATTTATTAAAATATTATAGTGGTGAATCCATTTTGGCGGGTCTGAACAAAATTTCAATGTGTAGGTATTTGTACTGAAACTTTTAAATACCACATTCCATGATATCTATTATTATTTTTTCATATGAGGTGAGACTATTAGATATTACTAAGTGTATGGATAAGGTTTAATATAAATGAAAATAATTTATAAAAAGTAATCCATTTATTCAACTTGAATCTCAGTGGTTAATCTATCCAAGGTTTCTACAATGGATATTAGATCCAAGTTCCCTCTAAATATCCAAGAAATTTTTTATGAAGTGCATATTTCAGGAAATGAGTGAGCTACCTCAGATGGATAAAAATGAAATTACTCATAAGTATATGAATTTAGATACTTATTCCAAGACTCAAAAGAATAGAAAGAAAAAATAGGGAAGAAATTTGAAGGAAAATATTATAGTAAATGGAGAGACACCCCAACTAAAGGTAATCTGAATGGTATAATTTACAATAATTATTTTTATTATGATTCTTATAAGGAATCTTATTCAAGTTGTTATAATTATGCATCACTAAGTTTTATTTATTATGAACTCAAATAAAAAATGAATAAAGTTTCCAAATAAGTGGTAAATTATATTTTTGTAACTATATGTGTATTTCCAATGAAAAATTACTACTGGAAGAAGAGGTTGATGCAATGGAAGAGGAATTGGATAAAATGTTAAGTGTATGAAAAAATCACATAGAACTAATCATAGAAATTTACGAAACAATCTCTATTTTAAATTAATTTTATTATGAAGTGATTGAATAATTGAAAAGTAATGTTTTTGAGAAATATTTATTTAAGATTTTTTACAGAATTTGTCCTTACAGTAGAAAAATTACACAATGTTTATATGGATATCAAACTTCTCAACTAAAAGATAAATAGAAAAAGGTAAATGAGCTTGAAAATTCCTTAAAATAATCAAGAATAAATCCTAAATAAAAAAATAAAGAAGCAGAAGGAGTATTGGGAATATATGGTGATATTAGTTTATTATGGGAATAAATCCCTCAACATGAAGTGTTTTGAGCTGGAGGTGAGATTAAATCATTAGGGATTTCTATAAGGTAAAATATCCCATACTTCTAGATAAATATACGATTCTAGATAATTCTTCATTGAGATTCATGAATCTAATAAAATAATGATATCATCATTGATTCAAATGGAAGAACCCTGCAAGAATAAGGTATCCCAAAACCCAAGAACTCTCTTATATTCTTATGTTGTTTTAGTTGCTTATCTATGTTTTTAAACCAAATTTTTGGAAATTATAGATGGTGAAAAACAATTATAAACCCACTACATCAAGTGTGTATTAGAGAATATGTATGATTTTTCCCCCAATAAGTGTCTAAAAGAGTGGCGGTTCTAATAAAAAATAGAAAGGTACACATCCTATGAAATCTTGATAGACTAAAAAAAAATAAGAGAATAACATTCAGTGTCAATTTTTTGTGTTTTTATAATTTAGGGAACAAGGCATTATAATATTTTTATAATATTAAAATTCATAAAAAATAATATAATTCCATAATCAAGGTGTAGAAAAGGTAAATAAAGGAGGTAACCTACTTACTAAAAGAAGATGTCGAAATAAAAGGAAATAAATATAGGTGACATAAATAAATAAAAACCTTCTAGGGTCAATATGAAAAATGATTTATATTTTCCTATATTAAAGGATGAGAGAAAGGTGTCAATAAAATCACTGCATCCTAGGTGAAATAAGACTTATATTTAATAATCACAAAAAAAAGTATCTAGAAAAAAATACATATTACGGTAAAAGATACGAGTTTTTGGGTTTTTTTTTCTGGTGCTGTGAAAGGAATGGGAATAGAGCATACTCTTATTAGTGTATCGTGTTATTTATAAGAAATAGGTCCAAATAAAAGGGGATTAATGGTGTATATATGTGAATATATTATCAAATAAATAATGTTTAGAATATAAATCCATCTAATATGTCAATTCAGAATAGATATGAATGCATAGAGGAAGTTTATAGTAGATGTAAGCATTAGGGTCACATAGATATAAAATGCACATCATGACTGAAAGGATATATTCCCTATGTTATGAAATAGAATAGGCTTCATCAAAAAATTATTGGTAAGTAATTTTAATGTTATGAGAAGATATATAATTTTAAGAAAGAGTGCCTAGTTGTTTGGCCAAATCAATTGAAATTGGATAAACAATTGGAGTAAGCTAAAAAACTCTCTAACACCAAAGTAAATAAATTGTATTCAAAAGATGAGGTGAAAACTCTTGAGAAATTATCCACAACTATTAACTTAAAGATCTAGAAGAATAAATCGAAAAAAGGTATTTTATAGAAATTATAATTTCAAGGTAAGAAATAAGATAATCATACAGATGAGACTCATTGAAATAAGTGTCCAATTAAATCTTCCCATAATTTTTGTTGGGAGAAAATAATGGACTAGATTGTGAAGAATCTCTCAAACTAAATGAAACTCTTGAAGAAAAAAAAGTTTACTCCTCATTCCATTATGTTTATATAAATTATTTTTACGGTAATGTATGGATTTAAAGGAGATGGATGAATCTCTTAAGAGGAATAATTTATGTGGTAAAGACATTAAATATTCACTTCATAGTGAATCTATAACTTTAGAGAAACTTTAAAAAATTGGAAGACGAGTATTTTCATTTCTTTTAAAAATATGATTATTTTTGACCCCTAAAAAAATAATTGAGAATTTATGAGCATAATTTCACATGCACAGTAATTTATAGACAACATAGACAACATTTTTTATATCTCTATTTTTTTCTCCACCAGTTTGACCATATAGACTTAGAGTTTATTAATTAAAGGCTATTTACTAAGAGAACCATGTGATATCATCCCTATCTCAAAAGTGCTCAATAAAAAATAATATATGGTAAAATAAAATGTTTCCCAAAAATTGATGAGATGAGAATAAACCCACTTATCCTTTTTATTTTATTATTAATAAGGGGGAGAAAATAAGTTAAAACACATATTGAATTTTATGATGCGAGGATATATTGAAAAAAAATACAGAGTGGGATATTGTTGAACCAAAGTTTTTTTTTCAATGTGTCAATATGTGTTTAGTGAGTGGAGATAAAGTAATGATTCTTGGAGTTTGATATGGATTCAACAAATGGAATTCAACAAATGACATTGGATTTCATGATTGAACACTTATCCTAGTTAATTGCAATAATTTTTGAACCATTCATAATTCCAAAGTCATATACAAGATTTTTTTAGATATTTCACATTTCTTATATAGATTATGAAGTGAAGATATTGTTATGTTGGAGAATTTTTAATTTATAATTCAATTCCAAGATAAAGAAGGATAATTTCTTTAAGTTTGGAGATGAAAATAATTGATAAATTTGATAAATGAATATTTTTATTTGAGTGGATTGTAATTTTATTTTGAGTATCATATGAAATGGAATTGATTTTTGGACAAATATATTTGTTGGAATTTATTAAAAAAAGGTCCAATGATAGGACAACCAAGGTTCCCATGAAACCATTTATTAGGTGGGAAATAATGAAAAACTCATTTGGACATGGCGGCAAGTGCGGATACATAACACCCATAGGGACTGCATAAAGAGAGTAAAGGGGCATGGTGGACACATTATGTCTGTAGAAATGCTTAAGAGTGAATGCACATGTAGGTGGGTAGGTGGGATTACATAGGGAGGCACAACCTATGGAAGCCAAGTGTGTGTTATATCTTGTCTAGGTCCTGACCCCAGTACTGACTTGAGATGTTTTCATCATGACATCTATTTTTAAAGAGCATGATATCAAGTGAAATATTGATGCGGGATTCATCTTCACCATGAATTTTTCATATGTTTTGAAAAAAATGTATATAATAGGACTGACCAATCAGATAACATTGATCCATCCAATTTATTCCTTGTCATTATCTTCCTCCTTAAATTATCAAGGGTTTCCACATGCAACATCTTTATGAAGTGGAGATCACTGATCAAGCCATGTAAAAGCATGATCATACTAATATTGAGAGATAAGAATAGATAATTAGACTCCATCAATCTTCCTGGGGCCATGCATGCAATATTCATCTTGAATGCATGTGTTTTTCAAAGAAGTTGACACTATAAAATAAAAAATGGAGTTTCAGAGGGAATTCATTCATCTTTAATATGTTATGAGTTTGGACTTCTAAAAATGTTTAAGCACTTGATTATTTTCACATGCACATGAGTCTAGTATCAAAGAAGGAGGATCCTATTGTGTGAACAGAGTGACACAATGATTTTTAGTGTAAATAAATTATTATATGGAAACCTAGGTTTGTAGAATAAAAATTCAATGACCTATGTGATTTCAAAATAATTGATTGGCACAATATATTTCATATAGTTTTTAACTCATCTTGAATCTAGGGGGATAGGTGGTGGAGAAATATTTTATAAATATAAAGGAACCAAGTCTGATTGAGGAGACTCTATTTGTCTTTGAGGATCTCATTTTACAGAGAGAAACTAAGCACAAAAAAACTCTTATTTCATGAAGAAGAGATTCTAAGAATCTCTCTACTTTTGAAAATAATAAGAACCGCCCACAATCCTTACTAATCTATGTGAATGAGAGTATATTCTAAAATTATTTTCAATATTAAAAAAAACATATTTGAATACCGTGCACTTGAGTTTATAACATACTCATCATTTTCATGAAAAAATAGCATCATGCTTCTACTTGTGTAAGAAAGAACCATAAATCATCACCTAAACAAAGTAAAAAAGAGATATCATGATCCATTTGGGTGAAGGAGGAGACTTCCTAATGTAATGTGAAGAACTTGTGCATGATTTCATATGTAAATGAATAAGAACTTGATAAAATAACCAAAATAATACTAATTAATACTAAGGTTCACATAAAACAATAACAATAATAAATTGTTATGTTCTATTTTTTATGAATTTTATAATTTCATTAAACATGTGTATAAAGTAAACCCAAATAGTTATAATTGTGATTGATTTGAGTTTGAACAACATTATTCTTGAATAAAATAATCTAAGAAGGATTTTTTGTTCATCACATGCACACATATGATTTATTTTGAGACTTTATTATATAAAAGGAAGACTATCCACATAATAATTATTTCACTGAGTCAACTGATCATACATAGACGATCAGAACTATTTGAGAAAGGACAACAAGATGTAAAGGTTCTGGAATATGTGTACAAGAGTAAGTTAGATCCAAAAAACTCATGGATAAGATCAATATCTGTTTGTGTAGAAGAAATCAGAGGTGTAAGAGATAATCATATAGTGGATCAATCTTTAGAGAAGTAGAAGACAATGTGATGTAGTATAAAGATCATCTTGTGTGACTCAAGAGTGTAAAGTCTAGTGTGGACTCTGGTAACCCTATGTGAAGTAGTGTAAATATTCTCTTGTATGATTCAAGAATGTGAAGGATAGTGTGGACCCTGGTAACACTATGTGAATTAGTATAAAGATATTCTTATGTAGACTCAAGAGTTAGAATATAGTGTGACTCTATATTGGCTTTTGTAATTGCTGAAAATATTGTAGTGAAGAATCCATGTTAGGGGGTAAAACCAACATGGAATGGTGTAGATCCTTATATTGAACCTCATAAACACTGTGTGTTGTTCCATATATTATTATTTATGGACATGAGGTGTGATTTTGAGATATCATTGAGTGGATCGAGAGAATTAATAAGTTTAAGATATTTAATTCAAAGAAAAATATTTTTAAAAAGTAAACCACTAATTCTCCCCCTCTCAATAGTCAATATGGCCTATGTTTCTATAGATTAAAAAGTTAAGTTAGATAATGATGATGTCATTAATCTAGAAAACAAGATTTTATCATATGAGTATAAAGTTTTACGTATATTTAAAAATGAATTTTATTTAATATACTCCCACTAAAATTATGACCACATTTAAAATCAGTCATAGCCAGTAATGTGACAAGATTCATATTTCACTAAGATTTGGTCTGATTTATAATTTCTCCCACCAATTAGATATTTAGGTGGGGAATCATCCCAATCGTATCATATATGAATCTAGTATAGTTGAGTAGACCACTCCTTCACTAATCCATCATATAGATAAAATCAAATCTATTCCTTTATGGAATCTTTATCCTATTAGGGTGTCTTTCTAATACCCTATAGGACACAATTATGTTTAATTTTGAGAATGGTTTATCTATTTTGAGGTTCTATAGGATTTTAGAATCTAGGGTTGAAAATTTTGAGTTTTGGGTGAAATTGGTTGGATAGATGGTTTTAATGCACAGTTAGTAGTAACCACGTAATAAACATGCGGTTTGGATCTATTGGTTTAGTGGTGTTTTTCATGATTTGATAATAGTTTGTTTAATAGTATGAGTCACTAGGAAGACCATGTAGATGTTTGGGTTTGTTCTAGAGTCTATTTCACATCTTATATATAGTTTTTCAAACTATTCTCTGATTCCCAAGAAACTGTGTGAATTAATTTTCAAGGGTCAAAGGATATAACATGGTTAGTGCATGATTTTTATAACCATGTATCCAAATCACACGACGCAATTTTAACATCTTAAAATAGAAAATTAATCCAATTACCTTGTTTTTTATCTCTTATTTCCTCTTAATCCCTCATTATCTTGAACCAAATTCTCCATGATTCTCTATAGAACTCACTCCTTGATTCCTTGGTTATCCTAGATCAATTTGGGTGAATATCTCTAAGGTATGTTTTGATTTCCTCTTGATTTCCCATATTTTTTCTGGATCTATCTTCAATATCTCTTTCTATTGACCTATTGGGAACTAATTGGCATGTGATTGTAAAATATAGGGTTATAGGTAGATAATTGACCATGTTCTTTGAAGATATAGTCTTGTGATTATTAGATATCTTTGATTACTATCCCCAAAATTGAAGGCATTGATGTTTCCTCCATTGGTGAGGTACATGTATCTATCCAATGGATTCTTTCTCATGGGAACTTTAATTTTCATGTAAAATACTTTAATTTATACATATTAAAATGATTGGTTTGATGTTTCTAAGGGATAAATTTAAATCTTTGATTTTTTACAATTTATTTGGTGGAAATGTGAAATGTTTTAAAAGGGGTTCTATTTGAAAATAGTTTTATGAAATTTAACTGTTCTATGAATTAAGACAATTTTTTTTTTAAAAATGTGGGATTGGATTCTCTTACATGTAATGTAAAGACGCAAAATTTCCATGTATTTTTTTATTAAATGTGAATTTTACGAGGCTGTGAAAATTGATGGCGTGTGATTCCGAGGCCCAAAGTTCCCGGGATGAATTTCTAAACTTTTTTTCGGGTACCTTCAGTAAACGTGCGAGCGGGTTTTTCTAACTTTTTAACCAGTGCTCAGAATTGAAATCTAAGGACACCATAGAACTCGCAGCATTGGTATTCGCTTAAGGAGACCATCACCTCAACCGTAGTAGGTCGAGGGTTGAAGTTAGCTTTTCACATATTCGTGAAAGAATAAAATAAAATAAAATAAAATAAAATGATGAAACTTTTTATTTTATTTTTCTTTGGATTTCCCCATGTGGATATTTCATAGGCGGGGACCACCTAAACTAAAACCTCTCATCAGAGGTTATAGAGATGGGGACCACCGAGCCTAACCTCCCATGAGAGGTTATGGTGGTGGGGACCACCCAATGTTTAAAAACCCTTGAACTCCCTCATAAGTGTGGGGGAGCCTCTTAAACTTCCCCACTTAAATAGTGACACCCCCCTTAATTTATTATTCCAACCTAGTTAATTAATTTAGCCAATTATAATTTTGTTCCAACAAACTAAATAATAGATAACATAATCTATTATTTTGGGTTACCTTTCATTTTGGTTGAATTGAGGTAAAAGGCTTGGCGAAGGGGAGAAATTTAGAGACTTGGGAGAAAGCTATCCAATGAAGAACGCCAACACATGACTTCTCCCTCGGGACATCCTCCAACGTGGGGCGTCTTCAACCGATGTCCGCTCCTGGATGTCATCAAGCAATAAAATGAGGTAGGGGTTTATTTGTTTATGATTATTTGTGGGAAGTTTTAGGGTGGTTGTTTGAAATTATTCTCTCTTACACGTTCTTGATTCAAAAATGGTGAACCACTTTCTACCGCTCTAACATGGAGGGGGCGGGCCAAACAAACATGGTCAGAACCCTCCGTTGTTCTTCCTTATTGTGTTTTTCGCAATGGAAGAAGGTGGATTACATCACAATGATGAACGAAGAGAGAGGCCGACTAAACCAGTGGCCGATTAAGGCACGACACCCCGCCGTCCCGCGGCTCCACCATCCGCGACCTCCAAGCCACACAGCCGAACCACCGTCCGAGCCACCGCTGCTGTCCGTGGTCGAGCCGCTACCCACGATATTGCCGCCCGAGCCGTTACCACCATCTGCGACCGAGTTGCCACCTGCGACCTCACTTCCAGAGCCACCGCCGCCTCCATCCGCAACCTTGTCGTGCCGCCCGGTGGCCTGGCGCCCCACCCCGCGGTTCTGTCATCCGCAACCTTGCCGCCCCACCCCGCGGTCGGGCTTCCCACCCCGCGGCCTTCCGCACCACCCTGCGGATCCACCATTCGTGGCCTCCTCATGCCCCCCGCGGCCGAGCCGCCCCGTGGTCTGCCATGCCGCCCCGCGGCCTAGACACGCCACCGCGGCCCTCTGAGCCTCCTCGTGGCCTCACACCGCCCACAGCCTCCAGCCGCCCTCTGCGGCCCCCCTGACGGACTCACGACCTCCGCGACCCCCTGGCCCCTCGCAGCCCTCGCGGGCCGGGCCATACCCATCGAGCAAGGCCACCCAGCACTGGCTGGGCCGGTCCCAATGGGTCAGGCTGGGTCGACCTGAACAGGGTCGGCCCAGGCCAGGTCAGACCGGACTCGGACCCACTTAGACCAATTTCTATATTATCAGCCATATATTTGGTACCGGCTGTCTTATTGACGAACTACCACCGGTGATGGAAACCTTGTAGCAAGACAATCCCTTTGGTATACCCCAACAGAGTTTTGGATAATGTTGGGAAATGGTCGGGTTGGATCGAGCACGAATCCTGTGTGGGTCAGCTCCTAGCGATACAGACCGGGCATCCAACTGATGTTCCGTATATTGCGTTGAGACCCCTTTGATGTGGATTTACTTTGAGATAATTCTTCATGGGACTTCATAGCAGTTGGAGTATCAACCAGTGACTTGTGAAGAAGATCCTCCTGGAGACGATCAGGCTTAGTGTAGGAACCAATAGCTGGCTGTGACAAGAAGACTGAATAGCGATCCTGTGTGGGTCAGCTCCTAGTGATCCTGTGTGGGTCAGCTCCTAGTGATAATGTGTGGGTTAGCTCCTATAGATTCTATGTGGGTGATCTCATAGCGATCCTGTGCGGGTCAGCTCCTAGCGATCCTGTGTGGGTCAGCTCCTAGCGATCCTGTGTGGGTTAGCTCTTAGAGATCCTGTGTGGGTCATCTCCTAGCAATACTATGTTGGTCAACTCCTAGAGATTCTGTGCGGGTCAGTAGCAGAGCCTCTTAAGGGAGTAAGATGATTTAGTAGCTACTACCTTACTTAAGTTATACCTGGTGTGAGATGAGTTTGTACCTGTGTGGTAATTTACTTGAGGTAATACCTTGGTGGAATTCTTCTGTGTGGCGTACCTATGTGGTACTTACCTTTGTGTCTTTCCTTCCTTTGTGGAACAGTTGAGCTTTGAGCTTTTGGGTTGGACCCGGTGTTTCCTTATGACTGAGATGGGTATACTTGATAACTTAGGTATATGTATGTGCATATACCTAAGTAGGGTTGACAGTTGAGTTCATGATTTGAGGTTTATCCTTTGTGGATTTGTGAGACCTTGATGGTATCGGGGTCCCTACTGAGTATCTTTATACTCACCCCTTCACGGGCTACGCCCGCACTTCGTTGTGTTTGGTGCAAATGACAGATAGCGATGACTGAGGACGAGAGTACTAGGATTGGATAGTACCGAGAGGTGGACCACACGACATGTCGATACCCAGAGGAGACATGCATACATGGAGTGTTGAGGAGGCGATCTGTTCCTACCCTTTAAGCAGGAACCTCATAGGATGATCTAGTAGCTCTCTTTCTATTTCTTCTGTTGTATTGTATTTCAGTTGTATTTGTACCTTTTCTGTTGGGCTTGTATTCCGACCCCTTTTACTTTCATCACTCTTTTGGTTATACAATTAGCTTGTGTTCGTATCTTGTTGTGTTCTTGGTTACGTGAGTTTACAGGTTATAAAGGAAATGCCTTACCGGTTTTAGGGAATACACCTTTTGGTGCTAGTCACCAGCCCCTGGCCTATGGAAGGCGAGCTTAGGGTAGTTGCGGCACGGGCCCCGGGGGACGGGTTGTGACATGTAATGGTAAAATTTGAATTTCGGGGAAGAACATAGGATATTTTTATTTTAGGGACCTAGGCTATGCCTCCTTGAGACTTTGTATATCTTGGTATTGTAGTCCTCATCTTGTAGCCCACTTGCACATTGTTAGTAGCCGTTATTTGGATTCATGTGATTTACTTACCTACACGTTTTAATGCTCATAGATTTACTTGGTTATTTCCCTTTATTTGAATAAAATATATTTTAATTCCATGTTCTTAAGGATTGTTATATGTATTTTTTTAGAAATTAAAATCAAAGGGATGTTTTAGGAAAATGTGGTTTCACATGATATGCTTTATGAAACTATTTTTGTTTTAAAACTAGAACCAATACTTTCATATTGAAATAATTTTTATAGATTCATAGTGGTATTGTAATGGGTATTACCTCAAACCCTACATATGAATTTGGGTGTACATAGAATTTGTTTTAGAGGACTTAGGTAAAGGGAAGGAAGTTATGTAGATTGGAAGATCCTCCCAGTCGACTTCATCTTTAGGTGGTTTGGGATGGTGGTGTGTTAGACCAAAACCTATGGTTGGGGTTGGATTTGTAGTCAATCATAGTATCAAGTATCATGGTTTGAGTATTGGTATACATTGTTGGACCCAAACCTATGGTTGGTGTTATATTTTTTTCAATCATAGTATCAAACAATATGGATGTAGTATTGGTGTATATTAAAGACATTGGAGTTTTAGATTCCCTATGTATGGAAGAGGTTGATATGAGAAGGTTGTCACAGTCATCGAAGATTTATAAGCTTGAATGTGAATAATGGTGATTTTTTCTACTGAAATCATTAGGGGGAGATACTCAGGTATGAAAGAATCTATCTAGAGATGTATAACTGAGAAAATATGTGCAGAAGGATTACAATATTAAAGGATATTTTGTTTCATAATGTTTTCAAAATATTTATTCTTGAAAATATAAGAAGATGATGACACCTAACTATCTTAAGGAAAATTTTAAAATGAAACATTTTCTTGAAAAGTGAATAATTTTCATGATATGTATCAATTTTTTTTAAGTTCCATCAAACTAAATATTGAAGGTTTCCTCCTCAAAATACAGTAATGCTAATTGATTCCTGAAACTTTTAAAAGTTCATAAAATTTAGAGTTTTATGACACATGAAACGTTGTGTGAACATGTACAAAGTCTCACAAAAGGTCTGTTCTAAATTAATCTTTCCCATATTCAATTAAGGAAATGGTTTTGTGGAAGTTATGGATTTTTGTGAAAGGCAGAGTTACATGATACACAGAGTTTTTTAAACTTGTGAAATAAAGATATAAGTTTCATGATGACGGTTAGTTGCACACTAAAGGTGATTTCAAACCATTAAATTTTAGAAAACTAGGAAATTTTCACACAAGGTGGGTGGAATACAAGGAAATTGTGTGAATAGTCATACGTGTCTATAAATTAGATGCTACACCCCTCAATCTAATAATCTAGACTTGTTGAAGATCCAAAGACTTTCAATCATGAAAGAGTTGTCCGAATTAGTAATAATAACCTTATTTATAAGAATAAATGATTTAGATTATTTTAAAAAAATGCCTTTTATGAATTAATTTATTTGAACATTAGTTTCTTGAACAAACTTCTTTCATGAAATTGAAATGTTAACATAGTTTTCATGAAGAAAGAACTTGTGTCTATAATACCATGGAATGTTAATGTTTTAAAGTCTCTTGAAAATATGGAGTTTCATGGAACAAAAAATGTTGAAAAAAGTGTATAGTTTTTTGACACAATGAAAGTTTCATGAAAACGGAAAAGTTGTATTGAAAGTGTGGATTTTTGTGACATAATGAAAGTTTCATGAAAACTAAAGAGTCATGTGATAATGGGGGTTTCATGAGAGGAGAATTTTAATAAATACAATGCTTTGAATATAAGTTTTAAGTGAACAATTAATTCATATAGTTTCAAATTAGGTTTATCATGCAAGTAGAGTCTCATGATGATTAGGGTAATAGCCTTATGATTCTAATATATTAAAGGAGACCTAAAAGTCTATAAATTGTTGAATTACCTTTACCGAAGAAGAGTGTGAGATTGAAAATGAGGTAGTGCGCCTTTGGGCGAGGAGTGAAAAAACCCTAAATATTATAAAGGTAGTTTTCTTGGAATGAATTGGTCGTTACCAGATCATTTGTATCTAGTTAACTAGTGAAGATTAGTGGATTATGGTATTACCAATACAAAATCAGAATATTATCCTTAAACTATCCCTTTGTGGTGAACCATGTAAAAGCACCAGTATCCCATGGATATTTTACTTTATAATATATTTTTTTTTATCACTCTATGAGGTCGAGATAGAGGATTAATTAAGTGACAGTTTAAGCATTGTTCCTCCTAATATGGGAACAAGATACTAAAATATAGTTAACCAAACCATGAAGAAACTTTTAAATTTATACCTCACCCTAATTCACCAACATTTTCAAGGTGTATCTAGTTCCAATAGGTGGTATCAAAGGATAAACGTTTAGACTTAGTGTTCAGCCTCAGAAGCAATGTCTTGATTTGTGTACATGGATTCTATAATGAAACCTACATTTTTTTAATGGGATTTAATTTAATGTATGGAATAAATAAATTCTCATGTTATTTCATGCTTGTGGTGAATAGGTTATGGAGTATATACAAAAAGTTTCTTTACATGAGAAAGCATAGTTAGAAAGTGAGTAATTATTAAATAGAGAATATTCTCAATATATCATTGTATGATGAGTTTTATAGGAAAAAATTCATTTTCCACTACTTATTTAATTTGGAAGAATCTAAAAGTTCTTTATAGAAACACTATAATGAAAAATCATGTCTTGATGTCAACCTTAAGAGAAGTATTCAAAACTAAAAATAATGAAAATCTAGTGAACAAGGATGGTGAAGAGAGTCTTATGAAAAAATGATATAAGAAGAAAAAAAATAATAATAATACATCTAGGATAGTATGTACTGAAATCAAGGTAAATTATTATAACAATATGATTTCATCTAAATCTAAATATATTTTGAAAGTTTCTTATAAATTAGGAAATTCAGATTTCTCCCTAGAGAATAATGAATCAGAGAGTCTTATTGACCTTTAGGTAGAGCTTTAAGGTGATTTTGAAGAATTAGATATTCAATGAGTGAGAAATTAGAAAATCAGTGGTTTGTTAAAATAATCAACTGAATATATAGATGAGTTGGAATTAGAGATTGATTGAATAGAAAAATAACCAATAGATTAATCAACTAGCCAGGTTAACTCAAAAGAGGTAGTGGAGACCAAATATAAAACTAAAGATAAAGATAAGGATATTAAAAAATTGAACACTTATATTGAAGAATAAAATAAAATAATTGAGA
This sequence comes from Viscum album, assembly GCA_963277665.1. Lineage (NCBI taxonomy): Eukaryota > Viridiplantae > Streptophyta > Magnoliopsida > Santalales > Viscaceae > Viscum > Viscum album. The sequence goes on along the minus strand of OY728137.1, from coordinate 296,394,955 downwards.
CAATTGAGGATAAAATTCATGAAATCAAGAACATTAAGGACCCATTTAAAGATTATGTGTTTAAGAATAAAATATTCTGGGGCATTATTAGTGAAGATGAACCACTCACAAATGATGTGAAATATGATGAGGACGTAGAGGCTATGCTATATGATCATCAATTCAGAGTGAGTTTGTTCTATGATCAAGAAGAGATCAGGTCCTTACAAGAGAAGGTGGATCAGTGGTAGATTATATATTATGTGTTCTATTTAATCATTGAATATTTGTGCATAGATAACTTTAGGTTAACAAATATGACGTGGTCCTAAATGTTGAGATACATAAGATTGGTGACAAGATGAATGAAAAAAGTTATTTTCTTGAATAGATATCTCAAAATATTAGAAAAAATATGGTCACAAGGAAGTGGATTAAAGAAAAAGTATCCTCTATAAAGACACAACTAGTGGTGATAAGAGAATATGGAAATGAATCTAGTGATAGATTAAAGCTTATCTTAATGAGAAAGACTAGAAGATCAGATAGATGGAGATAAAGAATAATTTTTCTAAGGTAAAAGAGATGGTGGGGTTTCCCTGCATAGAGGATTATATGAGTGGGTCATGCAAGGCTCTGAATCTAAAATTCAAAAATCAAATGAAGAATAAGGTACCTATAAGATACTACTACTATATAAGAATGGGAAAAACTATGAGACTTTGTCAAGAACCTCAAAGGATTGATGATGGAAGAAAAATGGATATATATATATTTATAATCCTATACATGATGATACAAGGTATGTGTTACATGGAAAATGTTTTATTTTTGATCACCTAAAGCATATAGAAAAGGAATTTAATTAGAATAATTCATGTAATGTAAAATATTCCATAAGGTGGTACAATATTTTTTTGGCTTATAAGGAAAAGTCTTATAAAGGAAAAAAGGCCTGTTATGATGGGAAACTAGTACATTATATTAGAGGAAAAACTTGAAATTCAATGAATAGTTTAGAAATAACCCATCATGATGAACTCAAAACTTCCCACCTGGAGAGAAAGGAAATAAATATAAAAAATGAAGGGGATTCTGATATAGTTTTGAGTAACAAGGTTGTTAAACTAAATAAAGACACACCTAAAATGAAAAATGGTGAGGTGTGTTACATTTTTTTTAAAGAGAATCAAAAAAGGGATCTATGGTAAAATTTTAATAAATATATAAAAATGAGAAATTAAGGCTATTATAAGAGCTATACAATGTATAAAGAAGCAAGAGAATAAGACCAATGGTAAGCTTCTTTATCTGATGAAGAATCATGTATAAAAGAAAATAAATGTAGTGTAAAACTAAAAAAATAAATGAGTAGGTTTTAATGCACAACTGTGAAAAGGGTCAAGCCTGTATTACTTATATATCAAAAGAAGACTGATCATGTGAGTAAATAATGTCTAATTATATGGAAAGAATAATTGGATTTGGATTGGAAGTTGGAAAAAACATATATGAAGTATAATATTTTAAAGGAATAGTTCAAAGGTTTGTTCCATTGGGATCAACCACAATCATCTTTTTGAGGATTCTAGAGGAAACCCTCTCCCGATGAATTTAACTATTTACAATATATGTTAAAACAAATACAAGATTAAGGGGGAGATATTATCCGTGCGGTGTGTATGTGTTGAAAGGGAACAAGTGCATAAGTTAAATGGAGATAAATGTTCCAAGAATAATAAAAATAATTTAAATTATCATATGGTATCAAATTCAAAAAGTGGTGTTAAAAAACACTCTATTTTCAAATATTTATATTAAAGTAGAATTTTTATAAAATGGAATATCATATGATAGAGAGCCTGATGTGAAATTAAAGAGCCATAAAAGAATTATTTGAATGATCCAATGGTTTCAAGTCACATGGAATATTCAACCATTGGTATCAGGCCTCAGTTCAAGTGGTATTTTACCATCAAGAAAATATATTTTGGTGGTGAAGTAGAAACATACATGTTTTTTCTTGTTTATATATTTCTTCTATTAACGTGGTATCAATTTCCTATTTTCAATATGAAAATAAGCTAATAGAAAATCAATAGAATTCCCATCAAGTGGTCTCTTCATTCTAAATAGTATTTCAACATTTGGAAGAAGCTCAGTGATTTTTATTAATAAGTGGTATAAGTTCAAACTTGGAAATATTAAAGGGGAGTTGGTGAAAATAATTATTGGTTGTTTAGAATTATCTCAAAAAGGATACCTATGATGAATTTAAGATCATGTATACTTAGTGATACCATGAGGTTATATTTAACAAGTGGTGTTAGTTGATTTAACATGTTTTATTTTTCACACACTTGTTCTTAATTTATTATTAATGGACTATTTTGTGTTAGTATGATTAAGATCACATGATGTTCTACCAAATAATGGAATTTATGCTACTATCATCTTTGAAAGTAAGTGATTTACATAAAAAAATTGGTTTTTTTGGATTAAAATATTGTTTCCTATAATGAGTTATAACATAGTAGGCTTAGATAATTTTCTAATGACTCAATACCAAATGGTAATTTCACTCACTGAAAATCTATCAAAAGTGTGCATCTATAAAAAAGGTTTATAGATAGAAAAATTTCTCTGTATCTTTTTTTCTGTAGTTGGAACTATGTGTCCCCATAGCTTTATAAATCACATTGAAAATCTATTTAGTGGGGAATATTGATTAAGGGGGATTTATGTTTTGATGAATAAATACCCTATGGACATCATGGTGATAGGGGGAGGAGACTTAAATGAAATTTGTGTTCAATGCCTCCCTTTGATTCATGATTTCAAATGGAGAGATGACATAAAAGGAAAATATGATGACCAAAAGGAGAATAAAACTTGAAAAATAAATCTAGTTTTATATGGGAAAATTCATGGACCTAAGGGTAAGGTAACCTGAATATTTAATCTAGTGTCATACGAACCTTTTAATTTTTATGTCAATGAAGTGAGAAAAATAATTAAGAAGAAAATAAGGAATTATAAATATATTTCCATTAAATGTTTAGAGTATCTGATAGAGGATGGATTAATGATAGTATTAAAAAAAATCAATAGGGGTATAATGTTGGACCTAAAAATTTGGTTAGTATGGGATTTGTTTTTCAATCATAGTATCAAGAAGTATGGTAGGAGTATTAGAATGCATTTCTAGACCCAAAACTATGGTTGGTGTTGGTTTTTTTTCAATCATCGTATCATGAAACATGGATGGAGTATTGGTATATATTTAATACCTATTTTTTTATAGATTCCCTATGTCTCTAAGAGGTTGATATGATAAGGTTATTTCATGCATTTAAGTTTCAAAATCTTCATAGTGAACAAAAGTGAGGTTTACTTCTGAAATCATCATGAGGAGATACTGAAGAATAGATGAATTTATCTAGAGAATTGAAAATGGTCCAATACATGAAATAGGATTACAATGCTGAATTTTTCATTTTTTTATTGTTTCTAAAATATCTAGTCTAGAAAATCTGGGAAGATGATGATTCTAATCCATCTCAAGGAAAACTGGAATATAAAATATTTTCATGAAAATTGAAGAAGTTTTATGAAAGGTATCAATTGTTTTTCAAGTTTCCATGAAAGTGAATATTAAATGTTTCCTCATAGAAATAAATAAAATTCAAGTGATTCATGAAACTTATAAAGTTTTATAAAATTCATAGTTGTGCGATACATGAAACATTTCATGAACATGAAAAACGTTTTACCAAAGATGTGTTACGAACTTTTATTGTCCATATTCAATAAAGGAAAGTGTTTCAAGAAAGTTAAGGATTTTAAAAAATGTTGAAATTTCATAATGAACAACCTTTGATGAATGATAAATACAAATTTATGTTTCTTTATGTTATAAATTTTCATAATAAAGGAAATACCAAATCATTAAAGTTCAGTGAACCAAGAAAGTTGCGCACATGGTGGGTGACATGTAAGGAAGTTTCATGAAGGGTAAAAAATGTATATAAAGAGTCACCTACCCCCCTTAGTTGAAGAATCTATACCTTTTGAATATCTTAAGGATATAAATATAAAAAGAGTTGTGTGAAGAAGTAATGAAAACATATGTTACATGAAGAAAGGACTTATGTCAGTTTGACCAAGTGAGTTTTGCAAACACATTCACACCGACATCAGTTCCACAATGGAATATCTTATGGGATTCAATAATGTTTAAATTAATTTCATGAAGAACAAAACTATGACTATAAGACCAAGGAAGATTCATGAATGATTTAAATTCTCATGAAAATTTTGAGTTTCATGAAATAGAGAAAGTTGTATGTAATTGTTATGTTTTGCAACATAATGAATTTTTTGTGAAAACTAAGGAGTTTCCTAAATGTGGGTTATTTTTAAAGGTTATGATTCATGGAATAAAAAAATTGAATATCCATTTTAAGTGAACAATGCATTTAGAGTTCATTAAATCAAGAATATCATGCAAGAAGATTCTTGTGTTAATCAGGTACAAATCCTTATGATTCCAATTGTTTAAAAAATACTTACAAGTCTATAAATTATTGAAGTAGCTTCACTAAATATTTGAATGGGAGTGAAGAAGAAGTAGTGTTCCTTGGGTGAGGAGTGTCCATACCTTAAATCATGTAAAGTAAATGTGCTTGACATATATTTACCATTTCTAAATCATTTGTATATACTAAACTAGTGATTATTAGTAGATTATGGTATGCCTGACACAACATTGGTGCCTGCTCCTTAGACGATCATTTTTTTTGAACCAAGTAAAAATTCATGTTTAATGTGTATTTTTTACTTTCCTATATATTTTTTATCACTCTACGAAGTTGATTGGAAGGAGTAATCAAGTGGAAAGTTGACCACATTTACTTCTATCATGGGAAAAAATCCTAAAATAAAGTTAACTAGAAAATGAATAAAAGTTTTAATTTATTCATCACCTTGATGAACCCCCCTCTTAGGGAGTATCCAGTTCCAACATATTGACTCATGGTCATATGTAGACGGAATCTTGGATCATGGTTTGTCTTTTGTTCTGGATTATTGGGATTTTTTCATGTTATATCCCATGTTTGTTTTCATACTTCCACTTTGTACTCTAATTTTAATATATATATATATATATTTACTTTGGTATATGAGACATGTATTTCAGGGTTAAATCCTTCCCTTTCTTCTTGATATTGAAACCCAGGCACTTGTTGCTAGCCCATGGTGATCAAGAATGTTCTTAGAGCCTTATGGTGGGCCATCTCAGATGACATTTTAGGTTAACCTTGGTTGGTTTGTTACAAATTAGTATTATAGGGAGGTTGGTTGTCTCTGATATTATTGATAGAATGAAGTAGTATCGTAGTAACTCCTGTATTATGTGGGGAAGAGTTCTTATCTTGTTCACTTTTGTATCTGAACTCAAGTTACCAAGGGTGGTCAGGGGTTTTGCATCATTACTTAGCATAGATTTTAGGTTATTTAAATGAACAAGATTTTTGGTTTTATTTAGATGAACCATTATTTATCATTTTTTGTAATTTTATCATCTCTCAATCATTTAATTTTCTATTTCCATGAATTTTTATTGCTTAAGGGATTAAATAAGGATTCTTGAAGTTCAAATTTTGATTCAGAGAGGGTTTCATAAGCTAAATAGATGTTATATTTTATGTTCAGTAGAAAATACCTCAAAGAAGATCTCTTATGAATCTAGTTGAGGAAGCTATGTGATAATTTCCATAAGTGAATCCTCTAGTATATCCTTTATTATTGGAAGTATTTATTCGGATGATCCAAAATCTAGGTCATCCATTTGTTGGAAACTAGAAACATAAAGTGGACCATGATTTAGAATTGACTACGTAGAATCCAAATATATTCCATGATGAAAAATGAACCCAATAAATAAAGTAGTGGATTGGATGGATTTAAAGGGTTTTACACTTCTTGAATACTCTAGAGGAATTAAAGTTGGTATTTTACGCATATATTCTTGAAGGAATGAGAAAAAATGGTGGTATTACATCATGCAAGATAAGTTACATGGGGATCTTACCTGGAGAAATTTCAATAAGGAATTCAATCAAACGAGTTTCCCTAAAAAATTATGAGTCGTGAAGACTTTTGAATTTATGAATTTTAAGTAAAGGGAACATATAGTTAGGGAGTATGATACTTGTTGGTCAGAGTAGAGTACTCAAGAGGGGGGGATTGAGAATCTATAAATTTTTTTTTTGAAAATTATTCTTAAAAAGGTTCCTCAATAAATTTAAATATAAACCAGTTAATCAAAGTAATACGGTTATAAAAGTTTGGCTTTTTAAATAACTTCTCAGAAGATTGATTAATTCTCAATAATCTTAATATCAGTTATTAACATTAATTTTGAAGCTATTCTAGTAAGGAAAACAATTATAACATTTTTCCAAGATTAACTATCAAAGTAAATTTAGTGATTTCTGAATTATATAGTAAAAAAAAGTAAACTAAATTAAACAACACAACAAATATAAAACAAGTGGTTCCGTCTCAAGTCAAGACCTAATCAACTCCACTTGGTGATCACCTGACACCAAGCAGTTTATATTAATAAACTTGATCCACACCCTGGATCGGGGTAAACAATAGTACACACATCTTCCACAGTTTTATTGTGGGTATGAAATATCAGGTCATGCATGGACCTCTTCCACACTTATCCATGGGAATAAACAAGGTTAAAAATATATGAGAGGAAGGATATCTTGTATCTTTTAGTTTAATGCAGGAGACAATGTGTGTTTTTATACAGACACACACACACTACTTGAAAGCTAAAAATAATACACAATAGAGAAAAAATGATGAGATAAGGTTAAAAGTTCTCTGTGTGTTAGTCTATGAATCTCTGGACTTCTAGGATGATGCAGATGTAGGAATCGAGTCCTCTTGAAAAAAGTAGAGTATCACAAGTCTTCTAGATCTAGATCATGTTCTTCGTAGAGTTGATAGTGCAAAAATATTCTTGACTCTAGTATTTGAGTATTATTCATGTGTTATTTAAAAGTTTCAAGTTTAATTTTTCAATTATCTTATCAATAAATGCTCATGCTTCTTCATTGTTGCACACACTTGTTTCTCTATCATCCCATTTTTGCTTCTAGCCACACTGTTCTTTTTATTCTTGGAATGCATGTGTTGGAGCTGACATGATGAGTGTATTCTGTACCTCGTACCTCATACTATTAGGTGACAAGTCTACAAATAATCATTAATTATCTCATTGAATTTAAAAGATTCAAATAAGACCGTTAGAGATTAAATTGAAAAAAATGAAAAAATAGATTAAGAAATGGTGTCACAGTCTGTCTGAAAACGGTGTCTCCGTAAAATAGTGTCTTATTGAAATGGTTTCTCCTTGAAATGGTGTCTCTTTATTTGAATTTGAGCAATGATATAGTCATGATGGCACAGTTGTATAGGGATCATGAACTGATAGTACAGATTTGGTGTTTGATCACAGTGTCTGGATGGTCACGGTGTCTGGTCACGGTGTATGGATGGTTAAGGTGTCTGGATGGTCATGGTGTCTGGTCATGGTGTCTGGGTCATTTTCCAGAAAAACATAACCAGTGGAAAACATAAAGTTTCTCAGACTTAGCTAAATATCTGTACACAAACTTTAACAGTGATATTCATAGAATGGATTAGACTTAATCATTTATCAAGGAAATCCATTATAACACAAACTAAAAATAGTTTACAATAATTAAACATTACACATAAGATCTTAGATAGGTTTATTTAAATCATAAAGAAAAAAACCATATGTACACATAATTTTAGATATATTAATCATGATTAACAAGCTTTACAGAATGTATAGGATTTGTGATCATTAAAACATGATTAACACACGAGGTTTCCAAAAATCTACCCCTTTTTGATGATCACAAATCATGTGAGTGAGAGATCTGTTCTTAGGTAATGTGTCTCTTCCTTAGTGTGCATTTAGATTACATGTTTCTCCCCCTTTTGAGATTACCAAAAGAGTAAAGAAGTAAAGAAGAGTATAGAGAATAAAATTTCATAATGCATTAGATAAAAAAGTGTCATTACAAACAGTGAGCAACAAGAATAAAAAAAATCATCCATATCAAAAGATAGCAGTCCCTTTTCTTTAGCACTGGCTTGTCCTCTCTTTTCCCTTGGTAGCAACATCAGAAGTAGAATCCATAGGAGTAGAGGTGGAAGTGGAATAAGAGAGTGAAATAGTTAAAAGAGAAGGTAAAGGGTGGCCTTCAAATATAGGAGGTGCCAAGGTAGGTGAAGTGGAATACAGAGGCAACTATTGATAAAGTATAATAGGTATGATCTAACTCATACCCTGATATATAGACATAGATATAGAGGCAAGGGTAGAGGATGAGAAGGTAGGAAAACCAAATCTCAGGGGTGCAGCTGCAGGAGCCATAATAATGGTACTCTGTACATGAAGATAAGGCCTCAAAATCTTGATGAAGTCAGCAATGATCTCACCACCATACTAAATGGCTTTATCAAAGTCATCCTTGTTCTCCATAAACTTATCCAAGAAAGGAGTAAAATATTTGAGCTTTTGGACTTGAGTTTTGAAATATTGAGTAACAGGAGGGATTCTTAGATTCTTTACTAGGTACTAGAAGTGGTTGGTCATGTCATGCTTCAAGAAGATCCTATTGAAGTAGAAGTCCACCTTCATAGTAATATCTTCCTGAGAATCATTTGCTATTTTGGAATGAATTATCACTAAATCAAGAACTCTGTCACTGTTCTTGACAACTTCAGATAGATATTCCTTATCAAAACCAATGAGCACAGCCTGCAGTTCTTCTTTAACAACTATTCTAAGTAGATCACTATCCAAAGAGGGCTGAGATGATTCTTCAAAAGTATTAGAATATGTAACAACTGAATTAAGAGACTTTAGTTGATTAAAAACATTCTAGAGACAAAATTTATACTCATTAGTCAACTTTTTAAGACCAATAATAAGTTCACACATCTCTTGAACAATTTTATTGTTTCTTTCAGCTACCTCGTCATCCAAGGAGGTTATATTAGGTTGAATCAGGTAGACTAATTCCTATGGAATCTGACTACCAATATCCTCAATAGAATGGGAAATAGGTTCTGGTCTTGAGTTCACCACTCTCTACATTTCTTCAACCATACTTCTAAGAGTCTTTACTTCATCACTGAGCTATATGTTCTCAAATATGACTTCTTGAATTTCGTGAAGCATCTTGGGATGAATCTTACATATGATATTTTCCAATAATAGGGAAGCATTTCTTTCACTTAAATTGGTTATAGGATCCGGTTGGGTATTCATGATATTTTCAACCCCAGCCAATAGGGTAGCTTCAAAATCTTTTAAATCATCTTTACTCACCAAGTTTGAAGGTTTTTTTGAAGGCTCAAAAATAGGAGTTGAGATAGGCTTAGGTTCCTTAGCAACTATTATATCAAGAGAAGATATTGGTTTCAATTGAAACATAGTAGAAAGATCTATACCTTTCACTGAGGCTTATTGGGAGTCATTCACATCAAAATAACTAGGAGATTTATACCATGTATTCATAGAGCTTGAATCAACTAGATTAGGAACTTTAACACTTTCCAAACTAGGGGGATGCTCCCCCTTAATAGGTGAATCTTTCTCAAGAATGAGATATTTTAATCCTTGTTCTATTTATAATATTTTATCCCTAATATCCTCACCCATTTTTGTTTTATCCAACTGAAAGTCTTGTTCTATTCTCCCTTAATCAGATAGAATAATTTTAGGAACAACTTGTTTCTCTGGGTGTTCGTCAAGAGAAGATTATTGTAAAAGAGAAATATATTTTTCTATATTCTCTTCTACAATATCCTTTTCACTTACAACAAAAATAGATTCTTCTTTAGTAGTAGGTTGTTCTTCCAAATCAGAAACTTCTTCAGAAACAACCACTTCCTTTTTAATTATGTCTTGGAGAACATGTTCACTATCTTTCTCATCCGGAACAGTTTCCCCTGCAGGTACAACAACCTCCTCCTCTTCTTCCTCATCAGAATATTCAATAATTTCATCTAGTTCCAAACCAGGATCAAAAATATCATTAGGTCTTAAAGAGTGTTCCAACAGATTGAACTTTTCATAAACTCTATCATTATTATCCACCCATGATTTTCTCCATGGATTCCAACTAATGTTAATTCTATTTACTATAACTTTTGAAATAAAAAACGCATAGTCCTTAATAGCTTCTTAATATGGTCCAACCAACCCTTTGGCATGAAGAATAGCTTAGATAATCCTTGAATAAAATAGAGAGGTTGACTTGGTGGTTGTCTTGATCAACTTACACATATAAAGTATAACATATCTACATAGGTTGATATTATGTCCATTCTTCATAAGGTGTATCAAAAATACATCATGATACTTGAGTGTAGAAAATTAACCTTTTCTGGGGCTAATCAGATTCTGAACAAACTTAAAAAGAAGTTTGGTTTCACTATCTAGCTCAGTAGCTATGGCTCTTCGCTTTGTTTCACTTCCAATTAATCTTCCCAATGCTTCTTTCAAAACAAATAACTTACTTAGAAGAGGAGGACCTCTCTGGTAGTCCCCACAAATACCCTCATGAGGTATCCTAAGGCATAAAACCCATAACCTTGAAGAAATGGTACATCTATGGCCATTTATCCATCTTCTCACAACAAATACATCTTCTCTATCAAAAGTGAATTGAACATACTGATAAAACTGTGCAACTAGATTTAAGTAAATAGGCCTATCCTCCTTTGTGAATCAATACAACCATCATTTCTCTATTATATCTTTCAATACCAAAGAATTTACTTGATGGAATCCACTTAGGGCATATTTCCTTTTCGGGTTCCACTATTCTGTCGACGAAATTCGGATTCAGTGGACCTTCAGGTGTTAACTTCAGCGCTATTTTCATCTTCTTCTTTGAACTGCACTTCTCAGAAGTTTATGATGATGGACATTTCATCTTGGGAATTCAATGAAGGTTCTAGAGAGAGAAGGGTTTAAAGAGGGTTTATGGTTTGAGAGAAGAGAGCTCTGGTGAATAAAGGGGTGAGACTTCTTTCATTTTATCATTTAGGGATATCAAGTGTCGCGAGATCAAAATCATGGGAAAGTAAAAGGGTAAAATAATTAATTACCATGATATGGGTGATAATATGTAAATAAAACAATAAAGCGTCTTTACAGTGAGACTGTAATTGGATTTCATGGTGAGACCATAACGAGAATTCACGACGAGACCGTAAGAATCATTCATGGTGAGACCATAACTGGCTTTCACAGTGAGACCATAAAATGCGAAATAGTAAGCTGCGAAGTAGTATACTTACTAATTAAGATTTATCATTCCCAATTCATGTATTATATAATATATTATTTTAGAATTTAATGGTTTCGTGAATATATTATCAAGATGATATTATGTTCCAATGAATTGAAAAATGATATCACCTTTTTGATAATTATCTCTCAAAAAGTGATGTCTTACATCAATATGTTTTGTCCTAGAGTTTGAAGCATGATTTTTTGAGATGTTAATAGCACTTGTGTTGTCACAATTTATAGGTACATGCCTGAATTGATATCCATAATCTAGTAATGTGTGTTTCATTCACAAAATTTGTGCACAAAAACTACTAGTAGCTATGTATTCAGCTTCTGCGGTAGATAATACATCATAATTTTGTTTCTTACTACACCATGATACTTGTGACTCGCTTAAAAGTGACATGTTCCATTGGTTCTTTTTCTATCTAACTTACAACCACCAAATTAAGCATCAGAATAACTAACTAACTCTAATGATTTCTCTCTGGGTTAAAACAATCCTAGATTGGGATTATGCTTGAGGTATTTGGAAATTCTCTTAATAGTATTTAAATGAGATTCGTTAGGGTTTTCTTGAAAATGAGCACACATACACACACTAAACATAATGTCAGGTCGGCTGGTAGTTAAGTAGAGCAAGCTTCCAATCATTCCTTTATAAGTGGTTTGATCAACATATTTTCCGTCTTCATCAAGATCCAACTTACAAGTAGTACTCATTGGAGTGTCACTACTTTTAGTGCTATCCAAACCAAAACGTTTTAGAATATCTCTAGTATATTTTTTTTATTTAAAATAATACCATCATTATTTTAAAATATTTGAAATCCATGAAAGAATTTGAGTTCGACCATTAAATTCATTTCAAATTTGTTTTTCATTATTTTAGAAAATTCAATACATAATTTTTTTTGAATATCCAAAGATAATATCATCTATATAGATTTTAACTACTAAAACATAATTGGAAATTAGTTTTATAAAAAGGGCAGGACCAAATATTCATTTTTTAAAACCTTTGGAAATAAGAAAAGTACTTAATCTATCATACCAAGCTCTTGGAGATTGTTTTAAACCATATAAATCTTTTGATAATTTAAAAATATGATTTGAAAAAAGAGTATTTGTAAAACTAGGGGGTTTCTCAACAAAGAAATCTTCAGCTATATACCAATTTAGGAATAAACTTTTATCATCCACTTGATATAGTTTGAAATTCAGATGTGCATCATAATCAAGCATAATTCTGATGGCTTCAAGTCTATCTACTGGTGCAAATTTCTCTTCATAGTCGATTCCTTCTTCTTGACTATAGCCTTGTGCCACAAATCTGGCCTTGTTTCTAACTATATTACCAGCTTCATCTACCTTATTTCTGAACACCCATTTAGTGCCTATGGTGAATGTGTCTTTGGGTCTGTCAACAAGTTTCCAAAATTTGTTCATTTCAAATTGATTAAGTTCTTATTGCATAGTCAACACCCAAAATTCATCATTGATAGCATCATTAATTTTTTTGATTCATGTTGTGACAAGAAGACTTTATGTTCAACCTAATTTCTAAGAGAATCTCTAGTTTGAGTTCCTTTATCTATGTATCCTACAACATCTTCTAAAGGATGGTTCTTAAGAGTTCTAACAGATCGAGAAAAAGAACTAGTGATTTCAGGTTCTTCAACAGGTTTAAGTTCATTGTGACTTGAATCTAAATAATTTCTAGAACTGAAAGATTTCATAGATTCTTTCATAGGATGGTTAGAGGATTTTGAATTGTAAGAACCCGGGTCTTCGTTTCAGGTATGTTTTCCTTTTTCCTGGAATTTTTGAGAAATGAGGGGTTTTTGGAAATTTTTGAAGTACACACCGTGTACTTTCTGAGTAAATGCCATATACTCCTTTACCGTGCCAAGCCGTGTGATGATCATGTCCGGGACACACACACAATATGTAGGGGTGATGTAGAAGCCGCTTAAAGCGGAGTACGGAAAAATAGAGTACACACCGTGTACCCCAGAAGTACAGGCCATGTATTTTTTTTTCATTAAACGAACCAGGGTCACGCCTGACGGGCAAAACACTCTCCTTCTTCAGGTTCTTCATCTAAGAGCGACTCGTACGACCGTGATTCTTCCCCGAGCTCCTGATCCTCTGTCCGATCTCCATTTCATCCACCGTCGATTGTGTTGGGATCACCTCGGTAAGCTCTCTCTTCTGATTTAGCCTTGTTCCTTGATTCCTCCTCATTATTAAGTTATCGTGGGTTGATAATTTTGGACTTTTTCTCATATCTTTGACATTCTAAGGGGAATAAATCATTGAGGTTCACTTATATCGTTCTCCTAGCATAAAGGTAGGTGGTTTGTGCCTTTCCATAGGAAGTCTGTGAATATTTTGTGCAAATTCCACCAATACCCTTGAACGGTGTATTGTGTGTTTCCTATTTTTCCCTATTGTTTTCCTGCTTTGCTTGATTGCTTGAGTAGAGGTAATTTCTTGTGTGTAGGGTCATTATTTTACTATACTCAGGATGTTTTGACATACTTTTTTTTGCTAGTTCGGTGTTTTTCCACTTTCCATGCCTAGTTGTAGGATAATGGAACTGTTGAACTGTATGATGGGTGCCTTAGAATGATAGCCAAGTAGTTATTGAGTTTTACTTGGGCCGATATGCGTGCTATGCATGTTTATTTTACACAGGTCTATGAGAACCTAGTGTAGTGGACCATAGGGAGAATGGATGTAAGGGTTTCTCCAGAGTTTCTTTAATTTACGAAGCAAGACCACATGGAGAATTGATGTTGAGTGCTTCCTCAGAGAGTCTGTAGTTCCTCAACGTGGACCACAGGGGGAATAGACGTTGAGTGCTTCCCCAGAGAGCCTTTAGTATGATACGAGACTATATGGGGAATTGACGGTGAGTGCTTCCTCAGAGAGTCTATTATTTAGCTGAACCAGAGGGGTGAGACTGTGTGTGCCTTCTAGAGGGTTGCTAGTACTTGTAGGTTGAACCTTAGGGGTTAGGTTGTGAGAACTACCCAGAGGTTACCTTTTTGTTATACTTGCTTGAGTGGCTGTTTCTGGTTTGTAGATTATGTGCTAGAAACGGTGGATTGTTACTACTGTGTTTATCCTGTTTACTGCTTATTGTACATTACTTGCCATATATTCACTGACTTTTAGGCATAGATCTTTGGGTGGTTTCCTACTGGGAACTTGTATCACACCCTGTTTGGGCCATGCTTTTGGGCCCAAGAATATAATATTGTTGCAGGTATAGATAAGGGCAAGCGCCCTTATACTTCAGGTGCTTGACTTGCTATGGAGCTGGAGAGAACGGGACCAAGCTGTGGCTTGTGATGCTGGGAGTTTACCTATTTTTCTTTTTTTCACTTTGGTTTAGTATTGTATTAATAATTGTGACATGTTTGGATGCTTTCCTAGACATATGTATCATGCATCATTCTATATACATGTGTGCGTGCTTCAGTTGTTTACTGTTAGTCTTCCGCTGTTTATCATTTACTCTTGTATGATGGTTATGGTTTCTGCTGCTATCTATTTGTTTTTCTTCCGCTGTGTACTCTGACAAAGAGGGAATAATTTCCCCACTATCACACCTATGGCCCATACTACTAGTCGGTAGCCTCTGGCGTTTGGGGAAATGCGCTTGTGGCCTTGTGACCAACTGGGTACGGGGCGCCTCTGGGTGGCTTCCAGAACTGGGACGTTACAAAGTGGTATCAGAGGGGTTCTTTTCTCTTGATTTACTGTTTGGAACCTTTAACCAGAGATAGTATGGATTTGGTACTTGGTATTAAGCTGTGCTTGAGATTATCTAACCCGTGTATAGGGAAAATCCATACTACCTCAATTATTGCAGTTTTCCGGTTTTCAGATTTTACGAGTTATATGATTTCACCTAGAGTGATTCACATGATTTGTGTTGTTATTGTTGTTGATATTTTGGTTCAATTTCTGTCGCAACCCGATGAGATGAGGGTATGACATCTCATTCATCATATTGGCACTTGTTAGAAATCACATGACATGTATTCTTGCCATGCCATCTAGGGTGCATTAGCGATTGCATGTTGTTGTGATAGACTTTGTGTAGATTATGCATGATGTTGTGATAGGTGCTTGATAGAATCTCTTCAGTTTGATAGAAAGGTTGTTTGTTTTGTACCTTGCTTAAATGAACGCCAAATTTTGGTTCTCGAGGTGTTATGGGCCCTCTTGAATCGAAAATTGTTGAGTCATTGACCTGTTTTCCTTATATATGACTGTATTGGATTCCAAGCCTTGATTCGTGGGGAGTATGGGCCCTCACGGATCGGAATTTGGCACCTCCTTTCCTTGTTTTCTGTGTTTTCTGGGCCTTAGTGCAGTTTCTGAGCTACTGCCCGGGAAAACCTAGAATACACAGTGTGTACATTATATATACAAGCCGTGTAGTTTTAAACTGTGTCACTGACTGTGTGAGCAGAAACACGGGTTGTGAAAACTCTCTAGGAACACGCCGTGTAGTAGTAAGATGTGTACCCGACCATGTAACTGAAAACATGGGTCGGGGAAGCTCGTTTCATACACGCCATGTTGTGTATGAACACGCCATGTATCCTTGATCTCAGTACGTGGCCGTGTCACGAACAACATGGGTCGGTGTTATCTCCTTCTATACACGCCGTGTTTGTTCGGAACATGCCGTGTAAGGGTCAGCCATGTACTTGGCCGTGTTTCCAACAAAACGGGTCGAGAAAATCTTCATGTACACGCCGTGTGTGTTCGGAATATGCTGTGTAGTCTCAGCCGTGTAGCCATCCATGTAACTAACAACACGGGTTGTTGAAACCTTGTCTACTACACGCCGTGTCCACTAGGAACACACCGTGTAGTCTCAGTTTAAGAATACTGTGTGGGTTAGCCATGCAAGGAGACACTTTCAGGGGTATAGAGTTAAGTACACACCGTGTAGAGTTTATACACGCCGTGTAGTTATGTTTTGTAAATATTGAGTGTTTCCTTCTCCTGTTTCCATGTTATACTCCTTTGTTCTCTATCCTTGTTTTCCTAATCTAAGGTATGCTTTTGATCTTTCAGAGATATTCCTCTGAGACGTCCTCTGGACGTACGTCAGTTGTCTGGTAGTGATCAGATGCCAGATATGGCTGATCAGGGACTTCCTGCTGATCCTTCTGTCGGGCCAGCCTTGGCCCTGACTGTCATACCAGTTGCAGGAGCTGATGCGTAGTTTAGGGAAGGATTTATGAGTATGATGCAGACCTTCCAGGGAGCACCACCTCCTGCCACGTCTATGGCAGAATTGATGCGGGTTTTCTAGAAGCAGCATCCTCCTACTTTCTCGGGGAAGGAGGACCACAGGCTACAGAGTCATGGCTGGAAGCCATGCTAACTATCTTTGAGCATTTGGAAACACCTTCATAGAGGAGGGTCAAGATCGCTACCTACATGCTTAGAGACTCCGCCAAGAGGTGGTGGGACGTGATCTCATAGGAGAGGCATCAGCAAGTTATGGCTTGGGAGGATTTCCAGCGCGTGTTCTACGACTACTTCTACCCGGAGACCCTGAGGGCCAATCAAGCCTAGGAGTTCATGAGTCTAGAGTAGGGTAATCTTTCTGTTATGGAGTAATCCTCTCTTTTCACAGAGCCGCAGTGTTTCACACCCCATTCGGGATGGAAGTGAGGTGTTCTTGGTAAGGATGTTTGATGATGGTCTCAGGCGGGAGATCCGCTCATAGATGAATCTCTTCCAGTTGACTTCTATCACTTCCATTGTCAACCAGGCGCTGATTGCAGAGCACAATCTGAGAGAATCTGGAGCTGCAATCCAGGGCAGGTTTTGCTTCCAGATCTAGTGTTCCTCCAGTTGACAGCAAGAAGCGCCATAGGGAGTCCATGCACGGTGATCCGAGGAGGCGAGATACATCTTCAGGTAGCCAGGTAGTATGCTACCAGTGTGGAAGGGCAGGGCACATGAGGCCGCAGTGCCAGAGAGACCCAGTGGAGTGCCGATCTTGCGGAAATATGGGTCACCTTCAATGTTTCTGCCAGGTTTTCTCACTAATAGCTGGTGACACGAGTTCTTCCATGACTCCTAATTCAGAAGCAGCACCACCAGTTTCTCACCAGTCAGGAAACTGAAGTTCTTCCGGCCGTCGGGCCAAGGTGGAGGTTGAGGCCATGGAAGTCAGTCACCAGTCCTTCAGCATCAGCAGGGAGGATCAGCTCGGAGTGGTTAGGCAGGGTCACAGGGCTGCAAGGCAGGCCAGAATTTTGCAGTGGAGCAGACCTATCAGGAGCAGGATCCCGGACATTCTACCATTCGAGGTACGATCTTAGTAGCCTCATTTTCATCTTCATCTCTTTTCGATATTGGTGCTACACATATCTTTATCTCTATTTCTGTTGTGGAGAGCCTTGAGCTCTGTATCCTTTCTTCTGCTGACTTGTTGACACTAGACACACCCTTGGGGACGAGGACATCTAGTGTACGCCAGTGCAGAGAGTTCCCTCTCGAGGTTGCAGGGTATAATTTCTTATGGGATCTCTATTTCCTAGATATGATAGGCTAGATTGTCATTCTTGTGATAGAATGGTTGGTTTTCTTCCAGGAATTCGTCAACTGTTATCGCCGCAGGGTGAGTTTCATTTCACGAGAGGATGAATCTTTTCTTCATAGAGGCGAATGGGATGTCCAGGCAAGTCGAGCAGGACTCGAGCATCATGGTATAGGAAGGGTGATAGCCCAGATTTCTAGTCTTTATATGGATGATCAGGGGAATTCACAGTGGTACTTTCCTCCAGTCATGGATCGTTTCAAAGACGTCTTTCTAGAGGACTTTTTAGGTTTGCCTTCGGAGCGTGAGGTAGACTTCTCTATTGAGCTTGTTCCAGGAGTGGAACTAGTGTCCATTCCTCCCTATAGGATGGATACACCTGTGTTGTAGGATCTCAAGAAGTAGTTGGAGGAGTTGCAGGCAAAGGGTTTCATCTGACCCAGTACTTCTCCTTGGGGTTTGCCTGTCCTGTTTGCGAAGAAGGAGAACGGTACCCTTAGGCTCTGTGTGGATTATCGAAAGCTGAACCATTTGATGATCAAGAACTGATATCCTTTTCCGAGGATTGATGATCTCTTCGATCAGCTTCAAGGAGACCTCATGTTCTTGAAGATCTATTTGAGGTCCGGTTATCATTAGTTGTGCGTTAGACCATCAGATATACCTCTGAAAGCCTTCAGGAGCAGGTATGGTCTCTATGAGTATATGGTTATACCGTTCGGTCTCATGAATGCACCATCAGTTTTCATGGCATTGATAAATAGAGTGTTCCATCCTTATTTGGATTCCTTCATCCTAGTCTTCATGGACGATATCTTGGTGTACTCTCACACTCGACATGACCATGGTAACCATCTTGAGATCGTTCTGAGTACACTGAGAGAGCATCGACTTTATGATAAACTCTAGAAGTTCCACTTTTTAATGGATCAAATTCAGTTCTTGGGTCACGTCATCTTAGAGGAAGGAGTATTAGTGGACCTAGAGAAAGTGAGATCTGTAGTTTCCTAGAAGCAGCCGAAGAACTTTTTTGAGGTACGGAGTTTCCTAGGGATGACTGGATACTATAGACGCTTCATTTAGGACTTTTCATGCCTTGAAGTACCTTTGAAATGTCTGACTAAGAAGGGGGAGAAGTTATTATGGTCAGATTCTTGTGAGTCAGCCTTTCAGGAGCTAAAAGGAAGGTTGACATTGGCACCAATACTAGTCTTGCAAGAGCCAGGCAAGATCTATATGGTTTATTGTGATGCTTCCGGTATCAGGCTGGGTGCTGTGCTTATGCAAGGAGATGGAGTCATTGCATACGGGTCTCGGCAGTTGAGGCCACATGAAAGGAACTTCCCGATGCACAATCTGGAGTTGGCAGTTGTTGTTCATGCCTTACACTGTTGGGGACATTACCTTCTGGGAGAGAACTTTGTGGTTTTCACCAACCATAAGAGTCTCAAGTACATCTGCACTCAGCGTGATCTGAATCTGAGACATCGCAGGTGGGTCGAGTATCTTCAGTCTTTTGATTTCTATCCTGCCTATATGTCGGGAAAGGGAAATGCAATGGCAGATGCGTTGAGCACGAGGAATCAAATTCAAGCAGTTCAGGAAGCCAGCAGTGAGTGGTAGCTAATGGCTCTATTCTCTGAGATGCATCTGGAGGTGCACGACAGATAGGGACAGACTTACCTATCCTCTGTAGCTATTACCTCTACACTTCTAGATTGGGTGCGGATGAGGCAACTATCAGAATCAGAAGGCTCAGTCCTATGGGGGAGTCTGTCAGGAGAGGATCCTCTTCCTGGATGGATAGTGGGCGAGGATGAGATCTTGCGTTTCTAGGGATGTGTATGGGTGCCAGCAGACATACACGAGGAGATGATGTGGGATTTTCATTCCTCAGTTTGGGCAGTTCATCCTGGCATCACCAAGATGTATCGGGATCTTCATCGCCAATACTGGTGGCCAGGTATGAAGAGGGATGTTACTGGTTTTGTCTTGAGGTGTTCTACTTGTCAGCAGGTGAAGGCGAAGCATCAGCGACCAGCAGGCCTTTTGCAGTAGTTACCCATTCCGGAGTGGAAGTGGAACAATGTCACGATGGACTTCATGACCAGATTGCCGAGGTCACCCCAAGGTAATGATACTGTTTGGGTTGTCATCGACAGGATTACGAAGGTTTCTCACTTCTTACTGATCAAGGAGACCTTCAGTGTTGATGATCTGGGATGACTATACATCTATGAGATTGTACGTCTGCATGGAGTTCCACACTCCATTGTTTTAGACAGGGATGCACGCTTTATTTCTCGGTTCTGGAAGGGACTTCAGAAGGCCTTGGGTACACATGTACTTTTGAGTACAACATACCATCCCCCGACTGATGGCTAGTCTGAGCGTATGATCCAGGTGCTTGAGGATATGCTCCGAGCTTGCATTCTAGACTTTGGTGGTTCTTGGGAGAATCATATTCCTCTGGTGTAGTTTTCCAACAACAACAATTTTCAGGTGAATATTCAGATGGCACCTTACGAGGATTTGTACGGTAGTCCATGCCGATCACCCTTATGCTGGATGGAGATAGGAGAGGCACCTTTGCTGGGACCTCGTCTTGTTCAAGAGACCTCAGAGAAGATAGAGTTGATTTGGAAGAGTATGGATACAACACAGTCTTGACAAAAGTCTTATTCTAATCAGCGGAGACGGCCTCTAGAGTACGAGGTCGGGGATCAGGTTTTCTTACGTGTCGCACTGAGGTTGGGACACAAGAGGATTCAGAGATAGGGTAAGATTTCACCGTGGTACGTTGGGACGTTTGAGGTATTGGAGAGAGTTGGGATGGTTTCCTATCAGTTGTAGTTACCTCAAAGGTACCGGGCCATGCACGACGTCTTCCACGTCTCCCAGCTCCGATGTTACTTTTCAGACCCGTCTCATGTCTTTCAGCCTGTGGAGGTTGAGCTCGAAGCGGATGCATCATTTGAGGAGAATCCTATCCGGATTGTCGATCGCAGTATGAAGGTTCTCCGGGGGAGGTCTGTTCCTCTAGTATGGGTACTATGGCAGCACGAGCGAGTACAGGACGAGACCGGGGAAAGGGAGGCCGATGTACGATCGCAGTGGCTGGAGCTGTTTGGGGTTTCTTCTTCTCCACCTCGTTAGGGAAATTTGGGGATGAATTTCTTTAAGGGGGGAAGTTTTTTAGAACCCGGGTCTTTGTTTTAGGTATGTTTTCCTTTTTCCTGGAGTTTTTGAGAAATGAGGGGTTTATGGAAATTTTTGAAGTACATGCCGTGTACTTTTTGAGTCCACAACCTGTACTCCCTTACCACGCCAAGCTGTGTTTTGACCATGTCCGGGCCACACACACGGTGTGTAGGGGTGATGTGGAGGCTGCTTAAAGCGGAGTACGGAAAAACAGAGTACACACCGTGTATTGTTTTTTCATTAAACGGACCGGGGTCGCGCCTGACGGACAGAACACTCTCCTTCTTTGGGTTCTTCGTCCGAGAGAGACCCGTACGACTGTGATTCTTCCCCGAACTCCTGAGCCTCTGTCCGATCTCTGTTTCAGCTACTGTCAATTTCATTGGGATCACCTCGGTAAGATCTCTCTTATGATTTAGCCTTGTTACTTGATTCCTCCTAGTTTTCAAGTTGTCATGGGTTGATAATTTTGGATGTTTTCTCATATCTTCGACATTCTAAGGGGAATCAATCATCAAGGTTCACTTATATCATTCTCCTAGCATTGAAGTAGGTGGTTTGTGCCTTTCTGTAGGAAGTCTGTGAATATTTTCTGCAAATTCCACCAATACCCTTGAACGGGGTATTGCGTGTTTCTTGTTTTTCCCTGTTGTTTTCTTGATTTACTTGATTGCTTGAGTAGAGGTAATTTCTTGTGTGTAGGGTCATTCTTTTACTATACTCAGGATGTTTTTCCATGATTGTTTTGCTAGTTTAGCATTTTTCCAGTTTCCATGCCTAGTTGTAGGATAGTGAAACTGTTTAACTGTATGCTGGGTACCTTATATTGATATCCAAGTAGTTCTTGAGGTTTACTTGGGCCGTTTCGCGCACTATGCATGTTTATTTTACACAGGGATGTGAGAACCTAGTGTAGTGGACCATAAGAAGAATGGATGTAAGGACTTCTCCAGAGTGTCTTTAATTTACGAAGCGAGACCACATGGGGAATTGACGTTGAGTGCTTCCTTAGAGAGTCTGTAGTTCCTCTACGTGGGCCACGGGGGGAATAGACATTGAGTGCTTCCCCAGAGAGACTTTAGTACGATACGAGACTATAAGGGGAATTGACGGTGAGTGCTTCCTCAGAGAGTCTATTATTTAGCTAAACCAGAGAGGTGAGACTGTGTGTGCCTCCAGAGGATTTCTAGTACTTGTAGGTCGAACCTTAGAGGTTAGGCTATGAGAACTACCTAGAAATTACCTTTTTGTTATACTTGCTTGAGTGGTTGTTTCTTGTTTGTATATTATGTGCTAGAAACTTTGGATTTTTACTGCCGTGTTTATCCTGTTTACTTCTTACTATACTTTACCTGCCATATATTCACTAACTATTAGGCACAGATCTTTGGGTGGTTGCCTACTGGGACCTTGTCTCACACCCTGTTTGGGCCATGCTTTTGGGCCCAAGCAGATTATATTGTTGTAGGTATAGATAAGGGAAATCACCCTTCTACTTCACGTGCTTGACTTGCTGTGGAGCTAGAGAGCATGAGACTAAGATGTGTCTTGCGATGCTGAGAGTTTACCTGTTCTTCTATTTGCACTTTGGTTTAGTATTGTATTCAGCATTGTGACATGTTTGGATGATTTCCTAGACATATGTATCATGCATCATTCTATATACATGTGTGCGTGCTTCAGTTGTTTACTGTTAGTCTTCTGCTATTTATCATTTACTCTTGTATGATGGTTATGGTTTCTGCTGCTATTTATTTGTTTTTTCTTCCACTGTGTACTCTTCCAAAGAGGGCATAGTTTCTCCACTATCACACCCAAGGCCCTCACTGCTAGTCGGAAGCCTCTGGAATTTGGGGAAATGCGCTTGAGGCGTTGTGACCAATCGGGTACGGGGCGCCTCTGGGTGGATTCCAGAACCGGGATGTTATATGAATTAATGTCCAGATTTGATACATCATCCTCCAGGTTCTCTAGAGTGGTTTTAGGATCACGTTGATCTTTTTCATTAAATTTGACATGGAAATATTCTTCCACACATTTAGTTATTCTGTTAAACACTCCATAGGCTTTACTAGAGATTTAATATCCTAAAAATGTTCATTCCTCACTCTTGGATGCAAAATTTTTAAGATTTTCCTTAGTATCAAGGATATAGAATTTGAAACCAAACACTTTTAAGTAGCTTACTTTGGGTTTTATATTGTTTCATAACTCATATGAAGTTATTTTACGAATAGGTCTAATCAATACTCTATTGATAATATAGCATGATTTATTTACAATTTCTGTCCCAAAATAAATAGGTAAGTCGTATTCACTAAACTTGGTTCTAGCAATCTCTTGCAAGATTCTAATTCTTTTTTCTACAAATCCATTCTGTTGAGGTGTTCTAGGGGAAGATAAATTATGACTATAGCCATTTTATGAGAAAAAGGATTCAAAATATTTATTTTCAAACTCATGACCTTGATCACTTCTTAAGGATTTAATTCTAAGTCCACTATGATTTTCTAGAGTTTTGGAATATTTGGTAAAATGAGAGCATGCTTCACTTTTGTGAGCCAAAAAGAATGTCTAAGTATATCTAGAAAAGTCATCTATATGAACATAAACATATTGGGTCCCATTTAAACTAGAAACTCTAGGTGGTCCAAACAAATCCATGTGAACTTGTTCGAGAGGTTGAGAAGTTGAAACTTCTTTCTTTGGTTTGAAGGAAATTTTGTGTTTCTGTCCCTTTTGACAAGGATTACACACTTTATCATTTGGAAACTCAAGTTTGAGTAGGTATTTGACTAAAAATTTTCTAGTTAACTTTCTATGTGAGTGAAAATTACAGTGTCCTAGTATTCTATGCCAAAGCCAAGATTCTTTGTGAAATACAATTAAACATGAATCATTTTGAGAGACTAAATAATCTAAGTTAATAGAATAAAAAATTTCATTTCTTAATGAAAAAACACTAATTCATTTTTATAATTAAAAACATTGAAAGCAACATTTTCAAGTTTAACATGAAATCCATCATCACACAGTTGTAAAATACTGAGCAGCTTATTTTTCAATCCATCAACAAAAAGTACTTTGGAAATTAAAACTGAGTTAGAGTTACCAA
This sequence comes from Viscum album, assembly GCA_963277665.1. Classification (NCBI taxonomy): domain Eukaryota; kingdom Viridiplantae; phylum Streptophyta; class Magnoliopsida; order Santalales; family Viscaceae; genus Viscum; species Viscum album. Next base: position 296,370,652 of record OY728137.1, on the reverse strand, counting down.
TTTGGCCAAGGCCAATGATCTTTCCTTTTGAATTTTCACAAAAGGTGTCATGTCCTCCATCAATTTTTGTTAAATTCTTGAAGCATGAATAGTTTCCTATCATGTGTCTTGAACATCCACTATCCAAGTACCATAAGATTTTACAGGATCCATTTAAGCAACTTTCCAACAAAATGGTCAAATGAAAACATATTTTGGTACCCATACCTATTTGGGTATAGTAATTTTAGTGACTAGTGCTTTAGGAACTCATATCTTCCTCATAGGTTTCCTATAAGCATTATGTAAAGTAATTGAAAAATAAACTCTATTTGGTCCAGAAAAGTTTGAAATAGTAGAGAGTGTATCATAACTTGAACTACCTGAATGTTTTCTAGAATTAGGAGTAAATCTGTATGTCCAAGAATTAGAAAAAAATTATTTCTTCCAAAATTTCTTTTACCAGGTTGATAGCCAATGAAAGTGGTATATTTAGAAGTTATATTTTTACCTAGAATTTGTACCAAAGTATCTTTAATATTAGTAAACCTTTCAAGATCATTTTTCAATTTCTCATTATATAGTTTTAGTTCATTGTTTTCTTTGAGTAATTTAGAATTTTTCTCCCTTTATACAGTGAGTTTAGTTTTAATAGTTGATGTAAGAGCATGTTGTTTCTTTAAATATTTGTATTTATGTTTTAGTTCAATACATGTTTCTTCGAGCATATTACAACATTCAAAGATTTTTTCATTAGACATATTTTCAAAGTCACTCTCATCTACATAATAATAGGAATTGTGTATAGGAGATTCTAGTGTTACCTCAGATGTGTTGTTCATAAAACACATATCAGATTTGTTAGCCTGTTCATCATGTGAAGATTTTGAATCACTTGAGATGTCCTTAGAAGCACTGCATGTTGTTTTCATTTCCTTTTTATACTTTCTATCTTTGTCCTCATACTACTTTTTTTACTTGTGCTTGGGATAGTCTGCCTTTATTTTTTCCTTTTGTTTACACTCATAGAAAACTATCTCACCAGAATTGTCACTTCTTTTCCAATATTTCTTCCAGCCTCCCTTTTGATCATATCTTGCCTTGAAGTTAGTTTTTTTGAAAAATTTCTTCTTCCTGTAAAATATCTTAAACCTTCTGGCTAATTGAGACATCTCCTCATCGCTGTTAGATGATGATGGTTCACTACTGGAACTTTATACAGAGGCTTCCAACTTCCCTTTATCTTTGTGTTTAGAGGTGGTGGTTTTGAATGCAACTGATTTTCTTTTGGGTTCATCCTTCTCTTCCTTGTTGACTTTCATCTACTCTTCATACATCATCAGTTTTCCAATGATTTATTTTATAGGTAACTTGATTATGTTGTATCAATCTCTAATAGAGATAGAGGTTCCTCTCTATCTGTCAGGTAGAAATATGAGAATCCTGGCAGTAACTTCTCTTACAAGAGAAACCATTGTGTTGATGGTTTCATTGAACCTAAGACACATGTCAGAAATAGTATCATTAGGTTTCATTCTAAAGTTATCATATTTAATATTATAATTATTAAGTCTCATATTTTTCACACCAGAAGTTACTTCATGTGAAAGATATAATGTATCTCAATTTTTGTGGACAATTTTACAGGAAGAAACTCTGTTAAATTCCTCATATCCTAAGGAGAAATATAAAGTATTCATGGCTTTACAAATGTTATTATAGGCAGTCTTGGTAGGGTCATCCCAAGTGATTCTATCAGTACCAGGAATCTTATACTCATCTATAATTACTGACCATATTTCAAAGCTCACACTTTCTAAATTCATTTTTATTTTAATTTTCTATTGGGGATAATTGGTTACATTAAATAACGGTGGTATGTTTATGGCAGAACCTTACAATATATTATCCATGATAAATAAATACTTTGAAAGAAAAATAAATTTAAAATTAATAAAAATTTACAGATCTTTAAAGTAAAACTAAAATCACAATTTAATAGAGTAAAAAACAGAGTCTTAATAGGAATAGAAAACACCCTTTAATACCAAATGTTGGTCAGAGTAGAGTACTCAAGGGGGGGGGGGGGGTGAATTGAGTATCTATAATTTTTTTTGTTTAAAATGTATTCTTAAAAAGGTTCCCCAATAAATTTAAATACTGCCAAGTTAATCATAGAAATACGGTTATGAAAGTTTGACTGTTTAAATAACTTCTAAGAAGATTGATTAATTCTCAGTAATATTAATATCAGTTATTAACATTTATTTTGAAGCTATTCTAGTAAGGAAAAACAATTATAACTTGGTGATCACCTACCACCAAGTAGTTTATATTAATAAACTTTATCCGCACCCTGGATCGGGGTAAACAACAGTACACATGACTGTCCAGGTCACACAACCTTTTCCACAGTTCTTCATGGGTATAAACTATCTGTTCACATAGTCACCTCTTTCAAAATTATCCATGGGAATAAACAAGGGTAAAAATATTTGAGAGGAATGATATCATGTATCCTTCAGTTTAATGTAGGAGACAGTGTAGGTTTTTATACAGACACACACACTACTCAAAATCTAAAAATAATACACAATAGAGAAAAGTGATGAGATAAGGTTAGAAGTGCTCTGAGTGTTATTCTACGCATCTCTAGGATTCTAGGATGAAGCATATGCCGGAATCGAGTCCTCTTGAGAAAAAACTGAGTATCATAAGTCTGCTAGATCTGGCTCGTGTTCTTCTTGGAGTTTATTGTGCGAAGATGTTCTCAACTCAAGGATTTGTTTATGCTTTGTGTGTTATTCAAAAGTTTCGAGTTTCATGTGTCATTTCTCTTCTCAAGAAATGCTTGTGCTTCTTCATTGCTGCGTACACTTGTTTATCTATAATCCCCTTTTTACTTCTGGCCATGCTGTTCTTTTTATTCTTAGAATGCATGTGTTAGAGCTGATAAGATGCATGTATTATGAACCTCATACCTCGTACTGTCAGGTGACATGTATACAAAGAAACATCAATTATGTCAATTCATTTTAAAGCTTCAAATATGGATGTTGGAGATTAAATTGAAAAATGAAAAAACAGATTAAGAAACTATGTCACAGTCTGTCTGGAAACTGTGTCTTTATGAAACAATGTCTTCTTGAAATGGTGTCTCCTTGAAACGATGTCTCCTTGAAATGGTGTCTCCTTATATTCCTTTGATCAATGAGAGAGTCATGATGGCACAGTTGTATACGGATTAGGAACCGGTAGCACAGATGCGGTGTTTGATCACAGTGTCTGGTCATAGTGTCTGGATGGTTATGGTGTCTATATGGTCATGGTGTCTGGTCATGGTGTATGGATGGTCAGAGTGTCTGGTCAGAGTGTCTAGATGGAAACGATGTCTGGGTCATTTTTCAGAAAACAATAACCTATGGCAGACTCACAATTTCTCATACTTAGACAAATATCTGTACACTGAATTAAACAGTGATATTCATAGAATGGATTATACATAATCATTTATCATGGAAATCCATTATAACACAAACTCAAAATTGTTTACAATCATTAAACATAGCACTTAAGATCTTGTATAGGTTAATTTAAATCATAAAGAAACCAATCATCTGTACACATGATTTTATATAGATTAAACAGGATTAACAAGCTTTACAGAATGTATAGGATTTGTGATCATTAAAACATGATTAACACATGAGGAGTCAAACAATACTCATTTTGACAATTTAGTGAACTTATCACCCTAACTTGTTTCTAATTAATACCTTAAAGCTCAGTGGTTACAGACAATATTTAGTTGATAATGATTTTCTTGTTCTTATCGACCATAACTAAGGTGGTTTAAAATGTAGCTATGGATGAGGTAGACAATAGTAGGAAGGCCGGTCTTAGTGGAACTTTAATAATTGTAGAGGGAAGCATATAGGTTTCTTTTGTCCATAAAAGGAACCGAGGAAAGAAATTCTATGGTAGTTGAAAGTGTAAACTAGAAGTCAGGACATATTTTTATTCTACCTATACTGTGGGAGACATGGACACACTAGGACTGATTATAGGACAACAAACATATCATGCCACATATATGGATAGTTTGGAAATCTAAAGTCCTTTGTTGAAAGGCACCTCAAGGTAGCAGGTCTAGATACACAGTTACTAAAGGCTCTTAGTTCTAATCTGACTAATCCATATTAGGTGGATATCACCATTACTCAAAATGGGATACTCAATCTTCAAAGAAAGCGCAACGATGATCTAAGACTAGTCATCTTTACATAGTAGATTATTCATAAGAGGAATCTAATGTGGGGCTAGGTATTGTGAGATCTACAATGATTATTTCATATTCTATACTTATAGAATTATTTGATACTGGTGAATATTATTCCTTTATATTGTCTAAGTTTATCGATACACTCGGTTTCAATTTAGAGCTTATTTCCTTCATGACTAACTTGGTAAAGTGTAAGTATAAAGTTTTTAAATTCCCCATGTTATGGGTAATGATTTATGACCTCAAAGTCATGTGGGATTTCTTAGTTCATGATATTGATATCTCCTACCTTATCATTTTCATGGATTGGATGATCGATTTTATATCCAATATCAACTATTATCATCATCGAGTTTAGTTTATTTCCTCTTATGGGGTCCTTCATGTATTTCAAGGTGAGTTGGATCCTAGATCAGGGAGACTAGGGCTTCTCATTCCTTATTTTGAAGTGATCTCCTGCCAGTTTTTGGAGAAGTTTCTTAATAACAATGAAAAATATTTAAGTAGTTCACTTCCTATAGCAGTGAGTGAGTACCCTATTGAATTTCCTATTTTTTTGGGTTACAATCCTATAGAGATTTTGATTTCACTATTGATATACTTTTTGGACGATACCCATGTCTATATCATCTTATCATATGGAACCCACTTATTTAAAGAAGCTTAAATTTTAGCTTGAGGATCTTAAGGGAAATGGATTTATTCATCTAAGCATGTAACCATGGTATATTCCATTTCTATTTGTTGAAAAAGGAAATAGAAGACTCTAACATTATTTTGATTACCATAAGATTAACCAGGTGACTATAAATAAAAAATTACCCTTTCTAAGGATTGATGATCTATTTGATCAACTCAAAGGATCCAGATGGTTTTATAATATCATCCTACGATTATGGTACCATTAGTGAGATTAATAAGAGGATATACCTAAGAAAAAATTTATGAGTCAATATGGGAATTTCGAGTTTCTAATTATATTGTTTGGTCTTACCAACTCTCCTATGGTATTTATAAGAATAATGAACCTGATATTTCATCAGTTCCTAGAATCATTCATGGTTGTATTTTTGGATGATATTTTGACATAATAAAAGTCATAGGATGATAATAAGGATCATATAGATATCATTCTTATAATATTTATAGAACACCATCTATATGGAAATCTATATAAATTTGAGTTTTGGATTTGATATGTAAAGTTACTAGGGAATATGATATTTGAGAGGGGAATATAAATGGATCCTAAAAATATTTAGGTAGTCATGTCTTGAGAACATCCCAAAAATGTGTTTTAGATATTGATTTTCTTAGGTTTAGTAGGCTATTGTAGAATTTTTGTTTAATACTTCTCCAAACATGCATCTATTATGACATAGTTGACCCAAAAGGGTGTTAATTTATAATGGAATGATAAGTTTAAAAGATCATTTGAGGAATTTTAGGTGAGATAGACTTCATATCCAGTTAATATTCTTCCTGAGCTAGATTTTAGATATCATGTTTATTACAATTCCTTAGGTAAGGGATTAAGATTTGTCTTGATATAAGGGAAATAGGTGGAAGCCTATGGCTATTTGTAATTATAACCACATGAGAAGATATATCCCACACTTTATTTTGAGTTGGAATCTGTGATTAATGCTCTAAATAATTGGTATAACTATCTCTTCGATTAAAGGTTCACTATATATTCTGATCATAAGAGTTTGATGTATATTTTCACCCAAATAGTGAACTTATGATAAGAATTTTGAGTTAAATATATTAAAATTTTATATATTGATATTTCGTATACAACTGGTAAATGAAATGAAGTCACCAATGCATTGAGTAGGAAGTTACATACTTGAAAATTGAACAAATTTGTGGAGAAATGGTCTTTGATTATTTTGTTTGCTGAGATGAGCTTGGGAGTGGAAGAGGTAGATGGGAAGGTATTATTATCTTGTGTGAATAATTATTCATCATTTGATTATTATATTCATCTGGGAAATTAAATTGACACATATTTTCTATACTTTAGAAAAATATTATATGGTTGGGAAACCTAAGTTGACTGGTCTCAATCTCCCATTAGAACTTTGATTTTCCAAGGTAGATTGGTTGTTTCGATAGATTTGAGGTAATAATTGATTGATAGAAAAAAATGATCAAATTGTTTTCAATGAATCTATGGGATGCCAAATTTTATCATTATTTGAGACATTAATATTGGTGGTTTGGGATGAGATGGTTGATTGCATATTTTGTTTCACAACGCCTTACTTTCCAAAATATTAAGATGGAGCACCAGACTCCTTCTAATTTGTTACATCCATTACCCATCCTATTTTAAAAGTGTTATGATATATCCATGGGATTTGTGATTGGAATACCTTAAACAAATATTGGAAAGGATTCTATTTTTGTTATCATTGATTGGGTCACTAATTCATCTCACTTCATTCCAATTATAGAGTTGAAAATGGTGTAGGAGACGAGATACCTATATGCTTGAGATAACATAATGCTCCATGGAGTTCCTTTTACATTTGTTTCTAACAGAGACTCATGATTTATGTCCTAGTTTTGTAAGGGATTGGAAAAGGTAATGGGTACCCAACTGAATTTAAACACAACATATCATTCTTTGATGTATGGTAAGACTAAGTAAGACAACTAGATTCTAAAAGATATTTTTGGGTGTGTGAACATGACTTCATTGGTTCGTGGGAGAAGAATATTCCATTGATGGAATTTTCATATAAAAAGAATAATCAATATTTGATTAAAATTAAACCCATTGAAGCATTTTATTAGAATTCATATAAATATCATTTGTGTTGGGTATATCAAGGTGAGTTGTCACTTGTAAGACTGAGTCTTGTTTAGGAGATGATAGAGAAAGTGTAGTTGATTTTAAAGATATTTGTAATATCTCAGAGTCACCAAAAACATTATGTTGATCATTTCTATTGACTGTTGGAATTTTATTTGGGTGATTAGGGTTTTCTTATAGTTTCTCCTCAGCTAGGGAATCATCACTTAAAAAATAAGGGAAAGTTGTACCCATTGTATATTGTTCCTTTTGAGATAATTGAGTGACTTGGGAAGGTGGAATATTGATTCAAATTACCTTCCCACTTAACATATCTTCACAACATGATCCATGTTTCCCATACGAAGGAGTATCGAACGAACCCCTCCCATGTGATTGAATGGGAGGATGCTGAGATTAAACTCAATAGCTTATTGTTTTAACAACCAGTATAGATTATAGATCACCAAGATAAGGTGATGCATTGTAAAATTATTCCCTTCGTCTATATTTTGTGTAAAAATGGATGGGATATCCACAAGACATGGTAGCAGGAAGTATTTATGAGGAAGTAATGGAATTATCCACAAAAGTGTCCAAAATATTTTTTTCTTTCTATAAAAATAATGTTTCATGGTGGGGAGACTTATAATTCCCTATGGGTTATATGCATGTTTAATTGTGAGCATGATTTTTCACTTTTTAGGTTCTAGAGGCTTTTGAGATTTGGGGTAAAAAATATGGATTTTAGAGTGAAACAGAATAGGTGCATGGCTTAGGCACATGGGTAGTGATAACCATATAGTAATCGTGTAATTTTTATATATTGAATCTAGTTGTGATTTTCATGGTTTGGTCATGATTTTTTAACCATTTGAGTCACTAGGAAAAGCATGTGGATGTTTGGGTTTTTTTCGAGGACATTACATGTCTTGAATATGTTTTTTCAAACCGCACAACCATTCCAAGAAACCATAGGACTTATTTTTCATAGGATAGTTTCTACTACACAGTTAGTGCACATTTTGTCTAATCGTGCAGCCTAACCATGCAAACCAAGATACACTTCTTAAAATGGTATATTACCCTATTGTCATTGGCTGTTTTTAACTCCGTTCTCCCATAATCCCTCATCATCTCTACCCATAAACTCCATGATTCCTTAGAGAACCCTTCCTTTGATTCCTCAATAATACCGAATATATTTGGGTGGATGTTTTCAAGGTATGTTTATATTTCCTCTTGATTTCTCTACTTTTACTTAGATATATCCCTAATCACTCTTCCCCTTGATACATTATAATCTAATTGGGACATGATTTCTTGATCTAGGTCTATGAGTGGAGAATTTATGATGTTATTTATTGATAGAATCTTGTGAGGACCATATTTTTTTTGTTTCCCAACACTAAAATCAATGGTGTCGATGTTTCCTCTATTGAAAATGTTGGTGTATATATCTAATGGATTTTTTCTCATGGAAATATGAATATTATTGTGAAATTGTTTGATTTTGGCATATAAAAATGACTGGTTTGATGTTGTTGAGGGGTTAAATTGAAATCCATAATTTTTACTTGATCTTTAGTAGTAGTAGAAAATGTTATAAAAGGGATATTATTTGAAAATAGTTTTTATGAACTATAAGTGTTCGATGAAATAAAACCAATAAGTTTTAAAAATGTGGGATTGGATTCTATTGCATTTAATGGTAATCTTTGTCACTTGGGGAAGACCTTGTGATGCGTGTCTTTATAGTGACCTAGGCTATACCAGCAAGATACCTTGGATTTCTTGGTATCATAGACCCCATTTTCTAGCCCACTTACACATTATTAGTAGAAATTACCTATATTATTATGCTTTACTTTCCAACTTGTTTTAAAGTGAGTTGATTTTATTAGTTATTTACCTTTATTTGAATCAACCATATTTTACTTCTATGTTCTTAAGGATTCAGATATTGATTTTTTTTAAAAAGGTAATTCAAGGGGATGTTTTATGAAATTGTATTTACACATGAACTTATTTATGGAATTGGTTTTTTTCAAACTAGAACTAATAGTTTCATGGTGAAATTATTTTTATAGAGTCATGGTAGCATACTATTGGGTGTCACCTCACTCCCTACATAAACATTTGGGTGTATTATGACCTGGTTTTAGAGGAATTATGTTAGTGTATGTGTTCCATGTAGCCTATAAATTTATCCTATTCTACATCATCTTTACGTGGTTTGGTATAGTGGTGACCGATTTTCACATGGGGATGGACTATTGGCTCATGGATTGTCTTATGTTCTGGACCTTTGGGCCCTTTCATGTGATGTATCATGTTTTTTTACTTACACTTTATACTTTTATTAATATTTCTATTTATATATATATTTCCTTTGGTATATGAGGCTTATTTTTTAGGGTTAAATCATTTCCTTTCTTGTTGATAATGAAACCCAAGTGCTTGTAAAAATTTTGTGGTAATCAGGAACACACTTCGAGACTTGTGGTGGGCCATCTCTGGTGACATGTTAATTCAACTCTGGTTGGCTTGTTATAGTATCATATATGTTTAAAATAAAAAACACCAATAATGAGCATCTAGTCATTTTAGGGTCTCTTATTATTTGCTTTCCTTATGTAGGATAATCCAAGGGCACGTTATATTTTCATGAACTACTTGGTCGGATGATCAAGGTCATGAAAATCATTTTCTTTGGAAGGAATATAACACTTAGTGTTTTTAAGAAGATTTAATATCACCATATTATCTCTTATGGTTCCTTTTATGTATTCATTCTTATAAATATTTTTTTTGGAATCCCATTACTTCCACCAAATAAATATGATCAAACCATAATTATGTGTAACTCTTTATATAACTCAAAACTTGTCTTACTAACCAAAATTAAAATCCAAATACATCCACACACACACACACACATATATATATATCCAAATTCATCCATTTAATAAGGTATATGATAAATTTTCATGAAGAGTCTTAGAATCACTTGAAATAAATAATTTATACAAGAGAGAGCTTAGAGAGACATATAAAAAACCTCCACTTTTCTAGACAAAGCATAAACCTACACGCAAGTGAGTATTCTAGCCTAAATTACCCCCACTTAAAGATACTTTACTCAAGATATAAATCTAATCTATTATAACTCTAACACCTAATTTTTATAGATCATAATAAAATACTTGTTTAAATTTTATAACCACGTTTAAACTAATTTAAAGGTAAAAGAAAACTAAATAAATTATCATACATAACATGTGTTTCCTTAGATACAAATATGAAAATTTATTAAATTATTTTAAAAATTAAACTATTACAAACACATATACATAGTATAATACTTATTTTATTAAATAAAGAAAATAATAAACTAAATAAATGATCAATTCATATATTTAAATATGAGATAAATAATTTATGAACAATTCATAAATAAGGAAATTATAAACATTATATTATTTTGCTACGTATTATAAATAATACACAATTAAATAAACACAAACAATTTATATTTATTTCTCTAATAGAAACTCCATAATATTTTTCATCATAGGTAATTTCACTTAACTATAAGATATTATATGAAATATAGACATTTTATATTCTAATTATATCATATAAAATATTTAAATAATATAAATATCACATAATTAATATTATTAAAAACTTACTCAAAAAAATTATCAAATAAAATTTTGATATCAAGAGAGATAATTGAAAAAAGAAACAGAATTGAATTAAAACATGGGGTGTCTCCCATAAATAATGGAGTTTAAATTCTATTGTGAAGTTTATTTATTTATACATAAAAATTATAGACTATAGCCACTCTTATGGTGTATCTATAGAAATTAATTTAATACACTATCAATACACAAGAAATAGACTATTTGCATCACCAAATAGCTTTACAACACCAATAATTGACATTAAAGGGAAAGAAAATGAAACAAAACATTTACTTCTTAATTTTCTAGGAAGTAATTTCTAATAATGTAAAAACTTTATAGATTTTTATCAAAATTTATTTTATATATTTTTAATCATGTTATAATGAAAAAATTTAGAAGTTTATATATAAATTTTATGATTTTCATTGGATTCCCAATTAATTTAATGTAATTAACTAAGAATATGTGGCCATTTCTCGCCAAAAAATTTATATAATGATTTAGATTATTAACTTCCAAAAAAACTTTTTTTCAAGTCCCAAATGTAGATGAAATAATTTTACATAATTAAATATAAAATGAGGTATACTTATACGTTTTTGTATAGTTTTTATAAAATTATACAATTCCATATTAAATTTTTATTAACAATCTCACTTAGCGTTGTTAATAATATTTTCTAGGATATGTTTCAACTCTCTATTTGTAGTTATTACCTACCCAATACATTATGGGTGATAAGTGGTACCAATTATGTAAAAAATACTATAAATATACTTCAAATAATTGAATTAATAAAATTTTAGTTGAACTATACTTTAATTTATAAAATCCCCTGGTATTCTAAATGTGGTAAAAATATTTTTATTAATTAATTTCACAACATTAGAATGATGGTTATTAGAAAGATCCATTACCTCCAATTTTTTTGATAAATAATCAATAACCTTTTCATTCCTATATAATTGTGGGAATGTTTACATGGATTATAAGTATGAAACATCACTTAGTGGGGCATTATCCTGTTATAAAAGATGAGAGGGACCTCCCCATGCAACGAGTGATTTGGCTTCAAACCATTGATACACTATGTATGAGGGAGTCTCTCATCTACATTTAAGTGATCTTCATGAAGAATACTTGATAAATATTCATTCTATACCAATCATCATTGTAAGATATATTAATTTATTTATTTTATTTTATGCATGGTTTTATTTTCAAGCATGATAGATCTTGGGAAATGAGGTTTCTAATCACTTATACTATCCTTATTAAGCGCCAATCGATCCTTATAAACCAAGTTGTGGTATCATAGCTTTACCATGTTTTTTGATTCTCAAAATAAATTATAAAATCAATAATGTAGCTCATCATATTTTTGCTGTAGTGTCAATCAGTAAAATCTTATTGTGAATTTTAAAATGAAGTTGATGTTAAGTTATATAATAATGTAATATTTGTTGGTGTTGCACAATATGATATAAGATTATATAGGTTGTGATATAGAGTGTTCCTTTAATTTTTCACTATATCATAGAATATGGGGTGAAAAACATGGTTTCATATAGGTAATATAACATATGTGATATCATAAAAATGGTTTTCATCATGGGTTAATATTACACCATGGTATATTGCTAAAAATGATTCCATACACCAAGGATTTATGTTTTACAAGTCATCATAGAATTATGTTTATACCTAAATATAAGTTGTATTTACCAGATAAGCTATATGATTAATTTAGTGTATCTGGCCGAAATAACTTACATTGAGGTATTAACATAATGCTATGATGACTCTTAAAACATAGATATTTGGTGTCTGTAATCATTTTTAGCAATATACAATGGTGTAATATTAACCCTGTGATGAAAATAATTTTTATGATATCACATATGTTATATTACTTATATAAAACCATGTTTTCACTCTATATTATATGATATAGGGAAAAATTTAAGGAACACACTATATCACCAACTACAGAATCTTATATCGTATTACACAACCCCAAAACATATTACATTATTTTGTAATGTAACATCAGCTTCAGTTTAAAATTATAATGACATTTTAATGATTGAAACTAGAAATATATGATAAGCTATATTATTGATTTTAAAAATTATTTTTACAATAAAAAAATATGGTAAAGCTATGATACCACAAATTGGTTTCTAAGGATCAATTGAAACTTAATCATGATAACAAAAGCGATTATAAAACTCATTTCCCAAGATCTATCATCCTTGAATCTAGAACCACACATAAAATAAAATAAATAACTTAATCTATATTATAGTGATGATTGGTATGGAATTATTATTTATCATGTATTCCTAATGAATATCACTTAAATGTAGATGAGAGACTCTCTCCTCCATATTATATCCATGGTTTAAATCCAAATTACCATTTACATGGGGTGGTCCCTCCCATATTTTATGATAAGATAATGCCTCACTATGTAATGTTTCATACTTAGACTTCCTGGAACGATTACCACCATCATATAGGAATGAAAAGGTTATTGATTATTTCTCAAAATCTATAGAGGTAATGGATCTTTCTAATAATAATCAATCTATTGCTATGAAATTCATTAATAAAAATATTTTTACCACATTTGGAATACTAAGGGATTTTATAAATTAAAGAATAGTTCACCTAAAATCTTATTAATTCAAGTATTTGATGTATATTAATAGTATTTTTTACATAATTGGTACCAATTATCACCCATAAAGTAGTGGGTAGGTAATAAGTACAAATAGAGAGTTGAAACATTTACTAAAAAATATTATCAACAACTCTAAGTGGGATTGGTAATAAAAAATTAATATGGAATTGTGGAATTTTATAAAAACCATCCAAACACCTATAAGTATACCTCATTTTATATTTAATTATGTCAAATTATATCATCTACACATGGGAATTGAATATAAGGTTTTTTGGAATTTAAGACTCTAAATCACTATATAATTTTTTTGGGTGAGAAAATGCCACATATTCTGAGTTAATTACATGAAATTAATCGGGAATCCTATGAAAATGAACTAATATATATAGAAAGTTCTAATTTTTTTCCATTACAATATGATTCAAAAGATATAACACAATTTTAGTAAAAATATATAATTTTAATCTATTATTTGAAATTAATTCCTAGAAAGTTAATAACTAAATGGTTTGGTTAATTTTATTTCCCATTAGTATCAATTAATGGTGTTGTAAAGCTAGTTGGTGATTAAATAGTCTATTTATTATGTATTTACAGCGTATTAAATTAATTTTTATAAATAACCCATAGGAGTGTCTATATTCTATACTTTTAATGTATAAATAAATAAACTTCACAATAGACTTTAGACTCCATTATTTATGGGAGACACCCCATGTTTTCATTCAATTTTGTTTATTTTTTTCTATTAGCACTCTTTAATATCCAGAAAACCCCTATTAATTACTAGATTCTATCATGCTACATTTAATATTATTTTATATTCATTTGAATATTATAAAGAAAATTCAAGATGAAATCTATTTTAATTAATTTCATTATGGGCTATTTTACTACATATATTAAATGAAATTTGGGATTGAATTTTCTTTAAAATATATAAAGACAGGAGTCATTCCATCACTTTATTTTATTTTAATTTCTATTTGTTGCATATTAAATTTAATCAACAGTTTTAATATTTTTTTTCTGGTGATGTGAATAAAATAACTAGGTTTAACATAAGTGAATAATAATTTGGTTGAACAATAATATTTATTTCAAAGAAAAAAACTAATTTTACATCAGATGTGTAATAGTTTTCTAAATTTAGTTTCTTTTGTATTCATTACATACTAAATTTCATTATTATAAACCTATTATTTCATTTTAAATCTATTTGATCTTATACATATTACTCTTTCATGTAAATTTTAATTTTATTATGGTTATAAATAAATATTTCTATAAAAATATGAAAATTTTGTTATACTCTTAAGAGAAAAATGATTTGAAATAATAATAATTAAAAAATATTTATCATTATGATGAATTAGTTGTAGTGTGAAAATTAGTCCTTTATAATCTATCACTGATTTAAATTTAATACTAAAATTGGACCATTATTGTTAATTGGATTCCCACCTTAGGATTTGATATCAATAAAATTTCTTAATTTAAAGTATGAAGTTTATATAGGCACAAAATATTTCGTAAATTACCACTCACATTTCACTATTTTTTTAAAAACTAATTGACATCAAATATCCGTTTTATATATTCATCAAGAAATATTTTCTTTGAAAAATTCATTTAATTATTTGATTGTTATTTATGGTCAATTTATTTTCCATTATCTATTAAATCACTTAGTAAAATTTATTTTATTATTTTTCTCAAAACACTTATTTTTAAAACTTAAATAATATTTAAATATTTTAATCAAGATGTTTGGATTGAAAGGAAAGAATGTTTTTTAATTATGTTTTTAAAAAATCAAAAAGATAAAATCTAAATTCAAGGTTAAGAGTGTGTGTCTTTTATTTTTCATAATGATGAGTTCATTTTTTTAAATTAGGAATAACTATTTATTATTATGAAAAACATTTATCCATCATAAATATCAATTTCTCTAAATAGTTATTGTTTTACTCTATATACACAACTATTAAAATTAAGAGCATTGTTAATGAATTTCAAAGAAAATTAATTTGAAACTTTTTATTCTTCTTTACCTCTTATTTTTTCATTATATTTTCAAAATAGAATCTATTTTAATGAAAAAATATACCATTTTTTAAGGGTGATAACTTTTTTTCTAACTAAATAATTTTATAGAGTTTTTTTTATTTTTGAACCAAATATTTAACTTGATAATTCATATTAATTTGTAAATTTTAAATTTATTCCTTAATAAATTTTTTATTTTGATATCTTGAGGATATGCACTACACTAAGTGTAAAAGTAGTTAATATAACATCATTTTATGTGTCTTTCACATATTTTTTTAATTTGTTTTACTTTATTATTCAAAATTTAATTTAATTTATTACTTCATGTTTGTTTTTAAATTAAAATCCAAATATTATATTCATTCTATTTTAGTGAGAAACATGATATTTTTTTGTGCTCAAAATATAAATATGCGGTGATTTCAATTTTATTTTTTCTTATAAAAATTATTAAAATAATCTTTGTTTAGGAGTTTAAATGTATAGATATCTTGTTTAATAAATTTTAAATTTTTTTTATTCTATATGTTTTTATTTTCAAATTAAAATATATTTTATGGAAATTTCATGTTTATTTTTCGGTAAACTTTTAAATGGAAGTTGGGTCTCAAATTTTTTAATTGGTTTTGAAAATATAGTTTAAAAATTTATTAAATTGTTTCGGATTTTGAAGTTATTTGTAAGAGGATATATTTAACTATACATTAAATTTTATTGATTTTTCCGATATGATTATAGATATTTAAAAAAAATTTGGTGGATAAATTTGTATAAGTTTTTTTAATATTTTTTTTATAGTTTTTTCCTTTGAATATTTCTGTAAGTATCTATAGATTTTTTCAATGAAGTTGGCACTGTGTTTTGGATGTTTCATAACCACATAATTAATATTTTAGAAATATTAAATATATTAAATCACACACGTGCATATTTTCTAAACAAATGCTGTTCCTATTAATTAGATCCTCAGATGGAAAATTCAAGACTTCAGTTATTTCTAGAACTCAAGGTTTAACCTAGGTTCATCATAAGTTTAGTCGACATTAGATATTTCATTAAAGGAAATAATTGGTGGGTATGTTAAATAAATTTAAAAATTTATTTAATTTTTCAAATGTGTAAACCTATAAAAGCTATTTATAAATAAACCATTATGAAAAATCTATAGGGTTAGTCATATAACCCTTAGAAATTAGAGAATAGGAAGAGTTCAACCATTGGCATTGACGAGCTCAGGATTATGGAACAATAGAGAAAAAATTGAGGAGGTTTATAGGATGAATGAATAATGTAGAATAATCTTCAATATCATCACTAGAAAACATGTTCTTCACTAATTATTGATCCATTATCAATGCAAGTATTGTTATTTTGTAGATTTCCACTGTTGTGTTCCTGATTATTGAGTATGGGTTGATTATGTTCTTAATAACTTGATTTTAATTCTTTACATGAACTAAGAATTTAATTAGAATTCTTGAACCTAATTATATATTTTTATTTTCCCCTAAGTTTCAAACACTTTGTTTTTTGTGATTTTGATCTTTGGTTGGGACCGCCTCATCCAATGATAATCTTACTTTGTTTGTATACCTATCCCACTTCCTTTATTTGTGTTCTTCATCATTGGAACATGGGGTTAGAAATTTGACATTGCTAGACTAGTTTGAGTGCATCAAAACTCACAAAATCTTGATAGTTTTGTGAACAAACTTGGGATTTATGGTATGTGGATAGATCAAGATGGAGCAAAGGATCTCATATGTTTCTTTTGGGTATCCGGACCCAATTTTGGGAAGAATAGGCATGATACATCATGTTTTTTTGACTACAATCCCATTATTCATCCACCAATGGCTTGAAATAAATTATGAGAGGTTCCTCCCTTCTAATTTGGTAGATTTAGGAGAGCCAAAGGTGGTTATAGTGGCCAATGTGGTGGATATGGTGAGCATGTGAAGACTGGGAGATCAGACATCATTGTTTGTGAAAATCCTAACGACACACCTTGAATTTCTAAGGCACGTATGTTTTGTTTGTTAGATTATCATATTAAATAGGGTTTTGGATCAAGTTAAATATCTCACACCATGTGGACATGACCACATGCTATGTTATACTACCCTGGTGGCAGAGCCATGTGCTAAGAGAACATGACCAGAGCCCCGGATGATCAAAAATTACTTTTTCCCTTCGAGACGCACCATGTGAAGGTATATGGATGGTCGAGATGTACCAAAAAAGAACAATCCTAGGTCCTCAAGAGGCATTACATTCCATGTTCCCTAATGTACACACTGTGTAGTTTTTCTAAAATCTTCTACCTTATATATTCATTTCTTTAGGACTCGGATTAGGGATTATTTGTATCCCATTATGAGTAGAATTATGTGTAAGATGTGATGGTGGACTTTGTTTTTGAATATGAGATACGATGTGAGGTGTTATGTGTGTGGATATTCCTTCATAGACACTCAATAGATGATAGTGATTGAGTCTGATCATTGGAAAGATACCAGGGTCGGTACTCCCATGACACACCATAGTGTGGCTCTCCATACACTTTTCATAGGTAGGGTCAATACTTTCCCACATTATAGAGGGAGAAATTACTCTATCTATGAAGTGGTACTCCCCTATAGTCAAGCCCTAGAAATAGTTGGTTTCACTCTAGAGATAATGATCCATTGGATGTGGAGAACTGTGGTGAGGATAAATACCTCTACTCTATTTCATTTGAGTTTTTTATGATGTTTGAAATTATATATGGGACCTTTAGAGATAAAATAAGACTCATAATTTTAATATTTCAATGTAGATTTAGAATTTTCTATTTTCTTACTACTAGGGTTTCGGTATGAGCATATCTGATTTTTGGTTTCATTTCATCTCTTTGACTTATGGGTTGAGTTGAATATTTTATTCTATTGACTATCTCTTATTTTCGGTTTTTCATAATTTCTATATTTATACTCACCCTAACATGGATGTTTCCTACACATTCTATGTATTATGTAGATGACAGACACATATTGACAATGAGTTTAGTGGATCAGGAATGAGAGGATCATAATTTTGTTTGGAGTCATTGACCATGATTGATCTTCAAACATGGATATTGTTATCTGATATCTCTTTCTTATTTCCCATTTCTCAGTTTTTGTTAGGTTTGGGAGTCATTTCTAGTTGGATGGTTATTTTTCCCCTTTATACTTCTTTATTACCATACTTCACTTTGATGTTTTTTCTATAGGTTGTCTCATGCATTGATTACACTCTAGATATTTTAGTTTTATTATATATTTTCACTCTTTGTTTGTGATGGGTGTGTGTATGTGTGTATAGGTAATTTAGGATAAGGACTCCCATTTCAGGGATATGCCTACTCATTGCTTGTCTTAATCCCCTGGTCCATTGAAGGTGGGCTTGGAGTGTCACTCTTTGATTACTACCAGCCTAGGTAGGGACCCAATGGTCGAGTCATGATAGATTGGTATCAAAGTTGGTTTTTATTAGGTTTAGTGATTGAAGTTATACATGTTGTGAGGATTTTTGTGGGAACTTATATTGATGATGTTGAAGGGTTTTGAGTTCAGCACTCAATATAGGGAACCTAGCGATGGTGTGTTAGCTGACGCATCCCTACACCAAGATTTTGAATACCTTCTTTTTAACTCATCATACTGAGGAACCTTATATAGATAAATAAATAGTACATGAATCATATAGTATTGGGTCTTTTAACTTCTATGTCCTTCTTAAGTAATCTCCCTAGATATTCTCATTTAACCATGGTACACGTTGTTAATTTTTAGGATTCCCTAATAATGATAGTTAGTAAGGATTATGATACAGGGTCATGATGATGAACATTTTAGTGATGAGGCCTTAGTGGATGGACATTTCCTCATGGTGTTCCTTCAAGTAAGGTATATATAATTACTTCCAATTCATGGATAGTGTATGGATCTACCTCCAGTGGTTCATGTGGATGATCGACTGTATGTTGGAAAACTAATTTCTACAGTAGTTTAGGATGACAATGTTTATAGACTTATCACATTATGTGAGTTATAGTGATAGAAACTACTTAGGTTTCATGATGATCCATAACCACAAGCATCAGAGGACTAGATCTAGGTAGTGGTATGAGTTTTATGGCTTGTATAGACCCCAACCAATCAGATGGATGTGATTTATACCAATCATTTAAATATAGTTACATGGTTTTAGTGGGGTATAATCACTCAGAATCATGATAAGATGATTCTATCATTGAAATAATTTCAACAATTTTTATAATTTCAAATATTATCCTTCAATATTGTTCTTTGGGTAGATCTAAGAGATACTTGATTTGTGATAGGGAGATAGGTCGGTTGATGAGTATACCTTGAGTTTTTTAACATCATGTGATACCTTCTTTATATGGTGTTATATGGATACTTTTGAGCAGATAATATTGAGAAGCACCTTGGTAGATACATCCAGGACAACATGGTATCTTTCTACATTTCCACTTATGTTGGAGTGTGAGACCAAGCCTTGGAAATTGAGATTTTTCTCACAGGGGCGCATTAGGAAGATGAAAAATATAGTGGAAATCATGGGTTTGAGTCTTCTAAATTAGGTAGCAGGTTTTAGTCATTAGGGTCAAAATGTTGGTGGTATACTTGTTCCTAGGCTCAGATTTGGGGATCCATGGCGCATGTATCATGTATAGGGCCCAATAAGCCTGGTGATGGAATATTCTATTCTTGTGTTGAGCATGGTCACATGGATTATGATTTCCTAACTCATAATTCTATAGGTTGTGGTTAGAAAATATATTAACTTCCATTGTAGAGGTAGTGTCATGATCAATGATCTCACATGCATGGTTAGGGTATCCCCCAAGGATGTGGTGATGCCAAAGGGGAAGGTGGAGCTTTGGAGGGAAGAGCTTTTAGAAGATGATGATGACATGAACTAATCTCACTACCACCACCAGGTGGACCTCACAATTCTTAGAGGGATAGCGATAGATGGTTTGGTCAATTTTAGGTTATAGAGGTATATGATTAGGCTACACAAGAGAATATTTGAGGTCCATTATGTATCTTCTCTACTTTAGATTTATTACTTTTGGATGTAGATGAAATTCATTATTTCATCTCCATATACCTTGTGTAATAGATCTATATTCCTCTAGATTATTTAGATCAGTAAATATCTCTAGAAGTTATCATAAGGAGGAATTTTTCTATATTTCACATCTTTCGACAGTGTGAGTTGGATTTCAGTGGAGATAGTTTCTCATGTGACATCTTGGTCATTACGATGAAACCTTCTGACAATATCCTTGGTATAGACTAGCTTTATGTGGTGCATGCTCAGATAAACTATCCCTATAGGAGAGTTAGATGCATGCATGCTGATGGGTCGAGATTCTCCTTCATGTCTGAGATGGACCTCATGGAAGAGAAATTAGGGATCATGAGTAAGAAGTTGTTACCTGTCACCCATACATTAGTGAGTTTTTCTCTTGGTGAAGTGGGATCTTTAGAGATCTATCTTCTAGTGATAGTGGAGTATTATATAGATGTCTTCCATAAATATGTTCTAGAACTACCTCTAAGGTGGATCAACTTCCACATTGACTTGCACCCTAAGACCACACTGATATTTTCTGTGAAATATTGGATTACCCCTTCTAAGATCTAAAAACTAAGGGTCTAGTTAGAATACCTTCATGAGAAAGATTTTATCAGACCTAGTGTGACCCCTGGGTGGCTTTGTTGTTGTTTTTGAAAGTGTATATGAGTTTAAGACTCTTTATTGATTACCAAATCCTGAATTAGGTGAAAATCAATAAAAATTACCCATTTCCTTGATGACCTCTTAAACCAGTTAAAAGGTGCGATATGGTCCTCAAGTATTGATATCATGTCCTACTACCATCAGTTATGAGTTAACAAGGATTATATCTTAAAGGTATCATTTTGATATTGCTATGGGAATTATAAGTTCTTGATGATTCCTTTTGGCATGATGAATGCCCCTACCGTGTTCATGGAACTCATGAACTGAAACTTCTCTCCCCTATTGGATTGAGTAATGGTTGTTTTTATCAGTGAAATTCACATTTACTCGGTGTTTAATGAGGAGCGTACAAATCATTTGGGTATGGTATTATACTTACTCTAGGAGAACCAATTATATGGTAAGCTCTTGGAGTGGCAGTTTTGGATAAAATAGGTTCACTTTCTAGTGAATTTAATCTATAAGAATGGTGTATCTGTGGACCCAGAAAATATTGATTCAATTATTTCTTGGGATCCACATAAGATCATTTCATAGGCTCATATTTTACTCTGTTTATAAGGGTAATATCAAAATTTTATGTCATTATTTTCTAGGATTTTAACCCCTTTAACCAGCTTGACATGGAAATGGTATCCATTTTCCTACACTGAGTAGTGTTATAGAGCCTTAGGAGAGTTGAGGGAATGGTTGACTGGTGTCCCTATGTTGATACAACAGGAGGAGGGTGTCAATTCTATGGAGTTTTTCAATGCCTCTAGGGTTGGGCTTAGATGCGTGTTGATTCAGAGTTAGGAAATTATTTATTATGGGTTGAGATAGTTGAGTCTCCATGAGTAGAACTATGTGACCCATGACTTGGAATTAGAAATGGAAGTGTTTGATTTGAAATTTTGTAGGCATTAACTTCCTGTTTAGCATTTTATAGTTTACTTAGACCACTAAATTCTCAAGTACATATTTACCTAGAGAGAACTTAAACTGAGATAGTGGTGTTGGTTGGATTTCTTGTAGGAATAAAACTTTAAGAAAGTCAATAATCCTGGTAAGGAAAATATGGTAAGATATTTACTTAGTAAAAAAATACCTTTCTCACTTAGTTTAGGAAGAATTAGAGTAGTTAGCCTCATTATAGCTGACGCTGGTGGAGGAGAGAGATTCATCTTGTCTTTAATTGAAGGTGTTGATTCCACCACTTATTTAGTATATAAGAGTGTCTCAATTAGGGTTCGTTGACTATGAAGTTATACATGAATAGATATCCTCAAGATATTCTCTTGATTGATTTTATGAAGGTGGGTAGCATGACATCCTTTTACAAGGATTAAAAATAATTCTAGTCATGTTTCATGGGGAGGTGTTAAAGGAGATTCATACATCCCCTTTGGTGCTACATTTTAGAGTGGAAAAAATATAAAAAATATTTTCAATGAATATTTTTGTGGAATGAGATGAGGCAGAGTGTTACTGAGTTTTTATCTCAATGCATTATATGTTAGCATGTAAAGGATGTACATTAGGTTATAGTATGTTTGAATCAACCTATTAATATCCTGAAATAGAAGTATTATGACATATAAATGGGTTTTTATGGGTATTCTATGAAAAAAATCACATGATGTTATCTAGGTAATTTTTGAATGAGTTACCAATTTGGGAAACTTTTTTTACATCTAGGAGTTTAATGTAGTTGATAGTTTAGGGTATCTTTAAAAACATGAAATTGTATAGCATTATGGGGAACCCACAAAAAGAATCCCTGACTTTGATGCTCCGTTCACATAACAAATGTGGAGAGTCTTACAGGGGGACTTTGAGACCCAGTTACAAATGAGAATACAACTCCTCTTATAAGAAGATGTCCAGATTGAGTGGACTATCTAGGTTTTGGAGGATTTGATGATATCCTATGTTTTAAACATTGGATAAATCTAGGAGGATCAATTTCAATTGTTGGAGTTATCTTATAATAATATTTATCACTTAACAATTAGTGTAGAACCATTTGAGGAACTGTACGGGAGACCCTACATGCCAACTTGTATAGACCTAAGATTAGTGAGACATATCTTGTTGGCCATAGTTTGTGCAGGAAATGATTGAGAAGGTTTAGGTGATCTGTGATCATATGAGGTTATCCTTGAGTCAAAAAATATCTTACATAGACCAATTTTATATTCCACTGGAGTTCTATTAGGGATATTTGGATATTTGGTGGTAGAAGCAAGCTATCCTATAGGTTCATTGTGTTGTTATATATTTTTTAGAGAGTTGGTTATGTTTCTTACCACCTAGCCTTACCCCTATTGTTGGACAAGGATCTTGTAATCTTCCATGTGTTGTAGTTGAGAAGATAGGTTCCTAACCCATCACTTGTTATTGATTTGTTCTGGTTGGACATTAATGATGGATACACCATCTCAGAATACTTAATGATGACCGGGGATCAACAAGAGGGGATCCAATGTGGGAAGACTGTTCCTCTTGTTCAAGGGATTTGGAAGTCAGGATTGTGTAGAAGATATCTTGATAGTATGTGACCCAGATCCAAGATCAGTAATAACACATTTTTATATAACTTATGATTTTTTGGGTGAAAATCCTTAAAGTTGGGGATAATGTAACAAATTTTTGGTTCATAGTTTGATCCTTTGAATAATTATTTAAGTAACTCTAGATTTGTTTTCTAAGAGTTTGTTCCATGTTTTAGGTGTCATAGGACCGTAGAATTAATATTTTAAAAATATTAAATATATTAAATCACACACACACACACACATCTTTTTAGAATAAATTGTTTTCCCATTGATCAGACAAAAAAAGTGAAATCCAAGACCGTGGTAGTTTCAGAAACATGAGTTTTACCCTAGGAAGGACAAAATCTTTTTCAACATCAGACATTATATTGAAGGCATTAGTTGGAAGGTAAGTTAAATAAATTAAAATAAATAATTTATTTAAGGTATTAAATTCATAAACCTATCACAAACCTCTATAAATAAACCATTATAGAAAGTATCTATGGTTAACCACATAACCCTAGGAGATTAGAGAGGAGGAAAGCCACTATTGGCATTGAAATTTTTTGGATCATGTAACAATGATGAATGAATCAAGGAGATTTTTAGGATAGATGAAAAAAAATATTTAATCATTAACAACACCACTTAATAATGTTTTATTCACCAATAATCAATCCATTCTTGATGCAGGGCTCGTTATTATGTGGATTTACACTCTTGTGTTTTGGATTGTTGAACATGGAATGATTATATGCTTAATTCATTTATTTTTTTCTTCACATAAACCAATAATTTAATTATAATTGTTGAACATAATTAGATATTTTGATTTAAACTATGTTTCACCCCATTTGGTTTTTGTGATTATGACTGTTGTTTAGGATCATATAAGCCAATGGCAATCTTACTTTGTTTTTATGCCTCTTCCACCCCCATTCTTCATGTTCTTTATCATTGGCCCATGTGGTTAGAGATTTGAAATTTGAAAACTATTTTAACCATGAATAAACACCCAAAATCATAAAATTCACGTGAATTTCCTTGTGATTGATGGTATACATATGGATCAAGGTGGAAAAAATGATTGCAGATTTTATTTATAGGAATAGAGATCCTATTTTGATGATGAAAGGCATGAAATAACAAGTTCGAGTGACCAGAATCCTATTTTTCAGCCATCAATGGTTGGTAATAGATGATAATAGGTATCTTAATTCAAGTTTGGATGATTTGGGTAAGTAAATGGTGGTCGAAGTGTCTAATTTGATAGATCTGGGTAGTGCATAAGGATTGAGAGACCATACATCATTATCTATGAGAATACAGACTACACGTCTTGTATTCTAGGGGAACAAATTCCATGTTTCTTATATTCTCATAGAAGTTACCATTTTGGATTGATTTAAATATCAAACTCTATGTGTCTAGTCCCACACACCGTTCGATAATACTTATGGCTACGCTATGATCTGAGAGAACATTATTAGATCCTTGGGAGACATGCCCCATTTCATTAGGGACCTGATGTGTATAGGTATAAGTCTAGATGATCTATGTCCACATGAGAACATTAATTGGTCCTTCGATGGCATCACATGCTATGTCCCCATTTTACACACATTTTATGTTTCCTAAAACCATCTACCTCACAGATATATTTATTTAGGACCAAGGTTAGGGCCTGCGAGTAGCCCATTTTGAGTAGAATTTCGCATTGGATGTGATGGAGGCATTTTTTTTGGAATCTGAGATATAACATGATGTGTTATGAGTAGGTTTCTTCTTTAAAAAATACTCAGAAATTGCTAGTGATCGAGTTTGATCATTTAAGAGATTCCAGGGTCAGTACTCCATGGACGCACCATGGTGCAGATCCCCCATATTCTTTTCTCTTGTAGGTTCAATACTCCACCAAATTATAGAGGGTGCGTTTAATCTATCTTTAGAGTGGCACTCCCATATCATTGAGCTCTAATGGGAAGTAGTTTATCTACTAAATATAATTTTACCTCATATGTGGAGTGTAGTGGAGAGGAGCAGGGCCTCCACTTATGTTTCTATGAGTTACACATAGTGCTTGACATTATAGATTGGACATTTGGAGATTAAGTAAGTCTAATCATTATTAATTGGATGTAGATATTGAAACTTATATCTTTTATATGATTGGGATTTTTTTGAGCATTTATGATATTGGGTTTCCTTTCCCATAATTGACCTATTGGTTGAGCTTAATATTTTATTCTATTTCTTCATTCTTAGTTTTTGGGGTGTCCTAATTAGTATCTTTATACTCACACCTACATTGGATTTTTTTCACACATGTCATGTGTTTTTCATATTATAGATATATTAATGAAGACTTTGGTGGACTTGATATAAAAAGAGTATTGTAGTGTTTAGAGGCATCAGTCTTCTTCAATTTTTATACTTAGAAACTATGAGCTGGGTTCTCTTCCTTATTTACCCTTTCCAAGTTGTTGTTAGGTTGGTACCTCCTTTCTGGTTGGGAATGCATTTTTCCCCTTTAATTTTTTTTATTAACTTTCTTTACTTATATGTTTTTTATAGTGGTTTTTGCATACATTTATTATTCTAAATATGGTTTAGTTTATTATATATTTGGATTGTTTCATGGATCTTGGTCTGTGTGCATGTGTATATGTACTTTAGGTTAAATTATCACATTTCAGTGATATGCTTACTTGATAATTGTCTCCATCCCCTAGACTATTGGAGATAGGATTCGAGTTTCACTATTATCTTATTTTTGGCCTAGTAAGGGCCCCGATGGGTAGGGCCGTGGAAAATTTTAAGTGCTATTTTTTTAATTTTTTTGTATTTTAAATTTTATATTGAGAGCTATGCTAGATAGAGATGGATTTTGGGGTAGGGATATATATGTGTGTGTGTTCTCTATTATATCTATTCTAGAAAACATGATAGAAGATATTTGTGGTATGTTAGGTTTATTATTTTCTACCTACAAAAATAAATAACCTTCCATTTGATCATTAAACTTCATATCTATTGGTTTGATGCATGTCATATGAGATAAGATCAATATTTATCTTCCACTCAATATCATGCCTTATAACATCCTTCTTGGAATGATTTTATGATATTTTCATTCAATTTTTTGAGGAGATCTGTAGTCCATTGAATATTCTCACTTGTTGAGGTACCCACTATTAAAGATTTAGGGTGATAGAGTTCATTTATGAAGCTAGTTTAGACACTTTATGGATTAATTACACTTATTTCGTCAATATATTTAAAGTTAGTTGAAATAGTTTAGGGGCCATGATACATATAAAGATTTTTTCATGTGGATAAATCTAATATTAATTTGATTAAAAAATATCTAATATCAAGAGAAAATCTTTATTTTAGGATTAATATTCTGGTTTAGATGATAAAAAAAGGATTAATTACACTACATCAAAATATTGTGTTGCCTTTTCATTACTAAAGTTGTACTTATAAAACTGAAGATATTTTTTTACTAATTTAGAACCCCATTTTAGTAAATAGGAGTTATAGTTAAACTGGATGAGTTTGTTAAAGGATTATTACATGGAAATAAATAAAGGTTGAGCTGGGTGTTTTTTATATTAAAAGGGTGATAGTGGCTGGTGTAATATAAAAGAAAAAAAGAGGAAGAAGTATAGAAAATTGAGATGTTGAACATAGTCATAAATTAACTAGGGAGATCAGATATAAATTTAATTGAGTGAGGAATTGATTGATATTTAAACCAATTTCATAATGACTGAGTTAGATCTACACCCTCTTTAGAATCATCAATTGAGTTCACCTAAAATAGAATGTTTTTTGATTTAAAAAAAGATGAATATATTCCCATTATTAAAATCCTAAATTATTTTAAATTCATGTTCATGGACTATATTCCTTTTACCTTGTTCTTGAACAAGTTTTTTGGTTGAACTACTTATGGGAAAATATAATTCATGAATTATGAATATCTATTAATTAATCCTTTCATTCTCCTAATAGTTTTTATAGAACTGTTCATGCTACCTTTTGAATCTTTGATTGAAACTCACTCCTAGAAACATTATATAATTGGTTAATGAATATTTCATGCATATTTGTTTTTTCTATAAAAGAGTTTTTTTTCCTTAGTTAGTTAATATTGTAAGACTTAAATGACGGGTACTTAAAAAATTATTTTTAGTAATATTTTTTTTCCTATTTTTTTCTATAATAATTTTTTATACCACGTTTTTATCACTATTTGATTAATTTTCTTATTATCACTTGATTATATATCTTATTTGATAAAATTTTTATTTGGAACTTAATCCTAAATATTAAACATTGTTTGTTCATATTTTTGGAGAGTTTTTAGTCACATAAAAATTTATAGGTATATGTCGCATCATTGTACTTACCTTGAGTTCAACCCTTCATCACTATACTAATTATTATATTATTGTTATTTTGTAAATGATATTTTAAAAATCATCAATTACTGATCTAATCAAAATTTAGAGTCATTTAAAAAAAAGAAAATTAGTATTTTTCAATGGATTTTATAAAATTTCTAGTATTATATTAACTAATTAAACCTTTATAATTATATTGTTACTTGTTAAATAGTTGTAAATTTATTTGTTTGTTTTATGAGAGATAAATTTATTTTTTTTCATTGTGATTGCATGCATACTTGGAAAACACTCTTAGAAAAATCAAAACCTCTTATACTAAAAATATATAGACACCATAACATTTTTAATTGAAATTAAAGGGATGAACTAGAAGATCTAAGTGAGATAGATATTAATAATAATGTCCAAATTCAACCACCTAACATTAGAAATGAAAACTTTGAGAATCCTAGGATTTAGAGTTTCGAATTTGAATTATTTCCAAAATCCCATACATAAGGATTTTTTAAATATTTAGTGAAGGATTTGGGGTGAAGTATAAGCCATTGGGATTTGGAAAAATAATGTTTTTCATTAGTTTCAATAGATACAATATACAGAACTTGATGAAGAAATCTAAAATTGTTCCATGAGAGGGGATCTATTCATATATAATTTATTATTAATTTAAAGTAATAATTACATTGGCTTGATAATTCATCTTCTTTTTTGACCAATATGATATCCCCACTCATAATATCATCATTATAGTAGAAAATATGAATTATGACCCCTTTATTTGTATCCATACAAGCTATATTAATCTTATAATGTCTTTGTTGGTATTCTAGGTGTTATCATGGAGTAACCAAGTGCAACAAATTATATTTCATTGATTATAACAAGAATTATCTCCAGATTGAGAAGATTTTTCTCCTGCTTTATTGATCTTGAGAGAGAGGTGGAAGATTATATATTGTTATTGAGATATTTCTTTAGAAAATTATACTATGTATTTGAGTGAGTCCTCTTATAAGAATCCATGGCATATAAACCATGATTTACCTAAAAAATTATATAAATTTGATTATATACTAAAGGTTAAACAATTAATAATTACAAGGAGGCCCTTTATTGAATTGTTTATTCTAAGTGGATCACACATAAAAAATAATTGTAATAATATATACTTTTTACATTTATAGAACTTGAGGAATAATATTATTTAGTATTGTTATTGGGATTATTTAATGGTCTAGAGGGGGATGGATTGACCTCTTTAGTTTTTTAAAGTTATATTTGTGTTAAAGTAATTATGATATAGAAATTAAAAATATGAATATACATATATATATATATATATATATATTTTAAAATCAATGTAATCATATATATAATCTCCACAATCTCAACTTAAAAGTATGCCACCCACTATAATGTAACATGAATTTTATATGGGAGTCATAGTCCTTTACAACTTAGATTTTCATTCCCAAAGGCACAACCCCTATCCAACCTTTTACACAGTTGGAGGTACAACCCGAAACCTTTCTTTTGAAGTGGTGGTAAAACCAACATTTCCTTCATTTATACCATGGTATAACCAAAACCCTTCCCTTTTACCGAAACAAGGCATAACTTGAGAACATCATTTTCTACCTGAAGGCATAATAAAATTTACCTTTTATAGGTGTAGTATAGCTACACACTAAGGTCTTAATTTTTAATCCAGAAATCATAAACCAAAAATAATGCACACAAAATGATAAAGAAATTACAACACCACAGAAACCAGACTTAAACAATGAAATTTTAAATATCTAGGAATAGATAAATTTTTTCTCATTAAAAATGTGTAATTTTGTAATTTTTTGTTACTAGATTTTATTTTCTTCTTGACCCCTAATTTTATCATCCTTTTTTTGGGTTTTTTATGTTGTTTTTGGAGGTTTTTTGAGTTTTTTAAAGTATTTGGGGATATTAAAGGTTCATGTATGGTTTGGGGAAACCGTGTAGGTAAACCTAGGAAATAATGTTCTATTTATATAGGTTCTGGAGGAGGGTTCATAGTTGGAACATGTATAGTTCAAAACTTATAGCCTCCCCTATAATATTAGTGGCATGTGACAATGGGTATTTTCATGGTTGTTTCATGATATATCAAACCATGTGGCCAAAAACTACACCCTTCACAGTATCCCATAGAGGTGATAATGGCTGGTTCATAGTTTGTAAAACCATGATTACAAATTGGGAAACTCTTCAAGAATCCTAGTGAGGGTGCATGGTTAGGTACATGATTAGTACACATCATGTGGCCAAACCATTAAACATGTTGATGTGTTTTTAACCCCAATTTTTTTAATTAAAATTATGGGATCCCCTTTTCTAAACCAAAACACCTCCTATTCAAACCTAACAAAGTCCTTTGGATTTGGAGGCTCTCAAGAGATTTTTTTAGCCCCTCTAACCCCTTTATTCTCAGATTAATGTTCTGGTGGATGCGATTGATCTCCATCCGATAAGTGTAACCCCTTTGATTTAGAATCATTATATTTTATTATTTTATCTCCTTCTTTGAGATTTATGAATATTCAAGTTATTTATTGATATATATATATATATATATATATATATATTTGCTTTTTGGATTTTAATTCGAGGTTTTTCTTATTCAACTTTCTCATCTTCAACATTCTATTTTTGGTTCCATTTTCATGCGATTGATTAATTTATCATGTGCTTAAACAAAGGATTTTCCATAAGGATTTTATGTACAATTTAAGCCATGATTTCTTTATTGAATTGACATGTATTATCAATTGATTTTATATAAATTGAGTTGATTTTATTTTTAATTTTTAAAGGGCATGGATTTTTCTGAGAAAACCCTTTTTCAAAGTTTTTAATAAATTTTATTAATTTTGAGAACTGATGGTATGAAATGAGAAATTATTTGATGAAATGATGTGATATTTTTTATTGAAAAATGTATTAAAATGAAAGATTATTTTTAAAGGAATGAACTTAACAAAAATCTATGATTTTTTTAAACTGAAATGACTTGTTAAAACTCAAAATTGGGAATTTGAACTATGAACAATGAATTGAATTAAAATTATATATGATTGATTAATTTATTTATTGAAAGGACATGTGAGCCTAAGTAGTTAGTGAGTGATTAGGAAAATCATGCTTCGACTCTAACTCCCTAATAACGAAATTGATGATGGAAACTATACTAAAACATATTTGGTATTATTTTCCCCAATGGGGTATTGATTGATTCTATCCTAATGGAATGTGCCATAGAGATCTGCGAAAAATTTGAAAATTTATAATTGATCGAGTCGTTCAAGGATCTTATATCTAGGAACTAACTAATATCATGGAATACGACCATGATTCTTTGTTAGATTTGATTATTACATGCCAGTTTTTATTGAACTGATTTCTTCATGTCCTTTCTATTTTATGAAAAAGTTAATTTTATCCAAAATTTTATAAACTAGTAATCTTATTGATTTGAAAGGATGTTTTTACTAATAAATTTGAAAAATACATGATATTCATTTTTTTTCATTAAAATTGAAGCATAAATGGTTTATTTATTATGAAATTTGTTATGTAACATTTTGTATAATCCTACTATCCACTTTTTCACACACCCTATACTTTACTTATATAATTTTTAGATTATGTAATTCCTAGTATAAGAAAAGGGAAATCTATACTTATAGGTATCAAGTGTTCTTGATGCATGGGACCTTGGGTGATTGTGGTGACTAGTGGAGTTGGATCCATTCATTGCCTGAAGATTCTGGGTTTCTATTTGGAATGATTTCAAGTCATATTTTTGGATGATATATTACTTTGGGATATCTATATTCTATTGGTACTTTTCTTCTTGAGGGATATTTTAGTATAATGACTTTTTATTGATTGTTTATGCTATTATGTATTGATTGTATGTTATGGGGATAAATCATTCTCTATGACTTCTGGATGACACCTAGGACCTCTTCAAAAACCCATGGGGATGAGGAATTATCTTCAAGTTATGTTAGTTTTGGCTTGGGTATTAGTGTACTAGGTATTTAAGTTGGTTCATGATAAATTTCATGATAGATCTCATCCAAAGGAATCACAAAACAACAGTCACAAGTTGATGTGTATAGTACTCAATGTTCAAGATGATATCTCTCAATTTATAATCTTTTATACAAGGAAATGATTTTATAAATATCTATTTATAAAGAAACTACATTCATTTTATCTTAAAAAACAATTATTCACCTGCACGACAATTTTAGAAACTTAACTGTTGAAGTTATTCTTTTCTCAATGTAGTAGTCACAACTCTCTCTTACTGATAAAGAAATAATTTATATTTTTTCATGTATTTTATTTAATAATATGAAATCAATGAATCATTAAATATTTATATGGATTATCTTGATATATTATAAAAATTTAAATAGCTTGGAAAATATAAACAATGTTCAATAATAACCATTTTAGTAAAATTAAATGAATGAACATTTAATTAAAAAAATAAATAATCCAATAAATATTATTTAAATAATTCCATTAAAATGTATAATTAATCTCCCCAAAATATCAAACTAAATTTTAATTATTAAAAATTTTCAAATAAAAAATCAATATGAATATAAAATAAATGAATATAAACATATTTCAAAATATATTGAAGTATAAAACATTTCAAAGTATCACATGCTTACAATTTATTTCGAATTTTGTAAGATTTATCTTCCTTAATCTGTATAAGATTAATTTAGACATGTATAAGGGTAATTTTACTCTCAATGTTTGAGTAATTTTTCCTACCCTATGTATGATTCATTTCTTTAGACTGTGTATGAGTCATATCTATAGAATTCATTTAGTATGAGTCAATTTGACCAGCATAAGGGTTATTTTGCACTCTATACACAAGTCATTTTATACTTATAAATTTTTTGATCCATGTATAATAGTTTTTATCCTTTTAAGTATTCATATATACTTACATACAAGTCATCATATGAGTCACTTATATACTTAGAAAAAATTTAAGATAACATACTTCATAAGGACGATTCTTTTGTGTAAAAACACTATTCTTGATACTATAATGATCATTCTAAAAGAGTGCAAGGATAATTTTATAAAATCTCAAGTATCATTCATACGTAACCATGAATAAAACAAGTATTATTTATCTTTATAACTATGATCTATATAAACATAAATTTCTATATAAGAATTATTTCACGTTCCATATAGACTATAATTTATATTACAATTAACATCATCAGGATGGATTTATAACTTAATAAGGATGATTTTTTGAAAACCGTTAGGATAATATGAAAGGTGTGTAAGTATGATTTCTTAAATGATCATCAAAATCATAAAAAATTTCAACATGAGTTATATCACAATTAATAAATATATGGATTTTCCTTCCATATCGGTTTCTTATATCCCTAGAAAATGTAAAATATTTATAAAAAATTTGAAAACAAATAGAATAAAAAAACATTTCTTTTAAGTTTTGAAAATTTCAATACTCATGTTAGAGAAAAAAATTGAGCCCTTTTAATTTTAAAATGTGAAAATATGAAATAATGTGTTTGTAATTATCAAAACATAGTTTTAAAATGTATCATGGAGCCACCCTTGAGGGGTGGGGGTGTGAATTGAAATCATAAAAAAAATTAAAGTTATATAAGAGTTAAATTAATTATGTAGTGTAAATTAAAATATGGAAAAATTATTTTGATAGAACTTCATATCAAAGTGATCCTACATCTACTATTCACACTCTCAATGTGAGCGTATGATGCCCACTATAATGTGACCTGAATTTTGAAGGGGATTCATAACCATTCACAATATCCTTTTCAAGAATGAGGACACAAAAAATATCCTACCTTTCTCACACCTAAAGGAACAACCCAAAAAATTCCATTTTAAGTTGAGGAAGAACCAATATTTACTTTTTTAGAATTGGGAATAATCGAAACCCTCACCTTTTACCAGACTAAGGCACAACCCAGGAATTGCCTTTTTTTTACCTAGAGGGACAAAATACCATAATTTTTATTGGGATAGTGTTATGGTCCTAATTTTTCATGTAAAATAATAATCCAAAAATAATTCACATAAAAATATAAACAAATTATAGTACCTTATAAACTATCCATAAAAAATGTAGTTCTAAATATCGATGAATAAGTACCTTTAATATCCTTGCGAATGTATATTTTATGATTAAATTCATCCAAAGGAATCACATAGTATAATTAGACAGTTCATTCATACATATCTATTGATTTAAAACCTTTGATATAAGTCATTGGTTCTGTCAATATCTATTTATAGAGAATATTCATGCATGATATCTTCGAAAATAGTATATCACTTTCATAAAAAAATTTAAAACATAGCCATTGAAGTTCTTATTTTCTCAATTAAGTGGCCACAACTATTTATCATTATAAAAAACAAACTACTTCAGAGTTGTTCATATATTTTCATTGATAATGCAAAATCATTGAATCAAAAAATCTTGATGTTGATTGTCTTTATATAATATATAAATTTACATATCCTATAAAACTGAGATAATATACAATAATATCCTTGTTAGAATTATTAAAATTAACATTAAATTACAATAATAACACTCCATTAAATTCTATTTAAATATTTCCTTCAACATGCATAAATAATATCTTCAAAATATCTAACTAAATTTGAATTTTTATAAATAAAAATAATAAAAAAATCACAGTGTATATAAAATAAATAAATAAAATTATATTTTAAAATATGTGTATGTAGAAAATATTTCAAATTCCCATGTGTGTAAAAGTCATTTTTTTATTGTGAAAGATCCAATTTTCAAATTCTATAAAAGATTCATTTCGATCTACATTAGTGTCTTTTTACTCTCTACATATTATTAATTTTTTCTACTCTACATTCATGTAATTACATTAGGCTATATATGATTCATTTATCTATTAGTTATTCTATATGTGTCAATTTGATATTTGTAAGAGTAATTTTACTATATACATATGATTTATTTCATACTTAGTGAAATTTTTACATATGTATGAGTGATTTTATTCTACACATGAGTCATATAGACTTGGCAATGACTCATCGTATGAGTCACTTCCATATATAAACAAATTATAGGAAAATTAACTTCCTAAGGATGATTATCATGTGTATAAACATCATTCTAAATACCAAAAGATCATTTTAAATGGGAATAAGGATGATCTTATAAAAATTAAATGGGTCATTATTTTATAATAATGATTTGGGTAGGTATCATTTTTCTTCATAAGGATGGTCTACATAGACATCACAGGCTGTGTAAGCATAATTTCATGTTCTATGTAATCACAAATCTTTATAAGCATAAACTTCATAAGGATAAATGTATCATCAAATAAGGATTAATTTTTGAAAACCACAAGGGTGATATATAAGGTTTCTATGTATGATTTCTATTAGGATCTTCTGGTACTTCAAAAATGTCCACATATGAGTCATAACTTAAATAAAATTGAAATTTATTTTTATTCAAATGAGTTCCTTATATCCTTAAAAAATGCATAAATTTTATGAAAAATATATATTAACAACAAGAATAATAAACAACATGTATTCCCTATAAAAGTAGTGAAAATTTCAATACTCACGTGAGAGGTAAAAAGGTGAGGTATTTTTAATTATAAAAACATGAAAGAATAAAGCAAGGTGTTCGTAATTATGAAAAAATAATTTAAATGAAGTGTAAAGAATACACTCAACAAATATATCATATTTTCCTCGTCCTTTTAACATGACTCAATAATCCTCCTCAACATTTATCAATCCTTTAATAATAAATAATTATTTAAATAAATATAATATAATTATATTTTTCATTTAATTAATAAATAAATATTATATTCATTAAAATTGTTTATAAACATTTATTATTAATATTCACATGACTGAAGAAATATTTATTTAATAAATAAAAAAATATTTATTACTTCATAAATAATAAAAAAGTGGTAAACAAGTACTATATATTTTCTAGCTCATAAATAATATTATTTTTATATTTAACTCATGTATATTGTAAACTTTAATAATTAGTGATTGAATTTATGTGATCAATTTAATTTGAATAATTTTTATTCAATGGGTTGATAATAACATCTATTCCAAATATTAAATTCAAATGTAATATAACTAAGATTATATATACCCTTAGTGTGATACCCTCTAGGCATCATACTTATTGGAATTAGAAAATATTGAATAAAGTAAAATATTATCATTTAGAAACATGTTAAATCATCCATTGAGAAAGATGTCAATGTCGCATCAACAATAACATCATATAAACACTTAGTGTGTAATATAATCCCTTGCACATGAGCCTCAACCCAGTTGATGAGGTATCCTTAAGCGCATCCACGAGACCCAGGTTCGAAACCTGGCAAAGGCATATTTACAGTTACTATAACAGGCACTAGGCGGGCACTGAGCGGTACTATAGCAGTTATTGTAGCAGTTTCTATTCGGTACTTAGCAGTCATGAAATATTCACCTTAGCCCACATATTTGGACTTTGAGTCTTTAAGGGCTTCAGGCCACTCAGGCCTTCGGTTCAGTAGGGATTTTAGACCACCTCAAGGCCTTCAGGCCACATGTAGTTGCCCCAGACAGACTCTACAAAAAATGAGCAGCCCCTGAGGAGGATTCAGAGCAGGTGAACTCACTAGAGCAGAACCAAATGGATTGGGAAAGAATGAGAGGGTATGGCTACACCATCGGGACCAGCCTGTGCTTGTATGTGATGCTATCTAGACAACCTTGCAAAGGTGGAGAGCTACCAACACGATGCAAATGCTGGGAAGTGGTAGTTCCTTGTAGTTATAGTCTAGTTGAATTACCTAATACCTTCGGGTCATGTAATTTCTCCCAAGCCTACGGGCACTTTAATCACCTAAAAAGCCTATGGGCCTTTTAAGGGTTCCCCCTCATCCCTTGAAAGGGGGGTTATCAAAAAATAAATAAAAAAGAGGACTTCGGGCCATTCTGGAAATATAATCCCTTTATCTTGGAATCACATCAAGAAGGTTTTATACTTTATATCATCAACCTATATGCATGATTTATATTTTATTGACTTTTTGAAATATAATCATCGATGAACTAACTTGGCCATAAATATAAACATACAACTATATTATAATCAAAGGGATATAGGTATCATCTTCCATAAAATTAGATATGGAAAATCATTTCTTGACTTATTAATTTATCTTCACATCACTTATTTTCCACCCAACATATACCACCATTCTATGAGAATACTTCATTATGGTTTTTTTCAATACATCAAATCAAATGATTCATGATATACGTCAATAATAATCTCTATTATTAGAACCAATATGCACTTAAATAGATATAAATGTCCAATGAAATATATAACATATGAAATTTCTATTGGTGAGTCTATCCTCGTAACCTCCTCTCTAAGAGATTACCTAGTTTGAATTTCACAAGAAGAAGTCTCATACTCTTACTTGTATCCAACACATGATAGCAAAAAATCATATGTGTACCATTAGAAAAATTCCATATAGACCATATAATATATGTTTAAGAATATTGTCACAACATTTATAGGTTCTCATTATAGAATGGGACTAATATAACCCTTTGATGTGACTAATCCTATAAGAAAATTATCATATTAATTTTACACAGATGAAAAAATATCATGCAATAAGATTAATATTAAATGCATTAAATATTCTGATAATCAAAATTTCAACATTTGTTGGTTCTAGGAAACCAACATCAAGAAAATCCCACTAATACTAGAGTTGAATACTAACTAATAACTTGTTATAAATCACATGATAAGTGACTTTATCCTTATTTTCACTTCTATACTTATTACCTTTCTTATATCAGTATTATAAATCCTTCTTACCAAAAATCTTATTCATCTGTCTGGAAAGATTAGCCAACTCAATTTCAGAATGATCATAAGTACTATAATCATATTTCAAAAAAACTTTATTATTTCTTGAAGATATAAAAGTTCTTTCAGGAGTTTGATCTTTAGTGGATAAGGTAGTTGTATCAAAATAAACTCCAACATTTTTTTTTGTTTCTATGCATCTATTTTTAGTATACTCTCATGCTGCATCATGTTTCCAATAATATCATATAGTGTAATATTATTAACCTTTCTTATATAATCAATAAAAGGTTTCTTAGATTCCCAATCATTTGGTATGATATTTATGATTTTATCAACATGGATTTCATCATCTAAACATTTCTCACTAACAGTTTGTATAATATTAATAATCATCAAGAAACTCTATTGTATATTTGCAACATATTCACCAGGTAAGAAATAAAATGCCTGATAGTAATCTCTTAGCACTTATCTTCCAGTTTCAAAAAATTTAGATGTACCAAAATGCGTGACCAAAATCTTTTTCCAGATACTATTTTCATCTTCACAAGATTATATTTGACTATATATGCCTATTTTAATTAAACATAAAAAAGAATTACTAACACTGTAATTCAATTAATATTCATATTTCCTTGATGTTTGATAGTGGTAACTTCCTTATCCGGAATTCTGTAATCTCCAGTGAGCATCACAAAGTTATCAAATCATGTGCTTATAAAAAGGTCTTAATTATATCTCCCCAATTTTCATAGTTATCTCCATAAAAAATAAGATGTCTATTTGGATTGATATTATCTATGGATTTAACATTAAAACATGCTATCTTAAGAGAAAAACTTTCTTTTCCGCAAACATGTTAGTGTAGTAATTTTTATAAACAAAAAATTTATAACAACACTTAACTAACTTGCAATAGTAAATAAACAAAAGTTCAGAAAATATTTGACTAGCTGAAAAGTGCTATGATACCAATTTTTGGATATAAATATGAGTTATATTGATATTAGGATAAAAATAATATGTTTTTCTTGGATCAATTTCAAGAGGGGGTGGAGAGTGAATTGCAGTTTTTAAAATTTTAGTTTAAAAGAGTTTAAACTAAACCAATTCACAAACCTCTTTAAGTAAAAATATTGGATTTGAACATGGCCCTTAGTCCGATTGCCAATGTATTGTAACAAGAATGATATAGATATATGAGAGTATAATAATTGTAATCACATAATATTTAATTATAACAAAGTAAACATATCATATTCATAGAAGATTCAATTATCAAATTAATGTTTATCATATTCAGATACATTATGATAAAAAAATTACAAACAAGTAGTGGAAATAAAAGGATTGTAAGAAAACATTATTATATAAAAAAATATAAGAAAGGATTAGAGAAATTTAAAAAAAATAAATCTCTTTTAACCTTAAGAGTAAGGTTTCCACAAACCCTGGCTAAAGGTATCCCCTATTTTATACTCACAAGAAATTCAACCTTTTCTCAGTAAGGAAAGATCTCGATAAAAATATCAGATTATCTATTTACCTAGCCTTTGTAGAATTCAATCTGAGGGATCAACCCTTTCATACTATCCCCATAATACCTAGGTCAAAATATTGTATTCTCCATATTTATATCCCAATGATCACTCAATTTTAATTATAGATCAGATGAATGATTACAACACAAAAATATTCTTAAAAGGATAACCAGAAAAGGTTCCCTTAAGAAGAAAAAACTCTAAAAAAATTAAAAAAAACTAAGAACAATACATCCAAACTTTTTAATCTTTATATCTCTAATGATAAATTTCAAATGAAATCGATCAACACTATAGAAACTACATAAAACTATTTGAATGACTAAATATTTATTGGAAAATCCCCAATAATCATAATTACTTCCCAATGGTCATATTTCTACAAGTTTTTCACAATGACTTAGCCCCCTGGAACGTCAACAAATATTTTGTAATAGTATGTCCAATGTCATATTGATTTACACCATCACAATGTAATTTTTTTCTTACATTGGAAATCAATTTTCTATATTCAGAATTTAATCTTAGTCTGTCCGATGGACTTCCAGAAAAATTTCATTATGATAATATTTATGAGTATAAGCCCGATGTTTATTGGTTCTGTCATTAGTCTGATTATAAAGATTTTGTTAATATAAA
The DNA here is from genome assembly GCA_963277665.1 of Viscum album. NCBI lineage: Eukaryota > Viridiplantae > Streptophyta > Magnoliopsida > Santalales > Viscaceae > Viscum > Viscum album. The sequence goes on along the minus strand of OY728137.1, from coordinate 296,330,236 downwards.
AGATAAGGAAAAATTTCTTATATCTGATATGATAAAGTTTAATCTGGTGTTTATCGGATCCATACTCATTACGATAATCATAATGAAAGATGTTAGTTTATATTCATGAATACTTTAGAACTGATTCCAAGTATGGTAAAAGATTATGTTTTCTATGAAAACTTTTTAAAACCACTTTGGACATGAAAATTTTCTAATAATGTTTTTAAGAAAGATTTTGTGATTTCAAAAATAAAAGTAATAGAAAATTCATAAGTATAACTTTTGACTCGACACTATAACAACCCATATCTTTGATACACTTTATTTGATGAATAATTACATAAAGATACACTTAATACAACCCCATATGATCTCAAGGATAGTTCCTTTGGGTAATTAGGTACATAGAAAAATAAATTTAAAATGAATTATAGTGATATAAATTAAAACTCTTTATCATTCCCTTAATTTTCTGTGATTTTTTAAAACTTTATAGCATAAACTCATGATGTACATAAGAAATGTGTGAGCTAAAAATTCCAATAAGGAAACAACCAGAGAATATCACAAGGTAAAGTAGTACTTGTGATTCATGGGGCATATCAGGGTAATATTAGAGGGATGATAATCATAAATTTTAACATCAAATCATGATAAACGATTATAACATAAAGATAACATGGGAGTGTGGAAATAATATAAAACATGACATAATACACATAATTCAAGGATAACCACCACGTAATCATAACATTGTGTGACTAGGATAATCTCATATGCACCATATAGGGTATCTCATGAGAAAAAAACATTACCCAATTCATTGGAGGGATATATAATGCTAGTCCCACCCATCACATTCATATCGTGTACATTCATAAGTGTTCCACAAATATTATACAACATAAGTATTTATTTCATCAATTTTAATACCATGATTATAGTGTATGGGTTACACAAATGGAATTACACAATAAATGAATGATAGGTACATCATGGTGAACAACTTTTAGTGGAAATTAGGATTACTATTCACATTGTAAATGTTTGGAATGAAAATCATAGGATAATTTCGATAGAATAATAGGAGTACATAGAGAACCATGGAAAGGTTTGATGAGTGTGAAAGGGGTTTATCAAAATTTGGAAATCATATATATAGAAATAGTGAATTGTAAAAATATATCCCAATATGAACAATTATTAATCAAATTTCATAATATAAACAAGGTGCTTGAATAAAGAGAAAAATATGATCCCTTACCTTTGGAGGGCACTTTTAAAAGACTGGGAGGAGCTTCTTAAGAGCTTGGGGGAACCTTGGGAGGGATATAGAGAGATAGGGAAGATATAATTCATGCTCTATGGGCTTTTAGTGAAGAGTAATGATAGGTTGGGTGGGTTTTATAGAAAAAGAGATAATAATTCTTTATTAATTCCTAAACATAGGTTTTGGACTCTATATGATAAATTAATCCCATAAAAAACCATCCCATGGTTTTTTATCATGGTTTTGTTCCATGAGGATTTAATTTAATTATTTTATAATGATAATAAATTAACTAATAAAAATAATACCCTTGGTTATGTGGAAGTGAGTCATGCTTATAAATAATTGATTTTAAATATATAAAATATAATATAGGTTTTAGAGGATTCATTAAGGGTTTATAAAATTAACAAAATAACTTAAAAAAATATTTTAAATAGTACAAATAATTTTTTTCACGTATACTCTTTATGGTATTTATTATATCACTTTTTTTGATTTTATGAAGTCATAATACATATCGTATATTTATACCATATTTAATTTTTACCCAAAAAAGCGGCTCTCTCAAAAAAAATTTAAAAATTAACCATTGGATAATTTCAATTTGATGATTTTAAAAATAATATTTATTTCATAAAAATTATTCTCTGAATATGAAAATTTACTCCGTGAATTTAAAATATCATTTTTTAAAAAATACAAGTTTTTTGATAAAAATAGTTTTTTGTCCCCTATAGAAATTAAATTTGACTTCATAAAATTATGTTATAATTTATATTTAATAATAATATTTTATTTAAGTATAATTTATTTCAAAATTTATTGAATTCATAAAAATGAGTGTCTTGATTGAAACTATGAATTTATCAAAAATACAATTTGTGTTTCATCATATTGAAATCTAATTTTTATCAAAATTATTATTTAATCATTATAATTTATTAAAAGATAAATATATTCCTTATTTTATTAAAAATAAAAACATATAAATTCATACTATTAGTGTCTATATACATTCATTTATTACACTAGTGAATTCCCTAAGGGTAAGGTGTGTGATGGTGAGGTTTCCTTGGGGTGGTTTGGAAAACATGATTTGGAGCGTGATCAAAATGAGATTAAAATTCTATTTTAAGTGGATTTGATCATGATTTAGTTTCTATAAATCAACTTGGGATTGGTTAAGCGAAAATACTAATGAATCTATCTCCCTAGAAATCTATAAAAAATAGGTTTCATAGGTAAAGATCCTACTGGTTGAGGTCATCTCTTACTTTTCATTGTCAAAATGATTTATCGTAACCCTATACATATAATAATTATACAAACATTTTTTGATGAATATTATTTCAATGGTTATGAAACACAATGGTATTTTAAACCCAACATGATATAACTAATAACTTTCTAAAATATACAAATTAGTTCATGTATTTTCTATTATTTCATCTCTTAAAAAGAAAACTACTCATTTAAAAAGGAAATTTAATTTATAAAAGTTTTTGTTATTACAATCCTTATGTGTTAATATGATCTTAAGGATCTTTTAATCTATATATATGTCACACTTTTCATCACATAGGTAGTGTCACTAAATCATTAAAGTGAGTATCACAACTACTAACTCTAGATCCTGCATTTGGTATTTCTTCTCTTAGATCTTCAACTATCATGAGGCTTATTCTATCACTTTATCATTATATATGTTTATTATACCCAATAATTTATTATTAGAATTTATATTTATCCTATAACTTATACACTTGAGGTTAGTTTGAGTACATGTGTAGTGATTATCCTCTTCTTGTGCTCCATAAAAATTTCCCCACATTCCTCCATCCAGACATACTTTACCCCTTTATGTGTTAACTTAGTTAGTGGGCTTGAAAAGTTTGAGAAATATCTCAAAAATTATTGGTAGTACCCACCAAATCTAAGAAAACTATGGTCTTACATGACACTTGAGTATCTTGAACATTTCTTAATTTCCATTATTTTTGAATATTCCAAAGAAATTCCCTCTATTGGGATCACATACCCCAAGAAAGTGACTTGATTTATCAAAATTTTCACTTGATGAACTCATCATACATTTTATCATTTTTTAATGTCACCAACACAATCCTAAAATTCTACTAATGTTATTACTTACAATTAGATTAAATTATAATATAATCAATAAATATTACTATAATGTTTTCAAGTTAGTCTCTAAAGACTATATTCATAAAATCCATAAATATTATAATGGAATTAGTATGTCCAAAGGGAATCACTTTGAAATATTAGTGTCCATACCTTATATATAATGATTATTTATCAATATATTCCTTCTTAAACTCTATTTAATTATATAAAGAACAAATATCTAACCATGAGAAGTACTGAGATCCTTGAAGTTGATCAAACAAGTCATCAATAATTTATTGGTGATACTTGTTCTTTTTTTGTAATCTTATTGAGCTCCCAATAATCGATGAACAACCGCATTTATCCATCATTTTCTTGAAAAATAGAACCAATTCATGCCAAAGTCATGCAGTAAGTCAAATGAAACCTTTGACAAAATTCTCTTACAGCTGCCAGTTACATCAGGGAAATCATATAAGGGAATTTGGTAATAAGTGTTTCTTCAGGTATAAGATATATTGAGAAATAAACCTTATGATGTGATGGAAGGATGAGAAACACTTTGATAAATAAATCATTATATTCCCTTAAAATGGTAATTTCTTAAAGTTTGAAACTTTCCTTAAACTAAACAATTTGGGAAAAGTATGAATCTTTATGGGGTATCAACACACAAACACACACCCAATTGAGGGATTTTAAAAAGGATATTTATGATCTTCCTTGAATTTTTACTCTATAATGAGATGGTTAAAAATATAGATGGAAATTTCCTTTTCCTATATATCTATATGATATCTATATAACGAGATCCAATCCATTCCCAGTATAGCATAAAATTCCACCAAGGGAAGGATTATAAGATTTTCTAGAAGAATATTACCAAAGATTATAACGTGAAAAGATTCTAATAATTGGGTTATATTTATTGGACAACCATGTTGTTTTATGAATATATCTACTCAAATTAATTTAATTCATGATTCAATAGCTCTTGAAAACATGCAGGATATTAAAGAATTCATAAAACCAAAATCAAATAACACTTTTTCCATTCTTGAGTGAATTGTAAGTGTACCTTGTATGAAATCATTTTTTTACACTTTAGTGGTAGTTATGGAATCATATTTCTATTTCTACTTTATATTTGTTGGTTAATATAATTTATTACACTTAATAAACTATGTTTTAGTGAATTTAATTGTATAGTGACCCTTCTCCCTATATTTGAAGCGTTGAGCCATGAGTGGTGCATTGGGAGGTTAATTCCTTTCCTCCATTCTATTGGATGTATTGTTAATACCTCTTAAATATTAATGTTATTTGTTTCCATATCTCTCATATTTGGATCATTTAATTTTACCATTATGGAAATTTACATGACACTTATTTTCACAATTTTTTTGTGGGTGGTTATATATTCTTTACTTATTTTCATTTGATTCTCTAGCATAAAATTCCATTATTTTATTCTTATATCCATTTCCACAGGACCATTATTCAAACTACATATCTACTTTGAGTTCACATCATACTACTTTATCGTAACTCCCAATATCTTAGTTAGCTACAGCCTCTCAAAAGTGTGGTTTTAAACCAATAAAAGATCTATCTGTTTTTCTATTATTTTTGAAAATAAAAACCAAGGAATATCATTTAATCCTTGTGAAATTTTCCTCATAATCCATTATAGATTCACCCTTATTTTATTTAATCTATCATAATTATCCCTTTATATTTTTAAAGAGTTTTATGGAATTAAATTTTAAGAAATAACTTAATAATTTCTTCCCACTATATTTCATCTATTTCAAATTTTGGTTTGTATTTTTTATCAACACCCCCATTGATTATCCTCTCAATATAAATGGTAGAAGGCTAGATTCACCTTATCCTTCTCAAAATATTGGAGTATAGAAAATATATTTTCCATTGAGTTGACCCATTGTTCTGTAATATATGGATCATAAGATCTGTAAATGTTAGTGGTCATTACCACATAAAGGACATAATAGCTGGTGGATCCTTCTTGGGTAAAGGAAGGAATTCAAAATAGTTTAGGTTATTGTTTATATACAAATACAACCAAGTAATAATCACCATGAAGTTTTGAACTCCACCTCTCATTACATTGGGAATTTCATTCAGACAATCATTTCATTGTCCCTCACACAAGTTATTGGTCTGGTATCTCATGGTTCCTACCATTTTTTTAGAAAAGGTTTTAAGAAAAAATAAGTTAATAAATAGTGAATAAATAATTTTATTTTCATGCACAAAATAGTTCTACATTCACATCTTATTGGATCCCTATTTTTAAAATTTTTCTAAAACAATTATTCTAGGATCATGTAAATTAATCATTTTCTAACTTCAATATAAAAAATTAATTTAGCTATATATCCTTTTTAATGGTTTGTATATATTTTGTTATTAAACAAAATAAATCCCTTGTGAGTGATAAACCATGTGTGAAACATGACCTCTTTGTCATAGACCAGGTAATGATCATGTTAATACCCAATCCTCCCTTTTCAGGGTAATTAACCATAGGTACATCTGTGCAAGATCCACATCCACTTCAATTATCTATATATAGATTTTATTTCATCGAAACCACACAGTCTTAATCACTTGTACATAATAAAACATAAAAAATTATTTAAATCCTTCTTATTTATCCACCTAAAAGATATCATGTTCTCCTTATTACATGTAATCACCTGAGGATATACATCAAAGAAATGGGGAAGTAAAATCCTAGTAATGCGAGGAATAACATGTAAAGAACAAGGTATATGTATCAATAGTACATGGGTGCGCATAATCAAAAATATTATATCATAAACATAGGATCATCATCATAATCACTAAGTAAGAATTTTATGAAGGCATGGAATATGGAATATGCATAATAATGAATCATTATAGCACGGTGGTCAAATACCACCCATGGTTGTGAAAAAAACTAGCATCATGCTCAGGTATAACATACGTTTATAAATCATAACATCACAATTATGAAAAAATATAGAATTATATTCATCTATAATAGACATAATATCATGAGATATATCAAATTACCCAATACATTGGAGGACTATATAATTCTGGGCTCACCCATCCCACTATAAAATGTTCATAATCATGCATTCCATATAGAAATGAAACATATATGAATTATATTGAGGAAATGAACCCATTAAAATGAATGGTTTTCATAAAGGTATTGTAAATCACAATTTCATGAATAACCTTGGTGTTCCCAAATGAATAATGGAAATAAAATTTTGGTGAAAAACATCATAATTCTTTAGTGGAGGATAAATATATGAAGAGGGGTCTATGCAGTATTTTGTAAAATAAAGACTCATTAAAATAAATATTTGAATTTGGGTTAGAATTTTTTTGATAATGTGAAAACATGTATGTACCCTAAAACCGAGGGGAAAGAATATTGAAATGAAAATTTATGAATATTATAGAAATAAACATAATGAAAAAATATAAAAGATGAGATAACACAAAAGGATTTGGGTTTAATAATCCCTTTACCTTAAATCCCATTTTATATCATCACTTTCCACCTCCTTATTAATAATTATAGGTGTTTCTAATGAATTCTACAGCCAACGTGCATTGCCCCAGAAAATTGTGCTTGTGGTCCCTGTTCCTGATTTCTAAAGGCGGGTGAAATTCATCACTTCTTAAGTAATATCTAATCCCTGATCGAAATGGGATGATGGGATATCAGTCTCTACTTCTGTGGATTTCTCCTCAGAATTTGTCACCTATTTTGGAACTCCCTGATAAATTTGAGTCATGTTCCTGAATCTCATTCCTAGTACAATATCTTTGTGAATGCTAGTTTATTTTGTTCCTTTTGTCTAGAAATTCCAAAGGGTCTTGATAGGGCTGAAACCTTTGGTTAGAGTAGATGGTAACTTCATGAATGTTGGGGATCTATGGATTCTTAAACATTGGATCACCTGTATTCTTCCTCATAAGAGGGATTCTCAAGGGTGGGGGAACCTGAGTCATCTCACATCGATCATGGGGAATATTTTTCTAGATGCATGACTCTAATGTTTTCCTTGGAATCCCATGTTTAACAAAGGGTATGATATGAGTTTAACATCCAGTGGATATGGTTCAGACTGATCAGAACACCTATGAAGGTGGATCATATATGCACATCCCTAGAAGGGAGAACCGGGATGTTTTACCAGACAGATGGATCATAAAACCTTATGAGGATAGACCCATGAGTGACATGTCTCATGAATAGAAGATTTCACACCAATAAGGCTGATCTGGACACCACTTAGGGAGAATTAGGGAGGTTTACCCCAATGAGGGGTACACCAGATGGATGGAATAGAATTACCAATGAGAGCAGACTCAGGATGGCGTGTCACTTGAAGATAAGGTTTCACACTATAAAGGATGATTTGGAAAACACTGATGGTGGATCAGGGAGGTGGACCCCAAATATGGGGACACCAAGGTTTACCATTGGATGGGACTGGATCTTAGGGAGACTTCATACATACCCTTTGTATAAGATAGGGACCAAAAATCATGTGGTCCAAAATGGTGATTTGGGGATTACACATGGTTATATTTCCTTCTCAAGAGGGGAACTCTTGGTTGGATGGATATGGATTGTTTAAGTATTATGAATGGTTTGATGTATTGGTGATTCTAGGAGTAGTAATGGGATTAATGGGGCCTATGCTCTTAAATGACCCAAATGGATTCCATGATTTTACAAGGATGTGGTGGCCCGAGTAAAATTAGTAATGGTGATTGGAGTTTACATGTGGAAGTAGCCCAGGTGATTCTATAGAAAAACAGTAGTGAATGGGGATTACATATAGAAGCAGCCCAAGTGCCTCTATAGAGAGACAACAGTGAATGGGGATTATGTGTGGAAGTATCCCAGGTGCAACTATAGAGAAGAAATAGTGAATGTTGATTACACATGGAAGCTTCCCCTAATGTCTTCTGCATGTCTGGCCATGAGGGTATACCATGTGCATTTCATGAGGTAAGATTTTAGTTTAACATCATGTGAATGGACTAGGTGAGTGGGGCTTTTTCATGGAAGCTTCCCATTCAGGATTCCTCATGTCAGGTCACGAGGGAATCCCAACTCGCTGGTGGGTTGAGGCATATGGTTGGCGATTATGCATGGAATCTTCCCCGGGTCATTTTCTGATGGTCACCTCATGATCATGGAATGAGGAATCGAAATATCAGCACATAATTCATCTTGTGTTTATCCCAGGAGGCATCTTATTATTGAATTAAAGGTCATGCTATAGTTTAAGTTCATAGAGTGAGGACTATTGGTGTCACGACCCCTCCTCAGGGCCCGTGTCGTGACTACCCCAGGCCCGCCTTCTATAGGCTAGGGGCTGGAGACTAGCACCAAAGGCGTAAATCCTGAAAAAAGGGACGATATTGACTTTATAGAAGTAAACAAACACAATAGAGTATGCAACAGAAGTAAACACTATGTAATACTGAATACAAAAGTAAGTGCTGAAAAGTAAATGGGCCAGTATACAAACCCAACTGTAAAGTATAGTACAACTGAAAAGCAAGTAAAACTGCAGTAAATTAAAAATAGAAACTCCTGAGTCGTCCTACGGGAATCCCACCTGAAGGGTGTGTACAAATAGTCTCCTCACCACTTTGGGTCCATCCGTCTGCCCTGTGTATGTCTCATCAAGTGGTCCACCTCCGGGTACCGTCCAACTCCACAAGTCCCTACCTCAATCAGTGCTGTCCGTCGTCTGCATCCAACACAACGTAGTGCGAGCATAGCCCGTGTAGGGGTGAGTATAACGATGCTCAGTAGGGACCCCGAGACCCGCTAGGTCTCACAATATCCACTAAGGATAAACAAGAAGTAATATACAAAACACGGTGCATCAACCAACCCTACTTAGGTATATGCCCATACATATACCTAAGTCTTTAATCCAGTTCGTCTCCAACTCTCGAGCTCAAGCGCAACCCAGTATACACAGTAAAGAAGTCAATCACATCGATGATAATGATTAAAAGTCAAGACTCAGCTCACACAAGTATACATCTTTCGTATAGCGGTAGATATGATCAGATGTAGTCACTGATTCATCTAAGCTATCGGACCCACGTAGGATATTAGACCAGCTAAGATGTCGAACCCATGTATGATACTAGACCAGCTACTCTGTCGGACCCATGTATGATACTAGAACAGAAGTCCAAATGTCGGACCCACTTAGGATACAAGTACAGTAGTCATCACTTTCGAACCCACATAGGATTCTAGTACAATTGTTTTCGTCGTCGAACCCACGGAGGATTCCAGTACGATAGTCATCACAGTCGTAGCCAGCTCTAGGGTTCCCGCTCACAACATACTCGATTTCAGGAGGGTCTGCTCCTCGAGCCAAGGGGTTGATACATCAACTATCATGAAGTACAGAGTTGATGCATCTCGAAGTTATATCTCCTAAAAAGGAACTCAATGTGACAGACGACGCGTCAATCGGACACCCGGTCTGAGAGTTATTGGTTTTTCCATTCTAGGGGCCTGGTTGGAATTATGCTAATTCCAAACCTGGACATTTTCCAAAGTTGTCTAAAACTCACTTAGAGTATCTAAAAAGGAACTCTCCCTCGCGAGGGTTCTAGTGTCGTAGACGGCGCGTCGATCGGAGGCACGGTCGTGAAGTTATTCGCATTTAAGTGTAACGGGCCTGGCCAGTTAAGCCCGGTGGGCTGGTGGGTCGGGTTGACCTGGTTTTGGCGGGTCTGACCCGGTGAAGCATGCGGCCTGGCATGGCAGGGTGCGACGCGGCCTGGCATGGCGCGGCCCGACCTAGTGGGGTGCGGTCCAGCCTAGCCGACCGCGGCTCAGCCTGGGTGGCCGAGCGATGCAGGGGGGGCCCACTTTCCCGAACCGGTGGCGCCGAGCGACGCCGCCCTCCTATCTGGCTGGTCGAAGCCGATGGGTATTCCCGGTGCGAGTGGCCCATGTGGGACTCTCTCCTACCGTGCGACACCTGTGGGTGCTGCGACCTTCTCCAACCCAGCCGGCCAATGAGCCGGCCGGTTCGCCCAGCGAAGTGGCCCGTGGAGCACGGGCCACGGTCCTCCGCAGCACGGTGCCCCTTGTGGCGCCACAGTCTCTTCGGTCCGGCCAGCTTTAGCTGGCTAGTTCTTCGTCGGCCGAGCGGCCCGTGGTTGCAGGTCGCGGTCTTTCCCTCTTCGCGGGGCACTCGATGCCGCGGTTCTCTTCGGTCGCTGCCACCTTATCCGTCACTGTCTCCATTGAAATAAAACGAGGATCAACGGAGGGTCGTTGGGCTGTGTTCGTTCAGCCCGCACCCTCCGAGTTAGCCTGTATCAAAAGGCCAAAGATAAAACATGGTTTCAATGAGGTACTAAGAACAATTTTATTCAATTAAAATTGAAGAAAACCCCCTACCTGGAAATAAGGTTCGTTCATAGACGGAGTCGCGGGAAGGCAGCATCAACTCATTAACGTTGGGAAAGAAGGGGCCAAGGATGGAGCATCGTCGGCGTTCCTTGTAGGTGGCTCCTTCTCCTTTGGCTTGGCTGAAGATTGAAGGAGATGATCATCATTCTTCGGTGGTTCTTCATCGAAAGAAGAACTCTATTCTTCTATTTCTCGAGAGCTCTCCCAAAATTCTCTCAACACAACGAGTGCCAAAATAAAATAATAGCTAAGGATATTATTTTATTCACACACGAATTTTCAATAAAATTCGAACAGTTTAATTAATTAATTCTAGATCAATAAATTAATTAAAAGTTGCTGGTAAAATTTAATAGGGAGAGAGGGAGGTGAAGAGATCACATTAAAAGGGGAGTTGTCAAATTAATTAAGGGGGGTGTTAAATGGGGGGTTTCAAGGGATTTGAAGGGAGGTGATAAGTTAGGGGATCATGCGGACCCCACCAACTTTAGTTATATCCTTCCATGGGAAGTTAGGTGGGGTGTGGGCCCCACCTCCAACTTCCCTTTGGAGGAATTGACCTCCACTTAAAATAAAATTGTAACACAACAATTGTATTTAAGTCTTAATGAATCCCCAAAATTTAACTACCATATACGACAAAAAGAAACTGCGGTAAAGGTCCCCATAAGAGAATACCGGCACTGCGAGTACATTGATGCCCTTGTATTTCAATTCCGAGTACCGGTTTAAAAGATAGAAAAATCGGAATGTATGTTTACTGAACGTACCTGAAAAAAACTTCATAAATTGATTCCGAGCACACCGGGCCTCAGAATCAAGTGTCGTAAAAAAATGCAGACTCGTAAAATTCCAAAGTATTTAAGAAAAAAAATTTCCTTAAATTTCTGGGTCTTTAAATTACTCCCAACTCAGGGCTTTACGTCCCTATAAAGCTACAAAAGATAATAGGGAAACAAATGGGGGTATTGAGCTCGCATCTGAGCCTCCCGCTCCTAAGTGATCTCCTGGAGGTTCTCGTGCTTCCAGAGAATGCGCACCAGAGGAATCGACCTTCCCCATAGGACCCACTCTTGTTGATCTTAAATCTCCACCGGGACCTCCGTGAATGTCACCCCATCATCTATTTTCAGCTCCCCATGATTGATGATGTGGATCGGGTCGTGCACGTATCTCCTCAGCTGAGATACGTGCAAGACATCATGCACCTGATGCAACTGAGGTGGAAGGGACATACGGTAATCCACCTCACCTACTCTGCTAAGGACTTGGAAAGGTCTGATGTAATAAGGAGATAACATGTCGCCCTGGACAAATATCCGTAGACCTTATCGAGGTGAGACCCGTAGGAAAATGAGGTCACAATCCTCAAACTCCAGGGGTCTCCGTCTTCTATCAGCATAGGACTTCTGTCTGCTCTGTGTAGTCTTCATCTTCTCTTGGATGATCTGCACCTTCTCCGTCGTAGCCTGTACCTTCTCTGGTCCTACAAGTGCTGACTCCCCTAGGTCAGTCCAGCACAGAGGTGATCTTCAAGGTCGGCCGTACAATGCCTCGTATGCTGCCATCCCGATGGTGGAGTGGTAACTATTGTTGTATGAAAACTCCACCAAGGGTAGGTGATCCTCCCAACTATGACCAAAGTCGAGGACACATGCACGAACAATTTCCTCGAGAGTCTGAATGGTCCTCTCTGTCTCGCCATCCATCTGAGGATGGAAGGCAGTGTTTAGATGTAGCTGCGTCCCAAAAGTCTCCTGTAGCCCCTTTTATAGTCAGGAAGTGAAACGAGCATCTCGATCGGAAACGATAGACAATGGAAAACCATGAATCCGTACGATCTCCTAAACGTAGAGGCCTCCAAAGCTCTCTACTGAGCCTTGCTCTCTGATCAATAGGAAGTGGGCTGACTTGGTGAGTCGGTCTACGATCACCCAGATAGAGTCGTGCCCTATGGATGTACGTGGAAGCCCCATCATGAAATCCATGGAAACCCGTCCCACTTACACTCTGGGACCTCTAAGGATTGTGCCAAGCCTACTGGTACCTAGTGATCCGCCTTCACTTGCTAACAAGTGAGGCATCGTGAAACGAAATCTGCTATAACCATCTTCATAATCGGCCACCAGTGCTGTCGTCTGTGGTCCTGATACATCTTCGTCACTCCTGGTTGTACCGCTGGAGGGGAAGTGTGAAAATCCCTCAACACTTCCTCATGTAGTGCAACAGGTACCATAGTACGTCCCCTGAAGAGGATGATGTGCTCCCCTCTTTCAAAAAATCCATCAGGTGCCTACCATGTGGATATCTGATCACGTCGCATCTCACAGTTAACGTTCCCACGCTGTGGCTCCCTGAATCCCTGAAGAAGTGGAGGAGTGACTATGAGAGACTGAAGAAAAGTTGATCCATCTATATCCACAAAGTATATCTATAACGCGGCTAGCTGCTCCATCACATCTCCTAGCAGCTGAATGCCCGATCTCTTGCTGAGAGCATTAGCTACAACATTCCCCTTCCCAGGAGTATATATTATCTCAAAGTCATAGTCCTGGAGGAACTCAATCCAATGTTGTTGTCTCAGGTTCAGGTCCTTCTGCGAGAAGATGTGCCTGAGACTCTGGTGGTCAGAGTATACTGTAAAGCGCTCTCCCATCAGATAGTGCCGCCACATCTTCAAGGTGAAGACCATTGTTTCTAACTCTAGGTCACAGGTATCATAGTTCTGCTCATGCTGTCTCAACTTCCATGAACCATACGCGATCACTGCTCGCTCCTGCATCAGGACACACCTGAGTCCGGTCCCTGATGCGTCGCAATAAACTATGTACCCTATGCCCTCCTCCGGTAGCATCAAGATGGGTGCACTGGTCAATATTTTCCTCAACTCTTGAAAGCTCTACTGGAATCTATTTAACCAAACTAAGGGTTTCCCCTTCTTCGTCAAAGATGATAGTGGTGCTACAGCTCTGGAGAAGTCTGGCACAAACGTAAGTCTGGCCAACTCCTGAGTGATCGACAACTTCCTCTTATGATTGATTCCATTCTGTGCTGCCTAGGTTTTCCTTTTCTCCGACCAAGGAAAACTTCATCCCAACATTCTAGATATACCACAACCTTTTTGCCTAATACAATCAATCTATTTATGAACTGTGGTTGCCCAGTCTATACCCAAATTTACGTCGTAAGGCCTCGACGCTGCCACCAAGAGGTTCCAACTGAATCTCTCGCCTCATGGGTCGTATCACACCGTCGGTGTAAGTGTGATTATCGAGTCTCCTCTCCAAAGGTATCTCTAGACGTGAGGGTCAAGTCAAAAACTTAACCAGAAACTCAAGGTTTGGGAAAAGATTCGTGGAAGGAATGATTGGTACCTATGTCTATTGATACGACAGCTAGTAGTAGACACGTACCTCAAATCATTCTTAGAGCCCTTGGGTCACACTCCTTGACCGCATGCAACTACTCTCTTCCCCTGCCCTCCAGCTTCATGAGCCTAGCAGGGACTACAAAGGCGGGTGGTTGTAACATGTCGAAATTTTCACCACCTCATGCTTCTCTCCTTGCTTTGCTTCCACGTCTGCTGCCTTGAAGATTCATCAGTCCTTAACACTTCCTCTTCACGAAACATTTTACACGCTCAAGTCTCTAAGAATGATGTCAGTTTCATGCTTTCTAACTGTTAACATTCACTAGCTGTATCCGCTCATCCAATGAAGATTCAACCACAAAGTTTCTCTCTAGCACCCAAACACAAGTAGGAATGCATAGAGGAAAAAAAATGCTGGCTCGGATATACTTAAACACACCTCACTCAGAGTTACGATCTCTAAAGCACCAATCGTATCATATTCATCAAGTACCAGAAAATATCGGTATGCCTCGATGAACACTCAGCTACCGACACGTCATCCTGCAAAAGCTGTATAAGCTCTAGAAAACACTCAACCACCTCCTCAAGCTAGTCCTCAGCCACATGTGGGTCGGGCTCGCCTTAGAACTTGTGGGATATCCGGTGATGAAACACATGTAAGGAACTAAGCCTACAAGTGTCCTCTACCGGTACCGCCGGTAGTGTCTGCTGACCAATGAGCAGTGATATAGTAGGCACACTGCCCGAAGATACCATCTCAGAAAATGGTCTATGTACCGAAACTTCATCATTACGCGGACCATCGGCATGGTCACTCACTATAAAAGACTTGTAGATAAGATCAAAATCTTCTCTACTAGTGTCTCAACTAGGTGGAAAACTCCAGTAATTGCCTCCATCCAGTCCTCTGCTGCCTGCGAATCTATCTCGCCTCGAATCTCGGAGGCCACTACTGCTGGAACTCATGCAACGTGCTCTGTCGGTGTGCACAGTCTACTAGTACGGATGGTGGCATATGCTTCCCAATGGGTGGGGGTGCTTCTGGTACACCACCCAAAGGTGCCAACATAGTAAGAGGGCCCTGCACCAGAGCCTCATCTCTCGGTGGGCCGTCATCTTGTACTCTCTCTCGGGAACCCTAGCTGGCTGTCTTCATAGCAGCATCCCGATAAGGAACAGGTGCGCCATAGTAAATAAGTTATACCTGGTGAGATGACTCAAAGATACCACAAAAGAAAATCTTGAAATACACATGAAATTAGTGTTTCCATGCACTGAGTTGGAAATCAAAGGTTAGGGTCCTCGTGTATGGATACGCCAGCCGCCACACCAACACTGGAGTCCCTGGATTAAAAACCATACTCAATACTCTTAACACTATTGCTTCATAGAAAATAATGATCAGAGTCCTTAGTTTTGCAGTAAAACCAACTCCTCTGATACCAATTTGTCACGACCCGTCCTCGGGGCCCGTGCTGTGACTACCCCAAGCCCGCCTTCCATAGGCCAGAGGCTGGCGACTAGCACAAAAGGAGTAAATCCTAATAAAAGGGAGGACATTGCCTTTATAGAAGTAAACAATCACAATAGAGTACAGAACAGAAGTAAACACTATGTAATACTGAATTCAAAAGTAAGTGCTTAAAAGAAAATGGGTCAATATAAAAACCCAACTGTAAAGTACAGTACAACTGAAAACCTAGTACAACTGTAGTAAAGTAAAAACTGCAACTAATGAGTCATCCTCTGGGAATCCCACATGAAGGGTGGGTACATATGGTCTCCTCATCACTTTGGGTCCATCCGTCTGCCTTGTGTACGTCTCATCAAGTGGTCCACCTCCAGGTACCGTCCAACTCCACAAGTCTCTACCTCGATCAGTGTTGTCCTTCGTCTGTATCCAACACAATGTAGTGCGAGCATAGCCCGTGCAGGGGAGAGTATAATGATACTTAGTAGGGACCCCGAGACCCGCAAGGTCTCATAATATTTACTAAGGATAAACAAGAAGTAAGATACAAAACACGGTGCATCAACCAACCCTACTTAGATATATGCCCATACATATACCTAAGTCTTCAATCAAGTTCGTCTCCAACTCTCGAGCTCAAGCACAAACTAGTCCACACAGGAAAGAAGTCAATCACATCGATGATAATGATTGAAAGTCAAGACTACATAGGTATACATCTTTCGTATAGCGATAGATATGATCAGATGTAGTCACTGATTCATCTAAGCTGTCGGACCCACGTATGATACTAGACCAGCTAAGCTGTCGGACCCATGTAGGATACTAGACTAGCTACTCTATCGGACCAACGAAGGATACTAGAACAGAAGTAAAAATTTCGGACCCAATTAGGATACAAGTACAATAGTCATCGCTGTCAAACCCAAGGAGGATTCTAGTACAGTTGTTGTCATCGTCTAACCCATGAAGGATTCCATTACGGTAGTCGTCGCAGTCACAACTAGCTCTAGTGTTCCCGCACACAGCATACTCGATTCCAGGAGGGTCTGCTCCGCGAGCCAAGGGGTCAATACTTCAACTATCACGAATTCCAGAGTTGAAGCATCCCAAAGTTCCTTCTCATAAAAAGGTACACAACACGACAGACGGTGCATCAATCAGACGACCGGTCTGAGAGTTATTGGCTTTTCCATTCCATGAGCCAGTTGGAATTATGCTCATTTCAAACCCGGCCATTTTCCAAAGTTTTTCAAAACTCACTTAGAGTATCGCAACAAGACCGATCCCTCTCAAGGGTCCTAGTGCCGTAGACAGCACATCGATCAGACGCACAGTCGTGAAGTTATTCGCATTTAAGCGTAACGGGCCTGGCCCGTTAATCCCAGTGGGTTGGTGGGTCGGGTCAACCCAATTTTGGAATGTCTGACCCGGTGAAGTGCGCGGCACGGTTCGGCCCGGCGGGGCGAGGCCCGGACTGACCGAGCGGCTCGGCCCAGGTGGCCGAGCAATGCGGGGGAGTGGGGGACCCACTTTCCCAAACCGGCAGCATTGAGCGGTGCCACCCTCCTTCCCGGCCGACCGAAGCCGACTGGTCTTCCCGGCGCGAGTGGCCCATACAGGCCGCTCTCCTCCCGTGCGGCACCTGCGGGTGTTGCAACCTTCTCCAACCCGGTCGGCCGATGAGCCGGCCAGTTCTCCCACCGAAGTGTCCCACTGAGCATGGGCCGCGGTCCTCTGTAGCGCGGCGAACCTTGTGGCACCGTAGAATCTTCAGTCCGACCATCTTTAGCCAGCCAAACGGCCCACGGTTGCGAGTCACAGTCTTTCCCTCTTCGCACGGCACCCGGTGTCGCGGTCCTCTTCAGCCGCCGCCACCTTTTCTGTCACCATCTCTATCGAAATAAAACAAGGATCAATGGAGGGTTTTCGGGCCATGTTTGTTCGGCCTGGGCCCTCCGCTTTAGGCGGTATCAAAAGGCCGAAGATAAAACATGGTTTCAACGAGGGACGAAGAACAATTTTATTCAATTAAAATTGAAGCAAACCCCCTACCTCAAAATAAGGTTCGTTTGTGGACAGAGTCACGGGAAGGCGGCGTCAACTCGTTGACGTCGGGGAATAAGTGTAGAGACCCAATCTTGATATACATAGACATTACATTACTTTTGAGTAATAATTAATACATGACCAAAACCAACACTCAAGGATCGTAATAGTTAGGTGTCTTTGGAAACTCAGAACAAAATCTTCTATTCATTGTGAAAGATCTTCAACATCTTCCATAAATATCTTCCCCTTTGGTTTTCTTACCTAAAACTTTTCTTTATATCATAGGGAAAAGAAAACATATAAAGGGTGAGATCAAATGATCAGTAATGGTAAGCATGGAGAGAATAAAACAAACCATATACATTTGGACTTAAAAACATGAACATAATGTTTAAACATCAATATCTTTAGCAATGACATAAAACAGAGAAGTACATAAGGCATAGATACATCAGTCATGATAAAATAGCATGGGAATAAAACATGTAATTGTGGAAATCATTAAGCACATGATATGATTTCCATAATAGCCAAGGCATTGCTGATAATACCATCTTAGTGGACAAAGTCCCTTTTTAAATAGAGTTCACTCCTCGTTCCAGTCCTTTATTACTGAACCAGATTAACTTACCCTTCCATAAGTGACTTTCTCATGAGATATAAATCCTTACCCAATGAATTGGAGGTAGATATAGGTTCCACCCATCTCATATTGATATCATTCTTACGTGTGCCACAACATAAACATAAGTCATTCATCATAACCCAAAGAATAAAATGGGTTTCATAAACATCATTCCATCGTAACATAATCCATATAAAAAAATGGATATCATTTCATCATAAGAAAAGTGAAACCTTGTAAATCATAGAGACATTATACTTGAAACATACACATATGAAATAATTCCATCTTATATGGAAAATGCTTTTGATAAAACACTTGAAATGAATTCTTGAGGAAAATATCCTTTCTTCTTCAAAATCATTTTCTTTTCACAAAATTCCATGCAATTTTAAAAGAAAAGGATTTTGTTGAAAATATTCATTAAATCTAGTATATTAAGCTTCATGAAAATAAGGCGTTATGAAACCATGAAAATCCGTTCATGCCGTATAAGTAAAAAAGCATTTTTCTCGTACTTTTTCCGGAAAAGTAAAAAAGTACCTCGTATGGTAAACAAAAGAAAGATTCCTTAAATACCATGTAGTAAAAGTCAAAAATGGGTAAAATTTACTTTAAACATACATGAAACCATTTTTAGAAAACAGGGACATGGATGATAAATATAACCCTAGTAAATACTTACGAATAAACAATCTCAGATAAAAACGAGATTGGAAAAGTTATCCGTTACTTTAGGTTTGATATGCTTTGTACGTATCCGAACCTCCTGTATAATGATTTAAATAATTTCATTTACTTATTACAGAATCATATTCATTGTTATGATATCATATATGGTCACTTATGAGTTTATATTACCCGTTCTTTTGTAAATTCCATGTTAAAGAAGCATTTTGGGTAAAATCTTTTCATTTATCATACGTGTTTTGACATGTTGTTCTTGATATTATTACTTATATCCTGATTTACTTAATTCAATAATGTAAAACATGATTTATATATAATATATATTCAGTATATAAATGGAATGAAATACGTCGTTCATGGAGACAGTAGGTCGTGCGTACGCATGAATGCTGTTTTCGTTTCCTTATTGAATTAAATGGAATTAATTAAATGAAACATATATGTACATAAATACAGTATCATTATTTTGTAATATATCTCATTATTATTTATTATATATACTTTATAATCATACTTGAATGGTTGATCATAGAAAATTAATCTCATCGCATTCGTGGAGACGGTAGTCCGTACGTACGCACGAGGGATGATATCATTCCCATGATCATGGAATTGTATTAAAGTGTATGTATAATATTTTATAATCAATATAAATTTAAAATAATCATATATAGTTATTTATTTACACCATTATACCCATCCAAGTAAGGTGGTGGTGGAAAATAGATTACACCACAGCGTGGAGATGGTATTCCGTATGTACGCACCCGCGGTGATTTCGTTTTCCGTAGGATGGATAGAAGATGAAATTGTTTTGTTTTATATTTATAATAAAATATCAGTATATGAGTGATACTTATGTTATTACTTCATAATGAAACAACTAAAGAAGAAGAAGTAGAGGAAGAAATAAATTGGAATGAATCGGTAAAGGATATTACCTCTTCTTTGACGCGCCTCTTTTTAACCTCCTCTTAAGGCGCTAGGGTTGGTCTTTTGAAGAGACCCGAACCTCTATAATGTTTATAGGGAATATGATAAGGGAAATGGTTAGGGTTTGGCCGAGATTCAAGGCTCAAAAGGGTGTGAAGAGAAGAGGGAAGGGGTGCCCTTTTTATAAGGGAGGAGAGGGGCACCTTTGAAAAATATATATTATTTTATAATAAAGTCATATTCGGTTTATAATAGCTCCAAATTGATTTATTTAGAATATAAAGTGGGGATGGGTCTACATAATCTCAACAAATAGGTTTTAGAAATGTTTTGGTTACTATTTTAACCTTATCATTTAGATTTAACTCTAAGTTAAATAATTTAACCTTTACTGTGTTTTCTTGTTTTCTTACACTATATGGTTAATAAACATACACTAACAAGCCAAAAGAACCCCAAGTGGTTCATTATTAATATATATATCCTTATTTAAGTCATTTGGCCAAACCTTAGATTTTTAGGAATTAAATAACAATTAATAAAATAATATTTTTTTTAAAAACTATTTTATGTCAATTTTGACACTATTTGGTACTTGATTTTTGTAAAAATCATAACAGAATTATTAGTTCAAAAAAGTTAATTAAATAAATAATAACATGTCATATTAACATATAAAATTATTGTAATTTATAAAAAGTCTCAAATTACATTTATTTGGGTATTTATAATATCAATTATGTTAATATTTCATAAATAAGGTAATTACTGCATCATCATTGTGTCATAAATAAATTAAATTATTTAATGTCTAAAAATTATAAATAAAATACCATTATGTATGAAATATTTTTATATTTCTAATTAATATTTATAGTGGAATTTATCTTATTTATAACCCTATATTAAAAATGTTTTAGTTATTAAACTTTGATTTTAACTATTTTAACTCTTCTTTATATAAAATAATAATAAGTGTACTAATCTAATCCAAGTGGACCTAAAGGGTAATATTTTATTCCTAAGGTTTTTTTTTGGTCTAATTAAACTTATACAATAGAATTAGGACATGTTTTATGGTAATAATAATATCATTTTTACCCTTAATTACCCTATTTACTTTTAACCGTGGTAAATAAAAGTAAAAAGTTACCATTCTCCAAAAATTATTATTATCATATTGAACCAAATTTTACTCCTTGATGTTAACCATGTCTCTCAGATTTTCGGAATTCCACTCACAGAAGCGGTAAAATTATGTTTTTTGTAAATTTTCAAATTCTCCTAGGAGGTGGGTAAAAGACGGTGAAAAGTTCTATAAAATTTTTATATATCTAAAATTATTATAAAATGACTCAAATGAATTACATTGAACTTATATAGGTATTATGTATCAATTTTTACCTAAATTAAATTTAAATAAAATAAATAATTATTTAAATAAAAAGTCTGTTTTTAAATAGTAACCTAGTGTTTTCACTATTCATCAAAAATTAAAAGTTTTCAGAAAAATACCAAAAATTCACCCAAGGCTAATTTTGATATTACAAATCCAAAAATGAATTCCATTTTGAAAGATAAAATTTATAAAATTTCAAAAAGTGGGTATTACTATTCATAACGGCTAGTTCATAATAGTATTATAATAATATCTCGTTTAGTGAAACTTGGTATTGCGTACTACACACGCTATCGAAGAAGGTCTTGATTGAGTGTAATTTAAGCCAAGTCAAGGCTGCATGTAGTGAAATATCCGTTTGGTGTTGCGTATAAGATAATCAAAACTTATTTTATTTATACATTAAACAAAATTTATACTTAATGTTGCGTAGAATAATTTCTACAAAATGAACTTGAAATTGTGTGTAACACGAGCCAAGAATAGTGTTGTGTATACTGCAAGATAATACGGTGTTTCATATAGTACAAGATAATCTTGGTGTAGTGTATAATAGAAGACATCAAAGAAATTAAAAATAATATATCTCATAAAATCTCGGGGTGATACATTCTACCCCCCTTAAAATGAATTTCTCCCTCAAAATTCATCGAGGTTATAAATGGTTTACTACTTGAAAGTTTCTTTCATAGAAACCCACATCATAAAAAGAAATACTAAAACATCATTTTAATAAGGGAATTTAGAATCATAACAGTCACCCAAAGTAACTCAGCACTGGGTTTCCACATAGGACAACATAGGTGAAAATATGGATATGGAAGAGAAATATAACCATCAACTTCTGATAAAGAGTGGTAGAGGACATGGATATGAAAAAGACAACCATCAGACAACTATACATTTGTGATGATCTAAGGTACCATCTAATTCATGAGATATAAGGGCACTAGGACAACATTTTTGGTTTTCAAGATCATTTCCCTAAAGTTTAAGAAATTTGAATTAGGAGAAATACTTTCTTGATTTAGGTAAAATCTCACTGTTGGTCGTTCTTTGGACAATTTCCACTTCTTCTCTTAAAGAAATGAAGTTGAATTTGTCATTCGTGAAGTGTTAGCAGATCATGTGATAGAATGATGAGTCATTACATCTGTCTCAAACAAAAGGATAGAAAAAGTTATTAAATATACATAAGTCCATCTATAGTGAGATTGGACTTATACTTCATATATAATACCACTTAATATAATAAAACTAGTTTCTATTAAGCAGAGATTTCCTGTAGGCCCGTGGTAGGTGATAAAGTCCTGTCGCACTTCGGTTGTGGGTTTGATTCCCACAGCCTTGTCCGACGCGACGGGTTGTCGTCCGTCCTGCAGGTTGTCCTTTTTCTATAACTAAATTATTATAAAATTCCATAAATAATATCGAAAAAAGTTCTAGCCTTAAACAATACTGACTTATGTCCAATATAATTTATTCCAATTTTTAGGCTTATCCAAAATACTTCTGTCCAAGCTCATAGTATAAAGAAAACAATTACTAGAAATGTCATCTTCCGAGCATGTGAATACCATCATTTATCCCCCATATATCATACGATATATCTTGTTGGTCAAATTACGAACATGTGATTACCTTAATCATTTATTCTCTTGAAAAATGAATACCCATTGACCCTTAGTGAAAACATGAATGCTGTCAAAATTTAACACATTCCACATACCAAAATCCCAAAATTTCTATATACTCAAACCATGATATAACTATGTCCTTATATTAGTAATGAGCTCATTTCATTTTTTCTTTATCACTTAATTATGTGCATATCATCTTCTTTCCAAAAATATTTCAATCACTTTTCATGGTTACCGGTACAATATAATTATTGAAAACCAATACATAGATATTCCAAAATTCCACGATGCCATAAATGAGATTCCATGATACTATTTTGAAATCCCATTACATAAACACTTAATCATTACACAACATAATTTTCATACTCAACATCACAAATAGTGATCGCATGTGACTTCCCTTTATCCTTTTCCTTAAGAGGTTGCTCACATTGATCATCATTAACCCTTGGATTAGATCATTTATTAGCATAATGCCCCATTTCCTTGCACTTGAAGAATTGAAGTGTTGGTGGTGCGTTCTCTACAATCTTTTATTTATTTACATAATTAGAAACCCTTTTTCCATTAATTTGACACTCAGCTGCTCGATGACCTTCTTTTCTAAACTTAAAACATTTTCTAGTCCCTTTAAGACAATCTCCACCATGCTTCTTTCTACACTTTGAGCATAAAGAAACATTCAAATTCTTTTCAACATTATTCTGATATTTCTCCTTGAACTCCATCTTTCTTTTCTTGTCAAAACCATGAGATGGATATGTAACACCAAATTCCATTTCTACCTTAATAGAACAACACACAATTTCTTCATAGCTACTGAAGTCTCTTATAGGTAACGCCCTTAGAAGACTTGGTTTTAAGCCACTGAAGAATCGATCAACTTTACTTTCAGGTTGGGTGATAAAGCCAGATGCATACCTTGAAAGCCTTGTAAAATTTTCTTTGTATATACCAACAGATTCATCATCCTTTTTCTTAAGCTCAAGGAAATCCTTATCCATCTTTGGTCGAAGAATATGAGGGAATTACTTATTGAAAGATAATTTCTTGAACTCATCCCATTCCATGGATTAAATTTCATCTCGGGGCCTTGTATTTTTAATTAGAGTCCACCATTGATATGCTTCACCTTTTAAACAGTAAGTAGCCATAATTACTTTTTCATGTTTCGAATAGCAAAGTATGGAAAATATCTTTTCAATGGTACTGATCCATTTTTCAGAAACAAGTGGATCAGAAGACCCACTGAAAGAAGGTGTACGTTGCCTCATGAAGGGATCAATAGAATATTGTTCCCTTATCTGCTCATTTGGAAGTCTATAATGATTCATAGCTTGTGTAAGTATAGAAATAATATTTTTTCACTCCATCTCCCTTAACATGGGTTTCTTCAGGAGGACAATCACTGCATTGTCCTTTACATTGATCAACACGGTTCCTTCGGGTTCCAACCATCGTCTAAAACCCAAAAAGAATAGTGTGAGAGGAAAAAATCATGCTAGGGAAAACAACATAATAAATGGGAAGTACCTTCAATATCTAACATCATAGGTTTAACTCTAAGGTCATTTCCATAATTCTAGGACTATAACCTATACTTATAATTAACCTTAGAGACTTCCCTAGACATACCTTAGAAATATCTCTAGGGATCTCACTAAAGTTTTTGAATCCTAGTTTCCAAAGGTTAATTAAACCTTTCCTCTGATACCAACTGTAGAGACCCAATCTTGAAATACATAGATATTACATTAATTTTGCGGAATACATAATACATAACAAAAACCAGCACTCAAGGATCGTTATAGTTTAGTGTCTTTGGAAACTCGGAACAAAATATTCTAATCATTGTGAAAGATCTTCAACATCTCCCATAAAGACCTTCCCATTTTGTTTTTTTACCTAAAACTTTTATTTATATCCTGGGGAAAAGAAAACATATAAAGGGTAAGCTCAAATTTTCAGTAAGGGTAAGGATGGAGAGAATAAAACAAACCATATACATTTGAACTTAAAAACATGAACATAATGTTTAAACATTAAAATCTTGAGCAATGACATAAAACATAGCAGTACATAAGGAATAGATAAATCAATCATGATAAAATAGCATGGGAATAAAACATGTAATTGTGGAAATCACTAAGCACATGATATGATTTCCATAGTAGCCAAGGCAATGATGCCAAGACCATCTTAGTTGACAAAGTCCCTTTCTGAATCGAGTTCACTCCTCGTTCCAGTCCTGTATGACTGAACCGGATTAACTTACCATTCTAGCCATGTCTATATCATGAGATATAAATATTTACCCAATTCATTGGAGGGAGATATAGGTCCCACCCATCTCATATTGAAATCATTCTTATGTGTGCCACAACATAAACATAAATCATTCATCATAACCCAATGAATAAAATGGGTTTCATAAACATCATTCCATTGTAACATAATCCATATAAAACAAATGGATATCATTTCATCGTAAGAAAAGTGAAACCATGTAAATCATAGAGACATTATATTTGAAACATACACATATGAAATAATTCCATCTTATATGGAAAATGGTTTTGATAACACACTTGAAATGAATTTTTGAAGAAAATATCCTTTCTTATTCAAAATCATTTTCTTTTCACAAAATGCCATGCAATTTTAAAAGAAAAGGATTTTTTTTAAAATATTCATTAAATCTTGTAGAGTAATCTTCATGAAAATAAGGCGTTATGAAACCGTAAAAATCCATTCATGCCGTATAAGTAAAAAAACATTCTTGTCTTACTTTTTTCGGAAAAGTCAAAAAGTACCTCGTATGGTAAACAAAAGAAATATTCCTTACATACCATGTAGTAAAAGTCAAAAATGGGTAAAATGGACTTTAAACATACATGAAACCATTTTGAGAAAACAGGGACATGGATGATAAATATAACCCCAGTAAATACTTACGAATAAACAATCTCAGATAAAAACGAGATTGGAAAAGTTATCCCTTACCTTAGGTCTGATATGCTTCATACGTATCCAAACCTCATATATAATTATTTAAATAATGTAATTTACTTATTACAGAATCATATTTATTGTTATGATATCATATATGGTTCACTTTTGACTTTATATTACCCATTCTTTCGTAAATTCCATGTTAAAGCAGCATTTTGGGTAAAATAATTTCATTTATCGTACGTGTTTCGACATGTTGTTCTTGATACTATTACTTATATCATGATTTACTTAATTCTAGAATGTAAAACATGATTTATATATAATATATATTCAGTATATAGATGGAATGAAATACACCGTTCATGGAGACAGTAGGCCGTGCGTACGCATGAACGTTGTTTTCGTTTCCCTATTAAATTAAATGGAATTAAGTAAATGAAACATATATGTACACAAATCCAATATCATTATTATGTATTATATTTCATTATTATTTATTATATACACTTTATAATCATACTTGAATGGTTAATCATGGAAAATAAATCTCATCGCGTTCGTGGAGACGGTAGTCCTTACGTACGCACGAGCGATGATATCATTCCCATGATCGTGGAATTGTATTGAAGTGTATGTATAATATTTCAGAATCAATATCACTTTAAAATAATCATATTTAGTTATTTATTTACACAATTATACCCATCCCAGTAAGGTGGTGGTGGAAAACAGATTACACCACAGCGTGGAAACGGTATTCCGTACGTATGCACACACGGTGATTTCGTTTTCCGTAGGATGGATAGAAGATGAAATTGGGTTGTTTCATATTTATAATAACATATCAGTATATGAGTGATACTGATGTTATTACTTCATAATGAAAAAACTAAATAATAAGAACTAGAAGAAGAAATAAATTGGAAATAATCAGTGAAGGATATTACCTCTTCTTTGACGCGCCTCTTCTTAACCTCCTCTTAAGGCACTAGGGTTGGAATTTTGAAGATACCAGAACCTCTATAATGTTTCTAGGGAAGATTATAAGGGAAATGGGTAGGGTTTGGCCGATCTTCAAGGCTCAAAAAGGTGTGAAGAGAAGAGGGAAGGGGTTCGCTTTTTAAAAGGGAGGAGAGGGTCACCTTTGGAAAAACTTAAAATATTATTTTATAATAAAGTCATATTCGGTTTATAATATCTCCAAATTGATTTATTTAGAAGCTAAAGTGGGGATGGGTAGAAATACTCTCAACAAATAGGTTTTAGACATGTTTAAGTTACTATTTTAACCTTATCATTTAGATTTAACTCTAAGTTAAATAATTTAACATTTACCGTGTATTCTTGTTTTCTTACACTATATGGTTAATAAACATACAATAACAAGACAAAAGAATCCCAAGTGGTTCATTGTTAATATATATAACCTTATATAATTCATTTTGCCAAAACGTAGATTTTTAGGAATAAAATAACAATTAATAATATAATATTTGTTTTAAAAACTATTTTATGTCAATTTTGACACTATTTGGTACTTGATTTTTCTGAAAATCATAACAGCATTATTAGTTCGAAGAAAGTTAATTAAATAAATAATAACATGTCATATTAACCTAGAAATTTAGTGTAATTCATAAAAAGTCTCAAATTACATTTATTTGGGTATTTATAACATCAATTATGTTAATATTTCATTAATAAGGTAATTACTGCATCATCATTGTGTCATAAATAAATTAAATTATTTAATGTATAAAATTATAAATAAAATACCATTATGTAGGAAATATTTTTAGATTTATAATTAATATTTATATTCGAATTTATCTTATGTATAACCCTACATTAAAAAAAATTTTAGTTATTAAACTTTGATTTTAACTATTTTAACTTTTCTGTATATAAAATAATTATAAGTGTCCTAATCTAATCCAAGTGGACCTAAAGGATAATATTTTATTCATAAGGTTTTTTGGTCAAATTAAATTTATCCAATAAAATTAGTACATGTGTTAGGGTAATAATAATATCATTTTTATCCTTAATTACCCTATTTACTTTTAACCGTGGAAAATAAAAGTAAAAAGTTACTATTCACCAAAAATTATTTTTATCTTATTGATCCAAATTTTTCTCCTTGATATTAATCGTGTCTCTCAGATTTTTAAAATTCCACTCACAGAAGAGGTAAAATTAAGTTTTATGTAAATTTTCAAATTCTCCTAGGAGGTGGGTAAAAGACGGTGAAAAGTTCTATAAAATTTTTATATATCTAAAATTATTAAAAATGACTCAAATGAATTACATTGAACTTATATATGTATTATGTATCAATTTTTACCTAAAATAAATTTAAATATAATAAATAACTATTTAAATAAAAAGTCAGTTTTTAAATAGTAACCTAGTGTTTTCACTATTCATCAAAAATTGAATGTTTTTAGAAAGATACCAAAAATTCACCCTAGGCTAATTTTGATATTTCAAATCCAAAAATGAATTCCTTTTTGAAAGATAAAATTTATAAAATTTCAAAAAGTGGGTATTACTATTCATAACGGCTAGTTCATAATAATATTATAATAATATCTCGTTTAGTGAAACTTGGTATTGCGTACTACACACGCTATCGAAGAAGGTCTTGATTGCGTGTAAAGCAAGCCAAGTCAGGTCTGCGTGTAGTGAAAGCTCTGTTTGGTGTTACGTATAACATAATCAAACTTATTTCATTTATACATTAAAAAAATCTATACTTAATGTTGCGTAGAATAATTTCCATAAAATGAACTTGAAATTATGTGTAACACGAGCCAAGAATAGTGTTGCGTATACTGTAAGCTAAAACGGTGTTGTGTATAGTACAAGCTAATCTTGGTGTAGTGTATAATAGAAGACAACAAATAAATTAAAAATAATATATCTCATAAAATCTCGGGGTGTTACAAGAAGGGGCCAAGGATGGTGTGTCGTCGAGGTTCCTTGTGGGTGCCTCCTTCTATTTTGTCTTGGCCGAAGATTTAAGGAGATGATTATCGTTCTTCAGCGGTTATTCGTCAAAAGAACTCTATTCTTTGATTTCTCAAGAACTCTCCCAAAATTCTCTCAACACAACGAGTGCCAAACTAAAATAATAGCTAAGGCAATTATTTTATTCACACATGAATTTTCAAAAAAAAATCAAACACATTTATTAATTAATTGTAGATCAATCAATTAATTAAAAGTTGTTGGAAAAATTTAATTGGGAGAGAGGGAGGTGAAGAGATCACATTAAAAGGGGAGTTGTCAAATTAATTAAGGGGGTGTTAAATGGAGGGTTTCAAGGGAGTTGAGGGGAGGTGATAAGTTAGGGGCTTGTACGAGCCCCACCAAACTTAGTTATATCCTCCCATGGAAAGTTAGGTGGGGTGTGGGCCCCACGACCAACTTCCCTTTGGAGGAATTAACTTCCACTTAAAATAAAATTGTAACAAAACAATTTTATTTAAGTCTTAACGAATCACCAAAATTTAACTACCACATATGACAAAACACAACTATGGTAAAGGTCCCCCTAAGTGAATATCGGCGCTGCGAGTTCATCGGTGCCCTCAGATTTCAATTTCGAGCACCGGTTTAAAAGATAAAAAACCCGCATTTAAGTTTACTGAACGTACCCGAACAAAACTTCAGAAATTGATTCTGGGAACACCAGGACTCAGAATCAAGTGTCGTCAGAAACTACAGACTCATAAAATTATAAAGTATTTAATAAAAAAAATTTCTTGAGATTTACAGGTCCTTACAGTTGGAATATTATGATTGGTTCATAAGGAATCTCTTGTTTGGAGCAAGAGGCTTTCTATGTTTTTATATAGGTTATACAAAAGTTTATAGTCATATAGTGAGAAACTTTAGGCATAATATTCCTAAAAAGGGATAGATTTAAGACTTACGCAAGAGAAAAAATTTCTAATTTAAACTAGCATAGGATCCATGTGATGGGGTTTGAGGAGTTGCTTGAGGAATTGCTTGACTCAAGGTACTCAAGGAATCCAAGATGAGGATCTCAAATCACAATATGGGAAAGGGACCAAGAGAAGTAGGTTTGAATCAATGTATTTCATGGAGTATGGAGGAGTATCTTGAATCCTTGTTTTCCCAGCATAAAAGTTGGGACTGCATAGGGGTGCGGTTGAAAATGGGATCGACCCGACCTAAAAAGTTCATAGTGTGATGCTTTATTTCTCTTGGGGTATAGTGAATGGAGTGAAGGGACTAGTCTGACAATGACCCTGAGTGGGGGTTCTGGGGTGCATGAATCGCGATATGAACTGGTGGGCATAAAGTTAGGATATTCTTCTAGGATAGGGATTCGTGAAGGATGGGGCTTCATGTATTTCTCGATCTCATGAAGGATAGGGCGTTGTAGAGCTCAGGGTCTTGAGAAGGATGTGTATTTTCAGATCTTAGGTTCTCGCAAAGGATGGGGATTTTTAGAGCTCAGGGTCTCACAAAGGATGCTACTTCACAGAGCTTAGGTTCTCGTGAAGCATGGATCTTCTTGCTGTTTTGGTTCTCATGAATGATAGGGATTCACAGAGATTAGGGTATCGCGAAGGATGGGGTTTCATAGAGACCGGGGTCTCATGAAGGATGGGGCTTCATGGAGCTCAATTCCTCGTAGAGAGTGGTTCCATTTCCTTAGCATATAGTTTACTAGAAGAGTGCTTTGCGAAGTCTTAATGCTTCACAGAGCCTCAAGAAACCCAAAGGGCATCGCTACCATAGGTTGGGGAAATCCATTTTATCATTGGTTTGCAGTGCTCAATAACACCGTGAAATTGGATACCCGTAGACTAAAGTGTTACATAACCGTGAATTTGAGGTTGGGGGAGCCAACTATTTATAGGTAATGTGGATCACAATGCTTGTGGGGGATGGCATGAAGAAAATAACGCCATAAAGAAAATACGTTCGCACAACCATGGAGGGAGCTCAAAGAACTGTGGCTCTCATAAAAATTTCACGAAGAAAAAATGACATTGCGAAGGGCCGTGAATTTATTAGACTCACATAGTCGTCCATTAGAGATGTTCACATAGCCACATAGGGTGCTCGGCAGACCATCTTTCATCCTTACTTATAATGACCATAACTCCTAATCCATAACTCTAGTCGGCATCCATGACCATTCAAATCAATGCCTGGGAAGTGGGATATGATCCCTAATTCAGTATTAAATCATTTAGGTAATCCTTTTGATGTGTTATCTAGTTCCAAGAAATGATCCTCCTCAGAATGTGGTCCAACGAGGATGAGGGGGGTGAGGTGGAAAATGTTATGATAAAATCACTATATAAAACACATAACTTGGGGTATAATATATCTCAATCTCTTTGATGAAATAACTAACTAAATCTATAAGCCCACGTGAGTCGTTCTTGGTGTGAGAAACAAGAGACAATAAAAGGTCATTCACATGTTCGAGAGTGCTAAACATCATAATATGTCTTGGGATTGGAAGGGAACATCAATCACCTTTTGGAGTTTCCTAAACAAGAGGTATTATAGCTAGAGAACAGAGCTATCTAAACAGTCAAATTGCTTCTCCCAGTGTGCACTAGTTGATGAATGGGATAACACCAGGGGCGTTGGAATCTATCCGAACAATGGGGAATGGGAAGTGTGAATAATAATGCCCAAAATTTGGAACACAATGGGAGATTAATCATGATATAGGATAATTTCTCACCATGTTTGCAAGATAATATCCATATTTATTAGCCTGAAATGGGGATAGACAAATGAGGATCGACCTTTTACCATGTTCAAAACACGGTACCTATTTCAAATTTTCGTCCAATGTCTTCTGAGGTGTTGGCCCAAGATATTAGGTGAGCCAAAGTGGCATGGGACTAGGCCATTAGGGGGTCCCTTAAAAAATGAGAGAGTATGAGGATCTGAATAAGGTGCAAGTGAAGTATGGGGGTGGAGTGATGGAATGTTCTAACAGCCTCTAACACTCTTGGAATTACGCTACCATGGCTTGGAGAACATTGGGTGTGGAAATATTAGCCTTGAAAAGGTTCAAACCCATATTCCATAGAAGAATCATCTAAAATTTCAAATAAAAGATGAAGATGTGAGCAATGCAGTAGATGAATAGTAATGCATGAGAGGAACTCTTAGGTGAAGGAATGGGATGATTTGAAGTTTTACATTGTGAAACTGAGGATGATGAACATGTTGTTTAATTTCATATAGCAAGGATGATTCATGGAATATTTTAACATGAAATGACCATGATGTTTCACAAATATTAAGGATATACTACCTGGACACTGAAAAATAGTTTAAAGTCATGTTAAATAGACTATGATGTCTATTCCTATTATTCTATATAGGAATAGAGGAGATGAACCTGACGTGAATAATCCAAAGAAGTCTCTTTCACCATAAAAATACTAATGAACTGACCGAAATGAGGTATATGTAACATAGTGAGGGAAAAAACTTATATGAATGAAGGCCTAGAGGGCCTACTTCCACACCATATATCATTTTGAGGTGCCTAGTTTAAGGTCATAATGTTTGGACCGTTGATCCCCATCTGGCTTGACCACATCGGTACCCCCCTACCAAAAGTCTTAATCCCACATGATCCATGCTCGGTGTAGGAAATAAGGAATGGTATGGTGGGTTCTCCTGAAATTTGGGAGCACACATTGAAGGTGACCAAGGATGGAATCCCACCATGATACAAGAATGGGAGAAAGAGGGTAAGTCGAGAACTTCATGGTATGGATGAAAGGGTGACTTGTAATTAAAGGCTAATTGTTGACCATTTTTAAAACACAAGGATCATATCTAATTATACAAGAATGGTTCGAACAAATTTGGGATCAACTATTGACCATGTTCAAAACACAGTACTCAGTACTTACTAACAAAGATTCATTCGGTTGTTGTCCCAGGATGGGAGGGGAGAAAAATCCGTATGATACCGTCACTATTATGGGGTCTGTCTATATTGGAAGGATGATGGAATACCCAAATGAATAAGGACTCAATTTTTGTACTGAATAAATCATCATAGAGTGGGATTTATACCCTAGTGTGAAAATAGTTTAAGTTCGTATTGCATGGACCATGGAAAATAGTTTATAGTCATGATGCTTATACTAACATAAAATGTTCAGTCAAAGAATGTTAACACAACATGTTGGAGGTAAAAAAAATCAAAGGAAAATCCAATGAGGCTACCATGATGCATATATTCCTTAAGACGAACTGCATAAAGTTTAAGGTCATAATTCTTGGACTGTAACCAGGGACAAAAGACCAAAAAGGTTAACGAACCTATGGATGGGACCGAACAAAACATGTTTAGGCATTGCTAAATATCCCATGAGGATGGTAATAAATATTCACATAGTTCTTGAAAACCATCATGGTGAGAGACCAACAATGGTGGGGGAAATATCCTCTGGTGAGGATGCTAAAGCATTCCATAATTATCACGAGGCATCTTAAACTTGTTTTGGGTAGGGTCATAGTTTTATGTCATGCATTGAAGATATTGGATATTAGTTTGAGGTCATAGATTTTGTACAATAGGGATCCTTCTTTAAGTTTTTAGTGTTTGGACTATAGTGTTTTTAGTTGGGCCTAAAGACAAAGTATCTGGGCATCACTATGTATCCCGTTTGGTGGATAATCAAGTTGCAAAGAGATCAAGAATCTTGTGCAGCTTAACATCATGCAGTGATGATGAAGATATAATGAATTTTATAATTTTGTAATTGGGACATTCATCATACAAAGTAGAAGTGCGTGGTGCGTTAAATAACCCAAATTTAATGAGGATGAAATAAATCCACACCACCAATTCTAAAAGGGGAACCCAAGCTAAAAGGGCCAAAAAGGTGAATTTATGATTTTGTGGCTGGGCCTAGGGGTAGATTGTCTGGGCATAAATACATATCCCAAAATGGTAGGAATTAATCCACACATAGTTCTTGAAAGTGGATAGTTCCAAAAGGGGGTGACATCCTCTCAAATGAGAAAACCGTGGTTGTTATGCAGTTTGTTGTCATGTGACCAAGACACTAAAAATCCTAGTTTATGTTCATAGAGTTCAGACCAATTAGAATGAAGGTTTGTGGTGTGGTTCTATGAGGGAAGCTTTTTTGAATGAGGATCAAAGAGATCCACACCATACCACACATTCCCAAATAATATAGAGGCTTGAATGGTCAAGGGGGTGAGTTTGTAACTCTGCCATTGGCCCTGTGGATGAGACATCGAGGCATCACTATATGCCTCATAAGGATGGGAATCAGGCCACATATTTTTCTTGAAGGTGAAATGGAAAATTTCTAATTCCAAGGGGAAATTTATTCTTATGTGAAGACATCATAATGATGAGTAGTTTATTGTCATACATTCAGGATGTAGAATGCATAGTTTAACATCATACGATAAGGAAGAGGGATATTATTATATAGTTTATTGTCGTGAAACAAGGACGTGAAAAATATTATTTTATAGTCATAGAGCTCAGACCCTAAAATGATGCTTCCAAAAGAGAAATTTTTAGTACAACACCATAGAGAAACCCTACATGAATGGGGACTAAAGAGGTCCATAGAACACCACACATTCCCTAAGGGAAACCCACATATAGTTTGAAGTTATAAGGCTTGAACATGGATTCTTAGTTTAACATCATAAGCCGAGGATATGAAATCCTTGTTTAAGGTCATAGAGTTGGGACCATAGGGTGGTGTGATTATTCCATGTGGATACAAACCCTACCAATACCCCTAAGTTTATGTGAGTCATGCTCGGTGTGGGAAACAAGCGGTGTAGGGGACCCTTACAATACATGGAATCACACAACAAAGGAACATAAAAGTGTGGTTAATGGAATCCTAATGATACTGATCGACCTACTAAATGTGTGAAGATGCATGGAAGGGGATATCCAAGTGAGTAGAAGTTATGACTGAACATATAACTATGAAAAGGGGACATGAATCATAACATCTGATATCTGGGATGCAATGGGGGTGGCTTAATGATGGTGGATAACTGTTGAAAAAATTGATATATAGCATCGATATCATGTGACTTGGGATGAGAACCAACAATTGGGCATCTACCGCTGACCATATTCAAAACATGGGACCTACCTCAGAATGTCATTAAAAGTCTCCCAAGGCATTGGGTATGGATGATAGGTGATCCATATGGCCAAGCACCATGTCTTCATGGGGCCCCTTTAGGTATAAAAGATGATTGGGAACAAAATAGCAGGCCACATGAAGCATAGAGATGGAATGCGAGAATGTCTATAAAGAATCCAACTCTCTAAGTGCTATGACACAACACACCCAAGCACGCTAATGAGGCATACCATATAGAGGGATTCGTACCCCTTCTTAAGGTAAGAATCCATGAGAGGGCACCTAGACATGGCATGGTAATGAACCAATTCCAAATAAAGGGAATGTGGGATAAAAGGGGGTTTAATAAACTGGGGATGGACATGAAGACAAAATGTTCAGGAATTTATACACATCCCATAAGGATGTGAATCAACCCACAAATGTTTCTTGAAATTCAAATAATTTTAACATCATGTGGTAAAGACAATGTTTTCACATATTTTATTGGCATGCGACTCTGATAGTGGGGAAATTATTTTATAGTCGTAGAGATCGGACCATAAGATGAGTTCCTTTTAGTGGAAATATGTGTCATGTCAAGGTGAAAAACCCAACGTGAATGAGAATTGAGGAGGCCCATTTTCATACCACATATTACCTAGAAAGGGGTGATGAACCTGGGTTGGACCTAAAGACAGAATGCCTGGGCATTCTTACATATACCACAAGGATGCGAATCAATCCATACATAGTTTTGGAATATCGTAAATTTTGACATCATGTGGTATGGACGTAAGTTGAGATACCATTTATTATCATGTGTCTAGGAAAAGGGAAAAGGTTATCCCATAGGGGGTGTTCATGGCATATAAAAATAAAACCGATGTGAATGAGGACCTTAGAAATCCACACCACACCACACACTCCCAAGAGAGCACTCATGCCAAGGGATTGAAAGAGTGAAACTATGACTGGGCCCAAAAACTAAATATATGAGTGTTTCTATATATCCCATAAGTATGATAATCAATACATACATAATTTTTGGAATATAGTGTAGTTTAACATCATGCGGTAAGGATGAAGGTGTCACATAGTTTATCATCATGCGACTAGGACAATGAGGAGCATAGTTTATGGTTGTAGAGATCAGACTTTAAGATGATTGTGCAGTTTATATTTATAAAGGATGGTGATATGCAATTTAACATCATTAGGGACGATACAATAGTTTATTTTCATGCTGGATGGTACAACAATTTATTATCCGGCTAGATGGTGTAACAGTTTAACGTCATGTGGGGCGGAACACCAGTTTAATGTAATGTGGGATGGTGAAGTAGTTTAACATCATGTGGGATGTTATAGTAGTATAAAATCATGTGGTATGGTGAAATAGTTTAATTTCACGTGGGATTTAAAGTATTTTAACACCACATGGGATGGTGAAATAGTTCAACAACATGTGAGACGGTACAATATTTTAACATCATGTGGGATGGTGAAACAATTTAACGTCATGTGGGACGTTACAGCAGTTTAACGTCATGTGGGATAGTGAAGTTTATGTAGCTCAACTATATCATTACACATCCTACCACAACCACTAATCTCATGTGAGTCATGCTCGGTGTGGGAAATAAGGAGTAGTGATGGGATTTTCCTGACACATGGAATAACACATCAAGAGAAAGGGGATTTTGGGTGAATAACATCCCAATGAAACTAACCTACTAACTAAATACACAAATATGCATCGAGGGATAAAACTAAGAGCATTGGAGTTCCATTTAAACATAAGGAGGATGAAAATATGAATCGCGACACCTAATGTTTGGATCATAATAAAGGTGGCATGACAATGGAGGATAATAGATGACCTTGTTCAAAACACAGTATCCATATCATGTTACCTAGTATGGGGAAAATCAAATGAGGGATAACCACTGACCATGTTCGAAATGTGGGACCTATCTCAAAATGTATTCCAAAATATTTTGGGGGTGTTGGCCCAAGATGTTAGGCGATCCAAAGTGGCATGAGACCAGGCCGTTAGGGTGTCCCTTAAGATATGAAGTAGGATGAGAATCTATATAGAGGGATGCAGTGAAGTGTCGACATAGATTGAGGTAATTTCCACGTTGAGTCTAACACTCTGGGTTCTATGCCACAACACATTTTATCATGTCAACCAGGCATACCAGAAGGACATATTCAAACTCATTCTCAAGGAAAGGGGTCCTAATGTAGTATTTGAATTTGTCACAGTAGTAGAATAGTGTCGAATGCATATAACTCTCTCATGTAGGAGATCATGGAATTGTTCAATTTTACATCATGTGATGGAGATGTGGAACCATCTCATGCTTAGTGTATGAGGCGTCATATGATCTCGAAAAAAGGTAAGGATGTAGTTTAACATTGTATGTTGAGGATAATATAAATGGAATATAACATCATATGGTAAGTATGTTTCATCATACAATTTAATTTCATATGATTAGGACAAGCAGTGGCTGTTATTTAAGGTTGAATATATTTAACTAGGGTTGTTGTGATATTGGGTGTCATAGATTTGACCAGAATTTCTTATAGTTTTACATCATGTGACCAGGATGCTATCTTGAAGTTTAATATCGTGCAACCAAGAATATGGTTGTTATGAATTTTAATGTCATAAAACCAGGACTCTGGTTATTTTATAGTTTAATGTCGTGAAAACACAACATGCCACCATAAAGATTATGTTGGTAGTGGGATTCTGAATATGGTAGGGATGATAACACACCCTCAGTCTAGTAGAGTGATCATGCCCAAGAGGTGGAGAAGCCTAGATTTTTGGTACTATGTGGTGATGGATCTTGGAATGTGTGGAATCATGAAGAGTTGGTACGACAGGGTAATGGAGCCCAGATGGCGTGGAGGCTTGGGATGTTGGTACGATGGGGTGATTAAGTCTGGAAGGCATTAATGTTTGTAGCATCAGTATGACAGGGAAATGGAACCCGAAAGGCATGGAAGCCTGTAACATCAGTATAACGGGATGATGAAGCCCAAAAGGCGTGGAATATTGAATTTTCGGTATGATGGGGTGATAACGCCCAAAATGTATGAAATCCTAGAATGTCTGTACGATGGGGTGATGGAGCTCTCATGGTGTGGAAGCCTATATTGTTGGTGTAATGGGGCGATGGAGCCTGAAATACATGTAAGCCTAGAGCATTGGTATGATGGGGAAATTGAACCCGTAATGTGTGGAAGCCTGGAACATCGGTATGATGGGGCTATTGATCCTGGAAGGCATGGAATCCTGGATCATTGGTATGATGGGGTTATAGATCCTAAAATCCATGGAATCCAGGATCGTCGTTAGGATGGGGCAATGGAGGCCGAAAGGTGTGTAAGCCTGAATTTTCAGTACGATGGGGTGATGGAGAGCAGAAGTCATGGAAGTTGGGAATGTCGGTATGATAGGGCGATGGGGCCCAAAAGGAAGGGAAGCCTGGATCGTCTATAAGATATGGTGATAGAGCCTGGAAGGCATAGAAACCTAAAATGACATCTCATAATGCAGAGCAACCAGAGTAAGGATATCATCGACCTGTTCCCATTACTGGTTCCTAAGAGAAAGAAATGAATTTGATATGGGGAAGGACTCTATGATGACTTGTGTTAACTACATAGGGAAAAAATTGATCAATACTACATAATAAGGCTATATCCATGGTTTAAAATCATGTCTATAGGATCAAAAACCATTGATGGTATTATCATGGCTATAGGGAAAAACCTATAGCCATAGTTTGAAACCGTGGCAGAATCCTAAGTCATACAATAACTATAGCCACAATTGAAAATGTGGATATATACCTATTTATATGGTTGAAAATAGTGTCTCTATCCCTTTTTTCCACAGTTTAAAACTGTGGAAACAACCTATGAATTCTAGAAAAAACGGGTCGCTTTCATATTAAAATATCCCCTTCCATAAAAAAAACAATGTTCCTGAAGAAATAAGAGGAAGTCTCAGGGTGGAACACCCAACTCATCACCTTCCCAAGTTGGGTCCCAGTGGTTTGGGTTATGTTCTAATGGTATCAATGTATTCTGAGTCATAGTTATGTAGTTTATAGTTTATGTTTATAATAGGATTGGTTTGGGAAACTTAAGAAAATAGTGTTAAGGGGTTAATTGTTGGTTTATCAGATGAGAGGACCTAATAATGGTTTTATGGATGATGTTATTAATATTTTCATGACTTATTATATACTCCATTTACTGATTTTATATTAAATGTTCATAATTTTTGTGAAATATTAATTTTTTAATACTAAGTATAATTTTTGATCATTTTTAGAAGTAGCCCAATTGAGTCAGTTTACAATTTTATTTATAAATCTCCGCTACTAATCCAAATTGTGTGGTTCTTGTTTTTAGGATTCATAAATCAATATAAAACATCTCATTATAAGGGATCATGGGATAATTTTTCCATTTGAAAGCTCATATGGACCACACAATAAGGCCTATAGAATCTATGAAGAAACTGGACCAGCCATTAATATTGAATTAATGGGCTCAATATAGAAGTTAAAATTCCTTCATTCTCCTCAAATGTTTTGGGGACAATGTAATGAGGCTTGGATAAAAATTTCAATGCCCAAATTCAAATAAAATGGGCCCAACTGATTCATTTAAACTCAGACCACCATTCTGGCCCGAAATTAAAATCAGTATAGTATTCATGACATATCTCCTGATCTATTTCTAAAATCGAGATTATATTTTTCAGAGTTTAATAGGAGATATATGCAGACAACATTTTTTAATAAAGAATTCGTATTTGAAGTCATCTTCCTATTCCACAATCCATTCACATTTTGGCCATCGAAAAAGCATGGATTGAAATGGACAGTTTAACTTTGATTAATCAAAATTCCATAAAATTGGATCCATATGTCCAAATGACTCAAAATAATTATTGAAGTTGGCCAAAATTATTATATACAACTTTTAGGAAGGAGATATCTCAAGATTCAATTGTCTAAATGTCCAAATCATCGAGCCAATTGGAGGGATAGATTGGGAATGCCAACAATCCACCTCATTGGGCTATAAATATATTCCCCTCCTCTCCTTCAAAAGAGTTGGCATTTAAGAAAATAGGATCACATATTGGAACGACCAAATCCTTGAAAAAGGATTGGGAGGACCTTTCATACTCAAGTTTTCACTTGAGAGACCTTTCCTCCTCTCATTGTTTTCATTTACTTTTGTGTTCTTCTTTGTTGTAATCTTGTAAGTCTTTCTTTTGTAATTCTATTTTAATGAAAGTTCTTATTAAATATCTCTTATTCTCATCCACCTTATGTATTTTAATATTAATGTTATTAAAAAATTTTAAATACTATGGAATCATCTTCCCTTCTTTTTCTTTATCATTCAATCTAAAGTCGGTATTTAATTCCCTTCATCGTTTGTGTGTGTGTTCGACGCACAACTCTTTTCTTATCACTTTCTGTTTCTTATCTTCTAAATTTATCATCATAATAATTATAACTATATTAATAATAATTTAAATGGATGATTATATCTACAATTGGGGTGAGTTATAATTTTAGGATATTAAGTGATTGAGAGCCTTTGCTCGATGAGTATTCTTTGAGTTAATATTGTGTATGTTGAACTTTATATGTCATGGATTAATGACATGTTTTGTTTAATATGTGAATTCCATGTATTATTGGAACAAAAAATACACTACCATAAACAAGTAATGGTAATAATTAGAACCCTAAGTTAAGTTATGGATTGGATTAAATCTTTAACACATGGGAATTCCGATAAAAATCATCTTGTGAAGTGGGTATTAATTTAATGAAATATAAAGAAAATCTCAAGGATATCATAAGCTTAAATACCCTTTAATGAACTCACCCCAATATTTATCAATTTGTTAAATCAAACATCATCCATAAATTATTTCATAAGCTCTGTAAATAAACCCCCCAATTAGAATACAATTAACTAAAAACAACCGACTATCACTACTGGAAAGTAGAATTTTCCCAACACTTGTATACCAACGGTTCTGGAGAACTATTGGTATAAGTGTTTTTTACCAACGGTTTTTACATACCATTGGTAAATATTGGTTTTGTGAAGGCTTCTCCAACGTTTTGAAGAAACCATTGGGAAAGCCAATTTTTTTCATTTTTCCCAACGGTTTTTACAAACCGTTGGGAAAAGTCATGTTTCCCAATGGTTTTTACAAACTGTCTAGAAAGGTCTCCTCAAATACATCGGCTTCCAGAGGCCCCCGCAGCACGGGCACAACAGAAGTTGTTTCCTTAATTTCCAGAAGCCACGGAGCCCAGGTGAACCCTAACCCGAGTTCTTTCATCCGATCGGCTGCAACTCCACCATCCTGGTTAGACTCTTTAAACCTCTTCCCAAATACAAGCCCTCTTCCTCCCATTTCCACATTTATTTCAATATCTAAAAAGATCGCGTCATTTTTTCCTATTTTAGGGATTTTAGAAAATTTTATGATTCATACTATTTGATATATAATCAATGAATAATACATGATTGGTAGATGTCTGTGACTAGGGTTGACTTTGGTTTCATTTATAATTTGTAACTAAATATATGACATACTACCACTAATAGGGTGATTCCAACTAAGAATGGTGGAATTTTCCTAGGATCATGTGGCTTCCTCTTCTTTTGTTCTATAGAGTTTGTAGTGTTGGTTTTTAATGTATTTTATTTTCTTATGGATTTATAGTGATTATGTATTGGGTTCCTTTGGTCATGAATTTCAGGCGAGTTATTCTTAAGTTCTTCTTAGATATCATTGTATTCATAAATTGCGCCTAATTTTTTTGTGGGCGGTGTCGACTCACTGAGTGACTATTTGGTTATGTTTTTATGATGCCAACATTCTATTTTTTTTAATAATGAAACATATTTATATTTTAATGATATAAATGAGTGGTTTTTAAATATATGTTTATAAAATAGGTAAAATGTTTTCTAAGTGGTTTATTTGGAACCGTACAAAGACAGATCCCATTTTTATTGTATTTTAAAATCTCATTAAACATATTTATACTTACTGAATACTTTATAAGTTTGGATCCATGTTTGAGCATTACCACGAATATCCCATATCTTAATACCATTTTTAGATTGTGTACATATCATTATATTTTTTAATGAGTTCACTTATTCCTTCATTAATGTCTTCCAAGGATGTCTTAGAAATCTAATAGCCACTTGAATGTTTTTCCTTGCTTAAATAATGTAATGTATTCTCGGAATTGTCAATTAATTTTTACATTATAGTAAACCATGTTGATAACCTTCATGATTATATGATCTCATAGGTGGGTGTGGTGAATATGGATATAATTTTGAACATATGTATTTAATTTTGTTTTTATCTTCCAGGGTTGCAAATTCTATAGTTGGGTTTTTTAGAGCGATATATAGCAATGTTTTAAACCCCTGCTATATATACCTAATGGTTGTTTAGTAGTGGATTAAACCAACACTATTTAAGGTCAATATTTGTTTACTGTTTTTTGTTTTATCAGTTGTTTTCCATGTCAATAAATGGTGAGGATATAATGGAGGTTCAAACCACTACTATATCCTTTCCATTTTTTGGCAGGTAAAACCATCGCTAAAACCAAAAACGCCACTAAAAAAAATTCTGTGACGATTCCCCGAATCTACCACTAAATTTATAGAACTAACCCCCACCCCTGGAAAGCCCCCCCACCCCCTGAACACCTCGACCCCACTGGACAGCCCCACCACCCCCGTGGATAGCCCGCCCACCCCCTTGGACAACCCGTGCCTCCCTGGACAGCCCCCACCCTTGTTGATGGCCCGCCCACCCCACCCCCGGACACCCGCCCACCACCCCCCATACACCCCCATCCCCCCAGATGCCCCCACCCCAGGAAATCCCCCCCACCCCCTTGACACCCCCGACCCCACTGGACAACGCCGCCACCCTCGTGGACAGCCCGACCACCCCCTGTGGATAGCCTTCCCATCCCCTGGACAACCCGCCCACCCCCCTAGACACCCCAGACCCCCTGGACAGCCCTGCCACCCCCATGGGCATCCCGCCTACCCCCTGGACACCCTGTACCCTTCTAGAACACCCCACCCACTCTCTGGACACCCCACTCACCTCCTTGGACAGTCCGCCCACCCATCTGGACTCCCCTTACCCCCTTGGACAACCTGACCACCCCCATGGACAGCCCGCCCACCTGGACACCCCGACCCCCCTAAACAGCCCCCCACCCCCTGGACACCTCCTACCCCCAAGACGACCCCACCACCCCCCTAGACACCCCGCACCCCCTGGACACCCCGCACCCCCCTTGGAGAGTCCCGCCACTCCCCTGATCCTCATACTACTCCTCATCCTGATATCCCTGAAGAAGTTAAAGTATAAAACTCATGTACTTCTAACGAGACCCTTAAGGATTATGTATTCCTTGATCCACTTCCAATATCTTACTAGGAAATCCTTGAATATAGGCATTAGAAATTCTGTATCTTATTTTCTTATATACACTGTATTTTGTTGTATTTCTTAATATGATTCTCATATAGAGTAATGTG
This sequence comes from Viscum album, assembly GCA_963277665.1. Taxonomy (NCBI): domain Eukaryota; kingdom Viridiplantae; phylum Streptophyta; class Magnoliopsida; order Santalales; family Viscaceae; genus Viscum; species Viscum album. The sequence continues at coordinate 296,286,408 of OY728137.1, read as the reverse complement.
TCAGTTATGATTTTATATAAAGTAAAAAATTGTCATTTACCTAAATATTTTTTTGATTGAACTTAAATATTATTAAATTGCTTTGAAATGAATTATTTCAATTTTTTTACAGAATGGATAGAAGTTGGATGTACGAAACTGATCGGATTTCAACTGATTTTCAAAATAATTTGAACAGATTTCTAGATTTTGCATTTGACAAGGCTTCAGATAGTGGTCGCATACACTTCCCATGTTTTAATTGTGTTGGAAGACCTTGTTTTATTCGTGAAGCAGTTAGCTATCATATAACCAAATATGGTTTCTAAACAAACTATTATGTGTGGTATCACAATGGAGATAAAATGGAATCTCAAAATGTTGATGATCCAAATGATAGGACTGAATTAGAGAGTTTGATATATGATCAGTTTCCATTTATTCAGCATCATGAGAAGGAAAGGATGTGAAGCCAAAAATATTTTGATACAATCACACATGATGCGTCCAATGAAAAATGATGATGTTGATAGGGTGAAAAAATTGAATGATGCTGTGACGACTCCAGTATATCAGCAATGTGGTAAAATGAAAAAGTTGAAAATTTTAATCCGATTGTTTCATGGGAAAACTATGTATGGGATTTCAAATACTACAATTGATTACATTCTTACCTTCTTGAAGGAATTACTTCCAGATGATGCAGATATTCCATCAAACCACTATATGGAATGGAAGTTAGTTTATGAACTTGGATTCTCAAAAAAAAAATTCATGCTTACCTGAATGATTGCAGCTTATTTTGGGAGGAAACTGCTGAAAGAAATGATTGTATCAAATGTGGAACCTCCCGATGGAAGCCAAAAGATGATGGAACACCATCTCGTGTGACACAAAAAGTAATGTGGCACTTTCCATTGATCCACAGATTATAGAACCTTTTCATGTCTAATGAAATATCTGTAAAAATGCGATGGCATGACACCAAGAGAAAAAAGAATAATGAAGAGTTGGTTCACCCTGCAGATGGATTTTCATGGAAGAGATTTGATGCTCGATATCCTGAATTTTCAGACGACGTGCATAATGTGAGACTAGGTCTTTCATGTGATGGTTTTAGTACATTTGGTCAGATGCTTACTTTGCACAGCACATGGACGATTTTCATTTACATTTATAACCTTCCCTCTTGGTTGTGTATGAAAAAGCCTTACACTTTCTTGAGTATACTGATATCTGGACCTTCTGATCCTGGAGGTGATATAGATGTATACATGAAACCTTTAATAAAATAGTTGAAACTTCTTTGGGATGTGGGTGTTCCCACATACGATGCATGTTAGAAAGACATATTTCAGATGCGTTCTGCGCTTATGTGGACGATCAATGATTTTACTGCTTATGCAATGATGTCTGGATGGAGCACAAAAGGAAAATTGTCATGTCCTGTTTGTATGAAGAATACTCGATCGAGAAGACTGAAATATCGTCGTAGTTTTAGTTTTATGGGACATCGATGATTCTTGCCAATGAACCATCCATATAGAAACAATCATCGAAGATTTGAAAATACTATGGAGAATGACGATCCACCTCAGTGTATGTATGGAACTGATGTTCTTAATAAATTGAAAGATTTCAGTTATTCATTTGGGAAGGGTGTAATGAAATCTAGAAAGAGGAAAAATGTTTCCAATGACACCTATTACAATTGGAAGAAGAAGAGTATATTATTTTAGTTGTCGTATTGGTCAACCAACTTGTTACGTCATTGCTTAGACTTAATGCACATTGAAAAGAATATATGTGAAATATTGCTTTCGATTCTTCTAAATGTAAAGGGGAAGACAAAAGAAGATTTACAATCTTGGCGTGACTTGGTAGATTGGGGGATCAGACCAGAATTGCATCTTGTCTGTATCAGTGAAAATAAATGGCAAGTTTCATGTGCTTCTTATGTGATGACACTTGCTGAAAAAAATCAATTTCTGGAAGTGTTAGAGACTATTAAAGTTCCTGATGACTATTCAAGCAATATATCAAAACAGGTCAACAGAAATGAGTTGATGTTGAAATTTTTGAAGACTTACAATTATCACATCCTTTTGAATGAGTTGATTCCAATAGAAATCCGTCATCTCTTATCCAATAATGTTAGAGTCTCAGTTATTCGGTTGTGCTATTTGTTTAGAGATCTTTGTGCTAAGAGGTTGTCCAAATCTTTCTTGCAAAAACTATTGGCAGAGACACTATTAATTTTGTGTGAGTTAGAGAAAATATTCCCTCCATCATTTTTTACATGAATGTTGCATCTGACTGTCCATCTTCCGACCGAAATACTTCTTGGAGGACCCGTTGCTTTCCGTTGGATGTATCCAACTGAAAGAAAAATGTGCACATTGAAATCATATGTTTGGAATAGGAATTATCCCAAAGGTTCTATTGTGAACGGTTACTTGGCTCAAGAATGTATGGATTTCTGCTCAATGTATTTTTTTGATCTTACTACGAGAATAAACAGACCAATGAGAAATGAAAAAGAATAGTATGGGAAAATTGAACCCAGGTTTCCATCACTTCCTCAGACAAGAGGAATTCCAGGATCATATACATTGATGACATTAGTCCTTGAAGAGAGAGAGATGGCACATCACAAAATGTTGTTCAATTGTGATTTGTTCGATGAGTATATCAAGTATGTAAATTGTACGTGTATCTCCTATCTTATCTCTTGTAATTTTAAATATTTGTTAAACTATTATTATTTTTATCTATAGGGAACATAAAGAATTGATATATAGAAAGCATCATTATTTATCTTTGAGAAGGAAATAGACTTTTCATAGCAAATGGTTTTATGCTTGGTTGAAATTGAAGGTAAAAATATTTCTGCAATAACTAAATAAAAATAATATTTAATTAAGTTTACTATTTGTTTATATTTCAGGTATCGAGTTTTCCTGCAGACTCTATTTCTGAGGAAATAAGAGATTTGGATTTTGGTCCTAATACCTTGGTTCATGCTTGTAAATCACTTGTGATCAATGGATACAAATTTATTATCACTGAATGAGCAAGAAACACGAGAACACAGTATAATGGTGTTATGATAACTGCCAAAATAGACTGTTATGCCAGTTCATCGAATACTAGACCTTGTTATGAAAATGTAGCTTATTATGGAGTCGTGGAGAAAATAATAATTTTGGATTATTACTCACATGGTCGAGTCACGATGATGAAATGTCAATAGTTTGATTCAATGACGAGGCAATACACCTTTATTGATGATTTGGGATTTCGAGTTATTGACATGACTCACACTCTTGCCACCGATGAACCATATGTATTGGCATCAATGGTGAAACAAGTTTTTTATGTCAAAGATCATCGTCATCCTAAATTCGGTATAATTATTGAAGTAAATCCCAGACTTGTTTTTGATGATGGTGATGATGAAGTTGACACTATCCCTACTGCAATTGGAAGCAATCCGTTTATTACTTATGATGAATCCAATAGCTCAATTGTCAAAGTTGATTGTGAACACGAAGTTGTGGTGGGAAATATATAGAATCATACAGTCGTGTTCTCACCTACATGTTTCACCTACATCATTCAGAGTGTGTATCCTAGTACTTACCTTCAAACCACCATAAATATTCTGTTTCTTTATGTTTTTTTTATCAGAATGGTTTTTCTATATTTTGTTTTTTGGGTTACACATTAGTTATCTGTTTCTAATTAATTCCATATTTGTTTTCATTGTAGGAAATGACACCCATTTAAGAGAGGTGGCAGAAAAAGATGACAGAAAATAATCGTCGCATGACACAGATGGGAGTTCTTCCACTCATCCCTGTTGTGAGTATTTTATTTCTAATATAAATATTTCAATAACTTATAATATCATGTGTTTACTTTTGTGTTAAACTTTTTTTCAGGATCCACCCCCTAGATGAGAGATATCCGATGAGGAGCTTGATATTGGTACCAATTGAGAGGCTGGTGGTAGGAGGGGGGGGGGGGTGGTGTCAGAGTTGGACGATCATTTAGTGGTCCTGGTACTGAGGCCGGTGGTACGAGGGCTCGTGGTGCGAGAGTTAGACAGTCCAATACAACATACGTATCTTCTATGCCCCATTTTGATCCTGGTGTGTCTTCAGGGACACACGGGATATTTAGGCCTCTGATGTTTACACTACCAGTTGGCCAGATGTTTATGCCATCATCTTTTTCTTCTGGTTCATTATCTCCGATCTATTATATTCCACCTTCTTTGACTCCTGCTTCGACACAGTATGTGGCTGAGGAGCATACACTGAGGGACACTCCACCTGTACAGGATATTCCTTCAGCTTTTTCACATCCAATGACACCCATTGATCAGACTACCACATGTATATTTATATAACTCTATCAAATTTTTATACCAAAATTTATTTTTATTATAACTTGTACTGATATTATTTTTCATTAATAACAGATTCATCTACTGATAAGAGGTGGGGGAGGGGGTGTACACGCTTGCGTGCGGTATGGAACCGCCATACACAGTTGATGGTTGAATACAATTTAGATGGAAAAATGACTGAGAAATATGGGCAGGAATGTCGGGGTTTTTTGGAGACTCTAGCCAAATAATCCGACATAATTCCAGTCAGCCCTCTCTCTTGGAGACATCTGCCACACGAATTCAAGGATAACGTGTGGGAAAAAATATGAGAATAAAATCTATTAGATTTAATGTAGTATTTTTTTGTATTTATATGAACTAATCTATTGGGTTTCATCTTTGATTTAACTTCCCTGATGGTGAAGGTGCATGACAAGCGTGTTTAAAGGAGCTAGGAGAGCTTTAGAGAGATTATAAGCATGAGATGTATATTTTATGGTGTGATAGAGTGGGCACGGAGTTGGAGACATTACCTATCGTGGATTACTTCCCGATAGAGCAATATCGCCAAATGATTACCCATTGGGCGACTGCCAAATTTAAGGTATTAATCTCATTTGTGGTATTTAAATGACAGTTTGCATATTTTTCATTAATATAATCTTATTTATTATTAAACATTATTTAGGAATCTTCTGAAAAAAAACATTGATTCAAATAAATACCTCCACACTTTGGGACGCCCAACTATGTGAGATAATGAGAGGTAGCTGGTACGATATGGTTGTTTATAATTTTTCATTAGGACTTTCCCTTTTTATTGTTTCCTACATAAATTATGTGATTTATTGAATATTGAATATATGATTATAATTTCACTTTTTATTGTTTCAATGTCATTACAGAAGCACAAATTGAATATTGAAGGATGTATCCCTCGAGCAAAATTGTTTTGCTCGAGTAGAAGAAAAAAAGATGGAACTGCGGTAAATGATGCAACCCAAGAAAAGATTGTAAGTTTTAATTTGTTTATTTAAAAGTTTAATATCTATTTTTAAATTTATTAATCTATTAATATTTTTAACAGGCTGCTTTAGAGGATCTTGATGCTCAGGAGCCTAAAAATTTTAGGCCACATGATCATTTATATCAGGTTTTGGGAGAGGAGCACTCTGGTTGAGTACGCTGCCGACCTGGTAAGAATATATTCTCGACAAGGTATTGGTCCTCTCTAGGTATCCATTATAGTACCACCAAGTTGGAACAGGTCAAGGAGCATGCGGGATAGTCTGATAAAAGGGTCACAAAGTTGGATGTACAAGTTCAAACTAGGGAAAAAGAATTTATGAAACTGATGAAAGATTTATCTTCATCACTTCCACCAGAGGCCAGCATGGCTTGTTATAAATTTATGTTGTCGATGGGTGCATTATCCAATGCACCAGGAGGAAGATCTAGTGTTGGTCGAGATGATGATGTTCCTGGTGATGATGAGGATTCTGAAGAGGATGAGGGCGAGGATGAGGATGAGGATGAGGGCGATGATGGGGTCGAGGGCGAGGTTGGGGTCAAGGATGAGGATGAGGCCGATGATGAGAATGGGGACAATGACGAGGATGACGATGAGGACATAGATGGCAGCGAGGATGAGGCTGATAATGACAATGGTGATGGTGATGGTGATCAGGGGCAGATTTATCCATTACATTTTTGAATTCTTTATAACTCTTTATTTTTTAACCTGGTTTTCCACTCTGGTATGGATATTTTTGAAATCAGTATAACTCTTTATTTTTGACCAAATATAGAAGCCTAATGATGTTATAATTGTTTGGATGTGACTGATCCTATATGATATTTTATGGATTATTGTGAGGATTTTCATTCCCTTTAATTGATTGGTTCATAAAACATAAATTGGTTTTGTATTCTGTTGTGGGTGTGTGTAACCCGAAAATCAATGTAGGTGGTTCCATTTCTAGCCTATGATAATGAAACTACTTGTTTTTATTTGAAAATTGATTTATAAATTGATTAACGAAATTGGCATGATTTTTGTATGTGTTGAAAAAGTGTTTTGAAATAAAAATTGTTTTCCCTTGGCTTTTGATAAATGTATTATAAATGGATTTGAATGGTTTTCAAGGCATTGAAATGGGTTTGTGAAAAAGTGAACATGGGTTACCTTGGGTACTTAGGTGAAAGGTTTATCTTAAGGAAATCATCCATTTCATTATGGTTATTAAGGAGGTTTGACTTCGGTCTAATCCCTATTTTCTAGGCCTACTATTCTTGGGGACTGATATTGACATTTTGGGGAGATTAAACTTGGGTTTTTCCTCTGCTTCATAGGGATTTTGTTATCAGATCTGTTTTTTTCACTTGATTCTTTTTGTAAGATTAGTCTACTACCTAGACCTTTAGTATTCCTTGGTACTATGATACCCATTTTTCTATTTTGTATTACTTAGATTTCTAAGTTAGCCATGTATTTCATGTTTATTCATGTAAAAAATGATATGGAAAATGTGCTTTGAAGTAGAAGGCTTTTTGAGTGAAATTGATATGATATTATCTCTAATGACATTACAATTCCATGGTTATTTTATTCACACCATGACCAAAGTGTCTCTCTTTTGTTTCAAAAGGACATCATTTTAAGTGAACACAACAACTGAAATACGGAAAAATGACCAAAGACATTCAGATTTCAATGAAAATTTAGTTTAATGATTCATGGGTCATATGTGACGTGTACGAGTCAACCTCGCCTCAATCTGAGGGCCGGTGTGGCTGGTACCACTCAAAGTGTCTTTCTTTTGTTTAAAATGGATGCGGTTTTAAGTAAAAAAAATGACATACAGAAAACCAACCAAATGCATTCTAATTCTCTTGAAACTTTAGGAAAAATATACATGGGTCATATATGACATGTAAGAGTAAACCTTGACTCAATCCGAGGCACGGTGTGGCCGGTATCACTCGAAGTGTCACACTTTTATTTGAAATGGACAGGATTTTAATTGAAAACAAAAAATGACATACAGAAAACTGACCAAACGCATTCGGATTCTATTGAGACTTTAGGAAAATGATCCATGGGTCATATGTGATGTGTACGAGTCAACCTCACCTCAATCCGGGGGCCGGTGTGGCTGGTACCACTCAAAGTGTCTTTCTTTTTTTTTAAAAATGGATGCGCTTTTAAGAAAAAAAACGACATACAAAAAACCAACAAAATGCATTAGGATTGTATTGATACTTTAGGAAAACGATCCATGGGTCATTTTTGATGTGTAAGAGTCTACCCTTCCTTAATCAGAGGCGCGGTGTGGCCGACACCATCCAAAGTGTCTCACTTTTCTTTGAAATGGACAACAGTTTAAGTAAAAACAAAAACTGACATACAGAAAATAGACCAAATGCATTCGGATTCTGTTGATACTTTAGGAAAAGTATCCATGGGTCACTTTTGACGTTTATGAGTCAACCCTGCCTCAATCCGAAGCGCGGTGTGGCCGGTATCACTCAAAGTGTCTCACTTTTATTTGAAATGGACAGGATTTTAAGTGAAAACAACAACTGACATATGGAAAACTGACCAAACACATTCATATTCTATTGAGACTTCAGGACAACAATCCATGGGTCATATGTGACGTGTATGAGTCAACCCCAACTCAATATGAGGTCCGGTGTGGCCGTTACAACTCAACGTGTCTTTTTTTGTTTAAAATGGATGCGCTTTTAAGTAAAAAAAACAACATACGGAAAATCAACCAAACGGATTCGTATTGTGTTGATACTTTAAGAAAATGATCCATGGTTCATTTTTGATGTGTACGAATCAACCCCGCCTCAAACCGAGGCGCGGTGTGGCCGGAACCACTCAAAGTGTCTCACTTTTCTTTGAAATGGACAACAGTTTAAGTAAAAACAACAACTAACATACAGAAAACGGACCAAATGAATTCAGATTCTGTTGATGGTTTAGGAAAAGTATCCATGGGTCATTTTTGACATGTAAGAGTCAATCCCACCTCAATCCGAGGCACGGTGTGGCCGGTATCACTCAAAGTGTCTCACTTTTATTTGAAATGGACATGATTTTAAGCGAAAACAAGAACTGACATACGGAAAACCGACCAAACGCATTTGGATTATGTTGAGACTTTAGGAAAACGATCCATGGGTCATATGTGATGTGTACGAGTCAACCCCACCTCAATCCGAGGGCTAGTGTGGCCGGTACCACTCAAAGTGTCTTTCTTTTGTTTAAAACGGATACACTTTTAAGTAAAAAAATGACATACGGAAAACCAACTAAATGCATTTGGATTGTGTTGATACTTTAGGAAAATGATCCATGGGTCATTTGTCATGTGTATGAGTCAACCCCACCTCAATCCGAGGCGCGGTGTGGCCGACACCACTCAAAGTGTCTCTCTTTTGTTTAAAATGGACAACACTTTAAGTAAAAACAAAAAATGACATACGAAAATTGGACCAAACACATTCGGATTCTATTGATTATTTTGGAAAAGTATCCATGGGTCATTTCTGACGTGTACGAGTCAACCCTACCTCAATCTGAGCCACGGTGTGACCGACACCACTCAAACTGTCTTTATTTTGTTCAAAATGGATATGCTTTTAAGTAAAAACAAACGGCATATAGAAAACCAACCAAACGCATTCATATTGTGTTGATACTTTATGAAAATGATCCATGGGTCATTTGTGATGTGTACGAGTCAACCCCGCCTCAATCTGAGGTGCAGTGTGGCCAGAAACACTGAAAGTGTCTCTCTTTTGTTTCAAAAAAACATCATTTTAAGTGAATACAACAACTAACATTCAGAAAACCGACCAAACACATTTGAATTCTATTGAAACTTTTGGTTAACGATTCATGGGTCATATGTGATGTGTAAAATTCAACCCCACCTCAATCCGAAAGCCGTTATGGCCAGCACCACTCAAATTGTTTCTTTTTTTTTGAAATGGACAAGATTTAAAGTGAAAACAATAAATAGCATACTTAAAGCTGAACAAATGATTTTGGATTGTTTTGATATTTTAGGAAAACGATCCATGGGTCATTTGTGAAGTGTAAGAGTCAACCCCGCCTCAATCCGAGGGTCGGTGTGTCCGTCACCACTCAAAGTGTCTTTCTTTTGTTTAAAATGGATACGCTTTTAAGTAAAAACAACAACTAGAATACTTAAAACTGACCAAACACATTTGGATTGTTTTGATATTTTTGGAAAAACTATCCATGGGTCATTTTTGACATGTATGAGTAAACCTTGCCTAAATCCGAGGTGCAGAACCATTCAAAGTGTCTCACTTTTCTTTGAAATGGACATGATTTTAAGTGAAAACAACAACTGACATATGGAAAACCAACCAAACGCATTAGTATTCTGTTGATACTTTAGGAAAATGATCCATGGGTCATATGTGACATGTACGAGTCATCCTCGCCTCAATATAAGAGCCAGTGTTGCCAGTACCACTCAAAGTGTCTTTCTTTTGTTTAAAATGGATGAGCTATTAAGTAAAAAAAATGACATACGGAAAACTGACCAAATGCATTCGGATTGTGTTGATACTTTAGGAAAATGATCCATGGGTCATTTGTGACATGTACGAGTCAACCCCGACTCAATCCGAGGCACAGTGTGGCTGGAACCACTCAAAGTGTCTCAATTTTCTTTGAAATGGACAACAATTTAAGTAAAAACAACAACTGGCATACAGAAAATGGACCAAACACATTCAGATTCTGTTGATACATTAGTAAAAGTATACATGGGTTATTTGCGACGTGTTAAAGTCAAGACTGTCTCAATCTGAGGAGCGGTGTGGCCGGCACCACTCAATGTGTCTCACTTTTCTTTGAAATGGACAACAGTTTAAGTAAAAACAACAACTGGCATACGGAAAATGGACCAAACGCATTCAAATTCTATTGATACTTTAGGACAAAGATATATGGGTCATTTTTGACATGTACGAGTCAAACCCGCCTCAATCCGAAGCATGGTGTGGTCGGTACCTCTAAAAGTTTCTTTCTTTTGTTTAAAATGGATACACTTTTAAGTATAAACAACCGACATACGGAAAACCATACAAAAACATTCTTATTGTGTTGATACTTTAGGAAAAGGATCCATGGGTCATTTGTGACGTGTACGAGTCAACCCCGCCTCAATCCGAGGTTCAGTGTGGAAGACACCACTCAAATTCTCTCTTTTGTTTCAAAATGACATCATTTTAAGTGAGTACAACTGAAATTTATACTCATCAATGATAGTTGCAAACTATTTTTCATGAGTTGGGTAGTTTCACTCATAGGTTCATAAGTGACGAGACTCCTAAGAAAATACCTTTTCACCATATATTATAAAAAATACATGTTCAATGCAAAATTCATCACAAATCATTACATACCCAAATCTAGGATCAGAAAAAAATGGGATTTGAGGCAATTTTAAACTCTTATTCAACACTAATTGGTATTTCTAAGACTATTCTGCCTATTAGAATTTGATGGGGAGGTGGGGGGGCTATTCTGGTTGGGCAGTTGTGCAGGGGTGAGGTGAATTACTACTGGATGATTGTTGTCATATGAAGATTGAAATAGGGAATTGTAGTACATGACATGGTTGGAAGAGTTTGATGGTTTTATGTGTTTTTTTGTGATATTTTAGGTGTTTTTTATATTGTTTTAAGTCTATGTGGTTTTTGTGATATTTTTTATGTAGGAGTATAGTGGAGGGGATACTGGAGGGCTTCTGTGCAGTAGTTCTAGAGAAACACAATACCAGCGGTTTTAAACCGTTGGTATAAGAGTTCTGGAATTCTGGAATTCTGGAAAAACACAATACCAACAGTTTAGAACCATTGGTATAAGAGTTCTGAAAAAACATAATACCAACAGTTTTCAACCGTTGGTATAATAATTCTCTAAAAACACAATACCAGAGGTTCTAAACCATTGGTATACATTGATAGAAATTTAAAAAAACAATATATACCAACAGTTTATGAAAACTCTTGGTAAAAATGTTATGCAAACATATACCAACTATTATCTTGAAATTGTTGGTATATCAATAAATATAGTGGGATATACCAACGGTTTAGATCAAACTATTGGTATAGGGCTTTCCTCACAGCTTACTACACTACGGTTTGGAAAACCGTTGGTATAGGCTATACCAACGATTTTCCATCCTATACCAATGGTTCAGAACTGTTTGTATAACCTTCTTTTCTAGTAGTGTAAAAAAAAGTATCATCACCTAGGATTTGACCAAAGTGCTGCTATACAGATTAGCAGAGCATCAGAACTTTGACTGGTCGATAGGTGACAATAGTCCGTGCTTTTCAAATGGTTCTGTTTCCTGGGATGGTGCTTCACGTAGTCATTAGTTTCTAGTTATTGTAAAAAAACCAAAAAAAATCAAAAATTTAAAAAAAATTGAAAAAAAAACACAAAGAATAACATTCCTTCCTCATAAAAATCATAAAAAGAAAACAAAAAGAAAAAAACCATATTCCTCTTTCTTCCAAAATATTTCTAAATTCCCCGTAGCATCCCAAAAAATCCCTCAGATTTGTTTGACCCTGAAATTGATCAAAAACTTCTCCAACTTAGGCGGAGCATAAGAGATAATCGAATAATTCAAGAATTAGTCCTTGTCCAACCAATTGAATTAGATATGGCCAATCTTAGAGAACAAACACTAAAATAACTCATTGCCCCTAATATGAATTACCAACCTCTTGGTATTTAATATCTAAACATAGAGACTGAATTTGAACTCAAATCAGGTTTGATTCATCTTCTCCCTCATTTCCACAGGCTAGCCGGCGAGGATCCACATCTCCACCTTAAAGAGTTCCAAGTGGTGTTCTTTACCATGAATCCTCAAGGGATTTCTGAGGAACAAATAAAACTCCAAGTATTACCTTTCTCCCTAGGTGACACTGCTAGGTCATGGATCTATTACCTTTCTTCTGGTTCCATAACCACATGGAATGACATGAAGCGACTATTTCTAGAGAAATTTTTTCCTGCTTCTCGTACTACTTCTATCTGAAAGGAAATAAATGGTATTCGTCAATTCCAAAATGAATCAGTCCATGAGTACTAGGAGAGGTTCAAAAATATTATTGCAACCTTCCCACACCACCAAATCACTGACCAAATCTTGATCCAATACTTCTATGAGGGGTTATTGGCTTTGGAGATAACCCCCATTGATGTCGCAAGTGGCGGTGCTCTTATTGATAAAACTCATAAATCTTCAAGAGATATCATAAGCAACATGGATGCGAACACACAACAATTTCATACTTGAGCACATGCTCAAGTAAAACAAGCCCAAGATATTCAGTCGATAGAGCGGAACAAGATGACAGAGTGTATGAGTAAACTTACAATTCTGGTGCAACAACTAGTTGTGGCATCCAAAGCCCCAACCTCATCTTCTCCACAATCAATGTTTCCTGGAACGATAAAAAACTGTGGAATCTGCAACTCATCAGATCATCCAACTGACACATGTCCACAACTTCAAGAGGATCAATCTGATTCATCTGGACCAATGGAGATCAATGCAGAATATGCTCAGTGGAACCCCAACCCTCAACAATCAGGTCAGCTTGTTAGAAACTTCAACCAACCTCACTCTGAGCCCTTCTCTTCTTCCTATAACCAAGGCCTGAGGTATGGTAATTCTATCTCTCATCCCCCTCAATTTCCTCCTCAAAACCCAGACCATTTTCAATATGGTCATGGTGTTGGTAACTTCTAACAACATTATCATTTTTTTTCCTCAATAATAAAGAAAAAATCCTCCTCCTAGATTCCAATATCCTAGTGAGCCTTCCCAATTCCAAAACCCATACATTTGATTTCCCAAGAACCAAAATCTAGGTAATCCCAATTCGGTACAAGCCTCTTCTTCCAAAAAATCTTGGGAAAGTGAAGTGAAAGATCTTGCCTCCTTCACTCATTCCAGCCTCAAGAACATTGAAAACCAAATTCGTCAACTTGCATCCCACCTAAGCCAGCAAAAAAAATGAAATTCTTCCCAACTTCAATCTCAACCATTACCCAACCCCAAGGTTAATGAAGTGAAATTTCACTTAGATCAGGGAAGAAAATTTCTATGCCTCAAGATAAGTCCTCCAACCCCCCTTTAGATGTTGACATTTAAAATGAAAAGAAAATGAAACTTGAAAAGGAATCTGAAGTCATTACCTCACCTCCTTCCATTCCACTTATGAAACCAATTCATTTTCCTCAAGCTGTTTCTAAGCTAAAGAAGCCCTTTGGACCTGATCTTGAAATGATCGACATGTTTAGATGTGTTGAAGTGAATATTTTCCTCTTAGATTCCATAAAATATACCTAAGTATGCCAAGTTTCTTAAGGAATTGTGCACCCATAAAAGGAAACTTATGACCTTTGAAAATGTTTCCACCCAACAGTCTATTCCCATAAAGTGAAAAGATCCAAGGAACTGTACAGTTCCATGCCAAATTAAAAGTTCTAACTTCAATGATGCACTCATAGACCTAGGAGTGTTAATTAATGTCATTCCCAAATCATTCTTCTCCAACCTTGGTCTAGTTCCGTTACATCCAACCGGTGTTGTCATTCAATTCTCCAATCGAAGCACTGATAGTCCTAATGGTATAATTGAGGATGTCCTTATTCGTGTGAATGATCTGATCTTCCTAGTTGACTTCTATGTCCTTGACATGGAAGGTGAGAAAACATCTTTCCAATCTCCTCTGATTATTTTAAGACCTTTCCTTATGAAATCTAAAACCAAAATTCATGTCTATGATGGCATCTTATCCATGGAATTTGGCGACCAACTAGTCAAGTTCAATATTTTTCAATCCATGCGATACCCATCTAAGGATTAATCTGCATTCTCTATCCATTCCTATAAAACTCTCTCTAAGAGTGTGTTGAATCCCAATCCATCATTTCCTTCTTGTTCTACTGATAGAGGAGTTTGTGAATATTTCATCCTCATTAACCAAGTCATAAATGGAGAAGTTGATGTTTACATTACAAATGCAAACTCCATTGATCTAAAGGATCTTGAAAAATATTTATAATATCATCTTACATATGACCTCCACTTCTCTAGCTTGGATGATAATGAGAAAAAAGAACTAGAATGCTCATTTGTTGATTCAGATCAGTTTATCCAACATTTATCATTTCCTATCCATGATTCTGAAAATTTTGTTATATGTGAGGTTAACCCTAAAAAAATGTATTTATATTTTCCCAATGAGAGTAATGGTTGTGCAATTTTTTCCCTAATTAATAAAGTGATCACCGGTGAGGTTGAAATTGACCATTCTTTGGCGAACAACATTGATATAAAGGATATTGAGAACTTTATTTAGTCTTATGATTCCACTGATCCCCATTACTCTACATCGGTAAGTGATGAAATAAATGACTCAAAAATAGTTGGGATCTCATACTCTGGTTTCATGTTATCTGTAACTTACAAAAATGAACCATCAGAATTTATACATCTTCTTGAATTTACAGGCATAGAAAACTATCACTTTGTTGATAAAATCATTCCTCACGTTGAATACCAAAGGGACGATAGTCCTATTCTCTTTCCAACCCTATTGAATTGCAAGCGAAACATCAAGGAAGGTGATAAATTATCCAATGAATAATCAGGAATCTTAAAGGAGAAGTTTTTTTCTGGAAGCACTTTGGAGTTGAGAAAATACGGTGGCCACCATCAGACTATGGGTAGTCCACTGCAACTGTCTATCTATAGAAAAATAAATGCAGTGCTTCTTGGGAGGCAACCCATGTTTTCTTTTTTACTTTGATGAAATTTTAATTTATTTTTATTTATTCATTAGATGAATAATGATTTTTCTTTTTTAGGTAACATCCCACAATCATAGAACCACATTGACTTCCACTAGATCCCCAACTTCTTCAGTCAACCCACCACTAGATGGAAATGCAAACCCACAAAATCCAAACCAGGAGGAACCTCTTTCCCTTTAACTCTCTCTGTATCTCTTCCTACCTCTACCTATTTCTTCTTCTTCCTCTGTCTTTAATTTTTTTACCACTTTCTTCATCAAACCCTTTATTTTTATCTTTATATTTTGTGTGGGCGTGTCTTTATTAAAAACTAAAAAAACTAAACAAAAAAAATACAAAAAAATAAAGAGTCATGCTTACTCACCATCGAGTTTTGAAAATTTGTCCAACCTTTTTGGGGAGTCAACAGACATGTTTTCATCTCAATTTTTTTTATTTTCATTAAGACTTTGGATAAAGTATTTTATGTCAAAACCAACAAATTTTGAATGCACAATTTTTGATTTAGAAAATGATTTACCCCAACCGTGATAACAAACATTATCTTTCATACCAAGGATACCTATGTCAATCTTTTCAAAACATGTGTTTTTCACCCCCATTTGTGAGTCTTGAGTTTGTGGACCTTCGAGCTGAATTTCCTAATTTCTTGTGCATTAATATGATAGAGGCATTTTCTGAACCACATGAGAATCAAAATATCCAAATATCCCCCCATTTTCCTTACAATAATCCTTTTTTTGAAATCCCCTTTGAGGCTATGAAAACCTTTTCTTTGTTATCCAAATTACAAGCCCAATACCTTATCCCACCCAATGTCAACATGTATTTTTCATTGCATATATTTTTTGAAATTTAAGTGTGGGGGGGATGGATTTCATTTTGGGTACCCTTTGTTGATTTCACAATATTATCATATGCTTGAGAGAAAACATCCATTTTAGTGTGGGGGATATGTTGTCATTCACTGAGTTTTGGGGAATGTAATGTACTTCCATTTATGTAATTTTGTAATTGTTATTGACAAGTGTTCAAAAAATATATGAAATGATAAAAAAAATCAATTTTTTTTTGAAAAATGGGTTGTGTCTTAGGTAGGTCAAAAATAAATATTTATCAGCCTTTGATATTATTATAACTATTAAAATTGGTGTCCTGATGAAATGAATCATGGGTTGGGATATGAGTGTGAGATATTTTTCAAGTTCAACTTTTAAAAAATGAAAAAAAAACTAAGAAATGAAAAGAAAAAAAAGAACACTTATGTCATTGGGAGAAGTATTGTGTTTTGTAAATATTTCATATTCTCATTGCCTTCATATTTCCTTCGACTTTTTTGTCTTATTTTACATTTTCATTCCCTTGTAAATATGGGTTTCCATTTCCTTTCATTTCTCATTTAAAAAAAAATGTGCATTACTTTTTCCATGTTGGTGTTTTACCCCTCTTCTTCTCCCTCTTGGACATTATATTCCTACCATCCCATATCCACAGAAAAATCCCTTCAAAAGAACACTTTATTATTGTGCACTTTGGAAAGGTATTGGAATCTGAGAGCTCTTACAAACTCTAAGATTTTAACTTTTGGTTGGTGAAAGAGTGAACCTCCACAAATTAATTTTATCATCTTGAGAGGTGTGAGTTTTGAGTGTCCACATTTTCCATTTCTAAATTTGAGCATAAAAAAAGAGTTTTTTTTGGAACATTGTTTCTGTAAAAATTTGAGGTGTAATTCAATATGGATGAGTGAAATAGTCTAAACCTCCCCTAATTTGAGAAAACAAAATTTTAATATTTGTTGGTGAGAGAAAATGATATTGTCATGTTTTTATATTTTTTTCACATAAGGAAATGAACAAGAATAAGTGTGGGGGATTTGATTTTATTAATATTTTCATGACTTATTATATACCCACTTTACTTATTTTATATGAAATGTGCACAATTTGTGTGAAATATTATTGTTTTAATACTAAGGATAAATTTTTAGCATTTTTAGAAGTAGTCCAATTGAGTCAGTTTACTATTTAATTTATAAATATTTCCTTACTAATCCAAATTGTGTAGTTTCTGTTTTTTAGGATTTCTAATTCAATATAAAACATTTCATTATAAGGTATCATTGGCCAATTCTACCATTTGAAGGCTCATATGGACCACACAAGAGGGCCTACAAAATCTGTGAAGAAACTGAACCATCCATGAAGATTGAATTACTGGAATCAATATAATAGTTAAAATTACTTTATTATCCTCAAAGGTTTGGGGGAAAATGTAAGGAGACTTGGATAAAAATTTCAAGGCCCAAATCCAAATACAAGGGGCCCAAATGATTCATTTAAACTCAGTCCACCATTCTTTCCGGGAATTAAAATCAATTCAGTATTCATGACATGTATCCTAATATATTCATCAAATAAAGATGATATTTTTCAGTGTGAAAGAGAAGATATAGGAGGATTACTTTGTTGAATAAAGAACTTATATTTTAAGGAATCTTTCTATTCTAAAATCCTTTTACATTTTAGCCATAAAAAATCATCGATTGAAATGGACAGATTATTTTTTTTAATCAAACCGCCATAACATTCGATCCATAGGTCCACATGACTCAAATTTTGGTATAAGTCTAAAAACATTATTATATAAAACTTTTAAGAAGGATATATCTCGAGATTCGACTGTCTGGATGTCCAAATCATCGAGCCAAGTGGAGGGACAGATTGAGAATGCCAACAGTCCTTTTACTTAGGCTATAAATACATTCCCCTCCTCTCCTTAAAAACAGTTGGCATTTCAGAAGAGATGATAACGTATTGGCACGAACAAAGCCTTTAAAAATTCTAGGGAGTACCTTCCATACTCAATTTTTCACTTGAGAGACCTTTCCTCCTCTCATTGTTTTCATTTACTTTTGTGTTCTTCTTTATTGTAATCTTGTAAGTCTTTCTTTTGTAATTATATTTTAATGAAAATTTATTATTCAATATCTCTTATTCTCATCCACCTTATGTAGTTTAATATTATTTTTCTTAAAATAGTTTAAATATAGTTTAATCACCTTCACTTATTTTTCTTTCTCATTCAATCTAAAGTCGGTATTTAATTCCCTTTATCGTTCGTGTGTGTGTTCGACACACCACTATTTTCTTATCCCTTTATTTTTCTTATCTTAATAATTTATTATCATAATAATTATAACCATATTACTAATAATTTAAATGGATGAGTAAATCTACCATTGGGGTGATTTATAATTTGGTGATATTAAGTGTTTGAGAGCCTTTGCTCGATGAGTATTCTTTGAGTTAATATTGTGTATGTTGAACTTTATATGTCATGGATTAATGAAATGTTTTGTTTAATATGTGGATTCCATGGATTATTGGAACCAAAAATACACTACCATAAACAAGCAATGGTAATGATTAGAACCCTAATTTAAGTTACAGCTTAGATTAAAGCTTTAACACTTGGGAATTCCAATCAAAATCATCTTGTGAAGTGGGTATTAATTTAATGCAATATAAAGCAAAGATAAAAGATATCATAAGATTAAATCCCCAATAATGAACTCACCCAAATATTTATCAATTTGTTAAATAAAACATCACCTATAAATTATTTCATAAGCTCTGCAAACAAAACCCCCAATCAGAATACAATTAACTAAAAACAACCGACTATAAAAAAATATCATCGCTGAGGATTCGACCCGAGTGCTGCTATACACATTAGCAGAGTATCAGAACTTTGACCGGTCGATAGGCGAAAATCAGCCACAGTTTTCAATGTCCAATATATCCATTCAAACCTCCTTCCCCTACCCCCATCACACCCCCTGACCCCTACCCTCCACCTACACACCCCATCCCCCTGCCCCCAACACACCCCCAACCCCCCACCTGTACACCCCTCCCCCTACCCCTACACACCCCTACCCCCCTTCCCCCTACCCCCAACACACCCCTACCCTTGCCCCCACCTACACACCCCTCCCATGCCCCCTCCCCTAGCACCCCTCCCCCCTTCCCCATCACACCCCTACCTGCCCCCCAGCAGCACACCCCCTCCCCTTACCACCCCATGAACCCCCTGCACACCCCCTATACACCCCCAGCACACCCCCTACCCCCTGCACCCATCACACCCCTCCCCCTACCCCCCACATGCACACACCCTCCCCCTGCCCCAGTACACCCCCTCCCCCTCCCCCTTACCCCAGCACACCCCTACCCTCTACCCCCCACCACCTGCACACCCCCTCCCTTGTCCCCATCACACCCCTACCCCCCTGCACCCAACACACCCCTACCCCTTACACACCCCCTACCAAGTCTAAGTTCAATGATCTTGGTGTTATAGTTTTATCTCAAAGGTACATGTTCCAAAATCTTCCAATGGTGCAATTAGACATGTATCAAGATGTTCTTGATGAGGTTAAGTATTTCAGGACTGAAATGAAGGGAATCCTACACACTTTATAAAGTGTTTTATTAAGCTAGTTTGAGTTCAAAATAAGGTTTCAACCCTATATAACTTCCTCTTTAGAACCTTCAGTTGTTCTAGTTTTTAGAGTGATGTTGATGAATTTCTATTAAAATTGAATTATGTATCCTTATAGATTCAGTCCCTATAGTGTGATATGTTCACACAATTCCTTATAAAATATTTCAGTAGGAAAATTATTGATGAGTTCCATGATACTAGAGAATATTTCAGGAAGCTTGGTATTGGAAATAATAGATCCTTAAATTATGTAGTGGAATTTTATTATGAATTTAATGGGAAGTTGAATGAGATCATGAATTTATCTAAGTATGATAAATTTATGGGTTATATATCTCTTTTTCTAGTATCTAGAAACTACTAGAATTTGGTAACCTCTTTGAAAAAGGTATTTAAATACGTTCAAGGTCTATATTAATATTCTTCCTTGACAAAGCTAGTGGTTATTAGAAACCCATTTTTTA
The DNA here is from genome assembly GCA_963277665.1 of Viscum album. Classification (NCBI taxonomy): domain Eukaryota; kingdom Viridiplantae; phylum Streptophyta; class Magnoliopsida; order Santalales; family Viscaceae; genus Viscum; species Viscum album. Next base: position 296,266,160 of record OY728137.1, on the reverse strand, counting down.
AAACAATAAGGAAATTATGTGAACAGGTTTTTAAAACAATCAGGAATTTATATAAATCAAATTAAAGGTTAAAGATGAGGGAGCGTACCTCAACCTCAAGGCACTTTGCTTTTGACGATGAGAACTCAAATCTTATTTTTTATGATTTCATGAATATACATTTTCACACATATATATAAGGAAACCTAGCCCCTATGTACATATTTTCATGGCCAAATATTCACAAGGGGGTCCTTAGATACCTATTTATACTTTCATATACCCCTTTAAACTTACACATGTATTCATTTTTCAAATCTATATATAAGCACACGTAGCCCCAATATATATATTCATAAATCTACGAGTGAATATATATATATAAAATGGGAACTTATATATTTATATTCCTACCTATGCATACACATGTAAACCATCATCAACGGTGACTTGGATCCACCCAACAAAATCCAAAACACACTAAAAAAATACAAGGAACCAAAAAATCACAAAATACCTAATTAAAATTGGGACAAAGAATAAAAATGGAATAAACCTTACCAAATTTTATGTTGAAATCACCGTCTTCGATGGTGGTGGATAGAACCTACCTCATCATAAGAAACCACTTATAAGAAAATGGTGGGAAATGAAATGTGATATAATGACTTCTTTTATATATGTGATCATTATGTCAACTGTACATGGTAAATGATGCAGGAATCCATAACCAAAAATGAAAAAATAATATTCTAATTGATATGAACATCCCAATACTAAATAACATGATCATTAATAAAGCTATTTATTTATCAAACATCACCTTCAATTGCCTATTCAAAAATAAAAAAGCACCAAAATATTGGAATAAAGTAAACTTCAATTAGCACTTAAATGCAATAAATATGGATTAGATATTGTTTTTTAACCTATAAAATCCATTCCATGAATCTATAAAAATCATAATACTCTTCATTCCTATATCCTTCTTGATTTTATAGATTAAAAACTCATTTTGTATCATGTTCTTCTTCCAGAAATCACCTTTGTTTTTTAGTTTATATAGGTATATCAATATTATAAAGTGGAGAATTTTCCTTATTTTATTATTACTCAATCTTCCTGGATTTCTCAAACTAGTTTTCTAATATGATTGAAAAATCTTTTGGTGCATGATCTTCCTTTTTCATGATTTTGTATTCCTTCTTTGTAGACACTATTTCTAAACATGAAATAATTGGTTCTTTCCTTTTATCTTTCAAAAACTCTTATTGTTATGAAATCTATGACATAAATTATTATAGGTTCTCCTAGATCACTAACATATATATCAAAACTCATTTCTTTTCTCAGCTAGTGTATGTTATTCTAGAAAACTCTTGTGGTCTTGAGAGGCTCACATGATATTCTTATTCATCTGCCTCACAAATTTTCCATGTTCCATTTTCATATTCCCATAAATAGATATATATTTGGAGATACATGGAAAGAAACAAATTACACCATGATCATACCAAACACTTATCAAGGGTAACATATGGTTTTTTGTCAACTATCTCACAAACTACATGTCTCCAGTTTGTTTAAAAAAATGTCCCTTTTATTTTTCTTATCAATTATCATGGATGAATAAATCACACCTTGAATCTAGTAGACTTGAGATTTATTCTCTTCCCAAAATATATCCATAATATCTTCACATAAAACACTCATTACAGGTTGTATAAAAATATAATTTCACCTTATAGTGAGGATACCCTTATTCATTTATTTAGAGCTTCCCATAAAAACTTATATAGATCTCAACATGATATTATAAAAAAATAATAACTTATACCACATTTTATCACATTTCCAAATTGATTCAAGAATATTTTGTGCTATTTTTAACCATTAATCATAGAACTTGCATCTACAAAATACATTTCTATATTTTATGAAATCTGGAATTTTCATCTTAGGCTAGAGTAAATTTATATCCTCACATCTCAGTTAGATTTGATCTTATTTGAATCAATTATGATGATAAAATTATAATTCACTCATTTAGATCAAATCCAAATGATTTAATCTAGGATGAATAACCCAAGCATCAAATCAAATTCATCTATATTATTCTTACAAACTCATGGTGTTTTTTTTATCAAGAAGCACTTTCACATGATTTTATTCAAAATAAATCTATTATGATTGCTAATCATAGCTTCATAATGTTTTCAAATTGATCAAACATCATAAGAATCATCTTGTATTATTTACTATTAAGAATATAAATTCTAAAAACATTGTTTTCATATAGTATAATCCTGAAAATTCTACAAAGTGTTGAAGTATAATATAGAATGGAAGCCTTATGTTGCACTAGTAGAAGCATGTGAATAGGCAGGAAAGTCCTACATGGGATCTATCAAGGTCATAAATTATTGTTTAAAGTCATACACAATGAATCAAATTCATATAGTAGAAGTTTAATGGGACTTGAAAGTTATACGAAGCATGATAAAAGTCTTATATGGGGACTTATAGAGTAATACAATAGGACTTACAAAGTCATACACCTGGTAGGAAAGTCACACACACTACCTCACTATGTCATGCACTAGCCATGAATTCATATGATTGGACTTATAAACACATAAACTAGATTAAAGTCTTATTTTGGAACCTGAAAATTCTTATGCTCATTGTAGACTTCATGCCTTCTTCATTTTTCTACCTTTCTTCCAGAAATTCTAGACTTCTTCACATAACTCCAAAACTTCTTCAAATAAACCTTGGTAATTCTCAAAGCTTTAGAATCATCTTATAACTGCTCTAAATAATTAAGAGAATTCTAAAAAAAATTAAAACTCATTCATAAAGTTTGTAAGTCCCTTAGTATCATGTAAATACTCAATTAGAGTATTTTTATGAGATCCACTATCCATGAACAACTCGTCTTCACTTCATCAGTATAAAAACTTCATCCAAGAGGTATTAAACAATGATTTCACCAGCCAAAATGTGAAATACTCAATTAATGGTTTATTCTAATCCAATATAGCTTCCTATATCCATTAAACCTCTTAAATCATTTTAAATAATATCTTTTCAAGATTTCTGATAGGTTCATAGGTTAGAAACCAACTTCCATAAGATAGGTGTAATCCAAACATGAAAACTATGGAGATGAATCAATTTGACGTGTGTGTTATTATAAATATGAATTAAATAAATGGGGAAAGATATTTCAACACATTATAATATGATTTCAAATAAATGACATGCATCGTATTGATGGAATGAAAGCCATATAACATGGAAAGATTTAGAAGATTTAGAAGACTAGTTGGGATGAAAAATGTTGAAATTAAAGAGACATAGTTCCTACAATGGAAGTGAACATGATAAAATTTTGTTCATTGTATCATTAGACTCCAATATAGATATATCTAATAAAAACAGTACATGAGAAGTAAAACATGACATAGAAGACACCCCCTTAACCCTATAATTTCCTCCCCCCAAACAATCCCCCTCCCCCAAACCAGTCCCCTCTCCCACAACTATCCCCTAACCCCCCTCTTACACTATCCCCCAACCCCCACCCATACACCAGCCCCCCTAACACCCCCCTGCACCACCCCCTCTTCTGTATTATCCTCCCTCACAAACCAATACCCTCCCCCCTAAACCAGTCCCCTTCCCTACAACCATCCCCTAAACCCCCTCCCACCTGCACCATCCCTAGCCCCCTAGCATGCACCACCACCCCCCCACCTTCACCAGCCCCCCTAACCCCTTACACCACCCCCAAACCCCAACCCCAACCCCCAGCACCATCCCCATCCCCCTGCACTAGCCCCCCCTGCACTAGCTCCCTCCCCCCAACACCCTAACCCCCACCCCTGCACCATCCCCCCTAACCCCCCTGCACCACCCCCTTCCCCCTATATGAGCCTCCCCCAAACCAGCCCCCTCCCCCACAACCATCCTCTAACCCCCCATCGCCCCTACACCACCCCAACCCCCCTAAACTTCACTAGCCCCTAGCCCACACCTTCCCCCCTAACCCCCTGTACCAGCCCTCTACATCCCCCACACCAACATACCCTATCCCCATACACTAGACTCCCCAAACCCCCCCCCCCTACACCCCCACCCCAAAACATAGAAATACAAAGAAAAGTAAAATGAAACACCCCTTCTATGATTACATGGTATGATATATATACATGTTTGGGTTATGATGGATTAGGGTTATGGTTTTTGTTAACATTCAATATTTAGTGCCATTCAGTTATGACACATGATTAAGTGGGGATGTAATTTCATAAGGTTAGGCTACATATTTATGTATAGGGTGAAATGTATTATAGTTTTACATCTATATATATATATACCTGATGTATTAAGGTGTAGTATATGTGTTTGTGAGGGATATAATTATTCAATGTTGTGTTCTATGATAATGTGAATGTGATGGTGATGTGGTTATGATTATGAAAACTTGGATGTGACTATTCTGACATTTCATGCGTGTTGGAATGGATTTAACATTAAATTACGTTTCTTATTAGAGGTTATTTTATATTCCTATGATTTATAAGTTTAATTAATATCATATATGTGTGTTTTATACCATTGGTGCTATTTTCTAACTCATACCCCTTTTGAGGTTGGCTTTAGGGGTTTCACTTCTCTTCACAGCCAACCCAGTTGGAGTCTTAGTGGGAGAAAACCATAAAAAAAATTTAATTGAAAATTTTATAAGGTAAATGTTTTATTAGATCTAGATTAATCAATGATAAATATTTACTTTTATCATCACTAAAAAATAACTAATAAAGGTATGGGTTTATAAATTTTCATAATTACATTGATAAAATTTTACTTTTATAATAAAAGTATTCATTTATCTATTCTAATTAAAAGGAGTTTTAATATTCATATCTTTGTATCCATATTTTTTTAGTATTGTATCAATAATTTATCATTAACCATCCCATCCCTAAAAATTCTATAAATTATGAAGTGGCCAATTTATATAATGTGATCAATAACTAAAGTATAGGTGTGGATTTAATTTTTCATCTAAAATTTTTCAAACAACAGTTCCACATAGGTATTAATCTATAAATAGAAGATAGAATCATGAATACTTGAATAATACCAATCCTAAAATGTATTACAATAAAATGAAATCTATACACATTGATTAAAAAAAAGACTCATAGGAACAATAGATTACAATAAATAGATTGATGTTAAAATTATAGCAGTTTGACATGTTAAACAGAAACGAAAATAACCATTTTGACTAACACTATATAAAAAATCATGATTAGTATAAGAAAAAAAGATCAAAAAGAAGTTATCAACATCAACACCAATCAATATAAAGCAGTAAATAAATCATAAAAAGTACACTGATAATTTTATGTGATTAATATAATTGGAAATAAAGAATCATCATAACCATTTTTCTCCAAACATGGTAGAAGAAAAGTTTCTACCCTCATGGAAACTCAGTGGTTCTGTAGTTCCCCTTCTTCACCCCTTTTTCATCATCAGTAACTCATAATTTTCCATTAAACCTAGTTTAGGTTTGACAACATCTCATCAACAGTTCTTCAATACATAACCCAATTTGTTTTTAGGAAAATAAATCAGGAACATGGTGGGTAGAATACAACAAAGGTGATACCGAACATGGGTAGGAACAAAAAAATCCCTAGATTTTTATATTAATATTTTTTTAATTGAAACATTTGTAATAGGAGGTAGAACCTTTAAAATTACCATCAATTGTAGAGGTATGTCCGAACAGTCACTAGAGATAGGTATGAATTGATTGGGAGAGAAAATGTATTGTAAGAGTAATCACAAAACTCATTGATGAAGGTGTAGGGGTTTCTCATGGGGATCCCACTCATGAAATGTCTAGTTTTGGCTAATTCACCGATTGGAGGAGGAATGTGCGACAAAGGGGGTGGATGAGGAGAGGAACGTTCGATGGAGGGGATGGGTGGTATCAGGTGATGGAGGGGTGAACTGAGTGGAGAATCCAAAAAGGATCAGCTAAGGGAGAATCAATCAGTTAATGATGAGGTAGAAGTGTTTTGTGGGTGGGAGATGAGTTATGAAGAGGGAGGATATGTGGTTGGGAGATGAGTCGTGATGGAGTGAAACTAATTGATGATCTATTTCTATAGTACATGGTTTATTTGTGGGCTTATCCATTCTAAAGCAACAATTTTCAATTACCTGGGGCTATATTTTATCCTATAGCCACTAACCAATTAAACCATGGATATATGTACGTGGTTATAGGTAAATTTTATAGCAGTTCATGCTGGATTATGTCGTCGAAGGGGAGGAACTTAGTGACGATTGATGGTAGTGCGAGGGGGGACCTCTGTAATTGATGATGAAGGTGATGTGGAAGACCCATGTTCCTGATGACTACAATGTGGGGAGGACCTATACAATAGCTGATGATAGAGACGGGGAGGACCTCTATACCTAATGATAGTAGTGCGGGGAGGACCTCCACAATAGCTGATGATGGTGACGGGGAGGACCTCTATGACTAATGATAGTGGTGTGGGGAGGACCTACACAATAGATGATAATGGAAATGGGTAGGATCTCCGTACCAGATGATTGTGGTGTAGGGATAACCTCCATAATAGTTTATTAAGGTGAGGGGGAGGACCTTCATGTCGGGTGATTGAAGTGCTGGGAGACCTCCACAATGGCTGATGATAGAGACAGGGAGGACATCCGTGCCTAGTGACTGTAGTGTGTGGAGGACCTCCATAATGGATGGTGACATAGACCAGGAGAACCTCCATGTCAGTTTATTGTAGTACGGGGATGACCTCTATAGTGGATGATGATGGCAATAGGGAGGACCTCTATGCTGGGTGATTGCAGTGCGGGGAGGAACTCTGTAGTGGATGATGATAGAAATAGTGAGGACGTTCATTCTAGAAGGATTATTTTGTGGGTAGGACCTCTGCAATAGCTAATGGTGGTGAAGGGGAGGACCTCTATGTCGTATAATTACAGTGCAGGGAGGACCTATACAGTGGATGATGACAACAACCAGGAGGAACTTAGTACTGGATGAAATGCAGTGCGGAGAGGACCTCTCCAGTGGATGATTATGGAGAAGGGGAAGACCTCCATGCTAGATGGATTGAAGTTTGAGGAGGACCTCGTCATTGGATAATGATGGTGACATGGAGGACCTCTGTGACTGATGAATTGCACTGTGGGGTAGACCTCCATAGTGGCTGATGATGGAGACCAGAAGCACCTCCATGAAAAATAGATTGCAATGTGGGGAGAACCTCCATAATGGCTGATGATGTCAATGGGAAGGACCTTTATTCCAAATGTATTGTTGTGCGGGGAGGACCTCCACAGTGGATGATGATGGAGACAGTGTGGACCTCCATTCCAGATGATTGCAATGTGGGAATGACCTCTGTAATGGCAGAATTTTTTTTGGTGAAGCGTTGTGTGGTGGTGTTAGTAGGGAAATGATGGAGTTGGGGGGAGGATTCCTCAGGAACAACCTATGAGGGCGGAAGAGTCGAAAAGGAGTTGATGGATTTAGGGGGTGGATTCCTCCTATGTGGCCCATTAGTATGGTGATGTCGACGATGAGTCAGGGGGGTGGGGGTGGGGGGTGGATACCCCCTGTGTGAATTATTAGGGCAGAGATGTTGGTGAGGATTCGATTAGTTAGGGGGTGGATTCCCCCTATTCATCCCATGATGGAAGTAGAGTCGGTGAGGAGATGATGGAGTAAGTGGGTGGATTCACCCTATGGGGCCATGAGGGTTGCAAAGTCAATGGAGAGACAATGGAGTTAGGGAAAGGATTCTTATTGTGTGGCCCATGAGGGCAGTAAATTTTGTGAAGAGATGATGAAGTAAGGGTGGAGGATTCCCTTTGTGTGGTCCATGAGGGCGGTGGCGTGAGCCAAGAGTCTATGGAGTCGGGGGGAGGATGCCCCCTCTACAGCCCATGGGGGTGGAGGAGTCGGTGAAGAGATGATAGAGTGGGGTGAGGATTCCCCTTATGTGGCCCATAAGGGCAGAAGAGTTGGAGAAGAGCCGATGGAGTTTGGGGGGAGGATTCCCTCTGCGCGACCCATGTGGGAAGCATAATCGGCAAAGAGTTGATGGAGTTGGGTGGAGGATTCCCCCTGCGCGACCCATGAGGGTTGTAGTGGTAGCGAAGAGCTAATAGATTTAGAGTTGGATTCCTCCTACATGGCCCATGAAGATGACAGAGCTGATGAAGATCTGATTAATTTGGGCATGGATTCCCCCTACTTGGCCCATGATCATGACGGAGCTGACGAAGTGCCGATGGTGTTAGGGGTTGATGCCTCCTATGAGGCCTATGATGGTGATGGATTCGGCGGAGAGACAATGGAGTCGGAGCTAGGATTCCCCCAGTGCAGCCCATGAGGGCGGCAGAGTCAGCTAAGAGATGATGGAGTTAAGGGGAGGATTCCCCCTATGTGGACCATGAGGGTGGAAGTGTCGGTGAAGAGCTGATGGAGTAGGGGAAGGATTCCCCCTACAAGTAAAGTAAGGGAATATGGGTCAGTGAAGATCCAATAGAGTTGGGGTGAGGATACCCCATGCGTAGGCAATGAGGATGGGATAGTTAGTGAAGAGCCAATAAAGTCAGGGGGAGGATGCCCCCTGTGCAACCCATGATGATATGGAAGCCAGTGAGGAGTTGATGGAGTCAAGTGTTGATACCCCCATGCACGACCTAGGAGGGTGGTGGAGTCAGTGAAGAGTCTATGGAGTCGGGGGGAGGATTACCTCTACATGGACTATGAGGGTGGCAGAGTCGGCGAAGTGCTGATGGAGTCGAGGTGAGGATGCCCCTTGCATAACCCATGAAGGTGGTTGAGTCGGCAAAGAGATTTTGGAGTCGGGGGATGGATGTCCTCTTAATGACCCATGAGGGTGGAAGAGTCTGTGAAAATATGATGGAGTCAAGGCTGGATTCCCCCTGTGAGGCCTAGGTGGGAAGAAGAGTCGGTGAAGAGTCGTTGGAGTCGGGGGTGGATACCTCCTATGCCGCCCATAAGGGAGGAATAGTCAACAAAGAGATGATGGAGTCGGGGTAAGGATGCCCTATGTATAGCCCTTGAGGTCAGTGTAGTTGGTGAAGATCCTATGGATTTGGTGGGGAAGATTCCCCCTACGCGGAACATGAGGGATGGAGATTCGGAAAAGAGCTGATGGATTTGGGGGGAGTATGCCGCCTATGAGGCCCATAAGGGTGGCAGAGTCGACGAATAGCCGATGGAGTAAGAGGTGGATTCCCCCTGCATGGACCATGAGGGTGGAAGAGTTGGATAAGAGTTGATGGATTAGAGGTGAGGATACCCCCTATGTGGCCCATGTGGGCGGAATTGTCATTGGGGAGCTGAAGAGTTGTGGGGTGGATGCCCCCTATGTGGCCTATGAGGGAAATGGTTTCGGCGGGGAGCTGATGACCCCTTATCTTCATAACACCATTATTACTCATCCCACCACACATGAAGGATAAAGGATTAATATGGGCGATGCCTCAATTTGGTCATGCATGAAATTTTTCATCTGATCACGTTGATGGAGAATAGATTCATGTCGGGTTCATTATTTTTATTTCTGATTCTTTCCATAGCCTATGAACATAGTCATAGAGATGTGTGCTTTCGGCTATGTGTTCCTGATTTCCCAAGGTGTGTGGAATTCATCACCTCTTAAGAAATGTATACTCCTTGACCCGAACAAGATGATGGGATGTCGATCCCTCCTTTCGTGGATTATAACATCTCTTCTTTTTATCACATAAACTTTCATTACATTATACAAAACCGAGGATCTTTAAGGTTTAGTGTCTTGGAAACCAAGAACTTAATACATGAAAACATAAAACATTATTCTTAAACACTTGAAAATATTCTTCATTTGTTCATCCTAAGTTCATTACAACATCTCATAACCTGGGAGCATACATCAAAGGAAAGGGTGAGCAGAAGGCCTAGTAAGGGAAACAAGGGAAAATTTTACATGTGAACTTAAGATACATCATATGTAATTAAAAATAACTTTAAGGCATGAGAAAGAGATCATGAGGCATATCATAATAAAAATAACATGTTTCATAACTTGAAGACGTGGCTACAACATTTAACATAGACAATCATTTCCGTTTCACCAAGGTCCATCCCCAAGGTGTCATTAAAAATTACCAAGGTTATTCACCAAGGTGTAGTTAAAAAAGGTCATCTCTAGAGATTAAGACTTTACCCAATTCATTGGAGGGATATCAAGGTGTACCCTTAAATTTTCCTTTATTATCATGTGAGACACATATATAATCATCAAAAATTTCATAAATAAACCATATAGCATAAAAGAAATGGGTTTCATTTAATAATCATAACATTTTAAAAACTGCTTTAAAGACATGATCTTTATGTCACTTTAAACCTATGGAAAAAGGAAAGAAGGTTTTGTGTATGTAAATACCAGAATTAAAATATAACATTTTGATATATATGTGAATACCCCTATAGAAGAAAGATCTTTGAGTATTCAATAAATAAAATAAAATAATTAGAGAAAAAGAGAGATACATTTTGAGACGAAAATTCTACATCATAACGACTATGTTACAGGGTTTTAGAAAACATTGAAAAGAGAGGGGAAATGGGTCACCCACTCATAAATAATCCATAAAACAGTAGAGTAATATAATATAAAGTATATAAGAACATGTTAATGAAATTTTAAAGACATACCATATGAAATGAAAAACATGGAAGGAAAACGAAAATAAGATTTCTCTTATGAAAATTCGGCAGCCTAACGACGTCACTTAAAACATTAAAAAATGAATTGACGAGATCAACTAGGGTATCTCATCATATGAAAATAAAATATCAGTATTATAGATATATAGATGATACCCCAACATAATAAAAAGGAACTTGAAAGTCTTGACATAAAAATAGAACTTGAAAATGAGAAGGGTGAAAGAATCCCTTACAAAAATTTGGAAGCCTAACGACGCCACTTAAAAATTCATAAAATGAAATGATGAGATCAAGAGGGGTCTCTCATCATATAAACATGAAAATTATATTAGGAGGAATATAAAATAACACCCCCAACATAAGAACATGGGGCTTAAATCAAATGACATAAACGAGAGTACTTGAAAAGAAAGAGAGAGGTAGGATCCCTTACCTTAAAACGTAACTCTTAAAACTCGAAGGTTGGGACCTTGAGGGCTTGGGGGAAACTTGGGAGGACTCCTTATGAGGTAAGGAGACCAGAACTTCGTTGAGGATTATTTTGGAAAGGAAAGGATGAGAGAATGGCTTGGTATTTATAGGGGAAATGAGGGGACAAGGCATTAATGGCCAAGAGACACCTCATTGGTGGTATTGACAAAACAAGTGGTATTTCCTCATGGTATTGGCAAATTGGGACACCTCATACCTTGTCTTACTATTCATAAGTCGACCATCCCTTAAAATATCTCATGAAATCATCATGACACAGTTATGATGTCATTCAACATACCGAAACCCTAAAACAATATTTTTACGATTCACTGAAAATTCAACTTTTTCAGAAAACTCCCAAAAATTTAGCATAACATAATATCAGTGCTATGAATTCAAAAATAAACTCCATTTTATAAAAATAATTTCCTAAATATTTTTAATTTAATTTTTAAATAAAAACACTATTCACTGAAAATTCATTTTTTTCAGAAAAATCCCTAAAAATTACCTTAACATAACATCGATGCTCTGAATTCAAAAATAAAGCCCATTTTATAAAAATATTTTTCTAAATATTTTTAATTTAATTTTTAATTAAAAAACACTATTCACCTGAAAAAACTAATACTTGACTAATAATTTATGAAACAGTTATTTACCTATTTTCTTGAATCACATTACTTAATCAAGGTGCCTATATTATATTAATACTTTTTTAAGTGAGATTACTAATCCATTTGGTCACATTACTAATCCTAAGCATACAATCACTATTCATAAATTACTATTCACAAAAAATTAAGTTGATCTTATTAGACTCCAAATTTATTATTGAACACTTATGCAGAAGACCATTTTTTGAAAATCATTACAAATCATTAATTATTTAAGGTTTACAAAAAATATTTAAAAATATCCTTTTCTAAAAATTCATTAATAATATACATCCAACATTTATCCGGACATTTGAAAATTTACAAACTTCACCATAAGAAGAAAACACAATTTTATTTATCTCAAAGGATTAAAAAAAGAAGTTACGATCTCTTTACATATCCCCTTATAACCCCAGCATATGACCTAAGTGTATGGTGTGCTAAGGTGCGATAATTAGAGGGAGGATCGGCCAAAATTGCACGACTAGTAATTTCTATCAGTTTGAACTTCTCACGAAGGCGATTCCGTTCTAGCTTCACATGATGAAGTTCGGCTTGGGTTTGGTCCAGATCAAAGCCCAGTGGTGCTACCTCCTTCCCAAGTTCTGTTAGATGGGCTTCGATTGGCCCGAGACTACTGGATGAGGCCATCAAATCTTCTTTCTATATTAATTAACCAAGCTCACTTGTATTTATAGAAAATAATCGCAACATTTAGTTTCCAACGGTCATATTGACCAATTTTCATATAACAGTCGAAACCCAACGGTCTCGTTTTAAATATACTCATGTTATCAAATGAAACATTTTTTTGAGTATAAAATAAAATAACACAAAAAACTAGGAAATAAGATTTATTCAAAATTTCGGGTCGTTACATTTTTTCCCCCTTAAGAAATTGTGTCCTCGCAATTTTTAAAATTGGGATTGGAAATTTTATTGAAAGTCCCACATCGGAAAAGGAGTGAGTAAAACTATTACTTTAAAAGAAAGATAGGGAAGTACAAAGGTCACCCGATATAACCCATAATAGGATTCCATGTGGGAAAACATGGATATGGAAGAGAAAATAAACGGTAAAGTTTTGATGGAGAGTGATATAAAACATGATTAGGAGAAAGTTAACCACTATAAAATCACAAACTTGTGATGGGTTAAACGTTATTTGATTTCCCAGTAGGAAAAGTTAACAGACAACGTTTATGTTTTAGGTTCCCTTTCATAATTTTGAGGAATTCATTTACTACATAGAATAAAAAAATAAATAAATATAACTACCTTCAAGTAGAGTTTCGTCCTTTAATAAGTTTCTACCAAAACTAATCTTTTCTCCAAACGATGAGCATTAAAAAACATTTGGTCTCATCAAAAGCACAAGAATCATCTTCTATAGAATCACATAATCCACAAAATATTAACTATCATTTCTTCTATCTTTAAAAATTATCCCAAAAACAGAAAGGGTAAGATAAATCAACTCTTCAAAAAGAAAGAACCCCACAGGAAGGGAAACTACTTTTAAATCATCAAAATTACACGGTACTACCCAAAGTTCATCATAGACCATTCCATAAATAACTTTTCTTAAAATTCCTCAAAATAATCCAAACTAATATTGAAACCCATATACAAGAAGGATTTGATAACATAGTTTTCCAATAAAAACTTTATCATTCATCTCCAAACAACATCAACCACTCCTAACATCTTGTAACAAAAGTAACTAACCTAAACATATTTTCCCCAAGATAGGTTAATCATTTCCATAAGTAACCTAAATTACTATAAGTTCACCTTAAATTCATCAATTCCTCAAAATATAAGTCAAACTTTTCTCCTCAAAGAAAATACCATAGTAATCCATTTACCTCGATCATATAGGGTTCCCAAAATAGTGAACGTCTTACAAAATAATAATCATCTTTTAATCCCCTAATCATCTTTTTTTCTTCAAGAAGAACAACTTCACAACATCAACATGTGGTACATAACAATAGATGTTTTCCTTTAATTATATAAAACCATCTTAGGTAGTGACTCGATGTTCTTAGAAAACATTAAATATATGCTCATAGGGCACGAACTAAAATACAACATGACATAGAAATTATTGAGAAGAAGTTACACGTACTTTAGTCATCATTATCCATCTCAGCATAGGACTTGCATTATTCCCTTATCCATGAAGATTGTCGATGCTCATCATGCTTCTCATCCCTTCCAAGAGAGCATTGCCTTGGATAATGTCTAACTTCTTCATATTTACGACATTTAAAACTATAAGGTACATTAGATCGAACCTTATCTCTATTCATCACATTATCCATTTTTGTAAAGTAATTGGATACTTTATGCCCTATCACCCCACACGTAAAACATCTCCCAGCTCCTTTGTGACATTCTCCTTGGTTCCACCTTCCACACTTTTTGCACAAAGGAAATTGGGTCTTCTTTACCTTATCAACTTTATCACATGAACATCCTTGATACTTCGTCTTCTTCTTCCTTGATGAATTTGGGCATTCAACTAGGTACCAATTATTAATTGTGATTTTTGATAGCTGGTTTGACATAATCACAATATGTTCAACTTGATCTCTTGTCATCTCTGTCATATTAATAGGGAAATCATCACATTTATTATGACATTGGTTGTTGGGACATGTTCTTCTATTTCCCTCCATTAACTAAGAAAAGCAAGTATAATTAGGGGGATTAAATACTTAGCCAATAATCATGAAAAGGAAACTTAAATCATAGAAGGATAAACTTGTAGAAGAAAAGTATACCCTAACTTGTGATCCCATAGGTTCCAATCTAGGTTATCCATGATCATATATTCTTATGTGAATCTTTATTTTATTTTATCTTTGTTCGTTTAATAATGGTTCATAAAAAACTTATGAATTTACCAAAGCATATCCCTCAGGAGTGTCAAACCAAGAGTGTAGTAAGGCCCGTTGTCATGCACCAGGTTACCCTGGGTCAAGACCGAAACACCTTTTTAGAGTTTTCACTCCTAGTAACATCTGTTCCAGATCCACCTCTACTTATTCGTATCCAGACAAGGATTTATTTGTTTGGAAACCACTTACTCAATACTCACCAAAATACCAGGAAGATTTCCTTTATTTAAACTTTTTTATAGGGTTATTCGTAAAGTTTTCATATCCTAATTTCCACAAATAACTAAACCATCATTTGATACCAACTATAACATTCCTCCTTTTTATCACATAAACTTTCATTACATTATACAAAACCGAGGATCTTTAAGGTTTATTGTCTTGGAAACCGGGAACTTAATACATGACAACATAAAACATTCTTCTTAAACACTTGAAAGGATTGTTCATTTTTTCATCTTAAGTTAATTACAACATATTTTAACCTGGGAGCATACATCAAAGCAATGGGTGAGCAGAAGGCCCTATAAGGGAAACAAGGGAAACATTTTACATGTGAACTTGAGATACATCAAAAGTCATGAAAAATAACTTTAAGGAATGAGAAAAAGATCATGAGGCATATCATAATAATAATAATGTGTTTAATAATATGAATATTTGGCTACAACATTTAACATAGAAAATCATTTCTGTTTCACCAAGGTCTATCCCCAAAGTGTCATTAAAAATTACCAAGGTTATTCACCAAGGTGTCGTTAAAAATGGTCATCTCTAGAGATTAAGTCTTTACCCAATGCATTGGAGTACTATCAGGGAACAATCTTAAATTTTCCTTTATTATCATGTGATCCACATATACAATCAGAAAAAAGTTCATAAATAAACCATATATCATAAAAGAAATGGGTTTCATTTCATAATCATAACGTTTTAAAAACTGCTTTAAAAACATGATCTTTATGTCACTTTAAAACTACGGAAAAAGGAAAGAGGGTTTCATGTATGTAAATCCCAGAATTAAAAGAGAAAATTTTGATATATATGTGAATACCCCTGTAGAATAAAGTGCTTTGATTATTCACTTAATAAAATAAAATAATATTAGAAAAAGGTAGAGAAATTTTGAGAGGAAAATTCTGCAGCATAACGACTATGTTAGAGGGTTTTAGAAAACAATGAAAAGAGAGGGGACATGGGTCACCCACTCATAAATGATCCATAAAAAATTATAGGAACAGAATATAAATGATATAAGAACATGGTAATGAAATTTGAAAGACATGCCATTTGAAATGAAAATCATGGAAGGAAAACAAAAATAAGATTTCTCTTATGAAAATTCAGCAGCCTAACGACGTGACTTAAAAATTCAAAAAATGAACTGATGAGATAAAATAGGGTCTATCATCATATTAATATAAAATATCAGCATGATAGATATAGACATCATAACCCAAAAAAATAAAAAGGAACTTGAAAGACTTGACATAAAAATAGAACTTAAAAATGAGAAGGGTGAAAGAATCCCTTACAAAAATTCGGCAGCCTAACGACGCCACTTAAACATTCATAAAATGAAACGATTAGAGTAAGAGGGGTCTCTAATAATATTTAAATGAAAATTAAAGTAGGATGAATATAAAATAACACCCCCAACATAAGAACACGAGGCTTAAAATAAATGACATAAACGAGAGTACTTGAAAAGAAAGAGAGAGGTAGGATCCCTTACCTTAAAACGTAACTCTTAAAACTCAAAGGTTGGGACCTTGAGGGCTTGGGGGAACCTTGGGAGGACTCCTTGGGAGGTAAGGAGACCATAACTTCTTTGAGGATTATTTTTTATTGGAAAGAATGAGATAATGGCTTGGTATTAATAGGGGAAGTGAGGGGACAAGGCATTAATGGCCAATGACACCTCATTGGGGGTATTGGCAAAACAAGTGGTATTTCATCATGGTATTGGCCACTTGGGAAACCTCATACCTTATCTTAATATTCATAAGTATACCCTACCTTAAAATATCTCATGAAATCATCATGACTCAGTTATGATGTCATTAAACATACCAAAACCCTAAAACTATATTTTTACTATTCAGTGAAAATTCATCTTTTTCAGAAAACTCCCAAAAATTTACCTTAAAATAATATCAAATCTATGAATTCAAAAATAAGCTCCATTTTATAAAAATAATTTTCTAAATATTTTTAATTTAATTTTTAAATAAAAACACTATTCACCGAAAATTCATTTTTTTCCAGAAAAATCCCCAAATATTACCTTAACATAATATCGATGATCTAAATTCAAAAATAGAGTCCATTTTATAGAAATAATTTTATAAATATTTTTAATTTGATTTTTAATTAAAAAACACTATTCACCCGAAAAAACTAATACTTGACTAATAATTTCTGAAACAGTTATTTACCCATTTTATTAAATCACATTACTTAATCAAGGTGCCTATATTATATTAATAATTTCTTTAAGTGAGATTACTAATCCATTTGGTTACATTACTAATCCTAAGCGTAAAATCACTATTCATAAATTACTATTCACCAAAAATTAAGTTGATCTTATTAGACTCCAAATTTCTTACTGAACACATTTCCAGAAGACCATTTTTTGAAAATCATTACACATCATTAATTGTTTAAGGTTTACAAAAATATTTTAAAATATCCTTTTTTTCAAATTCATCAATAATATACATCCTACATTTATCAGGACATTTGAAAATTTACAAACTTCACCATAAGAAGAAAACAAAATTTTATTTATCTCAAAAGATTACACAAAGCAGTTAAGGTCTCCTTACATAGCCCCTTATAACCCCAGCATAGGACCTAAGTGTATGGTGTGCTAAGGTGAGAGAATCCAAGGGAGGCTCAGCCAACATTGCACGAGTAGTAATTTCTATTAGTTTGAACTTCTCACGAAGGCGATTCCATTCTAGCTTCACATGATGAAGTTCGTCTTGGGTTTGGTCCAGAGCAAAGACCAGTGGTGCTACCTCCTTCCCAAGTTCTGTTAGATGGGATTCGATTGTCCCGAGACTACTGGATGAGGCCATCAAATCTTCTTTCTATATTAATTAACCAAGATCACTTGTATTTATAGACAATAACTGCAACATTTAGTTTCCAACGGTCATATTGACCAATTTTCATATAACAATCGAAACCCAACGTTCTCATTTTAATTATACTCATGTTATCAAATGAAATAGTTTTGTTGAGTATAAAATAAAATAACACACAAAATTAGGAAACAAGTTTTGTTCAAAATTTCGGGTCGTTACATGGATCCCCCCTTAGAATTCGTCACCTAGTCCAGGTCTCCCTTATAGATTAGAGTCATGTTTGTTAATATCATTCCTTGTGCCAGCTCTTTGTGGATGCATATTAATGATGATGATTTTGTCTGTATATTCCATGGGGTATTGGCAGGGTAGAAACCTTTGGTCGGAGTAGATGGTAACATCAGGCATGTTGTGGGATCTCTAGATGCTTGAACATTGGAGTACCTGTATTCTTCCTCATAAGAGGGCTTGTCAAGGGTGTATAAACTCAAGGAATCCCATGTCGATCACAGGGTATCTTATGCCAGGTTAATGTCTCCAAGGTTTTTCTTAGCATACCATGCTTAACATGGGGTATTCCATGAGTTTAATATCTACTAGAGATAGGTCAGACTGATCAAAACACTTGTGTAGGTGGAATAGATTAGAACACCCTTAGGAGGGAGCACCTGAAAGTTACACCATACAGATGCATCAGAACGCCTTATGAGGACAAACCCAGGAGTGTCATGTCTCATGAAGAGAAGTTTTCACACCCTGAAGGGTGATCTAGACACCATTGAGGTAGGATCATGGTGGTGGACCGCAATGATGGGGAACCATATGGATAAATCAGAACACCCAATGTTAGTGGACCTGGGATGGTGCGTCTCATGAAGAGAAGGTTTCACACCATGAAGGTTGATCTAGACATCACTGATGGAGGATCAAATATTTAGACCCCATAGAGGGGGAAACTAAGCTTTACCATTGGCTAGGATTGAACCTCAGGGAGGCTTCCTACATACTCTATGTAGAAGACATGAATCAAAACCCATGTATTTTTATAGGGTTATTAAGGTATTACACATGGTTAGCTTCCCTTATCAATATGGAACTCTTGGTTGGATGGATATAGATTATGTAGGGCTTATGCATGGTTAACTTCTTGGGTGATGCTAGAAGCAGTGATGGGATGAATGGGGCTTATATGCTGAGACATCCGAAATGGATGGCATGATCCTACCATAATGTGGAGGTCTAGTAAAAATTAGGATGGAGATGGAGGAAGTGATGAGTGAATGTATGGAGTGTGTATATTTATTGGCTTGATCCTCAGTGAGGCTTCCTACACACCTTGTATAGAAGAGAGGGATCAAAATCCATGTGATTCGAAGATGGAATTGAGGATTACACATGGCTAGATTCCCTTTGACATTAAGGGGTTACACATGGTTAGTGACCCAAATGAATAGATGTGGATGAGGTGATCTCAATGGGATATGGGTGAGGTGATAGATGAAGTGATGGTAGATGGATCAAAACACCTCATGGAAGTGGATTCGAGGGATTCATCCCATAAAAGGAAAACTTAACATCATGAAGGTATTTCCCTTGGATGGAGAACTAGTTTTTACCTGGTGGATAGATTAGAAATTTTGTGGAGGTGGATCCTAGGTGGTGTGTCCCATGAAGGGAAGATGTCATGCTATGAAGGAAGATCTAAACACCACCAGAGGTGTACCGGTGAGGGTGTTCCCCTAGGAGGGGCACCAAGGTTTTCCGTTGGTTGGATCAAAATGCCTGTGGAGGAAGATCTTGGGTGGTGTGTCCCATTAAGAGAATATGGAACATCTTAAAGGCTGATCTGAACACTGCTAGAGGTGGATCAGTGAGGTTTCTCCCCTAGGAGGGGGGCACCAAGGTTTACCAAAATTCAGGATTGACCCTCATGGAGGCGTACTATGTACCCTACCTAGGATGTAGGGATAAAATCCCATGTAGTTATATATTACCATGTAGTTTAATGTTTTACGGTGAGGATGAGATTTAACCAAAGTGAAACATATGAAATGTATGTATTTTTAGGCTTGAACATCAAGGAGGCTTCTGAAATAGCACTTTCGTGGGCGCCCTCAAATGATTAGTGTGATTTTGGGGTACTTAGGTGTAGCAGAGTGGCTGACCAAGGTCATCTCTCAAAGGAGGAAGTGAATTTAACAACTTATTAAAGGTATTCTAAAAAAATAAAATAGAATAGAATAAAAACACTAATTTAAAGTATTGGGGTTTGTTATAGTTTATGAATCTAGAAGAAGTTTTCTGGAAGAATATTGTATATTTTTTTGTTTTTAGTTTTGAAATGAATTTCGATTAAAATGACACAACAAGAAGATGTTTTTTTTAGAAATCTATTTTAAAAGGCGTAATCGATCTAACTATACCTCTTAATTAACTTATTAATCATTATAATTTAAATCAATATCCACTTAATTATGATCCCCTAATTTATTATCCCTCGAACCCTACGAGAGTTAACTTAACCACAAAGATGAAATTACTTAAACCCTAGGCTAGCTTCGGAACACGCAATCGCATCACCCTGCTTTGATTGTTGTTCTAAGGATAGCTTATGGTCAGTGGTTAATTAGATCACATAATAATTCTGGAAATGAGGATGAATTGTGTTTAGGGATTATATTTGAACTCTACAAATTTATCCCGTGTGGTCTTGTATTACCGATTAAGATCGCGCTCTCACAATTTACACAAAATCTCGACCTCGCATGTTTTGTATTAATTGTTCAATTGCTTGATTAGTTTCTTGTAATTTAAAAACACAATTCATGTATCATATTATTTATATTACATTAGCTCATTGATTCAAAATAAATGAATGAATAAGGATAGAGGTCGATCGATTACTAAAAATAACTACTCTTCCACGGGTGGCGTAATCATCGTAGAAGCGTTTTGCATGTGCAAAGGTTTATAATGGGTATAACCCAATAACGCTTATACTCCAGAATTCTAGACCAAATAGGAAGATTAAGAGAAGAATAAATTTAAACAAAACAAAAGAAAATAGAAGAAATAAAAGAATAACAAAGAAGTTTATTACACAAACAAAATCATTAAAACATGAAGGAGAAGAAGAAGGCTTCCTCGAAGGGATCCTTGCTTCAAGAGGTACCCTTATTGAAATGGTTGTAGAATTGGAGTGGATCCACTTCTCCTCTGCCCTCAAATTCCCAATTCACGTCCCAACCCCTCCAAATGAGAAAAACTCCAATTTATAGAGGGGAGGGGAAAAGAGGTTACAGGTGGTTTCAAGTGTGAATGTGGAAATTCGGCCAAATATTTTATTCCAAATTGAACCGCCCATTTTACCACCAAATCGCGTGAATTGGCCGGAATTATAGAAGGATAATATGTGTGGATATGGTTCCTCTATCTCCTCTAAATATTTGGGCTTAATCCAAACCCATATGAAGGGTTTATGGCAGAAATACCGAAGCTTCTCCATTCTGGCGAGTCCAGCCCAACTTTGACTTCATGGCTCATTTTAAACAACCAAATGCACTCTTTAGCTATAGTGTCCTGAATAAAAGTTGTATATAATTACGTTAGTAACCCTGTTACAAAATTCCAAATTCAAATAATAAATATATAAATATGTATCTTTGAAATACTACAATGAACTATAAAGGGTAAAACTGGAATTTTCATCAAATATTCAAATGAATGATCTAATCCCAAATAATTTCTAATTAAACATATTTAACACAATGTGAGGAAATTATATCATTTATTATCAATAAAATATTCAATAAAATAGTGTTTTATCAACTCCCCCACACTTACCCTTTTGCACTCCTGAGAAAAACCTCATATCAAGTAAACATCAATATCAAATCAAAATCAATTTTAAAACACATATCCTTGATATCAAACAACTACAAACCAAGAAACAAAAGATATCATGCCTCATAAAAAACCATTATTCCAAGTTCTTTATTTATATCATTCAATATATTTCCACTTTATTTATCCTCCCATGCACAAAACACTTACCTCACTTGAATTTTCTCTTATGACACAAATGAATTTTTTTTTGCGATGTCTTTCTCATCCAAACTCATACAAGGGTCTCTATAGGCTTGATAGATTCCTAAATCGCTACTCTATGTGAGTCAAGGACATATGTTTATCATGAGGACTTTTCAGGGTTGTTCTGTGGATTTCGGTTGGTAGGATTTAGATGTGAAAAATTCTGAGGCTGAATGAGGAGGGCTTGACTCTTTTTGAAGCAAAATTTCATTAATATAATTTTCACTTAAATATGGTCTTCTCCTCAATCCCCATAGTATCAATTCAACTCCATCATCATGAAAAGTCATGAAAGGTTTACACCATTCATCATTTCAGCATAAAAAATTTCAATCTTCTCAAACATGATTTTCTTGAAAGCTCCAGATGAGCACAACTTTCCACCTCAATTAGAAGCTCCAGAAAAGGAATAACTTTACTTGTCATGAAAGCTCCAGAAAAGGCACAACTTTCAATATAATGAATTTCTTCAGTAGAAAACGAATCTCTTCAGAATTTAATTTTCCACCCAAAGTATCACAGAATGTGGTGGCACACCACAAGATAGATTCCCCCACACTTAAGCTCAACTAGATTATGCAATTTCACTTCAAGAGTTGGTTGGATAGGGAAAATTGGATTGTAATGTGGCTAACCTAACAGGATGTGCATGGATTCTAAGGGATACAAGGATTAAATATTCAAGATAGGCCATTATAAAAAAGGATTCTTTGAAATAGGGGCTTTAATACCAAACAAATGACTCAATCATTTAAACATAAGTACCTAAAACCCTCAAGTTTTGACAGGAATAGATCAAATTTTGGTTAAATCAAGCATGGTTTGGTTCTCTCAAGAAGTGAGGTGCATGTAAAGAATATAAAAATAATGGTTTAGAAGCCTCACAAGAAAGTGATTTCAAATATAAAGATAGTGAGATGTGGCATGGGATTCAAAATTCAGTGTACTTTTCATGAAATTACTAAATATTTGAACTTGAAACAAAGTAATTTCAGCATTAATTTAAGCTTAGTTTCAAGGGGTAAATTGTTTCACTTATTGATATGGATTTAAAAATAGTGGTGAGAATCATTTCAGCTCAAAAGTTTCAAAAAAAAAACCACAGAAAATTGTATAATAAACACACAAAATTTGAAAAACACCCAATTTTTTTGGTTTTTTTTAAACAGGAAAACAATTGAAATTACTAAACTAAAAGGTTCCCTCCCCCACACTTAAAATATTGCATTGTACTCAATGTGAACTCATGAGATGATATATGAACATGAAATGAAGAATTTTTAAATAGGACAAATAATATAAAAGTGAAAGGGTTAGGAACAGCCTGATGTGCTCAAGTGATGATGGGGTCATGCAGTGTGATAAAATCCATTGCATCAGTAGAAAGTCCCTCAATGTATCTATTAAAACATTTCCCATTGACTGTAAATATCCTTCTAGTGTCCTCTTGTGTGATCTCCGCTGCACCATAAGGAAAAACATTAGATACAATATAAGGACCTAACCATCTGGAACGCAACTTACCAGGAATCAGCTTCAGTCGTGAACTGTAGATAAGGACTTTATCTCCAATATGAAACTCCCTTTTCTGGATCATTTTGTCATGAGATTCTTTTGATATTTCCTTGTAGAGCCTTGAGTTCTCATATGATGACAGTCGAATCTCCTCAAGCTCTTGAATTTGCAACTTCCATTGAATTCCATCTTGGCCCAAATCCATGTTGCATTTCTTTATAGCCCAATATGCCCGATGCTCGACTTCCACTTGGAGATGACATGATTTCCAAAAAACAATCCTAAATGGGGGCATACCAATGAGTGTCTTGTATGCTGTCCTATAAGCCCACAATGCATCATCCAAGCGCTTGCTCCAATCCTTCCTATTTGGCTGCACAGTTTTCTCCAAAATTTGTTTCAACTCATGATTTGAAACCTCAGCCTGGCCATTTGTTTGGGGGTGGTATGGTGTTGATGTTTTGTGTGTAACCCCATACTTTAGAAGGAGGGAATCAAAATTCCTATTGCAAAAGTGTGCCCCTTGGTCACTGATGATGACCTTTGGTACTCTAAACCTGCAAAAAATATGTGCTTTGACAAAGTCTACAACAACATGAGAATCATCAGTCCTAGTGGCCTTACCCTCCACCCATTTACTCACATAATCAACAACAACCAAAATGTACAAAAAACCAAATGAACTAGGAAAAGGGCCCATAAAATCAATTCCCCAAACATAAAAAATCTCACAGAATAAAATGGGTTTTTGGGGCATCTCGTGTCTCCTTGAAATATTTCCAGTGTGTTGGCAACGAGAGCATGACTTAAAAACACATGGGAATGATGGAATAAGCTAGGACAATATAATCCAGAGTCTAAAACTTTCCTAGATGTCCGTTGGGGTCCAAAGTGTCTACCACATGCAAGTGTATGACAGAATTGAAAAATAGACTCAAACTCATGATCAGGAACACACCTCCTAATAACTTGGTCACTACACATGCGCCAGAGGTAAGGATCATCCCACACATAAAACCAAGACTCACTTTTTAATTTTTGGACTTGATTATTCTTCAAATTTGCTGGGATTTCAGAGGAAAAAATGTAATTAACTAAATCAACATACCAAGGATGCGTACCTGGGATGGTATAGAGATGCTCATCGGGGAAAGTGTCCCGAAGTGGTACCTAGTCCAAGCTGTCACCCTCTGGTGTGTGTGTAAGCCTACTCATGTGGTCCGCCACCAAGTTTTCTGACCCCTTTTTGTCCTTTATCTCGATTTCAAACTCTTGAAGAAGGAGCATCCAACGGATAAGTCGTGGCTTTGCATCTGGCTTCTTCAAGAGGTACCTCAGAGCTTCATGGTCAAAAAAAAAAACTACTTTAGATCCCAATAAATATGAACAGAATTTATCTAAAGAAAATATGACAGCAAGAAACTCCTTTTCTGTGGTAGTGTAGTTTGATTGGGCTGAATCCAATGTCCTTGATGCATAGGAAATCACATGTGAACGTCCTTCCACCCTATGAGATAAGACAACTCCAACCGTGAAGTTGGAGGCATCACACATAAGCTCAAAAGGAATCTCCCACCCTGGGGGCTGTATGATAGGTGGAGTGGTCAGACGTTGTTTTAGCTCATCGAATTAATTCCTGCAAAAAACATCAAACACAAAATCAGAATCCTTTTGAAGTAATCTTGACATAGGAAGAGAAATCTTACTAAAATCTTTGATGAAGCGACGATAAATCCTGCATGCCCTAGGAAATATCTAACATCATGCACACATGAATGATATAGTAAGGATGAAATAATATCTACCTTTGATATATCAACCTCTATCCCATGTTTTGACACTACATGCCCTAAGACAATGCCATGCTCTACCATGAAATGACACTTTTCAAAGTTTAGGACCAGATTCTTCTCAATACAACGATTCAATACCTTTCCCAAACTATTTATACATTCATCAAATGAGGATCCATACACTGTAAAATCATTCATAAATACCTCCATGAAGGTCTCAATAAAATCAGAAAAAATACTCACCATGCATCTCTGGAAGGTACCTGGGGCGTTGCAAAGTCCAAATGGCATCCTCCGGTAGGCAAATGGGCCAAAGGGACAGGTGAATGTAGTCTTCTCTTAATCCTCCGGAGCTATAGGAACCTAAAAATATCCAGAAAATCCATCCAAGAAACAATAGTGTGTTTTCCTAGCTAGTCTCTCAAGCATCTGATCAATAAATGGGAGGGGGAAATGGTCTTTGCAAGTGGAATGATTTTGTTTACTATAATCAATACACACATGCCAACTGTTTTGTACCCTCATTGGAACTAACTCATCTTTCTCATTTTTAACAATAGTAACACCAATCTTCTTAGGCACAACCTGAATAGGACTTACCCAATGAGAATCTGAAATGGGAAAGATTATACGAGCCTCGAGAAATTTCTCAACTTCTTTTTTAACAACTTCAAGGAGGGTGGGATTGAGTCTCCTTTGTGGCTGTCTCACTGGTTTAGCCCCATCCTCCAAGAGAATCCTATGCATGCAAATGGCAGGGCTAATACCTGATATGTCAGCCAAGGTCCACCCAATCTCCCTGATGTTCTCCCTCAAAATATTCAAAAGACTTTCTTCATGTTCAAAAGGGAGATTGTTAGCAATGATAACAAGTAATCTCTCACCACTCAACAAGTATGAGTATTTCAGATTTGGTGGAAATGGCTTGAGTTCTAATGAAGGAGGGTGTAGTATGGATGGAGAAATTGAAGGAACTGAAATATGTGCACAAAGAGCATCGGTATCAGGATATACATAATCAAAATCAGAGAATAAAGCATCAAATCCATCAGCATACTCTATATCCATGTCATAATTAGAGTTCACATGATCAAAATCAGAATATGATTCCATTTCAAAATCAAATCTTAGAGAGTATTGTTCCTTAGAAACGTGTGTGGAAGTACTCTTAGACATCAAAATAGAACCAATACTCATAATCTCCTTAAGCATAGGACAATCCAATTCCATGGTGTTTTTACTTGGTGGTTCAAAATGGGAGATAACAAATGCAAAATGATCCTTTGAGGGGTACTTCATGGAATCCATAACATTAAATATCACAACTTCATCCCCAAATTCGATGGAAAGTGTACCCTCATTGACATTTATGATAGTTTTTTCAGTTTTGAGGAAGGGCCTACCTAAGATAATGGGAGCATGAGAACTTACCTGATCGTCCTCCATGTTAAGCACGTAGAAATCTACAGGGAAGATCATGTCTCTTACCCAGACAAGTACATCCTCAAGAACTCCCACTGGATATGCTGTAGCACTATTTTCCAACTGCACCACTACTCTTGTTGGCTTCAACTCACCAACCTTCAAGGAAGAGAATACAGAGTGAGACATCACATTTATTGAAGCTCCTAAATCACAAAGAGCATCAGAGAAGTGCAACTCCCCTATGGTACATGGGATGGTGAATGTCCCAGGATCCATTCACATTGTTGGCATTGCTAGAGTTGGTGTAATGAGTGCTGATACATTCCTTCCAATGTTGGTCCTCTCATTTCCCTTGAGCCCTCTTCGATTGGTGCAGAGTTCTTTTAAGAATTTGACATACCTTGGGATTTTCTTAATGGCTTCAAGTAGAGGAATGTTGATCTTTACACGCTTGAATGTGTCCAAAACCTCCTTTTGCATTGGTTCTTCAACCATCTTCTTGGTTTGAACAACCCTGTTGGGAAAAGGAAGGGTTTTAGGAGGAAAATCATCAATATTTTTCTTACCTTTATCTTTCTCCTTGGATTTCTCATCAGTTGGTTTGGAATGCGGCTGCTCCGGAGTTGAGGTGATTCCTGGTGGAATGGTAGGTACAGATGTATGGATCATTTGCTTCCCACTTCTCAATGTGATGGCACTGACATTCCCCTTTGGATTTGGAGTGGGTTGGGAAGGTAGATTTCCATAATTCTTACTCACAAGTTCATGGAGGGCGGTGGCAATATGGCTCATTTGAGTCTTCAACTCCCTCAACTCCGAACCTTGAATCTTCAGCTCATTCTGTTGATTAAGAACAGTTTGCTTCAAAAGATCATTAGTTTTAGAATCTACCTTGGGTGGGGGATTCCCTTGTTGTTGTCTTGTTGATGTTTGAGCTTCAAATCTCCTTTGGG
Source organism: Viscum album (assembly GCA_963277665.1). Classification (NCBI taxonomy): domain Eukaryota; kingdom Viridiplantae; phylum Streptophyta; class Magnoliopsida; order Santalales; family Viscaceae; genus Viscum; species Viscum album. The sequence continues at coordinate 296,238,447 of OY728137.1, read as the reverse complement.
GTTGTTCGAAATCCCGTTGGTAAGGCGGAGGCTGCTGGAAGTTTTGTTGAAAAGGGGGCCTTTGTTGTTGTCCAGATCCATACCTCATGTCCGATTGATCCTTCCACCCTTGGTTGTATGTTGGAGAAAATTAATCAAACTTCTTTTAGGGATATGAGTGTTTGTTGTTTCTGAAATGGTCTCCCAGGGAATACTGCTGCAAAATCCTCCACTACTGGAAAAAAGGCCTATACCCACGGTTCAAAACCGTGGGTATAGCCCCCAAAACCGTGGGTATAGGCTATACCCAGGGTTTTGGGAACCGTGGGCTGGAACGCCGTCGGTATAGGTCCCCAACCTATACCCACGGTTTTCCAAAACCGTGGGTATATGTGTTCTTCCACTGTGTCAACAAAACATTCCCAATTGCCACGGTGTCAATGGCTTTTACCCACGGTTTCAAAACCGTGGGTATAGATCCTAAAATAAAGCTGCAGGCGAGTTTCGATCCCACGACCTCTTCGCTGCAGAGTACCGCGTCTAACCACTACCCTACTATCAATTATGTGTATATATATTTATATTTAGTTAAATATAGTTATATAAACCGTGGGTATAGAGGGAAGAATCGTAGGTATAGGACTCCCGCCAAAAAAAAATCTTTCCCGCGGAAATTTTTTTTTTCCCGCGCACACATGGGAAACCTATACCCACGGTTTTGAAAAACCGTGGGTATGGGTTTTTTATCCTATACCTATCCCCACGGTTCTCCTCAAAAACGTGGGGATAGGTACCCCTATACCCACGGTTCTTGAAAACCGTGGGTATAGGTCAATTTTCAAGACCTATCCCCACGGTTTTGGAAAACCGTGGGGATAGACCCCCCTATGCCCACTGTTTTTGAAAACCGTGGGTATAGGTCTTGAAAATTGACCTATACCCACGGTTTTCCAAAACCGTGGGTATAGGGGGGTCTATCCCCACGGTTTTGAGGAAAACCGTGGGGATAGGTCCATTTTCCAGTAGTGCTCTGTCTCTTGTAGTTGTGGGAAACAGTCAGTTGGATGGCTTGTCTTAGTGAAAATGCCACAAGGCCTTGAAGGAGTGGGCTGGGATGTCTTTTGAGCCAAAGCAATTTGCCTCACCATAGAGGTCAATTCTTCCAAATTTGTATCAATCAAATTACTTTTAAGAGAAGAAGGACTTACCTGATGTACTCCCCTGACATGTGGTCTACCTCTATCACCAAATTGTTGGGAGTTTTGGGCCATCTTGTCGATCAATGCATGTGCAGCTACTGGTGTCTTTCCCACCAATGCCCCTCCTGCTGCGGCATCCACTATGCTCCTCTCCATAGGTGTGAGTCCTTTATAGAAGTACTGAATGAGGATTTTCTCATGGATTTGGTGATGTGGACAGCTTGCACACAACTTCTTGAATCGTTCCCAGTACTCATACATTGACTCCCCTTTTGCTTTCTTGATCCCAGAGATCTCCTTACGAATGGAAGTGGTCCTTGATGCTCGAAAAATATTTGCAATAAAAGACGTTTCAAATCATTCCAATATGTTACATCATTGGGTTGTAAATAATACATCCAATCTTTCGCAACTCCATCAAGTGAGAATGGGAATGCTCTTAATTTAATTTGATCTTCAGAAACATTTATTGGTTTTAAGGTTTAGCAAACCACATTAAATTCCTTAAGGTTTATTTTGGGATCCTCACTAGATAATCCATGAAACTTTGGAAGAAGGTGAATTAATCCAGATTTCAATTCAAAGTCCGATTTGAGATTTGGGTATGCAATACAATTTGGTTGATAGTTAATATCAGGTGAAACCAATTATCTAATGGTTTTATTTAGTTCATTTCCATTATTTACATCCATTGTTTCCTCTTTTATGTTTGAATTTGAATAGATTCCAATTTCAATGTTTCCAGAAGAGAGGAATTCACCAACTGGTTGAATATTGAAACTTCCTGTAGACTGAGAATGTCTGATTCGATCCCTAAGGCTATGTTCAATCTCAGGGTCAAGATCTAAGAGATCTTTGGGATTAGTTCGTGTCATAAATTAAATAAAAACGAAAATAAGGAATGTGGACCATAGTAAAATAAAATGATAAGTTTGAGTTGATGGTCCAAAAAGAAAAGAAGAGAATGAAAAAAATGAAAACTCGAGAAAGGGGAAAGATGAAAGAGAGACTTGAAGAAAATAATAAAATGAAAAATAAAAGAAATACCTCTAAGTGGTTGAATAAATTACTTGCCTCCCCGGAAACGGTTCCAATTTTAAAGATCACTGTCGCAGACACCCTCAAATGATTAGTGTGATTTTGGGGTACTTAGGTGCAGCAGAGTGGCTGACCAAGGTTGTCTCTCAAAGGAGGAAGTGAATTTAACAACTTATTAAAGGTATTCTAAAAAAATAAAATAGAATAGAATAAAAACACTAATTTAAAGGATTGGGGTTTGTTATAGTTTATGAATCTAAAAGAAGTTTGCTGGAAGAATAATGTACATTTTTTTTGTTTTTAGTTTTGAAATGAATTTCGATTAAAATGACACAACAAGAAGTTGTTTTTTTAGAAATATATTTTTAAAGGCATAATAGATCTAACTCTACCTCTTCATTCACTTATTAATCATTATAATTTAAATAAATATCCACTTAATTATGATCCCCTAATTTTTTATCCCTCGAACCCTACGAGAGTTAACTTAACCATAGAGATGAAATTACTTAAACCCTAGGCTAGCTTCGAAACACGCAATCACAGCACCCTGCTTTGATTGTTGTTCTAAGGATAGCTTATGGTTAGTGGTTAATTAGAGCACATAATCATTCTGGAAATGAGGATGAATTGTGTTTAGGTATTATATTTGAACTCTACAAATTTATCCCGTGTGGTCTTGTATTATCGATTAAGATCGCGCTCTCACAATTTACACAAAATCTCGACCTCACGTGTTTTGTATTAATTGTTCAATTGCTTGATTAGTTTCTTGTAATTTAAAAACACAATTCATGGATCGTATTATATGAATTATAGTAGCTCATTGATTCAAAATAAATGAATGAATATGGATAGAGGTCGATCGATTACTATAAATAACTACTCTTCTATGGGTGGCATAATCATCGTAGAAGCCTTTTTCATGTGCAAAGGTTTATAATGGGTATAACCCAATAACGCTTCTACTCCATAATTCCAGCCAAAATAGGAAGATTAAGAGAAGAATAAATTTAAACAAAACAGAAGAAAAGAGAAGAAATAAAAGAAGAAAAAAGAAGTTTATTACGCAAACAAAATCATTAAAACATGAAGGAGAAGAAGAAGGCTTCGTTGAAGGGATCCTTGCTTCAAGAGGTACCCTTATTGAAATGGTAGTAGAATTGGAGTGGATCCACTTCTCCTCTTCCCTCAACTTACCAATTCACGTCCCAACCCCTCCAAATGAGAAAAACTCCAATTTATAGAGGGGAGGGGAGGAGAGGTTACAAGTGGTTTCAAGTGTGAATGTGGAAATTCGGCCAAATATTTTATTCCAAATTGCACCGCCCATTTGACAACCAAATCGCGTGAATTTTCTGGAATTCCAGAAGGATAATATGTGCGTATATGGGTCCTATATCTCCTCTAAATATTTGGGCTTAATCCAGGACCATATGAAGAAGTTATGGCCAAAATACCGAAGCTTCTCCATTCTGGAGAGTCCAGCCCAACTTTGACTTCATGGCCCATTTTAAACAACCAAATGCACTCTTTAGCTGTAGTGTCCTGAATAAAAGTTGTAGATAATTACGCTAGTAACCCTATTAAAAAAATTAAAAATTCAAATAATAAATATAAAAATACGTATCTATGAAATACTACAGTGAACTATAAAGGGTAAAACTGGAATTTTCATCAAATATTCAAATGAATGATCTAATCCCAAATAATTTCTAATTAAACATATTTAACACAATGTGAGGAAATTATATCATTTATTATCAATAAAATATTCAATAAATTAGTGTTTTATCAGCTTCCTATGTACCCCAGTTAAATGGGGATCAAAGTCAACAAAGTTATGGAATATGGACATTGGGGCTTACGCATGAAGAGGAAGCCCAAGATTGTAGTTGGGTGCTTAAACATTGAAGCTGCATGGGCACTTCTATGGAGTTGCAATGGGGAAAGGGGATTACACATGGAAGCAGCCCAGGTTCCACTATAGAGCGGGAATAGTTAGTGGGGATTATGCATGGAAGCTACCCAGGTGCCGCTATGGAGCAACAATGGTGAATGAGGATTACACTTGGAAGTAGACTGGGTTGTCCTAAAGAGAAATATGGTTAATGGGGCATAAATATGGAGACTTCTCGGGTGCCTCTATAGAGTGACAACTATGAATGAGGCTTAGACATGGATGTTTCCTAGGTTCAACTATAGAGCGACAATGGTGCATGAGGATTTCACTTGGAAGCAACTCTAGAGCTATTATAGATCAGTAATGGGGAATATGGATTGTGAGTGGGAACATCCCAGGTGCCTCTATAGAGTAGAAATGGTAAATGTGGTTTATTTTTGGAAGCATCCTAGGTGCCTCTATACAGAGAAAATGGTGACAGGGGATTACACATGGAAGATGCCCGTAATGTCTTTCTCATGTCTAGCCATGAGGTCATACCATGTGCATTTCTTGAGGTAAGAATTTAGTTTAACATTATGTGAATGGATTAGGTGCATGGGGATTATACATGAAAGATGCACATTTAGGCTTCCTCATTTCAGGTCATGAGGACATCCGAACTCACTGGAGGGTTGAGGCATATGATTGGGGCTTATGCATGGAAGCTTCCCAAGGTTGTTGTCTGGTGGTCATCTCATGATCATAACATGAGGAATATTATGCTTGGAACATAAGGAAAATCATGTTTGTCACAGGAGGCATCCTATTATTGAATGATAGGGTTTTCTACAGTTTAAAGTCATGTAGTGAGGACTGTTGATATCTTATGCTTGGTGAATAAGGCATATCTTGTTTTGAGCATGAGGCATACGGTGTTTTTCATATAGGGTATACTATATTTTATAATCATGTAGTGAGGAATGTTAGGAATAATATGCCTAGAAATGGATGGTGTTGGTACTTACACTAGAGCATCCCTTTCTAGTTCAACCTGGCATAGGAGCCAGGGGATGAGGTTTGAGAAGTTTCTTGAAGAATTGATCAACTCAAGGTACTCATGGAATCCAAGATTATGATCTCAACTCATGACATGGGAAAGGGACCAATAAGAGTAGGGTCGACTCAAGTTATTTCATATAGTGAGGAGGAGTACTTCAAATCATAGTTTTCTTGGCATGGAAGTTGGGACTACATAGAGGGATATTAGAAATTAAGGATGACTTGGCCTAAAATGTTTACATTGAGACTCTTGCTTTTTTATGGGGGTAAGTGGGTGAAGGGATTGTCATAGCATTGATCTCGAGTGGGGTTTTGGGGGCACAACCCCCATAGTATGAACCGGTGAGACTAAAGGTAGGATATTTGTGAAGAATAAGTCTTCATGAAGGATGGTGCTTTGTGAAGCTCAGGGTCACACGAAGGATAGGGATTCACGAGTCTCAATGTATCATGAATTATGGGGCTTTATGGAGCTTAGGGTCTCATAAAGAATGGGTCTTCATGTAGCTCAGGGTCTCGTGAAGGATTGGGATTTGTGGAGATCGGGGTCTCATGAAGTATGGGGATTTGCAGAGCTCAGGGTCTCATGAAGTATAGGGATTCAAGGTGTTCCGGGTATCATAAAATATGGGGCTTTGCATAGCGTAGTATCTCATGAAGGATGGGGCTTTGCAGATATCAGGGTCTAATAGAGCGTGGGACCCTTTTTATATCATAGATTTCATTAGAACAGTGATCTGTGAAGGCTTATTGCTTTGTGAAGCCTCAAGAAACATGAAGGGAATCCCTCCTTCATGAAGGAAATCCCTACCATAGGTATGGACAATCCATTTGATCAATAGTTCAGGGTTCATGGGAGCACCATGAAATAAGAGATCAATAGCTGAAAGGGTAGCGTATCCATGCATTTGAGGTAGTGGGAGATGGCTATTTATAGGAAACGTGGCTCGCTATGCTCATAGGGGAACTGCGAAGGAAAATAATGCCATGAAGAAAATAAATTCACGAATCGACAGAGGGGGCTCCATGAATTGTGGTGCTCAAAGCGCACCGCGAAATAAAAATGACTCTGTGAAGTACTGTAGATCCTTCAGACTCGTGAATCCATTCTTCAAATACGATCATGTGGCTGCAGAGGGGGATCCACGAACCATTTTTCTATCTTTACTTCAAATGACCATAACTCCTAATCTGGAACTCCTTTCAATCTCCACGACTAGTTAAATCGAATCCTAAGAAACAAGATATGATCTTGGATCAAGTATTGAATCATTATGTGCATCCTTTACAAGTGTTATATGTTTCAAACAATAGGTATATTTAAACATGGAAATAGAAGTGAGTTTTGTTCATTTTTTTCACTCTTAATCAATTATAATCATTGGATTCTATTCTTTAATCCCCTATGTTAAAAGTGAATTTTTTGTGATATCATATCTTCCTAAAAATATCCTATTCTTCTTTGATTTAATGATATTTATTTATTTCTATTTATATACTATTAATAATACCTCCATAAGATTTTAAATACTTATATTTATATATTATTATATTATAAATAATTTATTATAATCACGCATAATGGTCGTGATAATTAGAGAGTTGGCAATTCTTTTATGTGAAGTTAACTAACTGTTGACAAAAAATTATCAAAAGTGGGGTAAAGAGAAGCATAAAATATAAATAAAAAATAAATATAATCATTAAATTAGATTAAAATCATCAATATAATTTTAACTTACTACTACATTGATCTTATATGATTTGGGTTTTAATTGGATAGAGTAAAAGAGGAATGGAATACAAAATTGAAGGAAATAATTGATGAAAACTTACCCTCTTTTCATTGTTTCTTATTTTATACAACATTGAATTCCTTCAATGCTTACGGTTGAGTAAATAAAAAAATACCTATGTATTAGAAGGGTATTAAGATAGGATATTTTCGTAGATTTTTTTCTTTTTTAAGTGTAATTAATGTGTTTTTCCAAGGTAGTTTTGATGGGTAATTTATACTCTTAGTGATAGGTATTTTTAGAATAGAATATTGAATAAAAAATAAATTTCATAGTACAAATTGTATTAGTGATCTAATTGAAATTTTGAGCTATATTTGAATAACCAAAATAAATTATTTTATGAATATTAAGGATTTCATAAATGAATTCATTATTTTATAAAAAAGGAATTTAAAAAATGGAAAACTGATAATTTTAATGGAACAATTTAAACTTTATAATTTAGAAAATAATTTTTTATGTTTTTCAAACAAGTTTATTATATTTAAATGACCCATTTATCGAATTAAATATTTTTTTATTGAACCAAAACTTCTATATTTGATTAAGACATTATTACATCATGAATGATTTAATTTAAAATACACCTATTACGGAAAAATTGTATTTTTTTATATTCAATGAAAAATTGATATATTTCAAAAAATAAAAAAAAATCATCCTAAAAACACTTCAAAATAGTTATTCTAAAAATTTAATTCATTTTATCAGAATAATTTTCTATAATAGGTAATTTTATTTTTCACTATAAAAAATCATGATTTATATGAATTACATTAAAATAAATTTTATTTAAAATATGCTTATAGTTTCTTTGAGTCTTTACTGTTGATATTTAATTTATGAAATTATATATTTATATTTTCTTAAATTATCGATGATAAATATTACTAATATTCCATTTTATTATTTTCATGCCAAGTTACTATTCAAACATTCATGTTACTATTCCCAATACTCAGGTCATTATTCTCAATGCTTAGGTTACTATTCCAATAGTCACATTACTATTAAAATGGTTATATTACCTCTTATAAATACCATTTCATTCCTTTATTCATCATTCATAAAAATTTATTCTTAGGTTCGAAAGATTCATTTTCTAAGATTTCAATTTATTTACTAAAATTTTGTTTCTTTTCTATAGTATTGTTTATGAGGGAGATGAATCCTAAAAATTGGAATGATCATGATTTTCCAATCCAACTTTTCTTACTTTCTATTTTTCTACCATTGTTATATTTTTAAATTTTATGGGTTTTTTTTCAACTAATGTAACGATCTGTATTAATAAAATAAATTATTTTTGGTTTATCTATGTGTTGCATATGTATAATACCATATAATATAACATAAAAAAATTTTATTCAGGAAAAAAATATCAATTATAAAGTCTAGGTTGTTACAGGGCTACCATCAGTTATGGTAAATGAGGAATATATTCCCAAGACCAACTTTTATAGAAAATATTATCATTTTGAGTAATTTTTATGTCAATCATTCTCATTAATACCCCAATTGCCTTTATGGCTCTGGTAAATTAGATTTTTCACCATTACCTTGACTCCTTCATGATGGTATTCATTGATGATATTTTGGTTTACTCCAAGATGAAGGAGGAGTATGAGGGATATTTGTAGATGGTTTAGGGAAAATTAAGGGTCTACCATTTATATGCAAGTTATATGAATTCCAGTTATGGATCTGGGATATAAGATTCCTAGGACACATGGTATCTAAATAGGTAATTTTTTCGGAATCAAAGAAGAATCAAGCTATGATATCTTAGGATAGAACCAAGAACATGTTCCTGATATAGAGATTCTTAGCAATGATAAGATATTATAGGTGTTTTGTGTGAGAATTCTCCAAAAAAATAAGATCCTTTGAAATCTTTTACCTGAATAGGAATGAAATTTGAATAGAGTGAGAAATTTTAGGAGTTGTTTGAGGAGATGAAGGTGAAACTAGATACAAAACATATTATAATTCTCGTGGAACTAGTAAGAAGTTATGTTTTAAATTTTTATTCCTCATGTATAGGTTTGGGGTACATCTTGATATAGGAAGATCTTATGGTATCCAATGGAACACACTAGTTGTGACCTCATGATAAGAACAACCGCACTCATGAACATGAATTAGTGGTAGTGATGCATGAACTAAAAACCTGAAGTCACTACCTTTTTAGGGATAAATATACATTATAGTTAGATCATAAAGGAATAAAGTACTATTAACCTACCAGGATATAAATCCTATATATAGATGATTGGTATAGTACCTACAACCCATCTATTTTGATTTAGTTCACAATTGAAAAAATTTGATACATTCTCCAATGCAATGAGCTGGACATTTCAAATTCAGGTAATGAAAGTGTGTTAAGAAGAATTAGGTTTGATTAACTTGTTCAATGAGCTTCATTGTGAAGTAGAATAAGGGGGTTAGTGTTAGTCTTAACTAGTTCTGAGGCCACTTTCTCCATAGATGACCTAGTCAGTAATGAGTAGGTTGAGGATACTAATTTTCATAATATTAGTTGGGGTTTAGATAGTGGGGGGAGTTTGGTTTATTTTTATGAGTCTCCTGACAATTATATCCATTTTCAAAAGGGTTTTTTAGTACCTATGGCTTATGTAAGGTCGTGATGAGTGGTGGTCACCACTATAGATTTCTTATTCACCTAGTATAACAAGATGTTTTATGATATGAAATAATGATATTGGTTTCCTGGGATGGAATGATCTATGGTGTACTTTTTTTCTCAATGCCTCACTTTTCAAAGTAGTAATTTTGATATCCAAATCCAACTAGATTATTACAGCTTCTTCTAATGTCGGTTTGGAAATGGGATAAGATATCCAAGTATTTTGTTATCATACTTCTACATTCTACTAGTAAGAAGAATTATATTTGGATAATCATTGACCAATTGATGAAATTCTCTTATATCACCCCCATTAGTGAATAATAAAAGGTGGAATACATTGGAAATATCTATGTATAAGAAGTTTTTTGGATACATGGGGTTTAATATGTGACTATTTTGGAATAATACCTGTTCTTAAAGTCTTGTTTGTTTAATTTATATCAAGAGTATTTGGGAAATTAGCTAATATAGAGTAAGATATCTAAATCCTGGAGGATACTCTCCATGCTTGTGCCCATGAATTTAGAAGATTCTAGGAAAATCACTTATCATTAGACGATTTCTCTATTTATAATGGATTTTAGGCCTCAATAAAGATGGTTCCATTCAAGTATTTGTATGAATGGATATGTTAGTACCCTCTTTTCTACTATGAGTTCGGTGATCACTCATTGATGGGACAAAGTATTCTTTAGGAGATAATGAGCAGGATTCAATTAATACAAAAAGGGTTAGTGGTAGATCAAAGCCACCAAAAATACTACACTAACCATCATCATTATCCAATGAAGTTTGATGTAGGTGACTGAGTGTTTCTAAAAATCTATTCTCATATGGGACATCATAATTTGAGGAAATAGTGTAATACGGTGCCAAATTGTGTTTGAACTTTCAATATCATAGATAATATCATGATGTTGGAATACCAATTATTCTTTATATCTCAATTAACCTTGGTTCACGACATGTTTGATGTTCTCAAGCTATAGAAAGAACATCCATACCCATCTCATGTCGTAGAATGGGAGAGTTTTTATTTAAAACCCAACACCTATATTGTTGAGTATCCCTTGAGTGTTATGGATATATTGGTCAATATTTTATGGGAAAAATAAATCTCTTCAATATTTGTCTTGTGGATTCATGGCTAATATATATCTAAGGATTTAGAGCATGAGTCTTTGGTAAGGGATCAATTGAATCACCTATTCTTGGAAGCCAAACCTTGAGGACTTTTTATGGGATGAAAGTGGTATACTATGAAGAATTATGACACCCTTTAGGTCACTATTATATATTCTTTTTATATATTTCCCATATATTTAAAGTTTTTTGAAATTTTTGGCTTTTTGAGACCAAAAATAAAAATTTTCATAGAAAAAAAGTAGTGCACAAGGTTAGCACATGGTTAGGGGTAAGAGTGCAACTAACCATGTGAATAGGGATATAAAAATGCAATATGATTTCAAAGGGTCTGTATGATTTTTCAACGAATTATGGACTTTCTAGGAGTCATGAAACTTAAGGTAATGGATAGATGTAACCTACATGGTTGGTTTATGGTTTGAAAAACCATGCAGATAAAACGTGTAGATTTCTTAGAATTGTTAAAATTAGGGTTTTAACAAATTACCCTTCCAATTTTTAACTCTTAGCCTCCCCTTTCTTCTCCCCATCACACACACAACCCTCCTCCTTGCCAAGGAATATTCCCCTCATCCTACCTTGGCATTATCCTTGATCCTTAGTTGATTTCCTTGAGGAAATTATTGATTTATTATAGTTTTATCCTCTTTCCCCCCATCATACCATATTCATCCATTTCCATGAGGTTTCAAAAATCATATATCCTAAGGGGATCAAAACTAAGGTTATGAATGGGGTTTTTATGAAACATATTTTTATTTTATGATCTTGAGGACCCTCTCTTAACATCTCTAATAGTTTTAGTTATAGTTTATGACATTTTGTATCTTTTGATGTAGGTATCTCTACTTGCCCGAAATTTTTCTTAATATTTCCTTGGTTATTCGGTTTTACTTTGGTTTTTATTAATTTATCATGATTGGTTTGATTATTTAGGGATACTATTCTTATGTTATGGTTGTGTTATTCTTATATCTTTAAATATGTATTTTTCTTGGTTTTCCCTTTGAGAAAAATTATTCTTACATGATGTTTGACAAAATGATTTAATGAAACCTCTTGTTTTTAAATGTTATTTAAAATAAAATTTAAAGTAAGACCTTTATAAAATACTTTTTGTATTTATATAGGAATATTTTTTATTATATATATGATTTTGGGTGCATGTGGGTGATCTTGGGTGAATGGTTATTTGGAAAGGTGCTGCCCTAATCCTAGGAATATGCTTTCTATGTTCCATTTTTGGGTTTATGGAGTGGTCTTGATTGTGATATATTTTTTGGTTTCATTTATTATGGCCTAGTAATCCATTGTGGGGACTAAACACCTAAATACTATAGGAATGATCTCCCAGGAGTAATACATATTCTTCAAATAGATTGCATTTATTAGATTCCCATGCACTGAATTATTATTAGAAAATTGTTTATTGATTATTTTCCTCTATTATATTTGTTATTATTTATGAAAATTAAGGGATTTATTAATAATTTTAATCAAAATGGTTTTCAAGGTACTATTTTAAAACTATATATATGGTTTACATTTTGAAAGGTGTTATGTAGATTCATGGTGGTTCCATACTAGGATTTTACACACAACCTACACATTTCATTAGGTGTATAAAGACTTAGTTATATATAAAACATGGAAAGGAAAAGAATTTGTATCTCAGCATAGGGAGTCTTGATTCTCATATTTTCTTCATAGATTTGAGTTGGTGGGGGAAAGTTCTACATAGAGTTATCTCATCTTGGTATTTTGGGATCCATTAAATTTTGGTATTTTTGGATTATGTTTATGAATTGGATACTTGGGACTAGGATGTTTGGTGATGACCATGTGTATGTATGTGATATTAGGATATTCAACTTCAGTTATTTTAGTGTTTATTACTTTTATGTTTCTTATGCAATGTTTAATATTATTCATATCGATCATTATAGATTATTTGATGACATGCACATCCAAACCCTAAACAGTCCATGAAAGAGTTTAGATGTTGAAACCATTATAAAATATTAATTATGGTACCCTAGAACTAGTCTCTAGCATAGGGAGATTGGTAATGCACCTTAGACCAAGTTGTGGGTTGACCTGAGTGACGTGGAAGGTTGACCAGGGTTGGTTCCTTACATTCCTACTATTTTTTTAAATCATAATATCCCTCACCATTGGGTTTGGAATATCAAATTTTATAGATATTATTGTGAAAATGACACAAATTCCCCTTCTAATAACCTATATTAGGGTCTGATAAAGTTATTCCAAATTATTTAGATCAGTAATCATTTCAACTTCACTAACTTTTAGTTTATTGTTTTTTTGATTGGACTCACCAATTTGGAAATTCTAGACATATTTTTCCTCAAAGATTCCATGAAACCTACACTAAATATTATGATGTAATCGACTCTTGATTTTAACTTGGTTATGTTAACCATAAACTTTCATTTGAACACCCCAATGAATGAATTTTTCTTAATGAGGGTTGGAACAACACATTGATCTATGGTTGGATTCAAACTCAACTAATGGAAGGGATTGTTTGAATTAATATTTCCATGATGTATTTTGTATAACTTGTGAATAAATATATATTATTTTATTATTCACATGCTTGTTAATATTATGTGGATTTTATATAATTAATTAACCATGTCTAATAAAATAATTTATGTATAATAGATTTATTTTATTTTACATTGCATGTTTTTTATTAATTTACTTTATGTGATTTCATTTAATCATCAAATAAACATGAAACTATAAAATAAATAACCATGATCTTGAAAAAATAAAATAAATAATTCATATGATCTTGATATTCTAAAAACTAGTTGGTTTATCGAGCAAAAGATAAAATAAGTTTTTCCCAAGGGGAAAAATCCTTGATCTAATACCTGGATTAAGTTGTAGAATTCAAATATTAACCTATATATATATATATCCTTTGTTGGGTTATCCTCATATTATGTTTTGAAATATCTTGTCCTTCTTTGGGCTCCATCTTGTAAATGTTCTTAGTCACTTGTAGGTGAGGGGTACCAAGGGCTTAAGGTTATATAAAATAATTCTTGGACATGCATGATCATACATAATAAAGGAGGAATGGATGATACAAAAATCATCATGATTAATTTAATAATAAATTTATAACAAAAATACATGTACTAAATAATTATTTTAATATAATCCCAACATATAAATTGGTTGTTTAACCTTATTATTTTTCACACATGCAGAAACTATGTATTAAACTTGCAAGAATTCCATTTCTATTTTTTTGTTATTTTGTGTAAAAATTGAGTTTACATGTTTGTTTTAATTCAAATAACTAAGAACATGAAAATAATAGATGTATAATTCTTAGAGTACACATTTTGAGGTTTCAAGAACACTTTTTATAGGACATAATTACATGATGGGTAACCAAAATTACACATCACATACAATTGGTCTACTACATAAGTGCGAGCCCTGTGAATCATGACATACCATGTGGGAGTCACTATGTGATTTGAATTCATATCATGAATTGACCTCTATTTTTTTATGTGGTTGGACAATGAATACATGGAATGTAGTAGTTGTATATGAAATATAAACCTACATGGTTTTGACCATATTGGAACCATGGAAGACGTGTGGTTAATGTACATGGCATAAAAATAACACACATACCCCATATTGATTGGCAGTTTATTAATTTCATATCAAATGAAGTACAAAAAAGGTAGTAGGAAATATACACCATGTAACACATTATAATCCATAAAATATACATTCCAAGTCCCATGGAATATAGCTCGAGTGGCTAGAAATGAATTACAAGGCATGTAACTGGAAATAAAAACCATGTAACTTAAGATAACCCAATCTAGTACACATTGAGGAAGATATATTATGTGAGTTAAATATTTGAATAATTAAGAGTGAGACCAAAGTACACAGTGTGTAGTTGGATAAACATGTTGTGTAGTTGGTAAATTATCACCAAAGTACAAGATGAGAGATTTTTAGTGGTTCATATGGAAATAATTACCATTTAATTATTTATGTGTTTTATTCACAAATAATTTCTACCATGGAGTGCACCTTTATGAATTGGCTGAAGCTACAAGCCGTGTACAACTAGAAATATTTAGTGTAATTTTTTATGGACACCTACATCACACTAAGGGACTCAGTTCATATCTTATAGAGACTATCACATGTCACATGGTGTGTAAATCCAAATACATGTTTTTTTAATTCATGCAATTCCATTTCACTATGTTGGTTATCAATACACAATCTGTGTATTAATCACATGCTACATACTTTAACCACATGAATTTCACAATTCGCATGATGTTAAAATTGTGTGGGATTACACATCGTGTACTACAACTATATATTTTGTACTCCCAACCAAACTGTGTTCCAATAGGTTTTTAATATAAGACATGTTGTGAAATCTTGTACTAATACCCACATAGTATACTCTAATTTATGTGGCCCATGATTGTGTGATTGAACAAGGGTACATGATGTGTAATTACAATGACATTCCCCATTACTATTACCTATACCCAACATCATCAACACCTTTAGGTAAAATATTTAATATTTATTTATATATTATTTGACTATTTTATTTATAAAAAACCCAAGAAAATAAATTATCTTGAATTTATGAACCTTAATTAATAAATATTATATTCACTAAATTTAACAAATAAAATCCAAATAACTTGAAAAATCAATCCCAAATTCTTCAGGGCGAGAATTCATTCACATAGAATTTATAATTAATTTAAAAGAATATTTTAATTGAATTGATAATCCTTATTCTTTATTGATCAATTCAATATCCAATGTTATAGTCTCATTTTTTCAATAGAGAATATAAACTTATATCCCCTTATTTATATTCACACATGATCCTTGAATCTTAGAGAATTTTCTTTGGTATTCCTAGTTTTAACATGGAGAAACCAAGTGCCTTGTTCAATTCATCATTGTTCACAATAATAATTCTCCCAAGATTGAGATGATTTCTCTCTTTTTATCTTAGTTTTGAGAAATAGTAGGTTTATTATCTCTATTTACTATGAAAATATCTCTAGGAATTTGATAGAATCTCTAGGGAGAATTCGTTATACAAAACCCATAGGTTTTCTAAAAATTACATAAATTAAATTATACACATAAGGTAAAATAATTGATAATTGTATCGGGGCCCTTTATTTAATTGATTATTATAAGTATTCCCATGTCAAATAAAAATAATAATAAGATTATTATATTACTTTAACATGAACTAAACTCATTGATTAATATATAATTGTTCATCAGGACCTTTTAACTTGACTTGACAGTCCTCCTTGACATTTTTTGAACCTTAATTAATAAATATTAATTTAAATAAACAATAAACAATATATTAATCCATTAATCCATTAATTAATATTATATTCACTAAATTTACAAATAAATATTTATTATTAATATTTGTGTGACCTATACATATATCTATTTAATAATTGATTGATTTTTTATTAACTTTTTAATAATAATAAATACATAAAAACTATTATATATTCTCTAGCTCATAAATAAAATTTACTAATATTCAAATCACATATATTCTAAACATGAATAACTTATGATTGAATTTATTTAATTAAATTAACCTGAATAATAATCATTAAATAAGTTTAAAATATTATTTATTTTGAACATTAAATTAAAATAGAATTTAACTGTGATTATACATAGACTTAGGGTGTGACTCTCATGGGATATTTCTCAGTGGAATTAGACAATCATTAATATATTATAAGATTAGTTTCTAGAAACATGTCAAGGAATATATAGATAAAATAGTTAGTTTTACAATTATAAAAACTTTATATTAATGATTATTGTGTAACACAATATCTATTATTTGATATCTCATCAAAAAGGTTGCTTAATTTGTGTAATTAACCTATATTCCTTATTTTTATTTAATTGGATATTTAAAATGAACTCATCATTTAAATATTATTTCCATGTAGTTAATCATATATTTTCATTTCAATATAAGTGCTATGGTATCATATTACATTAACTCAAAAGAAAAAAATACTTTCTAAACTTATTCAAATAATTCCATATCACTTATGACACACCCAATTTTTAAACCTCACCATAAGAAAATGTTGTCATGTTTTTTTCGATACCTAGAACTATAAAATTCATGATAAACATAAATAATAATCTCAAGTGTAAATACTATTATTCACATCCATAAATAAGAATTTCTAATGATACACATAACAAGTGGAGTTCCTATTATCAATTCTATCCTCATAGCCTTCTCTCTTGGATATTAAAAAGTGAAAAATTAATTAGAATAAGTCTCATATAGTTATGAGAATTGAACATATGATAGTAAAACACCATGCATGTCCCATTAGACAGATATTATCTAGATTATTAGATATTTTTTTGAGAATATTATCTCATTTTTTCTCTGTTCTCATTATAGAATGGATCAGTTATAAATTTTTGATGTGAAAAATACCCTAGGGACATTATCAAAATAAATTTATATATTATAAAAATATTAATGTTACAATGTTAATATATTGTTCATTTAATATTATGGTAATTTAAATTAAAAAGTTACTTTGTTCTAAGGCACTAACTCCAAAAGCTAGGAATTGTGAACATAAATGGTTACAAATTTCTTTATTATCATAGTTTAATAGAATTCCTAATAGATATTTTTTGGACATAATTAATTATTTTTTATAAAAATTTTAAATAGTTTTTTATTTTATGGGACAATGAAATATCATCTTAGGATGTGATGATTTACATTTTTTTTCTAAAGAACAATAGAATAAATTGGTTCATTTAACTTGAAAATGACATATTTAACACTTGGTTTAAAATATACAATATAATTGTCATGAAATATTATTAAAAATGTTCAAAAAATGTTGTTGAGAATAAAATAATTGATTTTATTCATAATGAGTGAGATATATTTTATAATTATTGGGATAATTTTAGGGAATTTTTATGGTAGTGTTATCATCATTAGTAAACTTGATTTTTTATGGACTCCTTTTATAAAATATTTTATCTTTCTCATTAGAATTTAGTTAAACATATTTCTTATGTAATATATATTGACAAAGAAAATAAAGATATAAAAAATATTTATGACACCCATTTCCAAAATTCTCCTTAAAAAATTGGTAGGAGGAAAGTGATAAGTAATGAAATAAACAATGGTTTTGGTCAAGTTAATATTTCTCAAATTTATTAATTTCAAAAAAAAATAACCACCCAAAATTTTAACTAAGTTAAATTTAAAAATTCAGAGAAATCCCTTCAAGATTATTATTTTCACTGTGGAATGTAGGGGCACCCCGATTCATTCTATCTGAATTTATTTATGTTTGTGAAATTTGTAGAAAATGTTTATTATTCTTGTTATAGAATGAAAAACGATGTTTACCCATTTTGAATATATTGATAATACTTGTTAAAAATCACCTTATTTTTTATTAGTGAGGTCAAGGAGTGACCACATATCTTGTTGTCCTTCATTACAGAAATTATAGAAAACCATAATTTCATAATAATCCTAAAGCTTATAATTCTCAGGGTAATTTAGTGTGAGTTGAACAAAAAAAATTGAATAATATTGATTCCCAAAAGGATGAAATGGACCCAAAAATTAATTATTTGACCCAAAATAATCTTTTAAACATTCAAAATATAGAGTTATAATTCAATTAAATGGCTTAAAAAATTAATTAAATAGGAAAATATAAATTAGTACCATTGAGGTAAACCATAAGGAATATGTAATTTTTTCACTACTATAATCTTCATTAAAACTGAATTTATTATTTATAAAACAATCCATAATATTATTATTTAAAACATTTATCAATTTTTAGAGTAAAATTGGAATATTCTGTATGGAATCCCGCTTTTTTATTTCATAACATTTCATTACATTGTACAAACAAAGGATCTTTTAAAGATTAATGTTTTGAAATAAGGTACATAATACATGGAAACTTAAAAAATATATTATAATACACTTTTAAGGATTCTACAGAGGTTAAAACTAAGTACATTTACTACATATCATAACCTGGGGACATACATCAAAGGGGTGAGTATGAGGCCAAGTACGGGAAAGAGTTTACATATGATCATGGGGAAAATAAATATGAACTAGAGGAATATCATTATGGAATGGAAAAGGAAATATGATGAATGTAATAATACAAATAAAATGAATCAAAACATGTATATGTTTCTACAACATTCAAATTATAAATTCATAAGTATATCACCAAGTTTTGTCACCAAGGTGTTATAAAAGCAAATGACTAAGTTTATTCACCAAGGTATCGTAAAACTTGTCATTTTTAGAGATTAAATTTTTTACCCAATGCATTGGTGTGATATAAGGAAAATAAAATAATATGTATAAATTAATTTATCCACATATATCATAATAAATAATTTCATTAATATCCCTTGGAGAATAATAAACAAGTTTCTTGTTAAAATCATAGGGTTTCAAAAGTGATTAAAGAAATGATTTTTATTTCAATTTTACCCCATGAAATGGATGTTTAGGTTTGTTATGTGTAAATACAAAAATAAAATAAATCATGTCAACATCTATGTGAGTACCTATAGAAAATAATGGGAGTTGTGTATTCACAAAAATAAAATAAAAGATAATTTTTTTAATGGGAGGATAGAAATTTTGAGAAGTAAATTCGATAGCACAATAGGTATAAAACATGGTTTTATAAAAGGGGAAAATTAGAATGGGAAAGGGTGTAACATTTATTAAACATAATTTGGAAGTAAGAGTATGATAAAAAGGGTAATATAAGAGAGTAACGAAAACATTTAGAATATATATGTGAAAAGTGGTTCTAGAATTGAAGAGAAAGGGAGGATAATTCCCTTACCTTGAAGAGTTACTCCTAGATATTGATGAATGGAACTTTATGGGATTGAGGACACACTGGGGGAATACTTGGGAAGAAAAAATACTAGATATTTGTATAGGATTGATTGTGAGTGAAAGGGTATAGAGAAATGGGTAGGTATTTATATAAAAATTGGATGACCAGTTTAATAATTTTACAAATATAGGCCTTGGAAATCTAGGTTGTGGAAAAAGAAAAACCATTCAGTTGACCATGTTTTTTCCCATGTTTATTTAAAATTTGGGTTATAGTTTAAGTAATTTAATCCCAAAATAATTTAGAACCATTTTATATCACTTCTTTTGTCGTGGAAAACTAATGTTTCCATAAGGTAATATTTTTAAAATCAAAGTTTCCATTTTATAGTTTGGATAGTCATTTGTAGGTCTAGAAATTGAGTAAAATACATTAAAATAGCTGATATTAATAAAATAACATATTTTAGTTCTAGGATTGTTTTTATTTAATTATCAAATCATTATGACATAATTATAAATTCAAAAAACATACAGAAAACCCCAACTGTATTTTTAATATTCATAGAAAAAATAAGGTATTTTAGAAAATTCTAATAAATTCACCATAAACTAATTTAAACATGATTATTTAAAAAATGATGTTTATTTTATCAGAATTATTCTCTAAATATGATAATTTTAAATTTTAAAAATAAAAAATCCTTATTTAGTAAAAAAATAACGGGTTGAAATGCATAGAAAAATTTCTAACACTTAAAAATTTTCAACAACATAATAATTTTTTATTTTTTATATTTGAATAAGATTGTTTTTATCATAATATTTTATAAAAATAAATGTCATTCATAATACCTTGGTTTATTATAAAAAATTATATGTTTTCTTAAAAGTAAAATTTGTGTCTGAAAATTAATGTATCCAATTCCATCTCAATTAAACCTATATTTTTATTAAGAAAAACTATTCTTAAAATGGAATTGATGGAATAAAAAATTTAATTATATAAAGGAATTACATTTTAAGTAATTAATAACTTGAAAAATAACCCCTTATAACACCCGCATATGACATAAGGGTAAGGTGTGTGATAGCGACAGATTCATGGCAGGGATCGACTAACATCGAACGAGTGGTAATTTACACTAACTTGAGCTTCTCCCATAATATATTTTGTTCTATCTTCACTTGTTGAAGCTCGACTTGTGATTGGTCAAGGGATAACCCCAGTGTCTCTGCCTCCCTACCATGTTTAGAGAAAATGGGATTCATAATGCATGAATCTATTGGTTGATGTCATCACTTCTCATTTCTGAATTAGTTATCCTTTATCATTTCTAATTATATCATTAAAAAGTATTACCAATAGTATAGTTTCCAATGGTCATATGATGGTCAGATCCTGATGGTCACATTTCCATTTATACTCTATAAATACTACTTTATTATTAAAGATATATGTTTTTTTGTGTAAATTAAAATAACACACATTTTCAGGAAACAAATATCATTTAAAAATTCTTGGTCATTACATTCTTCCCCCTTAAGAAATTTCATCCCCAAAATTTCAAATTATTATCTTAGTTGATAAAAGCTTTGGGTACTTCTATCTCATTTTTTCCTGTATTTCCCATGTCGCTTTATCATATTTATGGTTCCTCCAAAACACTTTGACATGGTGGTTAGTACTGTAGAATAGAACCTTTTCTCTAGGGTCCATGATATCTACATTCTTCTCCTCATAAGAGATATCATGTACCAATTGTACCACCTCCATATTCAGTACATGTGAGGGATGAGGTATGTTTTTATTCAAGAGATATATGTGGAATACATCACAAACATGAGGTATATTTGGTGGATGTCCTAGCTGATAAGCCACTTATATTATGAAATAAAGGATTTAATTGGGTCCAATGTACCTAGGGATAAACATCCCTTTCTTCCCAAACCACACGACTCTCTTCCATAGTGATATTTGAAGTAAAAAAATTGTCTCTGACATAAAACTCCAAGTCCATTCGATGGTTATCAGCATAAATATTTTACCAAATCTGAGTAACTTTTATACATTATTGAATGAAATAAACCTTTTATGTCATATTTTAAACAAGATTAGACCCAATCATCTTTCTCTCACAAACTTCATCCCAAAATGTTGGAGTTCTACATCACTTCCCATATAGAGAATCATATGGTTCCATTTGAATACTCGAGTGGAAGCTATTATTATATAAGAAATAAACTAATGGGAGGTGTTGATGCCATCAAAATTTAAATTCTATTAATAACATTCTCAACATGTACTTGAGTGTCTAAATAGCCTTTTCATATTGGCCATATGTTTGGGGGTGGAAGGTCATATTGGAATTCCATTCATTATTCAAATTATGTTGAATACTTCTGCAGAATTTAGTTGTGAACCTTGAATCATGATCATAAATGATAGAAAGTGTCACCCCATGAATCCTACCCACATCCTTTATGTATATCTTCTCATGTTTTTCAAGAGATAAATCTTCCCAAATAGAGATAAAATGGGTAGTATTGGTGAGTCAATACAATATATCCCATATCATCTTGTTTTCTTGGGATTTTATTAGGACACCAGTGACAAATTCTATAGTGATATTGTCCCACATACATGTTAGTATGGGTAGTGTTTTCAATACCCCTTTAAGAATTTTTCACTCTACCTTCACCTGCTGACATACTAAGAACCTTGTACTTTAGTAGTAAATCCCCCTTTTCATCTTATCCCACCAATAATGATCATGAAGGTCCCTATATATTTTCATGCTTCCAATATTTATAGAGAATGTAGAGATATGAGCTTCATCAATTTGTTATTTCTTTATCTATATTATAGATGAAACACATTTCCTTGAATGAAATTGCAGTACCCCTTCTTGATCAATATTGAATTTGGGAAACTTACCATTCATCATATACTCTATTTTCTTTTATAACGAAGGATATTCTCTTTGATTTTTATTGAAATTATTTATTAATGATGGTTGATAAATCATTTGGGATATAGATGATGATATTCCTTCCCTTATGATTTTCATGTCCTTTTTTACTAGGTAATTGATCAAAGGATATCCTTGAATCCTCATCATTCCCAGCACAACATGGTCTTTCCTACTTAATGCATTAGCGACATTTTTTATCTTATGGGGTGATAATTAATTAAACATTCATAGAATTAAAGAAGTTCCAACCATCTTCTTTATCTCATGTTCAATTCCTTTTGTGTGAATATATACTTCAGAATTTGGTGTTCTATGTATATATCACATTTATCCCCATAAAGATAGTTCCCCTTATTTTTAGAGAAAAAATAACCACAACTAGCTCTAGGTCATTGGTAGTATAATTCGGCTCATGAGGGTTTAACTTTCAAGATTCATAAATAACCACCTTGTCATTTTTCATTAGGATTCATTGTGTCCATTTCAAAGATACATCGCTAAAAATAATGAATCCGTATCGGATATAGGGTGGAGTTAACATAAGTGTGATAACCAATATCTTCTTTAGTTATTGGAAACTTTCTTCACACTCTATTTTCCAAATGAACATAGCTCCTTTTTTAGTTAACTTGGTCAGTATATTAGAAATTAAGGAAAAGTTTTCCACAAACCTCCTATAATGTCCTACTAAACCAAGGAAACTATGAATCTAAATTACTATTTCAGGATGAGGCCAATCCTCTACAACCCTTGTCTTGGTAGGTTCCACTGAGATTCCTTCATTGGTTGCAATGTTCCCCAGAAAGAAACTTGTTGTAACCAAAATTCACATTTTCTGAATTTACCAAATAGACTCTCCTTCATTAGAGTTTTAAATATAACCCTTATATGATCGTCTTTCTCCTCATGAATCTTTGAATATATAAGAATATCATCAATAAAAACAACCAAAGATTTATCAATGTAGTTCTTAAAGACTCTACTCATGAAATCCATAAATATAGCAGGATCATTTGTCAAGACAAAGATCATAACAACAGACTCATAATTCCCATTATAGGTCATAAGGCAGTATTTGGAATATATTCTATCTTGACCCTCAATTAATGATAACTAAATCAAAGATAAATCATTGATAATAATTCTGCTCGATGAAGTTGGTCCAATAAATCATCAATCCTTGGTAAAGGGTACTTATTCTTCACGATGATCCCATTAAGTTCCCTATCATCAATGCATAACAACATTGATCCACCATTATTCTTCACAAAAAAAGAGGTGATCCCCAAAGAGACACAGTTGTCCGGATAAATCCCTTCTCCAAAAGATCTTTAATTTCTTTCGTTAATTCATCTAGATCCACATTTTCTATTCTATATGGGGTATTTGATATCAGTTTGGATCTTGGTATGAGGTCAATATAGAAATATACTCATCTTTCTAGGGGGGGGGGTCTAGGTAACTCCTTATAAAATACATAAATATATTCCTAAATGATGGGGAAATTTTCTATTCTTATACTTTCATTTCATTCTTCATTTGAAATGATAATCTCTATATGTAAGGCTATGTGAGGTGCTTATAGACAAATATCTGATCGAGATATATATCATTTGAAAATTATTGTAGGTTTTCCATTCAATAATGCTGATATTTTGTTACTTATGTAGTTGATTATAACATTATACTTTAAGAGCCAGTCCATCCCTAATTTAGTGTCAAATTCTAACATGGGAATGACTAGTATATTTTTGATGAGATTATCCTTGACAAAGTTAATACTAGAGTATCTATATACTTTTGTTTCTTGGATAATCCCTCTAGGATCATTGAATCATAAATATACTTTTAGTAGTCTATATATTGATTATATTTTCTTCAAAAACATGTATGAAATAAAGGAAATTGTAGAAACATAAGAAAAGTACTTGCTAGCTTTTAGAGAACAATGAGAGTACCTGCCACCACATCATTTGGAGCCTCAAATTCATCATTCATGATAGAAAATTATTGAAATATCTCTCTTAGCCTACATTTAGGTTGATGGTGATTTATTTACATTACCTTTGGATTTGGATATGGATTGTAAAAGAACCTAAGTTGTTCACAATAGAACATTAGACTTTAGGTTCGGCCTTCACCATCTTCCCTTTGTCATTAGTGCTGATAAGTTTAGGCTTCACCTCACCATGATAGTTCTGATTTATATGTTCATATCTTCCATAATTTTAGAACTTTCCACTCCAGATAAAGAAGTTACTTGAATTCTTCTTCCCACATTTTTTTCATGCGGGAAGTTTCACTTTCTTTCCTCCTGGTCCATGATCAAAGTTTTTCCATATGTCTGGCTCCATTGATCTCTTATTTTCTTTCAATATATGTGACCATTGTTTCTCTATGAACAATAGTTCAACATTCATATCACCCTACACTATCTCCTAATAGATGTCATAGTCTTGATTTCCTATATTCCTCCATGGATGGGGTCTTAGTCCACTGAATAACCTATAAAATTTCCTCTATTATCTATAAAAAGAATAGATGTGTATTGATAAAGTATTTTAATTTTCATCTCATAGATTTCCATAGATTCATTTTGTTTTTTCTTCAGTTCCAGGAATTACTTATCTATTTTGGTTATCATCAAACGAGTAAAGTATTTATTGAAAAAGATCCCCTTGAACTCTACCTACTCTACAATATCAATCTACCTTATTGGATTTGAGTTTTTAATCAGTGTCCACCATTGATCTGCTTCTCCTTATAAGTGGTAAAATACCAGGGTGACTTCTCTTGCTATAAATAGTGGAGTACCGAAAATATATTTTCTATAGAGCTTATCCATTGTTTAGCAATCAATGGGTAGGATGATACACTGAAATAAGGTTGTCCTTATCTCATAAAGGTCTCAAAACAAATTTATTCCTGTAAAGGTTAATCCACTCCCTCAAATTGATTAAAGTTATTAGTAACTATTCGAGATAGTTGATTCAACATTATCATGATGTATTCCACTATAAATTCCATTGGAGGGTTGTCAATGCATCATCCATTGTGGTCATCATTTATGTGTTTCCTCTTATTTTCTGGATTTTTCTAAAAGAAGAGAAACAGAGTGAGAAGTGTGTTTATTTTAATAATATTATAATTATAAATGAATTTTATGTCTTAAAACATCTTTCTTAAATATGTTATTCCTTAACAATAATTTCATTTTCTATAAATCCTTCACAATTATTCCTAAAAAGCTTTTGATTAACAAAAAATATCCCCTAAGAGTGTCAAAATAAGAGTACAATATATGCTATTTTCCGACACCTATTCATGTTTGAGTCTAGTTAAATGATGTGTTTTCAGGTGTTACCCCAAGATACATCAGTGCTAGAGCCACATCCACTTGTTTGTATCCAGACATGGATTTATTTGATTAAAAACCAATGAATTAATAATTCACCAAAATACTTGGTTATTTTTCTATATTTGAAATTTTATATAGGGTTCTTACTAATTTTTTCAAATCCTAATTTCCACAAATAAACAAACCATACTTTTATACCAACTATGTCATCCCACATTTTTATTTTATACCTTTTCATTACATTGTATAAACATATGATTTTTTAAAATTTATATTTTTTTGGATATAAGATACATAATACATGGAGACCTAAAACATTATTCTAATACACTTGAAAGGATTATTCTTAGTTTCATCCTATGTATATTTACTTCATCTTCTAACCTGGGGATATATATCAGAGGAAAGTGGGGAGCATAAGACCAAGTAAGGGGAACATTTTACATGTGATCATGAGAAAAATAAATAAGAACATGAAGAATATAAATATGGAATGATAAAGGGAACATGAGGTATATCATTATAAATTAAAAATTAACCATAACAAGGATATGTGGATAAAAAATTTAAATGAGACATTCAAAAGCATATCACCAAGGTTTTTTCACCAAGGTGTCATAAATGAAAATTACAAAGGTTATTTACCAAGGTATCATAAAACATGTCATATATAGAGATTAAATTCTTTTCCCAATGTATTGGAGTGATATCAAGGTGAAACCGTAATATATATAAATTAATGTGATCAGAATATATTATAATAAATAATTTCATTAATATCTTTTGGAGAATAAAGAACGAGTTTATTATCAAAATCACGACATTTCAAAAGTGCTTAAAGACATTATCAATATGTCATTTTTATTCCATGAAAAGGAAGTGTGGGTTTTTTATGAGAAAATACCTGAATAAAGTAAATCATATTAATATCTCGGTGAATATCCCTGTATAATAAAGGTGTTTGGGTATTCATATAAAGATAATAAAATATAATTTCTTAAGGAGAATTGAGAAATATTGAGAAGTAAATTTGGTAGCATAACAGGTATAAAATGCAGTTTTAGAAAAGGAAAAAATGAGATGGTGAAAGGGTCAGACATTTATGAAACATGAATTGTAATTAATTGTATGATAAAAAATTTAATATAAGAGATTAACCATAACATTTATAAAACGTATATGAAAAGAGCTTCTTGAATTGGAGAGAAGAGTTACTCCTAGATCATGAGGAATAGAACCTTATGGGATAGAGGAAACCTTGGGAGGACTCCTTGGGAAAACAATACTATAGATTCTTGTATTATGGATTTTCAGTGAAAGGAAATGGATAAATGGGTGTGAATTAATAGAAAAAGTGGAGGCTTTGTTTAATAATTTCCAAATATATTCCTTGGAAATCTAGTTTGTGGAAAAAGAAAAACCAATGAATTTACCATAGTTTTTGCTAATGGTTTTAGACATTTGAGTCATATTATAAGTTATTTTAACACACAAAAATTGGGAATCATTTTATATCACTTCTTTTGACATGGAAAATAAATGTATTCACAAGGTAATGTTTTTAAAATCAAAGTTTCCATTTTAGACTTTGAAAAGTCATTTATAGGTTTGGAAATTGATTAAAACCATTAAAATACTTAATATAAATAATATATATATATATATATTAGGTCAAGGATCATGGTTAATTAATGATCACATCATTATTACATAATTATTAATTAATTAAATATACCAAAAAACTGAAATTGTATTTTTACTATTCAGGTAAAATAATGTATATTAAAGTTCTCAAAAATTTATCCTAACCTAATTTTGATATTCTGATTTCAAAAATCATGTTTATTTTATAAGAATAATTCTATAAATATGAAAATTTTAAACATTTAAATAAAAAAATCCTTATTTATTAAAAAAATAGTTGGTTGAAATGCATATTAAAATTTCTTACAAGTAAAAAATTCCAAGGAAAAAATAAAATTAATTTATCAGTAATATTTGAATAAGAGTGGTTTGATCATAATATTTTATTAAAATAAATATAATTTATAATACCGTATTTTATTATAAAAATTTATATATATTCTGAAATGTACAATTTATGTCCAAAAAATCAATTTATCCAATTCCATCTCTATTAAACCTATATTTTTTATTAAGAAAAACTATTCTTAAAATGAAATTGATGGAATAAAAGTTTTACTTATAAAAATTAATTACACTTTATATAACTAATATTTCAACACATAACCCCTTATAACACCCCAATGCGGTCTAAGTGTAAGGTGTGCAATAATGATAGATTAATGGGGTGGCTCGACTAAAAATGACTGAGTGGTAACCTCCACTTACTTGAACTTCCCTCAGAGGTGATTTAATTCTAGAATCACTTGTTAAAGCTAGTCTTGGGCTTGGTAATGTGTGAACCCTAGTAATGTTATCTTCCTAACATGTTCTGAAAAATGGGGTTCGTAAGGCATGAATCTATTCATTGTGGTCATCAATTCTCCCTTATGTATTAATTATAATTCATCATTACCACTTATAAACACTAATTATAATGTTAAAAATTATTAACAAGAGTATTGTTTATAACGATATTATTAACCAATGGTCATATATGAGCAACATTCATATAATGGTTTAGTTTTTATGGTCACATTTCCATTTATAATCTATAAATAAAACTTTATTACATATGGTTTTGTTGTGTAAAATAAAATAACACACATTTTCAGTAAAAAAAATTCATTTAAAAATTATGGGTTGTTACATTCTAGCACTAGACATGGAATGTTATGAAACAATGATCAAAAGATTATAAAAAACACATGTTTAAATTTTTTGGGGAATTTTATAAACAAAAATACTGTATTTTGTAATAAATTGATGAAAAAATATCCAGGAAAAGAAAAAATAAATTCTATAATAATTTTGAACTGAAAAATCTATAAAAACAATTTGAAACATTTATAGATCATGCATAATGTTAATAAGAAATAAGAAAAATTACGTGAAACTAAAAAAAGAAAAAAATATCAAAATTTTAAAAAATAAATCAAGGGAAAGAAAAGTTCAGGGGGGGGGGGAATTTGTTATAACTATATATTTGTTAATAAAACTTTCTCCACCCATTCCCTACCCTCATTGGATCAAATAAAATAATAAGGAATAAAAATTTCAATTTTTTGAGTTATTTGTAAATATTCAAGTAAACATTCCATTGATTAATGCCTTGAAAAAATTATATCATATTATATGTCCTAAAAAAATAATAACAAACAAGAAAAGGTTGGAAGATTTTTCTACAAGACCTATCATGAAGGAATGTAGTGAAATTTTATAATAGAAAATACCACTTAAAATTTAATACCCTAGTAGTTTTTGTAATACCCAAGCTTCCATGGTACGCTTCTCTTTTAATAATACAGTAGCGTGTGTTGTACGGAACTTCAAGTTCTAACACACACCACAACCAATCAAACTAGCTGTTATGAATAATAATACCCACCTTTTGAAATTATATAAATTTTATATTTCAAAATAGACTTATTTTTTGTATTAGGAATATCTAAATTATCTTAGGGTTAATTTTTGGTACTTTTCAAATAACTTTCATATTTTGATGAATAGTGAAAATTACTAAATTTTAATTAAAAACACATTTTTTAATCGAAATAATCAATGGTGATAAATTATTAATTTGGGTGATTTTAAAGTATATTTAGAATATATTTTTACCATTTAATACAATTTTGGTCATTGTACATAATTTCACATTTAAACCGGACATAAACACGTGTCAATCTTTTGATAGTTATTATTTCTTAAAAACACGCTTTTTGTTCTGACAACGGGAATTAATTTTAAATTAATTTATGCCACCTCTGTGTTTTGAATTTAGAAAAATGGATTCCATATTTATAATCATGAGGTCCAAATTGTGTAAATAGGTAACTTTTATTTTTAGACATTTTGAATAATTACTTCGGTAAATATTTTACTTACCATGGTTAAAGGGTAAATCTATTAAATAAGGGTAAAAAATAATATTATAATAATACTAAATTACCCTAAAACATGTCATAAACCTATTGGTTGATACATTTCCGACCATGATCATCTTTGGGTCGATTTTGGGACCCCATGGAGCCACTTGTAAGTGATAATGACACTTTATATTAATTAAGTTAAAGTAAATACAAAAATTACATAAGCATATATCTTTTAGAAAAAAATTTTACATAGGGGTATATATGTTGTATTTTAGACTATAAATATAAATTATAAAGCTAAATATATTTCCTAAAGTTGGTAAGACTTTGACAAAAATCAATTATTAGATATTGTCAAAAATGACATAAATGAGTTTTTAAAACAAATATTATATATTAATAGATATTATATTCCTAAAAATCTAAGGTTCGACCAAAGGACTTATATCATGATAGGTTTATAATTAATGGAACACTTGGGGGTTACTTGGAAGTATATAGTACGATTAGTAACCATATAATATAAAAATACAAAGTGACATGGTACATGTAAAACTATTTAACTAAGAGTTAATTATAAATGATATGGTTAATATAGTGACCCAAACCGGTCTAAAATATATTAGATGAAAGGATTTCGACCCAAACCCACCTTATAGTTTTAATAATCCACTTTTCAGCCATTAGAAACTGAATATCATTATATAATAAAATAATATTTTCAATCTTTCCTAAAGAGCCCCTCCTCCCCCTTATAAAAGGACACCAATTCTAACCAATTCCTCACACCTCTCAAGCATTTTGAATTGTCCAAAATCTACCTAATTAATCTCCCTACATCCCTATCCTCCACCTAGAATCATTACCTTATTCATAAGGAACTTCAAGAGTCATTTTTGGTTCAAACCAAAGGGAGTTACTCAAATTAAAGGTAACGATTTCTCTTAGCTTCTTTTATTTTATTTTACTTCTCCAACCCATAAAATCTTCTTATTATTTTATTTTGTAACAAAACCAGTATCCTAAATATACTAGGATAATTTTTTGAGAATTATTCTAGCTACACTTACACACACCTCCATGTAATGGGTGAAGAACATAATTTTTCTGTGGATGGCAACCAAACGCCTCACAAAACGATGATTGTTCAATTATCTTCTACCACCTCTCATGGTGGACATTATGATGGAACTATAATTAAATATGATATTAATGATATTTATTTTATATATAAGCTTATGTAATTCCATTTTATAGCATACCATTATTCTTTTCATGTTGTATATGTATACGATAATTTCATTTGAGGAAGTGCGGACTACCGCCCCCTCAAAGTGATATGACTCATTCATACCATAAATGGAACGTATAAAGGATGGTGTTAATGAAATTAAGTAAAAAATATTAGATAATATATTATAATGGAATAATAATATACCTATGTATCATTTGGTTTTGATTCCTTTTAAAATGAAAAATGAAATGGAAGTAGCGTTCGTGCGTACGTACGGATTACCGTCTCCACAAACGCGATGAGATTCATTTCCCCATCATATCCATTCAAGACTAATTATCATTTGATGATTAAAAGTAATGTTTGAGTACTTGATATCATTATTGATATGAATAATATTCAACCTATCCATAAGAAACATTACTTACGTAACAAAGCCTATAAAGGAAAACGAATCAGTTAACACCCAAAACGACGATAATACTAAAATATTATTAACAAAGAAATATTAAAAGATCATATATGATATCAAATTTATATATATGATTCTTATATAAGTTAATAACAATTATTTAACTATTATACAGGAGGTTAATCTACACTCTATCAAGGAAAAGTACAAGGTAAGGGTTTATTTCACAATCTCTTCATTATCCGAGGTTGTTTATACGTAATTATCTACTGGGACCTCTTTATCATACAGATCCATGTTTCTTAAAAATGTATTTCAAAAAATTATTACTATTTTACAGAATATGGGTTAAATTCATTTATAACCTTTTTTTTTACTTTTTATAAGAATTTTATAATGGAATCTTTCCGTCATTTTCCAAACAAGGTCATTTTTAACCTTTTCGACAAAATCAAGGTAAGAATGTATTTTTTAACTTATACGACGGTTGCAGATATTTTACACCATTATAAAATCGTTTAATATTCCCTTACAATCTTATAAAAATATTTTTAAAGTAAATGTTTTATTTTTTAATTATGTGACTTTTAATTTTTTTCAAAAAAAGAGATATTTCTCTCAAATTGTTTTGATTTCATCTATTTCAAAATCCTTTGATGGATTTTTAGCTTATTTGAAGTTGATTTATTATGATGAAAAACTTCCATATTGTATTGAAGGTTTTGTGATATGTTTGACTATGGATGTGTTATTTTAATACCATTCATGGTTTATATAGAAAGTATTTACATTTTGTATGCTAGTTTTAATACGAATGTTTATGTTATGTTTAAACCTGTTCATATGAGGAATGCATTGGGCTTAGTAAGTGACATGAGGTTCCTACTATAGCTCCTCGATGCGTCGGTAGGTCTCATGAGACAAACTAGTGCCTTGGCATGAGGCCTTGACAAAATCTTATTTGTAGTCTTGGCATGAGGCCTTGGCTATGTGGTTATGATAGTCTGACATTATGAATTCCGTCATTATAAAAGTGGTTATTGATATTGCTTGTGATTATTAGACTAATAGAATATCCATGTGAATAAGTAAATGGAATTATTTAATTTTATTTCTACCATATTATGTTGAAGTTAAAGTTTAAAAGGCTTTTGTTTTAGTTATACATTGCCTTAAATGTTTATGGTTATTTATGAAAGTTTCCGCTATATCGTTATCCTTACTGGGAATTTGAGCTCACGCCTTTCTATGTTTTATTTTTCCCATGATGTGAAGAAGCATTTTATGAATGACCTACAGGGACAGTATAAGGAATATGATTGTAGAGACAAAATTTTCATGTAGTTTTTACTTTATGATGCAATGTAAAATTTATGAATGTATCTAGTGTTTCCAAGGCTATTAAACTAATCTGTCTTTCGAGACTTGATCTTTTGTGATCATGCCAATTTTACGTAGTAATGCACCGTATATGGGTAACTGGGTTCGGGGAGTTATTGTTGGTATCAGAGGAAGTTTAGAATAAACCTTTGAGCTATATTTAGATAAACTCTAATTATAGCACATAACCCTAAGATAGACTTTGAGAATTAGTATTGAAGAATTTCCTAGAATTTTGGTATTGTAGAGATTTTGTGAGTTTTCCTAGCAATACATCCCTGTTTGGATACGAGCAGGTATAGGCGGATTTGGCACAGATTTACCTAGGGGTAAAACCCAAAAACACTGCTTTGAGCTAGACTCAGATGAAATCTGGTGCACGACAACAGGCCTTGCTGCACTCTTGGTTACGATACTCTCGGGGGATACGATTAGGATAATTCTCATTTTCCTTACAAACCATTATGAAGGGTTTATGAGTATATAATTACTCAAAGAAAACATTTTTTATGATTATGGATTATATCCATAAACTGTTCAATTTATGTTATGTTTTTTAGAAGTTTGGAATTATATATTTTGATTCCTAAAGTAATCTAGTTTATTCCATTATTTAGAAATGGCTCCTAGTAGAAGGAATGAAAACCATATCAATGCATGAACTTCATGTAGAGATTTCCCTCTTACTCAAGATGATTATAGTGGAGTTGGTGATACAACTGGTGTTGATCAGCTAATCACCATACTGGGACAACTCACTCGGGTTATGAATAATAACCTTACCCGTATGGAGCACCCTGATCCACAGCATGGAGGATCAATGTTAGATCTCTTCATGAGGAAACAATCACCAACATTAAATGGGAGTACAAATCCCTTAGTAGCTGAGCAGTGGATAAATTCCTTAAGAAAAAATATTTCATCCCTTGGGGAGTAGTGAAAAGGAAAAAGCTATCATGGCAGTTTACCGCCTCACTGGAGATGCTGATCAATGGTGGTCATTAATTCAAAACACGAAGGAAGATGATGAAGTATCAAATTTGGAATGGAGGGAGTTCAAATAACTTTTCTTAGAAAAATACTTTCTCGTGACAATCGAGCAGATATGGAGAGGCAATTTCTGAGTCTACGACAAAAGGAGGATGAGAATGTCGCAAAGTATGAGGCTAACTTTACAAGGTTAGCGAGGCATGTAGAATATTTTTTATGCAACCCGAGGATTAAGGTTGATCATTTTTTGATGGGTTAAAACCATTTCTCCATCGATAATTAGTCTCACAATCCTTCTCGTCGTACGAAGATATTGTCTCATGTGCTATCAAGACAGAAAA
Source organism: Viscum album (assembly GCA_963277665.1). Taxonomy (NCBI): domain Eukaryota; kingdom Viridiplantae; phylum Streptophyta; class Magnoliopsida; order Santalales; family Viscaceae; genus Viscum; species Viscum album. Next base: position 296,204,024 of record OY728137.1, on the reverse strand, counting down.
GGAATTCTCTAAGTCTTATGACTTTAAAGAAAAGAAAGAGAAGAAGAGATATGCTGACCACTCTAGGAATGGAAATAAGGGGAATAAAGAAAAAGGTGAATGTCCATCTTGCAGTAAATGTGGGAAGAAATACCCTGGTACTTTATTGAAGGGAATGAGAGTCTGTTACAAGTGTGGTGAAAAAGGCCACCAAGCTCGTGATTGCAAGGGGAAGAAAGAAGCAACCGATGTTCAATGTGATAATTGTAGAGAAATGGGGAATTATGAAAATGAATTTCCTAAGCGTTAGGGGAACTTACCTCAGAAAAGTCCAAGGGATCAAGGCCAAGCTTATGCTATCACTACTGCTGAGGTAGAAGCTCCGAAAGACGTGGTGGCAGGTAATTTAATGGTTTCCTCAAGTTTAGAAAATGCTTTATTTGAATATGGATCATCGCATTGTTTCATATCCTCCCAGTTGGCTAAGAAAATTAGATATTTCCAATTTGATTTAACAAGGGTTTTGTCAGTTAAAACTCCTAAGGGAATTATCATTGCAACAAAGTTTTGTGAATCAGTCCCCATTAGAGCACATAAAATTTCTTTATCTGCTGATCTCATCGTCATACCTATGATTGAGATTGATATAATCCTCAGTATGGATTGGATTTCTAACCATGATGCAAATATTTATTGTAAGAAGAAGGAGGTTATGATTTTTGATGATTATGATAAGGAACACCTTATATTCAGAGCAGAATCGTCACCACCTAATTCTTATCTATATCCAGCCACTGTAGCTCAACTAAATTCAATTATTGGGGAGGAAGAGAATGAAATGACTATGGGTGAGGAAATCAATGTTCTAATAGAGGATGTACCTATTGTAAAATAATATGTAGATGTGTTTCCAGAAGATTTACCCGGACATCCTCCAGAATGAGAAGTTGAGTTTTTTATTGATTTAATTCCTGGTTCAAGGCCTATATTGAAGACCCCTTATAGAATGTCCATTGTGGAATTGGTTAAACTAAAGAAACAACTAGAGGAATTGAGTAATAAGGGATTTATTCGCCCTAGTGTTTCTCCGTGGGGAGCCCCTGTCCTTTTTGTTGAGATGAAAGATTAATCTATGAGGTTATGTATCGACTACAGAGAGATCAATGCTATAAAAATAAAGAACAAGTATCCCCTACCGTGCATTGATGATTTTTTGACCAACTACCTGGAGCTCAATACTTTTCAAAGATTGACCTTCGATCTGGACACCATCAGTTATGTGTGAAGAAGGAAGACATTCTGAAGACAGCATTTCGAACCAGGTATGGGCATTACGGGTTTACAGTAATGCCTTTTGGATTGACTAATTCACCCTCTGTATTCATGGATCTAATGAATAGAGTTTTCAAGGAATGTCTCAATCATTTTGTGGTGATATTTATCGATGATATCTTGGTATATTCCAAAAGCTACGAAGATCATAAAAATCACTTGCGCATTATCTTGAATACTCTGAGAAGACATGAATTATATGGGAAGTTTAGAAAGTGTGAATTCTGGCTTCAAGAGATTTTTTTTCTTGGCCATATTGTCTCTAAATATGGAATCTCTGTTGATCCTTCTAAGATAAGAGCAATCCAATAATGGCCAACACCAACGAGTATAACTGAGGTACATAGTTTTATTTGTTTAGTAGGTTATTATCGACGTTTCATTCAGAATTTTGCTCGATTGGAAAACCCATTAACAAATCTCACAAGAAAAGGGGTTAAATTTTTTTGTACAAAAGAATGTGAAGAATTTTTTGAAGAACTGAAGAGAAGATTAGTCAATGCTCCGATATTGACTCTATCATTGGGGAATAATGGGTTTGTTATTTATAGTGATGCATCGAAGAAAGGACTTGGTTGTGTCCTTATGCAGAATGATAGGTTTATTGACTATATATCACGACAGCTAAAAATTCATGAGAAAAACTATCCTACTCATGATCTTGAGTTAAGTTCTGTAATCTTTGATTTAAAGATATGGTGAAATTATCTCTATGGTAAAAAATGTGAGATTTATACTGATCACACGAGTTTGAAGTATATTTTATCACAGAAAGAACTCAACATGAGGCAAAGGTGATGGCTTGAACTACTCAAGGATTATGATTGCATGATACACTACCACCTGGGGAAGGAAAATAAGGTGGAAGATGCTTTGAGAAGAAAATATCACGGAGTTTTGAACATGATGAGAATTTAAAGGGATCATATTTTCATGGATCTAGTGAAGATGGATATGGGAATTACCATGGAAGGTGAAACATCAATACTTTTTCAAATGGTTTCCAAACCATCTTTACGAGAAAGGATGAAGAGTTCTTAGGCTGATGATGAAGAGTTTAAAAAAATGATTAAAGCTGTGAATGATGGGAGATTGAGAGACATTGCGTATGAAGAAGGAATTTTGAAATTTTTGAAGAGACTTTGTGTTCCCGATATACCTGATCTGAAAAGGGAATTGTTAGATGATGCTCATAGCTCCAATTTCTCTATACACCCTGGGAGCACCAAAATGTATATAGATTTGAAGGAACATTTTTGGTGGGACAACATGAAGAGGGAGATTGCTGATTTTGTGTCAAGATGTATGGTTTGTCAATAAGTGAAAGCTGTAAGGCAACAACCTGGGGGAGTCATGAAACCTCTTCCCATACCGGAGTGGAAATTGGATAATATTACGATGGAATTTGTCATTGGGATACCAAAGAATCTTAGAAGGAATGATGCAATATGGGTTATTGTTGATCGTCCTACCAAGTAAGCACATTTTCTTTCTATAAGAGAGGATCTACCACTTGAACTTCTAGAAAGACTATATATTAATGAATTTGTGAGACTTCATGGAGTACCCCTATCGATTGTTTTGGATCGTGATCCCTGTTTTACTTCAAGATTCTAGAAGAGTCTTCAGAAGGCCTTGGATACTGAACTTCGTTTGAGCACTGCCTACCACCCTCAAACAGATGGACAATCAGAATGGACTATTCAAACCTAAGAAGACATGTTGAGATACTTCTCACTTGACTTTTTGGGTATGTGGGTTCAATATTTACCTCTGGTATAATTTTTCTATAACAATAGCTTCCATTCAAGTATTCGGATGACACCGTATGAAGCATTATACGGAAAGAGATGTTGCACACCAACTTGTTGGGGTGATGTTGGTGAAAGAAAACTCGTAGTCCCAGAACTGGTGGAGGAAATGATGCAAATGGGGAAGGTAATCCAAAGCCACATCAAAGCAGCTCAAAGTAGGCAGAAGAGCTATGCTAACAACCGAAGGAAGGATTTGGAATTTCAGGTAGGAGATCATGTTTTCTTGAAGGTATCTCCATGGAAGGGAGTTATACATTTTGGTAAGAAGGGTAAATTGAGTCCTAGGTACATAGAACTTTTCAAAATTCTAGAATGAATTGGGGTTGTAGCTTACTGTTTGGCAATGCCGCCAAGTCTCCCCAAAGTTCACGATGTCTTCCACGTATCACTGTTGAGAAAATACATGCCTGACCCAACACATGTACTTACCTACGAGGAAATAGAACTGGAACCCGATCAATCTTATTGCGAAGATCCGATCAGGATTCTTGATACGAGAGAACACGTGCTGAGAAACCATACGACTCGTCTGGTAAAAGTTCTATGGAGAAACCATAAGATGGAAGAGACAATGTGGGAACCCGAGGAACTTATGATGAAGAACCACCTGAGTCTTTTTATGCAGTAATATACTAGAAATTTCAAGGATGAAATTATTTGAAGGAGTGGAGAATGTAACACCCCAAGCTTCCATGGTACGCTTCTCTTTGAATAATACAGTAGCGTGTGTTGTACGCAACTTCGAGTTCTAACGCACACCACAATCAATCAAATTAGCTGTTATGAATAGTAATACCCACTTTTTGAAATTTTATACATTTTATCTTTCAAAATGGACTTCATTTTTGGATTCAAAATATTGAAATTAGCTTAGGGTGAATTTTTGGTAATTTTCAGATAACTTTCATATTTTGATAAATAGTGAAAAGTACTAGATTTTAATTAAAAACAACTTTTTTAATTAAAATAATTAATAGTGTTAAATTATGAATTTGAGTGAATTTAAAGTATATTTAGAAGATATTTTTACCATTTAATACAATTTTGGTCATTGGAAATAATTTCACATTTAAACCGGACATAAACAAGTGTCAATCTTTTGATAGTTATTATTTCTTAAAAACACACTTTTTGTTGTGACAGCAGGAATTAATTTTAAATTAATTTCTGCTACTTCTATGTTTTGAATTTAGAAAAATGGATTCCATATTTAGAATCATGAGGTCCAAATTGTGTAAATATATAACTTTTATTTTTAGACATTTTGAATAATTACTTCGGTAAATATTTTATTTATCATGGTTAAAGGGTAAATCCGGTAAATAAGGGTAAAAAATAATATTATAATAGTAATAAATTACCCTAAAACGTGTCCTAAACCTATTGGTTGATACATGTCCGACCATGGGCATATTTGGGTCTATTTTGGGACCCCATGAAACCACTTGTAAGTGATAATGACACTTTATATTAATTAAGTTAAAGTAAATACAAAAATGACATAAGCATATATCTTTTAGAAAAATAATTTTTACATAGGGTTATATATGTAATATTTTAGACTATAAATATTCATTAGAAATATAAATATATTTACTACATAAGTTTATTTTATTTATAATTTTTCGACATTGAATAATTAAATTTATTTATGACACAATAATGATGCAATATTTTCCTTATTAATGAAAGAATCAAATAATTAGTTTTATAAATGTTAAAATAAATATAATTTGAAAGTTTTGATGTCATCCATGAATTTTATTTGTTAATATGACATGTTAGTATTTCTTAAATGATTTTTTTAATTAATAAAGTTTTTAAGACTTCAAAAAAATCAATTATTAGATACTGTCAAAATTGACATAAATGAGTTTTTAAAACAAATATTATATATTAATTGATATTCTATTCCTAAAAATCTAAGGTTCAGACAAAGGACTTATATCATGATAGGTGTATCATTAATGGACCACTTTGGGGTCTCTTGAAAGAATATATTATGTTTATTAACCATATAATATAAAAATACAAAGTGACATGGTAAATGTCAAACTATTTAACTAAGAGTTAAATATAAATGATAAGGTTAATATAGTGACCCAAACCTGTCTAAAATATATTTGATGAAAGGATTTCGACCCAACCCCTGCTTAGACTTTGAATAATCCACTTTGGATCCATTATAAACAAAATATCATTATATAATAAAATAATACTTTCAATCTTTCCTAAAGATCCCCTCCTCCCCCTTATAAAAGGACACCACTTCTAACCAATTCCTCACACCTCTCAAGACTTTTGGCTCATACAAAATCTACCCAATTAATCTAACTACATCCCTATCCTCCTCCTAGAAGCCTTACCTTAGGCAGAAGGCACTTCAAGTGTCCTTTTGGTTCAAACCAAAGGGAGTTACCCAAATTAATGGTAACGATTTGTCTTAGCTTCTTTTCTTTTATTTTACATCTAAAACCCCTAAGCTCTTCTTATTGTTTTCTTTTGTAACAAAAACAGTATTCATAATATACTAGGATATTTTTATGATAATTATTCTAACTATATCTACACACACCTCCATCTAATGGGTGAAGAACATAATGTTTATGTGGATGGAAACCAAACGCCTCACGAAACGATGATTGTTCAATTATCTTCTACCACCTCTCATGGTGGAAATTATGATGGAACTATAATTAATTAAGATATTAATGATATATATTTTATATATAAGCTTCTATAATTCCATTTTATAGCATACCATTATTCGTTTCATGTTGTATATATATACGATAATTTCATTTGAGGAAGTACGGACTACCGCCCCCTCAAAGCGATACGACTCATTCATACCATACATGGAACGTATAAAGGATGGTGATAATGAAATCAAGTAACACATATAAGATATTATACTATACTATAATAATAATATACCTATGTATCATTTGGTTTTTATTTCTTTTAAAATGAAAAATGAAATGGAAGTAGCGTTCGTGCGTATGTACGGATTATCGTCACCACAAACGCGATGAGATTCATTTCCCCATAATATATATTCAAGAATAATTCTCATTTGATGATTAAAATTAATCTTTGAGGACTTGATATCATTCTGTATATGAATAAGATACAACCTATCCATAACAAACACGACTTACGTAACCAAGCATATAAAGGAAAACAAATCAGTTAACACCTGAAACGACGATAATACTAAAATATTATTAACAAAGCAATATTAAAAGATCATATATGATATCAGATTTATGTATATGATTCTTGTATAATTTAATAACAATTATTTAACTATTATACAATAGGTTAACCTACACTCTATCAAGGAAAAGTACACGGTAAGGGTTTATTTCACAAACTCTTCATTATCCTAGTTTGTTTATACGTAATTATCTACTGGGACCTCTTTATCATCCACATCCATGTTTCTTAAAAATTTATTTCAAAACATTCTTACTATTTTACAGAATATGGGTTAAAGTCATTTATACCCTTGTTTTACTTTTTATAAGAAGTTTATAAAGGAATCTTTCGGTCATTTTCCAAACAAGGTCATTTTTAATTTTTTCGACAAAATCAAGGTAAGAATGTATTTTTTAACTTATACGATGAGTGCGGATATTTTCCGACATTCTAAAATCTTCGAAGATTCCCTTACAATATTATAAGAATATTTTCAAAGTAAATGTTTTATTTTATAATTATGTGACTTTTAAATGATTTAAAAAAATATATATTTCTCTCAAATTGTTTTGATTTCTTCTATGTAAACATCCTTTGATGGATTTTAAGATTATTTGAAGTTGATTTATTATGATACAAAACTTCTATATTGTATTGAAGGTTTTGTGATATGTTTGACTGTGGATGTGTTATTTTAATACCATTCACGGTTTATAGAGAAATTATTTACATTTCGTATGCTAGTTTTAATACGAATGTTTATGTTATGTTTAAACATGTTCATATGAGGAATGCATTGGACTTAATATGTGATGGGTGGAGCCTGCTATAGCTCCTCGATGCATCAGTAGGTTTCATGAGACAAACTAGTGTGTTGGAACGAGGCCTTGACAAAATATTATTTGTAGTCTTGGCACGAGGCCTTGGATACGTGGTTATGATAGTCTGTCATTTTTCATTCTGTCATTATAAAAGTGGTTATTGATATTGCATGTGATTATTTGATTTAGTTTTCACTTTATGATGTAATATAAAATTTATGAATGTATCTAGTATTTCCAAGGCTACTAAACTAATCGGTCTTTTGAGACTTGATCTTTTGTGATCATGCCAATGTTACGTAATAATGCACCAACTCTGGGTAACTGGGGTCGGGACGTTACGGTTTTGTTCTTTCCTATTAAATAGGTAGGAATATATGAGATATTTTTTTTACCTTGGTGTAGGAATAAATTTATTGAATTTAATTTCATTTAAATAATTAGATTTTTTAGATCTTAAACCTATCAAAGTAGAACATTAAATTTTTGATAATTTAATAAACTATCATTTGTGAAAGGTTTTGATTTATTAGTAAAGTTTTTTAAGTTGTTACCAAATTTGTTAGTGATTGATATTGAGTTTTATGAATATGTAATTATCATTTTAGGCAAAAAAAATTATATATAAGGTCACATTGATTGATGTTACAAAAAAATATTAATTTTAAATATTGGTGGTGAAAATATGAATTTAATATCTTTAAAATTAATAAAGAACATACGTTAGAGGAGGTTTATTTGATGGTAGATATTATTGAGGAAGAGTTTTTGTATTTCATTAGGGAATTTAAATTTGACAACACTAAGAAGGAATATTTTTATTCCACTAAGAAATTATTTTGGAATATAATTAATGAGTTTAATAGAAAATATTTTCCATATATTGATATGAATTTTTATTTTATTGAGCTGTTTATTGGTGGAAGTAGTGAAAAAAAGATTATGATAATTTTCAATATTATTTCATGACCCCTATTTAATTTATTGAGAAACCCAAGAGTAATATTATTTCCCCAACTCAAGTAACACAGAATGATGATTGGAAACACTTAATATCATACCTTAGTAATATAATTTTTAGAGATAGTGCCACTTTACTAGTTATAATTTTCGATACACTACTGGAAATAAACTATTTCCCAACGGTTCAGAACCGTTGGGAAAGCCCCTGAAACCGTTGGGAAAGGTTTTCCCAACGGTTCTCATAACCGTTGGGAAGTAAGCCGTTGGGAAAGGTTTTCCCAACGGTTTACTTGCAACCGTTGCAATAGGCCCATAGAAGTTACCCTATCCCAACGGTTTGGGTGAACCGTTGGGATAGTTTTTCCCAACGGTTCTCCCAAAACCGTTGGGAAAACCAAATGCCACACATTTTTTCCCAACAGTTTTAAACCGTTGGGAATTGGTGAAGTCTTTCCCAACGGTTTAGAACCGTTGGGAAAAGACATGCTAAAACTTATATGCCAACGGTTTAAAACCGTTGGCATACCCTATGCTGCAAATTGCAGCACCCTGCAATTTGCACAGCCCCTGTCCCCTGTCTATCACCACCAGTCATCAGGCCTCATTTTCACCTCATTTTCACCTCATTTTCACCTCATTTTCGATCCAACTATTGTACCAGTAATAAAATAAAACATACATATTCAATTACGAAAAAATTCATACACATTTAACATATAATGGATCCTGAAACTATACAAATCCATAATTAAATTACAATTCATAAACATACATAATTCATATAGAATTCAATTTAAAATTTAGATGACAATTATACGTGGAATCTGAAATTCAATTCATAATATGATCGGTTTTTTCTATACCATATATTTTTACCTCAAATGATGTCCATTTTAAACAAAATACATACACCTGAAGTGATACCGGCCACACCGCACCTCATATTGAGGCGGGGTTAACTCGTACACGTCACATTTGACTCATGGATCGTTGTGCTAAAGTATCGACAGAATCCTAATGCGTTTGGTCGGTTTTCCGTATGCCAGTTGATGTTTTTCACTTAAAATGGCGTCCTTTTGAAACAAAAGACGGACACTATGAGTGGTGCCGACCACACCGCGTCTCCAATTGAGGCGGGGTTGATTCGTACACGGCACATATGACTCATGGATCGTTCTCCTAAAGTTTAAATGGAAACCGAATGCGTTTGGTCGGTTTTCCGTATGTACCTAAAATGTTGTCCATTTTAAACAAAAGAGTGACACTTAGACTCATCCCGACCACACCGCGACTCAGATTCATCCCGGGTTGGCTCGTACATGTCACATATGACCCATGGATCATTGTGATAAATTATAAAAAGATTCCGAATGCGTTTGGTCGGTTTTGCGTATGCCAGTTGTTCTTTTCATTTATAATCATGTCCATTTTAAACAAAAGAGACATAGTTAGAGCGGTGTCGGCCACACCACATCTCAGATTAAGACGGGGTTGACTTGTACATGTCACATATGACCCATGGATCGTTGTGCTAAAGTATCGATAGAATCCGAATGCGTTTGGTCGGTCTTCCGTATGTCAGTTGATGTTTTTCACTTAAAATGACGTCCTTTTGAAACAAAAGACGGACACTTTGAGTGGTGTCAGCCGCACCGCAAGTCGGATTGAGGCGGGATGATTCGTACACGTCACATAGGACCCATGGATCGTTCTCCTAAAGTTACAATGGAAACCGAATGCGTTTGGTCAGTTTTCCGTATGTACTTAAAATGGTGTACATTTTAAACAAAAGAGAGCCATTTAGACTGATCCCGGTCACACCGCGACTCGGATTGACCCGGGTTGGCTCGTACACGTCACATATGACCCATGTATCGTTGTGATAAATTATCAAAAGATTCTGAATGCGTTTGGTCGGTTTTGCGTATGCCAGTTGTTCTTTTCACTTATAATCCTGTCCATTTTAAACAAAACAGACACAGTTAGAGCGGTGTCGGCCACACCGCGGCTCGGATTGAGGCGGGGATGATTCGTACACGTCACATATGACTCATGGATCGTTCTCCTAAAGTTTCAATGGAAACCGAATGCGTTTGGTCGGTTTTCCGTATGTACTTAAAATGGTGTCCATTTTAAACAAAAGAGAGCCACTTAGACTGATCTCGGCCACACCGCGACTCGGATTGAACCCGGGTTGCCTCGTACAGCTCACATATAACCCATGGATTGTTGTGATAAATGATCAAAAGATTCGGAATGCGTTTGGCCGGTGCACCAGACAGAAGCAAGGGATTTCTCTGGCTCCACCGGCTGACCGGTGCTGAGCCACCGGCTGGCCGGTGGTCTGGACAGAAGCATGCTATAAAAAGAATTTATATAAGTCATTTTGTCATAAACAATTCAATAGGCATTAACTATAATAGAATATACATTTAAGTAAACGATAAAGGAAGAAAATAATCAAGGTATCAACTACACATGTCAAAAAAACATACAAATGTGTTATTGAAAAAATGTAAAACCAACAAGAACTTAATGTGTTATATCACATAACAGCATGACTCATCCCATAACCATATTAGTAGGGTATCATGAACATGAATAACATCAACCTTGTGCCATCCTCCTACCCTACATGACCCCAACCACATGCCACATCTTATTATAGCCTTATCACATCACACCTCATCGAAAAACACTAGGGAAATCATAGTACATCTCACCTGAAGACACATGGACAATCACATCGCATCTTGCCTAAAAACACATGGTCAATCACTTTTGAAGGAAGAGTAGGGAATGTTGTACCCCACTCTCTTGGATTTTAATGATCACAATCACTCTCATAGTGATCTAATATTGTTTCAAGTGTTCTTGTTAATAGGCATGATTTCAGGAGCAAGAAGTGGCAAAAAAAAGGAAAAGTGGACTTTTTTCAAGTCCACCGGCCAGCCGGTGTAGGACCACCGGCCAGCCGGTAAGGGCACCGGCCAGCCGGATCCAGCCCATCGGCCAGCCGGTGGACAAGGCAGAAGGGCTTGCCCTCTGCCAGGTGCCACCGGTCAGCCGGTGTCTGGCCACCGGCCAACCGGTGGGCCCAGACAGAATGGGATGTCTTCTGTCCAGACCACCGGCCAGCCGGTGGCCTCCTCACCGGCCAGCCGGTGGAACTCTTTGGAATAGTGAGACCTACTGTCTCACCACCGGCCAGCCGGTGGCCTTCCCACCGGCCAGCCGGTGGCTCCTGGGCAGAAGCTCTCTCCACCTTCCAAGGCACCGGCCAGCCGGTGGGCAAGCACCGGTCAGCCGGTAAGCAAAGTCAAACTAGCCGTTAGAGCTTGACCAGACTTGCCCACTTGATCCCCAACGGCTCCAAGAACCGTTGGCAAAACCTCTCAAATACCAACGGTTATACCAAACCGTTGTTATGTAAGTGTTGGGAAAACTCCAGTTTCCAGTAGTGAGGATCTTACATACTAGGATACACATCATGGATCACTATCAAAACCATAAAAACATTGACAGATCTCAAAAAATGAGTGCATGCCATCATTACCTCATAGAATTGAAAAAAGGTAAGTAACAAGCAATATATCTCACTACTCCATACTCACCCCACAACATAAGGGTCTCACATTACTAGGGAATAATTCTATCCAATACTAAATGATCTTGATCCATTTTTCATATACATATATGATTCACCTCACCAATTACTAAATATTAATAACATACAAAATTATGATTCCATTTAACTAGAGTTAAACCATCAGGTTTTACAAGGAAATTCTATATAAGTATTTGTTTACACTTTAAATAAAGAACATGAATGTCATGTTAACACTCAACATTGATTCATTAATAAATTGTATTCGAATTTTATGGAAATACCAAAATAAATTAGTGAATCAATGTACCTATAGTGGTGCACATGACCACCATGAAACAATCATAAATTTTTACAAAAACCCTAATAATTGGGAATAACGAAATCAAGAATAGAAGTATATGATTTATAAGAGCTGGAACTATATCGTTGATAAAATATAGGAGTCTAACCTGGTAGGTGCTGATCTGATGGAAGATGTGGGGATTGGGAGGTCCTTCTGCAAGGAATCGCTCCAGGAGGACATGAACTGAATGCTTCTGGAATGTGGGGAGGCCGCTGGCTCGATTTGGTATTTGGGGCTTTTTTTTCCCAACGGTTATTAAAAACCGTTGGGAATGACCAACATTTCCCAACGGTTCCATAGAACCGTTGGGAAAACAAGATTTTTCACCACTTTTCCCAACGGTTCTTAGGAACCGTTGGGAAAAACCTATCTTTCCCAACGGCTATGCATTGAGGGGTTTTTCCCAACGGTTTCTATAAACCGTTGGGAAAAACAAGATATGCCAACGGTTCATTGAACCGTTGGTACACAACTGTTGGGAAAGGTCCCTTTTCCAGTAGTGATAAAATTAAAAAACATTAAGAATGGAGGTAAGTGGAAGTTTTTAGAGAGTTTAAGAGCACTATTTATTAAAAAATTAATGATATTTATGGGATCAAGACATCATATTTCATGTATAAAAACAACTATATAACTTATAAAAAAACATAGAGTTGATGGGCAAAAAATACTAAACCCAAACATAAAAGAAGTTATTAGGGAAAAGTTAAGAAGATATTAGATACATATATTATTTAATCTATTCCATATGAACCTTGTATTAGAACTATCAAAGTAGTTCCAGGGGTTGTGTAAAATGATTAACAATGAAAATAGGATAATAGTTTAAATTAAGAAGGTTACCAAATAGTTGAGGTATATTGAAAAAACTGATTCATCCACTAGAAAAGACCACTTATAAATGTGTATACTAAATGATAGAAATAATTTCTAAAAATAAATTTTATTGTTTTTTGGATGGATAATTGGGTTTTATATATATTATATTTCCCCAAAATACCTATATAAAAAAACCTTTACATGTCCATTTGGTATATTTTTCAATTGGAGGGTGCATCTAGATTATGTGTACCTTCAACTACACTCGGATGATATATGGAGAATACATTATCTAACATGGTTAAGATAATTATTTATGTCTTTGTAACACCTATATATCCTAGAAAATATTTATCTTTAAATAATTTTATTTCTTTGATATTTTTCATTATACACATCATCGTGTTTAAACAAACAACGATACACTTTTAAAATATCATTTTTTAATGTGACAATTATAAACAAGCCATTAATTTAGGTTTTATACATATGAATAACTAATTTATGAAATATATCTATATATTTCATACTCAATATAAATTTATTGATAAATTATTAGTAAATAATCATTTAGTTTTTTGTAGTCATTTTATTATTCAAAAATACAATATCTCCGATAATTGTTTTTCTTGTGAGTAAATATTTTATTTAATTTTAATTTTTTTTAGAAAAAGTATTTTAAAAAATTAATTTATTATTTTAATTCATCATTTCAAAATTATCTTAATATTAATTTTTTAGAATTTTCTGAAAATATTTTTTTAATGAATAACGGAAAAAAACTATTTGTATTGAAACTATATTTTTATTTTTTAGTATTTAGAATGTGGAATTATATTTTAGTTTGTTTTAAAATTTCATTATTTAATTTTTATTTAAAATAATTCAACTATGGTTTTTGAAATTTATTTTATATATGAATTTAGTATAAAAACATTTTATTTTGTAAAAGGGAAAATTTTTAAAAATCCATTTTTCATAGCATTTTGCCTATTTAATTTTATATTAAATTCTAACACATTTATTTGTTAAAATTTTGAAAGTGTATAGAATATTTGGAATTAGTGATCCAAAATTTAGTAAATAGTTCCATTTTATTTTATTTTCAATATTTATAGTAAACTTAGTAATTTTTGTTATCACGATAAAGTGCAAGACGAGTAATTAAAGGTTAAAAATAAAATTATAAGGATTATAAAATTACATTAAAACATTTATAAATAATATTTTATGTTTATATATCATCCATTGTCATATATATGTCTAATTTTGGTTTCAGAGTTTAACGAAGCCTCGACTCTCCATAGTCTGACGCTGGTTGGTCGATTTTCAAAGAGAAGACCCTCAGTTGATCTGTTTGATAGATTTGTGTTCTATTCCTGGGATTTGCAAGAAAATGAAACCATTGGATTGTTGGATAACAGGAATATCTTGATCCATTTTTCTTTAGAGGAATACTTGTTAAGGGCATGATCGAGAGCCCCCCGCAACTGCAACGACTCACGGTTCTATCTGTAACGATGGTCGTGTGATTTCCATATGAGGCATGATTCACTCTCTCTGGTGGTTTGGGTTAGTTTTCCGAATCTCCCTTTACCATTTCAAAATCCATTGATTGTTAAAATGCTTGGGAACCTACTGGGGAGATATCTGTGCTCTGATATCCAGACCATTGTTGTCTGCCATCTGGTTAACCCTCGAGTGTGTGTGGACGTGAACGACTCAAGGGCTCCTTTGGACTTTGTTTGTAACCCCACAGGTGAAGAGTTTCGGTGTAAACAGTCGGTTGTCTTTGAATCATGGGTCTATTATTGTCGTTCTTGCAAATGGTTAGGCCATTCGCTGGAGAAATTTAGGCGGGGGGCAAGGGATATTGCCTTTTATAGGAATGTGAGATATTGTGATCGTAGATTTTCTGAGAATAACACAGTGGTGAACTCGTTGGTGGAAGAACTTGGTGGGGAACCCTACAATAGATCTTCTAAAGGCAGTGATTTATCAAGAATTTATTGGGCTGTCCATAATGATGTTGTGGTCCAGGGTGAACAAGATATAGGTGTTAATTTAGTTGGCTCGGGTCTACTGATCGCATGTGCTAGAAATCAGGTGTGCCCAGTGCAGCCACTTGCTCTGCCTCCTGGGATGATGGTCCATGATGTCTTTTGCAGATTTTTAAGTGAACTCAATGGAGTGAGTAGGACGAATGTAGTTTTGATTGGTAATTAAACTGGCAAGTCCGGCCAGGAAAGCCTTGCAGGTGTTTCTCAATCTGATCTCAATGAGGAAGGTTCTATGGTGAAAACAGATTGTGCAAAACTTGAGGTGACTTTAGATGACACTAATAGATAGCCTCAGTTCCTAGGGCATGGCTTCTTACAGTCTAGCCATGCTGAGGTAGTTGGCCGAACATCGCCTACTGAGGTGGCAGGTTTGGGTACACAGAATAACCATTTGGGTGGCATTGGTTCTACACCTGTAAGGGAGTTACAAATGGTGGGTGAGAGAAGGGGTCTGGGCTTGATTCGGACCTCATTTCTCCTATGTAATAGATTATAAGGTCTATCAAAGGATAATGTCAATTTGGAATACATTACCCCAGGTGAGGGAGACAGGGTTGGCATGAAGGAATCCAATAGGAGTGAACTGGACCATTCATCTGATGAGGTCTCAATTCCAAAGAACAACATGAGTTTCAACAAGAAGAAGGGGAAGAAGGACTACTCCTCACTACCCCCACCTTTGGAGTCCTGCTCCGTAAATAAGTTGATTGACAAGAATATGGACATGGAGTCTCTACAACATCATGGGCCAGGAGAAAAGGATAAAGACTTGATTCTCCTATTTAGATCCGAAGAAGAAGTGATTGAGCAGGTCTTGATGCTCAACGCATCAGAGGAGGAGGCAGCCAAAATGATGGGGAGGATGCTAGAGGTGTATCTCAATGAGGAAAAACTATCATGGATTGAAATTCAGGACTCAGTTCTGGTTGGGGGTTTTAATAGAGGGTAAATCAGTGTTGATGAGTACATTCGGACCTAGGATCAACTTGCTTATGAGTTTGAGAAGAGGATGTTGGAGGTTGTCGACCTTCAAGTCTCATCTTTATCCTGGAAACTTTTTAGGGAGAGGAATTTAGGTAATATTAAGTTTCTCTTTAATGATTCGGTTTAAGATGGTTGTCTTGGTCAGGTGGTTTGAGAGGTTTTTTTGTGCGTGTTGTGTTGTCTTTTGGTTGTTCCTGTTGTCTGCCTTTGTTTGGAGGCTTGGTGCTTGTTTCCAGATCTCTACTTGGACCAGCACCGGAAGGGGATCGGAGTGAAAAGTCTTCACCGGTGCGGGCCATTTTTATTGGGAGGATTGAGATGGTATGATTATGTCATCAGTAACGTGCCCATGCATTCTGCAGGGACTGCTTGCCGAAGGGTCCTGTTTTGGTGAAGGCTTCTTTTCATGGCATATTTGCTAGGGTAGGGCAGGTCCGGTAGTTGGTTCTGGTTATTCTTTTCTTCTTGTGATCTTCTATTTTGTTTAAACTATTTTTGTGGTTTCTCACCTTTTCCTTAAAAGTGTTTTGATAATAAAAAAAGTTATTTTCAGTCAATTATTCAATTAAAAGAAAAATAAAATAAATGATATTAAAAATACAAAAAGTATTATAATTTGAGATTATTTATGTGATTAAATAATTTTATATATATAAATGACATTTTATTTATTTATTAAAATACTTTTTAACAATTTCTATTATTTTCTTGCTGTTGTTAAAGTGAAAGTAATTAATAGTGTCAAAATTGAAAATAGTGATATTTTATGAAAATAATAATTTACTAAATTATTTAAAAAATAATAAAAATATTAAATAAGGGAAAAAGGGATAATATATGGTCTAAAGTTTTTTCACTATTCATTTATAGATCATTTTTATACATTTATCTCAATAAAAGTTTTATTATAATTTAATCTTTTGTGTAATTCCAAAAGTGGCCCTCAACTCAATTATTAATGGGCCTCTCCACCCTCACTTATTTATGCCACTATGAGCCTTATAGATTTATCATATACTTAAAAATTATCTTATGAACTTACTTATTAACATTTTTGAGATTATTTTCTTTACAAAAGACCAAACCTATAGCCCTTTAGAGAAGATTTAAAGGATTCATTTCAATGAAGAGGTAATTGGCTTAACCGGTCACCTTCTTTTTATTCTGTTCTTTACATCTATAAAATCCATGATGTTTATTATAAAATAATAACTTTGGTATAATAAAAATAATTAAATGTTATTATTATTATTAAAACTCTACTTTAATCCATCTTTCCCATCAAAAAATAAGTGAAAGTATTGCTCGTGTGTACGTACAACATACCATCTCAACATATCGATACAATTCATTTTTCCTCACCATATTTTATAGATGGATATTATGAAGTTTTTTATTGTTTATATATTATATTAATAAAATAATTATATTTTTTAAAGGATAATATAATGTCTACCTACTTACCTTCCAAACTGTTGGAAAACGTTATCTTCGCTCATGCGTACGTGTAGACTACCAGCTCCACGAAGCGATGTGATTCGTTTTTTTTTATTTTAATTAGATGGTAAAGAGGATGGATATATGAATATATATGATATAAAAATATTACAATGATTTTGTAAATGGTAATTACTATTTATCTTTCTTTCATTACTTCCTTTAAAAAGTGAATACAACGCTCATGCATGTGTATGACCTACTGTCTCAATGAAAAATGTAATTAATTTTTTATCTTTATAATTATACATGAAACTAAATATATATATATATAAAATGAATATCTTTGAAAATATAATAATTAATATTATTATATCATATATTTTTTATAAATTTAAATTTATTATACAAGAGGATAAATAACATTCAATTGATGTCGGACCCAAGGTAAGATATTTTCTATGGTGTATATAATAAATTTGAAGGTATTTTATGAATATTTTCAGGAAAATTATGGGATATTAATTTCCATCTAATTTCCTTTCATTATTGGGGATTATGACTCAAATGATACCAAAGTGGTAAGGGTTTAATTAACAATCTAATAATTATCTCAGATTTTTTATGTCTCCACTAGGGAATACTTTAAAAACATGTCCATATTTTATAGTTTTTTTTAAAATGTTTTTACTATTATCCTAAAATTGTTTAAAATAATTTTTACCCATGTTTTAATTTTTAAAAAATGGTTTGAAAGGAATCTTTTCATCATTTTACAAATAAGGTGATTTTAGAATTTTCCAACAAAATATGGAAGGAATGTTTTTTATCTTATAAAATATGAGATAATTTTCCTACCATCATGATTCTATAATTATTTTAAGATTCCATTACAAGTTTAAAATTTTATTGAAAATAATTATTTTATTTATAAGTGATTTTTTTTGAAAAAAGTGATGTTATTTTTAATTGGTAAATTTATTCTCCTCAAGAATTATTCCAAGCGATATTTCAAAATAATTTTCTATATAAGATTACATCCATTGATGTTACTTAAGATATAATGGGTATGTGATACAAGTATATGAAACTTATTCAGTTTATGGATGATTTATGTTTTTGATGGCATTGTGTTTATAAAACATGTTACTTTTACATAGGTTATAATTCGATGAAATAATGAAATGTTTATAAAACATATTTCTTTTCTTCAAGTCATTCTATGATAGAATGTTTATGAAATTTAGTTCTTTTCATGGGTTATGATTTGACGTTTTTTTTGTAATATTGTGGTACAAATATGTATGATTTTCATTATGTGATGGTGGTTATATTATAAATAAGGATGGTAGTAATGTTATAACCAAGGATTGTGGTTATGTTATAACAAACGATGGGTGGTACCTGTACCTCCCTCTAATGTATTGAGTAATTATGAATAGATAATGAGGTAAATATGTTATGAATGAACCTGATTTCATGTTCACAATTTTATTTTTAGACCTGGATTTCATGTCAATAAGTTTATGTATGGAACAAGATTTCATGTCCATAATATCATGAGTGGACCTGGCTTCATGTCCATAAATTTATGTGAGAGCCTGCTTTCATGTATGTAACTAAATGATTGAAACAATTTCTATTTATAAATGTTCAAATAGTTATAATTTTATGATAAAATTCCATGTCTTATGTTAATATAGTGCTCTCGTGGATTATGTTCTTTAATTCCATCACGATTCATGTCTTGTGAACTGTTAAGATATATTCCATGACACTTGTGTAATATCCATGATATATTGGTTATGAAAATTTTATGTTATGATATCAAACTATTATTCTTATCTTATGCTTTTATATGTCAATCGATTGAAATATCTCATGTTTAACCTTACTGAGCATCTGATCTCACCTTTTCTTATGTTTCCTTTCCCTAAGTTATGAAGGATTTTTTTATGTAGGGTATTTGTATTATGAGTACTAAAGGGGGAGATGTTTATGGTATATGTTAAATATATTGAGTAAAATAAGTGGATTGTGTATCTAGTCTCCAAATACACTAAATTTATAGGGTCCTTAGACATATTTTCTTACAATTAATTGAACATTCATCTATTAAGATATAATATTTATATATTAAAATCCCAGGTCATTATAGTTGGTATTAGAGTTACTTTTAGTCAAACTTTGGAGATTAATGTTAAAAAACATCATTGAAAACCTTGGGTATAAGTTTAAGTATAGTATAACATCCCAAATTTTTCGTAAGGTAGATATTATATGATTTTTCAAGAAATTACAACCCTATCTGGATACTACCAGTGGATGTGGCCCTGGAATAGTTTTACCTAGGGGTAATAACCCCAAAAGGGGAACATTGAGTTGGACTCAATCATTACATAGTACACGATAATGGTCCTTGCTATACACTTGGTTTTGAAACATATGTGGGATATTTATTGGGTTAATTCATTTTTTATTTATGAACCATTATGAAAGATTTGAATAAATGATAATCATGGATGGCCTTGGTTTAACCTAAGGTGTCATATATTGAAAATAAGGTGTTTTAATATAGATATCCTATAAATGATTAAGTTGTTTTCTATTGTGATTGTGGTTTCTCACACAATTATTTTGAATTTACATAATAGATGGATCCAAGAGGATTCAAGTTGATGGGGGATTTTGATGGACAATAGAATGATGTTCCTTTTATGAAACCAAATGAAATGGGAACTATAAGGAGAAACCTTGTTATTATGCCTAATAACTAATCTCATAATATGATAAAAAATGTTAACTTAGATGATTTTCCAATCACACATAATAAAAGTAAAATGGAGTTTTATGATAACCATATAGGAAACAAAGTTCGATTTTCATCATGTCAAGAATGTGGGAAGAAGCGTAGAAGAGAATTCCTCAGAGGAAGATGAAGATGTTTTGAGTGTGGAAAGGGACCTAGATAAAGTGATTACCTAGGAAAAGTGAATGGTATAGTTAATAAAATGGATGGGAATAACAATTTCAATAATTTATCATCAATTGTTAAATGTTTCAAAAGTAGAAATTATGAGCACAATGAAAATTGATGTCATAGGTGGAAATTTCGAGAAAATAATCAGAATTTTTGTAAAAGTAATGGGTTTTCCATTTATGATGAAGAAACTATGAATTAAATAAGAATAGAAATTAGTGATAAGGTATAATATGATGATTCTTAGTCAATAGATTGAAAATAATGTGGAATTATTGAAATTATTATGTATTATTTAATAATTTTGTTATAAAAGTGTTTTATGAATAATATTATGGATTATAAAAATCATGAAGCATCTATGGATTATTCCTAATTTGTTTTAGTTTAAGTAATTGGAATTATATACTGAATAGTACCAATAAACAAGAAAATTGATTTAATGAAGAGATGATCTTTTTGGACAACACATGAATAAGGGAAATATAACCCTAAATATGTGTCCAATGAGAGGATAATAATGTTTAGATGAGATAAATAAATGATTGAAACAAATGGGATATTATTAGTAAGCTTGAAATTGGTCAGTGATTTGATGAAAATGAGATTTAAGTAATCTTTGATAAAGTTTAGTGGATTTTATATTTAACGAATACTTTCAATATTTTGTGTTTTTTAGGAATAAATATAATGTTAATTTTTATAAGAATGCATGTTTTCATTAAGGTTTTTTGGTAATTTATGTTATTACCATGTTTCCAGAGAATATATAACCAATGTTTTCACATATTAGGTATGTGACATTAAGAGCTATTTTTTGGGGATTAATGTTATATTGATTTTGGAATCATAGTGACTTTATTTCTATTTTTTTGGTCTTGAATTTGTTCAAACATATTTTTGATGAGTTTTATGATTAACTACTAATGGATTGGATTATGATAAACCTTGGTAAATATTTTTAAGGGTTTAGAAATTAATTTATTTATCCATATTGTATAACTTATGCTAAAAATCTTGGTTTTTGTTAACATATAAATATAGGAAGAGTAATTTTTTACCCTGTTGTGGATTATGAGATCTGTTGGAAGCTGATATTAGTGCTTGGGGAATAAAATATTCATCTTTTACATTGTTTTTTTAAAAAGACGAGATTGTAGTAAAAATTTAATAAAGGATGAAATTATGCTTTCCAAGTAAGTATATTTCCATATGTTCCAAGTATAGATGGTGAAATAATTCCTCAAATATTAGAAAATGATCTTAAGATAAAAGTGTGGTCCTATAAGCTTCAATTATGATGAATTGATGGTCTTTTCCACATATTTGTTTTACGGTTTTTTTATTGTTATCTTTTACAAGATTATTCACTTTCTTGTGATCAATGATCCCTCGATAATAATTTTCTTTCATGTACATAAATTTACTTCCCACTAATGTTCTTATATTTTTAATCCTATTTTGTGTAACCCTAGATGACCTCCGTACTTAACTTTCTCTCCTTTTAAGTGAAAGTTTTATGAACCCTTTTTGTGATGCAGGTTTCCACGAATAAATTTTCAAATTTCAATCATTTGATTATCGAGAACAAGTTCAAATTGTTAGGATTTAGTTTATTAAGGGGATGGGGATAATACATTGATATTTTTGAAAGTATTTCTTTTTAAATAATTTTATTTTTTTAATGGATTTCATTACACACAACAACTATTTTAAAGGAACCTTGATGCGCTATTAAAATATTATTATTTAATGTGATAGTTATAAATTAGTTATTGATTTGGTGGGTATAAATATGGTTAACTAATTTTTGCAATATATATATATATATATATATATATATATTCCTACTCAACATACATGTATTGATAAATTATTAGTAAACTATCATCCAATTTTTAGTAAGGTTATTGCATTCTTCAAAAATACATTTTCTTCAAAGAAATAGGTTTTCTTATTTGTAAATATTTTAATTAATTTAAAAAAGATTTATAAAAACTATTTTAAAAAATTAATTTCAATTTTTAAGTCAATATATCAAAAATATCTTAATATTAATTTTTGATGACTTTCAGAAGAAATTGATTTTTCAAAGAATAGTGAAAAATTCTGATTTTTATTGAAAAATGCCTTTTTATTTTAGATTATTTTAAACGTAAAATTATATTTTGGTTAATATTAAAATTAAATTAGAACCTTTTTATTTAAAATAATTTTTTATGGTTTTTGAAATGTATTTTATACTTGAATTAATATAAAAACATTTTATATTTAGAAAGGGAAATTGTCTGAAAAACTGTTTTTCACAGTGAGTTTTCTATTTAATTTTAAATTAAATTCTCCCACTTTTGGGTGTTGAATTTGGAAAATATAATTCCATATTTGGAATTATATATACCAAATTTAGTAAATAGGCCCATTTTTTGTCAATATGAATAGTAAACTTATTAATTTATTTTACCATGGTAAAGGACAAAATGGCTAAATAATGGTTAAAAATTAAATTATAAGAACTATATAATTTCCATAACAATTTCCTAAGTCTGATTGGATAATAATATATCATCCATAATCCTAATTTGGTTTAATTTATGACCTTTCTGGGACACTTCAATTAGATTATGTCTTTTATAATATTTTATTTAAAGAAAAGTCAAACATGTCACCTTCTTGTTTTAAATATATAAAATATTTTTAACATGAGATTATCTTGAGCACATTCTCGACTATAAAAATTATTTCAAATATAAAAGATTTATATTCATCATGGTAATATATTTTAAAGTTTTAGGAGAGGAATAATTACCTTAAATTCTTACACAACGCTTATGCAGTAATTAATCAATTAATGAAAAAAATCCAATAAATGATATTAAAAATATTACAAGATTTGTAATTTGTGATAATTTATGTGATTCATGAATTTTATATACTATCATGACATGTTATGGATTTATTAAAATATTTTTTTTGAATTTATATTGTTGTCTTGATGTCATTAAATTCAATGTAATGAATGGTGTCAAATCACTAAAAACTGACTTATTGTAATGGGAAATTTGTGAATTTTTTTTGACCCATCGAAAATAGTTTATAACAAAGAGGTATTTGCGACGAACTATCGCAAATACCTTTGGCACACCATGCGCATGTTAGTGTGAGAAAAGTATTTTCGGCGGGCACTAAACCCCCGTTGGAAATAATCTTCTAGGTTTTCTGTTATTTGCGATAGGGGAGGATCCCCATTGCAAATAATATATCGACAGAATATTATTTATGGTGACCCATCACAAATAATTTTTCGCCATAAGAATATTTGCGATGGGTCCTATCACAAAAACTATCTTTTACCGCCACCTCAATTAATAATTGGTGGCTTATTTGCGATAGGTCCCACTACAAAAACTAATATTTGCGACGTCTCATTGTGAATAATGTGTCATCAGGATAGTATTTGCGACGGGACCTATCGCAAATACTATTTTTCTTACCGCTACATCAATTAATAAATTCCTAACTATTTGGGATGGGTCCCGTCAAAAATTGTAATATTTATTATGGTAATCCCGTCGCAAATACCCCCTTCACAAATGATCTAACCTATATATACCCTGGCGCCACCCGTCCCCCGGGGTCCATGTCAGGACTACCCCAAGCCCGCCTTCCATAAGCCAGGGGTTGGTGACTAGCACCGAAAGGCGTATTCCCGAAAACTAGGAAGGCATTGCCTTTATAACCTCTAAACACACGCAACCAAGATCACAATGAGATATGAACACAAGTAACACTGTATAGAAAAAAGAGTTCTGAAAGTAAGAGGGGTAGGAATACAAGCCCAACAGTAAAGTTACAAGTAAAAATGAAATACAATACAACTGAACAAATAGAAAGATAGCTACTGGGTCTTCCTCTAAGAATCCTACCTAAAGGGTAGGTATAGATCACCTCCTCAACCCTCCACATCCTCCCGTATCCTCTACATACCAACACGCCGTATGGTCCACCTCCGGGCACTATCTAGATCTGGTACCCTCAGCCTTGATCAGCGATGTCTATCGTCTGCACCAAATACAACAAGGTGCGGGCATAGCCCATGCAGGGGTGAGTACCACAATACTCAGTAGGGACCCTAAGACCCTCAAGGTATCACACTTCCACAGTGGATAAACCACAAGGCATGAAATCAACAGACAACCCTACTTAGGTATATGCCCATACATATACCTAAGTTATCAAATATACCCATCTCAATCATGAGGAAAACACAGAGTCCAACTCAAAGCACAAAGCTCAACTGTTCCACAAAAGAAGGAATACCATGAAGGTAAGTACCACACAGGTATTCAACACAGAAGAATTCCACCATGGTATTACCACGATGGAAAGTACAACACAGGTGCGAAATCAGCTCACACCAGGTATACCTTAAGTACAGTAGTAGAGATGATTATATGTAACTACTAATTCAACTTAATTTGTTAAGAGGCTCTACTGCTGACCCATATAGGATCGCTCGGTGCTGACCCACAGAGGATCTCTAGGTGATGACCCACACAGGATCGCTCGGTACTGACCCACACAGGATCGCTCAGTGCTGACTCACACAGGATCGATCGGTGCTGACCCACACAAGATCGATAGGTTCTGACCCACACAGGATCACTATTCATTCTTGACGTCACAGCCAGCTATAAGGTTCCCGCACTATGCTCGCTTGTCTCTGGGAGGGTCCTCACACAAGACACCGGTCGATACTCCAACCGCCACGAAGTCTCACTAAGAAGTATCTCAAATAACCTTCATGTTATAGGAGTCTCAACGCAATAGACGGTGCAGCAATCAAATGCTCGATCTATGAGTTATTAGCCTTTTAGTCCCAAGGGCCCAGTTGGATTAGTGCTCGATCAAACCCGACCATACTCAAAATTTATCCAAATCTTCGGTGGGGTATACTCAAAGGGACCGTCTTGCTCCAAAGTTTCCAGTACCGCTGACAGTTCATCAATCAGACGCCTGGTGCCAAAGTTATAGCCAGTAGAGAAAAAAGTTCAAAGTTGGCCCAGGTCTGGTCCGACCAGGCCCAACCCAACCCGATTCGGGTCGACCCGGCCTGCTTGGTCTGGTCTGGCCGGCTGGGTCTGGCCCAGCCACGCTGGGCGGCATAGTGGTCGTGAGTGTGGCACGAGGCCACGGAGGGGGGCCGCGATGGCCGTGTGGGCCGTGAGGCCGCGTGGTGATGCGAAGGGCCACAAGGTGGAAAGGCCTCGGGGTGGTGTGGAGGGCCATGGTGCTAGTCGTGGTTGGTTCCAAATTCCAGAATCGGTCTCCATCACCATCGAGAAGAACACACAAAATAACCATAAGGTTTGGGGAGGGGTCAGGCCATGTTTGTTTATCCCGTACCCTCTGCGTTAGGAAGGTAGCAAGAGGCTCAAGGTAAATGATTCAATATGAGAGGAAAATTAACATCGATCAATTTAAAACACACCCCTACCTTGATTGCTCATTGACTTTTGAAGGAGTGAAGTTGGTGACATCGAAATTTCCATTATCGTCGGTTCGTTCTCTTCGAAGACGTCCTACGTTGGTTGCCTCCGCAAGGTGCTTCTGATCCGGCTCGGGGTCAGTTTCCTCATTCTTCGATCTCCGGTGGTCATTCTTAATTGGGATGTGTTCTTCGTTGGAAAGGGTAAAAGTTTCTCCATGTGATTTTCCAACACTTTTCCCAAAAAAGAATATCCAATATATTTTAAATTAGGTTTTATTAATTTAATTTGAATTAGCACCATTAATAAAGATGTGTTGGCATAATTAATGTGGAGGAAGTTCAAAAGACTCCTCCATATTAAAGAGGGAGTTTAAGAGATTTTCCCATTATGAGGGTTCGGGTGGACCCACCTTTAGGAATTCAAAATTGGGGGGTTTTAGTCTCGGGTGGTCCCCAACACCATAACCCATGTGGGAGGTTTTAGTTCTGGTGGTTCACATGGGAGTTTCAAATAAAAATAAAAAAATGTTAAACAATTTTTATTTTTATTTTTCAACGAAAAAGTGAAAAACTATCTTCCACCCTTGACCTATTGCATTCAAGGTGAATGTATCCTTAAGAGAATACTGGTGCTGCAAGTTCAAAAGTTCCCTCATATTTCAATTCCGAACACCGGTTCAAAAGTTACAAAAAACCCACTCGCACGATTACTGAACGTACCCGAAAAAAGTTCAGAAATTCATTCCAGGCACACCAGGCCTCAGAATCACGTGCCTTCAATTTTCATAGACTCATAAAATTCCCATATATTGAGAAAAAAAATTTACATAGAAATTATGGGTCTTTACATTCTCCCTACCTCAGGGATTTGCATCCCCGAAAGCCACATCACAAAACTTGGAAAACAAGTGGGAGTACTGAGGACGAATCTGAACCTCCTACTCCCATGTGCTCTCCTAGAGGTTCCCACGCTGCCAATGAATGTCCATTAGAGTTATCGACCTCCCACAAAGGACCCACTCCCGTCAATCCTCAATCTCAACCGGAACCTCCAAAAGCGTTTCCCTATCTTCGGTGTCTAACTCTCCGTGGTCGATGACATGGGATGGGTCATGCACGCATCTCCTCATCTGGGATACATGGAAGGCATCGTGAACCCATTGTAACTGACTGGTAATCCACCTTGCCAACTCTACTAAGGACCTGAAAGGGTCCAATGAACCTCAGAGATAACATGCTGCCTTGGCCAAATCTCTACAAACCTCGTTGTGGTGAGACTCGTTGAAAGATGTGGTCTCCATTCTTGAACTCCAGAGGTGTCCACATGTTGTCGGCATACGATTTATGCCTACTATGTGCATTATTCATATTCTCCTAGATAATCTACACCTTCTCTATGGTATCCGGAACCATCTCTGGTCCCACGAGTGCTGACTCCCCTGGGTCAGTCCAGTACAAATTTGATCTAGAAGGTCACCCATACAACGCATCAAAAGGTGCCATCCCAATAGTGGAGTGATATATGTTGTTGTATGAAAACTCCACCAAAGGCAATTGATCCTCCCTGCTATGACTGAAGTTGAGGATGAAATAACACAACATGTCATTGAGGTTTTGAATGGTCCACTCAGTCTGGCCATCCGTCTGTGGATAGAAAGTGGTTCTCAAATGAAGCTGCATCCTGAAAGCCTCCTGCAACCCCTTCCATAGCCGGTAAGTAAAACGTGAATCACGATCAGAGACAATCTTTGAGGGTACTCTATGTAGCCACACAATCTCTTGCATATAGAGGCATCCCCAGCTCTCTACTGATCCCTGCTTTGTAATCATTTGGAAGTGGGTTGACATGGTGAGTCGATCGACGATCACCCAAATTGGGTCATGTCCCCTGGATGTACATGGAAGTCCTGTCATGAAGTCCATGTATAATTCAACCCACTTCCACTCTGGGACCTTTAAAGGATAAACCAATCATGCTGGTACCTGATTCTCAGCCTTCACTTGCTAACAAGTGAGGCACCTAGAGACAAATTATACAACTAATTTCTTCATTCCTAGCCACTAGTGCTGTCGCTAGAGATCCTGGTATATCTTCACCACTCCTGGATGTTCCGCTAGAGGGGATGTGTGGAACTCCCTCATCACTTCCTCCCAAAGTGACACTGGTACCATGTTATATCCTCTGAAGAGGATGAGATGCTCCCCACCTTCATAAAATCCTTAAGGTGCTTATCCTATGGATATATGAGTACGTCGTGTCTCGTAATCAATGCCCCCGCGCAATGCCTCCCTGACTCACTGACGAAGTGGTGGAGTGATTGTAAGAGACTGAAGAAAAACTACTCTATCCTGATCCACAAAAGATATCTGCAAAGCGGCCAGCTACTCTGTCGCCTCCCCTAGCAGCTGTATACCAGACCTCCGGCTAAGTGCATCTTCTACGACGTTCCCCTTCCCAGAAGTATATACTATCTCGAAGTCATAGTCATGGAGGAACTCAATCCAACGTCACTGTCTCAGGTTCAGGTTTTTCTGAGAGAAGATATACCTGAGACTCTTGTTGTCAGAGTATACTATAAAACGATTTACCATCAGATAGTGTCGCCACATCTTCAAGTCAAAGACCACTGCTACTAACTTCAGGTCATGGGTAGCATAGTTATTCTCATGTTGTCTCTGCTGTCAAGAAAAATATGTGATAACTTCTATCTACTGCATTAGGACACATCCAAGTCTGGTCCCTGATGTGTCACATTAGACTATGTACCCTACAACCTCCTCTAGAAGCCTCAACATGGGGGCCCTACAACCTCTGCCTCAGCTATTGAAAACTCTGATGGAATGTCTCTGACCACAGGAAGGGTTGTCCCTTCTTTGTCAACGCTGATAAAGGTTCATCAACTCTGTAGAAATCTGGTACAAACCAATGGTCGTATCCAACCAAACCCAAGAAACTCCGTACCTCTGTCACACTCCTGGGTGGCTCCCAAGCAAGTACTGCCTCAATCTTCGCTGGATCCACAACAACTCCAGCCTTCGATATGACATGTCCCAGAAAGTGAACCTCTCAGATCCAGAACTGGCACTTCGAGAGATTACCATAAAGCTGTTGCTTTTGGAGTGTGTCCAGTACTACCTATAAATGATAGGCATGCTCTTCCTCAGTAGCTGGGTAGATCAGAATGTCGTCGATGAAGACTAATACAAAGTGATCAAGATATGGCTGAAAGATCTTGTTCATGAGTCCAATGAACACTAATGGAGTGTTGGTCATGCCAAATGGCATAACCAAGAACTTGTAGTGGATGTACCGACATCTAAAAGCCATCTTCTGCACATCCTCATCTTGTACTCTGAGCTGGTGATAGCCTGATCTGAGGTCTATCTTCAAGAATCTCCATGCTCCCTTCAGCTAATCAAAGAGGTTGTCAATCCTCGGAAGTGGGTACTTGTTCTTCGCAGTCACCTAGTTTACGTTCAAATAGTTGACAAAAAAGTCCCAAGATCCCATCCACATTCTTGGCAAACAAAATAGGGGCTGCCCAAGGAGAAAAGCTGGGCCGAGTGAACCCTTTCCCCTGTAAGTCCTTCAGCTGTACCCGCAGCTCACAAAGCTCTATGGGAGTCGTCTGATACACTGGTGTAGATATCAGTGTTGTCCCAGGATACAAGTTAATGTAAAATTACACCTCTCTATGTGTAGGTAGACCCAGATCATCATCAGGGAATACATCCACATACTGGTCTACCACTACAGGATAACTCGGACTCTCCACATAAACTACTCTGAGGGTAAGGCCAGCCAACTGATGAGTGATCAGTTGCACTCTCATCTGGGAAAGTCCATCCTATGCTAAAAAGGATCCCTTCTCACCGATGAAGGTAAACCTGGTCCCATCCATGTGGACACACCAAACTTTGCTCCTAATACAGTCAATCTGAGCATGGACTATAGATAACCAGTCCACACCCAAGATGACATCATAAGGCCTCGACGCCACTACTAGGAGATCACAGTCGAAGCTCTCGCCTCCTAGAGTAAGCTCGCACTATCGGCACCAGTGTGTAATCATTGAATATGCTCCCATAGAAGTCTCTAGCTGTAAGGATCATGCCAATGGCTCCGTCAGAATCTCTGAGCTCCGAACGAGGGTAGTTGAAATAAAAGAATGACTAGCACTTGTGTCTATAAGTACTGCAACTGAGGTGAAGTAGACACGGATCCTACCTCGTATCATCTCTGAATCGCCATGGTTGTATACCTCAACTTCCTGGATATGAGCTCACCCATGTACACCTGCTCTCTGTAGTCGGGGTGGACCACCTAGTGGTGGTGGCAGTAACATCTTGAATCGCCACCCACCGCCAGCTACATGGGAAACTCCTCTGCCAAATCTGCCTGCTCCCTGTGGACCACCTCGATCGAACCTATGTCTCTACCTGGGTGGTCCTTCGAATCTCTATTGTTCATCCATATGGTGGGTCGTACAGTCATGAGACATGTGAACCTACCCGCCGCATGAATAACACTGACCGCTCCTGGCATGACTGGCTCTGCCTCAGGTGCCTCGTAAAACCGACCCTGAATCATGCGGTCATCCACCTATAGGTCTGGTCCTCTTGGAACATTGTGACATATGTTTTTTTCCAGCTACTAAAGACTCTGCTATGTGACGTCCGATGGTGGGTATCGCTATTGGAAACTTCTCTACTAGAAAACTCTCCACTAAGAGGGTTCTCTCTAACAACCCCGCCTGCGTCGGGATGCTGAGAGAAATCACCGAATCCCTGATCTCCCGCCTGAGTCCCTAATCAATGGTCTGGGCCCTAAATAATGGGTCCCACACCATATTTGTGGAGTAACGTGAGAGGTCAGTGAACCTCGCTAAATACTGAGCTATAATCATGCTGCCCTACTGCAGATCAAGGAGCTCCTGTATGCGCACTACACGAAGAGTCGCTGGAACAAACTCTGCCCGAAACGGGCTCTCAAAGTATGCCCAGAGAAGCGTCACCTCATCATGAACCTAGAGCATCATGCTCCACCAGCTGCCTATTGTTTCCTTTAAAAGGATGGCAGCAAGGATCACCATGAGATTATCTGGTTTCCCTACCAGTCGAAAGACTCTCAACATGGCCTCCAACCAATCCTCAGCCGCCTGTGGGTCCGTCTCTCCCCTAAACCTAGGTGGTCTGTGGCGCTGGAACTCGTGCAACATGCTCAATCAGTGTGCAGCCTCTACTGCTGGGGATGGTGGCATTAGTGGCCCAACGGGTAATGGTACCGTTGGTTCCTCCTCTGTAACGTCCCAAGATTTCATAGTGCGTTATTTATTTAAAATAATTCAATAACTTCTACTACACGCAACACCAAGTTCAAGCGCACTATGACTTACCAAACTAGCCGTCCAAAAGAGGTTATGAATAGTATTAACTGAATTTTGAACTTTATATAATCTTTATAATTTTATAATCTATATTATGAGTTTATTAGACATAATTTAAGAACAAATTCATATTTTTTTTCAGATAAAATATGTATTTTTCAAAAATGCACTTTTACCGACTTTTAATGGTGAACCCTTTTTAAATCCAATATTTTAAAACTTTTATATATTCAATTTAACTAAATAAATTTATTATTTAGAATGGGGAAATCAATAATTTACATAGTAACACCCCAATCTTCCTTGGTACACTTCAATTTGAATAATACAGTAGCGTGTGTTGTACGCAACTTTGAGTTCTAACACACACCACAACCAATCAAACTAGCCCTTATGAATAGTAATACATAGTTTTTGAAATTTTATACATTTTATCTTTCAAAATGGACTTCATTTTTGGATTCGGAATATCGAAATTATCCTAGGATAAAATTTTGGTACTTTTCGGATAACTTTTATATTTTGATGAATAGTGAAAATTTCTAAATTTTTATTAAAAACAACTTTTTTTAATCTAAATAATTAATAGTGATAAATTATGAATTTGAGTGGTTTTAAATTATATTTAGAATATATTTTTACCATTTAATACAATTTTGGTCATTGTAAAAAATTTAACATTTAAACCGGACATAAACAAGTGTCAATCTTTTGATAGTTATTATCTCTTAAAAACACGCCTTTTGTTTTGACAGCGGGAATTAATTTTAAATTAATTTCTGCCGCTTCTGTGTTTTGAATTTAGAAAAATGGACTAAATATTTGGAATCAGGATGTGCAGATTTTGTAAATAGGTAACTTTTATTTTTAGACATTTTGAATAATTATTTCGGTAAATATTTTATTTACCATGGTTAAAGGGTAAATCCGGTAAATAAGGGTAAAAAAATAATATTATAATAATAATAAATTTCCCTAAAACATGTCTTAACCCTATTGGTTGATACATTTCCAACCATGGTCATCTTTGAGTCTATTTTGGGACCCCATGGATCCACTTGTAAGTGATAATGACACTTTATATTAATTAAGTTAAAGTAAATACAAAAATGACATAAGCCTATATCTTTTAGCAAAACAATTTTTACATTGAATTATATATGTCATATTTTCGACTATAAATATTCATTATTAAAATAAAAATATTTCCTACATAATGGTATTTTATTTATAATTTTTAGATATTAAATAATTTAATTTATTTATGAAAAAATGATGATGCAATAATTACTCTATTAGTGAAATATTATAATAATTGATATTATAAATACCCAAATAAATATAACCTGAGACTTTTAATGAATTCCAAAACATTTATAGGTTAATATGACATGTTATTATTTATTTAATTAACTTTGTTCCAAGTAATCATGCTGTTATGATTTTCACAAAAATCAAATACCAAATAGTGTCAAAATTGACATAAAAGAGTTTTTAAAACAAATATTATATTATTAATTGATATTAAATTATTAAAAATCTAAGGTTAGACCAAATGAATTGTATAATGATAGGTGTATCATTAATGGACCACTTGGGGGTCGCTTGGAGGTATATAGTAAGTTTATTAACTATATAATATAAAAATACAAAGTGACATGGTAAGTGTCAAACTAATTAACCAAGAGTTAAAAATAAAAATACAAGGTTAATAAAATGACATAAACCGGTCTAAAATATATTGGTTTAAAGACTTTAGACCCATACCCACCTTAGGCCTTTAATAATCCACTTTTGAGCCATTATAAACCTAATATGAATTTATTATAAAATAACACTTTAAGTTTTTCCTAAAGAGCCCCTCCTCCCCCTTATAAAAGGACACCACTTCTAACCAATTACTCACACCTATAAAGCCTTTTGGATCGTCCAAACTCTACCCAATTAAGCTCCATACATCCATATACTCCTCTTAAAAGCCTTAACTTGGGCATAAGGCACTTCAAGTGTCCTTTTTGGTTCAAACCAAAGGGAGTTACCCAAATTAAAGGTAACGATTTCACTTAGCTTCTTTTCTTTTATTTTACTTATCCAACCCCTAAACTCTTCTTATTATTTTCTTTTGTAAAAAAAAGTATCCTAAATATACTAAGATATTGTTATTATAATTATTCTAACTAAACTTACACACACCTCCATCTAATGGGTGAAGAACATAATGTTTCTGTGGATGGAAACCAAACACCTCACGAAGCGATGATTGTTCAATTATCTCCTATCACCTCTCATGGTGGCCATTATGATGGAACTATAATTAAATATGATATTAATGATATTTATTTTATATATAATCTTCTTTAATTCCATTTTATATCATACCATTATTCATTTCATGTTGTATATATATACGATAATTTCATTTGAGGAAGTGCGGACTACCGCCCCCTCAAAGTGATATGACTCGTTCATACCATACATGGAATGTATAAAAGATGTTGTTAGTGAACTAAAGTAACACATATAAGATATTATATTATACTGAAATAATAATATACCTATGTATCATTTGGTTTTTATTCCTTTTAAAATGAAAAATGAAATGGAAGTAGCGTTCATGCGTACGTACAGATTACCGTCTCCACGAACGCGATGAGATTCATTTCCCCATCATATAAATTAAAGAGTAGTTATAATTTGATGATTAAAAGTAATTTTTAAGGACTTGATATAATTATTTATATGAATAAGATACAACCTATACATAACAAACACAGCTTACATAACGAAGCATATAAAGGAAAACAAATCTGTTAACACCCGAAACGACGATAATACTAAAATATTATTAACAAAGCAATATTAAAAGATCATATATGATATCATATTTATGAATATGATTCTTGTATAATTTAATAAAAACGATTTAACTATTATACAGGAGGTTAACATACACACTATCAAGGAAAAGTACAAGGTAAGGGGTTTTCATCTCACTTCTTATTCCCGTGAGATTCATGTAATATTGCCACTATTAACTTTTGTGTGGTGTATGTACTGCCTATAATTGTATTATTTGTGTAATACACTTTAATTTATGTGTATTTAAATATTCATTGTATGATACCTCTTTCATGGGGTGTATGTTTCGTAAGTTACCAAATTGGTAAGGGTTTATTTCACAATCTCTTCATTATCCGAGGTTGTTTATACGTAATTATATACTGGGACCTCTTTATCATCCACATGCATATTTCTTAAAAATATATTTCAAAACATTCTTACTATTTTACAAAATATGGGTTAAAGTCATTTATACCCTTGTTTTACTTTTTATAATATGTTTATAAAGGAATCTTTACATCATCTTCCAAACAAGGACCTTTTTAACCTTTTCGACAAATTATGGTAAGAATGTATTTTTTTTAACTTATACGGTGGGTAAAACTATTTTCCACTATTGTAAAATCTTCGATGCTTCCCTTACAAGATTATAAGAATATTTTCATAGTAAATGTTTTCTTTTAAAATTATGTGACTTTTAAATGTTTTAAAGATTTATCTTTCTAAATATTTTTAATTAATGTCCATGTTTTCAAAATGATTCTAAGGATTTATTTATATGGACATTAAAGTTTTGAAATGATAATTATTTTCAAAAGTTTCAAAGTGGTATGGGACACTTTGATTCAAAAATATCTTTTAAATTACTTCCTTTATAAATGTGTGACTTTTCAATGATTTCAAAAAAGAGATATTTCTATCAAATAGTTTTCATTTCATCTATATCAACATCCTTCGATGGATTTTAAGCTTATTTGAAGTTGATTTATTATGATACAAAACTTCCATATTGTATTGAAGGTTTTGTGATATGTTTGACTGTGGATGTGTTATTTTTATACCATTCATGGTTTATGGAGATAGTATTGACATTTCATATGCTAGTTTTAATACGAATGTTTATGTTATGTTTAAACCTATTCATATGAGGAATGCATTGGACTTAGTAAGTGACGGGTGGATCTTGCTATAGCTCCTCGATGCATCTATTGGTCTCATGAGACAAAATAGTGTCATGGCACGAGGCCTTGACAAAATATTATTTGTAGTCTTGGCACGGGGCCTTGGCTATGCGGTTATGATAGTTTGGCATTGTGCATTCCATCATTATGAAAGTGGTTAGTGATATTGCATGCGATTAGTCATCTAGTAGAATATGCATGTGAATAATTAAATGGTATTATTTTATTTTTTCCATATTATGTTGAAGTTAAAATTTAAAAGGCTTTTGTTTTAGTTATAAATTACCTTAAATGTTTATGATTATTTATTAAAGTTTCCCCTATATTGTTATCCTTATTGAACACTGAGCTCACCCCTTTCTATGTTTTATTTTTTCCCAGGATTCTAAGAAGTGTATTGTGATTGATATGCAGGGTTAAGCTAAGGGAATAATGGAATTCATAAAGTATTATTTATGTTGTTTTGTATGTTATAAAGTGTAATGTAACATTCATGTATGTAATCTATTTTCCAAGACTGCTAAACTGATTGGTCCTTCGGGAATTGATTCCTTGTGATCATTCCAATGTTATGTAATAATGCACCAACTCTGGGTAACTGGGGTTGGGGCGTTACATCCACTGATGCCTCTATTGGAAGAGGGCCCTGCACCAAGGCCTCATCACTTAGGGGGATATCAGTGCATACAATATCCGAAACCCTAGCTGGCTATCTACGTGAAGGCATCATAAAAATAAGCAGGTGCTCCATAGTGAAAAATTTATACCTGGTGAGCTGACTTAGAGAGATCACAAAGAAAACTCTTCAAAACACACATGAAATTAGTGTTTTCATGCACTAAGTCAGAAGTCAGAAATCAAGGTCTTGGTGTATGGATACGTCGGCTGTCGTACCAACACTGGATTCCATAAACTGATTACCACAATCACTACACTTAACACTATTGCCGTTAAAATGATTAGAGTAATATGTTCTATGGTAGAACTGACTCCTCTGACAGCAATTTTTCACGACTCGTCCCCCGGGGCTCGTGCTGTGACTACCCCAAGCCCGCCTTCTATAGGCCAGGGGCTGGTGACTAGCACCGAAAGGCATATTACCTAAAACCGGGAAGACATTGCCTTTATAACCTATAAACACACGCAACCAAGCACACAGAAAGATACAAACACAAGTAAAACTATATAGAAAAAAGAGTGTTGAAAGTATGAGGGGCCGAAATACAATCCCAAAAGTAAAGGTAAAAGTACAACTGAAATACAATACAACTGAAGAAAGATAAACACAGCTACTGGGTCGTCCTCTGAGGTTCCTACCTGAATAGTAGGTACATATCGCCACATCAGCACTCCACACCCGCCAGTCTCCTCTGCATACCGACACGCTATATAGTCCACCTCCGGGCACCGTCTGGACCTGGTACCCTCAGCCTCGATCAACGATATCCGTCCTCTAAACCAAACACAACATGGTGTGGGCATAGCCCGTGCATGGTTGAGTATAAAGATACTTAGTAGGGACCCCGAGACCATCAAGGTCTCACAAAATTCACAAAGGATAAACCACAATGCATGAAATCAACTAAGAACCCTACTTAGGTATATTCCCATACATATACCTAAGCTATCAAATATACCCATCTCAAATATGAGGAAAACACATAGTCCAGCTCAAAGCCCAAATATCAACTGTTCCACAAATAAAGTAATACCACGAAGGTAAGTACCACACAAGTATGCCACACAGAAGAATAACACCAAGGTATTACCACGAAGGAAAGTACCACACACATACGAACTCAGCTCACACCAGGTATAACTTAGTTACTGTAGTAGAGATGGTTAGATGTAACTACTAATCCATCTTACATTGTTAAGATGCTCTGCTGCCGACCCACATATGATCGTTTGGTGCAAACCCACAGAGGACCGCTAGGTGCTGACCCACATAGGATCACTCGGTGCTGAACCACAGAGGATCGCTCGGTGCTGACCCACACAGAATCGCTATTCATTCTTCACGTCACAGCTAGCTAAAGGGTCCTGCACTATGCTCGCTTGTCTCTGGGAGGGTCCTCTCCACAATCAATTATTCAATATTCCAACTACCATGAAGATTCACAAAGAAATATATCAAAGGACTGCCACATCATAGGGGTCTCAACGCAACAGACGGTGCGTCAATCAGACACCTGGTCTGTGAGTTATTAGCCTTTTAGTCCTGAGGGCCCGGTTGGATTCGCACTCGATCCAACATGACCGTACTTCAACTTTATCAAAATTTCTAGTGGGGTTTAATCACAGGGACCGTCTCGCTCCAAGGTTTACAGGACCACTGATGGTTCTTCAATCGGACGCCCGGTGCCAAAGTTATAGCCGGTAGAGCAAAAAGTTCGAAGTTGGCCCGGGTCTTGTCCGACCCGGCCCGCCCCGGCCTGGGCTGACCCGACCCGATTCGGGTTGACCCGGACCGCTGAGTCTGGTCCGGCCAGCTGTTTCCAGCCCAGCCTGCTGGGTCCAGCCTGGCCCGTTGGGTCCGGCCTGGCCGCGCCAGGCGGCCTGGCCTGCGCGAGGCGGCGTAGAGGCCGTGAGGCCGCGAAGGCCGTGGAGGGGAACCTTGAGGGCCACGGGGGCCACGAGGCCGCAGGTTGGTGCAGAGGTCCATGGGGCGGGGATGCGGTGGGGCAGTGAGGTGGGCCGCATTGTGGCAAGGCCGCCGGGCGGCGCAGAGGGCCGCGAGGCGGCCTGGCCGTGGGGGCCAGGCGGCGCGGACGCACACCATGCCTTCGCTAGTGGCCAGTTTGACCAGCTGCCCCCCAGTTGTCGCCTTCATCACGGTGGTCCGTGGTGCTGGTTGCGGTTCTCGAGTTCCACCGGTGCCAAACGCCGGCACCAGTCGCCCTCACCATCGAGAAGAAAACACAAAAGAACCATAAGGTTTGCAGAGGGTTCGGCCCATGTTTGTTTGGCCCATACCCTCCGCGTTAGGGCAGTAGCAAGAATCTCAAGGGAAATGATTCAAAGTGAGAGGAAAATTAACATTGATCAATTTAAAACACACCCCTACCTTGATTGCTCGCTGACGTTGGAAGGGGTGAAGTCGGTGAAATCAGCATTTCCATGATCGTTGGTTCATTGTCGTCAAAGATGTCCTACGTTGGTTGCCTCCGCAAGGTGCTTTTGATCCGGCTCGGGGTCAGTTTCCTCATTCTTCAATCTCCGGTGGTCGTTCTTCGTTGGGAGGTGTTCTTCATTGGAGAGGGTAAAAGTTTCTCCAAGTGAGTTATCAACACTTCTCCCAACAAAAGAATATCCAATATAAATTAAATTAGGTTTTATTAATTTAATTTGAATTGGCACCATTAATCAAGAGGTGTTGGCATAATTAATGTGGAGGAAGTTCAAGAGACTCCTCCACATTAAAGAGGGAGTTTAAGAGCTTCTCTCATTATGAGGGTTCGGGTGGCCCCACATTGAGGAATTCAAAATTGGGGGGGTTTTAGGCTCGGGTGGTCCCCACCACCATAACCCATGTGAGAGGTTTTAGTTCAGGAGGTCCCCACCTTTATAACCTTCACATGGGAGTTTCGAATAAAAATAAAAAAATGTTAAACAATTTTTATTTTTATTTTTCCATGAAAAAGTG
This sequence comes from Viscum album, assembly GCA_963277665.1. Lineage (NCBI taxonomy): Eukaryota > Viridiplantae > Streptophyta > Magnoliopsida > Santalales > Viscaceae > Viscum > Viscum album. The sequence continues at coordinate 296,165,138 of OY728137.1, read as the reverse complement.
AAAAACTATCTTCCACCCTCGACCTACTACGGTTGAGGTGAATTTCTCCTTAAGCGAATACCGGTGTTGCGAGTTCAACTGTGCCTTCAGATTTCAATTCTGAGCACTGGTTCAAAAGTTACAAAACCCCGCAAGCACGTTTACTGAACGTACTTGAAAAAAAAATTAGAAATTCATTCCGGGCACACCGGGCCTCGAAATCACGTGCTGCCAATTTTCGTGGACTCATAAAATTCCCATATATTTAAAAAAAATTACATGAAAATTCCAGGTCTTTACATACGCACATCTGATTTTTTCCAATTTCACAATTCTCTCAAATCATGTGTCTTTCTCTACTCTCATATTTTTCTATTCAGTTTTTTAAAACTTTTAAATTTTATTGCGGACCAATTTTCAGGATTTGCATTCAACTAATGATTCAGTTTTAAGGTATTTATTTGATGCTTTTATTTTTGGTTAATTTATTTTAATTTATATTAATAACAATTATTATTAATTACCGGTAATTAAATCAAATTATAAATAGATAACTTTATTTTTTATAATTTTTTTGTACAAATATGTTGTTTTATTAAGAATTAATATTTTTATTAGAAAGTAAACAATATTAATTTTTAAGAATTTGGTTCAATTATCATTAATTAATAATAATTATGTGTAATTGGTACGAATTAGTATGAATTAGTATGAATTAGTAGTAATTAGTCTAAATTAGTATATATTAGATTTATTTAGTGTTAATTAGTAATAATTAGTAATTAATAGTAAAAAATCTTAAAAAATAGTAAAAAATATTAAAAATTGTAAAAATAGTAATAAATTGTAATAATTATCATTAACTACCGCAAATTAATAATAAATCGTAACAAATAGTAATAAATATTAATAAATAGGTTATATAGTAACAATAAGTTATAAATAGCAGTGTTTAGTAATAATTAGTAATAAATAGTAACAATTAGTAATAATTAGTAATAATTAGAAATACATAGTAATAATTAGTAATATATAGTAAAAATTAGTAATAATTAGTAATACATAGTAATAAATGGTAATAATTAGTAATTAGTAGTAATAATTAGGAATAATTAGTAATAAATTGCGGTAATTAGTAATAATTAGAAATAAATAGCTTTAATTATTAATAAAATGTAATAAAAAGTAATAAATAGTGGTACTTAGTAATAATTAGTAATAATTAGAAATAATTCGAAATTATTAGTAACAAATAGCGGTAATTAGTAATAAATAGTAACTAATAGAAATAAATTGTAATAATTAGTAACAATTAGTAATAATTAGTAAGAATTAGCAATAATTAGTAATACTTAGCGATATTTAGAAATAATTAGCAGTTATTAGTAACAATTAGTAATAAATAGCGGTAATTAGTTACATTTAGTTGTAATTAGTAATAATTAGCGGTATTTAGTAATAATTAGCAGCATTTAGTAATAATTAGCGGTAATTAGTAATAATTAGCGATAATTAGAAATAATTTGCAATAATTTGTAATAATTTGCTATAATTTGTAACAATTAGTGGTAATTAGTAATAATTAGTAATAATTAGTAATAAGTAGTAATAATTAGTAACAATTAGGAATAACTAGTAATAATTAGGAAAAATAAGTAAGAAATAGTTATAAATAGTAATAAATAGTAATAAATAGTAATAATTTGCACTAATTTGTAATAATAAGTAATAAATAGTGGTATTTAGTAATAATTAGTGATAATTAATAATAATTAGTGGTAATTAGTAACAATTAGCAATAATTAGTAATAATTAGTAATAATTAGTAATAATTAGTAAAAATTAGTAATAAATAGTAATAATAAGTAACAAATAGTAATAATTTGGAATAATTAAGAATAAATAGTAATAATCAGGAATAACTAGTAATAAATAGTAATTAATATTAGTAACTAGTATTAATTAGCGATAATTAGTAATAATTAGTAATAATTAGCAGTAATTAGTAACAATTAATAACATTTAGTTGTAATTACTAATAATTAGTAATAATTTGCGGTAATCAGTAATAATTATTAATAAATAGCAATAATTAGTAATAAATATTTATAAATAGTAATGATTAGTAATAAGTAGTAATAAATAGTAATAAATAGTAATAAATTAGAATAAATTGGAATGAATAGTAATAAATAATAATAAATTTTAATAAATAATAATATATTCCAATAAATTGTAATAAATAGTAATAAATAGTATTAAATAGTAATAAATTGTAATAATTAGTGGTGATTAGTGACAATTAGAGGTAATTTGAGGTAAATACAGTTAATTAATAATAATTAGTAATAATAATTAATAAATTGTAATAATTAACAAAAAAATGTAGTAATTGGTAATAATTAGTAACAAATTGTAATGATTAATACTAAATAGTAATAAATAGAAATAATTAGTAATAAATAGTAATAATTGGTAAAAATTAGTAATAAATAGTAATAAATAGTGATAAATGGTAATAATTAGTAATAATTAGTTGTAAATAATAATAAATAGTAATAAATAGTAACAAACAGTAACAATTATCGGATATTTGTGGCAATTCCCGCTAATTAATAAAAATTAGTAATAAATAGTAATAAAATGTAACAAATGGTAATAAATAGTAATAATTAGTAATAATTATTAATAAATAGTAACAAATTGTAATAAATAGTAATAATTAGTAAAAATATGTAAAAATTAGTAATAATTAGTAATAAATAGTAATAAATAGTAATAAATAGTAATAATTAGTAATAAATAGTAACAAATAGTAACAAATAGTAATAAATAGTAATAAATAGTAATATGTGGTAATAAATGATAATAAATGGAAATAAATGATATTAAATGGTAATAAATGGTAATAAATGCTAATAAATGGTAATAAATTGTAATAAATTGTACTAAATGGCACTAAATGTTAATAAACAGTAATAAATCATAATAAATAGTAATAAATAGTAAAAATAAGTAAAAAATAGTGGTAATTAGCGATAATTACTGCTAATTAGTAATAATTAGTTATAAATAAAAATAAATTGTAATAAATTGTAATAAGGGTAATAAATTGTAATGGATAGTAATAAATATTAACAAATTGTTATAAATATTAACAAATAGTAATAAATAGTAATAAATATTAATAAATAGTAATAAAAATTAGTAAATAGTAACAATTAGTAATAATTAGTAATAATTAGTAAAAATTAGTAAGAATTAGTAATAAATAGTAATAAATAGTAATAAATAGTAATAAATAGTAATATATAAAATTAAATAGTAATAAATATTAATAAATTGTACTAAATAGTGATAATTAGTAATAAATAGTAAAAAATAGTAAAAAATAGTAATTATAAGTAATAATTAGTAATAATTTGGAATAACTAGTAATAAATAGCAGTAATTAGTAATAATTAGTAATAAATGGTGGAAATTGTTAATTTATAGTATTAAATAGTAAAAACTAGCGGTAATTAGTAATAATTAGTAATAATTAATAATAATTAGTAATAATTAAAAATAATTAGTAATAATTATTAATAAGAAATAATTAGGAATAAATAGCGGTAATTAAAAATAATTAGTAGTAATTAGAAATAAATAGCACTTATTACAAATAATTTGCAATAACTACTAATAATTAGCAATAAATACTAGCAATTAGTAATAACTAACAATAATTAAGAATACTTAGAAATAATTGACACATTATTTTTATTATTTTTGGATAATGTTTTTTACATCAAATTACTCATAAAAAATTAAATATTTTATATTTTTTAGAGAAATATGGAACAGGTTATAAAAATTCATTATTAGATGATCTGGTTTGGATAAATCATCATAGAAATCCAAACAGTTTTGGTAAAAATCCTATATATATTGAGGATTTTGAAACTTTCTTATCATCTACATTATCGAAACTAGAATTTTTTTAGAAGGGAAAATTAAGTTTGCATGTAAAAAATTTGATCTGAGGATGTTTGACACATTTAAAAACATTGGAAGTCATCATTTACGTTTTGGTTTTTGAAAATATTATGTTTCTTGGTATCAAAATGGTGAATGAATTTCTATAAAAGATACTAATAATTTGGTTCCAGGTCCATCAGGGTTTCAAAATTTAGTACGTGATGTGGCAGGTCTATCTTTTCAAAAAAATGAAACTGAGGATGATGTTGATTTAACTCTTGAGTTGTAACCATCTCAATTTTATGATTTGTTGAGGTCCACTGAGGATTCCTTATATCCTGGTTACAAGATAAGTAAATTTGAAGTGGTTGCAGAATTTTTGGATATTAAATCAGATAATGGAATTTGAAATAGATTTTTTGATTAAATATTTTCTTTGGTTAAAACACTGTTACCTTAAGAAAATGTGATGCCTAAAAATTTATATGAGAGAAAGAGGCTAGTTCATAATCTAGGTCTTGGTTATCAGAATATTTATGCAAGTTAAAATGATTTCATCTTAAATTATGATAAAAATGAGTCATCGGATAGTTTTCCAACATGTTGAAAATCAAGGTATAAGGAGGCTCAACTAGGAAAGTCGGTATTAATTCCTGTAATTTTTTTTGATATTTCCCGCTTACACCTAAATTGTAGTGTTTATTTCTATCTCAGAACACAACATCATTGATGTCTTGGCACAAAACCAATATTTCAATCAGTAAATGCTTAAATCATATCTCTAATGGTGATTCATGAAAAAATTTAGACCAAGTACATCTATCTTTTTCTCTAGAAGCCCAGAACGTGTGATTGGGTATTTCTATTGATAATTTCTATCTATTTTGTTCTTATAGTAGTCAATATTCTTATTGGGATGTCTTTATAACACCGTACAATTTACCTCCTGAGATGTTGATAAAGGAGACATATATCTTTTTGACTTTATTAATTCTAGGACATTTTAAAATGAATATTGTTTTTTATTTGAATCCATTTATTGATGAGTTATATTTATCTCGAAGTAATGGTGGCAGTACATATGATGTTTCGATGAAACAAAATTTCTTACTAAAAGCTGCATTGATGTGTACAACTAGGCAATTGACATCATATGGAATGTTATCTGGAAAGAGTACACATGGACCAGAATCATGTCTATACTGCATGGGAGACAATAATGCATTTATCCTCATCCATGGAAAAAACATTGTTTTTTCGATTGTCATTGCAGATTTATTCCAAGTGATCATTCTTTTTGTAAGAATATATATCATTTTAGGAAAAAAAATTGAATGAGATGGAACTCCAACAACGATCTTAGGTATGGTGTTAAGATTATTTTTCCCATCATTACCTCCCATTAAATTTGGGCCAACTATAAACCAATAGAAAATTTATGGCTTTGGGAAAGAACCCAATTGAAGAAAATAGATCATTTTTTGGGATCTTATATACTGGTCTAATTTGTTGGTCTATCACATGTTGTATGTCATACATATTGAGAAGAACTGTTGTGATAATATATTTTATATAGTTTTGGATACACCAAGTAATACCAAAGATAATGTAAAGGCATGATTATATCTTGCCCAAATTTGCAGGCAGTCAAAACTTGAACTGTTTGAAAATGTCAGATCATAGAAGTTAATGAATACAAATGAAACTTATATAATTTCCAATTAAAATTGTTTATTATATTTTCAATGAATCACATATTTGAGACTTCTATATGGTTATGTTTCCAATTTTTCTATATGTGTTAGAAATGGGTATATTACTGGATTAGAAATTATTGACTATTATATTAAAATGGAAAGACTTCTACAGACTAGATTAATATTCTTATTGAATTATATGATTTGGGATGCAATAATAGACAAATCATATTTAATCTGAGACATTTTTGTGACAAAAACAGACTAGAATGAACTAAGAAGACTGTAATAATGTGTTGTTTTAATTTTATGTAAACTAGAAAAAATCTTCCCACTATATTTCTTTAACTCAATGGTACATTTGATATTATATTTTCTCGATGAAGAAAAATGTGGATTTCTAGTATAGTTTTGATGGTTATAACCATTCAAGATATTCATATATAAATTGAAGAAAAAAGTACATAACAAACCATCAGTTGAAGGATCAATTGCAGAAGCTTATTTGTATGAGGAAATTTCTTTTTTTATCTCATTATTTTGAATATAAATATTCCCAAAAATATATCAAAATGGTTTATAAAAAGGAAAATATTTATGATTTAATGAAAAATCAATTATCAGTTTTTAATCTGCCCAAACTTGTTTTTGGTTGAGTTCATGAATGATGGATTTCAGATGATGAATATCACAGAGCTTATACTTATGTTTTTCTCAATTGTAACAAAATGACACCATTTTTACTATGATTTATCCTATAACTTATTCTATAATATTTTTTATTTTAAATTAATATTATTTTATTTGTATATTATATGATAATCATATCAATAAAGAGATTCCACAAATTACATAAGCTTCTCTTGAAGAACATCGACAAAAACGTGAAGAACGTCAGCAAAATAATTTTTCCTACATGTTCCAAAAAATGGTAACATAAATTATCTATAGTTTAACATAGAAAATCAATTTATTAATTTTTATATTGATAATTGTTTTAAAAATTTTCAGGTATCTCAACATGTTGATAAAATTTATAATCGATTAAGTGTATTGAGTAACCCACCATCCAAAATGGTTAAATCTTATAATGAATTTGTAGTGAATGGTTTTTGATTTCATACACGGGCATATGGGGAATAAAAAAAAATTAATAGTTGTGTTTTCCCGAGAGGATATCATTATATAAAAGTTGATGTTGACTTTTACGGCATATTAGAAGAAATAATTGAACTGTTTTGTCTAGGAAAGAATTACATAATGATAATAATGTTTAAATATCAGTGGTTGGATATAGAGCCAGGCTTGCATGTTAATCTGAGCCATGGAATCATTGATATTAAATATAAAATCCATATTGTAGTAGATGAACCATTTTTATTGGCTTATCTGGAACATAAAATTTAGTATGAAAATTATTTTACTACTTTAAGAGAGTTAAGTGATTGGTGGAGCGTAATAAAAATAAAATCTTGGGAAAATCAGTTTATTCAAAGTGAATGTGATTCGACTCAAGTGAAAAGAATTGAAAATTTTCAAGAGACTACTGTAAATCCATATTTTCCATGAAGAGACATGAATATTGATGATTAAAACCTGTAATTAAGGGTCGATGGCGATGATAATATAATTGATGTTAAAAATGAATTTGAAATGAAAAGAGATGATGAAACTTAAACTCCTATAGAAATTGATGATACTGAGGAGGAATATGAAGATATTAGAATCATCATATATGAAGATGAGGATGGAGATGAAGGTTGACATAGTTAAATGCTGGTTATAATCATGTATAATATATACCTATATATAATAGTTGTTTTCAACTATTTTCTAACAACATTCATTAACTATTTGCTAACTGCAGTCATTACATTTTTCAGATGGACTTAGATCTATTTGGTGAGTTGGAGGGGGTTGATCTACCTGGTGATGAGCATGATGTTGGATCATCTGACCCTCAGAATATTGGTGGTTTAACAATGACTCAGAGGGGTCATGGGCTTTCAATATTGATGATTCCTAACCCAATCCCTGAGTGACGTCCACGTCTTGGCTTCAATCCATAAATACATAGGTATGTTTACTTGTTATTTTAGTTAGTTTTCATTAATTGACATTAATTTATTTATATACTAATGTTTTGATTATTTGTTCTATTTTTTCATAGTATTTTTCATATAGCTATTGGATATGGGTGTTCTATATTGTAAAAAAATTTTGCAGGAGTATGGGTTACACGAGATCAGATTACCATTGGTGTTCGACACCACATGTTCTATAACTGGATGGTATATAAATAAATAATATTTTTTTTGAAATTTATTTAATTAATTACTTTATAATACTAATTATTTTTAGCTTTTATGGTATCCCATCAATGATAACTTGCATGGAACTATCTTGGAGGCATGGGAAGGTTGTATGCATGAGTATTGCAATCAGTTTTTACACAATTTGAAGAGGGGAAAAAATAAGGAAAGTGGAACTCATAGAGTTTTATCAGTATTGCTATGAACACAAATTTAATTACATTTTATCTCAGGTTTGAGATTGATTATGTTCACATTAGATGGGTGGTAGTTTGTTAAAGGAGATCATAAGTAGGTCGACAAAACCTGGAGAGATAGGAGGTGACACATCAAGTAGGTAGTCGTACATTCAGTACACATAAATAACATATGGTAAGTATGTTTTTCTAAATAATTTATATAACATTAAATGTAAACTATTTTTTATGTAATGGCTCAGACCTTGATGGCCCATTACTTTGTCAAAACATAGATTTTGAGGTGTTCTGGGAGGAAATAGTGGAACATTTAATGAGTTTTCCAAATTTATATTTTTCCATTGACAAATTAGGTGTTAGTGAGTCACATCGGTAGGTCATAGTCAGTAGTTTGGCATTAGTAGATCAGCATTGGTGACTAAGTTTCATGAACCGGCCTAAGTTGACCCTGAACCGATCACTCAGGCCACTCCGCGACAAGACCCAAAAGGTGTTCCCAATCTCCCTGGGATAGTGACAAGCATTGATGTAATCAATAGAGAATAAGGAAAACAATAGAAAGAATGGACAACCCAATACACATTTATATAAAATTTTTATTGATATCATTTATACAAAAGAAATGAATGTAAAACTAAATGATATAGCTAAAATAACCATACGTGATGACCAACTAACTCTATTTTACCTCTCTAGTCACTCTCCAACATACCGATCCCATGTTTCTCAAGGAGACTGAACTCAAGCTGAAACCCACACAAGGTTTAAAAAAACATAATACAACTTTAAGCGTGAGTATTAAAAATTATTAGGTTTGACCGATATTCTATTACTAATGCACTAATACTTAAAATAAAATAAACATCAATTTATTTTCTAAAATAAAATATATAAAATTATGTTTTAAAAAAAAGTTCCATGTTATGGAATTTCTCAAAAAAAATCTTTGAGGTTCTATACACAAAAATGATAGTATAATTTCCAAAGATATGAAAAATCAAAATGAAAAAATTTTCAAAAGGGATGATTTAATGAATGTGCACTTTTAAATAAAAAGTATAAACAACTTTATTTAGGAACCAAAAACATTGTATACTGGTAGTGAGTAAAAAAAAGCCAATGAGCACTAGTCACGGGAACACCCCTAGGTATTAGTTCATTGTGGGCCCCAGGTACCTCATATCTTGGTGTAAAATTAACCATAAAAATTACCTTTTCTCATGCATAATCCACTAATAGGGAACAAATACCCATAACCTAGTGGTCCCAAACATCATCATCACAGTTTAGTTAGGGTTTTCATCATTAAACTTGCTATGTAAAGCAAGGACGAAACCACTTTGGATCACTAGCATACTAGTACATGTTTTCCCACCTAGATACTCGGGTTTCCATTTAGTTCTCAATAAGTTACATGTGTTAACAAATACACATTTAATATGAAAATTTCATTCCCAAATCATACACACACAAACAACCCACAAACATGCTTCACATTTCTTCCATAGATCAATAAAAAACATAAAATTTTCATAAAACAATTTCAAGAAGTATAATGAGGATTTACACATAAAATCCATTCAAAAATGATCTTTTAAGGAAAAAACCCACCATTACCATATGAAACCATATTTTTAAGCCCCAACACCATTTAATAAATCAATTTCATGGACCTTAAAATGGATCCAAATGATTCAACCTGAAGAAAACATGAAAACCATTTTTTAAAAGAAAAATGCAAAATGATCCTTTAAGAATTCTTCAAAAAAAAACATTTATCAAAATAACCAATTCCACTATTCATAAAAATGTTTAAAAACACCATTTTAAGCAATATAAAATTTACATGAATCCCTCAAAATCTTAGGTTACACATTCAAAACCCATCCATCTCTATAAAGGTGCCAAACATGCCATTTACCGAGATAACATGCCAAAACACCCTAAAAACTGATATTCAATTCATTATAAAACCCAAAAATAGATTATAAAATACATAAGTAACGTAAAAAAATTGATTCAAATTCTAGAAACATTTTTCATAATCCAAATCAATCATTTTATAACACCTTGAACACACAAAAACCAATCTAGCATTTTCTCGAAAACGAGGCTTGAAACATTTAATAAAAAAAACTCTATTTAACATTAAAAAGGGTATAAAGCCAATTTTTTTAGCAAAAATCTTATTAAAGTAGTTAAAACATTTCATAAACATCATAAAACATATTTTAAAATTTGGGTATCATTTATTTAAACAAGTGGTGTGCAAGTTTATACGAAACAACTCCATTTTACAAAAAACAAGGCATAAATAACCATTTTCGCCCCAAAAAGATAATCCAAAGGTTTTATAGAAACTATAAACATGTATATAATGTTATAAAATAAATAATAAGATTAAAATTAAACAATAAGGGAATGTTATTTGGAGAACCTACCTCAAAACTAAGGTGGAATTGAAACGCAGACCCGATAACACCTTCCGAGGGTTTTTAAACCATAAACCTATGAATACCAGCCCCAAAAGAGAACAAAACCCATAAAATCATGGTATAACATAACCCAATGTCTTTCATGACTAGGGGAGAAGATATAGCCGAGAAAAATAAGAAGGAGGAGAAAGGAGAATGAAACTCACCTTGATAATTAGAGAACTCTTCATCATTCCTTAGATACACAACCTTAGTAGAGAGGGAATGTCTCATAACTCAATAAAAAGGATCCTTAGGTCTTTAATAACCAAGGTAATATTATTTGGGGGGGGGAAGAGTAAATAATTAGTTATTTATGAATGAAACCAATTACCATTTCAAATCGGGATGATTTGAAAAACCTTGAGGAAGTTCGCCCTAATACCCGATGAAGATGAGGTGAAAAGAGAGAAAATGGAACATGGGGGTTATACTAGGGTTTATGGGATATATTGAGGGGTTTCATGACTGAAAATATTAAAAAATGAATTATATATAAAAGAATTTTTTTTTAAACTCGATATGGGCTCATGATCTGGCCAATACTTGAATAAATAACCAAAATACAAAATGATTATGAATTAGTAAGGTGTGAAAATGGATATGGTGGTTTTAATAGGTTAGGGTAGAACATTTGAGAAGTATAATGGGTGAAAAATTTTAAAATATTGAAGGCGTTATAAAAGAAACAAATTTTGTTTTTAAATCTGGAATGGGCTCACGGTTTGGCCCAAATCTTGAAGTAACCGCCCTTATCTCCAAAAACCCCCGAACAAACTATGTGGAACCCATAGTAGGATGATTATAAATAGATTAAACTTAAAAAATCAACATTTTTCTCACCCAAAACCCAATAAAAGGATCATTATTTATAATAAATGGGATCAAAACCAAGACATGAAAAATCGGGTGTGACACGCAAGGCGTCGATGACTCAGGGCATCAGTGAATTAGGGAATCTATGACTCATGGAATTAGAAGGTCAAGGAATCCATACGTCAAGCGTAGGTGAGTGGATTCAGTTATTAGAATCAAGGAGTGCCGTTAGTGACTCATATCAGTGAGTCATGTCGGTGACTCACATCAATGAGTTTGGCGTCGGTGACTCACTATCGGTGACTCGTGTCAGTGACTCACCAATCCATGATTCATTTACAGTTTTTCCCAATTTTTCTAGTTTCACCCCTTTGATATTTCCTTTTGCATTAAATGATTTAAATGATGAATTTAATGAGTTTTTGGGCCGTTTCATATGATATTTATCTTCTAAAAACCAGAATCTTCCTTTGAATCAAAAACTACATAGTCTTGACCATGATCTGGCTTTAATGGCATTTAAAATTATTTCCCCCATAGATTTGGGAACTAGATTTTCTGAAGCTGAAATCCAATCTTCCTTTGAACCCTTAGTCTTTCTCTTAGTGCATCGAGAACCTTTCTTCCCTGAGGAGTCGTGTGCTTGTGATGCAACAACTTGTTCTCTTTTACCATAGATTCCTTGCTGATACTCATGAAACCCCATGTTTTTTATTTAAGGAATAATTGTTGACCGTTTTTTTTCAAGTAGGGATTCTTTCATCTATCCTTTTGTGCATCATGTAGGGTGGGTTTTCTTATGTCCCTTTACGAATACGGTTGGACCCAAATTTAACAAAGAAAATAAGAAGTAATAAATAAGGGTATGGGAATATGTTGATGAATATCTCTTTGTTTTATATTTTATCCTTGATTCATGTTGTGAATTGTGTGGTTTGTATTATTTTGAATATCAAGGCCATTGGTGGTCTCTGTTTGCGAACCTGTATGCTTCTTGAATCACCACTATAATAATTAGAATTTGGTTTATCATGTATATTCGTTTAAATAAATTGATTCCCCCAGGATGAAGTTGTTCTATGACAACACGTATTTTATCAAATGGAATTAAAGAACCAGTGATGCTAAATATTAATAAACCTTTCCTTGCTGGTGTGGTTTTGTGTTGTGTGTGTTTTTGTTCAACCTCATGTATGTGTTGTTTGTGTGGTGATGTGGGTGATAGGTTGGTTGTGAGTATGGGGTGGTAAAATTGGTGTAATAGAATATTAGGCTGAGATATTGATTAATTGTGGAATAAAATAACTTGTTATACAATGGGATTTCATCTAAAAAATGGTTGGGTAGCAGGGATACAGGTCTGGATTTTGTCATGTTCATGTTCGTGGATGTGCTGGGCCTAGTGTTTTTGTATAGAGGGGATTCCAAGGATGGTTTAAGAGGGATGAATTTGAAGAAGGATGGTGTTCCCTTGTGTGGGGGATTTTTCTCAGAGTTTCTAAAAACCATTATTTTATGAATCGATGTTATAATGGATTATTTTACCATGGCCGTTTTTTCTCTGTTTGGATTTGGAATTGGTTGGTATGGTTGATTCGAATTATAACATTTGTTGTTTTTAGTAGTTTCTTAGTTATGTATAGAATAAATAAATAAATGATTGAATTGATAACCCCGGATGAAAAATGGTTAAATGAATTGGATGGGGTTATGTTTCGAGTTGTGATTTTTAGTGAAGCATCACTCATTATCGAATTGGGAAGGGACCATCATTCATTTTGATATGTGAATTTAGAGGTGGTAGAAAGAGGTAGTTGTGTGATTTGGTTGTTTGTTTTGAAAACCTATAGGTTGGGATGATTGTTTGGTTCCTATATATATACACATGTAGTTCCTTGTGATTTTTATATGTACCCCACTCGTGTTGATCAGTATGTGCTGAACACACCCATTGTTATGGGAGAGGGTGTCCTCTCCCAACACCCCATTGGGAGGATGGACGGATGGTTATTGGCTCTTCTATGTTTTCTATTCTAAGAATTATTGACCCTAGACTATTCGGGAAGGTTTTGGCGTGGTTGTGAGGCCTAGGTGTCGGCGGGGAAGGTGTGATTCCCAGGTGTCTTTGGGATGAGATATGTTGTGTTGGACCCAAGTATATTCATTGTTGGAAATGGAGTATAGTTTGTGTTTGTTAAAAATCCACAATGGATTTATAAAGGATTTTTCAAGTAATGTGGTCTTATGATTGAGGATAAAAGTCGCATTGAAGGCAGTACAGTTTCACAGTGTTTGCCAAATTTTTGGGCCTCAAAATCCGGAGTTTGTTTTTGGCAAAGGATGAGTTTTGGAAAAGGAATGGAAAATTGTGAACCATTTTATGAGATTAGTTTGTGGATCATGAATCATGGTACATGGAATAGAGAAATATGAACCATGTAGTAGGAATGGTTCATGGAATGGAAAATGGTATACATATCGTGTAGGAGGAACAATTCGTTGAGCGAAGGAGGTTCACAGAAAGGCTCGCGGTTTGTTGAAGGAAAATAGTTTAAAAAATAGTGTGTAATTATTTAAAATAAATTGGAGTTTTAAAAATATACGAAGGGTGTCATTTTCGGAAACAAGGAATTGATTTGTATCGCCATGTAGGGAGAATGGAGGTACACATACCACATAGAGGATATGGTTCGCAAGAGATGCATGGTACACGGTGAAGGTGGTACAATATCAAAGTTTTGGTAAATCTTAGTTTATACGATTTTTGGGATATAATTGAATATATAAGGAGCACTAATCCCTTCATTAATTCACAGATCTATGATTAAATTTCGAATAGGAATTTGGAGAAATCTGGAAGAAGTTTGTGGGAAGAGAACCCCTATAAGGCTTTAATTAATAATCTGAAAAGAATTTAGTGAAGTTACGAATAGTTCACAGAAGAAGTAGTATGATTAAATAAGTGTTATGTGTAATAGAGTCTATACATAGAGAAATAAAATGGTTTATGGTTCTCTTGTAGTACATGGAGAAAGTGAGGTGGTACGTAGAGCAAGGCAGTACACAAATGAAGGCAGTACGCGAAAGACGATTCATAGAGGAGATGTTGGTCTGTTGTGAGGAAGCGGTATTCGAGAGCATAATAAAAGGTTTTTCATGAGTGTGGATTGTGAAGGTGGAATGTGGTCGTGATTTGTAGAGGTGGTACATAGAGGTGGTATACGGAGCACTCCAGTACGCATAAGAAGAAGGCCAGTTTGTGGAGGACAAGTTTGTGAAAGAATAGTACGCAGAAAAGTGTATTATATCTGTAAGGGAAAAAGAGACATCAATAGAGAATCTATCTATAGTAAAGGATGACCGATTTAACGCCAAACCATTGAAGTGAACTTCAATTCATTAAAGTAAGTTCAGATTCATCCTAACATAGTGATCAAGGGGGAGTCAAAAAAAGTGATCTGATGGACACAATGTGTTATCCATAAACCTTGTAAAGTTAGTTCACCTAGCATAAAGTGATTGTGTTAAAATTTTGTACTCCACAAGTGGTGAAGATTAATGGAATTCGGTATGATTAAAAACCTTTCGGTGTATGATCTTGGAATTATTCCTTAGTGGTGAACCAAGAAAAATTGTTGTGTCTTTTCCTTGCATATGATTGTTTGTTTTCTCCACTTTCTCATCAGACAGGTTTAACAAGTTCCTAATAATGTTGGATCAAGATCCATAAATTTAAAAGAAAAATTTACACCCTGATTCAACCTTCCCCTCTCAGGTTTTTCTGGGATCCTTCAAGTGGTATTAGAGGGTAAAGGATGCTAGTGTTAAATATTTTCTTCATTTATACCATAGAGAATACAGTGAATGTCAGGGGAGTCCCCATATTTGAGGAAAGTAACTTCCATGTCTCGAAGAATATGATGAGATCTCATCTAATATATCTTGCAATGGAAGTACTATTTTCCACTACATAAGGAATACAGGTCTCTGATTCAACTAGGACTTCTATGACTGATACAGATAAGAAAATGCCTAATGTATATGCCAAGGCACAAAATTCTCTAACTACCGCTCTTTCTGATCAGATATATCTAAAGGTGATGTGCTATACATAAACATATATTATGTGAAAAAACTATATAACATTTATAAAGTTAATAGTAAAGTAAAGGATGAAAAACTAAATATTTTGCACAATAGGTATGATGATCTGAAGATACATCCTAATGAAAATGTAGATACCTTTTTCAATAGAATTAATGTTGTTTTTGGAGAAAAAAGAGGACTTAGTAAAGAAATAAAAGACATTGATATTGTAAATAAAATCTTGATAAGTCTTCTATATCTTTACAATGTAAAGGTATCATACTTTGAAAAATGGATCTTTCCAAACTTTTCTAGATGATCTACTGAGCAACCTAGTGGTATATGGGATGAGAGTCAAACAAGAAGATGCAACAAATCGAGTAAGAAAGGAAATGGAATTCAAAGTCATGGAAAAAATGAAACTTTAGGAGATAGTAATGATGAAGATAATGATGAAAAAGAAATTATTTATCTCATTACTAAGAAATTCAAGAAGGGAAAAGGAAAATTTGTAGGAAAATTACCTTTCTATTGTTCTCGTTGGGGAAGAGTAGGGAACATTGCCTCTCAATGCCCAAGAAAGTTCAATGATGAATAAAGTGAAGTTGGAAACATGCATAAGCCTCAGAAAGGGTTTTTAAAAAATGGAGATTTTATGTATGGTAAGAAACTATAGAGAAAGGTTTTTGTTTGTGAGGAAGAAGATAATGATAGTGAATTATTTGAATAAGAAGAACTAGAATTTAAATCTTGAACCCATGCATCAATAATGGATATCGTTAAATATAAGAACCATTGGGAGATAAATCTAGTGGTAATCAATTGACCACTGATGTCGAGATCAAGTTGCAACTTAAGGATGATTTTGTTAAGATTCAGAATCAATGAAAGAGATGTAAAAAGTGGAAAGAAATTATGGAAGATTCATCATAATAAGATGATATACTCGAAGATGAAATTGATCGACTTGAAGAAGTAGTAAAGAAAAATTCAACAACTCATGAAATATCATAATATATAGTAGAACTAATTCTCCGAATTGAATAATAGGCATTGGTACTTAATGGCCTTATATCTATATTGGAGTATAATTCCAAAAATCTTAAGGGACTTGAAGAATAAGTTGTTAGTCTTAGGAGTAAACTTGAAAGTGAATCAAGTCCAAAAGAAACAAATAAAAAAATTCAGTTAGTAAAATTCTTAGATTCTGAGCTACCAGAGAGTGTTAAGCATGGTTTTTATGGGGTTAAAAAGGTTTTGAATGATCAAGGACCGTCATGCACATGAAACCTAGGAATTGATTATAATGCTGAAACATTGAATGATGGAAGTGAAATGGGACAAAATAAAGGCAATATGAAAGTTGAACATATTACAAAGACACATGAAGTCCAAACAAATAAAGCCTCAAATCAGAATAAAATAAGGAATTAATGTTGTCCTTGAGTTTCCCAAGATTACAGACACTCAAACTATCCTTCTAATAAAGTTTACATGAGGAGGTATATAAGTGAAAAGACATTTCCACTTATGAAATTTCAATTATGTGGCTATCTGGGCCATACCATATCATATTGTGAAGAGGAAAGGAGTCATATGAATGGGGAAGAGATAGGAAGTCAACCAAGTATAATGAATTCATATCCTAATTCTTATATAAGAAATGGTTTCTATTGATATTATTTTCATTATTATAACTTTGACCATAAAGTTGTTGATTTTAGGCAGATTAAATGAAAGAATAATGCATACAGATCTCTGTGAGAAGTCAATACGTGCAAAAAAGATGATGTTGTTACGAGAAAAATGTTCTATCTCTGGAAGAAGAGTGTGAGTGCGATGAACCTTTTCACATAGAAATGTGATTTTAAAAGACATCTTTATCCTTCACTAAAAAAATATTTCAAGGAAGGAAAATAATAAAATTGAAAAATATTACATTGTAGAAGTAACCCCCAAAGATACCACGAATAAAATCACCTGGATTCCTGATATTGGATGTTCATCCCATATTAAAGGAAATGAAGACCTATTAATGAATTTTAAGAAAATTTTATAGAATACTAAGATTCGTTAATCATGGTGATTTTAAAATCAAAGGCAGTGGTTGTACTAAACTGGACAATGGTGAGATGAAGAATACCAAAGTTCATTATGTGGATGGGTTGTGTCACAATATCTTCAGTGTGATTCATTTATTACATAGGACTTATAGTGACATTCAATAAAAAGGATTCACTATAAAATAAAGAAAATGAGATTCTCTCTTGAAAGGTTGTAGAACAGATGAAAACCTATATCAAGTTGATAGCAAAGAGAACATTTTCTACATGACTATTGAAGAAGAAAACAACTTATGGTACCGGAGGTTAGGTCACATCAATCAAAACAACATAGAAAAGATATCTAAGATGAATATAATAATGGATATCCTCAATCTGAAGCATGAACATGAAAAGACTTGTGATGCTTGCACTTGAGGGAAGTTAGTTTGTATATTATACCTACCAAAGAAGAAAAGGGAATCAAATATTCTTGACCTCATTCACATAGACATATGTGGTCTGATAGATGTTTCTGGAACTCATAGAGAAAGGTACTAAGTTATTTTCATTGATTATTATAGTAGAATGGCATGTGTGATGGTTATATGCAAGAAACCACAGGTTCTTGATTCCCTGAAAACGTATCACTAATTAGCTGAGAATGATAGTGGACAGAAAATCAAAGTTCTATGGTTTGAAAATGGTGGATAATATACATCAATTTTGTATAGAAACAACCTAGAGAAACATGGTATACAACATGAGGTGTCTATTGTGAGAACTCCAGAACTATGCTAATTGGGATTTGTATCTCTTAACATTACTAGAAAGAGGTTTTTCGAGCTGTAGTTTATATTTGAAACCGAATAGGGTGTTATATGGGGGAAGCCAAGACACCCTATGAGTTATGGAACGGAAGGAACCCCTCTTTGAACTATTTTTTGTGTTTTAGGATGTAAAGTTTTTATCCAAAACAAAGAATAAAATCAAGGAAAGTATGATGATGCTATAGATGAAGGAATATTCCTCAGGTAATCAATGAATAGAAAATCCTACACATGTTTTAATAAAATATTTGAAAAAATTGTGGAAATTTTTGTTGTGAATATCTTTGAATATAAAATCCCAAATGGATCAAGGAATTCATATAATGATGTGATAGAAGATGAGGAAGAATGTGGGCATGGAACATATCCAAATACAGAAGTAGAAGAAGGGATGAAAAACATATAGGAGTCACATCATGATGTTGACTTAGAAGAAGAAACAAAAGAAGAAACCATGGGTGAAGAAAATTCTTATGAACCTCATAGGAAAAATTGAAGAGCAAGAATTGATCGATCTAACATCATTGGTGATTGGACAACTCTCACACAGACAAGGAGAATGAAGAATAATGCATAGTATTAATTCCTTTCAATTGTGGAACCATACTAATTTGAAGAAGCTACAAAGGATGAATCCTAGGTTAAGGCCATGAATGAAGTATTGGATCAAATTGATAAGAAACAAACATGAAATCTAGTTAAGAGACCCAAAACCCACAATCTGATTGGAATGAAGTGGATTACCAAAATAAATTTGAAGAGTAAGGAAATGTGATCAGAATTAAGGAACGACTGGTGTGTAAAGGCCATTTATAGGTTGAATGTGTTAATGTTGAATAATTTTTTTTCCTAGGGGCTTTAATATAGTCAATCATATATCTTATTTTCATGTAAATTCAAAGAGGATAAAAAGTATATCAAATGGGTGTTAAGACAGATTTCTTAAATGGTGTTCTTGAAGAAGAAGTCTATATTGAAAAACCAGTAGTATTTCTTCTTGGTAATGATAAAATGAAGGTTTTCAGATTAAAGAAGGCTCTATATGGTCTGAAACAGGCACCATGGGCATGTAACTCTTAGCTGGGTTCTTATTTGAAGAAAATCTTATTTAAAAGTGGAGGAGTGGATCACAATATTTATGTAAAGAACTCTTAGACAGATCAGTTCATAGTTCTGGTGTACGTAGATGATATTATATTTTGAGGAAGTATGTACTGATCAGTGAGTAAATTTTACAATCACATGGAATCAGAATTTGAGATGTCTATGATTGGTGAACTCACATACTTTTTGGGGGTTACAAGTAATTTATAATAAAGACTACACTTTCATTTCTCAAAAAAATTATGAAAGATAGTTGCTAAAATATTCAATATACATGAATCCAAACCAATGTCAACTCTGATTTCAGTTGGAACTAAACATGGAAAGCACGAGAATGAAACTCTTGTAGATCCCACACTATACATGAGAATCATTGGAAGCTTATTTTACTTGAATATGACATAACCTGATATTTTCTTTGCAACATGCTCACCAAACCACTTTCAAAATAACCTGAAAGAAGAACATATGACAATAGTGAGAAGAATCATGCGTTACATTCAAGGAATTCACAATTATGGAATATACTTTGCTGCAGGAATAGACCGTGAACAATCAACATTTTCTGATGCTGATTGGGTTGTAGATGTTATTGATAGAAAGTACAAAAGTGGTGGAGATTTATTTATTGAAAAGAAATGTGTGGGTTGGTCAAGTAAGAAACAGGAAAGTACTTCTCTTAGTACTGCTGAAGCTGAGTATATATCTACTAAAATTTCTTGCACTTAGCTACTCTAGATAAAGTAAAAACTGAATAATATTGGTGATGAGGTGAAACAACCAATGGCAATTCACATTTATAAAAAGAGTGTAATTGATCTGATAAAGAATATTGTTCATCAATCTCATATGAAACACATTGATATCAGATATAACTTCATCAAAGAAAAAGTCAAAAAAAATCATGATTAAAATTGCTTATGATGGAACTGAAGATAAATTGGATGATATAATGACCAAGACATTTTCAATAAATGTGTTTGAGAAGCATTGGTTGAACCTTGGTGTTCAACCACCTACTAATGAATGAGGAGGTTTCGAACATCCCATCTTCCTAGTTGTATTAACTTTTTAAATATATTTGTGAAAGTGTTGTTGGTTTATGGGGGAGATATGATCTAGGGGGAGTTTGATTTGAGCTCCCATCATCAAGATGTGGTTCTTTGGGTTTATTTCAAATGGGATAGAATGGATAAATTCATTAGTACAGAGAAATAGAATGAATAAATTTAATGAGTTATAACGGGGGAATAAGAAGGTAGAAAACAATTTGGAGTTATGGAAAAATTTTGGAGCATACTTAGACATCCTTAAATAATTCCAAGATGTGCGATTCCAATTCATTATTACCCTCTTATTTTCTACACCGAGCATTTAGAGGGGGAAAAATTATGAGTTATTGGAAAAAGTCGGAGCTTACTTGGACATCAGTAAAGAATTCCAAGACATGATAATCCAATTCATGCTTACCCTCTTATTTTATACACTGATCATTGATCACATAGACTTAGAGTTTTGGTAGTGTTGTTTCTCACTTATCAGGTTTTGATTGTGGCTGGTGCTTCATTGAATCTATCTACAGATTTCCAAGAAACCTAAAGGGAAAGATTGTTGGACCCAAGAATTTTTTTTTCTGGAAATAGAGTTTGGTTTATGTTTGTTGTCAATCCACATTGGGTTTATCAAGGAGTTTTCAAGGAATTTGGTCTTACAATTGAGGCTGAAATTTCTGTTGAAGTTGGTGTAGTTTCTTAGTGTTTGCCAAATTTTTGGGCCTCAAAATCGGGAGTTTGTTTTTGGAAAATAATTATATTCAGCAATGGAATGGAAAAACAAAAACAATGTTATGGGAATAGTTCGAAAATCAAGAATTATGGTACATGGAATGTAGAACCAAGAACCATACTATGAGAATGGCTTGTGGAATGGAAAATGGTACACATTTCATGTAATAATAATGGTTCGCGGAGTGAAGGAGGTTCGCTGAAAGGCATGTGGTTCACGGAAGGAAAAGGATTTATGGGTTGGTGTTTTGTTCATTAAAATGATGTGGATTTTTGATAATCTATGAAGGGTTTCATTTTTGGAAACAAGTCAGTGATTTGTGTCACCACATAGGGAGAATGAAAATATGCGCACTGCATAGAGGATATGGTCTATAGGAGATGCACGATACATGGTGAAGGTGGTGTTGTATCAATGATTTGGTAAATCTTGGTTTAAAGGATTTTGTGGATCTATTTTCCTATATTAGGAGAAATAATACCTTCATCAATTCAAGAATTTGATATTATAAATCTTATATAAATTTGATGAAATCTAGAAGTAATTTTTGGGAAGACAACCCCACATAGATTTTAATTAAAAATCTGAAAGGAATTCAGTAAAGTCCCAAATAGTTCATGGAATAAGAAATCCTCTTAATGAAGTGGTACATGTAGGAGAGTCTTTACATGGAAGAAGAACTAAGTCTATGATGATCTTTTAGTATGTAGAGAAAGTGAGGTGGTATGCAGAGAAAGTTAGTACACAAAGGAAGTCAGTACCAGAAAGGCAGTTTGTGGATGAGAATTTGGTCCGTAGTGAAGAAGCAGTACGCGTGTGTAGAAGTAAAGACAGTTCACAAATATGGTTTGTAAAGGTGCTATATGGTCATATTTTGAATAGGAGGTATGTGTAGGTGGTACATAGAGCACTCTAGTATGCGGAGGAAGAAGGCCAGTTCACAGAGGACATGTTTTTAAATCAATAGTACATGGAAAAGTAGATTTCATCTTCTGGGGAAAATAGGACTTCAACAAAGAATCTATCCATAATAAAGGATGCATTATTTAATACCAACCCATTGAAGAAAACTTCATGTTGATAAACTATGTTCATCTTCTTCCCAACATAGTGAGAAAGGGGGAGTCAATGGAAGTGATCTGAGGGACATAGTGTGATTTCCCTAAAAAATTGTAAAGGTATTGCGCCTAGAATAAAGCGACTGTGCTAAAATTTTATACTCCATAACTAGTGAAGATTGGTGGAATTTGGTATGACCAAAAACCTATCGGCATATGCTAGTTAGACGTATCCCTTAGTAGTGAACTAAATAAAATTGTTGTGTCTTATCTTTTCATGTGATTATTTGTTTTCTACACTTTCTCATCAGACATGTTTAATAGGTTCCTACAAATATGGGAACAAGATGCATAAGTTTTAAAAAAAAAGTTGACACCCTAATTCACCCCCCTATCAGGGTGTTCTAGAGTCCTTCACTTTATACTTTCCCTAGTGTCCTCAGAATGTGATGTGGTTGTGGACCAGGTGTTTGCAGGAAGGATGTGGTACGTGGCCTAGGTGTTTGTGGCCAGGTTGTGAATGTGGGGCTTGTGGAAGAGTGTGGTAGCATCAAGATGTTTTCCATTAGGGAAGAGTAGTTAACTATTTGGATGTGGTGTGAGTTAGCCATATATCAATGTGATTTTTATATTACTTTACTTGAATTGTGTTATTTGTGAGCATTCCATGGTGAGTTTGGGGGTGGATAGTATTCCTTGTTATGTTCTTTTGAGTTTCTGTTGCTTTCTCACAGGGGAATAAGTACTCTTCTCCCACTTTTTCACAAGTGACTTTGATTTTTCCATACCAAGTATAATTTTATGCTCACCCTCTATATATAAAACTATTTTGATGTTTATAGGGAGATCATGTGATCGTGACTGACCTTTCTAGATCAGACATTGGGGATAGTTTCTATGTCACTACTTGGTTTTATTTTGGTACTTACCTTGGAGTTTTCTTCATATTTTCTAGAAATTTTACTATAAACATGCTTTTGGGAAGGATTTAGGTTTATTTATATCTATGTATTGTAGTTGTTTCGAGGTTGATACATCTCATCTCTCAATATTGGTTACTATAAAAAGGGTAATGCCTCTCATGTTGTGAGATTTATATTCCCTTTTTGTTGTTTTCCAACCCGAAGCCTACTGGAGGAAGAACTCATGGGTTATTATCTCTCTTTCATATTAATGAAGGAAGGTATTGACATATTGATATCCCTTCCTTCATCTTTCAGAAGGAGGTCCATGATAGAATGGTATCAGATCTGATGGTTGAGAGATAAGATGATGTTTATAGTTAAGAAAAATGAGGATTGAATGGGTTAGTTGGGAAAAAATTTTAGGTGACCATTGTGCATTACATAGGCCAAGGAAAACCACCTAGAACATGAGATTTTAGGGCCCCCATGATCTGATGCAAGGACTATAAGCTTACCGAGCGACCATGTGAGGCTACATCGATTGTGGGGTAGAGACGCTAAGAAAGGTACATGCATCATGATTACTTGTTTTATTATTGTTTTGGGAGTTTTTAGGAAATTAAAATAAACATTATGTTAAAATGAATCCAAAATAAATTTCATACTACCCGAGCTTACGAATTCCTTGTTTAATTTTCAGATATGGCTTCTAGATGTCTCCCAAGTGTGGTATGAGCATTGGAGGGTCAGTAGGCTAACCTGATTGACCGATGTAGGATTGATCGAGAGGAGGAGGATGACCTATGGTAGAATAATCTTCATGATTTCCAGAAAATGACTCTAGGTAAGAATGAAGGTAGCATTTTAGACTTAGAGATTAAGAGTTGGCTAGAGGAGTTGAGCATGCACAGTTGCACACCACCGAGGTAGTAGTTCCAATATGGCCATAGATCATTTGAGGTATGATCAGTTTATTTAGAAGTCTTACTTGTGATTTTTTTGAATCAAGAGCTTCACAATCTTTTTTTCACCCTGTTTAGACCACGCCTTTGGACTAGATGTAGAGAGAATTTCCATACCTCTGGCATTAAGTACACCACTCGGAGGTCAGACCGGTTTGTTTGATGTTTTCTAGGGATGTATATTGTTGTTGGGGCCGCATCAGTCCAGTTGTGATCTCTTTATACTATTGATGCATCCATATGATACCATCCCTAGCATCGATTGATTCTTTTCAGTGCATGATGTTATTTACTACTTTCAGAGAAGAGTTGTGTTTTCAGATGTGTAAGGCCAACGTGTAGCTTTCGTTGGTGAGTGGAGCTGTTTGGTGGGAAATCGGCATATGGAGAATATTATTTTCTTATTAGACAATATGTTATTGGGATTGATTGATATTGAGATTGTGGAGTTTTTGAGAGTTTTCAGAGCGTTTCTGGATGTGTTCCATGAGTAGGTTGGGATTCTACTCCCTTTATGTGACATTGAGTTCAGAGTAGACTTACAGCCCTGTGCTCATCCGATCTCGATGGATCCTATAACGACCCAAACATTCATTAATTAAAATTCCTCTTGATTTAATTAAATGTCTTCTTATGGTTATATAAAATGTGAACTTTATTGGTTTTATGTTTCTGGATGTTAAAATACCGTTATAAATTGTGACCATTGCTAATATAGCCGTTGAACAGTGATCACATGACTAGTATAAATATCAGTCTTTAACAAATCCAATTGACTCCGAAAAAGGAAGTAATAGCCTCATCCAGTAGACTTGCCACATATGAAGCCCATTTTTTCAGAGCTCAGAAAGGATGCGGCATCATTGGGCTTCACTCTTGGCCAAGTCCAAGCCGTGCTTGAACACATTATGCTTGAGCAGAACTGACTATGGGAGTAGTGGAAGTTAATAGAGATTACAATTGGGGAGATGTTATCTGAGCCACCCCAAGAGCCTGTCACCATTGCACCCCTTTCCCTTTCATCTTATGTAGGTGTTATAACTATTTATGTAACAAAAACCTATCACTATGACTATGTACATTATTTTTGTATAAAGAATGTGTATTCAATTTTTTATTGTTACTTTGTAAATATTTTTTATAGCACAAATAGAATTATTATTTAATATTCAACTAAGAAATATATTTTGACGAATAAATGGATTTTTGAATTAAATAATATTTTACTATTATTATAAAATTAGTTTTTATAAAATATAAATTATCGTATAATTTTATGAATACAATTGTAATTTTTATTAAGGTTTGAAAGCTATTTTGGTCAAAACCCTTGAATTTTTGATAAATGTCAGTTTTTATTTTAAAAGTGAAAAGTCAAATATTTATAAAATTCTTTAGATAAAATGAATATTATTTTTGGAATCAGGATGTCGAAATTATGCAACAGTGAATTTTTCATAATTTTTTGAGAACCAAATTATTGGGTAAAAATTAAATACCGTTTAAATATATAATGTGTTTTATGACATCATAATGACCCAATAATTTTGTAATAAAATACAATAAATGATATGTTCTAAAAATATATGTTTTACCATTAAAATAATGTGATTTTAGGTTTTTTTATTTATTTTACAAAATTTTAGTGGACCTTCCAAGAGTTATAAAACATTTTCACTTTTTAAATGAATTTCCTTCAAAGGGTGGCTCACCTCCACATAAGGAACCCAATTATTTTAAGAAGTTTGGCCATTGGATTTATAAAATATTTTTTTCTACTCCCCTTTGGAAAAAACCATGGGCAAAAACCATGGTATGGTTTGTGGTTTTGATTAGTTTAATGTGAGGTGTCCCAAACCTAAATAATAAACAATTCCCTTTCTTTTCCTATATAAACCCACACAATCTCCCACTTCCTCTTCCATCAAAGCCTTTGGAGTTAAACCAAACCCTAATATCCTCTCTCTTTAATCCTTCCAAGGTTCCCCAATCTCCCAAGAAGCCTCTCTCAAGCCTCTCCCAAGGTTTTGGGATCACACTTCAAAGTAAGGGATTCCCACCTTTCTCTTTTTATCCAAGATTCATAATATTGTTATTCCATTTTATTTTCAATTAAAAATGTTGGGGTATGATTTCTCACCTTCCCCATGATTCCATATTTATGTTAGGATAATGGAAGGCCCTGTTCTCTCTCATTAATGCCTCCCATGTACACTCATTACCATGCCGAAATTCTGTAAGGGATTCCTCTCTCCTCTTTTACATCCAAGTACTTCTTTTGAATTATGCATGTAAATTCCATAACATTTGTTGGGACATGTATCTATATGACCCACTTACTATCCATTTCATGTAAATATGATGAGACACCCATTTCTATCTCATCAACCATTTTTATGAGTTCTTATTTAATGTCGTTATGCTGCTAAAATTGCACTATGATTTTCCAAGCCAATGTCATTATGTTGTGAATACAATGCCCATTTCTATATCAAGTTTATTCAACTTTATGAAAGTTTACTTATTGATTATAAATATTAATTTATTTATTCCACATCCCTTTATCTTGGAATAAATGATGATGATTGATTCCATATTCTATGATCCATGTGGCACACTTATGCATGAAATGAAATGTTTAAGAAGGTTGCGCACTGATAGCGCTCCAATGCATTGGGTAAAGTATAGTATCATGATAAATCATGTGAAATTATTGTTTACTCGTGATAATTTAAGTACAATGAGGGTTTACTCATGCTTCATGTGCAATGAGGGTTTACTCATGCTTCATGTGCATTGATCCTTGGCCCATGCTAATTCTATGTTAAGTGTTGTTGGTAAATTTCCATGTTATGGTTATCATGGTTTATCATGCCTTTATGATTATGTTTCTCTTGTGATCCATTGATATTCCTATTTACCAAAATGTATTGTATTCCACATGTTATTCCACATTTATTCCCTTAATGGGCTTTATAGCTCACCCTTTTCTTATGGATGTCCTTAGGTTATCCCATGCAATGCTAAGTACGTGGGAATGTAGTGGTCATGTAAAGGTAATTTTCAATAAAGATGTTGTATTTCATGTTTTAAGTTTTTATGTAATGATCCTAAGCCCCAAATACACTATACCTCCCTATCTTCTATGTTTTATCAAGTGAATTTTATGTAATAAATCATGTTTAATTTTGTAATAAAAAGTAGGGTTATTATAGATCCTTATGGAATAGATCATTATGTGTTGTTGGAGTTACAGATTTATATTGATGATATGATGAAGGAGGGTTTTATCTGACCCAGTGTGTCTCTATAGGGTGATCCGAGCTTATTTGTGAAGAAGGAAGACGATGAATGAGGCTGCGCATAGACTACCCAAGACTGAATCAGGTAACAGTCAAGAACCATTACCCTTTCCCAAGTATTGAAGATCTTTCTGACCAGTAGAGGTTTGAATGTTGGTTATATAAGATCTATCTACGGTCTGGGTATCACCAGTTAAGGGTGAAGGAGGGTGACCTTTCGATGACTGCTTTCTGGTTCAGGTATGAGCACTTCATGTTTGTGGTCATGTAGTTCGGCATTACGAACATACCATCCATGTTAATGGGGCTTAGGAACTCTATCTTATGTGAGTTTCTGGACCAGTTCGTAATTTTATTTATTGATTAAATACTGATCTACTCTAAGTCAGTGGAGGGGAACACCGAGCACATTATGACTATCTTGGTGGTTCATCGACGCAACCAGCTCTATGGCATTTTTTACAAGTATAAATTCTGGACACAAGAAGTGCACTTACTAATACATGGGTTGTCTCAGTAGGGGATAGTAGTGTATCTATCAAAATTTTAGGTGATTTTTTCTTGGACAACACCCAAGAATGTGGTGGTGGTTCGCAACTTCTTGAATATAGTAGGCTATTTCCTGAGATTCATACCCTACTTCTCTCAAGTTGTAGATCCATTGATGGATTTGACTAGGAATGACCATGCCTTTGTTTAGAGTGAGAAGTGTGAATTTTATTTCACCTATCTGAAGGGGAAGTTGGTCAGTGCCCTAGTACTTAGGTTTCCAGAGTAAGGGGTGATGTTTGATGTGTTATGTGATACCTCTAGTCTTGGATTAGGATGTGTGCTAATTCAGTAGTGAGTAGTTATCTCTTATGGGTCTATGAAGTTACATCTCCACAAATTTAACTATTCCACTGATGACTTGGATCTTTCAGTGGTCCAGTTTTCACTAATGTTTTGGCAGAATTACCTCATTGAGGAGAACTTTGTGGTCTTCATGGATCACAAGATATTGAGGTATATATTCTCATAGCAAGATTTTAACTCATTGAAATGGAGATGGATGGAGTTTCTCAAAGAATACAACTTTGAGATCTCTTACACCATAGTAAAATTGAATTTTGTAGGTGATGAATTGAGCATTAAGTCGTAGAGGGAAGTGGTTCAAGTATCTGCAGATTCTTGGAAGGAAATGGGGGAGTTGGATACCTTTCACCTAGATGCGGGGATAAGTAGTGGAATATTCTGTCTATTTCAGATGAAAATATATTCTTCTCTGAGGCGGAAGGTGGAGGAGTCTCAATGGGGAGACTCAAAATAATAGGTAATGTGTGATCGCATTGAACATGGTGATGCTTCAGAGGGATGGTTTAAGGATGGTCAGAATCAGATGTTGTTCTATGGGATGTTGTTCATCCTAGTGGCGATGAGTGAGGGAGTTCTATGTGATTTCAATAACTCACCCCTGGTGGTACACCTAGGAGTTTTAAGATGTACCAGGGATTTAGGGAGTAGTTTTGGGGGCCTGGGGTGAAGCGAGTTGTGGTAGAGTTTGTGGTAAAGTACCTAGTGTCTCAATAGGTGAAGGCTAAACACCATGTTCCTGGTGGACTATTTCAGCCCTTAGAAGTCCCAGAGTAGAAGTGGGATGACTTCTAAATTTTGTTTCCTTATATTGATACCCATGGATTTGGGAGGGTTCCATGTTATCTAGGTAGTGGTGGATTGACTAATGAAATCATCTCACTTCTTGGAAATTAATGATTTGAGTGCAGTGGATGTCTTGGAAAGATGGTATGTGGATGAAGTGGTGTGGATTCATGGGGTTCTGAGATCCATCATCTTAGATCAAGACACATGGATTACCTCACGATCATATAGGGGATTAAAATATGATTTTAGCACTTGGTTATGATTTATCACAGCTTTCCCCCCACAAACAGATGGGCAGATGGAGCGGACCATCGAGATGTTAGATGATATACTATGGGTGTGTGTTCTTAACTTCAGAGGATCATAGGTACGACACTTTCCCTTTGTAGAGTTTTCCTACAATAATAGTTATAACTCTACCATTGGCATGTAATAGTTCAAGGCCTTGTACGGGAGGCCATACTGTTCACCTGTGTGCTGGAAGAAGGTTAGAGAGATGGGTGTTCTTGGTCTGAAGATAGTTAAGATCATGATAGAGAAGGTTCTACTTATGAGTTAGAGGATGAAGGCAGCTTAGGACCGGTATAATTTATATGTCGATCGTTGGAAGAGGCCCTTGGATTCTTTGGTTAGATACCATGTGTTCTTGATGGTTTCCCTCAATGTGGGAAACAAAGGTTTGGTAAGGGAAACATGATTTCTCCTAGGTTAATCATACCTTTTGAGGTGTTGGGTTGAGTTGGTGAGGCGACATATCAGCTGGAATTTCCAACGTAGTTGGAATGGATCCATGACGTCTTCCACATATCCCATCTTCTTTAGTGACTACACGATTACTACCACATCATTGACTAGGGAGAGTTAGATATCAAGGACGATGCGACGTTCATGGAGTGGCTAGTGGAGATCCAAGATCATTGGGAGAAGGTTCTTTATGGATGGGAAATTCCCTTCGATTATGTGTTGTGGAGGCATGGTGGCCTGGAGAAGAGTACTTGGGAAAGGGAAACACAGATCCATGCCTAGTACCCAGAGTTGTTTTATGTTTTTATTGTGTGTTTTCCTTTGTGATGTAGTGCTTGAACCTTGTTTGTTATGGGTACAACTTAAATGATTCACATATAAATCTATTTTCCCCCTCCTCATCTGGATTTGTTCATTCCCCTCACCTTAATGAAATAATTTTTTACCATACACAATTTATTTAATTTTTCCCAAGCCATGTATCTTGTTTAGAGAACTGCGCAATTGAATTTATTCAAACAGTACAGAGGGCTTTAACTAAACAGAAACACACCCAGTACCTAGGGTCTTAGTGATTCACTGTGGGTTCACAAATTACCATTATACTCTAGTTCCAAAAGATTTATATGAAAACCATTTACATTGGCCCTCTAAGTTGATTAATTTTAATAATTAAAATAAGTGTAGTCCCCTAAGACCATGTTCAGACTTCTATCTCCTATGGTTATGATATCAACTACCCTAAAATGTATCCTATATCACTCTGAAAAATAATTCCTGAACCGAATATTCATAAATTCACTAAACATAATCACTTATAAATCATTCACCCTTATAAATTTTAGACTCAAAACTAATGTCAACTACCAGCAAGAAAATTGTTCTTAGACAAGACCCATTTGAGAAAGAGTGTAAACCCTAAAAAACTAAATTTTTGGGGGAATTTAGAAAAAAAATTACACATTTTTTTACAAAAAGTTTGAAGTAGTATTAAAAATTAATGGCCTTTCATTATTCATAATTTAGCTCAATCATTAATTGACCCTCTTCCCCACACATAAATCCCAACTTTGTCCCCAAAGTTGAATTTAAATGTGAAGAAGACAATAATTAGACTTTTATAACTCAAAAAAGATTTTCAATTTAAGCATATTTATTAAATGTTTAAATGGTCTTAATGAAGTTAAAATATATATGTGTTTTCCACAATAATCATTTTATATTACAACAAATTCACATGCATTATCATTTTAAGTAATGATTTTTTTTTCAATATTGTACAAAAAGTTGCATGTGAAGTATAAAAGCACACAGTGAATTAGGTGTAATAAAGTGGAGAAATTTCTTTAAAAAGGCTTTCAACAGAGTAGAAAAATGCATTCTAAACACCCTAAAAAGAAGCAAGAATCTATGGGTAAGTTCCCCCACATTAAATCTCATACAGTGAAGATTTAAACCAATGAGACTGAATTTTCAACTAGAGTCACATACAATTTTTTTCAAAATCATAGTAACTTGTAGTAGAATTTTTCAATATATCAATAATGAAACAAGTATATTCTCCAGAACACTAAATTTTCCATCAAACCAAAACCTGTAGCAAATGTTTACAGTAACAAATAATATGCAGAAATAACTTCTCTCACAAAAAATCATGCAGTAGAATTTCTTTCCAGTAGTAGAAGAATTATTTTTAACAACATTACACATAAATAGAAGAATTATTAAATCACCCCGTTGAGATGACTCACCGAAATTAGTGTATTGGTGACTCAAGTATACTATTCATGACTTATTAGATATTTTTTTAAAGTTTAAATTGAACAGAAAAATGGAAGAATAATTAAGAATAAAGTACCTCCTTGAATTAATGTTTATCATTTTGGCTTCATCATGGGAATTCCATTCCTTAATGACACCAACAACATCATTTGCTAAAAAATACAGACCTGGAAGACCAAGAAAAAAAATCAGCAAGAATTGGGCATAAAATAGTGAAAGAAATCAAAACATTATTAAAATAAAAATAAGGAAAAAAATAAAAATAATTAAAAACATGGGTTGACTCCCACGTAACACTGAGTTTTATGTCCTCAGTTATACATTATTCGGGATCAGTTCTCAAGCACTGTGAAGGAATCCAAGCCCTTTGGTTGTCCCTCAATATACAGCTTAACTCACTGCCCATTCAATAGAATGGGTTTATTATCTTCACCAACTGTCTCAACAACTCCATTCTTTAAAACTCTAAAAATAGTAAAAGGTCTAGACCACTTGGACTTATGCTTTCTAGGAAATAGTTTGAGTCTTGAATTAAAGAGAAGTAAATTCTAACCAAGTTTAAATTCATTGTTGTTTATGACAGAATCATGAAAGATCTTAGTCCTCTCTTTATATATCCTTGAATTATCATAAGACTCTCTCCTAATTTCATCTAACTTACTCAGATCAAGTAATATTCTCTCAATATCACTCTTAAAATAATAATTTAAAGCCTTGACTACCTAATAGGTCTTATGTTTAAAATCTATAGGTAAATGAAAACATTTTCCAAATAAAATCATATATGGAGACATATATATTGGGCTCTTAAAATCTATTCTATATGCCCCTAAAACTTCATCCAATTTAAGAGACCGACCTTTTCTAGAATGTGAGGTAGTTTTCTTAAGAATCTATTTCAATTCCCTGTTAAAAATCTCCACCCATACACTAAACCATGGATGATAAGTAGTTCTAGTCTGATGAATTCAACCATTAATTTACTTATTTATTATAAAGCTTAATTTATGTATTCCACATACCATTATCTTGGAATAAATGATGATGATTGATTCCATGTTGTATGATCCATGTGGCACACTTATGCATGAAATGAAATGTTTAGGAAGGTTGCGCCCTGATAGCGCTCCAATGCATTGGGTAAAGTATAGTATCATGATAATTCATGTGCAATGAGTGTTTAGACATGATAGTTTAAGTGAAATGAGGGTTTACTCGTGCTTTATGTGCAATGAGGGTTTACTCATGCTCCATGTGCAATGAGCCTTCGCTCATGCTAATTAGTGTTATTGGCACATTTCCATGTTATGAATATCATGGTTTATCATGCCTTTATGTTTATATTTCTCTTGTGCTCCATTGATATTCCTATTGACTAACATGTATTGTATTAGTCATGTTATTCCATGTTTATTCCCTTACTGGGCTTTATAGCTCACTCTTTTCTTATGCATGTGCTCAGGTTATCCCATGAAATGCTAAGTACGTGGGAATGTAGTGGTCATGTAAAGGTAGTTTTCAATAAATATTTTGTATTTCATTTTTTAAGTTGTTATGTAATGCTCTTAAGCCCCAAATACACTATACCTCTCTATCTTCTATGTTTTATCAAGTGAAGGTTATGTAATAAATCATGTTTTAGTTTGTAATAAAAAAGCAGGGTTGATATAGATCCTTATGGAATTACTCCTTCTATGTTGTTAGAGTTGCAGATTTATATTGATGATTTGATGAAGAAGGGTTTTATCTGACCTAGTGTGTCTCTATGGGGTGATCCGATCTTATTTGTGAAGAAAGAAGACGATGGATGAGGTTGTGCATAGACTACCAGACACTGAATTAGGTAACGGTCAAGAACCTTTACCCTTTCCCAAGTATTGAAGATCTTTCTGACTAGAAGAGGGTACAAGGTTGGTTTTATAAGATCTGTCTACAGTCTGGGTATCACCAATTAAGGGTCAAGGAGGGTGACATTTTGATGACTTCTTTCTGGTTCAGGTATGAGCACTTAGAGTTTGTGGTCATGTAGTTCATCATTATGAACATGCCATCCATGTTCACGGGGCCTAGGAACTTTATCTTCCGTGAGTTTCTGGACCTGTTAGTCATTGTATTTATTGATGAAATTCTGATCTACTCGAAGTCTGTAAGAACCCAGTTCTTATTTTTGGGATATGGGTTTCTTCTTTTATCTTTTACTTAAGTTCTTTTTATAAAATAAAGAAAATTGGGAAAAATCCCAAATTTTGGAAAGTACACGTCATGTACTTTTCCACACATCGTGTACTTTTGGCTGTGTGGGAAGAGTACATAGTGCGTGTAGCCATGGAGGCAACGAAGGGTGTAAAGACCGACTAAACTCCATGTAGTGGTCCCTTACACGCAGTGTAGTCAGTCGACAGATGAATAGTAAGGCACTAGACAACTGTGCGACAGAACACGCCATGTAGTCATGTCGGCAGGTGAACAGTGCCATGCTAGCGGGAAACCGCCATTGGAACAATTAAAAAATGGGAAGTACACGTCGTGTACTCGGAAGTACATGCCATTTTATTTGTTTTTTCCGCTTAAAATGGGCAGTAGCCTCCCCTGTTCACAAGGAAGGCTTAGAATGGGAAGAGGCCCCGGGAGAGAAATGCCAGAGCTTTGGAGATCCGCTGAGCGCACGTCGGGAATATGATTCCACCTCCGTCGATCTCGTTGGAACCACACGGTTACAACCTCTCAT
Source organism: Viscum album (assembly GCA_963277665.1). Taxonomy (NCBI): domain Eukaryota; kingdom Viridiplantae; phylum Streptophyta; class Magnoliopsida; order Santalales; family Viscaceae; genus Viscum; species Viscum album. The sequence continues at coordinate 296,130,734 of OY728137.1, read as the reverse complement.
CTCCTGGTGTAGTTCTTGTTGAGTATTACTCTAATGGAAGTTATTTGGGTTTGAACGTGTTTTCTTTCACCTCAGATATACCTCGTTCTAGGACGATTCATGGAACATCGTTCGAGTATACTGATCAGGGGCGTTAAAGGTAGGTGGCTTGGTGTTTAATTTCCAACTGTTGTTCATTTTGTGTGAATTGTTGTGCCACGAACCCATGTTGGGGTATCGTGTGGCTGATTCCTTGTCTATTTTAAATACCTTGAATTGAATAGGTAATTAATTATGATAATAAATTTCTTTTTGGGATTGTTGCTTGGATCCAGGACCACCCCCGGGGGTGCGTTCCTCTGTTTAGCCATTTGGCTAGGATACCTGAGGGTATGCCTTTAAAGTAATGATAGTAGAATTAACTTGAGAGGAATTTCTTGTGTAGAATTTCTTGTTTACTTTTTGTTTACATGTTTGGCATGGACCGATTACTTGTTTTAGCCAGAGGGAAGTGTTGTGATTCGCTTGTGGGCACTGTACTATTTAGCTTGTTGGAAACTTCTTTCTTGCCTGTGGGCAGTTGATTCTGTTCCTGTGGGCGACACTTCTTGCGCCCATGAGCAATATCCGTATGCCTGTGGGAAGATTCTTGTGTTTGGATTCTCTTTACCTAAGGGTAGGTGTTTACGTGTCTAAGGACATTGGCTGTTTACTTAGAATATTCACTATGGTGATATTTTAAGTTGAATGATTAAATGGAAATGTAAATGGAAATATAACTGGTTAAGTTAGTTACTTTTATGTACTGCTTACTTTATTTCATTTTACTACTGCACAATGTTGTTTCATGTTTTCACACAGTTGGGCACGGGCCTTTGGTGGGTGCCTACTGGGATTTATTTCTCACACCCTGTTTGGGTCATCCTTTTTGGCCCAAACAGATTATATTGCTTCAGGTTTGGATAGGGGAAAGGGTCCCTATATAGGTACTTGATTTCCACTGAGGAGTAGGGGAGCATGGGACCGGGCTTAGGCTTGCGATGCTGCTGGCTGTTTTGTTTTGTTTTGCTGTACTCTGTATTGTACTATACGGTATTGTTATGTAGCATGTTCTGGCTGTTTTCATAGAACTTGAGGCATGTTTCATCAACATTATATATGAAATTTGGTTGGGTTTAATATAGTTGTTTATCTTAAAAGTGTACGGTTTATTGTTTCTACTGTTGTTGTATGTTTTATCTTGTATTCCGCTGCGCTACACTTTGACAAATGAGGGAATAGTTTCCCCACTATCAGACCTGGGCCCTCTCTGCTAGTCAGAAGCCTCTGCCGTTTGGGGAAATGCACTTGAGGTCACATGGTGAACCAGGTTCGGGGCACCCATGGAGTGGTGCCCGGAACCGGGACATTACAAAGTGGTATCAAAGGGGTTCTTTTCTTTGACTTACTATTTGGAGCCTTAGTCAGGGATAGGATGAACTGGTAGTTGGTAATAAGCTGTGCCCGGGTGTAGCTAACCCGTGTACATGGAAAATCCAATTTACCTCATGTTGCAATTTTTCTGATTTTGAGATTTTACAGTTGAATTGATTTTCACTGAAGGGTGACACACTTGTATTGTGCTGTTTTTATTTTATTAATGGGTTCTATTTAGTTGCAACCCGATGAGATGAGGGTATTCCAACTCATGCATCATTTAGGCACATGCTAGAAATCACATGCCATGCATAGTTCCATGCCATGAAGGTGCATTTGGAATTGCATGTTGTTGTGATAGTTGTCGTGCTAGAAAATCATACTGTTGTGATAACTTCTTGATAAATACCTTCTATGTGATAGGGTATTTTGGTGTGAGCCTGTTTATAGAGTGGATTCCAAGATTTGGTTTTTGGGGATTATGGCCCCCCATTGACTGGAATTTGGAAGATCATTGACCATTTATTTTGTTATAACACAGATAAGATGCTAAACTTTGATTCGTGGGGAGTATGGTCCCTCACGGATCGGAATTTGGAACATAGGTGTTGTTTTTCAATGTTTTCTGGGTTTTGGGGAAGTTTCAGAGGCATACTGTCCGGAAACCCAGTATACACGTCGTGTAGTACTTAAGCACGCCATGTATGTTCTTCTGTTCGGGAAGAAAAGTAAACTTTTTGAGTACACGCCATGTACCATGAGTACACGCCTTGTAGTCTCATCCCATGTCACAAACCGTGTGGGCGGTGACACGGGGAAGGGAAGAGCTTGGGGCGAACACTTCATGTAGTGTTGACCCAGAGTCCTCCCGTGTACCTAACAAACACGGATGGAGGAGACCTTAAGATATAAATCCGTGTCCACAATGGAACACGCCGTGTAGTCTGATCTGGGATCCGGCCGTGTAACTAAAAACACGGGTCGATGTAATCTATTCGTGTACACTCTGTGTGTATATGGAACACGCCGTGTAGTGTGAGCCATGTGTCCGGCCGTGTAACTAACAACACGGGTCGGCAGAGCTCATCTAGAACACACCGTGTACCTGTGGGACACGTCGTGTAGTCTTGTCCGGGGACAGACCGTGTGGAGTTAGCCATGTGGCTGGGGAGACGGAGTGGTGTACATGCCATGTACGGGTGTAACACGCCATGTAGTATCAAGCCGAGTAGTTATCGGTGTCACAAATGACAGGGACAGTTGGAAAAATTTCACCATACACACCGTGTGGGTATATACACGCCGTGTAGTTCTTGTTAAATGGGAGCTGTGTAGCTTAGCCCTGTATAAGGACCCGGGCAGGGGAAGAGAAGTCAAGTACATGCCGTTTAGTCAGTATACACGTAGTGTAGTCTTGTTTTTCAATTTATGAATGCCTTCTTCCTCCTGTTTCCTTTTTGGTTTTCTTTATTTTCGGTCTCTAATAATCTTGTTCTAAGGCGTGCATTTGACCTTGTAGTTTCATGCCACCGAGATGACCGTGTGTTGTTCTCTAGGAGAGCTACAATGATTATACTCCGGAGATAGTGGGCCATGGGCTACCAGTTGATCCTCCAGCAGAGCTAGATGTGGCGCCAGCTGTTATACCGGACACAGGCGCGGAGGCGCAATTTCGTGAAGGATTTATGCGGTTCATGCAGAACTTTTAGGGAGCACCGCCGACTTCCACATCTATGGCTGAGCTTACTCGTATATTTCAGCAGTAGCATCCGCCTAAGTTTTCAGGGGATGGAAGACCATAGGCTGTGGAGTCTTGGCAAGGATCAATGCAGACTATCTTCGAGTATCTTGAGACGCCTCCAGGGCGGAGGGTCAAGCTCGTGATGTACATGCTGCGTGATTCTGCCAAGAGGTGGTGGGATGTTTCCACCCAGTCAGAGAATCACTAAGACATGGCATGGGAATATTTTCACGCAGTCTTCTATGACTTCTTCTTCCCAGAGACGCTGAGGGTATATAGAGCTCGAGAGTTCATGAATTTGCAGCAGGGTGCTATGTCAGTGATGGACTATTCTGCTCGCTTTACCAAGATTCAGCGTTTTGCGCCCGTTTTGGTGGGTGATGAGATGTTGAGGGCCATGCGCTTTGAGGATGGTCTCCGATATGAAATACAAGCGCTGGTGAATGTTTTCAGGTTGCCTTTAGTACATGCTATTGTGAACCAGGCACCGATTACAGGGAGGAACCTACAGGAAGTTAGTGGTGTGGGCTAGGGCGGTTCAGCCCCAGTTTATGGTACTATTTCTACTGGTAGGAGGAAAAGACAAATTGACTTCTATGAGGGTGGAAGTACCATCCAGAAGACTGCTTCAGGTGGCCAGGTCGTGTGCTACTAGTGTGGTAGAGAGGGGCACAAGAGGCCACAGTGTCCATGAGATCCATTGGAGTGCTGATCTTGCGGCAGGATGGGTCATCTACAATGCTTTTGTAGGGAGTTTTAACCAGTGGCTAGTGAGAGGGGTTCTGTGAAGACTCCGCACGCGGGAGTAGGACTAGTGGCTTCTTACTAGTCAAGGAACTGGAATACGTCAGGGCGTGCATGCAGAGATGGTGTTCATGGCCGTGGTTTCCAGACACCAGGATCTCAGAGGCAGCAGGGCGAGACAACTCAGGGTATCCAGGCTGTGTTGCAGGGCCGCGACACTGGGCATGCATATGCAGTGCAACAGACCCAGCAGGGGTAGGATCCCGGACCTTCTACTGTCAGAGGTACTATTCTAGTAGCTTCTGTTTTATCTTCAGTACTTTTTGATACGAGTGCTACACATAGTTTTATATGTCTGCCTATTGTGGAGAGCCTTGGGCTCGGTGTTTCTACTTATTATGATATCATGACGCTAGACACTCTGTCGGGTACTAGGGCGGCTGGTGTGCATCAGTGCAAGGAGTGCCCCTGGAGGTTGGTGGGTGTCACATCCTTTGGGACCTCTATGTATTAGAGGTTAAAGCTTATGACGTCATTCTCGGGATGAAATGGTCGGTTCCCTTTAGAGCCTTTGTAGACTACTATCGTCGCAGGGTGAGGTTCACGTCACCAGAGGGCGGAGAGTTTCTATACAAGGGCGAATGGGATGTTCAGGAGAGTCGAGATAGACCAGAGCATCATGGGTGAGGTGGAGTCACAGCCCAGATGGCGAGTTTATATCTGGATGATCAGGGTACTTGTCAGACAGTTTCCCTCCAGTGGTTGATTGTTTCAGGGATGTCTTCCGAGATGATTTTTTGGGTCTACCTCCGGAGCGAGATGTGGATTTCTCTATTGATCTTGTGCCAGGGGCATCACCAGTGTCCATTCCTCCTTATAGGATGACTACACCTAAGTTGCAGGAGCTCAAGAGGCAGTTAGAGGAGTTAAAGGCAAAGGGTTTCATTCGACCCAGTACTTCTCCGTGGGGTTCTTCGTTCCTTTTTGCGAAGAAGGCGGATGGTACCCTCATACTCTGTGTGGATTATCGGAAGCTGAACTAGTTGACGGTTAAGAACCGATATCCCTTTCCAAGGATTGATGATCTTTTCGATCAACTTCATGGAGCATGATTGTTCTCAAAGATTGAATTGAGATCAGGATATCATCAGTTGCGTGTTATACCATATGATATAACTCTCACAGCTTTCATAAGTAGGTATGGTCTATAAGAGTATACGGTTATGCCGTTCGGACTCATGAACGTGCCTGTAGTTTTCATGGCTCCAATGAATTGTGTGTTCCATCCTTATCTGGACTCTTTTGTGGTAGTATTCATGGACGATATCTTGGTGTAATCTCACACTCGACACGACCATGACACCCATCTTGAGATCATATTGAGTACACTGAGAGAGCATCCACTATATGCTAAGCTCTCAAAGTGCCACTTTTGGATGGACCAGATTCACTTCCTGTGTCATATCATCTCAGAGGCAGGAGTTGTAGTAGACCCAGAGAAGGTAGGAGAAGTAGTTTCCTGGGAGCATCCCAAGATCGTGTTTGAGATATGAATTTTCTTAGGGCCGGATGGTTACTACAGATGCTTCATACAGGACTTATCCCGCTTAGCAGAACCATTGACAGGTTTTACTAAGAATGGTGTGAAGTTCTTTTGGTAATAAGCTTGCGAGCTAGCCTTTCAGGACTTGAAAGGAAGGTTGACTTCAGCACCGATCCTGATACTCCCAGAGTAGGGAAAGAGCTATAGAGTTTACTGTGATGCATCAGGTATTGGGTTGGTAGTAGTGTTGATGCAGGTCGATCGAGTTGTTGCATACGAGTCTCGGCAGTTGAGGCCACATGAGAGGAATTACCTGACGCATGATCTCAATTTGGCTGCAGTTGTGCATGCGTTGTGCGGTTGGAGACATTATATATTGGGAGAATGTTTTGTGGTCTTCACCAATCACAAAAGTCTCAAGTACATATTTACCCAGCGTGAATTGAACCTAAGATATTGAAGGTGGGTTGAATACCTTCAGTCCTTCGAATTCGAGCTTGCCTATACAGCTGGTAAAGGTAATGCTGTAGCTGATACACTCAGTTGGATGACTCAGATACAGGCAGTGCAAGAGGTCAGTGGTGAATGGAAGCTTATGGATTTGTTCTCTAAGATGTATTTGGAGGTGCACAACAGTCTGGGGAAGACCTATCTTTCATATTTAGCCGTGACCTCTACCCTCCTGGATAGAGTGAGGATGAGACAACTATCTGATTCAGAAGGTCTAGTTCTACGGGAGTCGGTGACCAGTGAGGACCGTTCTCCTGGTTGGACGATAAGCGATGATGAAGTTTTTCATTTCCATGGATGAGTATGGGTTTCAGGGGATATACGCGAGGAGATGATGTGGGAGTTTCATGCTTCAGCTTGGGAAGTTCATCCCGGAGTTACGAAGATGTACCGAGACTTGAGATGTCAGTACTGGTGGCCGGGTATGAAGAGTGATGTAGCTAGTTTTGTTATGAGGTGTTCCACCTATCAACAGGTGAAGGCGGAGAATCAGAGACCAGCTGGACTGTTACAACAGTTACCCATCCCAGAGTGGAAATGGGATGATTTCACGATGGACTTTGTGACTGGCTTGCCGAGGTCACCTTGAGGAAATGATGTCATGTGGGTTGTTGTGGACAGACTCACGAACGTAGATCACTTTTTTCCAATCAAGGAGACCTTCGGTGTTGACGAGCTCAGAAGCTTGTATATCTGAGAGATCGTACGTATTCATAGGGTCCCTCATTCTATAATTTCTTATAGGGACGCCCGTTTTACTTCTCATTTCTGGAAGAGTTTTCAGTGGGAACTAGGTACACAGGTGCTTCTGAGCACAGCTTACCACCCTCAGACCAATGGCCAGTCAGAGCGTACGATACAGGTGCTTGAGGACATGCTGCGTGCATGCATCCTAGACTTCAGGGGATCTTGAGAGAAGCATATACACCTAGTCGTGTTTTCCTATAATAACAATTTTCAGGAAACTATTAAGATTGAACCATATGAGGCTTTATATGGAAGGCCATTCTGATCACCCTTGTGCTGGGTAGAGGCAGGTGAGGCTGCTTTACTGGGACCACGTCTCGTCCAGGAGACTTCTGAGCAGGTCTAGTTAATTCAGAAGCGGATGGATACCATATAGTCTTTTTAGAAATCATATTCTGATCACCGCAGACGACATTTAGAGTTTGTGGTCGGGGATCAGGTTTTCTTGCATGTTTCGCCGAGGTTGGGACATAGACGGATCAGGAGATAGGGTAAACTTTTACCGAGGTATGTGGGGCCATTTTAGATTCTGGAGAGAGTCAGGCTGATTGCCTATCGGTTGCAGTTACCACAGAGGTACCAGGCCATGCACGACGTCTTCCATGTATCTCAGTTGCGCCGCTATCTTTCAGACCCGTCTCACGTTTTTCATCCCGAGTTAAGGGTCAAGGAGGGTGATATTGTGATGACTTCTTTCTGGTTCAGGTATGAGCACTTCAAGTTCATGGTCATGTATTTCTTCATTATGAACATGCCATCCATGTTTAGGGGGCCTAGGAAATATGTCTTCTGTGAGTTTCTGGACCTGTTAGTCATTGTATTTATTGATGAAATTCTGATCTACTCGGAGTCTGTAAGAACCCGCTTCTTAGTTTTGGGGTACGGGTTTCTTCTTTTCTCTTTTCCTTAAGTGTTTTTTAGAAAATAAGGAAAATGGGTAAAAATACCAAATTTTTGAAAGTACACGCCGTGTACTTTTCCACACGCCGTGTACTTTTGGCCGTGTGGGAAGAGTACATAGGGCGTGTAGCCATGGCGGCAACGAAGGGTGTAAAGACTGACTACATGACGTGTAGTGGTCTGTTACACGCCGTGTAGTTAGTCGGCAGACGAATAGTAAGGCACTGGCCAGCTGTGTGACAGAACACGTCGTGTACTCAAAGAGACACTCCGTGTAGTCATGTAGGCAGGTGAATAGTGCCACGCTGGCGGGAAACCGCCAGAGGAACAGTTAAAAAATAGGAAGTACACGTTGTGTACTTTTTTTTCCTCTTAAAATGGGCAGTAGCCTCCCCTGTTCACAGGGAAGGCTTAGAACGGGAAGAGGGCTCGGGAGAGGAAGGCCGGAGCTTTGGAGATCTTCCGAGCGCACGTCGGGAATCCAATTATGCCTCTGTCGATCTCATTGGAACCGCGTGGGTAAGCCCTCTCATCTTCTGGCGTAGTTCTTGCCAATTATTCCTTTAATAGAAGTTATTTGGGTTTGAACGAGTTTTCATTCACCTCAGATCTACCTCGTTCTAGGATTATTCAGGGAACGTCATTTGAGTATACTGATCAGGGGCGTTAAAGGTAGGTGTCTTGGTGTTTAATTTCCAACTGTTGTGCGTTTTGTGTGAATTTTTGTGCCACGAACCCATGTTGGTGTATCGTGTGGCCGAGGCCTTGGCTATTTTAAATACCTAGAATTGAATAGGCAATTAATTGTGATACTAAAATGATATTTGGGATCATTGCTTGGATCCAGGACCACCCCCAGGGGTGCGTTCCTCTATTTAGCCATTTGGCAAGGATACCCGATGGTATGTATTTAAAGTAATGATAGTAGAATTGCTTTGAGAGGAATTTCTTGTGTAGAATTGCTTGTGTAATGATTGTTTACATGTTGGGCATGTCCTGGTTACCTATTTTAGCCTGAGGGCTGTGTTGTGGTTCGCCTATGGGCACTGTACTATTTAGCCTGTGGTAAACTTCTTTCGTGCCTGTGAGCAGTTGATTCTGTGCCTCTGGGCGACACTTCATGCGCCCGTGGGAAATATCCATATGCCTATGGGAAAATTCTTTTGTTTGGATTCTCTTTAACTGAGGGTAGGGGATTACGTGTCTGAGGACATTGGCTATTTACTTAGAATATTCAATGTGGTGATATTTTAAATTGAATGATTAAATGGAAATTTAAATGGCAATATAACTGGTTAAGTTAGTTACTTTTAAGTATTGCATACTTTATTTCATTTTAATACTGCACACTGTTGTTTCATTTTTACACATAATTGGGCACGGGCCTTTGGTGGGTGCCTACTGGGATTTATTTCTCACACCCTGTTTGGGTCATCATTTTTATCCGAAACAGATTATATTACTGCAGGTGTGGATAGGGGAAAGGGTCCCTATACAGGTACTTGATTTCCGCTGAGGATTAGGGGAGCATGGGACCGGTCTTAGGCTCATGATGCTACTGGCTATTTTTCTTTGTTTTGTTTCACTATGTATTGTACTGTACGGTATTTATGTGTAACATGTTCTGGATATTTTGTTAGAACTTGAGGCATGTTGCATCAACATTATATATGACTAGTAGTTGTGTTTAATGAAGTTGTTTATCTTAAAAGTGTATGGTTTATTGTTTCCACTGTTATTGTATGTTTTATCTTGTATTCTACTACGCTACACTTTGACAAATGAGGGCATAGTTCCCCCAATATCAGACCTGGGCCCTCACTGCAAGTCAGCAGCCTCTGGCGTTTGGGGAAATGCGCTTGAGGTCACGTGGAGAACCGGGTTCGGGTAACTCATGGAGTGGTACCTGGAACCAGGACGTTACAAAGTCATTGGAGGGGAACACCGAGCACCTCAGGACTATCTTGGTGGTTCATCGACGCCACCATCTCTATGAGAATTTTCCAAGTGTAATTTCTAGACACAAGAGGTGCACTTACAAGGAAATGTGCTATGTTAGTAGAGGATAGCCATGTATATGTCAAAATTTAAGGTTATTTTTTCTTGGACAGCACCCAAGAATCACTACTACAAAAACGGGCAAGGGAAGCGCCACCTTATATCAGCGCTATGAAAAAACCGCTGATAAAGACACCCTTTATCAGTGCTTTTCTAGTGCTGATAGAGGTACTTTTTTTTTCAGAGCTAGAAAAGTGCTCATAAAGAACTCCTCTATCTGTGCTAAAATTTTAGAGCTGATAAAGAATCCCTTTATCAGCGCTAAAATTTTAGCGTGGATAAAGGGTAACCGTTATCAGTGCTAAAAAAGCGTTGATAAAAGACCCTTTATCAGTGCTAGAAAAGCGCTGATAAAGAATACCTCTATCAGTGCTAAAATTTTAGCGCTGATACAGGAAGGATTTATCAGTGCTTTTTTAGCGCTGATAAAGAGGACCATTATCAGCCCTAAAAAAGCACTGTTAAAGGATACCTTTATCAGTGCTAAAATTTTAGCACTGATAAAGGTAGTCTTTGTCAGGGCTTTGTTAGTGCTGATAAAACCGTAATCCATTTTTTTTATAAAGTCAGTCGCACAATGCACTCATTTTATCGTGACCTAAATCTCTCATGGTACTGGAACCCTGCGACCCCCCTCCACTGCCCGCTAAGCTTCACATTGCCGAACCTCCACCGCCCTCGAGCTTCTCGTTGCCGGACCTCCGCCGCCTGCTGAGCTTCTTGTTGCCGTACCTCCTCCACCATGAAGCTCCGCTTTGTCGGACCTCCGCCGCCCGCTGAGATTCATGTTGCTGGACCTCCGCTTCCCTTGAGCTTCACGTTGCCAGTCCTCCACTGCCTGCTGAGCTTCGTGTGCCGGACCTCCGCCGCCCTTCGAGCTTCGCTTTGCACGGTCTGAAAAATCTATGAACCCCCTTGTAGTGGCTTATCCTAGGATTAATGGTTTATTTCGACCAATGACATGATTTTCCCTAACAATGATCCAACCGTGAACACCGCCCCAAAACCACCAAAATTTCTCAAAATTCACTCAAAAAATATTTAGATAATCTCCAAATATAAGGGGACCAAAACAAGGTTCTAGATATACCTGAAATAAGTTAATGATATGTTTAAGGCATGTTTTCTAAATCATTTTTTGATTTTGGGATTTTACTATTAATGATTGTGATGAATACTTTGCTTTATGTTTGGTAGTTGGTACATGGGAGACCTTAGATTTGTGAGTAATCAAATGGGTTCTACTCTAGTTATCCATGAGGTGATCAATTGAGTCTATTTTTGATGTCCCCAAGAGGCCTCATTTATATTGATTTTCTGGTCACATAATCGGGTGGTGTTCCGTGATTGAGTCAATTTCGATTAGAACCTATAGGTTAGATATCATCCTATGTTTCTCCAATTAAAATTAGTTCCTTTCCCATAATTATTTAAAGGGATGATTTTGTGATTATGAGTTACTCCTATTGATTACCTTTATTATTTAATTTTTCTACAATTTAGTTTTTATCTAACCTTTATTATTTATTTTTTCTTTTATCATTACTCCATTATTCTAGTATTTTCTATTAGTATAGTTTTTTTACTGTAAATAAAAATGTGTAATCTTTGGGGAATGTTTGACATGGGTTGATTTTCTTTAAAATGGTTTTCTTAATATGTGTGTTGTTCTTTTTATAAAACTAGATTAAGTTAGGAAAGTAGAATTCCTTGTGAATTTTTTTCATTTATAAAAAATGAAATATATATTTTAAAAAATGGTTGACCAAAATGTTTCGTTTTTTAATAGATTGAATGCAATTTTTTAATAGATGGAGTGCATCCTTGAGTGAGAGAAAAACTTGTTTTCATTGATGGAAGTGTTGAGGTAGTTTAATGAGTGAGCTGAGCCAATGGTATATAATTTTTTAGACTCTTGATATCCCATGATATTAAATGGGAATCAATCCTTATTTAGTTCTTCAACATGGTGTGGTAAGTGATCGGCATCAGAAAGAGGGATGCATCTCGGTTGAAGGATAAATTCATTTCAATGTTTTATATCATAAAATAGGGACATGAACCATGTTTTTTAACTACATGCAATGATAACATTGGACACACATTTTAATATCTTGTGATTAGGATTATGATAATGTATTTTAAGGTTGAATATATTTTTCCAAAATGTCGTACGGTTTCATATCTTGCAACTAGAACATATAGTGAGGGTGAGGTGAATTTTCCATCCATAGAGTCCCTACACCATGTGACATATGGGTAGAGGATGAAAAAGGTTTAAGTTCATGATTCATGGACCAAAGGGGGTGTGTCCCAGAATTTTTGGCGTGTCCTACAAGAATAACAACCTGATGTGAAAAGGGGCTTGTGGCAGCTCAACACCACACAAAACAACATATAACTAGGATGTTGTATTTTTAGCTCAAATCCATATATCTTAGACTAAAGGGATGGTTTATTCATTTAAAATATCTCTTGAGAAACCTAGTATTGGTGGAAAGATTGATATGCTCATCATCAATGGAGATCAATGAGTTTACACTATCAGAGTGAAGTTTATGAAAAATTTTGGGTCCTTCACACTTGGATTCTAGTTTCACTAGATTCCCCCTATGTATCATCAATTCCCTTAGATCCAACACCATGTCACCATAAAGTATGTAATGAAGGATAAACTTTTTCTTTTAGGACAAAACCATCCGGTTCTAATGCATTTCTAGGTCATCCAATGCTTGAACCCTATTTTCTTTGAGGGGTTCCCCCATTCTTTACTTCATGCTATCTAAGTGACTTTGTCTGGCAGTGCACTTGAATGGCATGATGCCCAGACCACAAAGCTTTCTAGCCTTGCCATCCCTACCTCCATATCTTTCCTTCTCCCTCACTGAGGTTACTGACTGCTTCTCTATAGTGGCCAAGCCCCTTCCTAGTAGTGTTTGTTCTGTCTCCCTTGGATCTGAGCCTGTCATCCATCTCCAAATACTTATTTATATAGAGATAACTCCCTCACCATCCCCCAAGTTTCATTACCCATCTTTCCCCTACCCCTTTGGATCCTCATCTCCCACTCATATGAAGCTTACCAACAAGAAGGGATCATGAACATGTTCAAAATCAAGGGACCTCAATGAGAGATCATCCTCCCACTTCAATAAGGCTACTAGATCTAGATCCAATGCCAGAGCCCTATCCTACCCATCATTATTATCTTCATATGTAATGCTCATGGTCTTAGTTCCCATGTTAAATCTAACCTCCTCACTATAGAAACAAAAAATCATAATGTCATTGTTTTTGTTGTCAAATAACACAATAAACCCTATAATAATCATAGAATTCTCCTAGAAGATTAAGTTGCATGGATTTCTACACTCTGACCCCTCAAATAGACAAAAATGGGTATTTTGGCACAATAAATATGTTGTTGAGACTGTTCATGATTGAAATCAATTCATCACTACCAAGGTGTCCAACGGTGACACATCCTTCTTTATGACTTTTGTTTTTGGAAGGTATGACCCTCTTCAATGGGAATCTCTATGGAGTGAACAAAATACCTTTGATCCCGGCCACCATCCATTGTTTATTGTGGGTGACATTAATTTCATTTCCAACCCAAAGGAAAGGAAAGGTAGAAGCCCATTCCAAAGGAAGGCCATCATGGAGTTTGTTCAGTTCATGGCTGGGAAGGGCCTCATTGATCTCAGCTTATTAGGTGACAGTTTCACCTGGTGCAACAACTGCAGGGGCCATCACCGCTTGTGGAGTCTATTGGATAGGTTTCTAGACAACATGAAATCCAATAACCTACTCTCAAATACCATGTTTTTCCATCTTTCTTGATGTATTTTGATTCACTCCCCCCTCTTGGTTTCCATTTCTTCTTGGCGTGATCACCAAGAATGGTTTCACTTCCACCAGCAGCAGGTTAACATACTAGGGTACCAGGACATGGTTTGTGAAATATGGAATGAACCCTTGTAAGAGTATCGGGCCACCTTCAACCTCAGTGACCTGACCTCGAACCCCGATAGGTGCGTGTTCGCCCCTTCCTCCTCAGGAACCTTCACCACCTGGTACTACTGTCGCATATGGGCTCCTTCAGAGTATTATGATAGATGGAATGATACCTAGGGTTTATTGGATTATTAACACCTGTTTGAGATTTATGTGTGACTATATACTTATTATATTTTCTTATTATTTCTTACACACCACCACTTGAGTCAAGTAACCTGATTGAAATCCATATTGGTACTTTGGTTCTGATATGGATATGGTTTTTATGTGTTTGTGACATGTGTATGGGTGGATATATGGGTGTTTAGGCAAGATGATATTGAATGTAGGGTAGAGATCTAGGAGTGGTATATGTATCATTCTTGATTATTCTTGTGTTTTGTTTGGGGTGATTTGAGGAAACTATAATGAATCTAAAGTAATTATATTTAATGAAGATGAATAAATACTAATGGTTAGGATCTATTAATCTCTATTTTTATAGGGAAGTGGTTATCTTATACTATATTTTGAAGTCTTGTTTTGTGTACTTGAACCATAAATACTAATATTTGAGATTCACATAGGATGAAGATGAATAAAGATTGGATGGATGCTAATCGTTTGACAATAGAGTACGAGAACGGAGTGAAAGAGTTCATCAAGTTTGCAAAGGATTATGCAAAGGATCCTTCTCAAATCATTTTTCCATGTTTACGTTGATGTTATTCTAGACTACTTACTCCAGAGGAGTTGGAAGAACATTTGATTTTTCACAGAATAGATTGGAGCTATAAATGTTGGAATAAACACGGAGAAAAAGAGAATGTAGCTACTAGATGGGATAAAACTCCATTTTATGGATCATCAGAAATGAATACAAATATGCATAATGAAGAAGACTGTATGGAGGATGTGATTACAGATGTAAATGATGATGAAGATCGTATTAAGTAAATGACAAATAAAATTGAATATGCACTCCGTGATTGCCCAAAATTATTTGAGAAGTTAAAGAGTTGTTCAAAGACGCAATTGTATGCTGGTTACACTAAGTATACATCATTGTCAGCTGTAATAAAGTTGTATAAATTGAAAGCAGGCAACATATGGAGTGATTTCAATTTTACGGAACTAGTTGATCTCTTGAATGGCATGCTCCCGGAAGATAATGAGCTCCCAAGCCAGACATATGAAGCTATAAGAATTCTACGCTCACTGGGTATGATTTCTGAAAGAATACAAGCCTGCCCAAAAGACTATATATTGTTTCAAAAGGAGAAAAATCACTTACATAATTCCAAAAGTGTGGTGCTTCTCGATATAATAAAGATAAATCCAATCCTATGAAATTTGTATGGTACTTTCCAATCATTCCAAGGTTTAGGCGTCTATATGTAAGTGAAGAAACTACAAGACAATTATTGTGGAATGCAAATAAAAGAAATAAAGATGGGAAATTATGTCATCTGGCCGACTCTCCTTAATAAAAGAAAATTGATCATGAGTATCCTGAATTTGGAAAAGAGCCGAGAAACCTACGTCTTGCGTTATCTACAGATGGAGTGAATCCTTTTGGTTTTCAAACTGGCACTCATAGTACATGGCTTGTTATGTAGGTAAATTATAACTTGCCACCCTAGTTATGAATAAAGTGGAAATTCTTCATTATCTATGCTTATATCAGGACCAAAACAACCAGGTAACGATATTGATCTTTATTTGGATCCTTTGATCAAGTATTTGAAGTTATTGTGGGATTTAGGTGTTATGTTGTATGATTTTTATAAAAGTGAATACTTCACGTTGAGAGTGATATTGTATAGGACAATAAATGATTTCTCTGCTTATGGAAATTTTTCAGGCTATAACATTAAAGGAACTCAAGGGTGTCTCGTGTGCTAAGAAGATACAGAATCAATTAGGTCGAAACATTCATCGAAATCCGTTTTTCTAGGACATTATAGATTTATACCTCATCGTCATAAGTACCGATCTTGGATGACATCATTCAATGGAAGTTCAGAACAATGCGCAACACCATCTCCAATAACAGGTGATCAGCTATTTGAGAAAGTTAAATATCTGAACACTGTTTTTGGTAAACCATTTTTGAAAAACCTTACGAAAATCGGTTGGAAGAAGAGATCTGTTTTTTTTGAATTACCATACTATAATTTTTTTTAAGTCAGACATTTTCTTGACGTGATGCAAGTGAAAAAAAAAATGTATGTGATAGTGTTATCAGAACATTGCTAAATGCCCCTAGCAAAACAAAATATGGAACTAAGGCAAGGTTATACATGGTTGACATGGGAATATGAGAAGAGTTGGATTCTGTGAAGGGTGAAAATCGAATGTTTCTTCCTCCAGCTGCTTATACTCTTTCTAGGGAGGAGAGATATCAGTTTTGAAACTTCTTCAATGATGTAAAGGTTCCAGAGGGGTATTCATCAAATATCAAGGACATTGTGTCAATGAATGATATGAAGTTAAAAGGTTTGAAATCACATAATTGCCATGTTTTGATGCAATATATAATTCCTATAGCTTTACATTTCATTTTTCTTAATAATTTTCATCATACGTTAACCAAACATTGTTTCTTTTTCAAAGCTATATGTAGCAAAGTTTTAGACCCGGTGAAATTTACAGCTATGGAAAAAGAAATTGTAATCATATTATGTTAATTATAAATGTTCAACATTCTTTGATATGATGGTTCATTTGATGATTCACTTGGTGAGAGAGAATAGACTTTGTGGTCCTATGCACTATAGATGGATGTATCCTATTGAACGATATATGAAGATTTTGAAAGGGTATGTCAAAAATCAAAGTCGGCCAGAGGGATGTATAGTGAAGCAATATATTGTTGAGGAAGCCATTGAATTTTGTACCGAATACCTATCTGATGTGGAAGGAATTGGTATCCCGAAATATCATCACACTAAATGCATTGAGGGTGAGGGAATTTATAGAAGAGAAGTTGTGACAATCAGTATTACAGATCGGGTGCATGCCCATCTTTATGTTTTGAATAACAGTTGGGAGGTTGCTTAATATATTGAAACTCACAAAGAAATTATTAGGCAGTTGAATCCATCAAGGGCTGAAATATGGTTATTAAATACACATAATTACCAGTTTATATGATGGTTTCAGGACCGTATTTTTAAGCAGTTGGATGAAAATCCGAATTAAATTTTAGAATGACTTTGATGGCTAGCCGCTGGACCAAGTGTGTATGTATTATCTTACAGTGGTTATATAATTAATGGTTATACATTCTATACAGATGAACATGATGAAGATAGTACCATGAAAAATAGTGGAGTTACACTAGTGGCTGAAGCGATGCATGTTTCTAGTAGTAAGGATAGAAATCCAATTTATTCAAATTTGTCATAGTTTGGAATTATCAAACTAACATGGGAGTTGGATTATACGACATACCAATTTCCGATTTTTCAATGAAAATGGGTTGATAACAACAATGGTGTTAAAATAGATGAATGGGGATTTGGGAAAGTTGATTTTAGTAAAGAATGGTACAAATACGAATAGTTTATAATGGAATCACAAGTGGTACATGTTTTTTATGTTCCAGATCCCGCAAACCGAAAGTGGTCTATTGTTCTATTATTGTCCAAAACTACTGAAGGTTCTGAGGAATATTAATTTGAGGACGATCCTTTCAGTGGTACGTCGCAATCATTTCGAAGTGGTCCCAGTGTATATGATGTTTTTTATGTTAGAGGAGACCATAATAAAGGGATTTGGATAATCGATAGATGTGTCAAATCCCTTCAACCTTTGAAAAAAAGAAAGAGAGTTCAATAAACAAGTTATATTTTGTTTGTAATATAGATCTTGTTATCTCATGTTATTATCTTATCATTACCAAATTTATGTAATCTAAATTAACTGTTCAACCACTTTTGCAGATAATGACTTATGCACATTCTGGTGCTCCTAACCTTGAGGCTGAACAAGTCTCTCAAGATGCTGCTATTGTGGCTGCTACTGCTCCGACTGCTCCTGCAGCTACTGTTGCTCCTACTGCTGCTCCTGCTGCGGCTCCTGGTGCTCCTGCTGCTCCTCCTGCTACGGCTCCTGCTGCTCCTACTGCTCCTACTGTGGCGGCTGCTGCTCCTACTGTTGAGGCTCCTGTTGCTCCTAGTGTTGAGGTCCAATAACCATCGGCACATTCCATTGATACCATTTAATATGAACATATAGATGATGTTTATATCGATGAAATGGTCGGGAATGAAGGACTGATGTCGCATAAAACACAGGTGCGTCGTAGTTTGACAGTGTTAGCCAATTTTTTTAAGGAGAAAAGAAAAGGAATCAAATTTTAAGTCGGATGGAATTAACGAGGCCAACATGTGAATCCCAACAAGTCTATGTTTAGAAGCTACATTGGAGTTGTCACTCAGCAACGCGTGCTGATTGACATAGATTCATGGAACCATGTTGTGTTCGGGCTGAAGGTTGTGATCTGGGAAGAAATTATGGTAACATTATGAATTTATTTCTTTAATTTACTAGAAAATAAAATAATAAAACAATGTCTTACTCTTCTCAATCTCTTGCAGAGTACATTTATAGTAGAAGATTCACACAAGGATTATGTACTAAGGCTTGTAGGATAGATTCGATGAGGTTTTGGCACTATTTAAACAAGATTTCACCTGAAAGATTCCAAAGGTAAAATAAACCCACACCCACCCATTTTCTACGCTCACATGATATTCCAAGAAGCATGGGATGCATTTATTGTCCGCCGTGGGGATGAGAAGTTCCAGGTACATTGTGGGTGATAATAAATTGTTTTAGGATACCTGTATTCATCACTTTGATTGTAAATATTTCATTTATGAAACATAAACTCTATACTGAAAATAAGGAATGTGCATCAAAACCAACATACCCCTATCATAAAGCAAAGATGGGGTATGCTTCATTAGAAAATAAAATGGAACGTATTTTAAATTTACAGTAATATTTTTAGGTTCCAATAAACAACATCATAATTATCTTTCTATGTTTATATGTAGATTGATGAGTCTAAAACCACATACATTTCCATCCCACGTCAAGTGCTATGGAAGGAGGAACATGTGAATAAAGAAGGGAAGTTAGTAGATGAGAACACACAAAAAGTGTGGGAAATATGTGTAAGTATGACATGAAGATCAAAATATTTGTTTTAAATTTATATGACATAAAAATAATTATTTATTTTCCTATATCCGACAGTCACAGGAATCAGCTACTCCTATAGAGGATACAGACCTATTATCGACGGCTTTGAAGCAGCCATAAAAATATGGTCGTGTTAGAGGTGCGGGGATTGGGTTGACACCCCGAGTATATTTTGATAAGAAGAAAAAAATGGATGATACAGATGAAAAATTGGAACAAATGAGCGAAAAAATAGCAACCCTTGAAGAATGATTGAAACGGCAGGGAGAGTTGCTAGAAAATTTTATGGGTGGAAATCAAAGGGAAGACACATCTCAGGAAAAACCAGCGCGTAAACATCCCACCCCAACCTCCACTTGCTTTTAGGTGAGCCATTCCCCTTAAAGAACTGTCTTCGCCGTGGTAATCAATATTCTAATAATTTTTCCCATGAAATGTGAATCAGACAAACACTGATAATTTTTTTGTACCGATATTCTACAGGGTGATAATGATTGTGATTTATATCTGTCAACACCCACATATCACCTTATAGCGAGGGATATAGTGTTCAATATCCCAAATGCCACACTTCATAATAGACCACTTCCAAAAGATCATCTGAAAGTGACGATTAATGTAGCTCATGAGGCAAATGCAGAGCTAACTATTCCACTTGATGACGATGACATTCGTACGGTCGAAAAGGCTATTGGGACATTCATTTCCTGGCTGTCACACCTTGTTAGAGTACATGCAGAAAAAGAGGTATTTATTTCCTTTTTTTTCAAGCTAAACCTTTAACAATTAATAAAAAAAGGGTCTGAACCAATGATTGTTGTTATAGACGGAGAAAGGTAAGGGGGTGACAAAAATTGGATCAAAACCATCTAAAGGATCGACCAACTGATCCCAAGGAGATACTGAAAGCACAATAACACCACCTGTTCTCTATCCCCATTTACTAGAATTGAAGACTCATGTGGATATGAATCTAAAAGATGGTAATAGTTATATAGTGGTTTTTGTATAGAATATATACGGTGAGGAAATTCAAGATCTCATTGCTGCTGAAAATGCAATTGAGATCCTTGAAAACGGTTGGCTAGGCCTCACAGTTGTAAATGTATATATGAGGTATGTTTCCATGAATTGATTTTATAAAAGATGATCTAATGTGAAAATTATGACTAAATGTATTTTATATTGTTGACAGAAGCATTTACGAAAAATAGTTGAAGGAATTTTCCCATGAGCCAAGATTTGGACTCGTTAGTCCTCATACCACATTAACACACCTAAAAAAATTAGAGCCATCAAAAAGGGATGCAATAGTGAACGGATTGCTGAAAACATTTGAAATCTAGATTACAGATGACAGACTCTTCCTAATACCAACCATGCAGGGTTAAAACTCTACGATCAAAGAATATAAATTATATTTTCACTTCATTTATTACTTATTCATTTCTTTTGTTTTTAGGCAAAATTGGTTTCTAATTGCGGTGAACTTGGATACTCCAAAGATTTATTTTCTAGATTCAAAGCAATGGTATCCATCAAACCGACCACACATGATGGATTTTGGGAATCTGTAAGACATTACAACTTACGTTTTAGGTCTAAAAATAAAGTAATATAATTTATAGTATCTTTTACCAAGGATTATGTTATGATAGGGTGGTTTATCATTATTGTCTAAAAAAAGGAATGAGGATAGGGGCTATGCATAAAGAGGTGAGCAAGTACTACGTCTGGACAAATATTCGGGTATATATAATAAAATTTCACTATACAAACACATATCAACACAAGTTACTTATTCTCCTAATGTTCAATTTTTTTCCAGTGTCCAAAACAAACAAACGATAATGATTGTGGTTATTATGTTTGTAAATTTATGAAAGAGATATTTTGTTATCAACAAACTAGCATCCCTAAAGAGGTAGTTTCAAAAACAACTACTAGTTTGTTTAATATTTTTATTAATTCTTTATTTTTAAATTTTGAATTACTACTCTAACTGCCGAAAAGCCTCATACTCACAAGACGATATAGATTTGTTAAAAAATGAGTGGGCTGCATACCTGATGGAAGATTGTACACAAATACAATGAAGATTTGACTTCGGGACATGTACAATTGGTGGTCATTTTTGAGAGGGGTTAAGGGGATCAAAATAAGAAACATTGTTGTATGTAAATGTTCGTAGGAAAATTTTAATTGTTATTAAATAATACATCCTTTATAAAATGAGTCATTTTCCCATTTTAACAGATGATATGCACCAACAACATGAAAGAACGCTGAACCTCTCAAAGGGTCTCTCTTTTGTTTAAAATGGACACAATTTTAAGTGAAAACAACAACTGACGTACGAAAATATGACCAAATGCATTAGGATTGTGTTGATCCTTTAGGAGAACGATCCCAAATATCTTTGTGATGTTTATGAGTCATCCTCGCGTCACTCCAAGGCACGGTGTGACCGCTATCACTCAAAGAGTCCCTCTTTTGTTTAAAATGGACACAATTTTAATTGAAAACAACAACTGACCTATGAAAATCTGACCAAACGCATTCAAATTGTATTGATATTTTATAATAACAATTCACAGGTCCTTTGTGACGCGAACGAGTCATACCCGCCTCAATACAAGGCACTATGTGGCCGGTACCACTCAAAGAGTCTCTCTTTTGTTTAAAAAGGACACAATTTTAAGTGAAAACAACAACTGACCTACGAAAATATGACCAGAAGCATTCGTATTGTGTTGATATTTTAGGAGAACGATCCACGAGTCCTTTTTTACATTTAAGAGTAATCCCTGCCTCAATTTGAGGCACGGTGTGGCCGCTATCACTCAAAGGGTCTCTCTTTGGTTTAAAATGGCCACAATTTTAAGTGAAAACAACAACTGACCTACGGAAATCTGACCAAACGCATTCGGATTGTCATGATGTTTTATAAGAACGATCCATGGGTCCTTTTTCACGTTTACAAGCTAAACTTTACTTAATCAGAGACATGGTGTGGCCGGTACCACTCAAAGGGTCTCTCTTTTGTTTAAAATGGACACAATTTTAAGTGAAAACAACAACTGACCTACCGAAATCTGACCAAACCCATTATGACTGTGTTTATATTTTTGGAGAACGATCCTAGGGTCCTTTGTGATATGTACGAGTCATCTCTGCCTCAATCTAAGGCACGATGTGGCCGGTAGCACTCAAAGAGTCTCTCTTTTGTTTAAAATGGACCTAATTTTAATTGAAAACAACAACTGACCTATGAAAATCTGACCAAACACATTCGTATTGCCTTGATATTTTATAATAACGATCCAAGGGTCCTTGGTGACATGTAAGAGTCAACACTACAACAATACGAGGCACGGTGTGGCCGGTACCACTCAAAGGGTCTCTTTTTTTTTTAAATGGATACAATTTTAAGTGAAAACAACAACTGACCTACAGAAATCTAACCAAACGCATTTTTATTGTGTCTATCCTTTAGGAGAATGATCCAAGGGTCCTTTTTGACATGTACGAGTCAACTCTACCTCAATCCAGTGCACGGTGTGGCCGGTATCACTCAAAGGGTCTCTATTTTTTTTTAAATGGAGACAATTTTAAGTGAAAACAACAACTGACCTACGTAAATCGAACCAAACACATTTTAATTGTGTTTATATTTTTGGAGAACAATCCACAATTACTTTTTGACATGTACGAGTCAACCCCGCATCAATATGAGGCATGGTGTGACCGCTATCACTCAAAGGGTCTCTCTTTTGTTTAAAATGGACACAATTTTAATTGAAAACAACAACTAACCTATGAAAATCTGACCAAACACATTTGGATTGATTAATATTTTATTATAAAGATCCAAGGGTCCTTGGTGATGTGTATGAGTCAACCTCGCCTCAATACAAGGCACGGTGTGGCCGGTACCACTCATAGGGTCTCTATTTTGTATAAAATGGACAAAATTTTAAGTGAAAACAACAACTGACTTACAGAAATTAGACTAAACACATTTGGATGGTGTTGATCATTTAGGAGAATGATCCTAGGGACCTTTCTGATGTGTAAGAGTCATCCCTGCCTCAATATGAGGCATGGTGTGGCCGCTATCACTCAAAGGGTCTCTCTTTTGTTTAAAATGGACACAATTTTAATTGAAAACAACAACTGACCTATGAAAATCTGAACAAACGCATTTGGATAGAATTGATATTTTATAATAAATATCCATGGGTCCTTTTTGACATGTACGAGTCATTTCATCTTCAATACAAGGCATGGTGTGGCCGGTACCACTCAAAGGGTGTCTCTTTTGTTTAAAATGGACACAATTTTATGTGAAAACAGCAACTGACCTACAGAAATCTGACCAAACACATTCGGATTGTACTGATACTTTATGATAACAATTAATGGGTCGTTTTTGAAATATACGTATCATCTCTACCTCAATATGAGGCACTGTGTGGCCGGTAGCACTCAAAGGGTCTCTCTTTGGTTTAAAATGGACACAATTTTAAGTGAAAACATCAACTGTCCTACAGAATTATGACCAAACGCATTTGGATTGTCTTAATATTTTATAAGAACTATCCATGAGTCATTTTTGACATGTAATAGTCAACCCTTCCTCAGTCTGAGGCATGGTGTGGCCGGTACCACTCAAAGGGTCTCTCTTTTGTTTAAAATGGACACAATTTTAAGTGAAAACAACAACTAACCTACGGAAATCAGACCAAACACTTTCAGATTGTATTGATCCTTGAGGATAATGATCCAAGGGTCATTTTGGACGTGTACGAGTAATCCCTACCTAAATATGAGGCATGGTGTTGTCATTATCAGTCAAAGGGTCTCTCTTTGGTTAAAAATGGACACAATTTTAAGTGAAAACAAAAACTGAGCTACAGAAATCTGACCAAACACATTCATATTGTATTTATACTTTAGGATAACAATCAATGAGTCATTTGTGATGTGTAAGAGTCATATCCTTCTCAATATGAGTCATGGTGTGGCCGGTAGCACTCAAAGGGTCTCTCTTTGGTTTAAAATGGACACAATTTTAAGTGAAAACAACAACTGACCTACGGAAATCCGACCAAACGCATTTGGATTGTCTTGATCTTTTATAAGAATGATCCATGGGTTCTTTATGACCTGTATGAGTCAACAGTGCCTCAATCCTAGGCACGGTGTGGCCGGTACCACTCAAAGGGTTTCTCTTTTGTTTAAAATGGACACAATTTTAAGTGAAAACAAAAACTGACCTACGAAAATCCAACCAAACGCATTAATATTGTGTTGATCCTTTAGTAGAACTATAAAAATTTCCTTTTTTGATGTTTACGAGTCATCCCTTCCTCAATAATAGGTATGGTGTGGCCTCTATCACCCAAAGTGTATCTCTTTATTTTAAGATTGACACAATTTTAAGTGAAAACAACAACTGACCGACGAAAATCTAACCAAACGCATTAGTATTGTCTTGATATTTTATAAGAACGATACATGGGTCCTTTGTGACGTGTATGATTCAACCAAGCCTCAATCTGAGGCATGGTGTGGCCGATACCACTCAAAGGGTCTCTCTTTTGTTTAAAATGGACACAATTTTCTGTGAAAACAACAAATGACCTACGGAAATCCGACCAAAGAAATTTGGATTGTATTGATCCTTTAGGAGAACGATCCACGGGTCCTTTTTGACATGTAAGAGTCATCTCCACCTCAATATGAGGCACAGTGTGGCCGGTATCACTCAAAGGGTCTCTCTTTGGGTAAAAATGGACACAATTTTAAGTGAAAACAACAACTGACCTACGAAAATCCAAACAACACATTCGGATTGTCTTGATATTTTATAAGAACTATCCATGGGTCCATTTTTATGTGTACAATTTAACCCTACCGCAATCCGAGTCATGGTGTGGCCGGTACCACTCAAAGGGGCTCTCTTTTGTTTAAAATGGACACAATTTTGAGTGAAAACAACAACTGACCTACGAAAATCTGACCCAAAACATTAGTATTGTGTTGATATTTTAGGAGATCTATCCATGGGTCATTTGTGATGTGTAAGAGTCATCTCCGCCACAATTTGAGGCACGGTGTGGCTGGTAGCACTCAAAAGGTCTCTCTTTGGTTTAAAATGGACACAATTTTAAGTGAAAACAACAACTGACCTACAGAAATATGACCAAACAGATTCTGATTGTGTTGATCTTTTATAAGAAAGATCCATGGGTCCTTTGTGATGTGTAAGAGTCAAACCAACCAACCCCCTAGACCGCCCCCACCCCTTGGACACCAACCCACCCCCTGGACACCCCCACCCCTCTAGACACCCCCACCCCCTGTAAAGCCCCCCTGACACCCTGGACACCATCCCCCTGGAAATCCCCCCGAACACCCCCATCCCCCCGGAAAACCCCCTACCCTTCCTTGGACAGCCACCCCAAACCCTTGAATAGCCCCCAACCCCCTGAATTATGAATTGAATTCTTTATATACTTAATTAACTTATTAATTATGTGTTAATGGTGTATGGGTATACTTTTTGTATGGGTATACTTGGTATAATTTTCTTATGATTTATGTGTTAATTTTGTATGGGTATACTTGCTCTAATTAGCTTATTGAGATGCTGAATTTTTTTGCAGGTGTTCGGGTGTGCTGCTGCAGATTTTTTCATAACAGCAGACAAGGCATTTATCAGCTCTTTTTTAGCACTGATAAAGGGAGTGTTTATCAGTGCTAAAAAAGCACTGATAAAGGATCATTTTATCAGCTCTAAAGGAGCACTGATAAAAAATCGAATTTATTAGTTCTCTTTTAGCACTGAAAAATGGTTGTTTTATCAGCGCTTTTTGTGGCTGATAAAGGTTTCCTTTATCATCGATTTTTAGCCCTGATAAAGTACCCCTTTATCAGAATTGATATTTACAGTGCTTTTTTAGCGCTGATAAAGCCCATTTTTATCACTGATAAAGACCATTTTTGTAGTAGTGAATTTGGGGGTGGTTCGCAACCACTTGAATCAAGTAGGCTATTACCTAATATTCGTACCCGAATTCTCTCAAGATATAGATCCATTGGTTTATTTTACTAGGAAAGACCATGCCTTTGTGTGGAGTGAGAAGTGTGAATTTTCTTCCACCTATCTAAAGGGGATGTTGGTCAGTGCCCCAGTGCTCAGGTTTCCAGAGGAAGGGGTGATGTTTGATTTGTTCTGTGACACCTCTATTCTTGGCTTAGGATGTGTGCTAATTCAGTAGTGAGGAGTGATCTCTTATGGATCTATGAAGTTACATACCCACAAATGTAACTATTCCACCCATGACATGGATCTTACAGTGGTCCTATTGGAAATAAAGTTTTGGTGGCATTACTTCATCGAGGAGCACTTTGTGGTCTTCATGGATCACAAGAGATTGAGGTATATATTATCCTAGAAAGATTTGAACTCATGGAAATGGAGATAGATGGAGTTTCTCTAATACTACAACTTTGAGATCTCTTACACCATAGGAAAAAAGAATTTTGTGGGTGATGACTTGAGCATTAAGTCGTAGAGGGAAGTGGTTCAAGAATCTGTAGATGCTTGGAAGGTAATGGGGGAGTTGTATACCTTTCACCTAGATGCAGGGATAATTAGTGGAATATTCTGTCTGTTTCAGATGAAAATATATTCTTCTCTGATGCGGAAGGTGGAGGAGTCTCAGTGGGGAGACTCAAAGGAAGATGTAATGTGTGACTGCATTAAACATGGTGATGCTTCAGAGGGATGGTTGGAGGATGGTCAGAATCAGATGTTGTTCGATGGGAAGTTGTTTGTACTAGTGGTGATGCATGAGGGAGTTCTATGTGAGTTCCATAACTTACCCCTAGTGGTACGCCTAGGAGTTTCAAGATGTACTAGGGATTTAGGGAGTAGTTTTGGGGGCTCGGGGTAAAGCGAGTTGTGGTAGAGTTTGTGGTAAAGTGCCTAGTGTGTCAACAAGTGAAGACTAAACACCATGTTCCTGGCGGACTGTTGCAGCCCTTAGAAGTCCCAGAGTGGAAGTGGGATGAATTCTCAATTTATTTCTTTATACGGATACCCATGGATTAGGGAGGGTTACATGTTATCTAGGTAGTGGTGGATTGACTGATGTAATCATCTCACTTCATGGATATTAATGATACTAGCGTAGTGGATGTCTTGACAAGATGGAATGTGGATGAAGTGGTGTGGATTTATGTGGTAATGAGATCCATCATCTCAGATCAGGACACATGGATTACCTCATGATTCTAGAGGGGATTACAATATGATTTTAGCACTCAGTTATGATTTAGCACAGCTTTCCCCCCACAGAAAGATGGGCAGATGGAGCGGACCATCCAGATGTTAGATGATATACTACGAGCGCGTGGTCTTAACTTTGGAGGATCATGGGTACAATAGTTTACCTTGGTAGATTTTTCCTACAATAATAGCTATAGCTCTACCATTGGAATGTAATTGTTTGAGGCCTTGTACGAGAGGCCATGCTGTTCACTTGTGTGCTGGAAGGAGGTTAGAGAGATGAGTGTTCTTGGTCTGAAGATAGCGAAGAGCATGATAGAGAAGGTTCTACTTATGTGTGAGAGGATGAAGGCAGCTTAGGACCGGAAAAATTCATATGCTGATCATAGGAAGAGGCCCTCGATTTTTTTGGTCAGATACCATGTGTTCTTGATGTTTTCCCTCAATGTGGGAAACAAAGGTTTGGTAACGGAAGCAAGATTTCTCATAGGTTAATCGAACCTTTCGAGGTGTTGGGATGGGTTGGTGAGGAGACATATCAGATGGAATTGTCATCGTAGTTGGAATGGATCCATGACGTCTTTTACATATCCCATCTTTTTCAGTGTCTACATGATTACTACCACATCATTGACTAGGGAGAGTTAGATATCAAGGACGATGTGACGTTCATGGAGTAGCTAGTGGAGATCCATAATCATTGGGAGAAGGTGCTCTATGGATGGGAAATTCCCTTCAATTGTGTGTTGTGGAGGCATGGTGGCTTGGAGAAGAGTACTTGAGAAAGGGAGACACAAATCCATGCCTAGTACCCAGAGTTGTTTTATGTTTTTCTTGTGTGTTTTCATTTGTGATGTAGTGCTTGAAACTTGTTTTTTATAAGATGGGTTTCTTCTTTGTTTTGTAGTGTGTGAATAAATACTAACATGTGAAAAGGGGAAGATATGATTCCTAATCGAGATGTATTAATTATTATGTGATTAAACCCATGTGGGTGAGTTAGTTTTGGCCAGATCTGATGGTATCTAGACATGGAGGAAGGAATTCCCAAATTTATATGTCCGGATAGTTGGTTCTTATGTGGGGTATTTTATAAATGTTTGGGATAATGGATGTGGGAGGAGGTTGAATAAAATGTTGTTGTAATTGTGTCAGAGTTTAAAAGTTATATTTTTCAACGTACTATTGTATAGTGGTTTGTTGGGTTAAACCCAGAGGGAAGGAGAGTGACCAACTTTCTTTTAAAACTTTTCAAAAAAATGCCAATTTTGTCAGCAGTGGGATAAAATTTCTATTTTTTTACCTTTTAAAGTATTTTAAACGTTTTTGTGTTTTTATAAGAAATAATGAGTAACAACCTTTTTTTTATAATTTTTTCTAAAGAGAACTAAGTCTAAAACAAATATATGGTGAACTAATAGAAAAGTAGTGAACTAAGGCAGGGAAAAAAGAACTGATAAACTGTTAATATAAGGATAGTTCTGGGAATCTAACATTACTAGTTTGAATAGATAATATATCAATTGTTTCTCATTGAATTCATGACCCTTAAAAATGATCAACTAATATTCTTCTCCAGGGGAATAACCTCTCAGATAAGTGAATCTATAGGTTCACCACCACTAGAATCTCTTAACAGAAACATGATTTGAATTAAATATCATGGAATAAATCTCACCGACTTAATCCAGTAGAAATGAATTAAAAAATTTAAAAGGTAATCCTTGATATTTTTTCCAAAGGATTAGGGATTTATGAATTTAAGTACAAGAGGCACAGAAACAATTTAAATTTTTAGAAACAGATTCAACTTCCCCGGTTCAATCTGTATCATTGTTTGAAGAAAAAATTGAAGATAAGAAAAGAATTAACTAGGAAAATTAAACTCCATGATCTAACACTAATTCTATCAAATTTTTTTATTGATTATAGATATGGAAAATATATGTTTAAAAAGGAAAGAAATTGAAAGAAAACATAGGAAGGAAGAACTCCCTCTAGTGCTTGCTTAATTCAGCTCTTGTTCTGTGAGAACTCCAAGAAGTGACTCTCCAAGGTTCTGCACTCATCATCAGCTAGTGAATGAATGGAATCACCACAAAAATTTTACCGGCTAGTCTGATACTTAATATACAACCATCTACTGGCCAATCAACATGTTTTTCATAGACATTCAGCTGTCTTTCGCTTCGCATCGCACACATGTACTTTTTCTATAAAACACACATCATTTTAACAAATCCCATGTAACTGAATTCATTGATAGTTGGAATTATGAATCTAGACATGATTCAAGCTTTTTTCATGCATCTGCAATAGAAAATATAAATTAATTTGGTTAATCAAAAATGTACTTAAATAATTAATTATTACAAAAGTTTAGATTAATGTGAAAATTAACTTATTAAGATACATAGTTAATGTTAAATATTTTTTTATTATTATCAATTCTAATTAAATTATTTTTATATTACTAATTAATATTTATTTATTTGTAAATTAATAAATATTTTAAATTTATAATTTATTTTATTTTATTTTGTAAAGTAATTTTATTAATAGTTATAGTTATTTAATTAATTAAAATTATTAAAATAAATTTTGAAATAAAATGTTTTAAGATTAACAGTTAATTATTTTATTAATTTAATTATTTATTTTATTAAATAATATTTTTAATGTTCATTTAAGTTAATAAATTTAATAATTTTATTATAATTAATATAATATATTTATTTTAAATTATTTTTTATTTTAATTTTATTTATAAATTATCAATAATATTTTAGTTTTAATATGTTTTCAATTAATTAATATATTTTATATTAAATTATATTTATTTTTATTATTAATTTATAATATTTATTATTATTTTATATTTTAGTATTATTATTATTTTATTATGTTTAAGTTTTATTTTTTATTTATTTAATTTTTTCTTTTCTTCCCCACTTCCCCTTCTTCTACGTGCCTCCCTAACGGGGGAGGGGGCTTCACTGGTTCCCTTGTAGAGGCATTGTGGAGGATCCATCCTTCAGGAATGCCAGCGACTCCACCAGTGGTAGTGGTCTCTAATCCCTTCGGCGGCGCCTCTAACTCTGCGCTCCCTCCAACCGCAATGCAAAGTTACTCCACATGGATTTTCCTCCTCGTGGCTCAAACTCATGCATCAGTGACTCAGCAGCTTCCTTCCATGTCATCGGCAGCACAACGAGATGAAATAGTGTCAAGGGAGACTGGGTAATGGAAGGAACAATGCCACCACAAAGGAAGGGAAATAGTGGCACAGTGAGAAAAAACGACATAGGAAAAAACGGTTCCACCATTGCACTGGAAAAAAATAGAATAGAAAAATAAAAATTACTATTAATGAAATTAAAGTATAAAAACTAAATTACTTAATTGAATAAAACTAAAAGTAAAAACTGTTTTTCAAAAAAAATAAAAATGATTTAATACAACAATCAAAAAAGAAATAGGATTTATAAATTCATTTTAAATTAATAAATTGAATAAAAACCTTAAATTTAAAAGAATTACAATGTTTTTTAATTAAATAAATGAAAAATTAATTAAATCTAGACAAAAATCTATACACTAAAAATAGAACTTTAGGGATATTCTAACTAATGTTAGCATGAAAATATAAACATACAAGATTAAAAGAAGAGTTATGGGAATATTTTAATTAAATGGAAATACTTAAAATAATTGATTAAATAAAAAGAATGACATATTATTATAAAGTAAACAGATTAAAACACTAAAATAATTAATAAATCATAATACTATAAAAATAAAGAAAGCCTTAAATTAATTATTTTAAAGGATTAAAATACGTAATCAATTTCAAAAAATTCATTAATTACTAAATTTATTTATAAAACTACAAAAGTGTCAATATTTTACAAAAAGAGAAAAAATAATTAATACAATGATTAAAAATTAATTAAAAAGATGTGGAAAATTTATAAAAAATGAGGCCACATCAAATTCCTCCACACTGAAACATCATTTGTCCCCAACAATATCATGATTTATTATATTTAAAAAATAGAAGTATATTTTATTCATCAACTCAAAATGTAACATGTTAATCAGTTTCTAAGCAGAGGAACAAACTGAGCTATGAGATTTTGATAAGAAATATTCCAAATAAGTCATGCCAAATAAAAGATACACATTGGATAATTAAAGAAGCATTCAATTTTCTATTTTTAGGATTTCATGCATCATATACGAATCTACCAAATGATTTAGTTAAAAGAAAATATAAGTCCTAAATTTAAGCATGAAAAAAGATTAAAAACCAGTGTAATTAAACACTTAACTAGAGGAACTTTATACTTTGAATTTCTCTTAGTTTCCAAATTTTTTTTGAGTCACATTATGGATACAACATAAATGATTCACATATAAACCAATTTTCCCCTTCCTCATCTGGATTTATTCATTCCCCTCACTTTAATGAAATAATTTTTTACCATAGACACTTTATTTAATTTTTCCCAGGCCATGTATCTTGTGTAGACCACTGTGCAATTGAATTTATTCAAATAGTACAGAGGGATTTAAGTAAACAGAAACACACTCAGTACCTAGGGTCTCAG
Source organism: Viscum album (assembly GCA_963277665.1). Lineage (NCBI taxonomy): Eukaryota > Viridiplantae > Streptophyta > Magnoliopsida > Santalales > Viscaceae > Viscum > Viscum album. Next base: position 296,098,974 of record OY728137.1, on the reverse strand, counting down.
TGATTCACTGTGGGTTCACAAATTACCATTATACTCTAGTTTCCAAAGATTTATATGAAAACCATTTACATTGGCCAACTAAGGTGATTAGTTTTAATAATTAAAACAAGTTTAGTCCCCTAAGATCAAGTTCATACTTCTAGATCCTATGGTTATGATATCAACTCCACTAACATGCATCCTATATCACTCTAAAAAATAATTCCTAAACTGAATATTCATAAATTCACTAAACATAATCACTTATAAATCATTCACCCTCATTAATTTTAGACTCAAAACTAATTTCAACTACTAGAAAGGAAATTTTCTTAGAAAAGTCCAATTTGAGAAAGAGTGTGAACCCTAACAAATAAATTTGTGGGGGGAATTTAGAAAAAAAATTACCCATTTTTTACAACATGTTTGAAGTAGTAGTAAGAATTTATGGCCTTTAATTATTCACAATTTAGCTCAATCAGGAATTGACCCCTTCCCCACACATAAAACCCAACTTTATTTCCAAAGTTGAATTTAAATGTGATGAAGACAATAATTAGACTTTTATAACTCAAAACATATTTTCAATTTAAGCATATTTATTACATGTTTAAAGGGTATTAATGAAGATAAAATATAAATATGTTTTCCACAATAATCATTTTATATTACAAAAATTTCACATGCATTATCATTTTAAGTAATGATTTTTTTTTCAATATAGTACAAAAAGATGCATGTGAAGTATAAAAGTACATAGTGAATTAGGTGTAAGAAAGTGGAAAAATTTCTCTAAAAAGGTTTTCAATAGAGCAGACAAATTCATGCTAAACACCCTAAAAAGAAGCAAGAATCTAAGGGTATGTTCCCCCCACATTTAATCTCATACAGTGAGGATTTAAACCAATGAGAATTAATTTTCAACTAGATGCACATAAATTTTCTTTCAAAATAATAGTAACATGTAGTAGAATTTTTCTGTATATCAATAATGAAACAAGTATATTATATAGAATACCAAATTTTCCAGTAAACCAAAACCTATAGAGAATGTTTACAGAAACAAATAATATGCATTAATAACTTCTCTCACAAAAAAATCATGAAGTAGAATTTCTTTCCATTACTAGAAGAATTGTTTTTAACAACATTACACATAAATAGAAGAATTATTAAATCACCCCGTTGAGATGACTCACCAAAAGTAGTGTATTGGTGACTCAAGTCTACTATTCATGACTTGTCAAATAATTTTTTTTTAAATTTTAAATAGAACAGAAAAATGGAAGCATAATTAAGAATAAATTACTTACCTGAATTAATGTTTATTGTTTTTTGCTTCAGCATGGGAATTCTATTCCTTAATGACACCAACAACATCATTTTCTAAAAAATACAGACCAGGAATACCATGAAAAAAAATCAGCAAGAATTGTGCATAAAATAGTGAAAGGAAACAAAACTTTATTATAAATCAAAACAAGGGAAAAATAAAAATAATTAAAACCATGGGTGGAATCCCACACAACACTAAGTTTTAAGTCCTCAGTTAGACATTATTCAGGATCAGTTCTCAAGCACTGTGAAGGAATCCAATCCCTTTGGCTATCCCCCAATATACAACTTAACTCACTGCCCATTCAATAGAATGGGTTTATTCTCTTCACCAACTATCTCAACAACTCCATTCTTTAAAACTCAAACAATAGTAAAAGGTCTAGACCAGTTGGACTTATCGTTTCTAGGAAAGATTTTGAGTCTTAAATTAAAGAGATGTAAATTCTATCCAGCTTTAAATTCATTGTTGTTTATGACTAAATCATTAATGATCTTAGTCTTCTCTTTATATATCCTTGAATTTTTATAAGAATCTCTCATAATTTCATCTTACTTACTCAGATCAAGTAATATTCTCTCGCCATCACTCTTAAAAAAATTTAAAGCCTTAACTACCTAATAGGACTTATGTCGAAATTCTGTAGGTAAATGAAAACATTTTCCAAATAAAATCCTATATAGAGACATACATATTGGGATCTTAAAATATGTTCTATATGCCCATAACACTTCATCAAATTTAAGTGACCGGTATTTTCTTGAATGTGAGATAGTTTTTGTAAGAATCTATTTCAATTCCCAATCAAAAATTTCCACCCATCCACTAAATCGTGGATGATATGCCGTTCCAGTCTTATGAACACAACCATACATTTTCAAGAAATCCTTAAACTTTTAGTTTTTAAAATGTGTTCTATTATTAGTAACGAAGGATTTTGGTACTCATATCTTGGGAAAATATTCTTTTTAGAAAACTTTATAACACTATTTTCATGATTATTGGGATAAATTACTACCTCAACCCACTTGGAAACATAATCTACAACCAAAATAATATACCCATTCCCATGAGATGATGGAAATGGACCCAAGAAATATAAACCCCAAACATAAAAAATATCTTCTTCTATAATACCTTTTTTGGGTAACTATTGTTTCCTACCAACATTTCCTGACCTTGGACACCTATCACATCCAAATAAAAATCTCACTGAATATTTGAATAGGGTGGGCCAATAAAAACCAGATTGAAGGACTTTTGAGCTGTCCTTTCACCACCATGGTGACCTTCCCATGGTGAGGACTGAAAAATCTCCAGAATAGGTAGCATCTCTTTTTCAGGGACACACATTCTAAGAATACCATCAGCACACATCCTAAATATCAAGGGGTTATCCCAAAGGTAATACATTAGTTCATAGATGAATTTTTTTCTTTAGTTATTACCATGATTTTTGGGAAGGAATATTTGTTCAAGGAAATTAGAAAAGTCTAAAAACCTATCATATTGACTAAAAGAGAAATTAAGTAACTTCTCATCAATAATGGAAGAGTTTATCTCCCTTGGATCTTTATAATTAGTGTGTGGAAGGCAAGAAAGATGGTTAACAACTAAATTTTCAGCTCCCTTCTTATCCCTTATTTCTAAGTCAAAATTAATGTATTAACATAATCTATATAATCATCTTGGGTTTGGTTTAGTTCTTAGAAAGAAAATATTTCAAGGCAGAATGATCAGTGAAAATGATGAATTTTGAGACTATTAGGTACTGCTTAAACTTCTCAAGAGAAAACACAATATCTAAAAATACATTTCATTAGTGGTATAGTTTCTTTGAGCCTCATCTTGAAATCTACTTGAATAATAAACCACATGAAGCTTCTTATCTCTCTTCTATCCTAGGACAGCTCCAACAACCATATCACTCGTGTCACACATAAGTTCAAAATGATGTTTCCAATCAGCTACAATGACGATATGTGATGTAGTGAGTTTTTCCTTAATCATATTGAATGATTTAAGATAGTTTTCATAAAAATTGAATGGGGAATCCTTGACAAGTAAGGAACACAAGGGCATAGTGATTTTAGAAATGTATTTGATAAACCTCTGGTAGAAAATGAAATGCCCTAAAAATATTCTAACATATCTAACATTTTTAGGAGGTTAATTTTTTTGAATAACTTTAATTTTAGCAGTGTCAACCTTCAAACCTCTCTTGGAAACATTATGTCCTAACACAATACCTTCAATGACAATAAAATGGAATTTACCCCAATTAAAAAATTGGTTGGTCTCTAAACACCTATCCAAAACTAACACCAAATTTCTTAAGAAATTATCAAAAGTACTACTCACAATAGTAAAATAATCCATGAAAACATCAATAATTTTCTCAGTCATATCAGAAAATACATCCATTATACACCTTGGAAAGGTAGTAGGGGATCCCCACAATGAAAAAGGAATCCACCAGTAGGAAAATATCCCAAAGGGGAATGTGAAAGTAGCCTTCTCCTAATCCTCTTGATATATATGAATGTACTTGTAACTAGTATACCCATCTAGGAAATATAAAAATTCATTCCCATAAAGACTCTCGAGCATTTGATCAAGTAAGGGCATCAGAAAATGGTCCTTCATAGTGGCTATACTAAGATTCCTATAATCTATAAAAACTCTCCATTTTGTGGATTTTCTATCTTGAATTTATTCATTATTTTTATTTTTAACAATAGTGAAACCTCCTTTATTAGGGACTAATTGGACCAGACTAACCCAAGTGTTATAAAAAATACGGTAAATTATAACAGTATCTAGCAGTTTGATTACTTATTCTCTCACAACTTCTTTCATGTTTGGATTCAATCTTCTTTGACACTCTACCCTTGTAAGAACCCGGTTCTTATTTTTGAGGTATGAGTTTCCTCTTTTCTCTTTTCCTTAAGTGTTTTTGAGAAAATAAAAAAAATGGTGAAAAATCCAAAATTTTGGGACTACATGCAATGTACTATTCCACACGCTGTGTACTTTGGCCATGTGGGATGAGTACACAGGGTGTGTAGCCCTGTCAGCGACGAAAGGTGTAAAAACCGACTACACGCCGTGTAGTGGGTATTTACACGCCGTGCAGTCAGTCGGTAGGAAAACAGTAAGGTGGTGGAAGTAGCCTCCAATAGAGCGACAGTACATGCCGTGTAATCATAAATACATGCCATGTACTCATGTTGATGAATGAACAGTGCAGCGGTGCCGCCAGAGGAACAGTTAAATGAGAAAAGTACACGTCGTGTAGTCAATAGTACACGCCGTGTAGTTTGTTTTTTCGGTTAAATGTGCATTATCCTCCCCTGTTCACAGGGAAGTCTTAGAACTAGAGGAAGGAGTCGGGAGAGGAGGCCGGACCTTTGAGGATCTCCAGATCGAGCATCGGGAATTTGTTTTCGCCTCTGACAATCTTGTTGGAACCACACAGGTATTCCCTCCACTCTCCTTAATCCATTCTTTCCAATTCTTCCTCTAAGGGAATTTATTTAGGTTTGAATGAGGTTTTCTTTCACCTCATATCTACGTCATTCTTAGAAGATCCGAGGATCGTCGTTCACATATACCGTTCAGGGGCACTTAAGGTAGGTGGATTGGTGTTTAAATTCCAAATGTTGTGTGTTTGTGTGAATTGTTGAGATAGGAACCCATGTTGGGGTGTCGTGTCGCTGAGGCCTTGGCTGTTTTAAATATCTAGAATTGTATAGGTAATTAAATGTGTTAATAAACTGCTGTTTGGGATCGATTCTTGGATCCAGGACCACCCTGAGGGTGCGTTCTTCAGTTTAACCATTTGGCTAGGATACCCGAGGGTATGCCATGTTTATTTTGCGCATTACTTTTTCCTTGAGAGAAATTGTATGTGTATTGCTTGTTTATATGTTGGGCATGCCCGGGTTACTTGTTTAGCCCGAGGGAAGTGTTTTACTTAGCCTGAGGGTAGTGCATCTTTTAGACTAAGGGAAACTTCTTCCGTGCCTATGGGAAATAGACTCTGTGCATGAGGGCGACACTTTGTACGCCTGAGGGAAATATATGTTATGTCTAAGGGAAATGCATGAGGGAAATATTGTGGTTACCTGAGGGTTGTGATTCTGATTACTTGAGGGTAAGGGTTTGCGTGTCTAAGGACACTGACTGTGTATGTAGAAATTCACTGTGGTGGTTTCCTTATAATGAATGATTAAATGAATAATAAAATGGCAATATAACTGGTAAAGTTAGATATTTCTGAGTACTTCTTAGTTTATTTCATTTTACTACTGCACACTGTTGTTGCATATTTTCACACAGTTGGGCACGGGCCTTTGGTGGGTGCCTACTGGGATTTATTTCTCACACCCTCTTTGGGTCATTTATTTGGCCCAAACAGATTAAATTTCTGTAGGTGTGGATAAGGGAAAGGGTCCTGATACAGTTACCTAATTTCTGCTGAGGAGTAGGGGAGCATAGGACCGGGCTTAGGCTCATGATGCTACCGACTATTTTGTTTTGGTTTTGATGTACTCTGTGTTGTACTGTACTGTACTGTTGTGTAACAAGTTTCGGCTATTTTCTTAGAACATAAGACATTTTGCATCATCATCTATATAATTGTTAGTTATCTTTACTACAGTTGTTTATTTTAAATGTTTATGGTTTATTGCTTCCTCTATTGCTGTATGATTTCTATTTTATTCCGCTACGCTACACTTTGACAAATGAGGGCATAGTTTCCCCACTATCAGACCTGGGCCCTCACTGCCAGTCAGCAGCCTCTGGTGTTTGGGGAAATGCGCTTGAGGTCATGTGACCAACCGGGTTTGGGGAACCCGTTGAGTGGCACCCGGATCCGGGACGTTACAAAGTGGTATCAAATGGGTTCTTTTCTTTGACTTACTAATTGGAGCCTTATTCCGGGATATTATGGGAATGGTAGTTGGTAATAAGCTGTGCCCGGGTGTACCTAAGCTGTGTACAGGGAAAAGCCAGTCTACCTCATATTTTTTCAATTTTTCTGATTTGAAAATTTTACAGTTGATTTGATTTTCACCATTGGGTGACACACTTGTGGTTGTGCTGTTTATCTTTTATCCAGGGGTTCTATTTAGTTGCAACCAGATTAGATGAGGGTGTTCCATCTCATGCATCATTTAGGCACTTGTTAGAAATCACATTCCATGAAAAGTTCCATGCCATGTAGGTGCATTAAGAATTGCATGGTGTTGTGATAGTTTTTTTGCTAGAAAAGCATGTTGTTGTGATAGCTGCCTTGATAAATACCTGCTAAGTGATAGGGTATTTTTGTGTGATCTTGTTGATATAGTGAACACCAAACTTTGGTTACTGAGGAGTATGTGACCTCATTAACTGTAATTTTGTGGATCATTGGGTGTTTACCGTATTTATAACTCAGATAAGATTCCAAACTTTGATTAGCGGGGAGTATGGGCCCTCACGGGTCAGAATTTGGCACTTAGGAGTTGTTTTAGTAGTTTTTTCTGGGTTCTAGAGTAGTATCTGAGGCTTAATTCCCGGAAAACCTAGGATACACACTGTGTAGTTCCTCGGACACACACCGCGTGTTCTTCTGTTCGGGAAGAAAAGAAAACTTTTTAAGTACACGCCGTGTACCCTAAGTACACGCTGTGTAGTATCTTCCTGTGTCATAGACCGTGTGGGCAGGGACACGGGGAAGGGAATTCTTGGGGATAACATGCCGTGTATTGGATGTACACACCATGTAGTGTTGACCCGGTGTCCGCCCGTGTAACTAACAAACACGGACGGAGGAGACCTTAAGACATACATGCCGTGTCCAATGTGGAACACACCGTGTAGTCTGACCTAGGGACCCGACCGTGTAACTAACAACATGATTCAGTGTAAATCCTTTCGTGTATATTCCATCTATATATGAAACACACCGTGTAGTTTGAGCCGTGTATCCGGACGTGTAACTAAAAACACAGGTCGACGAAGCTCGTCTAGTACACTCCGTGTAACTGTGGAACACGCCGTGTAGTCTCGTCCGAGGACAGAACGTCTGGACTTAGCCGTGTGGCTGGGAAATGGGGTGGTGTACACACCGTGTGCGGGTGTAACACATCGTGTGGTATCAAGCCGAGTAGTCTACCATGTCATAAACGACATAGGCAGTTGGAAAATTACACCATACACACTGTGTAGTTTTGTTCAACAGGAGCTGTGTGGCTTAGTCATGTAGAAGGACCTGGGTAGGGGAAGAGAAGTCAAGTACACGCTGTGTAGTCAGTATACACGTCATGTAGTCTTGTTTTGCAAATCTTGAATGCCTTCTTCCTCCTGTTCCCTTTTTGGTCCTTCATTTCCAGTATTTGATAATCTGGATCTAAGGTGTGCGTTTGACCTTGTAGAGTCATGCCGCCGAGACGACCACGCGTTGTTCACCAGGAGAGCGGCAACAATTATACTTTAGAGATGGTGGGACATGGGCTACTAATGGATACTCCAATAGAGCCAGATGCGCTGCTAACTATTATATCAGACACAGGAGCAGAAGCGCAGTTCCATGAAGGCTTTATGCGGTTCATGCAGACCTTTCAGGGAGCACCGCCGGGTGCCACATCTATGGCCGAGCTGACTCATATCTTCTAGCAGCAGCACCCACCTACGTTTTCAAGGGATGGGGTACCACATGATGCGGAGTCTTGTCTGGGGTCTATGTATACTATCTTCGAGCATCTTGAGACGCCTCCAGGGCGGAGGGTGAAGCTCGCGACTTATATGCTGCGTGATTCCTCCAAGAGGTGGTGGGATGTTACCACCCAGTCAGAGCATCATAGAGACATGGAATAGGAAGATTTTTAGGTAGTCTTATATGAATTCTTCTTTCCAGAGATGCTGACGGAAGATAGAGCTCGAGAGTTCAGGAACCTGCAACAGGGCGCTATGTTAGTTATGGATTATTCTTCTCGTTTTACCGAGCTTCAGCGTTTTTCACCCATTCTGGTGGGTGATGAGATGTTGAGATCCATACGCTTTGAGGATGGTCTGTGATATGACATCCGAGCATTGGTGAATGTTTTTAGGTTTCCTTCAATACATACTATTGTGAACCAAGTGCTGATTACAGAGAAGAACCTTCGAGAAGCTAGTGGTGCGGGCCAGGGTGGTTCAACACCAGTTTTTGGTACTATTTCTACTGGAAAGAGGAATAGACATATGGACTTCAATCAGGGTGGTAGTACCATCCAGAAGTATGTTTCAGGTGGCCAGGTCGTGTGCTACCAGTGTGCTAAGGAGGGGCACAAGAAACCTCAGTGTCCATGAGACCCAGTGGACTACTGAGATTGTGGCAAGATAGGTCATCTGCATTGATTTTGCAGGGAGTTTCTACCAGTGGCCAGTGAGAGGGGTTCTTTGTAGACTCCACGTGTGGGAGTAGGACCAGTAGCTTCTCACGAGTCGAAAAACTGGAATACGTCAAGGTGTGAAGGCAGGGATAGTTGTCGTGGCCGTGGTAGTCAGACACCAGGATCTCGGAGGCAACATGGCTGGACAGCTCAGGGTAGCCAGGCTGTGTCACAGGGCCGCGACACTGGGCAGGCATATGCAGTGCAACAGACCTAGCAGAAGCAGGATCCCAGACCTTCTACTATCAGAGGTATTGTTCTAGTATCTTCTGTCTTATCTTCAGTACTTTTCGATATGGGTGCTACACATAGTTTCATATCTGTTACCGTTGTGGAGAGCCTTGAGATCTATGTTTCTTTTTCTTCTACTGTTATGACGTTAGACACTCCGTTGGGGACTAGAATGGCTGGTGTGCGTCAGTGTAAGGAGTTCCCCCTTGGGGTTGGTGGGTGTCACTTTCTTTGGGACCTCTATGTCTTAGAGATGACAAGCTATGATGTCATTCTCGGGATGGACTGGTGGGTGTCACTTTCTTTGGGACCTCTATGTCTTAGAGATGACGAGCTATGATGTCATTCTTGGGATGGACTGGTTGGTTCCCTTTCGAGCCTTTGTAGACTACTATCGTCACAAGGTGAGTTTCACGTCACTAGAGGGCAGAGAGTTTCTATACAAGGGTGAGTGGGATGTTCATGCGAGTCGAGCTAGACCAGATCATCATGGGCGAGGAGGAGTCACAACCTAGATTGCGAGTTTATATATAGATGATCAGGGGACTTGTCAGACAGTTTTCCCTCTAGTGGTTGATTGTTTCAGGGGTGTCTTCCCAGATGATTTTTCAGGTCTACCTCCGGAGCAAGAGGTGGATTTCTCTATTGAGATTGTGCTAGGGGCAGCACCGGTGTCCATTACTCCTTATAGGATGGCTACAAGTGAGTTGCAGGAGCTCAAGAGGAAGTTAGAGGAGTTACAGGAAAAGGGTTTCCTTCGACCCAGTACTTCTCCGTGGGGTTCTTCGGTCCTTTTTGCGAAGAAGATGGATGGTACCCTCAGACTCTGTGTGGATTATCGGAAGCTGGACCAGTTGATGGTTAAGAACCGATATCGCCTGCCAAGGATTGATGATCTTTTCGATCAACTTCATGGAGCATGGTTGTTCTCGAAGATTGAATTGAGATCAGGATATCATCAGTTGCATGTTATACCATCTGATATACCTCTCACAACATTCAGGAGTAGGTATGGTCTATAAGAGTACACGGTTATGCCGCTCGGACTCACGAAACCGCCTACAGTTTTCATGGCTCTGATAAATCGTGTGTTCCATCCTTATTTGGATTCTTTTGTGGTAGTATTCATGGATGATATCTTGGTGTAGTCTCACACTCGACACGACCATGCCACCCATCTTGAGATCGTATTGAGTACACTGAGAGAGAATAGACTATACGCTAAGCTCTCAAAGTTCCACTTTTGGATAGACCAGATTCACTTGCTGGGTCATATCATCTTAGAGGAAGGAGTTGCAGTAGACCTAGAGAAGGTGAGGGCAGTAGTTATATTGGAGCAGCCAAAAATGTGTTTGAGATACGAAGTTTCTTGGGGCTGGCTGGTTACTATAGACGCTTTATATGGGACTTATCTTGCATAGAAGCGCCGTTGATGGGTTTGACTAAGAAGGGTGTGAAGTTCGTTTGGTCAGAAGCTTGCGAGACAACCTTTTAGGACCCGAAAGGAAGGTCAACATCAACACCAATCCTGATACTCCCAGAGCAAGGGAAGAGCTGTAAAGTTTAATGGGATGCATCAGGGATTGGACTGGGAACTGTGTTGATTCAAGGCGATCAAGTTTTTGCATATGGGTCTCAGCATTTGAGGCCACATGAGGGGAATTACCCGATGCATGATATCGAGCTGTCCGTAGTTGTTCATGCGTTGCGCTGTTGGAGACATTATCTCTTGGGAGATCATTTTGTGGTTTTCACCGACCAAAAAAGTCTCAAGTATATTTTTACTCAGCATGACTTGAATCTGAGGGAGTGAAGGTGGGTCGAATACCTTCATTCCTTCGACTTTGAGCTTGCCTATACACCTGGTAAAGGTAATGCAGTAGCTGATGCACTGAGCATGAAGGCTCAGATACAGGTAGTGTAGAAGGCCAGTGGTGAATAGAAGCTGATGGCTTTGTTCTCTGAGATGCATTTAGAGGTGCACAATAGCCAGGGGCAGAACTATCTTTCATTTTTAGCTATGAATCCTACCCTCAAGGATAGAGTGAGGATGAGACAACTATCTGATTCAGAAGGCCCAGTTCTATGGGAGTCGGTGGTGAGTGAGGACCCTCCTCCTGGGTGGACGATAGGCAATGATGAGGTACTACATTTCCATGGACGAGTATGGGTTCTGGGGGATATATGTGAGGATCTGATGTGGGAGTTTTATGCTTCAGTCTGGACAGTTCATCCCGGATTTTACAAGATGTACCATGACTTGAGATGTTAGTATTGGAGGTTGGGTATGAATAAAGAGATAGATGATTTTGTTACGAGATGTTCCACCCTTCAGTAGGTGAAGGTGGAGCATCAGAGGCCAACAGGACTGTTACAGTAGTTACCCATCCCAGAGTGGAAATGGGATGATGTCACGATGGAATTTGTGTCTGGGTTGCCGAGGTCACCTTGAGGCAATGATTCTATGTGGGTTGTTGTGGACAGACTCACAAAGGTGGATCACTTTTTTTCCGATTAAGGAGACCTTTCGCGTTGATGAGCTTGGGAAGTTGTATATCTGAGAGGTCGTACGTCTTAATTAGGGTCCCGCATTCTATCATTTCATATAGGGATGCCCATTTTACGTCTCGATTTTGGCAGAGTTTTCAGAGGGAACTGGGTACATAGGTGCTCTTGAGCACAGCTTACCACCCTCAGACCGACGACCAGTCAGAGAGTACGATACAGGTGCTAGAGGACATGCTGCGTGCATGCTTCCTAGAATTTGGGGGCTCCTGGGAGAAGCATATACCCTTAGTTGAGTTTTCCTATAATAATAGTTTCAGGAAACTATTGAGATGGAACCTTATGAGGCTTTATACGGTAGTACATGAAGATCACCTTTGTGCTGGATAGAGGCAGGTGAGGCAACTTTAGTGGGACCACTTCTAGTGCAAGAGACTTCTGAGCATGTCCAGTTGATTCAGATGTAGATGGATAATGCACAGTCTCATCAGAAGTCTTCTGATGATTGCCACAGACGACCCTTAGAGTTTGTGGTCGGGGACCAGGTTTTCTTGCGTGTTTTGCTGAGGTTGGGACACAGGCGGATCAGGAGACAGGGTAAACTTTCACCGAGGTATGTGGGGCCATTTGAGATTATTTATTGTAGAGAGTCATTCCGGTTGCCTATCAGTTGCAGTTACCAAAGAGGTACCGAGCCATGCATGACATCTTCCATGTATCTCAGTTGCGCCGCTATCATTCATACCCATGTCACGTCATTCAGTCTGAGGAGGTTGAGATCGAGGTAGATGCGTCCTTTGAGGAGCATCTGATTCATATCACTGATAGGAGCACGAAGGTTCTTCGAGGTCGGTCAGTTCCTCACGTACGGGTGCTATGGAAGCATGGCTGAGTGCAGGACAAAACCTGGGAGTGGGAGACTGACGTACGTGCTCAGTGGACAGAGTTGTTCTGAGCATTATCTTCACCACACTTGTAAGGGAAATTCAGGGACGAATTGCTTTCAGGGGGGAAGTTTGTAAGAACCCGGTTCTTATTTTTGAGGTACAGGTTTCTTCTTTTCTCTTTTCCTTAAGTGTTTTTGAGAAAATAAGGAAAATGGGGAAAAATCCTAAATTTTGGGACTACACGCCGTGTACTATTCCACACACTATGTACTTTGGCCGTGTCAGATGAGTACACAGGATGTGTAGCCCTGTCGGTGACGAAAGGTGTAAAAACCGACTACATGCCGTGTAGTGGGTATTTACATGCCGTGTAGTCAGTCGGCAGGAAAACAGTAAGGTGGTGGAAGTAGCCGCCAGCAGAGCGACAGTACATGCCTTGTAAGTAGAAATACACACCCTGTACTCATGTCAACGGATGAACAGTGCGGCGGTGCCACCAGAGGAATAGTTAAATGAGAAAAGTACACGCCGTGTAGTCAATAATACATGCCGTGTAGTTTGTTTTTTTGATTAAATGAGAAGTAGCCTCCCCTGTCCACAAGGAATGCTTAGAACCAGAGGAAGGAGTCGAGAGAGGAGGCCGGACCATCGAGGATCTCCATATCGAGCGTCAGGAATCTATTTTTGCCTATGACGATCTTGTTGGAAGTGCATGGGTAAGACCTCCACTCTCCTTAATCCGTTCCTTCCAATTCTTCCTCTAAGGTAAGTTATTTAGGTTTTAATGAGGTTTTATTTCACCTTAGATCTATATCATTCATGGAAGATTCTAGGATCATCGTTCATGTATATCATTCAGGGGCATTTAAGGAAGGTGTCTCGGTATTTAAATTCCAACTTTTGTGCGTTTGTGTGAATTGTTGAGCTACGAACCCATGTTGGGGTGTTGTGTGGCTGAGGAATTGGCTGTTTTAAATATCTAGAATTGTATAGGTAATTAAATGTGTTAATAAACTGCTGTTTGGGATCGATGCTTGGATCCAGGACAACCCCGGGGGTGCGTTCCTTTATTTAGCCATTTGGCCAGGATACCTGAGGGTATGCCATTTTTATTTTGCACATTACTTTTTCCTTGAGAGGAATTTTATGTGTATTGATTGTTTATATGTTGGGCATGTCCTGGTTACTTGTTTAGCCCGAGGGCAGTGTTTTACTTAGCCTGAGGGCAGTGCATCTTTTATCCTGAGGGAAACTTCTTCCGTGCCTGTGGGAAATAGACTCTGTGCCTGAGGGCGACACTTCGTATGCCTAAGGGAAATATCTGTTATGCCTGAGGGTAATGCACGAGGGAAAGATTCTGATTACCTGAGGGTTGTGATTCTGATTACCTGAGGGTAAGGTTTTGTGTGTCCGAGGACACTGACTGTGTATGTAAAAATTCACTGTGGTGGTTTCCTTATAATGAACAATTAAATGAATAATAAAATGGAAATATAACTGGTAAAGTTAGATTATTTTGAGTACTACTTAGTTAATTGAATTTTACTACTGCACACTATTGTTGCATATTTTCACATAGTTGAGAACGTGCCCTTGGTGGGTGCCTACTAGGATTTATTTCTCACAACCTGTTTGGGTCATGTCTTCGGCCCAAACAGATTACATTTCTACAGGTGTGGATAAGGGAAAGGGTCCCTATATAGGTACCTGATTTCTGATGAGGAGTAGGGGAGAATGGGACTGGGCTTAGGCTCGTGATGTTACCAGTTTTTTTGTTTTGGTTTTGCTGTACTCTATGTTGTACTGTACTGTACTATTGTGTAACATGTTTTGGCTGTTTTCATAGAACTTAAGACATGTTGCATCATCATCTATATAACTGTTGGTTATCTTTTCTGCAGTTGTTTATTTTAAATGTGTATGATTTATTGCTTCCACTATTGCTGTATGCTTTATATTTTATTCCACTGCGCTACACTTTGACAAATGAGGGCATAGTTTCCTCAATATCAAACCTGGGCCCTCACTGCCAGTCGGCAGCCTCTGACGTTTACAGAAATGAACTTGAGGTCATGTGACCAACCGGGTTCCGGGCACCCGTTGAGTGGAACCTGGATCTGGGATGTTACAACCCTAGGCATATGGTATGCCTAAATAGGTATTTTTATACCTAGAGAATAAAGGAAAAATTTATTTAATATCAGCTATGGTCCATCCTATGGATGATTTTAATTATTCATGATATTTAATAGTATTTCCTCTTTATTATCATTTAGTTGAGTAGAAATAATAACAGGAAGAGTGGAATTGTCACCCAAAAATGAATATTTCAAATGAGCAGGGAGTGGTTTCAGTTTCGGAATGGGTGGTTTTTGACACGATGTAAGATTCTTGGGCCTAGGAGAACCAAGATCTTTAACATATATTTTATAGGGAGTTTAAAATGATGAAATATTTCTAGCTTCCAATTTAATTTTAGAATTAATAGTACTTCTTTCCAAAGTGGATAACTCACTATCAATATTTTCTAGATTAGAATTTAACTAATTTAGAAAATAATAGTCATGAAGATGTTTTAACAGATTTCCTTCTACTTCATCAAATTGTTCAATAGTTTTTCTGACAAGAGAATCACCATCTCATTCACTCTGAAAGTTACTATGTTTAGAAACACATGACACATATTCAATAGAAGCAGAAATTAAATAGTTGTCAAGTTTTGGAAAATTTTCTAGATTGTGTGTTTGAGCATGTTTTTTATTTTTTGAAACAAGAAAATCAGAATTTTGAGCTTCCAAATTTATTTCTTCTACAAAGAATTTTTTTTCAGACAATTTAGTATTTTTATGTTGATTTTTAGTTTCTAAGGACACCTTTTTGGAACAATTTTCAGGAAATTTTGGGCCTTTGACATTTTTGAACACATTAAACCCTTCTTGTTGTTCTAAAATTTTAAAGATACGATGACCCATAGATACATCAATTATAGCTCCAGCAGTGGCCAATAAGGGCCTACCCATAATAATGGGCACCTCTATGTTACCCTCTTTGTCAAGGACTCAAAATTAAGCTGGCAGAAATAGTTTCCTCACTCTAACTAGTAATTCATCTCCCCTTCCCACAAGATAAATGAAAGATTTTCCAGCCAAATGAAGTATGACTATGGTGGGTTTAATGTTACCAAATCCTAACTATTGAAATAGTGAATATAGAAGCAGGTTAATGCAAGAAACTAAGTCACACAGGCGGCTGAGTTAATCATAACTTCATAAGGTACAGGGCATGACAAAGCTACTTAGGTCTTTGAGTTTTGGTGGGATTTTATTTTGGAGAATAACACTGTACTCTTCAATGAAAATGTAGGTAACACATTCTCCACGTGTTGATTTATTAGAATTTTTTTAAGTGATTTCAAGTAAGATGGGATTTAAATTAAGGCTTGAATAAAATGAATGTTCAGTTGAAGCTTGGTCAAAAACCCTAGGGACTAAAGGAGTTCATCCTTAGTGTTACTTTGAGGTTTCAATTTCTTGAGGAATGGGATGGGTGGGGAAAACTTCCTATGGACATTAGGCATATCCCGCATTTATTCATAACTTTTCTCTTTTCCTTTGTTATTTTTTACTTTAAGAAACATTTACATATGGTTTTTTATGTGTAAAATTTATATTTTGATCATTTTCATGACTTTTCTATTCATTTGAAAATTCTATATAGAGAAATTTTTTGTTTCTATATTCTCAAAAATTTTCATTTTGGACATTTTCAAGTTCTTTTTTAGATAAATTTTGGGTATTAATCCCACTTCTAGTGACAACAACCATGAATTTATCTTTAGGATTAAGTTAAATTATGGTAGGTAATATTCTATTATCCCTAGATGTAATGTCTTAAGATATTTGACCTAATTGAGTTTCCATATTCGGTATTCTTGCATCATTTTTAATTTTATCAAATTAATATTGGTCTTGATGTTTATTCAATTATGTTTAGAATCTCTCTTCTTGAGTGTCCATTATATTAAAAATTAAATACAGTTTAAAAGATTCTTAATCATCATATTTTTCTTGAGAGATAGAATATTTACCCCTTTGTTGGTTTTGAAATTTTTTTCTAGGTTGATTTTGATGATTAGGGGAAGTGGTTTGCTTAATTAGGACTTTTTATTTCCCAGATAGATTGGGATGGTTCTTATAGCCCTATTTATACTTGTTAGAAAAGGGGTCTTCATTTTTAGGTAACCCAGGACTATAGTAAACAAAATTTGAGTTTTCTTGTTGCTAGGATGGCATGTCAATGTTGGGACATAATTTTTCATTATGACCGAACATCCCACATTTTGAACATTGTTCTCAAAGATATTTGTTAGCATTGTGACATCCAATGTGGTTAAATTTTTTTCTAGAATTATGGTTCATTAAATATTGAATTTCTTCGGTGATTTCAGCTAGTTTAGCTTGAGCATCATTTCTAGAACCAGTGTTAACATTTCTATTCACTTTCTTACTTCTTTAATTTTTATGTTGGGATTTCATGGAAATATTATTGAAGATTTGTCTTAACTCCTCATTATCCTTATCTTTATTGTTTCCCCCATCATCTTGGTCAACTATGTTCTGACTAGAGGAGGAAAACCCTTCATAGAAGGTATCCATGAGATGATGGGATGGGAGTTGATGATGGGGTCACTACCTAAGGAAATCCAAAAATCTATCCCAAGCCTCATGAAAGGCTTTTCAATAATCTTGGTAAAAGCTAGTGATATTAGTTCTAAGTTCTCCTTTAAACCTTTGGGGAGAAAATTTCATTATAAATGAATTATACACTTGATTGTAGTTTTCAAAAATATTTTCATCTGAGCTCAAAAACCAATTTCTAGCATTCCTTATTAGGAAAATGGGAAAGACTCTTATTCTTAGCCCTTTCTCAATAAGTCCTAAAAGAGGTAATTTCTACACAGTATTGTAGAAATCTCAAATGAAGGCTAGAGAGTATTCATTAGAGAGATAATTTAATGTAAGAAACTGTGAAATGTGGGACTATTTAAGCTCATACTTTTGGGATTTAGGAGTCAATCTAATTAAAGAAGGATTAATTGACACTTGAGGGAGTTGGAACTCCCTCATCCTAGGTGTTTATACTTCCTATAATTGTTCAGGATGGTTTCTGAAGTTATTAATAGGGACTCTATCATATATTTTCTTCATTTAAAATTTGTTTATCTTATTATGTGAAGATAAGTGTTTGTCTATTTCTATGTTCAAAGGATCTAATATATCAACAATAAATCTAGTGCCCATGAAAAGTGTCAAAACAGTTGAATTTAAGCACAAAAATTTCAAAGCAGTAAAGAAAAATAATAAACATAGTAAAAGTACAAACAATAGGTACAAAATAGTAACTATCAAATAAGATTTTTTTATAGTTTTCAATTCTTCAATTTTTTTAATATGTGATTTTTTAGAAATTTTGTAAGAAAAGTGATTGCTCGTGCCTTCACTGACAATGAAACAAAAAACAGGACCCAACTACCGTTGTAATTGAGTAAAAGTTTAAAATTTATATTTTCTTACTTACTACTGTATAGTGGTTTATAGGGTCAATCCCATAGGAAAGGATAATGATGAACTTTAATTTTAAAATTTTCAAAAAACGCCCACTTTTTTCAGATATAACACCCCAAACATTTTATGATATGTTTCTATTAAATACATTCAATTCATTAGATAACCTATATTTTGTGATTCATGGAGTCTCTATGAAACAACACTTAGTTATTTATAAGAGATAGTCATAAAATATCCATTAAACATAAATTTTCTACTTCTGTGTTTTGAATTTCAAAAAATGAACATACACGTTTGCAATCAGAGTGATATTCGGAGTCTGATAAAATCAACATAATTTTCAATGAATAGTAACTTACACATATGAATAGTAACTTACCCTTATGAATAGTAACTTCCCCATATGAATAGTCATATAACCCTTATGAATGGAAACCTAGCCCATGAAATTATAAATAAAATTTGGGCACCTTAAAAATAAAGATGAATATTTCTCGTGTTGGTATTTTTTGATTAAATAATGATTTTAATTAAAAATTAAATTTCTCATATTTAAAAACTTATTTTGGAAAAATGGAGTTCATTTTTGGATTCTACTCATCGAAAAATGGATAGGGTGAATATTTGGGATTTTTCTTAAATACTTGAATTTTTAGTGAATAGTAAAATACGGTAATTACGGTATAAATACATTGTGAGATAAATACAGTATTCCCTGCATCATGTATGATTTAAGAAACCATTAGTTATATCTCACATGCTCTTATTACTATTCTTGGTCCTTGAATAATCACTATTTATTGTCTTAGGAAAAAATATTAAACTAATGAATAAAATATTAAGAAAACCCTCCTCCCCTCAACTATATAAACCACCCCTCACCCCCTCGTCCTCTCACACCACTCAAGGTATCAGAATTGCCTATGTTCTACCAAATAAACTTAAAAATACCCCCCACATCTAAGACCTACTGGTCTCAAAAAAAGGCCAAAAACAAAGGCCTCAAAGAGATTATCATGGAGAAGTACTCAAGAGGTGAACCTCTCTTCCTTTTTTTTTCAACGTCTTTTACAAGTTCCATTCTATTGTTTCTCTCTCCTCACCTCCCATCATCCAAATTCTATGATAAATCTAGTAACATACATGAGATATAATTTTATTATTCGAATTTAATTTTTCATAATCATCTCTCTTTCCCCCTCCTCTTGTACTTAAAATGAAAACACTGTCTGAGATGTGTTAATTTATCACATTCAAGGATGACGAGTTTTTAATTTTTATTACCATCTTTAATTCTGGTCAAGAATTTTTTTTCTGGTTTAACCCAATAATAATATATGTATTTCATCTAATCTAATGTTCAAGAAATCTTACACACTCATAATATGAAATAATAATACAAACAAGTTCATTATGCACAAATCTACCAAGTTAATCCAATCATTTATCATTAAATTTTATCTAATTAGTCATCCTCATGGTATATAATCAAAATCTTTATAAGGAAATTTATTATGTCCCTGATAATATATATTAACAATTCTGGATGTTTAACCATATTTTAAATGAACTTCTATTAATGAATACCAGTAAATCGATTATGAAAACCAAGGAAGAAGATGATTCCAATTCAATAAAACTGAACCTGTTAAAAACATAAAAAAGGCCACGAATGAACACAATAAGGTTAAAATAAATCAATTAAATGCATATGCAGGTCTGTAATTGTTAAATAATGAATCTAAATATTATTATTCGGGTCATTAATATTAATCTATGAAGACATTCCTGGAAAAGGTAAGGGGGTTCTCATATCACTTTTAATTCCATGAGATTTCCATTGTTATCCACTTATTTATTGTATGTGGTGTATGTGCAAATCAATTTGATATATAATATCATAATTATCTTTATACTCATGGTATTATGTGATTCATTAGTGGATTATTTATTTTTGGTCATACGATTCGATTGATTACTATTTGTAAGGGACTTTCTCTCAATTTCCATTTCATTGGGATTTACTTGGTATTGTGCACCTAATATTTCTTTTGAGGTGTATATACTACCCATTTGAGATCATTTTTCATTTGAAATTATAATTCAGTTATAAAACCATTTTCTTGTATCATGGATATGATTATTTCTTTAAGCCATATATCATTTCACATACGGTGCTCACTTTCAATGCTATTTTAACTAGGGAAATATTGATGAATACATATCTTATATTCTAGAAAGATATCAAAAAGGAATATTTTTATTATATTAAATCTTTGTATGAATAATTATTTGGAATGATAGTGATATGTGGGGCCCTCTATATCCCCTCGATGCATCGACATGTCTCATGGGTGAAACTAGTTGGTGACAAACCCTTCGAGTTTGTTTCCAAAAATCAGATGGGTTTCTACCCAAAGGCTTAAATCATATTGACAGTATAATTGTTCATGTTAAAGATACATGATATCCAAATAATAAGAATTTTATTTATTCATTATTCATTTATTACTATCCATGAGATTTTCACTATTACAAAATCTATGGATGCATTTTTTACTCTCAACTTATTGATGGAAAGTGTTTTCATTTATTCATCATGACATATTAGTCATGTATAATTAATTATGATTCAATTATTATTGATTCATGATTCAATTATATGCAACCCTTATTGATCATTTTATCTCACCCTTATCATGTTTTCTTTCCGCAGGTTTTGAAGAAGATAACGTTGAATAAGCTTTGAAGGAGGTTGTTTATTTCAGTTTAGTATGTATCATGTCGTATTTTCTATCTTTCAAAATGTACTTTGGGTATCATGTATGTAATCTGTTGTTTAAAAACAACTAAACTAATCAGTCCATCAAGATTTATTTCTTCAAATCATTCCAATATAAAGAAATAATGCACCGACTTCGAGCTTTGGGGTTCATGGCTTTACAGTTGGTATCAAAGGAAGTTTAACAACAAAATTGGAAACTGGATTTAGGAAACATATTTTAGAGGATATAACCCTATTTTATACGTTGAAGATAATAATAGAATAATATCTTATAGTTTTGTTCAATTAGAGATTATGTGGGTCTTCCTAGAAAATACATCCTTGTCTAGATACTAAAAGTGGATGTTGTTTTGGAATAGATGTACCTAGGAGTAACAACTCTGGAAAGGAGTTTTGGGCATGACCTAAGATGTCCTTTTACATGACCACTTTCCTTACTATGCACATAGTTTAACACTCATGGGGGACATGCTTAAGATAATTAACATTTTTTTACAAACCATTATAAAGGATTAAAAAATAAATATAAACAATGTTTTTGATTATGAGAATAGTTGTGCATAAATTTTCAGATTATCTTAACTGTGATAGTTAGACATTATGAACTATGATAAAATTTAGTGTGTGCCATTATTTAGTGATGGCATCTAATGGAATTATGGTTATTAATACCTGTGAAAAATGTAGGGATTTCCCCGCTGATCAAGTCAACATAGTCAGTGTTGGAGGGGATCAGATCATGACCATATTGAGACAAGTTACTTTGGTTGTGATGAATAACCATGTTAAACTAGTATTGTATCATTTCATGTTGAATAAGTCCCAATAATTTAGTGGTAATACTAATTCGGTGGTAGCTTATGAGTGGATCAATTCTCTTGAAAAGATATTTCTAGCATTAAGATGAAATGAAAATGAAAAGGTAGTACTTGTAGTATATTACCTCAAGGGTGATGCTGATCGATAGTGGTCCTTAATCCAAAATACCATGAAGGAAGAAGAAATAAAAGATATGGAATTGACAATTTTTAAATAAATATTATTTGAAAAATATTTTCCTCATGAACAATGATCTGAAATGAAGAGTAAATTCCTCATCATAATGTAAAGGTAAGAAGCGAGTGTTGTATAGTATGAGGATACCTTCACAAGAATACCAATTTATTTTATATATTACATATTTTATTTTGAAGATAGGATTGATTATTTCTTTGAAGGACTTAAGACAAGTCATCTAAGGACCCTATCTTCTCAAACATTTTCACCATATGATGAAATTGTATTAAGTGCCATCAAAATAGAGAAGGAATTTTCTAGATCAAATTTGATCAATGGAATCCAAGATAATAAGTGGTAATATGATAACTATGGAAAAGGTGAATCACCAAAGAAGAATAAAGGAATGAATCAATTCACGTTATGCAAGAACCATGGAAAGAATCATCCTGGGAAATGCATGAGAGGCACGAGAGTCTGCAATAAGTGTAGAGAAAAGGGTCATAAATCTAATGTATATAAGGGGAATAAACAAGTAAATTAAGTTTAATGCTACAATTGTAGAGATATGGGACACTATGAGAATGAGTTTCCTAATCTCTAAGGAAAATTGCCTAAAAAAATGCCATGAGAGCAAGGGAAAGCATATACGATTACAACTGTAGAGGTTGAAGTTCCTAATGATGTGGTGGTAGGTACTTTAATCATTTCTAGAAACTTATACAATGGGTTATTTGATTATATATGATAACATTAATTTATATATTCCCAGTTTTCAAAGAAAATTAGACTTGTACAATTTGATTTAATAAAAGGGTTGTTAGTAAAAATTCCTATGGGATGAATCATTGCAATAAAGATATGTTTATCAGTCCCCCTCAAACCACATAAATGAGATTTAGTTTCTAACCTTATCATTATACTGATGATTTGATTTTATATAATTCTTGATATGAATTGGATGTCAAATTATGATACGAAGATCTATTGCAATAAGTAGTAAGTTTCAACTGTTGATAATGTTGTAGAATCCCTTATCTTTTTAGCAGAAACCTCTCCATCTGATTCTTATTTAGATCCACCCCAAAAGCTCCACTAAATAAAATTCTTGGAGAAGAATATAATAAAATATCTATGGGTAAGGATTGAAATCTTCATACTGAAGACATACCAATTGTGCAAGAATACAATGTTGTTTTTATAGATGATTTACCTTAACATCCTTTATAGTGGGAATTTGAGTTCTCTATTGATTTAATTCCTGGTGCATGACCTATATCAAATAATCCCTATTTAATGAACATTGTGGAATTTGTAGAGATAAATAAACAACTAGAGGAATTTAATGACAAAGGATTTACTTGACCCAGTGTTTCTCCAGGGGGCCCCCTGTCCTCTTTGTCCGGAAGAAAGATAGATCCATGAGGATATGAATGGTTATACAGAAATCAATGCTATTAAAATAAATTAAAATTATCCTCTTCCACTCATTGATAATTTATTTGATCAACTTCATGGAGACCAATAATTTTCAAAGATTGACCTTTGATTTGGATATCATCAGCTGTGTGTGAAGAAGAAAGATATTCTAAAGACAACATTTTTAACTATATATGGGCATTATGAGTTTGCAGTAATTCCTTTTGGACTGACTAATACACCATATATTATCATGGATATATTTAATAGAGTTTTCAAGGAATATATTGATTAAATTTTTGTGATATTTATCGATGATATCCTGATATACTCCAAAAGTTACGAAGACCATGAGAATCACATGCGAATTATTCTGAAAACTCTTAAAAGAAATCAATTATATGTGATGTTTGGCATGTGTGAATTTTGGATTCAATGAGTCTATTTTCTTTGACATATTATCTCTAAGGAAGGAATCTTAGTTGATCCTATAAAGAAAAAGTAAACCAAGAATGGCTCATGCCAATGAACAGAACTGAGGTATGTAGTTTTATTGTCTTAGCAGGTAACTATTGATGTTTCATTCATAATTTTTCACGATTGG
This sequence comes from Viscum album, assembly GCA_963277665.1. Lineage (NCBI taxonomy): Eukaryota > Viridiplantae > Streptophyta > Magnoliopsida > Santalales > Viscaceae > Viscum > Viscum album. The sequence continues at coordinate 296,075,244 of OY728137.1, read as the reverse complement.
AAAACCCACTAACCAAGCTCCCATGTAAAGAGGTTAAGTTTTTATTGAATAAAGAATGTACGTAATTATATGAATAATTGAAAAGAATATTGGTCAATTATTCAATTTCAACTCTTTCATATGGAAATTATGGATTTGTGATATAGAATGATGCATAAAATAATTGACTAAGTTGTGTCCTTATGAAAAATGATAAATTTACTGCTTATGCATCAAGGTAGTTGAAGAATCATTAGAAAAATTATCCAACTCATCATCTTGAGTTAGCATCTGTAATCTTTGTTATGAAAATATGGAGACATTTTCTCTATGGTGAAAGATGTGAGATATATACGGATCACAAGAGTTTAAAAAACAATTTTACATATAATGAACTCAACATGAGGAAAATGATATGGCTTAAGTTACTAAAAGATTATGATTGTTTAATACACTAACACCCATGAAAGGAAAATAAGGTGGCAGATGTATTAAGCATAAAAGATCATGGATTTATGACCCAAATGAGTATTGAGTGAGATTTTATATACATGGATTTACAAAAGATGGATATGGAATTTTTAAGGAAGGGGAAAAATATTTCCTCTTTCAAATGATTTCTAAAGAATATTTAATGTAGAAGAAAAAAATATCTCAATCTGATGATGAGAATCTACAAAAGAAAATTAAAACTATTAAAGATAGAAGACTGGAAGACTTCGTGTATGAGGATGGATTTCTAAAATTTGGGAAGAGGTTATGAATTACATCAGTACCTGAGCTAAAAAGGGAACTATTAGATGATTCTCATAGCTCAAATTTATTTATAAACCATGGTATCACTAAGATGTATAGAGATCTAAAGGATAAGTTTTGGTGGTATAACATGAAGTGAGAAATTGATAATTATGTGTCATGGTGTCTAGTTTTTCAACAACTAAAGGATGAGAGAAAACATCCTAGAGGGGTCATACAACCTATAACTATTACTATATGGAAGTGGTATGAAATTATGATGGATCTTGTCATAGGACCACCAAGGGCACCTAGAATGAATGATGCAATATGGGTAATTGTTGACCATCTCAAAAAATCTGCACATTTCCTCTATATAAGAGAGGATTTGCCACTTAAGTTCCTAGAATGAATTTATATTAATGAAATTGTAAGACTTTATGGTGAACCTATATTGATTTTGTACAACTGAGATCCATAATTTGTGTTAAAATAATGGTAAAGTATCCTGAAGGCTTTGGATACTGAGCTTCATATGAGTACTTCTTATCACTCCAAAATCGAGGGAAAACATTCAAGGACTATTTAAACACTAAAATACATGTTAAGATTATGCTATCTTGACTTTAAATGTATTTGGGATCAATAATTTCATTCAGAGGAATTTAAATATAATAATAGTTTCAATTATAGCCTTCAAATAGAACCATATGAACAATTATATGGTTAGAGGTGTAGAACTACAACTTGTTGGGATGAAGTTGGCAAGAGGAAACTTATAGGCCCAAAATTATTGAAGATACAACTGAAAAGGTAAAGAAAATTCAGACCCATATTAAAGGAGTAAAATTTAGGATAAAGAGTTATAATGACAACCAGAGAAAGGATTTGGAATTTCAAGAAGGAGATCATGTCTTTTTAAAAGTACTCCATGGAAGGGTATCTTATGGTTTGGTAAGAAAGGGAAACTGAGCACCAGTTATATCATACTATTCAAAATTTTCAAAAGAATTACAACTGTAGCTTACCATTTAGTAATTCCAACAAGCATATTCAAAGGTCATAATGTGTTCCACATGTCGTTGTTAAATGAATACATGCTAGAACCAATGCATGTACTCACCTATGAAGAAATAGAGTTGGAACCTGATTTTTCATACTGTGAAGAGCCTATCATGATTATTGACACAAGGGAGGAGGTATTGAGAGACTAGACAACTTGGCTAGTAAAGGTTATTTGGAGAAACCATAAAATAGAGGAAGAAAAGTGGGAACCTAAGGATGTTTTGAAGAGGAACCACCCACATATTTTAAAAGGGATTTATACATGAAAAATTTCGAGGATGAAATTTCTGAAGGTTGGAAGAATATAACACCCTAAACATTTTATGGTATGTTTATCTTTAATACATTCAATTCATTAGATAGCCTATATTTCATGAATCACTAAGTCTATATGAAACAAAACTTGGTTATTTATAGGATACAATCATAACCAATCCAAAAAACTTAAATTTACCACTTCTATGTTTTTAATTTCAAAAAAAGAATATACACAATTTCGATCAGGGTGATATTTAGAGTCTAATAGAATCAGCTTAATTTTTGATGAATAGTAACTTACCCTTATGAATAGTAACTTAACCTTATGAATAGTAATATGACCAATATGAATGGAAACCTTACCCAAGAAAGTATAAATAAAATTTAGGCATATTAAAAATGAAGATGAATATTTAAAGTGTTAGTATTTTTTAGATTAAATAATGATTTTAATTTAAAATTATATTTATTATATTTATAAAATTATTTTTGAAAAATGGAGTTCATTTTTTGATTCTACACGTCAAAAAATGGATAGAGTGAATTTTTTTAATTTTTAGAAATACTTGAATTTTTTGTTAATAGTAAAATATAGTAATTACGGTATAAATACATTATGAGATAAATACACTATTCCATGCATCATGGTAATTACGATATAAATAAATTATGAGATAAATACACTATTCCATGCATCATGGCTGGTGTAAGAAACCATCAGTTCGAACTAACATGATCTTATTACTATTTTGATCATGAAGTCATAACTATTTATTGTCTTATTGAAAAATAACAAACCAATGATAAATTTATTAAGAAAACCCAGCTCCCCTCAGCTATATAAACCACCCTCACCCCTTTTTCCTCTCACACCACTCACGATTTGAGCCCTGACTAAGTTTTTCTGAATACACATCCCAATAACTCCCCAAAATCTAACACTTACTGGTCTCAAAAAAAGGAAAAAAACAAAGGCCTTAAAGAGATTCTCAAGGAGTACTCAAGAGGTGAACCTCTCTTCCTTTTTATTTCAACTTCTTTTACAAGTTTCATTCTTTTGTTTACCTCTCGTCACATCCCCTCATCAAAATTCTATTATAATTACATTAACTTACATGAACTGTAATTTTATTATTTTAATGGAATATTTCATCATCATCTCTCTTTTCCCCCTCCTCTTATACTAAAAATGAAAACACTGTCTGAGATGTGTTAATTTATCACAGTAAAGGACGACGATTTTTTGATTTTTATTATCATATTCAATTATGGCCATGAAACCATTTTTAGGGTCAAAAAAGGTCATAATATATGAATTTAATCTTATTTAATGTTCTATAACCCTTACACACACAATATAAAACAATAATACAAAAAATTTCATTATGCATAAAACCACTAAGTTAATCCAACCGTTTATCATAAACTTTTATCTAATGATTAATCCTCATGGTATATAAAAAAATCATTTTAAGATCATTTATAATATCCAAAATAATATATATTAACAATTATGGATGTTTAACCAAATTTAAAATGAACTTCCATTCACGAAAACAAGTAAAACGATCCTGAAAATCAAGGAAGAAAATGATTCCATAACAATAAAAATGAACCACTTAAACCCATGAAAAAGGCCATGAATGAACATAATAAGGTTAAAATAAATAAATAAAATGTAGGAAAGGTTATATAATTGTTATTTTATGAAGATAAATTTGATTATTCAGTTCATTAATATAAATCAATGAACACATTCTGGCATAAGGTAAGGGGTTTCTCATCTCACTTTTAATTTCGTGTGATTTCTATTGTTCGCCACTTATTTATTGTATGTGGTTTATGTGGACTCAAACTTGATATATAATATCACAATTCTCTTTATAATCATGGTATTCTGTTTTTCATTTGGTGATTATTTATTTTTGGCCATACGATTCCATTGATTACAATGTGCCAAGGGACGTTGTCTGAATTTCCATTGTGTTGAGAATTACTTGGTATTGTGCCCCTAATCTTTCTTATGTGGTGTATATACTGCCCCTTTGAGATCATTTTTCATTTAAAATTTTAATTCTATTAAATAATTTTTTTTATGTCATTTGTATGATTATTTCTTTAAGTTGTATTCCATTTCACATACAGTGCTCATTTTGATTGCTATTTTTAACTTGGGAAATATTGATGAATATGTATACCCTATTCAATACAGACATAGAAAAGGAAACTTTTTCATGTATTAAATCTATGTATAAAAAATTATTTGGACTGGATATGTCATTCGGGGCCTGCAATAGCCCCTCGATGCATCGACATGCCTCATGAGACAAAAAAGTAGTCGACAAACGCTTCTAGTTTATTTCCAAAAATCAGATGGGCTTCTACCCATTGACTTAAACCACCTCTATGGTATAATGGTTCATGTTACAGATATATTATTTCCAAACAATAAGAATTTTTATTTATTCATTATTCAGTTTTCACTATCCATGAGGTTTTCACTATGACATAATCTATGGATATATTATTTATTCTCAAGTTATTGATGGCTAGTGTTTTCATTTATTCATCATGCCATATTAGTCATGTCTAATTGATTATTATTCACTTAGTATTTATTCATGATTACACTATATGTAACCCTTAATGAGAATTTGATCTCACCCTTATCATGTTTCCTTTCCCCATGTTTTGAATAAGAGGACATTGAATAAGCTTTCAAGGAGGAAGATTATTTCAGTTTATTATGTATCTTGTGGTATTTTCTATATATCTAAAAGTACTTTGATTATCTAGTATGTAATTTGGTCTTTTGAAGCTTCTAAAATTATCATTCCTTAAGGATTGATTTCTTATAATCATGCCAATATAATGAAATAACGCACGAGATCCAAGCTCTGGGGAATTACATCAACATTGGGGTAAACTTTCTATTTTTATTATTTTTTTAATTTTTAAATTATTTTAAATGTATTTGTGTTTTTTATAGGAAATAATGAGTGATTTTTTTTAATATTTTCTTTTTAAGGATAACTATGTCTAATACTAAACAATGACGAACTAACAGAAAATCAGTAAACTTGGGTAGGTCAGTAAAAACTGATAAAATTCTATTCTAAGTAAAATTTAAGGAATCTAACCTTACTAGTTTGAATACATAGCATCTTAATTATTTCTAATTGAATACATGACCTCTAAAAATGATTAGTTAGTATCCTTCCCCAGGTTATTAAACTCTCATCTAAGTGAATCTAGAGGTTCACCGCCACTAGAATCTATCAACTAAAATAATATGTGAATTAAGGATACTAGAGTAAATCTCACTTATTTGATCCAATAGAAATGAGTTATAGAATTTAAAATTTAATCCTTTATATTTTTCACTAAAGTATTAGGGATTTAATAATTTAATTACATGAGGTGAAAAAACAATTGAAATGTTATGAAACAGATTCATCTTCGCCAGTTGAATCTGCATCTTTGTTTAAAGAAACAATTGAAGATTAGAAAATAATTAACCAGAAAAATTAAACTCCCCAAACTAAAAATAATTCTTGCCTAAATTCATATTTATTATAGATATGGAAGACATTTGATTTCAAAGGATAAAAATTGAAAGAAAACAAAGGAAGTAATAACACCCTCAAGTGCCTTCTTGCTCGAACTCCTCCTCCACAAGAACTCTAAGAAGTGAGTCTCCAAGGTTCTTCTCTCATCATCAACCAGTGAATGAATGGTGTCATATCATAAATTACTATTTATTTTTTTCAACTTAATATTCTTTCATATACTGGCTTGTCACTATGTTTTCCACTAGTATTCAGTTGTCTTTTGCAGTGCACCACCCACGTGTACTTTTATCTTGCAACACATGTCATTTTAGAAAATCCCATGTTACTGAATTCTTTGATAGTTGTAATTATGAATCTAGACGTTATTCAAGCTTCTACATATATCTATAAAAAAATATTAATTAATTTGGTTAAAGAAAAACGTACTTAAATAATTAATTATTAGGAATTTTTATATTCGTGTAAAAATTATGTTATTAAGGTACTTAGTTTGTGTAAAATATTATTTATTATTATTATCATTTTTAATTAAATTATTATTGAATTATTAGTTAAAATTTATTTATTTGTGAGTTAATAAATACTTTAAATTGGTCCTTTAATTTATTTTATTTTGTAAATAAATTTTATTAACTATTATAGTTATTTAATTAATCAACACTTTTAAGTAATATTTTTAATTAAATGTTTTAAGATTAAAAATAATTATTTTATTATGTTAAAAATTTATTTTATTAAATAATATTATTAATGTTCATTTAAGTTAATAAATTTAATTTGTTTATTATAATTAATATTATGTATTTAATTTAAATTATTATTTATTTTAATTTTATTTATAAATTATCAATAATATTTTAGTTTTATTTATCTCTTAGGTAAAAAAAAATTCTCTTCAATATCCATGTTTTCTAAAATAATTTCAAATAATGTTTTTAATATTATAATATTATTTTTTGACGTCATTTTTACCCATGTTTATATTTTTTCAAAATATTTTAAAAGGAATATTGTTATCATTTTTTGAACGAGGTATGTTTTTTTTAACAAAAGTGTAAATTGATTATGTTTTTCTAACTTATAAAGAATGAACAACATTTTACTCCATAATAAGTTCTCAAAGATTTGAAGCTAAATATAAATTTTAAGTTTTTATCTTAAAAGAACGTTTTTTCAATAACATTTTTTATGATTTTATTGTTTAAATATAATATTTATAAATGTAAGGGTTATTTTCCTATATAAAATTTTAATGGGTTTTTAATTATATTTCTATTAATCAAAGAAAAAAACCCTTAATTTAACTTATGATTTACAAGGGATATGTTCTGAGGATACCACCCTAATTCTTTCTCTAGATGGTGTAAGTTTATGATAAGAAATTTATGAAACCTATTCATTTTCTGCATGTTATGCTATGATGAAATTATGAATTTTATTTTAAACTTGTTGCTTTTCCAGAAGTTACGATATGATGAAATTTTTAGGAAACAAGTTTTTCATGGGTTTTGGTATGTTGAAAATTTTATGATTTTGTGGAGTAAATATTTAGGATTTACATTATGTGATAGGTAGAACCTATATATTATTCCAATTCATTGTGTAAATATTGATATCCAATTAGATAAACATGACTGGAATGAGGAGTTTTCCTTGTCCAGTAAGAAACTTTGTCAACTATGATTGTATTGGGAGTGATCCTTGAGGGATTTGAAGGTTGGGGGAGTGAACCCATTCCACTATTATATCCTTTCTAATAATCCTTGTCTACAATGGAAATAATTTTCTATACTAATGTGTATGCTAATAAATTATTCCTTATGCCGATGTTATGATCTCATGGATCATTTTATTTGATTACTTTATGATTCATGTATTATGAAATACAAATATTTATATCATTAATCAGTATTATGATCAATAATATATTGGGTATGATTTTAAAATGTTATGTACATGTTCTTATACCCTTATGTTCCTGTTATAATCAAGTTATCATTGCTATCTCCCTTATTTACCCTTAATGAGCATCTGAGATCTCCCTTTATTATGTTTCATTTATCTAGGTTATGATGAATGTTACTAAGTATGATATATCTAAAAAGGGTGGTAGTTATTAACAACTTTGTGGGTGGATGATATGGATATTTTATGAACTAGTTGTTTATGTGTCTGTGTTTCCAAAGGAACTATACTTACACAATTATGATGTGAATCATTTTTTTAAGTAATGAGTATTCATATATTAAGATGTGATATCTATGTATGAAAAGTATTGGTTGTTATAATCTCTATATGTAAGATACCTAAAATTTAATGGGATAGATCTTATAGATGGGGACCAGGCTAGTACCCACACCATTTGTTTTGTTTGATAGTATTTTTCTCTTTATGTTCTTTCAGTTATTTTGGGAATTTTATATACGAATATGACTTGTTTTACTCACTAATGGGAATAAAATGAATTTTCATATAATAAAAGTTATCTGGTAACTGATTAACTCCATTATAAATTAATTTATTTATGCATGTAGGGAAGGTATTTGTCTCCTTCTTTTTTTTAATGTTCCACAATCTGATCACAAGAGTATAGTCTTTCAATGGTAAACTTACATGCCCTAAGTTTTATTTCATAGCCTCTGGTGTATGACTATGTATGCTTGATTCCATGTGGCACACTATATTGGGGAACCAATTTAGTGTCTTCCTGTATGGGGTTTTACAAAGTGCAATCATATATGTTTATTTTCAGACTATTTGGTTCTAGTAGAAAGGATAATATGATGTTTTTGGGATTGTTAATGAGCTCGTTCTTGGGAATATTTATCCCATATACAGGGAAAAACCAAGTTACCAGAGGGGGTATCACTCTTCTTACATTGTTATTTTATAATTGACTTATTTTTATCATGAGTGGTATACTTGTTTGTGATTTTATTGATTTATATAATTTTATTCACTTAGAGAAACATGGAAAGAGATGTGTGTTGATCCATAATTAAGAAACTTAGGAATTCATGATATTAACAAGATTCTATAACATTATTTATATTCTAGTGGATGTTGATTTCGGGTGATGTGATGATGATGATGCGTTGATTGGAATTCAGTGGGAATGGATCGAGGTGGACCATGGACTGGGGTGATAAATATGTTCCTATTTCTTAAATTTAGTGGTTAAATAGGGTGCAAATCACAACTTATAATGTGTTTTCCTTTATAACTTTTTTTACACTTTATATAAATACACTATCACTAGGAGACTCTTAAAATTTGAAATATAAAAGTTAAAATGGTGAAATAATTATATAGGTAACAGACTTGAATCCCGACTCTTATGATGTGACCCTAGTACGGGTAGATGGGTATAGGGAAATTTCTGGGATAACATTTGTTTAATGATGTGTATTGTATATAATAATAAGAAGTTTTGGCTCTAACTGTATTATATAAATTATCTAACCAAGGATTTTTTTTATTGTGGTGATTTGAGATGTGTATTTAGAATTATAGAGGAATACCTCTACATTGGCCCTTGGTTGGGTGCTAGGAGGGTATGAATGAGCTTTCCCTTGGGGGTTTCAGTTCATATCCCCATATGGCTCATGGTGTAGGTGAATATGATAAGTACTGAGTGATTTTTTTGTGAGTAGTACCTACAATGGAGATGGAGGATCCTCACAATGTTACTTCTATGTCAATGTTGAATATGGAGTTTTTGGTCTAGTATCAATTGATGGTCATGGAGGAGGGTGCCCCCTCAAGAAGATGAGTGTTGGATTGAGTCTGTTCAAGCTATCTTCGATCATCTTGAGACCCCTAAAGACTGGAAGGCGAAGTTATATATTTATATATTGTGGGTATCCATGAGATAATGGTGGGGCATCTTAGTTCTAGATTACCATCACATAGGCATGTCTGAAAAGGACTTTGAGACCATCTTCTCTGATCATTTCTTCCAATAGACCATGAAGGAAGATAAGGATAGTGAGTTTATGGGCCTTAATTGTGGTAGAATATCCATCATGGAGTTTGATAACATTTTATAGACTTGCGTCACTTAAACCATTATGTCGCATAGGATGAGGCCAGTGAGGCAAGGCAGTTTGAGGATGGTTTTTGGTATGTGATTTATATCATGGTGAATGTCTTCCATCTTACCAGATTTTATGTTGTGGTGAACCAAAATATTTTTTATGAATGTAACACAAATGAGGGTAAGGGATTAGTAAATGAGGTTTCCAAAATGATTGGTATGCATATGAAATCCAGAAGCACATTTATGTGGAGGCAAGCTAGGTGAATAGTGGTAAGAGTGTCCCTATTGATGGTTCACTATAGTTTCACTAGTGTGGTGGATAAGGAAATATTCAGCCTTGGTGTGTCCAAGCACCAGTGGAGTGATGATCCTATGGAATGATGGGTCACCTTAAAAGGTTTTGCAAGATAATACAATTGATTCTGATAGAAAGGTGATCTTGAATAGTTTAGGGATTTAGGGTCAGCTTTGCTATACCATAGAAGGTAGGTAGTTATATATCTATAGGCTGCTCATGGTGAGGGGGAGGTTATGGGGTGCATGGTTTATATTATAAAAACTTATAGGGAAGTGTTGGTAAGGGATGTCTGGCTGGATCATAGGACCATGGTTCGTGTTATTTATGCAATGACTCCAAAATTTCTATTTGATAGAATATAATATTTCAAATAATTTTTTTCTATGTGAGGATAATAGTAGGCCTAGGATTCTGTGCCCCATGGAACCTCAATGATGATATATTAAAAATATAAATACAATATATCATTCATGAATAAATTTTCAATAATAATTCAATTATTCAGTTGTGGAGTACTATATGGGAAAATGAGACCCTCATTAAATATGGAGGATGAGTTTTACTATATGTGAAATATAAGTATTTTAGGAACTATAAGATTCAATAGTTCATAGTCATGGGCATGTTAAATGAATAAAATGAATTTATTAATTTAATTTACCTTTAATTTCAAACCGCTAACAACTTCTTTATTTTATCAATTTTTGGATAATTCTTTAGGGTTTTCCACATAACCATAATGGTAATGAGAGGATATAAAGATATATCTTGTGGATAATGCATTGGTGGGTGATCATGGGATTATGGATAGATGATAAAAACGCCATGATATTTTTTATCATCAACAGTGTTATTGAATCTTTCTAAACCATTATTCAAATATGAACAATCCAACATGTGGTAGGGTGTTTTTTCTTGTAGTTTACATTCCCCGTTATTGTTTATTAAGATGAACAAAAATTAATTATTATTAAATTAAATTAGGGATAATTATTTTTTGGGGGTTTTCAACCTTTTATTTCACTTCCTAAAAATTGGAATTTTAGATTTATTCTTCATTTTTTTTTGAATTGATAATTCCACCATATTATTCAAATTCCCATGAAATTGGGAAAAATGAACACAACCTTCATTTGATCATCACTTTTGAATTTATTTTGTTTATTTTTTTGATGTTCATAATCAATGTTTAAATTGGTCTATGTTTTTCTATACTTGGGGAACTGATCATTGTGAAACAGTTCTTTGGTATAATGAATCATGGTTATATGTTTAGTTTTGTGATGTGGATATAAAATGGTAGAGTATAGGTGGTGATGGTAATCCAATGATGATTTGGGTGATGGTTTTTCCATGTGATGTATTGAGAGGCTATCTCATGAAGTTCAACAAAGGGTGATTATGAGATATGGATGGTAGTGATGCAGCCACTGATGGCGATGGTGAGCTAGTGATGGAGTGGTTGTTGGATTTTTCTAGTCTCGGGCCATACTGACGATTCAAGATAGTGATGACGTGTGATTTATGATCAACATGTGGCTAGAATCTATTCATTGATGACATTGAAGGCCTGGTAATCTTAGATGTGTGGTGTTATGGTTGTGTCTTGTGGCTGGAGAGAAGGAGGGGGTGACATGAGTGGCTTAAAAATACGTCAATAATTTTCTATTAAATTTATAACTATATATACATTACATTGGAAGAACATAGGTCATGTGGTCGCCTCTATACGGTGGAAAGAGTTTACATGGAGAGATAAATACCACATTCTATATGGAGTATAACAACCCATATTTTACGTATAGATATTACATCAACATTGAATAATATTTATTATATAGCATAACAAAAACTATTCGAGGACCGTATAGGTTTAGTGTATTTAGAAACTCGAAAACATGAACAACTAGTTCATTAAACTTCCACATTGTCTCCCAATTATTTATTCACAACTAGAATCCATTTTAACATATCTTACTTAATACCTTTCTGCATGGCCAGGGTAAAAGAAGCATATGAAAGGGTGAGCTCAAATTACCAGTATGTGTAGACAAGGTAAATATCAATCATATGACAATCATAGGAATATGAAATTTGAAAATATTATCCTGCATATAAAATATCAAAATATCATGTCATGTGATAAATCATAAAAGTGTAATCTAATCCAAATAGTCATAATAGAAGACATGAAATTTTGTGGGATACATACATAAGCATAGAAAATCATTTGATATTAGTCGAGGCTTATTTCCAAGACAATCAGAGCGGACAAAGTCCATTACTGAACTGAGTTCACTCCTTGTTCCAGCCCTGTATTACTGAACTAGATTTACTTCCCGCTTCAGTCTTGTATATCTCATGAGATAGAAATATTTACCCAATGAATTAGAGGGAGATATATGTCCCACCCATCTGATAATGAATCCATTCTTACAAGTGCCACAAAAACATAAAAAAATTAACTATATAATAACCCATGAAATAAAATGGATTTCTTAAACATCATTCCATAATAATTGGTATAAAGAAAATGGATTTCCTAAATAAAATTCCATCATAAACACAATCAAATCATAGAAATAACAGGGTTAGAAATATAACCCTATATAAAGAATGTCCTCTTATATGGAAAATAACTTTAAGAAAACACTGGAAATCAATTCTTGAGGAAAATATCATTTCTTCTTCAAAAATGTTTTCGTCTATCAAAATGACACAAATTTTTTGAAGAAATAATTTTACGTGAAAATAACCTTGTATGTTTATAGGGTAAGCTTCAAGGAAATAAGGCATTATGAAAGTGTAAAAATCTGTTCATGCCATACAAGTTAAAAAATAATTCTTCCAGTACTTTTTCCAGAAAATGTCAAAAAGAACATCATATAGAAAATGACAAAAGATTCCATTTAAAACATTTAGTAAAAATTCACCAATGAGTGAAATTATAGAAGTATAAAAAGAATATTTTTAAATACATATTTTGGAAACATGGACATGGATGATAAATATACCCTAGTAAATACTTACGAATAAACAATCTCGGATAAAAACAAGATTTACAAAATTATCCACTACCTTAGGTATAATATTCTTCGTATATATCCAAATCTCATGTATAAGGATTTAAATAATGTTATTTGTTTATTCTAGAATGATAATAATATTTATGATAACATTTACGATCATATTTACATCTGTTTGTTAGTAACATTTCATTGTTACTCATTTTTCTGTATTAACAGCTTTATGTTCTTATACATGTGTTGTCTGATAAGTTATTATACCTATTTTTAGTTTATAGTTATTTAATTTAATGTACAGTATTATTATAATATTTATAATATTTATTCATTCAGTTTATTTATAAAAACATGCTTTAATGAAGATTATGTAGAAAGAATCACATCGCACCGAGGAGACGGTAATCCATACCACCGCCCGAGCGAAGATATCGTTCCCATAATCGTTTAATGGTATTGAAGTGGATGGTGTATAGTATCTAAAAATCAATATAATTTAATATTAATAATATATATATTTATTAATTTCATCATTTTACCAATCCAAGTAAGTTGGTTGTGAAAAATGGATTTCACTACGACATGGAGACGGTATGCCGTACGTACGCATATGTGGTGATTTCATTTTTAATTGGATGAGTAGAAGTTGGAATATGGTTGTTTAATAATAATAGTAACCACTTAGTATATAATTACTACTGGAGTTATTACTTAATAATGAAACAACTCATGAGGTGGAAGTAGAAGAAGAAGGATGTTTGAAAGAATCGGTAAATGATATTAGCTCTTCTTCCACGTGCCTCCTCTAAATATCCTCTCAGATCACTAGAGTTGGTCTTTAAAAAAGTCTAGGAAATCTATACTATTGCTATGGAAGTTGATAATGTAAATAGGTAAGGTATGATCATGATTGAAGACTCAAAATGAATGGAAGATTTGAGAGAGGAAGTGCCCTTTTGTAATAGAGGTGGAGATCACTTTTGGTAACCTCAAAAAATAATTAATAGATAATAAAACCAAACCCCACAAAAAAACGTCCAAAATATCCCAATTTAGAATATGAGATAATATAAGGTTGTAATATCACCAAAAAATAATTTTTAGACATGTTTTTATGTCAATTTAAGCATTATTATTTTAATTAATACTTTGTAATTCTATTTAATTTTTAACTAGGGTAAAAAATATTTAAATATTAAAATGGTTAATTATTTACTTATTTGAAGTTAATTAGACAATAAAATAATAATATATAATATTTTAGACCATATAATAATTATTATATATTTTTAATTTTTTTTATGATTTTTAAATAATTTAAGAAAACATTATTTTGACAAAAAAACAATAGTGTTTGTTTTTACACTATTTATTTCATGGATTTTTAAAAATATAAAAATAAGAAGTGAACCTAGATCCAAATATTTTATTATGTCACTAAGGTGACAAGGTAAGCAATAAATTCATTTTATATAATAATTATCCCAAATTATATTTATTAAAATATTTTTAATAACAACTATTTGATCTCTTAATTAATAAAATAATTACTACCTCAATTTTGTGTAATTATTTAATATAATTTTTTTGAATAAAAATTAAAAATAAAATTTTATGATGAAGATAAATCCATTATATTTTATAATAATACTTTTAGTCTAATTTATCTTTTTAAAAACCCGACATTAAAAATGATATACTCTTTTAAAACATGAATGTGTGAAATTTATCTTCACTTTAAATAAAATAATATAAGTGTCCCAATCTATTCTATAAGCCTAAGAATGGAAATTAAGTAGACCCCTGGATCTTGGTTACTATAAAAAGGGTAATGCCTCCCATTTTGTGATATTTCTATACATTTGGTGCCGGTCGCCACCTCAGGGCCTACTAGAGGCGAGACTCGGGGGTTATTATCTCTCTTTCATATTAAGGAAGGTATTGACATCTTTATATCCCTTCCCTCATCTTGAAGAAGGCATGTTGTGACATTTTATATTCATATAGGGAGTTGAAGAACCTGATATTATGGAGTTTTATGTTTATAGGGGGATGTATATTGATCTGATTAGAAAGGAATTAAAGTTGATTGCCAGCATGAGATTGTGGTTAGTATAATTTCTTTTTGAGTTTTAAAATTAATTGAAAATAATATTTTTAATATTTTAATTTTAAATTGGAATTGAAGGAGTCATATGAGGCTGCTGCGTCTACTACACAGACTGAGAGTCTGGTCGAGACCAATGATTAGACTAGCACAACAAGATTTGGCGAGACAACATGGATGTAGGCGACCTAGTATGACTTCAATAATGTTCGAGTTGTTGGTATCGACCCTCGATTAACACTTGAGATTTATTATGGTACTGTTATGATGTCATCATGCAGATCAAGACGAGCTGACACTATTATAAAAATGGTCAAGGGAAGCGCTACCCTTTTATCAGCACTAAAAAAAGCGCTGATAAAGGGGGCCTTTATCAGTGCTAAAAAAAGCGCTAATAAAGGTGGGCCTTTAACAACCCTAAAAAAAGCGTTGTTAAAGGCCCCCCTTTATCAACGCTTTTTTTAGCACTGTTAAAGGGGACCCCTTTATCAGTTCTTTTTTTAGTAGCGTTGATAAAGTGGGGATTTATCAACGCTTTTTCCTAGGGCGCTGAGAAATTTTATGTTTCAAGAAAAATAATTTTTCATGAAAAATAATATATTGTTTTATGAGTATATTTATATTGATATAAATATAATATATATTTTTTAGATATGTTTTAGATAAGTATAAATAGACTATTAAATTTTAATATATAAAAAAGTTAGTGAAAATGGCTTTAAAATGTTTTAAAAAATATAATTAATTAATAATTTGATAATTATCATCAATGAAAAATCTTTTTATAATAATTAGAAGACACAAATAAATCAAACAAATAAAAAAAGATCTAAAATAATTTGAAAATTTAACTCACACTTAAAATGGACATAACTTTTGATCCGGGTGTCCATTTGAGCTCTACAACATATCAAATCGAAGCCTACGAAGAGCTCTACGTTCTTGTGACTGAAGTAATGATTTTGTCACATATTTCAAGGCCAAAAGGGACCATAAGGCCTCCAAAACCGAGTTTTTAGTCGGGATACCCTGATTTGTTAAAATTCAAACAAGTATAACTTCTGATTCGGATGTCTGTTAGGCCTGTACCACAAATAATATCGAAGATTGTTTCATTTTCTTCAATTTGACTAGTTGTGGAGTTGAAAAAGGCTTCTGGATTAGAATTTATGGACGTTTTTACATTCTATGGCTTTTCAAATACACACACACATATATATATATATATATGTATTTATTCGTAAATATATATGTGTGTGAGTGTGTGAGTCTGTGTGTGTCTGTGTTTTATATATGTATTTATTTATTTATTTTATAAACACACATAAAAAACATATTTTATAAATGTATTTAAAACTAATCTTATAAAAGTATATTATTATACAAATAAATATATGGATAAAAATTATAACTAAATATATATAAATAAATAAATATAAATATAAATTAATATAAGAATAAAAATATATATATATACTAATATATGAATAAATATATATGTATTAATATTAATATATATTTTTATACGAATAAATATAACTATATATATATTAATATTAATATATGGATAAATATATATGTATTAATATAAATAAATGTACTTATATTAACAAGAATATGTATTAATATAAGAATAAATATAACTATATATATATATTTATATAAATAAATAGATATATCCTTAAATTGAAAAAAATGGAATGGCATTGTGGTAGAGGTGAAGGCGCGAAAGGGGGAGGTCACAGGTTCGAGTTCCGGTAGAAGCAAGGAGGTGCGTGTGGGGGGCATATGATGGACACATGGGGAATGGTAGCGTGCTAGAGTGGTCCAACTAGTGCTGATAAATAAAGGGGGTCAAGCACTGTTAAAAGCTCCCCCCGAATTATATATTCTTTTTTAATTTTTTAATTTTTTTGACTTTTTTCAGCGCTAAAAAAATCCCGAAAAAGGGGTCTTTTATCAGCGCTAAAAAAAGCACTGATAAAGGATCACTTTATCAACGATTTTATGAGTGCTGATAAAAGGGACCCCCCCTAATCTTCGCCTTGATTAACAATGATTTTTAGCACTGTTAATGCTTTTTTCTAGAGTTGATAAAAGCAATATTTGTAGTTGTGTTATGGATTTTCATCATCATCATATACATCATAATATTAGGAGTAGATTAGAGCTTTGAGTGAGCTTATAGAGAGAATGCGCAGGGTGTAGGAATAACTCCTTTGACAATAACAACAACCACATGAAGATATGCATCAATGGTAGTAGTAGTTGTACGAACAAATAATGGAGTACATGCGATGCCTTACTCATGATTTAGAGATGGAGTTCCCTCCTCCAGCTCTTTTAGCTCTTCCAAATGACCCCCCTTAGTAACTTATTTACTTTTTTTATGACATTATTTTAAGGTAAAACTTTTTTATAATAATAATATTATTCCATATATTTTTATTTCTATAAAGAGTGTTTTTTATATTATTATGAATATTGTGTTTTTTTTATTATTATTATATTGTTTATCAAATATTTTTATTATTATATTTTATATTTTCTTTTATTTTCATTATTATCATTTTATATTTATTTATTATTTTTATTATTATATTATATTATTTTTTATATTATTGTGAATATCATGTTTTCTAAAATTTTATTATTTTAATTATGTTTTTACTAATTTTATCAATTTATTAATATTAATATTAATATTAATATTTTATTATTATTATTCCATATATTATTTTTTATATATTATTTATTTATTAATAATAATAATAATATTATTCCATGTATATTTATTAATTTTTTTATTATTTTATTAAATTTTATTAATATCAGTTTTTTAGTTTTTTGAGACTGGCCCGTCGTGAAAGGGGTTTTTAAATCCCTAGATAAACAATTTGCGATGAAACAGATTTTCATCGCAAATACATTTTTTTGAGACGATGAGTTGAAAAAAAATATTCACAATGCCATTTTTAGAAACAACACAATTGTGATGAGACCCCGTCAAAAATAACCTTTTATGATGGGATCCCGTTGCAATTTCCCCATTATAAATGGTTTAGTTTCCAGTTTTAAATTGATAATAATTATATTTTATGTAAATACTGTTGCATAAAATTATTTAAAACACATTAAAAATTTAAAATAAAGACAAAATGGATAATATATGGTTATAATTTAATCCCTATAAATTTATAGTCCATTTGAATGAATTTTTCCTTATAATAGTCTTGTTATAATTTATTATTTTTTGAAATTCAAAATGTGGCCCTCACATCAATTATAAAAGTGTCCCTCCACCCTAACTTTTTTAAACCACTTAGAGTCTTATACTTTGACCAACCTCTTCCAAATTCCCTTCTAAACATATTTAGTCAAATTTTGGAGATTCTAGTATTTCCAAAATACCAACCCGAGTGCCCTTTATAGGAGATATAAAACTGTCATTTCGAAGAGCCATAATCACCGTAACTGATCACTCATTTATTATACTCTTCTTTACCTCATTAAAATTTGTGATATTTATAATAAAATAATAAATTATGTGTCCTAAATTTTTTAAATGTTATTATAACTATTAAAACTCCAATATACAACCATTTTTCCATCAAACAAGAAGTTAAAGTATCTCTAAAGTGTACATACAACTTACTATATCCACATAGAGAACAATTAATTTTTTATAACCATATTTTATGGATTAATATTATGAAGTATTTATCATTTATAGATGATAATTATAACATAATTACACTTATTAAATTATAATATGACATCTAACTTATTATGTACCAAATATTTGGAAAAACATAACGTCATTCATGCGTACATGTGGACTACCACCACCCCGAATTGATGTGATTTATTTTTCATTTTTATTTTACTTGGATGGTAATGAGGATGGTTATGATGAATATATATAATTTATATGATATAATAGTTATTTTTTAAAGTATAACTATTATTTTTCATTCTTTAATTCCATCCTTCAAAAAGTGAAAACAGTGTTCATACGCACATACAAGCTACCTTCCCCATAAACGTTGTAATCCATTTTCTATCTTCATCAATAAGTTTGAATTTAAATATATATATGTATAATGAATATAAATTATATAAAAATAATGTATATTATTCATGTATATATGTATAAAAAATTAAAATATATTATACAGCAAGTTATATAACTTTCAAACTATTTATACCTAACGTAAGGGATTTTCATCTCACTTTTATTTCTATAGGACACATGCCTTATGTAATGCATGTTTCTTTTGGGTAATTTATATACTTTCCACAAATTTCTTTTATGGTTATTATCATGAAAATAATGGGATATATATATTCATATAATGTTCTTTATTTCATGGAGCTTATAACTCAAATGATACCAAAGTGGTAATGGTTCATTTCCCAATCTCATCATTATTCAGGATTGTTTATGTGTCCATTGAGGAATATTTCTCATACATATCCATGTATTGTAAAAACTTTTAAAATTGTTTTTTATATTTTTCTACAAATGTTTTAAATCATTTTTCACATGATTTAATTTTTATGAAGCAGTTTGAAATGAATCTTTTTATCATTTTTGAAAGTAGGTACTTTGTGATGATTTACAAAAAATATGTAAGGAATGTTTTTTAATATGTACATCATGAGATAATTTCGCCTTGTTCATGGAGCCTTAATGATTTTAATATTCCTTTACAAGTGTAAAATTTTATTTTCAAGGAAATTTTTTTCTTTTATAAGTGCTCAATTTTTTTAAAAAGAGAAGTGATTTTAAAATGAAAAAGTTATTTTACTCCAAAATTATTACAAGTGATACTTAAAAATCATTATCCATGTAAATGAAATAATTTTATGTTTATTAATATTTAATGGGGATATTATCCAAGGATACCATCCTTATTCATTCTATATATGGTTTATATTGATGACGGGATGGTGTTTTTAAAATATGTTACCTTTACACAGGTTATACATTGATGAAATGATGAAATATTTATTAAACCAATTTCTTTTTCAGGGGTTATACTATAATATAATGTTTTTGAAACTCAGTTATTTTTAGGTGTAATGATTTGATGCATTTTAAATAATTTTGTGGCACACATATGTATAGTTCTCATAATGTGACAACGGTTACATTATAACCTAGGATGGTGGTTACATTATAATTAGGGATAGTAGTTATGTTATAAACAATGATGGGTGAGACCTATATGTGTGCATGTGTATGTTTGTTCATTTATTTAAAATTATTTATTCTCTTTTAACATCTCTCTATTTTCAATATTTTATACAATTTATTCATTTTTAATATTTGTTCATTTTTAAAATTTATTCAATTTCTAATATTAATTCATTTAATTTTTTATAATATATTAAAATCTTATAATTATTTATAATTATTTAAATATTAGTATTAAATGCTTATAATATGTTTGTAATTTATATAATTTGCATTTGTTAATTTGTAATTTAATGTATTTGTATTTAATAATTATACAATCATTATTTATTCATTATTAATCCATACTTCATTAAAATCTCTACTTTTTAAATTTAATTTTTATTTCAACATTTATTCATTTTAATAATTTATTAATTTATATAAATAAAATTATTAATTCATTTATTATTATTATTTTCAATTTATTCATTTAATTTATTAAATTTTATTCATTTTTAGAACTTATTTATTTATCTATTCATTTTTAATACTTATACACTTTTAATATATTTTTAATTTAGTGATTTTTAAAATATATTCATTTAATATTTTTGTAATTTAATCAATTTAGTATTTATTTATATATATATTTTTATTAATATTTAAATTTTTTTATATGTTTATAATTTGCATAACTAATATTTCAACAGTTTTTAATATTTTTTTATTTAAGTATTTTCAAATTTATTATCTATTCAATTTTAATTGGTATTTTTTTAAATTTTTTTAATTCAAATAGAATTTTTATTTTAATATTTCATACATTTTATTATTTTTGTAATATATATAATATATATAATTTATTAATTTTTAATATTTTTTTGGCTTACATAATTCAAATCATGAATCATAACATTAATACATTTATTGTAATAAAATTAAATTTATTAATATATTTAATATAAACAATTTTTTATTTTTAATATGTTTTTAATATATTATTAATATATTTATTTTTAATAATTCTTATTTTTTATTATAAAGAAACTATGAAAATTCATTTATATATAATAAAAATTTAATTGTAATTTTCAAAATTAAATTTTTATTTTTATTTTCCACTAGTATTTATCAGGGTTATATGAAGCACTGAGGAATGTATCATTTATTTGTGCAAGTAAAAAGCACTAATAAAATTTTAAAACCCCACTCCTTAATTATGATACAAACTCATTTTATTTCAATTAAAACCCATACGTTCTTACTTTATTAAAGTGACTAATGGGGTTTGGAGGGTCACAGAGGTGTTTGGGAGGCTCAACTAGAGGACAAGGCATGCAACCTAAAGGCTACAGTGCCACAATCTAGCTAGCGGTCTTCTTGTAGGCTTGCATACCCTCTGAAGTCCCATCAGATAACAAGTAGGTACTAAACAATTTTTTAGGAGGGGTAGAATTATATACCCCCTCTCTTTAACCCATACACTTTACTCAAATTTCCTCTCCCCAACTTGTAGAACAGTCCCATGTTGAGCTCCCATACACTACACCTTTAAACGTGGATGATCTCCCTTGCTCCTTCGCTGATTTATGTTCTGTTTGAGACGACTGATGTCCCAAACTATGTCTAAGAGTCAACCTTCCCCATTTCGCATTCTAATTGACTTCCATATGTATTCTAATTTTTTGAAGCCAGTATTCCCTATTTCCAAGGATTTTTTCTGGTTGTTTGATTTATATTGTATCTTCTTAAACCAAAGGATAACAATTGACAAGTGGAACACTTCTAACATATAGTTGGTTTTCTTTCAAGCTTTCCCTAGAGGTTTTTTGATTTTACAATATGTGCCTTGTATTTCATCATTCAAATTTTCTATGCATTAAACCTTAGACCTAAATTTAATTAGTTTTTCCCCTAAAGTAAGTCTTGAACCCGTTAAATACCAAGAATTGGCCCTTGGTAATTTTTAAATTAAGAACCTATCCACCCTTTTTTTGTGTGAGTTGATCATTTATGGTTTGAGATATATTAAAGATACACTCATGGAATGTTATAAAAAAGTGAATGGACCTTTAGAAAAAAGATATTGAGCTTAGAATATTTGTTAGGACCCTTAGTTATAATTTACATATAGAACTCTTTTTTATGATTAAATTGACAAAATTTGCATGTGAATCATTTCTAAATTGGATGTTTGAAATCCCTCTCACTTTAATATTACTTGAGTTATCCATGTTATGGAAATTAATGGGAATTATGTGACTTTGACCATGCGAATAATAATTATTAAATGAGATATATGATTATATTTTTTCCTAAATAAATGAATGGGAATGTTAGGATGAGTTTCTTGGATTCCATATGTCATATGGTTTTAAATGAATGGAAGCATTAGAATGAGATCCTTGGATTACATATGACATGAAATGATAAATGAATCTTAATTTCAGGATGATATCCATGGGTTCTAATGAAATACGATTCTACATGAATAGGAATTGGGAGCCAAGATCCTTTAATTCTATATGTTACATTTGTTAGGAATACCAGAATGAAACTTGTGGATTCCACAAGATATCCGATGATTGGGAGTGGAAGGATTCATTTTTATATTAAACATGATATTTCATATTTTAAATTCCATGATGAGGTCCTGGATTCTATGTAGTGACTATGGATGGTATGGTTATTGAGACATGATTAGAGACATCCAACACTGGCCAAAGTAGGTATGTTTAGCCCGAGTGTCACTATAGAGCTTGAGGATTGAGGGTATTTTGTTAAATTTATTTAATTACTTTACCTACCTATTTTATGATATATATTAACATTCACTATATTGGATCAAACTTTATATGCCTTTTACTAGCATTGGTGGTGGCCTACTAAGTCATACTCACACCTTTCATGGGCCACTAGTTGGTACCAAAGTAGACTTCATGTATGAATGTATGGAAAAGGGAAATTACTTTAACATGATGGGATTTTATGAAATATCTTTCATTTAAATATTTTTTTTTGCTAGCTTTCATCACATGCAACACCATGTTCAAATGAACTGTGATATACTATTAAAATATCATTATTTGGGATAATTATAACTTAGTAGATAAACTAATGGGTATTAATATGATTAAATAATTTATGATATATATATATATATATACATATTTCATAATCAATATAAAATTATTTAAAAATTCTTATTAAATAATCAGTTAATTTTTAGAGAAGTCATTTTATCTTTAAAAACACATTTACGTAAAAACATATTTTCATTTATTTTGATGTGAAAATATTTTTACTTAATTCTAGATATTTTTGGAATTTTATTTTATAAAATGAAAATAATTTTTGAAATTAGTATATTAAAATTATCTTAAGATGAATTTTTGATAGTTTTAGGAAATGATTGATTTTCCAGTGAATAGTGTAGAATACTAATTTTATTGAAATTATATTAAAAAGTTCCATTTTTTTCAAATGATTTCATGGTAAAATTGGTTTTATTTTATGTTAAATAATCTAATTAATTTCATCATAATCAATTTTATGTTTTAATTTATTGTAAAAACATATTTATTTGTAAAAAGGCATTTTCGTGAAAAACTATTTTTATTCACAATATGTATTTTTATTTTAATAAATTAAATTGATCACTATTTTTGTATGATTTTAGTTATATTTATATATTATATAGTTAATAAAATGTTTTAAAATTTATATAATATTTTTGTAGTTTTGGAATAAGTATAAATCTTTTTTGGTACATAGAAACAATATTTCTTTAAAAGTCATTTTTTTCATTTTTTGCACACTTATTTTAAATTTAATTTCTTAAAATTATCAGTATTTAATTTTATAAAACAGATTATATATTTTTAATTAGGAGGTTACAATTGGTTAAATATGCCCCTTTTATTTGTGGTCAATATGAATAGTAAATATAGTAAAATTTATCACCTCAGTAAAGGTTAAATGAGAACAATCTTGGATAAAAATAACTAATAAGGTGATAATTTTTTTTATATCTATTATTATATTTTGAATTTAATTAATCCCTTATCACATTATTCTTGTAATTGATCTATTTAATGGACATTTTTTTCTGAAAAAAGTCCTATATAATATTTAATGTAAAGAAAGTTTCAAAATGACACTCTCTTAGTTTTAAATATCTCTCATGTGTACACATAGAGAAAAAAGTAGGTTATGAATGAATATAAGTGTATATATGGAGCTTAATGAAATTATTTTTGTGATAGTTTTTTTCTCATTTTTTGTTATTACATAATGACATTAAATGGTTATGCAACACCGATGCAATATTTCACTAATTAATAAAAAAATATAAAATGATATTAAAAATATTAAAAGTAACATAATTTGAGAAAGTTAATTTGGGTGCCAAATTTTCTATATGAATATAAATTATTATTATTATGGTAAATAATTATTTGAAAATTTCACTTTTGATTCGATGTATTTAGTTTCAAATTAAATGAATAGCATTAAAAGTGACATTAATGTTATTTTATGTAAAATAATAATTTAATAAATGATATAAAAATAATAAAAATAGTATGTTTCAAAAATATTAATGTGATATGGTTGTAAACATAATACATGGTACATTTATGTTCAATTATACATTTTATAGTGTCATTATTTACCCTTAATGTGTAGAAAAATTTAATATTACTGTAATTGTCAAAAGGGTTAATGAAGATTTAAAAAAAAATATATGGGTACAATTGTAATCCAAATTCATCAAAATTATATTGGATTAGATTATTTTTAATCATCCAAATATTATATATTAATATTATAATTTTGGAACCTTTTTGTAATGAAATTTAATTTGTATTAATTTAATATTTTAATAAATTCCAAGGGTACCCCTCCCCACGATAATAAAAGGAAACCCCTCCTTTATATTCTTTACAAAATTTTAAGCCTTAGAAAAACTCTAAAAATTTATATTATACACTTCCCTATACATATTATAGTGGTTCTAATATTCCCCAAATGACAACCCTAGATCCCTTAAGAGGATATCTAAAGGATTTATTTTAAAAAAGAGGTAATCACATTAATCGATCACTTTCTTTTCAATTATTATTTTAACTCTAATTAAATTATATTATTAATAAAATAGTGTATTTAGTATAATAAATATTCTAAAATGTTATTATAATTGTGAAACTACCATTATTCACCCTTTTTGCTGTCAAATAGGAAGTGAAAGTATCACACATGCGTAAGTAAAACTTACCATCTCCATGTAGCAATATAATTAATTTTCCATTAATATCATTAAAAAATGGGTATTATGATGGTTATAATGTTTGTGTATAAAAATAATGAAATTATTATACCTTTTTAGTGATAATATGACACCTAAATTCATACCATCTATACTATTGAAAAATGATATCGTTGACCGTGTGTACTTGTGGACTACCACCTGCACGAAAAAAATGTGAATTGTTTTCATTAAGGTTTTACTTGGATGATAATAAGTATGGATTTAATGAATATATATGATATATATAATATAATAATAATTATATAATGTTTATTTATTATATATCATTATTTATTTCAATCTATGGGAAAAATGAAAACAACGTTCATGCATACGTAAGATCTACCATCACCAAGAACAGTTTAAGGAATTTTTATATCTCTATAGTTTATGAATGAATCTAAACATGTATATAATTAATATATAATATATTAATATCATTATTAAAATTATTTATTTTATGGAACCATTATCAAAATTCATGGACTAAAACTACTGAACCAAAACATACATGAAAAACGAAGCATATGTGATCTAGAATAGTGATTTTAATAAAGAAGTCAAAATAAACAGGTTATAAAACATTATAAGTAAATAATATATACAATGATATATACTATTATTGTTATTTAAAATATTTATAAAAAATACATATTTATTAAAAATGAGGTTCCAATTCATATAAAGGAATTCAGGCCCAAGGTAATCGATTTTTACCTCACTTTTATTTATATGGAATACATGCCTTATACACCGCCTATTTATTTTTTGTAGTGTATATGATGATAATGAATTTATTTCATGGTGATTATTATGAATATTATTTTTATTTACATGTTCATAAAAGCATATTTATTTCAGAGTATTTATGATTCAAAAGTTTCCAAGGTGGGAAGGGTTTTATATAAATATCTCATTGTTTTTGGGATTGTTTGTGATTAAGTTTTTGAAGATGAAATATTATGATCAATCTCACATGAAGTTTATAAATTTTATTATAATATGGTTATTTCTAGAAACTAAATGTTTTATTTTCATTTTCTACAACTTAAGTGCACAATAATAAAAAATAGTTTTTATGTATAACCAACATTAATTCTCTCTTCGATAAAAAACATTATCTTCCATATCCATGTTTTCTAAAATCATTTCCAAGAATGTTTTTATTATAATAATATGATTTTTAACGTCATTTTTACCCATGTTTATATTTTTTTAAAACATTTCAAAAGGAATATTCTTATCATTTTTTGAATGAGGTAAGTTTTTTTTACAAAATTGTAAATGGATTGTTTTCTTCTAACTTATACAGAATGAACCGAATTTTACTCCATAATGAGTGCTCAAAGATTTGAAAAAAAATTTAAAATTTACGTGTTTATCTTAAAATAATATTTTTTCAGTAATATTTTTTAAGGTGTTATATTTTAAATATGAGATTTCCAAATGTACGGGTTCATTTCCTATAGAATTTTTTAATGGTATCTTAATTATATTTCTATTAATCAAAGACAAAAACCCTTAATTTAACTTATGATTTTTTGGGGATATGTTTGGAGGATACCACCCTTATTATTTCTCTAGATGGTGTAATTTTATGATAATATATTTATGAAACCTATTCCCTTTCCACATGTTATGATACGATGAAATTATGAATTTTATTTGAAACCCGTTCCTTTTCTAGAAGTTATGATATGATCAACTGTTTACGAAACACATTTTTTCCTGGGTTTTGGTATGTTAAAATTTAATGATATTGTAGAGTAAATATTTATGATTTACATTTTTTGATAGGTAGAACCTATATTTTCTTCCAATGCATTGGGTAAATATTGATATCAAATGATATAAAAATGACTGGAATGAAGAGTTTTCCCTATCCAAAAGCAGACTTTGTCAACTATGATTGTAATGGGAGTAAACATTGATGGATATGATGGTTGAGGGAGTGAACCCATTACACTATTATATCCTTTCCATTAATCCTTGACTACCATGGAAATTATTTTCTATACCAATGTGTATGCTGATAAATTATGTCTTATGCCAATGTTATGATCTCATGGATCATTCTATTTTATTACATTATCAATAATGTCTTACGAAATAAAAATATTTATATCACTAATCAATATTATGATCAATTATATATTGAGTATGATTTTAAAATGTTATTTACCTATTCTCATACCTTTATGGTCATGTTATACTAAAGTTATCATTGTTATCTCCCTTGTTTTCCCTTACTGAGCATCAGAGATCTCCCTTTTTTTATTTTTGATTTCCTTAGGTTTTGATGAAATTTACTAAGTATGATATATCTAAGAAGGGTGGTAGTTTTTAAGAACTTAGTGGGGGGATGATGTGGATATTTTATTAACCATCTGTTTATGTGTCCATGTTTTCAAAGGAATTATACTTACATAATTATGGCGTGAATTGTTTTGTTATGTAACAAATATTCATATATTAAGATATGATATCTATGTTTGAAAAGTATTGGTTGTTATAATATCTATATGTAAGATTCCTAAAATTGAATTGGATAGATCTTATAGATGTGGACCAGGCTAGTGTCGATACCATTTTTTATGTTTAATAGTCTTTGTCTATTTATATTCTTTTAGTTATTTTGGGACATGTATATATGAATATGAAATGTTTGATTCACTAATGGGAATAAAATAAATTTTCATATTACACAAATTATCAGGTTACATATTACCTTAATTATAAATTAATTTATTTATGCATGTGTGTAAAGTTTTTATCTCCTTCATTTACATTAATATACCACAATCTGATCAGAAAAGTATAGTCTTTCTATGGTAAACTTACATGCCCTATGTTTTATTTCATAGCCTCTGGTGTATGAATAGGTACGCCTGAGTCCATGTGGCACACTATACTGGGGAACCAATTTTAGTGTCTTCCAATGTGGGGTTTTACAAGGTACTATCATATATGTTTATTTTTCATACTATTTGGTTCTAATAGAAAGGATAATAAGAAGTTTTATGGATTCGAAATGAGATCATGCTTGGAAATATTTATCCCATATATAGGAAAAAAACAAGTTACCAGGAAGGGGTATCTTTGTTCTTGCTTTTCGCTTTAATAATTGACATATTTCTACCGTGAGTGGTACAAATTTTTGCGATTTTTTTGATTTATAGAATTTATTCACTTGGGAAAACATTGAAAGAGATGTGTGTTCAACCATAATTAAGGAACTTAGGAATTTATGATATTAACATGCTTCTGTAACATTATTTATATTCTGGTGGATGTTGATTTCAGTTGATGAGATGATGATGATGCGTTGATTAGAATTCAGTGGGAATGGCTCGAGGTGGACCATGGCTTGAGGTGATAAAGATATTCCTATTTATTGAATTTTATGGTTAAATGGGGTGTAAATCACAACTTATAATGTGTTTTCATTTATAACTTGTTGTTTACAATTTATATAACTACACCATGATTGCGAGACTCTTAAAATTTTCAATTTAAATGTTAAAATGGTTAAATAATTAGATGGTTAAGAGACTTGAATCATGACTCTTAAGATATGACCCTAGCATGGGTAGATGGGTATAGGGAAATTTCCAAGATTACATATGTTTGATGATGTATAGTTCATATAATAATATGGAGTTTTTTTTCTTACTTTATTACATAAATTATCTAATAAAGTAATTTTTATTGTGGTTATTTGAGGTGTGTATTTATAATTATAGAAGAATAGCTCCACATTTTCCCTTGGTTGGGTGCTAGTAGGTTATGGATGAGCATTCCCCTGGGGGTTTTTGGACATATCCCCATATGGAATTGGGTGTAGTTGAATATGATATGTACTGAGTAAGTTTTTTGTGAGTAGTACCTGCAATGGAGATGGATTATCCTCACAATGTTACTTCTATGTCGAATTTGAATATAGTGTTTCTAGTCTAGTATCCAATGATGGTCATGGGCGTCGGTGGACCCTTAAGTAGATGAGTTCTAGATTGAGTTTGGTCGAGCTATCTTTGATCATCTTGAGATCCCTAAATATTGGAAGGCGAATTTATATATTTATATATTGTCAAGATCCCTGAGATAATGGTGGGACATCTTAGTTCTAGATGACCATCACATTGTCATGTTTAGGAAGGACTTTGAGACCCTTCTCTCTGATCATTTATTCCCATAGACCATAAAGGAAGATAATAACAATGAGTTTAGGGGCCTTAGTTGTGGTAGAATATCCATCGTGGAGTTTGATAACTACTTTATAGACATGCATCACTTAAACTATAATGTCACGTATGATGAGGCAGTAGAGGAAAGGCTGTTTGAGGATGGTTTGTGGTATGCGATTTATATCATGGTGAATGTCTTCCATCTTACCACATTTTGTGTAGTGGTTAACCAAAAAATTATTTATGAATGTAACACAAGTGAGGGTATGAGATTAGTAAATGAGGCTTCCAAAAGTATTGGTATCCATATAAAATCTAGAAGCACATTTATGTGGAGACCTACTAGGTGAATAGTTGTAAGAGTGTCCCTAGCGATGGTTCACTGAAGTTTCACTAGTGTGCTTGATAGGGACATATTCAGACTCAGTAATTCTAAGAACCATTGGAGTGATGATCCAAAGGAATGATGGGTCACCTTAAAAGGTTTTTCAAGATAGTTCTTCTGATTCCGAAAGACAGATGATCTAGAATAGTATAGGGATTTAGGGTTAGCTTTGCTATACCATGGAAGGTAGGTAGTTATATATTTGTAGGATGGTCATGGTGAGGAGGAGGTCATGGGTTGGGGGGTCCAGAGTATAAACACCATTAGTTAAGTTTTGGGTAGGGAAGTTAGGCTGGATCATAGGGCCATGGTTCATGTTAGTTATGCAATGACTCCAAAATTTCTATTTGGCACAATATAATATTTTAAATAATTTTTTCTAAGTGAGGATCATAGTAGGTATGGGATTATTTTCCCCATGTAACCTCAATGTTGATATATTAAAAATATAAATAAAATATATTATTCATGAATAAATTATCAGTTATAATTCAATCTTTCAGTGGTGGTGTATTATATGGGAAAAACGAGACCCTCATTAAATCTGGAGCATGAATTTTACTATATAAGAAATATAAGTATTCTCGGAACTAGAAGATTCAATAGTGCATAGTCATGGGCACATTAAATGAATTAAATAAATTTATTGATTAAATTTTCCTTTAATTTCCAACCCCTAACAACTAAATTATTTATTCTATTTTTGGAGAATTATTTAGGGTTTTCCACATAACCCTAATGGTAATGAGAGGATATAAAGATATATCCAGTGTATAACACATTGGAGGGTAATCATGTGATTATGGATCGATGATCAAAACACTATGATATTTTTATCATCAATAGTGTTATTGAATCTTTCTAAACCATTATTCGACAATGAACAACTCAACACGTGTTAGGGAGTTTTTTCTTGTAGTTTACATTCCCCATTACTGATTATTAAGATGAACACAAATTAATTATTTTTAAATTAAATCAGGGATAATTATTTTTTGGGTTTTTCAACCTTTTATTTATCTTCCTAAAACTTAGGATTTTAGATTTATTCTTCATTAATCTTTTTGAATTGATAATTCCATCCACTTGTTAAAATTCCCATGACATTGTACAAAATGAACACAACCTTCAGTTGATTATCACTTTTGAATTTAATGTGTTTATTTTTTTATGGTCACAATCAATGTTTAAATTGGTCTATGTTTTTCTAATACTTGGGGAAATGATCATTGTGAAACAAATCATTGGTATAATGAATCAAGGTTATATGTTTAGTCCTGGGATTTGGAGACATAATGGTAGGATAGAGGTGTTGATGGGAATCAAATGATGATTTGGGTGATGGTTGTTCCATGGGATGGTTTGAGAGGCTATCTCATGAGGTTAAAAAAAGGGTGATTCCGAGCTATGGGTGGCTAGGATCTAGCCATTGACGACAATGGTGAGCTAATGATAGAGTGGTTGTTAGTGTATTCTAGGCTCAAGCCATAGAGATGATTCATGATAGTGATGATGGGTGATTTTTGATCAAAATGTGGCTAGAATGTATACATTTATGACATTAAAAGCCTGGTCAACTTAGTTTTGGGGTGTTATGGTTGTGTCTTGTGGCTGGAGAGAAGGAGGATGAAACATGGGTGGATTAAAAATAAGTCTATAATTTTCTATTAAATTTCTAACTACATAGACATTACATTGGAAGAACATAGGTCATGTGGTCCCCTCTATACGATGGAAAGAGTTTACATGGTGAAAAAAATACCACACACCATGTGGATTATAAAGGCCCATAATTTACATAAATATATATCTTCAAAATTTAATAATATTTATTAAATAATATAAAAAAACCACACCCAGACCGCATAGGTTCAGGGTCTTTAGAAACTAAAAAACATAATCAACTGGTTTATAAGACATCCACATTGACTCCCACTTATTTCATCATATCTATAATCCTTTTTGACATACTTACTTAATACCCTTGTTCGTGACCAGGGGAAAATAAATATATGAAAGGGTGAGATCAAATTCTCAGTAAGGGTAAACAAGGTCAATGTCCATCATATCATAATCATAAGAATATAACAATTGAAAATCATATCCTGTATATGAAAGACCATAATATCATGTCATGGGATAAATCATAAAAGTGTAATGCAATCCCAATAGTCATAACATAAGACATGAACTTTTGTGGCATACATACATAAGCATAGAAAATCATTTCATATTAGTCAAGGCTCATTTCCAAGACCATCATAGTGGACAAAGTCTATTACTGAACTGAGTACACTCCTCGTTCCAGCCCTGTATTACTGAAGTGGATTTACTTTCCATTCCACTCATGTCTATCTCATGAGATATAAATATTTACCCAATTAAATAAAGGGAGATAAATGTCTCACCCATATCATAATGAATCCACTCTTACGTGTGCCACAAAAACCTAAACAATTCACTAAATTTTAACCAATGAAATCAAATGGGTTTCTTAAACATCATTCTATAATAATTGATATAACACAAATGGATTTACTAAATAACATTCCATAATAAACACAATAAAATCAAAGTAATAATAGTGCTATAAATATAACCCCATTTAAAGAGTTTCCTCTTATATGGAAAATAACTTTGAGAAAACACTTGAAATCAATTCTTGAGGAAAATATCCTTTCTTCTAAAAAAATGTTTTCCATCATCAAAATGCCAAAACAATTTAAAAGAAATATTTTATGTGAAAATAACATTGTAAGTTAATAGGGTTAGCTTCATATAAATAAGGCATTATGAAACCATAAAAATCTATTCATGCCATACAAGTTAAAAAACATTCTTCCCGTACTTTTTCCCAAAATGTCAAAAAGTACCTCGTATCGAAATGAAAAAAGATTGCATTCATACCATTTAGTAAAAATTCACCAATGAGTAAAATTATAGAAGGATATAAAGAATATTTTTAAATACATATTTTGGAAACATGGATGTGGATGATAAATATACCCCAATAAATACTTACGAATAAATAATCTCAGATAAAAAGAAGATATACAAAGTTATCCGTTACCATTGGTATGATATGATTTGTTTGTATCCGAACCTCATGTATTAAGCATTTAAATAATGTAATTTATTTATTCCATAATGATAATAATTTTTATGATAACATTTTTGATCATATTTTCATCTGTTTGTTAGTAACATTTCATTGTTACTCATTTTTCTGTATTAACTGCTTTATGTTCTTATACATGTTTTTCCAGATAAGTTATTATTCATATTTTTAGTTTATAGTTATATAACTTTAATTATTGTATTATTATAATATATATCATATTTATTCATTCAATTCATTTATAAAAACATTCTTTAATGAAGATTATGTAGAACGGATCTCATCGCACCGTGGAGACGGTAATCGATACCTATGCTAGAGCGATAATATAATTCCCATAATTGTTGAGTGGAAATGAAGTGGATGGTATATAGTGTCTCAAAATCAATATAATTTTATATTAAATATATATATTTATTAATTTCATCATTATAGCCATCCATGTAAGGTGGTTGTGAAAAAAAGATTACACCACAGCATGGAAACGGTAAGCCATACGTATGCATGCATGGTGATTTAATTTTTCATAGGATGAGTTAAAGGTGGAATATGGTTGTTTAATAATCATAATAAACTCTGTGAATATAATTACTACTATAGTTATTACTTTATAATGGAATAAATCATGAGGTGGAAGTAGAAGAAGAAGGATGTTTGAAAGAATCGATAAATGATATTAGCTCTTCTTCAACATGTCTTCTCTAAATTCCCTCTTAAGGCACTAGAGTTCGTCTTTGAAGAAGAATAAGAAATATATAATGTTGCTATGTAATTTGATAAGGGAAATGGATATGTTATGATCGATCTTGAAGACTCAAAATGAAGTAAATATTTGAGATAGAAAGTGCCCTTTTATAATTGAGGTGGGGATCACTTTTGGAAACCTCAAAAAACAATTAATTTATAATAAAACAAAACCCCACATAAAAACGTAAAAAATATACCAATTTAAAATATAAGATGATATATGGTTGTAATATCACCAACCAATAAATTTTATACATGTTTTAATGTCAATTAAAGCCTTATTATTTTAATTAATACTTTGTAATTCTATTTACTTTTTAACTAGGGTAACAAATATTTCAATATTAAAAGGATAATATATATACTTATATGAAGTCAATTAGATAATAAATTAATAATTTAGAATATGTTATACCATATAATAATTCTTATATATTTTAAGAAATGTTTTAGGACTTTTAATTAATTTTTAAAAACCTTATTTTTGCAAAATATCATAAAATTTAGTTTTGACACTATTTATATCATGGATTTTTTAAAATATAAAAATAAGAAGTGAACCTAGTTCCAAATACATTACTATATATATAAGGGGAAAGGTAAGCTATAAAATTAATTTTATATAATAATTATCCCAAATTATATTTATTAAAATGTTTTTAATGTCATTTATTTGATCTCTTTATTAATAAATTTATCAATACCTAAATTTTGTTTAATTATTTAATATAATTTTTTTGAAAAAAAATAAAAATAAAATATTATGATGAAGATAAATAAATTATATTTCATAATAATACTTTTAGTATAATTTAACTTTTGAAAAACCCAACATTAAAAATGCTATACTCCTTTAAAATATTAATGTGAGAAATTTATCTTCACTTTAAGTAAAATAATATAAGTGTCACAATCTCTTCTATAAGCCCCAAAATGGCCATTTAGTAGACTCGTGGATGATTATGGTCACGATATAATTGACAAATAAGGTTTTATCAAGTGTTTGGGCTTTTTTATGGTTATTAATATTTTAATAAAAATTGTTTTTTTATTTCTCATTAGTTAATTAAGTTTTTCGTCATCCAACTATAAGTCTTTAAGTTAATTATTTATTTCCTACAAAATTTAAATAAATTTTCATGATGAATAAAAACATTTTATATTTAAAATTAATATTTATAATACAATTTGGCTTATGTATAACCTTATATTAAAAATATTTTAATTTTTAAAGTTTGAGTGAGACATAGTTCAATTTTTTAAAATAAAAAAATAAATGTCTTAATCTAATCCGTGTGGGTAATAATGGATACCATTTCGATCCAAATACATTTTATGGAATATTATAATGATCCAATTATATTATGAAAAGTGTTTGGGTAATTTTAAAATATTATGTTTACCCTTAATTACCCAATTTACCTTTTTACCGCATTAATAAATTTTTCGGAGGTTTCTATTCATGCTGCAGAAAAATGAAGTAATTATATTTACATAATTTGGATATAATTATTTGAAATGTAGAATAAATTTTTAAAAATTAAAAACATAGATGTTTCATTAGTTAATTTAATATTAATCTCATTACTAAAATGAAAAAACGGGTTTTAAAAGTTAAAATATTGCAAAAGCTTCAAATGTTTTTACATATGAATTTAAGGTAAACTTAATTATAATAACCTAAATTATTAAATGGTAAAAATATTATATATTTATTCTTTTAAACCATTAAATAATATAAATGAACCATATAAATTATTTCAACAAAAAAAAGGTATTTTCAATTAAAATTTAGTGTATATTGACTATTCATCAAAACATGAAAGTTATCAGAAGAATATGAGAAATTCATTTTAAATTCAGTGTTTATATCTTGATTTAAAAAAACATGTTTATTTTTTCATATAAAGTTTTTTATTGTTTCAAAATATTAATTTAAAGTGGATTCTCCATTCGAAGGTGTAAAATTAACGTTTAAAAAAATAGCTTTTTATTAATCAAATAGGGATTTATTCATACACTATGACTAAAATATCCATTGGATGAATATAAAAAATATTTTATTAAGTATATAACACACAAATATGTATATCTTTAATTTCATTATGAAAATCAATTTACTCAAAAATAAAAATATCTAATTGATTTATATTTTTCATAAATAATTGATAACCAATGAATCCATAGTGTATTTTCTTAAGTTAGTTTTAATTACTCCCGCTAACCTAATGAGTATGAAATAATGGAAATTTTATAATAATGGTGTCACAGGGTTTGTTTAAACTCATGATTGCGTGTAAATACAACTACTAAAGAATAAAAATTATTTAACGAAAATATTTCATAAAAAACATCAGAGTGTTACATTCTACCCCCATAAACTGAATTTCACCCTCAAAATTCTTTACTTGGAAACAAATAAATGAAGATTCATCTCTTTCATCATATCCACAATTTTCAACTTATCTTCTTCAAAATTTTAGTTCCTTTATTAATCTTTATCCAAGCAAGTGGTATTATTTCGTTGATCATTTTCATTATGATCCAGAATCTCTATCGGTAATTCTTCATAAGAAAGATCTTTCTCTAGTGGTATGACTTTTGAGCCAAGTACATGTGAAGGATCAAGTATGTACATTATTTGGATAGATACATGTAACACATCATAACCTTGAGAGATATTTTGTGTATGTGTCAATCGGTAAGCTACATTCCCAACATGATCTGAAATTTAAAATGAACCGATATACCTTGGGCTCATCATTACCTTTCGTATAAATTTATTTACTCTTTTCATGGGAGATATTCATAGAAACACCTTATCAACCAATTCAAACACTATGTCTTTTCTTTGTTTTCCAACATAAATTTTTTGTTGACTCTGAGCTACTCTTATGTGTTATAGAATAGATGTGACATATTCTATAATTTCTTCAGTTAGATCAGGTTCTAATAGCTTCCTTTCCCTAACTTTATCCTAGAATGTTGGTGTTCTTCATTTTTTTTCCATAGCAGGCTATATATGGATCCATATGAATACTGTAGTAAAATATATTATTCTAAGAAAATTCCACCAAAGGTAGGTGTTGATCCCAACCACCTTTGAAATTTAAAGAGCATACTCTCAACATGTCTTCCAGAGTTTGAATTATCCTCTCAGACTGACCGTCTGTTTGAGGAAGATAAGCAATGATGAAACATAACTCTAAATCCAGATCATGCTAGAGACTTTTCTAGAACATCTAGGTAGACATTGGATTCCGATTAGATATAACGGAAAGTGGTACCCCATGTCATCTTTACACTTCCTTTACATATATCCTAGAAAACTGATTAAGAGAGAAATCATATCTAATATCCAGGAAGTGTGATGACTTTGTTAGGAGATCTACTATAATCTATATAGAATTATGTCCTTTAGATGTTTTGGGATGTTTAAAAATAATTTCCATAGTGATTTTTTCCCATTTCCATTCTGGTATGAATATGATAGTAACATCTCCTTTACCTTTTGTCTCTCAACCTTAACATTCCGATAAACCAAGGTCCGTGGGACATATTTCGAGACATATATTTTCATTACATCCCACCTAAAATACTCTTTTAGGTCCATGTGAATCTTTGTGCTTCTAGGGTGAATAGAGAATGAAGAACTATGAGCCTCATCCAATAGCTCCTTCTATAATTCTGGTATGGGAGGAATACTAACCCTATTCCCAAACCTTATTATTTTATCACAATCAAGGTTGAATTCCATAACATTTCTCACCATATTTTGTAGATATAAATCTTTCTTATATGCCTCCTTAATCTTATCTTATATAGATAGTTGAGAATTCATTTAAGAATGATAAAATTTCTCACCTTCCTTTAAGTTTTTTGAGATCCATCCTTTTAAAATCCATAAATATTGGATCTTTTTTGATCCTCATCATGGATGGGCTACCATGGTCTTGTCGACTCAAAGAATCTGCTACCTTTTTTTCTTTCCCAAGATGGTAATGTATTTAGAAGCCATAATCTTTAATCAAATCCAACCATATTATTGGGCTCATATTCATCTCATTTTGTGTGAAAATATACATTAAACTTTTATGATTTGTATAAATATAACACCTATCACCATAAAGGTAATGTATCCGTATCTTTAATTTAAAGATTAATGCAGATAACTACAAATCATTAATTGGATAACTTTGATCATTAATTTTCAACTGTTGTGAGGTATAAGCTATCACCATATAATTTTTCACGAGAAAACATCACAAACCCTTCTTGGATGCATCACTATAGATCCAAAACCTTTATCCACTACAAGGCTGTATGAGGACAGGTGCACTGGCTAACCTTCTTTTTAGCTCTTTGAAATTCTCTTCACATTCTTCCTTCCAAACAAACTTTTATCCTTTACTATTCAACTTTATGAGTGGATTAGATAATCATGAAAAATATTTAAAAAAACATCATTAATATCCAGCCAAACCAAGAAAAATTTGGATCTCAGTTACCGTTTTTGGTCTTGGATGACATTCAACACCTTCTATTTTGGATGGATCCTTAGACACCCCTTCTCTTGAGATTATGTAACCCAAAAATGAAACTTTCTAAATCCAAATTCACACTTGGGTAAATGTTTTATAAAGAATATCCTTTCTCAGGGTCTTCATTACCATTCTCAATTGGTCTTCATATTCTTCCTTGCTCTTCTAAAAGACAATAATATATTCTCTAAAGGCTACCATAAATTGAACAAGATAGTCTCTATGGAATCTATTCATTAGATCCATGAAGATTGCCAGGTAATTAGTATGACCAAAAGACATCACTATAAATTCATAGTGTCCATACCTTGTATGGAATTCCATATTTGGTATATCATCCTTTTTGACCCTTAATTGATTATATATTAAATGAATACCAATCATGGAAAAGTATTTTTCTCTACGTAGTTGGTCAAATAATTCATCATTGTGGGGAAGAGGATATTTTTTCTTGATATTTATCTTGTTTAGTTCTTGATAATCAATGCAGAGTCTCATTGGTCTATCTTTATTCTTTAGAAACAAAACATGTGATCTTCTAGGTGACACACTAGGGAGTATGAATCCATTATCAAGATTATCTTGGAGTTTATTCTTCAATTCCATCAACTCAATTTGGTCCATTCTATATGGTGTATTTCAAATAGGAATAGCACCCAATATGAGTTCTATTGAAAAATCAACTTTAATATTTGGTGGAAGACCTGGTAATTCCTCCAGAAAGACATAATCAAACTCCCATATAATGGGTGTATTCTTAATTGTGTGTTTCCTCCCAACCATTATAGATAAATAAGTTTCATTTACAGGAATCAAGACCCATAAGATAGAATAATTTTTTTCTAGAAGGTTATATCCATCCATTCATTGATAGATAATCATTGATTGATCTGGAATATAATATATGACTTCCCTTCCTTGGAAACTGATATGAGATCCATATATATAAAGACATTACATGCCAAGAATCACATTAAATTCCACTAACAGAAGGATTACAAGATTTATAAGAAACACTTTCCCATAATCTTCAACCGAAGAAAAATTATACAATTTTGATGTGACCGTTGTTCCCTTATGATTTCTCACAGCTAACTCAACATCTAGTTGTTGAGGTAATATGCCAATATCCTTTTAAAATTATTCAGAAATAAGAGGGTGGTTGGATCCAGTATCAAATAAATCATAT
Organism: Viscum album; assembly: GCA_963277665.1. Taxonomy (NCBI): domain Eukaryota; kingdom Viridiplantae; phylum Streptophyta; class Magnoliopsida; order Santalales; family Viscaceae; genus Viscum; species Viscum album. Next base: position 296,035,514 of record OY728137.1, on the reverse strand, counting down.
TATACTTTTGAGTGGATTGTATGTGTACCTTTTTCCACTTCATTATCATACTCCACATCACTGATAGTGATTGAAAGTGAATTTCCTTTGCCTTTGGCATTAAGATTTTGTTGACATTGGTAATCATCAATAACCCATTGATTAGGGAATTGATTGGCATAATACCCAATTTCCTTGAAATTGTAGCATTGAATTATAGGAGGTTCATTATTTGTAGCCTTTTTCTCTGTTCGCATCATTGGACATCTTTTTCCCATCACTTCAGCATTAAACTATCCGATGGAAATTTTTTTCCACACTTAAAACATTTACCAGTCCCTTTAAGTCAATTCCCTCCATGTTTTGTTCCACACTTTGAAAATAAGGGAAAACTCATTTTCTTTTTAATCTGGTCTTTAGATTTTCCTTTGAATTCAATTTTTATATTCTTATCAAAACCATATGACTGATGGGTTACTCCAATCTCCATATTAACCTTGAGAGCACATTGAATCGTTTCCTCGTATCTGTTGAAGTCCCTTATAGCTAATGCACTTCGGAGACTTCGTTTTTAGCCACTAAAGAATCGATCAATTTTACTCTCAGGTAAGATATTAATTCAAAAAGTGTACCTTTCAAGTCTTATAAGATTTTCATTGTAGGTACCAACAGATTCATAATAATTTTTCTTAAGTTAAAGGAAATTGTTCTTCATATTGTTTCAAATAATTTGAGAAAATTACTTATTAAAAAATAAGTTCGTGAACTCATCCCATTCCATGGACTCAATTTCAAAACATTTCCTCATATTCTTGATATGATTCCACCATTGATCTGCTTCACCTTCCAAATGATAAACTACTATGATGAATTTAGCAGGTTCAGAACATTGTAGAACTGAAAATATATTTTCAATGGTACATACCCTTTGTTATTCCACTAATTGATCAGAATACCCTCTGAATGAAGGTGGACACTACCTCATGACAGATTCAATAGAATGTTTATCCCACCTTTTCTCATTTTAAATTCCATCATGATTCATATCTTCTAAAAGTTGTGTGATCATGAATATACGTTTTTTTATTCCAACTCCCATAACATTTGGTTTCTCTGGGGTACAATCATTGCATTTCCCATTGCATTCAACATCATTGTGGTTCCTTCAAGTTCAACCCATAAACTAAAACCAATAATCATAGTGAGAGAAACACTAATAATAATGGGAAAAACACATAATTCAATAATAAAATTTCAATTTAGGACACTTTAGGTTTTATACTAGGTTATTCATGAACATATCTAACACACTAGGATAGGATTTTAACCTATACCTAGACATATCCTTATGGTTCTTACTAAGGTTATATTATCCTAGTTTACAAAGATTAACTATACCTTTGATGTGAAACCAAATATAATGGACCATACTTTACATATAGTTATTAATTCAACATTGAATAATATTTATTACATAACATAACAAAAAATACTCTAAAACCATATCAGTTTAGTGTCTTTAGAAAATGATAAACATAAACAACACATTCATAAAACGTCCACATTGTCTCATACTTATTTCTTCATAACTATACTCCTTTTTGAGGTATCTTACTTAATACCATTCTTCATGACGTAGGAAAAATAAATAAATGAAAGGGTGAGATTAAATGCATAGAAAGGGTAGACAAGGGAGATATAAATTATATCATAATTATAAGAACATATCATTTGAAAAACTTGTCATGCATATAAAATATCATAATATCAAGTCATGGGATAAATCATAAAATTAAAATGTAATCCCAATATTAATAACATAAGGCATGAAATTTTGTGTCATACACACATAATAATATAAAATCATTTCATATTATTCAAGGCTCATTTCCAATACCATCATGGTGAGAAAAGTCCATTACAGAACCGAGTTCACTCCTTATTCCATCCCTGTATTACATAATCAGATTTACTTACCATTCTTGTCATGTAAATCTCATGAGATATAAATATTTACCCAATTTATTGGAGGGAGATACAAGTCCCACATGTCTTATAATTAAACCATTATTACACATTCCATAAAAACATAAAAACAATCACCATAGCATAACCCATGATATAAAATGGGATTCTTAAACATAATTTCATAATATTTGATATTAAACCAAAGGATTTAATAAAAAAATTCCATTATAAAGACAATAAAATTATATTAATAACATGCTTATAAATATAACCCTATTTAAAGAGTGTCATCTTAGATGGAAAATAACTTTTACAAAACACATGAAATTAATTCTGGAGGAAAATATCCTTTATTCTTCAAAACATTTTACTTCCTCAAAATGACATAAAATTTAAAATAAATAATATTATGTGAAATTACCACTGTAATCCTTTAGGGTAGTCTTAAATAAAATAAAACAGTATGAAAGCATAAAAATCCGTTCATGCCGTACAAGTTAAAAACAACATTCTTCTCGTACTTTTTGCAAAAAGTCAAAAAGTACCTTGTACAAAAAATCACAAAATACTCCATTCATACCATTTAGTAAAAATTAAAAAATGGGTAAAATTATAGAATGATATAAATAATATTTTTAATCAAATATTTATTAAACTTGTACGAGGATGATAAATATACCCCAGTAAATATTTACGAATAAATAATCTCGGAAAAAATGAGATTTGCAATGTTATCCCTTACCTTAGGTCTGAAATGATTCATATGTATAAGAAACTCATGTATAATGATTTAAATAATCTTATTTGTTTATTAAATAATAATCATAATTTTTATGATAACATTTGTGATCATATTTTCATCTATTTGTTAGTAACATTTCATTATTACTTGTTATTCATGTATTAACTGCTTTATGTTCTTATGCATGTTTTTTCAGATAAGATATTATTCCTATTTTGGGGTATATTTATATAATTTAATTTATGGTATTATTATAATATATATCATATTTATTCATTTAATTCATTTATATAATCACGATTTAATGAATATTATATAGACCGAATCACATCGCACCATAGAGACAGTAAGTCGTACATTCGCACGAGGGATGATATCTTTCCCATAATTGTTGGATGGTACATAAGTGGATGGTGTATAATACTTAAGAGTAAATATAATTTTATATTAATCTTATATATATTTAATAATTCCATTATTTTACCGATCCATGTAAGGTGGTGGTGAAAAACGGATTACACCACAACGTGGAGACGACTATCCCTACGTACGCACACGTGGGGATTTCATTTTTCATAGGATGGGTATAAGGTGGAATATGGTTGTTTCATAACCATAATAACCTCTTAGTATATAATTAATACTGGATTTATTAATTTATAATGAAATAACTCATGAGGTGGAAGTATCAGAAGAAAGAGGTTTTAAAGAATTAGAAAATGATATTACCACTTCTTCAACACGCCTCCTCTAAATATCCTCCTAAAGCAGTAGAGTTTGTCTTTGAATAATACCAGGACATATATAATGTTTCAAGTTAAGTTTAGAGGGAAATGGGAAGGGTATTTTCTCTCTTTAAGGCTAAAAATTAAGTTAATAGTTGAGGGAGGAAGTTACTTTTTATAGTTGAAGTGTGGGGAACTTTTGGAAACCTCAAAAAATATATTAATTTATAATAAAACCATACCCCACTTAAAAACCTCCAAAATATCCTAATTTAGAAGATTATTTTATATAGGGTTGTAATATCATAAAATAATAAATTTTAGATAAGTTTTTATGTCAATTTATGTATTGTCATTTTAATTAATACATAGTTATTCTATTTAATTTTTAATTAGGGTAACAAATATTTCATTATTAAAAGGGTGAAATATTTACTTATTTAAAGTAAATTATACCATAAATTAATACTTTAGAATATATTATACCATATAATAATTATTATATATTTTTAAAAATGTTTTATTATTTTTATATTATTTAAGAAATCCTTATTTTGACAAAATATTAATAGTGTCAATTTTGACACAATTTATTTCATGAATTTTTTAAAATATAAAAATAAGAAGTGCACCTCAATCCAAATATTTTATCATATCACTAAGGGTCATGGTAATATATAAAATTCATTTTACATAATAATTATCCCAAATTACATTTATTCAAATATTTTTATTTACATTTATTTGATCTCTTTATAAATAAAATAATTACTCCCTCAATTTTTTGTAATTATTTAATATACGTATTTTTGAAAAAAATATTAACAATAAAATAATATGATTAATTTAAATACCTTATATTTTATAATAATACTTTTATTCAAATTTAACTTCTGAAAAACCCAACATAAAAAATGCTATACTCTTTTTAAACATGAATGAGACAAATTTATCTTCACTTTAAATGAAATAGTATAAGTGTCATTATCTCTTCTATAAGCCTCAAAATTTTTAATAAATAGAACCATGGATGCTTATGGTGTTTATATACTCTACCAATAATTTTTGGTCGAGTTTTTGGGACTTTTATGGTTATTAAAATTTTAATAAAAATTGTTTTTTTATTTTCTCATCATTCAATTAATTTTTACATCCTCCATGTATAAGTCCTTAAGGTAATTATTTATTTTAATAAAAATTATAAATAAATTTTCATGATAAATAAAAAAAATTATCTTCAAAATGAGTATTAATATTCTAATTTATCATATGTATAATTTTATATTAAAAATAATTTAATTATTAATGTTTGAGTGAGACATATTTCACTTTTCTTGAAATAAAATAAATTAAACGTTTTAATCTCATCCAAGTAGATTCCAATGGATAACATTTCAATCCAAGTATGTTTTATGAAAAATAATAATCATTCAATTATACTAAGGAAAGTTTTTGTATAATTTTATAATATTATTTTTACCCTTAATTACTCGATTTACCCTTTTAATGCATTAATAAAATTTACCAAAGCTACCATTCATGTTGCCAAAAAATAAAATAAATCTGTTTACATAATTTGAACCTATTTATTCAAAATATAGAATCTATTTTTTAAAATTCAAAACACAGAAGTTGGAGTAATTAATTTAAAATTGATCATGTTGTTGAAATGAGAAAATATGTTTTAAACGTAAAAATATTGCAAAAAGATTTAAATGTTTTTACATTCAAATTTAATATAAAATTAATTCCAATGACCTAAATTATATTAAATGTAAAAAATATATTTTATTTATAATTTGAAACCATCTAATAATATAGTTTAACCATACAAATTATTTCAATGAACAAATTTATTTTGAATTAAAATTTAGCGTATTTTCAGTATTCATTAAAACATGAAAGTTATCAAAAAAATATTTAAAATTACTCCAAAGTATATTTTTATATCCCTCCCCAAAATAATAAATTTATTTTGTCATATAATAATTATTAACGTGTCAAAATATTTACTTAAATGGGGTTCTCCATTAAATGATGTAAAATTGACCTTAAAAAATTGGGTTTTATACATCAAATAGGGTTTTATTCATACCCTATCACTAAAATATCCATTAAATGAATATAAAAAATATTTTAGTAAGTATGTAACCCATATAAATCACATTAATATCATTACCAAAAGCAATTCACTAAAAAATAGCAATATATAATTGATTTATATTTTTCATAAATAATTGATAGCCGATGAATTCACTGTGCATTTTCATAAGTTAGTTATAATTATTCCCGCTAACCTAATGGCTAGGCAATCATGGTAATTTAATAATAAGGCCATATCACAGTCAGTTTAAACTAATTATTTCATGAAAAGTAAGATACTGATGAATAAAAATTATTTAAAGAAAATATTTCATAAAAAATATCCTGATGTTACATGGGGGACCCACATGATGTGTTACCCTTAGACAACTATATTGACATGAATAGAGCGTACATGTTGAGGAGGCCTGTAACCCCATACTCCATCTGAGACAGGATACACCCCACATACTTGCAAAAGTACATGGTCTTGGGTAGGAAACATGGCATTTAATATCCTAACCTATACAAGACATGTGTCATAACAAGAGACTATGGATATTGGGAGGTGCAATCCATGTGAGAAGAAATGATACAGGTAGTTCTAGACTCAAAGAAACGCACTATATACCCCATAGAACATATTATGTAATCATTTTAGGGATGGTTAAATATCTTATTCCTCTTATTATAGCTATGATATAATATAAGGTGTGTTCCTTTGAACTATATCAATGAAGTTGTATTACCTTGTCCCATACCTAAGAGGGTTCAATGATGTGTACCATCCTATGTATTGGATGAGTGATCCACCCTATCAGTTAGTTCTAGACAGATTTAGATATCCCTTTACGAGGTCAAAGGTGTGATCATCTATCATTATTCCCAAGGTTGGTTTAGGTATTCCATTTCCAAAATCGACGGAATGTGATCCCCTTCCTAGTTTCTTAATATAGTTTTATTTAGTTATCCTACATAGGTCCTGGGCACGATCCCCTATCTATGTATTGAATTTCTTTCTCTTCGTGAGGTGTAGATTCATCGAGTGAGAATATCTGATGATACCTCTTAGTTCTTATGTACTTTTTTCATGATAAGTCCTAAAGAGTATGTCCTCTTGGTTGAGATTCATTTGTATAGAAAAACCTGATGAGTGAGTTATCTTGGGTGAATGTTACCTTTTATCCTCTAGTATAATCTAGGGTTATAGTGAGGATGTGACCTTAACATGATACTTGGAGTCTTCTAGTGGTCATATCTGGTATGTATTTTTTATTTTAATGGATTTTTGATTTAGATATGACTCCCTATTTCATGCTTTATATAGGGTGATTTTGGGGAATCCTACTGGGTATGTTAAGACTCACCCCTGCATGGGTTCCATCTACATGTGTCATGTATTACAAAAATGACATAACTTTTGTTTGTGTCCTAGGAGGACCGAGAGAAGATGTAGATTTGTAATTCTAAAAAAATGGTTTCAAGATTATCATATTGATAGCAGCCCCCCTTTTATTAGAAGGTTTGACCCTTTTGACATTTTGGTGGGCTTTTATGTAGTCCTTTTCTTTTCTTTACACTTAGTATTACTCTGATGATAGATTGGTTATTAAAAATTCTTTTAAAATATCAATTTTTATCTTTTTTACATTATTCTAGTTTAGGGATAGGTGTAAATGTGTACACTTACTTTAGGATAAGGCATCACATGTATGTATTATTACTAATACATTATAGTTTCCAACCCACAAGATATTGGAGGCAGGCTTGGGTTTTCATTCCCAACTTACAATCGGCCAAGTGGGCCCCAATAGGTCTTGTTATGAAAGATTGGTATCATATGGGAGTTAGGAACGACTAGAGTTTAGAGATATTATATCCACGAGGTTTGATTTTGGAACTAGGGAAAAAAGGTTAAATAGTTTCATGTTTGATTATTAGGCTAATGATCTGAGTGATGATGTGATGATCAGTGTTTAAATTCACCAGAACTCCAATAACCTACTTATTTACATGAAATATATATGTACTATTTGGATGGAAAAATTCTACTTGCATTATATAGGAATGAGTTGTGACTTTCATTTCATTATTGAATAGACCACCCAGATGTACTCTTTAAACTGTAGTGCATCTTATCCAGTGTTGGATTCCACCACGATGAAATCTAGATTGGATTTTATAAAAAGATCATTATTTTTTTCTTATTTCCAATGAGGTTTTAGTATAGGGATCTATGTAGGAGGTTGTACATTTTGGTGTATAGGGATCATCTTCTAAACCTGTTGATAAGCATGATAACCCACCTCCATCGGTTCAAGTGGATGATCCTCGCTAGGTTGAGAAGGATTTTGTTATGATGTTACTAACAAATGATGCACCTAAGTTGAGTTCACTCCATGATTTTCAAATATTGGGACCCCCTAGGTTTCCCGTAATGTTAGACCCCCACCATAGGAAGTGGAGGACTGGATCAAGTATGTAGTATGAGTATTTCACATGGTTAGGACCTTTCTTGATAATGTTCCTAGCAGTGATAATTCGCCAAGGTGATGTATGGTGTTGATAGAGCCCTGTGATGGAGATGATTGATGTGGATTCAAGAATTCAATAAAGAGGAAAACTACCCCCACAAATATCATCCTCATGTGAGACATTTCAAACTCATACAGGTGAGTTGGGGTTACCTAAAGCTTAGAGTATTGAGGTGCGGTAGAAGAGTTCATTTGATTTGTATGATTATTGATGATTTTTATGTGTTAACATGTAGGAGAGATCTATGGTTGTAGAGAATAGTTGGGAAATCGGAAGGATAGATTCAAGAAGAAGTGTCTTGTGACTCCAAGTCTCCGGGTGTGTTTTGACACATGACTTGTGTCTTCTCTATGTTACCTGTAGTTTAAGTACACAGTTAAAAGCCATGTTTTCTAGATTGCATGCCTTATTTGAGAACTAGTGAACCTAGTGGAGCATTTTTTCTCGAACATTGTTTCTTAATTTTCCTGCTAGGTGTGATACAATTATTAAAAACTTCTTCTGATACTATAACCTGATTCTGGAAGGAGATAGCCTCATTTGGATTTTTATAGTTTCAAGGTGGAACTAATTTTTTTCATGGTATGGATTTTTTGTCTATTATCCATTCCTAGTTTGATATTTACAAGCGAGGTTTGTAGTGTATCCAAGATAAATGAATGGAAGTTTACTCATTTATAGGGAATTAATTCCAGGAAAGGTTTCATGATCTCATATGTAGGAGGATACAACTGATTTATTATCAATTGACTAGTATGACCCTTATAGAAGTAGATTATATTAGCATTTAGTTTCCTATGGTGGTAGAGTAATATATGGGATCCATTTCTAGGGATTTTCTAGGCTCTTCTACCAATTAAAATATTGACCTCTCCATAGATCTACACCCAGGGATGACCTGATATCTACACATTCATATTGTATGTCCTCATAGATCTATGAGAGTTGAAAGTGAAATTAAAGGATATTTAGTGTAATGGAATGTTAAACCTTTTATGTTTTTCAAGGTATCCCCAATATTGTTCTATAAGAAGTTAGATGATAGATTAATGTTATACTTGGACTAATATCACTTGAACCAGGTGACTATCAGGAAGGAATATTTATCCCCTAAAATCAAGGAATTCATTGACTAGTGTTTTGGGGAGGATTAGTTCTTAAAGTTTGTCCTTAGGATATGTTATCACTAGCTTTGGGTCTAAGATGAGGATATTTAAAATGTAGATTTATAGATTCACCAAAATTAGTCTGATTTCTTGGTGATTCCCTTCGGTGTGATAAACACACTAATTTTTTTTACGAAACATGGGAACAAGATCTTATAATCCTTCTTAGAGTAGATCATGATGGTCTTCATGGATGACATCCTCATGTACATTGAATCAGAGTAGGAACACAAGATACTTTTGAGGATGACCCTAATCATACTAAGAGATCACCAGCTTTATGGGAAGCTCTTGAAGTTTTAGTTATATATTTGAGAGTTCCATTTTCTAAGACAAGTCATATTAGAAAAGGGAGTAACATTAGACTAAAAAAAGTTTGAGGTAGTTCTATCTTGAGACCCACCTAACAGGGTGGTTGTGGTGTAAAGATTCCATGGTTTGGAAAGATATTTTTAAATATTCTTTATCTATTTCTATAGAACCATGGAACATATGAGATTTTGGACCTATACATGTAGTAGGTAGTCTAGATTCATAGATTTTCCTTAATGAGTGTTTCAGACCATGATGCTCACTTTACTCTTATAATTATAGGGAGTATTCTATGAGGTTTTGGGATTCAATAAAAGTTGACCACTTTGTTCTACACCAAAATAGATGGCCAAAAACAGTTGATCATTTATGATCTTTATATGGTGATTTCGTATTGTATGTTTGTTTTTTTAATATATCGAAAAAATTATCCACCATTATTAGAGTTTGTGTATAAAAAATAATACCAATAAACCATTATTGTGGCACCATTTGCAATTTATATCAGAGAACCTTTAGGTCAACGCTGTGTTGTTCAGAGCCCTAGACAGAACAATTATGGGGCCAGAGTTGGTGAAAGCGATGACATGAAAGGTTCAGAATCATCCCAGAGTGTATGAGGGCTGCCCAAATCCATCATAATTCTTATGAGAGATGTCAATGAATACCTTTGAGTTTGAAGAGTGAGAAAAAGTGTTACAAAATGTCTTACCTATGAAAGTATTTTGTATATTTGGCTAGGTTGGTGAGCTATCTCCCTGATTAATAACCCTCTTTTTAGTTACTAATAAGTGTTGGGAATGGGGAATACCACCTATTCCTATATCTATAGTTAGACTGAGTGCGTGATGTGTTCCACATATCTTAGCTGAGGAGGTTTGTGCATTATCAGTCACATGTTATGGATTTGAGCAAGATGAATATTAGAGATGGAGTTACCTATTGGGTTGATCAGTGGAATTCAAGGATTAAATGGAGAATATCCTTCATGATTGAGTTATTTCCCTAGATACAAGTTCTTTGCAAACATGGGAACCTTGATAAGAGAACAAAGAAATGAGATTTCTATTTTTTGACTAAATATACTGAATTTTCCAAGTAAAATTTCAATTTTTAGGATAAAAAAATTAAAGATTGGGAGAGTATAAAAATTCCCCAATTTCTATTAGACACTTTATAATATTTTAAATATTTTTTTTGAGTAAGTTGAGAATTTGGCATAATATTTTGAGGGCTATTGAGCCTAGATGTTGATATATTAGTAATATTAAATATAATATGTCATGCATGAAAAATTTATTGAAAATAATTCAATTTCTCCCACACAACATATCATATTTGAAAATTGAGACTATTAATAAATATGGAGCATGAGTTTTACCCTAGTATTAAAATAAATCTTGTCATCATTAGATGCTTCAATCGAGTGAAATAGTGAGAAAGTTAAATGAATTTATTTATTTAATTTTTAATCCCGAACAACTAATCTATTTAATCTATATTTGGTGAATTTACTAGGTTTAGCTGCATAACCCTAGATGGAATGAGAGGATGGAGGGAGGGATATGGTGAATAATTAGTTGGAGGGTGGTTATAGTACCATGTATTGATGATCATATCATCACATGAATTATAACAAGCCATGATTTTCATATATTGTTATTAATTTATTTTTTATGAATATTCATTAAATCACACAAAAGCACACGTGGAGACCATAATAGTTTGGTTCTCTTTGAAACCTGGAAACATAAAACTGATCCATAACTGAGCTACATCATCTCCCACTATGTTCTTTAAAATTATCACCTAGTTTAGACATATTATTCATAATACATATCTTCATATCCTTGGTAAAGGAAACATAATAAAGAGCGATCTATGATTCTAAGTAAGGGTAAAAATGGAGATATGTAAAAATAATATGAATATAAGGGTATGAGAACTTGGGAATAAAATTTGAAAACCATACCCTATATATGAAAGTTCATAATCATGAGTCATGAAATAAATATTGGATGTTTATAAGACATGAATCATATTGAAATTAGAGAACATGAGCCATGTGAGCATAATATTGGCATAATACATAGAATTTGTGGAATACATATATAAATAGAAAATTATTTCAATATTATTCAAGGATCACTTCCTAGAACCTCATATGGGACAAATTATACTAAACTCGGTTCACTCCCAATTCCATCCAGGTTTTACTGAACCGGGTTCACTCCACATTCCATACCTATCTTACCAAACTAGGTTAAATCCCAACTCTATCCCTGTCTTTATAAACAAGGTTCACTCCCCATTCTAGCCATGTATTTCAAAATTGGATACACTCCCCTTTCTAGTCTTGTATATCTCATGATATATAAATCTTTACATAATGTATTGGAGGGAGATATAGATCCCCACCCATCACATAATGAAAAAAATATTGACATGTGACAAAAGACTATACTCATTCATCATACCATAACCCATGAAATTAAATGGGTAGCATGAAAATTTCACCATATCTTAAACTATATAAAATATAAAGGTTTCATAATCATTTCATCATAGGATAAAGAATTAAAAGAAGAGGGTTTCACAAGAATTTTCTAATGGCATAACCTGAGGAAGAGAATCAACTTTCATAAACACCATGCCTTCAAAACAGAAACTATTCATAGAAATAATATTAATTTTATCCTTGGATAATATCCCCATTATGTAATTAGTAACAATAATGGATATCATATTATATGGAAAATAATTTTGAAAGACTTTTTGAAATTTTTTCTTGAAAAAAATATTCTTTCTGGTGTGAAAAAAACATTTTAAAAAATTTAAAAAATGAAAATTTTTTTATTTTAAAATAACTTTGAAAAATTTTAAATGAATAATTTAATAATTGATTGGTCATGAGGTCAAAAAATTATTCTCAGGTTGTATATATTAAAACAAAGGTTTGTTTTCGTTTTTCAGTTATAGCCAATCATGTATTTTTTGGAAATTAACATAAATATTCCTTTAAAAATATTTTTTAAAACAAAGATAATGGGTAATTTTTTTTATATTAAAAAGGGAGTAATAAAACAAATTTGAAAACATTTTTAGAATACATGGCTTCATAAGAAAACATATTTCTGACTGAATAGATAATTAAAGAGAGATTTCATTTTAAAAAGTCATAATAATTTTACGTACCAATGTGTGGAAAAATGGTACCATTACTTCAAGATATCCTTAATATCCAAAGGATAAGAAAATAAATGAGTGTTTTTGAGATGTATATCAAGATATTTACACATTGGAAACTAAATAAAAAACAATATCAATAAAAGGAGATATTGTAACATAAAATCATTACAACTTTCGTAACATTGAATCATGAGGCCCATAAAAAAATAAAATAAAATTAAAATTAAATAGCAATAAGTATGAATAAATTCATTATGTTACATCTCAAATGGTACTAACATACATATTTTGAAACAATATAGGTGCAGAACATAACATACGTCTCAAAGAATGAAAATTGAGACAAAAATCCCTTACGTTAAGTCTTGAATTTCTTCATACTCATTAAAACATTCTATATAATAAATATATTTTTTATTATCAAAATTTTACAGAAACATATTCATATATATCATACCATATATTATTTTTATGCCTTTCTATTATATTCTTATTAACAATTCCATGTTAAAGTTATGTGTTGTGTAATGACTGCTTTGGTTTTTGTATATGTTTTGATATGTAATATTTTTGGTCCTCTTACTTGGATCATAGTTCCATAATATATATAATGATAACCATGATATAAATATCATATATATTCATAGTATATGTATTTATAGTAATCCACAAAATTTAGTGATCGGAAATTAAATACACAACTCATGGAGACGGTAGGCCGTACATACCCATGAACGCTGTTTTTCATTTTATTGTTGGGTTGAGAGATAGAAAAGTAAGTGACATATATTATAAATATAGAATAATTTTATGTCATATATATCATAACTGATTATTAAACCCCTATTTAATATATTCCATGTAAAGCGTGAACGAATCACATCACTTCACAAGGTGGTAGTCTGTCGTTCACACGAGCGACGTTATCATATTCCCATAAAAGAGAATATTAAGGTTTGTGTGATATAATAATAAAATAAGCATAATAAAAATAAAAAATTCATATATAAACTATAAATCCATCATTATTTCCAACCTTTAGAGTTATTAATGGAAAATTGAATGACATTAGTTTGCGAGTCAGTTGTCCCCATACACATGACTAATTATTTTATAGCCCATTTGATGGAAGTCATTATGAATGTATGTAATTAATTTAAAATAAAGTATAAAATTATATAGATTATAAATAATTTAATATATAATAATGGTCTAAAAATAATTTATGGGGGTTGAGTAAGAAATAAAGCCAAAAACCTTTTTGTTGAACGTTACCTCTTCTTCAGGTATCCTCATTTTGTTTTCACTAAAATACTTCCTAAGAATGATTTATGTCACCACTAAGGATTATAGGATTAGGTGAGGAAATTTGGAAAATTACTTTGGTAGGTATTGTATGAATCAAATGGGTTTTAAGGTGTGAATAATAGAGTATAAGGGTGTCCTTTTATAAGTGGGGGAGAGGACCCACTTGGTATTATTGAAAAGAATTGGGTGGTTCCTTGTTTTTCATATGTCACAAGGACCAAAAATAGACTATTATCAAAACATAGAGTTTTAATGGCCTAAATATGTCCAAAAAATAGTTTTGATACAGTTTTATTCGTAATTTTTTCAATTATCATTTTAGTTTAACTCTGGTAAACCCAATTTTACCTTTACCATGGTAATTAATTTGTATTGCATTCAATATTCATTTTGGTAAAAAATTAATTTTTCTGTATTATAAATTATAAATTATTATTAATATAAATATCAAATCTATTTTTAATAAATCCATTCACATAATTAAAAAAAATAAACTAAAATTAATCCCACAGACCTGATAAGGAGTTAGGTTTTAATGTGAAAATGAACAAAAGCTTACACAGTTTTTATATACAATTTCAATATGAAAATTAGGACAATGACCTAAATAGGATAAATATATTTATAATTTATCTAATTATAATTTAAAATAAATTTAAAATATATTACAACTTTATAAATAAAATTAATCTAAAATGTAGTCCGTGATTAAAATTTTGTATTTTTACTATTCATAAAAAATGGAACATTTTAGAAAAGTGATGAAAAATTCAACCTAAGATAATTTTGAAATTATAAATGTGAAAATGAAGTTTATTTTATCAAATTAATTTTCTAAAATTCTGAATAATTTATTTTATCATCATTTTAAAAAAAGAAATAAAAAACATTTTTTGACAAAATAGTATTTTTGAAACAAATAAAGCATTTATCGAAAATTATATATTTTTTTATAAATATAATTTCATTATATGAAACCATTATAATTAATATTTTAAAAATATTTAACACTATTCATTTAACTATGTTTAATGGATTGATTATAATGGATGAGTTTAAATAAATAAATTAATAATTTAGCATGGTTTTGTTAAAACATAGTATTGCATGTAATCAAAACTAATCTAGGGTTGCATGAATTAAAAAGTTATCTTGGTGTTGTGTATAATAAATGATTAACAAGGTGTTTCTTGTTACACTAGACATCAAATAAATTTAATTTAAGATAAAAAAATTCATAAGAACTCGGGGTGTTACTTTCTACCACCTTTAAAATGAATTTCACCCTAAAAATTCATCACTTTAATATAAAAACATGATTATAATTTTGAATTATAATATCATAAAGTTCCCACAAAGATTCCTAAAATTTTTGGTTTCACCAAAAAAGTGTGATCATCTTAGTTGTCTTTTTTTGCAGAACATTCTTTATATAATCCATAATCTCTAACGGTTCTTCCTCATAAGAAAAGTTTTTCTCAAAAGGTTTTACTTCTGAGTTTAGTACATGTGATGGGTCTGGTTTATACTTCCTCAGGAGAGATACATGGGACATTTCATAGACTTGATAGAGGTTCAGTGTAATTTCCATGTTATATCAAATCATTATAATATGATCAATAATTTCAAAGGGACCGATATACCTAGGGTTTAATTTCAATTTTTTTCTAAATCTCATAAACTTCTTCCATGGAGAAATTATTAGAAACACATTATCACAATCATAAAATTCCTTAATATGCTTGAAATTTTTATTATAAATTTTCTACCAACTCTAAGATACCTCGATGTGTTTCTAAAAGTATTTGACCTTCCCTATGCCATTTTTTCATCGATCTATAGTCCAAATAGCTTTTTTTCTCCAACTTCATTCCAAAACATTGTAGCTCTACATTTATTTCCATGGATGGATTCATCAGGATCCATATAAATGATTTAGTGCATGATATTGTTGTAAGAAAGCTCAACTAGAGTAAGCTGTTGATCCAAACTACATTTTAAATCCAAGAAACAAAATATAAACTTATCCTATAGGGTTTGAATTGTTATTATAGACTACTAGAATGAGGGTATAACCCCTTGGAGAAATACACACAATTTTATAAACTGTGGGTATAGCATAATTATTATTTGTCTATACCCGCAATTTTTAATGAATTGTGGATATATAAAATCATTACAAATAGTTTTTACTCAACTATTGGTATATATGGGGGTATAATTTCACCCCAACCATGCTCTCCCCCCTTAGTCGTCATGCCGCAACCCCCCTCCCCCTCGTAGCTACCTTTCCCAACCTGTGTGTTTCCCTCACCTAACACCACTTCTCCTCCTCTGGTCGACAGACACCCCCACTTCTCCTCCACCTCTGGTTGACGTGCGTCCCCTACTTACTCATCCTATAGTATAATATCCTCTCCTTGGTTGTACATCCCCTATTTGGTATAGCTTTCCCTCACCTGATGCGAATCTCCCTTTGGGAAAGATTCCCCCTCTACTAGGTCAAGCATCCCCACTGGTCGACCATCCCGCCTAGGTCGACGATCCCCTCTGGTCGAGCATTTCCTTATACGTTTTTCTGATTTGGGTATTCTTTGACCGTGAGTCCCTAATCTTCTTATGGTATGGTTAATTTATTCATATATTAGTTTGAGTTTTGTTGATTTAATTTATAACATTTTATATTGATTCATTTATCTTTCATATATGATTGATTTTGTTTTTCTAAAAACATAAAAATAGTTATGAATTATGTTTAGTGAGCATGAGGTCTATAATTAGGTAAAAAATTATGTCATGGAGACCCTAGATTCAATAGAGATGAGTTCGTTTCTACCTCAAGGAGTGTTTCACCACATAATTATTCTTCCAATATGGAGAAAAGATGAAGAAGAATGAAAAATACAGGAAATGAAAAATTCAGAATATGATGATTCTATGCTATGGTGGGAATTAAATAAATAGGATCACGCCTTTTTCATAGAGGATGATCATATATAGTAGTGTCCCAACCATATGGAAGTTGAGTTCAAGTGAGTTTTTTTTCACTATAGTACAACTCCTAAGTTATAGAATTTGTATTTACACAAGATATATTGAAAAAAATGATCTTATCTCTTGGATAAACATGAAAATATTATTGGCAGTTTAAGAGGTGATCATGAACATAAGAACTTTAATATATTTAATTATTTCAAATTAAATAAAATTTAAATATAATAAGATATTATAAGAGGATATACAAGCTAAAAATATCAACAAATATGGATGATACTATCTCAGTTAGACAAATCACTCTCCTAGAAACAACTTCATATATTAATTTGAAGGATATAATAGAGGATCATGTGTGGAGATAGATATTACAACTTGAGAGTATAATTATTAGGAGGAAGATTGGGAGAATTAAAAATAAAAAATATAGGTGATACAATATAATTCATTAAGATACAATCAAGTAATTGTTTTTCTATAAATCGAGGAGAAAGGAAGCTATAGAGGGGACTATAAATTGGGACTTATGAAATATTTTCTAGGGAATTTTTTCATGGATAATTTTACTACTAGGTAGATTTTTTATTTTTACATTTCTTCATGAATAACTTGAGGGGAAAACTATTTTATTACTAATCAATGTATTTATGGTAAATTTTATTTAGATTAGTATGTTTATATTATTAATTTAGTATTTATTTTTCCTTTAATTATTTTATTCATACATCTTATCCTCTTTTTCCTACCATGAACATCGTGTGTGGAGTGAGGTTTTCTATTAAATACATAAACAAGAACCTTATGTGGATTCCATGAAAACTGTGTGGGATAGGGTTTCTATGTTTAAACATGTTATTATATTACCTATCTAGTTGATTGACTAGAGTATATGAGAGTAAAAAAATAGAATAATTAAAATAGAGATAATGTAACCTAGGAGGGGGTCACTATGATATGTTTGAACAATATGTAGTTGATTAAATCAATAATTAATCAACTAATTAATGGACATTAATTTTAAAATCATGGTATTCTTTCCCATATAGATTGTTTCCAAATGAATACCATTATAGTTTTCATTATTTTTAAATCATTCTTTGTGTGTTTAATCCATCCAATTTGGTTTTAATTTGTTTATTATACATTCTAAAACCCTTTAGTAGTTAGTTTTTGGTTTGAGTTCTTAATTTTTAAACTATATTTTCTATTGGAATTAATTATGACTTATGGAATAGTCATGTTTGGGAGTTGTTTCTGAGGATATTTTCTCAAATTATTTAGGATATTTAAGAATTCATTCTAAATTTCACTTTTCCATTTATCTGTTACACTTTTTATTCTAGTTATATGAGTTTCTGGTTGTATCATTGATTCACATCACTCAAATTATGCAAATGAATATGTATAAATATTATACTATTACCTTAAGATAGAGAGGAGCATATAAAATTAGAGTAAGGTCAAAGAAGATATCATGTAAGGAGAACAAATGGAATAAGGGTATAACCTAGTGATAAAAAGAAGATATATGGAGAAACAAACTCTAAAAAATTATGGTTAAACTTGATTGATGGGGGTTTATCCAAAAATTCATGTACCTCTAATCACTATGAACTAATTTTATATAAAGCTAACAATATGAAACATGATACGATTCACCAAACTACCTCATGAATACCCGAGAAATCAGATAGTTTGTTTTCTCATTTGTTTTCATACAATCTAGTTCCATAATTTTTAAAATTATTTTTTAAGGATTAAATTATTTTATTATTAATTTATTGAAAAATCCCATGAATGTTTTCAAAGTCTACCATCAGACTTTATCACTACTTGGGATGAATTGGTATGGAATTTCTTGACTTGATTCTTCCCTCCGTAAAAGTCTATGTATATTAATACTAAAATATTAAATTTTAATCAATTGAATGGTGAATATATTTATAGTTCATGGTATCTGTTTAAATAGTTGGTTCAAAGGTTTCCCCATCATGGTATAAAGCTGTGTTTTATAATAAAAAAATTCTATAATGATCATTGTTAGGGTAATTGTTCAATATTATATGTTTCCACTATATGCTCAATAATGTAAAAATAACCAAAATAGAGCCGTGTGTTAATAAATTACATGGTGATAAATATATTCTAATGGTTAGGTGATTATGATAAAAATTTTGGAGTCTATATGGTTGAAAATAATGGATGGGTTTCTAAAAAATCAGATTCCTTGAAAAAGAATATGGATGTAATGATAACCATGCACCGAATCCAAGGTATATATATTTCAAATATGATAAAAAAGTAGATTATAAGCACCCAAACAATTTCATGGGTTGGATACATCCACAACAATAAAATCTGGGGTACCAAAAAATTCTATCATGGTTTAAAAAAATCTATCTATCTAAATCCAAATGAAAACATTGTTGATTCAATTTACATCAATTCATATTGTTTCATTTATCTCTAATATATGATTGATTTTCGTTTTCTCAAAACATAAAAATTGTGATCATTGTTGTGTTTATGGATATAAATCATTAGAAGTTTACATGCTACTCAGTTCATATTAGACTATAGAAAAGTATAATCTTATCTATTCTAGAGAATATTGAATGGAGTAACTTATTGGGATTATATTAGAGAATCTATGTTCAAAACATCTTACCCATCATTGTAAAGAGTTTTATAGTTTTCATACTAAATCATGTATTAATATTAGGTCCATATTCGTGGTTAGAGTTTAGTAGATGTATTTTGATTCTTGTAAATAAATTATATTTTATGATTAGAGGTACTATATATGGTCACTTTATAACTTGAAACATGGTTCAAATTTTAGTTATGGATGTTATTGTAGGATGAATTCAGAAACCAATAATAGATCATGAAAAATAACCTCATTAGATTAAAAACTATGAAAATTAATACTTTTATATTTTAAAGGATCTAAAAGAGTAATTCTATGTTATATTCTAGATAGATATTGGATATTAACATTATCATGGTATTTTTCATCTATAATGATAAATACAACTCTATAAAATACATGGAACCTTCCTTTCCCCATTACGGTTTACCTTTTTGATCATCCCTTTCTAGGATAGAGGTAATAATTTTATCTCTAATACAGATAGGGTTGAAATTGGTGATAAAAAATAAGGCAATTTCAATAAAAATGTGAATTATATTTAACTATTATTTTTTAATGTTCTAATAGTTTTATTTTTTATAACACATATCCATTATTATTTTTATACTATGATTTATTATATTTGATTTGAAATTGTGTCCTCTAATAATATTTTTTTATTAGGTGGGATAAAATTGAGTTTTATTTCATCTACAATTCACGCCCTCTTGATGCCATTGTTTAGTTTTTTATAATAAAAAAAATTTGTTTCAGAGTTATCCTATTTGATTTTAGTTTTCTAATTTATTTTAAATGAATGACTCTTCACAAAGGATTTCAGAAGAATAATGATCTTAGTCATTCACTATTGAACATAAAATATTCTTGAGAACATAAGAATTATTAATTATTTATACTATTACATATTACACATAATACCAGGGGAGTATAAGAGTTAGAAACTTATTATTTAACAAAACCATGATATTTTAATACATTACTTAAAAAATGAAATTCTTGACATAATTTAAAAGTATTGTGTATTTCTTCAAAATAATTAAATGAGAATGGTGATATTTACCTAATTATATTATAATTGATGCTAAAAACATAATTAAAAGAAACAAAAAAATATTGCCTCAAGTAAAGATATCCATTTAATTAAAAATATGATTTCACAGTATTACACTTTTGAATCCAGTGCTACAAATGGATATTTTTCATCACTTATCACATATGTTATTTCTATTATTATTTGTTTTTATAGCTACTAGTATTATTTGATTAATGTAACAATGAAATTGACTGTAATGAATTTTTTAATTATGGTTTACATTGTTGATTTGAAGCAAACTATTTTCCCTGTTATAGAATGTATAAGAGTTGGATGTATAATACCAATCAGATATCAATCGTTTATCAAAATAATTTGGATAATTGTTTTAGATTTTCCATTTAAAAATGCTTTAGATGAAGGTTGTATATATTATCCATGATATAAATGTGACGGAAGACCATGGTTAAGATGAAAATAAGTTAACTACCATTTAAAAAAATTTGGATTTGAAAAAAACTATTATGTTTAGTATCATCATGGAGAAACGATTCGATCACTGTTCCTGAACAAAATGAAAGACGTGACATGGATAATTTGATATTTGATCGATTTATATTTGTGTATTATCCTGATAAATATATTCAGGTAGTTCCAGAAGGTACTAATATTAGTTCACATGAGGAAAATATTATAGATGATGTTGAGAGAGTGAAAATTTTATTGGTTGATGCTATAACTCCAGTATATCAGGAATGTAATAAAATGAACAAGTTAGAATTTTTTATGCGATTATATCGTGGGAAAACCATGTATGGAATTTCTAATACCACCATTGATTATATTCATAAAATTTTAAAGGACTTGATTCTTGGGGGTATAGATATTCTATCAAATCATTACAAAGCGTAGATTTTAATTATGCAGTTTGGATTTTCTACAAATAATGTCCATACATGTCTGAAATGTTGCAGTTTATTTTGGTAGGAAAAAACTAATCGTAATTACTATAAAGAATGTGGTACATCTCAATAGAGGAAAAATGAAGATGTAACAACATCTCATGTGCCACAAAAAGTTATATGGAACTTTTCACTGATTCTCAGACTTCAAAATATATTCATGTATGTAGAAATATCAACCAATATGAGATGATATGATGATAAGAGAATTAAATGTAATGATGAGTTGGTTTATCTTGTAGATGGATTAGCATGCTTGAAATTTGAGGTGAAACATCCTGATTTTGCAGTTTAGGTGTGTAATGTCAGGTTGGGTGTATCCTTTAATTGGTTTAATCTATTTGTTCAGATGCTTAGTACTCATAGCATGTCACCAATTTTTATTCATTTTTATAATTGTATTTTGTGTCTGTGTAAGAAAAAATCTTTCACTTTCTAGAGTACACTGATATCTAGACCTTCTGATACCAATAATGATATACATTTCTACTTTAAGCCTTTAATAAGATATTTTAAACCACATTGGGATTTGGGTGTGTGGATATTTAAGGCTTCTTTAAAGAATAAATTTTAGATGTGTGCATCCCTTATATGGACTATAAATGAATTCCTTGCTTATGAAATGATTTAGGGTTAGATCACGAAGAGATAACAATCAAGTACTATTTTTATGAAGAATAAACAATTGAAAATACATAAATATCATCATAGTTTTAGTTTCATTGGGTAATGGCAATTCTTGCCAATGGATCATCAAGAAAGGGAGAATCGTCATAGGTTTGATAATACATTTAACACTGAACAACCACATCAACGTATTCCAGGAAGTTATGTACTTAATTAATTGAGTGATTTTAGTTTTTTATTTTGGAAAGGTCAGTTGAAATCTAAAAATAAGAAGAATGTTGACACTAAATCCACTTAAAATTGGAAAAAATGAGTCTCCATATTGGTCTACCAAATTGTAACATCATTTTTTAGACACAATGAATATTGATAAAAATATATTTGAAATGATTATTTTAATTCTTCTAAATATCAATGGGATGACCAAATAGAACTTCCAATTTGACCGGGACTTGTTTGATTGGGGTATTCGACCAGTACTGCATCTTTTATATATTGGTGAAAATAAATGGAATTTCCTTATGATTCTTATGTGATGAAATTAATAGAAAAAGATCAATTTATGGAAGTGTTGGAGAATATCAAGGACCTTAATGGCTATTCCATCAACATATCAAAATGATACAACAAAAGATATTTGAAAATGATATCCCTAAAAACTCATGATTATTACATCTTTCTTCATGAATTGATTCTAATAGCAATTTGGCATTTACCATCCAATAATGTAAGGGTGAAAATGATTTTTTTGTGCCATTTTTTGAGATCCTTTATAGTAAAATATTATTCAATTTATTCTTGATAAAAATGAAGCAAGAGGCACTGTTAATTCTTTGTGATTTAGAATTTTTTTCCTCTTCCCTTTTTCACCTACATGCCTCATTTAAAAGTTCATCTTCCAAGTTAGACACTTATTTGGGGACCAGTATCTTTTCATTTTATTTATTCCACTGAAGGAAATATGTGCACAATGAAATCATATGTTCGAAATAAGAATTATCCAGAAGGTTACATTATGAGGGGTTACTTGGCCCAAGAATGTATGGATTTTTGTTCAAGGTATTTGTCTGATGTGAGTATAAGACATAATTGGACAATGAGAAATGAAGATGAGAAGTATGAAGAAATTCAGCCCTCATTTCCAACCCTTCCTCTAATAAGAGGAATTACTTTGTCATATACATTAGTTACCTTGAGCTATGAAGAGTGGGATATGGAACATAACACAATTTTGTTTAATTTTGGTTTTTAGGGGACTATATAAAGTAATTAATTTGGATATCCATATATAATCTCATACTATGTCATTCGACATATACCATATATTTTTGTTATCATTTTATGTAGGGAGCATAAACAAATTTTGAGCAGGGTTCATCGATCATTACCTTTGAGAAGGAGACAGGCTTTTCATAGCCTAAAGTTTCTAACTTGTTATAAATAGAAGGTATTTCCATTAAATTAAATAACTTAAAATATAGATATCCATTTACTTTAATTACTCATATCCACTTTAGGTATTGAGTTTACTTGCTAACTCCATTTTCCCAAGAAATAGAGCATTGGATTTTGGTCCCAATTAATTGATTTGTGATTGAAAATATTTAATAATCAATGAATATAAATTTGTTACAATTGATAGAGGAGTCAAAAATTAGAAACCAATAAGATGAAGTTATGTTAACTGCAATGAAAAATTATTATTCCAGTGTATCAAATAGTCAACCTTTATATGAAGATGTGTATTATTATAGACTGGTTGAGAAAATAATTTTACTGGATTACTAATCTCGTGGTCGAGTCACTATGATAAAATTTAAATGGTTTGATTCAATGATGCATCAGGGTACATTTATTAATGACTTTGTATTTAGAGTTATTGATATAAGTTGATTCCTATATACTAATTAATCATACATTCTGGCATCAATGAAAAAACAAGTGTTTTATGTGAAAGATCATCGAAGTCCTAATTAAGGAGTCATTAATGAATTAATCCCAAGATTTATTTTCCATTATGCTGGGGATGAAATTTACACCATGGACACCCCCATCGGTGTTGACCAAAATATTTAGTCTGATGACACAAATTGTCCGATTGTGATAGTTGATATTGAACTTGAGGTTGTGGAGTGTAATATATAGAAGCAACCATATATGTTCAAAGTTAATTTATATTACCATGAAATAAGTTTATTAGGTTGTTATTAATGTAATTCATTTAATTTAGTTTTATTTTTTAATTATAAGTCTGTTTTAGTGTTATTTGATTTCGGTTCAATTAATTATATTTATCTCATTTTGGAAAACTGGGTTCAAAATGGATTTTTAAAAAATGTACAACTTGGTTTTAAATTATAATTAATGAAATATGTTAGGACATTTTATGTCTACTTTTACTTATATGTTGTATTCATGATGTATAAAAACTATTTCAAAAAAATTGATATTTTATTATTGTGCAAATTGTCAAGAACACTACAGAAGCTCACAAGAGGATATTATGTGATGTTGATCCTAATAGACACGAGCATGGGTTACCTTCAGTGAGAATAATAATTGTAATTTTTATCTTCTAAATTACATATAATGTATTATTTATATCCTTAGTTAATTTTTTAGGGATATATATCTTTATAATTTTCTCCTACCAGCATGTGTCTGAGTAGGGATCATCCTAGACCAAGATGACGCTCCTGTCTTATGACTACCCACACGGACCCATCAGTGGAAATCACATCTACCACAGATGTACATCCTCCACTTGAGTCTCTTGGGGTGTTCTTATCCATCCTACTATCATCATCTCATTTTCCCTCTTCCTCCCAGTCTAGGTTTACACCAACTCAACTGATGTTCCCACCATTACCATATCGATATCCAATCATGCATCTTCGAAACTACTACTCATATTCCGACCTGTCTAAGCCACCTCCTTTTCCTACCATCCTTCCTACATATATTGAGTCTATTCCATCAGTTTCCACTCTAGTTCATGAAGATCAGCCAGAGCATGCTGTGGAATAGATACTTCCTTCAGAGGTTGCTGATCCAGCATAGTCCACAGATGCCTCATAGCCCATTCAGGAGACTACATCAGGTTTTTTCATTATAAATTTGTCAAATCATATCATTTCATTTTTCACTATTGTATCATCACTTAACTCATATTATTCCCCCTATTATCTTACACACTAGGATCTTATTGTAGGTGACGTGGGTACAATTGTATGCGGGAATCCTGGAATCAGGAAACACATATTAGGGTTGATTACAATCCTCAAAATCAAATGGCAGGTAAAAATTCTAGGCAGTGTAGATGTTTCATGGACACATTAGCCAAATACCATGATATCGTTCTAGTGTAATCAGTCTCATGGAGACATATCAGTGATGACATAAAGGATATGACATGGGTGTAGATATGGGAAAGAAAATTTTAAAAATTTTTATCTATATTTGAAATTTATTTATATGAATTAAAAAGTTCATTAGAGAGTGAGTTTAACTTTCCTAATGGTAATGATTCCAAATCATCTTGGTTGAGTGATCTTTGAGAGTCTTGGTGGTCATATAATCATAGTTACATATTGTTTAGAGTAGTAGAGTGGGTACATATTTAGAGGGTGTACCCACATACCATGACTTACCAAAAAGTCAATATTAAAAAATGATCACACATTGGAAGAATGAATAGTTTAAGATACTACCATTATTTAATGTTTTTATATAAAATTTAATTATTATTAATTATATTGAATTTTTTGGAAGTGTAAGAGAAAATCAAAAATAATAAATATGTAATGACATATTTAAACACATTGGGGCACACTATAATTCCCAGTCATGAGAAGCACCAGGTACATTAATCTAAATTAAAATAATTTCATCATTTATATTTTAACTTAGTTACATTTTCATGGAAAATTGTTCCAAACCCAAGAGAACACACCTCAGTAACTAGAAGAAATGAAATCAATAAATAACCACCCCAAAATATATTCATTAATTTTATTTATTGGAACTGATGGATTTCCATTCCGCAATTTATTTCATTGATATCATATCCTAATAAATTCATCACATATTTCTCTTGGTTAGTCTATGATTCATAGAAATTATGTCTTATAAAAGTAGAATAATTCTTTCCGAGTTTTTGTATAGAAGTAGAAAAAATCCCTAAAACCCACTATAGAAAACAACCAATTATCTACAAGTGTCATTTACCTTAATGATTGTAGGTCTATGATGCTGCTTACTTGAATCCATATTTGTGAATTTCTCATATATGGTTGTAATCTAGATTTTTAATTTCTCATTTTTTGTAAGATGTATTGGGAATTTAAGGTCCTATACCTTGTGCCAGATTTTTTTTTCTCCAGTTAAAAAAAGGATGGAAGTGAAATAAAAACAAAGACACAAAATAAGATTGTAAGTTTTTTATTTCTATTTCAAATATTTATTTGAAATTAATAATTTAATATTTTTTTATAATTCTAAAAGTCTAGCTTTTAGGCCCTTTACGAGTATGAAGATGGAAAATTAGGGCCACATGATCATTTAATTCAGGAGTTAGGTGTGGAGAACCCATGGAGAGTCTGATGTAGAAAAAAAACATCATCTCCTCTAGGTTGTGGTCCACAATGGGCTCCTCTCAATCCTCTTATACATATGAGCTAGAAAGAATTCTTGTAGAAGTAGTTTTAGAAAATAAAATAGATTTATAAGATAAAAAAAGACATAAGCTAATGACCGAACATATAAGGCCCCAACCTTAAACCTTACTTAATCTTGAGTTATTACAAGATTACACATTGATGATCTTTTCATGTTTAGAGTTTTAGAGAATTAGATCCTGAAACATGCATTACATTCCACATTTAAACAAAGTGGTTACATAAAAGACAGTATTCATTCTTCCCATCAATGGAAACATATTTAAAATAAAACATGGATTCTTTTTTGACACATCCTTGACACTATCATCACATCATGTACCTTTCCCTTGACCTGTGAAAAACATTTCAAAAACTTGGGATGAGCATAAAAAGCTCAGTAAGGGTTATAAAAATATGGAAAGGAAACATGAGTTCATATATACAAAAGAATAAAATCATACTTTACCCATAAAACATAGGCACTTTAACATACCTCATCAAACCATGATTAAATCATAGAAATCATAAGACATAAAGGTAACTTGAGGCATTCATAACATTCTTACGTAGGGAGTAACCCTCTTGGTTACGTTTGGAATACCCATCACAGTATATTCCCTAAATCTCTTCAGAAAAACCTTAACGTTTCACTCCTTTGCGTTACCCAATGCATTAGAGAGCTATATCGGGCTCACCCGCCCTTAGTTTATCATGGAACCACCCATCTTCATAATAATTCCCAAGAACCATCAACATAATCGTACCACATAAAACATGCATAAAGGAAACATAGCATTTACACCATTCAATCACAAGATATCAATACAACACATTGATATAAAAACATTATGAAAATCATTTTCAATACCAAAAGAAAAGAAAAGTAAAACATGGTATTTATTTTTCTTTTAAAAAAAAGGTATGGCTTGTAGAGGAATCCGAAACTCAAATAATGGTCACGGCAGCGGAGAAGTCGTTGTCGCCGCATTCGTACAGCAAAAACATTCCCTTTTGTCGTTTAGTAAAATGATTCGTATAAAAAAATTCCATTTGGATAAATGTAAAAGTCAAAGGGGTTTATACACCATATAAAAGAAGGTTGTGTATAAAAAAAATATGCCTCAATGAAAGGAGATTGAGACGAAGTCCCATACAAAGATGGTATCCTTGGACTAAGGATAAATCAATTACATAATTATGTGTGACAAAATAATACACCAAATATAAGTGGATATTAAGTGTAAAACAATCAGAGGTTATTCACACATATTCATAGAATGACATATTCAAGGAGTACAAGCTTATCCCAAAGAATCGAAATTGGGTTAAGAAGTTCCCTTGCAATAATTAGACAGCCTAATGGCGTCACTTCAAAATTCAGAAAAAGAGTTGATGAGAGATAAAAAGGGTATATCATCACTTGGACATAAAATTTACATCAATAAGGATATAGAAGAACATATCCCAAAATAATATTATGTGAATTAAAAGACATAACAAAATAAGTCTTTTAAAAAGAGGAGGGTGAAAGGTTCCCTTACCGACATGGGTATCATTCGAAACATACGTCCCGTGAAAGAAGGACAATACATCATTAATGTAAATACTCATAAATGAAATAATATTACACAATGAGTAAAATAATGGTCAGTACATACACCACTCAAAAGAAATTGTGGCAAATGTAGCATAAATCTCAAGGGAATAAAACTGAGATGAAAAATCCCTTACGAAAACTCGGCAGCCTAACAACGCCACTTAAAACTTCCAAAAATGGATTGATGAGATCAAATAGGGTATATCATAACATTACAATAAAATGTACAGCAAGAGGAATATAAAAGAACATCCCCCATCATAAAAAAGAGGATCTTAAAAGAAGTGACATAAAGGGGAGTACTTAAAGAGAAAGAGAGAGGTTAGATCTCTTACGAAAATTCGGCAGCCTAACGGCGCCACTCAAAACTTTAAAAATGGATTGATGAGTGAGAATAGGGTCTCTCATCATATGAAAATAAAAATTACATTAATAGTAATATAAAATAACATCTCAATAACAAGAAAGATGATCTTATAAGGAATGACATAAAAGAGTGTACTTAAAAAGAAAGAGAGGAGTAGGATCCCTTACCTCAAGTCCAACTTGTCTTGTTCGTTTCATTATATTCCTGAATAATAATCTTTGGTCAATTAATAATTTCCTAAGTACCTCCTTTAGAGATTATTATTCAGTTCATATCACATATTATAATGTTATAATAATTGTTTAATAATGTTAGTTCATATCAGATGTTTTTGCCGATGTTTGGTACATGAGTCAAAAATGAACTTGTTTGAAAAAAGATTGCCCATGTAGTTATAAGTAAATAATTTCCAGAATAGTATTAATGATTAAAATATCATATATATCCAGTAAATATTAATTTCATACAATTCCATATCATTTGGAGATAAAAAACAAAAAGCACCGTTCATGGAGACAGTAGGCCGTACGTACGCATGAACGCTACTTTCATTTTTTGTCATATTAATGGAATTAAAACAAAATGAGAGAGATATATATATGTTATAATTATAGAATGATATCCATAATTTTGATGTAATATATTACATATATATCCATTATATATATGTACTTATAATATTACATAACATTTTGAGATAAGAAATGAAATGTACCGTTCATGGAGACGGTAAGCCGTACGTACGCATGAACGCTACTTCCATTTCTATTTCATATTTAATGGAATTAAAACATAATGATACATAATAGTATTTTAATTCCAGTATGGTATAATATATAATATAATTAAATATATCCTTTATACATACCACATATGGTATTAACGAATCAAATCACTTTGAGGGGGCGGTAGTCCGCACTTCCTTAAATGAAGATACCACGTTTACCCATAATGGAAACCATAATGGTATTCCCAAAATGAAAAATACAGAAGCTTAAGGAAATTATAAAAATATTATATATCATATATAAATATAGTGTCATCTTAATGACCACCTTTTAAGGTGTTAAAATAATGTTGAACAATCATCGTTTCGGGAGGCCGGAATTCGTCATTAACGGAAACAGTATGGTCTTTAACCATTAGATGTAGGTGTGTGAAAGTGTAGATCTAATAATTCTTATAAAAACATCCTAGTATACTTATGATACTAGAGTTTTTTCAAAATAAGTGAATAAAAATAGTTTAGGGGGTTGGAGAAGCAAAATAAAACAAAAGGACTCAAGTGAAGACATTACCTTAAAATCGGGTAACTCCCTTTGGTTTGAGCTCAAAGGCTTCCTTGGGAAGACTTCTGCACAAAGTGAGGCTTCAAGGAGTAATATAGGGAAGTGGTGAGACAAAATGGGCTGAGGTTGGCTGAGCCAAAGGCTTTGGAAGTGTGAGTAAGGAGGTAGAGGTGGGGGCCTTTTATAAGAGGAGAGGAGGGGCACTCTTGGAAGGTAAAGAAAAGTCACTTTATTTTAAAATGGTATTCGGATTTAAGAGGTCCCACATTGATGTGTTTCGAGGATAAGGTGATAGGGGTTCGAAATCCACTCATCCAATAGGTTTTGGACATGTGTAGGTCTTAGATATTACATTATCTTTCCATTTTATTTAAATCGTTAAATAATGAGGTCATCGCTGCATCATCATGATGTCATAAATAATTTAATTTATTTAATGTGTAAAAATTATAAAAAAACTACTATGATGTATGAAATCTTTTTAGATTTCCAATGAATATTTATAGTAAAAAATCTGTTTTTATAACCCCATGTAAAAATTGTTTTAGTAAAACATTTCATGTTTGTCTCATTTTTACTTTAACTTTAAATAAAAAGATATTAATGTCATTTTCCAACCAAAGTAGCTTCATGGGGTCCACAAGTTGACCCATGGGTTTTCTTGGTCTGCCATGACACATCCAATGAGGTTAGGACATGTGTCAAGTTCATTTCATATTATTGAAACATTATTTTTACCTTAAACAACACTAATTACCTATAATCGCGATTAAAAACTTAATAAGTTACTATTCACCAAAAAATTATTTTTATCCCATTGAACCACATTTTAATTCTTAATGACAACTATGTATGTCGGATTTTTGAAATTCAAAACACAAAGATGGAAAATTTTCATTTAAACAGAAAAATCAATTTTTATAAGTACCACTTAGTGGTTTCATTATTCATCAAAAATTGATGTTTTTCAGAAAAATCCCAAAAATTCACCCTAAGCTATATTTGATATTCCGAATTCAAAAATGAAGTCTATTTTACAAAATTCAAAACATATAAGTCACGTTAATTAATTTAATAATTAATTCCCGCTGTCAGAGCAAATAGCGTGTTTTTATGAAACAATAAGTATCAAAAGATTGACACTAGTTTAAGTCTGATTTCAAAGGGAAATTAATTCCAACGACCACTACTTGATTTAATGGTCAAAAATATATTTTAATTTCACTTTAAAAACAATTCAAAAGATAATATAATCATATAAATAAATTAGATTAAAAAGAGGTTTTGAATTAAAATACAACATTTTACACTATTCATTAAAAAATGAACTTTATCAGAAAGATACCAAAAAATTACACAAAGTAAATTTTGATGTCCCAATTCTTAAGAAGAGTTTTATTTGGTCCAAAAGGATGTATAAGAGTGAACAAAACTATATTTAATGACGGTTCTCCATCAAAAGGCGATAAGTGAACCTTTAGTGAAAACTAGGGCATATACACCTAAAATTGAATTCTTTCCGTATTTTATGACTTTATATTTTATTGGATAAATGTAAAAACATTTAAAAACATATATAATCATATTTTAGTTATTTCTATCCATTCCCGCCAATACAATGGCTACATGTTAACTACCATTTAAAATAATATTATTTTATTATTAGAGTGCAACGTAAGATTCCCAAGAAACTCGTTGTTGCGTGTTGGGTATGCCATCGAGCATTGCATCCCCTTTAAAGTCATATTAATATTTTATTCACAAATATGGATAAATATGAAAATGTCATATTCTTTATTTACCTGGGGTGTTACAGAACATTTCCGGAAATCTATGTCAGTTTTGTGTCAGTCACTACCATCAAAGGTTTCTGATACATTTCATTCATGTAGGGCTTCAATGATTCTTATAAATTATGCCTCCAGTGACTCCCATGAGGGTCCTAATGGGGATGATGATGGTGGAGATAGAGCTTCTAGGGGTGAGGAGGTTACTGATACTACTGTTGGTGATGAAACTGCTGATGATGATGCTGATGCTGCGGTTGGTGATGATTTTGCTGATGATGTTTCTAATGATATTGATGATGATGACGATGATGATGATAGACATGATGATGGGTATGGGGATGATGGTTATGGGTGAGGTGGGGTATTAATTCCCTACATTCTTGACTTATCAGAGAGACTTGTACAAGTAATTTAAGAAGTGGAACTGACTATTTGTATGAATTAATATATACATGTAAGTTTTATTTGATTTACATGTGCAGTGTAGTTTGTTTTGTGTTTGATATGTAATTATTTTTTGGACTTGTTTAATTTTTGTATAATATGAATTTCTTCATTAAATGAAACTCATTTTGGATTATGTTTTGATCGGGGGTGTTAAATGAAAATTATTTAGGTAATTTAACATATTCATAATTCAATGAATTAACCCTTAATATGAACATGACTTTGGTTTCCTTGAAGATCAACACCACAATCATTGTATTAAAAAGAATTCTATAAATAATATGTCCATCCATGTATTCTATAATAACAAAAAATACTTTCCTTAAGATTATACATACATTTTATCCACTTTAACCTAAATATTGCTTGCAATACTATCTTTTAATTACTTACAGTTCCATTCCTACATATTTTTGAAAGTACAAAGGTTTGATCTTAAGAAAACCAAAGAGAATGGAATGGTTCATTCTCATTGTTTTTATGACAAATTATTTGTTAGTTTTAGTTTTTATTTTCCACATTATTTTATATAACTCTATTTTATTCAGTTCAGGGTTTCAAGAGCTTTACAATGTCTGCATGGGAACTCATTTTGCAGCTAAAAAAGATCGATGGAGACAGATATTCCATGGTATATTAATGAGTATGTACAAAGTTACTGGATTCTATGAATATTTTTTCTTTTTAGTACATAAGGGTTTCACATCATTTTATCTCTTTGACACTTTCTTTCCATCACAAAATATAGACCATTACTACTGTTAGATGGAAAAGGGAATTAATGAGAGGACCCATGTACATCTAAGATTTACCTTCATGTTTTTTTTCCAAGAATGGTTTTGACCTCTTTTTCTGTGGCACATGTTCATGGTTTTTATACTCTGTGCAATTAGAGGAGATAATCATATCATGTTTAATTTTTGATGTTACTTATCTATTTAATGGAATGTATTTGATATTTATGTTATCACTTTGATTTTTTTTTCTATATTGTTACATCTTTTTGAATTAACCCCTTAACAAATTGAAGAATATGTGATGATTTTAAATGTTTTTTTCATACAAACTATTTCTTTTTCAGGCTATGGAAACGTGTGATGTGCTATGATACATTATTTCCATTGATGTTTGTGAAAATGTGAAACACCAATACTCTTACATGTCTATAAAAATGTGAAACATCAATAAATACACATTCACATTTTTGTAGAGTATTGCTATTCTATTTTACATTTTTGTGCTATTCACAAACATTAAAAATGTGAAACAACAATACTTTAATTTTTTTTTAAACAACACATCACATTACACTAAGTTATTATTATTCAAAGATTTAAGAGTATCTACTAATTATGATGTGTTATCCTTTGAGAGAATCATAATATATGTCTAAAATTATTGTATCCAAAGGGAAATGAGATATGGAGAAGTGTCTGTATGTGTCATGTGAGTTGCCAACCATGTCACCCTTGGGTTATGTGTGAGAAATTTGATCTTTTTTCACATGGGGGGGGGGGGGGGTCCATAGTCATCTATTATCCATCTATACCTTGATTCAAATATTTACATAATTTTGGTGATTTTCAATGATATTTACCTTGATTATATTGATTTTATATTTTTGTCTTGATTTATATATTAATTAATTATGAGACCTTTTTAATGATATAGGAACTCATGTACATCAAGGATAACTGTAAAGATCTTGAAAAATTGTAAATTTTATAAGGTAATTAGACCATGTTATTTATTTTATTTTATATGTGTTATCATTCTAATGTTTGTTTTCTTGTTCACAAATCTTCTTCTAGAAATCGTTTTTTGGGAAATTTAATGCCAAGGTTAAAATCCCAGATTTGTGTTTGGTTCTTATTATGATGGGGATCTTAGTACATGCTTCCATCTAAATTTGATCAATAGGTATTGTAATTTTGTTATGAATACAAAATTTAACTCTAATATCATTCATTTTTTCTCATACCTTTTTTATCATGCTTTTTGTGCCCATTTTTTGTTCTGTCAAATGGTTAT
Source organism: Viscum album (assembly GCA_963277665.1). Classification (NCBI taxonomy): domain Eukaryota; kingdom Viridiplantae; phylum Streptophyta; class Magnoliopsida; order Santalales; family Viscaceae; genus Viscum; species Viscum album. The sequence goes on along the minus strand of OY728137.1, from coordinate 296,001,060 downwards.
AAAATTTATATTTCCATATTTCTATTTTATGTCATATCTTATTTCCATATGATTTTTAAGTATATTGGGGAGTCATATGGGGCTGATTGTAAAGCTATACTTCACAAAATTAATCAGATGTTTAAACATAAACTTCTTTTGAACGATGAAGCATTAAATATGTCATTTAGTGTTGTGGTATGTTGTATTTTGTGATTAGTGTTTTCTATATTTAATAGTTTTGGACATATTTTGAGATACATTAATAGAATATAGAACTTTACATAAGTAAGGTAGGATAATAAATTCTTTCATCAGGACTCTAATAAGTTATTACTTTACACAAGAATATATTTTGTCATTTGAGAGACATAATAGGAAAATACATGAATCATATAGATTGACAATTGTATTTTTATCAATGTTTTTCATGGGCCATGTCAGCTAGATATTTCTTAATAATCATAGTTTCCACTACTAGAAATTCTGGCTTTCGAGACGGGGGACTTTTAGCGGTCGCCAATTGGCGGCCTCTAATAATATCAACAGCGGCCGCCAAATGGGGGCCGCTACACTTTAATATCTAAAAAAATAATTTTACCCTCCCCCCTCTCCGACCCCACGACCACCCCTCCCTGACCCCGCGATCCTGACCCCCAACGACCCCGACCCCTCGACCCGACGACCCTGACCCCCTGCGATCCCAATCCCCGATGACCCCTCCCTGACCCCCGGTGACCCATCCCCGACCCCCGGCAACGCCGAACGCCGACCGCCGACTCTGGACCTCCCGGCGACCTCGGAAGCCCCCCGCAACCCCGACCCCCAGCGACCTCGACCCCCGGCGACCCCCAACCCCTTGCCTCCGTGCTGCAGCACCCGCAACCCTGGCGACCCCCACCGCCTTGCCTCCGCGCTGCGCCCCCCGTGACCCTGACACCATCGCAACTCAGCAACCCCCACCCCCTGCCTCTGCGCTGCACCTTTGGACAGTCCCGCCGCCATTGTCCCCTCCCGGCCCCATTTCATCCCTCCGGAAAGTCCTCCTACCTCTGTTGGACCCTCTCGGTCTGTTGTGCCCCACCGTATAGTACCCTCCCACGCTTCGACCAACGGTTCCGCTCCTTTTGAGTCCGGCCGTCGAACCCCTGTCGTCAAGTCACTGTGCCATCATAGATTTGCAATCGAGTCACACCCCGTTACCTCCGGTCGAGTCCTCCATAGGTAATGTTTTTTATCCTTCAAATTTGGTTTTTAAATTTTAATGATATGTTTTTTTAGAATTTAAATAAAATATTTCACTTTCTATTTTTATTACATATAAATATGGATAAGAGATTGATTGATACGCAAGATAGATTTTCAGCTGAATATTATGAGGGAATTAAGCGATTTATGGATTTCACAAACAGATTTCAAAGCGATATGATTAGTTGTCCATGAAGAAAATGTGAAAATAGATATCTCTTCAAACGAGATAGTGTTAGAGAAAATTTGTTTTTGAATGGGTTTTTGAAAAACTATATGACATGGACACGTCATAGAGAATATTTTGTTTCATGTCATCACTCAGAAAGTATTTATATGAATGTTGATTCCAGAATAGTTGATCCGATGAACATAATTATCAATGATATGATTCGTCAGTTTCAATCTGAAGACAATAATGTCGTAAATGATGACGTCGGATTGAGTAATCCCCGTTCTTCTGTATATGGAGAAGCATTGAAATTCTTTGAAATTATTGACGATGCCCATACTAAATTATATCCTGGATGCACTAAATTTAGTAAAATATCTTTCATCATTGAATTGTTACACCTGAAGGCCTTGAACCAGTGGCCAGACACCTCATTTGACATGTTGTTGGTATTATTGAAGAAGTTATTCCCTACTGGAGCGAAGATTCCAGAGTCATTCAATCAAGCTCGCAAGTTGACCGATGATCTTGGCTTTACATATGATATAATTGATGTGTGTCTCAATAACTGTATGTTGTTCATAACAGATAATGCACAATTAAATAATTGTATTGTTTGCTATACATCCAGGTGGAAGATCACTAAGATTAATCAAGGTAGTCAGATTCTTCCTGGGAGATTCTTGAATCAAGGGAAACAAGTTGTCGCTAAACAAATGCGTTATTTCCCACTAAAAATGAGACTGAAGAGATTCTTCTTCTCCAATAAAATTGCTGAATTGATGAATCTTCATTTAGAGAGAAAGAAAGAGGTTGATAAATTAACTCACCCGGCAGATTCTTTGGCATGGAAAGAGTTTGATCAAAGACACCCAGACTTTTCCCGAGATGATCGTAATATTCGACTGTGTTTAGAAGTAGAGGGTTTTAACCCATTTAGGTCCATGGTTGGTGCGACACATAGTACATGGACAATGGTGTTGGTTCCATACAACATTCCACCATGGGTATGTACGAAGCAACCTTTTTTTTACTGTCAATTCTAATTGATGGACCGAGAGGACCTGGTGATAAAATCAATGTTTATATGCAACCTTTGATTGATAAGATGCATGAATTTTGGGCCAATGGTGTAATGAATTTTGACTCAGCAGCTAATGAAATGTTTAGACTTCGGGCCACTTTGTTATGGATAATTAATGATTTCCAAGCGTATGCTAACTTATCAGGTTGGAGTAAAAAAAGGAGAATTTTCTTTCCCTTTTTGTAATAAGAGTAAGAAATATATATGGATTAAGCACTGTAGAAAGTGGAAATATCTTGGTCATAGGCACTTTCTTCCTCCACTGAATAGGTTCAGAAAAGGCCATGTATCTTTTGATGGGAATAGAGAGTATGACCCATCACTATAAATACTGTATGGGGTTGAAATTTGTGAAAAACTTGATCAAGAAAACATCCGTACAATGTATGATTTTCAAGATTTATTGGTTCCTACACTGCCTTCTATTCCTGCTAAAAATAGACAACGAAGTCATAATTGGAAGAAATGAAGTATTTTTTTTGAATTTCTTTATTGGAAATATAATATTTTAAGACATAATTTGGATGTGATGCACATTGAAAAAAATGTATGTGATAGTATTTTGTGCACCATTTTAGCTGTCAAGGGGAAATCAAAGGACATTGCTAATGCTCGACGTGATTTGTAATAAATGGGATTGGGAAAACCTTTAAATTTATAGCTGGGTGAATGTAATCGGGCATACATGCCTACTGCACAATACACAATGAGTAAAAAAGAGAAACAAACATTAAAATCAATTTTAAGGACCATTAAGGTGCCAGATGGTTATTGCTCTAATATTTCGAAGCGTGTGAATATGAAGAGCATGACATTACAGGGTGTGAAAAGTCACGATAATCATATTCTACTTCAACAGTTAATTCCAATATAAATTCTTGATTTCTTACCTTCCCAAGTTTTTGAGCCATTGATTGGAGTTTTTAATTTTTTCAGACAGCTCTGTTCTAGGAATCATCGCATGAGCGATTTGAAAAAGCTACAGGATAAGATTGTACTTTCCCTATGTCACCTAGAAAAACTATTTCTTCCATCTTTTTTTGATGTCATGGTTCACTTAACTGTGTATTTAACTGGTGAAGTCATTGTTGGAGGTCCCGTGAAATTCAGGTGGATGTATCCAATAGAGGGATACTTAGATACATTGAAACAGTATGTGCGCAACAAAGCTCGTCCGGAAGCCTCAATTGACAAGGGATATTTAATGGATGAGTGTACTAATTTCTTTGCTTCATATATTGATGAGGTTGAAACAAAGATAGATAAACCATCCTAGAATGAAGAGGGTCCAATTGGAGAAAGAATAACATTTGATATGCAGAATGATGAGTGGGTTCAAGCTCATTGATATGTGTTGTTCAACACTCCATCAGTTATGCCATTGATATAGTAAGTTTCATAGTTGATGTGTATTTTGTTTCTATATTTATTTTATTGCTAACCTTATATTGTGTTGTGATTTAGGATGCCTATCACTGATTTGAAATGTGAAAGGCCCCGTGAAACTGACTATGAAATCCAAAAACATCATTTCAACACATTTCATGAGTGGTTCAAGATACATGTATGTATAATTGATTTAGTATTTTTATAGTGCAAATTAATTGTATTTTCACAATCCCTTATCCATTAAACTATATATGTGAAATTTGCAGATTCAAAAGTTACGTGATTTAACCCAGCATGTGAGCGAAGAACTCAACCAACTAGCTGATGGTCCATTTATTACAGCTCATCGCTACAAGTCTTTGGATTCTAACAGATTCCGATTTCATATTAGCGATGTTGACATGAACCGAGCCACACAAAATAGTGGTGTTGGTTGTTCTTTTTTTGGTGCGGGTTATTATTATGGATTGTTGAGAGGTATTATTGAGGTTATTTATGGTCGTGGCTTAAAACACATATTGTTACAGTGTGATTGGGTCGATCCAGTTCATGGAACGAATGTTGATAACTTCCAATTTACATTAGTAAACTTTAACAATATGCTATATAAAGATGACCGAGTTAGCAATGAGCCCTTCATACTGACATCAGTGGCAGAACAAGTTTACTTTGTCGGCATTGATTTTGATTGGAAAGTTGTGGTGAAAATGTATAGAAGAGGGGTTTTTCTGATTGACCAAGTGGAACATGAAGTTGTCACATTTCATGATAAATCACTTGACCAAACAACAGTAGTTGTACGAGATAAAGATATACAATAGGCCAGAGATACAGTTGAAGGAGATACGATAGACTTGCATGATTAGTGAAAATTGTAATTATATCCCCATTTATTATTTGTAAAAATATTTATGAGTTATATATGTATAAAAATTTCTTGATTTAACTATAAATTATTTTAATGTAGGTATGTCATAGGGTGGTCACAGTGGTTCACCTGATGTTGTCGGTATGTATGTTTTCATTTTTCTAAATTAATTGATTGTAATTTTCTATTTATATTTCCTTAACTATTTCTAATCATAAATTTATATTGTAATTGAATTATGAATTTATGATTATCAGGATCTAGTGATTCTTTCAGAAGACGCAGGGGTCCTAGTAGAGGGGTTTGATCTTGGAACTCTGGATCCTGATTGGATGTGTTATTTGATGACACATTTCATCCAGTTGGAGACGGTGCTACTACATTGAGTCATCAGTTTGGGAAAATGATACGAGACTCACACAGATTCCCTCTGACGACTCGTGACTAGAGTTCTTTCCCCCAGCATACGATGGATATACTATGGAGGGAGGTTCAGGTAAATTCAATGTTTAATTTTTCATGATATTGTTATTATTATTGTCCCATATACTGACAATTTTTTTTAACAGGATAATTTGACATCCTGTGCAGATGAGTTTTGGGCTGTATGTATGTACAAATGCCGAAAATTATGGAAGGATTAAAATTCAAGGGTGAAGAGAGATCACTGGACACTATTTGAGGGTGTGCCAGACATTCTACAGCGACTCCCTCCATGAATTCTTCCTGCGCAATGGCAGGATTTGGTTGCGTTTTTGTCGCGTGAGGTAGCGATGGTAAGATTTATTACTTTTAATCTATAAATGACTAATTTTTAAAATGTATATTAAGTAAATACATTGAATGTATACCGAGTCTGCTCATCATTCACATAATCGGGCGATGCAGGGCACGCCTTCCAGACTAGGCACTCGACATGTGTCACAACTCAGACATGATGTAAGTTTAGAATTCACTATTCCATTCATATTTTAAAAATATTGTAGTATAATATGGTGAACCCCTTTATTAAAGTTACACCAACATGGAGAGCCAATCAATCGGATTTACATATGGATGAGGACTCTTAGGGCGGGTGATCCCGATGTTTCCAGTGTTATAGTACGAAATTATTTACTAAAAAATGTATTTTTATTTTATATAAATTATTCATATTTTTTCATTGATTCATTATATTCTACAGGCTCAGTTTGGCGCTCAGTTATCAGAGTTTATAGAGGAGCAAAATCGCAGTACTATGCGTAGAGATAAAATATTTCACCGTGTTGTGGGGTGTGACAGTCATGGTTATTCTTTTACTTTTGGCGGTTGTGTCCCACAACGTGCAGTTGTTAGAGCAGATGTGATGGGTGCATGCAGAGAGTCAGGGATGCGCACACAGGCTGAGATAGATGCTTCCATACAAGATATGCAGTGCAATTTTGATGCACAGTTTCAGCAGTTACGTGCAGAGTATGAGGAGAGGTTGTCACAGATTTCATCACGTATCGATGATATGACGACACAACAAGTGGCGCCACATGTAAAAAATAAAACAAACCATACTCAGATTGACTTTTATTGATATGTTTAAGATACGAAATATTGATATATATTTTAGGATCCGAATACAGATGGTGGACATCGCAGTGATATTGGTGATCCAGATGAGAATGAACCCCATGCATGAGGTAATTTTATTTGTGTTGATGAATTCTCTAGAAGTTTTTATATCCTTGATGAATATAATTTTCCTTTTTTACCTAGATTAGTTTTTTTAGTATTTGTGACCTGAAACCACCATGTAATAATATAATTATTATTCGTGACGTGTATGCGGAGACGTCACGTCAATCGGACGTGCGGTTTGCTTGGTATGGCTCAACAGGCGTGTTTTAAGTGGTGCGCGCGCTTCATAAATGCCTGTGGGGGGGGGGGGGGGTCCAAACGGGACGAACGAAGTTCAAATGGCCTGAAATCAGACGACAAATACGAGTGAGTGAATTGCGAAGTGGTCAAGCATAAGGCACGTCAATCGGACGTGCCGTGTGCCCGCGGTGACAGAGAACACGGTTCTAGTGTCATAAATGGACAAAACGGGCATCTAACGGTCAAATTCATAGCAGAAGAACTCGGATTGACCTGAAACTTCCATGAAACAATCTAATTATTATTCGTGATGTGTACGCATAGACAACATGTCAATCGGATGTGTGGTTTGCGTGGTTTGGCTCAACATGCGTGTTTTAAGTGCTGCACGCGCTTCATAAACGTGGGTGGGGGGCTCCAAATGAGCCGAACAAAGTTGGAATGGAATGAAATCAGATGAAAAATACGGGTGAGTGAATTTTGATATGGTCGAGCAGACTACACGTCAATCGGATGTGCCGTGTGCGTGCGGTGACCGAGAACGCGGTTCTGGTGTCATAAACGGCCAAAACGGGCGTCTAACGGTCCAATTCATAGAGGAAGACCTCGGATTGACCTGAAACCACCGTGAAACAATATAATTATTATTCATGACGTGTATGCGCAGACGACACGTCAATCAGACATGCGGTTTGCATGGTATGACTCAATATGTGTGTTTTAAGTGGTGCGTGCGCTTCATAAATGCGCGTGGGAGGGTCCAAACGGGCCGAACGAAGTCGGAATGGCCTGAAATTAGAAAAGAAATACAGGTGAGTGAATTGTGAAGTGGTCAAGTAGACTAAATGTCAATTGGATGTGCCATGTGCCCGTGGTGACCGAGAACGCGGCTCTGGTGTCATAAATGACCAAAACGGGCGTCTAACGGTCAAATTCATAGCGGAATACCTCAGATTGATCTGAAACCACCGTGAAACAATCTAATTTTATTCATGACATGTACCCACAAACGAAACATTAATCGGACATGAGGTTTGCGTGGTACATCTCAACATGTTGTTTTAAGTGTTGCGCGTGCTTCGTAAACGCGGGGGGGGGGGGGGGGGGGGGGGCGTCCAAACGGGTCGAACGAAGTCGGAATGTCCTGAAATCTGACGAAAAATATGGGTGAGTGAATTGTGAAGTGGTTGAGCCAACGACACGTCAATAGGATGTGCCGTGTGCCCGTGGTGACCAAGAACGCAGTTCTGGTGTCATAAACGGCCAAAACGGGCGTCTAACGGTCAAATTCATAGCGGATGACCTCGTATTGACCCGAAACCACCGTGAAACAATATAATTACTATTCGTGTTATGTACGCGTAGATGGCACGTCAATCAGACGTGCAGTTCGTCTCAATATGTGTGTTTTAAGTGCTGTGCGCGCTTCATAAATGCACGTGGGGGGTCCAAACGGGCGGAACGAAGTCAGAATGGCTTGAAATCAGACGACAAATACAGGTGAGTGAATTGTGAAGTGGTCAAGAAGACGAAACATCAATCGGACGTGCCGTGTGCCCGCGGTGTCCGTGAATGCGGTTCTGGTGTCAAGAACGGCCATAATTGGCGTCTAACGGTCAAATTCACAGCGGACGACCTCAAATTGACCTGAATCCACTGTGAAACAATCTAATTATTATTTTTGACGTGTGCACGTAGGCGTCACGTCAATCAGGCGTGCGGTTTGTGCGATACGGCTCAACATGCATGTTTTAAGTGGTGCACGTGCTTCACCAACACGCGTGGGGGGGTTCCAAATGGGCCGAATGAAGTCTGAATGGCCTAAAGTCAGATGAAAAATACGGGTGAGTGAATTGTGAAGTGTTCGAGCAGATAACACGTCAATCAGACATGCCGTGTGCCCGCGGTGACTAATAACGCAGTTCTGGTGTAATAAACGGCCAAAACTGGCATCTAACTGTCAAATTCATAGAGGAAGACCACATATTGATATGAAACCACCATGAAATAATCTAATTATTATTTGTGACGTGTACGCGTAGACAACACGTCAATCAGACATGCAGTTTGCGCGGTTCGGCTCAATATGCATGTTTTAAGTGCTGCTCCTGCTTCACAAACGCGCGTGGGGGGGTCCAAACGGGCCGAATGAAGTCGGAATGGCCTGAAATCAGACGAAAAATATGGGTGAGTAAATTTTAAAGTTGTCGAGCAGGCGACACATCAATCGGATGTGCCGTGTGCCCGCGGTGACCGAGAACACGGTTCTGGTGACACAAACAGCCAAAACGGGCGTCTAACGGTCAAATTCATATCGGATGACCTCAGATTGACCTAAAACCATCGTGAAACAATCTAATTATTATTCGTGACATGTAAGCACAGAAGGAACGTCAATCAGATGTGCGGTTTACATGGTACAGCTCAACATGAGTGTTTTAAGTGCTGCGCGCACTTCATAAACGCGCGTGGGGGGTCCAAACGGGCCGAACGAAGTCGGAATGGCCTGAAATCAGACGAAAAATACCGGTGAGTGAATTTTGAAGTGGTCGAGTAGAGGGCATGTCAATCGAACGTGCTGTGTGCCCGCGGTGACCGAGAACGCAGTTCTGGTGTCATAAACAGCCAAAATGGGCGTCTAACGGTCAAATTCAGAGCGTACGACCTCAGATTGACCTGCAACCACCATGAAACAATATAATTATTATTTGATGTGTAAGTGCAGACAGAACATCAATCGGATGTGCGGTTTTCACGGTTCGGCTAAATATGCGTGTTTTAAGTGCTGCTTGTGCTTCATAAACGCGCGTGGGGGGGTCCAAATGAGCCGAACGAAGTTGTAATGGCCTAAAATCAGACGAAAAATATGAGTGAGTGAATTGTGAAGTGGTAGAGTAGAAGTCATGTCAATCAGACGTGCCGTGTACCCACAGTGACCGAGAATGCGGTTCTGGTGTCACAAACTGCCAAAACGAGCGTCTAATGGTCAAATTTTTAGCAGACGACCTCAGATTGATCTGAAACCACCGTGAAACAATCTAATTATTATTCTTGACGTGTACATGTGTACGTCACATCAATCGGACGTGTGGTTTGCACGGTATGGATCAATATGCATGTTTTAAGTGTTGCGCGCGCTTCATAAACGCGTAGTGGGGGATGGGGAGGGGGGGGGGGGTCCAAACAGGCCGAACGAAGTTGGAATGGATAGAAATTAGATGAAAAATATGGGTGAGTGAATTGTGATCTATTAGAGAAGACGACAGGTCAATCAGATGTGTTGTATGCCCGCGGTGACTGAGAACGCGGTTCTAGTGTCATAAACGACCAAAACAGGTGTCTAACGGTCAAATTCATAGTGGAAGCCCTCGGATTGACCTTAATCCACCTTGAAACAATCTAATTATTATTCTTGATGAGTACGTGTAGACTGAACTTCAATCGGACGTACGATTTGCGTGGTACGGCTTAAAATGCACGTTTTAAGTGCTGCACACGATTCATAAACGCGCGTGGGGGTCCAAACGGGCCGAACGAAGTTGAAATGGCCTGAAATCATACAAAAAATATGGGTGAGTGAATTGTGAAGTGGTCGAGAAGATGAAACGTCAATCGGACGTGCTGTGTGCCCGGGGTGACCGAGAACGCGGTTCTGGTGTCATAAATGGCCAAAACTGGCGTCTAATTCTCAAATTCATAGAGGACGACCTCTGATTGACCTGAAAACACCGTGAAACAATATGATTATTATTCTTGATGTGTATGAGCAGACGACATGCCAATCGGACGTGTGGTTTGCGTGGCACAACTCAATATGCATGTTTTAAGTGTTGCGCGCGCTTCCTAAACGTGCGTGGGGGGTTCAAATGGGACGAACGAAGTCGGAATGGCCTGAAATCAGATGAAAAATACGGGTTAGTGAATTGTAAAGTGGTCAAGTAGACGACATGTCAATCAGACGTGGTGTGTGCCCGCGGTGACCGAGAACACGGTTCTGGTGTCATAAACGGCCAAAACAGGCGTCTAACGGTAAATTCATAGAGGACAACCTAGGATTGACCTTAAACCACCATGGAACAATATAATTATAATTCTTGATGTGTACGTATAGACGGAATGTCAATCAGAAGTGCGGTTTGCGCGGTATGGATCAATATGCGTGTTTTAAGTGGCACGCGCGCTTCAAAAAAGCACGTGTGGGGGGGGGGGGCATGGGCCAAACAAAGTCAGAATGGACTGAAATCAGACGACAAATATGAGTGAGTACATATTGAAGTGTTCGAGTAGACGATACATCAATCAGACGTGCTGTTTGCCCGCGGTGACCGAGAACTCGGTTCTCATGTCATAAACGGCCAAAACGGGCGTCTAACGGTCAAATTCATAGCGGATGACCTCAGATTGACCTGAAACCACAGTGCAACAATATAATTATTATTCGTGATATGTAAGCGTAGACGTAATTTCAATCAGACATGTGGTTTGCATGGTTCATCTCAATATGCGTGTTTTAAGTACTACACGCACTTCATAAATGGGCGTGGGGGGGGGGGGGGGGTCTAAAAGGGCAGAACGAAGTCGGAATGCCCTGAAATCAGACGAAAAATACGGGTGAGAGAATTGAGAAGTGGTCGAGTAGACTACACGTCAATCAGACATGCCATGTGCCTGAGGTGACCGAGAACGCAGTTCTGGTGTCATAACCGGCCAAAACGGGCATCTAATGGTCAAATTCATAGATAACGACCTCGAATTGAGCTGAAACCACCGTGAAACAATCTAATTATTATTCGTGATGTGTACGCGCAAAGAGTACATCAATCGGACGCGCAGTTTGCGCGGTACGGCTCAATATGCATGTTTTAAGTGTTGCATGCGCTTCATAAACGTGCGTGTGTGGGGGGGGGGGGGTTCAAAAGGGTCGAAATAAGTAGGAATGACCTAAAATCAGACGACAAATACGGGTGAGTGAATTGTGAAGTGGTCGAGAATACGACACATCAATCGGACGTTCCGTGTTCCCACAGTGATTGAGAACGCGGTTCTGGTGTCATAAACGGCCAAAACAGGCGTATAACGGTCAAATTCATAGAGGACGACCTCAGATTGACCTGAAACCACTGTGAGACAATATAATTATTATTCGTGATGTGTACGTGGAGACGGCATGTCAATCGGACGTGCGGTTTGCGCGGTTCGGCTCAATATGCGTGTTTTAAGTGATGTGCGCGCTTCATAAACGCGTGTGGGGGGGGGGGGGGGGGGTCCAAACGGGCCAAACGAAGTTGGAATGGCCTGAAATCAGAAGAAAAATACGGGTGATTGAATTGTGAAGTGTTCGAGTAGACGGCACGTCAATTGGATGTGCTGTGTGCCCGAGGTGGCCGAGAACGCAGTTCTGGTGTCATAAACGGCCAAAACCAGCGTCTAACGGTCAAATTCATAGCGTAAAATCTTGGATTGACCTGAAACCATCGTGAAACAATATAATTATTATTTTTGATGTGTACTCGCAGACGGAACGTCAATTGGATTGTGTGGTTTGCATGGTATGGCTCAATATGCGTGTTTTAAGTGTTGCACGCGCTTCATAAACGCTCGTGAGGGGGGGGGGGGGGGGGTCCAAACGGGCCCGAACGAAGTTGGAATGGCCTGAAATCAGACAAATAATTCTAGTGAGTAAATTTTGAAGTTTTCGAGCAGATGACACATCAAATGGACATGCCGTGTGCCCGCTCTGACCGAGAACGTGGTTCTGGTGTCATAAACGGCCAAAACGGGCGTCTAACGGTCAAATTCATAGCGGATGATCTCGAATTTTCTTGAAACCACTGTGCAACAATATAATGATTATTCTTGATGTGTACGCGTAGAAGGCACTCCAATAGTACATTCTGTTTGCGCGGTACGACTCAATATGCGTGTTTTAAGTGGTGTTCGCGCTTTATAAACGCGTGTGGGGGGGGGGGGGTCCAAATGGTCCCGAACAAAGTTGGAATGGCTTGAAATCAGGCGACAAATACGAGTGAGTGAATTTTGAAGAGGTCGAATAGAGGGCACATCAATCGGACATGCTGTGTGCCCGCAGTGACCGAGAACACGGTTCGGGTGTCATAAACAGCCAAAACGGGCTTCTAACGGTCAAATTCATAGAGGACGACCTCAGATTGACCTGAAACCACCATGAAACAATATAATTAGAACCATATAATTAATTATTATAAAATTTTAAAAGGGTAATCAAAATTATGAATATATTTTCAAAATCAAATACTTTAGATCTGTTACTGTAAGTTTGAATTGATATATGTTAATTTGTTTCAATTATTTGTTTTCTAGGTTTTATTCGGTACTAATTTTGTTCTGATATTATATTTAATGATGGATGTTGAGCTTAGAAGATGACTGATGAGATTTATTTGGGTATATGTTATTGTGTAATTGATTTTTTTTAAAAAAATTTAAAATCTATAGCGGCCGCCATTTGGCAGCCGCTAAAGGGATAACATATAGTAGCCGCCATTTGGCGGCCGGTATAGTTGTTTTCATCGCCACCTGTAGTGGCCGCCATTCGGCGTCCTCTAAAGGTCTGGGCTATAGAGGCCGCCATTAGGAGGCCATTAAAGGTCTGGGCTATAGCGGCTGCCAAATGGCGACCGTTAAAGCCTATCCTGGCTTGCCTACAGTGTCCGCTAAGTGGCGGTCTCTAATAGCAACAACGACGGGGCAAAAGCGGATGCCACTTGGTGGCCGCTAGGTGGCCGCTATAGACCTTTAGTGAAAGCTTTTGGAGGGTGCTAAAGGTCATGATTGTTCTAGTGATAAATTTAATATTAAATTATTAATAATAATGTTAATAAAAAATTCTATATATTTAATGTGGTTTATTAATGAAATGGTAAATACAATATAATACTATAATAAAGTGAAGTGATTCAATTATGTTGATAGTTATTTTTTTATGTTAAATGGAAAATAAATTTTTAGTTGATCAAAAAGTTCTAAAATATATAATTCATGATTATTGATCTCTTAAAATTTGTGTGGATTAGATTAATTCAATGGAATGAAAATAATTATAAATATAAAGATTATTTTTAAATTTATGATAGGAATAATTTAACCAATTACCAAACATTTGGATTTATTAATTATAAGAATAAAGGTTTTCATTCAATACTTGTTATGAATACAATCCCCACAAATTAGATTACATTATAAATAGACACACCAAAGCATGAGAAAAATTTATTATATAAAAATTCATGTTCTTAAATATGATTTTTTATTCGGGAAAAACTAGAAATGAATTTATTATACAATAGAAAGGAAGGGAATTTCCTTTATATAGTGTTATATAATTAAATAATAATTTCAGGGAATCGATTATATGTAATTTGAAAAAACATAATAATAGATCATAATGTGATGTAAAAGGTTTGAGATAGTAAAGTAATACTAATAATTATTCTTGTAAATTATGATAATAGAAAGGAAAATCAATGGATTAATATTCGTATATCGAGTTGAAATATTTAGGACTATGTTTGGGAGACTAATACTCATCTAGGTTATGATATACCCATATAAAAAATATTAAATTTTAATAGATCTCATTGTTTAATTATTTATCTTACAATGAGATGAGGCGAGATTTGTTAAATACAACAAATAATTTGGGAATTCAAGTTAATAGTATATTGGATGGCATAAAATGTTTTCTCTCTTATAGATCAGAAGACATTTAAATTAGTTATATATATATTATTTAATATTTGTTAGTATATTAAAAAAACTTTCATTATAGGAACCTAGTATTCTAATATAATGAGTAACATTTAATTCCATTGTCCCCATCTTAATGAACACTAATATATTTCCCATTATGTTGCTGATTAGAAAAATGACCTTCTCTGATGGCTAACACTAGTTATTTTAATGTGATTTCACCTCTCTGAATAAAAACCTAAGAATCATTATTTCAATTTTTCCATAAATAAACTACTCATAAACATTAATTAATAATTAAGGTGTTCCAGTATGGTAGGCTCCAATGATGAATGGTCATCCATATTGGGAAGGGATGGAACATTATTTATTTTTGTCTCTCAATTTATGGGGGATTTTATCAATGGGAGCCATTTAATACACATAATCCACATTGTGGCACCCATATCATGAATCTTGGATGATAAATATATACAAATCATGTATGAGGGTAAATATATACACCATAGAAACATATATAGTTTATTAACCTATTTTATGTCCTAGATATGTAACATTTTAGTGAACACCTGCATGGCGTTGGTAATCTTAAAATCATGAATTAATTAAAGAGAGTATGTTATATGGATTTTAGAATCCATAAAATAATGATAGAACAAATCATAACATTCATTCATGGGCTGTATAAAAGTAGGAAAATGTTAAAAAGTTGTGAAAATGAAATATGACCAATGTGAATAATAGTGAGACGATAAAACCACATATCCAAGGATTGAATTTCATTGAATGAAATTTAACATACTCTATAAAAAATTAAAATTTACTATACATTTATACCAAATTAAGTTAAGAAAAAATTATTTCATATATGATTTTGTGGGAACTTTTAAGCCTGAATTTATTAATAATTTCATATTAAATTTTTTATTTCAGGGTGTTTACCGTTTAATTTCTTTATTAGAATATAAGATCAGTAAATATAGTCTATATAGGTGGGCCATTGTTCGATAATATCCAAAATATATAACATCACATAAATATCAGATAAATTTTACTAATATATATTTGGAATAATCCTTTAAAACCATATATGAAAAAATACATCTTTCATCAATATGTTAGGTTTTATGTACAGATAAATGTTTTTATCACTTTAAAATAAAATAAACGAAATAATTTTATATAATAAATCATTTATCCAAAATAATTATTTCATCATTTATATAATAGAGATATATTTTTAATCTATCCTTATTGCCATCTATATAAATTAGGAATGAATAATGTTTCATATTTCTTCATATATGATGTCCTCCACACATATTATCGAGAAAAAATATTGATTTATAATAAATGATTAGGAAAGGCAGTAGTCACGATATTACAATTAGTGATGCATATTTGTTTTATAAATATTAGATGCAATATTTATAAACATCATTATCACTATTCATGAAATATAAGGATGTAAAATGAATTATATCCCTAAATTGAGGAGGTACTATACACAAACACCCGACTGATACACTAACATAATATTTAGTTCAAATAATGGTGGATTACATTAGTCACATAATATTAATAATATTTCACTATATTTAGGAAACTTATGTTAACATTTTTAATAGTATAATATTTATAAGTGGTATTATAAGTAATAAACTGAATTAGATCTATATTGATGATTACTTATTCATTAGGGTGACTTATATAGATCCCATAATAAAGAAATATTTATTTGAATTATAAGACTAAAATAAGACAAATAATATATATATATATATGTTTGTTAATGAATTTAGTTGGATTTACGTGAGAAAATTTTATCATGGTGATGTAAATAAAATAAGAATGTGATATATATTTATGTGGGTGGGAAAAGAAAATGATGGAATTACAAAATGAAATGAAATTCAATTAATTCCTTATGAAGTAAAATTATTCCAAATATAATAAGATATGAAGAAAATGTATAATGCTAAAATATCAGCATGCAATGAAATTTTGATAGGTCATGGTGTAATTCTAAACCTTATATTTTGGTTCGACCCCTTAATTAACATTTTTATCTTTAGAAGTGTTTAAAATTGTTTTACTTAATAGTATATAATATTACTTATAAGGTATCGACTAGCATATGAATGGGTATGAGTGATTTTTTTCCATTTATCATCATACATATTTAATTGTAAGCATTTGAAGATTTTTATGAAATTTAAGAAATTATACTTGAACTAAAATAATATTAACATCATTTGTGTCACCATTCATTCACATTGATAATAAATCCATCATTATAGTTATGGAATTTTAACCTAAAAAATTCAACCAAACCAATAAAATTATAATTTTATTATTAATTAACAAAACAAAATAAATCTATGATATTTAATTTCTTTTAAAAAATTAAAATAACTAATTTTATTTTAATTTTAATTTAATAAATACTCTTTAGGTGTAAAATAATCATTTAAGGTATTTATGAAATGAAAATAATAAATAAATTTTGTTGTCAAAAAATTTGATTCCCTTATAAAAAGAATTTATAACCAAACATGTACTTTATTTATATTTTTTGAAATTTTTTGATATATTAATATCAAGAGATAAACATTTTTGAATTTGATTTAATTAAAATAATATAAATTTAATTATATAGTAAAAATATAACCAAAATGGAATATATTATAATAATTTATGTCTACTGCTGTGTTTTAAACATCCAATGAAATAGTGCATGGTGTTGGGTTTATTTTGAAAACTTTTCTCATGGTTGTAAGCTTGTTTTATCAATTTTACACATATAGTGCTGAAAAATGTTTAGTATAGTTACAATTTTTTATTTAAGATAAATTAAATATACCAATTAGTTAAATCATAACTTATTGATTAATTTTTTCATGTATTTCGTATTTCAATTTCAATAAGTGTAATAAATAAGTTGTTTTTTATCTAAATAAAATAAAATGAAAATAGTTTTAGAAAAATGTGTTTTATGATTAAATATTAACATATATCAAAATCCTATATATTATTTATTCAAATTGTTCTAATTAGATTATTATAAATCAATTCTATCACATTTCACTATAATACAAAATCCAAAATGTTATTAGTGTTTTTAAAATACATGATTTAATAAAAGAAAATGCAATATTTGAAAAATTGGTATTTGTCTGTGAATATTCAATAAAATTATTAAATTTGAAAAACATAATCATATTTTAATTACATATGATGATTTTATATATTTTTTCATTTATTAAAACAATATTTCTAAATGTGATTATATATTATTGAAATATCAATTCATAAAATGTAATTAGAAACTGTATTTATGAAAATTCAATTATCAAGCATAAATTTAAATTAGTAAAAATAATAGATTTTTTTCCAAGAACTAATAAATAAGTTTTTACATAATAAGAACATTATAAATTTATAATCTATTTACTCATATTAATACACTTCGATTAATAACTAATTTATAACGGTCATATTTAAATAGAAATATTTATTATTGAATATCCAAATTCCCACAATTTCTGGTATTATATGTTATGGATGATATAAAAAACATTAAATTTCATTAAATGGAAAAATATTATAAAATATGATAATTTTATATAATTCATTTTTATATTTTTTTAAAATATTATTATTTAATATATTAGTATTAATGCATAATTGATGATAACTAAAAACTATCATGCATATATTTTAATAACTTATATATTTATAATATATCATATATGAAATAAGTTAAAATTATTTAAGTAATATGATAAAAAGTACATTGAATGATTGTTTATAAACTAAATCTTAAATAATTTTGAATTACGATCATATTGTAATATTGGACAATTGCATGTTGATTGACTGGTTAATAATGGTGGGAAATAATTTTTTCTCATAGTGTAACATAGTCATGTGATTTTTGACTAAAAATATTAGGTTTTTCTATTAATATATTATTCAGTTATTGAATATTATTATTCAATAATATTGAATATTATTTTTGATATCACCATGAATTTTTTATGTTAAATATATTAATATACAGTTTGTGGAATAAATATAGTATATATTAAAATGTTCATAATGCATAGTCCTCGTTATTATAACCATTGGAACATGCATTAGATACCAACATAATGAGGAAAAACAATGTAGCTAGACATCATGATCACTGTTGCATTTGTGACTTATGTGATATCCAAAGGTAAAGATAACAATTTTTCTTTCTCCCCTATTATCATAGTGTCTATATCTTCATAAATTACAGGATTAATACAAAATTATGATTTATATTTTGTGGGGATTCCATTTGATTGTATATGTTATTTCATGATATAAATTTTTCATTATTTCAATGATATTTATGTTTTATTAAATTCATAAATATATTGTATCTTTTAATTTATATTATGTTATTCATATAATTCATTAATGTTTGATCCTATATAATTGATTCTATATTTCTTTATCTATTTTTTTCAATGATGATTTCGAATAATAAATGATCAATATTTATTAGTAACTAAAAATACTATGCATATTATATAAAATAAACTTTTTTCATAGTTATATGACACTAAGATATAAATTTATTTTGAATTTAGTAACACATCAAATAGAAAATAACTATACATCATTAATAAAAGATTTTCAAGAATCTTTGACAGTTATGTTAAGATCCTCTTTTTATTAGTATATGTTTAATAAAACCTTGTTATAAAATGGTAATTAATACTGTGTGGATTATTTTTAAATGAATGAAATGATAACATATATTTAATAAATAACACACGGTCAAAATCTATCATCGATTAAAGAAATACAATTGATGAAAATAAAAAATAGCTTAGACCTAAAATAACCAATCCATTTTAAGAATGGAATAATAAATTTTATTTTTGTAACTGAATATCAAAATATGATAATAATGATGTATTGTATATTCACTCATATTTGGCACAATTATCTACTCGTATAAAACTATAATACGTATAAATAACTCCAGATGTAAATGTCGAATCTTTTCCCAATTATATATTCATTAAACAAAATATTAGTAAACATAATTTTGAATTAACAGTATTAATTATTGTAAATGGATTATAAAATATTAGATGAATTCCAACAACAATTATATGGCCCTTCAAAAAATACCATAATCTTAAAAATGATAATATTTAAATTCTATTAAGAAAAAGAATCATTATGCAGTAGTAAATTTATTAATTTATTCTCTCTATATAGGATCCTTATATATGGAGATATACAATTTAGAATGTGGATTGATGGATATAATTATTTTACTTTTAGGTTGAAAACGTAGATTCCTTAGAAGTATATGAGTTGGTTAAATAGAACATTAGATGTTTATGTTTAAATATTTTATTTCATATAATTATATATTATATGGAAAAAATTTTATTATCTAGGAATCATGAATAATTAATCCAATATATAAATAATAAAATATTATTTTTATCTCTCAAACACATTTTTTATAGGTATATTATTTACCATATGTATGGAAAATGAATATTTGTTCAAATGTATATGATTTTTCTTTTATTATGATCGTAGCATGGTATTGGAATAATATCCATTCATATCAATTTTATTGATAATTTACCATGATAATATAATGTGTTATATAATTTATAATGTAATGTTTTAAAAAATATTTATTTATATAGGTGTGACTTAATCACGTGAAAATTTTGTTTTTCAATTTAAACATTGCATTATCTACATCTCATGGATCATATAATTAACTATTTTATAATATTATGGTTGAAATGTTATGTTAAATTGTAATAATAGATAAACCCATGAATATATAACTATATGTTAGAATCATTAATAACAATGACATTGAATTAAAAAAATCCTTGTTGAGTGACCCAATGTAAAGGTACATATTTTAATTTATTAGTTCTATATTCCTCTTGATTTTATTATTAGTTTGATGGAAGAAATATAATATCATTGGGTGTGTATTAATAATTATTGCTTATAAATATTATTAATGGTTTCTTCAATAATAATGTATTTATTTTATTATATTTGAAAAACCAATACATGTTCATCTTGATGATTTAGAATGATAGAGAAAACTGATAACCAAAACTACATGGTAGTGAATCAAGGATATAAACCTAACTTATCCCTCTTTATCTCTCCTCGTACTCCTTTAATTTCTCAATGAAGTGACACTATTCACTTACCATAACATGTGAGGAAAAATGGATTTTTGGACTAGTATTGGACAATAATAGAAAAAGGTTTTTATGGTCAATAGAGTGCAATTGTGGCCTTATGGGGATGACATGAAACGAGGATTCATAGAATGATAATAGATAAAAAAGAAAAAATATAATGGATTAGTGGTTATAGATGAGGTTAAACTTTATGTTGATATTGGTAAATGGAATGGTTTGTGAGTGGTTTTTTAAAAACATCTTTATATTACTTCCTCAATAGTGGATGAGGTTAAAATTGATGGAATAATAAGAGTGGTTGCCAATTTTGGGAGTTTTATGTTGCTACAAAAGTGAAAAATTGGTGTTGTATATGATGTAGAAATAAGGAATCTTTAGTATGGAGTTGTCTCAGTCAACACTATTCCACAATTAACTTCTTCAGGTGGAGACTTAACCATCCTTATAGACCATATAAGATAAACAATTGGTCATAGTTCAATGTATTTGAGAAGATTATAATACCCAAAATGGGGAAATTCGGGCCTAGTCACATGACCCATTGATTGTAATATCATTATTGTGGACTTTTCTACATGATTAAGACAAATCATTATGTTAATCACAACTCTCCCCATGTGATGAGGTCCTAGAATTTGTTAGGTATTTTTTATCTTCAAGGATAGTGACATGTCACCATGAATATGTATAGCATAAGGAGATTTCTTATTTATCTTTGTGCATCACACTTGTGATGAAACATGGAACACAAAACATAATCATGACTCATATAGTGTTCTATGATTGTTATACATTTTCCAACATATAAATATCAAAACATTTTTGTTTTTATCCAATGATAACAATATTATTTTTTATTCATCTATACTAGGTTGCATCTGGGTTATACATGAACATAATAAATCTATATATATATAGGTAATGTTATGAAAAATGGAAGGGTAATTAAAGAATTAATATTATAGTCCTTACATAACAATGTGAAAAAATCTTGGATTTATTCTCTACTATCCCAAGAATAGGTTAGTGTAACCCCTTCATACTCATGATGCATGATATGAACAATGTTGTTCAAATTCTACCAAATTGAACCACTTATACTCATGGAATTTAAACAACTATTTATGGAGTATGTGTCATCCTATTTAAGATCATAATTAAAGAATGGTATTCTACACTAGAGTATTGATTTACCCTCACCACCTACATCATATGATATTTCACTACAATTCAATGATATTATGAGGATATCACGATTTTTTCCATTTAGATTCCCAGAGAGTTTAAAAAAAATCATTAAGTGAATGTGGTGATGGATAAGAATCCACCTAATATTTTAGTTTATAATCAAAAAATAATATTAAATAATGATTATATTTGGTCAATTATCACTATTGGTAGATTGGGTTTTATAGAACACATTTTTTCTCATATTCTATTAGGATTCATTATTTTCTTCATAGGTATATTATACTCAACCCTTATAGGATTAATTTCATTCACATTTCATTTTCAATGAATATGATAGAAAGGTTAATTGATATAGATTATGATCTTGAAATAGAGGTGATATAGAGGAGTCAGTAGTATTTTTGGGATGATTATACACATGATTATATGACTAAGTTCTACTATACATCATCTGTTATGCAATTTATTCCACTTGATTAGTGGGGAAATATAACATAGTATTTTACTTTTTTTTTCTATACATGATTTCAACTATTTAAATAATATAGGTTCTTTCATAAATGGTGCATGAATGTTTTTATTTATCTTTTGAAAATACTTTATTCTTGTCAGAGACGTGTTTGATGTTTATGTGTATTATTTTATGGTCTTACATAACTTGAGATTATCCTACGAGCTATTAAAATCAATCCCTTGGAAAATTATAGGTGGTAATTTTGGGATATAGAAGAGAAAAAATTACCAAATAGGGGTATCAATATTTTTTTCCCTTTTAGAGTTGTTTAAATGTGTTTTCTTTTTTTTAATGAGTTTTGATTTATATATTATACATGGATTAGTTTCATGTGTAGGGAAATTTGTGATAAAATTTATCGACATAATCTCTTTCACCGGAGAAACAAGTGATGACTTGATAACTTATAAAGTGTCTTAGACTCTAATAAACGACATTTTTACTCTTCAAACTATAGAAGAGAGAGCATTGAATATAAATAGTAGATGATTTATATACGAATGAGGTATAATATTTTATGTCTATAATCGACCAGGTCCCAGAATATTCACTATAAGGTGTGTTAAATCATATTATATATAATGATTCTATAATATAGTTATCTAATATGAATTCAAAGGAATACATTTGTAATTAAAATTCCAGTAGTTTTACCTGGACTACGGAACATTTATACGAAATGGATTTCATCGATATAAATAACCACATGGTGTTCTCACTTAGCATAGGAATTGTCATAAATATACCCATTATAAAATTATTTGATAACATTTTCATATCATTGGAAGTAATTATCTATCGTTTAATTATTCCATTGGGGTTGGAGTATGACACACGAGAAGAAACAAAGTTGTTAATTTTTTGAATGTTGAAATTTTTGTCAATAAGATGTGAAGTAAAATGTCAATAATGATTTTGTTGTTATGATTATTTTAAAATAGTATTATCCTCTAAATAAATGATAAATTATTTAATGGACATGATTTTATGGTAAACATTTTAATGATGACAAAGACTAAAAAAATGTTTATTTGAAATGAAAAATATTTTTATATATTATAATTGGTATACATGAATATTAACATTGTTTTTCATTAATTAAAAATCCTGGAATATACATACTAGTAATAAAAGGAGGCTTGAAAAAACTTATCGGGTGGTTTGTTGCCTCCCAATCCATCTATATAAGGAGGCTGATTTAATTCATGTATATTGGAGAAACATGAGGTGCTACATGAGAAAATAAGATCCACCATTCATGGAATCAAGGTAACAGATAGTGTTGTAAAGTGTTGGTTCTAGTTGGTAATGTGAGAGAACCCTATACTACCAACTGGGTGGTTATTGAATGATTTTTATTATAACTGCATTGACATATTAAGGGTTAATTTATGTTATACCCATGATTCCGGCTACGATACATCAGTAATTTAATATATGAATATATTAGAGGCTGTCTGATTTAAATAATGAGGATCATTTGATTTGTACCAGTACTGTTTTCATCCTTCATTTGAGGTCTTCCTTTATGATTCATAATTTTTTTCAGGCAGCATAGTCTAATTAAACAATACAACTCTAGCAATCATCGTTTGATAACCTTGATGATATGAACTTGATAGAAAATTCATTAAACATTGTTTTTATGATGAAACAGAGTTCAAACTGATCGAAAACAAAATTTAATATAACCTTGTATTCGAATGTGTATGATTTTATAAAATTATGACGCGCGATCTATGTCAACGTACATGAAGTGATGTGGTGTGAATGAGCTAGGTCTATGGAGTGATTATCAATCAATAAAACATGAGGATATCATTTTTTGAATCAAGATGAATGTAAATACGAGAGAACTGTGAGACCGAAACAGTTCTAAGAAACACTCTATATTCATGAATAGGACTCCATGTATCCCCATATAGCTTTGAATGTCATTCATTTAATTGTGATGCTGTTTTGAGTTCCAAACACTAGAGTAGACTTATCCAACTACATTATTTGAAAATAAAAGTGTGAGTTTCTGGATTTTCTAAGACTAATCTGAATGAATAAACCACACATAACTATATTTCATTAAGAAATTTGAGAAACCATGAAACATTTTCACTTATATTGTGCTTCATGGAGATAAAGAGGAATACATCACATGAGAAAAAATTTAATTAATTATTCTTGAATGATATAATCATGATTATAAATAACAATTACATGTGATAAGGATTTAATGAATAAGTGAATACAGGTTGTGAGACTTTTGTAATGAAATACCTCTTACTAACTCCCATTTAGGTTCACAAAATGGAGAAAGAGTATGGGAATATGCGTGATACATATCTAATGATCTAAAATATGATATATTAAAAGGGAAAACTATATTAGAAACACTCTTTTAGTAAGGAACATAATGTCACATGATACATACATGATTTAGTAACATTCATAAATTAGATATGAGTGATGTAGTGTGTGTGTGGATTCTTAATTCAATATTTACATTCACATGAAATAATTTTTTATAATAAATTTTTTTGTATGATCATGAATTTTTTTATTATTTTATGATGACTGAGAAGTGTATATGTCATATAGATTTTATGTATAGTGTGTTGTTATTGGAAATTGATATATGGACAAAATTTCATTCCATAATTCATAAATAATTTGTATATTTTTTTAGTATCCAATGAGGATGGGTTATTAAAATAATAAATAATATTATCCTAAGTAGTGTTTCACTATTGAATATGTCTGTCTACATGTTATCAATTTTTTTTGGTCAAGACCAACATTAGTTGAGTGGTTCCTAAATTTACAAGAACCAGTGTGATATTACATCCTCATAGAGGAAGACTTATATATCACTGTATTAGTATATTACCTTGTGTGAATATATATTTAAGGAATTCATTAGGGGGAATGTGAAGTAGAATAAGTATCCAGTGAGAATATGAAGCATTAAAGTGGGATGATGGTAAAATTACAAGACTTTATTTAGTAATTCTCATGTTAGATTCAAGTGTAATTTCTATAAGTGCGAACCTATAAAAACTAGTGGGACTCTAGAGTGGATCATTGAGGGAAATAAATCCAATATGAATAGGACTTTATTTGGTTTTAAACATATAAAATTACAGATATATATATATATATATATATTTAAAAATATAAAACCATGCAGTTTCACCATTCACATTAATTATAAGTTCTTTGTACAGAATCATGTAAAAATATTTTGTTCTTTGTTTCATTTATATTTATCATTGCAAATAAGATCCATTCATCCTAATAATTTACTTTTATTTTAAGGGGTTTCAAGAAAGTAAAATAATTCTTTAAAATTTCTTACACCTGATTCACCCCAACATATTGGGACTAATCAATCTATATTAAACTTCAAATGACATCAGAGGAAATACACCTCTAGTTGGATATACATTACATGTAATGTTTTATATATCAAAATTATAGGAAAATCAAATTAAAGTTTGAAATATATTCATAAATTAATAATATATAAAATCATGTATATTTCATGATGTCTTAAATGTTGAATATTTTTAAATGATCAAAAAACAGCATGAAAAGAGTTTCTAAAAAGATGTTTAAAAGTACAATGATATATGAAGATCAATGAAAGGATGACATAACACTGAGTGGTAATTTTATAGATGAATAAGAAAATTATAATTATGATTAATTGTGAAAATTATTGATGATGATATTTTGATTTATAAAAATGGGGAAAATCATATTAATGTTCCAAAAGAATTTGTCACATGTATGATCATGTTTTTAAAGGAACAATGGGATCATAAATAAAGTCTAGAATAAGAGGCTAATGATATAGTAAAATATTTTGATAAAAATGATAGAACATCCACCACTTTCATAAAACATTTGAAAGAAAAGGAATAATAAACTAGTATTTTAAAACAATTTAATGAATAATCTCTTAAACGAGTAAAATTTTTTGTTGTTTAGATCTATGTTTTTTGAAATGATATTTATTGAATTTATCTTTAACCTGAAATCTAAAATGTAAATCTATGAATGTGAATAATTTTCAACTATATGATAATGTATAATGAATCATTGAACAAGATAAAATGTAATTAGAGTATGACCTTATTAATGATGATGTGAGAAAAAATACAAAAACATAGTGCGAAGAAACCATGAAATTAGTCAAATATAAAAATATTACTCTCAAATAATAATTTAGTAAACTTGAATTGAAAATAATAAATTTAATGTGACACAAACCTTGAATTCCCCTGTTGTAGAAAAAATTAATAAGAGTAATATTTCCTAAAATATTAAATCTAGAAGGATGAATAGATTCATATTAATAATGTGAAAATATATAGAAGTCACACTGAAAAAGGATTCCCTTTATCCAATTAATTATCATTGTATTAATTCTATTATAATGACTAGAAACTATTCCTCATTAATATATGTATCAAAATGGGTGAATAATTATTCTCATTAATCCATTACATATACAAATATGGATGTGAAGTAGTGTGGAAATTATTATTCCAAAAAGAAACCATAGAATAATAAATCAATTAGTCTAACTACTATTGGTTTTATTGTATTTCTGAAAATCATAAAATAAATTTTTGGCACAATATTTCATTGTATGAAATTAAAAAAAAGTACTGCATTTATGGGTAATAATGCTGAATAGAAGGGTAAACCTACAAAACCAAAACCAAAACTCATATAAAGGGAGTTATTATATCATGAAAATATTTTATTACTTTGATGATATCTATTTTTATTTAAATAGATTTTTTAATTGTAATGACTATTTACGGATTGCAAAAAACCAGTAAAAATAATCTATTGATGTGAATAGAAGACCAAAAAAAAGAGATATAGGATTGAAATGAAGATGACTGGTTAGGCAAGGGATGTGAGGAAAATAAGAATTATTTTAATAAATTAACACCCAATAAGTATATTAAGAATTATGAGAAGAGTATAAAACCAAATAAATGAAACATTTATTGTTCTAGGAATGGTCATATCATGAAAAATATAAAATTTTACATGAAAATCAATAGTGAAGGAATCAAACAGAAAAAATAATATAAATATATAGAATATAAACAACAAGATTTGTTGGGTGAAGGAAATATATGAAAAATAATCAAATTTATTTATAAAATGTTAACATGATTCATGATAATGCTTTCAGAGAAATTTGAAATTTATTTGTCAATATAGTTAAAAATTTTGAGAATTGTTTTGTAATACAAGGGGAAAAATAATTTTTTGGGCTATTGGGCCACCAGTTTAATACTTGAGTCCTTCATGGACTTTGGGACACTAAAGACCTGTGGGTCCGTAATGCTTTTGGGACACATCAAGTCCTTCATACCACCTCAAGGACTTCAGGCCACATGATATTGCACTTAAATGGACCTAACCGACTCTACATGGAGTAGAGTCTACATGAGGATTATAATCATGTCCATTCACCATATTACAGCTACAAGACTTATAAGAATGGTAGGGTATGGAAATTTCCATCGATATTAGCCTATACATGCATGAGAATCCTAGTCAAACAACCATGCAAAGTTGGAGAGAAGACATGAGGATGTAGATGCTGGGTGGGGGGCAGTTCCATGTAGCTATTATCTAGATGATTTCACCTAATGACTTTGGTTCATGTAATGTATCAGAGAATATATTCCATTCTATGGTACCCCTTAAACCATTATAAATGTGACTATAAAAATGAAAAAAAACATAAAAGTAGTTAATAATTGATACCTGTAGGGTTCATTCCACAAATACAACAAATATCAAAATGAGGTAACCCATTTTTTTGGCCTGAGATATGCATGTGGTATTTGAGGATTTTATGCACTGATTAAATAGTTCTTATAATATTATTATGTCTGAATTTATTGTTCACTATGTCATTATTTGTTTTGATAGAATATTTCATCCTTTTTTCTCTAAACAAATACACACATAGTGATATCTAATTAGTCTAAATAATTTATAATACATGAATAGATATAAAAGGACCATGGTTTTTATATTAGAAATTCATGTTTCTTACTAATGACATGGAAAAATATCTTTTGGTTTACCATTTCTAATTTGTATAGGAAACAAAATTTGAATTTACGTTATTACATGTACAGATAAAAAACGGTGGTAGGGACACTATGTATAGTCCATATACATTTGTTATAATGAGATATAATCTTTCTCATGGAGAGTTAACAAGGTGGTATAAACCCATAGGTTGGAGAAATCAATACATTTATAATATATAGTTATGGTTTGGTTACCCATTGGGTTTCATTTACCATGTAGTTGTTTTAGTGTATGGAAAACTTAATGATTCTCTGAAAAGGGATACATCACTGAATCCTATTACATCCTCAACTAGAGTGATATGAACATCAAAGAAAATTAAATATTCACCATGTACACTATGTGAATCAATGAATTATTGATGAGTAATGTTATTGGATGATATACTCCATTGGTGGTCATCCATTACAAATATTGAAACTAGAAAAAGTTTGGATAATTAGTGTATGAATGATACATAATATTTATCTCCTAATCTTATTAAATATGATTAATATTGGAGGGATAAAATACATTACTATGGTAAAGATATTGAGAATATATTTTTTAATAGAACCCTAATAATACTATTTTTTATATTATTATATTTGATATGGGAATTAGATGAAGTTTTGATCTTCAAATAGCACCAATAAAAATAGATTAATTATAATATTGTTATTATAACTCATGTGTGTCATGTATTTCATTAAATTATTCTACATGTAAATGATATTTTTTATATAATTATTTCTTGGTAGTTTAATGAACAAATTTTTTTTTCTATAGGGTGGTATAATATACATTCACATTGGAGTTCTAGTGGTTTTTCTATCTTGTAAATGTTATATGATTAATTTAAATAAGAATTTATAAATAAGAAAATTATTAATTTATGTGTTATTTTAATCACATTTCATATATTTTTTCATATTAAAACATAATATTCTAGAATTCATCATTTTATCTACATGAACAAAAGGTAATGTTCATGATTTCATGATAGATTAATATAAGTTGAATTCATAACTCATGGGGTCAAATAATATAACCAATTTTTATGATCATCAATGAAAATGATCTATAATGCATCCCTTATTAATATGTGGATAATTTTTAAGGGTTATATATATGATTTAAAATAGATATTTTATTATTTAATTAGTATTTTTTCTATAAAAACCTATATCCATTTTTTTATCTGGTAAGATAACTACTTTTTATTTTATTCAATTTTTTCTAAATAAATTTTTTTGATTTTTCTAAAATATAAATATGTTTGGATTACCATTTTAATGGAATTAATAAATTTTGAAAACCTAGAAAATTATTGTAATATTAATTGAACAAGGATAAAAAACATTATTATCAATTATATTATACAATCAATTTTTTTGGTCTAAAATACAACAGAAATCTAAATTACGTAATCATTATGTCATTAGGGAAAGTGGATTTGAACCTTATAAGTGTCTAATGATAGTTAGTTTATTTGTAGGTTTGACTTTTTTTGTGAGAAATGATATAAAATCATGATGTGATGTATGATGGTTTAAATGGGGGGATGGGTTAGAGGGTGGAATGATGTAGTGAAAATAGGTAATGATGATCAATTTTTTAGCAATATGACATAGTTGGGCTGGCGAATAATGGATTACACACATGAGGGTACTCTAGTTGTCTCAATAACTGATTTTAAATTATATAATCTCATCATAATTATAGATATAGATTAGATTTAGTGATAGAATGTTTCCTTCACTACATTAAAGTGGAATAAATATATTCATAGTTTCTTCAATGTATATGAGTGACATCTCTATAGACCATGTGGATGGATCTTATCATTGGGTATTTAGCCACTGTTGTATAATGAGATTTAAGAACCTTGAAAAAATGGAAAACAAGACTGAAAAATAGTATATTTGATATATTGGTATCATACATGATCTATATAAGTTATTCTGTATGGAACTACTATCGTGAACCTAGACATGCAATCACTACTCAGTGGTTTAGGATGACTCTTACAACAAGTCGGTTATAATATAAAAGTGGGCAGGACCCTAAACCCTACTCAATAAAAATCATGATATGTTATACGAATGAAATATATGACAAAATCAAAGACATGTGTGGAGAATAATTTCTTTCCATGGGAATTTACTTATTTTTTCAGTGTGACATATTCTATACGTATAGGCTACTACCTAGCAATGTGGTAGTCAATGTGATGATGAGGTGTTATTATGTCGTAGTTCTTTTTTGGGAAATTAAATATTATATCATGTTTATTTATCATTATATGTGATAGTAAAATATTAAATTCATACATTATAGTCTATGTTAGAGGTTCTACACATAGTTATAGGATTTAGTTTTTGGGGTTGCTGATGGGGTTCAAATCATGGAGATTAATAATTTTTATATGTCATTACACTAATAAAAATGTGTTTTGGTTTTAATAAAATGGTCCACTAATAATAATATATATTTTTTATAACCTCAATGTGTAATGTTATAAATTTAAAATTCTTATATTTATTAAATATGATCAATTTATATACCATATTCTAAGGTCTTTAGATCCCCAATTTATGAAAGATGTTTCCCTTGGTATAAAAAATCCACAAGGGTTTGGTATCTAACAAATTATTTGGAAGAGATTCTAAGATCCCATTAAGTAGGATCCTACAAATTAATTAAATAATGGTAATATTTTTTATGAATTTCATATTTTTAATTTTTATTGTAGTGTGCTAATTCCACAGGTTTCTAAATTTAATGATTTGAACAACTCCATTCCCTTTTAATATGCCTGCAGTAAATCATATCATGGAAAATTTATATTGGTATAGTTCTATCCTATTGATTTTATGGTTTATAGTTAACATGCTTCCCTTTTTACAATATAATATATATATAATTTTATTATGAATGTTAGATTTGTTAATGAATAGAAATAGTTTCCCACATTAGTTCTAGATAATGTTAATACCATGATTCTTGGTTGATACATTTGGGGAATTTGTATCTGTGAACTTTTTAATACATTTAGTTTTCCATTGTTCTCATTGTTTTTAATTGTATATTATTTATAGTGGGTACTAATACACTCTTAATTATTGGTATGATTAACATTTGATTGGTTGAGAACATTTTCACTCTTCTCAATGATAGGTTATTTTTTATCTTTTTTTTTCATGGATCAAGGATGTTGTCACCTAGAATATATAAATTATTGTTGATTAAATTTTCTCAATATGCCTCATTATGTATTATTTATAGTTATGTGTTTTATTTTAGTTAATTAGTATAGTTATTCTCATTAATTCTATTGTTTCAAAAAGGTTTACAAAGCTATCATTATAATATTGGAGGTGGGATTCAAGACACACACATAAATCTATACAACTATAGAGGTGACTCATTTGGTCGGTTCACAATATCTTAATGACCATGGAAGAGTTAATTGATATTTGTTGAATGAAAAGTAGTTTTTGGGATATATAAAACACCACTATAGAGATTTTTTTGTTCCATAGGTTGTACGGTCTAGAAGGCATTGGAAATGTTTCCATATAGATGACACTAAGAAGATGGGGAAAATATAGTTGATATATATTGTTTTCAGAGACACCCTACATTAATTAGGTGGTTGTTTTATTTTAATAAACACTATATATATAAATTATGAAACATTTACACCTTCTTCACCCAACCTGATAGGCCCTACACTCAACAATGTATTTCAATCTGCCTAAACATTTGTCAATATAATAGTGTATTATATAATTTTTATGGATAGTAAATATTGTATAGTTGACTTATAAATCATAGGCTATGTTATTTTGTATGTTTTTGGTAACTTTTAAATATTACCTGTATAGGATTAATTAAACCCTCTAATATTTTTTTTCCAATTTTGAGAGAATAAAAAATTTATCTTGATTGAAAATAACAACAGTGATTATACTGGATGAAATGAGACAAACAATCATTAGTTATAAGATATCATATGTATTAAATATTATAATTTAATACCTATATTCATTATGGTATGTGTGTTTCTTTATTTGGGTCACATGTACCATATTGGTGATTTACATGGATTAGAATTGGGATAAAAAATATATATTATCATTTTTTATTAATAATGAATCCATAACTGATTAAATGATTTTAGTCATTGAACAAAATAACATCCATAGTGAAGTTAATATTTCTTTTATAATATTAAAAAAATTATTTCTTATTTAAGATAAATATTTAATTTATTGGGATGGTCTACCATGAATTATTTAAAGTGGGTTTTATAAATAAGAAATCAG
This sequence comes from Viscum album, assembly GCA_963277665.1. Classification (NCBI taxonomy): domain Eukaryota; kingdom Viridiplantae; phylum Streptophyta; class Magnoliopsida; order Santalales; family Viscaceae; genus Viscum; species Viscum album. The sequence continues at coordinate 295,968,370 of OY728137.1, read as the reverse complement.
ATAGTTTATTCATTGGTTGGATAAATATTTTTTACATTAGTAGTGTGCGTAACATTATTACATGAATAACATGATTTAGATAATTATATAATTATTATTCATATTTAATAGGTTGACAACTATTACAATATAAGATAAATGAATTGTTTGGAAACACCTATGGACATTATTGGAACATGGATGACTTTATGAGATATCATTAATGATATGGGTATGGACTGCTATCCATAAAATCTCTTTTATGGGATTATTATGATCTTGGTTTTGATATTAGTCATGTAAAATATTTATGGATTTTTTCAACATTTTAATATTGTATCCTCATTATAGTGCACTATATTATAATTAAATACTCGTCCAAGAATATTTATTCTTCAAATATAAGGTTAACTAGGTCTTTAATGAACTATGGGTAAAATGGTATGTAAAAACGGTTTTGTTTGGTGTGATAAAAATTAGGTAAAACCTAGGTTACTTATTTTCTATTATTGGAATAGTTGTCTTCTATTGAAGGATTATGGTATGATTCTTGGTGATAGGTACCCCTGATGTTCGATGATCATGGGTGTGATTAATCAACGAATAAAATAATTGTAATCATTTTTTGAGATTATTTTACTATAATTTGAATATCGCAGAATTTACTAGGTCATTTGAGACCAAATGATTTTTTATGTGATATATTTTTATAGATGAGTTTTTCTTAGTATAAAAATATATGAAAAAATTGATACATTATTATTTCATCTAATATAATTTGTTCAATTCATTGATTATGATCAGTGTAGTAGCTTATGTATGTGTTGATTAATAGCTCAATTATTTTAGTCTCGATATAGAGATATCTATTTTGAAATTTCACTATATATGATCTTGAAATATTATTGATATTGGAAAAAATGTGGGAAATATATTTTTAATCTACATTATGTTTGTAAATAATTTTTCTTGTAATGCTAAACTGTATCTTCTTTTTATGGTAATACTTCTCAATTGATGCTTTTTATATTCAAGTTAAAATATATGTGATATTAGTCTTCCAAGCTGTGTATTTCTATTTTGTAAGTTTCCCTATATCATGATTCTTCAATGTTCAAATATTTAATAATGGGAAGAAATATATGGTATTGAGATTTTTAATCTCCATAATTCTAATAAATGTTCTCAATATATAATGAATAACATTATTATATATGTACACATTAAATGTAATATTTAATGATGCAGCACCTTGGAATGAATTTTTTTTATCCTATATGATATCTATATAGTTGAGGAATTTAGAAGGCTTTACTATTTTTTTATCTTGGTGAGAAAACAATGGCCTAACATGGGATTTTATATGGAATGTATTATTTCATTATTTCAGTACTATATATGTTTTTATAAAATAAATTTATTCATTTCCAAAGGGATCTATAGGCTAAATAATTCAATATATTATGTTAACATATATATATATATATATATATAAATGTGTATACCACATATTAGGAATTTAGTTCATGATAATATCAATTATAATATGAATAGTAAATGTGTTTTTCTATGTGGTTATAGTGAAATTTTTGGGGAGATGATGGGTGATATATAATTCTATCCCCATTGGGTTTTTTAATTAGTTATTATTTCGATTGAATTTAGTGGGGGTCATTCCTTTCATCTTTAAGACTCATATAGTTGAGTATATGATCATTTTAATATATCATAAAATATTATATTATTTGAATGGTTATTATTCCATTGTAACATCCACAAACTTATTGTAATGGTTATAATTTGATTGATTATATAATTTTGTAAGTCATTAATTATCAAGATATCAATTGTATAGCCTCTATAATTTAAATTATAGTCCAAATCCACTAATCGGTATCCAATAAAATAGAGGGAGGGAAACATGTTGTTTACTTCCCCTGTCATAGATACAAATGCTAAAGAATGGTCCTTATAAATTCAATCAATTCCATTTTTTAATTTTTCTAATATTTATTTTTGATTTTATATTTTGATAGGACTATTTAATTTTATGTTTTGTCATATTCAATTTTTTTAACTATATACTAAATTTCCAACGTAACGTTTTAATGTGATATTCATCACTATTATTTAATATAATTGTTTATATTTATAAAAAAAATCATAAGGATATGATTTGTTATTGTACACTCTCAAAATTTTAGAATTTGTTTTTATTTTAATAATCATACATTTAACATAGTTTAAAATTAAAATTTTTATTTACGTAATGAAGGAACATTTGTTTTGTAAAGGTTTTAAAAAAATGGTTTAGTTTTTATTAAAAGTGGATTGTATTGGGTAAATTTTTAAGTAATTGAAATATCAATTACTATTCATTATATAATTTATAAAATCTATCATATTTTTAGAAAATGATTAATTGAGAAAAATGGTAAGGATTTCCATTTTTATTTATAACTTTTAATTTATTATATTTATAATATGGACATTTTTTTATTGAAATAATTATAATATAATGCTAAATGGATTAACCATATCGATAAGAATTATTATTGGAACTCAATTAATAATGTATATTTTGGAATATTAATAGTATTACATTTAATTTTAGAAACTAAAGAGAGATTAGATAATAGATGGTCCATTTTAATGATTTTTTTCAGTTTTAAAAGTATAGATATTAAATGCATGGGTGTGACTATTGTTAATGATTATGAGTAATTTGATCCATATACCTATATACAAATTGAATTCCATGTGTTTGTTTAGTTGAACGCATTAAATAATTAATTTATAGGTCTATCACCATAGGTTATGATTTATTACTCCCTTTGTTAGGTGATTCGATATGTTGGGTATGTATCATTTTTTTATTTCATAATCATAATGGACTGAAGTGAGATTCCATTTTGGAAAACAATGATATGAATTATGTAAATGGAATCTTTTATAGACATGTTATTTATTATATATTTATAATAATATTATATAGTATAAATATTATTAAAATACTATAAAAAAGTATGGGTCAATGTTTTTTTTAATAATTTTGATTCTATGTTTACCTTTTTAATATATGTAAGAGATCATATACTAAGGTATTTTGTGTGAACTGTTGAATGGAGTTGTAACATTCCAGTTAATAATAGAATAATAATTTTTAATACTTACTAATATTTATGAATTTTATAATGATTTTAATTCAAATATATTCTACATCTGATATATTTCTTGACACACTAAAATTGGTTTCTCTGAAATCATACGTTGCACACAACAATGAGTTATACAAGAAAATATTACATTATTAATATTATTATTTAAAATGGTAGATTAATCTTAATTGTTGTGTTAGTAGGAATAAACATAACTAACTATATTATGTTTACAAATGTTATTTAAATGTTTTTAAATTCATCCAATAAATATAAGAGGCTTAATATGAGAATAAATCTAATTTCAAGCTTAAAATATTCTAATATTTTTTAAAGGTAGTTTTACCACTTTTTAATGGGGAAACCTTTTTAAATATACTTTTTCCTATTTTTATATATTTTATTAAAATAAATAAATATCTTCAGATATGGTACATGAAAAATTACATTTGTTAAATTTTGGTATTTTCTGATAAAAGTAATTTCTTAATGAATAGTGAAAAGTACAACATTTTAATTCAAAACAACATATTTGTCCAGTTTATTTATTTAGAGAGTTTATCATTTTCACTTGTTAAATGTGAAAATGGAATTTTTTTTATCATTTAATAAAGTATTTTTCATTGGATGTAATTTCAGATTGAAAATTTATATAAACATGCGTTAATCTTCTGATGATTTGTACTTAAAAAAACTTGTTTTATTATTTTGACATGGGGGATTAAATTTAAATTAATTATCGCATCATAATGGATTTTAATTTGAAAAAATGGATTTCATTTTTATTATTCTAATGTATAAATTATGTAAATATTTCCCTTTAATTTTTTTGACATTATGAATAGTAACTTTAGAAAATATTTTTATTTATCATTGTTAAAGGGTTAATTTGGTAAAAAATTGTAAAAAAATATTACAATAATATAAAATCACTCTAAAAAGTTTCCTAATAATATATTATGAGTAATGGGGGACCAAAAAACCCTTGGGATGTAATTTTGGCCTTTGGAATTCACTTGGGTGTTATTATGACACTTATCACTTTTAAATAATTGTAAAGGAAACTATGTTATAAAAATGTATCTTCTAACTAAAAAAACTATTAATATGAGTTTATATAAATGATCTCTTCAACCATAAATTTTAATTATAAAGGTAAATATACATCCAAAATCATGGTATATTATTTATAATTTCTAGATATTATATAATAAAACAATATTATGATATAATAACGATGCAATGATTTTTTTATTTATAAAGGAATCAAATAAATAATATTATAAATATTAAAATGAATATTATTATCCTAATTTATTCCATACATGAATTTTATAGGTGAATATCAAATGATAGCAGAATATTCACTTGTTTGGGTTGATTAAATATCTCTTTTTGTTATTTATATAAATTCGATAACGTGAATAGTGTCAAAATTGACATAATTGTTATTTTAAAATGATATTAATATATAAAACTATTTTAAAAAGGTAAAAATAATTTAAAATTACAATGTGACATTTATAAGGATTAAATGTTCATTAAGTGTCCTATTATTTGAAATTTACCCTATATAAGTAAATTAAAAGACTCTAAACAATTAAAATGTTGTCACAACAATTAAAATTAAAAGAGAATAGTTAAGGGTAAACAAAAAATTTAAGGTTAAAAATAAAATAAATACATATCTAAAAATTATTGTATTGGAGGATTTATAATTTTCCACATCTTCTCGTAGACATATCTCATGTGGGAGTCATTTTTATTATAAAATTATTTTTTATTATTTTAATATTTTAATACATTACAAAGGTACCTCTCCCCTCAAATATTAAAGGTGGTCAGTCTTATATAATACTAACACCTCTATGTCATTTTTTTTCTTCCAAAACATGGACATTTCTACTTCAAACCTCCATAAATTAAACCTAGAGTCCATAATTTGGGCACAAATCTAACCTATGGAATCTATTGTGAAATTAAAAAGAAGACACTTGAATAAGAGATAATGGTTTTACCATCTCTTTAAATTTTCTTTTCTACTTCTACATCCTTTTTCTAAAGTTGTTTAAATAATTATATAAAAAATCCATCAGCTACTATATTATGAGATATTTTTATGTTTATTGAGAAACCATATATATCCTTCTACCTATCCTATGAAAAACATTATCACCATTCTTGCGTACGTATGGTTTACCGTCTACCTGCCATGGTGTATACTGTTTTTCATCTATATTTTTTGATGGATATAACGATGAATATAAGAGAATTAAAAAATGAATATGACTTGATAATGATTTTTTATGATTAATTTACCCTCCAATTCCATACCATTAAACATTAATTGAATGATACCATTTCTCGTATGTACATATGGCTTACCATAACCCTGACATGATGAAATTAATTTCCTACATTAACTATTAATAAAAGAATTTTTATACATATATATGTATGTTTAAATGATTAATATGATATTAATGATGTTATTATCATTATGGGGTGATACATTAATATTTATCTTCTTTCAAAATTGACTAATATAAAATGGAAAATGTTACGCATGCCTACATACGACTTACCATCTATGTGATTGTAACATGGATCAAATTTTTATGTTAATTTGGAATAAATTGATATAAAAGTATAATTAATATATAAAAGTGATTATAATGTAATGAATATTATTCAGTAGATTATGGACTTATGACAACAATGAAAAGTGACATCATATTATGTTCATTTTCTACTCGGGTACCGAACATCGACAAAATGTATGATATGAACTCAAATAATTAAAAAAAAATTATAACATGATAATAATTGGAATAATATGAATAATAATATTGAAAATAGTTTTGAAGAAATTATTAACTAGACAATTTTTATAATCCAGGAAGAAAAATGAGCATACGTGATGAATCAAACTCAAGGTAAGGTACCTCATCTCAATCTATTTTAATTGAGGAATATTTTGATAATTTAAAATAAATTATATTAAAAAATGTATAATCAACCCCTATAATTATAATTTAATTGAATGGTTTTCAAAATATATATTTTACATATGAATTGTTTTACTAAATGATAAATGGAATGTTTTTTAATGTATGCGGCTGCAATGAATTCTCTTTCACCATTTCCGTTATTCGATAATTGGATTACACTACAAGACATAATGTTTTTAAAAATAAATTTAAATACCTCATTACCCTTTTATGGGTATTTTTGCATTGAAAATGGTTTTAAAAATTTATTTAATATTTCTGTATATTGATATGATTTCTTGTGATTTTAAATGAAAATTTTGGATGGAATCTTATATGTGTTATGATTTTATAATTGTAACGCCCCGACCCCAGTTACCTAGAGTCGGTACATTATTACATAACATTGGCATGATCACAATAATGATCAAATCTCAAAAGACTGATTGGTTTAGTAGCCTTGGAAACACTAGATATATTGATAAATTTTACATCAAAAAAATGAAAACTACAACAACATAGTCTCCATGGACCACACTCTTATCCCCTCATACTATCCCTATAGGTCATTCATAATTTACTTCTTCATATCCTGGGAAAAATAAAACATAGAAAAGGGGTGAGCTCAAATGCCCAGTAAGGATAACAATATAGCGGAAACTTTCATAAATAAGCATAAACATTTAAGGCAATGTATAACCAAAACAAAAGCCTTTTAAACTTGAGCTTCAACATAGTATGGAAAAGATAAAATGAAACAATTCCATTTACTTATTCACATGGATATTATACTAATCGAATAATCACATGCAATATCAATAACCACTTTCATAATGATGGAATGCATAATTCCAGACTATCATAACCACCTAGCCAAGGCCTCGTGCCAAGACTACAAATAAGATTATCCCAAGGCCTTGTTACAAGACACTAGTTTGTCTCATGAGACCTACCGATGCATCGAGGAGCTATAGCAGGCTCCACCAATCACATATTATGTCCAATGCATTCCCATATGAAAAGGTTTAAACATAACATAAACATTCGTATTAAAACTAGCATACGAAATGTCAATACTTTCACCATAAACTATGAATGGTATAAAAATAGCACATCCACAGTCAAACATATCACAAAACCTTCAATACAATATATAAGTTTTGTATCATAATAAATCAACTTCAAGTAAGTTTAAAATGCATCAAAGTATGTTGACATAGATGAAATGAAAACTATTTAAGAGAAATATCTTTTTTCTCAAAATTATTGAAAAGTAACACATTTATAAAGGAAGTAATTTAAAAGATATTTTTGAATCAAAGTGTCCCATAACACTTTGAAACTTTTGAAAATAAATATCATTTAAAAACCATCATGTCCTTATAAATAAATCCTTAAAATCATTTTGAAAACATGGACATTAATTAAAAATATTTAGAAAGATAAATCTTTAAAACATTTAAAATTATGATCTTGATAAAGAGTATCTTTCACAAATTCTTAAAATATCCATTTTGAAATCATTTAAAAGTCACATAATTATAAAATAAAACATAAAATTTGAAAATATTCTTATAAGCTTGTAAGGGAAGCTATTATGCTTTTATAACGGCGGTAAATAGCCGCACCTACTGTATAAGTTAAAAAAACATTCTTACCTTAAATTTGTCAAAAGGTAAAAAGTGCCTTGTTTGGAAAATGACGGAAATATTCCTTTAAAAACACATAAGGGTATAAATGACTTTAACCCATATTCTTTTTAAATATTAAAAATGTTTTGAAATACATTTCAAAGAAACATGGATGTGGATGATAAAGAGATCCCAGTAGATTATTACGTATAAACAACCTCAGATAATGAAGAGATTGTGAAATAAACCCTTACCTTGTACTTTTCATTGGTTGAGGTAGGTTGACCTCCTGTATAATAGTGAAATAATTGTTATTAAATTATACAAGAATCATATACATTAATATGATATCATATATGATCTTTTAACATTGATTTGTTAATAATATCTTAGTATTATCGTTGTTTCGAGTGTTAACTTACTCGTTTTCTTTTATATGTTTTGTTACGTAAGCCATGTTTTTAATGGATAGGTTGTATCTTAATCATATCCAGAATGATATCAAGTCCTTAGATACTATTATTAATCATCAAATGAGAATTATACTTGAATGGATACGATGGAGAATGAATCTCATCGCGTTCGTGGAGACGGTAGTCCGTTCGCACGCACGAGCGACAATATCATTATTTTGAAATTAAAATAATATATAAATGGATGGTATATCATATATATAGAATTATTAACATGTTATATTTATTATTTACATGAGTTACACATCACTATTATACCCATCCAAATAATAATATATTGAATAACAATTACACCACGACGTGGAGACGGTAAGCTGTACGTACGCACGTATGGTGACATGTTATTCAAAGGGTGGATATAATACTGAATATAGTTGTACCATATTTATAATAACATCACAATATATATATGATAATGGATTTATTATTTTAGAATGGTAATAACAATGTAAGAAGAAGTGTAAGAAGAAAGGAACTTGGAAAAGGGTGGTGAAATCATTGCTTCTTCTTCGGGTTCTTCCTTTTGATTTGATCAAAAGGGCTCCTTAGGTTGTCTTTATGATCAAACTATGGCCTCTAGGTTTTAGTGAGGGAAGTTGGGAGAGTATTTGGGCAGAGTTTGGCCGAACAAAAAGGCTTTGAAGGTGTGAAGAAATGAGAAGGAGGAGTGCCCTTTTATAAGAGGGGTGAGGGGCACCTTTGGAAAAGCTAGAAATATTAATTTATAATAAATTCATATTCGGTTTGTAATGGCTCCAAAGTTTATTATTTAAATGTTAAGGTGGGGATGGGTCGAAAACAACTCAACCAATAGAATTTAGATAGGTTTGGGTACTTATATTAACCTTATCTTTAAGTATTAACTCTAAGTTAATTAGTTTCACTTTTACAATGTCTCTTTGTATTTTTATATAATATGGTTAATAAACATTCTATACAAATCCAAGCGACCCCCAAGTGGTCCATTAATGATACACCTATCATGATATAAGTCTCTTGGCCGAACCATAGATTTTTAGGAATTTAATATCAATTAATAATATAATATTTTTTTTAAAAAGTCTTTTATGTCAATTTTGACACTATTCAATAGTTGATTTTTGTGAAACTCATAACAGAATTATTAATTCGATAAAAGTTAATTAAATAAATCCAAATATGTCATATTATCCTAGAAAATTATTTTAATTCATTAAAAGTCTCAAATTATATTTATTTGGGTATTTATAATATCAATTATTTTAAATTTTCACTATTATGGTAATTACTACATCATCATTGTGTCATAAATAAATTAAATTATTTTGTCTCTAAAAATAATAAATAAAATATAATTATGTAGGAAATCTTTTTATATTTCTAATTAATATTTACAATCAAAAATCCAACATATATAACCCTATGTAAAAATTGTTTTTCTAAAAGATATATGCTTGTGTCATTTTTGTATTCATTTTAACTTAATTAAAATTAAGTGTCCCTATCACCTACAAGTGGCACCATGGGGTCCCCAAATCTACCCAAAGATTCCTATGGTATAACATGTATCAACAAATAAGGTTAGGACATGTTTTAAGGTAATTTTTTATTATTATAATATTATTTTTAACCCTTATTTACTGGATTTACCCTTAACCATGGTAAATAAAATATTTACCAAAGTAATTATTCAAAATGTCTAAAAATAAAAGTTACCAATTTAAACAATTTTAACATCCTGATTCCAAATATGGAATCCATTTCTCAAAATTCAAAGCACAGAAGTGGCAGAAATTAATTTAAAATTAATTCCCGTTGTTAAAACAAAAAGAGTGTTTTTAAGAGGTAATAACTATCAAAAGATTGTCACTTATTTATGTCCGGTTTAATTGTAAAATTATGTCCAATGACAAAAATTATATTAAATGGTAAAAATATATTCTAAATATACTTTAAAACCTCTCAAATTCAAAATTTATCACTCTTAATTATTTTGATTAAAAAATTAGTTTTTAATTTAAAATTTAGTAATTTTCACTATTCATCAAAATATTAAAGTTATCCAAAAAGTACCAAAATTTCACCTTAGGCTAAATTCGATATTAAAAATCCAAAAATGAAGTCCATTTTGAGATATAAAATTTCAAAAAGTAGGTATTACTATTCATAATGGCTAGTTTGATCGGTTGTGGTGTGTGTTAAAACTCGAAGTTTCGTACAACACACGCTACTGTATTATTCAAAGGAAAGCGTACCGTGGAAGATTGGGAAGTTTTATTTTAAATTTTTGATGTCCCCATTTAGTCAAAAATTTTAAAATATTGTATTTAAAAAGGGTTCACTATTAAAAGTTGATAAAAGTGCAATACTGAAAATGAATTTGTTCTTGTATTATGTCAAAGAAACTCATAATATGGATTCTAAAAATATAAGGATATATTAGTTTAAAATTTAGTTAATACTATTCATAACCGCTTTTGAATGTCTTTTCTGGTAAGTCATGGTGCGATTGAACACAATGTTGCGTGTAGTGCAAGTTATAGAATTATTTTGAAGAAATAACACACTATGAAATCTTGGGGTGTTACAATAATGATACTTAGAAAAATTATGGGAGGTTACATTTTAAACCAAAGATAGGTGGTTCCATGATAAACCAAGTATGGGTTGTTACATTATAACCTCCAATTCAATGTGAATGGAAGTCATCCGTATGACTATTCCATTTATTAGAATGACATGTGTGGATATCGATCGTATGATTATTCTATTCAAGAATGATTATGTTTAAAATTACATTTATCTATTATGTATAATTTGTATTAGTTTTTTTAATCATTTAGTTATAAAATTGGTATATAATGAGATTATATTTAGTGAATAGTATATAATAATACATAAATGTGAAATTGATTACATTATAATAACATATGCATTGTTCAGATGTTTTCCCAAGGTTAATATGTTTCATTATTTGTGAATCCATTACTGATCTTTTTATGAAGATACCATGTGTTTAATTGATTTGAATAGGACTTTAAAACAGAATAAATTAATTTTTGGGAAGAAGGAAAGGTTATGATGGTTAAAAATGAACTGAAACCAGATATTTGGAAATGTTTTTGTTTAATGAAAAAAATTATAGTGAGTATATATGACCACCTTACTCATTATTACACTCTAAAAGATGATTTATAACATAAATTTAACTTGATAAAACATAGAATATCGAGAAGTGTAGTGTCTTTGGGGCTTAGGATAATTACATAACAAAATAAAACATGAAATACATCATCTTTATTGAAGACTTCTTTTACATGACCACTAAATTCCCTTATACTTAGCATTGCATAGGATAACCTAAGGACATGCATAAGAAAAGGGTGAGCTATAAAGTCCAGTGAGGGAATAAACATGGAATAACATGAGGAATACAATACATATTATACAATAGACTTATCAATGGGGAACAAGAGCAACTTGAACATAAATGTATGACAAAGAATGATAATTATAACATGTAAATGTGGCAACAACACTAAACACATAATTAGCATGAGCCAAGGCCCACTACACATAGAGCATGGGTAAACCATCATTGCACATAAAGCATGATTAAACCCTTGTTGCACTTAAATTAGAATGAGTCATCACTCATTTCACCAGACATATCATGATACTATACTTTACCCAATTCATTGGAGCGCTATTAGGGCACACCATTCTTAAACATTTAATTTCATGCATAAGTGTGCCACATGGATCACACAACATAGAATAAATAATTATGACATATTCCATTATAAATGGATGTGGAATACATACATGAATCTTTATAATCAATAATTAAATGTGCATAAATTTGATTACCCTTGATATATAAACTAGCATATTATTCACTACACAATGACATTGGCTTAAAAAATCATTGTGCACTTTCGGCATCATAATGGAAGGATGTAATAATTCAAAAAAAATGGTTGATGAGAGGGAAATGTGTGTTTCATAATATTTACATGAAATTGAAAGTAAGGGGGTCATATAGATACAAGTACCAACAAATTTAATGGAATTTTGATGCATAATACAAAATAATTACGTGGATGTAAAAGAGGAGATAAAAATCTCTCATGAAATTTCTAAAAGGTAACAAGTGTACATGGGAGGAATTAATGAGAGAGAAAGGGGAATCCCATTATCCAAACATAAATAGGTCAGTATGGTGGAGGTGCAAAATCATACCCCAACATTTGTAATTTAAAACAAAATGGCATAAAAACCTAATTAAAATAGGACAAAAATGATAAAGGAAGAAATCCCATAATTGGAAGTGTGTTCCCATATTCTAGGTAGAGGCTTGAGAGATGCTTCTTGGGAGATTGGGGAACCTTGGTATGATTCTAGATATAGGAGGGAATGGGTGGGTTGAACCCCAAAGGCTTTGAGTGAAGAGGAAGTGGGAGCTTGGGTGGGTTTATATAAGAAATGAGAGGGAATTCATTATTATTCAGGTTTGGGACACCACACATTAAACTAATAAAAAACACAAACCAGACCATGGTTTTTGCCCATGGATTTTTCCAAATGGGAGTGGAAAGCATTATTTTATGAGGCCAATTTACGAACTTCTAAAAATAATAGGGTTGCTTTTGTGGAGGTCAATCACATTCTCAAGGAAAACAATTTAAAAAGGAAAAATGTTTTACAAGTCTTGTAGGATCCACTAAAGATTTTTAAAATAAATCAATCAAATATTAAATAAAATTATTTTAATTATAAAAAATATAATTTCCAAACAAATGGATTATAGTATTTAATTACATCACCATTCGGTCATTATGATGTCATAAAATACATTATATTTTTAAACGGTATTTAATTTTTATCATAAAATTTGACTATCCCATAAAATTATGAAAAACTCACCGTTGGATAATTTTGATGTAATGATTACAAAAATAATATTAATTTGATCAAAATAATTTTCTAAATATTTGAATTCTTTTATAATAAAAACCTACATTTATAAAAAATTCATGGGTTTTGAAAAAAAAACTTTCAAACCATAATAAAAATTAAAATTGAATTTATATTATTATAAGATAATTTATATTTAATAAAATAAAATTTGATAATAATAATAATAATATTTTATGAAAATATTATTTGATTCAAAAATCCATTAATTCATCAAAATAGATTTCCTAGTTGAATATAAACAAAAAATAATATTTGTTTTTTAAAAACTATTTTCAAAGTAACTCTAATAAAATGAATGCTCATTCTTTTAAAAAAATTAATTTACGTAGTTCTAGTGCTAGTATCATGTTTCATAACCCCTTATAACACCCTAATAAGACCAAAGGTTATGGCGTGCGATGGTGACATACTCTTGTGGTGGCTCGGATAACATCGCTCGAGTTGTAATCTCTATTAGCTTCCACTTATCTCATAGTCGGTTCTGCTCAAGCTAAATGTGATCAAGCTCAGCTTGGGATTAGTCAAGATCTAAGAACAATGAGTCCAACTCCTTTCTGAACTCTGGAAAATGGGCTTTGTATAGGGAAATTATACTATATGAGGCTATCACTTCCTTTGTATGAGTAAATTGGAATGGTTAAAGAACTATATTTATATTATTCTTATGATCACTGTTCAATGGCTATATAAGCAAAGGTCACAATTAATAACGGTATTTTAAAATCCAGAAACATAAAACCAATGAATTTTACATTTTATATAACAATAATAAAACATTTAATTAGATCCAGAATAACTTCCACTAATGAATGTTTGGGTCATTACTATATTCTCCACATAAGAAATTTTTCCCTCATAATTTCTTTTTCCAACACTAAAACAGATATGGGTAACTTTGCTTCATCACTTCCTCCAATCCCCATGTCGGTTCTTCAAACATGTTTTTTCAACACAACACCTTGATGAGGGGCATTGTCTTATTTTGTAGAATTATTTCTCTATGATCTAATATCTTCATTGTTTGATCCTCATAAAAAAGATCATCCCTTAACTGTACTACATATGAAGAGAGTACATGTGAAGGTTCTGGTATGTACTTCCTTAAGAAGAATACAAGAAATAAATCACGTACATAGGCCATGGTTGGTGCATGGGCTAGTTGATAAGCCATAGCCCTGACACGATCCAGAATCTCGAAGGGGCCGATGTACCTAAGTCTTAACCTCCCCTTCTTTCCAAACCTCTTGTCCTTGCTCCACAGAGACATGCATAGAAATAACATGTCTCCAACTTTAATCTCATGTTCTCGTCGATGGTTTCTGCATAACTATTCGGTTGGCTATGAATTTCCTTGTTATGCTGCTGAATGGTTTTCACCTTCACTACCATTTCTTTGACCATTTCTAGTCCTAGTAGCTTTCAATCACCAACTACATTGCATCATGCAAGTGTTATATACCTATTTCCATATGGGACTTCATAAGGATACTTTCAGATGCTCAAGTGGAAACTGTTATTGTAGGAGAATTATAGCAGTGGAAGATGTTGGTCCCACCCTCCTTTGAAGTTTATAAAAATGATCTTAATATATCCTTCAGTCTCTTAATAGTTCACTTTTATTTTCCATCAGTTTTAGGATGATAAACTATACTAATGTTCAATTGAGTATCCAGATCATGTTGAAGACTCTTCCAAAACATAGAGATGAATATTGGGTCTCGATTGGATACATGGAGCCCTACCACTTCCCTGATATATATATATTTTCTGGTTGATCTAATAAAAAATCCTCCCAAATTACAACTAAGTGTGAAGAATTTGTTAGGCGTTCCACAACAACCCAGATTTCATTGTTTCCTTTGGATTCCTTTAGAAGTACGATGACAGTGTCCATGGTGATGTTCTCCCATTTCCATGCTGGCATGGGAAATGGTTTCATCATCCCCTGAGACTTATGCCTCTCTGCCTTCAGTTGCTGACACACCTAGCACATTGATGAATACTTAGTGATCTCCTTATTCATATTATCCCACCAATTATTCTATTGGAGATCTTGATACATCATTGTGTTTCTTGGGTGAATAGAGAAATTTATACTCTGTGCATCATCCTAAAGTTCCTTCATTAGCTCCGGACTTGACCGAACACATAGTATTCTCGCAAATCTCACAATTCCTTTTACATTAACATTGAACAACGAGGATTTGTTTTTTTATAGCTTCTAATTTCTTCTGAATTCCCACATTATCCTTTTCAGCATCCTCTAACCTTTCTCAAAGATATGGTTGAGCAATCATTTGTGAAAGGATTGATGATGTTCCCTTCATTATGATTCACTTGTCTATCTTCATCAAATCTACGAATATTGGATCATTTTCAATTCTCATCAATTATAGAATAGATGGGTCCTCTCTACTTAGTTCATCCTTCATCTTGTTCACATTCCAAGGGTTATAATGGATTGAGAAGTCATAGTCTTTGATCATCTCAATCCTTCTTCATTGGTGGATATTCAACTCTTTCTGTGTGAATATATACTTTAGGATATTGTGGTCCTTATATATTTCACACTTATCCCCAAAGAGATAATGCTTCCAAATTATTAAATTGAAGATCACCGTAACCAACCCAAAATCATGTGATGGATAATTCTTCTAATGAACGTTCAATTTCCTTGAAGCATCAGCAATGACTTTGTCATTTTGCATCAACACACAGCCCAAGACCTTATTTGAAACATCACTGAATACCCCAAAATGTTTTCCACTTGTGGGTAAAGTGAGCCCAGGTGCAGTGATAAGCCTCATTTCAACTCCTTAAAGCTTTCTTCACATTTATCACCCCAAGATAACTTTACACCCTTTCGAGTTATCTTGGTAAGAGGGTTGTACAATTGTGAGGAATATCTCAAAAATTGTCGATAATATCCATCTAACCTCAAGAATCTATAGATATTTGTTACCGATGTTCGCCTCGACCATCCCTCTATTGTATTTTTCATAGATGGATCCACAGATATCCTATTTCTTGTGATTATATGGCCCATGAATGATACCTCCTTCAACCAAAACTCACACTTCCAATACTTTGTATAGATCTTCTCCATTTGCAAGGTCACTAGTACAGTTCTTAGATGCTCCTCATTATCCTCCATGATTTTTGAGTATATTAGAATAACATCTATATTGACTACCATAAATTTGTCGATGTAATATCTAAATACTATATTCATCATGTTCTGGAAGATTGATAGAGTAGTATTGATTCCGAAAGGTGTTACTATGAATTCATAGTGCCCATACCTTGTACGAAAAACAGTCATGGGAATATCTTCTGTCTTCAACCTTACTTTATAATATCCCAACCGCAAATCTACCTTGAAAAAGTATTGTGCTCCAAATAGCTGATCAAACATGTCATCAATTCATGGGAATGGATACTTGTTATTTATCATGATTTTGTTAAGATCACGATAACCGATGAAAAGGCACATTGACCCACCCTTCTTCTTGATGAAGAGGACTGGTGCACCCCATGGTGAAGCACTTAGGTGTATAAACCCTTTATCTAGTTTCTCATGTAGTTGATTATTCATCTCCTCACGCTCCACAACAGCCATTCTATACGAATTCATTGATATTGGAAACTCCCAAAGTATAAGGTCAATTGATAATTCAACATATATTATAGGAGGAAAGCCAGGAAATTCCTTGGGAAATAATTCAGCAAATTCTGGCACAATAGGTATGAATTCAATGATGGTTGCCTCCTTAGACTCAATCATCTAAGCCAGATATGCATGCTCATTGAGCAGTAATATCCATGCTTGTGATGATAGAGATAAAGAAGATTCTTCTTCCTCCTTGAACTTGTACAAAATCAGGGGTCGATTCTCCATATGGATAGTGATGTCACTCTCACTGAAATTTATATTGGCACTAAATAAATAAAACCAATCCATGCCAATAATTGCATCAAATTCCACCAGATGGAGTATGACAAGGTTAATCGGGAAGATCAATCCACCGATTAAGATAGGGGAGGAGTTATATTCATGGGATGTAATTATTTCCCCATTTGGCATACTCATTGAAATCATTACTTTGATTATTTGTGATGGTGTATGGATTGTTCTACTAAACTTTTGGGATATAAAAGAATGTATAGAACCTAAATCAAAAAGTACACTCGCTATTCTTTAATTAATAACCAGCATACCTATCACCACATAGATATTTGAAACTCTAGTTATATTGCGTTTAGATATAAGTAGAAACCCCAAATGATGAGTGCTCTTGACACATGGTAGCTTCGCGTTATTGGTATGGATGTAGAACCCGATGATCTCAATAAGACTTCTATATTGGATGAGTTCTTATAGACCGAACTAGTATCAATGTGGCATATTGAGATAATGTATCATGATTAATAGGGTGTTTCACATGATGCTAATGCCTTTTTTGGATATTTTTGGGGATACACTCTTATACATTGTTTTTATCCTCAAACTTATTTTTATCTCATGGAATAATTATTGGATTGTATCTATATTATTATACCTCATTAATATTTTGGTTCATGAAGTGTTTTAGTTGATTGCGTGTAGTGTTATATATTACATTCAAATTGATTTTAAATTGATTTACAAATTTTGGTTAGAAGGTAAAGGTTCAATTTTATATTAAGTAGGTTTTATGAAAGTATTTTTAATGAATTTTTTATATGACAAAATGGGATTATAGAGGATGTTTTTAGAAAGTGGAATATATATATGTATTTGGTTTTGTTTTAAAGATTATAAATTTTCTCCTTATATTTTTTATAAATTCATTTCTATTGGGTCACTTCTACCATAGTTTGATTTTAAAAGGGATGAAATTTTAAAAATGTGAGTGTGACATGTTTTCTGGTTCCCCTTTCTTTTTACTCATGAAAAACTTTTTTATACATCATGTTTTAACTAGTAAATTATATATTTTATTAGGATGATAATTTTATAAACCCCTTGATGAGATTACTAGGAATGTTTAGATCAAACCCTGTATATGCACCGTTTAAAGGGTGCATATGAAGCTCTTGTGTTTCTATTACTTGTTTCCAGTTTTTCATTAGTTATTTGGTTTGCCACCGAAAACCTTTGGCTTAGGGAATTGATTTTCAAGATTCCCTAGTTCATTGCAGTTGAAGCAATGAATAATGTGTTGAGAGTTGAACGAAGTGTTCCTCTCCACTATAGCAGAATTATGTTTTTATTATTGGCGATTGATGGCTAGGTTCCCTATTCTTCCACACCTCAACCATTTAATCGTCCCCTTCAATCAATTTCTGGGGTGCATCTCTTTGCACCTTTGGTAAGAATGGTGCTGGATTTTCTTAACACTGATGTATTTATGCACCAGACTACAAAAATTGAAGTCCACCTTATGCTTCTTATCTCCATGATACACCTGAGGTTCACCGATATCCATTTTAACCTTGATGGCACATCAGGAAATTTACTCATAGCTTCCAAATTTGTGAATCTCCAGAGCCTTCCAAAGGCTAGGTTTCAGCCTACCAAAGAAGTGGTCAACCTTGCATTCAATGGTATTGAATTAGCTGAAAGCTTATCATGCATTAATTTTGAAGTTTTCCTCATACACACTGATAGATTCCTCATCTTTTTTGCTTTATGGAAAGGAAGCCCCTTTCTATATTAATCTAGAGGGTGCTTGGAAAATATTTATCAAATAACATCTTCCATAATTCCATCCATTCTATTGCATCGATCTACTCCTCAGGCATTGTATTTTTAATCAATGTCAACCATTGATTGGCTTTACCCTCTATATGATATGAAGCCAGAAGAACCTTATCCTGTTTAGAACATTGATGGATAGAGAATATCTTTTCAATGGAGTTGATCCATTGTTCAGCGACTGAGGGATTTGACGATTAATTAATAGTAGGAAGTCATTGTATCATGATTCTCTCAATAGTGACTTGTTATTTATTGGGGGGGGTTGCATGTTCCTCTTGACCCATGTTTCTATTAAATTCTTGATCTAACTGAGATATTATCATAAAAAAATTCGTCATTCCTACTCCTATTGGATTACGCATCTCATTAGAAAAGTCATCCCATTGGTCTTCACATCGGTTGTTATCCCGAGTCCTCATATTTCCGGACATTGGCTGGAATAAAAGGAATGTGAGGGGTAACACATAAAGGGTAATCCAAAAACAAATGACATATAAATATATTTTTTTACAGAACTTATTAATCTATAGGCTTCAATCTTTGTTATCCATGATCTACTATCTAATATATATTATTAGGGGAATTTTTTTTATTCCCTTACAAATGGTTCATACTAAGCTTGTGAATTTACCAAAGAAAATCCCATGGGAGTGTCATAACAAAGAGTGCAGCAAGGCCTATTATTGTGTACGAGGATATCCAGGGACAAGCCCAAAACTCCTTGTCGGGGTTTTCACCTCTACGTATATCTGTTCCAGAGCTGTCTCTACCGTCCCGTATCTAGACAAGGATGTATTTTCTTGATAAACCACTTATTCAATACCCACAAAAGCATAGGGTTGTTTTCATTATAAATAGTCTTTTCTCTATGTCTTCAATAGTGTTTTCCAATCCCAATCCCCAAAAATAACTAAATCTATCCTTTGATACCAACTATGACAACCCTTCTCTTTATTATACGGAAAAACATGATTTATTACATAAAAATCACATCATTGAACATAGAAGATCAATAGGTCTAGTGTATTTGGGGCTTAGGATCATTAAATAACAACTTAAGACATGAAATACAACATCTTTATTGAAAAATTCATTTACATGACCACTACATTCTCTCATACATAACATTACATGGGATAACCTGAGGACATGCATAATAAAAGGGTGAGCTATAAACCCCAATATGGGAATAGCCATGGAATAACATGAGAAATACAATTAATGTTATAAAATAGAAATATAAATGGAGAAATATAGAAGCATGAACATAAAGGTATGATACTGCATGATAATTATAACATAGATATTTGGAAACAATAGTAAACATAGAATTTGAATGAGCCAAGGCTCATTGCACAAGGAGCATGAGTAAACTCTCATTGCACATTAATCCTGAGTAAACCCTTTTTAAAAATTAATTTGCATGAGTCAACACATATTGAATATGAATTATCATAATATTATACTTTACCCAATGCATTGGAGTTCTTTCAGGGCCCACCCTTCTTAAAAATTTCATTTTATTCATAAGGTTTCCACATGGATCATAAAACATAGAATCAATCATAATCACTTACTCCATGGTAAAGGGATGTCAAATACATACATTATATTTCATAATCAATATGAAAATGTCCTTAAATATGAATACCTTTGATAGTGAAATGGGCATGGTATTCACTACACAATGACATTGGCTTGAAAAAGCGTTTCTCAATTTTTGTTGCAAAATAGCGTGACATAAGATTTCATAGAAAATGGTTGATGAGATAGAATGGGGTGTCTAATAATATTTACATGAAATTTAAATTTAGGGGGTCATATAGATACATGTCCCTATAAACATAATGGAATTTAGATGCATAATACAAAAGAATTACTTGGATGTAAAAGAGGAGAGAGAAATCCCTCATGGAATTTCAGCATGGTAATAGTTATACATGGGAGGCATTAATGAGAGAGAAATGGGTATCATATAAATCAAACATAAAGAGGGACGCATTAGGGAGGTTGAAAATCATACCCAAACAATTTTAATTGAAATAAAAATGCAATAACAACTTAATAAAAATTGGACAAAAATGAGAAAGGAAGAAATCTATTAATTTGATGTGTGTTCCCAAAAGCGTAGGAGAGGATTTAGAGAAACTTCTTGGGAGATTGTAGAACCTTGGTAGAATTATAGACCTAGGATGTATGGTTTTGGATAAACTCAAAAAGAATTTATTGATGAGTATGAGGGATCTTGGATGAGTTTATATAGGAACAGAGAGGGAATTATTTATTATTTAGGATTGGGACACCACCCATTAAACTAATGAAAACCATAGAGAAAACCATGGGTTTTTACTATGTATTTTTATAATGTGGAGTGGAAAAAAATATATTATGATTCAAATGAAATAATGTTTTAAATTAATAGGTTTCCTTATGTGGAGGTGAGTCGTACTCACAAGGAAAACAATTCAAAAAGACAAAATGTTTTATAAGTCTTGGAGGGTCCAATAATAATTTGTAAAACAAATAAAAAAATTTAATATCACATTATTTTATTGATAAAACATATATTGTCCGAACATAATGTTTTTAGTATTTTATTAAATCACTACTGGGTCATTATGATGTCATAAATCACATTATATATTTAAACGGTATTTAATTTTTACCCAAAAATTCGACTGTCTCAGAAAATTATGAAAAATTCACCGTTGGATAATTTCGACGTCCTGATTTCAAAAATAACATTTCTTTTATTTAAATAATTTTTTAAATATGTAAATTTTTTCATTTAAAATATAAAAAAACATTTATAAAAAATTCATGGGTTTTGACAAAAATAGCTTTCAAACCATAATAAAAAATACAATTTCATTCATAAAATTATACGATAATTTATATTTAATAAAACGTAGTTTGATAATAATAATAATAATAATATTATTATTTTATTAGAATATTATTTAATTTAAAAATCTATAAATTAATCAAAATAGATTTCATAGAGTAATATTAACCAAAAATACTATATGTGCTTTAAAAACAATTTAAAAAGTAAAAATAATTAAATTATTGGACAATATTTATACAAAAATAATTTACATAGTCATAGTTCTAGGGTCTTGTTACATAAACCCTTATAAAACCTGCATAAGACCGATGGGTAAGGTGTGCGATGACGACATACTCTTGGTGTGGCCCAGATTACATCGCTCGGGTGGTAATCTATATTAACTTCCACTTCTCCCATAATCGGATCCACTCAATAATAATGTGTTCGAGCTCGGAATGGGATTGGTAAAGATCGCATCCCAATGACGCCACCTACTTTCCGAGCTCGGATAAATTGTATTCGTATGGGGAAAGTATACTAGATGAGGCTATCACTTCCTTTATCTGAGTAAATTTGATTTCTTAAAGACTTATATATATAATAATCATGTGATCCCAGTTCAACATCTATATTTTCATCAATAATAATTCATAAAGGTATTTCAAAATCCATAAACATAAAACCAACGAAGCTCACATTTTATATAACCATAGTATGACATTTAATTAGATCAAAAAGAATTTCTATTAATGAACGTTTGGGTCGTTACAGTATAAGTGACAATGTTGTAATATATAAGTTTTTATGTAGTAGTATATCCTAATTATCTAAATCTATAAACATGAAAATATCAACTATGTGAATCAATGTCGATGTAACGCCCCGACCCCAGTTACCCAGATTCGGTGCATTATTACGTAAAATTTGTTGTACCTCTCGTTCCCCTCGTTGTTTGATTTTCATGATCACAATCACCTTTTTATTTGTCTAATATTGTTTGAAGTGTTTTTGAATGATAGGCACAAGGTTGCCAAGAAAATGGCTCAAGAAAGAATCAAGAAGTGGACTGAAATTCAGTCCACCGGCCAACCGGTGTGATAGCACCGGCCAGCCGGTGGACCTGGCAGAGGCATTGCCCACTGCCAGGTTCCACCGGTCAGCCGGTGGCACCCAGCAGAACAGTGTTTGCTACTGTATTTCCACCAGCCAACCGGTGGCCTCACCACCGGCCAGCCGGTGGAGTCTGGACAGAAGCATCAACCATTCTCCAAGGCACCGGCCAGCCGGTGGGATTGTACTGGCCAGCCGGTGGAGCCAGTCAAACTAGCCGTTGCAGTTTGACCAGGCTGTCCCACTTGGCTCCCAACGGCTCTTTAAGCCTCCCCAACGGCTCCGAAGACTCCCCAAGGGTTCCATGCCTATAAATAAAGTCCAAGGAAGCCCCGGACACCTACCGGATCATATACAAAGCCACCGTACACATTTTCCATCTTTGGCGTACCTCCGGCGGACTTCCTCAAAGAAACCTCAACTTGCTCCAACAACTTCCACATCCAAGGAGCTCCTTCAAAGAAGCTTGGAAGCGGCCTTCAACATCTCCAATCAATCAAAGGCGCCCAAGACTTCCTCAAATACGGTTTTTATTGTTTATTTATTTTGAGCCTTAAAATTGGGTTTGCGCCTACAAACCCCAACCTTTTCTCTATCCTCCCTTTCTTTTGGGTTTCACATCACCACTAAGGTGTGAAGAGGTTGTCAAGCTTTCCTTTAAATAGCTTGAGACATAGGTGAGCTATCCTTCACCTGTAAGAAGGATAGTGGGTTCTTTCTAAACCATTAAAAGCAAGTGGGTTCTTGCTCAACCACCAAAAGCAAGCTGTAATAGGTTCTAGTGCTACCTCAAAGCCTAGTGGGTTTCTTGCTAAAACCATTGAAAAGAAAGCGGTAGGAATCTCTCAACGGTTGAGTTGGGAGCGCAGACGTAGGCCGGGTGTTGGCCGAACTCCGTTATCAATTCCTTGTGTGATTGCCTTCTTTATTTCCGCTGTATTTTTAACTCTGATTTTAAATTGTTAATCATTTTTTAAAAGGCAATTCACCCCCCTCTTTCCATCAATTCCCTTGGTTTTTTTCCGACCCAAAAATTGGTATCAGAGCGGTAATTTGAGTAATACCTTAAACGGTTTCAAATTCAAAGATCCATTGTGATGGCATCTACCTCTTTCGCCCCCGAGGGTTACTCTTTGGGTCGGGCTCCGTTTTTTGATGGGTCCGACTATAATTATTGGAAAACCCGCATGACCACCTTTTTAAGAAGCATATGATATCCTATTTACAAAATTGTCATGCAAGGTTATACTTTGTCTACCCCCGACGAATCCAAATGGACCCCCGCCGATATTAAGAATTTTGAGCTTGATGGAAAAGCCATGAATGCTCTCCATTGCGGCTTAGATATAAATGAGTTCAATCGAGTGTCTACTTGCACCTCCTCACATGAAATTTGGAAACTTTTAGAAGTAACTCATGAGGGCACTAACAAAGTTAAGGATACTCGGTTAGACATGTATAGACAAGATTTTGAAAGCTTTACTATGCATCCTTCCGAATCTATTACCGATATGTTTACATGCTTCACTGACATTTACAATGGAAGGAAATCTCTTGGTGATGATGTTTCAGCCAAGATGATGGTCAAGAAGATCTTACGGGTCCTTCCGAGGTCATGGGCACCTAAGGTGACGACGATCCAAGAAGCTAAGGACGTCAAAAATATGCCGGTAGAGGAGATCATCAGATCTCTCATGACGTACGAGATCACGATGAGGAGGCAAGCTCAAAAGGAGGGCACACCAATCAAGACACCAAAGAACATCGCCCTGAAGGTAAAAAAAGAAGTAAGCTCCTCCTCCTCATCATCATCTTCATCTTCTTCATCATCAAGCGGCGACTCGGAAATGGAGAATCTCGCCCGCCAAATGCACAAATTTATGAAGAAGCACAAGAAGAAGAAGAAATCTCGCAAGGCGCGAAAGCAAGAACCGACCACAAGATCTGAGCCCAAGGTAAAATGCTACGGGTGCGGCGAAAAGGGCCATTACAAGCCCGATTGCCCACTCAACAAAAAACGGGCCACGCAAAACGAAAAAGGAAAGAAAAAGGTCCTCAAGGCGACATGGAGTGACACCTCATCATCCTCCTCCTCCTCCTCCTCAAGCGACCAAGGTACAAAATGCCTAATGGCATTCCATGAGGTAACATCTTCCGACTCCTCCTCTTGTTCTTCAAATTCCAATTCTTTAAATCATCTATCTTATGAAGAACTCTCACACGCTAGAGACTAACTAGAAAATGGGTTTCATGGGCTTTCTTCAAAATTCGTTGCTTTGAAAAAGAATTTCAAAAAAATCTCTTCCGAAAAAGAACAACTTCTCAAAGAGAAGGAAGAGTTGACCCTTAAAATCCAAAATTTTCCAAATGTTGATTCCATGGAATCAACCATCAAAGACCTAAGGGAGACCCTAGCTAAGTTCACCCAAGGGGAACAAAATTTGAACAATCTCCTAGGTTCCCAACGAATATCTAGAACCACCCATGGACTTGGCTACAACAACCAAGCTTCCTCATCCCATGCTCCAACTGTTTTTGTAAGGGGGAGCTCTAGTTTTAAATTTTGTAATTATTGTAAGAAGCCCGGGCACCTCATTTACGAGTGTGATTGCAAAAATGCCCGGTACGGCCAACCCAAGTCTATTTTTTATTCGGATGAGTTTTATAGGATAAGACCCGCCATGAGACAAGTATAGATTGAAAAATCCCTTCTAGCGAGTCTCTCCGGGCCCAAAATTGTCTCTTTTCAAAATCCCTCTCCCCGGTGATTTTTTGTTTTATTTAGGGGGAGTTAGGATCTTTTAAGCCTTTTTGTGTATTCAAAATTTTTCTCAACACTTGGTATCAAAACTCTCAATTTCAAAAATTTCATTTGGTTTCAAATTTCAAATTTCAATTGGTTTTTGATTCAAAACTTTCAATTCAAACTGTTATTCAAATTTTCATTTCAATTTCCAAAATTTCAATTGATTTTCAAATCTCAAATCTTGTTTTTCAAATCTCTTTTCCCTCAATCAAGTTTTATGCCCCATTCTATTTTGATAATCACAAAGGGGGAGAAATTTCTTGATTGATTGGGGGAGAAACCTTTTGATCATGCTTAGCATTTATTTTCAATCTATTAAAAGCATGCCTTTAATTTATGTTTTTACTTTAATTGTTTTGGTGATTGTGATCATCAAAATAGGGGGAGATTGTTGTACCTCTCGTTCCCCTCGTTGTTTGATTTTAATGATCACAATCACCTTTTTATTTGTCTAATATTGTTTGAAGTGTTTTTGAATGATAGGCACAAGGTTGCCAAGAAAATGGCTCAAGAAAGAATCAAGAAGTGGACTGAAATTCAGTCCACCGGCCAAACCATTAAAAGCAAGTGGGTTCTTGCTCAACCACCAAAAGCAAGCTGTAATAGGTTCTAGTGCTACCTCAAAGCCTAGTGGGTTTCTTGCTAAAACCATTGAAAAGCAAGCGGTAGGAATCTCTCAACGGTTGAGTTGGGAGCGGAGACGTAGGCCGGGTGTTGGCCGAACTCCGTTATCAATTTCTTGTGTGATTGCCTTCTTTATTTCCGCTGCATTTTTAACTCTGATTTTAAATTGTTAATCATTTTTTTAAAAGGCAATTCACCCCCCTCTTACCATCAATTCCCTTGGTTTTCTTCCGACCCAACAAAATTGGCATGATCACAAAAGATCAGGTCTCGAAAGACATATTAGTTTAGTAGCCTTGGAAACACTACATACATTCATAAATGTTACATTACATAATAAAGTGAAAAACTACAATAACATGGTCTCCATAGTCCACACTCATATCCCCTTCTGACTATCCCTGCAGGTCATTCATAAAATACTTCTTCATATCCTGGAAAAATTAAAACATTGAAAGGGGTGAGCTCAGATGCTCAGTAAGGATAACAATATAGCAGAAACTTTGATAAATAAACATAAACATTTAAGGCAATGTATAACTGAAACAAAAGCCTTTTAAACTTGAACTTCAGCATAATGTGGAAAAATAAAATGAAATAACACCATTTAATTATTCACATGGATATTCTACTAGTCGAATAATCACATGAAATATCAATAACCACTTTCATAATGATGGAATGCATAATGCCAGACTATCATAACCACATAGCCAATGCCTCGTGCCAAGACTACAAATAAGGTTTTGTCAAGACCACGTGTCAAGACACTAGTTTGTCTCATGAGACCTACCGATGGATTGAGGAGCTATAGCGGGCTCCACCCGTCACTTATTAAGTCCAATTAATTCCTTATACGAAATGTTTTAAACATATCATAAACCATAACATAATCTTATCACATAAAACATGCATAAAGGAAACATAACATTTCCACATTTCAATCACAAGATATCAATACAACAAATTGATATAATAAAAATATTATCAAAACAATTTTTAATAAAAAAATAAAATTAAAGTAAAACATGGTATTTTTTTCATTTTAAAAAAGTTATGGCTTGTAGAGGAAGCTGAAACTCAAATAATTGTCATGGCGGCAGAGAAGTCGTTGTCGCCGCATACGTCCGACAAAAATCATTCCTTTTTGTCGTTTAGTAAAACGCTTCGTATAAAAAAGATTTCTTTTGAATAAACATAAAATTGAAAGGGGTTTATACACCATATAAAAGAAAGTTGTGCATAAAACAAAATATTCCTCAATGAAAGAAGATTGAGACGAAGTCCCTTACCTCGTGTTCGACTTGACTCGACCGTTCTTTAACCTCCTTAAAATCGGGTAAATCTTATTGATTGAGACAAAGGATTACTTGGGAAGACTTCTGCCCAAAATGAGGCTTCTATAAGTAAGATAGGGAAGTTGAGAGAGTATTTGGGAATAGTTTGGTTGAGCCAAATGGCTTTGATGGTGTGAATAAGGTGGTAGAGGTGGGGGACTTTTATAATAAGAGAGGAGGGGCACTCTTGGATAGTAATGAAATGTTACATTATTATATAATGCGTTTCAGATTTTAAAGGTCCCAAAATTATATATTTCTTGGATATGGTGATAAGGGTTCGAAATATACTCATCCAATAGGTTTTTTACAAGTTTAAGTCTTATATTTTACATTATATTTTCATTTTATTTAAATTGTTAATTAATGAGGTAATCGCTGCATCATCATGGTGTCATAAAAAATTTGACTTATTTAATGTCTAAAAATTATGAAAAAAATTTCATTATGTAGGAAATCGTTTTAGATTTCCAATGAATATTTATAGTCTAAAATTTCACTTATATAACCCCATGCAATAATTGTTTTAGTAAAACAACACATGTTTGTGACAATTTTATTTTTACTTTAAATAAAAAGTTATTAATGTCATTTTCTTACCCAAGTTGCTCCATCGGGTCCCCATGTTGACCCATGGATTGTTTTGGTCGTCCATGAATCATCCAATAAGGGTAGGACAAGTGTCAAGATATTTTCATATTTTTATAATATCATTTTTACCTTAAATTTCACTAATTACCTTTAATCGTGATCAATAAAACGTAAAAGTAATTATTCACAAAAAATTATTTTCATCTCATTGAACCAAATTTTTATTCCTAATGACATCCATGTATGTCTGATTTTTGAAATTCAATACACAGAAGTTGTTATGTTTCATTTACATGAAAAATTAGTTTTTAAACTACCACTTAGTGGTTTCACTATTCACCAAAATTTGAAGTTTTTCAGAAAAATACCAAAAATTCACACAAAGATATATTTGATACTCATAATTCAAAAATGATGTCTATTTTAAAAAATAAAAAACATATAAGTTGAAATAATTAATTTAATAATTAATTCCCGCTTTCACAACAAATATAGTGTTTTTAAGAAACAATATATATCAAAAGATTGACAATTATTTATGTCCCATTTCAAAGTGAAATTAATTCTAATGACCACCATTGGATAAAATGGTAAAAATATATTATAATTATACTTTAAAACCACAAAATAGTATAATTTATCACTATAAATTATTTTTATTAAAAATGTTGTTTTTTTGTATTTTTTTCTATTCAAAGAAAATTAAAAGTTCTCGGAAAATTAGAAAAAATTCAACTTAGGATAATTTCGATATTCTGAATACAGAAATGAAGTACATTTTGAAATATAAAATTTATATAATTTCAAAAATTGGGTATACTATTCATAACATCTACTTTGGTCGCGGTGTGATTGAACTCGAGGTTGCATACAACACACGCTGCTCTATTATTCAAAGAGAAGCATACCATGGATTCTTGGGGTGTTACATTCTACCCTCCTTCAATAAATTGTGTCCTCTCAATTTGAAACTGTTCTTCAAATATAAAAGGTTGAAAATAGAAAATACATTTCTGGAAAACCCACATAGGAAATAAGGTTAATAGAATTTAGCCTTAATAAAAGGGAAAGGGAAATGAAAAAGTCACCACCAAATTATGATATCGCTTAGGAGAACATTCGTGGAAATTAGAGACATATAATTGGAGGAAAAATGTAAATATTTTTACGGAGTTATTGAGGTCATCAATCAGAAAAAAGTGTAAAATTGAGGGCCTCAAAGTTTTCAATCTATGGTGATTTAAAATATCATCAGTTCAACAAAACATAAGGTATTAGGATAAAACATTTTTTTTAATATCCCTTTCCTAAAGTATAAGTATTAATTTATTCATAGAATAAGAGAGAGGTGTATATATATATACTTGACAAGTAGAGTTTCAACCTTCAACTAATTTCTACCACAAACTCATTTTTCCCTATAAAAGATAACAGAACTAAAAAATATTATATTTATCCTAATCGTACATGGTTCCAAATATCATGACATACCATTTAGATTAGGTATACTATTTTGTAATAACCATGTACTTACTATAGGCTGGTGGTAGGTAATAAAGGCCTGTCGCACTATGGTTGTGGGTTCGATTCCTTCAGATTTGTTCGACGTGACGGGTTATCCCCCAACCTACAGATTTTCCTTTTCCTAAAACAATAGTATTATAATATTCCAAAAATAATCTTCAGAAATTTTTTATCCTTAAACAATACTATCCAAAGTTCAACTTAATCCATTCCAACCTTTATAGTTATCCAAGATACCTATATCTAGACTTTCTCAAAAAGGTCTCTAAATTCCAAAATCAATTTTAACATCCGATTCCCCAAACAAAGTAAAGTTTCTATTATTGTCATATACTAAAAATATGATTACCTTCATCATATTAAATCCTTAATGAAAACAACAGGTACTGTAGTACAGTAATTATATAAATCACATTATTCTTATAACCATAATATAGTTCTTGAGTCCAAAAATACAACAATTATTCCACTTCAACTGTAGTAATAGCATAAGATTGGCCTTGATACCTTGGCCTTTTCTGAGGTATGTTCCCCTGATGCTTAGGACATTCATTTTCATAATGCCCCATTTCCCTACAATTGTAGCATTCAACATTGATAGCCTCATTCTTTCCCTTACAATCATGAGCCTGGTGACCTTTTTCTCCACATTTATAACAAAATCCCATTCCTTTTAGGCAAGTACCGAGGTGATTCTGCCCACAATTATCACATAATGGAAAATCCTTATTTCCCTTTTCCCCTTTATCTTTCTCTTGTTCTACCGTTATCTTCTTCTCTTGATTTCCTTTATTGTCATCAATTTAGAGAATTCCTTTTCTGTCTTGATAGCACACGAGACTATATCTTCATATGATGAGAAATATTATGAGACTAAGGCTTGACCGAGAAACGGTTTTAACCCATCAAAGAAACGATAAATCTTACTTCATGGGTTACATATAAAATCTGCAGCATGCCTCGCTAACCTTGTAAAGTTAGCCTCATACTTTGCGACATTCTCATCCTCCTTTTTTCTCAGACTATGAAATTTCCTTTCCATATCTGCTCGATGGTCATGTGGAAAGTATTTTTCTATGAAAATTTACTTAAACTCCCTCCATTCCATACTTGATACTTCTTCATCTTCCTTTTTGTTTTGAATCAGCGACCACCATTGATCGGTATCTCCAGTGAGGCATTAAACTGCCATGAAAACTTTCTTCCTTTCGCTACTCCCCAAGGCATGAAATATTTTCTCTATGGAGTTTATCAATTTCTCATCTACTAATGGATTTTTACTCCCATTTAATTTTGGTGGTTGTTACCTCATGAAGAGGTCTAACATTGATCCTCCACATTGTGGATCAGGGTGCTCTATACGAGTAAGTTTATTATTCATAACCTGAGTGAGTTGTCCCAGTATGGTGATAAGTTTATCAGCACCAGTTGTATCACCAGCTCCACTATAATTATCTTGAGTCGGAGGGAAATCCCTACATGGAGTGTGTGCATTGATACGGTTTCCATTCCTTTAACTAGGTTCCATTTCTAAAAAATTTTATAAACTAGATTAGTTTATGAATCGAAATAAATAATTCCATACTTGTAAAACACTTAACATAAATTGAACAATTTATGGACATAATCCATAATGATAAAAAAAATTTCTTTGAGAAAGTATATACTCATAAAACCTTCATAATGGTTTTTAAAGAAAATAGGAATTATCCTAAGCATATCCCCTAGGAGTGTCATAACCAAGAGTGCAGCAAGGCCCGTTGTCGTGCACCAGTTCCCTTTCAAGTCTAGCTCAAAGTGGTGTTTTCGGGTTTTACCCCTAGGAACATCTATGCCAGAGCCACCTCTACCTACTCGTATCCAGACAGGGATGTATTTCTCGGAAAACTCACAAAATCTCTATAATACAAAAATTCTAGGAAGTTCTTCTATACTAATCCTCAAAGTCTATCTTAGGGCTATGTGTTCTAATCATAGTTTATCTAAATCTAGCTTCCAAGGGCAGTACTAAAATTCCTCTGATACCAACTGTAACACCCTGACCCCAGTTACCTAGAGTCGGTGCATTATTACGTAACACTGGCATGATCACAAATGATCAAGTCTCGAAAGGACGATTAGTTTAGTAGCCTTGGAAACACTAGATACTTTCATAACCGTTACATTACATCATAAAGTTAAAAACTAAAATAACATGGTCTCCATAGTCCCCACTCGTATCCCCTTCCAACAATCCCTTCAGGTTATTCATAAAATACTTCTTCACATCCTGGAAAAATTAAAACATTGAAAGGGGTGAGGTCAGATGCTCATTATGGATAACAATATAGAGGAAACATTCATAAATAAACATAAAAATTTAAGGTAATGTATAACTGAAACAAAAGCATTTTAAACTTGAACTTGAGCAAAATATGGCAAAATAAATTGAAATAATGCCATTTACTTATTCACATGGATATTCTACTAGTCGAATAATCACATGCAATATTAATAACCACTTTCGTAATGATTGAATGCATAATGCCAGACTATCATAACCACGTAGCTAAGGCCTCGTGCTAATACTACAAATAAGGTTTTGTCAAGGCCTCGTGCCAAGACACTAGTTTGTCTCATGAGACCTACCGATGCATCGAGGAGCTATAACGGGCTCCACCCGTCACTTATTATGTCTAATTAATTCATTATATGAAGAGGTTTAAACATATCATAAACCGTAACAAAATCGTATCACATAAAACATGCATAAAAGGGATATAACATTTCCACATTTCAATCAAAAGATATCAATACAAAAAATTGATATAATAAAAAAATTATCAAAACCATTATCAATACCAAAATAAAAGAGAAGTAAAACATGGTATTTTTTTTCATTTTAAAATAGTTATGGCTTTTAGAGGAAGCTGAAACTCAAATAATTGTCACGGCGGTGGAGAAGTCGTCGTCGCTGCATACGTACGATAAAAAAACATTCCTTTTTATCGTTTAGTAAAATGCTTCGTATAAAAAACATTCCTTTTGAATAAAAGTAAAAGTTAAAGGGGTTTATACACCATATAAAATAATGTTGTTTATAAAACAAAATATGCCTCATTGGAAGGATATTGACATGAAGTCCCTTACCTCGTGTCTGACTTGACTCGGCTGTTCTTTAACCTCCTTAAAACCGGGTAACTCTTCTTGATTGAGCCAAAGGATTCCTTGGGTAGACTTATGCCCAAAGTGAGGATTCTAGGAGTAATAGAGGGAAGTTGAGAGAGTATTTGGGCAGAGGTTGGCCGAGCCAAATGGCTTTGATGGTGTGAATAAGGTGGTAGAGGTGGGGGCCTTTTATAAGAGGAGAGGAGGGGCCCTGTTGGAAAGTCATGAAATGTTACATTATTATATAATGAGTTTCGGATTTTAAAGGTCCCAAAATTATATATTTCGAGGATAAGGTGATACGGGTTCTAAATATACTCATACAATATGTTTTTGACAAGTTTAAGTCTTAGATTTTACATTATCTTTTCATTTTATTTAAATCGTTAATTAATGAGGTAATCACTGCATCATCATGGTGTCATAAAAAATTTAATTTATTTAATGTCTAAAAATTATGAAAAAAATATCATGATGTAGGAAATATTTTTATCTTTACAATGAATATTTATAGTCGAAAAGTTAACTTATATAACCCCGTGTAATAATTGTTTTCGAAAAACAATACATGTTTGTGACAATTTTATTTTTACTTTAAATAAAAAGATATTAATGTAATTTTCTTACCCAAGTGGCTCCATGGGGTCCCCAAGTTGACCAATGGATTTTATTGGTTGGCCATGACTCATCCAATAAGGGTAGGACAAGTGTCAAGTTATTTTCATATTTTTATAATATCATTTTTACCTTAAATTTCACTAAATACCTTTAATCACGATTAATAAAATTTAAAAGTTACTGTTCACCAAAATTATTTTCATCCCATTAGACCAAATTTTTCTTCCCAATGACAACCATGTATGTCAGATTTTTGAAATTCAATACACAGAAGTGGGAATGTTTCATTTACAAGAAAAATTAGTTTTTAAACTACCACTTAGTGGTTTCACTATTCATAAAAAATTGATGTTTTTCAGAAAAATACCAGAAATTCACCCTAAGATATATTTGATATTCCTAATTCAAAACTAATGTATATTTTAAAAAATTCAAAATATATAAGTTGAATTAATTAATTTATATTATTTCCCGCTCTCACAACAAATATCATGTTTTTAAGAAACACTATATATCAAAAGATTGACAATTTTTATGTCCCATTTCAAAGTGAAATTAATTATAATGACCACCATTGGATAAAATGGTAAAAATATATTATAATTATACTTTAAAACCACTCTATATTTGAATTATTCACTATAAATTATTTTTATTAAAAAAGTTGTTTTTAAGTATTTTTTTCTATTCATAAAAAATTAGAAGTTCTCAAAAAATTACAAAAAAGTCAACTTAGGATAATTTCGTTATTACGAATACAAAAATGAAGTAAATTTTGAAATATAAAATTTATATAATTTCAAAACGTGGGTATTACTATTCATAACAGCTACTTTGATTGGTCGCGGTGTGTTAGAACTCGAGGTTGCGTACAACACACGATGCTCTATTATTTAAAGAGAAGCATTCCATGTAAGCTTGGGGTGTTACAGTCGATGTATTGACTTATATCAGGATTATGTAAGGTTTCATGCTTAGGGCTTATAGTTGGTATCAAAGGTCAATTTATATAACTTTATGTTTAGGGTATTTTTTATTCTATCAATGAATTATTTTGACTTTACGGTAAAATGAATTGATAAATAATTTGAACATTACCATGTTTATTTATATTTATATTTTTGTTAAAAATGGTTTTACACAGAAAAAATAAGGAAAATATTCTAAGAAGGCATCAGGAAGAAAATAACCATCCAAATCAGCCTCATGATATGGTCATAATCAGAACTAAAGAATTTGATGCACTGATGGATCAGCTAACTCATGCAATAAATTGTGGTGGTGTTCATAAAAGATATCAAAAAGGTCAATCGTTGATAAATATGTTGGTAGTGGTAAGTTTCATGGGGAAACATCCCCTATCATTCAAAGGATCATCTAACCCATTTCAATTTAATGGGGGACTTAAGAACTAGAAATGATATTTTATTTCATGGGGTCTTGATAAAATCTATATGTTAGTCTTAATTTTTATCATCTTTATGTTGAATTCAATCAGTGGTGGTGAATGGTTAAAAATATCAATGGATGTTAAGAAACCTAAAACATGGAATGGTATGAATATAAAAATTTCATCCTTGAAAATTATTTTCATATGGTTGTTCGACATACAATGGAAAACCAATTCTGGGAATTGAGAAAAATGAAGGACGACTAAGAGAATTTATATGAAGAAAATTTCACCTATATGGTATGGTACATCACAAATTTTATATATGATATTGATATTATTATAAATCATCAATACTTAGGATTGATTCTGCAATATCAAAGGGTATTGGATTCTCCTGATTTCCAAATATATGGGAAAATTATAAAATGTGTTGATAAAGTAAGAGTAGAGTTTTTTAATGTTAATTAGATGAATGATAGAAATAAAAAGAAGCTATCTTGTGAGATTTCAATGGGAAAGAATTCATCAACGAAGTTTGGAGGTAAGAAAACAAAATTTCCATGTTATGAGACCTGTAGTAAAAACAATCTTGGTTAATGTATCTCAATGTCTGGGAATTGTTTCTAGTTTAGTAAGACTGATCATATTCCTCATAACAATAAATAATATGATAAACTAGGCAATGAAAATCCAACAATAATATGTTTTAGTTCCACTAGATTAGGGAATTATGTCAATATGTGTACAAGGATGATTACCTAATGTGGAAGCCAGCAAGATCCAAAGAAGAAGGGAATTGAAAAATTATTTTATACTACTACGGTTAATGTGGTACCATCAAATGAAGTGGTAAAATGTATTTGACATGTTTTTTCAAAATATTCCAATACTCTATTTGATGATGGATCTTTACATTCCTACATTTTTGTGAGATTTTCATATAAATAATAAATATCCTCTCATGAATGTGATATATAACTTTTCATAAAAACCCTGGGATGAAGTATTAAAAAACCAAGATTTATAGGAATCTTCCAATTGTAATTAGTAGGATTGTCGTTCCTGCAAATCATGTTGAACTTTGAGTAGTTTAATTTGATATCATTTTGGGTATGGATTGGAATTTAGTTTTTTATGATAAAATAGATTTTAAAGACATGAATGTTTTATACAATGATTTCATAGAATTGATAACATACCAAGAATATGATCAACTGAATAAATATGGTAGTGAATGTTATTTGGCTCATGTTATTGAAGGCAAATAAATAGTTTTTACTAGTGAAATTTATGTACTGAATGAATTGATAGATGTATTTCTAGATGAATTGTTAGGTATTGCTCATAATCGGGATGTTGAACTTACTATTGATTTAGTTCATGATACTAATAATATTTCTTATAACCATTATCAAATTACAAAACTAGAACAAGTGTAATTGAAAAAAAAGTTTCAAGAATTTCTTGATAAAGGCTTCATTTGTCTAAGTACTTCTCTTTGGGGTTCTAGAATTTTATTTGTGAAAACGAACGCTGGTTCTATGAGAAATTGTATTGATTAAAGATACTTGTATAAAAAACTATAAAAAAGTATTCTTTCACTTCTATGGATGATTTTTTATCATATTTAGGGATCTCACTATTTTCAAAAGATTAAATTGAGTTCTGGGTACCATTAGCTAATGGTGAAAGAGGATAACATTCCAAAGAAAGTGTACAAAACGAGATACGAGAATTATGTAATTATAGTTATCCCCTTTGGGTTATCTAACACAACGTTTGTATTTATGAATCTCATGAATAGAGTCTTTCATCAGTTTTTTGGATTAGTTTGTGGTTGTGTTTATAGATGATATTTTTCTATATTCTAAAAGTTATAAAAAATATGAACATCATTTATGGATTTTTTTTTGAAAACCATTAAATAAAATATGATATATGGAATGTTTATAAAGTTCTGATTTTGGATCCTTATGTTTTCATTCACTTTTCAAATTATTTAAAAATATGGAATAACTATTTTCAACTATAAAAATAACATTGTTGATAAGTGGCCAAGACCTACCAATATCATATATATTCTCCATTTTCTAGGAATAGAGGGTAATGATCAATGGTTCACTAAAATTTTCTCTCATTTATATATCCCACTAATTATGTTAACATGTATGGGATTTACATTCATTTAGAAAAAATAATGTGATTACTTTTTCAAAAAACAGAAAATAATATCGGTAAATGCTCTAGTTTTAGCTATTCCTTCTATGAATGGTTAGTTTGTTATCTACAACTACGTGTCATTTCATGGAATTGGTTATTAACTAATATATAATAATCATATTATTTCTTATTAATTTGTTGAATTGAATCCTAATGAGTTAAATTACCTAACACATGATTTGAAATTAGTTGTTACTTTTTTTTTCATTAAAATTTTGGAGGCATCATTTTCAAAGAGTAAGGTGTGAAATATTTAATTATGATAAACGTATGAAGTATAAATTAACTAAGAATGAATTGAAAATGAGATAGTGGTCATGGGTGTATTTAATCAAGTATTATGATTGCACGACTCATTACCATCAGAGAAAAGGTATATTTGGTTCAGATGTATATATTACAATAATTTAACATTGATTTAGATTTTGTTTTGATGATTGGGAAGAGATTTTGTGTTCCATATGATTAACAGCTAAAAAAATACTTATTTCTTGAAGCACATTTTCCTTCTCTTTTAGTTCATCCTAGAAGTACTGAGATGTATAGATATTTTTATTAGTATTACTCGTGGGGGGAATGAAAATAGATATTGCAGAATTTATCATGAAGTGTTTTACATATCAATATGTTATTGTAGAGTATATGTTACTTACTGGGATGCTTCATCCTTTTACAGTGCCAGATTTTAAATGGGAAAACATATCCATGGACTTTGTTGCGGGATTACCGAATACATCATTAGGTAATAATGAAATTTAGGTTGATATAGATCGATTAACTAAGTCCTCTTATTTGCTTCCGATTTGAGATACTCAGTATATAGATAAACTTTCATGGTTGTATATTAATGATATATTCAGGTTACATGGTGCTACATACTCCATTCTATCTGATCGTGATATCAACTTCACTTTTAACTTTTGGAAATGCATTCATAATTCATTGGTGGTTGAATTAAATTTATGTAGAACTTTTCATCCTCAATCAGATGGCAAGTCAGAATAAAGAATTAAAACATTATTGGATAATCTATGTTCTTTTTCAATAGATTACCGGGGATGTTAGGAAAAACATCTATATTTGGTTGAGTTTTCCTATAATAATAAATTCCATTCCAGTATACATATTTCACCATTTGAGTCATTATATGGAATGTAGTGTTGAACTCAGTATTTTGGGATAATATAGGTGAAAGTATGTTGATTGGACCAGAATTGGTAGAAGAAATGGAAGAAAAGGTGTATTTGATTCAGAGACACCTGAGGATAAATTATTGTAGGGGAAAAGTTATGTAGATAACAACAGAATAATTATTACTTTGATGTAGGGGATTATGTCTTTGTTAATGTTTATCTATGGAAAATTACCATGGATTTTTGTAAGTATTGAATTTTGAGTTTGCGGTTCATTGGAACTTATGAAATAATAGAGAAAATATTATTAATTACCATTTGAGTGGCTTTGGATCCTAGTTTATCCTAGTTAGACAATTGTTTCATGTTTCTATGTTATGAAACAATATGCTGGATCCATCACATGTTTTGAGTCAAGAAGTAGTTAATTTGGAAGAGAATATTTCATATGAGGAACAACCAGTCCATATTCTTGACTGTAGAGGGAATGTTTTGTGAAATGCGTTTATAGTTTAAGTTAATATTTTATATAAAAACTAAATGTATGAAGAGGATAGAAGAGAATATTTAAATTCTATGTGGGAAAAATACCCCCACTGATTTGATAAGTAAAAAAGTTTGATTAAAAATTCCAAAAGGGGGGAAGAATGTAACAACCCGTGTAATTTTATAATAATAATTTTTGAAATCTATTAATATTTATGAATTAGATAATGATTCTATATTAACAGTGATTCAGTATCTTGTAGTTTACTGGACACGCGACAATGAGTTTCTCCGAAATCTTACGCTGCGCACCACGATGATTTATACTGAAAAATAATACATTATTAATATTATTATTTTAAAAGGCAGTTAATGGCTAGAAATTATATTAGATAGAGTGACAATAACTAACTATATTATGTTTACAGATGTGTTTTAAATGTTTTTACATTCATCCAACAAATTTGGGATTCCTAAAATGAGACGAAATCCGATTTTAAGCATAAAATACTCTAATATTTTTAAAAGGTAGTTTTAGCACATTTTCATGGTGAACCCTTTTATATAATGTTTTTGTAACTCTTACATGTTATATTTTAAAAAATAAAGTTCTTCCTTATATATAGGACATCAAAATTTACTTATATTAAAATTTGGAATTTTGGGATAAAATTCATTTTTTAATGAATAGTGATACACAATCCATTTTAATTAAAAAATGTATTTTCATTAAATTTATTTTCATAGATAGGTTACCCTTTAAATTTTATTGAATGTTAAATTTGATCACATTTTTATTATTTAATAAAATTTTGGTCATTGTAAGTAATTTAACTTTGATATTTTATACAAAAAATGCGTCAATCTTTTGATATTATTTAATTTTGAAAAACATGTTTTCTCATTTTGAAAACATAGATTAACTTTAAATTAATAACTGAACATTTATTATTCATAATTTGAAAAATTAATTCCATATATTGTTATTGATGGTGGAAATTATTTAAAGAAGTCCCTTTTATTTATGCACATTATGAATAGTATCACTAAGAATTATTTATATTTACCATGGTTAAAAGGTAAATCAGCTAACCAAGGGTATAATTAATACTATAATAAATCAAAAATACCATATAACTAATCCTAAATTATTGGATGAGTTATGGGTGACCAAGATAACCGTTGGGACTCTAATTTGTCCTTTGGAAGCCATTTAGGTGTGATTATAATAGTTATCACTTTTAATTTAATGTAAAGGAATTTTTTTATAAACATGTATATTCTTATAAAAAAAATGAATATAGGTTTACATAAATGATAGATTAAAATATAAATATTAATAATAAATTTAAAAATATTTCATACATCATGGTATTTTATTTTTACTTATTAGTCATTAAATAATTAAATTTAATTATGACAGAATATTGTTTTATTGATTGCTTTATTTATGAAGGAATCAAATAAATGACATTATAAATATTCAAATAAATATTACTTTTAATAATTTATAGAATTCAAAAAATTTGTAGAATAATATGACATGATAGAAGTCAATTAAATGGTTTGGATTGAAGTTATATATATTTTATATTTTTTATTTGAATTCAATAAATTGAATAGTTTTCTAATATACATAATTGGTATTTTATAAAGAAAATAATTTGTTAAATTAATCAAAAATAAATAAAAAACATTAAAAACAAAAGGTGGAGTTTATATTTTTTAAAATTTCATCATGTGTCTATTTATAGAATATTTATCCCATAAATGTAAATTAATTTCCTTTAAATAATTGAAATGTTGTGACCACAATTAAAATAAAAGAGAATAATTAATGGTTAAATGAAAAGATAATTTTTAAAATAAAATCAATACATGTCTAAAAATTATTGTATGGGTGGACATAGAATTATGATCATATTATATTTATCATATCACATTTTTGAATCATTTGTATAAAAAATTTAATTAATATTATATTAATAGTTTAATACCTTCCAAGCATGCCCCTCACTTCTCATACAAAAGGTATCCACTATTTTCTAAAACTGACATATCTAATGCCTTTTGTTTCGGCCATCCCTGGACCATTCCTCCACCCAATCTCTTCACTTCATTATATAGGCCATAGTTTTGAGATAAATCCAACCAACATAGTGTTTGGTGCAATTTGAAAGGAGATATTCGAAGAAGAGGTAATTATTTTACCAACTCTTTCAATGCTCTTTTTCCCTTCTACATCCTTTTACTAAGTTGTTTCCATGATAATGTAATAACTCAGGAATCTAATAAATGCTGAGATTTTTTTATGGTTATGGGAGAACAATATTCAACCTTCTACCAATCCTATGAAAAAACAATATAACCACGCATGCATACGTATGACTTATAATCTCCACGATGTTGTGTAAACTGTTTTTCATCTATATATTTTTTGATTGATATAACGATGAATATGAAGGTATTAAATAATGAATTTGACTTTATAATGATTATCTATAATTAGTATACCATCTAATTCCATATAATTTAACCCTAAATTGGATGATATCGTCCATGAAAAATGTTAGTCATGTGTATGTACAACTTGTTATCTCCATAATTGTAATAATGTTCAATTTTTTGTATCTATATTTAATAAATGGGTATAAAAGTACAAATAATATTTAAATGTGATTATTAATTCATTAATAAAATTAAAAAGATTATATAAATATTACCATATGGACTAGTGACATCATTCCCTATTCATTTTCAACTAGTGTACCAAACATCAACAAAATGTATGATATAAACTCAAATAATTTACTAATTTTTATAACTTGTAAATAATTTGTATAAAATGAATACTAAACCAGAAAAATGATCAACATAAAGTAAAAACTGAACCAATTTTTATTATTTATGAAGGAAAATAAACATATGTGATGAATCGAACTAATGGTAAGGGACTTCATCACATTTGTTTAAATTGAAGCATATGTTGATTTTATACACTACTTTTTTATACGGTGTATAATCAAACCCTTGACTTATAATTTCAGTTTAAGGATTCCAAGAGGAATATTTTTCTATGTGAATCATTTTACTAAATGATAAATGGTATTTTTTAATGAATGTGGTTACAACGACTTCTCTACCACTGTAACCATTATTTGATATTTGGAATTCATTATAAGACATTGTGTTTTTAAAAAGAAATGAAATACATTATACAATTTTTATGGGTATATTGGTATTGGAAATGGTTCTAAAAATTGTATTCACTATTTCAATATATTGAAATTATTTTTTGTTTTTGAAATGAAAACTTTAGGAGTGAAA
The DNA here is from genome assembly GCA_963277665.1 of Viscum album. Lineage (NCBI taxonomy): Eukaryota > Viridiplantae > Streptophyta > Magnoliopsida > Santalales > Viscaceae > Viscum > Viscum album. The sequence goes on along the minus strand of OY728137.1, from coordinate 295,926,294 downwards.
TGTGGATAATTCAAATCAGTTTGGTGTTATGATTTTATAATGATACATTGAAATTTGATGGGTGATTAAATGATAAACCAAATATGGATGGTTCAATGATAAACCAAGGAAAGGTGGTCATGTTATAACCTCTAGTTCCTTGGGTATGGAAGTCAACATTGTGGCGATTCCATTTTTAGGAATGATATGTGCATATCTTGACCATATGTTTAGTTCATTTACGTATGATTATGTCCAAAATTATATTTATATGTTATATGTGATTTATATGGGTTATATGGTTAAATTTTGGTTACAGAAATGTTATTAAAAAGTAATATATTCAGTTAAAAGTACTTACTAAATCATAAGGGTGAAAAGTATTACATTCTGATAATGTATTCATGGTTTAAATGTTTTCTCAAGGATAAATGATAACATTCTTTGTGTATCCCTTACTGAGTTTTTTATTCTCATACCATGTTTTGAATTTTTTTCCCATGATATTAAATGAGAATAGATTCATATTTGGGATCAACAAAAAGTTATGATGTTTAGACACAAAACAAAACCATGTTTCCTTTTAGAAGTATTTATTTCTAAAACAATGTATTATGATTATAAGTATATACTTTGTAATATTTATGTTGTTATATAATAGGTATGGCGCAATTATCTAATTCTCTTAACCTAAAAATATCATCAATGTGAATTAACGTAAAAATATTGACTTATCTTAAAATTATGTAATGTTTATAGTTGGGGCCTTATATAAATTATATGATCATGGCTATTAAATGGTGTTATTACTTTTTACCATTGTTTATTACAAATTTATAAAAGATTAAATCTATGTAAATTGTATGTATTTTTCTTCTGAAAATGATGATAGAAGTTTTTAAATGATTTATAAATATGATTTTAATGGAGAATAATTTTCAATTCATGTGATGCATGTTGGTGTGAATATTTTTTGTGGAAATAAATTATGAATTTATTTTTAACATAATAATGGGTTCTGATGTGAAATATAATATTTATAATTACGGATATGGAACTCAATAAAAAAAAATTATTGGGGGTTACATAATGTAACTATTTTTTGAATCCATCCTTCATAATTTAGATGATTTATTTATGGGATATTTTTTTTGATTTTGAATCAGTTTTTTCTTAAAACATTAATGACATATACTTATGAGGACCGTAAATATTGTTTTAAGTAGAAAGGATTAAAGACGGGATTATCAAATATGATATGGGGTAATATGTAGAGCTACATTAGGGATTTTCATGGAGTATTATAGATTAATCTAGATTAAATTTTGAAATTTAATTATAGATAAAGAATTTTATAAATTATCCATTTTCAATTAAGAATTACAAAACTCAGGTAATTTATTATTGTTTAATAGTTTTTTTAATTATGCAAAAAATAAAATAATTTTATATATCCATATATATTGGATGATAGCTATAAATGTGAATAATTAGTGGTGAATGATCATGGTGGTAGAAATAACCAAAATATCAATTTACCATAGATTGACACTCGTTTAATGATATTATTGATTCATATTGAGTGAACGGTAAGGTTGATAAATCTCATATTTTATTACAATTAGGTTCTATTATTAATATTAGAAGAATAATATATATAATATAATAGTGGTTATGATCACATATATCCAATAATAATATTGTATATTGTGGAATGTATAGTAATCAAAACTATTTCGTAGAGGGGTTATTATAGTTTCTGAATCAAGATAGAGGGATTTTAGGCGGTTCATTAGAATAATTATATTTTTTAAAATAATATTGATAAAAAGATAATGTATTTTCTAGTGAATAACAACACATTGTGGAAGCTATGTTTCATTCAAATTATTCATTTTATTTTTAATAATTTACATTATAAATAAATTATAATAAACATAATATAAATAAAAAAATTACTGTGAATTTATCATGGTTCAATTCAGATATACGGATGAAGTGATGATAATTGGTTCATTATAAACTATATTTGAAATCTATTTACTATTTTTGATAGGATTAACATCAGGTTTTTTATGTTTAACAAGTTATATAGATTAACATACCTTGTTATATTAATTATTATTTATGTAATATTTCATAGGTTATCGGGGACCATTAATATGATAGTGCACTATAAATATATATTATTGTATTTGTGCCTGATTGGTGACTGTAATATTGAAGATTTTTATATTCATTTAATGGGAACAAAAAGCTTTATTTTATCAAATGAAGTGATAGGACTATCAATTATGTGGATGTTTTTTCGATAAAATAATGATAAATAATAATCAATTTTTATTGTACAACATTGTTTACTATGTAAACCCAATGATGCATATATGATATGAGAATGTATATGGTTTGGAGTTTCTTATAGCACAAGTGAAAGGAAAAATCCATATATGTGTTTTCACAAAGAGGAATATGTGTTTTTTTCAATGATGTTATATTGTTTTTTTTCATGCATAATATAGAACCACCCACTACAGTTATTATTTAATTAAATTGGTAGATAATAAAAGGAGAACACTAATATGAACACATTTAACAACATGTATTTCTACCAAATATTATTAGATAGATCGTTGATTCATTTTAAAATAATTAAATAATAATAATTAAAAAAATAATCCTTACACTGGTCACAAAAATTATGGAATATTTATGACTCACAATAGTCATAACATAACTTATGTGATCTTTTTATATATATCATGACATAAAAATGTATTGAAACAATAGTAAGAACAAATTCTAATAAGCTCTCATATATTTACACTATATTTCATGTTTTTTAAATAATTTACTTAATATAAGACATTATTCATCATATTATCATTTTTATATTGATACGAGAATTTACATCTTCCTAGAAATATGTATGAAAATTTCACTTTAATCCATTATACTTATATTACACTCCGTATGAAAAAGCATGTTCCGATTCCATCTTCATATGACTGCATCAACACACTGTTCATTGCATAAAAACAAAAATGAAACATTTTCATGTCCATCATTCAGTGAAATCAAATAGAAGATACTCATTAGATCTTATCTCCAATCTATTCTTCTAATACCAAAATTTTAAATGTTTATGAATTTTATCTTCCTGTATGATGCATGTGTATTTGATAACATGTTAAAACCTACAAAACATATCCAAGCCAAAAAAAACTCCACTTCAACTCCACAAAAATCCTTCCCATATAATATAATCTATTTATATATGAAAATATGTAGAGATGTGCGATGTGAAAATTCAAATATCCCACTAAAACTTTTATCATTATACTCAAACATTATCTTGAATCAATTAAACATACACATCATTGGGTGTTGACATTATTGTATGGAAACCTCCTTTGCTAATTTCATCAAATATTTATAATAATTTATAATATCTCATATTTAATCAATTATAATCAATCAATATTATCGAAACATTGATCATACCTCTGAAGTTCATCATACACAATTAAATTATGTGATCATCATAAAAATCATTTAACATTATGTCTCATATAACATCATAACACCTCATCCATCAAGTTAAAAAGAAGTACAATGTTCCCCCACATCATTGAAGGATTATATTAATTTTTTTTAATGAATCACCCATCATCTAATGAAATTATTAAGAAACTTTGGTAATTTTCTTGTCTAAGTATCCTTTGTCTAATTAACAAGATCTCAAAACTCTTTTTTGATGACTTCATAGATAAATATATATATTTTAACCTATATATTTTTATCTATTCATTATATAAAAAATTAACTTCACATATTAATGTTTTAATATGAATTTTAGATTTTTATTACATATAAAAATCTATCTGATTATCTCATTTGAGATTGAGTCGTAGACTATTAACATTTTCAATTTCTACTAAAATAAGAAATATCATCTAATCTGGTTGACTATGAAAGTTAAAACTGTAAAAAATTCTATATGATAAATTTAATATAGTGATATTTATAGATGAACTCTAATAAAAGTTTTTTCAAACATCATCTAATATCGATACTGCATTAGTGCTTAGTAGATAACACATATTATCACTGAATTTTCATATCATAATATTCATATAACATTGAACATCCCAATTTATTTCCAAATAAAATAAACCATTGATGTTCACAATACATCATACTAGTATTATTACATGAACATAACTAAATATCCCACACTGTTAAAAATATTGGATCATGATAAATTCTAGTAATCACAATGTTTATTTTACTGAACATTAACAAAGCATCACCTAATTTATTTTATTTAGATATTTATCCAATGGAATAGAGGACTTATTTGAGGAATAATATAGTTAAATCCATCCTTATATATTCTTGGTTTGATCAAATTATTCTGATAGAATCATTATTCTAATTCATGTTTGGTTAAACTCTACTTTTCCCATCATTTCAACTCTACCATAACCATTAAATATCTTTCATACCAATAGAGATATTTATTTACATATTTTATAGCTCATTATAAAATTTAATCCCATGAGATGTTAATACTATGTATGGATACCGCATACCTTATCCTTGAAAGGTTTCATATCGGGTACCCATGACCAACATCAATTTACACAACTTTTCCTTTAATTTTGTTAGAAAAGATAGAATCAACTACTTCCATTCTAGGAAAAATTCGGTATTTTGTTCATTTATTTCCACGTACACTATGATAATGTAATATTTTCTATCAATATTCACAAAATGTTAATATTTGACTACATTAATAATAATATTTATAGAATAAAGAATATCCCAGGAAAAAAGTAGAGGAAACATTATATCAACTGATAAATCATTAATATTTTTCTAAATTCATATTAAATTTACTCCATAATGAGTGTTATCTATAAGTTCAAGTTCTTCAATGAGAAGAGTAATTGATTATTGACTCATTGTATTATTACTACTCATTTTTAAAAAAAATATTAAATCTCAACATTATATAGGTCTTGTTACATTTACAAAACCCTCCCAATTATTATTTGTATAAACTAAGAGATCAGTCTTTCTAACCTATATGATTCATTATGATATCAATTTTTCCTTTAAAATATTTTTGTAATATTTTCATTAAATATGTGTAGATATAAATTGAGAACATAAAGAGCTACAAAAAAGAGTGAAAATATAAAAAATCTCAATCCATGAAGTCTCTTTATATAACATGATTCACATAAATATTATAAACTCTATAGGATTTACTTACTATCCTCTCCCAACATAATATATCATTAAATATAATGAAATTTGGGTAGAAAAATCCACTAAATCTACCATGGTATTTTTTAACATTCCATCACATACTTATCAAGTTATATAAAAATATACATGATCATTTGATATAATTTTAAGATAATTACAAATTTAATTTGAGATATCATGGAAATCATAAATAACTTTTAATTCTCCTCAACAGTGTTATAATATTTCTTCATCATTATTTGTAAAAATGATATCATCGACATAATAAATTAAAAATTGGACAACTATTGAGGTTAATTTATGTTGAGGATATTGTCTATTCATTTATTCTAGAAATTAAAGTACATAAATAATTTCTAAAATTTATGAAACCATGATCTCTGAGTGTAAAAGTAAAAATAAAAATAATTATTTAACATAACATGTTACATTCTATGTGTCCAACCATGAATCCACAAGGTTGTTTGATATAAAAATCATAATTTTAGAATCCATTATGAATATATGGATTGACAACCATCTATATGATATTATATTGCTAATGGGTAGACATAAAATGATAAATTATGATAGTTTCATATATTACAACTGGGGAAAATATCTCATAAAATTAAAGGCATTCAATCTATTATTATCTAATACAACAATTCATTCCTAGTTTCTTTTCACTTATATATTTTTATTAAACTTATAAAAAATCTTATATTCACAAGAAATTCTTATTTTCTATTTTTGGAACATTATTCCATTTCCACTACTTCTCAATAAAATCCCTCTATTCATTCATAGAATAAAATGTTTATTGATTATCTAAGAACATATTGACATTAATTTTCTCATCATATGAATAAAATAAAAAATGTGAGGATTTCATAAATTATCCCATGGTTTTAAAATATTTTCCTTGGTCACCAATGTTAAATTACACATCCACATGTTTTCTCAACACAGGAAGATGTGTAATATAGTTTCCCTCAACAAATGTAGTAGCTAAGATAGAATCATCAACTTGAAAAACTTAAAAATCATTATTTATTTTAGAAAAATTATTACATTCTTAAAAATATAAAAATTCATCTTCTCTGTGAAACATATATATTTATGAAATATAATTTTATACTATAATATTAATGAAAATTAGAATATTAATAGTAAAAAAAACTATTATATCTTTATTATATCATATATAACCTAAACTATTTGTTGGGTATCAAAGAGATATTTCATCATAACCACTTTAATCAAACATCCAATGATGTTTAATAATGACATTGATAATTCATGGACTATAAAACACCCTTGTCTATATATATAATGTGTATTATTTGTTATAAATCCATTAAGTGTTAATATTAGTAATTGAACATATAGAAAAACTTTTTTTAATATGAAGTTACTTTCTAATTTATTTCCTCTATAACAATCAGGATGTATAATTTTTTTAATAATGTTTTCCATATATAACATGAATTTATTTATTATTCGAAAAAGACAATTAATTTTTGGTTTGTATGTTTTAGTAAATATATGATTAATTCCATTACATTCATGATAGTATATACATAAAAAATATTTATACATTGCATAATTCTGAGTTCATGTCGTCATCATGGAATAGTGGAATTTATTTTTAGCACTTCTGTTGATACAATTTATCATTTTGGTAGTCTATTACTTATGTTTAAAAAATATAATACATGGTATTCAAGTACAATTATCCATAAATAATATAATATACATATTCTTTATTTTTTATTTCAACCTCATGGGCCAAAATATATCAAAAAATATTTATCTCAAGTCATCAGTTGAAGCTATCTCACGATTCTTCAATATATAATTAGTAATAATGGTATTCTAGATTATCAAATAACACAAATATCAATATATGGAAATGTTAAAAAAATCATGAATATATTTTCACTTTACCAACTAGTTTTTTTTTCTAGAACAAATTTATTATCCACCTTCGAAGAAATAACATATCCTATATCAGGAATAGATTCCATAGACATTTTGAATCACCAACATAGAACATTATTCAAATGGTTCAGTTCTATATTATAAAAATATGACCATAATAATGATTTCTAAAAAATAAGAAATATATTTTGAAAAAAAATAATTCCTTAAATATAAAAATTTCAAACAATTAACAAAGAAACTTATATAAATAAAAAAATAATTCACTTCTATATTCTATAATTTCCATTCTACTGATAGTAGATCCATTTCCTCTGTTCTTGGTGAATAAAAATTAATAATCATAAATTACATTATTCTTAATCTTAATCATTATTCAGTACGATAAAAATTTCAATCATAATTTATGAATACCCACTATTGAGTATCCATTTTCATATGATGGATGTTGCGAAGGTATTTACATGTTTAAATTATGGATTAAATACCCTAAACATGGTAAATGAAATTTTTACCCGGTCTATGAGGAGGCTCAAGGGTGTTCCATAGGTTTTATACATGAATGAAAAAATTGACATCGAGTACTAACTTCACAATTTTCATAGAGTTGTAAGTATCCTTTCATCCTAATATTTCCTGGATGGAGGAACGATGCATGTTATAGATAAAACCATGAAAGGGGGAAAGTGAGACCATATAGGGTTAGACAGAGCCATTCTATATTGTTAGTCTATAGTATGTTAAACAATTCATATCTAATTAGGTTACTATGAAACATATCCCCTATTTAATAGAGGCTAAAACATGGTTGGAAGACGATCTAGAAAACTGTTTTGAAAAAATGTGTTCCCCTTTAAAAGTGGGATTTTAATATTTCCCCCATAAGGATTAATGGTCTCTCACCCAATTTATTCCATAATTTTTCTTCAATAAACAATATTAATGAACCATTTTTACCAATAGTTCTCAAGGATAGAACACCATTGATTTTATTTAATTTGGTGTTTTGTTGTGTGTGGATCAAATATCGGGTGATGTCTAATTTTCGTTTTATTTTTTTAGATTTAGGAATCTGATTTCAATATTATTCTTCAAAATCCCTAAATGCCTAATTTTCTATCATATTGTAGGTTGGTGATCTATATGGTCATTTAATTTGAGTACATGGTTGGGGCTAAATGTATTTTCATATTCATAATCATTGTTGGGGGCCAATATGTTATATCTCATAGTCTTGAAGTTGATTTATGCATTTTTGGTTGTAGTATATCTTAAATATTTTTGTGCAATTGATTCATTATTCTATATTGGGTAAAATGGTTGGATAAATGATTAATTTAGCCTCTTATAATCCTCATGGTATGAATTGATATTGACTATAATAGTTCAGAGCCACCCTTGGGGTGTGCCAAAAATCCCAAACATGAAATATTCTAACATAAATCCTAAAATTTTCTTGTGATAAAGTAGTTCCCATCATTATTTTTTTCTATATTCATTGAGTTGAAAAGAGAACATTGGAAGTTGTGTCTATACCTTGATAATTCCCTAAGGGATATTTTTGGATTAATATGAAATTGATTGGATGCAATAATTTATTTTTCAAAATGACATATAAATTGTAGTTGAAAGGATGAAGGGGGATAATACATGTTAAATGATGAGAATGTTAAAGGGGAAAATGCTTATGATTTGATGAATCTAATAATATAATCCAATGTATGGGAATTTTATATTATGATAATGGATTAAGGAATGATATAGATAAATGGTATTAATGTGTGATGAAATGTAATTTGTAAAGAAGGTCTTAGAAGAGGTAGTTCGTCTCCAGGTGATGGGCTAGGTTTAAGAATCCTGTCTCTCCGGCTCGGCATCGACCGGATCTTTCTATCAGGATTTCTATCTATCCACCAGGGCTTCTGCAGCCAAGCCGACAAGGCATTCTATTCCCACTTCATCTATCTGGACATTGCGGTCAAGTTGCCGCCCGGTTTGCTTTCGCTTGACTCTCTTTACTACTAAACTTAGTGAGACGGAAGTTGATTGTTGGTTTTGATTCCTGCTGACCTAATACCCATCGACGATTATCCGCTGTCCTCCGATCAAGACCGGAAGAAGGTAGGTCAGCTCGATCTAGCTATCCAGTTTCGGATTGGACGGGGATGAAGCTAGTCTTTTCTCTGGGCTGGCGAAAAAGCAAGAGAGGTAGAAGCTCCTTTCTCTAGACTTTGACGCGGGTACGCAGGACAGCGAATCCAACAAAGCCAAATGTGCTTTCAAATCAAAGTGTAAAGGAAGCGGGAAGGCTAGCTAGACGGCTACGATGTTGAGAGGAAGTGTGCTGAAATGCGAGGTTGACTAATACGAAATCGACGTTCTCGAGGCCAATCAGGTGATCTAAACGATCATTGAAATGCCAATAACGAGGCTGAAGAGGGGTGCTTACCTTCAAGGTTGGATTATCCGATCCGATGAGCAAATGAAATTGTTGATCAGATCATGAAGGCCTCACTCGAAAGATTGAATTGAAGGCCATCTTTATATAGCCTATCCGTCTCATCTTCGAGGTCCTCTTTGCCGCGCTCCTAACCTGTGGGGAAAGGGTAGAAGAAGGTCTTGTCAATGGAAGGTTGGAAAAGGAACGGGGATGCTGAACCTTCGGATGGAATAGCTGGACAAGAGGAGAGTCACCTGTGGTTCAGGGTAGATTGGGGCTCTAAACCCCACCACTATAATTAAAGGGTTCATGAAGGGGGCTGAGACTCTAAGCCCATAATTGATTAATTTTCTAAGACAACATGATTAAGGCTCCAAGTATGTGTGTTATAATATTTTATGTTGGTTATATCCATTGTGAGAGAGGGAGCATGACTTAATCCCCTATAATTTTTAATCTACTAGCACATGACATTTTTTAGTTGATGTAAATTACTAACCCAAGGAACATGTGATTAAAATGGATGAATACACTAAAAATGGATAAAGTGAATATTGTTGACTTATATCACCAATGTTTGATTCTATTTACCAATTAATTTATTTAGTACTCAGATTCACAATTTTTTTCAATTGATATTTTTTAGACACTGTCGATGGTGGCCTATTAATTTTTTCTAACACCCAACTTAGACCACCATTTGGTACCCATTAAGATTTCAATACTTACAGTCAAGACAAGGGAAAGGGCCCTATGCTACGGAATTGATTAGGCATGGGATGTGCCTCTAAGAGAGGACTATAAATGTTTTTGGTAACCATTTTGAGGATTTATATGTTTGTTTTTATTTTTGGGGTTTCTTTAGACATGGAACTAATTGATATAGATTATAATATTTATTTTGGGTTTTAGCCTTATAACCAGTTAGGGAAATGGTCTGTAAATCGTTTTATTTCTATTTTATTATTTTTTCCCTTTATTTCATAATTTATTTGTTATTTATTACTCTAATATAAAGATTATAGTCTCCCCGTGTTACATATTAGTCCCTCGCTACTATTCGTTTGCCTCTGGTATACGAGGATGCACACATAAGGTCATGTAGTGAGACAAATCGATGCACTGATTTAGAGGATTTTAGGATGGATTTCTTAAAATGTGGTATAAGTGGTCATTTTATCTATGGTATTATTATTTTGAGATGGTATATGGGTTATTAGGATGAGTTTGGTATTATAATTTTTCTCATTTTTTTGATTTTTTAACCCATGTACGGGGGAATGTCCAAGTTCCTAGGTTTGAATCACTATTCATAGTGTGATTGTAAAATCCCAGGTAAATAAAGAATAATAAATTTTCATATTTATTAATACTTTTGAATTAAATATTAATTTTACATTAAATATGATGCTATGTTCGATGGCTTACCCGATACGCAAAAATGGGTTTCATTGAAATCTTACATTGCACAATAATAATATTATAATATTATTTTAAATGGTAGTTAAAGCCTATCCATTTTATTTGAATGAATGAATATAAATAACTAAAATATAATTATACATTTTTTTAAATGGTTTTATATTAATCTAATAAATGTTATAGGCATAAAATGAGAATGTATCAAATTTTAAGGCCAAATTCTCTAATATTCATTAAAAGGTTGATTTAACACCATTTAATAGAGAACCCTCAATAAATAGAGTTTTGGTCAATTTTATATGTTCTATTTGACCAAATAAAATTCTTATTTAGATTCAGGATATCAAAATTTAATTTTGGTGAAATTTTGGCATTTTTCGGATAAAATTTATTTTTAATGAATAACGAAAAATATTGTATTTAAATTCAAAACTACATTTCAATATAATCTATTTATAAGGCTAGATTATATATTTAATTTTTTATAATGTGTAATTATATTATTTTATTACTATTTAATCCAATTATTTTCATTAGTGGTAATTTGACTTTAAAATCGGACATAAATAAGTGTCAATCTTTTGTTAGTTATTATTTCATAAAAACAAGCATTTTCTTTTGACATCGGGAATTAATTTAATTTAATTTTTACCAATTAAATATTTTGAATTTGGAAAAATGAATTCCATATTTGGAATTAGGAGGTATAAACTGTTTAAATAGGTAACTTTTATTTTTAGACATTACGAATATTTACTTCATTAAAATTTTTATTTACAGTGGTTAAAAGGTGAATGTGCTAAATAAGGGTAAAAATATTATTATAATAAAATAAAATTACCCTAACATGTGTCTTAATCCTATTGGTTGATTTATGTCCGACCATGGGGATCCATGGGTCGATTTTGGGACCCCATGGAGCCACTTGGGAGTTATAGTGACATTTTATTTTAATTAACTTAATGTAAAGTCAAAAATGACATAAAAAATATCTTTTAGTAAATCATTTATTAATGTGATTATATAAGTTATCTCTTAAAATATAAATATTAATTTGAAAGCTGAAATGATTTCCTACATCATGGTATTTAGTTTATAATTTTTAGGCATCAAAAAAATAAAACTATTTATGACAAAATAATGATTAGTGTTTACCTCATTAATGAATGATTTAAATAAATATGATTATAAATAATAAAACAATATACAAAACCTATCTCATTATAATTGTATTATTTTATTTCCAAAATGATTCATCTTATCTTCTACATTAATTATTTTTTGACCTTTTGAAATAGATGAGATGTTTATAATAAAATAATGTTTTCAAACATTATTAAAGTGCCCCTCACCCCTTATAAAAGGACACCACTTCTAACCCATTCCTGACACGTCTGAAGCCCATTGGGTCACCCAACCACTACATAAATAATCTATCAGGATCACTATATTACTCCTAGAAGTCATACCTTTGGCAAAAGGCACTTCAAGAAAACCTTTGGTTCAAACCAAAAGGAGTTACCTGATTTAATGGCAATGTCTTATTTTAAGTTCATTTTTTTATTTTAATTTTCCAAACCCATAAAATCTTTTGATTAATTTCATTAATAACAAGAAACATATCCTATATATACATGGTTTTTTAATGAGAAGTATTTGAACTACACATACACACACCTCCATCTAATGGGTAATGAACATACTGTTTCTGTGGACAGAGAACTACTACCTCACGAAACAATGATTGTTCAAATATCTCCAACAACCTCACATGGTGGCCATGATATTGGAACTGTATTTATATATGATATATGATTTGTTTATTTTTTTTATGTTTCATTATTTTTCATATATATTATACCATTATTGTTTCTATAATGGGTAAATGCGATAATTTCATTTAAGAAAAAATGCGGACTACCGCCCCTTCAAAGTGATATGAATTGTTCAGGGATTATGTGGGTCATATAAAGGATGAAGTTAATGAAATTATATATGATATTATACTAGTATTATAATATACCTATGTATAATTTTAATTTCATTCCATTAAGATATAAAATATATATGAAAGTAGCGTTCATGCGTACGTACGACTTACCATCTACTTGAACGGTGAATTTAATTTCTTATCTCCAAATGTTATGTGATATTATAAATACACGTATATAATGGATAAATATGATAAATATGATATCTAAATAACTAATATCATTCTATAGATAATGTAATTTCAACAATATGAACAAGTTATAATTATAACAAGTTCATTTTTAACACAAGTTTCGAACATCGACAAAATGCCCGATATAAACACAAATAATTAACGAAATGTAACAAAAATGTAATAAGTGGTATAAAATGAATAATAAACATTAAAAAAGTTCATATGAAATTAAAAATTAACTTCAATTTATTATTAAAGATATTAAATAATGAACAGGTCATATCGGACATGAGGTAAGGGACCTCGTTTCAGTCTCCTTTAATTGAGAAATTTTTTGTTTTATACACAAATTTCATTTATATGGAATATAAAAACCACTGAAATTTCATTTCACTCAAAGGGAATATTTTTCTACGAGGCATTTTACTAAGAGACAAAAGGTATATTTTAGGCATTTGTGGCTACAATGACCTCTTCACCGCCATAATCATTAGTTGGATTTCCCTATTAGCATATATGTTTTTAAAATTAAAAGGAAAACCCTTATTCTATTTTTTGGGTGTTTTGGTATTGAAAATAATTTTTGAAATCTATTTATTATTTTAATTTCTTTAAATGATTTATTTTGATTGCAAATGAACTATTATTAGAGAAATATTTATATTTCAATATTTTATGTGTTATTATTTTATAATGGAACTTGGATATTTGATGGGTGGTTACATGATTAACTAAATGACTGGTGGTTCCATGATAAACCAAGACGGGTGGTTACATTACAACCTCCAATTAATTGGGTATGGAAGTCGGTCATATGGCTATTCAATTTAGTGATATTTGTGGATATCGACCATATGGTTATTACATTTAAGTATGTTTATTTCCCAAGTTAGCTTTTTTATGTTATATGTTATTTCTATTGGTTTTATGGTAATAATTTGGTTACAAAATGGTAATAACGGATCATTTAATCATTGAATAGTATTTACCTCTTCATTACGGTGAAAAGTATTACTTATGATAATGTAATCTTGGATTACATATTGTTTTGAAAAACTTACAATTTTTCTTTCTTTGTGTATCCATTACTGAGCTTTTTATGCTCATCCCAGGTTTTTGAAATGCTTTTCAAAAGACATAAGGTGGAATAAGTTCAAGGATGAGATCATGCAAAATTCGTGCTATCTAAAACATGGAACTAGACATGGAACTTTTTTTCAAAGAGTTTTTATTTTATGAAAAAAATAGAAACTGAGTAGAAGTGTATACTTTTTAATTTCTGATATGGAATGTAATAGTTGTGTCCTAACTCTCTTAAAATATAAATGTAAAAGGATCCTCATGGTGATTTATTCACCAAATAGAAGGACCCAACCTTAATTAAAGATTATGTAATGTTTTTTGGTCGGGTCCTTATAGTTGGTATCAAAGGTCGGTTTAGATAACATTAGGATTTAGGATATTTTTAAATTAATTTCCATAAATTAATTTAGGGTAAGATTGAAATGATATAGCATTTTCAGATAACCATGTTGCTTCACCTAAGAAATATATGTGTTTAGAATGGTTTATCATAGATGAAATAGGCTAGCTATATTGGAAAGGCATACAGAGGGAAAGGTCCTTCCAATCCAGCATCATAATATAATTAGAATAATAATTGAACATTTTACTACAGTGATGGATTAGTTGACTATGGTGAATAATGGTGGTTCAGTTTATTGATGATATTATGGTTCATTCCAAAATTAATTAAGAACATGAAAGTCATTTAAGGGTTTTCCTACAAACCTTAAAATACATGAAACTGTATGGAAAATTAAGCAAGGATTAGTTTTGGTTACAAAATATTTTTTCCCTGGTCACATTGTTTGAAAAAATAGCATAATTATTGGTCCTACTAAAACAAAAGTTGTTGAAGAATGGTGAAGACCCAAAAATATAACAGTTATCTGTAGTTTTCTTGGGTTTTTAGGTTATTACGAGAGGTTTGTGGAGAATTTTTCACGGTTATCTAGTTTAATAACATTGTTAACTCGAAAAGGTGTTAAGTACATCTCAGAAAAATAATGTGATGATTGTTTCCAAGAATTGAACAGAAGATTGGTGAATGCTCCAGTTTTGGAACTGTCTTCCATAAATGGTGAGTTTTTTTATCTATAATGATTCTATGTTGATAGGAAATGGTTGTGTTCTTATGCAGAATGATCAGGTAATTGCTTATGCTTCACATCAGTTGACACCTCATGAGTTAAATTACCCTACACATGATTTAGAATTAGCTGGAGTTGTTTTTGTTATAAAAATTGGGAGGAATCGTCTGTATGGTGTAAAATGTGAGATATATACTTGACAAAAAAATTTAAAGGATATAGTCACTCAGAAATAATTGAACGTGAGACATAGTAGATGTCTGGAATTAATCAAGGATTATGATTGAACAATTCATTACCATACAGGAAAGGCATTAACGTGGCTGATGATTTGATTCGATAGAGTAATTCTACTTTAACCACGATATGTTTGGAACGAGATCCTTTGGTTTTTGATTTGATGAACTTTTTCATAGATGTTGTTGGTGAAAGAAATTCATCTGTTTTGTTTCACGTGTCAGTGAAATCATATTTATCAGATTGATTTAACCAAACCAAGAAGGAAGACAGTGAGTTACAGAAAAAGGTAGAGTTGGCTCAGAAGGGTATTGTGCCTGATTTTAGCATTTATAATTATTGTGTTTTGAGGTTTGAGAAGAGATTATGCGTTCTTTGTGTTTTATAGTTGACGAATTATTTATTATGTTAAAGCAGCGAGACAGTTACTGAAGGGAATGGTATAGTCTTTACTGGTGCCAGAGTGGAAATGGGGAAATATATTTAGGGACTTCATTTTTTGATTACTGATGACATATCGAGGTAACAATTCCATATGGTTAATTGTTGATCGGTTGAATAAATAATCTCATTTCCTATCTATTAGAGATAAAATATCTCAAGATAAACATTCTATGTTGTTTGTTAAATACATAGTTAGGTTGCATGGTGGTCCCCACTCCATTGTATCTGATCATGATCTCAGGATTACTTTTAACTTTTGTAAAAGCCGTCAAAAGTCGTTGGGTAATGAATTAAATTTTAGTACATGTTTTCTTCCTCAATTTGATGGGAATATAGAATGAATAATTCAGACCTTGGAGGATATGTTACGTGATTTCTCGATTGATTACCAGGGATGTTGGGACCAACATCTTTCTTTTGTTGGATTTTCTTTTAATAAAAGTTTCCATTCTATTATATATAGGGATTTATTTGAGGAATTATATGGGAAGTGGTGTTGTAATAAATCTTTTTTGGGATAAATTAGGTGAAAGGAAAGTGATGGGACTAGAATTGGTTGAAGAGATGGTAGAAAAAGATCAATTGATTCAATAGCACATGAGAACTGCTCAGAGTTGGAAGAAAATGTTATGAGGATAACCAGAGGAAGGATCTCTCTTTTGAGGTTGGAGATCATGTCATTATCAATTATTATACATGGAAAAGTGTGATGTGTTTTGGTAAGAAGGTAATGTTGAGATTGATGTTCATTGGACCTTATGAAATCCTAGAGAAAGTTGGATTATTTGCATACAAAGTGGCATTACTTCCGTGTTTAACTCAGGTACACAATGTTTTTCATGTTTCAATGTTTAGAAAGTATATTCCATATTTATATCATATTTTGATCCAAGAGGTATTTCAGTTGGTTGAGAATCTCTCTTATGAGGAACAACTAGTTCAGATTCTCAACTGAAGAGAGGAAGTGTTTCAGAATAATGTAATTCATCAGGTAAAGGTTTTGTAAAAAAACCATATCATTGAAGAGGCAATGTGGGAATCTGAAAATACTATGATAGATAAATACCCCCACTTATTTGATATGTGAATAAAAATTTCATTGGTGTAATTTTCGAAATGGGATTGGATATAACATCCTAGGAAAATAAAGAATGATACATTTTCATATTTATTAATATTTGTGAATTAAATATGAATTTTACTTTAAAGAGGATGCTATGTTTGAAGGATTACCTGATACACAAAATGCATTTCTTTAAAATCATACATTTCACACTAATAATATAATAATATTATTTTAAATGGTAGTTAATGGTATGTCATTGTATTGGTGGGAATGAATATAACTAACTGCAATATGATTATACATGTTTGTTAAATTTTTTTACAATTATCCAATAAAAGTTAAAGGCTTTAAATTTGAATGAATACAATTTTAAGCATAAATACTCTAATATTTGTAAAAAGGTTGATTTACCTCCTTTTAATGGTGAAACCTCATTAAATATAGTTTAGGTCACATTTATATGTATTATTTGACAAAATAATATTCTTTTTTAGATTCGCGACATCAAAATTTATTTTTGATGAAATTTTGGTATTTTTCTGATAAAATTGATTTTTAATGAATAATGAAAAATATTGTATTCTAATTCAAAACTAACTTTCAATCTAATTTATTTATAAGGATTGATTATTTTATTAATTGGTTTTAGAGTGTAATAATTTTTTGTTTTTACTATTTAATCCAATGATGGTCATTGAAAGTAATTTCACCTTAAAATTTGACATAAATATGTGTCAATCTTTTGGTAGTTATTATTTTTTGAAAACATGCCTTATGTTTTGACAATGGGAATTAATTTTAAATTAATTTCTGCAATTTCTGAATTTTGAATTTGGAAAAATGGATTCCATATTTTGAATGAGGAGGACCAAATTTTTTTAACATTTAACTTTTATTTTTAGACATTATGAATGTTTATTTCAGTAAAAATTTTATTTACCATTGTTAAAGGGTAAATCAGATAAATAAGGGTAAATAAATATAATTATAATGATATAAAATTACCCTAAAATGTGTTCTAATCTTATTGGTTGATACATTTCTAACCATGGGCGTCCTTGGGTCAATTTGGGGACCCCATGGAGCCACTTGGGAGTTATAATGACACTTTATTTTAATTAACGTAAAAGTAAAGGCAAAAATGACATAAAAAAATATGTTTTAGTAATTCAATTCTTACATGGGGTTATATAAGTTATATCTTAAACAATAAATTTGAATTTGAAAAATAAAATTATTTCCTACACCATGATATTAATTTTATAATTTTTAGAAATCAAATAAATAAAATTATTTATGACATGATAATGATGCAGTGTTTACCTCATTAATGAATAATTTAAATAAATATAAATATAAATACGAAAAAATATCCAAAACTGGTCCAATTCTTATTAGATGATTTTATATAGAACATCATTCATCTTTTCCTTTACTTTAATGATTTTTGGTCCTTTTGAAACTGAATATAAGTTTATAATAATATAATTGTTTCAAACTATTCTAAAGAGACCCTTTATAAAGGTACACCCCTTATAACCCATTTCTAACTAAACTCAATCCCTTGGATCATCCTATATCAGCCTAAATTAGCTCTCAAGATCCCTCTATTCCTCTTAAAAGCCTTAACTTAGGCATAAGGCACTTAAAGTAAACCTTTTGGATAAACCAAAGGGAATTACCTCATTTAAAGGTAACACCTTATTTTATGTTCTTTCCTTTTTTTATATTTGTCCAACCCCCAAAACACTTTTTATTCATTTTTTCATAACTAAACAAGTATCCTAAATAGACTAGGTTTTATTTATGAGAAATATTTAAACTAAACTAACACAAAAATCCATCTAATGTGTAAATGACATAGTGTTTCGTTGGATGTCGAACTACTACGTCACGAAACGATGATTGTTCAAAAATCAACAACTGCCTCTCTGTGTGATCATTATGATAGAACTGTATTTATATATGATATATATAATGTTTATGTTTTCTTTTTTTCTTCATTATTTTTCATTTATAGAATAGATTTATGGTTTTCATAATGGGTTAACGCGATAATTTCATTTGAGGAAGTGCAGAATACCACCCCCTCAATGTTATATGACTCATTCATGCCATCTATGGGACATATAAAGGATGAAAATAATGAAATTATATATGATATTATACTATAATTATAAAATACTTATCCAGAATTATTTTTTTATTCAATTGAAATAATAAATAGAAATTAAATTAGCGTTCATGCGTACGTACAACTTACTATCTCAATGAACCGTTCATTTCATTTCATATCACTAAATTTTATTTACTAATATAAATGCATATATAATATATATATATATATATATATGATATATATGTTATCTAAATCATGTATATCATTATGGAGACAATGGACTTTCGACTACATGAACAATTTATAATTATACCAAATTAATTTTTTTACTCAAGTTCTGAACATCAAAAAATGTCTGATATGAACTCAATTAATTAAATAAATGTTAAAGCATATTAAGAAGTTATATAAAAAGAATAATAAACATGTAAAAGTTTCTTAAGAATATATAAATTAACTTAAGAATGTTATTTTGGAAATTAAAGAATGAACTGGTCATGTCGGACATGAGGTAAGGGACGTCGCCTAAATCTCGATTCATTGAGACATATTTTGTAATATACCCGACATTGTTTTATATGGTATATAGAAACATTTGAAATTTAATTTCATTCAAAGGGAATATTTTTCTATGAGGAATTTTTATAAATGAAAAAAAGAATGTTTTTAGAATTTGTGCGAAAAATGACCTCTCCGCCACTGTAATTGTTAGTTGGCTTCCACTATAAGACATAAGGTTTTTAAAATGAAAAAGAAACCCCTTATTCTATTTTTTTTGTGTGTTTACATATTGAAAATTGTTTTTTAAATCAATTTATTATTTTAATATCTTGAAATGATATATTTTGACTGCAAATGAAATGTTATTAATGAAATATATTTATTTGAAATATTTTATGGTTCGGATTTTATAATGGTACACAGAAATTTGATGGGTGGTTATGTGATAAACAAAATGACTGGTGGTGCCGTGATAAACCAGGACGTGTGGTTATGTTTTAACCTCCAATGCATTGGGTATGGAAGTCAGTTCTATGGATATTCCTTTTAGTGATATGTGTGGAAGTCGGCCATATGGTTATTCCATTTAAGCATGTTTTCGTCCCATGTTAAATTTATATGTTATATGTTAGTTATATGGGTTTTATGGTAATATTTTGGTTACAAATTGGTATGAAATGAACTTTTAATCAGTGAAGAGTATTTAAAAATTCATAAAGGTAAAAAACTTGACTTATAAAATGGTATTCACAGTTTACTTATTTTTTTGAAAAACCAACACTTTTCCTTTTTTGTGTATCCCTTATTGAGTTTTTAATGCTCATCCCATGTTTTTTAAATGTTATTCATGGGACATAAAGTGGAATATGGTCAAGGATGGGATCAAGGAAAAGTCATGTTGTCAAAAACATAGAACTAGACATGAATCATTTTTTAAAAGAATTTTTATTTTATGAAAAAATGGAAACGGAGTAGAAGTGAATACATTGTAATTTGTGAGACGAAATGTAATAATTATGGCCTAACTCTCTAAAACTCTAAATCTAAAATGATCCTCAATGAGAATTATTATTTTAAATCCGGATTACGTAATGTTTTAAGGCCGAGTCCTTATAGTGAGTTGTCTCATTTGAATGTTAATTCAACATTGGGCGATTCACTTGTATTTCAATATGAATATTTTATGATAATATATGCATGGTTTAAATGGAATGAGGTTGTTAATTCATGCATCATTTTGGGAACTTAGAGAAATAGGTGACATGAATCATTGTAAGAACACATAGGGAAGTTGTTTCAGACACCAGGAATAAAATGAATTTCATTTTCATTGAACTTTTGATTAAAGTTGTGTCTAATAAAGATGTTGAAAATGGGTAAATGGAATGAGATTTGAATGATTGGTTAAATAAATAGCGCTGAATGAAAATTCTAAAAAATATTTTAATGCTATTGAGATATGATAGAATTATAGAGTTTTCCCAAAAAGAGATAAATTTATGTTTTTAGAGAGAAAATAATAAAATATGTGATTAAGGAATTGATATTAAGGTTGTGTGATTTACTCTACCCACATTGACTATGACCAATAGTAGGTATTACTAGAGTTAGTGATAGGTATGATTTTTCACATGTTGGAATAGTGTATATAGGGTGAGTTTTTTATGTATAGTAGAGAGCCTTCTTTTCTATAAATAAGCTAAATTTTATTTTATTAATTCTTAGGTGTTTGTTTGGTATTGTAGAAAAATTACACTATGCTAATGGATATATATTTTTTGAGAAGAGCATTTCACTATGATTGAACCTCCATGGGTGGGAAATGAAATAAATGTGGTTCAGTATTACATAATAGGGGAGCAGTTCCGTGGGAACTTTACATGTATTATACAGATAATGGAATGATACCCCCGATAGGTACTATCAAGTTTGTTTCAACTGGAAATTGATTTATAGTTGGTACACCATCTATAATTTTCTAATGAGTATATACTAGAGTTTTTAGTGTTTTTGGATAGAGTAAACTCAGATGATTTTTTATCAATTTGTGGCGCATTATAATAAGAGAGTGAAATTAGAAGACAATATGTTGTGGGGTCCCCTGAAAAATAGGTGGGGTTTAATAATTCAAATAGAGAATGATGATGGTATTCTATTTATGGATATTCATGATATGTTTCTACAAAGCTTCTATCCAGATACCTTGAGGTAGAAGAATGTTTTGTATGGTATGAGGTTAACTGATGGGACATTGTCAGTGATAAATTATGATGGCTTATTCAAAGACATGCGATGCTTTGTTTCATCATTTGAATGGAACATGGTCACTATGACAAGACAATTTCCTAGTGGACATATACATAATAACATGTATATGATTTATATATTTTTTATAATGAGGTTTTTGGTTGTGGTGGATCAGGCCGTTTTTTCAAAAAGGACCTTAACAGTTGATTATAATAGTTGGTATATTTTGTTGTTGTATGGAACGATTGAGAAGTTTATCTATGTATTATGTATCAATTTGGGAGCCTCATTATGGTGAATGTGAATAGAGTAGTTATAATATATGGCATGTACTCCAAGGTAGTGACTATATGTTTTATTATTTCTTTGGCAAGCTAGGGACAGGTGTAGATTGTTTTCTAAACAAATGTTGAGTGAAAAGTGTATTGAATAATGAGGCATGGGCATATATTTTGTAGAAAACAACAATAGCTGGGTATATATGGACGATCTATATAGATTTCGAGTTTATGAAGTGGGTCATCTACACATTATCATGCAAGAAGTTGAAGTTCCACTAACCGTACTGGTTGAGAAGGGGGACATAGAACTCCTTGAAAATAGTTCCCATTTTACTAGGGTGGTAAACCACCATTTAATCGTACTAGATCCTAGGGTATATGTGAATTTCATGTTAACATATTTCAATAATCATTTTGAGGTGTTGGGTCATAACATTTAAAATATGGGGTATGCTTATTGTATCGCCCACGGTTGCTAATTCTTATCTTATAATGGTTCCTCACATTCATTTATACCTTAATAGTTATTGAGTGATTTAAGAGTAGTAGTGTAACATAAATTATAAGTTATGGCTATTGATACACCTATAGGGGTGGGACTATAAATTATTTGGCTATGTTATGGGTGTTCTCTTAAGGTTGATGGGGACTGTTCTCCATGTGGATTTCTTGTTCTTGAGATTTCCTATTTTGATATTGTAAAGTGAATGAATTAGTTATTGTTGTAACATGACCATACTAAATATTACCATTATAGGGTAATATTAAAGTCTCCTGATGGGGACAACCATTGTTCACTGGGGTATGTGGGATGTCCAGGTTTTCCATATAGGGCCATATTTTCAACAGTCAGGTGATATCACAACCCATGTGTCTTGTCATAATCACGATGATGGGGAAGTAGGGAATCTTGTCTTTACTCATTGTATGATCATTTTTAGTATTCTTTTTATAATGATGTCTCTGGGATACTACCTGAATGGGATGTGGGGTTCATAATAGTGGTGTTGTTGGGAGCAAAACTAGTTTCGATTCCATCATATAGAATGTCATCGATGGAACTTGAGGAACATAAAATTCAGTTAGAGAAGTTGGAGAATAATGGTTTTTTTTCATCCCAGTACTTAACCATGGGGATCTCCAAATTTTTTTAAAAAAAATTATGGATCATATCAGATCTGAATCGATTATGGGATGCTGAATCAGATTACATTTATGAACCAATAACATCTTTCTTGATTATAATATCTTTTTTACCCACTACGAGCTGCTTAATTATTCTAAATGATTGATCTGATATCACTATATCATTAGCTTTGGGTGAGACCATTTTATTTATTGTAGAATTATTTTAGTCGTAGATATGTGCTACACATGTTTTTTGTTATATCTTTCTATTTTAAAAATGCATTAATAATGTTTATGGAATTAATGAACTAAATATTTTACATAAAGGTTCATTAGTTTTTTGTGTTATTTTATGATGACATCCAGGTTTACACTATGAAACATGATGATCATGTAAAACATCTAGACATAACCCCTAGAACATTGAGAGGAGATCATCTATATGCATATATATATATATATATCCAAGTGTAATTTTTTAATTTACATGGTTCATTTCATTGGTTAAATAATCTATAATTACGGTATATTAGTGGACTACCAGAATGGACATGAAGTTCTATCTAGGGAGTGGCCCATGAATGTTTTTAATATCCTATGATTTATATAATGAATTTCACATTACTGATGGTTCATTAAAATCTTATCCCATTTGACAGAACTGCTTTTAGGATTAAGCTATGCTGTTATGATGTATGGATGTCCCGATGAATGTGAGAACGTCTTCATGGTGTTAATGAAGTGGCAAAATACTATATATATTTTTATTCTTCCTAAGGAAAATATAGTCTAATACATGTTTTGTGATGCATCTTTTGTTGTTCATGGGGTATTGTTTTTATTGGATTATCAGGTTGTGGCATTTTAGTCATGACAGTTGACACCTCATGATATATATTACTCTATTCATGTTATTGAGTTAGTCATTGTGGGTTTTTATTCAATTTGTTGGTGAAATTACATGTTGAGAGAGAGGATTATTATGGTAATATATCATAAGAGTTTTATTTTTATCTTCTCCCAATGTTATTAAAATCATGGACAACAAATATAACATTAATTTTTGAATTCAATAGATTTCAAACTAATGTACATGATGGAAAAAGTGATTAGAATTTATGATTGATTAAGATGAAAGAACCAAAAAAGGAAGTTCAAGTATCCAATTGCAAGTGGAATATGATGATGTTGTTTATGGAAACACAACTTGGGGTAATGTATGGAAAAGATGAGATGATCCTTATATCCTTGGTTATTGAGTCCACTCATTTCATCGAGATCAATGAGAGGTAGTGTTAGGATCATGGGTGTTTTAAGATGAGTAAAATCCTTAATTTTACTGGGTAACCTTCTACTTGGACTATTTCTAAGAATGAAAATGTTTGTGTTTGAGGAAATTTTTCCACTCCTTCATGTATATGGGGGGTGCATCATGGTGTAAATTATATATATCACTATCATCATTGAAAGTATTTTTTTCATGGGATGAAGAAGGATGTTTCATGTTTCATGGTGAATGTTATACCTTTCTGTAGATAAAGGTAAAGAACCCATGATTAGGTGGTTTTTTTATAGCTGTTTAAATTTCTTGAATGTAAATGAGATGATATGAAAATGGATTTTATTTTGATTACATCACAGAATCTAGGGATGAATGATATGATCTTGGTACCAGCAGATCGGTTAACTAATGTAGGAAATTTCCTAGTTATTGGAGAGAAAATCACTTTTGATCATCATATTGAGTTATACATTCGATAGATAGTACTATTTCAATGGATTCCAAAAAAATGTAGTTCCATATTTTGATCGTCATTATACTTTGTTCTTAAATAAGGTGTTACAAAGAATTCATGATATGCATATGTTTTTTAGTTCAAATTTACACCCATAGAAGAACATCAAGGCCAAGTGTTTTATTTAGGTACAAGAGGACATGTAATGTGCTTGTGTATTAAATTGTGGTTGATCGTGGGAGAAACACCTGAATATTATTGAGTTTTCCAATAAAATAGTTACTATGTGGTGATTTAGATAGCATGGTATAAGGTCCTCTATAGTAGAATGTGTACATTTCCATTTTGTTAGATGGATGATGGGGAACCAGAGTTGTTGGGTCCCAGTCTCCTAAAAGAGATGTTAAAACATGTTCAGTTGATTTGAAACATATCGAAGTGGATTAGAGTAGGAATATGTCATATGTTGATCAACGACATTAACAGAATTTGAGTGTGGATAATGATCATGGTTTAATCTGGGGTTTTCCAAGGTTCGATCATCTTTGGATTCTAAAACAGGTTATGATAGATCCTAGGTTTATGGGGTCAATAGTGATTGTGGGGAGGATTGAACCAGTGGCATACTAGATATTTATTCCGTATCATTTTCATGGTATGGATTTTTTTCATATGTTAGAGATTCAATAGTATCACACTATCCCATTTCACATGATTTCTGTTGAGGATGTTGATCATGAGGCAGATTCATTCATCAAGGAGTGTCCGGTTTGCAATGTGGATTATAGTCAAGAATTTTTTGGGTAAAGAATTTTCTCTTGGTTCGAGTTTTACGAAATAATGGTAATGTTTAGGAAGAAACTTTGGAGATGGAGTTTGATATGGGGGATCATTGGTCTAATCCCTTTAAATTCGATGTATAGTGATTTTTGGATGTGCATCTCAATGTGGAATTATAATAATACAATGAGGTTGTATGAACCCAAAATTCCTGATGGTATGTCCCTATTTAAATTATAGTTTATATGGACAACTTATGGTTAATTAAATATTTAACAGGTTTATATAAAGGATCATTGGTGTTGTGGGAGTTTTGGGAATGAATGAATAACAAAAAAAAATCTGAATCCGGGGAAAGTTTCTTGTTTTTCACATGGTTACAAGTGATCTCTAACCCTTACATTCATGCCTATAAGAAGAGTGAAAAGTGTGGATGAAAACACCGAATGGGGAAATCCAAAAATTGAGGTCTTGGATAGATCCATTTCTCATTATGGGAGTATTATTGGGGACTGGAATGAAAAAAATGCATCCAAACCACACTCCCCATTAAAATTCTATTTTATTATTATCCCCTCCATGATTTTTTTCCTCACATGATTCAAACAACCATTTTCCGCCTATCAACTCTAGTGATGATACATTTCGTCCAAGAGTTATTATGGATGACTCCCTTCAGTTATAGGTCATTTTGAGTATAGTTGGGTCTTTATTGAAGCATCAGGTTTGTCTTCTACTCTAATTTATTCTATTTATTGGATTTGGGCAAGTCACATAATTCTTTTTCTTCTGAAGCACTAAAACCATTTTTTACCGAAGAAAATATTTTGAGACTTCAATGAGTGTTCAAATATATTTATAATTATGATGATAAATGTATGTTTGTATATATAATCGAGTTTGGTATCCTAAAATTTATATCCCATAGTCTTGAAATTTAATTTTTCATGTGTGGTTGTCTTATAGATTCTATCTTGTTTTCCCATTGAATCTTTTTGTGATATTGGCTAAATGATGAAGTCAACCTATCATGATACCGATATAATTCATTATGGTTGAATATATCGGTATATGTCAACCCATTGGTTATGCCAATAATCTCGTACACGTAAAAATACAATGATAATCCTTAAATTGACTTGTGATAATGTTGGGACCACGAAGAAATGTTTGATATGTTATTTCAATTATAAATAAACAATGATATTAGATTCTAGGCCATGATAATGTCATAACTAATTTTTTTTTCGTAATATTTAATGGGATAGATAAAATAATATGTCTTATTAATGGACTTATGAATGACACCTAAAAATAATTAGTGGGATAATATATGTAAAATGATGAACATGTTAAAGGAGTAAATTATTGTGAATTGATGAATATGTTTAATATGGACACAGTATGAGAATTTAGGGTAATTCTAATGGTTTAGTTCACGATAATGGGAAATGAGATTATTGGGTGATTTAATGTTATCAGTAAATGTGATAATGGGTTGAACATTGATGATGAATTATATGTTGAATATTTTAAAAAAGTAAATGTTATGTATATTGATTTTTGCATGGTTTATGATCTTCTATTTTTGGTAAATCAATCAAGAAGAATATGAACATGGAATGGTAGTTGTGGGATATTGGACTTGAATATCTATTACCACTGTTCGAGTTGGAATTATGATTTAATCCTAACACATATAATTACATGGGTTAGAGAATCAGATCGTGTTTATATGACCCTAACATATTCATTTGAGGAGACGACCGAGACCGACGCTCCAAGGCATGTGAGTTTTAATTTAGTATGAAATGTGTATCCCTAGTGAGATAGGGTACCTGACTTATTACCCTCTTCTTAGTAATTGACAGACTTAGGTCATTGTTCAAATGATTCAAATGTCTAGACTATGGAAAATGTGAAGAAAATGGATTAACTGACCAAAAATGGTTAATGGTAATATTTTAAACTTATGGAACCTGATATTTCTTTTGTTTACATTGTATTTTTTTTAATATTTTAATGTACTATTTGTCTATAATACATTATTTGTAGACACCGCTGGTGGTGGCCTACTACGTTGTAATCACACCATGATCAATATACCACATGGTACATGTGTAGGTTTAATGGTTGTATGACATGATATGGGGAAGCACTATGTTCAATAGATTTGATTAGGCATGGTATTTTCATCGAGGTGGGGACCAAACATAGTGTAAAAACCCATTTTGGGGATTTATCAATATTTCATTGTTTTTTAATTTTCATTGCACATGGAATTGTATGACATGGAATGACATATTTATTGCTAGTTGTGGGCTTGTACCTAGTTTGGGAAATGGTTGGTAATTAATTTTTTATTTTTTATTCATACTATTTCACTAATTTAATACCTTTTAAGGTGGATTACTCTAAAAAGAGTGTATGTTCTCCCCACATGTCTTATTTTTCCCTAAATTCTTATAGAAAACCTT
The DNA here is from genome assembly GCA_963277665.1 of Viscum album. Classification (NCBI taxonomy): domain Eukaryota; kingdom Viridiplantae; phylum Streptophyta; class Magnoliopsida; order Santalales; family Viscaceae; genus Viscum; species Viscum album. The sequence continues at coordinate 295,897,920 of OY728137.1, read as the reverse complement.
TAGAATACATGGGGGAATGCCTAAGGTAATGTGTATAACCAACTCGATGCATCAGTTTTGTATCTTCTGGATTGGGGATGTGATAATAATTATTGTTCGAAAATTGTTACAATAAGAGTAACTAAAAAAACTAAATCCTTCTATATTCCATGTTCTTCATTAAAATAATGATTTTTATTAATATGATATGAAATATTTTTAAAATATTCATAGGATTATTAAATACATAAAAATTATTTATATTTAGTTAGAATGTATTTTCAATCCAAAAATTGGGATTACAAACATTACTTATTTAAGTGGATTGAATCCCCATAAAAAACTACATTATGTTCCTAAAATACTCAAGTAGTGTTTATAATCTAGCATCAACATTTAACTTATAGAAAAAAAACCATTATATTACCATCATTACATATATAAATCATATTTTTTCTTATATGTAACATGTTTTCCAAAATTTTGGACATCAATTTTTTCATTGTTATTACAATAAACCCTTGCACATTTTTTTCATCCAATGATTTCATATAATTATGAGATATTTTTCTTCACAAAATCATTCATATAAAATGAAAAACTATATGTCGTAGTAACATCATTTATTTAATACATTGAATCTATATAAAAATGATGATTTTCAACAATGATTGTTTGGAAACTTACATGTTCTTCTTGAAATTATTTTTCATTTTAATTATCATTAAAAAACTTTTAAAAAATAAGGATGTTTTTTATAGACACTTATATATAATACATTTCATGGAACCATCACTATCTTCTTTGTCCATGTTATTGATGTTTTCAGTTTACTCTCTCCACTTAAAAGAGTTTGTGTTGACCAAGATATAAATTTTATTCATCACCATTATGTTTTACTCAAGCATGATTGTAATATTTATTCATTCAATAATTTAATTATTTAGATTCATATTATATTATTAAAAAATGTATAATTCTTTAATAACATATCCTCGATTGATGAACAAATGATATTCATTAATATAATTCATGTTCTATTTTTCATGTATAATAATTATTTGATTTCATTATATTCATAATATTTGATTAATAATCTCCATCTAAATATCTTATTATTCTTATTAATAGATTAATATTTCAACACTAGTAATCTTATTGTGACTCAAATTTTTATTAATTAAGTTATCATAATCATTATAACTGTAATTTATAACTTTTTCTTCTTATTAATCGTATTTTTCACAATTAGAATTTTGTTCTCTTTTGTTATTATTATTTTAACAATTACCCTTAGTATAATAAATATTTTTAAACCTATTTTTCACTTATATTGATTCATTTATACACACCCCCATCTATCATTATCTACCTTTAAACATGGAAAATTTGATTCAATGGGCCCATTGGACATGTAACTAAAGAACATCAGTTGTAACTTTCTACATTCATTATTGATAATTGAACAAAAAGTTTTGAATAATCATTAAAAAATTCATCAAATTTTTTATTAATATTATTATGATTATAAGAGTCACTAAAATCCTCCTAGGTAAACTATGTAGATAATTATTTCATAATAACATTGAATGCATTTTTCTAATGAAATATTTTATTGTACATGAAACAATTTTCAATCATCAATTAATATATTATGAAAATTATATCAAGATATAATATAAATGTTAATTTATGAATTATATAATAAAATGGTCATAGAATGATATCATATATTTCATGAATACTTCATAGAATCATTTCATAAATATTTGAAGAACATAATATATCACCGTATTATTTATTGGTTATTATAATTTAATTTAAAATTTTAAATATGTCACCAATAGTTTAATCATTAACAATCATGATATAATTGTACATAAATATTTATATTTGTAGATATTTTTTCATCACATTCATATTTCCTTCATAAATGTTCATCAGTATTTCCCAAATTCCATTATCTTTTAAAATAACATAATCCCTCTAAATTTTAATTTCCACTGGTGTGGTATTTGTACCAATATTTTCTCATTCATAATTCTCCAAATTCATCTTACCAAAAACAATAATAGAATTTTACAAAATATTATATGAATACCCATATCTAAAAGCATTAAAACCCTAATTACCAAAGCACATTATATAGTTAAACATTGTAAAAATACATATATGATATGTTTTAACCAAAAAGATAATAATCCAAAACATTTTAATAGAATCTTAATCATCCATTTAAACACATAAATTCCTCAATCATAATTTATGATTCAATGTATAAATCCATCACTTTAGTACAATTGTGAAAGTAAAATGAATATATTTTTCACTCACTTATAGGGAATGTGGTGACTCATTGATTTTACTTTTTTGTATTTTTAGTATTTTGATATTAATTTATAATTTTTAAAATGAGAAGTGAATCATCAAGATAATTGTAAAAGAACAGCTGTTAGAACAATGGTAATTACAGTGATATATAATCAATAAGAGAAACAAGTAATTATCATGGTATTGAAGCAATCAAAGACAATGAAAACAACCTGAAAATAATCTTTTTTTGCAACAAAATATTATGTAAATATCTATCAAATTAATAAAAATAAATCCATGTATAGTGAATTTATTCTTTACATGGATGCTATTATATAATACATTTTTTAATAATAGTAAAAACCCTCACCAATAAGTTCAGTTATATTGTTACTGGGAATCTTGATCATTATTCACACTTTTCTCCCCTATATTAATAATTTTTCCTCATCAAACTAATGAAAAAACAAAAGAAAGAACATATTCTTATACATATGTTTAATATTATCTATTGAATATTTTACCGGTATAATAACCTCAATATGATGAAACTATATAAAATATATAAATATTATTATGCCCTCTTCACACCATTCTTTTGATTCCTTCATATAAAAACAAATGTCCCATAACCCATCAACGAAAATTAATTGATGAGTTAGATAACAAAATTTTTATTCAATCAGATCATTAGATATAAAAATACAAGAAGAATTTCTATGGTATTTCTCTATTATAATCCACTACAACTATTCATTTCATCACATTTTTAACACCATTACATTAAGAAACGCAACCCACATCAATGAATTAACTCACCAAATATAACAACAAGGACACACAATTTCATCTCCAATACATGAAAATGATGTGTATTTTTATATGAAGACATGAAAAATCAAAATATCCATTTAAATACAAGGACATTTTATGATCTATGATTCTGATAATTAGACATATAAATTACTATTTAACATGTATTTACACTAAAAATAACATATATGTGAGGATTATCTACCTCTTTATATGAAATACAATCCACATTGAAATTATACTAAACCTATAAATAATAAATTTAAATTATAGAGTGAAGATTATTCAAAGGGAAAATATTTTTAATAAATTTAAATTTTATTTTATTTTATTTAAATACCACCAAAGATCTACTTCAAGTGAAATTTCCACATTTTATCATATTGGTGATATTTTGATCATAAACGCAAAAATGGACCATTTTAGATTTTTAACAATTTTAAATTATTTCTATCTTATAGCAAAAATATTTTATATATTAATTCAAATTGTTGAATTACTTATTTTTATTATTCTAAACATCTAGGGATTCATTTCAACTTTCCTGATGAAAATATGAATCGACCATATATAAGCTTCAAGGAAGCTCACAAGTTGTACTATAAGTACCCGGCCTTAACCATTACATAATATTGAATTTATTGAATAATTCACATTGAGGATATTTTCAGGTATAGAGTTTTAGAGAATTAGGCCATAACTATTAAATTTCAACTTTAATATTACAAGTAGACACTTCTACTCATTATCCATTTTTTTACAAAACATGAACTCTTGAAAAAAAGAACCTTGTCTAGTTCCATGTTTTAGATAGCATGAATTTTCCTTGATCCCATCCTTGACGCTATTTATCTTTAATTCTTGTGGAAAACATTTCAAAAACTTTGGATGAGTATAAAAATCTCAGTAACGGTTATAAAATAAGGAAGGAAAACATTATCCCATAAAAAAATACAAATAAATTAAACTATAGTTTTCAGTCATACCATACATTATGAAATCATGAGATTTATGAATAATAGACACAAATCATAAATCATAAAGTTTACTGATGGAATCCATATGAAGCTTACATTGTATATATCAGAACTACATATGGAGTTACACTTGGAATACCCATCGTGGTATATTATATAAATCTCTTAGGAGAAACATCACATTTACCTCCGTCACGTTACCCAATGCATTGGAGAGCTATCTCAGGCTCACCCTCCCTAGGTTCATCAGGGAACCGCCCATATACGTAAACAATGCCCAATAACCATAACATAATAATAACATATGACACTTGTATAAATGAAATATAACATTTCCACATTCCAATAAATCAAATCATGATATTGAAATAAACATTGTTTTATCAAATCATTTTCAAAACCATTTAGAAAGAGCTTTTTGAATCAAAGTGTCCCATACCAATTTGAAGATTTTAAATGAATTATAATTTGAAAACATTAATGTTCATATAAATAAATCCTCAAACCCATTTTGAAATCACGGACATTAATGAGAAATATTTATATGCATAAATCTTTAAAACATTTAAAATGATATTTTATTTAAAAAGTTTTTAACAAAAAGAGAGACGTTTGAATACAAATAATTAAAGAATAAATTTTAATCAAGACATTATAATATCATGATAATATCATGATAATATAGGTATTCACAATATAATATTTCCAAGGATATTATATACACCATATAAGAGTGAATTGGTTCATAACAACAATGAAGTCTCAATGGAAATGTAAATTGAGATAAAATCCCATATAAAGCTCGTATCCTTAAATTAAGGATAAATAAATCACATAATTATGTATGAAAAATATAAATGAACCTAATATAACTGGATATTAAATGTAAAATGGTCATAGTTCATTCACAGATCTTCATAGGATGACATATTTAAGAATTACAAGTTGAACCTGAAGAATTGAAATTGGGTTAAGAAGTTCCCTTGTAAAAATTCGACAGCCTAACGGCGTCACATTAAAATTCATAAGATTAGTTGATGAGAAAAAAGGTATCTCATCACTTGGACATAAATTTTATATCAATTAGGATATATAATAACATATCCCAACATAATAATATGTAAATTAAAAGACATAACAAAAAGAAGTCTTTTAAATAGAGGAGGGTCAAAAGTTCCCTTACCGATTTGGTAACTTACAAAACATACGCCATATGAAATAAGATTCATAAAATAAAGATGTAAATAATATTAAATGAATGTATATTACACAAACAGTACAATCATGGGCAGTAAATTCACCACACACAAAAATAGTATCAAATATAGCATGAATCTCATGGAAATAAAAAGTGAGATGAAACCTTTTACCACGTTGTAATCAACTGAGTCGTATGACCAAAAGTCAATAAGCACCAAATTAATCACAGAATACCATGAATATAAATAGAATCATGATAATATATATCAAATATCAGTACAGAATACACCACATGTAATAAATAAGTGGTGAAAAATAAAAATCTCACAGAATTAAAAGTGAGATTGGAAAATCCCTTACAAAAATTTGGCAGCCTAACGGTGCCACTTAAAAATTCTTAAAATGAATTGATGAGAGTAACAGGGGGTCTATAATAATATGAAAATAAAAATTACAGTATGGTTAATATAAAATAGAATCCACCAACACAAGAACATGGATCATAAAAGAAATGACATAAAAGAGAGTACTTGAAAAGAAAGATAGAGGTCGGATCCCTTACCTCGTGTCCGACTTGATTCGATCGTTCTTTAATCTCCTGAATAATAAACTAAAGTCAATTTATAATTTCTTAAGAACCTTTTTCAGGTTTATTATTAATTTTATATCACTTATTACCATGTTATAAACATTATGTAATCATTTAAGTTAATAATGTTCATTTTGTCGAAATTTGGTACTTGAGTAAAAAATATACTTCTTATAATTACATGTTGTTCATGTGGTAAAAGTTTAATTATATAAAGAATGATATTCATGATTTTGATATCATATATATCATATATATCCAGTTTATACAAGTATTTATAATAGTAGATAACATTTGGAGGTAAGAAATGAAATGCACTGTTCATGGAGACGGTAAGCCGTACGTACGCATGAACGCTAATTTCATTTCTATTTATTATTTTAATGGAATTAAAACATAATTATACATAGTTATATTATAATTACAGTATTATATCATATATAATATCATTAACTCCATCCTTTATAAATCCCACATAAGGCATTAACGAATCACATCACATTGAGGGGGCGGTAGTCCGCACCTCCTCAAATGAGATTATCGTATTTACCCACTATGGAAACCATAAAGTCTTGATATAATTGGAAATTACAGAGGAATAAGGGAATAATAAACATAATATATATCATATATAAATACAATTCCATCATAATTGCCACCATGAGAGGCAGTAAGATGTAATTGAACAATCATCGTTTCGTGAGGCGTTAGTTTGCCATCCAAAAAAACATTATGTTCATTATCCATTAGATGGAGGTGTCTGTGAGTGTAGTTGGATTACTTCACATAACAACATAATAGTATATTTAGGATACTGGTGTTGTTACAAAATAAAGTAATAAAAAGTGTTTAGGGGTTGGAGATGTAAAATAAAATAAAACAACTTAAGAGAAACTGTTACCTTCAATTTGGGTAACTCCCTTTGGTTTGAACCAAAGGACTTCTTGAAGTACCTTATGCCTATGGTAAGGCATCTTAGAGGAGGACAGGTATATAGGGAGCATAATTGGGCAGAGTTTGGATGAGAAAAATGGCTTTAAAGATGTGAGGAATTGGTTAGAAGTGGTCTCCTTTTATAAGAGAAGAGGGGCTATTTAGAAAAGTGTGAAAATATTATTTTATAATAAAATGATATTCAGTTTGAAAAGATCCAAAAACCATTAAAGATGAATATAAGATGACTCATGGTCTAACTAAAATCATCCAATCATAATTGGACATGTGTTGGATAATATTTTAATCATTATCATCTTATTTATTTAAATCATTTATTAATGAGGTAAATACTACATCATTATTGTGTCATAAATAATTTAATTTATTGGATGTCTAAAAATTATAAAAAAATACCATCATGTTGTAAATATTTTTATATTTCCAATGAATATTTAGATTCGAACATATGACTTATATAACACCATATAAAAATTAATTACTAAACGATTTTTATTAATGTCAATTTTGTCTTTGCATTATATTAATTATTCAAAATTGTCATTATCACTCCCATGTGGCTAAATGGGGTCCCAAAATCGACCCAAAGATGCCCATGTTCGTTAATGACTCAAAAAATAAGGTTTGGAAAATTTTTAAGGTAAATTTGAATGATTATAATATTCTTTTAACCTTGAATTACCCTATATACCATTAACCGTAGTAAATAAAAGTCAAAAGTTACTATTCACAAAAAATTATTTTCATCTTAATGAACCAAATTTTACTTTATTGATGACAGCCATGTATGTCAGATTTTTTAAATTCAATTCACAGAAGTGGTAAAATTTCTTTTAAATGAATTAGTCAGTTTTTTTATCTACCACTAAGTGGTTTCACTATTAATAAAAAATTGAAGTTTTTTTAGAAAAATACCAAAAATTCAGCCTAAGCTATATTTGATATTCAGAATTAAAAAATGATGTCTATTATGAAAAATTGAAAATATATAAGTGGCATTAATTAACTTAAAAATTAATTCCCATTATCAAAATAAATAGCGTGTTTTTAAGAAACAATAACTATCAAAAGATCGATATTTGTTTATGTCCAATTTCAAAGTGAATTTAATTCCAATGACCCAAATTGGATTAAATGGTAAATATATTTTAATTTCACTTTAAAACCAATTAAAAAGATAAGATAACCATACAAATAAATTATATTAAAAAGAAAATTGGAATTAAAATACAATATTTTTCACTATTCATTAAAAAATGAACTTTATCTAAAAAATTCCAAAAAATTACACAAAGTAAGTTATGATGTCTCTATTCTAAAGAACGATTTTATTTGGTCATATATAATTTATTAAAGTGACCAAAACTAGATTTAAAAATGTTTTTCCATTAAAAGGTGATAAATCGGCCTTTTAATGTAAATTATGCTTAAAATTTGATTCATTCACATTTTAAGCCTCTAACCTTTTTTGGATAAATGTAAATACATTTAAAAAACATGTATAATCATATTGTGTTTAGTTTTGTTCATTCCTTACAATACAACGGCTTGGATTTGACTACCATTTAAAATAATAATATTATATTATTAGTGTGCAACGTAAGATTTCAAAGAAACCCGTTGTTGAGTATCAGGTACGCTATCGAACCTAGAAACCCTTTTAATGTAAAATTAATATTTAATTCAAAAATCGATAAATATGAAAAATTCATATTCTTTATTTACCCAGGATGTTACATCCTTCCCCCCTTTTTGGAATTTCATCCTCACAATTTTAAAATTTGGGCTCGGAAACTTTATTGAAAATCCCATATCAGAAAAAAAAAATCAGTAAAACTATCACTTTAAAAAAATAAAGAGAAGTACAATGGTCACCCAAGTTAACCCATACTAAGATTCCATGAAAACATGGATATAGAGGAGAAAAAAAGGATGAAGTTATGATAGAGACGGTAAGGAAACATGTTTATGAGAAAGTTAACCACCAGAAAATCACAAACTTGTGATGGGTTAAACAGTCTTTGATTCCCCCATAAGAAAAAGATAACGGACACTATTTTTGTTTAATGTTACTTTTTGTTGAGGAATTTATTTATGAGCTTAAGAAAAAACAAAAGGAAATATTCTTAATTTTCAAGTAGACATTCATCTTTTACTAGATTTCTAACACAAAATCATATTTTCTCCAAACAATGAATATTCAGGAAGACATTTTTTTCACATTAAGAGAACTATAATCAACTTCGAGAGAATCCCATAATCCAAAAAAGATGAACTATATATTTCCCATGTCTTTAGATATTAACTAAAACCAAAACCTTTATTATAAGATCAGATAATCAACAAAAGGATAATCCTTTATAAAAAGAAATACTACTCTTAATCTCCGAAATTCAACAAAAAGAACCCAAGGTTCAAGAAAGACCATTAAATAAACAGTTATCCTTAAAATTATTCAAAGTAATCCATACTAAGATTAAATACCAAATCTCTGAAGGATTTAATCACATAGTCTTCCAAGGTAAATCTTAACATTTATCTCCAAATAACATTAGTTACTCTTAATGTATCATAATGAAAAGTAATTAACCTAATCACATATTCTCTTTGATAGGTTAATCATTTCTATGAAAACCAAATCACCATATGTCCATAATAAAAACATTGATTCTCCGAAAATAATATTCCACCATTACTCATCAAAGGAAATGATAATTATTCCCTTTAATAACATTTTAATATATCAATCTTCAGGGTTACACATACTATAAAAAGTCTTCTAATGTAATCCCAGCATCAAAAGAGCCCTAATACTTTTAATCATTTCACCATCCTAAAAGCTATCATAACACTTGAATCCACTATATGTTGACATTTTACTCATTCAATGATCTTCCTGATCCTTTAACCATTCTTTTCCAACTTATTTTGAAAAAATTATTTTCTACAAACAAAATCATGAATCATATCCTATGATTTCAATAATAGGAAAACATATGTTAAGAAATAATCCCTACATTTCATTGGTCAGTGTCAGTTTCTTCATCCTCATTCAGAATGTCATTAGGTATTGGTAAATGAATATTTGTATGATCCTGGTGATATCATTCCCGAAACTTCTTCATAGGACATGTGTTTTCATAATGACCATGTTCACCACATTTAAAAAATTCAATTGATCCTTCAAAAATAACTTCTTTTCCTTTCATAGAGTCAACTAGATGCTTCATTTTTTCCGTGGTAGGTTCTTGCTTTATAACCTTCATTTTAACACATATATATCTTCTTTCTGTCCCTTTGAAACATTTTCATATGTGTTTCTTTCCACATCTTTTACACATAGGTTTTTGAACATACTTACCATTATGATTATTACCTGAACATCCATAGGGATTTGTTACTTGTATATATGATGTCTTATAAAAATCGTTAAGGTTCAGGTGGTTAATCATGACTCTAGATAGTTGGTAGAGAATAACCACAAGAGTTCTCATTGCAGCTCCCTTATCATTCAGCTGCTCATTCAGAAAATTGTCATAGTTTTTTTCTCATCCACTATTACTTTGGTGCCTACTGTATCCAACCATTTTGTATAACAAAAAAGGTCAGTGTTAGTTATCAATAAAATCATCATATAATATCTTATGAGGAGGGTAAACACTAAGATATACTTATTCATGTTATCTTAAACTCATTCACTTTATAAAAATAATTAGGACTCTATATAAAATCCTAATTATAATGTTAATGTCACTTATGCTTAAATTTTACTCTAACCTCTAATGTTATCTAAACCGACCTTTGATACCAACTATAAGGACCCAGCCTTAAGCATTACATAATATTGAATTATATAAATAATTCACATTGAGGATCTTTTCAGGATTAGAGTTTTAGAGAAATAGTCCATAAATATGACATTACAACTTAAAAATTATAAGTAGAAACTACTACTCAGTATCCATTTTTTTAACAAAACATGAACTCTTGAAAAAAAGAGCCATGTCTAGTTCCATGTTTTAGATAGCATGATTTTCCTTGATCCCATCCTTGACCCTATTCATCTTTAAGTTCTGTGGAAAAGAATTACAATAACTTGAAATGAGCATAAAAACCTTACTAAGGGTTGTAAAATAAGGAAGGAAAACATTATCCCATCAATAAATACAAATCAATGAAACCACACTTTTCAATCATAACATACATTATGAAATCATGATATTTATGAATAACACACAAAAATCATAAATCATAAAGGTTACTAATGGCATCCATATCAAAAATACATTGTAACTATCATAGATACATATGGAGTTACACATGGAATACCCATCACGGTATATTCCCTAATTCTCTTAGGAGAAACATCACATTTACCTCCGTCACGTTACCCAATGCATTGGAGAGCTACCTCGGGCTCACTCACCCTAGGTTTATCATAGAACCACCTATATACGTAAACAATTCCCAATAACCATTAAATAATCATAACATATTACACATTTATAAAGGAAATATAACATTTCCACATTCCAATATATGAAATCATGATATTGAAATAAATAATGTTTTATCAAATCATTTTCAAAACCATTTAAAATTAGATTTTTGAATCAAAGTGTCCCATACCACTTCAAAGATTTTAAATGAATTATCATTTGAAAAAAATTAACGTGCATATAAATAAATCCTAAAACCCATTTTGAAATCATGTACATTTATGAAAAATATTTTGAATCATAAATCTTTAAAACATTTATAATGATATTTTAGTTAAAGAGATTTTAACAAAAAAAGAGACACTTGAATACAAATAATTGAATAAAAAATTTAAATCAGAACATTATAATATCATGAGAATAAAGGGATTCATGATATAATATTTCAAAGGATAGTATATACACCATATAAGAGTTAATTGGTTCATAACTACAACGAAGTCTGAATGGAAATGTACATTGAGATAAAATCCCTTATAAATATGGTGTCCTTAAATTAATGATAAATCAATAACATAATTCTATGTGAAAGATATAAATACACCCAATATAAGTGGATATTAAGTGTAAAAAAATTAGAGTTCATTCACACATATTCATAGGATGAGATATTCAATAAGTACAAGTTGAACCTGAAGAATTGAAATTGGTGTAAGAAGTTCCCTTGTAAAAATTCGACAGCCTAACGACGTCACTTTAAAATTCATAAGATGAGTTGTTGAGAAAAAAAAAGTTTCTCATCACTTGGACATAAATATTATATCAATGAGTATATATAAGAAAATATCCCAACATAATAATATGTAAATTAAAATACATAACAACAATAAGTCTTTTAAATAGAGGAGGGTCAAAGGTTCCCTTACCGATTTGGTAACTTACAAAATGTACGCCACATGAAAGAAGGTTCATACAATGAAGATGTAAATACTCATAAATTAAATTATATTACACAAATAGTACAATCAATAGAATTACATGCACCACACAAAATAAAATAGTGGCAAATATTGAATGGATCTCACGAAAAAAAAAGTGAGATGAAACCCTTTACCACGTTGTAATCAACTTAGTCGTATGACCGAATGTTAAAAAGCACAAAATGAATCATAGAATACCATGAATATAAATATAATCATGATAATATATATCAAATATCAGTACATAATAAACCACATGCAATAAATAAGTGTCGAACAATGGAAATCTCATGGAATTAAAAGTGAGATAGCAAAATCCCTTACAAAAATTCGGCAGCCTAACGACGCAACTTAAAAATTCTTAAAATGAATTGATGATAGTAAGAGGGAGTCTCTCATCATATGAAAATAAAAATTACAGTATGGTGAATATAAAATAACATCCTCCAACATAATTACATGGAGCATAAAAGAAACGGCATAAAATAGAGTACTTGAAAAGAAAGAGAGAGGTCAGATCCCTTACCTCATGTACGACTTGACTTGATCGTTCTTTAATCTCATGAATAATAGAATAAAGTCAATTTATACTTTCTTAAGAACCTTTTTCAAGTTTATTATTCCTTTTATATCACTTATTACCATGTTATAAACATTATGTAATCATTTAAGTTAATAATGTTCATTTTGTCGATATTTGGTACTTGAGTCAAAAATGGACTTCTTATAATTACCTGTTGTTCATGTGGTCAAAGGTTCATTATATCCAGAATGATATTCAGGATTTAGATATCATATATATTATATATATCCAGTATAAACATGTATTTATAATAGTACATAACATTTGGAGGTAAGAAATGAAATGCACCGTTCATGGAGACGGTAAGACGTACGTATGCATGAATGCTAATTTCATTTCTATTTCTTATTTTAATGGAATTAAAACATAATTATACATAGTTATATTATAATTACAGTATAATATCATATATAATATCATTAACTCCATCCTTTATACATCCCACATAAGGCATTAACTAATCACATTACTTTGAGGGGGCGGTAGTCTGCACTACTCAAATGAGATTATCATATTTATCCACTATGGAAACCATAAAGGCATGATTTAATTCGAAATTACAGAAGAATAAGGGAATATTAAACATAATATATATCATAAAAAAATACAGTTCTATCATAATAGACACCATGAGAGGTGGTAATATGTAATTGAACAATCATCGTTTCGTGAGGCGTTTGTTTTCCATCCACAGAAACATTATGTTCATTATCCATTAGATGGAGGTGTGTGTGAGTTTAGTTAGAATACTCAACATAACAAAATCCTAGTATATTGAGGATACTGGTGTTGTTACAAAATAAATGAATAAAAAGATTTTAGGGGTTGGAGAAGTAAAATAAAATAAAACAACTTAAGAGAAATCGTTACCTTCAAGTTGGGTAACTCCCTCTGGTTTGAACCAAAGGACTTCTTGAAGTTCCTTATGCCTAAGGTAAGGCTTATAAGAAGAGGATAGGGATGTAGGGAGATTTATTGGGTAGATTTTAGATGATCCAAATTTCCTGAGAGGTGTGAGGAATTGGTTAGAAGTGGTCTCCTTTTATAAGGGAGAGGAGGGGCTTTTTATGAAAGTGTGAAAATATTATTTTATAGTATAATGACATTCTGTTTCAAAAGGTCCAAAAATCATTAAAAAAGAAGATAAGATGACTCATGGTCTAAATAAAATTATCCAATCAAAGTTGGAAATGTTTTGGATAATATTTTAATCATTATAATCTTATTTATTTAAATCATTTATTAATGAGGTAAATAATCCATCATTATTGTGTCATCAATAATTTAATATATTTGATGTCTAAAAATTATATAAAAAATACCATGATATAGGAAATCGTTTTATATTTCCAATGAATATTTACAGTCAAAAATATGACTTATATAAACCCATATAAAAATTAATTACTAAAATATTTTTGTTAATGTCAATTTTGTCTTTACATTATATTAATTATTCTAAATTTTAACTATCACTCCCAAGTGGCTCAGTGGGGTCCCAAAATCGACCCAAAGACGCCCATGGTCATTAATGACTCAAAAAATAAGGTTTGGACAAGCTTTAAGGTAATTTTGATTTATTATAATATTTTTTAACCTTGAATTACCCTATTTACCTTTAACCATAGTAAATAAAAGTCAAAAGTTACTATTCACCAAAAAATTATTTTCATATTAATGAAAAAAAGTTTACTTTCTTGATGAAAACCATGTATGTCATATTTTTGAAATTCAATTCACTGCATTGGTAAATTTTTATTTAAATGAAAAAGTCAGTTTTTTTAACTACCACTATGTAGTTTCACTATTCATCAAAAATGATTTCTATTATGCCAAATTTAGAATATAGAAGTTTCATTAATTAACTTTAAAATTAATTCCCATTATCAAAACAAATAGCCTATTTTTAAGAAATAATAACTATCAAAAGATTGATACTTGTTTATGTCCAATTTCAAAGTGAAATTAATTACAATGACCCACATTGGATTAAATGGTAAAAATATATTTTAATTTCACTTTAAAACAAATTAAAAATATAATCTATCCATAGAAAAAAATTATATTAACATGTAATTTTGATTAAAATAAAATATTTTTCACTATTCATTAAAAAAATGAACTTTATCGGAAAAAATTCCAAAAATTTACAGAAGGAAAATTTTAATGTCCCCATTCCAAAAAATGATTTTATTTGGTCATATATAATCTATTAAAGTGATCAAAACTACATTTAATAAGGGGTTGCCATTAAAAGGTGATAAATCGGCCTTTTAATGTAAATTATACTGAAAATTAGATTCATTCACATTTTATGCCTATAACCTTTATTGGATAAATGTAAATACATTTAACAAACATGTATAATAATATTGTATTTAGTTTTATTCCTTCCTTCCAATACAACGGCTCGGAGTTGTCTTCCATTTAATATAATAACATTATATTATTAGTGTGCAACGTAAGATTTCAAAGAAACCCATTGTTTCGTATCGGGTACGCTATCGAACATAGCAACCCTTTTAAAGTAAAATTAATATTTAATTAAAAAATTAATAAATATGAAATACTCACATTCTTTATTTACTTGGGATGTTACATGGACCATCAAATATATTTATAGATATTTCTATTTTTTTACATTCAGCCCTTAACTTGTTCATCATGGGACCAATTACTGAGACAATCATAGGGTGAATGAGTAATAAGTATTGGAAAATCTTTTATTAAGAATAGGATGTGTGAATTGACCATTTTAATGGTCATTAAGGGCTTCTAATATGGAGGTTTCTTATTTGGAGAGTTTGAATGCACAGAATAAATTGCGAGAGTTAAATGTGAATACCTATTAGAGGGCAAGTAGAAATTCATTAAAATGATGTGGTGAGATATATAAGATATGTATTTACAATAGTAATGAAGGGTAAACATTATAATAGGTTATATATTTTGAATACAATGCGTCATCTTTTGGGGGGAGAATTATTCCTACAATAGGAGGAGAGCTCACCCTTATAAAAATATCACATTAACTTTAAGGAAACAAAGGAATAGTTCTCTAACAAGGGATTCCATCAGAAAATATTCAACATTTAATTTTCCTAATTTATTTTTTTCTTTATTTTTATATTTTTATATTATAATTTAGATTTATAATAAATTATATCATTGTTTTTATTTTTGGGTCCATCTTCTTCCCCCATTTTATTCGTCCATTCTTATTATTGTTTTCTAACTTTCTTATCATCTTTCCACTGTGAACTTTTACCTAAAAAATGAGGGGCTAACCCCAGACATGGCTAGGGGGAGGTATGTGGGAATTTAATTTATTTTTTCTGAAATTACTATGATTTATTATTTTTATGATGAGAAAGAGTGATGTAAATGGGTGTGGCAATCATCCACCACGGCACTAATCTCAAAGTAATTTCTTTTATTTTATTAAATATTTTCCCTCACTTTTACTTATACAAGATATTCATATGATGAAGTTTAACAACTAACTGATTCAAAGGGAATATGATGTAGCCAGGTCATTTAAGATGTCACAATCTCAATCAAAGTGTTCCATCAACCTTTATTATAGGAAGATGAGAAGTTAAGATTATTAAATTCATTCAATATTTTAAACCATTAATTAAAATAATAGTAATTCATGCATGAGATCTCATAATTGAATTATCAAACATAATTTAAACAACATAAAGAAGAATTATATAACCCAAAAACAAACCACTAAAGGAAAAGTTTTTTCTTTATTAATTACATTTTTCATTGCATTTTACTTTAATTTTACCATTCATTTAAATTTTATAACCATACTAAATTGAAAAAAAGAAGCATTTCAGGTGAATTAGAAAATGTTAGGGAACATATGAGAAAGATACTCATGTGAGATGACACTAGTCAGCCTTTATGCTGCATTAGGAAAGTAATTTTCTTTTGACATTCCCTATGACTGGAGTGCATCAAAACATGTAATGCTTCCAGGGATAAAATCATTATATTATTTAAGCTTTATATTTTCACATTGCATATATATTTTCAGTAATTTTTTAAAAAAACCGTAAAAAAATAATTTGAAAATGATTTTTTCAAGTGACCATTACTACAATACATGGAGAAATTACTCATAGTTATAGGAAGAAGAAACTGACTGTAATGTCAAGTCCCACAATATAAGGCATGATTATCTTATTATTATAGTCAATAAGAATCCAAGAGGCATAGAAACATGGATCTCATATTTAAATTTGACATCCATTGATGATGAGTTCTGAACTGACATACAATGATTAGAGGCCAAGATGGATGTGCCCCTACATTTCCCCAATTTCACTGAATACATCCATGATGTTGTGGACAAACAAAAGGAATATCAATAGACCAACCATTTTTGGAACCAGATTCAAGCCGACTATGACAATCTAGAGTGGATTCATGATGAGGAAGATGCACCTACTAATCTATGTGTGGTAGATCACCAAGATCTTAAAGAATTTTGGAATTAGTATGAGGTAAAACAAGATCTACTAAATTATTATGATGTACAAGTGTTGTTATCTGAACATGTGACACTATCCATAGAAGATAAGGAAGAAACAACAGTGAAGAAATTCGGAGAATGGATAGAAGAACCAGACTACCTACTTTAATCTACTGATACTCTCATTCAAGAGGCAGTAATAATTGAAGAAGTGATTGAATCAAACCCAACTCCGAGATTTGATCATTTATTCATCTCCATCTGTTCATATTTCATTAAATCTTATTTGAGTATTTTTATTCATGATTTTGAGTTTTTATATTCATTCAATCATTGACTGTCCTTAGTGGATGTGGAGGAAACTAAATAGGAACCTATTGAGGAACACTTATTGCTCCCCGACATTACTGAACATTAAGTGAGGAATCCCATGAATAAGTCCATGAATCTGAGTTTTAGAAAATTTATACAGAGGATTATCATTTTGAATGTTATAATATCTTATCTAATTCAAAATTAAAAATTATTCAGAAAAAATTGCCAATTTAAATTCCCTTTTAACATTCAATTCATTATTCCCATGTTGAGCCTCCTCATGAAATGAAAGAAAAGGTTTCACATTAAGAATCCAAAGGAGAGGATGATTCATACTTAATCCTACCCCCTCCTTGCAATCTACTCCACATTGCAAAGGGGGTTGATTTTGTGTACTCTATCTAAAGAGTGATACTTAGTAATGAATAAGATGTCCAAGATGGAAGTGTAACACCCAGATGTTTTTATGAAATATTTTATTTAAATAATATTAATTCTTCAGTAGATTATTTTTCATTCAATCATGAGTTTGAATTGTAATATTAAAATTTACTTTGGATGAATTTCAGATATTTCATTGATATCTATCAAATTTTCTGGAATAGAAAAAATAAATTAAATTTTATGTGACAATAAATATATTGATAACAATAATTTTTATGGATAAATAATTATATAGAATTTTTAAAATATATATATAATATATTTTTATCTTTAAGTATAATATATTTCATTAGAATTTGTTTTATATTTAATATATATATAAATAATTCAATATGTTGCAATGTTTTAGATTTTAAACTCATTATCTCTTTCTAATAATGAGTTTAATTTTAATATAAATACTGCAACTTTTGTATTTTATATTTTCAAAAATTTATTTGATATTTGGAATCAATGGGTTCAAGATATGTTAACAGTTTACTTTATTTTTTTGGAAATTATGAATAGTACCATTAGTAATTTTTTTATTATCACAATTAAGGGTAAATTTAGTAATTAATGGTAAAAAAATATTCTGAAATGACTATATCACATGTAATAATCATATCGGATCACTAAATTCATCTCATATCATCTATTGTTTGAAATGGAATCACTAAATGGTCACTTTCCAAGGAATATGACATTAGTTTAAAAAAAATAAATGAATGTGACAAAAATTCACACTCTCTTTTTATATAAGTTCATTAATTCTAATATAGGGATAATCAAGAGAAAACATTGAAAATATGTAATATTTTGAAAATAAGTAATTACCTAAATCAAAAAAATTTATTAATAATTTTTATAAATTTAATAGTTACTATTAATGATGATATAATAGTAACACAGAAATTATACTGTTAATAGAAATATCAAATAAATTATTTTAAAAATATTAATAGAAATAAAATTTGAATTAACTAAAGTTATCTTTGATTTTTGTAGGTTATTATGACATTATTGTAGTATATTAAATGTTTTTTGGAAGCCATATTATGTAAGTAATATATTTAAAATCAATGAAATGAATAGTTTCAAAATTGACACTGTTGATATTTTATAAATATGAAATTTTATTTAATTATTTTAAAAAATATTAAAATGATAAAACTAAAAATGTTTATCTTCATGTTCTAAAATGTAAAAAAATCAATTTATTTTCAATTAAACCCATATATGTAAATATTAATAGCCATTAAATATTTATAATGTTATTACCACAATTAAAATTACAACGATTAAATAAGGTTAAATAAAAAATATGTGGTTTAAAATAAAATAAAATCATGTATAATTTTTTTTGGATTAGAGGATTTTTTCCCCATACTACTATCATCTTATAAATAATCTACTTTGGATACATTTTAATTTAAACATTAATTTATTTTATTTCAATAGTTTGGGTTTTCCCCAAGGTGCCCATCCGCTCTCTTATAAAAGGGAACATCACCTTCTCTTTTAATCACAAAACTAAAGTTATTTTTCCTTCAAAAAACATTTAACTATCCGCTCCCGACATCCCTCAAATCATCATAGAGTATAAACATTTGATTGAAAGTCCCCCTAAGGAGGATTTTTGGGAAAATCAAATTGGGATACTCGAAATACATGTAATTATTCTAACACCTTTTTCAAAAAACAATCTTCTTATACATTCTATTGTTATGTGGTTTCCATTATAATGTAATTAACCTAGTATCTTTTAAATGATTATATTTTATTATAATAATGGGACATCATTATGCCTCCTTTTATCAATCCTACGAATAATAATATCACCATTCCTGCGTATGTACGGTTGACTGTCTCCACATCATGGTGTGATTTTTTAATCCATAATATTTTATTTGGATGTGTATAATGATGTGTATAATGGATTCAAATAATTATTATACAATGATAAGTTTTATGTATAATTAATATACATTCCAATTCTTTACCATTTAACCATTATGTGAATGATATCATTGCTCATGCGTACATTCAGCCTACCATCACCATGTTGGGATGTGAAAAATTATACATGATCATCATTCAAAAATGATTATATAAATGAATGGAATGAATAGATATCAAATATATTATATTAATATAATACTGTAAATGATATAACTATATCTTATGAATTGTAACATGAACTTATCTGACAAAACATGCATAATAACATAATGCAGTTAATATTTGAATGACATGTGACAATGAAATAATACTAAAAAATTTATAATAATATAATCATATATATGATATCATAAAAATAATTATGATTATATAATCCACCAATAACATTATTTAAATCATTATTCAGGAGGTTTAGATACATAAAAATGATATCACAACAATGGTTAGGAATAATTTCACAATATCATTATTATTTGAGATTGTTTATACGTAAGTATTTAATGGGATTATTTATCATCCACATACATGATTCCTAAATATATAGTACTATTTTTTTTCTAAAATTTTTTAAATTCAATTTAACCCACTAGTATATTTTCAGTAAATTGTATGAAAGGAAATTTATGTTGTTTTTTTCAAAATAAGGAACATTTTAACTTTTCCAAAAAATTACAAGCATTAAGTTTTTTTAACTTTTACAGCATGAACTGATATTTATCTCTATATAATTCATTACTTACATGATGATTACATTACACCATTTTTTGTTTATTTCCATCAAAATCTATTAATTTTAAATTATCATGAAATTTAAAGAAAATATAATGTTTTTAACAAATAAATTATATTTTCCTCAAAACATTTGATAAAATATTTTATCAACATTATTTTACATATAAGATGAAATTATTTAAATAGTTTTATGTTTATTATTTTTTTAAAGGTAGTGGCTGAAGCCTCAATTTATTATTTGAAAGAAAAGACCTCTTTAGACTGGGTAGAGGGAGACCCATCATATAGACTGAAGGCCCGAAGGGCCAAGGCCAAGTGGCATGAAGACAAGGCTTGGAAGCCCATTTTTTTGGCCCAAAGGACCCCTCAGTGAACAATACTGCTACAGTACCCGCGCTTCTACAGTCCCTGCTACAGTACCGCCACCGCTATAGTATCTGCTACAGTCCCTCCGCTGCTACATTGTTGCCGCTGCTAGAGTGCCACCGCAGCTACAGTACCTTGGAAATTCACCCCTGCTCGGATTTGATCCTGGGTCTTTGGGATGACAAACAGGAGCCTGTACCACTAGGGTACAAGCTCGTTGGCAATACGTGTTTAAGGGTAACACTCGCCTCCCACTGGGGGCCTCACTATGCCTATAGCGTGCCGCACGTTCCCCATCTAGGCAAATGGATTTGAAATTATGAATGATATATGTTTTTGTGGAACTAAAATATGAATTCATTATTATATGGGTGGACCCAATATCAACACAAAATGCATTGGGTAAATATTTATATCACACGAGATAGACATTACTGGAATAGAAAGTAAATCTAGTTCAGTAATAAAGCTCTAGGAATGACATATAAATCTAGTTTAGTAATGAAATTTGTCCACTATAACGGTCTTTTCAAAGTGGATTAACTAATATGAATTTATTTTCTACACTTATATGAATTCCAAAAAAACATCATGTCATTTAATTACTTCTTGGATTTTTTCCATTAATTTTTATGAAAATTTATCCCACGAAATGATATGATGATCTTTCATATGTAGCACAAGACTTCCAAATGTTAAAATCTTATGTCTTTTGATTTTGAAATGATTCATATTTCCCTTTTTTACACTAACTAAGAATTTGAGCTCACCATTTCATATGTTTCTTTTCCTCAAGTCATGATGCATTTTATTATGTATGATATCCCCAAAAGGAGTCTAGTTATGAAGAAATAAGCGGGAGACAATGAAGATGTTTTATTATCTAGTTGAATATGTTTCCCAAATTTTAATGAATCTAAACCTATATTGTCTTTTCATGGATTTATTAAATTTTGTAATGAATATACATAATTTTTTACATAACATCAAGGTATGTAATATATGGGTCATTATAGTTTGTATCAGAGAAATGTGCAGATAAATATTAGAAACTAGAATGAGAAAGACATAGTAAGAACCCAAATGATATGTCTATATATAGGTTCATATCTGAGTGTTTAATAAATAACCATTAATAACCTAGAATAAAACATAAATTTTACTAAATTGAAATTTTATTCTTGATTACTAGGTTTTCCCATAAATATTAGTGTTTTTTAAACAATGATTCTTGGTATTATTAAATGGAAGGAACCCAAAAGAACCATGTTAATTATGATTGTGATGGGAAATGAAACATTTTTCCCACTGAGCAACCAAATGTTATGGGTGCTGGTATGAAAAATAGATTTTCATTTCCCCCATAAATAACTGTATCTATGAATCATAGAGGAAATCCAAATGAATAAATGTGGGAGAAATATTTGGTTGAGTATTTCATGAGGCAGCATTAACCTTCATTCAATGTGTCTTCTGTTCCATTAGTGAATAAACAATGGATCAGTACCACTGAAAATATATTTTTCATTCTTCGATTTTCTGAACATGATAAAGTAATACTAGTATATATCGTTTGAAATGTGAATTAGATCAATTGTGGAATCCTATCAATCATATATGAAAAGAAATGAAATTCAGACCATGTAATCAGAATAGTTCATGAACACATATTTCAATAATTATAGTCCTCATATACGTCAAACAAAGATGGATAAAGAGGTCCCTAAACTAAAGAAAAAGAATGATAAATCAGTTCTTTCTTATAAAACAAATTTTACAAGACACACAAGGTGTTATTTGGGAATTATTATTCAACCTCAGTGTAAAATTTATTTATTCTTTAGTTCCTTAAAACTAAGTCTCTGAAGTACATTAGCCAGAAATGAAATAAATTGCTATGAAGAAATCATTCGATGTGCCCTCAATGATGATATGGACATTGGAGCAACCCCAAAATCATATATATCTGATAAGAAGGAAAAAATAGAATTAAATGGGAAATATAATGACCACATTAAAAATAAGTTGAATTTTCTCTTATTCTTAATTTATGGAAAGAAACATAGAGTATATTTTCATAAAAGTTTAATTAAATGTTTTTAGTTTGGAAAATAAAGTACTTGGGTAGTTGAATGCGCATGTAATGGGAAAATATGTCAAATGATGTGAAATGTGGAAAATATACAAATAATTCACCTCATCCACATAAATGCTACAAGTTGAAGGAAATGCAGAATTATGCCAATCAATGTTCGAATCAAAGGGTTATTGATGATGATCGACATCAACAAAATATTATGTATATTGAAAAGAAATGTCACATTCAATCACTATCGGTGATGTGGTCCGTGATAACGAATTAGTGAAAGGTAAACGTAACATACACGCTAAATTATCACTTGTTTTATTTGATTTTCAATCCACCCACTCTTTAATTTATTATGAATTTTCTATTGGTATCATCATATAACCTAAAATGTTATATGTTGAGTTAGCTATGAAAACCCATAATGGCACAAAAATAAAATTAAATGTTTCTTATTATTCATTAGTTGATGTTCGTAGAAAAGTGGTCCCTTAAAATCTTATGATCTTTCCTATAGTGTAATTCGTTGTGATTCATGGCAAGGATCAGCATTTCCTATATGGACCTAATATAAATTTCAAAGGAAGGTAAGTTATATTTCATATTCTAGATAAATCTATGATCATCTATCGATACATGGAAGAATTTAAAATTCTAGTACAAATCTCCTTCATCTTATGTATCTTCATTCCTATTAAGGAAGGTTATTTAACAGAAATGGCTGGGGAGAATCTCATGATTATGAATACAAAAAATTTATGGGAGTTTGATGATGTCATTCCAGATGAATTTTCAGTGTTCCACCAAATCGTGATGTTGAGGTTTAAATAGAACTCAAACAGGGTGTTATTCCTTTTTCTGATACCACTTATAGAATTTCCCGAATTAAGGTACATAAATTAACGAAGAAACTCCAAGAGAATTGTGGTAATTGATTCATAATCTCCTGTGGGTCACCATGGGGGACACATGTTCTAATGGTAAAGGAGAATGATAGATCAATTAATCACTTAATTGATTATCAAGAACATAACAAGGTCCCTATCATGATAAAATATCCCCATCCCCACATTAATGAAATACTCGACCAACTATGCAGAGATCCACACTTTTCCAATACTGATCTTCATTCCGGATATCATTAATTAAGGGTAAAGAAGGTGGATATACCAAATATAGTATTCCTAACAAGGTATGGACAATATGAATTCATTTTGATTCCTTTTTCTCTTAATAATTCTCCTGCTATCTTCATGGATATAATGAATAGTATCTTTAGAGACTATCTTGATCATTTTCTATTTGTCTTTATAGATGTTATTTTTATCGATTTGAGGTGGAAGGGATAACATTAAGACGACAAGAGAATTGTACAAAAGAGACTATGAAATGAAAGGATTTATGAAAATATTACCAAGTATGAATTTTGGATTTAGAATGATTAATTTTTGGGTCACATAATCTAAAGATAAGGGATATATATGAATCCATCAAAACTAGAAGTTGATGAATGTTGGCCGACACAAAAAAAAACGATTACCGAGATCTTATGATTTATTAGTTTTCCTGGTTATTATCAATGTTTTGTGAAATAATTTTCATTATAATCTAATCCACTCCACAAGTTGACTCTAAAAGGATTTAAGTTCATACAGATGGATGAATGTGATGATAATTACAAAGAGCTAAAAATATGGTTAGCCGGTGCATTTGTTCTCACAAATCCTGGTAGTAGAGAATGGATTGTGATCTATAGTGATTAATCTAATAAGGGACTATGTTGTTTTCTCATGATGAATTATATGGTGAGAGCTTATGCCTCATGGTAGTTAAAAATGCATTACAAAAATTACCCAAAAAATAATTTGGATTTACTTGCTGTAATAATTGCACTAAAGATAAGGGGGAATTATCTTTATATTGAAAGGTGTGATATTTATACTAATCATAAATGATTAATTTATATTGTCACAAAAGAAGAGGTGAATATATGTCATAGAATATGGTTTTGGTAGATTAAAGATTATGACTGCTCAATACATTACATCTATTGGAAAGGGAACTATGTGGAAAATGATTTGAGTCGGAAAGCCCATCCTTGCCTATTTGTGATCGGGATAAAAAATGTTACAGTATTTATGGATATGCAATGTATAGATCTTAAAATTTTAATTGAACGGAATACATAATATCATTCTCAATTGAATAATGAACCATCTATACATGTGATGATTAAGGAGGAACATAATGATGATGTAGAGCCACAAAATAAGGTGATAAATGTTCCTAAATTCTTCCTGGATTGTGATGAAATAGTATGGTTTATGAATCAGTTTTGTATATCTCCCACACTATAATTAATGATGCTGTTGGATTAGGCTCATAGTTCTTCATTCTCTATACACCCAGAATAAAAAAAGATATACGAGGACCAAAATGTTTATTTTTTTGGGATGGTATGGAAGGATATGTCATCAAATTTTTCTCTCAATTCATGGTTTGTCAAAAAGTTAAGGCTGACTGAAAAAGGTATAGGGTAATGTTACAACCATTACCCATAGTAGAATAGAGATTAAAAAATAGAACAATGGACTTTCTCTTCGGACATCCAAAAACATATAAAAGGAAATAATGGTATCTGAGCTATAGTATATTTCCTTATGAAGTCGTCACACATCATTTCTATTAGAGAGGATCTCTCTCTTGATCAGCTTTCCAAGTTATATGTAAAGGAAGTTAAAATATTTCATGTATTTACACATTCTATTATATATGATCGGGTTTGGAGTTTTCCCTAGATGTTCTAGAGAAGTCAAAAGTATACTCTAGATACAAAGTTATGTTTCAGCACATCTTATCATCCTCATACAGACTGTCAGTCTGAGAGGAAAATTAAAACTCTAGAATACATGTTGAGATATTTCTCTATCGATTTCAAAGGTGGTTGAGATAATCACATACATTTCCTTGAATTTTCTTCCAACAATTGATTTCACTTCAGTATTCATATGGATCTATATGAATCCATATATGGAATGATGTGTAGAACTACATCTTACTTGGATGAAGTTGGGAAATTAAATCTAATAAGACTTGATCTTGTTGATGAAATGGAAAAAATGTCAGATCTATCCAAAAAACACATAAGAGAACATTCGGGTCAAATTTTTTTATTCTGGATACTAAAGAAAAGACCTACAGTTTGAAGTGATTTGTAAGGGGTTTCTATTAATATCTCACTTGAAGAGAATAATGAGTTTTGGAAAGAATGGAATGTTGAGCCCTATGTATATCGGTACTTTTGAAAGTTATGATTTTGATGGGGAAGTAACTTACTTATTTTAGATTCCATTGAATCCCCACCATATTCATGGTGTGTTCCATGTTACTCTCTAGAGAACACACAAACATGATCCTTCATGTTTACTAATATCATGATTCATTCTGCTGGAGTAAGATATTTCTTATGAAGAATAGCCGATAGAGATTCTGGATCGTAGAAAAAAATTCTATGAAACAATACCACTATCTTGGATAATTTCTTTTGAAAGTAACAAAAATTTGAAGAATATAAATGGGAACTTGAGGATATGATTAGAGAGAGGTATCATCATCTTTTTTCTTCAAACTGATGAATTTCGTGGGATAAATTTGATTTAAGGTTGAATGTATCACCCGCTATTTTTAGGAAATATTTTCTTTAAATAATTTTTATTCTTTAGTAACTTTCATTGAACCCAATAAAAGGTTTAAGAAAACCATGAGACACCCTCAGTATAAAATTATGGCCATATCCATACTGTTTAGTTAGCTTGAATTAGTACATCTAACTTATGAAAATTCATTTCCAATTCAATTGCTATCAATTATTTATGAAAAATATAAATCAATTATATATTAGTATTTTGAGTGAATTAATTTATATAATTATTTTAACAAGACATATATATGTTATATACTTCATAATTAATTTTGGAAATTCATCGTATGTATATCATAGTCATAGGTTACGAATAAACCATATTTGATGTATAAAAACATATTTTTAATGGGTAATTGTAGTCCATTGAATAAAGAACACATATTAAATTAATAATTTCACACATTAATAATTTTTATATGAAATCATAAAAATTTTAATTTGAGTTCGGATATAAAAATTTACTTTTTATGAATTTCTAATATTTTTTTAATAATATTCAAGTTTTAATGAATAGTAAAAATATACAAAATTTTATGTGAATAAATGTTTTTCTTCGAATGAATATTTATTGATAAATTATAATATTGAATGGTTGTTATGTATGAATATAATATATGTTTATCATTCAATATAATCTTTGTCACTATCATTAATTTCTCTTAGAATCCATATCTAAAAACAATTCAATCTTTTGTAATGTTATAGCTTTAAAAAATTGTTCTGTCTTTCCAACAATGGGATTAATTTTAATTTAGTTATTGAAAATTCTATGTATTAAATTCTGAAAAATGGATTCCATATTTTATATTAGTTGGTCCAAATTATTTTAATATGACAATTATAATTTTTTGTACATTATATAGTAACGTTAGTAATTTTTTATTACTGTTGTTAAGGGTAAACTGGGAAATTAAAGGTACAAATAATATTAATAAATTACCCTAAATCTATAAAAACGTATTTTATTACTAAATTAGACCATTAACATATATTTTTGGAAAAGGAATCACATAATGGCAACTTTATCATGAATATTACATTAATTTTACAAAAATCAATGAATGTGAAAAAATGTCACACCCACCTTTTATATAAGTATATTAATTTTATTATAGGGATAAGAAAGAGATAACATTGACTATTGGTATTCTTTGAGAATATAATAAAATCCTTTATATCATAAAAATATATTTATAATTTTTAGAAATTAAACAATTACTATTAAGGATTATAAATTAGCGACAAATATATTATTTTATTAATAGAAGTATCAAATAAATGTTTTTAATAATATTAAAGGAAATATAATTTGAATTAATCAAAGTTATCCATGAATTATATAGATGACTATGTCATTTTTGGATTAATTTTATTGTTTTTTTGAATTTATTTTCAGTGTGTATTTTATTAAAAATCATTGTTAATAATAGTGTCAAAATTGACACTATTGATATATTATAAATATAAATTTATATTAAATTATTTAAAAATCCTAAAAAACCAAAAATTAAAAATTGATAATTATAAAGTCTAAAATTTCATAAAATATCAATTTATTTTCAATTAACATCAAATAGTTATATATTTATAACCATTAAATAATTTGAATGTTATTATCATAATTAAAATTAAGTAGATTAAATAATGATAAATCAGATTTATAAGGTTTTAGATAAACAAAAATCGTGTCTAATGTCTATTGGTTGATAATATTTCTACCCATACTCATCAAATATTTGAAATTAAATACTTTGGATACATTTTAATAAAAAAATTAATTTATATTATTTTATTAGTTTTGGGTTTTCCAATGGTTCTCCGCCCCTATGTTATAAAAGGGAACCTCTTATTCTCTTTTAATGACACATATAAAGCCCTTTTTCTTAGACACACCCCTAGCATTTCCTCTAAAATGTTCCATCACTTTATCCTGGAGTCCAATTTTTGGGTTGAAATACATTCTACAGAGGTCTTCTATGTAAATCAAAAAGAGGTACTAAAAAAATAGGCAATTGATTTATCATGAGTTTCAAAATTCATTTATTCATCAAATTACAATTAATATTATTATTCTATACTGAGGTTAAAAATATATATATTTTACATGCTTATATGTTGTTATAATTATTGTAAAATCTTATAGAAACTTTTTCCATCCAATTAATTACAATATCAACGTGTGTCCTTACGTACGGCATACCGTCTACACACCGTGGTGGAATTTTTTATTTAACAATACATAATTTGTATGTGTATAATGGTGAAAATAATGGATATAAACAATGAATATAACATGATAATTATTCTTTATAATTAATAAACCATCCAATTATATACAATTTTACCATTACGATAATGATTGTTTCACTCGTGCGTACGTAAGACATGTCGTCTCCACGATGTGACCTGACTCATTGTACATGATATTAATTAAAACACAATAATATACATGATTGGAATGAATAAATATAATATATGTTATACTAATATCATTATTTAAATGATATATCTATATTTTATGAATTGGAAAAAGATCTTATCCAACAGAACCTGTATAAGAACACAAAGCAGTTAATATCAGAATAATGGGTGACAATGAAATGTTACTAACAAGGTAATGAAAATATAGTAATATATTATATCCTAAAAATTATTATGATTCTGTATTAATTAAATAAAATTATTTAAATCATTATATTGGCGTTTTTGGTACATGCAAAGGATATCATACCTAATGAAAGATATATGTTTACAATATCATTATTTTTTAGATAGTTTATATGTATTTTTTATGATATATTTATCATCCACATCCATTTTTACTTAATATATAATATTATTTTTATTATTCTAAAATTTTTTGATGTCAATTTTACCCTTTGGTATTGTTTTAATTGGTTAAAGGAATCTTTTGGCATTTTGTTGACACAAATAACTTTTTGACTTTTACGGAAAAAGTACAGCAATAATGACGTTTTAACTTAAAAGAAATGAACATATTTTTACCACTTAATAACTTCATATTTCCATTAATAATACATTAAAATATTTTAATTTAATTTTCACACAAATTATTTTCTTTTATAATTTCACGAAATTTTATGAAAAGAAAACAGATTTGAAGACGAAATGATTATTATCTCAATAATTAAGTTCAACTGTTTTTTCAAAATTATTTTCCGTCTAAGTTGGTTCCCTTTAGAGAGGATTATGTTTCTATACCAATTATTACTAGAATCTATTTTTTAAATTATGGAATAATATTTTATATGGGTTATGTTATGATAGAATGATGTTTAAGAAACTCTTTTTATTTATTGGTTACTTCTCTGATGAATGAATTATGTTTTTGTGGCACATGTAAAAATGATTTCATTATGAGATAGGTGGGACCCTTTATCAACCTAAAATACATTAGATAAAAATTTATATCTCATGAGATAGACATGACTATAACATCATCAAAATCTAGTTTAGTAATACAGGATAGGAATGGCATGTAAACCTGGTTTAGTAATGGACATTGTCTGCTATGATGGTATTGTCAACGAGCCTTGACAAATATGAATTTTTTTTACATGACTATATGTATTCAACAATACATAATGTCTTATTTTATGACTTTTTAGATTATTGACATTATTTTTTAGGATATTTTATCCCATGGGATGATATCACAATCATTCCTATTTTGGAGTTGAATTTCAAATGTTATGTTACTTTGTCTTATTATTATGATATGAATGATATTTTCTTTATTTACCCTAATTGAGCATTTGATCTCACTGTTTCAGATGTCTCTTTTCCCAAAGTAACCAGTAACTATATTACGTAAAATATATCGATGTGGACATGACTACAACATCATGTAAATCTAGTTTAGTAATACAGGTCTGGAATGACATGTAAACCTTGTTTTGTAATGGAAATTTTCCGCTATGAGGGTCTTGTCAATGTGCCATGACAAATATGAATTTTTATATAATGATGTGTATTCTACATATATAATGTCTTATTTTATCAAATTTTGGATTATTTCCATTAATTTTTAGGAACTTTAATCCTACGTGATGATATCCCGATCATTCATATTTTGGATAAGACTTTCAAATGTTAGGTTTTATATGTCTTATGATTTTGATATGAATGATATTTACCTTATTTAGCATTACTGAGAATTTGAGCTCACCACTTCTGATGTTTCTTTTCCCCAAATAATGAGTAATTATATTAAGTAAAATATATCAAAGTGGAGTCTACTTACGATGAAATATGTGGGAGACTATGTAGAGGTTTTACAGACTAGTTTTTAATGTTTCACAGTTTATAAAGACATTATACCTATACAGTGTTTTCACTAACTTATTATATATTGTAATGAATATTATTCAATTTTCATGTAATATAAATGAATGAAATTTATGGTTTGTTATTGTATGACACCACATGTGGTGGTTCAAATATAAGAAAAATTATCCACCTAATGATAAGGGATAATAGTTGGAACTACCTTTCCAGAGGCAAAAATAATTGAGGGCCCACTTGGGGGATCATACAAAGATTTATCCTTAAAATTATTTCTAGTACATTCATTTTAAACATTAGCAATTTAGATTAAAAATAAAATCACATGAATTTCTCTACAATGAAGCTCTATCTTTCTTATCTATTTGAGATTTAATGACATGATTATTGTGCTTAATTGAGTTTTTTGTTTCATATGTTCATGATTGTAGATGGTATCCTCAAAAAGTGGAAGTGTAGGACTAAGAATCATGTAAATGTGAGTCCATTTTCACTGTATATGATTTTAAATCCTTATATTTTTTACCAACTCATATTTTGAGATTTCAACTAGAAATTTCATGCCGGCACTTGAATTAATTCTTTACATTACATATCTAGGAGACAAATGATTTTATGGAATTTAATGATTACAAGTTTTATAATTCAATGTTAATGAGATTTAATGGTTCAAATAGAAAATTGAGTTTTTAAAATTGAAGTAAGAATATTTAAATAATGATTCATGATTTTAGGGAATTGATTGGTTCTTGAAAATAAAATTTCCTAACCATTTATCATGGTTCTAATTATTTAAATTCTAATTAACTAAAATGTTATTAAAAGTCATGCCTTGAGTGATTTCCCAATATCATATGTCTGATTCCCAAGATTATTTATAGACCAATTACTTCCTATTTTATCTTTAGTGTATTTCATGAGTGATCTTGAGACATTTCACCGACCCGAACTCGCATTAAAACTTTTCAATGTAATGAATTTGAAAAAAGTCATTTAAAATTATTGTGGAATCTTTTTAATAGTCTGGATTTTTAAATACTACTTTTATTTGAATCCTTAATTAAACTATAAAATTTTTCAATGACCATTACAGGAATGATCCAAGATTCAAGCAATTTTATGCATTCAAACCATACTCCTGGTATTTTAATGAAATTTTAATGTTGAAATGTGGGGGTGGAGGGAATCATGAATTAGGGGATGATTAAAATAATTAGGTTGCTGTGTGGGGGTTATAATTTTGTGAATAAAGAAATGTTGTTGGTTCATTCTTTGTACTATTTATTGTTTTGTCCCCCCTAAATAAAAAATAGTACAATAAAAAACCCAAAAAATGTTGTGATTTGGGAAAACCAAAAATAACAATTTTTAGACCAATGATATTCTGATCATATGAGCTTAGGTAATGGATGTGATGTTTGATTCAATAATATTTTCTCAAAAAAATAAGAAAAAATAAAAAACTAAAAAAAGATATTTAAGAGGGTGCAAAAATCATTCATTATTCTTACATGTTCATAACCTTTACTTTGAGTTTGGGGGAAGTGGGTGTTTCCAATTTGAAGGGATTAATTTAACTACATATTTAATTTTTATATCCTGAATTATAAAGTAGAGATAAATATACTCCTTGATCATTAATTTTAATGAATCAAATCCTACTAACTTTAAGCGTTTGAGTTATTTGAATCTTTATTGAAAAGTCTACGTGATTTTATCTGTCTTTTTTCTTTACAAAGTGAAAAAAGTTTTTCATTTACAATCCTATGGATATAGATCATGATCTCATGATATTATCATTACTATAATTTAGTTTTATCATGATATATGATTGAAAAATTCAAATATTACATAAATCATGAAATAACAAGTTTATTAACAATGAATTGAGGATCATGAATAAATAAAAGGAGAAGACCCCTCAATTTTAAATGGGGGAAATTAAAATAAATTAATTGATTTATTCTTTGAATAATAAGAAATTAAATTGATAGTTTATGTATATTTTTGAATATGTTATTGGTCATGGAAAATTTATTGATTATATTACTTTGTAATTTGAATATTAGTATCATTGGTGTATTAGGAATTCCATGTTATGAGATTTTATGCTTGAGAGAAATCATAGATTATATGTGTGGGAATTGATAAAATAAATATTTTCAATAAATTTAAATTTAATTTAATCATTTTAAATCCCACTGATGTATTTATTTTAGATTAATTGCCACTTTTTTTTATATTGGTGGTATTTTGAGCTTAATTGTAAAAATGTCCAATTTTGGAATTTTTATAGTTTTAAATCATTTTTTGAATTATGGGCTTAAAAATTTATATATTAAAACAAATTGTTGAAATTTTTTATTTTATTATTCAGAAAATTCTAAGGTTCATTTAACCTTTTTTAACACAAGTTGAATCGACCATATGGAAGCTCAAAAGATGCTTTTAACTTGGACCATGATAACTATTTACAGATCTATCTATTTTTGGTGTTGGTTTATTAACTTGTTCTTGGTGGACACAGTTAGTTATGAATTTAATAGGTGAATGAGAAAAATAGTGTTGTAGCCTCTTTCATGAAGTCCATGAAATTTTAATTGGCTATTTTCATGTACATTAAGGTATTTTAATCCATATGATTTCATTTTAGAGAGTTTGACTGGGCTGAATAAATGGTCACCATAAAAGCTGAATAACTCTTGTAATACATGACCATATATGATGAAATATTGAGGATATATGGACATAATATATATGAATGACATTAATGAAGTGGGAATCACATGAAGAGGTAATTTATTGGGTTAAAATTCATCAATATTCGAGGGATAAATACTTCCTATAAAAGGATGGGACCTCCTCCCTCTCAGAGAATACCATATTCGATCCCATTCATTATAAGGCACTACAGTGGAGGTATCCACCATGGGAGGATGTAAAAAAATATTCCTCTTTTCATATTATTAAATTATGCGTTTTCTTTAAATATTTTAGTTTTCAATTGTAATTTAGATTTCTAATAAATTAGTGTGTTGTTTTAATTTTTGTTCCCACATTTTTCACCTTTATTATTTTTCTCTTATTCTTCTTCTTCTTTTATATTAGTCTTAGGTTCATTCAACCATGACATATTACACTAACAAATGAGGGGAGAACCCGATAATTCTCTAAATGGAGGTATCTGATTTTTTTATTTATTCTATGC
Source organism: Viscum album (assembly GCA_963277665.1). Classification (NCBI taxonomy): domain Eukaryota; kingdom Viridiplantae; phylum Streptophyta; class Magnoliopsida; order Santalales; family Viscaceae; genus Viscum; species Viscum album. Next base: position 295,863,507 of record OY728137.1, on the reverse strand, counting down.
TTAAATTCATATGATTTGTTATGTTTGTGAAGAGAAAGTGTTATATGAACTGGTGAGGTGATTTTCCCCCACAATAGTGATATAAAAATAATTAAAATAATTTTATTTATTATTTTCACTCATTTATATTAGAAATAATCTCTTCATACAATGTATATATAAGGCCCCAGCCTTAAACCTTACTTAAAATTGAATTAAAAGAATAATTAACATTGTGGATCTTTTCAGGTTTAGAGTTTTAGAGAATTAGGACATAACTATTACATCTCAAAAGATTACAAAGTAGTCTCTTCTACTAAATTTCCATAAAATAAAAAATCTTAAAAAGAAACATGTCTAGTTTTATGTTTTAGGTAGAATGACTTTCCCTTGATCCCATCCTTGACCCTATTCCATGCTAAGTCCTGTAAAAAACATTTCAAAAACTTGGGATGAGCATAAAAACTCAGTAAGGGATACACAAAGAATAAAAACTGTTCGTTTATCAAAACAAAAAGTAAACCATGTATACTTTATCAAACTAATACTTTTCACCTTTATGAAGTAGTAAAAACTCTTCACTGAATAAAATATCATTACTTACTTTTTTGTAACCAAAGGATTACCTTAAAACCCATATAAAGAACACATAACATATATAAAGTTAACATGGGACATAAACATACTTAAGTGGAATAACCATATAGTCGACTCCCACACATATCACTTAATGGAATAGCCATATGGCAAATTTCCATACATACTTAATGGAATAGCCATACGGCCGACTTCCATACCCAATGCATTGGAGGTTATAATGTAACCACCCATCCTGGTATTCACGGCACCACCCGTCATATGGTTTATAACGTAACCACCTGTTAAAATGTCCAAGTACCAAAATAAAATCATAAAACATAAAACCAACATAAAGGAATGATAACATTTCCACATTTCAATCACAATATATCATAAATATATTGACATAATAGAATCCTTTATCAATACCATTTTCAATACCAAAATCCATAAAAGAGTATATGGTATTTACTTTATTCTAAAAACATTACGGCTTGTTGAGGAATCCAAAGACCAAATAATACTCGCGGCGGCGGAAAAGGTCGTTGTCACCGCGTACGTTAAAAAAACATTCCTTTTTGTCGTTTAGTAAAACGCTTCGTAGAAAGAGATTCCTTTTGTATAAAAGTAAAAGTCAAAGGGGTTTATACACCGTTTAAAATAAAGTTGTGTATAAAACGAATAATTCCTCAATGGAAGGAGACTGAGACGAAGTCCCTTACAAAGACGGTATCTTTGGTTTAAGGATAAATCAATTACATAATTATGTGTGACCAACGAATACACCAAATATAAGTGGATATTAAGTGTAAAACAATCAGAGGTTATTCAAACATATTCATAGAACAACATATTCAAGGAGTACATGTTTATCCCAAAGAATCAAATTTGGGCTAAGAAGTTCCCTTGCAAAAATATGACAGCCTAACGGCCTCACCTCAAAAATTCAGAAAATGAGTTGATGAGAGATAAAAAGGGGATCTCATCACTTGGACATAAAATTTACATTAATCAGGATATAGAAGAACATATCCCAACATAATATTATGTCAATTAAAAGACATAACAAACAAAGTCTTTTAAAAAAAGGAGGGTGAAAGGTTCCCTTACCGACTTGGGTAACTTTTGAAAGGTACACCCCATTGAAGAAGTGTCATTCAATGAATATGTAAATACCCATAAATGGAATTATATTACAGAAGGAGTGTAATAGTGGGTAGTACATAAACCACTCAAAGGAAATTGTGGCAAATGTAGCATAAATCTCACGGGAATAAAAGTGGGATGAAAAATCTCTTACGAAAACTCGGCAGCCTAACGACGCCACTTAAAACTTCCGAAATGGAATGATGAGAGGAAATAGGGTCTCTCATCACATCAACATAAAGTTTACAGAAAGAGGAATATAAAATAACATCCCAATAACATGAAATATGAGCTTTATAAGTAATGACATAAAAGAGTGTACTTAAAAAAAGAGGGGAGTAAGATCCCTTACCTCGGGTCCGACTTGACTCGATTGTTCTTTAACGTCCTGAATAATAAACTTGAGTTAATTTCTACTTGATTAAGAACCTTTTTAAAGTTCATTATTCCTTATATATTACTTATTTCCATGATATAAACATTATGTAACCATTTAAGTTAATAATGTTTGGTTTGTCGATATTTGGTTCTTAAGTCGAAAATGGACTTCTTACAATTACATGTTGTTCGTGTGGTCAAAGGTTCTTTATATCCAGAATGAAATTCCTGATTTGGATAGCATATATATCATATATATCCAGAATATACATGTACTTATAATATTACATAATCATTTAGAGGTAAGAAATGAAATGCACCATTCATGGAGACGGTAAGCCGTACGTATGCATGAATGCTACTTTCATTGCTTTCTCATATTAATGGAATTAAAATTAAATGAGAGGTATGTATATTTTAAATACATAATTATATTCATCATTTATATGTATCATTCATTATATATATCCATTATATACATATACTTTTAATAGTACATTACATTTGGGGATAAAAAATGAAATGCACCGTTCATGGAAACGGTAAGCCGTACGTACGCATGAACACTACTTTCATTTTTATCTCATACTTTAATGGAAATAAATAATAATTATATATAGGTATATTATAATTCCAGTATAAAATAATATATAATAACTTTAAATCCATCCTTTATACGTCTCACATATGGCATTAACGAATCACATCACTTTGAGGGGGCGGTAGTCCGCACTTCCTTAAATGAAGATATCGCGTATACCCATAATGGAATCCATAAAGGTAAGACAAAAATGAAAAACACAGAAGCTTAAGTAAAACCTAAACATATTATATATCATATATAAATATAGAGACATCTTAATGCCCACCTTTGAAGGTGTTATATGAGTGTTGAATAGTCATCGTTTCGTGAGGCAGAAATTCACCATCCACAGAAACCGTATGTTCTTTAACCATTAGATGTAGGTGTGTGTAAGTGTAGCTCGAATAATTTTTATAAAAACATCCTAGAATATTGAAGATACTGTAGTTGTTACAAAAAAAATGAATAAAAAAAGTTTAGGGGGATGGAGAAGCAAAATAAAACAAATGAACAAGAGAGAATGAATTACCTTTAAAAGTGTAATTCCATTTGATTTGAGCCTAAAGGCTTCCTTTTAAAGGATTATGACCAAAGGGAATCCTCTAGGATGAGGAGAGGGATGTGGAGAGAGTAAATGGGCAGGGTATGGCCGAGCCAAAGGCTTGAGTAGTGTGTGAAATGAGGTAGAGGTGGGGGCCTTTTATAAGAGGAGAGGAGGGGCACTTTTGGAAATCATGAAACTGTTATTTCATTTTCAAAAGTGTTTCGAATTTCTAAGGTCCCACATTGATATATTTCGAATATAAGATGATAAGGCTTCTACATATTCCCATACAATAGGTTTTGGAAATGTGTAGGTTTTAGATATTACATTATCTTTCCATTTTATTTAAATCGTTAAATAATGAAGTCATCGCTGCATCATCATGATGTCATAAATAATTTAATTTATTTAAAGTCTAAAAATTATAAAAAAAATACTATGATGTAGAAAATCTTTTTAGTTTTCTAATTAATATTTATAATCAAAAATATTATTAGTATAACCCCTTCTTAAAATTGTTTTAGTAAAACAATTTATGTTAGTGTCATTTTCACCTTTATTTTAAAAAAAGGCATTAAAGTCATTATCTCACACAAGTAACTCCATGGGGTCCCCTAAATCGACCCATGGGTTGTATTGTTTGGTCATGACACAACCAATAGGGTTAGGACATGTTTCAAGCTCATCTCATTTTATTAAAGCATTATTTTTACCTTAAACTACAGTAATTACCACTAATCGCCTTTAAAAACTTAATAAGTTACTATTCACCAAAAAATTGTTTTTATCCCATTGAACCACATTTTACTTCTTAATGACAACCATGTATGTCGGATTTTTGAAAATCAAAACACAATGATGACAAAATTTCATTTAAACGGAAAATCAGTTTTTACAAGTACCACTTAGTGGTTTCACTATTCATCAAAAATTGAAGTTTCTCAGAAAATTACCAAATATTCACCCTAAGCTATATTTGATATTACGAATTCAAAAATTAAGTCTATTTTAAAAAATTCAAAACATATAAGTCACATTAATTAATTTAATACTTAATTCCCGCTGTCAGAGCAAATAGCATGTTTTTATGAAACAGTAAGTATCAAAAGATTGACACTAGTTTAAGTCCGATTTCAAAGTGAAATTAATTCCAACGACCACTATTGGATTTAATGGTAAAAATATTTTCTAATTTCACTTTAAAAACAATTCAAATGATAATCTAATCATATAAATAAATTAGATTAAAAAGAGTTTTTGAATTAAAATACAACATTTTACACTATTCATAAAAAAATGAACTTTATCGGAAAAATACCAAAAATTTACACAAAGTAAAATTTGATGTCCCGATTATAAATAAGAGTTTTATTTGGTCCAAAATAATGTATAAGAGTGATCAAAACTATATTTAATGACAGTTCACCATCAGAAGGTGATAAGTGAACCTTTAGTGAAAATTAGGGTATAAAAGCCTAAAATTGAATTCTTTCCGTATTTTAGGCCTTTGGATAAATGTAAAAACATTTAAAAAACATATATAATCATATTTTAGTTATTTCTATCCATTCCCGCCAATACAACGGCTACATGTTAACTGTCATTTAAAATAATATTATTTTATTATTAGAGTGCAACGTAAGATTCACTAGAAACTCGTTTTTGCGTATTGGGTACGCAATCGAGCATTGCATCCCCTTTAAAGTAATATTAACATTTGACTCACAAGTATGGATAAATATGAAGATGTCATATTATTTATTTACCTGGGGTGTTACATCCTTCCCCCTTTTGGGAATTGCGTCCTCGCAATTTTAAAATTGGGCTTGGAAATATCCTTGAAAGTCCCACATCGGAAGAAGAGTCGGTAAAACAATCACTTTAAAATAAAGAAAGATAAGTACAAAGGTCACCCGAGTTAACCCATACTAGGATTCCAAGTATGAAAATATGGACATGGAGGAAAAAACAAAGGGTCATGTTCTGATGGAGAGTGATAGAAAACATGTTTAGGAGAAAGTTAACCATGAGAAAATCACAAACTTGTGATTGGTTAAACGGTATTCGATTCCCCAGTAGGAAAAGTTAATAGAAAACATTTTTGTTTTATGTTACTTTTTATTGAGGAATTTATTCATAAGGAAACATAATCACTTATCATGTTGAATTTTAACTTTTATTAGATTCCTTACACAAACTCATATTTTCTCCAAAAGGCGAGTATTTAGGAAGACTTGTTCACATTAAGAGTACTATAATCAACTTCTAGAGAATCACCTAATCCACAAAAGAGAACTATATACTTCCCATGTCTTTAGGATTTAACCAAAACCAAAACCAGAAAGGTTAGTACAAGGTCAGATAATCCAGAAAAGGATAACCCATTAAAAAGAAAATCTATTCTTAATCTCCAAAATTTGTCCAACAAAACCCAAATTTCAACGAGGACCATCCGATAAACAATTTTTCCATAAAATTCTTCAAAGTAAACCAATATAAGATTGAAACCCAAATATTTGAAGGATTCAGTCACATAGTCTTCCAAGTTAAATTGTAACATTTATCTCCAAACAAAATCAGTGGCTCTTAATGTCTCGTATTGAAATGTAATTAACCTAATCACATATCCTCGATGATAGGTTAATCATTTCCATAGGAAACCCAAAATAAACTTACTATTGATTCCTAAAATCATATAACTAAAATGAATCAGTCAAACTAACTAGGGACTTCACGTAGTCCAGTGGTAGGCGATAAATACCAGTTGCACTTTGGTTGTGGGTTCTATTCCCGCAGTTTTTTCCGACGCGATGGGTTGTCACATGGTCTGCGTGTTGTCCTTTTTCCAAAACTATATAATTCTTAAAAAATTCCCCAAAATGAGATAAAATATTCAAAAATAATCATAAAATATTTTAACCTCAAGTTTATCTCATGCCTTTCATTTTCCATCATATCATATAATAACCCATAATTACCTCAAAAGTAAGGATCATATAAACTCTAATGGTTACCTTAATAATTATTACCTGAATTTCCACATCAAGTTGGCCATCTCGTACATGATGCATTAGAGAAATCACCAAGGTTGAAGTGGTTTATCATGACTCCTTGATAGTTGGTTTAGAACAACCATGAGATTCCTCATTGAATTCCCCATCTCATCCAGTCTCTTAATCAGAGAACCACCACAGTTTCCTTCAAACCCATTGTCACTTTGGTGCCTGCTAGATCCAGCCATTTACTAAAACCAAAAAGGTTAGTGTGAGTATAACAACAAAACCATCATGTATTAATGAGGAAGATAAACACTAAGATATTATTACTCATTCACTTTATCTAAAACTAGGGCTCTGTCTGAAATCCTAACCATTAAGGTAATGTCACTTATGCTTAAAGAATACCCTAACCTCTAAAGTTATCTAAACCGACCTTTGATACCAACTATAAGGCCCCGGCCTTAAACCTTACTTAAAATTGAATTAAAAGAATAATTCACATTGAGGATCTTTTCAGGTTTAGAGTTTTAGAGAATTTGGACATAACTATTACATCTCAAAAGATTACAAATAGTCCCTTCTACTAAATTTTCATAAAATAAAAACTCCTAAAAAGAAACATGTCTAGTTTCATGTTTTTGGTAGCATGACTTTCCCTTGATCCCATCCTTGACCCTATTCCATGCTAAGTCCTGTGAAAAACATTTCAACAACTTGGGATGAGTATAAAAACTTAGTAAGGGATACACAAAGAATAAAAACTGTTAGTTTATCATAACAAAAAGTAAACCATGTATACTTTATCAAACTAATACTTTTCACCTTTATGAAGTAGTAAAAACTCTTCACTGAATAAAATATCATTACATACCTTTTTGTAACCAAAGGATTACCATAAAACCCATATAAAGAACACATAACATATATAAAGGTAACTTGGGACATAAACATACTTAAGTGGAATAACCATACAGTCGACTCCCACACATATCACTTAATGGAATAGCCATACTGCCAATTTCCATACATACTTAATGGAATAGCCATACGGCTGACTTCCATACCCAATGCATTGGAGGTTATAACGTAACCACCCGTCCTGGTATTCACGACACCACCCGTCATATGGTTTATAACGTAACCACCCGTTAAAATGTCCAAGTACCAAAATAAAATCATAAAACATAAAACCAACATAAAGGAATGATAACATTTCCACATTTCAATCACAATATATCATAAATATATTGACATAATAGAATCCTTTATCAAAACCATTTTTAATACCAAAATACATAAAAGAGTATATGGTATTTATTTTATTCTAAAAACATTACGGCTTGTTGAGGAAGCCAAAGACCAAATAATACTCGCGGTGGCGGAAAAGGTCGTTGTCACCGCGTATGTTTAAAAAAACATTCCTTTTTGTCGTTTAGTAAAACGCTTCGTAGAAAAAGATTCCTTTTGTATAAAAGTAAATGTAAAAGGGGTTTATACACCGTATAAAATAAAGTTGTGTATAAAACGAAGTATGCCTCAATGGAAGGAGATTGAGACGAAGTCCCTTACAAAGACGATATCCTTGGTTTAAGGATAAATCAATTACATAATTATGTGTGACAAACGAATACACCAAATATAAGTGGATATTAAGTGTAAAACAATTATAGGTTATTCAAACATATTCATAGAACAACATATTCAAGGAGTACAAATTTATCCCAAAGAATCAAATTTGGGCTAAGAAGTTCCCTTGCAAAAATGTGACAGCCTAATGGCGTCACTTCAAAAATTCCGAAAATGAGTTGATGAGAGATAAAAAGGGGATCTCATCACTTGGACATAAAATTTACATTAATCCAGATATATAAGAACATATCCCAACATAATATTATGTGAATTAAAAGACATAACAAACGAAGTCTTTTAAAAAAGGAGGGTGAAAGGTTCCCTTACCGACTTGGGTAACTTTCAAAGGTACACCCCATTGAAGAAGTTTCATACAATGAATATGTAAATACCCATAAATGGAATTATATTACAAAAGGAGTGTAATAGTGGGTAGTACATAGACCACTCAAAGGAAATTGTGGCAAATGTAGTATAAATCTCATGGGAATAAAAGTGGGATGAAAAATCTCTTATGAAAACTCGGCAGCCTAACGACGCCACTTAAAACTTCCAAAATGGATTGATGAGAGGAAATAGGGTCTCCCATCACATAAACATAAAGTTTACAGAAAGAGGAATATAAAATAACATCCCAATAACAAGAAAGATGAGCTTTATAAGGAATGACATAAAAGAGTTTACTTAAAAAAAGAGTGGAGTAAGATCCCTTACCTCGGGTCCGACTTGACTTGATCATTCTTTAACGTCCTGAATAATAAACTTGAGTTAATTTCTACTTGATTAAGAACCTTTTTAAAGTTCATTAATCCTTCTATATCACTTATTTCCATGTTATAAACATTATGTAACCATTAAAGTTAATAATGTTTGTTTTGTCGATATTTGGTTCTTAAGTCGAAAATGGACTTCTTACAATTACATGTTGTTCGTGTGGTCAAAGGTTCTTTATATCCATAATGAAATTCCGGATTTGGATAGTATATATATCATATATATCAAGCATATACATTTATTTATAATATTACATAATCATTTAGAGGTAATAAATGAAATGCACCGTTCATGGAGACGGTAAGCCGTACGTACGCATGAACGCTACTTTCATTTCGTTCTCATATTAATGGAATTAAAATTAAATGAGAGGTATGTATATTTTAATTACAGAATTATATTCATCATTTATATGTATCATTCATTATATATATCCATTATATACATATACTTTTAATAGTACATTACATTTGGGGATAAGAAATGAAATGCACCGTTCATGGAGACGGTAAGACGTACGTACGCATGAACGCTACTTTCATTTTTATCTCATACTTTAATGGAAATAAATAATAATGATATAGAGGTATATTATAATTCCAGTATAACATCATATATAATAACTTTAAATCCATCCTTTATACGTCCCACATATGGCATTAACGAATCACATCACTTTGAGGGGGCGGTAGTCCGCACTTCCATAAATGAAGATATCGCGTATACCCATAATGGAAGCCATAAAGGTAAGCCAAAAATGAATAATACAGAAGCTTAAGTAAAACATAAACATATTATATATCATATATAAATATAGTGACATATTAATGGCCACCTTTGAAGGTGTTATATGAGTGTTGAACAATCATCGTTTCGTGAGGCAGAAATTCGCCATCCACGGAAACCGTATGTTCTTTAACCATTAGATGTACGTGTGTGTAAGTGTAGCTCGAATACTTATTATAAAAACATCCTAGTATTTTTAAGATACTTGATTTTTTACAAAAAAAATGAATAAAAAGAGTTTAGGGGGTTGGAGAAGCAAAATAAAACAAATGAACAAGAGGGAATGAATTGCCTTTAAAAGTGTAACTCCTTTTGATTTGAGCCTAAAGGCTTCCTTTGAAAGGATTATGACCAAAGGGAATCCTCTAGGATGAGGAGAGGTATGTGGAGAGAGTAAATGGGCAGGGTATGGCCGAGCCAAAGGCTTGAGTAGTGTGTGAAATGAGGTAGAGGTGGGGGCCTTTTATAAGAGGAGAGGAGGGGCACTTTTGGAAATCATGAAACTATTATTTTATTTTCAAAAGTGTTTCGAATTTCTAAGGTCCCAAATTGATATATTTCTAAGATAAGATGATAAGGCTTCTAAATATTCCCATTTAATAGGTTTTGGACATGTTTACTTTTTAGATATTACATTATCTTTCAATTTTATTTAAATCGTTAAATAATGAAGTCATCACTGCATCATCATGATGTCATAAATAATTTAATTTATTTAAAGTCTAAAAATTATAAAAAAAATACTTTGATGTAGAAAATCTTTTTAGCTTTCTAATTAATATTTATAATCAAAAATATGATTATTATAACCCCTTATAAAAATTGTTTTAGTAAAACAATTTATGTTAGTGTCATTTTCACCTTTATTTAAAAAAAGGAATTAAAGTCATTATCTCACCCAAGTGGCTCCATGGGGTCCCCTAAATCGACCCATGGGTTTTCATGGTCGCCCATGACACAACCAATAGGGTTAATACATGTTTCATGCTCATATAAATTTATTAAAGCATTATTTTTACCTTAAACTACACTAATTACCACTAATCACGATTAAAAACTTAATAAGTTACTATTCACCAAAAAATTGTTTTTATCCCATTGAACCACATTTTACTTCTTATGGACAACCATGTATGTCGAGTTTTTGAAAATCAAAACACAATGATGGAAAAATTTCATTTAAACAGAAAATCAGTTTTTACAAGTACCATTTAGTGGTTTCACTATTCATCAAAAATTGACGTTTTTTAGAAAATTACCAAAAAATCACCCAAATCTATATTTGATATTAAGAATTAAAAAATTAAGTCTATTTTACAAAATTCAAAACATATAAGTCACATTAATTAATTTAATAATTGATTCCCGCTGTCAGAGCAAATAGCGTGTCTTTATGAAACAATAAGTATCAAAAGATTGACACTAGTTTAAGTCCGATTTCAAAGTGAAATTAATTACAACGACCACTATTGGATTTAATGGTAAAAATATTTTCTAATTTCACTTTAAAAACAATTCAAATGATAATCTAATCATATAAATAAATTAGATTAAAAAGAGGTTTTGAATTAAAATACAACATTTTACACTATTCATTAAAAAAATGAACTTTATCGGAAAAATACCAAAAAATTACACAAAGTAAAATTTGATGTCCCGGTTCAAAAGAAGAGTTTTATTTGGTCCAAAAGAATGTATAAGAGTGATCAAAACTATATTTAATGACTGTTCACCATCAGAAGCAGATAAGTGAACCTTTAGTGAAAATTAGGGTATAAAAGCCTAAAATTGAATTCTTTCCGTATTTTAAGCCTTTGGATAAATGTAAAAACATTTAAAAAACATATATAATCATATTTTAGTTATTTATATCCATTCCCGCCAATACAACGGCTACATGTTAACTACCATTTAAAATAATATTATTTTATTATTAGAGTGCAACGTAAGATTCCCAAGAAACTCGATGTTGCGTATTGGGTATGCAATCGAGCATTGCATCCCCTTTAAAGTAATATTAATATTTGATTCAAAATTATGGATAAATATAAAGATTTCATATTATTTATTTACCTGGGGTGTTACAGTATATGATCTATTCATTGGTTCAAATGGAATATAATTGAGCCATGTCTTGGAAGTTGTCATGTTCTTGATGGAGGTGTGCCATAAACCTTGATTATAGGAGGAGGAGATGTTTATAATGCTATATGAATTCGATATTTCACACCATGAATTATATAAATAGTATAAATTACATGAGTTATTCGAATTTAATTATTAAACATAATTTAAATACCATCAACAAGAATGATGGAACACACAAACCGACCCATAAAGGCCATGTTTTTTCGAAAATAATTACATATTTTCATTGCTTTTTTGTTTAATTTTTTCATTAATTTAAATTACCTCACCATAATATTTTAAATAAAACAACAAAGAAGAAATTATTTCGGTGAATCAGACTAATTGAGTTAATATAAGTGAATTCTTCTCATGTGAGGCAGTCCCAGTTAGCCTACGTGTTGTATTAGGAAAATAATTTTCTTTTTCCACTCTATATGATAGGAATGAATCAATCATGTTTCCCAGTATGGAGTAAAAAAATATTTTTGAACCGATTTTATTTTGAATCTATAATTTTATTGTCAAAATAATTATCAGATAAATCATTTGAAAAATTTAATAATTAGAAAAGTGCTTCCAATTCATTTAATACAATTTATATATATCCTTAAATTGTAAACATTACATTAAAAACCATATTAATAAATTGAAAATAAAAATTCATTTGAAATACTACTATGGATTACTTTATTTTAGAACTAATATTTTTTATTGATTAGTCACGATACTAAGAAGAACATAAAAAAACATAAGACCAATTATCCATATGACATGTGGTAAATAATAATTATAATTCATTGGTTCACTCCCCATACCACAATAAAGAATCTAAAACTCTAATTTCATATTTTAAGAAAACATTTTAAATGGACAATCCTTTATTATAGAAAAACAAAAAAAAATCAAACCCATACATAAATTATGTTCATATATTAAAATAATTAAGTAACATCTAATATTTAAAAAATATTGTATTTATGATGAATAAATTTTCTAGATATAGTAATTTAAATTTATAATAAATTATCTTAAACAAATTGAATTAAAAAAAATTTAAATTCATAAAATGTCAATAACTATTTAAATTTATTTTTGTATCTATAATCTTGTACGAAAAATAATATAATTTCCATGAAAATATACGGTTCCATTATAAAAATAATTATTTCAAAACTATCCCCTATCCTAGATTCTATTTTATAATATATGTTTCTATATATTCACCATCTTCTTCAGAAACTCGATTTGATTAACAACTTAATCCCACAATAAATGTGTTTATGCCTATTATTTTCCTCTAAAATGTGGTAATGGGAGATTATAATCAAATTTTACAGTTTTTGGTTTAGAATAAAGGCTCATGGTGAGGGAAATTAATGAAGGAAGGAGTCCCTTTTTTATAATTGAGGTGAGGGGAAAATAAAAAATTACATAAAATATTATAATATAATAAGACTAGTATAGGTTTATGGACTTAAAAAAGGCCGAAAAAGAACCAGTTATTAAATTTTCTACATAATTTTATTATGTATTTTTTATTCAATATTTTTTCAACTTTTAAATAATCTAATAAAAAATTAATTCATGAAGTATAGATTTTTTTGAAATTTAACACTATTCATTACTTATATATTATAAAAATAAAAAAAGTCTCAATTTCATTAAAAATAATTTTTTATATTATTTCAATATATATTAATATAAATAATTTTTTTAATACCTTAAGAATCTAAAATTATATTTATTATAATATTTTTAATATATTTTATTATAATTTTTCATTAATTATATATTTACTACATCATCATTGTTAGAGAATACATGGAAAATATTTATTTAGTAAAAATAAAAATTATATTTCAACAAAGAATAAAAGTTTATTATCTTTAAAAATATAATTTATAGTCGAAAATATCTTCTTAAAAATAAAATATTAAAATATTATTTATAAAAAACTAGATTGTGAACAACATGATTGTATTTTAAATAAAATAATATTGGGTTATTAATCATATTCATGTGGATCAAAATGATCATTAATTAAACCCTAGGACAACAATGGTCTATATACAGTCAAAAAATAAGATTTATCCATTTTTCTATCATTTATTGTTCTTATAATTTTATTTAAAATAATTATAATGATTTTAATCCGGCTTCCATGTGAACTAAATCATCATTACATTGGAATTAATGTTAACTATTTCGTATATTACAATTGAAAAAAAGAAAATATTAAAAAAATTAATTCAGTTTCATATAATATTTTATATTCGTTCATTAAATTTATTTTCTCATACCCATGTGATGAAAAATTCTTTAATTTTTTGACTTGAGATTTATATCCACTGGTATGAATTGCCTAAAAAGAGGGATAATATTGATAATATCTAACACTAATATTAGAATCCATTAATTTAAAACCTAATTTTTAAAATTATAATTCAAAAAAGGAGGTAAAGATTATTTCTACCTCTAAATTACTATTTATAGGTATACAAAATTTATTTTTCCAACACTCCGTTGGTACTCCATCGACAATGACAATAATTTTTGTATTTATCAAGAACTAATTTATAATATATCCTCTATTGATTTTTTTATAATATGTATATTATAATATCATAATGATATAATTTCATAAGATTAATAAATTTTTGTATCATAATTATGTATTGTAAATACCACAATAATATCGTAATCTATAAATACTAGTGTTTTTTAATATTAACCAAAAATACATCTTTTTAAGAAAATGACCAAAATTTTACCCCATGGTTATGTTTATATGATTATATCAAAAAAATGATTATTTGTTCAAATAAATTTTATAATAATTTCAGAATTTAGTAATATTGTTTTACAGAAAAATCAGCAAATATCATTTTTAGTTTAAATGTATTTTAGAATATTTAAATTACTTTAAAAACCTTATGTTATAATTTTCATATAATTAACCAATATATATTGTAACACCCCAGGTAAATAAAGAATATGAAATTTTCATATTTATCCATATTTGTGAATAAAATATTAATATGACTTTAAAGGGGACGCTATGCTCGATGGCGTACCCAACACGCAACAACGAGTTTCTTGGGAATCTTACATTCAACTCTAATAATAAAATAATATTATTTTAAATGGTAGTTAACATGTAGCCGTTGTATTGGCAGGAATGGATAGAAATAACTAAAATATTATTATATATGTTTTTAAAAGTTTTTACATTTATCCAATAAAAGATAAAGGCATAAAATACGGAAAGAATTAAATTTTAGGCGTATATGCCCTAGTTTTCACTAAAGGTTCACTTATCGCCTTTTGATGGAGAACCATTATTAAATATAGTTTTGTTCACTCTTATACATCCTTTTGGACCAAATAAAAATCTTCTTAATAATTGGGACATCAAAATTTACTTTGTGTAAATTTTTTGTATCTCTCTGATAAAGTTCATTTTTTAATGAATAGTGTAAAATGTTGTATTTTAATTCAAAACCTCTTTTAAATATAATTTATTTATATGATTAGATTATCTTTTTAATTGGTTTTAAAGTGAAATTAGAATATATTTTTTTACCATTAAATCAAATAGTGGTCATTGGAATTAATTTCACTTTGAAATCAGACTTAAACTAGTGTCAATCTTTTGATACTTATTGTTTCATAAAAACACGCTATTTGCTCTGACAGCGGTAATTAATTATTAAATTAATTAATGTGACTTATATGTTTTGAATTTTTTAAAATAGACTTTATTTTTGAATTCTTAATATCAAATATAGCTTAGGGTGAATTTTTGGGATTTTTCTGAAAAAATTCAATTTTTGATGAATAGTGAAACCACTAAGTGGTACTTATAAAAATTGATTTTTCCGTTTAAATGAAAATTTTCCATCTTTGTATATTGAATTTCAAAAATCCGACATACATGGTTGCCATTAAGAATTAAAATGTGGTTCAATGGGATAAAAATAATTTTTTGGTGAATAGTAACTTATTAAGTTTTTAATCGCGATTAGAGGTAATTAGTGTAGTTTAAGGTAAAAATAATGTTTTAATAATATGAAATGAACTTGAAACATGTCCTAACCTCATTGTATGTGTCATGGACGACCCAGAAAACCCATGGGTCAACTTGTGGACCCCATGAAGCCACTTTGTTTGGAAAATGACATTAATATCTTTTTATTTAAAGTTAAAGTAAAAATGAGACAAACATGAAATGTTTTACTAAAACAATTTTTACATGGGGTTATACAAATCCGATTGTTGACTATAAATATTAATTGGAAAGATAAAAAGATTTCCTATATCATAGTATTTGTTTTATAAATTTTAGACATTAAATAAATAAAATTATTTATGACATCATGATGATGCAGCGATGACCTCATTTTTTAACGATTTAAATAAAATGGAAAGATAATGTAATATCTAAGACCTAAACATGTCCAAAACCTATTTTATGAGTGGATGTAGAACCCTTATCACCTTATCCTCTAAAAAAATCAATATGGGACATCTTAAATCCGAATACCATTTTAAAATAAAGTGACCTTTCTTTACCTTCCAAGAGTGCCCCTCCTCTCCTCTTATAAAAGGCCCCCTCCTCTACCTCCTTACCCACACTCCCAAAGCCTTTGGCTCTTCCAACCTCATCCCATTTTGTCTCTACACTTCCCTATATTACTCCTTGAAGCCTCACTTTGTGAAGAAGTCTTCCCAAGGAAGCCTTTGAGCTCAAACCAAAGGGAGTTACCCGATTTTAAGTTAATGTCTTCACTTGAGTCCTTTTGTTTTATTTTGCTTCTCCAACCCCCTAAACTATTTTTATTCATTTATTTTTTAAAAACTCCAGTATCATCAATATACTAGGATTTAGTTATAAGAAGTATTCGAGCTAGACTTTTCTACACCTATATCTAATTGTTAAATAACATACTGTTTCCGTGGATGGCGAATTTCGGCCTCCCAAAACGATGATTGTTCAACATTATTTTAACACCTTCAAAGGTGGACATTAAGATTACACTATATTTATATATGATATATAATATGTTTATGTTTTCCTTAAGCTTATTTATTTTTCATTTTGGTCATACCTTTATGGTTTCCATTATGGGTAAACGCGATATCTTCATTTAAGGAAGTGCGGACTACCGCCCACTCAAAGTGATTTGATTCGTTAATACCATATGTGGTACGTATAAAGGATATATTTAATGATGTTATATATGATACCATACTGGAATTAAAATACTATTATGTATCATTATGTTTTAATTCTATTAAATATGAAATAGAAATGGAAGTAGCGTTCATGCGTACGTACGGCTTACCGTCTCCATGAACGGTACATTTCATTTCTTATCTCAAAATGTTATGTAATATTATATGTACATATATATAATGGATATATATATAATATATTAAATAAAAATTATGTATATCATTCTGTAATTATAACATATATATATCTCTCTCATTTTGTTTTAATTCCATTAATATGAAAAAAATGAAAGTAGCGTTCGTGCGTACGTACGGCCTACCGTCTCCATGAACGGTGCTTTTTGTTTTTATCTCCAAATGATATGGAATAGTATGAAATGAATATTTACTGGATATATATTATATTTTAATCATTAATACTATTTTGGAAAATATTTACTTATAACTACATGGGCAATCTTTTTCAAACAAGTTCATTTTTGACTCATGTACCAAACATCGACAAAAACGTTTGATATGAACTAACATTATTAAACTATTATTATAACATTATAATATGTGATATTAACTGAATAATAATCTCTAAAGTAGGTACTTAGTCAATTATTAATTGACCAAAGTTTATTATTCAAGAATATAAAGAAACGAACAAGACAAGTTGGACTTGAGGTAAGGGATCCTACTCCTCTCTTTCTTTTTAAGTACACTCTTTTATGTCATTGCATCTAAGCTCATATTTCTTGTTATTGGGATGTTATTTTATATTAATATTACTGTAATTTTTATGTTCATATGATGAGAGACCCTATTCTCTCTTATGAATCCATTTTGGAAGTTTTGAGTGGCGCTGTTAGGCTGTCGAATTTTCGTAAGAGATATAACCTCTCTCTTTCTCTTTAAGTACTCTCCTTTATGTCACTTATTTTAAGCTCCTCTTTGTTATGATGGGGGATGTTCTTTTATATTCCTATTTCTGTAAATTTTATTGTAATGTGATGAGATACCCTATTTGATCTCATCATTCCATTTTTGGAAGTTTTAAGTGGCGCCGTTAGGCTGCCAAGTTTTCGTAAGGGATTTTTCATCTCACTTTTATTCCCGTGAGATTTATGCTACATTTGCCACAATTTCCATTGAGTGGTGTATGTACTGACCATTATTTTACTCATTGTGTAATATTATTTCATTTATGAGTATTTACATCAATGTTGTATTGTCCTTCTTTCACGAGGCGTATGTTTCGAAAGATACCCATGTCGGTAAGGGAACCTTTCACCCTCCTCTTTTTAAAAGACTTATTTTGTTATGTCTTTTAATTCACATAATATTATTTTGGGATATGTTCTTCTATATCTTTATTGATTTAAATTTTATGTCCAAGTGATGAGATACCCTTTTTATATCTCATAAACTCTTTTTCTGAATTTTGGAAGTGACGGCGTTAGGCTGTCTAATTATTGCAAGGGAACTTCTTAACCCAATTTCGATTCTTTGGGATAAACTTGTACACCTTGAATATGTCATTATATGATTATGTGTGAATGTCCTCTAATTGTTTTACACTTAATACCCACTTATATTTTGTGTATTCGTTTGTCACACATAGTTATGTAACTGATTTATCCTTAATCCAAGGATACCGTATTTGTATGGGACTTCATCTCAATCTCCTTTCATTGAGGCATATTTGGTTTTATACACAAATTTCTTTTATACGGTGTATAAACCCCTTTTAATTTTATGTTTATCCAAAAAGAATCGTTTTATACGAAGCGTTTTACTAAACGAAAAAAGGGAATGTTTTTGTCGTACGTATGCGGCGACAACGACTTCTCCACCGCTGTGACCATTATTTGAGTTTCGGCTTCCTCTAAAAGCCATACCTTCTTTTTAAAAGAAAAATAAATACCATGTTTTACTTTTCTTTTATTTTGGTATTGAAAATGGTTTTCATAATGTATTTATATCAATGTGTTGTATTGATATCTTGTTATTGAAAAGTGGAAATGTTATTTTTCCTTTATGCATGTTTTATGTGATAAGATTATGTTATGGTTCTTGGGAATTGTTATGAAGACGGGTGGTTCCGTGATAAACTAAGGGCGGGTGAGCCCGATATAGCTCTCCAATGCATTAGGTAACGCGAAGGAGTGAAACGTTAAGGTTTATCCGAAGGGATTTAGGGAATATACTGTGATGGGTATTCCAAACGTAACCAAGAGGGTTACTCCCTACGTAAGAATGTTATGAATTCCTCAAGTTACCTTTATGTCTTATGATTTCTATGATTTATTCATGGTTTGATGAGGTATGTTCATGTGCCTATGTTTTATGGGTAAAGTATGATTTCATTCTTATGTATATATGAACTCATGTTTCCTTTCCATATTTTTATAACCCTTAATAAGCTTTTTATGCTCATCCCAAGTTTGTGAAATGTTTTTCATAGGTCAAGGGAAAGGTACATGATGTGATGATAGTGTCAAGGATGTGTCAAGAAATAATCCATGTTTTTTTAAATATGTTTCCGTTGATGGGAAGAATGAATACTCTCTTTTATGTAACCACTTTGTTTAAATGTGGAATGTAATGCAAGTTTCATGATCTAATTCTCTAAAACTCTAAACCTGAAAAGATCCTCAATGTGTAATCTTGTAATAACTCAAGATTAAGTAAGGTTTAAGGCTGGGGCCTTATATATATATATTTAGTAGTAATAACTTATTTATTTCATAAATGCATTAATTTAATTCATACCTACCATTGTTATAATAGTCTAATAAAAATAATAATATTGGATTGTCCATTTAAGCATGATGTGATATATCGTATGTGCTATCAAACATTGGTTTTTTAAATATAATGATGTTATATTATCCAAGCAATCTATGTTCTTCCCCCATTAGTTGTTCATTGATCTTCATAAAATCCTGAATTTATATCTATCAAATTTGAAAAATCTACAACATCTAAGGGAACATAAATATCTAAGATAAATTCTCATTAATGAATTTTGATTTCCTCATAAGAAAATATTTAATCTCAAAAGTATTCAGGAAATTATCTCTGATACCATGTGTAAATCCACAAACTCATGCTTCTAGATTCAATACATGAAAAATCATTGTAATTTTTATATAAAATATAACAAAAATATACAAATATCATTTTCAATGTTGAACCTTTTATGATATAGGATTCAAACAATAAGATATATACATAACAATTTAACAATGACTTTCAAAATTTTTTAAAAAATAATCATTTTCCATTCCTACTTATATTAAATAAAAACAACTTTAAATTTATACAAAACTTAAGAAAAATAAAATTAAAAAATATGGTGGGAATTAATTTGTCCAGAAAGGGGTTTTAAAAATATTTTTGAAATGTTTTTCATTGGAAACTATAATTTTCTTATGAAAACACTTATCAGACATTTAATTTGAAAATACCATTATAGAGAAATATTTCACAAAAATTATTTATAAATTGTGAAATTATATGTATATATATATATTAATATTAATATTAATATAAAATTTTCATTAATGAATTGATTACAACATCATTATTGTCCAAATAATTAAGGAAATAATTTATACCTTTAAACTAAAAATGAATTTACATGAATAATATAATATTTTAATCATTAAAAATATTATTTATAGTATAAATAACTTATATAAAACCATACATTAATGTATAATTCCAATTATAAACTACATAGTGAACAACATGGCATTTTCAAATAAAAACCAAGAAGGGGATTAATCATATCCATGTGTCTCAAAATGTTCATTAATTTGTCCATTGGGATAAAATGGGGGAGATATAATCAAAGAAATAAGATTTATCTAATTTTTTTGGTCATTTATTGGTTCTTATAACATTAATTTAAATCATTTTATTGTTTTTTCATCTACTTTCACAGGATCTCGAACATCGTTTTTCAAGTATTAAATTTATTAATTTCATAATTAAAAATATCTACTATAATATAAAAATTTATCTAATTCAATATATTATGGTATATTAGTTCATTAAGTATATTTTCTCATATTATTGTCAAGACAAGTTCATTAATTTGTTAATTATGGCTTTTTATGCTTTATACAAGGATTACACAAGCATCTGGATAATATTCATTTAATATATATCTTAAAAACTACAAAATCAACCAAAAATACAAAATTATATATAATAATTAATAAAAATTTCTTCCGAATATATTTTACTACTAAATTATTGTCCATATTGTTATTAATTTGACACTATTAATGTGGTGTAGGCATTATGTCGGTAGTAAACATTTTTTTATATTTATCGTAATTTAATTTATAATTGATATATTTTGGATTAATTTTTAACTATTTTTATATAATAATACTACCACACATTAATCAAATATTTTTTATACAACATTATAATATAATTATATCTTTTTTATAAAACAAAAACCTGTATTTTATAGAAAACTCAATTTTTTTCTATTCATAAAAAATTATAACTTTTAAGAAAAATATCAAAATTTGACCATAGGATAATTTTTATATTCTTATTTATAAAATTAATTTTCTTATTATATAAATTTTCTAAAAATTTCAGAAATTAATTATATTATTTTAACATAAAATGCCATGAAATTTATTATTTGATGAAAACATAATTATGAAGATTAAAATGGATTTACTAAAAATAATGTTATTATTTTTAAATAATCTACCAAAATATTTATATTTATTTTTACCAATGTATTTATATTAATAATAATTTATTTTTATTCAAGCCAAATAAATTAGTGGAATTTCTATATGAGCCGAATTTAAATTATAATATTTACTTTTCTAATTTAACAATGATTAGACATATCTTATATGCTATCGAACATGGTATTTTATTTTAAAATATGTTGATATTAGACTAAAACACATTATATAGGAAACATATCTCTTAAAAAAATTGTAGTAGAAAACATACAATTCAAATATCAGGCTCAAACTTTGAACATTCCACTCCAACATTCCTTGATTGGCTTCCTTGATTAATCCACACAAATAATAGTCAACAATCGTTTCACGAAAATTTTATAAGTATAATTATCATTTATTAAAAATTCATAATATCATATATATATATATATATATTAGTATTTCTTCTTTTATGATTATATAAATGTTAAATATAAATCTTAGAACCATCATACATAATGCCTTAAAATAATAAAAACAATTTTTATACCTTCCAGCTGATTTAACTTAAATTAACCTATTACATTATGTTAAAATATTAACTAGTGTTCCGTCAAATATTATTTTTGATATTTGAAAATCAATCCCATGAATAACCATTAATTAGTTGACTTTTTGTTAAACCATTTCAATTTATATTCATCACTATGAAATCTCTCTAATAAAAGTAATCTTTGAACAATTTTCTAATGAGTTAATATAGAATCATCTATCTGTTAACTCATATAATTTTTCAGAATAATAATATATCTTCTTTAAATGAAATTATAATATTAATAAACTTCTATCTGATAGTCTTCATAGAAAATATTATTTATATCTTTTGAACATAAAAGACCTCATTCTGTGGATTATAAAACTTTTCTCATAAGGGTGAACTAATAACCACTAGTCTATATCGTGGACAATTTAAGATGACTAGGTAATACTCAATTTGATAACCTCATCTGATGATATTTATGGGAAATCACATTGTGGTAATTCATCATACTTAACTTATTCATAATAAAATATAAATATATCTTTGATAACATTTTATACCACCATTATTCCATATCTTCCTAAAACTAAGTATTTGGAGAGATTCACCATTTAAACATTAGATTAACATATTTTACATCACGATAACGTATAAAATTAACTTATTTTAGTTCACCAATATGTAAATTTTTACTCATTATTGGATCATGATGTTTGGTACATTATAGATCTGTAAAGCCTCAAATATTGCATTTATTGAGAGGTAGTTGGCTGTTAGAAATGGGGATTCATTTTAACTATAATTTTTACCCAATATGTACCTTATAATATCAATTAAAACAAATATATTCACTATCCATAGTTTAATAGCCTCATTAGAGTTGTAAAATACTATATCCAACCATTCAACCCCTCTTTCTCTGTCCATTAACATTTTTTACTAATACATATTATGAAACAAAATTATGGAAACACCATAATGACTATAAAAAGTGTACATATCCTGTAATTATTAATTTTTTTATATGAATTAATATCATCTAAAAAATAATAATTATTAATTTTATTTTTATAAAAAATACAATCCTAAATAAAATATTAATTATTTTCATACTCTTTATTCTTAATAGCACAAAATATTTAGAACACAGCACCCATTAATCAGTTGTCACTAGAATTTTATAACACTATATAAATAACTGTAATAAGATAGTTGGGTTTTAAATTTAATAATTTTTACTATTGGAATGAATTATTTCTCCTTTTAAAATAATTATTGTACTTCATGTTTAAGGGATGCATGTTTTTTTCTATCCTATAACCTCAAACTAGTTGTTATTATTTATAATCACATAAAAACAAAACAGAAAATGATATTGTATTATATAGTATTATGAAGTTAATAAGTGATTCACACTAATAAAAGTATAGGATTTTATATTAATTTAATAATCATATTAAAAACATACGAATAAAATGAATTAAATAAATAATTAATATTATAATTAATAAAAATTGAGGGTGATTATGAATAATCCTAAATTATGGTAATAGATTGGGATTTTATGTATTTATGTTAATGTGTTATGATTCACAATGAATCATATTTTATTATATGAGTTTTTTAAAATTCAGGACATGAAACTCACTTTTTGGGTACTAACTATCAAATCATTGAATTCTAGTTTTCACATGATCAAGATCTTCATATTATTGAAATGTTTGTATTTAAACAATAATATTTTAACATTGAATATAGTCAACCTGACTATTATGGTGATGAATATAGAAAAATCATGAATTTAACAAAAATCAACTAATCCAATAACAATAGTCATGTGAGATTTATTAGGGAGAGATAAACCAATGTATGAATAAATTCATAACCAATAATTTATTTTGTTAATCATAAATATATCATTAAATAAACCAAGCATTGTAACGTCCACCTTGTTAGAGAAACAACACACAAATGATAGTCAAGAGAGGGCGAGTGGATTAAAAAACTAAATTCATTTTCATGAATTCATCATCATATTAAAGTTATAGTAGTGTCATTTTTGGTATGACTCCCATGCCCCCCATCATTAAAAACGTCCCCCTATTATAGGAAACAACAATGATCATGTATCTTATTCTTATTTGGAGTATCTTTTCATCATTTCACAAGACCGTCCTAGTCTGTGTTACTGGTATTTTACATTAATCATGTGATATAAATTATAATTTTAATTTTATAGACTAAAATATTAACTATAATAATAGTATAACACATTGAGACCATTGAATCTCACTAGTCTCTTAGTATATGGACTTGAAACACTAATACTGAAATTGAATAAAATGTGGTCTGAGAAAACACATATTATATTTAAATATTTCATATCCTCATTGACATTACACAACTTCTCCTCAATAATGTGTGAACCTAAATGAATTATCTGGTTCCATCACATCCTTTCTTTAGTTAAAAAACATGTTGCACAAACTAATTTGAACATATATTTAAAAAACTGACATGATCCATCATCAAATCTATCCTTGATTCAATATTGCAAAAGATCCACCTTATTATACTTAATTTCATCTTAGGACTCCCAATTTTTACCATTTTTTAATCTAAATTTAAATCATATCCTATGAGTGTTAAACTCCACTTCATACATGGAATTATGAATTTATTATACATATCTCCAAAAAATGGTTCTAGAACATACTAGGGGTGATGTAATAATTACATTAACAATGGGAAAGGATTATATCCATAAATTCATAAATACCCTTAAAAACTCTAAATAAAGTATATATTGAACCTATGTGGACACATATATAGACATATTTTTCATTTATCAAAATGAATGTATTCCCTACAACAGTATATACCTTTATATAAGTTGAATAGATTTTTCACCATGTTTCCATCATCATAGAAAAATAAAATTGATTCTATTTGATAATTCATTCTATATTTTCCTTAAACGATAAATCAGGAAGTAGATATTAATTTAACTATGTAATTAAATAATTGAACTTGGGTTTTAAAATTTCATCAATGGTTTCTATAAGTTTTTATAGATGTGGAAAAATTAAAAGTCCTTATATTTGAGAACCCCTAGAAAAATCTAGTCATTGGAACAAGAACAAAAAATGGTATGAGTCTATTTAAATAGTGAGTTATTTTCTTGAAATTTTATACTATACAAAATTGATCATTTAAGGGGGATACATATAAATATCATATATATGGGTAAAAGTGACTATATATATGTGATGCTTTAGTGAGCCAATAACTAGTTTCCACCTACCCAAGATAGACATCCATCATTTGTCTATAACTGAATATTAATTCCTATAACCTTACTATAATATGTAATCTATTAAATAATTAACTAATTTTAAGGAAAATTTTGATCCAATATTATATCCCATTTGTCATATATGGCTATCCAATTCATTGATTATAGATACCCTTATTGATGGAAAATTTTGGATGATTTCATAGGTTCTGTTCAATATTTATTTCAAATTTCTGAATTATTTATTTCTATTTTATTGAATTTTTCATTACACATATTCATGTGACATTTTTAAAATTATAAAAAGAAAATTGAAAAAAAAATAAAAAAAATTATAATGAATAATTCTTAAAAAAATGAGAGTATCAATTCCCACCTCACCAAGATTCACGTATTCCCCCATGCATACCATATCATCATAATTATATTAGTTTTCATCCAAATAAATATTTAATTTACAAAAAAAATGTTACTAAATAATATGTAGTACCTAAATATTTTCAATTTTCTCATACTAATTTATTTTTCTATTTAACCGTTTTCAATGAAACCACATTATCCATTTCTTTTTCATTCCATATTGAAATTATGATAATTTTTTCATATAAATAAATAAAATCCATTTCATTATTATTGTGCATACCAATTGTGTTCAACCACATAATGAAATTTCTCCTCATCCTTCAATGAACATATTGTAATCAGTTTATGATCAATCATTGAAAATATATATAATATCCTTAGTCATGCATCTAATCTCAAATATCCACAATATTAGGACATGAATAATCATTAATAATGGTTTATAACAAATTATATCTATAATCACACTATTATTGTGGGATATTATTTAATTAATTCTTAAAAAACTATTAACACTTAAAAAGGAATTTTGTATATTAAGTGAATTACATGATACACAACAAAGCATTTTATTGAAATATATTATTTACTAATTGAATAAAATCACTTTATA
The DNA here is from genome assembly GCA_963277665.1 of Viscum album. Classification (NCBI taxonomy): domain Eukaryota; kingdom Viridiplantae; phylum Streptophyta; class Magnoliopsida; order Santalales; family Viscaceae; genus Viscum; species Viscum album. Next base: position 295,837,242 of record OY728137.1, on the reverse strand, counting down.
AAATCATATAAAATTAACATATAAATTAAGTACAATCAGAAGAAATTTATCCCATTTTGTAATTGTTATTTTTAACTCAATTGTTTCTATTTAGATGTTGTGGAATAAATTATAATTAATGATCAATTCATGATCACTTTCCCAACACCCATTGATAAAAAAATATCATCATTCTTTATATCACAACCATATTCCATTATAGAAAACATATCTCTCACACAGATTCCATTGAATATTATGCATAAGTACAATGAACAAATCTTGATGTATAAAATAATTTCATTACATTACATTTCAAAAAAGGGCATTAATTTCTTCTATATGCCTAAAATAACGATTTAGTGTATTAATAGTTATCAAATGTTATATGGGATGAAAAAATTATTCAATAATGCTAACTTATCATTCATAACATTCATTTAAACAATCTTAAAATCATTTTATTTGTAGGAATTAATTATCAATTGAATCCCATAAGAAATTAATATTATATTAAATATATAAAAAATTTCATTGAAACCTCTCAAGAATGAAAATATATTATTTCTGTTATAATTAATGGAATAGAAAAATATTTATTGTTGTTAATATATATATTAAAAACTATCATCAAACAGAGTAAAGGGATTTAATCAAAAAAATTAGGCATATCACAAAAATCATGGTTCATTAAATTAATACCACTAGGATTGTGTTTAATCATTAACCCCCATATTAGATAATAAACCCATAAATTAATGGGATTTAAAAAATGGATTCACGGTGTTCCTTTTTAATTTAAATCAAGATTTAAAAATAAAAAATAATTTTACATGTGGCATACAATATTAAATAAAAAACCCAAAAATATATATTAAAATATTTATACATGTTTAAAATTATATAGAATTCATGACACATATGGCTATTTAATGAAGTTTCTCATTTATTACATTTTTCCATAAACGTGTTCATTTATTCAGAATTAACTAAAAATTTAAATAAAAAAATTAAATGAAAATTAGGTAATCCCAATTATGATTAAATAATATTATGATCATTAATACAATATAATAAAATATTCATAAACATAATTTCATAAATATACTCTAAATAACAGAATATATGTTCCATGAAATAAGTCATACTACATCGGTTACCTCTCAAATGAGATTTAATAATGTCATTTTAGCTACATTGTATTGTTTTTTAACTAATGGGAGTAATTAACTATCACAACCTAAGTTTTTAGGTAATATTTTTTAGATAAATAAATTTTTCTTCACGGATATTTTTTCATGCCCCATCGAGTTATAGAGAACAACAATATATTATTAATATTATTATTTTATCTTCAAAATTATAACATAGATAATAAATTAATGACAATGAAGGTAAGAAACTAAATTATTGAAAAAATATTTGTTACAAACAAATAATAATATATCCTCTTTCATTAATTTATTAAAATTTAAATTATAAATTAGGTCAATGTAAGACAAATGATTTCCTGAAAATTTATTTTTATGTGAATGAGAGTTTTTTATCACAAAATATAATAATATTCAAAATTTATGAGTTATTATTAATATTATTTAAATATTATTTATTCAGTCAAATGATTCATCGTTAATATAGTATTTTTTTCTTCACATGGTATATAAATAAATCAATTTTTTTGATTAAAAAATGTCTTTTCTTTGAATATAGTTTCATTATTTTCTATGATCTTTTCTAAAAACAAAATTTTAAAACAATAATATAATTTATTCTAATTAATAAATTAATTTTTTGAAATGAGTTTTTGAAAAATATTTTTGTTGGATTATTCATGAAATTTCTGAAAAAATAATTTTTTTAATAAATACTGAAAACCACAATTTTTTTAAAATAACCTTTTCTATTATAAGATTTATAAAGTTATAATTATAAATTAATATAGTTATAAAAGTAAAATTTTTTAGTTAAAATATTATTAATCCTATTTAATTAATTTCAATATATTTTATGATTAATTTTGATATAAAATTATTTTAAACTTATTTAAAAGTTTTCATTGTAAAAATACTCTTTTTTTGAATTTGTGGGTTAAATCTTAAAGTATGCTCTTCATATTATGTTGATTTAATTTTTAGGATATGAATTTTATGTTTCTAATTTTAATATTAATTAATATTTAATAATACAAAATTCATTTATTATTATAATACATTTTAAAAGTAGTAAAACATAATTAGCATGGTTATGGTTTGAATGTGTTTTCTAGGGGTTATCCAAAAAGATAATTATATATTTTCCCATAAATAATACTTATGACCTATGTAATTAATATATTTAAGTACTTTTTTATCTATAATTTATATATATGGTAATTTTTTATCATTACATCAGAATTACTTTTTCATTTTTCAATCTTTTTTTGGGAAATTTCATCATATTATCAGTGTGGGATCATTTTCCCACTTAAATATTGACATCTGCTCTCATATCCAATAAAAACACTACGATCCTAGTGTATCATAAATTACCAACCGATATCCTTTTAGTACATCATTTCCCATGTATTATAGGCCTTATATGATAGGATTTCCTCCTATGAATAGATTTTTTTCAAACCTAAAATGGTAGTTTGAAGAATAGGTATTGTTCTTTATAAAGAAATTTTATTTTATTGTTTATTCCACCTATATATAATTTTTTTAAAATTTATAATATAATATCATTAATATATCACATATATAAAGATTCAATTATATTAATTACATAACATATATCTATCACCTCCACCATCAAATGGGAATCAAAACAATTGAAAGTGTGTACAGAGGACTACCACTTCACGAACTGATATAATTCATTTTCTAGCAACACATCTTATGACGGGATATAATTATTTATATTATGTTTATATGTTATATTAATTATATGTTTATACTATAGTAATTAATATTCCACATATATATTAATAAATTGAAATTATTAAGGAAATGATAACATCACTCGTGCATACATGTTGATTATCACCTCCATGAATGATTGCGACTTTTTTCTTATTATTTTGACAAATATTATAATAAGTATACATTTAATTTATATATTGTACATTTATTAGTCAAAATTTAACTTCTAATGGTTATATATTATTTAAATTCTATCAATTCCATTCATTATGAATATTATAAACAACATTCCTATGTATAAATGACCAACCATCTCCCAAAAATACGTTACTCATTTTATATCTCAATATTTAATGGAATAAACTAAATAAATATATAATTAATATATATTAATATTTGGTTCATTTATAAATACTTTCGTATGTTTTAACTATGAAAATATATAAATGAAAAAACTATTAAACTGAAACAGACATTTAAAAACAAATCATATATTACCCTAATCAATGATTTTAATAACGAGATGCTAATAAACTGTTAATAAAAGGTAATATGTAAATCATATATGGTATTACATATATGATTATTATTCAAAAATATAATTATAATAATCAAACATATATCATAAAGGGGTTTCCAACTATTATGAGGAGTGTCAAGACTTTTGGTTATGGTTTTTTGTCATACTTTTATTTCAGTGGGACATATTCTATAGTCACTAATTTTTGGAAAAGAATATATTACCCATGTATAACATTTATAATTATTCACATTATTTTTTTGAATAGAAGGATCAATTTATTGTACTTTATTTTTTTATTACTATTAATTAATTACCTAGGTGGAAATAATATTATAACCTAACCTCATTGTTTATTAGAATTATAAATGATTATATTCCAATAATGAAATATTATGATCTATATCTTAAGAATCAATTTTTTTTTGAATTTATAGATATCCATAGTAATGAATTATTTAATTTCCCTTTTATTTCAATATATACTCATGTGATTTGAATATTTATATTATGGAAATTGTCCTTTATTTTTCTCTTTAATCAAAAATTCATTTAATTGATTATTAATTTTTCAAAAAAAAATTTAATAACGTTTTTCATATTCCCCAGTGATTTTTATTTAAATTTTTACATTTTAATATTATTTAAAAAAAATTAGAAAGAATACGATTTTTTTTTCAAAAATGGCTATGTTAAGTGATTTATATATTGGTGAAAGTAGTCATCATTTTAAAATGTAAAATAAGAATGATATGTCTCTCTAAAATGGCCTCTAAATGATTGAAGGATTCCTTTTTATGTTTCCATAGATATATTCAAATAATATTTTTTCATTAATAATTATGAATGTTATTGACTTAAGTGATTTAAATGTGGAAATTATAATTTCCTCAAGAAATGATCAGTGTAATATTATGAACTTATTTTACTCTCATGATGAAATCCTTTTATTTTAATAAATGGTTGAATAGAATATTGTGAAATAATACAATCCCAAAAATTTATTTAGATGGATTATTTTTAGGATAAATAGATGTTTATATAACACATTTATATTACACGGGTTTTTTCATTGAGATCCATTTCACTTCCACATGTTAATCTATAATAAAATGATAAAATGTTTTCTAAAACCATTTATTTTCTAGGTTTTATGAAATAATGAAATTTCTATGAGACCCATTTACATTATATGTCTTATGCAATGATTAATGTTTTATAATCTTATAGAAAACAATTTTTTTATTTTAATTATGTGGATGGTAGGGCCTAGATCTCCCACTATGACATTATATAAGGATTGATATCCCATGATATGAACCTGACTTTAATGTTGAGTAAACCCATTGTAGTAAGTGGATCTATCAACTATGATTTCCTTGGATGTAAAAATCAAATACATTTATGGTTTTGGGATTGAATCCTTCCCATTATGATAATATTTCTAATATATATTGACTACTAATGAAATTATTTTATATGATAAGGTGTGTGAATAATAAAATCTATGAATTTTTATAATTTTTTGTTCTCACGAATCATGCACATTGATTCCATTATGATTCATGTTTTATAAACTACCAATATCTAATCTATGAATTTTTTTATCTAAGATATACATCCTACGATTTTATAATGTCATTACCATGTTCTAAAACACTTATTATCGTGTAATGTTTCTATCTACATTGATTAAAATTACATAGAATCTATGTTTACCCTTTCATTTCATTATTTTCTTCAAGTAGAGAGTATTAATATTGTGTATGGTATATAAAAATAGGTTTCTACCAATGATGAACTCTATATGAGATGTTGTAGTTTAATAATGACCCTACATTTTGTCTATACACGTTTTCAATAGTTTTTAACTATATGACTATAACCTTAATCACTATGATATGTATTTAGTATTCATAACAAAGATTAAATATATTTTTATGAAATATGTTTCTCAACATTAGTGGTATTTGGGAAATATATTGTAATCATTTGGATACTATAATGGGAAAATACTTAGTGTGAATCATTAATATAATTCTACGTATAGGAAAATATAATAGAATTGTGATAAAAGATTGAGTAATTGGTTTTCATAAATTTATATCCTTGTTTAGATAATAGAGGTTTATGTGGCTCTGGAATATTTGTATTGAGTTGTAATAACTATGAAATGAGTGTATTGTGATTTAAAAATATTATTACCTATAAAATAAAAACAATATTTCTTGAACACCATGATTGAAACTCAATTAGTATTTACTATGAAAATTTACAAACACAATATAAAATCATGAATGATTTTAATCATGACAGTCAGTGAAATAGTTTAATACTATGATTTCATAGGTTTAAAATTTGGTTTCAAGATTTATATATCCAATAAGTGACTTATCAATATTACGTAGTTTCCAAATAATATTGTGTTGATCAGTCAACTGTTTTTTGTTTTAGCCAATGTTCATAACCCAAAGTCAATATGTTAATGAAGATTGAAACCTAAAATGAAATGATTATACTGTAGAGACTATAATTTTTTATAATTTTTTTTACAAACTCATTAAAATTATCACACAAAATTCCTAATCTATTAATTATGTGAAAATACCAAATGAACTATAGAGGGAACAACATTCTTCAAATTTCATCAGGTTGAAACACACACAATCTATTAGTGGATATGTATATAAACTAGATACAAAATAAATATATAATTATATTTGAAAATATATTATTATACTATAATTCTAGTATCATAACAAAATAATTTTTTCATCAACCATATGGATGTCTTATAATTACAATGATGGAATCTTATAAAAAATAATATGAATCATTATTAAATTTTTTATAGGGAGTGGGATGTGATTAAGTTATTATTTTTCAATAAGTTCATCAATCATAGTTAATATAAATTAATGTAGATGATATTACTTTAGATAATGTATAACGATGATGAAAATGTTTGTACTAATGTGAAACATTGTGCGTAACATGAAAGGCATGGTTATAGTATTACCATCTAACCAAAATTTATTATTGATCGATTATTAAATGCACTAAAACATGAAATTTTTGGGCTTAATTAAAAAAGTAATTATTATGATATCAAGAAACTATTATATGTTCTATGAATGTGAAAATAAATAAAAAGGATTATAAACAATCTCATAGTAATTATAAAAAATAAGCAAATATTTATAAGTATAATATAAAAACACAGAGAGAAGAATATTATATTTCCATAAATAAAAATGTGTGGAAGGAAACATAGGGTAAAATTTATTATGATGATTGGATATTTCTTTAATTGAGGAAGGAAAGTTCATACAAAAATGGAATGTTGACGTGATGTGGACAAGATCAATAATGATTTGAAGAATGATAATGATTTGCAAGAAGAACCCCTAGTAATTATGTGTGTCAAAAGCATGTATTATGTGAATTATGATAACTAGTTAATATGTTTTGTAGTTCATAATGATCATCAAAATTATCTAAAACTTAATATAAGAGAAATTTTTTAATATAATGTGATAATTATATATGACGAAGGGTGTGATAATGACATGGTGAAAGGAACAATTGCAATCCACACAAAAACATCTAAATTATTATTTAATTATAGATGTAAAAAATATTTTCTATTCTATATATATTATACTAGTATCAAAATTATATAAAAATGAGTTGATGGTGAATTAGTGGTGATAAAACATAATGGTATTATGATCTAAACATTTTCAATGATGCTTCCCTAATTAATATTGGATGGAAAGCAGTTCCTATGAATCTTTCTATTCCCCCACAAGATGAATATTATGTTATCTAATGAATTGATTGGACTCTTCTTGATAAATCCAACATCAATATCCAATGATGTGATCTACTATTTTATATTATAATTCATCCAATAAATTTCTTCCAGTGTGATGATAAATATGAACATGAAATTGAAATTTCACAAATATTATGGTACATGATTGAAATTAAGTAAAAGATTATATCAAGGATGTTTTGGGGTAAACTTAGCATTGATTAAATTCCTATTGTTTCATAGTTTCATGATATTTTTTAGGATATATTTCATGTCTTCTAATGACATGTGTTGTCGATTTATCAATAGAAATCATTTATGGTTCCATTTCAAATTCATCTACTATATTTAGGGATTTAATGAATATAGTATATTGAGGCTTCAATGAAAAGTTTTTGTTAGTATTTATAGAATATATTCATATAAATTTAATTAAAAATGAATTCAATTAATATTAGTTGAGGGTTGTACTACAGTACCTATGGAAGGAGAACATGTGTGAATATTTTTCAATGTTTTATTTTTCACTTCAAAACATTTAATTTTAGCCACACAATATATATAAATTTTATATTGGTGGATCTATCGATGGCATAAAATATTTAACATTGTACCTCATCCAACCTGTTCTCTAATATCTAATGTTTTCTTTCATAAAATGGATATTATTTATTGTTTATGGATAATTTTGTAGGACTATATAATACACTATGAATTTTTACCCGAAAAGGATCCAAGATAATTGGGAATGATGAATGTGAGGAACACATCAAGGAACAATATAGGTGTTTAGATAGTTATCTTTTGAATGAATTTTCTTATAGTGAGGAAGAGTTTGAAATCAATAGTGATAATTTAATAATGGGAATGTTATGAAATCCCAAGAAGAATTTCATGGTTTTAGTTTAATCCAATTCAAAATTGAATAATCCTGTGAATAACCATCCAGCCAATGATTTGAATTTAGATGTTGTTTATTTATGACTAATGATATTGATGAGTTGTCATTATGGATGAATGTGTGATATATATCATAATCATAAGTTATTATTGTATATATTCACAGAAGAAGAACAGAACCAGAACTATAGAAGATAATTGGAGCTGATTAACTGTTATGATAATTGGACTCATCACCACCCTTACAATGAATACAAGTTTATCTATGATTTGAGTGAAAGAGATCATAAAATTGTATAAATTACATAGATTAAAAAAGACCACATATTTTTTGATTTTCAATTAATGGATCTGAAAATTCTGTTGGTAGGGGATAAATCTTATCTTTATTAAATTTCTATTCATCCCTTAATCCATGTGATGATATTGTGTTCCTATGTATGATGTAGGGTCATCAAATTATGTTAGAAATGTTCATGAGTTTATTCTTTATTAGGATAGAATAATAATTTCTATATAATTTTTATTTGTTCTATGGATATATAATTTGGTGAAGGGATTATTATAGGATTACCAAAGTTCATTATTATCAATTAATTATATGGATATGTAACATCACAGCCTCGGTTCCATGTGATAGTGCCCTGGGCTAGTTCACTAAATGACCTCAATTGTGCCACCCGATAATCTAGAGGTTGTCGACTAGTAGCGAAGGCCTGGTAAATTATTTCTATTGAGACTATAACCTCATTTATTAGATTTATAAACTAATAGACATAAATAATAAAACATATAATCATATATAAATAGAACAAGACTCAAGTAACAATTTAATCAAATAAGAAAATAATTCTCAAATGATAAAGAAATAGTCTATGCTACTATAAGTTTTTTTTCAATAAATCAACTGAATATAATCCTAGTACAACTACCCAAGAAGGTTATTAACCATATATTGTACCCTTCTCCAATATATATCCCTATTCATCCACCTATCCCGGGGCCTTTTACATTATCTATTCTAGCAATAATATAATCTGTTCGGGTATTGATCAAGCCGTCTGAATAGGGAGTGAGTACAACTTAATAGGTCAACACTAACTATACCAAAAAAAATCAAGTCAAATGATAGTGTATGGAGTTCTATAAGAAATATGTACAATTCATAATTAATAATTTTTACATTATCATTTATTCTAATCTAAATACAATAACTCTAAGGTTTCCAATGATACGTGTACCTCAATACTAACATCACCATGTACTAAAGCCTAATCAATTACCTAGGTAGTATCATATCTCAATACCTACTTATTATGGGGTATTAGAGTATTAGAAGGCACTTTGATATCTCAACAACTGATTTGACTCATACCATTGTCTGAATATACTCATGTAAGGCCATAACTCAGAGTTCCATTATTTAAATTTGTTTATTTCAAATTTGTATGCCACATTTCCAATGTTACCCATATAACAAATTTAATTAAGGTGTCAATGTTACCATTCTTACTCTTTAATAGAATATACATTTTCCCATTCTCCCTACAAGTATAATGACCATGATACCATGTGTACTTAACAATTTAGAATAACAATTTAACCATTCTCTTTACAAATAAGTATAATGATCATGTTACCAAGTATACTTATCATTTTATAATGACCACATATCCATTATTGATCACATAATTAATTTATAAACTTATTATCCACGCAATCCAATTACTAATTTAACAATTAATTAAACACATCCATTCTATTGATAAAATCAAAAAATAACTAAGTGCTTCAAAACATAAATTATTTATTCAATTAATTAGCCAATATCACAATACATATTCCATAATTAATTTTATAGATCTATTTATCTTGTTATAATTTCAACATTTCATAACTAATCCCAATATTAGTTATCTAGATCATTCTATCGAAGGAACTTAATTAATCCAAATTTATTTTTCCCATCATAGGCATTTCAATATCTCACAATTAATCCAAGGATTAATTATCTAGATTACGACAACTAAATCTTATAATAAATTCCCACAATTTATTCATATAATATTGAAGACTCTTAAAGTCATGTTTATATCCCAAATTAATCAATATTTCAATAAATCACTGATAAAACAATTGGTCAATCTAATTAATCTAATTAAAAAAAATTACTAAAGGACGATTGGTATTTTATCAATTTTTCAAATGCAAGTGAAATATATGACTATGTGAATTAGATTTAGACCACATAACTAGGTTCATTAATGGATGTTCTCTAAATGGAAATCCCCAAAATCTAAGTAGCACAATGACATATGTCTGAGATCTAGATCAAAAATTACTAATCCAAAATCAAGATATCACAATCTATTCATTCTATATCTAGATTTACAATAGAGGATCTAGATCTCACCACATAGGTTTAGATCTAATAAAATAAAGGATATCCTCCTGATATGTATCAAGCAGAGGGAGGATAATGAATTGAGTAAACATCAGGATGCATTCCACATATCAGGAGAACATTAGATCATGGATTTGGGATTTGAGTCTCATATAATAGAGGTTGTATGGACTTGGAACCCTACATTAATGATCTGGAGTCACAAAAAATCATTATATCCCAATCCACGGTCGAAATGGATTGATTCAGAGGTTTAATGGATTCTATAACACCTCGCATGATAAATAAAACCCATGCGTATTGTTTCTGAGGCACAGGAGCACTTTTATGTGAACTAATTCACAAAATATGTAGACCTCACTATCTAGGGTTGCATGTTTTCTGGGATTTATACTAATGTTTTATCAAAGAGTGAGCTGTCCATGTGAACCTCTCTATATGGATTCACATGGTTAACTAGGAGGTGCATATGGTTTACCATAACCATGCACTAACCATGGAAAGACCCATTTTTTCATGTTTCTTATTAAAACTACACAAAAATTAATCCCATTTAGTAACTCCAAAAAATGATACATAAATAATAACATAATGTACCAGAAATCATTCCTGGGATAACTTGAGAGATAGTCTGGATCTTAAAATCTCCCATCCTTATAACAGATCATCCTTGAAATACACATCCAAGCCGTTATAAGTTTCTGCACCAAAAATATGGGTTCAATGAGCCCTTATACCTTCTAATCATTGTCATGTTTCTTCATGTACATGAACATGTGTCGATAATACAAAAACTATCCGCTCATTCTTTCCCCTCAACACATTATCTTGACGATCTAACAAACATAACAAATGCTCCTCAAAGTACACATCTATCTGAAGGTCAACCTTATGCATTCCTATTACATGAGATGGTTCCGAGTAATAACAAAGAAGTTTTTATACATAGAAAACATCATGCATAATAATGAACCTCTTTGAAAGAGCCAATCAGTATTCCACTGATCAGATTCACTCCACTATCTCAAATGATCCAACAAACCTGGGTGCCAACATTCCCTACCTACTTATCATGAGATGACCCAAACCATGAGATATCCAATAGAACACATTCCCACCCTATGTAGTCTCTATGGTACATATACATCTATCAGCATATTACTGCTATCTAATAATAGATGTAGCCATACATTTTAGAAGCAAGTGTACATGCTATGTTGCCTCATGCATGAGATTTAGACCTAAAAACACTCACCCAACAACTTCCATATTGAATATTGGTCAATTATATGGCCTTACATAATTAGCATTGTATGGTTCAATCTTTATAGTTGGTTGGTAACTGTTTTTATAGGTGAACTCCACTAAATCCAAGTGTATTACACAATATCCATTGAATTCAAGTACACATGATTGTATCATATCATCAAGAACCTCTATAGTACATTCTGACTTCCCATCAATCAGTGGGTGTAAAACAATACTCAATAATACCTGTGTTCCATACACATTCTGCAATCCCTACCAAAAGCGTGATGTAATACATGAATCACGATCTAAAACTATAGTCTATGGAACTCCATGCAGATGGACTATCCCATATAAATACAGTTCTTCCAACTGTCCTACTGTAAAGGATTCCATTATAGGTATGAAATTAACATCCTTTGTTATTTAATCTACAATAAACCATGTATCATTATTCTTACTATGTTTTATATGGATAACAACCAAAAAATACATGTTCATGTCATCCCACTTCCATTTTGGAATCAGTAATGGCTGTAGTAAACTGCAAGGTCATTGGTACTGTGTCTCCACCTACCGATTGGTGAAGAATCTTGTCCAGAAACCCGACTATATCCTTTTTCGTGCCTCGACACCAAAACTGATGTAGTAGAACAAGATACATTTTCATTACACTTGGATGCACGACCCAATTTTAGGCATTAAATTCTAGTATGAGCTCCTCTAATATGATCATTTGTACCTCAACATGATTATTCACATAGATTATCTCATCTTCATCAATCAACCAATAAGATGGTGTATCCCCAAATTCAGAGATTTCCCTCGAAGATAATTACTATGTATCCTCATACTCTCTATTCACGATCCTTCTCAATAGTATAGACTCCACTGCAATTGAAACAAGATTCATCTTCTTCTGACTCTCTACACCCAAATCCCGACTCTACACAACTTGAAAAATATTCATATTATTCTAACTACCATTAACCAATAAGTTCATTTCATCCAACAAAATCATCATATTCTCTTAATCACTCAACTCTTGAACTATATGAGTTTGAATTTTCCCTCTTAATGCATCACCATCACTCTTTCCATTACTGAGCATATATTCAAGTTCAAAATTTAATGACTTCTTATACTCAACACATATCCACATACAAATATTAAAATCATTCTATAGAAAATATATATTTCCTTCTCTTGTGATATGTATAGACTATATACATTTCACCCAAAAGATAGTGTCACTTACACTTAATGGCATAAACTATGACTTTCATCTCAAGGATGTGAATAGTGTAATACCATTAATGAGGCCTCAACAACCAAGACACATATGCTGAATCTTGATCTCTCTACCTTAGCACATCTCCAAGTCCAACCATGGAATCATCAAAATAAACTCTATACTCATCAACTAAATCAGGTTGGATCAATATTGGTGCAGATGTTAAGTGTTTCTTCAACCCATGAAAATCACCCACACAACCCTCTTTCCATTCAATATTTATTCATTTTTTGTTCATGCCAGATTGCGGCACTACCAATAGGAAATGTCTTGGATATATTTCCTGTGATAACTAGCTAATCTCATGAAGCTTTAGATATCAAAAACATTATTCCGTTTCTCCCAATAAAACACTGTTGAACCATCTTTATATTCAAAGACACACCATCATCCAAAAATATGTGACCCACGAAGTGTACCTGATCAGTCCAAAATTAACACTTAGATTGCTTGGATTATAAAATAGGCTCTCTAAATGTAATAATGATGATGCCAAGATTGCAAGCATTATCTCATTTATTCTTTTTGTACTCCAACATTTCATCCTCAAACACCACCATGTATATATTCTGATAGGGATGAATGATCATGTTCATCAAATTGAATAACACAACTGCTGCATTTTTCAACCCAAAAGGCATTACCAAAAACTCATAAATTCCATAACCCCTTATAAAAGTAGTATTTGGTATATCGGATGTCTGTAATCTCAATTGAGGATACCCTTATCTCAAATCTATCTTTGAGAACACAGAAGCTCTCTTAAATTGGTCATAAAAATCATCGACACACAGAAGGGGATATTTTTTCTTCATAGTCATTAAGTTATCTTCCAAAAATTAACACATAATCATATACTCTTGTTATCCTTCTCTTTAAGAAATATAGGGGTTACCCAAGGTGAAAAAATTTAATGGATAAATCCCTTATCCTCTAACTCATTCAAATGAGTATTAAGGTCACAATGAAATATCGGTTCCATTCTCTACAATGAAATATATACTAGTTTAATCCCCAGCTAGAGCTCAATAGTGAATTCCACATCTCTCCCAGGTGGTAGACATAAGAATTATTTAAGAAATACATCGTGAAATAGATCCACTATGGGTAGAATTACATCTTACATAACACCACCTTTATCCCATAAAGACTAGAATATTATGATGCGAGATCTACTAGTTATTGATGTATTGGATCTACATGGTCTACTTTGATATCCCACTTTCTAGGATGAATATAATTTCACCATTATGAGATGGAAATGACACAAAACTATTGTAAAAATTGATGTGGGATCGGTAAGGGACTAGCTAGTCCACACCCACAATTAAATCCAATACAGTCATATCAAAAAATATAGAGATCCCATAGGAAATGAAATTCTCTGATCTATATAAAACATCCCTTGAATAGAAAGATACTTCTAGACTGTAATCCCAATAGTGTATCGATAGTTATTACCCTGCTCAAAAACTGTTGTTTTATGTTCAAACCATTAAAAAGAATTAAAAATAGAAAGTAATGAGAGGAACCAATGTCAATCAATGAACAAGGTAATGTTGAAGCTACTATAATAGTACCTCTAACTATTAATGGTCCAACATTACAATCCTCAAGTGTTGGTTTTACTGCATGTAACTGTGATACCCCTCTTTCCTGTGATGTTGTGTAATTCCCTGGTGTATCACTACTCAACTAATGTAGGAACTCCTATAAAGAAGCACCACATCATCTACCTCTATTCCCTTATCTAGTAGAACTCTAATAGTCTTCTTTATGTGGTGTATAATATCATATTACCATTATTTCAATTTTCACAACTTCTACTTGAAAACTAGTTTGTCACAGTGACCTACAAAACATCTGTAGATGCCCCATATTTCTATAAGATTGACACTCTACTGGTGGCCAAGATCACTGGCACTGATTGTGTCCATGTTTACCACAATGATGATAGATCACCCTTTTAATGTCCTATTCAACCAACCCTCATGTCTGTGTACTCTGCTTCCCACATTTCTAGATAATGTTTTCATAACCGCGCTTCCTACTCTCAGAACTCATACCCCTTCATTGTCTAGTAACAACTACATATCAAGCACTAGAATCCTCTATTATATTCCCATCATCTATGAGATCTTGATCAACCACTTCCATAATATTCATTTGCATGAAAATATTTACCTTGGACATAATATCAAACAGAAGTCTATCAGAAAAAAATTTCTTCATAAATTCCTCATCATCTAAAAATGATGGAGAAGTGTTACAGATATATGTATTATCTATCATAGTCCATCACTAACATGCTCCCACGTTTCAGAATCATGAGATCTACATCATTGTATAGTCTCAGTGTATATGGATGAATAGATTCAAATAAACTTTCCTGGAAGACCTTCCATAACATATCGCCACCCTGCCCATTTTGTGGTAGAATATCCCACCAATGCATCACTAATCCCCATAGCATATAAGTGGCCAACAAATCCCTCCTATATGATAGAATCTCCAAATGGAAAAGTATTTTCTATATGGAATAAACCCAAAATTCATGTTTCTTAGGTCCACTATATCTTGTTAATGTTAGAGGGTGATGAAAATGAAACTCCATTATCATCCCAGACATTCTTTCCACAACACTCCATATGTCTCCTTCATTGAATAGAATGAAGTGAAAATTGTTTTCTCAAAACAAACCTCCTTCAAATTCAGCTGGCTACATCGGTGACTCATGATCCCTAACTAGAAAGTCACTTCTATGCATGACCCTCAGTCATCCCCTCAAAAATTTTCATAGAGGCATACACTCTTCAATTCCAAACACACATATCAGGTCTCATTATACATCCTTATATCATTAAATACGAGGAATAAAAAAAATAATTTTTTTTCACCCATCTTGCTACATAGTCAAAATAGAGACTCTATTACTAGACTTAACCATCCAACTACTAGGTTTTTGGTAACAAAGGTATTCTCAATATCTTAATACAATTTCACATTATGAAACATAATTAATCTCATTTCATATCAATTTTACATCCTTTTTAAATTCACTTTAGGAAAAAATTTTCATCTTAATCTCATAATAAGGAAAAAAAGTTGATGTTTGAGAACTGACCCATAACCTCTTTCCCCGTGCATGACTAAAATGATGCATTTAAAATTAACCAGAACTACCAAAAATGATGAATTTAGACTCAAATATTGTAATATTCTAGTATATGAATCAAGAGTAATTTTTTTGAGGAAGAAAAATCACATCAAACCAAACGTTTTTCACCCAATGTGAAAAATTATTCAAATGTAACAACAAATAGTAGAAAAAAATTATCCCACCTTCAGTTCTTTGGTTTTCCCAAGTACACGACATTGAAACTCTCATGCATTTGCTCATTACTAAGACTTGAATCTTCATAGTCTCTAGTCAACATTTCCAAAAAAATAAATACAAAATAAGAAGAATGAAAAATTGGACCAATGATACAACTTTGTATCATCTCGACCCGAGTGCCATGTTATAGTGCCCTGACACGGTTTTCCGGATAACCTCATGTGTTCCTCCTCTTACTGTAGAGGCTTCCAACATGTATAAAGGGTATGATATTTCATTAATGGGATGACTATATCCTCATTTATCTGTGTAAATCACTAGTGGAAATAAATAAACAGATGTAGCATAATATATAACTAGAGAAATACTCCTGTCAAAAGAAACCAAAGAAGAAAATAATACTCAACTAGAATGGAATGATTATTTTACTATATAAGTGTCATGTTTCTATAATGAAATTGAAAATAAAAACACTATGACTCCAAAATAGGGTATTGAGCCATGTCTAGTTCCCCCTACCATGCTCCACACTAACCAGCCACCTATCCTAGGGCCTTTTCCCTTACCCAATCCAACCATAATATAATCTATTAGAGTACCTATTAAGCATCCTAAATAGGGTGTGTGTACAAATCAATAGGACACCTACAACAGTGTCTAACAGAACTACATTAAAAAAATAGTGTATACAGTTATATATGAAATAATTAAAATTCATAATTAACAAGTTGTTACATTATTAGTTGTTAGTTTCTTACTACATTAACTCTAGTGTTCCCAAGGATACTCATACCTCAATACTAAACTCACATTATAGCAGAGCCTGATGTTTTCCCAATGTAATATCATAATTTCATACATTCTTTTTGTCATAACTCGAAGTATAAAATGGTGCTAGGATATCTCAGTACCAAATTCGACTCATAGTAGAGTTTGAATATTCAATTGTGAGGACGTAACTCAAAGTTTCATTATTCCCATTCCTTAATTTAACACTTTTATAAGGCATATATACTTCTCAATTTAGAACCACTATATTACCATTCTCATTACTCACATCAATAATGACAATGATATCATATATAATTTTCAATTTAGAATGACCATGTTCTTATTTTTCAACACATAATAAATTTACCAATTAATTATTCACCCCAATACCATTAGTAATTCAATATTTAGTTAAACACATCAATTCAATTAGTTAACTCAACAATTAACTATTTTCATAAAACCATTAATTAATTAATCCATTGATTAATCAATATCACAACTCATATTCTATAATTAATTTTTTCAAATTAATTAACTCATTATAATATTAACATTCCATTATTAATCCTACCATTAATTATCTTGATCATATTATAAAAGGCACATAACTAATCCATAATTAATTTTAAAAAATAAACATGTTAGATATATCATAATTAGTCCTATAATTATTTATCTAGATTAATACCACTATCTATTATAATAAATTTCCCTAAATTAATCACCTAATAGAGGGACCCCTTAGTATAATTATTAACTAACCAATTAATTACATATTTCAACAATGTTTTTTTAAATAATTGGTCAATATAATTAACTTAATTCAAGAAAATTAATTGATAATGGATTTTATAAATTCTATAATGTTTCATATAAATATGAAATCCAAATTTATGGGAATTATATTTAAACCACATACCTTGATTCATTAAGAGTAGTTATCTAAACAGAAATCCCAAAAATAAAAGTAACACAACGACCTGGATCTGAGATCCAGATAAAAATTCCTAAATAAAAGTCAATATATCATGACCCATTAATTATATATTTATATATCTTTTTCTATATCAATATATGACCACATAGGTTTAGATAAATGAAAGAAGAGGACAAAATCCACAAAGGGATCAAGTAGAGAGTTGATAATGAACATGATAGACATAGGGATGAGATAAAATTATTAGGAGAAGAGAAGATATTAGATTTTGACAATGAATCATGAATAATGGAAGGAAAAACCCATAGAAAACCTCTAGGAAGCTCTATAATCACACAAACTCCTCAAATACCAATCCATGGTAAAATAAGTTGTTTTTTGGGGTTTGGGGTATTTTGAAACTAATTTTTAGATAAATAAATATTGCACATATGGTTCTTTGGGTAGGGATACATTCTTAGTCAAAACCAAGCACCAAATGTGTGGACCTCACATTCATGGTTCAATCACATTCCTTGGTTTGGGACCATGATTTATCAAACCATGCACCAGCCGTCCGACCCTCTCTACCGAGGTTCTCATGGTTAGTTGGGATGGGCATATGGTTTACCCTCACAGTGCACAAATTGTGTAAAACACCATTTTCTCAAGTTTCTTCTTAATACTCCACAAAATATAACCCCAATTCATAACTCCAAAAATGGGGACTCAAATAAGATAAAAAATTTCAAGAAATAATGCCTGAGACAACTATAGAAAAGGTCCATATCTTACAAGGTAAAAATAATTATAGTTATTTAAAATATTATTTCTTGATAGATAACATGGAGAGTTATTTTTTATATTATTATTCTCAGTTCTAGGTATGTCAATAAGAAAGGAATGAGAAGAAAAAGAATAATGGTTTCTTTAACGATTAACCATATTAGAATATATACTGAAAAACATCACCATGGATTTTATCATTAGTATCCCAATGTCATCTAAGAGGAAATAATCTATATTAATTATTTTAGATATGAAAAAAAACTCATCAAACAGAATTATTATGAGATATTAACTCCCTAAAGAAACAATTCTCTATATATACATTAAGGATGATGTTAGGTTTCATATATTACCATATTTAATTATAACTCATTAGTTTCCATGGCTTACCTCGATGAACTAAAGTTGTCTTAATGAAGATATGATAACATTATTGTGTTTCAGTATGGAATGTCACCCTTAGATAGTTGGTTATAATGAGAGTAAAATTCAAACCATAAAGGATATATTAAGATCATATACGAGTAATTTTAAAGTTGTTTCTGATAAACACTTTCCAATAGTATAGTTTTCTTGTAAAAATACATTTTACAAAATAATAAATATATATATTTTATGATTATATATATGGAAACTTATTTTTGAATCCAACATGTTGGTATCACATTTATAAATGAATGAAATTCATAGATGATATTGATAATGAAATTTAAAAGAAAACTAATTCAATTTTGGAAAAAATATATAGCACAAGGTTGATATTAAAGTTATGATGGTAATAGATGATGAGTATTAGATATTGAATATATGTACATGATGTTTCCATATATTCCTACATTAAATAATTATATGATATTTGGATATAAATTAATGTTGAGAACTAGGCATTTTTTTACATTTAGATTCATCATGGGGTAAGGATGGTTTCTTATTATGTGTAAGATGCATTGATATTTTTCCATTTACAATATGTTTTCTATGTATCTTTCTTGAAATGTACACACTGAATCCTTCACATTTATTGAACTCATAATTCCTTATATAAGAGGATGGTTATTCATTTTAGTTACAATTAGAGGAACTTATAGATCATAGAGATAATGTTTGGTGAAATAATAAATATATCATTGCCTTCATTAAGGGGAGAAACCACCATTGTGAGAAATACACATAGAAATATGTGGATATTGAATTGAAGAAATATTTTCAGTTATTCATATAAAATTGATAAATTTTTTCTTATAAAATAATTTTATGGGAGGAATAATTTAATACCATTAGTATTTTTGAATTTTTTAAATAACTAATTTATTTTGATAGAGAAGTTGTGTTACATGAACCACCATGTATTTGTGAACCAGGATATACTATTAATTTTATTATTTAAAACATACTATTGTATACTTGAAATTAATTCTATGGGTATGAATATAAATAAATAATTTATTTAAAATATTTTTATTAAACAAAATAAAAAAATTTATTTGTTATCAATTTTTTAAAATTGAGATAAAAATATTTTAAACTAAAAGAAATGATATTATTCAACTTTTTTATTCAATATAATTATTTATACAAAACTAAATTATACTAGTCACTATTCATAAATTATTATTACTATGTTAATATATTATATATTCAAATAAATTTGTCAATATTCGTGTATTAATCTTTTAAAATATTGGAGAAGAAGAAGACTTATATTTTTATAATATATATTTTTCTAAAAT
Organism: Viscum album; assembly: GCA_963277665.1. Classification (NCBI taxonomy): domain Eukaryota; kingdom Viridiplantae; phylum Streptophyta; class Magnoliopsida; order Santalales; family Viscaceae; genus Viscum; species Viscum album. Next base: position 295,816,634 of record OY728137.1, on the reverse strand, counting down.
TTCATTTTTTCACCTACTATGAAATTATTTTAAAAGTAATTATTTTCCCTCTTATAAAATTATTTTTACCAAATTAATATTACTTTTTAAATAAGCCCGTAAAAATATCATCTTGTAAATTTATGATAATTTTCTAAAATGAATAAATTTTTAATGAATAATGAAAATAATAATGTATATTGAAAAACTACTTTTTAATTTAAAAATATATAAATGTCCTTTTAAATTAAATTATATATATATAAACAATATTCAATATTATTTTTATTTATAAAATTATGTTCATGGTTATATATTCAGATTTTATATAAATTTTTTTAGAAATTTAAAAACAATTTCTTTTTTAAAACTGATTTTCATCGCATCTAATGGTTCAATTTGATATTACATTTATCCCTTTCTATGGATTGAATATTGTGAAATGCATTAAATATTTTGAATAATAACAATTATTATGTATTTATATGTTAAACATAACTGTTTTTATACTGATTAGTATAAATATCAAAAATTAATTATCGTGGTTAAGGATAAAAAGAGTTTACCATATCTTAGTTTCTACATAGATTTTCCCCACTAATATATGTATGTATTGGATCTTCCCTATTTGACACACCATGATCAGTTTGCTTCATTGAATCTTGTGAAAAATCATATAAAACATCCATTTTCCATACCAAGTGTCTTTATTATTCTGTGAAATCATCTTATAATGGATTTTGGAGGTAACCTATGAAGGTTCTCTAAAGAATAGATTTCATTATTAACCGATTTTTTCCAATTATTTCATCTTTTACCTCTCTAAAATATTAATCCACTATTAAAAAATTATAAAAACCTATACTATTATTTTATTTTATTTTTTTAATAACTAATAACCATCTCTTAATCCATCAAATGGGAGATTAACATTCAATTGTGTATATAGTGGACAACCAACTTAAGAAAATATGTAAATCAAATTTCATCACCAACAGTTATGGATGGAGAAAATAAGATATTTAATGATAATATATTATATTTGTAACATATTTATACTCATTTAATTATTATATAACATCTACTTTCTATCCATCCAATCCCATTGAAAATGACTACATCATGCTGGCATACAAGTGAACAACCACCTCCCTTTTCTGGTGCTGTTATTTTTTGATGTTATTTTAATTGTGAAAATAATTATTAATAATTTAATGTATATATATGATATATGTAGAATAAAAATTATTCTATAAAATTTATATGTCTTTTTAATTTACTTCATTCCTTCCTTTGAGAAAATGGGAAAATATATAGCATGTATTACGACCTACTGTATCCATTAATGATGTAATTGATTTTATATCTCATGAATTTATATATTACTATAATTAAAAATAAAATGAATATATTTGATATTTTTTTCATGGATAAAATATTAGGGATTTTGAAAATATTATCAATGTATAAGTAAAAAAACAAAATAAAAAAACTATTATGGAGAACAAATCTGTTATTTCCAAAAATAACGATTTTAACAATGAATTGTTAAGAAAATGTTAATAAGAAGTCCATTTTTAAATCATATACTATACGACATAAATTCACATATATATATATATATATGAATATTTTGTTAATTTATGTGTAATAATCATATATTTATTATACTTACAAATGTGTATTAATATTTCCAAGACTTCTGTTAAGAGTTTTTCATCGCACATTTCAAATCATGGGACACATTATATAATCCAAACTTGTTTCATGTTTTGATGTTTATAACTCCAATGAATTAATTTTATGACTATTTTAATAAAAAATTATATGATATAAATATCCATCTAACCTTCTTAACTTATCGATCTTACTATTTAATAGTTAATAAAGAGGAAATTTTATTATGTTAGAAAATCATTACCTATGGTCCTAATTTATATTTTTGTTCTAATGATGAAATATTATTGTATATTACAGATGAAAATCGGTAATTTTTTATTCTATAATTATTTAGGGAAATATATTTTTTCTTATCATTTATTGTCTTTATGTGATAAAAATATCAAAAGAATGTAGTAATGGGAAATTGGAATTATTTTTCACTTTTATGGGAAATCCATTTCCTTCAATGTCGATGTTTTTACAAATGTTATCAAAATATTATATTCTATTCGCTAAATATTTTATTAAATTTTTACAATGCATGATTCTTTTCTAACAAATATTTATTAAACTAAATATTCTGGTTGTTTTTTGAACATGTTATTTTTTATTAGTCTTAGAAATAGTGTAATGAAACTTCATTTAAACTTGTATGATAAGAAAAATATTTCCCAATGTCATGATTGAATAATTATTTATTTCTTCCTTTAACATTTTCAAATTCTATTTTCAAATAAAAATATTTCTTTAGTATTTGGGATATTTTATATTTGATAATATTTTAATTTAAATTTATGAATGATATTTTACTCAATTTATTTTCCAGGTTATCAATTTCAAATCATGTTCCTTCAATGATGTCATAATTTATTGTGAGTTAATATTTATTTGGATTATAAATAATGATACCAGAGTTATCCTTTATATTTGTGGTTTATGATTATGATAACAATATTTATATAGAACCCATAAAATTTCCATTTTCAATATTTATGAATAAAATTATTTTCCATAGAATATTATGATAAATGGTGATATTTTTTGGAAACACATTTGTTTTCCATTTGTTATGTTATGATGAAATGTTTATTAAACCCATTTAAATAGTATGTATTATTTTATGATTATTATTTTATATTTTTTATATCATATTTTTTATTTTAATGAATTTATGAGTTGGACCTATATACCCATCCAATACATTATGTTAATATTAATATCTCAAGTGCTAATTTAGACTAGAATGGGAAGTGGACCAAGATAATTGTGGAACTCAATCGACTATGATAGTCTTCAAGGAGAATGTTGACATTTATGATGGTATGATGAGTGAACCTATTCAACTATGATAACATTTGTGTTAATACTTTATTATTAATTAATTGAATTATAATTCTTTTTTGAATGGTAAAATGAAACGTCTTTTAAAAATATTATATTCCCATTGTGAATTTTATTTTCTTCTATTATGATTTAGAACATATTAACAAAAAATACTAATTCGATGACAAATATTATTAATCTATTACCTATAGGGTATTTTTTTGAAAATTTTTATCTTATGTTCTCAGAACCTTATAATAATGTTTTATTGATTTAATTCTTGATTACCCTTACTAGGTATATGATTCAGCCATTTCTTAGGTTTCATATTAATATATTCTGAAGTATCATTCATAGTATAATATATCTAAAAATGGTGTCAGTAATTATGAATATAGTTTTAGGTGAAATCTTTTGCCTATGATCCTATTTTTTGTTTATCCTTATTTGCAAAGACACTACACATATATGTTATTTTCATGTATCAGTATATTTGGTAATTAAAATGTATCTACTAATATGAAATAATTGGGTTTGATATATTTTGATTTTCATATGATTGATGTCATTGACTTGACATTAATCAGTTAATGTGGTATATCTTATCTATAATAACTATTCTACACCACAAAATTAAAATAATAGTCTTATCTAGTTAAGTATGAAATTGAAAAAAAATGTTGTTAATAATTTAATAGTAAATATATGACAATCACGAAGTTGTAAAACCCCCTTCCCCGAATTTTTCATCCCTTAAAATTCATAAATATCATTAGTGGTTACCTAAATTTTAGGATGAATGTATTAAACCATTAAATTTTACATTAACTATATTTTCATATTATTTTAAATTTTATTATATGTTTTAGCAGCAATATTATCTTCTTTATTTTCCTCCTAATTAGAGACCAATTTCTCTACTTCATCCCCTAGTAGTTATATAATTTTTGGGTGTCTTCATTAGATTTTAATATAGTAGAATATTTTATTTGGGTATAAATATATAATATTTTTCACATTCAATTCTGGAGAAGGATAATATTTTCATTCAAATCCTTGAAGAACTGTTCCTTTCTTTATTCATATATATATAAACTACGGACATTAATTTTGTTAATATTAATATCCATTAACTCTTTTTCTATTTCATTTATTCTTATACTAATGTATATTCATTTCTTTCCTCCTCCCCTTGAATAACAATAAGGATGGTGCAACAATGAAAAATTTGTATTCATCTTTATTGGTGTGATCAATCTCGTATTATATATCTGTTTAGGAAGTACACATAGTTTATATCTAAAATTAACTATTATATTTGGAATCCTCCCTTTATTCTATTCTCTATTCCTTTACATCATTGGAAATACTATCAATGTTCTTAATTTTTTTTATAAAATATAACTATAGTTAATAAAATAATTCCTCAATGTAGAATTATAAGATTTGTGTCCTATATGTTCCTTAAAATCATTAGATTATTATTTTTATGTATTACTTTTATTTGTAAAATCTGAAACACGAATGAAAATTTGTTTTTTCTCTATGATTATTAAATTCATTCATATGATGAAAAAAATTAGTTCATGATTAAATGGTAAATGATGATTATTAACCCATTATCAATTTATTAAATATTCAGTATGAGGTTGTATAATTTGTCCTAAATACCCCAGAAATTGTATCATATACCTTATCCTAAAAAAAGATAATGGGTTGCGACAAAAGAATCATTACATCCTACATCATCCAAATATTATTTAGAATTTTTAGTCATATTAAAATAAAACCTGAAATGTTTATTTATATAATTTTGGCATATAAAAAAATGAACATGAAACCATGGATAAAAATAGCAATAATACATAAAATCAATAATAAATGAATATAACATGATAATTAAATAATGGATACTTATAAATAGTAAATTAATGAAGTAATATTAATTGTGATTTTAAAAATATAATTAATTTTTAGTGGAATCCTACTTAATACAGAATCTCATTCCTTAATGTAAAATAAGAAATTAAATAATTAAAACCCATGATGGTTTACAATAATATTTATGAATCTTACATGGTCTTGAATGCAAGACGTCAATCAATATATTATCTATTTATTATTTCCATACATGTCATATTAATACATGTTTTTGAAAAATTAAACCATGACTATGAAATGAATATGGTGAACCCAATTGTCATATTGACAAATATATATTATGGTTTCATTAAATATTACTACATTGATCCACCAATAATTTTCATTCATGACATATAAAAGGGAGATTGTTATATAGGAAAATAAATTAATATATAAATATTCTTAAAATAATATACATATAATATCCAACAACACATCTTCACACCCATCATGGAACAAGAGTCCATGCATAATTATAGAAATGATGAGGATATATTAATAATATCCTAACATAATCAGAACAATTATAGTGACACTGACAATATACAACAGTTACAACTATGAAAAAATAGATCTCATCCTCTCTAACAGCATCAACATCCCCTCTAATATATAAAAATAATATCAATAATTATATATTGATAAATTTTTTATGTTTTTTATTTTGGTCAAAAAATTACCCATAAAACTATATATAGTCACATTCTTCAATAACAATAGATATATCCTATATCAATAAGCCAACGAGTCCGTACCCAAGTGGTAAGGGCTCCGGCTTGGCATCCAAGAGACCCAGGTTCAAAAACCGAGTGGAGGTGAATTTCCAGGTTACTATAGTAGTACTGTAGCATGTAATGTAGCAGGAACTGTTTGGTAATGTAGCAGCCAGTATATTCACCTGATTTGGACTTTCGGGCCACCGGTTTGGGCCTAAGGGTCTCAGGGCCTTCGGCCCATCAAAGGCCTTCAGGCCATAGGGTCTTCGGGCCATAGTGCCATCGGCCCATTGAAGACCATGAAGTCGCCAAATTCACACAAAGCAGGCCCCAGATAAGGATCAGAGCACCAATAACAGTCACCAGAATCAGAGCTAACCGGATTGAAAGAATTAGAGGGTATGTCAACCGCAATCGATACCAGGAACTGTGCAACTTTGTATTGGGAAATGCTAGCCGATCATCAATGCAGGTGGGGAGCTAAAGGCAATCAATGATGTAGAATCTGGGGAGGGGTAGTTCTAGTGGTCTGCGCCTACAGGTCATGTATTAGGCATGGTATGCCTCTAGGCCTTCAGGTCATGTATTACGGGTCATGTCGAGGCCTTGTGCCTTGGGCCTACGGGTCATGTATGGGTTCCCCTTCAACCCTTAAAAGGGGGATTATCGATAATAAAAATAAAAAAGAAGGCCTTCGGGCTATTCGAGCTATATCAATAAGATTGTTTTGATTAATATCATTTTAGAATATATTGTTATTCTTTATAAAAGAATATATTCCTACCACCTTTCCTACTATGTACCATAAAATAATAATTGTATAATAATATAAAAGGAATTAAGAGGAAAATTTTGTTATCTTAAAATATATAATATCACATTTAATGAATCATGAATTTTCATAGCTTCATTGTGGCATAAAATCTAGAACTAGGATACAATATTTACATTACTAAAATATGCCATATATAGAATCAATATTTCTATCTTTGACATTTCAAAACCTATATGATCAGACCTATTCATGGTGCTAAAAATCATAGTGAAACAGATTCACTGTGGTTTGAAGGATCCCAACCCAAAAATGAACATATTTTTAAATTTTTCTGAACATAGACTGAAGAATTACATACATGTAATGAATTGATATTCATTCAAGAACTATGAAATTCTTTATTATTTTAAAAAATATGATGATATAATAATTAATGTAAAATTATGTTTTAAACTATATAAATGGATAATTTATTATTTTTAGGTCATCAGAGACAAATAAATATCGATCAAATAATAAATTTGTTAATATAATGAATCTCACCAAGATTTAAAATCTATATTTATGGGTGAAGTAATTCTCTTTATTGTTATTCCAATTCATATAAAAATGATTTTTGTATCACCATACCATATTCTTTTGAAAAAATGTCTGATCTCATTATAGAGATTTTATGGTATCTAGACCATCGTTGTTCATTGTAGTGGTAGAACGTTGCATCAAATTTTCAATAAAATATAAAAAACATTAAAATATAATATTTTCGATCATATATTATATTCAAGAATGATTTTCCCCAAATGGATAATCATAAAATCAATGAAAAAATGAGAAACCCAAGTATGTGGTATGTGGATAATAATGAAACATTATGGTATTATATTAATGTGTATAGTTCCTAAGTATTAAAATCTCACCACATTGATCTTTAGATAGTTAAAGTTTCATGTATTATATATGGGTATGGTTAAGATATAACTATTAAGAATCATTGTTCTTTCCATTCACAATATTCCTTCTTCCATACATCAGCCCATGTCTAGATACTTTTCTACCTTGTAATTTACCAATATACACCCATGTAAGTGTCTTTTTCTCACATGCACCACATTTAATACTCTTATTGAACATTAAATCCTCTGATTTAACTTGGTTATCAACCCATGTTATGGATTGCTACTCTAGTTGATATTGAGTATTGTTTGACTATTATTTTTATAAAAAATCCTTTTATTTTTCGTTATCCACATTATTGATCATATTGTATTTACTTTACCTTGAAATAAATATAGGTAAATTCTTATAATATAGGTTATTTTTTGAAATATCCAAACACATGAATTTTTTTTTTGATTTATTTGAATAAAATATGAATATAAAATTTTCCAAATCATAGAATTGTTAATAACTTCATTTTTAAAATATCATTATCAACATAATGGTAGCCCCATCAAACAAATAAATAATTTTTATAATCTTCAAAATTATATAATTATCCAAATATATTATATTATATAGTATTATATAATGTATATGTTATTCAAATCCACATATTTTATGTAATACAAGATAAATATGTAATAGAAATTACCATGAAACATACATTTCATTACTAACATCCATTATCATCTCATAGTTAAAAATATTCATTCATTCAAATTGTTATATATCATAATCTAATGTTATCTCTCAACACCCAAGGTACGCAATTAAATGGAGACAATCTAATACCATAAAAATCTGAATCATATATATTAGATTTATATGTTTCAATAATATCTATACCATAATGGAAAAATAAAAATTAATCATCATGTATTAAAAATGATGTCTAATATAAAAATATGTTTGATTTTTTTGGGAATATATTATAATTTATAATTAGTGAAAAAATTAGGTTTCAAACATGATTAAATTTTGTGATGGACAATAATAATCTCCAAAAAATATCATCATATAAAATAAAATATACCAAAATTCATTATGTCAGAAAAGGATAATAGTTCAAAAATATAAGAATATTTAATCTAACCATTCTAAATATTATCAATTCTTTTATTCAATGTAAAAAAAATCAATAATTTGTTAATTTAAATTTAATATTAACAGTTTTATGGTAAAAATGTTATAAAACGAACGATTATATCAAGAGAACATTCCCAATAGACAATAAAAACACAATAGAAACACAATAAAAAATCACTCAATAAAACCCATCCAAATTCGATTAAGTTTAACCTATCCCCTAAACATTATACATTGATTACCATAAAAAATACAATGTGTATGTAATTATGGATATTATAGATTTTTAATTTGGATCTTCCTATAAACATTATTCATGATATCTACCAGCATCAATGAATAATTAAATATAAAGGTTTGTTCTAAAAGATAAAAATACTCATTAATTTCCCCAATAATAATATTATTACTATATTAAATCATTCCATCAATAAAACGATAATAATTATTCCAGATGGATACAATTCATCATATATTACTGAAGAAATTGTATCCATAAATAATATATATAATATAACATAAAACTATATTAGTATTTAGAAACATAAAATTGGTATAAGTAATCATAGTATGAGACAAAATAATTCTAAATCCAATATAAAATTTAGAAATTCATTTTGTTAAAAATATTATTTTAATTTATCCTTCACAAATATTACATCGTTTTATTTTAATATAGAAAAATTATGTTTGATAGGATAGAAAAAACACAACAAGTTATGAAAGAGTGTAACACCTCGATATAGTAAGTAATATTTATTTTTAAATAAATATAATCTCTTAGATATATTTACAATCAGAAAAAAATTATATCTTTATGTTTTGTAATATATTCAACCTGAAACACTATGCTTAAATGTCCCAAGAAATATATAACTGTTATAAACTAGCTATTAAATTAGAAGGTATCAATAGTGGAAAATATTTTACTAAACACACAAATATATATTTGTTAATAAATATAAATTATTTATATATATATTTTAAAATAATTGATCAATGTTTAGTAAGGCCATTTTATTCTTCCAAAATATGTTTTCTTCAAAATTGTTTTTTATTTATCTTAATAAAAATTAATAATATTAATTTTTTACGTCATTTAGAATATTTATTTGATTAAATTAACCAAATTTTTTGAATAGAAATGTCAAAATTTAAATTTGGTCAATTTTTTCCATTTTTCAAATAATATTGATTTATCAGCGAGTAGTTAAAAACCCTAATTTTGTAAATATTTCATTAATTTCTATTAATTTAATTAAATTTAAAGTTAAATTATGTGTTAAATATTCATTTCTTGAAAATAATTATTAATAATTTATATAGAATCAACTTTATTAATTTTTAAACATCAATATATAGTATTTACATAGAATTGTGTTTTTTAGATTTAAAAGGATTTTAGTGAGAAAAGTTTTAATGTTCATAATGTTTAATTATTTTAATTAATTATGTTAATGCATAATTAAGAATGATTTAAACATAATATATATTATTTATCAATAAATATTAATTTATATTCATAAAATCATTATTATTAGTCAAAGTGATCATATAAAATATTTTTTTTCATGAAATATAAATATCATAAAAACCACTATATTATATTGTATATGAGTTTTAATTTAAATTAATATTTGACACAATAGTGAAATTTTTTTTAATTTTTTTTCCATATTTCCCATCATTATATTTTATATTATCTTCTATGAATAAATTATTTTTTGATCAAAGTTTATAATGAAAAAAAATAAAAATTAATAACCATGTTTTATGTAAAAATAAGTATACCATGGGCTATAGTATAAAGATAGTGATTAAAATGACTGAAAATTTTTTATAACATATTTTTTATTGAAATATTTTCACGTTATAATGACTATGTGTCTAAACACTAAATTTTGTGAACTTTTTCATGAGATTATGTGGGGAAGCATTTTTCTTTAAAAAATAAAGATGTTCCACCCACCTTAATTATAGAAGTCCACCCACACTCTTCTCCTCTTATCATATTCAATGCCTTTTTGTTCATCCAATACATAGTAAAATAAATTCCACACATTTGTACTCAAATTATAGAATCTGTTTTATGGTCTGAAATCGAACCTCTGAGGTCTTTTGTTGTGAACCAAAACAACCTACCCAAAGTGTGGTTAATGTTCCTCAAATTGAATTTTTATTTTTTCACCATAAACCTACTAAAAGTATTATTAATACATGATTATATAATACAATCAATACATTACATATACAAATATGTTTTTATGTTAATCTCATAACCTCAATCGTTCTCATATTCCACCATATGTGTTACAAAATCATTATTCATGTTTATGGATGACTACTGTGTCACCAACTAATTTCATTAAATTTACAATTAGAACCTATCAAACTGAGGTATTTTGTTGTATATAATGTAAATATATATATATATGAAATTTATAATATTATTATAAATTTTTAACAATTAAAACATATATACAATTTTACTTTCTATTTGTAGGACTTACAATAATTTCTCTCCTGTGTATAGTGGAAACCATCTCACGAAGGGATGTGATATTTTCACTATCTCTTTAAAATGAAGATAAAGTGGAAAACATCATTTTATATATTTTATTAAGAATATAATTTTCTGATATTTATGTGATATTAATCATTCTACAAATTAATATATCATTGTATTATTCACCAAAAATATTATAATGGTGTTTATGTATATGCAGAAAACTACATTCATTGGGTGATGATGCACTATTTTAACCACCACACCAAATTGATGATATATATAAGAATATTTAATAAATTTTAATCCATATAATATATTAGTATCATTAAGAAAACATAAAAAAGTTATATTCTTATATTCAATAATGACCATTAAAAATGGAAATGCTACTCATGTGTACATTTGACCTCACATCTCTATGCCCATAACATTGTTCATTATTTAATATGCATTTATCGAGATTGGTTATAAAATTATTATTGATTTATAAATACGATAACTACATAATAATTATTATTCTAGAAATTTTTAATTAATTAACTATTTTTCCACGGTCTAAACACCGAATTTGTTTTGGTGTAATTATCTAAATGCCCTCAAAATGTGCTACATGGACTTGTCTAATTATGTTTTCAAATATATTATTATAATGAAATAAAATAAATAATTAAATTATAAGAGAATAAAAATGTAAAATTTTATTAAATAATAAAATAATTGTAATTATCATATAATGAAGGATTAAAAGTACACTATTATTATTTTCTGGAATCAAGGGAATGGATTTTCCCAAGTAGTTTTTTTATTTTTGTGAGAAATATGAAATATTTTAACCACTTATTTGTATTTTTTGGTTTATATACTAAAACCAATACATTAAATATCATTGAGAATTCATAAATAATGGTATTTAATGTTTTAAATTAAAATATTGCATCAAATTTAATTTAAAATAAATGTGAACATGTGTTAAAGAATTTAAAAACTCAATTTCATTTCATTGGGTTATATAACATATTCATTTTAATTGATATTATATTATCATGAATATAATTAATTGTTGTCATATTTTTGTATATACACATATTTAATGATTATTTAAAATTTATTAAGATAATAAATTCACTATTTATTTACCATTTCACTATTTGGATCATTTTGAGGTTCCTTATCACAATTTCCATTCACAGAAGTATATTATGATATTATGGACCAATATTAATTTATTTTGTCTATATACCACCCAATTGACATGATATATCATGAATATTTCTACAATAATTATATATAATGGTTTTTATTTTTATTCATTCATCAGAATTATGATTGAAACATTTCCAATGTTATAATGGGCATTCTAGTAAAAAATTCATATTTTAATGATCTATATTTGATTATTTTCAAAAGTAATGTATTTTATTCACATATAGAGCATGAATAGAATTTAATACTATAAAAATTTCCCAGTTAATTTATCTTTTCACTATATTTGACCAATGTTATTTCTAAATAAAATGGTTTCATTTTTATATGTTCAGTTTATTGATATTAAAATAATTTTTTAAAAGATAATCTATTTTAAATAATCTGACATTATTTATCATTCCCATTCAAAGAAATTTTTCATTCAAATCCTTGATCTATAATTTTTTTTTAAAATTTTATGATGGGTTTCTAATATCATTTGTAACGAATATTGTATTTTAAAAAAAAATTAGTGGAATCATCTGTTATTTTTCAAAAAAATGCTAATTTGGATTTTATCAAAAAAACATACTTGAATTGTTCTTTCAACATGTACAATATAAAAATATTTTCCTAACATCATGATTATTATTTTCATGGAATATTTATTAAATTTTTTGAATTTTATTTAAAATAAAAATTATTGTCAATATACTTTATGATTTTATAATTTTTAAAATTAAATTTCAAAATAAAAATGTAATGTCATGACTGCTCCCACATGGCCTATACCATGACTACCCCAAGAATTCCTTCCATAGGACAAGGGTTGGTGACTATAACTTGAAAGGAATATCCTGAAAATGTGAAGTCATTTCCTCAAAACTTTTATACTTACAGATAGATAACACTGCACACAAGTAAAACAAAATAGAAGAAGAAATGTAAAACCAAAATTAAAAAACCACCAAAGAGTGTAAAAGTATGTATTGAATGTAAAGAGGAAAGTATACAAGAACAACTAGAATAAAGGTAGAAGAAAAGGAAAAATAGCTCCTGATAGCTTCCACAAAGGATCCTACCTAAAGGGTAGGTTTAGCTCTTCACTGTTGCTCTCCACGTCTACTGATCACCTCTGTGAACCGTCTGGTCCTGACCCCCTCACCTTAATCAATGTTTTACATTGTCTTCACAAAAAATAACAATGTGTGTTCGAATCCCATGCAGGGGTGAGTATTACCATACCCAGTATAGACCCTGATACCCCCAAAGGTCTCCCATAATTCCCCAAAAGAAAAAAGCACAATGCATAATCCCAATAAAAAACCACAAGTAAAGGCTCATATCAAACCAGGTATATATGTTAAAGAACCGGAATAATGATGATTAATAATTAAGTTAGATAATCTTATTCTATTGAGATTCTTTTTATTCTATACTAGACAAGGTCACTAGAGGTGCTGAATGAAAGAGGATCACTAGGTGCTGACTCACTTAGGATTGATAGGTGCTGAACCACACTGGATCACAAGGTGTTGACCCACAGAGGATTGATAGGTGCTGTCTGACACAGGATTTCTAGGTGCCGACCCACACTGGATAACAAGATACTAACCCACTGAGGAATTTTAGGAGCTCACCAACTTAGGATCATTAGGTGATGACCCACAGAGGATCACCATGTGCTGACCCATAGCAGATCACTAGGTTGAGATCCACAAAGGATGTCTATTCATTCGTCACATCACAACCTTCCATTGGATTCCATCACTTCGTATTCTTGATTCTATAGGATCTAATCCACAATCCATTGGCTATATTTTAACTACCACTAATTCTCACAAATAAATAACCCAATAAACCTCCACTATATATGGGTTCCTTCTGTAACAGACGACATGTCAATGAGACACCCAGTCTGTAAGTTATAAGAATTTTAGTTCTAGGGATCTGTTTGATTCGAGTCGTATCAAACCCTTCCATAATCCAAAATTCCCCAATCCCTATGTGGATTATTTAAAAATAACCACCTCATCCGAAGGGTTCTAGCGCCGTAGAAGGTTCGTCAAATGGACGTCTGGTTTCGGAGTTACACCCATTTAAGCAAAACTGGGCTCAAAAAGAGGTTTTGCCCTGTCTAGCCTTCTAGGCCGTTGGCTAGGCCCACTAGGTCGGGGGTCTGACGCACGAAATAGGAAGTATGCCGTCACTCCTACATTAGGCACATGGTGCATCTGTGGGGATATAGCTAGGAAGTATGCCATCACTCCTACATTTCTATGGATCTCGAAAGGTTAGATTATCCTCATAGATAGCATGAAGCCCTAGCCAAATCTCCGAATTCATAATTGGGGTGAGACCTATAGGAAGACATGGTATCCCTCATCAAACACCAAGGGCCTCCACTACTTTCAGAATAAGTGTTATTCCATATTTGTGTAGTATTTATCTACTCCTAAATGGTCTGCACCATCTCAATGGTATCCCACACCATCTATGAATCTATAAGTGCTAACTCACCTGGGGTTGTCCATAACAGAAGTTATCTGCATGGTCACCCGTACAGAGCCTCAAAGAGTGACATGCCAATGGTGGAGTGATAACGATTATTGTATACGAACTCCACCAGGGGAAGGTGGTCCTCCAAACTATTTCCAAAATCAATGGTTCAAGCATGAAGTATGTCCTCAAGAGACTGTGTGTTCTGTTCCGTCTGACCATCAATCTATAGACAAAAGGCGGTTCTGAAGGTTTACTGAGTCCCTAACACCTCCTGTAATCCTTTCCGCAACCATTATGTAAAACGAGCTACACGATCTGAGAAAATAGTCTATGGAACCCTCTGAAGTCGTAATCACTCCTATGTGTAGTGGAATCGCAGTCCGTCTACTGATCACTGCTCTTAGATGGGTAGGATGTGTGCCAACATGGTGAGCTGATCAACGATCACGTAGATGGAATTGTTTCCCATAGACATACGTGGTATCCCCGTCACAAACTCCAAGGAGACACAATCCCACTTCCATTTCGACACCTCAAATGGATGAGCCAAGCATGCTAGAACATGGTTCTTGGCATTCATTTGATAAAAAGTGAGGCTTATTGAAACAATCACTACTACTACTTTCATCATCACTGCCCACCAGTAATGACGACAGAGGTCCTGGAACATCATCGCCACACCAATATGTACCGTTATAAGGGATTTGTGGAACTCCCTCAACACATCCTCCCACAACATCACTGGTACCATGATGCATCTCTTAAGGAGGATGACATGCTCCACACCTTCAAAAAAATCCATCAGGAGTCTTCCTTGAGGATATCATAGCACATCGGGTCTCACAGTTAACATCCCCAAGTGTACCTCCCTGACCCACTGGATGAGTGGGGGAGTGACTGTCATAGACTGGAGATATGCCACTCCTTCACAATCGATGAAAGATGACTGCAACGCGACTAGATACTCTATATCCTTATTCAAAAACTTTAAACGAGACCTCCTGCTGAGTGTGTTTACCATAATGTTCCCTTTCCTTGGAGTGTAGACTATCTCAAAGTCATAATCCTGGAGGAACATCATCCATCCGAATTGTTTCAGGTTTATGTCCTTCTCTAGGAATATATACCTGAGACTCTTTTGATTGGAGTAGACAGTAAACCATTCTCCCAACTGTACTCTTATCCCCTGGAGCTCCACATGATCTATCTAATATACAGAAGTAGATATTGGTTCCATCTTTTGGTGCATTCCAATGTAATAGTCTCTCACCCTATGGGGAGAAAATCCTGGAAACATCTTTTGAAACGATGTTCTTCAACACAACCACTACTATTAGGAACAGGAAACTCAAAATTATTTCTTCCATGGGGGTATATATGGTCAACTCAAGAGTGATCTACTACACACTCCTATGCATGAGTTAATCCCACGCTGTCTAAGTTTCCATTATCACCGACCAAGGATAATCCCAATCCAACGTTTTAGATATACCACAATATTATTTCCTAAAACATTCAATATGGAAATGATCTTTGGATGACTAGTCCATACCAAAACTAACATCGTAGGGGCTCGACTCTACCAACAATAGGTTCCAAACAAAACTCTTGCCTCTTGGGTCAAATAACAACATTGGAATAGGTGGGATTATCATGTGTCCTCCCATAGGTTTCTAAAGTTGTAAGGTTCAAGTCAAAAGTTTAACCAGAAAATCTAGGTCTTGAACAAGATTCATGTCAATAATTAATGATTAATAACTATTTCTATTAATACGATTGCTAGTAGGAGATACATACCATACCTTGAATTATTCATGGAGCCCTTGAGTCACACTCCTTGACCGAAAGAAGCTACTCCATTCCCCTGTCCTCCAACCCCATATGAATTGTGGGGACCATAATGGGTTGGCGGTTATAACATATCAAAATGTACAACAACTCCTATTATGATACTACATCCCCTTCCTTATCTAATGAAACACATATTCATATGTCCCTATCAATTTGTCTTCCAGAATCATTATACACGTCTATGTATCTAAGACGGATGTGGATTTCTTGCTTTCTCATTGCTAACATTCACTTGATATAAATTCCCATCCACATAAAATTCAACTGCTAAAGTTATCTTTAGAACCCTAATATATGTAGGAATGAACTAAAGAATAGTTCTGGCTCAAATGTCCCTAAAAACTTCACTCCAGAGGTCCGATCCATTAAGCACTGGTCGTATCGTATTCATCGAGTACCTGGTATGGTCATCACATCTCGATGAATACTCAATTAATGACATCTCTTCCTTCCGAAGAGGTAGAAGATCATGGGAACATAAACCCATTATCTTTCTATGGTAATACAACCCCTTATTTGAGGAATGTTGTCAATCTCTAACAAGGGAAACGTTCACCTCATCTTAATATTTGGGCAATCTAAAACATGAAATCACCCTACTCAGCTACATAGAATGCTCACTGCCAGTACCACCATCTGATCTAATGGTTCCCTGGAAAGATGGAAACTTAGCCACCACCTCAATCCATTCCTTAGACACCCGTGATTCCAAATCGCCTCATAACCTGATGGGTATCTATCATCGAAACACCTCTAAGGAACTAAGTCTATATGTTTCCTCTACTAGAATCACATCTAGTAACTGCCAAACAACTAGAAATGGTATCACTAGGACACCGCCCGATGGTACCATCTATAGAAACTATCATTGTACTAAAGCCTCATCATACTGTGGACAATCCTCATAGTCACACATTGGAATTCTAGTTGTTTTTATGCATAGAGACATCTTAAAAGAGAATCAAGATGAACCATGGTCAATAAGTAATACATGGTGAGTTGACTCTAAAGAGATCAATAGAAAAATAAAATTCAATACACAAGAAACTAATGTTTTCATGTACCGAGCCAAAAAACAGAATTTGGGGTTCTGCTATATTGATATGTCAGCCTCCGCACCAAAATTGGATTCCCTATACTGAAATCTGATTTCAAGACACATAACACTATTACTCCATTGAAAACATATATTCTTAGTTCATCACATATAACCTACCACCCTTTGATACCACTTTGTCATGACTCATCTCCCAGGTCCCTTGCTATGACTACCCCATGCCCACCTTCCATAGGCAAGAGGTTGACGACTAGCATGTGAATGTATATCCTAGAAATAGGAAGGCATTTCCTAAAAACTAATATACTCACAGACATGGCACCCTGAGCACAATTAAAACACAATGGAAGAACAAAGGTACAACATAAACTAAAAACCACCACTAATTGTAAATGTATGTACTGAAAGTAAAGGGGCTAATATACAAGCCTGACTAGAGAAAATGTACAAAAAAAAAGGAAAAACAACTACTGAGATCGTGTTCCAATGATCTTACTTGAAGGGTGGTCACACCTCATCTCTATAGCTCTCCATGTCAGCTGGTCACCTCTATGAACCATTTAGTCCTAACTCCCGAACCTCAATCAAATATGTCTGTCATCTGCACAATCCAAAAAAAGGTTCTGGCGAAGTCCATGTAGGAGTGAGTATCACAATACCCAAAAGGGACCCTGAGACCACTGAAGGCCTCCAAGAATTCCAAAAAGGAAAACCCACAAAGCATTATCCCAATCACAAATCACAAGTAAAGACATTGCTCAAAACATTTATACAACTTAAAGATCAACAATAAAGATGACTAATCATAAAGAAAGACCATCTTATTCAGTCAAGAGGTTTTTTCTGGTAGACAGAAATGGTCACTAGATGTGCTGACCCAAAGAGGATTGCTAGGTTCTGACCCACACTGGATTTCATGGTGCTGACCCACAATGGACCTCTAGGTGCTAACCCATCGAGGATCGCCAGGTGATGACCCAAACAGGATCACTACATGCAGACCCACACATGATCATTAGGTGCTGACCCATAGAGGATAGCTAGCTGCTGACCCACATACGATCTATAGGAGCTGACGAACATAGGATCGCTAGGTGCTGACCCATGGATGATCTCTAGGTGCTGAACCATGGAGGATTGCTATTCTTTAATCACATCACTGCCTACCACTAGATTCCCATACAAAGTAAATTTGATTATAGAGGATCCACTCCATAAGCCGCCAGCCATATTTCAACTACCACAATGACCCACGAATAAGTAACCCAATGAACCTCAATGTCATTAGGGTTCCAACGCCATAGAATATGCATCAATTGGTCACCCAGTCTGTACGTTATATAAATTTCAGTGTTGGGGCCCAGTTGGATTCATCTCCGATCCAACATTATCCAAAACCTAGGTGATGTATCTCAAAAGGGCCACTTCATCCTAAGTGATCAAGCACCGTATATGGTTCCTCAAATAGACATCTAGTTTTGGTGTTATTCCCATTGAAGGGAAACTGTGGCCAAAATGGTTATGAGCCCAGTTCAACCCAGTCAGACTGAACCTACTTGCTCGGAAAAAACTGAATAGGACTGCTAGGCCCATCTCGAAAGGGCTAGGCTTTGCACGATTCCGCTGGGCCCAGTCTGGCATACTAGGCTGCTTGCTAGCCCCATTGGGATGTGGGTCCTGCTCTGCCCACCTAGTCGAGTGCGGCCAGTTAGGCCGCAAAACCGCCTGGCCCACTTCCTAGGCATGGCTCGCAAGTTGGGTACATATCCACTCCCCTCCAGAATGACCAATCCATTCAGTATTCAACAATCAGAGGCGCCGGTTGGCACCGCTCCACCAGACCGGTCTATAGGACAGGTCACCTACGGAACCTGCAGACCTTGGGTCCGCCCTATTCCATGGCCCTCCGATACTCCATAATTCTGCCGAGATCCACCCACATAAAATGTGGCCGATAATGGCCAACCATCGCCTTCATCCACCGTTGTTATTTCTTGAACCCACACCTTCTCAAGTTCTGTGGTTTCCAACTGCCGCCTTCTCTGATCGTCGGCGTCGGCATACTGGCGATGCTTTCGTGGGCCACAGGTGAAGCTATGGTGGTTTGATTTCGTTCTCTTCAGCTCTTATGGACCTCTTGAGATGGCTCCAACACTATGAAATCCTCATTTTCACCTTGCCGCCATATTTTCTGATTTCCCATGAAAAAACACAACCAAAATCGAGATCAACGGAGGGTCTGTACCTTGTTCATTTGGCTTATGATCTCCGCGTTAGCATTATAACATAGAAGGTATTAAATCATCAACATGGTTAGAAGAATTATAAAACTCTTTGAATAAAACCCATACCACAAACACATTGGTAGACGGTCTGAATGAGGAAGACAGGTCCGTATTCGTACCGTGTTCATTGGCATTTATCGAACTCCGGATTGAATCCTCTAATGCATCCAAACATTGTTCTATGTTGGATGAAGTCGTCATTGGCACTTAGTCAGATGTTCCCCACATGAGTGCACAATAACATTTCCCAATCTATGATATAATATATAATGAGAGGATTTTATCTCACTACACAATTAATGAGTTTTATTAATTAATTTAATTAAAGAACCCATTAATATCTCGATGGTGCGATAAGAAAAGTAAGTGTAACCGGACATTAAATGGTTTTACAACCCAGCGGCCCCTCCACCATCTCTCATCAGTGACAAAGAAAGAAATAAAATTACTCATTGATTTATTTTATTATTTTTTTTGTAAATTTCAAAAATTAATTATTTCATCTGCCTTTTTATGAACAAAGCTATTCTTTGCCTAAGCTAATCCAGACACTTCGAATCCAACGGTGTCCTCAGATATGAAATCTAAACACAAGTTCTAATTAAAGAAATTGTCGCTAACAGGTTTACAAAACATACCTTAAAATGGATAAAAAAGTATTAACAGTCACCATCCTTAGTGCCAGTCGAGGATATGATTTTTCAATGGGGAACATTCCCTCAAAATTTCAACGGTACCCTCAAATATCTAATTTAGGATACCATTTAGGAGGTTAAAATTTTATCAAATAAAATAATTTTTACTTAATTTCATTATTAATGGGAAAAACTAATTTTCACTATTGGCCTGCGCCAGCCATGGTTAGGATCCACCTAAGAAATGCATACCCTCACGAGCTCAATGGTGTTCTATGAATTTTTATCCGAGTCATTGTTGAATACTTTTAAGTATTTGAAAATTTAAATAATTTTATTAAATAATTTTAGTTATGGTTATGAAATTTTTGGGTTTTCTCCCAGGAGGCCTGCACTGACTAAACTTAAATCTCCCCTAGGTTAAAGCTACCATCCCGACCGCAATGTTTCCCTCCTATTTTTGATCGGGGTACCCATTTAAGAGTTATTATACTATTTAATGAAAAATGAACAAGTACTCTATTTAATGTTTAATATATATTTTTTACTCATCATTACGGGCATTCCAGTTCTTGGAATCATGTGACACCAATTTTTATAGTCTCTTAATAATCCCATATAATTAAATAAAACTATCGAAATTCCAAAATTTTAAATGTAATTTTTCCAATAAATGACTTAATGATGATTTAATGGTATTTCCATACATCATTTAAAAAAATATTAATTATTATCCATCATATATGTTAATTAATAATACCACCTTCCTTATTTATTTGGATAGATTATGTATGTTTAAAATATATTTGAATGGAACACGTTTCCCTTCCATTGGTTAATCATGCATCAAAGAGATTATTATGATACTACTTTTTTATGTTGGTTAATCATGTATCAAATATCTTATTATAGATCCCATTTAATTTCCATGGGTAAAATATGTTTCCAACATATTTTTTCTGGAACCCGTATCTTTTCAATGGTTAAATCAATTTTCAAATTGATTTTTGTATAACCCGTTTATTTTAAACAAGTTAATCATGCTTAAAAGATATTTTTAGGGAACTCATTTCATTCCACATGTTAATCAAGTTTCTATGCGATCAATATGGAACCAATTTTTTTATATTTGTTAATCATTTTATGAAATTTATAATGGGTTTTTTTATTATTATGATGAAATGAATGTTTTATGGACTTTATTCTTATTATTATTCCTAGAATTTTTTTTAAAAAGGTCCTTCCATAACATCATCGGATGAGCCTATAATATGTTCTATGATGGGTGAACTGAGATTGTGTTCCAATGGATTTGGGATGGAATTCAACTGTATGGTAATTCTATTTGTGAGGGTTATATACGAGTTCTATGAGTGTTACTTGAAGATTCTGATCCGTGATAGAAGTGTGATTTATCTATTCATTCAATGACTTTTTTGGGTTTCTAATGACCAATGTTTATATCACATGGATTAATATTATTGACTTTGTGGACAATTTCATTTATTAAATACATAATCCTTGTTATCATGTTATATGATCAAGGTATTTATGTATATGAATATACTCATTCTACTATCATACCCTATTATTACATCATCAGATCTTTATACACTTTAATTTATAGATTGGAAATTCCCTTATTAATGCATACGTTAACCCACATTTTTCATTTCAGGTCACCCTTCATATGTTACCATTTCAATGGTCATCAAGTATGATATTTAATGAATTTCTTGGAGAATTTTATTTTATGTATGATGTTGATGTATTAATATGGAATATGAATGGATGGGAGGAGTAGGAAATATACTATCTTGATTTCATGGGTAATGATTACATAACACTTCTCTAAATTCTTATAAATAACTACATGGTAATAGTCCTTGATAATTTTAGTGTTCCAATATTTTATTTTAATATTATATGTTTTGGATATAAAAATAATGGCCACCTTTATTGACATCAATGTTAGAATTGTAATGTTTATGATTTCAGCCTCATATCAAAAAGAGTGTGTTCTGAGAAATTATAGAGTTTATTAGAGGAGAGGATTACATTACATAAGAGATTATAATTTTTTTCATGTGAGGGATTATTAATATTTATAGATTACATTACATGTATAATGGTTAAAAAATATCAAATGTTCAATGTTTTAGATAGCCATTTGATGTTTTAAATGATGAGATATTAAAATGATTAATACACTTTTAAAGATATTTTATTATGTATAATTATATTTACATAATTGGATTATCATTATGTATGAATTTACCATTTTGGGGAATACTATTTATGGTATTTATAACCTTTATGGTTTTCTTGATCCTTGAAATTGACGTAAAAATGAGAATAAGGGTTTTCATATTGATTAATATGTGAAGGAAAAGTGATTTTGAGATAAAGAGATTAATGTTATTACAAAAGAAAATCACTATATTGTTAGAATTAATGGTGAAAAGTGTGATATAGCCTTTTAAGATAAAAGAGATATTAATGTTGATGTTATTTAGGAATTATTTAGTTTGAAAATTGTGTGTTACTATTTAATTTTGATGATTAAGGTGTTATTACATCATAAAATGGTTTACCAATTTTAGATAAAATATACCAAGTTCGAAACATTTTTTTGGTTAATTTATAAATATAAGAAGAATATATCAATTATCCAATTTGTTTATGTGTGGTCTATTCGACGATGACTTTATTTCTTCTCACATGAAAATTATTTTTGATAATAAATACAAATTTATTGGGTAAAAGGATGAGATTATTTTTGAAATTTATTAAAGGATTAAATTTAACATATCCTTTAATTATATATATATATTTATATTAATCAATATGATAATTAAATAATTCAAATATAAGAAATAGATCATTTATTATTTTTCTCCTACGACAACATTTATTTATGATACAAATTAACATTTTAATAACTCTTAGTGTTATTGTTTATCTTTTTTAAACTTTATATTGGCCACTCACTTTATTTTGATCAATGATTTATTTCAATCTATATCATTATATGGTCATTATTATATTATTTAGTGTCAAAATTTTCACTTACCACCTATTTCAACCTATTAAGAATTGTATCATGTTGTCTTTTATATGACCTATATACTTCCATCTACCCGATTTTAATAAGTTGATTTATTAACCATATTATGATGTTGTCTTTGGAAAAAATAATTTTCATTTCCCAACCTATGAATTATGGGAAATTTTTTAAAATTTGAGAATAAATTTAAATAGATTTAATCTATTTGAATGATTTAGGTTCACTGTAACACCCCAAGCTTCCACGGTACGTTTCCCTTCGAATAATGCAATGGTGTGCATTGTACGCAACTTTGAGATTCTAACACACCACAACCAATCAAACTAGCCATTATGAATAGTAATAACTACTTTTTGAAATTTTATAAATTCTATCTCTCAAAATGGACTTCATTTTTGGATACAGAATATCGAATTTATCCTAGGGTGAAATTTTGAAACTTTTCGGATAACACTTATATTTTGATGAATAGTGAAAATTAATAAATTTTAATTAAAAAAAACTTTTTAAATAAAAATAATTTATAATGATAAATTATATTATTGAGTGGTTTTAAAGTATAATTAGAATATATTTTTACCATTTTATCCAATGGTGTTCATTATAATTCATTTCACTTTGAAATTGGACCTAAACAATTGTCAATCTTTTGATATATATTGTTTCTTAAAAACACGCTATTTGTTGTGACAGTAGGAAGAAATTATAAAATTAATTAATGAAACTTATATGTTTAGAATTTTGTAAAATAGACATTTTTTTTGAATTCGGAATATTAATTATAGCTTAGGGTGAAATTTTGGCACTGTTCTGAAAAACTTCAATTTTTAATGAATAGTGAAATTACTAAGTGGTAGTTAAAAAAACTAAATTTTGCATAAAACTTAATATTACCACTTCTGTGAATGAAATTTCAAAGATCCAAGAGACACATTTAATATCAAGAAGTAAAATGTGGTTCAATGAGATGACAATAATTTTTGGTGAATAGTAACTTTTTACTTTTATTTACCACGGTTAAAAGTAAATAGGATAATTAAGGGTAAAAATGATATTAATATTACCCTAACACATGTCCTAATTCTATTTGACAAGTGTATCTCTTCCAAAAACAACCTTAGGAATAAAAATATTATCATTTAGGTCCTCTTAAATTAGATTAGGACATTTATTATTATTTAATTCAAAGAAGAGTTAAAAGAGTTAAAATCAAAGTTTATTTACTAAAACATTTTTAATATAGGGTTATACATAAGATAAATTCGATTGTAAATATTCATTAGAAAGATAATAAAATTTCCTAAATAATTATATTTTATTTATAATTTTTAGACATTAAATAATTTATTATATGTATGACACAATGATGATGAAGTAATTACCATAATAGTTAAAAATTAAAATAATTGATATTATAAATACCCAAATAAATATAATTTAATACTTTTAATGAATTAAAATAATTTTCTAGGATAATATGATATATTAGTATTGATTTAATGGACTTTTGTTGAAGTAATAATTCTGTTATGAGTTTCAAAAAAATCAACTATTGAATAGTTTCAAAAATGATATAAAAGAGTTTTTAAAACAAATATTATATTATTAATTGATATTAAATTCATAAAAATATAAGGTTCGGCCAAGAGACTTATATAAGGATAGGTATATCATTAATGGACCACTTGGGGGGTCTCTTGTATGTATATAGTATGTTTATTAACTATATAATATAAAAATACAAAGTGACATGGTAAATGTCAAACTAATTAACTAAGAGTTAAAACTAAATGATACGGTTAATATAGTAACCCAAACCTGTATAAATTCTATTGGTTGAATAGTTTTCCACCTATATCAATCATAAAGATTTAATAATAAACTTTTTAGCCATTAGAAACCGAATATGAATTTATTATAAATTAATATTTCTAGCTTTTCCAAAGGTGCCCCTCACCCCTCTTATAAAAGGGCACTCCTCCTTCTCATTTCATCACACCTTCAAAGCCTTTTGGTTCGGTCAAACCCTGCCCAAATACTCTGTGAACTTCCCTCACTACAACCTAGAGGCCTTAGTTTGATCAGAAAGCCAACCTACAGAGCCCTTTTGATCAAATCAAAAGGAAGAACCCGAAGAAGAGGTAATGTTTTCACCACCCCTTTTCAAGTTCCTTTCTTCTTCCACTTCTTCTTTATTTGTTATTACCATTATAAAATAATAACTCCAGTATCTTATATATACTGTGATGTTATTAAAAATATGGTACAACCATATTCAGTATTCTATCCACCCTTTGAATAACATGTCACCATACGTGCGTACGTATGGCTTACCGTCTCCACGTTGTGGTGTAATTGTTATTCAATATAATATTATTTGTGTGGGTATAATAATGATGTGTAACTCATTTAAATAATAAATATAACATGATAATGATTCTGTATATATTATATACCATCCAATTATATATTATTTTAATATCAAAAGAATGATATTGTCACTCGTGCGTACGTACGGACTACCGTCTCCACGAACGCAATGAGATTCGTTATCCATCATATCCATTCATGTATAATTATCATTTGATGATTTAAAAATAATATCATTCTGGATATGAATAAGATACAACCTATCCATGACAAACATGGCTTACATAACAAAACATATAAAATAAAACGAGTAAGTTAACACCCGAAACAATGATAATTCTAAGATATTATTAACAATGCAATGTTAAAAGATCATATATGATATCATATTAATGTATATGATTCATGAATAATTTAATAACAATTATTTCAACATTATACAGGAGGTTAACCTACCCCCAACCAAGGAAATGTAAAAGGTAAGGGGTTTCTTATCTCACTTTTAATTCCGTGAGAATTCCATTGTTCACCACTTATTTATTACATGTGGTGTGTATACTGACCATGTTTGTATTTATTGTGTAATATACTTTAATTCATGTATATTTACATCTTCATTGTATGATATATCTTTCATGGGTGTATGTTTTGTATGTTACCAAATCAATAAGGGAATTTGAAATTTCAATTTCGATTTATTCGGCTTTACGCAAACTTTGGTGATTATTTTACTCCGAGATTATGTGTGGAATAAATATTCATTTGCTTATGTCATAATTTCCACTCCCCTTATCTGTGGATATACTTTTGATACACATAATCACTCAATTTATAATTTCTCAAGTCATCGATATGAATTTGATAAGAGTAATTTTAACTCACTCCCCATTTGTTGAGTAAAACATCCAATTCGTTGGTGTTGTTTTTATAAGATTATGTGTGAATATCCTTTGATTGATTTACACTAAATATCCAATCATATTTAGTGTATTTATATTTGTCACACATAACTATGTCGCTGATTTATCCTTAACCTAAGGATATGGCCTTTATGGGAGATTTCATCTCAATTTACATTCCATTGAGACTTCTTTGTTGTTATACACCAAATCCCTTTTATGTGGTGTATATAATGTACTTTGACTTAGTATATCATGAATTCCTTTATTATCATGATATTAAAATGTTTTTATTTCCTCAATTATTTGTATTCAAGTGTCTCTCTTCTGGTTATAAACTCTAATTAAAATACCATTTTTAAATGTTTTAAAGACTTATTCTTGTAAATCTTTCTCATCAATGTCCATGTTTTAAAAAATGGTTTTAAGTATTTATTTATATGGACATTAAAGTTTTAAAATTAAAACTCCTTTTAAAAGTTTCAAAGTGGTATGAGACACTTTGATTTAAAAATCAATTTTTAAATGGCTTCTTGAAAAATAGTGTGACTTTTAAATGATTTCAAGAAAAAGGGGGATATTTCTCTCAAATAGTTTTGATGATTATTTTCATCTATGTCAACATCCTTCATTATTATCGATTGAGGTTAATGTGATACAATAAAATCATCTATATTGTATCAAATGAGTTATTTATGACTGTGGATGTGCTATTTTTATACCATTCATGGTTTGTAGTTAATGTATTGATATTTCATATGCTAGTTTTAATACGAATTTTTATGTTATGTTTAAACCTGTTAATATGAGGAATGCATTGGACGTAATAAGTGATTGGTGGAGCCCGCTATAGCTCCTCGATGCATCGGTAGGTCTCATGAGACAAACTAGTGTCTTGTCACAAGGCCTTGGAAAAATATTATTTGTAGTCTTGGCACGAGGCCTTGGCTATGTGGTTATGATAGTCTGGCATTATGCATTCCATCATTATGAAAGTGGTTATTGAAATTTCATGTGATCATTCGACTAGTAGAATATCCGTGTGAGTAAGTAAATGTCATTATTTTATTTTATCTTTTCCATTTTATGTTGAAGTTCAAGTTTAAAAGGCTTTCGTTTTAGTTATAAACTACCTTAAGTGTTTATACTTATCTATGAAAGCTTCTTCTATAATGTTATCCTTACTAAGCATCTGAGCTCACCCCTTTCAATGTTTTATTTTTCCCAGGATTATGAAGAAGTAATTTATGAATGACTTGTAGGGATAGTATGAGGGGATATGAAGACAAGATGTTGTGGTAGTTTTTTTACCTTATGATGTAATGTAAGACTTATGAATATATCTAGTGTTTCCAAGACTACTAAACTAATCGGTCTTTCGAGACTTGATCCTTTGTGATCATTCCAATGTTATGTAATAATGCACCGACTCTGGGTATCTAGGGTCTGGGCGTTACATTCACCCAACCCATATATTTTTCTGTTTAATAGTGTAATCCAAACACAACAAATAGCATATGCGACTGAAGAAATATATAACTATTATATCATAAAATTTAGGATTTAATTTAGGAGTAAAAGTATTCATTTCATTGAATATATATATATATATACATCATAAAAACATAAAAACAATTGATAAATTATTAGTAAAAAAATAAACATTCAGTAATGTGATTTTATTCTTCAACAATATGTTTTCCTCAAAAATGGATTTCATTTATTTTCATGGAATATATAAATTTAAATTTTTGTAACATTTAGAATTTTTTTTGATAAAAATAATATCATTTATGAAATTATAAATTTGAAATTTAATTTGGTTGAAAATTTTAATTTTTTTACCAAATACTTATTTTTTATGTGAATAATTAAATGTACAATTTTTTTTTCAAAAATAACATTTCATTTAAAAAATTAAGTGATTCCAAAGTCATATTTGGTTATTAATATGATTTAAGTTAACATAAGTATTGTTTAGTAAAATTTAATCATCATAATTAAAATTTAATCACCCCCATTATTTTTTAATATTGCTTATGTTCATTTTTATGTTTAAACATAGTATTTTCTGAGAAATATATTTAAAAGGATAATGTTTAAATTTTTTAATTAATTAAGATAATATATATTGATTAATTTGAAAGAATAAA
Organism: Viscum album; assembly: GCA_963277665.1. NCBI lineage: Eukaryota > Viridiplantae > Streptophyta > Magnoliopsida > Santalales > Viscaceae > Viscum > Viscum album. The sequence continues at coordinate 295,787,718 of OY728137.1, read as the reverse complement.
TTTATATATTATATATAAATAAATATTAATGTAAATCCATGAAACACAAATTTTTATCATTGAGAAAATATAAAATAGTATTTTTATGGTAAATACACTCATTGAAAACATGATTTTTCCTCACATGTACATGTTATTTTAATTTAATTTTTATAATTATATATGGTAAATTTAGTAAAATGTATTCGATATTTAGAGTAAAAATTAATTATATATTTTTATAAGATATCTATAATTTACAACTAAATTAGTAATAAATCATGAAAAAATTAATTACGTCATTATAGAAAAAATTGGTTTAGAGGTCGCTTAAACTAAGATGATAAATATAAAATTTGACATAAAAAAAATTATAAAATATATTTACAGGAAATATATAATCTATAAAGAATAATTGTTTCATGAATAATAAATTTTCACTAATTTCTAATTTTAATAAATTTTTACACATTTAAAATCTAAATAATTAAAGTTGTTCCGGTCAGCTATCTTATAAATGGCCACCCCCTCTCCACTCCACAACAAAAATGAAAATCCCATTAATCCATCCTATATATGACAAATAAAAACCCTAATTACCTCATCTTATCCTATATAATATAACTTTGACAGTATGTAAACTATAAATCTATTTCCTATATTCCAAATTACACTACATGAATTAATGGTAATGATCTTCACCGAGAATCTTTATTTTATCCCCCTGCCTTGTTCAATAGTTTATAAAACACGATTATATACTAACATATGTATCTTACATATACTGAGATATTATTTAGTTATTAGAATAACTTAAATTCTTCTAATCTTCAATCAAGTATGATACAAAATCATCATTCGTCTTAACATCATACTACCGCCTCAAAAATAGATTTCATTCTATACTCTATTACCATCTATCATGATTTTGTATGAAGATTGTTATAAAATATATATATTTATATATTTAAATATTTATATATGATTTTAATAATATAAAAATACAACTGTATAAATTTTATCATTTATTACTTTTTTATTTTCACTTCCATAAGGGATATGATATGGTCTCTTATATGTACAATGTAGTCCTTCCCCATAATGTGATATTATTCATTTTTCAATAACACATTACATTGATGTTAATAAGGATAAAATCATTGATTTTTTATAAAAAAAATGACGAGTTTTAAGAAATATTTATTCTTTTAAAAGATAATATATACTTTTATTTAAAAAAAAATCATAATATGGCTCGTGTACATGTAGACAACCACCTTCACAATGTGATGTTACATTCATTTCATCCCACATAACATGTATGATATATAATAGTATTTTAAAAAAATTATACTGTATATATTAATTTATTATCACTATTTAATGAAGTAATATTACATTAAATCATTCCATAATGATCATTGATAAATGGAAACATTACTCATGAATATGTACGACGTAGCATTCCATGATCATAACATTGATCAATTTTAATTACAAATTTTCATGATATTTTTGAATGTATAGTTTATTATTAAATTTTATATATTTTTCATGATTATAATACGGTGTTTTTTACTTAATTACCTTTTTATCCATGGTCAACGCCAAAAAAAATGTTTGAATCAATGAAATGAACATAAAAACAAATGAAAATGGACTTAACTAGTAATGTATTCAAACATGTCATTATAATGAAATAAAATAAATAATTTATGTATAACAAATTATAATTGAAATGGTCATATGAAATAATGTAATTATTATATGATTAATAAAAGGGATTTAAATGGAATTCATGGAATATTTGGACACTAGGTAAGGTTTTTTTTCATCTCACTTTTTATCTCTATGGTACATATCAGATAACCAAAAATAAGTAATATTTTGTTATGTATATTTTACCAATTTTCATGTAATATCATTTATCCTCCATTAATTATCATCATTTTTTAATATTTAATCATTACATGACATTATATTTTAAATGATTATTACAATGTTTTAAGGATTTTTATAACTGAATTTCTTTTTATTTGTTTGTATTAATTATTCATTGTCTTTGATATTCAATGAATACATTTTTAATTAACTTTACTACATAATATCTTATTTCAATTTATTTAATGTTATTTTAAATTTGATACATTTAATTTATTAATGGGTTAAATCTCACATAATCAATATGATCACTATTAGGGACATCATCTTAATTTCTTTTCATTGAGGAACATTTTGATGTTATGACTTGATATTATTTTATGTGGTGTATAAAATTCACCATTTCAATGATAGATCATTATTTCCTACAATCTAATGATATATGCGGACATTTTTGTTTATATTCATTCTTATATTTTATGATGAAAACATTTTCATCCTGATAATGGAATTATTTTAAAAAATATCATCATTAAATTTTTTTATGACTATTATGAAATAGAATGAATTTTTTTATCATATAGAAATTTAATATAATTTGACATCATCATAAAAAACTATTATTTTGTGTTTATATTATATGTTACGATGGTTATTTTAAAATAATATTTTTTCCTTTTTATGTAGACAATTTCTAGATTATTTAATGATATTTTACAAAGAATATTATTTTAGAAAATCTGACATCATTTACCTCTTCTATCGAATAATATATTTCTTTCATTATCATTATTTTCTAAAATTGATTTCAAAAAGATATTACAATGAATTTTATGTTCTTTTTTTCGTAAAAATTATATTTTAAAAAATATCTTAATATAATTGTTCTTTTGGTTATCCAAGATATTCCATTTAGGATTTTAATGAAAATATGAATGAAATATTAATTGTAACATGTATAAAAGTAAAACATTTTCATGACGTCAAGGTAATTTTTTTTGATTCTTTCTTTATATGTTATCATGGTTATTTTAAATGAAAAATAATTTGAAAATATTTTATGGATTTTTATTGTTTTTAAAGAGTGAATTAAAAATTAAAAATTTTATTTTCTTCCAAAATTTTAATGATCTTTTATTTTTATCTCACTTAATGAATTTCAAAATACTCATTTTTTACTAATAATATGTTTGGGTTATTTTTTAATGAAACCTTCCTCATTCATTCTTTATGTGGATTATGATAAATTAAATTATATTTTAGTGAATATGTTTCCTTTCAATGGGTTAATATTTATTCAAATATATTATTATTGAATCTATTTATTTTCCATGGAATCATCATATTTAAAGATGTTATTTTGGAACATATTTCTTTTACATAGGTTAATACCATTTTGAAAATATAATAATGGAATATTTTTTATTTATAGAGGTTAATCTCACTTTAATGAAATTATTTTAGAACCCATTTTTGAATGGTTATTAATGTTTCAATGAAATAATATTGGGAGATGATTCTTTTCCCTGGGTTAATAATATTTCAATGATGTTATCATGGACCCATTTATCTTCAATTGTTTAATGAAGACGTGTAAGGAATAATGGTATTTTTTATGAGTTTTGTGGTGAAATAAAACCTCTATGTGCTTTATTTAAGTTATAGTTCCAAGAAATTACATATACGATGGGTGTTCCTAGATAAAGTTTAGTGATTCCCATATAGATTATTTGATTCATGAACAAATATAAAACTATAATTCCTTGGGTATGTAAGTAGAATATATGGGTTTTTAATTTATATGGGTTTCATTATGGTTTGGTAAGTGTTTTATGAATTGATCATTCATGATACCAATATGTTTTTTCTATTCATTATATGGGATTATAATGTTTATATTGATCAAGATTGATATCACATTGATGGTGATTTTTTATTTGATAATTATTGACTTTATTGAAGACTTATAAAATATTTTCATGTTTCAGTATATAGGTATTTATGTGTATGAGTGTTTTCAGGATATTCTCATTCACTCTCATTACGTCATCATACCTTTTTGTGATTCATATACTCTATAGTAACAATAAATTTTTAATTCATATGTTTACCATTACTAATCATTTATGCTCAAGAATATTATATTTCATTTTCTATAGGGTATCTTTTATTTTATTTAATGAGTTACATATATCATTGTTTCATAATGATTATTTAAATTACGTAATATTGAATATGAAAATCTAGGTATACTGATAATGATACTCTCTTCCAATCATGGGGTTTACTTATATATGTGTTTATTCTATTTATCTAAATCTATAAACCCGAATGTTCATTGATATTATAAGTGAATCAATTTTTGGTGTTGATATTTTATGTCTTGGTTTGTGAAAATTATTTCACATCCATTTGTGTCATAGTTTGAAATGTAATGTTTTTGATTTTAGCATCATATACATGAGTGTTGGTATGAGGCTCTTATAATAAATCTCCCAGCCTGCAAATTAAAAAATCAATAAATTTATACTATCTGGATTATATAAACTCAATAAACCCCACCCATTATACATATTAAATTTTTTTTACTATGAAATATAAAATGAGGAGCAATTATATTCTAATTTTCCTTCTCTAATCGAATTAAAATGAATCAATAATTTGTAGGTGTCATTAAATTATAAATTAAATAAAAAACAAAAACCGTGAACCCTATAATTAGCGGAGTAAAAGGATAGATAATTCATAACATTTACCCCATTTTAACATCAATTTCATTAGATTATTTTTCTTTCTTCATGGAACTTCATTCATTAAGAAGGTTCCTTTAAATGGTATTTATTTAACTCAAAAATTTCAATTATATTATACAATATTATACATGTAAAAAGTTATGAGGATCCAAAAAACCTTATCTTATTAACAAATATCACTACATTACTTCGCTTTGTAACCAGTGGAAATTATAATGATTATGATTCCACAAAATATATAAAATCTAAAATTGTAAAATATGGATTCCAAAAATCTAGAAGAATCATTGCCCCGACTACCAATACTTTAAAAATTAAAAAATAATAAAACAATAAACATAATTTTAAATGAAACTATTAAATTTGTATTAATTTGTATTAAATATTAGTGTAATTAATGAAGTTATATTTATAAGGAGAAATGTGACCATTTTAATAGTAATATAAACATTCTAAAATAAAACCATTGGCCTATTTGAATTTTTGGAACAAGATCCATTAGTAATAACTTCACAGTAATTATCATCATCTTTAATAAGTGATGATAAATAATTGTTGTTGTAAAAAAGGAGAAACAATTTCAATAAGTAGTAGATTAATTCTATTAAAAGCATGTATATCCAGACTAAGGAAGATGTTTTCATCATTGGGGTTCAGCATTGGTAAATACCAAAATGATATTCAATATGAGATTTTTTAATCAAATTCCCATTCAGAGAAGTTCACATTAAAGTATATTACCACTCAAGGAATGTAAGTCGAGTAACCCCGTGAATCTACCAAAAATGCATATCCTTACCTTAGTGTGTTCATGTGTAGAATAAGGGATTGCATGTCTATGAATTATGCAACATTATGAAATTTTATATAGAAACACTATTTTAGATAGAGTACAAGATACGCCACATGAAGATTAAAGGAATTACAAAATTTTATTATTTAAATGTAGTTGGCCGGACTTAGCCATTAAATTAGAGGGTATAAATAAAAATAAAAAATTTAGGAACGAAATATAATTGAATAAATGAATATGAATATATAGGTAATTAGTTAGAAAAAAAATTCATACTTTTTTAAAGTCATTTTATTCAATAAAAAAAGTCTTAAAAAATTAATTTTTACTGATATTTATGGGTACTTATTAATATATCAAAATTTTAAAAAATTTATTTTTCAAAAATAATTTTATATTTTATTTAGAATGTGAAAATAATATTAGGATATTATTTTTCTTATATTATGATAATATTAAATTGTTAATGAATATAGAAAAATAATGGTTTTATTAGGAAACTATATTTTATTTACATGGTAAAATTCAGTACTGGATTAGTTTTAAAATTTCATTAATTCATATTAAATTAATACAATCTAATAATGGTTTTATATGTACTTTATACATTAATTTGGTATATAAAATTATATATTTAATAATGGAATTTTTCCAAAAAAGGATTTTGTTGCATTTTTATGAGTTAATAATATATAAATTTAGAAACAACTACGATTTGACATTTTAAAATTTATTCCATTTTTTTAATAAATTTTTACACTATTGAAAATGGGTCCCTTTAAATATTTATTGATATCAACACGTGACTTAACAATTTTTTATTAACACAAATAATGGTAAATTGTGTAATTTAGTGGAAAAATATGATAAATACTATAAAATTACCTAAAAAAAGTCCCAATATTATATAATGAGTATGTTTCCAAAACAATAATCAATTAGTCGAATTTATGATACTTTTGAGCCACATGTTTGACATTATGTCACTTAATATATTTTATTTTATGAAAAGTCAAACTTGTCACACATCTTGTTAAAAAGAATTACATTTTTAATTTGTGGCCATATAGAATAACAGTTTGACAATATTTAATAATTTTAAATATAAAATATATCTATTCAGGTTGGTAATTTATTTTTTAATTTTTTGGGATGCAATTTTTTTCTTAAATACCTACACAACTATGATGAAATAATTCATTAATAAATGGAAAAATAAAATAAATAATATTAAAAATAATAAAAGAAATTTAATTTGAGATAATTAATATGATAAATTGATAATATAAATTCAATTTACATGTGTATGTTAAATAATATTATTAAATATACTTAATTTCCTGATTCTTTTACAGTCAACAGAGTTAATAATATCAAATTTTTAAAAAAATGATATTATATGGAATCAATATTTTAATAATGAATAGAAAAAATTATAATATTAAAAATTGCGGGATAATATATTGTCTAAAATATCATCACATATGAATGTATAGGCCATTTATAAGTCTTCATATCTAGTAGAGTCTAATAATATTTTTATATTTTGATAAATTTGAAGTGCACCCCACCCTTATAAAAGGGAACCCTTTTTCATAATTCCTCATACATGAAAACAATATTTTATCATATATTATCTACATAAATACCATACTAGAAACCATCCCCAAAATCACGAGGAATTATTTTATGATGAAAACTATCCTAAGTAGTCTTAATGTGTTATGTAAAAGAGTTTTCCTTATGAATAGGTACCATTTTAATCTAAGTATTCTGTAATTTTTATTCATCCATATCACTCAAACATTCCACAAATATGATAAAACAATAATCACAGTATTCCCCCAATACCATGTTTTTATTATTACAGTAGCATGACCTATATAAATATCCACATTCATAAAATGGGATATTAATTAATCATTCATATGTGTAGTAGACTACATCCTCACGAACTGATACATTCTTTTTCCCTCACAATATCAAATGACCAATTATAATGATTGAATTAAATTTCATATATTGTATTTTACATATTTATCATTTTTTAAGTATATTATATAATTTTAATTGTTACTTTTCCATGAACATAAATATTATAACATTGTTCATATGTATGTGTAAATTATTCCCTCCATAAAGAGATGTGATTAATTATCCATGTCCACAGAACATTGATTATAAATATTATTTCATAAATATGTAAAATGATATTAATTCTATTATTATTATTATTTTGTAATGATAACATTATTATTTAATTTTTTCATTACGATCATTGAAATTTGAAAATGTAACTCATGAATACATATGACATACCATCACCATGATTTTATCAAAGTTCATTTTTTTATTACCTAATTGAATGCATGGATTTAAAAGTATAATTTTTGTATTAATGTGATAATTATTTCTTATATTGTATTTTGGAGTTGAGAGAATAATTTCCACTATGACTGCATACATCACACCAAATTCATTTTGGAATCATATACCTAATAGCATCAAAACAATTGATATGAACATAAATAATGAAATAATAGTTAGTCCATTATTATAACTGAGATAATGAAAATATAAACATGAAAAAGGTTCAAATGAGAATAAATAATTACACTATTTTTATTTTTTTATTATAAATAACATGTGTGATGATATATATTCATGTTAATGGATTGTTTAACTATGAAAAACCATTTTAAATTCATTAAAAATTTATTTCCTAAATTCTTTTCGTTAAGGTACATGTTTTTTAAAGTATTTTTTTAAAAATTTATTTGTATTTATTTTATTTTTTTGAAATATTTATTATAAAATTTCTATTTTTTAAAAAAATGTGAACTTTTTATGTTTTAAAAAAAGAAAATTTATTTTCAAAACACTCTATTAATGTTGTTTTTTATTATTTTTATAATGGTTAAAAAGAAATATTTTTTTAACAAATAATATTTACTAAATTTGTTATTTTCCAAAAAAAATTAATTATTTAATGTTTTTTATATGTTCATTTTGTTGATAGACCTATCAGAAATGGAAAAGTTTCATTATTATATAATGAAAAAAATTTACAATAGTCTAAAATGTGTCTTTTAAAAAAATCACAATAGCAAAAAATAAAATATTTCAGCAGAAACCTCATTTATTCAAATCATTTAACTAATATCCACTCCTTTTTTTCCAATCCATATATTAAATGATTTTCTTCAAAAAGATTATATGTTATTATGTAATTCATAGTGTATTGATATTCCAAGATATTTATCAACATCATAGTATGGTTCCATGATAAATGAAATATGTCATTTCAAATTTCATGCACCTAAGTGGCCAAGTAACACTCTATCCAAATATTAAATAATCTAATATTTTGAGCTACACTAAACACATTAATGTTCCCAATAATTTATTCATCCATATTAGTGGTAGACCCACATGGTCCGTGAAGACATCCCATAGTTATGCCTCTATGATCTTTGACGATGGAACCATACCTAGGAGGAGTTGAATATCATTTGGATGAACCAATCGTACTTCCTTGAATACATTTTGATAAAGGAAATGAAAAAAATAAGACAAATTTACCATTTAAAGGGTAATAATTACCTAAAAGTTTTAATCATTTTTGAATGCTACATTCATTTTTAGAGTTTCATCCATGTAAATATTGAAAATAATTTTCCGTTTTTACAACATTAAGAATTTGTGAAATAGTAGATATATGATATGACAAATCTCCAAAAAGGATTATCTTGTATTGGCTATTACATATAAGTTGAGGAATCTCCATATAGGCTACATGTAGTAGTATATTTTCATGATGTAAAATATCTAATGGAAAATAGGTTGTGAAGTGATCATAAATAATAAAACATTGAGGTAACCATATCATGAATAATTAATTCATAGTAGTCCACAAGGAAGAGGTTGTAATGAAGCCTAAAAAGAAATGATCAGTTTTATCTTGGTTTTAATTACATAAATAATATTGATTAAAAACTACTTATATTAGATGATAAAATATTATCTATTGGTACAGTTGAATGAAAAAGACTACCCATAAGAGTAAAATAGGAAAAAATATTCCAAGGTTTGTTGATGGTAAGTGTAAATTTTTATTTATTTTCAATACTAGCTGTATTATAAAAGGGTTATGACTAAAACAACCCTGTAAATTTTTTTCAAATTACAATGTCATCACCAAAATTAAAATTATAGTTTAAGACCATTTCTTTGATCTCTATAGGACAATGAAAAAGAAAATTCAAGCTGACATTGAGTAATATTTTTATTATAAAAAGTCATATATTAGGATGAAAATTTTTTATGGATATGTGTTCTAAACCAATTATCCATCTATAAATTATTATAATAATGAGTGATGACATTCCAATGAGATTCATCCATGATATATAAGTATAAATTCATAATGGATGGAAAATTGGTGGATTAAATATAATTGTTATCTCCAACATTATGTTTAAAAATAAATATATTGTTTAAAAGTTAATACCAAAATATTTTCTATTAATAAGTCTCCACATTAGTCTAGCTTGTAAATCATGATGGATTTTCTTGTGATTTTTAATTCATACCCTTCCAAATTCAATAATTGAGAAAAAAACTTCCATTTGAGAGTTGAAATTTTATTTTGGATAATGCTTCCACTCCAAATTTAATTAATAAAATTGGTTGTATTAATTTTAATCAGAGAACCTCTATATTTTTAATCCATGATCGAATAAATAAATTCAATCTCTAACAAGAGATATGTGACCATCCATTGATAAAAATTTTCCATTACAAGAAGATAATTAGTTCCCAAGTTAACGTACAATATGAGAAAAATAACCATCCTAGGGCTTACCGAAAAACCTAGGATCGCAAAGGTGAGTAAAAGGAATTTTTTTCCATTATTCCATGTTCATTGAAGATTTTTTTTTCTTATGGTAATTATTTTACCCAAGTAATTAAAATATTTCTCCCAACTAATTTTATATCCAGAAACCATCAAATAATAGAGGAGAGTATCTTTTAAAATTTACAATATTTATTTTATCAACGTGGATAAAAATAATTATTAAAAAGTAAAAAAAATATGAGTAGGAGGAATAAGGCCACTTAAATATAAATTATAATCGAACTTATTCTATGTCACCAATCTTAGATACAATATACATAAGTAATCTTCTATAATATAGAAGGTAATACATAAAATGACATATCCATTCATAAAATAATATTTATATGTGACTTTTCCATGAGGGGATTCATTTATCCAAATAGAAATGTGGACAGAACCCAAAATTGTTTGAATGAAAATAAAAAGTACACTATTAAAACCAATCATAGATAAATCACTAAAGATAAATTTCTTAAAAAGTGTGTCAAATGATATTTTAACATCTAATTTGATATAAATATTAACATCACTAGTAGGATTCTCATGGGGGATAAAACATTCATTAGTCATGCAAAGATAGTCTGGTATGTTCATACCTTTTTTGAAACTAAATTGATGTAAGGAAATAATATTGTTTTCAACATCAGTAGAGCATGTATGATAGAATCCTTCAAATAATTTTGTATATTTTGTTAATAAAAGAAACATTTCTAAAGAGGTGTATTTCATTAGCATTATCATTTTTTGGGATGTGGTCCACGAATTGAGAATTAATTAATTTCAAATGAAGAACATTTCATAATTAATTTATACCCAATATACAAACATCAATACAAATAGTGACCCAAATTTTTTTGAAAAATAATTTGTGAAATAATAAATCCCTATTGAGCATCTAGAGTTCATAATAGAAAGGGCTTCCTTAATTTCCGAAGAAAATGAAATGTTAGAGAGAATATGTTTTTCTTCTTGGGTAACATGTTTCAGTATGGTGTATTATATAGGCAGGTTGGAATTATTAGATGCACAAAAATTTCACATAAAATACGAGATAGAATGTGATTAATGATCATTCTTATTACCAAAGAATATTTTATTTTTTAGAATGAACGACTTGAGGTTTATTAATTTTCCTTACTCTTGAACGAGATTTAATGATTTCAATATCTAATTTTAGGCCTTTTATCTAGGTGACATTATATGTTTCCATATTAATTAACCCTTTTAGATTAAGAAACACATTTATATCATAATTAAACTTTTTTCATATTAAAAAGTAGCTGAAAAATCCAAGCTAGTGTTTGCCTCCATGATTGTAATAATAATGTATTTAAGATATGATATTTTTTCATCAAAGTGAGTAAGGAAATTTTTACTCAATGAATTTTCATAGTTCATAAGGATTTTATGTTTTAATACATTGAATATAGAGTCATCTTTAAAATTTTAGGTTCTACATGTTTCATTAATGAGTAGTTTTCCTTTTTGGGGGAGTATTCCATGAATTATTAAATATAAAGGCAAAATGTGGTCTGTAAATAATAGAAATCAAATTATGCATATTGGGGTGTTGATTATTGTTTATCTATTATGAGTGGAGAAAGAAAAAAAGGACCATAAAATGGTGAATTATTCATTAATAAACTATTTTCCCAATTTTCTAGCAATAATAGTGTTAAGATTTATTTTATAACTTTTAATGTATGATAAATAAAATTAGATATTTCATGGAGATGGCTGTTCCCAATAAAGAAGTTTAATTCTATGGATGAGGTAGAATAAAAAAATATATTATAAATTTATCAATAATAATGATAGAATTATGATACCCCATGAGAATCCATGAGAATATTATATTTCTACTATTATACAATATCATTTATCAATGTTTTTATCAGTCTTGATATCTATTAAGGGCACAATTTTTTGGGAAACATTATAAAATCACTTCATACATAAAATGTAAAGATATATTCTACTAAGATGGTATAAGGAAATAGATTCCATCTAACCAAGTATGATAAAGAGACCAAATTCAATTGGTATTAATGCTGGAAAAATTAGTTACAACCAGCTAATAACCCAAAAAATCAACAAATCAAATTTTTTTGTAGAAACATTGTTTTGGTTCAAGAATACCCAAACTACCAGGTCATGGTTTTTTCATAAAAATAAATAGATCAATAATATTTTTGGTGTTAGATATCCCCTAAAAATTATAAAATAGAGTTATAATTTTAATAATTTTTTGGTGGAAGGATCTCCTTTATCATATCACTCAAATGTTGTTTTCTTATAGATTTACTCGTAGAAATTATTTTTATCTAAATTTTTGGTATTTTTTTTGTATATTTTAATTTATTTTTCAGTTTTTTAGCATGAAAATGTAATATAATTTATGTGATGTTTCTCATCATTCAAATAATGTTCTACTATTTAATTACTCAGATCCTTCTTATAATGAATATCATTATTATATTTAATATTTGAGTTAATTAAAGGAACGTCTCTCAAATAGGGACATGTATTAGAAGAATATATAGTTGGATTAGTTTTTAAATTTATTCTTCTATATTGAAGAGACTCTTGAATTGTTAGGGTGGGGGTTAATTTGTTGTTTAGAATGATAACAAAGTGAAATATACATATATTTTGTCGAATTATCAACTAATTCATCACGAAAAACATCACTATGAAAATATTCCTCTATCCTAGAACAATAAATAATAATTGAAGAATTTATTTTATATAGTTGATATGAATATGAATGAAACTAAGAAAAAAGTACATTTAATGTGAGTTAGGGGAAGAGAAATCATTTTGAAATGAAACTGAATTTGACTGATAAAAGTTTATTTATATGAAAATGTACATAACATTTAAATAAATATCCAAAATGGTATTTCAATCTTCATTTGGGGATAGGTATATGTAACTAATATTGTTTCTTCCTAATATATAAGAGAATATATAATTTTCCCTTTAACATTCATCACATAAAAAATATCTTTTCAATTAATTTTATGATTTTATTTTTCATTGGATACAAATTTCCATGTTGTAAAAAATTAATTACCTATTTGATTCTGAATAACCTGATTCCATTCATTTATGATTTCATGAAGTGAAATTTTTTTAACAATAAAACACATAGAATCATTTTGTCATAAAATCATACATAAATAACTAAAATAAATAACAATCTCATATACAATTTTTACCCCTTTACTAATATAATTATAACTAAAGGAGGTCACATATGGTGGATTAACATCAATTTTAACTCCCAAATATATTCTAGTATACGTACACATTTGACCATTTATTGTACAAATATCAATTTTTAATGATATACAAACACTAGAAGAATCATCACTATGAATTTTGGGATATCATAAAATCTAACTCAACCCTAGAAATCCTACCAAAATATATGATATTGAGAATATATGAGATAAGGGACTGAAAAATTCTAAAAAATATATTATGATATTTGAAGTTCCCAGATCAGTGTGAATCACTGAGAGGGGGAGGGGGTGAATCAGTGATCCTTTAAAACTTTTTACTAATTGATTCTTAATCAATTAAACCTCTATGGCTGGTTAAAGCCTCGATCCACTCTTCTTGTATCTCTCAACCTTTCCTGGATAATGCAGTAATGAAAAGGCACAGGACACAAGGATTTACAAGGTTCGGCACCAAAGGCCTACATCCTTGCCATGCTCTCCAAGCATGGATTCTCCCATTATAATATGTTAGTATTACAATGGTCGATACAGCTTCCCACCGTATCTCTCCTGAGTCCCATAGGAGGGTCTTTATACTGCGTCCCACAGTGTTACCAGAGTCCCACTGGCCTGCTCCAGAATCCCGCTGAAGACTTCTTCTCCCTGAGTCCCACAGGGTCTTCTCCTGGCTGCTCGAGTCACACGAGTAGCTCTTCTTCTTGTTCAGCTCTTCAAGTATCTTCAGCAGTCTGGGATAAAGACTGCTGGCCTTGCTCTGTACCTCTGATCACTTGTGATGATCAGGGTCTTCTCAATCTACTGAAAACTCAGACAACCAATCTCTTTAACTTCAGTCTGGCTCAGTCTCACACCTGGTCTTGGACAACTCAAATGCACACCACTGATTTAGCACTGTTCACGTGTGCACGTGCATGCATGCATGCATGCACTCCCCTGTCCTTCTCTTGGTGCAATAAACCCACAAAGGGTATAGTCAATTATAAGCACACACCTTCTCAATTCTTTACACGCTTTATTCTTTTTGTTTACACACTTACAAGTGTGTTATACTCTAGTGTGGATGTCCTCTTCCTTCTTCTTCTAAGTGTATACACTTTTAGTGTACACACTATGTTCGGCCTTCATGTCTCTTTGCACACAAAACTTCTTCACTTTGGCAAACACTTGAGCTCGGCCTTTCACTTCTTCTTGCACACACTTAATTTCCTTGTTCTTTTAATCTTCTTCAAAGTGTGCACTTCACTTATGCACACACTTGGTTCTTCATTTTTCACACACAAGGGCTACGACATTCTTCTTCAAATCCACACACAAGGTATGGCCTTGTCTTGCTCACACCCACTGCCCGTAGGGTACTTAGCACACACAAGATGTGTTCTTAAATTTGGCACACACACAAGGGCTACGGCCACTTGTTGTTCTTTTTGCACACAAAGGCACAAAGGCCTCGGCCTTCCTTCTTCACCTCTCACACACACAAAGTGTGGTCTTCGATTTAGCACATACATAAGGGCATGCCTCGGCCTCCTCTTGCACACACCCGAATACCAACACAAGGGCTACGGCCTTTTTGTTATCTTTTGCATGCAAGTCACAAAGGCCTCGGCCTTCCTTCTTCACCTCACACCACACACAAAGTGTGGTTCTTCACTTGGAACTTGTGCACACACTGCCCGAACTCCAGGAGGCGCGCAAGAGGGTGCAGCCTTCTCTACTCCAACACTGTCTGCCGCGCAAGGCACCAAGCCGCGCAAGTCCTCAGGTGTAACCGGCCGCACTAGCCACGAGTGCAAGGCACCGCGGGCTCCTTCCTCCTGCCGCGTAAGTGTGCAGGCAGTGAGGGAATCAACCACGGGCGCGCAAGAATGCTGCGGCCCCGGGTTCTTCCTACCGCGCAAAGGGAAGGCGCGCAGGGATCTCACCGCGCAAGTGTGTGCGGGGCTTTGTCTTCGCGAGGCAGAGGTGCACTCACGGTTCTACGGATCTTCAACAAAGGATCAGCAAGCTTCTTCATGCCTCGGGTGATCCTTTTATAGGCAGAGAAACGCTTAAAACTTCCGCGTGATCTAACTTCAAAATCCTGAGATATTCGGGTCTTTAAAAATCTTCCAAATCTTGAATTTACTCCTCTGTCCAACGCGGGTTCTTTCATTATTTTCTTCCTCCTCGTGCATGCGATTTATAACGCATGCACGGCCTCTGTTTAGGCACAAATCATGCAAAGCTCGAATACACCGAGGCCTCGGCAACGTTGTTTGCCTCGGCTGAACTCGAAATGCTCCCCTCGTTGCATGCATGCATATTTTATATCATGGTTGTGTTCAGTACATCCAGACGAACTCAATGGACCCTTCGGCGTTGAAAATGGTGGCCCGGAGCTCGAAATCGGTGCTCGGGTGGCCTCTGGTTTGACGGCGGCTGCGGGTGGCTTCGGGGAGACCTCAGACGAGCTCGAGGTAGAGGACGAGCTCTCGACCGTCGGATCGAGCGATCAGAAGACTTTGGACGGCCTGGATCTGAAGATCTCGCGCGGGATCAGATGTGCGGCTTAGATCGTCCTCGCGATGAGTCGGACGGCCAGGATCCCTCCCGCGGAAAAATTCCGCGTCCCACATCGAAACGGCGGCCTGTTTTTCCACGCTTTATCACCTAAGCGCTGGGGGAAAGCGCTCAGTTGAATCCTCTCCCCCCACGGTGCCGCCCCGCACCGTGTTCTCCCTGCGGGCGCGCTCTGCGCCCACTCTATGCTCCCTGCGGGCGCGCTCTAGCGCCCACTATGCACCTCGGGCGCACCACTGGCGCCCACTATGCACACTGCGCTCCTCCGGGCGTGCCCCTGGCGCCCACTCGGTTGTCTTGGGTGCGCCCCTGCCTCAAGGGATGCTGCCTTGGCCTGAGGGTTCCCCATGGGCGTGGTGACCTTGAGTCCCACATGTGCCTTGGGTGATGACCCTCGGCTGGCCTCCTTGGTGGCCTATTTTTTGCAACAAAAACACTAAGTTCTTTGTTAAACAAAGTGACCAAGTGTAACATGCCAAGTGCCACATCTTCATCTTCTTATCCATCCTCCCTTATTCATATCTTCTCTTCTTCTTAAGAATTCCTCCAATTCTTCCTCAAAATTTAATCTTCACTTAGGAGTGAAATTCAAAAGGTTCATCTTCATCAACCGAGCTCCTTAGTCAAATAGATTCTTCAACGTTCTTCATTGATCCAATCAGAGATCAAATTGGTTCTTCTTCAAATGCACATGCACTAAGTGATAGTGCATGGACTTCATTAATGCACATCATCCACTTAGTAGTTGTGGATGGAACTCCTTTCAACTCCTCATGCATTGTGAAGACAATGCATGGTCTTCTAATCATGTTGTGACTTTGTATCATCTTGATACAAGTTGTTAGAACTTAAAGATCAGTTCAGCAATCGTCAGATTTACATGGAGAATGTTTCAACCACAATTTCCAATACCACTTAGTGAATCTCCTAAGTGACATGCATCTTAGTACCATGGCCATTCTCCTTCATCACCAACACCATCACAACCTTTGGCATTCACATCTTGACAATTCTTGACATCCATTCATTCTAAGACAACTTCATGCCTCATTGACAACAAATGCAACACAATGCACTTCAATCTCCCCCTTTGTATTTGTTGTCAATACACTCCTTTAGCACATATGAATGGGTCAATATGTGTGCCAATATTTTCTCCCCCTTATTGGCAATCAAATGCAAAGGTGTGGTGTGGTTCACTTTCAAAAATCTCTTCCTCCCTTTGAAAAGTATTTTCTTGAAAAACACTGAGAGAGGGATGATGTCACATGTTCTTCTTTAGCAAAGAACCTTTAGTAAATCAGCTCTAAGTCTACTTGGGCTAACCCGGTGTAGAAAACAAGAGTGATATGACCAAGGAATTCAAAGCTGTCCAAAATTCACTGTACATGTGAGATCATGCTTCAGGGGTTTGAAATTTTTCAGATATTCAATGAATTGCTAAATCCTGCACACACTTCACAAAACTCATTAGAAAGTTCAGTGCAATGATAAAGCTCCCCCTTTCATCCATTTGTCTTCAATCCATAGTCCCCCTTAATTGACAAGATAAACTCAATTAAGAAACAAGGGATGAAAGCATGATTGGAATACCTTCACTTTTCTCAAGATGGTATTAATCTAAGAATGCCATCTTCTTCAGATTGGCTCCCCCTCAAGGGGTGCACTCCATTCTTTCCAAACCATCCTCCAGTTGAGAATGATCATCATCTTCAATTCCCTTCATTGTTAGCACATGTAAATACCAATGTATAAGGGAATAAGATGGAACCTCCTTGGTTCATCAATGTGAACAACAAGGTTGAGAAGATTCTCTCAACCGAGATGTCCCATTTTCACCATTCTTCACACTTGCACATTTGATCTTCATTGATGATTGTGCTGGTGTGGTTCTCAAAACATCTTCATGTGAAACCTTCTTCTTCCCTTTTGCTTTAGCAATTGCCAGAACTTCATCTTCAGCTCTCTGCAGATCTTTGGCAAGTTGCAACTGATGTGGCCATATGACAAGTAAATCATTTGGAAGGGTGGCCCCAGTTCTGGAAGTTCCACATGGTTCTTTTGATGCTGTTAAGCTACCTTTCTTAGGCAACTTATTTTCAATCAATCCCTTCTTCTTCTGGATTGATTGTCTTTTGGAGTTCAGTCTGCTTCTATTTAATTTCATGGCTTCTTTACAAAGGTCCATGAGGTGTCCTTTCTTTCCACAGTAGAAGCATGTTTTCTTGGTGGTCCTTCTGGATGCATCACCCTTCTTGGACTCAGACTCCAAGGACTTCTCTTTATTTCTCATAATCTTCTTGGGAGAATATTCCACTTTCTTCTGCTTGCTTCCCAAGGAATCTTTCTGAGCCAGGTTCTGTGATCTTTTCTTCTTTTGAGCTCTGGATACAGTTGGAGATTGACATGTATCTTTTTGACCACTTTTGCAAACATCCCAGATGTTGTCAAGCAATCCAAATCTGTTAGCAGTAAACAGATGTCTCTGGACCTGTGGATGCTGCTTCTTTCCTTCTGGCTTGCTCCCCCTTGGCATGGGCTTCCTCTGTGCTTTGGCATTCAGTGGATTGTACCAACAATCCTTTGCACAATGCCCATACTTGTTACAACACCAACATTGACCCACAAATCTTGACCTCTTGATTCCTTCTGATTGTTGGGTACCTGTCTTGAATTGTTGTGCTGCTTCAGGAGAGCTTTCTTTCTTCATTGTCTTCATCCATACTTGTTTGGAATTATTTTTCCATCCTGCACTTTTTGTGGAAACACTATTAGAAGCATCAGTACAAGATGGTATGGATGGTACCTTCTTTCTAGAAGTTGTTGCACTTTCACTAGAGGATGTCTTGCTTTTAGAATCATCCTTCTCAAAGCTCACTTGAGTAGCAACATTTCTTCTTTCAGTTGACTGGGAGGCTTTGGCTTTAGGTGATTGCTGATTTGTCAATATCACCTCTAGTTCTAAGCATTTCATGTTAAGGGAGTTCTTCTCATCCTCAACAGTTCTTAGCCTTCCTTCCCAATTCTCCACCAGTTGTTTCATCTGGTCTTCATGCACCTTCTTTAATTCTTGCAATGAATTGTTCAGCTCCTTCACCAATTTTACTTTGTATTCAAGTTGAGCATCTTTAACAACCATTGATACTCTATGTCTCTTCTCCAGTGCATGGTAAACATCTTTGATTATAACTTTAAAGATTTCTTTCTCAGAAAGGCTTCTTTGCAATTCTTCAGCAGTGTCTTCATATCTTTCATTGCAAAGAGATACTGTTTCATCTTTGGCATTTACCAGCTTTCTGAGAGTGTTGGTTATGCCAACCCTTTTAGCCAATTGGACCTCCAGAGAATTGGCTTCATCTTCTAGCTGTAATTTTTCTTCTTGAAGATCAAGGAGGCCTGTAGCTATACACATTGCAACTTCCTTGGGGACTCTCTTCTGAAGATATTTGATTGCATTTAGAAGATCATTGTTTCTTCCATCTTCATCACAGCTAGAGCAGGCTTCATCAGAAGAATGATACAAGGAATTGTCATCTGATGTGACTTTCACATTTCTTTCCATAGAAGGAGTTTCTCTGATTGCATCAACCTTCTTCTTCATCTTCTTGGCCTGTTTCTTCTTTCTATTTTTCTGAGTCTTGGCAGATATCTCCATTTGAGGCTGGTCACTCATTTCCTCAAATCTGCACTCCATAAAGTCTCTCTTGGATCTTTTAGAGGTAACCTTCCTCTGATACCAATTGAAGTGCCCAGATCAGTGTGAATCACTGAGAGGGGGAGGGGGTGAATCAGTGATCCTTTAAAACTTTTTACTAATTGATTCTTAATCAATTAAACCTCTATGGCTGGTTAAAGCCTCGATCCACTCTTCTTGTATCTCTCAACCTTTCCCGGATAATGCAGTAATGAAAAGGCACAGGACACAAGGATTTACAAGGTTCGGCACCAAAGGCCTACATCCTTGCCATGCTCTCCAAGCATGGATTCTCCCATTATAATCTGTTAGTATTACAATGGTCGATACAACTTCCCACCGTATCTCTCCTGAGTCCCACAGGAGGGTCTTTATACTGCGTCCCACAGTGTTACCAGAGTCCCACTGGCCTGCTCCAGAATCCCGCTGAAGACTTCTTCTCCCTGAGTCCCACAGGGTCTTCTCCTGGATGCTCGAGTCACACGAGTAGCTCTTCTTCTTGTTCAGCTCTTCAAGTATCTTCAGCAGTCTGGGATAAAGACTGCTGGCCTTGCTCTGTACCTCTGATCACTTGTGATGATCAGGGTCTTCTCAATCTACTGAAAACTCAGACAACCAATCTCTTTAACTTCAGTCTGGCTAAGTATCACACCTGGTCTTGGACAACTCAAATGCACACCACTGATTTAGGACTGTTCACGTGTGCACGTGCATGCATGCATGCATGCACTCCCCTGTCCTTCTCTTGGTGCAATAAACCCACAAAGGGTATAGTCAATTATAAGCACACACCTTCTCAATTCTTCACAAGCTTTATTCTTTTTGTTTACACACTTACAAGTGTGTTATACTCTAGTGTGGATGTCCTATTCCTTCTTCTTCTAAGTGTATACACTTTTAGTGTACACACTATGTTCGGCCTTCATGTCTCTTTGCACACAAAACTTCTTCACTTTGGCAAACACTTGAGCTCGGCCTTTCACTTCTTCTTGCACACACTTAATTTCCTTGTTCTTTTAATCTTCTTCAAAGTGTGCACTTCACTTATGCACACACTTGGTTCTTCATTTTTCACACACAAGGGCTACGGCCTTCTTCTTCAAATCCACACACAAGGTATGGCCTTGTCTTGCTCACACCCACTGCCCGTAGGGTACTTAGCACACACAAGATGTGTTCTTCAATTTGGCACACACACAAGGGCTACGGCCACTTGTTGTTCTTTTTGCACACAAAGGCACAAAGGCCTCGGCCTTCCTTCTTCACCTCTCACACACACAAAGTGTGGTCTTCGATTTAGCACATACACAAGGGCATGCCTCGGCCTCCTCTTGCACACACCCGAATACCAACACAAGGGATACGGCCTTTTTGTTTTCTTTTGCATGCAAGGCACAAAGGCCTCGACCTTCCTTCTTCACCTCACACCACACACAAAGTGTGGTTCTTCACTTGGAACTTGTGCACACACTGCCCGAACTCCAGGAGGCGCGCAAGAGGGTGCAGCCTTCTCTACTCCAACACTGCCTGCCGCGCAAGGCACCAAGTCGCGCAAGTCCTCAGGTGTAACCGGCCGCACTAGCCACGAGTGCAAGGCACCACGGGCTCCTTCCTCCTGCCGCGTAAGTGTGCAGGCAGTGAGGGAATCAACCACGGGCGCGCAAGAATGCTGCGGCCCCGGGTTCTTCCTACCGCGCAAAGGGAAGGCGCGCAGGGATCTCACCGCGCAAGTGTGCGCGGGGCTTTGTCTTCGCGAGGCAGAGGTGAACTCACGGTTCTCCGGATCTTCAACAAAGGATCAGCAAGCTTCTTCATGCCTCGGGTGATCCTTTTATAGGCAGAGAAACGCTTAAAACTTCCGCGTGATCTAACTTCAAAATCCCGAGATATTCGGGTCTTTAAAAATCTTCCAAATCTTGAATTTACTCCTCTGTCCAACGCGGGTTCTTTCATTATTTTCTTCCTCCTCGTGCATGCGATTTATAACGCATGCACGGCCTCTGTTTAGGCACAAATCATGCAAAGCTCGAATACACCGAGGCCTCGGCAACGTTGTTTGCCTCGGCCGAACTCAAAATGCTCCCCTCGTTGCATGCATGCATATTTTATAGCATGGCTGTGTTCAGTACATCCAGACGAACTCAATGGACCCTTCGACGTTGAAAATGGTGGCCCGGAGCTCGAAATCGGTGCTCGGGTAGCCTCTGGTTTGACGGCGGCTGCGGGTGGCTTCGGGGAGACCTCGGACGAGCTCGAGGTAGAGGACGAGCTCTCGGCCGTCGGATCGAGCGATCAGAAGACTTTGGACGGCCTGGATCTGAAGATCTCGCGCAGGATCAGATGTGCGGCTTAGATCGTCCGCGTGATGAGTCGGACGGCCAGGATCACTCCCGCGGAAAAATTCCGCGTCCCACATCGAAACGGCGGCCTGTTTTTCCACGCTTTATCACCTAAGCGCTGGGGGAAAGCGCTCAGTTGAATCCTCTCCCCCCACGGTGCCGCCCCGCACCGTGTTCTCCCTGCGGGCGCGCTCTGCGCCCACTCTATGCTCCCTGCGGGCGCGCTCTAGCGCCCACTATGCACCTCGGGCGCGCCACTGGCGCCCACTATGCACACTGCGCTCCTCCGGGCGTGCCCCTGGCGCCCACTCGGTTGTCTTGGGTGCGCCCCTGCCTCAAGGGATGCTGCCTTGGCCTGAGGGTTCCCCATGGGCGTGGTGACCTTGAGTCCCACATGTGCCTTGGGTGATGACCCTCGGCTGGCCTCCTTGGTGGCCTATTTTTTGCAACAAAAACACTAAGTCCTTTGTTAAACAAAGTGACCAAGTGTAACATGCCAAGTGCCACATCTTCATCTTCTTATCCATCCTCCCTTATTCATATCTTCTCTTCTTCTTAAGAATTCCTCCAATTCTTCCTCAAAATTTAATCTTCACTTAGGAGTGAAATTCAAAAGGTTCATCTTCATCAACCGAGCTCCTTAGTCAAATAGATTCTTCAACGTTCTTCATTGATCCAATCAGAGATCAAATTGGTTCTTCTTCAAATGCACATGCACTAAGTGATAGTGCATGGACTTCATTAATGCACATCATCCACTTAGTAGTTGTGGATGGAACTCCTTTCAACTCCTCATGCATTGTGAAGACAATGCATGGTCTTCTAATCGTGTTGTGACTTTGTATCATCTTGATACAAGTTCTTAGAACTTAAAGATCAGTTCAGCAATCGTCAGATTTACATGGAGAATGTTTCAACCACAATTTCCAATACCACTTAGTGAATCTCCTAAGTGACATGTATCTTAGTACCATGGCCATTCTCCTTCATCACCAACACCATCACAACCTTTGGCATTCACATCTTGACAATTCTTGACATCCATTCATTCTAAGACAACTTCATGCCTCATTGACAACAAATGCAACACAATGCACTTCAATATTGGAATCATACAAGCTAAGAAAAATGCTACCAAATTTTAAATGATATTTGAGTTCTTCAATGTTTTTTAAAATGATAAGGAAGAAAAATTTACCAAATAGGATCATCATCCAGTTCTTTCTCCACCATCATCATGAAATCAAAATTTTAATATCATTATATGACCATAGTTTTCCAACATAGAATGCAATATACATCCATTATTAGAGTAATTTCCTAACTCAATACACTATTATTGATCATCTGGATTAGCCACAACCTTAAAAACACAATCATATATATTCTTGAAGGAAATAGGATCAAGAATCTCACAATGATTTTTATTGGATCTATGAATAGATTCTAAAAAAATATTCCTCTACTTTTTTTTGAAAGAAAACCCTTCTGATTTATGTTTTCACTTGAATGATTAATGGATTCACCCATATAATGACTTATATAGATTAATGACCACTAATATTCATGAAATAAATAATCCATTAGGAATGGATTTAGATGTAAGATTAATCATTTTCAATACACTGATAGAATCTTATATATTATTTGTGGTCATTATCCCTCGAAAACATAAGAGCTATCATCATAGAGTAGTTTCAAGACATAAACAATGCATTATTGAGTAAATATGGTTTTATTATTACATTAGATGAAAAATAAGAGTTACACCATAGGACATTAACATAAAATTAGATGCATTTTATATATATCTATTACCACTATATGTTTCTCAATTTTTTTCAAGTAATTTTTTTTCATTACATTGTGGGAGGTTTTTATATTTTAATTTTTTTTTGTAGAAAATCTAATTTTAATATCTGATAGTTTTTCTCAAATGGGATTAAAAAATTTCCATTTGGATTATTCATCATAGGGTCCTTGGATATTTTACATGATGGATGTACAAAAATTGAACCATTTGAGCCTATTATTTTTTATAATATGGCTATGGGATGAAACATCATCAATGAATTGTGTATTATAGAGTTGGGTGTAGGCCCTATTTTAAATTCTATTTGTTTTTATATTATAATAAATGATCTTCCAAGGAACCTATGTGACATTTATATTCTCTCTAATGACTTTTCAAGGAGTCTGAAATCGAACCTCTGAGGTCTTTTGTTGTGAACCAAAACAACCTACCCAAAGTGTGGTTAATGTTCCTCAAATTGAATTTTTATTTTTTCACCATAAACCTACTAAAAGTATTATTAATACATGATTATATAATACAATCAATACATTACATATACAAATATGTTTTTATGTTAATCTCATAACCTCAATCGTTCTCATATTCCACCATATGTGTTACAAAATCATTATTCATGTTTATGGATGACTACTGTGTCACCAACTAATTTCATTAAATTTACAATTAGAACCTATCAAACTGAGGTATTTTGTTGTATATAATGTAAATATATATATATATATATATATATGAAATTTATAATATTATTATAAATTTTTAACAATTAAAACATATATACAATTTTACTTTCTATTTGTAGGACTTACAATAATTTCTCTCTTGTGTATAGTGGAAAACCATCTCACGAAGGGATGTGATATTTTCACTATCTCTTTAAAATTAAGATAAAGTGGAAAACATCATTTTATATATTTTATTAAGAATATAATTTTCTGATATTTATGTAATATTAATCATTCTACAAATTAATATATCATTGTATTATTCACCAAAAATATTATAATGGTGTTTATGTATATGCAGAAAACTACATTCATTGGGTGATGATGCACTATTTTAACCACCACACCAAATTGATGATATATATAAGAATATTTAATAAATTTTAATCCATATAATATATTAGTATCATTAAGAAAACATAAAAAAGTTATATTCTTATATTCAATAATGACCATTAAAAATGGAAATGCTACTCATGTGTACATTTGACCTCACATCTCTATGCCCATAACATTGTTCATTATTTAATATGCATTTATCGAGATTGGTTATAAAATTATTATTGATTTATAAATACGATAACTACATAATAATTATTATTCTAGAAATTTTTAATTAATTAACTATTTTTCCACGGTCTAAACACCGAATTTGTTTTGGTGTAATTATCTAAATGCCCTCAAAATGTGCTACATGGACTTGTCTAATTATGTTTTCAAATATATTATTATAATGAAATAAAATAAATAATTAAATTATAAGAGAATAAAAATGTAAAATTTTATTAAATAATAAAATAATTGTAATTATCATATAATGAAGGATTAAAAGTACACTATTATTATTTTTTGGAATCAAGGGAATGGATTTTCCCAAGTAGCTTTTTTATTTTTGTGAGAAATATGAAATATTTTAACCACTTATTTGTATTTTTTGGTTTACATACTAAAACCAATACATTAAATATCATTGAGAATTCATAAATAATGGTATTTAATGTTTTAAATTAAAATATTGCATCAAATTTAATTTAAAATAAATGTGAACATGTGTTAAAGAATTTAAAAACTCAATTTCATTTCATTGGGTTATATAACATATTCATTTTAATTGATATTATATTATCATGAATATAATTAATTGTTGTCATATTTTTGTATATACACATATTTAATGATTATTTAAAATTTATTAAGATAATAAATTCACTATTTATTTACCATTTCACTATTTGGATCATTTTGAGGTTCCTTATCACAATTTCCATTCACAGAAGTATATTATGATATTATGGACCAATATTAATTTATTTTGTCTATATACCACCCAATTGACATGATATATCATGAATATTTCTACAATAATTATATATAATGGTTTTTATTTTTATTCATTCATCAGAATTATGATTGAAACATTTCCAATGTTATAATGGGCATTCTAGTAAAAAAATTCATATTTTAATGATCTATATTTGATTATTTTCAAAAGTAATGTATTTTATTCACATATAGAGCATGAATAGAATTTAATACTATAAAAATTTCCCAGTTAATTTATCTTTTCACTATATTTGACCAATGTTATTTCCAAATAAAATGGTTTCATTTTTATATGTTCATTTTATTGATATTAAAATAATTTTTTAAAAGATAATCTATTTTAAATAATATGACATTATTTATCATTCCCATTCAAAGAAATTTTTCATTCAAATCCTTGATCTATAATTTTTTTTTAAATTTTATGATGGGTTTCTAATATCATTTGTAACGAATATTGTATTTTAAAAAAAATAAGTGGAATCATCTGTTATTTTTCAAAAAAATGCTAATTTGGATTTTATCAAAAAAACATACTTGAATTGTTCTTTCAACATGTACAATATAAAAATATTTTCCTAACATCATGATTATTATTTTCATGGACTGTTTATTAAATTTTTTGAATTTTATTTAAAATCAAAATTATTGTCAATATACTTTGTGATTTTATAATTTTTAAAATTAAATTTCAAAATAAAAATGTAATGTCATGACTGGTCCCACATGGCCTGTACCATGACTACCCCAAGAATTCCTTCCATAGGACAAGGGTTGGTGACTATAACCTGAAAGGAATATCCTGAAAATGTGAAGTCATTTCCTCAAAACTTTTATACTTACAGATAGATAACACTGCACACAAGTAAAACAAAATAGAAGAAGAAATGTAAAACCAAAATTAAAAAACCACCACTGAGTGTAAAAGTATGTATTGAATGTAAAGATGAAAGTATACAAGACAAACTAGAATAAAGGTAGAAGAAAAGGAAAAATAGCTCCTGATATCTTCCACAAAGGATCCTACCTAAAGGGTAGGTTTAGCTCTTCACTGTTGCTCTCCACGTCTACTGATCACCTCTGTGAACCGTCTGGTCCTGACCCCCTAACCTTAATCAATGTTTTACATTGTCTTCACAAAAAATAACAATGTGTGTTCGAAGCCCTTACAGGGGTGAGTATTACCATACCCAGTATAGACCCCGATACCCCCAGAGGTCTCCCAGAATTCCCCAAAAGAAAAAAGCACAATGCATAATCCCAATAAAAAACCACAAGTAAAGGCTCATATCAAACCAGGTATATATGTTAAAGAACCGGAATAATGATGATTAGTCATTAAGTTAGATAATCTTATTCTATTGAGATTCTTTTTATTCTATACTAGAAAAGGTCACTAGAGGTGCTGAATGAAAGAGGATCACTAGGTGCTGACTCACTTGGGATTGATAGGTGCTGAACCACACTGGATCACAAGGTGTTGACCCACAGAGGATTGATAGGTGCTGTCCGACACAGGATTTCTAGGTGCCGACCCACACTGGATAACAAGATACTAACCCACTGAGGAATTTTAGGAGCTCACCAACATAGGATCATTAGGTGATGACCCACAGAGGATCACCATGTGATGACCCATAGCAGATCAATAGGTTGAGATCCACCAAGGATGTCTATTCATTCATCACATCACAACCTTCCATTGGATTCCATCACTTCGTATTCTTGATTCTAGAGGATCTAATCCACAATCCATTGGCTATATTTTAACTACCACTAATTCTCACAAATAAATAACCCAATAAACCTCCACTATATATGGGTTCCTTCTGTAACAGACGGCATGTCAATGAGACACCCAGTCTGTAAGTTATAAGAATTTTAGTTCTAGGGATCTGTTTGATTCGAGTCTTATCAAACCCTTCCATAATCCAAAATTCCCCAATCCCTATGTGGAGTATTTAAAAATAACCACCTCATCCGAAGGGTTCTAGCGCCGTAGAAGGTTCGTCAAATGGACGTCTGGTTTCGGAGTTACACCCATTTATGCAAAACTGGGCTCAAAAAGAGGTTTTGCCCTGTCTATCCTTCTAGGCCGTTGGCTAGGCCCACTAGGTCGGGGGTCTGACCCACGAAATAGGAAGAGTGAAACCCACCAAACCATGGACCCACCTAGCCTGCTGGGTGGGCATAGCCCACCAGCAAGGCCCGGGTCCACTCCCCTCCCGAACGACCAAGTCGTTCGGGTATCATCAATCAGTGGGGCCTGTTGGCGCTGCTCAACATGGATGGTCCGCTGGAACGGTCACCTGTGGATCCCAATGAACATGGATCCTATCATCATCAGGGCCCAAATCCATGACCCTACACTGATATGTGCCTCCACAACGCACATCCCATCTCCCATGAGGTCGGCGCTGGCCGACCGCCACCATCATCCACCTAGGTGACTTCAGGTACTTCCACCTTCTTGCGGTCGATGGTTTCTGGTGCCACCATGCTGGTGTTGCTTCTGTGGGCCACTGAGAGGCTATATTGGTTCAATCACATAGCTTTCTACAGATACAGTCCTCCCAAGATGGCGCCTACACTTCGCAGGCCTCAGTATGACCTTGTCATCATATTTTCTGGTCTCACATGACGAACGCAACCAAAACTGAGATTTGGGGAGGTTCTGGACCTTTTTCATTCAGCCCGCGCCCTCTGCCTTATCATTATAACATGGAAGAAATTCAATCGTCATCATGAGTAGTACAATTATAAATCATATTAAATTGAACCCCTACCTCATACACGTTGGTAGATGGTAGATATGAGGAAGATTGGACCTCATTCATAGCGTGTTCGTTGGCATTCATCAATCTATGGATCTAATCCTCCATGACAAAGAATCTCTATTCTACATTGGAGGAAGTTGTTACCAAAACGTTGTCATAGGTTCCCTTCATTAGTTCAAAAGGCCCATGCCCATTAATTTTTTAAATAGATGAATATTGGAGTTTTACTAACCTCACAATTAATGAGGATCATTAATGAATTAAATTAAGGAACTCATTAATCACTTGATGGGTCAGTTACATAAGAAAGTGTAACTGACCATTAAATGGTCTGACAACCCAACATCCCTTCCACCATCTCTCATTTGTTACACAAAAATAAATAAAATAACTCATTCAGTTATATTAATATTTTTTTGTAATGTCAAAATATTATCTTTTTTGTCTAATTTTTTCCTAACAATGTTAATATTTACCTAAGAGAATCTCGACACTGCGCATGCAATGGTGTCTTAAAATTTTTAATTTGAGAAAAATTTTAAAAGATAGAAATCGCTGCTCGTACATTTACTAAACATACCATAAAAATGTTGAAAAATTATTAATAGTCACCCTCAACCCGCTACGGTCGAGGTTTGGATCTACCTTGGCGGAACACACTCCCACTAGCTCAACAGTAGTCTCATATTTTCAATCTAAGTTACTATTTTGGAGTTATTTCATATAACAATAAAATAATTATTACATAATTATTTTCATTACTCCCAAACAATAACTTCGTATGATGGCCCGTTCTAGCTAGGAATAGGATCTTCCGAAGGAAAGCATACCCTCCAAAGCATAGCAGTGGCTTCAAATTTTTAGTCCGAGTCACCATTCGTGTGTTATAAGAATTTGAAAAATAAAATAATTTTATCTAATTATATTATTTACGGTTTTTTAATTTTTGGGTTTTCTCAAATGGGTCAAGCACTAACAAAATATAAGTTGCGCCTCAGTTAAACCAACCATACTGAACACGAAGGGTCCCTCTAATTTATGATCTGGGATATTATTTGTGAGTCATTTCAATTCTTTTAGGAAAACTGCTCACGCAAGCTATTTAAAGCTTACTATTTTTGCTGATGGATCATTCCGGGCTCTCTGGGCCTTGGAATAATGTGCCACAAATTTTCACAGTCTCTATATAATCCCATATAATAAGAATAATATATGGAAATTATGGGTCTTTAAATCCTCCCCACCATAGGTAATTTCGTACCCAATACCCTTAATATATCTCGGAAAAAATGGGGGTACAGAGCATGTATTAGAGACTCCTGCTCCCATGTGCACTCCATAATGATCCAATGCTTCCACCAAAATCTCAATAGAGGAATCAACCACTAAATAAGGACCCCCACTTTTTGATCCTCTATCTCCATTGGGAAATCTATGATTGTCTCCCCATCATCAATGTCAGGCTCGCCCCAGTCAATAATGTGCGATAGATCATTCACATACATCCTCAGCTGTGACATATGGAAAACATTAGGCACATGGTGCATCTGTGGGGATATAGCTAGGCAGTATTCCATCACTCCTACATTTCTATGGATCTCGAAAGGTTAGATTATCCTCATAGATAGCATGAAGCCCTAGCCAAATCTCCGAATTCATAATTGGGGTGAGACCTATAGGAAGACATGGTCTCCCTCATCAAACACCAAGGGCCTCCACTACTTTCAGAATAAGTTTTATTCCATATTTGTGTAGTATTTATCTACTCCTAAATGGTCTGCACCATCTCAATGGTATCCCACAACATCTATGGACCTATAAGTGCTAACTCACCTGGGGTTGTCCATAACAGAAGTTATCTTCATGGTCACCCGTACAGAGCCTCAAAGAGTGACATGCCAATGGTGGAGTGATAACTATTATTGTATACGAACTCCACCAGGGGAAGGTGGTCCTCCAAACTATTTCCAAAATCAATGGTTCAAGCATGAAGTATGTCCTCAAGATACTGTGTGTTCTGTTCCGTCTGACCATAAATCTATAGACAAAAGGCGGTTCTGAAGGTTTACTGAGTCACTAACACCTCCTGTAATCCTTTCCGCAACCATTATGTAAAACGAGCTTCACGATCTGAGAAAATAGTCTATGGAACCCTGTGAAGTCGTAATCACTCCTATGTGTAGTGGAATCGCAGTCCGTCTACTGATCACTGCTCTTAGATGGGTAGGATGTGTGTCAACATGGTGAGCTGATCAACGATCACGTAGATGGAATTGTTTCCCATAGACATACGTGGTATCCCCGTCACAAACTCCAAGGAGACACAATCCCACTTCCATTTAGACACCTCAAATGGATGAGTCAAGCATGCTAGAACATGGTTCTTGGCATTCATTTGATAAAAAGTGAGGCTTATTGAAACAATCACTACTACTACTTTCATCATCACTGCCCACCGGTAATGACAACAGAGGTCCTCGTACATCATCGCCACACCAATATGTACCGTTATAAGGGATTTGTGGAACTCCCTCAACACATCCTCCCACAACATCACTGGTACCATGATGCATCTCTTAAGGAGGATGACATGCTCCACACCTTCAAAAAAATCCATCAGGAGTCTTCCTTGAGGATATCATAGCACATCGGGTCTCACAGTTAACATCCCCAAGTGTACCTCCCTGACCCACTGGATGAGTGGGGGAGTGACTGTCATAGACTGGAGATATGCCACTCCTTCACAATCGATGAAAGATGACTGCAACGCGACTAGCTACTCTATATCCTTATTCAGAAACTTTAAACGAGACCTCCTGCTGAGTGTGTTTACCATAATGTTCCCTTTCCTTGGAGTGTAGACTATCTCAAAGTCATAATCCTGGAGGAACATCATCCATCCGAATTGTTTCAGGTTTAGGTCCTTCTCTAGGAATATATACCTGAGACTCTTTTGATTGGAGTAGACAGTAAACCATTCTCCCAACTGTACTCTTAGCCCCTGGAGCTCCACATGATCTATCCAGTATACAGAAGTAGATATTGGTTCCATCTTTTGGTACATTCCAATGTAATAGTCTCTCACCCTATGGGGAGCAAATCCTGGAAACATCTTTTGAAACGATGTTCTTCAACACAACCACTACTATTAGGAAAAGGAAACTCAAAATTATTTCTTCCATGGGGGTATATATGGTCAACTCAAGAGTGATCTACTACACACTCCTATGCATGAGTTAATCCCACGCTGTCTAAGTTTCCATTATCACCGACCAAGGATAATCCCAATCCAACGTTTTAGATATACCACAATATTATTTCCTAAAACATTCAATATGGAAATGATCTTTGGATGACTAGTCCATACCAAAACTAACATCATAGGGGCTCGACGCTACCAACTATAGGTTCCAAACAAAACTCTTGCCTCTTGGGTCAAATAACAACATTGGAATAGGTGGGATTATCATGTGTCCTCCCATAGGTTTCTAAAGTTGTAAGGTTCAAGTCAAAAGTTTAACCAGAAAATCTAGGTCTTGAACAAGATTCATGTCAATAATTAATGATTAATAACTATTTCTATTAATACGATTGCTAGTAGGAGATACATACCATACCTTGATTTATTCATGGAGCCCTTGAGTCACACTCCTTGACCGAAAGAAGCTACTCCATTCCCCTGTCCTCCGACCCCATATGAATTGTGGGGACCATAATGGGTTGGCGGTTATAACATATCAAAATATACAACAACTCCTATTATGATACTACATCCCCTTCCATATCTAATGAAACACATATTCATATATCCCTATCAATTTGTCTTCCAGAATCATTATACACGTCTATGTCTCTAAGACGGATGTGGATTTCTTGCTTTCTCATTGCTAACATTCACTTGATATAAATTCCCATCCAAATAAAATTCAACCGCTAAAGTTATCTTTAGAAACCTAATATATGTAGGAATGAACTAAAGAATAGTTCTGGCTCAAATGTCCCTAAAAACTTCACTCCAGAGGTCCGATCCATTAAGCACTGGTCGTATCGTATTCATCGAGTACCTGGTATGGTCATCACATCTCGATGAATACTCAATTAATGACATCTCTTCCTTCCGAAGAGGTAGAAGATCATGGGAACATAAACCCATTATCTTTCTATGGTAATACAACCCCTTATTTGAGGAATGTTCTCAATCTCTAACAAGGGAAACGTTCACCTCATCTTAATATTTGGGCAATCTAAAACATGAAATCACCCTACTCAGCTACATAGAATGCTCACTGCCAGTACCACCATCTGATCTAATGGTTCCCTGGAAAGATGGAAACTTAGCCACCACCTCAATCCATTCCTTAGACACCCGTGATTCCAAATCGCCTCATAACCTGATGGGTATCTATCATCGAAACACCTCTAAGGAACTAAGTCTATATGTTTCCTCTACTAGAATCACATCTAGTAACTGCCAAACAACTAGAAATGGTATCACTGGGACACCGCCCGATGGTACCATCTATAGAAACTATCATTGTACTAAAGCCTCATCATACTGTGGACAATCCTCATAGTCACGCATTGGAATTCTAGTTGTTTTTATGAATAGAGACATCTTAAAAGAGAATCAAGATGAACCATGGTCAATAAGTAATACATGGTGAGTTGACTCTAAAGTGATCAATAGAAAAATAAAATTCAATACACAAGAAACTAATGTTTTCATGTACCGAGCCAAAAAACAGAATTTGGGGTTCTGCTATATTGATATGTCAGCCACCGCACCAAAATTGGATTCCCTATACTGAAATCTGATTTCAAGACACATAACACTATTACTCCATTGAAAACATATATTCTTAGTTCATCACATATAACCTACCACCCTTTGATACCACTTTGTCATGACTCATCTCCCAGGTCCCTTGCTATGACTACCCCATGCCCACCTTCCATAGGCAAGAGGTTGACGACTAGCATGTGAATGTATATCCTAGAAATAGGAAGGCATTTCCTAAAAACTAATATACTCACAGACATGGCACACTGAGCACAATTAAAACACAATGGAAGAACAAAGGTACAACATAAACTAAAAACCACCACTAATTGTAAATGCATGTACTGAAAGTAAAGGGGCTAATATACAAGGCTGACTAGAGAAAATGTACAAAAAAAGGAAAAACAACTCCTGAGATCGTGTTCCAATGATCTTACTTGAAGGGTGGTCACACCACATCTCTATAGCTCTCCATGTCAGCTGGTCACCTCTATGAACCATTTAGTCCTAACTCCCGAACCTCAATCAAATATTTCTGTCATCTGCACAATCCAAAAAAAGGTTCTGGCGAAGTCCATGTAGGAGTGAGTATCACAATACCCAAAAGGGACCCTGAGACCACTAAAGGCCTCCAAGAATTCCAAAAAGGAAAACCCACAAAGCATTATCCCAATCACAAATCACAAGTAAAGACATTGCTCAAAACATTTATACAACTTAAAGATCAACAATAAAGATGACTAATCATAAAGAAAGACCATCTTATTCAGTCAAGAGGCTTTTTCTGGTAGACAGAAATGGTCACTAGATGTGCTGACCCAAAGAGGATTGCTAGGTTCTGACCCACACTGGATTTCATGGTGCTGACCCACAATGGACCTCTAGGTGCTAACCCATCGAGGATCGCTAGGTGATGACCCAAACATGATCACTACATGCAGACCCACACATGATCATTAGGTGCTGACCCATAGAGGATAGCTAGCTGCTGACCCACATAGGATCTATAGGAGCTGACGAACATAGGATCGCTAGGTGCTGACCCATGGATGATCTCTAGGTGCTGAACCATGGAGGATTGCTATTCTTTAATCACATCACTACCTACCACTAGATTCCCATACAAAGTAAATTTGATTATAGAGGATCCACTCCATAAGCCGCCAGCAATATTTCAACTACCACAATGACCCACGAATAAGTAACCCAATGAACCTCAATGTCATTAGGGTTCCAACGCCATAGAATATGCATCAATTGGTCACCCAGTCTGTACGTTATATAAATTTCAGTGTTGGGGCCCAGTTGGATTCAAGTCCGATCCAACATTATCCAAAATCTAGGTGATGTATCTCAAAAGGGCCACTTCATCCTAAGTGATCAAGCACCGTATATGGTTCCTCAAACAGACATCTAGTTTTGGTGTTATTCCCATTGAAGGGAAACTGTGGCCAAAATGGTTATGAGCCCAGTTCAACCCAGTCAGACTGAACCTACTTGCTCGGAAAAAACTGAATAGGACTGCTAGGCCCATCTCGAAAGGGCTAGGCTTTGCACGATTCCACTGGGCCCAGTCTGGCCTACTAGGCTGCTTGCTAGCCCCATTGGGATGTGGGTCCT
Source organism: Viscum album (assembly GCA_963277665.1). Taxonomy (NCBI): domain Eukaryota; kingdom Viridiplantae; phylum Streptophyta; class Magnoliopsida; order Santalales; family Viscaceae; genus Viscum; species Viscum album. The sequence continues at coordinate 295,752,534 of OY728137.1, read as the reverse complement.
GCTCTGCCCACCTAGTCGAGTGCGGCAAGTTAGGCCGCAAAACCGCCTGGCCCACTTCCTAGGCATGGCTCGCAAGTTGGGTACATATCCACTCCCCTCCAGAATGACCAAGCCATTCAGTATTCAACAATCAGAGGCGCCGGTTGGCACCGCTCCACCAGACCGGTCTATAGGACAGGTCACCTACGGAACCTGCAGACCTTGGGTCCGCCCTATTCCATGGCCCTCCGATACTCCATAATTCTGCAGCGAGCCACCCACATAAAATGTGGCCGATAATGGCCAACCATCGCCTTCATCCACCGTTGTTATTTCTTGAACCCACACCTTCTCACGTTCTGTGGTTTCCAACTGCCGCCTTCTCTGATCGTCGGCGTCGGCATACTGGCGATGCTTTCGTGGGCCACAGGTGAAGCTATGGTGGTTTGATGTCGTTCTCTTCAGCTCTTATGGACCTCTTGAGATGGCTCCAACACTATGAAATCCTCATTTTCACCTTGCCGCCATATTTTCTGATTTCCCATGAAAAAACACAACCCAAATCGAGATCAACGGAGGGTATGTACCTTGTTCATTTGGCTTATGATCTCCGCGTTAGCATTATAACATAGAAGGTATTAAATCATCAACATGGTTAGAAGAATTATAAAACTCTTTGAATAAAACCCATACCACAAACACATTGGTAGACGGTCTGAATGAGGAAGACAGGTTCGTATTCGTACCGTGTTCATTGGCATTTATCGAACTCCGGATTGAATCCTCTAATGCATCCAAACTTTGTTCTATGTTGGATGAAGTCGTCATTGGCACTTAGTCAGATGTTCCCCACATGAGTGCACAATAACATTTCCCAATCTATGATATAATATATAATGAGAGGATTTTATCTCACTACACAATTAATGAGTTTCATTAATTAATTTAATTAAAGAACCCATTAATATCTCGATGGTGCGATAAGAAAAGTAAGTGTAACCGGACATTAAATGGTTTTACAACCCAGCGGCCCCGCCACCATCTCTCATCAGTGACAAAGAAAGAAATAAAATTACTCATTGATTTATTTTATTATTTTTTTTGTAAATTTCAAAAATTAATTATTTCATCTGCCTTTTTATGAACAAAGCTATTCTTTGCCTAAGCTAATCCAGACACTTCGAATCCAACGGTGTCCTCAGATATGAAATCTAAACACAAGTTCTAATTAAAGAAATTGTCGCTCACAGGTTTACAAAACATACCTTAAAATGGATAAAAAAGTATTAACAGTCACCATCCTTAGTGCCAGTCGAGGATATGATTTTTCAATGGGGAACATTCCCTCAAAATTTCAACGGTACCCTCAAATATCTAATTTAGGATACCATTTAGGAGGTTAAAATTTTATCAAATAAAATAATTTTTACTTAATTCCATTATTAATGGGAAAAACTAATTTTCACTATTGGCCTACGCCAGCCATGGTTAGGATCCACCTAAGAAATGCATACCCTCACGAGCTCAATGGTGTTCTATGAATTTTTATCCGAGTCATTGTTGAATACTTTTAAGTATTTGAAAAATAAAATAATTTTATTAAATAATTTTAGTTATGGTTATGAAATTTTTGGGTTTTCTCCCAGGAGGCCTGCACTGACTAAACTTAAATCTCCCCTAGGTTAAAGCTACCATCCTGACCGCAATGTTTCCCTCCTATTTTTGATCGGGGTACCCATTTAAGAGTTATTATACTATTTAATGAAAAATGAACAAGTACTCTATTTAATGTTTAATATATATTTTTTACTCATCATTCCGGGCATTCCAGTTCTTGGAATCATGTGACACCAATTTTTATAGTCTCTTAATAATCCCATATAATTAAATAAAACTATCGAAATTCCAAAATTTTAAATGTAATTTTTCCAATAAATGACTTAATGATGATTTAATGGTATTTCCATACATCATTTAAAAAAATATTAATTATTATCCATCATATATGTTAATTAATAATACCACCTTCCTTATTTATTTGGATAGATTATGTATGTTTAAAATATATTTGAATGGAACACGTTTCCCTTCCATTGGTTAATCATGCATCAAAGAGATTATTATGATACTACTTTTTTATGTTGGTTAATCATGTATCAAATATCTTATTATGGATCCCATTTAATTTCCATGGGTAAAATATGTTTCCAATATATTTTTTCTGGAACCCGTATCTTTTCAATGGTTAAATCAATTTTCAAATTGATTTTTGTATAACCCGTTTATTTTAAACAAGTTAATCATGCTTAAAAGATATTGTTAGGGAACTCATTTCATTCCACATGTTAATCAAGTTTCTATGAGATCAATATGGAACCAATTTTTTTATATTTGTTAATCATTTTATGAAATTTATAATGGGTTTTTTTATTATTATGATGAAATGAATGTTTTATGGACTTTATTCTTGTTTTTATTCCTAGAAATTGTTTTTAAAAAGGTCCTTCTATGACATCATCGGATGAGCCTATAATATGTTCTATGATGGGTGAACTGAGATTGTGTTCCAATGGATTTGGGATGGAATTCAACTGTATGGTAATTCTATTTGTGAGGGTTATATACGAGTTCTATGTGTGTTACTTGAAGATTATGATCCGTGATAGAAGTGTGATTTATCTATTCATTCAATGACTTTTTTGGGTTTCTAATGACCAATGTTTATATCACATGGATTAATATTATTGACTTTGTGGACAATTTCATTTATTAAATACATAGTCCTTGTTATCATGTTATATGATCAAGGTATTTATGTGTATGAATATACTCATTCTACTATCATACCCTATTATTACATCATCAGATCTTTATACACTTTAATTTATAGATTGGAAATTCCCTTATTAATGCATACGTTAACCCACATTTTTCATTTCAGGTCACCCTTCATATGTTACCATTTCAATGGTCATCAAGTATGATATTTAATGAATTTCTTGGAGAATTTTATTTTATGTATGATGTTGATGTATTAATATGGAATATGAATGGATGGGAGTAGTAGGAAATATACTATCTTGATTTCATGGGTAATGATTATATAACACTTCTCTAAATTCTTATAAATAACTACATGGTAATAGTCCTTGATAATTTTAGTGTTCCAATATTTTATTTTAATATTATATGTTTTGGATATAAAAATAATGGCCACCTTTATTGACATCAATGTTAGAATTGTAATGCTTATGATTTCAGCCTCATATCAAAAAGAGTGTGTTCTGAGAAATTATAGAGTTTATTAGAGGAGAGGATTACATTACATAAGAGATTATAATTTTTTTCATGTGAGGGATTATTAATATTTATAGATTACATTACATGTATAATGGTTAAAAAATATCAAAAGTTCAATGTTTTAGATAGCCATTTGATGTTTGAAATGATGAGATATTAAAATGATTAATAAAATTTTAAAGATATTTTATTATGTATAATTATATTTACATAATTGGATTATGATTATGTATGAATTTACCATTTTGGGGAATACTATTTATGGTATTTATAACCTTTATGGTTTTCTTGATCCTTGAAATTGACGTAAAAATGAGAATAAGGGTTTTCATATTGATTAATATGTGAAGGAAAAGTGATTTTGAGATAAAGAGATTAATGTTATTACAAAAGAAAATCACTATATTGTTAGAATTAATGGTGAAAAGTGTGATATAGCCTTTTAAGATAAAAGAGATATTAATGTTGATGTTATTTAGGAATTATTTAGTTTGAAAATTGTGTGTTACTATTTAATTTTGATGATTAAGGTGTTATTACATCATAAAATGGTTTACCAATTTTAGATAAAATATACCAAGTTCGAAACATTTTTTTGGTTAATTTATAAATATAAGAAGAATATATCAATTATCCAATTTGTTTATGTGTGGTCTATTCGACGATGACTTTATTTCTTCTCACATGAAAATTATTTTTGATAATAAATACAAATTTATTGGGTAAAAGGATGAGATTATTTTTGAAATTTATTAAAGGATTAAATTTAACATATCCTTTAATTATATATATATATTTATATTAATCAATATGATAATTAAATAATTCAAATATAAGAAATAGATCATTTATTATTTTTCTCCTACGACAACATTTATTTATGATACAAATTAACATTTTAATAACTCTTAGTGTTATTGTTTATCTTTTTTTAACTTTATATTGGCCACTCACATTATTTTGATCAATGATTTAATTCAATCTATATCATTATATGGTCATTATTATATTATTTTTCACTTACCACCTATTTCAACCTATTAAGAATTGTATCATGTTGTCTTTTATATGACCTATATACTTCCATCTACCCGATTTTAATAAGTTGATTTATAAACCATATTATGATGTTGTCTTTGGAAAAAATAATTTTCATTTCCCAACCTATGAATTATGGGAAATTGTTTAAAATTTGAGAATAAATTTAAATAGATTTAATCTATTTGAATCATTTAGGTTCACTGTAACTCCCCAAGCTTCCACGGTACGTTTCCCTTCGAATAATGCAATGGTGTGCATTGTACACAACTTCGAGATTCTAACACACCACAACCAATCAAACTAGCCATTATGAATAGTAATAACGACTTTTTGAAATTTTATAAATTCTATCTCTCAAAATGGACTTCATTTTTGGATACAGAATATCGAATTTATCCTAGGGTGAAATTTTGAAACTTTTCGGATAACACTTATATTTTGATGAATAGTGAAAATTAATAAATTTTAATTAAAAAAAACTTTTTAAATAAAAATAATTTATAATGATAAATTATATTATTGAGGGGTTTTAAAGTATAATTAGAATATATTTTTACCATCTTATCCAATGGTGTTCATTATAATTCATTTCACTTTGAAATTGGACCTAAACAATTGTCAATCTTTTGATATATATTGTTTCTTAAAAACACACTATTTGTTGTGACAGTAGGAAGTAATTATAAAATTAATTAATGAAACTTATATGTTTAGAATTTTTTAAAATAAACATTGTTTTTGAATTCGGAATATCAATTATAGCTTAGGGTGAAATTTTGGCACTGTTCTGAAATACTTCAATTTTTAATGAATAGTGAAATTACTAAGTGGTAGTTAAAAAAACTAAATTTTGCATAAAACTTAATATTACCACTTCTGTGAATGAAATTTCAAAGATCCAAGAGACACATTTAATATCAAGAAGTAAAATGTGGTTCAATGAGATGACAATAATTTTTGGTGAATAGTAACTTTTTACTTTTATTTACCACGGTTAAAAGTAAATAGGATAATTAAGGGTAAAAATGATATTAATATTACCCTAAAACATGTCCTAATTATATTTGACAAGTGTATATCTTCCAAAAACAACCTTAGGAATAAAATATTATCATTTAGGTCCTCTTAAATTAGATTAGGACATTTATTATTATTTAATTCAAAGAAGAGTTAAAAGAGTTAAAATCAAAGTTTATTTACTAAAACATTTTTAATATAGGGTTATACATAAGATAAATTCGATTGTAAATATTCATTAGAAAGATAATAAAATTTCCTAAATAATTATATTTTATTTAGAATTTTTAGACATTAAATAATTTATTATATGTATGACACAATGATGATGAAGTAATTACCATAATAGTTAAAAATTAAAATAATTGATATTATAAATACCCAAATAAATATAATTTAATACTTTTAATGAATTAAAATAATTTTATAGGATAATATGATATATTATTATTGATTTAATGGACTTTTGGTGAAGTAATAATTCTGTTATGAGTTTCAAAAAAATCAACTATTGAATAGTGTCAAAAATGACATAAAAGAGTTTTTAAAACAAATATTATATTATTAATTGATATTAAATTCATAAAAATCTAAGGTTCGGCCAAGAGACTTATATAAGGATAGGTATATCATTAATGGACCACTTGGGGGGTCTCTTGTATGTATATAGTATGTTTATTAACTATATAATATAAAAATACAAAGTGACATGGTAAATGTCAAACTAATTAACTAAGAGTTAAAACTAAATGATACGGTTAATATAGTAACCCAAACCTGTCTAAATTCTATTGGTTGAATAGTTTTCCACCTATATCAATCATAAAGATTTAATAATAAACTTTTGAGCCATTAGAAACCGAATATGAATTTATTATAAATTATTATATCTAGCTTTTCCAAAGGTGCCCCTCACCCCTCTTATAAAAGGGCACTCCTCCTTCTCATTTCATCACACCTTCAAAGCATTTTGGTTCGGTCAAAACCTGCCCAAATACTCTCTGAACTTCCCTCACTACAACCTAGAGGCCTTAGTTTGATCAGAAATCCAACCTACAGAGCCCTTTTGATCAAATCAAAAGGAAGAACCCGAAGAAGAGGTAATGTTTTCACCACCCCTTTTCAAGTTCCTTTATTCTTCCACTTCTTCTTTATTTGTTATTACCATTATAAAATAATAACTCCAGTATCTTATATATACTGTGATGTTATTAAAAATATGGTACAACCATATTCAGTATTCTATCCACCCTTGGAATAACATGTCACAATACGTGCGTACGTATGGCTTACCGTCTCCACGTTGTGGTGTAATTGTTATTCAATATAATATTATTTGTGTGGGTATAATAATGATGTGTAACTCATTTAAATAATAAATATAACATGATAATGATTCTGTATATATGATATACCATCCAATTATATATTATTTTAATATCAAAAGAATGATATTGTCACTCGTGCGTACGTACGGACTACCGTCTCCACGAACGCAATGAGATTCGTTATCCATCATATCCATTCAAGTATAATTATCATTTGATGATTTAAAAATAATATCATTCTGGATATGAATAAGATACAACCTATCCATGACAAACATGGATTACATAACAAAACATATAAAATAAAACGAGTAAGTTAACACCCGAAACAATGATAATTCTAAGATATTATTAACAATGCAATGTTAAAAGATCATATATGATATCATATTAATGTATATGATTCATAAATAATTTAATAACAATTATTTCAAAATTATACAGGAGGTTAACCTACCCCCAACCAAGGAAAATTAAAAGGTAAGGGGTTTCTTATCTCACTTTTAATTCCGTGAGAATTCCATTGTTCACCACTTATTTATTACATGTGGTGTGTATACTGCCCATGTTTGTATTTATTGTGTAATATACTTTAATTCATGTATATTTACATCATCATTGTATGATACTTCTTTCATGGGTGTATGTTTTGTATGTTACCAAATCAATAAGGGAATTTGAAATTTCAATTTTGATTTATTCGGCTTTACGCAAACTTTGGTGATTATTTTACTCCGAGATTATGTGTGGAATAAATATTCATTTTCTTTTGTCATAATTACCACTCCCCTTTTCTGTGGATATACTTTTGATACACATAATCACTCAATTGATAATTTATCAAGTCATCGATATGAATTTGATAAGAGTAATTTTAACTCACTCCCCATTTGTTGAGTAAAACATCCAATTCATTGGTGTTGTTTTTATAAGATTATGTGTGAATATCCTTTGATTGATTTACACTAAATATCCAATCATATTTAGTGTATTTATATTTTTCACACATAACTATGTCGCTGATTTATCCTTAACCTAAGGATATGGCCTTTATGGGATATTTCATCTCAATTTACATTCCATTGAGACTTCTTTGTTGTTATACACCAAATCCCTTTTATGTGGTGTACATAATGTACTTTGACTTAGTATATAATGAATTCCTTTATTATCATGATATTAAAATGTTTTTATTTCCTCAATTATTTGTATTCAAGTGTCTCTCTTCTGGTTATAAACTCTAATTAAAATACCATTTTTAAATGTTTTAAAGACTTATTCTTGTAAATCTTTCTCATTAATGTCCATGTTTTAAAAAATGGTTTTAAGTATTTATTTATATGGACATTAAAGATTTAAAATTAAAACTCCTTTTAAAAGTTTCAAAGTGGTATGAGACACTTTGATTCAAAAATCAATTTTTAAATGGCTTCTTGAAAAATAGTGTGACTTTTAAATGATTTCAAGAAAAAGGGGGATATTTCTCTCAAATAGTTTTGATGATTATTTTCATCTATGTCAACATCCTTCATTATTATCGATTGAGGTTAATGTGATACAATAAAATCATCTATATTGTATCAAATGAGTTATTTATGACTGTGGATGTGCTATTTTTATACCATTCATGGTTTGTAGTTAATGTATTGATATTTCGTATGCTAGTTTTAATACGAATTTTTATGTTATGTTTAAACCTGTTAATATGAGGAATGAATTGGACTTAATAAGTGATTGGTGGAGCCCGCTATAGCTCCTCGATGCATCGGTAGGTCTCATGAGACAAACTAGTGTCTTGTCACAAGGCCTTGGAAAAATATTATTTGTAGTCTTGGCACGAGGCCTTGGCTATGTGGTTATGATAGTCTGGCATTATGCATTTCATCATTATGAAAGTGGTTATTGAAATTTCATGTGATCATTCGACTAGTAGAATATCCATGTGAGTAAGTAAATGTCATTATTTTATTTTATCTTTTCCATTTTATGTTGAAGTTCAAGTTTAAAAGGCTTTTGTTTTAGTTATAAACTGCCTTAAGTGTTTATACTTATCTATGAAAGCTTCTTCTATAATGTTATCCTTACTAAGCATCTGAGCTCACCCCTTTCAATGTTTTATTTTTCCCAGGATTATGAAGAAGTAATTTATGAATGACTTGTAGGGATAGTATGAGGGGATATGAAGACAAGATGTTGTGGTAGTTTTTTTACCTTATGATGTAATGTAAGACTTATGAATATATCTAGTGTTTCCAAGACTACTAAACTAATCGGTCTTTCGAGACTTGATCCTTTGTGATCATTCCAATGTTATGTAATAATGCACCGACTCTGGGTATCTAGGGTCTGGGCGTTACATTCACCCAACCCATATATTTTTCTGTTTAATAGTGTAATCCAAACACAACAAATAACATATGCGACTGAAGAAATATATAACTATTATATCATAAAATTTAGGATTTAATTTAGGAGTAAAAGTATTCATTTCATTGAATATATACATATATATATACATCATAAAAACATAAAAACAATTGATAAATTATTAGTAAAAAAATAAACATTCAGTAATGTGATTTTATTCTTCAACAATATGTTTTCCTCAAAAATGGATTTCATTTATTTTCATGGAATATATAAATTTAAATTTTTGTAACATTTGGAATTTTTTTTGATAAAAATAATATCATTTATGAAATTATAAATTTGAAATTTAATTTGGTTGAAAATTTTAATTTTTTTACCAAATACTTATTTTTTATGTGAATAATTAAATGTACATTTTTTTTTCAAAAATAACATTTCATTTAAAAAATTAAGTGATTCCAAAGTCATATTTGGTTATTAATATGATTTAAGTTAACATAAGTATTGTTTAGTAAAATTTAATCATCATAATTAAAATTTAATCACCCCCATTATTTTTTAATATTGCTTATGTTCATTTTTATGTTTAAACATAGTATTTTCTGAGAAATATATTTAAAAGGATAATGTTTAAATTTTTTAATTAATTAAGATAATATATATTTATTAATTTGGAAGAATAAATTTACATATTATATATAAATAAATATTAATGTAAATCCATGAAACACCAATTTTTATCATTGAGAAAATATAAAATAGTATTTTTATGGTAAATACACTCATTGAAAACATGATTTTTCCTCACATGTACATGTTATTTTAATTTAATTTTTATAATTATATATGGTAAATTTAGTAAAATGTATTCGATATTTAGAGTAAAAATTAATTATATATTTTTATAAGATATCTATAATTTACAACTAAATTAGTAATAAATCATGAAAAAATTAATTACGTCGTTATAGAAAAAATTGGTTTAGAGGTCGCTTAAACTAAGATGATAAATATAAAATTTGACATAAAAAAATTATAAAATATATTTACAGGAAATATATAATCTATAAAGAATAATTGTTTCATGAATAATAAATTTTCACTAATTTCTAATTTTAATAAATTTTTACACATTTAAAATCTAAATAATTAAAGTTGTTCCGGTCAGCTATCTTATAAATGGCCACCCCCTCTCCACTCCACAACAAAAATGAAAATCCCATTAATCCATCCTATATATGACAAATAAAAACCCTAATTACCTCATCTTATCCTATATAATATAACTTTGACAGTATGTAAACTATAAATCTATTTCCTATATTCCAAATTACACTACATGAATTAATGGTAATGATCTTCACCGAGAATCTTTATTTTATCCCCCTGCCTTGTTCAATAGTTTATAAAACACGATTATATACTAACATATGTATCTTACATATACTGAGATATTATTTAGTTATTAGAATAACTTAAATTCTTCTAATCTTCAATCAAGTATGATACAAAATCATCATTCGTCTTAACATCATACTACCGCCTCAAAAATAGATTTCATTTTATACTCTATTACCATATATCATTATTTTGTATGAAGATTGTTATAAAATATATATATTTATATATTTAAATATTTATATATGATTTTAATAATATAAAAATACAACTCTATAAATTTTATCATTTATTACTTTTTTATTTTCACTTCCATAAGTGATATGATATGGTCTCTTATATGTACAATTTAGTCCTTCCCCATAATGTGATATTATTCATTTTTCACTAACACATTACATTGATGTTAATAAGGATAAAATCATTGATTTTTTATAAAAAAAATGACGAGTTTTAAGAAATATTTATTCTTTTAAAAGATAATATATACTTTTATTTAAAAAAATCATAATATGGCTCGTGTACATGTAGACAACCACCTTCACAATGTGATGTTACATTCATTTCATCCCACATAACATGTATGATATATAGTAGTATTTTAAAAAAATTATACTGTATATATTAATTTATTATCACTATTTAATGAAATAATATTACATTAAATCATTCCATAATGATCATTGATAAATGGAAACATTACTCATGAATATGTACGATGTAGCATTCCATGATCATAACATTGATCAATTTTAATTACAAATTTTCATGATATTTTTGAATGTATAATTTATTATTAAATTTTATATATTTTTAATGATTATAATACGGTGTTTTTTACTTAATTACCTTTTTATCCATGGTCAACGCCAAAAAAAATGTTTGAATCAATGAAATGAACATAAAAACAAATAAAAATGGACTTAACTAGTAATGTATTCAAACATGTCATTATAATGAAATAAAATAAATAATTTATGTATAACAAATTATAATTGAAATGGTCATATGAAATAATGTAATTATTATATGATTAATAAAAGGAATTTAAATGGAATTCATGGAATATTTGGACACTAGGTAAGGTTTTTTTTTCATCTCACTTTTTATCTCTATGATAAATATCAGATAACCAAAAATAAGTAATATTTTGTTATGTATATTTTACCAATTTTCATGTAATATCATTTATCCTCCATTAATTATCATCATTTTTTAATATTTAATCATTACATGACATTAGATTTTAAATGATTATTACAATGTTTTAAGGATTTTTATAACTGAATTTCTTTTTATTTGTTTGTATTAATTATTCATTGTCTTTGATATTCAATGAATACATTTTTAATTAACTTTACTACATAATATCTTATTTCAATTTATTTAATGTTATTTTAAATTTGATACATTTAATTTATTAATGGGTTAAATCTCACATAATCAATATGATCACTATTAGGGACATCATCTTAATTTCTTTTCATTGAGGAACATTTTGATGTTATGACTTGATATTATTTTATGTCGTGTATAAAATTCACCATTTCAATGATAGATCATTATTTCCTACAATCTAATGATATATGCGGACATTTTAGTTTATATTCATTCTTATATTTTATGATGAAAACATTTTCATCCTGATAATGGAATTATTTTAAAAAATATCATCATTAAATTTTTTTATGACTATTATGAAATAGAATGAATTTTTTTATCATATAGAAATTTAATATAATTTGACATCATCATAAAAAAACTATTATTTTGTGTTTATATTATATGTTACGATGGTTATTTTAAAATAATATTTTTTCCTTTTTATGTAGACAATTTCTAGATTATTTAATGATATTTTACAAAGAATATTATTTTAGAAAATCTGACATCATTTACCTCTTCTATCGAATAATATATTTCTTTCATTATCATTATTTTCTAAAATTGATTTCAAAAAGATATTACAATGAATTTTATGTTCTTTTTTTCGTAAAAATTATATTTTAAAAAATATCTTAATATAATTGTTCTTTTGGTTCTCCAAGATATTCCATTTAGGATTTTAATGAAAATATGAATGAAATATTAATTGTAACATGTATAAAAGTAAAACATTTTCATGACGTCAAGGTAATTTTTTTTATTCCTTCTTTATATGTTATCATGGTTATTTTAAATGAAAAATAATTTCAAAATATTTTATGGATTTTTATTGTTTTTAAAGAGTGAATTAAAAATTAAAAATTTTATTTTCTTCCAAAATTTTAATGATCTTTTATTTTTATCTCACTTAATTAATTTCAAAATACTCATTTTTTACTAATAATATGTTTGGGGTATTTTTTAATGAAACCTTCCTCATTCATTCTTTATGTGGATTATGATCAATTAAATTATATTTTTGTGAATATGTTTCCTTTCAATGGGTTAATATTTATTCAAATATATTATTATTGAATCTATTTATTTTCCATGGAATAATAATATTTAAAGATGTTATTTTGGAACATATTTCTTTTACATAGGTTAATACGATTTTGAAAATATAATAATGGAATATTTTTTATTTATAGAGGTTAATCTCACTTTAATGAAATTATTTTAGAACCCATTTTTTGAATGGTTATTAATGTTTCAATGGAATAATATTGGGAGATGATTCTTTTCCCTGGGTTAATAATATTTCAATGATGTTATCATGGACCCATTTATCTTCAATTGTTTAATGAATACGTGTAAGGAATAATGGAATTTTTTATGAGTTTTGTGGTGAAATAAAACCTCTATGTGCTTTATTTAAGTTATAGTTCCAATAAATTACGTATACGATGGGTGTTCCTAGATAAAGTTTAGTGATTCCCATATAGATTATTTGATTCATGAACAAATATAAAACTATAATTCCTTGGGTATGTAAGTAGAATATATGGGTTTTTAATTTATATGGGTTTCATTATGGTTTGGTAAGTGTTTTATGAATTGATCATTCATGATACCAATATGTTTTTTCTATTCATTCTATGGGATTATAATGTTTATATTGATCAAGATTGATATCACATTGATGGTGATTTTTTATTTGATAATTATTGAATTTATTGAAGACTTATAAAATATTTTCATGTTTCAGTATATAGGTATTTATGTGTATGAGTGTTTTCAGGATATTCTCATTCACTCTCATTACGTCATCATACCCTTTTGTGATTCATATACTCTATAGTAACAATAAATTTTTAATTCATATGTTTACCATTACTAATCATTTATGCTCAAGAATATTATATTTCATTTTCTATAGGGTATATTTTATTTTATTTAATGAGCTACATATATTATTGTTTCATAATGATTATTTAAATTACTTAATATTGAATATGAAAATCTAGGTATACTGATAATGATACTCTCTTACAATCATGGGGTTTACTTATATATGTGTTTATTCTATTTATCTAAATCTATAAACCCGAATGTTCATTGATATTATAAGTGAATCAATTTTTGGTGTTGATATTTTATGTCTTGGTTTGTGAAAATTATTTCACATCGATTTGTGTCATAGTTTGAAATGTAATGTTTTTGATTTTAGCATCATATACATGAGTGTTGGTATGAGGCTCTTATAATAAATCTCCCAGCCTGCAAATTAAAAAATCAATAAATTTATACTATCTGGATTATATAAACTCAATAAACCCCACCCATTATACATATTAAATTTTTTTTACTATGAAATATAAAATGAGGAGCAATTATATTCTAATTTTCCTTCTCTAATCGAATTAAAATGAATCAATAATTTGTAGGTGTCATTAAATTATAAATTAAATAAAAAAACAAAAACCGTGAACCCTATAATTAGCGGAGTAAAAGGATATATAATTCATAACATTTACCCCATTTTAACATCAATTTCATTAGATTATTTTTCTTTCTTCATGGAACTTCATTCAATAAGAAGGTTCCTTTAAATGGTATTTATTTAACTCAAAAATTTCAATTATATTATACAATATTATACACGTAAAAAGTTATGAGGATCCAAAAAACCTTATCTTATTAACAAATATCACTACATTACTTCGCTTTGTAACCAGTGGAAATTATAATGATTATGATGCCACAAAATATATAAAATCTAAAATTGTAAAATATGGATTCCAAAAATCTAGAAGAATCATCGCTCCGACTACCAATACTTTAAAAATGAAAAAATAATAAAACAATAAACATAATTTTAAATGAAACTATTAAATTTGTATTAATTTGTATTAAATATTAGTGTAATTAATGAAGTTATATTTATAAGGAGAAATGTGACCATTTTAATAGTAATATAAACATTCTAAAATAAAACCATTGGCCTATTTGAATTTTTGGAAGAAGATCCATTAGTAATAACTTCACAGTAATTATCATCATCTTTAATAAGTGATGATAAATAATTTTTGTTGTAAAAAAGGAGAAACAATTTCAATAAGTAGTAGATTAATTCTATTAAAAGAATGTATATCCAGACTAAGGAAGATGTTTTCATCATTGGGGTTCAGCATTGGTAAATACCAAAATGATATTCAACATGAGATTTTTTAATCAAATTCCCATTCAGAGAAGTTCACATTAGAGTATATTACCACTCAAGGAATGTAAGTCGAGTAACCCCGTGAATCTACCAAAAATGCATATCCTTACCTTAGTGTGTTCATGTGTAGAATAAGGGATTGCATGTCTATGAATTATGCAACATTATGAAATTTTATATAGAAACACTATATTAGATAGAGTACAAGATACGCCACATGAAGATTAAAGGAATTAAAAAATTTTATTATTTAAATGTAGTTGGCCGGACTTAGCCATTAAATTAGAGGGTATAAATAAAAATAAAAAATTTAGGAACGAAATATAATTGAATAAATGAATATGAATATATAGGTAATTAGTTAGAAAAAAAATTCATACTTTTTTAAAGTCATTTTATTCAATAAAAAAAGTCTTAAAAAATTAATTTTTACTGATATTTATGGGTACTTATTAATATATCAAAATTTTAAAAAATATATTTTTCAAAAATAATTTTATATTTTATTTAGAATGTGAAAATAATATTAGGATATTATTTTTCTTATATTATGATAATATTAATTTGTTAATGAATATAGAAAAATAATGGTTTTATTAGGAAACTATATTTTATTTACATGGTAAAATTCAGTACTGGATTAGTTTTAAAATTTCATTAATTCATATTAAATTAATACAATCTAATAATGGTTTTATATGTACTTTATACATTAATTTGGTATATAAAATTATATATTTAATAATGGAATTTTTCCAAAAAAGGATTTTGTTGCATTTTTATGAGTTAATAATATATAAATTTAGAAACAACTACGATTTGACATTTGAAAATGTATTCCATTTTTTTAATAAATTTTTACACTATTGAAAATGGGTCCCTTTAAATATTTATTGATATCAACACGTGACTTAACAATTTTTTATTAACACAAATAATGGTAAATTGTGTAATTTAGTGGAAAAATATGATAAATACTATAAAATTACCTAAAAAAAGTCCCAATATTATATAATGAGTATGTTTCCAAAACAATAATCAATAAGTAGAATTTATGATACTTTTGAGCCACATGTTTGACATTATGTCACTTAATATATTTTATTTTATGAAAAGTCAAACTTGTCACACATCTTGTTAAAAAGAATTACATTTTTAATTTGTGGCCATATAGAATAACAGTTTGACAATATTTAATAATTTTAAATATAAAATATATCTATTCAGGATGGTAATTTATTTTTTAATTTTTTGGGATGCAATTTTTTTCTTAAATACCTACACAACTATGATGAAATAATTCATTAATAAATGGAAAAATAAAATAAATAATATTAAAAATAATAAATGAAATTTAATTTGAGATAATTAATATGATAAATTGATAATATAAATTCAATTTACATGTGTATGTTAAATAATATTATTAAATATACTTAATTTCCTGATTCTTTTACAGTCAACAGAGTTAATAATATCAAATTTTAAAAAAAATTATATTATATGGAATCAATATTTTAATAATGAATAGAAAAAATTATAATATTAAAAATTGCGGGATAATATATTGTCTAAAATATCGTCACATATGAATGTATAGGCCATTTATAAGTCTTCATATCTAGTAGAGTCTAATAATATTTTTATATTTTGATAAATTCGAAGTGCACCCCACCCTTATAAAAGGGAACCCTTTTTCATAATTCCTCATACATGAAAACAATATTTTATCATATATTATCTACATAAATACCATACTAGAAACCATCCCCAAAATCACGAGGAATTATTTTATGATGAAAACTATCCTAAGTAGTCTTAATGTGTTATGTAAAAGAGTTTTCCTTATGAATAGGTACCATTTTAATCTAAGTATTCTGTATTTTTTATTCATCCATATCACTCAAACATTCCACAAATATGATAAAACAATAATCACAGAATTCCCCCAATACCATGTTTTTATTATTACAGTAGCATGACCTATATAAATATCCACATTCATAAAATGGGATATTAATTAATCATTCATATGTGTAGTAGACTACATCCTCACGAACTGATACATTCTTTTTCCCTCACAATATCAAATGACCAATTATAATGATTGAATTAAATTTCATATATTGTATTTTACATATTTATCATTTTTTAAGTATATTATATAATTTTAATTGTTACTTTTCCATGAACATAAATATTATAACATTGTTCCTATGTATGTGTAAATTATTCCCTCCATAAAGAGATGTGATTAATTTTCCATGTCCACAGAACATTGATTATAAATATTATTTCATAAATATGTAAAATGATATTAATTCTATTATTATTATTATTTTGTAATGATAACATTATTATTTAATTTTTTCATTACGATCATTGAAATTTGAAAATGTAACTCATGAATACATATGACATACCATCACCATGATTTTATCAAAGTTCATTTTTTTATTACCTGATTGAATGCATGGATTTAAAAGTATAATTTTTGTATTAATGTGATAATTATTTCTTATATTGTATTTTGGAGTTGAGAGAATAATTTCCACTATGACTGCATACATCACACCAAATTCATTTTGGAATCATATACCTAATAGCATCAAAACAATTGATATGAACATAAATAATGAAATAATAGTTAGTCCATTATTATAACTGAGATAATGAAAATATAAACATGAAAAAGGTTCAAATGAGAATAAATAATTACACTATTTTTATTTTTTTATTATAAATAACATGTGTGATGATATATATTCATGTTAATGGATTGTTTAACTATGAAAAACCATTTTAAATTCATTAAAAATTTATTTCCTAAATTCTTGTCGTTAAGGTACATGTTTTTTAAAGTATTTTTTTAAAAATTTATTTGTAATTATTTTATTTTTTTGAAATATTTATTATAAAATTTCTATTTTTTAAAAAAATGTGAACTTTTTATGTTTAAAAAAAAGAAAATTTATTTTCAAAACACTCTCTTAATGTTGTTTTTTATTATTTTTATAAAGGTTAAAAAGAAATATTTTTTTAACAAATAATATTTACTAAATTTGTTATTTTCCAAAAAAAATTAATTATTTAATGTTTTTCATATGTTCATTTTGTTGATAGACCTATCATAAATGGAAAAGTTTCATTATTATATAATGAAAAAATTTACAATAGTCTAAAATGTGTCTTTTAAAAAAATCACAATAGCAAAAAATAAAATATTTCAGCAGAAACCTCATTTATTCAAATCATTTAACTAATATCCACTCCCTTTTTTCCAATCCATATATTAAATGATTTTCTTCAAAAAGATTATATGTTATTATGTAATTCATAGTGTATTGATATTCCAAGATATTTATCAACATCATAGTATGGTTCCATGATAAATGAAATATGTCATTTCAAATTTCATGCACCGAAGTGGCCAAGTAACACTCTATCCAAATATTAAATAATCTAATATTTTGAGCTACACTAAACACTTTAATGTTCCCAATAATTTATGCATCCATATTAGTGGTAGACCCACATGGTCCGTGAAGACATCCCATAGTTATGCCTCTATGATCTTTGACGATGGAACCATACCTAGCAGGAGTTGAATATCATTTGGATGAACCAATCGTACTTCCTTGAATACATTTTGATAAAGGAAATACAAAAAATAAGACAAATTTACCATTTAAAGGGTATTAATTACCTAAAAGTTTTAATCATTTTTGAATGCTACATTCATTTTTAGAGTTTCATCCATGTAAATATTGAAAATAATTTTCCGTTTTTACAACATTAAGAATTTGTGAAATAATAGATATATGATATGACAAATCTCCAAAATGGATTATCTTGTATTGGCTATTACATATAAGTTGAGGAATCTCCATATAGGCTACATGTAGTAGTATTTTTTCATGATGTAAAATATCTAATGGAAAATAGGTTGTGAAGTGATCATAAATAATAAAACATTGAGGTAACCATATCATGAATAATTAATTCATAGTAGTCCACAAGGAAGAGGTTGTAATGAAGCCTAAAAAGAAATGATCAGTTTTATCTTGGTTTTAATTACATAAATAATATTGATTAAAAACTACTTATATTAGATGGTAAAATATTATCTATTGGTACAGTTGAATGAAAAAGACTACCCGTAAGAGTAAAATAGGAAACAATATTCCAAGGTTTGTTGATGGTAAGTATAAATTTTTATTTATTTTCAATACTAGCTGTATTATAAAAGGGTTATGACTAAAACAACCCTGTAAATTTTTTTTCAAATTAAAATGTCATCACCAAAATTAAAAT
Source organism: Viscum album (assembly GCA_963277665.1). Lineage (NCBI taxonomy): Eukaryota > Viridiplantae > Streptophyta > Magnoliopsida > Santalales > Viscaceae > Viscum > Viscum album. The sequence continues at coordinate 295,733,199 of OY728137.1, read as the reverse complement.
TATAGTTTAAGACCATTTCTTTGATCTCTATAGGACAATGAAAAAGAAAATTCAAGCTGATATTGAGTAATATTTTTATTATAAAAAGTCATATATTAGGATGAAATTTTTTTTTTGGATTTGTGTTCTAAACCAATTATCCATCTATAAATTATTATAATAATGAGTGATGACATTCCAATGAGATTCATCCATGATATATAAGTATAAATTCATAATGGCTGGAAAATTGGTGGATTAAATATAATTGTTATCTCCAACATTATGTTTAAAAATAAATATATTGTTTGAAAGTTAATACCAAAATATTTTCAATTAATAAGTCTCCACATTAGTCTAGCTTGTAAATCATGATTGATTTTCTTGTGATTTTTAATTCATACCCTTCCAAATTCAATAATTGAGAAAAAAATTTCCATTTGAGAGTTGAAATTTTATTTTGGATAATGCTTCCACTCCAAATTTAATTAATAAAATTGGTTGTATTAATTTTAATCAGAGAACCTCTATATTTTTAATCCATGATCGAATAAATAAATTCAATCTCTAACAAGAGATATGTGACCATCCATTGATAAAAATTTTCCTTTACAAGAAGATAATTAGTTCCCAAGTTAACGTACAATATGAGAAAAATAACCATCCTGGGGCTTACCGAAAAACCTAGGATCGCAAAGGTGAGTAAAAGGAATTTTTTTCCATTATTCCATGTTCATTGAATATTTTTTTTTCTTATGGTAATTATTTTACCCAAGTAATTAAAATATTTCTCCCAACTAATTTTATATCCAGAAACCATCACATAATAGAGGAGAGTATCTTTTAAAATTTACAATATTTATTTTATCAACGTGGATAAAAATAATTATTAAAAAGTAAAAAAAATATGAGTAGGAGGAATAAGGCCACTTAAATATAAATTATAATCGAACTTATTCTATGTCACCAATCTTAGATACAATATACATAAGTAATCTTCTATAATATAGAAGGTAATACATAAAATGACATATCCATTCCTAAAATAATATTTATATGTGACTTTTCCATGAGGGGATTCATTTATCCAAATAGAAATGTGGACAGAACCCAAAATTGGTTGAATGAAAATAAAAATACACTATTAAAACCAATCATAGATAAATCACTAAAGATAAATTTCTTAAAAGTGTGTCAAATGATATTTTAACATCTAATTTGATATAAATATTAACATCTCTAGTAGGATTCTCATGGGGGATAAAACATTCATTAGTCATGCAAAGATAGTCTAGTATGTTCATACCTTTTTGAAACTAAATTGATGTAAAGAAATAATATTGTTTTCAACATCAGTAGAGCATGTATGATAGAATCCTTCAAATAATTTTGTATATTTTGTTAATAAAAGAAACATTTCTAAAGAGGTGTATTTCATTAGCATTATAATTTTTTGGGATGTGGTCCATGAATTGAGAATTAATTAATTTCAAATGAAGAACATTTCATAATTAATTTATACCCAATATACAAACATCAATACAAATAGTGACCCAAATTTTTTTGAAAAATAATTTGTGAAATAATAAATCCCTATTGAGCATCTAGAGTTCATAATAGAAAGGGCTTCCTTAATTTCCGAAGAAAATGAAATGTTAGAGAGAATATGTTTTTCTTCTTGGGTAACATGTTTCGGTATGGTGTATTATATAGGCAGGTTGGAATTATTAGATGCACAAAAATTTCACATAAAATACGAGATAGAATGTGATTAATGATCATTCTTATTACCAAAGAATATTTTATTTTTTAGAATGAACGACTTGAGGTTTATTAATTTTCCTTACTCTTGAACGAGATTTAATGATTTCAATATCTAATTTTAGGCCTTTTATCTAGGTGACATTATATGTTTCCTTATTAATTAACCCTTTTAGATTAAGAAACACATTTATATCATAAGTAAACTTTTTTCATATTAAAAAGTAGCTGAAAAATCCAAGCTAGTGTTTTCCTCCATGATTGTAATAATAATGTATTTAAGATATGATATTTTTTCATCAAAGTGAGTAAGGAAATTTTTACTCAATGAATTTTCATAGTTCATAAGGATTTTATGTTTTAATACATTGAATATAGAGTCATCTTTAAAATTTTAGGTTCTACATGTTTCATTAATGAGTAGTTTTCCTTTTTGGGGGAGTATTCCATGAATTATTAAATATAAAGGCAAAATGTGGTCTGTAAATAATAGAAATCAAATTATGCATATTGGGGTGTTGATTATTGTTTATCTAGTATGAGTGGAGAAAGAAAAAAAGGACCATAAAATGGTGAATTATTAATTAATAAACTATTTTCCCAATTTTCTAGCAATAATAGTGTTAAGATTTATTTTATAACTTTTAATGTATGATAAAAAAAATTAGATATTTCATGGAGATGGCTGTTCCCAATAAAGAAGTTTAATTCTATGGATGAGGTAGAATAAAAAAATATATTATAAATTTATCAATAATAATGATAGAATTATGATACCCCATGAGAATCCATGAGAATATTATATTTCTACTATTATACAATATCATTTATCAATATTTTTATCAGTCTTGATATCTATTAAGGGCACAATTTTTTGGGAAACATTGTAAAATCACTTCATACATAAAATGTAAAGATATATTCTACTAAGATGGTATAAGGAAATAGATTCCATATAACCAAGTATGATAAAGAGACCAAATTCAATTGGTATTAATGCTGGAAAAATTAGTTACAACCAGCTAATAACCCAAAAAATCAACAAATCAAATTTTTTTGTAGAAACATTGTTTTGGTTCAAGAATACCCAAACTACCAGGTCATTGTTTTTTCATAAATATAAATAGATCAATACTATTTTTGGTGTTAGATATCCCCTAAAAATTATAAAATAGAGTTATAATTTTAATAATTTTTTGGTGGAAGGATCTCCTTTATCATATCACTCAAATGTTGTTTTCTTATAGATTTACTCGTAGAAATTATTTTTATCTAAATTTTTGGTATTTTTTTTGTATATTTTAATTTATTTTTCAGTTTTTTAGCATGAAAATGTAATATAATTTATGTGATGTTTCTCATCATTCAAATAATGTTCTACTATTAAATTACTCAGATCCTTCTTATAATGAATATCATTATTATATTTAATATTTGAGTTAATTAAAGGAACGCCTCTCATATAGGGACATGTATTAGAAGAATATATAGTTGGATTAGTTTTTAAATTTATTCTTATATATTGAAGAGACTATTGAATTGTTAGGGTGGGGGTTAATTTGTTGTTTAGAATGATAACAAAGTGAAATATACATATATTTTGTCGAATTATCAACTAATTCATCACGAAAAACATCACTATGAAAATATTCATCTATCCTAGAACAATAAATAATAATTGAAGAATTTAATTTATATAGTTGATATGAATATGAATGAAACTAAGAAAAAAGTACATTTAATGTGAGTTAGGGGAAGAGAAATCATTTTGAAATGAAACTGAATTTGACTGATAAAAGTTTATTTATATGAAAATGTACATAACATTTAAATAAATATCCAAAATGGTATTTCAATCTTCATTTGGGGATAGGTATATGTAACTAATATTGTTTCTTCCTCATATATAAGAGAATATATAATTTTCCCTTTAACATTCATCACATAAAAAATATCTTTTCAATTAATTTTATGATTTTATTTTTCATTGGATACAAATTTCCATGTTGTAAAAAATTAATTACCTATTTGATTCTGAATAACCTATTTCCATTCATTTATGATTTCATGAAGTGAAATTTTTTTAACAATAAAACACATAGAATCATTTTGTCATAAAATCATACATAAATAACTAAAATAAATAACAATCTCATATACAATTTTTACCCCTTTACTAATATAATTATAACTAAAGGAGGTCACATATAGTGGATTAACATCAATTTTAACTCCCAAATATATTCTAGTATACGTACACATTTGACCATTTATTGTACAAATATCAATTTTTAATGATATACAAACACTAGAAGAATCATCACTATGAATTTTGGGATATCATAAAATCTATTTCAACCCCAGAAATCCTACCAAAATATATGATATTGAGAATATATGAGATAAGGGACTGAAAAATTCAATAAAATATATTATGATATTGGAATCATACAAGCTAAGAAAAATGCTACAAAATTTTAAATGATATTTGAGTTCTTCAATGTTTTTTAAAATGATAAGGAAGAAAAATTTACCAAATAGGATCATCATCCAGTTCTTTCTCCACCATCATCATGAAATCAAAATTTTAATATCATTATATGACCATAGTTTTCCAACATAGAATGCAATATACATCCATTATTAGAGTAATTTCCTAACTCAATACACTATTATTGATCATCTGGATTATCCACAACCTTAAAAACACAATCATATATATTCTTGAAGGAAATAGGATCAAGAATCTCACAATGATTTTTATTGGATCTATGAATAGATTCTAAAAAAATATTCCTCTACTTTTTTTTGAAAGAAAACCCTTCTGATTTATGTTTTCACTTGAATGATTAATGGATTCACCCATATAATGACTTATATAGATTAATGACCACTAATATTCATGAAAAAAATAATCCATTAGGAATGGATTTAGATATAAGATTAATCATTTTCAATACACTGATAGAATCTTATATATTATTTGTGGTCATTATCCCTCGAAAACATAAGAGCTATCATCATAGAGTAGTTTCAAGACATAAACAATGCATTATTGAGTAAATATGGTTTTATTATTATATTAGATGAAAAATAAGAGTTACACCATTGGACATTAACATAAAATTAGATGCATTTTATATATATCTATTACCACTATATGTTTCTCAATTTTTTTCAAGTAATTTTTTTTCATTACATTGTGGGAGGTTTTTATATTTTAATTTTTTTTGTAGAAAATCTAATTTTAATATCTGATAGTTTTTCTCAAATGGGATTAAAAAATTTCCATTTGGATTATTCATCATAGGGTCCTTGGATATTTTACATGATGGATGTACAATAATTGAACCATTTGAGCCTATTATTTATTATAATATGGCTATGGGATGAAACATCATCAATGAATTGTGTATTATAGAGTTGGGTGTAGGCCCTATTTTAAATTCTATTTGTTTTTATATTATAATAAATGATCTTCCAAGGAACCTATGTGACATTTATATTCTCTCTAATGACTTTTCAAGGAGTCTATATGATTTCAAAAATTATAAATAATTATTTTTTTGAAATGAAAAATTATTTTCTTGGTATATGGTTGGTTTTTATCAAATATTTTTATGGTTTTCACTAGAATAACAATTTCATTTCTTTTATTTACCTTACTATGAATTTTTTTTATTATACAAAGTTGTAATCTATTTTTCATAGGTTTTAAATAATATCTAGGATAAGCATGAAATATAGGGATAATTGTGAAAATGATTCATTTATAGAAACCATATTTTATTTATGTGAATTTTGTTTTGTGTAAAAAATTATAATAAGTATATGTGTGAACATGTAATTTTTGGGATTACATATTTAGAGTTTCTCAAAATTCTTTAAAACTATAAAATGGAATGATCTTAAAAATTTTAACATTGGAATTATAAAAAAACTAAAATATGTAATATTTACTGATGGATCCTTATAATTGGTTTCAAAGGATTGTTTAGAAAATATTTGAGATTCTAATATTTCTTGTGAGGACTTCTAATGATTTTGTGTTACTATTATATGTTTATAATTTTATATTTTATCATTAGTTTAATTTCATATAAAATAATGTTGAGGCCATATGTTATGAAATTTTATGGCGACTAATGCTATTTCAGGTTATATTTATTTTTGAGGTAATTATGTTTTCTTACATTTTGATATGAAAAATTAAAGGAATAACAAAACATTATAGGTTAATTAATTTCTATATTGATTAATATAGTATGGTTAATCATTAATTAGTTTTATGAATTTTATAATTATTATTTCATTATTTTATTATAAAAATGATAAACCACATGACTATTGATAATTTATATCATCCAGTAAGGATATATAGTTTGAACCCACAATCGAGGTGAGACAAGGGTGCATCACATACTAAGAGCTTAAATGATGTCCATGATTCTATTAATTTTTTATTTATTAAATATAACTTATGGGTAATTGTTATATTGATATGGGATTTAAATTTGTTTATGGTGATTAAGGGGTTATTTTTATTTTTGAAGGACATTACTAGTTTTGTAACATAGTAGGATTAATGTGAAATTAATACTATATGATTTTATTTGTGGAAAAGTGGTTGAATTATATATGATGACATTTTATTTTATGGTTTCTTGATATATTTATGAGAATGTTTATAATATACTAGGGATTATATTATTTATAAAATTAAATTTTTGGTATAAGAAATTGAGTTTAATTGACTTTTTTGAGATAAATTTTAAAATTTATCATAGAAGACTATGGCATATAATCCGTCCAATTTTTGGGATTCAATATTAGTATAAAACATATTTTCCCTATTTTTAGGTGATAATGTTGTTCAGGGATCTATGCTAAACATTTATTTTTTATGTTGAATTTAGGAGGTTTTAAAATTATTTATCCAAATTATGGGTGATTAATTTAGAAAAAAAATCTAGCATTACTAAAATTTTTAGGGTTTCTAATAATTTCTAATGATAGGGGGAGTAGATCATTTTTATTTTGTGTATTTTTATGTAAATATTGATTCAAATTATTCACACCTGAAAAATTCAATATCATCCTTTGGAGTAGATGATTTAATTGTGGTGGATATTGATTAATAGATGAAATTATACATTTCAATAAGTCATATTTTTCTTGATATTATCTTATGTTGTAATGTGATCATGAAATATGAAACATTTTTTGTCTAATATTCATACATCAAAATCATTAGCCTTTTAAACTACCAAAAATTTATTATATGGTGATGTTTAACATTCTCATTACCAAGTTCTATATCACTCTATATAAGTCCATGGGAGTAAGTATTCTCTTCTATTTACATGTTTTCATACATGGAAACCCAATTTGTGTAATTTCATTTGACATTTTTACTTCCTTTAATATGTTTTCAAGGGGATTTCTTGTTAATCATTTTTAGGATATAGGATATATTAAAAATGAATACTGAAAATTTAAAGCAATAGTTTCTTATCCCATGGGAAAATTTAGATCAAACAATTCACTATGGTGGGGAAATGTTTCATAAAAATATATCAAAATGATACACAATGAAATATAACATACATGATTCACCAAATTGAGTTTATATATATATATATATATTATTTAAATGTTGTTGTCATAGTTTAGAAAATAGATTTATACGTACGAGTACAAATAAATGGATAATGAAATATATATCTGGGTAATAATTAATATCAATATATTATTAGGTTCATAAAGAATAATTAACTAATTTCATAGTAAATTTATTTTTTAAGTAATTATTTTTTCCTAAAATTTGATTTATTTATTTTCATTAAATATTATTAATTTATGATTTTTTCTTGAAATATCAAAGTTTATGTATATTTTTGAATTCTATATTTACAAATCAACATAGTATGAATTTTCCACTATTTCAAAAAAAGAACCGATTTTTTAATGAATAATGAACATACTTGTGTTATTTTTTTAGAAGTGTTTTATTTAGTTTGTAAAATTCTGATATATGTTAGTTTTAAATTTTCATTACATAATTATTATTTAAAATCATCCCTTATTAATTTTTAATTTATTTTACAATTTAATTTATGATAAAAAGTTATTATATTGAAAATAGTCAATTTCCCAAAATACTAGTCTTCACATTACTTTTACTTTTTGATTTAAAATGATGTCCTAGGGAACCTATATTAATTTTAAATATTTTCTAATGGGTTTAATTGTAAATAATATTTTTCCAAAATGTATGAAAAATATATTTTTTAAAAAGAAATTCCTTTTAATAGATAAAGGTGTGTTTTATTCAAAAAATATTTGTTGGCTTCACTACATCGAAAATCTATTTACTTTTAGGTACAATAACGCCTTTTTATAAAACCATGCTTTGAAATCATTTTATAGGGTTTAATGAAAAGATGGTACAAGCATGAGGTCAATTGAAATCTATGGTTTTTTATAAAGAGAAACTGTATTTAAATTTATTGGCTATTATTTTGTGGTAAAATGGACATTATGTGTATTTTTGAAATTGTAATGTATTGGTTTACATGGTGATAGTATTTCCCCATTCACAAAATCCCTAAATTGAAAAGATTCTAGAAATTTTATGATTGTGAATTTTTTTCCAAATGTTATAGAATATGTAATATTTTTGGTCTAGTACTTACATGTTAGTTTTGTATTGTTTAATTTTATGTGTATAAATAAAATCATTATACCATAATTCCAATTTTGTTAATATTTTTTTTAAAAAATATATATGTTTACATAATATTAATTTTATAAATTGATTATTGGTTGAAATTAAACAATTATATTTGTTTTTAGAAAATGTATACCACTTTTTTATATAAGTATGTAATATTAATATTAATTATTTTAATGAAATAGTATTTTGAAACATTCTTATTTTTAACAAAATGATAAAATCAATTTATAATGTCATAGGAAATTTTCAAAAGTGATAGAAGATTGATTGTGTATCTGAATGTATTTGAACCATATTTTTAAAAATTAAGGATGTGTATATTTAAAAGTTAATACTATCAAATTTAGGTATTTATTTTTTTGAAATAAATATTATATTTGAAATAGGAAAATTGAAATTACATTAGGGATACTTTTGGAATATTTTATAAATTACATTATTTTTTTGTTGATAGGAAAAAACTTTTTGGTTTTCAGTTTGTTTTATGACATCATATTTTTGAATTAATGATTTAGAAATTACATTGCCATAATACATGACCAAAATAATATTATTTTATTAATATAATGTAATTTAATATCTTATAATAAATTTCTAAGAAAAAATTTACTTTCAAAATACTGAAATGGAAAATTTTATTTTTAATGATTTATTTTAAGGAAAATTGAGTTTTTTGTATACAAATATTTATAAAAAAAAATATATCCCAAAAGATTAAAATATCATTAAAAGTGACTCAAATATTTTAAAACATAGATAATATACATGGATAAGTATATGGGTATTCATTCTCTATAACCAATATATACAAGACCTATATTAAAAAATTATTAAACATTTCCTCCACATTTGAAATAAATACCAACCAATTACATTCATATAATTTTTATCCGCATATCTTCTTAAGGGTATTTTTACATTAATTCATCATTTTGGTAATAACATTACTTATAAAATAATAATTTATCAATGTGATAACTTTTTCCCTTCTCATTTTACCGTTTTCTAAATAATTTTTTACACTTATCATTCTCCTGAATGTACCTCTGAAATTTCCCTCCACTACATATGAAATTATTGTATTGTAAATTGTCAATGGATTTCCTTATAAACGAGTATTCATGTATATGTTAATATAACTCATTGATGTGGAGATTTATTTATATGAAACACACACTCCTTTTTTTCAAATAAATTTATTTTTCAAGCCTAAATAAACGTACACACTCAATGAATTTATAAGAAACGTGTTCATTTTCTTTCAAGTAATTTTTAAAAAATTATTTATTATAATCATTTTGGATCAGATGAAATCTATACATATGTAATATTTTCTTTGATAGTGCTCCAATAAATTTGGTAATGAATTAAATCTCAAAATATGACTTGATTTTTATACCATGGTGATTATCCTTAGTAATTTTATCTTTGCAAACCTAGTGATAAACTATGTTTATATTATTAATTATTCCTTAATTTTTATGTTTTAGACACATTTACATGTTATGAAAGATTCTAATTTTATTATGATATTAGACATGTTATATTTTCCTCGATATATTATTATTCATCATCTTATAATGTTTATTCTACTTGATCACACATGAAATAACACCCTTGCTTGTTCCCTTATAGTGTAATAGCCTATTACTATTTTCATGTATTCCAAATCCCATCATTTTATAAATATTTTTTTGGGATTATTTTTTAAGTGTTTAGGTGGTTTTTTTAATGTTATGGAAAATTATTGGCTACCACATGTTTGATGCATGGTTCTCCCAAACCGTGATTCACATGGGAATTGGACCTTCCATGATTTTCACATGGATACTGAAACCTTATTATCTTTTAGGATAAACTAGGTGGTATATTTATAATATGTCCATGGGTTGCACATGTAGCTCTGTCTACATAATTTTGTGGATGAGATATCATGTTATCTAATTTTAGATTAAATATTTTCCAAACCTTTTTAGCACCAACAATTTGGCATGACTTAACAGAAATTTCTCCCATTATTAGATCTCTCTAGGAAGATTTCTTCCCCTTGGAGCACTCTTAGAAGTTGTCTAAATCAGTTAGATTCCTCATCCAGATCACATTCTTCCATGATCTCAATTCTTCACACTATTTTTCCACAGATCCATATTTTTATTTGTGGATGTAATAGAAACAATATTATCTCTAAACCTATGTTTTATTCATAGAACCTTATTTCTAACATTCATCATTGTAGTTTTCTTGTTATGAAATTATGATTTTAGATCCATTGATCCCAAGTTTGGTGGTTTCATTATGATGGACAATTCATATTAACCATAAATTTATTTATTTAATTTCTATTATTTGAATTAATAAAAATTTGTTAGTGTTGATTAAATGGATTAAATGTTTTATAAACTGAATTCCATTTAATTTTTGGATTTATGAATAAATTTTATTTTTTTGCATGAAATTGGAAAACACACAATTCCATTGAATTGGGGTGTGTTTGTGGAATCCTTGGAATTTTATGTTGTTTAATTTAATTTTTTATTTTATTGAAACTATTTAAGATATTTTTTTATTTATTTTTGGAAATGTTTTTGATAAAAAATTTTGAAAACCACAAATTCCAAGGAATTTTGGGTTTGTTATAAAATATTGGTAATTTGTTTTAAAATAAATCTATTAAATTTAATTTTGGAATTGGATTGTGAAATTTAGTTATGAATTTCATTCAATTCAGTATTTTTGAAAATGTATTAAAATCGTCTTCATAGAAAATAAGGATATTTCATTCTGAAAATTCATGTTTTTTATTAAGAACATGTTATGGTTTCTAAAAAGAAAATTTCAATATTTGAAGTGGAGAGTAGATATTTATTTTAATTTAAGAAGTGAAAAAAAATTAAAAATATTTTTTTTATAAGTTCACATGAATTCATTAGGTAGTAATTAAGATATATTGGAGGTCACATTATGATATACAACATTCAAAAATATCATATCAGAACATCAGATTCCTTAGGTGATGGTGATGTTTCCTCTTTGGACATGGATAAAATGGAATTATTTACATACTATAGTTCACCTTGGGTGTGGGGTACCTATAACTGAGAACAAACATACCATATTAGGTGTATGGCCATATAGCTCAAATTTCGATATTTAATGTTTTAAAATTCCATTATTTTATATTTATTAACATGCCTTGTGAATATAACACACTATTTTATAAAAATGGTTTTATTTATGCCATATTTAAATAGATTAATTTTAATAATGAACCCTTTATGAGTCATGAAGTTATAAAGTAATTATATCCTTTGACATGAAAGGGAATATATTTTTAAAAATTATTTTAAAATAAAAATCCTAATTATTTGAAAATTGAATGAAATTTCATGTTTCATTTGATATTGGAAACTCAACATGGAATATATTTTTTGAAATCCTACTAGGATTTTTCTCAAACCATAATTATACAATTGGTTGTTTTTAGATTAACACATTCAAAGATCGAGAAAGTGAAAAGGAACACATAGATGTGGTTCAAGATATTTGTTTATGGACTTCTTAAGTTGTATATGTGTTGGGGATTGGATAGTTTTTCATATATTCAAGTACATGGTTTTAGTACGTGGTCTTGTTTATGAATGTTTGAATAATTCCACATTACTATCAGTGTAGTTTCTACTGATATTCATACTATTTTGATTATTATTCTTCTGTAATGTTTGTGGAAAAAATATTACCATTTTCATTTTGTATGGATCTAGGTGTAGGTCAATGAATCATGGTGATCATAAATTCCCATCGTGAAATGTTTTTCTTGGCTCGGTTTTTGGGTTACTAGGGTCCCCATGATTGTTCATGATAAAGTGGTATTGGATCTCTAGGATGATATTTTTTCTTGAAGTCAATATGAATTTGTGAAATCATTAAGGGTATATGATGTAGCAATTAGTGAGTTCCTGGGAAACTCTCACCACAATAAACCTTAATTCTTTATGGGTGGATAAAGAAATACATCATGAGGATTAATTCAAGTATATTCCCTATTTTTATTTTGATAAAGTTAAATACAAATCTTGTTTGTTCAATATATTTGATATAATTTTACATGGTTATCTTTTTTAGCTGTAACCTGATGTTTCTTTATTATCTCATAATTTTGTTTAAAATCATTACCCTAAGAAGACTAGAAAATTTAATCTAGGTGATATATTTTTTTGAAACACATCGTGTTAACTCTTTTTATGATATAAATATATTAGAGGTGATTGGGCGGACTGTCCATGTTATTTGACATGCACCACCTCCAATTCTCATTCAGGCTCCAGCTGTGGATTCTTATAGGGATGCTCTCATGATTATTTCTTATGTGTTTCTTCACTAGATGAAATTACCATTTAAACATTCAAATTTTTATCATAAGGATATCTAATTTTTGATCATGATGGGGTGTTTTATGGTTTCATTGAAACACACGAAGATATAAAAGTGATGTTTGCCACAATAATGCTAAAAGGACCAAGTAAGAGACGGTGGGACACTACGGTGATGGTGAAGAATCACGTAAAAATAGAGTAAAAATACATCATGGTTATTTTCACTAGAAATTCATAACTAGAGTTAGTGTTTTTGTCCATGACTATATATTTTTTAAAATTTTGTAATGATGCAAGGAAATTAAGAAAATATAAACCACCATTTTGTTGGGATAGTGCATTTAGCACATGAGATTGTATAAAATGAGAATATGAATGCTTGATGGTTCTAGTTGGGACATAGTCATGGTATTCGTTCTCACGATTTCTGGGTGAACCTATCTTCTTATGATGATTATCTAGATAAAGAACTATTTTTAAATGCACATTTCTATAAAGTAATAATTATCCGCAGATTTATTCTCTCTTAGTGGTAGGATGAGTTTGTTCAATGGAAAAAATAAGTGTGATGATTATCAGGGAAATTATCAATATTGGGGTTATCAAAGACCTCCTTCAGTACTAGGAATATGTTTTTTAATTTTAAAGATTTTTTGAAAGCCAAAACATTTAATGATGGGTTTAAATTAGGCACGTAAAAATCGTAGCTCCTATATATTCTTGGGGTACTCATATAGATTCTGTTATGTATATTCAACTCCCCATAGTGTAAGGAGATAATTATCTCATTCCATAACTATGAGGAAATTATATAATGAATGTATAAATGTATTCTAGAAGCATACATCGAGAATGATGTTAATTTATAGAGTGGAAGATTCTATAAACGAATAATATATGATTCAAATGACGACAAGAGGTATCATTAAAATAGCTTCATCATTAATGACTACCCTATTTGACACATGTGCATCAAATTCATTTAATTATACCCATTTTGTAAATTTGTTAAGACTTTATATAGAGAATTTTTCTTCTAATATGGATATAACTACACCCCTTGTTATGATGAGAGATTTTGGAATCCATAGTCCCACATGTTTCATATTTCTATCAGATGTTGAGATGGAATAGAGTTTTCTAGTTCTCAATATGAAACCTATATAAATAATATTTACTGTTTATTATCAAGTGGAAAATAATTCCATAATTTATCTTATCCTTTGATGAGTTTCCTTTAATACAAATAGTGGCATGTTCAGTGTGTTTCAATGTGAATTGGACCCACAGTTGAGTATATACAAACATATTTATCCTAAGTTAGGGAATGTAATATCAGTGTCTTCTTTTGATCTTCTGTGAGAATCAATTTGTGGTGATCACCCACCTGATTTTCTCGAATTTTCTATCTTATTTCCTTATGAACAATTTGGTTTTCCATAGGTAATGGAGGTTGTTTTATCCATTGAATTAATTAATTATACTCAAAAAAACTATTCCCTCTTAGCACAAGAAAATAACTAAAATTATATAGATTTCATCCTATTTAGATAAGCATATTGGGAAAGTATTTATACACCCATGTGTGTCACGATGGGTGGTGCTAGTTCTATTTTTTATGAATGCTGACTATTTACTTCACCTATCTATTGATTATTGTACGCACAATCGAGTGAGGATAAAGATCGTGTATCAATTTATAGGGATTGATGAACTGTTTGATCATTTTATCAGAGCTATGTGGTTCTTGAAGGATGATCTTATCTATAGTAAAAATTGGTAGATGATAAACGAATATGACATTCTGAAAACCACCTTTGGGATCAGGTTTGGTCAAAATGAGTACCTTGTTATTCCGTTTGGTCTCACCAATTCACCTAAAGTGATTATAGCTATAAATAAAAAGATATTACATAAGAATCTAGATATTATTTTTGTTGTCTATGTGGATGACATAGTTGTTTAATCTATATAGTAAAAGGATCATTGGCATCATCTGAGAATATTTTTGAGTTTGTTGGGAAATCACTAATGTTTATCCGTGAATTCAATGTGTGATTTGAGGGTTTAAAATATAAAATTATTGGGACATATGATGTCAAATCAATGGATATAAGTTTATCTTGTGAAGGTGAGGGCTGTTATGACCTGGGAAACCCCACGGAATATTTTTGATATTTTGTGCACCTTTCTGGATGAGTTTTATCACCGGTTGTAAGTGAGATATATTTTCTGGGAATGATAAATGTGAAAGTTCTAATGATTATTTGAAATTTCTTTTGACTACAATGTTGATGTTGACTCTTTCAAATGTCAGGCATGGATACATTGCCTTTTATGGTGAATTAGTTTCAAGAGTGGGATAATTTCTAATAGAAGGATACCATGTTTTTCCATATAGATCTCATTAAATTTGGACACAATATAAGTTATATATGACCCGTGACTTTGATTTTGCAGCTATGATGGACACACATAAGAGTTCGTGAAATTACATATTCAATAAATGGATTACCTTTATTTCAGACCACAAGATCATGAGTTATATCATCTCCAAAATAGATTTAAATCACTACCAAGGGTATATGATGAATTTTAGACAATATTTCAACAATGAAATCACCTATAACTAGTGGACAGAGAATTTCATCATAGATTAATTGATCTATAAACATTAGACACATGCACTGAATGAAAATTCAGAAGAGTTGAAATTGATTCCTCTCTTTGCATAGTTACATACTGGAGTCTTAGAATCCAGGGATGAATATACATTATCTAGTGTCTAGTTGAAATATGTTATTCTCAGGAAAATTCATTAGGAATAGCATCTTGATGTTTAGTTTTGTATAAATAGAGACTCTCTTTATGGTAGGGAGCACATTGTTGATATGTCTCTCTCTAGAGGGAATTATAGAATATCATAATTGCTACCTTTTAATATTAGTGGTATTTAATGGGTGTTCTTGGAGACTTCTATAACACCATGTGGGTTATGAACCCATGAACCAGGAATATGTTCAATGATAAGTGGTGGAGGTTCTGGTTTCCATGTATGATACATGGCTTTAATCTAGTTTTGTTACATTTCTATACATTCCTAATAGTAACTGATGAGCTCCAGAAGCCATTATGTTTGCTCCATCCACATTAAAACCCTATTTGAACGTAGGATGAGATATATGTTGAAATTTTGGGTTGGTCTCCATATACCCAAATAACATCTATTGCAATATGAGTTGTGAATGATAGGCTGACCATGTCAGATCACTTTTTCCCATTCATGATACAACCAATGTTTTGGATTTGGGAAATCTATATGAAAAAATAGAATTTTAGTTGACATATATTCCCATAAACATTTTGTTCTAACACGAATCGTTGGTTAACATATTTTATTTGATATGCATTCTAGAGAAACTAGGATCTCAAATTTGTTTTAGTACAACATTCAATTTTTAGTTAGTTTAATTTGAAGAATGGTTTAGAAAGATTATTGAAAATATTCTTTGAGCATGCTATGTTGACATTAGTGGATCGTAATATTTTCACATGGGAGTGGTTGAGTATTTCATAAAAAATTTTACATGTTCTTGATTAGAATGGATCATTTTGAGGCCCAATATGGATGATCATTCAATATCTATTGTGTATGTTATACATTTGTCAATGTCACATGGCTGACGCAATTATGGTCCAAGAGAAGACAAAAAATTTAATTAGTTGATTATTCAAAAAAATTGATGTTACAAATCCGGTAGAATTTTTATAATTATTTTCCTTAAAAATTATTTTATATCTCATTTGATAACCATTTTTTATTGAATGATTCACCTCAGTTGTGTCATCAACATCATGGGAGTTAATAGAACATTCTCATTGAATTGTGGGACATTTCATAGTTTTTGAAAAGCTGGATAATGCATCTTATCTTATAGTACACTCACCAAAATAACATCGATATATAACCTCTTCCTTGTATCTTAGTTATGAAAGTAACTATTTGATCAATCTCATGTTTCGAGATGGCATGATCTTAAAGTTAAAACTGATCTATTTGTGACTTAATAGACATTTAAGATTGTTGATTATGAAACTAACATACATTATGGATGTAAAAATAACTTTGGTTTCTTTATAAACCATTGTTTGGATAATAATGACATGTGGGGGAGGGTATCTCTGATGAGAGAGAATTGGCCTTAGATTTTGTCATTGGAGCTTATTTGTAGGCTTTATTGGAAAACATTCTATAGAGGGGAAGTGGTAACATCCTTTTTCAATTTTCATAGATTCCTAGTCACCTATTTTTACCATTCATTTTTTGGGCTCCCTTTGGGAGTGTTCAAGTGTATTTTATAAATGTTTTATATAATTTTGGGCTACATAATCATTAATGCATGGTTTTCCCAAACCGTGAGACAAATATGATTCAATCTATACAACCCAAAGTAATAGAATTTTTCATAGTTAGGTCATGGTTATTAAAACCATGCACCATCAATTGAGGAAACATGTGACCCATTTATAACTGATTCATGACACTTCCATGGTTTATCTAATATGTGGATCTCCTCCCATGAAACACTAAGGATGAGATTTCATGTGATTCATTTTTTGATTAAAAAATCCCAAATCTGATTTTCAATCCCCGGACAGATCAGTACAACCCAATAATAATTTATTCTATCTATATAGATCCCAATAATGATTTTCCTCTCAGATACCTCTTAGAGTTGATGTGAATCTTTTGAAATTCCCTGAAATCTTCTCCTTGTTAGTTTCTTCATACCAAGTTAATTCCCCCATGAGATCTCTTATTCCCTTTACGGTTCAACGGATCACTATTTTTATTATTGGATATTGTAACAATAGTTTGGTATCTAATCCTATGATTGATTCATATATTGTTGTTTACATTGTTCATTATTGGATTATTCTAGTTACTATGTTGTAATTGTAGATCTGTTATCCCAATGTAGGTGGTTTCATTACGATGCACAATTTATATTAACCATAAATTTATTTTTAATATAAAGTTTTTAAATTATGTAAAATTTTCTAGTTCTTAGTGAGTTGAATTAATTTTAAAAAAATTAAATATCATTGAATTTAGGTTTTTAAGAATAAATTGGTTTATGTCATGATATTAGAAAACCCACAATTCTATTGAATTAGGGTGAGTTTATAAAAAAAATTCATGCTTAAATTATTTTATTTAAATTGTGGATTTTATGGAAATTATGTCGATTAAATTTTATAGTTTAATTATGGAAATGGTTTTGATATATATAGTGAAACCCCACAATTTTAGTTAATTTTGAGTATTTCATTATGATGTTGGATTTTTTAAAATTATATTTCTATATTAAATTGTGGAATTATATTGTGAAAATCAATGGTGAATTTTCTTCAAATTAGTTTTTGGGAAATTGGCTTCAAAATGGGTTTGATATAAACCTTATGGGAGTATCTTTCAGAAAAATAATCGTATTTTATTAAAAATATTTAATGTGATTAAAATGGAAAATGGGAATTTTTAAAGTTGATAATGGTATTTTATTGTATTTTAAGAGGTCTTAAATTTAATATTATAGATTTATTTTAATATATAAGAAAACCCAAGACATAGGTAAATAATGATCTATTTGTATGTCACATTATGATTTTATTAATTCCAAAACATCATATCACAAAATAAAATCCGTTATGTGATGGTGAAAAGTTCCATTTGGATTTGGTTTAAAGATACTTATGTGCATACTACTATTCAACATCAGTGTGAGGTATCTATAGCATTGATATTTCGTACCAAATTAGTCTTATGATCATTTATATCTCTTGTTCTCATTTTATATTAATATATTCCTATCTTTTAAATTAATTTTCCAGACCTATTAATTTATAAAAATGTTTTGTATAATCTTTTTTGAACATTTGTGAAAATTCTTATTTCAATAAAGCATCCTTTGTGAAGCATTAATTTATAATTGTTTTGAATCCTTTTAAATGTAAACCACAATTTGAGTAAATATTATTTTGAATTTAAAACCCCATTTCTGGTAAAATAGAAATTACTTTATTAGTTAATTTGATATTGGCAACTCATTATGGAGTCATTGGTTTAAATTCAATTAGGCTTATCCTCACACACATTATCTACCTTCTAGTACTTGTAGATTACCTCCATCGTGGATCGAGAAAGGGAACATTATTACATGTAGGTGTTTTAGATGTGATTCAAGAACATGGTGAGTTTCATCCATGTTTTGTATTTGGTTGTTTCAAATGTCTTTTGGTACATGGTTATAGTGTGTGGTCTTGTCTATACCTTTGTGACTTATGGTACATTAAAATTAGTGGAGTTTCTTTTTATATTATTACTTTTTGGAATATTTTATTCTATATTGTTATTGGATAAACTATTCCCACAATTATTTTTTATGATTCCAGGAGCTAGTCGCTGACTCATGGGGATCAGGAATGCCCTTGGGGTTTTGTTAGGACAAGCTCAGTTATCCAGATACTAGGGTACCAAGGTTGTTTTGTGACATATAAGGATTCATTATCACCCATTTTCATTGATATATTTCTCTTTGATATGATATTTTATAAAATTAACCCAGGTTTCAAAAAATAATGATTTCATTCATGAATATTAGAAGAAAGGTTTTTGTTCCCTTCTATTATGATTTATAATTTTCATGAAACTAATGATTAAATGATCCAAATTTTTTTTCCATGTAATGAAATTGTTATGTTATAAATAAGTAGGGACACCAATGTTGAAATTACAGTGTGGATTAGTTAATTACGCAAATTAATAATTTAATTATTTTTAAGCAAATAAAGGGATATGTATAAATATATAAAAACAAATAGTAATTTTGGAGATTCATTTAGATGGAGTCTTCTAAGAAATTAATTTCATCAATGGATACAGAAAGTGGAAATGGGTCTATTATAAATGTATATATGGATCAAAAACCTAAAAACATCATATTGAGATAGAAATGATCAAAAACTTGTTTATGTCAATGGGCATTGCTGCACACCTGGTTTGACACTCATGATGAATTTTTTGGTTTATAACAATATTTTAATAAATCATTATGTAATGTAAAGAGAGAATTTATATTTCATTAGAGGATATTAATTAATGACATATTCACAAATTATGTTTTAATGCATAAAATTACATTAGACTTATATGATTCTTAATACTAACATGTGGGTAACTAATAATTTATTTTATTAGAAAAATTATATGAAATATGAGGAACTTTGTTCTTACTAAGACGATGGAAGATATAATGTTATAATTCATGATGATGAAGAATCCACAGTAATGAATTATTAATAATTAGCTAAATCGTGTAAATATACCATATTCACTTAAAGAAGGGAAATGTTTTATTGAATCATTCATGGTTAAATAAATATGAACTTTGATTTGATCTACCAAACTATTGATTGATGAACACTAGATTAACTCTATAGGAATAATTTTTTTCTAATCCTCTATTTGTAGCTACAGAATTTTACCTAGGATATATACCATGTATTATAAGAATCTGATAAATTATGGACACATGGTAAAATATAAATCGTTGAAATGATATTGATGTGTTGGATTGGGAAGTGCTCAATGAAGTATTTTTTTAAAAGTAATTTATATATTTTGTGTGAAAAAAATTGGGAAGGAATACCTATTACTAAATTAAATGATAATGAGTATGTGGGAAGAGATAAAATCACCAATACAATATTTTCATTATTGAACACTTGAATTAAAATGTATCATGTAGAATGGTTGTAATTTTTTTCAGTTAACTGAGAATCCATATATATATAAATTTAGAAGATATGGAAAATGAATGCTATGTAGAGATAATTATTAGTAAATTGATGACTGAATTTGAGTTTGGGGTGTTGTAATGGTCAAATACGTCAAAACATATTGGGGGAATATGTATCCTGTATAATGGTTGAATTTTAATCTTGATAGAGGAGAAATGAAACAAAATCATCCATTATAAATAATGTTTTTCAAGACTAATCAGATGGTAACATCTTAATTTGTAGTGGAAATTGATACATGGTGGAAGATATGGTCATATAGACCGGAATTGTCATGGTTGGGTGATTTCTAAAAATCACAAAAGTAATGAAATAGTGACATTGTTGTAGGAATAGCCTAAATATTAACACTTTTTTTGTGGAAAAAATTGGTGACTTACCTAATAAATTTCAAAATATGATTATAATTATGGGAAACCAACATCAACCATTACATTAGAAGATTGAAAATTTTCAGGAATTTGTAATCACATTGGATGAAGTAGAGGCCCTAAATGATATGGATGAAATAACAGTAATAGACTTTCAAATAATAAAAAGGTAAAATTTTATTATTCACGTTTTATGCATTCCATTATTTAAAAAATGATTTCCTAAAATATTGAATCAATAACTAAAATTCCAGGTGAATATTTGTAATTAATAACTACTAGAAAAAATTTTCTAGCTTGAATAATGTACATAAACTACATTATTATCAATGTAATGTACTATATCATCAAAAATATAGTAATATTTTTATGGGTGAGTTTAAAACTATACTAGAAATATATTGGATCTCAATGTATCATTTTATGATCAACTGAATGAGAACGAAAATTTCATTAATTATGAATATAAAACCTATAGTTTTTTAAGAGATATATCCCATCATGATCATTTTACATTTAAAAATCCCACATAATTATTTATTGATAATATTAGGGACGTAATAAGAGGAATTGAATGTATAAGGGCAGAAAATATCCCCCTACTTCTGGGATAGATTAATTTATTCCTTTAAGATTTACCAACAACTCTCCATAATGACAATTATTATTCTATATTGAATGCATACTTGTATCCATGAATATATCAAAGTCCACATGTTTAATAGAAAATATTGTGTTAATGGAAATAACGGAAGAACATTATGTTATTTGGAAGAAGTAAATTATTTAGGTATATATGAATCATTGGGGATCACCAATTATCATTGGAAATAATAAGGATAGATCAATTAGACTATAAATTCATTATAGAGAACATAATGATATCATAGAGATGATGAATTACCATATTCAATTGATTAATGATTTAATAAACCATATTGTTGGGATTGATTTTTCTCGATGACTGACATGCAATCTGGGTATCATTAGTTGAGGTTGATGAATGATGTTATACCAAAATCATAAATCTATAAAGGTTATGGTAAATATATGTATTTTTTTATACACTCCACCTTAACAAATTATCATACTATATTAAAATATTTGAGGAATATAGACTTTAGGTGCAACAATGATTAATACATGGTAGTTTCTGTTGAAGATATTTTTATATATCCCAAATTTTGAGTGGATCATGATGATCACCTAATGGGTATATTAAAAAATCTATAGAAGAATAATGTAGTTGGAAAATTCATAAAATTTGAATTTTATTTACCAGAATTTCAATATTGGGTAATATTATGTCCAATGAATGAATCTCAGTTTACTCTGCCATGAAATGGGCTGTAGAGGATTTTCCACATCTTATAATATTAACTTAGATTTTTTTGTTTCCCTTTGTTTTTAGGGATATTAAAGATGTTTTTTGAAAAAAAATCATCATATTATTATCCAATAAACAAGATAAAACAAGTAGGATATATTTTCATCTGGATTATATAGTGCGAATATTGTTTCCCTAAAAAATAGAATATTGGTTACTACAACTATGCTAACACTAACCTATATAAGATAATTATTTGTTATTTATAGTGATTCAATTAATAAGGGACTTGGTGGAATCCTTATGTAGAATGAAAAGTTGGTAGTTTATGAATCTCAAATGATCAATACACATTTGAATAATTATCATATAGATGGCCTGTATTTAACTACAATAATTTTTCACTAAAGAGATTGAATCTATATAATTATAGAGATAAATGAGATATATAGAAAGACACTAGATATTAAAGTATGTATTCCAAAAAAATAATATGTGAAAAATGAGAAGGTTATATATTACTAAGGAATGTGACTATTAAATTCATTATAACCTTGCAAGATAAACCAATATCACTAATTAATTATTCTTGAAACACCATGATGTTCTTGAAATGATAAAATTCAAGGTGATCCATTGGTCAAGTTAAATGTAACGATGCACATGGGAATTATAAATTATTGGGAATCATAAATACAACCCCAAATGATTTCTCCAACAAAATTACTTGGGAAGTTAAATAGATTTAAATGAGAATACCTCCTGATAAAAAAATATGATATTGGAAAAGAACATTGGGAAGTTTTCATATGTTCAATATTGACCACGAACATGTAATAAAATTTTATACAAGGTTATTTTTCCCATATATACTGATGATAAAGAAGGAGAATATGGACGATTCTCATAGTTCGAGATTCTCTATATAAACTGGAAGCAATAAAAAATACGGGTCTGTTCATGATATTTATTACAAGGTTTAAAAAAAGGTATATTCAACTAAACATTAAAGTTCTTTATATATCATCAAGTTATGAAAGGGTGAATTATTTGTAATAGGGTATTATACCCGCTACCCATACCAACTTTGAAGTGGAAAAAATCACTATGGAGTTCATCACCGGTCTCCAAGAACATCCAACTCAGATAATGCGATATGGGATATAGTTGATCGACTTAGCATGAAAGTATATTTCATCACAATTCTGGATGAATTTTTTCTTGACCAAATTGGCATGATATATATAAAGGACTCTTTGAGGCTCTAAGGGGTGTAAATTCAAAAATTTCATCATGGGATAGAAGGTTAACAACTAAATTTATAAGAATTATTTAAAATTAATAGAATGAAGAAATGAATTACAATATAAATTATCACCCCCAAATTGATGACCAATCTGAATGGAAAATTCTGAATCATGATGATATGCTGAAAACATGATAAAATTATTTTTAATGTTGTATAGGACAAACACCACACATTGAGTTGTCATAAATCAAAAAAAATCCAATCAACTATTCAAATATGACCCTATGAAGCCATATATATGAATAGATGTGGAAATTTTACTTGATGTGATAAATTGGATATGAGAAATATAGATGGGATCGATATTATACATGAAAATATAAAAAATTTCATATCATCCAAAAACATATGAATGATTCTCAGATTCATAAGAAGAGTTTTGTTGAAAATAATTGAAAGAAATTTTAATTTAACAATGGATATAATGTATTTATTTGTATATCACCATGGAAGATATCAATGTCATAAGGAATGTAATGGAAGATTAAACCTTTTTATATTGGTCCCTTTTATATCCTTAGTCTAGTGTGCTATTTTTTCTATCATATATCACTTAAAATAAATATAGCTAAATTTCATGATGTTTACCACTTATCATTTTTTATGAAGTATATAAATTATCCCTCTCATTCACTAAATATTAGTGTGGAAAAAGTATAACATAACCATGCTTATAATTATCATCCAATGGAGATCAATAACTATAGAGAATATGTTTAACGCAATAAGAAAACAATCTTTTTCAATGTGGTATGGAGAAACATTAAGTATGAATAGATGACATGGGATCTTTAAGAAACAATGAAAACAAATTTTCCTAATATATTCTCAACCATGATAATGAGTTGATATTTGATGAAGTAATTTTATTTGGGGAGGGAGAGAATGTAATTACAATTTTATTGGAAATTATTTTATTTTTACAAACAAATAATCATTATATTATATTATATTATATACATATAAAATATATAAGAAATAATAAAACCTTATCTCCAAAATTAATATAATTATATTATTTATCTTCGAAACCATTAAAAATGCCAATCAATATAAATGGATATATATAAAAATTGAAAATCTAAAATTAAGTAATATAGATTTCATTAATATCTTATAATCACCAACATGATGACTAGAACTATTGAAGTGAATGGAATAATAATTAAACCAAAAAAGCATAGAAAATAAAAATATATACTTATGAGGAATTTTATTGAAAATTGAGTAAATTAATGAATTGAAATTTAATGGCGTAAATGTGACTGTTAGAATATTTATTTGAATATTGGAAAATATATCCATTTTTCTATAAGGTTGTTGAGAATAATACCCAATTGTAATAATTTTATAATTATTAATTAGTGTTTTTGTGTTGTAATGAAAAATTATAATTGATGTAGAGTGGGAAACTGATGGAATTAACTAGTAGAGTCATGCCATTTGAATCCCATTTATAAAAACATGGTAAGGAGGTAGTGTTACCGGTGTTCTACCTTGATAGTGTCCAATATGAGATACAATATTTGAGTATTTAATGAAATCTCATATAGGAGACGATCATTTTAGTATATATTATATCTCGATCAATGTTAGTCGAGACCCCCCCTGAAACTACCACAATCACACACTTTACCCATATGTAATATTCATGTGTAATAAGGGGTTTGGTATACATGCCATAATTAAAAGAAGTGTAGTTACCATTTAATGAAAAAAATTATAATTCCATTAATCCATTTTTAGAATAATTTGTTTAATAAAATATATTTTTATGTATGAAAATATTTATACATTTATTATTAGAAATAAATTAATCATAACATTTTTATAAAATAAATAAAATATTATAATATACTAATTTTTTTATTAATATTTATTTAATGATATATATTTTTATTATGATATTATTTAATTATAAATTATAATGTAATTTTATAGATTCTAAGGATATTTTTTTATGTTCTATGAATTTTATTGTGTCTTAAAAATTTGTAATTTTCAATATATATGGATATTTATATATAAAAATTAAAATATTTTATTTACAGAATTATTTTGGCAAATTGAATGTTTTATTTGAAATATTAATGTCAAAATTTGGATAGAATGAATGTATTATATTCTTAAAAAATAATTTTTAGTGATTAGTAAAATTATAACATTGGGTTTTCTATATATTTTATGGATTCATATTCATGTCTTAATGTTTTAATCAATAGCTAAACAAAATTCACAACATAAATATATATATTTAATAATTATCATGTATTTCAATATCTTCTGAACAATTTTTAGACCTATAAGTGATATTCAAAAGTCTAAAATGAAAAAATTTATCTTAAAAATATTATTTTTTCTTGAAAATTAACTTCACATATCGAATGATGTAATAAAAATTTGTGTTGCGTTCTAATTGAATAAAGTGTCATAAAATCTTTCTCAAATTCAAATATGAAAATAAATAACCCTGGTAAAGCCAATATTTTTCCTTTCCCACCACTGATATTTCAAAGACCAATATTTGAAAATTAATAATCAATTAAAAATATTTTTATATAAACACACAACAATTTAACACACCCCCTTCACTAAAAATCCATTCTCTATAAATTTATAGTCATTTATCCTTTAATGTATTGCCATGATGTTCTTAGGAATACACTAAGTTTCCATCATAAGGTATTAAAGTGAATATCGACATGGTAATTGAATTTTGTTCATCATTAGTTCCATTCATTTCATTTTTATTGTGTAAGAATTCTAAATGGTTTTTTATTTTATTTAATTAGGAATTTTATCATTTTCATACACCTAAAACAATTTTTATCAATGTTATAACTTCATTCAATCTAATTTTACCATATTCTATATCCATGTTTTAGACCTATCGTGTTGTCAAATTGACTTTTGAAATTACCCTCTTTTAAAAAATATATTTTTATATTGTGAATATGTGAACAATTTTTTAAGCATTAGTACTATCCTATTTGTTAATATAATTTATTGATTCTGGGATTGGTATATATTGAATCCATATTCAATTTACATGGGTTAAAAATGTTGTTATGGTAAATATTGAATGCATTTACATTAAAAAATGTTTTATATGAAAACCTTACATTATTTTAGTCTAGTTTTTATAAAAAAATATTTATTATAATCACCATGGCTCAGATGAAATTATAGCATTTGAATGGTCTAACCTGATACCACTGAAATGCATTGGGTATATAATTTAATCACTATAGACGACATGTTCTATAATACTTTAATGAATCACATTGTAAATATTTATTTGTGAAAACTTAGTGATAAACCATATTAACATTCATATTAATGAATCAATTTGTCTATTTTAGGCACATTCCTATGTTTTGATACATTCCATTTTTATTAAAATATACATCATATTTTCCTTTCTATTAAAAATTATTACACTTCATGTATTTGTTTTTATACCTCTTGGACAAATGTTAACATTATTTCATGATACAGACAATAATGTGTATCATTCTAAAACCATCCCTTTGATATTTTCCCCTAGGATATGGGCTGTTATAAAATAAATCATGGTGAAACCATAGATAAACCATTCAAGTAGATGAGAATAATTTTTTATTTTTACTTGTTTTTATTTATTAAATTCCTTAAAACTAAACTTTAAAATATATTATTTTTTTGTCCCATGTAATTTATTTTTTATGTAATATTGAAAGACATAATTCCATACATCTTTATTTTTGGACCA
Organism: Viscum album; assembly: GCA_963277665.1. Classification (NCBI taxonomy): domain Eukaryota; kingdom Viridiplantae; phylum Streptophyta; class Magnoliopsida; order Santalales; family Viscaceae; genus Viscum; species Viscum album. The sequence goes on along the minus strand of OY728137.1, from coordinate 295,705,732 downwards.
ATAAAATTAAAATAAAAATGAAATTCTATGTTTCGTGCAATATTTTTCATCATAATGAAATGTGATGTCAAAATTTCGTGCCCAAAGAATAATCACATGGAAATAAGTTAAATATGAATGGAAAAAACATTCAAGGAAAAGATAGGATGTGGTCACAGAAAGAGATATACCCTCTTCCAGAATATCAAACTACTCATAAAAAAGATTAGGATCATTTCCATTACTAACATTATATTTATCCCTTTTGGGGGTAACAAATAACATTGATTGTTCTAAATATATTAGAATTAACTGTCTCTTAGTTTATATTTTTGTCATATACATTGAAAATAACTAGGGATATATTCTCCTATTTTAATAACTATACTCTCCCCTACTATTAGGAATCCCTGGGCATATGGGGAGATGCACTATGGTTCATGAGGAAAACTGGACTTGGTGCACCAGAAAAGTGGAATTTGGGTCTGGGACATCACAAAGTGGTGTTAGAAGGTTTCCTTCCTTTCATTACTATTCAGTAATGATAGAATAGAAGTCACGAACCCTAGGGACGTAGTCATTTGTTGTGATTTTTCATCACAAACCTATGTATGGGGTAAAGGAAAAGTTTACATGTTTTTGAATGTTGATTATTCTTATATTTTCAAATGATACAATTTCACCATCGGTTTATACACACAAAATGTAATTTTATTGATATTAAGGTCACTAAGATTATTATTTTTGTATTATTTATTGATTAAATGAGGGATAGACATTAGATCATGGATCGTAATAGGCACAATATGAATAATCCATGCATGCTTTTCCTTTCCATGTTTAATTATTAGTAATAATTTTATGTTTCATATTTATATTCCTTTTTATATATAGACAATTGTGCCAACACTTCTTGCAAAACATTGATCATACTACAATGTTAGTTTAGTGGTTTACACTCTTTGATTCATAAGGTGTGTGGGCCAATATGGATTGAAAAATGGAATTCTATAGATTTCAACGAATTATAATTGATATAATTACATGAATAACATAAATTTATAGAAAAATAAAATTGTAATGAAATTCATGTTATGGTCATGAGGAGTGTGGGACCTTATGGAAAAGAAGATGGCATATCATTGGATTCACCCAATTAGAACATTTTAAATGTATAAAATAACATATTCTCAAATGGGAAATGATATTTAACCTATGAATTCATATATCACAAATTCCTAACATGGAAGAGATTTCTAATCCCATCCCAAGTAGTGGGTAATGGGTGTTTCTTTTTCCCATGGTTTTTCATGGTTGTTCAATCATCTAGATCTATCTTTTGATGCATGCAGAGAAACCTGATCATTCTTGTAGGAATGATTTATAATCTTTCCTTGTTTAATAAACTCAATATTCTAAATTTCATGAATACCTTTGGACACATTCATTCAGACATTTAGAATAATTATAGAATAATTTTTTCGAGCCACACAACCTAAAGGTGGTGTAGATCATTTTATTGAGGATGAAGACCATGAGCCGCAAGTCATTCCTAATTTTGAGCTACATATGGTTCCTATTATTATACTTGATATTGGAATTTATTATTGATTTTGAGTGGATTTAAATCTTGTGTTTTTTGAACACTAATATCAGAGTGTGACCTTCCAAATGTATGGAAGAGTTGACTCACAAGTTTTAACAGAAGCATCATACTAATTTCTCAGGGAATGGAGGACCATATTATGAAGAGTCTGGGATCAAGGCGATCCTATCAATATTTGAGAATTTGGAGACACATCCAGAAATTAGATTCAAAATATAACCTTAGTGGACCATGATTTAGACAAGTGGTGGTGGCATGTCCTCACCCAGACCAGACAACATTGGTACATGTTCATGGATGACTTCCAATTCTACTTCTACAAAAAATTATTTTTCTACACTCTAATACTGGACAGATTTAGATAATTCATGAATCTACAGAATTGGAATATGTTTTTCATGGACTACTATTTGTATTTAATAGATCTATAACCTTTTTATCCTTCTGTATCCACTTATTATCTGGTGACCATTAGGCAATTTTAAGATAGGATATGTTACTCCATTTGATCACATGTAATATTCTTTAGGCTTGCAACTATTAAAAAAAAGATCAATTAGACCATAATTAGTGAGTAGAATTAGATAGTGGATAATGTTGATAGCCATAGTAGTTTGTAACCTAAGGACACTAGTGGATCTTCTTCTGGGTGGAAACCATTCATTGAAGAATCAATACGTTGTAGTAGTGATCATGATCGATTTGAAGGCATTTATTCTATTTATTACTAGTGTGGAGAGCTAGAGCACATCAAATTGCAGTGTCTATGGAATCTAGTTTAGTTCCAAGGTTGTGGTATGATGGGTTATCTCAGCAATTTGTACTAGTCATTTCTTCTATTTCATTGTGAACAGGGTTCTACACATACTCCTCAGTCAAGAGATGGGTCAACAAGATAATGATTGTCATGTATTTGGAATACCACTGGTAATGCATGCTGAGGTAGTGGTCTTGGTAGTGGAAATAATTGATATAATTCTTAGTGCCAACATGGCAAGCCTTCTCTGGGGAGTAAGGTATGCAATCCTTGCAGCAATATATTACATTAACATATAGTCTATTCGAAATCATATTAGAAAATAACTATAACATCTATTGTATGATGTACCAATCTAGTTACCTCCACCTTTTTATCTTGAACGTTTGACAGATGAACATATCACTTTTTCATATCAGAGGAAATTAATTATATTTTTTCCATAAAATCATGTACTCCATTATTGTTTGGACATTATATACACTATTAGGTATCAATTAAGTGGTTGTTATCCACTACCAGAAATTCCCCCTTGAAATAGGCGGTTACTAATTTAGGTGGAACCTATATGTCATAGACATGAATGGATTCATTGTAATCCTTGGGGTGGAATGGATAGTTCCATAGAGATCGTGTATTGTAATCAATATTCATAGGGTGAAATGTTTACCATGGGAGGGCATGGTACATGTATATAAGTGTGAATCATATGTCAGTGTGACAATATTATGACCTAGGAGTCATAAACATGGTAGTGCTACAACATATGTCACAAGTCTCTATCTTGATGACCATGGGTTGTAACCCTCCATCATTTATCCAATAGGGGATTTGTAAGGAGAAGGTTTTCCGGATTAAATCTATGTACATGCTCTAGTGTGAGAGTTAGATTCTACTACTGTTATTGTACAATGAGTAGAACCAATGAAAAATCCTTTTAAAGGATGAAAATTAAAGAGCCTCTCGATATCAAGGACTAGTTGAAGGATCTTGAAGAAAAAATAATTTTTACTCCCCAACTCTTTTCCTTGGGGGTCACCTGTCCTCTTTTCCATCAAGGTATATGGTACCCATAGACTTTGTATGGATAACCAGTGGTTGAATCAGCTGATGATTAAGAACCAGTATCCACTACATAGAATAGAATAACTCTTTGATCCTATTAGATGAGAGGTGGTGTTCTTGAAGATAGATATGAGGTCGGGTTATCGTAATGTCTACATCAAGAACTCATATATACAGAAATGAATTTTTTTTTGTGTTGGTATGGTCTTTATGTGTAATTGGTTATGTTGTTTTCACACATTAATGCACGTGTTGTCCTCATTGATCTTATGAAACATGATTCCCATCCCTTTTGTGATTATTTTTTTGTTTTATTTATTGGTGACATCATGGTTAATTCATGATTGAGAAACAACCATGAAACCCATCTTGATATAGTTATAAATAAGCTGAGATGGCATCATATCTATGCTAAGAACATTAAATTCCACGTTGGGATTTATAAAGCTTACATCCTAGGTCATATAACCTTGGTTTCTGGAGTTTTTTTGACCCAATGAAATTGAGCGCTATAGTTATTTAGGATAATCCCAATGTCATATTTGATATTATGTGTTGTATAGGGATTTCTAGTTATTATAGACACTTCATTTAGGATTTATCATGCATTGTGTTGCATCTTATGGGTTTAAAAAAGATGGGTGTAAAATTATATTGGTCTAAAGATTGTGAAGAATCCATTTAGGAACTAAAGTGAATATTGACTTCAATGATGATCCCAATTCATTCAGATATAGTTAGGGCTAAATGAATCTATTGTGCCACATCAAGATTCATTCATGTATTTTTTCTGTTATAGGATGACTGGGTCTTTGTGTATGGTTCTCATCATTTGATTCCTAAAAATAAATAATTATTTGACACATAACCTTGATCTCGCTACTGTTGTCTATTCATTACACAATTGGGGACACTAACTTCGGGGTGATCATTTTATGGTATTCACATACCACAAAACCTTGAAATACATATTCTCCCAATGATATAGGAATATAATGAATAATTGTGGGGCTGGGTACCTGAAATCATTTTATTTAAATCATTTCTACACTCTACAGAATGAGAATTAAATAGTTGATTATATGATCCATAAGACTCATCCATTCTCAGTACGGATGTCTGCTAATGTGTCGTACCAGATGGCCTTCATTTCTATGATTCACATGGAGGTTGAGTAGTTCTAGGGTCATACTATTTTCCTATCCTTAGCAGTGACATCTACTCTTTTGGAAATGAATTCATCAAGACAACTATCTAATCCTAAATTCCATATACTTAGAGAAATAATCATAGATGTTGATACATGTTTTTTTATGATAGGCAATGTGGATGATACACTTTTGTTCCAGGGGTGTGTATGGGTCTCTATAGAGATCAGGGGTGATCTAATGATGTATTTTAATTCCTCATCATTAGGGATTCACACCAAGGTCACCAAAATATTTCAAAACCAATGACACTAATAGTTGTGCACCAATATGAAATGTGAGATATCCATTTTCATCTCTCAAGGTTCCAGTTATCAATAGGGGAAGGTGGAACATCATCATTCATAAGGGACTGATTATCCATTATCCATTATAGAGTTGATATGATTTGATGTTTCGATGGCTTTCATCATTGTTTTACCCATTTCACCTCAAGGAAACAACACAGTGTGTGATGAATTTGATCACATGAAAAAGGACACACACTTTTCTCATAGGAATGAGACCGTCATGGTAGATGATATTTCAATTTTTTACATCAATTAGCATGTCTATATTCATATAGAACCTAATAATAGCATTTATTATAGAGACACCATTTTAACATATTGATTATAGTAGGGGTTGCTGATGGGTTTCAGTACGTAGTTAATTATTTTCATAGCATATTACTAGAATACTATTCAATAGAAGGTGAATATAATATATTTCATGGAGTTCATCATTCAAGCATGTGTCCTTTGGATTGGGGGTTCATGAGAGAAACTCATTACTTTAGTAGAGTTTTTATAGAAGAACATATTCAAGGATACAATTTATACGACTTCATATGAAGCCTTAAATGGTAGGCTTAGTCGCTCTCATGATTTCTGGTTAGAGGCATATAAGGTATCTATTATTGGGAAATAACATATGTGTGAGACTAGTCATATGGTTCATTTGATAAGAAAGAACGTGTTGAAAACTCAGGCCAGATAGTAGTATTATTCCAAAATACATTTGTGACCTCTTGAGATTGAGGCTGAAGACCATGATTTTTGAAATTCTCACCTATTTTTTTGGAATAGACGTATTCTGAAGATGGGTAATCTATCATCGAGGATCATTGGACCTTTTGAGGTTGTGAAGTAAACCAGACCAATAGCTTACTAGCTAGAACATCCTAAGAGATATTGGACCATGCATGATGTCTTTCATGTGTCTCAACATTGATGATATTATCCAAACCCGACACCCATCATTTAGATTGATGAGGTTGAGATGGACATGGATTCTTCATCCAATGAGTTCATGTGTGTGTTTTTGTTTAGAGCATGAAGAAAATCCAAGGATGTTATGTTCCTCTTGAATGGGTGTATTGGTAGCACATTAGATTGGAGGAAGAGACCTTGGAAAACCAGTGATGTACAATCTCAATGGCTAGAATTCTTTGATGATAGTATATCATTACCCACAAAAGTTCATCTTAGGAACACTTTCTATAATGTGGGGAGGTTTTAACAACCTTCCTTTTTTATAAGGATAGCGATAATATTTTTTTAGTTTTTAATCATTCCATTAATATTGGTAAAGGAATAATAAGATATAGGGATGGTCTGAGGAGTGTCTTGGGCATATTTATTGCTAATATTTCCAGAATAAAGTGTTGTAGGCCGGGCCGAATGGTTAGTGGATAATGTGTGTCACTAGTTGTAGGTTATAAAAAACCTGTGTAGCTATATATTGGGGAACATACGAGTATTCATTTATTTTCAAAAACCATGTGAGACTAGGCACAAGACCATATAGCCTACTTCATTTGTTGGACAGATCCTTAACACACAGTTTGCATATGGTTTCAATAAAATGTTCATAAACTTTTTATAGTGGGATTATGGGTAAAATTAATATTTCTCTCACTTAATCCTTATATCTATTTTTTCCTTTTCTCTATACCTCTATTAGACAAATCTATGGGTTCTTACCCCAATAGAGTTTCTTCATCCTCCAATCTGGTTTCTCATACTCTCCTTCATCCATTATGTGTATCTATATTCATTGAAGTTGTTTTATATCCAAACGTATGGTTAACATAACATTTCCTTCACTCTCTGGATAATATTTCCTAATAATATGCTACTTAGAAGAGGGATCATTCATACAATTTTTCTAGGAATTGGACTGAAACTAAGATTTCACCCATCATACATTAAACAATAGGTCAATATCAAGTGAGTCTTAATAGATGACCCTATGCTTCGTGGTCATTTTTATTTTGGTCATTTCATATTTATTCTGTCATTCTATGACCGTCCCTTTTGAGAGAATCTTTATTTCCTTGATTTCATCATGTCTAAATGAACCTAGTGCCTTTATATATGTGATTTTGAACTTTTCTAGGTGTTTATACATCACAATTACTCTATATAGACACTTATTAGTGTGCCACCTTGAAAATTATAATTTAACCATATGGTCCAAAACATATGGAACTCGATTTTGCATCCAAAATTAATTTTAATAGAAATATCCTTTCACCCATTTTTCATTTATGTATAAAAAGTTTACTCAATGGTTCTTTGTTCTTTTTTAATTACAATTTTTAAAATAGAAAGGTGATTATTTTACTTTTGGACTCTGGCCTAGACTCTTTTTTGGTGTAATGAATTTTATATATTATAAAAATATGGTAGTTTTGTGTGAATGGGGTTACTAGGATGTGATGTCTATGACCCTTACAATAAATGGGTTTTAATGGAATGGTTTAAAGTACATCCATGGTCATTCACGTTTTCATGGTTTATGTAAAAAATAATTATATGAAAATATTTTATTCCATAATTGAACTTCATATATGGATGGTGACACCATGATTTTTCCTATGTCTTATATGAATTCTTAAATTCTAAATGAGATTCTTTAAAAAGATTAATGTAGTATACATATAGAATTTTGATATATATATATATATATATATATTTATAAGTGGTATGAGTTCTTACCCCATGCAAGTTATGATATATATATATATATAAATGTACGTGCTGGAGACATCCATACCTCACCCCAGTTATGATCTACATATATAAATTTTGGGGTGGGAGGAATTCTTACCCAATTACAATTAAAATATCTATATATATACTTGTATGGTAGGGAGGTATTATTTCCCCATGCCAATTATGATCAATATATATACATGTATGGACTTGAGACACTCGTACCCAATTCCAGATATGATTTATATATATATATGGTGAATTTATAAGACATAACTAACTTGATATGACATAGGTAGACCTTTTATGTATCCATTAGGAACATGAAATTGAGGATAATTATTTATTCTGTATGATTTTACTTACCTATTTATTATTTCAAACTATTTTATTATGAATTCCAACTCCGATTACACGTATGCACAATTAGTGAAGGAATACAATGATTTTATTTCACACACTAATAGGCCACCACTGGCACCCAAGAGTATTGTTTCACTACATGTATTGATTGGAGTAAGAACAAAAATTTAGGTTATTGATTATTTTCCTAGAGGGATCTTAGGAGTAGGGGATCGATCATGCTATTGTGATTCTATTAAACAACTTTTCTGTTTTTTTTTCACTTATTCACTATTGTTTGAAATTCATTTTTCTTGTTTCATGTTTCCTTCGTACTAGCAAGACATGTATACATATTTTTATAAAATAGTACATGTGATTCATTTTTTTAAATTTTTTTAGTTATATGATTCTTCCACATCTTACATATTTAGTTTATTTGTATACATCTTCTTTTTACAGAATCTATCTTTTGTATTACACTTCTAATAAAGATTAATATTTGGTGTTTATACTGCGCTACTATAAAATGGGGTTATGTTCTTCTGAATGTATTACCAAAACACCACACTACTGTCAGTTTCCCCTAGAATATTGGGAGATTCACTAGGGGTCATGTTTCTAACTGGGGTTTGGGAAATGGTTCACTGGAATTCAGGTTTGGGATATCATAAAATATCTTACACAAAGGATAATTTGTTCTAAAATTAATATATAATCCTTTAAACCTAAAATAAATGAATAAATCACCATTATTAGAAATTATTATATGATGGTGTATATAAATATATACCACATAAATTACATATTAATTGAATGAACATTTCTCTAAAATCATCTCAAATAGTAGAATGAATTTATCTTATCAATTTATTTCATACACATTAACAAAAAATTTATACCTTCCATTTATTGTGTTATGAAATTATGATATTATGTACACCTAAATATGAATATTTATAAATTTTAATATTCAATGGCTGTAAAAAACTAATTTTAATTCAATTATCAACTTTTTTACATTTGATAAATAAAAAATATTTCATTATTGACATTAAATAATAAAATTTTAATAATTAATAAAACCCATTCAACCTATGATTAAAAATTAAAAAAACAGATGGAGCACCATATTTTATTTTTATAACTCACAAAAAAAACCTCAACAACAATTTTAGATCAAATAATCATTTATGTATAGTAGATTAATACTCTCCACCTTATGTTAAAATCACAATTATTGGTTTGGGAACAATAAAATCACTCAATAACATAGTTTTTGGAATTAATAATTTGGAATATAAAAATATATTCAATAGAGAAAAATAAATTCCCATTAGATAAAGGAGATATAAAAGATTTAGAATAATTATATACATATTGATAGTTCGAAATTAAAACAACATATCCTACTACGTAATTAAATATCTAGTGGTCTAACTATAAGATATAAAATATGAGTAAAAAATATTATTTTAATTACCTTTATAACTAATTTTATTAGATTTATATTCCTATATAATACATTTATATATTATCCCTCTTTAATTAATATATCCATTAAAGAAGCAGCATCACTTGTTTTTATAATCAATTATGATGTTAAAATATTCCCTAAAATATTATGCCATAATACCTATATCAATGAAAACTAATAGAACATATAGATTATGCAAAATATAGTTATGTTTTTAAGAAAATAATTCACTAAGAGATATATATATATAGTGAACAAAATTTCCTAAATTAAAGCGCATCATAATAAAAAATTTAATACACTATACTATACATCATAATAAATCACATTCATATTTATCCAAAAAATATTGTACTCCTCAAATATTTCAAAACAATATCCAATAATATAGAAAATTAATCTAAGTAAACAATGTTAAGTTCATTCACATAAAAATTATTTTTAAAACTTAATATCTAAAAAAATTCGCATATGAATTTCATATAATAACCATGAATTACAATTTAAATTCACATTATAGAAATTATATTTTGTGTGTTTTAATATATATCTATCTCCAAAATTATTATATCCATAATAAAACCTTATTCTGAAAAAAAAAATATATAAAATGAAATATACTATATATGACCAAAGGTTACACATTGAAATAATTAGTTAAAAATGAAGATTCTATTATAATTATGAAACCATCTTACGATTCACCCTATCAGATTACCCAATTTTACCAAAAAATAGAATTATCATTATCAAAGGCCATAAAAAATATAATGTTTTAGTTACAAAAACAAAACTAGAATCTATTAAATGATTCAAGTGTATCCTTAAATATATATGTGATCACATAAAATTTGAATAATTAATGTGAACATTGAAAATATATTTTATTTTGTATTTAATCTTAAAAGCATTATCAGAATATCTAAATCATATATCAATAATCTAAATAAAATTTACTATTTTTCCCCAAACCTGTACTCCTTGCTGTTTTCCAATAATAACATTTATCATAAATATTATTTTTTTAAAATGTGAGATTATTGGTGTTAAGAATTTTAATTTCACATAATTTACATAACATAAACAATACATATCTTGATTATCTCACCATTCCAAATATTTATGTTTAGTATATTTATATTTTATTAATATATGTAATTACTTTTAAAATATATGTTAAAATTTATTTATAATATCAACCATATATAATACTATCTACAATGTTATATGTGTTATTCATATTAATAACCTATGGAATGGAAAATATGTAAAAAAATGTGATCATAAAATATTAATAAGGGATAAAATATCAATGAAGACTAAATGGTTAATTGAATATAATTTAGTGAAACATGTTAATTAAGAGAAAATAACATATTAAAAAAAATGTCAATATTAGTTTACAAAAATGTAAAATTTAATTTTAATGCCAATGATATAATATATAAATAAAAATAAAAATACCAAATCTTTAAGAGACATACATGTTCAATTGGGATTAACAATGGGACATAACATAGGAAATACTTGAACATTATTGAATCCAAAATTGTTACAATGTAAATGTGGAAAATCATAAATATGGCCACCCAATTTAATTTTTATTATATATAACTAAACATAATCTCATGCATCATATTTCTATGAATAAATTGCTCCACCTATAATAAATATGTGTATTTTTGAAAATATATTGACACTATAATAATCATTGTAATTCAGTGAGTGAATAGTTAACAATTATTATACTCACATAGAATCATTGAGGGAAAAACATACTATATTTTCATTATACCTAGTCATTATGATAACACTGATCTAATTTTATTCTCACAATCATAATTTAAATTCATATTTTCACATTTATAAAATAAAAAAAACTAGTGTAAGTGTACCTAATAGATCTTATATAACCCTAGAATTAGTGTGAGCATAGAAACCCAAATAATACACATGGATAATTTATGAGATACTTGATATTCATAGATGTCCCCATGAATATCGCCATTGTATTAAGTGAGAATAATCCTTATATGTAACACCCCACCCCCACCTCATTGACTTGAGGAGGCGGTGAGGTCTACTTGGCCTTAAGTGGCGATCTGAAGATGCCAAAGGCGATCAATAAATTCTGAGGGCTTCAGGATCAAAATGGGGAACGATTTTCCCTTAAGACAAAACCAACCAAACCACCCATTAACCACCACTATATGATGCATGTCAGTAAAGAATTCAATCATGCATTCCAAAAATACAACCAATTTGTACAACAATACTACCCAAAAACAATACAACCACACATGTCTACACCATATCAGAGTACAAGCCGATACCCCCAACCAACTCTATGAGCCATGAAACCCCCACAACTCCACACCAAGCTCCAAGCTCCAAGCTCCACCAAGACATCACGATGCACCACTAAAGGAGGGATATGCCTTACCATTTCCCATGTCATAGTACGCATCATCTGCAAAGACACCAATGTTCCATCGCAGGGGGTGAGTACTAAAACTCAATAGGATTTACCAAAATGACTTCCCTACACTTGACACTAAGATAAAACCATTATCACATTTATATAGAACGATTTATTTATAAATAATCACAATTAAAACCATTTCCATAATCCAAACATGCCCTTACCAAGAAATCAAACCCAAAACAAGCAACCAAGGGAAATCCAACCAAATAATCCACAAGACATTTCATCATTCACACATTAGCACAACAATTTTCAACTTGCAATACAATGCACAACAAACAACCAAAACAACCAAATGGTGGAGCTTCCATCCAACCCGTTCATCCATTTACACCTAGTGGCTCTTCTGGTCCACATATCCTTTGATGGTAGCCCTTCTATCCACTATCCATCCCCTTTTTATAGTGGTACTTCTCACCACTTCCACACAACATTCCAATCAATCATAACCAAGCATATAACCAATCATTGTCACGCCATCATGCAATCAACCAAATTCCATTACATATAAATCCACTTCAATAAATCACCCATTTATTGAAAATCATTTTCCATGCCAAGCCATATTTCAATAAAACAACCTCTTTATTGAAAACCACTTTCACCAAGCATTTTCACAAATCAATCATAGCATCCCATTTTAAAATTTCCATTTTAAAATCCACAACCAAATCATTTCAACATAAAACCCCCCTTTTCACATAAATCCCCTAAACATCACCCAAGGTATTTTCAACCAATTTCACACAACACATAATAATTAATTTTTTAGCTCAACAAATTAATTGTAAATAATGAACCACTAGTTCTGACCAAGTGGAGTCGAGAGAGAAGCCACCTAACTTTAGGGTTCCTGATAAATCGACCCACGAACTACCGAGCCTTAAATCTGGAAAACGCACCACCAAAACCTCTCTAGATTCATTTCCCAAACATCCAAAAGCCTTAATATTGACATCAAAAGAAACCACAAAACTAGATCTAAAAATTCTAGTGTAGATCTAGAAAAAAAATAAAGGGAGGGATGTAGATCTAGAGGAAAACACAAGGAAACCAAGAGGAGAGTCTTACCCGGGAGAAACTACCTTCAAACCGCCAAGAAACCATTTCAAAATCCTTCCAAACCAAGTGGGAGATCCCCTCCAACCACTGAGAACCCGAAATACTGAGTGAGGCTAGAGTGGGAGGATGATGTTACTATTTTAGGGAAAGCCAAAGGAAGCCTGGACTTAAAAACACCAACTTTAAGTGGTCACACGCTTAGCCCCCACGGTTTGGCAAACCATGCTCTAACCGTGCACATGATACTGCCCCGAGAGCCAGGGTCTGCATGTTTTGCTCGCACAATTTGGAAAACCATGCATATGTCATGCAAAGCCTACTATCTCCCTTGCAGGGTTTCCTAGAGAACTCGCACGGTTTCCCATAACCGTTCTCAAACCGTGTACCCATTTCAAAGCCTCCAAACTCATCCAAAACAATTCCAAACTCTCTGAACCTCTTCCTAACTCATCCCACACACTTTAAACACATAAAAAGTCATAAATAAAGGCCACAAACCTCTATATGGGGGTACTACATTCTCCCCACCATTGGACTTTCCGTCCCTGGAAAGTAGTGAGCCTTCCCTTTTCCGAAAGAGCTTGGGCCACCGCTCGATCATCTCTTTCTCCCGCTCCCAAATATCCTCTTGAATATGACCATGTTGCCACAAAAAATAACCTAAAAAGATGATTTTACCATGCATGCTTTTCTATTTCTTATCCAAAACCCTCACTAGCACGTGCACCAATGAAGAATTAGGTTTTAGTTCAACAAGATCCTATCGAAACACATGGTCACGGTCCCAATGATACTTTTTCAACTGTGACATATTAAACACATTTTGCACCACAGTAAACCTACGTGGAAAAGAAAAATGATAAGCCACCTCACCAACCCCATCAAGAATCTCAAATGGTCCAATATACCTTGGAGATAACTTTCCCTGCTTCCCAAACCGACAATGTCCTAACATAGGAGAGATCCTCAAGAAAACATGATCACCCACCTCGAACGACAACAGCCATCGACAATGATCTGCAAACAATTTCTAACAACTATGAGTTGTCTCCATTCTCTTTCTAATCAACTTGATATTCTTCGTAGTCTCCTGGACAAGGCCCAGTCCAACCATTGACGACTCACCTGTTCCCCCCCCCCAATATAATGGAGAACGACACAGCCTCCCATACAATGCTTCAAACAGATCCATATGTATGGATGCCTGATAAAAGTTATTGTATGAAAACTCAACCAACAAAAAGTGATCTTCCCACAAGCCACCAAAATCTATAACACCAGCCTACAACATGTTCTCTAGAGTTTGTATTGTCCTCTCAGTTTGACCATCCGTATGAGTGTGATACGCCATACTTGTGGTCAACTTAGTTCCAAGGGCTTGACATAAGGATTTCAAGAAATGAGATGTAAACCTTAGATCACTATCGGATATGATCAATACTGGAACACCATGACTCTTTACCAACTCCCGGATATAGATTTTGGACAGATCCTCCACTATATGAGATTCACAAATCAGGATGAAATGGGCCGATTGTGTTAGTCTATCCACTATCACACAAATGGAATCGTGCATCCTGACCATTACTGGGATACCTGTGACAAAATCCATTGCTATCTCCTCCCACTTCCAAACATGGATTGGAAAAGACTGCAAGATTCTTGCTGGCCTCTGATGTTCTTCCTTGACCTGCTGAAAAGTCAAGCGTCTCAAAACGAACTCAGGCACTCTTTTTTTCGTACCAGCCCACTAGAACTGCACTTTCAATGCTTTATAGATTTTCTGAACTCCAGGATGAACAACCCACATAGTATGATGATACGGCATGAGAATATCTTCCTGACAAGCAACTGGTACAACCATCCAATTCCAAAAAAAAAACAAAACTGAATCTCCATTCTGTTTCCAACCCTCAATGGTCTCCCCACCCTTGAGTCTCGACCCCATGGTCACACACTAAGAATTGGATACATGTTCCTCAAAAACCTGGCCAACCAATTCAAGAATAAGAAAAACTGGAAAGAAGACCACTCTCTTGCCCTGGTCCTCACATTCTAACTACATATCGGCTATTACCGACATCAACTACCACTAGTCTGATGCATGTTTCACCATCTGAGTATATGATTTTATGCTTAATGCATCCTCCACCAAATTTCCCTTACATGGTGGGTACATAAAGTCAAAATCAAATATCTGAAGATATTCCATCCATATCCTTTACCTCAGGATCAACTCCCTTTGTGAGAAAATATGCTTCAAGCTCTTATGATATGTATATACCGTAAATTTCTCAATGGAGAGATAATGAAGCCACACTTTCAAGGCATGGAACACTACTGTCAACACAAAATCATGAGTTGGGTAGTTCTTCTCATGCACACTTAACTGCCATGAGCAATATGCAACCACATGATTCACTTTCATGAGAACGCACCCCAAACCTGATCCTGATGCATCACAATACACCACTTACCCTTTTCCTGGTTCTGAAAAAACCATGATTGGTGCTAATTTAGGGTGACGCTTTAGCACTTCAAAACACTTATGAAACTGTTCATTCCACTGGAATGGAACATTATTTATTGTCAAAACTATCATTGGCGAATCTAAATGTGTAAAATCATGAACAAAGTGCCGATAATACCTAGCTAGACCAAGGAAACTCCGTATCTTAATCACATTCTTTCGCATCTTCCACAAGACAACAGCCTCTATCTGTTCCGGATACACTAAAACACATCTTTCAGAAATAAAATGGCCAAGAAAACAAAATTCTTATATCCAAAAGTCACACTTTGATAATTTGGCATACAACAAATCATCAATTCTTGGAAGTGGATTTCTGTTCATTATTGTAACTTGGTTAAGTCAACAATAATCAACACAGATCCTCAATGTTCCATACTTCTTTTTCACAAACAACACTAGCACTACCCACGAGGACGTGTTAGGCTGGATAAACCCCTTTTTTTCTAAAAATTACAACTTGACTATCAATTCTAGAAATTCAGTAGGTTCCATCTTGTAAGATAGCAGTTAGATCGGACTTGTCCCCAGAAGGAGATCAATCACACACTCCACTTATATTACGGGAGGTAACCTAGAGAATTCATCAGGAAAGACATCCATGAACTGATCCACCACTGCTTGAAGAACACTCTGCTCAACACCGTCTACTGATTCTATTGACAAAACCACCAACTGATACGATAACATGCCCACTACTGGTGCCGAAAAACCGGTTGACCCTTTTTTTCAAGCCTCTCTCATATAAAGAGATGTCTAACACCATCGTGTGTTGTAAAAGCCACTGTTTGCTCATCGCAGTCGATGTGGCAGTTAAAAGAAACCAGCCAATCCATTCATAGTATTACATAATACCCATCCATCTCAAGAATTTAAAACTTCCACATTATCTCAACCTCACCCACAACGATACAACATGCTCTACACAAGAATGCTTGACACACTCTTCGACCTAGAGGAGGTTGAAGTTTCAAAACCAAAGGCATCATTTCTGCCCTTAAACCCATAAAATCAACCACACACCCATCAATAGTGTTCCCACCTTGGAAAAAGTGTCTCTCCTCTACTTGAACCCAGCGTTAGATTTCCCACTATTTCCCATTGGTACCATCATGCTTCCTCTGCCCGAGGCTCCCAACAGATCCCGCTGAGCCACCGATGCTTGATTCACCATCACTGTGTAATAACCATACATAACACTACTGTCTTTGAATGGATATCTTATGTTAACCCCACTTCGAAATCCTTGCCTTCAACGACAGGCTACCCGCCACCTCGGGTGCAAAACAAACTAGACTCATAAACGTATCTGCATACTCCGTCACAGACATATGCTCTTTCTTCATAATGAAGAAATAAGTTGTGCGCAGAATTTTGAACATATGTGTGTAGAATTGTTTGTAAAACAATTATTCAAATCCTTCACACATCATACCCTCGTCCGTCCTCACTTGGACTACCAACTCCCACCACCGAAGAGAAAGATCCTCTATCTTATACATCGCTATCTTTACTTTCATCTCTACCGATGTCCCCAAAAATTCGAAAATTCTGTTCATTCTAGATAGCCACGCCTCTGCCCTTCCTGGGTCCAAATCACCCCTATAGATGAGTGGATTCTGCTTCTAAACCTGAACTGTATGATGCAAATTCCTTGGTTCATCTGCTTTATTTTCACTTTCCACATCTTGGAAAGATTTCACTATACTTTGCAGTAACTGCTAGTTCACCTGGGGCTCAGGTGCATCCACATTCTCATCGGCCACTTTTAGTTGATCTCTACGAAGACTACCTGGTGCCATTACTATAAATAGAAAACAAACAACGATGATTCTCACTTACGTAGACATCATGAATTCCCATTTCACATCGCAATACACAACACTATCACAACGAGGCTTTCCACCTTTCCACTTTTTCCATGTTTCACCGTTTTTAAAAATAATACCATTTTCAATATACCTAATTTTTTAAGTTTAGAATTTCTCACATTTGAAAAACCATTTCTCAATTTAGCCCATAAATCATTATTACCAATGAAATATGAATCCTAGAGGGATGTCATTTACACCATGCATGCCATGCTCATCTCATTGGCTACACCCACGACAATGAGGTATCCAATGCCTATAAGTGTCTCTAAAGCACTTATGTACCCAAATCCCTTGTTACTTGAAGTTCATCATAAAAGGGTCAGCTATGTAGTTTTATGCTATACATTCCAAGTTCTGACATTCCTATGCCTTGATACCATACCAACTCAAGGAATATGCCACAATCAATGTCAACCCCAAAACAAAGAATCAACTCCAAAGGACCAAACAAGCAAATACCAATTGTAACACTCCGCCCCTACCTCATTGTCTTGAGGAGGTGGTAAGGGATACTTGGCCTTAAGTGACGTTCCCAAGATGCCAAAGGATGGCAATAAATGTCGAGGGCTTTAAGATCGAAATGGGGAACGATTTTCCCTTAAGACAAAACCATCCAAAAAACCCATTAACCACAACTATATGACGCATGTCAACAAAGCATTCAAGTATGCATTCCCAACAGACAAAATATTTGTACCACAATAAATCCCAAAAACAATACAACCAAGACATGTCGACACCACATCAGAGTATAAGCGGAAACCAACAACCATCTCTATGAGCCACAAAACCCCCATAGCTCTACACCAATCTCCATGCTCCAAGCTCCACCAAGATATCATGATGCACGACTAAAGGAGGAAGATGCCTTACCTTTTCCCACGTCACTGTACACAACATCTGCAAAGACACCAATGTTCCAAAGCAGGGGGTGAGTACTAAAACATAGTAGGATTTCCCCAAATGACTTCCCTACACAAACCACTAAGATAAAACCATTAGCACATTTATATAAAACTGTTTATTTAAAAATAACCACTATTACAACCATTTCCATAATCCAAACATGCCCTTACCAAGCCATCACACCCAAACCAAGCATCCTATGGAAAGCCATCCAATAATGCCACAAGCCATTTCATCATTCACACATTAGGACAACAATTTCCAACTTGCAAAGCAACACACAACAAACAACCAAAACAACCAATTGGTGGAGCTTCCGTCCAACCCGTTCATCCATTCACACCTAGTGGCTCTTCCAATCCACTTATCCTTTTATGGTGTCCCTTCCGTCCACTATCCATCCCCTTTTTATAGTATTACTTCTTAACACTTTAACAAAACATTCCAATAAATCACAACCAAGAATATAACCCATTATGGTCACAACATCATGCAATCATCCAAATTCCTTTCCATATCAATCCACTTCAATAAATCACCCATTTATTGAAAATAATTTTCCATACCAAACCATATTTCAATAAAAAACCCTTTGTTGAAAACCATTTCCATCAGTCAATTTCACAAATCAATCGTAGCATCCAATTTTAAAATCTCCATTTTAAAATCCACAACAATTGAATTTCACCATAAAACCCCCCTTTTCCCAAAAATCTCCAAAACATCACCCAATGGATTTTCAACCAATTTCCCACAGCAAATCACAATTAATTTTTCATCACAAAAAAAAATTTAAACAGAGAACCACTAGTTCTAACCAAGTGGAGTCGAGAGAAAATCCACCTACCTTTAGGGTTCCCGAGAAATTGACCCACGAACAACTGTGCCTCAAATCTGGTGAAACCACCACCAAAACCTCTCTAGATTTCTTTCCCTAACATCCACAAGCCTTAATATTAACATCAAAGGAAACCACAACCATATATCTACACAAAAAAAAAGTGTAGATCTAGAATACCAAGAAAGAGAGTGATGTAGATCTAGAGGAAAACACAAGGAAACCAAGAGGAGAGTCTTACCTAGGAGAAACCGCCTTCAAACCACCAAAAAACATCTTCAAAATCCATCCAAACCAAGTTGTAGAGCCCCTCAAACCCGTGAGAACCTGAAATCCCGAGTGAGGCTTGAGTGGGAGGATGATTTGATAGTTTTAGGTCAATCCTGAGGGATCTCGAACATAAAAACACCAACTTTATGTGGCCTTATAGTTAGCCCGCATGGTTTGGAAAACCATGTGCTAACCGTGCGCACGCTACTACCCCAAGAGAAAGGGTATACACGGCTGCCTCGCACGGTTTGGAAAACCGTGCACAGGCCATGCAAAGCCTACTATCTCCCTTGCACGGTATCCTAGAGAACCCGCACATTTTCCCTTAACCAAGCTCAAATCGTGCACCAATTTAAAAGCCTCCAAACTCTTACAAAACCATTCCAAACTCTCCAATCCTCTTCCCAACTCAACCCATGAACATCAAACACATAAAAATTCATAAACAAAGGCCACATACCTCAAATCGGGGGTACTACATTATCTACTTCATTACAAGATATATATGAAAATATATATTATAATAATAATAATCCATTCATATGGGGTCCATTAGAAAATATATATATCCACAATCAAGGAATCACATAATTATTTTACTAAAAAGAAATGGGTATGTTGAAAATAATTTTGCGAAAATTACATAATCCATACAAGGGGGAATGTGGGATGGTAGAGTAAGAACATATAACATTTTAAAATTAAAAACATTGATTGATGTTGATATAAATCGAAATCAAAACAAAAGTAATAACCCACCAAACAATTTTGTAACAGCCCAATATTTCATAGTACATTATTTCTTAAAAGTAATTCAATTACATGCACTACATGCAACACCGAGTTCAAGCGCACCACGACTTACCATACTAGCCGTTCAAAAGTGGTTATGAATAGTATTAACTGAATTTTAACCTTTATATAATCCTTATAATTTTAGAATCCATATTATGAGTTTCTTATACATAATGAAAGTACAAATTCAAATTTTTAGATATTGGAAATATTTTTTAGAAAATGTAATTTTACTGGATTTTGAGGGTGAAATTTTTTTAAATCCAATATTTGACACTTTTATATAATCAATTTTAGAAAATAAACTTCTTCTTTAGAATCGGGTGATAAAAATATTTTTTTGATAATTATTTGGTATTTTTCTGATAACTTTAATATTTTGATGAATAGTGAAAAATACTAAATAGTAATTAAAAACAAATTTTTTAATCGAAATAATTTAGAGAGTTAAATTATACATTTTAAGGGTTTGGAAGTATAAATAGATTATATTCTAACCATTTAGTCAAATTCAAGTCATTGTAAGTAATCTCACTTTGATATTGGACATAAACAACTGTCAATCTTTTGGTAGTTATTATTTCTAAAAAATACGCCTTTTGCTTTTGACAACAGAAATTAATTTTTAATTAATAAATGAAAATTTTATGTTATGAATTTGGTAAAATTGAATTAATTTTTGAATTCAGAATCTCAAAATTAGCTAAGGTTTATTTTTTGGTATTTTTCAGAAAAAATTCAATTTTTGATGAATAGTGAAAAACACTGAGTTATAGTTTAAAATCGAATTTTTATTTAAATAATTATGTATTTTATTTAAATTTTTTAGGTAAAAATAGATACATAATACCTATATATATGTTCAATTTAATTCATTGGAGTTAGTTTATAATAATTTTAGATATATAAAAATTTTATTGAACTTTTCACCTTCTTTTACCTACCTCCAAGGAGAATTTAAAAATTCACATAAAACAAAATTTTAACACTTATGTGAGTTAAATTTCAAATATACAATAGACATAGTTAATATCAAGGAGTAAAGGTGGTTCAATATGATAAAACTAATTTTTGTGAATAGTAACTTTTGACTTATATTTACCACGGTTAAAAGTAAATAGGGTAATTCATAGTAAAAAGAATATTTTTATTTTTCAAAATTATTCTAACACATGTCCTAACATTATTTAATGAGTAATGTCTTAACATGATCATCTTTGAGTCTATTTTTGGACCCCATGGAGCCAGTTATGAATGATAATGACACTTTAGATTAATTAATCCAAAGTAAAGACAAAATTGACAAAAAACAATTATATTTTAGTAATTAATTTTTATATAGTGTTATATATGTAATCATTTTGTCTATAAAAATTCATTATAAATCTAAAAATATTTCCAAAATCATGGTATTTTTAATAAAAATTAGACATCGAATAAATTAAATTATATATGACACAATAATGATGCAGTATTTACCTCATTAATAAATGATTTAAATAAATTAAATTATAAATATTAAAATAATATCCAAAAAATTTCCAATTCAAATTGGATGATTTTATTTCTTCCATTATTCATCTTTTCTTAGACCCTAATTATTTTTTGACCATTTGGAACCGAATGTAATTATATAATAAAATAATATTTTCACATATTCTTAAAGAGCCCCTCCTCCCTCTTATAAAAGGAGACCACTTATAACCAATTATTCACACATCTCAAGCCTTTAGTCTAATCAAAACTCTAAATAATTAATCTCCCTACATCCATATCCTCCTCTTAGAAGCCTTACCCTACACAGAAGAAACATCAAGAAGTCCTTTTGGTTCAAACCAAAGGAAGATACCCAAATTAAACGTAATAGTTTCTCTTAACTTAATTTATTTTATTTTACTTCTCCAACCACTAAAATCTTTATATTACATTATTTTATAATAAGTCCAGTATCCTAAATATACTAGTATTCTTTTTATGATATGTAGTCAAACTACACTTACACACACCTCCATCTAATGGGTGAAGAACAAAATGTTTCTGTGGATGGAAAACTAACGCCTCATGAAACGATGATATTTCAATTACCTCCTACCTCCTCTCAGGGTGGTCATTATGATAAAAATATATTTATATATGTTATATATTATATTTATGTTTTCTTAATGATTATTTATTTTTCTTTTATAGCATACCTTAATGGTTTCCATTGTCGGTAAACATGATAATTTCATTTGAGGAAGTGTGGACTACCGCCCCCTCAAAGTGATATGACTTGTTAATACCATATGTGGGACATATAAAGGATGGAGTTAATGATATTATATATTATATTATACTGGAATTATAATATACCTATGTATCATTATGTTTTAATTCAATTAAAATATGAAATAGAAATGAAAGTAGCGTTCATGCGTACGTACGACTTACCATCCCCATGAAAGGTGCATTTCATTTCATACCCCAAAATGATATATACTATTATAAATACTTGTATATACAGGATATAGATGATATATATGATATCTAAATCATGAATATCATTTTGGATATAATGAAATTTTGTCAATGTGAACAACTTGTAACTATGAGGTGTTCTTTTTTGTCTCAGGTGCCAAATATCGACAAAACGAACGTTATTAACATAAATGATTACCTAATATTTATAACATGGTAATAAGTTATATAAAATTAATAATAAACTTGAAAAAGGTTCTTAATCAAGTTGAAGTTAACTTTATTTTATTATTTAGGATATTAAATAACGAATGAGTCAAGTCAGACACGTGGTAAGGGGTTTCATATCTCACTTTTAATTCCATGAGATTTCCATTGTTCACTACGTATTTATTGCATGTGGTGTATCTTGTACATCCATTTGACATATATTATCATGATTATATTTATATTCATGATATTATATGATTAATTTGGTGCCTATTTACTATTGTTCATATGACTTGAATGATTACAACGATGTAAGGGTTTATTTCACAATATCTTCTTTATCTAAGGTTGTTTATACGTAATTATCTACTGGGGCCTCTTTATCATCCACATCCATGTTTCTTAAAAATATATTTTAAAGAATTTTTACTATTTAATATTCAATGGGTTAAATTCATTTATACCCTTGTTTGCATTTGTATAAGATGTTTATAATGGATTCTTTCTGTCGTTTTCCAAACAAGGTGCTTTTTATCCTTTTCGAAAAAATTAAGAATGTTTTGAACTTCTACGGTAGGTGCGGCTATATTACATCGTTATAACATCATCGAAGCTTCCCTTACAAGATTATAAGAATATTTTCAAAATAAATGTTTTCTTTATAATTATGTGACTCTTAAATGATTTCAAAATATAAAGAATTATTTCCCTAAAAAGGTTTTGATTTCATCTATGTCAACATCCTTTGATGGATTTTAAGTTCATTTGAAGTTGAATTATTATGATACAAAACTTTCATATTGTATTGAATGTTTTGTGATATGTTTGACTATGGATGTGCTATTTTTATACCATTCATGTTTTATGGTTAATGTATTTACATTTCATAGGCTAGTTTTAATATGAATGTTTATGATATATTTCAACCTTTTAAAATGTTGAAGGTATTGGACTTAGTAAATGATGGGTGGATCCTGCTACATATCCTCGATGCATCAGTAGGTATCATGAGTGAACTAGACATAGAATTGGTCGAGGCCTTTCCCAATTTAATATTTGGTTTTGGCCGATGCCTTAATCATTGTTAGACGTCTTGGCTGAGGCTTTGACAAAATGTTTCAGAATGTCTGACATTATACATTACCTAATTATGGAAATAATATTCATGGTTCATTTAGTCATTAGACTAGTAGAATACCCATGATTATGTTTTATTATGGAATTAATTACTCATCTCAGATTCCATCCATAAAATTATTTATGTTTATTATTGGTAAAGGCATGTGGTTTAAATTATCCACCTTTCTTAATATTTATGTTATCTTCTGCTGTATTGCTTACCCTTACTGAGTGTTTGAGCTCACCCCTTCTTATGTTTTATTTTTTCCTAGATTCCAAGAAGTGTATTGTGATTGATATGCAGGGTTAAGCTTAGGGAATAATGGAATTCATTAAGGATTATTTATGTTGTGTTGTATGTTATAAAGTTTAATGTAACATTCATGTATGTAATTTATTTTTCAAGACTAATAAACTGATCGGTACTTCGGGACTTGATTCCTTGGAATCATTCAAATGTATTAAAATAATGCATCGACTATAGGTAAATGGGTTTGGGGCATTATAATTGGTATCATAGGAAGTTTAGCAGTAACCATGGAAACTAGATTTAGATAAACTCTGATTAGAGTACATTATCCTAACATAGACATTGAGGATTAGTATATAAGAATTTCCAAGAATTTTGGTAATGTATAGATTTTGTGAGTCTTCTAAGAAAATATATCCCTGTCTGAATACGAGTAGGTAGAGGTGGGTCTGGCACAGATTTACCTAGGGTAAATCTTGAAAACACCGCTTGGAGCTAGACTCGAATGAGAATTGGTGCACGTATATGGGACTTGCAGTGCTCATGGTTACGACACTCCCGGGAGATATTCATAGGATAATTCTCATTTTATTTACAAAGCAGTATGAAGGGTTTATTAGTATATACTTCCTCAAACAAAAACTTTTTTATTATTATGGATTATATCCATAAACTGTTCAATTTATGTTCAGTGTTTTACTTGTTTGGAATTATGTATTTTGATTCATAACCTAATCTAGTTTATGACAATGTATATAAATGGTGCCCTGTAGAAGGAATGTGAACTCCAGTAGTACATATGATCCGAATAGTAAGAAGGATCATATCCTTCATAGTATTAATCCAACATTTAGAAGGTAAATAGTCTCCCATGTATTCTCAACATACGAAGAAATAATATCATGTGTTTATAAGATAAGTAAATAATTCTATGAGTCCTATGGTTTTGAAGGGAAGTAAGAGAAGAAAAGGATGGAAGATGGTTAGATGGATAATGGGAAGAGGGAAAAGAAGGATTTTCCCATATGTGATAACTGTGGAAAGAATCACCTTGGTATATTCTTTAAAGTAATGGGAGTTTGTTATAAGTGTTTAGAAAATGGACACCAAGTACATGATTTTAAGGGTAAGAAAAAAGTTTCCAATGTACAATACTTCATCTTCATAGAGTTGGGAGACTACGCAAATCAATATCCAAATCATCAGAGTATACCCCAAATTCTACTATTGGATAATAATAATGTTACGATACTACCAAAGATGAAGAGGAATGATTAAATTTGTTACATTGTTATTAATGTATTGTGTCATTTGATTATTGTATTAATGATGTGCATGTTATAAGAAGTATATAGTATATAAGGATTGTACTATAGTAATATTTCATTAATGACTTGAGATTCTGTGGAACCAAGAAAATTGACTCAATTGCATGTTAAATTTTTTGAAAATAAATGGTCGATAGAAATATAAACCATAATATGGTTCTGATACCGAGGTAGTGATTTTGGAATTAGAGATGGTTGATTTGGATAAATTATATTGGATATTCTTGACTTCCTTAGAACTTATTGATAGTTTGTTTTTTTCATCATTGTTGTAATATTCTATATTTTTGGGTTTAAGGAATATATCCAGTATTATATAAAGGGTAAGGGAGCATGAATGTAATCAATAAGGTTTTATGGTAATTCATATTGATACCAAGTTTTAAAACAATACATGATGAAGGTGTTCACGTGTTATTACATGGAGAAAAGATCTTCATTGTGTTTATATTCTTTATAAATTTTGGACTATGAATTTGGATAGATTTATTTTCGATAAGCCTAAAGGTTGGAATGGATTAAGATACTATTGTTAAGGTTATTTTTGGATTTTTATAAAAAAATAAAACACTCAGACCATGTGAAAACCCATCGCGCCAGGCAAAGCTGCGGGAATCGAACCAAAAACCATAGTGCGATTGGGATTTATCACCTACCACTGGACTATGTGATGTCTCTGAATTGTATAATGTAGTATCTTTTTTAAACGGTTCTGATAGGTTAATTTTAAATTCATTTTTTTGGAACCCTATATGAATAGGATAAATTGAAAAAAATTAATTTCTATTATCTTTTAGAGTGAAAGATGATTTTTTGGTAGAAATTAGTTATAGGATGGAACTCTACTGGTCAAGTATATATATATATATATATATATATATATATATATTATTCTCTTATTATATGAAGAAATTAATTCTTAAACTTTAGGTAGGGGACCTTAGAACTAAAAATGAGTTATCTTAATACCTTATGTTTTGTTGAACCGAAGATATTTTAAACCATCAGAGATTTATTTCTTTGAGGCCCTCAATTATACAATTGTTTGTGATTGATGACCTCAATCGGTCCCTATAAATATTTACATCTTTCCCATAATTATGTGTCTCTAATTTCCACCAATGTTCTTCTAATCGAGATCAATTTGGCGGTGAATTTTTCATTACCACTTTCATCTTATTAAGACTAAATTTTATAAACCCAATTTCCAATGTGGGTTTTCCCACAAAGGTAAGAAAAATTTAGAATTGGTATGATGCGATTTATTGGAGGGAAGAATGTAACACCCCAAGATTTCATAGTACGTTATTTCTTCAATGTAATTCAATAACTTGCATTACACGCAACATCGAGTTCAAGCGCACCACGACTTACCAAACTACCCGTTCAAAAGCGGTTATGAATAGTATTAACTGAGTTTTGATATTTATATAATACTTATAATTTTATAATTCATATAATTAGTTTCTTATACATAATTTAAGAACAAATTTAATTTTTTAGATAAAGGATGTATATTTCAGAAAATGCAATTTTACCATCTTTTGAGGGAGAACTTTTTTTTAAATCTAATATTTGACAATTTTATATATTCAATTTGACAAAATAAAATTCTTATTTAGAATTGGGAGATAAAAATTTAGTTTTGATAAATTTTTGGTATTTTTCTGATAACATTCATATTTTGTGAATAATGAAAAATACTAAATTTAAATTTATAACAAATTTTTTTAATCGAAATAATTTAGAGTGTTAAATTATAAATTTTAATTGTATTAAGTATAAATAGATTATATTTTCACCATTTAATCAAATTTTAGTCATTTTAAGTAATTTCACTTTGAAATTGGGCATAAACAAGTGTCAATCTTTTGATAGTAATTATTTCTTAAAAATATGCCATTTGGTTTTGACAACGGGAATTAATTTTAAATTAATAAATGAAACCTATATGTCTTTAATTTGGTAAAATATACTTCAGTTTTTAATTTTTAATATTGAAATTATCTTAAGGTGAATTTTTTGTATTTTTCTGAAAACTTTTAATTTTTTATGAATAGTGAAAAACACTAAGTTATAGTTTCAAACCAAATTTTTATTTAAAAAACTATTTAATTTTTTTTAATTTATTTTATGTCAAAAAAGATACGTAATTCCTATATAAGTTCAATTTTAATTCATTAGATTTATTTTATAATAATTTTAGATATATAATAATTTTATTGAAATTTTCTCCGTCTTTTACCCACTTCCTAGGAGAATTTGAAAAATTCAATAAAAATAAATTTTACCACTTCTGTGAGTGGAATGCTGAAAATCTAAGAGACACGGTTAATATCAAGGATTAAAATTTGGTTCAATAAGATAAATATTTTTTGGTTAATAGTAACTTCTGACTTTTTTTACCACGTTAAAGGTAGATAGGGTAAATCAATGTCAAAAGAATATTTTAATAATTCAAAATTACCTTGACACTTGTCCTAACCTTATTTGATCAGTAATGGACGACCATGGTAATCGTTGGGTCTATTTTGGGATCCCATGGGGCCACTTATGAATTATAATGACACTTTAGATTAATTAATTTAAAGTGAAGGCAAATGTGATAAAAACATAAATCTTTTAGTAATTAATTTTTATATTGTTTTATATAAGTAATATTTCTTCCTCTAAATATTCATTGGAAAGCTAATAATATTTGAAATATTATGGTATTTTTTAAAAAATTTAGACATCGATTAAATTAAATTATTTATGATACAATAATGATGCATTATTTACTTCATTAATATATGATTTAAATAAATTAAATTATAAATATTAAAATAAAACACAAAACATGTACAATTCATATTGGACGATTTTATTTATACCATGAGTTATCTTATCTTATACCCTAATTATTTTTGTACCTCTAGGAACCGAATATCCTTATATAATGAAATAATATTTTCAACACTTTCCTAAAGAGCCCCTCATCCCCCTTATAAAAGGAAACCACTTCTAACCAATTCCTAACATCTCTAAAGCCTTTAAGATTTTCAAAACTCTACCAAATTAAGCTCCCTAAATTCCTATCCTCATCTTATATGCCTTACCTTAGACAGAATGTACTTCAAGAAGTCATTTCGGTTCAATCCAAAATAAGTTACCCTAATTAAAGGTAAGTGTTTCTCTTAACTCCTTTTCTTTTATTTTACTTCTCCAACCCCTAAACTCTTTTTATGAATTTATTTTATAAAAAAACCAGTATCCTCAATATTCTAGGATGTTTCTATAAGATGGATTTGAACTACACTTAAACACACCACCATCCAATGGGTGAATAATATAATGTTTCTATGGATGGAAAACTAACGCCTCACGAAACGGTGATTGTTCAATTACCTCTTAACACCTCTCATGGTGGAAATTATAATGGAACTATATTTATATATGATATATATTATGTTTATGTTTTCTTCATCCTTATTTATTTTAATTTTATATCATTATTTAATGGTTTCCATTATGGGTAAACTCGATAATTTCATTTGAGGAATGGTGGACTACCTTCCCCTCAAAGTGATATGACTTGTTAATACCATATGTGGGACGTATAAAGAATGGAATTAATGATATTATATATGATATTATACTGGAATTATAATATACCTATGTACCATTATGTTTTAATTCCATTAAAATTAGAAATAGAAATGAAAGTAGCGTTCATGCGTACATACGGCTTACCATCTCCATGAACGGTGCATTTAATTTCATACCCCAATATGATATGTACTATTATAAATACATGTTTATACCAGATTTATATGATATATATGATATCTAAATAATTAATATAATTCTGTATATAATGAGCTTTTTACCATGTGACAACGTGTAACTGTAAGGTGTTCATTTTTGACTCAAGTGCCAAATATCGACAAAACAAACGTTATTAACTTAAATGATTACATGATGTTTATAACATGGTAATAAGTGATATAAAATAAATAATAAAATTGAAAAAGGTTCTTAAGTAATTATAAATAGACATTAGTTTATTATTCAGGATATTAAAGAACGAACGGGTCAAGTTGGACATGAGGTAAGGGGTTTCTTGTCTCAGTTTTAATTCCGTGAGATTTCCATTGTTCACCACTTATTTATTGCAAGTGGTGTATTTTGTACTACCATTTGATATATATTATCATGATTCTCTTTATATACATGATATTCTGAGATTAATTTGGTGGTTATTGACTATTATTCATATGACATGATTGATTACAATAAGTTAAGGGTTTATTTCACAATCTCTTCATTATCCGAGGTTGTTTGTACGTAATTATCTACTGGGACCTCTTTATCATCAACATCAATGTTTCTAAAAAAAATTTAAATTTTTTATAAAATTTAATAGACAATAGTTTAAATTCATTTATAATATTTTTTCAAATTTTATAATATGTTTATAATGGAATCTTTCCGTCTTTTTCCAAACATGGTCCTTTTTAACCTTTTCAGAAAAATTTGGACTTTTTTAACTTATACGGAGAGTACGGATATATTACGTCATTATAAAATAATCTAAGCTTCCCTTATAATCTTGTAAAAATATTTTCAAAATAAATGTTTTCTTTATTATTATGTGACACAGAAATGATTTTAAAATATAAAGAGATATTTCTATAAAATAAGGTTTTTATTTCATCTATGTCAACATCCTTTGATGGATTTTATCTTCATTTGAAGATGATTTATTATAACACAAAACTTTCATATTATATTGAAGGATCTGTGATATGTTTGACTATGGATGTGCTATTTTTATACCATTCATGGTTTATGGTTAAAGTATTGACATTTCGTATGCTAGTTTTAATACAAATGTTTATGCTATATTTCAAACTTTTCATATAAGGAATGTATTATATTAAATAAGTGATGGAGATCCCCCTATAGCTCCTCGATGCATCGTTAGGTCTCATTAGACAACTAGACATGGAATTGGATGAGGCCTTTCCCAATTTGATATATGGTTTTGGCCAATGCCTTAATCATTTTTAGAAGTCTTGGATGAGGTGTTGACAACATGTTTCTGAATGTCCGGCATTATACATTCCCTCATTAGGGAAATAATATTTATGGTTCATGTGGTCATTTGACTAGTAGAATACCAATGCTTATGTTTTATTATGGAATTATTTACTCATCTCATATTCCTGCCATAAATGTATTCATGTTTATTATTGGTAAAGGAATGTGGTTTCAATTATTCACCAAGCTTAATGTTTATGTTATCTTCTACTTTATTTCTTACCCTTACTTAGAGTTTGAGCTCTCCCCTTTCTATGTTTTATTCTTCCTAGGATTCCAAGAAGTGTATTGTGATTGATATGTAGGGTTATGCTAATGGAATAATGGTGTTCATAAATGAATATTTTATTTGTGTTGTATGTTATAAAGTGTAATGTAACATTCCTATATGTAATATATTTTCCCAGACTGCTAAACTAATCGGTCCTTCATTACTTGATTCCTTGTAATCATGAAAATTAATTAAAATAATGCACCGAATCTGAGTAACTGGGATTAGGGCGTTACAAATACAATATAAGAAGGTTAATTTATTTGATCACTCAAAATAGTATGTTTGAACAAAACAATTATAAAAAAATTACTGATTTATGAGAGTAATACATGAAATTATTTTCTAGGGAAATTAATCATTATTATATAATAAGGGAATTGGAAAAAAATGAATTATTATTTTATAAAATATTTTTTAATTATTAAAATGGAGGAGTATATAATAAATTTTTAAGTACACTTTCTAAAAGGTAAAGTTATGTTTTTTTGAAAATATGTACTTTTAAAATTAAAAATCAATAATGTATCCATGAAATATAGATAACATTCTCATGAAACTAATTAATGTTGATGATATATCATTCATTAATTTATGGAATACCCTTTTGCAGTTTAAAATAACTTTTTAAAATCCGATTTTATAAAACCTGATATTAAATTGTTGTTTTGAAAAGATGAAAAAGGCGAACTTTAATTCTATAATATAAGAAAAATAAATAAGTTTGCAAATAAAAAATTATCCTTATAGGGATGAGAAAATTTGTACATTTTAGAAAAATAAATTTCTATTATTATGGAAATTATTCATCACAATGTAATAGTTTTTTTTGTGGGAAAAACATCAGGCTATAATATTTGAAAAAAATGATTTTAAATATATAGAGAGAATGTTCAATGTAAAATATTCATCCATAAGAAAATGATATATTTTCATGAATAAATAATACATCCAAATAAAAGAGTGTATTTCTAGGAAAAAGACTTATATCATTAGTAATAGTTGAATTGAAATCCCCATATAAAGGTAAATTAATATGGAAACGTAACTCCAATAAATTTCAGTAATGGAAAGATAAATTGAATCTATATTGATGTATATACATAAGAAAAATTTAAAAAATTGATAATTATGACATATTTCTCATTAATGATTTACGAAATATGATTTTTCATACTGTATTAATGTTAATGGAAATCAATTGTTTGGAAGGAAACCTCCTAAAAATGTGTTAGAGAATCCATGAATATATCATTATAAAACCCTAAGCGATTCTATTTAGTCAAATAAAATATATAAAATATATAAATTCATAATATGAAAACATTCCTTACTCAATAGAAATTGAGCTGGAGAAACGTGCAATATAATCTAGGTTAGTTGAACATTATATATCTTCTTTTAAAATTAAAAATAAATAATCAATTAACTATTTAAAAGAAATATTCACAGAGATTTTGTTGTAAAAAATTATTTAGATATATTTTTTCCAAATAAATTATTCATTTATTGACTATTTTCAACATCTGGTAAAATAAATATTGATTTTGTCGCAAATATTACCAAATAAATATGTATAATTATGTTCATTGACACAATTATCAATAGTTAACTATTATGAATGGTATTAAAATATTTTTTTCAATTATTTATGGAATATCATGAAATGTTTATAGAAGACATGGGTAGGGTTTGTGGTAATGTAATCCTTGATGATCTTCCATCAATTAACATATCGATAATAGAATACTATATTACAATGATAGATATTATTTTATTTCCCCTAAACAAGAACAATCTAACATGACCATTCGAGGTTAGTTACTAAACATCAAGCATTCTTTACCATACCCTAGATTTTACAAAATAGTATAAGGGAAATAGATAATTTAGAAGGGAGACTATACAACCTAATACATTAGTGAAATTAGTTAATATAAGAATGATGAAATAATAAGGATAATAAAACATACAACTAGAATAATGTGACGAAATATTTCAATTGAAAAATAAAATATTATTTTATAATTAGAATGAAGGATTGAATTTAACTAAATTTTATACCAAATACCGTACAGATAAAATACTAAAAAGACTATATAAACTAAACTACTCTTTACCCTTAACCCCATAGCATCCCTATATCTATGCTCAAAGCCATTCTACAAGAAACAATCAAAAACATAGTCCCATTCCCCTATCCAAACCAACAACTTTGAAATATTCTCAGGTAACCATTAGTGGCATGGATAAGGTGTGAGGAAAAATCATTGTTCAAAACCACTATGAATAAAAAATGTTGTCTAATAGAAAGTGCATGTAGTTATCTGATAATAGTGCGTATTTATCCAATTACTTCAACATTGAAAATAAGACATCCAATATTCGACTACCAGGTTTACACTCAAGGAGATATAAACATGATTTAGATCCATGTCAGGTGACATTCGTCATGAATGGTTATCCTACGTCAAGAAATATGGTTTGTACCTTTTATAATGAAGCATAAATGGGATCCATGTGAATTCCCATTCAGGATTCGCATTCATCTTCCCGAGGTGGAATACTATTCCATGGGAAAGATAACATTATCGAAGTGATATCTTTGAGAATTCTCATACTATAGTTATTTACTTCATCCCATGTTTATAACATAAGTGGGGAATCTCTTCTCAATAAGTTTTTTCTCCTATTTCAGGATGAACGACATGTTCTATAGATCATGAGACAAAGTTCTAATCCCTTATAAAACATTTAATTATTCATATATACAATCCAACCATGTATGTCAGTCATTGATATTCGTAACACATGCCTAGATGGTAAAATTTTCCCATCCAATTGACCGTGTGAATTTTCTCATAGGTTAGATTATAATACATTGGGATGAATCACTATAATAAACCACCCCATGTTTATATTAACCTCAATTAATTTTCCATGTGGATAAATTCTGAAAATATCATTTCATATTAAAAATAAAAATTCATAATTTATAATTTCTTATTCATTAGAATATCTAGAGAGGGATCAACTCACGGGGGGGTTTCAAGCTTTGTCTCATTGAATGTAGTCCCAGTAGGTCTAATTGGTGGTATAATTCCTCAATTAATATCAAACATATATTAAGGAAAATTTTTGGTTTTCAATCATAGTGTTCTGAGAAAATAAAATTTATTTTTCAATGCTAGATAATTAGAAACACAAATTTTGTTATTTTGTTTGATCACAAACACAAAATCTAGTGATTAAAGTAACACCGACAATTTGGAATTACTATAGAGAAAAAATGTGACGGAGATCAAAAATAAAAACCAGTATCATACAGTCATCCATATCAAAATAAATATTCAATGTTTGTTAAAACAACACAATTCTATACCAGATCATTAGGGGATAAATAACAACTCTAATTTGAATGAATTAACTGAAGATCAAATGCTAGAACAAGGCATCTTGATGGGTTCTAATCCCCAAAAAATAATGTAGAGTCACCCTTTAGGATGATAGAGTATCATCCACAAAAAATATGTTCAATTTATAAATAAAATGTTTTTTAAAATTTCATGTCCAAATGAATTCTCATTTTGAAACCATTTCATGGAGTATATTCTACATATACCAGAAAATAATGTACCACTAGGATAATAGAACAATGGTCACCATTTTCATTGTTTGAAACGTATATAAATCTTGTAAAATATTCCCATAGTAAAATATTTTAATGGTTTATTCTAAGTGGAAAGTTCTTGTCATGAATTACAAGTTTTCTATGAATATTTCGTAAAATTATATTACACTATTGATTCTTACAGAAACCCACAAGATCCATCAACTCTTCTAGATCCCTAGAAAAATAAATTTACAATAATAGATACATTTATACACAAAATAAATTAAATAAAAAAAATACAAGTCCAAAAAACTAATTCATTTACTAAAAATGGATCCCCAACCCCAAAAGAATATTGAAACCCAATGTATGATAAAGATAAACCAAAACCAAATTGGATTACTGAAAAAACCTAATGATGGAAATACCTTGAAAAGGATAGGATCATATAACCTCCCCACAATATATGATTTCATATATAAGATTCTCAATTAATCCCAATGTTATCATAGTGGACATCCCTAGCCCTGGGAATCACATATCATATTCAATCTCCCAAGTCTCCTCTAGATCACTCATATGATTCCACTACAATCATACTAGAGGTATAGCTTTTTCATTGTTATACTTCTTAATATGTCACAAATTAAAATAAGATGCTCCTAAAACCTTTAACATACAATATAATTGACCTTGTCAAAATATAGAAATTGATAATTGTTAGGATGATATATTGAAATATGTGATACCTTTAATGCCTCGATATTATAAGGTTAAAACTATGTATTTCATAGTGTGTATGAAACACAACACCAAGAATGTAATGGAATATAATATATAGATAATTAATAATATAATTAATATTTTAGATACTATTAATGAATAATATATCATTAAAGTCAAACGACAATGTGTTATCAGGTTTCACATGCAGTAATGAATTTCATCGATATCTCACAATACATGAAATCTTGTGTTTTACTGAGCAATTATGTGCTATTAAAATATTATTATTTAATATAATAATATATATCCAAGTCATTGAATTTGATTTTATGAATATAATTAACTAACTTATGAAAATAAAGAACCTATAAAAAAATAAGACGAATATATTAAGTAGTCATTAATATAAGAACCATTTCAATATAAAAGAATTATTTTAATTTTTATACTGAAAAATGTTTATTCTCTGAATAAACTAAATTAATTAAAATTAGTGGGTGATATGAATTTAAAATATATTATATATATTACCTATTTTTTTATAAAATTAATCAACTATATTTTATAATAACATGAATAATACACCCAAATTTACCCATAAAACAAATATTTTTCTAAATTTAGTTTTACCTTATTTTAATGGTAATTTTTTTTAAATAAAAATGTGGATCTTTATGAAATTTAATATCTCAAAATACAATTCATTTTCTAGAGAAAGAGAAAATAAAAATAATTTTACGTTGAATTATTGGTATTTTTTGATGAAGTATCATCTTTTTGTGAATAATGAAACATATTGAGTTTTGATTCAAAACATATTTTACATCTCAATTTTTTATAAGAATAATAAGTATATTTATTATAAGTAAAGATTAATTAGAATAATTATATATATATTGATCCTATTTAACTAATTTAAATTATTATCATCTTTAAATTCAATAAAAAAACTTAGCAAACATTTGAAAATGATTAAATTAAAACCTTGTTCTATTGTCCCATCTGAAGAATTAAATTTATATTATTTTTTTGACACTAATGTGAGTTTAATTTTAAAAAATTGATTCTATATATTGTATAATAATAATTTATAATTATACATAATTTCAAAAAAAAAACATTTCAATAAATATTAATGATAGTGATTAAAAATAATTATAGCGTTTAAGAGGAAAATTATCTTTGTAAATGACTAAACCTTAATCTTTGGGGACAGTATGACCTATAAACATGTCCAAATTCCATTTTATTTTAATATATATACAAATTAATTACTATTATCTAATTTTTACCATTTCTAGATCCACTTTTCAGTGGAGAATTTTTTGTGGAATTTCATTTTATAAAATTTTAAGAATGCCACTCCTTATCCAAAATAAAAATACACTCACCCCTCTAAATTATTAAAACCTATAAATCTATATCACTCCCCAAATAATTGAAAAAATACCCATATAAAATACCTAACCTCATCCAATAATCATAAAATTTGGTAGATTGTAATCCATGGAATTCTTTTTTTATAAACCAATAAGAGTTTACCTAAAACGAGGTATCATCCTTCCACAAGATCTTCTGCTTTATTTTATTGATCCAAAAATTAAAATATTCTTATTACATGCGTATAAAGTAACATATGTATCATAAATGTAATAATATTTATTTTATTTTATTTTATGTTTTATTCCTACACTCACATGCACTTCCAACTAATGGGTATTTAAATTATCGTTTATGTGCACGGAAAACTACCACCTCACAAAATGATTTCTTATATTTTTATTTACCACCTTTCATGGTATGGAATGATATTTACCAAATTATTTATATTTTATAAATATGATATTTTTAATTTAATTTTACATATGTAATTATTTTATAAGTAATTACATCAGGATTTCCATTTTTTGGGGTTATGGAAACATTGTTTGTGGATGTGTAGACTACAGTAACCAAAAAGTATTGTAATTCATTCATAGTATACATGGAATATATTATGGATGATTTAGATAAACAAAAATTTCATATATGAAACAAATATGATAATATAATTAAAATATTCAAATATAAAATTTAATTTATTATTTTAAATATAGAAAAGATAATATTATAGCGTTCATGCATACGTTAGACGAACTGTCTCTAGGAACATTACATTTGAGAAACATAAAGATGGATTTTTTTTTAAAATCTTTTAGAAAATAAGATATTTCAAAGAATACCTACTTAGATATTAAGTCGGACATTTTCAATGAGAGAATGAGAAAGGGGTTTCATAAAACTCCCTAATGCACACTACTTCTATTTTGCACATTTGTTTCTTTATGTCTCATTAGTTGTTGACTCTCCAAGGTTCAGTTTAGCTCCGTTTTAGTTTGTTTATCCCTGCTCTGCTATTTTCATTCTGACTACTTGTGGATGATATGTTTTGGGATCAGTTTTTGGACATAGATGAAGTGTGTTTTTATTTGATATCTTCTTGAATTGGCTGCCTTCAACTCTGATGACATGCTCTTGAGGTGATCTCTTTGAATCAGCTACATGGTCTGGTGTTTCTAAAGGGATTATCAAATTAATTTTATGACATACTGTCCTGTTTTACTTGCGAGAATGATGATCTAATTTGGATGTTTTCCCCTGGCTTTCTTTAGGTTTCATTTTCAGGTAATGTGATTTGCTTATATTTGTGACCTGTTTCATGCATATTGAATGTGGATGAATTATTGGTCTAGAGAACACCTATGGAAACACTTGAAAGGCCCTCCCTCTTACTCTATTTTAACCAAGTCAATGCTAGAGAGGATGATCATTTTCTGGGGATTTCTTTTTGGCTGGCTGCATTTATAGCTTGGGTATTCTTGAGTCTTTTTTTGTACATTGGTTAATTCCCTCATGGTGTAAGCTCATTGTACCTCATGTTTTAACACAACTTTCTTGATTTTAATAAATCCTCTTTAGGGCATGAATTGGGAAACCAGTTCATGTCACCACTTTTCTGTCAAAAAAACATACTTAACTAACTAGGAAATTAATTCCAAAAATACTAAAATTCCCAAAAATTCATAAAAATGTTTAATAATATATTATAAGAAGAAAATATATGACATTATAAATATTAATATTTTTTATTTATTATTTATTTACATGTTTAAACCCTTATACAGAAAGTAAATGCACATTTTCACAAATGGAAATGTAAGGTATGTGATACTTGTCCGATATTTTGTTCCATGAGGCATATGCAATTAATAGAGCATAATTATTTTTTGTGGTGTATGTACTGACCCTTACAATATATTATATAATGAATTATTTTATATTCATGGTAATTAATTTTTTGTTTGTTGTTCCCACTTTCATGGGGATTATGATTAAAACATCAACATGTAATATTGGACATCATCTCAATTTCTATTATTTGATATTTATAGTACTATTGTACACATTATTTCATATATGTGGTGTATATACTGGTACTATGACAGATAAAATCATGATTCATTCATTATTAATGATATTTTTAGATTCAAATTTTATTATTTCATAAATGGGGGTTTCGATTAAGAATTACAAAGTGGAAAAATATTTAATAACACAATTTCTTTTTGTTGGGTTATATTAAATCAATGTTTTCGTTAATATTACTATATTATTTGGGTAATCACATTTTACTATATATCATTGTATTTAAATTTTTTTATGCAGATTATATTTAAAACACATAATCCATTCATTTATTAATTAAGACATCAATATTGTGGTCATTTCAAGGGTTTAGATCGCAATATCATTCTTTAGAGATTATTTATTCATGAATTTCAATAAAAAGAAATTTTAAGATCATTTTTCAATAAACACTTTTATTTATGTTTATTTTTTTAATTAATGATATTTATTATAAAATATTACCATTTTTATATTATTTGGTACAAATTTTTTTAAAAAATTATATTTTCAAGAAAACTTGAATTCCCATCATTCTTTAGTCAGAGAACCCATTTTTATCTAAAAATTGAATTCCCTAAAATGATTTTCTATTTTCTTTAGCCTTTTAAAAATGTTGTCTTAATGATATTTTTACCCCTATTCCATTTTATAAATGTTGGAAATGAATTTTCTTTTCTAATTCTAGACAAGTCATTCTTTTAACCCTTTTTGTGACAATGTATTATTCTTTTTACCATTTACAGAATGTATAGATTTAGCTGCTAAAATGTCTTAAATGTTTAGTTTTTAGTTTTAATAGTTTGAATAAAAAATAATTTTAGAAAACAATTTTCAATGAATAATTTTTCTAAAAAAATATATTCTCCACAATAATGATTTTAAATTATATTTTATAATAATATCATACATCAATAACAAACCCTTTATTTAGGCTCCACTTGTGATAGGTTGAATTAAAACCATTATTATTCATCCTATTTTTTATTTATAATTTATTTTTCTAAGGATATTGTTGACATTCAATTGATTGATTCCTTTATTAGTCCCCATGAAATTCTATTTTTCCTATGATCATTAGACATTTTTATTTACTACAATTATTTATATCTTTCATACTATATTTTTTATCTTCCCTACCATACATCATATGTAATTTTGGTTTTTTCATCGACAATTATTTTATTATCTATGTAAATACGGATAAATCAATATTATTTAATTAAAAATGATACATGATGTGGAATATTTTCTAATAATAAAATTGATTACTCTATATAATGATTTATTTGGGCATGTAATGACTAGTTAGGCTCATTATTTTTATTTCCCCTTGATTCATCAACATGTTCAAATTTGAAAAATTAGTTGTTAAAATTAAATTATTTCTTCCTATAGTTTTAAACTATTTAGAGGATATATTTTATCAAAAGAGGTTTTGTGTTCATTAGAGTTAACATAAAAGAATTATGAATTGACATAACTTTGATTTTGTATTAATTATCAAGGAGATATTCACTATGAAAAATTATATGGATTTATATATCTCTTAGGTTAATGATTAAAATTCATTTTTCTATTTATTTATCATTCCATATTGCTTACTCACTCCATCTAAGTTAGATGACAAACTAGAATTTGTGTTGAGTTATGTACCATATATTATTGATTAATTATCATTTATTCGTTGTTTCGTACACTATACATACCCATGGAGGGAAAATACTCACGTATGTATCTGGTTTAGGAATTATACTATACTATTTGATTTTTCATGATTTTAGTCACAATAGTCTTTCAAATATAATTTTAGTAGACAAAAGATTTATGAGTATCATGTCCAGTTTTTGTAGTCGGTATGAATGTAAATTTAGTTGATACATTAGGAACTATATTTTTGAAAACATATATTAAAGAAAATAACCCTAAGATATAATTTTATTATAAGTATATAATAACAACCTAAAATGTTATTATGGAAAATATTATGGGGAATTTCAATTAAATACATGCATGTGAGGATAATAAAAGTGGGAGTTTCTCTGTAAAATATGTTCCTTGATGTAACAACTTTATAAAGGTGTGTCAGGCCAAACTTGAGCATAACCCAGTAAATGAAATTATCCCTTACTGAACATCTAGTTTTACACTTCAATGAGATATTCTGTGGATAATTCAAAATATTATACATATCACTATGAATGATTTTAATGAATATACAGGTATAATGGTTTTATGCCATAGATTTTCAATAATGTGTTAAGATTTAGACATCCTAAAAATGATTAGAGGGTTTGTAAAATATAATAATTTAGGATAACACTTTGGTTTTCCATTTTATGGTATTTTCTCTTATAATGGATAATCCCGAGTCTAAGGAAAGAACGATATTGAAATTAATGGATGAAGTTCATATGTATTGAGGTTGTATAAAAACGCATTTAAAAGGATAATTAATTATTAAACATCAAGGATGTACATCATATTAATTGTATAAATTATGCTAATATATTTTTAGAAAAGGAAAAGAAATATTTTGGTTGTAGACACATCATTTATGGCTGGGAAACAAAAAATGAACCAATAACCAAACGATTAAAATGGCTTCCCACTTACTGATATCCTACTTGATTTCCTAATTAAAGTGTAATTATTATTTCGTTAAACAATATGAATATTTAATAATTATGATGAAATATAAGTAATGTTTGGTTGTTTATAGATTAATTTCATATCTGTATTTAATTTTGGGCATAGTTGGAGAAAAATATAATCAATTATATTATAGTTATTATGATTTGTTAAAATAAATATTTAGTGGATAAAAAAGGGTTCATTCTGGGAAATCCATTTCAATTATTGATGGA
The DNA here is from genome assembly GCA_963277665.1 of Viscum album. Taxonomy (NCBI): domain Eukaryota; kingdom Viridiplantae; phylum Streptophyta; class Magnoliopsida; order Santalales; family Viscaceae; genus Viscum; species Viscum album. The sequence goes on along the minus strand of OY728137.1, from coordinate 295,664,193 downwards.
TGAATTATAATTTGATCAAAGAAAAACTGGGGATGAAAATTATGTTTATATAAATATAAAAAGTATGTATATATCATTATATTCTTTATCAATTAAATAATTTCTCAAAATCCTGAAAATGATAAAAAAATTATGATAATAACTAATTTTTTTAACCAAATAGACTTTTAGATCATTATAGATTTATTTATTTGAGACCCATAGAATTACATTGATCGTTTACTTGTATGTGTTTGACTACCCAAATAGAGGCTAAAAAATTATTCTTCACGTCCTTGTATGTATAGCCTCTTATAACTAATGCTCACCTACTTAGAGAACTAGTTATATATTAGACCATGTGACCTTTATACATAACATTATATATTTTTTAGAGGATTTTGCATGATCTATTCTCTTGAAAAGGGATTTACACATAAGGAATATCAAACAATATATTACTAATATCGAGTTAAAATTATGAGTACACTGTTTATATAAGGTGGGGATAATGTAACACACTGAAATTATAAAGTAAAAACATTCTAATTTGTAGCATGTATGACAAACAACATCAATACCATAAGGGAAAAATAATATTTTGATATTTTATAAATAAATTAATATTTTAAATAAAAATAACTGATCTTACACGCAAGATAGTGTTTTACAAAGAAAAAATGTACTGTTAAAATATTATTATTTAATATAATAATATATAACCTAGTTTTAAATCTTTGGTTATTAATATTACAAAAACTTATCCAAAAATATGGTTTATAATAATAAAATAAAAATTCATTAATTAGAAATTAATATATATAACTATTGAATAAAAAACAAATGTTTTTTATTACAACAATAGTGTTTAAATAAAAAAAATACATTAACAAAAATTAGTACATTACGTTAATGTAATATATTTGTTATGTATTAAATATAATATTTTTTATGGCCATCCAATATATTTCATATGCAAAAGATAACAACGATCCTCATTTTTCAATTAAAAACCTATATTTTAGAAAACATATTTTTACCACCATTTAATGTAGAAAAAATATTAAATAATAATGACTATCACATATATAAATATTATATTTCAAAATAAAAATAATTTAAGAAAAAAAAAATTAAAATTTGGTTAAGATGTATATTTTAAAATTTTCAGTGAATTTTAATTTTTTTATAAATTGTGAAAGATAGAGATATTTAATTAAAAAAAATCAGAAAATTTATTTATAACATTAAATATATATATTATTTTTGTTAATTTTTATTATATTAATTTTATATAAATTAATCAAATTTAGTTCATTGGAATCAATTATACATTTAAATTGGAAGTAAAAACATTGCATTCATTTGAGCATTTTTACTTTAAAACTCAACTTTGTTATCCCATATGAGGGATTAAATTTAAATTAATTTAATCCACTAATGTGGCAAGAATTTGGAAAAATTTATTCCAAATTTTTAATCAAAAAATATTATAATTTATAAAAAGTGAAACATTTTTTGGGAGAAAATTTATTACTAAATGTGATTAAAATTAATTACATCGATTAAAAAAATTAGCTTAAACGGGTACCAAAAAATAAATTTAATATCCAATATGACCTATACACATGTAAAAAATCCATTTTATGTTAAAAATTATTCCATATCATACAATTTATCTAATTTTAGCTTTTATTGGAGCTACATGACAAAGGAATATTTTTTTATTGAATTCTATTTTAAAAATATTTCATGAATTCCAATATTTCTCCACTATAAAAAGGAACTCACGCCTCCCACTTATTCACACCTATAATTACATTTTTTTAAACTAAAATATACAAAAAAGTAACCCAAATCCCTTCTCCTATCAATGTATTCTCAACATTGTGTGAAATATATACAAGGATGTCATATGGTATAAACCAAAATGAGTTACCCAAAAAAGTGGTAACTTCCTTCCACAAGATCTATTGGTTTTCCCCCTATACCTATTAAAATATTATAATTAAATGATTGTATATTAAAGTATGTATCATAAATATAGTTTGATTTTTATATTATTTTGGTATGACCTACATATTTTCAAAATTTATTCTAAATGGTAACAAACCTACAATTTATGTGTCTGGTGAACTACTGCCTTGCCAGATGATGTCCTTTGTTTTCCAATACAATATCACATGGATAAAAATTAGGATGGTCACAATATTTATATCACATATATATGTTATTTATAATGTATTTAAACTTTTGGAATTATTATATAACCATTCTGTCATGCTTTCCAATATGCAGGAATATGATAACAACAAATATAGATGTGTGGTCTACCACCTCCTCAAAGTGATGTGATATATTCACATTATAAATGGAATCTACTATAGTTAAATTTAATAAAATAATTTTAAATATATGACATTAATATGATAGAATTATTATAAAATAAATATATATCATTTACTTTTTATTCTTTTAAATATGGAAAATAACTGAATGTAGCTTTCATGTATACTAACTACCTACTAAATCCATGAAAGGTTCTTTTCATTACCTATATCTAAATTTGACATACTATTATAAATATCTACATAATTTTTATAAATGATATATATTTCATTTTTTACATTCTATATTTTACGAAATCATTATAAAATTAATAATAACCACACATAACATGTTATAACATATATGAAAAACAAAGAATTTAACACCAACAATAGTAAAAAAAATGATTATTGTTGACAAAGTAGTACGATATTATAAAAACATTATTTGTGATATTATAAAAATTGTTACATTTCTAGTATAATTTTTGGACATGACTGAAACTCTAGTACATGAGGTTAGAGGACATTCACCAAAAAGATAATTTAATGTAAGGGATTCTTGTCTGATATTTCCTTCCAGGAGGAAAATTCCCGTAACACCATATACTTATTTTGTGTGGTGTACCTACAAACACTATTGATATATAATATCATGAATTAATTAATCTTCATGGAATTAATTAATTATTTTTTATTTATCATTTTCTTGGGCTGTATGACTCAAAATTCTCCATGTAATATGGGACTTCATATAATTTACAAATATTATAGATGTATTTTTTTACTCTACACCTTGTTTCTTATTATTGGTTAATTTACAACCAAATTAAAATATAATATAATTATTCCTTCATTCATCATGATATTTTGGGTTTTAAAATTGAATTATTTTATCAAACAAGATTTTAATTAAGTATTAGAAAGTTGGAAAAAATTTAAACCCACTTTCATTTAATTGGGTTATATTACATCCTTTATTTTGTTGATATCCTGCCATTTTTTGTGTAATTAAGTTTCAGTATATATTTATTTTATTTACGATTGATTTATATTTTTATATATTTGAGGCACTTAATATATTCAATGATTTATTCCCACAAAAATTTAATGGAATTGTTAAGGTTTTACTTCCCAATATAATTGTAATTGGGATTGTTTATATATGATTTTAAATTAAATTAAATTTTTGTATTACTAAAAATGTTATAGAATTTTACCTTTGAGAAAACATAACATCATTTCTATTTATGGTTGGAGAACCTATTTTCTTATAAGAATAATATTTCAAAAAATAGTTTAAAATTTTTTTTATCCTTTTAAAAATATTTTTATATAAAGTTTTACACTTTTTTTATTTTACAAATATATTCAATGGAATCTTTTTTTCATTTATAACCAATTAATTTTTCAATAATTTTTTTAGTGAAAGTGGAATACTATTTTTACATGTACGACATGTAGAGACTTACCAGCCATCATTTCCTTGAATAATCATTTGAAATTCTTAAGAGTTCCATTTTAGAGAACTTGTTTTTAAAACTAATTTTACAATATTTTTTGTCAATATAAAAAATTTATTTTCCTAATTAATTTGTTATAATATCAATTAATAATATTTAAATTCATCAACAAAAAAATCTATTGTTTTTACTCCATGTTGAATATGTGGAATGAAGGCTATATTTATTCTTCAATAGATGGTTTATAATTGATTTGTCCAACTATTTTTTGAAATACACTCCCTTATTATTTTTTCAGTCCCCTTGACATATTAAATTTCATATGATAATTAAATATTTAATTTCATAAAATTATCCATATAATAAAACATGGATATATTTATTACCTAAAAAGTATATAATATTCACTTATGGTGTTTACATTGACATTTATTTTATTTCCATGGGGAAGTATTGATAAATTTTTATTCATTACTCAAAATAGATATTTGATAATTAATATTGTTTTTTAGTAACATAAATTACTCGATATAAAGAGTGTTTTGGATATGTTGGGACAGGTGGAACCCAGACATTATATATCATCTCAATGCATTAATAGATTCTCATGAGAAGAACATTTTTTCCAAATCTTACATTTCTATGCTTATAGTATTAACCTTTCTTTAGTAAATATCATAAATGTATAGGTAATGATATTCCCAAGACCTGACAACCAATAATTAATAATTACCTTTATTTTGATTTTGTATTCATTGTCTATGAGATTTCCACTATGTAAAATTCTACATATGAATTTAATTCATAGGTTATATATAAAATGTCACGTGCTCTCAAATATTTACCTTTCCAAATTGTTTACTCACTCCCTCTTAGTTTATTTATTACATGGAAGGTATATTTAGTTATTTAAATTTACATATTTATTTTTTCTCATTGATTCCTTATTTCATCTATTTTATATACCCTTACTGGTCATTTGAGATCACCCTTATGTTTCTACATTACCTTGGAATCCAAAAAGTGTACTAAGTTTTATTTGTAATGATACAATATAAGGAATAAATTTATTCTCCTAGAAAAAAAAATTAATGTTGTAATTTTTGTATTAATTTTTAAAACATGAATAAAGTATATATATGGTTTTCCAAGAATAAATAAATAATTGATCCTTTAAGATTATGTATCACGTGATCATGCCTATGTATTTTTAGTGGACACCAACATTAATCAACTGAGATCATGTCTCTAAAATATTAGAATCATTTCATTTATATAACTATATATTTGAGGAAGGGGAAATCATTATTCCACTATAATAACTCTTTCCACGACCATAAATGGAACTAAAAACCTAGGTCATAACATTCACTATTTCATTAGGTGGGGTTTCCCAACAAAAGTGACAAAAAAACATTATGATCCACCTAATTATCCATTGGTCATCTCAACTTGTATGCATAAATATATTCCTAATATGTGTGGTAAAAAAAACAATCCCAAATAATCTAAACCTACTCATACATATCATACACATGACATTGTCCAACAAGAACATACTTACCTACCTCCAACTGATAATTTGGAGAACATTACAGTCTTCCATAAAAATCCTTTATGGGTGGATTTTGGATTGATTCTTGAAGTTTTTATCAACTAAAATCTCTACATCTTCCAAATATTTCTCCCATAAACATCAAAAATAAGGAACACTGACTTGTAACACATCATATATATTCTATGTCATCCATTAATATTTTTTTATCAGTATAAGGAAAATTGGTTTTAAAAATAAGAACCTTTATACCATCTCCTTCTATATAACCTCTAAGAACCAATATTCAAAATGAGGTTGTCAATTAGAAACAATATTCATTGGGAAACTTGGTTTTAAAACTATCTACCACCTATAAATACCACACATATCAAGAATCTTAAAGGTAACACTATTGGTTGAAAATTAGGTTACCACAATCTATCGATCTATGATCATAAAAAAACATCATTTATATAAGGTTACTTCTATAATATAATTAAATATTCCATATTTATTCAATATAATTCTCATTATGGAATCTTATTGAGTGTTAATAACATAGTGTGACTTTAGTTATCATCATTTATATAATAAAAGTAAAATCTCTGATCATATCATTTTACAGATATGCGCTAATTTGGGTTTTTCATTGAACAACATTTGATTGGTTTTTCAATTTTCATTGAATAATGGGGGTTGAGTATTGGTTGCGGATGAAGAGAAGTTACTAGGGAAATATACTAATGATCATATAGATATTATTTTTTGAATTAATAGAGTCAGGGTAAAAGGCAATAGATTTTATTATTCAAATTTTCTTAGTGTTTTTAAGGGATCTAACTGGTACATGTTTTTTTAGATGCTAGGAAGAATGAAATATACAGTTCATTGAAACACTATGTAAATATTTCACAACATGTAATTTTCTCCGTGATGAAGATATGAAACGAATCATGACAATAACTTGTTTCAGGACCTCGATCTATTTAAATGACATATAATGTTATAGACGGTTAAATTCAACAAAACTAATGAAAATTTAGGCATAACTAATAATTTTTAAAATATGAAAGATAAAATAATTATAATCCATGTATTTATAAGTATGAATGGTTTTAAATACCTAATGAATATGTACATTCATTATTCATCGTATACATCCATCCTCAGTCTATCCCTATAAGATTAATAGGTTATTTAGGAGTCTCGTATTCCCATTTTAACATCCCACTCAAGAGAGAAATACCTGATTTCATCTTGTATTCATATGTAGCTTCATTATTGTTGGAATTAGTGTTTTTAAGTGTTTTATGAATAAACAATTTTTGTAAGAGGTCTAAAAACAATCCCTACTTTGAGTTTAATTGTTAATTATCTGCCACATTGTTGTTTCTCAATCACAACTATAAAATTAATTTATTAAATGATTAATGATAATAAAACAATAATATGATTATTAGTTTTATACATTTGCATTAAATTATGTTATGAATTGTACTGTGGATACTTGTTGGGTGTCAGAAACCTTGATTAATAATGAACTGGAAAATGGATTAAAGTGGGATGAACATTGTTGGTCGGAGTGGACACTCAAGAGGGGGGTGAATTGAGTTCCAATTAAAAATTTCTGTTGAAAACTTTAAGATTAAATCCCCCAAATTGAAAAACAGCCCAGTCAATTAAGGCAGTAGAGATATAGGTGACTTATTGTTCAACAGGTTTCTCTAAGTTTGATTAATCCTCAGTAAGGTTAGTTTGATGACTAACTTTACATTTGAAACAAGTTTACTAAACAAATCTCTTATACACACTAACCAAAATTGACTATCAGAGTATATGCAAAAACAGATTTCTTGTTTAAAACAAAAGGAGCACAGCGGATATAAAAAATCAAAGTAAAGAAAAGAGTAACAAGCTATTTCAAACAAGAGGTTCAGTCTTAAGCTAAGACTTAGTCCTCTTCCACTTGGTGATCACCTGCCACCAAGCAATTTTATACAAAAGATTGATACACAGCCTGTATCGGGCTTTACAACAGTTTTCACAAACTGTCCAGGTTTGACAACCTCTGCCACAGTTATACGTGGGAAAACAAATGACCAAGCCACACCAGGCTTCTTCCACAGTTATACGTGGGTAACAAATGTAAAATGGTTTGGGATAGGGATTTTCAGTATCCCTCAGTTTAAGCACAGGAGACAGTGTGTGTAATACTAACACACTGCTCACAAATGTAAAACACTTAAACACAGTAGAGCAAGAGATAGAAAGAAGAAGGTTTAGAATGCTCTATAGTGTTGGCAGATCAGTTCTGGACTCGTAGGAATGAGTGACTTGAAGCTTTGGTCCTTTTTCTGTAAGTTGACACTAAAACAGAGTGTCGTGATTTCCAGACTTCCAGATGTTCAAGTGATCAGCTTCTTTGAGTTTGAGTGCTTCACAGCATGGCTTTTAGGAGACGGTTCTTTCAGTCGGTTCACTTGAGACTCTTTTGTTCTTCAGAATGAATTCTCGAGAGTTCTTCTTTTTGTGTATATGCGTATCTCCTTCTCAGTTGTAGATGTTAGACTCTGTGTGTCCTTCCTCTATTCTTGTTCGTGTATGTCACTGTTCTTTTCGTTCCATTCATCTTATTTTCTTGAATGCTTCTCTCTTATTTTTATACTCCTCCATATATGCCCTTTTTGTTCACCCGAGGCCGACAAGATAAATAGTCTTGAGTTACACGTGCGATCTTCCTCGTACATTGTATTATTTCTTGATATGTCTGCAAATATCAATAAATAATGTTAGGTGTATTAATTTGTCTAGACATGACCGTTAGATTAGTATTAATCAAATGGGTAAAGAAAAAAGTAGAAATATAATAATAATAGACTGATCGAGAATGTATGTCACTGTGGACTTCAACTGTGGTCTTCCTTCTGTGGACTTCCTTCTGACTGCTGACTTCAACAAAAGGCTTGCTGTCTGTAGGCTTGCAATGGTAGCTTTTACTCTATGTAACTGTAGCCTCTCTAACTGTAGACTTGTAATATCAAATTTGTAGAACTGTAACCTTTGTCAACTGTAGACCTCGATCACCAGTAGACTTAGTCGACAGAAGCTATCTAACTGTAACCTTGACTGTAGACTTATGACTGTAGGCTTGTTCGACTGCGAGCTTGTTCCAACTGTAGACTTGTTCGACTGTGAACTTGAGCCAACTGTAGACTTGTTCGAATGTGAACTTGAGCAGAGAAGACTTTGAACAGAAGTCTTGTAACTGTAACCTTTGTCTGTGAGCATTGACAATAGATAGCGGTATACTCGTGACTGTAAGCTTGTATTAGTCTTCGACTGTAACCTTGTAACTGTGAACTTATTGCAACAGTAACTTAAGGTGACAGTTAGCTGTAACTGTGACTTTGAAAAGAAAACTCTGACTGTTAGCTAACACTACTAAACTTATGTAAATACTACTGTAAGCTGTTACAGTAAAGTTATGAGAGTAAGAATATGAACTGTTTAGAATAAAATACGTTTAAGCATAGAATAATAAGATTAATGCAAGGTTTTAATACATCATAATCAATGTTTAAGCATGATTTGGGATTATCAAAACAGGTGATTCTAACAATCTCCCCCTTTTTGATAATCACAAATTATGTCAGTATGGAATGAAATATAGATGTATCAGAGAGAAGTGTGCAAAACACAGTATTAGTAATATGAGCACAAAAAAATTAGGTATAGTCCTCAAGGATTTCTCCCTCTTTGTATAGGTTCATTTCTCCCCTGAGTGTTCCCTATTTCTCCCTATTTCTCCCCCTTTGTGATTAACAAAAAGAAAGACAGAGAGAGAGAAAATAAACATTGTATTAATAAGGAGTACATTACATGATCCAAAACGTGAATACATGATCCCTATCAATAAAAAACATAAACAGACTCAATCCTATTCATCTGTAGGTAAGGGATCTTTTCCTTTGGAGGAAGAAGATGGAGCAGTAGGAATTGTAGCAAGAATGTCTGGAGGGACAGCAACAGATGCTCCTGAAGGCCTGTAGTGAGTAGCTTGCCGAGGTATCAGTGGTCTAAGGCTTCTGAGGGCATCAGCAGGAGACATTAATGAAGAACCACTGGGGTTGGAGACAGGTAGGGCAGGAGGAACTATAACAGGTGTGCAGTCCGCATGAAGAAAAGGTAGGAGCAGATTCCTGAAATCCATGATGATGTTTCCTCCTCTGTCCATGGCAGATAAGAATTCATTTTTATTTTCCAAGAATTTATCCAAAGCCGGGGTCAACTCTCATAGCTTGCTAACTTGTTCTTTGAATGCTTGAGTTACAGGAGGCAGCTTCATAGTTTCTAGCATGAGCTTGAAGTGATGGTTCAACTGATGCTTGGTGAAAATCCGATCAAATTAATGATCCACTTTACTTTTGATGGCCTCCTAAGAAGCAGTAGCAGCCTGCAGGTGCTCACGAACAAAGCCACTGACTTCTCTTGTAGTAGCAAGGATCTGTAGGTCTGATGTTTCATTTGCACGGGCCTGAGTAAGCTCTTCTCTGAGCAGGCTTCTAAACTGCTCAAAGTCTACAGGAGAGCTAGATGAAGGAAGGGACTTGACTGAGAATGCCACTGTCTCCTTGAAAGACTGAGTCAGATTTCCAATCACTTTCTGAATGACAAAATCCTGATTGCTGAAGTGTTCTTTTACTGATTTCTTGAAAGCCTCAAATACTTCCACAAACTGCTTGACCACTTCTTTGATGTATCGAATCTCACTGGCCACTTGTGTCTGGGAACTGCTCAGGGCAGTTAAAGAAGCAACTGATTGTATGAGGGCCACTACTGCTCCAGTCCAGCTTTCAATTTGAGTGTGGCACACTTTCATTTCATCCATCATTACTTTGATTGGACTACCCACAACACATCCTAGAGATAATTCTATGGATTGTTCTACATTTTCAGCTCATCAAAAAGACTGGTTTTCAATTCAGCAACAGACTGTCTGATGGTCTCCTTCATTTCATTCTTTAAGGATTCAAGGTCTTCCTTGGTGGCCAATCTTTCAGTTTCTAACACTGGAGAGCTGTTAGTTAGGATAACTGGATTTCTTGGTGGTTGGTTTTCCTCATCTGAATCCTCATAATTGAGTCCTAACACCATGTATCCTGGATCTGAGGTCCATCCTTGCTCATTAAGCACTGCCAGTACTAATGATCTGCTCGATAAAATCCACTCTTCACTTAGCTCCTTCTCAGCAACTATTTCTCTCTTAGTCAGATGTGGATTAACAGGTCTTATCGAGGCGTTCCCGGTGCCACTGGATTCGACTCGAGTCCTCTTCGGTATTGGTGCATCTTCATTGACAGTCGGGGGTCGCTTTGTTCTGGCCATTGGAACTGAATGAGGTTTCGAGGTTCGGTTGAAGGTTTAGGGTTTAGAACTTGAGAGAGCAAGGGTCGAGATGAGTGGATTGAGATAAGTTCGATGTTCTAAATTTTATCATTTAGGGATTTAGAAATAAAATTATAAAGAAAAGAAACGGTTCGAATTCCCGCAAAAATAAAATAAGGTTAAACAGCGAAACAGCCTACAGAGAGATGTAACAGTGAGGTACACCGGTGAGGTCTAACTGTGAGGTTTCAACTGTGAGGTTCCAACTGTGAGGTTTCAACTGTGAGGTTTCAACTATGAGGTTTCAACTGTGAGGTTTCAACTGTGAGGTTTCAACTGTGAGGTTTCAACTGTGAGGTTTCAACTGTGAGGTTTCAACTGTGAGGTTTCAACTGTGAGGTTTCAACTGTGAGGTTTCAACTGTGCTATAATTAATCATACCTAACTCATGTTTGATGTAACTTAATCTCTCAGAATTCAAAGGCTTTGTAAAAATATCAGCTAACTGATGTTCAGTGCCAATGAACTCAAGAGTGGTATCACCTTTTTGATAATGATCCCTCATAAAGTGATGTCTCACATCAATATGTTTTGTCCTAGCATGAGATACTGGATTTTTAGAAATGTTAATAGAACTTGTATTGTCACACCTTATAGAGACATGTTTGAATTGATATCCATAGTCTAGTAAAGTGTGTTTCATCCACAAGATTTGTGCACAACAGCTACCAGCAGATATATACTCAGCTTCGGCAGTAGACAATGCAACAGAATTCTGCTTCTTACTACACCAAGATACTAGTGACTTGCCTAAAATGTGACATGTTCCAGAGGTGCTCTTTCTATCTAACTTGCAGCCAGCAAAATCAGCATCAGAATAACTTAATAAATCAAATGATTGTCCTTTTGAATAAAATAATCCCAAATTGGGAGTATGTTTTAGATATTTGAAAATCCTTTTAACAGCAGTCAAATGAGACTCTTTTGTATTGGCTTGAAACCGAGCACACATGCATACACTGAACATGATGTCAGGTCTACTGGAAGTAAGGTACAGTAGACTACCTATCATACCTCTGTAATTGGTTTGATCCACTGGTTCACCAGTTTCATCACTGTCCAACTTGCAAGTGGTGCTCATAGGTGTGTCACTGCCTTTGGTGCCATCCAAAGAAAAACGTTTTAGAAGATCTTTAATATATTTACTTTGGTTCAAAATAATACCATTTTTATTTTGAAAGATCTGAAATCCAAGGAAAAATTTGAGTTCTCCCATCAAACTCATTTCAAACTCATTTTGCATTATTTTTGAAAAATCAACACATAAAGAATTTTTAGAAGATCCAAAAATAATATCATCCACATAGATTTGTACTATTAAGACATCTTTAGAAATCCATTTAATAAAAAGAGTAGGATCAGCTATCCCTTTAGTAAATCCTTTCGAAATAAGAAAAGAGTTGAGCCTATCATACCAAGCTCTTGGAGCTTGCTTTAAACCATATAAAGCTTTAGATAGTTTAAAAACATGATTAGAAAAATGGGGATTTGTAAAACCAGGAGGTTGTTCCACAAATACATCCTCAATTATATATCCATTTAGAAAAGCACTTTAAACATCCATTTGATATAGTTTGAAATTCAGATGAGCAGCATAAGCAAGTAATATCCTAATGGCCTCTAGTCTAGCCACGGGTGCAAAGGTTTCCTCATAGTCTATTCCTTCTTCCTGACTATACCCTTGTGCAACTAGCCTGGCTTTGTTTCTGATTATATTACCAAACTCATCAACTTTGTTTCTAAACACCCATTTAGTGCCTATGGTAAGAGTGTCTTTAGGTCTTTCCACTAATTCCCAAACTTTGTTTCTTTCAAACTGATTTAGTTCTTCTTGCATAGCCATTACCCAGAATTCATCACTGATAGCATCATTGACATTTTTGGGTTCAAGCTGTGAAAGAAAAGCATGATGTTCAACCTGATTTCTTAGAGAAGCTCTAGTTTGTGTTCCTTTATCAAGATTACCAACAACAGCATCTAAAGGATGATTCTTTAGAATCCTAGTTGATTTGGTAAAGGTTGAACTAGAGATTTCAGGTTCATTCATAGGTTCGGGTTCCACAGAGGAAGATTCTGGAAAAAGTCCAGAACTGGATGTTTTTATTACAGGTTCTTTAGATTTGTCATTTAGGTCCAGAACAGATAAGTCTTCTTCAACATCTTCAAAAGAAGTTTTAGACTCATGTGGATCAGTCTCATCAAACTTGATGTGAACAGATTCTTCCACACATTTGGTTTTCTTATTGAACACTCTATAGGCTTTACTAGACATAGAGTAACCCAGGAAAATTCCTTCATCACTTTTTGGAGCAAATTTATCAAGATTATCTTTAGTATTCAGAATAAAGACTTTGCAACCAAAAACTCTAAAGTAATTAACCTTAGGCTTCCTATTATTCCATAACTCATAAGGGGTTTTCTTAAGAACCGGTCTAATCAAGACTCTATTAATAACATAGCAGGCTGTATTTACAGCTTCAGCCAAAAAGTGAACAGGCAGGTCATATTCATTAAGCATAGTCCTTGCAATTTCTTGCAGGGTTCGGTTTCATCTTTCCACTACACCATTCTGTTGAGGTGTCCTAGGAGCAGAAAAATTGTGAGCATAGCCATTGTGTGAGCAGTAAGATTCAAATTCTTGATTCTCAAACTCACGGCCATGATCACTCCTCAAGGTCTTAATCTTAAGTCCACTAAGATTTTCTACAGACTTAGAGTATTTAACGAAGGAAGAGCAGGCTTCACTTTTGTCATCTAGAAAGTATACCCAAGTATATCTAGAAAAGTCATCTACAAGAACATAATCATAGTGCTTCCCATTCAGACTTGAAATTCTTGATGGTCCAAACAAATCCATGTGAACCAGTTCAAGTGGTTGAGAAGTTGAAACTTCTTTCATTGGTTTAAAAGAAACTTTGTGTTGTTTTCCCTTTTGAAAGGGATTACACACTTTTTCATTTGGGAATTCAAGCTTAGGAAGGTCTCTAACTAGGTGTTTCTTAGAGAGTTTTCTAAGTGAGTGAATGTTGCAGTGTCCTAATCTCCTATGCCACAGCCAAGACTCTTTATGAAAAGCATTTAAGCAAGTAACATTATGTTTAGCTAAAGTGTTTAAGTCAACAGCATAAACATTTTCATTTCTTAAGGCAGAAAATATTAAAGCATTTTTGGAATTATAAACATCACAAGAATTGTTTTCAAACTTGACATTAAAACCATCATCACACAATTGAAAAATGCTAAGTAAGTTGTACTTAAGTCCATCAACAAATAAAACTTTAGAAATTAATACTGAGTCAGTGTTACCAATCTGGCCTAAGCCGATGATTTTTCCTTTTGAGTTATCACCAAAAGTGACATATCCTCCATCAACCTTTATTAAGCTTTTGAAGAACGAATAGTCCCCAGACATGTGTCTTGAACATCCACTGTCTAAGTACCATACCTTCTTGTAATTGCCTTTCAAACAGATTTCCTGCAAAACAGATTAGACAGGAAATGACTTTGGTACCCAGATTTTCTTGGGTCCAGATATGTTAGCAATCAAGGATTTTGGTACCCAGATTTGTTTTATGGGTCCCATACAATTAATAGATGCAACAGATTTAGAGAGATATACTTTATTTGATCTACAACTATTTAAATAACCAGTTGAGGCATACGAATTTCCAAAACTGGAACTAGCAGGATTTTTTCCAGACTTGGGAATAAATCGGGTTTTAGTAAACTGTCTTTGTCCAGGTTGGTATCCCAAGCCAGTAGCATACTTAGGTGCAACTTGCTTTCCTAGTAGTTGGGTTAGAGTATTTTTTCCATTTGTGAATGTTTCTAAGTCCTTTCTAAGTTGTTCATTAGATTGTTTCAGTTCTGTATTCTCCTTTAATAATTGAACATTTTTCTCTTTTTCTACATCAAGTGCAGACTTGACACTTGCAGTAAGAGCATGTTGTTTCTTTAAAGACTTATATTTATCCTTTAGTTCATTACACGTTTCTTCCAGCATATTGCAGTATTCAATCAATTCATCTTTAGACATATTTTCAGAATCAGAACCAGATTCTGCTTCACCTTCAGAATAATAAGAGTTTTAAGTGGGAGTGTCTAAGGTTACCTCAGATGTGTTTGTCATGAAACATATATTAGCACGATTTCTTTCAGAATCACTGGATTCTGATTCACTTGTGCTGTCTTCTGAAGCACTCCAGGTGGCCTTCATAGCTTTCTTATAATTCTTGTCCTTGTACTCATATTTCTTCTTGAATTTTAACTTAGGACAGTCAGCTTTGATGTGTCCTTTCCTTTTACATTCATAGCAAACTATGTCTTCTTCTTTATCAGTTTTCTTCCAATCTTTCTTCCACTTACCTTGTCTATCATACTTACCCTTGTAGTTTGGTTTTCTGAAGAACTTCTTCTTCCTATAGAACTTCTTGAATCTCCTTGCTATTTGTGCCATCTCGGCATCACTGTCAGAATCTAAGTCTTCACTAGATGAGCTTTCAGTTGGTATATGCACTTTCTCCTTGTCTTTTCTCTTTGATGCAGTAGACTTAAAAGCTACAGATTTTCGTTTTGGTTCCTCATCTTCCTCTTTATTTACCTTGATCTCTTCTTCATACATCATCAGCTTACCAATTAACTCCTTGACAGGCAAAGTTCCAATATCACAGGATTCTCTAATTGAAACGGATGTGCCTCTCCATCTGTCAGGCAGACATCTCAATAATCTCATGATTTGCTCCTTTGATGGAACAATCTTTCCGAGTGAGCTCATTGTGTTGACTATCTCATTAAACCTAAGATACATATCAGAAATAGGCTCATCATCTTTCATCTTAATGTTATCATATTTGATAGTATAAGTATTTAACCGCATTTCCTTGACATTAGTTGTTCCTTCATGAGAAACAGCTAAGGTGTCCCAGATTTCAACAGCAGTTTTACATGCAGAAATTCTATTGAATTCCTCATCTCCTAGAGCACAGTAGAGAGCATTCACAGCCTTACAATTATTATTGTAAGCTACCTTAGTAGGTTCATCCCAAGTTATTCTTTCAGTTTCTGGAATCTTGTATTGAGACTCTATAGCAGTCCAAATATCAAAACCCATACTTTCCAAATGAATTTTCATTTTGAGCTTCCATTGGGCATAATTCACACCATTAAAGAAGGGTGGCCTGTTAGTAGTAGCACCTTCTAGTCTATTATCCATAAGGAAATTTTAGAAAATGTTTTAAAGAGATAAAATTTAGAACTAACAGAAATTTAAGATCTTTTAGATAAAACTACAATCACAGTTTAAAAACAGAGAGTTAAAATAAAACTTTGAGCAAGTATAACAGAGATAAACACACCCTCTGATACCAAATGTTGGTCGGAGTGGACACTCAAGAGGGGGGTGAATTGAGTTCCAATTAAAAATTTCTGTTGAAAACTTTAAGATTAAATCCCCCAAATTGAAATACAGGCCAGTCAATTAAGGCAGTAGAGATATAGGTGACTTATTGATCAACAGGTTTCTCTAAGGTTGATTAATCCTCAGTAAGGTTAGTTTGATGACTAACTTTACTTTTGAAACAAGTTTACTAAATAAATCTCTTATACACACTAACCAAAATTGACTATCAGAGTATATGCAAAAACAGATTTCTTGTTTAAAACAAAAGGAGCACAACGGATATAAAAAAGCAAAGTAATGAAAAGAGTAACAAGCTATTTCAAACAAGAGGTTCAGTCTTAAGCTAAGACTTAGTCCTCTTCCACTTGGTGATCACCTGCCACCAAGAAATTTTATACAAAAAATTGATACACAGCCTGTATCGGGCTTTACAACAGTTTTCACAAACTGTCCAGGTTTGACAACCTCTGCCACAGTTATACGTGGGAAAACAAATGACCAAGCCACACCAGGCTTCTTCCATAGTTATACGTGGGTAACAAATGTAAAAAGGTTTGGGATAGGGATTTTCAGTATCCCTCAGTTTAAGCACAGGAGACAGTGTGTGTAATACTAACACAATGCTCACAAATGTAAAACACTTAAACACAGTAGAGCAAGAGATAGAAAGAAGAAGGTTTAGAATGCTCTATAGTGTTGGCAGATCAGTTCTGGACTCGTAGGAATGAGTGACTTGAAGCTTTGGTCCTTTTTCTGTAAGTTGACACTAAAACAGAGTGTCGTGATTTCCAGACTTCCAGATGTTCAAGTGATCAGCTTCTTTGAGTTTGAGTGCTTCACAGCATGGCTTTTAGGAGACGGTTCTTTCAGTCGGTTCACTTGAGACTCTTTTGTTCTTCAGAATGAATTCTCGAGAGTTCTTCTTTTTGTGTATATGCGTATCTCCTTCTCAGTTGTAGATGTTAGACTCTGTGTGTCCTTCCTCTATTCTTGTTCGTGTATGTCACTGTTCTTTTCGTTCCATTCATCTTATTTTCTTGAATGCTTCTCTCTTCTTTTTATACTCCTCCATATATGCCCTTTTTGTTCACCCGAGGCCGACAATATAAATAGTCTTGAGTTACACGTGCGATCTTCCTCGTACATTGTATTATTTCTTGATATGTCTGCAAATATCAATAAATAATGTTAGGTGTATTAATTTGTCTAGACATGACCGTTAGATTAGTATTAATCAAATGGGTAAAGAAAAAAGTAGAAATATAATAATAATAGACTGATCGAGAATGTATGTCACTGTGGACTTCAACTGTGGTCTTCCTTCTGTGGACTTCCTTCTGACTGCTGACTTCAACAAAAGGCTTGATGTCTGTAGGCTTGCAATGGTAGCTTTTACTCCATGTAACTGTAGCCTCTCTAACTGTAGACTTGTAATATCAAATTTGTAGAAATGTAACCTTTGTCAATTGTAGACCTCGATCACCAGTAGACTTAGTCGACAGAAGCTGTCTAACTGTAACCTTGACTGTAGACTTATGACTGTAGGCTTGTTCGACTGCGAGCTTGTTCCAACTGTAGACTTGTTCGACTGTGAACTTGAGCCAACTGTAGACTTGTTCGACTGTGAACTCGAGCAGAGAAGACTTTGAACAGAAGTCTTGTAACTGTAACCTTTGTCTGTGAGCTTTGACAATAGATAGCGGTAGACTCGTGACTGTAAGCTTGTATTAGTCTTCGAATGTAACCTTGTAACTGTGAACTTATTGCAACAGTAACTTAAGGTGACAGTTAGCTGTAACTGTGACTTTGAAAAGAAAACTATGACTGTTAGCTAACAATACTAAACTTATGTAAATACTACTGTAAGCTGTTACAGTAAAGTTATGAGAGTAAGAATATGAACTGTTTAGAATAAAATACGTTTAATCATAGAATAATAAGATTAATGCAAGGTTTTAATACATCATAATCAATGTTTAAGCATGATTTGGGATTATCAAAACAGGTGATTCCAACAAACATGATATGAGAACCTAAGTTTGTTCATGGTATGGAATCACATTGTAGATTGATTAATATTTATTGGAAGTATTGTTGATAAATTAATATAATAATGAATTCTTTATTAATGATTAATATAAAATCTTATAATTAATCATTTAGTCATATGAAATTATATTGTGATATCCATATCAGTATTAATTGTGTTGAGATTGAGGTTACCATTATTATATGATTGGTGTGGAATAGTTTTATTTTGTAGTATTTATATAATGTTCATGAACATAATTCATGTTGTGATGATTATATTGTAGTCTTTTCCCATTTTCAGGTTGAAATTATTATATAGAGATATAATATCAATTTAATATTATAATTCTAATTCATATGTTTATTCTTGTAATGTTGAAATGATTTTATAGAGGGTTGAACCTGGATTACTGGAAGGAATATACATACTTCTTTTCTCAGATGATGAAATGATTATAAAGTGGTATCTTCTTGGTTATTATATTATTCCATTGATATCTGGTTATGGTTTTCATGGTTTTCCAACATTATCATATATATTATAGTATGGAATTTATGGATGTTGATTGTTGTATTATATTAACTGATTGATAAATACACTCTTTTATCTCTTTATCACATTAATTCTTTATTATAATATTTTAAATAGAAATGGTGGGGTTTACGTACATTGATTTTCACAACAAATATATAAAAAAACAATCTGTACTTGATTAGATTACATTGATGTGGGTTTTGACAAGGGAAATGCACATTGTCAACAATTTCGTATTACTGAATTTGATCATTTTTGGAGATGAGATCAATATATGGCCCAAAACTAAGGTGTATTGTGCTTATTATTTATTCTAGTTAATTTCTTTTTAGTAATATCAATATACAATTTTTATTATTTTCTTCATATCATTACATGGTTCAATATTATTTGGGATATTGGTGTCATGACCCATCCCCCGGGCCTATGCCGTGACTACCCTAATCTCGCCTTCCATAGGCTAGGGGCTAGTGACTAGCCCCAAAGGTGTAAATCCCTAAAACTGGGAAGGAATTTCCTTTTTAAAGTATAAACACACAAAACAGAGTACGAGTTGAAAGGAGTTCTAAAAAGTAAAATGGTGCTGGAAATACAATCCCAACAGGAAAGTACAAGTACAACTGAGAAAAATGTTCAACTGAAGAAATGTAAACAATCTACTGGGTCGACCTCCAGGGATTCTTACTTAATGGGTAGGTACATATAACATCCTTAGCACTCCACGCCAATTAGTCTCCTCTGTGTACCGACTTGTCGTATGGTCCACCTCCGAGTACCGTCCAGTCCTGCTACTCTGATCCTCAGTCAGTGCTATCTGTCATCTGCATCCAACACAATGAGGTGTTGGCATAGCCCGTGTAGGGCTGAGTATAACAATCTTCATTAGGGACCCCAAGACCCTCAAGGTTTCACAAAACCAACAAGGAAAACCTACAAGGTATGAAATCAACAGATAACCCCACATATGTATATACCCATACATATACCTAAGTTATCAAGTAATCCATCTCAATCATGATGTAAACACAAAAGTTACTCAGTTCAAACCAGGATTTTATTCTAGGGGTAGTATTATGTATCATCCTCAGTCACACTGTCGAAACACTGGCTGCTGCAGAACTCCTCCTCTATCGAGTATAGTGGGCCTACGGCGCTCAGATAGAGGCGCTTCCCACTAAACTAGGACTGCTGAGGTACTCATCATGTCGAGTACCTTGGGTTATCCGCGCTCACACAGAGGCACTCCCCACCGTGGGTCTGCCATGATCACATAGAGGTGCTCCCCCTCGTAGCCTGCTGAGGTACTTCTCCTATCGAGTATCGTGGGTCTTCCACGCTCACACAGAGGTGCTCCCCACCGTGGGTCTACCTCATTCACACATAGGTTATCCATAATGGGCTAGTCGAAACACTCTGAGACAAATCGTTCAGTAATCGTCAGGTTTCAGCCTCCTACTAGGTCTCCGCAATACGCACGCTCGTCCCTAGGATGATCCATTGAAAAAGCTACTATTAAATGCTCCAACAGTCCTAAAGTCCCATGTAGAAGAATCTCAAAGGTCCGCCACATCATAGGGGTCTCAACGCAACATACAACGCTGCAATCAGATGCCCAATCTGTGAGTTATTATCCATTTAGTCCATAGGGCTTGTTTGGATTCGTGCACGATCCAACTGGACCGTATCTCAACATTACCTTGAACTCTAGTGGTGTATACTCAAAGGTACTGTCACACTCCAAAAAAACCAGTGCCGCTAAAGGTTCGTCAAATGGGCGTCTGGTGCCAAATATATGGCCAAAAGAAAGTAAAGGGTCGGTAGTGGGACAGGGTCCGGTCCGACCTTGTCGGACCGACCGGCCCCCACTCAGTCTGGGCTGACCCGGTCTGGGTGGACCCGGTTAGACCTATTGGGTCTGGCCTGGCCCATTAGGCTGGACATCTTGTTAGGTTCGGCCCGGCTGGCATGGGCTCAGCCCAGTAGGCCAGCTGGGCGATGCGGCTTGGGCTCGGGGCCGGTTTGGCTCAGGGTCGGGGCTGGTTCCGCCTGGAGCATCATGAGGGTGCGGCTCGACGGGGCTCGGCCCGGAGGATGCAGACGGTCCAGTTCGGCCAAGGCGCCGCGAGGGGGCTTGGAGGCCATGAGGAGGACGAGACACCGGGTCGAGTGGGTGTCCACGAGGGGGCCGAATCGGGGAGGCGCACAGGGCATGCAGAGTCCGGCGGGCTGACCAACAACGTTCGGCCAGGCAGGGCGCGACCAGGCGGGCCGGTGGCCGGGCTGGCCAGTTCGGCAGGACATGGGCTGGTGCAGGACGAAGGTGTTTGGCCGGGAGCACCGAAGCGCTGCGGCGGTGGCGCAGTTCGCAGAGGCTGCATGTAGTGCGGCCTTTGTCATTGCCACCTTCGTCATTCCGTTGCATCATCGCAATGCTGAATTTTGTCAGAAAAAATATCGGCGGAGGGGTTGTGCGACATTGGTTTGTCCTGCATCCTCTGAATTTAGGGTGGTAACATTTGGATCATCAATGTAAGAAGATGAACATCAATTGTTTTACAACCACGCAATGGTTCCTTTCCATACGAAGAGGAGAAAAATAAAATGGATATTACAGAAAAATAAACCCCCTACCTTTTACCATCGTCTGTTATTCGTTGATGGAGTCAGATAATGTAGATGAAGAAGATCATTGTTTGTTGTGTTCGCGATGCACTTCCAAAACCTGACCTGCATCAGCTTATTGAAGATGATGCGAAAGTCGGTCATCGAAGACATCTCACGATGGTTGAATCTTTAAAGAAGAAGTCGTAGAAGGTCGGTGTTCTTCATTATTCATTCTCCATTAGGAGATGGGGTTCTTCGTTGAGAGCATTCTCTCAATAATCCTCCTCTCAAAACTACCACAAAAATGGATATGCCAATGAAATAATATATTGAAATATCATATTAATTTTTTGTCACGATATTCAAATTGGACTAATTGATTTTGTAGGATCCCCTTAATTAATTCAAGGGGATGGAACAAGGAATTAATTAGCGGTGGTGAAGAGGCTCTCCCTCATTAATGAGGGAGAGTTGAGAGGATTTACTCTCCTCCATAAATAGGGGGTTATGACCCGTGTGTTCCCCATGTCATAACCTATCGTGGGAGGATATGTTCCAGTGTGCCCCTCCACCATAACATTTCTTGGGAGGTTAAGGTGTGGTTGCCCTACATTCAACTTCCATGAGGATGTTCTCACCACCAATCACCAACATGGAGGCTTAAATAAAATAATGTGAATCTCACTTTATTTTATTACTTTCCATGATAACCCATAAAATTATATTTTATTCTCGACTCACTACCGTTGATGTGAAAGTCTTCTTAAGAGAATATTGGCACTGTGAGTTCAACGGTGCCCTCAAATTTCAATTCCGAGCACCGGTTCAAAAGTTATAAAATCACGCTTGTAGGTTTACTGAATGCACCTGAACAAAACATCAGAAATTGATTTCGGGCACACCGGGCCTCGGAATCACACACCGTCTGTTTTAGTGGACTCGTAAAATTCCCTTGTATTTATGAAAATAAAATTCCTTGGAAATTTTGGGTCTTTAAATTCTCCCCACCTCAGGTATTTACGTTCATTTAAGCTACAACTCAATCTAAGTAAACAAGTGGGGGTACTGAGCACACATCTGAGGCTCCACTCCCATGTGCTCTCATGGAGGTTCCCGTTATTACAGAGAATCCGCACCAGAGATATCAACCTTCCACATAGGAACCACTCCTGTCGACCCTCAATCTCCACTGGAACCTCAGTAAAAGTCACCCCATCGTCAACGTCCATCTCTCCTGGCCGATGATGTGAGAAGGGTCGAGCACGTATCTCCTCAGCTGAGATATGTTGAAGATGTCCTGCACTCAGTGATACTGAGGTGGAAGAGCTAAGCGGTAAGCCACATCGCCAACTCTATTGAGGACCTGAAAATGTCCAATGAACGTCAATGATAACTTACCGCCTCAGCTAAATATCTGTAGACCTCATCGAGGTGAGACCCATAGAAAGACATGGTATCAATCCTCGAACTCCATAGGTCTCTGTCTCCGGTCAACATACCACTTCTGCCTCATATTTTAAGTCTTCATCTGCTCCTAGATGATCTACACCTTCTCTGTGGTAGCTCGTACAATCTCTGGTCCCACTAGTACTGACTCCCCATGGCCTATCCATTAGAAGGGTGATATGCAAGGTTGCCCGTATAACACCCCAAAAAGGTTCCATCCATATGGTAGAGTGGTAACTGTTGTTGTATGGAAACAGCACCAAAGTATAATGATACTCATAGCTATGACCTTTGTTGTGGACACAAGCACACATAATGTCCTCGAGGGTTTAAATGGTTCACTAATTCTGACCATCCATCTGAGGATAGAAGGTGGTTCTAAAATAAAGATGCGTCCCGAAAGCCTCCGGAAACCCCTTCCATAGCCGGGAAGTAAACTGTGTGTCACGATCGGAGACAATATATGAAGGTACACCATGTAACCACACAATATCTTGCACATAGAGGGATCCCAATCTCTCTACTAAACCCTTCTCCTTGATTTGTAGGAAGTGGGCCGCCTTGGTGAGTCGGTCAACGATCACCAAAATCGAGTTATGACCCCTGGATGTATGTGGAAGTCCTGTTACGAAGTCTATGAAAATCCCATCCCACTTCCTCTCTGGGACCTCTAAAGGCCGAACGATGCCTGCTGGTACCTAGTAATCTTTCTTCCCTTGCTGACAAGTGAGGCATTGAGAGACAAAATCTACTACTGCCTTCTCCATACCTGGCCACCAGTGCAGTCATTGAAGGTCATGGTACATGTTTTCCACACCTAGATGTAAATCTAAAGGGGATGTGTGGAACTCCCTCAAAACATCCTCCCAAATTCACACTGGTACCATAGTACATCCTCTAAAGAGGATGAAATGCTCCCCAACTTTAGAAAATCCATAAGGTGCATGTCCTGCGGATATCTGAGCCTATCGTGTCTCGCAGTCAGCATCTTCATGATGTGCCTCCTTGAATCATTAAAGAAGTGGGGGAGTGACTGTAAGGGATAGAAGGTAAGCTGCTCTATCTCTACCCACAAAGGATATTTGTAAAGCAGCCAGCTACAATATCTCCATGGCTAGCCAATTTATACCAGATCTCCTACTGGGTGCATCTGCAACAACTTTCCCCTTTCCAGGAGTATAGACTATTTCGAAGTCATAGTCCTGGTGGAACTCATGCCATCGCCACTATCTCAGGTTTAGGTCCTTCTATGAGAATATATACCTAAGAATCTTGTGATTAGAGTACACGGTAAAATGTTCTCCCATCAGATGGTGTCCCCACATCTTCAAGGCGAATACCACTATTGCTAACTCCAGGACATGGGTAGAATAGTTCTTCTTATTCCATCTTAGGTGTCAAGAACCATATGCTAGTACTTCTAGATCCTGAATCAGGACACACCCAGGTCCCATCCCTGATGCATCGCAGTAGGCTACATACCCTATGCCTTCATCCAGAAGCCTCAAGATGGGGGCACTAGTCGGCCACTACCTTATCCCATGAAATCTCTACTAGCATCTCTCAACCACCTGAAGGGTTTCCCTTTCATTGTCAAGTATGGTAGTGGTGCTGCAAATCTGGAGAATTACGGAACGATCCTCCGGTAGTAACCACCCAAATCCAGGAAACATTGTACCTCCGTCACACTCCTGGGTGGTTCCAAAAAAATTACCGCTTCAATCTTCACAGGATCTACTGCAACTCCAGCCTCTAAGATGACATGTCCCAAAAAGAGAACCTCTCTGATCCAGAACTAGAACGTCGAGAGTTTAACATAAAGCTGGTGCTCTCAGAGTGTGTCCAGTACTACCTGCAAATGGTAGGCATGCTCCTCCTCAGTAGTCTAGTCGATCAGAATATCATCGATGAATACTATGACAAAGATATCAAGGTATGGCTTGAAGATCCTGTTCATGAGTCCCATGAACATTTCTAGAGTGTTGGTTACACCGAAAGGCAGAACCAAGAACTCGTAGTGATCATAATGGCATCTGAATGCCATCTTCGGGACATCCACATCTTGAATTCTTAGCTAGTGATAGCTTTACATGAAGTTTATCTTTGAGAACCACCGTGCTCCCTTCAATTGATAAAATAGGTCTTCAATCCTCGAGAGTGGGTACTTGTTATTCATGGTCACCTGGTTTAGGCAATGGCAGTCGACACAAAGCCTCAAGCTTCCATCCTCTATCTTGGCGAACTGAATCAGGGCTGCCCAGTGAGAAACACTGAACTAGATTATTCCCTTCCCCTGCAACTCCTCCAGCTATACCCGCAGCTCACAGAGCCCAGCAGGAGCTATCCGATATGATGGTGTAGATATCGGTCCTGTCCCGGGGTACAGTTCAATGTAAAATTATACCTCTCTATGAAGAGGTAGACATGAGACATCATTAGGGAAAATACCCACAAACTGGTACACCACTACAAGATAAGTCGGAATCTCGACATCAACTACTCTGAGGGTAAGGCATGCCAACTGAATAGTGATCGACTGCACCCTCTGAGTAAGCCCTTCATGTGCTACAAAGGCTCCATTATCACCAGTGAAGGTAAACCTAGTCCCATTTGTGCAGACACATCGCACGTTGTGCCTAATATAGTTAATCTAATCATGGACTGTAGATAACAAGTCCATACCCAAGATGATGTCATAAGGCCTCGAAGCCACTATGTGGAGATCCCAGCTAAATATCTCACATCCTAGAGTAAGCTCACACTATCTGTACTAGTGCGTAATCGTCGAGTCTTCTCACGTAGGAGTCTCTAGCAATAAAGATAGAGCCAACGACTCCGTCTTAATCTCCGAGCTCTAGACGAGGGCAGTTTCAATGAAAGGGTGACTGGCACCGATATCTATAATTACAGAATCTAAGGAGGAGAAGACAAAAATCATACCTCAAATAATATCCAAGGTTCCATGGTCATATTCTTTAGATGCCTGAAGTTGATATCTTGCCTGTCCACCTACTCCCTATGACTGGGGTGGACCTCTTGGTGGTGGTGGTGGTAACACCTCGAGATGTTGCCCACCACCAGCTGCTCGACCATCTCCTCTGCTACATCTTCCTACTCCCTGTGGACTTCCTTGATCGAATCTATGTATCTACCTTGGAGGTCCTTGGATCATTTGCTGATCATCTGAATGGCGGGTCAGACATTCATGAGTCATGTGACCATGTCCTTTAGATGAGTAACACTTCCCACTCCTGTAATGTTTGTCTCTGCCCTGGGTGCCCCGTATAATTGATCCAGAGTCATGCAGTCATCCATCTGTGGGTCTAGTTCTATTGGACCTCTGCGACATCATTCTAATGCCAGCTGTAGAAGACTCCTCTACATGTTGGCTAGTGGTGGGTCTCACTGCTGGAGACTCCTCAGCAAGTATACTCTCCACTAATAGGGATCTCTCCAAAACCCCTTCCAACGTCGGGATGCTGAGGGAAATCACCAAAGCTCTAATCTCTTTCCTGATCCCCTGCTCGAAGGTCTAGGCCCTGAGGAATGGGTCACGCACCATATCTGTGGAGTGGCATGAGAGGTCGGTGAAACTCACTGAGTACTGTGCCATAGTCTTGCTTCCCTACTGCAGATGAAGTAGCTCCTGTATTCGTACTGCATGTCGGGTGGCTGGGAAAAACTCTGCAAGAAACAGGCTCTCAAAGTCATCCTAGAGTAGTGTCGCATCGTCATCCACTTGGATCATCAGGCTCTACCATCTGCTCACTGCTACATGTAGAAAGATGACTGCAAGAATCACCATGATGACTACTAGTTCCCCCACCAGTTGGAAGACTCTCACCACAGCCTCCATCCAATCCTCTGCAGACTGTGGGTCCATCTCTCCCCTGAACCTAGGTTTCATCTAGTGCTGCAACTCATGAAATGCGCTTAAGCGGCATGCATCATCTACTGCTGGGGCTCATGGAATCGGTGGTCCAACAGGAAGTATTACCACTGGTGCCTCCACTAATAAAGGGCCCTGCACTGAGACCTCTTTTCTCGATTGGATATTTTCATGTACAACTCTCATGGATCTAGTTGTTCATCCACGGAGATGCATCCTGGAAGAAACAGATGTGACACGGTCAAAGATTATACCTGGTGAGCTGATCTGGTTGAGATGAATTTAAGAAAACATATGAAAACACACATGCAATCAGTGTTTTTGTGCACTACGTCGGATGTCAGTAGTCAAGGTCCTTGTGTATCGATATGATGTCCACTGCACCAACATTGGACTCCCTGAACTGATAACCACACTCGGTACCTTTAACACTATTGCTTCATAGAAAAAGAAAGATCAGAGTCCTATGTTATACGATAGAACCGACTCTTCTGATACGAATATGTCATGACCTGTCCCCCAAGGCCCGTTTCGTGACTACCCCAAGCTGTACTTCCATAGGCCATAGGTAGGAAACTAGCACCAAAGGCTTAAATCCATAAAACTTGGAAGGCATTTCCTTTATTGTGTGTAAATACACACAACAGAGTATGAGATGAAAGTAAAACATTGAGCAAAACTGTATACAATGGAGTTCTGAAAAGTAAAAGGGGGCCAGAAATAAATGCCCAACATGAAATTATAAGTAAAAATAAAAAACATATACAAATGAAGAAATTTAAAGCAGCTACTAGGTTGTCCTCTGGGAATTCCTACCTTAAGGGTAGGTACAGATAGCCTTTTCAGCACTCCATGTTCGTCAGTCTCTTCCCTATACCGACTCTTCGTAAGGTCCACCTCCAGGTACCGTCCAGTCTAGCTACTTTGATCCTCAATCTGTGTTGTCTGTCATCTACAACAAACACAATGAGGTGCAGGCATAGCCCATGTAGGGGTGAGCATAACGATACTCAGTAAGGACCCCAATACCCTTAAGGTCTCACAAAACCAACAAGTATAAACCACAAGGTACAAAGTCAATTGATAAAACCACATAGGTATATGCCCATACATATACCTAAGTTATCAAGTAATCCATCACAATCATGAGGTAAACACAAATGTTAATGGCCTAGATAAAACCAGGATTTTATTCTAGGGGTAGTATCAAGTAACATCTCTAGTCACACTGTCGAAACCTCGGCTACTGGAGAACTCTTCCCTTATTGAGTAATGTGGGCCTACCTCACTCACACAGAGGTTCTTCCCACTACCCTTTGATTGCTGAGGTACTCCTCCTATCGAGTACTGTGGGTTTTTCGTGCTCACACAGAGGCGCTCCCCACCATGAGTCTGCCGTGCCCGCGCAGAGGTGCTCCCCCTCGTGGCCTGCTAAGGTACTCCTTCTGTCGAGTACCATGGGTCTGTCATGCTCACACAGAGGCGCTCCCCACCATGGGTCTTCTATGCTCACAAAGAGGGGCTCCACACTGTGCTAGTAGGAACACTTCGAGTCGAATCGGTTTGCAATCATCATGTCTCAGCAAGCTACTAGGTCTCTACACTATGCACTCTCATCTCTGGAAGGATCCACTCCACGAGTTACTAGTAGATTCTCCAACTATCTTGAAGTCCCATGTAAAATTATCTCAAAGGTCTACCATGTCATAGGGGTCTCAATGTAATAGACGGCGCGCCAATCAGACTCCCATTCTGTGAGTTATTATCCTTTATGTCCCAGAGGCCCGGTTGGATTCATGCATGATCCAACCTGACCATATCATAACATTGCCCCGAACTCCAGTAGGGTATACTCAAAGGGACCTTCACGCTCTAATAAAACCAGCGCCACTAACAGTTCGTCAAATGGGCGTCTTGTACCAAAGATACGACCAATAGAATGTAAAGGGTCTTTAGTGGGCCTTGGTCCGGTCTGACCCGGTCAGACCGACACTGTCTGACCTGTTGGGTCTGGACTATCCCATTGGGTGGGCCATTCTATTAGGTTCAGGTCAGCCCGCTGTGCCTAGCCCCGCGGGCCATGTGGGCGGTTTAGCTTGGGGTCGGGGTCGTTTCGGCCTGGAGCGTCACAAGGGTGTGGCCCGGCGTGGCTCAGCCCGGAGGGTGAGGCCGAGCCTGTTCATCCAGGGCGCCACGTGGGGGTTGAGACACCGGATCATCCAAGATCCCACGAGGAGGCCGGGACACCGGATCAAGGAGGCGTGCTGGGTGCGCGGAGGTCGGGAGGTGGCCGGGCCCGCCGGTTCGGCGTGGCGCAGGCCAGCGGTGTCCGGCTGGGAACACCAGAGCACCGCAAGGGCATCATAGTTCGTGGAGGCCACTGGTAGAATGGCCTTCGTCATCGTCGCCTTCATCAATCTGTCACCTCATTTCCATGCAGATGTTCACCATATACAAGATCGGCAGAGGGGTCGGGCCTTGTTGGTTTGGCCCGCACCCTCCGCGTTTAGGGTGGTCACATTTGGCTCATCAAAGTAAGAAGATGAACATCAATTTTTTTTACAACCACTCAATAGTTCCTTTCCTTCTGAAGAAGAGAAAAAAATGGATATTACACAAAAATAGACCCCATACATTTTATCACCATTCGTCGTTCATTGATGGAGTCGTAGAAAGTAGATGAAGAGGATGGTCGTTCGTTGCATCTTCCATGCACTTCCATACCTAAGTTGCGTCAGCTTGTTTACGATGATGCAGAAGTCGGTCATCGGAGACGTCTCACGATGGTTGAAGCTTCAAAGAAGAAGTTGAAGAAGTTCGGCGTTCTTCTTTCTTCATTATCCATTGGGAGACGGGGTTCATCTTTGGGTGATTTCTCCCAATAATCATCCTCTCAATGATGCCAAAAAATGAATATACGAACGAAATAATATATTGAAATAACCTATTAATCTGTTGGCAAGATATTTAAATTGAACTCATTAATTTGGTAAGCTCTCCTTAATTAATTCAAGGGGTTGGCACAAGAAATTAATTTGGGGAGGTGAAGATTCTCTTCCTAATTAATGAGGGAGAGTTGAGAGGTTTTACTCTCCTCCATCAATAGGGGGTTAAGCCCCATGTGTTCCCTACATCATAACCTCTCACAGGAGGTTATGTTCGGGTGGGACCCACCACCATAACCTCTCATGGGAGGTTAAGGTGTGGTGGTCCCACCTCCGACTTCCTTGAAGAGGTTTTAACAACCAATCACCCACATGGAGGCTCAAATAAAATAAATTGAAGCTCACTTTATTTATTTACTTTTCATGAAAACCCAAAAAATTATCGTTTATTCTCGACTCACTGCCATTGAAGTGAAAGTCTTCTTAAGAAAATACTTGTGTTGTGTGTTCAATGGTGACCTCATATTTTATTTCTGAGCGCCATGTAAAATGTTATAAAATCTAACTCGTACGTTTAACAAACGTACATAAAAAACTTCAGAAATAGATTCCGGACACACCGGTCCTCAGAATCACGTTCCGTCAGTTTTCGTGGACTCATAAAATTCCCATGTATTTATGAAAAAAAATTCCACAGAAATTCTTGTTCTTTAAAATTTGTTCCACGTTTTAATTCCTATCTTTATGATTTAATTTTTCCTACATTACCATATCTATAATATTGATTTATACTATTTACTTTAAATATATTTTAACTATATACTAATGTTTATAATCTATATACTATATTATTTATACCAATGATTTTATTTGTAAAACTCTAAATTATTAGGTGAAAAATGTTTGGTCCCTAAACCTGCCTAATATTTCCCTATGATAGTGTGCTAGATAATGTGACATTACAAATTTTTATCAGTGTGTAGTAGTTTTTTTCCTTTATATTTTTTATATATATGATGAATGGTATAAAAAAGACTCAGTTGTTTTGTGACATGTTATTAATATTTTTCATTAGATTATCTAAATAATGTTTTTGTTATAATCTGAGGGCCTAAGGATGGGTTTGTAGATCTTGATGATCGCCTGTAACATTTTATGATATATTTAACGGGGATATTCATATATATTTTTTACAATTTTTTAGATCTATAGTCATGGACTTCCAGGGATGTATTCAAGTATTAATGAATCAGTATAGGCTCATAATGATATATAATGACATGCATTGTTCATCATTGGGACATATTAATTTCATGTGATATTTTCTCATATATGACCTTTGAAAATGTATTCCTTTTATTTCTGATAAATGAAATTAATGAACTCATTTTTCATTCTAAAACCCATGTAAGCCCTACATTTGGAATCTTTTATAATGTTGTTCTCTATTGATTTACCTTGTTGAGGATGACCATTTTGTTATAAATTTTTTTACGAGCATGTTTTTAATATAGGAAATATTAATCCAAAATGGACTGCGTTGTGTTTAATGAGGATGTAAAACAGCACTACTTGATCACAAATGGAATCATACTTCCTTTAAATCATGATTATTAGATGGATTTTTACATTCATAATAGCTTGTTTAGGGAGATCTGGTTCATGGAAATATAAAATTTTTTAAATATGTGTTGGATGTATGAGGAAAAGATAGTGTTTCAACATTAGTATATACCTGTGTTCAGTGGGGAGAGATTGAAAAAGGGAGATATTTTCTAGATTGAGTGAGTCTAGATGATCATCTTGGACCTCAAGACAACCAAAGAATGGAGGGTAACACAATTTAAATAAATTCTTCAAGGATTATCCATGATTTGGTGGGATATTATTTATAAATAATCTCACAAAGAGGATTTATATTGGAATGAAATTGGGAATTAAATTTTAATCCACATCAATCCATTATTGTCGACATATGGTAAGGAAGTCTTGTTCATATACCAGATATAAGAAGACATGTCAATTATATACTACACAAGATGTTTAATAAACATGAATTTCATTTCCCAATAATTAGTTATTGATTAGATATCTATATATATATATGTTTTTTTGATGGTCGTCCCTTTGATATCAGGTAAAAAGTGAACCATTATAGTGTTATTATTTCTTCCAAATGAGAGAATCATGCACTCATCACTAAAGGGAATCTAGGAGATCCACTAGGAAATGACCAATCCCATTTAGCATGGTATACTAGGAACTCCCCTCCAAGTGGAGAAAGGTTTTACAATGATAGTTTTCACAATGTAAATAATGGACATAGTATTAATGGTGGTGAAAAATCAATACCCATACCATGTTTCATTGTACTTGTATTAGTGTGTCATTTTAGGCCACAAGTAGCATCAGTTTTTGTTCCCTAATTTGGAGAGGAATGCTCGAAGTAGGATAAGTCACATGGTGAGGTTATGTAGGTGAGCGTAGAAAAAAATAAATTTAAGGGGATTGAGATAGGTATTATATTCTAGGAAGGAATCAACTACCCATATGGATAATTTTTTTTGGAGTAGAACATGATGTTCATGACAAGAAAGTGGGTGTGGTACCCAAGGAAATTATAATAATTACATGAAATATGTATTATAATAAGGGATTTAGACAATATCTTGAGGAAGAGTGGTTAGTCAATTACAGGTTATATAGTTTAATCAAACTTGTGTGGATGTAGGAATGCCTACCATTATATACCTGATCCAAGTGTCATCTAAACCTTATTGTATTATTAAAATAATGTTGTATAGCTTTTTTTTCATCTATATTTGAAAATGGGTTTTTATTTTGTTTACACATCATGGATGGTTTCTAGTCCATAGATACAATATTTGTAGAGTGGTTAGGGAATATAAAATGTTTAAAGATGTCTTCTCAAAAAATTCGGTGGTTACTGTTTCATTTAAAAATTATCCATGATGTAAATGAAATTTTTCAATTTGATTCAAATTACATATTGGTTTGTTCTATACTAGAAGAATATTGACTATTTTCATAGTATAGTAACACTTCTATATCAAGAAAGAGGAATCTATTTTCACTAGGTTGACTGGGATCATCATGCTTTCTGTTTTAGACCAATTCAGTGGAGAATATATTATCTCATAATCATATTGAAATATATATTTTCAATGATGTTGGAATATAAAAAAATACCATTCCACCTATGGTAGTCCATTTACATGATGTCTTTTCTATTGTTTTCAATGTCTTACAATAGATGTGGTAGACCGAGTTCATGATTGAGTTGGTGTAAGGATAAGAGCTAATTTATATCCCACCATATAGGATGGAACCATGGGAGAATTGGAAGTTTAATGTTGAGTTTTTTTATATAGATTATAATGGATTCATATAGACTAAAACATCCATATGGGGTTCTATAGTTATTCTCATCCAAAAGGATGATGTAAAATTTATCTGATGTGTGGATTATCAAAGATTAAACAAGATGATGGTAATGAACTTTTGACCCCATTTTCATAAATATGGTTTCTTCGATCAGCTAATTGGGGTTATGATATTCTCATTGATTAATATTATATCATGGTACTACCCATATATGGTGATACAATAAGACATACCTCATAATAGTTTCTACATTCTTATCATCAATTACATGCTTTTTTCGAATATTATTTTGGTGCTTTGTATACTTTTGGTTTCCAGGTGCTCTGAGATTAGATATAGTTTATCAGGTGTTCTTAATCTATGTAATTAGTCTTGGAAATCATTAATGGTATCTGGCCATATTTTTTTTAAAGATAAGGTATATGGATGAGGTAGATAGAAATTTAATTTGTGACACTCCTAGTGGAACCTTATTTGGGGTATGTTTTTTTGGCGTAGTTTCATCAAGATTAAGGCCAAACCGTGAGCCCATTTTCTGATTTCAAAACAATATTTGTATCATTCATAACACATTCAATTTTCAACATTATTCACCAATTAAACATCCCACTTGGCTTCCCTTGATCTATTAAAACTTCAATATCCATTTGAAACCCTTAGGAACTCATAGTCATGGTGGATTTGTGTGATTCATTTAGGCATTTGGCCAACCAAATAGCATATTTCTAGATTTAAAAAAATAATTTATTTCCTTTATATATCATTAATTTTAATAAATTTAATTATTCATTCCACCTATCACTCATGCCCAAAAACCCTTATCGCACACCCATAATCAATTTTACCTCATTGGATGTCATATTCATCGTGTAATAGGGAAAACATTATCAAGGATTATAAAATAATCCATATTTTAAAAGGGAATTTTTTTCCTTTCACAAATAATCCATTTTTTAGTATTTTTACCCATTTCAGTCCCCACTCGACCCCCTGAGCCTTATTCAAAACTCAATTACAATTTTGGTTTCATTGAGATTAAATTATTTCTGTATTTAGGGAAATTTCGAAAAAAGTTTCCCCATTAAGTGAATGTATCTTATTTTATATCCATTTCTCGAGGGAGGGGGGGGGTTCCCATCCTTATTGAATTTAAAAATTTATTGAAACTATTTCTTCATATAAATGGTTAGCTGTTGGGTTTATTGATCCAATATTGTGGATATAGTTTCATTTTCACTCCATTATGGTGCAGCAATGGTGTGGATGAAGTTTCTCAGAATGATTTGGTGGTTTTCACAACAAAGGTAGGTGATTCCTTGTGTAATCATTATTTTCTGAGTTATCTTGCGGATTTACTTTTTTATCATGTTACCCATATTTTTTTGATTCAAAATATGTTTTTGATGGAATTGGTTGAGCGTTTAATTTGTCACTAATTTTTTTTCTCGAAATGGTGTGTTTTCCATGTGTAACTCCATTGTATCATTTGGAGTAATTTTATAACTTAAAAATGGATTATTAAATGTGAATTTGGATTCCAAATATGGTTTGGTGGTTTTTGTTGTTCTTTTTTACTTGAAATCATGTTTTTTGTTCAAAACATTTCTATAATTCATAGAAGTGTTTTATGATAATTATAAATTATTTATTGAGATAGAAATAGTACGCAAAGAATGTTTATGTACTATTTTAGTGGTAATATACTATTAAAATGTTGGTTTAAAGGATAAAATTAGGATTAGTGATTTAAAATGTTTTTAGATGATTTTAGGAATTGTTGAAATGTTTTATTAAATTTTAATAAGGGTGTGAAAAATGTTTACGAGCTATTTTGTGTGTGTATGATGTTAAAATGAATTTGAATGTGAATGGAGTGTAATGTGTCATTATAGTGGGATGGTTTTTGTGTGTGTATTTTGGAAATTTAATTCTCATGTGATAATTTTATTTTAGGATATGTAGAACTTGATTGAGCAGAAATAGGTAAACTCAGGTATCTATGTGGGAAGATGTGTACATGTATGCTAGTGACCTGGAGTGGTTTTGTCTTTATTTCACATAGAATGTTTGATGATTCAAACACTAAGTAAAATATTATGATGATTTTAGGTACCACTAGGTTATGGTTATTTTCACTACTAGTGGCTCGTGCACGAGAACATATATGTATTATGGTAAGTTTTCACAGAGATACGAGGTACCAAGGGCCCCTGTTAGCTTGTTCCTAAGGGTGTTCCAGTGACTAGTTATCATTGTCATTATGATACCCACCATTGGTATATGATGTGTTTTGATGGAAAATTCAGTATCTCAATCATTTTATTTAAAAATGTTCATTTCATAAAATAGACCATTTGAAATAATTTTTCATTTATTGTTGCATCCTTTTAAAAAATTGATGCGGCCTTTTCCTATTTATGAAAAATTTCAAGATGTTTATCTTATAATATTTACCACAAGGAATATATTAGGTGGAATCATATTAGACTTGGTGTCACAACCTACATTAAAACTTGGGATTATATAATCTTTGTAATATTTTTTTCATGTATGGAAAACATATTTAGTGCTGGTTGTTCGAATTGTTAGCTTCCTATCATGGTGTGGTTTTGTGGAGGAGGCTTGGGGATGATAGACCATTGCTCTGAGGTGGCCCTTGATGTATTTTTTCTTATACATTTGAGTTGGGCCCCTCTTGGGATTTGTCTAAAACTTTGCATTTCAGTTCTAAATTTTATGAAAGGCTTGTTTGGATTAACATTTTAGTTTTAGTTTATATATTTTGTGGTGATTTAATTCTTCTAAATTCAGGTAAATTATACTGAAATGCTTTTTTTATGATTCTCAAGAACTTTTTCCTTGTCTTGGGTATCAGGAATTCCCCTCAAGACTTCCCCTGAGTGGGTCATGTGTCAGTTTTGATGGAAACCAAATCTGGTTCATGAAATGGTTCATCAGAATTATTTTGTTGTCTTGGGTATTCCCCCATATAGGGTTATTAAATGATTGAGGTCCAATATTGGGTTATTCACCTTTCGCAGGCCCTCCAATTGATCAATGTATGTACTCCGTACCTAGGTTTCAGGGATGAGTCTACCCCTCTTCTTTTTGAGTTATGTGGATCCATTCATGATAAAAGAGTGGTTGTGGATGGTTGAAATACACATGGTATCTTTATGTTTCCATATCTTATTAAATCATCAAATTTTATGTTTGAAACCATTGTGTTTACCTGTTTTATTGGAAGTTCTGATAGGGTATTCCAATAAGGTAGGTGAATACAATCCAGGGTCATTAGTGTAGAATGATGTCCTGAAGGGCCTCTGGGTCTATTGTTAGTCTCATCGAGATAAGGGTTCATGTTGTGAAACCAGTGTGGGAAAATCATGGTGGTTCATGGATGTAATGATATATTATGATAATATCATCATTCATGGATCCCTTTTCAATGTTTCTCTCTTGGTAATGAACCTATAACTTGAAAGGGTCAAGTTCGATAGGGACTTACTGTGTTTTGTTTTCATTTGAGGAAACATTTGGATGTTGTGGAACCAGTAAAGGGATTATACATAAGTGAATTTGTGTGTCTATTATGAAAATTTTGAATTCCATATTATAATTGAATATTTCTTCCATGTTCTTTAATTTTTTTTATTTTTTTGAGTCAATGGTGTCATGCCTATACATCACCCCATGTCCATGTTTTGGTAAAGGTGTGTTGTTTGAGCTAGTGATTTTCATGGGGGTGTTGTGATCATTAGATACAAAATGTGGTGCAGAAGATACTTTAAACATTTTAGCTCTAGCCATAGGCCTCAGATTAAATGTTTTCATGTTTTCAAGAAATCACCATGGTTGCAAGGGATCATTGTTTCACATCCATAACAGGTGTGGGTTATGGAGAATTATTGATGTCTCGATCTTCTTGTTTCGTTTAGAGTAGTCCCATGTGATGTAAAGGTATGAGGGGACTCAATACCTTTAGGTTGTAATCTATGATGGTGGATAAGTCCATCCTTTATTATGGGGGTTGGGTGTTTTGGTTTCCTCGAACCTAGTTCTTGAACCCTTATGGGTGAAACCCTCCGTGTAGTTTTCTAGGTAAGAATATCCTGATAGGATCTTTTTTTATCTCATTCTTGTTTAGGCTCAATCAAGGATGGTTATTCCTCTAAATGTGGTGAATTTGGGAGTGTCTCTACTAGTTTAGTTTTGTGATCAATGACCCCCACCCCCATCCCACACAGTGGTGATCATATCTTATGGGGTCTTCTTCGTGTCAGCCCCTTCTAGATGGTAACGACGATAGGTTCTTATGGCAGACGAGACACACATTGTGTCTTATTAATGTTTTTCTGGAATAATTCTAATGTTAGTCAATCCCTTATGGTGTGGACTCCATTCGGTCACCCCTTATGGGTGTCTAGATTCTGTCTCAAGAAATTAAGTTGGTTCTTATGGTGTGGAGTCTGTTCGGGTCTCCCCATATCAGTAATTCGGTTGTGTTCCTAGAGTTGACATTGTTGTAGGTTTCTTCATTCATAGATATCTAACTACAAATTTCTTCCTTGGGTAAAGGTGGGATTGGATCACACCCAATGGGATTTTTTTTGAATATGATTTATTATTTCAGGTATATGGGGAAAATTGTTTTTTGATAGTATCCCCTCATTTGATTGATCAATTGGAGGGGTTTTCACTTTTTGGGGGTGGGTGAAAATTGAATTGGAGTCCATCCTAGACAATCCATTGGGTTTGATTTTTTCATATAGTTTTACTGTGAATTTTTGAGGTCAGAAACTTTTATGGTGGTGATAATTATTACACCAGTATATTCTATCCCATTATTTGTTTCGAATCATATTTTGGATCTCAGTTTTATCTTGTTTTTCTGGTGTTCTTGGATTACAATTTGTGTCTCAGATGTTCTTCATCTATGTAATTATCCTTGTAAGTAACAGAAGGTATTTTCCTTCAATTTTATTCAAAATTATGTTATAAGAATGATGTAGCCTAAAATTAAATTTGTGAAACTCCTAGTGGCACCTTTTGTAGGGTATGTTTTTTAGGGTGGGTTCTTCAAAATTTGGGCCTAACTGTGATTCCATTTACAGATTAAAAATGGTATTTTATAACTCAATAGTTTTTCAACATCATTCCCTAATTTCACATCCCACGTGGCCTCCCATGACCTATTCAAACAACAATATCCATTTGGACCCCTTATGAACTCATAATCATTGTGGATTTGGGTGATTCATTCAGGCATTGGGCCAACCAATGATCCCATTTACATATTTTTGGAAATGAGTTATTTAAATTATATCTAATTCAATTTTTATCATTTTATTGGTCCTTACATGTCTCACTCGAGCTCAAAAACACTTGGCACACCCCCATGTACCATTTTCCCTCTCTGGAGCTCATGTTCATCATGTGTTGGGGCGAAGTTCTTCCAGGATTCTAAAATCACCCAAATTTGAAAAAGAGATTTGTTTCTATCATAAATCATTATTTTTTATATTTTCTATGATTTTATTACCCACTCAACCTACATAGCCTTATTTGATCCTCCATTCAAATTATGGTTGCTTGGAGATTCAAATTTTTGTGTATTTGGGTGATTTCATCAATGTTTATAAAGTCAGTTAATTACTCTATTCTTCAACCCACTTCCTTTGGTTTTCTCCCCTATTTCTTGATGTTCCAAATGTCTATCGACTTGGGATTCGTATCTAGGGTCTGATTTTGGGTTTCTTGGTTTAACATTGTAGATTTAGGTTTGTTTACACTCTATTGGGGTGAAGTAGTGGTGCAGTTGATGTTTCTCACAATGATTTGGAAATTTTGAAATAGAAGGTATGTGATTATATGCGTAATCATTCATTGATGAGTTATCTTGTGTCATTTACTTATCTAGTAGGTTTATCATATTTTTTTTGGGTGAAATATTTTTTTATGTAATTTATTGGGAGTTTAATTTTAATGTTGTATTTTTTTATGAAATGATGTGTTTTTTAAGTGTAAATATTGTGCTATAATTTAGGGTCATATTATAACATATGAAAATGGTTTATTAAATAAGTAATGGGAGGAAAAATCAGTTTTGGTTGGTTTCTTGAGTTGTTTTATCGTTTAAAGAAGGTTTCTAAATGGGGTTTACATGAAAAATATTATTATACTTCTTGGAAGTGTTTTATGAAAATTTTAAATGGTTTATTGAGAAATTTAATGTGTTAAAAAAAATTTTTGTAATGTTTTTTGTGAGAATATGATATTAATATGGGATTTTTAATGAGAAAATTATGATTGGTGATTTAAGATGTCTTGAGAACATTTTATTAATTTTTTAATTGTTTTAGTAGATTGTAAGAAGGGTGTGAATCTTCTTTACCATATTTTTTGTGTGACTATGTTGTTTAAATGATTTTGAATGAGAATGGAGTGTTATGTGACATGCTTGTGAGCTGTTTGGTGTGTGTATTTTTAAAATGAAATTATCATGTTAAAAAGGTATTTTATGATACGTGGAACTTGATTGAGAACAAAGAGGGAATCACATGTATTTAGGAGGGAGGACATGTACTTGTATACTTGTGATCCGAGGTGGTTTCATCACATTTAAATGTAAAAAACTGATGATGACCCCACTAAATAAACTATTATGATGAAGTTTGGGACAACTATATTTTGGGTATGTTCCATACTAGTGACTCATTCACAAGAACATATAATTATTTTGGTTATGTTTCACCAAGATATGAGATACATGTGTCCCACAAATAACTAGTTTCAAAGGGTGTACCCTTGACTAGTGCTCATTGACAATATGATACACATTGTGAGTATACAGTGTGTTTTGATGGAGAATTCAGTAGATTTATCATTTTATTGATATCTTTTCATTCTAAAAAATATTACCCTTCAAAACTATTTTCATTTAAAGTTTCATTATTTAGAAAATTGTTGCTACCTTGTCTAGTTTATGAAAACTTGTACGCTTTTTATCATATATTTTTTTATCACAATGAATCATTCGGGTTTCATACTGTTGGGATATAGTTCACACCCTACATACACTATTTTTATAATTTAGACTTGGTAATCATTATTGTAGGTAAGGAAAAATATTATTGTGTTAGTGGTACAAGTTGTTATCTTCCATTCATAGCGCGCTGTTGTAGAGAAGGCATGGGGATGATGGAACTTTGCATTGTGGTAGACATTGAGTACTTTTTTCTACTAATTTTGTGTTGTGTCCCTCTTGGTATCAATTTCAGATTGAAATTGGATGTAAAAAACTTTGTATTCATTTGATATTTTTTTCATTAAAACACAACTTTTTCATCCTATATGAAGGACTAAATTTAAATTAATTTAATCCACTTATATGACATGAATTTGGAATATTTTCTTCCATATTTTTAATCATAATAATATATAATGTATAATAATAGAATGATTTTTTTGAAGAAAAATTATTACTAAAAGTGATTCAAATTAATTACATCGATTAAGAGAAAAATTATCTTAAGCTGGTACCAAAACATAAATTTAAGATCCAATATGACCAATAAACATGTCCAAAATATATATTTTTTCAAAGTTATTATATCTCATACCTTTTATGTTATTCGGACCATTATTCGAGCGACTTCTCAAAAGAAACCCGTGTATTGAATTCTATTTTAAAAATATTTCATGAATTCCAATCATCCACCACTATAAAAAGACACGCAAACCTCCCACTTATTCACACCTATAATTCATCTTTTATCAACTAAACTATACGAAAAAATATCCCAAAATACCTTCCCTAATCAATTTAGTCTCAAAATAGTGTGAAATTAATACATGTAAGACTAATGGTATAAAAAATGAGTTACTTGAAAAAGAGGTAACGTCCTTTCACAAGCTCCATTGTTTTATATTCCCTATCCACCCATTAAAATATAATTATTACATGATTATATAATAAAATATGTATCATTAATATAGTTTTATTTTTTACCATATTAGTATTACCTATAATTTTTCAAAATTTCTTCAAAAGGATAACAAACCTAAAATTTATGTGTCTGGTGATCTACAACCTCACCAGAAGATGTCAATAATTTTTTCAATACAACATCGCATGGATAAGAATCATGATGAGAAAAACATTTATACAATATATATATGTTATTTTTAATGTCTTTATACTTATTTAATTATTATATAACCATTCTTCATTGCTTTCCAAAATGTGGGAATACGATAACATCATTCGTAGACATGTGGTCTACCGTCTCCTCAGAGCGATGTGATTTATTCACACTACAAATGAAATCTATTAAAGTATAATTTAACAAAATTATATGAAATATATGACATACATAAGATACAGTATTTATAAAATACATATATATCATTTACTTTTTATTTTTTTAATTATGTAAAATAAAAGAAAGTAGCTTTCATGTATATGACCTACCTACTGAATCCATGAAAGGTGAATTTAATTTCTAATCTCCAAATTTAACATACTATTATAAATATATATATAATTTTTATATATGTTATATAACTCATTTTTTAAATTATTTATATTACTAAATCATTATCTAATTAATAATAAACAATCATAACATATAAAGACATACTCGACAAACTAGGAAATTAACAACCAAAATAGAAAAAATGAATGATTATTATTAAAGATGCAATAATATATTATATGAATATAATATATGATTTTATAAAAATGATTACATTTTTATATAATTTTTTGAAAATACTAAAACCCTCGTACATGAGGTTATTGGACTTTCAGCAAAAATCAAATTTACTGTAATGGTTTTTTGTCAGACATTTCATTCCATGAGGCATATTCCATTAGCACCACATACTTATTTTTGGTGGCATACCTACATCCCCTGTTGATATATAATATCATCAATTAATTTATTTTAAGGGTATTAATTTTATATTTTATATTTATCTATTTCATGGGTCGTTTGACTCAAAATTCTCCATGTAATAAGGGACTACATATAAATTACAAATCTTTTAGATGTATTTTATTACTAGAGAACTTATTTCTTATATATGGTGATATTACAACCAAATTGAAAAGTAATATAATTATTCCTTCATTCATCATGATATTTTGGTTTTTAAAATTGAATTATTTTATCAAAGTGGATTGTAAATAAGAATTAGCAAGTGGGAAAAAATTTATAACTGAATTTCCTTTCATTGGGTTATATTACTTCTAATTTTGTCATTTATATCCTATAATTTTGTGTGTAATTAATTTTCAATATATATTTCTTTTATTTACAGAAGATTTATATTGAGGTAAATTTGACACAATTAATATATTGATTGATTTATTTCCACGTAAATATTATTGAATTTATAAGGGGTTATGTCACAATATCATTTTCATTGGGATTTTTTATACATGAATTAAAATGGAATGAAATTATTGGATCATTATTCAATATAAAAATTAATTTTATTATCATATTTTTATTAATTTAAATTATTAATTAGTAATACGATTGTTTTAGTCTTTGTTACAATAAATCTTATTGATTTGTTTTTGAGAAAACCAAACTTCATTTCTATTTGTAGTTGGAGAACCTATTTTTTTATAAAAATATAATATCCTAAAAATTTTTAAAAATGTTTTTAACCTTTGAAAAAAATATTTTTATATAAATATTTATCCTTTTATTGTTTTTCAAATAAATTGAATGTAATCTTATCATACCTTTCAAAACAAGGAATTAGTCAATTATTTTTATTTTGAAAATGGAATACTATTTTTACGTTTTACGGCATGTACAAATTTACCCGCCATAATTTCCATGAATAATCTATAGAAATTTTATAATTTACCTTTTAAGAGAACTTGTTTTTAAAAAACATTTAACAATATTTTTTTTGAAAATAAAAATGTAATTTTCTACATGATTATTTATAAAATATTTTTATAATATTTACAATAATCAATGACATAAAACCAATTGTTTTTACTCCATGTTGGACATGTTTAATTCATGCCACTCTTATTCTTCATTGGATGGTTTATAAATGATTCGGCCAAGGATTTTATTGAAACTCCTTCCATGATTAATTTTTTACTCCCCAGGACATATTATCTTTCATATGATAATCAAACATTTAATTTCCTCAAATTATCGTTATAATTTAACATGGATATTTTTTTACTTAAATAGTAAATAATTTTGACTTATGTTGTTTACTTTGACATTTATTTGATTTTCTAGGAAAATAAAGATAAATTTTTATTAAATACTAAAAATAGATATTTTACAAGTTATATTGTTTTGTAATTATATATATTAATAGATATTAAGAGTTTTTTGGATATGCGGAGATAGGTGGAACCCATACATTATATATCATCTAAATGCATCAATAGGTTCTCATGAGAAAAATATTTTCTTCCAAATCTAACATTTCTATACCTAGAGTATTAACCATTGTAGAGTATATATAATGAATGAATATGTATTGATATGAATAATAGATGACATCCAATAATTAATAATTACCTTGATTTTTATTTTGTATTTGTTATCCATGAGATTTCAACTTTGAAAAATTCTACAAATGCATGTCATTCTTATGTTATTGATAAAATATCATGTGGTATCAACTAATTACCTTTCCAGATTGTTTACTCTCTCCATCTTAGTTTATTGAATACATAGAATTTGTATTTAGTTTTTCACCTTTCAATGTGGATTTTTTCTATTTGATTCCTTATTTTATCTCTTTTACATACCCTTACTAGTCAATTGATCTCACCCTTAAGTTTTTTACATTACCTAGTATTCCAAAAAGTGTACTAAGATGGATTTGTAAGGATACAATATAAAGAATAATGTTATTATCCTATAATAAAAAAAAATGTTGTAAATAGTGTATTAATTTTTAATACAATAATCAAGTATATATTTGGTTTTACAAGTCTACATTAATCACTGGTCTTTTAATATTGTGTTCC
This sequence comes from Viscum album, assembly GCA_963277665.1. Lineage (NCBI taxonomy): Eukaryota > Viridiplantae > Streptophyta > Magnoliopsida > Santalales > Viscaceae > Viscum > Viscum album. Next base: position 295,620,229 of record OY728137.1, on the reverse strand, counting down.
TTCAAATCATGCCAATGTATTTTTAGTTGACACCAACATTGATCAACTGGGATCGGGTCGCTACAATATTTAAAACATGTTATTTATATAACTATATCTATAAAGAAGGGTAAATAAGTATTCCACTATACTAATTCTTTACACTATCATAAATTCCCCAAAAATCCAAGTTCAAATCATTCACTGTTTCATTATGTGGGTTTTCCAAGATAAGGTGACAATCGAAAAAAAATTATGATGCACCTCAATATCCATAGGTGATTTCTACTAGTATGTGTAAATATATTCTTAATATGTGTGGGATAAAAACACTCTAAAATCATCTAATCGTACTCATATATCACAAACACAAGACTATGACCAACTAGAACATACTTACCTACCTCCAACTGAATATTTGGAGAACATAACTGTATTTTATAAAAATTATCTATGGGTGGATTCTGGATAGATTCTAGATGTTTTTATTAAATTAAATTTCTACATGTTTCAAATACTTCTCCCATAAACAACAAAATTTAAGAGCACTAACTTGTATCACATCATATATAATCTATATCATCCATCCATATTTTTTCATTAGTTTAAGGATAACTGGTTTGAACAAAAAGAACCTTTATACCATCTCATTCTATATACCATTTGGGAACTAATATTTAGAATGAAGGTGTCAATAAGAAATAGTATTCATTGGGACACTATGTATTAAAACTATATAAAACCTATAAAGACCACACATATCAACAATGATAAAGGTAACACTACTGGTAAAAAAATTAGTGACCACAATCTATCTATCAATGATCATGAACAAAACATCATTTATATTAGCATCCTTGGGTAATCTCATTAAAAATTCCCTATTGGAGTTAACTGATTTTAATTATGGAATGTGATTTGGTGTTAACAACATAGTGTGACTATAGTTATAATCATTTATATAAAAAAGTGAAATGTATGATCATATCATTATCTAGATATGTGTTAATTTGAATTTTTCATTGAAAAAATTTTGATTGGTTTTTCCAATATCATTGAATCTTGGTGTTTGAATCTTGTTTGTGGATAAAGAGATTTTACTAGGTAAATAAAATTATTATTGAAGAAATAGTTTTGTTTAAATTAAGAGAGTCAGGGTAAAAAGGTGTTAGATTTTTTATGCGGATTTTCTAATATTTTTTAAGGGCTCTTAGCAAGTTCAGGTAATTTTTCAGATGTTATGAACAAATAAATCTATAGTTAATTGAAACACTCGGTAAACAGTTCACAACATGTAATTTTTTCCATGAAAAAGATATGAAAAAGATCATGACAAGAACTTGTTTCATGACATGAATCTATTTACATGACATATAATGTTATATAGGGTTAAATTAAACCAAACTAATGAAAATTCAGGCATAAAAAATTATTTTGGAAATAAAAAATAAAAAATAATTATAGTCCATGAATTAATCAGTACCAATGGTTTTAAAAACATGATGACTTTGTTTTTTATTTATTTATCTCATGCATCCCTCCTCCCTCTATCCCTATAAAATTAATATGATATATAAGAGTCTCGTATTCCCTTATTAATATCCCATTCGAGAGAGAAATCCATTATTTCTTCTTGTATTCATATATAGCTTCATTATTTTTGGAATTAGTGATTGTAAGTGTTTTATTAATCATCCATTTCTATAGGTCGTATAAAAACAAACCCTATTATGTGTTTAATTGTTAATTATATGCAACATTGAGGTATCTCAAATTCAATAAGAACTTTAATTATTGAAATTATTAATGATAATAATTCAATAATAGGATTATTATTTTTATACATTTTCATTCAATTCTAACATGACTTGTCTTGTGGATACTTTTTTAGTGTTAGAACCATTCAATAATAATTAATTGGATAATGGATTAATGTGGTATTAGCATGATATAAGAACATAAGATTGTTCATGATATTTTATCACTTTGTAGATGGATTAATATTTATTGGAACAATTGGGGGTAAATTAATATAAAAATGAATTTTTAATTAATTATTAATGGAAATTCTATAAATCTATCCGTGAGTCATATGATAGGATATTGTGATATCCATAACAGAATTAATTGTTTTGAGTTTTATTTTACCATTATTATGTGATTGGTGTGGAAGAGTTTCATGTTGTTGCCACGACCCGTCCCCGAGGTCCCTATCATGACTACCCCAAGCCCGCCTTCCATAGCCCAGGGATGGAGACTAGCACCAAAGGCGAAAATCCCTAAACTGGGAAGGCATTTCCATTATAATAGTAAAAAAACACAATAGAGTACGCAACTAGAAGTAAAACACTATGTAAAACTATATACAAAAGAGTGTGCTGGATGTAAAGGGGTTGGAAATACAAGCCCAATTGTAAAGTAAAATACAACTGAAATGATAGTACAACTGAAGAAAAAAAGTAAAGCTTCTACTGGGTCATCCTTCGGCCTTCCAAACTAAAGGGTGGGTACATATGGCATCCTCAACTCCCCACGTTCGTCTGTCCGCTCCAGGTACGTCTCGGTGAGTGGTCCACCTCTGGGTACCATCCAGTTATACTACTATCTGCCCCGATCAGAACTATCTATTGTCTATAACCAACACAAAGAGGCGTGGGCATAGCCCGTGTAGGAGTGAGTATAACGATACTCTGTAGGGACCCCATGACACTCAAGGTCTCACAAAATCTAACAAGGATAGCCACAAAGTACGTAGTCAACGTATAACCCTTAATTAGGTATATTCCATACATATACATAAATTATTTAGTAACCCATCTCAATCAAGAGGAAAACACGAAATTCATTGACTCAGCTCAAACTAGGATTTCAGTGAAGTATAGAAGTACATATGATTAGTCACGAAGCTAGATAATCTTATTCCGTCAAGAGGCACTGCTTCTGACCTTTCGAAGTCTGAAACAAAATGGATTGATAGGAACTAACCCCTGTAATGACCCACATAGGATCTGACCCACACAGGATCGATATGCACTTACCCACACATGATCGTAGAGCATTGACCTCTGTATGATATGTCTCCAACATCCACCTCACATCCAACCACTGGATTCCTCGTACCCAGTGTCCTCGAGTTCTGTAGAATCTACCCTTGAGATATCTGTTATACCTGGACCACTGTAACACCCCAAGCTTCCACGGTATGCTTCTCTTTGAACAATACAATAGTGTGTGTTGTACACAACTTCGAGTTCTAACACACACCACAACCAATCAAATTAGCCGTTATGAATAGTAATATACACTTTTTAAATTTTTATAAATTTTATCATTCAAAATGGACTTCATTTTTTGGATTTGGAATATCGAAATTACCTTAGGGTGAATCTTTGGTATTTTTTCTGAAAACATTCAATTTATGATGGATAGTGAAAAAATACTATGTTATAGTTTAAAACAAAAATTTTATTTAAATAATTATTTAGTTTATTTAAATTTAATTAAGGTAAAAATAGATACATAATACCTATATAAGTTCAATGTAATTTATTGGAGTTAGTTTATAATAATTTTAGATATATCAAAATTTTATGGAACTTTTCACCGTCTTTTACCCACCTCCTATAAGAATTTGGAAATTCACATAAAACTTAATTTTACCGCTTCTGTGAGTGGAATTTCGAAAATACAAGAGACATGGTTAATATCAAGGAGTAAAATGTGGTTCAATAAGACAAAAATAATTTTTGGCGAATAATAACTTTTTACTTTTATTTACCACGGTTAAAAGAAAATAGGGTAATTAACACATGTCCTAATTCTATTGGAAAAGTGTATCTCGACCAAAAAAAACCTTATTAATAAAATTTTATCATTTATGTCGACTTGGATTAGATTGGGATATTTATTATTATTTAATTCAAAGAAGAGTTAAAAGAGTTAAAATCAAGGTTATTTAGTAAAACATTTTTAATATAGGGTTTTACATAAGATAAATTTGATTGTAAATATTCATTAGAAATATAAAAATATTTCCTAAAAATGGTATTTTATTTATAATTTTTAGATATTAAATAATTTAATTTATTTATGACACAATGATGATGTAGTAATTACCTTATTAGTGAAATATTAATCTAATAGATATTATAAATACCCAAATAAATATAATTTAAGACTTTTAATGAATTACACGAATTTTATATCTTAATATGACATGTTAGTATTTATTTAATTATGTTTTTTCGAAGTATTCAGGTTGTTATGATTTTTAATAAAATAAAATACCAAATAGTGTCAAAATTGACATAAAAGTGTTTTAAAAAAAAATATTAAATTATTAATTGATAATAAATTCCTAAAAATCTGAGGTTTAGAAAAAGGACTTATATCGTTATAGGTGTATCATTAATGGACCACTTGGGGTTTGATTAGATGTATATAGTTAGTTTATTAACTATATAATATAAAAATTCAAAGTGACATGGTAAATGTCAAACTAATTAACTAAGAGTTAAAACTAAAAGATAAGGTTAATATAGTGACCCAAACCTATCTAAAACCTATTGGTTGAGTGTTTTTATACCCATACCCACCTTAGGATTTTTAATAATATTCTTTGGAGCTATTATAAACCGAATATGAATTTATTATAAAATAATATTTCTATCTTTTCCAAAGATGCCCCTCACCCCTCTTATAAAAGGGAACTCCCCCTTCTCTATAATTTACACCTTCAAAGCCTTTTGGCTCGGCTAACCCTTGCCGAACTATTCTCTAAACGTCTCTCAATTTGACCTAGAGGCCTTATTTTGATCAGAAAGCCAACCTAAAGAGCCCTTTTGATCAAATCAAAAGGAAGAACCCGATTAAGAGGTAATGTTTTCACCACCCTCTTTCAAGTTCCATTCTTATTCAACTTCTTATTTATTGGTTATTCCCATTCTAAAATAATAACTCTAGTATCATATATATACTGTGATTTTATTATAAATATGTTACAACCAAATTCATTATTCTATCCAACCCTTGAATGGCATGTCACCATACATGCGTACGTACGACCTACCGTCTCCACGTCGTGGTGTAATTGTCATTCAATATATTATTATTTATATGGGTATTATAATGATGTATAATTCATATAAATAATAAATATAACATGATAATTATTCTGTATATATGATATACCATCAAATTATAAATTATTTTAGTATCAAAAGAATGATATTGTTGCTCATACGTACGTACGGACTACCGTCTCCACAAACTCGATGAGATTCCTTCCACATCGTATCCATGCAAGTCTAATTCTCATTTTATGATTAGAAATAATTTTTAAGGTATTGATATAATTCTGGATATGAATAATATACAACCTATCCACAACAAACATGGCTTATGTAACAAAACATATAAAAGAAAACGAGTAAGTTAACACCAGAAACGACGATAATACTAAGATATTATTAACAAAATAAATGTTAAAAGATAATATATGATATCATATTAATGTATATGATTCTTGTACAATTTAATAAAAATTATTTCACCATTATACAGGAGGCTAAACTACCCTAAACCAAGGATATGTACAAGGTAAGGGTTTATTTCACAATCTCTTCATTATCTGAGGTTGCTTATACGTAATTATCTATTGGGACCTCTTTATCATCCACATCCATGTTTCTTAAAAATGTATTTCAAATCATTCTTTCTATTTTATAGACTATGGGAAAGTCATTTATACCCTTTTTGACTTTTTATAAGATGTTTATAAAGGAATATTTCGGTCGTTTTCCAAATAAGGTCCTTTTTAACTTTTTCGACAGAATTAAGGTAAGAATGTCTTTTTTAACTTATAAGGACAGTTCGGCTATTTTCTGCCATTATAAAATCATCGAAGCTTCCCTTACAAGCTTATAAGGATATTTTCAATGTAAGTGTTTTATTTTATTATAATTTGAATTTTAAATGATTTAAAAAAAGAGATATTTCTCTCAAATAGTTTTGATTTCATCTATGTCAACATCCTTTGATGGATTTTAGGCTTATTTTATGTTTATTTATTATGATACAAAACTGCACTATTGTATTGAAAGTTTTGTGATATGTTTGACTATGGATGTGTTATTTTTATACCATTCATGGTTTATGGAGAAAGTATTTCAATTTCATATGCTAGTTTTAATACGAATGTTTATGTTATGTTTAAACCTGTTCATATGAGGAATGCATTGGACTTAATAAGTGACGGGAGGAGCCTGCTATAGCTCCTCGATGCATCTATAGGTCTCATGAGACAAACTCATGTATTGGAACAAGGCCTTGACAAAATCTTATTTTTAGTCTTGGCATAAGGCCTTTACTATGTGGTTATGATAGTCTGGCATTATTCATTCCTTAATTATGAAAGTGGTTATTGATATTCCATGTGATTATTGGACTAGTAGAATATCCATGTGAATAAGTAAATTGAATTATTTCATTTTATCTTTTCCATATTATGATTAAGTTCAAGTTTAAAAGGCTTTGGTTTTAGTTATACATTGCCTTAAATGTTTATGACTATTTATGAATGTTTCCGCTATATTGTTATTCTTACTCGGCATTTGAGCTCACCCCTATATATGTTTTATTTTTCCCAGGATGTGAAGAAGTATTCTATGAATGACCTAAAGGGATAGTATGAGGGGATATGAGTGTAGACTATGGAGACTATGTTGTTGTAGTTTTCATTTTATGATGTAATGTAAGACTGATGAATGTATCTAGTGATTCCAAGGCTACTAAACTAATCAGTCTTTCAAGACTTGATCTTTTGTGATCATGCCAATGTTATGTAATAATGCACTGACTCTGGGTAACTGGGGTTAGGGCATTGCAGTTGATATCAGAGGGAGGTTTAGTACAAACATTGGAATCTAGATTTAGATTATCCTTGATTAGAGGACATAGCCCTATGATAAACATTGAGGATTAGTATAGAAGAACTTCCTAGAATTTTGGTATTGTAGAGATTTTGTGAGTTTTCCGAGCAATACATCCTTGTCTGGATATGATAAGGTAATGGTGGATCTGGCAGAGATGTATATAGGGGTAAACCCCAAAAACACCATTTGATCTAGAGTCGAATAAGAACCGGTGCACGATAACAAGCCTTACTGCACTCTTGGTTACGACACTCCCGGGGGATATGCTTAGGATAATTCTCCTTTTATTTACAAACCATTATGAATTATTTATGAGTATATAATTCCAAAAAGAAAACATTTTTATTATTATGGATTGTATCCATAAATAGTTCATTTTATATTAAGTGTTTTACAAGTATGGACTTATGTATTTTGATTCATAAGCTGATCTAGTTTATGTCATTGTTTAGAATTGGCTCCTAGTAGAAGAAATGGAAACTGTATCAATGCATGCACTCCATGTAGGGATTTACCTCCAGCTCAAGATAATTATCGTGGAGCTGGTGATACAACTGGTGCTGATCAGATAATCACCATACTAGGACAACTCACTCAGGTTATGAATAAAAACCTTACCCATATAGAGCACCCAGATCCACAGCCTAGAGGATCAATGTTAGATCACTTCATTAGAAAACAACCACCAATGTTCAATGGGAGTACAAATCCCTTAGTATCTGAGAAATGGATAAATTTCCTAGAGAAAATATTTCAATCTTTGGGAAGTAGTGAAAGAGAAAAAGTTATCGTGGCAGTTTATCGCCTCACTAGAGATGCTGATCAATGGTGGTCATTGATACAAAACACAAAGAAAGATGATAAAGTATCAAATATGGAATTGAGGGATTTCAAAGAGCTTTTATTAGAAAAATAATTTCCTCATGACCATCGAGTAGATATGGAAATGAAATTTTTGAGTTTGAGGAAAAAGGAGGATGAGAATGTCGCAAAGTATGAGGCTAACTTTACAAGGTTAGCGAGGTATGTTGTATATTATATACGTAACCCATGAAGTAACATTGATTGTTTCTTTGATGGGCTAAAACCATTTCTTTGTTGAGCATTTGTATCATAATCCTTCTCATTGTATGAAGATATTGTCTCATGTGATCTCAAGAGAGATAAAAAATTATCCATGTCTTATGACTTTAAAGCAAAGAAAGATAAGAAGAGAACTTCTTATCACTCCGGTAATGTAAATAAGGGGAAGAAGGGAAAAGTCGATTATCCATCTTGCAGTAAATGTGGGAAGAAACACCCTGGTACTTGCTTCAAGGGAATGGGAGTCTGTTACAAGTGTGGTGAAAAACGCCACCAAGCTCATGATTTCAAGGGGAAGAAAGAAGCTACCAATGTTCAATGATACAACTGAAGGGAGATAGGACATTATGCAAATGAATTTCCTAAGTCTCAGGGGAAATTAACTCAGAAAAGGCCAAGGGATCAAGCCCAGTATTATGATATCACTACTACTGAGGTAGAATCTCCGAAAGACGTGGTGGTAGGTAATTTAATGGTTTCCTCAAGTTTAAAAAATGCATTATTTGATTCTGGGTCATCGCATCATTTCATATCATCCCAGTTTGCTAAGAAAATTAGATATTTCCAATTTGATATAACAGGGGAGCTTTTAGTTAAAACTCCAAAGGGAAGTATCATTGCTACATAGTTCTGTGGATCCGTTCCCATTTGGGAATATAAATCTTATTTATATACGGATCTCATCATCATACCTATGGTGGATTTTGATATAATCCTTAGTATGGATTGTCTTTCAGACCATGATGTGAAGATTTATTGTAAGAATAAGGAGGTTTAAATTTTTGATGATGATGATAAAGAACACCTTATCATTAGAGTAGAATCGTCACCACCTGATTCTTACCTAGATCCAACCCCAGTAGCTCAACTAAATTCAATTATTTGGGAGGAAGAGAATGAAATAACTATGTGTAAGGAATGGTATGTTCAAATATAGGATGTACCGATTTTTAGAGAATACGTTGATGTGTTTCCAAAAGATTAACCTGGACATCCTCCAGAATGAGAAATTGAGTTTTCCATTGATTTCATTCCTGGATCAAGGCCCACATCGAAGACCCCTTATAGAATGGTCATTGTGGAATTTACTAAACTAAAGAAACAATTAGAGGAATTGAGTAATAAGGGATTTATTCTCCCTAGTGTTTCTCCATAGAGAGCCCCTTTCCTTTTTCTTAAGAAGAAAGACGGATCTATGAGGTTATGTATCGATTATAGGGAGATCAATGCTATAAAAATAAAGAACAAGTATCCCCTACCTCGCATTGATGATTTATTTGACCAACTATATGGAGCTCAATACTTTTAAAAGATTGACCTTCAATCGGGATACCATCAGTTGTGTGTGAAGAAGGAAGACATTCTGAAAACATCATTTCGAACCAGGTACGGGCATTATGAGTTTACAATAATGCCTTTTGGATTTACTAATGCACTCTCTGTATTCATGGATCTAATTAATATAGTTTTAAAGGAATATCTCGATGAATTTTTGGTGGTATTTATTGATGATATCTTGGTATAATCAAAAAGCTACAAGGATCATGAAAATCACTTGCGCATTATCCTGAAGACTCTAAGAAGACATGAATTATATGGGATGTTTAGCAAGTGTGAATTCTTTCTTCAGGAGATTTCTTTTTTTGGCCATATTGTCTCCAAATATGGAATCTCTATTGTTCCTTCTATGACTAGGGAAATCCAAGAATGGCCTGCACTGATGAGTATAACTAAGGTATGCAGTTTTATTGGTTTATCAGGTTCTTATCGACGTTTCGTCCAGAATTTTGCCCAGTTGGCTAAACAGTTAACAAATCTCACACGTAAAAGGGTAAAATTTGTTTGGAAAAAGAGTGTGAATAATTTTTTGATGAACTAAAGATAAGATTAGTCATTGATCCTATTTTGACACTACCATCAGGGAATGATGGGATTGTTATTTATACTGATTCATCAATGAATGGACTTGGTTGTGTCTTTATGCAGAATGATAGGGTTATTGCCTATGCATCATGAAATCTAAAAATTCATGAGAAAAAATATCCTAATCATGATCTTGAGTTAACTACTGTAATCTTTTCTTTGAATATATGGAGACATTATCTCTACGGTGAAAAATGTGAGATTTATACTGATCACAAGAGTTTTAAGTACATTTTCTCACATAAAGAACTCAAAATGAGGCAAAGGAGATGGATTTTACTACTTAAGGATTATGATTTAACGATACACTACCACCTGGGGATGGAAAATACGGTGGCAGATGCTTTGATTAGAAAAGGTGATGGAGTTTTGAACATGATGATAATTGAAAGGGATCCTATTTTCATGGATCTAGTGAAGATGGATATGGGAATTACCATGGAAGGTAAAACATCGATACTTTTTCAAATGGTTTCCAACCAATCTTTACTAGAAAGGATAAAGAGTTCTTAGACCGGTGATGAAGAGTTTCAAAAGAAGATTAAAGCGGTGAATGATGGGATATTGAATGACTTTGGGTATGAAGATGGAATTTTGAAATTTGGGAAGAGACCTTGTGTTCCCAATATACTTGAACGAAAAAGGGATTTGTTGGATGATACTCATAGTTCCAATTTTTCTATACACCCTGGGAGAACCAAAATGTATAGATATTTGAAGGATCATTTTTTGTGGGACAACATGAAGATAGAGGTTACCTATTTTGTGTCAAGATGTATGGTTTTTCAACAAGTGAAAGTTGGAAGGCAATAGCCTGGAGGAGTCATGCAACCTCTTCCCATACCTGAGTGGAAATAGGATAATATTACGATGGACATTGTCATGGGACTACTAAAGACTCCTATAAGGAATGACACAATATGGTTCATTGTTGATCGTCTTACCAAGTCAGCACATTTTCTTGCTATAAGAGAATATCTACCACTTGAACGTCTAGCAAGATTATATATTAATGATGTTGTGAGACTTCATGGAGTACCCCTATCGATTGTTTCTGATCTTGATCCCCATTTTACTTTACGATTATGGAAGAGTCTTGAGAAGTCCTTGGATACTGAACTTCATTTGAGCACTGCCTACCACCCTCAAACAGATGGAAAATCAGAACAGATTATTCAAACCATAGAAGCCATGTTGAGATCATGCTCACTTGACATTCAGGGTATGCAGGGTCAATATTTACCTCTGGTGGAATTTTCTATTAACAACAACTTCTATTCAAGTATTCGGTTGGCACCATATGAAGCGTTGTACAGAATGAGATGTCATACACCACCCTGTTGGGATGACGTTGGTGAAAGAAAACTCATAAGACCAGAACTAGTGGAGGAAACGATGGAAAGGTTATGGTAATCCAAAACCACATCAAAGCATCTCGAAGTAGGCAGAAGAGCTATGTCGATAATCAAAGGAAGGATTTGAAATTTCAGGTACGAGATCATGTTTTATTGATGGTATCTCCATGGAAGAGAGTTAAACGTTTTTGGTAAGAAAGGTAAATTGAGTCCCAGGTACATCGTACCTTTCGAAATTCTAGAACGATTTGGTGCTGTAGCTTACTATTTGGCAATGCCGCCAAATCTATCCAAAGTTCATGATGTGTTCCACATATCACTATTGAGAAAATACATGCACAACCGAACAAATGTACTCACCTATGAGGAATTAGAATTGGAACCTGATCTGTCATATTGTGAGGATCCCATCAGGATTCTTGATACAAGAGAACAAGTGCTGAGAGACCGGATGCCTCGTCTGGTAAAAGTTCTATGGAGAAACCATAAAATGGAAGAGGCAACGTGGGAACCTGAGGAACATATGATGAAGAACCACCCGAGTCTTTTCATGCGTTAGTATTCTAGAAATTTTTAGGACGAAATTATTTGAAGGAGGGGAGACTGTAACACCCCAAGCTTCCTTGGTATGCTTCTCTTTGAATAATACAGTAGCATGTGTTGTTCGCAACTTCGAGTTCTAACACACACCAAAACCAATCAAACTAGCCGTTATGAGTAGTAATACCCAATTTTTGAAATTTTATAAATTTTATCTTTCAAAATGGACTTCATTTTTGGGATTCAGAATATTGAAATTAGCTTAGGAAAAATTTTTGGTACTTTTCTGAAAACATTCAATTTTTGATGAATAGTGAAAAAACACTGAGTTATAGTTTAAAACCGAATTTTTATTTAAATAATTATTTATTTCATTTAACTATAATTAAGGTCAAAATAGATACATAATACCTATATAAGTTCAATGAAATTCATTGGAGTTAGTTTAGAATAATTTTAGATATATAAAAATTTTATGGAACTTTTCACCGTCTTTTACCCACCTCCTAAGAGAATTTGGAAATTCATATAAAACATAATTTTACCGCTTCTGTGAGTGGAATTTTAAAAATTTTAGAGACATGGATAATATCGAGGAAAATGTGGTTTAATAAGATAAAAATTATTTTTGGTGAATAATAACTTTTTACTTTTATTTACCACGGTTAAAAGTAAATAGGGTAATTAAGGGTAAAAATGATATTAATATTACCCTTAAACATTTCCTATTTTTCAGGTAAAAGTGTATATCGACCAAATAATACATTAGGAGTAAAATATTATCATTTAGGTCCACTTGGATTAGATTAGGACATTTATTATTATTTAATTCAAAGAAGAGTTAAAATCAAGGTTAATTACTAAAACATTTTTATTATAGGGTTATAAATAAGATAAATTAGATTATAAATATTCATTAGAAAGATAAAAATATTTCATACATAATTAGTTTTTATTTATAATTTTTAGATATTAAATAATTTAATTTATTTAGGACACAATGATGATGCAATAATTATCTTTTTAGTGAAATATGAAAATAATTGATATTATAAATACCCAAATAAATATAATTTGAGACTTTTAATGAATTAAAATAATTTTATAGCTTAATATGACATTTTAGTATTTATATAATTAAGTATTTTCTAAGTAATAATGCTGTTATGATTTAAAAAAAAATCAAATACCAAATAGTGTCAAAATTTACATAAAAGAGTTTTTAAAACAAATATTATATTATTAATTGATATTAAATTCATAAAAATATATTGTTCGGCCAAATGACTTATATCATGATAGGTGTATCATTAATGGACCACTTGGGTGTCTCTTGGTTGTATATAGTATGTTTATTAACTATATAATATAAAAATACAAAGTGACATAGTAAATGTAAAACTAATTAACTAAGAGTTAAAACTAAAAGATAAAGTTAATATATTGATCCAAACCTGTCTAAACCCTATTGGTTGAGTGTTTTTCGACCCATACCCACCTTATCCTTTAAATAATCCACTTTGGAGCTTTTAGAAACTGGATATGAATTTATTATAAAATAATATTTCTATCTTTTTCAAAGGTTCCCCTCACCCATCTTATATAAGGGAACTCCCCCTTCTCTCTAATATACAACATCAAAGATTTTTGGATTGGCCAAACCCTGGCCAAATATTCTCTCAACATCCCTGAATTCGACCTAGAGGCCTTAGTTTGATCAAAATGCCAACATAAATAGCCCTTTTGATCAAATCAAGAGGAAGAACCCGATTAAGAGGTAATGTTTTCTCCACACTCTTTCAAGTTTCTTTCTTCTTCAACTTATTCATTCTTTGTTATTCCCATTATAAAATAATAACTCAAGTATATTCTATATACTATGATGTTATTATAGATATGGTACAACCAAATTCATTATTATCTCTGAAGTGCCCAGATCAGTGTGAATCACTGAGAGGGGGAGGGGGTGAATCAGTGATCCTTTAAAACTTTTTACTAATTGATTCTTAATCAATTAAACCTCTATGGCTTGTTAAGGCCTCGATCCACTCTTCCTATGTCTCTCAACCTTTCCCGGATAATGCAGTAATGAAAAGGCATAGGACACAAGGATTTACAAGGTTCGGCACCAAAGGCCTACATCCTTGCCATGCTCTCCCAGCATGGATTCTCCCATTATAATCTGTTAGTATTACAATGGTCGATACAGCTTCCCACTGTATCTCTCCTGAGTCCCACAGGAGGGTCTTTATACTGCTTTACACAGTGTTACCAGAGTCCCACTGGCCTGCTCCAGAATCCCACTGAAGACTTCTTCTCCCTGAGTCCCACAGGGTCTTCTCTTGGCTGCTCGAGTCGCACGAGTAGCTCTTCTCCTCTTTAACTTCTTCAAGTAACTTCAGCAGCCTGGGATAAAGGCTGCTGGCCTTGCTCTATACCTCTGCTCACTTGTGGTGAACATGACTTCTCATCTTGCGCAGGCTTTATCTCCTTCTTCTAAGGATGACGTGGCCTTCTCTCTTCAAGAAACTTCAACAACCTCTGAAAAGGTCTGTTGGTCTTGCTCAGCAACTTCTGATCACTTCTGTTGATCAGGCTCTTCTCAATTACTGAATACTCAGACAACTGATGTCTTTAACTTTAGTCTGGTCCAGTCTCACTCACTTCAACTTCATGCACTGAGTGCATGGCAGCTCTGCATCCTCATGCACTGATTGCATGGCTTCTCAATACTCTTCAAGAACTCCTGGTCTTGGACAACTCAATTGCACACCACTGATTTGTCTCTGTTCACGTGTGCACGTGCATGCATGCATGCATGCACTTTCCCTTTCCTCTTCTTGGTGCAGTAGACCCAAAAAGTGTGTAACACTTTAAGCACACACCAACTCCTTGAACTTCACACACTTTATTCAATTTGGTTACACACTTAGAAGTGTGTTATACTCTAGTGTGAGTCCTCCCTTTTCTTCTTCTAAGTGTATACACACTTATTAGTGCACACACTAGGTTCGGCCTTCATGTCTCTTTGCACACACTTGTTTCACCTTTTCACACACATGAGTTGGCCTCCTCCTCTTCTTGTTGCACACACACAAGACATGGGCTCGGGTTCTCCTTGCACACACAATACCGTAGGGTCTTCACTTTGCACACAAGGCATGCAAGTCTCGGCCTTCACTTCTTCACTTCACACACACAAGAGGTGTGGAATCCTCTTCACTTGAGCTCCTTCCAATATGAAGGCACACAAGGTGCAATCAGGGGCGCGCAGGTGCAAGGGCACAAGGGCCGCGCAAGGCCTCGGGTGTGCAAGGTGCAACACCTCGGGCGCGCAGGGTGTCAAGCACCTCGTCCACGCAAGTGCGCAAGAACCTTAGCCGCGGGGCGTGCAAGTATGTGCTTGACCCCGTTCTCTTCCTGCCGCGCAAATGGAAGGCGCGCAGGGAACACCTTCGAAGCCTCGGGTGGCTCCGGAACAAACTTCCGCGCAAGTGGGTTGCGCGGGGCTTCGGCTTCGCGAGGCACAAAGTGCTCCGCGGGACTTCAGATTTTCAACAATGTTTCAGCAAGCCTCTAAGAGGGCTCAGGCTCTCTTTTTATAGGCAAAGGAATGCCTCAAAACATCCACGTGGTTATAAATTCAAATCCCCGAAGTATTCGGATCTTCAAGATTTTTTCAAATCTTGAACTTTCTCCTCGGTTCTCCGCGGGTTCTTCTCATTTCATTTTTCTCTACGTGCATGCGACTTAAAACGCATGCACGGCCTTCCTTAGATCCAAAACATGCAAGCATAAACACCCAAACCTCGGCAACTTCGTCTTGCCTCGGTCGGATACCAAAACACTCCAAACATTGCATGCAAGTGTATTTTTAAGAATGGATCGGTTCGTCTTGGCCAGACGATCACCATGGACACTTTACTTCGATCAGAGGTGGCCGGAATCTCGAAATCAGTCTTCGGATGGCCTCTGGTTCAGGCAACGTCGCGGGTGGCCTTCAGCTGAGCTCGAGGAAGGAGACACACCGGGAGCCGTTGGATCAGGCGATCAGAAGACTTTGGACGGCCTGGATCAGATCGCGAATGGCGCGATGCGATGAGCGGCAGAGATCTGGCGCGCGATCAATCATGCGGCCAGGATGCGCTCCCGGGAATTTTTCTGCGTCCCACATCGAAACGGGCTCCTGTTTTCACACGGCTTATTACCAAAGCGCTCCCATCCTCACCTCAGTTGCATCTTCTCCCTCCACGGTGTCGCCCCGCACCGTGTTCTCCTAGCGGGCGCGCTCTGCGCCCACTCACGCCTCCTGCGGGCGCGCTCTAGCGCCCCCCATGCACTCCCTGACACTCGCGGGTGCGCTCATGCACCCCTACCGCGCTCCTCCGGGCGTGCCCCAGACGCCCATGCGGGTCTTGGGTGCATCCTGCCGCCCTGGGCTCGCCCCACGGGTTCCCCCATGTGTGTGGTGCCTAGCGCCCATGCCTTGGTGTTGAACCCTCAAGGTGTCCATGGCTGGCCATATTTTTTGGCAAAGGCATGAATAAGACTTTGTCAAATACAATGTTCTCCTATGAGTATAAGCCAAATTCCAAGCCCTCTTCCTCTAAGCCATTCTTCTTCTACCATCTTATTCCATTTCTCTTCTTCTTAGGAATTCATCTATTCTCTTTTCATCATGTATTCAATATTTAAGAATGGAATTACTGAAGGGTCTTCCTTCAACCGATGCTTCTGAATCAAATAATTCATCAACATTCTTCAATGATCCAATCAGAGATCAAGTTGGATCATCTTCAATTCATCATGCACTAAGAGATAGTGCATGGACTTCTTCAGCTCACTTCATCCACTTAGAAGTTTTGGATGGCTCTCTTCATCTCCTCATGCATTGTCAGTACAATGCATGGTCTTCAAACATTGTTGTGACATTGTATCCAGTTGATACAAGTTCTTGGAACTTTAATAACAGCTCAACAATCGTCTGATATACATGGAGAATGTTTCAACCACAATTTCCAATACCACTTAGTGAATCTCCTAAGTGACATGCATCTTAGTACCATGGCCATTCTCCTTCACCACCAACACCATCACAACCTTTGGCATTCACATCTTGACAATTCTTGACATCCATTCATTCTAAGACAACAACATGTCTCATTGACAAAAAATGCAACACAGTGCACTTCAATCTCCCCCTTTGTATTTGTTGTCAATACACTCCTTTAGAACATATGAATGGGTCAATATGTGTGCCAATATTTTCTCCCCCTTATTGGCAATCAAATGCAAAGGTGTGGTGTGGTACTCTTCCACAATATATCTTCCTCCCTTCGAATAGCATCTTCTTGAAAAACACTAGGAGAGGGATGATGTCACATGTTCTTCTTTAGCAAAGAACCTTTAGTTGATCAACTCTAAGTCTACTTGGGCTAACCCGGTGTAGAAAACAAGAGTGATATAACCAAGGAACTCAATGCTGTCCACATTCACTGTAAACACGTGAGATCATGCTAAGGGGTTCAGATATTCAATAAATTGCTAAATCCTGCACATACTCCACAAAACTCATTAGAAAGTTCAGTGCAAAGTAAAGCTCCCCCATTCATCCATTTTCTTAAGATGATATTAATCTCAGAACATCATCTTCTTCAGATTTTCTCCCCCTCAAGGGGTGCACTCCGTTCTGTCCAAACCATCCTCTAGATGAGAATGATCATCATCTTCAATTCCCTGCAATGTTAGCACATGCATACACCAAGAGTATAAGGGAATAAGATGGAACCTCCTTGGTTCATCAATGTGAACAACAAGGTTGAGAAGATTCTCTCAACCGAGATGTCCCATTTTCACCAGTCTTCACACTTGCACATTTGATCTTCATTGATGATTGTGCTGGTGTGGTTCTCAACACATCTTCATGTGAAAGCTTCTTCTTCCCTTTTGCCTTAGCAATTGCCAGAACTTTATCTTCAGCTTTTTGCAGATCTTTGGCCAGTTGCAACTAATTTGGCCATATGACTAGTAAATCATTTGGAAGAGTGGCCTCTGTTTTGGAAGTTCCACATGGTTCTTTGGATGCTGCTAAGCTACCTCTATTAGGCAAATTATTTTCAATCAATCCCTTCTTCTTCTGGATTGATTGTCTTTTGGAGTTCAGTCTGCTTCTATTTAGTTTCATGGATTCTTTACAAAGGTCCATGATGTGTCCTTTCTTTCCACAGTAGAAGCATGTTTTCTTGGTGGTCCTTCTGGATGCATCACCCTTCTTGGATTTCAATTCCAAGGACTTCTCTTCATTCTTCAAACTCTTCTTGGGAGCATCTTCCACTTTCTTCTGCTTGCTTCCCAAGGAATCTCTCTTAGCCAGGTTCAGTGATCTTCTCTTCATTCCAGCTTCGGATACATTCGGAGATTGATATGTATCAACTCTTTGACCACTTTTTCAACCATCCCAGATGTTGTCAAGTAATCCAAATATATTTGCAGTAAACAGATGTCTCTGGACCTGTGGATGTTGCTTCTTTTCTTCTGGCTTGCTCCCCCTTGGCATGGGCTTCCTTCCTGCTTTGGCATTCAGTGGATTGTACCAAAAATCCTTTGCACAATGCCCATACTTGTTACAACACCAGCATTGTCCCACGAATCTTGACCTCTTCAGTCCTTCTGATTGTAGGGTACTTTTCTTGACCTGTTTTGCTGTTTCAGGAGAGCTCTGCTTCTTTACTGTCTTCATCCATATTTGTTTGGAATTATTCTTCCATCCTGCAGTTTTTGTGGAAACACAATTAGAAGCATCATTACAAGATGGTATGGATGGTACCTTCTTTCTAGAAGATGTTGCACTTTTATTAGAGGATGTCTTTCTCTTAGAATCATCATGCTCAAAGCATACTTGAGTAGCAACATGTCTTCTTCCAGCTGACTGGGAGGATTCAGCATTAGGTGATTGCAGATGTTTCAATATCACCTCCAGTTCTAAGTATTTCATGTTGAGGGAGTTATTCTCATCCTCAACAGTTCTTAGCTTTCCTTCCCAATTCTCCACCAGTTGTTTCATCTAGTCTTCATGCACCTTCTTCAATTCTTGCAATGAATTGTCCAGCTCCTTCACCAATTTGACTTTTTCTTCAAGTTGAGCATCTTTGACATTCATTGAAACTTTGTGCCTCTTTTCCAGTGCATGGAAAACATCTTTGACCATTATGTTAAAGAATTATTTCTCAGAAAGACTTCTTTGCAATTCTTCAGTAGTGTCTTCATATCTTTCATTGCAAAGAGATACAGTTTCATCTTTAGCCTTCACCAGCTTTCTGAGAGTGTTGGTTATGCCAACCATTTTTTTCAATTGATCTTCTAGTGAATTGGCTTCATCTTCTAGCTGTAATTTTTCTTCTTGAAGATCAAGGATGCCTGTAGCTATACACATTGCCACTTCCTTGGGGACTCTCTTCTGAAGATATTTGAGTGCATTTAGAAGATCATCGTATGTTCGAACTTCATCACAGCAAGAGCAGGCTTCATCAGAAGAATGATAGAAGGAATTTTCATCTGATGTGACTTTCACAGTACCTTCCATAGAAGGTGTTTCTCTGTTTGTAGCAACCATCTTCTTCATCTTCTTGGCCTGTTTCTTCTTTCTGTTCTTCTGATTCTTGGCAGATATCTCCATTTGAGGCTGGTCACTCATTTCCTCAAATTTGCACTTAGTAAAGACTCCCTTGGATCTTTTAGAGGCAACCTCCCTCTGATACCAATTGAAGTGCCCAGATCAGTGTGAATCACTGAGAGGGGGAGGGGGTGAATCAGTGATCCTTTAAAACTTTTTACTAATTGATTCTTAATCAATTAATCCTCTATGGCTTGTTAAGGCCTCGATCCACTCTTCTTATGTCTCTCAACCTTTCCCGGATAATGCAGTAATGAAAAGGAACAGGACACAAGGATTTACAAGGTTCGGCACCAAAGGCCTACATCCTTTCCATGCTCTCCCAGCATGGATTCTCCCATTATAATCTGTTAGTATTACAATGGTCGATACAGCTTCCCACCGTATCTCTCCCGAGTCCCACAGGAGGGTCTTTATACTGCTTCACACAGTGTTACCAGAGTCCCACTGGCCTGCTCCAGAATCCCACTGAAGACTTCTTCTCCCTGAGTCCCACATGGTCTTCTCTTGGCTGCTCGAGTCGCACGAGTAGCTCTTCTCCTCTTTAACTTCTTCAAGTAACTTCAGCAGCCTGGGATAAAGGCTGCTGGCCTTGCTCTGTACCTCTGCTCACTTGTGGTGAACATGACTTCTCGTCTTGCTCAGGCTTTATCTCCTTCTTCTAAGGACGACCTGGCCTTCTATCTTCAAGAAACTTCAACAACCTCTGAAAAGTTCTGTTGGTCTTGCTCAGCAAATTCTGATCACTTTTGTTGATCAGGCTCTTCTCAATTACTGAATACTCAGACAACTGATGTCTTTAACTTTAGTCTGGTTCAGTCTCACTCACTTCAACTTCATGCACTGAGTGCATGGCAGCTCTGCATCCTCATGCACTGATTGCATTGCTTCTCAATACTCTTCAAGAACTCCTGGTCTTGGACAACTCAATTGCACACCACTGATTTGTCTCTGTTCACGTGTGCACGTGCATGCATGCATGCATGCACTTTCCCTTTCCTCTTCTTGGTGCAGTAGACCCAAAAAGGGTGTAACACTTTAAGCACACACCAACTCCTTGAACTTCACACACTTTATTCAATTTGGTTACACACTTAGAAGTGTGTTATACTCTAGTGTGAGTCCTCCCTTTTCTTCTTCTAAGTGTATACACACTTCTTAGTGCACACACTAGGTTCGGGCTTCATGTCTCTTTGCACACACTTGTTTCACTTTTGCACACACATGAGTTGGCCTCCTCCTCTTCTTGTTGCACACACACAAGACATGGCCTCGGGTTCTCCTTGCACACACAATACCGTAGGGTCTTCACTTTGCACACAAGGCATGAAAGTCTCGGCCTTCACTTCTTCACTTCACACACACAAGAGGTGTGGAATCCTCTTCACTTGAGCTCCTTCCAATATGAAGGCACACAAGGTGCAATCAGGGGAGCGCAGGTGCAAGGGCACAAGGGCCGCGCAAGGCCTTGGGTGTGCAAGGTGCAACACCTCGGGCGCGCAGGGTGTCAAGAACCTCGGCCACGCAAGTGCGCAAGCACCTTAGACGCGGGGCGTGCAAGTATGTGCTTGACCCCGTGCTCTTCCTGCCGCGCAAATGGAAGGCGCGCAGGGAACACCTTCGAAGCCTCGGGTGGCTCTGGAACAAACTTCCGTGCAAGTGGGTTGCGCGGGTCTTCGGCTTCGCGAGGCACAAAGTGCTCTGCGGGACTTCATATTTTCAACAAAGTTTCAGCAAGCCTCTAAGAGGGCTCGGGATCTCTTTTTATAGGCAATGGAATGCCTCAAAACATCCACGTGGTTATAAATTCATATCCCCGAAGTATTCGGATCTTCAAGATTTTTTCAAATCTTGAACTTTCTCCTCGGTTCTCCGCGGGTTCTTCTCATTTCATTTTTCTCTACGTGCATGCGACTTAGAACGCATGCACGGCCTTCCTTAGATCCAAAACATGCAAGCATAAACACCCAAACCTCGGCAACTTCGTATTGCCTCGGCCGGATACCAAAACACTCCAAACATTGCATGCAAGTGTATTTTTAAGCATGGATCGGTTCGTCATGGCCAGACGATCACCATGGACGCTTTACTTCGATCGGAGGTGGCTGGAATCTCGAAATCATTCTTCGGATGGCCTCTGGTTCAGGCAACGTCGCGGGTGGCCTTCGGCTGAGCTCGAGGAAGGAGACACATCGGGAGCCGTTGGATTAGGCGATCAGAAGACTTTGGACGGCCTGGATCAGATCGCGAATGGCGCGATGTGATGAGCGGCGGAGATCTGGTGCGCGATCAATCATGCGGCCAGGATGCGCTCCCGGGAATTTTTCCGCGTCCCACATCGAAACGGGCTCCTGTTTTCACACGGCTTATTACCAAAGCGCTCCCATCCTCACCTCAGTTGCATCTTCTCCCTCCACGGTGCCGCCCCGCACTGTGTTCTCCTAGCGGGCGCGCTCTGCGCCCACTCACGCCTCCTGCGGGCGCGCTCTAGCGCCCACCATGCACTCCCTGACACTCGCGGGTGCGCTCATGCACCCCTACCGCGCTCCTCCGGGCATGCCCCAGATGCCCATGTGGGTCTTGGGTGCGTTCTGCCGCCCTGGGCTCGCCCCACGGGTTCCCCCATGTGTGTGGTGCCTAGCGCCCATGCCTTGGGGTTGAACCCTCAAGGTGTCCATGGCTGGCCATATTTTTTGGCAAAGGCATGAATAAGACTTTGTCAAATACAAAGTTCTCCTATGAGTATAAGCCAAATGCCAAGCCCTCTTCCTCTAAGCCATTCTTCTTCTACCATCTTATTCCATTTCTCTTCTTCTTAGGAATTCATCTATTCTCTTTTCATCATGTATTCAATATTTAAGAATGGAATTCCCGAAGGGTCTTCCTTCAACCGATGCTTCTGAATCAAATAATTCATCAACATTCTTCAATGATCCAATCAGAGAACAAGTTGGATCATCTTCAATTCATCATACACTAAGAGATAGTGCATGGACTTCTTCAGCTCACTTCATCCACTTAGAAGTTGTGGATGGCTCTCTTCATCTCCTCATGCATTGTCAGTAAAATGCATGGTCTTCAAACATTGTTGTGACATTGTATCCAGTTGATACAAGTTCTTGGAACTTTAAGAACAGCTCAACAATCGTCTGATATACATGGAGAATGTTTCAACCAAAATTTCCAATACCACTTAGTGAATCTCCTAAGTGACATGCATCTTAGTACCATGGCCATTCTCCTTCACCACCAAAACCATCACAACCTTTGGCATTCACATCTTGACAATTCTTGACATCCATTCATTCTAAGACAACAACATGTCTCATTGACAAAAAAATGCAACACAGTGCACTTCAATCTCCATCCCTTGAATGGCATGTCAACATACGTTCGTACGTACGGTCTACCGTCTCCACGCCGTGGTGTAATTGTTATTCAATATATTATTATTTATATGGGTATAATAATGATGTATAATTCATGTAAATAATAAATATAACATGATAATTATTCTGTATATATAATATACCATCCAATTTTATATAATTCTAATATCAAAATAATGATATTGTTGCTAGTGCGTACGTACGGACTACCGTCACCACGAACGCGATAAGATTCATTTCACATCATATCCATGAAACTCTAATTCTCATTTGATGATTAAAAATAATTTTTAAGGACTTGATATCATTCTGGATATGAATAAGATACAACCTGTCCACAACAAACATGGCTTATGTAACAAAACATATAAATGAAAATGAGTAAGTTAACACGAGAAACGATGATAATACTAAGATATTATTAACAAATCAATGTTAAAAGATAATATATGATATCATATTAATGTATATGATTCTTGTATAATTTAATAAAAATTATTTCACCATTATACAGGAGGTTAAACTACCCTTAACCAAGGAAAATTACAAGGTAAGGGTTTATTTCACAATCTCTTCATTATCCGAGGATGTTTATACGTAATTATCTACTGGGATATCATTATCATCCACATCCATGTTTCTTAATAATGTATTTCAAATTATTCTTACTATTTTACAGACTATGGTTTTAAGTCATTTATACCCTTTTTGACTTTTTATAATAAGTTTATAAAGGAATCGTTTTGTAGTTTTCCAAAATAAGTCCTTTTTAACCTTTTCGACAGAATTATGGTAAGAATGTCTTTTTTAACTTATACGGTGGGTGCGGCTATTTTCCACATTTTTTTAAATTCATCTAAGCTTCCCTTATAATCTTATAAGGATATTTTCAAAGTAATTGTTTTATTTTATAATTATGTGTCTTTTAAATGATTAAAAAAATAGAGATATTTCTCTCAAATAGTTTTGATTACATCTATGTCAACATCCTTTGATGGATTTTAAGCTTATTTGAAGTTTATTTATTAGGATACAGAAATTCCATATTTTATTGAAGGTTTTGTTATATGTTTGACTATGAATGAGTTATTTTTATTCCATTAATGGTTTATGGAGAAAGTATTGACATTTCAAATGCTAGTTTTATTACGAATGTTTATGTTATGTTTAAACCTGTTCATATGAGTAATGCATTGGACTTAATATGTGACGGGCGGAGCCCGCTATAGCTCCTCGATGCATTGGTATGTCTCATGAGAAAAACTAGTGTCTTGTAACGAGGCCTTGAAAAAATCTTATTTCTAGTCTTGGCACAATGCCTTGACTATGTGGTTATGATAGTCTGGCATTATTAATTCCTTCATTATGAAAGTGCTTATTTATATTGCATGTGATTATTCGACTAGTAGAATATACATGTGAATAAGTATATGGAATTATTTCATTTTATCTTTTCCATATTATGATGAAGTTTGAGATTAAAAGGCTTTTGTTTTAGTTATACATTTCCTTAAATGTTTATTATTATTTATGAAAGTTTCTGGTATATTGTTATCCTTACTAGGAATTTGAGCTCACCCGTTTCTATGTTTTATTTTTACTGGGATGTGACGAAGTATTTTATGAATGACCTACAGGGGTAGTTTAAGGGGATATGAGTTTAGACTAAGGAGACTATGTTGTTGTAGTTTTCATTTTATGATATAATGTAAGACTAATTAATGTTTCTAGTGATTCCAAGGCTACTAAACTAATCGGTCTTTCGAGACATTATCTTTTGTGATCATGCCAATGTTATGAAATAAAGAACTGACTCTGGGTAACTGGGGTCAGGGCGTTAGAACCACTACTAAAATAAACAATGGAATAACCCAAAGGACGACGATATCGTATGGGTTCCAACGCAACAGAAGGTGCGTCAATCGGATGCACGGTCAGTGAGTTATTGACATTTCCATTCCTGGGGCCAGGTTAGTTTTTAGGTTCAAACCAACCTGACCATACCACAATTATGTCCAAACCTCATGTGGGGTATTCCAAAAGAACAGTCTCTCTCCAAGCCTTTCATCTCTATAGGAAGTTCGTCAATCAGACACTCGTAGCCCATGATAGGGGTGAAAAGGTGAAAACTGGCCAAACGGGTCCAGGTCCGGTCCGACCCAGTCGGACTGACCTAGTGTGACCCAGTCTGCACCGGGGTCTAACCCAGTCCGCAGGTGCGATCCAGTTTGAGGAAGCAGCCCAGACGAGGGTGGCCCGGCTAAAGGCGGACCGGCCGAAAGCAACCCTTCGGCCTGCCCAATCCATGCCCAGGGGGGAGGCGCGCACCCCTGGCACCCGAACAGTTGACCATTCAGGTGGGACCGAAACTGGCACCAGGTGGCATTGGTCACGCACACGCAGAACCCGATGGGGTCATGCTGCTCCTGGCTGGTCCGAGCGGCCAGCCGCTCCACACCATG
Source organism: Viscum album (assembly GCA_963277665.1). Classification (NCBI taxonomy): domain Eukaryota; kingdom Viridiplantae; phylum Streptophyta; class Magnoliopsida; order Santalales; family Viscaceae; genus Viscum; species Viscum album. The sequence continues at coordinate 295,594,894 of OY728137.1, read as the reverse complement.
ACGTGACACAATGGCACCGTGGCCCTCCGTCGCGGCCCTCCCTAGCTGCAACTCTCTCCTTTCGTGCGCTGCGATGTTGCTGCATCCTCTAGGTGACCTGGTGGCCTTGCGCTACCAGTTCCTTCATGGTGGGATTTCTTTGTGGTCAACCCAATGCAGGTATCCATTGCACAGCCTTTGTCATCAATAATAGAGAATAACAAGGGGGAGGGTCTACTGTTTTCATGAGGTCCGAGCCCTCCTCATTGTGGTGATATCTATTGGCAACAAAGTTCTCAATAAAAAACGAAGAATGGAGGGTAAAATTCATACATAAAACAAACCCCTACCTCGTTTATCGATCATATAAGAAGTCCTGAGAAAAAGGTGGGTTTTGATTCGTCATTCACCGCGTTCTTCATGAACTCCAAATTCTCAATCTCGTGCATCAGAAAGTGTTCGAAGGTGACGAAGTCGAAGATGGCGTTCTTCGCGTTCTTCATTGGAGTGTTCTCCTCCTTCTCCCCAATCTCCACAAAAAGATTATGCCAAATAGAAAATAATAAAATAAGACATCTAATTAATTCATTGGCATAAAGGATTCAAATGGGGAATTAATTAAGGGGGCGCCACTTAATTAATTCATGTGTGTAGGCACAATTTAATTAAGTGAGTTCAAAGGTTTCATGGGTGGTGTCTCCATAAATGTGGAGTCCAAGGGTCTCCACACTTAAATGGGGTTTTAAAAGGGTTTAATAATCTCTTGTGGGCCCCACTAATATTATATCCTCTCAAGAGAGGTTATGTGTGGGTGGACCCCACCACTATATCCTCTCATGGGAGGTTATGGTGTGGTGTCCCCCACCACTAACCTCCTCTTGGATGTTTTAACCGCCATAAAATAAAAAAATAAAGTTAACAATTATTTTTATTCAATTTAAATTATAACCCCAATATCTACCTTCCATTCTCTTCAGAACACAACTGCATTGAAGGTCTCACTAAGAAATAACTATAGCTGTGAACTGAACGGTGCCCTCAGATTTCAATTCTGAGCACCGGTTCAAACGTTACAAAAACCCAGTCGTACGTTTACTAAACATACCGAAACAAAATTTCAAATATTGATTCTGGGCACATAGGGCCTCAGAATCAAGCACAATAAATTTTCAGAGACTCATAAAAATACCAGGAATTTACAAAAAAATATTCCACAGAATTTTCGGGTCTTTACATTCTCCCCACCTCAGGGCTTTACATCCCCATAAGCTACAACTCGAACTAAAGAAAGAAAATGGGGGTACTGAGCACGCATTGGAGCCTCCCTCTCCCAAGTTCTCTCTTGGCGGTTCATGTGCTTCCAGCGTATGTGCACCAATAGTATCCACTATCCACGTAGGATCCACTCATGTCGATCCTCAATCTACACTGGAACCTCCGTGAAATTTTCCCCATCATCTATGTCCAGCTCCCTGTGGTAGATGATGTGGGAAGGGTTGTGCACGTACCTCCTCAACTGAGATACACGGAAGAAGTCGTGTACCCGATGCAACTGAGGTAGAAGATCCCGGTGGTAAGTCACCTCGTCTACTCTGCTGAGGACCTGGAAAGGTCTGATAAATCGCGGAGACAACTTTCCACCTCAAAAAAATCTCAGTAGACCTCTTCTAGGTGAGACCCGTAGGAAGACGTGGTCACCATCCTCGAGCTCCAGAGGTCTCCGTCTCCTGTCAGCATGTGACTTCTTCCTAATTTGTGCAGTCTTCATCTTCTCCATGATGATCTTAACCTTCTCCGTGGTATCCCGTACCATCTCTGGTCCCACAATTGCTGACCCCCCTGGGTCTGTAAAACATAGTGGCGATCTGCATGGTCACCCGTATACGGCCTCAAAAGGTTCCATACCAATGGAGGAGTGATAGATGTTGTTGTAGGCAAGCTCTAAAAAAGGTAAGTGGTCCTCCCAGCTGCGACCAAAGTCAAGGACACAAGAAAAGAGCATGTCTTAGAGGGTCAGGATGGTCCGCTCAGTCTGAACATCTGTCTGAGGATGGAAGGCGGTGCTGAAGCGAAGTTGTGCCCCTAAGCCTCCTGTAACCCCTTCCATTGTCAGGAAGTAAACCATGCGTCACTATCAGAGACAATAGAATAAGCTACTCCATGTAACTTCACAATCTCCTACACATAGAGGTATCCCAAGCTCTCTTTTGAGCTCTGCTCTTTGATCGGTAGGATGTGGGCTGACTAGGTGAGTCGGTCAATGATCACCCATATCGAATCGTGACTCCTGGATGTACGTGGAAGACCTGTCACAAAGTCCATGGATATCCCATAACACTTCCATGCTGGAATCTATAAGGGCTAAACCAAGCCTGTCGGTACCTGGTGCTCCACCTTCACTTGCTGACAAGTGAGGCATCATGAGGAAAACTCAGCTACTGCCTTCTTCATACCTGGCCACCGGTGCTGTTGTCAAAGGTCCTGGTACATCTTCACCACAACTGGTTTTACCGCTAGAGGGGATGTCTGGAACTTCCTAAACACTTCCTCCCGAAGTGCTACTGGTACCATGGTATGGCCTCTGAAGATAATGAAGTGCTTCCCACCTTCAGAAAATCCATCAGGTGCCTACCCTGTGGATATCTGATCATGTCGTGTCTCACAGTCAGTGTCCCCACGCTGCGCCTCCCTAACCCGCTAATGAAGTGGAGGAGTGACTATAAGAGATTGTAGATAGGATGCTCCATCCCTATCCACGAAGGATATCTATATGGAAGCCAGCTGCTCTATCACCTATCCTAGCATTGAATTCCAAATCTCTAGCTTGGAGCATCTGCTACAACATTCCCATTCCCAAGAGTATAGATTATCTCGAAGTCATAGTCCTGGAGAAACTCAAGCCAACGTCGCTGTCTCAGGTTTAGGTCCTTCTATTAAGAGATATACCTGAGACTCTTGTGATCAGAGTGAATGATAAAACATTCCCCCATCAGATAGTTCCACCACATCTTCAAGGTGAAGACCACTGCTGCTGACTCCATGTCATGGGGAGCGTAGTTCTGCCCGTTCTATCTCAGCTGCTGAGAACCATACACGATCACAACTCACTGCTACATCAGGGCACACCCAATTCTGGTCCCTGATGCATCATAGTAAACTAGGTACCCTACACCCGCATCTGGAATCCTCATGATAGGGGCAGTGGTTAGCCTCTGCCTCAACTCTTGAAAGCTCTACTGGCATCTCTTCGACCACACGAATGGTTTTCCATTCTTCATCATGGATAATAGTGGTGATAAAACTCTATAGAAGTTTGGAACGAACCTCTGATAGTATGTAGTCAATACCAAGAAATGTTGTACCTCTGTCACAATCCTGGGTGGCTCCCATGAAAGTACCGCATCAATATTAGCTGGATGTACTTCAACTTTAGCCTCTGAGATGACATGTCCCATGAAATGAACCTCTAAAATCCAAAACGATCACTTTGAGATCTTACCATAATTTTGGTGCTTTCAGAGCTTGTCCAGTACTACCGGAAAATGGTAGGCATGTTCCTCCTTAGTATTTGATTAGATCAGAATGTCATCGATGAAGACTATGACAAAGCAATCAAGGTATGGCTGGAAGATCCTGTTCATGAGATAGATGAACACTACTGGAGCATTGGTTACACCGAAGGGAATATCCAAGAACTCCTAGTGGTCGTACCAACATCTGAAGGCCATCCTCTTCACATCATCATATCGAACTCTAAGCTGGTGATAGCCGGATCAGTGTTATATCTTCAAAAACCATCGTGCTCCCTTGAGCTGATCAAAGAGGTCGTCAATCCTCGAGAGTGTGAAAATGTTCTCTATGGTCACCTGATTCAGGTGACGGTAGTCATCACAGAGCCTCATGCTCCTATTCGCCTTCTTGGCGAATAGAATTGGGGCTACCCAGGGAGAAAAATTGGGCTGGATGAATCCCTTCCTCTATAAGTCCTCTAGTTGTACCCGCAGCTCAAGAAGCTCAGCGTGATCCATCTGATATGCAGGAGTAGATATCAGTGTCATCTCGGGGTACATGTCAATGTATAAGTCCACCTCTCTGTGAGGAGGTAGTCCTGGAATATCATTAGGGAAATAATCCACATACTGGTCCACCACTACAGGATATGTCTGACTCTCCACATCAACAGATTTCAGGGTAAGGTAGGCCAAATGATGAGTGATTGGCTGTAACCTCATCTGAGTAAGTCTATCATTGGCTGCAAGGGTTCCCTTCTCACCGGTGAAGGAAAACCTGATCCCATACACACAGATACACCGCACTTTGCACCGAATAAAGTCAATATGTGCATGGACTTTAGATAACCAGTCCATACCCAATATGATGTCGTAAGGACTCGACGCCGCTACGAGGAAATCCCAGCCGAAGATCTCACCTCTTAGAGTAATCTCACACTGCCGGCACCAATGTGTAATAATTGAGTCTCCTCTCATAGGACTATATAGCCATAAGGATCGATCCAACAACTCTGTTAGAATCATCGAGCTCTGAACGATGGAATTGGCAATGAAAGAGTGACTGACACCTATGTCTATAAAAACTGCAGCTAAGGTAGAGTAGACATAGACAGTACCTCGAATCATCTCTGGAGAACTGTGGTGGTAAGCCTCATATATCTAAAGATGATCCCTACCCTATCTTCCAGGTCCCTGCGGGTGGGGTGGTCCTTCTGGTGGTGGTGGTGGCAACACCCTAGAACATTGTCCACCACCAGCTGATCAACCAACTCCTCTACCACATCCTCCTTCACCCTACGGACTTCCTCGATCGAATATATTTCTATGTCTGGGAGGTCCCTCAACTGTCTACTTATCATCTGTATGGTGGGTCGGAGAGTCACGTGCCAAGTGACCCCCCCCCCCACATGAGTAGCACTGCTACTCCTGGCATATAATTCTCTTCTCTGCATGCACCACACAACTGATCCAGAGTTCTGCGGTCGACCACCTGTGGGTTTGGTTCTCTTGGACCTCTGCGTCATATGTCTACTGCTAGTTGCAGTAGACTCCACTACATGTAGACTTGTTGTGGGTCTCGCTACTGGTGACTGCACAGCAAGGAAACTCTCCACTTGGAGGGATCTCTCTAAATCCCCCTCCTATGTCAAGATGTTGAGGGAGATCATCGAGGCTCTGATCTCTCACCTGAGCCCCTGCTCGAAGCTCCGGGCCCTGAAAAAAGGGTCTCATATCTTATCCATGGAGTAGAGAAAGAGGTCGGTCAACCTCCCTGAGTAATGTGATACTATCATGATGCCCTGATGTAGATTAAGTATCTCCTATATCTATACTTCTCGTATAGTTGATAGAAAAATCTCCACCCAGAACAGAATCTCAAAGTCTTACCATAGAAGTGTCACCTCGACATGCACCTAAAACATCAGGTTCTTCCATCTGCCTGCTACTGCCTGAAGGAGACTGGCAGTAAGGATCACCATGTAGTCTGATGCCGACCCTACTAGCTTGAAAACTCTAACCACATCCTCCAACCAATCCTCAACCGCCTGTTGGTCCGTCTCTCTCCGGAACTTGGGTGGCCACTGGCGCTGGAACACATGCAATGCGCTCAAATGACGTGCATCATCTGCTATTGGGGCTGGTGGCATCAGTGGCCCAACGTGAAGTCGTACCGTTGGGGCCCCCGCTGGTGTCTCAACTGAAAGAGGGCCCTACAACAAGGCCTTATCGCTCAGTGGGCTGTCAGAGTGTTCGAATCTCGGGGCTCTATCTGGTCTTCCGTGGGGAGGCATCCTGAATGAAACAGATGCGATACAATCAAAAGATTTATACCTAGTGAGTTGACCTGGTTGAGCTAATTTAAAGAATAACTTTTGGAAACACACACACAATCAGTGTTTTAGTGCACTACGTCGGAAATCAGTAGTTAGGGTCCTAGTGTATGGATATGTCGGCCTCTGCACCATCACTGGACTCCCAGAACTAAGAACCACACTTAGTATCCTATACACTATTGCTTCATAGAAAAGAAATATCAGATTTCGAAGATCTATGGTAGAACCAACTCCTCTGATACCAATTTGTCACGACCCATACTCCGGGGCCCGTATCGTGACAACCCCTAGCCCACCTTCTATAGGACAGGGGCGGGTGACAAGAACCAAAGTCAAAAATCGCCAAATAGGAAAGTCATTTCCTTTATAATAGTAAACAAACACAACATATTATGAAAATGTAAGTAAAAAAGCTAAGTAAAACTGTATAAAAAAGAGTGTGTTGAATGTAAAGGGTCCGGAAATAAAATCCCAATAGTAAAGTACAATTCAAATGAAATGCTAGTACAACTGAAGAAAGAAAGTAAAGAAACTATTGGGTCATCCTCCAGCATTCCCACCTGAATCGTGGGTACAGATGGCCTCCCTATCACCCCAGGTCCGTCCGTCCACTCCGTGTACGTCTTGCCAAGTGGTCCACCTCTGGGTACTGTCTATTTCTACTAATCTCTACCCCGATCAGCATTGTCCGTCGTCTGTAACCAACACAACAAGGTGCAGGAATAGCCTGTGTAGGGGTGAGTATAACGATACTCAGTAGGGACCCCGAGACCCTTAAGGTCTCACAAAATCCAACAAAGATAACCACAAAGTACGGAGACAACGTATAACCATTACTTAGGTATATGCCAATACATATACCTATGTTATTTAGTAAACCATCTCAATCATTAGGAAAACACGAAAGTCATTGAGTCAGCTCAAACCAGGATTTCAGTGAAGTATATAAGTACAAATGATTAGTTGTGAAGATAGATCATCTTATTCTATCAAGAGGCACTCCTTATGACCATACAAAGTTTGGCCCACACAGGATTGATATAAACTAACCCCCAGAATGACCCACACTAGATCTGAACCACATAGGATCAGTATGCGATGACCCACACAAGAATGCTGAGAGCTAACCCACACAGAATATGACCCACACAAGATCGGTATGCGCTGACCCACACAGGATCGATGAGCGTAGAAATCCGTATGATCTGTCTTCATCATCCGCCTCACTATCAGCCACTGGATTCCTCGCACTCGGTGTGCTCAAGTTCCGTAGAATCTAGACTCGAGATGTCGGTCATACCTCGACCTCCACTAAACTCTACAAAGGAGTAACCCAAAGGACCAAAATGTTGTAAGGGTTCCAATGTGACAGATGGTGCGTCAATCAGACGCCCAGTCTGTGAGTTGTTGGCATTTCCGTTCCAGGGGCCCGGTTGGTTTTTATGTTCAAACCAAACCGACCGTACTTCAACTACGACCAGAACTCAAGAGGGGTATTCCAAAATACTTGTTTCACTCCATGCCTACCATACCCGTAGGAGGTTCATCAATAGGACACTCGTAGCCCAAGATAGGGGTGAAAAGGTGTAAACATGCCAAACGGGTTTGGGTCTAATCCGAACTAGTAAGACCGAACTGACCCGACCCGGTCCGGACCGGGGTCTAACCCAGTCTGCGGTTCTGATATGTTCTGAGGAAAGGGCCTTGCCGAAGACGGCCCAGCCAAAGGGCGGCCTGGCCTAGGGCGGCCCGACCGAAGGGGGCCCGACCAAAAATAGCCCAGTGGCCTGCCCTAGCCATGCCCAGGGTGGAGGCGCGCACCCCTTGGCACCCGAATGGTTGAACCATTTGGGTGGGACTAAAACCGGATTCAGGTGGCACTAGTACAGCACACGCGGGACCCGACGGGGTCTCGCCCCTCCCAGCTTGCCCAAGAGGCAAGACGCACCACACCATAGTGCGACATGCCAGTGTCGCGCCCCTCCGCCGTGACCCGCCCTCGCTGTAGCCCTCTGCTCGCCTCCGCGCAACGTGATGGATCCATGGGCCTCCAGCGCGGCCTATAGTGGCCACGACTCTCCTTCCGCACAACTTGATGGTGCCGCACCATCATGGTCACCCAACTGCCTTGCGTCGTCAGTTCCTTCATGGTAGGATTTATTTGTGGTCGGCCCAACGCTAGTCATCATTGCACCACATCAGTTATCAAAAAAGAGAACAACAACAGGGGAGGTTCAGTCGTGTTCATGTGGTTTGAGCCCACCTCATTGTAGATATATCAATCGGCAACAACATTCTAAACAAACAACGAAGAACCAAGGGTAAAATTCATACCTAAAACAACCCCTATCTCGTTTGTCATTCATAGAATAAGTCATTGGAAAAAGGATGGTGTTGATTCGCCATTCTCCACATTCGTCACGCACTCCCAATTCTCAAGCTCCTGCATCGGAAACTGCTCGGAGGTGACGAAGTCAAATATGGCGTTCTTCGCATTCTTCATTGGAGTGTTCTCTTTCTTCTCCCCAAGCTTTAGCAAAAGATTATGCGAACCAAAAAATAATAAAATAAGACATCTTATTAATTATTTGGCATAAAGGATTCTAATGGGGAAATAATTAAGGGGGGATCTTCTTAATTAATTATTGTATGTAGGAACAATTTAACTATGGGAGTTCAAAGGTTTCGTTGGTGGTGACTCCATAAATGGGGAGTCCAAGGGTCTCCACACATAAATGGGGTGTTAAAAGGGGTTAAGAACCTCGGGTGGGCCCCAGTAATATTATATCCTCCCAAAGGAGGTTATGTGTGGGTGGGCCCCACCACCGGAACCTCTCATGGGATGTTATGGTGTGGTGCTCTCCACCACTAACCTTATCTTGGAGGTTTTAACCACCATAAAATAAAAAATAAAGTTTACACATATTTTTAATCAATTTATCTAATAACCCCAATATCTAACATCCATTCTCTTGAGAATGCTACTGTAGTGAAGGTATCACTAAGCAATCACCAATGCTGCGCGCTCAACGGTGCCCTCAGATTTTAATTCTGACACCGGTTCAAAAGTTAAAAAACCCCACTCATACGTTTACTGAACTTATCCGAACAATTTTTCAGAAATTGATTCCGGCTACACTGGGTCTTGGAATCAAGTGCCGTAAATTTACACAAACTCGTAAAAATTCCATGAATTTAAGAAAAAAAATTCCACTGAATTTCCAGGTCTTTATAGTTTTAGTGATTATATAATGATCTTTACCCTAATTTATGTTGTGATGATTATATAGTGGTATTTTGTAATTTTCATGTTTTAATTATTATATAGAGATATTATAACAATTTTATATTTTAGTTCTTATACATAGGGTTATTCTTATGATGTTGAAATTATTTTATAGAGGGTTGTACATAGATTACTGGAATGAATATACATACATATTTTCTCAAATGATGAAATTCCTATAAATAGGTATCTTCTTGGTGATTTCACTATTCCATATATGTGGTTATGGTTTTCATGGTTTTCCAAAATTATCATATATATTATTGCATGGAGTCTAAAAATGTTTATTATTGTATTATATTAACTGATTGATAAACACACCCTTTTATCTCTACACCTCATTAATTAGTTATCATTAGTTTTATAAATAGACATGGAGGTGTTGACATATATTGTTTCTCATACACATTATTTAGGAAACCAATCGGTACATTAGTAGATTACATTGAGGTAGGTTTCGACAAGGTAAATGAAAATTGTCACAAATTCTGTCTTACTAAATGTGAACATGATTATATATGAGATCAATATATTGTCCTATACTAGAGTCTATTTAGCTTATTATTTTTTCTAGTTCATTTTATTTAGTACTATCAACATGACATTTTTTTTCTTTTCATCATATCATTACATGTTTAAATATTATTTGTGTCATTTGTTCCACCTTTTACTTCCTAGTTTTTTGATATAATTTTACCTATATTCCCATACCTATAATATTGATTTATATTGTTTACTGTAAATAAATTATTACTGGATACAAATTTTTAGTCTCTCAAATATATTCTTTATACCTATGATTTTATTTGTAATACTCTTAAATATTAGGTGACAAATTTTTGGTCCCTCAACCTACCTAATATTTCCCTATTACAGTGTGCTAGATCATGTGACATTACAAATTTGAATCAGTTTATAACTGATTTTTCATTTATATATTTTATATATATGAGGAATGGTAGACAGAAGACTTAGATGTTTTTGGACATGTAATTGATCTTGTGCATTAGATTAGCTAAAGCATAAATTTTGGTATAATAATTGTTCCAGTGGATGGGATTGCTAATCTTGATGATCTCTTGTACATTTTATGATATTTTACATTGGGTGATTCCCATATTTTTTAATGTATTTTTTGAGATTTATACTCATGGACTTTCAGGGATGTATTCAAGTATTGATGAATCGGACTTGCTCATAGGGATATATAATTACATGAAATGTTCATCATTGGGACATATTAATAGCATGTGATAATTTTTCCTATATGAAATTTGGAAATATATTCCTTTTATTTCTGATAATTGAAATTAATGAACTCGTATTTCATTCTAAAACACATGTAAGACCTACTTATGGAATCCTTTAGAATGCTGTTCTCTCTTGAGGTGCCCTATTGGGGATGATAATTTTTTGTACAATTTTTTGAGGAGAGTGATTTTAATGTAGTGAATATTCGTCATCATTAGAATGAGTTGTGTGCAAGGAGGATGTCAATCAGCAATATTATAACACATATGTACAAAATCATAATACACATCATGAGGATAAGATAGATTTTTTACCTTCACAATTTCTTCTTCATGGACATGTTATTCATGGAAATGGAAAATGTTTTCAATATGTGTATTTAGTATGAAAATAAGATAGAGTTTCAATTTTAGTGTATACCAATGTTGATATGGGGGAGATAGATAAAAGAAGATATTTTTTGGATTGAGTCACTCAATATAATCATCATGCACCTTGAGACAACCAAATAATATAAGGTAACACTATCTACATACATTGTTCAATGATTATCCATGATTTTGTGAGATATTATATATAAATATTCTCACAGAGAGGATTTATATTGGAAAAACTTTGGGGATAATATTTTGATCAAATACAATCCATATATGTTGAGAGATGACAAGGAACTCTAGATCATATACGAAATGTTTGAAGACATGTCAATTATAGACTACAATGGATATTTAATTGACATGAATGGATTTTCTAAATAATTTGTTTATGATTAGATATCTAAAAATAAATGCCTTTTGGATGGTCTTCCATATGATATCAGGTAATAAGTGACCCCTTATTGTAATATTAGTTTTTCAAGTGGGATGAATCATTCACTCATCACTAAAGGAAATCTACGAGATCCACTGATCAATGACGAAGATCATTTAGTCAGGTGAACGAGGTACTCCCCTTCTAGTAGAAATATGATTCACAATGATAGTTTTCACTATGTAAATAATTACTGGAGTAGTCATGGGGGTGAGAATTTCATACCCATACCATGAATCATTGTAATTGTATTAGTGTGTCATGTTGAGCCACAAGCGGCATCAGTTTTGGTTCCCTACTTTGGAGGGTCATGCACAATGTAGGCTGAGTCACATGTAAAGATTATATAGGTGTGTAGAAGAAAATAAATAGAAGGGCACCAAGATAGGTATTTGATTTTAGGAATGAATCAACTACCCATATGGATAAATTTTGATGTAGTACCGCTTGGTGTTCATGTCAAGGAAGTGGGGGTGGTACCCAAGGACATGATAAGAATTACACGAAATATGTAATATCTCTTGGGAGTTAGACAATATCTCATGGAAAAGTGGCTAGTAAGTTACATGCTATATGGTTTAATTAGATTTGTGTGGATGTAATATTTCCTACCATTATATTTATTATCCTAGTATCAACCTGAATATTCTTGTATTATTTTGATAATGTGGTATACCATTGGTTTTTTACCATCTGTATTTGAAAATGGGATGGTATTTTGTATAGACATCATGGATGGTGTTTGGTACATAGATACACTATTTGGAGAGTGGTTACAAAATTTCAGAAGTTTCAAGACGACTTCTTAAAACAATCAGTGGTTATTGTTTCATTTCAAAAATATACATGATGAAAATGAAATTTTCCAATTTGATTCATTATACATATTGGTTTTTTGTATAAAAAATACATATAGACTATTTCCATAGTAGGGGAACACATCTATATTGAGAAGGAGGAAACTATTTTTACTATGTTGATTGGGATTATCAATCTTTTCATTTCAGACCAATTCATGGAAGAATAGATTATCTTTTGGATCATAATGCAATGCATATTACAAATGATGATGTAATATAACAAAATACCATTTATCTAGTGGTAGGCCATTTTCATGATGTATTTTATACTGTGTTCTATGGATTATAACAGAAGTGGTAGATTGAGTTCATGATTGAATTGGTGTCGGGATAAGAGCCCATTTCTCTCCCACTATATAGGACGAAACCATAGGAGAATTGAGAGTTGATTGTTTAGTTCATGTAAATAGAAGCTAATGGATTCATATACACTATTACATCTATTGGGGGTTCTGTAGTTATTTACTCCCAAAAAAATGATGTGCCATTTATCTTATGTGTAGATTATAAAAGATTAAACAAGATGATTGTAATGTACTTTTGTCCCTATTATCATATTGTTGGTTTCATTGATCAACTAAGAGGTGTTATGATAATCTCCATGATTAATACTATATAATGGTACCACCCATAGAGGGTGATACCATCAGACATAACTCATAATTCTTGTCACCCTCCTATCTTTAATTCCATTCTATTTTCGAATATTATTTTGGTTGATAGTATTCTCTTGTTTTCCTAGTGTTCCGATATTAGAGTTGGTTTATCAGATGTTCTTAATAAATTTCATTAGTATTGGAAGTATTTGATCATCTTTGTTCTTGAATTTTTTAAAGGTAATGTATAAGGATCACGTGGCTTGAAATTGAATTTTGACACTCCTAATGGAACCTTTTTTATGGTATGCTTGTTGGGGTGGTTTCATTATGATTTGGGCAAAACCGTGAGCCCATTTTCAGTTTTTTTAAAAACTATTTGGATCATTCATAAAACATTAATTTTTCAACATTATTCACCAATTAAACTTCCCACTTGGATTCTCCTGATCTATTCAAACCTCAATATCCATTTGAAACCCTTAGGAACTCATAGTCACGGTGGATTTGGGTAATTCATTCAGTAATATGGCCAAATCAAAATATTATTTCTATATTTAGGGAAGTAATTTATTTCTTTTATATATAATTCATCTTATAAAATTTAATTAGTCATTCCACCTATCACTCATGCCCAAAAACCCTTGGGGAACCCCCATGTTCCAATTTACCTCATTAGAGCTCATCTTCATCGTGTAATAGGAAAAACTTCTTCCAAGATTATCAAATCAACCCTATTTTCCAAGGGAATTTGTTTCATTCATAAATCATTCATTTTTTACTATTTTCCCCCATTTTAATCCCCACTCGACCCCCTCAACCTTATTAAAAACTCCATTCCAATTTTTGTTATGGAGATTAAACTATTTGTGTATATGGGTTATTTCTTCAATGTTTCCCAAGTATGTTAATGTATCTCATGTTCTATCCATTTCCATAGAGGTATTTCCCACCTTATAAAAGTCACATATGTCATCAAACTGGCTATTTATATTAATGGCTTGATTTTGGGCTTCTTGGTCCAATATTGTGGATTTAGTTCCATTTTCACTCCAACATGGAGCGATAGTGGTGTGGATGAAGTTTCACAGAATGATTAGGGTGTTTCGACACAAAAGGTGGGTGGTTCCATATGTAATCATTATCTGATGAGTTATCATGATGATTTACTTATTTTTCATGTTCCAAATATGTTTTTTGTTGTTTGAAATCTATTTTTGTTGGAATTAGTTGAGAATTTAATTTTAAAGATGCTTTTTTTCATGAAAGGATGTGTTTTTCTTATGTAACTCTTGTGGTATCATTTGGAGTCATTTTATAAAATATAAAAAGTGTTTATTTGATTTGAATTGGGATTGTAAATCTGGTTTGGTAGGTGTTTGTCATGCTTTTGTCATTTAAATAGGTTTTTGTGTGAAAAACGTCGTTATACTTCTTAGAAGTGTTTTATGGAAATTGGAAATGGTTTATTGAGTTATACAGAGTATGAAAATGATGTTTATGTACAGTTTTGGTGGTATTATTCTATTAAAATGAGGTATTGAAATGTAAATTGAATATTAGTGATTTAAAATTTTTTGCGATCATTTTAGTAATTGTGGAAATGTTTTATTAAAGATTAATAAGGGTGTGAAAAATGTTTACGATCTGTTTTGTGTGTATATGATGTAAAAATGAATTTAAATGTAAATGTAGTGTTATGGGACATTATTGTGGGCTGTTTGTTGTGTTTTTATTTTGTAAATGAAATTATCATGTGAAAATGTTATTTTATGAGATGTGAAACATGATTGATCAGAAAAAGGTAAACTCAGGTATCTAGGTGGGCGGATGTGTACCAGTATGCTAGTGACCTCGAGTGGTTTTGACCCTACTTCAAATAGAAAGATTGATGATTAAAACACTAACTAAACTAATATGATTATTTTTTAGATCGATAGGTTATGGGTATGTTCCCTACTAGTTTCTTGAGCACAAGAACGAAATATTTTTTATATTTAATTTTCACCGAGATATGAGGTACCTGGGGCCCACAGTCAGCTAAAGCCTATGGCTGTTTTTGTGGCTGGTGATCATTTACTTTATGATACTCACCATCCATATACGGTTCATTTTGATTTAAAATTTAGTATATTGATTTTTCTAATTTAACAATTTTCATTTCATAAATTATCCCATGTGAAAAAAAATAATATTACATCTTTTGAAAAAATAATTCTACCTTTTTTGTCTATAAAGAATTTGAAGATTTTTATCTATTAATATTTGTTACAGGGAATATTTTGGGTGTAATTTAATTGGGAATAGTCTCACACCCTACATACACCCTTGAGAGTATATATACATGGTAATATTTTCAGAGGTATGGGAAAACATTTAGTGCTGGTGGTTCAAATTGTTAGCTTCCATTCTTGGTACAGTGTTGTAAAGGTGGATTGGGGATGATGGACCCTTGCTCTATGGTGGCCCTTGAGGTCCTTTTTATACTAAATTTGAGTTGGTTTCTTCTTGGGATTTTTCTAAAACAATTCATTTCTGATATTAATTTTATTGAAGGTTTATTTGGATTAATTTTTTTTCATTTTATATATTTTTTTGGTTCTTTAATGCACTTAAATGCAGTTAACTCGTTCTGAAATTTTTTTTTGATACATGGGAAAATTTTCAAACTCGTGGGTATCGAGAACACCCATCAGGCCTTACCACGGAATGGGTCATGTGTCATTTTTAATGGAGACCATATCTGGTTCAAAACATGGTTCCTTAGATTTACTTATTGTCTCGAGCATGCCCCCATAAAGAGTAATTGAATGATTGAGGTGTAACAATGGGTTATTCACCTTAGTAAGGCCTTCTAGTTGATCAATTTATTGACTCCGTTCCTATGTTACAGGTTTGGGTCTACCCCTCTTTATATTTAGTTAAGTGAATCCTTGTATGATTTGTTAGTGGTGGTGGATGATTGAAAAACACATGGGTTCCTTATTTTTCAAGAGCTTATTAAATCGTAAAAAAGTTATTTCTGAAACATTTGTGTCTACATGTTTTTTTTGGAACTGGTGATAAGGAATTCTAACAAGTTAGGTGAAAATAATTCAGTCTTGTTAGTGTAAAATGCTGTCAGGAAGGGCCTGTGGGTCTTTCATCAATCTCATCGAGGAAAGGGTTCATGTTGGAAAAAATGTGTGGGAAAATTGGGGTGGTTAAAAGATTTAATGATTTCATGCATTAATATCATGCTACATGGATCTCTTTTCAAGGATTCACTCTAGGTAATGATCGTGTCACTTGAAAGGGTCATGTTGGGGTAGGGTATTATTGTGTTTTGTTTTATTCTAAGGGAATTTTTTGATGTTTTGGAAACCTTCGATGGATTCTACATAAGGGAATGTTTGTTTCTATTCTTAGAATTTTGAAATCCATGTTATAAGGCAATATATCATAAATGTGTGTTTTTCTACTTTTTTTGGTGTGACGGATGCCAGACATGTGCATCAACCCAAGTACCTTTTTGGGTAAAGGTGTGTTGTCTGAGATAATTATTTTCATGGGGGTCTTGTGATCATTAGCTACTATCTGTGGTGCATAACATAATTCAAACATCAGGGCTCCATCCATAGGCCTCAGAGTGAAGCTTTTCATGCAGTCAGGAAATCACCAAGGGTCAGTGGGAGCTTGGTTTCACTTCCATCACAAGTGTGGGATGTAGATAATGTTCTATGTATCGAAGTGTTGGTTTTTTTGAGTGGTTCTATGTGATGGAAAGGGTAGAGGGAACCAAATCCCTCCATGTTGTAATCCATGTTGGATGAGAATGCATCCATTATTTATGGGGTGGGGTAGTTTGGTTTCCTCAAACCTGGTTCTTGAACCCTTCTAGGTGAAACCCCCAGTGTAGTATTTCATGTAAGAATAACATGGTGGGATATTTTTTATCTTGTTCTAGTTTATGATCAATAAAAGATTATGATTCCTATGGCAGTGGTGAAATGTGGAGTGTCTCTACTTTTTTATAGTTGCATTGAATTACCCCCACCCACCCACCACCTATACATTGAGGATCAGATCTTATGGGATCTTCTTCATGCCATTCCCTTCTCGTTGGTAAAGATGGCTGGTTCTTATTGTGGAGAGACCCACCCCGTGTCTTATATATTTTATTTCATAATAATTATAATGTTATTCTACCCCTTATGGTGTGGAGTCCATTTGGTCTCCCCTTTTGGGTGTCCTGATTCTGTCTGGTGAAATTAAGCTGGCTCTTATGGTGGAGAGTCTATTCAGGTCTCCCCATATAAGTAATTCTTTTTTGTTCCCAGTGTTATCATAGTTGTAGGATGTCTCGTTCATAGATATCCAACCACAAATTTATTCCTTGGTTAATGGTCGAATTTTGTCACTTGCAATAGGATGTATTTTGAATATTTTATATCATTTCATGTATTTGGGGTAAATTTGTGTTGGTGAGAGTATCCCTTACTTTGATTGATCAACTAGAGGGGTTTTCTCTTTTAGGGATGGGTGAACATGGCATGGGATTCCATTATTGGGATTAATTTTTCATATAGGATTACTATGGATTTTTAGAGGAAGAAACCTTTAAGGTGGGGATAATTATTACACCCAGATATTCAATCCCATTATTTGTTTCAAATAATATTTTGGATCTTAGTTTTCTCATTTATTTTGAGTGTTCTTGGATTACATTTGGTGTCTCATATGTTTTTCATCTATGTCAATAGTATTGGAGGTCATGGATAGTATTTTCTGTTATTTGTTTTATTGGTGTTATAAAAATTATGTGGCCTCTAAATGAATTTGTGACACACCTTGTGGATCCTTTTGTGGTGCATGTTTATTGGGGTGGTTTCTTCAGAATTTGGGCCAAACCATGAGTCCATTTACAGATTGAGAAAATTATTTTCTAACTCAGTAGATTTTCAACATCATTCACCCATTACACATCCCACATGGCCTCGTCTGACCTATTCAAACCATTATATCCATTTGGACCCCTTAAGAACTCATAATCATCATGGATTTGGGTTATTCATTCAGTTATTGGGCCAACCCTTGATCCCATTTCCATATTTTTTTAAATGACATATTTATTTTATATGTAATTCATTTTTTAACATTTTATTTGTCATTCCATGTCCCACTCGATTCTAAAAAATCTAGGACCACCCCCTTGTATCATATTCCCTGTTTGGAGCTCATCTTCATCAGTTATTGGGGTGAATTTATTTAAGGATACTTAAATTATCTAAAATTGAAAAGGGAATTTGTTTCTATAATAGATCTTTCTTTTTTTACTATTTTTTTTGCTTTCAGCCCCCAATTGACATACTTATCCTTATTCGATCCTCCATTCAAATTTTTGCTTCTTGGAAATTCGAATATTGGGGTATTTGGGGTGATTCTATCAATGTTTCACAAGTTTGTAAATTCCTCTCTTATTCCATCCATTTACTTATAGTTTATACCTTAATTCTTGATGATCCAAATTTACATAAACTTGGGATTCGTATATAGGGTTTTAATTTGTGTTTCTTTGTTTAACATTTTAGATTTAGGTTTATTTTCACTCAATTGTGGTACGGTAGTTGTGCGGATAAAGATTAGCTAAATGATTGGTGGGTTTTGACACAGAAGGTAGGTTATTATATGTGTAATCAAGTTTTTATGAGTTATAATGATTGAATTACTATTTATCATGTTACCAATATGTTCTTTTGGGTTTGAAATCATTTTTTTATGGAATTGGTTGAGAATTTTATTTTAATGTTGCATTTTTTCTTGAAATGATGTGTATTTTCTATATAAATCTTGTGGTATCATTTGGGTCATATTGTAACATATGAAACGTTTTTATTAAATATGGCTTGGGATGAAAAATCAATTTTGGTAGGTTTTTGGTGTTATTTTGGCCTTGAAAGAATTTTCTTGAATGGGGTTTATGTGGAAAACATTATTATAATTCTTGGAAGTGTTTTATGAAAATTTTAAATGGTTTATTGAGTTATGTAATGTGTGAAAAGAATTTTTATATGCATTTTCTAGTGGGAATATGATATTAAAATGAGTTTTTGAAAGGTAAAATTATGATTTGTTATTTAAAATGTGTTTAGAACATTTTATTAATTGTTAAAATATTTTATTGGATTGTAAGAATGGTTTTAAACATAATTATAGGATATTTTATGTGACTATGATGTTAAAATGATTTTGAATGTGAATGGAGTGCTAAGTGACATGTTTGATGATTGTATGGTGTGTGTATTTTTGAAATTAACTTCTCATGTGAAAATAGCATTTTATGTGACGTGGATTTTGATTCAGAACAAATAGGGAAGCACGAATATCTAGGGGGGAGGACGTGTACTGGTATTCAAGTGATTTGGAGTGTTTCGTCCCTTTTTCACCTATAAAATTGATAATGAAAACACTAAATAAACAATTATTATGAATTTGGTGACTATTTGATTTTGGGTATGTTCCCTACTACTGGTTCATGCATGAGAACAAATATTTATTATGGTTACTTTTCCCCAATATATGAGTTACATGTGGCCCATAAATAACTAGTTTCTAAGGGTCTTCCAATGACTAGTGCTCATTGAAATTATGGTATTCATTGTTTTTATATGGTTCATTTTGAAGAATAATTATGTATCATGTTAATTTTATTGATACATTTTCATTCCTAAAAATATTTCCCTTGAAAACTGTTTTCATTTAATGTTGCACCCTTTAGAGAATTGATGCTACCCTGTCTTGTTTATGAAAACTTCTAGGCTTTTTATCTTATGTTTTTTATCTCAGGGAATCCATTTTGTGTCATCCTATTGGGATTATGTTCACGCCCTACCTACACAATTGTTTGTATGTAGACTCAGTAACCATTATCGTATTTATGGAAGAAGAATATTTTGTCGGTGGTATAAGTTGTTAACTTCCATTCATGGTGTGTTATTATAGAGAAGGCTTGGGGATGATAGGCCCTTGTAGTGTGGTGGAACATGTGTACTTTTTTGACTACTTTTGAGTTGTGGAACTCTTGGCCTCTATATAAAACCATGTGTTTTAGTTTTGAATATTTTAATGGATTCTTTGGAATAAATTTTAAGATTTATTTTATTTATGGTTTTAGTTGTTTAATGCATCTAAATTCGGGTAAATAATTTCAGAACACATTTTATGATACTTTTTCACCTGGGGAATCCTATGAGAATCAGAAAATCTCCTTTGGCCATGCCATGAACCGAGTCAGGCATAGGTTTGGATGGTGACCAGATCTGGTTCTTGGCACTACTTTTTCGAGCATGTATGGATCTTTTGAATTCATAGCGATGAAATTCAGTCTAAATAAAAAACCATCATTATTCACGGACATGTTGAATCAGATATTCTATCATGTTCAGGATTTGATTTTGGATGGTATTTTCAATTATATTTTATTATACTCACATTCATAATACTATCATGCAAAACATATTGAAATTGTCATTAGTGCATTGGCCAAACATCATATTTACACCATGATAACCAAATATAGTTTATGTATTCATCAATTTCACTTCTTGGGATATGTTATCTCGTTGGAAAGTGTGTCATTATACCCAAATAATTTTTTATCCTTGGAATCTAGGGAGCGAAATATGAATTTTTTTTGGATTCATTTTTTTTAGATTTACCATGATATTATCATTCATTATACATTAATTCTCAAATTTTAAAGCTCTAATATTTAGGATAACCATGAGATGGGTGGGTTTACATAGTCATATAATTGTGATAGGGGTTTCTAGAATCTAAAGAGAATGTCATCCACAACACCTGTCCACACTTTTTCAATAATAAGTAAGGAATATAAAATTATTTTTGACACGTATAGAGTTGGACTCGAGGAAGTTATGATTATGGAGGTTTTAGTGATTTATTATTTCTCATGATAACTATTATGAGATGAGATAAATTAACATACTCAATATATTTAGTTTCTCTCTTTTGTATAACCTTCAGATTAAATATATTATTTTTTATTAGAGACAGGTTTTTGTTGAAAACTAACAATAAGTTCCTCGGGTAACTATCTTCTCATAATAACCTGATGATTTCAAAGAATAGTTATGTCATTTATCTCAATTCAGTCTAATTGAATTTATCATATACACTAGGAAAAAGAAATTACATTATGAATAATTGAACTATAATTTGAATGTAGCGTAAAAACATTTGTTTTCACGTTCATATTTTTACTCAATCTATATTGAGGAAACTTCATGGTAATCATGAAAATTATATGGTTGTAGGTTTGTAAAAGGTCAAGGGACTGTGTTGTTGACTAGTTCTTTCAAGATGAAATGCAGTTTGGATATGGGAATAAACAAGGGTATGTGACCATAATCTATTTAGATATTTGTGTCAGTGGGTGGTTTTATTTTTATTAACAGATGTTTCATATTTATATTCATTTCAGCTTAATATTACATGGTTTGATATTTTCTGAAGTGTTGGTTCTTTCCTTTACATCCATGTGTTATGTTGTAAAATTTCTACTATTCTACCAACACCGACATTAATTTATATTGTTTAATATCAATGTATTTTAATGTGTTAACATGGGGTATAGTCTCCATACCATATTCATTCTATGCCCACATCTAGTTAGTATGCTATGGCATATAGTGATGACATTCTTGAGGTCCTCTAACTAGACTAATATGGCCAGTTGAAAGTGTTATGTACCATATAATGTTTCATTGAACTTCTAGCTATGAACCCCTCAAATTACTTATTAATTCACTACCAATAGTACTATATATGGAGATCATGATACAGAATTTTCATCCCTCAAAGTATATCCCAAATAGAAGAACCACACTCTATCATCATCTCATCATGAAATCATTTAGGAGCCCTTACTCATTCATTGATAAGAAAAATATCTCTACTACCAAGAGTATATCCTGGTGGTGACTCGCAACCATATATGTTGTTCATCATAACTCGTCCATTTGGATAAGATAACAAATTAATCATGTTTTCGTCCAAAATAATTACTATGATAGATTTATAAATGATATCTACTAATCTATTATACTCATGAACATATTTGTGCATTTCTACAAATATTTATATCATGCAGCAATCATCACAAGACTCTTGCACTACCTCTGTCTTTGCATTTTGGCTCACGACATCAACAATTTCTTTTTCATTTCCATATGTATAAGCTAGGTCCATTTTGAAATATTATTGAAACTCATCCCACCAAATATGAAAAGGTAAATGTCCCATAATGATAATATGTACATGATTATCATTGGGTCTGTTTTTACCAAAAACCATTATCCGAAAAGAATTTTTTGATACTATATCATGAAATGTACTACTATAGATAACATTAGATCATGTTCCATATAATTCCTCTTATGAATTCTAATCTATATGTAGCCATAAGAAACCACTTGACCCCCAGATTCAATATTAATCAAGTATAACTTAGGATTTGTCACAATACATATTACATTCCTTTCCAATCAAAAGTAAGGTGATTATCTGTGTTGATTTCATATTTCTCTTCATATCCTAAATAGAACTACTACATGATTATAAACAATAAAACATTAAGCCATTGATGTTAAACCATGATGCCAGTTCTTTTTTGTTGAAGAGTACTAGGATGAATATTCGATAATTAGTTGTAAACCTATAAATATGATAATAAAATTTCAATCACGGGCCACATCCAAAATAACATTTTAATACACTATTTGTGTACATTGTCACTCCATCCTCTGAGGTTAAATAACCCATGATATTCATTTTTTTAATCTTGAAACTACATTAATTTATCTTTTTGTTAATTCGATTATCTCTCAATTCACTCATTATTATTTCAAATGTTTTTACATGATCGCCTGTACAAGAGGTGTACACTAAAATGTTTTAATCAAAATACCACTAAAGAATGATCAATAAAAGATGAAATACTTGACTCATCTTGTCCATTAATACATCTAATGCATTCTTAAGCCCAAAAAGCATCACCAAGAACTCATACAACAAATAACTACAACTAAAAGTAGTATGAGGTAAATTTAATAGGCTCATAATCAACTGAAAGTACACTGAGCACAAGTCAAAATGACAAAAAGTATATGAACCTCTAAACTTATCGAAGATATATTTGATGCATGTAAATGGAAACCAGTTCATGAGTATCATTGAGTAAAATATTGGAACATCCATTTGTAATCGCAATGTCTCATATGTATCCCTTTTCTTATAAATCATATATCGAAACATTTAACTCATAAATCATTACTAATTATTTCCTATATAATAGAGTAAACTTTTTAATGACTATAGGAACCATCTTGATCATGAACATGATATACCACTCATGTGGTTTGTTATTGAACTACATAGAAAAAACACTCATAAAACATTCTACAACTAGTTGAAATGTGTCTTGCAACATTCCAGAATCATATAGTTAAATAACATCAATATGACTAATGAAAAAACACAATATTAAATAAATTATTCACCTATGACTATATTGATGATCCCACATACCCCACTGATAACTTTTGTAAAACACAGATGTTTTAATGAATTTTCTCCCAAAATATTCTTAATACATCAATAACATGTATTAAATACAATAATACATTTAAATGAATAGTTTGATGACATAAGAATAAAATTACTATCCTATATTATATTTCATGATAGAGATAATAAATATAACTAACTTATGAGAATGACTATTCATGTCATTTACTAACAATTATTTTCGAAAAATATATATCGATTTTATGTTTTGATTTTTTAATATTAAATTGAGTAATTACTATTAGTAAATGAAATTAATGAAATAAATATATCATATTATTTAATAAAATATTTTTTATACTCTTACAATAGATATTTTTGTCATAGGGTATGAATAAACCCTAATTAATGTATAAAGTCCAATATTTTTCTAGATGGTAATTTCCCGCCTTTTAATGATGATGCCCTTTAAAATTAATATTGGATTTATTAATAATTATTATATTAAAACATAAATATTTTCTTTGAAATAGGGATATAAATATTTACTTTTGTTTAATTTTAAATATTTATTTGCTGACTTTATTATTTTGATGAATAGTTAAAATACGTTAAATTTTAATTTTAACGAAATATTTTAATAAAAATAATAAATATGGTTAAATTAGAATAAAAAATGGTTTTAAATTATGAATATAATATGTTATTATATTTCAATATAATTTATTCCATTTTCATTAATATTACATAGAATTACGATATAAAAACATTTCAATCTTTTGTAATGTTTTATATTTTAAAACAACGTTCTCTTTTTTCGAAAACATGAATAATTTTAAATTAATTACTCAAACCTGAATGTTTTTAATTTTTAGAAATGGATACCTTATTTGGAATTATTATTTCTAAAATATGTAAGTAAAATTAATTTTTTGTCATTATGAATAGTAAATTCAGAAATTTTTATTAATACATTAAAAGGGTAAATCAGGTAATTAACGATATGAATACAATTATAAAATTTCCCTAAAACATGAATTAATATCATTAGATGACATTGTTTTGACATAAATCATCTTTTGGTCAATATTGTGAACTTTTTAAGATACCTAGATGATATTTGGACATTTAATTCACGTTATTTAAGAAATTCATATATGACTCCCTCAAATTTTAATCACAAAATCATTTTTATAAAAGTTTATATAGATGATAAATATGATTATAAATAATAATTTTAAATAATTTTTTCCCTTTATCAATGTAATTTATTTTTAATATTAAGAAAGTAAAAAATTACCATAAAGTGTTATGCATTGATGATGAAACAATTATTTTTTTAACGATAATTGAATAAAATATTTTTACTAAAATACTAATAAAAATAAATACACCTGAACACATGAATAAATCTAATTTTTCAAATATATCATGACCATAACCATCCATGGGTCGTGTTAGTGATCATTTGGATCCTTATTAAAGAGATTGTGACAATTATATTATTTTATTTAAATTGTTGCTAAAGGTTCCACATACAAAATATAATAAGTATAGCATTATAAAAACTATATTTTACAGAAGATAAATTTAAGTAAAAATATTTTTATGAAATCTCGTAGATTGATATTCGTCATTTTTTTCTATTTTTTATTTTTTATTCAGAAAAATCTATATTAAATAATTACATAAAATTGATGTTGTAACTATCATATTAAAATATATAATAAATAAATGTCACTAAAATCATAAAATAAATATATTTTGGACTAATTAATATGTAAAATTATTTTTATAGACTTCAATGACCTCATAATAATATAATAAATCAGTTGGATAGATGTTAACATAATGTATTAATATTTATAATAATCAATGAATTGAATAGAATCAAAATTGACAATAATGATTTTTCATCAAAATGATGATTCATTCAATTATTTAAATATCATAATTTTTTTAAAAAAATGTAAAATAATTATTATGTGTCATAAAATATTATAAGGTATTTAATTATGTCCTCATTAACATCAAATAAGTAAATATTATTCCTTTTAATGTTGAATTATTTGTTACAATATTTAATGATTAAATAGAATAACAATTTATTTTTTAAAATGATAAAGATTAAATTAATAAAATAACTTTTCTAAAATAAATATTATGATAATATTAAAACCCTATATTATATCATATTCCAAATTAGGATTCTTTTTATGTTTTTTATGGGGTCTTTTTTTATAAATTAATATTTTTTGGAGATCCCAAAAGTTCCCCTCAACTTAAATATAAAAGGTCACCCCCACCCTCCCTTACTGACTACATGTTGAGCCTTCAATTTCATCCATAACATAACCATTTACCTTATAATAGTCCCTAGTCACATTAGAGAGGTTCTTGTATTCTTTATTGACCAACTTCATTATTCTAATTTTTCATTAAGAGTTGCTTCATTATAAATTAATAAATCATACGAAACTTATACAGTGAGATGTTAATATGATTATGGGACACCAATATTCCACGTAATACCCATCCTATGAAAAATGAAATCACCATGTCTGCGTACATACGACTTACTGTCACCACGCCTTGGTGTAATATGTGTTTCACCACAAAATTACTTGGATTGGTATAACGATTTAAATAACAACTATATATTATTATTATGACATTATATTTGTTATTAAATATTATACACAATTCAATTCAATACCATTCAACCATTATGGGTATGATATCGTCCCTTGTGCATACATATAGTTTTCTATCTCGACGATGTGATGTGATTCATTCTACATGATCTTAATTAAATCATCATTTTGAAAATTTATTGAATAAATAAATATGATATATATAATTTAAGTATTATTTTTAATAATATAAATATGTCATTTGAAGCATACCCAGATCTTATTCAACAAGACAAGCATAAAAAAATGATGCAATCAATACCCAAATAAAAAGTAAAAATGAAATGATATAAAAAATGGATAATAATATGATTATATATGACATAAAAATGACTATGATTCAAAATTAAGTTAATGAAATAATTTATATCATTTTACAAGAGTACGGGATATATATAAAAGAAATCAGACCTAAGAGGTAAAGGTTAATTTTATAATCTCATTATTATCTGGTACTGTAAATATGTAAGTATTTACTTGGGTATATTTAACATCTATGTCTATATTTCATAAATATGTAATATAATTTCAATTATTATAAAAAATTTTAATATAAATTATAACCATTTTGGAATTTTCATTAAACTGTATGATATAAAACATTTTTTCTCATTTGATACGAGGTACTTTTTGACTATTCTGAGAAAATTATAGAGAGAATGTTTTTTAACATATACGGAATGAAAATATTTTTACATATTTTTAACGAATTATTTCCATGAATATTCGTACACATGATTTATTTTTTATTTTCAAAAAAATTATTATGTTAAAAATTTAAATACATTTTTAGAAAAGAAAATGTTTTTTAATAAAAATGTATTTTTTTCCTCCAGAATTAATTTCAACAGTTATATTAAAACTAATTTCATTCCATGATGAAAATATATTATTAATTTATGTTTCAAGATTAATATCCTTAGTATTCCTATTATATTTTATTATTATGGAATTTTATATAAGAAGTCCATTTGTTTTACACATATTATGTTATGGTGGAATGATTTTTAGATAAACCCATTTCATTCCATTGGTTATGTTGAATAAATTAAATTATTTTGGAACACATAAGAATTAATTAATTAAAAGATTATTGGATCAAATATATCCCTCCAATTCATTGGGTAAAAATTTATATCTCATGATATTTACATGGTTGGAAAACGAAATGATCTCTGTACAGCAATACACGGTTGGACCGTATAGTGAACTATGTTTGGTAATGGAATTTGTCCACTATGATGGTCTTGGAATTGATACTTGGATAATAAGAAATTATTTCATATTCTTATGTTTATATCATCAAAATTTATGTCTAATGTTTTGACTTATGTGATTATCGACATTAATTCTTATTATCATTTTTAATTTATCTCATGGCATGATTCCACAATATTTCATATACAAAATAAGATTCTAAAATGTTGCAATCGTAGGTATTAGGATTATAATAAGATTGGTATATCCCTTTTCTACCCATACTATGCTTTTTATCTCACTCTTTAATATATTTCTTTTCCCATGGTTATAAAGTAGGCTATTATGTAAGATATGTCCAATGTGGTCTACTTATGAAAAAATAAGCGTGAGATAATGAATATATCTTATGAATATGTTGTTTATGTCTCATTATTTCTAATAAAATTATACCTATACAGTCCTGTCATGGCTTTGTTATATTTTTTAATGTTAATTTTTCATCTTCGAAGTAATATCAATGTATGTAATGATTGGTTTGTCATATTTTGTATCATAGGAATGGTATAATTATCATTTTAAAATAAGAATGGAAAAAACATAGTAAGGACCCAAATGATATATCAATTTTGAGCGTACAATACTAGAGTTTTAGAGATGATGATGAATAATCTTGGATAAAAACTAAAGTATCCTAAGTTTAAATTTTATTATTGATTATGTTGTTTTCCCATTATGATTAGTGTGGGAAAAAATATTTTTTTGAGTTTTAGTTAATTGATGGAACCCTAATGAACGATGTTATTGTAGAATGTCATTGGATATGGAATGATTTTCCTTCAGGGGGAAAAAATTTGGGCATGGAATTAAAAATCAGGTAGTTATGATCACACAAATTACATAAGATATGAATCTTACAAGACATAAAAATAAGAAAAGGAGGGATCAACATTCTATTGAGTCATTCAAAAAGAACATTCCACCATTTTTAGTTTGTATTCTAGACAATTTGTGGCTGAACAATGTATCTGTTTCATTGAATAACATAATTTCAGTTCTACAATTTTCAGAACATGATAAATTCATCTTAGCAGTATATCATTTTTAAGGTATAGATTATTAATGTTGGAACCTTATCAAGAATAAAATTAAAAGACATGAATTTTAATCCATGGAATGGGATGTGATCAAAAAGTTATTTTTCAATAAGTACATTCCTCTTATTCTTCGAACAATGATAGAGAAGGAGTTCCATGAGGTTATATAAAAGAACATTGAATTTATTGGTATTTACGAAGAACATTTTATATGAAATTGAAGTGATAATTATGGAATTATTATCTAACCTGATAGTAAAATTGATCGACTCTTTAGTGGCTAAAATCCAAGCATCCAAAAGGCATTATTCATAAGCAACATCAATAGCTATGAAAAAAGTTTTTGAAGTGATCTCAAGGTTCAAATGGATATTGGAGTAACCCATCGGTCCTATTGGTTTGATAAGATATTTAAAATAGAAATAAAAGGAAAATATAAATAAGTCAAATGAATGAAAATAAGTTTTCCCTTAATTTCAAACTGTGGAAATAAATATGGATGAAATTTTCATAAAGGGGGTAGTAAATGTTTTATGTACAAAAAATAATTTCATAGAGCAGTTGAATGTCGAAGTGATATGAAAAATATGAATAATTGTGAAAATATATAAAAGGATAAAAAAATTACCCTCCAACACATCAATGTTACATGTTAATGTAAATTAAGAATTATGTTAACCAATACCCTAATCCAAAAGTTATTGATAATAATCAACGTTAGAAAAATCTTAAGGCCAAAGACAAAGTAAGGTCACATGCGATCACTATCAGTGATGTGGAATACAATAATGATTTTTGAAAGGTGCACATAACATCCACATTAATGTATAAAATAGTTTAATTTATTATTGATACACCCACTATTTTATTTAAAAAAATTTATAAGGGTTTGTCGTATTACCAAAACAATTACATGATGAGTTATCTTTGACAACTCCTAATGGGACACCAGTCTTATCTATGGTTAATAATTTTTCTATGGTTGATGTTTATGGAAATGTGCTTCCTAAAAAACATTTGATCCTTTATATAGTATATTTTTTTTGATTCTTGGAAATGATTTTATTTCTCAGCATGGATATTATATCAATTTAAATGGATGGGAAGTCACATTTCATATTCTAGATCAATATATGATAATCTATCAATGCAAGGATGAATATGAACTTCTAGTGGAAACCTCTAGAATATTATGGATCCTGATCCCAATAAATGAATGTTATATATCTCAAATGGTTGGAATGAAACATAAAATTAATAATACACCCCTTGTACGATATTTTGATGATGTATTTCTTAATTAATTCCCATGTCTTCCCCAAATCATGATGTTGCGTTTTCAATAGATCTCATACAGGGTGCTATTCATATTTCAAATACAGAATAGAGAATATCCCCAATTTATTGGTAAAAATTGAAGAAGAAACTCCATGATAATCATAACAAGGGATTTATACACTCTAATGTGTTACCTCTGTATGAACATGTTTTGTTTTTGTAGAAATGTATTGGAACACGTAGAATCGTCATTTATTATTGAGAATGTAAGATTATCACTATGGGGGAAAAATATACTCTTTGCCACATTGATGACATCTTCCACCAACTATGTTGATCTAAACAGTTATTGAAGATTTATATTTATTAAGGATAACATCAATTAAGGGTTAATAAGGTAGATATGCAAAAGACAACATTCCGTACATGGTATATACACTCTAAATTTATAGTGATCCATTTCTGTCTTACAAATGCCCCTACTAACTTCATCTATCTAATGAAATGAGTCATTATACACTATATTGATCAGTTCGTAGTAGTCAATATAGATATGATTCTTATATATTTAAAAATCAATAAAGAACATGAAGATCACTTGAGAATTGTACGGAAGACCCTGAAAAAGGAAAAAAATTATGAAATATTTACCAACTATGAATTCTGGAATCCTAAAGTTTCTATTGTGGGTAACATAATCTCAAATGAGGGTGTATCTATGGATCTAACAATAATTGTAGTTGTTCAATGTTGGTTGAGACCAACAATGATAACTGAGATCCAAATGTTTCCTGGTTTTTCTGGATATTATCGACATTTTTGGAATGATTTATCATTGTTATCTAATCCACTAACCATGTTTATATGAAAATGAATCATGTTCATGTGGATGGAGTAATGTGAATATAATTTCAATAATCACAATAGATTGTTATCCAGTGCAGCTGTGAACACACTACCATGTAGTGGAGAACGGTTTGTGATCTACAATGATGAATCAAAAAATGAGTTGGGATGTGTTCTAATGAAAAATAATATGGTGATAGTATATACCTCATGAAATTTTAAAATATATGGGCAAAATTACCCAACTCTTGATTTTTTGTTAGCTACATTAATCACATAAATAATGATACGAAGTCAATATCTTTTTGGTGAATGTTTTGATATTTAAATTAACCATAAATGTTTACGGTATATTTTTACAAAAAAGGAGTTGAATATGCACAAAATATGATGGAAGGAGTTGATTATAGATTACAATTGGTAAAAACATTTCCAACCAAGGATATAGAACATGGTGGAGTATGATTCAGTCTGAAGGACTATGCTAGGATATCCATGATGAGGATCACAAAAGATCTAATATCAATAGAATTTCAAAGGATAGATCATGAAATTTAAAAGGAAGGGAAAAATATTATCTTTAATAATTGAATGTTAAACCAGATATAAAAGTGGATATTATGGAAGAAAAGATTGAAGATTTAGAGAAACATATGAAGGTGAGAAATGATAATGGATTCAGACTTGATTAGGATGTAATAATAAGGTTTATAAATTGGCTTTGTATTCCACCCATACCAAAATTAACGAAGCATTCATTGGATTATGACCATATTTCATTATTCTCTATTCTACACAGAAGCACAGAGATTTATAGGGTCCTAAAAGAGTATTTCTAGTGGGATGAAAAAAAGTGTATCTGAATATGTCTCTTAGTGCTTGGTTTGTCAGCATTTTAAGGCTAATTGATATAAGTCTAAGGGGATTTTATAACCATTACCCTTACAAGAATGATAATTAGAAAACATCACTATGGACTTTACCACTGAACTTCCCAAAAAATATATAGTACATTATGCTTTATAGGTTATTGTTGATCTCAATAAGAAGTCAGCAAACATTATTCCTATTACAAAGGATTTATCTCTTTCACAACATTCAAGGATATATGCAAAATATATGGTAAGATTACATGAAAAAACACTTCCAACTATATCTAATTAGGATTCAAGGATTACCGTGACATTCTGGTAGGACAATTCATACCATAAAAGACATCATGATATATTTCTTTATAGATTTTAATAGTTTTTAGTATCCACACCTACAATTGTTGGAATTTTATTATAACAATAGCTTTCACTCTAGTATTAAGATGGATCTTTATGAAGTGCTATATTGAAATAAGTGAATGAATAAAACATGATGGTATGAAGATGGGGAAAGAAATATATTAGGACATTATATTTTTAATGAAATATTTATAAAAGGTCTGATATCTTCTAAAAACCCAAAAGAGCATCTCAGCGTCAACAAAAAAGTTATACTGATAACTGAAAAAAGACCTAGATTTTAAAGTGGGTTACAAGGTGTATATATGAATCTTTCTCATGATAATAGTGATGAAATTTTGATATAAGAGAATGTTGAGCCCTAGGTATATCAGTCCTCATGAAATTCTGGAACGTATTGGGTATGTAACATACCAATTGGCACTTCCACCAAATCTCCCTCAATTTCATGATGTTTTCCATGCATCTCTCGTGAGAATGTACATAAATGATCCACCCCATGTACAAAACTCATTAGTTGTACCACTGGAGAACTATATTTCTTATTAATAAAAACTAAAAGAGATTCTAGATCGTAGTGAAAAATGTTTTGCGAATTAAGACATATAACACCCCAAGCTTCCACAGAAAGATTCTCTTTGAATAATACAGTAGTGTGTGGGGTATGCAACATAGAGTTCTAACACACAAAAAACAATAAAAATAATTGTTATATATAGTAATATTGACTTTTTGAACTTTTATAAATTTTTTCTTTCAAACTTTCCTTTATTTTTGGATTCAGAATATCGAAATTATCTTAGGGTGATTTTTTAGTATTTTTCTAAAAACATTCAATTTTTTATGAATAGTGAAGAACAATGAGTTATAGTTTAAAACCAAATTATTATTTAAATAATAAATTATTCTATTTAAATTTATTTTATGTCAAATAAGATACATAATACCTATATATTTGTAATGTCATTCGTTGGAGTCAATTTGTAAAAATATTAGATATATAAATGTTTTTTGAACTTCTCACGGTATTTTACCCATCTCCTAGGTGCATTTGAAAATTTACATAAAACATAATTTTACCACTTCTATGAGTTGAATTTCAAAAATAATAGAGACATGATTAATATTAAGGAGTAAAATGTAATTAAATAAGATAAAAATAATTTTTTTTGCGAATAGTAACTTTTAACATTTATTTACCACGGTTAAAAGTAAATAGGGTAATTAAAGGTAAATATGATATTATTATTACCTAAAACAGGTTTTAATTCTATTTTATAAGAGTTATTCAACCAAAAAAAAATTATGAATAAAATATGATCCTTTAGGTCAACTTGGATTAGATTAGGACATTTATTATTATTAAATTCAAAGAAGAGTTAAAAGTATTAAATTCAAAATTTAATTACTAAACCATTCTTAATATAGGGTTATAAATAAGTTAAATTAGAATATAAATATTCATTAGAAAGCTAAAAATATTTCCTATGTGATGGTATTTTATTTATAATTTTTATACATTAAATAATAAAAAAATTTTATGACACAATGATGACGCAGTAATGACATAATTAATACAATTTTAAAATAATTGATATTATAAATATCCAAATGAATGTAATTTGAGCCTTTTTATGAATTACACTAATTTTCTTGGTTAATATGACACATTGAGGTTTGTTTGATGAATTGTTTTCAAGTATGAATGATGTTATAAATTTTATAAAAACAAAATACCAAATAGTGTCAAAATTGACATAAAAGAGTTTTTAAAACAAATATTTTATTATAAATTGATTGTCACGACCCGACCCAAAGGGGCTCGAGCCGCGACTCCCCAAGCCCGCCTCCAGTAGGCCAGGGGCTGGCGACTAGCGCTGAGTAGGCTATCACACACATGGGAGGCATTAGGCTAAGATACTTGTACACACGCACCCAGAAACACCTCCATGAAAGAGTGCAGAGATATAGAAAACTGGAAAGTAAATGCATGCATACAATCTATCCCAAACCAGAGTGTAACAAAAAAAGTACAAAAGGGAAAAATAGGGCCCACCAAAAGAAAACTACAAAGCGCGTCCAACCTACTCTGAAGAAGGGGGATGCTGCCACAAACACCACCAGAAAGCTCCCTCGGCATCGCACCGACAAACACCCCGGTCAGTCTCGCTCACTCAGCTCCGCCTACTCCAGGTCCTCCTGGGACTCCGTCGAAACGCCTGTGGTCTGCACAAGACACAAACATGTGCGGGAAAAGCCTGTGTAGGGGTGAGTATAAACATACTCTGTCGGCACCCCAAAATCCCAAAACCAAAGAGAGAAACTGGAAGGAAACAATCTGCTCATCCCAGCTAGAGGGAACTCAGAAGAGAGAGAAACTCCATCTCATGACCATCCTCGGCTAAAAACAACTAGTCAGATCAGTTCAGGTGTATGCCAATACATACACTATGAACAATCCAGATATACCCAGCTCACGCACCAAGCCACAAGAGGTACCGACATCATCACCAGCAACATCCCACAACCAGGAGAGTACACCACACGAACACTGTCATCCCAGATGACACTCATTTTATAGATACACTCCACCAGTTTTCTCACAAACCACTCAGATGCTCACCCGATAGATCATGCTCGTCTGATAGCATCACAGAGGAAGACTCGCTGAAACAACATAACCACCAAACTCCTCGGATAGGGGATCACTCCTAGGGTCCGCTAGGGGATAACAGAACCCACTTTGGTATACGAAGCTTAGAGACAAGGGATCAATCCCAGGGTCCGCTGGGGGATACCACAACCCGATTTGGCATACATAGTTCTCACAGATAGAGGATCACACCGAGGTTCCGCTGGGGGATACCACAACCCGATCTGGCACTCGAGAGAAGCACGACACTCATATAGAGGATCATCTCCCATATAAATGTGGTCACGATGATACCGGAACCCTATCTGGTATAACTCACGAAGTAGGGGATAGAACTGACGACGCCGCAACCCTACTAAAACCAAGCGCTCAGTAGGGGATCTCAAAACCAATGATAGCGCAACCCTACTATACACCTCATGTTGAGTAGGGGATCATATACCCGACGATGACACAACCCTATTGAGTATGGCCCACCGCGTAGGGGATCATAATCCAGATGATGCCACAACCCTACAGGGTTAACCGGCTAGATAGGGGATCACCGCCCGTGAATAACCTGTCACAGCGATACCAAGAACCTGATATAGGGAAAAGATGCTAGAGGATCTCGCTCCGGGCCCACCGGAGGGATGCCACAACTCTAACAGTTAACATCCCATCGAGAGGATCACAAACCTATTCGAAGGTTGTGATTCCACACAAACCCTCGTGGGAACGAACCAAGGGAGTACCCTCAACCACTGCTGGTCCAAAACGTCGCCAACCCGAACAACCCACAACAACGCCACATTGCGCACCTCCAAGGCCAATACCGAGGCCACCATCGTGATCTACGTGGAAAAACACGCAGGATAGGCTGCTTACTCGCCCGAAACGAAACACCGGTAAAAAAGTCACTATTCACCATTGTTAGCCCATGCGGGGCCCACACAACGATCCCAAAACCTATCGAGCAGACCATACCACGACGATCCCCTCAGAAAAACCAGCGGAATCGACTACTCGCTCGACCGAAACGGACACCCGGTGAAAATGGTACTATTCACCGAAGCCAGCTCGGATGGGGCCCACGCCTCGATTCCGAGACACATCGAACGGATCACACCATTGCGATCCTCTTAGAAAAACACATAGGATCGACTAATCATCCTCCAAAATCGGACTCCTGGTGCGAAAGATGTGTTTCTCCGCAAACGCCAAAACCCGGCCTCGTGGGGCCCATTCCCCGTTCTCAGTCCAAACACCCGAAAACCATCTCAAAATGTCCTTCGTACCATCAGGGTCTCAACGCCACTGATGGCACGTCATTCGGACGCTCCGGGTAGAAGTTACAATGGCCCGAAGTCGTAAAATAATAAAATAATATTATTTTATACGATGTTTCTAGCTCCCGGGCCACGATCCCAAACCTTCAAACCCTCAAAACCACACCGGAGGGTTTGCGTCATCGTCAGGGTCGCGTCGCCGCTAACGTCACGCGAATCCGACTCACAGATTGCAAGATACAGGGGTTTAAAGACCCCCGTATGACAAAAAGAGGCCGGCCGGCGGCCCTCCGCCGCGCGGCGCACAGCGCCGCCGCGCTTTGCCTGCCCGCCGCCGCACTGGGCGGCCGACAAGCGTGGCTCCGCCGCGCCGGCGGACCTTCCGCGGACCACCGGGGGCACCCCGGGGGTCCGTTTTGTGATACGGAAGCACCGGTGCGACCCTCGGGATGTGATCTTCCCTGCAACGACCTCAAAACGAATCAATTCGCAGAAAAAATGGGATTGGGGGATTAGAACGCAAACCGCCTACCTCGCGGGCGAAACGCCGAAGCTTCAGGTGCAGATCGACGCCGACGACGCCCTGAAGCTAGATCTGCTGGCGAACAGCATGGAAAATGGACGATCGGAGCTAGAATCAGCGAAGAAACGAAGGTCGGAAGGGGGGGGGGGGTGTCGCCGCCTGTGCGTGAGGGAGGAGGGAGGTAAGTAGAAGATATTTCTTTTTTTAAACAAAAATATCTCCTATCTCTGGCTCCCGAATCGCCTCCGCCCATTGTAGACATAGGTAAGGTCACCACTAGGGTAAACCCGCCATTTTGAACACAACGGCGGACTCAGATTTTCTATCTGAGACTCTGTTCAGAAGTTATTCGATCCAACGATCAGACACTAACTTCTCCATTTAATTACGAAAACACCCTTGGTTACGTTTCTCACCGCAGGCCCGCGCCAGCAATGTTTACACCTCGCCTAGGGTAAAAGGCTTGTTCCGGATGCAACCGTGCCCTCAGATTCTAGTTCTGAGTTACCTTTTAGGAGATATCACACCCCCTCCATGTGCATAGTATAAAACTACTTAATTTTTTTATAAAATTAATTTCAGGCACACCGGGCCTCAGAATCTCACATTGTCTTCGTGACTAGCTCCGGAATGATTTATTGAAATATCCCAAAGTCTAACAAGGAAAAAAACCCGAGTAGCTACATCCTCCCCCCTTAGAACCTTTTCCCCCCAAAAAGTTCTAAGCTCAAGGGAAGCGAATGGACTCTCAACTGGGTCTCCCACACCACCGGGTGCACCAACAAACACCCCTGCCCGAACGCATAAGTCAGAGAGACACATCCACCACACCTCGATACTATCCACTTTGGGCGGCACTGACTTTCCCGCACAGTTTTAATCGCGTCACAAAAACGCGTCTCGGTGGGGGAAGGATCCCACTACCTCACGCATTCGAAGCATGACGAACAACACCCACATAGTGTCTTACCAACGCCCTGAAAAAAACTTGAGAAAGAAACAAAAAAGAAGGGTACCACTAAACAACCTCTATCAAACTACTGTAGAAAGTATAAAAGACACAAGGTGTACCTCTATCCATCTGCAGAGCCTCTAGGTCAACAGCTTCCAGGGCATGCAGTTGTCCTCGCCCTCGGCCACCAGCTCCCTGAGCTTGGCGTAGACAACCTAGGGGTGGGGGTGGTGGCAACTGGTACCGCCTACCACCACCTCCCGTGGCACCCACTCCGCCGCCACGTCCACCGCCCTGTGGACCTCTTTGCTCGAGACGCTGTCTCTACCAAGGCGGTCCATCGACCGGCTCCCTCTCAGCAGCACGTCGGGTCGGAAAATCTCTTGAAGGATGCCCCCGACCGTCGCAAACATAACAACACCTCTCCTGCGGCTGACCAAAGCTGGCCTATGAGCCATGTGTTCCCTGAGGCTCAGATCCTACATCCTGGGGTCACCTCCTGAATCGTCGGCCACGTCCAGACCCCTGAGTCTGTCGTCGGCTACCAGATGCCGATCAGACTGACAAAGTATCACCCCTCGAGTGCCCGACACTAACAGGCAAGATATGATCAGCTAGAAATCTCTCCACCACCAAATCTCACTCCAACCCTCCAGCATAGGTGGGTAGGCACAAGGAAACCACACCTTCTTGGATGTATCTGAGTAGGTCCTGCTCGATGGTCCGAGCCCTAAAGAACGGGTCTTGAACCATATCCAGGGACTAGCACGATAGGTTCGTAAACCTCGCTGAGTACTCCAACATGGTCATTCCCTCCCGTCGAAGCTATAGAAGATCCAAAATCTGCACTGACCTTAGCATCACGGAATAGAACTCCCCCCCTAAAGAGCCACTCAAACTCTGCCCACGTGAGCGTCTCCTCATCATGGGACTGCGTCACCAAACTCAACCATCTCCCGACATAACCATGCAGAAGGCTCGCTGTTAGGACCACCATCTAATCTGGAGGTCTCCTCGCTAGGAGGAAAACTCGGGTGACAGCCTTAAGCCAGTCATCAGCTGTCCGGGGGTCTGGATCACACCGGAACCTCAGAGGTCACTGCCTCTAGAACTCGTGCAGTGCAATCAGCCTGTGCGCAACCTCGTCCTGCACTGCTGGCACAACCAGCTGCTCGACAGGTGGTTGCTCAACTGGTGGACCACGTGGAGGTCCAGCCTCAGAACCTGCGCCCTGGTCCACATCCTCTTCACGGGGCAGATCGTCACCACAATCCTACTGCGGAACCCTCGCTGTCTGTCGTCATGGAGGCATCCTAAAATACATTCAAGACGCACCACAGTCAAAGAGTATATCTGGAGAGATGACCCAAGAAGGACAGAGAAAACCCAAAAACCCAGTCCTATATGATGCATGTACCGTTATGTCCCCGTGACCAGTTTAAAAATGTCCCGAGTAGAAAGGTAGGTTATCAGAGTCCTGGTGTGTGGATACGTCGGCCGCCGCACCAACACTGGAGTCCCTTGCCTGAAATCCGAACTTGAAACATCCTAACACTGCCGTTATGCAACCCAAACCAAACTCACATCTATCCCAGCTACGCTCGGAGATCCCAAAGGTGGAACCTCCTTTGATACCACTCTATCATGACCCAACCCAATGGGGCTCGAGCTGCGACTCCCCAAGCCCACCTCCAGTAGGCCAGGGTATGGTGACTAGTGCCAAGTAGGCTATTACACACATGGGAGGCATTAGCCTAAGGTACCTGTACACACGCACCCACAAACACCTATATGAAACAATGCAGAGATATAGAAAACTGAAAAGTAAATGCATGCATACAATCTATCCCAAACCAGAGTGCAACAGAAAATGTACATAATGGAAAAACAGGGCCCACCAAAAGAAGACTACAAAGCGCGTCCAACCTGCTCTGAAGAAGCGGGACACTGCCACAAACACCGCCGGAAAGCACCATCGGCACCGCACTAGGAAACACCCCGGTCAGTCTCTCTCACTCTGCTCTGCCTGCTCCGGGTCCTCCTGGGACTCCGTCGAAAGGCCTGTGGTCTGTAGAAGACACAAACATGTGCGGGCAAAGCCCGTGTAGTGGTGTGTACAAACATACTCAGTAGGCACCCCAAAAACCCAAAACCAAAGAGAGAAACTAGAAGGAAACAGTCCGCTTATCCCAGCCAGAGGGAACCCAGACGAGAGAGAAACTTCATCTCGTGACCATCCTCAGCTAAACACAACTATTCAGCTCAGTTCAGGTGTATGACCATACATACACAATGAACAATCCAGATATACCCAGCTCACGCACCAAGCCACAAAAGGTACCGACCTCATCACCAGAAACTATCCACAACCAGAATAGTACACCACACGAACACTATGATCCCATATGACACTCATCCGAGAGATACACTCCACCAGGTTTCTCACAAACCTCTCAGACGCTTACCCGAGAGATCATGCTCGTCGGATAGCATCACTGAGGAAACCTCACCGAAACAACATAACCACTAAACTCCTCAGATAGGGGATCGCTCCCAGGGTTTTCTAGGGGATACCCGAACCCACTCTGGTATAAGAAGCTCACAGATAGGGGCTCACTCCTAGGGTCCGATGGGTGATACCACGACCCGATTTGGCATACGTAGTTCTCACAGATAGGGGATCACTCCCAGGATCCGCTAGGGGATACCGCAACCCGATATGGCGCTCGACAGAAGCATGACACTCAGATAGAGGATAATATCCCTTATAAACATGGTCACGACGATACCGTAACCCAATCTAGTATAACTCGCGATGTAGGGGATCGAACTGATGATGCTGCATCCCTACAGAAACCGCGCACTGAGTAGGGGATCACATAACCAACGATATTGCAACCCTACTATACACCTCATTATTAGTAGGGGAACGTATACCGGACGATGCCACAACCCTACTGAGTACGGACCACCGCGTAGGGGATCATAATCTCGATGATTCCACAACCCTACGGTGTTAACCAACAAGATATGGGAACGCTGCCCGTGAATAAGCGGTCACAGCGATACCAAGAACCCGATCTTGGGAAAAGATGCTAGAGGATCCCGCTCCGGGCCCACCGGAGGGATGCCACAACTCTAACAGTTATCATCCCATCGAGAGGATCACAAACCTATATGAAGGTTATGATGCCACACGAACCCTCGTGGGAACGATCAAAGGGAGTACCCTCAACCACTGCTGGTCCAAAACATCGCCAACCCGAGCAACCCGTGACAACGCCACACTGCACACCTTCAAGGCCAATACTGAGGCCACCATCCCGATCTACGCGGAAAAACATGCAGGATAGGCTGCTTACTCACCCGAAATAGAGCACCGGTGAAAAATGCACTATTCACAAATGCTAGCCCGTGCAGGGCCCACAAAACAATCCCAAAACCCATCGAGCGGACCAAACCATGACGATCCCCTCGAAAAAATAAGCGGAATTGACTACTCGCTTGACCAAAATGGACACCCGGTGAAAATGGTATTATTCACCGAAGCCAGCTCGGGTGGGGCCCACACCTCGATTCCGAGACTCATCGAATGGATCACACCATTGGGATCCTCTCGTAAAAACACATAGGATCGACTAATCATCTGCTAAAATCGGACTCATGGTGCGAAATATGCGTTTCTCCACAAACGCCAAAACCCGGCCTTGTGGGGCCCACACCCCATTTTCAGTCCAAACACCCGGAAACCATCTCAATAAGTCCTCTGTACCATCAGGGTCTCAACGCCACTGACGACACGTCATTCAGACACTCCGGGTAGAATTTACAACGGCCCAAAGTCGTAAAATAATAAAATAATATTATTTTATACGACGTTTCTAGCTCCCGGAACACGATCCCGAACCTTCAAACACTTGAACCCACACCGAAGGGTTCGCCTTGTCGTCAAGGTCGCGCCGTATCAAACGGCACGTGAATCCGACTCCCGGATTTCAAGATACACGAGTTTAAAGACACCCATATGACAAAAAGAGGCCGGACCGGCCTCGACCGGCCGGGACCGGCCGGCGTCCCTCTATCGTGCGGCGCACAACGCCACCGCACTTTGCCGGCGCACGGGGCGGTCGACAGACGCGGCTCTGCCGCGGTCCGCAGTGGGCCACCGGGCGCCGCCGGTCCCGGCGTCGCCGCGCCAGTGCCGCGCCGGCGGGCCTTCCGCGGACCGCCGGGGGCACCCCGGTGGTACGTTTTGCGATCCGGAAGCACCGGTGCGACCCTCGGAATGTTATCTTCCCTAAAATGTCCTCAAAATGAAGCAATTCGCAGAAAAATGGGATCGGGGGATTAAAATGAAAACCGCCTACCTCGTGGGCGAAATGCCGAAGCTCTGGGTGCAGATCGACACCGGTGATGCCCTGAAGATAGATCCGCTGACGAACGGCGAAGAAAACGGAAGATCGGAGCTCGAATCGGCGAAGAAATGGAGGTCGGAAGGGGGGGTGTCACCACCTACGCATGAGGGAGGAGGGAGGTAAGAAGGAGGGGATATTTCTTTTTTTTAAACAAAAATATCTCCTATCTCCGGCTCCCGACTCGCCTCCGTCCGATGCCCGATGCAGACAATGGTAAGGTCACCCCTAGAGTAAACACGCCGTTCTGAATGCAATGGAGGACTCAGATTTTTAATCCGAGACTCCGTTCAAAAGTTATTCGAGCTGACGCTCTCACTCTAACTTCTCCATTTAATTACGAAAACGCCATTGGTGGCGTTTCTCACCGCAGGCCCGCGCCAGTAAAGTTTACACCTCGCCTAGGGTAAATGGCATGTCCAGATGCAACCATGACCTCAGATTCTCATTCTATGCTACTGTTTAGGAGATATCACACCCCCTCCACGTGCATAGTATAAAATACATAATATTTTTATAAAATTAATTCCGGGCACACCGGGCCTCAGAATCGCACGCCGTCTTCGCGACTAGCTCCGGAATGATTCATAGAAATATCCTAAAGTCTAACAGGGCCAAAAACCCAAGTCTCTACATTGATATTATATTCCTTAAAATTGAAGCATCGACCAAAAGACTTATGTAATGATATTTGTATAATTAATGAACCCGTAGTGGTTCTCTTGAAAGTATATAGTTTCTTTATTATCCATAAAATATAAAAATACAAAAATACATGGTAAATGTCAAACTATTTAACTAAGAGTTAAATCTAAATGATTAGGTTAATATAGTGACCAAAACCTATCTAAAACCTATTGGTTGAGAATTTTCAAACCATAAACTCCTTTTAATTTACATAATTTAATTTTTATCCATTATAAACCAAAAATGATTTTATTAAATAATAATACTTCTAGCTTTTCCTAAGGTTCCCCTTACACCTCTTATAAAAGGGCACTCACCCTTCTCTCTAATTCACACCGTCAATGCCATTTTTCTCACCCAAAACCTTC
Organism: Viscum album; assembly: GCA_963277665.1. NCBI lineage: Eukaryota > Viridiplantae > Streptophyta > Magnoliopsida > Santalales > Viscaceae > Viscum > Viscum album. The sequence continues at coordinate 295,552,495 of OY728137.1, read as the reverse complement.
CCAAATACCATCTAAAATGTCCTCCCTTCATCATAGAGGCCTTACTTTAGTCACAAATCCATTCTATGGTTCCCTTTTGATCAAATAAAAAGGAAGAACCTCAAGAAGAGGTAAATATTTCATCACCTCTTTCAAGTTCCTTTCTTTTTCAAATTCCTCTTTCATTGTTGTTTAAATTATAAAATAATAACTCTAGTATATTTTATACACTGTGATTTTATAATAAGTATGGTACAACCATATTCAGAATTCTATACATCCTTTTAATGAAATTTCACCATACGTGCATACTTACAGCTTACCGTCTCCACGTCGTGGTGTAATTGTTATTCCATACATTATTATTTGGATGGGTATAATAATGATGTGTAATTGATGTAAATAATAAATATAAAATGATAATGATTCTGTATATATGATATACCATCCAATTATATATTATTTTAATATCAAAATAATGATATTGTTTCTCGTGCATACGTACGGATTACCGTCTCCACAAACACGATGAGATTCATTCCCCATCGTATCCATTCAAGACTAATTTTTTAGATGATTAAAGATAATGTATAAGTACTTATTATCATTCTGAATATAAATAAGATACATCCTATCCATAACAAACATTATTTATTTAACAAATCATATAATGGAAAATGAATTAGTTAACACCCGAAACAACAATAATACTAAGATATTATTAACAAAGCAATGTTAAAAGATCATATGTGATATAATATTAATATATATTATTCTTTTATAATTTATTACAATTATTTCACCATTATACAGTTGGTTAACCTACACTCGACCATGGAAAAGTAGAAGGTAAGGGTTAATTTTCACAATCTCTTTATTATCCGAGGTTGTTTTTACGTAAGTATCTACTGGGACATCTTTATCATCCACATCCATGTTTCTTAAAAATGTATTCCAAAACATTTTTAATATTTACTGGAATATTAGTTAAAGTCATTTATTCCCTTATTTATTCTTTTATGTTTTTAAAGGAATCTTTCATTCATTTTCCAAAGAAGGTACTTTATGAACTTTTCGAAAAAAATAAGGTAAGAATGTTTTTTTACTTATACGGCAGGTGCGACTATTTTCCCACATTATGACATCATCGAATCTTCCCTTATAAGATTATAAAAATATTTTCAAAATAAATTTTTTCTTTATAATTATGTGTCTCTTAAATTATTTCAAAATAAAAAGATATATTTCTCTAAAAAAGGTGTTGATTTCATCTATGTCAACATCCTTTGATGGATTTAAAGTTTATTTGAAGTTGATTTATAATGATACAAAACATCTATTTTGTATTAATGGTTTTGTGATATTTTTGGTTGTGGATGTGATATTTTAATACAATTCATGGTTTATGGATAAAGTATTTCCATTTCCTATGCTCCTCTTAATATGAATGTTTATGTTATGTTTAAACCTTTTCCTATGAGAAATGAATTGGACATAGTACGTTACGGGTGGAGCCCATTTTCGCACCTTGATGCATCAGTAGGTCTCATGAAAAACACTAGTGTCTTAGCACAATTCCTTGACAAAATCTTATTTTTATTCTTGGCACAAGGCCTTGACTATGTGGTTATGAATGTCTGGCATTATTCATTCCTTCATTATAAAAGTGGCAACGAATATTGCATTGATTATTTGACTAGTATAATATCCATGTGAGTAAGTAAATTGCATATTTTGATTTATATTTTTCATATTATGATGAATTTTATGTTGAAAAGGCTTTTGTTTTAGTTATATACATTACCTAAAATGTTTATGCTTATTTATGAATGTTTCCACTATATTGTTTTCATTACTAAGAATCTGAGCTCACCCCTTTTTGTGATTTATTTTTCCCAGTATATGAAGATGTATATTATATATGACCTGCAGGGATAGTCTATGGGATCTCACTATTGTCTATGGAAACAATGTTGTTGTAGTTTTCCATTTTATGATGTAATGTAAAACTTATAAATGTATCTAGTACTTCCAAGGCTACTAAACTAATCAGTCTTTCGAGCGATGATATTTTTGTGATCATGCCAATGTTATGTAATAATGAACCAACTCTGGGTAACTAGTGTCAGGGCATTACAATTGGTATCTGAGGAAGTTTAGTACAAACCATGGATTCTAGATTTAGATAAACAATGATTAGAGCATGTAGCCCTAAGTTAGTCTTTGAGGATTAGTATAGAATAACTTCGTAAAATTTAGGTATTGAAGAGAATTTGTGAGTTTTCCGAGCAATAAATCCTTGTTTGGATATGAGATGGTAGAGGCAGATCTAGAACATATGTATCCTAGGGTAAAACTCAAAAACACCGCTTTGAGCTAGACTCAAATGGGAACTGGTGCACGACAACGGGCCTTGCTGCACTATTAGTTACGGCACTCCCAGGGGATATGCTTAAGTTAATTCTCATTTTATTTAACAACCATTATGACTGGTTTATGAGTATATACTTCCTCAAAGAAAACATTTCTATGATTATGGATTATATCCATGAGCTTTTTAATTTTTGATAAGTGTTTTACACATTTATAATTATGTATTTAGATTCATAAACTAATAAAGTTTATGCAATTTTTTAGAAATTTTTTCCAGTGGAAGGAATGAAAACAGTATTAATACATGCACTCCATGTAGGGATTTCCCTCATATTCAAGATAATTGTAGTGGATATGGTGATATAACTGGTGCTGATTACCTTATCACCAAACTGGGATAACTCACTCAGGTTATGAATAATAACCTTACTCATATGGAGAAATCCATAGCATGGAGGATAAATGTTAGATCAACAACCACAAACAGTCAATGGGGGTACAAATCAACTAGTAGCTGAGAAATGGATAAATTCTATAGAGAAAATATTCCACTCCTTGGGGAGTAGTGAAAGGGAAAGAGTTGTCATGGCCGTTTATTACCTCACTAGAGATGCTTATCAATGGAGGAAATTGATTCCAAACAAAAAGGAAGATGATTAAGTATAAAATATGTAATGGGGGTGTTTAAAAATACTTTCATAGAAAAATACTTTCTTCGTGACCATACAGAAGATATAAAAAGTGAATTTATGAGTCTGAGGTAAAAGGAGGATGAGAATGTCGAAATATGTGAGGCTAACTTTAAAAGGTTAGTGAGGCATGCTGGAGATTATATATGTAACCCATGAAGTAAGATTTATCATTTATTTTATGGGTTAAAACTATTTCTCCATTGAGCATTAGTATCACAATACTTCACATTATATGAATATATTGTCTCATGTGCTATCCTGATAGAAAAATAATTTTCTAAGTCTTACGAATTTAATGAAAAGTAATAGAAGAATAGATCTTCTGAACACTTTGGAAATAGAAATAAGGGTAATAAAGGAAATTTTGAATATCCATCTAGCAGTAAATGTTGTAAAAATCACCCTGGTACATTCTTGAAAGGAAAGGGAGTCTATTACAATTGTGGTGAAAAAAGCCACCAAGCTCGTGAGTGCAAGGGGAAGAAAGAGGATATAGATGTTGAATGATACAATTATAAAGAAAGGGGGAATTATGCAATTGAATGTTCTATACGTCAGGGGAACTTTACTCAGAAAAGGCCAAGGGATCATGGACAAGCTTATGCTATCACTACTGCTCAGTTTGAAGCTCTGAAAGACGTAGTGGAAGGTAATTTAATGGTTTTCTAAAGTTTAGAAAATGCTTTATTTGATTCTGGATCATCGCATTGTTTCATATCTTCCCAGTTTGCTAAAAAAATTAGATATTTGCAATTTGATTTAACAAGGGAGTTATCAGTCAAAATTCCTAAGGGAAGTATCATTGCTACAAAGTTTTGTGAATCAGTTCACATTAGGGCATATAAATTTTCTTTATTTGTTGATCTCATAGTCATACCCACGATTGAATTTGATATAATCCTCGATATGGATTTCCTATCGGACCATGATGAAAAAATTATTATAATATGATGAAGGTTACTATTTTTGATGACAATGATAAGAACACCTTATCTTTAGAGTAGAATTGTCACCACCTAATTCTAATATAGATCCACCCCCAGAAGCTCAACTAAATTAAATTATTGTGGAGGAAGAGAATGAAATAACCGTGGGTGAGGAAAAGAATGTTCAAATAGAGGATGTAGCTATTGTGCAAGAGTATGTTGATTTATTTCTAGAGGGTTTACCTAGACATTTTTTAGAATGAGACATTGATTTTTTTCATTGATTTAATTGCTAGTTAGAGGCCCATATCGAAGACCCCTTATAGAATGGCCACTATAGAATTAGTCGAAATAAAGAAACAACTAGATGAATTGAGTAATAAGGGATTTATTTTCCCTAGTGTTTCTCCATGGGGATCCCCTGTGATTTTTTCTAAGAAGAAAGATATATCTATGAGGTTGTGCATTAGCTATAGAGAGACCAATGCTATAACAATAAAGAACAAGTATCCCCTACCTCGCATTGATGATTTATTCGACCAAATTCGTGCTGCTCAACACTTTTCAAAGATTGAACTTCGATCTGGATATCATCAGTTGTGTGTGAAGAAGGAAGACATTCCAAAAAAAACATTTCAAACCAGGTGCGAGCATTATGAGTTTATAGTAATTCCTTTTGCATTGACTAATGCACCCTCTATCTTAAAAGATATAATGAATAGTGTTTTCAATGAATATCATGATGAATTTTTAGTGGTATTTATTGATGATATCTTGGTATACTCCAAAAGCTACGAAGATCATGAAAATCACTTGCGCATTATTCAAATGACTCTTAGAAGACATGAATTACATGGGAATTTTAGCAAGTGTGAATTATGGCTTCACGAGATTTCTTTTCTTGGATATATTGTTTCTAAGGATGCAATCTCCATTGATCCTTCTAAGAACAAGGCAATCCAATAATGGCCAACACCAACAAGTATAACTAAGGTACACAATTTTATTGGTTGAGCATGTTATTATTAGCGTTTCGTCCATAATTTTTCTTGATTGGCTAACCCATTAACCAAGCTCACACCTAAAGCGGTGAAATTTGTCTGGACAAAAGAATGTGAAGAATCTTTTGATGAATTCAAGATAATATTAGTCAATTCTCCTATCTTTACACTACTTCCGGGGAATGATGGTTTTTTATTTATAGTGACGCATCGAAGAATGGAATTGGTTGTGTCCTTATGTAGAATGACAGATTTATTGCTTTTTCATCACAACAACTAAAAATTCATGAGAAAAACTATCCTACTCATGATCTTGAGTTAGAAGCTGTAATCTTTGATTTGAAGATATGGAGACATTATCTCTATCATGAAAAATGTGAGATTTATAATGATCACAACAGTTTGATGTATATTTTCTCACAGAAACAAATGAACATGAGGCAGCGAAGATGGATTGAACTACTCAAGTATTATAATTGCGTGATAAACTACTAACTGGGGAAGGCTAATAAGGTGGTAGAATATTTGAGCAGAAAAGATCGTGGAGTTTTTAACAAGATGAGAGTTGAAAGTGATCCTATTTTCATGGATCTAGTAATGATGGATATGGGAATAACCATGGAAGGTGGATCATCAATACTTTTTCAAATTGTTGCCAAACCATATTTACTAGAATGGATAAAGAGTTCTCAGACCAGTGATGAAGAGTTTAAAAAGAAGATTAAAGCAGTGAATAACGGGAGATTGAGTGACTTTATAAATGAATATGGAATTTTGAAATTTGGGAAGAGACTTTCTGTTCCAGATATACCTGATCTAAAAAATGAATTGTTGGATGATGCTCATAGTTCCAATTTCTCTATACACCCTGGGAGCACCAAAATGTTTAGATATTTGATGGAATATTTTTGGTGGGACAACATGAAAAGGGAGATTGTTGATTTTGTGTCGAGATGTATGGTTTTTCAACAAGTGAATTCTAGAAGGAAACAACCTGGAAGAGTCATGAAACCTCTTCCCTAACCTAATTGGAAATGGGATGATATCATGATGGACTTTGTCATGGTGCTACCAAAGACTCCTAGAAGGAACGATGAAATATGTATCATTGTTGATTGACTTACAATGTCAGCACATTTTATCGCTATTAGGGAAGATCTACCACTTGAATGTTTAGAAAGAATATTTATTAATGAAGTTGTAAGACGTCATGGAGTACCACTATAGATTGATTCTAATCATGATCCAAATTTTTCATCAAGATTCTGGAAAAGTCTTCAGAAAGCCCTAGATATTGAACTTTGTTTATGCACTGCCGACCACCCCCAAACTGATGGAAAATCATAATGGACTATTAAAACGTTGGAAGACATGTTGAGATCATGATATCATGACTTTCAAGGTATGTGGGATCAATATTTACCTCTGGAAGGATTTACTTTTAATAGTAGCTTCCATTCAAGTATTCAGATGGCTCCAAATGAAGAGTTATACAGAAAGAGATGTCGCACACCAACATGTTTGGATGATGTTGGCGAAATAAAACACATAGGCCCATAACATGTGAAGGAAATGATTGAAAAGGTGATGGTAATCCAAACCCACATCAAAGCAGCTCAAAGTAGACAGAAGATCTATGTCAATATATGAAGGATGAATTTGGAATTGTAGGAAGGAGATCATGTTTTCTTGAAGTTATCTCCATGGATGTGTGTTATAAGTTTCAGTAAGAAGGGAAAATTGAGTCCCAGGTTCATCAGAACATTTCAAATTCTAGAACTAATTGGGGTTGTAGCTTACCATTTGGAAATGCCTCCAAGTCTTTCCAAAGTTCACGATGTATTCCATGTATCACTGTTGAGAAAATACATGCCTGAATAAATGCATGTACTCACCTATGAGGAAATAGAATAGGAACCCGAACTATGTTATTGCGAAGAGCCTGTCAAGGTTCTTGATACAATAGAAGAAGTGTTGAGAAACCGGGCGACTCGTCTGGAAAAAGATCTATGGAGAAACCATAAGAAGGAGGAGGCAACATGGGAACCCGAGGAACATATGATGAAGAACCACCCGAGTCTTTTTATGCAGTAATAATCTAGAAATTTTGAGGACAAAAATATTTGATTTAGGGGATAATTTAACACCCCAATCTTCGACGACATGATTCTCTTTGAATAATATAGTAGCGTGTGTTGTATGCAACTTCACATTCTAACACACCAAAACCAATCAAACTAGACGTTAGGAATAGCAATACTAACTTTTTAAAATTTTAAAATTTATTTCTATAAAAATGGATTTTTTTTGGATTCAGAATATTGAAATTATCTTAGGTTGAATTTTTGGTATTTTTCTGAAACCTTTCAATTTTTGATAAATAGTGAAAACCTTGAGTTATAGTTTAAAACCGAATATTTATTTAAATAAATAATTATTTTATTTAAATTTTTTTAATGTCAAAATAGATACATAATACCTATATGTGATCAATTTAATTCATTAGAGTCATTTTTTTAATAATATTAGATATATAAAATTTTATTGAACTTTTTACCGTCTTTTACCCACCTCTTCGGAGTATTTGAAAATTTACATAAAACATTATTTTACAGCTTCTGTGAGTTGAATTTTGAAAATCTGAGAGAAAAGGATAATATCAAGGAGTAAAATGTGGTTCAATAAGATAAAAATAATTTTTTGGGAATAGTAACTTATAACTTTTATTTACCACAGTAAAAAGTAAATAGGGTAATTAAAGGTAAAAATAATTTTATTATTACCCTAAAAATTTCCTAATTCTATTTGATAAGGGTTATTAGAAAAAAACGACCCTAGGAATAAAATATAATTCATTAGGACCACATGGATTAGATAACGACATTTATTATTATTTAATTAAAAGAAGTGTTAAAAGTGTTAAATTCAAAATTTAATAAATAATACATTTTTAATATAGGGATAAACATAAGTTAAATTCCACTATAAATATCCTTTAGAAAGGTAATAATATTTCCTACATAATTGTATTTTATTTATAATTTTTAGACATTAAATAATTTTATGTATTTATGACACAATGATGATGGAGTAATTACCTTATTAATGAAATATTAAAATAATTGATAATAAAAATATTAAAATAAATGTAATTTGAGAATTTTTATGAATTAAAATAATTTTATATTTTAATATGACCTATTATAGTCTATTAGAAGAATTTTATTCTAAGTAATAATGCTTTTATATATTTATAAAAAACAAAATACCCAATAGTGTCAAAATTGACATAAAAGAGTTTTTAAAACAAATATTATATTATTAATTGATATTATATTCCTAAATATATAAATCTCTGAAACAATACATATATAATAATAGGTGTATCATTAATGAACTTCTTGGGGTCATCTTGGATGTATATAGTATGTTTATTAACCATATAATATAACAATACAATGAGACATGGTAAATGTCAAACTATTTAACTAAGAGTAAAATCTAATAGATATGGTTAATATAGTGACCCAAACTTGTCTAAAAACTATTGGTTGAGTGGTTTCCGACCCATCCCCACCTTAGACTTTAAATAATAAACTTTAGAGTCATTAGAAACCGAAAATTATTTTATTACAAAATAATATTTCTAGCTTTTCCAAAGTTGCCCCTCACCCCTCTTATAAAATGGAACTCACCCTTCTCTCAAATTCACACATTCAAAGCCATTTGGATCGGCCAAAACCTGCCCAAATACCCTCTAAACTGTCCTCTATTCATCTTAGAGGAATTCCTTTAGTCATAAAGCCAACTTATGTATCCCTTTTGATCAAATCAATAGGAAGAACACGAAGAAGAGGTAAATATTTCATCACCTCTTTCAAGTTCCTTTCTTCTTCCACTTCCTATTTCTTTGTTGTTTCTGAAATAATAACTTCAGTATCTTTTCTATAATGTGATTTTATTATAAATATAGAACAACTATATTAATTAATCTATCCAGCCTTTGAATGAAATGTCACCATACTTGCGTACGTACGACTTACCGTCTCCACGTCATGGTGTAATCGTTATTCAATAAATTATTATTTGGATGAGTATAATAATGATTTTTAATTGATTTAAAAAATAAATATAACATAATAATGATTCTGTATATATGATATAACATCCAATTATAAATTATTTTAATATCAAAATAATGATACTATCGCTCGTTCTTACGTACAGATTACTGTCTCCCCGAACACGAAGAGATTCATTCCGCATCGTATCTATTCAAGAATAATTTTCATAAGATGATTAAATATAATGTTTAAAGACTTATTATAATTATGAATATGAATAATATACATCCTATCCATAACAAAAATTACTTATGAAACAAATCATATAAAGGAAAATGTATCAGTTAACACCCGAAACAACGATAATCTTAAGATATTATTAACAAAGCAATGTTAAAAGATCATATATGATATCATATTAATATATATTATTGTTTTATAATTTAATAACAATTATTTAAAAATTATACATTAGGTTAACCTACCCTTAACCAGGTAAATGTACAAGGATAGAATGTTTTTACTTATACGGCAGGTGCGGCTATTTTCCACCGTTATAACATCGACGAAGCTTCCCTAACAAGCTAATAAGCATATTTTCAAAATAATTTTTTCCTTTATCATTATTTGACTCTTAAATGATTTAAAAATAGAAAGATATATTTCTCTAAATTTTTTTTTGATTTCATCTGCGTAAACATCTTTTGATGGATTTTAGGTTTATTTGAAGTTGATTTATTATGATACAAAACGTTCATAATGTATTGAATTTTTTGTGATATGTTTGACTGTGGATGTGATATTTTTATTCCATTCATGGATTATAGATAAATTATTTAAAATTTTTATGCTAGTCTTAATAATAATGTTTATTTTATGTATATAACTTTTCATAAGTGGAATTCATTGGACTTAGTAATTGACGGGTGGAGCCCGTTATAGCTCCTCGATGTATCGGTAGGTCTCATGATACAAACTAGTGTCTTGTCCCAAAGCCTTGACAAAATATTATTTGTTGTCTTGGAATAAGGCCCTGAATATGGGGTTATGAATGTTTGGAATTATGCATTCTATCATTATGAATGTGGCTTTTGATATTGCATTTGATTATTCGACTAGTAGAGTATTCATGTGAAAAGTAAATGTAATTATTTTAATTTATATTTCCCATATTATAATGATTTTTATGATGAAAATGATTTTGTTTTAGTTCTATAAATTTCCTTAAAAGTATATACTTATTTATGAATGTTACCTATATATTTTTATCCTTACTAATCATCTGATCTCACCACTTTTTATGTTTTATTTTTCCCAAGATGCGAAAAGTATATTATGTCTGACCTGTAGGGATAGTCTATTGGACTTGAGTGTTGTATATAGAAACAATGTTGTGGTAGTTTTACATTTAATGATGTAATGTAAGCCTTATGAATGTATCTAGTACTTCTAAGGCCACTAAACTAATCGATCTTTCAAGACTTTATCTTTTGTGATCATGATACTGTTATGAAATAATGCACCAAATCTGGGTAACTAGTGTCAGGGCATTATAAGACCAATCCCTTGGTTAATGTTTAATGGAAGAACCACCAAGTTTTGGAAGATATATTGGAACTTGAGGATATGCCCAGGGTGAGGTATAATCATATCTTTGTATCCAATTTTTAATTTTTTAGGGTTAATTTTAGTTTATGTGCGATAGAATGTAACACCCAGATGTTTTTTGAAATATTTTCTATAAATAATTTCAGTTCTTCAAAAGCTTTCATAGCATGAAATTCTGAGTTTAAATTAACCATGAGATAAACATAGTATTAAAGTTCCATTTTAACCTATCTCTTCTTATAACATAAATATATTTAAAATTTTTGTTTAAATGTATGTTCGAGTCATTGAGTAGAAAATATTTATGGAAAATATAAATCAACTATATATTGATTTTTATACTACTAAATTGAGTAAATTACTTTTTTTGAATGAAATTAATTAAATAAATATTTTATATACTTAATAAAATATTTTTTAGTTTCATCAAATAGGAATTTTTGTCAAAGGGTTTGAATAAACCCTTTTTGATGTATAAAAACATATATTTTACAAAAGGGTAATTTTATGATTTTAAATAGAGAACCCATTTTAAATTAAAATTTTGACAAAATAATTATTTTTATATAACCACATAAACTTGTTCATTGGAATAGCGATATAAACATTTAAAATAGATTAATTTTTATATTTTTCTTATAACTTTTATGTTTTTATGAATAGTAAAAATACCAAAAATTTTAATTGATTTTTTTTCATCCAAATAATTTATATTGTTAAATTATAATATTTCATAGTTTTATAGAATAAATTGAATATATTTTATCATTCAATATCCTTTATTCTAGTTGAATTTATTTTACATTTAATTTAGATGTAAAAAAATTTAATTCAATTGCAATGAATTTACTTTTAAAAATAATTATTCTTTCTTGACGTCAAAAATCATTTTAAATTAATTACTGCAACTTTTGTGTTTTGACTTTTGAAAAATTTATTCCATTTCTATAATCATTAATTCCAAAATATGTAAATAGATTTTTTTGGATTTATGAAGAGAATCTTAGGTAATTTTTATCACTACAGTAAGGGGTAAATCTAGTAATTAAACGTAAGAAGAGTATTATAAAATTACATTAATAATTGTATTAATATCATTGGTTGAGTGGTTTTATATCTATGTAATCTTTGGTTTGAAATGGGTTCCTTTGGAATCCACCAGGATGAGATTATGACATTTATTTTATTTTAGTTAAAGAAAAGTTTAATATGTCTCACTCAAATTTATAAAAACTTATTTTTTCTAAGTATATACTGAACATAAATTTTATTTTAAATTCTAATTTGATACATAATTTTTTTTTCATGTTAATTTAATTTTAATTTTTTTGAAATAATTAATAACCTTAAAGAAATTTACTTTGATGATTTCAAAATAAATTAATTGATGAGTAATCAATTAAATAGTTTTTATTAAAATAATAAAAACATTAAAATACCCATACACGTGAACATGTCCTATTGGTCAAGTCTATATCAACCATAAACATCCAATATTCAATTTAGTGACCACATGGATCCTTAGATAAGCGATTGTGGCACTTATATTATTTTATTCAATGGGATGTTTATGTTCTCCAATTAATAATTTAATAAGCTTAACATTTTAAATTTTGTTTTATCTGGAAGCTAAATTGGACTAAATATATTCATTTGAATTATTATATATTTATACCCATTATAGTGTATTATTTTTAATATTTATTCAAATATAAGTATATTAAAATATTTAACAAAAAAATGATGTAGTAGTAATTTTATTAATAGATATTACCAATTAATGTTATTCAAAATATTAAAAAAATATAATTTTTCATAAGTAATCTTTCTAACAAATATTATAGAAATCCTTGACCTCATTGGAATGTAATAAAATATTTGGTTTGAAGTTAACTTGATATTTATTTTTTTATAATTAATAAATATAATTGTGTTAAAATTGACACTATTGATTGTTTATCAAAATAATGTTTTATTAAATTATATCAAAATCATAAATTTGTTTTAAAAAATTAATTATTATATGGTTGATAATATTCGATTTTATTTATTTATGGTCTTATCGAAATCAATTTAGTAATTATTACACCCTTTTAATGTTGAAATATTTGTTACCCTAGTTAAAATTTATAAAGTATAATAAAGTGTTAATTAAAATAAAAATGATTAAATTAATAAAATATCATTTTAAAATATATTGGATGATGTTATTAAAACCCTATATGATCTCATATTATAAATTGCGAAATTATTTAGGTTTTAATATGGGTTTTGATTTTACGTAAATTAATATTTTTCGAGATCGAAAAAGTTCCCATCACCTCAATTGTAAAATAGAGCCTCCTCCCCCAGTGCTTTGCTTCACATTGAGAAAATTTTTTTGTCCATAATGTATAATGTTTTCTTCTAAACTTCCCTACAAACATTATATATTTCATGTTCTTCTTCAAAAACCATCTCTGGAGCTCTAAATGGAGATTTAGAGGAAGAACATCAAAGAAGAGGTAATCTCCTTAACCAATTCTTTCAAACTTATTTCTTATTCTACATCCACATCACGATTTCATCATTATAAAGTAATTAATATAGAATAACATATATAATGATATGTTATTATGATTTTTATAACAACAATATTTCACTTTCTATCCATCCAATGAAAAATTAAATCCCCAAGCATGTATACGTACGACTTACCGTCTCTACATCATTGTGTAATATGTTTTTCACCACCCCCATACCTGAATCATTACAATGATGGATATAATAACTATATATGGTTATAATTATATTTTATTTATTATGAAATATTATACAAAATTTTCTTTGGTACCATCAATCCATTATGGTAATGATATTTTTGCTCCTACGTACATGCGTTTTACCATCTCCATGATGCGATGTGATTAATTCTACATGATCGTCATTGAAAAATTATAATTAAAATGAATAGAAAGAATAAATATGAAATATATAATGCCAAAATCAATTATTATTCCTATAAATATGATTTATTAATTTGAACCAAAACTTATTCAACAAAACCTAAATAATAAACTGATGTTGTTAAAACCCAAATAACAAGTAAAAATGAAATGTTATTAAAAAACATGATAATATTATCATATATGATATTAAAATGATTATTTTTATGAAATATGTAATGAAATTATTTAAATCATTACACAGGAGGTTCAAATACATACAAAGTAAATCATATGTGAAAGGTGCAGGATAATTTTATAATCTCATTATTATATGAGATTTTTTATATATTAGTATCTATTCAGAAATATTTATCATCCATGATGATGTTTCCAAAATATTTGATACTATTTTTTTTCTTTTTTAATATTATAAATAAAAATTTTCAATTGGGGATTATTTATTAGATGTTGTGAATTTAATCATTTGTCGGTATTAGATATGAGTTACTTTTTGACTTTTCCAGCTAGAGTACTAGGATAATATTCATTAACTTATAATTCAATAATAGATTTTTAAATATTAATAACACCTTATTTATATGAATCATAATCTACACGATTCAACTTTTATTTTTAGATAAATTATTTTCATTTAAAATTTCATAGCATTTTGGGGAAAGAAAATGTTTTTGAATAAGAAAGGATATATTCCATAAGAATTAATTTCAAGTGTTATATCAAAATTAATTTATATCTATGTTGGAATTATATAATAGGGCAACATTTCATGTATAATATCAGAAATTTTCAATTATTTTATTATTTTTAGGATATATTCACAATTATGAAATCTATTTTTTAAAATTGATTAGGTTATGGTGGAATTATGTTTAAATAAACCCACTTAATTCCTTGGGTTATGTTGGAAAATTTATGTCTACTATAAAAAACAGAAAAATGATTTCATTATGAGATGGGTGGGACCTATATCTCCCTAAAATAAATTTGGTAATGATTTATATATCATGAGATAAACATATAGAAAATGTGAAATGATCGTGGTTTTGAAATACATGGCTTGAACATAGGGTGGACTTGATTTAGTAATGGACTTTTTCCGCTATGATGGTGTCAGAAATAGTCAATTCCTAATATGAAATATTTTTCTATGCTTATGTGTATTCTAGAAAAAGTTTTGTATTATTTTATGACATTTTTGATTATGTGCATTGATTTATATAAACTTTCATTATTTATCCCATGGAATGATATCACGATCATTCATATGCAGGTTGATATTTTAAAATAGAATATTATTATGTATTTTTATTATAATATGATTGATATCTCTCTTTCATCCCCTTACTAAATATCTATGAACACCCTTTCATATGTTACTTTTCCCCAGGTCAATTTTAAGATAATTAAGTAAATATGACAGAAAGGGGTCTAGGTATAACAATTTATGTGGGTGATAATGAAGATGTCTTTTGATCTAGTTCTTTTTGTTTCCCAAATTCTAATAACATTATAAATATGTGGTCTTATTATGGATTTTTTATATTTTGTAATGAATATTCTTCAATTACAGAGTAATATCAATGTATTAAAACTGTGGTTCATTATAATTTCTTCCTTTTAAATAAAATAGAAACTCTACTCTAAAAACAATCGATGTAATGTTAGGACATCAATAACATATCCATATCCAAAATTAAATCAAAACATAATATTTATATAAAAAATATCACATGATAAACGGTAACTGTATATTTCTAGGTTATATGCCCTGTGATTCTTGATACTCTCTATCTATAAATTTATCAATGGTTGAGAAAAAATCCATGTCTTCCATACCCAATCCCAAACAATTTGATAAACGATAATATATAATGTATTGTTATTATATTGTAAAAAAAAGAAGAAATAATGGATGTTATAAGAATCATACCTCTAATGTTAGATGGTCCAACATGAAAACTCATAGTACTAGTCTATGTTGAGCCAATGAGGTTTCCTTATTAATTTTCCATTCCTTCATGTTTGGGGAGATTATTGAGAAAACAAGGTTTCTTTATGACTTTACCAATTCTCATGTTTTGAAAATCTCAAAAACCTTATCTCAAGGAAAATGTCATTTTACCCTGTGTTTTACTCTCATAAGGAAAATTTTCCTTCCCCAAAGAAACTCATCCTTACCATTATTTTCATTGTTCATTATCTTTTCTAAGTGTAAAATTTGGTTTCAAATCTAAAACTTCAGAACCATATAATACTTAGATAAAGAGAATTCTGTTTTCAGGAAACGAATTCAGATTCCATGTTCTCTGAATTAATACTACAAACTCTTCTGAGTTTTAACTTCGAGTTCTCTGAATTCAGACTCTGAAATCTTCTGAGTATTGACTCTGAGTTCTCTGAATTCAGACTCTAAGCTCTTAGGAGTCTTGACTCCGAATTATAATGAATTTAGACTCCAAACATTGTATGTTCAAACTCTGAATTATAATGAATTTAGACTCCCAACATTGTAAGTTCAGACTCCGAATTCTAATTAATTCAGACTTTGAACATCATATGATTAGACTATGAATTCTAATGAAATCAGAATATGAACATTCTAGGTCCTGACTTCGAATTCTTATGAACTCTGACTCTGAACATTATCAGTTTAGTTTCCAAATTCTTGTGAATCCAGATTTTGAATTTCCTGGAAATTCATACTCTGGAATTCTATAGAGTTCAGGTTCTTAATTCTTTAGAAAATAGAATCTGAATATCCTTGTATTATACACACCGATTGTGTTTTTGGTTAGACTCTAAAATTTTATTTTCTTACATTCCGAATATTTGATTTTGGTTATGTAACTATATTTTTTCTTACACTTGATTTTGTTATAAGATGATGTCATGCATTCAATTACTAACTAAATATTGTTTGAGTGATATGTGTATAGGTCCCTCTAAAATTCAAGGAAAAATTTGACTGTTGGTGGGGGGAGCCAACCGTTGGTGATGTGCCTATGAATAAGAGCTAATTTGAAAGAGATCACAACATTGATGAACTATTCTATGACTCTAGAGATTACGTGCTGTTGAAGTGATTTCTAGAGGGAGAATTTCATGCTTTGTGCATACTGAACTTCTTGTTCATTTTTTATTCATGCGACTCCGAATGTTGCTGAGTGCATTAGAGGGATTATGAGGATAGGAAGACAGAGGTGATGAATACATTGAAGTTGAGGGCTTCCATGCTGAGGAAGATAGAGGTTCCGACTACTGTAAAGTTGAGGGCTTGTGGGGATAGCAAGATAGACTCTGATCTTTGTATAAAGGGCTTACCCTAGTGTGGGTAAGACATACTTTCTTGAAAGATTAAATCAAGGGACCTTTATTCAAGGTTGTTTTATACCCTTCTCTTTGGGTTAAAAGATTTATTGCATGTTACTTGGTTTTACTCATGTTTTCCAATACATTTTGATTGTTGAGGAAATTATAACTTTCTTATACTTCCTTATATTTTTATAATATAATTTAGTAATATTCAATATGATTTAATGTATATTTTTTTATCTTTGTAAAATTTCATTAAGTTTCATTTTTGGAACCACCTTTTCCAGAATCTATTTCTCAGAATCATATTTTCGAAATGTAGAAATTGTGTAGAACTAGAGGTTTTGTGAATTAACTTGTTTAACCCTATTAAACATAATCATATTTAAAAGTTCCAAAGGAATTTTTAAAAGTATACAATTCACCCCACCCCCCTCTTGTATATTGAGCAACATACCATACTACAATTAGTATCTTCATTCATTATTTTGATCCGAAAATTGGTATCAGAGGTGTTGACCTTGTACCCTAAACCAATACAATAATTGGTATCAGAGGAGGTATTTGAAATAATTATATTCATATATAAGTTTTCCTTGCTCAGTTTTTCATTGTTCTATTGTCATTGATTTGGAATATTTTCTTTTCTTACAAATTCTTTCTTCTAATAAGTTTCTGTGGGGAAAGTTTTCTTTAAGATAACATAAATCAATATTGGTTCCATTGACAACCTAAATCCTACAAGATGACCTATTTTTGATGGAAATGATTACGAATATTGGAGAGATCGCATGAATATATTCATTATCAATATTAGAGTAGAAAATTTTGTTATTCTTACTAGAGAATATAAAATCCCTGGAAAGGAAGTTAGTACCTTCACCAATCAATAAAAGCATGAATATCAACTGAATTATAATGTATGCAATACATTGCTTTGTTCCATGACTAGAAATATATATACCCAAATTCCATCTTGTGATGCAAGAAAAATTATTTGGATGAAACTTTATGTTACACACTTTGGAACTTCCAATGTTTTCAAAACTAGAAGAGCCATGCTCAGAGCTGAATATCATGGTTTCTGCTTTCCTTATGGAGAACCCATATGTATGGTGCAGCAAAGATTAATAACTATTGTTAATAGTTTACAATATATGGGTGAAAAAGGATTAGATGATGATTCTCTTGTTGATAAGATCTTAGATATCATTCCCAATGAGTGGGAATCCAAGAGGAATACTATTTATGAGAACATAATGGTTACTCAAATTTCTCTTGATGAACTTTTTGGAACTCTTCTTCAACATGAGACTATAATGAAGAGAGATGATGATAATGTAAAAAATAAAAATGGGAATGGCAGTGCTTCTTTTACTACAAATTCAAATCATATAAATGTCAAGAATCTTGAGAGAGTTACAAGATCTATATCTAATAAGGTTGTTATACAATCTTAATATAGTGGAAGGGAATCTTCTGAAAATAATCTTTACAATCTTGCTCGAAGGATGAACAAGATTGTTGGATGGAAGAACTTTGAATCCAGATATAAGAAGAAAGAAAGGAAAGATAAGAATGACATATAATTCAATTGTTATGAATGAATGATAGCTGGACATATAAGACCTGATTGTCCTATGTATAAAAGAAAAGTTAGAAAGGAAAATCATTATGAGAGAATCAAAAAGAAGTACTACAATGCTAAAGCTAAAAATGTCTTGAAAGCTAATGACACCTGGAGTTCCAATGGTTGTGATTCTTCTAATGAATCATCATATTACGAATATTCTAGATAGAAGAATCTTGGTCTAATATCCAGACTACCTATTAACAATCACTGATTAATGGATAAGGTACACAATTATGAATCAATGACCAATGTTTCTTTTATCGAAAATTATAGTAACGATAAATACTATGAATATTGAGATGAATAATCTTTTTCCGATGAATATAATACTTTACCTACATATGAAGACGTTTCTAGGATTGCTAAGCTCCTTGAGAATAAGAATTCAATACTCAAGAAAAATCTTGATAAAAAAAATTCTAGAAATACATTTCTATCTACAGAAATATTGGATCCTTCTAAAGATAATGATAAGAAAACCATTGATTTTGACAGTATTTTAAAAAACCCTGAGGAAGTAAATTCTTAGAAGGATAAACATTATAAGGATCTATAAAATGTAATCTCTATGAAAATTTTTTTCGAGCCTAACTCTAGTTCTAAACATAATGTTTTGTAAGATAAGAACTTAGTTATCAGACTGAAATCAGAAATGTTTTCCTTAAGGAAGTGTTTTTCAAACATTACCTTAGGTATGGAAAATTTTGATAAAATGTATTCTCAAAACCTTTCTCTATGGAATAATTCTGGATTTGGTTATACTGGTTCTAAACTGATTTTTAGTATCAATTATTTTGTTCCTCAAAGTTCTCCGTTCTACAGTAAGATTTAGTGTGGTGGACACTAGGCAAAAAAAATTTCCCTAAAAAAACTCATTCAATAGGATTTCATAAAGCCTATTTTTCTAAGAAAATGTGGGTGCCTAAAATTTGGCTTTCTAAAATTTCTTGATCCAAGAATGTTTTGGTTCTGAAAGTCTTACATTCTAATTTCAGGAAAATAAAGAATGTACCAAAAACAATACATGGTACATGGATAGTGGATGTTCACAGCATATGACTCGTAACAAATACTACGTTGAATAGATTATCATGATGAAAGGCAGAAAAGTAACTTTCAGAGATAATGCTCAGGGTGAGATTATTGATATAGGTAACATCAATCTTCATGGAAAAAATTTGATTTCGAATTTTTTGTTTGTTAAAGGTCTTAAACACAACCTCATTAGCATAAGTTAATTATCTGATGAATGTTACGTTATTAATTTTGGGAACGACAATTCCTTAACACAACATTCCATGTAAAAGTTTATTCTTTCTGCCAATAGTCAAGAGAATTTTTACACACTAAACTTATAAAACCTTAGGAGCCAAGGCCTACCTTTCCATATTGTAATGGAAGATCAATATTTGTTTTTTCATTTAAGTTTAGGTCACTGTACCCTTAGGAACCTATGTAAAATCTCAAATAAAATACTAGTTAAAGATCAACCAAAGCTTAGATTTTATTCTTCAAAAGTTTGTGATTCTTGTCAATATAGAAGGAAACATAAATCAAGCTTTAAATCAATCCATTAAGTCTCAACCACTAACACATTACAGTTGGTTCATATGGATATTTTTGGACCAAAAAAAACTTGAAGCATTAGAGGAAAGTATTATGTATTTGTCTTAGTTGATGATTACACTAGGTTTACGTGGGTCTATTTTCTAGCAAAGAAATTTAATGCCTTTTCATATTTTGAAAGGTTTAGAGATGATGTTAAAAATGAGAAAAACCTTACTATGATAACTATTCATAGTGATCATGGAGGATAATTTCAAAATTCGGATTTTGAAACTTTTTATAGTAGAAAAAGAATTACTAATAATTTCTTAGCACCCAGAACATGTCAATAAAATGGTTTTGTTGAAATAATAAATAATATTATTCAAGAGATAACAAGAACTACGTTGAGTGAGTATTCTGTAGCCAAAATATTTTGGGCTGAAGCTATATGTACTACTTTTTATACTATAAATCGTGTTTTGATCAGACCTTTTCTTAATAAAACTCCGCATGTGTTATGGAATGGTAGAAAACCTAGACGTTCCTACTTCAAGGTTTTTGGTTGCAAGGTATTAATTCTAAATACTAAATATAATCTATACAAGTTCACACCAAAATCTGATGACGGATTTTTCTTAGGCTACTCCAAAACATCTATGTCTTATAGAGTTTTCAATAAAAACACATGCACTTTTGAGGAAACAGTACATGTTAAAGGTGATGAAACTGATCATTTTTTTAAACAACCCCAACCTAAAACTTTAGAGGTTTTTTCAAAAACTTATTATCGACCCTTGATAGAAGATCCTTCTGATAAGGAAAATTTCCAAGAAGATATTTCTAAAACATTTACCCCTGACGATTTTCTACACTATATTGATTAACAGGTTTTACATAACCCAAATCAGTTGTTTCTTATGAATCATCACTGTGATAGTATCATTGGTGATGTAAATCAACCTGTAAGGACTAGAAGTTTATTAATGAATAAAAATGAACATCTATAATTCCTTTCCCAGTTAGAATGAAAAATCACAGATGAATCTTTAGTTGAAGTTGATTAGATAAAATCTATACAAGATGAGCTAAATGAATTGGATAGAAATAAAGTCCGGACCTTGGTTGAAAGACCTATGGAATCTTTTGTTATTAGAGTAAAATGGGTCTTCAGAAATGAGTGTGATGAAAATGGAATCAAAGTAAAAAATAAAGATATATTAGTTACTAAAGGCTATAATTGACATGAAATAATAGACTATGAATAAACCTATGCTCCAGTAGCTAGTTTTGATTCTATTTGTATCCTACTTTCTTTGCAGAATTCTTCAACTTAAAAATTTTTCAAATAGATATGAAACGTTCTTTCATTAATGGTTATGTTCAAAAAGATGTTTTTGTTGAACAAACTCCTTGATTTGTAGATACAAAACATATTTAACATGTTTATAAACGTAACAAATCTTTGTATGGAATTAAAAAAGTCCATCATGCTTGGTATGATAGACATACAAGATTTTTTTTAAATAATTACGTTAAGGGAAATGAAGATCCAACCCTTTTTATAAATAAATAAATGAAAAATGTTTTGATTGTTCAATTTTATGTTGATGATATTCTATATGGTTCAACTCAGCAATCATTAACTGATTCCTTTGAATATCTAATAAAATATGAGTTTGAAATGAGTATTATGGTTGAGTTGACATTTTTCCTTGGTTTTCAAATTTCTCAAAAACCATAAGGAATATATATATCCCAACATAATTATATTAATGATGTTCTTAAAAATAATGGATATGATAACACTAAAAGTATAAGTATTCCCATTGGTAGCTCAAATACACTTGATCTTGATGAAGGTGGGAAACCATGAGATCAAACATCTTTTAGAGGTATGATAGTAAGTCTACATTACATAATTGCTAGTTATCCAGACTTAATTTTTTCATTATTCTTATGTGCAAGATATCAATACAATCCTATGGAATCTCATTTAAAGGTAGTGATTTTTTTTTCTCTACTTAAAGATAACCATGGATTTAGGACTCTTTTATACTTCTAGAAATTATTTTGTTTTAAAAAGTTTTTTGGATACTGACATTGGTGGATGTAGAATGGATAGAAAAAGTACATCTGGAACTTTTCATTTTCTATGAGATTCATTAGTTTCTTGGTCAAGCATGAAGCAACACTCAGTAGAACATACCTCTATTGAATCTGAATATGTAGGAGCTGGAAGTTGTCGTGCTCAAGTGTTGTGGATTCAACACACACTCAGAAACTATGGTATGAGTTTTACCAAAACAAAAATTTTGTGTTATAATACTAGTGTCATTGCATTATGAAAAAACCCTACACATCACTCTTGTTCAAAAGACATAGATATTAGCCATCACTTTATTATGGATCACAAAAAAATGAGATATCATTCTTCAATTTATTGGAACACAAGATCAAATTTCTGATATTTTCACTAAATCTTTACCCCCTGATAGATTTAAATACATTTAACAGAAGATAGGAATGATATTTTTATGGTAATAATATTTATTAACTTCCCGTTCTAATCAATCTCCTTACAGTACAAAACTCATTTTCATAGGGGGGTACATTTTCTTATGAAGTTATTTTAAAAAAATCATAATGAAGTTTTTCAAACTTTTCAAAATTATGTTTTTCAAATTTTTCTTAATGATGTTTTTCAATCTTTTCATTATTATGTTTTTCAAATTTTTCATAATTATGTTTTTTCAAAATTTTCATAATGATGTTTTTCAAAATTTTCATAATGAAGTTTTTTTTGTAGTCAGTTATTTTTTCAAAATTCTCCATAATCAAATTTTCGGAATCTAAATATCTTCAAGAAGAATTTTCATCACTATGAATAATTTTCCTAGAAATGTGAAAGGTATGATTTTTTCTTGAATCTTCGTAATCATCATTTAATTGCTGGTATTTTCATTTGATTTTAAAATTTTTCAAATTCTATTCTCCTTAAATCTGAATATTTTTCATAAAAACCACAAACGATCGGATTCTATCAAGTTTTCATTACAGCTATCATATCAACTGTTATATCTGATCAGAAGGATTTTCAGGAATTGGATTGAGTTTGGAAGATGAATTGTCACTTCTAACACCTATATAAAGGACCCCCAAAGGGTTGTCCCACATCTCTCTCAAGATCTCGCATGATGAAGTTCCGGCCCTCTACATAACCCCATTCCAAACATCTCAAAGTTTTCTCAATTCTAAATGTTGTAGAAGAATACTCAGAAAAAGATATGTGTAATATCAAGTCAATTCTGAAGTGGCATGTGTATAGATAAAGGTTGGTGAATCAAAATTTCTTTTTTAACTATGATTCAATCATTTAAATGAACATCAAATTGAATGGATGTGAAAGTGTTTGTCTATCGAAGCCAGGGGATCAAGATATGGTGTATCTAGATTTTCTTAATGATTTTTATTAATCAGTCAGTTTTGTTGAGAAATAAGGCATAGAGAAGTTTTCATTCAAATTATATGGAAAGACCTATGCTCTTTCATATACTAAGGCATCCATCTTGGTTGGTATTTCATATGAAGTGTAAGCTCAATTCTGTTCCCACAAGATGTCGGATGTCAAACGAAGCTTTGTAAAGGTGAAAGATATGGAGTCCCTTGGTCTTACTGATGTCATGACTCCGAAGATTGGTCATCTATCTACAAATAATTATATCCTTGAATTATGGGTTCAAGGATGTATCATTTTGAGAAAAGGTGAGAGGACACATTGAATACGAGTGATGTGTACATCTTAGATTTTCTAGTCAACCTGGAGAAGGTAAATTTGATTAAGCGTATTTGGATTATGTTAAAAAATATCAATAATGGAAATATGAAGGATCATAATATTATGTACTCAGCCTTTCTTTCTAAGTTGATTGTTCGGTGTCTAGATTCTTTTAAAATCCCTTACATTTCAAAACATGCAAAGTCATGCTAGTCAGTGATGATAATTTGAAGAAGATAAACATTGGATTTTATAAAGACTCTGGAGAATTTTATGATCTACCAGAGGTGGAAGATGAAGCTATTCCGAAAACACAAGTAGTGGCTAAACCATCCAAAAAGGAAGGAAAGAAGAGGAATATGAAGGAAGTAGATGGGGAAGAAAAAACCCCAAAAGCTAAGGAAGCTCAATCTGTCCCTCCTAAAACTAAGAAGAAAAAATCATATCTGGATGAGTGTGTAGAAAAGTGGACGGAATATAAGAAAAAACAAAAGGAAGGAGAGCCATAGTTTTTCTTGGATCCTACAGAAGAAAAGGATTTCAAAGATAAGACTGTTGATGAGATTGAGAAACAAGAATAATAAAATAAGAAAAAGAAGAAGATGAATGAGAATGAAATTGTTCAATCCCTTATGAGGGATACTATGAAAATATCATATAATATCCCAGTACTAGAATCATTCATTATTGAAGCCTTACCTGAGACTCTAGGGATGAAATTCGTGACTCCGTAAAAATCCCAAATAATATTAACTGAAGTAGAAAATGTTCTGGAAGAAGTGGAAGAAGAAGAAATCAATGGTGACATCGAAGATCTCATAAAGCAATTTGAAGATATCTATGAGAAAGAAAGTTCATCGGAGAAATTTTCAATATCCACTTCAGAAAAATAATCCTCAAAACATGCTACAACTGGGAAAGATCAGAAAGAAGAGGATGAGAAAGTTGGAGATGATGTGAACAAGATGTTTGAGAAAGAATGTTTTAATCATGAATTTATTCATACTAAAGATGCCGAGGAAGGAGCTGAGAATGAGAAGATTGATGAAGATAGAATTGTTTAGCTGTATAATAGTGATCTTGAATATCCAGATGAGGAATCCATTATGAGAATTGATAAGGGGAAACAGGTGGTAATTGATACACCTACTAAAACTATTATGAAGAAGAAGGAAGCTCATGGATCTTCAAAGAGGAATGTTGCTGAGCTAGAGAAAGATCCTTAAAATAGCAAAGTCTCAGATTCAGAATCATCATCCCTAGGACATTATTTTGTTGTCCAGTCATTGAAGAAGTTGGTTAGAACCATTCTAATTTCCCCAAGAATAGAGTCTAGATGCGAGTTGCTTCAACAGACACTAAATCAGAAATCAGATTTAGTGTCCATGGTGATAGAAAAGTGTGTCAATCTTGAGACTGATTTCATGAATTTCTTCATTAACTACAATGCCCACAAACTGTCTTGTAAGAAAATGGTTGACTGGTCAAAGAAAAAATTTCATGATTTGGGATAACTTTATGAGTTGCAAGATGGTGTTAATGAGGCTTTTCACAAAGCATATGGTAATATCAAGGATCATAAAAGTAGATTTGAGAAAAATCTAACTCTTGAGCAGAATATTCGGATTCAGGATGTGAAGGAACAGAATGGGAAATTGTATTCTTTTTCCCAAAGTTGGAAGAGAGAATGAGATATTCAGATTGAGATTGAAGAAAATCTTGTCAAGAAGGAAGAGGTCCTAAAAGCTCAAGTAGAGGATCTTAAGTCTCATGAAGAATTAATCAATACCTTAGTGAAGAAAGATGAGGATTAGGATCACCTACTTATGTGAGTAGAGGAAGATCATAAGGAACCCAAAAAGCTGAAGACTATAGTCAATAAGTTGATGCCCAAGGAAAATGAATTATAAATTTCTTGAAATATGATCTTTTTTTTTAATTTTATTCCATGTAAAAATTCTTTCTAATAATAATGAAATTTTTGGTTTCTTTCTTTTCGATGTGTTATACTAACCATTAAGGTACCATAATTTCTTTTCCATTACCTCAAATTCTTTTCATAAATCACAAAGGATGAGTAAGGAAAAAGAATACTAAGTAAAGAATAAATATCCCTATGTATGGGGGAGTTTATCTAAGGGGGAGTTTTCATTATAGAGATTTTTATACTCAAGATAATGAAAAATCACATTTCGGAAATATAGATTACGATCCTTAGAGTACCAAAGTCTAATGGGGAGATAGTAATATTCATCCTTTCCCATATGATAAGGGAGATAAGTTTTATTTTCAAAGTCATGAAAAATATTTTCTATGTCCTTATTTTTCTTTGTAAGGATGTTTGTGCTTTCCAAAAAGAGGGAGATTATTGAGACAATAAGGGTTCCTTATGACTTTTCCATTCCTTCATGTTCGGGTATATTGTTGACACAATAATGTTTCCTTATGACATTACCTATTTTCATGTTCTGAAAATAAAAAACACCTTATCTCAAGAAAAATTTCATTTTACCGTGTGTTTTACACTCATAAGGAAAATTTTCCTTCCCTTAAGAATGCTATTCTTACCATGTTTCTCATTGTTCAATATATTATCTAAATGTAAAATTCGGTGTCAAATATAAACCCTTGGAATAATATAATACTTAGATAAAGAGCATTCTTTTTTCAGGATCCGAATTCATATTCCAAGTTCTTTGAATTTATACTCCGAATTCTTCTAAGTTCTGACTCTGAGTTCTCTGAATTCAGACTCCGAACTCTTCTGAGTTCTGACTTTGAGTTCTCTAAATTCAGACTCTAAACTCTAATGAGTTCTGAATCTGAATTATAATGAATTAAAACTCCAAATTTTGAATGCCCAGACTCCGAATTCTAATTAATTCCGACTCTGAACATTTTATGTTTAGACACCGAACTCTAATGAATTCAGACTCTGACCTTCCCAAGTTTAGACTCCAAATTCTAAAACATTCAGACTCCAAAAATTTTTAACCCTAACTCCAAATTCTCATGAACTCTAACTCCGAACTTTGTATTTTTAGGTTCCAAATTCTTGTAAATCATGATTCCGAATTTCTTTGAAATTCAGACTCTAGAATTCTATAGAGTTTAGGTTCTGAATTACTTAGAAAATAGAATTCAAATATCCTTGTATTATAAACACTGATTGTGTTTTTTGTTAGACTCCAAACTTTTATTTTCTTAGATTCCAAATATTTTATATTGTTTATGTCATCATATTTTTTTCTTACACTTGTTTTTGTTATAAAACAATGTCATGCATTATTTACTAACTAACCATTGTTTGAGTGACAAGTGTATAGATCCCTCTGAAATTAGTGGAAAAATATGACCATTGGAGAATGGAGCTGACCATTAGTGTTGTGCCTATAAATAGGATTTCATTTGAATGGAATCAAAACATTGATAAACTATTCAATGACTCTAGAGATGACATTCTATTGAAGTGATTTCTATAGAGAGACTTTCATGCTTTGTGCGTACTGATCTTCAGGTTCAGATTTTCTTCGTGAGACTCCGAATGTTGCTGAGTAAATTTGAGGGCTACTGAGGATATGAAGACAGTGGTGCTGACTACCTTGAAGTTGAGAGAATCCTTACTGAGGAAGACAGAGGTGGCGACTACTTTAAAGTTGAGGGCTTGCAGTGATAGAAAGACAAACTTTGATCTTCGTATCGAGGGCTTACCCTGGTGTGGGTAAGATAGAATTTCTTCAGTGTATAAATAAAGGGACCTTTATCCAAGGTTGTTTGATACCCTTCTCTTTGGGTTAAAAGATTTATTACTTTTACATGGATTGTTTCATGTTTTATGCTACATTTTGATTATTGAGTAATGTATAACTATATTATACTTCCTTATACTTTTATACTCCTATTTAGTATGATTCTATAATATTTAAGGTAGAATATTTATGTTTGTAAACTTTCATTTAGATTCATTTTCCAGAACCATCTTTTCCGAAATCACTTTCTTAGAATCAAATTTCTGGAATCAATCAAGTGTGTAGAACTAGATTTTTTGTGATGAAACTTTTTTAACCTTGTTAAACATAATCATCTTTAAAAGTTCCAAAGGAATTTTTAAAAGTATAAAATTCACCCCTAGTTGTATATTGAGCATCATACGATAATACAATTATTATCATCATTTATTATTTCGATCTAATAGTCTGCATAGCGAGCAGTTGGCATTCCCCTCTACCTATGGGTCCAAATTTACTCCCATACACTAGCCTAAAGATAACCCTGATTTTCATTCATATATAGTAAAAAATATATTTTAATATTCAATAAATTACAGAAACACATACTTTGGAACCATTATTTATTAGATTCATTAAAGATTTGGTAAAAAATCGTAAAATTTGTTTACAAATTATCAACATATACCATAATGATATTCACATATAGTTATCCTCAAAATACTAGCCAAATATAATCCTTTTATCATGTCCTAGGGAAGTAAATACAATAATTTGTGTGTTGAGAACATTATTAATGTAAGACATAAGATGTATGACTCTACTATCATATGAGAGAATAAGATTTCCATATGGGTTTATGATTTTGAATATAAATTATGACGATTATTCCCATCCTTTTATAGGTAATAAACATGCGCAAAGTAATTAAACATTATCATTTTTCAAAAATATAGTTCATAAGGGGGATAACTCATCCTTAATCAATCATTAACAATATAAAAAATTAATTAAAAACCCACCATTTACAATATTAAAAACCAAATCATATTTCAAGGTTAACTACTAAGAAAACCAAAATAGTGGATCAGGTGTCATCCCATATTCCACAGTATAGATAGTGACTCATATATTTTCAATATTGGATCAGGTTATATTTACTTATCTTAGCCAATCACTCCCATTGACTTGTTTCATATATTTTTTACCCATATATAATGTTTTATCTAGTGAATTTTAAGGAGATATAAGTGACACTAGATACATATTTGAAATCATATAGGTGTATTCCAAAATGTAATATAACATTTTTGATATCATAACACTTGAATAAAATGGTAATCATAATTATTTCAACATTTCATGATTGTATAACACATGAAAAAAGAAATGGATTTCCTAATGATTTTTTCACGGTATATTACAATGAATGGAAATGGGATTCTTAATAATTTGGTCATCATAAAACATTACGATTATAAATTAGAATCAAATCATTTACTTGTATATCTATTAAATCATGTATTCTATCAATGGATGTCATCTTATATTGAAACTTTTTTCGAAAGGTAAATCACATAAAACATTTCTTGAATAAAATAATATTTCATTTAAAAAAACATTTTAGGAGGCACAGGTTTTTGAAATCCTTATCATTAAAAAAATCCATGACATAATATAATGGAATCATTATAAATTATTTAAAACATTTTTTTTGGAAAAAATATCTTTTTATCATTGAAAAAATCATTTTATGATTATATTAAAAACCATTTTTTACATTGAAAATTTTTATTCAAAAAAACATTACAAAAATAAATTTAAAAAATTTCATTGAAATGAACATAGAGAAAATGATTTTGGGACATAAATAATTTAGTTTTCATGATAGGGAGAAATATAGTTCATGTATTGTATGTTACCACAGATATTATTGTAAAATTTTCATAATAATTAAAACCTTTATTGTTTGGAAAAAACATGAATAATCCATTAAAAATATAATTTTTAACTCATGGATAATATTTTATTTATTAATTATTTATAATAATCATAATATCCTTTTTAAAAATATTTCAATAAGATATATGTTCTGATTGAAAAGGGGTTTTTTCATTGAAATAAATAACATTAACTATTCATAAAAATATTATATTGAAATATTGAATTGATAAAGAGAGGGATATACAGGTAATCCATGTATTCTACCTTAATAATAGGTCTACAATACTTGAATTGTTATTCTCCTGATACATATCCTAATATTTCTTCATTAGATGAATAATCGTGAGATATCACGATGAATGATGTTACTGTAACTAAATATCCTTACCAAATTGTATCATCGAATCATAACTGCCATGAATGGATAAAAGTTAAAAGAACATAAAATATTATGATAGTAAATAAAATCATTATATTTCCTGACATATAGACTGCATATATACCTTATAGAATTATATATTTACATAATATGAAAATATTTATGAAGAATAAAAAAATGTGATTAAAACCCCTTTATATTTTAGTTACAATTTGAATTATACAATTAAATAAATAATATTTTTAAATGAAGCATAAAATATTATTAATATAATGGTATTTAGGATATAACATTTCACTGGGTCACTATATATACAACACACAAAAGAAACAATAGGTGAATTTGTAGATGTGACCCACAAAAAAGGCGAGACTAGAAATACCTTAATATCTATATTGAATTCTATATTAATAACTAAGAACACATATATAATTAAAATAATATAATCTTACTTCTACAACATGAAATCTTTTCTGAAAATATTTTTATTTATATGGAATTATTTAGAGACTATGAAATTTGACGTCACGTAATTCTAAGGTCTGGAGAGCCCGAAACAAAATTTTGAACCTTATTAAGGTACATTCAGTAAACGTTTGAGCAGAGCGCTGTTGAGTTAAGAACTCTGTGATTTTCCTAGAAATGACTTAACAACGGATGACATGGGCCGATCGGAAAATTTATTTTTCAAACATTTCATGAAAAATTAATAAAATAATTTAAGTGAATTATTATATTTTCTTTCACAATTTGGAGTGATGGACAATGATGCTTTGGGGAAGCGATTGGTTGGGGACAATGCACATCAATGAGGATTGTTAATGGATCATCAAACTCGTGGTGTAATGATGCTTTAATGACGCATAACAGTGACAATGTTTCTTAAATAAAATAGTGTAACGACGTGACACCGCATCATAATGGGAAAGCTACGATGTTCTCCTATTTATAATTCGACATGCTGATGAAAATATGGATTAATGAAGTTAGAGGATTCTTTGGAAAACCTCTGATAGACATCCACCCCAACAAAGAACAAAGAACACTGGTGAAACTACATCTTCTTCATCATGTCTTTTGACAATCAGATCTGATAAGTGACGTCAATGTATTAACCCCTCAAGGATGAACATGCAACCACAAAATTTAATGAGGTAGGAGTTTTTGATTCATTGATCTTCCCGTCATTTTCTAAAAAATGATCACAGATTTCCCCACGAACAGGTTAATCCGCATACCATGCATTATTGTGGGAGGGTGACTTCATTGGGGTTTCTTTAGCCGGGATTTAATTATATTTTTTTCCAATTAAAATCACAGAACTACCCCTGTTTTGTAATCATATAACATGGAAAGCCCTGGCAGACACGGACAAGGCTTGAGCCCCTCTAATATGGTTTTTCTTTGTGGCCAAACATTCGAATTGATGACAAGGATGTTTTGTGACTATGATAGTGGGGAGGATGATCCCCAAAAAATGAAGTCCCAATTGACACGAAGAATGGTCCACGAGTGTGGACTTAGGGGTCTGTAGAAGAACCCACTGGTGTACCAGTGCTGTCACCGGAGACTGCCAATGGTGCATGTTGTGGAGGGTATGGGTTGAAGGAAGCATGCCGTTACTGTGATCCACACAAAAGTCCGTGACCGGACTGGGCTGTAGTGTAGTAGGATAATCCGTAGGCTAAGCCAGCATCTAGAGGCGGCAGATGCGATCACTTTACCGCTTTGGAGGGTTGCAGACAAGGAACCGAGCAGCATCCCCCCCGATGTGCCGCTGTCTCTTGACAGTTGGGGAGGTGGCATCTGGTAGTTACTTGTGGGGTTATAGAAGGGCAGGGATGTGTCTCTCATCCTCGTTCAGCAAGGTGGACAAGTCTGCCACTTGCAGATCATGCGAGGCGTGAACCCCAGGTGGGAAAGACCGCACTACGGGACAAACCCGCTGCTCACCAAGATGGTCCAACTGCCCAATGGGCCTAACCAGATGCCAACATGCTGATCAGAGGCTGAGGGCTAGACCTACACCAATCTAGCCGAAACCGCACCTGCGGGCCGAGCCTGACTAGGCCGGGTCACTGGGCGACTTGGTAGGCTGCACCCTTGGCCAATTATGCCAAGTCCAGTGAGGCCTAGTGGGCCTGTACCACTTTCCAAGCTTGACCAAGCAGAATTAGAACGACCCTAACTCACACCAGTTTTGGTTGGGTATGTCAGAATAAATTGGGATGTGTGGAACCCATGAGATTTGTTGTTCGGGTCAATCCGATCGTGTCATACTAGACCCCATCACGAAAGACCTCCATTGTAATAAAATGCATGTATCTTTTAAACCATGCATTTTCTTGAGGGGTCAGTTGTTGAGTTGCCACTATCCCATGGAGGAATACCCTTCTTCATGTGTTGGGGTGACATTCATGGTTTCTGAGAAGTGAAGAATGGCTTCAGGAGCAGTTCCCCCCAACTGTTCTACGTACGAAACCCTACAGTTTGATGAGACTTCAAGAATGCTTGAGCATGTCCTAGTGGGTAGTGGATATATGTTACCCAGCAGGCCCATGGTGGGGAGGGTCTTTGTGTAACTTGGTAGACCCTCAATTCTCTATAGGATGATTACTTTAGATCGGCTATGGTTGGAAGTAGCTTTGTGTGACCTGGAAGGCCCATGGTGGGGAGAAGCTCTGATTGACCCAACATATCCATAGTAATATTAGGTATGAGTACCAAAACAGTTCATTGTTAGAGGGAAGTATCTCTATGTGACCCGGTAGGCCCACATTACTCGATACAGGAGTTCTCCAGAGGGATAGGAGTTCATTGTTTGTGATTGACAATGCTACTGTTACAAGCCTAGAATATACAAAGGGTGAGATGTCTTGTGTTTTGTTATTTTCTTAGAGAAATTGTGTTGAGTTATTTATTTTCATCTTGGGGTCCCTACTAAGTACTGTGTTACTCACCCCTACATGATATTTTCCCACACGTGTTGTGTCTGGTGCCAACAAGTGACATTTCAATATGTGTGCTCAGGGAGGTTGGACTGACGGGCGCTAAAACAACGGACAATGCGTCCTATGACTAGGCGATCTCCAGTAGGACTGGGAGGACCTAACATACTAATTCAGCTTCTAGTAGAATCACTACATTCATGATTAGGTGGGGTTTACTGCAGATGGCCACCAGAGAAGTTTTCATACATTACAGTTTTCATTACATTTTCTTTGGATTGGATTCTAGCACAATTTCACTCTCCTGTACATTCACTCAGTTTACTCAATGATGTGTTGTTTCCATTTCCTATATTGGGGTGTGGTTGGGCGTGTGTGTGCATATAGGTATCCAGGAAAATGCCTCCCACATTCCAGATGAGGCCTTCAATGCTAGTCACTAGGCCGCAACTTTTGGGAGGTGGGATTGGGGTCGTCACGACATGTACCGTAGGGGACAGGTTGTTAAAAAGTTGAATCAGTGGTTGGTCAGTTCACCCAAAAATACAAGGATTATTATGTTTTGTTTCGGGGAAACATTGTTATGTGTTTCAATTTTGACATTTAGATTTGGGGTGTCCACTGTTGGTGCATCGTACGACGTATCCATACACCAAGACCTTGAATTTTATTTTCATAACCATATAAGAAAACACTGGTTTCATAAGTTTATCATTATTTTTTTAAAAATAGTTAGATTACTTAGTATAATCTTCTTACTATGGTACTTCTTGATCTATCTCATGATACCTCCATATGGAAGACCAGCCAGGATCCTGATTCAAGGTTGTGAGGACAACCCAACTAGTGAAGAGGCATCTGTTCAGGGACCAGTTCTAGAGATGGCCCCATCAGGTGGTGCACCAACACTACCACCACTAGATTATCATCATATTCTATTGGTGGTTCCATTAGTGGACATTCGTAGGATCAGTTCCCTACATGTTTTTTAGAGACAGACAACTCTCATGTTCAGGGGAGAGATGAATCCTCAGGTCGTGGAGGACTGGATGGAGGCACTGACGCTAGTCTTCCTCTTAGTGAGGAAACCACACGTCCATATGTCGATAATGGATGTGATCCTTCTATAGGGCTTGGTAGAGATATTGTGGATTTGGACCCTCCAGACTCACGATGGGGTGACCCGCACTTGGCTTGAATTCAAGAGGCTTTTGGGAGGAGTTTTTTCCAGCAACCATGAGCTCTGAGCTCATCTGGGTGCTGGTTCCCCTACAGTAGGATATCATGATGGGGATGAGTACATGACATGGTTCAAAGATCATTACTTATAATCTAAAAATATGATTCGAGACCCTTCCATTAGTGCTCAAGCATTTTTGTAGGGACTCATGCAGGAGATCAGGGCCTCAGTGGTGTCTGTTAGAACCCTACCCAGGCTGGGGTGATAATGATAGCCCTTAAAATAGAGAGTTTATTGGAAGATCCTGAACCCAAAACAAGAGAAAACAGAATAACCCACGTGATAGAGTCTTCGGTAAGAAGAAAACATCAGAAGTGTGAGCCCAAGCGACCAAGGTCTTTCAGATGATGACCCCGGGAGTCAGGGGCGGTGGGGCAGGACTCTAAGTATAGAAGAAGTCAGTAGGGATCCATGCAATGCTACACATGTGGTGAGAAGGGACACATGGAACATGGTTTTATGACCCTCCCTATAGATGACCGACAGACAGTCGAAGGGTCGATGGCGCAACGGTAGCAGTTCATGTAAGGAGGACCACCGAGCAACTGATGTGGTTGGGGAGCTGGACAAGATGCACTTAGTGTGCAAAAGATTGAGATGTTAAAACCACCACACACAGCTGGTTCCCCCAACCTCAGGGATTAGGCGAGCATGGGTGTGCCCATCTCTAGGAAATAGAGGCTTATGACTAGGGTGCCCCAGGGATGATTGGAGGTACAATTTGTGTCTTTTTCACACTAGTTACACTACTTATACACACAAGTGCTCGCAACTCCTTATTTTGCATGGCTCTTATGCAGTGCTCAAAGATTCTGGTGGAGTCTTTGGCTTGATCCTTATGGATAGAGACTCCTACAGGAGACAATTTGATGATTACACACTAGTGTTGGTTGTGTGATGTTACCATAAGAGATGTGACCTTCGACTGGAATCCTATAGTAGCTCCATCGAGGACTTACAATGTCATCAGGGGTATTGGGTAGTTTTCCACAGTCCTGGATAATATCAACTATTTTAGGTGTATAGTGTGTTGTTCCCATGAAGATGGGACCATATTTTCTTTCACTTAAACGGAGGAATTCCTTGTAGTACATGATATACTCTCTCAAAGGATGGTGTGGCTAATCACCCACCTATTGGCTACCCTAACCCCCGATGTAGTGGAGGAGAGGAGTCCATGCTTCACTATAGTGGTGAATGAGTACAAGGATGTTTTTGTTGATGAGGTTCCAGGGATATCTCCTCATATAGAGGTAGAATTATTTATTGAACTATAACCCTAGAAGACATTAGTATCCACAATGGCATATCTAATTGCTTCTAGAGAGATTCACGAGATGAGGGTATAACTGCAGGACTTGTAAGATAAGGCATTCTTAAGGACCAAATATTCAAAATGGGCAGCCTTGATGCTTTTTTTCCAAAAATGTAGATGTGAGTTTGAGGTTTTGCATTGACTTTTGGTGCCTGAACCAGGAGACTGTGAAGGAAAAGTATGCAAAATCAAGATTTGATGACCTCTTTGACCAGCTGAAAGATGAAACTAGTTCTCAAAGATAGAACTCAGATTAGGCTATCACCTACTTTGGTATAGAATAAGGATGTATTGAAGATATCCTTCAACTTCCAGTATGGCCACTCTGGGTTCTTGGTGATTCCTTTCAGCATAACCAACTCCCTATAAGTGTTCATGGGACTCATGAACATGATCTTATAGACCTATGTCGACCAGTTTATTGTGGTCTTCATCGATGGTATATTGATGTATCCAGTGTCGGAGGAGTATGACACAACACAAATACAAATATTCCTGGATACACTCTGAGAGAACCATCATTATGGTAATCTCATGATGTGCTAGTTCTAGATACAAGAGGTCCACATTCTGGGACACATAAGTTTGATGTCTGTAGTTTTAGTAGATCCTGCAAATATAGAGGAAATGCACCATAGGGAGGGGCCCATGAGCATGACTTATGTGAAAAGATTCTTGGGGATGGATGGATATTATCAGAGTCTCTTTCCCAGCTTTTCATTATTAGTAGAACCATTATTGGCATTGAGATGAAAGGTACTACCCTACGTGTTGACGTTGAAGTTCGAATAGAGTATTCAAGTGATGAGGTAGAGGGTGACTAGTGCCCCTATCTCGAGTCAGCCGGAGGAGGTTGATGGGTATGATGTTTACTACAACACAAAAGGGACCAGGATCATTGTTGTTATAATGTTGGAGCAAGTGGTGATCGCCTATGAATCATAATAGTTGAGGCATCATGAGAAAAACTACATGACCAATGACTCAGAGTTAGCAGCAGTGGTCTTTGCGTTGAAGATGTAGAGCCACTAAGTGATGGGAGAGAAGTTTTCAGTTTACCTAGATCACAATATACATATATATATCTTATCCCAGAAGGACCAAAACCAAAGACATTGGTGATGGATAGAGTTCCTCTAGGACTATGATTTGGAGATACTCCATACTCATGGAATAGTGAATGTGGTGGCAAACACACTCAGCAGGAGTACTGGGTTGTAGAAGCTGAGTGAGGTGACAAAGAAGTTAGTCTCTATACTGGTATCCATCATGGATGATGGTGATGCTTTTTAACAATAATCGATGGTTCTTACTCCGCCACTTATATAGAGAGTCATGGAGGCACAACTGGGGGATGTTGATTGTGAGTCCCGACATGCTCAGATATCCATCAGATGAGCACCTGTTTGGTTTTCGATAGGTGGAGAGCACATCATCCTTTTTTGAGTGTTTACCTTAGTACCAGTGGAATTGCAGGTGGAGGTGTTGAGGGAGTTCATACATACCCTCTGGAAGTACATCATACAGTGGAAAAGATGTACCGGGACCTCCAGGTAGGAATACAGTAGTGGCAGAGTTTGTTTCATGATGCCTCACTTTTCGGAAAGTAATGGTCATTCACTAGTTTCCAACAGGCCTAACTCATCCACTCGAGGTGTCATTGTGAAAATGGGATAATATATCGATAGAAATTGTGAAGGATTTACAACATATGTCTTGAGGTCATAAGTCTATTTGGGTGATCATTGACTAACTCTCCAAGTTAGCTCATTTCCTACACATCTAGAAGCAGGGAACTATAAAGTGATTGGGACGCCTCTACATCCCAGAGACAATGAAGCATTATTGGGTGCCTTTGACTATCATCTCACATGGAAACACTCGCTTTACATACCGATTATGGGAGTGATTATAGGAGGTGTTTGGGATGCAGAGATTCTTGAGAACAACATTTTATCCCCAGAATAATGATCAGAAGGAGCGAACCATAAAATCCATGGAGGACATGCTTCATTCTTTCATCCTTGACTATAGTCGTGGTTAGAAGTAACACCTTCCACTTAAGGATTTTTCATTAAACAATAGCTATCACTAAACCATTGGCATAGAACACTTTAAGGCCTTTTACGAGCGGCCTTGCAGATCACCTATATGCTAGATAGACCCAGGGGAGTCGGCACTCATGGGTTCAATATTGCTATGGCCTACCACTGAGAAGGTGAGGATCGTCAAAGAGTAGATAATAACTGCACATAGTAGACTGATTTATTATGCAAACAATAGATGGATAGAATTAGAGTTTGAGGAGGGAGATCATGTGTTCCTTTTGGTCTCACCTCGATGAGGATTAAATATATTTGTCTAGGTCCATAAGGTATATCCAAGGTTTATCAATCCGTTTCATGTTCTGAGAAGAGTTTGTGAGGTGGCGTACCACTTAGCTGTTCCCCCACAGATGCACTGGGTGCATGATGTGATCCATGTGTCGCAGCTGAGGAGGTACATGAATGATCCATCACAAGTCATCGGCTGGGTCGAGCTGGAAATTGCTGATGGGGTGAAATATACAAAGTTCCCAGTAGAGATAGAATATCAACCTGATAGGGTCCTACACAGACGATCGATTTCTCAACTTCACATTCAATGGTAGCACGAGAATCTTCAAGAGACCACATGGGAGCATGAGGATTAGATTCTTTCTTAGTACCACCATCTTATTATATAGTTGTTGTTTTGGATTTCAAGGATATAGATCCCTATGGTGGGGAGAATGTAATGTCTCGGAATTTGAGTGTAAGTTTTTTATATGGAATTATTTTGATACCGAAAATTTCCATGTCGCATAATTCAGAGGTCCAATGAGACCAGAAAGTAATTTTGATCTTTTTTAAGGTACATTAAGTAAACCTATGAGTATGATTTTATATCTTTTGAACCATCACTTGGATCAAAAATTTGACGACACTGTTGAATTCAGAACTCCTAGATTCTCCTAGAAATTACATATCATTGGCTGAGAATGGCCGAGCAAAAAAGATATTTTTAGAAATATTGAGAAAAATAATCAAATAATTTTTGGGACTAATTTTATTTTCATTCTCACTTTGGAGTTATGGAAGGTGATTCCATGGGGTAGTGACATGTTAGAAATGATGTTAATCAATGAGGATCATTAATGGCTCATTAAACACATAGTGTAACGACTCTTTAATGACGCATACCAATGATGATTTTTCTTAAATAAAACTGTGTAACGACTATACGTCGCATCTTAATGGGAACGATGCGATGTTCTCTGGTTTATAATTCAACAAACTGGGAAAATATGGATTAATGAAATTGGAGGATTCTCTGTATAACCTCTAACAGACTTCCACAACAGAAAATAATGAAGAATTCTGGCGGAACGTCAACTTCATTGTCACACCTTTCGTAGATCGGAGTCGAGAAGCAACGTCAACATCTTAACCCCTCGGGGAAGAATGTGTGGCAATGAAAATAAGAGAGGTAGGCGTTCTGGATTCATTGTTATTCCCCATACATTTATAAATGATGAATGTATATTATAACAAAAATAAGATAATCCACAGATGATGTGTTCTTTTGGTAAGGTTACTTTTTCTGGGATTCTTTATCTAGGATTCGATTATCTTGGTTGTTAAAATTAAAATACTCAGACCTCCATTATATTGTAAACATCTATCACTGAGGGCCCATGATGACATGAACAATGACTGATCCCCTCATCTATGGGTTTACTTAGTGGAAAAACTTTTGAATTGACGACTTGGAAGTTTTGAGACCGTTGTAGTGGAGGAGACGATCCCCAAAAAACCCATTCGCAAGTGGCATGAAGAACGGACCACCAGTGTGGACCCAGTGGTCCATAAGAGAATCTGGAAACATGCCGGTGCCAATGATGGCACCAGAGACCACCTTCATTGGTCACTAAAGTGGCCGTATGTGGCTGGTGGCGCACCACCAAGGCATGGAGAACTGGGCTACGACACAAAAAGTGAGGTCGCCGACCCACCCGACGGTTAGAGGCGGCATTTAAGGTCACTTGACTCCTTCGAAGGGTAACAGACGCGACACCAAGCCACATCTTGTGGGACGGGCCATGGTTTACTTGACCCTGATGAAGGAGGTTCCCAACGGAGACCCGTAGGGTAATTGTGAGGCACATACGTGGTTTTGGACCATGTTATGCTAGGCAGACCAGTCCAGCTCTTGTAGACCGGATTAGGTGAAAATGCCCAGCGTGCAGGACCCACACTGCGGTCCAGAAATGCTGCCCACCAAGATGAACCAAACCATGTCGGTGGGAAATACCCACACCTAGTAGGAAGGACCCA
Source organism: Viscum album (assembly GCA_963277665.1). Lineage (NCBI taxonomy): Eukaryota > Viridiplantae > Streptophyta > Magnoliopsida > Santalales > Viscaceae > Viscum > Viscum album. Next base: position 295,512,727 of record OY728137.1, on the reverse strand, counting down.
TACCGGTGGGTTGAATCCGTGCCCTCTTCGGATTGGGCTAGACTAGGTTAGGTCGTCAGGCGATGCGGTAGGCTGGACACTCAGTCAACATGAACGGTTCCGAAAGGTCCTATTTGGCCTGGTGCATGGGCCATGCCAAACCAGACCGACCCCGAGCCATACTAGGTCAGGTTCGGTCCCTCATAATGATCCTGGGTATGTGGAACCCCCGAGCCAGGTTGGGCGGATTTGTCCAACTAGGTCGGACCGAGCCCCATCATAATTGACCCCATAGATATTAAAATGCCTATATTATCAAACCACACATCTGATTGATGTGTAGTTTTCTAAATTGAGACCCTCTAGAGGTGTTAGATCGTTTGGAATGATTTTTGGGGACTTTCATGAATGTCTTAATGTGTTGAATGGATTGAGAATTGCTTCTCAAAAGAGCGATTTGTACGGAACCCTGCTGTTGGGTGAGACCTGATGACTACACGAGGATGGTCATGTAGGAAGTGGATCGGTGGGACCCAGTAGGCCCACAGTGGAGAGCAGCTTTGTGCGACCCAGCAGACCCATGGTACTCGACCAGAGGGGTACCTCAGTTCAGGCAAGGTGGCATGCGACTCTTTGTGACCCGACAGAACCACAATGGGGAGAATCTCTGTGTGACCCTGTATACCCATGATACTGATAATGAATGAAAACCATAGTAGTTTATGGTTGGTCAGAAGTAGATATGTGTGACCTGGTAGGCCCACTGGACTCGATAGAGGATGATTCCTCCAGTGGTCATAGAGTTTGACGTTTGTGATAGATGATGATACTATTACTACCCTAGAATATTCTTGGTGTGATCTACCATGATTTTTGTTGATTACATTTAGGAATTAATGTGTGTAATATATTTTTCTTTTTGTGTCCCTATAGAGTTCTGTGTTACTCAAACCTATATGGGCTTCACTCGCACATGTTGTGTCTTGTGCAGAGAACCGACGTTTCGAGAGAGGCACTTAGGGAGAATGGACAGACAGACGCTACGATGGTGGACATGGAGGAATAAGACCCGGAGGGGAAGATTAGGGCTTGGTGGACATGAAATACTACTTCATCTTACATTGGCATCACAAATATCTCCATCATGTGCCTTTTATTGTAGATGTCCATGAGAGAACAATTTGTACATTACAGTTTTCAGTACTTTTTCATAGGTTACTATATTGGTATAGATTCGTTTAGTTGTAATTACAATCAGTTTATCCAGAGGTATAATATTTTCTTTGTCCGTGTTTGGATTTGGTTGGTTGTGTGTGTGTGTGTTCAGGCATCCTGGTAAATTCCTTCTATATGCATGTTGATGCCTTCTGCGCTTGTCACCGGCAACTGGTCTTCGAGAGGTTAGATTGGGGTAGTCATGACACGGTCCCCAGGGGATGGGTCCTGACATATAGATCTATTAAAGAACCATATCTCTGTATATAATTTCATATATAATTTTAATATATAATCTTGTTACCAATTTATTAATAATTCCATGTAAATGATATGTTTCATACAATAGGCTCTTGGTTTTTGTATAAGATTTGATTGATTTTTAATACATTTACATTGATAATTATTTCATCATACCATTATTTATAACCATGATGTATGTAAAATATATATTCTTATACCAGTACTTATTTTTACAATAAAATTTAGTGATAAAAATGGAAATACACCATTCATGGAGATGGTTTTTTATACACGTGCAAGAACACTTTTTCCATTTTAATGTTGGATTAGATGGAATAAATGGATATAATATATTATAATTAAATAGTAATTTTTACTTCATATAAATCAAATATTTTAATTAAACATTTTTTTATTGAATTCCGTGAATTTTGTGAATAAATAACCTTCCATTGTGAGGTGGATGACTTTCATACACACAAGTTACATTATCATATACCCCAAAAAATAAAAACTTAAAAAGGGGTGTATGATATATTGATTAGTGATTAATAATAACAATATTAATATCATATATTAAAAACAAAAACATAATTATTTCCATTAATGAGTGGTTTTAATGGAAAAAAACGACAGTAGTTAGCCAGGCGGTAGTCCTCTATACACATGAATGATGATTTCATAGACCAACTGATGGAATTGGAAATTGTTATAGGTTGTTATATTAACATAATTACATATAATTATATAGTATATAAATATTTTATTATTTAATAATATATATGAAAAAAATTAATTGTAGAAACAAAATAAATAAATAAAAATATCTTAGTGAAGACACATACATTCTCTTAGAGGAACCTCATTTGAATATCTTATTACGGACCATAGTGTTGGTGTTTTAGGAGGACCAGAAGAACAAAAACAATACTAGTAATATTAATTGTGAAATTTTTAGGTTTTTATAAACTATGGGGACATAATGGTGTGAATAATTGGAGTTTTTCCATGTCAGTTTAGTTTTGGGTGAAAGTAAACCCCTTGGAAGCTTCTTGGAAATTCAATAAATAATCAAATATAAAATGGCCTTTACAATGAATAATGTTAAAAACAACCATATATTGGATATTAGTAATGAAATTAATAAAATTTATAAAGAAATAATAATTTTACTAGTTTTATAGTCATTTTAACCCATATCATCCGAGTTTTCTCCCACTCGAAACACCTATCATTACAATAAATGTGGTAATTAATTTGTTATGGCATTTGATTTAGTACAGAATATATCATTTCATTGAATTATAATGTAAACTATTGTAATTATATTTATAGAATAAAATTTCATTTATTCAATTTAAATATGGTAATTAAAATATAATTTTATGTTAATCCTACAGACATGACGATAATGATGGTTTTAAAATAAATAATGTTAAAAAATTTAAAATTTATTTGTATCCAATTACAAGAGGAACATAAATAAATTTAACTAAATTTGATTAATATATATAATATAATATAACATTATTTATTAAAAACTTATTATTTAATTTACATTTATAAATAACATAAACAAAAAAGCAGGATTTAATTAAAATTCAATATATTTCACTTTTTATTAAAAAATAAATATTTTCATACATTTTATATAAATTATCCATAATATAAATTTGAAATTATTATTTCATAAAATAATATTGTTATTAAAATAAAAATTATGAATCTATCCAAAAATATTTTAAATAAGTGAAACATTTGGGTCATAATAGTTTTTTTGAAATATACAAATTTTTTAGCATAAAATTAAATTTTTTTACATACCATGTTTGGAAAATATATAAGATAAAATATAATATACTTTATTAGTATATAATATATATATTTATATTATTAAAATTAATCCCCAAAAGTGGTTATTTTTAAATTTTAGGCTACTTTTTTGTTTCAAGAAATAGAATTTCATAAAAAGATTACTTTTTTCAAATATCTTTGGTTTTTCATTTTTTAATTAATTGGTCACCATTGAATTAATTATATGTACATTTTTAAACCATATATATTCATATTTTACTAAATAATATTAATTCATGCCAATCTAATGGCTACGTAATAACTATAATCATAATATTTTAATACAATTGCATAATTTTTTATATTCATTGTTGCGTGCAACACAAAAGAAACATGGTGTTGCAGTCAATGTAGGATAAACACATTGAGGTGTGTAATGAAATATAATGTCATTTATTCATATAACACTTACTAAAATCAGTTTTTCATGAAATAAAATCAAAATATGGTCTTTTCTGCAATGAAAAATATTAAAAATATCAAATTCATTTAATTTTTTTTTACCAAAACTGAATGTGTTACTTACCCCCACATAGTGGTAATATGCACCTAAAATAGAGTTACACATCCCCTACAATGGCCTTAATTTCTTGTGTAACTTCTCAACCAGATAGTAGATGGTTAGCTCAGCCCTTTCTTGATTTAGGAGCCTACCTTTTTCTGGTGCCACTCCACAAATATTGTGAGCTCCCTCAAAATCATTAAAGATGGCACAAAATATCACATGCTTGATATTTTATATTGTGGTATGGATTATTATGGAATATATTTCTAATCATTACCCACTCAAATCAATCCAAAATGAAAATATTCGATGATAATTTCCCACTCTCACTACTTCTCATCCCACAATTAATTCGGTGGTAAATGATGTAACAGTTTTTCATTCGAGTTCATGAAGTGCTCTTAGAACATCATACTAAGGCTAACCATCAATTTATTAGAGAATATATTAGGTTTTTATATCTTATTAGAGTCTAATTAATCATATTTTAATAGGTATCCACATGAAATATTTTCACAATAAATCATATCCCTATCAATTCTAATCCATAAAACATATCACCATTGGCTACCATGTCAGGTACTAATAATTGAGAAAACAATGAAGGTCGGTGAAACATTCTATGTATTCCATAATTCAGGTAATATCTAATGTAATATTAATGAAATTTTTATCTATATAATCTATCAATGTCTGTCGATTAATTTTTCTTAGGATATTCACCTCAAATTCCATCTATGTTAGCTCATTATGATGGTCATCTATCTCTATAATGTCCATCCAATGGTTGGATTGTCTTTGAATAATTCATTATATAGTATTAATAATTAAATATGAGTATTTATTATAATGTTTAATGTTCAAATGGACTGAGTCAATCCACATATCTATTATGTGGGGATTTATATCCTTAGTGAATGCTGCCAGATGATTCAGCAGAAACACTATCATCTAATTTGACATCGAGGTTATGGTGTTAAAACTCCCCACCCCAATGGATGGAATCATACTCATGATTATATCATGGAGGTAATAATTAATATGATATTTAATATCCTCATTAATATGTTGGTCAACTATATTAGGATCATTCAAATTTAGGCTCGGATAACTCTAAACTCAAATATGAGGAGGTGTTATTTTCTATAAAATGAAAAAAACTCCTTATAACACAAGAGAAACATCGAGGTGATCCTAATTAGGTGAAACCAATTGAGGATCAAATTCATAATTCTCCCCTTTAAATGAAATAATAAGTGAATTATAATAACACATCATTTCATTTATTCTCATTCTCATCATAAATAATAGGTATCTCATCTCATAGTTCATACTGGCGAATGCATCACATCGAAAAACATGTCCCTATAATAAATAATGAATGTCAATATAAATATATTTTACAATGTGGATACCATTATGCATTCATAATAATCTCATTCCATATCTAGACACATGTATAAATATTATGAAATGATAACACCCCACAACAAGTGAGACCTTGAAGGTGAAATAACATTGGACATAACAGGAGAAAAACCTAAATCTAAATCCCTTCCCTCGATTCTAGACATTTTTACCAATTCATTATATATGTACTTGATATAAAATCTAATTTTGAGGACCCCAAAAATTCATCATCTACATTTTACAAATAAAAAATTGTTTAAAAAACAATAGACTTTTCTTTGATAATACATTGTAACATTGTAACTCCCCGACCCCAGTTACCCAGAGTCAGTGCATTATTACATAACATTGGAATGATTACAAAAGATCATGTATCTAAAGGCCGATTAGTTTAGTAGTCTTGGAAACACTTGATATATTCATAAGTATTACATTACATCATAAAGTTAAAAAACTACAATAAAATTTTGTATACATATCCCCTTATACTATCCCAGCAGGACATTCATAAATTAATTATTCACATTCTGGAAAAAATAAAACATTGAAAGGGGTGAGCTTAGATGCTCAGTAAGGATAACAATATAGTGGAAACATTCATAAATAAGCATAAAAATTTATGGCAATGTATAAAAAAACAAAATCCTTTTAAACTTGATCATCAGCATAATATGGCAATGATAAAATGAAATAATTCCATTTACTTATTCACATGGATATTCTACTAGTCGAATAACCACATTTAATATCAATAACCACTTTCATAATGATATAATGCATAATGCTTGACTATTATAACCACAAAGTCAATGCCTCGTGCGAAAAATTCAAATGAGATTTTTTCAAGGCCCTGCACCAATACACTAGTTTGTCTCATGAGACCTACCGATGCATCGAGGAGCTATAGCGGTCCCCACCTGTCACTTATAAAGTCCAATGAATTGCTTTTATGAATAGGTTTAAACATAACATAATCATTCGTATTAAAACTAGAATATGTAAATACTTTCTCCATAAACCATGAATGGTATAAAAATAACAAATCCACAGTCAAACATATCACAAATCCTTCAATAAAATATGGAAGTTTTTTATCATAATAAATCAACTTCAAATAAGCTTAAAATCTATCAAAGGATGTTGACATAGATTAAATCAAAACTATATGAGAGAAATATCCTTTTTTTGAAATCATTTAAAAGTCACATAATTATAAAATAAAAAATGTACTTTGAAAATATTCTTATAATCTTGTAAGGGAAGCTTCAAAGACTTTACAATGGTGGAAAATAACTGCACCCGCCGTATAAGTTAAATGAAAAGACATTCTTACCTTAATTTGTCAAAAAGGATAAAAAGGACCTTATTTGGAAAATGACTTAAAGAATACTTTATAAACTTCTTATAAAATGTCAAACAAGGGTATAAATTAATTTGACCCATATTCTGTAAAATAGTAAAATGTTTTGAAATACATTTGTAAGAAACATGGACGTGGATGATAAAGAGGTCCCAGTAGATAATTACGTATAAACAACCTCAAATAATGAAGAGATTGTGAAATAAACCATTACTATGTACTTTTTCCTTGGTCAAGGGTAGGTTAGCCTCCTATATATTGGTGAAATAATTTTTATTGAATTATACAAGGATCATATACATTAATATGATATCATATATTATCTTTTAACATTGCATTGTTAATAATATCTTAGTATTATCGTCGTTTTGGGTGTTAACTTACTCATTTTATTTTATATTTTTTGTTACATAAGTTGTGTTTGTTATGGGTAGGTTGTATATTATTAATATACATAATGATATCAAGTCCTTAAACATTATTTTTAATCATCAAATTAGAATTATACCTCAATGGATATGATGGGCAATGAATCTCATCTCGTTCGTGGAGACAGTAGTCCGTACGTATGCACGAGCGACAATATCATTCTATTGATATTAAAATAATATATACATGGATGGTATATCATATATAAAGAATAATTATCATGTTATATTTGTTATTTAAATGAATTAAAAATCATTATTATACCTATCCAAATAATAATGTATTGAATAACAATTACACCACGACGTGGAGACGGTAGGCCGTACGTACGCACGTATGGTGACATGTCATAGAAAGGATGGATAGAATACTGCATATGGTTGTACCATATTTATAACAGCATCACAGTATATATAAGATATTGGAATTATTATTTTCTAATGGAAAAACAAAGAAAGAAGAAGTTGACGAAGAAAGGAACTTGAAAAAGGGGGGTGAAAAAAATACCTCTTCTTCGGGTTCATCTTTTTGATTTCTTCAAAAGGAATCCTTAGGTTTAATTTCTGAATAAAGTAATGCCTCTAGGATTAAGGAAGTAATGTTTATAGGGTATATTTTTCGTAGTTGGTTCAAACAAAAAGGCTTTTAAGGTATGAATAATGGGTTAGAAGTGTCGTCCTTTTATAAGGGGGAGGAGGGACTGTTTAGAAAAAACTTAAAGTATTAATTTATAATACATTAATATTAGGTTTATAATGGATAAAAAGTGGATTATTCAAAGTATAAGGTGGGGATGGGTCGAAATAATTTCATCCAATATATTTTAGACAGGTTTGGGTCACTATATTAACTTTATCATTTATATTTAACTCTTAGTTAAATAGTTTGACATTTACCATGTCACTTTGTATTTTTATATTATATGGTTAATAAACTTACTATATACTTCCATGAGACCCCCAAGTGGTCCATTAATGATACAAATATCATTATATAAGTCCTTTGTCTGAACCTTATATTTTTATGATTAGAATATCAATTAATAATATAATATTTCTTTAAAAACTCTTTGATGTCAATTTTGAAAATATTTAATAATTGATTTTTGTTAGTCTTAACAACTATATTAATTAGAAACAGATTAATTTATCCAATCCTAACATCTCATATTAACTAATAAAATTATTTTATGGCATCAAAACTCTCAAATTATATTTATTTTTACATTTATAATACTAATTATTTGATTCTTTCCTTAAAAAGGAAAATACTGCATCATTATTGTGTCATAAATAAATTTAATTATTCAATGTACAAAAATTATAAATAAAATACCATTATATAGGAAATATTTTTATCTTTATAATTAATTTTTATAGTCGAATATATAACATATATAACCTTATGTAAAAGTTATTTTTCTAAAAGATATATGCTTATGTCATATTTTTATTTACTTAAACTTAATTAATATAATGTGTCATTATCACTTACAAGTGGATCCATGGGGTCCCAAAATCTACTCAATGATTACCATGGTTGGACATGTATCAACCAATAGGGTTAGGACACATTTTATCATAATTTATTATTATTATAATATTATTTTTTACCCTTATTTACCGGATTTACCCTTTAACCATGGTAAATAAAATATTTACCGAAGTAATTATTCAAAATGACAAAAAATAAAAGTTACCTATTTACACAATTTTTACCTCCTGATTATAAATATTGAATACATTTTAATAAATTCAAAACACAGAAGTGACAAGAATTAATTAAAAATTAATTCCTGTTGTCAAATCAAAAAAACGTGTTTTTAAGAAATAATAACTATCAAAAGATTGACACATGTTTATGTCCGGTTTAAATGTAAAATTACATCCAATGACCAACATTGTATTGAATGGTAAAAATATATTATAAATATACTTTAAAACCAAAAAAAATCATAATTTATCACTATTAATTATTTCGATTAAAAAAGTTGTTTTTAAATAAAATTTAGTAATTTTCACTATTCATCAAAAATTGAATGTTTTCAAAAAATACCAAAAATTCACTCTCAGATAATTTCAATATTATGAATCCAAAAATGAAGTCTATTTTCAATGATAACATGTATAATATTTCAAAATGTGGGTATTACTTTTCATAATGGCTAGTTTGATTGGTTGTGGTGTGTGTTAGAACTCGAAGTTGCATACAATACACACTACTGTATTATTCAAAGATAAGCATACCGTGGAAGCTTGGGGTGTTATATTTTTACCTACTTAAAATAATTGTGTCGTAGAAATTTTTAAAAATGGGCTAGGGAATATAATGGAAAGTCCCACATTAGAAAAAGAGTCAATAAAACTATCACCTTAAAAGAAATAAATAGAAGTACAAAGGTCACCCAAGATAACTCACACTAGGATTCCATGTAGGAAACCACAGATATGGAAGAAAAAATAAGTGTCATGTTCTAATGGAGGTGGATAGAAAACATGATCAGGATAAATTTAACAACAAGAAAGCCACAAACTTGTGATGGGATAAATGATCATTTGTTTCCCAGTAGGAAAAGTATAAAGACAACATTTTTTAAAGTTACATTACATAAAGATGAGGAATTCATTTATGAGATTTACTAAGAAAATAAAGAGATATACTTAATTTTTATGTAGAGTTTCATCCTTTAATAAATTTCCACTACTAACTCATTTTTTTAAATGATGAGTATTCAAGAATACTTGGTCACACTGAAAGAGCAAGAATAAACTTCTATAGAATCACATGATCCACGAAGGATAAACAATATATTTACCTTGTCTTTAGAGATTAATCAAAAACAAAACGGTTAGTACAATATCTGATGATCCCCCAAAAGGATATTCCTTTGGATAAAGAAACAGTAATCTTAATTTCTAAAATCAAACCAATAATACCTCAAAGTTAAATAAATACCATTCAATAAACAATTGTTTTTAAAATCCTACAATATAATCCAAACTAATATTGAAACCCAAAAATTTGAAGAATTTGGTTATGTAGTCTTCCATGTTAAATTGTATCTCCAAATTACATCAACTACTCTTAAAGTCACATACTTAAAAGTAATTAACCTAATCACATATTCTCTAATATAGGTCAATAATTTCCATAAATAACCCAAATTACTATAAATCCAAAATAAAAATGTAGATAAAAATCCACCATTACTTCTGAAATGAAACCCCCTAGTATTCTATTTTCCTTAGGCATATAGTGTTCCCATCAAAGCGAACATCTTCCAAAATAAAATTTATCACTAAATCACCAAATAATTTTCCTATAAAAGGGTATTCATTTGACAAGGAATAAGAACCAAATTAACTTATTATTAATCAATAAAACTATTTAACAAAAAATAATTAGTCACACTAACCAGGGACTTCATGTTGTGCAGTGTTTGGGGATAAATTCCAATCACACATTGGTTGTGGGTTCTATTACCACAGCTTTGTCCTACGCGACGGGTTGTCACATGGTCTGTGTGTTTTCTTTTTTCAAAAACTACATTTTATAGCATTACCAAAATGAGATAAATTCTTCAAAATAAACATAACATAATTTTAACCAGAAATGTTATCTCATACCTGGCATTTTCATCCCAAAATATATTAACTTGTAATTGCCTCAAACTCTATGATCATATAAAACCGAATGGTTATTTATAACTATATCCACAAGGGAAAAGATAATACTTCCTCAAATATCATTCTCATAAGGCAAACTACGGGGTTACAAATACAAGATAAAATTATTCCAAAGTAATCCAATCAACAGAGAGTACTAATACTTTTAAACATTTCTCCAATTATTTATTTCCACATTGCTTCTTCTTTGACCAAGAAAATATCCTATAGAATAGGGAATTCACTCGGGTAATGGAAAGGTCCCCTACATTTACGGAAAATGACTGTAAATGGATTCTTGGGACAATTTTTATTTTCTTCCATAGCACTCTTCATTTTACCTTGGGAATTCTTTAATTTATATCCTTATTTCCCGCACGTAAATAATATCTTTGTTCCATTGAGAAATTTTCCCTGGTGTCTCCTTCCTCATTTTATGTATGATAGAAATTTAGGATTCTTTTCTCCATGGTCTCCAATACTTTAGCTCTTATCATTCATCTCCTTTGTCTTCTTTGTTGAGTCTGGGAGTTGGATAATATATATGTTGTTGATCATATTTTTGGAAAAATTATTTGGCATGAACATGATATCTTTTACACCTATCAACATTCCATTTTTTTCTCATTTACACCACCTTTCCCACATTGTACATCATTATCAATGTTACTATGACTTCCTTGGACTCCATCCATTGACTAAAACCAGAAAGCATTGTGTGAGTAACAGTATTCATAAAATCATTTAGAGAATATCATGAAATCATATTCTAAATTTGAAACACCTTAGGATTTACGAAGTTCATTTATTCCCATCTTATATCAAAACACTTCAAATTGGTTTGTAACGAAAATTTAAATTATCCTAATCATATCCCCCAGAGTGTCATAACCAAGAGTGAAGTAAGGCCTGTTGTCGTGCACCAGTTCCTGTTCGAGTCTAGCACAAATCAGTGTTTTCGGATTTTACCCCTAGGTACATCTGTGCTAGAGCCATCTCTACCTGCTCGTATCCAGACTGAGATTTATTGCTTGGAAAATAATAAAATATATACAATACCAAAATTCTAGGGAGTTTTTCAATACTAATCCTGAAAGTCTATCTTAGGGCTCTGTGCTATAATCAGAGTTTATCTAAATCTAGTTTCCAAGGTTTGTACTAAACATCCTATGATACCAACTGTAACTCCCCGACCCCAGTTACCCAGAGTCGGTGAAATATTACATAACATTGGCATGATCACAAAATATCATGTCTCGAAAGACCGATTAGATTAGTAGTCATGGAAACAGTAGATATATTAATAAGTCTTACATTACATCATAAAGTAAAAAAACTACAACAACATATCGTCTTCATATCCCCTTATACTATCCCAACAGTACATTCATAAATTACTTCTTCACATCCTGGAAAAAATAAAACATTGAAAGGGGTGAGCTCAGATGCTCAGTAAGGATAACAATATAGCAGAAACATTCATAAATAAGCATAAACATTTAAAGAAATGTATAAAAAAAACAAATTCCTTTTAAACTTGAACATCATCATAATATGGAAAAGATAAAATGAAATAATTCCATTTACTTATTCACATGAATAGTCTACTAGTCGAACAACCACATTCAATATCAATAACCACTTTCATAATGATGGAATGCATAATGCCAGACTATCATAACCACATAGTCAAGGCCTCGTGCCAAGACTACAAATACGATTTGTTCAAGGCCTTATGCCAAGACACTAGTTTGTCTAATGAGACCTACCGATGAATCAAGGAGCTATAGCGGGCTCCACCCATCACTTATTAAGTCCAATTCATTCTTCATATGAACAGGTTCAAACAAAACATAATCATTCGTATTAAAACTAGCATATGTAAATACATTCTCCATAAACCATGAATGGTATAAAAATAACACATCCACAGTCAAACATATCACAAAACCTTCAATACAATATGGATGTTTTTTATCATAATAAATCAACTTCAAATAAACTTAAAATCCATCAAAGGATGTTGACATAGATGAAATCAAAATTATTTGAGAAAAATATCTATTTTTTTGAAATCAATTAAAACTCACATAATTATAAAATAAAAAATTTACTTTGTAAATATTCTTATAATCTTGTAAGGGAAGCTTCGAAGATTTTACAACGGTGAAAAATAACTTCACTCACCGTATAAGTTAAAAGAAAAGACATTCTTACCTTAATTTGTCGAAAAGAATAAAATTCATTACTTGGAAAATGACGTAAGGATTCCTTTATAAACATCTTATAAAAAGTTAAACAAAGGTACAATTACTTTAACCATTATTCTATAAAATAGTAATAATGTTTTGAATTATATTTTTAAGAATCGTGGATGTGGATGATAAAGAGGTCCCAGTAGATAATTACGTATAAACAACCTCGGATAATGAAGAGATTGTGAAATAAACCCTTACTTTGTACTTTTTCCTTGGTCGACGGTAGGTTAGCCTACTGTATAATGGTGAAATAATTTATATTGAATTATAAAAGGATCATATACATTAATATGATATCACATATGATCTTTTAACATTTCTTTTTTATTAATATCTAAGTATTATAGTCGTTTTAGGTGTTAACATACTTGTTTTCTTTTATATCTTTTGTTAAATAAGTCGTGTATGTTATGGGTAGGTTGTATCTTATTCATATAAAGAATGATATAAAGTCCTTAAAGATTATTTTTAATCATCAAATGAGAATTATACTTCAATGGACACGATGGGGATTGTATCTCATCGTGTTCTTGGAGACGGTAGTCCGTACGTACACACGAGCGAAAATATCATTCTTTTGATATTAAAATAATATATAATTGGATGGTATATAATATATACAGAATCATTATAATGTTATATTTATTATTTACATGAATTACAAATCATTATTATACCCGTCCAAATAATAATGTATTGAATAACAATTACACCACAAGGTGGAGACGGTAGGCCGTACTTACGCACGTATGGTGACATGTCATTCAATGGATGGATAGAATACTGAATATGGTTTAACCATATTTATAACAACATAAAAATATATAGAAGATACTGGAGTTATTATTTTATAATAGAATAACAAATAAAGAAGAAGTTGAAGAAGAAAGGAACTTGAAAAAGGGTGGTGAAAACATTACCTCTTCTTCGGGTTCTTCCTTTTGATTTGATCAAAAGGGATCCTTACGTTGGCTTTCTGACGAAAGTAAGTCCTCTAGGATTAAGGGAGGATAGTTTATATGGTATTTGAGAATAGGTTGGCCTATCCAAAAAACTTTGGAGGTATGAATAATTGGTTATAAGTAGTGTCCTTTTATAAGGAGAGGAGGGGCTCTTTTGGAATAACTTAAAGAATTAATTTATAATAAATTCATATTTTGTTTATAATGGCTCTAAAGTGGATTATGAAAAGTCTAAGGTGGGTATGGGTCGAAATAATTTCATCCAATATATATTAGATAGGTTTGGGTCACTATATTTACCTTAACATTTGTATTTAACTCTTAGTTAAATAGTTTGACATTAACCATATCACTTTGTATTTTTATATTATATGGTTAATAAACATATTATATACTTACAAGCTACCCCTAAGTGGTCCATTAATGATTAAATTATCATTATATAAATCCTTTGGATGAACCATAGATTTTTAGGAATAGAATATCAATTAATAATATAATATTTGTTTTAAAAACTCCTTTATGTCAATTTTGACAATATTTAATAATTGATTTTTGACAAAGTATTGAAAACATTATTAATTCGAAACAAATATATTTTAGCAATCCTAACATGTAATATTAACTAATAAAATTCTTTTATGGTATCAAAACATTCAAATTATATTTATTTTTACATTTATAATACTAATTATTTGATTCATTCATTAATAAGGAAAGTATTGCATCATTAATGTGTCATAAATAAATTTAAATATTCAATGTCTAAAAATTATAAATAAAATACCATTATGTAGTAAATAATTTAATATTTCTAATTAATATTTATATTCTAAAATATAACATATATAACCCTATGTAAAAATTGATTTTCTAAAATATATGTGCTTTTGTCATTTTTGTATTTACTTAAACTTAATTAACATAAAGTTTCATTATCACTTACAAGTGGATCCATGGGGTCTCAAAATCTAACATAAGATTCCCATGGTTGGAAATTTATCAACCAATATTTTTAGGACACGTTTTAGGGTAATTTATTATTATTATTATAATATTTTTTTTTACCGTTATTTATTGGATTTAACTTTTAACCATGGTAAATAAAATATTTACCGAAGTAATTATTCAAAAATGTCTAAACATAAAAGTTACCTATTTAAACAATTTGTACCTCCCAACTAAATATGGAAGCAATTTGTATAAATTCGATACATAGAATTGGAAGAAATTAATTTAAATTTAATTTCCGTTGTCAAAACAAAAAGCGTGTTTTTAAGAAAAAACAACTATCAAAAGATTGACACGTGTTTATGTCCAGTTTAAATGTGAAATTACGTCCAATTACCAATATTGTATTAAATGGTAAAAATATATTCTAAATATAATTTAAAACCACTCCAATCCATAAATTATCACTATTAATTATTTTGATTAAAAATGTTGTTTTTAATTAAAATTTAGTAATTTTCACTATTCATCAAAAATCGAAAGTTTTCAGAAAATTCCAAAAATTCACCCTAAGTTAATTTAGATATTCAAAATTTAAAAATGAAGTCCATTTTGAAATATAAAATGTATAAAATTTAAAATGTGGGTTTTACTATTCATAACGGCTAGTTTGATTGGGTGTGGTGTGTGTTAGAACTCGAAGTTGCGTTCAACGTGCGCTACTGTATTATTCAAAGATAAGCATATCGTGGAAGCATGGGGTGTTACAATCATCTCTCAATCTGTCACTCTCACACATAACAAAACTGTATTGGTTACTGGACCACAATAACTCCTCCCCAAGTTCATGAGTGTACCGACTAGAAGTGGTGGTGTAGATAATAATGTGATATACTATACCCCATGATATGTACTAAAAATAAAGAATATATAAATAAATATATGGGAAACAAAAATAGTGGAACATTATAATATATAACAGGATAGTCATAAAATTATTCATCCTGTGAACCATAAAAAAATAATATTATGTTGTAACGATAAAATATTATATAAATATATTTAATGAAGAATTTCATATATATATTGGTCAAAAGACTTTATAATATGAAATTTCTATAGTCCCAAACCCCATGTCATTCCCATATCCATGATCTAAACCATCCATCAAGCAATAATCAAGAACGAGGTCCATAAAATTGACAACCAAACATCAACAAAATTATATCATGTACCAAATAGTGGCAAAAATTAGGTGTGGTAGAAACCAAGTAGTTCAACACCACCATTTAAAATTAAAATTAGCAAAATAGAAAATTTAATGTAATTAATTTATAATACAATGCTTTTTAATAAAATAATATGACACATAAAATGAACCTTCCAACCCTCTAGATCCAGGATGACACTTAGGGCTATCCCCATTTACATTGGTTCCCTACCAGATGTCTCCACCATATAACTGATCCACTTACAAAAGGATAGATTTTCTGTACAATTTCTCTAAAAACACAGCTATTTTCTATATAAATTCGCATGTTAGAGGCTCTTACGTCTTACATGGCCCAAAGACCATTCAATGGGAAACTAAACTATGTAATATTATAATTGATGTAAATTAACAAGAAGAGTCTCATATGTCATACCTAGTGCACATACAAATGGTGGAATCTCATCTCATGATTTGGGTTCTCTTATGCTAGGATGAACCACTAATGTCACGTCTTAGGAGGTAGGGGTCTAAGAACTCAATATTCATGTGAGAAAACATCTATAAAATAAAACCAGTTGTCCCTATTCATATTACCTGACTACTTGGTTAATTTATCTCATTATATTAATCATGAATATATAATCCTAATTGGTATATTCTTTCGTGATTGGACTAATAAAAACAATAAAAAAATTTGAGGTTCAATTTATCCGGATTCATTTTCTAATGCCAAACAAGACTAACACATAACCATTATTGTTATGAAAAACCCAAATTACATTATTTTCGATTGAGATTAACATTTTAGCCTACCTTACCATGTTTATGGATGCAACACAGTCTCAATGCCAATTGACCTAGTAGGGACCAATGGGAGGTCAATGAACATAAATCTTATTAAACATTCATTTAATAAACTCATTGGGTTGTTTACATGACCTAGAGGAACGTTCACATTTCTTTATCAATACATTATATTTAGAATTTTTTTTTATTTTAAGGTTCTTCACCGTCCACTTAAAATCCATCCATAAAGAAACCCAAAAAATGGGTCACACCCCATTATAAATGACATGTATTGATGTCAATAAAAGAATTATATCACAAAAATATACTAATTAAAACCAGATTTCAATAGATGGTAGGAAATATAACATCTATAACGAATGATAATATAATATTGAAGGAAAAAAACATGAATGAACTCATCAGAGAATAAATGTTATGTTATGAGTTATAAAATGGATTAAATCACCCAAATATCTCTTGGGGTATCCAAAGGGTTAATAGGAGGATGTCTCACAATGAAATATAGAATTGTTAGTAATAAATAAAGATTTAATAATATTTTTCCCCATGAATAATCCTAATGAATTCATTTCATGGAGTGTATTTAACAAAAACTAAAAAATGAATAACCTAAATTTAAAAATACAGAAATAAAACCTATCATTAATGATAACTATTGGAATAACATCTAAAACATTAATTCCCAAAATATTTTTCATGGATTATTCTAAGGGACTCATTCATGACATTTGTTACATCCATGATATGAATATATTATATAGAAAGTATTAACATTAAATTATTTTCAAATTCTTGAAAATCCTTCAAATAAACCCGAGACCGAAGAGTATCCCTTTTCAACCATATATACATTTATAACCATGATTAAAAAAAATTCTAAAAAATTATATCATTTTTGGAAATATCATCTCTATCCACAAAATAATATCAACCATTATGGTTAAATAAATAATAATTTAACCAATATAGGCATAACTAAAAACTCAAATATATACGTAGCTAAAATAATATGGGATTATTTATTGTTTTTATTTAATAAATTTATAATCGTAATAATGAAATGTAATATATAATAATATACCACACAATATATATATATATATTAATCATAATATATTTTATAACCTTTCTCCTATGATGGAAATGTATATAATAACAATGCATTTTAGAGATATTAGTTCACAAATATTTATGTGTTGAATTTTTTTTTCACTTAAACTACAATGAAGAGGTAAAAGAATTTATACATTAAGACTGTTAATCTAGTTATAAGTAATTTATTTATACATGAAAAAACTTTTTAAAACAATACACCTAAGTTTATGATGGAAAATAACAAATATAACTTCACGGGGAAAATAATCACCGCATGTATAAGTAGAATGATTAACTTTTTCCAATAATATTAAAATAACAATATATTTTTTATAAGGGATGAATGAAAAGTTAGGTGATAATTATTCTTTAAATCGAAAAACATGTAATAATATAAATAAATTTTATTTTAAAATAATGGGATTAATAAGATATGTTTGAAAGTGAAAGATTGATATTGAAAAAATATTATCTTCTTATTTGTACATCCATTGGTAATATAGACTATCTCTTGAAGTAGATCATAGTAATTGAGTAATTATGAACCATTATTAGGAATAATGGTATAGAGACATGGAATATGCCTCTAGTGGAAGTGAAATTTGATAATATTAAAGGATAACATTTATTTCATTGAGTGGAATTGAATGAATGGTGTAATGAAAATTCTTAAATGATTCAGGATGATATTTATGAAAAGATTAATTCATAACATATAAATAAGTCATCATTCATGTGGAATGCAGAATAGAAGGTTGAAGATAATGGATTAAAAATATTTTTTGGTCCAATGATACCTTAAATAGACATTTTGAAACATGATTTTAACATGTTTCAAATCTATTAGAATAATTTAAAATAAGTATACATTATTCATATTTTTGTTCAAAAGGTATTATAAATCTTGTTAAAAAAATTTCTGACTAAAATTTAAAATTATATTATTAACTAATATGGAATTTTTTATTTCAAATAGGATTAAAATATTAAAAAATAATATTTTCTTGGGTGAGATGAGTTTCATTTAATATTGGAATGTGTATTATTAATGAACCATTGATTGAAAATTTATATTTTTAATTATGAAATTTATGTTGTGGAAAAATTATCATTAATTTTCCATTAAAATTGAAATAATTGGTCAAAAATGATAATGTGTAATTTTTTCGAAATTGAATGAAATACAATCACGAATTCCTTCCTTTTGATACTTAATTTAACATTATATATTAAAAAAATTATGAAAAATATTTAAGTTAACTATAAAAATGATGATCTTGGATTCTAGAAATTCATCATTGAAAGTTTTAATGAATTGCTTATCCCATAAAATAAATTTATTTTCAGGAATATTTTTTTTATGTTTTAAATTTTAACATAGTTATTTGGAATTTTAGTAACTTTATGGTATCGAGATATATAGTATTATTCAATATTTAGATAAAAATTGACTATTTAATAAAAAAATATTACCTTTTAATTTCAAATAAAAATGATAATAAATTTTGAAAAATAAAAATTCACTAATATGTAAATTTTACAATAAAATTAAAACATATGAATATAAAAAAAACTCAAATGAAAATATATTTTTTATTAATTAATGGTTAATATTTATAATTATTATCAAATAGTAATTATTTTTATACTAATATATTATTCATGTAATAATATTAATTCTTAAATAATAAATATAATTTTTTAAAATTAATTTTTTGAACAATGCCTTATTAGAATAATATATCATTTTTATTATTTACCTATATTATTCGAGTTTTCATAATGCATTATTATTAAAAATTCCATTTATTATTTTTTAATCATAATAATCGAAATATTATTAACATTATTTTTACCCTACAATTCGATGGCCAAAGATAAATTTAATATAATTTTTTATGTTTTCGGTTCATGTTGTGGGTAAAGAACATTATTGGTCATAATAATAATTAAATAAATAGATATTGAATATATTATCGATTTTCATTCTCCAATCTCATTTATACGGAATCATCCTAATTTTAATAATTAGTTAGAAAAAATAGTGGTGTAAATTATTAATTCAATATATATTATTATATTTTTATTAGATGAATACTTTTATATAACATGTATGTTTATAAATCCATTGTCATTCAACATAAAAAAACATGCCAGTATTTTCATTGGCAAAACCCATTTTTTTAAATAAGAATTATTAGTTGGATTCAATCACATAAAATTTTCTAGATATATAATTTTCAATATATAATGTCCATGATCCCAAATATAAATGGATACTAAAAGAAAAATCATAATGAAAATATCCAAATACTGTAAATGATCATATTAATATGGAAAAAAATCCTAAGAGGTATTATCATACGGAACCATCATATAATCATTGTATACATTTGGTTAAATCATGGTTTCATTATGTAGGTCTATTCCAAACTTCGAAACATAATTCCACCAATATAATTAATGATATATAATGATTCATAAAGACAATCCGATTAAGTAATAAACATCCCCTCATAGTATAAAACTATGTGTGAATTTAAGCCTCTATATCATGATCTAAGAGTGTAAATTGTAATTAATGGACCATATTTTTCATCGTTACTATAACAAGGTGAGTTTAAGAAAGATTAATTTATTATATATATTTTTGAAATGAGAGAGATTTTATTTCTAGGAAACATAAATATATATAGTAATAATATTTATATATTTTTACCAGTGTTTAATATTATCCCTATGATTTTTAAAAAATTTATACAATAAAAATACCCAAAAATAACATCATTATTCCAATAATTATGATACACATCATTTAATAAAAACTAAATCACCATAGAACCACACTTTAGAGTCTTTTTCTAGAAATAAATTTCACATATATAGTGTAAAAAATAAATAATAGAATACCCAATGTCAAAAATAAATTTTTTTCACATAAATATATATGAATAAAACATTAATATCATTAATATCTCATAATTTCAACAAATCTATTGTTTATTTCCATTATAGATTAGCTACATATGAAATACATTTTAAAATAATTATTATCATTTCAGAAAAAAATAGAACTCATTATAATCCCTTACATACATATTATCTGTTATACTCATACACATATCTTAGGGAATTAATAAAATAATATATGTGGAATATCACATGTTCCGTAATGGAATACATGACATGTATGGTGAAATGGGATGTATTATATGAATTTTGAACAAACACCTGCTAATGAAAAATAACTAACAAAAAACCAGAATTAATAAGAGTTTACTGTATGGTATAATTGAAAATTTAGTAATTTTAATGATGTAATATATACCATTGAAGATGATTGAGAAAACATGAGGAAAAAACATGAGCAAAAAAGGATATAAATGGAGCACAACATAAATATTTTTCATGAACAATATCGTAGGATAATATATCAGTATGCACTTAGGCATTTTAAATTGTATCAAATTATAGACACTATGAAAATAATTATTCTCACATATACTCAGGAAATATTTTCAAGTTCATATCTATCCCCACTTATACTAGTACATATTTTCTATAGAAAAATCAATCCTCTCTTATAATAATGAAATTATTTTGATCATAGCTTAATTTTGTTTAATAAATATCTATATTTTTTAACATAGATAACTTAACTTATAATCATTAATAGGAATTGTTTTCATAGATAACCCCATATGTATGGAAAATATTTATTTTGTTGTTAATATATAATCATTATTAGCCTAAATACAATCATTGTGATAATCAATATCATATATTTTTTCATAAAAATTATATTGACCATAGATAATTGCACATACACACACAACCCAAGTGATAATAGTTAACCACACATATATTAATGTATAATGTAATTATCTCAAGAGTCACAAATCCATTAACAATGTAATTTAGGGTTATGTAGGACACCTCTAATCATAATAATACTAAAAAATACATTTTTGGGAGATTTAAAAATAATCACACACATACATAAAACATCACGTTATTATCTCATATAAGAGAAATTGGTATGTTAAAAAACATTCAGCAAAAATCCCATAAGACATAAATTATTATATAGTATATGTCTTGGAAAGATTATTTCTTTAGTTACGTCTTAATATATTTATTCATTTGGATATATATGAAAAACACCATAATAATGAGAACGCTTCAAATTGTAACTTAAAAGAAGGGATCAAAAATTTTATCATATATTTCAATAGGTCAAATTAGTAATAATAATAATTTTTTAAGTAAATGTAGATTCTAAATAATAATATATAATTTCATATAAATATTATTATTTTTATATAAATAAAAAAATTCAATAAAAAATATTGTATTGAAAACTTTTTGAACATAATATTAAATGAAAATGATTAATTAAATGTCTTGAAGTCATGCTAAAAAAATATTATGTATATTTTTTATATATATTTATATAGGATCCCTCAAAGAACATAACGGTTATACCAATGAAGTTAGGAGGTGAATATAAATCGTATGTTCATAGAAGGTAGTCCATTTTTAAAACCCCATTTCCTAATAAGGGATACTATTAATCTATTTGAAAATTGGAATACTGGAAATATATTAACGTCATTATAAAATATATTATATGTTTTATATGTACTGTGGATTAATGTTTTGAGAAAATATTACATAATGCAGTTGAAGATAAATCATAATTATAAGGAATTGGAATTAATCTGAAAATTTTCATACATTTACAAGAAAAATATGCCACAATATAATATTTTAATAAAAAAATATTTTGAAATGTTGCAATTTGAATTTCATATATAAAATCATAACTCAAAAGAAACCAATAGAAGTACAAGGATAATTCCTATGAAACATCTAATCTGATTTTAATTACCAAAAAAACAATTATTTCATTTTTAGTAGACGAATTAAAAATGACATAAAAATAAAACATTTGTTGGATGTTTAAATAAATTATATTCTTGTAAATGTATGATGAAACTATTAAATATGGTTCTATTTAAACTAAAAAGTAAAATAATTGGTTAATATGATGTAAGAATCAAGAGCTAATGTTGAGATGTAAAATACCCATAGAATAATCATGTTTAATGAAAATTAATGAGTATGAATGATTTTTTATTACAATAATTTCAATATCAATTATAAAATCATAATAAAAATACAATACACCCCATTCTTTAGAATGTTATCCATATATATTTAAATAAGAATGTAATATGGAATCTTGTCTCAATTAAGGTAAATTGAGACGAAAACAATTACTATGTATCATATCATAGTAAAACATCACCTCTCATCCAATATAACAATTAAAACCAAAATAATTAATACTTTTAAAAACAAATTATTATAAATAAATTTCCATTAATATTTTTTATAACCATTTATTATATATATCCATGTTAGTTATATATAAATAAATACATCATAGTGTTATTAATTTTTTAGTTTCTCAAATGTTTCATAATAATGATGTTGAACATCATTACATGAATCCAATTTCATCATTAAGAATTATAATTATTTTGCAAGTTATATTTTTTTATTTATTTATCCATCATAATATTAATATTATTAATTATAATGTAATTTTTAGTGAGAATGAAATCATTTATAAAAATTTTATATAAATTTAAATGATATCAACATTTATATTTATAATGATTTTTAAATTATTTGTCTTTAATTTATAACCCCATTAATTACATATAATTCTCACTAATACCATTTATATTCAAAACAAATATTTTAAAACCATACATCGAAAAATGTGAGGAAAATAATAATCATCAAATTACATTCACATTAATAATATTTTATTTTTAACATCAATGAGATGCTGATAAAAATGGATTTATCTTATTAGAAAATTAATGATGTTATAAATAAATGATTGATTAATCATTTCTTTATTAATTTTATTAGAAGCATGGCTTTGAATTCTTTTTGAAATTACATCATTATTTGTCCCCTTGTTAATTTTTTTACATTTTGGAAATTTTTGGGATGAAGTGCATTTTGTTTGTAAAAAATACCTAATTTTTAGGGAAGTGTTGTTTTTCAATAATTTCTTCTTAATATTAATGTTTAAAAGACATATGATGATTTAATTAATGTTTTGATACAATTTTTTCTTCTCCTATTATTTTCTATAGATCTTTCTTGCTACAAACTTTTATGTAATGAACTAGTTACACTATGTAAATTCATTTTATAGATGATGTCTTTAACATGTTCATTGTATGAAAATGGATAAAAGCAATGAAATTGAACCGTTTAGTAAAAATATCAAATCAGCTAAATTATTTATGAGGTGATTCATTTTTCATCAATTAATTCATATCGTTAAATTCTCATCATGTCACAGGTACATGTGATGACTATATCAAGACCAATGATTTTTACATTGTTCCACATTGGGTACATTAAAGTTGATGAATTGGTTTATATATAAAAAATAAATTTCCCATATATGATTATTTGGGAAACTATTTTCTTTATGGATTGTTTATTTTTTAGATTTATTGGTATTATTGTTCTGATACATTGCTATGAGTAAGAGATCTTTCTACTTCTTCATTTCTATTTATTATTACGGTTTCTTTGCACTTTTTATAGATCTTTTTTTTTTATTTTTTGATTTTAGTCTTGAACATTTTTAGTTATATTGTGTGATATCCTCCAAGAGCTTGAACCATATATTAATACAAATATATTTTAAAAGACATGTCATTTTTTAATAGAATACAAGATATGCCACACCACACTTAAAAGAATAAGAAAATATTTTTTTTTAAATTATACCATTATCAACCAGACACCAAATTTTAGGTATTAATATGAATAAATGATTTATGAAATAAATTTAAATTTTTAAAAAATTATGAATTTAAATGAAAATTATTAGCAAGAAATTATTAATTTTTTATTAAATTCATTTTATTTTTCGAATTTTTCTTTTAAAATTTTAATGATTTAATTATAAATTTAATTTAAAAATTTTCTATAGAATATTTTTTTATATAACATATTTTTATGTAGTCATTATGAAATAACTCTCATAAATTGAATTATAGAGATTTTTCCGTATTTTTTTTTCAAAAAATACTTATAACTTCTAATTGTAATTCATACATATAATTTCATTATATATTATTTTAAAAATGATTTTTTTTTAGAATTTATTATAAAATATGTTGATATTGAAAAAATGAAATTTTTTAAAAACGGATTTCTCAAATCATATAACACATTATTTTAAATTAATATTTTTTATTTTATTTCATTTAATATTTAAAAATGGATTACACATATTTAATCATTAAGGGGAATTCTATTAAATATCTCCATTTTATTTTGGTAAAAATCAATAGTAAATATAATAATTTTGTTACCAGTAAAATGGGTCTTCCGATAATTGAATGATATGAATAACAATGTTACTATAACACATGAATATATCTTACTAAATTCATATATCTATTCCATTATCATAAAATGATTGAATTAAGGATGTTTTGATCCCAACTAGATCATATTATAAATTACATAATATTTAATTTAATGAAATGTCTAACATGCCACCCTATTATTTCCAATAACTACAACTTTTTTACCATTGGTTTATATAAAAGAAATACCTCTCTGTAAATATTAATCTGAAAAATAATGGGTTTATCATCAACATTGTATTTTTTTAGTTTTTTAATGAATAAATAAATACCATCACTGGTTACAAAATTTCGATAGCGTAATTATATAAATAATGGAAAAATAAACAAAATGATATTAAAATTGATATAATAAATATAATTTGAGATAAATTATATTGTCCAATAATTTTATTGATCACCATGACCTAGTGTATATATATATATATATTAAAATATTTTTATTATTTTAAATGTTTTCAGGATACTTTTTAATTCAATGTGATGGATATTTCAAAAAATTGACATTATAAATATTTTAGAGTAGATAATATTTTATTAAACGATGCGAAATAAAAAAAATTAAAATTTTTCAAAGTGATTAGGATAATTGTTTGAATATAAAAATGTGTCCATTTTTTGTTCATTTTTTATTTGATTGTAAATATATTTACCTTAAATGTTTAAGAATTCATGTCGACATGGTAAGAGATACGGGAGTAAGATAGGTGTTAATGCCAAACGATAATGGTAGAAATATAGTCAAAACTAGACAATTATTTTTTTAATAAGAATATATACCCATAATCATATTAAAGTCATAATAAAAAATATTTGATAAATTTCAAATTTAATATTAATTTTAATTATTTGTATATTTTATAAAATTTAAAGTTGATACCAACTCTTTAATATAAAATAGAACCTTTTCATCTCATCAGATAAAAAATAACAATGAATTTTTTCAGCCATTAATTTCTAAAATATCTTAATATAAACATATCATTATTCTGGATTCCTTATTTTATTTATAAAACATACCTTGAAGGTCTTATGGTGATAATAAAAGCAGGCTTTCCAAAGATGAGGTATTATTTATATGTATCTTTTAGTATTGTTTCATCATCAACCACTTTAAAATAACCTAAACCACTAGAAAATAAAATCAGTTCTATAATAAAATTAAATATTTTCTATTATGTTTAATTAATTACCCATATCAATCTATAAAATTCACTAAATGGAAAAAGAATTCATCCATCTTGTGTATAGGATAATACCTCCTCACTAAGTGATGAAATTAATTTTACCACACCACCTCTCATTAAATTTAATAATTATTGAAATAATTAATTTATATTATATTATTAATTTTTTTTTATGATTTTCAATATATAATATATAATTTAACTTCTTTCAATTCCAGGTACTAGAAAATTATAACATCATTCATGGGATTGTGTGGAAAACAACCACCACGAAGCGATGTGATTACTTTTTCATTACCACAATATATGGATGATAAATATATATAAGTATATATAATGATTCAATATGATACAAATGATATAATAAACATTCAATTTGGAAGAAATAATTCATCTCCTTTTCCATTACAATTGTCGAACAATGAAATCATTACACTTGTGTTTGTATGACCACCCATTTTCATGATTATTACATAGTATATTATTTGTAACCATATTTAATGGGTAGATTTAAAATTAAATTTGTTGTATCTAAAAAGTTATATAATAATTTTTTTTATCAATCTATAAATGATGGAAAAATGACACATTCAACCGCAGTGAAAATAATATAGTCATTTTGGACTTCTAAATTGAATATCATCTAAAAGTTTGAAATGAAAATAATTTTTTATATATCTATATATAAAATTTATATAAATGATAAAAAATTAATAACAGACATGATATAATGTTTCTTAATGATGAAAAATTTAATCCAATGACTATTTTCCTTGATAATATATAACATATGTGGTTAATTAGTCTCAAGGTTAGGGAGTTTTATCACAATTTTATTTCTCTCTAACACATGTCATAAATTATACATGTTTATTTTGTGTGACTTATATACATCACATGAATGTATTATAATATTCATTTTAATAATATTATGGGATATAAATTTTCATATGACATTTTTTCATTCAAGGGTCTTATGATTCAAAAGTTACTAGAGTGGTAAGGTTTTATTTTCAGAATGTCTTTATTATTCAAGATTTGTTATGTTATATTCTACTCTGGGGAATATTTTAATTATGCAACCATGAATTATAATATTTTTTTAATATTTTAAATGATTTTTATATTCTTTCTTAATCAAGTTTAGTTTTTTCAAAATAGTTTGAAAGGAATATTTTTTCAAGGAACTTTGTGATATTTCAAAAAATATATACATTTTTAATTCATTTTAACATATACATCATAAAAGGCATATCCCCCCATCATGATGCCTAAAAAATATGAATCGTATTTTATAGTTTGACAATATTATCTTCATTGAATTTTTTTAAAGTATAAGTGGATTTTTCTCTAAAAAGAAAAGTGATTTTAAAATGGAAATGATACTTTCTCCATGGAATATTTTAAGTGATCATTAAAAATAATTTTTCATCTAATATGACATTAATAGATTGAAAATATTTTTAATGGGCATCTGATCAATGGATATCGTCATTATTTATTCAATGGGTGGTTTATTTTAATTTTTTTTAAGAATAAATGTTTATGAAACACATTTCCTGTACTTGGGTCATGCTATGATGGAATTTTTATGAATCTCATTTCTTTTAATACATTCGATATGATGAATACATAATGATCTAGAGCGATTCATATTTATTTTTTTCATTAAATTATGTGTGTGGCCTTTATCTCCCACAAATTAATTAGTTAATGTAATATATATAATGAAATTATTATTGTAATAAATTTGGTGTTCTCTAATCATTGTTGGATGATAATCAATGTGTTAGATCAGTAATGGGTAAAAAACTGTGATGCCCAATCTGATGGTTTTGTTAGTTAATATTTATTTTTTACAATATTTCTATAATTATAATGATGAATATCACATGTATTAAATTATCATATTGTCCATTATTGATTAATAATGGTTTCTCATTCTTAACATTCATTCCTATTGAAACGTTAATGTTTTCTTTATTACTCGTGTTCATGATATATTTTAAATTTGGTATGATCATTATTTGTTATTTCCATGACCTTATAACCTAAATATAATATTATTATTTCATATGATTATAAAATTTCATATCTCATGCTAACCCTTACTAAAAATTTAATATTGTTGTTTCTTACGTTTCCATTTCCAAAATTATGAATAATGATATCCAAATATTTGTGTTTATAAAGGTAATATATGGGAATAATTTTATGGGAGCTATTTAAGACTAACATAGAGAATGACATATTTTGTATCTATATGATGATATTGATCCTCACGAACAAATTTTTCATGAACCCATCTTCTTAAATGTTCTTCTGAAGTCTCTAATATTAAAATTCTTAATGGTATATTAGTATGTAATATTTCCAATATTTCATTCCTTATTTTTTTATTTTTTATTGAAAAAATTGGGATAATTTTTTTTGGTATCAATCCTGAAAATTTAATGTTAATGTTTTTTGTTCTGGATTCAGATGAATGGGATTTTTGATGTTCCAATTGGTATCAATATCAGGTTTACACAACATAAGAGAGTAGTACGTTTTCATGAGAAGTTGTTTTAAGAGATCTTGTTTCTATCATGGGTATATATGTTTGAGGATGAACATATGTTGATAGTCTTATACACCCCATTTGATGTTTTTCATGATGGAAATTTATGTCAGTTAATGATATGTTGGTAAACATATATATAAAAATTAGTTTTATCAGGAAGAATCATTTCATGAAAAATGATTTTTTTTTATATATGTATCAATGTTATGTGTAAACATTACTAGTTACATTATATTTTGTTTTTATGTAATTATGAGTTGTTATATTTTGGGGATGCAATACAAAATATATGAGAAAACATTTGAGGTGAAAAAATATTTGTAATGATGAATATATGATTTTTTATGAGTATGTTTATCATCTTTTGGTAATTTTATAAGGCGTATATTAATATCATTTTAGATGAAAGGGAAAGTTGTATATCGGGGAGTAACCCATGGAATTTATCAAGTCCAGGAAGCATGTACCCATAACCAAATAGTGATAATGGTACATCACTTAGCACTGTACGAAATATTGTATTTGTTAATTTTTAAATCATTTCATTTTCCAAAATATCTGATAGATAAAAGTAATGTTCAATTTAAAAATATATGCCTTTTCATATAGATAACATGGTGATTGTAAATTGAATTTTTATTTACTGATAAATATTTTTAGTAGACATTCATTATTTGGGGAACTGAATATGATTATGGTAAACAAAAAATATTTAATTTTATTTTAGTAGAAAATTATCAATTCTAGTTTGACAGATTGTCATATTCTTTAATACATTTATAGTGAGTATGTTTATTTATGGAAATTATCCATTATTCTTGGTTATTGTATCTTTTTTTCATGCTCATTTTTTGGAGAATAATCCTAAAATTATCAAGGATTACTGTGTGATCAAATCCTTTTAATTATTGGGTTTTAATCATAGGCTTAATTTTTTTGAAGTGTTTTCAAAATGTTATTTATTAATTGGCATATGTTTTTCTGTTATTATTACATTGATATTTTGAATTGTTATTATATATTTTTTCTTTTCGGATCATCTTATCATGTTCTACACATTTTCATTCATGATAATTCATTAATTACTGTCGAATATATATTAATTGTCTTGTGGATATGATAACTATTAGTTTTTTATCTTAGTGCCTCATTAATTAATAATTGATCTAATATTATTATACTTTAGAAAAAAATTTATACTAGGGATGAATTATATTAAATGATGAAACATTATTGGTAATGTGTGATTATTTACACATGTTCCTTGATTAGGTATTAATAAAATTTATTATCTCTATGTAAAAGATCTAGAATAATAAAACACACTTTTTTATTACATTTCCTGGAACTTATTGGCCTCAATACCAATCATATATTTACGGTATCAGGAATGTTATATTTCTCATGACTGTGTGCTATATCCCAAACTATCAGTCCTTGGGCATTATTCTTATATTCTATATCCATGTTTTCACTTTATATCAATTAATTCAAATAAGTAAAAATAGTGATGAGTTATTCTAAATGACCTTGTTACATTAATTTCTCCCATTTTAAGTGGTTTTTATTGGATCAAAATAAAATGTTAGATTTCAAAAAAGGTGTTTTGAAATATCAAATGTTGGTTTATCATTAACTAGTTCAAATTATGGGGTTGAGATTTATCTTACAGGGGATATTGAAATTTTCCCATATTTTAAATAGAAGGACTATGTTTAATAGTTCACTAAATATTAAATACTAAGCATAAAAAAATTAAAAATTATTTTTTAGATATGTTCATTAAAACAATGCTGTTAAAGGGTGGGTATGAATAATAATAAATAATTTATAAACTAAATATAAATTTTATAAAAAATATAAATTTAATGATATTTATTAAGAAATAATGGTTTATCATTTAGTACTCAATTTATTCATAAAAAATTATTTCTTACCAAAAATGAGCTTTTATTTTTTTATGATTTAATATTACAAATAATTTCAAGGTGTTTTAGAAAACTTATTTCAATAATTAAATTTAAATTCAAAATTAAACATATAAAATTTATCTTAAAATGAGTTTATGAAAATATTGGGAAATTTTTTATTTTTCTATGAATATTTAAAAACACATATTTTTATTAAAAATAATTCTTTTCAGTATTTAAAAAGTCCTATAATATGTTATATTATTATTAAAAATAAATTATATAATTTTATTTTTAAATAATGATGTTTAGATATTTGAAATTTTTTATATACATAAATTTTTTAAATGCACAAGATTTTACAATATGGATTATCTTAAATAAATTCATTTTATTTGATATCATCACTTACAAAGAACATCGAGATTCTGTAAACAATTGAAATATTATAATTGTTTTGTGATAGTAATCAATGAGACATTAGAATTGGGAGAAATAATGAGACAATATACATTATTATAATATAGTTTACATATGTTTAGATAATTAATTAGTTTATTACCAATTAATTAGTAATGGAAATAAAAAAATTGTACATAAAGGAAGTGTTTTTATTGAAAAACAATTTCTAGCCCCATAATAGAATTTTATATTAATAAATTAAAAAAATATATTTTAAGGAGAGTTATAAATAAAATTCATTTTCAATTTATTCATATGTTATTTTAAATTATTATCTAATAATTTTGATACGCTAAAAAGAAGAATTAATACAATTTTATGAATAATAAGATATAATTTTCTAAAATGAAAATTTGGTACCTTTTGAAGGAGTATCCATAGTAATTATGAATAATTTCATTTTTATAAGATTTATTTCAAAGGAAATAATGGTTTTTTTAAATAATAATATTTAAATTATCTTTAAGATTTTTTTTTGGTGAATATCTATTTATTTATTAATAATGAAAAATATTGAATTTTAATATAAAATAAAATTATCCTCTTATAATTTCTATATTTAAACTGTATTTAAATTTTTAATGTATAAATACTCTAATTATAAATCAATAAAAAACTGGTCATTGCAATCAATTTCAAATTGAAATTGGATATAAATATATTTCAATCATTTTTTAATTTTCTCATTAAAAACCTAATTTCTTTTGTTGTGTATTTGGGATTAATTTTAAATATAATTCTTCCAATTAAGTGAATTTAATTTTGTAAAAACGATTAAATATTTTGAATAATAAATTATAACTGAATTTTGAATGTAAATTAAATTTTCAGGCCATATAAAATATTCATCCATAAAAAAATTGTTTACCATATTAGGGTTGATAAATTGATCATGTTATGTGAAAATGGTAAAAAGTAAAATTACCTAAACAAAAGAAACATTTAATGGTTCATTGAGTTATTTATAATCCCTTACCAGCCTCTAAAATATTAATTTCCATCCAATTTCTGGAATTTCTATTCTACCTAAATGTGGTTCTCTTTAAATGTAAAATATTAAATATTTTATTCACTCAATCCTTCCACTCCTTATGTAAAAATACCCCCCATTTCAAAAAACAATCCTTGAATAACCTCAAATATCATAAACTAACTACTAACTGCTGTCTTGATGTCCAGTTTTTTTTTCTACGAAAAAATTATTCCAAGGACCTAAAGAATCTCAAAAGGAAGTGATATTAAAGGGGAAACATTTTAGTGTATCACTATTAATTTCTTTTCATAAACTATTTTCACCCCAACACCTTCACCCATCATGAAAGTATAATTACACAATCCATTAAATGATATAATATTATTTTTATACTGAAATATATTATATCCATACATTTTATTACACCTATTATTCAAATAAAAGAATCTATTTTCATAATTGTTCCTCTTAATTTCCTTAGGAATAATATATTTGTTCATTTTCAATTACATCCTTCCTGAAAAATAATTAAACTATTACGCATGTTAAATAAAATTTTAAATTGTGTATTATAACGTATTTCAGGTTCTTGAAAATTTTATAAACATAATATTAAAGACAGTGAATCTATTTCACAATGATCATTAAAACCGAAAAATAGTCTAAACCTTTATCATTAATGATTTACCAAATTAATCATCCTCACATAAGAAATAAAAATATTAATTGAAGAAATTTATAATTATGGTTGCACATAAAGACAATTGAATTACACTTTTGTAGTTTAATATCCACTTTACAAGAAAATCCATAATTATACAAAAATGAACTGATGTGAAACCATGAAACCCCAAAACCGAAAATAATGATCATAATGAAAAATTATTAATAATTCCTAAGTAATTTCTTATAAAATGATCATATAATTATCAAAAAAATTAATATAGTTATTAAATGAATTAATAACATCGTTAAATCATTATACATGGAATTATTGAATTCTACAGTAATGGAATGTGTGATGTATGGTGTTTCTCATCTCACATTTACTTTAGTGGGATATATGCCTTATTAATCATTAATTACTCCTTTATGTTTTATGCAAAACAAATATTTTATATCATATAATTAATTTCATTATATTTTTAATATTAAAGGTTTCATTTGATACTTATCACTTTTATGGTAATATGGTATGATTGATTAAAAACTTATAAGTAAATTCGTATCATAATTTATATTCTTGGGATTAATGTTCTATCTCATTTATTATGACATACTGATCTTATTTGAGAAATTAATTCTGAATATTTATGTCGAATTTACAATTTATTTATTCTTATTTATAGTGAATACACATATTATAATCATTTGATTAACAAAAAATTCAATGATAAGATATTTTTACAATATTTTAGTAAAAAACTATAGTTTTAATATTTTTTAGAACACTTCTTTTCTTCCAATATTTTATTTTTTAAAACTATTTTTGAAATTTTTTATAAAATACACCAATGATTATCAAATGATGTTTATAATAATTATATAATTTTTACAAAACATTATGAAAGGAATATTTTTACTTTTTCGAAATATGGTTCTTTGAGACTTTTTCAACAAAAATAAAAAGAATATATTTTTTAACTTATAGAGTGTGGGGATAATTTACATCCATAATAACACAAAAAATAATTAGAGATCATTTTAAATGTTTATGTTTCTATTTTCAATTATTTTTTATAAATGTATTGTATTTTAAAAATAAATTATTTTCAATGTGTAAAATGTTAGTTTCCTCAAGAATTTTTCAAAAATCTCATCTACATAATTTTATTAAATGGTTATTGATTATTTATAATAGGATACCCTATTTTGATATCGTAGACCATATTAGGCTAGATGGTTTGTTATTATTTTTACATAATGAGAAATTTTATTTACATTTTGTGTGATAAATTCAATAAAATGGTATATATTGATTATGTTACACCACTTTTATAAGAGTAATTCATAAAATGTAGTAATTGATGGGAAGTGCCCTATACAGACCCGTGATGCATCAACATGCCTCATTTTAGATGTATTCTATTAAACATTAACTCATTATAATATTAATCATTGATTTCCATGTGTTTATTCTACTAGTAGAATAACCATGGTTATGAATTAAATATCATGAAAATTATTTATATAGTATTATTTTATCATCATTTATTCTTATATATTATGCTCAAGATTTTGTTTTAATTGAATGTCATTTAGTTAATTACCTTTCCAGGATTCATTATTCTTGTTTATAGTAGCTTCTATTGTATAAATTTCATTACATAAGTCTATGCTCACCCATTTCTTAGGTTTCATTTTTAAAAATTATGCTAAAATGAATATAATAATTTATACAAAAGGATAAGAAAAAGGAACCACATAGTTCCCAATATAATTTCTTTGATGAATTTTATATTCTCAATTGTAATATAATTTTTGAGAATGAATCTATTTATATAAAACTGATAAAATATTCAATCTATTGGAATGTGATTCCTTGTTTCCTGTGATAATTTTGTCATTCAAGTAAATGGATCAGGGATACTAGGGTTAGGGACTTACAAATATATTTTGAAATTAATTTTTAATTAAAAGTGTGAATTTTCTGAAAACTCATTTTTATTTTCAATTTTTTCTCTGTAATTTTATATTAAATTCAGAGAAAACTTTCTGTTAATTTTTTATTAAAAGTGATATCATAATTTGAATATTTGACTCCAAATATAGTGTATTTTTTCTTTTAATTTTTTTATATGAATATTATTCATAATAATATTATCCAATGGAAAGAAAATGTTCATTTATTATAGGCTAAAAATATAAAGATAAGGACTATAAAAATATCATAACTCATAAATAAATCTTATTTATTGATTATATATGTTCCATAATAATAAAATAGAATCATATATAGACTTTTGGTGCCACTTATATGAGTTTATGAGTATTATAATATTTTATATACTGAAAAGTCAAACAGGGGACACTTTTGTTTTAAAAAACTATAAAATATTAGTCATTGTATTATCTATCAGAAATTCTCAATTACAAATAATATTTTAATATATAATTTATTCATATTAATAATGATTATTTATTTATAATTTTAGGTGACAAAATAATTAATTTCAGTTATTAGAGAACATTGATGATGAAATTTTGTAATTAATGAAATAATTAAAACATATTATATTAAACATATTATGATAAATATAAATTGAGATATATAATGAAATAAAATAAATTATATCCCACCATAACATTATAGGTTTTTAATCAAATCATTAGAAATAATTTTATATGTTTTATAATATTTTTAATGTCAATTTAATGAATATTTCAAAAAAAACTAACGTTGCAGATATTATATAGTTATTAATATTTTAATTTGTTTATAACATTGGTACTTTGGTCAAAAGGCAAAGAAATTTTATTTGAAAAAAAAGTTTACATGAGTCAAAAAGACGGAATCATATTACAAGAATTTACATACAAAGGAACAAGCTTTCTGGGAGCTCCTCTTGCGAGGTTATGTCCTTTGAATCGCCTTTATTAGAGAGATGTTTTGAAACAATATTCACTTAGCTATATGTATGAGTTGCAATTTAGTTGATGTCATAGAGATAGTGATGCAAATTCATCTAGACAATATTAAGCAGTTAGGCAAGATGAATCAATCCCTTCCAAATGACATGAACTACAGCAGTTGAATCACTTTCACTACACAAGTTATTCCAACATTGGCGTAAGGTGAAAGATATGGCATGAATCACACACAGAATTTCGGCTTCTAGGGAGGTAGTAGTGCCAAAACCTCCAAAACAACACCCAATAATGTGACCATGATGATTTCTGAAGATAGTTCCACATCCATCGGGTCCTGGATTTCTTTTAGAGGATCCATAAATATTGATTTTAGAACAACATTGTGGTGGAGGTCTCCCAAAAAAAATTCAAAAGTGAGTTTCTGTTGTATGGTAATGGAATCAACCCGATAATGTCTCAGGATGATAAAATATTCCACAGAGATGTTGCAATTCCCTTTCTAAATCAACAGATCTTCTCGAATACTAATCAGAATTATCATTATACCATCATTAATGTTGTGTGATAAATTATTTTGATGAATTGTATTTCTATCAAACAAAATAACATGAAGTAGCTCTGCAACCCCAGTAAGGAACATGTTTCTTAATTGATATGAGTTATCCATAGCAACAAAATTATTTATCTAGGCGTTGATAGAGTTTTGAGTTAGCCATTGGAAAATCAATGATGTCAAAAATATAGTTCCAAAGGGTAATAGCACTAGCACATGATAGAAATATATGATTAGTATCTTCAATATGTTTATTGCATAGATGTGCTTTTGAGAAAAGATAGATTCCAAAAATTATCAGACAATAATCCGTGGGAACCCTATTGTTGGCGAGACACCAAATAAGAGTGAGTCTTGAGGGTTTAATCTAGGGCATGTAAAAATATTCAATCCATTTAAGAACATTTTTGAGGTTAGTTTAGGAGTTTTTATAGTAATTGTTTGAATTTATTATCCCATTGTTAGCATGTTTCCAAATCAAAAGATCATCTGAGGTAGAAAAAGGGGTATGCATCATTAATTTGAGTAATATTGTCTTGAAGGGTATCCATATGAGAATTAATAAAATTAATAATATTGGTGTTGATTTTATCAAGGATATAGTCAGGGGAATTCAAATAGATAAGAGGAGCACATGTCTAGTTGTCCAACAAAAATCTAATGGAATAGTTTTAAGAGACCATCCATCTAGAGTGGGACATTATATTGTCATACATATTTATAATAGAGGTCCAAATGGATGAAGTCATGAAATTATTTTCTGATGCTTATGGAGCAACTGAAGTATCCTATAGGGGATCCATTGTTCAATATGGAAATGTGAGAGTAATTGATAAGGATTTTTATTCTAGAGATGAATTCATCTTTGAAGCCAAATCCATGTAGAACATTGAAGATGAAATACCAATCCATTGTGTCAAAAGAATTCTTGAGGTATAGTTTAACGGTGATTCCACCTCCTCTATTTTAATTATATTACATATTAGTCCATTCAGAGGGAAGAAAAATGCAGTCTTGTTTGGAT
Source organism: Viscum album (assembly GCA_963277665.1). NCBI lineage: Eukaryota > Viridiplantae > Streptophyta > Magnoliopsida > Santalales > Viscaceae > Viscum > Viscum album. The sequence continues at coordinate 295,475,043 of OY728137.1, read as the reverse complement.
CACCTCAAGATAAAACAAATTTTATTCCAATAGATAATTTAATCTACAGTAGTGTTATTTATATTTGCAATCCACTTGGTGATAATTTTATAGAGGGTGTTGATAAGAGCTATAGGACGAGAGAGATGAATTTTAGAGGCATTGTCATCTTTGGTAATCTTAATAAAGAACTGGGCATTTAATCCATGTTGTAAAAATAATTAGGAAAATAATTATTTAATGAGTTTTAAGGAATAATATTGGTTAATATTCAAATATTTTTGATATAATGCATTATTAAAATAATCAGGACTCAGGGAAGTTTCGGGATTCAATCCGAAAACTGTGTCTCTAATTTCATGATCAAGGGGAACACCAAGGAGAAAATTATTTTCAACTTCATTGAAAATTGTTGGAATGATGTCATTAATGGGGACCTTGTTCATACTAGGACCATTAAATAATGACTCAAAATAGGAAACAACATGATTAGAAATTCCTTCTTCTTTATCCAAAATTTTTTCTCCATCTTTGAGGGAATCTTAGGGTCTAGAAGCCTTTTAAAATAATTTTAATAAATTATTGAACGTGGTATTACAAACACCATTAGTTTACCATTTGATTTAGAATGTTTTTTATGAATGTTTTCTTTTAATGTAAGAAGATAATTAAGATTCACAGTAATGTTAATTTCATGATTTTGATCTGAATCAAAGTATGTGTGAGTGTTATTATTTTGAATATTATGGAGATAATTCTCAATTTAAAGGATGTCATTATCATTTTTTTTGGATTTAATGCTGCACTAAATTGTTAGCTTCATTTTTGTGATATTTTAATATAAGAGGACAAGAATCAGAATCCTCAAAGTGAGACATAGAGGTTCAAAAAATGGTTGATTAGATTACTACATTCAAGATCAGAGAACCAAGAATTGTTGACTGTGAAGGTAAGAGAAGGATTTAATGTTTTGTAAAAAATAGCGATGAATATAGGATGATGGTAAGAATGAGTCTTTGATAGGGTGGTGCTGCAAATGGTATCCCATTTATTTTAAGCATGGTCATTATTCAAGGATCTATCCAATTTGCTTGCAACCAATCTTTTGTATTGATTCATGTACCAGGTGTAATTGGAAAAAAGGAGAGTAATTTCAGTTATATTGGTGTTTTCAATTGCATACCTAAAATCAATCATTGATAGAGAAGAATGAATAGGGAAAATTTATTCTCTAACATAAAGAATAACATTAAAATCACCAACAATAATCCATGTGGGATGAATTTTAGAGATCAATGAAGAGAGGTCATTCCAGAGAGTCCTCCTATCTTGATATTTATTCTTGGTATAAGTAAAGGAACAAAAGATATGGGTTTCATCTATCCTAATGTTGTTGGTGAAACATTTTTCATCAATATAGAAAACATTAACAATAGACAAAGTGGAATGAGAAAAAGTAAAAAGAGTATCATGATTGGTGTTGTTTTCACATGCATCGATGAATGTGTATCCAAAATTAAGAAAATGAACTAAATTAGTGGAAAAGTTTATTTTAGGTTCAAAAAATGGAAAATATAAAAGGATTATAAATTTTTACTATTCATTTGAAAATAATAAAGGTGTCAAGGATTAATATACCCTGACAATTCCAATATAAAATAAATATTTAATCTTATGTTTGGAGTTAGAACTCTGTTTTTTCATAATATCCAAGAATTTTCATAGTTGATCTTCTAAAATTATTTGACATATTATGGCTTGTATTAGACACTTTATTACATTTAGTGGAGTCCATGGAGTTATTAGTTTCACCTACATATATAGATAGGAAGGAAATCTCTTACATGCTTTTATTATTAGATGAGAACAAAGTATTACTAATAACCTTGTGATTGACATCATCTAAACTTTTATTATAAAAATTAATATACTGAAAAGTATTGCATCAGGTACCTAGTATGGAACCTGGACTAGGAATAGATTCTTGGTTTCCATAATGAGAAACTGACCATTATTCTATATTCAAACAAAAATAGGTACTGCTCTACCCAGTGTAGTGTTTAATTATTTGCACATCCCCTAAAGCCTTTGTACCCAATTTCAGGTCCATAGATTCCTGGACCTATTGTAGGAATCTAGAAGGATGTGTATCTCCTCCAACTGAAGTATTAATGGAGTCTATTCTGAGTGTGACTCCACCACGGTGCATATTTTATCATTCATAACCGAGACAATAGAGGGAAAAATATCCTACATAAGACCCTACATCGGGATATGTGATTCCTCCATAGGAGTAATGGAATTCAAAACATTTGAGCAACCTATCATGGATTATGGAAACAAAAATATGTTTCTTACTCACATGAAATCAGTTTGGTTTAAGACCATAGTTCCAGTTTTAACATTACAACCAGTGAGTTAGTAAAATTTTACTAAATGGTATAAAAATCAAATAAAAGAAATTATTTAAATCGGTTAAAATAAGGATTAAAATTCAAACAAGGTCAATTTATTGATCATTAGTAATGTTATAATAGCTATATTGACCCTCTATGAAAAATGAACCATGTTTTCACTATAATAGTTAAAAGGGTTAAATAGGGGTTATAACAAAAATATAAGTATATAAGTATAGTTCGAACATGTAATTTTTTTTCATATTATATAATTTCAACAAATAATCTTATTAAATTTTCAATAAATTACCATTGATACATTTATAATTGAATATTAAAATAAATAAATTTAATATATTTATAAATTCAATGATTTTACCACTCCTATTTTTTAAAAGTAAACCTCCACTTCTCATTACATCACCCATCAAAACTGATTTGGTTCACTCAATACTAGTGAAAATTACATTCATTAATACACAACCTTATTACATACGCCATATTTTGGTATTACAACAACCTTAGATAACATATTTTGTTAATTAATAGAGATTTATGAAGATTTGTTATAATTTTTATCATCTTGTTTATGTTTTGTTTCTTATTAGACATATTTAAAATATTATTGAACCTTTATAAAATAAAAAAACAAGTATAATAAATGTAATTTGATATTATTATGTTAATATAATAACAAATATGTCTCCAAAAACCTTTATATGGGCTAGGAATTCATTATTTTTTAGTGTTGTAAACTACCGCCTCACAACCCATTGAAAATATTTTTTATAATCACCTATCATGAATGGTTAAAATGATATAATTATGGTATAGATATTATATTAATAAAATGTTTATATTTATTAAATGATAATATATTATTTACCTTCTTACCTTTCAAAGAAATGAAAAATGATTATGTTATTCATGGGTATATATTGACTACCACCTCCATGAAATAATGAAATTCATTTTTCGTCTCCATGTCACATTAGATGATATATATATATATGATTGAATATTTAAACTATTTATATGTTATATATGATATTATGGTAATTATGGATGATAATTTAATACATACCTTAATTTGATAATTATGGCTGAATAATGGAATCTTTCCTCATGTGCACGTATGACTTACGGTACCTATGATTAAAATGTAATTAAATTTTCATGAACATATTTAATATATGGATTTAAAAGTATAATTTATTTATATGAAATTATAATTATTTAATTATTATTAATTTTTATATGATCGAACAATTATCTCTGTTCCCATAGTCAACCTGTTGAGTTCATTCTGGACTTATGATCTAAATATATTTAAAACATTCCATGTGTTATTAAATTATTATGTAACAATATATTACTTTTAAATAATTGATATAAATTGATTAATAAACACTATAAATGTAATTAATGTTTTATAAATCTACCTATAATAATTATTTCGTAATATACTTAATTTACATGATGAACTTTACATATGGTAAGGGATTTTTTTCTCATTTCTATTTATAAGGGATGCAAGACTTATACATTTTGTGTTTCTTTTCTATGATGAATATATATATCATGAATGAAATTAATTATTCATCTCATGAAACATATTTTTACATATCCATTTGATGTTATTTCATCCAAGGGATTAATGATTCTAAATTCACTAAATTGGAAAGGGTTTATTTCAAAAATATTAAATTGTTTTGGGTTGTTTATGTTTATGTTTTCATTGGGGAATATTTCTATGACATGAATATTTTTCTAAAAAAATTTATAATTTTTTATCATTAATCACATAAAAAAAATTTACATCCTTTTCACACATGTTTTAATGTTTAAAAAAATAGTTTTAATGAAATCTATTTACTAAGTAACTTTATAAATTTTTTTAATTAATATGGAAGGAATGTTTTTTTTGTATTATGTGAATTTATTAGATTTTCCCAAATTAATTTCTCCTCAATTAATTTATTCATTATTTATAATTTTCCATTTTGTTTGAAAATAATTTCTTTTCATTTATATGTGCACCATTTTTTATGTATATAAGTTATTTTAAATATGAAAATATATTATCCTGCAGAATTATTCCAATTGATCATTATAAATAATTTTTATCTAAATTGAATCCATTTTCTCCATATAATATAAATTAGATATTCTTTAAGGATATCATCCTTATTGTTTCACAGAATATTTTATTTTAATGATCAAAGGAAGATATTTTTATGAAACCCAATTCTTCTCCATGGGTTATGTTATGATAAAATGTTTTTGAAACCAAATTCATTTAGTGGGTTCTTATTTAAAGAATAATTTATGATATTATGGGTAAAATACGTGTGGTTTATGTATTTTAATGGTGGGACCTATATATCTCTCCAATTAGTTGGTTAAATAATTATATCTGATGATATTGTTATAGAAGAAAAGTCGATGAGATTGATACAATATGGGAAAAAGTTTTTGATGCCTAACCTGAATATATTTGTTGCTAAACAAGGCATATGAAATTATTTCAATAATTTTGATGATTCCACACACATTTATGACAAAATATTATAGTTCATGATTGAGTTATGATGAGTTATCATTCTTATGATACATATATTTTAAAACATTAATGTTTTATGTCATTACAGATGTTTATGATCTTTCTCATAATGGTTATGAATATTTTACGTTATGGTTATTATATTATTTAAATATGATTAACTTATAGATAAATATGATTATCTATTTATATCTCCTTGGATATCACTTAATAAGCATCTGATCTCACATTTTTTAGGTATCCTTTTGACAGTTCTTGAATAATTTGGATAAAGGATTTCAATTTGGAATTTTTTGTGAGTGACATTATGGAAAATGCTCACGATACAACATGGAGTATAAATATATGGGTTTGGAGGGAGATTAAATTGATCATTATGAACCCGTTTTTCAGGATTCCATGTTCTCTAGTTTTTGACCTAATTCCATAAATATTAAACCTAAAGGGTCTATAGGAATTTTAGTGACCAAATATTTCCATTTTTTGTATTTTTTTTGAGGGTCAAAATGTGTGTTTCATTTATCGATACCAAAATCCAAAACTGTAATGTTTATGACTATTAAAAATATCTATAGGTTTGTGTTTACTTATAATATTAATGGTCTCAAATAATGGTTTTGAAATCATTTGTGTTTTTTATGAGAATTTATTTTAAGATATATAGACATCATCATGGGTGTATAATTTTAAAGTTGACCATATGTTACAGGTCATAGATACCCTTGTCAAGGTTTTAAGAGATTCAAATTTTACATGTCTAATGATTTTTGGTGAATTCTATAAGTAACCCTTATTTTTAATAGGATGTATTATTTTAGGAATAATGTATTATTATTTTTTGGGAAGATGTATTAATTTTATTTATTAAGATTGGGTTTGATATTGAATTTCATTTTTTGGTAACTATGTTTTATTTCATATTTATTGATCTAAAATGAATGGTATAAGAAAACATTTGAGTTCATCACATTTCCCTATTGTTTAATATATCACATTTAGTTTTTATGATTTGTATCAAATTTTTTAGAATTGTATAAGATACATGTGGCTATTTTTTATATATTAAATTGTTTTTGGTGACAACCCCACGCATCCATCATGTCATTGAGGCCTGATCCCAGAACCGAATGGTTGAAAGGGCGAATTACCTACCAATGATGTATGTGATCTCCTAGTTATATGAAATTATTTTTCATTAATTGAAATTATTTATAAATAAATGAGATTTTCATGTTCTTCATATCATTCAATTCATATAGATAATTGAGATTTTTTAAATTGACTATATATTATGATATTTATGTTATTTTAAAAAGTAATTCATTATTTTTGGTTCTCTATATGATTAAGGTAAACAATATATTATGGGACATTATTTGATGATTAAAGTTGTAAATTTATTATGGGTGAATCGTTGTTTTTTTATGTATTTATCAATTTTCTTGATATTTATATAAATGGATGGTGTATATTATTGAATATATTTGTATGATATGCACATTTTGGGTGATAAATTCTTCATTTTACAAGGAAAACAATATGGTCAAATCATTTTGTATTTTTATATTTCAATCATGTCCTGGAATAATTTTATTATTTATATGGAATGTTATTTCTGAAATGAACTATATTGAATAATTTTATTTACCATTATTTTATATTAAATTAGTTTTCCTTATAAGAAAGATTACCTTTTTTGAGTAATCATGTTATAATGTGACAGAAATATTTATCAATAATGAAAATATATGGGAAGAATTTTATTATTATTATTATTATTATTTATATTATATTTTTATTTTAGTTACTCATGCATGAAATAATCACCTGATATAGTCATCATTTAAAGAAAATTATGAGATTGTGGGGGAAATTCATAAAAGATTAAACTCAACAGGATAATTAATTATAATTACTAAATTCCATATAAAATGTAGAAATTTTATTCTTCAACTATATTAAAATGATAATTATCTTAAAACGACTTCAATTTACATTTTCGAATGATAAATCTATGGACACTTATACCCTTCAAACATTTATGGTATTATTATGGTTAAATTAATCATGACCATGTTCTATATCACTATCTATTAGTCATTAATAATTATTTTCTTCTCCCATATAAATGTTTTATTTTCATTTTAATGTTTTTCTTCATATAAACCTTATGTGTTTTCCTAAATAACAATTATTCTTATATTTGCTCCTTTTTATATAGATATTTTCTAGCCTTTTTATGATATGGGATTCTAAAAAAATAATTTTAAAACATGAAAACATGGTTTCCAGAGACTATGTCCAATTTTAAATGATGTAATTTATTAGAAGATGGTGATTTAATAACCTAATATTTTAATAAGAAAGACTATGTTCAATAGTGTTCTAAATAAAAAACAATTAAAATAAACAAACAATGAAATCTTAATATTTAAATGATATCTTTATATCTTAGACTTAAAATAGAAGGATAAGGATTTGACTATTATTTTGGGAGTTATATATAATGTTTCTTCACGGTATAAATTCAATGAACAATTATTTGTATGTAGTATTTAAATTTTTATTAATGTTATTTTATTTTTTAGAAAAATGATTTCATTATAAATAGTTTTTCATTTAATATAAGTGAATATTACAATCAATTTATATTTTTTTAGAAATTCTATTTTATTAAATAATTTTAATTTTTTAATTCATTTTGTAAATTTTTTTTGAAATGTATTTTTCAATATTTTCTAATAAGAAAATATATTAAATAAATAGTGGAAAATACATATTTATATTTACAATAAAATTTATCTATTAATGTATTCAAAAATAAATTAATAATTTGAATTATTATTAAAATATAAATGGATACTATTTTTTATTAAATATAACAAGTATTATTCATGAAAAGTATTCTATACATGAATTTTTTGTACAAATACATATTATTTAAAGTGGGAAATTTTATGAAAAAACTTTTTTATGGTTTCTAAAATGAATATTAAAAAAAATTATTCCCCATTTTATTATTTAATATTGAAATAAGAATTTTAAATTTGGAATAATATATTCAATATTTTATAAATAGATCCATTTTATTTTAGACATTATGATTTGTAAGCAAAGTTATTTCACCTTTAATGGAGTCTGATAAATCTGATAATTAATGACAAAAAATATAATTACAAGGGATACAAAATTACATTGAACCCTGGATAAATATTATTGTATTATTATATCAAATACATTATCATCAAACCACCAAATTTATGACCTTATTGTCCTACTTTGTTGAAAATATTAATTTTATAATATTTTATTTAAATAAAAGTCAGTCATATCTCCCTCTTGTTTTTTATCAACGAATATGTTTTTAACATGGGGTGATCTAGTGGATAGTCCGAACAAAGAATATTACTTTAAAATTTTATGGATTCGTATACATTCTAGAAATTTCATATTAATTTTTGGTGCATAATAATTTACCTTAAATTCTTACACAAAGATAATGGTGAGATTTTTATAGAATAGAAAAATTGAAATTAATGATACAAATATTTTAAAATTTATATAATTTTTGAAAAATAATGTTATGAAATAATAGTATATATAAACAACGAATGATATATTTTTTTAGATATTTAGTTATAATTTTATATGACTTAATGAAGATATTAAAATTAAGTAAATTAATAGTTATAAAATTGGCATTATAGATATTCATTGAAAATAATATTTTTATTGAAATATAAAAAAACTAAAAATATTAAATTCATAAAATTTATTATTATAATTTCAAAAATATCATCCATGTTCTAGTTATGGGAGTTTTCTAAATTTATTATAACTATATTAACCCTTAATGTAGGTGACCCTGTTTAACTATGACTTATTCTTGTGGTTTTTAACTTGAAATCACATTCGAGGATCATTTTAGTTTATAGTGTTTCAGAACTATGAACAAAATTGTCCAAAAAAATCTATACATTACAATTAGCCACTTTTCCCTGTATCCATTTTTTCCACAAATTTATTCCATTTTTAAATAAAAATCAATTTATTTTTTTAGACACCTCTTCAATTATTTCATCCTCAATTATTCTTTACCCTTAAGAGTTTTATGACATATGAAAATAATTTCAAAAAATTGGATGAGCACAAAAATATTTGTAAGGAACATAAATAATTTAAAGCATCAGTCCGATGCAAATAGGAGAACCCATTAAAAACCATTTCTTAATAACTCACTAGCATGCATAGAAAATCACATAAGTTCCTTAGGATAAAATTTTCATATCACTCTTAATTTAACCCTTAAATTGTAATAACTATATGGTAAACTTTCATCTCTAGAGTACCATATGCATTAGAGTGGTATAATGGAGAAGACCCTTCTTACATGCTATATCAGTCCCATCCACCCTTCTTGCGCAATAATGGGGCTCCACCCTTTTTATAAGGTATATCCTATAACGGATATCAACATTTCATTGATAATTCTCAAGGAATAAATCATAAATAAAACATAATTTTTTTAAAACCCACGTGATAAACACTTAAGATATCAAAATAACCTTTTCAAGTAAAAAACATTAAAATATAATACCCTAAAGAAAATAAAGAAATTCTTTTCATTAGAATGAAATCATAAAACATATAAATGAAACATAAAATATTTAAAATTTCATAAAAATAGAAAATTTCATTCATGTTTTATGTGTTAAAAAATCTTTCAATGTTATTGAAAAAATAAATCAATGTTTCAAAACCATTATAAATATTTTTTAAAAAATATTTTTTGTATAATTGTGTCCCATAAAATGGTTAATATTATGACTAAAATTAAAATTATAAAATAACATAAATAAATCCCTATATAAATTTAGAAATCATGGACATGAATGTGAAATATTTATAATAATATATATTTAAAATTTTTGAAATGCTGTTTTCATTAAAGAATCCCTTAATATGAGTCTCAATCATCACATGGGTTTCTTATATTACTAACTAAAAATATTTGGATAATTATATAATTTATTTATAACCATTTCATATTTATTATTCTTCTTATATAACTTATTAACATTTTAAACCAATTATACAATATTTTATGTTCGGGTCAAATGTTTGGATGGTATTTAGTATTTGAGTCCAAAATGTATTTGGTATGATGTCAATTGTCAAAGCGCTCATATGTTCATAATCTCAAGAATAATATTCATGATATATTAATCATTATTATAAATCAATCATACATTTAAATCCATTATTTATAAATTTATATTAAAAATGAACTATGTTACAATCACGGAGACAGTAAGTCATGTGTACCCATGAGTAACTTTTTTTATTTTTAAAAGATCATGAAAAAATAATGATAAGTAATATTTTATCATTATAGAATTATCATAATATTATTAAATTAATGTCAATAAATTAAATATACTTATATATATCATACAAGTTATGTGCTGACGAAAAACTAATCCCTCTGCTTCTTGGAGGTGATAGTTCATACCTACGTACAAACAAGTTATCAATTTCATATGGACATAAAGTAATAACATAATTGATATATTATTATCATTTAATTATTATTATGTCACTAATATCATATAAAAACATTAAATTGATCATTATAATCATCATTGATATATGGTAAAGGAAAATGAATTATATATGTTTGTGGAATTGATTGTTCACACTTTTGCACAAACGAATAATTCTTTTCCCATTTGATGGAATTTCTGGTGGATATAGATTATGATACAAAAAAATAACATATCTATATATTAAGGATATTGGAGTTATTTTTTATAATTTTTGAATGACATTTTAATGATTTTGAAGAATCAATAAAATAGAAACACTTAATTAAAAACATTACATTTTCTTCAGATGACCCGCATTGATTATCACCAAAACACCTATAAAGTGGGTGTTCTACATAAAATATGGCCTATATAATGTAGGGATGGATTATTGAAATATATTAAGGATGTTATTGATCAAAAAGAATTATTTTGTCATATAATGAATACAGAATAATGGGTTCCCATTCATATGAGAGATGAATGGTACTCTGGGAATTCCTCAAAATATTAAATTAAAATAAAATAATTTGGGTTTTCAAAAGATATTTAACCTATTTATTTTCAATATAATATTATTATGGGTTAAATAAATTCATCCAAATAAAATTATAATTTGTATGATTTTTTTAAAATGTTACCTTTTTATTTTTTACTTATTTTACACTTTTAATTTTTTCTATAATAACTTTTAATTTACACATTATGGGTTAATATTATTATAATAAAATTACAAAATACAGATTAATGGGTAAATAGATAAATTTTATTTTATACCCTATGAATTTTGTATAAGGTTTTTTTATGAATTTTATATCATTTAGTGAAATATTATTTATTTTTAAATGTATGTAGTGATATTTTTTACACTATTCATTAGTTGTCTTTTTAAAAATATAACAGAAGAATGATAAATTAATAAAAACCACATTAATACATATATAATATTTAAAAGTAATAAAAAAATAATTTTTGAAAGTAATTCATTATTATTATATTTATTTTAATACTTTTAATGGGATTATTTTTGATTTTTTTATTATTTAAAAACTATCCCAATCATAATTATGTAATTATTTAATTTCACATTTCCTCCCTAAAAATTACAAATAAATTACCATGTGTATGAAAAAAATTTAGAAATATAAATAATATTTATTTTTAATGAAATATTCTATGTAAATATATATTAAAAATTTTGTGGTTATTAAAACATGAGTATGTCATCTTTTTCTTCTTATTCCAATTAAATACAATAAAGGGAAACAATCATCCAGGTGGATCCATGTGGACCTAAAATCGACTTAAAGATGTTGTGGGTCAAAAATAACTCATCCCAGTAAATTAGGATAGGTTTTATGGTAATGTAAAAATATTGATAATATTATTTTTACCATTAATTATAGGATTTACCATTAACCGTGGTAAAAACAATAATTATTAAAGGTAATATTTAAAATTCCCAAAACGATCATCTTTAAGAAATTTTTACCCTATAATTCAAAAAAGTATTCCGTATTTCAAAATTTAGAACACAAAATTCATATAAATTCATTTAAAATAAATAACATTGAGTGATCTGAAAAATGGGTTTTTAATTTAGAAATGTTAAAATGTTCACATTGCTTCCATGTCCATTTTAAATGTGAAATTGATTAAATAGAAATATATAGTATTATATGATAATAAATTATTTAACTAAAATTTATAAACTCTAAAAAACATAATTGAACAATATAAAAAGTGTTAAGGAAATAGAAGCGTTGAACTATAATATGTATTTTTCATTATTCATTAAAAATGATTGTTCTTAAAAAATTTAATAAGAGAAAACAAAGAAAATTATAAGAAAATGATTCTAAATAAGAAGTCTCTATTTTAAAATATAATGTATTAAATGTAAAAATATTAAATTTGAAAAGTGTTTGTCCCCAAAGTGGGGGTAAAAATATATTATTTGAAAAAAAATTATTTTTCATTATAAAAATATATTTGTTTCTATATCATGTATAAAAATTAAATAAAATAATTTAAAATATTTAATTATATTAATTTCATGTACTTTTAATTAAACTTAATAATTAATAGTCATGTTTTAAAATATTTTTATCAAAAACATCTCTTAACATTTAAATAGTTTTTTAGAAAGACATGTCCGTTTATTTTAAAAATTCTTTTATATTCATTTAAAAATATTTTTTCACCAAAAAAAATTATTAAATATACACGTGTAAAACATATCATCATAATTTTGTTTTAAATATTTATTCTTCCTATTCAAATGGTTATATTTTAATGGTAACATTCTAATATTATTTAGTTATTCTCTAATGCTTGAAGTAGCATATTATATACATTATAGAACACAGTTTTTCCATTTAAATGTTGATATATTCATTCTCCACACCTTCAATAAGGTATCTAATCTCAATTTAAATAAATTTTTAAAATCTACAGGATTGAATTTTCAAAATATTCATATTGATATCCCCCATCAGAAATAGCTAAAATGAACCATCAAATTTAAAATTATAAAATGGAAGTATAATGTTCACTGGAGATAAAGAAAAGGAGGGTTACATTTAAGAAAATTTAGATACTAAATAAAAAACTAGTTTTCATGTTTTGGTAGATTGTGATTTTTAAAATGTTCGTGAAAAAGTTAATAGTAAAAAAATTGTAAACATATGATGGAATAAATGGTAAATGATTACGTATTATAAAAAGTAAACGAATAGTGTTTTTTAAGATCACATTCATACATTTGAAGAATTATTGTACTACATGGGATACAAACAAAAGAAAATATACTTACATGACATGTAGAGTTTCATCCTTTAGTCAATTTCCACAACAAACTCATCTTTTTATCCAAACGATGCATATTTTTGACAAAATTTTCACTCTAGAAGCATTAAAATCGACTCCTTGATTTTCACATAATCCAAAATAGATTAAATATCTATTTATACTAAATTTTTACATTAAAAATAAACAAAATTGTTTTTAAAATAGAATTTAATTCCTAAAAAATATTAAACATTATTTTATAAAAACATACTTTAGTATAAAAAATTCAACATTAATACCCAATGTTCAATATAGACCATTCAACAAATAACTATCCATAAAAATAATCTAAAATTTTACATACAATGTTTAAATTGAAATGATTATTTAATTTTAAGACATAATTATGAAAAATATTTTTTACTAAATATAACCAAATAAAATCAATTACTCCTGATGTCTCATACCAAAATTTAATGAACATATATAGCATAATATCTAAGTATTAAACATTTATCATTAAAAAAATTATAATCATAAGTCCACAATGAAAAAAATATTCTTAAAAAATATAATCAACTGATATTCCTGAAATAAAATATCATTTTACTATATTTACCTCAATAATTTATGAATACTCAATAATTGTATTCCCAAAATTTTCACATTTTAACCACCTTTCACGGTTTTCGAGTGAATATAATATTTCTTTTTATATTTTACCAAAACAAAAAACATGATAGAAAAATATTTTGATGTTACATGATTAAAATAATATTAATAAAACTCAATTATATCATAAATTCTTAAACTAAATATGTAAACACATCCTTCATTCAACTTCCTCCTTAAACAATTAACTATGCTTCATCATCACAGTCCTTGATACATTACCCCTACAATCAAAGATATGAAAAAATATCCATATGATTAATCAATGTCAATTAATGAATTATTCCTAATTATATGTTTATAAAATAACTCGAAAATAAAATCCAGACTATAAGATCTCTTTGACATCCCCGTTTTTCATCGAACATGGTGCACAACATCTAGAAATAAAGTGATCAGGTCCATTGTAGAATATCACATTTCTAGAGAGTTGGTAAATTTGAGATTTTGAAATCAAATGAAAAATATACAGTGACCCAAAAAGAATTTGGACAAAATTATATGTATTTCATTAGTCACATATTTTATGGAATGCAGTTAGAATTCTCAGAATGCTGTCAAAATCATAGATCATGCTTTGGGAATAGTTGGGATAATCAAATCATCCAGAAGGGATAAGAAGGTTGTGAATGTTCTATTTACTTATATCATGATTAATGACCCTTATTATATATAATACAACATTATTAAAACATTAAATGAATTATAACATGTTAAAATAAATTTTTTTATTTAAATACACTATCCATAGAAAATCAATAATACATGATTTTTAAAATCATTTAAACCTATATCAATTTGCCTTCTAAATACAATTTTCTAAAATAATTATAGTCACCATAAAATTTTATAACACAAATCCAATAATTTGGTTTTATAGAAAATTAAACATATGATCAATCTTAAATTTATAAACACATGATGAAATAATTAAATCACAAGATGAAGTCATAATCTCCAAAGATGTATAAACATTTCCTTTTATACCAACTGTAAGGACAAGACCTTAAGCATAACATATTCTTCTGGTTTGATACAAAAATTAATATTCTAGGATATTTTCTATTTCGAGTTATAGAGAACTAGGAAAATATCTTCAAAAGTAAACACATACATTACAGGTGTAAACTTATTATTAGTATTCATTTTTCACTAAAAGAAATAATTTTAATATAAAAAATATATTTTTTTCAACTCACATCATCAAATTATTAAATCATGACATATTATTTTCTCTTAACAATCAGATGACATGTGAAATGTTTTTCAAAACATTAGAGGATAAAAATATATAAGGGAAATGTTCAATAAGATTGTTATACCAATAAAAACATGAAGAACTAGTAAAAAAAATTTCTCAACAACTCAATATCATGAATTAAAAAAACACATAAGTAAATTGGGACATAATTACTGTATAACTCTTACATTTATCCTTACAAAAATATCTTCATGTTTTTGACATCAATATATGGTGTACCCAATGAATTTGAGCGGTATAATGGGATTCACCAATCCAATAATCTATATGAGACACACCCATCATTCATAAGATATAAAGGGGTTAGACTGTTCTAATAGGCTATATCAGGATCACCCATGTTCTATAATGGGGCTCAAACCATTTTTTATAATTTCCATGGACTAAATCATGAATATAAAATTAATAAATCTTTTTAAACAATTTATAAAAGACTTCTAGATATCATAATAAAAATTTCATGTAAAAATCAATATATATTTTAAAAACCACACAGAAAATAACAGAAATAATGTCATTAGGTATAATTATTAAAACAGATAAAGGAATAATACAATCATTAAAGAATAATGAAAACATAAAATTCCATTCTTTCCATATATGTAAAAAATATATCATTTTATTGAAATAATAAATACATTTTTGAAAACCATTTTTAATCATTTAGAAAATAGATTTTGGAATAATTGTTTAACCAACCACATTGGATATTTTGAAATAAATTAAAACATGAAATAATTAATGTTTATATAATAGTTTTTTGAGTTTTTCTTTTAAAACATATACATGAATTAGAACTATTTAGAATAATAAATATTGAAAACATTAAAATATATATTTTCATAAAATAGATCCTTACCTTGAGTCATAATCATTACAAACATTCTTAATATTCATGGATAGTAAACGTAGGATATTTTTTCTGCTTTGTTATTATATTTTTAGGTCTATTAATAAATTTAAATAAATTTAAATAATTTTATAACAATTATTTAGTTGTTTATGTTCATGTCAGACGTTTGATCAATAATTGATATTTTAGTCCAAATTGAATTTGTTATGATGTCAATTGTCTAAGATCTCATAAGTAAATTATATCCAGAATAAAACTAATTTAATATTAATATTTATTATAAATAAATCTTAATTTTAAATCTATTCATTAAATATGGATATGATAAATGAACTACATTTCAATCATGGAGACGGTAAGTCGTATGCACACATGAGTAACATTTTCAATTTTCAACGATCATTTTTGCTAGAAGGTAATTATTATATTCAAATTAAATAATAATAATAATATCATCAATATAATAATAATACAAATATAATTATATATATTTATAATCTATGTGTTTTGGGGATGAATAATTTATCACATTGCTTTGTGGAGGTGATAGTTTACACGTACATATTAACGACGTTATAATTTTCATGTGTATTGAATATATGAACATAATTTATTAATTATTCATATATAATGACAAAAATGTCACGAATATCATGTATAAACATTAATTCCATCATTAATTCCATTATTGAGAGATTTTATTGCAAAATTAATTATATCAGTTTGTTGGGGGGTGATAGTTCACACTTACGCATGAGTAAATAATTATTTTACAATTTTGTTGAATTGGATATTGATATGGGTAAATCTATAAAATTAATTAAAAATTAGTATATTGGGGATACTAGAGTAATTATTCAATCATATATTAAATATATTTTATGCAATTGGAAGAATGAATTAAATAAAAACCCTTAATTTCAAAAGATAACATTTCTTTAGATGACCTCCTTTTGAGTAACACCTTAAAACCTATAATGTATGTGTTGTGGAATAAATAAGGCCTGTAGAATCTAGGGATGGATTTTTGTACGGTATTATGGTAGATAATATCTGACCCAGAAATTATTTTATGTGTTATGAATAGTGCAGAATGGGTTCTATTTTATAGGGGAGGCGAGGGGCACTCTTGAAATTCCTAAGAGTATTAAATTGATAAAATTGTTTTTATGTTTTATATGGTCCCAAACTATTTTATATATAATAATGAATGATTATGGGTTAAAATAAATTCATAAAATAATAATTCTACAAGTTTTTAATATTTTTAAACCATTATATTTTTCATTTTACCCTTATTTTACCGTTTTATAATTTACCAAGATATTATATAATTTATAATTATTTGGTTAATATTATTGCTATAAAAAAGATAACGAAAAATAAATGAGTCATTTATGAAATTTGAAATATTATTCCAATTAGTTGGTCAATTTATTTATGTTTTTATATCATTTAAAATAATATTATTTATTTCAAAATATCTATAGTGACAATTTTAACACTATTAATTTTTTGACTTTTTACAAAACTCATTAAATAAAAATATGACCTAACAAACATTTGTTAATCATCATTTTTATGTATAATTAATTCAAAAAAATATATTATAGAAATAATTCACTCAAATGATGATCATTTTAATAATTTTAATATCATTTATTTTATTCTTCCATTACTTATATAATAAATTAATTACCATTAGGTCACTATTTAACTTAATTATATATTTCCTATTAATTAAAAATAAATTTCCATGATTTAGTTTCACATTTTATATTTTTAAGTACTATTTATAGAGAAATTTATCTTATGAATTACTGTATATATTAAAAAATGGCATTGTTATTGAAACATGAGTATGTCATCATTGTTATTTCTATTAAATAAAATAATAAAAAGGAGAAATATCCATCCATGTGGATACAAGTGGAAAACATTTCCTCCCAATGATGACTTGGATGTAAAATAATATATAAATTTTTTTTACAACTTTTAATTAATTTTATAATATTTATAATGTTTTTTACCAATAATAACGCGATTTAAACTTAATTGGGGTAATAAAAATAATTACCAATGTTACTATTCGTGATAAAAAATAATAAAATTGACCCATTAAATAAATTCAGACCCACAATTTTGAAATATAGAATTACATCTTAAAATTTAATGAAATTTAATTTGGAGATATTAATTTAAAATTAAACTCATTGACAGATTGAGAAAAACTAATTTTCTAAGTAACTATTTTAAAAAGATCAGCAAGTTTTTATATCTAATTTCAATGTGAAATTGATTCCAATTACCTATATTGGACTAAATGATTAAAAATTATTTTAAATATAATTAAAACACATAAAACATAATTTAAAACAATAATTTTTTCTACCAAAAGTAGTGTTGAACATCTATTTGTATTCTTCACAATTCATCAAAATATTAAAATTCTAATAAGATTACCCAAAATTAATCCAATGCAAATTTTGATACCCAACAAATAAAGAATAATTTTATACATTAAAATTTAATTTAATAAATTGACATAAAATAAATTTAAAATGGTCTCATTATCAGTAGGGGTAAAATTATAGTTTATAAAAATACTCAATTTATATATAAAATTATATTTATTTTTATATCATTTCTATAAAACACATAATATTATTTTCTATCATTAAATTAACTATATCTCATTAATACAATCCAACAATAGTGATTTATTAAATTATTATTATAAACCAAACATTATAAATTTTAAATAGTCTTTCAACAAATAATTTTATTTTATTTAAGAAGGGTATTACATTAATTTATAACTACATATTCACAAGAAAATTAATTTTATATTAATTTGTATAAGGCAGTTCATAATTATGTTAATTATATTAATTCCTTCTATTATAATGGCTACGTTTCAATGGTAAAATTCATATATTATTTAGTTAGTATCTTATACTCGATGTGGAATATCATATATGGTATTATACATACTTAATCCTTTTAAAAAATCAAGATATAAAAATCAAAGAGTATGAATTCATGATGTCACAGTTAAAGATAAATAACTTCAATATGGGTTATAACCTAAATATAACAGTATAAAAAATCAAAACATGTATACTTCTTACTGTATGAGAAGATTTAGACCAATACTCATCTTATATTATAAATAAATCACCTTAAAGAAATTATAAATTGAAAATATATTTTTTATTAATTTAATATTTTTAAAAATTACATGTGTATCTTTCTACTGTCTTATAAAAGAGATCCAGAACTTCTCAATACATTAAATATAAAAAATCATTTAGGAATTCCATTGCAATACTAAATCCATTAGAGCAATCCATCCTATTAATATAGATTGATTTTTAGGCATAACAACAACCATGGATGTTTTAAGAAGATAATCAAACAAAGTATTTCCAAAGAAGAGGTATAGTATTTATATGATTTTTTAGTTTTTTTTTCATTCGATACGTTAATATTGTTTTAAAATACGATAAAATAAACATTTTACTATTAATTTTTTTTAAGTTAATATAATGTTTAAATAACATATATATTTCTATCATCCATGAAATTTGCGAGGATTTCATCATTCATGTTTGTCGTGGGCTACAACCTTTTGAAACCAATATAATTATTTCCATCAACATATCTCTTGACTATTTAAAATGATAGTGTTAAAATTAATATATTAATTTCAAGAAATATTATTAATTAAAATGGTAATATATAATTTAAGTTCATGCACTTACAATGAATTAAAATGATAACGCCAATCATGTCTACGTGAGGAATTCCACATCAACAAAGTTATGAAAATAATTTGTCATAAACTCAACACAAGGATATTATATATATATATATATATATAATTATATTTAAAAAAAATTATGAAATATGCGACATCATGATCACTAAGTATTGATGAAATTGTACTTATCTTTATTCTCGAATGATCATGGAAAATGGGAATGTTACTCATGAGTACGTATGACCTACATTCTCTAGGATTGTAATTTATTTCATCATTGACTACAATTTTTCAATGTAGGATTTAAAATTATAATTTATTTACAAATAATGATGATTATATCATGATTATTATTGTATATAAGATATAATAATGACATCCGGGACTATTGTTAACCTATATAATTAATTCTGGACATGGGAACCAAATACCATCAAAAGGAATGATGATCACTAAAACGATTGGGTAACTATATATAACATGGAAATAAGTGACATTAAAGTAATTAAATACCTAAATAGGTTTCTTAATCAGATTTAAATTATCCTATTTTTATTATTCATGATGATAAATCACATAAGTGATGAATTAGACTCATGTTAAGGAATTTTTAACACGATTAAACTGAAGTAAGACACATGTCTTATATGCAACATTTTATTTTTTACGGTTATATAATCCTATGAATTTATTTTGTATTTATTCTAATGAACATTATGGGTTATAAAATATCAATATTATGTTATTTCTTATAGTGGGTTATGATTCCAACATTATAAAATTTGTAATGGTTTATTTCACAATGTCACAATTATTATGGTCTGTTTATGTTTATATTTAATATAGTGAATATTTATCATAAATGTACATGTTTTTTAATATTTCATTAATAATTATTTAATATTATCATATAATGGATGAAATTCACTTTTACACATGTGTATTTTTTTACAAAAAGTATGGAATAAATTTTTTGTAGAAGTACTTTTGGTTTTTTATAAAGAAATATAGACGTGAGGTTTATAAAAAATATTAGGAATGAGTAGATTTTCTCAAAATAATGAAAAATATTTTTAATTTTTATTACATTATAATTCTATTTTTTATTAAATTTATTTTTCATTTTAAGGGGCATAATTTTGTAAAATTATTAGTGACTTTAAAATGGAATAATTATTGTCCTAAAACATTATTCTACAAATTCTTTGAAATCCAATTTTCATCTATGATAACATAGTTTTATATTACATAAAAATTAGTAGGTTTTTTAAATAGTAATACCATATCTATTTGTCATATATAATAATTATGTTTATGATGATAGAAGAAATTATTATTGGACACATTTCATTTCCAAGGGATATTCTTTGGTTAATTGATTTGGGAAAAAATTTATTTTAATTGGTTCTGATATATTGAGTGTTTCATGATACGATGGAACACATATGTATGGTTATCATTATGTGGAAGGTTTGAGACATATCTTCATCCAATTCATTTGTTAAAGTATTATATCTATTTATATATTTATGGGAAACTTATCGATTTTCATGTTCTTTTATCAAAAACATGTGGACAGGATTGATTCTTCATGGAAAATAGGTATTAATGATATATGTGATGATCTTGGTAGTAAAACATGACATATGAAATTATTTCTACGAAAATTATTATTCCATAAATTGATTGAAAGTAAATTGTGATTCATTATTTACCAACAATGAATTTTAATTCTTATAATACATTTCATTTAAAAATTTGGCATTTTATGTCTTAAACTATATTTATAATATTATTCATATTGGGTATAAAAATCAACTGTTAGGATAATGATCTTATATAATTGATATTATCTTAAAAATTCATATGATTACTGACTAATATTTACCATGCTTACCCTTAATGACCATCATATCTCTCTTTTTCTTATTTTTTTCATTTCCCAAGAAATGAAAAATGATGATAATTTTTTTATTATTATAAAGGAATTAAATGTGGGTAATTTGATGACATAATTATGTGAAATACCATCTCATATAAAAAGAAAGTTATAGTGGACGATTAGATTGAAATTTATGAACATGTTTTTTCATTAACCCATGTTTTTAATAGTTTTCCTAATTTTATAAAACAAAAAATATAAATAGTCATTTGGTTTGTCGATGACCTAATATTTCCTTTTCATATTGTAATATTTTTTTGAAATAAATTGCAAATTTTAATCATTTTTAAAGCGTCAAATTTATAGATTTTGTTTAAATAATTCTACCCATTAATATTTGTTTCAATCTGTTATGGTTATTGTGTGATGTACGTTTTCCTTGATGTAATGATTAATTTATCATAATCAATTCGTTATTCACTTATTAAATCCATTCAATGATTTAGGAATTAGATTTATGGCCCCAAGAGTTTTTATTTAATACCATCTTTGTAAGTTGTTTCCTTTGTGTGAGTGTGTGACTATAGTTGTTTATCTATTATGTACTTTGATACATGATGGTCTTCCGCTATTGAACAAATTGATATGGTTTTGAGATACATAAAGTTTTTAGTTGTCTTTACATTCTTCAAGAAACATCTATTAAATGGATTAGTTTTGGTTTGTTTGTTTATTAGTTTATTTCCTAAAGGGTAAATCGTCTCCCAGAGGGTTAAGAACATGACGAGTCTTTACATTGCTTTAAGATATATCCCCAAGATTCCAAATAAAAGAAATAAATGATGAAGGGTTTCAAATAAAATTAGGGGATGATTGAACCATTATAAAATATTCCAATAGTCAAACAAACCAAAACCAAACCATTTACTAAATGATGCATGATAAAAAAAAAGACATCTAAACAACATTATGTATCTTAGAACCATATAAATGTGTGAAATATTAGAATACCAAAAAGTATCAAAGTACATAGTATATAAACGACAAATTAATCTCAAGTCACCACAAGACACCATGCTCCACAATCTCCAAGCACCACAATCACTGAACCATATGAATATGATGAGGTAGTGATAAAAACATGGGAAACATTACCTTTTCCCCTATCCTAGATGATAACATCTACAAAAGCACCAAAGTTCCAAGGTAGGGGTGAATATAAAACTAATTTTGTTTTCTACAATGACAAACCAACTCAATCCACTATAATAAAATGGTTAGCCAATTTTATATAAAATAGTTTATATAAAACAATTTACCAAAATATTTTATAACCAAATATAAACATGTTCTAGAAACCATTTACAACCAATTGAAAACAAAACTCAATGAAACAAATTACCCGCATGTTATTTTTTCAGAAAAATAACCAATCATAACATTAAACCTATTATTTTTATCATTTGGCCTACCCATTTTATAATTCACTAGGCCCCCACACATGCATGCTTCATTATTCAGTTACATAATCATGAACAATATCTCGTCCAATTACCATGTGTCTCAATGACACACACCTCGGATCCATGGTCACATCCCTCATACCCTAATGGTAATAATCCATTATTATTTCCATGTTAAGCATGAACTCACACCAACACCATTTATTCCAAATATTTTAATTTTCAAAAGAAATAATTCCAATAAAACTGAAAATTTATTAAAAACCAATGCAGAACCAAATTTCAATGAAACACTTCATTTCAATAAAACCTTACCATTTTTTGAAAAAATACAGTCCCGTTCATTTTCTAATAATATAGATTTTTTTTAAAAAATCCATATTTTAAAACCAAGAGGAAATGCATTTTACTCAAACCCCAATTTTTCTAAATATCAAAACAATCACTAGAAAGGATTTACAATAGGTGTTAAACAACCAAATCAGAATCAATTCAAAAGAAAAATAAAATTTCATTGCAATAAAATAATATCTACTAATTGGAGTCGTAGAAGAAACCTCATACCTCAAAGGTGTTGCTGAAAACCCCAACGAACAAAGAAAGAATAAGAAAAATGGTTCAATTATAGATAGAAACCTATGTATATCACTTATCCTTGAAATATCATGACCAAAAATTATCATATTTTCCATCCAAACACGTAGATCTACCCATTACTATCATAGATCTATGATATCAAGAGAAGAGAAGAATTAAATCTATGTAGATCTACAAAACTGATCAATAATGAAGAGGAACAATCACTTACCTCAAAAATCATGCTATGATTAACCAATGAAAGACTTATAATTGACTCTAGAACACATGGGATAGGTTTTCCTACCTTCAAGTAAGATAAATCCATATTTATGGCCACTTTGGTGTAAAAAATGATCCATGTAGAGGCAAAAACTTATGAGATCCAATTTTTTAAGATCTCACAAAAACCATATGCATGGTTAGTTCAAAAGGTTAGACAAACCATGCACTAATCATGCATTAGATACTTCCAATGTAGACCCTCACATGGATTCCATGTATGATCTCCCCAACCGTGCTCCAACCATGCCATAGAAACTTCCTCATGAGGACTGTTGTGCACAGATTTGTCGTACGGTTAGGGAAACCATGCACCGCCCATTCGGCTTTCATATTGCCTCAAAACCACTTCAAATGTTCCCACAACTCTCCCATACACCACCCTTAATATTTATATCCATAAAAAGCCTCATGTAAGGGTCCAATACCAAAAACTTAGTGTACTAAAATTTTCCTCACCTTTGGTCTTTCTGTCCTTGGAATGTACAAAATCCATGCCGATCTGGATTCTTTATGGCTATTTCTCTTTCATATATTTCTAAAGTTCCCATATATCTTCTTAAATTGGACCATGATTCCATAAAACCTACACTAGACCACTGATTTTTCTTCACTAGTATTTATCTTGTATGTCCACAATCCGTACTGGTATATGTTTCAATAACGCATCAGGATCTAGGTCAACGTTATCCCATTTGATAACATTGTTAAGATCAAGTGGATAATTTTAATTTGAGATACATGGAACACATTGTGCACTAAACTGAACCATGGTGGTAATTTCATCGGTTATGCCACATGTCAATCCCATTCAAGTATCTCAAAGAGCTAATGTATCTAGGAGACAACGTGACATGATTCCTAAAATGATGATGTACAAGCCTGAGATGTATACTCAGGAAGACATGATCACCGATATTGAATGACAACAGTCTTATACGATGATCTACATATGATTTCTGATGACATTGGTCCATATTTTTCCTCTTCCAAATCAACTTTATTTTCTCTATTGTTTCTTGAGTAATTCTCAACAAAACATGTGTAGTCTCACATGTTTCCTCCAAATACAGTAGAGAAGGATAAAGACACCCATATAGTGTTTCAAACAGAGCCATGAATATTGAGTCCAAAGACTTGTTACTCTATGGTAACTCCATTTATGTTATGTTCTCCTCCCATGAGCCACATAAATCTATTACCCATATTTGAAAAATACCATTCAACGTTTTTATATTCTCCTTGGATTTCCCATCTGTATGAGGATTATACACTATGATCATCGTCAATTGTGTCCCAATGGATTGTTGTATGTATTTACAGAAACGAGATATGAAATTTAGATCTCTTTCTAAGACTATTGGCAATGGTACTCCATGTATATTTACCACTTCTCATGTATAAATTTTTGATAGGTCCTCCACCATGCGAGTTTCATGAGTGGGAATGAAATGGTATGATTTGGGATGCCGATCTACTATCACCCATATGCAATCGGGTTTCCAGACCATTCATGGAAGACCTATAAAAAAATCCATAGTAATCGGCTCCGATTTCGACAAATAGATAGGTAAAGACTTAAAAATTCTTTATTGGTCTCTGATGCTTTGCTTTAACTTGATGAAAAGTTAAGCACTGCGATACGAACTCGACCACATTCCATTCCATGAAACTCAATCAAAACATAACCTTCAATTATGAATACACCATATGTGTGCTTGGAAGTACATCCCATCTCGAGTGGTCGTAAGCATGAAGTAGTTTTTCTTGAAATGACATAGGTACAACCATCTGATCTATAAAACATAAAACTGATCTCCCATCAAATTTCCGACCATTGATGATCTCCCCACTATTGAGTTTTGAACTCATAACCAGGAATAATGCATTATTTTTTAATGAATTTTTAACATATGAACCAAATAAATAACAAGCTTAGTTGAAAGAAAACCACAACATCACCTTAGTCTTCACATTCTACATACATGTCAACTAGTATCGACATCAACTTCCATTCATCTAAATCTTCTTTTTCCATATGAGTATATGAAATTATACTCAATGCATCCACCAAAAAATTCTCTTTTAATTGTGTATACATCAATCAATGTTAAACATTTGGAGATACTTCATCTATCTACATAACCTTAGATTCATATCCCATTGTTAAAAAATGTGAATCATGATTTTTGAAGCTTCAACGTATTAAATTTCACACCAAAGAGATAATGTATCCAGGTTTTCAAAGCATGGACGAATGTCTCTATCAACTAATAATGTGTTGTGTAGTTCTTCTCATGCTCCCTCAACTGTCTTGAACCATAATAAAATACATGGTCCCCTTGAATGATAATAAAACCGATCCTTGATCTCAAAGCATCATAGTACACCACATACCCCTGTCCTGAAACTCAAAAATTCATGATAGTTGCCAATGTAAGACAAACTCTTAGTTCCTGGAAATATTTATAGAATTCTTATGTCCATTGAAATGTATCACTTTTACTTTCCAGAGCTATCATTGGTGAAGCTATTCGTGAGAATTCATGCATGTAATGTAGGTAGTATCCAACTAGAACAAGAAAACATCACATCACAAAGAAATTATTCAGTGGTTTCCATGAGGTAACAACTTCTATCGATTCATTATCAATACAAACCCCTTTTCTGAAATTACATGGCCATGAAATCATTCATCTGTTATCTAAAAATAACACTTTAATAATTTGGCATACTAACGGTCATCTCCCAATTTTTGTAATACTAATTCTATATGTTCTTCATGGTCATTACTTGTCATTGAGTACGACAATATTTCATCCACAAACAACACTAAAAAAGATTATAGATATTTCTAAAATAGCTGATTCATCAAATCAATGATGACCTCTGTTGCATTTGTTAGACTAGAAGGCATTACTAAATATTTATAGCGGCAATATCTGCTTATGAAATATGTCATTGGAAGATCCTCCTACTAACATGCAATTGGTAATATCCTGATTGCAAGTGAATCATAGAGAACCACTGATATCTCTTTAATTGGTTGAAAATGTCATTAATTACTAGATTTGGATACCTAATATTTAACGTGACTTGTTAATATTACAAAAATCAACACAGAACAAAAATTTCCATCTCCCATTTTCACGAACAAAAAAGGTGCTACCCACAGAGACATGTTTGGCCAAATGAAATCCTTCTTTTCCAATTCCTCCAACTGCACATTCAATTTCAATAACTCTATTAGTTTCATCCTATAAGACAAAAAGAAAATTGTACTGGTCCCCAAAAGGAGATCAATAAAAAACACAATTTCTCATATAGTTGTTAACCTTGAGAAATTTTTGGGAAATACATCTGGAAATTGATCATCAAATGATAGAAAACAATTTTTTATGTCTCTTCCATTGATTCCAACATCAATTATCAAAAAAGATAAGATATTATTCCCACCATATTTAACAAGAAACTCTTTTCACCTTAAATTACCATTCTATCTCCAATTAAGCGGTGCTTGATGTCATCCTCAATCATGAAACTCACTGTTCACCTATAACAGTCAATTTGAGCCTTATATATTGTTAACCAATCCATACCTAGGATTACATCATAGACATCCACGGACAGCATCAAGAAGTCCCATTTATGATCAGATCCATCAATAGTTATAGTACATGCTTGACTCACAAATTCTTGACATTCTCTTACACTGAGATGAGTTTGGAGTTTCAAAATATAAGGCATAATTTTTGAAATTTAACATTGAAAACCAATAACACGAGATGTAATAAAATAATGAGATTCACAAGTATCAATGAGCACATGAACAAGGTTAGAATTCAATATAATTTTTCCTCTTACTATAGATGTCCCTGCCTGGTCATCAACAATCAACTACTCAACATCATACAATTGCTTCCATGCTACATTGTTCTCTTTATGGAGTTGCTGAGAATTCGATGGATGAAGATTCCTAGTATTTCTAGGATCAACATGGCTAGCTCTGATCTACCGAAGAGACTGGTTCTATTGTCCTCACCCTATCAAAGCATACGATACTTGTGACACCTGCGAAGTTTCTCAATCAATGACTATAGAGAAATTAAACAATAGCACTGGAGATTTCCAATCATCTTGCAGTTATGGCATGCATTAGGTTGTGTCGTAGAGTATCACTTTTTGTGTTCAAGCGAACCACATTGAAAAGAACCTTATTTTCTCTGGGATCATGGATAAATGTTAACTGATCTAGCCATCTGGTTATAATTCCCATTACATCCTTGTAAATAGGTGTCTATATTCCACTTACATCTAAAATTCAAGTTCCCACCATTCCCATTGGTTATCATCATACCTCCGTCTATTGATCCTGAGTTATCAAGTTCATCCACAGTAGATCTTTTCTCCATCTCTATGTAATCCATAATACATAGAACCACAATCTTCAATAAAATCTATTGTTGTAGCCCCAATTCAAATATGCGAGCCTTCAAAGACATAGTTTCCCAACATCTAGAGTGAAAGAGACCGAATTCATGAATTTAGTTGTGTAATCTGTGATGGATGGACTCTCTTGTTTTAGGTTGATGAAGTACATTTTTTTTCTGGATCATAAACTTGTGAGAATATAAATTTTTGTTGAATAATTACTCAAAAACCTCCCATAAAAGGCCTTCATCCAATTGACCCTTTAGTGGTGAATCCCCCCACTGGAATGCATGATACTCGAACATATTTTCTCAAGCATGACCTTTAGGTCTACCGGTGTGCTAATGTTGTCGAAGTTACAATTCAACCCCCTCATCCACACATCTGCCTTATTGTGTTCTCCATCACCCTAAATTTTTGGTGGATTAAACTTTATGAATTAGATGGTATGATCCCCATGGATATGATCATTCCTCTGGTTTCCTGTATCCATAGCTTGAAAATCCAAGACGGTACTCTGAACCTACTCTTGGTTCAGCCGCGATCTAGGTGAAACCACATATTCTATATCATCTTCGAGTTGGTTTTGATGATGCATATAGGGTTCCATTTTCTAAACCATCAACAAACTCCCTCTCTCTCTCTTTATAGCAACTGATTGCTTAACATTTATAATTTTATCACATAAACTATCAAAACATTATTTTTCCAAAACAACATTTTGTTATTTCAACAATTTTTTGAAACATTCATTCAAGATTTTAAATACCAAACCATTTTCAAAATACACGACAAATCATCTTTTCAAAAACTTTTATTTGAAAAAAAATTATACATTTTTTAAAAAATTACACCTCACAGAAAATCATAAATAATAACTCAAAATAAAATATGAAATCAGATTGGAATGTAATTATTCTATTATGCATGTAATGATCGTCTCATTAGATAAACCAATAAAAATTAAATATTCATCATTCTAGAAGTTTCTACGAAACACATACGTACCCAAATCCAAGGTAACTTGTTTTTACCATAATACGGTTTGCTACATCATTTTATTCTATACATTTTATGTTCTGACTATCTGACTCATGTAGATGCTATCAACCCATAAATAGATAAGAATTAATTTCAACTCCCAGACCAATAACACTGATGTCCACTTGTTAAGAAAGGAAAAAACATGATGTTAACATTTAGACCATAATTGAAGGACCATACTGGTACCATTTGTAATGTCCTATTAATTCACATTAGATTGAGAGCACAACAAGAGATTACTTTTCCTTAAACGATATACCAAAAATTCCAAGCCTAAAAATATATGATGAAGGGTTTAAAATACATGTTGCGGAAAACTCACCCTTTAGTAAATAAACCAATAAACCCACAAACCATAACCAAACCATTTACTAAATGATGCATGAACAAAAGAAAAAAAATTAAACAACATCATGTATCTTAAAACCATATCAATGTGTTTAAAAATTGAAGACAAAAAATCGCAATTTATATAGTTGATAAAAAAAAGACTCTCAACGGTCTATAAGACTCCATGATCCATAATATCCAAGCTCCTCAATCACCGAACATTCTGAATATCATGAGGTAGTTCAAAAAACATGGGAAATGATACCTTTTCCACTATCCCAGAAGATATCATCTGCAAAAGGACCCATGTTCCTAAGAAGGAGTAAGTATAAACTAAGTAGGTTTTCCCCATTGACTACCCTATACATGAAACTAGGATAGAAAGGTTATTCATATTTATATAAGAAATATTATATAAAATAATTTACCAAAACAGATTATAACCAAATATAAACAAGTTCCAAACACTATTTACATCCACATGAAAACAAAACTCAATGAATCATATTTACAGTAAGTTATTTTTTCATAAAAAATAACTAATACAAATTTAAAACAAGTTATTTTTATCATTTCTCATACCCTTTCCATAGTTCACCATGCAACAACACATGCATGATGTGTTTGACAGTTCCATACTCATGAGTGGTCTCCAGTCAAATTACCATGTGACCCAATGACACAT
This sequence comes from Viscum album, assembly GCA_963277665.1. Taxonomy (NCBI): domain Eukaryota; kingdom Viridiplantae; phylum Streptophyta; class Magnoliopsida; order Santalales; family Viscaceae; genus Viscum; species Viscum album. Next base: position 295,444,488 of record OY728137.1, on the reverse strand, counting down.
GCCCTCTATCGAGGATCACATCCCTTATACCCCAATGGTACTCTTCCTTTATTAAGGGACCATTATGAATGAACTCACACAAACACCATTAGTGTCAAATACATTTATTTCTAAAACAACCCATTCCAATAAAATTGAACTTTTATTGAAAACCAAAGCACAGAAAATTTCAATGAAACATTTAATTTCAATAAAATCTCCCATTTTTATGAAAACATAAAATCCAATAAATAAACCAATAATTCAAAAAAAAACCCATTTTTAAAATACATATTTTAAAACCACGAGAAAAATCATTTTACTCAAACATCCAATTTTACAGATTTCAAAACCATCACTAAAATGGGTTTCCAAAAAGTGTTTGACAACCAAATCACAATCTATTCAACACCACACATTCAACTTCAATAAAATGTAACAATTTATACTATGTGGAGTGTATAAATAATCCTCCTACATCGAAGGTTTTCATGAAAATCCCAACGAACAAAGAATAAATAAGAAAAACGGGCTGGTTCTCCCAGAACCCATCTTAAATCTTTTCTCGTAGAAGTATAATGACAAAAAATCATCATATTTGTCATCCAAACACCTATATCTATCCATAACTGGCGTATTTCTAAGAATATAATTTAATAAGATAATTATATCTAAGTATATCTATGTAGATATAAGAAACTGATCAAGAATGATGAGGTCCAATCACATACCTCATGATTCTGGCTTTGATACACAATGAAAAGAACTCAGAATGACTCTAAAACTCATGGGAGAGGTTCTATTACCATCAAGGAATACAAATACCAAGTTATTGAAGATTAGGAGAGAAAATGTGCCACAGAATGGTAAAAACGTGTGACATCCACTTTTTTAGTATCTCACTTAAACCATCTACACGGTTAATTTGCATGATTAGAAAATCTGTGCGCTATACGTGCGCTAGCTATGACTTAGGCAGACCCTAAAAAATATTTCTCTCCTGGTTTCCCCAACCATTCATCAACCATGATGGGTCTACAGACTCAAGTGTACCATTTCACATTGTTTGGATGCACAATTAAGAAAATGTGTACCGCCCGTGCGACATCCATTTTTCCCCAAAACCTCTTACAAAGTACTCCCATCTCAACCATCGATCACCCGTACACTTTATAACCATAAAAAGAATCATATAAGGGTTATATACTAGGAACATGTGGTACTAATTTTATGGTAGGTGGTATAATGACTATCCTATAGAAAATGTAGTTTGATTTCATTGAATCTGATTTTTTTATAAATAAAATGGGATGATCGATTTGGTTATTTAAAAAAAACTATATTTAAAAAAAAAATGGGTTTCAACATAGTTTAGTAAAAGAAAATTGTATAATGAAATAATTGTGAAATATATTTATGATATTATTTTTCAAATAATGGTTTTAATGATTTATTTTATATTTATCACATGGGAAACCTCATGTACTTAGTTAGATTATGTTATAATATTCTAGGTGTATTGATTTTTTTGGGGGTTCCCATATAGTGTGTTACTCTACACCATATTTCCATTTTACTAAAGGGAATATTGGACATATATTTTTTCATTCAATGGTGTACCTATACTCTCTATATTCAATTCATATATCACAAGACATGGTGTACATGATGGTATATGTCTCCGTATGGGTGTTAAGATGACCTTACCTATAGTGATTTGTGGTGTGATGTAAATTATACATTTGGTTTCTATTATTTCTGATTTTATATAGTATGAGATATATTCTTTTAAACACATTAATATATATATATGTGTGTTATTCTGTGAGAGAGTTTTACTAGGAGTAGTCATAACATTGGAAAACAGATGTTGTTTTTACTTAATTTTGATATAAAAACCATTACACATATTATTAGTCCATGTTCTCATTAATGCCGATGATGTTTGGAAAATTATTCAAATTCACGATATATATAAACTATGTGTGTTCCTATATATCATGTTTTTTCTCATACCGTAGTCCAACCATCAAATGTGAATATATCTTTTTATAAATTTTAATATAATGAAATGAAATGTACCCATATTAGCCCATGACGTTTAATCCAAATTTATCTATGTAGATTATTTTAAGATGGTATGATTTTCCAATGATATATTCTAGAGATGTTATTTATAGTTTTTTTTCCTTTGATGTAGGACTGGAAATTAGGAGTTAGTATAGAAACTTTTGAGATGTATCAATTCTATTATTTCTTTTATAATATGATATATATATATATATATATTCATTTTTTATATTAAATATTTTCTCTCTGATGTATAAAAATATGAAATTTTCTCAAATTCAGGTTGGGTGATATTTTTTCCTTTGGTTATTATTTAATATTGGGTTCAACACTATGTCCCTTGGGGATTGAGAGCACACATCTAGTGTTTTATTGGATGAGTTTGGTACCAGTTTGGGAGGGTATCTGGGAAAACTTTTCATATATTATTTTTTAATAATATTTATAATCTATCAAATGAGGTTGGTATAATGGTGATGTATTTATTGAGGCTTGATAGGTATGTTAAGGTGAGTCCATGTCCAGCTCTTTCTATTATAGGACTCAAGTTTCTATAGTAATTTTGGATGGTTAGGTCATGTATTTAGTTATTGATCATAATATCAGTTTTTTATTATTGTTATATTTTTTAAACTGATATTTATATCATTTTTTCTATTTATGATGTATTGTGTAATGTGTATGAGATGTCATCCATGGGTTCTGCTAGATCTTGAAGAGGATTTTTGTCATTGGAATCTCTCATAGGATTAGAATCATATATCAACTGTCAAGATATTAGTTCATTCAATGAAAATAATATTTTAAGTAATGAATTATGTTTTCAATGAATATAAAGTATCTAATGGATGAGATAATCTATAAATATAGATCAAACAAGAGAAACCACTATCCTATAGGGGTACAAATGACCCCCATGAGGTAAAGGACTAGATCAACTATATAGACCTGATCATTGACTTATTAGATATAATTGAGAATATCGTGGTGAAGTTTGTGGTATTTAGAATAAAGGGAATCATAATAGTATGGTGGGATTTTATAGTAAAATAAGATAGGAACAACATCTTTTCTCTAAGTATTTTATGACCATATTTTACATTAAATAAGTCCAATGTATCAGGGGATGGAAATATAACAAACTGAGTTTTTATGATGTTTTTTCATAAGAAATTAAATTTCATTTATGAATTTTACGGGACACTACACCATTTTATTCATGCATGACATAGTAAACCATATTAATACTACACTACATGAACCAACTACTTATATTTTGTAATATGAGAAATTGAGTTTTAGAAAAAAAGATTTTAATATAGTTAATTAAATAAGAATTTTATGGCCATTAAATTATACATAGTAATATGAGTAATAATAAATTCATTTAAAATATTAATTTTTATTGTTTTATATAAATAAATAAAAATTATAATGTAATATATAATTTTCTTTAATGACATTAAAATTTTTAAAAATATTATATTATAAAAAAACTACATTTAATGTCCTTCAATGAATAGTAATAAAATTAATATGTGGAAAAGTTTGAAATTGATTTTTAAAAAATTAAATTTACTTTTTGTTTTGTAATATGAAAATTATGTTAGGGTGAATTGGATATATTTTTAGAATGTATAACATTTTTTGATGAATAGTAAAAAATACCAAAATTTTATTAAAAACATTCCTTTTCCATCTAATTTATTTATATTGTTAATTATATTTTAATTTAATAATGAAAATTTATTAGATCAATAATATTTAAATAAATATAATTTAAATCATTTGATTTAATTTCTCATAGAAATTGTACAAAAAAAATTATAATATTTTGAACTGTTTCACTTTAAAAACGGGTGGTTTTGTCTCGTCGGTGGGATTAATTTTGAATTAATTTCTTCGACTTCATTAAAATTAATTTTGAATAATGTATTCAATATTTTGAATCATAATAATTCATATTTTCTTTAAAATTCCAAAAATAATTTTAAAATAAATTCATCAGTGACAATTGTCAAAATTAAACATTATGATTAAGAGAAAAACAAGCACACAAAGGGATTAAACATTAAATATAGGAAAAAATGACTTGAAAAAATTCCAAAATACATTGTATTTCGATATTTTTTCATCAACTCGTTATTTATCTAAATTGGACCATTACTGGACCATCATTCCATGGAAATAACATTTTTGGAATTATATCATTCCAATATTTACAATTCTTCCACTAACCTCCCCTAGAGAAGGTCACCCCATATCCCCTCCCTCTACACCTCCCAAGCCATTGTCTCAAAAAAACCATATCAATATATTTTTTTTAAACATACCGAACTTATCTTAGTTTACAAACTTTTGGATGAAATCCAACGAAAGGAATATTTTGGTACAAACCAAAATGAGACACCTGAAGAAGATTTAATATTCATCAAAAAATATTTTTAAGTTCATTCCCAAACCTATTTAAGTATTAATATATCATAAATATATAATAAATTATGTATAATATAAATAATTATATATTTTTTGTGAAAAACATCAACCTCACACAACATCCATCAAATTATTATGAAATCTTCATTACTGGGTAAAATGGACTACCTCCTTATGAACTGAGGTATTTTATTTTTCCATAAACACCTATCATGTTTGAGAATAACAATGTGCACAATTTATTAATTTTATATTTATTATTATTATGATGTTGTAATGATTCAATAATTTCTATGTGATACATACCTTACTAATTTTCATTTCAAAAACACAAAAACATTTTTCATTTTTACAATGGAATACCACCTCACAAAGAGATGTGATTCATTCATGCATTGAACATAATTAATTATCGTTGTAAAACAATACAAGATATATATAAGATAAAAATTATTATGAATTTATAAAATATAAACCTATTTTATTTCTCTCAATATAATTATAAAATTAAAATAATGATCTTGAATATGAATATGTATGACCTAGCATCTCCATGAAAAGTGTATTTAATTTCCTATTTTAATCTTTATCAATTTTTATAAATATTAAAATATATAAATAGAATATATATTATTTTTATATAATGGATATAAATTTTTAGATAATGAAATAGAGAATAATTTATGAGAACAATGAATATATAAATGAAATCATATTTGAAAAAATGATGTTAATATCGAAAGATAAATATTAAATCAAATTACAACTAAATGGTTCATCATTGGTAATAAGAATATTATATAAGGTTTGAAATAAATTAACATGGTTCAATATGAGATTTTTAATGAAATTATAATCAATATAGATGAGTATTGAATGTGTACAATAGAAGTTAATACATATGTTATAGGATTAATTTGTCACAATTATTTCCAATGAGATAGAAGCTATTTCACCACATAATTTATTTATCTAGTGTGTATATTGACCGTGGATATTTTTTATGATTCATATAATAATAATTACATTGATTTATATATCCATTTGTGTATCTCTCTTAAATGGGATTATGGTTTCAAAGTCTCTATAGCTGTATGAGAATTTTGTCTCAATCTGACTTTACTGAGACTTGTGTCATGTTTTCCACCAATATATTTTTATGATTTTTATATACTATCACATTAAACTATCGTATCATGAATATTTTAATTTTCATTATTTTTTAATATTATTTTCATTTTATACATTCATGGGGATTATGATTTAATGATACCAAAGTGGTATGATTTTATTTCTACAATCTCTCATCATTTATCACTATACCAACACAATTACTTAGAACATAATTACATCTTGTAGAAGAATTAAATATTTAAACTCATTATAATTGTGTAATGAAATAAGAGGAATTTATAGAAATTAAGGAATTCACAATGATGAAGTATTAACTTGACCTTAACAATAGTAACACTCCCATTTAGAATAGTAATCATTCCATTTTAATAGTAAATACAAATATGAATGTATGAATAAAATTCTTGTATCTTCAAAGTGAAAATATGCTATATTTATTTCATGGAATTTGTAAAAAAATGAATAGAAAATGATAAATTAGGAGTTGGTATTTTTCTGAAACATAAATGTTTATTTATAATTTTACAATTTTTATAAATATTTAAAATATAATATATTTTTATAAAATAGATTCATAAATAGTTATTTTTTTGTCTTATTGTGACGATATACTTTAATGATTCCTTAATTAATTTTTCAAAATATAAAAAATTTAGTTATTGTTTTAAAATAGTATTCTTCAAATACATTATAATTTTATTTGTAAATTTTATTTTTCATATTAAAAAAAATCAAAAAATGTTTTTAATTATTGATTTCCACCTGTAAAAAATGGTTGGTGTGAAATTTTGATATTTTTATTAAATAATTGATTTCTTTGTGCATTGTGAAGTACAATAATTTACTGTATATGCAAAATATAAGAATTATTGAGTCGTAGATGATGTGAGGAATATGTAAGTCCAAAATAAAGAAATATTATTTATTATATTAATATATTTATTGATACTTGTCAAAATATTCATATTCTTGGTCCAAAATAATAAACTAATGAATATAATATTAAGAAACCACCCCTCTCCCCCACTATAAATACCATCCCTCTACTCTATTTTTACTCAAAGCTCAACGCCTTGATGGTGGTTTAATATCTACCCAATTCCCTTACCAAGATACTTCCCCACATTGAAGAAAATTTTTTCCTCAATAAATGGTTAAAATAAAGGGTCTTAATGAATTTCTCAAACAAGAGAATTTAGGTGGTAAAATCCACTTCCACATTTTTTTATTTTTTATTCAATTATTCATATTTTGTTACATTATCTTCACCAACCCTTATCCAAGATGATTGAAAACTAAATTATCTATTATATACTATAATTTCATATTGTCAATGGAAAAAATCATCATAATACATATTCTCATGTCATTTTAATTCAAAAAATTAAAACATTTTCCATGATAGGTTGATTTACCGACATCATGGATGTTGTGTTTTTTATACCTTTTAGAAACCTCATGGTTTTTCATAAAACTAGTTTAAAAGATAAATAATATTTTATAATACATATTATATGTTGTATTATGTTCTAGATTATTTTTTTATAGAAAATTTTAATAATGAAAACAAAAATGTTTAGTAATGATTAAGATTTACCAAGACAAACTCACATTAATCCCTAGAATTTAAACCAAATTTCTATTAATTGGGATAACCTTGAACATTATTTTGTATATATTCGGAATATTTGTTAAATGTATTTTGATTATACTAGGTTTTATGATGTTGATATACATTTATTAATCATATTCATTTCATTTATTTAATTATCTCTTCAATGATATAATATTTGTAATGGACATTTCTTTATAATAATTCTCTATTTATTTCTCTTTTTTTAAGATCAATGACTTATATAATTTATGTATAGTTTTATATTGTTATATAATAGTTCATGGAAATTATATTTGGTGAATTATTGACCTATATCTCCCTTCAATTCATTTTGGTATGTTTATGTTGGAGGTTGACCATATGGTTACTCCATGTTTAACAATGATGGTTACACCATACGGTAGCCATGGGGTTACATTTTCAGGTTTCCATGATGGTTACAATCCAAGAAATCTATGAGGGTTAAAAATCATATGGTATCCATAAGGGTTACAATATTTAGCACGTAATTCCCCATGTTGCCTAATTTTTTATTATTTTTTTATTGAAACCACTTTTTTCATAATGTGACCATATGATACTTCTAGGGGTGAAGTTTTCCTTTTTAAAAATGATTTCATATGTTTATATGTAATCAAATACTTTTGATTACTCACATTTTTTACATCTCATAAATTTCATTTTAAGCTCAGACTATGATTTTAAATTGTCGTTCATAGGGTTTATAGATGGGTAAAGTATTGGATGGATACATTTCTAATGTCATCATGATTTACCATAGAAAGAAATAATGTTTTCATGTAGATTTTTATATTGTGAAAAAATAATATTTTTTTAGTATTATCCACTTAGTATGCATGTTGGATGTCATGTATAATTGAGGACCTTATTCAATAAAACTCTTAACATAACAGATATTTACAAAAATAATAAGTGGTTTCTAGTTAAACAAACCATGTTATATAATGTTTAAGGTTGGGTCCTTATATTTGTGATTTATTATGATGATGCTTCAATTGATGAAATATCCAAATAATTATCATTATGTTTATTATCCTAGTTTTATTCATATTATATTAACCAAATATTTCGTTTTTCCACTACTCATTAATTTAATTTTTAATGAATTTTTTATTTAAATATGACGTTTTATATATATTCGGTGAGAAATTTGTTTTTCTTCAATGCCTTATTTTATAATAAAAATTAAAAAATATATTATTACATTCATATTATTTGTAAAATAAATTTTTATCAGTGTATATATATTTTAGAAAAATAATTGGAAGGAAATCTATGTGTTATTTGTAATAAATTTCTCATTTGTCTTTTACTGAAAATGAGAATGGACCAATCATGTTTTCATGTACGTCATGAATGGAATATTCTAATTTCAATAAAAATATTATAATCAAATCCTCTATAGTAATTTTTTAATCTATATTCATATAAAAATAATTTAAATGTGTTTTATGAATTATAATGTTTTCATTTAAATAATAATAATTATTTTCCACATAATGCATTCTTAAATGATATCTCAAAATTATATCCTATCAAGGAGGAAATATTTTATTGTAAATTGTGAATTAATGGTTATATGATTGAAGGGTACCATTCATATTCATTTATAAATTGGTTTATGTTTTTATTTTCTGGAATTTATGAATCATATTTATCTTCCATGAGTTATATGATTATAAAACTCATTAATCATCCATGTGTAATAGGAATATAAAACATATTTTACATATATGGGGTATATTTTTATGGAACCCACTAATTATCATGGTTTATTCTTTGATGGATTTATAATGAAACATTTCCCTTTTTGATAGGTTTTTATTTTAAAATAAACTATGATAAAAATTTAATTTCATGGGTTATAATATGATGAATTTTTATGATCTTATAGAACACATATAATGGATTTCATAATGTTATGAAAGGAACTTATAAGTCCCTCTAATGAGTTCTATAATGATTAACATCAAATGAGGTAGACACGGTATTAATATTTATTGAACCTATTTTTTTAAATGACGTTTTCCACTAAGATATCCTTGGTTGTGAATAGTGAATACTAATATATTTGAAAATTGAACCCATTCAACATTGATAGAATTGATGGTGATACTTAACTACCATTGAAATAATTTTATATGTTTATTTATTTTCAACAAATCCATGTCATATGCCTATGTTATTCTCTTATGAAACATGTTCTTTGACTGTCTAACGATTCACATCTTATGTTCTACCAGTCATTATGACATGACTCTATATAATAATATTTTATATTAGTGGTATGATAATCGATTTTTATAATAATGTTCTCATAACCTTATGATGATGTATATGATTATGTATATTTATTTTTTACCCTTACAGAGTATATGATATCACCCATTATTATTTTTTTCTCATCTTATGATGATATGTATTTTGTATGATATTTATAAGTACAATGTTCTTTATTAAAAACATCATGGGATATGATGTTGTTTATTTTTTGGAGTATTATTAATGTTTACATGTTTTTGAATGCACTAAACTAATATGATAATTGGCTTTCTGTTTGTGTAATTTTGATGAATATTAAAAAAAATCGATAAATCCTTTTTTATGAAAATCATGGGTCTCTCTAGCTAGTATATGGGACTAGGATTCATTATCATTTGGAAAATATGATGAGGAAATACTAGTGTGACCCCTAAGGACATGTATAAGGATAATTATAATAATATTTCTTAATTTATATGAAATTGTAATTAAATGTTTATAAACTATAGAATACAAGGCTTCTAGGATGTTAAATCTTTGTATGGACACTACAAGTGGATGTGACTTTGAATTATACATACATAGTGTTAATAATCACAAAAACACAATATTGAGATAGATTCAATAGGGAACAGATACACCAAATCATTCCTTGATTCATACCTATTTTTCCATTCCCTATGGATATGCTTTGGGAATTCATAAACTCTTTACAAAACATGATGAAGTATTTAAATAGATTATGTCTATGAATAACGTCGGATAAACCTATGGTGAAATATATCAAGGTTGATTGATTATTCACTATCTTAAAACCACTCATTAAAAGGTATTTATGTATAAGATACATCTGTAGCATAGAAAACATTGTTTAGAATTCCATTATGCAGAAAATGAATGTTTATGTAATATATAAATATCAGGTTTTTAGTAATAAATGTAAGATTATGTACAATGCGAAATATAAGAAATACAAAGAAATAATTATCAACATTCCATTATTTTCAATTCAAGGGATGAAGAATGGATGAATTTTTCTTATGGGGAATAAAAAAAATTTAACTATTGGATGGATTTCAAACTTGATTTTTACTTATGAATTGGTGAGAAAAATTTATACAATGATGAAAATTGAGAAAATGTTTCATAGAATGCACCACTCACAAATCAATTCTTCAAGTCTGTGGTGAATGGGAATTATGATACGTTGTTCCCAAATGGAATCACTAAGGATAATGCTTAATGTTGGAAACCTATTTAAGCAAGGTAAAATTGTATTTTTCATATGATTAACATTTTAGAAGAGGGGAATAGTAATGATGTTGTGAAAGGTACACTTACTATTTATTCATGAACATCTAATGTCTTATGTGACACTAGATCTAAAAATAATTTCATATATGATTAATTTTATAGTAGTATAAATATTCCATATAAATTATTTAATGTATAAATACTAGTTAAACCCTTAATGGTATGAGGATCACATCACATTTTTATGATTCCTCTCCAATTTATGTTGGGGGTAATGTTCATTCTACTATAATAATCATTTATCCTCTACGTGATTTTCATTTCATCTTATATATTAGATCATGCTTACAGTATTTTGGAACTCGTAGAAATTAATTTTTTGTCATGATATGGTTGGGATTTGTCTCAATTTTTTGTTGGTGGAATATTGAAAATTTATAAAAATTTATTATTCGAAATGTTTGCAAAGGATATATCAATATTGTGTTCCCACCAAGTGTGACCCTAGAAACCTAAGGAACTCTGGGATTTCATATTTGGTGTATGATTTCAAAAAACCATTCATCAACCTAATCAATCATGTACGCCCCATTTCAGGTGCATAGGGTTAGCGTCTATTGTTTTTCAACCACACATCCTTCCCAAACTAAAAATTCGAATGGTAATTTTTTAAAAAATTATTAAAAATGACCCATTTTTACTCTCACTAAATTGAAACACCTCAATTAGGAATTACTAGTTATATTGAATATAAATAACCATTTTGTTTCTTAAATTCCCTTTCCTAGCTATATTTAATTGTGATGAACGTCATTTAGTGACTCTCTAAAAATGAACCTTCTCCAGACACTTTTGTCTCTCTATTTTTTTAATTTTTTGAAAGGTTTTTTCGGATTATAAGGGGTTTTTTTGTTCTAAACACTACTGATTGGGATCATTAATTTGGGTTAGATTTATATATCTCCCTTGTTAATTTTCATTGGAAAATTTTGTTGTGGGTATTGTGTTACATGATATCCATGATTAAATGTATGTGAATCCATTTGTGATTTTTTATTTGATTAAAGAAAAATTTATTGAATTATTTAAAATGAATTCAATTAAAATGTGAAAACCATATTCAATGTGAATTGTAATTTGAAATATTATTTTATGATATTTGGGGAAAACACGAAATATTAATGGAATTTAAATTTGGTGTTTCATTTTGAATGGGTGGAAATTTAAATTGATTTAAGAAATTTATTTTTGAGAAAATATTATTATATTTATTAGATATCATCTTGTGGTTGGTTAAGAACTAAAAAAGGCATTTTAAGATGAAAAAAACTATATTTTAGTTTTGGAATTAAATGTGATATTGGAACAGAAAAGTTGGAAAATTATATTTTTAATTGATTTGAATTGATTTTCAATTTATTATTATATTGATTAGAACATATGAGAATTTTTTGTTATGGGTTCATTGGAAAAACAATTCTAGTATAATAATTCCATAAGAAAATATTGACGATGAAAAATGTAACTTATTCTATTTAGGAAGATCATGATCGTGATGGAACGTTTATTGGCCATTTGAACCCGATATTGAGGGAAATTCTATAAAATAATCAATAACCACAAATATGATACTGTGAGTATCATATAACTAGACACAATGATATCATAGTTTATGTGACCATGTTTTATCTTATGGTTATGTTTATATATATATATATATAAATGCAGTTGATTGTAAAACTGCTTCACACATGTCTTGTTATTATATAAACAATTATATATAAATTTTTCACAGAACCCATGGTTTAGTATGTGACAAGAATTTAAAATGAAAATAAGGTTTTGTTTTAAATATGAACATTTACAACAATGGATGTGTTTTTTAAAATTTAATGAATGATTTTGTTTATTATTATAGAATGTTATTACGAAACACTTTCAAAGACCATACTTGATTTTTATCTCAAAACCTACCTTTAAAATTTGGCATTTATTTATTTTCTTCTATCAGGTTAGGGTAAAGAGAATGAACAAATTGAATGAGGTGGATTTTATAAACCATTAATATTTGAGTGTTGATAAAATTCAGATGATTGAGTTTTATCCGGTCATCTTCTGGTAGTTTGATGATGTACCTATTTCACTATTGATATACCTATACAATTTTTAGTACAGAATCTATTTGGAGTTTTTTTAATATTAATATATATTTTTTCATTAAACTATTCTGTTGGAATAATCATTCCATCTTATATGCTTTAATATTCCATGTTCATTTTTCTAACTCATGCAGATTGGGAAATCCCATTAGTCCTTGTTATTAAAGGATTGGGTCTAAATTGTACCAAGGAATATGGTCATCTTTGTGACAATGTGGTACCAATAGTTCTTGTTTTTCATAATTATTTGATGCAAGTATCTAGTAGAGATATCATTTCATGGCATGGGATGTAGTTGAGAGTTATTTCCTGGATAGAACTTATCGTAATGATACATTAGTAACCATGGGTTGTTTGAGAAATTTCACAAGGACTAGTTCTTGTCATTTCCATTTTCCAAATTTGATAGGTAGAATTTCAAATATTTATTTCTTATATAATGATATTATGTATTTAATTTTTCTTATTTAGTGTTTTATATTAAAAGTAATATAATATGATCAATGCTGTGTAGTAATGTTTTGTAGAAACATGCCACAGAGAAGACATTTGAATATGATCTATCAGGACGATGTGGATTAACAAAAAAATAAAATCAGCAAATAGAAATAATCTCATGATGATGTTTTTAGGTGTTTGGAAAATACTTGTTTGGGCAAATGGACCCATCCCTATTAAATATTTAGTTGTCGAACCTCAGAGGGATGAATTTCAAAGGAATTATTAGGTGTTCATTTTTTATAATCTATTTGTGTGTCATGAAAAAAATCATTCTCAATAGGTTGAGTATTGGTTGAGAAATATTTATATTTTTATTGAGTTCATTGATATTCTTTATGAGATCAATGTTAAATGTTCCACCTTCAAGTTGGAAGAACCAATTAAGAAATAACTATTGATGATGGTGATGATGATTAAGCATGTTGTATTATTATTGATTTAAATTAATGTAATATTAACTTACCATAACTATCTACAGTCTATAGTAATGGTTATGACATTGGAGTTTCTTTAACTCAACCCGGATGACATGAATGTGAGGGAATACGAGAACTGATTAGCTAAGATTGAGTAGTTCAAGCATGTAATTATATCAAATTAAGTGATTACAAGTCAATGGTTTGAGATGAGACATCTAGCATAAATTATTTATCACTAAATATTGTGGGATATATTTTAAATTACAAACATGACAGGTAGATCATTAATTATCTTGCCCGATTTTATTGGTCTTCCTGGTTTGAGGGGAGTATTGTTTTTTTCTAATGGAAGTTCTTTTAGTTTCTAAAATTAGAAGAATAATCATGATGGGTATCATGGTGTTTCTCGATAGTTGGGGTCTTCTAGACCTTCTATAATTCGTGTCAAAGGAGCATTGACATTCTTCCAATGTTGAAATTGTTTTAAATTTGAAATGGGTTTTCATTGTTATACCCATGATATTAAACCCTTTTGGATGTTCAAGACATATTACAATGTTTTTTTATATCTTTTATACTCCACATAGTTCTATTAGATAATTAGTACAAAATGTTTTTCAATCCAATCAGATGCTTCCTGATAACATGGGTTCAACCCAAACGCATATTGGATAATGCATCTTCTTGTAGTAGATGGGTCTCTAGAGGAAGTGAATATGGGTCTATTGACTATGAGAGGTACCATAACAATATCTTCTTCACTACTGAACTCATTATATGATGATGGTTCATATAAATCTTATATTTTGACTTGTATATTGAATATCCAAAATCACTACACAAAACATTTATCATATGAGATAGTTATTAGTAAATTCATTTGAATATAAGGAGGGTAGATATTTTTTGGTCCTTCTAGAGTTTTCTCTTTTATAGACATTGATATTAATATGTATTTTATGGTTCTCAACTTGAATCCTACTGATATTATTTTTATGATAGAGTTGATCATTACTAATAAAGCCCTAATTGAATGTTACCTTTGGCGAGTCTCTTTTAATACTCCTTATGAGGTGATCTATATATTTTAAGGAAAATTAAAAATGAGGTCATTTATAGACATAAATTTTATATAGATATTGAAAAATTAATATCATTTTATTTATTTTATATGGATAAATAATCCATGGGAGATAATCCCTTTCTATTTATCATGGATTTTCAAAAATATTCTTCTTGTTACTTCTCTAGTTTTCAATTAGCGTGGAAGGTGTAGTTCTCTATAGATTAATGATTGGGAAATATTCCATTTTATATAACTTCTTAACTTATGGAACAAGATAATATGTAATAGTTAAAGACTCAAATAAATAATTTTTTAGATATTGGATTTATACACCTGAGTGTGTCACCGTGGGTTGTGCATGATCTATTCGCTAAGAAGGAATATCATTCACTATCCCTATGTGTTGATTACCAAAAACTACAATGAATTACCATGAAGGAAAATTAACCTTTACAATGGATTAATTACCTATTAGACCAAATAATAGAGGATAATTGGCTCTCGAATATTGATTATTGATCTAGCTATCACAACATGAAAAAAGAATCTAACAATTAGAAAACCTCCTTCAGCCTCCTTCAGAAGATCCCATAGTAATTATGAGTACATTTTTATGGAATTTGGTGTAACAAATACTAATTCAGTAATTATGTATTTTATGAACAAGATATTCCAAGAGTATGTTGATATTATTGTTGTGGCCATTATAGATTGAATAATGGTTTACAATAATTCTAAGGAGGATCAGGTGGTCCATTTGATATTAGATATGGAATCATTTATAAAACACAGAAAATATTCCCAGATATAGAAATTTGATTTATTGATATGGAATGTTATGCACACGGGATATGTGGTGATGGAATATGGTATCTTAGTTAATTATTTAAAGGTTAATGTTATTATACAATTAAAAAACCTCATTATGTTTCCCATATTCTATTTTTTTGGAATATTTAGATATTTACACAAGCATGTAATGTATTTATCAAAGATATATTTTCCAATGAAATCTCTAAAATTTAATAGAGAGATGTTTTCTTGGGATGAGATATTTCAAATCTCTTCTATTTTTATGAAACCAAATTTGACTAATGTTCTTATGTTTACTCTTCCATTTTCTAGGAATGGCTATTATGTCTTTTTTGTTGAACAATGTTCAGGATTTTATAGTGTTGTTATGTTGGAAGATCATTCCATTTCACATGCCTCTTGGAATTATTTTCTATATGAGAATAACTATATGATCAATTTTCTCAATATAACAGTTGTGATGCATGCACATAAGAGTACGTCACATTAAATATTTATACAATGGTTTATCATGTATTCTTACACCAAGAACAAGAATTATATCTCATCTCCAAAATATTTTAATATCCACTTGATGGTTTGGTTGGAATAAATACAATATTTTGATTTTGATACTTCCAATAACTTAAACAATGGAAATTTCATCGCTAATGCATTATCAATAAAATATCAAACTGATGACATTAATGAATCACTTAATGAATAGAAATTGATGGATCTTTTTTCAGTGTTTCATATTGGATTTTGAGAAACAGGGATTGAGGCTTACTTTTCTAATGAGAAAATGACTTCTTCTCTTATTGATTTTAATTTTTATCCATATAACATGATATTGAATTTCATATATTAGTGACTGTATTTATGCCTGTGAGACCATTTTTGATTGGTTTTCATCCACAATGGTTATTCATTGTTTTTATAACCATATTTTTGTTCAATTTATTTTAGAAATTATATAAAGTAGAGTTTTTGTAATTTCTAGTTATATGTCAACCCAGGAACCACAAGGATTCTCGATGACATGTATCAATGATTCTAGTGGACAAGTAAGACATGGTGCATTTATTATTTTATCTCTCATAATATAAATTTCTATAGGTCAATGTTATGCACCTGATACCATCGGGGTTTCTACCTCAACTTTCTGTTCTAATGAGAATGTGGAATGAGATATCCACATACATTGTGGTTGGGTTTTCATGTACCTATAATATTAATAATTCTATATGTGTTCTGATAGATAGACTGACCAAACCATCTCACATTATCCTCATTCAAGATTCACAAAAACATTTGGATTTGGGAATTCACTATAGAATATATATTTTCAGACAATATACATATGTTATTGAATATAATACAAATCCAAATTAATATTTTTTATCATAGAGTGTCCTTCAACAAGAACTAGGATCTTCAGTTAGTTTGAGATGTACATACTATCAATTGATGGATTCCCAGACAGAGAGATCTAGCTAGCCTTAGAAGATATGATTTGTTCCGACATCCAAAATTTTGGGGGGAGCATGGGATTTCCGATGGAGGATAGATGATTTTTATTATAAAGGTAGTTAGTACTCCTAAATTGTAATTGATCCCTTTAAGAACTTTTATGCAAGGCCTTGGAAATATTCATTATGTTGGTTGGGGATCAATGAATGTTCCTTCTTTAGACATAGATCATTCCAGGTGATGATACAAAATATTATGTTGATTCATCAGAGAATGTTGATGGAATAGAGTGTGATTAAATTTAATTGTTGAATACATCATAGACAATTGTGTATTTATGTTGGTAACCAGGTATTCTTGATTGTTCACCTCATTTTAGTCATTGACTCCTTAGGACTATATATTATATTTATCTTTGATTTGATGTAATTTCTGAGGATTATGAGAAGGTGGGTAAACTAACATACCATTTAGAATATCATCAATTTGAGTTCTATGGAGGAACTCTTCTGATATTATTGATCTATGGGATATATAGAAACTCATTAGAGGGTAGTATCCTCATATTATTAATAAGAAAATATCTTTATAGGAATTTTATTGGCAGAATGTTACTATGGTGGGGTGGTTGTAACATTATGTAATGAATTTTTAGGGACTCATCATCCATAATTTTTTTTTGATTTTATGGATGAGAGTTTTTCTCTATTATTTTGGGTGTAATGTTTATAATATTTAAAAATTTCTAGGATCTTATTTCTCAAGGAATGAAATTCCCAACCACTATTCCCACCCAATGTAAACTATAAAAAACTAGTATGTATGGGTTTTTTATGACTATAACATTGATTGAAAAACCAATGATCCCAACTAGCTGAATCTATGAAACCCAGAATATGGAGGAATAATTATCTCCCCATATAATTTCATACAATAATTCCCTACCCAACAATCTTTTTGAATGGAAAATGTGATTTCCATACCTTATTAAAAAATTCATAAATTTTATTTCTTATCACTCTTGACCCCAACGCCTCATTTATCAATTCCTGGGTATTATAGGTTCGGAAGAATCTTTTTTCCCATCAAACCCCTTACAAGGTGAATCGATGCACAAGAGACCTCATTTGATCTCTCTCTGTCAAGTGAATCTTATCTTATTCCTACATTCCTATTGTCTCATTTTCTCTGCAAAGGTGTTTTCAGATCATCAAATGTTTGATGGATCTAAAACCTATTGATTTGGATGTCAAATATTGTCTGGGATTATATATTTAATTTAGCATCATAGGTCATAGGAAGACCTCATTGGGAGTGTTGTGACAAAAGCTGTTTAAGAATAAAAATAGGTGGTTCTATCTAAATTTATTAAAATGATTTAAAATTAAATTATTTTATAGTTTGAAATTATTTCATTTGAATTGTGGAAACTAGTTATAGTATGAATTTTAATTGGAAATTGGTTTGGAATCAATGATTGGGAAATAACTCATAATCCAATGGAATTGGAAATTTGGGTCTTAGATGAAATTAATTGAAATTAAAATATATT
Source organism: Viscum album (assembly GCA_963277665.1). Classification (NCBI taxonomy): domain Eukaryota; kingdom Viridiplantae; phylum Streptophyta; class Magnoliopsida; order Santalales; family Viscaceae; genus Viscum; species Viscum album. Next base: position 295,425,755 of record OY728137.1, on the reverse strand, counting down.
TTGAAATTTGATGTTTTAGGGAAATGGATTTAACATATTTTATAATAATCTAATTTTTTATTGTGATGGTAATGAAATCATGAAAACAAATTATTATGTTTTTTAGATGAAATTGGAATATTGAAAATGGAAATGGATCTATAGTATTTTTAACTGATTTGAAATGATTTAATCTATATGAATTTATTGATTTATCTCTTTTGAGTGTAGGTAGTTAGTATGTTATTTGGTAATGACTATCAAAGATGGAAATTACCTATAAAAAATTTGAAATTACAACTCTAAGGGAATATAGTTATAATGAACATATTCCTAATTTAACGTTGATGATTCTTATTCATCATAACACTGGGGATATGGTTACCCATATACCATGATCACTAATATGAGATTGTAAGGATACCATAAAAAGAAACTATTATACCTCAGGGATGAGGGTATGGTCATTAATTTTATTAATACAACATATATAAATATCTATATATATTCTATTTATTGTAAAATTTATTTACAACAAACATAGTTATTTATATAAACTATTTTATAAAAAATGAAAATTTAATACATTTTAAATGATTCTATAATTTGATATGAAAATAATGTTTTCTAATATGAAATGTACATAAATGAATGTTTTCTAAAAAATTTAAAAAATTATTTAGTTTTTTATATTTGAATATTGTTACAAAACACTCATATAGACCCTATAAGAATGTTAGTTTACACCCTACATTTGACATTATGTATTATATGATTTTTATCTACCAGGTTTGATTAAAATAGAGGCACCTCTTAAAAGATGTTGTTGTTATTGAGCCTTTGGCTGTAGAGTGTTGATACCCTTATAATGTTTGGGGTTTAACTTTTATATTTTGGGTACTTTGATGATGTATTTTTTAGGTTTTCGAAATACTGTTTTGGTTTCTTGTAATGTAACCTTTGGGATTTTTGAGTATACTTTTAGTTATATGTTTCTTCTATTGTTTTTTTGGAATTAATAATAATTTTATTATCTTGTATAGTGTTAGGTTCTAGTCACCAATCCATGGGGATTGGGAACACCCTACGGTATATATTTGTGCTAGCAAGGGTATCATGGTACAAGTGTAATAAGGTCAGTTCGTTAAATCCTATACAAGGATTATCTTTAATTTCTTAAATCACACAATAGTTTTAGATTAAAGTATGTTATGTTTGATATTATAAAAAAACCTATGATCATATATCAATGTGACAGAATGCATGAATATCATAAAGATATTAAATATAGTCTATGGGTTTTAATTTCAATTAAAAAGGGATATTCATCTCACATGGTTTGGGATAAATATGAAATTGGTGATATTCACATTGACAAATAATTGTTTGATGCCATTCTATGATAATTTATTTACAATCCATTAAAACATGAATTTGATTCTTCAATATAAATTATACCTTGGGTGACAGCATTCCCAAAGAAAATATATATGATAGACTTGATTATGATGCATATATTAAAGGAGAAACTCCAAGAAATACATGAAGGGATACACCTGGCTATTTTTCTCACAAGATTTAATATCGACCTTATTGAGGATGGCTCGTCCCGCCGTCGTCCTCACCGTCACAGTGATGCCTTAGATCTATTCTATTGGGTCCTGCTCCCCCCTCCCGATCAGAGGGGTGATTCTTGCGTCCGTCAATGTTTGGGAAGGATGATCCATCTTTTGATCATTCCATGCCCTTCCATAGAATCTATATTTCTTCAAAAGTCTTAGATCTCTTATCAAAGGCTCCATTATTATCTCTACTTCCGGTGAAACATAATAGCGGTGAGGATTTGTGAAAAAAAACCTGTGTGGATCGACTTCGTCCTCATCGACCCCCGGTGGAATCGTTTTCCAAGTTTTTCTTTGACTCATAGAACCTTCATGAGAGAGTGGTGATCAGGATTCTTGACCTAAGATACATTAGGGTGTGTTTTGGCTCCGAGGAAGATATGGTTTCTTCCTAGTCCAGGTATCGTTGGTGGTGTGGAGAATCTTATTTTTATTTATTCTGATGAAGCATTTAATTTCATATGCAGTTGGATCCTTCGTCGATTGCAACATGGGTATGTCTCCCTGGTCATTAGAATTCATTTGAAAATCATAATATTCTCTGCACCATTGGTAACATTATTGGTAGGAATTTATGCTTGGATCAAAGAACTGAGACTCTGTCACACCCGATTTTTCCACAGGTCAGTATTGAGGTCGAAATTGCAAATCCTTCAGTGCATTGTGTCTGGATTACCATAGGGAAGGAGTTCTGATGGATATATATGGTAATCGATGAATCGTGGATGTAGTTCTATGTCGTGTGTAGACGGTTTGGGCAATTGAAGGCTGTTTTCTAGAGTGTCATGGTGGGTGTAATAACGCGGGTGGTGGAGACGTAGTGTAGTGGTGGCTGTGATATTTGTGTTGATGAGAGGCTGGCTCAGGCGGTGGTGAAGGGTGTTCTTGTGGTGGCTTTATTAGAGTATAGAAAAGTGAATTTGGATTTGAGTTCTTTTATTGAACCTGTAGTGTGTTCCAATGCTAGAGATTCTTATGGGTAGGGATCCCGATTAGAGTCTTCTTGTACTATCGTGGTGTTAGATAAGGATAATTATGATGGGAGGGTGGAGAGGTTGATGTGGCAGGGTCTTATTACTTCTATTCTGAGTATTGCTTGTAGTATAAAGGAAATGAATGCGCCTTAAAACCCAAAAGTGTTGTAGGTTTATGAAAGGAAGAACGATGTCCTTGGAGTTGAGTCTCGATCTGCAGTGGAGGGGGCATTCCATATGCAGGTGGTTCATCTCCCTCACGAGTCTTTGTTCAAACAGGATAGCGGCTGAGATGCACTGAAAATGGGTAATCGTGGCCCATATGGAGTAATGCTATGCAATCGATTAGAGTCTGGATTCTAAGGAGCTTCTGCTGCTGTTGGAAGGTCCCTAGGTGTTTGTAGGTGTTGTCTTGTAGGCTGTAGTCACCATAAATATAGGATAAGTGGAAGATGTAGCGCAGAGGGAGTATTTTGTTGATCCTAGTAATTATAAATGTGGCGAAAACATGAAATGCGTAGCAATGATTGATAATAATAGTAACATTGAGAAAGAATGAGAAAAAAATGATGGTTTCCAGGAGGTGCATATATTTGGAAAATGGGGGGACCTTTCTAATAGTGAGGAAGAGAATTATAGTGTCCAAACCTGAATCACTAATAGTGATATTATTTATGGTGGGAAGAAGACTGTGTTGGGGAATGAGAAAGTTGTGGCTCCTCCACCAAAAACAAAGCAGAGGAAAGATTTATCTTCTACGCTGAAACCGATGACAAGTAGGTCCTCTGTCAGCAAGGTAAATGGGTTTCAGTCTTCTGATGAGTTCCTATAATTGGAAAAGTTAAATATCTAAAGGAATTATGTCAAGACTCTAGCACAATATGAAATCTCAAAGTGGGAGGCTGCTACTGCGGATGAAGAAAAGGATCATGGTTATGGGGACATGTATGATTTCTATGATATAGAGTTTCTTTTCTTGCTTGTGTTTCTTTCATGTTGTAAGTTTCTTTTATTTTAATAAATGGCCAGTAAAATTGTCTAAGGCTGAGCATTGCTAGTATTTTTTTCACATTAGGGTGAAAATGTTCATTTTTTGTAAAATAAATAAAAATCTATGATAATTTTTATTTATTATAAAAAATTGAAAAAGGTAAAAATTTAGAACAATTATTATCTTCATTGTATTTATCACTTAATAGATTTTTTATATGGAGATCAACACCTTTCTATGATTAAAATTTGTTCTATGAATCATAAAATAATATTTAATAAGGAGGTAATACCCAGAATGGAATTCTGTTTTAGGAATAAAAACTGTGAATATATTAGGATTACTTTCGATCTTATGATTTCTCTTATTATTGTTTGGGATGTCATTAATAATGTATTTATTGGTTAACTCAATCAGATTTTGGTATTAATTATTGATGATATTGTTTTCAATTTAAATTGAATTAATTTAAATGGTGATAACTTCATAATTCTTTTAATGACCCAATAGAAGAATAATGTGTATGGAAATTTTAAATAGAGTGAATTATGTCTTCATAAGGTTTCATTCATGTGTTATATAATCCCAAGTGTGGGTATTTCAATAGACCCATCAATGATAAAGGATATTTAATGTTATCCCAGACCAACCAATTTGAATGAGATTCGGGTTTTTCTGGGTTAAGATGGATATAATCAGTCATATGTGGATCATTTTTCATTGTCATATAATCCCCTGAATAGTTCAATTTAGCAGGTATCAAAGTTCATTTGGATAGATTGATGCAATTAAAATTTCGACGAAATAAAATTTAGTTAACCTTGAGCCCATGTTCCTACATTACCCTATCATGATGAATGGATTTTAATATATAGTGATGCATTTTAGAATGGATTAAGATGTGTTCATATGAGAAATAAAATTATTCATATATATGACCAATAATAATTAAACATTCCCTAAAAAAGTAAACAAACTCGTGATTTAGAGTTAGCAATGGTTCTTTTTCATTAACTATATCTAGGAATTATGTTTATAGAGAATATTATGAGCTATTTTCAAATAAAAATGGTAATGTATATATACACAGTAAAGTAGATGAACATGGGCCTGAGAATATGGATAGAGGTGATAAATTATTATCACTAATCAAATAATTACCACAATAGGAATAAAAACATGGTTTAAGATGCCTTAGAAAAATGGCAATTTTAGCTTATCCATGATGTGGAGTACAAAAGTTCTAATAATTCTTATTGGATGGTTCTAGAAATAATGCATGAAGGGGAAACATATTTTCATTATCAATAAAATTTTCAACCATATATTCATGCAAAGACTAAGGAGGTATATTATAAAATTGTATATCTACTTTTGAAGGTTTAAAATGGTCACGAGTTTAACATTGATCTTGGTTGAGTGAAAAGGTTCTAGAACCATGAATTTTTTTCTTCTATAGTAGATTTGAGTAAAAATATATTAGTGGAAGCTCATAGTTTTTCCTTAACTATTTTTCATAGAAGTATGAATATGTTTAATTATTTTAAAGGAAATTTATGGTGGGATGTAATGAATATAGATATCACAGATTTTTCTTACAAGTTTTTTGTATTCCCAAAAGTTAAATCTAAAAAAGTATAAGGGGTTTTTTCACCCACTACCCAATCCTCAATGGAAAAGGGAGAAAGTCACCATGCATTTTTTCAATATAGACCACAAAATATCTAAAAGAAATCTGTTATTATGTATTGTGGTAGTCACCTAATGATTTCAACACACTTCATTGCTATCACATAAAATATATCCATAGATTAGTATGGAATCCCTCCTTTTTATTATATAAATTTTCATTACATGGTATGAAAAAAGGATATTTTAATGTTTTGTTTCGTGGAATTATTAAAAAACTATTATATTTACATTTTAAATACATTCTCATGGGTTTAATAAAAGTTAATTTTACTACATTTTATATCCTTGGGATACACATCATTGGAAAAGAGTGATAAATAAGTCGATTAAATAAATAGGAATGTAAGAAAAAATGAACCTTATCATAATATATATAAATAAGAACATGAAGTATAACAATAAATGATGAAAATATAAGATGTAAAATATTAATAATAACAAGATTAATAATGTGGAAATGTAGATACAATACTTAAATGAGACATTATAAATAATATAACTCAGATTTATCAAAAAGGTTTGATAAATAAAAAATACCATGGTTATTCACTAAGATATATTTAAACATTTCATCTCTATATATTAAATTAATTATCCAATATATTAGAGAACCACCATGTTCACCCATAATATATCATAATTAATGTGACCAATAATGATCATAATTAATCCATTTATTAATAATCCATGTAGAAAAATGAACATATTTCTTATATAAATATTGGATAACAAAAGAGCTTAAATACGTGATCATGGAAACATTTTTTACCGAAAAAATCAATGTTTCATTATTATATGTAAATGACTAAATCAAAAAATAATTTTGAAATATAGTTGAATAGCCATTGAATATAAATGTTGATTGTGTTTTAACATAAAAAAGGAAATGTGAATTTCTCATTGAAATAGAGAAAAATTAGAAGTAAATTATGTAGAATGAAATGTATAAAACATGCTTTTCTAAAATGGTTAAATTAATGATAAATACGTTCCCCCTTTTTTATGTGACTAATATTATAGTAAATGAATTATTTAATGTGAGCATTGAACATAATTTGGAAATTGGAACACATGCCACATAAAAAATGATCCTCAATGGAAAGAGAAGTGAATATTTCTCATACATTATAGAGTGGTTATTAAAAGATGTGGAATAAACCTTGAGGTATTGTGGAAAAATAGGGGAATCCATAAATAAATCAGTATAACATAATAGAAATGGATTAGGAGGGAATGAATATTTTGAAATGGGTGCAAATTTTTATCAAAATTGATGGAAATCCTATAAAAATTTGCCAAATATAAGTCCTGAAAGACTATGTTGTGTTAAATGAAGAACATTTGATTTACATATTTTTTACCATGGTTTTGGATGATTGGGTTACAATCTGTAATTTTAGTCCACTAGAATCGAAAACCAATTTTCAATACTTCTTTCTTCATGGATGAGTTTGGATTCCATAATTTAATGTTAGATAAAATCTTTTTAGAGAACACTAATTTAATTATTGGTTAGGAAATTGATTAAAATATATTAAAATTCATAATATTAATAATATAATATAATATATATATATATAATTATTAACAATTTATTATTCAATCATTACGGCATAAATATGATGTCCTTAATCAAACCCCAAACCCAAACTGTATTTCTACGATTCCTAAAAAAATTATGCCTTTAGAAAGTTAACATTAATTCATACTAACATTATTTTAATGTTATCTTCTAAAACATAATATTTATATTTCCAGAATACTTATTTTAATATGATAAATGTTTCTTCTATATATAAAAATAATTATTTATTTAAAAATAGAAGTATGTAAGGAAAAGACAAATTTATGACACTTATAAGAAAGTTACTGGGACATTAAAATATTATTTTATCATTTATATGTATGTGAGAGTGTTTAAAAAGACTATTAAATTATAAGAATAATATTAAAATTCATGACATTATTTTAAAATTGAATATATTTTATAAAAAAATTCAATTATATTACATTAATGTCCAAAATCTATTTACCATATTCATCATTTTTTTAAAAACATTTCTTAAAATAGAATTTATGAAATAGAAGTTTTTCTTATATATATGAATTTAAACTATGTTCAAGATATGTATAACCTTATTACACCTATATACACCCTTAAGTTAAGGTTAGCGATTTGGGTACATTCTTAGGGAGGATCGGCTAACATCGACCAACTAGCAATCTTAAATGATATGAACTTATCACATATATGGATTCATTCATAATTGAAATGTTTATGATTATTTGATCATGTTCATTGATAAAACCCTATGAAAATACCTACCACGCATTTTATATAAGGCCCCAGCCTTAAACCTTACTTAATCTTGAGTTATTACAAGATTACACATTGAGGATCTTTTCGGGTTTAGAGTTTTAGAGAATTAGATCATAAAACATGCATTACATTCCACATATAAACAAAGTGGTTACATAAAGATAGTATTATTCATTCCCATCAATGGAAACACATTTAAAATAAAACATGGATTATTTCTTGACACATCCTTGACTCTATCATCTTATCATGTACCTTTCCCTTGACCTGTGAAAAACATTTCAAAAACTTGGGATGAGCATAAAAACTCAGTATGGGTTATAAAAAAACATGTAAAGGAAAGATGAGTTCATATATACATAAGAATGAAATCATAATTTACCCATAAAACATAGGCACTTTAACATACCTCATAAAATCATGATTAAATCATAGAAATCATAAGACATAAAGGTAACTTGAGGCATTCATAACATTCTTACGTAGGGAGTAACCCTCTTGGTTACGTTTGGAATACCCATCACAGTATATTCCCTAAAATCTATTCGGAGAAACCTTAACGTTTCACTCCTTCCCGTTACCCAATGCATTGGAGAGCTATAACGGGCTCACCCGCCCTTAGTTTATCACGGAACCACCCGTCTTCGTAATAATGCCCAAGAACCATAACATAATCATATCACATAAAACATGCATAAAGGAAACATAACATTTCCACATTTCAATCATGAGATATCAATACAACACATTGATATAATAAAAACATTATGAAAACCATTTTCAATACCAAAGTAAAACATGGTATTTATTTTTCGTTTTTAAAAAAAAGGTATGGCTTGTAGAGGAAGCCGAAACTCAAATAACGGTCACGACAGCGGAGAAGTCGTTGTCACCGCTTACGTACGACAAAAACATTCCCTTTTGTCATTTAGTAAATGCTTCGTATAAAAAATATTCCTTTTTAATAAACGTAAATGTCAAAGGGGGTTTATACACCGTATAAAATAAAGTTGTGTATAAAATAAAATATGCCTCAATGAAAGGAGATTGAGACAAAGTCCCATACCTCGTATCTGACTTGACCCGACCGATCTATAATCTCCTGAATAATAAACTTGAGTTAATCTCTACTTGCTTAAGAATCTTTTTCAAGTTCATTATTCCATTTATTCCATGTTATGAACATCATGTAATCATTTAAGTTAATAATGATCATTTTGTCGGTATTTGGTTCTTAAGTCAAAAATAGACTTCTTACACTTACATTTTGTTAATTTAGTCATAGGTTCGTTATATCCAGAATGATATTAATGATTTGGATAAAATATATATCATATATATTCATCATATACATGTATTTATAATATTACATCACATTTATAGGTAAGAAATGAAATGCACCATTCATAGAGACGGTAAGCCGTACGTACGCATGAACGCTACTTCCATTTCTATTTCATATTTTCTGGAATGAAATCATAATGATATAAGACTATATTATAATTCCAGTATAATAACATATATAATATCATTAAATTTATCTTTTAAACATCCCACATATGGTATTAACGAATCAAATCACTTTCAGGGGGCGGTAGTCCGCACTTCCTAAAATGAAGATATCGTGTTTACCCATAATGGAAACCATAAAGGTATTCCCAAAATGAAAAAAACAGAAGCTTAAGGAAAACATAAACATATTATATATCATATATAAAAATAGTGACATCATAATGGCCACCTTTGAAGGTGTTAAATGAGTGTTGAACAATCATCGTTCCGGGAGGCAGAATTTCTCCATCCACGGAAACTGTATGTTCATTAACCATTTGATGCAGTTTTGTGAGAGTGAAGCTCAAATAAATCTTATAAAAACATCCTAGTATATTGAATATACTGTTTTAGTTACAAAATAAGTAAATAAAAAGAGTTTAGGGGTTGGACAAGCAAAATAAAACAAATGAACATGAGAGAATGAATTACCTTTAAAAGTGTATCTCCTTTTGATTTGAGTCTAAAGGCTTCCTTTGAAAGGATTCTGCCCAAATGTAATCCTCTAGGATGAGTAGAGGTATGTGGAGAGAGTAAATGGGCAGGGGTTGGCCGAGCCAAAGGCTTGAGGAGTGTGTGAAATGAGGTAGAGGTGGGGGCCTTTTATAAGAGGAGAGGAGGGGCACTTTTGGAATGTAATGAAATATTACTTTATTTGAAAATGTGTTTCGGTTTCAAAAGGTCCCACATTGATATAATTCGTGGATAGGGTTATAAGTCTTCGAAATCCACTCATCTAATAAGTTTTGGACATGTGTAGTTCATAGATTTTACATTATCTTTCCATTTTATTTAAATTGTCAAATAATGATGTCATCGCTGCATCATTATTATGTCATAAATAATTTAATTTATTTAATGTCTAAAAATCATAAAAAAAATACTATGATGTAGGAAATCTTTTTATCTTTCCAATGACTATTTATAATCAAAAATCTGATCTTTATAACCCCATGTAAATTTTTTTTTCGTAAAACATATTATGTTTGTGTCATTTTTTACTTTTACATTAAATAAAAAGTTATTTATGTCATTTCCCAACGAAAATGTCTCCATGGGGTCCCCAAGTTGACCCATGGCTTTTCTTGGTCTGCCATGACACAACCAATAAGGTTGGGACATGTGTCTAGGTCATTTCATATTATTAAAGTATTATTTATACCTTAAACTACACTAATTACCACTAATCGTGATTAAAAACTTAATAAGTTTCTATTCACCAAAAAATTATTTTAATCTCATTGAACCACATTTTACTTCTTAATGTCAACCAGGTATGTCGGATTTTCAAAATTCAATACACTTTAGTGGTAAACTTTCATTTAACTGAAAAATTAGTTTGCTTGACTACCACTTAGTGGTTTCACTATTCATCAAAAATTGAAGTTTTTCAGAAAATTACCAAAAATTCACCCTAAGATATATTTGATATTAAAAATTCAAAAATGAAGTCTATTTTACAAAATTCAAATCATATAAGTCACATTAATTAATTTAATAATTAATTCCCGCTGCCAGAGCAAATAGCGTGTTTTTAAAAAACAATTAGTATCAAAAGATTGACACCAGTTTAAGTCTAATTTCAAAGTGAAATTGATTCCAATGACCACCATTGGATAAAATGGTAAAAATATATTCTAATTTCACTTCAAAACCAATTCAAAACATAATCTAATCATATAAATAAATTAGATTAAAAATCAGTTTTGATGTAAAATGCAGTATTTTTCACTATTCATTAAAAAATGAACATTGTCAGAAAAATACCAAAACTTCACACAAGGTAAATTTTGATGTCCCAATCATAAAGGATAAGTTTATTTTGACAAACATAGTTTATAAAATTGTCAAAATATAGATTCAAAAATGGTTTTCCATCAAAAGGCAGTAAAACAATCTTTTAAGAATATTAGTGTATTCCATGCATAAGATTGTATTTATTTTCATTTTAAGACTCTTTAACAATATCTTAATCATTAATAGACATAGATAAAAATATCTATTATTCATTACTTACTTGGGATGTTACATCCTTCCCCCCTTTAGAAAATTGTGTCCCTGCAATTTATTTACTTATCGAATAAATGGGGGTACTTATCCCTCATTGCATTTTCAGATTCCCATGTTGCCTCTTCAATCATGTGGTTTTTTCACAAAACCTTTACCTGCTTAATCACCATATTTCGTAACACTTGCTCCCTGTGGTCAAGAATATGGACCGGTTGTTCCTCATAAGATAGGTTCTCTTCCAGCTGAACTACCTCTGGACTCAAAACATGAGATGGATCTGGCATATACGTTCTCAACATCGAAATGTGAAAAACATTATGCACCTGAGATAAACTCAGAGGTAAAGCCACTCGGTATGCAACTGATCCAACTCTCTCTAGAATTTTGTATGGTCCAATGAACCTTGGAATCAACTTTCCTTTATTACCAAATCTCATCACACTTTTCCAAGGGGAAACCTTGAGAAAAACATGATCACCTACCTCGAAAGATAGATCCTTCCTCCGGTTATCCGCATTACTCTTCTGCCTGCTCTGAGCTGTTCTCATGTGTTTCTGAATCAGCTGAACTTTTTCTACCATCTCTTCTACCAATTCTGGTCCCATCAACTTCCTTTCACCCACTTCATCCCAGAAAGCTGGAGTTCGACACCGCTTCCCATATAATGCCTGAAATGGTGCCATCTGTATACTGGAATGAAAACTGTTATTATATGAAAACTCAACCAAAGAAAGATGTTGGTCCCAACTTCCCTGATAATCCATAGAACAAGTTCGTAGCATATCCTCCAATGTCTGAATTGTTCGTTCTGACTGCCCATCTGATTGAGGATGAAAAGCTGTAATAAAATTTAATTCAGTACCCAACGAATTCTGAAGGCCTTTCAAAAAGTTAGAAGTAAACCTTGGATCACGATCCGATACAATGGAGAGAGGAACTCCATGTAACCTGACTATCTCTTTAAGATACAAACGGGAAAGTTGATCAAGAGAGAAAGTATCTCGTATAGCAAGGAAATGAGCAGATTTGGTCAAGCGATCAACAATAACCCAGATTGCATTATTACCTCGAGATGTCTTCAGTAATCCAACAACAAAGTCCATGGATATATTCTCCCATTTCCACTCTGGCACTGGTAAAGGCTGAAGCATCCCTTTCGGTAACTTCCGTTCTGCTTTAACCAGTTGACATGTCAAACACTTCACAGTAAAATCAGCAATATCTATTTTCATTCCATCCCACCAGTAATACTCCCGCAGATCTCTATACATCTTAGTACTGCCCGGATGAATTGAAAACGGAGAACTATGAGCTTCACATAACAGCTCTCTCTTCAACTGTGAATCACAAGGCACACACAATCTCTTCCCAAATCTCAAAACACAATCATTATCAATGTTGAATTCAGGAAACTTACCTTTCTGAACCAGCTCTACCTTTTTCTGCAACTCACTATCTTTCTTCTGTGCCTGCTTGATTCTATCTGATAGAGAAGATCTCACTGATACCTGAAACAAAACAGAAGGACTTCCTGCACCAACAACTTCTATGCCAAAGTTCATCAAATCGTTATCCAAAGGATCACGTTCCAAACGCAACATTGTTAATGAAGCATTACTTTTTCGACTCAAAGCATCAGCCACTTTATTTGCTTTTCCCGGATGGTAATGAATTGTACAATCATAATCCTTGATTAATTCTAGCCATCTCCTTTGTCTCATGTTTAACTATTTATGAGTTAATATATACTTTAAACTTTTGTGATCGGTATATATTTCACACTTTACTCCATACAAATGATGCCTCCAAATTTTTAAAGCAAAAACAACAGCAGCTAATTCCAAATCATGTGTAGGGTAATTTACCTCATGAGTTTTCAACTGTCGTGAAGCATAAGCAATTACCTGATCATTCTACATTTGGACGCAACCAAGTCCTTTCAATGAAGCATCACTATATATAACAAACTCACCATTCCTGGAAGGTAGTGCCAAAACTGAAGCATTCAACAATCTTCTTTTCAATTTCTGAAAACAATCATCACATTCTTTTGTCCAGATAAACTTAACACCCTTCCGAGTTAGCTTAGTCATTGGACTAGATAACCGTGAAAAATTTCTAACAAACCTTCGGTAATAGCCCGCCAAACCAAGGAAGCTAAGAATCTCGGTTACATTTGTGGGTCTTGGCCATTCTTCCACAACTTTTGTTTTTGCAGGATCAATAGTTATTCCATCTTTAGAAACAATGTGACCAAGGAAAGAAATTTGTTGCAACCAAAACTCACACTTCCTGAATTTCCCATACAGTTTCTTTTCTTTTAAGGTTTGCAAGATAACCTTTAAAATTTTTTCATGCTCCTCTTTACTTTTAGAAAACACCAAAATATCATCAATGAAAACCACCACAAACTTATCCAAGAACTCATGGAAAATTCTATTCATTAAGTCCATGAATACAGCAGGTGCATTGGTTAGCCCAAAAGGCATTACTACAAATTCATAATGGCCATATCTCGTACGGAACGCGGTCTTCGGAATATCTGCCTCCTTTACCTTCAGCTGATGGTACCCCGATCTCAGGTCAATCTTTGAAAAAAACTGAGCTCCCTGGAGATGATCAAACAAATCATCGATATGAGGCAAAGGATATTTGTTCTTAACAGTGATATTATTCAAGGCTCTATAATCAATGCAAAGTCTCATAGAACCATCTTTCTTTTTAACAAATAAAACAGGATCACCCCATGGTGATGTGCTAGGTCTAATGAAACCTTTCTCTAATAAATCTTGCAATTTCTCCTTCAACTCTAAAAGTTCAATTTGTGCCATTCGATAAGGGGGTTTTGAAATTGGCTTAGCATCAGGAACTAAGTCAACAGTAAACTCAACTTCCCGATCTGGTATTATTCCAGGCAACACATCAGGAAAAACATCAGGATACTCATTTACCACTGGCACATCATTAATCTGAACAGTTCCTTTATTTTCAACGACGTGTGCAAGGTTACATTCATTTCCATCTTTCACAAGTTTCTCAGCCTCTTGATATGTTATCAAAAGTAAGGGTTCATTCCTGTAAACAAACTGAAAGTCTTTCTGAAAAGAAACTTCTTTAGCTCTATAGTCAATCTTAGCATGGTAAATAGAGATCCAATCCATACCTAGGATAACATCAAACTCAACTAGAGGTAGAACAATAAGGTTTGCAAGTAGGTTCTTTCCACAAATAAGGATAGGAAGATTCTTATAAATTCTTTTTGCCTCAACATTTCCCCCAGGTGTTTTTACCAGAAGTTCAGGAGTCATTTCTTTAGTTGGTATTCCCATTTTACTAGAAAAGGTTTCAGAGATGAAAGAATGTGTAGACCCCGAATCAAACAACACACTGGCATAATCTTAAAAAACAAACAAAGTACCTGATACAACTTCATTTGATGGCCCAACATCTGCTGTAGTAGTTGCAAAGGATTTCACCACCCCTTTCTGCTTGTAGTCTAACTGCTTCCCATCACTCAAGCTCTTTGTCGGACACTCGTTTGCATATTGACCCATCTCATTGCACTTATAACATTTCACTAACTGTAAATCAAATTTGTTCTTACCTTCACCTTGATACTTTTCAGTGCAATCACGAGCCTTATGTCCCATCTTACCACATCGGTAGCACTTTCCAGAATTCAGAAGACATTCCCCAGCATGCCTTTTGCCACATTTATCACAAACTGGAAACTTAGTTCTCTTACCATCAGACTTTTTTGAAGAATTCTTACCTTTCTACTGCCACCTCGGTCTCTTCTTCTGCTGGTTGTTATAGAAAACTTGGTCATCGGCAAACTCCATTTCCACCTTCTCAGTACATCGAAAAAGCTTTTCATAACTTTTAAACTCACGAGAAGCTAATTCCCTTCGATACTTTGGCTTTAATCCTGAGTATAAACGATTGATTTTACTATCAAGGTCCCGGATAAAATTTGGAGCATACCTTGCCAATCGTGTGAAACTTTCTTCATAGGCAGCCATTGAGTCTTCCTCTTTCCTCAATTCCAAGAATTTCTTTTCCATCCTAAGTCAAACAGCCGTAGGAAAATACTTCTCAAGAAACATACCTTTGAGTTCATCCCAGTCAAGAGCATCAATATCATCGGCGTCCCGGATATTTTTAACCATAGACCACCACTGATCTGCTTCACCCTCCAAACGGTAAATAACAAGACTAACCTTTTGATTGTCTGAACACCCCATGACATCAAAAATCTTCTCCAGTGCTTTAATCCACCCTTCAGCTAGCACAGGGTCATATGATCCTCTGAATGATGGTGGATGTTGCCTCATGAAATGTTCCACCACTGACATGTTCCTCTGCGGTTGTTCTGGCTGATCTCGTGCATGGATACCACCGCCATTTATCGCTTGAGTCAATTGCGCCATTACTGCAACAAACTGTTCAGTTCCAATTCCGACCATTTCTGGATGCTGATTCGGAAGGTTATTTCCTTCTGTATGCCTTCCTAGCACTGCTTCCCTGTTTCCTTTGTGGAAAACCATTCTGAACAAACATGTCTTAGATGAAGCAACATGGTAATCTTTAAATGCTATATCATTTCGAAAAAAAATATTTTGGGATTATCATTTAATAGAATTCTAACTCCTAAAGTTATCTAAACCGACCTTTGATACCAACTATAAGACCCCAGCCTTAAACCTTACTTAATCTTGAGTTGTTACAAGATTACACATTGAGGATCTTTTCGGGTTTAGAGTTTTAGAGAATTAGATCATAAAACTTGCATTACATTCCACATATAAAAAAAGTTGTTAAATAAAGATAGTATTCTTCATTCCCATCAATGGAAACACATTTAAAATAAAACATGGATTATTTCTTGACACATCCTTGACTCTATCATCTTATCGTGTACCTTTCCCTTGACCTGTGAAAAACATTTCAAAAACTTGGGATGAGCATAAAAACTCAGTATGGGTTATAAAAAAAACATGGAAAGGAAACATTAGTTCATATATACATAAGAATGAAATAATACTTTACCCATAAAACATAGTCACTTTAACATACCTCATAAAATCATGATTAAATCATAGAAATCATAAGACATAAAGGTAACTTGAGGCATTCATAACATTCTTACGTAGGGAGTAACCCTCTTGGTTATGTTTGGAATACCCATCACAGTATATTCCCTAAAATCTAATCGGAGAAACCTTAACGTTTCACTCCTTCGCGTTACCCAATGCATTGGAGAGCTATAACGGGCTCACCCGCCCTTAGTTTATCACGAAACCACCCGTCTTCGTAATAATGCCCAAGAACCATAACATAATCATATCACATAAAACATGCATAAAGGAAACATAACATTTCACATTTCAATCATGAGATATCAATTCAACACATTGATATAATAAAAACATTATGAAAACCAATTTCAATACCAACGTAAAACATGGTATTTATTTTTCGTTTTTAAAAAAAAGGTATGGCTTGTAGAGGAAGCCGAAACTCAAATAACGGTCACGACGACAGAGAAGTCGTTGTCGCCGCATACGTACGACAAAAACATTCCCTTTTGTCATTTAGTAAACACTTCGTATAAAAAATATTCCTTTTGAATAAACTTAAAAGTCAAAGGGGGTTTATACACCGTATAAAAGAAAGTTGTGTATAAAATAAAATATGCCTCAATGAAAGGAGATTGAGACAAAGTCCCATACCTCGTATCTAACTTGACCCGACCGTTCTATAATCTCCTGAATAATAAACTTGAGTTAATCTCTACTTGCTTAAGAATCTTTTTCATGTTCATTATTCCATTTATTCCATGTTATGAACATCATGTAATCATTTAAGTTAATAATGATCATTTTGTCGGTATTTGGTTCTTAAGTCAAAAATAGACTTCTTACACTTACATGTTGTTAATTTGGTCATAGGTTCGTTATATCCAGAATGATATTAATGATTTGGATAAAATATATATCATATATATTCATCATATACATGTATTTATAATATTACATTACATTTAGAGGTAAGAAATGAAATGCACCGTTCATGGAGACGGTAAGCCGTACGTACGCATGAACGCTACTTCCATTTCTATTTCATATTTTCTGGAATGGAATCATAATGATATAAGACTATATTATAATTCCAGTATAATAACATATATAATATCATTAAATTTATCTTCTAAACATCCCACATATGGTATTAACGAATCAAATCACTTTCAGGGGGCGGTAGTCCGCACTTCCTAAAATGAAGATATCATTTTTACCCATAATGGAAACCATAAAGGTATGCCCAAAATGAAAAAAACAGAAGCTTAATGAAAACATAAACATATTATATATCATATATAAAAATAGTGACATCATAATGGCCACCTTT
This sequence comes from Viscum album, assembly GCA_963277665.1. Taxonomy (NCBI): domain Eukaryota; kingdom Viridiplantae; phylum Streptophyta; class Magnoliopsida; order Santalales; family Viscaceae; genus Viscum; species Viscum album. Next base: position 295,408,205 of record OY728137.1, on the reverse strand, counting down.
GAAGGTGTTAAATGAGTGTGTAACAATCATCGTTTCGGGAGGCAGAATATCGCCATCCACGAAAACCGTATGTTCTTTAACCATTTGATGCAGTTGTGTGAGAGTGAAGCTCAAATAAATCTTATAAAAACATCCTAGTATATTTAAGATACTGGTGTTGTTACAAAAGAAGTAAATAAAAAGAGTTTAGGGGGTTGGAGAAGCAAAATAAAACAAATGAACATGAGAGAATGAATTACCTTTAAAAGTGTATCTCCTTTTGATTTGAGTCTAAAGGATTCCTTTGAAAGGATTATTCCCAAATGGAATCCTCTAGGATGAGGAGAGGTATTTGGAGAGAGTAAATGGGCAGGGTTTGGCCTAGACAAAGGCTTGAGGACTGTGTGAAATGAGGTAGAGGTGGGGGCCTTTTATAAGAGGAGAGGAGGGGCACTTTTGGAAAGTAATGAAATATTACATTATTTGAAAATGTGTTTCGGTTTCAAAAGGTCCCACATTGATATAATTCGTGGATAGGGTGATACGTCTTCGAAATACACTCATCCAATAAGTTTTGGACATGTGTAGTTCATAGATTTTACATTATCTTTCCATTTTATTTAAATCGTCAAATAATGATGTCATCGCTGCATCATTATTATGTCATAAATAATTTAATTTATTTAATGTCTAAAAATCATAAAAAAAAATACTATGATGTAGGAAATAATTTTAGCTTTCGAATGACTATTTATAATCAAAAATATGATCTTTATAACCCCATGTAAATTGTTTTTTCGTAAAACATATTATGTTTGTGTCATTTTTTACTTTTACATTAAATAAAAAGTTATTTATGTCATTTCCCAACCAAAATGTCTCCATGGGGTCCCCAAGTTGACCCATGGCTTGTATTGGTCGGCCATGACCCAACCAATAAGGTTGGGACATGTGTATAGGTCATTTCATATTATTAAAGTATTATTTATACCTTAAACTACACTAATTACCACTAATCGCGATTAAAAACTTAATAAGCTACTATTCATCAAAAAATTATTTTAATCTCATTGAACCACATTTTACTTCTTAATGACAACCAGGTATGTAGGATTTTCAAAATTCAATACACATTAGTGGTAAACATTCATTTAACTGAAAAATCAGTTTGCTTGATTACCACTTAGTGGTTTCACTATTCATCAAAAATTGAAGTTTTTCATAAAATTACCAAAAATTCACCCTAAGCTATATTTGATATTACAAATTCAAAAATGAGGTCTATTTTACAAAATTCAAATCATATAAGTCATATTAATTAATTTAATAATTAATTCCCGCTGCCAGAGCAAATAGCGTGTTTTTAAAAAACAATAAGTATCAAAAGATTGACACCAGTTTAAGTCTAATTTCAAAGTGAAATTGATTCCAATGACCACCATTGGATAAAATGGTAAAAATATATTCTAATTTCACTTCAAAACCAATTCAAAACATAATCTAATCATATAAATAAATTAGATTAAAAAGCAGTTTTGATGTAAAATGCAGTATTTTTCACTATTCATTAAAAAATGAACATTGTCAGAAAAATACCAAAAATTCACACAAGGTAAATTTTGATGTCCCAATCATAAAGGATAAGTTTATTTTGACAAACATAGTTTATAAAATTGTCAAAATATAGATTCAAAAATGGTTTGCCATCAAAAGGCAGTAAAACAATCTTTTAAGAATATTAGTGTATTCCATGCATAAGATTGTATTTATTTTCATTTTAAGACTCTATAACAATATCTTAATCATTAATAGACATAGATAAAAATATCTATTATTCATTACTTACTTGGGATGTTACATTTTATTCAAAATGGGATTCAAATGACATGACAATACTAGCTTAGACCATCAATTCACTTTTCTACATCAACTATCCTTGGTTATTACAACTTATTAACACTAATTATAATGGAAAAATAATCACAAAAATGATATTTTTTACAATGCTAATATTTACATGTATTCATATAATGGTTGAATCCCAACTAAAATATAACCCTTTATAAACTATAAATAGCACTATTTTCATTCTTTAAAAAATCACTACAATTTTTATAATGATTAAATTTTCATTTTCATAAGATAATTATTTGATTTAAAAAACATTCTTTAATTTTATTTTATATGGGAGAAAATATTCTTTAATATTGGGTAAATCCATATGATCTAATTTTAGTTATTATATATTATTTATTTTCAGTTGTATTATTTTTCATTTTAATTGGTTTCATATATGAATACTATCATGATAATTGTATATGATATTAAATTTTTGGGGTTCCTCTTAATATTTTACATGTATGATATTATATAATATTTAACAATATATAATTTAGGAAATAAATTTCATTTTAAAAAGTTTGGTTTTTTTTATTATCCCCACTTAAGAAATTTTGTCTGTGAAATTTCAACTGAATTATTCTATTGAGAAAAGTTGAAAATACTTATGTCTCATTGTCTCCTCTGTTTCCCACATTGATCATTAATATTTATTTTTTCCACAACTCTTTCTCAATGTTGGTAGTCTTATTTCATTGAACCTTTAATCTAACGTCCATGATCCCCGTTGGATACTCCTCGTAAGAGTAGTAATGTTTTAGTACTACCTCATATTGACTGAGTAAATATGAGGGATCATGTATGTAAATACTCAAGAGATATAAATGGAATACATCATGATCATGAAAATGAGTTTGGGAATTTTCAATCCCATTTTACCATAATCTAATGCGACCAAGAATTTCCAAGGGGCAAACGTTCCTATGGGTATTCTTCCCATCCATTCTATATTGCACGACTCTATTATGTAGTGATATATGAATGAAAACAATGTACCTATCATCAAACTACAAGTCACATTGATATTTGTCATCATTGAACTTTTTTTGGATATGAGATTCAAATTTTTGGTGGATGTCATGAAAAATTTCTATTGTATATTGAACAATATCAGGCTAATGAATTTTCTTTCACTAACCTCATCCCAAGAATTAGTACTTTTACATTTATTACCACATAGTGATTCATATGGTTCCATTTGAACTCTTTAGGTGAATTTTGTGTTGTACGTGAACTCATCTAATTATTGGTTTTGATCCCATTGAAAAAAAAATTTATTGGGCATGTTATCATCAGGTCCTCGAGTGATTGAAAAGTCCCTTCATATTGGCCATCTGTTTTTCAGTGATATCTCATAATGAATGTAACATTATAAATATTTATTCGCTATTTATATGTGAACCCTAGAGTATTATGGAAAAAATATTTAATTATAACCCCTAAAATTGAATATTTTTCAATGAAAATATTGACCAAGGTTCATATTAACCAATGATCATGATAACCAATGGTAATATAATGGTTGAATTGTAGTGTCCACTTTTCGATTTATAGATCATAAATACTATATTATTCCATCAGTAAAAATTCACTACAATTTATCTTATGTTAATAATTTAATTTTTATAAGATGTTGATTTGAATAATATTATTTAATTTTATTTCTATAGTGTTTATTGTGGGGCTGTTGATTTTTGTAGATTAGTCCAATCCTTACATTCCTAATTTTGAGGTTATATTTTTTATTTTTTATCATGTTTTATTTTTTAGAATATTATTTGGTTTCCTAGCTATGAAATGTAATGATAATTATTAATGATATAATTTTTTCCTATTTATTTTTTTCTTATAGGATATTATATATTAAGTAGAAATCATTTATTCAAGAAAAAAAATTGATTTATAAAATCCTCATTCCATTCAATAATGTTTCTTTTATATAAATTATTAATGTGGTATGTTTCCATGGAGTACCACATTCCATTAAATATGATCCTGATCTAAGGCTTTAAAAAATATTATAGTGATGTCTTTCTCAATTTCTTAATACATTATTATGTTTCATCAATTATTATCACCATTAAAAAGATGGTTATTCTAAAATCACAATTTATATTCTAAAGGACAGATAAGGATCATGTTCATTGAATTTTAAACATTATTTGGATCAACAAGTTGTTTTATTTGAGTTTTTTTACAATAATAATTTTTCCCAAACATACAGATGTTTCCTTATGAATCACACAATGGAAGGAAATGTAGATATCAAATGTTATGTAATTGAGTTGAAAAGTGAATGCTTTTAAGGCCTGATATAGTTGAATAAATTCGTGATAATTGTGCTCCTATAGAGTATTGATGTCAATAATTGGGAATCTAGATCTGCTATAAGTGAAATATCTATAATCAACACAGAGAAGATGTTAACCACCTCTTTCTTTCTAGTTCTACTGCTTATACTCTTTGGAGATATATTCACGACATTTTTGACAACAAATGGTTGATTCTTGACTCCGTCAAAACCCAACAGAATAAATGGGCATAAATAGAAGGCTCCCAGTAAATCAATAACCATTTCCAAACTGTAGTTGTTGATATCCATCAATTGATTTTGTATGATCTGAATGCTATTATTCATCACAATTACTCACTCAATCAAAATGGAGGTCATATGGAGATATTTATATCCATACATGAAGCCGCATTGAGGAAAAAGGGACATTTCCACAACAATATCCATGACGTTGGAATCCTATGATGAATATAGTTTAATAGAAATTTCTATCAACCTCATAACACTATAGACATGTTTTGGAGAACTCATCTTCCTGGATGCATCAAAACTAATATTGATGGTGCCTACAAGGGAAATCTAAGCCCTGCAGGATATGGTTCTATCTTAAAGAATCACCTTGGTTAGATCCTTGGGTGATTGATCGGTAAACGTGGAATTTTTACAACCATTAAATTTGATATTATTAGTTTAATTCTTGCTATTACTTTCACCATGATATTAGGTTGAAACATCCTATGGATTGAATTTGACTATAGGACCATCATGCAAGTGAATTATATTGGAATAATACACCTTTCTTGGCTGATTACTACCCGATGAATGGATTGCACTTGTTCGCTTATCGATATCAACAATATAATCACACAAGTTTATTGAGAAGCAAATATGATTGCAGATGGAATTTCCAACATGGGAGTAAATCAAGACATCACCTAGTTCTAAGACCTCCACACAGATCTTATTTCCTTAAATGAAAAAGATTTTAAAATAATCGTGTATATTAGACCCATGTGAATATTCTTTTGATAATAATTTGGCTTAGGTCATTTTTGGCCAATGCGTCATCTTTTATTAAAAATATCTATAATTTGTAGTAATTGACAAGGTGTTTCTATGAATATCTCTCTTATGGAAAGTTATGAGAATAAATGGAATTTGATCCCTATTTATATTGGAACATTTGATATTTAGGATTTTATTAAGCTAGATTCTTATTTACTATATCATTAACAATATATAATTCTAGTCCATACATTTTTTCATTTATATATCATGATTCATAACATACCCGAACCTTCTCATGTGTGAACAAATAGGTCATACCGTTGGAGCAATACATTATATTTGAGGAAGAACCGGTGGAGATTTTAGATTATATAGTGATTGTTCAATGGAAAATGTCCACACATCTAGAATATGTTCTTTTTTGAAATTACACCTTTTATGGAAATATACTATGGAATATTAAGATATTAAGAGGCACAAGAAACCTTATTTTATATTTTTAGAGTGGGGAATTTGGGACGAGAAATTCATTTTAAGGGAGGTATAATTTAACACCCATGGTTTCTGCTAACTTTTTTCTATATAAATTAAATTTCTATGATGTCCCTCAATTAATGATACAACATGTTAATCCTAAATTATTGTCTATACCTTGTTCTGCTAAAAAAATGCCACATCCACTTAACTTGGGATGCACAAGACACTGATTATTAGAGAAATAGGGTTAATATGGTTATTTAAAAACAACAATTAAAACATAGAAATTGAAATAGTGATATGAATAATAAAAAATAAATTATAAATTTATGTTTAATAGTTTTATATAAATAATCCATTTTGATAATTAAATATAGAATTTTCGATAAATTTGTTATATATTTTGAAAAAACATTTTTTTCACAAGTGATACTTTTTATGTCTTTCTATTAATTAGATTAAAAATAAATTATTATTATTTTATATATTTAATTTGATAAAATTAAAAAATGAATTAAAAATGATCTAATTATTGAAACAATGTAAATTGGATAGAAATACAAATAAATTATCTAATTTAAATTGAAGAAATAGATTTAATATTTCTAAGAGTCATAATTAGTAAGGTAATAAATTTTTAACAATTTTATTAGTGAAAATAGTTAAAATTAATCCCCTTGTTAAGTAGAAAAACAAGATTACCAAGAAACTAAATAATAAACATAAGGGTAAATGACCTATTAACCATTCCCACATAAATTTTATAGACTTATATATACCATATACCTTAATTTATATAATGTTTTATATTATTTATGCCACAGTTCTTGAAAATAGCATGGGGTGGAATTGTCTCATTCCAAAATTTTAATGATTCCCACCCACATCCTTCATAAAACACCACCCGATTTTCCCCATTATTAAAGACCTAGATGTAAATTTTTTCCATTTCCAATTCAAATACTTTACCAAATTAAATCCCCACATACTATAAGCTCTACATTGGGAAAAAAATTTACCCATTGGTGTTATTTGGAATCTTCCAAAAGATTATACCCGAAGAATAGTTAATAATCATCAAGGACCATTTTATTATTTATATTCCTCAAAAATAATTATTTATTTTCATATCATGATCATATAATAAAATTAGAATATTAAATATTCCTTCACATTTTAATTTTATGTTTAGGAATTAAAACCATCCAAACTTTTATCAAATGGGTTACAAAATCAATATTTGTGTGTTGGGCGGACTACTACCTTGTAAATCGTTGGTGTTCATTTCTCCATTACCACCTATAAATGATTTGAATACTACTGGGAGTTTGGTTTAGATTTAATACTAATGATTATTATGATATTTTTATTATTCATGAATTATTTTATCACACAAACAATCATTCTTTCCATTTTCTGGGAAAATGATAATGTCGTTTGGTTGTATTGAAGACTATAAGCTCGTTGAACAATGTGATTCAATCAATTTTTATATAGAATGTATTAAATATTTTTTTAATAAAAAATATTCATGTATATAAAATAAATTAATTATGGAATTAAAAAATACCCTTAAATTTTCATTCTTTCTATCCTATATGAAAATGGAAATAGTGTTCATGTATACATACAAACAACTGTATCCATGCATGATGTATATCAATTTTTAATTAGATCATTATAGATTTTTATAAATACGTATTTATGAAATATATATGACATTAATATCATAACAATAATTTTATAAATGATAAAATTATGATTAATGTAAAATATCCAAAAATATAACAACTCCAAACATATACAAGAAATAATGGGGTTATTAACCAAAATGTATCATTAACATGGATATATTAATAAAACAATAACCAAAGGTTATAATAAATTCATATATGATATGATATAAATGAATATTACTCATTTTTATATTTATAATAAATTTATAGTTATTATTCAGGAAGAATGAATTAGTATAATGGATGTTAGCACTGAACGTAAGGTATTTATCTTTCACATATATTTTCCATAAAAAGGAATCCATATTATCCTGCTACTTCTTCTTTGTGTTGTGTATATTGACCATAGGTATATTTTTTATTCCTCTGTTTAGAATTAATTCCATTTACATATCAATTTTAGCATTTCTATTTTTTATGGTTATGATATCAATGTTACCAAAGCAATTTCAGAATTATGATTTAATTTTCTATCTTTGAGACACATGTTTTGTAATCCAGCTATATTCTATTAAAATTTTTAGTTACTTCCCCATTGTTTTTTATTATCATTAATCTCTATTAGTTCCTGATATTTTAATCTATATGTAAGTTTCCTCTTTCACGGGGATAAATATTCAATGTCACCAAATTGGATAACATTTACTAATACAATCTCATAATTTATCATGATTGTTTAAAATTACAATTGAATTGATGAAATATATCTATAATTATAAATAAATTTATTAAAATATATTTATAAATTTTATATTCAATCATCATTGACATTTATTCATTAATTTTACATAAAATTATTTAAATAATTGTTTTATGAAAATCTAACTCCATCTCTCTATGCAGAACGTATTCAATATTTATTAGAAACAATATTTTATAAATATGTATTGAATATTTTTTATTACTCTCTTATTATTTATAAAACACATTATGATGAAGCATTTAAATTTTTTTAAAAAAAATTAATGGAATATTTTACCCATTTTCCAACATAATTCAGGTTTTTATTTCAATAAAAAATGTGAATTGAACCTTCAATTTTACATGTGTAAAATAAATGTAATTTTCAAATATCATGACCAATAATTTCTCTGAATATTCCATAATTAATTTAAAAACTATTTATAATGCAAAAAGATTTTAATTTTGTAAGAATTATATAGTATTTATAGAAAGGATATTCTACGTAAAAATGTTTTTAAAAATTCATTCCAAATTATTTTCCATTTATGATGACATCTGATACTATTACTCCTAACTTACTAGGGATAAAATACAAGGGTACCATTAATATTATTTATTTGAATATTCTATGTTTTTTTGGCAGGATACTATTGAAAAATGTTACTTCTTCCTGGGTAATTTTATTATGTAATTTTTTTTATCTTATATGGTTTATTTTCATCTAAAGCATGTTTCTCTTCTATGGGTTATATTCTTAAAAAACACTCTTCATTTAATGGGTTATGTTAGGATGAAATTATTATGAAACCCATCTCTTTCCATAGGTAATTACTAGAATAAATGTTTTTGATACCCATTTAATTTTATGTTTATGATATTATTATTATTAATTTGATATTTTTTAGACATATATATATTATTTCAATTATTTGACAGGTGTGATCTATATCTTCCTACAATTTAGTGGGTAATGATTTATATATTATGAGATAGGCATGGATGAAATGGAGAGAAAACCCTACTCCCTAAAGTAATTTTTATGTTTATATTTTCTTGGGAGTGATTATTGATTTCTGATTTGTTATGGGGAGTGAACACATTATACTAAGACAACATTGGTAGTTCTCCTTGAAATAATATTAAAATATTTTATATATTTATGTGTTATGAAAAAAATACATTTCTCTTGTCTTTGTTATTCTCTCAAGAAAGATATTTGTTTATTATATTACGATTCATGACTTATAATATTCAAATCATTATTTTATTTCTCACAATTATGATATTTGATATGAAATGTGTGATTTTATAATTATATATTCATGTTATCATACCCTTATTCTCATTATTGTGCTTTTCTATCTTTTTTTACCCTAACTAAGAATCTAATCCTACACTGTGTTATGTTTCCCTTCCCAAGGTTTTGAGGATGTGTATTTTGTATAATTTTTTTACTAAGGTTATCTAGTAATGAATATCATAGTGGGAGATTATTTAGTTTACGTATGGTCTATTGATCATGTTTCCATGTTTCTAAAGGAACTATACCATTACGATATTTGGGTATGTGTTTGTTTATTTTAATTAATATACCATAAAATGATTAATGTATATGTTTGAAAATCATTTGTCACTATAGTAAATAACTATAAAATTTCACCATTTATATCATGGAGAGAAATCAATGTCAGAATATACCAACTGGTTAATGGATTGGGTTCATTTTGATCCTCATGTAATGAATAAAGGCCAACTAAATGATGAGAATTACATGCTTGGTTTGTGATGGGATTTCAGATTAGACGAATTCATGATGATAATTCATACACATGTGGTGATAGTATATATTTAATTAATGGTGTGGATGGATGTTGTAGTAAAAGATGTATTTATTGGAAGATTTCTTTAATATTGGGAGAGATTTAGTTGTGTGCATTAGAAGAAGGTGTTGTGTGATGATCAATATAATGGTTGTGGATATTTATATTAGCTTCAAGTTTCCACTAAACATTCATTTTGAACTAGTAGTTTCACCTTGAAATTATATAAGTTTTTAATGACCCCACACACATGACATTATTTTCCGATTCCTCCAAAGTTGTGAAATTTTTGTTGAATCTAGAAACATATGTCGGAGTTATTTCAAGGGATGTATTCTCCTCATTAGTTTTAGAGATCATCATCTTCCAAGGTGATTCTGTTGTAACAAAATTATTAAAATAAAATAGGGCTCCAACTATTGGACTTTTCAGTGATCAACTATTATGCAGTGTGTGATTTTATGATGGATGGTGATGTGGGTCAAGTGATTGTAATAGCTGCCATATTTATTGGATCCTCTGTATTGAATTCATTATCTTTTAACTGTGTACTTCACTCATTTATTTGTCCTAATTTTATTGATATTCACAAAAATATATGGACATCATATACAAAATTTTGTCGTTATCAACATCTCTTAATATGGTGACAGATTATTTCCTTTTGTGCCCTTCATGTTCAGTATTCATAGAAGATGTGGAGTTAGTCTAGTATTTCAACATTAATGATCAATATATGTTTGATTCAATCATTTAGATGGATTAGATTATCACTCATCCTTCTTCAATTTATTGTTATCATTAGTTTTCTCATTCCATAATGGTGATGGGAACTCTATGGTTGTTTAGGGAATGTTTTATCTGCGGTCAGGAGATGGATGATCATTCCTCCCTAATATGAGGAGTTTGTAATTTCTATTTCCCTTGATCCCAATAAAATTTATTATCATTTTTTATTATAATTATTTTTATTGTAGTTTTTATTATTTTCCAATATTTATTTTGTAATTGTCCACGAGAAATATTTTTTGACATATTTATTGAAATGTTGTCGAGTACACAACTTATTTTCATTCCCTTTTATCATATTTAACCAATAGAACAAAAATCGTTTTTTATTATTTTTAGGTTTTAATGAAGATGGTTTTATTCATACATGTGTTTGACATCATGAGGCCCATGTGAGAATTTCTTATGAATGATGATTTTCACTTTAATTATGCATCAAAAACATATTATTGATCATTGTGAAAACAAAGAATAAGAATCCATTACCTTTCATGGATGATTTCGTTGAATGTTAAAATGTAGTAAAGTGAGTTTTAAATATTTATATTTTTTGTGGAGTAAAATGATTAGGGTTTGGGTGTCTCATATTATAATGAGTACATTAATGAGAAGGTATAATCATTATGAATATCATGTAATTCCATTTATTCTAACTATCACCCTTGTAGTTTTTTCTTATTTCATGAATCTAATATTACATTAATATATCAAAACCTATATGGTAGTGTTCATATTTTATATTCATTTATTTTTTATCCAACTTTTATCTTGTAAGAAAACCTAGTTTGGTTTCATAAATCATAAAAATTCATCAACTTTGTTAAATAATTATTAAATGAATCATTTTGTTCAAATAAGTGATGTTATTTTGGTACATAATTATCAGTTATGGAATATTATGTGATTTTGAGATGGTTAAGATTTTCCTTTCATTGGATGTGGCATGAAACATAATTGTGTGTCAAACATTACATGGACTTGATTGATTCCATTGATGTTTCAATAATGTCTTTAAATGATTATGTAACAATTTAAATTGCATACTATGAAAGTGGTTAAATTAAAATGGATAAAAATCCCAATATTTATTCTATGAACTGAAATAATGTAAAATGTCGACTCATATTCTGATCATACATGAGCTCAGTAAGGGGTATGTTGTGTTTGATGATTATTTTAGTACTATATTCAGTTCTGTTCTTATTAATAGAAATCATTTAGTATCTTATGGATCTTAAAATATATTTGTGCATGAGGAGAATTACCCCACTGATGATTTGGTTATTTCTATAGTTATTAATGAACATTATATTTGGAGGAACAATCCACATTGGGAGATGTTCATTGTCATTTTTGACAATATGATCATGATATATATATTTTCTAAATCAAATTGAATCATATAAAATGGTTATTATTGGAAGACTTTATATGTCTATACTTATCATTTCCTACATGCATGTGAATGAGAATTTCAATGCAGATGATCTCAAAAGGAATGATCCATTAGAAGATATTTTGGAATTAATATTTGTGAGGAATATTATAGGGATTTTTTTTCAGTTTAATCTGGGTGCTCCGGATGTTGTTTATTGTATGGATTTGAATGATGTATAATTATCATCATATATACTTAAATATATTATATAGTATCAATAATATAACAATGAGGTAATAGAAATTTGAGATAAGAAATTATGGTGGGGAGACAATATGTTATCTATCTCTCTTTTGGATGTATTTTCATAATTTGGGATTATATTTGCATCCAAACATATATGAGGATAATTTTATTGTTAAATTTTCATAATTCATTATGGGATGATCATCTGAGTACTATAATGGTGTATTATGAATGGATATGAAAATTCTAGTGACTGTGTAATACGTGTGAAATTTGGAATTATGTAAATAAATATTACCCCTACAAAATGACAAAGTATAAGAATATTATGCCATTTATTTTGATCAATCTACTTCTTATTATATATTTTAAATTGGATGTGGATTATATGAATTTTATGTTATATGATGGAATACCAATGGAAAGAATTCAATCTGGGTAGTGATTAATCGATCAATGAATTTATTCCATTTCATAACAATTAGTGATACCAGTAAAGTTGAATATAATTGTATGATATATATGTAAGATGGTGTAATGTTAAATGGGTTTATTTATATATATTGTTTTTACAAGAATACTAGGTTTAACACATTGTTTTATATCAGTCTCTCGGAGGTGGTGGGGATGAAGGTCTTGTTGACAAAAACTAACCATAAATAGGAAGAAGGTCAAATAGAGACTGAGGTTGTGATCATATATGATATTATCCACAAAAAAAATCATAGATTTTAGTGGACCATAGTATAACCATCTATGACTAGATAAGTTTCCATATAACAACGATTATACATTAGGGATGCGAATGGATCTATTTTAGGCATTTTACGGTTTACAATGATGTTCACATTCCTATTGGGTGGATGTGGGAATATTTCCTCTTATGGTACCCAATCTTTCTAAGGAGATGTCAATGAGGATTTAGGATATACATAAACACCAGGATACTAAAAATATTTGATAGAAATCATATGTGGACCCTTTAAAAAACTCATTGTAGTTTACAAAGGTGACTAGGATTTCGTGAATTTGTATCCTCTATTCTATCATCTCCATCATGGAAAAAATGGAATATTTTATTTGATATATGTTGTAGATTTTGAGATCATAGATAGGCTTTATGAAGGTTATGTATACTCTAAAATATTCATCTCAATTTTGTGGTATTCAACATTCTCTCCATATATCCCAACACATTAAATGTCCACCTGATCCCTCTCATGTTATGAGTTAGGAGGATATTCAATAAAAGTAAAATTATTATATGGTAGAGAAATAAATGGAAATAATTTATTGTCATGTCAATTTAATTCATGGGAAATAAATGTTAATTTTTTATATTATTATGTTGAAATTGTTTAGAATATCATGTGACATCAGAGTATAAGAGATCATCGAGGGAGTAGTGACCCCACCTAATTCCTTACATCCGTTATTCCACTTGAATTATAGGGATGTTAATTCAATTAGTGTGGTGTTTTAAAAACTATGATAACTTATTTCTGGTATATATATTCTCTCTATTTTTTTATATTTTACTTGTTTTTGTTTCATTCCATTGGATGATGAATGGATTTACGGGGGAAATGATCTAATAATTGTGGTTGTATGTTTTTTTAATAAATATACTCTATGTAAAAATTTATTAAAATTTCTAATAATATTTAATTTGGGATCCCAGAATACTAAAGTTATCTTCTATTTTTTACTGTATAATCTCTTAACTTGATACATTCTAATTATATGTTACTCACATGATGGGAATTCATTTCACATTATATGTAATGAACAAGTTCATTATGTGAAACAACTACCAAATGTAAAATATCTTCAAATCCTGAAAATACCTAGAAGTTCAATTTTCAATCTGAGGTTACCCCTTTTTATATATATCATTGAAATTTTGGAATTATAATTATGGAATGGGTTCATGTTTTTAATTTTATGAGTCATAGAGTATTTACCACATTGAACAAATGAATATTTTAATTAAACATGTCATCTTTTCTATTAAAAACTAATATTACTTCCAGGATATTTCATGGGTCTCTACTTATTCTGGATCATTTTACTTGGTGATTGATTATCATTTTTCATGTACTGTATCTCTCCAGGCAAGACATCATTCTTCTACTCTGCATCCATGGATCATACAAGATCATTTTCCATGTCTTTTCTCATATGTGGATTATGTATTGATGTTGTTATTAATACGTTATAGTTGAGTTTTTAATCATAACCCATGGGAGAATGTATATAATTATTATGGTGTACCATGTGTGTTACCTGAGGTTTGGGTTGTTTAGTCTTCTACAAATACATTTTTACTTTTTAAATGATTATATATTTTGTGAAACAGTTTTGCAGAATAAGCTGAATTTTTTGAATTCCATCATACTTGGTTGATTCCATTGCGGTCATGTGTGACTCAAAATGATGCTAGTGGATCCATCACTAAGCTATGTTGGATGAATCATTTACTTCATGGGTATTGATCAATTTATGTATAAATAATTTTGCATGATTGATTGATTTATTTTATTGGGAAATGGGATTTTGAGAAAATACTATTTTTCCCATGTATTGTTAAATTGAAAGATTATTATCAAATATTTGTAAAAATATATTTAGGAACTGGTTTTTAAATCATTTGTTTAGAGGAAATGTATTGGAAAAGGAAGAACATGGGAATCCCATGGTACATACACGGACATTGCATTAATATGCCTCATCCATTTATACATCAATGGGGATTATTCATAGGGTGTTCCACTTATCGACAATCCCATTGTTATATTAACATGTTTAACATTTTGGGTTTCTCATTATAGTGTGTGTTCATCATCTCTCTTTATTTTATGCATATATATTTAGAAATGATTCTCTTTATAGTATATGGTTTGGTATTATTTTTATTAATATGCTGAGATATAGTGATCATGTCCATGCTGTGGAATTTTCTTTTGGATGATATTTTTTTTTATTTTATAATATATGTGATAAAATATTTTATCTACATTGGGATTCATATATATGATAGGCTTTTAAACATTTTTTATTTTATTATTTATAATTTTGTGTAATGGGAATTTGATACCTTGATTTTTATTTTAAAAATATTTAAGTATTTATCCTGAATGTTTTTTTGAAAGATGTTAATTTTGGATTGTTACATAGAGATTTTTTATTGAACACCTAGTTCGTATACAACTTATAATGTTTAGCTCACAAACTCGACAACCATTTGGTAGTGTAAATTATTTATTATGTGTTTCTATTCATGAAATGGAATGTCTGTAAAAATAGGTGGTGATATTTCTCCCAATTATATCTAGGTATTTTTTTGTGAGATGAAGGATTTTCTGAATAACTATCACATGGAGTAGAATAGTCTAGTTTTTATATTTATTTTTTATTAGACACATACCATTTAGTTTCTTATCTCTTTTTTAGTTCTATCATTTTTTTACCTTAATTTAGTTACACCATATATATTTATTAATTTTTTCTCGTCTCTTTTCCCTATTATTTTTATATATATTCAATATTTTCTACTTCATTTATTTTTTAAATTATTCCCTAAAGTTTTAGTTAATTCCAAGGTGCTAATTTCAATCATGTGAATATTGAGAAGTCATTAAGTTATATGATGTTTTAGTTCTTGATCTGTTTTAAGAGCTTGTTCGAGTTGTTTCCTTATGAGATCTATATATGTATACATTAATAAAAAAATTAAAAAATATAATATTATAGGAGGTATTCATCATGTACTCAAAAAATATGATGTCAATATTCTATATGAAAATGATAAATGATAGGTCATTATTGGATGAGAATGATATATATGGATTTTAATTATATAGTTCTGAGTAATATAATTTTGAAATTAACATTATCATGTTGTTCTAATTTGAAATGGAAAAATAGTAAACCCTGTTGTTCTAAGGGGACTAAAAAATAGAATATATGTCTAGGGGAATTAAATATTGTTGTGTTTCAAGATAACATAAAATTTATTGAGTGGTAAAAATTATCTATCATAAGAAACCTATTATATTATTACAGAATGTAATATTTGTAAATATTACTACTCATATTTGGAGGTGTTGACTGCCCTGGAAAGTAAAATCCAAAAAAGAAAATAATGAATATTATATATGGTTTTCTCTATACACAACTAAAATACTCATTTAGATATAAGAATATAAATTTTTTAATACTTTTAAAGTTGGTTAAACAAGTTTCATTTTAATTTAACTTAATATGGTAACTATATATTTAACCCAAGTATGTAATATTATTTTAAAAATGAAAATAATAATAGTAAATAAATTAATAATAAGGTTTAAATATTTACGTTCTTTTATAGAAAAAATACCTTGAGATATATATTTCATTTGAGAAAACAAAAATCTTGGAAGCAATTCATAGAAAATTTTAATTTCTAATCTTGTCTTTTTTAAATGAAATTCAATGTAGTATAGATAAATTAAATTAGTTCATAATGATGTATGAATTATTAAGATTTTATTTTATTCCAAAACAAGCATTTCACCTTTTTTACCCAAATAAATTCATTATATAAAATTATTAGGATAAATATTTCTTAATTTTCAAAATAGTAAACATGGGTTTTCTAAAATCACTTTATAATTATTGTTGAATAATTGTTCTCCATATATATATTTATTATATATAAACTATTTTTATATCTTTAAAAGACATACATGGTTTGTGATAAATTCAAAAATGTTAATATATATGTATAGATAACAATATTCTCTATTTTCATAAAATTAATATATTTTATGAAAATTTAAAAATTCTTCCTAAATATAAAATAGTTCAATTAAAAAAAAATTAGGTATTATTTTCGTAATAAAATTCTAATATCGAGGAATTTATCTTCAAAAATAATTCCTAAAACTATAATGAAAACATCTTTTATTTAAAAAAATGCTCCTAAAATATAGTTATATATATATGTCTGTGTGTGTGTGTTTTTAGCATAAAATTATCATCTTAATAATTTAACTATATCAAATGAATTATATATAATGATTTATTATTAGAAATTACCCTTACTATATTTATACATATATTTCAGGATGTGGTGGCATAAACATTTTTATCTCATTTTTATTAACATGTTATGAGGTTTATAAATTGTTCCAATATTTTTTTGGTTTCGGTGTTTCATAGTAAGCAATTATTTCAATCTATTTTTAATAAAGAGAAAAAATTATTTTGAATTGTTGGTTTATATAATTAATCCCTTCAACTAGTTAAACATATATCCAATCCGCTGATCAGGTAAACAATTCAACAGAATCATTTCTTTTGTTCAATGATAATTTTTTTCAAAAAAGATTATATTATTCAATTTTTATTAAAACATTGGTGATACACATCTTTACCCACTATGATAAATAATTCCCCTAGGTTACACATCATTTAAATATTTATATAACTCTACAATTTCTATATTATTATTATGGTATTTTTTTATTGAAAATTAAATTTTTTCAATCATAATATAATGTCATTGGGGGAAAATAGGACTCTATTAAATAAAAATTATTTAAAAGATACATATGAAAGAGAAACATTTGGAAAATATATGTCACAGTTAAAAATTACATAATAATATAATTAGGATGGATTACTCTATAAATTGATCATCTTATGAATAAATTGGCATTCCATTTCACCAAAAAGTTAAAATTAATCTTCTTACATGTTCAAAATGATAACTATTGATTAATGAAATGAAATACCATCATGAATAGAAAATAATAATCAATGAAAATAACAGCATCCCATGTTGTATATATATTAGGAAAAAGTCCACATAATAATAGTATTAATCAATGTAAAGTTAAATTTTTTAAAATAAATTGATTAATTTTGATCAATATCGAATAAATAAAGATATATCGATCATTATTAGATGTCTTACCCCTGCATACATTTTTCATTACCACATATTGAGTGAAATTATCATACAAGTTAATTTTTTCAAAATTATTAACAAATTAATAGATTAAAATATTATAATCATTACCCATATAATGTTAAATTCATCCATTATATCAAACTCTAAAACATCTAATTTTTAGAACTTTACTCCACTAACTATTAAACTATTATCCATTCAAATTCCATCTTCATAATCTGACCACATTGTAGATTTTCCCCCATCCCATTCCAATTAAATTGGGTTTTTAGTGGTTTACTAAATATGATTTAAATCATCGAATAATATTATTGAACAAATGATTAGTTTTTTTATTATTAATGTTCAAAATGTAAATATTAAGAAGGATAATATCATTATGATGGGGATTTTCTCATCTGCCACCATAAATAATTTTAAATTATCATGTATTTCAAGGATTTAAAAGAATGTTTTTATTTTGTAATATTTTTATATACAATTTTATTATACATTATACATGCTGTAATTATTTTTGGATTAATATAATTGTTGAATCTCATTTTTAAATGATGAAATTAAAACACCAATTTCAAATGTCTTGAATATTTATTAGTATTTTCAATGGTATTACATGAAAAAATATATACATTTTAGTTGTGTGGAATCATAATGGTTTGAAAATTACATTTTCTCGTGGTTTGATGGTTTTTGGGGAATAAGGCTGAAATAGAAAAAGACAAAAGAACTATGTTATAGAAGCTTTCAAAGAAACATTCTAGAGGAAAATAAATGATGAAATATGTGGATGATTTGTATGCTTCCAGGTATATAGATATCAATATCAACATTATAATTCCCGTTATGACATGGTGAATCATAGTCTATTAAAACTCCAATTTTTTTAATATATATTTCAAAAACTTTTTAAAATAATCAAATGATTTTTTGACATGAAACAAATAATAAAACATTACAATAAATATCATATGAATATTATCAAGGAAATTATAAGATAAAGAATATCCCTCTTAAATAAAATAATATAAATAAATTTTTGATGATTAAAATCAGGTGATAAATAATGAATATGTTTTTTTTAGTGAAAATGGATTTTCATTAGAAAATATTTATTTTTTTTAATTTTTTAATAGTTGAAAGATTTAAAAAAATATAATAAAATACGGGATAATTAAACTAAAATTAAATAAATTAATAATATATTTAATTAAAATTTTGAATAGTAAATAATTATAAATATCTTTTTTTTCAATAGAGGTTGTAATTATATTATACATTTAACTATATAATTATTATTTGAATTCTTTATAATTCAATTTTAATAAATGAAATTAAAATTTTTGTCCATTAATTAGAAAATTTATTATTCATAATCTTTTGGATTTTTCATAAATAAATAATGTTTATGTGAATAATGAAATATATATATATATTTTTTAAAAAAAATTATGATTTTAACTATATATAATGTAGTAATAGAAGTTTATAATGAATTTTATTTATTAATTTTTAAATTAATATATATAATTTCTTATTTTAAATATTCGATTTTTTATTTATAAAACATAAGATAAAATTTGGTATGGAAATTCTTAATAATTTAGAAAAAAAGGTTTTTGGTATCTTTATTTAATTAAACATTTTAACAAAAAATTCGGTGTTTTCATTTTTTGAAATCCATAAAATCATTATATTTTTAATAAAAATAATTTTTTTATAGAATTATAAATTACTTGATAATTTTATACTTCATATAAATGATAATCCATAAAATTTACATTTTTCAATGAATGATTTTTCATGATTATATGAATTAATATTCAAATAGATATCCCATAAAAGTATAAAACATATTTATAAAAATGTTTATCATATTTGAAATCATAATAATCATATTATAATATATGTTCAATTTTAAAAATATCATTAAAAAAATTCCAATGTAAATAATGAGTTATCGTTGTAAAATTACATTTTGATAAATTAATATATGTAAAAAATGAAATTCTAAATGGGTTTATTATTTTGGTGTGAAGATAAATGTTTGAGGTGATTTTAGACCATAATATTCACCAAATTCTATTATCCTGTATTTTCTTTATAACTACAACTCGAATTCTTTTAATTGTTTATTAAGATATAAGGGTAATTTGAAAAATTACAATTTTCATTACTCGGAATAGGATTTGTGCCCACCCTAATTATCCATTCACCCAAAATATATTATACTCATGAAATATATGTTGTATAAACGTGTAACACTACTAGAATATTTAATGAGGTATAATTATTCACGAATAACATTCACATAAATGATTAATATAATTTTCAAGGGAGTTCTCCAATGGAGTAAGATAAAATTATCCTTTACCCCCTTTTAATTACTTTTCCTTTCTTGCATATAAAAACCCTAACAAATATAATATATCCACTTAGGTTAATTATATAAATATAATAAATGTCATTGAATTTTATTATATTTATAGGAAAAACATTGTTTACCTTCCATCCATCCACAAGAAAAATTAATGTGTCGAATCTAATAAATGAAATCTACCTATAAAAAATGATATATTTTATTCGTGACTTCCACAAAAGGATATAGAAAATTTATAACATATTTATTAAATATCATATATAAAATTCTATTATTATTCATAAAGGGCCAATTCATACATTCATAATGTAGAATTACAATGAGCGCATCACTCATTTTAATGAGTGGTATACTATATCACCGAATATAATTTATTTAACTACTAAACAACTATTTAATTCTTTGTAAAATTGTTTTATATTATGACTAACTACCATAAAAGGTTAAGATAACATTTTTATTCAACTATTGTAATGGTTTTATACAGCAGCGTGTGTTGTACACATCTTTGAGTTCTAACACACACCACAAGCAATCCAACTGGCCGTTATGAATAGTAATAACCATTTTTTGAAATTTTATAAATTTTATCTCCCAAAATGTACATCCTTTTTGGATTTGGAATATTGAAATTATCCTAGGGTTAATTTTGGGTATTTTTAGAAAACATTCAAATTTTGATGAATAGTGAAAAATAATAAACAGTAGTTAGAAACAACATTATTAATCCAAATAATTTATAGTGATTAATTATATTATTGAAATGTTTTAATGTATAATTAGAATACATTTTTACCATTTAAGACAATATTGGTATTTGGATATAATTTCACATTTAAACTAGACATAAACAAGTGTCAATCTTTTTATAGATATTATTTCTTAAAAACACGCTCTTTGTTTTGACGATGGGAATTAATTTTAAATTAATTTCTACCACTTCTGTGTTTTGAATTTAGAAAAATTGATTCCATATTTAGAATCATGAAGTCCAAATTGTGTACATAGGTAACTTTTATTTTTAGACATTTTGAATAACTAGTTCCGTAAATATTTTATGTACCATGGTTAAAGGGTAAATCTGGTAAATAAGGGTAAAACAAATAATGTAATAATAATATTAAATTACAATAAAATGAGTTCTAAATCTATTGGTTGATAAATTTATGACTATTGGAATCTTTGGGTCGTTTTGGGGACTCCATGGAGAAACTTGTAAGTAATAATGACACTTTATATTCTTTAAGTTAAAGTAAATACAAAAATGACATAAGCATATATGTTTTAGAAAAACAATTTTTGTATAGGGTAATATATGTTGTATTTTCGACTATAAATATTCATTAGAAATATATAAATATTTCCTAAATAATGGTATTTTATTTATAATTTTTAGACATTAATTAATTAAATTTATTTGTGACACAATAATGATGCAGTATTTTCCTTATTAATGAAAGAATCAAAACATTAGTATTGTAAATGTTAAAATAAATATTATTTGAAAGTTTTGATGATATACACCAATTTTATTAGTTAATATGACATTTTATAATTGCTTAAATTAATTTCTTTCTAATTAATAAAGTTTATATGACTATCAAAAATCAATTATTGAATAGTGTCAAAATTGACGAAAATGAGTTTTTAAAACAAATATTATATTATTAATTGATATTCTATTCCAAAATATCTATGGTTCTTCCAAAGAACTTATATAATGATATTTTTATCATTAATTGACCACTTTTTGGTCTCTTTCAAGTATATAGTATGTTTATTAACTATATAATAGAAAAATACAAAGAGACACGGTAAATGTCAAACTATTTAACTAAGATTTAAATCAAAAAGATAAAGTTAATATATTGACCCAAACCTATCTAAAACCTATTGGTCGAGTTGTTTTTGACCTATCACCACCTTAAATTTTAAATAATCCCCTTTTAATCCATTATAAACCGAATATGAATTTATTATAAAACAATATTTCTAGCTTTTCCTAAGGTGCCCCTTACCCATCTTATAAAAGGGAACTCCCCCTACTCACTAATTCACACATTGAAATCTGTTTGTCTTGGAGAAAACCTAACCAAATATCATCTCAACTTCCCTCAAATCATCCTAGAGGCCCTCCTTTGGTCATAAAGCCAACTTAAGGACCCATTTTGATCAAATCAAAAGGAAGAACTTAAAGAAGAGGTAATAATTTCACCACCCTCTTTCATGTTATTTTCTTCTTCCACTTCTTCTTTTTGTTATTTCCATTCTAAAATAAAAACTCTAGTATCAACTATATACTGTGATTTTGTTATAAATATGTTAAATAAATCTCCATTATTCTATCCACCCTTTTAAGGACATGTCACCATACATGTGTACGTACGGATTACCGTCTCCACGTCGTGGTGTAATTGTTATTCAATACTTTATTATATGGACGGGTATAATAATGAAGTGTAACTCATGTAAATAATAAATATAACATGATAATGATTCTGTATATATATGATATACAATCCTATTATATATTATTTAAATATCAAAAGAGTGATATTGTCGCTCGTGCGTACGTATGGTTTACAGTCTCTACGAACGCGATCAGATTCATTTCCCATCATATCCATTCTAGACTAAATTTCATTTGATGATTAATAATAATGTTTAGAGAATTGATATAATTCTGGATGTGAATAATATACATCCCATCCATAACAAATTTGGCTCACATAACAACGAATATAAAGGAAAATGAATCCGTTAACACCCGAAACGACGATAATTCTAAGATATTATTAACAAATCAATGTTAAAAGATCATATATTATATCATATTACTGTATATAATTCTTTTATTATTAAATAAAAATTATTTAACTATTATACAGTATGTTAAACTACCCTCGACCAAGGAAAAAGTAAAAAGTAAGGGGTTTCTTATCTCACTTTTAATTCTGTGAGATGTCCATTGTTCACCACTTTTTTTTGCATGTGGTGTGTGTAATGCCCATGATTATATTAATTATGTAATATAATATAATTTATGGATATTTAAATCATTATTTTATGATCCTTATTTTATGTTTGTATGTTTCGTAGGTTACCAAATTGATAAGGGAATTTGAAATTTCAATTTCCACTTATTCGGCTTTACACAAACTTCATTGATTATTTTACTCCAAGATTATGTGTGGAATCACTATTCATTTTCTTATGTCATAATTTACACTCCCCTATCTGTGGATATACTTTTCATAAACATAATCACTCCATTTATAAATTCTCAAGTCATCTATATGAACTTGATAAGAGTAATTTTAACTCAATCTCCATTTATTGAGTTAAATATCCAATTCATTGGTGTTGTTTTTACAAGAATATGTGTGAATGTTATCTGATGGGTTTACCCTAAATATTCAACATAATTGTGTGTATTTATATTTGTCACACATATTTATGTCGTTGATTTCTCTTTAACCTAAGGATACAGTCCTTATAAGGGATTTCATCTCAATTTACATTCCATTAAGACTTCTTTGTTGTTATACACCAAATAACTTTTATATGTAGTATATAATGTACTTTGACATAGTATATCATGAATCCCTTTATTCTAATTATATTACAATGTTTTGACAACCTCAATTATTTGTATTCACGTGTCTCTCATTTGGTTAGGGACTCTAAAGAAAATATCATTTTAAATATTATAAAGATTTATTTTCTAAATCTATCTAATTAATGTACATGTTTTAAAAATGGTTTTAAAGAATTATTTATATGGACATTAAAGTTTTAAAATTAAAATTCCTTTTAGAAGTTTCAATATGGCATGAGACACATTGATTCAAAAATATATTTTTAAATGGCTTCTTGAAAATTAGTGTGACTTTTAAATGATTTCAAGAAAAAGGGGGATATTTCCCTCAAATAGTTTTGATGATTATTTTCATTTATGTCAATATCCTTCATTATTCTCGATTGTGGTTAATCTAATACAATAAAATCTTCCGTATTGTATTGAATGAGTTATGCTTGACTATGGATGTGTTATTTTTATACCATTCATGGTTTGTGGATAAAGTATTGATATTTCGTATGCAAGTTTTATTATGAATGTTTATGTTATGTTTAAACATGTTCATATGAGGAATGTATTGGACTTAGTAAGTGACGGGTGGAGCCCGCTATAGCTCCTCAATGAATTGGTATGTCTCATGAGACAAACTAGTGTCTTGGTAGAAGGCCTTGACAAAATCTTATTTGTATTCTTGTCATAAGGCATTGACTATGTGGTTATGATAGTCTGACATTATTCATTCCATCATTATGAAAGTGGTTATTAATATTGTATGTTATCATTTGACGAATATAATATCCATGTGAATAAGTAAATGGTATTATTTGATTTTATCTTTTCAATATTATGATGACGTTAATTTTAAAAAGGCTTTTGTTTTAGTTTTATACACTTCCATAAATTTTTATTCTTAGTTATGAAAGTTTCCATTATAATGTTATCCTTACTAAGAATCTAAGCTCACCCCTTTCTATGTTTTATTTTCCCAGGATGCAAAGAAGTATATTTTGACTGACCTCCACAGATAGTCTATGAGATCTCAGTGTTTTCTATGGAGACAATGTTGTAGTAGTTTTCTATTTTATTATGTAATGTAAACCTTATGGATGTATCTAGTACATACAAGGATACTAAACTAATCGTTATTTCCAGACATTATCTTTTATGATCATGCCAATGATACGTAATAATGCACCGACTCTGGGATTCTGTGGTCACGGTTTTATAGTTGGTATCAGTAAAAGTTTTTTACAAACCTTGGAAACTAGATTTAGATAACCTATGATTAGATCACATAGACCTATGATGGACATTGAGGATTAGTATAGAAGAAATTTCTAGAATTTTGGTATTGTAGAGATTTTGTGATTTTTCCGAGCAATACATCCCTGTCTGGATACGAGCACGTAAAGTCGGCTCTATCACAGATGTACCTTGGGGTAAAACCTGAAAACACCACTTTGAGCTAGACTCGAACGGGAACTGGTGCATGACAACGGGCTTTGCTGCACTCTTAGTTACGACACTCCCTAGGGAGATGCTTAAGATAATTTACATTTTCTTTACAAACCAATTTGGATTATTTTAATTTAAGATGAGAATAAATGACCTTAGTTAATCCTAAAATGGTTCAAATAGAGATTATGGAGTCATGATATTTTCTAAATGATTTTATGACTACTGTTCCTCACACAATGCTTTCTGGTTTTAGTCAATGGCTAGATTCCATGGAAGTCATAGTAACTTTGAGAATGATGTACAAGGTGAGAATGATGGTGGAAATGAGCAACAAAATGGAATGTTGATAGGTGTAAATGATATCATGTTCATTCCAAATCAGTTTTCAAAAAATATGATCAATAACATATATATTAACCAACTCACGGACTCATCACAGAAGAGAAACGTGATGAATGATAAGAGCTCTAGTAGTGGAGATCATGGAGAAAAGAATCCTCAATTTCTATCATGCATGAATAATGGAAGGATCCACCCAAAAAAGTGTCTCAACGGAACAAATATATGCTTTACGTGTGGGAAATAAGGATATAATTTGAAGAATTGCCGAGAAAAAATGAAGAGTATTATGGAAGAAAATAATGATAGTCCCAAGAATCCATTTACAGTCATTTGTGGTAAATTTAGGGGACCTGGCCATTACCCGAGTAAATTCCCTATTCTATAGGATATTTTCTTGGATAAAGAAGAAGCGATGTGGAAATAAATCGTTGGAGAAATTTTTAAAAGTACTAGTACTTCTTGTTGATGGGATTACTTTGGAATAATTTCCTCTTGTATTTGTAACCCTGTAGTTTGTGATGTGGAAATGATATTTGAGGATGACTTATCTTTTCTATTGTGGATATAGATATAAATAACCATTTGGTTTTATATGATCATTGGGTTTGAGGCAGTTACAAGTTATTATATTTTGGGATGAAAATGTAAGGTATGAGATAACATTTCTGGTTAAATTATGTTATAGTTATTTTGAGGAATTTATCTAATTTTGGTAATTTTATAAAATATAGTTTTTGAAAAAGGAAAACACGCAGATCGTGTGACAACCACTCAGGTCGGAAAAAGATGTGGGAATCGAACCCACTACCAAAGTGTGGTTGGGATTTATCATCTACCACTGGACTACGTGAAGTCCCTGGTTAGTGTGACTAATTATTTTTAGTTAAATGATTTTATTGATAAATGATAAGTTTGCTTTGGATCTTATGTCTTATAAAATGAATACCCTTAGTATAGGAAAATGATTCGGTGATTAATTGATAAATCTTTTTTTGGAAGATGTTCGATTTTTTGGGAACACTATATTCCCAAGGAAAATAAAATACTATCGAATTTAATTTGAGGAGTAATGGTGGATTTTTACCTGTGTTTTTATTGTAGATTTTTAGTGATTTGGGATATTTATGGAAATGATTAACTAATAAGAGAGAATATGTGATTAGGTTAATTACTTTTAAGTATGTGACTTTAAGAGTAGTTGATGTGATTTAGAGATACAGTTTAACGTGGAAGACTACATAACCAAATTATTCTATGTTTTTGGATTCAATATTATTTTTGATTATATTGAAGGATTTTAAGGACAATTGTTTATTTAATGGTATATATTTAACTTTGGGGTATTTTTGGTTTAGTTTTAGAAATTAAGATTAGTGTTTCTTTCTATAATGGAATATCCTTTTGGGGGATCATCAGATATTACACTAACTGTTATGGTTTTTATTAATCTCTATAGAAAAGGTAAATATATTGTTTACCCTTCGTGGATCATGTGATTCTATAGAAGTTTATTCTCTCTTCTAGTGTGACCAAGTCTTTTTGAATACTCATCATTTAAAAAAATGAGTTAGTGGTAGAAATTTTTTAATGAATGAAACTTTACATAAAAAGTATGTATATCTCTTTATGTTCTTAGTCAATCTCATAAATTAATTCCTCATCTTCATGTAATGTAACTTAAAACAAAAAAAAATGTTGTATGTATACTATTCCTACTGGGAGACTAATGACCATTTGTCCCATTACAAGTTTGTGGTTATCTTGTTGTTATGTTTCCCCTAGTCATGTTTTCTATCCCTCTCCATCAAAACATGACGCTTATTATATTTCCATATCCATGTTTTCTTACTTGGAATCCATGAATTGGTTATCTTGGGTGTCCTTTGTACTTCTCTTTCATTCTTTTAAAGTGAATGTTTTATTGACACTTTTTCTGATGTTGTACTTTCAATTATATTCCCAAGCCCAATTCTAAAAAAAATCAAGGAAGAAATTATTTGAAGTAATGGAGAATTTGACACCCCAAGCTTCCACGGTACAATTCCCTTTGATTAATATAGTAGTGTTTGTTGTACAAAACTTCATGTTCTAACACACACCACAACCAATCAAACTAGTCATTATGAATATTAATACCCACTTTTTGAAATTGTAAAAATTTTATCATTCAAAATGAAAATCATTTTTGGTTTTGGAAAATCTAAATTATCCTAGGGTGAAATTTTGGTATTTTTAGAAAACATTCAAATTTTGATGAATAGTGAAAAATATGAAACATTAGTAAAAAACATGTTTTTAAATCCAAATAATTTATAGTGATAAATTATAATATTGAAAGGTTTTAAAGTATAATTAGAATATATTTTTACCATTTAATCCAATATTGGTAATTGGATGTAATTTCTCATTTAAATTATACATAAACAAGTTTTAATATTTTGATAGATATTATTTCTTAAAAAAACAGACTCTTTATTTTGACTACGTGACTTAATTTTAAATTAATTTCTGCCACTTCTGTGTTTTTAATTTAGAAAAATGGATTCCATATTTAGAATCAGTAGGTCCAAAATTTTTAAATAGGCAACTTTAACTTTTAGTCATTTTGACTAATTATTTCGGTAAGTATTTTATTTATCATGGTTAAAAGGTAATTCCGGTAAATAAGGGTAAAAAATAATATTATTATAAAAATAAATTACACTAAAACTAGTCCTAACCATATTTTTTGATACATGTCTGACCATGGCCATCTTTGGGTCGATTTGAGGACCCCATGGAGCTTCTTGTAAGTGATAATGACACTTTATATTAATTAAGTTAAAGTAAATACAAAAATGACACAAGCATGTATCTTTTAGAAAAAAACTTTTTACATAAGGTTATATAGGTTATATTTTCGACTATAAATATTCATTAGAAATATAAAAATATTTAATACATTAAGGTATTTTATTTATAATTTTTAGACATTGAATTATTAAATTTATTTATGACACAATAATGATACAATATTTTCCTTATTAATGAAAGAATCAAATAATTGGTATTGTAAATGTAAAAATAAATATAATATGAACGTTTTGATGACATCCATGAATTTTATTGTTTAAAATGACATGTTAGGATTGATTAAATGATTTTTTTCTAATTTATAATGATTTTAATACTTTAACAAAAATCAATTATTAAATAGTGTCAAAATTGACATAAATTTGTTTGTTTAAAAAATATTATATTATAAATTGATATTATATTCCAAAAAATCTAAGGATAGGCCAAAAGTCTTATATAATGATATTTTTATCATTAATGGACTACTTTGGTGTCTCACGTAAGTATATAGTATATTAATTAACTATATAATATAACAATACAAAGAGAAATGGTAAATGTCAAACTATTTAACTCTGAGTTAAGTCAAAAAGATAAAGATAATATAGTAACCCAAAGTTGTGTAAAACCTATTAGTTGAGTGGTTTTTGACCTATCCCCGCCTCAACCTTTATATAATTCTATTTGGATCCATTAGAAACTGAATATGAATTTATTATAAAATAATATTTCTAGCTTTTCCTTAGGTTCCCTCACCCCTCTTATAAAAGGGAACTCCCCCTACTCACTAATTCACAGCTTGAAAGCCTTTTGGCTCGTCTAAAACCTAACCAAATATCCTATAAAATTACCTCAATTAATCCTATACTCCATACTTTGGTCAGAAATCCATGTTAAGGATCCCTTTTGTTGAAATCAAAAGAAAGAAGCTGAAGAAGAGGTAATAATTTCACCACCCTCTTTCAAGTTCTTTTCTTCTTCCATTTCTTCATTGTGCTATTTCCATTATAAAATAATAACTCCAGTATCACCTATATACTATGATGTTATTATAAATATGATACATCCTTCTCCATTATTCTATCCATCCTTTGAATGACATGTCACAATACATGCGTACGTACAGATTACCATCTCCACGTGGTGGTCTAATTGTTATTAAATAACTTATTATTTGGATGGGTATAAGAATTATGTGTAATTCATGTAAATAATAGATATAACATGATAATTATTCTGTATATATATGATATACCATCTGATTATATATTGTTTTAATATCAAAATAGTGATATTGTCGCTCGTGCGTACGTACGGATTACCGTCTCCATGAACACGATGAGATTCATTCCCCATCATATCCATTCTAGAGTAAATTTAATTTTATGATTAATAATAATGTTGATATCCATGATATCATTCTATATGTGAATAATATATATCCCATCCATAACAAATATGTCTCACATTACAATGAATATAAAAGAAAATGAATCTGTTAACACCCAAAACTATGGTAATACTGAGATATTATTAACAAATCAATGTTAAAAGATAATATATGATATCATATTAATGTATATAATTCTTTTATAATTAAATAACAATTATTTCACCATTATAAATGAGGTTAACCATCCCTCGACCAAGGAAAAAGTACAAAGTAAGGGGTTTCTTGTTTCACTTTTAATTCCGTGAGATTTCCATTGTTCACCACTTATTTATAGCATGTGTTGTGTGTACTTCCCATGATTGTATTCATTGTGTAATATACTTTAATTTATGGTTTTTTAAATCATCATTGTATGATAATTCTTTCATGGTTTTATGTTTCACAAGTTACCAAATTGATAAGGGAATTTGAAATTTCAATTTCCATTCATCCGACTTTACGGATTATTCATTGATTATTTTACTCCAAGATTATGTGTGGAATCACAATTCAATTGTTTATTTCATAATTTACACTCCCCTTGCTGTGGATATACATTTAATACACATAATCACCCCATTGATAAATTCTTAAGTCATCGATATGATCTTGATAAGAGTAATTTTAACTCAATCTCAATTTGTCGAGTTAAATATCCAATTCATTGGTGTTGTTTTTACAAGAATATGTGTGAATGTCCTATAATTTATTTACCCTAATTGAGTGTATTTATATTTTTCACACATTATTATGTCGTTGATTTATCCATAATCTAACGATTCTGTCCTTATAATAGATTTCATATCAATTTACATTCCATTGAGACTTCTTTTTTGTTATACACCAAATCAATTTTATATGGTGCATATAATGTACATTGATGTAGTATATCATGAATACTATTATTTTAATGATATTAAAATGTTTTTAATACCTTAAATATTTGTATTCAAGTTTCTCTCTTTTGGTTAGGAACTCTAAATAATATATCATTTTAAATGTTTTGAAGATTTATTATTCTAAGTCCATCTCATTAATGTCCATTTTTTTAAATATGGTTTTAAGAATTTATTTATATGGACATTAATGTTGTAAAATTAAAATTCCTCTTAAAAGTTTCAATGTGGTATGGGACACTTTGATTCAAAAAAATATTTTTAAATGGCTTCTTAACAAATAGTGTTACTTTTAAATTATTTCAAGAAAAAGGGGGATATTTCTGTCTAATTGTTTTGATGATTATTTTTATCTATGTCAATATCCTTCATTATTCTCGATTGAGGTTAATCTCATACAATATAATCTTCCATATTGTATCTAATGAGTTATGTTTGACTGTGTATGTTCTATTTTTATACTAATCATGGTCTATGGATAAAGTATTGACATTTCATATCTTATTTTTAATATGAATGTTTATGTTATGTTTAAACCTGTTCATATGAGGAATGCATTGGACTTATTATGTGACAGGAGGAGCGCTCTATAGCACCACGATGCATAGGTAGGTCTCATGAGGAAAACTATTGTCTTGGCACAAGGCTTTGACAAAATCTTATTTGTAGTCTTGGCACATGCCTTTGACTGTATGGTTATGATAGTCTAGCATTATGAATTCCATCATTATGAAAGCAGTTATTAATATTTCCTTTGATCATTGGACTAGTAGAATATCCATGTAAATAAGTAAATGGAATTACTTGATTTTATCTTTTCCATATTATGTTGAAGTTCAAGTTTAAAGGGCTTTTGTTCTAGTCTTATACACTTCCTTATATTTTTATGCATATTTATGAAAGTTTCCGCTATAATGTTATCCTTACTTAGCATCTGATCACACACCTTCCTATGTTTTATATTCCTAGGATTCAAAAAAGAATATTATGACTAACCTCTAGGGATAGTCTATGGGGTCTCAATGTTTTCTATGGAGAAAATGTTGTTGTAGTTTTCTATTTTATGATGTAATGTAAACCGTGTGAATGTATCTAGTAATTTGAAGGATACTAAACTAATCTATCATTCGAGACTTGATATTTTATGATCATGCCATCAATATGTAACAAAGCACTGACTCTAGTCTTCTTGTGTTGGGGCGTTACACTAAATTTTCAAATATGGAAGAAATGAAATACAAACTATTAAAAATATTATTATTTAATAGGAAAAAATATATGTATTTAGAAAGTTAATCCCAATTTTTAAAATATTATTATCATATGACCATTAAGTTCATTAAAAATTAATTAAACAAGACCTTCAGTAAAAATATATAATCACATTAATAACATAAATAATATTGAATAAAAATATAATACTATAAGCTATTATAAGACACATATTATAACAAAATAATGATCCCAAAATCTATAAATCATAATAGGTTTAGTTATTATATATCTAGTACTAAACAATTAAAAGAAAATAATAATATATTCCTATAAAAAATAGCTACATAATACAATTTATATAGTTGAATATAAATGATATTTGTAAACTTTTATATTTTTGTATTTGATTTTGAAATTGGTAATTAATAGAGAGTTTGTTATAATAGTGGTTGAAGAGAATTCAGGGAATTATTAAATCAATGTGTGGGTGTTTCATCTATCTTCCATTAGTGGATACATGAGTTATTTCATAAAATATTCATTAAATTTCCATTTATAGTAGTTGTCAAAAATGAAATATAATGAATTATATTAAAATCATGTTATATTAAAATCAATTTCATGATATCCTGTCACGAACTGGATCTGGTCACCACCATTAACGGCACCAAACCCGGCCCATGGCAAGGCCCTAAGTGAGTTCCCTATCCCCACGGGCTGGCACAAGTGTCCGGGTATCAAGAAAATCTGGTTTGGGAACGATTTACCCGAGTATGAAAGCATAAATCATAAAAAAAATCAATTATTAGAATCTAAAATTTTCATGCAAAACAATTCGTCAAAAACCCTATCTGAATAAATATGTTTAAAGACACTAAAAGTGGTCTAAAAACAAATAATTACAACATAAATATATTTCCATGGACTCCACACGACAAGGGGATCATCACCCACAAGTCGTCTCCGCAGCTCCGCCCTAACAATGGGGACTAACATCCCGAACCGCCATCACCCTTAGCCTTCCCATTACCTAAGTCAAGCATAATAAGGTCTAATTACACCCAAGGGGTGTAATTACGGTGTGATCCTATGCCCAATAGGATACCACCAGATGATTCCTAAGATCATGCAATACAATGTGAACAAAACAAGAAATTTTAATACACATAGTGAAATAGTGTTAAAATTCAAAGAAATGAAACTTTCAAATGAAAACAATTTTCAATCCAAAAATGTCAGAATGTTAGCACATTAAATTGAAATGTGAGATACGGTAAAGTACTGCCAAAAACACCCCACCACAAGGGTAAATACCACAAATCCAATGAGCATCAAAATCAGGAACACCCCTAAGCACTAGGTCGTCTTGGGCCCTATGTACCTCGTACATCGGTGTAGAGTAACCATAGAAAAATCTTTTCTCATGCACGAGTCACTAGTAGGGAACATACCCATAACCTACTGGTCCCCCATCATCATCCAAATAGTTTATTTAGAGTTGTCGTTATCCAAATGCTAAGTGGAACAGGGACAAAACCCATCTGATCCACTAGTCGTACTAGTACAAATCTGCCCCACCTAGGTACCCGGGCTTCCCCTTTTTGTGATCAAACAATTTAATCCAACAACACACATCATTTTGCATATAAAATATCACTACTGGTCACAAACAAATTTTACAGTAGTTACATACATTTTATTCCATTTAAAACACACAATAAAATAATTTTATTTTCAATAGAACAACCTCTCAAAACATCACATTGTTTTTCACCCAAAGCTCTTTAATATATCCACATTTCACACTATTTTAACACATTAAAGTCATTAAAATAAAATTTCAGTTCAATTCCCTTTAATGGAACCAATAATTCAGTTATGGGGCAGCCCAAAATGAACCACTAAAAGATTTGAATGAAAACCCCCCAATTTCACCAAAAATTGGAACTGAAAATTCATTTGCACTATAAATGCAACTAAAACCAATTTTTACAGAAAAATTCAAGTGAAATAAACATTAAGGTACCATTAAAATATGAATCTAATTCACAAAAATTTCACACACAGTGGAATCACCTACCAATGTTACAAAAACCCTTGAATCTCCGTGCGAAAATCAAATCGCACCCCCGCCGCACCAAGAGAGAACTAGATCAAGCCAAAAACCACATAAATTGGCCAAGAAAGACCAAAGTTAAACCCTAGGTTCTAAAACCTAGTTTCTGGACATTAGTAAACTCAATTATAACCGAAGAAACCCTAAGAACAATGAGTTAAAACAAAAGTAATTTGAAAGAGGAAAGAAAAGGGCTCATTTACTTGAAGTATCTTGAAGTAATCACTCCAAAACAGCAGTAGATGAAATTTAAAAGAGCCAAAATGTAGGGTTCATTCGAACAAGATGTATTAGGTCATTTAGAAACTATAATGGAGCAAAAATATTGAGAATTGAGAGAGTTATGAAAGAAACACTTTACCTCGTCAAATCTAGGATATTTGAGGAACCCTATGAAGTTCGGCACCAAATCACAATTAACCAGAGCACAAATGAGAAAGGAGAGAGTTCAGACGCGAGTATGGGTTTATTGGGCTTGGGTGAGACTTGGAATCACCGAATAATCCCAAATATTGAGTATTTTATAACAAAATCAAATTGTATTTTTAAAACAGGAATTGGGATTTCGGCAGGCCCAACCCCTTAGATAAAAACCCAAATATACCCTGGTTATGGATTTATAAAAGCACCAAATTATCTTGGTGGTGCTAATAGGATAGGATAGGTCAAGTAGGAATTTGAATGGATGAAAAATGTTGAAAAATAAAAATGTTATAAAAGATACAAAATTTATTTTTTAGTCTGGAATTGTGCTCACGGTTTGGCCCAATTCATGAATACTCATCTATTCCTCCCTAAAACCTAGAGAAACCCCCAAAACAAAGAAAGGATGTAAATTAAATGAAAAACAACTTTAAAATATTTCTTGTATGTGACAATTATATCTACCATGAAGTTATTTCTGCCCCAGAAAGTCAACATGAATATCGGTTGGAAAACAAGAATGGGTACTCTTCCTCGACCCATGACTTTCTCTCCCATGTCTCATGTGTATCATTCCCATGTTTCCATAAAACTCGGACTAAAGGAATAGAATTCCCTCTAAGTATCTTCTCTTGGGAGTATACTATTTTCACCGGCCTCTCAACGATAGACATGTCAGGCTCTATCTCCAGTTCTTCCCAACTCAACACATGGGATGGATCCGGATTGTATTTCTTCAACTGAGAGACGTGGAAGATATCATGGATAGACGTCAACTGAGAAGGTAAGGCCAACCTGTATGCCACCTTTCCAATATGCTCGGTGATCTCAAAGGGTCTGACATACCGTTGCATCAGCTTACCTTGCTTCCCAAATCGACCATGGCCCAGACGAGGGGCCACTTTTAAGAATACCCTGTCACCCACAGAAAACTCTAGGTCTCGATGCCTCCGGTCAGCATAAGATTTATGACGACTCTGAGCTGTCAATAAGTGCTACCTGATCAACTTGACCTTCTGAAAATTCTCCTACACAGGGCTCGGCCCCAACAGTGAAGTCTCTCCTACCTCAGCCCAACATAAGGGGGACCGACAAGGCCGACCATGGGGCGCCTCAAAAGGGGCCCTTCAAATCGTGGATTGGTAACTATTATTATAAGCAAACTCAACCAATCCCAAATGTCTATCCCAAGTACTTCAAAAGTCCCGGACACATTCATGAAGCATGTCCTCCAAAATCTGATTCGCCCGCTCTGTCTGACCATCCGTCTGAGGGTGGTATGTCATGCTCATCTTAATTTGAGACCCCAAGGCCTTCTGAAGGCCTTCCCAAAATCGAGAAGTGAAGCGGGGGTCTCTATCTGAGACAACAGCTGATGGTACACCATGGAGTCTCACCACTTCCTGAAGATACAAATGGCCCATCTCATCTACTTTAGTTGTATCTTTTATCGGAATGAAGTGGGCTGATTTGGTCAGACGATAAATCACCACCCAAATAGCATTCTTACCCCGAGGTGTATGAGGTAAGCCAACAATGAAGTCCATGGAGACCTCTTCCCACTTCCAGGTAGGAATGGGTAGTGGTTGGAGCAAACCAGATGGCCTTTGGTGCTCTTCTTTCACCTGCTGACATGTGTAGCATCTCGAAAAAAAGTTTGCTATGTCCCGTCTCATACCAGGCCACCAAAACTACTGAAGAACATCATAATACATCTTAGTGGCACCCGGATGGACAGCCCACTGAGACTGCTGTCTATCTTGCATCACCACCTTCCGCAGAGATAATGGCACTACTGAACAGACCATGAAGCACAAAATTCCCTCGGGAGACGACGACCTATCAGAGGATGTCTCCCCACCATGAAAGAACTGCTTTGACCGCTGACAAAGATCATCACTGGGTTGTCCCTACTGAATCAAATCCAATAGAGAAGGAGTCAATTGGATGCTTGCCAAGAATTCCCCTCCATTATATTCCCTGGTCTCCACATGCATCTGAGAGAAGAGACCTATCAATGTCCACTGATCACTCGACTTCGTCAAAGCCTGCACTGGAACTCTTCTGCTCAAAGCGTCGGCCACTACATTTCCCTTGCCTGGGGGTATAGAAAATTTCAAACTCAAACCCCTACAGGTACTCTATACAGCGATGTTGCCTCATGTTGAGGTCCTTCTGCGAGAAGATATAAGCCAAGATTTTTTTATCAGAGTATACCACAAACTTCTCCCCAAAGAGGTAGTGACGCCAAGTCTTCAAAGCATGCATCGCCACTTCCAACTCCAAGTCATGGGCCAGGTAGTTCTTTTCATGTGGTCGAAGTTGGTGAGAGCCATACGCGACCACATGATTGTCCTACATAAGCACACACCCAAGACCCATACCGGAAACATCACAATATACCACATATCCCTTTTCGTTCTCTGGAAAAATTAGCAAGGGGCGGTAGTCAGCCGCCTCTTCATCTCCTCGAACGACACCTGGCATTCTGGACCCCATAAAAACTTCACCCCTTTCCAGGTGAGGGAAATCATTGGTGAAGCAAGCTGAGAGAAATCATGAACAAATCGCCTGTAATAACCAGCCAAGCCAAGAAAACTCTTGATCTCAAACACATTCTTCAGTTTCTCCCACGACATGACTGCACTAATTTTCTCAGGGTCCACTAAAACTCCATGCTCTGAGATCACATGCCCCAAAAATCTCACCTCTCTTATCCAGAAAGTGCACTTTGATAACATTTCATAGAGGCGGTGATCTCGTAATGTACCCAAAATGATCCTCAAGTGATGTTCGTGTTCCTCCTCAGAGCAAGAGTATACCATAATTTCATCCACAAACACCACAAATAAAGTAATCGAGATACTGATGGAACACACTATTCATAAGTTCCATAAATACCGCTGGAGGATTGGTCAATCCGAAGGGCATGACCAAATACTCAAAGTGGTCGTACCTGCTTCGGAAGGCTGTCTTAGGGATATCTGACTTTTTCACCCTGAGTTGATGATACCCTGAACGCAGGTCTATCTTTGAGAACCACTTTTCCCCCTTCAACTGATCAAACAAATCATCTAGTCTGGGCAAAGGGTATTTGTTTTTAATTGTTACCTTATTCAGCTTCCGGTAGTCAATGCACAACCGGAGGGATCCATCAGCCTTTTTTGCAAAAAAAACACATGAGCGGCCCAAGGAGAGACGCTCGGGAGAATGAATCCTTTGGATTCTAAGTCGTCCATCTATATCTTTAATTCCCTCAACTCGGTGGGGGCCATGCGATAAGAGGTAAGAAATATCAGTTGTGTTCCCGGTGCCAGATCAATTGAAAACTCCACATCCCGCTCCGGGGGAAACCTGAAAAATCATCTATAAATACCTTGGGAAACTAATTCACTACATGAGGTAGTGCAACTTCAGGGGAAAGACTATCCTCTAGCACAAGCAAAGATAACTGGAAGATAAAACTTCCCAACTTTGGGAGTGGAGGCCCTGAGTGACTTGATCGTGGATCCCATTCTCCATGAAAAACCTGATGACTCCCATCAGGTTCCGTGAAACTCACACGCCATCTGTAGCAATCGATGTGTGCATGGATGTGTACTAGCCAATACATCCTGAGTATGACATCAAAAAGGTCCATATCTAAGACCAAGAGGTCCCACTCCATCTCGACCCCTGACACAGAAAGTGCACACGAGGGGCACCTGAGGCCCAACTCCTTCTTCTTTCCCAACAGTGTCTCCAACTCCATCGCAAAGACATCAACTCAGTTGGAAAATTCAGAATGTCCACAAAATATCCTGAAATGAATGAAACAGAGGAACCAATATCAAAAAGAGCAGTAGCTATAAAAGATATGATCAGAACGGTACATCGAACTGTCGACGGCCCCGCCACTGATCCTGCTAGTGACTGATCCATTACATGGAGATGTCCAGTATCTGCCTGGGGACGACCACTAGTCTATGGCTGTGCCCTGAACTCACTCTGTCCATAAGAGGATCCAGCCCTACCCCCACGACCACCAAATATAGATCTCCCAGTCCTCGACAGCTCGGACTGTGCTGGCAGTCCTCTTGAAGCCACTGACCCTGCCCCACTTGGGAGTGGACGTACCGCACCGCAGAAGCGCTGCAAATTCCATATACCTCCACACTGGTAACAAGGATTCGGAGGAAGAGGACATACTGGTCGGATATGCCCAGGCCTCCCACATTGGTGGAACATGACCGATCTCACATCAAAAGCCGTAGAAGAAAACTACCTGGAAGAGTGGCCTAAACTGCCCCCTCCTTTCTACACATGATCCTCCCGCTTCCTTTTCTTCTATGAGGAGCTGCCACTGCCCACTGCTGATACTGAACCATAGAAACTAGCTCTGCCTTTCCCATCAATCTCTACCATGCACGACTGATCAACAACCTCAGTATATGTCCACAGCTTAAACAAGAACACCTGGGAGTATATCTCTGGTCGCAAGCCTTTCTCAAACCTATGGGCCTTCACTTTCTCATTAGAGACAATTTATGGAGCATACCGAACCAACTCAGTGAAACGGTTTGCATACTCCATCACAGATAGATTCCCCTGAAAAATTTCCATGAACTCTCTAGACTTGGAATAAGCCGACACCTTAGGGAAGTACTGTTCATCGAAGATAGCCTTGAAATCTCCCCAGCGCATCTGCTCATTCTTCCAAGCTTAAAGCACTGACTCCCACCATTTACGGCTGAGACCCTCCAACATAAAGGAGGCACACTTCACCCTGAGCTCCTAGGGTGTTTCCAGGAACTCAATCATACGCTCGATCTTCTCGAGCCATTCTTCTGCTTAATGGGGTTCTGTGCTACCTCGGAAGGTAGGAGGCCTGTTTTTCAAAAACTCTTGTGCTTTATCTTTTCTAGGAGCAGTCTCTTTTGCCCTAACAGGAATAGGAACAGGAGATGGTCCCTATTCCAATGCTTGGATAGCCCGAACCACAGCCTCCACGAGCCTCTGATCAATCGGCGTGGGAGAACTCTCTCTAGCTTCCTCCTGTGGGTGCGTGGGAGCTTTCCGGGGAGTCATGTTGCTACAAAATGCAACAATCACAAAACAATAGTCAATACCACAATTCTGAAAATTGTAATCAAATAAATCAAATATAAATAAACTAAACATATTCCTGTAATAAAAGAAACAACTACTCCACATCTGCCTGATGTCCACATGTGGTCTGCAGCCCACACGTCTCACCTGGAAGTGAAGTCAATCCATAAATTCCAACATCCCCTCGTGACTCAAGGTCTTCCATGAGAGGTGCAGGCCAGACACCCTACTCGAAACCAATACCCCATGACCTGACATTCCTAACTTCTGCCTATCCCAACTCATCCCAAAATAAAAATATAACCCAAAACTTTAACCTACTCTGATACCATTTTGTCACAAACCGGATCTGGTCGCCACCATTAACCGCACCAAACCCTGCCTATGGCAAGGCCCTAAGGGAGTTCCCTATCCCCACGGGCTGGCACAAGTTCCCGGGTATCAAAAAAATCTGGTTTGGGAACGATTTACCCTAGTATGAAAGCATAAATCATAAAAAAACAATCATTTATTAGAATCTGAAATTTTCATGCTAAACAGTTCATAACAAAACCAGATCTGAATACATATGTTTAAATATACTATAAGTGGTCTAAAAACAAATAATTACAACATAAAGACATCCCCATGGACTCCACACGACAATGGGATCATCACTCGCAAGTCGTCTCCGCAACTCCACCCCAACGATGGGGACTAACATCCCGAACCTCCATCACCTGAGTCAAGCATAAGCAATTCTACTTAAACCCAAGGGGTGTAAGTAGGGTGTGAGCCTAATCCCAATAGGATACCACCAGATGATTCCAAAGATAATGAAATACAATTTTAATAAAACAAGAAATTTTATTACACAAGGTGAAATAGTGTTAAAATTCAAAGAAATGCATCTTTCAAATGAAAACAGTTTTCAATCCGAAAATTTCAGAATGTTAGCACATTAAATAGACATGTGAGATACTGTAAAGTAATACAAAAAACACCAACAATAAGTGTAAATACCACAAATACAATGAGCATCAAAATTTGAAACACCCCTAAGCACTAGGTCGTCTCGGGCCCTATGTACCTTGTACATCGATGTAGAGTAACCATAGAAAAATCCATTCTCGTGCACGAGCCACTAGTATAGAATATACCCATAACCTATTGGTCCCCATTCACTATCCAAATAGTTTAGTTAGAGTTGTCGTTATCCATATGCGAAATGAAACAGGGAAAAAACCCATCTGATCCACTTGCCGTACTAGTATAAATCCGCCCAACCTAGGTACCCGGGCTTCGCCTTTTTGTGCTCAAACAATTTCAGAAAACAACACACATAATTTTGCATATAAAATATCACTACTGGTCATAATAAATTATACAGTAGCTACACACATTTTATTCCCTTTAAAACACACAATAAAATAATTTTATTTTCAATAAAACAACCTCTCAAAACATCACATTGTTTTGCACCCAAAGCTCTTTAAGATATACACTTTTCACACTATGTTAACACTTTTAAGTCATTAAAAAAAAATTCAGTTCAATACCCTTTAATTAAACCAATAATTCAGTTAAGGGGCAGCCCAAAATGAACCAATAAAAGATTTGAATGAAAAACCCCCAATTTCACCAAAAATTGGAACTTAATATTCATTTGCATTAAAAATGAAACTAAAACAAATTTTTACAGAAACATTCAAGTTAAATAAACATTAAGTTACCATGAAAACAACAATATAATTCACAAAAATTTCACACACAATGGAATCACCTACCAATGTAACAAAAACCCTTGATTCTCTGTGTGAAAATCAAATCGCACCCCCGCCGCACCAAGAGAGAACTAGAGAAAACTTAAACCACATAAATTAGTCAAGAAATCCCAAAGTTAAACCCTATGTTAGAAAAACTAGTTTTTGGACATTAGTAAACTCAATTATAACCGAAGAAACCCTTAGAACAATGAGTTAAACACAAAGTAATTTGACAGAGGAAAGAAAAGGGATCATTTACTTGAAGTATCTTGAAGTAATCACTCCAGAACACCAGTATCTGAAATTTAAAAGAGCCAAAATTCAGGGTCCATTATAACAAGATGTATTATGTCATTTAGGAACTATAATGGAGGAAAACGATTGAGAATTGGGAGAGTTATGAAAGAACGACTTTACCTCTTCA
Organism: Viscum album; assembly: GCA_963277665.1. Classification (NCBI taxonomy): domain Eukaryota; kingdom Viridiplantae; phylum Streptophyta; class Magnoliopsida; order Santalales; family Viscaceae; genus Viscum; species Viscum album. Next base: position 295,366,009 of record OY728137.1, on the reverse strand, counting down.
AATCTGGGCGATTTGAGGAACCCTATGAAGTTCGGCACCAAATCGTTATTAACTAGATCTCCAAAGAGAGGGGAGAGAGTTTAGACGCGCGACTGGGTTAATTGGGCTTGGTTGAGAATTCAAATCACCAAGTAAGTCCAAATATTGAATAAGTTATAACAAAATCAATTTTTATTTTTAAAACAGGAATTGGGATTTTGGGCAGGCCCAACCCATTAGATAAAAACCCAAAAAAAAACCCTAGTTATGGATTTCTAAAAGCTCCAAATTACCTTGGTGGTGTTAATAGGTTAGGATAGGTCAAGTAGTAATTTGAATGGATTAAAAATTTTGAAAAATGAAAATGTTATAAAAGATACAAATTTTATTTTTTAATCTGGAATTGGGCTCATGGTTTGGCCCAATTCATAAATACTCATCTATTCCTCCCTAAAACGTAGGGAAACCCTAAAAACAAAGCAAGGATGTAAATTAAATGAAAAATACCTTTAGAATATGTCTTGTATGTGACATATCCCTTTCAAGGATATTCAAATATTCTATAGTTGTAAGGAATTTATTTAACTCAAACACCAATATTTTTATTTTATGGTATCATCCCAGACCTCACTTATTTATGATCTCAATATTCATTGATATTGTATATTTATATACATTGAAATTATTTATTTTTAAATTTCCATTTTACCCATAAATTTTAATACATTATTAATTCCTTCCACAAAAAAGAATAATATTATAAATATTACTTCCCATAAAAATGATAATTACTTATATTAAATACTGATATTATTTATTCCCAAGAGTTTTGTTTTGTTTTTTGAATCATATTTTTAGGTTATCTCATATTTCCTTCAAATCATCCATTCCCACATTTCAAAATTAACATTTCGTAATAATTTTTGGTTGTATATTTTCATAAAATAGAATTTTAAAATATTAAAATGGAATCTATAATTTCATAATAAACTAATATATCTTATATTCCACATTCCATTTATTATGATATAATTCCCTTTTCAGCATTAAAATATTTAATATTTATTTAATATCAAATTTTTAATAATTTCTCTCGATCGTTTCAATTTATTTAATAAACTTACCACATCCTCTTTTTATGATAATTTTGAATTTGTTCTAAAATGTATCTTATATTTATAAACTATCACTCCTTATTATGATTATTTACCCCAATTAGTAATATATGATTTTTCAAAATGGGCTTACAAAATATTTTCATAGGAAATTGAAATATGGGTATATTATCATAATGTAGATTTTAATTATTAAATGTTATTCATGATTTGAAAAAGGTGACTGTAATGTCATTTATTTTTCCTAATGATGTATTCTGTATAAGTATGCATGTCTTAGGAAATAATATTATATTTTCAGTCATTCATATTGTTTATTTTCAAAAACAAAGTTTTTATAGAAATATTTATAATGATTTATCTCAATTAACATATATCATTATAATAAATGAACTTTTAAGGGGATTTAAATTTTTACCAAAAGGTAAATATCTTCTTATTTTTCAATATGATTTACCAAATGATAAGGAAATTATGTTTTTTATCTATGAAATGATTATAAATGATCTTTATGTTAAACTCTGGATATATTTTTAAAAACATCAATCCTATTTTTGTTGTTCGATTTCAATATTTTGTATGAATATTTTCATGAAACCATTCACTTTTCCCCAAGTTGACTATGTGATTTTTAAATGTAAATGCTTCGATATTATCTTTACACCAAAATAAATAGATTATAATTATTTATGTGTGGTGTCCCTAATTTAAATTTTATAATTTTGATAATCTCATGACATATATAATAGTCAAGAATTTTGATAGTCATGTCAATGAAACACTATGACATATAATACTCAACTTAATAATGGGCCACATGTTTTGATAATTAAGTCAATATTTGTCTATGAGTTATGATACATTAGATAATAAAGGATCATGAGTTATGATACATAGTTGACTAATGGACTATGAGTTACAATACCAAAGAGAATAATGGACCATGGTTTACAAAACTCAATTCAATGATGGAAGAAGATTTATTAAACTAGAGTCAACAAGTAACGTAATATTTGATACTCATGTAAATATTTTATTAAAAATTATAAAATAGGATTCAAAAATGGTCCATGAGTTACAATAGTGGTGTAAAAAACATTCCATGACTTATAATATATAATACATTAATTAAATGTGAGTTATGATGCTTGAGTCACAAATAGTTGGAAGTAAGTTGTTCATAAACACCTTGTATTTTTGTCAAGAATTTTTATTCCTAAAAAAAATGAATTTTATATGATGATTTTTTTAATCTATAATACCTTGTTGTTCCGTGTTCTTATGAAATTAACTATTTTTATATTATATTATTATTATGATCCATTCCTCACAATAATTAAATAAAACTCTAGTCCAATGGTATATGATTAAATATATCATAACCCATGTCAATCTAATAAAAATTAAGGAAAAAATTATGGTTCAATTCTCATTTAACAAGATAGTTATTGTATTATCCTATTCTCTAGTAATCTAATGATCATGATATGTTGTTATATAGTCATAATTCCCTTTACAATTATTTAAATATAACAAATTTACTATGATTATATTCCCAACTTATAAGATATGAGTATAAAAAAGAAGAATATTCAAGGAACACTAGAGTTGATCGAATATAGAGATATGATTACAAGAATAATAAAATAAGATTCTCATTTAAAAAATACTCAACGATAATATACTATATGTTGTTAAGCCTATTAAATTATTATTATTTTTAATGGTGAAATGATTTTTATATATGCTTGTTTAGTTTGGGGAATAAGGTATCATATTAATTCAAATGATAAAAGAAATGTTTTTCATTCGTAGAACCATGAATGTGGGTTTCTGGATCCAATTTTTATCAGTTCAAGGATTAAATATTTTTTATAATTTATCTAAAAATTATTTTTATTTATTTGATTTATAATTACTAAGATAATAATTGGATATTTATATTTAGAGTAAACAAATGACAATACTTTATTGTAGATAATGTGTGGATTTTATAGAAATGAATCCCATTTATATATACTATATGAGGATAATGGATATTGAAATCGAGAACCTAATGGAAATAAAGGGGAAATGGATAGTTGAGTAATTTGTAGAACATCACTAGGTATATGATAAAGAGTACAAACTAAACACACAGATTGACATTGTGTGGGTATATTCTTTTTTAACTCACATTACCTTTGAAAACCATTAGTAGTGATTAAAATTATTACTTATGAATTATTATCATGTGAGAGAACGTAATTGTGATACTATAAATGAATTAGTATGATATGATTACGGAGTTAGACATTAATATATTTGTATCATCACGGACCAAGAATTTTATTCATTGAAATGAAAGGTTTCTAATGAGAATACAACATAGGTTATAGAATCCATATTAATATGATCATTAACTATGATTTTTTGATATGTTCAAAATCATATTACTTTTTATAATTTCTGATAAATAATATCTTGAAAATCAATTAGTGGAATATATGTATCTTAATAATTTATAATCTTAACTAAATAAATATATTTAATGGAAATCATCCACAATAAAAACGAAATACCACTATGTTAGAAATTCTCATATTATTGTTTTTAGAAAGGTAGTAAGCCTAAAATACCAATAAAAGTCATACCATGGGTCATGAATATATTATTTATACCATTGTATATTTTCATTAATGAGTGATAGTTGAAATTTCCTGGATGAATTTTATTTTTTTGCAAGAGATTTTAGTTGTTATAGATCATTGAATAAATTATTCATTACATTAACAAAAAAATTGATTGACTATTTCACAAAAAACTAATCTAAAACCACATACGCAATAATAGATGAAAATAATTAATTAAATTGGAAAATGAAAAAAAACTAGTATAATAAATTAAAATATTAATATTAATTTTCGTATATTTAGAAGATAAATATTTAAGATTATGAATTTTTAGCATTTATTGTTTATTATAAAATAAATATGTTTTAATGTGATTGATATGTTATTTATATTGAATAATAAAAAATTTATACACTCAGATTTTAACATTAATTAGGTTATAAATTTTATAGTGATAATTATAAGAAGACCCACTGTTTAATAATGTGTTTTTCTAGAGAAGATGATGTTATTTCAAAATAAAATTACCATTTAAATAATAAATTAATGAATTTTATAATTTTAAATTTATAAATTAAAGAATATTTTATTATTAATTATTCAAATATTATATAATGGGTAATTTTTTATAATTTCCTTTAATAAATTATTTTTTGTTGAAAAATGATAACTATTTTTTTTTTCAAAAAAACAAAGTCAATATAATAATAGAATTTGAAAAAAATGTCTTAAAAATTATAAAAATTATTTATTTCATAGAATATGTTATTGTAATGAAATATTATACATCTAACAAAAAGTATATTTTATTTAGAAGTACTATGATTAATGTTAAAAGGAATTGTGTAAGCAATTACCATAAAAATCATCTTACAAATTTGATGTAATTGAAATTTACTATTTTATGTTTTTTATTTGAAATTTTCAATACACCACCCCCAATTATTATTCGGTTATATTATGAAACTAAGAGAAGGGAGATGGGGACCTGTCGAGACCCTCCATTAGTAGAAACCAGGTTGGTGACCTGAACTGATGGATTAATAAGCGTACTTATGGGTTCTATTACAAACATAGAGACATATAATAGAGAGAGATAAAATAGAAAACCTAGTGAACAAATCCTCATATATATGAAATGGATCCCAATGAAAATATGTTATGTAATAAAAATCTTAAATTTCTAAATGGCTAAACACAAGTACAAAATGGTAAACTCGATAGCAACCATAAAGCCCAATACCCACCTACAAAACCATATTCTAATAATATTATTATAGATAACTATCCTAGTCATGTACATGTACCAAATTTATGATATAAACTAGGGGTGAGCCAAAAATTAGACTTAGTTTGACTCTTTATAGATCCAATCAAGAAAATATAATGAAATCATATTAAATCATTATGAACAACAGTGAAACTAACTCATCCACAAGACTAGTCTACTATGTTACCAACTTCAGAATTGTTAATTCCCACTATGTATCACAAAAATGAGAAAATATAATATATTAATTAAAAGTTAGAGGTACCCTTATTCCACTTATCCACTAGTTTTTTTCTCTTCCCTACATATCCTGTCCCAAGACACTACAATATGTATCACAACAAACACCTTTTCAAACACATCATCACATAATCCCATATCACATCTCAATATTATTACCCAATAGCTTCCAGAAGACACTAGTTTCTATATGATCTAAATCATAAATCATCTATTATAAATCAATAAATAATATCATATAAACAGAGAAAATTATCTCAAACTATCAGATTTTATACATATCTTATATATAATACTAATATAGATACTATATTTACAGAAAAAATGTGTGAAATGGATAGAAATCAACCAAAAATTAAAAAAAAATATCTATGGAAACTATCCACCTTGTATACAACACATAAACCAATGGAATATGGTGGGTCTAGGGGTGGTATTCATCCATCCATCCTCATACCATGATGTTAGTGAGAACACCCTTCAAGATACCATTACATATCTTTCTCCCCAACCATCATGGGTGGGGTTGTGTATAAAATCCTAGAAAATATACAATATAATATTGCTAACAACTACACAATGGGAATAACATAGTCATTCATACAATGGTAGTTATCTTTATCTGGACCCCAAGCTTCAACTACTAAGGATGAGATATCCTATAATAACAATATCATTTCAATTGATTCATTAATTACATATTCCTTTTTATCATATTATTTATGTGAAATAATTAATTATATATAAATAAAAATCCATAATTTTCCATATATAAACATTATTTACCATCAAAACTGATTGAAATATCTAAAATCAAAATATATATATATTTAATGGTTGACAAGATTTCGTGCATTAAAATGTCTAAAATTAAAATATTGGCTATTTTATCGATGATTTTACCTTAAATGATGTAATTTAATTAATTATAGGAATTTAGTATTAAAAAATGAGAGTTTAATTACTTATAAGATGTTTTATAACCATCCCGCATCACCTCAGACTCCATGCCTTATAGATTTCACAAAACTCTTCCCAAATAACTCCAAAACACTCTAATAAAAGTTATAGTGGTTTTATTTTTTTCAAAGTACCTCCTATTAATGAATTAATAAGTTATTTAATGTTTTTCTACAATGGTTTTTGGTATAATTATGATTTTCCTCTTTTAATTTAATTTCCATTAATTCATAAATTATCAATAATCTAAAATTTTTATAATAATTATTTAATAGCCATAATTCTAATATAAATTTATTTTGTTAATGTAATAAAATTTTAAATTATCCATAAATAATATTTTAAATTAAATGATTATTTGTTCAACTGATTGTTAATTATCATGCATGATTTATTGAAAATGTTGGTGGTTACACTAAATTAATTTCAGAAATATCACTTTTAAATATTACCGGATTGTTTAATGATTCATGTGTGGTTTAATAGCTATTATTTCATCGATCCTATATATTTGAACATTTTAAAGTAGGTGGTGGACATTGATGTATTCCGTGGTATTTCAAAAAAATAATATTTTGTTCAATGTCGTTAGATTACACCATTCGTTTATAAGATCACTCGATTTATGGTTTTTAATGAATGAAGTAAATCAATATATATGTACATATTGGGGGACCTAATCGCTATTTGACAGCATCAACCTATATATTTATATTGTGGAAAATTTATCAAAACCACATTTACATATTGGGGGACCTAAATTTTCCTTATTTTGAATATTTTTATTCTCGATATAATTATTTAATAATAACATATTTACAGTCTATATTTTTTTATTTTTTTATGACAATATAACCTTACTATTTTCAAGCATTGTGTTGAATGAATCATTCTTCATGATCCAATATATGAAAACATTGTGTTATCATTGATACAATGAATAAATTTAAATTATTAGATCTATTCATACTTATTTAATTAGGAATGTTATATATATTATTATGTGTTCATTTTTTATTGGATATTATATTTCAGGTTAACAACATATATGTTTCCAATAAAACCATCCAACTTTTTTAAAATTATAAATAATTGGGGATTAAAAATTGATGGTGGAATTAAATTGATATTAGCAATGTTTAAATTCATTTTTATTAATATATATTTTATTTTAGATATTTTAATATTTAAATTAAATGTATGTGGATATGGTTTGGTGGTTTTAGTTTTGTTGTAATTATGTGGTTATGGATTATTGATCATAGATAGATAATGTGAGAAACTTGTTTTCTATAATTTTTGAATGATGAATAATAGTTTATATGGGATTTGAATATGATTTAACATTACATATATAACACCCCAACCTTCCATGATACACCTCTCATTGAATAATACAGTGGTGTGTGTTGTACGCAACATCAAGTTCTAACACACCAAAATCAATCAAACTAGACATTATGAATAATAAGACCCACTTTTTGAAACATTATAAATTTTATCTTTCAAAATTGACTTAATTTTTGGATTCGTAATATCAAAATTATCTTAGGGTGAATTTTTTGTATTTTTCTGAAAACATTCAATTTTTGATGAATAGTGAAAAACACTGAGTTAAAGTTTAAAACCAAATTTTTATTTAAATAAATAATTATTTTTTTTAAATTTATTTTATGTAAAAATAGATACATAATACCTATATATGTTCAATGTAATTCATTGGAGTCATTTTGTAATAATATTAGTTATATAATATTTTATTGAACTTCTCACCGTCTTTTACCTACCTCCTAGGATCATTTGCAAATATACATAAAACTTAATTTTTCCATTTCTGTGAGTTGAATTTCAAAACTCCAAGAGACATAGTTAATATCAAGGAGTAAAATGTGGTTCAATATGATAATTTTTTTTTGTGAATAGTAACATTTATTTTTTGTTTTTCACGGTTAAAAGTAAATAGGGTAATTAAAGGTAAAAATGATATTACTATTACACAAACATATGTTATAATTCTAGTGGATAAGTTTTATTCAACCAAAAATAACCATAGAAATAAATTATGATCCCTTAGGTATAGTTGGAAAATATTAGGACATTTATTATTATTTAATTCAAAGAAGAGTTAAAAGTGTTAAATTCAAAGATTAAAAACTAAACCATTTTTATTATATAGTTATAAATAGATAAATTCTGCTATAAGTATACATTATAAAGATAAAAATATTTCCTAAAAATGGTATTTTATTTATTATTTGTAGACATTATATATTTAAATTTTTTTATGACACAATGATGATGTAGTAATAATGTAATTAATGAAATATTAAAATAATTGATATTATAAATATACAAATAGATGTAATTTTAGACTTTTTATGAGTTCCAATAATTCTATAGGTTAATATAACATATTGGGGTTAATTTGATGAATTTTGTTCGAAGTAATAATGCGGTTATAAATTTAGCAAAAACAAAATACCTGATAGTGTAAAAATTGACATAAAAGAGTTTTCAAAATGAATGTTATATTATTACTTGAAATTCTATTCCTAAAAATCTAATTCATAGCCAAAAGACTTATATAATGATATATGTATCATTAATGAACAACTTTAGGTTATCTTGGAAGTATGTAATAAGTCTATTAACTATATAATATAAAAATTGAAAGAGACAAGGTAAATGTCAAACTATTTAACTAAGAGTTAAATCTAAAAGATAAGTTTAATATAATGACTGAAACATGTCTAAATATTATTTGATGAGTGGTTCTAGAACCATCCCTACCTTATATTTTTAATAATACACTTTTGAGCCATTATAATCCGAAAATGATTTTATTATAAAATAATATTTCCTGCTTTTCCTAAGGTGCGGCTCACCCCTCTTATAAAAACAAACTCCCACTTATCTCTAATTCAAACCTTCAAAGAAATTTTTCATGGAAAAACCCTACCCGAATACCACCTCAACTATCCTCACTTTATCCTAGAGGCCTTCCTTTTGTCAGAAAGCCTTCCTGAGGAGCCCTTTTGATCAAATAAAATGGAAAATCCGAATAACAGACAAATATTTCATCCCCTCTTTCATGTTCCTATTTTATTCCACTTCCACTTTATTTGTTGTTTCCATTATAAAATAATAAATTCAGTATCTTCTATATACTGTGATTTTATTATAAATATGGTACAACCAAATTCATTATTCTATCAATCCTTTGAATGAAATGTCACCATACGTGCGTACGTACAGCTTACCGTCTCCACGTCGTGGTGTAATTGTTATTCAATACATTATTATTTTGATGGGTATAATAATTATGTTTAATTTATTTAAATAATAAACATAACATCATAATGATTCTTTATATATTATATACTATCCAATTATATATTAATTTAATATAAAAAAATTGATATTGTCCCTCGTGCGTACGTACGGATTACCGTCTCCACGAACGCGGGAAGATTTATTCCCCATCATATCCATTCAAGATTAATTTTCTTTAGATGATTAAAGATAATGTTTAAATACTTTATATCATTATAGATATTAATAAGATACATTTTATCCATAACAATCATTACTTACGTAACAAATCATATAAAGGAAAACGAATCAGTTAACACCCGAAACGACGACAATACTATGATATTATCAACAATGCAATGTAAAAAGATTATATATGATATATTATTAATATATATGATTCCTATATAATTTAATAACAATTATTTCACCATTATACCGAAGTTTAACCTACCCTCAACCATGGAAAAGTTCAATGTAAGGGTTAATTTCAAAATCATTTTATTATTCGAGATTGTTTTTACTTAAGTATGTACTGGGACCTCTTCATCATCCACATACATGTTCATTAAAAATGTATTACAATTTTTTTTTACTATTTACTATACTATGGTTTAAAGCCATTTATACCCTTATTTTATCTTATATTTTTTTAAAGGAATCTATCCGTTCTTTTCCAAACAAGGTAATTTACGAACTTATGACAAAATTAATATAAGAATGATTTTTTTACTTATATGGTGGGTGTGGATATTTTCCAATGTTATAACATAGTCAAAGCGTCCCTTAATAGCTTATTAGAATATTTTCAAAATAAATTTTTTATTTATAATTATGTGACTCTTGAATGATTTCAAAGTAGAATGATATATTTCTCAAAAAAAAGTTTTTATTTCATCTATTTCAACATCCTTTGATCGATTTTACGTTTATTTGAAGTTGATTTATTAAGATACACAACTTCCATATTGTATTGAAGGTTTTGAGATATGTTTGACTATGGATGTGCTATTTTTATACCATTCATGCTTTATGCATAAAGTATTGAAATTTTGTATGCTTGTCTTAATACAAATGTTTTTGTAATGTTTAATCCTTTTCATATGAGGAATGCATTGGACTTAGTAAGTGACGGGCAGAGACCGCTATAGCTCCTCGATGCATCTGTTGGTCTCATGAGACAAACTAGTGTCTTGGCACAAGGATTTGACTCAATATTATTTGTATTATTGTCACATGAACTTGACTATGTGGTTATGAAACTCTTGCATTATGCATTCCATCATTATTAAAGTGGCTATTGATATTTCATGTGATTATTCTACTAGTAGAATATCTATGTGATTAAGTAAATGGAGTTATTTTGATTTAAATTTTCCATATCATGATGAAGTTTATGTTGAAAAAGATTTTTTAGTTCTATACATTGCCTTAAATGTTTATGCTTATTTATGAAAGTTTCCGCTATATTTTTATCCTTACTGAGCAACCGAGCTCACCCATTTTTATGTTTTATTTTTCCAAGGATAAAAAGAAGTATATAATGTCTGAACTACGGAGATAATTTATGGGATCTTAGTGTTGTCTATGGAAACAATTTTGTTGTTGTTTTCAATTTTATGTTTTAATGTAAATATTATGAGTGTTTCTTGTACTTCTAAGGCTACTAAACTAATGGGTATTTCAAGACATGGTCTTTTCTGATCATGCCAATGATATGTAATAATGCACAGAATCTAGGTAACTAGGGTCAGGGAATTATAGTAAGAATTAGAGAATGTTTAGCACATACCTTGTAATCAATATTTAGATATACTCTGAATAGAGCACGTAGCTCTAAGATAGAATCCGAGGATTAGTATAGAAGAACATACCAAAATTTTTGTATTGTAGAGATTTTTTGAGTTATCCAAGAGATACATCCCTATCTAGAAATGAGCAGGTAGAGGAAACTCTAGCACAGATATACCTAGGGGAAAAACCTGAAAAAAATGCTTTGAGCTACACTCGAACGGGAACTGGTGCACGATGACAGGCCTTGTTGTACTCTTAGTTATAACATGCCCGAGGAATATTCATAGGATAATTATCATTTTATTTACAAACCATTATAAAGGGTTTATGAGTATATACATCATCAAAGAAATCATTATTATGATAATAGATTATATCCATGAACTGTTCAATTTATGTTAAGTGTTTTACATGTTTGGAATTATGTATTTTGATTCATAAACTAATCTTGTTTTTGATATTTTTTAGAAATGGAACCTAGTGGAAGGAATGGAAATCATATAAATGCACACACTCTATGTAGGGATTTCCCTCCTACTCAAATTTTTATAGTGGAGCTGGTGATACAACTGGTGCTGATCAGCTTATCACCATATTGGGACAACTCACTCAGGTTATGAATAATAACCTGACCCGTATATAGCACCCTGATCCACAATGTAGAGAATCAATGTAAGATCTCTTCATCAAAAAGAAACACCAACATTTAATTGGGGTACAAATCCACTAGTAGTTGAGTAATGGATAAATTCCATAGAAAAATATTCCATGCCATTGGGAGAAGAGAAAGTGAAAAAGTTTTCATGGTAGTTTACTACCTCACTGGAGATGTTGATCCATGGTGGTCATTGATTCAAAAAACAAAGGAATATTATTAAGTATCAAATATGGAATGGAGGGAGTATAAAGATATTTTCATAGAAAAATAAATTCCTCATGACCATCGAGTATATATGGAAAGTCAATTTCTGAGTCTGAGGGAAAATAAAGATGAGAATGTCACAAAGTGTAAGGATAACATTACATGTTAAACGAGGAATACTGAAGATTATATAAATAACATAGGAAGTAAGATTTATTATTTATTTGATGTGTTAATACAATTTGTCCATCGAGAATTATGCTCACAAGACTTCTCATTATATGAAGATATTGTCTCATGTGCTATCAAGACAGAAAAAGAATTCTCTAAGTCATAGAACTTTAAAGTAATGAAAGAGAATAAAATATATATAGAACACTCTGGAAATTGAAATAAGGGGAAGAAGGAAAAAGTTGAATATCCATCCTATAGTAAACGTGGAATGAAACAGTATGGTACTTACCTAAAGGGAATGGGTTTCTGTTACAAGTTTGTTGAAAATGTCCACCAAGATCGTTATTGCAAGCGGAATATAGAGGCTGCCAATGTTTAAGGCTACAATTGTAAAGAAAGGTGGAATTATTACAATTAATTTACTGAGTGTCTGGGGAACATACCTCAGAAAATTCCATGGGATCAAGTCCATGTTTATTCTATCACTACTTCCGAGGTTATTGCTTCGAAAGAAGTGGAGACAGGTAATTTAAATGTTTCTTCAAGTTTAGAAAATACTTTATTGGAATCTATATCATCCCATTATTTCATATCTTCCCAGTTTGCTAAGAAATCTAGATATTTCCAATTTTATTTAACAATGGAGTTGTTAGTCAATATCTTAAGTGAAGTATCATTTCTACAAAGTTTTGTGAATCAGTTCCCATTAGGGAATATAAATGTTCTTTATCTGCTGATGTCATCGTCATACCAATGACTGAATTTGATATAATCCTCTGTAGGGATTGGATATCAGACCATGATGATAAAATTTATTGTAAGAAGAAATAGGTTACAATTTTTAATGGTGATGAAAAGAACACCTTATCATTAGAGTAGAATCATCACCACCTTATTATTATTTAGATCTACCACCAGTAGCTCAACTAAATTCAATTACTAGGGAGGAAGAGAATGAAATAACTGTGAGTGAGGAAAATAATGTTCAAATAGAGGATGTACCTATTGTGCAAGATTATATTGATGTATTTCAAGAGGATTTAACTAGGCATCCTACAGAATGAGAAATTGAGTATTCCATTGATTTAATTTTGGATTCAAGGACCATATCGAAGACCCCTTATTGAATGGCCACTATGTAATTAGTGGAACTAAAGAATACACTAGAAGAATTGAGTAATAAGGGACGTATTCTCCCTAGTGTTTCTCCTTGGGGAGCCCCTATCCTTTTTGTTAAGAATAAAGATAGATCTATGAGGATGTTCATTGACTACAAGTAGATCAATGCTATAGCAATAAAGAAAAAGTGTCCCCTACCTTGAATTGATAATTTATTCGACCAAATTCATGGAGATCAATAATTATCAAAGATTGAACATCAATCAGGATATCATCAGTTGTGTATGAAGAAAGAATACATTCCGAAAAATCATTTTGAACCAGGTATGGTCATTACGAGTTTACAATAATGCCTTTTTATTGACTAATGAACCTTATGTCTTCATGGATATAATTAATGGAGATTTTAAATAATATCATGATGAATATATAGTGGTATTTATTAATGATATCTTGGTATACTCCAAAAGCTACTAAGATTATGAAAATCACTCGCGCATTATTTTAAAGACTCTTAAAAGACATGAATTATAAGAGAAGTTTAGTGAGTGTGAATTCTGGCCTCAAGAGATTTCTTTTCAAGTCTATATTGTCTCTAAGGATGGAATCTCCGTTGATCCTTATAAAACAAAGGCAATCCAATAATGTCCAGCATCGACGAGTATAATAGGGATACATAGTTTTATTTCTTTAGCATGTTCTTATCTGCGTTTCGTCCATAATTTTTCCTGATTTGCTAACCCATAAAACAAGAACACACGTAAAGCGGTGAAATTTGTTTGGACAAAAGAATGTGAAGAATGTTTTGATGAATTTAAGATAAGATTAGTCAATGATCTTATCTTGACTCTACCATCGGGGAATGATGGGTTTTTTATTTATAGTGATATATCGAAGAAAGGACTTGGTTGTGTCTTTATGATAAATGATAGATTAATTTCCTATGCATCACTATGACTAAAAATTCATGAACAAAACTATCATATTCATGATATTGAGTTAGAATATGTAATCATTTCTTTGACGTTATGGAGACACTATCTCTATGGTGAGAAATGTGAGTTCTATACTGATCACAAGAGTTTGAAGTATATTTTTTCACCGAATGAACTGAACATGAGGAAAAGTAGATGGCTTGAACTACTCAGGGACTATGATTTCACGATACACTACCACATGGGGAAGGAAAATAAAGTGGCAGATGCTTTGAGTAGAAAAGATCACAGAGTTTTGAACAAGATAAGAGTTGAAAGGGATCCTATTATCATTGATCTAGCAAAGATGGAAATGGGAATAACAATGGAAGGCAGATCATCAATACTTTTTCAAATGGTTGCATAACCAACTTTACTAGAATGTTTAAAGAGTTCTAAGACTATTGTAGAAGAGTTTCAAAAGAATATTAATGCTGTGAATAATAGGAGGTTGAGTGATTTAGTATATGAAGATGGAATTTTGATATTTGTGAAGAGGATTTGTGTTCCCGATATACCTTCTCCAAAAACGGAATTGTTGGATGATGCTCATAGTTCCAATTTCTCCATACACTCTAGGAGAACCAAAATGTATAGAGATTTGAAGGAACATTTTTTATGGGACAACATGTAATGGGATATTGTTTATTTTGTGTCATGAATTACAATTTGTCATCAAGTGAAATTTGGAATGCAACATATTGGAGGAGTCATTCAACCTCTTCCAATACCTTAATGGAAATAGGAAGATATCATGGTGGACTATGTCATGGGGATACCAATTTCTCCTAGAATAAATAATACAATATGGGTCATTGTTGATATTCTTACCAAGACAACACATTTTTTTCAATATGGGAAGATTTACCTCTTAAAAGATTAGCAAGACAATATATTAATGAAGTTGTAAGACTTCAGGAAGTACCACTGTAGATTGTTTCTGATTGTGATCCACGTTTTACATCAATATACTAGAAATGTCTATAGAATTCCTTGGATACTGAACTTTTTTTGGGCCCTGCCTACCACCCCCAAACTGATGGACAATCTGAATAGAGTACTAAAATGTTAGAAGACATGTTGAGATCATTCTCACTGGACTTTGAGGGTATGTGGGATCAATATTTAACTCTGGTATAATTTTCCTATAACAATAGTTTCTATTCAAGTATTCATATGGCACCATATGAAACATTATTAAAAAATAGATGTCGCACACCAATAAGTTGGGATGATGTTAGCGAAAGAAAACTCATAGGCCCATAACATGCGGAGGAAACCATGGAAAAGGTTAAGGTAATCCAAAACCACATCAATATAGCTCAAAGTAGACAAAATAGCTTTTCCGATAACCGAAGTAATGATTTGGAATTTCAGGTAGGAGATCATGTTTTCTTAGAGTTATCTCCATGGAAGGGTGTTATACGTTTCGTTAAGAAGGTAAAATTGACTACCTGGTACATCAGACCTTTCTAAATTCTAGAATTAATTGGGTATGCTCCCTACCTTTTGGCAATGCTGCCAAGACTTTCCAAAGTTCAACATGTATTCCACATATTACTGTCGAGAAAATACATGCCTAACCCAACACATGTACTTATATATGAGGAATTAGAACTGGAACCCAATCTGTCTTTTTGAAAATATCCTATCAAGGATAATGATACTAGAGAACATGTGTTGAGAAATAGGACGACTCGTCTGGTAAAAGTTCTATGGAGAAACCATAAGATGGACGGGGCAACGTGGTAAACTGAGAAAATTATGATGAAGAACCACACGAGTCTTTTTACATAGTTATACTCTAGAAATGTCATGGATGAAATTATATGAAGGAGGGGAGAATATAACACCCCAAGCTTCCATGGTACGCTTCTCTTTGAATAATACAGTAGTGTCTGTTGTACGCAACATCGAGTTATAACAAACTAAAACTAATAAAAATAGCCATTATTAATAGTAATACCCACATATAAATTTTTTATAAATATTATCTTTCAAAATATGCATCATTTTTGGATTCAAAATATCGAAATTTTCTTAGGGCGAATTTTTGGTATTTTTTCTGAAAACATTCAATTTTTGATGAATAGTGAAAAAAACTGAGATATAGTTTAGAGCTGAATTTTTATTTAAATAATTAATAATTTTATTTAAATTTATTTAATGTCAAAATAAATACATAATACCTATATTTTTTCAATGTAATTCATTGGATTTATTTTGTAATAATATTAGATATATAAAATTTTATTGAACTTCTCACCATCTTTTACCCACCTCCTAGGAGCATTTGTAAATTTACATACAACATAATTTTACCACTTCTGTGAGTTCAATTTAAAAAATATGAGATACATGGTTAATATCAAGAAGTAAAATATCATTCAATAAGATAAAAATAATTTTTGGTGAATAGTAACTATTAACTTTTATTTACCAAATTTAAAAGTAAATAGGGTAATTAAAGGTCAAAATGATATTATTATTACCCTAACACATGTCCTAATTATATTGGATTAGTTTTATTAGACCAAAAATAACCTTATTAATAAAATATGATATTTTAGGTCCACTTGGATTAGATTAGGACATTTATTATTATTTAATTCAAAGAGGAGTTAAAAGTGTTAAATTCAATGTTTAATAACTAAACCATTTTTAATATTGGGTTCCACATAAGATAAATTCTATTATAAATATTCATTAGAAAGATAAAATGATTTCATACATACTATCTATACTATTTAAAAATTAAATAATTAAATTTATTTATTACACAATGATGATGTAGTAATTACCAAAATAATGAAATATTAACATAATTGAAATTATAAATATCAAAATAAATGTAATTTTAGAATTTTTATGAATGAAACTAATTTTATAGGTTAATATTAAATATTATATTTGTTTATATTAATTATGTTCGATCAATAATGCTATTATGAATTTAGAAAATACAAAATACCAAATAGTGTCAAAATTGACATAAAAGAGTATTTAAAACAAATATTATATTATTAATTGATATTATATTTTTAAAAATTTTAAGGATCAGAAACAATACTTATATAATGATAGGTATGTCATTAATGAACCACATGGGTTTCAATTAGAAATATATACTATGTTTATTAACCATATAATATAAAAATACAAAGAGAAATGTTAAATGTAAAACTATTAAACTAACAGTTAAATATAAAAGATAAGGTTAATATATTGACCCAAACTTATCTAAAAACCTATTGGTTGAGTGGTTATTGACCCATAACAACTATATCATTTAAATAATCCACTTTTAAGCCATTATTAACTGAAAATGATTTTATAATAAAATAATGTTTCTTGCTTTTCCTAATTTTCCCCTCACCCCTCTTATAAAAGCAAACTCCTCCATCTCTCTAATTCACACCTTCAATGCAATTTGGCTCAACCTACACTTTCCCAAATACCCTCTAAATTATCCTCTCTTCATCCTAGAGGCCTTCCTTTAGTCAGAAAGCCATCCTATGGATCCATATCGATCAAATCAAAAGGAAGAACCTGAAGAAGAGGTGAATATTTCATCACCTATTTCAAGTTCCTTTCTTATTCCACATCATCTTTTTTTCCGTTATAAAATAATAAATCCAGTAGCTTCTATATACTGTGATGTTATTACAAGTATGGTATAACCATATTCATTATTCTATACATTCTTTGAATGAAATGTCACCATACGTGTGTACGTACGTCTTACCGTCTCTACGTCGTGGTGTAATTATAATTCAAAACATTATTATTTGGATGGGTATAATATTGATGGCTTATTGATGATAATAATAAATATAAGAAGATAATGATTCTGTATATATGATATAACATCCAATTATATATTATATTAAAATCAAAAGAATGATATTGTGGCTTGTGCGTACGTACACATTACCACCTCCACGAACGAGATGATATTCATTCCCTGTCGTATCCATTCAAGAATAATTTTCATTAGATGATTAAAGTTAATTTTTAAGGACATTATTTAATTCTGAATAAGAATAATAAAAATCCTATCCGTAAAAAAAATTACTTATGTAACAAATAAGATAAAGGAAAATGAATCATTTGACACCCAAAACAACTATAATAATAAGATATTATTAACAAAGTGACGATAAAAGATCATATATGATATCATATTAATATATATATGATTATTGTATAATTTAATAACATTTTTTCTCCATTATAAATGAGGATATCCTACCCTCGACCAAGGAAAAGTAGAAGTTAAGGGTTAATTTCACAATCTCTTTATTATTTGAGGTTGTTTTTATGTAAGTACCTACCGGTACCTCTTTATAATCCACATCCATGTTTCTTAAAAATGTATTCCAAAACATTTTTACTATTTACTATACTATGCGTTAAATTCATTTACTCCCTTATTTGATATTATATGTTTCGAAAGGAATCTTTTTTTCATTTTCAAAACAAGTTACATTATGACCTTTTCGACAAAATTAATGGGAGAATGTTTTTTTACATATACAACGGTTGTGGCTATTTTCCGTCATTATAACATCATTGATGCTTCCCTTACAAGATTATAAGAACATTTACAAAATAAATTTTTTCTTTATAATTATTTCACTCTTAAATGATTTCAAAATAGAAAGATATATTTCTCTAAAAAATAATTTTATTTCATCTATGTAAACATCCTTTGATGGATTTCATGTTTTTTTGATATTGATTTATTATGATACAAAAATTCCATATTTTATTGAAGGTTTTATTATATGTTTGACTGTGGATGTGCTATTTTTATACCATTCATAGTTTATGGATAAATTATTGACATTTTGTAAACTACTATTAATACAAATATTTATATTATGTTTAATCCTTTTCATATGAGTAATTTATTGGACATAGTAAATAATGGTAGGATACCGCTATAGCTCCTCGATGCATTAGTAGGTCTCATGAGACAAACTATTGTCTTGGAATGAGGCCTTGGCTACGTGGTTATATATGTCTTTCATTATGCATTCCATGATTATAAAAGTGGTTATTGATATTGCATGTGATTTATTGACTTGTAGAATATCAATGTGAGTTAGAAAATGGCATTATTTTGATTTATATTTTCTATATTATGAAGAAGTTTAGGTTGAAAATTTCATTGTTTTAGTTCTATACATTTCCTTGAATGTTTATGATTATTTGTGAAAGTTTTCACTATATTTTTGTCCTTACTTGGCATCTGGGCTCACCCCTTTTTATGTTTTATATTTTCCATGATGTGAAGAAGTATATTATTTCTGACCTTCAGGGATAGTCTATGGGATCTCAGTGTTGTCTACAGGAACAATGTTGTTGTAGTTTTCTATTTTATGATGTAATGTAAACCTTATAAATGTATCTAGTACAAGCAAGGCTACTAAACTAAATGATATTTTGAGACTTGATCTTTTGTGATCATGACAATGTTATGTAATAATGCACCAACTATGGGTAACTAGGGTCATAGCGTTAAAAAAATATTAAAATAAAATTATGTTTTCCTAATTAATTATTGTTTTAATTGGTTTGAAACGAGATGGTGACATATATTAACAAATTCTAATGAATGCACATTTTTATGTTTAGTCACTAAGGTGTTTGTTATCATCTTACTTATTTTCAAGAAATATGTTTTTGGAGGATCCAACTGATATTTAATTTTCCATATCCCATGAAAATAAAAATGTTTAACACTACTTATAAAATATACCAGGAGGGAGTTGTTGATATGTTATGACATTAGTATCATATGAAAATGAGTTTAATTATGTTCATGTATTTATTATCTTCAAACTTATCTTACAATTTCTATATTAGATTGAATATTATTCATATCATTGAATGAATTATCGTAATGGTTTTATTTTATCTATTATATAGTTTAATGGATATTTACATCACATGATCCAATAATTTTTTTATTGTAGTGAGACTTATATGTGTAATTTATTGCCCTATTGTTACTCACACAATCATTATCTATTATAGGTTGTGTTTTAAGTCCAATATTCATTCAATTATTTACTATAATATGTTTTGTTTATATTTTTTGGGATATAGTAATTATAAATATTTTATATTCTTTTATAATAAATTTTTATTATATTAACTATTGATGATAACAATATTTTATAGGGAAATAATATGAATTGAACATAAGAATCTATGTGGAATAAGAGGGATATAAGGATATATGTGATTAGGGTCCCCTACTATCATGTTTTTAGATCTAATTAATATTAAAGGGTATAATAACATGATACTTATTGTGGTATAGATTTTATAGTGTGGTAAATATAGAAGTCATTATTTCACTTACGATTGAATTCGAATGATTTTAGGAATCATAAATAAATATAATTATATGAACATAATAAATACTATATTATGAAGATTATATGTTTTTCTCATTATATGTTTTGGATGATAGGAGGAATCCATCATTGGGCCATGTGGTGGAATGTATAAAAATACTATATTTTTCGTTTTAAGGGTTTTCCTTTATGATGATGATTCTTAGTGGGTGGTGTTTGTTATGTTCTTTCCACAAATATTTTTGTGATATGAAGGTTATATTTTTTATTAAAACACATTGGAATGATAATATAATGTATAGATCAAAAATATTTGATTAAATATATGGTTGATTTTTTTTTCAAGTGATCATTCATATATTATTTAGTTTCTAATATTTGTTTTTGATCATGATTCTTTATATTCAATTGGAGATAAATTTATTATGTGAGAAGTTATAGGATATATTTTACATCATGAACCATTCAAGGACATTAATGGTGGTGTTTCTACTTTAGTTTACTTCTATCTCACTAGTGTCAAATAATTTATAATATTTTTAAATAAAAAATATCATTTTTTAGAGTTATAATTTCGATATACTTCAAAATTCAGAGCATACGATTTGAAATTTCAATTATATACTTCATCAAATGATCCAATACAAGATCATGAGTTTAATTTAATATATATATCCTAATCTATTTGTGATGTTACATCTAATATAATTATCTAAAAAAACACCATCACAATATGGATTTCATGATTACAGTAAATAAATAATTTTTAAATGTAATGGTTCTTAATTATAGAAAAAATAAATTTATGGACCATAAAAAGTTGATCACATCATAATTTACCTAATTTACCATATTATGGAAATACTTAAATAACTAGAAAGGGTTATTGAAATATTCATTTTGTTCTGGTTAAAATCTATATTAATAAAGTTCTATTCTTGAATTCATGTTCATTATGTACTTGGGAAACTTATTTAGTAGAACACATTAAATTTTATAATATCATTGAAATAGAAGCACCAATTGGTACATAGATCATTGAGAACATTAAAGGAAATATGATGGATAATATATTTTACTATGATATTACCCATCTCTAGAGATATTTTCGTAAGAATAAACAATGTAATTAACATCATTATGTGTACAGAGTAAAAGGAAAAAATAGACACATGGGTTTTTTCATGTTTAGGGAATCTTGCATAATAAATATTTTTTGAGGTACCATTTTCTTTTACTTATCACATATTTATAAAATTTTTGATTTGGGGTTAACACAATCAATAATTTCACCCATCACGATTGACCATTTAATGTTCATGTTTTATAAGATACTGCTACTATTATGGGTAATGATAATAGTAAATTGTTAGGATAACTTGTTCATAGTATGTTTATTTTAGAAGGTGACAATTTTGACTAAATTTTCAATCATTAATATTAAAATATAATAGGTTAAACCATTCAATTACACTATTGGAATAGAATATTTATATTTTTTGTAGTTATTTATCTATTTCTTCATGTGAACAGATTTTGTTATTATATTATAGGTAATATTATTTTGTTCATTAGTGAGTGATAGAATTAATTTAATCCACAAGATTAATTTCAATAAAAATAATAGCTAATGTAATAATTTGGTGTGGGTTATCCATATGATGATTGCCTAAATTAGGCCCCACTAGCCCGAAGGGTGTTCCTGATCATCATTGGTAATTCACCAGTGATGAAGAATCACATAAACCTAAATGGGAATGGTTTCTTCTAATAATAAATGTAATTATAACAATATTAATTTGATAAATATTTGATATAAACTATATATATATATATAATATCCTTGGTTACTAAAAGTAAATAAATTAAAAAATTTATAATTGGGTAAGAAATAAACAACATGATCCCAAAAAAATATCTATCACCGCCATATTTTCCATTAATTTTAATTAAAATAAAACCACTAATTTCCTATAAATGACAACAAAATTAACACTCCTCCACCATCTATATAATGAATTAAAAGACTAATTAGTCAATTTAAATCATATAAATGATTTTTTTGGAATTATAAAAATATAAATGATGTTAAGAAAATAATTTTAATTGAAACAAATTTTCATTGAAATAAAAACATAACTATATAACAATAAGCATAAGGGGAGGAATAAACAATCTTAACTACAACATGCAATTTAGGAAAAATGGTCATGATCGTATACAAATTCAATAGGTTTTAAATACCCACTAAATCAAAATGAATGTTTCTTACTATTTCCTAAAAACTTATTTTCGAAAGAAATTTAATTTAATAATTTTATCCTATTTTTTTTCCTAGAATCAATAATAAAAATAAATTTTTTCTAAAAAATATAAAAATTCTCTTAAATGAAAAAAATACTATAGGAATATCATTTACCCCATGTAAATATATAAATAAATCACCATTTTAAAGTCTCACATAAAAAGAATTTTATAAACACCACATTTTTAATAGTCATCGGAATACACAATGCAGTTTCCATCATTCACATAGTTTTTTAAAATACCTTTAAAACCAATCAATTTCCAAAACCATTGACATGCACATAAAATACTATTTAAAAATGTGAATAATTAAATTTGTTTGAAAAAATAAAAAAACCATGATACAATTTTGCATTATTTAAACACATTATGAAACCTATATTAAATCTTATTAAAATAACCAAAAGTGAGGGAAAAACCCAAAAATATAATCAAGTATGTAAATTTATTCAACAACAAATAATAAAATACAAGGAAATATCTTCCATGAAATAAATGGTTAAAACCAAATATAATTGATAAAAATCGTAAATCTAATAAATGATTCTATATGGATACACTTTTCATTGTAATAATATTTTTCCATATATATGTGATAATGTGAACCTTTATGTCCCTCATAAAAGTGTTATCACTTAACATGATGATAAATATATTTTATTATTACATGATATTCTATGGAAACTTACTTCCCAACTTGGGATATATCAACCTTCACTCATCCTTGGACACACTAAATCACAATAGGGAAAATTTCAACAAATTAATCTATCAATCTAAGGTAAATACTCCTAGTGAAAACCTTCATTTGGGTATCAGATTCCTTTTTCACCAACCCCACTGTCAAAAGACTACCATGGAACATCAAAGGATGTCTTCTTAATTATGAATTCCTCACCTAAGGATAAATAAATAAAAATAAACACACCAACACTTCTCCCAAGGAATCAACCAGACGATCTTGAAAAACTATCATATTCAATAAATTAATTAATCCATTACCACAAGAGATCACATTCAATTATGAGCTACAAGAATCAGAAATATAATCATTTAGGAATCAAATAATTTTTGAAAAATAATTTTTATCAAATTCCAAACATTATATATCTTAATAACAATAAAATATTTGAATTGAATGAAATTTGACAAAAAAAAATTAAATCAATAGTTATGGGACTCTACCCTTTATAAAAGTCCATTTAAAATATGCATACCCCAAATGAGTTTCAACATAAAATAACAATTTGATGAAAATAATTTAAAATATCCAACTCATTTTAAATCATTATATACTTAAAAAATGTCTACCCTATAATCATGAAAATACAAAGCCAAAAACCGTTTATTTAAAATCAACTAAAAATCAATATTTTTTTTAAAAAAAATCTATTCAGTTCAGTTCATTATATTAGAAAAGAAAAAAAAATTTTATAAAATCCAACAATGAATATTAAAAAAAAATTGTCTTCGATTATCATGGAATTAAATGGAAACAAATAAACATAATTAGAAAATCCCCTCATAGAAAATTATAATAATAATCAACAAAAAAAATAAAACTAATTATTTCAATTGAAATATTGTTATAAGTAATTTGGTATGAGATAAAAGATGTCACCTTTGAGGGTAAATGATCCCACTTAAAATAAATATTCATTATAATTGCATAACATAAACATATCCATATTTTACTATCATAAAAAACCGTATCAATGACCCGAAATTTATAAAGGTTAAATAATGTGGAAAAATAATCTAGAGAATAATAAATATGATCAATTTGGGAGAAAGGATAAAATATCAAATCAATATAGAAGGAGAAAAATGATAAAAATAAAATAAGATAGAGAGACAACTAGTGGTAGTGGAATCACATCAGCAGAAGGGTGGACTATTAGTATTTCACAACAGGGATATTGTGAGTTATATTATGATCATTTATCGTAATATTTTTTATTAAAAAATGTTCTTAAAATTATATAAAAAATCATATATTTTGGAAACCTAGGTAGGATGGATGGAAAGTAAACCTGGCATGAAAAACTATGTTCCAATCACAGACAAGGCACCTTAAATACTAAATCAACATGCATAATTTTACTTGAGTATCAAAAAATTTAACTACATGTTCTCCATCCATTCATAAATTCACAATCACAATATATATCCAAGAAAAATGTGTATCTCATGGTTTACATAACTATCTCCATGGCTTGTTCTACTCCCAAGTCTCACTAATGGATTTGTCAAGTTTATTTTATCACTCATATTGTATTTCTGTAACAATATACATTAATCACTAAAAAATTAAAATCACTTAAAAATTATTTTTTTTCTAGCTGAAAATATATTGAAATAGAAAATTTCCATGAACCATGAGAAATGAATTAAATAAAAAACCATACTAATTTTTTGGATTTCATAAACACCCAATAATACCACATATATACCTTGAAATTGGAGGATCATGTTGATGTCAATGAGGGAATGAAATTAATTAAAAAATTCCAATAATCCTATAAATTCCTCAAAAAAATGTTAAAATACAAATGAAAAACAAGTCATCAACTAACCATGAATCATATGTAAGGAAAATGATTATCAAAACCAACCCCCCAGCATTTAGAAATGAAATAAAATTGACAAAAAATTGATAAAACATTATTCAAATTAATATAATTTCACAACCAATCCATATTACTGAAATATCTAAATTAAATCCCAAAACATCACAGTCCAAAGCCAATCACTAGAAACAAGTTAGAAAACCACCATGGAAATATTGGTCATCAATAATCCCAAATGGAAAAATGAAAAATAACTATATTATGATGTAATAAAAAAATGGTTCATAATTATAGAAATATAATTAACAAAACAACATCCAAAAAGTGTAAAAAATTTATACCACCATGACATAGAAAAAAAACCAAAGTAATACATTCCTTCCTATATAATAATATCATTATAAAATATGATATGTATAGAAATTGTTATTTTCATATAATATTTTATAATATTTCCATATATATATTTTTGAGCTAGGATCTGAGACGTTGTGCGATTCTGAGCCCCAACATTACAGAAATAAATTTTATAAATATAAGGCATATATTTTATATTATGTGAATATGATTACTTAATGATAATAGAATACCAATTAAATTTACAATAAGATTATAAATATGAGACATTTTTTGAGACCATAAAATGATTTTTACCTTATGTGTTACAAAAAATGGATCAGTGCGGGGCATTATGATAAATTTTTTTGTTGGCATTAAGAACATTTGGTAAATTATGTAATTAATTCATATAAATTATTAAATGACCTCGCAGAACTATTTTTATTTAAACACTATAATGGAATGATCATTAGGGTTATCTTCATAACCCTATGATTCTTTAGGATAATATTATTCCTCATCTCATTATAAACTCCAAATTCAATGATGAAAAACATATAGATCAAGTAAGATTTACTCATTATGAATTAAAAATCTTCATTCATTTGTTGGTGAGAGAATTATTCAATGATGAATGATCCAAAGAAGGCATTACTCATTAAAATTAGGACTCTACAATAATTTATTATAATTATTGGGTCAGATCATTCTGTTTCTTGATCTGTATCAACTGTAAGACACTTCATGCCCACATGTACCAATTTCAATTATTTATTCAATTGTTTTTCACAACGGATATACATATTAGTTTTCATGGGACCTGAACACTTATTGAAATATCAAAACCATTTTCAAGTGTTTTCCTCCCATTAAGAATTCTCATTATTCCACATTAGGTACACTTGTCCATGGATCAAAATTTTCGAGTGCGGCTGAGTCTGATCGAATACCAGATTCACAGGGGGAAAATTTGAAACGAATGGATCACTGATCAAAGGATGGTTTAGTATAATATTCAGGTTATAATATATCAATTTCGTTTTCTACAATCAAATCATTGGTACACACAACATGATTGTCTTTCTAGGATCATTGTGCTTTGAGTGGGATGAGATAAAACCAATTTATATTCATATGATGGCAAAAATGACTAAAAAATGTATGATCCACAAATTACAGGTGGTATAGAGGTAAGATGTAAAGAGGAGATTCACGGTCTAAAATTTGTCGCCCAATATAATTACTTATGTAAAAAACATAAAAAAACAAAATATAAATCATAAAAACAAACAACATCTCATCATTTAGCGGTTGTGGCTAAGTTTTCATGTGTTAAAAGTATCATAGGTCATTCAGGACAACCATATGCGATGTGAATATTGTGCTAGAGAAAAATAGTTTACTCTAAGATTATAGGGGCATGTGAATGTCTAGGAACATGTTTTTTGCCTCAATACAGGGAGACTATCATTTTTATAAATACATTAAAATAGATCATTATTCGGCCGAGTGATTTTGTCAAATATTTTTTGTAATTTAATCTTCTTGATATTTTTCATTTCATTCCACACTAAATTTATTTTATATTTTAGGAAAGTACATTGTTACTATTTATTTTTCAAAAACACCATGTCCATAATGGGAAACACATAAAACATAGAGTAGAATTTGATAAACAAATAATAGTTCTTTCCTTTTGTAATGGACTATATCGATTCCCCTTGATATCATCTTTTACACATAAGACCGTGTTTTACAAAACTCACAACATAATATTATTATAATATTATTATAATTATATACTAGAATTTAGAATGGAATATATGAAATAATTTTCTCACAAATGAAACTATGAATTACACATTTATATAAAATTAATCATTTTTTATTAATTAATGAGTAATGAATGTATGCACTATTTATGAATTAAAAAATAATTTCATATTAAAATAATTTTTATGTACAACCATAATTTTATATAAATTAAATTAAGAAAACCATTATAAAAAAATTTATTTAATTAAATTTATTTATTGTATATTTAATCAATTTTTAAAAAACACATACAATATGATTTATAGCCATAAGAAAATAATGAATAAAATTTTATGAATAAAAAGATGTATTTTTCTAAACTGTATTTTACCTCCTTTTAAAGGATATCCTTTTTTAAATATAAAATTTTCCAAAAATAAATTTTCTACGTTAAAAAATAAATCACTTTTTTCAATTTGGAATATCAAAATGTTCCTTGGGTTAATTTTTAGTAATTTTCTAAGAAGTTTAATTTTTTGATTAATTGTTAAAGAAGGATGGGTTTTAATTAAAATAAATCATATAAAAACGCTGAACTATTAAATTAGTTTTTTAATTGTTATTAAAGATTCATTATATATTTTTTACATCAATTTAAACAATTTAGGTTATTGGAATAAAACCTACAATGAAATTCTATTTAAAAACATTTCAAACTTTTGATCATTTTTAATTTAAAAACCCTGCTTTATCATCCCATCTGCGGTATTAAATTTTAATCAATTTCTACCAAATTTTTTATTTGAATTTGTAACAACATATTCAATATTTTGAATCATATTTTATAATTTCCATCAAAGTCTTCATATTTTTTTAAAAATTTTTTTTAATGAAAATGACGAAAATTAATTATAGTGATAATGTGAAGAATTACCTTAATAAATAATAAAACATAATAATAAGGTCATAAATGTCCTTAAAATTTTTCCAAAGTCCACTTTATGTTTTTATATATATCATATAATTACATTATAATATTTTTTTTCATTATTAGAGCTACAATAAATGGGGAAAAATTAGGAGGAATTCACATTTAAATAAAATTACAAGAATGTCACTTCACATCCACTATAAAAATAAAAAAACACCTTCCACATATTCATTAATATAAAGACCATTAGATTGAAATAACTATAGAATAATACACTACCCTCAACCGTTAATTAATCCAATAATACAACCATATTCTTATATCCAATAAAGGGATCTCTTTTCTATAAACTAAGGGGAGTCACCCACAGAAGTGAAAACATCCTTCCATATGATCTTTTATTTTATAATAATTATACTCCCCCAAAAATATTTTTATTATAGGTTTATGTAATATAATAAATTTCCTATTTATCCTTATGCATTTTTATTATATGTTATTTACCTACATATACATACAATTCAATATAACAGGTAACGAATATATCATTCATGTGTACAACGGACTACCACCTCATGAAATGATGTAATTAATTTTTCTTTTACCAGTTCCCATGTATGTGAATTTTGATGTAAATACTATTGAAATATTATATGTATAATATTTTTTATTAATTTATTATTCTTACATTATTATAAAAATCATACCATGATGCTTTAGATTGTGTGTGAATGTGATGTCTTTGATTGTGGATAGGTGGACTACCACCTCCTCAAACCGATTGTATTCATTCACACTATACCTGATATGTATTATGAATGATTTTAGCATAGTATATTATATATAATAATTAATATTTCTACTTTAATGATTATATATATATATATATATTACTCTTTTTCTATATTATAATAAAATGAGAGCATTGATTATGTGTATGTATGACATACTATCTCTGTGGACGGTGTAATCAATTTCCTATTTCTATAATTAATAGATTCTTATAAATATCTATTTAATAAACATATATGTTATTTTAACCATGTTTTCAACATTATAACTAAAAAATAATGATCTATCTAAGAGTATCAAGATTAATATGTCAAAACATATATTAAAAATAAAGCAGTAATTTCCCGAAATGTAACATTAATATAAAGATGTTAATAAATGGGTAATATAGAGTCCAAATACAACCATATATGTAATTATATAACCAAATATTTTTCTATGGTATATAGGTAAAAAACTTATATTTATTATAAATGTGTTCTGAATGTTTATGAATAGAGATAAGATATAAGTTAAGGGTTTAGTTGTCTCACTTGTATTTTTTTGAGTCATATTCCATATTCATCACGAAATTATTTTTTCTGGTGTATATAGTGACCATTATTGTTTTATATGATTCTTATTTCTAAATCAATATATATTTACATATCCATTTTATAAACTTTCATTCATTATGTTTATTGTTCAATAGTTACCATATCGGTAAAGTAATTTATCTCAATTTTCATTCATTGATATACATGCAACATTAGGAACCTAAATTTATCAATGAAATATATATAGTTAAATTTGAAATGTTATATCATGAATATACTTATTTTTATCATATTTTATGATTAATTTAATTTTATTCTTTCATGGGGATTAATATTTATTGTTACTTATTTGTAAATTTTTATTGTTGTAACCCCATCGTTTATGGGGATTGTTTATAATTATGTGTCCATCGTAGAAATATTATACTCCATATCATAAAAACACTCTGGAATTTTTATATTCATATGTTTATTCATGTTATATCCATGTAATTATACCACTATTCTACTATTTTGTACATAATATAAATTATAAAATGTTCTGATGGAAATCTGAAATTGTTTCTCTTTTTAGTCAAGAATATATGTTCATTCAAAACACAGTTTTCTTAATAAAATTAAATTTTTTAAAACATAAAATTATTTTAAATGATTATAAATTATTTGTTCATATTTATTCAAAAAGTCATATTCTAATAAAATTATTTCAATAATTTAGATCATTATTTATATGTTTTTAAATTTCTTTTATAGAAAATAGTTTTCCAGATTATTTTAATCCTTCTTTTAATGTTTCAAAATTATTTTTGATTAAAATGATTTTAAAATGTTTTCAATAATTAATTATGATTTTTCACAGTGTTTTACGATAAATAAATTTTAAATAAATTTTAAATATTCTTTTATATGTTTCAATGCTATTATAAATAAATTGTTTTTCAGAATGAATTTTCTTTTACAAATAATATTTTCAAATAATAATAAATATTTTCTTAAAGTAATTTTTTAAATGAAATTTTAAATATTTATTTACAAGAGAAGTTTTTATAAAAAAATTTTTTGTAAATTAATTTATAATAATGGTTATTTTCCAAATTAAATGTTCTATGTGATATTTTAAAAACCTTTTCCATGTAATATAAAATACATTGATTTAGTTTATGATATTGAGGGGATATGATCCTTGAATACAATTAAATTATTTTTATTAAATGGTATATGTTTGTTGGAATAATTTTTATGAAACATGTTTCTATTCAAATATTTATATGAGTTTGAAAACTACATCTTTTCAAAAGTTAGGATATTTTGAAATTATTAATAAAAAATATCTTTTCCATAAGCTATTATATGATGAAACATTACAGATATCCATTTAATTTAATGGTTAATTATATGATGTACATTTGGTAATATATTATTAGATGCATGTATGATTTCACTGTTTGATGGGTGGGAACTTTATCTCCCTCCAATTAATTGGGAAGCTATAAATATTTTATGATCCCAATGGGTACAAGAGAGGTAATTCCAATCCAAAAACTATATGGGGGCACAATAGGGAATCCCAAGCATGAACCAAGAGTGTACATTGGAGGGCATCCCAAACATTAAACAAGAGGGTACACGAGTGGGCATACCAAGTCAGAAAAAAGGGGGTTTATGGGAGGTAATCCAAAAACATAAACAAGAGGGTACATGGTAGGGAGTCATAACACCTAAAGGAGATGGTACTCAAGATAGAATCCCAAGATCAAAATAATAAGGTACATGAGAGAGAAACTAAATCACAAGATAAGAGGTTACATGGGAGAGAATGGAAATTGTGAAACATGTACATGAGTTACTAGCACATGCATTATATTAAAAAATGATCTATGTTCTTATCCATCATATATTATTTCATATACTTATGAGTATTCCACAATTCGATCTCTTATTCCAATATTATGGTCTCACAGATTAATCTCTTGAATCCCTTATAATTTTTGTCTCATGAAATTCCAATCCTTATTCCATGAATCTTTATTATGATTTTGAGTTGTATGGTATTATATTATAAGGTTATAACAATGTTATCATACCCTTATGTTTAGGTTATTCTTATATAACTCCATTGTTTACCCTTAAATAACATATTAGCTCATCACATTCTTTTTTTTTTATTTTCATAGGTTATGAATAAATGTTTGATATAGGGGAGCTAAATGAGGAGGATTTTAAGTGAAAATTTTGATCATATTTCACCATTAAAAAATATTATGTTTCCATGTTACCAAAAACACTAAACTATATCCATCCATAAGATTGTATTTTTGTAATGTACGGAATATTATCCTAAAACGAAGTAATATCCATTTATGTTAATCTAGATTTACTACAGATTTTATCAATATAATTTTCAATTAATCCATTAGAAAATAGGTTGAGAAAACATTAGTGATATACATAGTAATATTTAAAATGATTTTATTGGTATTTCTCTAATGATAAACCTATGCTATAATGATTAAAATGTTGGTGCCATGATTTATGAAACTTATAAGTAATTTATCATGATTATGTGGTTTTATTTTATGATGAGTGTCGCTCACAATATGATTTCGGCTCATAGTAAATAATCGGAACATAAGGAAACTGGGTTAACATAGAGTTATTAATATGTTAAATGCATGGGAATTTTAAAAATTGATGGCTTATGTGTAAATCTAATGAAGAGAAATAGCAATGTGGTATGACTATTGGTTAGATTATTGATGATAAGCAGACCTCAATTGAAATTTCAGTTTAATAGGATGCTCAAACTTTATTATCTACAACAAACATAAGAAGTTTGGTAAGATTTACGTTGAGGAACCATAATACATAATTCATATTTCATATTCTAGGAAAGAAATATTACGTTATAGCATTTCGAGGTATGAATAATGGTTTAATAATAAAATAGGATGATTGAAGTGTATATGTTTTTGGAAATCAAATATAATTTTTTACGAGTCTTGAAGTATATAATGACTATTTATAAATGTTTTTCTTTACATATTTTCTAGAACTTATTATATGATAAAGGTGAAAATAAAAATTTAATTACTATATAGGTGAAATTAATGGAAGGTGACCCTTAAAGTTGTTCATGGGATAATAATGTGTAATTTTATATAGATAAAATGATTACGATATAGATAATGAAAATACGACTGTATTTAGAACCTGAGAAATGATAATGTATTTGTTGAAAAAAATGAATATGACATCCTGTATAGATTTTGAAACCAGTTGGATTTAAGGAATATATCCAATAATATTTTGAATACGTAATAATCATGTATTACAAAAGGATTTATGGTATTTATGGTTATTACCGTTGTTTATGAAAATATAATATGAGAGTGTTCATATGTTTGGAATGTAATAACCAGGAGCTACTTTATGATATGTGGGTAATAATTGAGATGATTATATGGATACTATCTATTTAATGTTGATATTTTTCATCTCTTGGATGAGTTATTGGGTTAACAATTTATTGAATGGTTTTGGTTAAAGTTGGAGGATGTTTTAGAGATTAAATTATTATCCCTCCATATGAGTATTTATACATATCTGATAACTTGTGAAAAACACTTATTTTATTATAAATAACGATATACTGAAGGAATTATCATCCTATATATGGATCTTATGATCCATTAGTGAGTCAAGGATGTAAATTCCATCATTAATTTTTTTTATTATGCGTTGAAGTGGATATTGATTAAGATAAAAAATGAGTATGATTGTTAATATTAAATGGAAGTAAAATTAATTACATTCCCCTATGATATTTCATAATAAAATAATTCCTAATATATATAAAAGGTTTATTGAAAACAGATTAACTTAATATATCTATTTCCATGGATTTGATGGCCTCATAAATCATCATAAATTTATGGTCTTAAGGACCATAACATTCCACTGATCATCGAATTACTGAAGATCAATGATCTTTATCACCCTATATAATTATTAATTATTTTCATCCAGGTACAATAATCACTACCAACATCTTTTCTCCAATGTGGAATCCTTGTTAAAGGTTATACATGGTAACTACTATGGTTCCAACATTACATTTTTAATGCAAGTTATAGTTTTGATTTTTATAATGTGGGTTTCAACAGAAGAACATTCATGTACTAAAGCATTGATATCCCAGAAAAATTTCAAAGGAGAAATAAATATTAAAGGGAGTATAATGTAATACACTTATATTTTGTGAAAAAAAATTGAATTTTGAAAACCCACATAAACATATCTAAGTAATATTATTTTAATCAATTCTATATTAAAATTGGATATAAAAAATTTCATGATTTTGAACATTTTTACATTAAAATACTACATTGAATTTTGGAAAAATACATTAAGTTAAAATTAAATTCTTCCATATAAATATTATAATTTATTAAAATAGATTCTATATTTTTAATAATACTATTTTTTACTGTCTCATATATTCCACATAGATTTTGATAAAAACATATTAATGAAAGTGATTAAAATAAATTACAACAACTAAATGAATAATTAGATTAACAATGTAGTAAAAATTAATCATATGATCAAAAATGACCATGAACCATATCTGAAATCCCCTTAATATTCATATATAGATCATGTACACCATTTTTTCATATTTTGAAAATTATTGGAGGCATGCGAAATGTTGAAAACCTGGGAGGAATTCATTGTAACAATTTTTTATTGGAATGACACACCTCCTCTAATATAAAAATGAAATGACTCATACCACTTATATAAATCTAAAAACTAATTTTTAATGCTAAAAGAGACCCCAATAACCTAATATTTTTATACATTAATCCTATATTTCTTCTTTTTGGATTAAATCCAATCAAATAAGTTGTTTGTTGAATACAAAGAGGAGTTACTCAAAGAAGAGGTATCATCCTCCCAGAAGCTCATTTGTTCAATTTTCATTTTCCACCCACTCAAATGTTTATATTCCAAAATTATATAATAAAAAAATATCATAAATATTATTTTCTTTTTATCATATGGTCTATACCTACACATAAACATACCTCAATATCATGGGTAATGAACGTATCATTCGTCTGTACAAAAGACTACCACCTCATGAAATGATTTGGTTTGTTTTCCCTTTAACAACTCTCATCGGTGGACATTTTGATTGACATACAATTAATACATGATATATATAATATTTATGATTTCTTTATATATTTTTAATTAATATTTAAACATATCTTCATTCTTCCCATTTTCTGTATGTATGATAAAATCATTTGTGGATGTATGGACTACTACCACTTAAAAGTGATGGCATCCATTCACAATTTATAGGGAATGTATTAAGTATGGTTTCAGTGATATTATATGATATATAAGACATTGTAATAATAAATTAATGATAATATATATATAAATATTTTATGTACATTTTTTAGAACAATAAGAAAACATAAATAACATTTAAATGTACATATTACCGACTGTATCCATGAACGATGTATTCCATTCCATATTTATGTCATTAAATGATTATTAGAAATATTTATATAATTAATACATATTATATTTCTTTCATTTTTTCAACCTATAAATAATTAAATAATTATTTTTTATTAGGATCAAAAATTACAATTGAACACATATATGAAAAAAGAGGATAATAACTAAAACATACAATTAACAAGGAGTTGTTAATAAATTGTCAATATAGAGTAAAAAAACAAAATAATGTATTAAATATAATAATATCATCATTTTTAATATTTTTAACAACTTAAAATTTATTATAGAGGATTTTTCAATGTGTAAAAAGTATGATAAGACATAAGTTAATATTTTTTTCATCTCACTTTTATTTCTGTGAGACTTGTGCCTTTTCTAACCACTCATTTCCTTGGTGGGTTGTATACAATGGACATGAATTAATCATATTTTTTGTAAAATTTAAATTTTTATCCAAATATCCATTACTATTATAATTTCATGGTTATTATGGTACAGAAATACCAAATCATTAATGTAATTTTGTCTCAATTTTCATTCTTGGAGATACATGTGATGTTATCCACCTAAATTATATTATGAGATGTATATAAATCCCTTTGATATTTTTAACCATTATTTTAATTATTTTCATAATATTTTATGTTTCATGTATTATATTATATCATGGAAATTATTATATAATGTTACAAAAGATGTAAGTGTTTATTTCTATAATCACATCACTTATTAGGATTGTTTAGGATTATGCATCGATTGAATAAATATTATAATATATATCATAATATTTCTTATGATATTTTTTCTACAATTTTTATTCATGATATATCTATGTAATAGTACCATTTTTCACTCTTTAGTACTTATGATAATTTTTATTTTTTTAAAAACATAACTTTGATTCTCATTTCAGTCATAATGTTTTTTTATTTCAACATCATGTTTTCTAAATAATTTCTCATAAATGATTTTGGTTTAAATTTTTATTTAATTGAATTACAATGCTTCATTTATATTTTTTCAAAAATTTATTTCCAAATAACTAAAAGTAAATTATTTCAAGTTTTCATTATTGATTTGAAAATCTATATTTTATAAAAAAAAATTTCAAAATGATTTGTAGACATTTAAAAAAAATTAAATTTATAAACCAAAAATATGTTGTCAAATTGATTCCATGATTTATTTGTTATATTATAAGGATTATTCAATGAAAAAGTTTTTTAAAATATTTTCAAGCTTCCATTTTCGGGTTTCAGTGTTATTTTAATGGAAAAGTATTTTCAAAATGGGTTATGCTTAAAAATAGTATCTTTCAAAGATGAAATGATATTTTCCTAAATAAATGATTAAAATGTAATAGTAATTCATTCATTATAATCAATTTATTTTTTAAATTGATTTATGTAATGGATTTTCATATGACTTATATTTTCCATAAGAATTGTTCCATGTGATCTTTTGAAATATTTCTCTATATATATTAATATACTTTGTTATATTTTATGATTTACTGGAGATAAGATCTTATAATACCATTCATATTCGTTTTTGAATGGTTTATGTTTTGATGGGCTGAGGATTATGAAACCATTTTCTCTTCCACATGTTATATTCTTTTGCAACCCCCTTCTTATCAGGTTTTTGATTTCATGAAATGATTATAAAACATGCCTCTTTTTTATAGGGTATGATATGATGATGCCTTAATGATTCGAATTTAATTTCATGTGTAATGAAATGATGATTGTTTTGTTATCTTATAGAAAATAAAATAACCATTTCATTATATGGTGTGTGCTATCTTTATATCCCTCTAATGAATTAGTTAATGGTAAACGATTTACGATATCAAGGGTTACACAGGAAGAAATCCCATGAACAAAAGAAAAGTGAATCCTAATACAAAAAAAAGAGAGTACACTAGATGAGATCCCAATCCCAAAAATAGAGGGTCCGAGAGAGGTCATCTTCATCCCAAAAATAGTGTGTACATTGTAGGGAATCCCATGTTCAGAAAAAGATGGTAAATGGGAGGTAATACCACACATGAAACAAGAGGGTACATGGGAGTACATCCAATGCTCGAAACATGAGTGTCTATAGGACTACATCCAAAGCCTAAAAAAGTGGTTACATGGGAGGTAATATGAAGCATAAAGTAATAGGGTTCGTTGGAGGGCATCCTAATCTCAAAGAAGGAAGATAAGTTGTTATCCCTATCATAATATTTTATGGTGGCCTGAGTAGATAGAATTGAAATAATATTTTATATACTTATGTGTATACCAAAATTTCTTCTATGATTCTTTTTTATCTCATGGATCGTGCTCTTGGTTCCATTTTTATTCATGTGTCATGAACTACCAATATTTATTCCATGACAATTTATTGTGATCTTTGATATACAAGCTATGATATTATATTATTTTTGTCATGTTCTCATACACTTCGGTTTATGTTATGAATATATATCAATCTTGGTTACCCTTAATAAGAATATAGTATCATCGCTTTCATTTGGTTCTTTTCCCTAGGTTATGATGAAAGGTTTTATGGAGTTCTAAAATTGGAAGATCATTATGGTATATGTTGACGATCTTTCTGCAAGTTAGGTGACCATGTTTCCATGTTTCCAATGACATAAAACTATTATAGAACTCATGAAAATAAATTTTAATGAGATGAATATATATCTAAAATAATGTAATATACATGTATGTTATGCCCGATTCTGTATAAGGAATGTTAGGAAACAGATTTTTTTGGAAACACCATGTATCCCTCCTACACATCATATATGGAGACCTGGGTAGAAACCCCTATATAGAATGTGTCCTATAGAGAAGATGTAGTGGGACCAAATGTTGTGTGTGACCCCTAACAAATCATGTAATCATCCATCCCTTTTAAGAAAATATCATCCTCATGTATCTCTTTTATATGGACATTGATATTGTCCCTCGAGTAGCCAATCAAGAGTGCTTTTATAATAAGATCATATTGGTGGCATCCATATTGTCTTTTGAGAAACAATGTGAGATGTTCATTGTAATACTATTCTTTTGTAGATTCTCAAGGATGGAAATAATCAGGATGGATCGCCAGGGGATTTTTAGTGGCACACTCTAGTTTGGAATTGAATGGGTCATGTACCACGATATAGAGTTTCACACACTGACAGGGTAGTTCATGGTTCCTATATATATTCTTATAATTAATAAATTCAATTAATATTGGGAATGGGGCCTCTACATATCCACTGAGTGGTTACCTCATATAGAGTAAGGGCATATATCCTCAACATCAAGTGTGATGCACTCCTTCTAGGTCACACAAGGGTCATATTTCTCATATATGAGTGTAACCATACAGTTTTATATAGTCATTGTTTCTATACTATTAGAGTTTAACCCTCCATCATGGATGTGAATGGTTACCTGAATATTCACATTAGTGGCACCCACATCATAGGAAACTTCATAAGTAATCTAGATATCAACAATGTGTCACCATATTTCTATACCTGGTCATTGGTCCTCTATTTGTTGTTTTTACCGTCGATTATGTGAAATTGTTTATAATATTGACATGACTTGAATGTATCTCCAGATAGACACACAAGATATTGGGAATTGAAAATGTACCTTAAGAACTGATGAAACTGTTTTATGGTTTGGGATGTGAGATGAATACCCCCTTATCTCTTATTGGGTTTTTTTATGAGTATAAATATATAAATTAATACATTTGCATAAATTTTGTTTGATTTTATTTACTCCCTCTCATTAGGTTTATATTTCTGTTGTCTATCTATTATTTTCTTGTCACAAACTACTCCCACTTAAGCTTTTGTGTAATCCTTATTGGTTTTAAATACTCACCCCTTCACGGTATTTTACCTTATGTGTCATGTCATATGAAAATGTTCAATTGGTTGTATGAGACTATGGAGAATTTTAGTGATACCTAGTGTATTGGATAGCATGCAGTGGTCTAAGCATGGATGTTAGAATCATGGATAACACTGTACATTCCTATTCCATTTTTTCATATTGGGACATCATTTTGGTTAGGCATCTATTATTACTAATTAATTTTCAGTTTACATTTTTTACTCTTGTACTCCAAATATTTTTTCCAAAAAATGGTTATTTTTTATATATTTCATATTCATTTCTTTTCATCCTATACACATAATTTTTAATATGGTATGGTGTGTGTAAAGTTGTATTAAGAAATGGAAACCCATGTTAGTAATGTTTTTCAGTGCATGCCTCCAACCCATGGCCTATAGAGGTGGGCTTGTTGTAGTTTCCATATTGAGCCCAGTTGTGCAGGGTCCTAACAGATTGGATTCAATAATTGTTTGATACTTGGGATTATATTTGGATTACAAACATATGGATGATTTTTATGTGATATAATGAAAAACTATAAATTAGTTTGATTTCATATTTCATGTTAGTGAATCTAGTGTGGGTTCAGAGACCAATGTATCCATACACAATGGCCATGACAACATTCTTGTCAACTCAGAATACCATGAAAATGGTTATAGATATAAATGGAACTTTCATAATATTGTATTATGACGCTGACTGTACATTTTATTAACTCCCCATTATTTATATATTTCTCATCAAATTGCAGCTTGTCTGGATTAAATTTTCTGGAATTCTCTATGTTAACAACCGACCATGTTACTAGTTCTGGATCATTATGATTATTAGATGATTGGTGAGGCCTCATTTCTGGTTTGTTCCTATGAGATAATTCAATGTGGTGTAAAAGCATAAAAACCCCCCACACATAGAGTTTTTGAACATACGAGAAGGAAATGCTGGGGATACACATAGTATTTGTTCACTCTATGAGTTCAAGTTCAAAAGGACCACTTTGTTATATGGAGACCCATACCCTCATGATGTGGAGGATTCTCTAGACAAGGTAGTTCACTTTCTCAAGAGTATATGGACACCATTGTACGATGTGGTTATTCTAGAAACTACCATTTTCTTGGAATTAGTTGACTGCTGGGGGAGGATTGATAACCA
This sequence comes from Viscum album, assembly GCA_963277665.1. Lineage (NCBI taxonomy): Eukaryota > Viridiplantae > Streptophyta > Magnoliopsida > Santalales > Viscaceae > Viscum > Viscum album. Next base: position 295,325,402 of record OY728137.1, on the reverse strand, counting down.
TATGTAGGATGTGTTGAATCTCCCATGGGCTGACAACTAGATTTTGTTCCATGAGGTGTAATATTGATCCATTTTGTGCTCTATTAGGATTCATGTAATATTTTGTAAGTATTATGGAGGGATTTTAGTGGATAAATATTGTGCAAGGTTAATAGAACATACATAGTACTCCCTTAAACTGATCAAGGATGAAAAATTATTAGAGTATATGATTGAGTATGGGATCTGTAAAGATATTCGTGAAAGTGTAGTGTCCTTATGCATTAACACTAATTCTAGGGAGTTTGAGTTCATACTAGTGTGACCGAGATTCCTTTCAAAAGGATGTAAGGAAACAATAGCTATAAGTGGAAATCAAAGGGATGAGTCATCTTCCAAATCACACTGATCACTGTATGTGTGATATAATCACTTGATACTTTCCCAATAATAGGATTTGGCATGTTTTGAGTGATATAACATAGGAAAAATGGAGGTTAGAGAGGAGAAACATTGTTTTTATAAAGGTATATATCACCTAGAAAATATATTCTCAATTATTTAAGATGAGGAGTGTAGTATGATAGTGGATGGACCTCTATGGTAGAGGGAGTTCCAAGATCATTGACATCCCATTTTAGACCAAGGTGGCCCTTATGGAGGTGATGCTAGATGAGGACCATATAGTTCTCATGGAGTAAGGAAAATGTGTGGTGGAATATACTATGATATCCTTCTCCCACCACAACTTGTTGTCCCACATCAGGCTTTGGTAGTTTCTAGTCCGGGATGAAGGGAACTGTAGGATATGGTGGAATATGACCTAGTTATGAAGGGGTGATTTATAGGTATCATATGTTTTAATTATACAGTTACATTGGTATTTTTAAACATATGGGGTAGTCAATAATTAATATATTTACTACATTTATGAGATCTAGAGCTCTTAGTACATACATAATCTAAGTATTGTTGTCTTATGCTAACTACATGGTACACTTATTATGTATATTTTATCTTCTCACTATGAGAGATATTTCATAGTGGAGAATGATTGATGTGGGACCATTTGGTTATACTGATGGAACTTTATGATGTTTTTTTGGGTATGGATTGGTTGACTATAGATCAATACATAATTGAATGTCATTGAAGATGATCCAAATGCCTTCACCCTAAGGGGATGTGATTCCTCTTTTTAGGTGAGAGAGATCTGATAGTAGGACTAGTGTGCTCTGCAAGTAGGAGGCTGCATCCCATCACCCATCAGTTGGAGATTATGTTCCTTGGTGAAGAAATATCTCTATAAATATTGATTCTTTCAGTTATTTAATTTTATATGGTTGTATTATTTGAATACACTCAAATAATACATGTGAGGAAAGAGATGAATCTTTTATCCAAATCCATCAGGGGACCACTCTAGTATCTTCTACAACCTGTTGGATGGCCCCTACTAAGCTCTAGAAGTAACATTGGTAGTAGGATGTAATTTATGAGATGTTTTTTATCAGGAACAATTATCCCTTTTGAATATACTATGTTGTTTATTAAAATTAGTGTTTTTTGATATTGTGGAATTTCATTAAATATCATCTTCGTAACTAGTCCACAATAAATAATAGTGCAACTTTGAAATGTTTGATGATAAATTTTAACTATTGTGAGGCATAAGATTGTTATCTATGATCAATCACAAGTTCAGCTACCACTAGTAGAAATTTTGAAAGGGTGATATTCTGAAGATGGAATTATAATGTTACTATGGACACTATGTGTTCTTGGGAATGCTCTTTGGTGTGATGAATCCCCACTCCTTGTTTGTCGATTTGATGAACTGCAGATTCCATCCAAACCTAGATAGGTTTTTAGTTTTAATCATTAAATAAATAATCATATACTGTCTATTAGAGGGGAAAATTCATATAAATTGAGGGTGGTCATATATTTTATCCTAGATCACAATATTTATGTTAATACCTTCCTGATATATTTTTAATAACTAAATTTATCTTCATTAATAATAACATTTATCATCAGGGATTAGATTTTTACGCTGTGATGGTCAATGGAATGCTTTCATAGGATCCATCAATGTGGATGTTAGAGGTGCATAATTCTCTAGTCATGGTCGGAGACCGATGGTGAATTTTTGATGAATATTCTATAATTGATAAACAGTTAATAATTCTGAGGAGGAATGTGTAACTATTTTCATTGAGTGATAAATTCTATATGGACTTAGAAGAGTTTAGTCTTAGGATGTCGAGTGATCCTATTTTGGGAATACCGAAGAAGGGTGTGGTGTCCATATTATATTATGATTCCTCAGTAGATGGGATCTTTTGCATGTTGATGTAAAGAATGGATGATATAACATATGGGTCAAAGACATTGATAATCCATGAGAATAATGAAGAAACTCACAACCTAGTGATGGTATCCTAAATCATAACCACAAGGATTCCAAGGAACTATCTTATGGGACAACAATTTTTTTTTACTCTGACCATCATAGTCACATATATATTTTCCAGAGTAGAATAATAAACCTGATATAAAGACTCTAGTAATAGTTCCTATATCATAATGAATTTTTGATAGTCTATAATATAGGTATGTGATACATGGTTATATAATCCCTTATTAGGAATCTTAGGTTCGTTTTGATTCTGTAGGTGTCTTAGTAGTTAAATTCCTTATATATGAACTTGGTTGAGTGGGGGGGGGTACATATTTTCTTTAGTAGATCATACTGATTCCACCGATCCTTCATCATGTGGGAGATTCTAGTGAAGTATTTAATTACTAGATATCATTATGAGATTCACCATATGGATTTTATGAAGGAAAGCATCATGTCATATTATTTCAGGTATGGATGGTGGTCCTAGTTATAATATGGGTGGATGTGATGAGAGAATTCACCATATCTGTTTTAGAATTACATCTTAGTGTAGAGAAGATTTATATAAAACATTTTTGACATGTTTTTTTGGATTGAATGAGACAAATTATGGATGAGTTCATCTATCGATGACACCCCTATCAGCATGTGAAGGATGTGAACTAGGTTTTGGATTTTGTTGTCACTTGAAATCATAGAGTGGGAAAGTGATTGAATATAAATGAACATAGTGAGCAGGATTCTATGGATAGTGAAGGGTAAAAATGACATCTAGGTGATACTCGACTGACTCATTAAGTTATAAAAAATCATTTTAATCTTGGAGACAATTTTCATTGAGTAATTTTTAATAGATTATAAAAAGGAGATTGTTCACCTTCTTGGGGTCCCTTCGACTACTATATCTAATCATGATGTGTAATACACATGAATGTTTTAGAGAGGTATATAAAAGGTATTTGGGACACATATGGAGATTATTATGTCCTTTCGCCACCAAAAAATGAGATGACTGAGAACACAATCTAGGTGTTTGAGGATATTCTAATGGATAGAATGTTGGACTAAATCATGATGTGGGATGATCACTATTCCATGGTATAATTTTCATACAATAATATCAAATACTCAAATATAGGCATATCAAAATTGGAGGCTCTGTACAAGAGACACTATAGGTCACCCATGTGCTGGACATATAGCAGTGAGGTGTCTCTTGTTGGTCCCAATATTTTGAAGGTGACAACAGAGAAGATTCAGTTCATCCCTGAGTAGATGAAAATAACCTCACGTAGGAATATATCTTATGCATACCAATGTTGTATTTCATTAGAGTTCGAAAAGGGTGACCTTGTTTTATTAATTGAATTGCCATGAATTTGATTATGAAGATTATTTGGGGGATTCATATTATCCTTGAAGTTCATCTGGATATACAAGATATTGAAAAGGGTTGTATTGGTCACTTACTACCTCACCCTACACCCTTTATTTAGGTGTAGAACATATTCTATGTGTCAAAGATGAAGAGATACATGAATGTTCCCACTCAAGTTATTGCCTGTGTTGAATCACGCATCAAGGATAGATCCAAATTCATTGAGTACAAAGTGGGGATACTGGATTGGAATGAGATTAAACTTCATAGAATGTAAAGTCCATTAATTCGTGTCCTATAGTGGAAAATGAATGTGTATGAAATCCTTTATGAGTGGGAGATTCAGATGATGGCTCAATATCAATAACTTTTTTTGATTAGTTATAAATTTTCATTGTTAAAAATCGTGATGTAATGAATGATAATGACGCCCTATTTTCACATTGTAGGACTTTAGAATATTTCTAAATATATTATTGGAGTTATTCGCTAAGATGAAAGGTGACTCTATGGCCCTATGTGTCTGGAATTAGTTTTTTAATAATAATTTAGATATTTAGTATTAATCATTCAAAATATCATAAATAGAATTTGATAACTGTTAAACAAAATCTAGACTCGAGAATATCATACTACTGTTGAGATCAGAATGTGACAGTTGCCATATCTTTGACTTAAAATGGATCTTTATGGGGAGTATATATGATAAGGTAGTTGATGATATATTCATATGGGCAATTAAATAATTTTTTTAATTAAAATTTATATTTAACTAACATAAATACATATATTTAAACACAGTCATTCCAGGATCCCCAAGGATAGCGACATAACATTGGGATTTTTAAGGAGTGTCTTCTTTATCCTCTCATTGAAAAATAAAAATTAGACAATGATGAACATATGGATCCAATAATATTGACAAGAAACATACACAATGACTTCATTCATACATTGTGGAGGTTTTTACTTAGTTAATAATGATCCATACAATATAGGACCCGTCAATTTGAGGATTCATCCATAATTTAATAATCATTTTGACCAAGTTTAAACTATATATTTATCTATGTAAATTGTATGACATTTCTTGCACCAGAGAACATGTTTAAATTATTCATTCAATTGATTATCAACATTGAAATCATTTATTGAAATAATTATCCATAAACTCATGGATAACAATCATCCACAATCATTGGGTTCATTTATCTAATTGACTCTCACCATTCTTCATCAATGGGATATGAGGACATGGATCAATGTTTTTGCACGAGACTGAGTCAAAATAGACCACCAAATTCATAAAGGGATAATTTTAAACAAAAATATTACAAATAAATGGATGGATTGAGATTTTTTTTTGAAAAGATTTGTTTTTTTATATGTAGTCAAAATTGTGATATGCATGACATGAGAGATATGAAATTTTCATCAATCTATGATGAGGCAATCAAAAAACCAATTTACTTCCACCGATGGAATATAAATGTGGAATGGAGAAAAGGTCCATAAATTCAAGTGTAGTATTGATGTGAGATCCATGGTGAATGAGTGGAATCTATAAATTTCACACACATATATATATTATATAAAAATAATTAAACATAAGAACTCCGTAGTTCGGAAGAGAACATAACATGTTTACAATTGCCTTTTGTGACAAGGTTTTTAGGCATGAGAATATTAATAAACCATGTGGAACCCCCATAATCCATGTGATACTTGTTATATTGACACGACATTTACACTGGGAGTACAAGGGAATAGGCTAGATCATGGACATTCCATGTCACCCATAATGTAGATAGATGCACCTTTCCACGAACATAACCATTGTGCACGAGTTGGAACACAAGTGGCATGGACATGCCATGTTGTCCCCCAAAAATCTATGTATGGATACATGAGTAGTGATCCATGTAAATAATTTAAAAAAATCCATGCGATGCAGTAGACCAACATGTTGGGTTCTCCCCCTACACGATGTGTACCCATTATTCCCTTTTGACGAAACATCAAGCCCTATTATCTCTTTCATTTGGACATTGATTTTGGACTAAATATGGACTATCCAATGTGTTATTCCATATAGAACACTATGGTGGTATCCATAGTTGATTCTATGATAAAATTTGATGTTTTATGAGTGGTAGGCTTCTATAAGAGATAGTGGATATTAGTATGGATTATGTTGGATCAATTAGGGACTTATAGTTTATACTTCTAGATGGGATTGTAATGGGTCCTATAATATTCTATAGAGCAGATCCCTTATATATTGAGATAATGGGTCCGGTATCTACTAAAGAATTGGAACCCTTTTAATGTGACATGGTATGCTCATCTACCTTCCCACTGACTAGCAATCTTTAGCAGAGTTTGGGAAAGTGTCCTCAAATAAGAGAGTGGAACCGTTCTACTAGGTTGGACATGCGTCCTCAATCTATTATCATAGTGGTAACCTCTTATTGTATTGATGTATGGGACCTTCAATAATATATTGGAACCATCCAGTTGGGATGGGTATGGGTCCCCTAATGCCAATATGAGTGGAACCCTTCTTTAGTACAAGGAATGAGTCCTATAGCTATATACATAGTGGAGACATCCTATTATACAAGTAAATTGTTCCTCTACATAGAGATTTTCCCCTTGAGAGAGTTGAAATGGTGAGTTCGGCCTGGTGTTGGATTCCTCTTTAGAATGACGTGTCAGACACTGGGTATTGCTAATTGACTTTGGGGACAAATGGCACTCTTTCTTGTGATGGACATTGATATCCAGATCCCATTTACCTTCTAATTATGTTTTCAATGAATTGATAATATTTATATAAAACAAATTTTTTGAATATATTAACTCTACCACATTGGGTGGATCATTCTACTATAAATATATTCATATCATGTCTCTTAATACACACACTTCTTCTATTGGGGAATCCTACTGGGTTTTTATAAAATGACCTCTCCATGAGATTTTCCCACAAGTTTCATGTCATATGAAGCCGATATACAAGTTAGAGGTTACTATAGAAGATCTTAAAGACACCTAGTGTATTTTATAATGTACAATGTTTGAAGCTTGGGGGTCAGTATCTATGTTATCACTTTTTTTTTAATATAATATTTTCATGTTGGGAACTCTTTCTAGTTGGGCATGAATTTTTCCCATTATATTATAGTTTACATTTTCATACTCTTTTACATGATAGAATTTTTTGTATGAATAAAAATATTATAGATATTGAATCTTTTATTTTTTATTCATATACAATTGTTCATTGAGATGGATGGGTGTGCGAATAAATATAATTTAGTCCTTGGCCTCCCATGATAGATATGGCTTATGAAAAATGGGGGCATCCTCTGAACTATGTGGGTGGGAAGGTGTTCATTGTGGTACATGCATTGTTTCATCATTATGTGACACTTTATTAATCTTTCATTTGTGGGTGACCACATAGAAATTGAAAAAAATTTAATCCTATGGTAATTCAGAACAAAACACAGCCTGATAGAATTAAAAAACTATAAGAAAATAACGACACCCAAAGAATCTTTTCATTCACCCTTGGTCCTTCCCATATCCGATATTTCAACCAAGTCCTATACATAGTCTACACCACATAATTGAGAATAAATATCAAAATGAAATTTTGTGTGAAATAATCCTGAAAGAAAACATTGTATATAGTGGGGAACTAAATAAGAACACATGATACACTTGTCTAAAGTCTCTTTATTCCGAAACTATTATATACTCTTTGAGAAAAAAATCCAAAAATGATCTACAACCCATAAGTGTAATAATAAAGAACCTCAATGAAGCACTAAATTGTTGACACTCACAACCTCAACCATCATATGATTACTCACAATGAAGACCCCATGAAAAAGTTATCCTCACTAATCCAACAATTATGTCAAGGCTCACATGACTGGTCCATTGGTTAATGTAATATCCCGATGAAATGGTAATGAAACACTCCCCTAGATAAAACCAAATCACATATCTCTGAGAAGAAAATCAAACTAACTTTTCCATTTTGAAAAAATGAATTATTAGTAAATAGATAATGTAATAATTATAAAAAAACCCTAATTTTATACTAGATACTTCTTGGAGACGGGCGGTGGGGGTAAGAATGAATCAAATTTACTAACCTCAAACATGGTCACTCCTAGAGCCACATCTTCAAAATAACACTATGATATCATAAAACATATAAGGGACATAATAATACTGCATAATCAAAATCTAATCAGTTTAAAAAAATATATTTTATTCAACCCAATGAAACATTAAAATTCGACATTCCATTTTTAAAATATCAAATGGAAATAACATTAAAAACTCAACCTCATTTCCTCTATTGAATCGGTTAATATTTGAAATTGCCCCAAAATTATTTCATGACAACAGTTAGTTTTTTAATACAAAAAACTATTCCATATTTAAAAATAAATTCAAATTAAAAATAATTTTTATACCACACACCCTTTTAATATAAACTCACAAAATTTAAAATACCAATCAAGGCACAGAATACTATTTTGATATCATCAGAATCCATTAATTCATGAAACCTATCTTTAATGTTCTATTTTAAATTTAATTAATAAATTAATCACTTATAAATTATTTTCCAAATTCATAATGATATAATCTTTTTCAAAACACATATTGAATCCAAAATATATTTAAAAAAAATCCTAAAGAAATTACATGAAAACCATAAACACATTTCTTCGAAAATTAATTTATTTTGAAAAAAAATATCAATTTTAAGACACGTCCTTAATTAGAGAAATGGAGTAATAAAGAAAGAATAAAAGTAAATCCAACTACAAAATCATATGAATGGAATATCCATGAATAATATCTCACTTACCTCCCATAGACTAATCAGTTCAAAGGTTAAATATTCTAAATAACAATAAATCGGATGGAAAACAATTCCCATCATATCAACATGTTTTGTGAATAAATAACAATATTTCATTGGTCTCTTTGGTGTGCCAAAAATCATGTTTTTTTTGTAAAATGTTTTTTTAGGCTCAAACTATCATCCTCACATATTGACTTATATCTTCTTCACCCTCCCAAAACATCATATAAAATCCCTCTGGAAACTCAATCCCTAATGATGTGGATAAAAATCACTTCTTAAATAATTAATCAACATTTCAAAAATTTATGAAAATGGAATGACCAATAAATGGGAAGAATCCAAAATTTCTCTTCAAACTAGAGGCTTAAGGTGATAATGAGATAGTGGGACACTCCTCACACAAACCTCATCATTACCAAAAAACTAATTTATGTTCTAACAAAAATAATTATTATCATGAGACATCCAAAGGCATATAATCCATTAGAAAATAATATCCCAAATATTTGATAAAATTTTTAATGAAGGAGACTAGTCCATCAATTTGATGGATTCCTAAAACGGCCTACCACTCAACCGAAGGGTGTTCCTAATCATTATAGGTTGTCTAGAGGTTCATTGGAATTACATGAACAACCTAGGAGTGGGTAACCCTAATAATAAATTTCAATGAAACTACATTATTATAAAAATAACATGATCCATTTATATATCATACATTCATGTAGATTATAAAATGATTAAAAGAACAGTACACATAATAAAGTGTGTAAAAAATAACACGAGCACCAAAATCCATCCCCACAACCATATTTTACTTCCCCCTAATATAAAATATGACTTCAAACTTCTTATCCATAACCATTAGAATATCCAAACTCATCCAGCTATAGATAGAAATAAAATATTAATTGTACTATTTAAATCATATTAATACGATATTTTTTAGAACCTATGAGAAGTATTTTCAACCCCCCCCCCCCATAATCAATTATAGGAAGAAATTTGGATATTCAATAAAATATAAACTCAACACACATCAATTCATGTGTATAGTGATTCAATGAAACTTAAACATGAATTAGAGGCATGTATAAAATATGATCCTGAATATAAACTCACATTAGGCCACCTGTACTATGATAATATAAGTAGTTTATTTTTTATAATATCCTAAAAATGAATATTTAAAATAAAATATTAAATTTATTATTTTAAACTTATTATTCATATAATTTAGAATATATCAAAATTGTTCTAAAATATATTTTCCGTGATATTTATAATCTAAAAAACACTTTGAAATCAATTATTACTAGCCTAAATAATTTTATAAAGAACCATTTTGTGATTTTATATTAAAAAAATTCATAAATCCATCTTTTATAAATAAAAATTTCAAAACTCAACTTCATATCCACACATTATAATTCTACTAAAACAAGTTTGAAAACTAACCATTTATATAATTAGGCATAATGGCTGGTATTCCCATTTAAAATACATACTATTGAAACAATTTTAAAAAAACAAATGAAGATAAAATTATTATTTTTATTTCAATAAAACATTTATTAATACATTATCACTTCATTGAAATGATGTGCACATAAAATTGAAGAATTCACATTTCCAAACACCACATAGTAATGTTATACAATAAAGGATTATATACACTGATACATATTTTAGATTAAATAATTAAATTAGTGAGATAGAAATAAATAAATATTGGAAAATCCCAAAAAAAAGTTCATAAAGGATTGTATTGTCATTGTACTATCCAACGTGATCTAAACATTCTGTACGATGATGGAGAATTACCCTTGGATATACTTTAAAACATAACATTTCTACAAATTGTTTAATTCTCACACACACCTCACAAGGCTCTCATGGCCCCCACTGGTGTTTCCTCAGTCCCAAATCATTGATGATAACACTCTATCTCATAAGTGAACATTCCCACAATGCACACTCTTAGTCATTGGGGTAATACTCCAAATCATGATCATAGGTTGTGGAATCAACAACCTTATTTCCCTACCCCATTTACAATGGCCTATCATAAAGAGTTAGTTGTTGTTTATGAAATCATGAATCCTGTACTCACTGATGTGATACCCTAAACTCATAAACCCAAAACTGGGGCATTTGTTTATTACATTACAATGATTATAAAGAATCCAAACTATAAGGAATGATCATATTAACATACATGGAATACCACATCTCATAAATGATAATCATAATACATCATAAATGAAAATAAAACTTGATACAACCAAAATGAAATAAACTACATCCTTGAAAGGTTATATATTTTTATTCTCCTTAACCAAGGGAAATGAAGCATAAGAAAGGGGTGATATAAGATGCTTATTCAGGGTATGTAATATATAGAGAGCATAAATAAAAAGTTACAGTGAAAAAATAAAATTACTAATGTAATTAAAACATTATAATATGTCAGGAATAAAAGCCTAATGAATAATTACGTAATAAAATAAAACCATTGAAATTCTAATATTTGAATAAGTAGATGGACATTAAATTACGGGATTCATATTGAACGAATTAATAATGAGTAATATCATAACCATACTCTCAAAGCCTCGTGGTTATACCATAAATAAACTAGTAAAAACCCATACTTATAAGGACTCGACCTTAATACATTACATAATCTTGAATTAAATAAATAATTCAAATTGAGGATATTTTCAGGATTAGAGTTTTAGAGAATTAAAACATAACTAATTCATCTCAAAATATTACAAAGTTGACACTTCTACTCAGTTTTCTTTTTTTCATAAAATAAAAACTCTTAAAAATAAACATGTATAGTTCCATGTTTTAGATAACATGTCTTTCCTTGATCCCATCGTTGACCATATTCATCTTTAAGTCCAATGGAAAACATTTCAAAAACGTTGGATGAGAATAAAAAAGCTTACTAAGGGATACAAAAAGAAGGAAACTATTAGTTTTTTCAAAACAATATGTAAACCAAGAATACTTAATCATAAGAAGTAATTTTCACCTTTATAAAGTAGTAAATACTCTGCAATGAATAAAATATCATTGATTACCCTTTTGTAACAAAAATATCACCATAAAACCCATATAAATAACACATAACATAAAAAGATAACTTGGAACATAAACATACTTAAATAGAATAACCATATGGCCGACTTCCACACATGTCACTAAATGGAATAGCCATATGGATGACTTCCATACCCAATGCATTGGAGGTTATAACATAACCACCCATCCTGGTATTCATTTCACCACCCATTATTTGGTTTATCACATAACCACCCATAAAATGTCCATGTACCATTACAAAATCCTAAGACATAAAACAAATATAAAGGAAAAAAACATTTCCACATTTCAATCACAATACATCACTTAAACATATTGACATAACAAGTCTATTATCACAACAATTTTTCAATACCACAATACATAATTGTGTATATGGTATTTATTTTATTTTAAAAACATTACAACTTGTTGATGAATCCAAATATCAAATAATACTCGCGGCGGCGGAAAGGTCGTTGTCACCACGTACGTTAAAAGAAACATTCCTTTTTTTCATTTAGTAAAACATTTCAAAGAAAAATATTCCCTTTTAATGAAATAAAAAGTCAAAGTTTTTTATACAGAGTATAATAAAAAGTCTTTTATTAAAACAAAATATTTCTCAATGAAAAGAGATTACGACGAAGTCCCTTACAAATATGGTATCCTTAGATTAAGGATAAATCAATGACATAATTAGGTGTAACAATATGAATACACCCAATATATTTGGATATTAATTTTAAAATAATAATAGTTCATTCACACATATTAATATAAGGTCATAATCAAGAAGTATAGGTTTAACCCAAAGAATTGAAATTCGGTTAACAAGTTTCCTTTCAAAAATTCGGTAACCTAACGGCGTCACATCAAATTTCAGAAAAAAGGTATATCATCACTCGGACATAAAATTTACATCAATAATCATATATAAGAAAATATACCAACATAATAAGATGTAAATTAAAAGACCTAACAAAAATTAGTCTTCTAAAAAAGAAGAGGGTGAAAGGTTCCCTTACCGATTTGGGTAACTTTTGAAACGTACACCCCATGAAAGTAGGACCATAAAATGTTGATGTAAATACCCATAAATTGATGTATATTAGTCAAAGAGTATAATAATAGGAATTAAATACACCACTCAAAGGATATAGTGGAAAATATAGCATCAATCTCACGGGAATAAAAAGTGAGATAAAAACCCCTTACCTCGTTGCAATCAATCAAGTCATATGAGCAAAAGATTAGAAACACCAGATGAAGAACATAATTACATGAATATAAATATAATCATGATAATTTATATGAAATGGAAGTACAAAATACACCACATGAAACAAATAAGTTGTGAACAATGGAAATCTCAAGGAATTAAAAGTGGATAAGAAATACCCTTACCACGTGTCCGACTTGACTCGCTCGTATGTTCCTTGTTCTTCCTGATTTATAAAATTAAATTAATTTCTAATTGATTAATATTATTTTTCATGTTCATTTTTCTTTTTATATCACATATTACCTTTCTATCACCATTATATAATTATTTGAGTTCATAATGGACATTTTGTCGATGTTCGGAACATGAGTCAAAAATAAACCTGTTATAATTATAAATTGTTCATGTGGTCAAGAGTCCATTATCTATAGAACAATATTAATCATTTATATGTAATATATATCATATATATCAATTATATATAGGTACTTATAATAGTACATAACTTTTGGAGATAAGAAATGAAATGCACCGTTCATGGAGACGGTAAGCCGTACGTATGCATGAACACTACTTTCATTTTTATTTCATAATTAATGGAATGAAAACAGAATTATACATAGGGATATTATAATTACAGTATAATATATACGTTATATATGTTACATAAGATCATAAATTCTATCCTTTATACGTTCCACGTATGGCATGAACGAGTCATATCACATTGAGGGGGCGGTAGTCCGCACTTCATAAAATGAAATTATCGTGTTTACCCATTATGGAAACCATAAAGGTATGAAATAAATAAAAAATACAGAAGAATAATGAAAAAATAAATATAATATATATCATACATAAATAAAGTGACATATTAATGGCCACCATGAATGGTGTTAAAAAAAGATTGAACAATCATCATTTTGTGAGATAGTAATTCACCACCCACTGAAACAGTATGTTCTTTAACCATAAGACGGAGGTGTGTGTAAGTATAGGTAGAATCCTTATCATAAAAAAATCCTAGTATATTGAGTATTCTATTGTTGTTATGGGATCAAATAATAATAAGATAGTGGTTAGTGAAGATGGATGATTAAAGAATGAAACTCCAAAGATGACATAACATCTAAATCAGGTAACTATTTTTGATTTGAGGATAAGGCTTCCATGGAAAGAATTATGAACAAAGTGAGGATTCTTGGAGTAAGATAGGGATATGTACAGATAATATCTGTAGAGTATGGAAAATACAATGTCTTGAGAGGTTTGGGTAAAGGGGTAGAGGTGGGGGCCTCTTATAAGAGGGAAGAGGGTCACTTTAGGAAAGTCTTGAAATGTTACCTTATTATAAAATGAATTTCTAATTTTAACGGTCACACAATGATATATGTTTTGGATAAGGTGATAAGGGTTCAAAATACACCCATACAATACATTTTCGACATGTGTAAGTCTTAGGTTTTACCTTATCTTTTCATTTTATTAAGATCGTTCATTAAAGAGGTAATCACTACATCATCATGATGTCATAAATAAATTTATTTACATAATGTCTAAAAATTATATAAAAAATACCATGATGTAGGAAAACTTTTTATCATTCCAATGACTATTTATAGTCTAATAGATCTTTTATGTAAACAATATTATAATTTATTTACTTAGGATATTCAAACCTTTGTTATATTTCTCTTCTTTTTAAAAATAATGTCATAAATGTCACCGTCACAACCATGTAACTCCATGGGCCCTCAAGCTTGGTAAAAAGATTCTCGTGGTCGTAAATGACCCAAAAAAAGGACTTGAACACATTTTGGGGTAATTTTATATTATTATGATATTATTTTATTACCCTTAACTACCCGATTACTAATTATTCGTGATAATAAAAGATAATTACCGTCATTAATATTCATAATGTCCAAAAATAATAGAGTCTTAATTATATAATTTGGACCTTATGATTAAAAATTTGGAATCGATTTTACTAAATTCCAAACAAAGAAATTGTAGTAATAAATTTTAAAAATAATTGTCGTTGTCACAACCAAAGATGACTTTTTAAGAAGTAAAATTTATCAAAAGATTGACTCGTTTTTACATAAAATTGAAAAGTAAAATTACTTTAAATGAATTTTTTTATTAAGTGGTAAAAACATAATTGAATTTCACTTTAAAACAAATTATAAGGAAAATATAAATACATAATGAAATTAGATTAAAAAGTAGTATTGAAGTAAAATGTAGTATTTTTTACTATTCATTAAAAATGAACATTCGTCAGAAAAATACAAAATTTTTATCCAAAGTAAAATTGATATTCCAAAATAAAAAATTATTCCCATTTTACCAAATTCAAAATAGAGAAGTTTCATTAATTAATTTTATAAATAATTCCTGTATTCAAAACAAATATCATGTTTTTTAGAAAATAATATCTATCAAAAGATTGACACATGTTTATGCCCAATTTGAAAGTAAAATAAATTACAAGGACCACCATTGGATTGAATTGTTAAAATATATTTTAAATAAAATTTAAACCCAATTAAAAAGTTAATCTAACAATATAAATAAATTATTTTAAAAAGAGGTTTTTAATTAAAACACATCATTTTTCACAATCCATGAAAAATGAACTTTATAGGAGAAATACAAAAAATTTACACAGAGTAATTTTGATGTCTTGATTCTAAAGAAGGATTATATTTTTTCAAATATAACATATAAGAGTGACAAAAAGTAGATTTAAAATGGGGTTTCTATTAAAAGGTGGTTAATCGACATTTTAAAGAATATTTGAATATTTATGCTTAAATTTGGATTCATTTTCATTTCAATCCTCTATCATTTATTGGGAAATTTTTAAAATATTTAACAAACATATATAATCATTTTTTAGTTAGTTCTATTCATTCCCGCCATTACAACGACTAGGATTTTACTACCATTTAAAATATTATTATTATATTATTATTCTTCAACGTAAGATTTCAAAGAAACTCGTTGTTGCGTATTGGGTAAACCATCGAACATAGAATCCCCTTTAAAGTAATATTAATATTTTATTCAAAAATATTAATAAATATGGAATTGTCATATTTTTTATTTACCTGGGATGTTACATCCTTCCCACCTATTGGAAATTGCGTCCTCGAAATTTTAAAATTGGGCTCTAAAACATTATTGAAAGTCCAACATCAGAAAAAGAGTTAGTAAAAATATCACATTAAAAGAAAGAATGAGAAGTACAAAGGTCACCCGAGATAACCCATACTAGGATTCCATGTAGGAATACATGGATATGGAAGAGAAAAAAGGCTCACATTATGATGGAGAGTGATAGAAAATATGTCTAGGAGAATGTTAACCACTGGGAAATCACAAACATGTGATGGGTTTAACAGTATTTGATTCCCCAGTAGGAAAAGTGAACTGAATACATTTTTGTTTTAAGTTTATTTTCAGTGAGGAATTTATTTATGCGATTAACTAAAACATAAGTAAACATACTTTCCTGTCATGTAGACTTTCATATCTTACTAGATTTCTTACAAAAACTAATATTTTCTCCAAAAGATGAGTATTTAGGATGACTTGTTCAATTTAAGAGTGCTATAATCATCTTCTTGAGAATCTTCTAACCCAAAAAAGATGAACTATATATTTACCATGTCTTTATACCTTAACCAAAACCAAATATGTTAGTAAAATATCAGATAATCCCCAAAAGGATAATCCTTTATAAAATGAAATAATACTATTAATCTCGAAAATTCAACAAAAAGAACCCAAGGTTCAAGAAAGTCCATTAAATTAACAGTTATCCATAAAAATCTTCAAAGTAATCCAAACTATGATTGAAACCAAAATCTATGAAAGATTTAATCACATAGTCTTCCAAGGTAAATCTTAACATTTATCTCCAAGTAACATATGTTACTCTTAAAGAGTCATATTGAATAGTAATTAACCTAATCACATATCCTCCATGATAGTTTATTCATTTCCATAGATAACCCAAAATCAACATATTCTTGATTCATAAATTCATATAACTAAAAAGAGTTTTTCATATTAACCAGGGACTTCATGTAGTCCAGTGGTAGGTGATAAATACCAGTTGCACTTTTGTTGTGGGTTTGATTCCCACGGCTTCATCTGACGCGATGGGTTGTTACACGGTCTGCGTGTTGTCCTTTTTTCAAAAAACTATATAATTTAATAACATTCCGAAAAACAGAAAAATTCATCAAAAATAACCATAACATATTTTAACCACAAATGTTATCTAATAACTTTCATTTTGTATCCCAAAAAGTATTAACTGGTAATTGCCTCAAATTCAAGGATCATATAATCCCAAATGGTTCTTTATAACTATATCCACTAAATAAAAGATAATTGTTCCTTGAATAAAGATTTCATATATCAAATAGTAGGGTTACAAATACTATAAAAAGTCTTCTAATGTAATCTAATCATCAAAATAGCCTTAATACTTTTAAGAATTTCACCATCATAAAATCTATCATAACTCTTGAATCCCTCACATGTCGAATTCTGACTCTTTCAACATTCTTCATGATCCATTAACTAATAATTCCCACCTTATTTCTTAATAAAACATTCTTGAAGATTGAATATCCTCATTATTTATAAATAAAAATCCAATTATGCTTCATTATTTAAGGCTATGAAAAATAAATCATACCTTGAATCCAGACACCGTGATCTTCAGGATGTTATTTTTCTCTTTCAGCATGTTTTTATACTTTGAAAAAGTAAATGTTCACTCCCCTTATTTTATTTAACTTTTCTATAGAAATGGAAAATTTGAGATATTAAAATCATATGAAAAAGATACCATAACCCATAAAATTGTTTTAGAAAAGAGTTGGTGTTGGATATTTCAAAAAATTTCTTATAGGTGATTTGAATACTCATGAAGCTGTCAAAATCATTTGAAAAGTATTTTCCCATATTAGTGATGATCAAATCACCAGGGAGGGATATGCACTATGTGCAAGATATCTTTCCTTCCATCTTGAAAATTGATCCTTAATCTATCAAAAAGAATCCACACGAAACATGAAATGAAAAATTATAATAAAAAAAATCCTTTATAGATAACATAATTTTTTTTGTATTACTCTAATCCATCAACCTCCATTTATTAGGTTTTTTATCCAATCAACCTATTTTACCTTAACCATTCAAAAGTTTCCACATGTTAATAACCCTCTTGGTTATATGGGATCCTTTACCTACTACCAGGTAACACCCTAACCTCTAAAGTTATCTAAACCAACCTCTGATTCCAACTATAAGGACTCTGCCTTAAAAAATTATGAAATCTTGAATTAAATGAATAATTTACATTAAGGATCTTTTCAGGTTTAGATTTTTAGTGAATTAGGACATAACTATTTCATCTCAAAAGATTACAAAGTTGACACTTCTACTCTGTTTCCATTTTTCTTTATAAAATAAAAACTCTTAAAAAGAAAGATGTATAGTTCCTTGTTTTAGATAGCATGTCATTCCTTGATCCCATCCTTGACACTAATAATCTTTAAGTCCTATGGAACGCATTTCAAAAACATGGGATGAGGATAAATAGCTTAGTATGTAATAGACAACGAAGGAAACTGTTATTTTTTTTTCAAAAAAACAATTAAACCATGAATACTTAATCATTATTAATACTTTTCAACTTTATAAATTATTAAATACTCTTCACTGAATAAAAGACCATTTTTTACCCTTTTTAACCAAAATATCACCATAAAAACCATATAAAGAACACATAACATATTAAAGTAACTTGGTACATAATCATACTTAAATTAAATAACCATACGGTCGACTTCCACACATGTCACTAAATGGAATAGCCATACAGCCGACTTCCCTACCCAATCCATTGGAGGATATAACATAACCACCAGTCCTGGTATTCACGGAACCACCCGTCATTTGGTTTATCATGTAACCACCCGTCAAATGTCCAAGTACCATTATAAAATCATAAGACATAAAACAAATATAAAGGAAAGAAAACATTTGCACATTTCAATGACAATATATCACTTAAACATATTGACATAACAAGTCCATTATCAGAACCGTTTTCAATACCAAAATACATAATAGAGTATATGTTATTTATTTATTTTAAAAACATTATTTCTTGTTGAGGAATCCAATGATCAAATAATACTCACGGTGGCAGAAAAGTCGTTGTCAACACGTACGTTAAAAGAAACATTCCTTTTTGTCATTTAGTAAAACGCTTCATAGAAAAATATTCCCTTTGAATGAAATGAAAAGTCAAAGGTTCTTATACAGCATATAAAAAAGTCTTATATTAAAACAAAATATGCCTCAATGAAAGGAGATTGAGACAAAGTCCCTTACAAAGATGGTATCCTTAGATTAAGGATAAATCAATGACATAACTATGTGTGACAAATATGAATACACAAATATAAGTGGATATTAAGTGTAAAACAATCATAGGTAATTCACACATATTCATAGAAATTCATAATCAAGAAGTAGAGGTTTAACCCAATGAATTGAAATTGGGTTAAGAAGTTCCCTTACAAAAATTTGGTAGCCTAACGACGTCACATCAAATTTCAGAAAAAGAGTTGATGAGAGAAAAAGGGTATATCATCATTTGGACATAAAATTTACAGAAATAAGGATATATAAGAAAATATCCCAACATAAGAATATGTAAATTAAAAAACCTAACAAAAAGATGTCTTTTCAAAAATAGGAGGGTAAAAGGTTCCCTTAACGATTTGGGTAACTTTCGAAATGTACACCCCATGAAATAAGGACCCTATAATGTTGATGTAAATACCCAAAAATGGATATATATTACTCAAATAGTATAATAATGGTCATTAAATACAACACTCAATGGAGATAGTGGAAAATATAGTATAAATCTCACGGGAATAAAAAGTGAGATAAAAACCCCTTACATCATTGTAATCAATCGAGTCGTATGACCAAAAGATAACAAACACCAAATGAATCACATAATACCATGAATATAAGTAGAATCATAATAATATATATTAAATGGAAGTAAAAAAAACACCAATGCAACAAATAAGTGGCGAACAATGGATATCTCATGGAATTAAAAGTGAGATAAGAAACCCCCTTACCACGTGTCCGACATGACTCGCTCGTATGTTCCTTGATCTTCTTGAATGATAAAATTAAATTAAATTCTACTTGATTAATACTATTTTCATGTTTATTATTCCTTTTGTATCACTTGTTACCTTTTTTTCACCATTATTTAATTATTTGAGTCTATAATGGACGTTTTTTCGATGTTCCGAACTTGAGTCAAAAATAAACCTGTTATAATTATAAATTGTCAATGTGGTCAATAGTCCATTATCTCCATAAGGATATTCATAATTTAGATGTAATATATATCATATATATCCATTATATATATTTACTTATAATATTACATAACATTTGGAGATAAGAAATGAAATGCACTGTTTTTGGAGACGATAATTCGTATGTACGCATGAACGATACTTTCATTTTTATTTCATAATTTAATCGAATGAAAACATATATAGAAAAAGGTATATGATAATTTTAGTTTAATATATTTGTTTTATATGTTACATAAGTTCATAAATTCTATCCTTTATACCTTCCACGTATGGCATGAACAAGTCATGTCACTTTGAGGGGGCGGTAGTCTTCACTTCCTAAAATGAAATTATCACATTTACCCATTATGGAAACCATGATGGTATGACATAAATGAAAAATACAGAAGCATAAGGAAACCATAAACATAATATATATCATATATAAAAATAGTTACATCCTAACAGCCAGCATTAAAGGTGTTAAAAGAATATTGAACAATTATCGTTTCATGAGGCAGTAATTCACCACCCATAGAAAGAGTATGTTCTTTAACCACCCATAGAAAGAGTATGTTCTTTAACCATTAAACAAAGGTGTCTGTATGTGTAGGTAGAGTATTTATAATAACAACATACTAGTATTGTGAGTATACTAGTGTTATTATGGGATCATATAATTAGAAGATAGCGGTGTGTTAAAATGAAAAATAAAAGAAAGAAACTCGAGAGAAGACATTACATCTAAATCGGGTAACTCTTTTTGATTTGAGACAAAGGTTTCCATGGAAAGACTTCTGCCCAAAGTGAGGCTTCTAATAGTAAGAGAGGGATTTGGAGAGATAATATGTTCAGATTTTGGATGAGCCAAGTGATTGAGAGGTTTGGGTAAGGAGGTAGAGCTGGGGGCCTTTTATAAGAGGGAAGAGGGTAACTTTTGGAAAGTCTTGAAATGTTACTTTATTATAAAATAAATTTTGGATTTTAAAGGTCACATAATGAAATATTTTGAGTATAAGGTGATAATGGTTCGAAATACACCCATACAATAGGTTTTCTATAAGTTTTTGTCTTAGATTTTACTTTATCTTTTCATTTTATATAAATTGTTCATTAATGAGGTAATCACTGCATCATCATGTAGTCATAAATAAATTTTATTATTTAATATCTAAAAATTATAAAAAAATACCATGATGTAGGAAATATATTTAGATTTCTAATGACTATTTATAGACTAATATATCATTTACTTATACAAAATTAAAATTTATTTACTTAGGATATACAAACCATTGTTATATTTCTCTTCTTTTTAAAAATAATGTCATAAATGTCACTATCACGCCCATGTGACTCCATGGGACCTCATGTTTGGAAAAAGGCTTCTCATGGTCGGCCATGACTTAAAAAAGAGTATTTGGAAACATGTTGTGGTCATTTTATATTATTATTATATTATTTTATTACCCTTAACTACCCGATTACTAATTAATCGTGATAATTAAAGATAATTACCATTGTAACAATTCAAAATGTCAAAAAACAAAAGAGTTTTAATTACATAATTTGGACCTTCTGATTACAAATATAAAATCCATTTTACTAAATTCCAAACACAGAAATTGTTGTAATTAATTTATAAATAATTCCCATTGTCACAACCAATGACGAGTTTCTAAGAAGTAAAATTTATAAAAAGATTGACTTGTTTTTACATCTAATTGAAAAGTGAAATGTAAAGACCAGAAAATTTCAAGGGAAATATATTGATAATTTATTTGGAATTTTATGAGTCCCCAGTTTCTGATGTCACCTGATTCCGTGGATCGGTGTGCCCAGAATCAATTTATGAAGTTTTGTTTGGGTACGTTCAATGAACGTACATGCGGGTTTTTATATCCTTTGAACCGATGCTCAGAATTGAAATCTGAGGACACTGATGAACTTGCAGCACTAGTTATCGCCTATGGGGACCATTAACACAATTACATTTGATCGGGATGAGAAGTAATTTTTTTGGAGATTCATTAAAAAAATAATAAAAGTTATGTGTACATAATTGTTATTTGATGGTGGTTATTTCCTTCAAAGAGGAGTTGGATGTGGGGTCCACACCCCACATAACCTCCCATGGGAGGATAATGGTTGTGGGGCCCACACGAGCCCTAACCCCTTCAACTCTCTTCTTTAACTACCTTAACCCCTCTCTTAACTGTTCACCCCTTTTTTTGAAACTCTTGGATTTATCATAAATTAATGATGCCACCTCTTCTCTCATAAATTATTCCAACCCAAATAATTAATGCCTAATTTAATTAACTTGGGTATCAACAATTAATTTTGAATTGTTTTTTCATGGAAATTCTAATATAATGGGATGCCTTATTATAATGTTTCCCTTGGAAAATATTCTGGTGGGGGAGGCTCTGGAGAATTAGAAGAAGGTGTTCCTCTCCGACGAAGAAAACAATTCTACAACGAAGAACAGCTCTGACGAAGAACGTGAAGAAGCTTTTCCAATGATGCTTCCTCCTCAGATACACCCCAACGTCAAGGAATCTTCTTCATCTTCGAATTCTCTTTCTGCATCACGAAAACGACTCTTCCTCCAACGTTGACAGGATGACACCATTATCTGCGACGCTCGTCTTCCACGGATCATCGATGTTCAATGTAAATTACAAGGTATGGGGTTTGTATAATTTTAGTTTAATAAAATTATACTCTTTTCATTGTTTAATACAAGTGATCGTCTTGGCCTATTGATATTGCCTAATGCGGAGGGCGCGGGCCAAATATACACGGCCCGATGACCCTCCATTGATCCATGTTTTTATTGGCGATGGAAGTGGTGTCGGGAGAGGAGATGGTGACCGGAAGTGACGGCAACCGGAATCGACGACAATCGGAAGCGACTATGAACGGAGATAATGGCGGCTTCACGCCAGCCGCGTGCGGAAGAACTATGGCCAACAATCTCGGGCCGCTTGGAAGAAGAAGAACCGGATGGTCGTAGTCGGTCGGGCTGGAGGAACTGCTACGCCCCATGGTGCCATGATACGGAGGACCGTGACCCGTGTTCTGCGGGTCGCTCGGTTGACGAACTGGTCGGTAGGCGGCCGGCCGGGCTGGGAAGACCCTGCAGCACCAGGAGGGCGTCGGGCTGGGGAAACAACGGCCCGCCCGTGCGGGCCACCTGCACCAGGAAGACCAGACGGCTTCGACCGACCGGATAGGAGAGCGACGCTTCTCAGAGCCTCCGGTTCGGGACGTCGCAGGGCTACGCCCCCCTGCACCGCCTCAGCCAGCTGCTCGAGCCGTGCCGAGCCGGGTCGCGTCGTTGCGCGGGCCGGGTCGCCTGCCATGGGCTGGGCCGTGCCCTACCGGGCCAGGCCATGCATTATTGGGCTGGGACGACCCCTTAGCTGGGTCGGACCCGCCGAGCCAGAATGGGCCGACCCGCCACCCCACCGGGCTTGACGAACCGGGCCCGTTTCGCTTAAATTCGAATAACATCACGACCGAGCATCTGATCGATGTGCCATCTACGGCACTGGGATTCTCTCGATGAGGTGGTATTTTTGTGATACTTTAAGTGAGTTTTGGATGAATTTGGAAAAATGTCTAGGTTGGTTTGAAACTAAAACCAACTGGGCCCTTGGAGCGGAAACACTTATAACTTAAGGACTGGACATCAGATTGACTTGCTGTGAACTAAATTGGTTTTATTTTGATGAGACAGTTCTTTTGGAAAACTCAACTTGATTTTTGGACATTGTTGCAGTATGGTCAGGTTGGTTTGAGCCTAAAAACCATCCGGGCCCCTAGAATAGAAATGTCAATAACTCTCAGAATGGGTGTCTGATTGACATGATGCCGATTGCGTTGAGACCCCTTTGACGTGGAAGTTATTTGAGATACCTCCACGTGATATTTCGTGAAACTTGGAACTAACGACCAGTATCTCGTGTAGAGGACCCTCCGAGTGACGAGCGAGCATATTGCAGAGACCTAGTAGCTGGCTGAGACTTGACAACTGTTGATCAATCGACTCAGAGTGATTCAGAAGGCCCAGTGGGGAGCACTTGGTTGTAGCAGCAGACCCACGGCAGAGGAGCGCATGGTTGTAACGGCAGACCCACGGTACTCGACAGAAATAGTACCTCTTTAGGCTATGAGGGGGAGCTCTTGGTTGTAGCGGCAGACCCATGGTGGAAAGTGCTTGGTTGTAGCAGCATGCCCACAATAATCGAAAAGTGGAGTACTTTAGCAGTCCAATGTTAGTGGGAAGTGCATGGTTGTAGCGGCATGCCCACTATACTCAGTAGAGGAGGAGTTCTCCAGTAGCTGCGATTTCGACATCGTGAATAAAAAACTTGTTTTGAGTTGAGACTGTGACCTTTGGGTTTTCCTCATACATGAGATAGGTTACTTGATAACTTATGTATATGTATGGTAACATACCTAATTAATGGTTATCCATTGAAATCATACATTGTGGTTTATCCTTGTTGGATTTTGTGAGACCTTGAGGGTCTTGGGGTCCCTACTGAGTATCATTATAATCACCCCTATATAGGCTATTCCCGCACCACGTTGTGTTGGATGCAGATGATGGATAGTGCTGACGGAGACCGAGAGCGCCAGGATTGGATGGTTTCCAGAGGTGGACCACTCGGCGTGACGACACACGGAGAAAACCGATAGACACAGAGTGCTGAGGAGGACATCTGTACCAACCCTTTAGGTAGGAACCTGGAGAATGATCGAGGAGCTGCTTCCATCATTCACCTGTTTGTCTTTTTCAGTTGTACTTTCTTTAGTTGTAGTTGTACTTTTTGTTGGGCTTGTATTTTCAGCCCCTTTGTACTTTCAGCCAACTTGTTATACTACTTTACTTAGTGTTTGCTTCCTCTTGTACTCTTGTATTGTGTTTTACGTTTTATAAAGGCAATGCCTTCCTAGTTTTTAGGGAATTACGCATTTACTGCGAGGCTCCAGCCCCTGCACTATGGAAGGCGGGATTGGGGTAGTCACGATACAGGCTTCGGGGGATGGGCCGTGACAAATTGGTATTAGAGGATGTCAGTTCTACAGCAGAACAAAGGACTCTAATATTTTCTTTCTGTGAAGCAATAGTGTTAATTGTACTAAGTGTGGTTTTCAATTCAGGGAGTGCAGTGTTGGTGCGGGAGACCGACGTATCCATACACCAGGACCCTAACTTCTGATTTCCGACTCAATTCATGAAATCACTGATTGCATGTGTGTTTTAAAAAGTTTCTTTTAAGTCAGCTCAAAATAGGTCATCTCACCAGTTACAGTATTTGACCGTGCTGCATCAGTTTCTTTCAGGATGCCTCCCAATAGACGACCAGCTAGAGCCCTGAGAGTTTTACGTACTGACAATCTACTGAGCGATGAGGCCTCAGTACAGGGCCTTCTTCCAGTTGAGACACCATCGGAGGCACCAATGGTACCACTTCCCATTGCGCCACCGATGCCACCAGCCCCAGTAGCAGGCGATGCAAGCCGCATGAGAATATTGTATGAGTGCCAGTGCCATAAGCCACCCAGGTTATAGGGAGAGACGGACCCACAGGTAGTTGAGGATTGGGTGGAGGCTGTGGTGAGAGTCTTCAGAATGGTAGGGATACCAGCAGACTTTATGGTTATCCTTTCTACCAGCCTTCTTCAGGATGCATTATGGAGATGATGGAGCCTGATGCTCCAGGTCCATGATGAGGCGACACTCCTCTGGTCATACTTCGAGATCCTATTCCGGGCGGAGTTTGTCCCAGCCATCGTTCGAGTGGTTCATATATAGGAGCTACTGCATCTACAGTAGGATAGCATGATGGTGGCACTGTACTCAGCGTGGTTCACCGACCTCTTGAGCTACTCCACCGATATTGTATGTGACCTCTTCTTCAGAGCCTGAACCTTTGAGTAGGGGCTCAGGAGAGAGATTATAGCTTTATTTATTTCTCACAACATCCCGACAAAGACAGGGGTGTTGGAGAGATCCCTCCTAGTGGAGAGTTTCCTTGCTGAGAAATCTCCTGCAGTGGGACCCACTACTAGGCGACATGTAGTTGAGTCTTCTACAGCTGGCAGTAGACAGATGACGTAGAGGTCCATGAGAACCTGACCAATAGGTGGTCGACCAAATCACTCAAGATTGTATATGCGAGGTACCTGGGGTGGAGAAAGACTTACTAGGAGCGGATAGTGTTACTCCTACGGTGAGCTTCGTCACATGGCACGTGACTGGTCGAACCGCCATACAGACTATCAGAAGATAGATGAGGGACCTCCCAGGCAGTGGTAGAGGTTCGATCGAGATAGACCACAAGGAGAAGGCGACCGTGGCAGATGAGCTGGCCATGCAGCTGGTCGTGGACGACGCTTTGAGGTGTTGCCACCACCACCACCAAGAGGTCCACATCGATCGCACAGAACAAGTTGACATGGGAGAGCACAGCTCAGACAGCCAAAGCACATGACTACGTAGCTCCAGAAGCAGGTGGATAGAAGTTGTACTAGTTCCAGGAATGGAGGCCTTTGTTCATGGTGCTTCTAGCTACCATGATGTTGTTGTTTGTGGTTGTTATGTGTCTTTGTACATTGATCTGTAGTAATAAAAGACACTTATCCTTGTGAGGTGTTCTTTCTTTCCATTTTGTGTGGTTAATACTAAGAGGTTCCAATTACAACTATTGACTTGATCCTCACTTTTGATAGTTCTACTGGAGGAGTCCTAGTAACCCCACACTAATGCAGACAGTGTGACTCAACCCTTGGAGGCGAGAGTGGCGGTTGGATCTCTTTGTAGTAGCATCGAGGCCTTACGACATCGTTCACGGCAGGAATTAGTACTGTTCATGTTAGGATTGACTGTATTAGGAAAAGAATGTGGTTCATCTAGGGTATGAGACCAGATTTTCCTTTTCAAAAAAGGAGAAATCTTGCATCTCTTGTAGAATGTAGGAAAAGAATGGTGAAGTCGAGTTCTTACAATTGGCTAGTCTCACCCATAGTTCTTCGAGTGAACGGTTTAAGGATTACTCGAATCTCAATAGCCTCAAGTGTGTCTTCTCTCAGAAGGACATGAACCTGAGACAACTGAGATGGCTTGAGTTCCTCTAGGACCATGACTTCGAGATATTCTATACTCTTGGGAAGGGGAACGTAATAGCGGATGCAATCTGCAGGAGTTCAGGCATTCGGCTGCTAGGAGAGGCGATAGGGAAGCTGTCTGAATTTCTGATATCCTTTGTGGATAGGGATGGTGCATCCTATCTACATTCACTAATCCAATTCTTCAGTAGTGTAGGAGAGCTGGCTTTCCACCTGGACCTTCCACGTCAGTTGCACCGGGTGAACGATGTCTTCCACATATATCAGCTGAGAAGATGCATGCACGAACCATCCCACAACGTCGAAAACGAGGAGATGAACATCGATGATGGGGAAACATTCATGGAGGTTCTAGGGGAGATTGAGGATCGATAGGAACAGGTGCTACATGGATGGTCGATTCCTCTGGTGTGCATTCATTGACAGCACGAGAACCTCCAGGAGAGCACATTGGAGCAGGAGGCTCAGATGCATGCTCAATACCCCTTTAGTGTCCCTAGTGTGTGTTATAACTTTATGGGGATGTAATTACCTGAGGCGGGGGTAATTTAAAGGCTCTAAAATTTCAAGTAATTTATTTTATTAATTTCTTTGAATTTTATTAGTCTGCAGTTTCTGATGGCGCCTGATTTCGAGGCCCAGTGTGCCCGATATCAATTTATGAAGTTTTGTTCAGGTACATTCAGTTAAAGTATGTACAGGTTTGTCTATTTTTTGAAGCGGTGCTCAGAATTGAAATACTAGGACACCAATGAACTCGCAGCACCCGTATTCTTTTAAGGGAACCTTTACCGCATTTGTGTTTGATCAGGAGGAGAAGTTAACTTTTTGAAGATTCATTAAAAAAATAATAAAGAATATGTGTACATAATATATATTTGATGGTGGTTATTTTCTCCAAAGTAGAATTGGATGTGGGGCCCACACCCCACATAGCCTTCCAAGGGAGGATAATGAAGCTGGGGCCCACACCATCCCTAACCCCATCAACTATCCTCGTTAACTCCCTTAACCACTCTCTTAACTCTTCACCCCTTTTTTTTGAAATTCTTGGATTTCCCATGAATTAATGAGGCCACATCTTCTCTCATAAATTATGCCATCCCAAATATTTAATGCCTACATTAATTGACTTTGGTTTTAACAATTCATTTTGAATTGGTTTATATTTAATGGAAATTCTAATATAATGGGAAGCCTTATTATAAGATTTTCCATGGAAAATATTTTGGTGGGGGAGGCTATGGAGAATTAGAAGATGGTGTTCCTCTCTGACAAATAACATTGTTATTCAATGAAGAACAGCTCCAATGAAGAACATGAAGAACATTTTCCAATGACGTTTCCTCCTCAGATGCACCTCAATGTCATGGAATCTACGACGTCTTCGAATTCTCTTTTCGTGTCATGATAACGAATCTTCCTCCAATGTTTATGGGACGACACCGTTCTCTGCGATGCTCGTCTTCCGCGGCTCGTCGACGTTCGATGTAAATTACGAGGTAGGGGGTTTGTATAAGTTCAGTTTAATAAAATTATACTCTTGTCGTTGTTGAATAAATGTGATCGTCTTGGCCTATTGATATCACCTAATGCAGAGGGCGCGGGCCGAACGAACACAGCCCGATGACCCTCCGTTGATCAACGTTTTTATTGGAGATAGAAGCGGTGTCAGGAGATGTGATAGCGACCGGAAGCGATGGAGACCAGAGATAATGGCGGCAGTGCACCGTAAACGTGTGGAAGAACCGTGGCCCGCAACCGTGGGCCGCTCGGTTGAAGAAGAATAGGTCGTGCTGGAGGAACCGCGGCGCCCCGTGGCGCAGCGCTGCGGAGGACCGCGGCCCGCGTTCCGTGGGCCGCTCGGCGGCCGGTCGGGCTGAGAAGACCACGTGGCTCCAGGAGGGTTCCGTGCTAGGGAAACACCTGCACGACCATGAGGGATGCTCGCACCGGGAAGACCGGCCGTCTTCAGCCCACCGGACACGAGGGAAGCGCTGCTCGGTGCCGTCGGTTCAAGTATTCGAGGGGCTGCGCCCCCCCGGGCCGGGTCGCCTTCCATGGGCTGGGCCATGCACCACCGGGCCGGGCCACGCATGATGGGTCCGGGCCAACCCCTTAGCCGGTTCGGACCCGCCGAACCAGAACGGGCCGACCCGCCAGCCCACCGGGCTTGACAAACAGTGCCTGTTTCCCTTAAATGTGAATAACATCATGACCCTGCGTCCGATCGACGCTCCATCTGCGGCACTGGGATTCTCATGATGATGAGGACTTTTTGAGATACTCTAAGTGAGTTTTGGACAACATTGAAAAAATGGTCGGATTGGTTAAAACCGAAACCAACCGGGCCCTCGGAGAGGAAACTCTTATAACTTAAGGATCAGACGTCTGATTAACATGTCGTCAACTACGTTGGTTCCATTTTTATGAGACTGATCTTTTGGCATACTCCACTTGAGGTTAAAAATTTTTTAGAGTATGGTCGGTTTGGTTTGAGCCTAAAAACCAATCTGGCCCCTGGAACGGAAATGCCAATAACTCTGAGACTGGGCATCTGATTGATGCGCCACCAGTTGCGTTGATACCCCTTTGACGTGGAAGTTCATTGAGATATTTCCACGTGATATTTCAGACACATGGAACTAATGACCCGTAGCTCGTGGAGAAGACCCTCCCGATGACGAGAAAGCATATTGAAGAGACCTAGTAGTTGACTGAGATTTGACCACTGCTAATCGATCGACTCGGAGTGATTCGGATGGCCCAGTGGGGAGCGAATGGTTGTAGCAGCAGACCCACGACGACGGAGCGCTTGGTTTGTAGGGGCAGTCCCACGGTACTCGATAGAAGGAGTACCTCTATAGGCTATGAGGGGGAGTGATTGGTTGTAGCGGCAGACCCATGGTGGGAAGCACTTGGTTGTAGCAGCATGCCCACAGTACTCGACAGGTGGTGTACTTAAATAGTCCTAGGATAGAGGGATGTGCCTGGTTGTAGTGGCCGACCCACTGTACTCGACAGTGGAGGAGTTCTCTAGTAGCCGTGGTTTCAAAATCGTGAATAAAAGTCCTGGTTTGAGCCGAGACTGTGACATTTGTGTTTTCCTCATGAATGAGATGGGTTATTTGATAACTAGGTATATGTCTGGGCATATACCTAAGTAATGGTTATATATTGAAATAATACATTTTGGATTATCCTTGCTGGATTTTGTGAGACCTTGAGGGTCTTGAGGTCCCTATTGAGTATTTTTATACTCACCCCTGCATGGGAAATGCCCGTACCTCATTGTGTTGGATGCAAACGATGGACAGCGCCGACGGAGGCCGAGAGCGCCAGGACTGGACGGTACCCGGAGGTGGACCACTCGGCGTGACAACACACAGAGCGGACCAATAGACGCGGAGTGCTGAAGAGGACATCTGTACCTACCCCTTAGGTAGGAACCTCGAGGAGGACCCATGAGATGCTTCCACCATTCGACTATTTTTCTTTTTCAGTTGTACTTTCTTCAGTTGTAGTTGTACCTTTTTTTGGGCTTGTATTTACAGTCCATTGGTACTTTCAGCACACTATTTATACTAATTTACGTAGTTTTTTTCATCCTCTTGTACTCTGTTAGTGTTTGTAATGTTTTATATAGGCAATGCCTTCCCAATTTTTAAGGAATTACACCTTTGGTGCTATTCGCCAGCCCCTGGCCTATGGAAGGTGGGCTTGGGGTAGTCACGATATGGGCACCGGGGGACGGGTCGGGACAAGAAATTACTTCCAATTAACAACATTGTATTAAGTGATAAAAAATAATTCAATTAAACATTAAAACCAATTAAAAGGACAATCTAAATATGTGATTAAATTAGATGAAAAAGTTGTTTTGATGTAAAATGCAGTATTTGTCACTATTTATTAATAATGAACATTTGTCAGAAAAATACCATGAATATATCCAAATTAAATTTGATATTCCAATTTCAAAAATTATGTCCATTTTACCAAATTCAAAACATATAAGTTGAATTATTTAACATTATAATTAATTACCACTGTTAAAACAAATATCAAGTTTTTAAGAAACAATATCAATCAAAAATTTACACTTGTTTATGTCCAATTTCAAAGTGAAATTAATTTCAATGATCACCATTGGATTAAATGGTAAAAATATATTTTAAATACACTTTAAACCCAATTAAAATGATAATCTAACTATATAAATGTATTATATTAAAATGAGTTTTTGAATTAAAACACAACATTTTTCACTATCCATTAAAAAATGAACATTATCGGAAAAATAACAAAAATTTATACATAGTAAATTTGGATGTCTTGATTCTAAAAAAGGATTTTATTTTTTCAAATATAACATATAAAAGTGACAAAAATTATATTTATAAATGGTTTTCCTACAAAAGGCAGTTAATCGATGTTTTAAAGAATAATAGAAAAATTATGCTTAAAATTGGATTCATTCTCTTTTTAAGCCTCTATCATTTATTTGGTAGTTGTTAAAATACTTAACAAACATATATAATAATTTTTTAGTTATTTCTATTCATTTCCACCATTACAATGGCTATGTGTTTACTACCATTTAAAACAATAATATTATATTATTAGTGTGCAATGTAAGATTTCAAGGAAAATCGTTGTTGGGTATTGGGTACGCCATCGAACATAGAATCCCCTTTAATGTAATATTAATATTTTATTCAAAATTATTAATAAATATGAAAATTTCATATTTATTATTTACCTAGGATGTTACAATACTAGTTTGACTAATGAAAACTATTAAGGAAACAAGGTGCTATAAACGGATCAACTTGACACTTACTATGTCCAATTAATTCCTCATATTAATTTTGTTGATAAAATAAGCATATAAATTCATATTTAAACTAACTTGTGAAATTTAAATATCATTCCCCAATCATTAAACAAAAACACTAACCACTCAGTGTTATATGGTGAATGGTATCTAGATAAAACATTCACAGTCTAACATATCAAAACCCATAAAAAACATATTGCAGATGATAGCATAAAATATAAACATAAACATAGTACACTATTTTACAATATTTGTTGTCATAGATTATGAATATTCTAAGTTATACCATTTAAAAATTCTTTAGTAAATAATCGTTAAACATTCCAAAGTGTCTCATACAACATTGAAACATTAAAATCGTAGTCCCATATAATATCATGAGAATAAAGAGACTCTTGATATTACATTCCAAAGGGAATTAAATAGACTACATGCAACAAATATTTTTAGAACAAGTAATATATCTCATTGAAGAAAAATTTAGAGTACCAAATTTCTATTTACATTGTAAAGAAACATTCTTTTAGAAAATCATTTTTATTTTTCATTAAATCAGTATGTAAACAAGTATATCCGAGAAAATAATAGGTATAGATAATAAATTTATATTTGATTCATAAGTTATTTTATAATGATGTGAAGTCATATATAAATTATTTTAAAATGATATTTAGTAATAAAACCTTTTAATTGGGTAGATGGAAAATATTCAACATATTTTAAAGCTGAAAGGAATTTATGATTCCATAAAATAAGAAATTAACCAATACTATTTTTTATGATAAAATTTTTTATTTTAGAAAAATAATTTTGGCTTAAAATGTATTATATTGTGCACTTAAAAATGGGTAATATTTCCATAAGTTATCTTAATTCGGTCTTATGTAATATAAAGAGTTAAGAAGGGAGTAATTTTTATAAATATATTAACCATAAATGAAATATTAAATGATATGAATATAGGATATTGGAATATACAAACCAAATATAGAATATGTACCCAAAAATAAATAATCATCTCACTTGGGTAAGGATAGTGAGGGAATAACTTGAATGGAAAAGGGGGGTTTGGGTGGAATCTGTTACTATTTTGTAGTCAATCGAATCATATTCCCTAAAAAATAATCATAAAATGATACATTAAAACCAATAAAATAAATAGATTCATTATATAAAAAATCAACAGGGAGTATACATACACCACACCCAATAATTAGTTGTATTAAGGCATATCTCACTAAAATTAAATTGAGATGAAAAAACCCTAATCTTATGTCAAAATGTATTTTTCACCTAACCTTAATGTATTGGATAATAAAATTAAATACATTATTTAATTAATTCCCAACATAATATAAATATATTTTATTCACTATAGTTTTGTTATTTTCATTTATGTCTTTATTGACAAGTTATAAGATTGAATCACATATATTCATAGAGTTATTTTCTTTGATTTCATGGTTTGTTTGCTTGATTATAAGTAATTAAGATAATGTGGAATTAATATAATTCTACATAATTGATATTATATATTATTAAAGAACATATATATGTGTAAATATTTATATATATATAATGTTTTACATGTTTTTATGATGAATCAATAGATATGAAATTTAGGGATAATTGTATATATTTTCACAAATGTATTTCAATGACAACAAAATAATTTTCTATATTATTTGAAATCATGTTTCAATTATTCTGACAGATTCATTACAAATGATATAATAATTATATTATAATCTATTTCAAAAATAAAAATTGTTTCATGACCAGACTAGAAGACTAAATTTAACATCAAAACATCTCCATCCATGATGGTTGTAAATTGGCACCTCTCGGATGATGATTTATTCTGAAAATTTAAAGTGAAACAGAAGTGATTGAAAATTGTTATTAAATTAAAATGATACAATTATAGTTTAAAAATGATAATATTGTGATCATGATCAATTGGATACGTAATTTTAAGATATAATAGTAAAATTGTGATCATAAAAAGAAATTACATGGTAGAGGAAGAGGATTTCACCTCTGGAAATATACTCCTTCAGAACCTTTTTAAGGGAATAAGATTTGTCCTTTTAGAAATACCAAGATTCCATGGAAATAGGGTGATACTATGGAATAGTATTTTTTATAAGTTTTAAATTTTTAATTCATAGAGGATTGAATCGAAGATGGGGTAAGGGGTGTTTTTCAAAGTGGAGGAGATAAGGGGTTATCCATTATTTTATTATTTTGGATCAAGAATATGAATATTATATATTATTGAGAATAAAAATAACAATAAGTTTAATTTGGTATGAACCAATGGCTCTTTTGATCATCAATGTCTCAACCATGATATAGAAATTCATTTATTTGGCATATTTCATAAATTATCGAGTTACCCCTTCCACTGAAATTCAAGTATTTCAATAAAACCAAAAAATTCAGCATAAAAATATATTAATGGGTATAATGAAAAAATTAACACAATTTTGTGAAATTAATTTCCAAAATACGAGTAATTTAATTTTTGAATAATATCTCCATTTACAAAAAATATTGTTTTTAAAATGTTAACTTATTTTACAATACCCTAAAAATTAAAATTAGGTCTCATTAAATTACCCCAAAAGAATAAGGAAAAAATAATTCGTTATGAATAAATTTTATTAAAATTAATTATCTTTTAAATTAATTTACTAATTATAGCTTTTCAAAAAGAGAATTATTACTAACAAAAAATCCCACACTTAATTATTAATTTTTTAAATATTCACTCTCACTTCTAAGGTTTATAAATTTTATTTATATTTAAATGGGTGTGGTTATTATTCATAATGTTACACTAATATTCAAAAGTTAAATGTTAATATTCATATGGGTATATTACTATTCATAAGGATCATGATATTATTAACCCAAAATTACATTGATTTTATCAGACTCTAAATATCAATCCGAATGATATTGTGTATGTCTGTTTGTTTCAAATTCAAAACATATAAGTTGAAAAGTAATGTTTAAAGGATATGATATTACTACAAAAAAGTTTTTTTGAAATACTAAGTATTGGGTTCAAATTATCTATGTAATTAACTAAAATAAATTTTTAAGAAACATACAATAAATATTTGGGGTGTCATATTACTAGTGAACATATTCTTAACAAGATTTAGTATTTATCAAAGTAATTATAGTAGTCAATATTTATTATTATTTAAAAATATATTTAAATAATCTATTTATAAATTTTTTTCATAATGAAAAAAATTAAATAAATATATTCATATTAACAAATAATTTTTCACAAAATAACACTTTTAAATTGTTTTATATTAGAACATTACTTTGAAATTATTTTGAAGGATATAAATTTGATATATAAGTATTAATAGTTAAAACAAAAAATTTTAAATTATTATCTTTCCTAAATCAATATATTTTAAATTATAAAACAAATTACTGGGTTGTGACATTATTCACCCCTCAATAAGAATTGCATCCTCGCAATTAGAAATTGCACCTTGAATGTTAATGGTTGATACATGAAAATTCCATTTTGGCAAACCAACATCGGAAAAAGGTCTAGAAAAATATTTTCATAATTAATGGGAATGTTAAATTTATATGTTACCAAAAATATATGCATTCTAATCGGATAACATTAATGTGAAGTGAAAATATGAACCTGAAAGAATAATCAAACCATCGTCTTCCTATGAAAGTTATAGAGGACATGGTTAGGAGGATGTTATAATTTACAATTCCATAAATTAATGATGATATAAGGTACCATTTGATTCATCAAAAAAGAATGCACTTGGTTAACATTTCTTTGTTTCAATATCCTTTTCCTAAAGATGAGAAATTCATTCACTCAATATTATAATGAAATTTAAGTACATGATACACAATATTATCCTTATTTTATTCCATTAACTTATAATACATCATTTCATGACACAAGCACTATTATATAGTAAAATAATTTCTACAATGAACTTATTAATAATCAAAAGGTTTCTCTTAATCATCACATACAAACATGTGAGTACGTTCTCCTGGTATTCTATTGAAGAATTAAAATAACATTAATTACTAAAAAACCATATTTAATACATTCATTTTTCCTTATTCTTTAGGTAATCCATATAAATTTTGATGTATTCCTCATGTCCAAATTATTTTAGACTTTAGAAAATTTTTGATCACCCATTATTTAGATAAAATTTATTAAGTGATACCTAATT
Source organism: Viscum album (assembly GCA_963277665.1). Lineage (NCBI taxonomy): Eukaryota > Viridiplantae > Streptophyta > Magnoliopsida > Santalales > Viscaceae > Viscum > Viscum album. Next base: position 295,288,772 of record OY728137.1, on the reverse strand, counting down.
TACATTATCGATATCAATCATATATTAATTGAGACGTTTAAATAATAGTATCTGGAATATATTAAGTGAGTTCTATCCCATATCCTTATATTATCCCAAATTTTTAACTTGTTACTGCGTAACTTTTTTGTTGGTATAATTTAACATATGAACTCATACACTTAATGAAATAGTACTATAGTATAGTCCTTGTATCTTCCATAATTCTTATAATAATAATATAATAACATAGTTATTTAATCCATAATTACATTAAGTATTCAACTTTTACCAAAGTAACATCATTAAATTGAACATGATATCTTTACGTTTTGGAGCATTATCTCATTGACCGTGGGAAATTAATTTTCATAGTTCCACATTTCCTTAAATTTGAACCATTGAATATAGGATAATTATTTTATTATATACCAATTATGAGCATAGTGGAATTTTTCTCCACCCATGAATAAAACTCATTTTTATCTTAATCATATACCAAGGTGTCTTCGTCCACATATATCACATGTGGGGAAATATTTATTTCCCTTTTTCCATTTGACTATTTATTTCCCAATAGTTCTCATCTTCATATTCTTCCTTCCAAATCCATAATAATTAGAAAACATTTTATCCTCCATGTTAGGACATGATACTATCTCCAAATATTGTGAGACTACTTTAGAGGCTATTTCCATTGAAGTTACTTGATGAAAACCACCAACTGAACAACCATTCTTACTCTTTGGAATCTGTACATTGATGTGGTTCCCAATACTTATGCTATGTGCCATCCCCAAACAATTACATACATCATAATATATAATATAATTATGAAATAGAATGTATAAACCTAATAAATGGTAAATATTTAACATAATTTGAAATATTTTTGCGTAGAAAATTTCATAATCACAAACATGTTTTCAATGAGGACAAGTTTCCATTTATATCATTTGAATTTCCTTCTATATAATATATGAATTATCGTAATCAAATACCAAGGGAGTGTAAAACCATGTTTATAATAAGTCCATTAGTTATGTACTTGGTTACCTAGAGTTACGCTTGAAACACCTTGTCAGAGTTATTCTTCCTTGGTGAAACTGTGCTAGAAGCATATCCACTTGTAGTATCCCGAAAGGGTTGTATTTTCTCTGAAGATTCAAATAATATATACCTTCCATAAATTCAATAATTTTCTTATATAATTATTATAAATTTCTATTTAAGATAATGGATCCCTAATATATGTTTTATAAAGATATTATCCATGGTTACTACTAAAATTGATATCGTACCAACAATAACAACCGAAAGTCAAAACCCCAAAGCCGGTGCATTTTTTTATTAAATTTTTATGATTTCATGGAATCAAATCTAGAAGGAATGATTATATTAGAATACTTGTAATAGAATATTACATATAGGGTTGCTATAAAAAATTGGGAAATGAATTTATAACATGATAAAGTATAAGATGAAATAAAATACATCCATGAAAGATTATGAAATGTTTTCATATTCATAACATGAGGAGATGAATCATATTTAAGGGTTGAGATCAGATCCTCAATAAGGGTACGTAATATAGTGGAATAATAAACAATAATTCAAGGTGAGAAAATAAATTTACACATTCCATTAAAACATAATCTTGAGAATAATATTTTAGGAAAAAAGACAAATGAAAAATGTCATAATAAAACATAGACATGGATATTATTCTTGTCAAATAATCACATAGACTATAAATTAATAGCATCACAATGCGGAAATTCGTAATGCATGACATCATAACCATAATTTTTAGGCCACATTCTAATACCATACATAAATAATTAAATAGTCCAAGTAGTTTGTCTCATGAGACCTACAAATGCACTAAAGGGATATTGCATGCCCCACCTGACACATACTACGTCCTTTTAATTCTTTATATGAAAGAGATGAACATAATCAAAAAATAAATTCATATTGAAACTAACATATGATATGAAAATAACTTTCAATAATCAATAATGATAAACACTAACCTTTTAGAATAATATGGTGAATGGTATTAGGATCCCACATCTATAGTCACAATAATCTGAAATTCCTAAATAAATTAATGTATATAATATCATATGAGATGAAATCTAATTAATTACAATATTAAAAAGCAGATGTTGACATTAATGAAGATACTTTTATGTGAGACCATTGAATTCTTTTGAGTAAATAATACATAAACATTCCAAAGAGTCACATACCACCTTGACACGTTAAAATAATTATCTCATAGAATATAATGAGAATAAAGAGACTCCTGATATGACATAAAAATGGGAATTAAATACACCACTTGCATGGAATTAGTTGCGAACAACACATATATCTCGCAAAAGTAAAAGTGAGACAAGAAAAAAAATTTTCATTGGAAGCAATACTTCTTTGGGAAAATAATTTTTATTTTTCATGAAATCAATTTGTATTCATGTATATCGTATAATAGAAAACCTAAATACATGGAAATTATATGATAGAAATAAATAATGTTCCTCTATTTTGAAATCATGTAAAATGAGTATTTAATTAAGATTAGAAATAAACAAATTAGGCAATTAGTGGAAAATATTAAAGACATTTTAAAGAGGAAAGGCATGAATATTTTCATAAATAACAAAATTAACCAAGAAATATTTTCATAATAAAATATATGATTTTATGAAAATAATAATGTGTTAAAATATATTATATTGTGAACTTGAAATTGATTATTAATTCAAGAATTTAATAAAAATTGGGATTTTTAAAGGGGAATAAATAAGAAGAGAAAATTTTTAAAACAAATAATCCCAATAAACAGATAATGAAAGGATTATATATATGATTTTGTAATATTAAAATAGAATACATTATATATACACAAAAAACAAATAATAATTACCTTTGGGTAAGGATAGTGAGGGAATAACTTGAAGGAGAGATTGATGGTTCAGGTGGAATCCCAAACCACATTGTAATCAATCAAATCATATTCCACAATAATTAATAATCATAAAATGATAAATATAAAACCATTAATATAAAAATATTCATGATATAATACATTAATGGATAGTGTACATACACCACAAAAAATAATTTGTGGTGTGTAAGCCATATGTCACTTAAATGAAAGTGAGTTGAAAAACCCCTTACATTATGTCTGAATACATTCTTCACCTGACCTTAATGTTTGGGATAAAGATATAAAATTAATTAATTATTTAATTTAGATCCTAATATAAATACATTTCATTCATTATATTAACATTAAATTCATTTATATCCTTATTGATAATTTATAATGTTTAATTCTATCGTTTCTGAGTGTTTCTTCCTTAATTTCCTGATCAGTTCACCAGAAAATAAGTAATGGAGTTCATATAGAATGGATATAATCATATAGAAATTATAATATATATAATTAATGAAAATATATATGTTTAAATGTTTATTTAAATAAATTGGTAACATTTTATGAAGATGAATCAATAGATAATACATTTAGTGATTGTCGTTTAGAATATTTCTACGGTTTTTCGATCACAACGAACGAGTTTTGTCATATTATTTAATATCATGTATAAATGATTGTTTTTGAATAATTATATAATATATAATGCATATTTTAGAATATTTTAACCATAAAAATGGTTCCATGACTGTCCCTAAAGATTAAATTGGAGAAAAAAACTTCGTCATCCGTGAAGGTTGTAAATTGGCACCTCCTGGACGATGATTTCATTTATAAAATAAAAGAGAGAGATAGAGAGTGTATGTGTGTGATGATATTGATACTCTCTGTTCCATTAATGTGATATAATTATAGCTTATATATGATAATTTAGATATCATGATCAATTGGATAGATGAGGTTAGGAGATAGTAATAAAATAATGAACTTAAAAACAGATTAAATGGAAAAAAGAAGATGATTTTACCTCTAGAAATATCCTTTTTCAGAGCCTCCTCAAGGAAAGGGGTTTTGGTATTATTTCCGGAAAAAGAGCTCATAGTCATGTTCAAATAATTGGGAAGTGTATTTTGTGATAAAATTGTGAATATTCAAGGTGTAGAGTACTAAACATAAGAAGGAAGGAGGGTGGTTTTTATAGTAGAGGAAAAGAGGGGTTTTCAATTATTTTAATCATTGTTTTGTTATTTTTCCACAAGAATGTGAATAGTATAAATTCAAGTGACTTAAAATATAAATTATTTCATTTGATTTCGAACCAATGGCCATTTGCAACATTCATGTCTCCGCCATAATGCATAAATTCATTTATTGAGAATATTTCCTAAATTACCAAATTTCAATATTCATAAAAAATTCATGTATTTTAAAAAAATACCAAAAAATAAATTTAACAATTTTTCAATTTTAGAATAAAATATTGAAAAAAATTTCATGAAAAAAATTTCTTATATTATTGAAATTTATTTTTAATTAAAATAACCATTTTCTGAAAAAAAAATTCAATTTTAAAAATTATAATATTTTTTATAATAAAGAGAAAATCTAACTAAGGTCTCATAAAATTATCTGAAAATAAAAGGACAAAAAATATGGATTTCTGAATACACTTTATTATATTTAATAATATTTTAAACTAATTTATTAACTATAAAATTTTAAGTAAATATTTATTCCTCCCAAAAATACAAACACATAATTGTTAATTATTAAAATGTTCACTCTCATTTATAAGTTTCCTGAATATTATTTACACTTACATGGGGGAGATTACTATTAACAAGGGTACAATTCTATTCATAAGGGTCATGTTACTATTCATAATGGTAATTTACTATTCATAAGGGTCCTAATTATATTCCCCAGAAATGAAGTTCATTCTATAATACTGTAAATATATTACATAACACAACCGTGTATGTCCGTTTTTTGAAATTTAAAACCCAGATTTGAAAAATTAACTTTGACAACAAGGTTATAACTATTCCAATGTGTTGTTCCACAGAGACAAACATCTTGAACATATAAGTTAACAAATAAATTGAAATTCTTTATGAACATACCATAAAATCTTGGGATTCCATATTAATAGTAAATATATTTATAACATATTTTTATATTTAACAAAATAATTATAATATTGAATCTATATATTATTCTTTAAATATTTCATTAAATAATTTATTGATATAAATTAATTTTTAAATAAAAATATTCAACTAAATATATCATATGAAAATATAATTTAACGAAAAATAATACTATAAAATAGTATTTGTTTTTAGAACATTAATGTAAAACTAATTTCAAAAATGTTAATTTGAAATATAAGTATTATTATTTAAAATAAATAAATTGAAATTATAATTTATTATAATGTAAAGCATTAAAAATTATAAAACTAATCACTTGGATGTTACAATAGACATAACCATCACATATATTTTAATTTTAATGATCTTTAAACCATTTAAAATGAAAACACCCATGAAATTGGGTGTTTTATTCAAAAGTGAGTATTTAAGAATAGATAGTTGAAGTTAATTCAAATGGTTATGAAAATACATATTTTGAATTTAGAAATAAATTTGGATTTTTATAATTGATTCTTCAAAACGTTTATAAGTGATTTTATAACATGATTATGTTATTGTTTTTGTGTTTACTTATTCCAAATTTAAATATTCTTTGTGTTACCCTTAACATAAAAAACTGTGTCACATAGACAACCCATCATAGGGCTAGATGACCATTGAGTAGTGGAAATTTCAACTCAAGTTATAGGAATTAATGGGTGATTAATCCTTTTGCATAAGAGGCTCAATGCTGAGGAACCTCTTAGGGAGAAAAGGTTGGTGGAATCCCTACAAGGGCGACATGTTTGTGAGGCCTATATATAGTGTGTCTGTGGTGTCATGTTAGATCCCATCCCCACAGCATAATATTTTGGGCATGGATCCCTTATCCAGGATGATAAACTAACATGCCCCCACATCAATAATTTGATTTGAGAAAGGATTTTTTGGGGTCCAATTCTTCACCACTCAGCTCGCGTAGAAACTTTCCAAGACACAACAATCTGATGTGCTTCATAACTACCACATCCATATTCAACACCCACCACCTCTTAAAATAGATGCATATGCCTTGAATTCACCTTATGGATCTCTATTTATGTGTCGTTTCCTATATTAATGCCTTTCATCACTAATAATCATCTTAGAGGTGTAATACAACAATTTTAAACAGGTTTTGACCCACTGGGCCATTGCTAAGACAACATAAGGGGTGATCATGTTTTTTCACCATGAAGATGATTCTTTTTATTCTATCATGGGTCGTACTTCCACATCCCCATGAATACACACTCTAACTACATCGAAGCCACATGTACTATAAAGAGGGAAACTCCCACAATCATTGTATGTTTCTGTTTCAATCACATTGGTATATCAAAGTTTCAATATTTTAAGATCATAATGATATGTTGGATATTAAATAGATATATAAATATTTTAAGAATAAGAGAGATTCCTATGTCTATAATAGAATGCCTCCATTTCCACAACCCTATTATTTGGCATGGTATAAGATTCTCTTTTGAAGTAGATTAATAATTAATTATTATTGTTCATTTCATTTTATTTTACATTATGTATTCTTTAATTATAAATAAAAATTTAACATAGTTTCCATTTATATATAAATAATTATTACATATCAAACTATCATCAAATGATTCACATCACTTCTCATTTTCTTGTTTTTCTTATTTTTGTTTTATATTCAATTATCATTTTAAATTTTTTTATATATTATATATATATATATTATCATTTTAATTTTTCCCTTATTCTATTTTTCTTATTCTTCCCTCTTGCTTCCTAATCTCATCCTCTATTATTCCATTTTTATTTATTTTATATTCCTCATTTATTCTTTTCCTTTTTCACTTTTATTTTCTCTTTAACTTCTATCTACCAACCAAATTGATCTCTAACTCTTAATAATGGTAGGATGCCCCAAAACTTACATAAGAGAGGTTATAGTGTTCTTGTATTCTTGATTACACTTTATTTTTTGGGTTTTAGTGATAGTAGTGACATGAATAGTTGTGGTGAATATCCCCTAATCCATTCATAGAAATTTATTTATTTTTATTTTATTTAATACTTTTACCCTAAATTAATTTGTAAGATCTTCACATGAATTATTTGAGCCTATAAAATGATATAAAAAAATATACAGAAATTTATTGAAAAATTTTACACCCTCAAATAATGTGTCTCATCAATATTAATTACATGATAAGTTGGAATTTAGATTTCCTTAAGGTATTTGTAATTTTAAAGTTTAGAACTAAAATAATACTAATTCAATATTCAATTTTGATGATTGTATTATTGAAATAAAATTAATCAAATTAAATAAAATAATAATGGAACCATGAAATGAACCACATGACCAAGATCAGAATTTTTAGCTTTTTCATAATATAATTTTTTTATATGTTAAGAATTTCTATTTTTCATGACATTTAAAAATTTAGAACGACCCGTAGTGACATATGAAATAAAACCAATTATCAATTTAACAAAACATTTTCCGTAGAATATTTTATGAGAATGGGATCGTGTTAAAATTCATGTTTTAAAATATATCTTTAGTTAAAAACAACTCATAATGGGGGGAAATTTATGGAAGAAATATTCTATTCATTTGGATGTGTTTAGTGTTGAACCAGGAAAAAATAAAAAATAACAGATATAGTTATGTGGTAAAATATCAGTTTTTTAGGAGAAGAAGTGGATTTGACTGTAGCTATCAGCCCCTGGTGAAAGAGATGGTATTCAAATAAATTATCCTCTATGGGGGTGGTTTTTGACTAGAATATTGTTGTGGTTCTCACAACTTTTTTATTACCACAAAACGTTATGAATATAGGATTTGAACATGTGACCTCAATATTATGATCATTATGATATACCAAGCTTCTCAACCCTACTCATAATAAGTGTAAATTCATGTTCATTATAGACTGATTAATCAAATGTGAAGTAACACTTATCTTACTCACCTGGTCAATAAAATATATATTTTTCTTATGGACAATGAAGATCAAGGGCGCCCATAGCTAAATTAACCAAGTGGGAAGGATTTAATGACCTCATCTAATACATCAAAGGGACCCTTAAAGAACCAGTGGATGAAGGAATATATAATTATCTCATAGAATCGTGGTTTTATATCCTATAATATTACCAAGATATAGTTAAAAATCATGCATGGTAAAACGATATGATGAATGTGTATAGTTGAATAATTTTATTTCATAAACAAAAATATATTATTGATAAATTTTATTCAAATTTTCATGGAATGAAGGAAAACAAGAAATTTATATTAGTTTATTTTTATAAACTAAAATATATTCTTTAAAATGTTTATTCATATTTTCAATGAATGAAGGACAACAAGAAATTTATATAATTTTTCCCTAATTTCATGAATAAATCAAGGAAGTTGGTGAAATACTCAAGGAATATCTATAACCCAACCATTTTAAGAACATGATTCTAAGATATACTAATGATCTAGAGTGGATCCATGATGATGAATAATTGAATTATGGGAAAATTATGGTAGATCATCAAGATCTGGATGAAATCTAGAAGGAATATGAGGTACAAATTGATCTCCCGAGTCAATAAAATGTAAAAAAGATTATAGTATTTCATATACATATATATCCATGGAGTAAGACACGAAAAAAGATGTTGAATTAGAAGAAATAATGATTGATATTGACTACTAAATTACACTTTCCACCATCTAACTCTAATAGGCATTCAATAGTGAAGAGGATATTGAATCTAATCCAATTTAGAGATTTATCTTCTCTAAAATCTATATAATATTATTTTATTAAATATTAATTTATAAATAATTACTAATAAATTGAGTTATTATATTTATAATATATTTACTATATATTAGAGGAATAAGAAATATCTTAACATGCAGCTGTTAAGGAACACCTGGAGCTCCATAATTTTTAAGAACATACATTTTAAAAATCCCATTAGGATGACAACTTAGTAGAGACTATGGACATCGAGATGGAGAATTTTAATTTACAAAGGATAAAATTTCTTATTTAAAATTAAAATTAAAATTTTGGTCAATTAATTATTTCCACCTAATGTTCTCTCTGATCATTTAATTCATTCGCCCTATATTAAAATAGTGTTGCTAAAAATTAAATGGTTGATCAAAATAAAAAAATGAATAGGATTATTAAAACATAATCAGACCCCCAAATGATATACATACTTAATTTCAAAATGGGTTTACTTGGTATAATCTTTTAATCAATAATACCTCATCATTATAAATGATGAATAAGGTTGAAAAGTACACATGTGTTGGTTTAAATTCACGAAGTTCTACCCACCATTAGAATATGTATAATAGTTGGTTCTTCCCTTTAGATGTAGTAAAAATTTAGGGCTCACTTGGTTGATAAATCCAAGATTTATAATTATGTTATTTCTATGACTTCAATATCATTTTAAAGAATTTCATGGAATCCAACCTTCTCCCTCTAATAATTTTGAGGTAAAATGACATGATCATTATACATACTAGAGGAGTTCTCTATTGTAGGTTCATAACAAAATATTAAATCCTTAAATAGTGGAGTAATAGTACTAAATAGTCACTTAAAAATGTAGTATGATTTTAAATTCTATATTTTAAACAATATTCAATTTCATTGAACTGTCTAATTTGATATTTAATGTGGAAAATTGCATTTCCAAGCATTGATTTTTTTTCTTTACCTGAATTATATAGGAGACATTTGTAGCATAAGAATTTTGTGATTAAATTTTATATATTTCCATGTTAATAATATTGAATGAGTAAAAGGGAATATTTAAGGAGGGGAATTAGTTTTTTCTTGTAGATGAAATTTCCATACCATTTTAATCCAATAAAATATTGATGTTTGTGTAAATTCATTTTTTATTATTAATAATGCATTAAGTGACTATCCAATATCAAAATTACAATATAAGTTTTATGAAAACATTACACTAATACCCATTTTAACCACATAATCAATAAATACCCTTGTTTGGAGTGAGCTATGTTTTAATCCATTTTTATCCATGCCTACCCTCCAATAAATAATTACATGATATTTTAATGATGAGGTTTTTGTATGAAGGGAGACATAATGAGTGGGATTAAATACATTATAAAGGAAATATTATGTGGTTTTAAATATGGGGATTGATAATGGTTTATTTTTATTCATTGTAATCTATACTGGTCAACCCTCCTAAAAAAGTAAAAAGAAAAAAAGAAAAAAAATGGAACAAAGGGGTTGTGATTTAGTAAACCCAAAAATCACCATCATTAGACCTACAATCTTTTTCATATGTGGCTAGGTAGTAGATATGAGAATTATTCAAATCATAAACATAAATAAAGTAAATAAATTTAAAATTTAAATTAAAATGAATAAATTTAGTGAATAAACTATGATTGTGATGAAATAATTTATCACTATTTATTTTTTATAATGATTATAAATTGGGTTTTGCTCGATGTTAGAGTTTTTACATTGAAAGGGGATAATTTCATGAAATATTATATCTGATCTCACATTTTATACATTAAAACATTAACCTCTACTTTGAGGCTTATTTTTATACATCAATTACAACCAACCAATAGCCTTAGAGTCATTTGACCTTTTAACAAAAATCCCTCATGATTTCATGTGATTGTTGTATTTATTAACTCAAGTAAATAATTCATTTACATTACTATTGATATAGATCAATTTTTATTATATGTGTATAAATCAAATTGAGTTTTTACAATGATTTATGAGTGATAATATTATAAAATGATCAAAATAATAATTTCCATGTATAGAAATAACAAATTAAAGATAATTCATAGTTGAAAAATGAAGTTTACAATTTTTCAAAAGAGGAAATTAAAAATATATGATTTGATTATTAATTTAAATAATGAAAAATTGAATTGATATTTTTTGTTTAATTTATTTGAGATGGATATTTTTTTATTTCATCACATAGAAATTTTAATATTTGTAGAATTGCAGAAATAAAGATTTTTAATGTTGATTTTTAATGCATGATTTCAAACATAGATTAATTGTGTTGGTAATTGAAAGAAAAAAAATGATAATCCTATTTTCCCCAATTGATAAGGATTTTTAATATATTTAAAATTAAATTACGAGTATATTAAACGGTTTATTGTATCTGAGTTCTTCTCAATGATGATTTTAAGTTGATAAAAATGCTTCAAAAATTAATTTATTTAATTTAGAAGTGAATTTAAACATAATTAATAGTTTACTTGAATATTATTTATATTATTTTATAGCACAATTATATTGATTATAACATGTTTTATTATTCATGTAATTTAAACAGGATGACTATCCATCAACCAGCAAAGCCAAGTTACATGGCTATCCCTTGAAAGGGTCAACCGACCATGGATTAGTGGTAATGAAAAATCAAGATGAAGGGAGTGAATAGATTATCCAACCTCATGCATATGTGTCCCATGGGTGATAAAAATAAAAATGATAAATGGTTGGATGAATATTTCATAGTCCAAATGTATTTGTGGCCCACATCTCAGGTGTTTGAGTTATCATGTGGGAGCCCATCCTCGCACCAAAATGTTTTGGGTGCATCTCTTACATCATTGTTTATATACTGTCATCGATGTCGGTCACACTTTTTTAGGGGTATAGTTTGTCTCTACTAACATCTGGTGTACATTTCATGAGCCAAAAACATATGTTGTTCTCTACCAATTCCACCTCTATCAATAATTTTTGTCTGTTATGAAAATATCATGAGACACCCTCATAGCCACTACAAATGTTCAATAGTAGTGCCTTTTCAAACTTCTATTCTATTCATCCTCCACTGAACATCTCAGAGTCCTTTTATGAATGCTATGGAGAAATGTTCGGCGAAACTAGCCATTGTGAGGCTAGATTAGAAGGGAAGATGTTTTTCTCATTTAAAAATGAGTTTCCTCATATACCACATCTTATAGGTCCATGTACCATTTCATGCATACGATTCCCATGTCGAGGCCCAATCGACTATAAATATGGAAAATCCATGATAATTTGGATATTTAATTATTCTTACGTGGGTCTCTAATGGTTTTATTATTTTATGTAATGATGAAATTTGTGACCATAAAGTGAGATATGGTTACTTGATGTTGGTGTGGGTCTCCTCTACCTATAAAATAAGACCTATGTTTCTACTTCCATGGAGTATGACCTAGTGGAGGAATATTTAATGATGAAGATGCATGTTTCTTTATTATTATTTATTTTATATTATTTTTTTATTTTTTTATTTTAAATATTATATTAACATAGTTATCATTTAAAAATAAATAACCCTTTCATATTTATTTTATTATTATTTTATAAACCTTTTATTAAATTTTTTTTATTCTTTTTTACTCAATATTCTCTTGTCCTTTTAATAATCATTATTTCATCAATATTTTTATTATTCTTATTAATTTAACTTATGATGATATTATATCTTTATTATCATTATCTCTCATATAATCCCCCGTTACTAAATATTTATTTTATTATTTGTCTTCCAGGGTAGTTTTTTTCATCTATTATATTCTATTCCTTAATCTAACCAAACTGATATCGTACTCCAGATAATGCGACGATGACCTTAGGCTTGGCCTGTGTGAGGTCAATGTGTTCTTGAATTATTACTCAATATTTATTTCATGTCTTTGATAGATGAGTGTGAAATGCACTAATATATGAAATATCCACTGGACCATACACTCAAAATTACATCTTTTCATTTGTTTAATATCTATTTCCTCTCATTGTTTTTCATCTCTTAACATGATTGTGTTGATCCAAATATGGATGAAAAGAAATACATAATTTTGGGACCTGGATGATGTCATACCCTCAACCATGGTGTGTCATTATCATTGAAAACAAGTGTAGGTGAAATTTATATTTCATTAAGGCATTAAAGATTTAACTATTTATAAATAAAAAAAAGTATATGATTTTGAGTTTTCATTATTACATTATCAAACTATAATTAAAGAATAAGCGATAATAATGATTAATCCCAAAAAATAACAATATAAAAATATTCATTATTTTAACAAATTTTGTAGAATTTAACTGAAATATAAGATTAGTATTTTCATTTTTAATGTCATTTAAATATTTATATTGTAATAAATAATATAAAAATAATTAATCAGTGTTCTTATAAAATAAAAAAATAAAAAAATAGATTAGTTCATTTAGATTATGTGAATGAACAATCTAACAGGTTCTTCAAGTGAGATGTTTTTGTTCAAATATTTTACTTCAGTAGTAAAATATTTGTCGTTTTTTTGTTCCCCACAATAGGAATGTGTAATTTACACATGGATAAATAATTTGATTCATCACAAACACCACCTCATAAAATCAGAAAAGGACACCCATAATAATAAATTTTCATTATAACCAATAAATCAATTTAAAAAACCCCACATGGTATTTCTCACCACTATATGTCAAAAAAAATTGGGATCTGGACGGTGTGCTATCAATTATAAGAAATCATTTTTATAAAATTTCAAATGGCTAATCTCATTAACACAAAAATGCATATTATGAAAATCTATTTAAAAAATTATTATTTTTAACTCAATTGGGTCCACGATATTCTATATTTAAAGTCCCCAGTGATTATATAAAAAAACAAAATGAGTATACATTTAGAAGCCACATGGTATAACATAGATTTTAGGAATCTTCCAGCTTATTTAGAAATAGTAAAATCATTAATCATTAAAATAAAATAATATTGCATTAAAAAAATCCACGAAATTTTTTTCAATACCCACATTAACTGTTGAATACTTTTTAAAATATATATTTGATGCTCGCCATTGATTTTTAAAAACATAAACAATCATTAAAATCATATTGATATTTCACCAACATGTGGAATGTATTCTCATACCATTCAATATTTTCAATCATTATTTACATTATCTTGGCCCCTCAATGGTAACACAAATTTCAAATAATTCAAAATAAAAAATATATTAAAAATTCATGAATGTTTTTAAAGGTAATATTATGGGATGATAAAAAAGCATGTAAATTTGATTAATGAAAATCAAGACAATATAAATTAGTAGAAAGATAAAATATGTCTCACTCATTGTATATATAAATCATATTCATGATAGTGTCTATAGAAAATAGAAACACCTAAAAATATGACTATTAAAATCCCACCAAACCCAATCATTGATGATATATCAATTACAGTTCAAAATAGTGGGAAAATGGAGGTACCATTAAAGAGAAAAATGAACTTGATTAAGGATAGTATTCATATCAATGATCAAAAGATAAGAACGTTGGAATCATATATAGAAGGAGAGAAATGTAAGGGTAGTGGTGTCACATGGGGAAGAGGGTATCCTGATGGGGTTTCTTACAAGGGAGTGGGTGAGAGGGAGGGTGAATGTTTTTTATTTTTAATAAAAATGTATTAATTTTTTAATATAAAATGTTAAAATACTATCCAGACAACATGGTTAATCAACATGATTCCTCAAAATGAAGTAACTAATATTAATGAACTACATGTCCAAAAATATCGTGCATTGTTTCACCTATGTTCCATGTAGTGGGACTAACCTGGTTACAGAAATCCCAAATGTTAGCATCATAATACAAAGATAATCCAAACCCTTTTCGTAGGGTATACCTATCTATAAACAAGATGTGTGAAACACTATATTCTCACCAAGAGCCTCAAATTGTTTCACCTATTAACTGAATAATATTGTATTAACCATAAGCAATGATTCTTCACAATAAGAATGCTCTAAAATTTTCTAATTGTCAATCCAAAAATCAATGAAAATATATATCGATCCATAAAATCATAAATTATCATAATATTAAAATTACTTTGACATGATTTTGGTTGTTGACAACAAAATTTATTTTATTATTAGTGTATGTTAAGACATTTTACAATTATTAATAAACAGATTTGTTCATCGATGTATTTCCATAATAATATTAACTTCCAACATAATAATACTATAGTGATATTACAATAAATATGTGGAATGGGTATCTATAAACACCATATATCCATGTTCGATGCTTCCTTAAAAATCATGTAGATAGTGGATTTAATATAATGAACTTTTTTTAAAACTTTTTAGTATGATAATGATTCTCATTCGATTAATAATAGATTGTTTTCCAAATTATCATATTTTGAAAATAGAGATTATAGAAAACTATTATCACCTCTAGAGGATTTACTATCTGTTTCATTAGATGAAGAGATTTATATTCCTCTCAAAGATAAAAATATTCTCTCCATATCATATAAAAATGATGATAGAGGAAAATATGTAATAGTTTACATACAACTAGGTATAAAACCATGAACATTTAAGATCATTTTTTAGAGAGTTTAATAAATAAATGATATAACTAATTGATTTATTTTTCAGAAAGTGTAAATTGTTTTTAATAGAACAATGTATTCAAATGACCTAATTACATAATAAAATAAAATCCTCATAACAGTAACTCCACATGAAAATCATATCAACTCTTTTAAAATATTTTTGAAAATAATTCAAAAATATGTAATTATATTGAGAAACTAAAGTAGATGAATAATTAAAAATGGAATTATTGTGACAATGATATATGTGAAATTAATTTAAAGTGTTTCTCAAAATTATTTTATTTATTTTTAAAATTTTATCCAGTAATTAAAATTAAATTTTACTACCATTATTAATGAAATCCATAAAAAAATTCCATATGGGAGAATTGCTCCAATATAATATTAATTAATTATTAATGGAAAATTATATTTATTTCACTAATATTGAATAAAAACTGAATAATTTAATATTTTAATTGAAACATGATACAAATTTTACTGATGATCATGATAAGATAAATAAAAAATATTATATTTTAATAATAAATTAATATGTAGATAATTTATGGGATTTATTCCTCAACCACCATTATTCAACTATATTATTTATCAACCATTAAAATATTAAATCTAATGGAAGGATTTATTTAACCATTTGGTGATAAAAGACATATAAATTTATTTTTTCAATTTTTAATAACAAAATTATATATAACCTAAAAAATGTATTGATATAGAAATAAATCATTAACAAGTATATTATTGACAAGAAAATTAAATGAAAATGTATACCATTTCTAAACATTAATAAGAATATCAGATATAAAATTCATAGAAAACATTAGATTGTGAGGTAATAGAATAGTTTAGAATAATAAAATATAATAGATTATATGATATACCCTTACTATTATTGTATTATATGAGTCAAATACATTGAATGACAAAAGAATATTTACATAGGATTATAATGAATATTTTTTATAAAATAATCTCATGGGTATATATATATTATATGAAATAAAATAATTAATATTTCATTAAGATGTATCAATGAATGAAGATGGAAAAGAAAATTCACTTACTCCAGCTCTTGAATCACCTCTTAGATCCTATTACATCTAATTTGTTTTTGATTATATTAGTCATTAAATTTTATCATAATGTTATTTGTTTATATATCAATTATGTTATTCCCCTTTTTTTATTTTCATTTATTTTATTCTATTTGATAGCAATTTTGAGGTATTACACACCAGAGTTCCAAAATTTCATCGAAACAATTTTCATAATCAATTATAAGTTTTCAATTATTACATAACATTTTTAAATGTAATGGAATATTTATAATGCAATTATAGTTTTATATGAGATCAATTTTTTAATAAATAATTATTATTTTGAGAATATGTATTAATAAATTAAATTTTTAGTTGAAATTTTCAATCAATTTTTATGTCTAATATGATCATTATTATGAATTTTCTAAAATTATTAATTAATTATCATGAGAACTTATGAATAGTATTGTTTAATTTTGACATGAATGTTTTTTTAACTTATACAAATCACGGTCGTTGGTTTATAGAAACATAATAATAAACATAGTTTTCATAAAACCATCACAATGCATAATATCTTTCAAAAAGGTCAAATGAAAGGGAAAATTAATAGCAATTGTTTTTCATAATAATATTATATTATAATTATTATTTTAGTTTTATATTAATTTTTAATATTACAAATTTTTTTATATATAATTATACTATTATTGATATGAAAATATATATTTTGAAATATAATTTTTTTTCATAGTAAAAACATTTTGATAAGGATTTATTGGGAGGATTTAAAATATTATAATCAGTAATTGTTTTAAAGATTTATAACAGCATGACAATAAAATAATTTTCACTAATCAATATGATTATAGATATAGTTTTTCGAAAAATAATAAAATTTATGAATTAAAAATACAAAATTATGGAAATCATTTCTGGATCTAATATATGATTTTGAATGAGTTTAGAGAGAGGTAATAGGTGATAAATCACTGATTATAACTGAAAAATATTATCCAAATATGGTAACAAAATTCATATAATAAAATTATGATTGTTTTTAATTTTATTTTCAAAAATGAAGAAACCAGTTTGGGAACAGTTATATTGATATTCGAGTCCTCTTATTTGGATTGCATCTAATGCCACTACTGAATAGACTTTTGGAAAGACCATTTAAATAGACACATCCCTATTTATGGTTTGAAATTTATCTGTATGTACAATGGAATGAAAACCAATCTTTACATTTTATTATAGAATGTTGACATTTTATCACCTTTAATATGAATATTCTCATATCATATTATAAATATATAGTATTTAAATTAATAGAATATAAATTTTATTTAAAAGTTTTATAATAAATAGACATAATGTTATATCATATATCATTACTCTTCCAAAATTGAATCATCATTTTTTCAACAAATATTTATATTTTATGAATCCTTTTACAATGCCTTTTTTATAGATATTTCACTTAATTATTTAAAAATGATTCAAAAATTTAATATATATTTATATATTTAATGATATTATATTTATGTAATAATAAATATTTCAAAAATCAAAAAATTAATTCAAAAAAATTAATTTTCTCTAAATCATTATATGATCAATTTTATTTCATTTTATACCATCATGGTATTTTCAAGACAATAATTTTAAATTAACATACCTTGTATAAGAACAAGTTATGCCTTAAGATGATAAAAATGTTATATAATATTAATATTTCTATATAAAAAAAATATTATTTTTCATTTATCATATTAATGTATAGTCTTTTGAATATTCTGATCTATTCCAAAATATTTTCTCAACGAATTTTGTTTTCTTTTCTAATTCTATAGAACTAATGTGTCTAAAAGAATTAATACATTCAAGTATCTCTCAAAAAAATAACTATAAAAATATTATGAAATTGATATAAAAATGATTATTATATTATCTTGAAATATATTATGTTATGGTTTCTATAAGGATATTCATCTTTTGACATGAAAATTTAACAATTTTAAATAAAACTCTTGATATATATAAACATTTACTATTAGTTGAATTTTAAATTCAAATGTATCACTTAGCATGTAACCATATTAAATTTTAAAAATTAATTTAATAATAGTTACATTTGACCAAAAATTATAAAAAACAATTATATAGAAAAAC
Organism: Viscum album; assembly: GCA_963277665.1. Lineage (NCBI taxonomy): Eukaryota > Viridiplantae > Streptophyta > Magnoliopsida > Santalales > Viscaceae > Viscum > Viscum album. The sequence continues at coordinate 295,270,002 of OY728137.1, read as the reverse complement.
TAATTAAAAACAGTAATTATATATCAAATTTAATATTTAATTATATCTTTTTTTCTTACACATTTAAAAAAACACAATAACATTGTTTTAACATTATAATGAAAATTTTATTTTTATTTTCATTAAATTATAGATAATGTAATTCACTAATTGTATTCCAATAAATATAATTTAATCTTAAAATAATATATATATTTTTAAAAAAATAATTTTCCCATAATAAAAATTTTCTTCTTCTCCAATTAATTGATAAATTAATTTATATTATTTTAACAACAGTATATATAAATATAAATCAATTTAACTTTTGAAAATATCTATCAATAAAATATATTATAATAAATTAAATAATAAATCAAGATAATGATTTTTATTTAAAATTTATATAATAAATCTCTTATATATTAATGTTAACACAATAAAATTTAGAATATAATTGGTATCTAATATATTATTTTGTAACTTATGATAAAGGAATGAAAAATAAAAAAAAAATTATAATATTTCTTTAAGAAATTTTCAATTCATAAAAAATACCATAAATATTGATTTTTTACATAACAAATCGGGTTCATCTCACTCTCCTCTTTATAGAAATTATTTACACACAACATTAATTAGTTTTCACAGGTATTAGCAAGTTATAACATAGGCATTAAATCATATTTTTGTTTTATTATGAACTTTAATTTATAGTTTATTACATCTAATCATACTATTTCTAAAATAAATACACATTGAATTATATAAATATTGTAATATGACTATAACATTTGAATGTGATACCCTTAGAATACCATTATTATCCCATGATACTACAAACCCAATAATTAATTGATTTTTCATCTTCTTTGTAGAGTGTGATATTTTTTTATAAATATAATAAATAAATGATATTATACAAACATTATTACTTTTAATTAAATAAGTAAAATTTCAACCTTCATTTTTAGTTTTAATCATACACGACAACATATTCAAACTATTAATTGATCATGACATAAATAGAATCATAGGGTTATTTGATATATTAATGATTTTTTGATATTTTTTAGTATCTAAATGTTGATAAAATACTAAATTAATGGAGGAGGTAAATTGTATGTTTAAAAACATTAATTTTTTTTACCTTATTAATACTTTGATTAAAAATTATAAACAATTTTGTTTTACTTAATCCCTCTAATGTATGTTTAAGGAAAAGTGCTTTAGGTTTAATAAATATGTGTAATGAAATTTTCATGTAGGTATACATCAACAATATTCTACATTAAACATTTTAGAGTTTTAATTCAAAGTTACAAAAAAAATTAAGTATATGATACACTTTATTAATGTTACAAATTGAAATAAAAATATAAAATACATATAAAATAATAAACCTCTTTTAACCCAACGAGTATGGTATCCAAAGCAACTTGTATAAGGGTCCCTCGAATTATACTTTTATGGAATCATGTCTTTCCCACACTTGTGTAATCCATCGATACAAAGATCTTTATCTATCTTCTTATCCTTCCAAGAACTTGATTTGTAAGGTGATCAAAATCACTGTGTTCCATAAATATGGATTCCCTTGATGGAGAAGGTAATCAAAACCTCCTTCTTCCAGCATATTGGAACCCCTTTATTGAATACAGAAACAATAAAATTCAAAAAAATTCATGTTGAACATTTATGTAAGTTGAACAAGTTGTTAACAATAATAAATCTTCAAGGAATTCACACAAAGAAATTTTTACAGATATCCTGTAGTGTATAAATTCTCTTAAATGTTCACATTAATGAAAGTATTCAAATGATTTGGTTTTTAAAGGTGAGATATATAACAGATTTAATTTTCTCAATCAATCATATTTTTCTGAATTTTTTGATGGACCTATTTAGCTAGAACTTATAGTGGTCATTTAATAACAGATTAGAGAACATCATTTATCATAATAAAATCTCATGAGAATCTATAAGTATATATGAATTTGTATATATGAAAACATTATATTAATAAAAACTGAAACATTAAGAATTATATAAATTATTATATTTAGGAAAATATAGTTACATTTTGAATGTTATAAAATATTATATTACGTAATATATAATAATATTAAGAATTTTATAAAAATCTTATATTAATGAAAATATACTGACGTTAGGAATGATAAATAATAGTATCTAAGAATATGGATGATTAGTATGTTAAGGAAGTGGGAATTAGATTCAAAATTTTGAACGATATGGAATTGAGAATGTGAATTGGATACACAAAATTTAGATAATTAGAATAAATCAATTGAGAGAATCATGATCAAAATTAGGGATGATTCAAAATTGAGGAAGATGAATCGGATTCGATTTACAATGCATTTTGGATACAAGATATAAGTATCAGAATCGGGTTTTATGGGAATCAGATTCATAAATATGATTGAATCAGAATTAAGAAACAGAAAACCTAAATCAAAATTGGGATATAATCAAAATTGAGATGGAAATGAATTCCTTGTTTAATTATAGATCCAACTTATTCCATAATCTATTATTTATTAATGAAAATAAATTTTGACGTAACTATATGTAGGATAAGTAAAATTAATACAAATTTACTTTTAATGGAATGAATTATTATGGAAATTCATAGAACTTTTCCTTTGGATAAAAAGTGTTATAAACAAAAGTTTTTTATTTCCAAAACATAAAGGAATAGGAAATTTCCTACAGAATCTTTTGACTCAACAATCTCTCCAATTTTGGAAACAAGAAACAATTGATTGAAAATAATAATATTAAAAACAAAATACATTATATTTGAGCTTAATATAAAAACATATCTTCCCCTTAGATTATGACTCATGATGAACATGCCTAACTCCCCCTTCTGTTATGAAATCCCCCCAATGATCATATTCTGATGTCAAATATTTTCCTTCTTTTCATAAAAAAATATTTCCCCTATTTTGTAATGATGTATTCTTTATGAATTCCACCATTTCTGTTTTTCTCCATATACGAATATTCATTTATGAAAATTCTCCCCCCCCCCCAGTTTTGATTTTACAAAATGAATGGAGATAAGTACAATGTGCCGTAAAAGTTTGAAAAAACTATATGAAAACAAAATAAAAAGAATTCTTATCAAGAAAGATGTTTTTACAATTAAATATCAAAAATATAACAAAATCAATCGTTCTTCAGTGTTATAGCCTTGACCATAGCCTCCAAATTCATGAGCTCCTTGTGGTAGTCTTGAATCTTTTCTTAATTAACTTCCAGATCTTGACTATTCTTCTCAAGAATCTGAATATTTTGCTCCTATTTATTAATAATTCATTCCAAAGACGTAGGATTATCATCCAAATCTTCTATGTAATCCTTCACTATTTTAAATTCTTGATAAAGATACATCAGTTTCTTATACTGGTCCAGGTCAGCATGCCACTGAAATGATTCTCCTTCCATTGTCTTTTATGTAGAGTTGTTTGAAAGTTTTTTTTGATATAGAATCATTGAAGGAATATTTAACAATATTAAACATATAATCAAAAGAATTAATGTCATTGTAAACTTGATATAACAACTTCGTTATATCATTGCATAGAATCCTGTGATTTCCATAATTCATCAAAAAGGTTATGAAATCGACTTCATCTTTTATGACATTTTCAATTAAAAGGTTTGTTTATTATGATTTCATATTTATGAATGCTTTAATTAGATGAAATATTGACTAAAGAATCAGAAAATATTATATGGAGTTCACCAAATACTTCAATAACTAAACAAAAATGTATTCTGTTATCGAAAAGGAAGACCTTTCTGATTATGAAGCATATTGAGTAGATATTCCAATATCTTTTTTATTGCCTTTTTCTTTTGTAGATTATATTTTCAGGGCCACTAAATTTATTCACAATAATAATAAACATGAATGATTTTATCATCATCATCACCACCATCATCTTCTTTATTTTGGACATTTCCACTAGTAACATTATCATCCTCGTCATCTTAATCATCGGAGTGGTTTTTTGATCTTCACTTTCAATGACATTGTCCTTTGAATTCGGCCTCACATTTAAAGTATAATTAGATTATGAAACATGATATTTTATTATTGGAAACATATCTAATTGAAATTGACTCTGAGTTACTCCAATTTTTTTGAATCTCACCATCAATTGTTTCTGTGGGCTGTTAGCCTCGTCTTTATCTTCTTCAATCAAAACTGATCTTGTAAAAACTTCATTTTATTTTCCAATTTGGGTTGCCTATACTATAACTAGTTAATATTGTTGGGGAAGTTTAGTTTCCAGAAGAAAATATTCTACAAAATCAATTTTTATGAGGCCTTTTCTGTGTCATTCAACAGTTCTTGAACTCTGTCAGCATCATTTAATTTCATCCGATGGATTTTCTCTTTTTCGTATTTCTCTAGTTCTTTTGAATTATATGATTTTAAAATATTTAAATTATCCCGAAACTAACCAAAACACTAAATCTATTTATTTTCAAAACTCATTGTCCACTATCAGCTTATCTAAATCTTTAAATTGGTAGGATTTCTATTTCTTGGTCTTTGGTGGTTATGAAGCTTAATATATTTTCAGTGGTTCTTTAACTAATGCCTTTATTTCGCTAAGATCCTCTATCTATTTCTCAAAGATTTTCTAACATCCCTTGACATTCCAGATAATTCAAAAAAGTAATTTGTCTGAACACTAATACAATATTTCATTCATTCAAGCATTCATCACATAAAATAAGAATTTTGAATTTCAATGGCTTTAAAATGAAAGTAACATTATAGAAGGTCAAACAACATATGATATGATTAGACAAGGTTGATGGATACATCAGAATGTGATATTTGATTGATTTTTTATTTGTCATTCTGATATTAAGAATGATATACGTTACTATGTTTATCTTCCTTAGATTAAAAAGAAAATCTAATATGAATACATTTATTATTTTCAAGGTGTTCTTTTCTCCTTTACTTGGTATTAAATGACCTTATATCTATAGTGCCACGATTCTATAATAAGTCAACATATTGGAAATCTAATGCTTATTTACTCACTTATGAACTAACTGGTCTTTAAATTTGACCCTGTCAAAATATTCTTCTATATCTAGAAACGTATGAGAACAATAGTAAGATTCACTATCATAGGGTAACAGAAGAATATATGTGGATTTTTTTAAGACACGGAATATGTTTTCTCGTAACTCCTAAAATGTGAAATATCATTTCCAACTTCATTGAATACTTTGACTGAATGGTATAACTCAACTACCAAGTCCACATACACAAGATCTTGTTCCAACTTATTTCTTTTGCAATGAAGATTTTATCCCATACATGATATTTTATGATCTTTTTTTAATATATCATACATATGAAATTAGTCTAGATCGACTAAACTTTCTCTGATGATCGACCAATATTTAAGTTCCTTATTCGTAGGCATTGAAGAATGAGAAGAGATTGACAATGATATTCGAAACATAGGAAATATATCCTGAAAAAATAATGGGATATTTGAATGGTGATAGTAACTCAGACAACAAAATCATGAGATTGATGTGGGACATGTGGTGGTGCCTCCTTTATAGAGGTTTCAGAGATGATGGATCGAATTCCAAGAATAATCAAAATCATGATATTGATTTAATCTGATCCAATAGTGGATAATGTGAGGGGAAAAGTGTATATATCCCAATGATTTTAGGTTTAAAAAAAATATTTAAGGAAATATAAATTTATTGATGTTTATCTTAATTTTTTTTAAATACCAATAAACTGAATTAAGACAATGACATAATAGGTACAACGATATACCATTTGATGTAGTCAGAAGGTTTTTATTGTTTGATAATATTCATCGTAGAAATAATATATTTTGAAAAGTTTAATTATGTTCCAAAAATGATATATATGTTATGAAAAACATTATTAGGTTCTCAAAAATATTAATAAGTTGCAAAAATATTTATTTGGTTACCAAAAAAATTTATTAGGTTCTAAATAATTTTATTAGTGGAAATCAAATATACCTTACATATGAAGAGGATCATCTTAATGTTAGGAGATTGTTTTAACAGAAATTAGATATGAATGATTGCCATACGATTATCATTCATAAAAATTTATTAATGTATTCAAATATATCCTAAGTTATTGATTTTATAAAAATATCAGCATGTTGTTATTTAATTTTAATGAATTGTATAATTATATCTCCATTGATTGGGTGGTTCATAAGTAAGTGAAGCCTAATATTTATGTGTTATGAATGAGAGTGATGTTAAGGGGTTTTACCTAAGTATATAGAACCAGTGTTATCAAATAGTATCCTATTTTTTGTAAAAGTCATTCCATAATTAGTGATTTTGTGTTACATCCACAACACTTGAGCACAACAACATCCATCTTCAACATATTCTTATTCATTATTGGAATGTATTACAGAATATTGTTTCATATGTGACCATGAGACAAATTAATATCCTAACAAATGACATGTTACATATTTATATTTCCTAAATATTCTAAAACCATCAAAGCCAACATCAAAAAAATATTTTTAAACAAATTAATTGCCATAAGAACATAAAATTCCTAAGTCCATCGATCCTTTTAAATAGAGAAAAATTATTTTTATCAAATTTAAGTGCGATTATTTTGGATTATATTGATATCATGAAAATAATAATAAAAAAATCAATATGACTAGATGAATACCTATTATTATAGTAATATTACTATCATACCTCTAAATGATGTTGGATCTACTAGTTTCCCAGCATCATCAAGATCAAGAGTATTTTACACTCTGATTAGAGTACTTATACTTTTTGTGTGGTCATATCAATAATTTTTATGAATATCTGTAATATAATTATTTTGAGATATATATTTTCCTTATAGTTTATGAGAAATTTAGAAACCCAGAAAAAAGGTAAACTTGTCTATCATACTCATTTCAAACGCAGATTTCATAAGATTCACAAATGAATTATTTAAGGATATTTGAGTTGATCTAGATATAATTTCATCAACATAAATTTGAACAATTAAAACATTTTTCTTTGATTTATTTATAAAAATAGTTGGATTAGTTGTTCTATTAATATTGTTGTTTTCTAACAAAAATCATGTAAGTCTATCATATTAGTCTCTATGGGATCGTTTATGATAACATACTGATTATTTTTATTTTGAAACATGTTCAGGATGTCATGTGTCTTAAAAATAAGGAGGCTACTGAATATAATCATCAACATGAACATATCTGTCAATGAAAGAACACTTCACATCGATTTAAAAAGGATTAAAGATTAAGATTTTTGAAAATGAAATGATAATTTTAATTGATTCATGTCTAGATACTATAGTATATGTTTTTTCATTATCTATTCATTTTTTGGATTATATCCTTTATCAAATTATCTTCATTTATCTCTTACGATGATTATATTTTCATCCCATTTATTTTTGAAGTCCTACTTTACTCAAATTACCAATGTTTCTTTAGGAATTTCAATGATTTTCTATATATTATTCCATTATAATTAATATAGTTCAACTTGCATAGATTTAATTGAATAATTATCAACTACTTTTTCATTAGTGCATTTACGTTCTATTATTAAGGAATTTATAGACTCTATTCTTCAGTTCGTAAAGAACATCTAGTAATTACTAGTCCATTTAAATAACCAATGATACTCTAACTTGGATGATTCCTTAAAAAAAACTAGTTTGTGTTTCGTAAAACATTTTCATCAACATAGGGTAGAATATATTCTGTAGTGAATTCTTCAGAAACAATTTCTTGAGTATTCTCTTGATAAGAGGAATCACCCATCAATGGTTGAAAATCATTTTTTGAAAATATATAAGAATATATTAGTTGAGGTTGTTTAAAATCATAGGGATCAATTTCATCAAAATTAAAATGTATTGTTTCCTCAATAGTATAATAATTTTTATTAAATACTCTATAAGACATATAGGTAGTGTTAAAACCAAAATATATTCCTTCTTCGAATTTTGTTATAATTTTTAGTAATTTATATTTTGTATTCAATGTTAATATATTATATACAATTACATAAATGTATATAAAGTTTGGTTTTATACTTATTCATAACTCATAAGGAACTTTCTTAATAAATTAATTTATGAAAACTAGATTTATATTATAACAATTAAGACTTACGGATTCACCACAAAAATTAGCAATTGATTATTCACACAACTTGTTTCATGTCATTTCATGAGGTATTTGATTTCTTCTATCAACAATAGCATTTTTATAAGTAGTTATAGGAGAAAATAATTTATGAGTAATGCCTTTCTTACTAAAAATGTTTCAAAATAAGAAATTTAAAAAAAAAATCCCAGAATCACTACGAATAATAATCAATGGAATGTTTTTCTCATTTTATACATTGGCTGAAAAACTTTTGAATAAGAAAAGAATTCATATTTCTTTTCAATAAAATACACCCATGTAATACTATTGTAATTATCAACTAAAACATATATATAGAGTTTTCCTAAAAAAATCCAGTTTTTATAGGACCAAATTAGCCAATTTTTACTCTCTATAATGCACCATAAGTTGATACATTGGTAATAGAAATAAATCTTGACTTATGTTTCATTCCACATTAACAAGGTTCAAAGAATTTTGATGAATAATATCTATGATCTTGTAAATCATTACCAATCCTTTTAATAGATATTTTACATATGTTTATTATGTTACAATGTCCTAATCATTTATTCCATAACCATGATTTTTCTTTCATTGCACGAGGGCAAGGTATGTCTTGGATAATATGGTCTTCTAGGTTAATTGTATAAATATTCCCATATCGATGGGTAGAATGAATGAAATCAACCTTATGATATTGTACTAGGAATTTATAATTAATAAAATTCACTAGGTATCCTTCATCACATAATTTAACTATGCTTATAAGGTTGTGGGTAATACATTAACTAATAAAACATTTGAAATTAATTCTTTTCTAAGAAGAATGATGTTACATATACCAACAATTTATCCATGAGAATAATCTTCAAAAGCAACAATTCTAACATTCCTCTTGATAATATTTTGAAAGAATTTTTTGTTACAAGCCATGTGCTGAGACCATCCACTATCTATGTACCATGTATTGTTGCGGGTAATATCATTATTTTCGAAAAAAATAGTCTGGTATTTTAAATCCAAAATTTATTGTATCTAGAAATGTTAGAAAGTAAAATCATAGGAATCCAAATTTTCATAAAAAATTATATATATGAAATACTAAGTATTGAATTTTATATAAAGAACAAACTGTTTCCCAACATCCACCACTTATATACTAATTACAAAACGTGGCAATTTTAGGAACATATTAATTGTTACTAAAACTAGTATTTAACAAGAATAAAAAACCATAACTATTATAAAGAGAATGAATATGTGAATACATTTTATCAAAATTTTGTTTTCTAGAAGAAAATTATGATAAACGTTTCATCAAGGAAAATATTTTAGATTTTATTCTATAGAAATAATTTTAATCCTCGAAGTTATTAGTCTTAAAATTATTATTAATCTCTGAAACATTTTTCATAGAAAATACATTTTCAGAATTAAATGAATATTTTTCATTATAATTATTAAATTCTTCAGGTTTTGTAGAATTAGAAACAATTCCAAATGATTTTAAAACAACATAATTTGAGTGATCTGATACTTATTTTGTTAAAATTTTGATTATAGAATTTGACTTGTCCATTTTTTTATCTTACTATTATCATTTCCATGTAAAATAGAAAACTTATATACATCTTCAAAAGAAGGTAAAGAATTGTCTTCGGTTTGGGAAGATTCATTATCAAGGATTTAGAATGTTTTTCATCAGGATAATTAGAACATAAAGATATATAGGTTAAACAATGAGTAGTGTGTACCTTAGGAAGGTAAATATAGTTTTTACTAGGTATTCTTGCAACAAGACCAGTATTATTCTCTTTAAATGAATCATTTTCTGAAGATTTATCAGATGAGTCTCCACCACTTGCAATCCAATAACAATTTTCCTTTAAGAGTTTATTTATTTTAGTCTTGTAATATATTTTATGATTCCTCTCAGAGTGTCTATCTTTCATGTTCATTAATTTTATTCTAAGGGAAAAATAGGTGTGATATGTCTAAATTCATTGCATTCATAAAATATGAATTTAAAGTCATTATTACACTTCATTATACATTTTCTTATATTTTTATAGAAATTCCATCTTTCTAGCAATGTTATTCATCCTTTGAAAAATGTTGTCTAGCCAATTCTCTGACTGTTTAGATTACCATGTGTTTATATGAATAAAAACATTCTTAGGATTTTTTTACATAAAAAATTTCTACATTGATTTTTCTTTAGTCTGATTTGATGTATTATTAAAAGTAACACTCTCATTCTTCTTCTTTATATTATCCCCATCTCTTTTAAATTTGTTCCCATGTTGTAAGAGAGTTCCAAATAACTCATAAGAGTAATAGTTGAAACTTTCTTTTACTCATCAATAATAGTTCACATATATTCCCATTCATTAGTCTTGATGTCTATAATCTTATCTATAAGAATCTCATCATCTATCAATTTTTCACCCATTAACTATAGAATGTTTACAATAGTCAAGAATCTCAATTGAAATTACCTATATATTCACCATAGTGGAAAAACCAGGATAATATTTTCTATGAATTGATTTCTAGTTTCAATAACATTTGATGTTTGAATATATGAAACATCTAGTTTCACTAAAATTCTACTATCTTCTTTATAAGAAGTTATTTGGTTATATATATTCCTAGTCATACAATAAAACAAATTATTTTTTAGCATATTTTTTAGATTATATTCTTTAATTTTGTGATTAGTAAATGTTCTAACGTCTTTATCTAAGATCATATAATCTCTATTATCATGACAATGTTGTCAAAAGCTAAGTTAATAACCAAATTGTTCAATATATCTGTCGATTATTCATAATCCTTCAAATCAAATGTATGTGTTCATGTAGTATTAAGATTATAAAATGATCAGACATTCATTCCATATATCAATAAAAAAATTACTCCACACATTAGATTAGTAATCTATATATGTACTAAATGAGGCTTTTTTCTGTACATGTTTCCTCTTCCTACGAGGCCATGTCACCCAATTTTTCATATCCCTCCACCAAACCCTAAAAAACCCTCCTTCCCCTGGTCGCGATTTTCTGTCGCTTATCCCACCCCCCCGCGATTCCCCTTAATGCTCGCTAGGGTTCCCACTCTCCCACGAATCCACCTCTTCGAATCCCCTCTCTCGATCCCATCTTCGAATCCCCTCCACGACTCTGCCTCCTCGACTCCGTCACCGCGACTCCGCCTCCTCGACTCTACCTGCGTGACTCCGCCACCACGACACTTCCTTCACGACTCTACCTCCACGACTCCAACTTTGTGTGATCCGTCTGCGGCTCCTCCGCCTTCGCCTCCTCTACATTCACCTCCTCTGCCTTTTGCTCCTCTGCCTTCGGCTCCTCCATCCCCGGTTCCTCCAGTTCTGAATTTTCGTCAGTTCTTGCTACAGTACCAACTAAATAGGTGATGGAATTGCGAGGGAAGAATCTAGGGAATTGACTACATGTGATCATTGAACAAGAGGTGAATTTATCTAGCTCTCTTCGAAATTTCTTATGTCGTGGAAAACTTCATTTCATACTACCATCACCAATGCACACGATTTATGAAATTCATTTCTGTAAACCTGGTAGTTCGTGTGATCGTTTTATCTATATGATAGTTAGTGCTTCTTAATAGATGAGAAAATACAGGAGGCTTACAAGTTTATTATCGGTATACCAAAATCTTCTATAGGAAACGAGACAACTCAATCAAAAAAAAGGTCATAGTGTTCCAGGTAGATTGGCTGTTGATGCTGCTGAGAGGTGAAAATCATAATCATTTTTTTGTTCCTATTTCAATCTCTCGATCTGTATATGGTTCTTCACAATTGGTATCACCAATTTTCCATGGAATTGAATAACTTACATTCCCAACAAATTACAGAGGATGGAGAATATACCTGCAGAATGAACACGTGACATCGACAGAGGCCATGAAATATATGATTGATGTGTAATTATCTTATCAAATGCATTTAGTTTTAGTGAATGCTTCATTGCATTGCTTAGATCTTGGGTTTTTATTGCTTTATTGGTTTATTAAATTCTTGGATTTCCCTTTTCATATTTTCTTTGTGGGAAACTGAGAAATTTGTCTTGAAGAGGGAAGGGTGGACCAATGCCTGAACTTTCATATTGACATGTTTTGTATTTTTGATTTATGGGAAGCTGATTTACCTTTTGTAAATTCTTCCATAGGCCATATGAAGTCTACACGTCGAGGAAAATCAGATGCCTATGCTTCCATGGTATGCTGCTAGCCATTAATGTTTCTTCTATGATGTTTATAGACAACCTGAATCTTTTTATTCATCTTTTGTTGAAGTAATTACTCACCATTTCTTCCTATTATATCTTCTCATGGTAAAGATTGTACTACAACGATATTTCTCAACAGGGGGCCAGGAAGTTAAACTAGTGGTTCCAAAGTATTTGGAACTCCAACCGAACATTTTATTTGGTCCACCCCAGGATTTGGATATGTTCCCTGGATAAATTACTAGTATGATCTTTTTAAGGAATCTCATTTCTTGAAATAAAATTGCAAGTGAACAAGTTATAATTGTTTCATATGAATGAAGAAGTCATTGCATGTAATATTGATTTTGGTATCGGTAACAATCACATATCAAAACAATCAAGGTTTAGAAAGATCATGAAAAGGATAACATCTATTCAGAAGGATCCTTGAGGTCTCATTCCTACGAGATCTCTGGAAGGGACATACATTATTGCTTTTAGATAGGTAAATATCAGTAAAATATGTACCTTAAATACAACCTTCTCATATGACTTTTGGTTGAATCCAATCATCAGGTTCCTAGAGGCTAATTTAATGCTCAAATATGCAACTGATGTGTTTTTTCAGTCTATGAAAGATGGTGTTTACCCAAGAAGAAGGTCTTGTAAGTATTTGTTGAAGTGTTTGGATGCCAAAAATGAAATATAATTCACCAAATATATTTTCATGGAATTAAATATGTCTGAAACATACATGAATGTTTACTCCTACAACAGTAGGATGAAATTTTATTTTAAGTGGCAATTAGGGTAGTGTGAAATTGATCATGCACTAGATTCTGATATTTTAAAATAATTGGAATGAACTGTAATTAAACCTACTAAAGTAGAATAGGATTTATATATATCTATGGGATTTAAAAATTTTCCAATTTAATGGACTTAGAAGTAATGATAACAGAGTGAATTTTTTCACTTGTAACTAATTTCTTCAGAAATTGGGCATGATAGATGAAGTGATCCTTTCTTGGAATGATCCTTGTTCAGCGCATAATTCCATGTATGCATGTATCCAGATATGATTTTTCCAAAACCTACTCTATTGTTTACTATTTATTTAATATGTTTCTGTTCAATGATGACCACTTTGATGTAACCAGTAATTTAGTTAAGTGATTTGAAGGGTGTTGCAGTGCATAGCCTACAACTTTTGCAAATAGAAGGTGTCTTCCTGATAAAATGTTCTTCCACCAGAATGCCTGAGCTGCCCCCTCAAAATATATGTACACGATATTGAACTGAAATGAATCTCCACCAGAACGCTTGAACTACCAATTGTAAAGGTACATACTATTTCTAGGTTCTTGAGTACCATGGAATATGCATTCAATTTGCAGTTTCCAAATAACACTTTCAAGAATTGTAATTAGGAAGAATACTTACCACCATGAAGAGTTCACTACTCCATCATTCCTACAGCCTCCTATATCAACCAGGGTATGTGATAAATTCATTTATACTATCTAATATGTTAATATCTCATCTTATATTTCACTAACTGGTGACTCAAAACCACCATCAACTGATGTCACCGATATTTGTATTCATATAAAAGAAAACTTAAAGATAAAAACAAACATACTTGACTAAAGGTTTGTATTTCAACACTCTGATTTGGTAACACACATTCTAAAATCTTTTAGTTTAAAATGGAATGTTACATAAACATTCTCTAGTGTTATCTCTACTTATACAGTAGTTTGGTAATACACTGTAATGAAAGGATAATATCCTAAAAACATTAATCTTTATGGGAAAATTATATACATTAAGACATATAATCCATGTATTGATTTGTAGTGATAGTTTCCAGTAATAATGTAGTCCCACATTATGAATTGTTATATTTGTCTCCAGTTGAACAGATTTACATTTAATGGAATTGATACTATTTTTTAGTGAATAATTTTAATCTACCACCGAACGGATTTACCAGTACTAGAATATTTACCAGTACTGTAAATTCATTTCAATTTACAATTAAACATATTCAATGATGTTAGGGTCAATTTTTGTTTCCAGTATAACAGAATTGATAGTTTAATAGTTTCAGCTTTACTATAGTAATTTTCTTTCCATTAACATCATCCCGGAAAGACTCTGACATTATGTGGTGACCCAAACATAGATGTGGATTTCAATTTATGCGATCCTAGTTGAACAGATTTACATTTCATGGAATTGCCTCTGTTATATATGTTTTGCAGTGAAACACATTTAACTACAACTGAATAGATTAACCTGTACTGGAATTATTACCAGTATTGTAATATCTAGTAACTTTACCAGTACTGGAATATTCACTTTGGTTAGGGTCATTATTGTTTTCCATTATAACAAAATCACCAGTTTAATATTTTCAGCTTCACAGTATTCATTTTCTTTCCATTAACATGATCCTATAAATAGTCTGACATTATGTGGGTGACTCTAACATATATGTAAATTACAGGTTATGGGATTCAAGTTCTACAAATTTAAATTTCATGGATTTGACACTATTTTTTATGTTTTATAGTAAAAGAAATTTATCTAAAACTGAACATGTGTACCAGTACTGGAATACTTCTAGTACTGTCAAATCTGGTCAATATCCAAGTTCTAAAGATTTACATTTCATGGATTTTACACATTTGTTTTTAGGATTCACTATCATAGGTAGGATATATATCTTCTTCAAATCAGGGCATGTGTACTTTAATTCCTATATTTATCTTGCCTTTGAGGGACATGTTTGTTCAGTGCCGGTAAGTCTATCTACCTTTAGTTTCTATGATCCAGTAAACCCATAGTTGATGTGCTTCTAGTGATTATGTTGCGTTCACTAATTTTCCATGGATGTCACTTCTGTGGAAAAATATTTTAATGATTTCATATAAACATTCAGACATATTTGAATATATTTAATGAAAATTCACATTAAACAGTTACAATGATTTCATGATTTTATTGGATTAACACATAACCTGCATATTAAACATTTCAGTTCAATTACATTCAAATACAATGCCAAAAAACCTTCAACATTTTAGTAAACATTCTCAGTAATTTCATTATTCTGTTTCATACCATAACTTCCTACAGTATTTATTTCTATGAATCCATAGTACACTGAATCTGAGATCTTTATACACTCTATGTAATAGGATCATAAATATTCTAATGATTGGATTCTTGATAGAAGAGTTAAGTGTGGCCGATAATGACTTGCTCAGGAATTTGAAGTCTCACCCCTCCTCCACTCTCAGCTGAAAAAAGGTACGTCTATATGTGATGGAAGAAAAAACCAATAACCTCCTGAAAAACCTATAAGAACATCAAGAAGAAGGAATAATTGATGTAGAAAATCCATTCATGAAAATTTGTAGGTACTTACTACTGAGAAAAAAATGATGATTCAGGAACTGGAGACTGACAATCTATTCATGCTTTCTCTACAGAGATTGATTGCTCTTTCTGAAATTTGTGGATCTTTTGGTCTGCGAAATAATGCTATTGAGAGAATCCAATCTCAAATCACAGGAATGAAACAGATATGGTAAGAGATTTCATTATGGGGGAAAGATTTTTCTGATTTTTTAGGACACTAAAATTATATTACTACAACAACAATTCTTCTAAATGATGCCACTTTCACAGTTATATGCAGACATATAAGTTTTTGTTAACGAATCAAACATTAATTAATATATATCTTCTTTTTTTCAGGGAAACTGCTGATGCTGCTACTTTAATCTGAGAAAATGCTACTGATCTATATTGAAACAAGGATATCATGTTTAACAGTACTACTTCTAGGTGATGTATATCCTCAAATTCTTTAAGAAAAGGCAATTATCAAAATAGAAGAATCTATTATTTCTATCATGAAACTGTACAAGGTAAATATTATTGGTTCAATAACAAAATTATTAATTTATTTATGGTTTCACTAACAACCCAGTTGTCTGGGTCTAACAAATTGAGAATTTTATATGTCAATGTTTCTATTCTTGTAGGTTCTATCGGGGAATCCGGACTGGCGAAAAATTATACTAGTTTGATGATTTGTGGTAAAGTATTTTTTTGATTGAATCAATTCATCACATTTTACTAGTCAGAACAAGTCAGAATCATTCTATTCCTCTATATTTTAGTCCATTACTATATTTATGTGGCAGTCCTTTGAAATCATTTACTCATGTATGATTGAATATAATTAATTTATAGCATGGTTGCTCTAACAAACCAGTTGTCCGGGTCCAAAAAATTGAGAATCTTATATGCGGATGTTCATGTTCTAGCAGGTGATATTGGGGAATCTATACGGGCGACCAATTTTGTTGGTTTGTAGATTTTGTGTCAAGTAGATGTTCCGTTGAAATATGCACAAGACCCCCTGTACACATTCCTTATAATCTTGAAATATCATCGTTAAATTGCCCTATCAAAGTGCTCACTTTCCACTTCCACTACCCTTATTTCTTGTATTTCATCCTCCCTTTCCATGAATATACTAGTAGGCTGACATTTTTTATTTTCTCCATACTGAGCATGAAAATTGGTGCACAAAACTTTCCCCATTCTTATATTTAGCTCTATTGCATGCCTAAACCCAGGTTGATATCTCAAAATATTTCCACTATTATAATTTCCCTTATATATTCTCATATATTCTCTAATATGTTTTCAATATTCTCCTATATATTCTCCTATGTTATAAGATCGTAAAAATAACATATTCATATTCATATTCATATTCATATTCTCCAATATTAAGTACTTCTATTTTTTGTTTTCAATATATTCAATATTAAAATTCTTTATTAACTTTGAAATATTGTTTTTTATTATTGAAAATAAGCCTTGAATGTATTGTCGTGTGAATGAACAGGTGAGTACTAGTAATTTATAAAGAAATAGTTTATAAAATTATTTACTAAACAACTAGAACAAGTAATCAAAGTCTAAGTAAACTATGTAGTGGAAAATACCTTTTGGATACTAAGTATAAAATTCAATATCTTAGTATTTAGATTATAAAAGAACCTAAAAAAGCTAAACCTATACGAAATAAATATGAAATTTGAATTTAATAATATAACTTTAATAAAGGTCCAAATAATAATAATAATAATAATAATATAAATGGTGTCAAATTTTCAATTTTTAAAACTCTAATAATAAAAATTCCACTCGCACACCAGGCAGGTTGTTCAGCTTCACCCGTGCCATGCCCGCACATCAGGCATTGTCATGTAAACATTCATTTATGAGCAAAAATGTGTACATCTAATGTCGGGCTCATCGCTCTGTCCATCAAAACAAAGATAAAAAAAGATAGATAAAATCACGAGACTAAAATTAAAATTAATAACACACCTCAATGGGATGTTCTGACATGAAATATATAATTAATCATTCATCATTATATGTATGCCTCTTACATTATTTATTTTATGAAATTCTATATTTTATTTGTGAATAGTTTTGTGGATGTGTTTAAGAGTAAAATATTTACCTCTCACGTTCTTATATTTGTCCTATGGAAATGAATTCCAACATTTGGGTATGGGAAATTTCACCAATTAACATTATAGCTTCTAACCCAACCCAATCCAATGGGTTTGGTAGGGATGATATATTTTTTTAATTGGAATTATTTTTTAATGTTTTCATTCAATTTTCACTTCGAGCGAGACTCATGGTTTATAATTTTATTTACTTATTGGATTTATACACATGGAATATGAGGGATTGATAGTGTGTGCACATTCATGAATAATTTTATGGTCATATTTTTTTACATGACTTGAATAATCCTAGGAAAATATGATTGATATATCAATAACATGTGGAATATGTGTTATAAAATCTGAAGGTGTTATTTACCAAATTTTAAACCACCCATAATTATTTATTCCTATTGAAAAAAGGGGTTAGCTTTTTAAAATTTCAGTATCATATTTTGTGGGGTTTAAAAAAGAAAGGAATTTGGTTTAATATTACATGGAAATTTTAAAAATGATATATTGATATATATTAATATATAAACGTATTATTAACTGATGGTATAGGTAAAATTAAAAAAAACCAATATAGTGCTTTACCTTGACGATTTTGAATAAAAATTTACTAAATCAATCATTGTGAAGGTTGAAATGCTGATAAATCATGGATTGTCTAAATGTAAAATATCTAAAGAAAATAAAATAAAATTTTTATCAATGTTGGAAAATTGAAACCCAAAATTTAAACAAATTGAATCATGTTAAAAATTAAAACATCTAAATTAATAAATAATTAAAAATCTCATTATAATGAAGAAAATGATTAATGAAAATGGTTACATGGTGAATTTATAAATTAGGATTCACCTAATATATGTATATTTGAGGTCATTTGGAGTTCCAATGTTGTGATTTATCATGATTTTTGTGTACGTAGAAACTAATATTATAGTGAAGTAATCACTAGACAAAATTTAATTCATTATTTTCAACATAACAAAATAATAAATAAAAAATCATGATCTAAAGCTATATAATCATTATAATATAAGATATATATAAGCATATCATCATAACTATAAAACCATAATTATTATTTAAAACATAATAGAGTTATACTAGCTCAAACATATCTTGTAAATCTTCATTGGTTTCCTTTTGGTAAATACATAATGAAAAGTCAGATCTTGAAGGCCTACTAATAAAATACAAAAAAAACATAAGAATAAGATCTTATTAAAATTGAATGACATTATATCATTTTCAAAATGATTATAAAAATGAATATATAACATAAATAATTTAATTTTTATGATCATTTAGTGATAGAAATGAGGAAATGTCATAAACAAGTAAATTTTGACTACATGTAAAGGCTATTAGCCATTACAATCATCATTTTTCTCACTACCGACCATTATAACATAGTGTGATTATGATAAATGAATTTGAACCCTAAAATAAATTTTAAAGGATATTAATATTACCAAATTACTTATAGGTATATAAAATATCCTCTCATCAAATCCTAATTTGAATATTTATTTTTGTTCCCCAAGAGGAAAACCACCCATGAATTAATCATTAACATGATACAACTGAAAATAAGGAACTGGGTTCCATAATAATTTTATATAAAATAACTAAATTCTACATCATAATGGTTGTTTTACATTAAATAAATAATTTTTATAATTTATAACAGAAAATGATGTAGATATTTAACTTTTAGTTCGAATATATAAAATTCATTAAAATGATACAGTGAAGAAATAAAGAATGTGAACTACATGGGTGAAACAGTATGAAATAAGTAATTGATAATCTTAAATATATAAGGGGAATATTATTCTTAATAAAACTGAAATTGAATATTGTATTTTTTCCATTAAACAATTAATTTATTTATTATAAATATAGGGTTTAAAAATATTTAATGGGTTGATGCATGACATGAGATCGAAAATAGGAATCTTCCAATAAACCGTGTTTACATAAATGTTTGAATTTAAAAGGGATGAATAATATTGTACAACATCTAAATGAAAATGATATGAAATTATATATATATATATATATAATGAACATATATATAAAAATAGATCATCAATGGTTCTATCTTTAAATCGGATGATCAGGTTCCAGATGATCCACCTCCCTTCTCAAGAGGGATCAATGTAGACCTCCCATTTTTAGACTTGGGTATGGTTTTTTATATAAAAATTGGGCCTTTCTTTTTTGGGAAAGGACCCATTTTTTCCATTAAAAAATATATTATGTATATTATATGAATATAATATAAATTAGAGAAAAATAAATATAATATGTAACCACCATGCCATGAAGTATATTTGTGAGATCCATTTTTCTGTTTGAAATAAAATCGTATCATGAAATTCCACAAATAAATATTATAAAACATTAAATTGAATATAATAGATGTAAAATATTGTGTTGAAAAGTATTGTCAAATAATTATGTTTCCATTAAATGTAATCAAAAGTCAATATATGATAAATTATCTACAATGATGGAATGATTTCATATATGTGGTAGGGAATTATTTATAAAATAAATTAATTTAAAAATGGGATTATAACTCCCCAATATAGATGAAATGAATAAAAATTCATCTCCTAAGAATGAAATAAGTTAAACAATATAAAATGAAATATGAAGTTTAATGATAATCATTATAACAAAATATATAATAATGAGTTTTTAATGGACATTTTATATTATTAAAGTCGTCATTCATATCACATAAAAGGATGATAATTAATGGAAGTTATTATTCAATGTTGAAAAATATTAAATGATATTATAATTTATGATGGTTAGTGGATAAATATTAAAATTAATATTTGTGCCAAATATAAAATAATTCCTAATTTTTTTTTGATTGTCATGGAAACGTTCCAAAATATCATAAATTATTGTAAAACCTATTAAAATAATGATTGATTTATTTTGAAATTAAAAATAATTAATAATCTAAATATATGATATTTGATATCAAATGGTATAATACATTCCCATTTAATCAAAATTAATATCAAATATAAAAATATCTGTCAAAAATGAAAATGTTTGACGAAACCATTACATTTTTCCTAAAATATCTCTAACTGTTTAAATTATATCCTAAGTAATTTTATTATATTTTTAGAGATATAAAAATGATTTATTATAACCAAAATAAAAATTTTAAAATTTCTTTTGATATGTTTTGTAATATATTGTCAACATTTTTTTGGCTTGAATAGGTTCATTTGGGTTTTTTGGTAAAAATATTGTTAAAAATTTTGGTTTTTCGACATTGGTCAATGGGGTTTTATAATAACACAATGATATCATATATTAAAAATGGTTATGTTTTTATAATTTCATTTTTAAAATACTTTTTCAATTTCAGTGTTCATCAAAAAATGAAAAGTACCAATGGTTCAATAAAATTCTTTTTTAGGGATGCTAAATTTAGAGTAACAATTTATTATTTCTCAAACATTTATATTGTCATATATTATCATTCTAGATTAATTATTCTATCCTAAATAATATTTTTAGATAGTAAATTTATTGTAAAATTAATCCACATTAGTTGGTCATGTGAAAAAAATATGTTGTTTCTTGATGTGGTAGTCCATACAGACATGTGGCAATATTTAGATTTTTCTCAATGATATTGTTTGAATGTATAAAATTAATTTTCCATTATTTTAATAAAAACATAAATATATTAATGATTTCAATATTCTTTCAAAGATGTGTATATAAGGGATTTTGAATGATTAAAAAGTTTAAAATATCTATGGAAATTAGGTTGAGAGTATTACATAAACCTTGGATGTTCCCTATAACATTCCATTACATCCTCAAAATCCATTTATTGGTATTTTATATAGCGACAATAAGGTTTAGTGGTATCCGCACATTTTGAAAATCAAAAAAATAATCAAACATCCAAATTTATATTATTTATACCTAACTCATTTTTCAAAATTTCATATGGATTCAAAATTCAAATTCAATATTGAAATTCAAACAAAAGAATACATTGAATCTCGTGACACATTGACAGATATTGTTGTGAGATCCTGAATCATGAAAGACCATGATACATGTGCTCTGAAACTGAAAATATTACCTCAATAGAATGTTTCTATCTTTTTTCATACCATTGATGATGTCCACCCCTCAATCTATTACCAACACACAACAATTTCAATAATATCATCCATTTCCATCACTACAAATAACTATGAAACATAGACACCTGGGCATGAAATAAACTATTTCATCTAACACATATAAAAAAAATCCCCATCATAGCATGAACATGATCCATAATACATCACTTTCGTGAAGAAACATCACATAAAAAATAAAATCCTATTTAAAAAACCAATTGAAGAACTGTCAATGAAATAACCCTAGGATTTAGAAAAATCCACCACTGATTGTGCCTCTTAGAACAACACATATATTATGTAAGAATTTCCCAAAATATCCATTGTTGTTTCATTATATTTGGAATCTTGAGGATGGGAAATGTTTATGGAGGAAATGACTAAATGTTCAAAAATGGCTGTTTGTTTTAATAAATGAAATGTAGGTAAAAATAATTTATTCACTTTTTGGGGAAATTCTTGTGTATGGGGAATACATAAATTAGTTACAGTGAATTTGATATATTATATGAGATTACATGATGAGTAAAAAGTAGCATGATGTTTAATTTGTTTTCATAAACGTGTCATGATATGTTTCCACATTGTGAAAGGATAACACATTATGCAATGGATTCATGTCATGAAATTATAAAATATTAGTATTAATTGATTAGAAAATGGGTTATTCACCTTCATTAATCATTATAAATTACATGATAAGTAAATGTATTACATTCCATGTAAATTCTCAAGAAAAATTTTTATAGTTCCATGCAAATGATATTTCATTTCATTCTCCTTAAGGAAAATTTTATATTTACCCATAGGGCATACCCCGTGATTATGGGAGTCTCTGTTCATTTGATATTGATCTGGTTGGCATTGGGTCACCATATAAGCTGGGATATGCCTCTCCGAGTGAGTAGACCATTCTTATTATTCATTTTGTTGATTGAAGTATCACAATGATGTTGTTTTATGAAATTAATTGATTCTTAATGGTGATTCATTTTATTTATCTTCTATATTTTGTGGTGTACTCTTGATATGGGGGCCATTCCCTTGGATTGATGAGGTGTGGAAGGTCTGTGTTCAAGATTATAGTGTTGTTTATCCTTCTATGAAAGCCAATTTATTTAATTAAATCTATTCAATAATGTGTATATTGTTTCACGGTTCTACTTTGTCATTGATTCATTATCTTTTTTTGGATCCTTTTTGGGAGTGTGTGACTATGAGTTTTGAGGTATGTGGTTCCGTATCCTTATTATATTGATGATCTAAATTTTTTCATCTCCTTTTTTGAATTTATTTATAAGTAAATTGGAATTATTGATGTTTGTGCTTAAATGGTTTTGTGATTAAAATTTTTCCCCATAGTTTTTTGAAAAATGGAAAAATAGTTATTTCCAATACAATGGAATGATTTATGATATAATTTACAAGGTAGACTATGGGTATCTAGGGGATGTATTACGATAGTTATAGCCTATATGAATCCAATAATGTATTATCTCATGGGAATTTTCTATAATCTATATGTCTGTTCTTATATGTATTTATTTGTCAATTTTTAGAGGATCAATCACGGGGTATTTTTCTACTCTATAGGCTTCTGTTCAAGGGACTTATTCTACACAACTAAAACAATTTAGTATTAGAATTATACCAGGATGACTAATTATGTTCTTTTGTATTATTTATGAGTTCTTGTATTTATATTATACTGGTTATAATAAAAATTCATTGAAATTTGAGAAATCATAATGGAAGATATTCTTTAAAATTGTATATGTACCTTTGTTTAAGAATTGTTGGATAAACGGAAATGATTACAATGTTTTTGATTGATATACATTACTACTTTTATAGAGACCATATTTTAATGAATTACTGTTAAATAATTTTAAATTTAGACAAAATAACTATTTTTAATGTTCATGAACAATTATGTTAGTGTCTCGGGAAAATTATCCATATATAACATTTACAAAATAAAACATAAACATTATTTAATTCCATATTATCTAACTTCTCAGTATCCCCTTTATTCTCCATAATACAATTAATCACTTGAGGATATATATCAAAGAATGGGTAGATATAAAATCCTATTAATTGAATAGATAAGAAAATGAATAACTATATCTTTGTGTTATTATAGTTATAACATAGTCATAAGAACAGAATCAATAGAGGAAGCGTTAAATAATGGATTCAATTGTGGAAATGAATAAATATGAAACACCATATATTAGTGGTAAAATTACATTATTATTTCACTTCATATGATGATAAAAATCACTTTACACAATGAATTTGAGAGATATATAATTTTATATGCATCCATCACGTCATAAAATATATATACAATATATAATTCAGGGTGCAATCATAAAATCAAAACATTTACATTATCAAGCAAGACACATATAACAAATATCTATCATGGAAATAAAATAATCCATATAAATAAATGGTTTTCATTTCAAAAAGCATAAAATCATGAATAATCAATAGAGTTCCCAAATAGAATAATTTTCATGTCATCAGTATTGAGTGAATGAGGAACAATCTCATGATAAGTAAAATATGTATTTTTTGGAATAAGATTTCATTTTCAAAAATATTTTTGTTTGAAATAAAAATATGTTAGAAAAATGTATAAACCATAAAAGATAATATAATGATGAATAAATGATAATTAAGGAACATTATAAAAATATATATATTATAAATTGTTTGAATGTGGGAAAATGAAATCAAAGATAGTTGGGTTCAATAATTTCTATAACCTTAATCCTGAATTAATTTATTCACTTTTACAGGTTACAAATAATAAATATATATTTTATAAAAATCTTATTTTGAAGTGATTTATAGTTATTTTATAAATTATATTTATAATTTATAATTATGCGATTATGTTTCATAATTTTCATTGGTGAAATTAAATAAATATGATATCATGGTTTACATATAATTTCCCATTTTGTATCAATTTCGCCATTTTTTTAAATGTAATATATATATTAGTATAATTACATATAGAACCAAATTATAAATGGAATTATGTATTAATAATATATATATATATATCATATTTTCCATGCCTGATGGTTGTTATAATAATTTAATTAGAAAGGCCTCTATATGTGGCTAACAAAATATTAATGGGACATTGTCAAACAGACAAGATGTAGAAGTATGAAATTTATATTTATCATAAATATGATAATTAAAGTAGGATAATATCCTATAAATAATGTCTACATATGTTATAACCAATTTTTAGTATTTTTTTAAACACGTAAGGTAAAAGATGAAAAGGGATGAACCAAAGAAGGAAAAGTTATTAGAGACTTATTGTTTCCTCTCTATATCATCTCTTGTATGACACTATTTCTCTATTGTGTATGTAGTAGGATTTCTTTTTAATGCCCCTACGTGTTATAATCACATTGAGAGGTATGATTTGGGCTGATCATAGGCTATAAAACTGATGGGATGAGTGGTTTTACAATTGGATAGAGGTGGGATATTTTTATTTGAGTTGTGGGTTATTTTCATAATAAAATATTTAACAAAATCATATATCCATGGTAACACATAAAATTATGAATTTATTAATTTATAATTAATAGATAAATATAAAATATTTATTTTAAGACTTTTAATCATTTTTATACTTATAATCCATTAATTTAGTAGAAATTTAAGTGGGAATAAATAAAAATTAATATTTTATGGAATTACGTTGGACATTTGGTTTTTGAAAGTACTTTTTTAGGCTTAGAAGACGAGTTTAATGTATTATAATGTTGCATGTATGAAAATAAATATACTATGGCTGAACCTAACTTTCCATAATGGATTATCGAACCATTACATTAAGAATTATGTAATTTAAGATATACCTGAAACGTGAAAAATGATAGTTTACTACTAAAACAAAAATTGAATTATTTCAACAAATTACAAAATCCGCACTGTTAGAAAATTTCAACATGATGATTTCAATAATAGACTCCATTTAATGAAAATAATTTTCTAGATATGAAAATTTTAATTTCTAATTAAAATAATCATTTATTTTGAAAATACAGTTTATAATATTATAACTGATTTATGAAACCATTAAGAATTAAAAAAGGTCTCATAATATTGACTTATAATCATAAGAAAAACGTATTCACTTATGAATCTATTTTATTAATTTTTTTTATTTTAGATTATAATGTTAATTATAATATTGTTAAAAAATTTATAATTATAAAAATAATAATACATAATTTACCAATTTTTAACTATTAATTTACTTTAATTTTATTTTCATTATTAATATAACCATATATTATTTAAGCTGTAAAAGGTGAGGTTACTATTCGATTGGATGACTTAATATTCCTCATGGTCCCAATACTTTCCCATTTTTCATACTACTATTCCATTTGTATAAGTCCCCAAATTTCTAGAAATACAACATCATTCATTTATTATTAGTTTGTAATGTTTGTATTTTGATATCTATGTGATTTATGGGGATTTATTATCTAAGACATAATTAAAATAAGGAAAGATTAATTGATAAATGTTTGGGTCATTATATTATTCTCCCCTTTCGAAAATTTTCCCTCAAACATTTTTTTTACAAAAAATGATATGGTATTTAACCTTTATCTGCACTTTTGGTTCCCAATTCACTTATATACACATATTGTTTCTCCAAAACACATTGAAAAGGTGGGTTGTCTTGTTCCATAGAAACTTTTCACTCTAGTCCAGAATATTTTCTGACTTCTCTTCATAAGAGAGATCATCATTCGGCTATACCACCAATGAGTTAAATAGATGTGGGGGATCTAATATCTACTTCCTCTGGAGGGATACATGGAACATGTCATGAACATAAACCATACTTGGTCGAAGTAAAATCCTATAGGCAACTTATCATATGTGATCAATGATCTCTAAGGGGACACGTTACCTAGGGCTATGATTCTCTGTCCTTACAGACCAGATGAAACTCTTCTTTGGTTATATTTTAAGGATGGATTTATCTATGACATTGAACACCATGCCCTTTCGATGGTTTTTAGTATAACTATTTTTCCGACACAAAGTATCTTTAATGTTATTTCCAATTACATGAATCTTATCTTCCATTTCATTCACCTAATTAATTTCATATTGCTTTCTTTCTCCAATATCATACCTATAGGTCAGAGTTATACATCTATTTAAATATAGAGCATCATATGGAGAAATCTTAATACTCAAGTTGAAGCTCCCATCATATTAGAACTAAACCAATAGAAATTTATGATCCTATTTACTTGTGAATTTAATTTTGTACGATCATAGCAAGTATTTATACTTATAAATAGCCATTTTATATTTTCAATCAGTTTGGGGGTGATAGGATATGATAAAATTCAATTTACTACATAAGGAATATTGTAGACTTCTCTATAATTTTTTATGAACCTTGGATCATGATAAAATAATATTGAATGTTTTAATCCTTTTAGCCTCACTGATTCAATCACATATGTCCTATCTTGGTGATCAAGAGATAAATATTTAAGTAAATCAATTAAGTGGGTTATTATTTTGATTTCTTCCACAAATACCCATATTGCATTTTTTACCATTGGATGTCTTATGATGACTAATGATGAACTCCATGGTGACACTCTCTTATTTCCACATGGGTAAAGGGAATTGTTTTATCATTAACATGGAATTATATGGCTCATAATTAACATGATTACATTTTAATAACTATGATATATACTCAGAAACATCATTCTTCATGTTTTCATACCATAATTGTTATTGGAGATCATGATACATATTGTTGTTACTTGGATGGATAGAGAACATTCAACTATGTAAATTATCCATAAGATCCATCTTGATCTTAGCTGATGAATTCACAAAAATCATTTTTCCAAACCAAATCACACCATCATCATTGATATTGAACTCTTGAAAATTCCCTCCCTTCACTATATTCATCTTCTTTTGACACATCAAATCATTCTTATGTGCCTCTACAATAATTATTGGTTAGATTGTTTGGAATCCATTAATGAAATTTGGAATTTATTCCTTGATGTTATGATTTAAAAATCCATAATTCTCATATCTATGAAGATAGGGTCATTCTCATTCTACATCATGAATATAGTAGCATGATCTTTTCTATTATGATCATTAACTTCCTTTTTTCCATCCCTTGATGATAGTGAATAGATAAATCATAGTACATAATTATCTCCAACCATATCCATGGATTCATGTTGAAATCTTTTTGTGTGAATATATAATTTAAGCTCTTGTGATCAATATATATGTCTCACTTCTCAACATAGTGGTAGTACCACCAGATTTTCATGGCACTAGTGGAAATACGGGCTTTAACGTCGTCGTAATAACGTCGGTTTTTTAAAAACCGACGCGAATAGTATATGCGGGGAATTTTTGGCGTCGGTTTTACACAAAACCGACGCCAAAAATAATTATGTTTTTATTTTTCGCATCGGTTTTTCTCAAAACCGACGCGGAAAATCCTGTTATAATCGGTTTTCCGCGTCGGTTTTTCTAAAAACCGACGCGGAAAATCCTGTTTTAATAGGTTTTCCGCGTCGGTTTTTAGAAAAACCGACGCGGAAAATCCTTTTTTAATCGGTTTTCCGCGTCGGTTTTTAGAAAAACCGACGCGGAAAACCTCTTCGACTATATTTTCCGCGTCGGTTTTCATGAAAACCGACGCCGAAACTCATAAAAAAAATATATTTCGCGTCGGTTTTAATGAAAATCGACGCGAAAAGTCTTTTAAAAATATTCATGGTCAGAAACCCTCATTTTGTTCGTCCGTCGAAATCGAGTTCCGCTGTGGCGCTTCGGACTCCCGACGACCTTCGAACTTGATTTGCGATCTTGAACGGCCATTGTTGAAGGTTTTTTGTCGTCTGCACGATTTTGGGTATGTGTTCTTCCTATTTATCTCTTGTTTCATATCCCATTGTTTATTTCTTTATCAATAACCCTATTTTGCGTGATTTGGATTATTGGTTAGATTTTAGTTGTAATTTATCATTATTTTTTGTTTGTATTATCATTGTTGGTGTAGATTTGATATTGTTTGTTTTTGGAAGTAATTATACCGGTCGCAGTTTGGATTTAACATCTCAATTCGGGTTGAATAATTATGTAAGATTTTATATTATGTTGGATTTTAAATAATTATGTAAGATTTTATTTTATTTTATTTCAAACTAGATTAAAAGGGGCTTTAATTAAATGTTAGAAATTTTGTAAGGTGAGTAGTGGCCTAATTAGTATTTGTATACTCATGTTTATCTACATTTCAGTTTTAGGATCTTATCCAGTTCTTTTTCCCTCTTAGGATGCATTCTGTTTCAGTTTGGGTTAGTGATTAGTGGGGACTTGAGCTCAGTTATTGTTTTACTTATCAAATTATCCCAAGTGTGCCTATTATAGGTTTTTTAGGGATTTATTTAAATAGAATATGTGTAAATTTTTTCCATTTAAATGATGTTTTTACTACTTAAAATTATGGTTAAAAGTGTATTGAATTACTTTTGTGAGGACTAGGTGATTTAGGAGATGAAGTGTATTGAGGGAATTTGTGGGTGAGTAGAGGGAGTTGGCTAGGTGAGGGGGTTTAGAAGGTGAAATAAGGGATTAGTTTATATCTATTTATAGTTATTCTTTATATTATTTCTACTGATTCAAGTTTTGTGTTGATGTATAACCTATGGATAGGTCATTTCAGATTTCTGATAGAAATATGATGTTAATTACACTATGATTAATGGGTGAAATCATACCTAGTGATTGTTTTAGATGCCTATAATGCTTATTGTTAGTCTATGAGGATTAGGTACTCCCCTCAAGTATGTCATGGTCTAGTTTAGGTGTTTAATGGATAGATATCTTGGGTTGGTTCATGAAAATGGTATCAAAACCAAGATTTTTCAGAGGGTTTGGGTTTCCAAGTTCCCTTTGTTATTTGGCATTATAATGTTATTATGGATATAGGTTATAAAAAATCTAGTGCTACACATTGGGAAAAGTGTCATAATATCTTTTCCATTTGAATCCTTGAGTGTTTATGTAATTCTAGGATTTATTGTTGGATTTTGATATTGATTTTGATTGGTTTTATGTGTTTGATATAAAAATGATGATTGAATTACCAATGATGTGTAATCTATTTGGGGGTTCACTTAATATTGGGGTGATGGTGGATGAAGATTTGTAGCTATAGGTCTATCCCCCATAGTTAGGCCAACCATATGGAGCCCTTTTGAATAGTTTTAATGACTCTTCAAATCCCACAAGTAGTTTTGTTAATCGAGTTCCACATGTGTGTTTTAATACACATTTTTTTAAATAAGGATAGTTATTGCACTATTTTTCACATTAATTTTTCCATGATTCATTCATGTTACATCAAATGAATAAAAAAATAAATATAGTGTGATCAATAGTAGTCATAGTGAGAAATCATATTATCTTGTATGTCATTCATATAATATTTATATCATGAAACTTTATTTTCAAAAAATGAAACCTTTGATTTAACCATTTTGTCCTTGTATTTCAATATAACACACATGTATATAATATTAAAATTAACTGTTTACTATATTTGTAAATGTGTTTCATATCTGATGTCTTTTATCTGATTATCAATAGTTTTTATGGAATATGTTTTTGTTTACAATTTATCTGATAGATATTTAAATGTTTTTATGTTTTAATATATTCATCAATTATATTGTGATATCAGGTATTAATATGGATCATAATTGGATTTATCTACGAAGAACTACTAGTGAATATGAAAGAGGAGTTGACAATTTTTTGGAATTTGCTAAACGGCATAATCAAAATATTGATTTGATTTTCTGTCCATGTGTGAAGTGTGTAAATATGAGAAAGTTAAACTTCAGAGAAATCAAAGATCATCTCATTTGTTATGGTTTTAGCCTTAATTATACACGTTGGATCTTGCATGGTGAAAGAACTGAAAATTCAACATCCAATGTTGATGACGATATTCATAATGAGGCAGAGGATCGTATTGAAGAATTAATTCATGATTTAGGTGTTGAAACCATCGAAAAAACACCAACTGTTGAACGATTGTATGGAGATTCTGAGAAACCATTATTCCCAGGTTGCAGTAAATATACAGTGTCATCAGCAGTTTTGAGATTAGTTAACTTAAAAGCAAAAAATGGGTGGAGTGATAAAAGTTTCTCCAGTTTACTTGAGCTTTTAAAAGAGCTTCTTCCAGAAGGCAATGGGCTTCCAGATTCCAATTATGAGGCGAAGAAAATATTATGCCCAATGGGATTGGGGTATAAAAAGATACATGCTTGCCCCAATGATTGTGTACTGTATAGGAAAGAAAATGAACATTTATCAAGTTGTCCTACATGTGGAACATCACGCTATAAGATGGATGAGAAAGTCAACTCAGATTCATTTTCAGGTGATGTCATGTAACTTTATGAAAAATCAATTTTTTTACTTTCCAATGATATCATCCAATATTTTTTTCAAACAATTCTGATAATTCAATTCTGGTTTATTTTTAGGTACCAAAATCAAAACTCCATCTAAAGCATTTTGGTACCTTCCAATTATTCCTCGTTTGAAGCGTCTATTTGCAAATT
Source organism: Viscum album (assembly GCA_963277665.1). Lineage (NCBI taxonomy): Eukaryota > Viridiplantae > Streptophyta > Magnoliopsida > Santalales > Viscaceae > Viscum > Viscum album. Next base: position 295,238,087 of record OY728137.1, on the reverse strand, counting down.
CAAATGATGCAAAAAGGTTAAGATGGCATTCAGATGAGCGCATTTCTGATGGTAACTTACGTCACCCTGCCGATTCACCACAGTGGAAGAGTTTTGATAAAAAATTTCATGATTTTGGAAGTGAAGTTAGAAATCTCAGAATGGGATTGTGTACTGATGGAATGAATCCATATCGGAGCCTCAGTAGCCAACATAGTTCATGGCCTGTTTTGCTGGTACTTTACAACTTGTCCCCACATCTATGTATGAAGAAAAAATATGTTATGATGAGCTTGATGATTTCTGGACCAAAACAACCAGGAAATGATATTGATGTGTATCTTACACCATTGATTGAGGATTTAAAACTGCTATGGGAGAAAGGTGTTACAGTTTTTGATGCATACAAGAAAGAGTATTTTCTTTTGCGTGCTATGATAATGTTCACTATAAACGACTTTCCTGCGTATGGAAACTTATCTGGATATAGTGTTAAGGGACATAAATCATGTCCAATTTGTGAAGAACAAACTTCATATTATCAATTGCAGAATGGAAGAAAGACAGTGTACATGGGACATCGAAGATTTTTGCAAATTGATCATCCTTATCGTAGATTGAGAAAAGCATTTAACGGTTTACAAGAATTCAACCTCCCCCCTCAACCATTGTCAGCTGAAGAATATTATGACAGAGTGAAAGATATTGATTCAACATTTGGAAAGAGAAAAAGTTCTGGTTTACAAAAACATATCTGGAAGAAGCAGTCTATTTTTTTCAAACTACCTTATTGGAGATTTTTAGAGATAAAACATAACATTGATGTTATGCATGTTGAGAAAAACATATGTGATAGTTTGATTGGAACTTTGTTAGACATAAAAGGAAAGACAAAAGATGGATTACATGCTAGATTGGACTTGATGTTAATGCGAATACGTTTGGAGTTAGCTCCCGCTGTGAAAGGAAAAAGAACATATTTACCTCCGGCTTGTCACACATTAAGCAAGATTGAAAAGATGAATTTTTGTCAGTGTCTTCATGGTATTAAAGTACCCAGCGGTTTTTCTTCAAATGTGAATAATTTTGTGTCATTGAAGGATTGTAAATTAATAGGTATGAAATCACATGATTGCCATGTGTTAATGCAACAAATTCTACCAGTAGCAGTGCGTGGTATATTACCGAAAGCTGTCAGGAAGACAATCATCAGGTTATGTAATTTCTTTAAATCCATTTGTAGCAAAGTCGTTGATCCAAATTTGTTAGATTTGTTGGAGAATGAAGCAACTCTTATTCTTTGTCAACTAGAAATGTATTTCCCACCCACATTTTTTGATATAATGGTTCATCTATTGGTTCATTTGGTGCGTGAGATAAGAATGTGTGGGCCTGTTTATTTAAGATGGATGTATCCTTTTGAAAGATATATGAAAATTTTGAAAGGATATGTTAAAAATCCTTATCGACCAGAGGCCTCTATTGTTCAAAAATATGTATCAGAAGAGGTGATTGAGTTCTGTACTGATTATTTGAATGAAGTGGAGCATATTGGTCTCCCTCTATCTCGACATATGACAGTTGACAGAGAAGGTAGAGGGGTTCGAGGCTTAAAGGTAAAGTTCATTCCACGTGATGAAGTGATGCAAGCACATTTATACATTTTGAACAACACAGATGAGGTTCAACCATATATATCCTCACATATTGCTGAATTAAAGTTACGATATCAGAAAAGAAATGAAAAGTGGTTGATGATTGAGCATAAGAAGACATTTGTTTCATGGTTTAAAGAGAAAGTCACCTCAGATATATCTGTATCAGAAACATTGAAGTGGTTATCAGGGGGACCATCTTTTAATGTGATCACTTGGTCTGGTTTTGATATCAATGGCTACACATTTTACACAAAAAACCTGGATGACAAGAGTACCGTTCAGAATAGTGGTGTGATGGTATTCGCTGAAGCAGTGCATTTTTCGAGTGCCAAAGATAAAAACCCAATTTCTGCATCAACATCATATTTTGGAGTTATTGAAGACATATGGGAAATTGATTATATTAAATTTCGAGTCACTATTTTTAAGTGCAATTGGGTTTATAGTAATAGTGGCGTGAAACATGATGAATATGGGTTTAAACTGGTTGATTTGAAAAGATTTAATCACAATGAGGAACCATTTATCTTGGCGACACATGCAAAACAAGTATTTTATGTCATTGATCCGTCGAATGATCAGTGGTCAGTTGTTTTGCAAGGGAAAAGATATCATTTGGGTGATGATGATGATTCTGATGATGCTAGTGATTTACATGAGCGTTATTCATCTATTATGCAATTTTCAGATGATTACAATGAATATAAGACAGACATAGTGCATGCAGTACGTACCGATCATGATGAAGGGACGTGGGAAAACACTAAATTAGTCTCCTAATTTTTCTGGTAAATATTTATATTTTGTGTCTATTTTTAAAACTTACAAATGCATGCCTCTATTTTTACATATTTATTTTTCATTTCCTTGTTTCTAATTATTCAGTTTTCTAATGATATGCAGGTACCCAAAATTTCATTACACTTTCTAGTAGCAATGTCAAATACAGATAGAGATGAGCAGTTACCGAGGTATATCTATTTTGACATATTATTAAATATTCAATAATATACATATTTAATGAAATAAAACTGTTAATTTATTAAAAAAAATTGCAGGACTACTGATGCGTCCTCGGCGGAGGAGACTTCTCCAGTTACTACTGAAAAATCAAGTTCTCTAGTTGGTAAACGTGGTATTACACGTTTACCAAAACTATCACTCGCTCGTGATGATAACAAATTACACATCCGTTTTGATGATAATAATAATGCAGTTGGCCCAAATGCAGTTCAGTTTGTCAGTTATATAGCGATGCAGAGCCGTTGCAGGATTAGTATTTTATATCCTGATTGGAAGTCAGTGGACAGGACGGCGAAGCAACAGCTTTGGGAGGCCGTGACGGTAAAATATCTTTATTTATTTATTTTATCTCATTTTTTTAATATTATATAGTTTAAATGACATATTTTATTTTTTCAATTACAGATGACATTCAATTTTGAGGAAACCAAAGAAATTAGGAAAAGACATCTCTCTTTAGCGGCGGTTCGATGGAGAGATTTTAAAAACAAACTGACGAAAGATTATGTTTTTGGAAAGAGAAGGTTTGAAAGCCCATGTCTTAAGTATCCATATATAGATGAAGAAACATGGAAGCGATTTGTTGACAGTCGTCAGGAAGAGAAATTTCAGGTATTGTAATTGTTTTATATTTTAAAATTTATGCTATATTTTCCTTATTACTTATGTGTTTATTTTTATGTAACAGGCCTCCAGAAGATCTCATCAGGAGATCCAGTTGAAAAACGTATACCCTCATACTTTATCACGTGGAGGATACTCGTATTTGGAGCAGAAAATTATTGAAGAAAAATTTGAAGCATTAAGAGCTCGATCAAGTAGTGGTTCAGAAGAGGTCCAGTATGGTCCTCCATCTCCTCCCACTCGCCATGAGAAATGGAAACGAGCAAGAAGAAAAAAAAAATGAACAATATCTTACAGACGAAGCTCATCAAGTGGCTGATAGAATTGTAAGTAAATATTAATTCTTTGTTAACAATTTTCCTTTTTTATAATTTATAAACACTAATATAAATTTTTTATTTTTCATTTCAGGATGAACTTCAGGAGAAAGAGACACAGGGCTCTTTTATCCCTGAGGGTAGGATGGATATCCTAGCCACTGCTTTGGGAAAGACTGAACACCCCGGCCGTGTTAGAGGATATCAGGCGGGTGTTAGTATTCGGAAGGTTTTTGGTAAGAGTAAGCAACCAAGAGACCCGGAAATTGAATCCTTAAAAGAAGAGCTGCAGGATATGAAACGGTCTATGGGTGATCAAATTCAAGCAGCAGTACAGAAGGCTTTATTAGAACACTTGGCAAGACAGTCACAGTCTGCTCATCCTTCCGAGGTATATTATTTACTGTTAACAATTTTTCTTTTCTATAAATTATAAACACTGATATAACTTTTTCATTTTTCAACATTCTCAGCCTACTCACTCAGACTATCATGCCTCATATGCTTACCCAACACCGTCTGGGCAGCCTTCCGAGGTATATTATTTAATGTCATCAATTTGTCTATTTTATAAATTATAAACACTGATATAACTTTTTCATTTTTCAACATTCTCAGCCAACTCACCCGGACTACCCTGCCTCATCTGCTTACCCTGCCCCGTCTGCGCAACCATTTGAGGTATATTATTTAATTTAATTTTTAATCAATTTTTCTATGTTAAAAATTTTAAACACTAATATACCCTTTTCATTTTTCTGACTTCTCAGCCTGCTCACCCTGACTACCCTGCCCCACCTGCTAACTTTGAGCCTCCACCTCCTCCATCGGATCAAACCTTATATTGTGAGTTGTTTGCGGGAGATCCTCAGGTACATATTGTTGCGTTAGGACAAGTGTATTTTTTGGGGGACTCGGTACATCATCAGCCTATGCAGATGGGTCAGGTTAGAGTATCAGTACTTTTTATTATAGATCCTACTGCTCTACTACCATTTCCTACTGCGGAGATCACCAGTGTTGGGGAATGCATGGGCCATTTTTTACTTTGGCCAACTGCACTTCTTCGTTATATTTCACATGAGGTATGAGTTTTTTTAACTAGTAATTAGAAATGATTCCAAATTACTTATAATGTTTTCTGACATTTAACTTATATAGGAATATCTGAAAGCAAAAGAAACTGTACAAATGCAGCAAAATGTTCAAAAACAGTCGGCTGTAGATACTTCTGATATTTCTTCTGGGTTGAAAAGATTATCTCAGTGCTCTTCTTCCTTGAATTTTATCTATGAGTTTCGGATGACGCCCGATATATGTGGAAGAAATTATAAATTGAGAATATTGAAAGAAGATATCATGAATTTAGTTAATTTTGAAGAGATCGGGCTGAATGTGGTGCAGTTGTTTTCCATGTAAGTAAATTGACGTCTGAATTGCTATTTCTTTACTAAAATATTGTTATGTCATTGACTAACTATGTTTTCTTTTTAAATTAGGTATCTATACAGGATTCTTTTACAAAATGAAACTACAAGCATTTATAGCTTTATAGATCCAGAGTACATTTCCTCGGAAGTCAAACATGTGAAAAATGATGAAAAAGTTAAATATATATCCGAGAGATTATCACAAACAGAGATTCAGTGCTGGTTTTTGCCATTTGTTGATAAGTAAGAATATCAACATAATTTTGAACTCATGATCATTATAATGTCATTAATTATGAACTTTTTGTATTATAGGGGGCATTGGATGTTAGGTGTATTTTGCCCAAATGAATGCACCTTATATTGGTTTTGCTCTTTATTAGGAAAAGTGCGTAAAACGTTTTCCAACTTATTAAACAGGTAAGTTGTTTTTTTATTTTTAGAAGTTTGTTATGTTTAATTTTAATTGTTTACACAAGTTTTATTAGTTCTTATATAAAACAATGCAGTTCATGGAAACATTTTACAAATGAAAAGAAACCAACGAAAATCAAATATGTGGAAGTACAGGTAATTAGTTTTTATATTTTTGTTATATATTGGGTTTCATTATTAGTTAAATGTTTTATAACTGCAGTGTCATCGTCAAAATGGAAGCGTTGAATGTGGTTATTATATTCTACGATTTATGTACGAAATAATCACAACTGGGGAAACTACTGATTTTCATAAGGTTAGTTGTATTAACTTTTTTATATATTTTCATCCACTTTCTTCTATTTATTAATTTCATATCATTCAATATTATTGTAGGTATTCAATGATTCACAGTCATATTCTCAATCTAATATGATTCATATTCAATCTACTTTTGCGGACTATTTGTTAAGTCTGATTAAGATTTGAGGTATGTATACTAATATTTATAAATAATATTATATATGGGTTTAAAAAACTAACTCTTATGATATATTAGGTGTTTGAACCTACTAATAATCAAATGAATGCTTCAACAATAACAAACAATGAGCATGTCATATATTTCAGGTACGTGTATTTTAATTCTGATTTACTGAGTTTTCTCAAGTGCCTCTGCAAAAACTGTTTTATTGAATCTACTAATAATCAAATGAATCCTTCAACAATAACCAACAATAAGCATGTCGTATATTTCAGGTACGTGTATTTTAATTCAGAATTAGTTATTATATTTCTTTTCATTGTTATTTCTTAAAATCATTTGTCTGTACAGTGACAAATCTGTAGGGTGGTACTTGGATCATGAACATAGAGATTCGTATAGCGAAATAACATTCACAAACACTAAAAATTGTCTCCCTTGAATGCACAGCAATATCTTCTAGGCCTTTTTATTTTTTATGCAAATAAATATCGAAAAATGATTGCCGAGAAGCATATCACATAATACCTGAAACAGCGCTTAGTGGGTTTGCACAAAGATAAAATAGAAGGCGTCAATTTTTAAGGTATGTTTCTTTATGTATCTTCAATCTGCATTTGATTTCAATTTTCTAACCTATTTTTTGCACTCAAATTTATTTCTCTGTTATTCCATAACTTAAACAAATAACAATAGTGAATGGGTAATGCACGTCTATACAGAGCAAATATAAAAACCTGAGGTTGGGGGTGGTGGGGATTCTATGGTGAAAAGACACCCCCAACATCTTCAGTGGGGGAGGTGAGGAAGAGGTTGCATCGGCTGAGTGTTCCTGGAATTTTGATCAGGAGTCGTAACATTTCATTTTGGTAATTTACTTTGTGAAAAAATGAATGATTCAAATAAATTACACATTTTCATTTAATGTTTATTCATTGCACTAATAACTTGGATTGATTTTTTCACTCACATATCCTTAGTTTCATTACTGTTTTGACAGGATTGGTGCTATCTATGGGAGGAAACTTACAATGATTGATACTGAGTATGGTTAGATTAAGAAAATGCACCATGTAGGTACGTGTATTTTAATTCTGCTTTACTTTGAGTTTTCTGAAGTACTTCTGTTAAAGCTGTTTAATTGTTTTTGTATACTTCGTTATTTTTTTTCAGGGTTCCGATTTGTTTGGAGGAGAAAATATATGTATTTTATTTAAAAAAAAAAAAAATCTACGGCGTCGGTTATTTTAAAAACCGACGCCGAATATTTTTAAAAAATTATTTACGGCGTCGGTTTTTTTAAAAACCGACGTCGAAAGGGTTTTCCGCGTCGGTTTTTCTAAAAACCGACGCGGAAAATCCTGTTCTAATCGGTTTTCCGCGTCGGTTTTTAGAAAAACCGACGCGGAAAACCTCTTCGACTATATTTTCCGCGTCGGTTTTTTAATGAACCGACGCGGAAAATAATGTCTAAATGTAGCTTCGGCGTCGGTTTTATAAAAAACCGACGCCGAAGCTCATAAGCGAATTAATTTTCGCGTCGGTTTCTATGAACCGACGCGAAAACTCTATTTTTAACGTCGCCTATAAAGACGTCGGTTTATAACCGACGTTAAAAATTAAAAAAAACCGACGCGAAAAAGTGTTTTTGCACTAGTGTAAAAATCACTACGACTAACTCTTGATCATGGTCCTGGTAGTTTTGCACAGTATCTTCAACTTTTAAGAGGTGTTGGTTATCACATCATCATTATTAATGAGTATAAAACCCAATACTTTATTTGAAGTATCATTATATATTATAAGACTTTATCCACTAGTTGTTAATGTGATTACTAGCTTAATGATCAACCTATTTTTTTATCTCATTGATGTTTTCCTCGCATTCTTCTATCCAGACATTCATTACAAAATTCCTTTTTAACATAGTTAGTGGGATTGATAATAATGAATCATTTCTCAAAAAAATCGATAAAACAATGCTAATTATTGAAAACTATAGATTTACATGACACTGTAGGGTTTGGTCTATTCGTCAATTCCCATTCTTTTTTATGGGCCCATAGAAATTCCTACACTTATGATCAAATGTCCCAAGAATGTTACTTGTAACTTCCAAAAGTCAAACATGCTGAACTTTTCATACAACATTACCTTCTTTAATATCACCAAGAAAATCCTTATAGGTTATTTATGTTCCACCTTTCTATTGGAGTAGTTTATAATATCATATGTAAACACTAAAACAATTGATGAGGTAATTTATAATGACTCTATTGATCAAATACATGCCGATTGGAGGGGAATTTGAAAGTATAAAGGGAATAAACATAATATCATAGTTCCCATAACCATCCTGGAAGGAAGTATACTTAATATCTTCCTTCTTCATCATTTATTGTTGATATCCAAAACTAAGATCCAAGACTAAGAAGTAGTAAGCTCCTCATAACTAATTGAACATGTAATCAATCCTTGGGAGATGATAATTTTTCTTTATGGAGATCTTTTTGAGATCCAGATAGTCAATGCACAACCACATTGATCCATCCTTTACCTTTATAATGTAAACTGGTTCACCACAAGGTGATGCACTAGGGATTATGAACCCTTTTTTAAAATTATATTGCCACTGCTTCTTTAACTCAACCAGTTTAATCAAGGGCATCTTTTAAGGGATTTGTAAGGATGGAGTTTCATAGAATATGTTTTATATTCGGAATTGTACCTCACAATCTGGTGGAAATATGGTTAACTCATCGAGAAATAAATCATTGTATTCCCTCACAATGCTCATTTCCTATAGGATGATACCATCTTTTTACTCAACCATTTGATTGAGGTTTTCTTATTTATAAGAAATCAACACACACCCTATTTTAGGATTTTCGAAAAGACATTCATGATCTTCCTTGCATTGGTGGATGATCATGTGATGGTTTTATGTAATAAAATATAGATCATTTTCATGAGATTTTTAAATGTTCTATAAATGATGAGATCCAATATATCCATATTATAGAATCGAATTACACCAAGGGAAGTATCAGGATATTTTTTGGGAAAATATTCCAACATACACGAATAAGATAATAGTCCAACACTAGGGTTGTAGTGATAGAACAACTATGTTATTTTGGATTCCTCAACATAAAGGTTTTGTCAATTTGATTCAATAGTATTAGACAACATACATGACATAATGGAATGTTTAGAACCAGAATCAAATAAGACAATTTCCATTCTTCATTCAATTGATAGTAGGCGTTGTTCAACTTCGTTATCCAGTTCAACTTCGTTATCCAGGTCCACTTCAATATTAGATATGACATAATACTTCCACTTTTCATTCATTTTTTTGGATGATGATACAGATTTTGATCAAGGAATCATGGTTTTGTGGTCTATCATGTATAGTTACTTTCCTCCTTATTGTTGTAGAATTGGACCATTGGTATTACTCTCCTTTATTTCATTATATCAAAATTATGAATTATATATCTCCAAAATTACTAAGGTTGGTGTCCTTCACTACCACCCTTATAGATTTTACTGGTCACTTTTACATTCTTTCTTTGATTATTTGTCCCATAATTTTTACATATTGGAGGTTTGGTTTTCTTTTTACATTTTACTTAAATAATCTATTTTGAAACATAAAAATGTTTTATTTATCACCATATCTTTGGGATCATTCTCCAATATATATATATATATATATATATATATTTATTTAGAAAATAAAAAAAATCAATATAACTCACAAAATCTCTAATTGAGAGAGCTTTTTTCATAGATTGTTTTTTAATTCCAAAAAGAATCTATTATTTTTTTAATTCATGATATGAATACATGAAGTGTACTTTTCATTACCTGTAAAATTTTCTTTATAGGTCGTGATAGATATACCTTCAATTTTATTTTTCACATTGATTTATTTCTCTTCATTTTTTAATACATAGAGTGAAATAGTTGTTAGGTAATATTTTTATATATTCTTTCCACTATACCACTTTAATTCTATCCTTCGACATGGTGTTCTTAATCAAATCCTACTATTGATCGTCCAATCCATCCAAATGTAATATTTAGAGATTTACCTTCTCCATCAAATAAAATTGAAAAATAGAAATGTCATTATATATTTATTTTACCCAATATTCCATGACTAGTGTATTGGATGATCCACTAAATGTCTATAGTTTTTGATGCATAAAACGCTCGATCACTAGTTTATCCCTCTTATGTGTAAGAGTACATTGTATATTTTTCATGTTATTTTTTATATCATGGGATAGTTGGGTAATAATTACCATGACCGTTTTTCCTCCACCTCCCAAGGCATTGGGTATGTCATTTCAAAAATCTCTACATTTTCCCTTTCATGGGTTCTTAGCTGAGTTTCTCCTAGTTCCAACCATTTTATAAAAAATAAATGGATATAAAAAAGGCATTATTCACAATCATATTAATGAATAACTTATTGATTTTTGTAATTAATTTTAAAGTTATATATTTTGGTATCCCTATAAATATATATATTTTTTTAGAAATCATCAAGAGTGCATAAAAATACATAGTGTCATACTATGGATTTTCACTAAGGTTATCTTCTCATAATTCCCAAATTAACTAAACCATGTCGGGATACAAACTAGAGAGAAAACATTTTACTTGAATTACTATTAAATAATTTAATATATAAAAAACATAAAATAATTACATATCCAAGATCAAATAATTGGTTGTCTTGGTAAAATAAGGAACAAACTTAACGTTTACATAATAAAATATTAACATTTTCTAATTCCTTATTCTATAGCTTCTTAGTGTCCATTGTGTTATCTTTATTAAAAGTAATCACCTAAGGATACACATCAATTAAATGGATGAGAGATAATCTTAGAAAGATGATAGATAATAATTTGAATTAATATAACATTGGGTGAGAATAATCATTACCATCATAACATATGCATATAATAATAATCATGATAAGAAACAATAAATTAAGGGCACGATTTTGTTAATGCATAAAAAGAATTATCTTGCCTTAGTGGTTAATGACCATGCATATTTCACATTATCTAATGAGATACATCACATTACCTAATGAATTAGTGTGCTATATAATTATGGGTCCACCAATAATATCATAACATTTATATGGGATATATAATTCCAAATGAACATTTCACTTCATAACATTTACCTTATCATGCATGTCACATTGAACATATATCAATATTTGACATAATGTAACCCATGGAATGATATGGGACTTATTTAATAAATAATAAATTAATTAATAAACATTAGAGTTACCAATGAGAATAATATTCTTAGTATCAATCTAGTGTGAAGAAGAATTAATCTTAAGACAAGTAAAATATGTGTTTTTATAAAGCAGAGTTATTTTTAGAAAATTCATGCATTTGTGAAAACACGTGATTTGAAAAATGTATATACAAAAAAAGAGAAGATAGTTTCGAAGAAATTGTATTTAATGAACATGAAATGAATATCCATATTAAAAATGCGGTGAAATAGAAAAAACTTAAAGAAAGAGAGTTGGGCTCGAGAATTCCACTTACCATTAATCCTGCTTAAGTTCGCCTCTTTTGGGCCTCCTGAATAAACATATATTTATTAAAAAAATACATAAGTGAATTATAGTAATTTTATAAAATCATTTATAAATTATAATCAATTGATTATATTTCGAGATTTCTGTTTGTGCAATTAAATCATTTTTATACCATGTATTACATTAAAATTTATTATTTCAATGATTTAATTACTTTATTAAATATAATTTCTTACCTTAGTATAAATAATTAATGAATCACCAAATTCATGTAATTACATATTAATATATTATATCTATTTCATACTATCCATCAATGATGGTTCTCACAATAATATTCTTGGAAATGTCTGTATAGGTAGTTAACCAACCTTTAATAAGATGTTCTTGAATGTGAGGAAAAGGAAAGTATGAAATGAATATTTTTCATATATATGAAAATTAATGATGGTTAAAATAATTTATATAATTTTATCATACTATATAATAAATTTCATAGCAAAAGGTTTTTGAATGGATAAGGAATAAAATGTCCCTACTATGCATCCAGATCCCTCCATAATGATTTGTGACATCATTTTGAACTATACTGTTATACATGTTTTTTTCAAACTATTTTTTCACATATCATTCATGGTTATCATGCTACAAACAATTGGTATTTTATGTCAAGAGAATGCCTCAAATAATTATTATTAAGTATAATCATGTTCACCAGCTTATTTATGTATTGAATTTCTCAACATGTTCAATTTCCATTAATGCTGTATAATTTTATACCATGTTTGTAGTCTTACTGAATAATATAGTTGATATGGTCTTAATAATTGATTATATACTAGAATTTTATTGTCACATAAAACCCTATGGATGTAATTTCACTTTTTCATCCCTTTCTATTTTTGATAAATATTTCAATAAGGATTGGTATAATTATAAAAATAGTTTATGAAATGTTTTAATAGTGTTTAAAACCATATCTTGAATGTTCAAATCACATAATATTGGGGATCTAGAGAACACATAGTATATAACTCTTCCTACATTAGTGGAATAATACCCAGACTTATTTCTAAATTATTTTGTAGTTCCACTACCACAGAGGGAAATAAAATTTATTATCGATCCATAATAGAGAAAAAATATTAATTGAATTTCTTCATATAGAATATCTCCATTAATCACTACGAGTTAATGATCCCAGTTGATAAAATAAAAAATGCACCACTATATATATTTTATCACATTGGGATTAAATATATATATGTATTTTTAAACAATAAATTATATTCTCTATTTTTTTCCTTATTGATATATAATGAACACTGATAAAAAATATAATAGATATAAATGTCCTCAAATTGAAAATATATTTGATTAATTATTCAGATCCTAGTAATTATGTAATATTGATCTATGATTAGTATATACTAAAATTAGAGTTAGGAAAGATAATATTAATAATACTTCATCTTGTATGTTATACGGTCAATATGAATTTTTGTTTCATAAATTTTTTTTAAAAAAATAAACAAATTATTTTCTTGGACCACAAAAACTATATCTTTAATAGGTTCTTTATTTTATATTATTATTGATGATATTTTTGTATACACAATAATATTTAATGAGTATGAGGAGTATAAAGGTATTATGTTGGAAGCAATAAATCATTATTGACATGATACTAACTTTTATATATGAGCCAACTAGCTCCCAGGTGTTTGTTTCCAAGAGGATGATGGAATATTAGTGTCACGACCCGTCCATGGGGCCTGTGTCGTGACTACCCCAAGCCTGCCTTCCATAAGCCAGGGGTTGGCGACTAGCACCAAAGGAGTAAATCCCAATAACTGGGAAGGAATTGCCTTTATAAAAGTAAATAGAACACCACAGAGTACAAGAGGAAGTAATACACTAAGTACAAAAGAAAGTGCTGAAAAGTAAGTGGGCCAGAATACAAACCCAACTGAATGTACAGGTACAACAGAAAGAAAGTACAACAGAAAAGACAAGTAGCTGGAAGAATAGAAGAAGCTCTTAGGTCATCCACCTCGGATCCTACCTGAAGGGTAGGTACAAATATCCTCTACAATGTACTCTCCCATCAACCTCCTCCGAGTATCATCTCGTGGTGAATTCCATCTCCGGATACTGACTCGTCGTGAGGTCCACCTCTGGGTACCGTCCATTCCTCAAACACTCGGCCTCTGACAGCGCTGCCCGTCGTCTGAAACCAACACAATGAGGTGTGGGCATACCCCGTTCAGCGGTGAGTATACGATACTCAGTAGGGACCCTGAGACCCTCAAGGTCTCACTAAATCCAACAAGGATAACTACAAAGAAGTATCTCAACAGAAAACCCTTATTTAGGTATAAGCCCATACTTATACCAAAGTTATCAAGTAACCCATCTCAATCACGAGGAAACACAAAGGTTATGAAATCAACGGATAACCACTACCTAGGTATATGACCATACATATACCTATGTTATCAAGTGACCCATCTCAATCATGAGGTAAACAAAAAGGTCATAGACTCAGTTCAAACCAGGATTTTCATTATCGAACCCGTAACTGCTGAAGAGCTCCGTCTCTAATGAGTACAGTGATCCTATCATGCCTCCGAGGTACTGCTCACTAACCTTAGACTGTTGAGGTACTCCTCCAGTCGAGTACCGCAGGTCATCCACCCTAACACAGTAGTGCTTCCCGCCGGGGTCTGCCACCTAAACACAGTAGTGAAACCCCCCCCCCTAATAGCCTGCAGAGGTATCCTTCTGTTGAGTAATGTGGGCCTGCACCCAAACATAGTAGTGGTCCATCCGCCATGGGTGTGCACCCAAACACAGTAGTGCTCCACCCATTGGGTCAGTCGACTCACTCCAAGTCGAGTCGGCCAAGCAGTCGTCAGGTCTTAGCCAGCTACACGGTCTCCGTACTCCGTACGCTTATCTCCGGGAGGGTCCGCTCCAAAATCTATAGGTCGATACTCCAAGTATCACAATGTTATACGAAGAAGTATCCCAAGGGTCAGCCACATCATAGGAAACTCATCACAACAGACGGGGGGTCAATCAGATGCACGATCTGTGTGTTATCAGCATTTTCGTCCCAACGGCCCGGTTGGTTTCATGTACGAACCAACCCGACCATATCTCAAATATACCCCCGAAATATCATAGCGTATACTCATAGGGACCGTTTCCCAATGTGATCACCAACTCCGCTGACGGTTCGTCAAACGGACGTCCGGTCTGAAAGTTATCACCTTTTCTGTTCCAGGGGCCCGGTTGGATTTCGGGTTCAATCAAACCCGACCACTATCCAACTGTGTCCAAACCTCAGGTGAAGTATTCCAAAAGTTCCGTCTCATCATGAGGAATCCAACAAAGTCGACGACACGTCTATCGGACATTCGGAGCTCATGTTATAGGCATTTCCGCTCCGAGGGCCCGGTTTGTTTCATGCTCGAACCAACCCGTCCATACACAAAGTTATCCTAAACCTTGATTGTAATATATCGAAACGACCGTCTCGATCCAAGGATTCCAACTCAACTGACGGTTCATCGATCGGAGGTCCGAAGCCCAAGATATGAGAAACTTTCTGAAACCAGTCCGAAATGGGGGGGTATGGGCCCGACCCTACCCGACCCAACCCCCCCTTGGTCGCCCCGAACCGGGTTGACCCGACCCGGGTTCAGCCCGGTTGGGCACGGCCAGGCCCGACCGGGTGTGGCCTGGTCCGCGCGACCCGCCCTGGCCCGGCCGGGGGGTGCGTTGGCTCGGCCAGCGGCCGCGCATGGGCGATGCGTTTCCCGCCTTTGGCGACCCACGGACACGGCAAGTGCCTCATCCTCATCCTCCGGATCTCGTGTGACCATGAGATCTGGCCGCCTGCCTCCGTGGCAGTTCCACCTGGCGGCGCGCTGGGCACCGCCGCATCCGGACGCCGGTGCCGCCGAGCCGGCGCGGGGCGCCGGCGGCGACTTCCGCGGACCACCGGACGTGCTCCGGTGGTCCGATTTTCCCACTGTCTGTGCCTACGACTCTCCTGGGACCCGTACATTACTGCGAAGGCCTTAATTCACCATTCTGGTCCCGTTCCGTCATTTCCAAAAACTCTACGCATGATGAACATAAAAGCGGTGTGTTCGGACTTGTTCGTTGATCCGCACCCACCGCGTTTGTGGTTTGAAACAACTCCAAATAATTCATGGAAAATGATAAATCCCAACCCGCAATAATAATCCGCGGATCAACTTGTTAATTAGATGGTCCGCGTTCATGTTTTGGGGGAAAACAAACATGGGAGTATTATAATTTTCAAAACAACCCCTACATGGATATATGACATCGCGCGTCGGGCGTCACGGAGAACGGTGTCGCGGGGGTCAGACATAGATTTTGTGGACGTCGGGGTGCGTCCGAGGAGGAAACGACTTCTCCTAAATTGTTTTGGAGATAAAGAAAAAATTAATGTAGTCATTGGCGATGATCACCGCGGTCAGCGACTTCTACCTTGTCGTGGAGGAAGAAGAGGACGTAAGAACTATGATTGCCGAGTCAGTGTTCTTCATCGGAGCCTTGGCGTTCTTCACGAAGAAGATGAAGATATTCAAATGTGAAGAACGCTCCCTCTCTCAAAACAACAAAGCAACTAAAATAAAATAATCCCTTTGCCTTATTTTATTACTTCTGGAAATATTTTTAAAATTCAATAAAATTAACTTATATAATTAATTAGTCTGAAATTGACAAAATTAATGGTGAGATAGGTTGGCATGCATTTATAGGGAAGAGAGGTAGCCAAAACATTTATTACATGGTATGTTTAGTGGGTTTAGAGAATTTGAATAGGTGGGGACTCGTAAAATTACAAATAAATTACGAAAAAAAATTCCTTGAAATTTTCGGGTCTTTAAATTACTCCCACCTCGGGGCTTTACATCCCCGTAAAGGTTTAACACAAACTAGGGATACAAAAGAGGTACTGAGCATGCATCTGACCCTTCTGCTCCCATATGCTCTCCTGTAGGTTCCCGTGCTGCCAAAGAAACCACACCTGAGGAATCGACCGTCCACGTAGGAGCTGCTCCTGTCGATCCTCGTTCTCCACTAGAACCTCTGTGAAAGTCGCCCCGTCATCGACATCCAACTCCCTATGGTCGATGATGTGTGAAGGGTCGAGCTCGTATCTCCTAAGCTGAGATACGTGGAAGTCGTTGTGCATCTGGTAAAACTAAGGTGGGTGGGTCAAGCGGTAACCCACCTCGCCTACCCTGCTGTGGACCTTGAAGGGTCCGATGAAGCGCGGAGATAACTTGTCGCCTCAGCCAAAACTCCGTAATTCCACGTCGAGGTGAGACCCATATGAAAACGTGGTCTCCATCTCGAACTGTAGTGGTCTCTGCCTCCTATCAGCATAAGATTTATGTCGGCTCTGAGCTATCCTCATCCGTTCTTGGATGACCTGGACCTTCTTTGTCGTGGCCTGCACCATTCTGGTCCCAAAGAGATGCAATGATTTCTTCTTTTTTGAAAAGAGAAACTTGGTCACATCCCCTGGATGAACCACGCCCAATGCCTAATATAGTCAATCTGGACATGAATGATGCATTCATGCCATGGATGATGTCATAAGTAATCGACGTTACTTCCCAGAGATCCAACCGTCACTCTCGCCTCTAAGGGTCGAGTAACACTGTCGGCATCAGTGTGAGGTCACTAGGTCTCCTCCAGTATAAATCTCGAAAGTGAGGATCAAGTCAAAAGTTTTAACTGGGACATCTCATTATCAACCAAAAAAAAGGACAGGAAAGAAAGTGTCACTATGATAAGTGTATTTTATCATGACATCTCATAGTACAAAGAGACAAATACAACAGCAACATGGAACTAGAAGTACCAAGAACAAAAGGAATCCACTAGTTCCACTCCTGCCCACCTGCTTCTGGAGCTCTACTACCTTGTCCACCGCTCGGTTGTTGCTCCAGCACCCTTCACTGCTTTCGTCTCGGTGGCTCCTCCAATGCCTGTGGATCAACTGTGCGGGAAGTCGGACAGTCATGTGCCATGTGACCCTTCCTGCCGCATGCATAACACTTCCGACTCCTCGTATGGATGGCTCTGTTTCGTGTGCCTCGCACAACCAAACATGTATCCCGAGGTCGGACATCTGCTGGCCTGGTCCTCTTGGACCTCTGCATCATCTGTCTACTGCCTACAAGTGACTCGGCTGACCTGTCCTCGAGGCCTTTTCCATGACTACCGCAAGCCCGCCTTCCATAGGCTAGGGGCTGGAGACTAGCACCAAAGGCATAATTCCCGATAACTGGGAAAGAATTGCCTTTATAAAAGTAAACAAAACACCACAGAGTACAAGCAGAAGTAATACACTAAGTTCAAAAGAAAGTGCTGAAAAGTAAATGGGCTAGAATACAAACCCAACTAAAAGTACAGCTACAATTGAATGAAATTACCACAAAAAAGACAAGCAGCTGGAAGAATAGAAGCAGCTCCTAGGTCGTCCACCTCAGATCCTACCTGAAGGGTAGGTACAGATAGTGCAGCTCCTGGACCATCCACCACGGATCCTACCTGAAGGGTTGGTACAGATAGCCTCCACAACACTCTCACCCATCAACCTCCTCCGAATATCATATCGTCGTGAAGTCCACCTCGGAATAATGACTTGTCGTGAGGTCCACCTTCAGGTACCGTCCAGTCCTCGAACACTCGGCCTCTTACAGCGCTGCTCGTCATCTACAACCAACACAATGAGGTGTGGGCATAGCCCATGCAGGGGTGAGTATACGATACACAGTAGGGACCCCAAGACCCTCAAGGTCTCACTAAATCCAACAAGGATAACCAAAAAGAAGGATCTCAATAGAAAACCCTTACTTAGGTATAAGCCCATACTTATACCTATGTTATTAAGTAATCCATCTAAGTCATGAGGAAACACAAAGGTTATGAAATAAATGGATAACCAATACCTAGGTATATGATCATACATATACCTAAGTTATCAAATGACCCATCTCAATCATTAGGTAAACACAAAGGTCATAGACTCAGCTCAAACTAGGATTTTCATTATCGAAACGGTAACTACTGAAGAGCTCTGTATTTGACAAGTACAGTGATCTTTTCACGTCTCCAAGGTACTCCTCACTAACCTAATACCGCTGAGGTACTCCTCCTTTCGAGTACTGTGGGTCAGTCACCCAAACATAGTAGTGCTTCCCGCCAGGGTCTGCCACCCAAAAAAAGTAGTTCACCCCCCCTAATAGCCCGCAGAGGTACTCCTTCTGTTGAGTACCGCGGGTTTGCACCCAAACACAGCAGTGCTTCATCCTCTATGGGTCTTCACCCAAACACAGTAGTGCTCCGTCACTGGTCTAGTCGACTCACTCCAAGTCGAGTCAGTCAAGCAGTCGTCAGGTCTTAGTCGGCTACACCGTCTCCGTACTCCGTACGCTCATCTCCGTGAGGGTTCGCTCGACGAGCTGTTGGTCGATATTACGAGTATCACAAAGTTCTAAGAAGAACTATCCCAAGGGTCAGCCACATCATAGGAAACTCAACACAACAGATGGCGTGTCAATCGGACGCCCGGTCTGTGTGTTATCAGCCTTTTCCTCCCGGGGGCCCGGTTGGTTTCCTGTATGAAACAACCCGACCATATCTCAACATTACCCTGAACTCTCATAGGGTATAATCATAGGGACCATTTCTCAACGTGATCACCAACGCCCCTGAAGGTTCATGAAACGAACGTCCGATCTGAAAGTTATCAGCTTTCCAGTTCCAGGGGCCCGGTTAGATTTCATGTTCAATCCAACCTGGCCACTGTCCAATTGCGTCCAAACCTCAAGAAAAGTATGCCAAAAGTTCCGTCTCATCAAGAGGAATCCAACAAAGTCGACGACACATCTATCAGATGTCTGGAGCTCATGTCATAAATGTTTCTGCTTGGAGGGCCCGGTTGGTTTCATGCTCGAACCAACACAGCCATAACCAAAGTTCTCCGAAACCTTGATTGTAATATACCAAAATTACCATCTCGATCCAAGGATCCCAATGCAACTGATGGTTCATGGATCAAAGTTCTAAATCCTAGGATATGAGAAAATTACTGAAAACAGTCAGAAATGGGGGTCTAGGCCCGGCCCTGCCCGACGCAACCCCCTCAGGGTCGGCACGAACTGCGTCGACCCGTCCCGGATCCAGGTCCGGCCCGGCGGGGCGCGGCCCGGCCTGGTCCGGCCGGGGGGTGCGCTGGCTCGACCAGCGGCCGAGTAGGGGGGACGTGTTTCTCCTCTTTGGGGACCCACAGAAGCTGCAAGCGCCGCATCCTCCTCCTTCGGATCTTGCGCGGCCGCGGGATCTGGCCGCCTGTAGTCGCGGCTTCAGCCGCGGTGGTTCCTCCTGGTTGTCGGCCGCAGCATCCAGCCGTCGATGCCGCCATGCCGGCGTGGCGTGCCGGCGGCGTCTTATGTGGTCCACCGGACGCGCTCCGGTGGTCCGATTTGCCCGCTGTCTGTGCCTACGGCTCTACCAGGACACGTACTTTACTAAGAATTCCTCCAATCATTATTCTGGTCTCGTTCTGTCATTTCCAAAAACTCCGCGCATGAAGAGTAGAAAAACCGTGGGTTCGGACTTGTTCATTGATTTGCACCCACTGCGTTAGTGGTTTGAAACAACTCCAAACAATTCCCAGAAAATGATAAATCCCAACCCGTAATAATAATCCACAGATCAACGTGTTAATTAGTTGGTACACATTCATGTTTTGGAGGAAAACAAACATGGGAGTATTATCATATTCAATACAACCCCTACTTGGATATTTGACGTCACAGGTCGGGCGTCACGGAGAATGGCGTCGCGGGGGTCAGACGTTGATTCCGTCGATTTCAGGGTGTGTCCGATGAGGAAACGACGTCTCCCCACTTTTTGCGGAGATGAAGAAGGAAGGTATGTTGTCGTTGGATATGATCACTACGGTCGGTGACTTCTCCATTTTCATGGAGGAAGAAGAGGATGAAAGAACCGTGATTGCTGAGTCGGTGTTCTTCGTCGGAGCCTTGGCGTTCTTCTCAAAGAAGATGAAGTTCTTCAAAAGTGAAGAATGCTCCCTCTCTCAACACAACGAAGAAACCGAAATAAAATAAGGCATTTTCCTTATTTTATTACTTTTGCATACATTTTTAAAATTCAAAAACCTTAACTCACTTAATTAATTAGTCTTAAATTGAAAACATTAATGGTGAGATAGGTTGGCATGCATTTATGACGAAGAGAGGTAGCCAAAACATTTATTACATGGGATATTTATAGGGTTTAGAGAATTTGAATAGGTGGGGACTCGTAAAATTCCAAAGAAATTAAGAAACAAATTTCCTTTGAAATTTCCAGGTCCTTACAATTAGTATATCTTGTAATGAATGAGATGATTATTTCATTTTATGCATCCATTATTTTTATTGTGATTCAATTATTCTTAGGATTGGTACCATTTTACTCCCCTTATTTTGGATTTGAAAGGATTAATTCTCTAAATTCTATTTTTTCATGGATAGGAATTCCATTCAAAAGGGATGATTAATATTATAAATACTTCTTGAATCTTAATCCTAAATAACATTTAGAAACAATCTCAAATAGATATAATAATTACGTGGTTATTTACATTATAATAAATCATTTAGATATGTATATTATTTTATTCCCATACAATGAGATTATTTTGGGGTTTCTAGCTCGAAGCTATAGAGAACATATGAAACAAATTATTTTATGCATCACCTAGAATTACCAGTAGTGGTCCATTAAATGAAATCATGGAACCACTATAATTTTTTTTTCAAATTATCACATAATTATTAATAACTATTGATTCATTTATTATTATTTATCAATTATTCATGAACATTTTGAAATAATGTTTTTTAGACAACCTCAAAATTATTAACATTTTCATGATGTGTATAAATTGGAATGTGGATAATTTTTTATGTACCTTGAGAAAAAATTCATTATGTTTGGTGATAATATTTTATTATTACTAATGGATGTTGATGAGGGTTATTATTTAATTTAATATATACACTATTGAATAAAATTATAATTGAGTGCTTATAGAAATCACTATTTCTAATAATTTAATAGATTTTGTGAATGAGACTCAAAGATGAAATCATGTTTTCATTGCCCTTAGGTAAGGATAAAATGAGTTATAAACCTTTTTTTTTTGAATGAGGATCTATAAATGTTGTTTTCTTCTCAAAACTAAATCATGGTGCTTCAATATTTCAAAGAAAATATTTCATCAATTTCCGCTCAATTCCTAATTATTTATAACTCAAGGAACTCAAATAATTCCCAAAATAGAGAAATATCACATTTCATAGTTAGTTATGAAAAAAATTATTTTTTATTATGTTATGAATTTTTTTACTTTTTACTTGGATTATTTTATGAATTAATGAAGTACTGGTATACTATTACCAATCCCCTTAAAGTTATTGAAATTAGAGAATATTTTTATTGACATTGTAAACCATCTACTATAGATACTTTATAAACACAATGATATTTAGGTTATTATGGATCAAAATACCCTTTTCGAAGAAAGTATTATTTTACTTGGGTCTAATATAGTAGATGATCAAATAATGATATATATTTGATAACTATTAAATCATTTAAGTGTGCTAGTTTCAATCTCCATTGATTGGATATTAGATTCACTTATAGTTTTTGGTACTCCTTGTTGTTGGATAGAAAAACATTATTGATCATGATAGCAGAATACCAATTTTATATAGATTTATTATAAAACACTACTATTCAGATGTCAAAAGATAAGATTCTTGTGTTTCGTCATGTAATGTAGTGTCTCATAGGAAGATTATATCAAGTTATAAGAGTTCACCAATAATAATAATGATAATGTTAGGTGCATATGGCCTAATTAGGGATATTATATGGACATACTATTCATTATACACTCACTTTATTATAAATTAGGTAGAAATAAAATAATTATGAATTTTGATATCAAGGATACTATAGAGAAATTCCAAAAAATATCTAGAATTAGAGGGATTGATATATTAGCCAAAAAAATAATTTTATGTCAACTATATTAGAATATATAATTCAATGTGAGTTATCATGTATTTTGGTATTTTTCATTGATATATAGTAATCATTGAATTGGAATGTTAGTGATATTTTACCAATGTTATATTTCCCCTATTGATATTATTGAATAGATTGATTATGTTTTCTACTAGTTATCATTATTGATGAGATTTAATATTTTCAAAAATTACATTCATCTGACTAAACAAATGACATTTATTCCAATACAAAATCATGTGATCAGTTTAGATCATATATTGAATCATTCATTTTTTATGTTAATTTAGAAACCAATCTGAATTATAGATAGATATGAAAATACTATTTGAGATAGATATATTATCATGGGATGTATATTATGGTATTATGTCTAACTATAACTATTTTAATGGGAAATAAAATGTTTATGTAAGTGTTGTATATTATCCAATTCTACTTTTATATGGAGGAAAATAATAATGGTGTGGATAATATAACACATATGTTGAATGTTTCGTCACTAGTTTCTAATATATTTAATAAAGGGGAATGTTTTTTCCAATAATAAAAATGATTCTTGGTGGTTTTGGATGGTTTTAGAAGCCTATTAGATACATCACTATTTGATTATGTTTCAAAAAATCAACATTTTGTTCTAGTAATCTATATGAAGTGATTTGGGGACACATGTCAGAAAACCGGTTTGTGCTTGGGTTTTAATAAATTTTCAGCTAGTCATTCATCATGATATTTTTTATGGTAACATCTGAATCACACATATATCACCTTTTTTTCATATATGTTCCCTCATTTTGTGATGATAACAAATTTAAATGGTAATTTTATCTAAAACAATGATGTTTTCATGATAACAAAAAAAATTTAACCTCTAACTTATGTTATCATGTTATAGAATTATCCTAGGTGAAACTCACTAATCTTATATGACCAAACAGCGATTCGGGTTATTATTCACCCGAACTATATCCAATCATAATATTTAAGGTGTTCTCATTTATTTTTGAATTGAATGATATATCAATATTTTCATACCTGGATCATTCAGGTCAAATGTTTATTGACACTTTTTAAAAGTGATTTGATATATGAATTCTAATTATGGTTATGGTCTATTGGATTTTCTATAAATAAATGTGTTGAATGTATTCAAAGTATGATGTTTTACCTTAATATTAATTTAATTTGATTCATAATTATTTCATTCCATTTTTTATTCTGCCTTTATAGATCAAATATTTTATTTCCAAATATGTACATAAAACTCATATAATTCACACTGGTTGTTGTCATTTCTAGATTTAAGGAGGTGGGTTATACCCTCTATGATTTCAAAATTATGGTCTTGACAAACAAATAAATATATAATTCTAGGGTTTCTGAAGGGTGTTACTAACATGATTTGTTTTTAATGCATACATTTTCATAAGGAAACTAGATAATTGATGAATGTTACTGTGATCATATATCCATTTTTTGGATTTACATGTTATTATTGATTGGGTTGGTTTACATGGATTCATAAAATTTTTATTTAAATATATTTTATTTAAACTAGAGTGAATTAATCATAGATAAAAGTAACCATGTTTATGGGGAAAATTTTAGTGATTTCTATTTTCTTAAGTGTATGATATTAATCATGGAATAAATTTTTCATGATATTGGAGAAAATATTTCTAAAGGTTTGAAAACAATATTTCATTAATTTTAAAAATTAATTTCTCCCTTATGGTCTCATATATAAAATATATCTGGTTAATTATTATTATCTACTTATATTTTTTATATACTATCTAAATTATTGTTGAAACTCCAATGATATTATAAAATTATAAGATAACCTGATTTTGGTATTGAGGTTCAGTTGTAAAATTATATAGTGGATTACCATTGTGTTTTTATACTAACTCTTGAATATGAACCATAGTCAATATATAGAAATTTTCATCTACAATATATAAAATAAATATGTTTCATAAATCACTAGTGTATCACCTTGTTGTTTTTTTCATTTATATTTATAAGTAGTCAATTAATGCATGTTTTTTTTAGTTTATGGTGGTTCCACATTGGATCCTATGTCTATCACAGTTTTTAATGTTTAAATTTATGGTAAATTTATTTCAATTCTTACAGTAATATTTTTCATCAAATTTCATTTGAGTAATTTTAAAATTACACATTCATCATAATATTTTTTTCTCTTAAATTATTTATTTATTCCAATTCAACATTCTATTTGATTATGGGGTCATGGATGTGTTTATGTGTCAAATTTCTACCCCTAACATTCATATGTTAACCCCTTGTAAATGAGTTAGAACATTTGGTGTCTTGAGAATTTCACCTATGGTCCATATAACTTCTAAACCATCCTATTGCAATGGGATTGGTATAGATATTTAATTTTTGTACTTAGAATTCATTTTTTATATTTATTTTCAATATTATCCTAGAGTGAGACAAATGTTTTATTATATTGTTCTATTATAGGATTTATACACAAAACCTATGTGTAAACGATAGTCTTTGTGGATTCATGAATAATTTTAGGATCATATCTGGTTCACATGACGTGAATCACCCTTGAGACATAAGATTTAAATAAGAAAACATGTGGCTCACGTGTTATATTAGCTCATTGTGTTATTTAACAAATTTATAACTACCCACTAGTTATTAATTCCTATTAAAATAATGTGATTGGTATTTTAAAATATAATCACAATATTATATTGGTTTTAACAATAAAAGTATATGGTTTTATATTATATGGAAAATTAAAAAAAAGATATATTTATGTAAATGAATATGTTAAGGTGTTATTAATTTATTTAATCATTAAATATATTGACAGTAAGAAACCAATAAGGGTTTTACCTTTAATATTTTGAATAAAAAAATAATAAATCAACCTTTGGGAATGTTGAAATGTTGATTGATCATGGAATTTATAAATATATTCAATGGAATAAAAATAAAATATAAATTTTCCAAATACTGGGAATTTGAATCCTAAAATTATACAAATGTGAATCCTTTTGAAATTTGAGTCTTATAGATTAATTAATAATGATAAATATTATGACAATAATGAAAATTACTAATAAAAATGGTGACATTGTTTCTTTATGAACAAGCATTCACCCTATGTATATATATTTGGGGTTATTTTTAGTTCCTATGTTATGATTTATCATGTTGTTCGATGTATTCGATGCTATCCTTATAGTGAACTAATCCATAGTCATAATGTAATTAATGATTTTGATGAAAATATCTTATAAAATGAATGCATATGATCTAGAGATATAAAATCACTAGAATATTAGATATTGATACACAACATCTTAACTATAAACCATAATTATTATTTAAAACTATATAGATGGATATTTACTCCAATAGATCTTCTAAAACATTATATGATTTATTATTTTAAATACATAAGTAAAAGTGTGATCGAGAAATCCTAGTAGAAAAATAAAAACCAAAAAATAAAAACAATGTATAAAAGAATAATAAAACAGAATGTCATTAAATTTAAAAAATATTTATTAAAAGAATGGATGTAGAACATAATGAGAAGAATGTTAATGATAATTTAGTGATGAGAATGAAGAGAAATTTTAATGAATTAAATAGTAAGTATGTGTGAATTCTATCAGCCATTATAGTCATCATATTCTCATGATAACTACCCTAATAACAGAGTTTGAATATGATAAATTGTCATGAAAAGTTCCATGTAACACATTGGGTATTAATATTACCTAATGTATTATAGGTATATAATAGAAACCCCCATCAAATCATGATTTTCATGTTCATATGTGTCCCAAAAGAGGAAAAAAATCCATTAATTAATCATTAACAAGATATAACTAAGAATAAGGATGTTGGTATCACAATTATATTTTAAAAAATAACCAAATTCTATATCATATAGATTTATATCCAATAAATATATCATTTTTACAATTTATAATATAAAAAGGATATAAATGACATTATATTCTAATAAATAAAATTCATTATAATGATCTAGAGATGAATGAATGAATATGAAAAACATGTGTGAAACGTTATGAAATATGTAAATGGGCATCATAAATATAGATGGATAATATTATATTCAATAAAAATGAAATAGAACAATTCGTGTTTTTTGTAAAAAAATTATTTCATTTATTGGAAATACATGGTTTAAAAAATTAATGGGTTGATACATGATATGTTATAAAAAATAATAATCTTCCAATAAATTATGTTTCTATAAAATATTGAATTTACAAGGGAACAAAATTTTTTTATAACCCCTAAACATAAAATAATATTAAATTATTTATATATATACTGTACATATAAAGAATAATAAATGGTGTATATTTTATAAAAATAAAAAAAGGTATAAAAATAAATAGATTATGTAACTTCCAATTCATTAAAGATATATGTAAGATCCATTTTTATGTTTCAAAAAACTAATGATGAAAAAACATATAAAAATAATATTTTAAACACTAAATTGAAATTAATAGAAGTAAAATATAATGTTAAAATGATATATCACATAATGATGTTTCCTATTAAATCATAGAACATTCCATATAAGATAAATTATCTAAAATGATGGTAAACAATCATATATATTGGAAGGAGACATTCATACCCTAAAATAATTATAAAATCGTATTAGATCTCACCATTATGGATGAAATGAATCATAATTATTCTCCTAAAATATAAACAGGTTAAAACATATAAAATAAAAGATTAAATTCATGGATAGGAATTATAACTCAATATATAAGAATGAGTTTTTAAAGGATATATTATTTTATTGAATTCATCATTTATATTCTATAAAAAGTATTATAATTAATGGAAGTTATGTTTCAATTTTCAAAAATATTTAATGATATTCTAATTTATATTTGGTTATGGATAACGAATAAAAATTAATATTGTAGAATAATATCAAATAATGCTGAAATGATGTATTATTGAGAAGCAAGGCATAAAGAAATATGATAAATATGAATAAAACCCCATTTAAATTAACTATTGATTGGTTTTGAATTTAAATAATATCTAATAATGTAAATATATGATATTTATTTTTCAATGGTAGTATAACCACAATTTAATCAAAATTAATTTCACATATGAAAACATCTATACAAAAGTAGATAAAACCCTAACATTGTGCCTGAAATAACTCTTACCAAATAAATAATATCCTAAATAACTAAACGATTAAATTATATATATACAATTGATATATATTGATCAATAATAAATTATAAAAATAAAATTTTTATCTATTGTAATATGTAATTCAATATAGTTTTCTCTTTATATTGGTTTCTTGTGGTATTCTAGTCTAATTACTCATAAAATATTTTTTTCAACCTTCGTAAATGGAATTGTAAAATAACATAATTATTTACAATATTTAAAATTTACTTTTTTTATTAATCCCATAATAAAATTTCAAATATGTTTTGAAGTTCATTAGAAAATAAAAATTAACAATGGTTAAATTTTATTTTCTATTAGGGATGTTAGAGTTAGAGTTACAATTTAATAATTTTCATACATAAAAATTTTCAAATATGATCATTCCATATTAATAACACTATCCTAACTATTTTTTAAATAATAAATATATTTTTAATATTATTCCACATTAGTTGGAAATGGAGAAAAATATTTTTTTTTTGAGGTTTTAGTCAATTTACATGTGTAACAATGATTACCATTTTTCAATGACATAAGAGGAAAATATAAAATAGATATTCTGTTTTTATAATAACTCTTAATTATTGAAATCATTAAGGTGTTATTTTTAAATTATGGATAGAGGGGATTTTCATTGTTTAAAAAGTTTATAGTATCAATAGATACTAGGTTGAGAGTATCACACCACCCTTATATTTTCCCTATAACATACCTTCACCTCCTCCAAATCAATTTTTTTTGGAATTTTCTAATTATACATTAAGGTTTAGTGGAAACCAAAAATTTTCAAAATCAAATAAATCACCCAATAGCCAAATATATTATACATCTTCCCAATAAATATTCACAACATCACCAGGATTCAAAATTCAAATTCAAAAATGAAATTAAAACAAAAGTATGAATCAATTTTCATACCACCAAGACACCTTGTGATGTGATATCTTGAATCATGAACAACATTGATACATGAACCCTAAATCATAAAAATAGTACCTCATCGGTGAAGCTCTATGGGTTTTAATCACATGGAAGCTGAACACCCATTATGTTTTCACCAACATAGAAAACATTCATGATTACCCTCCATATCCACTAAAAATAGAACCATCTCACATTTATATCAGTGGAAGAAAAACACTATCCTCCTCAACACATAACTTAAAATATCCAAAGCCCCATAATTTCATAAACATGATCCAGAAACCATAATCATCATGAAAAAAAATCGAATTAAAAACAAAATCATATTAAGAAATAACAAAATTAAGAACAATAATTAAAATAACCCTAGGAGTTGGAAAAATCCATCCCAAATCATGCCTCTATGAACGACCCATCTCTCATGTAATAATATAACTAATAATCCTTCATTGATTCTTTTTATTGGGTCCCTTGGGGGTGGAGAGAATTTTTTGGGGAAAATGACTTAATTTTCCGGAATGATAGTTTTTTTAATAAATGTAATTTGGGTGAAAATTGTTTATTGAAAATGTGGGGTTTTTCTTGAGTGTGGGGAACTATTTATTTAGTTGTACAATTTTCAGAAACATCCTTGTGGATTACAATATGGGTAAAAAAGTTACAAGTACTGCAATTGGTTTTCAAGAAAATTCATGATATGTGTACACACCATGAAATTAATCCATGTCATTATATGGATATATTACATCATTAAATTCAAAATAATAAATTTTATTTTATTAGGATATGGGTTTTTTCAATATATAATCACTGTGGATTACATGAAATGTAAAATTTTTATATTCCATCGAAAATATCTAGAAATAATATTTACGGTTCCTTCAAAATGATATTTCTTTTCATTATGAAAAAATGAATTTTTCTATCAACCTATAAGGTTTATTCGATGTTTTTGGGAGTCTTTGTTCATTTCACATTGACATGTTCAGCATTGTATTACTGTATTAGTTATGATCTACCTCTATCATTGAGTAGGTATTTATTCTTATTCATTACGATGATCACAGTAGTTCCATGGTGTTGTGATACCAAATTTATTGATCTGTAATGGGGACTCCTTTTGTTTATCTTCTATATTTGTGGAATAATCATGATTAGGGGTCATTCCCGTTGTTGTAATTTGTGTGGTGGTTTTGTTTTCTAGATTCATGTATTATTTCCACTTCTCTGAAAATAATTTTATTGAGTTTAATCAATTCTATGATGTGAATATTAATATTATGTCAACCTTTTAGTTATTTGATTTTCTTATGAGTGGAACCTTCAGGGTAGTGTGTGACCCTACCTTTTTAGGTTTCTAGTTCTGTCTCTTGGAAGTGTCGATGTACTAAAATGTTCCATCTCTTTTTATTTAGTTTACTTAAAAATAAATTGGTATTATAGTCTTCTATGTGTAAATGGTTTTGTGTTAAAATGTGGTTTCCTGTGATTTTTGGTAAAATGGAAAAAATTAGTATTTTTAATGCAGTTTAATGGTTTAGGAAATGTAGTACCTGGAAATCCTTAGGTACGTATGGGGAAGGATTAAATTATTTATTATTCCCTTGGTACCATAAGTGGATTTTAACTTCTATTTTTTCTCTAATATATATTTATGTTTTCCAATGTACTTATTTGAACTTTTTTGGAGGTTCACTCAGGGAGTTTTTTTACTCTATATGAATGAGTTCAAGGGACTTGTTGTGCAGTATTCATTTTTATGGCCTGAGTATTTTTATATCATGACATATTGTATTCCATGGCATGATTTAAATGCTATTAGATTTATATTGTTTCGTTTAAAATAAGAAATATTTTTCATTTGAAAAAAATAGAAAATATTCATAAAAATGACATACCATCCATTGTTTTGGATTTTTTATAATGGTAAATTTTTACCTTTATTTTTTTGGAACTACATTACAGGTTGTATAGTGACACTAATTTTCCTTACATTTCATGGAAATAATTTAAATGATAAACACCATCAAAGAGATACATATACGAGATAGATTAATATATTTTCATGGTTAAATTAGAATCATTCATGATTTTTTGATAATGAGATACATATCTGAGATAGAATATTTTATTTTCTTGGTAAAATTAGAACCATACATGACATTTAGATAATAAAATGTAAACATTATTTTCATCCATCTACTCGAGCCTATTAGTGTCTCTTTTTTCACATAAATACACGTAATCACCTAAGAATGTATATCAATGAAAGTGTTTAGCTAAAATCCCAGTATGAGGATAGATAAAAACTTGAATTATTAAAACATGGGGTTATCAAAACAATTATCATTCGAACATAAGAATAAGATCTGAATCATGTGATGATGAATTAAATAATGGCTTTTAATATCTAAATGTAAAAAAGAAAAATCATGTATTAGTAGTCAATAAATGTGTGGACTACGGATTTTATTTATTTTCAGGTTTACCCATAATGTAATCACTTTTTCATGTACTATGTAATTCATGTCATAATCATCTTCTCAAAAGATTTAAATTATCATCCATTCCACTTATAAATTATATCTATAAAAACAATAACCCATGGAATGAAATTGTTTTTTTCATAAATAAGACATTCAATAGTAACCATAAAAATTCTAAAAGGGAATGAAATGATTCTCATCAATCGTTAGTGAAGTAGAAACAATCTCATGATAAGTAAAATATGAGTTTTTTTGAATGAAGATTTCATTTGGAAAAATCAGTTCATTTTCATAAAACCATATTAGAAAGATTTATATCATTTAAAAGGTAATAAAATAATAAATAAATGATATATATGTATCATTAATGTAATATATATATATATAAATAGGGTGAATGATGGAATATCTAAATAAAGAGATCTGGGTTCGAGAATTTATCATTCCTTAGTTCCCACATAATTGTTTTCTCTTTTGTGACTCATTAATAATACAATTATTTTTATTAAAACACTAATTTTTATGTTAATATTCATAATTTTTCAGAAATATATATCAATTATAATCATTGTATTATATTTCATAGTTTCAATTGATGAAATTGAATCATTTTGATATCATGTTTTACTAAAAAATTCTTATTTCAGAAAGATTTCAAAATATTGTTAAATTTCATTTATATATTATTATAATTCATTACAAACGAATATTATACAAGTAATCAAATATTAATATATTATATATAATTCATAATTTCTATCCATGATGGTGCTTATATGAATTTTCATGGAAATGTCTCCATGGGTTGTTCACCGATCATTAACAGGATGTTTCCAAAGTAGCAGGAAATGGAAGTTTGACATTTATATTCTTCAGAAATATTTTAATTAATGTAGGATAAAATCATTGATAAAATTTTTACATAATTTATAATATATATTTTAGTATATTTTTCTGAATGGAATATGGTAAAATATTAAATGACAAGAATAAAAGAGGGAAAGTGTTAATAGAGACAGAATATCTCCTCGATGTAGATTATATTGTAGAACACTATATCTCATTGGTTTATATAGTTGAATAGCTTTAGAACATCCCATATTTTTCTAATGGTCTTTATATGATCAATATTGGTAGACCATAATATATGGAATGGGTGGGAGGAGTTGTTTTCCATATGGAGGAAGATGGGCTATATGTACTTGAGGAGTGGGATATTTGAAGAATAAAATATTTTATAAAATAATATATATCGAACCTTCCTACAGGGTCCATGGTGAGACTGCCCCATGCCAACCTCCCAAAGGACAGAGGATGGAGACTAGTGTTGAAATATTTATATTGCAATTGGGAGGAATTTACCGAGTCCCTGTACCCATGTACACTTACAAAACCATCATGAAACGTTGAATAGGAAATCATAAATTGCACTATGACAACCACTGAATGTAGAAATACAAGATTTTTGTAAAATGTTATAGAAAACAAACCCAACAAATGAAAAGATGTAACAATGTGACTATAAGTTCTTTGATAATCCATCCGTAGAAAACTGTACCGATAGAGTAGGTGTAGAGTAGCTACCATAAGCCATAAGTGTATGTCTTGCCTATCCCATATCAATAAGAACTATATAGTCCTGGAAAACTAATGTCTTAGTCAAAGCATAAGTCTTACACATAAGACACTACATGAGCAGTCGAATCACGTTTAGGGGTGAGTAACACAATTTTTAGTAGAGACACCAAACTGCAATGAAAGTGTAGAAAAAAAGTACATACAAATAATTTTTAGCTCATAGAGGTATAACCAAAATTATAAATCGTGAGATTTTCATTCATAAATATGGAAATCATGTACTGTTAAGGGACTCATCCCTGATGAGTCACTGAGTTCTGTTGGGACACTGGGGTCAGCTCTTCAACCGGGCCACGGTGGTCTGCTCGACTAATAGGCTAATGAGGTTCGCTCATCTACTGGGCCACATTGATCCGCTCACCTACTAGGACACGGAGGTCCCCTTATCTGTTGGGCAGTGAGGTTTTCCTGGCTACCAGGACACTGTGGTCCACTCATAACTTCATTCTAGTCACATCCATCCATTGTATTTTATTGGTTTGCTTCATGGAAAATAAGATCAGATATAGACGGAGAATGGTGTTTCACACCATCTTTTGTTGATCCATGATCCACATTCTTCCTTTATCATTGATGATTCTTAGAAATATGATGAAGTGAAGAATAAATCATTCATTATTGCTTGTAATTCATCGAGGGTTTGTTTCCAATGCCCAAACTCCACATTCAGTGAATAAATCAATTGTGCCTACGATCTCATATTAGGCTATCCCATTAAATAGGGAATATGTGTTTTTGTGTTTTTGTTATGCATCATTGTAGTGTCCTTATGTTGCATTGTAGTGTCATTGTGTTGTTTTATTTATTATATAGTGTCTTGGTTACACTTTTTTTTAGCATCGTTATATTGCAATGAAATTCGAATTTATAAAAAAATAATCATTAATGTTTATTTTATTTCCCTTAAGAAAAATATTTTATTATATTTTAATGAAATGATCAAAAAACATTTTCCCCTAACAAGAATTATTCTATGTTAAGTCCTTTCATATGTAAAGTTTTCATTCCGAACCCAACTGTTCAATCATTGTTATAATCAAAATGTATATAGATGTTTCAAAAACCACACACGTGGTCTTTTTTAAATAAACATAATGAAAAGATAAAAAAAATATTCTGGGCTCATCGATACTCGAAATCTAGTTCTGTCTGACCATGTGGCCTCAAAATAACCATATTTAAACTAAATAAAATATATGGAATACTTCTACATTAAATTACCCCCACATTTAGGGATTTATGTCCTCTTAATCCATAATAAGGGGAAAACAAACAAATAGGGGTACTGAGCACATATATGAGCCTCCAACTCCCATGTGCTCTCCTAGAAATTCTTGTGTTCTCACTGAACGTGGACCAGAGAAATCCACCATCCATGAAGAATCCTCTCCTGTCGACCCTCAATATATATTACAGACTCTGAAAATGTCTCCCCATCATCAATTTTCAACTCTCCCTAGTTGATTATGTGTGATAGATCATGAACATACCTCCTCATATAAGATAGGTGGAAGAAATTATATAGCTGGTGCATCTGTTGGGGAAGAGCAAGGTGGTACGCCACCGCACAAACTCTACTCAGAATCTACAAATGGCAGATGAATATCAGAGACAACAAGCTACCCAAACCAAATCTCCAAAATCCCCATCGATGTGAGATCTGGAGAACTACATTATACCCCTCCATGAACACCACTGGACTCACTCTCCTTTCATTATAATATTTATGCCTTATTTTTGTATTCATCATCTACTATTGGATGAGTAGAACCTTCTCAGTGGTATCTCGTACCAACTCTCGACCCATGATTGATGACTCCCCTAGGTCTATCCTTCATAATGGTGATTTTCATGGTCACCAGTGCCTGTAAAGGTTCAATACCAAAGGTGTAGTGGTAGTTTATCATTGATGAAAACTCCACTAGAGGTAGATGATCATCCCAACTATGATCGAACTCCAAGATAAAATCACCAAAAAATTCCTCTAAAGCCTTTATAGTCCCCTATATCTTAACATATATATGTGGATCACATGTCATGCTCAAACACAGCTGAGTCCCCAAAACCTCCAACAATCCCTTCAATAACCGGGTTGTAAATCGTTTGTATCCATTTGAGATTATCATCGATGGGACTCAGTGGAGTTGAACTATCTCTTGTAGGTAGTGGCGTCCCAAGCTCACTACTGAATACAACTCCCAAATTGGAAGAATGTGGTCCAACATGTTGAGTAATTAAACAAACACATAGATGTCGTTGTTCCCCCCCCCCCCCCGAGTGAATGGGGTAAAACCATCACAACATCTATCAAGACACAATCCCACATCCACTCCATCACATCTAGTGGTTGAGTCAAGCCTTCTGGAACCTATACTCTTCTTCACGTAATGACAAGTGAGGCACCACAAAATAAACTCTTCCACTACCATCATCATCCCCGACCACCAGTATTTACGTTGGACTTCCTCGTATATATATTGTCTTCTCCTGGATGTGTCACCTATTTGACGGTGTGTAACTCCTTAATAACCTCCACACATGATTCTGTTGGCACAAATATTCCCCCTCTAAAAAAATGACATCCTCCCCACCTATCGAATATCAATCAGGATCTTGTCCTGATGATAACTTAGCATGTTGGTCCTCATAGTCAATATTCACAGGTTTTGCCTCCCTAACTAACTGTAAAAGTTGGGTTGTGACATCAATTTATTAATGAGGATATTTTCTAACCCCATCCATGAAGGATATCTTCGTCATTTCTAACTTCTCTAATGCATCACTCGACAACTGAAAACCATATCTCTTTTTGAGCATGTCTTATACCATGTTCCCCTTCCCAGAAGAATATACTATCTCAATATCATTGTCTTGGAGGAACTTTATCCACCATCACAACCTCTAATTCATGTTATTATGGGATTAGATATACCTAAGACCTTTTAGGACAGATTTGATGGTAAACCGACCACTAATCAAGTAGTGAAACCACATTTCATTGTCAACGACCACTACTACTTGCTCTAAGTCATGTGTCATGCTGTTCTAATCATGCTGGCTCAACTTCAAAGAACCTTAGGTGATCACATATTTTGCATATAGTAGGACACAACCCAATCTGGTCTCTGATGCATCTGAAACACTACATACCCAATTCCCACCTCTTTTAGTCTCATGATGAGTACAATCCTTAGTCTTGGCCTCAGTCGTGAGAACTCTATTGGAACCTCTCCAACCATATTAAAGGGAAATACCTTCCATGAAAAAGCTGATAATTGTTCTTCTACACCATAAATTTTATACACGAACCTAGAGCAGTATCCATCCAAACCCATGAAACACCACTCCTTAGTCACGCTCTCATGTGGATCATAAGAAATCTTCGACTCTATTTATGAATGATCCACCACAACTGCAGCCTCTTAAATGATGTGTCCTATATGTTGTCCTCTTCAATCCAAAACTATCACTTCAAGATGTTTCCTTATAACTCATGCTCATAGGGGGAATCTATGACCATCTACTTTTGTGTAGCGTGATCTTCCTCAGAATTCAAGTACACTAGGATGTCATCAATGAAAAATATGATGAACTGGTAATGTGATGTCTAGAGGATCCTTTTCATTGGTCCCATGAAAAATGTTGGGTAATTGGTCTCACCAAAAAGAATCATCAAGAACTCAATATGGCCATACAAAAATTTAAGGGAAATCTCAAGTACATCATAATTTCATACAAAAAGCTGATGATACATTGATCTGAGGATTATATTTAAGAACCATCTCTCTCCCTTCAGCGGATCAAATATGTAATCAATCATCATCTATGGGTACTTTTTCATCATGGTCAGCTAGTTCATGTGTCTTAAGTATACACACAACCTCAAACACATGTATGAATTTTAGGAAAAAAATCCAGGGGATAACCACGATGATTCATTGGGCCTCATGAAACCCTTCTCTCGCAATTCCTAGAGCTCCATCATTATCTCACGATGCTATGTAAGATCCATCCAATATTCTAGTTCATATATCAGTGTATTCCTAGGGTATAGATATATTTAGATTCCTACGTGTCTGAAATTAGGTAATCCCAAGACATCCTTAAGAAATACATCATCAAACTCTTCCACCATTATGGGAAAAAAGAAATCCTCTCATCCACCACACAAAGAGTGAGGCTTTCCAACTGATGCATGATTGGTTTCACCCTCCTCCAATCAATTCTATCGTAAGCTACATGCACTACCTTCTCAGAAGATAAAGAAAACCAAGTACCATTATTGATGACACACCACACTCTACATCTGAAACAGTCAATCTGAGCGGGAACTATGGGCGACCATTCAATACCCAATATGACGTCATCAGTCCTTGATACTGCTAATAGGTGATCCCAGGTAAATATCTCACATCCAAGAGTAATCTCACACTACTGACACCAATGTGTAATTATAAGGCCCCAGCCTTAAACCTTACTTAATATTGAGTTGCTACAAGATTACACATTGAGGATCTTTTCAGGTTTAGAGTTTTAGAGAATTAGATCATAAAACATGTATTACATTCCACATTTAAACAATGTGGTTACATAAAAGATATTATTCATTTTTTCCCATCAATGGAAACATATTTAAAAATAAAGCATGGATTCTTTCTTGACACTTCCTTGACACTATCATCATATCATGTACCTTTCCCTTGACCTGTGAAAAACATTTTAAAAAAATTTGGGATGAGCATAAAAAGCTTAGTAAGGGTTATAAAAATATGGAAAAAAAACGTGAGTTCATATAAATATAAGAATGAAATCATACTTTACCCATAAAACATTGGCATATCAAATCTTGAATAAATCATAGAAATCATAAGACATAAAAGGTAACTTGAGGCATTCATAACATTCTTACGTAGGTAGTAACCCTCTTGGTTACGTTTGGAATACACACCATAGTATATTCCCTAAATCTCTTCAGAGAAACCTTAACGTTTCACTCATTCACATTAAACAATGCATTGGAGAGCTATATCGGGCTCACCCGCCCTTAGTTTTTCACGGAACCACCCGTCTTCATAATAATGCCCCAGAACCATAACATAATCGTTTCACATAAAACATGCATAAATGAAACATAACATTTCCACTTTTCAATCACATGATATCAATACAACACATTGATATAAAAACATTTTAAAAACCATTTTCAATACCAAAATAAAAGAAAAGTAAAACATGGTATTTATTTTTCTTTAAAAAAAAGGTATGGCTTCTAGAGGAATCAAAAACACAAATAATGGTCACGGTGGCGGAGAAGTCATTGTCGTCGCATACGTATGACAAAAACATTCCCTTTTTTTCATTTAGTAAAACAATTCGTATAAAGAAGATTCCTTTTGGATAAACGTAAATGTCAAATGGGTTTATAAACCATATAAAAGAAGGTTGTGTATAAAACAAAATATGCCTCAATTAATGGAGATTGAGACGAAGTCCCATAAAAAGACGGTATCTTTGGATTAAGGACAAATCAATTACATAATTATGTGTGACAAACGAATACACCAAATATAAGTGGATTTTAAGTTTCAAACAATCAGAGGACATTCAAACATATTCATAGAATGACATATTCCTGGAGTACAAGTTTATCCCAAAGAATCAAAATTGGGTTAAGAAGTTCCCTTGCAAATATTTGACAGCCTAACGGCGTCACTTCAAAATTCAGAAAACGAGTTGATGAGAGATAAAAAGGGTATTTCATCACTTGGACATAAAATTTACATCAATAAGGATATAGAATAACATATCCCAACATAATAGTATGTGAATTAAAAAACATAACAAAAGAAGTCTTTTAAAAAGAGGAGGGTGAAAGGTTCCCTTACCGACTTGGGTAACTTTCGAAACATACACCCTGTGAAAGAAAGACAATACAACATTGATTTAAATACTCATAAATGAAAGTATATTACACAATGAGTAAAATAATGGGCAGTACATACACAACTCAAAGGAAATTGTGGAAAATGTAGCATAAATCCCACGGGAATGAAAGTGAGATGAAAAATCCCTTACGATAACTCGACAGCCTAACGACGCCACTTAAAACTTCCAAAAATGGATTGATGAGATCAAATAGGGTCTCTCCTCATATTAAAATAAAATGTATATCAAGAGGAATATAAAATAACATCCCCCATCATAACAAATAGGATATTCAAAGAAGTAACATAATGGAGAGTACTTAAAAATAAAGAGATAGGTTAGATCTCTTATGAAAATTCGGCAGCCAAACGACGCCAATCAAAACTTCCAAAATGGATTGATGAGAGAAAATTGGGTCTCTAATCATATTAAAATAATAAGTACATTAGTATAAATATAAAAGAACATCCCAATCATAAGAAAGATGAGCTTAAAAGGAATGACATAAAAGAGTGTACTTAAAAAGAAAGAGAGGAGTAGGATCCCTTACCCCGGGTCCGACATGACTCGATCGTTATTTAATCTCCGGAATAATAAACTTGAGTTAATTTCTACTTCCTTAAGAACCTTTTTCAAGTTCATTATTCCTTTTATATATCTTATTACCATTTCATGAACACTATGTTATTATTTAAGTTAATAATGGTCGTTTTAACGATCATTGGTACTTGAGTCAAAAAAATAAACTCTTTATAATTACAAGTTGTTCATGTGGTAAAATATCCATAATATTCAGAATTTTATTCATGATTTAGATATCATATATATCATATATGTCCATTATATTCATGCATTTATAATATTACATAACATTTAAAGTTAATAAATGAAATGCACCACTCATGGAGACGGTAAGTCGTACGTACGCATGAATGCTACTTCTATTTCTATTTCATATTTAATGGAATTAAAACATAATGATACATAATGGTATTTTAATTCCAGTATGGTATCATATATAATATCATTAAATATATCCTTTATACCGACCATATATGGTATTAACGAATCAAATCACTTTGAGGGGGCGGTAGTCCGCACTTCCTAAAATGAAGATATCGCGTATACCCATAATGGAAGCCATAAAGGTATGCCATAAATTAAAAATACAGAAGCTTAAGGAAAACATAAACATATTATATATCATATATAAATGTTGTGAAAACATAATGGCCACCATGAAAGGTGTTAAGATAATATTGAACAATCCCCGTTTCGTGAGGCAGTAATTCGCCATCCACCGAAACAGTATGTTCTTTAACCATTAGATGGAGGTGTGTGTAAGTGTAGCTCTAATCCTTAATATAACAACATCCTAGTATATTTATGATACTGGTGTTGTTAAAATATATAGGAATAAAAATATTTTAGGGGGGTGGTGGAGAAGCAAAATAAAACAAAAGTACTCAAGTGAAGACATTACCTTAAAATTAGGTAACTCTCTTTGGTTTGAGCTCAAAGGATTCATTGGGAAGACTTATGAACAAAGTGAGGCTTCTAAGAGTTATAGAGATATTTGGAGAGACAAAATGGGCAGGGTTAGCTAAGACAAAGGCTTTGGAAGTGTGGGAAAGCAGGTGGGGGTGGGGGCCTTTTATAAGAGGACAGGAGGGGCACTCTTGGAAAGTAAAGAAATGTTACTTTATTTTAGAATGAGTTTCTGATTTTAATGGTCCCACATTTATGGGTTTCGAGGAAAAGGTGACAAGGGTTATAAATCCACCCATCCAATAGGTTTTGGACATGTTTAGGTCTTATATTTTACATTATCTTTCCATTTTATTTAAATCATTAAATAATGAGGTCATCGCTACATCATCATAATGTCATAAATAATTAAATTTATTTAATGTCTAAAAATTATAAAAAAATACTATGATGTCGGAAATCTTTTTAGCTTTCCAATGGCTATTTATAGTGAAAAATATGACTTGTATAACCCCATTTAAAAATTGTTTTATTAAAACATTTCATGTTTGTGTCATTTTAATTTTAACATTAAATAAAAAGGTATTTATGTCATTTTCCAACCAAAGTGGCTCCATGGGGTCCCCAAGTTGACCCATGGATTTTCTTGGTCGTCCATGACTCATCCCCTGAGGTTAGAATATGTTTATTGATCATTTTATATTATTAAAACATTATTTTTACCTTAAACTACACTAATTACCTCTAATCGCGATTAAAAACTTAATAAGTTACTATTCACCAAAAAATTATTTTAATCCCATTGAACCACATTTTACTTCTTAATGACAACCATTTATGTCAGATTTTTGAAATTAAAAATACAAAGGTTGCAAAATTCAATTTAAACGGGAAATCAGTTTTTATAAGTACCACTTAGTGGTTTCACTATTCATTAAAAATTGATGTTTTTCAGACAATTACCAAAAAATCACCCTAGGCTATATTTGATATTCTGAATTCAAAAATGATGTCTATTTTACAAAATTCAAAACATATAAGTTTCATTAATTAATTTAATAATTAATTCCCACTGTCAAAACAAATAGCGTTTTTTTAAGAAATAATATCTATTAAAAGATTGACACTAGTTTAAGTCCAATTTCAAAGTGAAATTAATTTCAATGACCACCATTGGATTTAATGGTAAATATATATTCTAATTTCAATTTAAAACCAATTTAGAAGATAATCTAATCATATAAATAAATTAGATTAAAAAAGAGATTTTGAATTAAAATACAACATTTTTCACTATTCATTAAAAAATGTACTTTATCGGAAAAATACCAAAAATTTACACAAAGTAAATTTTGATGTCCCGATTCTAAAGAAGATTTTTATTTTGTCAAATATAACACATAAAATTATAAAAAAGTTTATTTAAAAGAGGTTTGCCATCAAAAGGCGGTTAATCGACCTTTTAAAGAATATTAGAATGTTTACGCTTAAAATTGAATTCATTCGCATTTTTAATCCTCTAACATTTATTGTAAAAACTAAAAATATTTGACAAACATATATAATAATTTTTTAGTTAGTTCTATTCATTCCCGCCATCACAACATCTAGGCGTTAACTACCATTTAAAATAATATTATTTTATTATTAGAGTGCAACGTAAGATTCCCAAGAAACTTGTTGTTGCGTGTTGGGTACGCCATCGAGCATAGTGTCCCCTTTAAAGTTATATTAATATTTTATTCACAAATATGGATAAATGTGAAAATTTCATACTCTTTATTTACATAGGGTATTACATCCTTCCCCCCTTTTGGGAATTGCGTCCTCGTAATTTTAAAATTGGGCTTGGAAACTTCATTGAAAATCCCACATCGGAACAAGAGTCAGTAAAACAATAACTTTAAAATAAAGAAAGATAAGTACAAAGGTCACCCGAGTTAACCCATACTAGGATTCCAAGTATGAAAATATGGACATGGAGGAAAAAAAACAAAGGGTCATGATCTGATGGAGAGTGATAGAAAACATGTCTTAGAGAAAGTTAACCATAAGAAAATTACAAACTTGTGATGGGTTAAACGGTATTCGATTCCCCAGTAGGAAAAGTTAAGAGACAACACTTTTTTTAAGTTACTCTTTATTGAGGAATTTATGTTTGATCTTAAGGAAACATACTTACTTGTCATGTTGACTTTCAACTTTTACTAGATTTCTTACACAGACTCCTACTTTTTCCAAAAGACGAGTATTTAGGAAGACTTGTTCACATTAAGAGTACTATAATGAAATTCTAGAGAATCACCTAATCCACAAAAGAGAACT
The DNA here is from genome assembly GCA_963277665.1 of Viscum album. Lineage (NCBI taxonomy): Eukaryota > Viridiplantae > Streptophyta > Magnoliopsida > Santalales > Viscaceae > Viscum > Viscum album. The sequence continues at coordinate 295,195,372 of OY728137.1, read as the reverse complement.
ATATACTTACCATATCTTTATACCTTAACCAAAACCAAAACCAAAAAGGTTAGTAGAAGATCAGATAATCCAGAAAAGGATAACCCTTTATAAAAAGAAAATCTATTCTTAATCTCCAAAATTTGTCCAACATAACCCAGAGTTCAATGAGCACCATTCGATAAAGAATTTTTCCATTAAATTCTTCAATGTAAACCAAACTAAGATTGAAACCCAAATATTTGGAGGATTTAGTCACATAGTCTTCCAAGTTAAATCTTAACATTTATCACCAAACAACATCAGTTTCTCCTAAAGTCTCGTATTGAAAAGTAATTAACCTAATCACATATCCTCCATGATAGGTTAATCATTTTAATAAATAACCCAAAATCAACTTACTCTTAATTCATAAAGTCACCTAACTAAAAAGAAAAAGTCATACTAACCAGGCGATTCACGTAGTCCAATGTTAGGCGATAAATACCAGTTGCACTTTGGTTGTGGGTTCGATTCCCACAGCTTTGTTTGGCACGACGGGTTGTCACACGGTTTGCGTGTTGTCCTTTTTCCAAAACTCTATAATTCTCAAATCATTCACCAAAAAGACATAAAATCATCAAAAATAACCATAACATAATTTAACCTCAATTTTATCTCATGCCTTTCACTTCCATCATAACATATAGGAACACATAATTACCTCAATAGTATGGATCATATAAACCCAAATGGTTCTTTATAACTAAATCCACAAAAGAACAGATAACTATTCCTTGAATAAAATTTTCATATATTAAACATCAGGGTTACACATACTATAAAAAGTATTCTAATGTAACCCTATCATCAAAAGAGACTTAATACTCTTAAGAATTTCACCATAACTCTTGATTCCATTATATGTTGACTTCTTACTCATTCAACATTCTTCATGATCCATTAACCATTCCTTTCCAACTAATTCTGAAATACTTCTTTCCTACAAACAAAATCATGAATCATATCCAAAGATTCCAAAATAGGAAAACAAAAGTTATGAAATAATCCATACCTTTGATTTGTCATTGTCAGTTTCTTCATCCCCAATCGGAATGGCATTAGCTATTGGTAAGTTAATATTTGTATGATCTTGGTGATCCCATTCACAAAACATCTTAATAGGACATGTGTTTGCATAATGACCATGCACACCACATTTAAAACATTCAATTTTTCCCTAAGAAAGAACTTCTTTCCCATTCCTTGAGTAAACTGGATGCCTCCTTTTTCCATGGCAGGTTCTTGCTTTATGACCTTCATTTCCACATCTATAGCATATTTCTGTCCCTTTGAAACATTTTCCTAGGTGTTTCTTTCCACATATTTGACACATAGGTTTTTGAACACACTTACCTTTATGATTATTACCTGTAGTTCCCTAGGGATCTGTTTCTCAAATATATGATTCCATAGAGAAATCACCAAGGTTTAGGTGGTAAATCCTGACTCTAGATAGTTGGTTGAGGATAAACATAAGAGTTTTCATTGCAGCTCCCATATCATTCAGTTGCTTGCTCAAAAAACTGTCACAGTTTCCTTCACATCCACTGTTACTTTGGTGCCTGCTAGATCCAGCCATTTACTAAAACCAAAAAGGTCAGTGTGAGTATATCAACAAAACCATCATGTACTAATGAATAAGATAAAAACTAATATATATACCTACTCATTCACTTTATCTAAAACTATGAATCTTTCTGAAATCCTAACCATTATGGTAATGTCACTTATGCTTAAAGAATACCATAACCTCTAAAGTTATCTAAACTGACCTTTGATACCAACTATAAGGCCCCAGCCTTAAACCTTACTCAATCTTGACTTATTACAAGATTACACATTGAGGATCTTTTCAGGTTTATAGTTTTAGAGAATTAGATTATAAATCTTGCGTTACATTCCACATTTAAACAAAGTGGTTACATAAAAGATAGTATTCATTTTTCCCATCAACGGAAACATATTTAAAAATAAAGCATGGATTCTTTCTTGACACTTCCTTGACACTATCATCATATCATGTACCATTCCCTTGACCTGGGAAAAACATTTCAAAAAGAATCATGGGATGAGCATAAAAAGCTCTGCAAGGGCTATAAAAATATGGAAAGGAAACATGAGTTCATATATACATAAGAATGAAATCATACTTTACCCATAAAACATAGGCATATCAACTACTGAATAAATCATAGAAATCATAAGACATAAAAGGTAACTTGAGGCATTCATAACATTCTTACGTATGGAGTAACCCTCTTGGTTACATTTGGAATACCCACCACACTATATTCCCTAAATCTCTTCGGAGAAACCTTAATGTTTCACTCCTTTGAGTTACCCAATGCATTGGAGAGCTATATCGGGATCACACGCCCTTAGTTTTTCATGGAACCACCCATCTTCATAATAATGCCCAAAACCCATAACATAACTGTATCAATAAAACATGCATAAAGGAAACATAACATTTCCACTTTTCAATCACAAGATATCAATACATCAAATTGATATAAAAACATTATGAAAACCATTTTCAATACCAAAATAAAAGAAAAGTAAAACATGGTATTTATTTTTCTTTTAAAAAAAGGTATGGCTTGTATAGGAAGCCAAAACTCAAATAATGGTCACGGCGGCGGAGAAGTCATTGTCACAGCATACGTACGACAAAAACATTCCCTTTTTGTCATTTAGTAAAACGCTTCGTATAAAGAATATTCCTTTTGGATAAACGTAAAATTAAAAGTGGTTTATACACCGTATAAAAGAAGGTTGTGTATAAAACAAAATATGCCTCAATGAATGGAGATTGAGATGAAGTCCCATACAATGACAGTATCCTTGGATTACGGATAAATCAATTACATAATTATGTGTGACAAATGAATACACCAAATATAAGTGGATATTAAGTGTAAAAAATTCACAGGACATTCACACATATTCATAGTATGATATATTCAAAGAGTACAAGTTTATCCCAGAGAATCAAAATTGGGTTAAGAAGTTCCCTTGCAAAAATTCGACAGCCTAACAGCGTCACTTCAAAATTCAGAAAAAGAGTTGATGAGAGATAAAAAGGGTATCTCATTACTTGGACATAAAATTTACATCAATAAGGATATAAGAGAACATATCCCAACATAATATTATGTGAATTAAAAGACATAACAAAATAAGTCTTTTAAAAAGAGGAGGGTGAAAGGTTCCCTTACCGACTTGGGTAACTTTTGAAACATACACCACGTGAAATAAAGGCAATACAACATTGATGTAAATACTCATAAATGAAATTATATTACACAATGAGTAAAATAATGGGCAGTACATACACCACTCAAAGGAAATTGTGGCAAATGTAGCATAAATCCCACGTGAATAAAAGTGAGATGAAAAAACACTTACGAAAACTCGGTAGCCTTACAGCGCCACTTAAAACATCCAAAAATATATTGATGAGATCAAATACGGTCTCTCATCATATTAAAAAAAATGTACAGAAATAGAAATATAAAATAACATCCCCCATAATAACAAAGAGGAGCTTAAAAGAAGTAACATAAAGGAGAGTACTTAAAAAGAAAGAGAGAGGTTAGATCTCTTACGAAAATTCGGCAGCCTAACGGCGCCACTCAAAACTTCCAAAATGGATTGATGAGATAAAATAGGGTCTCTCATTATATGAAAATAAGAAGTAAAGTAGGATTAATATAAAAGAACATCCCAATCATAAGAATGATGAGCTTAAAAGGAATGACATAAAAGAGTGTACTAAAAAAGAAAGATAGGAGTAGGATCCCTTACCTCGGGTCCGACTTGACTCGATCGTTCTTTAATCTCCTAAATAATAAACTTGAGTTAATTTATACTTCCATAAGAACCTTTTTCAAGTTCATTATTCCTTTTATATCACTTATTAACATGTCATGAACACTATGTTATTATTTAAGTTAATAATGGTCGTTTTAATGATCATTGGTACTTGAGCCAAAAAAATAAACAGTTTATAATTACAAGTTGTTCATGTGGTAAAATATCCATTATATCCAGAATTGTATTCAAGATGTAGATATCATATATATCATATATATACAGTATATTCATGCATTTATAATATTACATAACATTTAGAGTTAAGAAATGAAATGCACCGTTCATGGAGACGGTAAGTCGTACATACGCATGAACGCTACTTCCATTTCTATTTCATTTTTAATGGAATTAAAACATAATGATATATAATAGTATTTTAATACAAGTATGGTATCATATATAATATCATTAAATATATCCTTTATACGTACCACATATGGTATTAACGAATCAAATCACTTTGAGGGGGCGGTAGTCCGCAATTCCTAAAATGAAGATATCGCGTATACCAATAATGGAAGCCATAAAGGTATGCCATAAATGAAAAATACAGAAGCTTAAGGAAAACATAAAAATATTATATATCATATATAAATGTAGTGACATCATAATGTCCACCATGAAATGTGTTAATAAAAGATCGAACAATCATCGCTTCGTGAGGCAGTAATTCGCCATCCACAGAAACAGTATGTTCTTTAACCATTAGTCGAAGGTGTGTGTAAGTGTAGCTCAAATAATTAATATAAAAACATCCTAGTATATTTAAGATACTGCTGTTGTTATAATAGAAAGGAATATAAAGAGTTTGGGGGGGGGGGGTGGAGAAGCAAAATAAAACAAAAGGACTCAAGTGAAGACATTACCTTAAAATCAGGTAACTCCCTTTGGTTTGAGCTCAAAGGCTTCCTTGGGAAGACTTCTGACCAAAGTGAGGCTTCTAATAGTTATAGAGAAATTTGGAGAGACAAAATGGGCAGGGGTTGGCTGAGACAAAGGCTTTGGAAGTGTGGGTAAGGAGGTAGAGGTGTGGGCCTTTTATAAGAGGAGAGGAGGGGCACTCTTGGAAAGTAAAGAAATGTTACTTTATTTTAGAATGAGTTTCGGATTTTAATGGACCCACATAGATGTGTTTCTAAGAAAAGGTGAAAATAGTTTTAAATACACCCATCCAATAGGTTTTGGACATGTGTAGGTCTTAGATTTTACATTATCATTCCATTTTATTTAAATCGTTAAATAATGAGGTCATCACTGCATCATCATGATGTCATAAATAATTTAATTTATTTAATGACTAAAAATTATAAAAAAAAAATACAATGATGTAGGAAATATTTTTATATTTCCAATGACTCTTTATAGTCAAAATTCTGACTTGAATAACCCCATTTAAAAATTGTTATAGTAAAACAACTCATGTTTGTGTCATTTTAATTTTAACATTAAATAAAATGGTATTTATGTCATTTTCCAACCAAAGTGGCTCCATGGGGTCCCCAAGTTGACCCATGGATATTATTGGTCTTACATGACTCATCCAATAATATTAAGACATGTGTATTGGTCATTTAATATTATTAAAATATTATTTTTACCTTAAACGACACTAATTACCTCTAATCCCGATTAAAAACTTAATAAGTTACTATTCACCAAAAAAATTATTTTAATCCCATTGAACCACATTTTACTTCTTAATGATAACCATGTATGTCTTATTTTTGAAATTCAAAACACAATGGTGGAAAATTTTCATTTAAACGGAAAATCAGTTTTTATAAGTACCACTTAGTGGTTTCACTATTCATAAAAAATTGAAGTTTTTCAGAAAATTACCAAAAATTCACCCTAGGCTATATTTGATATTCTGAATTCAAAAATGATGTCTATTTTAAAAAATTCAAAACATATAAGTTGCAATTATTAATTTAATAATTAATTCCCGTTATCAAAACAAATAGTGTGTATTTAAGAAACAATATCTATTAAAAGATTGACACTAGTTTAAGTCCAATTTCAAAGTGAAATTAATTCCAATGACCACCATTGGATTTAATGGTAAAAATATATTCTAATTTCACTTTAAAACCAATTTAAAAGATAATATAATCATATAAATAAATTAGATTAAAAAGAGTTTTTGATTTAAAATACAACATTTTTCACTATTCATTAAAAAACGTACTTTATCGGAAAAATACCAAAAATTTACACAAAGTAAATTTTGATGTCCCGATTCTAAAGATGAATTTTATTTTATCAAATATAACACACAAAATTATAAAAAAGTGGATTTAAAAGAGGTTCTCCATCAAAAGGCGGTTAATCGATCTTTTAAAGAATATTAGAATGTTTACGCTTAAAATTAGATTCATTCGCATTTTTAATACTCTAACATTTATTGTAAAATGTAAAAATATTTGACAAACATATATAATCATTTTTTTTAGTTCTATTCATTCCCGCCATCACAACATCTAGGCGTTAACTACCATTTAAAATAATATTATTTTATTATTAGAGTGCAACATAAGATTCCCAAGAAACTTGTTGTTGCGTGTTGGGTATGCCATCGAGCATAGCGTACCCTTTAAAGTTATATTAATATTTTATTCACAAATATGGATAAATGTGTAAATTTCATACTCTTTATTTACTTGGGGTGTTACAGTAATTGTCGAATAACCTCCTGGAAGGTTCTCTAATTTTAAGGATTTAGCTAACTGCTCTACCAGAATCTCTCACCTCTGAACAAGGACTATGGAAAGGAATGAGTGATGAGAACATATGTCTATAAGAATTTCAAATAAGGTGTAAAAGATAGATATCACACCTCTAATCATCTCTATATTGTCAGTGTCATATGCCTCTATCTCTTATAGTTTTCCTCAAACCTATGCACCAGCTATTGGATCCCATGGTGGACCACCAAAGGGTGGTGGTGGTCAGACCTAGAACCTCCACCCACATCCTGTTGCTTTGTCAGTACCCCTTCTATGTATTCTACCCAGGGGACCACCCCACTTGAACCACTCCCAATACCTTGGTTTTCCCTTGACTGTCGGTCGATCGTCTACACAGTGAGTCGGGAATTCACCAGCACAGTGGCCATGCCCGCTGCATGAGTAGAACAACCTTACCCTATGATGAATCCCTCCACCCTGGGGGTATTGTGCCTCTGATCCTATATCTCTGGGTCATCCCCTAAAATTAATGAATATTTTGGTTCTCTATGTATACTATCTACTACCCACAACTGAGAATTCTACCACCCGAGGTCAACTAGTAGTCCCTACACCTGGAACCTGATCTGCTAGGATGTTCTCCATTAGTAGGTCTTCCTCCAACACCCCATCCCGAGTAGGGATGGAATTGATACCAAGTAATCCTAGATCACATAGAGTAGACTCTTTTTCAAATCATGATCCCTGATTAATAGGCCTAACACTATCTTCATGGAGTTGTGAGAAATCTCAGTGAGCCTCAATTAGTACTTCTGTTCGGTCATTCCAGAATGATGCAGCTAGAGTATCTCCTATATGCACAGTAAACACAATGTCACTGGAATTAACTATTATCTAATGTAGAATTAAATTTAATTCGAATTTAGGGTTTCCTCGTCATGTTTCTAGATCATAAAAATCCACCATCTCCCTACAGAGCCCTGAAGAAGGCTCATGACTATGATCTTCATCCAGCCGAGAGGCTTCACTACCAGATTGATGTCTTGTGTGACTACCTCAAGACAATACTCATCCACATGGGGGTCAGTCACTCCTTTTAATCTGGGTGGTCTCTGCCTCTGGAACTTTTGTAATCCCTGATCAAATGTGTTTCCTCTACCGGTATGGCCATTATAAACTTCTGATCTGTGGGTGGTTGCAATGCTAGTGCACCACCTAGTGGGGCCAACTCTAGAAAATGTCCCTATATAGATACCTCATTGTAAGGCATAACATACTATTGGTCACACACCATAATCCTCACTGGCATTCAGCATGATGTCATTCCAAAATAGATTAATATTAAGCATCGTTAATATATTATGCAGGGTGACATGACTCCGACACAAGATGAACACGAGAACATTATCATTTCATATATGATCCATGAAGCTGGTTTTTTTATGTATTAGGTCAATAAGAAGAGTTTAGTGTTCTGGTTTATGGATACATTGGAATTCACACCAAAAATGGACTCACTAATATTGAAAATCAATCTTCAAGAATTCAACATTGTTTCCCCAAAACAGAGACACGTAATCTTGATCAAAAAGGTAGAACCAACCTATATGATACCAATTTTTCACGTATCATCCCCCCATGGACCATTTCATGAAAACCCTAATCCCATATACCCAAGGCTAGACACTAGAAACTATAGCTAATGGAATTTTCCAAAAAATTGGGAGGTATTTGATGAGTACTTGTACACATGCACACTCACAACCCCAACCCGAAATGCTGAAAAGGAAAACATTAATTCCACTAAGACAAAAAATTGATTTAGAAGTTCATGTTGTATATAAAATGGTCTATAATACAAAACCAAAAAATAAAATCTATGAAAAAGGTATTGTTGGGTATTTGATAATTTGTCCACAGAAAACCAACATGAAAGGTAGGTGTACAATAGCTTCCAGAGGCCATAGGATAATGTCATTGCTTGTCCGATATCACAGAGAACTGCCTTGTACTAGACCCCAAAGGAATCTCCCAAAGCATATGTCATCTGAAAAAGACATGGCATGTGTTGGTGAAGAACGTGAAGGGCTGAGTAACACAATACTCAATAGGGACCACGTAGCACAATGAAATACCAGAAAGGAAAATTACACACAATGCGTTTCCAGCCCACACAAGTATAACATAAAGTATAAAAAGTGAAATTATCATTCATAAAGATTAAAATAATGTATTACTGAGGGAAAAATCATCGATGAGTCACTGACGTCAGTTGGGCCACTGAGGTCCACTCTTTTACCAAGCCACTAGGGTCCACTCTGCTACCTAGCCCATGAGGCCTGCTCATATGTCGTGCCACTGAGGTTTTCTCAGCTGTAGGTCCAGTGAGGTCCACTAAACTGATAGTCCACTTAGGTATTCTTGGATTCCAGGACACTATGTTCCCCTTTTTTATGGGCCACTGAGAACTTCTTGGATACCATTTCACTGAGGTCCCCTCATCACTTCCTTCTTATCACCAGCTACTATGGTATTTTTTCCCATAGAATTATTGATTCTAGGATAATATAATCCTCAACCAAAAAGTCATAACTCAACCTCTAAGGAATCACACTTTTAGTACTTCAAAAGGTCATACTCGTTGAGTGGGTCCCAACGCCACAAACAATGAGTCAATCAGACATATGGTTTGGATGTTATGTCAGTTTTACCAAAAAGGGGATGGTAGGGTCTGGGACAGGTCCCACCCTGTTGGGATGACCAGAATCTCTCCTAGACCAGGTCCAACTTAGCCCGTTTGATTGTCCTAGACTGGCTGGGCCCTAAGAATAGCCCGCTAGGGCTGCCTGACCCACTAGCAAGCCTATCCCGCTAGGAGGGCTGGTCTGTTCCACTCGGGATGATGTGGGGGATGCCTCCCACCTAGGATATTTGTTAAGGGTCTCCACTATTTTCTATCTAGACTGTGACCTCGAGCTGCATCTCCACACCTCCTTCAGCCAATACTGCAAGCCCATGTCTTCCACGATGTTCCGGCAGGTCCCTCTGTGGGACATCAGACCTACTTTGGTTGTCTATTCATCGATTTGTAGGGAGTTTAAGATTACTCAAGTTGTCACCTCTCTTATTGTGTGAACTTACTCATATTTCCATCATATTGGGTGTCTAGATTCACTAGAACTTTCTGGAAATTTGTGATGCGACCACATGGGTCAATCGGCGAGGAATTCTAGGTCGGGGAGAGAGGGAAAGGAACACCCAAAGTGACGAATGTTGTCTAGGTTCATTTGTGCTTCATTCTTCATGTTAGAGAAAGGAAGTCATCGAACAAATATTTATTCATATCCCCCTTTCCTTAATCCCCTCAAAAGAATTACTTAACCCGTATAAATTATCGATCATCAGATCAACCTTTTAGTGATTTGATCTACATTCATCATTTAAAAATAAGGAATGTGGAAAGGAAAATCAGATAGAAAAAAACCCCTTACATGGAAAATAGTACTAGTCAGAGGCTTTTATTTTTCGATCCGTGATCCATAGTTCATCGATAGTGTAAGTGATTCTTAGAAGTAGGATGAAGGTAAGAAGATATCATTCACCGTCATTGGCGATTCATCGATTGATGTTTTCCAACGCCAAAACTACATGTTCAGAACAAAAGGTGATTTCACCAGTGATATCTTATTCAATTATCATATTAAATGGGGAAAAAATTTAGTGGTTATGATACACTGTGTTGTAGCATCATTACACTATTTAATTTAAGATATAGCTTTTCTATTATGCTTGGATTGAAGTCTTGTTACATTGAAAATAAAATCGAACATAATATAAAATAAACAATAAGGATTATTTTATTTTCCTTAAGAACAATATTTTATTTTATTCTTCTTAAAAGACCAAAAAACCAACATTTTCAAGCGGCCCGTGTCGCCCGAGGTAATGTCCTTTCATTGGTAAAGTCGTCATTCCGGACACAATAGTTCCCTAAAAAATTTAATTCTAGCACCCGTTTAGTAGTTTAAAAACCATTCATCTATTCTATTTTAAATAAATATAAGGAATAATTCAAACACTTATTCCTGGCTCATTGGGCATTAGCATCAAATGTCGACAGAGTGTGTGGCCTCAAAATAATCCAATATAATTTTAAAAAAATACATGGAATTTCGAGACATTAAAAATATATCAGAGGTTAAACATGTAATAGTTAATTTTTGACTTTAAAAATCATTAATTAATATGAGATAATTATTTTACAGATTTAAATCTTTTTTATAATTCAAATTCCTTAATTTTATAAAGGTAATGTGGCAAGAGTCAAAACTAAATTTCTAAGGAATCACTTTTGACTTTATGTTTTTTAAAGTTCCTTTTTGGTTTTGATATTAAGTTTAATGTACTTTAATGAAACATTTATGAAACTAAATACTCTTTGGCTGAACATAAAATTCTAGAATGGATTACTTCACCATTACATCCTTAAGGATTAAATTTAAGATTTATCGATTATGTAAAAAATGGTATTTTCATTATTCACAAGAAAATTAATTTATTTTAAAAAATTTTCAATTAACCTCCCATGGAAAATTTTCACCTGCTAAATTCAAAAATAGACTTCATTTTATGGAAATAAATATCTATATAAGAGAAAACTAATTTTTAATTAAACTAATCATTTATTTCAAAAATACCAATTTTATCATTATAACTGATTTATCAATTTTTTTAAAATTATCTAAGGTCACATGAAATTGTCTTCTAATCATAAGTAAATGTAATATTATCTTAAAATTCGATTTTATGAAAATAAATTTTATTTTAAATCATTATATTAATTCTAATATTTTGAAGAATTATATATGAATTCTAAAAATACTAGTAATTACCTTTTATTTTTTAATATATTTATTTACATATATTATATTTTCATTCATATGATACACAAATTTTATTTATTCTTTAAAAAGTGAGGTATTATTTTAACTGTTGATTTTCTATTAATATGGCCACATTACTGAAAAAATGGCCATGTTAGTATTTATTTGGTATAGGCCCCTAATTTATATAAATACTACGCATTTCAGTTATTCTTAATTTATAAGGTTTGTATAGTCATATCTATGTGATTATTTTTTGATTTAAACTATAAGTCTTAATTATAAGAATGGAATTTCCATTTATAAATGTTTTATTCATTATAATCTTCCACCCTTTTGAAATTATTCCCTTGAAATTTCATTTTACGTAAACAAGTGAAGATATTTATCCTTAAGTGCATCTTTTGGTTCCCAATTTGCTTCTACATACATATGATTCCTCCAAAACACTTAACACGGTGGGTTATCTTGTTGCATAAAACGTTATCCTTCCAATACAAAATCTTTAGCAGATAATCCACATAAGAGAAATCATCTTCAAGTTGTACAACCTATGAGATCAACACATGTGAGATATATGTTATATAATTCTTGAAGAGGGGTACATAGAACACATAATAAATTATTCCATATTTCTTGGTAGAAGAATACGATAGGACACTGCTCCAATGAAATCAAGTATTTCAAAGGGGCTAATGTTCCTTGGTCTAAGATTCCATTTATTTCCAAACCGCATGACTCTATTCCCTAGTGATATTTAGTGGAAGACTTTCTCTATGACATCTAACTTCATGTCCATTCGAAGGATGTCTATATAACTAATTTACCAAAAATGAGAATATTTGTTATGTAATTGGATGGAATGAAACTTCTCTATAATTTATTTCACAACATCCAGGCCTTGTAGATTTTGTTTTCCAACTTTATCATAACAGGATGGAGGTCAACATCTTATTCTATACAGAGATTCTTATGGAGCCATTTGAATACTCCAGTGAAAGATATTATTGTATGAGAACTATACCAATGGATTATATTGATCCCATAAACTTTAGAGTTCTATTTTGAAGACTATTATCTTTAATTTGAGAATTTAAATATTCTTTTTAGATTTTCCCTCAATTTTGGAGTGATATGCTATACTAAAAATTTAGTTTAGTACTAAAAGAATATTGGATACTTTTCTAGAATTTTGATTTGAACATTGGATCATGATCAGAGATAAATGAAAGTGGTACACATGTATCCTCAAAACTTCTTTCACATATATCCTAGAAATTTTATTGAGATTGAAATGTTTTCATATAAAAATATTCTGGCAAATCAATATTAGTTAGTCCACCACAACACATATTTATTTTTTTATTATGGATGTATTTGGGAGACTAGTTACTATGCCCATAGTGATGTTCTCCAATTTCCATGTGGGTATAAGAAATGGCCGCATCATCCATTTATTCTTCTGTCACACTACATTAACATGATGACATATTATTAATCTTTATATATACTCAAAAATCACATTCTTCATGTTTACCCACAATATGTGTTCTCAGATATCAAATTATATCTTAGTGCTACTTAGATGGAAAATGAATGTTGAATTAGGTGCATTATCCAACAAATCGTTCTTTCTATCAGGTGACTAAGGCACACAACGATTAGTTACATGGAAAATCATGCCATTATTAATGATATAGAACACATTTAACTTCCCTTTCGTTAATCCAGCCACCTTTTTTTGTTACTTTGGTTAATCCATTTCTGCCTCCTTAATCATATTTGGATAGATGGACATGATGTAATTGGGAAAGGTGGGATGTATTCCTTATTGTTATGATTTCTGAATCAATCAGTTTCATGTCTAATAAGAAAGGTTAATTACCAATCTACATCATGGAAAGATTAGTCTATTCATTTCGTCTTAGATAATCAAATACCTTTCTTCCCTTCCCATATGATAGTGATTAGAGAAATCATAGTCCTTAATTTCATCCAACTATCACCTTTGATGCATGTTGAGCTCATTTTTTGAAAATATATAATTAATACCCATTTCATCAGTATATATTTCACACTTCTCATAGTATAAGTTGTGAAACCATAATTTCGAAGAAAAAAACACACCAGCTAACTCCAAATCATGCATCCAATAATTATTCTAATGGATCATCAAATTCAAGGAGGCATAGGCTATCACCTTATCATTATTCATTACTACAAAACCCAATAATTTAGTTGAAGACTCATTTTATATCACAAAACATTATACACATGTTGGTTATGTGAGTATTGTCTCAGTGATCAGCCTCTTCATTAGCTCATTCGTGATTTCATCACATTCATTAATCCATACATACATTACCCATTTCCTAATTAAAATAGTTAGTGGTCTTGAATATCATGAATAATTTCTCACAAAACATCAATAATACCCTTCTTATCCAATAAAAATATGGATTTACATAACACTAGATGGAATGGTTTATTCCTCAATTTTCATTTGATTTTAAGGGTCTATAGGAATTACTTCACCTGTGATCACATGTCCCAAGAATGTGACTTTCTAGAACAAAATTTCACTCTTGATGAATGTGGCATACTACTTCTCCTTATATAATTATTCGAAGAAAAGTGTTATATATAGTTATGTTCAACCATTATCTTGGTGTAGTAGATAATATCTTCGATCAACACTACCAAAAAAATATCAAGGTAATGTATAATAACTATATTCATCAAACCCGTGAATATTGGAGGGGATTTATCTGGTCTGAAGGTAAACACCAGAAAATCATAGTGCCCATACCTTATATAGGTTGTAGCCTTTAGAAAATATTCCGTATTCACCATTCGATGATGATACCTAGAACTGGAAAACATTTTTGAGAATTATTGATATCCCCATAGCTGATTGAACAAGTCACCAATCCTTGAAAGAGGATACTTGTTCTCTATAGTGATCTTGTTGAGCTCTCGGTATTTGATACCAAGCCGCATTGTTCTATCCTTTTCATTTCAAATAGATATGGGGCAACATAAGGTGATGAACTAGGGAATATAAATCCTTTTTCCAAAATAGTTACATATTCTTCTTTATCTCATATTGTTCTATCCGATTTATCCTATAAGATATTTTACATATATTAGTAGCTCAAGGTATTAATTTATTGAGCAGTCTACCTCAAAATCATGATAATTTTTGGGTAACTTGTTAGGGAATACGTCATTTTGTTACCTTGCAATGGGATTTTCCCATATTTTGAGAAATTTCATTGACTCATACATTTCAGGGTGGTATGTTTCTTTATAGGGAATCAAAACCCACACCGATTGAAGATTTTTTAAATAAAATTCATGGTCTTCAATGAATTTGTATAGTATCATGGGTTGGTTTAGAATATAAAAATGTATTTCATTTTCCTGATTGATGATGTTTTCCCTATATATTTAGATCCAATCAATATATTGTATATCATCGAAATACACAAAAGGAGGTATCAATATAGTTTCTAGGAGAATATTCCCTTTCTCCCTACAGTTGAATCATTGGACTGTTAGTGGTTATCTTCCTTTCTCCACTCTATGTGATGGATTATTTATGTATATTTTGCATTCATGATCTTTTTATAATTCTGTCCCACACTTATATAATATACTAGTCCCCTTGATACTTTTCTCATGATACTTCATCGCACATTATGACATGTGGTTGGATGGGATTTATTTTCACATTCTTCATTAGATCCCTAGTATGAAATTCTGCCATCTATTACATATCACCATATCCATGGGACCATTCAATAAACATTATCTCTACGTTGAAAACAAATCAAGAAAAATCTTCAGGACTCTCAAATTCTATAATTGCTAGATATTTTTGAATGTTTATTTATAAAAATAATCTATAACAGTTTCTATCATTATTAATAATAATGAATAAAACATATCATTCAATCCTAACAAAATATTCAATATAAGAAGTTACATATTCACCATCCATTTGATTTATCACTACAAATTCTCTCTCATTATTTGTATGAATATTTTGATGGAAATAAATTTTATGAAACATTACTATAAATTCTTCCAACTCCATTTACTAAACTTTTTCTTTCAGATTTGTGTTCTTAATAAAATACCACCATTGATCAGCCTCCCAATGTAAATATTAAATGGGTAGAATCAATTTCTCTGCCTTAAAATATTTATATAAAAGATATTATCTATTGTTTTGACTGACTATTATATGACTACTGGATTGGAATATACACTAAATGAAAGTGGTTGTTAATTCATAGTACATTAGATCCCCCTTTTATCTATCTTAGAAGAAGGAAGATGTTCCATATAATACAATTTATGGTTTATAACCTATGATATCATGGTAATAATCAGGAGGAAATTTTTATCTCCACCTCTCAAGGCATTATAGAATCCATTCGAACAATCATTGCATTGTCCCTTTCAATTTGTTTTGTCCTAGTTTCCCATAGTTCTTAAAACATTTTAAAATAGAAAATGGTATAAAAATTATGTTAATATGTCTTGTATAAATAATTTTTATCTTTGTGAAATTAATTATAAATTCATATCATGGTGGATCTTTATAGTTTGAAATTTATAAAACTAATATTCATGGGTGATTGCACATCCATAATCATATGCTAAGGGATTTTTACAAAGACTCCCTATTCCTAATTCACAAATTAACTAAACAGTGCTATGATACCATCTCTAGATACCATATTTTTCCATACATTACTATTAAATCATTTAATAGTTTAAAACATATTATAATTAGATATATATGATCAAATAGTTTGGTGTCTTTGGAAAATTATGAATATATATAACATTTACATAATAAAACATAAACATAAGCATTAATTAATTTTTCTTTATGTATATTCATTGTGAATATTGTGTTCTCTATAGTATATGTAATCACCTAAGAATACAAATCAAATAATGGGGTAAGGTAAACTCATATTAAGAGGATACAATAGAACATGAATCCATACAAAATGGGGTGAGAATAATCATTAAGATCACAACATAGGCATATGATCATAATCGTGAGGAGAAATTTTAAATTACGGCTTTGAATTTGAAAATACATAAAAATTGACCACCATGTGATACATCACATTACCAAATGAATTGACAAACAATATAATTATGTTTCACCCATCACATCATAACATTTACAAGCTCAACGTAATTCTATGGGCTCCCATCACATAATAACATTAACATTATAATGCATGCGACATAGATTGTATATCAAACATGGAAATAAAATAACCCATATAAACAAAAGGTTTACATTTAAAAAATAATGAATTCATTAAAAAAAATTAGAGATCCCTATGTGAATGAAATTATTTTTGTCAATATTTAGTGAATGAGAAACAATCATAAGAGATGTAAAATATGTGTTTTTAGAAAAAATAGTTATTTTTAAACAATCCTTGAATTTGAAATAACACTATATTGGAATCATTTATATCAATAAAATATAATATAATGAGGAAGAAATGATAATCAATGACCATTAATGGAATATCCCTACTAAAAAATGTGTGAAAGTGGGAAACCCTAAATAATGAGAGTAGGGTTTGACAATTTCACATAGATTAATTCCTTCTTAATTTTGTCCCTTTTAGGCCACCTAATAATATTATTATTATTAATAAAAGACCAATTCATAAGAGTATTATAGTAATTTTATAAAACAAATTTCAATTATAATCATTGAATTATAAATGATAAATTCTTTTAATGCAACTAAATCATTTTTATATCCCATTTTACTAAAAAAATCTTTTTTTCAACGATTTCACTATTTTATATAATTTAATTTTTTAATGATTATCATTAATTATTGAATAATATAATAAATGGAACTATATATATATATATATATATATTACTTATACTTCATATTTTCCATCCATGAATGGTGGTTGTAATAGTTTTAATTGAAATATCTGTCTAGGTGGTTAAATGACCATTAATGGGACTTTTTATAACGAGAGGGAAAGTGAAATACGAAATTTATATTTGACATTGATATGTTAATCACAATTGGTTAAAATAATTTTTATAATTTTGAAACAATTTTTATCTATTTTGTTTATCATATTTTTTTGATAAGTAGAGGGTAAAAGTGGAAATGATAAGATTTAAAGTGGAAAGTTTTAATAGAGACAAACTCTCTTATTGCCGTAGCATCTCTTGTATGACACTATATCTCCTTGGTGTTTGGATTTGGATTTCCCTATAATGTCCACATGTATTATAAGGGTATTTAGAGGTTGTATTTAGAAATATCATAGTATTTTCAATGGGTGGAATGATTTATTTTCCTAGTGTATAGAGGTGTATTATTTATACTTGAGGAGGCGAATATTTTTAGAATAAAATAATATATCCAAATTAAAATTTCAATTATTGAATTTTTGACATTATAAATCACATATTTATAAAATATAATGATATTAAGAGTTTGTATCTCATTAATAATTATAATTACTTATGTTTTTAAAAAGTAATGTGTATTAAAATAAATATAAATATTTTAAGGAATAACTTTTGACATTAGTTTTTGGAATGTTTTTTGAGGATTGGAAATGGATTTTATTGTATATTAATGAACAATTTTTCAAATAAAATATATATTGGAATATATATATATATATATATAAAATATTAGGTAACCATTACATCATGAATTCTGTAATTTAAGATATATTTGTAATGTGAATAACTATTTTTTACTATTCACCTGAAATTTAATGTATTACCGTAAATTACAAAAAAAAACATGTTTGGAAAATTTTAATGTTAATAGTTAGAAAATGAACTAAATTTTATGATAATATTTTTCTGAATATGGGACATTTAAATTTAAATTAAAATAATATTTTAT
Organism: Viscum album; assembly: GCA_963277665.1. Classification (NCBI taxonomy): domain Eukaryota; kingdom Viridiplantae; phylum Streptophyta; class Magnoliopsida; order Santalales; family Viscaceae; genus Viscum; species Viscum album. The sequence goes on along the minus strand of OY728137.1, from coordinate 295,176,971 downwards.
ATTAAAAATATTAATTGTAATATTATAACGAATTTTATGTCACTTTCAAAATTTAAATAATATATCATAAAATTAACTTATAATAATAAGACTACATAATTATTATTTATGAATATATTTTATGAAAATAAATTATATTTTAAATAATTATATTAATTAAATAATTTTCAAATAAGTATTTATGACTTATAAAAGCTCTAATGCATAATTTATCATTTTTAAAATATTTAATTACATATGTTATATTTTCCTAAAAAAGATTCCAAAACTATAATTATTCATAAATAGTTGAGTTTAGTATTCTATTATATGGTTTACTATTCTTAATAGTCACATTATTATTCTGGTTTCCAAATTACTATTCCATTGGTATATGTTCCCAAGTTTGTAGAAATGCTTATTACATCATTTAGAATTCATTTTTAATGTTTTTATTATTATATATATGGTATTTTATTTGATTTATTCAATAATATATAATTAAAAGAAATTAATTTTCATTAATAAATGTATGTGTTCTTACATATTATTATTCAATGTTTTATTTAAAATTTAACATACTTTATTTTTTTTACAGAGACTTGTTATGGTACACCTGGGTGTGACCCACGAAACAAATTATATAACACCAAGTGAATTTCCTCAATGGTACATAGACCAATGTATATTTTTTATGTATGGAAATGAATGGAAATTTTTCTGGTGGAATGGTTTTCATTTAAGTGTATTTGTGAAGATGGATGGTGTGATGGTGTGGGATTTCCCTTACTATCAAATGGAAACATTATTTTTCCAAATTTTTTCTTTTATGGATTGAAATGCTCTTTATGATTTCAATATTATTTGAGTTTCTACGTTTTCCACTATTTTTTACTATTATATATGATATTAATATTTTGTTTTTTCCCTTATATCTATATATAATACACTTCATTGATTCATTTTTTAGAAAATACATCCCTCTAGTTTTTTCTTGGTTATCGGGTGCTAGTCACCTGCCATTGAGTGTCAGAGACATCATTCAGGATTTTGATGGGTTAGGTCTAGTTCTAATTTGAGTGAATATTATTGTCGGTTAGTTAATGTTTAGTATTAGAGGTGGTATTTTATAAAGACTAATTTAATTGGGACGTTTTTAAAAAAGTGGTAGGGTTTTGGGGCCATGATATGTAGATTGGGGTGTGTGTCGGATCATAATTTGATGTGACGGGACACAAGTTACACTTGGATGTAAGGATTCATGACTCCAAATCCATCTTCATTTTGTTAATCTCGTTTTTTATTATGAATTTTTATGTTTTGTCTGATATTATTTTATTATTTGATTTCAACTTATGTTTTAGTGTCCAACATTGTGCATCCAATACATGTTTAATGAGTTCCTCTGGAGGGTAAAACTAATGTTCCTCTATGGAATCCTATGATGGATTATATTTTTATTGAGGCTCTAGTATGGTAAGTTTATATTTTCAACCATAGGGTTCCACAAGTTTATAATTTCATTTTGTAGTAATATCCAATAGATGGATGATATAGGGATCAATCACAAGTGATTTTATATGATAATCTGTCATCATTTCAATGTAAAATTAACATCAAGAGGTAGAGAAATGGATTTAAATGATTGATCATATATTCTACACCTTGAAGACACTAGGGAATATCAAGGTGGAATATATTTCCTTAAAACATGCTGGACCAAGAAAATGTTTGTAGTAATTAATGGTACAAACAAATAACTATGTGGGATTAGATTAGAAGGGTATTAATACTTTCTTCTTCCATAAGTTTTTTCCAGTGTTTCTTTTGATGGTTTAATCTATAAATACCATCCCCTATAGATGGTAGAGTGTCTGGTGTCATCATTCCCAAATATGTTTTTTGATATGGTTCATTCTTCCTCTAAGATTATAAGGAATGACAAACTAAAAGCTCAAAATAACCTACATGGTTTGGGTCAGAAATATGATCACTTGTATTAATGCTGAATATCATTCCCTATGCAGATGAAATAGACATGGTTACAATAAATGAGATGAATATTTCATTAAATTTTTTATTTTTTGTACATTATTTTCTAGAAAGTGGTTCTTTCAGTGTCTTCCAATTGAATAAATAAGTGCCACAATCACTATAATAGTAAACTATGTAGTTCTCAACAGAAGGACTCCTAAGAACCATAGGTTTCATCAATTATTTTTCCAAAAAGATTCTATCATAGTAGAAACATGATACACAAATAGATTTCATATCCGTCATAAAAAATATGTGTAATAGCTATTGGATTTATGGTCATAATTTGAAAAATTTACTTGCTATGTCTACCCTACGATGTCATCTAAAATCATCGAGTCCATGGGATCTTTAGGGAAATCAAACACATCAAAGACAATAAGAATTTATCCATATGCCATATTAGTGAAGCCCATTTATGTAGTAGATTATTTTACAATGGAGGTTGATATGGGTGTAAAGAATGTTAGAGGTACCATCTTTATTACTTATTTAGTAGAAATCACATTATTTAATAATGTTTCATAGGAATCATTTACCTATTTTTTTCTTATATTTTCGTTACCATCCAATGGAAAATATTTCTATTCATGAAGTCAAAAAAACCTCTTGGGAATAGGAAATACCATTTGTTTTATGTCTATCTAATGGATTGTCGATAATTGATATGATGATAGACATTTACTTCCATGGTCTCAATCATAATCTATTTCACGAAATCATTGTAATAGATAAGATAATTTCTTTTTGAGATGAGTTTGATTACTATCATCATCGTGTCTCATTTCTTGTTGTTGATGGGTCCTTGTGGGAGTTTCAAGGAGAGTGGAATATGATGTATGGCCATGTTAAACCATCTTATACATAGATAAAGACTCTGTTTTCTATTTCTTCCCTTGAGCCCGATGACATTTATTTTATTTCGTTCCACCTTTGATTCATCATTGTTTCATGATATTTTTCCAGAATATTTCATCAGTATTATTCCAGATAATGATGTTGAGTTTAAAATTGACTAGGTGTTGGGTAAGTTAATGATATCGATTCCATATTATTATATGTAACTAGAGGATCCCAAAGAATACAATATTTAGTCGGCTGATCTAGTGAAAAATTGTTTAGTTCACGCTATTTTTTTTACCTTTGACATCCCTAGAGATCTTTTCCAAGAAGGTAGATAGTTCACTGTGGTTTTTTGTAGACTATTGGACGATAATATGAGTAAAGATTAAGAGAAAGTATCTACTTCAATGTGTTGATAAATTTTTTAGTATTTAATAAGGGAAATGTAGGTTTTTAATATTAATATTCATTCTGGTTATCATATTTTCAGAATTCAAGATTCTTATATACAAAATATGACTTTCAGGGGAAGGTATGGACATTAAGAATATCACATGATGAAATTTGTTTTATCAATAATGACCCTATAGTTTTTATTTATTTTATTTATCATATCATAATTAGTATCTTTATGATTTTTTGGTAGAGTTTATTGTTGTCATTTTGGTGTACTTGATATTTGAGCGTAGTCATGGCCACAATCCATTTTTTTGAAATCTTAAAATGTCACTTTTTTGTAAAAAACATATATCTAAATGGAACAAATATATACATGATGGGAAATTATAGGGGAATTTGATTTATTTTAATGTCTTATTAGTAGATCCCTATAATGTAAATTCTATTTTTTCATTTGAAGTGCCACTAAACTTCTTTCAAATTTGTAGCTTCCTTGTTCTTAAGAGATACTATAGACTTTTTCACGTATTTTTCTACATTATTATCAACATTAACTACAATTTACATGAAGTGACTGAAATTAAAATCAGTTGAAAAGTTTCCATTTTCTTTTAATGAGATGAAGTGTTTTTTGACATTGGATTCTATTCTGATCATACTTGTTCTCAGTAAGGGGTATTTGGGTTTTTGTGAGGCTTCTAGTGTTGGTCTTTATTGAGTGATCATTCATGATGATCATGTGGAATTACTGTTCACAACATCTTAAATATCTTGACATTAATAACCCCACTCATTATTTAGATATTTTCACATTTAATCATGTGCTTAATTATTGGTAGCACGATATTTTTACAGAAATGTTCACAATAATTTATTACCATAAGATTTTGGGCTATATTTTCTCTAAGAAATAATTGATTCTCTGATAAAGGATGTGGTGTAATACTCTCAGATATGTGACATTTATATTTCATACACCCTAGGGATGGGGAATTTTATTGCATATTCCCTCTTCCTGAAAGTTTCATCGCATTCTATTTTGGAATTAATGTAATGGTGGAACCATATAGGTATTTTCCTCATAGTTGCATCTGGTTTCTTAATATGTCCATTCAATAATATTTCTAACTATTTTTTAGTTAACATCATTTATCTATGAGACAATTGTAAAAAATCAAAAGCACGATATCATGTTCAGTGGAATTCAAGAAACCCTTTATAGTGGGGTACTGTTTTAGGTTAGTCATTCTATTTAGATGGTATCCATAGTATTGGGGATCAATTTTTAGTCAAATAATCTATGAGGATCATTTTTTTGTTTAATTTTCATAGTTATTGATGTTCTTTCATCTTGGTTCATTAAAGATGTCATATGACATGACATTATTATTTTGATGGTCTGTTATAAAGAGTTACATTGCTGCCTATATTTTCCAATGGTATACCTGTTAGTAGATAAAAGTTTATTATTTGAAACCTTCTAGTTTTCTTTTTCCTCTTTTAGTTATAGTTTTCAAATGGGATGAGGTATTTACGGACAATGTTTTTGAATAACATAAAAAATTTATGGGTGGAATTCTATCGAGGTGGTGATTGATCAGCTGAAAATGTTAGATAATTACATTCCAATTAATGTCACCTCAATGTATTATGATATAAGTAATGTATTTTTATAGGATTTTTTGAGGGTATATGGGGTTCCTTAATTTAAACATTGATGTAGGTAACATATGTTTACATCGATGTTCAGGATAAGCTTTCATGATGTGATGAGATTTAGGTCAGACTGTGTACAAATTATCATCCACATATATTTGGACATATGTATAATGTTATTTAGATACTAGAGGATATACTTTTTTCATGTGTGTCTGATTTTTGTGTGATCATTTCATATCTATTTGGGAATGGTTGAGTTTATTTATTACCGTAGTTATCAGTTTTGAATTATAATGTATCCCATTGATGCTACGTATAGTCTCCCAAACAAGTAACATATTTTGGGACTTTGTTGGAAATGAATATTTGGTGGGTCGACATTATTTCCGGAGAAATATATGATTATTCATGATATACATCAACATCTAGTTATACTATTGAATAGGAATAAAAAAATTTCATTCAATGGTGTCGTCTATTGGAGTTTTTATAAGATAATGGTTTTCCATGACTATTTATCCTTGGATGGGTCGCTACATGTTTAGAAATCATGGAAAGTAGGATCTGGGATTTTTGGGAATGGTTGAGGGCATTGAATGACTTTGGAAGGCTACTTATTGGATGGAATTGCCTTTGATAGACTTTTAAGATGTTTTGTTACATCTCACAGCTCAGGAAGTATCAACCTAATCCCTCTCACAATCTAAAGTGGGAGTGTATTAAATTAGATCCATATGTTTTATTTTTGTATCACCCAATTAAGATCATTGAAAATAATGTTAATAAATTATATGGGAATTAGATTTTGTCAGTCAAATATTGATGATGGAACTGATAAAACTATCATAAGACCAGTGAGCATGAATCATTTATAAGAGAAAAGTTGCGTCATCTTTTTTCCAGAGTTTATTATTACACATGAAAACCTCGAGAAGGAAGGTGTTACTGTGAGATGTTTTTAACATATTATAACCCTATTTGTCATGACCCATCCCCCGGGGCCTGTTCTATGACTACCCCAAGCCCTTTTTCCATAGGACAGGGGCTGGAGACTAGCACCAAAGGTGTAATTCCCCAAAACTGGAAAGGCATTCCCTTTATATCCTAAAAACGCACACAACATAGTATAATATGGAAGCAAAACACTAAGAAAAAAACTATATAACAAATGAGTGCTGAAATGTAAAAGGGTCTGGAAATAAAAGCCCAACTGTAAAGGATAAGAAACTGGAAGTACAATTACTGTACAAAGGGAAAACAGCTCCTAGATCATCCACCAGGAAATCCTACATGAAGGGTAGGTATAGCTAGCTTTCGCAGAACTCCACGTCCGTCTGTCAGCTCCGTGTACCATCACACCATGTGGGCCACCTCTGGGTACTGTCCAGTCCTGGTACACTCAGCCTTGGTCAGCGTTGGCCGCCATCTACATCGAACACAACAAGGTGTGGGCATAGCTCGTGCAGGGGGGAGTATAACGATACTCAGAAGGGACCCTGAGACCCTCAAGGTCTCACAAAATCCTACAAGAATAAACCACAAGTATCAAATCAACATATTACCCCACTTAGATAAATCCCTAGACATATACTTATGTTATTAAGTAAACCATATCAATCATGAGGAAATCAAAAAAGTTTCTGACTCAGCTAAAACCAGGATTTTATTCTAGGGGATGTATCATGTAACATCCCCAGTCACACTGTCAAAACCTCAGCTGTTGGATAACTCCTCCTCTATCAAGAACATTGGTCATGCATCATCACCAAGGCACTTCCCACTGACCTTGGACTGATGTGGTACTCCTCATGTTGAGTATTGTGGGTCTTCTGCGTTACCAAGGAACTCCTAACTGTGGGTCTACTACATCACCAAGGTGCTCCCCCTCATAGCCTGCTGAGGTACACCACCTTTCATGTAATATGGGTCTATTGTTGCACTAAGTCTCTCCCCACTGTGGGTCTTCCGCAACTCCTAGGTGCTCCCTCTCGGCTAGTCGAATCACTCCGAGTCGAATCAGTCAGTAGTCGTCAGGTCTCACCCAGCTACTAGGTCTCCCCACTATGCTCGCTCGTCTTTGGGAGGATCCACCCCACGAGCTACTGGTCGATACCCCAACTGTCACAAAGACCCACATATAAGTATATCAAATGTCTTCCATGTCCTGGGGGTCTCAATGCAACAGACAGTGCGTCAACTGGACTCTTGGTCTGTGAGTTATTAGCCTTTTAGTCCCGGGGCACGGTTGGATTCGTGCACGATCCAACCCGACCATATCTCAACATTACCCCAAACACCAGTGGGGTATATTCATAGGGACCATCATGCTTGAATAAAACCAGCGCTATAGATGGTTCGTCAAACTATCATCTCGTGCCAAAGATATGGCCAAATAAAGTAAAGGGGGTCATAGCGGGCCGGGGTCCGGTCCGACCCAGTCGAACAGACTCGGCCCAACTTAGCCTGGGCCAACCCATTGGGTTTGGCCCAGCCCACTAGGGCCGGCCTGTATGCCACAAATTCCGAGAGTAGCGCAGGGGAACAGACCGGTTGTGACGGTGCGGACCAACCGTGAGTCGGTGTGAGGGCAGTTTGGCACCAAGGTGCCTCGAATGGCGTGGAATGCTGGCTTGGCCAGACGCACATGGGGTGTGGCTCAGCTTATCTTCCCAAATGTCTATGACCATCTTGGACAATTCTATGAGGGGAACAGATCAAGCGGCACGTAGCATGAGGGGTGTGCGGGCTGACGTGGTTCGGCTGGGCGTACGGCAGGCCGTCGGGTAGGCGGGTAGGGAGTCGGGCAGGGCGTGGCCAGGCTTGCAGGTAACTGGGCAGGGCGACAGGTGGGCTGGAGGGTGGCCGGGGAGTGTGCAGTCGGGAAGATGGGGCGGCCGGGCAGGGCGCTGGCGGCCGGCCGGAGGCTGGTCAGGGCGCTAGGTGGGCCGGCAGGCAGCCAGACAGGTCGGTGGGGTGCGGGCCAGCTTGGGGCAGCAACTCGGCTCTCCGAGCAATGCAGCCGGACGGGGCCCAGCCGAGGCCAGTTTGGCTGGCAGGAGTGCAGGACGTCGTGGTGTTGTGCGGATCACTGAGGCCACAGGTAGCGCGACATTTTTCTTCGCTTCCATATTCGCCTCATTGCTTCATTTCCATGTTCAATATCGTCATAAACAAGAATGATGGAGGGGTCGGGCCATGTTGGTTGGCTCACACCCTCCGCATTTAGGGTGGTAACATTTGGCTCATCAAAGAGTAAGAAAGATGAACTTACATTGTTTTACAACATCCTCAATGATTCCTTTCGAACCGTAGAAGAGAATAAGGAATGTAGTATTACTCAAATTAACCCCATCCTTTGATCGTTGTTCTACGATGAAGTTGTAGAAATATGAAGAAGGATATCGTTTTCCGTCACGTCCACCGCACACTTCCGATCCCGAGTTTTCACATCGGTCATGGAATATGCTCTATGTTGGTAGGAGTCCGGGGAAGAGGATCGAAGGATATCATTGCTGGCATTCTTCATTGGAAGAACGTGTTCTTCTGTCTTCGTTGGGAGGCAAGGTTCTTCGTTGGAGAACTCTAATTCTACCAAGATCTCCTCTCCCCAATATTCCACCCAATTTAAAAAAGTAAATAGATTGCCCCTCCAAATAATATATTGTGTATTATTTTAGATTATTCGATTTAAAACACAAATTATTTTGTTTAATTAAAAGAGATGGCTCAATTAATTAATGGGTAGGATTTGGCATAAAAAATTATGTGTTGGATCAAATAATTAAAGGGGAAGTGGTGGAACAATAAATGGTAGAGGTGGTCAAGGGTCTCCCCCTCATTAATGAGAGGGGTTGAGAAATTTTCCTCTCCTCCAATTAATAGGGTTCGGGTGGTCCCCACCCCTATTATTCAAATTGGGAGGTTATGTGGTCTCGGGTGGCCCCGTCACATTAACCACACATGGGAGGTTGAGGTGTGGTGGACCCCACCATCATAACCTTCCTTGGGAGGTTATGACCTGGTGGTCCCCACTTCCAACTTTTACAACGAGGTTATAGATCCTGTGGGACCCAACTCCAAACACACACATGGATGCTCAAATAAAAATAAAGTGAAGCTCACTTTATTTTATTTCTTCCATGAAAACCCAAAAAAATAACTTTTATTCTCAACCCACTGTCGTTGAAGTGAAAGCCACCTTAAGCGAATACCAACGTTGTGAGTTCAAATATTCCTTTAGATTTCAATTCTGAGCACTGGTTCAAAAGTTTAGAAAACCCACTTGTACATTAACTGAACGTACCTGAACAAAACATCAGAAATAGCTTCTAGGCACACCGGGGCTCGGAATCAAGCATCATCAATTTTCATGGAATCATAAAATTCCAATGTATTTTGGAAAAATAAATTACTTGTAATATTAGTTCCTTTACATTCTCCCCAACTCAAGGCTTTATGTCCCCATAAGCTACAACTCGAACTAAGGGAACAAGTGGGGGTACTGAGCACACATCTGAGTATCCTGCTCCCATGTGCTCTCCTAGAGGATTCCATGCTGCCAGTGAACGCACACCATAGGTACCGACCGCCCATGTAGGACACAGTCATATCGATCATCAATCTCTACAAGAACCTCCATGAAAGTCCGCCCATCATCAGCAACTACTCTCTATGGTCGATGATGTGAGAAGGGTTTTGCACATATCTTCTCAACTAATATTGATGGAAGACGTCATGCACCCAGTGCAACTGAGGTGGAAGAGCTAAGAAGCAAGCCATCTTTCCAACTCTGATATGGACCTAGAAAGGTCCGACGAACCTCCGAGATAACCTTTCACCTCAGCTAAATCTTTGTAGGCCACGTCGAGGTGAAACATGTAGAAAGACATGGTCACCATCCTCGAACTATAGAGGTCTCCGTCTTCTATCAGCATACAACTTCTATCTACTCTGTGCGGTCTTCATCCACTCCTGGATGATATGCACCTTCTTCATGGTTTCTCGTACCATCTTTGGTGCTACTAGTGCTAACTCTCCAAGGTCAGTTCAGCACAAGGGTGATCTGCAAGGTCGCCCATATAACGCCTCATAACGTGCCATCCAAGTGGTGGAGTGATAGCTCTTATTGTACTCAAACTCCACCAAAGGAAAGTGATCCACCAAGCTATGAATGAAGTTGAGGACACATGCACAGAACATGTCCTTGAGAGTCTGAATAGTTCTCTCAGTATGGCTATCCATCTGAGGATGGAAGGCAGTGCTTAGACGAAGCTATATCCAAAAAGCCTCCTATAACCCCTTCTATAGTCAGGAAGTAAACCGTTTGTTAGGATCAGAGACAATAGAAGAACTTACTCCATGTAGTCACACAATCTGCTGCACAAATAGGTGTCCCAATCTCTCTATTGAACCAAGCTCTCTGATCAGTAGGAAGTGACCCGAAATGGTGAGTCAGTCAATAATCACCCAAATCGAGTCTTGACCCCTGTATGATCGTGGAAGACCTGTCATGAATTCCATGGATATCCTATCCCACATCCACTCTAGGACCTCTAATAGATGAACCATTCCTGCTGGTATGTGGTGCACCTCCTTCACTTGCTAAAATGTGAGGCACCGAGAGACACACTCTACAACTGATTTCTTCATTCCCAACCACCAGTGCTATCATCAGAGGTCTTGGTACATCTTCACCACTCTTGGATGTACCGCTAGAGGGGATGTGTGGAACTCCCTCAAAAAATCCTCATGACGTGACAACGGTACCATGGTTCCTTCCTTGAAGAGGATGACATGCTCCCAACCTTCAGAAAATCCATCAGGTTCCTACCCTATGGATATGTGAGCACGTCGTGTCTCGCAGTCAGCGTCCCCATGTTGTGCCTCCCTGACTTACTGAAGAAGTGGGGGAGTGACTGTAATGGACTGAAGGAAATATGCTCTATCTTTATCCACAAAGGATATCTGCAAAGCTGCCCGCTGCTCTGTTGCCTCAGCTAGCAGCTACATACCGAATCTCATGATGAGTGCATCTGCTACAACATTCCCCTTTCCAGGAGTATAGACTATCACAAAGTCAACTTCTGCTGCACGTGGGTGAGGTTGGATGACTCACGAGTGATTGGTTGAACCATTTTATTCACGAGTTTATCTTTTTCTTCTTGGGTTTCCTTTTTCACCAACCATGGAAAACCCCATTCCAATGTTGTAGATAAAACACAACCTCTAGGCCTAATACAATCAATCTGAGTCTGAATTGTGGATGTCAATTCAAAACCCAAACTAACATCTTAAGGTCTCGACACTACCACAATGAGGTTCCAACTGAAACTCTCGCCTAAAGGGTCAGATCACACCATCGACATAAGTGTGATTATCAAGTCTCCTCCCAAAGGTATCTCTAGAAGTGAGGGCCATGTCAACAGTTTAACCAGATACTGTAGGTCTAAGACAAGATTCGTGGAAGGAAAGAATCATTGGTACATATGTCTATTGATACGGAAGCTATTAGTAGACAAAGACCGTACCTCAAATCATTCTTAGAACCCTTGGGTCACATTCCTTGACCGTATACAACAACTCTTTTCCCATGTCCTACATATCCTTTAGCCTTGCAGGGTCAAAAAAAAGCGGGTGGTTGTAACATGTCCAAAAGTACAACACCACATGCTTCTCTCCTAGCACTTATTCCACATCTGCTTCCCTGTAGATTCATATGTCCCTTACAGTTCTTCTTCACAAAAATTTTTACATTCCCATGTCTCTAAGACTTGGGACAATTCCCTACTTTCCCACTACTAACATTCACTGGATGTATCCATTTAGTCAAAGAAAATTCAACAAAAAGGCTCTCTCTAGCACCCTAGCTTATGTAGGAATGCATAGAGGAATAGTGCTAGCTCGAATATCCTTTAAAGACACCTCTCTCAGAAGTCTGAGCCCTAAAGCACTGACTATATCGCATTAATCGAGTACTAGGAAAGGTCGGTACACCACGATGAATACTCAGATACCGATATGCCATCTTGATGAAGCTGTAGAAGCTCCAAAGAACTCTCAACCACCTCCTCAATCCAGTCCTCAGCCGCCTGTGAGTCAGGCTCACCTCAGAACATGAGGGGTATCTGATTCTGGAACTCGTGTATGGCACTAAGTCAAAATGTGTACTCTAACAGTACTGTCGGTTGTAACTACTAAACAAAGGGTAGTGATATAGGTGGAACCCTACTCAAAGGTACTATCTTGGGCAACAGTCCTTGTACCAATGCCTTGTCACTAAGAAGACCATCCTCATGGAAACTCACTTAAATAACTAGTTGCTAAGATCATTTTCTGCTCTACCGGTGTCTTAACTTTATGGGAAACTCTAGAAAATGCCTCCAGCCAGCCCTTAGCTGCTTGAGAATCTATCTAGCCTCAAAAACTTAGAGTCCTCTACTACTGGAACTCGATCAATGCACTCAGTCGGTGTGCAGCATCCGCCAGATTGACTTGTGGTATCTGCTACCCAATGAGTGGTATTGCTGCTGGTACACCACCCAAATTTGCCATCATAGTAAGAGGGCCCTACACCGGAGCCTCATCGCTTGGTGGGATGTCAGTGCATACAAATCTCAGAACTCTAACTGGCTATCTATGTAGAGGCTTCCTAAAAGAAACTGATGCGGCATGGTCAAAAGGTTATACCTGGTGAGAAAACATAAGAAATCACAAAATAATAACACATGCAATCAGTTTTTTATGCACTGAGTTGGAAATCAATAGTCAGTGTCTTGGTGTATTGATACGTCGACTACGACACCAACACTGGACTCCATTAACTGAAAACCGCATTGACTACACTTAACAATATTACTTAAAAGAAAAGATCAGAGTCCTATGTTCTATGGTAGAACCAACTCCTATGATACTAATTTGTCATGACCCATCCCCCGAGGCCCATACGGTCACTACCCCAAGCCCGCCTTCCATAGAACAGGGGCTAGCAACTTGAACCAAAAGAATAATTCACTAAAACTGGGAAGGAATTTTCTTTTATATCATAAAAATGCACACAACAGAGTACAAGCTTGACGAAAAACACTACATAAAAACTCTATAACAAAAGAGTCCTGAAAAGTAAAAGGGGCTGGAAATACAAGCCCAACTATAAAGGACAAGAAACTAAAAGTACAAGTACTAGAAAAAGGGAAAAAATCTCCTAGATCATCCATTGGGAAATCTGACATGAATGGTGGGTACTGATAGCCTCTTTAACACTAAACATATTTCTATCACCTCTGTGTTCCATCACGTCATGTGGTCCACCTCCAGGTACCGTCCAGTCCTGGTACACTCACCCTCGGTCATCGCTGTATGTCGACTGCATCAAACACAACGTGGTGCGTGAATAGCCTATGCACGGGTGAGTATAACGATACTCAGTAGGGACCCCGACACCCTCAAGGTCTCACAAAATCCAACAAAAATAAACCAAAAGTATTAAATAGATAGATAACCCCACTTAGGTATATGCCTATACATATACCTATTTTAATATGTAATCCATCTCAATCTTGAGGGAAACACCAATGTTACTAACTCAGCTCAAACAATGATTTTATTTTAGTGGTAGAATCATGTAACATCCCCACTCACACTGTAAAAACCTCGGCTACTAGAGAAATTCTCCTCTATCGCATACAGTGGCCATGCCACATCACGAAAGTGTTTCCCACTAACCACGGACTGTTGTGGAACTCTTATTCTCAAGTACTGTGGGTCTACTGCGTCACCAAGGCACTCCCCACCATGGGTCTTCTTTGTCACCATGGATCTCCCCACTGTGTGTCTTCTGTGACACCAAGGTGCTCCCCACTGGGGTAGTAAAACCACTCCGAGTCGAACCGGTTAGTAGTCGTCAGGTCTCAGCCAGCTACTAGGTTTACGCACTATGCTAGCTCGTCTCTAAGAGGATCCACTCTACTAGCTATAGGTTGATACTTAAACTATAATTAAGTCTCACATAGAATTATCTCAAAGTTCTTCCACATCATGGTGGTCTCAATGCAACAGACGGTGTGTCAATCAGATTTACAGTCTGTCAGTTATTTGCCTTTTAGTCATGGGGGCCCTGTTGGATTCGTACACGATCCGACATAACAGTATCTCAACTTTAACCCAAACTCTAGTGGGTTATACTAAAAGGGATTGTCGCACTCAATGAAACCCAGTGTTTTTGATGGTTCATCAAACAGTCATCCAGTTCCAAAGATATGTCAAATGAAACTAAAGGGGGGTTGCAGCGAGCTTGGGTCTGGTCCGACCCGGTAGGACCGACCCTTCCTGATTTAGTCTAGGCCAACCTATTGGGATCATCCCATCTCTCTAGGCCTATCCCATCAGTCCATGAAGGATGCAAGTATCATGGAGGCATAGACCAGTCACGAGGGTGCAGACCAGCCACACATCGGTGTAAGGGCGGATCGTCCCGTAGGCACCACGAGGGGCGTGGAAGGGTGACTCAGCCAGGTGCACGCGGGGTGTAGCTCGGCGTCTCAGCCAGAATGGCTGAGACCGGTTCATCCCGCACCATGAGGGGTGTGGCTCGGGTGCCACGGGGTTTACATAGCACTCAGGGTGCATGGGAAGGCGCGGTTAGGCCTGGCACATGGGTGGTGATCGGGCAGGATGGGAGGTTTTTGGGCAGGGCGTAGCGAGGCCGAAAGGAGGCTGAGAAGGGTGGTAGGAGAGCCGATTGGCAGCTGGGAAAGGCATTGCCAAGACGGAAGGTAGCCAGATGGGGCGCCCATGGGGCCAGCAGGCAGCTGGGCAGGCCAGCGAGGCGCGGGATGTCTCGGGGAAATGGTCGGGCCCTGCGAGCGACGCAGCCGACAGGGGCTTGGCTGAGGCCGGTTCCGCCGGCAGTGGTGTGGGACATCGGTGGGGCAGCGCCGATCACGGATTCTGTAGGTAGTAAGGCCTTTGTCTTCTCCTCCTTCGTCTCCTAATTGCTTCATCGCCATGCCAAAGATCATCATAAACATGAATGGCGGAGGGTTCGGGCCATGTTGGTTTGGACGGCACCCTCCGCGTTTAGGGTGGTAAAATATGGCTCCTCAAGGAGTAAGAAAGATGAAGTTCAATTTTTTTACAACCTCTGCAATGATTCATTTTCAACCGATGAGAGAATAAGAAATGTAGTATTACTTAAATTAACCCCTACCATTGATTGTTTTTTGATGATGATGTCGCGGATAAAAGACAAAGGAGATCGTTGTTCGTCGCGTCTGTCACACACTTCTAATCCCGAGTTCGCACGTCGTTCGGGGAAGATGTTCCACGTCTATTGGATTTCGGGGAAGAGGATCAAAGGAGATCATTTCCAGTGTTATTCATTGGATGAATTCATTATTCGTTCTTTGATATGTGATGAGGTTTCTTTGTTGGAGAACCTGAATTCTCCCAAGCTCTCCTCTCCCCTATATTCCACCAAAACTTTAATAGAGAATATATAGCCACTCCAAATAATAGATTGTCTTTTATTTTAGATTTTTGGGTTTGAAATTAAAATTTTAGAATTTAATTAAAATAGATGGATCAATTAATAAATGCGTAGTATTTCTCATATTAAATTATGTGTTGGCTCAAATAATTAAAGGGGAGGTGGTGGAACCATAAATGGTAGTGGAGGTGAAGGGGGTCCCCCTCATTATTGATGGGGGTTAAGAGATTATCCTCTTCTTACATTAATAGGGTTTGTGTGGTACCCACCCCAAAAGGTCAAATTGGAAGGTTATGTGGTCTCGGGTGGTCCCCACCACATTAACCCCAAATGAAAGGTTGGGGCATGGTGGTCCCCACCATCATAACCTATCATGGGAGGTTATGGCTTGGGGGTCCCCACTTCCAACCTCCATAAGGAGGTTATAGATCTTGTGGGACCCACCTCTAAATATCCATGTGGAGGATAAAAAAATAAAGTGAAGCTCACTTTATTTTATTATTTTCCATGAAAACCCAAAAAACAACTTTTATTTTCAACCCACTGTCGTCAAAGTGAATGTCTCCTTAATCAAATACTGGCACTGCGAGTTCATCAGTGCCCTCAGATTTCAAATCCGAGCACTGGATCAAATGTATAAAAACACACTAATATGTTTACTAAACGTACTTGAAAAAAACATCAGAAATTGATTTCGGGCACACCGGGTCTCAGAATCGTGCACCGTCAATTTTCATAGACTCGTAAAATTCCCATGTATTTAAAAAAATATTCCACAGAATTTCCATCTTATTACACTATTTTTGGTTATTCCTTTATTTTTTCTTGTTTTCATCATGAATTGGGAGCATATTGGGACTCTCGAAGATGTAGATTGTCTTTTTTGGAAAATTAATTAATTTTTGGGGATGCCTGTTTTTTTGGATAGATGGAATCTATGTTGAAATGTGTTAATATCTATACAATGTTTTTACTGAGTATGGGAAATGCATGAGTTGGTTCTAGAGTTTTTAGTTATATGCAGGGAAATTACAAAATGTGTAAGGGTTTACACGATGTGTACTCAGTCTCCAAATATAATTAATGAGATGAGTATAAAAATTGAATGGGTTAAATGAAGTGTAAGATTTAGTTTACATGTAATGCTAAATGATCAGTTTTAATTTTATTTTCTGTGTGTTTTTTAGAACATATAATCATTATGGATTATAGGATAGGTAAATGTATTACATGATGTTTAAATGTATAACGCCATGTATAAATTACTGGATAATTGTTTTTAGGATACTATGTGAACGATATTTGATTTCATTCTCTCACAAAACACTCTTCTATCAAACTATAATTCCTCTCAATTGATTTTGGTAGTCTCTGTTCATTCCAAATAGATACATTTGACATTGTATCATCTTAATAGTTGGGTTCTCCTTGTCTAGTAGAGTATAACATTTGGATTCTTCATTATGTTTATCATAGTAGTCTTGTTGCATTTTTTGATCATATCTCTCAATCTATAATGGTGATCCCTTTTGTTTCTCTACTACATATTTGTTGCAATCATTTTATGGGGACATTTTCTTTATTGGTTGTGGTCTGTTGAGTGTGAATTTTTTTGTATGATTCATTTCCTAATATATTCCAAGCCTTTTTGTTGAATTCGACAAGTTATATGATTTTTATATTGATTATAGGGTTGCCTTTTATTTTTTATTCTCTATTTTGTGGATCATTCATGGGCTTCTGCGGCCCCATGTGTTGGGGATGATGTCTTATCTCTATCCACTATTGGTAAAATGTATTTCTCGAACTATTTTAATGAATTTATTTATAAATAAATTAGAATGAATGTTTCATACGTTTAAATGGATTTGTGATAAAGGACTAGTTTTTTGTGGTTTTTTATATAATAGAAAAAACGGTATTTTCAAATAATTGTAATGATTTATGAAATAAATCAAATTGAAATCATGGGGAACATTGGTGGAAGGTGTAGAATAGGGTAATCTTCCTTGTTATCATTGAGGTATTTCCTAATGGGGATTTTCTATTACCCTTGGAATGTTGTTCCTTGGGACATGTTTAGTATTGTTGATAGGTTCCCTCAGGGTGTGTTTCTATTATCAATATGACCATATTTTAGAGAATTTTTCTGCACTATAAATTTTTTTGTGGTACAAGTTGTCGTATGGCATAAACTGTTGATTTACGTTTCATGATTTACCTCTGATTATATTTATACTATTTTTGATATGAGGTACATGATATTCATTTTCATAAATAGTAATGTAAAATATTATTTTTAGTGATATACATTCCATTATTTTGAAAAAGTTCGAAAAATGGTAATATTTACCATGATTTCGAAAAAAACCTTTATTTATTATTATGTATTGTTTAAAAAAAATTATAATACATTTATTTTAAAAAACATTTTATGGAACACCTAGGTTTGATCCTAGAATGCTTGTTATGGCACATCATGGACACATATTCATTAAATCATAGACCATTGCATTTCATTTGATATAGGGAAAGGAATGGAAATATAGTAAGGATATCTGGTTCATTTTCATATGGGTTTGCATTGCTAGAGAGTGAGATGGGGAAGGTTTTCCAAATCAATCACATATGAATGTTGTTTTAATATATATTTTTTCCATCATGGTTAGACTTGTTGTGGGAGTTTTGTAGTTTATTTAGTGTTCTTTGTGTTCCACTATTTTTTTATATTATGGAATATATCATTCTTCAACCACTGTATAATTTATATAAATAATTTCCTTGTATTTTCTTAATGTTTAGAAAGAGTATTCCCTCGTGTTTTTTAGATTACAGTGTGCTAATCTCTATCCATTGGGGATATTTAACTCCATTTTATTTTGTGAATGGTCAATTCGGGTATTAGTGTGATAGGGTATTCATGTTGGTTCATTATATTTTCCATCAGTTATGTCTTTAGTACTCCATATATTGTTATATTGGTGAGACCATTTCTTCAAAAGAAGGTGTACGGTGTTTGTTAGAGTATATTTTGGGGTTTTGATTGATCTGAGTATTTTTAATGACTCAGGAAATGACGATGCTCTTTTATACTAGAATAAGTGAAAGAAAATGTACCTTTTTAAAAAATTCATTATATCTCAATAATATCACTCCAATAATCACAAAAAAGGATAAAAGACTAATAATAGTGATGAGATATATATAATTATTATAATTTTTCCAAAAAATAATATTATACATTTTTTCACATTTTATATCCACCAAATTTTGGTTTGATCTATATTTCCATATTTCACCCCCATCATGGTAACTCAGCATTTTCCGTAGGTAACTGATATGTATAAAAAATTATAATATATTTTTTATAACAATTTCATTGTGATAACCTTAATATTGTAAATCATTTTTGTATAATTTATCATGTTTTTGAGAAATAAATTTTAGTATTTTTACACAAAATAATACCATAAATTATTTTCATTTGATTAATATAATCCTATATAAGTGATAATTTTTTTTTAAAATACAAAATTTATATTATATTACTATTTTATTTTGAAAAATATCACATCTGCTCTAAAATTTTTAATATTGGGATGCAATTCAAAACCAAATTTCTCTTAATTAATGAACCATATAAAATACCTATTTCATATTAAGAAATGTTTTCGTGAATTTAAAATAAATAATTATATTTTGATATTTTTATAAAATTGATGTTATTTCAACAAATTGTACTGTTTACTATTCACCAAAAATTCATTCATTTAAAAAAATAATAAAAAATTAATATTATACTAATATTCAATTTCTAAATCAAAAAATGAATATTATTATTTATAAATTTAATTTATAAAATTTTCTATGTTATATTTTTAATGATGTCATAAAATACAATAACTATTTTTATATTAAAATAACATTCTTAAAATAAATGTTATTCTTATTTTTAATTTCTATAAAACAATAATAATGAAAACATTGATCAATAAATGTTATTTTTTATCTAGAAAATCATTTATCAATATTATATATAATTGTATTTAATAACATGAACAACACATAAAATGCAAGAATGAAAAAAATGAATTTGTTGAATATGCATAAAATAACATTTATATTTATATATAAATATGTATCCTAGTTTTTTAACACATTTCTATATATGAAAATTCAATGATTATTTTTTATTGGTCTAAATAAACAATGGATACATTATTTTGGGTGTTTGTTTTGGTGAAATATATCCATCATATTTGACTTAATTAGATGGATAATATATATTCAAATATCATGTCATTACATTCTCCCCCCCCCCAAATATGTCCTCAAAATTTTAAAACACAGATAATTGTATTAATTAATATAGGGAGATTAAAATTTACTAGACATTATTTATTGATGATTGATTGGTCATGAAAATTATGTGAGATTTACATATATTCAATTTTATCAGAGGTATTTGTAAAAGTGAGAATACTTTTTATAATGATTCTTAATAAATATAGAAGTGATAAATCTATAATGGGACAGTTTTCTAAATACCTCAAAAAAAATTATATTTTGCATACAAAAATAATTATAGAATAAAATAGATTTTATTTATAAATAAAAAACATAATTGATGAAATCATAGATGATATATGTTGTCAATAAATTTAATTTGGAAAAGAACAATCTATCTAAACAGAATAATTTCATTGAATTTTCATCATTTTTCACACCTCTGAAGTGATTTATATCATTTCTATACTTTATCTATGTATGACATAGTGACCAAACCTATCCAAATAATGAAATAAATTAATAATTGTATCATTTTAATGAATAATATTCAACATCATTGTATTCTTATTATTCTATTTACATGATGTTTCATAATTCTTTAATTTACCATGTGTTTTGAATTTTATAATCCCTAAATGGAAATTCCATTATTTCATCATCCCACAACTGAATGATGACGGATTTTTAATATTAATTACCTATTCATCTTTATTACTCTACCGCCATTAGACACTTACCTTCACTTCATTGGTGGTTTCATGATTTTAACTATGCATACATTGATAAATATATTTCATGATAGTTTTTTTATTTATCATGAGATATCTCCAGCCAAATACTATTCTGTTAGAATGACCATTGAGGTAAATATCAGATTATACATCATACCTAGTTTTTATTTTATAACTTCTAGTTCTGGCCCTCAATGAAACGAAAAATGGTTTAAATGAGTGGTGAAAATTCCCTAACATAGTTTGATTAACATAATCAATAATATAAAATCAATTCAACATTAAAATATTTTATCCTTTTTCATCATCACATTATCCCATAATTAAATAAATTCCATCAATATCAATAATATTTTAGTATATGGTACATTATATTGGGTTATCATATAAGTTTTTATTAGGTTCCACAATGTAACTAGGTTGTCAATCGTTTAAAATTATTTTTTAATACAAAATGATTAATAAAATCAAATCCATAGGTGTATTTAGAAATTTGTGTATATGGGAAAATTTCTACTGCATGTGGTGAATATATAGTCGATACAGAACATTCCTACTTCAAGTATATTACCCCGTTACAAAAATATGATAGAGTCTACATCCAATTTTCTACATCTATAATTGGATGTGATTTTATTGAAACCCCCATGATCTCTAATTTAGATTTTTTTATTTTTCTCATAAACTTATTATTTTTCCTTAGATATATCCATAGGGTATTTGTTATGCTTATATCATCCTAAACACAATAAATAATCTTTACTACCAACAATACAACGAAAATAAATCAATGATATAAATAAACATTAATTCTCGATTTATAACATACTATACCAAATTATTAATATCATGCATGTAGAGGTTTAGTTTGATTTTATAATTAGATACAACATATATCATGTATATTTGATAAGGAAAATATTTACTAAACAACAACAATGATATTAAAAAAAATTACAGATATTCTAAAACTGCATTAAATTTCATGGAGAAAACAGAAGAGAAATTATGACCGACAAATCATAAAAAGGTAATAAAAATGGACATAAATCATAACATTATGTTAATGAAGAATAAAATGATACCATAAATGATAATGATCATAAGTATGAAAGAAGGGAACAAGGAAATTGAAATATAAGATCCTACTACTAGAATCACATTTAAACATTATTAATCATTAAATCATAAGTATATATAAATTATGACCACAAAGAGGACATAACATGAACTATCCACCATTAAATTAATAATATTTTCATTCTACACTATATCATAATAATGTTTTAAGAACCCGAATCTTCGTTTCAGTTACGCCTTTCCTTTTTCTGAAGTTTTTAAGAAAAATGAAGTTTCTGGAAAATTTTAAAGTACACACCGTGTACTTTCTGAGTACACGCCGTGTACTCTTTTCCCACTCGAATTCGTGTGCTGGCTATGTCCGTGCCACACACATGGTGTCTAGGGGTGAGGTGGAGGCCGATTTTGGTAGAGTACGGAAAAACCTTGTACACGCTGTGTACTCTAAAAGTACACTCCATGTAATTTTCTTTTTTTTTTCACTAAATGCATCAGGGTCGCGCCTGATGGACAGAACACACTCCTTCTCGATGTTCTTCATCCGAGAGTCACCCATATGGCCAAATTTTCCATGAGCCCCCACCTCTCTGTCCATTCTCCGATTCGAGCTCAGTCGATTGTGTTGGAATTGCAGCGGTGAGTTATTCCTTTTTCTTGAGCCCTATTTTCCAAATCCTACTCTTTCTCGTGTTATCGTGGTTTATGTGTTTCAGACGTTTTCTCAGATCTATGATGTTCTAAGGAGAATATGTCGTCGATGTTCATGTATATTGATCTCCTAGGATCCAGGTAGGTGGTTTGTGACTTTTTATAGAAAGTCGATGAGTATTTTGTTCAAATTCCACCAATACCCTTGAACGGGGTATTTTGTGTTCCTGTTTTTCCCTTGTTGTATTGCCTTCGTTTCTTGATTTCTAGAGTAGATGTTTTTCCTATGTTTATAGTAGTTTTTACTGTACTCTGGATGTTTTCCATGACTGTTTTTCTTGTTTAGAATTTTCCAGTGGCCATGCCTAGTTGTAGGATAGTGGAACTGTTGCTTTGTTATACTGTTGAACCTTAGAATGACAGCCAAGTAGTTCTTGAGGATTACATGGATTATACACGCGTGCTGAGCATGTTCATTTTCACACAGGACTGTGAGAACCTAGTGTAGTAGACCATAGGGAGAATGGACGTAAGGGCTTCTCCAGAGTTTATTTTAATGTGATGCAAGACCACAGAGGGAATTGATGATGAGTTCTTACTCAGATAGTCTGTAATTCATCGATGCGGGATACAGGGGGAATGCGACTTTGAGTGCTTCCCCAAAGAGCCTTTAGCATGATACGAGACTACAGGGGGACTTGACGGTGAGTACTTCCTTGGAGAGTCTATTTCTTAACTGGACCAAAGTTGTGATACTGTGTGTGCCTCCTAGAGGGTTGCTAGTACTTGTAGGTTGAACCATAGGGGTTAGGCTGTGAGAGATACCCAGAGGGATACCTATTTTCTTCTTGTTGTTGGTTGATTACTTGTGTACTTTATTTTCTAGAACTGTGGATTGTGACTGCTGTGTATTTTTCTGTTTACTGTTCTTGTACTTTACTTGCCATGTATTCATTGACTGTTAGTCACATATCTTTGGGCGGTTTCCTACTTGGAATTTGTCTAACACCATGTTTGGGCCATGCTTTTGGGCCCAAGAAGACTATGTTGTTTTAGGTATAGATACGGGTAAGCTCCCTTCTACTTCAGGTTCTTGATTGCATTGGAGTTGGAGAGCATGGGACCGAGCTATGGCTTGAGATGATGAGGATTTTACTTTGTTTTTCTTTTTCACTTTGTTTTTCAATTGTACTTCAGCAAGTTGGTTTGTTTACTGCTGTCCATAGACACATGTAACATGGTGCATCATTATCATCCTTTCTATATATTCATTGCTTCTGCTGTTTGGTTTTAGTTGTTGCGTATTGTTTACTGCTTCTGCTGTTTATTGTTGTTTTCCTTACCTTGTATACCTTAATGATTTAGGGAATAGTTTCCCTAATAACTTACCAAGGCCCACGCTGATAGTCGTTAGCCTCTAGTGTTTGGGGAAAATGCGCTTGAGGTCATTTGGCGAACCGAGTATGGGGCACCACTGGAGGGCCTCCAGATTTAGGTCGTTACAAAGTGGTATCAGAGGAGTTCGTTTCTTTTTCTATACTGGTTGGAAACTTTATCCAAGGATAGGATGGATTCGGTACTTGGTATTAATTTGTGCTCGGGAGTAGCTAACTCGTGGACAGGGAAAACCCATACTACCTCATTAATTGCAGTTTGTTAGTTTTGAGATTTTACGGTTTATATGATTTCACCTAGAGAAATTCACATGCTTTGTGTTGTTAATTCCTTGAAGATTGCGGTTCTATTTCTGTCGCTACCTGATGAGATAAGGGTATTCCATCTCATGTATCAAATAGGCACTTGTAGAAATCAAATGCCATGCATTCTTGCCATGCCATCTAGGGTGCATTAGCGATTGCATGCTGTTGTGATAGAATTTGTGTAGATTATGCATGATTTTGTGATAGATGCTTGATAGAACTTGTGATTCCTTGTTAGAGTATTGTTTGTTTCCTACCTTGAATAAATTAATGCCATTTTTTGATTCATGGGGAGTATGGGCCCTCAAGAATCGGAATTTGGCACTTCCTTGACTTTTTTTCTGTGTTTTATGGGTTTTTGTGCAGTTTCTGAGCTACTTCCCATAAAAAACCAGAATACACGATGTGTCATTTTAGGATACACGCCGTGTAGTTGTTAGGCCATGTTTATGACCGTGTGATCATAAACACGATGCTGTGAGAATAATTTCAGGAACACGCCGTTTATGGTAGGTACACGCAGTGTAGTTTAGAGCTGTGTACCCAGTCGTGTCACTAACAACATGGGTCGGGGAAGCTCGAGTAGAACACTCTGTGTTGTAATGGAACACGTCGTGTAGTCCTGTCTAGGTACCCGTCCGTGTCACAAACAACACAGGTCGGCATCACCTTCTCATAGACACGCCGTGTTGTTTTCGGAACATGCAGTGTTGTCTTGATCAGGTATCTGGTCGTGTCACGGACAACACGAGACGATGTCACCTTCACCTATACACATCATGTTTGTTCAGCACACATTGTGTCAGGTTCATCCGTGTAGACGGCCATGTATTGAACAACACGGGCTTCCGAATCCTTGTTTAGTTCACGCCGTGTTTGTTCAGAACACACCATCTAGTATTGGGTTATGTCATACCATGTGGGTTAGCCATGTAAGGAGACTCGGGTATGGGAATAGTTTTCAAGAACATGCAATGTGTTGGGTCAACACACCGTGTAGTTTGAGGTGTTACACGAGCTTTAGGGCAGGGGTATACGCCCATGTCAGTGGCTTAAGAATACATGCCGTGTAGTCTTTATACACGTTGTATAGCCGTGTTTTGTGGACTTGTGTGTTTTCCTTCCCCTATTCCCATTTTTAACTCTTGTGTTTCCTGTCCTTGTTTTTCTTATCTAAGTTGTGATTTTGATCTTTCAGATTTATGCCTCTGAGACATTCTTCAGTTGTACGTCTGTCCTCAGGCAGTGATTAGACTCCAGATATGGCTGATCGGAGACTTCCTACCGATCCTCCAGTTAGGACAGCCTTGGCACCGGCTGTCATAGCAGTTGCAGGTGCTAATGTGCAGTTCAGGGAGGGTTTTATGAGGATGATGCATACATTTCAGGGTGCACTGCCTCCTATCTCGACTATGGTAGACTTTACATGGGTTTTTAGCAGCAGTATCCTCCCACGTTTTCAGTGGAAGGAGGACCTCAGGCTGCAGAGTCATGGCTGGAAGCCATGCTGACTATCTTTGATCATCTAGAGACGCCTCCAGGGAGGCAGGTCAAGCTCTCCACCTACATGATCCGAGACTCCGCCAAGAGGTGGTGGTACGTGATCTCATTGGTGGGTCACCATCAGTTTATGTCTTGGGAGGAGTTCCAGTGCGTGTTTTACGACTACTTCTACCGAGAGACCTTGAGGGACGATCGAGCCCGGGAGTTCATGAGCTTAGGGCAGGGTACTCTTTATATCATGGAGTATTTCTCTCATTTCACCGAGCAGCAGCATTTCACACCCCTCCGAGATGGGAGTGGGGTGTTCTTGGTAAGGATGTTTGAGGATGGTCTCATTCGGGAGATCCGATCGCAGGTGAATATCTTCCAGTTGACTTCCATCAATTTCATCGTCAACCAGGCACTGATTGCGGAGCACAATCTGAGGGACTCTAGAGCTGCGATCCAGGGCGTTTCTTCTTCCAGGGATAGTTTTCCTCCAAATGACAGCAAGAAG
Organism: Viscum album; assembly: GCA_963277665.1. Lineage (NCBI taxonomy): Eukaryota > Viridiplantae > Streptophyta > Magnoliopsida > Santalales > Viscaceae > Viscum > Viscum album. The sequence continues at coordinate 295,151,126 of OY728137.1, read as the reverse complement.
TGCCATACGGAGTCTACGTGCGGTGATTCGAGAAAGTGAGATGCATCGTTAAGCTGCTAGGTGGTATGCTACCAGAGTGGCCAGTCAGGGAACACGAGGCCACAGGGCGAGAGAGACCCCGTGGAGTGCGGATCCTATGACAAGATGGGTCTCCATCAGTGTTTCTTCCAGGTTTTCTCATCAGCAGCTGATGACCGGGGTTCTTCCTGGACTCCTTGTTCAGTAGAAGCACCACCAGTTTCTCAACAGTCGGGGAACTGGAGTTCTTCCGGCTATTCGGGCCAAGGTGGAGGTCGCGACCATGTAATTCAGCCACCAGTCCCTCATCACCAGCAAGGTAGATCATCTCAGAGTGGTCTTCCAGGGGTGCAGGGCCGCGGTGCAGGCCAGTATTTCACCATGTAGCATACCTATTTGGAGCAGGATCCTGAACCTTCTACAGTTCGAGGTACGATTTTAGTAGCCTCAGTTTTATCTTCAGCTATTTTTGATAGTGGTGCTACAAATATCTTTATCTCTATTTCTGTCATGGAGAGCCTTGGGCTCTGCATATTTTCTTCTTCTGACTCTTTGACACTAGACACGCCATTAGGGATGAGGACATCTAGTGTACACCAATGTAGAGAGTTCCCTCTCGAGGTTGCAGAGTATCTTTTCTTATGGGATCTCTATGTCCTAGAGATGACAGGATATGATGTCATCCTCGAGATGGACTGGTTGGTTCATTTCCAGGTAGTCGTGGAATTTTATCACCATAGAGTGAGTTTTGATTCACCATAGGGTGAATCTTTTCTTCATATAGGAGAATGGGACCTTCAGGCGAGTCGAGTAGGACTCGAGCATCATGGGATAGGAAGGGTGGCAGCCGAGATTGATTGTATTTATCTAGATGATCAGGGGACTTCACAGTTGGACATTCCTCCAGTGGTGGATCATTTCAGGGATGTCTTTCCAGAGGATTTTTCTGATTTTCCTCTGGAGCGTGAGGTAGAATTTTCTTTTAGGCTCGTTCCAGGAGCAGCACCGGTGTCCTTTCCTCCATATAGGATGGACACACCTAAGTTGCACGAGCTCAAGAAGCAGTTGGAGGATTCACAGACAAAGGGTTTTATCCAACCCAGTACTTCACCCTGGGGTTCTCCGGTCCTGTTTTAGAAGAAAGAAGATGGTACCATTTGGCATTGTGTGGATTATCGGAAGCTGAACCAGTTGACGGTCAAGAACCGATATCCCATTCCAAGGATCGATGACCTATTTGATCAGCTTCGAGGAGCCCGGGTGTTCTCAAAGATCTACTTGAGGTCCGGTTATCATCAGTTGCATGTTAGACCATCATATATACCTCTGACAGCCTTCAAGAGCATGTATGGTCTATATGAATATACAGTCATGCCATTCTATCTCACGAACGCGCCTGTAGTTTTCATGGCACTGATGAACCGAGTGTTCCACCCTTACTTGGACTCCTTCACCGTGGTCTTCATGGACGACATCTTGGTGTACTCTCACACTCGACACGACCACGACACACATATTGAGATCGTTCTGAGTACACTGAGAGAGCATCATATCTATGTTAAACTCTCAAAGTGCCACTTTTGGATGGATTAGATTCACTTCTTGGGTCATGTCATCTCAGAGGAAAGATTATCTTAGGACCTAGAGAAAGTGAGAGTTGTAGTTTCCTGGGAGCTTCCGAAGAACATTTTTGATGTACGGGGTTTCCTAGGAATGGCTGGATACTGCAGATGATTCATTCAGGACTTTTCATGCCTAGCATCACCTTTAGCAGGTCAGACCAAGAAGGGGGTGAAGTTCTTATGGTCAGATTCTTGTGAGTCGTCCTTTCAGGAGCTGAAGGGAAGATTGACGTCAGCACCGATACTAGTCTTTCCATAGACAGGAAAGCGCTACACTATATATTTTGATGCTTCATGTATCGGGTTGGGCGATGTGCTTATGCAGAGAGATGGAGTCATTGCATATGGGTCTCGGTAGTTGAGTCCACATGAGAGGAACTACCTGACACACGATCTGGAGTTGGAAGCTATTTTTCATGCCTTACGCTATTAGAGAAACTATCATCTTGGAGAGAACTTTTTGGTCTTCACTGACCACAAGAGTCTCAAGTATACATTCACTATGCGTGATCTGAATCTAAGGCAGCGCAGGTGGGTCGAGTATCTTCAGTATTTTGATTTTGAGCATGCCTATATGCCAGAAAAGGGAAACGCAGTGGAAGATGAATTGATGGGAGAACTTAGATTCAGGCAGCTCAGAAGGCTAGCAGTGAGTGGCAACTTATGGCTCTGTTCTCTGAGATGCATCTGTAGGTGCACGAAAGACAGGGACAGACCTTCCTATCTTCTGTAGCTGTTACCTCTACACTATATGATCGGGTATGGATGAGGCAGTTATCAGACTCAGAAGGCTTAGTCCTACGGGAGAGTGTGTCATTAGAGGACCCTGTTCCTGTATGGACAGTGGGCGAGGATGAGACCTTGCGTTTCCAGGGACGCGTATGGGTGCCATTAGACATACATGAGGAGATAATGTAGGATTTTCATTCCTTTGTTTGGGAAGTTCATCCTGGCATCACCAAGATGTATTCGGATCTGTATCGCCAGTACTGGTGGCCAAGTATGAAGAAAGATGTTGTTGGTTTTGTCATGAGATGTTCTACTTGTCAGCAGGTGAAGGCGGAGAATCAGCGACCAGCAGACCTTTTACAGTAGTTACCCTTTCTGTAGTGGAATTGGAACGATGTTGTGATGGGCTTTGTGACTGGTTTTCCGAGGTCCCCTTGAGGAAACGATGTATTTTGGGTTGTCTTCGACAGGATCACGAAGGTTGCACACTTCTTTCCGATCAATGATACCTTCAGTGTCGATGATCTGGGATGACTGTAACTCAGGGAGATCATTCATCTGCATGGAGTTCCACACTCCGTTGTTTCAGATAGGGATGTGTGTTTCACCTCTCGGTTCTAGCAGGGACTTCAGAATGTGTTGTGTACACAGGTACTTTTGAGTACAGCATACCATCCCCATACTGATGTCCAGTCCGAGTGTACGATCCAAGTGCTAGAGGATATGCTAAGAGCTTGCATTATGGACTTTGGCAGTTCTTGGGAGAAGCATATCCCTCGGGTGGAGTTCTCCTACAACAAAACTTTTCTAGAGACTATTCAGATGGAACCTTATGAGGCTCTATACGGTAGGCCATACCGATCACCCTTATGCTGGATGGAGGTAAGAGAGTAAGCTTTGTTGGGACCTCGTCTTGTTCAGGAGACTTCATAGCAGATAGAGTTGATTCGGAAGAGGATGGATACGACACAGTCTTAGAAGAAGTCTTATGCTGATCAGCGGAGATGACCTCTGGAGTTCAAGGCTGGGGATCATGTTTTCTTGCGTGTTGCACTGAGGTTGGGACACAAAAGGATTTGGAGAAAGGGTAATCTTTCACCGCGATAAGCCGTGCCGTTTCAGGTTTTGGAGAGAGTTGGGACGGTTGCCTATCGGTTGCAGCTACCCCAGAGGTACCAGGCCATGAACAACGTCTTCCATGTCTCTCAACTCCGACATTACTTTTCAGACCTGTCTCATGTCTTTCAGCCTGAGGAATTTGAGCTCGATGCAGATCCATCATTTGAGGAGCATCTCATCCGGATTGTCAATCGCAGTACGAAGGTTATTTGTGGGAACTCTGTCCCTCTTGTATTGGTGCTATGGTAACATGGGCGAGTACAGGATGTGACCTGGGAGAGGGAGGTTGATGTACGATTGTAGTGGACGGATCTGTTTGGGGTTTCTTCTTTTACCCCTCACTAGGGAAATTCGGGGATGAATTTCTTTACGGGGGAAGTTTTTAAAAACCAGGATCTTGGTTTCAGGTACGCATTTCCTTTTTTTGAAGTTTTTATGAAAAATGATGTTTCTGGAAAATTTTGAAGTACACTTCATGTACATTCTGAGTACATGTCATGTACTCTTTTCTCGCTCGAAGCCGTGTGATGGCCGTGTCCGGGACACACACACGGTGTGTAGGGTTGACGTGGAGGTCGATTTTGGCAGAGTATGGAAAAACCTAGTACACTCTGTGTACCCTAAAAGCAAATTCCATGTACTTTTTTTCATTAAACGCACCGGGGTCACTCCTGACAGACAAAACACACACCTTCTCCAGGTTCTTCATCTGAGAGTGACCCGTAAGGCCAGATTTTCCCCGAGCCCCCGCCTCTCCGCCCGTTCTCCAATTTTAGCTCAGTCTATTGTGTTGGAATCACAGCGGTGAGTTCTTCCTTCTGCTTGATCCTTGTTTTCCAATTCCTCCACTTTCTTGAGTTATCATGGTTTATGTGTTTCAGACGTTTTCTCGGATCTACGATGTTCTAAGGAGAATCTGTCATTGTTGTTCACGTATATCGATCTCCTAGGATCGAGGTAGGTGGTTTGTTCCTTTCTGTATAAATTTGATGAGTATTTTGTGCAAATTCTACCAATACCATTGAATGGGGTATTGTGTGTTCCTCTTTTTCCCTTGTTGTATTGCATGCGTTTCTTGATTTCTAGAGTAGATTTTTTGCCTGTGTTTATGGTAGTTTTTACTGTACTCTGGATGTTTTCTATGATTGTTTTGCTTGTTTGGTATTTTCCAGTTTCCATGCCCAGCTGTAGGATAGTGGAACTCATTCTTTTTTATGCTGTTGAACCTTATATTGATGGCTAAGTATTTCTTGAGGTTTACTTTGATGATACACGCGCACTTAGCATGTTCATTTTCACATATGACTGTGAGAACCTAGTGTAGTAGACCATAAGGAGAATGGATATAAGTGCTTCTCTAGAGTGTCTTTTAATACAATGCGAGACCACAAGGGGAATTGACGATGACTGATTCCTCAGAGAGTCTGTAGTTCCTCGACGCTTGCCATAGGGGGAATGAGTTGTTTAGTGCTTCCCCAGAGAGCCTTTAGCACGATACGAGACTATAGGGGGAATTGACGGTGAGTTATTCCTCAGAAAGTCTATTTCTTAGCTGAACCAGAGGGGTGAGACTGTGTATGCTTCCTAGAGGGTTTTCAGTACTTGTAGGTTGAACCATAGGGGTTAGGCTATGAGATCGACCTAGAGGGTTACCTGTTTTCTTCTTATTGCTGGTTGTTTACTTGTGTACTTTATATGCTAGAACTATAGACTGTGACTACTATGTATTTTCCTATTTATTGTTCATGTACTTTACTTTCCAAGTATTCATTTACTATTAGGCACTAATCTTTGGGTGGTTTTCTACTGGGACTTTGTCTCACACCCTGTTTGGGCCATGATTTTGGGCCCAAGTAGACTATGTTGTTGCAGGTATTGATAAGGGTAAGCGCCCTTCTACTTAATGTTCTTGATTGCCCTGGAGTTTTAGAGCATGGGGCCGAGTTGTGGATTGTGATGCTGAGGAGTTTACATTGTTTTTCTTTTGCACTTTGATTTTTAGTTGTACTTCAGCACGTTGGGTTTTTTACTTGTTTTCATAGACACAGGTACCATGCTGCATCATTATCATCATTGGTATATATTCATTACTTCTGCTATTTGGTTTTAGTTGTTGTGTATTTTTTACTGCTTCTGCTAATTATTGTTTTTTTCCTTACCTTGTGTACCTTACCGAATGAGGGCATAGTTTCCCCAATAACATACCAAGGCCCTCGCTGCTAGTCGGCAGCCTCTGGCGTTTGGGGAAATGCGCTTGAGGTCATGTGGCGAACCGGGTACATGGAACTAGAGGAGGGACTCTGGATTCAGGTCATTACAAAAGTGCGCATTAGTAATTTTTCAATCTCCCATACAATATATCATATGCTGAATTAACATCACCCAATGAATTTGTATTCTATAATAGAGAAAACAATTAAATCATAATATATACATTCAAATTTTTTCCACTTGAGGAAATGAATACATAAATATATTTAATATATAATATAATTTTTAATTAATAATTTCATTTCTAATACCTTTCATAAGACATGACTAATGGACAAATCATATATATTCTCATTAAAATAGGAAAAAATAACTCATAAATAGTATAATTGAAAAAGAAATTTGACCAATGATCAAATAGTTTCAATGAATAATATTTGTGAGAATGATCAGGTGAATAAATAATTTCTATGATCCTCTTTTGTGAAACATTATTCTATAAGATAAAAATTTAAAAAAGTTTCTAAGGGGATATTATTTCTGATCACTACATAAATTATCAAAGAGCTTTCTCCAAAATAAAAATAATATTTTAATAATCCATTGAAGGTTTAAAAAAATTATTTTTAGTGATGCTTTATATAAGACATGAATGTTGAAATTTCAATTAATATGAGATTAATAAAAGGGGAAATTATAGAGGGAACAAAAAATATGTTTTACCGAATTAGGGTTTAAGAGTTTCAAATTGATGTATATTTTTGGAAAAATATAAAAAATTTGATGTACATCTATAGAATATTTCATCAAAATGGTATAAATATAAATAGAATACATAATTACAGTGTCATGAAGGTGGTATGAATGATCTCTTTAAATATTATCAAATAGCATCATTAAAATCCCAAATAAGATTATAAGATAATAAAATATTAGTTTAAAATGTTTGGAATACTAATATTATTTTTCCAAATAGATAACACATAATGAGGATACTATTAAAAATGGTATCTTAAGTGAGAAGTAAAATAGAGTAAATGAGATGAAAAATTGTTTAAATGGATGAGATTTATTCTTAATGCAGTATCATTTCCAAAATAAATTATAAATGAAAATAATGGGAGGAATAAAGAAAAATTGATCTTTAAAAGTAGATATATGGTATTCTATAATAAATAAAATTTTAAATTCTTTAGTAAACAACATAACTCACGAAATAAGATTACAATATCAATGATTATTATATTTTAGAAATGACACCAATCATAGACCACAAAAAAGTAGAGTGTTAATGGAAGTCACATTTCATAATTTGAAAATTATATATATTATAAAATGTAATGAATAATGTAAACACACAATAAAAATGTCAATTGGGTCATAATTCCAAAGGATTATTAAATTAAGGGTGATTGTGGTAGAACCATTACGACACAAGATATACTAGAAAAAACCACATGAAATGGAGAGCTATGTATAATTATTTTATTGTAAAAATAAACCAATTAATGAATATTAATAACATTATATACAAAGTATTCTATATACACAATATTTATAATAAATTAGGCATATAAAATAACATCATTGTCAAAGAATGAAATATTGATATGAAAATCATACATTATGTCCCAATGTGCTCACCACACCTACATAACATCTTAAATTAATATATTCTCTTAAATATATATATTTTTGAAAAGAATATTTAAATATAATTTAATTTTCCAATGTAAATTTTTATTCCCGATCTATTTATATTTCGCTTTTTTGTATTGATAACATTGGTATTTTTATAACATCATCACACAATTAGATTACCAGATATAGTCAGATTCATTCAAAAATTACCGATTGATCACTATAGTTATGTACGATTATGTAAATTATTATTAAATTAGGAAAATACTTATACATTTTTGATGTTATCCCAAAAAAATATCATAGATAGGTTCCTTATGTGTTAAATTATGTAGATTAAAGTAACTATTACCATTTATTTTTTATTGATTATATATACAAATATATTTTTCATAAAAAATATTATTATTTTACAAAATTTAAATATTAAATTATAATGATATGTTTATGTTAATCTATTATTGGAGGTTTTGGAACAAAAAAACAAATTTTTCTTGGAGAATGTACCTCACACACATGCATGAGTAAAAATTTGTTCTCTAAATGATTTGGGAGGAAATTATAAAAAAAATATTCTAGTATAATAATGAAAATTCTTCATAGAAATGATTTTAGTGTTATCATATAAACTAAAATAGTTGGTATATAAGGGTTTATATAAATTAATGTTCTTGTGATGTTGGATGAAATGTTTTATCACTCAAATTGATGGTCTCCCATTGGACATTAGTTAAGAATCCATATCATGATATTCAAACAATTCAACGTGATAAATTGTAAGGTGATTTTATTAAAGAGATACTAGGTCATTGTTTTAGAAGATCAATTAAATTTTAACTATCAGATAAATTGAATGTAGGATCGCTATTTATATTTCTAAAGAAAAGATCAATTTTTTAAAAACTCAATATTTCCCAAAAATATCACTCAATTATTCAACTAAAAAGTATAAAAATATAGATTTTTTTCAGGAAAATAGAAATTGGTTTTATTCCCATTAGCATCAAATAATAAACATTTTAGGTAAAAAATATATTTTTTTTTAAAAAGGTTGAAACATTATTAAAATTATTTAATCTTAGCACGTTTACTCAACTAATAAAATTGGAAAAATTAATATTAATAGAAAAAATATAACATGTGATTATATAATTAATTTAGCAACATGATTACAAAATTGAAAATTAATTTATATAATTTTTTTTAATTGATAGAGAAAATTATATTACTATTATCACACGTAACACAAAAAATATTTTCATAAAAAATGTCATTCAATGAATAAATTTATTTATATTGTAATATTATCAAATGTTTTTATTTTAAAGACACAAATAGGTTCATAATAAAATAATTAATTTCTATTAGTCCTTAAAATCAAGTCAAAACAGTATTTTAACAAATAATCTAGAAATAGATTATAATAGAAAAAAATTCTATTAAAATAAATTTTTTATTTAAAATTTTAAATCTTTGGATTTATAAATAAACAAAAGTTATAAAAATGAATAATATATTCTTTAAATGTGTATTTGATCAATATAATGTTTTCTACAAAACCCTATTTCATGAATATAATCGAATAATGTAATAATAGTAAACATTATTGACCAAACAGTTTTTTACTATTGCTATAAAATACATTATTTTATTAAAACACTGAAGAGTATTTCATCTATTATTTTCAAATCATGAGTCACGAAATAGAAGTGAATTTATTATATTGAGTTAATATTAGTGATAAAATTTAATTTTAATACACTAAATGACAAATTTATTAACAATATTATTTAAAAAAAATTACAACAGTAAAAATTGTTGAATATGAATTTGTTGACTAAAATAACATTAGTAAAATTATATTTTATATTATAATTAAAAATAATTTCTCATAATAATGGTATAATGAATTTCTAATTCATATTAATATAATAATAACTTTATAAACCTCATTAAATTTATAAAAATAATATTTTCCACTCATAAATAATTTATATATCATTTAGATAAAAAATGAAAATCATATACTAATATATAATTTATGAATCATTATTTAATTTTCATTAATGAAATTAAATTTCATGAATTTTCTACTTTAATAAATAAAAACCCAAAAATCAAATAAAAATAAGTTGTATAGGGAATTAAACATTTATATTTAATATTTAATTTAATCATATATTCAATATAATTAAAGATAATGATATTTTAAATCCATAAATAATCAATATTATTAAGATTATAATTTCAATATATTATAGTTATTTTAAATAAATTAATGTACATTCTAGATAAATATATTCGTAAACATAGTCATGAAATAAGTAAATTTCAATAAAATAATTCATATATATAAAAACATATAAAAAATATATTTAATAATTGAAGTACTCCAATTAAATACTACTATTTAAATTACTAGGACTTAATGATCTAAACATATTATAGATTCAATGTTGTTCAATGATACATGTATGGATATAAACCAATTATATTTTATTTATTTAGTCTAATTTTTTTTAAAAACAATCTCTGGTCAATATTAAGTTATTGGTTGAAAATATGTATATATAGTTTTAACATTAGTACGAATGATGGAGATATTGGGAGATCTGTGTTTATTAATCCTTTCTTCTCACAAGGCATTCTCTATTGGGGAAGAACCACCTCTTAAGCTATGTCTGATAATGAAATTGATATACTATGATGAGTAGTGGCAGCTGCAGATCCTAGGAATTTATTCTTAACCTAGGATACGGTCAAAAAAATGTATGACTTTTCAAATATTTGTGGACAAAAGAGTAATTTTATTGGAATACTAAGTGTTATGTTTGAAATTATCGAGGATTTTATAATCTTTGAAATATATAATATGTTCTAAAATATGTCACACACAACATCAAAAATAAAAAATGAAAACATATTTCTAATATATAGTTAAAAATATATAATAATAATTAAGATGACAAACCAATAATATTTATTTCATTGAGAATGTAAATAATGAATTTTTGTTAATATTTAATAGGTCATATCCAATAAATGTAATTTTATTTATATTATTTATTTTCTTTTTAAAATATAAAATATAAATTTTATAATTTTAATTTGATATAGTTAAAATCATTATTGAGGTCCTCAGATAAATTATTGTAATGTTTTCTGGGATGATTTTTAATTTAGTGGGTTTTAGGGCAATATCCAAAATATTGATTGTTTTAATACCATGTTTTTTATATATTATATACATTTTTAACAAAATTAATTAAAATAATATATGATAATGTTTAATAATGGTTTTTAAAATAATATTTTATAATTATAAGACCATGGTCCACAATTTGATAATTTATGTAGATTTTTAAATAGAGACCATTTTTTGATTGTATAGTTTAATTATTTATAACACGAAACAATTGAAATTTATACTTTTGATATTATACAATAAATACTCTATAAATGAAAATAGTATATTAAATTAATTGAAAAAATGGATCAAATAATCATATCTGAATCATATATTATTTTTCTAAAAAGTAAACATTTATAAAAAATGGTATTTTTACAATACATGCGCTTATTTTAAATTAAATATTACTTTTATATAGAATTTTAAATTCATAAATTGTATAATATATTTAAGATAATAATTTTTATATTTTTTATAAGAAAAATAATATTTTTTAGAAAATTAAGATTATTATTATTAATTTTAATTACCTCAATAATAGTAAACCAATTATTTGAAAATTGTTCGATTAAATTGGTAATTTTAGGTTGATGTGTGTGTATCAATGGTTGTATGTGATCCCCTGTTATAAGAAATAAAAAGTTTTCTTTTGGAATATCCTTTTAAATTATAATAATTTCATGAAACTATTCCACATTCAATGGAATCATTGATTTTAGAAATGGAATTTTGGGGCATATTTATTTCTATGATGGCTAAAAAACTACATACTATCTATTTTTCAACATGTATCAAGTGTTCCTACACTTCTTTATAATAGGAAACATGATTTTTTCAATGTGATATTTTATTTTTTATGAAATTATAATTTCTAATATTCTCTTATTTAGGTGTGATTCAAATAACCTTATATTTAGTACAATAAAATTAAAATTTTATGTTTTATATTTTTTTCCTTAAATTAAAAAAATATATAAATATTGTTTTAGTTGAAATTTGACATTTTGACTATTAATAATTGTTACACATTTTCCTTAAATCTTTATTGGATGAATAAAAAGTTTTTTATGAATCACTATTTCATGATTATAATCGAATAATGTAATAAAAATAATCATTTTCAACCAATTTTTTTAGAATTATTCTATAAATAAATAATTTTTATAAATACTAAAAATTAATTAATCTATAATTTCAATTGATGAGTCAAAAAATGGAATTGATATTATTATATAGACTTAATATAATTGATAAGAGTTAATTATTAAAAAATAAATGTAAAATATATTAAAATTAATATTTTTAAGAAATATAACCACAGTAAAAAAAATTTGAATATGAATTTTCTAACTAGAAAAATTTGTAAAATAATATTGTTTCTCGTAATTATAACAAATTTCTTATTAAAAAAGTATAATGAATTACTAATTTATACTAATATTTTAATTACTTCATAAAAGTCATCAAATTTATAAAAATGTTATTTTTCACTCATAAATAAGTTATATATCATTTAGATAAAAAATGATAATCATAAACTAATATATAACTTATGAATCATAAATTAATTTAAATTAATAAAATTAAATTTCATGAATTTTCTATTTTAATAAATAAAAAATCTCGAAATAATATAAAAATAAGTTTTATAGGGAAATAAGGTTTTAAAGTTAATAGTTAATTTAATATTACTTTTTAAAAAAATTTAAATAAAAATATTTTAAATTAATAAATATTATATTTTATTGATAGTAAAATTTAAATTGTTTATAGATATTTTCCATAAATTAAATGTATTTCCCAGATAAATATATTCTTAAACAAAGTAATGAAATAAGTACAATTCAATATAATAATTCCTATATATAAAAACATATATAAAAATATATTTATTAATTAAGATACTCCAATTCACTCCAACTAATTAAATAACTATTACTTAATGATCTAAAAATACCATAGATTTAATGTTTATCAATGTTCATATATGGATAAAAATCAATTATATTTGATTTATTTAGTCCAAATAATTTATTAAAATAATCGATTATTATCAAGGGGTTGGTTGAAAATATGTATATATTGGTTTGACATTAGTATGAATGATGGAGATATTGAGAGATACATGTTTATTAATAATTTCTTATCATGTGGTGTTCTTTATTGGGAAATACCAACCTCTTATACTATGTCTAATAATGAAATTGATATTCTATGATGAGTAGTGGCAATTGTCGATCCTAGGGATTTAGGCCTTACCTCAAATAAGGTCAAATAAATTATGACATTTCTAATATTTAAGAACATAATAGTGATTTTATGAGGACACCAAATGTTATGTTTGTAATAACCTCATATTTTATATTCTTTGAAATATATAATATGTTGTAAAATATTCAACAAAGAACACCCAAATAAAAAACAATAACATATTCATAATAAATTTTTAAGAAATCTACAATAAAAATTAAGATGACTCACAAATAATTGATACTTATTTTAGAATTTAAATAATTAATTTATGTTAATATTTAATAGGTTATATTCAATAAATTCAATTTTATTTATATTATTTATTTTTTTCTGAAATATAAAATGGAAAATTTTATAATTTTAATTTGATAAAGATAAAATCATTATTGAATTTCTCAAAAAAAATATTATGATGTTTTCAATGAGTATTCATAAATTAGGGGGTTTTGGGTCAATATCCCAAATATTGAAATTTCTAATACAATGATTGTTATATATTATAATAAATTTTTTTATAATTTAATACAAAATAATATATGATAATGTATAATAATGGTTTTGAAAATAATATTTTATAATTACAAGACCAGGATCAACATTTTGATAATTTAAATAGACTTTTAAATGGAGGCCACTTTTTGATTGTATAGGTAAATTAATTATAAAATGAAACAATTAAGATTTTTATTTTTGATATTATACAACAAATACTATATAAATGATAATATTATTATAAATTAATTGAAAAAAATAAATCAAATAAACCTATCTGAATCATAATTTATTTTTCTTAAAGTAACCCTTTACAAAATATGGTATGTTTACATTAGATGCGATTATAATAAATTTGATATAACTTATATATATAGTTTTAAATTGATAAAATTTGTAAAATTATTAAGATAATGATGTTTATATTGTTTTATAACACAAATAATTTTTTTAGAAAATAATGATTATAAATATTAATTTTAATTATATCACTAATAGTAAACCAATTATTTGAATATTATTGTATTACTAATAATGAGGATTTGATATCAAATATACTAAATTTAAATAAATTATATAATTAATAATTTTATTTCTTTTAAATAAATGAGTTATTAAAAAAATTGTTATTTAATTATTAGTAAATGATAAATATGTGTAAGAATCTATAATAGTCAAAATGTCAATTTTCAACTAAAACAACATTTCAACATATATTTTTTTTAAAAGATAAAAATTTAATACATAAATTTTTAATTTTTTTAAACTAAATATATTGTTTGTTGAATATCAGTTATTATCATTTCATAAAAAATAGAATATCACATTGAGAAAACATATTTCCTATTATAGATAATATATGAATCATTAAAACATGTTTTTAAAAAATTAATATATACTTTTTTAGCCATAATAAACATAATAATACCGCAAAATCCAATAATTAAAATCAATGGTTCCATTGAATGCTTAATCGTGTCATGACAGTATTATAATATAAAAGGATTTTTCAAAAGTAAAATTTTTATTTCTTATAACACGAGATCACTTATAAACATTGAAACACACACATAAACATAAAATTACATATTCAATATATTCCTATTTACTCTTCCCAATACACTGTCGAATAAAAATATTCCACTAGACGTAGATATTTATCATAATCCCTTCAATTTCATTGAAATATCAAAGGAAAAATCTAGTCTTCATTGTATGAAATAACTTATTCCCATGTTTTTCATATCAATATTACTCAAAAAATAATATTATCAAAAAATATATAATTACCTCAGTAAAGTAATTATTATAATATATTGTTGTATTTTTGTTAAATATATTTTTTATTACATTCAATCCACATATAAAAATATACCATAAACTGTTAGGACTGTGAACAGATAACCACCTCCATGATTGAATGTTTGTTTTCATTTTATAATAGTGTATATTTTTAAAAAAAATATATAATCCAGATCACCATCATATAGAAAATAGATAGGTTCATTATTCATTTTCCATTATGAAATTACCATTAAGAGATACCTCTTAAAAAATACACACCAATCAAGTAAAAGAGATTTTATGTTTGCATCCCTATAATATCGAATCTGAATGATGCCATATAATTCTATTAAGGATCACAGTAGGACAATGAAAAGTGATATTATTATAGTATAATTTGAAAAAATAAATTTCTATATAGTTGTTTAAATATTATATTAATTATTTAACATATTATTAATTAATTTTTTTCATTCTGCAAAATTATAAAATAAGATGTTATCAATTATGTTTTACCATAAAATATAAATAAGGCATTTTTTATTAAACAAATAAATAAAATATATTTATTATATAGACATAAAGTGTATATCAATAATTATATTTGTATCAAATTACAGAAAATGAAACCAACAGTTTTGAACATGCACAAAACAGCAATGGTAATCAACAATTGATAGTCATGCTACACTATAACTAATTAATATAAACATGAATAAAATTCATAATGTGGACTATATATGGGAAATATTTATATAATATTAATAAATAGTATATTATTTTATCAATTTTTCTATAATAAAATGATATATAGTGATTTTATAGAAAACCCAAAAATGAAATGGTTGTTCATAACTTATAATACAACCATGAGGTTATAATTCTTATTATTCAACCCATTTGTTAAATATAGAATTATTTTATAAAATTGTTGTTTAATTTTATTATACAAAAATTTACATTTTTAAAATTAATTTCAACGAATTACCTTCCAAATAATAATTACATAAAGGATTATTACATATAAATGGTTTATTTTCCTAAAAAGTGAATCCTCTTAGACATAATTAAGTTCTACGCTGTGTATCTTTTCTCGCTGGGTAAATAGATATATATTGTAATTTTTTAAAATTATAATATTATATTTCTTGATATAAAATTCATATTAAATTCTATATCTCATGTGGTGTATTTATTAAAATTTTATAATAGTTTTAAGGATTTTAGTGATTCAAATTGTTTCCATGGGAGATAATAACATTTCATAGAATAAAATAACTCATGGTTAGTGAATAGTACAAACTAATAATGTTATGATCTTCTGCCTCCTACCATTATTGAAAAAATCATTTGACATAAAATTATAATTAACATTATTTTCTATATTTTAATTATTTTTTAAGGAATAATTCTCATTTCATTTAATTGATTTTTCATCCCTATGCATGTTTTTAGTTAGCACCAATTTTATCCTTTACCTTGTCAACAAACGTATTATTTTAATATCCAATGATCATTTTTATCACCTTTATTTTCTAAAAAAAGTTTCATAATATTTTTATTTAATTTGGATTTCAATAATATTATATCAAGTTATCCATGATTATTTTCAATCTTATGAAAATAATATTTTTTCCACTAGAAAAATTATTTTTATTAAAATAATATGTTTTTAGTATATTTATTATTACAAATGTTTTTTAAATAAAAACATATCAATTTATTTCCACATACCTTTTTAAAATGTGAATTCTATTTTAAATTCCTCATTATTATAATTTTTTGAAAAAAAATTAAATTTTCAATGTATTTTTCCATCCATATTTTGAAATCCTAATTTTCATTTTTATGTGTTATTTATTAATGATACTATATAAAAAAAATAGTTGCATTGTTAATTTCAAAAAAAAATTGAAAATATTATGACCTTTTAAACTAATTATTTTTAAATATTCTTTTTTAAAGATAATGATTTTATTTATTTTTTAATTCTAATTTTTTAAAAACATTATAATGTTTTTAAAAATTCTATTATAAATGAAATTTTTTATAGGAAATATTATTCAATTTTGGTCAACATTATATTTTGAAATAAATTATACCCTTTTCATTTTCCATTATTATTTATTGTTTTAAAAATTATATGATTTCATTATATATTTACATCATTTTATTGTGAACATTTATAATTTTTATAGTTCTATAACTAAATTTAATTTTTAATGTTAATTTATCCAATGTATATTCACTAACCTTTGAGAAAAAATAAATTTTCTCATATTTCATTTATTAAATATAATTTTTTTAAAGTTAAAAAATTATTTTAAAATCCTAACATTTTTAATTCATATTTTTTTCATGTGTTCATTATTAAATATTTTTTATATGTTATTATAATAAATAGACATTAACCATTATTTTTTTAAAACTATATTTTTTTAATGATTATTTTATTAAATGTAATGTAACATGTATTAGTCTCGATTATACTTTCTGAAGACAAATATGATTTTAATGATATTTAATTTTGAAATATGGTTTCAAAAATTATTTTCAACCCCCACCAAAAATGGTTTTTTAAACTATATTGTACTTCAATGTATTAAATATTTTTTTGAAATAAAATCTAATATTTTTACCACCCATGTATTAGTTTTCATGAATTTATGTATTAATAATCCTTAATTTATTATGATGATATTATTTTGTTTAAAAAATAAGATTTTTTATTTTCATCCATTTCATAAAATCATGAAGTAGGATGTTTTTTAAT
Source organism: Viscum album (assembly GCA_963277665.1). Lineage (NCBI taxonomy): Eukaryota > Viridiplantae > Streptophyta > Magnoliopsida > Santalales > Viscaceae > Viscum > Viscum album. The sequence goes on along the minus strand of OY728137.1, from coordinate 295,133,794 downwards.
CATTTATGAAACCCATTCACTATTGATGTTTTTATTAAGATATGAATATGATTTATTTTCTTAAATGGAATAAATCTTTATAGATGTTGATGATAAAGGACAATTATCTCACTACAATTAGTTTTTTATGTATTTATATGTCATTTGAATAAGATTTAAAGAGTTATAATATAGTTACTCCATAAATACATGGGAATTTTGATTGTACATAATAAAAATCATTAATGTTTCGTTTGATCACAATATAACAGATTTTCATTTTTTAAAATGAATATTGGTATTTTATCTTCACAATTTGAATCATGTTAAATTTTTTTCTCAATATGAATCTTGGAAACAATATTCCATTTCTTGAAAGAAAACTTTTAAAAAGTATTTTCAATATTACTTTAGTTGATGGGATGAATTATGATTAATGTTTCAGTATGAAACTCTGAGTATTAGAAAACCAAAATTTACTATTTCATAATGTGGAATGATGATCTATATGTAGCTTTCTTATTCTGGTGTCCATATGAGGCTTCTAGTAAGTTTTGAGGGAGCATTATTCAATTTTTCATATGCGAAGAGCTTGGTGTTAATTTTATATATAATATTTTGTGACCACATGTTGCACAATATTTATTTAGTTTAGTTTAAACTGTTCATGGTCATTTCATGGTTTATGTTAAACCATGTGGTCTAAAAGAGATACCTTATGTATTGGTGGGTTTTGAGACACATTATATTGTTTTTTCATAGTTTCAGACAAAAATGTTGAAATTACTGGATATGGGTCATGTGAAACCTCTCATTATTGGAACAAATTTATAAACAATTTTGGCCAAAAAGATTGGGTGGTGTTTGTATTGAAAGTAATGAAAATGTTCTTGGTGAAAGGTTTGTAAGACCATTCTTGCATATATGTTAGTTTAAAAATGTCATTAGATTTTCGATTTAAAAAAATTACTAGATTATAAATTAGGTGTTTCCAACACATTTTCTTCCATTATTATTCTGTAGACCGTAAGGGTATCTTCCAATTTTTTCCTTCCATAATCCCTTATATTTGGTGACTTTTAGGTCAGATTAATAAATTCTAATACATTTTATTATCTTCCCACTTTTATTTATCATATTCCTTGGTTTTGGATAATTTTAGATATCTCAGTTATAGATTTGGCTTAGAATCCACAAAATCATTACTAAATAATCCAATGATATTGTGTCATTTTGATTGATGAAAAAATTAGGTATATTGAGTTGATATCCAAAAATTACTTCTAGGTTTATTTATTTTTATATGGAAAATAGTTTTTCAAATATTTTAGGGAATTAATTAAATTAATCATAGTAAACATGTAGTCTCTTAAAATTTCTCTAGTATTTTTTGAGTATTACTTATAGATAGTAGGTTGTGTTTTATTAGAATTTTGATAAATGTAGATAACCTTGTGGAATTTTTTAGATTTCGTTTAGTTGAGATTTATATAATTAATAAATTATAATAGTTATAATTAACATATAATTGTTTATTGGTGTGAGGATAAATCTATAGTGGTTGAGATGATTATTTTTTGACATAGGGGAGTTTATATGAGTCTTGGGTTTTCCTAGGAAAAGCTTTTAGGAAATGAATTCTTTTTATAATAATGTTATCAAGAAGTAGGCATTATAATACCCTTTTCCATATTCTTGATGATATATTTTTCATATATATGAAGTATTTATATTAGTTCTACTATGATGTCAGTTTTTTACCTTGGTTAAGAACATATTTGGTGTCCTAGGTTGAAAATATTTACCTTCTATTTTTTCTCTAAATATATGTTGGTTTTTATCAAACTATACCAACGTCCACAAACAGGGTGTAGGGATTCTTGAAAAAAGTAAGGTGGTGGTTTAGAGAAATAAATCGTTTGGATATGAATATTTTATATTTTGGATATTGGATTAAAATGATAAAAAGGTAATCTGATAAATAATATTATTTGGGAAAAAATGTATTTTAATATGTAGGGAGATGAATTTGATTGTTTTTTTGATAATATTTTATCAATAATTCATTTTTATTTTTAAATTGTTTTAATAATGATTGATGGATTTTAAAATGAGGTCAAATTTAAATAAATGGAAAATAAGTACTTGATTTTTAAGAAAGGATTTTTTGACCTAAATTTCATAAAAAGGTGTGTTTAAAATGAATTTAAAATGATGGTTTTAAATCAAATTAACGATTACCCATTGGTGGATACCCAGAATCACTCATTTATACGTTATTGAGTGATATGAGGGATTTTCTATTTTATTAGTACAAGAAAAATAAATACCCATGTTTTAGGGTTGGATTATAAATATTATTTAATATCGATGAGTTGTATATATCATTAACAATAGTGTTGAATGAAAATTTATTTTTATATGTGAAAATTAAAGAGAATTATAAGCCATGTTTTAGTGTAAAAATCACATCTGAACAATGGTATATGATAATGGTTTTAGATTATTTGTTTTATATTTTTTAATAATCTAAATGGTTATGTTTTTTCACCTTGATATTATAGTCAATAAACATATAGGAACCAAGAATTTCCACTTTATTAAATGTATTTTTTTATTAATAATGTATGGTTTCATCTAATATTGTGCATGAAAATAGATTTTATGGTTCAGTTTAAACGATTAAATGTTTTTGAAGGGGTTTATTGATGAGAATGTGGTTATAGAACTCACAGTTTGTAGTAACCCTTTATTTATTATTTTTTTGTATAATAATTATATGGGTGATGTTTGGGAGAGTTTGGAGAAATATTTGTATGTTTTTTGGTATTTTCTATAGGTTCATGGGTTGTTCAAGGTTTTTTGAAACTGTGAAACACTTTCAAGAAACTATGAACAGTGATACAAGGGAGAATGGGAAAGCACATGGGCTACAAACCATTTTCCAATTTATGTGGATGCCCAGGAGAAACTGTGAAGTGTTTTGAGTTTGTCAGATAATTAGTTTTTATAATGATTATGCGTGGTTTGGTATGGTCTGGAAAAACCATATGTGGTTCATTTTTAAAACATGGACAAATGAATAGTTATCACATAGTTTTACATACTGTGTGACTAAACCATGCGTTGAAAAAAACTACCTCATTAAAAGGGTATATCACTCATTTTTTCAATTAAAACACATTTTATTACATCTATGAAGCCATGAATTGGTATATTTATTTTCCAAATGTCATGCAACATTTTCTTAACAATATTTGGGAGATCCAAAGACATCCTATGGTATTTTGAAGATGGATTCTCTTAGTAAGTCAAAATTCTTGATATTCTCTTATATCTACTTGGTTATCTCCTTCAGTTTTTTAGATGTATGATTTTTTTCAGTCGATCTAAGGTTATGGATACGAAATATTTTTATATTTGGTCTTTTTTATTGATAATGGAATTTATCCAATGAAGATTTTTGAATATTTAGACTGTTTTCTGAATGTTCTATTAGATTTTCTTCATTTTCCCCAAAACACTCGATATATTGGGATTCACTCATGACTCTATTAGTTTAGGACATGATGTCATAGTCTTAAATAGATTTATTAAAATTATATTTATTGTATATTTTTTATGAAAAAATTTTAAAATCTTATTATGTGATGGTTTGTGTAAATTGTGGAATTCAGTGTTGTGGGAAAGTGTTTTTGGAAATGTGATTTTGATACCATGATTTTAAAATAATTTATGGTACTTATACATGGATAAAATGGTTTTCAATAAAAATAGTTGTTTTTTATTGATTGGTTTTGACACACCTATATTTTTCATGAGTTGTCATGGTTTTTGGGTTCATGTTCATGTGCATTATGATGGATAAGGGTGTTAAGTACACCCATAAAAAAAGTTTGTAAATATATGGGTGTGAATTGCCCTGGTAAATTTGTCCCACTTTGTGTGATCTTTGTGTTTATATAACTAACCACTCATGGGTATATGAATATCAATGGGTAACATAGATGGATGGATGTATGGTTGTGTAGAAAGGAACTGGTTATCCCTGAATATAATGTTAAATGATTTAAAGAATTGTTTTTATGTTTTTTCCACAAAAAAGTTTTTACATCGTGTTGTGATTATATTTTGATATAATCTATTTAGATATTGTTTTTTATATGTTGTTTATATAAATTTTTCTAACATTTTTTATCCTAGAGGGGGGATTTGGGATGTATTTGGGAAAAATCTAATGAATATGAATACACACCCATATATTGTCACATTGGTTCTTTTTCAGATATAATCTATCAAGATATATAAAAATGTAAAGTATCATACATCTTTTTAAATACATCATGATATCATGTATGTTTGATTTAGTTGGAGGTGGAGCATAGGAACCTTGGTGTCAAATGGGGTCTTTGAGTTATGAATGTTTTCCTTCCACTATATTGATGATGTTAGATTGTCTTCCTCTATGGTACTCCTTGGTTTGTTTTGATATAGATGAAATTCTTGAGATTTATTTAATTTTTATCATGCATCATGAAGTGTTTTATATTTTGTTAGGGATTGTTTTTTGGTTGTTTATCCTCAAAAGAAAAATCACCAACAAAATTATTAATGAATCCCTGAGTACTTATTGACAGCCCAAAGAATCATGGGGATATTGCTTTAGGTCTAGTAACACTACAATACCTTGTCAATCAAATGAGAAGTGGGGAGGTGTTGGAAATGGTATCCATTTTGTTCGATCTGAATGTTTGATTGAGAGAAGTGGTATCATCATGGTACTATCTTTGTGGAAAAATTAGTCATCTATTTTGTCGATCATGGAATTGAATTTCATTCTTGAATATTTCATGATTTGGTATTATATAATGGATTATGATTGTCAGAACATGGATTGTAGAGTAAAAAATATGTCACAAACCTTTTATGATAAAAAATCATGTTACGAGGTAGTTTGGAACATAAGTGTTTTCGAGACACTTATAGTATTGGAATCAAATTTTCATGGGTTTATACAATGATAAATGCATGACATACATTAGAGGATTTACATCCCACTAGAAGTGAATGTGTCAATATATGTAATGATTTATAATTGTGCACAAAACTGTTGATTTTGGAATAATGTGAAGATGTTTTCAAATGAATGATTTTGAAAAGTGAATAGTTGTGGTATTTTGAAAATGGATTGATATTCATATAAAATATCAATGTTTTCAAAAATTGATTAACATGGTTAATGTTTTGTTTTTAATGAAATGTTTTAACAGTTGATGTGATTGAATTTGAAATTCTATGCCTTCAGATGCCTGATAATGAGACATATCTCATCTTTTGTTTTGAAATAAAATGGCACTCTCTAGGCATTATAGGAACCAACTAGAGAAAACTGGTGAGAACATGGTTTCAGAGGATCTACATGTGAATTATTAACTGTTTTGAAGAATTTTCCAAGTGTTTCTGGTGTAAACATAGGGAAACAGAGTGATGATGTGAGAAAAGGTTATCATTCTTTCTAGTTGTAGAATAAGAATACATCCATATTTTCGGGTGATTCTAAACAAAAAAAATGAATGGTGTGTATTAAAAGGATAAATCATATCTTCTATTTCATCGGCACACTAGTGGAGATGATAGTACAGTTGGCGACAAAAATGGTATAGGATCATTCAATATAGTGGTGGGACCTACTACTGCAAGATAAATTGGATCATGTCCTTAGTTAGCATTATTTTGAAAAAATTTCAAAAAACAAATCTATCCTCAAACATTCAAAATTAAGTGAAAAAATAAAATTTTTTCATACTAAATGAGGAAAATTTCATTAACACTAAGTATTCAAGAAAAATCATTAATTTAGTGTTCTTTTCACTAAAGGCGACCGCTAGTTTGTTCTTTAAGGGAAATATCATTGAATTGGGGTTGAGAAAGGAGAATCACTTGTTGATTAATTTTCTCTTCATTATATATAGAGATGTTAAATAGAGTGATGATGGATGAAATGTTTAACTCTAGAGCTATGGGTGGTTGAATTAGGTTGATACCCATGTGAAACGGTGAAAACACTAACACTGGGACTAAACATGGACAGATATATCAATGATTTGAGACAGAATCAGAATCATATGGCTACACCACTGAACCTTCTTCCATCACCCAATAAAAAATTAAAATGTTTTAATGTTGACTGCTTGACCACATAATGTGAGATAGTATGACACAATTATGAGCATTCCACAACTGCAACCAGATGGGGAATATTCTGAAATATTGTCACAGTGCTCTATGTTCAGGTGCTTGGGACATATCTCATGTGTTTTATATATTTTATTATTTGATTGGGTGAGGGAAGAATAATCAATATCATCAATCGAACATATACAAGAATTCCCATTCAAGGAATACCATGAATTATCTCTTAGGGAAATCTTAGTATGGCAAAAAAAATCAATGTGTAATGAAGAAGCAATTATATGGAGGTGATAAGGTGATTGTTTTTTATTGTGTTTCACCATCTACATTGAGATATATGATTATTTTTAATTATACCCTTATGAATGTGATTATTTATATTGGTGCATCACATTCCATTATTTCTTATCGTAATATTGATTTTCTATGTTTAAAACATAAGATGATGGCCTCTTTGATTAAAATTCCATCTCCACATGGAAAAACAGAATGTTGAGACTTTCTGTGTAGACCATATTCAATATCTATTGATTGAGCTATGCTGAAATAAGATTTTTGTTACTAGAGATAAAATTCTATGATGTAATCCTGGGTATGTATTTGATGATAATGTTGAAGGATCACATCAACATTTATAGCAGAAAAATTAATTTTGAGAATGAGAATAATTTCAAACATATAATTAGATGTAAAATTAATGTCAATGTAGGTGTAATGGGATTTTTTGAAACAATAGTGGGAATGAAATTTAACCTGTTTTTGGAATTAACGTTGATATTTTTAAAATATATCAAGATTAATAGTTTTCTAATAATCATGGATAAAATTTTTAATATTTTTCACCAAATATTCTCTTCATTACTACAGTTAAGGATATGGATTTTACAATTGATCACATTCTGAATAATAGTCCTATATCTATTACATATTATAGGATGTCACTGACTGAGTTATGGGTTATTCTAATGTATTTCAAATGATTTTGAAAGAAAAGGATTAATTCATTCTAGAACATCTATGCTGAAATTGCTAATCTTGTTCATGACGAAAAGTGACAGAACTTTACGGAGGTCTATGGATTATCATAAGAATAACCGATATATGATAAAAAAACATGTATCAACATCCATGAATGCATGACATATTCAACCAATAAATGAGAGCTTAGTGGTTCTCCCAAATTTACTTGCGATAAGGATATAATAAATTGTTAGATCATAAGGAGGATATTTTGATGAAATAGGTCAAAATATGATATATCCATTAGGAATGTGTGGTAATTACTTTAAATATTGAAAATGAACTTGAAGTATTTATAGGATTGACGAATCAAATATTTCAGTGATACTGGGATTGTTTTTTTGTGGTATTTATGGAAAACATGTTGGGGGTATTCATGTACTAGGAAAGAGAATGAAAAACACTAGGAAAACGTCTTTGGGATCTTGAGAGACCATATTTTATTCCAAATTATCAAAGTAATTTTTTTTGATACAATAGGTATTCATTATTTCACATTTGTTTTCTAAAAGTGGTGTTTTAGTGGATCCAGATAACACAATTTATTTGTATCTTGGAAATCATTGAAGAATGTCTTTGAGATATGAATATAACTTGGTCTAGTTGGTTATTCCGATAGATTGTCCAAGAATTTCCATGACTACTTATGCATATGATAGCATTGAATAAAAATAATTATCTATTCCAATGGGATAAGGAATGCCGTAAATCCTTACCAAAGCTAATGTTTCACCATATAACTCTAATGATATTAATTTTTCCATAATCATAAAATGTCTATATGGTGTCTTGTGGTACTTTAGGATTTGGATTAGGGTGTGTTCTGATAAAAATAGACCACTTTGTCACTAATTTCATGAGCCAGTTGTTGTTTTATGGGAAGAACTACCAAACACATTTTTTCTATTTAGCTACAACCATTCAGGATTTAAAAACATTGAATAATTATCTATTTGGTGAGAAATTTACTATTTTTATAGATCCTATGAGATTTAATCATATTTTTCTCAAAATGTGATTTTAATACCAGGAAAATAATAAATATGGAAGAACTCATATTATTTCAATTTTAAATAATGTATAAAAGGGCTAAACAATATTTTATGGGCGATTCATTAAGAATAATGTTAGACACATAGCTGTAAAAAGAGACATCAGATGAATGAAATCCGATATCAAAACTAGAAAACTAGCATGTTGAATGTCATGAATAAGGTGATGTTGTATTTTTTCTTCAGTTGTTGTGGTTCCTGATTTGGTATACATGTTAATAGAGGATCATACATCAGATGAATAACATTTTGTAATGAGTTTAAAAATCAATGATTTGGAGACTATTTAGGGCTGGAGGTTTGATGAGAATTTAGTGTTTTGGATCAAAAATCAGATTGTTGTATATATGTCTTTTCTAGAGATAAATTTTAATTCTAACAATATTAAATTTGGGTATTCCATATTTTGATATAGAATATTTTTAAGGATTTGATGGAGCGGTATTGGTGGATTATCATAAAAGGATGTTTATATAGATTGTTTAAATATGCATGAATTTTCTTCATGTTATGGCAGAACATCTGTGACTAGTAGGTATGTAATAGTACTTATTTTGGTTTATAAATGGGAATATATAGCTATTGATTTTTTCACAGTAATTCCTAGAATGGATCAGAAAAATGATTCCACATGTGTAGTAGTGTATCATCTATTAAAGTTGACCCATTTTATCTATATTCATGAGGCTAATATGGGGGAGGATCTCTCTAATATCTATATTTGAGAAGTGGTAAATAGACATGGAATACATGTTACAATAATAGTAAAAATAAATCCAAGATTAACAGATCTTTTATAAAAATCCTCATAGAAATCCCATGGGAATTAGTTTCCAATGAGTAAAAAAAATCATCCTAGCCAGACTGCCAATCCAAATTTAAAATATAGACATTATAAGAAATATTTTAGGCTTCTTTAATAGATTTTGATGGCTCCTAGGAAAAGAACATACCCTTGGTGGAGTTATCATATAAAAACAACTATCATACCTTGATATAGATGGATATTTTTGAATCATTGTATGGGTGTCCTATAATTCATTATATTATTGGGTGGGAATAGGTGAGATGTCATACTTTGGGTTGAACCTTGTTCACGAATCAAAGGATATGATTCATTTGATCTGGAAATAGAAGAAAACATTTTAGAGTCTACAGAAATCATATGGGGATCCTCATCGATGACTTTTTCTTTTGTAGTGAGTGGTCACATATTCCTAAGTTCTTATCCAATTTTTGGACATGGAATTTCTGGGATAAAAAGAAATATTTATCCTCAATTTATGTTTCCCTTTAATGTAATAGAACCAGTTATAGAGGTGGATAATCAGATGGAATTTCCACCACATTTTAGGGATGTTCATAATGTGTTACACATATCTCGGATGAAAATGTATCAGCCTGATCCTAACCATTTGATTAGATGATATCACATTGACCTATATGTGGATGATTCCTTAGTATATCTCCTGATATAGATTTTAGATAAGAATGATAAAGTCTTAAATGAAAAACAATCATTCTAGTGAGGGTTTTTTTTCATCATGGACTGATTTAAAAAGATACATGGGATCACGAGAAGGAAATTAAACATAAATACAAATAAATAACCCAGTGTAATGTTGGATTTCTACATTTCATGGAGGGTAATTCCAATGGTGGGGAGAATGTAACACCATTATTTTCTTGTATGTAACCATTTCTTTATTCTTATTATATATATATAATTTTTGTGGGTGTTGTTTGGGAGTGTTTTGGGAGATTATGGAGAGTTATATGGGATTTTATATAGAAACATAGGTGGTGTATAGTTTTTAAAAATAGTGAATCACGTGAAAGAAACTATACACAGTTATAAAGGGATGAAAGGGCTAGCACGTAGGCTACACATGGTTTTTCCAAATCATACGGAGGCTTAAGAGAAACCATGTTATGTTGTGAATTTGTTGGATAGTGATATTTTGAATGGTTGGATCAAGTCATGGTAATCATGTGAGAAAAAAATGATATTCCCACCCTTAAGGTGATGGATGATGCATGGTTAGAACATGGTTTTCCTAGTGGTGTGACTAAATCATGCATAGTAAAGAAATACCTCTTTGAAAAGTGGATCTAACTCGGTTCTCTCTTTTAATCACTCATTATCCCTTTTATGCAGCCTAAAATGGTATTTCTCAAGCCCAATGGTCATTGAAATTTCTCTCAACAATTGAAGGTAAATCTAAAATCTTCCCATGCCGATTTAAATCTGGATTCTCATAGTAAGTCATCGTTCTTGAGGTTCTCTTATATCTAATTATCTCTAAATCTCATTTTCAGGGATCTATTACCAATGTTGGTAGATTTGAGTTTTTTTATTTCAAATATATTTAAATTTTCCCTTTTTCATGATAGGTAAGGAGATATAAGGATGATTTTTAGATATTTAAACCAGTTTTATGTAGGTTCTCCATGTCATTATTCATTTTCTCTAAAACTATATATTTAGGTGGCTTCACAATCAAATCCTCTATTTTAGATGTTGTAGGATTAGTTTCAAATTGAATACATTGATTGAAATTGACTATTTGTTTCTATTAAATAAACATTACAACCCTCTATAGTGATGGTTTTTGTCAATTAAGAAATTGGGGTTATATTGTAATGTGTTTTTATAACATTATTTAAAAATTATGATTTTAGAATAATTTTAATTTTGTTACATGGAAAGATGATTTTTTTAACACCCCTAGGATTTAAAGAAAAATTGAAATAATTAAAACACTAACACTCTATAAAACAAAACAATGTTTTAAGAAGATACTTTCAAAAATTCTATTAAACATAATTTTTCTTCTTTTATGTTTTGAATTTCAAAAAATGGACATCTACATTTGTGATTAATATGTCATTTAGAGTTTGATATAGCCGACATGATTTATGATAAATGGTAACATACCCTTATGAATATAAATATGAAAAGTAATATTTAACTTATGAAGAGTAAATCATATTATTATTGCATTTTCATAAGTTTATAAGATAACGAGATCTTGATTATTTTTTCATGGAGAAATAAAAGGAGTTGTAGTTTTAAAATTGATTTTTGGGAATTAAATCTGATTTTATTTAAAACATAATTTTCTTATATTTCAAAAATAAAAATGAAAAAATAAAATTTATTATTTATTACTTCACATCAAAAAATGGGTCGGTGGAATTTTTGGTATTTTTTGGAATACTCACATTTTTATGAATAATGAGATACAATAAGTTATCGTAGATCTGCATTATATGTTAAATACATTATTCCTGACATCATGGTCGTGATAATAAGCTATGGTTTGATATATCATGATATCCTTAATGTTTTAGGTCACATAAATCTTTAGTATTCATAGTTTTTAGAAAAAAAATTACTTTAATGATTAATTTAGTGGAAAACCCCTCCTCCCCTACATTATAAATACAACCCTCACCCATATTCCTATATACATGAGAATAAATATTTTTTTTAAATTAATAGAAACATGGATTATTTCCTTCATCTACATTCTCGCCATACTTCCCTTGATTTCCTTCTTTGTTCCTAATGAAGCATTTACTTCCAAAGACATGAAAGTATTTTAAAGATGGCTTCCGTCCATGCCACAATTCCTATGGTGTCTTTCTCTCACCCATATAAAGTCCTGTTCGATCTTGAATGTACACTGCAGCTTGAACAACCTCTTTCCAGTAATGTCGTGGAATACGACTCTCAATCAGCATAGTTCATGCCATGTTGTTCCCCAGTCGATTCCTACGTTCAACAACCTCATTTTGTTGTGGAGTTATCACAGTAGCTACCTCATGCAATATCCCATGCTTCTCCAAATAATTTTTAAATTCAATGGATGTGTATTCTCATCCATTGTCAGATCACAACACTTTGATTGTTTGTCCAGTATCATTCTCGGCAATTCGCCGATATGTTTTCATGCAGTCAAGGACTTGTCATTTTCTTTGAATGACCATTAAAAATTCCATTCTACAGTAATCATCTATGAAAAGGATAAAGTACCTTTCTCCATGAGTTCTAGTAACATTTATCAGCCCAAATACATCTGTATGAATCAGATCAAGAAGGTTAGATGCCTTTTTCTTCTTTGCCCAATATGAACTATAGACCAGCTTCCCACGAATGCAAGCATCAAAAGATTTTTCACGCTCACACATCAGGTTGGGAATTTCCATGACAAATAGCAATTTTGATATTTTCTTTATGTCTTGTTGATTTTTTTGTCCCAGTTTCTGATGCCACAAATTGTTTTCTTCTTCAAAAGTCATGTAAAAGAAATTTTCTTCACTATCAATCTGATACAAGTTGCCTTCTGTTCTGCATCCCTTCATAAGTGAATTACCTATATTTCCCTTGATAGTGTAGCCTTTCTGATGAAACGTAACTATAAGTCCTAAGTCACAGAGTTGACTCACACTGAGGAGATTATGATGTAGGCCATCTATGTAATGGACTCCAGTCTTCTATAGTTCTCCATTAGCTAATTCAGTACTTCCACTCCCTTTGATTTTCAGAGCTCCATCATTACCAAATTATACTGTACCATCGTCCTTCCTTTTGATATCTGTTAACAGGCCGGCATTACCTATCATATGACACAAACAACCGCTATCTAGAATCCAGGTACTGTTGTTCTTTGTAGGTTTAAGGGCCACCTCTACAAGGTTGGATTTATCAATATTCTTCCTTTCCTTCCATGATAAATTGGATTGAGTATATTGTACTGATGGCATTTGAATTATCTCTTCCGCATACCTAGGTTCTTCATAGTCGAAATTTTTTTTGAGAGGAGAAAACCTGTTTGAAAGAGGAACATTGTCTTGCTGACGAGACATGACCTGTCTTGAACATCGGTATGAGGTTTCCATGTCCATTATCTGCCTGCAATTAGTAGCCTTATGATCAAAGATAGTACAACGATAGCAATATCCATAGAAACTTTTTCATCTATAAGAATTAAGATATGAATTTTTTCTCTTTTGTTTAACTTCTATATCTTCTCCATTTAGATAGATTATTTACTCTTCGCAATAAGACATGTTATGGCCCAGATATCCACAAAACTAACACTTCATGAGAGGAAATTTCTTCTCACTTGAATTTCTCCTCAAACCTTCTTCCTTGGGAGGATAGTTAGACTATTTTTCATTTATGAATGTTAGAGGATAATTTTCAGTTCTCATTTTAGGTTTGGATCGGTGGTTCCTTTTTTAGGACATTAGGAAACATTTCAACATGTTCAACTTTAATATTATCTTTCTTTTGGATCTTTTCAATTCCAACAGTTGATGTCTCAGCTTCACAGCCAATTACACTCTTTCCTATGCAAGCAGTTCTTTGATCACTCATGATTTTCCAACCCCATCTGAACCACACATGGATCTTGCCATTAATTCTGCATCTGAGAATCTTCCAAACTGTATTTTCTTCCTCAATTATTAGGTAATTGATTCAGTCTCAAGTGTACTCATAAGAGTAACAACTTCCTACTCAAGACCCTCAGCAGTCTTGTATTTTTCATCTAGCCTGGAGGTGATTTCATTGATGACCTTTGCCTGCTCTTCAATTCTCTGCTTCATATCTACTAAATCATCATTAATTTTAATTATTTTAGACTGTACCTTCACAAATTCTTCCAATTGTTCAATGTCAGCTTCAATTTGATCAGTGTATTCTGTTGATTCTTCGACAATTGATTTCCATTTATTGCAACTCTTACATTTAGTCTTAAGCTTACTAACCGCATCCTTAAGTTGCATCTCGGGATCTATAGAAGTTCTCAGTTGTTTTTCTCCACCAGTATATTCTGACTTTTCAACAGTGTCCATCATGGATGCATGGTTCCCAGTTTTTAATTCTAGTCCTTCTTCATCACAAAATTCATTATCATCTTCTTCCTCTTCATAGACACAACTCTTCATTTACATTTTCTTTCCAGATTTGAAGTCTCCCTTTTAGAAGAACCTTCTCGGAGGCTTCTCAAAGATGTCATATTCACTATCTTCATCATTGATCTTTCTTAAGCGCTGAGAGGAAATGCGCCCAACTTTTCCACAACAAAAACATGTGAGAGGTAACTTCCCTTCGAATTTCCATTTTCCCTTTTGGAACTTCTTTGCAATGAGAGAAAGAATTTATTTTTCTTCATCATCTTCACCACTACTATCTATTGAAATTTTCATTTTATACATGGCCTTAAATTCCATTTCCCTGCTCACACGAGTCGTAGAATCTTCTAGTTTGAATCTCATTTCATATTCTACCATGATTCATAGAAGGGAATCCAGAGAAATTTTTGAATGATCTCTTTCCTCAAGGGCTGATACCTATGCATTGTACAAAGGTGGAAGTCTTCTCAGTATTTTCTTCACAATGTCAACGTCTTTGATTTCTTCTCTTAGGCCCCGAATTTCTACAACTACTTCAGTGATTCAATTAAAGAAGGTGTCTACATTCTCATTAGGATGCAACTTCAAATCCTTAAACCTATTGTGCAGCACATGTAGTTTCACCTCCTTCACTTTTCTATCTCCTTCATAAATATTCTGGAATTTATCCCACATTGATTTTACTGAGGTGAAATTCATCACATTAGGTAGATCTGATCAGAAAGGGCTACAGTGAGTGCATTTTGTGCTTTAGCATCTGCATCATGAATTTTCCTATCTGTTTCAGTCATAGTCAGGCCTATTGGATCAGTGACTTGTATTCCTTGCACAGTAGAAAATAGAACTTCCATTCCAAGAGATCTTAGATGAGATCTCATTCTGTTCTTCCAGATCTAGAAATTACTTCCATCGAAGTGAGGTACTCCCCTGACATTGACTACATTCTCCATGATGATAAAGGACATATTCAACACCAGCAACCTTTACCCTCTGATACCACTTGAAGGAACCCGGGACACCCTGAGAGGGGAGGGGTGAATCAGGGTGAAAATTTTTTCTTTTAATGTGATGGATCTTTTTCCAACGTTGGTAGGAACTTGTTGAACCTGTATGATGAATATGACCAGAATGAAAACATTCACATGCAAAGAGAAGACACATAACTTTTTACTTGGTTCACCACTAAGGGATACGTCCAAGGAACATACACCGACAAGTTTTCGGTCATACCAAATTCCACTAATCATCACTAGTTATGGAATACAATGGTTTGGGCACAGCCACTCTATCCCAGGATTACTTCCTTTACAATGGTTCAGGGATAGCTCACTACTTCCCTCGGTTCACTCCCGTTGACTCCCCCTGGCTCACTGCCCTTGGTGAAGATACACTCAGTTTATAGACGTGAAGGTCTCTTCTCATTGCATAAGAATGCATCCTCTATTGTATGTAGATGCTCTGTTGATGTCCAACTCTCACCAGAAGACGAATCTCACTTTGCTCTAAGGGTACCGGGCGATCTTCCAGCTTTCATGCATCTTCAAAAGGACAGATGTAATTTAGCAACCCTGGGGATCTTCTCGAAGCCCGACGCGCAAGTAAATTGCGCGGTACAAATTTGGCGCACAGGTGACACCAAACCACTTGCACGACACTGCCTCCTTCAACTCCAAACTTACGTGACGCTACGCCTTTAACTCCCCAACTGCCTTGATCGCGCAACCAACAACCGGCGCACAACCTATACTTGCGCGACCCAACATCCACTTGCACGACTCAACCACTTGCGAGACGAGAGCTCAAAAAATCTCTAAGTCTTGAACTTAATTTCGAATAAGGAGGGATGGTCCTCTATTTATAGACAAATTGGACACCCTGCATGGTGGCGTGTGAGTCTTCCATCGGCGCACAGGTTCCAGCACGCAGCTCATCCTCCCCAGCCTCTGTCGTGCTACTCACTTGCACAATCACACAAATACTTGTGCGACCTTCTTTACTTTTCCAAATTTTAAAGTTGTGATCTTGAAAAACAATAGGCACGCAAGTTTCCAATCCTCATAGGCATCGACATACATGTCTCTTCATGGCACGTAGTTCAGTTGCATTACCAGCCCAAAACTTGCACGACCCTTATCCCTGTGCCATTTTTCTATGTTATGAACTTGAAAAACATAAGACGCGCATGTTTCCTCTCCTTCAAGTACACGACGCGCAAGTCTCTTTTCCAAAACTGTATGATCTCTTTTCCGGTACACATTTTGTACTTCAATACTATTTTCTTCTTGAACTGTATAATATTTTTGCGGGTACACATTCTGAATTTGCACTGAGGATTGACAACAAACACAAACCATACTCCGAATCATGCATAGAAGAACATGGTTCCAACAATATCCCCCTTTGGGTTTGTTGGAAATTAGAAAATAAATTCAATAGATATCCATCCATGTGCAAACCAAAAACGCAAGAATCAACACAGCCAGCACTCTATGTCTGTATGAGCAATGCTCGGTGTAGAAAACAGGATAGGAATCTTGAATTGGGTTCCCATGTTTTGGAATTCTCAATGACGCCCAAGAAGCATTACATGACCAATGTATACCAATGTTTTCCTTCTCATTCTTCTCATCACCGAAGCATTACTTTCCTGAACATGTCTAAATTTATTCCTTTCTCCCCCGTTGAGAATAAATCCAATGACCGATAATTTCTTCAACATTTAACTCAAACCATACACCCCCTGTATAGTATCTCCCCCATAAACATCCATCACATCCATAAACAGATAAATTTTTTTTATCACAAATGGGGAGAGGTGATTGCGTAACCTCCTTATGCACTGGGAGGTGACTGAACACCGAGGTTCAACTGGTTCTTCTCAAACAAAGCCGCTGATAGTGGATTGGTCAGGATATTAGCAAATTTCTCATCAATTCCCACATGATCCATTCTAATCACCCTGTGTTCAAATTTTTCTTTGATAAAGTGATACCAGATTTCAATATGTTTCATACGGGAATGTTGAACAAGATTCTTCGTAAGGTCAACTGTGCTCTTGTTATCACAGTAAATCACCATTGGTTGCTTTACCTCATCACCAATATCTATTAGTTTTTGCTTCATCCATAGCAGTTGAGTGCATGCCTTTGTGGCAGAGATATACTCAGCTTCAGGAGTACTAAGAGAAGTACTTTCTTCTTTCTTGCTCAACCAGCCAACACATTTCTTCCCAATATAGAAGGCTCCACCACTAGTGGACTATCTATCTACTACATCACCAGCCCAGTGAGCATTAGAAAACATTGACAATTCACTGTCCCTGCCTTCAGAAAAAAATAACCCGAAGTTATGTGTACCTTGAATGTACCTCATGATTCTTTTTACTGTCGCCATATGTTCCTCCAAAGGATTACTCTAAAAGCGGGCCCTAAGGCATGTGGTAAAGACATTATCTAGACATGTTTCTATTAGGTATAGTAGGCTCCCAATGATCCTCCTCTACATGGTGGGATCAACAGAGCCACCATCCTCCTGCATTCCAAGTTTAGTTCCAACTGCAATCGGAGTTGACATTGGTTTGGAGTCTTGCATATTAAACTTCTTCAGCAGCTCTCTTGCATACTTTTCCTAAGAAATGAAAGTGTATTCCTTATTTTGAATCACCTGCATCCCTAAGAAATATGTGATCCCCCCAATCATATACATTTTAAATTTTGATTTCATGTGGTTGGCAAATTCATCCACTGATTTCTTCCCGCTTACACCAAATATGATATCATCAACGTAGACTAGAACCATGAATTGATCATTTGGATAATTCTTTCACATAGAGATTGTGATCTACTCCTCCACTTTTGAATTTCAGCTTCTTGAGATATAAATCCAGCTGCGAGTACCATGCCCGTGGTGCCTGTTTCAAATCATATAGAGATTTCTTCAGTTTGTAGACATTTGTTCTATCAGTACCTAAAACGAAGCCTACTAGTTGTTCAGTGTGGACTTCTTCTTCGAGTAAACCATTCAAGAATGATGTCTTGAAATCCATTTGATATAATTGATATCCTCTTTGGAGTGCCATGGCAAGGAATAGCCTGGTTGAGTCTAGTCTAGGCACTCGAGCAAAGGTTTGTTCAATATCAATGCCTTCAATCTGGTAGTATCATTTACATACCAGTCATGACTTGTTTCTGATGACACTTCCATGATCATCAAACATATTTTTGAAGATCCATTTGGTACCAATCAGTTTGTGACCTTCGGGTCTCTGAACGAGATCCCATGTCTGATTCTTGTCAATCTGATCTAATTCATCATTCATGGATTTCACCCAAGATTCATCATTTGTAGCTTCTTCAAATGAGGATGGATCTTCAACTAACAGAAATGCAGATTACATGTTATTCCCCGTCCTTCTTGTTTGAGTGGGTGTACTCGTGTCCCCAATTATGTAGGATGGATCAATCTCAGCTCTTCAATTTCTCCTACGAGGATCAGTTGCATTCTATTCAGCCACAATTTCTTCTTCAGATTCTTCTTCTTAGTCAAAATCATGATGGGACCGCTGAGTGTTTTCTAAAACTTCCTCTATTTCTTCATTTTTATCTTTTCACATTCACTTTCTTCCTGAATTTCTATCACATCATCATATGATGTCCTTGAATCATTTTTGGTTTTCTCTTCAATTATCTTAACTTCACTGCTTTCCACAATTCTTCCTAAATGCTTTTTGAAACATTTGTAGGCTTTGCTGTTCATTGAGTAACCAAGGATAATTCCTTCATCTGCATTGTCGCCATACTTCCCTTGATTTCCTTCTTTGTTCCTGATGAAGCATTTACTTCCAAATACACGAAATTATTTTAAAGATGGCTTCCGTCCATTCCACAATTCATATGGTGTCTTTGTCTCACCCATATAAAGTCCTGTTCGATTTTAAATGTACACTGCAGCTTGAACAACTTCTTTCTAGTAATGACGTGGAATACGACTCTCAATTAGCATAGTTCGTGCCATGGTATTAACCTATCGATTCCTACGTTCAACAACTCCATTTTGTTGTGGAGTTCTCACAGAAGCTACCTCATGCTGTATCCCATGCTTCTCCAGATAATTTTCAAATTCAATGGACGTGTATTCTCCTCCATTGTCAGATCACAACACTGTGATTGTTCGTCCAGTATCTTTCTCGGAGATTTGCCAATATGTCTTCATGCAGTCAAGGACTTGCCATTTCCTTTGAATGACCATCACACATGCCATTCTACTGTAATGATCTATGAAAATGACAATATACTTATCTCCTTGAGTTCCAGCAACATTTATTGGCCAAAATACATCTGTATGTATCAGATCAAGAAGGTGAGATGCCTTTTTCTTCTTTGGCCAATATGAACTGCAGACCAGTTTCCCCAGAATGCAAGCATGACAAGATTTTTCACGCTCACGCTTCAGGTTGGGAATGTCCATGACAATTATCAATTTTGATATTTTCTCCATGTATTGTTGATTGATGTGTCCCAGTCTCCGATGCCACAAATTGTTTTCTTCTTCAACAGTCATGTAAAAGAAATTTTATTTACAATCAACCTGATACAAGTTGCCTTCTGTTTTGTATCGTTTCATAAGTGAATTACCGATCTTTTCCTCGATAGTGTAGCCTTTCTAATTAATCATAACTATAAGTCACAAGTCATAGATTTGACTCACGCTGAGGAGAATATGATGTAGGCCATCTATGTAAAAGACTTCAATCTTCTTTAGTTCTCCATTAGCTAATTCGGTACTTCCACTCCCTTTGATTTTCAGAGCTCCGTCAATACCAAATCCTAATATACCATCAACCTTCATTTTGATATCCATTAAGAGGCCGACATTACCAATCATATAGGACGAACAACCGCTATCCAGAATCCAGGTACTTTTGTTCTTTTTAGGTTTGAGGGCCACCTCTGCAAGGTTGTATTTATCAATCTTCTTCCTTCCCTTACATGGGACATTGGGTTGAGTATATAGTACTGATGTCCTTTCAATTATATCTTCCTCATACCCAGGTTCTTCATAGTCAAAATCTTTTTTGAGAAGAGAAAACTTGTTTGAAAGAGAAACATGGTCTTCCTGACGAGACTTGACTTGTCTTGCAATTCTGTATGATGTGTCCATGTCCCTTCTCTGCCTGCAATTGGCAGGCTTATGACCAATGTTAGATCAACGATAACAATATCCATAGAAATTTTTTCTTCTATAAGAATTAGGATATGAATTTGTTCTCCTTTTTTGAACATCTATATCTTCTCCATTCACATAGCTTCTTTCCTCTTCGCAATAAGATATGGTATGGCCTAGATAGCCACAGAACTAACACTTCATGAGAGGAAATGTCTTCTCACTTGAATTTCTCCTCAAACCTTCTTCCTTGGGAGAATAGTTAGAATGTCTTTCATTTCTGAACGTTTGAGGATAATTTTTAGTTCTCCTTTTAGGTTTGGATTGAGGGTTCATTTTTCAGTACTTTAGGAAACGTTTCAACATTTTCAACTTTCATATTATCTTTCATTTGGAACTTTTCACTTCCAACAATTGATGTCTTAGCTTCACATCCAATTCCACTTTTTCCCATACAAGTGGGTCTACTCACAATTTTTCTAACCCCTTCTGAACCACACTTGGATCTTGTTAGTAATTCTACATTTGAGGATTTTCCAAACTGTATTTTCTTCCTCGATTCTTAGGGAATTGATTCAGTCTCAAGTGTACTCCTAAGAGTAACAACTTCCTCCTCAAGACCCTCAGTAGTCTTGGATTTTTCATCTAGTCTGGAGTTGAGGTCATTGATGACCTTTGACTACTCTTCAATTCTCATCTTCATATCCACTACATCGTCATTAATTTTAATTATTTCAGACTGTACCTTCACAAATTCTTCCAGTCGTTCAATTACAGAATCAAGTTGATCAACATATTCAGTTGATTCTTCTACAATTGATTTCCACATATTGAAACTCTTACATTTAGTCTTAAGCTTACTAACTGCATCCTTAAGTTTCATCTCGGGATATACACAAGTTTTCAGTTGTTTTTCTCTACCAGTATATTCCGACTTTTCAATAGTGTCCATCATGGAAGCATGGTTCCCAATTTTGAATTCTGGTCCTTCTTCCTCACAGAATTCATTATCATCTTCTTCCTCTTCACAGACACGACTCTTCCTTTGCATTTTCTTTCCAGATTTGAAGTATCCCTTTTTGAAGAACCTTCTCTAAGGCTTCTCGAAGCTTTCATATTCACTATCATTATCATTGATCTTTCTTATGCACTAAGAGGCAATGTTCCCAACTTTTCCACAACGAAAACATGCGAGAGGTAACTTCCCTTTGAATTTCCCTATTCCCTTTTGGAAATTTTTTTCAATGAGAGAAAGAATTTATTTTTCTTGATCATCTTCACCACTACTATATATAGAAATTTTTAGTTTATCCATGGCCTTAAATGGCATTTCCTTGCTCACACGAGTCATATCAGCTTCTAGTTTGATTCTCATTTCATATGCTACCATGCTGCTTAGAAGATCATCAAGAGAAAGTTTTGAAGGATCTCTTTCCTCAGGGGCTGATACCTTTGTATTGTACAGGGGTGGAAGTATTCTCATTATTTTTCTCACAATGTCAACGTCATTGATTTCTTCTCTTAGGCCCTGAATTTCTCCAACTACTTCAGTGATTTGATTAAAGAAGGAGTCTGCATTCTCATCAGGATGCATCTTCAAATTATCGAACCTATTTTGCAGCACTTGTAGTTTCACCTCCTCCACTTTGCTATCTCCTTCATAAATATTCTGGAGTTTATCCCACATGGATTTTTCTGAGTTGAAATTCATCACCTTTAGTTAGATCTGATCATAAAGGGCTATCGTGAGTGCATTTTGTGCTTTATCTTCTATATCAAGAATTTTTTTGTCTGTTTCAGTCATTGCCAGGCCTGTTAGATAAGTGACTTGAATTCCTTGCACAGTAGAAAAGAGAACTTCCATTCCAAGAGATCTTAGATGAGATCTCATTCTGTTATTCAAGATCTGGAAATCACTTCCATAGAAGTGAGGGACTCCCCTGACATTGACTACATTCTACATGATGATAAAGGATAGATTCAACACCATCAAAAATTACCCTCTGATACCACTTGAAGGACCCCGGGACACCCTGAGAGGGGAGGGTGAATCAGGGTGATGAATTTTTCTTTTAATGTGATGGATCTTGTTCCCACACTGGTAGGAACTTGTTGAACCTGTATAATGAATATGATCAGAATGCAAACATTCACATGCACAGAGAAGACACGTCACTTTTTACTTGGTTCACCACTAAGGGCTACGTCCAAGGAGCATACTCTGACAAGTTGTCAGTCGTAACAAATTCCACTAATCATTACTAGCTGTGGATTACAAAGGTCCGGGCAAAATCCCTCGGTCCCAGGATCACTGCCTTTACAAAGGATCAGGGATAGCTCACTGCTTCCTTTAGGTCACTCCCGTTGACTCCCCTGGCTAACTGCCCTTGGTGAAGTCACACTCAGTTTATAGATGAGAAAGTCTCTTCATTATTTTATAAGAATGAATCTTCTATGGTATATAGATACTCTTTTAAAGTCCAAATCTCACAAGAAGACTAATCTCACATTGCGCTTAGGGTACCGGGAGATCTTCCAGCTTTCATGCAGCTTCAAAAGGACAGATGTACTTTAACAACCCTGTCGCGCTTCTCCAAGCCCGGCACACAAGTTTAAATCCTGGAACAAAAGTCACTTGTGCGGTACATATTCAGCATGCAGGTGACACCAAAACACTTGTGCGACACTGCCTCTTTCAACTCCAAACATTCACATCGCTACACCTTTATCTCCCCAACTTCCTTGATCGTGCAGCCAATAACCGACACACAACCTCTACTAGTGCGGCCCAACAACCACTTGCGCAACTCAACCACCTGCATGACAAGAGCTCGAAAAATATTTAATTCTTGAACTCCATTTCGAATGAGGAGGGGTGTTCATCTATTTATAGAAAAACTGGACCCCCTGCCCGGTGGTGTGTGAGTATTCCCTCGGTGCACAGGTTCTGGCGCACATCTCATCCTCTCTAGCCACTATCACGCTTCTCACTCGCGTGATCACACCAATACTTGCGCGACCTTATTTCCTTTTCCAAATTTTGAAGTTGTGATCGTGAAAAAAAATAGGTGTTCAAGTTTCCAATCCTCATAGGCATTGGTGAACAAGTCTCTTCACAGCACACAGGTCACTTGCGCGACCAGCCCAAAACATGCACAACCCTTATCCCTTTTCCATTTTTCCATATTCTGATCTTGAAAAACATATGGTGCATAGGTTTATTCTCCTTCAAGTGAATGGCGTTAAAGTCACTTTTCTAGAAACACTTTTCTCCATTTGTAAATTTTCTGGCCCAAAAATATGGCAAACACTGGGAAATAGTGCCACCTTTAATACTGTTGTCTCCTTGAACTATATGATCTCTTTGCTGGTACACATTCTGAACTTCCAATGAGGATTGACAATAAACAAAAACCATACTCCAAATCATGCATTGAAGACCATGGTTCCAACAAAGTGTATGCTGGAGGTTGTCATATGGTTATTCCAACTATAAATGTGATGGTTATACCATAAGGTAACCGTGAGTGTTACGTTGTAAAGTAGTTGTAAGGGATACATTATAATTAATCATGGTCTAAGGATTTATTTCAATCGTTTAATAACATACAATTATTTCTTTTCTCCTCACATATTTTTAAATTTTTTCCCTGGTTATAAGGATCAAAAAAGAAAAATGAAGTCATGTTAGAGGTTATAATGATTTTTCAAAGAAAGTATGTTGTTGTTTTGTGTTATAAAGTTACTTTTTTGGATTAAATTGATACTAATTTATTGGTACACACACTATATTCTTGTGGTGTATTATGTCCTTTTTAAAACACAAAACCCAAATGATATTTTAGAATTCAATGAAGTGAAATCTAGTTCAAATAACAAGAATAGGTAATGTTTAAGGTCAGGTCCTTATAGATGTCTGAAAACATAGTTTAGATAAATTTTTGAATCATGAAGATGTTAATAGAATACCATTAGTGATTTTTCCCATATATTAATGCCAAAATGATATAAAATTTAAATATTACCAAGTTTCTTCATTTATGATATATATTTTTTGGAATTGATTTTCATAGAAAAAATATGGAAGCTAATGTAGGAAGGAATAGAGAGTCTGATATCTTTCAGAATATGCAACCTTGAATGGTGGGAATTATAACTGATCAGTTTGTGACATTAATGGATCAACAAATAGAGTGATAAAATTGTGTAGAATCGATTCATGTGAATAAATATAGATTCAAAAAAGGAACATGATGATTGTGGAACATAATATAAGGAAAAACCCTCCTTCTTCCATGGATCTTCTAACCCAATAGTTTGTAAATCAAGTATTAAATCCCTAGAAAATATATTTTATTTTTTGGGAGGTTTTGATAATAAATATTTTACTCTTTCCATTTATCATTTTTAAATTCAGGTTGATCAATGGTGGTCAATTCCAAAGTATATCAGGGATTAAAGGGATATAAGATCATTATAGTGGGATGAATTTTAATTCTTTTTCTTTAAAAAATATTTTCCAAAGGTGGTTCAAATTAATATGGAGAAGAAATTCAATAAATTGAAGAAAAACAGAGGTTTATTTAGTGTCGATTTTTAAATCTGTCTTCACCTGTCTGTAGAGGTATTCCTCAAATATTATTATTGATCTAGATAGTATTATCAACAGTTTTTCTTAGGATTAAATCCACGATATCGAAGGGCATTGGCTTCCTGTGAGTTCAAAAGTTACGAGAAGCTTGTCTGGTGTGCTGAGAGGGTATAAATGGAGTTTTCTAAGGGCCATTTCCACCATGAACACAAGCATAAAAAGATGTCTTGATGGAAATAGATATTGTAATAATCAATCAATGAAATATGAAGGTAAGAAATTTTAGTTTCTAGTTTGTGAAATGTGTGCTAAAATGTACCATGGGGGATGCATTACCAAATCTAGGAAATCTCTTTTATGTGGCGAGTATGGAAATATGGAATATGATAATAATGAAAATGGTCCTATGTCTAATATTGATAAGAAATATCTATTTTTTAAAATGTGGTGATATGGGTGATTATGAAAATGACTTACCAAAGAAATATCTGAATGATGCAACGATGAAAGACTATATGTAGAAAGGTGTGGAAAGGTCCTTTTCAACTACATTAGCAGATTTTGGGCCATCCAATTAAGATGTATTGGGTACATTGTTTCCTACATAGAGTTTTCTAATGTGTTTTCGGATACAAGGTCTAAAAATCCATTATTTCAGAGAAATTTTCTTGAAAATTGGGAATATCACCTTAAAAATGCTATAGAACATATTATTCCAACAACTAGGCAAACATTACTAAAAATAGAAATTATAAGAATCTTATTATTGTTGTTTGGGGAAAAAATTACCTAAAATCTTTTTTTTTCTCTAATTGGAGAATGATTTCATTCATGGTATGGATTGGATTCCTATTTATCATGATAATATTGATTATAGAGCTAAAGAAGTTGTTTTTAGAAGGGTATTTACATTATATACAATAATGAATTCATACAATTGATATCATATCAGAAAGATGAAAAACTATTGAATGGTGGAAAAGAAGATTATTTTTTTCATATTGTTGAATGTAGGGTAATAGTTCAGATTAATGATTATCCAGTGGAAAATTAATATCTTGATGTTTTTTCTAATGATTAACCTGATGTTTACCAAATTGGGATGTTGAATGTACTATTTTCTTAGTTCCTAATGTTAATCCAATTTCCAGAACATCATATCGAATGGAAAAATGGATCTTATAGACTGGAAAAGTAGTTATAGGAATTATTAGATAAATTCTTTATCCGACCCAACACATCACCATGGGGTTCTTTGGTGTTTTTTGATAAAAAAAGACGGTTCAATGAGTCATTACATTGATTATAGAGCCTTGAACAACATCACTGTTAAAGGGAATAAACCATTCCTCATATCAATGATTTTTTGATCTGATCTTGGGAATATAGTATTTTTTGAAGAATGACCTGAGGTCAGGTTTCCATCTATTGAATGTAATGGAATACAACATTGTGAACATTGTGTTATATAATAGATTTGGGAATTCTGATTTTATTTTTATTCCATTTTTGTTATCTATTGCACATGGTGTATTCATAGATCTTATGAATAGAATATTTCATGAGATAATGGCATGTTTTTTTGATGTTTTTATTGATGAAATTATGGTATATGATAAAAGTAAAGAGTATCATAAAATAAATCTAATTGATGTTTTTCAATCATTAAAAGAAAAGAAACTATATGGAAGATTCACAAATTTTGAAATTTGGTTTTAACCGATTTAATTTCATGAGAATATTATAAAAAAAGTATGGAATAATAGTTGATACTTACAAAAGAATAAGTGGTTTATTTATGTCAAAAAAAGTGAAAATGTTATTGAGATTCCGAGTTTTCTTACATTAGCATGTTATTAATGACATTTTTTAAAAAACAATGCACATTTCTCTCACCTGTTAACTATGTTGTCCTGGAAAGGTGTTGAATTTGTTTAGAAGGAATTATGAGATGTTTGTTTTCTGTAACTAATGAATATATTGGTGAATGCTCCAATTTTAGTCATACCTTCTAGAAATGGTTAGATTTTTATCTATTGTAATGATACATTTAAGGTAGATAGTTATGTTCTAATGTAGAATCATCAAGTAATTTCTTATATACAAGACAACAAAAACAACATGAGTTAAATTAACCCACACATGATTTGAATTTAGTAAATATGTTTTATTCAATCAATATTTTGGGGAATCATTTATATGGAACTAAATCTGAAACATATATAGACAATAAAATTCATAATTATATATTCACATAGAAGGGTGTAAACATGAGGCAGAGAAGTATTTTTTGAATTTGTAATGTTTAATGTTTGGAAGATCAATTACTATCTGGGAAAAACAAAAAATGTGTATGATACCATGAGTCTAAGATATATTATATCATTAACCCAATTAAGATTGGAACATGACCCCTTGATTAATGATTTGATTAGTTTTGGGTTGGAATTTCTTGGTTATAAAAATGTATCTGTTTTATTTCTTATCTTAGTGCAGTCATCTTTATCAGGAAGAATTTAAAAAGTGCAGAAGGAAGATGGTGTGTTACACAAATTGGTAGAATTTGTTAAAATGTGTCATTCTAGAATAGAATCTTGATAAAGATAGTTTTTTGGTATTCGGAAAAATATTATGTATTCCATGTGATTCCCAACGGAAGAATGAATTATTCTGTGAATCCCATAGTTATCCATTTTCTAGTTCATCTTGGTTGTACTATGATTTATAGAGACTTTCGAGAGTTTTACTAATGGGATAGAATGAAAAGAGATATTACATATTTCACCATGAAATTTTTGACATGTAAATAGGTTAAATTAGATAATAAACTAAAAATGGAATGATTATTACTATACTAGTGATAGAGTGTAAATTTGAGAATATATCAAGGGACATCATGGTGGGACTACTAAAGACTTATCATGGTAATAAGGCAATTTTGGTTATTGTTGATCAGCTGACCAAACCTACACATTTGATTCCTATTTGAGATACAATGTATTTAGATCAGATTACTCATATTTTCCATAAATTGATTATCAGGTTACATGGAGTCCTTCATCCCATTGTATCAGATCATGATTCTCGATTCACCCATAACTCTTGAAAAGGCCGTCAAAAGGCCATGGGAACTGAATTGAATTTTAGAACTTCTTTTCATCCTTAATCTTATGGACATACCAAGAAAATAATTCAGATATTGGAGGATATTTTTTTAATCTTGTTTAATGCAAAAACAAGAATGGTGGGATTAATATCTTTGTTTAGTTAATTTTTCTTATAAAAATATTTTTCATTCTATTATATTTATTGCACTATTTGAGGGATTGTATGAGAACTGGTGTTGGACTGTATATTTTTGGTATGAAGTTAAAGAAATGATGTTTATGGGAACATAAATACTAGAGGTAGTTGTCAAGAATGTGAAGATGATCCAGAAACGCATGAGGACAACTTGAGTAGGTAGAAAAGTTAGGTAGATAACAGGAGGAAATAGATTCAATTTGAGGTAGGTGAATATGTTTTTCTAATAATCTCACCATAGAAATGTTTTATTCGTTTAGGTAAGAATGGAATTCAAAGTCCACAATTCATTAGACCTTATAATATCATAGAGAATATTGGACAGTCACATACTGAGCATCATTCTTTCTGAGTTTACCATATGTAAAAAATGTTTTCACACTTCAATGGTGAGAAATTATATTCTAGATTCATATCAGGTTTTGAACCTATAATCAGTTTAGCTAGAAGAGAACCTTTCCTATAAACAGAAATCTATTCATATTCTTGATCTCTAAGAACTAGTATTGCGGAATAATTTAATCCACAATGTAAATGGTTTTGGGGAAATATCATTTTGGAAGAAGCAACATTTGAATTTAAAAATTCTATGAGGGAAAGGTATCCTCACTTGTTTGATAAGTGAAGAAAAATAGCAACAAAGAAATTTCTAGAAGGTGGGGGGAGTGTAATAACCCAGATATTTAAAAAAGTTGAAATTTATGAAACACTAATGATCAATGAAACAACACCTTATTTTAAAGAGATATTTAGAAACATTCCACTAAAAATAATGTTTCAAATTATTTGTTTTGAATATTGAAAAATAGACATCTACAGTTGTGATTAAGATGTTTTTTGCAATCTGATAGAACCAACATAATTATGGATGAATCATATCTTACCACAATGAATTCCACTATGAATAGAAATATGAGAATTATGAATAGTACATCACGTTATTATTTAATTTTATGAAGGTTATAATACAATGTGATCTTTATTAATTTGTCTACGTGAAATAAGATTACTTATAATTAAAAAAATTGGAATAAAGCTTTATTTTACATAAAAAATGATTTTATCATATTGAAAAAGTAATTTTTATTAAATGTAGTTCATTCATGTATTCTACACATCAAAAAATGTTTATGGTGAATTTTTGGGACTTTTCTAAAATACTCGATTTTTTTTTGAATAGTGAAATATAGTAATTTACGGTATATATGCATTTTAAGTTAAATACAATATTACATGATTTTTTACTAATGTAAGCACCATGGATTGAACTCTCATACTCTCTCTACTATTTTTTTCCAGATGGAACATGAATAATCATGGTCTTGAGTAAAAATATTAAACTAATGATTAAAATAATTGGAAACCCCACCTCTTCTCAACTATAAATACCATCATGCCCCACCTCCCTCTTATAATAACACATAACATACATTAATAATATTGTAAATTCTGGTAAGTCATCATCTTAAGGTTATTTCTCACATCCAATACCTTCTTATATTACCAAAAGTCCAATATAATAGTTTTTTATGATGATATCAAAGAGTATATATCAATAGGTAATAATAATATTTCATTTTATCATATCTTCTTTTCAATTATTTATTTTTATTTATATTGAATTCACCTCACCATATATTCGAGGCATGGATTATCTAAAACTGTAAATATTATATGTATTTTAATTTTTATGGAAAAACATTCATCATCATTATTCCCTTTTTCATCCTCTGATTCTAAAAATAAATACAAGGTTTCTGATGTGCTGATTTATCAAAATTATGGACGATGTGTTTTCAATCAACTTAATTTCATTAAATTATGATCGTAAAACCATTTTAACTATTCAAAAAGATTATAATTTTCATGATATATCTTTTTTTATGTTCTAGAGTTAACATATATAAATATTGTTTTGTTATATAATGGAACACGTTCGTGTTTATCAAAGAACCAAAGAAATCATCTAAACTAATATCACTAATTATTTATCTAATGAATCATCCTCGTACAATATTTGAAAAATGAATTCTAGAATAATTAAATATTCAATAATCATATTAATACCATTTAATTCCACTTCTGGTATTACGCTTCTATTCGATACAGAAATCCTTTATGGACAAACCATAAAATCATGTGATTAACGCTCCCAAAACAATGTAAAGAAAAAAATAATAATAATTAATTGGTGAAATGATGTTATAAAATGATCATATAAGGTTTTATACACATGAATATTTTTTTAAGATATTAATAACATGTTTTTAAACATTATATAGGATGTTTACATAGGTTTGATTTAAGAAAAATCTAAGGTACCTGAATTCTTAACAAAATTTACATTCTTTGGGTTAACATTATACTACATTAATTATGTGGTTTTATGACCTTTTTTGAAATGAATATTTTTCATATTATGTTATATTATGTATATTTATAATTTATACTCATATTCCTTCCATTATATTGATTCTCATATCAATTATGTTTTGCTAGTAATGGTCTTTTCTTATAAAATCCCTTTTTAAACTTCTAGTTTTAAAAAATTAAATGTGAATATTTTTATGTAATTATCCATTATTTTTTATTATTTTCTGGGTCTTGGAAACTTTTTATGATTAATGGTGGGACTCATTACTCCCTAATATTCATAGGGTATGTGTATGTAAGAATTCATCTGTATGGTTACTCCAACTGTAACTACGATGGTTACACCATAACGTATCCGTGAGGGTTACATTGTAAGGTAGTTGTGAGGGTTAAAAATCATAAGGTACCCATGAGGGTTATTGTATAAGTAATTAATTCTTCATGATACCCTTAATGGTTTGGTTATTATCTCTATGTTTTATGGAAATCTCATGTTTCACAGATTAATAATAATTTGGTGATAAGTATGTCTTGTAAAAATGATTTCATGTATTTATATGAATTCATGTATTAATGGTTTATTTCATTATTTTTATCCCTTACTCATATTTTTATTCTCAACCCATGTTTTCAATTGTTTTTAAAAGTTTTATTTTAGTGTAAGGGTATGACAAAAATTAAGTTAAAAGTTATGATGATTTTTCCAATAACTAATGTAGTTTTTTTGTGTGAAAAATTATATGTTTTTAAATAAATGTATAATGCTTTAATGGTGCCCACTAATATTCTTATTTATTGATATGTATTATTTGTGTCCTAATCTTATAAAACATAAAACCTAAAATATCTTAGGGAATGAAATGATGTGAAATATCGGTGAAATAATGAGAATATGTAAGGTTTACAGTTGGGTCCTTATTGTTTCAAGAAAAACAATAGTGTTTTATTTAATATATTGAACATACTATGATTTGGAATTAGTTGGAATGGTTATTTGGCATGTCTTCCAATGCATTAGTTTGGATAAGTGTGTGATAAACCCCATCAAAAAGGTTGGTAGGCATATTGGTGTTAAGTACTCCCATCAACACGGTCCACTAAGTGATTGATTAGTTGAAATATAACTTATCACTCATGAGTATATAGTGGTATAAGGGTTATATGCACGGTTGGATGTGTGGTTTTCTCGAATAGCATAGGTTATGAAAAAAAATATAATGTTATAAGATTTAATGAATTGTTTAAGTTCATTCTTTGTAAAATTGTTTACATTGGGTTGAGTTTATATTTTTTACATAAACTATTTAGAAATTATTTAATATGAATTGTTTATAAAAATGTTTCCAACATGTTCTATCATAGAGGTGTGAGTTCGGAAGTCATGGGGGAAAATATACTAAGTCTTAGTATTCACCCTTGCATTGGCACATTAGTGATTATAAAATATCATCTCCCAGGATACAAGAAAATGTTATGTATCACAATTATTTTTTAGTACGTCATGTTACCCATGATATTTGGTAAAGATGGACCTTAGAGAATGTGAAGCCATCGAGTCATAGAGTTTTCTTTTAGCATTGTTATTTTTTCTTCCACTCCTTCCTTCATTTTAGTTTAAATTTTGTTGTGGTAATGTTTGGTTGGTTATGATATTAACAAAATGTTTCAGTCGTATTTCATTTTAATCATGCATCATGTAGTGAATTATTTTGTTTAAGGATTATTTATTTGTTGTTTATACTCATAGGTAAATGATCCCACAAATTATAAATGTATACCTAGGAATGTTTATTCATCCTTTGGTTTATTTGTGATGTTTATTCTTACATTGATTCATCACATTGGTCTCTCAAGATAATGAGAAGGGGTAGGATATTACAATGGTAATATACACAATTATCAAAATATTCATGAATTTAAAAATATATATACTTTTTCATGAAGAAAAATAGTATCATGAACATGAGTACATAAGCTAGTGAAAAATATTATGTGATCCTGAGAGACCCTCAAAATAGTTGTTTCCTATAAACATGCTACCACACATCATTTGGTATATGGTTAAAATTTAGGGAAATTTTGATTCACTCTATTTTCAAGAAGGAAATATTATTCCTTATTCATGTTTTCATAATGTATTGTATCTTCATAAAATGGTACGTCATGAATTAATTTGCAATAAAGAACATCATATAATAAATTTTCATAATGAAAATGATTTTAATTATATGTTTGATTTTAATAAATATTGTGATCCTTTGGATGGATACATGATCCATGATTGATGGCAACTTCATAAAGGATGGAATCTATACTAAATAATTTTATTTTATGATGGACGAAATTTTTTTAAATAAAAAGTAGATTCTATGAAAGATGTGAGCCTCCAGAAACGTTGTGTTGAAAAT
The DNA here is from genome assembly GCA_963277665.1 of Viscum album. NCBI lineage: Eukaryota > Viridiplantae > Streptophyta > Magnoliopsida > Santalales > Viscaceae > Viscum > Viscum album. The sequence goes on along the minus strand of OY728137.1, from coordinate 295,100,789 downwards.
CTATTTTGAGTGAAATTTTCATTAAAATGCATAATCATAGGAAAGTTTTTCAAGTAGATTATTATGGTAATCATAGAAGAATATATATATTCCCACTCTACTGAGGGGAACATCCTGATGATAAAAAGAGCATCCATCTCTTATAGCGGTGAGAATGGTGGAATCAATGGATGTTATCTAAGAAAGTTTGTATGTTATAAAAAATTTATTATAATAGAAGTGATACTAATAGAGATAAAACATTTATTGTGCTATTCTAGAAATTATAAGAATTGGAGCTTAGTTAATTAAGGTTTGACAAAAAAACATTCAGCGTATAATCAATTGGATATCCCATAGTGGTGAACCATGTAAAACTAATCTTTCATGTTTATATCAATTCATATGTATATTTAATATATACACAATTCCATTAGACATGTTTAACATGTTTGTACTAATTTGGGGACTATATCCAACTCATTGAAAGAAAATGTTTACCCCATGATCCCACATCCATCATAGGGTGTCATAGAGTCATACATATGGAATTGTATTGTTTATATAATAACTAAATTTGAACTGTTGGTTTTATTTTGAATTTGGATGGGAAATGGTTCCCCTAATCCATTGTTTTGGGTATGGTACACCACAAACCACATACCCAGATTATTTTTTGTTACATGATACTATGAAACCAAATATTATGGTATGAGGCATATCTCTCCTCAATAATACTTTATATTATCAAAGTTATCTATTTAAATAATTATATTAGCATATAGGACATGGCTATATGAGATCCTAGTTTAGGGTATAGGATATTGTTCGCCACAACCCAATTTTATAGGATGGAACATTAAACTCGGAATGAATTTCATAGAGTCTTTTACATGATGTTCTATGTTGGTTGTTTTGATTCATGTCTGATTCTATAAAACAAATTGAAAAAGATTCATGGTATGGATTTTAAATCAATGATCCTAACATGTGTGGTGTTAAAAAAAATATGAGTATTTTGGAATGATTCAAAAATGTACATATGAATAGATAACTAGTAAAACCCTTCATTACGTATGGAATGTACTATATTATGAATTTTTTATTAGATAATCAGTTTTACATGAATCATGATTAGTTGGCCAATTGTCATTATATATCATGATAGAAAATATGTTACAGAATAAATATTTTTTCATGTAAAAACTATCTTTTATACATAATATATTATTACATGTTAAAAATATATAGATTATACTCATTATATATATTTAATTTGATAGTTTTTGTGTAAGCCAACTAATACTCCCATGCTACTCGTGCTTCAATGTCACAAGTGTACCGAATTAGAACATGAATGTTTTTTATAGGATCAGTTTTGGGTTGAGGAAAGGATTAATTAATACCTAATCTAGAAGGATTACTCAAATTGTATAAATATTATTGAGGTGGTTTATCTCCGAGATGCAGTTAAACCTTTAATTGGTTTGTATCATATTTTTTATATTTATGTATGAGGAAATATGGGTGGTCTTTTATATAGATGACATTCATGTTCAACCACCAACTAGAATTCATCAGCTATATAGTAATGTTTATATTTATCTTCTTTATGTCAATTTTATTTTATAGTAATTGTATTGATCTATCCATGTATACAATAATTATTATCAATTTTTTATTAGAATTTTTTATGTTATCTACCATTTTTCAAATTGATTAGGTCTTATAGTATCCCACAATAATACGTTGGACCTCTGCTTCCAGTCAGATGCCTCTAGAGTACTAGGAGGCATTCATGAGTAAATTCGGTGAAGCTATATATTTATTGATATATATTAAACCATGGTGGGTTTTATAAATTTTTATAAGGGAATTCCTTTTCTATTGTATTATATTTTCAGTATCTGGTAGACAGTAGATATAGGAATGCATTTATGTATTTGATGGATATCATATATTTTTTCGTGGTAACATTTATTCCAATATGAACTATTTGTTAGAAAAGATTTCATTTATGTTATTATTTTAAATTTTATTTATATAATATTTTTATTCCTAAATAAACACTTATGTAGTATATCTTTGATAATTTTAGATGGATTTATTATTTATGGAAAATTTTTAAGAGGGTAGTGATTTGGTATTGACACATTTCTTAGAAGGAATAGAGGAATATCATACATCATATTAGGTGTGTATGATTTTTATTTTCTATATTCCAACTAGTTTGTGTGTTCAGGAATGACAAAATTAATATTTTATAAAGTTTCTATAGAAAATAATATTATATTTACCATATAAGTACTCAGAATAATTCTTGTCCCCTAGGGCGACTTGTATATGAATATAATTCTAATTTAATGTCTTTTCGATCTATGGTGTTATGCTCTATGGGTAAGATTTTGATTGGGTCACCACTTGGGAGACCTTGTGGGGGAGAGTGATTTCTACCTAATCCTTAGCTAGATAAAATTTCATCATATATGTGTATGTGAATGTGGTATGATCATACATGGAGTGTTTAAATGAAAATATACTTATAGTGGATGGGTGACCATGTTTGGGGTGGTCTATTTTTCATATTACATTTTAACTATGTGAACAAAAAATATGGGTGTTTTCATATGATGATGATAGATAATATTGTGATTGGAGTATATATTTTCTTCATGATCTATATAAATTTGTGATTAGGTATAAACATATGTTGTTAAAACTATTGAAATTTCACAAAACACGATATGTAGGTACATATGAGATATCATAGTGATATTCATAATTGAGAATCTAGTGTAGGGAGTTGGTAAAACTTTATATTTAAATGTGACTCATTAGAGGGATTGACCATTTTGTGAGTGGATTTGAGTTTATAATTCACATGAGAATTTTTTGGTATTTAAATAGTGTTGGATGAATGATTCTTCTTATTGGGGTTTATTAGAACAGAGGATACCTTTTTTGAGGACCACTCCTGTATTAATCCATCAAAATTGATGGTTTTTCCTTCAAGACGTAATCAATAGGGTGAATTTATTGGGTAAAAATTATAGATATGGTATGTTCCCTGTGGTTATAAGATGGATTGGGAGAAAATGTGGTGCTCAAGTGTTTTTGGTATCAGGCATCCATGTTTGATTTGGGTGGAAATTTCACCAGTGTAGTCAATATCAAGTGTATGAAGATGGTTGAATTCGTGATATCAGGGGATAAGAAAATCCTTAAGAAGGGTGTTGGTAGGAGAAAAACAATTATTCCATGTTTTGATAGATAAAAAACATAGAGTTATGAATATTTGGTATCATATTTGATTTTCAAAGGCTTGAACCAATTCTTTTCCAAGCCTATTATTTTATGAAAATTTTATTAGGAAGGTGTTAAGAGATTGTATAATACAAATGGAACTCATTTATGATTCACATGTGTTGAGTATTCATTCTAGTTTTTTTGTCTTGGTTTTGTATCATTCTTATTCAAAAGCACTAACAACATTATGCACTGGTTAATAAGGGAATACATGAGTGTAATTGAAATTGGATGGGTTTTACAAGTCTATCATTAATGGAAAATAGATTGCTAGCTTCACAGATATGTTGTGTGTTTCTGTTATATAATGGTGTTTAATAATTAATATTTAATGATACTTGGGAGGTATGGACACATGGTGTCATAATTTTTGGTGGGTTTTAAATCACATTAAGTGGAAGAATATATCAGTTATGCATAATTTTAATAGATAAACAAGTGTTAGGGCCAATAGGGGCCTATATACCCTGAGAGGGGGGGTGAATCAGGGTATGGATATTCTTTTTCCAAGTTCTTCCTGCCCCACTGGATCTTGACCTCTTTGTTACAAGGGTCACTTTGTTTGCACTTGTGTGGTTACTATGATCACTTGTCTACTTTACCTGATGATGATGCTTTGAATACAATGCAGGAAAGTAAGCAGGCAGACACAAAGATTTTTACTTGGTTCACCTCTAAGGGCTACGTCCAAGGAGCATACGCCGACAAGTTGCCGGTTCGTACCAAATTCCACTAGACTTCACTAGCTGTGGATTACAATGTTCGGGCTAGATCACTTCTATGCCCAGGCTCACTGCCTTTACAATGTTTAGGGTCAGCTCACTGCTTTCCCAAGGGTCACTCCCTGTTTCTCTCTCTCTGGCTCACTGCCGGTGGAGAGGATCACCTTCTTCCTCTTCCTAAGCTCACTGCTCTTGGAAGGGAATCCAATCACAGTTTATAGACCTGTAGGTCTCTTCATTTCCATTAAGGAATGCATCTTTCTCTGTATGTAGATGCTCTGTTGAAGTTTAACTTTCACCCGTAGATGAATACCCCTTTGCCACTATCCACTGGGAAAACAACCTTTGGAAAGTCCTTCGCAAAGCACCCTACAATGCGAGGCTCCCAATTTCGCGAAGCTCAAACAAGCCTTCGCGAAGCTCCTGCCTTTTCGCGAAGCTCAATCGCGAAGCTCCTTCGTGAAGCACTCTCGCGATGCTCAAGCCGTCGCAAAGCAACGACCCTCGCGAAGCTAAGTAAGCCAACGCGGAGCTCGCAGGTTTCGCGGAGCTACAATAGCCGCCGCGAAGCACCTCTTTCGCGAAGCACACTGGCTCCGCGAACCACCTTCGCAAATCGAGAGCAAAGTATTTTCTCTGAAAATTCTCTCTACTTCGCCTGAAGGGGTCGGCCTCTATTTATAGGCGATTCCACCGACCCTCGTCCCTTCCGCGCGAAGTCAACGCCACGTCATCTCAAATCGCGAAGCTCCAAAGTTTCTGTCGGAATTCTGTCCAAATCGCGAAGCTCCACGGCAATCTTTCGTTCGCGGAGCTTGACGTAGTCGCGATGAATCACCGTCAACTTACCTTCGCGGCTCGCGCCTTCGCCGCGAAGCTCCTCACCAAGCTCTTCTCCGCCGCGATGCGCTTCAGCCTCTGCCGTTCGCGAAGCTTGACGTAACCGCGAAGCATCACCGCCTCCATTCTTCTGGTCTTCGCGATTTCCAAACCATGCATCCTATCTTCGCGAAATTCATGCCTTTGCCATATTAAATTATGCTCTTCATGGAAATCCTCTTTTCGCGATGCTCACCAAACTCCAAATTTTGGACCCCAAAAATTTGGCAAACACTGGAAAACGGCGCCACCTTGTACTGCTCTTTTGTACCGCCTCCAGATTGTCCTTTCCTTTGTCATAGTTCTTTGTCAACATGTAATGTCAACAACTTCTCGGGAACTTGACAAATATCCATGAAAACCTGCTTTGTCAACAAACACAATCAACCCAAAAAATACTTCAATGTTACCTTGAGGGATTTTTGCCCAACAATCTCCCCCTTTGGGTTTGTTGACAACTCTTCACAATTCTGCTCAGGATGATTTTCTGCACTTTGATACCTCACTGAGTCTTCTTCCAGCCGCTACCAGCATTCGCCCCTTGCGATTATGATAGCGTTCAAGGATTCACTTAACACGTACTCTAAGCCCACATGAGCAATGCTCGGCGTGAGAAACAAGAGTATTATGAAAAGTTCATCAATGAATCACTTCATGTCAGACCCCAATTGTCGATTGCACCCTGATACCAATTCTTAAAATAAAACCAGTTGTTGAACCACACTGATACCAATTGGTGAATTCTTAAGTTGATACCAATTGTTGATAGCTGGACACCGTCTCACACCATTCCAACACCACTGATCTGCCTTTATCACGATCCTCAGCTGTCGTGATTTCTATGATTTGATCGATCACTTCTAGCATCGTCAGATTTAAAAATCTCTCCCCCTTTCTCATTGCTCCCCCTTTCTGGCTGCTCCACCTGTCAGCTTCTCCCCGTATCAATTATGATTTATCAAATCTCCGCACTATTTGCTCTCTTGAACTAACACTTTTCTCCCCCTTTGTCAAGCACTTTTCAAGCACTTTTCTCCACCTTTGTCAACGAACCCAAAGGTCATGCCTTTGTAGTCTGTAACATAGTAGAGAACACATATCAGCACATTAGGGAATAACACACCATACCTCGGGGAGAGGGGGGTGGGGGTCCCATATCCACACTATTTCAAGTGCGGGGAGTAGACTGAACTCCCAGAGCCAGTCGATGCCTCTCAAATGCTTCCTTGGGTAAGGCCTTTGTCAGAATGTCTGCAACCTGCAGCTCTGTAGGCACATACTCCAACTTCACGATCCCCTGCTCAACCTTCTCCATGATAAAGTGATACTTAATCTCAATGTTCTTTGTCCTTGAATGATGGACGGGATTTTTGCTAAGATTTATAGCACTTGAGTTGTCGCACTGGATTCCGATCGGAGACTTCACGTCAACTCCCATATCTTCAAGCTGCTGCTTCATCCACAATAACTGTGTGCATGCTTGAGTGGCCGCAATATACTCAGCTTCTGCGGTGCTTAATGAAATGCAATCTTGTTTCTTGCTCAACCAAGCAATACATAGTCCGCCAAGATAAAATGCACCTCCAGATGTTGATTTTCTATCATCTGCTGAACCGGCCCAGTCTGCATCAGTGTACCCCAATAAATCTGTCCGAGATTTGTCATTGTATGTCAAGCCGAAGTCCACCGTGCCCTTAATATACCGAAGTATTCTTTTCACTGCGAGCATGTGACTTTCCTTGGGATTACTCTGATATCTCGCTGCTTGGCATGTGGCGAAAACAATATCAGGCCTTGTTGCGGTTAAGTACAACAGACTTCCAATGATTTGCATGTATTCTGTGATATTAACTGCCTTGCCATCCTCATCATCCTTTGATTACTCTTTATCTGGGAGTCTCCTTTGCACATCAGTCGTGCTTTGTTCCGAATCATCATGCCATATTCATTCATCTTGTCTTGATAGACCCATTTTTTCTTGATGACATTTTTATCATCTAGCCTCGAAACAGTCTCCCACGTCTGATTCTTCTCAAGTCTGATCTATCTCTTCATCCATGGTATGATCCCAGTTCTCATCTTCAGTTGCATTAGCAAAGCATTTCGGCTCAACCTGAGATATAAAAGATGTTTTCTGCAGTGATTTCATTCTCCTTGTCTAAGCTAGAGCTAACTAATCACCAATGATATTCTGCATGTCAATTTCAGCTCAACTCTTTGACTGTTGTGCAGATGAGGATTTTTACTTCCTTGTACTCACAAACTAGACACTTTCATGTTCATCATTGGTGTCTTCTTCTGAATCAGCATAAGCCACTTCTGATCTCCCTATGTTGCTTTCTTCCTCAATACTTCCATCAGGAAGTTGTTCACTGACTCATTTTTCAGTGGCTTCATTTCTTTCAGCTAGGTTTCTCGAATTTTTGTTGAGACGCCTTTGATTTTTCTCTTGCAGCTTCTTGGTATCCTGAAAACAGTCAGCTGATACCATATTGTTAGAGCAAATAGATAAGCATAAAATGCATTGTTATTGCTGCTTCTCCCTGTGTGTCTTTCTTCCCTCAATAGGAAACACCTGAGCCGAGTCATCCAATTATTGCATTGATGGCTCTTGAATCTGATTTGGATATAGAATGCTCCCCCTGTGTTATGCAACTCCTCCAGTTGTTAAGCCCAACAATATGTTTAGACCCATAACACGTCTTTTCCTCCTGCATCATTTGTTCTCATCTTCCACTCAAATTTGAGCCATTAACAAAATCTCTAAGCCTACGGAGTTGAAACTCGGTGTAGGAAACAAGAGATAAAGTTAATAACACAATCACTTCCTATTGTGCTCTGTTTCTCCCTTTCTTCATCAACTCTAGTACCTAATTTGAATCAATTGAAATTCTAGAGCAAATCACTTCTCCACTTCGCATCCTTAGATGCCACTTCCCCTTGGATCGTATCTCCCTAAAACCTGAAACACATCAATCATCAGTTAATAGCATTTATATACATAGGGAGAGGGGTTGTTGCTTCAGACTCCTCAAGATGAGGGTTGTGGTTGATCCTGATGGGTCAACCCTTTGATTCTTTCTTGGAGAGCATCACACTCCTTTCTTGCTTCCTCCAACTGCCTGACCAACTTCAACTGTTCTGGCCATATGACTAGGCATTCTTTGCTCACATTCTGAGCCTTTTTCTGATATGAAGATTCTGCAGACTTGGCCTTTCTCACAATCTGGGGTTTAGACCAACTGGTACACATTTCGATCTTTGATGTTCTACCGAAATTCCATTTCCCTTGATTGTTTCTCAGTGCAGGAATCTCCTTTCTTGTCATCTTCCCTGTCTTCTTTGTCCATTGTAGGGATCTGCCTTTTTCTTCCACTTCTCGTTGCAAAACACGACATGTGGATTTTTCGATGCATTCTTTGCTTATCTGCCTTTTATCAGATTTATGAGTCACCGCCCTATTTTTCATTGGTGGTGGGTCCTCCATTGAACTTCTATTCTTCTTTATCACCACTGGAGTAGATCTCCCCTTAATCTTCCAGGTTTGCTCACATTCTCTCCTTGAGAGCTGTTGTGAGTATGACATAGGAGGTGACTGATACACCTTTCGTTCAGCTCCACGTGATTTCCCTGAGGCTCGAAGCCTATTCCTCTCCTTACCACTTTGTCTCCCAGTACAGGCTTCTTTCTTGTACACTTCCTGTGGTGGAGATCTATTTTCTTGTTCCTTTCCCTTTCCTGCTTTTTTCTTACTGCAATGTCTCGCCATGTGCCCATAGTGAGAACATATAAAACATTTTCCCTCAAAGGCATACCTCATTTCATCATCTCTCTGCTGAGATGTTGATGCACCTTGAGTTCTTCCTCTGATATTGTTCTCCTGAGCTTCCTGACACATGCTCATGGTGTGTCCCATTCTTCCGCAGTAATAGCATCTAATATATGCTTTTCTCTGAGAAGCTCTTCTTTCTAATCTCTCATGATGCTTCTTCCTGTTCTCAGATTTATTAATGTCTCTCTTTTCATAGCCGGAAATGTACTCCAGAGCCTCTGTACAGAAGCTTGATGTGTGGCCATGAATCCCACAGAAATAGCACATGTCGTCACTTCTTTTTGTAACTGACCTCTTAGGCCTATCTCCAGCACCTACAGGTTTTCCTCCACTCCTGGAATTGTTCACGACTCTCTTCTTATCATGCATGGGTGGTGATTCATAAAATCCAATACCAGCTTTTCCAAAACTTGCTGGTCTTTGAGCTGAGAAAATATTCTGTTGTTTCTCTTCAGAAATAGCATATCTGTTCTTCATTTTATCATCACTTGTCGAAGGTTGATCAAATAGTAAATGCAAGGCATCCTTCATTTTAGGCTTTCCTTTGGATTTAGACTTCTCTATTTCCTTCTTGACTGATTCTAGCTCTTCTACCAACTTTTGAATCTTCATATCCCTTGATTCAAGTTGGACATCAAGTTCTTCTTTGAGAAGCTTCCCTCTACTCACCTCATCTTCCAGTTCATGCTTCATCTTATCAACCATGTCAATTTGCTCCTTTACCTTCAATTTTTCTTGAGCGACAGAGTCAGAGCAACATGCATTCTCTTGTTGTAGCCTTTGATTCTTATGAACTTCTGCAGTCAACTGTGCTGCTAGATCATTATTGCTGGCTTTAAGATTTTGTGCTTCATCTGAATTTTGACTCTCTTCATAATCACCAGCCTTTTGTTTTCCTTTCATTCTAGCCATCTTCTGCAGCTCTTCAGCATTTGAATCATTCTTCTCTGTTAGGTCAGTAACTATATCAATAAGCCTTTGATTTAAGCCTTTTAGCTTGTTGACCTCAATCTCCAATCCCTTGATCCGGATATCTTTAGATTTGGCTTCTTCAGTGTTTCCAACGTCACTTGGAATATTAGGTTCTTCGATGCTTTTGAATTGATCTTTCACTTTTCTGTTCAAGCCATCGATCTCCCTTTTCTGTTCTTCAATCTTAATCTTATACTCACTAACCGATTCTGAGTTCTCTCGTGTTGATAACTTGAGTTTCTCAATTTCTTCCATCAACTTAGACTTCTCTTCTTCCTGCTGTTGCATGTAGAGTTTGGCATCATGAACAACTTTGTTGGATTTCTTTGTTTTTGCTCTCCAAACATCTATCTCCTCAAGAGCAGCTTCCAACTCAGCTCGCATGTCTATTCTTCCTTCAATTTCTTCTTCTTTTTCAGCATCACTCTGATGCTCATGTACTTCACTCATTCCAACATCATGATTGAGTGAATCAATCTTTTCCCTATCAGATTCATCCAGACCTTCCTTCAGTAAGCTGTTTGATTCTTTTAGTTGAATCACACTTTTTCCGAAAACACTTCCACACTGAGGGAATTTACCTGACTTCTGATTCTTCTTTGATGCTTTTCCTTTTCCCATGGCAGATTGAGAGATAATAGAAATATGTATCTTCAACCACACAGATCGACTACACTATGTCGAAGCAAACAAATCTGATAAAAGCAACCTATCGCTCTGATACCAATTGTTAGGGCCAATAGGGGCCTATATACCCTGAGAGGGGGGGTGAATCAGGGTATGGATATTCTTTTTCCAAGTTCTTCCTGCCCCACTGGATCTTGACCTCTTTGTTACAAGGGTCACTTTGTTTGCACTTGTGTGGTTACTATGATCACTTGTCTACTTTACCTGATGATGATGCTTTGAATACAATGCAGGAAAGTAAGCAGGCAGACACAAAGATTTTTACTTGGTTCACCTCTAAGGGCTACGTCCAAGGAGCATACGCCGACAAGTTGCCGGTTCGTACCAAATTCCACTAGACTTCACTAGCTGTGGATTACAATGTTCGGGCTAGATCACTTCTATGCCCAGGCTCACTGCCTTTACAATGTTTAGGGTCAGCTCACTGCTTTCCCAAGGGTCACTCCCTGTTTCTCTCTCTCTGGCTCACTGCCGGTGGAGAGGATCACCTTCTTCCTCTTCCTAAGCTCACTGATCTTGGAAGGGAATCCAATCACAGTTTATAGACCTGTAGGTCTCTTCATTTCCATTAAGGAATGCATCTTTCTCTGTATGTAGATGCTCTGTTGAAGTTTAACTTTCACCCGTAGATGAATACCCCTTTGCCACTATCCACTGGGCAAACAACCTTTGGAAAGTCCTTCGCAAAGCACCCTACAATGCGAGGCTCCCAATTTCGCGAAGCTCAAACAAGCCTTCGCGAAGCTCCTGCCTTTTCGCGAAGCTCAATCGCGAAGCTCCTTCGTGAAGCACTCTCGCGATGCTCAAGCCGTCGCAAAGCAACGACCCTCGCGAAGCTAAGTAAGCCAACGCGGAGCTCGCAGGTTTCGCGGAGCTACAATAGCCGCCGCGAAGCACCTCTTTCGCGAAGCACACTGGCTCCGCGAACCACCTTCGCAAATCGAGAGCAAAGTATTTTCTCTGAAAATTCTCTCTACTTCGCCTGAAGGGGTCGGCCTCTATTTATAGGCGATTCCACCGACCCTCGTCCCTTCCGCGCGAAGTCAACGCCACGTCATCTCAAATCGCGAAGCTCCAAAGTTTCTGTCGGAATTCTGTCCAAATCGCGAAGCTCCACGGCAATCTTTCGTTCGCGGAGCTTGACGTAGTCGCGATGAATCACCGTCAACTTACCTTCGCGGCTCGCGCCTTCGCCGCGAAGCTCCTCACCAAGCTCTTCTCCGCCGCGATGCGCTTCAGCCTCTGCCGTTCGCGAAGCTTGACGTAACCGCGAAGCATCACCGCCTCCATTCTTCTGGTCTTCGCGATTTCCAAACCATGCATCCTATCTTCGCGAAATTCATGCCTTTGCCATATTAAATTATGCTCTTCATGGAAATCCTCTGTTCGCGATGCTCACCAAACTCCAAATTTTGGACCCCAAAAATTTGGCAAACACTGGAAAACGGCGCCACCTTGTACTGCTCTTTTGTACCGCCTCCAGATTGTCCTTTCCTTTGTCATAGTTCTTTGTCAACATGTAATGTCAACAACTTCTCGGGATCTTGACAAATATCCATGAAAACCTGCTTTGTCAACAAACACAATCAACCCAAAAAATACTTCAATGTTACCTTGAGGGATTTTTGCCCAACAACAAGCTTAGGTTTTTGGAAAACATATTTATAATGAGGGACTTATAGGTGAGGTGGATGGAAGTTCTCAACTAAGTCTTATGATCTTATGTGAGTGCAATTTATAATGATAAATTATCGGGTGATAACAAAAAGATAATTTGGGTGGAACATAATTTAGACCATAAATAGATGATATGTAATGTATGGAAGTGTGGATTATGTGTAATGTAGAAATTATGGGTTTGTTGAGACTCATTAGGGTCAGAAGTCTGAGATGTTTTTTGGAATTAATTCTATCCACTTTATAAAATTATCAATTTCATAAAATTGGTATCCTCATTTTTGGACAATTTCATGAGGGGTATTTTACGTTATGTTCTCTTGATTTATGAGTTGGAGTTGGTTACCTTTTGGAGATATTCTATTCGACGAGTGATCAAATTCCCTCTTTGTCATTATGTTTTGTGGTTGATGGATTGTGGTCCACGATGATGGGTAAGTGATTTTGGAATGCAATGAAATAGAGGATTATACAGTAAGGATATGAATTTTTATCATGGTATTTTAAGCCTCAGGTAATGGGAATTGGAAATTAATGATAGTGATCATTAAAAAATGTTGTGGAATTATGATGGTTAGGAAATAATGTACCAAGATACATTAGGATTCCTTAGTGAATAAATGTTATACACTCAAACATTATAATGGAAATTTTTTAAGCTTTGGTCTTATAGTGTAATGATTTGATGATACGTATACATAACTAAGTGGATAGCGTATTTTTTCTTCTGATTGATCACAGTGGTGAAAATCGATGGTTGGTGGATCAACCATAGAATTTCACAATAATTATGTTATGGAAATAAAATATTTTTTCATTGACTAGGAGATACCTCCATGTATATAGACATGATGATATAGTAATATGGTAACATAATGGAAGTGGGAGTCATGTGTAGTCATAAGATTTCGATTGAGGATTAGTCAATATGATATTATATATGAAATAAATGCTATAAGTTCTAAACCACATATTGCATGTCATTTTTTAGAGGATGTTTACACCCTTGAAATTGACCCATTATTTTTTTGTAATATTTTTTTATTCATTGTTATTGTATAGAATGTTGGTATACATCCTTTTTAGTTGGTTTTCAATGATGATGATTGGTTTCAATGCCTGCTTGTTGTTCTAGTGGTTTTTTTGGAACAATGTATTGTGAACCATGTCATGAAAATTATGAAAGAATGATTTCATGTGTCCAAAGGAGTTCTACAGTGGAGTAGGTTCCACACATCTGGAATTTAGAGGTTATGGGTGGGGAAATTTGATGGGTAGTTCCATATTTCCTATGGTAATCATGTGAGGAAGAAAAAGTGTTTTTTGACAGATGGTATGTGGTAAGAACCACTTTTTTATTACATGTCTGAAAACAAATATGGAATCATGATTTGAATGTTTGAAAATAATGAGTTAATGGATATAACCCAGTTGTGTATTGAAAATTTTGAAATTTTATGATGTCTGTTATCTTTGTATCAAACCAATGTAGAATAGTATATATCAATAGTTGACAACAAAGACTTCTTATGGCTATGAACAACAATGGTGGTAATATTTTATGATCATGTTTTATATGCGATGAATTGTCTGATAAAATTTTAATACCCATTTTCTCAATGGTTTGGATATTTATTAAGGATAAAAAAGGACATTTGTGATTAAAACACCATAATATGTGTTCTCAATATCATGACTAAAAATCTACATGAAAATAAGAAGATTAAGTAAATTTGGGTAATTCAAGTCATGTTTTAGGGAGATTTGGTCAATCTATCACTTGGGTACTATTTTGTGTTCATGTTTTAGTATAAAATCTTCTAAAATTTATTTCCTTGGGTTTCTATATTGTTTTTTGAATTGAAAATGAATATATTATGTTGTTATCAAATGGTTTATGGTAAACTGCGTGGTCCGAATGAAAAAATGTTTTAGGTGTTTGGAGTTTGAGACTCATAGAATCGTAAAGTCATAATTTCATGTATAAGATATGACTTATATATAGGTATATGATGTGGTGGAATTGGGTAGGTTCAGTGTTTGAAAAAAATGTGTCAAAACAATGTGGTAACAAATGGTTGGAGGGTGTAAATCACAAAATTTATGAACAGTTTGGAAATCCCAAAACAAAAAATATAAGACATATTGTAATTTCATAAAAAGAGGGACTTTATAAATGTTTTCCCACCATATATATTTGATTCTCCCACCACCGATCCACCCTTATCATTATGTGGACTAGCTTCAACTCCACTGATTTTAACCATTATCCACCCATTGATTTGGTGAATCATGTATTTAAATTGTAGTATTTCATGGTGTTTTTGCTCTTCCTCCTCTACATTATATCATTCCATGTTTCATTATATTTGTTAAAAATTTAATAGTATTGTTTATTTATTTCATCAGATCATATAGTTTTATCCATGGAAAGCATTTCTTTTGGATGTCTTTTATAGTGTAGATCCTGAGTGGACCTGTAATATACTTTTTTGTTGTTTCATGAATGAGTTTTTTTTCTCTGCTATGAATTTTAAAAAAAAATTAATAATTGATTTATTTTTACATCTATTATAATTTATTTACCTTATATTTATTTTATCAACAATTCAATTGGGTGCCACATATAGAAAACCCATAGTGGAGTCGTGGTTTCTTGATAAGAGGTGAGTTCTTGAGTTGTTTTCAACCATTCTTCCTTGTAGATAACAAATTTATTACTAATTACATTTTTATATAATTAATTTAATATTTTTTCTATATATTATAACAATGACTATAGCTCGAACGAAGAATTATTTAATTCCATATAATTTGTAAGAGGCATCAATACTTATTACAAAGTCATCAAAACATTAAATTGATTGGGGTACCATCACAAATAATGCAGGTGGTCAAGATCGTTACCAATATTTTTGATGATTTATTTAATATGTGTATCTATTATATGTATTAGATAAATTGTGATGTTTTTATTCCCCATATTTTATCATTTTTTTGGGACTATATTGATACAATAGACCTTCAACAAGTACATTGTGGTTTATTGGTGTTTATGAGACAGAACCAATGACATCTGTTGGGGTGCGATGAGTATGGAAATGTTTAATATAGGGTTATAGATGGAAAAAAACATGGTATACAAGTTTAACCTGATTATTATTATAGATTGGAATGATAAAATGGTTAAGGGAAAATTTATTGGATATGGGGATATTTTTTTATACTATATGGAATGGATATATTTTATTTTTTTAGGTGTAGGATATTTTTGAAATTACTATGGTGATTATAAATTAATTTTAAATTTTGGTGAGGGATTTTGATCTGGGGTTGTTTATTGTAACTATTCTAATATAATAAATCATATATGATGTTTAATTATTAAATTGGTAAAATATTTATGGTATCTCACCATGGATGATTTATTATTTTAATAGTATTGAGGAGTTATAAACAACAATGACTCCCATATTATACTTGAAATATGCATTACAAACAATAATGAAATACTTCTGTATCATGGTTATTATTTATAATTTAATTTTTCATGTAATGGGGAAAGGAAAAAAATACCGATGAGGTAAAATTCATATTACTGTTTTTTTGTACAATTGAATATATCATGAGTTAATAAGTCATAATGATTATGGAATTTTATATGATTGAAAAAAGTTTCATTATCTAATAACATGATAACAAAATGAATAAATGGAAAATGTCAATATTTTATTATAATGGAAAATAATTAAAAAATTATAATTTAATAATGTTATTAATGTTGGATTTCATGATCTCCAACATCATGATATCTCTTGTGTAAAATTATTATGCATAAAGAGTTTATCAATTGGTAGGAATAAAAAAATACATTCATATGGAAAAATGATATGTATATTTAGATATCATAATGCATAATAGGGATATATAAATCTAAGACCCATCCATCAGTTCATTTCCAATGTTTACATTGTATATTAATTTTAATTAATAACAATAAGTCTAATAAATAAAAATCATAATTAATTAATGTTTAAGGAATATAATTATTTCCACAAAAAATCATAAAACATTAAAAGTTAATATTTGTTTGTAGTAATGGTATATATATTATGAAAAAACTATATCCACGATTCAGAAAATATTTATATTTAAGATAAAATTAATACCTTAATGATTATATGAATTTTATCATTAATATGTAAATTTAACAACCACAAAATTAATAATAGATAAAAGATAGTCATTGGTTTTTTTAGAAATATTTTTTTTTTGTAATTTCATGTACATTGGGGATATAAATAATATATAAGTGAAAAACAATCATTTATTTAGTATTATTAATTTTAAACCCATTTATAACATATAAATGAAGCAATGATAATAAAATAGATATAGTAGAGGGAAAATCTTTTTTAATCATACACATTAAACAAATTCTATTTTAAAATATTATATTTATATAAGAAGTGAAACATATTCATATAATTAAATTGATACCTTTAAAACCATTTATAAAGTAATGTAAAAATTATAATGAACGCAATAAAAAATTTGATTAAATAAAAGGACTTTCGAAAAACAATTTAAAAAAATATGGATTCAAAATAAAAATGTTCCAAAAAAAATAAAAACAATAATTTATTCTAAACAATACAATATAAATAGTAATCGGAATTGAATATTTAAAAACTAGTAAAAGAATAAAAATCCATGTTTATTATTTCTATGGGATAATATATATATTACACAATGTAAATAGGTCTATAATACCAATTGTTTTCAATTGAGTTTAAATTTAAAAAGTGATTCTTACATCACCTTTGACAAGCCACATATCATATTATATAATTTGTAATATTAAATATATATTTATTATAAAAATATTACACAAAAAAATACATATCTATTATATCATATATTACATATTTATTACATTTTATCATTTTTTGTAATCATTAATTCATTATTGTCATTATTTTGTTGTTAACTGCTTCTCTTTACATATATTTTCTCATTTTTTAGATCTGGTCCAATTGAATTAATTATGGTTTAATAAAATAAATAATTTTATTCAGAATATAAATATAATATATACTATTTAAATCTATACTTATTTCTTTCATTTTAAAGAAAAATTGAAAAACAATTCTCATTGTTTATAGAGGTGGTAGGCCACACACAGATGAGTGACATTATTGACCACCAATGAATTGTATGTTAAGAATGTTGATAAGAAATTATAACTATAAAATTATTTATTTTTCATTAAAATCATATATTAATTCATTAATTCCACATTTATGACCATGAAATGCAATGTAGTTATGAAAAATGTATTACGCTACTACATGGATATGGTTACAAGTATATATGTACACACAATGTTTTTTATTATAGTGTTATTAAAATGTTAGAGAATATGCTTTTAACATAGATATATTATCATTTAATTATAATGCTGATATTTAAGTTATTATTTTAGTATTTTTAAAACACTTTATGAATGAAAATTGTATACCTTTATATTAACATTATTTTAGTAATTTACATGGTATATAACCACAATAAAATGTATAAGGATGTTGATAAAGGAATTTAGAAGGTATGGTTGACCTAGTCTTCCAAATGTGGTGTTTTTAAAATAGACAAGGAGTGTACTTTTATAAATATGGGGGATAAATATTGGCATTATAAAAAAAATTAAATTAATATGATTTTTTTACAAATGGATCCAAATTGACTTATTTAGATGATATAATGATGATAAGACCAAATTCTCTAATTCAACTAATTTTGGATATTTTAGGGATTTTAACTCCCTTTTCTTTTAGTTTTAACCCCAGTTAACCCTTATGAAAACTAACACAATATTAGAATAATATACCATTTAAGAAAAATGAATGTTGCCATAAAAAGAAAAATGATGCATAAATGGACCATTGTTTTTGTTTTCAACCATATCCCATAAACATCACCTGAATATTATATTTCTATGTATTCTAATGAATTTAATATAAAAATTAATTTATTATGAAATATCATTATTTTCATTTATGAAACTGTTAATTTAATTTAATTCAAAAAAAACTAGAAAATTAGATAATTTGAATAAAGGCACATCACAAATCTCAAACATATCATATGTTGATATAAAATTAATGAAAAAAATATTTCATCAAATTATTAATGCATTTTATTTTTTTCAATTAATATATTATATATATATTATTTGAATAAATATGTTGTCTAGTTTGTATAATAATATGGGCAAATTGATAAATCTCTATAAAAAGAATACAAGGTATTGTCATAAAAACCCTATTCATCTATTAAATAATTTTATAAAATTAATCATTTGTTGTATTAATTTAAATAATAAAATCTTCTTTTTATTAAAACCTTGAATGAGAAATTTATCGGTTCTTCATCGGACTAAACATTTAGAGGTAAAAATCAACAAAATATGGCATTATGATGCCATAGGATCAAAACAAGGATGGGTGTAGCTAAAATTATTTAATATTAATGTACTATTAAAACTTTTAGATAGTTTTAAAAATATATTCCAATGTTCTAACACTATTTTCTCCATTTTTCTTTATTAAGGCCTAAAATATTTATATTTGTAAATTTTTATAATAAACAAAATAAAAGGTGAATTATTTAAAAATCATAATCCTATTAATTCCAAAGATAAAATATATTTTTGATGATTATATTTATAGAAGCCATAGATGTAAATTTTGATATAAATTCATAAAAAGGAATTAAAATATATTGTAAAAAATGTGTCTTTAGACACAAAAAAATTATATATCAAAATAATGAAAATTAATGACTAAAATATAAATATTCAAAATCTAATAGAACATATTTTTTAATTCAAAATATAAAAAATAATGGATATATTAAATAACTTTACTTAATGAAAAGAAGTTTCCTTATTCAAAAAATATATATTTTTAACTATTCACTAAAAAATTATTTCTGAATAATTGAAAGAAATTACGATTAGCTATTTATGATTAACTTATTTAAAAAATATAATTAATTTTATTTAGTTTAAATTAATATAATTTCAATATTTATGTTTTAATAACAATGCTGCATAAATACCATTTGTATTGTGTTATTATTTCATTTCAATGAAAGGAATACAAGAATTAAACCATGGTTGTTTCATTCACCCCACTATACAAAATCATTCTAAAAACATCCATAATTTCTCATATATAATATCATTGGGTCATTATTAATTATAATTTCCTTAGGATTTCACATGGACACTTCAGTATCTTGATTTCTCCAAATCACCTTTATTAGTTGACTCATTTTATCCCTCAATGATTATATTCTGGTGTACATAATATTGACTGGTTTTTGATTGTACAATAAATTAGGTATCCATTAAAATTCCCCATAGGTTATCACAAGTATTTATAATGTGTGTTATTCATAAATAAAGATATTGTGAACACATCATGTATATTGTAAGAGTTAGATGTTAATACCACATAATAATCTATATATCCAATTCTCTCTTGTATTTCAAAATGCCTACTATAGCTGAGGATAATTTTATCTTCCATAAATAACCATATGCAACCCTTAAATGTCGATTTTTTTTAAATTTGATATCTTAATTTAAATTAAATATCTTTATGTTGTTTATAATCATGTCTAAATGACCATATTTGAAATTTGTTACTGTTTTTTGAACAGTGTTATCCTTCACTGATGGATCATAAACATGATCTTCCCCCATAATCATTTTTTCCTTCAAAATAATCACAAAAAATTTGGACATTGTCATCTCATTCAAAATAATGATTTGTACAGTTAAATTTGAATGTGAGAATGGATTCTTTTTTATATGAAAACACCACCAATGTTAAATACTGGTCCCACATACTTTGAGAATCACATAAGAGAATCTTTTACATGTATTGAAAATATTGAATAGTATTTATAGTATATCATATTTTTTATAGTGATGTAGAGTCATAAAACAATGCACTATACCGAGATCATTCACAATAATTCTATATAATTTGAGTAAATTATAAATGATGTAGAAAAAAGAGAAAGTGGAAATCCATGATTTCTTATGACATTATTAATAGGGATTCATGAATGGTGGTAAAAAAGTAAATACCTTCTTATAGAAATTTTTTTATATATATGATAATAATATCAATAATAACCCAGATTATATCATTATTTCAGGGTGTTCTTGTCAATCTATTTAAGCATTACATAGTAATGTCATCCCATTCTCATATTTCAATAGCTTGTGGAATCATGAGTACTATCAGATGTTATCTCATATAATTTACCTATTTAAAAAATATAATGATACATAGTATTCAATATCACAATGAATATTATCCTACTAGATATATTTCTTCCTACCACAATACATATGAGTGTTTCTTGGGTATATATGGGAATGATAACAATAAGTATTATCTTATAATTCCATTGATATACAGGGCATAAATTAAACATATATACTATTTCCAAATTTTCATTTTTATATCCTTATATATGACATTATTTGATTTACCATTATTCTTAACATTAGTTAATTAATGAAAATATTCATAATGAGCAAGAGAAATATTTTATAATTTTAAACAAAATATTGTCTACATATAATTTTATAATTAAATGATCACTCCCATTGATCAATAATTACATAAAATATATTTAATAAATAAATGAACATATAATCCCCACCAATACTCATTTTTATTAGGACTCTGTGATCATTCCCTCTCAATTGATCAGCTACCTTATTATACTTTCTGGTGTCGTTGTGTATTGGGCATTCATAATCCATGACTAGTTCAATCGATCATATATTCTCTATATTGATCTCCTTCAATTAAGATATATATTTTATTCTTTTATTGTCTTTCTATATCTAACATATTTAATTATTTATAGAATGTATCCATAACTTTAAGGAACCCATTACATATTCCAATCTAGGATAACGAGTTAGATAGTTCTATTCATGAGTATTTTACATCTCGGATGCAAATGAATTAACATAACCCTTTTGTATTATAAATAAACAATGTTCCTTAGTCATTGAATCATTATATATAAAAAATATAATATTAATCAATTTTATATACAAAAATAGGTAATCCTGTAGTACCACGTAATTTTACACAAAAAATTCTTCACATTCATTTTTTATGTGAACTTATCCCCTTCATGTGTACTCTTTTTTATAGGCTAATCCAATTGTGAATTTTTTTGACCTATTTTAAAATAATAACATACCAATACAATAAAATATCATACCCATATTATTTTTTTTCATCTTTAAAATTCATTTATTTCATATGTAATCATATAATAAACTAATATTCCATCCCTAGAGAAAATATTGTGAAGAAAATATTCTTTAATAAAACAATATTTGAAATTTATAAAATTTCCATATAACTCTATTTCAATGGGATTATAATACATATACATCAATATATGATAATTAACCCTATGACTATTAGAGTACACCTTGATTTCATTTAAAAAACTACATTCTTTAAATATTAAATTAGTGCATAGATAACTAGATCAATATGAAATAATATTTATTTTTCAATCCAATATAAAATTTTTATAACCTTGGAATGTACGTACCTAATATGAAATGATGTCCCAATAATATAATCCTTTTTAATTATAATTTATGACACCTATAATGTAGTTCACTCATTATAAAATATTAATCTCTCGAAATATGATCAATAAATTTATCAATTTGAGGGAAATGATAAAATTTTATTATATAAATAAAATGGATTTCTATAAAATTAATGGAAGACCATATATATTCATATTTATTTTTATAGAAAATGATATGTTCACCATAAGAGAACCACTAACGTATAGAAATATGTTATCATAAAAAAATATTATCAGTATCATAAAATCTAATAATTTATAAATTAATATTCTATTAGGATTCTTTGATATATTTAATGCATATTGGATTAAATAAATGTAAAACTTAACTTGACTCTCTTATTGAGGTCTATGCAATTTTATAATTAATAAATCTACATTTTCATACATATTAGGTATATAATAAATTTTATGTTTATATTTTTCATCTATAGACTGTGGATACTCTACCTCCAAAAAAATATAATTAATCACTGATTCAAGAGGTGGATAAAAATACAACTCATATAATGGTTTCTCATTACTAAAGTCTCATAATTATATATACAAATAAAGAATAATAATTTAATTTTCTTGGAAATATTTTTTTCATTATATTCATAAATAAAATATATAAATAGGACTATATCCAAATACAAAATAGGTATAATAATCATTTCAAAAAAAACTATTATGTTTCATAGTGGGAATTTATTAAAACACCATTTTTACATTCATATTTCCCTAGGTGTTCTGAATAATGAATCATTTATTCAAGATCTTGGGAAATATCAAATCCTCATGGAAAATAGTTGAGGTGTTAAACTTTTTTAATATATAGAGTGAAATAAATAATTTCAAAAAATTTATGATATGATTAATTTTACTGACACCATAAATTTTTTCACATCAACGGAAAATATAGTTATCACATCATCTTGGAATTATCCATTGGAAACATCTACGGCAGTTACAATTGACTCTTTGGATACGAAAGTAAATATTGACCAATTTATATTTAGTTGATGAACGTGACATTATTCATTTAATTCTTCCACATTAATTCATTATCATGATTTCCCCTATCATTGTACTAATTAGAAACTCTCATTTCCATTATAAATTATTTTGGATATTTCATTCAAAATATTTCAAATGATTGAATAACTTCATTACCTTAATCTAATTTATTAACTATTTTCATTTTTCATGGATCCAATATATGAAATTATTCTATTGATTTCCCCTGAATAAATAAGATCTAAAAAAATCATTGTCAGTTTTAACTGAACATGATATTATACCCTCATATAAAGGAAAATTAAGAGAGAAAGAATCCCAAAATAAAATTGTATTAAGCCTATTAATTATATAGTAAAAAATTATATAATATTTACATATATTGATTAAAATATGCATGGATAATCCATCAATTTCATTGGAAAACTCTAAATCACATTATTCAAATGTCATCGTTAAACTAGGGAATATCCTGTCTATTTCATCTCATTTTTCTGGACGCATGTACTTCTTAAATAATATCACATTAAAATATTTCTGTATTTTTTTTTCATTTTCCTAATTATTTTTATTGTTTTGGATCAATTACCACCACTTATTGGAATATCCTTCCAGAAAATATACCAACATATATCATTATAACATTTATTACAACCCAGTTGTTTCAATATTATGTTTGAGTGATTTTACCCATTTCAATGTTATAAATTAATTTTTATCAGCACTAAAATGTGAAGGATTATTTATCATTAATTAATATAAAAACCAAAATAATTAGGTGTAACTTTATATTTCAAAATTCAAAAATGTTTTTGTTTCATAACCTTAGTCTAGTAACATAATATATCTATGACCTTGTTAGTTCAAAAAAAATTTATTGGTTTTCCTAATAGATATATCCTTATATTGTATATGTTTTTTATTTTCATTCATAAGTTATGAACCACAAAGTATTAATGACCCACACTATCTTATCACAAAACCATCTCGGATATAGATCCAAAAAATAAAATCGACCCAATTTTTACTATTATAAATTAATTTAAAAGAAAATTCATGTGTTAGATATAATTTTTCAAAATCATATATACATGGTTCCTAATAAATGTTCTCAAATTATAAATGAGATTCCCTACATACATTAACTAAAATATGATCATTTATTTATTACATTTTTAAAATATGTATGTATTATCCACATATAGTATTGCTTAATTTAGAAGTCCTAAATAAGTGAATACTTATATGATTCACATATTACATTAAAATTAAAAAATAAATTGCATAATAAAATTCTCACATCCTCAGTATAATTTATTATATCCTTCTACATATAATTGAGAAAGTAAAAAAATATATGGTGAGTTCAAATTCTTAATATATATTAATAGAATCATATGTTTCCATGAGTAAAGAATTCAATATCAAATTGGAATGGTAAATATTTGAAGACAAATGAAATTTAAATGCTAACAGAACTAAAAAATGATTATTTGGATAATATTAATATATAAATAAAATTTATAAATATAACTAAATTCTCAACAAAATAAATGATTAACATTGGATGTCTGGATCTCAAACATCATGATATCTCTACCATAAAATCCTTCTTTCATGACTCTTTAAAATACATGTACCCATATATCTAAACCCATCAGATTTTTCCTACTAATTTATATCATGAGGCGAGTGTAAGCATTGAGAAATTAAATTAATATGGGCTCTAAAAAAGATATACATCATTTGCATTCCAGATACAATAAATTTAGTTCATACATATATTCATATAAAAAAATATTCATTAAAAAATGAATAATATCAGTAAATCCTAAGATGATGAAATAACAGTCAATGTAAAAAACCATATATATAAAAGTTATATGGTATAATAAATAATTATTTAAAACATACTAATAAAATTAAAATTTACGGGATATTTAACATACCTATTATCAGAAATATGAATTTTTTTTCTAGTGAAATTTACCAACAAAAATATTAGTATGAGATATGAGAATACCCAAGATTCATATTAATTATAGATTGCATAATAAAATGATGACCATTATATAAATAAAGAAAATAAATGTGGTGAAATAATCTTTAATAAAATTGTTTTAATTGTGAAATTAATTTAAACATTATGAATGAGCGATGAGTGTAAAATGTTTTTGGTCGTAGGAAAAATCCATTAAAATTGTATATGTTTAAAAATTCTCTATTTTTGCATATTTTTTTAAAATTAAGATAAAACCTTAGGACAAATAATATGAATATTACATTCAAATATATTTAGATGTGATAGAATAATATAAGTATCTATAACACATCATTTCAGTAAATGGAAGGACTTTTTAAAAAAAAAATTGATGGAACATTACATCCATGAAAAATGATCCAGTTTGAAAATTTAAATACGATCATGGTTAATATTAAACATTACACATAAAATAGTTTCATTAATTGATTAATTAATCCAAAATAAGTAGTATATGTTAATTTTATTCCCATAATGTTATATGTATATAAACCTATATAATTCAACGGTGGCATAATAAAAAAATATTTTCATAGTGTAAAAAGAGACAAAATCCCTTTCTTCATAATTTAATATCCATGTAAGTTATGTTAACATACATTATAATAAATTTATATTAATTATATATACGTAAATTTACCATATAAATATCTATAATATAATATATGATCCATTTATAACATTTTACAAAAGTTTGTTATCAATATTTTATGAATATCTTTATTTCATGTGGTAACAAATTCATTTTTCATGAATACTTTTATTTGGTTTTTATATTAATTGTAAAATAAATATAGTTTTATAATATCTAAAATTATTTAAATTACATAAATTTAATATATATTATTAAACTGACCCTTATTATGATCCTTGCAAATCATAAATGAAAAACTAATCAAATTACTTCATACTATTGGTTATCCACATGTACACATGATTGTGTTATCATTTTGAAATAAATTTTATGTTAATAAGTTATATATGATATTATAATTGCATAAAAATTATTATTTATGAATTGTAAATTATATTATCATTATTCCAAAAAAATACCAATTATTGTAATGTAATGATGAAAACTTAAATACACTACAACCTGGATATGGTAAATAGAATATATGAATGGATGTTTTTTAATGTTTTATATTATTGAGAATAAATTAAATAGGGTTATATAATAATGATGATAAATTATCATCATATTAATGTCAATGTATTTATTAATTGTTTATGTGTACAACAAATTAATTTTATGTAGAATAATAAATTAACATGATTGATATGGTAAATAAAATTACCTCATCTTCAGAAGACATACTTTATATGTCAATTTCGGGAACATTGGGATGGTCTTCTTGAAGTACCAAAAAAATTAATTTCTAAAACAATTTTGAGAATCCAATTTAGAGAGTGTTGGATGCGGTTAATTGGTCATTTCTATGTAATGAAATTAGATAGTGTATCTTTTATTGTAAGTTAGGGGTGGTGAATTCAAGGAATTTTAGGAATTATTATGTTAATATGTATTATTATTTATATCCAAGTGTATTAAAATTTATGTGACTATAATATAAGATGATATTTACTCAAAAAAAAATATAAAATAAAATATTTAAAAATATTTCTTATGATTTGTACCTTATCATTTTGATAAAACCCAATATTGAAATATTTGTTAATTAATACGGTTTTAATGTTTTATACAAATTAATAGTCATCAAGGTTATGGTAAAATGAAAATATATATATATAAATGGAACATTGGTGATTTATAAAACCATTTACTGTTCATCTATATTATTATATTATTTTAATCAATTTTAATCA
This sequence comes from Viscum album, assembly GCA_963277665.1. NCBI lineage: Eukaryota > Viridiplantae > Streptophyta > Magnoliopsida > Santalales > Viscaceae > Viscum > Viscum album. The sequence goes on along the minus strand of OY728137.1, from coordinate 295,074,163 downwards.
TTAAATAAATTATTATATATTAGAAAATATCGTCAAAGTCAATGTTGAGAGTATTAATTTAATTTTACATTAGAAACATCTAGAAAATATTTAAATTAATATATAATAATTTTAAACAACAATTAACAATAATATGTAGTAGTAATCCACTAGAAAAAAATGATTCACCTAGTTTTTTTTAACTTTTACGGTTAATAAAATCATTTATATTATTTTTCATTTAATTCAATAAGTAAAGTGTTAATTTTTCCTAATAATTTATGATAAATATTTTATGAGTAAAAATATAAAATATGATACCATGATAAAGATTATTCAATCATATTTCATGTAACACCATATAACCAAATATATGTTATTTTTAAACCTATAAAAATATATTTGATAATAAAAATAAGAAAGTGAACTTTTTAGATTTTATTTTCCTCAAAATATTGTAATGTTAAAAATAAAAGAATTATCTCACCATGTTTCAATATTTTATAAAATTGGATTTAAATTGATGAACATTAATCATCCAATTAGATATTATCATGTTTTATATAAATTTTATATCATTATTCAAATATTTTAACATCTTTTCTTATGATTTAAAATTAAAGAGGTAAAAATTTAAATTGAAATTAACAATTCTATGTGACCAAAAATAAAAGTAATTTAATAATCATGTATGTACCTAATAAATAAATATGTGTTCTTAATCAGTCATTATGTCATTTCAAGAAGAGTTAAGAATTAATTTTTCAAATAAATGTGTAAAACACAACAAAAAACAATTGTTAGAAAAATAGATTTTTTAAATTATAATTTAACTATAATGAAAAAGACAAAAATATTGATTAAATAGAAAATTAATCTAATTAAAATTATAAATATTTTAATATAAGAACAAAGATATATTATAACATTTATTTTAAATTACATTATTTAATGAAATGAAATAAATGTATTTGATAATTCAATTTTTACTAACCATTGTAAAATATATTACGTCATAAATATCAGAAAATTTCAACATACATTTTTTATATATGTATATTTCATAAATAAAAATATTATATTAAAATTAAATATATTATATTTCAAAATTTATGTTTTAGAAATATTCTTTTATAGTATAATGTTTATTTAGTTGTTGTTACATAAAATGAAAATTTATAATATAATTGAAGATCGAGCATCATATTTTCAATAAGTGAAAACCATGTTTGTTGTGGTTATTTTTTAAAGGATATATTGACTGGAAATAATTGGAAATTTAGTTTTTAAATGAATTATGAATCAAGATATCAATTGAATATTTTGTTTCTTGTGTAATTAAATTCCTTAATTGTTGATTTAAATAATTTTTATGGGAATGAAGGTTTTTGTCATCTTCTAGTATACTATTGTAAGTGGCATGTGTTATAGGACTTTCTTATAATCAATTTCTAAAATATATGTGAGATTTCCATTATTTTATAGTTGGTTGTATTTAAATTTCTGTGATATTTTAAAGGGGTTCATCATTCTAATCCATGTGTTGTTGTTGAAGCCACGTTGGGACTTGGAAAATAAAAATTGTTACCCAATAGGTTCTTGGAATTTCGAATTTTTTTATTTTAAATATGTTGATCTCTTTTATAGGAGTAAATTTTCAAATAGTTGAGATATCATATAGAGGTTCATAGAACCAGAGTTATAAATAATGGCTTGAGATTGAACATGGTTCTTAACATCCATCATTTGGGGATCCGACTATAGATCTTGGATCTAATTTCTTTATATTTGTGTTGCGATATTTTACATGCCACTTCACATTATTGGTTTAAATTTTAGGACATGGAAATCCAGGTACCATGTTTTGGGAGTGGTAAATGTAACTACTAATCCCTTGGATAATGATATTGGATATTTTTTTCACCATTCATGTTCTATATAATGGGTCATGACACTCTACATCCCTCATTTATGTTATGGGACATGGAACTCCATTACCTTATTGTATGGTATAGAACATAGTGATCCACAATTATATTTATGGTATTTGACATGGAAATATACATATTAGTATTACATTTTTAGAAATGGTAATATATATTCATGGTTTAGGTCCTGGAATATGGATCTATGTGCTTTTTTACAATGAATTATTTTTATTTCTGAGTAATGTTACGATTATTTTAAGTATTAAATAATTTAATGAGATCCCTACTGATTTTTCTAAGTACATAGAAATACAATGATAATAAAAACACTTCATTAAATAAATAGTGTTCGTCCCTATGAATTGTTGCTTTAATGACCTTCATTCAAAGATGTAGGGTTTGGTTTTCTCATGTGTTTCCATACAATCAATGGGCCAATCAGATATTTAATAATACTATTTAAAAATAAAAAAATTATGTATTATTTAGCATTCCATTATATAAATCAATACAATATATTCTAAATTGATAGTTTTTTAGACACCATTAGTGTTGTCTTTTTATTTTATTCTTAAAAACTTCTCTAGGTCACAAAATATGGTTTTCGGTAAAGTATTCAAATTTTATTAAAGATATATCCATGATGATGATTACCATGTTGAGTTCTAAATGATATGGTAGGATAAAATGGATTTTATCAATAAAATAGTTAATTATTTTCATATGAATTCAATGGATAATTTTTTTTTAATTTTGAAACATTATAAATCCCTCTGAGTGGGTGTTTAGTTTTACAGGTGACATGGTATTTTTTCAATAATACTATATTTAATTATTTTTTTGGAAATATATATATATATATTCATTTTTTCCATTATAATTTTATATTTTGAAATATATTTATCCCGATACACTTTGTTACATATCGTTGGTATAGGATACATATGTACATTATTTTTTAAAGTGTTATTTGATATTCTTGGGTATAATCACCCAATATTAAAACCCTAGAGCCATAAAACTAGTAATCCTCTTCTAGTGTACGTGGATGTTTTATCGATGTCATTTGGTAAACTAGTCTGACTACTATTAAAGAATAATATGCAAGTGGAGAATAAATCTGAAATTATTTTTCCAATGTGAATTGTGGTAATTTTATGATTCATTGTTTTATGTTTTGGAATTTTCTATTTTTACAACATGGAGTGTCGAAGAAAAATTAATTCAAAACATGAATGTTTTAAATTTTGTATTTTTTATAAATCTCTAATATCATTAAGATTATGTATTTTGAAAATTCATCATTAATATGAAATGTTATATTTCTATACACATAGGATTATGCTTCTTGATTCATATATATTGTATCAATATTCCAAACAATTTGTTATGGCGTACTTTGTTTCATTGGAGATTTCATTTAATTATATCATGGAATTTGGAACAAAAATATTTTCATATGTTTTATTAAAAACTATATATCATCCAATTCCATTTTTTCTCATTTGATTATGATAAAACATGTGACGAAAAGTTGAAATATTTTATCTTACTATGTGCTCAATCTCATCTATTTGTTATATTTCCCTACCCCTTGTTATGATCATGGTTAAATCATAAGGGATGTCTATAATAGGGTCTAGAGGAGAAAATTTATTGTGAAAAATTATGACTTTATTATTTTAAAGAATCCAATATCCAAATCACTTTATTTTAACATCTTCTAGCTAGGAAACAATTTCATTGATGTATTTTCTAAATCATGAGATTAATTCACTATTGATGATTTTCCTATAAAAGGTTTATATACTCAACATCAGCTCATGGATTAGTTATTTTTTAGATTAGATAAATATTTTTTAGATTAGTTAAGTTAAAAATGGTGGTTTAGTTATAGAACTATCGAGAAAACTATTTAAATGATGCTAAGTATAAAATTATTTCATGAAATACTGATTCTTATTTAGTATATGGATTACCCTTGAAATGAGTCCCAATATAGATCCTACTAGATGATGCAAATATAAAAAAAATAGTAATTAAGGGTAATCAATTAGAAGAGGTTTGTAAAGGAATGAGTCATCATTCCCCCACATGCATAATGGTAATTTATGAAATATTAAAAAAATTAAATGCACCAAGGAGATATTATTTTTTTAAGCATATCCTCTTCAAAATCTATTATAAAGGACTACTTTCCAAGTTAATTTCTAGAATTTGGATACAATTAATATGATTTATCCACCCACTATAACCATGATATAACCAAAATTTATATTGGATGAACTATGAATGAGAAGTTAGAAATTAATGTGTCTATTAAAAAGAAATGTTATGAGTAAAATTTGATAATCACATACATTAATTAATTTGGATATTATCATAACCTTTTTTCTTTTAGTATTTGGTTGAACTGAGATCAATGAAATGGGTATGTTAAATGATTCACCTAAGTAAAACTACTAATTAGCTTAGTTATAATTTATATCCATGAATTATCAAGGATAATGAAAGGGATATATATATAGTAGATATATAATGGGCATCCAAAGTATCAATAATCTTAACGATTTTATATATGATAATTAATGTTATTTTGATGACATTTACTTAATAGTTGTAGAATATAATGAAGTGGAATTTGGGATCCAATAAAATACACACTATATTATGTTACACATATCACATACTACACATTAAATGAAAAACCACAACATATTATGATGGTATTATTTTTAAATATACAATAATGAAATGTTTGTGAAACCATAATATTTATAGCATTTATAATGTAAAATATTATTATTCGTACATTTTGAAAATATAATATTTAGAAATTGTTATTTATATTATATTTTATATTCTATTTTAAATTTTTATATAATAATATTTTATAATTTCAAATTTTTAATGAAAATTTCATTATTTTTCCTCATCAAAAATTTGATATAAATTATATTCTTGGGTGGTTTATAAAATAATTTGTCTTTTAACAAATTTTAAAAATGATGAATATCATAAAACAATGAGTATGAAATGGAATAAATTTTTTAAATTATTTTTCTATAATATTATATATTGTAATGTATATCAAATAATTTTAAATTAAATTGATTATTATATAAAACCACACTAAAAATTCTTAAAAATAAAGAAAAAATTTAACTATTTTTTTTTGACTCTATAATTTTAAAAATTATATTATTATGAAATGATTTTAAATTTTTTCATTAATATTTTTAAAAAGTATATTTAATTGTTTAAAATTTTATATTAGATATTGGAATTTTTTAAGGAGTGTTAATTCCCCTATTCTTGCTTGGTCATGTAATTGGATCCCAATCCCCTTAAAAAAGTGAGGATATTCCTTATTTAAATAAAATATATTGTGAATTCTCACATATTTATTAAAAAATATATTTTTTAATATTATAATAATAATATATAATTTTACTTCAATGTAAAATTTTTCCTAAAATGTACTTTTACATAGTACATAAACTACTGTAAAAAGCAATTTTACATGCCCTTTGAAAAATATGTTTATAAAACGATTCATATATTTTAGAAAAAATATATAATACAATTTAATAATTCTAATTTATTTTAATGCTATAATGTTTAAATAATTTTATTAATTCAATATATAAATATTTTTTTGAAACTATGATTTTAAAATAATAACAAATTTTTAAGGAAGAATTAATGTTGAATCAGTTAATATTAAATCATATAAATAGTGTTTCACAACAGTGATTTAATTTAAAGGTATTTTTCTATTTATTTTTAGTATATCTTCTTTGCATTGAGTTCTCATTGAGTTTTTGGGGAAAACAAAAAAATGGTTAAACAACACCTAACACATACTTAGTGAAAGATTAGGGGGAAGAGTGTGCCCCTACCTATGTAATAGTGTAGTCAGTGATTGGTTTTGGGAATTAGATACTACAAAACTTGTGAAATTTATTTCAGGTCGTGTTAGTTGACAGTGTAGTAAATGCCTCTTGGATAATAAGGGGCCGATGATTGCTGCTCTGTTTTGAAAACGGTATGTGAAAACCATGAAACGTGTCAATTTCAATAGAAATTTTATTTTTATGTTTTCTTTATCGCATATTTATTACCATAAACACCCAAAACCCTTTTCACATGGGTTACTCTTCCCTTGGAACCTCTCCCTCATACATTATCTCCCTTGGGACAAAAATTTTCATTTAATTTTGGTGTGGTTCTTCTTTGATTATACATCTATGTGCCTATTTCTTGGGGTTCATCCTTATTTCTAGGTCTCATTTACCTTTTTCTTGGGGTTTTATATCTTGAGTGAGTTGGTGAAATTATTTCAATTGTATCTCATTATTTATGGTTTGATTTTGACGTTTATGGTTTGATTGTGCATCATTAAGGTTTACATGTTATTTAGTTATTAGTTTCTACTAGATTCAAAAAGTATCATCTTTTAACGTAGGCGGTTCCATGATAAAACAATATTTTATGAGTTTTATTTGAATTCATTATTTCTTAAATATGTTTAATTTTGTGTGTTCTGAGATACATCTATTTTAAACATTTTTTATATGGATATGGAATGCAAATTATTTTTAACTGAAAGTGTTTGTATTTTATGTGTTCTAAATTGTTGTGGCATTTGAATATTCTTTATAAATTATGAAACAAATTTTCTAAATTTTCAAAGTATTGGGAAACAAATTTTACAATGGTTTTGGTATACATATAGATTGAATGTGATTTTTCTAAATAAAATTGGTTGTATTTCAATTTTGTACACTTGTTGTGAACATTGAATGTGTTTTATTATCTGAATATTAGATAATGCCTTTGGGGATACACCATAAATTATTTCCCCCTTGTGATGTGGTTCCATCTGTTTGAATATGGAGGTCCTTGAGTATACTTCATTTTTATTTTAAATGAAATCTTGTTTTAGTAAAAAAAAATTTCTCTAAAATTATTTCTTTTAAGAATATTTGTCCATAAATGTTTTTTCTATAAAATGATTTCTATAATGAAATTTATTGTTTTTATGTTACAAAAAAATTCATGTGAATTTTCATAAAATGTTTATAGCAAGGAATCTCATTGTTTTATGGAATCCTATTGGTCTTTTGATAACAACTTACTAACACTTTTTTGTGTAAGTGGAACATCTTATGCTTTAAACAGGAAATGGAAACTTGTTTTGAGATGGTGGTTAGGGATTCTAGTTTTTTCTTATAATAGGTGCATTGGTGGTGTCTTGAGTATGATGATCCTCCAATTATGTGGTGATTTTTTGGATATAGAACTATTACCTTTTTATTTTTTTATCTTCATATTGGATTAAATGCCAAAAACATGAATATAAAAAAATTTATAAATTATTTGGTTGTGATTGTTCTATTATTGTTCATTTATTATGGTTTGTTGGTTATGATTATTTTAATGGGTGAAATAATACTCATGTTGAATAGTTATACAAAGGAACTTTTTTCCAGCCCGTGGGTATTGTGAATTACCATTAATGCATGCCACTGATTTGTTTCTGTGTCAGTTTGGATGGAACTCCATCATAGTTTGTGAAAAAATGATATGAGATAAGGTGACCGTATTTTTTGGGAACAAGATTTTGTGATATGTCCAGATATATTGTAGCTTAGATTTTTTTTCAATTCAGGTTCTAGATGTGAGTTGGGTGTCTGGACATCACAACTCATGGAAATTCTTGTGTAATGATAGGATGATTGTATTTTGGTTGACTTCACCTCGAGGTGAGAGCTGTAGAAAGAATACTTTATACAAACATTACGTGCGGTTGGAGTGGTTTTGTCATTTCATTTTTTATTATGATGTATTTTGTTAGGTTTGATTTATAAAATGTTTTTATTTGTTTACATTTATTATGTTTTAAAGAATGTTTGTTTTTAATATTTTATCTTATGTTTATCTCTAATTATAGAAAGATGCCTCCTTGAAGAATTTATATTCAACCACATGAAGATTCTAAATAGGGTTCTCCCTCATAAATTCATCATATATTGGTGGAAGCAGTGGTTCAGGTTATCCACATTTCGTGAAAAGGGTCGAGAAATTTTCCTACTCCTGTTAGAGAAGATGAAACATGTCCTATAATGTAAAACCCTAAAGAGTTCTTAATGAAAAATAATCCTTATTTATGAAGAAGCACAAAACCTCAGAATGAAAAGGATCGATTTGAAAGGATACAGGGGATGATATAGCTTCTCAATACTCATGAGGATGTGGGGGTTAAATGTTATTCATTGTTGATATAATGTCTCAGTTGAATGTGGTGGGACTCATAGGTGAATGATGGAAAGAACAAGAATATGGGTTATAGTGAAATTGAGGTCATGTTCAATGAGTAGTACTGACCTACGGTCCATACCTGGGCTAAATCCAGGAAGTTCATAGTGCTTATCCAGTGAAATTTTTCTGTTATGGAATTTTATAAGTGTGTTTTAGAGTTGGTTGGGTATACCCCAGAGATAATTTCAACGGATCAATCTGAGCTATGGAAAGTTTTAGCTCATTAAAAAGGAAGAGGAGGCAGGCCATGTAGGGGAGGATAGGGGGAGGTAGTTCTTACCATCCCTCCTACCGACCTTCTTCTGCGGCTTCTGATGCAAGACTTGTTGTCTACGACTAGTGTGGGAATGAAGGGCACATATTACTAGTATTCACATCCCATTACAAGACATGACACTGATTTTATGATATGTAGAAATTTATGTGTTATTGAAATGTGTAACATTATTTTCAATGTGGTGTTGGATCTATGGTTTCTAGAGGAATATCAATCCAAACAGAAGCATCCAAGATGGTAGGATCTCAATTTTTTATCAGTGGTGGTGGGACTAGATTCTCTTCCAGTTAGAGTCATCCCATAGATGAGTCATATGTTAGTGGTCATGTTGAAACTCAGGAAGAGGAAAGTTATCTTTATGTGGTGGACCAAGAACTAGCAGAACTGGATACTAGGACATCAACAGTTTGAGATACATTTATAATTTCATCATCTTTAAATATTTTTCTCATTTATACTGGTTCTTTAGTTTATATTTTCCTCTTATTGTGTGGATGCACATAATTCATCATCTATGTATATTTTCTATGCATTGAAATTAGAAATGTTTTTTGTTAAGAAGTGAGAGCATTATATAAGGTATTCATCATGTGCTACCAAAATGGCATGGCTCGAGATGGAAACTGATTTATTTTTTATTTAATTTGCCACCACTAAATGATCCATAATATAGACTTGATGGTGAATTTCTAGGTGCACATCAACTTTTATTGGTGATTGTTGAGATTTTTGGAACCTAATTAGAGTACGAAGGACTTTCATGGATAATGGGATCCTCGTTTGGACCATTTTAGAACACCAATCCAAAAATATGGTAATCATGTTCTTCAGTAATCATCACCTTCATTATAGGATGTCGACAGTTCACCTATGGGTAGGCTACCTTTAAGGTGCATGATTTTCTATATGTTTTTCTAGAATATGTTTTATTTTCTCTTGCATAATGGTATTTGGATTTCATGATTGATTTGGTTTCATGTAAAAAACCAATATATCATCCCTCATATCATATGGAATCCACCAATTTGATTAAATTAAATGTAAAAATGGTAATATTTGAATCTAAAGGATTCATTCCCTTGAGCATCTCACCATTGGAGTCCCCAGTTTTGTTTTCAAAAACAGTTGATGGATCACTTATGATGTACATTGATTATCAAAATTTTACCATGATATCCATTAAGATTAGTCATTCGAGACATATTTTAGTATTCTTTGTCCATGATGGTGAGTATCTGAAAAGATAAAATGTTTGAATGGATCCCATAATTTTAAGCAACCTTCGAGGTGCTAATGATGTAATTGACTACTAATATTTTCTTGATCTTACCCAAATCTAGGAAGGGTTTTGTTATATATTTTACTGCATCAGTTATGGGTATAATGTGTCTACTAATGTAGGATGACCATGTTGGGCCATATTTCTATGGAAAACTCTTACCACATGAAATAAAATACCAAACCATGACATGGAATAAGCTGTGAGGATGAATTATTTGACGTTTTGGAATCATTATCATTTTAGGGAAATGTTTTAGTTTATTAAGATCATAAGATATTAGGTAGAATTTTCTCACAAATTGATTTGGATTTGAGGTAGCATAGATGTTACAAATATCTTTAGGGGTTAAATTTCGACATAATCTATACCCCAACAAATGGTAGCATTTTAGTAGATGCTTTGAAAGGAAAGGTTATAGTGAAATAATGAAAGAGTCCTATGATATGTGGACCATGATGGGGATTTTTTATCAGATTTACATGGAGACCGAGGATCATAGTGGAGGTTAATTATTTTCTACTAATGTATTTGATTATTCCCTTTGGGAGAAGATTATGTGGAATAATTCTAGTACTGAATTATGCTAGATATAAATAGAGTCTTTTCAGATTGGGGAGACACCATGTGTTTGGTCATTGTCACCCTATGTATTTTTAGGTTTAAAGGGAAATAATGTGGTTATGTTATCTCTAAGTAATGTGGGGATGTTGGATAACTAGTAGTCTTGGTAGGATATTTATCCTTAAGCTAACAAGATGAATTTTGATATTCATTGAAAATTCTGGTGGCTAGGTATGAGGGAGGATATATCTGAAATTATATCATGTGTTATACGTGTCAGTAGGTAAAGGAAGAGAATAAATGAATCTTGGGTTTTCTCAAGCCACTTCACATTCCTAGGTATAAGTGGGATAATGTCTCCATAGAATTAATTATTGTCATATATCATACAAATCGATGAAGGAATTCAATTGGGTTTGTTATTGATCCTTTAACCAAATCATCCCATTTCATTTCAATCATTTATTTAGAAGTGGTGGATCATTTGGGATGATTATTTATTATAGAGGTAATATGTCTTAAAGGTGTGACATAAATTATTTATCTCTATGATCCCCCATTTTATCTTTTGGTTTTAGGAATTTCATTGGACTGTAATTGGTTCATAGGTCAAATTGAGTATGGAATACCATTTGTAAATGGATGGTCAAATAGAATGGGAAAATTATATTTTGGGAGACATGTTCTAAGAACATGTCTGGGATTTCAGTGGTTCATGGGTTATCCATTTTTTGTTAGTATACATTGTATATAACAATATCTACCAATCCCCAATTAGACTGGATCCTTTTAAGATCTCTATGGTTGGCCATACTAGGCTTTATTGTGCCAGGATGAGTTAAGGGATACCTCACTATTGCTATCGATATTTGTTCAAGAAAAACATTAAAAGGTTAGGTTATTTAGGATTTGGTGATTAATATATTAGAGCCACTATAAATACTATTTTGATCAAGGTCTACTATATCTAGAGTTTTATGAGGGTGATCAGGTGTTATTGAAGGTGGAAAATTGTTTAGGTCAACGTAGTTAGGGAAAATAATAGAAGCTAACACAATGGTGTGTCAATACATTCAAGATCACAAAGAGGGTTGGTATGGTATACTACAGGTTTTATTTCATTCATAGTTGGCATAAATTCATTATGAGATTCATTTCTCCTAGTAGAATAAGTACAACCCAGATTTGTCTCATTTGTTATATTGGGATGAGATTGATCCAGATTTTTTGATGTATGACCATTCGACCTAAAATATAGATTATAAATAGAAATTTTTTATGGAATGTTCATTCTGTTGGTATCAATCATTTATTATCATGTTAATGATATTCATGATACTTGAGATATGAATACTGGGGTGGAATTAGAGTTCCCATTTGTATTCTCTGATCAAGCCTTGTATCGACCTTATAGGGATGGAAACATTTCACGGTGGGGACAATTGTCACTCCCCTGAAACAATTTTGAGTTATTTTTATCATTAAATTTTTTTTATGTTTTTGCATTTGGGATTCATTTATGTATTTGGAGAGAAATGATAAAATATTTTTAAACATCTTGATGCGCATGGTTGGCACACGATTTGGGGAAACTATGTTCCCCTAACTAAAAAAATATATATTTGGTGGTTGGTTATGGGATGTATCTTCTACATGGCTCGCACATATTATATCAGGATGTGTAGGATTACAATGTAGTATATTCCTCTTAAATAGTGAGAGTTCCACAATTTCCACAATATTTAGAAATCAGTATAGGCAAATTGTGTTACTTGTCCAGGTTAATAAAAATGTGATTTTTATGTTTTCTCCTGCCCCGATATTAACCCTAAACACCAAAAACCTTCTTCAATAAGGTTTATCCTACCTAGTTTCCCCTCTCTCCTCCATTTTCTCCTTTGGAATATATTTTTGAAGCAACTTTGGTGTGATTTATCTTTCATTGTACATGTATTTCTCACTTTTCTAGGTATCATGAACTATTCTAGGGTTTTATCAATTATTTATTTGGTCTTCCTATCTCCATTAGGTTTGATGAAATTATTAGGGTTTGATATCATTATTTATGGTTTAACCATGATGTTTACCGGTATTTATTTTTTCATTTGGTTTAACTTGGTGTAAAGTTGTTGGTTTCTAAAAGATTCAAGAATTTTACTCATGTGTGGTAGGTGGTTCCATGATTAATCATTATTTGATTATTTTTATATGCATGAATGAGTGTTTAAATATGCTCTTGGATTTATGTGTGTTGTGTGAAAGGTGTTTCATAAATTTTTTTATATGTATATAGAATGGAAATTGTATTTCCCAATAAGATTTGTTGTATTTCATGTTTTTCATTTGTTGGAATTTGAATGTAATTTATAAAATCCGAAACATGTTTATTAAATTGTAAATGATGTGTGATAAAATTTTTATAATGATATTTAAATGAGTATTTCTTGATAGTTGTGTTTCTAAAAGTTATTGGTTGTATTCCAAGTGTTTAAAGTTTTCTTGAACCTTTATAATGTTTTGTAAATTATGAGTGTCTTTTAGTAACATGTGCAAGTGGTGTGAAATTTTTTTTCAATAGATTTAGTGTAAAAATAAAATTGAAAGAGTTTTTTATTAAATGAAATGGTGATTTTATATATTTATAAATATTTTTTGTGTCACTATGTGAGTGTATAAAATAATGTGACATGTGGAATGAAAATTGAGCATACAGGAATCCATTGTATCTTTGTGAGGTGAAAATATCTAGTACAGAAGTGATTCAATGGTGGGATATCCCAATTTCTCTTAACTGGATTGATGATTACAACACTAAATAAAAATGTTTTATAATTAGTGTCTAATAAGACTACGGTATGTCCCCTAATAATGGCTCATTTATGATAAATATAACATTTGTGGTTACTTTACAACCTTAAACAATGGTATTATGTTTTATTGTGCCACTACTATCTAGACCCAATTGGAATATCCAATGTTTATGTGATCTCCTGGGATGTGGTTCTAAACATTAGTAAATGGTGGACTTCATGTATAAATTTCTTTTATTTTTAAAGAGAGCTTGTTTTAGAAAAATGGTTTTCCATTAAAATTGTTTTCCTTGAATAACATTTTTACATAAATTATTTCCCTTTAAAAAAAATTTTTAAATGTTTCTAGTTTTTTTTTTATAAAAATTGTTTCTGAATTTTATTTTAATGTTAACAACATGGAATCTAGTTGTTTGTTGGAGTCCTATTAAGCTTTTTATCACATCCTACACACACTATTGGATGTTAGTAGATATAGTTATGACTTACATAGGTAAACGAATGATGTGTAGACATTGTGGTTCAAGATTCTAGTAGCTTCCTATTATCGGTGTTTTGGTGGTTAATTTTAGATGATTATACTATTATTACAAGGCATTTTTTGGGATAGTGTTTTGTTTCCTTTCTATGAAAGCCTCTTTTGTTTTGATTAAATATTGTAAATTTTATTCTAAAAAGTGTTCTTCCATGTTTGTTTTTAATTGTTTAGATTTGGTTTATATATTACAGATCATTAGTTAGGATTTTTTATTGGTGAAATTATTCCCATGTTTCATATTTAATACCCATGAACATATCTCCATCCCGAGGAGATCAAGAATGCACATTGGTCCAAGACACAGACAGGGTCGGGTATCAGGTTGGATGGAACTCCATCTTGGTTTGCGACATAGTGAATTTATTATAATATAAAAAAAATAAAAATAGTTACACTCGTTAAAATTTAAATCAAAACTAAATATTATTTAAATAATATAATTATAATGATGAAATTTTTCTATAAAAAAATTTATCTAGACATTTTCTCTTTTAATATAATATTTAATTTTATAATAAAAATTTATTCATGGGATTAAATAGATGTTAAATTAATTTTAAATGAACCAAAATATGGTTCTATTGGTTATTATTTATATTTAAAAAAACATTTAAATCATAAATAAATTGTTTCCATATGTAGACCTAAATTTATAAAACATAAAACCATAATGGTTAAAACTGTTTAACATTTTTAAAAACATTTGATTATACTCATTAATGTGCTTTTACATTAATAAGATTACTGAAAAGTACATTATTTAAAATAATTTTTTCATTTAATATATAATATCTTCAACTACTAATTGAAATATATTGGGTGTTTCCATGAGTTACATTTTCTATTATTATAAAATGGGATCACATACAACCTTTCAAACCCACAAATAAAAATTTTAATTATTTATAATAATAATACTTTAACTACCATGATAACCATCTCCCAAAAATATATTCACATGTTCACTGATACTAATAGTATTTCACATTAATATAGAATTATCATCCATGGAAAGCTATTGGCCCAAATAAAAGTATTATTGCTTTCCTATGTCTCTCAACATAATATTTGAATTCCAAATATCTAATAAGAATTATTATATTATAATTTTATCCACATTAGAATTTTTATATTATATTATATTAATTTTTTAACCATTGTTTATCCATTTCCAAGTAACTATAAAATCAAAGACACTTCAATCAACTGTCTATGGAAACTATCACCTCTATAAATATGTTATTTTCATTTTCATTTTATTTTTCATTTATTATTCAAAAAAATTATAAAAAATACAATTAAAAAACTTAATAATATAGTTTAAATTCATTAATAATGATACTACCTAAGAAAACATATCCATAACCATAATCTCCAATTGTGTTAATGTTAAATCTTTTTTGAGTGACCTTAGCCATCAACATGACCAATGATTTAAAATATGAATATAATAGACTATGGGAATAAGGAAAAGAATTTTAATATAATATAGATTAAAAATATATATTTTTATACCATTATGATAATATTATATTAATTTTAGAACATGTTATTAAACATTTATTTTCATTTTCAATAATTAAAAAAATAATATTTTTTGAATTATTTTTTCATAAAATGTAACAAAACACAAAAATAAGTAAGTACAATCATTTTAAATAAATATATTTATATATTATATTACCTTTAATATAATATAAAATAATGCTCTTGGATTTAAATGATGGATAATGTCATCAAAATTATGAATCATGTAAAAATATTTTATGTTATTTTTAGTTCCTTTAAAAAATTTCATTTATTGTCATTATTATTAAACAATAATTTAAAAGAAAATTGAATCATAAAATTTCAAATCCTTTTATGAAATCAATTTTACATCTTATGTATCCAGTAATAAATACACCTTTAAAAAACAATTTAATAAATGATTTTTTCTTGTTTTTTAATCCATGTCTATTTTCATGAATCTAATATTTGGAATTATGTTTTTCAAAATACATAACCTTTCATTCAATTATATAAAAAATTTAATTGTTATCTAATTTTTTAAAGATATTTGTGAGGAAAATTTTATTTTTAGATATATTAACCATCATGGATTTATTTTTGATGAGTTTATGTTTTGATCAACCTTAATATGTTATTATGAAATATATTTTTTAAATGAAGTTCTATATGTTAAATGATTTATTATAGTTATGTGATGTGATAATTTTGAAGTGTTTTATAAACACATTATCTAAAAATATAATCATTAAGATACATTAACCATTGATTTTTTATAAATTGATAACATTTTTATGGATGATAATTGGTGCAGTCCTACATCACCATTCAATTCACTAGATATGTATTAATATATCATAATAAATTTTTGTTAATAATGATAATTTTTTATGTTCACAACATTAAGTGTGGTTATTTTTCTATTCACAATATGATCTATGGAATTCTTTCGATATAATATGAAGTGTTGGAATTTTTTAATAATAAATTTTGGACCATGGATTTTTCCAAACAAAATAGTGTGGGAATATTTTTTTCCCAATAAATTGTCTATATATTTTTATGTTCACATAATGTTGAAAGTTAATTATTTTTACTCACAATATTATATGTGATATTTTCCCCCAACATTAACAATATTCATTTTTTTATTCTGATAATGTAATAAGTATATTATTTTGTTCGTTATGATATAATTTTAAATTTGTTATGTTTATTTGATGATTTATCATTTATATGAAATTTCATATTTAAATGTCCATATTAATTTAATCTTTGACACATGTTTGATTTCTCAATATACAATTAAATCATTATGCGATATAGGTTACTTCATTTCATATTAAATTTTACTCAATCATATCTTATGAAAAATACTTATTGTATTATGTTCGTTTTAATTTATATTGTTTCCCATTATAATATTTCATAATAATCATACGACCTTACACTTGATTAAATTTTGAATGTTTCCCCTTATTGAGCATTCAGGATCACTCATTTATAATGATCCCATTAACTAGGTTATCAATATGGTTATATTATAGGAGATTTGAATATAATTTTATATAGGATCAAAATTATTTAATAATTAATGATGAGAAAATAGATTATATATCTAATAACTATGAATTAATACATTTTATTTTTTAGCTGGTGTTACTTTTTATGAGACCTATTATTTAAATAATCGTATTAATGTTCTACTTATTTGTGATACAAATTGGTTTCTCTAATGTGGCCATGATATAAGAACAATAGTTATCTTTTGATGTTTTTTAATTCATGATATTTCATTAGAGTCTAGGTTTTATGACCCAGTGACACATGAGATATAACTTAGTTGATGGAGTCAGTGATTTATATGTTCATTCTTAACTATTACAGGTGTTAACCTTGTATTATGAACTCCTTATTGGTGTAAAGAATATGTCATTTTTTCCTTTTTGAGCATAGGATATACCATAATATTAATGGATTATATATATGTAGAATTTCCATAATTATTATAGTGTATATAGAATAGTCGTAATGATTATTATATAATTTAGTATATAACTCTTTTTGGAGGATTAAACAAATAAAATATGACCAATTATGTTCATGTGTTTTGACCAATTCAGGGTGATGTATATTTATGGGTGTGTTAACAACCCTTTTGTTTAAACTTTTGGGTTTAATAGGATTTCTAATTTAGTGATGAGAACTATTGATCGATTGTGTGATTTAGTGTTCATTTAGGGGATTGGTAGAATAAAAAATTATAAACGGTTCTATTTAGAGGGAAATAATCTATCTAACCTTTCAATAATAAGACTCTTGTTGTTGAAATGGATGTATAAAACGTGATGTTGTCTTTATAGAAGTATATTATTATTGGTCAATGGTAAATTGACCTTCGTCAAGATCCTATTCATCATTATATATGGTGGATTTAATCATCAGTAGGTCTCTTTTGAATCATAAAATGGAATGATTTTCCTTCATTAAATCATGATAATATGTTGGAACCTAGTTCTAATGTGTGGGGGTTGTTCGATTGTAATTTTTTAATCCAAATATTATGTTGGTTGAGTTTTTATAATGATACTATACTATTGATAGATATTTAGAGAAATATTTTACAATATTAAATTTCAGGTGATTGGGCCCTCTTATATTTTGCTAGCCTATAAATGTAGCATACTTTTTTTTGTATGATGGTAGGGGACTATATTCATAATATTAAAATCCCCTTTGAAATTCGGTTATATAAGTTATTAATTGATGTTTAGTGTAATGGTCAATCGGTATTTCCCATTCAAAGGACATTACTTTTTAATAATGTGTGGATGGATTCATATTAGTTATATGTGCCTTCCATTGATTGAAACTATTCATGTTTCACTATTTTTTTGGTTTCATCAATTTTTTTGGATGTATATGTTTAGTAATGAGGGTTTTTCATGACATTGAAAAAAGTAACACCTGTCTCTGATCAATATTACATTCTTAGATCCTGGACTCATCTATTTTAGGTTGATTTCATTCCAATATGTGTGATTGATGACCACAATACACCATCTAAATTGGTGACATATATGACATGATGTATATGATGTTGTTATTTTCAATTTTTTCATATGAGGAATCTCCTATTGTTGGGTGTTTTATTTAGGTGGTGGTGTTATGTCCAACATATATATAGGTTGTGATTGTTGGTATTTTACTCATGGAAACCTCTATGGGCGTTGGATAAAAACATTACGGTGAATGGTGGGATAATAAAAAGGTTTCTTTAGAATATAGGAATCATAAATTAGGGTTTTAATGGAGTATTGGAGGTGAAATTAAACCATATTTAAATATAATATATAATTGATTCTATACATTTTTTTAAACACACAAAGAAATATATATTTTTATTAAAATATTTTTTCATGGATATATGTTTTTTCATGATTGAGAAACAAATATTAGGGTAGTGGTGAAATGAAATTTGGATAAAATATTAATATATATAGTTGGGTTTAAAAAAATTTAATTTGTATTTAGTTGACATTATGATACATTGGTGCCTACTTCTCCATTGGGAATATAGAGATTATATTTATAACATATTCCAATGAGGACTCCAAGAATCGTATATTTATTGTTCTTCCAATGATTTGATTCATTAGGTTATGAAAAAAATTATGTTATGAAATTAAATGGTCTACTAGATTATTATTTAACCGTAGGTTACTCTTGTATTATTTCAAATAATAAATATTCCAGCACATTACCAATATCAAAACATTGCCTAACCAAGTTATGGATATGGGATTATGTATCAAAATAGTTATATTATAAGTGAATATATCATTATCTAATAAAATTAATGGCATCATGATATGTAATAAACATGGATGTGGATACATTGATTCATAAAATCAAAATTAATCAATTCATTAAATACCCTAAAAACAGTAATCTTGAATAAGATTCAAAAAAATTTAGAAGATAAAATCATTAAACATGGATATTTTAGAATAAGGATGACATAAAAACTAGTAAATGACACTTAATCTCCACCATTTAAGACAAACCAATCCAAATATCGTTGAAAAAATTGAATAAAATACACACACATTAAAGTTCATGACCCTTCCCCTGGGGCCCGTGTCGAGACTACCCTAATATTTCCTTCCATAGGCCAGGGGCAGGTGACTATCACCAAAGGCATAATTCCCTATAACTAGGAAGGAATTTCCTTTATAACCTATAATCGCACAAAATAGAGCACACAGATGGATTCAAAACACTAAGTAAACTTTATAAAAAAGGAGTGCTGAAAGTAAATGGGACATAAATACAAGACCAACTGCAAAGTACATGGAACTGGAGAAATGAAAAATAGCTTCTTGGTCTTCCTCTAGGATTCCTACCATAAAGGTAGGTACATATATCCTCCACATCACGCCATGTCTGTCCGTCTCCTCTGTGTACTATCACTTCGTATGGTCCACATCCAGATATCGTCTGGTCCTGGTACTCTTAGCCTCATTTAGTGTTTTCCGTCGTCTGCATCCAACACAACGAGGTGCGGGCATAACCCGTGCATGGGTGAGTATAACGATACTCAGTAGGGACCACGAGACCCCCAAGGTCTCAGAAAAATCCAACAAGGATAAAACTCAAATTATGAAATCAACAGATAAACCCACTGAGGTATAAGCCCATACATATACCTAAGTTGTCAAGTAATCCATCTCAATCATGATGAAAATACAAAATTTACCATTTCAGATCACACAGCTATACAACTTAGTTAGAGAGTAAGACAAGATTTGATGTAGTCATTAAATCATCTATTCTGTCAAACACACAAAGGATCCAGGAATATTAGTCAGAGTTGTCAAGCCCGTATAAGATTCAAGAACAGTAGTCAGAGCTGTCGAACCCACGTAGGATCCACGAACAGTAGTGAGAGCTGTCAAACCCATGTAGGATCTAGGAATAGTAGTCATAGCTATCGAACCCACGTAGGATTCTGGAACAGTAGTCAGAGATATCGAACCCTCGTAGGATCCAGGAACAGTAGTCAGAGCTGTCGAACCCACGTAGAATCCAGGAAAAGTAGTTCGAACTGTCGAACCAATGTAGGATCCATGTATAGTAGTCAGAGATGTCGAATGCACATAGGATCTAGGAACAACAGTCAGAGCTTTCAAACACACGTAGGATTCATGAACAGTAGTCAAAGCTATCGAACCCACATAGGATCCAGGAACAGTAGTCAGAATGCAGCCAGACATAGTGTTCTGCACAAATCATGCTTGATTCTGAGGGGGTACTCTCTTCAAGACATGTGTCTATACATCAACTTCCACGATGTACCATGTTTATGTATCCAAAATATCAGTCCTTCCAAATGAAACCCAATGTGATAGATGGTGCATCCATTGGACGTCTGATATGAGAGTTATTGGCATTTCTGTTCCGAGGGCACGATTTGTTTTACGTTTTATCAAACCTAAAAATATCCCAACTATATCCCAATCTCTAGAGGGTTATACTCAAAGTGGTCGTCATATTCAAATATTACGTGCTCCGCAAACGGTTTGTCAATCGGACGCGCGTAGCTCAAGTTACGGGCAAAAGAGTGGAAACAGGTCAAATGTGTCTGGGTCTGGTCTGGCCCAATTGGACTGACCTGGCCTAACCCGTGTCCAAACAGGGGTC
Organism: Viscum album; assembly: GCA_963277665.1. Classification (NCBI taxonomy): domain Eukaryota; kingdom Viridiplantae; phylum Streptophyta; class Magnoliopsida; order Santalales; family Viscaceae; genus Viscum; species Viscum album. Next base: position 295,053,252 of record OY728137.1, on the reverse strand, counting down.
TGACCAGGTCCGCGGGTCCGACCCGGCCCATGAGGGTGGCCTGGCCCACGGGGGCGGCCCATCATGCACTAAGTTCGGCCCGCGCGAGGCCTGCGGCAGGTAGCACGGTGGGGTCTGGCCTAGCTGCGTCCAGGGGGGAGGCCACACCCCCTGGAATCCCAAACACCTTAGCGATTGGGGGGGTTCAAATCCAGTGCCATGTGGCACTGTCCATGTTTCATGGGACCCACACGGTGGGTCCCGCTACACCTGGTTGGCCGAGCGATCATCCACCTCTCGCGCCTCCTCTGGCCTCGACAGAGTCGGCTTCCTATCCTCTACTGCGAAGGCCAAGGTTACGATTCGCTCCTCTGCCGCGTGGCGTGTGCTGCTGGTTTTTCTCGCGGACAGCCTTGTGCGTATTCTTCTCGTGGTCTTCCTTGCACCGGCCACCACTGCTCCACCACACTCGGTCGGCTACAGTCTGTTATTCCGATGACGAGGTTGCACCGCCACTGTCCACGCGGCCGACTACAATTCCATATGTCCTTCCCTTCATTCCTTTGGTGTTTTTCGTCAGATCTGACTATTGGCGAACCTTCCATGGGTCACCGGGCAAGTTCCAGTGGCCCGATTCCCATTCCGTATGTAGCTGTGCCTTCCTCAGGACGTCCCCTTCAATCTGCAATAATCGTTGACGAAAATCACTCATCCCAGAATTGTGCTGTGTTTATCATAAAATTCTACAATGTAAGGTGGAGGGGTCAGGCCGTGTTCGTTTGGCCCATACCCTCTGCATTAGAGTGATAGCATGCAGCTTAGAATAATAATCCTTTACCGAAAACCAAGAATTAGATACAAATACAAAGCTCGAACCCCAACATTTTCTCGTTGTTCATTGATGGAGTCACGGGGAAAAGGACAGTGTGGTCGTCGTTCATCACATCCGCCACACACTTTCAATCCCAAGCTCATGCATCGATTCATTGACGATGATATGGGGGGAAGGTCGGTCAAATATGTCCCATGTCGGTAGGAGTCTGTTGATGAAGGTCAAAGGAGATCTTTCTTCATAGTTGATGGCGTTCTTCATTGGGAGCAACCTTCTTTTGCGGGAGCATTTTCTTCCTAAGCTCTCTCCTTCCCAATGTTTCACCCAAAAACAAATGCCAAGTAAAAATTTCAATATCCTATTAAATCATTGGAACAATATTAAAAAAGGGTGAATTAAATTAGTTTGTCTCCATTTAATTAATTTGGAGGATTTTTGAGAAATATAGTGTTGGGGAGTTGAAGAGGATCCCATACACTTAATTGAAGGTTGAGGGTTTCTTCCCATTATTGGTGAGTTTCAAGGGGGTTTAACCTCTGGTGGTCCCCACCATAATAAACTAGAAGATGAGGTTTAAACCTCAGGTGGGATCCAACACCATAACGTCTAATGGGAGGTTAAGGTGTGGTGGTCCCCACCTCCAACTTCCCCATGGAGGTTCTTAACGAAAAATAAAAATAATGCTTCACATATTTATTTTTAATTTATTCATCCACTAAAAAACCAAAAACTATCCTTCACACTCAACCCACTTCCGTCAAGGTGAAAGTCTCCTTAAGTGAATACCGGCACTAAGAGTTCAACGGCACACTTTAATTTTAATTCCAAGAACAAGTTCAAAAGTTATAAAAACCCGCTTGTACGTTTACTGAACGTACCCGAACGAAACTTCGGAAATTTATTCTGGGCACACAGGGACATAGAATCATGCGCCGTAAATTTTAAAAAACTCAAAAAATTAACATATAATTACAAAATAATTTTCATGGAAATTACGGGTAATTACATTTTCCCCACCTCAGGGCTCCACATCCCCATAATCCAAAAATCACAACTAAGGGAACATGTGGGGGAACTGGGCACGCATCTGAACCTCCCACTCCCATTTGATCTACTAGAGGTTCTCGTGCTGCTAGAGAATGCGCACCAGAGGTATCGACCATCCATGAAGGAACCGATCCTCTCGATCCTCAATCTCTAATGGAACCTTCAAAAAAGATTGCCCATCGCTGAAGTCCATCAGTCCAGGGTAGATGATGTGAGAATTGTCATGCACGTATATCCTCAGTTGGGATACATGGAAGATGTCGTGCACCTGGTCCAACTATGGTGGAGGATATAAGAGGTAGACCACTTCGCCAACTCTGCTGAGGACCTGAAATGGTCCGATTAAATGTCGGAGATAGCTTGTCTCCTCGACCAAATCACTATAAACCTCATCGAGGTGAGACCCATAGATAGTCGTGGTCACCATCCTCAAACTCCAATGGTCTATGTCTCCTATTGGCATATGACTTCTTCTTGATATGTTCCATCTTCATCCACTCCTAGATGATATACACCTTCTTCCTGGTATCCCATACCATCTCTAGGCCCCCGAGTGCTAACTCCCCTGGGTCAGTCCAACACAAAGTTGATTTGCAAGGTCACCCGCACAATGCCTCGGAATCTTCCATCCCAATGGTGGAGTGATAGTTATTGTTGTAGGAAAACTCCACAAAAATTAAGTGGTCCTCTCAGCTACATCCAAAGTCAAGGATACAAGAATGGAGCATGTCCTTGAAGTTCTTAATGGTCTGTTGAGTCTGACCATCCATCTGAGGATGGAAGTCGGTGCTCAAATGAAGCTACCTCTCGAAAGATTCCTGAAACCACTTCCATAGCCGAGAAGTAAATCGTGTGTCCTGATTAGATACAGTAGAAGAAGGTAGTCCTTGTATCCACATAATATCCTACATATAGAGGCATCCCAATATCTCTATTGAACCCTTCTCTCTGATTGGTAGGATGTGGCGCGACATGGTGAGTCGATCAATGATCACGAAAATTGATTCATGACCTCTGGATGTATGTGGAAGTACTATCATGAAATCCATAGATATCCCATCCTACATCCTCTCTGGGACCACGAAAGGCTAAATCAATCCAACTGGTACCTAGTTCCCTACCTTCACTTGCAGACAAGTGAGGCACATATAGAAAAACTCTGCAACTTCCTTCATCATTTTTGACCACCTATGTTGTCACCAGAGATCCTGGTAAAAATTTTCCACTCTTGGATGTACATCTTGAGGGGATGTGGGAAATTCCATCAAAACATCCTTTTGAGGTGATACTGGTACCATAGTATATCCTCTGAAGAGGATGATGTGATCCATACCTTCATAAAATCCATCAGGTGCATGCCCAGTGGATATCTAATCACATCGTGTCTCGCAGTCAGTGTCCTCATGTTGTGCCTCCCTAACTCATTGAAGAAGTGGGGGAGTAACAGTAAGAGACTGAAGGTAACTTGCTTCATATCTATCCACAAAATATATCTGTAAAGCAGCCAGCTGCTCTGTCGCATCACTAAGCAGCTGTATACCATACATTTTGCTGAGTGCATCTGTCACAACGTTCCCCTTACCAAGAGTAAAGACAATCTCGAAGTCATAGTTCTAGAGGAACTCAATCCAGCCTCATTAAATCAGGTTCAAGTCCTTCTGGGAGAAGATATACTAGAGAATCTTTTGATCAGAGTATACAATAAAACGTTCACCCATAAAATAGTGTTACCACATCTTCAAGGCGAATACCACTATTGCCAACTCTAGGTCATGAGTAGCATAGTTCTAATCATGCTGTCTCAGCTCTCTTGAACCATAATAAATCACCGCTCTCTCCTGCATCATGACACATATAATTATGGTCCCTGATGTGTCATAGTAGACTACATACCCAATGCCTTCGTTTAGAATCCTCAAAATGGGGGAACTAGTCAAACTCTGCCTCAACTTATGAAAACCATGTTGGCATATATCGGACCACATGAAGGGTTTCCCCTTCTCCATCAAGGCTGATAGTTGTGCTCAAAATATAGAGAAATATGGAACAAACCTCCAGTAATAACTAGCCAAACCTAGGAATCATCATACCTCTGTCACACTCCTGGGTGGATCTCAAGCAAGTACCGCATCAATTATTACTGGATCTACTGCAACTCCAGCCTCCGAGATGACATGTCCCAAAAAGTGAACCTATTGAATCCAAAACATTCACTTCGAGTTCTTAACATAAATCTAGTTCTCTCGGAGTTTTTATATTAATATCTACAAATGGTAGGCATGATCCTCCTCAGTAGTCAAGTAGAACAAAATGTTGTCGATGAAGACTACAAAAATGTTATCGAGGTATGGCTGGAAAATCTTGTTCATGAGTCACACGAATACGGCAGGAGAAATGGTTACATCGAATGGGATAACCAAGATCTCGTAGTGGTCATACAGACATCTAAACTTCGTCTTCTGCACATCCTCATCTCGAACAATGAGCTGGTGATAGCTTAATCTGAGTTCTATCTTGGGAACCACCATGCTCCTTTAAGCTGACAAAAGAGGTTGTCAATCCTCAGGAGTGGGTACTTGTTCTTCACGGTCACCTGGTTCAGGAGCCAGTAGTTGAAAAAAATCAGAGCTCCGATCCACCTTCTTGGGGAACAGAATCAGGGCTACCAGGGAGAAACACTAGGCAAGATGAATCCCTTCCACTGCAAGTCCTCTAGCTATACCTGCAGCTTGCTAAGCTCCACGGGAGCCATCCAATACACTGTTGTAGATATTAGTATTGTCCTAGGGTACAAGTCAATGTTAAATTCCACCTCTCTATGAGGAGGTAGACCAGATACATCATCAGGGAAAACATTCGTGTATTGGTCCACCCCTACAGAATAAGTCAGACTCTACACATCAACAGCTCCAAGGGTATGGCAAGCCAACTAATGAGTGATCTGTTGTACTCTCGTCCGAGATGGTCTATACTATGCTGCAAAGGCTCCATTCTCAATGGTGAAGGTGATCCTGGTCCTATCCGTGTGGACACACTACAATTTCCCCCCAATACAGTCGATCTAATCATGGACTGTAGATAACTAATCTATACCCAAGATGACGTCGTAAGGCCTCTTCGCCGCTACTTGTAGATACCAGAAGGAGCTCTAACCTCCTATAGTATGATCACACTACCAGAACCAATGTGTAATTATGGATTCTACACCCGTAAGTGTCTCTAGAAATAACGATCGAGTCAACGGCTCTGTCAGAATCTATGAGCTCCGAACGAGGGAAATGCTAATGAAAGAGTGACTAGAACTTGTGTCTATAAAAAATATAGCTAAGGTGGAGTAGACATAGACCATACCTTGAATCATCTCCAGGGAACCATGATCATATGCCTCAGCTGGTTGGAGCTGAGCTCTCCCCTATCCACCTACTCCTTGTGGTCGGGGGGACCTCATGGTGGTGGTGGCTATAACCCCTCGAAACGTCGCCCACCGCCAGCTGCTCGACCAGCTCCTCTACCACGTACTCGTGTGCCCCAGTAGACCGCCTCAATAAAATCTATGTCTCTGTCTGGGCGGTCCATCGACCGTCTATTGATCATCTAAATATAGGGTCGCATAGTCATGAGCCAGGGGACCCTGCCCGCCGCCTGTGAAACACTGCATATTCCACGCATGACTGGATTTGTCTCGTGTTCCTCTCACAACCGAACTCATGTCTTGACGTCATCCACTAGATTTTCTAGTCCTCTTAGATCTCCGCAACATCTGTATACTTCCAGCTATAGAAGACTCTGCTACGGGACGCTAGGTGGCGGGTCTCGCTGTTGGTGACTTCTCAGCAAGGAAACTCTCCACAAAGAGGTCTTTCTCTAACACCCACACCTGGGTCAGGATGCTAAGAGAGATCATTGAAGCCCTGATCTCTTTATTGAGCCACTGCATGAAGGTCCAGGCCATGAATAATGGGTCCCACATCATATCTGTGGAGTATCACGAGAGGTCGGTGAACCTCGAAAAGTAATGTGCTACTATCAGGCTACCCTACTGCAGATGAAGTAGCTCATGTATCTGCACTACATGTAGGGTGGCTGAGACAAACTCCAACCAAAAAAGGCTCTCTAAATATACCCAGAGTAGTGTCGCCTCATCATGCACCTGGAGCATCAAGCTCCACCGTATGTCTGCTAATGCATGAAGGAGACTCGAAGAAAGGATCACTATAAGGTCAGATAGGGTCCCTACCAGTCTCAAGACCCTTACCACAACCTTCAGTAAATCCTCAACTGCCTCTGTGTCCATTTATCCCTTGAACTTGGGTGGCCTCTGGCACTGGAACTCGGGCAACATGCTCAGGCAGCGTGCACTCACTGCTGCTGGGGCTGGTGGCATCAGTGGCCCAATGGGGAGTGGTACCACTGGTGCCTCCACTGGAAAAGGGCCATGCACCGAGCCCTAATCACTCGGTGGACTATCTGTGCGTACTACTCTTGGAACCCTAGATGGTTTTCTGTGTGGAGGAATCTTTGAAATAAAACAGGTGTTCCACGGTCAGAAAAAATTATACCTAGGGAGATGAATCGAAGAATTCACAATAAAGACTATTGAAAACACACATGCAATTTCTGTTTTCTTGCACTGAGTTAGAAATCAAAAGTCATGGTCCTGGTGTTTGGATATGTTGGCCGATGCACGAACACTGGATTCGCTAATCTGAAAACCACACTCACTACACATAACATTATTATCATTAAAAAGAAATATTAGAGTCATAAGTTATGTGGTAGAACTGACTCCTCTGAAAAAAATTTGTCATGACCTGTCCCCCAGGGCCCATGTCGTGAATACACTAAGCTCGACATCTATTGGCCATGGGCTGGAGACTAGCACCAAAGGCATAATTCTCTATAACTTGGAAGGAATTGCCTTTATAACCTGTAAACGCACACATCATAGCACAAAACTGTATACAAAACACTAAGTATATTGTATAACAATGGAGTGATGAAAGTAAAGGGGCCGTAAATACAAGCCCAACTGTAAAGTACACGGAACTGGAGAAAGGAGAAATTGTTGATGGGTCATTCTCCAGGATTCCTACCTGAAGGGTTTTTATAGATAACCTCTACAACACTCCATGTCTGTCCGTCTCCACTGTGTACCATCAATTTTTATGGTCCACCTCCAGGTACCATCCCGTCCTGGTACTCTCAGCCTCGGTCAAAGTTGTCTGTCGTCTGCATCCAACACAACAAGGTGCGGGCATGGACCCTGAAAGGGGAGAGTATAACGATACTCAGTACGGACACCGAGACCCTCAAGGTCTCAAAAAATCCAACAAGGATAAAACACAAAGTATGAAATCAATAAATAACCCCACTTTAGTATATGCCCATATATATACCAATGTTATCAAGTAATCCATCTGAATCATGAGAAAAACAAAAAAAGTTACTGACTCAGCTCACATAGGTATACAACTTATGTAGATAGTTAGATATGATTAGATGTATCCAGTAAATCATCTATTCTATTGAACCCACGTAGGATCCTGGAATAATAATCAGAGTTGTCGAACCCACGTAGGATCCATGAAAAATTGTCAGAGGTTTCCAACCCTCATAGGATCCAGGAACAGTAGACATAGGTGTCGAACCCATTAAGGATCACGGAACAGTGGTCAGAGCTGTCGAACCCACATTGGATCCAAGAACAGTAGTTAGAGCTGTCAAACCAACGTAAGATCTAGGGAGAGTAGTCAGAGCTATCGAACCCATGTAGGATCTAGGAACAGTAGTCAGAACTGTCAAACCCAAGTAGGATCCAGGTACATTAGTCAGAGCTGTCGAACCCACGTAAGATCCAGGAATAGTTTTCAGAGCTGTTGATCCCACATAGGATCTAGGAACCGTAGTTAGAACTGTCGAATCCAAGTAGGATCTAGGTATAGTAGTCAGAGCTGTCAAACCCACATAGGATCTAGGAACATTAGTCAAAGCTGTCAAACCCACGTGGGATCCAGGAACAGTAGTCCGAATGCAGCCAGCCTCAGGGTTCCTCATAAAGCATGCTTGATTTCGAGAGGGTTCGCTCCTCAATCCAAGTGTCTATAAATCAACAGCCACAAGTTCAAAGTTCATGTATCCAAATGATATGTCTTCCCATAAGAAACCCAACGCTACAGGAAATGTGTCAATCAGACATCCGGTCTCAGAGTTATTGGCATTTCTATTCCATGGGCCCAGTTGGTTTTACATTCGATCCAACCCAGCCGTACCCCAAATATACGCCAAACTCTAGTGGTGTATACTCAAAGGTTCCTTCGTACTCTAATATTACCAGTTCCATAGACGGTTAATCAATCAGGCGCATGTAGATCAATTTAGGGGAAAAAGAGTGGAAACAGGTCAAACGGGTCTGGGTGTGGTTTGGCACAGTTGGACCAACCAGGCCCGACCTAGGTCCGGACTGGGGTCCAACCTGATATGCATGTCTGACCCGGCCTTCAAGGGTGGGCCATCCCATCGGGGCAGCTCGGCATGCGGGGGTGGCCTGACCCGCGCTTGGTCCGGCCCACAAAGGGATCAGCCCGTGCGAGGCCCGCAGCTGCCGACCCGGGGGGGGTTCACCCTAGAGACATACAAAGGAGAGGCCATGCCCTCTGGAATCCTAAACGTCTTAGCTGTTCAGGGGGTTCAGATCTGGCACCACATGGCGCTGTTCCATGTCACGCGGGACCCTCACAGTGGATCCCGCTACTCCCTGTTGGCCAAGCGGCCAACCACATCCTAGGCGGCGCGGTTTCTCTGTGCATCCTCCGGTGATTTGAATAGCCTGCCACCCATCCTATAAAACATTAGCCAAGGCCATGGTCTGCTCTTCCACCCCACGGCGCGTGATGGGCCGCGCCTTCCCTGGCAACCCGGCAGCTTGTGTCGCTGGTTCTTCTCGCATCTGGCCTTGTGCCGGACGCCGCTAATTCACCACTCCCCGTCAGCCGTGGCCCACCCTTCTGGTGGCGTAGTTGCATTCCATTTTCCACGTGGCCGACCAGAGTGCCGGCCACCCTTCCCTTCATCCATGTGGTGTCATTCGTCAGTTCTGACCACAGGCGAACCATCCATGGGTCATCAGACAAGTTCTGGTGGCCCGATTACCATTTTGGAAGTAGCTCCACATTCCTTTTGACATTACCATCAATCCAAAACAATCATTGATGAAAATATCTCATCCTGAACTCATGCTAAATTTAGCATCAAATTATACAAATCAAGGCGGTGGGGTCGGGCCGTGTTCATTCGGCATGTACCCTCCGTGTTAGAGTGACATCATGCGGCTTCGGATAATAATCCTGCATGGAAAATAAATAATGTGAAACAAAAAAAAATCTTGAACCCCAAAATTTTCTCATTGTTCGTTGACGGAGTCGTGGGGAAGAAGACAATGTTGTCATCGTTCGTCGCATCTGCCGCACACTTCCAATCACGAGCTCGTACGTCGGTTCGCTGATGACGATGAGAAGGGACGGTCGGTCAAAGATGTCCCCCATCAGTAGAAGTTTGTGGACGAAGGTCAAAGGAGATAGTTCTACATAGTCTAAGGAATTATTCATTAGGATAGTCTTTCTTTTGTGAGGTCTTTTTCTTCCTAAGCTCTCTCTTCTCCAAAGTTTCACCCAAAAACAAATTCCAAGGAAAAAATATAATATCTTATTAAATTGTTGGCATAATATTCAAAATGGGTGAATTAAATTTGGTTGAAGCCACTTAATTAATGTGGAGGATTTTGGTAAAATTTATGTGTGGGGGAGTTGAAGAGGCTCTCCTACACTTAATAGATGTTGGAGAGTTTCTTCCCATTAAAGGGGGGTTTCAAGGGGGTTTAACCCCAGGTGGTCCCCACCACAATAAACAAGAAGAGGATGTTTAAACCTCAAGTCGGCTTCACAACCATAACCTCTCATGGGAGGTTAAGGTGTGGTGGTCCCCACCTCAAACTTCCACATGGTGTTTTTCAACCAACAAATAAAAATACAGCTTCACATCTTTAATTTTATTTAATTCATTCACTAAAAACCAAAAAACTATCTTTCACTCTCGACCCACTACCATCGAATTGAAAGTCTCTTTAAGCGAATATCGGCACTGCGAGTTCAATGGTACCCTCAGATTTCAATTCCGAGAAATGGTTAGAATGTTATAAAAACCCTCTCGTATGTTCAATTAACGTACCTGAACAGAACATTAAAAATTGATTCCAGGCACACTGGACCACAGAATCATGCATCATAAATTTTTGCAGACTTGTAAAATTCTAATTTAATTTAAAACATTACATGTAACTTCTAGGTATTTATATTAAAAATGATGATTATTGTGTTTTTGAACCTAATCATACACATTGAATGATTAAAACATGTTATATACAAGAGAATGATAAAACCACCAAAAAAATTCATAATAATTTTTAAAGTATATACTACATAGTTAATATGATTTATTTTTTATCAGACTTCCTAAAGCTATACCTATATATATATATATATTATGATGTGTCTAAAAATATATATGATAAATAGAATCCATATATACTTTGACTATAATGACACATGTGAAAGGGTGCAAAACATTTTTACATGTTGTCCTCCTCCTCCAAATTAAAATTTTTATTATCCTATTTTAGGAAAAATGAAAAAAACCGAGTACACAAGAAGTTCACCACTACATGCTAAAAGAACTTAAAAATGGTTAAAAACAAGGATAATATTACTTGACTCGGATAATCTGTAAAGTTCCCAGTGCAGCATACCAAACCGGAGGTCAGGATCCACTCTAATAAGCTATTCAACGTGGGTAATCATCCTTTCCATTGTGTGAAAAAATTCCTCTGAGTTAATTCTATGTTGATTGAAACCTCATGAAAGTATTGTATCTTGTTTATCCAACCACACATCCTGCTTCTCTGTGGAATCAACTTGCATACTTCATTCATAAATTATGTTGAGGTCCTCTTCTGAAACATTGGGACGAATAGCTTGCTCCAGCATTTCCTCCTTGGAGTGCAGGATAAGTTTCAAACACTCCTCGTCCTCCTATTCATTGACTCTCGTGAGGCTACTTGGACCTTAACGTTCCCCATTCTGTATGGATTTTTTTTCTTTATTCCTTCCCTTCTTGGCTGACTTGGTCTCCATTGGTTTTGGCAGATTAGAATAATCCTTGCGCCCCTTAGACATCTTCTCCTGAACCACAATGCATTTTCCTGAATCTCTAATGCCTTTTACCCTTCTTCTATCAAGGTCTGTGAGGACCTTTCCATTCACATTGATCCTTACTACCCACTAAGAAAAAATATAGGCGTCATCACGTGAAGTCTCATCCTCCTGAGACAATGGAGGCTCCTGAACTTCCAAGCCATCAAAATGATTCCCCAGCTATAATTGTGTGCCTTCATTGCAATGACTCGTCGTACATATTGTATGATTCTTGTCTGAATTTTTCTCCATACCTTTTCCTTTCCCCCCAGACCCAGCCTTCGCACTGAGGGAGTTTGGATCTAAGGGCTTCAGGACATTCACTTCGGCCAAATCCTCTTGTCCACTGAAAGATGTTGCATCCAACAGGTAAGATTTCCCCTGGACCAATATTGATCTTGTGGATTGCTGAACCTCACTCCCTAACAATATACCTTCACATTCCTTGGTGGAGAGATATGGATTTGAAGGGGTCACCTTAGCCGCTACTAAAGTACTTTCCATGCCAACACCATAAACACCTAGATCATGCTTTGGCTGGCCAAAAATATCATCCACCCTTGGGCCTACCTCCTTGTGTTTCCTAGATTTCACCATCCTCAAAGAAATCACGGGAGGCCATTGCTTCTACTCCACCCATGAACTGGCCTCTGACCCATTCGAATTCTGAAAAATGACCAAATCCATCTCCCCTATAGCCTCACCGCGAGCCCCCTCATGCTCCCCCAAAGCCACAACCACCCGCGACTGTTGATCCACCACTGGAACCACTCGCTCCACTGATGCCATGACCCGGTTCACGCAACGACACCAAGAGGACCCATGGCCAAGCCTGCAGCATCCTGAGCAGAATGCGGGCCACGAATCAAACACCACTCACTACTTCAACCTTAGCTCTTCTCTAACCAAAATCGATAGCCATTCGGTTGGAGGTATTGAAGCATCAACCTCAATACATGCATGCGGAATGATAGGATGACAGACCGCAGTAGTTTGATCATCGGAGCACAAAAAACTACTAACTAATTTCCCAAGCATACAGACGTTAGAAGGTATCTAGAAAGATAGAGGCAAATCCAAAAAACTAACCCATATTGTGGCCGAAGGCGGATCTTGATTCCAGGTGAAATGAAATGACCAACTCAAGAGGAAGAAGTTGCAGCCATCGAACACCAGAGGAGAGCTAGACCAAGCGATGACCAAATCCTCCACCGATGCGAAGAGAACCATCAATTGACGCCTGTCGAGCAGACCCACCACCGATCAGTTTTAAAGCCCCCAAGAATCAAAGAAAAATATATCGAAATCATTGACGGATGGATGATGACCTATGAATCGAGCCACCAGCATCGATCTGTGGAGATCCGTAGCTACATTGAACTCCTTAAGCGATAGCACAAGCTGAGGTGAACCTTCATGGATATTAGGAACCTTAGGGCTAAGAGAAATCGACGGAAAGGGAAGAAGGTAGGCCATATTTGTCATGTTACACAATATTTCAATGATATTATATATACATAAATAAATGGCGTTGGTTTTTAGGATAAGATATTAATTTAAATGATGATATAAAATAAAATTTATATCTTTATAATTTTGTATTATTAAATTTCACCACCTAAAATAAAATACATCCACATAATTTTATCTTCTTCTTAAGAATTATGTGTTTGATATAGGAAAATTAATATGTTGAAATCCTACATTGTATAAAGTGTGAATAAATCATCCAAATGATAATAGATAAATTGATGTATGAAGGTCATGTGGAATAACACATAAAATGGTATTTATGAATGAGAACCTTGGCGGAATTTTAATACATGTAAACTAAGGATGCTAATAATTAATTATACAGAACAATAATTTTCATTGATAACTAGGAACTAACTGATCAAGTTAATGTTATGGTCATAAAAACCACAAATATGTATTTATTTTTAGACCACTTTATTCCTCACTAAATAATGAGCCATGATAGATTTTTTTTTCCAAATATTTTTCAGAATGTTGTGGAATTCTTTTATTATATATGATTATAAGTAAATATACATAATAATATTATTCTATTCAAAAATTATAATTTCATTCATTGGTCATGTGACAATAAATTTTAAATTAACTTATTGTACTATGAAATTAATAACAATAAATGGATTATTTATTCCTTATGAAATAATAATCAATTTTGAAGGATCTTAATATGAATAATATAGTGACATTCCATTCATTCAAGGTCTAGTTATTTTTTTTACAAAATGGTTATCACATGTTATATAATATGTATAAATCTCTATAAGTAGATGTAATAAATTATTATCTAAAACATTTTCCAATTTGGAACATAATCATTTTTATAAATGGAAAAACATACTACATATAAAAAATATAAAAATACAACCCATTGCAAATAATGTCACAAAATTTCCAAAATGAATGTATCATTACATGCCCAAAAACATAATGTAGTTCATAATAATTGCAATTCAAACATGTGAATACATTAATCTCATATTTTCTTGATACATAATAATAAATAGAATAACATTAAATCATTTTTTAGAAATTGAATTCTTATTTATTCCATAATTAAAAAATACAAGTAGTAATATAAAATTAAAACAAATATGTTATAATATCCATCATTAATGCTATATGACATTTTTAAAAAAATTCATTAATCAATCTCATGATTATATGTACAATCCAATTTACACTATCCAAATCAATTATCTCTATATCCCAAGCTTATTATCTCAACATCAATAACATATTAAGGGTTATATTTTTATTATTAATTTTTTAAAAGATGTTCAACATGCCACATAAATATATATTCATTCCCATGAAATTCAGTTAACATATGTTTTCAAATCCTTTATTAAAATTACATCAGTATAATTATTATACATTTCATAATACTTAAAAAACAGATATCATTAATAAATTACTCAAACTCTATGTTTCATGAATAAAAAAAAGACTATTGATATATTCACTTTAGACATGTCATTATTATAAGCTAAACCTTGATAAAATATATTCTTTTAAGGAATAACATTTTGAATATTGAGACAATTATTGTGTAGTTCCCTATATAAAACTATTTGAAGCATTGTACATTATAATAATTTTTAATACCATATAAATTGTAATCAAGATGGAATTTCCCTCCATTTTGTTTGAAAAAACCCCATTTCCTTTAAAAAATTAAATATGTATTAATTTGAACAGTGATAACCTCTTGGAAAATTCATCCTTCCATTCTTCAATTTATCAATATTTTTACCTTCTATCCTCTTATATTATTTCATCCCTTCTAAGTCAACATACAAACATAATTTCATCTCTATTTTTACACATGATATTATGTCATTATATGATGATAATTTTTTTAAGAATTGATCCCATATGAATATTTCATATATCCCATTAAAGAAAATTTCATTATTGATCTTTGTATTAAGTGCATTGATTAGTTCACCTTTAAATTTAATAGGATCTATTTTTATGTGATTTAAATCACTATACTATATCCTATCAATACTAATGAGAATTATTAATCATATTATTTTTGAAATCTGTAACATTAATTATTTAATTTTAAAAAACTATTATTATAATCAATTACATGGTTTCTCTGTGTATTTCCCTATTTTCAAATCCCTGATAATGTTAAATATAAAAAACAAATTACCTATATAATATCCCTAATATTTTTGAAATTAGGCATGTAGTATGGTTCATTATCACTTACAAGGTAATGATCTGGTTAAGTCCAATGTGCCTATTTCGATGTTACACCAATGCACATCTATTATGGAACCAAGTAGTCTTATAATATCTATACATGGATTTATTTCCCAGAAAAACCTCCAAATATATATCATAACAAATCTCTTGGATGTTATTTGATATATATCCCAAAATTATATTATATAGTTATCATCCATAATATTTTTTCCCCAATTATATATAATAAGGTTTCTACAAAACATCCTATGGCTGGAGTTGTAACAATCATGAAAAAAGTAACCCGGAGATGGTTTCATACGTTATTATAATGGAATATGATACAAGGAATATCATAAAAATATACCATATTGATTACATGTTTTGGTAAACTAGATTCATATAATATTTTCACAATAAATTTTAATAAACAATTATATCATAATTTATTTTCAATTATAATAATATTTCCACTTCTGAATCCTTAGATATCATCCATCATAAACTAAATCGATTCCTATGAAATGAAAAGATAATGGTTGGTTAAAATGTTGAGTAAGAGAAATGTTCATGAGATGTTATCTTGATTCAATAGTCATAATCATGATGGATATGTCAATACTGAATGTAAACTCACATTAAATAAATTTTCTTTCAATATAAGATAATACATTTTCAATAAGACAATGTAAATACCTAGAACAAATTCCATTAAATCTTTCAACCTACAATGAAATTCCTCTACAGATAATATCATTATGAAAAACTCGTGGATAATAATAAAAGAATTCATTAAAAATATAAATGATAATTATTGAATATAATTTCTTTATATGATACAACCTCTACAATCATAACCTTTAACAATGTGGATTAAAATTACATGTAAAATCCCATTTTATTCAATAATACTTATTTTTTGAGTGAATGATTATAATTCATCGAAGTCATATCTAATAATAATAATCACCCATCACTACGTGTACAAATAATTCTTTATTTATTAAATAGTTTTTTAAATTCATGAAACAATATTCCTTAACATTAACTATATGCATTGAAGGAAGAATAAAAACTATCAACACTTCTGCAGTCAATAAAATAATATTGAAAGTCAGCAACAATATTTTGAAATGGGTAAATGTTTTTGAAATAAACATATAAATGAAAAATAATATTGATATATTGGGGAAATTTTATTTATTGTGATCATAATAAAGTGAATATGTCATGGGAAATGTAATGAAAACAAAAATGAATCATAAAAGATAATATTAATAGATATCATCAACATTAAGAGAATAAAAGAGACATATAAAGGATAATAATTATACTGATACAACATATAACAATTTTAGTAAGAATAATGTGTTTTTTCATCAATGAAATGAAATACGATAAAATTAATAATATTTTTTTTTGAAAATTTACTTTTCATTTTTCAAGTCACTATTGTTTAAACAAAATGTCCACCAATCATTGTGAAATTTATTTTACATGAAAATATAATATAAAAATATAAAACAATATTTAAGAAATTGTTTATTCATGATGGCATGAATTTAAATGATGATTATGTTATGTAAATGATTCAGTTAACATATTCAATAAAATAAAACATACATTGTTTTGAAAATGATAAGAAAATAACATTAATTTTTTTAAAACAATTAAAATTGGTAATGATTTCATTAATAAATAATTTTTAATAGGTTATACAATCCTATTTTAACCCATTTTAGGGAAATTTCTTTTGGATGAAAAAAAATTCACATTGGTTATAATTCCCTGACCCCTATTACCTAGATTTAGTGCATAATTACATAATATTGGAATGATACAAGGAATCATTTAATGAAATAATGATCAGTTTAGTAGCCTTGTAAATACAATATACATTCATAAGTTTTACATTACATCATGAAATAAAAACATCAACAACATTTTGTCCCCTTTTTAACACACATAAATCCTTAGCCTACCGCTACAGGTCAACCAAAAAATACTTCTTCAAATTTTGGGGAAATATAATATATATAAAGGGGTGAGATCATATTCTCATCAAGGATAATAATATAGCATGAACTTTCATATTTAAGTATAATCATTTAATGCAATTTATAAGACTAAAAAATATACTTTTAAACATAAACTTAAGAATAATTTGGAAAATATAAACTCATATTATGCTATTTACTTATTCACATTGATATTCTACAAGTCTGTTAATCACATGCAATATCAATAGCGACTTTCATAATGATGGAATGCATAATTCCAGGCTTCATAACCACATTGTCAAGGCCCTGTACGAAGAAAAAAAATAATATTTTGTCAAGGCCTTGTGCCAAGACACTAGTTTATCTCATGAGACCTACTGATGCATCGAGTATCTATAGTTGTCTCGACCCAGTAATTACTTATCCAATGCATTCCTCATATGAAAAGGTACAAACATAACATAAACATTCATATAAAAATAACAAACGAAATGTCAATAATTTATCCACAAACCATGAATGGTATAAAAATAAAACATTCACAATAAATCATATCAAAAAAACTGTAATCGAATATAGATTATTTGTATAATAATGAATCAATTTCCAACAAGTGTAAAATCCATCAAAGGATGTAGACAGAGATGAAATAATAACTATTTAATAGAAATATCTCTTTTTTTAAATAATATAAAAATAACATAAAAATAAAATATAATACTAATTTAAAAAATATTATTATAATATTTTAAGTGAAGATTCATGTGTGTTATAACAACAATGAATAGCTGCACCTGTCGTATAGTTAAAAACATTCTTACCTTAAATTGTCGAAATGGTTACAAAGTAGCTTGCTGGGAAAATGATAGAAATATTCCTTTAAAACCATTTTGTAAACAATAAAACTAGGTTATAATTGAATTTAACCAATTTTCTATTAAATAAAAAAAATTGAATAAATTTTTAAGAAAACATGGATGAGGATGATAAAGAGGTTCCATTAGAAGCATTCATAAAAACCACCTCGGATAATAAAGAGATTTTAAAATCACCCCTTACCTTGTACTTATCCTTTAGAGAGGTTACATTATAATCTTATATAATAGTTAAATAATTCTAATTAAATTATAAAAAAACTATATACATAAATTTTATATCATATATGATCCTCTAATAATGATTTTTTAATAATATTTTAGTAATATCATCGTTTCGGGTGTTCACTGAACTGTATTCATTTATATGCTCAGTTACGTAAGAAATGTTTGTTATGGATAAGATATATTTTATTCATATCCAAAATTATATTAAGTTCATAAACATTATTTATAATCATAAAATGAAAATTATTCTTGAATAATTACGATGGTGAATGAATCTAATCGCGTTCATGGAGACGGTAATCCGTACGTACGCACGAGCGAAAATATCATAATATTGATAGTAAAATCATATGTAATTTGACAGTATATCATATATACATAATCATTAAAATTTTATATTTATTATTTACATTTTTTATACTCATTATTATACCCATGCAAATAACTAAGTGTTTGAATAACAAACTATACCACGACGTGGAGACGGTATGTCATACGTACACGTGTATGGTGACTTTGTCATTCATATGATGGATAGGATAATGAGTATGTTTATACCATTTTTATAATAAAATAAAAAATATATATAAGATACTGGATTTATTATTTTATAATGGAACCAACAATGAATGTGGAAGTGCAAGAAGAAAAAAACATCAAAGAGGTGATGAAATATTTTCCTCTTCTTCATGTTATTTCATTTGACTTGATTAAAAGGGCTCCATAGGTTTGATTTATGAATAGAGGAAGGCCTCTAGGATGAAGGGTGGAAAGTTGGGAGGATATTTGGTCAGGTTTTGGCCGAGAAAAATCTCTTTGGAGGTGTAAAATTACGAGAAGGGGAAGTACCCTTTTATATAAGATGTTAGGGTATCTTTAAGAAAATCTTGAAATATTATTTTATAATACAATCATTTTCGGTTTCTAAAGGCTAAAAATGATTTATTTCAATGTTAGGATGGGCATCAGTCGAACACTTCTCATCCAATAGGTTTTAGATAGGTTTATGTCACCATATTAACCTTATCTTTAGATTTAACTCTTAGTTAAATAGTTTAGCATTTAACATGTATCTATGTATTTTTTTATTATATGGTTAATAAACATACTATAACAAGCCAAGATAACCCCATGTGGTTAATAATTAATATATATAACCTGTTTTATGTACTTTTACTGATCCTTATATTTTTAGGAATATTATATCAATTAATAATATAGTATTTGTTTTGAAAACACAATTATGTCAATTTTGATACTATTTAGAATTTAATTTTTTTGAAAGCCATAAAAAATTTATCACTTCAAAAACAATTTATATACCCAATAATAATATGTCATATTATCCTTGAAAATTATTATAATTCATCAGAGGAATCAATTTACATTTATTTGGATATTTAAAATATCAATTATTTTAATATATCATTAATAAGTTAATTACTACATCATCATTATGTCATAAAAGTTTAAATTATTTAATGTAAAAAAATTTAAATAAAATACCATTATGTATAAAATCTATTTATCTTTAAAATTAATATTTATAGTTGAATTTATATTGGGTGTATCCCTATATTAAAAATGTTTTATTTATTATACTTTGAATTTTACTCTTTTAACTCTTATTTAAATGAAATTATAATAAATGTCCAAATCTAATCCATGTGGACCAAAGAGGATCATATTATATTAATATGGTTTATTTTGGTCTAATTATACTTATCCAATATAATTTGGACATGTCTTATGGTAATTATGATATCATATTTACCCTTAATTACCATATTTATTTTTAACCATGGTAAATAAAAGTTTAAAGTTACTATTCATCAGAAAAAATCATCTTATACAACCAAATTTTACATACCAATATTAAACGTGTCTCTAAAATTTTTAAAATTCAACTCATATAAGCAGTAAAACTATGTTTTATGCAAATTTGGAAATGCTCCTAGGTGGTGGGTAAAAGATGGTAAAAAGTTCAATAAAATTTTTATATATCTAAACTTATTAAAAAATAACTCAAATGAATTACATTGAACTTATAAATATGATATGTATCTATTTGGAATTTAAAATATTTTAAATAAAATAAATAATTATTTAAATAAAAAGTCAGTTTCAAACAATAACTCACAGTTTTTTACAATTCATCAAAAATTTTATGTTTTTAGAAAAATACCAAAAATCCACCATAATCTAATTTCAATATTTTGAATCCAAAAATGACGTCCTTTTTGAAAGATAATATTTATAAAATTTCAAAAGGTGGGTATTACTATTCATAACAGGTATTTTGATTGGTTGTGGTGTGTTCGAACTTAATGTTCACACAATACAAACTATTGTATTATTCAAAGGGAAATGTATCGTAGAAGACTGGGGCGTTACATTATCCCCTCCATAAAATAATTTCATCATTGAAATTTCTGGAATATTATGGCATAAAAAGATTAGGGTGGTTCTTCATCATATGTTCCTAAGGTTTTCATGTTGCCTCTTCCATATTATGGTTTTCTGATTGAAAATTTTCCAGACAAGTCCTTCTATTTCTCAGCACTTTTTCTCTAGTATCAAGAATATTGACAGGCTCATCACAATATGAAAGATCGGGTTTTAGTTCAATTTCCTAATCGGTGAGTACATGTGTTGGGTTAGGCATGTATTTTCTCAAAATTGATATGTGGAACACATCATGAAATTTGGAGAGACATGGTGGCATTTCCAAACAGTAAGTTACATCCCCATTTCATTCTAGAATTTCGAAAGGTCTGATGTATCTGGGGCTCAATATATTCTTTTTACAAAAATGTATAACACCCTTCCATAAAGATACCTTCACGAAATCATGATCTTTTACATGAAATTAAAAATCCTTCCTTCAGTTATCAGCATTGCTCTTTTTCCTACTTTGAGCTTCTTTGTTGTGGGGTTGGATAACATTTACCTTTTCTGTCATATCCATAACAAGTTTTGGGCCTATGAGTTTTCATTCACCAATATCATTCCCAAAAGTTGGTGTGCGAAATATCTTTCTATATAACACATCATATGGTTCCATCTGAATACATGAATTGAAGATATTGTTATAGTAAAATTCTACCAAAGTTATATATTGATCCCATTTATGTTGAAAGTAAAGTGAAAACGATCTCAACATGTCTTCTATGGTTTGAATAGTCCATTCTGATTGTCCTTCAGTTTACGGGTGGTAGGTAGTGCTCAAATAAAGTTCAGTATCTAGGGATTTTTTAAGACATTTCCAGAATCATGATGTAATAGAAGGATCACGATTAGAAACTATCGATAGGTGTACTCCATGATGTCTTAAAAATTCATTAATATACAGTCTTTTCAAATGTTCCAGTGGTAAATCTTCTCTTATAGAATAAAAATTTGCTGACTTTGTAAGACAATCAACAATGACCCATATTTCATCATTCTTTCTAGGTGTATTTGGTATTCCCTTGAAAATTTCCATCATAATATTATCCCATTTCCACTCTGATGTAGGAAGAGGTTGCATGGCTCCTCTAGGCTATTACCTTACAGCTTTCACTTGTTTAAAAACCATACATCTTGACACAAAATCAGAAATCTCCCTCTTCATGTTGTCCCACCAATAATGTTTTTTCAAATTTCTATTAATCTTAGTGCTACCAAGGTGTATAAATAAATTGGATCTATTACCATCATCCAAAAATTCCCATTTTAAGATCATGTAACAAAGTCTCCTTCCAAATTTCAAAATTTCATTATTATATACGAAGTTGATCAATCTCCCATCATTCACAGCTTTAATTTTCTTTTGAAATTCCTCATCATCAATCTGAGAACATTTTATCTTTAATAGTAAATATGGTTTAGCAACCATTTAAAAAAGTGTTGAGGTTTCACCTTCCATGGCTATTCCCATATGCATCATTACTAGATCCATGAAAATATGATCCCTTTCAACTCTCATCTTGTTCAAAACACCATGATCTTTTTTGCTCAAAGAATCCTCCACCATATTTTCCTTCCCCATGGGGTAGTGTATTGTGAAATCATAATCCTTGAGTACTTCATGACATCTCCTTTTCCATAAGTTTTTTTTTATTTTTTGAGAAAATATACTTCAAACTCTTGTGATCAGTATAAATCTCACATTTTTCACCATAGAGATATTGTATCCATATTTTTAAATCAAATATTAGAGCTTTTAAATCAATATTTTGAGTGGGATTGTTTTCTTCATTAATTATTAGTTTTCATGATGCGTTGGTAATAACTTTTTCATTTTTCATAAGAACACAACCAAGTCTGATCTTTAAAGCATCACTATAAGTAACGAACCCATCATTCCTCGATTATAGAGTCAATGTAGGATCATTCACTAATATTCTCCTTATTTATTCAAAACAATCTTCACATACATTTTTCCAAACCAATTTAACACCTTTACATGTTATCTTGGTTAATGGGTTAGCCAACCGGGAAAAATTCAGGACAAAATGTCGAAAATAACCTGCTAAACCAATAAAACAGTGTACTTCAGTTATACTCATCGGTGCTAGCCATTCATGGATTGCCTTGGTCTTTGAAGGATCAATATAGATTCCACCCTTAGAGACAATATGACAATGAAAATAAATATCCTGATGCCAGAATTCACATTTGATAATCATCCCATATAATTCATTTCTTCTAAGAGTCTTTAGAATGATGCGCAAGTGATTCTCATGATCATTGTTGCTTTTGGAGTATACCATGATATAATCTATAAATACCACTATAATTTCATCATGATATTACATTAAACTCTATTCATTAGATCCATGAACACAGAGGGTGCATTAGTCAATCAAAATGGCATTATTGTAAACTCGTAATGCATGTACCTGGTTTGAAATGTTCTCCTTTTAATTTCTTCCTCCTTCATGCACAACTGATGTTATCCAGATCAAAGGTCTATATTTGAAAAATATTGAGTTTCATGAAGTTAATCAAATACATAAACAATGTGAGTTAAGGGATAAGTTTTCTTTAATGTTATAGCATTTATCTCCCTGTAGTCAATGCATAACCTCATAGATCAATCTTTTTTCCTAACAAAAATGGCAGGGGCTCCCCATGGAGAAACAGTAGGGAGAATAAATCCCTTGTTACTCAATTCATCTAGTTATTTAATTAGTTCCACTAATTTCATACTGTGCATTCTATAAGGGGTCTTTGATATGGGCCTTGAACAAGAAATTAAATCAATGGAAAACTCAATTTTCGTTCTGGAGGATGTCCAGTTAAATCCTCTAGAAACACATCAACATATTATTGCACAATAGGTATGTCCTCTATTAAAAAATTATTTTCCTTGCACAAGTTTATTTCATTCCCATCCTCCCAAATGATTACATTTAGTAGAGGTTTTGGGGGTGGATCTAGATAAGAATCAGATTGTGACATTTCTTCTCTAAAGATAAGGTACTTTTTATCATCATCAAAAATTGTAAAATCCATTATTTTTACAATAAAATTATGCATCAGGGTTTGGATTCCAATCCACACCAAAAATTATATCAAATTAAAAAAATGGGTATGGCGATGAGATTAGTAGATAAAAAATAATTATATGCCTTAATGGGAACTGATTGACAAAACTTTGTTGAAATGATACTTCTATTATGAGTTTTGACTGAAAAATACCTTATTAAAACAAATTGGAAATATATATTTTTCATAGAAAGATGGAAGATATGAAACAATGTGATGATCCAAATTCAAAAAAAGCATTGTCTAATCTTGAGGAAACCATTAAATTACCTACCACCATGTCTTTCGAAGCTTCAACCTCAGCAGTAGTGATCGCATAATCATGGCCTTGATCCCTTGTCCTTTTATGAGGTATGTTCCATTGGTGTTTATAACATTCATTTGATTATTTCTCTATTTCTCTACAATTATAGTATTCAATATTGACAGCTTCTTTCTTCCCCTTACAATCATGTGCCTGCTGTATTTTTTCACCACACTTGTAATAGACTTCTATTCCCTTCAAGAAAGTACCAGGATGTTTCTTCCCACATTTACCATAAGATGGATATTCAGCTTTTCCCTTCTTCCCCTTTTTTCCATTTCCATATTGTTCAAAAGATCACTTTTTCTCTTTCTTTTCATCAAATTCATATGACTTAGAGAGTTTTTTTTCTTTCTTTATCTCACATGAGAAAATATCTTTGTATATTAAGTAGGTTTGTGAGAAAAATGATCACCAGAAAAACTGTTTTAACCCATCAAATAATAGGTAAATAATACTCCTTGGGTTAATTATATAATTTGTTCTATTCCTTGATGACCTTTTAATGTTATCCTGATACATTGCGACAGTCTCATCCTCATTTTTCCTCAGACTCAAAATTTATCTTTCCCTATCATTCAATGGTCACATGGAAAGTAATTTTCCAATATAATACCTTTAGAATCCCTTCATTACTTGTTCTGTACCTATTCATATTCCTTTGTGTTTGGGATTAATCACCACCATTGATCTGGATATCCCGTGAGGTCATAAACTACCATGAAAACTTTTTCTCTTTCTCTACTCCCCAAATCATGAAATATTTTCTCTAAGGAACTTATACATTGCTCAGCTACAAATGGATTTGTAGTCCCATTGAATTTTGGTGGTTTTTTCCTTATGAATTAGTCTAACATAGATCCTTAAAGTTGTGGATCAGGGTGCTTCATTTTCTTATGGTTATTGTTCATAACCTGAGTGGCTTTTCCCTGTATGGTGATAATATTATCAGCACCAGTTTCATAACTAGATCCACTATAATTATCTAGAGTTGAAGGGAAATCCCTATATGTATTATGTGTGTTGATATGGTTTCCATTCCTTCTAAAAAGAACTATTTCTTAATCAATGGCATACATAAAATTGGGTTTTGAACCGAAATACATAATTCTGAAGTTGTAAACACTTAAAAAAATCAAACAATGTATTTATATAATAAATAATCATAAAAGTAATATCATTGAGGTGGTATATACTCATAAAACCATTGGAATTGTTTGTAAAGAGAATGATAATTATACTAAGAATATGCCCAAATAGTGTTGTAACCAAGAGTGCAGCAAGGCCCATTGTCGTGCTCTAGTTCCCGTTCAAGCCTATCTCAAAGCGATGTTTTCGGGTTTTACCCCTAAGTTCATCTGTTCCAGAGAAACCTCTACCTGCTCGTATCCAGAAAAGGACGTATTGCTTGGAAAACTCCCAAAATCTATATAGTAATGAAATTCTAGGATGTTCTTATATTCTAATTCTTAAATTCTATCATAGGGTAGTGTTCTCTAATCAGTGTTTTTCTAATTCTAGTTTCCAAGGTTTGTACAAAACATCCTCTAATACCAATTGTAACACCCCGACCCCAATTAAGAAAATTCTGTGAATTATTAAAGAACATTGGCATGAAACAAGGAATCATTTCCCGAAAGATATATCAGTTTAGTGGCCATGGAAATACTAAATACTTTCATAAGTTTTACATTACATGAGGGAATAAAAACATCAAGAGCATTTTTTCCTATTTTTAACACACTTATATACTTAGCCTATCCCTGCAAGTCAACCATATAATACTTCTTCACATTCTTTGGAAAATTAAAACATAGAAAGGGGGAGATCAGATGCTCAGAAAGGATATCAATATAGGAGAAACTTTCATAAATAAGCATAAACATTTAAATCAATGAATAAGAATAAAAAAATCAATTGAATAATAAACTTCATCTTAATATGGAAAAGATAAAATCAAATAATTTCATTTACTAATTCACATTGATATTCTACTAGTCGAATAATCACATGCAATATCAGTAGACACTTTCATAATGATGGAATGCATAATGCCATACTTCAAGACCACATAGTCCAGGCCTTGTGCCAACACTACAAATAATAATTTTTCAAGGAGATGGTCCAAGACCCTAGTTGGTCTCATGAGACCTATGGATTCATTGAGGATCTATAGCGGGATCCACCCATCACTTACTAATTCTAATGCTTTCCTCATATGAAAAGGTTTAAACATAATATAAACATTCATATTAAAACGAGCATGCGAAATGTCAATACATTATCCATAAACCATGAATCATATAAAAATAACACATCCACATTCAAACATATCCAAAAATGTTCAATACAATATAAAATAATTTTAATATAATGAATCAATTTCAATCAAGTGTAACATCCTTCAAAGGATGCTGACATAGATGAAATCATAACTATTTGAGAGAAATATCTATTTTTTTAAATCATTTAAAAATAACATAATTATAAAAGAAAACATTTATTTTGAAAATATTATTATAATAATTTAAGATAAGTTTGAATGGTGTTATAACAATGAGGAATAATTGCACCCTCTTTTTAAGTTAAAAAAACATTTCTACCTTAATTTGTCGAAAATGTCATAAAATGGCTTGATTGGAAAACGACAGAACGATTCCATTCAAACCATTTTGTAAAAATTAAAACAAGTGTATAAATGACATTAACACATTGTATAATAAATATTAATAAAAATTGATATAATTTTTTATGAAAACATGGATTTGGATGATAAAGAGGTCCTTGTAGATACAAAGGTAAAACAACCTCATATAATAAAGAGATTGTGAAATTAACCCTTACTTAGTACATTTCCTTTGTCGATGGTACGTTAACCTCATATATTATAGTTAAATAATTGTTATTAAATAATAAAAAAACTATATAAATATATATGATATCATATATGATCCTATAATATTGATTTGTTAATAATATTTTAGTAATATCATCATTTCGGGTGTTAACTGAGACATTTTCCTTTATATGCTCGGTTACGTAAGCCATGTTTGTTATGGATATAATGTATTTTATTCATATCCAGAATGATATTAAGTTCTTAAAAATTATTTTTAATCTTAAAATTAACATTATTATTGAATTGTTATGATGGGAAATTAATCTCATCCCGTTCATTGAGATGGTAATCCGTACGTACGCACGAGTGACAATATAATTATTTTGATGTTGAAATCGTTTTTAATGGGATAGTATATCAATATACAGAATTAGTAATATGAAATATTCATTATTTACATCATTTATACTCATTATTATACCCATATAAATAATTGAGTGTCTAAATAACAAACTACACCACGACATGCAGACGGTAAGTCGTACGTACACACATATAATTACTTTGTCATTCATACAAGGGATAGAATAATGAATATGGTTGTAACATTTTTATAATTACATAATAGTATATAGAATATACTATAGTTATTATTTTATAATGGTAACAACAAAGAATGTGGAAGTGGAAGAAGAAAAAAACATGAAAGAGGTGATGAAATATTTACATTATCATTGGGTTCTTCATTTTGGTTTGATCAAAAGGGCTCTTGTAACACTCCTATATTTTATGAGAAGTATTATTTTTAATTTATTTAATATCTTGTGTTGTATGATACACCAATATTATCTTTCTCTATAGGCAACATCGTATTAGCTTGCAGTATACGCAACACTATTTTTGGATCATGTTACACAAAATTTCAAGTTCATTTGATATAAGTTATTCTATGCAACATTGAGTGTATATATATATATTCAATGTATAAATGAAATATGGATATATTCTATTATATACAACAATAAAGTAATCTTGGAATACACGCAACCCTGACTTTTCTTGCTTCACACGCAATCGCGACCTTCTACGATAGTGTGTGTTGTACGCAATACTAAGTTTCACTAAACAACGATATGTTATTAAAATATTATATTAACTAGCCGTTATGAATAGTAATACCCACTTTTTAAAATTTTATAAATTTTATCTTTCAAAATGGACTTCATTTTAGGATTCGGAATATCAAAATTTTCCTAGGGTGAAATTTTGGTAATTTTCTGAAAACTTTCAATTTTTGATGAATAGTGAAAACACTGAGTTATTGGTTAAAACCGACTTTTTATTTATGTGATCATTTATTTCATTTAAATTTATTTTAGGTCAAAATAGATACATAATTCTTATATAAGATCAATATTATTTATTGGAGTAATTTTATAATAATTTTAGATCGATATAAACTTTATTGAACATTTCACCATCTTTTACCCATCTCCTAGGAGCATTTGCAATTTTACATGAAACATAATTTTACCTTTTCTGTGAGTTGAATTTTGAAAATCCGAGAAACACGGTTAATATCAGGGAGTAAAATATGGTTCAATAAGACAAAAATAATTTTTGGTGAATAGCAACTTTTTACTTTTATTTACCACGGTTAAAAGTAAATATGGTAATTATGCGTAAAAATGCTATTATTATCACCCTAACACATGTCCTAATTCTATTGGATAACTTTAATTCGACCAAAAACAACCTTAGGAATAAAATATGACCATTTAGGTCCACCTGGATGAGATTAGGACTTTTATTATTATTTTATTTAAAGAAGAGTTAAAATAGTTAAAATTAAAGTTTAATAACTAAAACATTTTTAATATAGGGTTATACATAAGATAAATTCGACTATAAATATTCATTTGAAACATAAAAATATTTCCTAAATAATAGTTTATTATTTATAGTTTTTAGACATTAAATAATTTAATTTATTTATGACGCAATGATGATGCAGTAATTACCTTATTAATGAAATATTAACATAATTGATGTTATAAATACCCAAATAAATCTAATCTGAGACTATTTATGAATTAAAATACTTTTATAGGTTAATATGACATGTTAGTATAGATTTAATTAACGTTTTTCTAACTAATCATGTTATTATGAGTTTCACAAAAATGCATTACCAAATAATGTCGAAATTGACATAAAATAGTTTTTAAAACAAGTATTATATTATTAATTGTTTTTATATTCGTAAACATATAAATTTCGGCCAAATGACATAGATATGGTTACATATATTAATAATTAACCACTTTGGGTTCTTTTGTCTTGTTATAGTAAGTTATTAACCATATATTGTAAGAAAACAAGAAGACACGGTAAAAGATAAATCATTTAAATTAGAGTTAAATCTAAATTATAAGGATAAAATAGCAACCTAAACTTTTCTAAAACCTATTTGTTGAGATTAGTTCGACCCATCCCCACTTTAGCTTGGAAATAAATAAATTTGGAGCTTTTATAAACCAAATATGACATTATTATAAAATAATATTTTACATCTTTTCTAAGGTGCCCCTCTCCTCCCTTATAAAAGGTCTCCTCCTCCCTCTTCTCTTTTCACAATTTTGAGACTTAATGATCGGCCGACCCCTACCCATTTCCCTTCTCAACTTCCATGGAAACATTATAGAGGTTATGGTTTCCTCAAATGACCAACTCTAGTGCCATAAGAGGGAGCTTAAAAGAGGTGCGTCGAAGAAGAGGTAATCTCTTCTACCGATTCATTCACCTTTTCTTTTTTCATCAACATATTCTTATTTAGTTGTTTAATAATAATGTAATATCATAAAAATCAATAATATACTGATATGTTATTATTAATATGAAAAAACCCCATTTCACCATCTATCAATCCTACGGAAAATAAAATCACTGCGCGTGCGTACGTACGGAATACCGTCTCCACGCCGTGGTGTAATATGTTTTTCCACAACCACCTTACTTGGATAGGTATAATGGTGTAAATAATAACTATATATAGTTATAATAACATTATACTAATTCTGAGATATTATATCATCCACTATAATTCAATTTAATAAGTATGGGAACGATATCATCGCTTGTGCGTACGTAAGAATTACCGTCTCCACGATCTGATGAGATTCATTATCCATTTTAAATATTCAAAAATCATTATATAGTATATAAAATAAATAATAAATAAATATATGACATGATAAATCTACTAGATTTATGTATATATATATTTCATTTACTTACTTCCATTCAAGTCTATAAGGAAAGGAAAACAGTGTTCATGTGTACGTACGGCCTACCGTCTCCATGAACGGTGTATTTCATTTCATTTATCTATCTATTATATATATATACTAAATATATATGATATATAAATCATTATTTAAATTCTATAAGTAAGTAACTCATGATATAAGTAATAATAATATCGAGAACAACAATTCCAAACAAGTAAGATAAATAAAACGATTTTACCCAAAACGCTGCTTTAACATGGAATTTACAAAAGAACGGGTAATATAAAGTCATAAGTGAACCATATATGATATTATAACAATGAATATGATTCTGTAATAAGTAAATGACATTATTTAAATCATTATACTGGAGGTTCGGATACATACGAAGCATATTGGACCTAAGGTAAGAGATAATTTTTCAATCTCATTTTTATTCGAGATTGCTTATAAGTAAGTTTTTACTGGGGTTATATTTTTTATCCATCTTCATAAAAATGTTTTTTTAAAGTGTTTAATATTATTACATGTATTTTTAAATTCATTATTACCCATATTTGACTTTGACATTGTGTTATGGAAGGAATCTTTCTTTTGTTTACCATATGAGGACCTTTTTGACTTTTCCAGCAAAAGTATGAGGAGAATATTTTTTTAATTTATACAACATGAATGGATTTTTACGGTTTTATAATGCCTAATTTTAATGAAGATTCCTCTACAAGTTTTAATGGTTATTTCAATAAAATCATTTTATTTTAAATTTGTGAGGCATTTTGTGAATGGAAAATGATTTTGAAGAATAAAGGATATTTTCCTCAAGAATTCATTTCAAGTGTTTTATCAAAACTATTTTCCATCTAAGATGACATTATTTAGAGTGTTTATGTTTCAATTATAATGTATCTATTATTTAAATGGTGTTATTTTTCTTATGATGAAATGATATCCATTTGTTTTATATGGATTATGTGATGATGGGTGATGTTTATGATAGCCATTTTATTCATTAGGTTATGATGAATGTTTTATGTTTATTTTAGGGAATAAGTAATAATGATTTCATTATAAGATAGGTGACACCTATATATCCCTCCAATGAATTGGGTAATGATTAATATCTCATGATATATACATCGTTGTAATGGTATGTTAATCCGGTTCAGTGATACAGGACTGGAACAAGGAGTGAACTCGATTAAGAAAGGGACTTTGTCCACTAAGATGGTCTTAGCAGCAATGCCTTGGATACTATAGAAATAATATCATGTGCATAATGGTTTTCCTCAATTACATGTTTTATTCCCATACTATTTTATCATTATCAATGTTCCTTTATGATCTATGCCTTACATACTTCAATGTTTTATTTCATTGCTCAAGATTTTGATGTCTAAACCTTATGTTCATGTTTTTATGTTCAAATGTATATGGTTTGTTTTATTTTCTCTATGCTTACCCATACTGAGCATTTGTCCTCACCCTTTATATGTTTTCTTTTCCCATTGGATACAAAGAATGGTTTTAGGTAAGAAATCAAAAGGGGAAGATCTTTATGGGAGATGTTGAAGATCTTTCACCATGATTAGAAGATTATGTTCCGAGTTTCCAAAAGAAATAAACAATTACAATCCTTGAGTTTTGGTTTTTATTATGTATTAATTATTCTGAAAAAGTAATGTAATGTCCATGTATGTCAAGATTGGGTCTCTACAGTTGGTATTAGAGGAAAGGTTTAGTTAAACTTTGGAAACTAGGATGCGAGAACTTTAGTGAAATCCCAAGATATATTTCTAAGGTATTTCTAGGGATGTCCATAAGGATAAGTATATGTATAGGTTATAGTCCTAGAAATATGATAATAGTCTTAGAATTAATCCTATGATTTTATATATTGAATGTAATCCCAATTTATTATGCTATTTTCCTATCATGATTTTTTCCTCTCGTACTATTCTTTTTGGGTATTATATGATGGCTGGAACCCAAAAGAACCTTGTTGATCAATGTAATATAAAATGAAATGATTTTCCTCCTGAACAAACCAATTTAATTGGAGATGGAGTATAAAATCGTATAGCTATAATTACACAAACTATGAATCATTCTGGACTTCCAAATGAGGAGGGAATGGAACAATATTCTATTGAGTCCTTCATGAGGCAACTTCCACCTTCTTTCAATGGGTCTTCTGATCCACTTGATGCTGAACAATGGATTAGTACCATTGAAAATATATTTTCGATACATCGCTGTTCAGAACATGAAAAAATCATTTTTGGTATTTACCGGTTAGAAGGTGAAGCAGACCAGTGGTGGACTTTAATTTAGAATACAAGGCCCTAAGTTGAAATTGAATCCATGTAATGGGATAAGTTCAAGAACGGATTTTTCAATAAGTACTTCCCTCATATTCAACGAACAAAGATCAAAAAGGAGTTCCTTGAGATTAAGAGAAAGCTTGATGAATATGTTGGTATATACGAAGAGAATTTTACAAGGCTTTCAAGGTATGTATCTAGCATTATCATCCAACTTGAAACTAAAGTTGATCGATTCTTCAGTGGCTTAAAACCAAGTCTTTCGAGGGAATTATCTATAAGATACTCCAGTACCATTGAAGAAATTGCATGTTTTGCTATCAAGGTATAACTGGAATTTGGTGTTTCATATCCATCTCATGGTTTTGATATGAAACGAAAGATAGAGTTCAAGGAAAAATCTCAGAAAAATGGTGAAAAGAATTTTAATGTCTCTTGTTGCTCAAATTGTGGAAAGAAGAATGGTAGAGATTGTCTAAAAGGTACTAGAAAATGTTTCAAGTGTGGAAAAGAAGGTCATCGAGCAGCTGAGTGCCGATGCAACGGGAAAAAGGTTTCTAATGACGTGAATAGAGAAAAGACTATAGAGAATCCTCCAGCAACACATAAATGCTATTAGAGCAAGGAAATGGGTCATTATACTAACCAATGCCCTAATCCAAGGTTTAATAATGATCAACCTCAAAAACATCTTAAGGTAAAAGAAAAAGGGAAGTCACATGTGATCACTATTGGCGATGTTGAGTATCACAACGATGTAGTGGAATGATTATGTGTTTATGTAACAGGATTCAGAAATAATGTTGTGGAATCTCAATTATAGTATTGTGGAATATTGGAATATCTATGTATTGGTTAATTATGGTTTTCAATAATTATATGGTACTGATAACCATGAAAAGTGATTCAAATATTTTGGATAGCAGATGATATGTTCATAATGAAGGGATAAGTAGAAAATGAAATGTTTGATAGTATTCATGAGCTCATGACTGATATAAGGACAAAGTGATATCATCGTTTGAGTATATAGAAATTTTGGGATTTTGGTATGTGCAAAGAGTTAACTTCTGAAAGCACTCATCTTTTAACTAAGGTTCTATGGTAATACATGATTAATGTATTCACATGTTTGGATTGTGACCAAAAAGATATATCTTATGATATTTGGGGGATAAATGATGGTATTCACGTGCTTGTTATGTGACCTTTCTAGTAATTGTTTTCTTTATACTATGAGCTTGGACCGAAGTACTTTAGATAAACCTAAAAATTGGAATGTATTATGTTGGAAATTAGTTAGTATTGTTTAAGGATATATATTTTTTCGATATTATTGATTGGATGTTATAATTACATTGTTTTAGAAAAAGGAAAACCTACAGGATGGGTGACAACCCGTCGTGTCAAAAAAGGATGTGGGAATCGAACCCACATTCGAAGTGCGACAGGCCTTTATTGCCTACCTCTGGCCTATAGGAAGTCCCTGGTTAGTATAAACAAGTTTTATTTTATTAAGTTGTATGATAGATGATGTATAAGTCCATTTTTGGAAGAATATATGAATAATCTCACCATAGATGGACTTATGTATATAACATTTTCTAACCTTATGTTTAAGACAGATGGAATGACCTATCATTCTATCACATGATCTTCTAACACATTGAAAAAGACAAATTTAACTTCATTTTTTATGAGGTGAAGTGGAAATTGTTCAAGGAACGAGCAACGATAAGATTGTACCAAAATCAGGTAAGTATTTCTTTTAATTCAAAAATTCTTCAACATTTGGGAAATGAACTTGAAAACCAAAAATGTTTTTCTAGTGCCCTCATATCTGATGAATAAAATGGTACCTTAGATCATCACAAATTTATGGCTTTGTGATTGTTGAATTTTTTATAGCCATGTCCTCTACCACTCTTCATCAGAAGTAGATGGTTATATTTATCTTCCATATCCACATTTTCACCTATGTTCTCCTATGTGGAAACCCAATGATGAGTTAATTTGGGTAACCATTACGTTTCATACATTAGTTTTTAAAATTATTTTTTAGTAATCCTTTTTACGATGTGGGTTTCTATGACTGAAACTTTCAAGTAGTAAATGATTTATAACCCCGAAGAATTTCAAGGGCAAAATTCATTTTTAGGTGGGTAGAATGTAACACCCCGAGATTTTATGAGAAGTATTCTTTTTAATTTATTTGATGTCTTGTGTTGTATGCTACAACAAGATTATCTTGCGCTATACGCAACACCGTATTAGCTTGTAGTATGCACAACACTGTTCTTGGATCATGTTACACAAAATTCCAATATCGTTTGATGGATGTTATTCTATGCAACAATTAGTGTATATATTTATATATTCAATGTATAAATGAAATATGGTTGTATTCTATTATACACTACATCAAAGTAAAATTAAACTACATGAAACCCTGACTTGGCTTGCTTTACATGCAATCGGGACCTTCCATGATAGCGTGTGTTGTACGCAATACCGAGTTTCACTAAAAACAATATGTTATTAAAATATTATATAAACTAGCCGTTATAAAGAGTAGTACCCACATTTTAAAATTTTATAAATTTTTTTCATTCAAAATGGGCTTCATTTTTGGATTTATAATATCGAAATTAGCCTAGGGTGAAATTTTGGTATTTTTCTGAAAAATTTCAATTTTTGATGAATAGTGAAAACACTGAGTTATTAGTTAAAACCGAAATTTTATTTAAATAATATTTTATTTTATTTAAATTAATTTTAGGTAAAAATAGATACATAATACTTATATAAGTTCAATGTAATTTATTGGAGTCATTTTATAATAATTTTATATATAAAAAAATTTTATTTAACATTTCACAGTCTTTTACCCACCTCCTAGGAGCATTTGCAATTGTACATAAAGCATAATTTTACCGCTTCTGTGAGTTTAATTTTAAAAATCCGAGATAAATGGTTAATATCAATGAGTAAAATGTGTTTCAATAAGAAAAAAAATATTTTTTTGAATAGTAGCTTTTTACATTTATTTACCGTGGTTACAAGTAAATATGGAAATTAAGGATAAATATTATATTATTATTACACTAAGACATGTTATAATTCTATTGGATAAGTTTAATTAGACCAAAAAAACCTTATAAATAAAATATTACCCTTTAGGTCCACTTAGATTAGATTAGGACACTTATTATTATTTAATTTAAAGAAGAGTTAAAAGATTTAAAATCGAAGTTTAATAAATAAAACATTTTTAATATGGGGTTATAC
The DNA here is from genome assembly GCA_963277665.1 of Viscum album. Lineage (NCBI taxonomy): Eukaryota > Viridiplantae > Streptophyta > Magnoliopsida > Santalales > Viscaceae > Viscum > Viscum album. The sequence continues at coordinate 295,017,740 of OY728137.1, read as the reverse complement.
ATAAGATAAATTAGACTGTAAATATTAATTAGAAATAAAAAAGTATTTCCTAAATAATAGTATTTTATTTATAATTTTTAGACATTAAATAATTTAATTTATTTAGGACACAATGATGATGTTGTAATTACCTTATTAATGAAATATTAACAGAATTGATGTTTTAAATACCCAAATAAATGTAACATGAGACTTTTTATGAATTAAACTAATTTTATAGTTTAATATAAAATTTTAGTATTTATTTAATTTACTTTTTTCGAACTAATAATGTTGTTATGACATTCACAAAAATCAATTACCAAATAGTGTCAAAATTGACATAAATAGTTCTTAAAACAAATATCATATTATTAATTGTTATTATATTCCTAAAAAAATAAGGTTCAGACAAATGAATTAGATAAGGTTATATATATTAATAATGAACCACATGGGGTTATTTTGGATTGTTATAGTAAGTTTATTAACCATATAGTGTAAGAAAACAAGAAGACACGGTAAAAGTTCAATTATTTAAATTAGAGTTAAATCTAATTGATAAGGTTAAAATAGTAACCTAAACTTGTCTAAAACTTATTTGTTGAGAGGATTTCGACACATCCCAATTTTATCTTATAAATAAATCAATTTTTAGATATTATAAACAGAATATGACTTCCCTATAAAATAATATTTTAAGTTTTTTCTAAGGTGCCCCTCTCCTCCCTTATAAAAGGGCACCTCCTCCCTCTTCTCTTTACACATTTTTGAGCTTTAAAACTCGGCCAAACCCTACCCATTTACCTTCTAAACCTACCATGAAACATTATATAGGTTTGGGTCACCTCAAAATACCAACTCTAGTCCCTTAAGAGGAAACTTATAAGAGCTATGTCGAAGAAGATGTAATCTCTTCTACCGATTCTTTCAAGTTTTCTTTCTTCTTCAACTTGTTCTTATTTAGTTGTTTCATTATAAAGTAATAACATAAGTATCACTAATATACCGATATGTTATTATAAATATTGAACAAACCCATTTCACCTTCAATCCATCCTATGGAAAACGAAATCATTGCACGTGTGTACGTACGGAATATCGTCTCCACGCCGTGCTGTAATCTGTTTTTCCACGACCACCTTACTTGGATGGGTATAATGGTGTAAAGAATAACTATATATAGTTATTATAACAACATACTGATTCTTTGATATTATATCATCCACTCCAATTCAATTCAATAATTATGGGAATGCTATCATCGCTCGTGCGTATGTACGGATTACCGTCTCCACGACGCAATGAGATTCATTCTCTATGTTAACCATTCAAAAATGATTATAAAGTATATATAATAAATAATAATGAAATATATGACATGATAAAGATTCTATATTTATGTATATATATATATGTCATCATCTTACTTACATTCATGTCAATAAGAAAAGGAAAGCAACATTCATCCGTACGTACGGCCTACCGTCTCCATGAATGGTGTATTTCATTTCAATTATCTTTCTATTATATATATATATATAATGAATATATATGATATATAAATCATGATTTAGACTCTGGAAGTAAGTAAATAATGATATAATTAATAATAATATAACGAACAACAAGTCCAAACACGTACGAAAAATTAAGCGATTTTACCCAAAATGCTGCTTTAACATTGAATTTACAAAAGAAAGAGTAATATAAAGTCATCATTGAACCATATATTATATTAAAATAATGAATATGATTCTGTAATAAGTAAATGACATTATTTAAATCATTATACAGTAGGTTCAGATACATATGAATCATATCAGACCTAAGGTAATGGATAATTTTTCAATCTCATTTTTATTCAAGAGTTCTTATACGTAAGTATTTACTGGGGTAATATTTTTCTTCCATGTCCATAAATATGTTTTTTAAAGTTTTTAATATTCTTACATGTATTTTTAATGTCATTTTTACCCCTCTTTGACTTTTAAATTATGTTATGGAAGGAATCTTTCTTTTGTTTACCATACGAGGAACTTTTTGACTTTTTGAGCAAAAGTACGAAGAGATTTTTTTTAACTTATACAGAATGGATTGATTTTTACGGTTTCATAACGCCTAATTTTCATAAAGATTACTCTAAATGTTTTCATGTTTATTTTCAATAAAATCATTTTCTTTTAAAATTGTGTGTCATTTTGTTAAAAGAAAACGATTTTGAAGAAGGAAGGATATTTTCCTCAAAAATTCTTTTCAAGTGTTTTATCAAATCTATTTTCCATATAAGATGACATTATTTATCATGTTTATGTTTCAAGTATAATGTCTCTATTATTTACATTGTGTTATTTTTCTTATGATGAGACGATATCCATATGTTTTATATGGATTATGTGATGATGGGGTGATGTTTATGAAATCTATTTTATTCTTTGGGTTATTATGAATGTTTTATGTTTATTTTGTGTCACAAGTAAGAATGATTTCATTATGAGATGGGTGGGACCTATATCTCCCTCTAATGAATTGGGTAAAGATTTATATCTCCGGAGATAGACATGTATGGAACGGTAAGTTAATCCGGTTCAGTGATACAGGAATGGGACAAGGAGTAAACTCAATTCAGAAAGGGACTTTGTCCACTAAGATGGTATTGGAATCAATGCCTTGGATACTATGGAAATAATATCATGTGATTAATGGTTTTCCACAATTACATGTTTTATTCCAATGATATTATATCATGATTACTGTTCCTTTATGATCTATGCCTTATGTACTACCATGTTTTATTTCATTGCTCAGGATTTTGATGTTTAAACATTATGTTCATGTTTTTAAGTTCAAATTTATATGGTTTGTTTTATTTTCTCCATGCTTACCCTTACTAAGCATTTGAGCTCACCCTTTATATGTTTTCTTTTCCCTAGGATATAAAGAATGATTTTATGTAAGAAATAAAAAGAGGAAGATATTTATGGGAGATGTTCAAGATCTTTCACCATGATTAGAAGATTATGTTCTGAGTTTCCAAAGACACTAATCTATTATGATCCTTGAGTGTTGGTTTTTCTTATGTATTATGTATTCCGCAAGAGTAATGTAATGTCTATGTGTTTCAAGATTGGGCCTCTACAGCTCTTTTGGTTGGATTTTGAATCAATGGAAGGCCTCTAGGATGAAGGAAAGAAATTTGGGAGGATATTTGGGTAGGTTTTAGCTGAGCCAAATGGCTATAAAGGTGTGAAATTAAGAGAAGTGGAAATACCCTTTTATAAGATAGGTGAGGGTCAATTTACGGAAAGTTTTAAATATTATTTAATAATAAAATAATTTTCGGTTTCTAATGGCACAAAAATGATTTATTTCGAGGATAAGGTGGGATGGGTCAAAAAATATCACATCCAATAAGTTTTAGAAGAGTTTAAGACACCATATTAACCATATCTTTTAGATTTAACTCTTAGTTCAATAGTTTGATATTTACTATGTCTCTTTATATTTTTATATTATATGGTTAATGAACTTACTATAACAATCCAAGAGAACCCCATGTGGTTCATTATTAATATATATAACCTTATTTAAGGACTTTTTCCAAATCATAGATTTTGAATATTATTATATCAATTAATAATATAGTATTTGTTTTAAAAACTCAATTATGTCAATTTTTACACTATTTACCTTTTGATTTTTTTGAAAGCTATAAAAACATTATCACATCGAATAAAATTTATTTAACCAATTATTAAATTTCATATTAACATATAAAATTAGTGGAATTCATCAGAAGTATCAATTTATATTTATTTCAATATTTATCCTATCAATTATTTTAATATTTCATTAATAAGGTAATTACTGCATCATCATTGTGTCAGAAATAAATTAAATTGTTTAATGTATAATTATTTTAAATAAAATACCATTATATATGAAATAGTTTTAGTTTTATAATGAATATTTATTGTTCAATTAATATTCGGGGTAGACCTATATTAAAAATGGTTTAGTTATTAAACATTTAATTTAACTCGTTTAACTCTTCTTTCAATAAAATAATAATAAATGTCTTAATCTAATTCATGTGGACCAAAGGGGATCATATTTTATCTATAAGGTTGTTTTTTATCAAAATATGTTTTTCCAATAGAATAAGGACATTTTTTTGGGTAATTATGATCTCATTTTTACCCATTATAACCCTATTTACTTTTAACTGTGGTAAATAAAATTCAAATGTTACTATTCACCATAAATTATTTTCATCTTAATGAACCAAATTTTACTTACCAATATTAACTGTATCTCTTGGATTTTTGAAATTCAACTCATAGAAGTGGTAAAATTAATTTTTCTTCAAATTTTCAAATGCTCCGAGGAGGTGGGTAAAAGACGATAAAAATTTCAATAAATTATATATATACCTATACTAATTATAAAATGACTCCAATGAATTAAATTGAAATTAAATAGGTATTATTTATCTATTAAAACTAAAATAAATTTAAATAATATAAATAATTGCTTAAATAAATAGTTAGTTTCGAACAATAACTCAACGTTTTTCACTATTCATCAAAAATTGAATGTTTTCTAAAAATATAAAAAATTCACCATAAGATAATTTTGATATTCTGAATAGAAAAATGAAGTCCATTTTGAAAGATAAAATTTATAAAATTTGAAAAAGTGGTTATTACAATTCATAACGGCTATTTTGATTTGTTGTGGTGTGTTTGAACTAAAAGTTACATACAACAGAACCTATTTTATTATTCAATGAGAAATGTATCGTGGAAGCATGGGATGTTACATAAGTTCACCTACTATATATGTTGTATACTAACTATTCTACCACCATCCCTCATCTAATAGTCCAACGGTTCTATATAACATCTAGTAGGCATAACATACAAAATCATGGTATTTAGCCTCAATCAACATATGTTAGGTACTTAATACAAATTCATAAACCATATCCCTTTTTCCATATAGACAAACATAGAGAGATATAAAAACATTATAAAATTATACATAAAAATTAAATTGATACACCATATTCATGAGATAACATATAAAATAAAAATTTCATTGATTCAAATTAGAGAGGTACAATACAACATATATTCTGATCAATATATAAACAAGAAGACTCTGGAATGATCCTCTTATTTATGAATAGAATCATAAAATACTCAATAAAAACTGGAAAATTCTATTACAATGATTCTCAATTATTTATCATTTGTTTATAGTAGTAATTAGGATTTAGATTTAAACTAAAAATACTTACTCCACATTCACAATATTGATATGAAAATAATAATACATCTGTTTAGAATCAAAAAAATGTCAGAATTATTTATGTATATAGTTATATAAACAATTAATCAGTAGGATACTATAACAACTAAAGGAAATTATAAGGAAAACTATAATCCATATCCTTTAAAAATTTTGTTGGTCTACTTTATGTCAAAGAATGATACAAATATTCACAACAAATAATTGTTTTGTTAGGAAAAGTTAATTTATTATTTATTTAATTCTCAATTATTAAACAATACATGAAAATTAGTATTTTTAAAGATTAATTAATTCCCCATAGATTGAAATTTACGTTCCATATATATTCTCCATCTCTAAGGAAAAATAGGTTCAATATTATTCAAAATCCTCAAGATATTTATTATGATCATCCTTTAAAAAGTATATATTTCCCCTAGAAACTATAAATATGTATCTGATCATAACAAATGAATAAATTGATATTTATAGAGTATAATATACACCTTGAATGGTTTTCTTATTCAATTTCTATGTTTTTGATATGGTAGACCACACATTAACATTGTATATATTTTATTCATTCGAGTAAAATCCCATTGTATAATATATATATATAAATAAAGGTTTCGATATATAGAATAGTTATGGTGTAAAAACCCATTTAATGTATATAACAGTAGTTTATTTTGTTCTGAACCCATTTATAGGGGTCTCATTCACTATGAATTTTGGTGCTTAACTAAAATAATATATACTATATATGAGATACATACCTTATTATAACCAGGTGAGAACTGAAACAATTTTAAAATTTTGGAATGATTCCAAATTTATATTTGGGAATACCAAACATAGTGATGAATATGAAGTATTTTTAAACATTCATAAACATACAACATATATAGTATAAACCACATGATTTATATTAATTCCATTTTCAACGATATCATTTTACTGATGTTTCTTAATAATTAAACAACCAATCTCACATCAATAATATAATCATATTCGAAAATAGACCACAATTGTAAGAAACCTATATCTATTATCCTAGATCTCGTGACTTAATTTATAAAATTCTTATACGATACATGGAATAAAATCTAAACGGATCAAATAGTTTTGTAGTCTTGGTAATATAGATAAAAAATTTTACACATATATTACATTTAAAAACACTAATTACAATAATTTTTTTCTAGATTAAAATTATTTCCTTCTTAATATTATTATTTATCAAAAAATAATAATCATCATGTATTCCAACAAAATAATAAAAATAAGGGTGAATTAAAATTATTTGAAAGGGTTATGTACAATGGATGTTTTCATGAATCAATAATCATAATAAAACTAGAAGTTTAAATAAATGAAAATTCATCCAATTTAAATAACATTACTATAAATAATGACAAGTAATGATAAATATGGTAAGTAAAATAAAAGAAAAAAATTCTATTTTTTCAAAAAAAAACCAAGAATACAATGAATCTAGAGATAGTGACATTATGAAAACTTCATGGATAATAAGAAAATAATACAATATGAAGAAATTTATTAATTATAGGATTCCATGTATTGGACACTTGATACCTATACATTCATGACCGTTCACATGATAGTTTATAACTATTAGTAAATAACCATATAAAGCTATCATAAGGATTTTCTTCATGGAACCTATTGAAGCGTCAATGGTATTTATATTATTGAGCCCCACCCATTACTATATTTCTATAGATTTCCACAGATATTTAATAAATTATATAATTCTGGAATCCATATGCCTTACCATTAACTATCTGTAATAAAGAATGAATATGGATTATAAATATATACATAGTCAATCAGATAATCATAATAGTAAAACACCATATATATAAATAAGATATATTGGAAGAAATCAGCATATCTATGATAAATAATATTGATATTTATTTTAAATTTAATGACAATTGATCATTGGAATTTGAATATTTCTAAGTAATGTTAATGAATAAAAAATGAACACAGAAAGTGAATATAAATACATCACATGGTAAAAATTAGTGTATTCTATATATAGAATGATTAAGGATGGTACCAATACAAAATCTAGATGTTGGAGTAATAATAAAATATTGTATTTATAGATGAATATAAATTCCATTAAAATATATTTAAATTTCGTTTTGAAGAAATTTCAAAAAAAAATTGGAAATCATAATTTTAATTGATAAATATTCACCAAACATTAAGAAAATAATATTCATAGAAAATATCATTTGAAAATAATAAGTTAATATATAAAAAAATGATTGGTCTTCACTGTAAGAAATTATATACATGTTGTGTAAATTAAAATAATGACCCTTTCATATTTTTTATAAAAATCATATTGGCCTTGTCTTGAATGCGACATGAAGATTAATTTAAAAATATTTCAAAGGCAAAAAATTGGTTAAAAATAACATTAACAATTAATTTTATTATTAAAACAAACATTTAAAAATCTTTTTTTGTCCTTATATTTTATGAAAACATATTTCCTAACAAAGAGATAAATAATGTTTGATGCTCTTTAATAAACTATCAATTATAAATTAATTTTAAACCCTAATATTTTATGAAATTATTTTTTGGGAAATGTTTAATTCCACATCAATAAATTAAATATAAATATATTTTTTTGAATTTAAATACACACATAATTAAATAATATCATATTAAATTAATATGTAAATAACTTGATGAAATGTAATTGATTTGTGAAGTTAATTTCCTCTTGGTAAATTTTAATTCAACTACCCTTAGATGAATTTATTGACATTGAAAGATAAAATAATATTATTTATGAATGAATTGTGATATTATGTGTGGATTGAGATACATACATATATATTATATATAATAAATTAAGTGTATAACATTATAATATTCCTCAATGTAAGGAAATGGAGATGAAGTTCCTCACCTCGTGCTTCTTTTTTGATAGACATGATTTTTAATCATGTATAGTTTTATAGAAAATTTATTAACTTATTAAATATAAATATAAATATTTATAATATCATATATTATAAATATATAACACATTATCACCTATTTTTTAATATTCATTCATTATTATATTTTCTTCCTGTGTTAATTTCTTAGTTTTCTCATGCATTAATTGTTACGAAAGTAATTGATCATATATAAATTATAATATTACATAATTTAAGGAGTATTAATTACTAAATAACTAAATTTATTTTAAATCAATTATAATTTTATAACCAATCATGAATGTTTATTATGATTAATTATATATTTACTGTTCTGGAGATGGTAGAACGTGCATACACATGAGTAACATTTTCATATTCTAATGACCTTTATTGATATAAGGTAAATAATATGTAATATATCAAAATCATAATAATAATATAAATTCCAATTTAATTATTTTAATATACATAAAAATTTCATTCTTTTGGTGTGGTTTTGAAAACTGGGTCTTGTCACTTCGTGATGGTGGTATTCCACAGGTACAAGAAATATGTTATCATTTTTCAATGCATGAATAAAACTTCATTATATTTGTTAAAGAATTATAATGTTCTGATTAATATAATAATTATTTAATAAATTTTACATATATTATTTATCATTTTTCCTATCACATTCCATGAAAATAATTATAGGAAAACTAATCACATCACTTTAAAATGCATTTTTCTGATGTACAAACAAGGTACATTATGGTATAACCAACTAAATTAAAAGTAATTATGTATTTATTATATAATAAATAAAATTATTCAATAAATTTATAAATATAACACATTTATATATGTGTGTGTACATTAATATAATAATCATATCTAACTGTGGAACGAGGTAATGGAAAACTGAATAAAATCCTTTTGTGAGGTGGTATTCTTATGTACAAACAAATATTGATATCGTATCCCATTTCATAGATGTGGATATGGTAGTATTTAATGACCATAAGATGAAAACATATATTAATTTTATAATATAAATATTTTATTATTTTCAATAGGTTTAAAAATAATTAATGGAGGTGTCCAAAGAAATTAAATTGAATCGCTTGTTGAAGGGAGATACCTCTCCTACAGGTAATATCCGTGGATTTGTACCAAAAACCTCCATGGATATATTTATAAAATAACTGTTATTATAATAGGTTTTTTTGTATTTAATATGTTATTTGGGAATTTATATTTTGAAATAATATGGTTTTAAAGTATGTTTAAGAGTGGATTGGGTTGTCCATTAATAAGTGAGTGGAGTGTCAAACATGCAATTCCATAAAAAATATGCACCCACATTTTTCATAAGAAAACTTCTTAAAATTGAATATAATAGAGCCTTATTCCTTATATGGTATCATTATTTAAATTTAATAATTTTACTTGAATATATTTAGGCCATATTAACCCTTATCCTTGTTGTTTAACCCCCGAAGAGTCCATGTTCACACATACTATGGTAAAACAACATTAATTATTGTCACTATTTATTTAGATAAGAAATTTAGAGGGAATTTTTATTTAATATAAATTACTATAAATAATAACGTCGAATAAAATTTCTCTTATTACATTCAGTGAAGTGGAAAATATTAATTTAGAATTAATCACATAGATGTGACAAGACATCGAGTTTTCAATTAGAAATTTCTAAAAAGGTTACAACGTTTTTATGTCCGAAATCTATATAAAAATTACTTTAATGACATCAATGTGATTAAAAGAAACATAATTAAAATAATTTCTTATTAAATCCAATTAAAAATATAATCAAACATTATAAATAATTTAAAATAAATTTTTGTTTTCAGTAAAACATTAATATTTCTCAATATTCATAAAAATAAACTATTTCAAACATTACCAAAAAAGAAACCCTAATATAATTATTTTATTATGATTTCAAAAATAATTATATTTTTATCAAATAAAGTTTTTAAAATTTCTAAAAACTAATTTTAAATATGTGCTCAAATTTAGATCAAAACAACTTTCAGAAAAAAATATTGTTTTCCTGAAAAACAAAAATCTTTAAAATGAATATTATTTGAATATAAGAAATTGTAAAAAAATTATTAAAATTGAATATGTGTAAATAATATAATATTAATAATATTATTATTACTATTTATAACCACCAATTTAACGGCATGATTAAAAATGAACATCATATTATAGATCACTTAGGCAATATGTGGCATGTTCCTCAAGATTTTGATGTAATTATATATACATAAATAAATTTCATTGGTTGTTTAGGATAAGATAATAATTAAAAAAAATTATAAAATAAAATTTATATCTTTATAATTTCGTATTTTTCAATTTAACTACCTTAAATAAATTACGTCCCCATAATTTTATATTATTCTTAAAAATTAAGGGTTTTATATTTGAAAATTAATATATTGAAAACCAACATTGTAAAAAGGGTGAATAAAACATCCAAATGATACTAGATAAATTGATGTATGAAGTTCATGTTGAATAACACCTAACATGGAATTTCTGCATGAGAACTTTGGTGGAATTTTAATACATATAAACTATGGAAACTAATAAATAATTATAGGTAATAATAGTCTTCATTGATAACTAGGAACTGACTGATCAATTTAATGTTAAGGACATAAAAACCACAAATATGTATTTATTTTTAGACCACTTTATTACACAATAAATAATGTAATATGATATATATTTTTTCAACACACTTTTCCTAATGCTGAGGAATTATTTTACTATTTATGAGTGTAAGTAAATATATATAATTATATGTTTCTATTTCTAAATAATAATTTTGTTCATTGTTCTTGGGGAAATAAATTTTAAATTCACTTCATATACTACTAGATTAATATCAATAAATGGATTATTTATTCATTATGCAATAATATTCAATTTTAAAGAATCTTAATTTGAATTATATAATGATTTTCCTTTCATTCAAGGTCTATTTGTTGTTATTACAAAATGGTTATCACATGATATATAATATGCATAAATCTTTATAAGGCCATGTAATGAATTATTATTATAACCTTGTCCAATTTTGAACATAAACATTTTTATAAATGAAAAAAATTACTACCTATAAAAAATATAAAAATCCAACCCATTAAAAATAAGGTTACAAAATTTCCCAAATGAATGTATCATTACACCCAAAAAATAATAATGTAGATCATAATCATTGCAATTCAAACCTAAAAGTACCTTCATAATATATTTTCATGATATACAACAATAAAAGAATAATATTAAATCATTTTTGATAAATGGATTTCTTATTTATTCCATAATAAAAAAATATTAGTTTTAATATAAAATTAAAACAAATATGTTATAATATCCCTCACTAATATTATATGACATTTTTAAAAACATTCATTAATATTTCCCATGTTTGTATGTACAATCCAATTTAAAACATCCAAATCCATCATCTCTATATCCCAAATTTAAAATCTCAACATCAATAACATATTTAAGGTTATATTTTTATTACTAATTTCTTAAAGGATTTTCAACATGCCACATAAATATATTTTCATTCCCATCAATATATGTCAACATATGGTTTTATGTCCTTAATTAAAATTTCATCGGAATCGCTATTAAACATTTCATAATTCTTCAATAAATGATATCATTGATAAAATAATCAAATTCCATGATTCATAAAAAAAAAAGACTATTGACCTTTTCACATTATCCATGTCAAAATAATAAGCATAAAATTGATCCAATATCTTCTTTTAAGTATTATTCAATTTGAATTTTGATACATTGATTGTTTAGTTTCCTATATAAAAATATTGGAAGCATTGTATACTGGAATCATTTTTGTTACCCATTAAATAATAAGGACTGTAACATCCCAAGTAAGTAATGAATAATAGATATTTTTATCTATGTCTATTAATGATAAAGATAGTGTTTTAGAGGCTTAAAATGAAAATAAATACAATCTTATGCATGGAATACACTAATATTCTTAAAGGATTGTTTTAGTGCCTTTTGATGGAAAACCATTTTTGAATCTATATTTTGACAATTTTAGAAACTATGTTTGTCAAAATAAAATTATCCTTTATGATTGGGACATCAAAATTTACCTTGTGTGAATTTTTGGTAATTTTCCGACAATGTTCATTTTTAAATGAATAGTGAAAAATACTGCATTTTACATCAAAACTACTTTTTAATCTAATTTATTTATATGATTAGATTATGTTTTGAATTGGTTTTGAAGTGAAATTAGAATATATTTTTACCATTTTATCCAATGGTGGTCATTGGAATCAATTTCGATTTGAAATTAGACTTAAACTGGTGTCAATCTTTTGATACTTATTGTTTTGTAAAAACACGCTATTTGCTCTGGCAGCGGGAATTAATTATTAAATTAATTAATGTGACTTATATGATTTTAATTTTGTAAAATAGACTTCATTTTTGAATTCGGAATATCAAATATAGCTTAGAGTGAATTTTTGGTAATTTTCTGAAAAACTTCAATTTTGATGAATAGTGAAACCACTAAGTGGTAATCAAGCAAACTGATTTTTCAGTTAAATGAAAGTTTACCACTAATGTGTATTGAATTTTGAAAATCCGACATACATGGTTGTCATTAAGAAGTAAAATGTGGTTCAATGAGATTAAAATAATTTTTTGGTGAATAGTAACTTATTAAGTTCTTAATCGCGATTAGTGGTAATTAGGGTAGTTTAATGTATAAATAATGCTTTAATAATATAAAATGACCTAGACACATGTCCCAACCTCATTGGTTGTGTCATGGCCGACCAAGACAAGTCATGGCCTAACTTGGGGACCCCATGTATCCACTTTGGTTGGGAAATAACATAAATTACTTTTTATTAAATGTTAAAGTGAAAATGACACAAACATAATATGTTTTGCGAAAACAATTTTTAAGTGGGGTTATACAAGACCAAATTTTGATTATAAATATTCAATGGAAAGCTAAAAAGATTTCCTACATCATAGTAATTTGTTTATAATTTTTAGACATTAAATAAATTTAATTATTTATGACATAATAATGATGCAGCGATGACATCATTATTTGACGATTTAAATAAAATGGAAAGATAAAATAAAATCTATGAACTACGCATGTCCAAAACCAATTGGATGAATGGATTTCGATGCCTTATCACCTTATCCACGAATTCCATCAATGTGGGACCTTTTAAAACCGAAACACATTTTCAAATAATGTAATGTTTCTTTACTTTCCAAAAGTGCCCCTCCTCTCCCCTTATAAAAGGCCCCCACCTCTACCTCATTTCACACACTCTTCAAGCCATTGACTCGGCCAACCCCTGCCCATTTGCTCTCTCCACATCCCTCTCCTCATCCTAGAGGATTCCCTTTGGGCAGAATCCTTTCAAAGGAAGCCTTTAGGCTCAACTCAAAAGGAGTTACACTTTTTAAGGTATTTCATTCTCTCATGATCATTTGTTTTATTTTGCTTCTCCGACCCCCCTAAACTCTTTTTATTTACTTATTTTGTAACAACACCAGTATCTTCAATATACTAGGATGTTGTTATAAGATATATTTGAGCTACACTCTCACACAACTACATCAAATGGTTAAAGAACATACGGTTTCCGTGGATGGCGAAATTCTGCCTCCCGAAACGATGATTGTTCAATACTCATTTAACACCTTCAAAGGTGGCCATTATGATGTCACTATTTTTATATATGATATATTATATGTTTATGTTTTCCTTAAGCTTCTGTTTTTTTTCATTTTGGTCATACCTTTATGGTTTCCATTATGGGTAAAACACGATATCTTCATTTTGGGAAGTGCGGACTACCGCCCCCTAAAAGTGATTTGATTCGTTAATACCATATGTGGGATGTGTAAAGGATAAAGTTAATGATATTATATATATTGTTATACTGGAATTATAATATACTTTTATATCATTATGATTCCATTCCAGAAAATATGAAATAGAAATGGAAGTAGCGTTCATGCGTACGTACGGCTTACCGTCTCCATGAACGATGCATTTCATTTCTTACCTCTAAATGTGATGTAATATTATAAATGAATGTATGTACTGGATATATATGACATATATGATATCTACATAATGAATACCATTCTGGATATAATGAACCTTTGACCAAATTAACAACTTGTAAGTATAAGAAGTCAATTTTTGACTTAAGAACCAAATACCGACAAAATGAACATTATTAACTTAAATGATTACATGATGTTCATAACATGGTATAAAAGGAATAATGAACTTGAAAAAGATTCATAAGCAAGTAGAGATTAACTCAAGTTTATTATTCAGGAGTTTAAAGAACGGTCGGGTCAAGTCGGATACGAGGTATGGGAACTTCTTAACCCAATTTCCATTCTTTGGGTTAATCTCCTACTTTCAAATTATGTCATTATATTATTATGTCGTATCTTGTATTTGTACTTTATTTATGTGTACTTATAGTGAATACACATAATGTATCTATTTTATTTTAAAAATTATCTTGGTATGGGACTTCGTCTCAATCTCCTTTCGTTGAGGCATATTTTATTTTATACACAACTTTCTTTTATACGGTGTATAAACCCCTTTGACTTTTACGTTTACTCAAAAGGAATCTTTTTTATACGAAGCGTTTACTAAACGACAAAAGGGAATGTTTTTGTCGTACGTATGCGGCGACAACGACTTCTCCGCCGTCGTAACCGTTATTTGAGTTTTGGCTTCCTCTACAAGCCATACCTTTTTTTTTAAAGAAAAATAAATACCATGTTTTACTTTGGTATTGAAAATGGTTTTCATAATGTTTTTATTATATCAATGTGTTGTATTGATATCTCGTGATTGAAATGTGGAAATGTTATGTTTCCTTTATGCATGTTTTATGTGATATGATTATGTTATGGTTCTTGGGCATTATTATGAAGACGGGTGGTTCCGTGATAAACTAAGGGCGGGTGAGCCCGTTATAGCTCTCCAATGCATTGGGTAACGCGAAGGAGTGAAACGTTAAGGTTTCTCCGAAGAGATTTTAGGGAATATACTGTGATGGGTATTCCAAACGTAACCAAGAGGGTTACCCCCTACGTAAGAATGTTATGAATGCCTCAAGTTACCTTTACGTATTATGATTTATATGATTTATTCATGTTTTTATGAGGTATGTTAAAGTGCCTATGTTTTATGGGTAAAGTATGATTTCATTCTTATGTATATATGAACTCATGTTTCCTTTCCATGTTTTTATAACCCATACTGAGTTTTTACGCTCATCCCAAGTTTTTGAAATGTTTTTCACAGGTCAAGGGAAAGGTACATGATAAGATGATAGAGTCAAGGATGTGTCAAGAAATAATCCATGTTTTATTTTAAATGTGTTTCCATTGATGGGAATGAAGAATACTATCTTTATGTAACCACTTTGTTTATATGTGGAATGTAATGCAAGTTTTATGATCTAATTCTCTAAAACTCTAAACCCGAAAAGATCCTCAACGTGTAATCTTGTAATAACTCAAGATTAAGTAAGGTTTAAGGCTGGGGCCTTATAGTTGGTATCAGAGGTCGGTTTAGATAACTTTAGGAGTTAGAATTCTATTAAATGATTATCCAAAAATATTTTTTTTTTCTTTTTCGAAATGATATAGCATTTAAAGATTACCATGTTGCTTCATCTAAGACATGTTTGTTCAGAATGGTTTTCCGCAGAGGAAACAGGGAAGCAGTGCTAGGAAGGCATACAGAAGGAAATAACCTTCCGAATCAGCATCCAGAAATGGTCGGAATTGGAACTGAACAGTTTGTTGCAGTAATGGCGCAGTTGACTCATGCGATAAATGGTGGTGGTATCCATGCACGAGATCAGCCAGATCAGCCGCAGAGGAACATGTCAGTGGTGGAACATTTCATGAGGCAACATCCACCATCATTCAGAGGATCATCTGACCCTGTGCAAGCTGAAGGGTGGATTAAAGCACTGGAGAAGATTTTTGATGTCATGGGGTGTTCAGACAATCAAAAGGTTAGTCTTGCTATTTACCGTTTGGAGGGTGAAGCAGATCAGTGGTGGTCTATGGTTAAAAATATCAGGGATGCCGATGAGATTGATGCTCTTGACTGGGATGATTTCAAAGGTATGTTTCTTGAGAAGTATTTTCCTAAGGCTGTTCGACTTAGGATGGAAAATCAATTCTTGGAATTGAGGCAAGAGGAAGACTCAGTGGCTGCCTATGAAGAAAGGTTCACTCGATTGGCAAGGTATGCTCCCAATTTTATCCGGGACCTTGATAGTAAAATCAATAGTTTTTACTCAGGATTAAAGCCAAAGTATCGAAGGGCATTAGCTTCTCGAGAGTTTAAAAGTTATGAAAAGCTTGTTCGATGTGCTGAGAAGGTGGAAATTGAGTTTGCCGATGACCAAGTGTTCTATAACAACCAGCAGAAGAAGAGACCGAGGTGGCAGGAGAAAGGTAAGAATTCTTCAAAGAAGTCTGATGGTAAGAGAACTAAGTTTCCAGTTTGTGATAAATGTGGCAAAAGGCATGCTGGGGAATGTCTTCTGAATTCTGGGAAGTGCTACCGATGTGGTAAGATGGGACATAAGGCTCGTGATTGCACTGAAAAGGATCAAGGTGAAGGTAAAAACAAATTTGATTTACAGTTAGTGAAATGTTTTAAGTGCAATGAGATGGGTCACTATGCAAACGAGTGTCCGACAAGGAGCTTGAGTGATGGGAAGCAGTTAGACTACAAGCAGAAAGGGGTGGTGAAATCCTTTGCAACTACTTCAGCGGATGTCGGGCCATCAAATGAAGTCGTATCAGGTACTTTGTTTGTTTTTTCAGACTATGCCAGTGTGTTGTTTGATTCGGGGTCTACACATTCTTTCATCTCTGAGACCTTTTCTAGTAAAATGGGAATACCATCTCAAGAAATGACTCCTGAACTTTTGGTAAAAACACCTGGGGGAAGTGTCGAGGCAAAAAGAATTTATAAGAATCTTCCTATCCTTATCTGTGGAAAGAACCTACTTGCAAACCTTATTGTTCTACCTCTAGTAGAGTTTGATGTTATCCTGGGTATGGATTGGCTCTCTATTTACCATGCTAAGATTGACTGTAGAGCTAAAGAAGTTTCTTTTCAGAAAGACTTTCAGTTTGTTTACAAGAATGAACCATTACTTTTGATAACATATGAAGAGGCCGAGAAACTTGTAAAAGATGGAAATGAATGTTACCTTGCACACGTCGTTGAAAATAAAGGAACTATTCAGATTAATGATGTGCCAGTGGTAAATGAGTATCCTGATGTTTTTCCTGATGAGTTGCCTGGAATAATACCAGATCGGGAAGTTGAGTTTACTGTTGACTTAGTTCCTGATGCTAAGCCAATTTCAAAACCCCCTTATCGAATGGCACAAATTGAACTTTTAGAGTTGAAGGAGCAATTGCAAGATTTATTAGAGAAAGGTTTCATTAGACCTAGCACATCACCATGGGGTGCTCCTGTTTTATTTGTTAAAAAGAAAGATGGTTCTATGAGACTTTGCATTGATTATAGAGCCTTGAATAATATCACTGTTAAGAACAAATATCCTTTGCCTCATATCGATGATTTGTTTGATCAGCTCCAGGGAGCTCAGTTTTTTTCAAAGATTGACTTGAGATCGGGGTACCATCAGCTGAAGGTAAAGGAGGCAGATATTCCGAAAACCGCATTCCGTACGAGATATGGCCATTATGAATTTGTAGTAATGCCTTTTGGGCTAACCAATGCACCTGCTGTATTCATGGACTTAATGAATAGAATTTTCCATGAGTTCTTGGATAAGTTTGTGGTTGTTTTCATTGATGATATTTTGGTGTTTTCTAAAAGTAAAGAGGAGCATGAAAAACATTTAAGGGTTATCTTGCAAACCTTAAAAGAAAAGAAATTGTATGGGAAATTCAGCAAGTGTGAGTTTTGGTTGCAACAAATTGCTTTCCTTGGTCACATTGTTTCTAAAGATGGAATAACTGTTGATCCTGCAAAAACAAAAGTTGTGGAAGAATGGCCAAGACCCACAAATGTAACCGAGATTCGTAGCTTCCTTGGTTTGGCGGGCTATTACCGAAGGTTTGTTAGAAATTTTTCACGGTTATCTAGTCCAATGACTAAGCTAACTCGGAAGGGTGTTAAGTTTATCTGGACAAAAGAATGTGATGATTGTTTTCAGGAATTGAAAAGAAGATTGGTGAATGCTCCAGTTTTGGCACTACCTTCCAGGAATGGTGACTTTGTTATATACAGCGATGCTTCATTGAAAGGACTTGGTTGCGTCCTAATGCAGAATGATCAGGTAATTGCTTATGCTTCACGACAGTTGAAAACTCATGAGGTAAATTACCCTACACATGATTTGGAATTAGCTGCTGTTGTTTTTGCTTTAAAAATTTGGAGGCATCATTTGTATGGAGTAAAGTGTGAAATTTATACCGATCACAAAAGTTTAAAGTATATATTCACTCAGAAAGAGTTAAACATGAGACAAAGGAGATGGCTGGAATTAATCAAGGATTATGATTGTACAATTCATTACCATCCGGGAAAAGCAAATAAAGTGGCTGATGCTTTGAGTCGAAAAAGTAATGCTTCATTAACAATGTTGCGTTTGGAACGTGATCATTTGGTTAACGATTTGATGAAATTTGGCATAGAAGTTGTTGGTGCAGGAAGTCCTTCTGTTTTGTTTCAGGTATCAGTGAGATCTTCTCTATCAGATAGAATCAAGCAAGCACAGAAGCAAGACAGTGAGTTGCAGAAAAGGGTAGAGCTGGTTCAGAAAGGTAAGTTGCCTGAATTCAACATTGATAATGATTGCGTTTTGAGATTTGGGAAGAGATTGTGTGTGCCTTCTGATTCACAGTTGAAGAGAGAGTTGTTATGTGAAGCTCATAGTTCTCCGTTTTCAGTTCATCCGGGCAGTACTAAGATGTATAGAGATCTGCGGGAGTATTACTGGTGGGATGGAATGAAAAGAGATATTGCTGATTTTACTGTGAAGTGTTTGACTTGTCAGCAGGTTAAAGCTGAGCGGCAGTTACCGAAAGGGATGCTTCAGCCTTTACCAGTGCCAGAGTGGAAATGGGAGAATATATCCATGGACTTTGTTGTTGGATTACCGAAGACATCTCGAGGTAATAATGCAATCTGGGTTATTGTTGATCGCTTGACCAAATCTGCTCATTTCCTTGCTATACGAGATACTTTCTCTCTTGATCAACTTTCCCGTTTGTATCTTAAAGAGATAGTCAGGT
The DNA here is from genome assembly GCA_963277665.1 of Viscum album. Lineage (NCBI taxonomy): Eukaryota > Viridiplantae > Streptophyta > Magnoliopsida > Santalales > Viscaceae > Viscum > Viscum album. The sequence goes on along the minus strand of OY728137.1, from coordinate 294,998,109 downwards.
TACATGGAGTTCCCCTCTCCATTGTATCAGATCGTGATCCCAGGTTTACCTCTAACTTTTGGAAAGGCCTTCAGAAGTCGTTGGGTACTGAATTAAATTTTAGTACAGCTTTTCATCCTCAATCAGATGGGCAGTCAGAACGAACAATTCAGACATTGGAGGATATGCTACGAGCTTGTTCTATGGATTATCAGGGGAGTTGGGACCAGCATCTTTCTTTGGTTGAGTTTTCATATAATAACAGTTTTCATTCCAGTATACAGATGGCACCATTTCAGGCATTATATGGGAAGCGGTGTCGAACTCCAGCTTTCTGGGATGAAGTGGGTGAAAGAAAGTTGATGGGACCAGAATTGGTAGAAGAGATGGCAGAAAAAGTTCAGCTGATTCAGAAACACATGAGAACAGCTCAGAGCAGGCAGAAGAGTTATGCGGATAACCGGAGGAAGGATCTATCTTTCGAGGTAGGTGATCATGTTTTTCTCAAGGTTTCTCCTTGGAAAAGTGTGATGAGATTTGGTAAGAAAGGAAAGTTGAGTCCAAGGTTCATTGGACCATACGAAGTTCTAGAGAGAGTTGGATCAGTTGCATACCGAGTGGCTTTACCTCCGAGTTTATCTCAGGTACACAATGTTTTTCACGTTTCGATGTTGAGAAAGTATATGCCAGATCCATCTCATGTTTTGAGTCCAGAGGTAGTTCAGCTGGAAGAAAACCTATCTTATGAGGAACAACCGGTCCAGATTCTTGACCACAGGGAGCAAGTGTTACGGAATAAGGTGATTAAGCAGGTAAAGGTTTTGTGGAAAAACCACATGATTGAAGAGGCAACATGGGAATCCGAAAATGCAATGAGGGATAAGTACCCCAATTTATTTGATAAGTAAATAAATTGCGGGGACGCAATTTTCTAAAGGGGGGAAGGATGTAACATCCCAAGTAAGTAATGAATAATAGATATTTTTATCTATGTCTATTAATGATAAATATAGTGTTTTAGAGGCTTAAAATGAAAATAAATACAATCTTATGCATGGAATACACTAATATTCTTAAAGGATTGTTTTAGTGCCTTTTGATGGAAAACCATTTTTGAATCTATATTTTGACAATTTTAGAAACTATGTTTGTCAAAATAAAATTATCCTTTATGATTGGGACATCAAAATTTACCTTGTGTGAATTTTTGGTAATTTTCCGACAATGTTCATTTTTAAATGAATAGTGAAAAATACTGCATTTTACATCAAAACTACTTTTTAATCTAATTTATTTATATGATTAGATTATGTTTTGAATTGGTTTTGAAGTGAAATTAGAATATATTTTTACCATTTTATCCAATGGTGGTCATTGGAATCAATTTCGATTTGAAATTAGACTTAAACTGGTGTTAATCTTTTGATACTTATTGTTTTGTAAAAACACGCTATTTGCTCTGGCAGCGGGAATTAATTATTAAATTAATTAATGTGACTTATATGATTTTAATTTTGTAAAATAGACTTCATTTTTGAATTCGGAATATCAAATATAGCTTAGAGTGAATTTTTGGTAATTTTCTGAAAAACTTCAATTTTGATGAATAGTGAAACCACTAAGTGGTAATCAAGCAAACTGATTTTTCAGTTAAATGAAAGTTTACCACTAATGTGTATTGAATTTTGAAAATCCGACATACATGGTTGTCATTAAGAAGTAAAATGTGGTTCAATGAGATTAAAATAATTTTTTGGTGAATAGTAACTTATTAAGTTCTTAATCGCGATTAGTGGTAATTAGGGTAGTTTAATGTATAAATAATGCTTTAATAATATAAAATGACCTAGACACATGTCCCAACCTCATTGGTTGTGTCATGGCCGACCAAGACAAGTCATGGCCTAACTTGGGGACCCCATGTATCCACTTTGGTTGGGAAATAACATAAATTACTTTTTATTAAATGTTAAAGTGAAAATGACACAAACATAATATGTTTTGCGAAAACAATTTTTAAGTGGGGTTATACAAGACCAAATTTTGATTATAAATATTCAATGGAAAGCTAAAAAGATTTCCTACATCATAGTAATTTGTTTATAATTTTTAGACATTAAATAAATTTAATTATTTATGACATAATAATGATGCAGCGATGACATCATTATTTGACGATTTAAATAAAATGGAAAGATAAAATAAAATCTATGAACTACGCATGTCCAAAACCAATTGGATGAATGGATTTCGATGCCTTATCACCTTATCCACGAATTCCATCAATGTGGGACCTTTTAAAACCGAAACACATTTTCAAATAATGTAATGTTTCTTTACTTTCCAAAAGTGCCCCTCCTCTCCCCTTATAAAAGGCCCCCACCTCTACCTCATTTCACACACTCTTCAAGCCATTGACTCAGCCAACCCCTGCCCATTTGCTCTCTCCACATCCCTCTCCTCATCCTAGAGGATTCCCTTTGGGCAGAATCCTTTCAAAGGAAGCCTTTAGGCTCAACTCAAAAGGAGTTACACTTTTTAAGGTATTTCATTCTCTCATGATCATTTGTTTTATTTTGCTTCTCCGACCCCCCTAAACTCTTTTTATTTACTTATTTTGTAACAACACCAGTATCTTCAATATACTAGGATGTTGTTATAAGATATATTTGAGCTACACTCTCACACAACTACATCAAATGGTTAAAGAACATACGGTTTCCGTGGATGGCGAAATTCTGCCTCCCGAAACGATGATTGTTCAATACTCATTTAACACCTTCAAAGGTGGCCATTATGATGTCACTATTTTTATATATGATATATTATATGTTTATGTTTTCCTTAAGCTTCTGTTTTTTTTCATTTTGGGCATACCTTTATGGTTTCCATTATGGGTAAAACACGATATCTTCATTTTGGGAAGTGCGGACTACCGCCCCCTAAAAGTGATTTGATTCGTTAATACCATATGTGGGATGTGTAAAGGATAAAGTTAATGATATTATATATATTGTTATACTGGAATTATAATATACTTTTATATCATTATGATTCCATTCCAGAAAATATGAAATAGAAATGGAAGTAGCGTTCATGCGTACGTACGGCTTACCGTCTCCATGAACGATGCATTTCATTTCTTACCTCTAAATGTGATGTAATATTATAAATGAATGTATGTACTGGATATATATGACATATATGATATCTACATAATGAATACCATTCTGGATATAATGAACCTTTGACCAAATTAACAACTTGTAAGTATAAGAAGTCAATTTTTGACTTAAGAACCAAATACCGACAAAATGAACATTATTAACTTAAATGATTACATGATGTTCATAACATGGTATAAAAGGAATAATGAACTTGAAAAAGATTCATAAGCAAGTAGAGATTAACTCAAGTTTATTATTCAGGAGTTTAAAGAACGGTCGGGTCAAGTCGGATACGAGGTATGGGAACTTCTTAACCCAATTTCCATTCTTTGGGTTAATCTCCTACTTTCAAATTATGTCATTATATTATTATGTCGTATCTTGTATTTGTACTTTATTTATGTGTACTTATAGTGAATACACATAATGTATCTATTTTATTTTAAAAATTATCTTGGTATGGGACTTCGTCTCAATCTCCTTTCGTTGAGGCATATTTTATTTTATACACAACTTTCTTTTATACGGTGTATAAACCCCTTTGACTTTTACGTTTACTCAAAAGGAATCTTTTTTATACGAAGCGTTTTCTAAACGACAAAAGGGAATGTTTTTGTCGTACGTATGCGGCGACAACGACTTCTCCGCCGTCGTAACCGTTATTTGAGTTTTGGCTTCCTCTACAAGCCATACCTTTTTTTTTAAAGAAAAATAAATACCATGTTTTACTTTGGTATTGAAAATGGTTTTCATAATGTTTTTATTATATCAATGTGTTGTATTGATATCTCGTGATTGAAATGTGGAAATGTTATGTTTCCTTTATGCATGTTTTATGTGATATGATTATGTTATGGTTCTTGGGCATTATTATGAAGACGGGTGGTTCCGTGATAAACTAAGGGCGGGTGAGCCCGTTATAGCTCTCCAATGCATTGGGTAACGCGAAGGAGTGAAACGTTAAGGTTTCTCCGAAGAGATTTTAGGGAATATACTGTGATGGGTATTCCAAACGTAACCAAGAGGGTTACCCCCTACGTAAGAATGTTATGAATGCCTCAAGTTACCTTTACGTATTATGATTTATATGATTTATTCATGTTTTTATGAGGTATGTTAAAGTGCCTATGTTTTATGGGTAAAGTATGATTTCATTCTTATGTATATATGAACTCATGTTTCCTTTCCATGTTTTTATAACCCATACTGAGTTTTTACGCTCATCCCAAGTTTTTGAAATGTTTTTCACAGGTCAAGGGAAAGGTACATGATAAGATGATAGAGTCAAGGATGTGTCAAGAAATAATCCATGTTTTATTTTAAATGTGTTTCCATTGATGGGAATGAAGAATACTATCTTTATGTAACCACTTTGTTTATATGTGGAATGTAATGCAAGTTTTATGATCTAATTCTCTAAAACTCTAAACCCGAAAAGATCCTCAACGTGTAATCTTGTAATAACTCAAGATTAAGTAAGGTTTAAGGCTGGGGCCTTATAAGGACGGTGGAATTTCCCTCCATTTTGTTAGAAAAAAAACCTTTTTCCTTTAAGAAAATAACATTTTATTAATTTTCATAGTGATAACATGTTGGAAAATCCATCATTCCATTCTTCAATTTCTCGATATTTTTACCTTCTATCCTCTAACATTATTTAATCTCTTCAAAGCCATCATACATACAGAATTTCATCTCTATTTTTTCACATGATACTATGTAATTATATGTTGATAATTTTCTGGAGAATTGTTCCCATATTAATATTTAATATATCCCGTCAAAGAAAATTTCATTATTACTGTTTCTATTATGTGCATTGATAAGGTAAGTGTCACATTTAATAAGTTCCATTTTGACTTGATTTAATTCACTAAACTATATCATATCAATATGAATGAGAATTATTAATCCTAATATTTTTGAAAAATTGTAACATTATTTGTTAAATTAAAAAAACTATTCTTATAATCAATTACATTGTGTCTTTGTGGATTTCTCTATTTTCAAATACTTGATAACTTTAATTAAAAAAATAAATTACATATATAATATCCCTAATATTTTTTAAATCAAGTGTGCATTAAAGCTCATTATAACTAACTAGGTGATGATTTGTTTATGTCTAATGTACCAATTTCAAAGTTATTACACCAATGTACATCTATTATAGAACAATGTAGTCTTGTTTTTTCCATACATGGATTTATTTCCATGAAAAAACTCATAATATATATCATAAAAAAATATCATGGATGTTATTCGATATATATCCTGATATTATATCTTATAGTTATGATCGATAATATATTTTTTCCAAATTCTATATCATATTGTTTCTACTAAACTTCCTATGACAGGAATTGTGACAACCAATAAAAATTAAACCCAGAGATGGTGTTATACATTATTATAATAGAATATGATAAAAGGAATCTCATACCAAAATACCAAATTGTTTAATAGTCTAGGTAAACAAGATACATATATAATGTTTACAATAAATTTGAATAATCAACTTATATCATAATTTATTTCAAGAAGAATATTATTTCCTCTTTTCAATCCTTATATATCATCCATCATAAACAACATCAATTTGTTTGAAATGAACAGATAATGGTTGGTTAAAATGTTGAGTAAGAGTAATTTTTATCATATGTTATCATGAATAAATAATAATAATCATGATGGATAGGTTCAATACTGAATGTAAATTCACATTAAATAAATTGAATTTCAATGTAAGATAATACATTTTTTATAAGAAAACATAAATACCTAACAATACATTCTATTAAATCAATACACTGAGAATTAAATGCCTCTACAGATAATATCATTATGAAAAACTCATGGATAATAATAATATAATTCATAGAGAATGAAATTCTTATAATTTGAAATCATTTCATGGGTTGATACAACATCTATAATCATTACCTTTAACAATGTGGATTAAAACGACAGTTAAAACCCCATTTCATTAAATCATACTTATTTTTTGTGTTATAAGTTATATTTCATTGTATTCAGATCTAATAATATGAATAACCAATCACTAAATGTTGAAATAATTCCTCATATATTGAATAATTGTTTAAATTCATGAAACTATATTCCGTAACATTAAATATATGCATTGATGGAAAAATAAAAACTATCAACACTTTTTTAGTCATTAGAATATTATTAAAAGTCAACCAACGTATTTTGAAATGGGTAGATGTTTTGGAAATAAACATATAAATGATAAATATTATGGATATTTTGGGGATATTTTATTTCTTGTTAACATAGGAATGTGAATATCCTAAGGGAAATATAGTGAAAACAAAAATGAATCATGAAAGTTAATTTTAATAGATATCATGGTCATTCGGAGAATGAAATAGGCATATAAAAGATAAGAATGATATCGATACAACATATAAAAATTTTAGTAATAATAATGTGTTTTTGTCATGAATGAAATGAAATTTGATAAAATTAATATTAAAAACATTTTTTTGGAATATTTAATTTTCATTTTCAATTAACTATTGTTTAAAAAAATGTTCGCCAAACATTTTGAAATTTATTTTACGTGAAAATATACTATAAAAAATATAAACCAATATTTAAGAAATTATTTATTCATTATGGAATGAATTTACATGATGATTATGTTAAGAAAATGATTCAGATCACATTTTCAATAAAATCAAGACATACATTGTTTTGAAAATGATAAGAAAATAAAATTCATTTTTTAAAAAATTACTAAAAGGATAAATAATTTCATTAATAAATAAATTTTTATAGGTTATAAAAACCAATTTTAAACCGTTTTAGGAAGAAAAAAATCGGATGAAAATAGTGTTATGATAATAGATAGTAATGAAGATTTATCATCTTTAATAAATATTTTTATTTATTTTATGCACTAAAATATTTATAATTGTACTAATATATAAAAAATATCTAAAACCCAATTTAGAATATAATTTATGGGTTTTATTATATACTTATTAAATAATTTCCTTCAATATAAATTCATGCACAAAAAATTCAATTTCAAATGATATTGGGAAATAATCGCTTAAAAATATCATGACATTTCTGTCATAATTAACCAATTAATCAATTATTTGAACCAAGTATATTTCCACAAACATTAAGTGAATATAAAAAATAAAATTTCAAAATTAATAAGACACATAATTATATAATATCAAAGATAATAATGAAGTAATTTAACAAAATGAAATTAAATTGACTTTTGAAATTCATGTCTACATGGTAATTAGTATTTCATTTCCCTATGGATTAAATAATTAAAATTTAAAGGTAAAGGAACTATAAATATGACTTAATAATTATATTATACATAAGATGTTTATTATATACACTATATTAAGGAAATTATGGTAATAAATTTACAATTTTCCTTAATAAGTGAAAATTGAGAAGAAGTCCCTTACAACTTCAATCGTTTTGGCAGAACATGATATAACATCAAATTTAGAGGTTTTAAAAAAATTAACATATTACATGACCATGATTCTATTACTCAAAATATCGACGTATTATTTTTGGTTATTTAATGTAATGTTTTTTAGATTGGGCAATGATACAGGATGTTCTTCCAAGGCCTTATGTGCCATAAACAAAATTAAAAAGTCAAATATCAGGTGCATCCATTTTTTCTTAAAAAGTGTAATAATGTATAAATAGAGGTCTAAATAAGAAATATGAGGGAACTATTGACTTTAGAATTGTGATTTTATACCATGTGTGGTATGACATTGGACGATATGAGGGATTTGGTAGAAATAGAATTTTGTACCTTAAGGGAATAATATATTTAATTTTTTTATTTAATTTTATTTTGTTGAAATTGGGAAGTTTTTTGTATTTTTAATAATTGATAATGGGTGATTATTATGTTTATACAATGGAACCAAGTGTTCTAGAGGACTATTGGTGATCCATAAAATGAAATTTCATTGGAGGAAGCTGGTCGAATCAGTGATCGATGACCAATATGAGCTGAATTCAAGGGATATCTCAAACGATCATGACACATCTCTAGTATTCATCAAAAAGAGATACCAATCAAGGTAATAATATGTTTTATTTTGGATTTTTTTATTTTTTTTTTATTTCTATGATAAACAAATATCAGTCAACCAACATTTTAATTCTTAGATCATTGATATTGTGGTATTTGTTAGATTAATGGGGTTTGGAAGAATTTCATTTTCATAAATTTTTATCTATCTGTTTGTCATTATAAGATAAACTGGACAGGGAAGAATATAACATTAATCAAGGATCATTCTAATTGATTGTTATTCTACTTTTCTCACTAGATCCATCATTTATTGTAGAATTTCTTCATTGTGTCTTAGTTCGACATATCACATAAATTTGAATGTTGTGCACCTGATTCAAGGAACAATGATTTGAAATTATAGATTTAAGATTTCCAAGACATGATGGTGGTGGAATGATGGATGTTGTGGTGGATTTGATGGTTTTAAAAACCTGATTTCACATTCTCATTTGTGAATCTAATAAGTACAAATGATCACATTTACTAAAAAAATTGAAGCAACCTATTTAGTGGTTTTTTGGGAGGAAAGACCCGAAAAGTATTAATTCTAAATTTATTGCAATGCCTTTCGCCAAACAAGGGCCATAGGATCAACAAATTATGCCTCAATTTGTATCTAGGAATCATGAATTGTTTTAATACACGGTTTATAATGGGGATATTCACACATTTTGGGCCCCTAATAGAGGAAAATAGGGTTTCTAAAAGATGTAATTATCACATTATGTGGGACCCTATCTTGAAGAATGTGACCTATCCTAGGTAGACTAGACAATACCTCATTATGTAAATAGACATGAGTTACAATTCATGTGTAGGGGTATGACATGTACTCCCACATAGACACATCCTGATAAGAACTTAAATGGGGTAACATGTATATTTTTACACGGGAATAGGTAAATGGGAAGAATCATGCCATTTACCCCCACATGGAAATGATTGGGATAGAAATTACATTGTTTTATCCATGTAATGGTATTCGGGAAGATGTATATAGGATGCATCGCATCATGAACAGCCCCATGGACACAGAAAACGGTTGTATACATGGGTAGGAATAGGGGTCAAAGGGACATGTTATGTAACCCTACAACATAACGTGTACTATATTAATGTTGTATTAGATCTAATGTCATCTATATATTTTATATTTTTTATTGGTGACTTCCCCATAACCATTTCCTATAGTTTATTATGTAATCATGTTCTACTCCTGGGATAGTGATCCCATCTTCCATGCTTCATCGATATAGTTGTTGGAATTCTTCTTGTGATTCCTGGAGTGAGATCATATATTCATCTTCCTTCCCAATGTGGAGTTTTTGGTTTTATCATTACAAAAACGATTTATTTGATGATCCTATAAATATAATATAAATATTGAATTATTTGATAGTATACCCAATGTAATTTTTAGTTAACCTCATTTGTATATTTTAATTGTTTGTACGTTCAACATTTACTTCCTATAGATTGTCCCAAAGAATACTACCTATAAAGACTCACCCTTAAACATTACAATATCTTGAATTAAATTAATAATTCACATTGAGGATCTTTTCAGGTATATAATTTTAAATAATTAGGCCATAACAATTACATTAAATCTCAAAAATTACTAGGTGGAAACTTCTACTCAGTTTCCAGTTTTTTTCATGAAAATTAAAGTCTTCAAATAATGAGTCATGCCTAATCCCATGTTTTAAACAGCATACATTTTCTGTGATCCCATCCTTGATATTATTCATCTCTATGTCTTGTAAAAAACAATTCAAAACTTGGGATGAGAATCAAGAGCTCTGTAATGGTTATAAAATAACGAAAGAAAACATTAGTTCATCAATACATACAAAACATATGTTTTTTAAAAAACCTCATTATATCATAATATTTTCTATAGTAAACACAAATCATAAAGGTAACTTGTGGCATACATAACATACATTCATTATTGCATTCATATCTATGTAGGGAGTTTCATTTGGAATACCCATCATAGTATATTCCCTAAATCTCTTAGGAGAAACATTCACGTTTACCACAGTCACGTTACACAATGCATTGAAGAGATATCTCGGGCTCACCCACCCTTTGGATATCATGGAAACACCTGTATTCATAATCAATTTCAATGAACAGAAACATAGTAATAAAATATAAAACAATCATAAATTAAATATAATATTTTCACATTTATATCATAATATTTTATTTCAAGATATTGACATAATAAATTCTTTATAAAACCATTTAAAACATTTAATAAAGAGGTTTTTAAATCAATGTGCCCCATACATCTTTGAAACTTATTAATGAATCATAATTTGAAAATATTAATGGCCATTTAAATAAATCCTAAAAAAACATTTTATAAACATGGACATTAATGAGAAATATTTAGATGAATAAATCATTAAAACATTTTGCACGACATATTAGTTAATGATTTTTTATCAAAATGAGAGATGCTTGAATACAAATAATTGTGGAATAACATTTAAGCAGAACTTTATAATATCATGAGAATAAAGGGATTCATGATATAATATTCCAAAGGATTGTATATGTGCAACATATGAGTGAATTGGTGCATAACGACAATAAAGTCTCAATAGATTGTAAATAGTGATGAAATCCCTTATATAAACAGTATCCATAGATTTAATATATATCTATTAAATAATAATATGTGAAATAAATAAACTCAATATTATTGGATATTTAGTGTAAATAAATCAGAAAAAATTCACACATATTTTTGTAAAAACAACACCAATGACATGGATGTTTAACTCAATGAATAGAAATTTAGTGAAAATTACTCTTATCAAGTTCATATCAAGGACATGAGAATTTATCAATGATGTGATAATGTGAATCAAAATTATATCCATAGAATGGAGACTGGAAATTACAACATAAATAAACAAATAGTTATTCCACACATAATAATATCATGACATAATCAAGAATTAGAAGAATAACCCATGGAATTGATATTGGTTTAAAAAGTTCTTATATCGATTTGGTAACATAAGAAACATACCCCGCATGAAAGCATAATTATACAATGAACAAGTAAATAACTTTAAATTAAATTATATTATAAAAATAATAAAATCATGGGTAGTACATACACCACACATAAATAAATAGTTGCAAACATATAATGAATCTCATGGGAATAAAAAGTTAGTTGCAAACCCCAAAGCACGTTGTAATCAGTCGAGTCATAAGACCAAATGTTAATTACAACCAAATGAATCACAGAATACCATTAATGTATAGATAATTGTTATAATATATATCAAATGGTAATACAAAATACACTAAATGCAATAAATAAGTGGCGAACAAAGGAAATCTCACTGAATTAAAAGTGAGATTAGAAACTTATTACCTTGTGTCAAACTAGATTTGTTCGTTATTTAATCTCCTGAATAATAAGATAATGTTTTTTTCATCATGAATGAGAACCTATTTCAAGTTTATTATTTGTATTATATCACTTATTAACATGTTATAAACCATAGGCAATCATTTCTGTTACTAATGGTCATTTTGTCGATATTTGGTACTTGAGTCAAAAGTGAGATTCTTAAAATTATTAGTTGTTTATGTGGTTATAAGTCCATTGTCTCTATAATTCTTTTCATGATTTCGATTTAATATATATATTATAAATCCCATATATTTATGTATTTATAATATTACATAACTTTTGGAGATATGAAATGAAATGCACTGTTCAAGGAGATAATAAGTGGTACGTAAGTATGAACTCTACTTTCATTTCTATTTCATATTTAATGGAATGAAAACATTATTTTACATGGGTATATTTTTTTCCATTATAATATCATATGATATATATGTTACATAATTTCATTAATTCCATCCTTTATATGTTCTAGGTATGTCATGAATGAATCATATCACCTTGAGGGGCAGTAGTCCTCACTTTCTCAAATGAAATTATCGTATATACACATATTAGAAATCATAAAGATATGTGTGTAAATAAAATTTTCATAAAAATAGATAAAACATAAACATAATATATATCATATATAAATATATTTCAATCATAATGTCCACCATAAGTGGTGGTAGGAGAAGATTGAATAATCATCACTTCGTGAGGTTTTAGTTTGTCGTCTACAGAAACAATATATTCTTTATGCATTAGATAGAGGTGTATGTAAGTGTTCCTCTAATAAATATCATAACCAGAACCTATTATATTGAGGATACTGATGTTTTTATAAAATAAAGGACTAAAAAGTGTTTAGGGGGTTGGCAATGTAAAATAAAACAAAATAACTTAAGAGAAGACGTTGCCTTTAAATCGGGTAACTATCTTTGGTTTGAACCAACAGTTTTTCTTGAAGTTTCTTCTACCTAATATAAGTCTTCTAGAAGGAAAAATGGGATCTTTAGAACTTATTTGGATAGATTTTGGACGATCCAAGGGTCTTGATAAGGGTGAGTAATGGGATAGAGGTAAGGGCTTTTTATAGGGGGGGAGGGGCTCTTTAATAATGTGTGAAAATATTATTTTATTATATAAAGATTTTCGTGTTCTAAAATTCCAAAACATATTAAAGTAGAAGATATATTTTCTTGAGGTCAAAATAAAATCATCCTATATGAATTGGATAGGTTTTATATATTATTTTAATATTTATAATCTTATTTATTGATATTATTTATTTATGAGTTAAACATTGTATCATTATTGTGTCATAAATAATTAATTCAATTTAATACCTAAAAATTATAAAAAAAATCCATAATGTAGGAAATCGTTTTAGCTTTATAATGAATATTTATAGTAATTTTTATCAATTATATAACCCCACATTTAAATTGTTTTTGTAAAAAAAAATATGTAAAACATATTTTTATTATTACATTAAATAAAAAGTTATCAATAACATTGTCTTACAAAAGTGGTTTTAAAAGGCCAAAAGTCTCACCAAAGGATTTTCTTCGTCAGCCATTAGACATCAAATAATGTTAAAACAACTATTAAGGTGATTTTATATTATTGTAATATTATTTTTACGTTGAATTACCCTATTTACCTCAAACTATGGTAAAAACAATTCAGAATTCACTATTCATCAAAAAATATTTTCAACTTTTTGAACCAAATTTTACATACTAATAATAACTATGTATGTTGGATTTTATAAATTAAATTCACATAAATGGTAAATCTTAAATTAAATTAAAAAATCAGCTTTTTAGCAACTACTCAGTGTCTTCACATTTGATAAAAAATTGTTGTTTTTCAGAAAATACCAAAAAATCAGCGTAAGAATTATATGATATTAAGAATTTGAAAATTATTTAAATTTTAAAAAATTCAATAAATATAAGATTCATTGAATATTTGAAAATAAATTTTTTTGTAAAAACGGAGTGTGTTTTTAAAAAATAATAACTATCAAATGATTGACACTTATTTATGTCCAATTTCAAAGTGAAATTACTTCCAATGATCAACATTGGATTAAATGGTAAAAATATAATATAATTACACTATAAAACCAATTAAATATATAATCAAACCATATTAATAAATTACATTTACTGGAATTTTTGTATTAAAATACAGTATTTTTCAATATTCATTATAAAATTAATTTTATCAAAAAATACCTAAAATTTACCCAAAGTAACTTTTTATGTCCCAAATAAAGAAGAATATTATTTTTTCTAAAAGAAAAAATATAAGTGACCAAAACTATATTTAAAGAGGGTTTTCCATGAAAATGTGGTAAACCAGCCTTTTAATAAATATTAGAGTATATATGCTTAAAATTATATTCTTTATTATTTTAAGCCTCTAAATTTTATTGGGTAAATGTAAAAATAATTAACAAACATGTATATTCATATTGTAGATAGTTCTATACATTCCCTCAAATACAATGGACTGGCATTAACTACCATTTAAAATAATATTATTTTATTATTATTTTGTATGACCCAAAATTGTGTGCAACATAATATTTCAAAGAAGCATGTTGTTGCGTATCGGGTATTCCATCGAACATAGAATATCTTATAAAGTAAAATTAATATTTAATTCACAAATTTTAATTAATATACAAATTTAATATTATTTAATTACCTGGGATTTTACATCCTCCCCCCTTTTGGAAATTTCGTCCTCACAATTTTAAAATTGGGCTTCGAAACCACACTGAAAGTCCCACATCGAAAAACGAGAAAATAAAACTATCAATTTAAAAGAAAAAAATATAAGTAAAAGGGCCACCCTAGATAACACATACTTGGATTCTATGAAAACATAAATATAGTAGATAAATGAGCCCTCATAGATTTGTAGAGGGTGATAATGAACTTGATCGGAAAATGTTAACCACCGCAATACCAAACATTTGTTGTTGGGTAAAAGTATGATGATAAAAGAGAAAATATATCACTTTTTCTTCAATATCCATTTCATAGAGTTGAATAATTTTATTAATAACTAGACTAAGATCGTAAGGAAATATACATACATATCATGTAGAGTGTCATCCTTTTATAAAATTATACCACAAACTTATGTTTTTTTCAAACTGTAAGTATTCAGGATGACTTGGTCACACCAAAAGTGATAGAATAAACATCTATATTATCACATAATCTACAAAAGGGTAACTATATATTTCCCCTATCTTTATACATCAACCAAAATGAAAATTGGTCAGTACAAGATTCGATAATCCCCAAAAGGACAATCCTTTATAAAAAGAAATACTACGCTTAATATCCAAAATTCAAAAAAAGTACCCAATGTTCAAGAAAGTCCATTCAATATAAAATTGTACATAAAATTAATCGAAGTAATACAACCTAATATTTAAACCCAAAACTCAGAAGGATTTAATCACATTATCTTCCACATTAAATCTTAACATTTATATCCAAAAAACATCTACTTCTCTTAAAGTCTCATACTTTTGTGTAATTAAACTAAACACATATTCTCTATGATAGATTAATCATTTCCATAAGTAACCCAAATCACCTTATTTCTAAAATTAAAACAAATATTCTTCCAAAATAATATTTCAACCATTACTCCACAAATTAAATCCCATGGTATTTTATTTTCCTTAATTATATATTGTTCCCAAAATATAGAATGTATTCTAAAATAACTAGTATCACATAATCACAAAATCATTTTCCTATACTAAGGATGTCCATTTGATAAATCATAAGTTCCCAAATAGACTTATTCTTGATCCCAAAAATCATTTAACTAAAAATAATTAGTCATACTAACTAGGGACTTCATGTAGTCCAGCGGTAGGTGATAAATCTCAAGCACACATTGTTTGTGGGTTCGTTTCCCTCGGCATTGACCGACGCGATGGGTTGTCACACGGTCTGTGTGTTTTCATTTTTCAAAAACAATACAATTTCATGTCATTCAAAAAAAAGAGAGAAATTCCAAAAAATTAACCATAACATATTTTATCATCAATGGTTATCTAATACCTTTCATTTTTCACCCGAAAATTTAATAACCATTAATCATATCTAAAATATCTATGACTCTTTCTAATAGAAAATACATTATAGTTATGTCACCTATTCTTAAATAACACCATAACCTATAAAATTATCTAAACAGACCTCTGATACCAACTATAAGGGCCATGCCTTAAACATTACATAATCCTAAATTAAATGAATAATTCACATTGAATATATTTTTAGGTTTATAGTATTAGATAATTATGAAATAATTATTACATTACATCTCTATAATTACAAGGTAGACACTTTTACTTTGTATCCATTTTCTCATAAAATAAAAACTCTTGAAAAAAATAGTCATGTATAGTCCAATGTTTTAGACAACATGACTTTTCCTTGATACCATCCTTGACCATATTCATCTTTACGTCTTGTGAATAAAATTTCACGGCATGGTATGAGAATAAAAAACTCACAAAGGTTTATAAAACAAAGAAAAAAAACATTAGTTCATCAATACATTCATAACATAATCTCTTTAACAAACCTCATGAAATAATAAATTTTTACATACTAAACACAAATCATAAATGTAACTTGTGGCATCCATTAAATACTTACATTATAGCTTTCACAGCAATGTAGGGAGTTACATTTGGAATACCCATAATAGTATATTCTATAGAACTATTGGGAGAAACATTCATGTTTACCTCTGTCATGTTTCTCAATGCATTGGAGAGACATCTTAGGCTCACCCACACTAGGTTTATCACAGAACCACCCATATTCATAAACAATGCCGAAGAACCATAACGTATTCATAACCTATAAAACAAGAATAAGGGAATGAAAAATTTTCCATATTTCTATCACATTATATTATTTCAAGATATTGACATAATCAACTCTTTATCAAACAATTTTAAATAACCATTTTAAAACATTTAATAAAAATATTTTTGAATCAATATGTCCCATAACACTTTGAAATTTTTTTATGAATCGTAATTTGAAAATATTAATTTACCTATACATAAATCCTAAAAAACATTTCGGAAACATGGAAATTAATGAGAAATATTTAGAAGAATAAATAAATAAAACATCTTAACAGATATATTAGTTAAAGAGTTCTTAACAAAATGAGAGATGCTAGAATAAAAATAATTGAGGAATAACATTTAAGCAGAACATTATAATATCATGAGAATAAGGGGAACCATGATATAATATTACAATCGATAGTATATACACCATATATGAGTGAATTGGTTCATAACGACAATGAAGTCTCGATAGAATGTAAATTGAGATGGAATCCCTTATAAAAACTATATCCAAAGAATAAGAATAAATCTAATACATAATAATGTGTGAAAAAAGTAAATATGCTCAATATGATTGGATATTTAGTTTATATCAATCATAAAACATTCACACATATTTTTGTAGAAACAACACCAATGACATGGATTTTTAACTCAATTAATAGAAATTGAGTTAAATTTACTCTTATCAAATTCATATTGAGGACTTGAGAATTTATCAATGGAGTGATAATGTGTATTAAAATTATATCCACACAATGGGGACTTGAAATTACAACATAAATAAATAAAGAGTTATTCCACACATAATCAAAGCATGACGTAATTAAGATTTAGAATAATAACCCAATAGATGAAAATTGGTTTAAAAAGTTCTTTTATTGATTTGGTAACATAAGAAACATACACCAGATGAATGAATGATCATACAATGAAGAAGTAAATAACGATAAATTAAATTATATTTTATAAATAATACAATCACTATTAATACATACACCACTCTAAAGGAAATAGTTGCAAACATAGAAAGAATCTCACGAGAATAAAAAGTGATATGCAAAGCCCTTACCACGTAGTAATTAGTCGAGTTATAAGACCAAAAGTTAATAACCCCCAAATAAATCACAGAATACCATGAATATAAAGAAAATCATTATAATATATATCAAATGGCAGTACATAATACACCACATGCAATAAATAAGTGGTGAACAATGGAAATCTCACATAATTAAAAGTGAGATTATAAACTTATTACCTTATGTCTGACTTGACCCGTTCATTCTTTAATCATTTGAATAATAAGATAATGTTAATATATACTTTATTAAAAACATATTTCAAGTTTATTATTTGTTTTATATCACTTATTAACATGTTATAAACTTGATTCACTCATTTAAGTTAATAATGGTCGTTTTGTCGATATATCATACTTAAGTCAAAAATGAACTTCTTATAATTACTTGTTATTCAGGTGGTCAAAAGTCCATTATCTCCAGAATGATATCCAAAATTTAGATTTCATATATTTCATATATATCCAGTATTTTTAAGTATTTATTATATTACATAACATTTTGAGATATGAAAATAAATGCACAGTTCATGGAGACGGTAAGTCGTACGTACGCATGAACTCTACTTTCATTTCTATTTTATATTTAATGGAATGAAAACATAATTTTACATTGGATTATTATTTTTACAGTATAATATTATATGATATATATGTTACACAATTTCATTAACTCCATCCTTTATAAGTTCTATGTATGTTATGGATGAATCATATCACCCTAAGGGGTAGCAGTTTGCACTTCCTCAATTGAAATTGTCGTATATACACATATTGTAAAGAATAATGGAATGTGTGTTAATAAAATTTTCTGAAGAAAAATAAAATATAAACATAAAATATATCATATATAAATACAGTTCCATCATAATTTCCACCATAAGGGGTGGTAGGAGAAGATTGAACAATCATCGTTTCGTGAGGGTTAGTTTTCTCTCTACAAAAACAATATGTTCATTACCCATTAGATGAAGGTGTGTGTAAGTGTACTTATAATAAATCTTATAACCATAACCTAGTATATTTAGGATACTTTTTTTTATAAAATAAAGGAATAAAAAGAGTTTATCAGTTTGGAGAAGTAAAATTAAACAAAATAACTTAAGAGAAGATGTTACCTTTAAATCAGTTAACTCCATTTTTTAAACAAAAATGGTTTACTGAAGAGACTTCTGCCAAATGTAAGGCTTCTAGAAGTAATATTGGGATCTTGAGAGCTTATTTGGACAGATTTTGGTAAAGATAAAGGGGATTTATAGGTGTGAGTAATGGGATAGAGGTGAGATCTTTTTATAAGGGGGAGGATGGGCTCTTTATGAATGTGTGAAAATATTATTTTATAATATAATTATTTTTAGGTAATAAAGCTTCAAAATTTATTAAAGTAGAAGATATTATATCTCATGGTTGAAATAAAACATCTAATTAAAATTTTGCAGGTTTAAAATTTTATTTTAATCTTTATAATATTATTTATTTATTTCATTTATTTATGAGGTAAACACTACATAATTATTGTGTCATAAATAATTTAATTTACTTAATGCCTAAAAATAATAAAAAAATCCTATAATGTAGAAACTAGTATTATATTAACAATGAATATTTATAGTAAAATATATCAATTATATAACCCAACATTAAAATTGGTTTCACAAAACAATACATGTAAATGATAATTTTATTTTTACTTTAAAAAAAAGTTATTAATATCATTTTCTTTCCCAAGTGGTTTTAAAAGGACAAAAGACTCACCCAAGGATTTTATTGGTCGTCCATTACACATACAATAAAGAAAGGGAAATTTTAAGATAATTTTATATTATTATAATATTGTTTTTTACTTTGAATTACCCTATTTACCTTTAACCGCAGAAAAAAAAGTCAAATGCCACTATTCACCAAAAAATTTCATCTTTTTGGACCACATTTAAATTATTAATAACAACCATATATATTGTATTTTATAAATTTAGTTTACATAAATAGTAAAATTTCATATAAATTAAAAAGATAGCCTTTTAACTACTACTCAGTGTTTTAACTATTGATCAAAAATTGATGTTTTTCAGAAAATACCTAAAAATCAGCCTAAGCTATATTTGATATTACAAATTCAAGAATGATTCATATTTCACAAAATTCAAAATATATAAGTTTCATTTATTAATTTAAAATTAATTTCTATTGTCAAAACAAAAAAAAGAGTGTTTTTAAAAAATAATAATGATCAAAATATATACTCTTGTTTTTGTCAAATTTCAAAGTGAAATTACTCCCAATGACCAACATTGGACTAAATGGTAAAAATGTAATATAATTACACTATAAAACAAATTAAAAAGATAATAAAACCATAAAAAAATTATATTAAAAGGCATTTTTGAATTAAAATACAATATTTTTCACTATTCATTATAAAATGAATTTTCTCAGAAAATACAAAAAAATTACACGAAGTAAATTTTTATGTCCCGGATAAAGAAGAATATTATTTTATCAGAAAGGTTATATAAAACTGACCAAAACTATATTTAAATTGGGGTTTCCATTAAAAATAAATAAACTGACCTTTTAATAAATATTAGAGTATTTATACTTAAAATCTGATTCTTTTTTTATTCCTCTAAAATTTATGGGTTAAATGTAAAACAAATTAACAAACATGTATATTAATATTGTATAAAGTTATATCCATTCCCTCCAATATAATGGAATGGATTTAACAACCATTTAAAATAATTTTATGTTATTATTTTTTATTATAACCCACCATTGTGTGCAACATAAGATTCCAAAGAAACATGTTGTTGTGTATTGGGTATGACATCAAACAAATCATCTCATTTAAAGTAAAATTAATATTTTATTCACAAATTTTAATTAATATTAAAATTTAATATTTTTTATTTACCAGGGATGTTACATCCTCCCCCCTTTTGGAAATTTTATCCTCGCAATTTTAAAATTGGGCTAGGAAACATCATTGAAAGTCTCACATCAACAAAAGAGTAAATAAAAATATCACTTTAAAAGGAAATAATATAAGTAAAAAATACACCCCAGATAACCCATACTTGGATTCTATGAAAACATAAATATTGTCTATAAACTAACTCTCATAGATTAATAGAGGGTGATAGAGAACTTGATGGCAAAAATTTAACATCCATAATACCGTAAATTTGTTCTTGGGTAAAATTATAATGATAAAAGAGAAATTATATCATTTTTTCTTCAAGATACTTTTCAAAGATTTAAATAATTTTTTAATAACTAGACTCAGCTTGTATGGAAATATAATTAATTATCATGTAGAGTGTCATCCTTCAATAAAATTCTACCACAAACTTATGTTTTCTTCAAATAGTAAGTATTCAAGATGACTTGGTCACACCTGAATTGCTAGAACTAACATCTATAGTATCACATAATCTACAAAAGAGGAACTATATATTTCCCCAATCTTTAGACACCAACCAAAACCAAAATTGGTTAGTACAAGATCATATAATTCCAAAAAGGATAATCCTTTATAAAAATAAATACTACTCTTAATCTCCAAAATTCAACAAAAAGAACCCGATGTTCAAGAAAGGCCATTCAATATACAATTGTCGATAAAATTTATCTAGGTAATCCAAACTAATATTTAAATCCAAAACTCAAAAATATTTGATCACATTGTCTTCCATAGTAAATTTTATCATTTTTATCCAAAAACATCGACTACTCTTAAAGTGTCATACTGATGTGTAATTAACCTAAACACATATTACCTATAATAGATTAATCATTTTCCATAAATACCCAAAACACCGTATGTCCACAATAAAAACAATTGTTATTCCAAAACAAAATATCAACCGTTACTCCCCAAATTAAATCCCATAGTATTTTATTTTCCTTAAGCATATATTCTTCCCAAAAGAGAGAATGTATTCTAAAATAACCATTATCAGATAATCACCAAATCATTTTCCAATACTAATAAAGGTAATTTTATAAAACATAAGATCCTAAATAAACTTATTCTTGATCCGTAAAATGATTTAACAAAAAATAATTAGTCATACTAACTAGGGACTTCACGTAGTCTAGTGGTATGTGATAAATCTCAATCACCCTTTGGTTTTGGGTTCGATTCCAGAGACGTTGTACGATGCGATGTGTTGTCACACGGTCTATGTGTTGTCCTTTTTAAAAAATAATACAATTTCATATCATTCCAATAAATGATAAAATTCCAAAAAAAATGACCATAACAAATTTTATTCTCAAAGGTTATCGAATTCCTTTCATTTTTCACACCAAAATATAATAACCATTTACCATCTCTAAAATAACTATGACTAATTCTAATATGCTAACTATTATGGTTATGTCACTTACGCTTAAATAACACCCTAACCTCTAAAATTATCTAAACCGACCTCTGATACCAATTATAAGGGACTGACAATAAACATTACATACTATTGAATTAAATGAATAATTCACATTGAAACTATTTTCAGGTTTAGAGTTATATAGAATTAGGCCATAACTAATACATTAAATCTCTATAATTATAAGGTATACACTTCTACTCAGTTTCAATTTCTTCCATAAATTAAAAATGCTTGAAAAAAAAGGGTCATGTCTAGTCCATTGTTTTAGACAACATGACTTATCGTTGATCCCTTCCTTGACCCTATTCATCTTTAAGTCCCATGAATAAATTTTCAAAACAACGGATGAGCATAAAAATATCAGTAAGGGTTATTAAACACTGAATGAAAACATTAGTTCATCAAAACATATATAATATAAGATCTTTAAAAAACCACATGAAATCATAAGATTTTACATAGTGAACACAATTCATAAAGGTAACTTGTGGCATCCATAAAATATGTACATCATATCTTTCACAGCTATGTAGGGAGTTACATTTGGAATACCCATAATAGTATATTCAGTAAATCTATTAGGAGAAACATTT
This sequence comes from Viscum album, assembly GCA_963277665.1. Classification (NCBI taxonomy): domain Eukaryota; kingdom Viridiplantae; phylum Streptophyta; class Magnoliopsida; order Santalales; family Viscaceae; genus Viscum; species Viscum album. The sequence goes on along the minus strand of OY728137.1, from coordinate 294,975,461 downwards.
CCATTTACCTCTGTCACATTTCCCAATGCATTGGAGATCTATCTTAGGCTCACCCACACTATGTTTATCACGGAACAACAAGTATTCATAAACAATGTTGAAGAACGATAATGAAGTCATATCCTATAAAACAAACATAGTGGAAATATAAAATTTCCACATTGATATCATGGTATATTATTTCAAGATATTGACATAATCAATTCATTATCAAACCATTTTCAAAAACCATTTAAATTTTTTAATAAATATATTTTTGAATCAATGTGTCCAATACCACTTTGAAACATTAAAATAAATCATCATTTGAAAACATTAATTTCCATATAAATAGATCCTAAAACCATTTTGAAATGTAGTCATTAATGATAAATATTTATAAGAATAAATCTCTATCACATTTTAACAAATATTTTAGTTAATGATTTTAACAAAACGAGAGAAGATTGAATACAAATATTTCAGGAATAAAATTTAATCAGAAATTTATAATATCATATGAATAACGGGATTCATGATATATTGTTCCAAAGGACAGTATATAAACAATATAAGATAAATTAGTGCATAACAATAATGAATTTGCATTGGAATGTAAATTGAGAAAAAATCCCTTATAAAAACTATGTCATTAGATTAAGGATAAATATTTTACATAATAATGTGTGACAAATATAAATACAATCAATATGATTGGATATTCAGTGTAAATAAATAATAAACATTCATACATATTTTTTGTAAAAACAACACAAATGACTCGGATGTTTAGCTCAATGAATTGAAATGGAGTTAAAATTACTGTTATCAAGTTCATATCGAGGACTTGAGAATTTATCAATAGAGTGATTATGTGAATAAGAATTATATCTACACATAGTGGATTGAAAATTAGAGCATAAATAATAAACAGTGGTTACACACATAATCAAAGAATGAAATAATTAAGAATTAGAATAATAACCAAAGGGATGAAAATTGGGTTAAAAAGTTCCCTTAACGATTTGGTTACTTACAAAACATACACCTCATGAAAGAAATATCATAAAATGAAGAATTAAATACACATAAATTAATGTATATTATACCATGAATAAAATAGTGGGAAGTACATACACCACACAAAAGGAAATAGTGGCCATCCTAGCAGGAATCTCACGGGAATAAAAAGTGAGATGAAATCCCCTTACCACGTTGTAATCAATCGAGTCATAAGACCAAAAGATAATAGCCACAAAATAATTAATAAAAAACCATTAATATATATAGAATCGTGAGAATATATATCAAATGGAAGTACAAAATACATCACATGCAATAAATAAGTGGTGAAGAACAGAAATCTCACAGAATTAAAATTGAGATAAGAAACCCCTTACCATGTGTCTGACATGACCCGTTCGTTCTTTAATCTCCTGAATAATAATCTAAAGATAATTTCTACTGGACTAAGAACCTTTTCAAAGTTCATTATTCATTTTATATAACTTATTACCATTTTATAATCATTATTCAATAATTTAAGTCAATAATGACCATTTTCTTGATATTTTGTACCTGAGTCAAAAATTACCTTTTAATAATTACAAGTTGTTCATGTTGTCAAAATTTCATTATCTCAAGAATTATATTCATGATTTAGATATAATATATATAATATATATCCATTATATGTATTTATTTAAAATATTACATAATATTTTTAGGTAAGAAATTAAATGCACTTTTCAAGGAGATGGTATGTCGTACGTACGCATGAACACTACTTTCATTTCTTTTTCATATTTAATGGAATGAAAACATATTGCTAAATAGGTATATAATAATTCCAGTATAATATCATATGGTATAAATTTTACATAATCTCATTAATTTCATCCTTTATACTTTTAATGTAAGTCATGAACATATCATATCCCCTTGAGGGAGCAGTAGTCTGCACATCCTCAAATGAAATTATCATATATACATATATTGGTAAGCATAAAGCGGTGTTTTTAAATAAAAAATACAAAAGAACATATAAAACATAAAAATATTATATATCATATATAAATAAGTTTCCAACATAATTTCCACCATATGAGGAGGTATAAGAAGATTGAACAACCATAATTTCGTGATGCGTAAGTTTTGCGTCCACAGAAACAGTTAGTTTGTTACCCATTAGATGGAGGTGTTTGTAAGTGTAGCTCTAATACATATCATTAAAAAACCTAGTTTATTGAGGATAATTGTGTAGTTTTAAAATAAAGTAATATAAAGTGTTTTGGGGTTGGAGAAGTAAAATAAAACAATATAACTTACGAGAAGACGTTACCTTTAAATTAGGTAACTCCATTTGGTTTGAACCAAACGGTTTCTTGAAGTTTCTTATGATTAATGTAAGGCTTCTAGGTAGAATAGAGAAATTTTTACAGCTTATTTGGGGAGATTTTAGACGGGACAAGGGGCTGGTAGGTGTGAGTAATTGGTTAGAGGTGAGGGATTTTTTTAAGGGAGATGAGGGGCTCTTAAAGAAAGTGTGAAAATATTGCTTTATTATATAATGACTTCCGGTTTCTAGAGAAAAAAACTTAGTAATGTCAGATATAAGATGAATATAGGTTTAAATACAATTATCCAATAAGAATTGGACTGGTTTTGGATATTATTTTAATCTTTATAATCATATTTATTAAAATCATTTATTAATGAGGTAAACACTGCATCATTATTGTGTCGTAAATAATTTATTTTATATAAAGTCTAAAAACTATTAAAAAAATTCCATAATTTAGGATAATGTTTTATATTTCTAATGAATATTTATACTATAAAATAACAATTATATAACACCACATTAATTTTTTTTTGTAAAACAATACATGTTTATGATATTTTTATTTTTTTACTTTAAATAAAAAGTTATTAATATCGTTATCTTACCCAAGTTGATTTGAAAGGCCAAAAGTATCACCCAAGGATTGTCTTGGAAGGCCATTAATCAACCAATAAGGTTATTACAAGTGTTAATATATTTTTATATTATTATAATGTTATTTTTACATTGAAGTACCCTATTTATCTTTAACCGTAGTTAAAAAACGTCAAAAGTTATTATTCACCAAAAAAATAATTTCATTTTATTGAACCAAATATTACATAAAAATAACAAACATGTATGTTGGATTTTAGAAATTTAGTTCATAGATGTTTTAAACTTTCATTTAAATTAAAAAGAGATCTTTTTTACTACAATCCCGAAGTTTCACTATTAATAAAAAATTGATGTTTTTCAGAGTAATACCAATAATAAGCAGAAGCTATATTGGATATTATGAATTAAAAAATGATGTCTATCTTACCAAATTAATACATATAAGTTTAATTAATTAAATTATAATTAATTTCTGTTTTCAAAAAAAATTGTTTTTATTAAATAATAACTACCGAAAGATTGACACTTTTTTATGTCCAAATTCAAAGTGAAATTACTTCAAATGACCAATATTGGATTGAAAGGTAAAAATATAATCTAACTACACTTTAAAACCACTTAAAAGAAATATCTATCTATATATATAAATTATATTAAAATGAATTTTTAATTAAAATATAGTATTTTTCACTATTCATTATAAAATGAATTTTATCAGAATAATACCAAAAATTTACCCAAAGTAAGTTTTTATGTCCTGAATAAAGACAAAAATTATTTTTTTCAAAAAGAACATAAAAATGTGACTTAAACTATATTTTAAGGGGTTTTACCATCAAAATGAAGTAAATTGACCTTTTACTGAATATTAGAGTATTTATTCTTAAAATTGAATTCTTTCTTATTTTAAGCCTATAAAATTTATTGGGTTAATGTAATATCTTTTAACAAACATGTATATTAATATTGAAGTTAGTTATAACCATTCTCACCAATACAACAGATAGGAGTTTACTACCATTTAAAATAATATTATATTATTATTTTTCGGTATTACTCTACATTGTGTGCAACATAAGATTTCAATGAAAGATGTTGTTGCGTATCAGGTATTCCATCGAACATAGCAACCCCTTTAAAATCAAATAAATATTTATTTCCCAAATTTTAATAAATACAAAAATATAATATTCTTTATTTACCTGGGATGTTACGCTACCTCTTAGAAAAGTATCATCAAGGATATGAGAATCGAGGGGTGTGTTCTCTTAAACGAGTTAAATTGGATATTTCGAGCATGTATAATAGAATGGTATTATAGTTATAACATAGCTTAAGAATATGAGCCTTTTTTTACTAAATCATGATAATCTTTTTAAATGGGAAATTGAAATATATATGTTTAGAGATAAATATACTTATTTTGTTTTTTATTCATCGGTTTTTTGGGTGTTCTGCTAGGTATTGTTATACTCACCATTTAATGAGATTTTCCCTAATGTTTACATTCTTATGAAGGTAATCAAAATTTTTAAAGAGTCTGTGAAATAAGATAACCATAAGGGGATTAGTGATATAAAAAAGACAGAGGTGCGTTCTATAATCATTTGGAAAACAGACCCCATTATTACATTCTTGATTGTATTATTTTTAGAATATTCATGGTAGCATCATATTTTCCATTTTTTATATTCCATTAGATCATGTTGTACTTTATTTTTGTGATTTATATGTATGAAGAAAATCTTGATTATTAGTTTTTAAATTTCACTATTTTTTGAGATAGGATTTGTGTGAGTGTGTGTGGGTACAATGGATAAGGAATCCAATGATAATGATATGCTTACATAGCTCTATTCTCCATCCCTAGGCCTCTTGGAGGTGGGCATGGGGAGTCAAGGAATGAGACACATTATGATGGGTCATGATTGAGTGGTATCATAGGCAGTCAGATCTACCTTTTTGCCGTATTTTATGTTATTGTATTAGTTAAATTTTTTTTTTTGAGTTCTAAAATTATTATAGGTACTCCAATGTCGGTGCGCTAATCAAAATTTCCATACACCAAGGCTATAATCTCCTTCCATTCTAATCAATACTCGAGAACACTACTTTTAAGGAAAATAATGGTACACACATGATATTAAATTGTGTTCATGGTTTTTGTTTCCTTCTTGAGTCATATCTCAAGATATACTCATTTTAAATTATACATAATTTTTTCTTCTAGGATGCCTCTGTGACATATGATTGCTTGGATTTAGCATCAAGGTTGTGAAGATGATCCCATAGATGATGATACAATTATATATATGGAACAGTTCTAGAAAGGATACCTCTTGGTGGTGATCTATCTATAACACTCATTATTGAGATGGAATTGGAACTTTTTGTACTAATAGGTGATGTGTGTATTTTAATTACACATCATGAGTTGGAGTACACTATCATATCAGAAGGTCGTCATGGAAATGAGACTTCTCCAAGGTTCATATAGACAATGGTGGGGGTTAGTGACCCATCTTTTTGATGAGTCGGCTATATCATGGTCAAATATTGAGCACCTATTCCGATATTAGTTATATCCAATGACACTCAGGGAAGTGATATCCAAGAAATTATAGAGATACCTCAAGGAAACACATCATTTTCTTTGTATTTAGAAACATTTACCAACCTCTGTATGTACTCCATTGATATTGTTGGTTACCATTTCATCTGGGATTAAACCTTCAAGCTTGGAAATTGAATGGAAATCTATTATAGTTTTATCCATTTGTGAATTGCTACTTATTCTGGGGTAACATAGAGATAATTAATAGTTAATATTTTATTTAAAGAGTAGAAGAACCTAGTTGTTTCTCATAGTTGGAATGAAAAAAAAGATTCATCAAAAGCATTAATCCTACATTAGTCTGAGGGACCATGGTGTGTGATTTGTTTCAAGGGGAGGTCCTAGGATAAAAGATCTATGATTCGGTTGCAGGACATCAAGAGAAAGTATTTTTATAGGAAATGTGTTTTAGATTGGGAATCCCTAGTTTTGTTCTCTAAAAATGATGATGAGTATTTATATTTATGTGGGGACTAGTAGTTTTTTAAACAAGCGATTGTGAAGAACGTGTATCCAATATGGAGGATCGAAGACCACTTGGATCAGTTGAGAAGGATGTGATGGTTTTGAAAGAATAACCTATTATTAGGATATCATTAGTTGTGAGTATGGTATGATGTTACATTGAAGACAAAATTAAGATATCACTATGATCAGTTTTAGTTCATGGTGATTCCCATTGAAATGATGAAATCCCTAGCAGTTTTCAAGGGACACAAGTACCATATTTTTCATTATTTTTTAGACTATCTCATGGTAGTATTCATTGAAAATGTCTTTGTGTGTACGTTGTCATGGGAGGATCATTTGAGACACCTGAGGATGGTTCTAGACATACTATAAGAGCACTTTACATAAAAGAATCTCATGAAGTACCTATTATATATCATGAACGTCCACTTCTTGGGACAAATTACATTAGAATATGGAGTTGGAGTGGACCCAACCATAGTTGAGGAAGTGTTATTCCTGGGACCACAAAAGTGCATGGTGGAGCAATGAAGTTAACTTAGGTTTTATGTATATTACCATAGATCATATGTCATTTATCCAGGATATCATCAATCATAAATGTTTTACCCGAACGAGGTAGCCTTTCATGTAGAAAGAATGTTTCCCTCAAGATGATGACTATTTTAGTAGAGATGGATGTGGTCTCCCATCTTGCCATATCCAAATGATGGATCCAAGTATGTAGTGTCCTATGATTCATTAGAAATTGGGAATTTTATTTTTCTGATGTGGCCAATGGAATTGATTTCCCATGGTCCACATTAGTTGAGACAACATGAGTAGAACAACATGACCCGTTATCTTGATATAACAATATTATTCTTTGGATTAAATATGTGGAGACACTACATGATGAGGTATTGTTTCATCATCTATTCAGATAAACAGATACTCATGTATATCTTCTCTTAAGAAGGATAATAACTCGAGATAGATGTGATGGATATAGTTTTTCCATGATTATAAATTCATGTTTTTCTATACTTTAGAGAATGGGAACGTGGTACAAGATACTCTCAACCTTATATTTTTATTCAAAGTTTTATAATGAGTCATTGGATTAATTAGCCTCTATAATTACCCAAAATTTTATAAATGAAAATTTATATCGATCTAATTTAATATCATATTATGTAAAATGGTTGAGTAGAAAATATGAACTTCATTTGTTTTATGTTTTTGTATTTTAAAATACCATTAAGAATAGTTACCCTTACTAATATAACCATTGAACATAGATCACATTAAAAGTATAAATATTAGTCTTTAAAAAATCCAATTTGCATAGAGAAATGGAGTGATGGCCTTATCCAGTAGAATTTCTCAATATGAAAGCCATTTTTCAGAGCTCAAAAAGGAGGTAGAGTCCCTTGGATACACTCTAGACCAAGGACATGTTGAGCTTCAAAATGTTAAGCTTGAACGGAACCGCATATGGGAGAAGTGGAAGTTAATAGAGATTACCACCAGAGCGATGTTGTTAAATTCATCCCAAGAATGATTCACCAATGGACACCTTACCCTTATGTCTTATGCGGGTGTTATAAGATTTTATGTAACAAGACCCTAACATTATGATTATGTGAATTATTTTCTTCTATGGAATATATATTCATTTTTATTATTGTTACATTGTAAATGAGTTTTAAATAATATATAATGTTTTAGATTATATTCAATTAAGAAATATATTTTGATGAATTAATGGATTTTTTATTAAATATTACAGTAATAAAATATTAATAATAAATTAATTTTTTAAAATATTAATGATCATATTATTTTTTATGAATACAATTGAAACTTTTATTAAGGGTTGAATGCTATTTTTCTCAAAACCATTGAATTTCTATAAATATCAGTTTTTATTTAAAAATTCAAAATTCCCATATTAATAAAATTATATTGATAAAAAAATAACCTTTTAGGATTCTAGTAAACATAATTATCTAATGGTGAAATTTTCATAATTTTCTAAGACAATAAATTTTTTTGGTAAAAATTAAAAATAGTTTAAATATATAATTTGTTTTATAAGATTATAATGTCTTTATGGTTATGTAAAAAGTAATATAAAAAATTTTTTTTGGAAAATATATGATTTTTATTTAAAATAATGTGATTTTAGATTTTTTTGATTAATTTTATGGTTCCTTAATGGACCCTCTAACACGTATAAAATATTTTAACTATTTAAAATGACATCCGTGAGGTTGTGACTCACATCAACAAAATAATTCATAATATTTTAATAAGTTTGGCCATTTTTCATATAAAATAATTTTTTCCACTCCCCTTTTGAAAAAACCATGCGCAAAAACCATGGGTTGTATTGTAGTTTTGATTAGTTTAATGTGTACTATCCAAAAGATAAATAATTGCAAATTCCAACTCCTTTCCTACATAAACACATTCATCCTCCCATTCCTTATCTCTCAAAGCCTTTATATCTGGACCAAACCCTTCCCTCCGCTATCTAGATTACTCCCAAGGTGACCCATGATGCCTTGAAGTCACTCTCAAGCCTATTTCATGCCTCTAGGATCACACGTCCAAGTTATGGATTTATTCCTTTCTCATTTTTATCAAACATACATTATGTTGTTATTCCATTTTAATCAATTTAAAATGTCGAGGTATTATTTTTAACCTCACCCATAATTCCCTTCATATGTTTGATTTATGATATACCTCCTTCTCTATCATTAATTCCTCCAATGTACACCTGTTACCATGTTGAAATTCAATAAGAATGTTTTCCCTTCTCATTTACATTCCAGATATTGTATTATATTATGCATCTAAATTATTTTAAATATGGTGGTATATTATGTTACACAACTGTCACATCAATGACATATTTTAAAGGTAAATTTCATTTATTTTCCATTCATGCTTTGTTTTGGGGGGTTCCCAATCTTTTATGGAGGAATGGGTGAGTTTTCATGAATTGGGCCAAACCGTGAGCCCAATTCCATATTTAAAAACCAATTTTGTTTCTCTTATAACTTTTACATTTGATAATATCTTTCACCCATTCAACTTCATAAACAACCTCCCCTGGCCTATTAACACTACAATTGAAATTTTGACTCTTTAGGAATCCATAATAATGGTGTAATTGGGTTTTCATTTAAGGAATTGGGCCAACCCGAAGGCCCATTTCTTGTTTTAAAAAAAAATATTTCATATCTCCTTCAATATTAATGATATTTTTGTGATTATAAGTGGAGCCCAAGCCCACTGAACCCAACCATGCAACCATTCCATTACCCCACTCTTTGGGGCTCCTGGAAATCTCTAAGTTCGGCATATATTCATAGGGTTCTCAAAACGCCCAGATTTGAAGAGTTAAGTTCATTATTTCATAAGTCAATCAATTTTTAGTCTTTTTCCCCCATTAAAATTCTTAAATTATCTCCTTATCCTTGTTCGAACTTCCCTTGAAGGTTTGAGTATTTTTAAAATCAGCTACTGGTATTTTTGGGGGCGATTTCTACAAGATATTTTAAGTTAGTTGTTCTCCTTCTTTCTTCATTCAATTGGTTTAGGGTTACATTCAATGTACTTAGGGTTTCTTCCCTTATCATTGAGGTTCATAATTTCCAGAAAGTAGGGTTTAAAAATTAGGGTTTTATCTTGTGTTTCATGGTCTGAAATTCTGGTTTTAGGTCTGGTTTACCTTCCTTGAGGTGCGGCGGTGGTGCGTTTGAGTTTTCGCACAAAGGATTCAAGGGTTTCCTTGGGTTTGGTAGGTGATTCCATTGTGTATTAAATCGTTGTGAATTGGATCCTGTTTTTATGGTTTTTTAATGCTTATTTAATTTTATTATTGCTGAAAAAATAGTTTTAGTGGTGTTTATATTAAAAATGAATCCTAAATGCCAATTTCATGTGAAATTGGGGGTTTCTTCATAGAAATGATTTATTAGATTAATTGGGGATAGCCTATAAGTAATTATTTTATTTTATTTAACTATAATAGAGATAAAAATTCTGTTTTTAATGATTATACCTTGTGTTTGTTGCTGAAAATCTGGTATTAATGGTGTTTGTGAACCACATGAAATTCTAAGAGATTTTTGTGTAAAAATGAAGATTTAGCAATGATGTCGTTTCTTGAACCATATGGGGCTGCCATAAAAATGATTTTGTGTTTTCACTGAAATGTAGTAGGCTGCCCTTTCTGTTTTGGAAACTTAAAAATGTGCACATAGTATGCAGGTGAGGTTTATAAGGAGTTTTGTGTCCGAAACACTAAGGGATTTTGAGGAATTGTTTTATGAAAAATCAAAGTATTTTGTTGCATGTTTTAAGTGGTATAAAATGTGATAGCTACTGTATTGGTTTTGTTTGAAGAGTAATGGTGTTTTATAGGAAAATTTATTTATGTTTCATGCTGAAATTGATTGAGCACAAAAGGGGAACCCGGGTACCTAGGTGGGGCGGATTTGTACTAGTACGGCTAGTGGACCGGATGGGTTTTCTCCCTGTTTCACTTAGCATTTGGATAACGACAACTCTAATTAAACTATGTGGCTGATTATTGGGGAACACTAGTTTATGGGTATGTTCTCTACTAGTGGCTCGTGCATGAGAATGGATTTTTCTATGGTTACTTTACACCGAGGTACGAGGTAAATAGGGTCCAAGACAACCTAGTGCCTAGTGGTGTTCCCAATATTGTTGCTCATTGGATTGGTAGTATCTACCCATGTATTAGGCTGTGTTTGGAAGTAAATTATAGCATCTAAAATTTCTATTTTAATGTGTTAATATTCTGAAAATTTTGTACTGAAAACTGTTTTCAATTGGAGGTTTCATTTCTTGAAATTTTAACAATACTTTTCCTTGCGTTTGAAAATTGCTTTCTATTTCACATTGTATTTATTACTCCTTAGAATAATTGGGTGGAATATTATTGGGCTTAGGCTCACACCCTAGATACACCCCTTGGGTGTATGTAGACTTGGTTATGTTTGATTCAGGTAAAGGAAAGGCTATGGGTGATGGCAGTTCAGGGTGTTAGTTCCCATCCTTGGTGCAGAGTTGTAGAGACAGCTTGGGGGTGATGACCCCTAGTCATGTGGAGTCCTTGGGTCTGTCTTGATGCTATAATTTTTTTTATTTGTACCACTTGAATTGTCTTTAAACCAATGTGTTCAGTTCTGGTTTTTATTTAAGTCTGTTTTGGCTCAAAAATTTCAGATTTATATTATGGATTGTTTTTAATGTTTTATGCTTTCATACTTGGGTAAATCATCCCCAAACCTATATTAATGATACCCGAGCACTTGTGCTAGCCCGTGGGGATAGGGAATGCCCTTCGGGACATGTCACGGGCTAGGTTTGGTGCCGGTTTTGGCGGAAACTAGATTCGGTTCGTGATAAAATGTTATCAGAGGAGGTTCGCTCTTTGGGTCATGTTATTTGGGGAAGAGTCAGGATAGTCTGGAGCTAGGATTGTCGGGACTTGACATTTTAGTCATGGGTAGTGTGCCTAGCTAGCACACCTCATGAAGGGATTCAATTCACCAGGGGAATTATGGATTTATCTGAGTCCTTTGGTTTTCTTGGTTTAATGATGACTATGAGAAATGAAAAGAGAGTTGGGCGAATAATCTCAGTGAGCTCGTAGGGACTGGAAATCCATGTGGATCTGTGGATATTTCCCTAGAATACTCTCTGTGATGGAGAAGTGATTGAAATATGGATGCCAACCATATGTCCAAGTCACCCACTGAAACTAGTTTCCTCTCACATTTTCTTGTGTCTCTTTGTTTTGGAATCTTGGAAACATGGTTTCTTATATCAAAAAAATGACTTCACTTCAAGGAGTGTGAATTTTTGTGAATTTATTTTCTAGTAAAGTGAAAATAGTTTTTTTTAAGTCCATAAATGAAATTTCAGAATTATTTTGAAAGGATAAATTATGTGTTTACACCTCTATTGAAATTATGAACTATGTTAATTGGGGTTTTGAAAATATGTTTCTAGTGGAATTTTTTTTTAACCGTGGAAGAGTGATTTGGATTGAATTAAGTGGTATAAAATTTTTGTGTGGGGGTTGAAGATTGATTTTGGGTTTTGTGACTACTGAATATTTGAAAAACAATTATGAACTTTTAGAACCTTGTCTTTAAATGATAAGAGTTGGGTTCTTAATTAAATGGAGATTTATGAAATGGTGTTTTTCATGAAATTAGAAGTGTTTTGAAATGGGTTGAAATGTTTTGAAACGATTGTGAAAGGAATGAATATGTGCTTTTATTGAATTATGTATTCTTTTCTAAATTGGTTTGTGAGATGAAAACTTGGGTTTTGATATTATGGTTATTGTTTTTGAGAAAGGGAAAGTGTGGTTAAAAGTTTGGATTTTAAAAAAGAGGAAAGGTTTGATTTTTGGTAATTGGTGCTCTCAAGGGTGACCACATGCATATGTTTATTTAGGAATATGGATGGATATGAGGTGGGTTCCCAGTGTGTCATGTAAACATGCATGTTTTAGGCTCATGAGATACCATTGGTAAATGCGCAACCCACCAACATTGTTTTTTTAAATAATGTTTTTGAAGGAAAGTGTTGTGTTTTGATAATGTATGGTTGGGAGGTATGGATTATGTGTTTTCGGGATTATTATAGTGGGATGTTTCGAGTTCAATAACCCCTCTTGTTTGAACGATGTTTTGGGTTGGTTTTTCATTGATAAGTTGGAATGAAGTGTTGGTCTGTGGTCTCTTTTGAAGAAAAGTTTGGGAGGCCAATGTGTCGGCTCCCCTCATGTGTTCGGTTCAGGTTTGTGGTATGATGTGACCAGATGACCAGATCGGTTGGGTCCTTGTGTTTTCTTGTAGGAAAGGGTACTCCCCCATAATGTGTTAATGTATGATTCATGTTTTTCCTATGGTGATTCACCGTTGGATGATCCTCCATTTGATCAACATAAGGACTTTATTCTTGAGGTTTGGATATTGAGTTTACCCCTCTTCTTTTTTAATTATGTGGATCCCCATGTAGTGGGAGAGTGGTTGTGGGAGGTTGAAATAGTCCTTAGTTTCTTATGTTTCCTATGTTGTCGAAGGTCAATGAAGTTCAGGGTTGTCAGTGTTGAATGATGTCTTAAAGGTCCTCTGGGTTTTTCGTCAGTCTCATTGAAGCAAGAGTTCATGTTAGGCCACCAGTGTGCAAGATCTGGCCAAGGGTGGCTATTATGGAAACTTTCTAGAATCATGTGTTGTTTGGGACTCAGTACAAGGTCCCTCTCTTTGTGTTTTCTTTTATCCACAATGGTCATGTTCGGTGACGCCTTGTGATGTCATGTGTTCATTTGACTATAAGGGTGAAGATTGTGAAATCTTATGAGAGTCACTATTTTTTTGGATGTGTGTCTCCCTATAGGAAATTCTAAATCATCTATTCTAGAGAAATGTGTTTCTATATGTCCTTTCATTCCGCTGTTTAGCATCCGAAGAAAAAAAGGGGTGATGTGTGTGCATCCTCTATGTTCTTGTTTTGGTAAAATGATAGGTTAGGGAAAAGCAGGTTTGAAGTGTGTCATGTCTCAATGAGACCATCTCAGATTATAGTATAATTGTTTTTGGAACTAGAAGAATATGTTTAATTTAGGGGTTTCGAAATCCTAACTGTGAGGCCGAAGATGCTTCAATCCATTGAGCTCCATCCATAGGCCCCGGAGAGAAGCTGGCGCGTAGTTAGGGGAAATCCTAGAGTCGTTCAATCTTTTGGTCAAGGTCATATCCTCAATATGAAAGATAGGAATAGTTTAAACCTCTGGTGTCATCTTCTTGTTCCAATTTCTCACATTTGTTGGAAATAGGTGTGAGTACCTTGTTCCCATGTCATACCCTGAGTTGATTTTTTTCCCTGTTGGGTTCCCTTGTGTTTTTTGAGAAAAGTTCAAAATTTGGGTTAGGCAGGTTGAAGTGCATAGTTTTTGCGCGGTTAGCAGTAACCGTGTGCCAACCCAGGGGACCGTGTGGTAAGATACAGTAGCTACCCCATGTTCTCCATATTTCCATGATCCTTGGCCAAGGAAACTGTGTGAATTTTCCTCTTTGGACAGAATGATCCGCACAGTTAACTCACAGTTTCCCAAACCGTGTGAACCAACCGTGCAGCCTTGCCAGCTCCTTAAAATTCTGTTGTTTTTTGTTTTTATCACATACTAGTTAGTTAATGTGGTTGGGTTTTGTTTTGGGTATACCTACAATGGGTATCATGTATGTTTTATTGGATGAATTCTGATATTAATCTACCCCTAATGCTGGGAAGTCTGTTCGAGGCCCCTGTTAGTGTCTTGATTTTGTCTTAATGAAAGTTGTGTTCGTTATTATGGTGGGGAGACCCGTCATGGTTATCATGTATGTTCTCTTGGAAAGGGAATAATTTTAGTTTAACCCTTGTGATGGGGAGACCATTCGTTCCTTCCCCAATTATTATCCTTATTCTGTCTTAGAAATTGAGTTGTCCCTGGTGGTGGGATGTCCATATTGGGTCACCCCGTACTAGTGACTCAGTTTTCTCCTTTGTGTATTCTAGATAGGAGTTAGTATAGTTCAAGTCTATATATACACAAATTTTTTACATGGGTAAATTTGGGGTTGGAGAACACCCAATGGTTTTGTTTACATAATGTTGTGGTAGCGTTATTCGAGTTCGTTGTTCATTTCAAGTGGATTGTTTGAGCGTCATCTTGTACTGTTTGAGGTGTTTTGTTTTGGGATGTGTTTTGAATGTGTTTCATAATTTTATGTCAGTGGGTTACTTTTTGGTTGGTCATAGTATTCTCTTCCTTTATTTGATCTACCGGAGATGTTCTTCCTTTTGGAAGCGGGTGAAAACGTGGCAAGGAGGTCTGTCTTGGTCTATCGTTTGGGCTTTGCTTTTGCATCTGGTGTTGTTGTGGCATTCCAGGGGTGGAATGCTTTATGGTGGAGATAATTGTCACATCCATGACTTAATTTAAAGGTAAATTTCATTTATTTTCCATTTATTCTTTGTTTGGGGGGTTCCCAATCTTTTATGGAGGAATGGGTGAGTTTTCATGAATTTGTCCAAACTGTGAGCCCAATTCCAGATTTAAAAACCAATTTTGTTTCTTTTATAACCTTTTCATTTTTTAATATTTTTCACCCATTAAACTTCCTAAATGACCTACCCTGGCCTATTAACACCAAAATTTTAATTTGGACCCTTTAGGAATCCATAATAATGGTGTAATTGGGTTTTCATTTAAGGAATTGGGCCAGCCTGAAGGCCCATTTCTTGTTTTAAAACAATAAATTGTTTATTTCATTTCTTCTTCAATATTATTGATATTTCGGTGATTCGAAATGGATCCCAATACCACTGAAACCAACCAAGATACCATTCCCCTACCCCACTCTTTGGAGCTCTTGGAAATTTCGTATTTGGGCAGATATTCATAGGGTTCTCAAAACGTCCAGATTTGAAGAGGAAATTTCATTCCTTCATAAGTCTCTCAATTTTTTGTCTTTTTCCCCCATTAAAATTCCTAAATGATCTCCTTATCCTTGTTCGAACCTCCCTTGAAGGTTTGAGTATTTTTAAAATCAGCTACTAGTATTTTTGGGGGCGATTTCTACAAGATAGTTTAAGTAAGTTGTTCTCCTTCTTTCTTCTTTCAATTGGTTTAGGGTTACATTCAATGTAATTAGGGTTTCTTCCCTTATCATTGAGGTTCCTAATGTCCATAAAGTAGGGTTTAAAAATTAGGGTTTTATCTTGTGTTTCATTGTCTGAAATTATGGTTTTAGGTCTGGTTTACCTTCCTTGAGGTGCGGCGGTGGTGCGTTTGTGTTTTCGCACAAAGGATTCAACGGTTTCCTTGGTTTTGGTAGGTCATTCCATTGTGTATGAAATCTTTGTGAATTGGATCCTGTTTTTATGGTATTTTAATGCTTATTTAATTTTATTTTTTCTGAAAAAAATAGTTTTAGTGGTGTGTGTATTTAAAATGAATCCTAAATGCCAATTTCATGTGAAATTGGGGGTTTCTTCATAGAAATGTTTTATTAGTTTAATTGGGGATATCCTATAAGTAATTATTTGATTTTATTTAACTATTATAGTGATAAAAATACAGTTTTTAATGATTATACCTTGTGTTTTTTGCTGCAAAATCTAGTTTTAATGGTGTTTGTGAACCACATGAAATTCAAAGAGTTGTTTTGTGTAAAAATCGAGATTTTGCAATGATGTCCTTTCTTGAACCATATGGGGCTACCCTAAAAATGATTTTGTGCTTTAACTGAAATGTAGTAGGATTCCCTTTCTGTTTTGGAAACTTAAAAATGTGCACATAGTATTCAAGTGAGGTTTATAAGGAGTTTTCTGTCTAAAACACTACGGGATTTTGAGGAATTGTTTTATGAAAAATCTAAGTGTTTTGTTGCGTGTTTTAAGTGGTATAAAAAGTGATATATACTGTATTGGTTGTGTTTGATGAGTAGTGGTGTTTTATATGAAAATTTAATTATGTTTCTTGCTGAAATTTATTGAGCACAAAAGGGGAAGCCTAGGTACCTAGGTGGGGCGGATTTGTACTAGTACAGCTAGTGGACCGGATGGGTTTTTCCCTGTTTCACTTAGCATTTGGATAACGAAAACTCTAATTAAACTACGTGGATGATTATTGGGGACAACTAGGTTATGGTTATGTTCCCTACTAGTGGCTCGTGCACGAGAAATGATTTTTCTATGGTTACTTTACACCGAGGTACGAGGTACATAGGGCCCAAGACAACCTAGTGGCTAGGGGTGTTCCCAATTTTGTTGCTCATTGGATTGGTAGTATTAACCCATGTATTAGGTTGTATTTGGAAGTAAATTACATTATCAAAAATTTCTATTTTAATGTGTAAATATTCTGAAAATTTTGGATTGAAAACTATTTTCAATTGAAGGTTTCATTTCATGAAATTTTAACATAACTTTTCCTTGCGTTTGAAAACTGCTTGCTTTTTCACATTGTATTTCTTACTCCTTGGAATCATTGGGTGGTATCCTATTGGGCTTAGGATCACACCCGACTTACACCCCTTGGGTGTAATTAGACTTGGTTATGTTTGATTCAGGTAAAGGGAAGGCTAAGGGTGATGGCAGTTTAGGGTGTTAGTTCCCATCCTTAGTGCGGAGTTGTGGAGACAGCTTGGGGGCGATGACCCCTAGTCATGTGGAGTCCTTGGGGCTGTATTGATGCTATAATTTTTTTTATTTGGGCCAATTGTATTATCTTTAAACCAATTTATTCTGTTCTAGTTTTTACCTAAGTCTTGTTTGGCTCAAAAATTTCATATTTATATTATGCATTGTTTTTAATGTTTTCTGCTTTCATACTTAGGTAAATCATTCCCAAACCTAAATTAATGATACTCGGGCACTTGTTCTAGCCCGTGGGGATAGGTAATGCCCTTCGGGTCATGTCACAGGCTGGGTTTGGTGCCGGTTTTGGTGGTGACCAGATTCGGTTCGTGACAGCAACCCTCATACTATCCATTTCATGTATAAATGGTGAGAGTCCTCTTTCCTTCTTTTCGTCCCATTTTATGATTTCTATTTGACATCGTTATGCTGCCGAAGATACACCAAAATATCCATGCCCAAATTACCGTGTAAGTGAATACCATACCCATTTCTCTATCAAGGGAAATCACCATTATGCACCTCTACATATTGAATGATACATTAATGTATTTATTCCCAAATCCTTCATAGTAGAATAAATTATTATGTTGAATGAATCCATGTTATGTGATCCATTTGGAACACTTACACATGATGTAAAATGTTTATAAAGGGCGTGCCCAGATAGCGATCTAATGCATTGGGTAAGGATTAATTTCATGATACATCAAAAGAAATGTGGGTTTAATCATTAAAATTATAATTAAATGAGGGTATCATATTTTTTAATTCATGTGCAATGAGATTTTACTCATTCACTATGTGCAATGAGCCTTAGCTCATAAAAATTTCATGTTAAATGTTGTTGCCCCATTTCTATGTTATGATAATCATGATATATCATAACATTATGTTTGTATTTATCTTTTTCTCTATTGATATTCCAATTTCCTAACTTGTACAACATTATTCGTGTTATTCCTTGTTTACTACATTACTGAGATTTATAGCTCTCCCTTTTCTTATGCATATACTCAGGTTATCCCATTCAATGTTAGGTACAATTGAATGTTGTTGTAATATCAAATAATTTTTCAATAAAGATGTGTTGTTTTAAGTTCTAAGTTGTAATGGAATGTTCCTAATTTCACAAGACACTATACCTCTTGATCTTCAGAGTTGTCTTATGTGAAATGTTTTGTTATAAATCATGTTTAAGTGTGTAATAAGGATCAAGATTGTTATATTTGGTATCAAAGGATTGGTTTAGTTAATTTTTTTTATTAGGATTTGAGGACCCTAGTGAAATCCATATAGATAAGACTATGAATAATAAAAACATCCATAAATTTTGGTGAGTATAAATTATGTGGTTTATATAGAAAATACATCCCGCTCTAGATACGAAAATGTAGAGGCGGCTCTGGAACAGATGTATCTAAGGGTAAAACCTGAAAACATCGCTTTGATCTAGACTTGAATGGGAAATGTTGAAAGACAACGGTCCTTGATGAAATAATGGTTATAAAACTCCCAAGGGATACTCTTTGGTAAATTCATAAGTGTATTTTGAACCATTATTAATGGAATAAAAAAATCACTTGTGAATTTATGTTGAGTAGTCGAACATTGATAACATCGATTCAAACCTATAAAATCATAAGTTAAGGAAATAAATTCAATCTATAAGTTATCCCTTTTTTAATGTATTCCCCATTATGTGTTACCCCAATATTTGCTTTTATTAAAAATAGTGGCTGGTAATTAGAATACTCAGGACAACAACCAATGTGAAGATCAATGTGATGACTGTTCTAATGAGATTCCAAATACAATGGGAGCGATAATTGCAATCATTATCGTCATAATTTCTCTGTTATCTCATGTACATTATAGAAACATGGGGAAAGAGGATCATTCAACCACCCTCCCATTAAAGAGCAATCCATAATCGAGATTTTCATGAGACAAAGGTCTCATACTTTTCATGGATCATCAGATCCCCCAACCGTCAAACAATGGAACAACTATATTGAGAAGATCTTCTCCATCCATAAATGTTCTGAACAAGAGAATGTGCATATGGCTGCTTATTTTATGGAGGGTGAAGCTGATCAATGTTGTATATTGATCAAAACTATGAAACTTGGGGAAGAGATTGAGTTTTGGGAACAGAAGGATTAAAGAAAAATGGTTTCTAATAAATAATTCTTGTGAACTCTATGACATAAGATGGAAAGGGACGTCCTTTACCTATACAAAAAAAAGAAGAATAATCCATTAGAGCGTACAAGAAAAACTTCACAAGGCTTTCATAATATTCCACCGTCATTGTAATTACCCCAAAATGGAAGGTTGATCACTTTGTTGGTTTGCTAAAACCAAGCATATGGAAATACCTAGAGACATGTTACTTCAATAGCAATGAGGATAATGTTTTATGTGCCCTCAAAGACAAAATGGAGATCAGAGAATCTCACAGGTATCATGTGGATAAAAATTGGAATTTAGATATTAATATATCAGTCCAATGGATAAATCCAATGGTTAAATGAAATTATAGTACACCACTTTCCAAAGGTGTAGAAAAAAGAACCCCAGAAATTTCTTGAAGGGGATGAGGAAATGCTTTCGGTGTTGTAGAGAAGGAAACCTAGACATTAACTTCCAACATGAAAAAACCCACTACTGCAATAGATGATTGGAAAACTCAATATGAACCTAAACTCATTATTAATTGCATCAACTACAAATATTCAGGTCATTTTGCTAACAAGCACACTAATACAATGGTTTTCAGAGGCAACTAACAACTTCTAAGGCATCAAGGGATAGATTTTTCCATCACTAACACTAAATAAAACCTAAATAACGAATTTGTGATAGGTATGCTAGTGATTCATTTAATAATATATAATATAGTTTATTGGTTCTTGTTCTACTCATTATTTTATATCCCTAAAGTTTAGTAGAACAATACCAACACCACCACAATCATGGAATTAAACATGTCAGTGAGAACAAAAAATGTGGAAATCTTTTCATCCTATGAATATAACTCCTCACATGTCACAATTTTTGTTTTTAACATCTAGGAGAACCTTTTCATACTCCCACTTGTGGAATTTGATGCAATTCATGGAATGGATTACATTTACTTATATATAGCCAACATAAATTTTCGTAAGTGGGAAATCACTCTCTACATGGAAAATCGACCCACAATTTAGTTCAACTGTAAGGAAGAGGATGAATCTTTTTTAGCACCATCATCTCATGTGTGGATATTACTACCCCATGAGGAAACATATCATTCTCATATGGTTGAGTCTATGGAATCAACCATCCGTGAAGACTTTCTTATTGTTAGGGAACTTGTTGAAATGTTTCCTGAGGAATTCCCTGGTCATACTCTTAAAATATTTTTTGAATTCTAGATTGACATTATACCAGTGGAGTTTCCCACATCCAAGACTCTATATATAATGAATGTTGTGGAGCTTGAGGATTTAAAGAAACAACTGCTGGAGAATATGGACGAAGTGATTATACACCAAACTACTTCACCATGGCGTGCACCATCCTCTTTGTCGAGAATAAGGATGGTTCAATGCACCTTTTCATTTATTATCGTGAGATCAAAAAAATAATTATAAAGAACAAGTATACTCAACCCCGAATTGATGACATGTTCAATCATATATGTGGATAAAAATTATTCACTAATCTGGATCTGTGGTTAGGATATTACCATGTAAGGGTAATGAAGGATGATATCCCCAAGGTTTCTTTTTTTACAAGGTATGGGCATTATGAATTCATAGTAATGCATTTTGGTATCACTAAATGTACTAAAGTCTTCATGGACAAGAAGAATAGAGTCATTATAGATTACCTAGACTAATTTGATGTAGTTATTATAGATGACATAATGATATAATCTATAACCAAGGAGGAACATGAGGAGCATCTAAGAACTATACTTGAGACTTTGCTAAAGGAGAATCTATATGAAAAGTAATGTAAGTATGTGTTCTGTTTGAAGGAGGTCTCATTATTGGGTCATGTCATAACCAACAATGGGATATCATTAGATCCATCCAAGGAAGCTGAAAAAAGGTGGATGGATGGGGGAAACATCTGTTACAGATATCAGTAGCTTATTGGGGTTAGATATATATTATTTCCGATTTGTGAGAAACTTCTCATGATTGTCAAAACCTCTTACCAAGAAAACTCGAAAGGGTGATTTATTTTCATTGAGTGATGAATGCAAATATATCATTATGGAGTTGAAAAAGAGGCTTATCACTGTGCCCTTTCCCACACAACCCACAATTGGAGAACATTTTTTGGTATTCAGTGATGCTTTAAATAATATCATGGGATCTGTGTTGATGAAAAATGGCAATGTAATTGCCTAAAATTCAATTAAAATGAATTTTGATAAGAAAAACTATCCAACACATGATCTAGAGTTTCATATAGTAATCTTCACTTTGAAAATACTGAAAAATTTCCTTTTTGGTGAGATGTGTGAAATATTAATGGATCACAAAATCCTCAAGTATATATTAACACATAAAGAGTCGAATATGCACCAATGAAGATGGTTAGAGATAATTAAAGACTCTGAATTCTCAATCCATTTCCACCTATAGAAAGTGATGAAGGTGGTGGATGATCTAAGTAGCAAGGACCCAGTGATTCTATCACTAATGATAATTTAAAAGGATTTAATCTTCATATATTTTATGAATATAGACAAGGGAATAATAAAGAGGGGAACATCGTCAATCTCCTCACAATTCATTCTTAATTTGTATGTTTTTTAAATGATAAAGGATGATCAAAATGATGAAGTGGGACTTCAGAAAAAAAGTGAAAACGATTAAAAAATGTATATCATCACAATTCAATTTCAATGAATATGGAATTGTGTGATTTGGGTCAATACAATGTGTTTCATCAAATCAGGGGTTGATGAATGACCTTTTTTATGATGCACATAGTTCAAATTTTTCCATTCACCTAGGAAACACAAAGATGTATCATGATATCCGAGATCATTATTGGTTGAATAACATAAATAAGGATATCACTTAGTATACATCAAAGTGCCCTGTATGTTAGAAAATGAAGGCTGAGAGGTAGAAGTATAAGGGGTGATGAAACCATTACCCATACCAACATTGAAATGGGAGAACATCACCATGGACTTTGATACTGGACATCCGGAGACATTCAAAGGAAAAAAATTAAATATTGGTTTCCATGGATCATTTTATAAATACTGCACACTTCATTTCAATTTGAGATGATTTTTTATTGGTTCAACTGGCCCATATATACATCAGAGATGTGGTAAGGCTTTATGGAGTACCCCTATCGATTGTATCCAATCGAGATCCAAGAATCACCTCTATGTTATGGAAGGGTCTCCAACAGGTTATAAACACTAATATAAACTTCAATACGACATATTGTCCTCAAAATGATAGAAATCTGAGCGGACTATCCAAAAACATGACGAAATGTTTCGAGAATTCTTAATATACATCAATGGAGGGTGGGATAAATATATGAGTCTATTTGAATTATCATACAATAAAAGTCTCTACTAAAGCATGCAAATGGATTTTTATTAAGGCTCTTATGGTAATAGGTGAAAAAACAGCATGTTGGGATGAAGTTGGGGAGAGAAAACTCCTAGTCGTAGAAATGTTCGAGAAATGGTGGATAAATTTAACATCATACAACAACACATTAAAGATGCTTAGAGGGGGTAAAAGAGATATTCTAACAATTTAATGAGACCTAGAGTTTGATTTTGGAGACATGGTATTCCTCCACATATCACCATGGAAGAGAGTTATGAGATTTGGTAAAAAGCGAAAACTTAGTCTAAGTTACATCAGCCCTTTTGAGATCTTTGATCGCATTGGAGCATTGTCCTATCAACTGGAACTCCCACAAAACCTATCTCAAATACATGATGTATTTCATGTATCACTCTTGAAGATGTACATACTTGACCCATCACATGTACTCAATCCATAGGTGGTACCATTGGAGAATGACCTCTCCTATTAAAATAATCTGGTGAAGATCATAGATCATAGGGAAATGTTATACAAAATATGGGAATTACCCTCAATCAAGGTGTTATGAAAAAACCAAATGATTGATGAAGCAATGTCGGAATCAGATGAAATGATGATGCAGTGTTACCCTCAACTGTTTTATTGTGGGAAATGGAAGTTTTGGGGGTGAAATTTCTTTAGGGGGAAGATTGTAATGCCCCAAACTTTTAGTAATGAAAATTACAATTACTATAATATAATGTCTTATTATGTAAAAAGGTTGTATAAATCTAATGAATTCTCTTGGTTTTAAGTTTTATTTTTTTAATTACTGTTATGAATTGTTATCGTTGCTAATATTTTTGTTGAATAGTGATCACGTGATTATTATAAATATTGGGCTTTAACAAATCCAATTTACTCAGACAACGGAAGCGATGGCCTCATCCAGTAGAATTTCTCCATAAGAATCGTATTTTTAGGAGCATAGAATGGATGTAGTGTTACAAGTATTCACTCTTGACCATGTCAAAGCTAAGATTCAACACTTTAATTTTCAACTAAACCACCTATCGGAGAGGATGTAGTTAATAGAGATTACCACCCAAGCGATGTTATGCGAGCCATACCAAGATAATATCACCCTCGCACACCTAACCCTTAGGTCTTATTCAAGTGTTATATGGGGTTATTTAATAAAACCCTAGAAATATGATTGTGTGCATTTTGTATAAAGAATATACATTCATTTTATTATTGTTAATTTGAAAATGGATTTGAAACCACAAATAGTATTTTCAGTTAATATTCAATTAAGAAATATATTTTTGATGAATTAAATAATATTGTAATAAAATATTATTACTAAATTAATTTTTATTAAATATATATTATCTTATAATTTTGTAGGAATACAATTGGAGTTTTCATTAATGTTTGAAAACTATTTTTGTCAAAACAAAAAAAAATCAATAATTGTTGGTTTTTATTTTAAAATTTAAAATTCACATATTTAGTATATTATTTAGATAAAATTAATAACATTTTTTGATTTAGGATGTTGAAATTATTTAATGGTCAATTTTTCATAATTTTCTAAGATAGTCGAATTTTTTGGATAAAATTTAAATAATGTTTAAATAAATAATGAGTTTATGACATCATGATGACCTAATAGTGATTTAATAAAATACTATAATAAATTTTTTTTTTCTAATATATGACTTATATTTAAAATAATGTGATTTTAGGTTTATTTTTATTAAATTTATGCTTCCTTAATGAACCCTACAATACTTACAAAATATTTTTACACTTTTAAATTATTTCCTTTAGAGTGTGACACACCTCCACAAAAGAAAGCCCACTATTTTGATAATTTCATTCACTTTACTTATAAAATAATATTTCCACTATTTTTTTGATAAAAAAATTGAAAAAAAGGGTTGGTTAGTGATTTTGATTTTTTAATGTGTAGTGGCCAAAACCAAAATGAAAACAATTCCCTCTCCTTTCTTATATAAACCCACTCATCCCCCCATTTCTATTTCCTCGTAACATTTATATACCTACCAACCCCTTAACACCTATCTATATATTCCTCCCAAGTCCCCCATGTTCCCTAGAAGCCTTTATCATGCCTTTCACAGGCCAATGGGATCACACTTCCAAGTAATAGATTTATTCCTTTCTCATTTTTGCCGAAATTTCTTTTTGTTTTTATACACTTTATTCAATTAAAAAAGTTGTGGTATGATTTCACACCTCTCCCATAGTGATCTAATTATTTTTCAATGTTGATATATCTCTTTCAACCCCATTAAATCCTCCCATGTACATCTGTAACAAAGTCGAAATTCCGTAAGGAATTTCTCTCTTTCTCCTTTAAATTCATGTAATTATGTTTTATTATGCATCTAAATTCATTTAAATATGTGGGTATATTATGGTATATGACCCTATTAATATCAATTTCATTTATAAATTATGGGATAAATTTTTATCTCTCATCATCCTATTTAACTATTTTTATAGTGCATCGTTATGTTGCAGATGTTACACCAAGATTTCTATGCCCAAATCCTCATGTAAGTGAATATCATACCAAATTCTCTATCAATGGTATTCACCATTATATACATAAAAAGATTTGAAGATACATTAATGTATATATTTCATAGTCATTAATCATAGAATAAACTATGGTATTGAATTACTCCACATTATATGATCAATGTACCACACTTATGCATGAAGTGATTTGTTTATAATGTGTATGTCCTGATAGAGCTCCAATGCATTTGGTAAAGTTTAGTATCATGATTCATCATATGAAATTAAGGTTTAATCAAGATAATCCATGTGTGATTATGATTTAATCATGCAAATTTATGTTCAATTTTAGTTTACTCATTCTAATTTAAATGTAATGAGGGTTTACTCAGGCTAATATCAAGTTAAATATTGTTGTCACATTTCCTATTTATGATAATCTTGCAATGTTATGCCTTCATGTTAATGTTCCGCTTATCCTCCATAGATATTACTATTTACTAAAATGTTCCATATTCATCATGTAATTCCTTTTTTACTCCCATAGAAGGATTTACAGCTCACCCTTTTCTTATGCATGTATTCAGGTTATCCTATACAATGCTTGGGATGGCCAAATGGTGTGGTCATGTAAAACTAGTTTCCAATAATGATGTTGTTTTTTATGATCTATGTTGTTATGTAATGTTTCTAATTTCACAAGACACTAAACCTATCTATTATCATAGTTGTATTAAGTGAATGTTAATCTAATAAATCATTTTTAAGTGTGGAATAAAGAGCATTGTTTTTATAGTCTCGTTACAATTATACATAGTGGATAGAGATTGATAAGCTTAAATTTATTTGATGGTTGTTATCCTCATGCACATTCAACGAGTTAGATTGGAACAAGTTAGGGATAAAAACTATGATACCATAAAAACTCTTATATCCATCGAACATTCACTTGATGGATTTAAATAAGGTTGTGAGCTAGTCATTATTTTGAAGGTCCACGTGATGGTACCTGTAATGTTGCGATAGATGGTTATGAGAGAGTTTCAAATATCTCCTTTAGTGGTGCATCCATATATAGAAAAGATATACCCAGACCTCCATATCTATTTATTGTAGTTATGGATATATAAAGGAGATTTAGAGTTTGTATATTGATTTATTACTTTTTAGTAACTAATGGATGATCACTACGTTACAATGTGTTTAGCTCAACCCCTTGAAGTGACTGAATAAATGTTGGAATGGGAGTTCCAGGTACTTCTAAAGATGTTCACCACATAATTATAGGAGATATGACTCCATCTTGGAGATTGTAGAATAAATATTTATGTCATCCCATTTCATATATATACAGGGGTAGTGTTTAGTTGAAATATCTGGAATCCACTATGTGTATGAGATAGTATGACTCAATGGACTTTAATCGATAATCATTTCATAAAATGAATGTATTTTTATAGACCTGCTATGAAATGGATAGAAGGAGGAATTCGTGACATAGATATTATAGAGAACAATGTCTGACACCCAAACTGATGTCCTAAGAGAGATGATTATTCATTTCATAGAGGAAATGCGACAAGATTTCATGGTGGACTTTGGTCGTAGTTATTAAGATCATATTCCACTCGTGATTCTTTTGTATAATAAAAACAAAAACTGACATTCCATCATCGATATTGAACCATTTTAGGCTTTTTATGGTAGGAAAAGTTGGTCACAACATTATTATCCATCATAAGTCTTATGTAGGTAGACAACATAGCCATTTAGAGTTTGAGGAGGAAGACCATGTGTTCTTATGGCTTTAACCTTGTTCTGGATTAGGGATTTTTTCCAGGAAAACAAGCTATATATGAGAATAATTATCCCTTTATTGATACTATATAGAATTTGTGAGGTGTATTACCATTTATCTCTATCACTAATGTTATAATGTTTAAATTAAGTCTTTCATGTGTCATAGTTGAGGAGGTACATGCCTGGCCCATAAAATGCTGTCAACTATGACGAGATGAACATAAATGATGGATCTACATTTTCTAAGTACTAGTAGATATTTAAGACCATCCTGAGAGGATCCTTTGTAACACCCCAAGATTCCATGGTATTTTTCCCTTCGAATAATGCAATGGCATGCATTGTATGCAACTTCAAGATTCTAACACATCACAACCAATCAAACTAGCCGTTATGAATAGTAATACCTAATTTTTGAAATTTTATAAATTCTATCTCTCAAAATGGACTTCATTTTTGGATTCGGAATATTGAATTTATCCTAGGGTGAAATTTTGGAACTTTTCGGATAAAACTTATATTTTGATTAATAGTGAAAATTACTAAATTTTAATTAAAAACAACTTTTTAAATGAAAATAATTTATAATGATAAATTATATTATTGAGTGGTTTTAAAGTATAATTAGAATATATTTTTACCATTTTATCCAATGGTGTTCATTATAATTAATTCCACTTTGAAATTGGACCTAAACAATTGTCAATCTTTTGATATATATTGTTTCTTAAAAACACGCTATTTGTTGTGACAGCGGAAATTAATTATAAAATTAATTAATGAAACTTATATGTTTATAATTTTTTAAAATAGAAGTTATTTTTGAATTCGGAATATCAATTATAGCTTAGGGTGAAATTTTGGCATTGTTCTAAAAACATCAATTTTTGATGAATAGTGAAACTACTAAGTGGTAGTTTAAAAAACTGAATTTTTCATAAAACATAATTTTACCGCTTCTGTGAATGGAATTTCGAAAATCCGAGAGACACAGTTAATATCAAGAAGTAAATTTTGGTTCAATTAGAAGAAAATAATTTTTGGTGAATAGTAACTTTTTACTTTTATTTACAACGGTTAAAAGTAAATAGGGTAATTAAGGGTAAAAATGATATTAATATCACCCTAACACATGTCCTAATTCTATTGGACAAGTGTATCTCGAATAAAAACAACCTTAGGAATAAAATATTATCATTTATGTCCACTTAAATTAGATTAGGACATTTATTATTATTTAATTCAATGAAGAGTTAAAAAAGTTAAAATCAACGTTTATTTACTAAAACATTTTTAATATAGGTTTATACATAAGATAAATTCGATTATAAATATTCATTAGAAATATAATCAAATTTCCTACATAAATATTTTTTATTTATAATTATTAGACATTAAATATTTTAATATATTTATGACACAATGATGATGCAGTAATTACCATAATAGTGAAAAATTAAAATAATTGATATTATAAATACCAAAATAAATAAAATTTAAGACTTTTAATGAATTAAAATAATTTTATAGGATAATATGACATATTAGGATTGATTTAATTGACTTTTTTTGAAGTAATAATTCTGTTATGAGTTTCAAAAAAATCAACTATTGAATAGTGTCAAAATTGACATAAAAGAGTTTTTAAAACAAATATTATATTATTAATTGATGTTAAATTCCTAAAAATCTAAGGTTCGGCCAAGAGACTTATATAATGATATTTATATCATTAATGGACCACTTGGGGGTATCTTGCATGTATATAGTATGTTTATTAACTATATAATATAAAAATACAAAGTGACGTGGTAAATGTCAATCTAATTAACTAAGAGTTAAAACTAAAAGATAAGGAAAATATAGTATCCCAAACCTGTCTAAATTCTATTGGTTGAATTTTTTTCGACCTATACACACCTTAAACGTTTAATAATAAACTTTTGAGCCATTAAAAACCGAATATGAATTTATTATAAAATAATATTTCTAGCTTTTCCAAAGGTGCCCATCACCCCTCTTATAAAAGGGAACTCCTCCTTATAATTTCTTCACACCTTCAAAGCCTTTTGGTTAGGAAAACCCCTACCCAAATACTCTCTAAGAATCCCTCACTACAACTTAGAGGCCTTATTTTGATCAGAAATCCAACCTAAGGAGCCCTTTTGATCAAATCAAAAGGAAGAACCCGAAGAAGAGGTAATGTTTTCACCACCCCTTTTCAAGTTCCTTTCGTCCTCCACTTCTTCATTCTTTGTTATTACCATTATAAAATAATTAATCCAGTATCTTATATATAGTGTGATGTTATTAAAAATATGGTACAACCATATTCAGTATTCTATCCACCCTTTGAATAACATGTCACCATACGTGCGTACGTATGGCTTACCGTCTCCACGTCGTGGTGTAATTGTTATTCAATATATTATTATTTGGGTGGGTATAATAATGATGTGTAACTCAATTAAATAATAAATATAACAGGATAATTATTCTGTATATATGATATACCATCCAATTATATATTATTTTAATATCAAAAGAATGATATTGTCGCTCGTGCGTACGTACGGACTACCGTCTCCACAAACGCGATGATATTCATTCTCCATCATATCAATTCAAGTATAATTATCATTTGATGATTTAAAAATAATATCATTCTGGATATGAATAATATACAACCTATCCATGACAAACATGGCTTACGTAACAAAACATATAAAAGAAAACGAGTAAGTTAACACCCGAAACGACGATAATTCTAAGATATTATTAACAAAGAAATGTTAAAAGATCATATATGATTTCATATTAATGTATATGATTCATGAATAATTTAATAAAATTTATTTCAACATTATATAGGAGGTTAACCTACCCCCAACCAAGGAAAAGTATAAGGTAAGGGGTTTCTTATCTCACTTTTAATTCCTTGAGAATTCCATTGTTCACCACTTATTTATTAAATGTGGTGTGTGTACT
Source organism: Viscum album (assembly GCA_963277665.1). NCBI lineage: Eukaryota > Viridiplantae > Streptophyta > Magnoliopsida > Santalales > Viscaceae > Viscum > Viscum album. The sequence goes on along the minus strand of OY728137.1, from coordinate 294,945,325 downwards.
GCCCATGTTTGTATTTATTGTGTAATATACTTTAATTACTATATATTTACATCATCATTGTATGATCCCTCTTTCATGGGTGTATGTTTTGTATTTTACCAAATCAACAAGGGAATTTGAAATTTCAATTTCCATTTATTCGGCTTTACGCAAACTTTGTGGATTATTTTACTCCGAAATTATGTGTGGAATAAATATTCATTTGCTTATGTCATAATTTCTGCTCCCCTTTTCTGTGGATATACTTTTGATACACATAATCACTGGTTTGATAATTTCTCAAGTCATCGACATGAATTTGATAAGAGTAATTTTAACTCACTCTCCATTTGTTGAGTTAAACATCCAATTCATTGGTGTTGTTTATATAAGATTATGTGTGAATATCCTTTGATTGATTTACACTGAATATACAATAATATTTAGTTTATTTATATTTGTCACACATAACTATGTCGTTGATTTATCCTTAACCTAAGGATACGGCCTTTATGAGAGATTTCATCTCAATTTACATTCCATTGATACTTCGTTGTTGTTATACACCAAATCACTTTTATGTGGTGTATATAATGTACTTTGACATAGTATATCATGAATTCATTTATTCTCATGATATTAAAATATTTTTATTTCCTCAATTATTTGTATTCAAGTGTATCTCTTTTGGTTAGAAACTCTAACTAAAACACCATTTTTAAATGTTTTAAAGACCTATTCTTCTAAATCTTTCTCATTAATGTCCATGTTTTAAAAAATGGTTTTAAGGATTTATTTATATGGACATTAAATTTTTAAAATTAAAGCCCCTTTTAAATGCTTCAAAGTGGTATGAGACACTTTGATTTAAAAATCTTTTTTTAAATGGCTTCTTGACAAATAGTGTGACTTTTAAATGATTTCAAGAAAAATGGGGATATTTGTCTCAAATAGTTTTGATGATTATTTTCATCTATGTCAACATCCTTCATTATTCTTGATTGAGGTTAATGTGATACAATAAAATCTTCCATATTGTATCAAATGAGTTATGTTTGACTGTGGATGTGCTATTTTTATACCATTCATGGTTTTTAGTTAAAGTATTGACATTTCGTATGCTTGTTTTAATACGAAAGTTTATGTTATGGTTTAACCTGTTCATATGAGGAATGAATTGGACTTAATAAGTGATGGGTGGAGCCCACTATAGCTCCTCGATGCATCAGTAGGTCTCATGAGATAAACTACTGTCTTAGCACAAGGCCTTGAAAAAATCTTATTTGTAGTCTTGGCACGAGGCCTTGGATATGTGGTTATGATAGTCTGGCATTATGCATTCCATCCTTATGAAAGTGGTTATTGATATTTCATGTGATCATTCGACTAGTGGAATATCCATGTGAGTAAGTAAATGGAATTATTTTATTTTATCTTTTCCATTTTATGCTGAAGTTTAAGTTTAAAAGGCTTTCGTTTTAGTTATAAACTGCCTTAAGTGTTTATGCTTATCTATGAAAGCTTCTACTATAATGTTATCCTTACTGAGCATCTGAGCTCACCCCTTTCAATGTTTTATTTTTCCCAGGATTATGAAGAATTAATTTATGAATGACCTGCAGGGATAGTATGAGGGGATATGAAGACAAGATGTTGTAGAAGTTTTTTTACTTTATGATGTAATGTAAAACTTATGAATATATCTAGTGTTTCCAAGACTACTAAACTAATCGGTCTTTCGAGACTTGATCCTTTGTGATCATGCCAATGTTATGTAATAATGCACCGACTCTGGGTATCTAGGGTCGGGGCGTTACAGTTGGTATCAGAGGAAGTTTAGTACAAACCTTGGAAGCTAGATTTAGATTAAATCTTGATTAGAGCACGTACGCCTAAGATGAACATTAAGGATTAGTATAGAAGAACTTCCTAGAATTTTGGTATTGTAGAGATTTTTTGAGTTTTCCGAGCAATACATCCCTTTCTGGATACGAGGAGGTAGAGGTGGCTCTGGCACAAATGTACCTAGGGGTAAAACCCGAAAACAACACTTTGATCTAGAATCGAACGGGAACTGGTGCACGACAACGGGCCTTGCTGCACTCTTGGTTATGACACTCCCGGGGGATATGCTTAGGATAATTTAAATTTTTTTAAAAACCGATTTAAAGTATTATATATATAAGATGAGAGTAAAAGACCTTGGTTAATCCTAATGTGTTTCAAATTGAGAATATGGTGACATGTTAATCTCTAAATGATTGTATGACAACTATTACTCACACAATGATTTCTGGTTTTAGTCAATGGCTGGATTCCAAGGAAGTCATAGTCACTTTGAGAATGATGTACAAGGTGGGAACGGTGGTGGTAATGAGCCAGAAAATGGAATGTTGATAGGCGTAAAAGATATCGTCTTTATGCCAAATCAATTTTCCAAAAATATGATCAACAATATATATATTAACCAATTACCGGACTCAATAAAGAAGAGAATGGTGATGAATGATAAGAGCTCCAGTAGTGGATACCATGGAGAAAGAAATCCTCAATTTCCATCATGTAGGAAATGTGGAATGAGACACCCCGGGTGAATGTCCAATTCTATAGGCAGGGGACCTGGCCATTACCCGAGTGAATGTCCTATTCTATAGGATATTTTCTTGGTCAAAGAAGAAGCTATGTGGAAATAAATGGTTGGATAAATGTTTAAAAATTATTAGGGATCCTTGTTGAAGGGTTTACTTTGGAATAATTTTCTCTTGTATTTGTAACCCTAACGTTTTCCATGTGAGAATGATATTTATGGAAGAATTATCTTTTCTCTTGTGGATATAGTTATAAATAACCATTTGGTTTTATCTGATCATTGGGTTTGAGGCAATTACAAATTATTATAATTTGGGATGAAAATGCAATGTATGAGATAACATTTGTGGTTAAATTATGTTATAGTTATTTTGAGGAATTTATCTCATTTTGGTAATGTTATAAAATACAGTTTTCGAAAAAAAAAAAGACAACACATAGACCGTGTGACAACCCATCGCGTCGGACAAAGCTGTGAGAATCGAACCCACAACCAAAGTGCGATTGGGATTTATCGCCTACCACTGGACTACGTGATTTCCATGGTTAGTGTGACTATTATTTTTAGTTTAACGATTTTATTGATCAATAATAATTTGATTTGGGATCTAATGTCTTATCAAATGAATACCCTTAGTATAGGAAAATGATTTGGTGATTAAGTGATAAATGTTATTTTGGAAGTTGTTCGCTTTGTTGAGAACACTATATGCCAAAGTAAAATAGAGTAGTATGGGATTTCATTTGAGGAGTAATGGTGGATTTTTATCTATGTTTTTATTGTGGATTTATAATGATTTGGGTTATTTATGGAAATGATTAGGTTAATTACTTTTAAGTATGTGACTTTAAGAGTAATTAATGTCATTTGGAGATACAATTTAATGTGGAAGACTATATTCTTAATAAGTTTTGGTTTTCAATATTAGTTTTGATTATATTAAAGGATTTTAAGGACAATTGATTATTGATTGGTATTTATTTAACTTTGGGGTATTGTTAGTTTAATTTTGGAAATTAAGATTAGTGTTTATTTCTCTCAAGGAATATCCTTTTGGGGGATCATTAGATCTTGTACTAAGCTTTTTGGTTTTGATTAATCTCTAAAGACAATGTAAATATATAGTTCATCCTGCATGGATCATGTGATTCTATAGAAGTTTATTCTAGCACTTCCAGTGTGACCAAGTCTTCTTGACTATGCATCGTTTAAAAAAATGAGTTAGTGGTGGAAATTTATTAAATAATTAAACTCTACTTAAAATGTAAGTATATGTATTTATATTCTTAGTCAATATCATAAATAAATTCCTCAACCTTATGTAATGTAACTTAAAACAAAAAAATGTTGTCTGTTTACTTTCCTACTAAGAGACTAATGGATGTTTGTCCCAACACAAGTTTGTGGTTTTCTTATTGTTAACTTTCTCCTATCATGATTTCTATCCCTCTCCATCAGAACATGACACTTAGTTTATCATCCATATCCCTGTTTTCCTACATGGAATTCGAGAATGGGTTATCTTGGTTGACCTTTATACCTCTCTTTCTTTCTTATAAAGTGATAGTTTTATTGACTCTTTTTCTAATGTGGGACTTTCCATTATATTCCCCAGAAAACCCTTAAAAATTTAGAGGACGCAATTTTTTGAAGTAGGGGAGAATGTAATGCCCCAATCTTCCATGGTACATTTCCCTTCGAATAATGCAATGGCGTGCATTGTACGCAACCTCATGATTCTAACACACCACAACCAATCAAACTAGTCGTTATTAATAGTAATACCTAATTTTTTAAATTTTATAAATTCTATCTCTCAAAATGGACTTCATTTTTGGATTCTTAATATCGAATTTATCCTAGGGTGAAATTTTGGAACTTTTCGGATAACACTTATATTTTGATGAATAGTGAAAATTACTAAATTTTAATTAAAAACAACTTTTTAAATCAAAATAATTTATATTGATAAATTATATTATTGAGTGGTTTTAAAGTATAATTAGAATATATTTTTACCATTTTATCCAATGGTGTTCATTATAATTAATTTCACTTTCAAATTGGACCTAAATAATTGTCAATCTTTTGATATATATTGTTTCTTAATAACACGTTATTTGTTGTGACAGCAGGAATTAATTATAAAAATAATTAATGCAACTTATATGTTTATAATTTTTTAAAATAGACATTATTTTTTAATTAGGAATATCAATTATATCTTAGGGTGAAATGTTGGCATTGTTCTAAAAAACTTCAATTTTTGATGAATAGTGAAACTACTAAGTGGTAGTTAAAAAAACTGAATTTTTCATAAAACATAATTTTACCACTTCTGTGAATGGAATTTCGAAAATCCTAGAGACATGGTTTATATAAAGAAGTAAAATGTGGTTCAATGATATGAAAATAATTTTTGGTGAATAGTAATTTTTTACTTTTATTTACCACGGTTAAAAGTAAATAGGGTAATTAATGGTAAAAATGATATTAATATTACCCTAACACATGTCCTAATTAAATTGGACAAGTTTATCTCGACCAAAAACAACCTTAGGATTAAAAAATTTTCATTTAGGTCCACTTAAATTAGATTAGGACATTTATTATTATTTAATTCAAAGAAGAGTTAAAAGAGTTAAACTCAAAGTTTATTTACTAATCCATTTTTAATATAGGGTTATACATAAGATAAATTCGATTGTAAATATTCATTAGAAATATAATAAAATTTCCTACATAATGGTATTTTATTTATAATTTTTAGACATTAAATAAGTTCACATATTTTTGACATAATGATGATGCAGTAATTACCATAATAGTGAAAAATTAAAATAATTGATATTATAAATACCCAATAAATATAATTTAAGACTTTTAATGAATTAAAATAATTTTCTAGGATAATATGACATATGAGGATGGATTTAATTTACTTTTTTTGAAGCAATAATTCTGTTATGAGTTTCACAAAAATCAACTATTGAATAGTGTCAAAATTGACATAAAAGAGTTTTTAAAACAAATATTATATTATTAATTGATATTAAATATTTAAAAATCTAAGGTTCGGCCAAGAGACTTATATAATGATAGGTATATCATTAATTGACCACTTTTGGGTCTCTTGAATGTATATAGTATGTTTATTAACAATATAATATAAAAATACAAAGTGACGTGGTAAATGTCAAACTAATTTACTAAGAGTTAAAACTAAAAGATAAGGTTAATATAGTAACCCAAACCTATCTAAATTCTATTGGATGAATGGTTTTAGACCTATCCCCACCTTAACCTTTTAATAATCAACTTTTGAGCCATTATAAACCGAATATGAATTTATTATAAATTAATATTTCTAGCTTTCCCAAAGGTTCCCCTCACCCCTCTTATAAAAGGGCTCTCATCCTTCTCATTTCTTCACACCTTCAAAGCCTTTTGGTTCGGACAAAACCTACCCAAATACTCTTTCAACTTCCCTCACTACAACCTAGAGGCCTTATTTTGATCAGAAAGCCAACCTATGGATCCCTTTTGATCAAATCAGAAGGAAGAACCCGAAGAAGAGGTAATGTTTTCACCAGCCCTTTTCAAGTTCCTTTATTCTTCCACTTCTTCTTTATTTGTTATTACCATTCTAAAATAATAACTCCAGTATCTTATATATTATTTGATGTTATTAAAAATATGGTACATATATATTTAGTATTCTATCCACCCTTTGAATAACATGTCACCATACGTGCGTACGTATGCCTTACCGTCTCCACGCCGTGGTGTAATTGTTATTCAATATATTATTATTTTGGTGGGTATAATAATTTTGTGTAACTCATTTAAATAATAAATATAACATGATAATTATTCTTTATATATGATAAACCATCCAATTATATATTATTTTAATATCAAAAGAATGATATTGTCGCTCGTGCGTACGTACGGACTACCATCTCCACAAATGTGATGAGATTCATTCTCCATCATATCCATTCAATTATAATTATCATTTGATGATTTAAAAATAATTTCATTATGGATATGAATAAGATACAACCTATCCATGACAAACATGGCTTACGTAACAAAACATATAAAATAAAACGAGTAAGTTAACACCCAAAACGACGATAATTCTAAGATATTATTAACAAAGCAATGTTAAAGGATCATATATGATATCATATTAATGTATATGATTCATGAATAATTTCATAAAAATTATTTCAACATTATACAGGAGTTTAAACTACCCCCAACCAAGGATAAGTACAAGGTAAGGGGTTTCTTATCTCACTTATAATTTCGTGAGAATTCCATTGTTCACCACTTATTTATTACTTGTGGTGTGTGTACTGCCCATGTTTGTATTTATTGTGTAATATAATATAATTCATGTATATTTATATCATCATTGTATGATCCTTCTTTCATGGGTGTATGTTTTTTATGTTACCAAATCAATAAGTGAATTTGAAATTTCAATTTCCATTTATTCGGCTTTACGCGAACTTCGTTGATTATTTTACTCTGAGATTATGTGTGGAGTAAATATTCATTTGCTTATGTCATAATTTCCGCTCCCCTTTTCTGTGGATATACTTTTGATACACATAATCACTCAATTTATAATTTCTCAAGTCATCGATATGAATTTGATAAGAGTAATTTTAACTCACTCTCGATTTATTTAGTTAAACATCCAATTCATTGGTGTTGTTTTTATATGATTATGTGTGAATATACTTTGATTGATTTACACTGAATATCCAATCATATTTACTGTATTTATATTTGTCACACATAACTATGTCGCTTATTTATCCTTAACCTAAGGATATGACCTTTGTGAGAGATTTCATCTCAATTTACATTCCATTGAGACTTCTTTGTTGTTATACACCAAATCACTTTTATGTGGTGTATATAATGTACTTTCACATAGTATATCATGAATTCCTTTATTGTCATGATATTAAAATGTTTTTATTTCCTCAATTATTTGTATTCAAGTGTCTCTCTTTTGGTTAGAAACTCTAACTAAAATACCCTTTTTAAATGTTTGAAAGACTTATTCTTCTAAATCTTTCTCATTAATGTCCATGTTTTAAAAAATGGTTTTAAGGATTTATTTATATGTACATTAAAATTTTAAAATTAAAACTCCTTTTAAAAGTTTCAAAGTTGTATGGGACACTTTGATTCAAAAATCTATTTTTAAATGGATTCTTGACAAATATTGTGACTTTTAAATGATTTCAAGAAAAGGGGGATATTTCTCTCAAATAGTTTTGATGATTATTTTCATCTATGTCAACATCCTTCATTATTATTTATTGAGGTTGAAGTGATACAATAAAATCTTCCATATTGTATCAAATGAGTTATTTTTGACTATGGAAGTGCTTTTTTTATACCATTCATGCTTTGTAGTTAAAGTATTGACATTTCATATGCTAGTTTTAATACGAATGTTTGTGTTATGTTTAAAACTGTTCATATGAGGAATGCATTGGACTTAATAAGTGACGGGTGGAGCCTGCTATAGCTCCTTGATGCATCGGTAGGTCTCATGAGACAAACTAGTGTCTTAGCACAAGGCCTTGGAAAAATCTTATTTGTAGTCTTGGCACGAGGCCTTGGCTATGTGGTTATGATAGTCTGGAATTATGAATTCCATCATTATGAAAGTGGTTATTGATATTTCATGTGATCATTCGAGTAGTAGAATATCCATGTGAGTAATTAAATGGCATTATTTAATTTTATCTTTGACATTTTATGCTGAAGTTCAAGTTTAAAAGGCCTTCGTTTTAGTTATAAACTGCCGTAAGTGTTTATGCTTATCTATGAAAGCTTCTGCTATATTGTTATCCTTACTGAGCATCTGAGCTAACCCCTTTCAATGTTTTATTTTTCCCAGGATTATGAAGAAGTAATTTATGAATGACCTGCATGGATAATATGAGGGGATATGAAGACAAGATGTTGTTGTAGTTTTTTTTAACCTTATGATGTAATGTAAGTCTTATGAATATATCTAGTGTTTCCAAGACTACTAAACTAATCGGTCTTTCGAGACTTGATCCTTTGTGATCATGCCAATGTTATGTAATAATGCATCGACTCTAGGTATCTAGGGTCGGGGCGTTACATCCTTCATGAAATAAAGATTCATATAGTGAGTGTCTAGTGATTATAGATGAATCTTTTTGGGAGAACATGGGATTGGGAAGATCATATTCATACTTAATTCCAATATCTATATCTATAGCCCTTTTTTGGATATCTAAGAGGTAACTAATTAATGTGGGAAGAATTTAGTGAATTGGAATATTTATCTATTATTTTTGGATATTTTATGGAATATTTTTGAAACTATGAATTTAGAAACCATTTGATTCTATTGCCCGGTTTTCCCATAAAATATGATTGAAATGTATTAAATATAATAAATAACATGCATGTGGAGTTATTTAGAAAAATGTGGAATAACATTTAAAAAGGATACCAGATCATAAATATGAGGGTACCATTGAGTTTATAATATGTTTTTTACCCTATATGAAACATAATATTTTTATAAATGGAGCATTGTTATAATGTTATTCACAGTCATGGAATGAATAAAACAATTAGATATGTTATGTTATTTCAATTCATTGATACAATTACCAAGCCTACATTTTAAATAAAGAGTTATGGGAAATTAATAGGTATAAAAAATAAAAACTATAGATCTAAAAAACTAGTGGATGGACATAATGTGAGTTTTTATGGTGGATGATGTTCGGATTAGAGATCTACCTCCAGTATGAGTTGAATTCAAAGGATATCACCAAGGATCATGAAATTTCATTATTACTCATATGCAATCAATCCAAATATAGGTATAATGTTATTTATTTATGTCAATTCCCCTTTTTTGTTTATAATATTAATATAAACCAATTAACCAATATACTGATGCATCGATCATATGTATTATGTGATGGGTTAGAATAATCAATTTTGGGCAGAATATCAACATTATTAATTGTTATCTCATCATTTTTCATTTTAATAGTTATGATTCACGGTCAGTAAGAAGTTTTACCAATGTTATTTACTATTTGATATTATATTTACTTTACCCCATTATTATTTTTCCATTAAAAGTGTTCTTTGTTTTCCATTTGTTCAACATAAAAAAATTAAACATTTTTGTCCCAGTCTTGGAAAAATAGTTCAAAATCCTAGATCCTTCCTTGGTATGACATGATGATGTTGCAGTAATTAAATTGGTGGAATAGATTATTTTTTTGATAACCTATTTCATGATATTTGGAACATAATGAAATAGTATTAAGAGACAAATTTTCTGAACAAATTGAAGGGTCAGATCACATTTTTGGATAATGGAATGACTAGACAAGGCTTGATTCATTATTTATAGGAGAGTTTATTTATGAATATTTGTCTACATGATAAATTAAGGTTGTGTGAAATATATCTGATAATTTTTAACTTTTTTACACTACATGGATTCTAATGTCAATCCGTAAGTCGTGTGGCCACCTACTTATGGAAGTGCGGGTTTTAGAAGTGGATAAGTACCACAGAGCATGTTACACTATCACAAGTAGTTCATCCTCTCCAAGGTGGCAAGGAATTTACCTCGTGGGGTAAAAATATATTGTCTAGATTACATGGGGATGGTCATGTCATGTACTTCCACATAGAATTAAACTATATAGAAAGTACACAAGATATGTTGTGTACTAGTATACTGGAAAAATTACGTTGTAAATAGCATGTTCTGTATCCCCTTAAGAACACACAATTAATGGAAAGTATAAGGAAAATGTTGTGTACCAGTAGATAGGAAGAAGTACATGATCAGTAGTACATTGTGTACTTCATCATGGAAAAGGAAACTAAATGATTACATGGTCATGAAATGGGTTCGAAAGAACAAAAAAAAATTACCCTAATATATTCCATGAACTCTCTTAATGCAAGCATAGACACATAGAAATATATATATCATTAAAATGATTCATTATGGTGCTTTTCACTTATCCATTATTTAATGGTTATTATGAAATCATACAAAACTCCTTGGATAGGGAACACATTAGTAAGACATCATGGATAGTGTTTATGGAATACTTCCATGAGGACTGGTGTGAGATCCTCTGTTCATCATCCTTCCCTATATGGAGTTTTTGGCATCATCGTAAAAAAATATAGGTGGATGTTAATACTATACATAGTAGGTTAACATATATTAAGTTTATAATATTCCACATGGACATATAATTGATCCTTATTGGTGTATTGTATCTATTCATACATTCATTGTGTACATTATATGGTGAAAACAGATAATAACTACCTCTCAAATATTCTTCAGCAATGATATCAGACTCATGGAGTGTGTTCCCATAGATTAGTGCTTCGTAGAACCATCAAGCTATAATCATAGACTGGTATTGTGTTTGTGAAAAAAATCTATATTGTGTGTCTTTGTTGGGTATAATTGACTATTTTTATGAATTTTTTGTAGACATATACATAAGTACGTATGACTATACATATGTTGTTTAACTGTTTTTGGTGTTATAGTGTCCTACATGGTATTGTAATATTCACACATGCATAGGAATTTCATGCATATGTCATGCCTTGTGTAAACAATCAACCTCTTGATAGTAGCCTAAATAGGTCAGGACCAGATAGATCTTAGTGAGACCAGACAGAAAAAGGTGTGTTTGTACCTCATTTTTATATCATTACCCATAATTTAATTCCAGTAGTGTTTGTTTTCAAAATATTCATGGTGGGATTGTATTTAAACATTATTACAATCCATTACGTCATGTCTAACTTTGGTAGTAGGAATAAGATGGATGTATGCATGGTTTTTTCATTTGTTTTTACATTATATAATTATATGACATTTGATATATGAACACGTGTATTATTACATAGGCTATGGCCTCTTATTCTAGAGATCTTCATACTCTGTGCTAGTTGCCAGCCCATGGCCTATTAGTGGCTGGGATTGGAATCACATGTTGGTCCCCATTAGGATAGTTCATGAAACAATTTAATATTTGGATTATTATATATGACACATTCTAGAAAACAAATAACCTAGTAATTATTTATCATTCATTATTCTCAATTTTTTAAGTATTAATTGCTTGGTTTTTATATTTATGCATTATTATGAATGTTATGGTTCTTGTGAACATTATATATTTCTATAATCAGTATAATATGCTTAATTACATACATTCCATATTATTACTCCATTTACTTTTTTAAACTAAACAAGAATTTTTTTTATTAAAAATGAACTATGTTAAAATCATCAAGACTCTAGGTTGTATATATGCATTAGTAGCATTTCCAATTATCAATATATAAATAATATAAATAAATGTTTAACATTTGGTAATGATCGTAATATTATATATAGCTTATTATTTCATTAAATATACTTGTATATATCATTAATGTGGTTTGGTGATCAAAAGTAAGTCACATTGCTTATCAAATGTGGTTGTATACATGTACAAGAACAATGATGTAGTGTTCATTGCATAATATAAAATGATATATAAAATTTTAATAATAGTAAATATATCATGAATATAATATATTTTTAATTTTTTCACGTCTATTCATTATCTTTTTTTATCACATTCCATGTAAAACATTAGCGAAAAACATATCACATTGCATCATAAGGCAGTAGTTCATCATACACACAATCAAATGATTCGTTCCTTTAATGAAGGGAGATTAAAGAAGTTTAAATTATATAATTACTATAGATTTATAGTTATTGAATAAATACCATATAAACCATATAATTTTAATTACACAAAATAGTGAGAGTTGGTAATGGAAAATCAAATGACATATATTCGTGAGGCAGTTTATCATCATACATATGAATGATAAATTTGTAACATAATTTATGTAGTAGAGAATGATTTTTTTCACTAACATAACATAAGATAATATAATTATATTTATGATACCTATGTTAATATATAATAATTTAATAAAAATATATTAATTTGGTAGTGGAAGAAATAATATAAAAACACAAGTCCAAGGACCTTATATATTTTGCGGGTAACCACCATAGGATTCTTTCAATTTAATAAAACAATGACCTCATTAAAAAATAAGGACTTTTATATAATATGATATATGTTTTAATTTGATTTGGATTGGTATTGTCCTATACAAATGTGGTTTTATGGTTTCAATAGGATAGGAGAGTTAATGGTGTGTTATAAGCGAGATGACTGACACACTTCTAATTTTTTAATGAAAATGATGTAACAATGATATTCACTTAAAAATTGTCAAACTTGGGTAATATAATGTCATTGAAATTATAAGGTCGATATTGTTAATGAAAAATAGATTCAATAAATGTTTTTATTTCATTATATCATGTCTTATTATAATAACACCATGGTTAATCTATTTTTACCTTAATAGTAGTAATTTTTTTAATATTCCCGCTATTAATTTTTTAAAAAAAATTAGATTATGTTATCAGATATTTTAAATAATTTTTATTACAGATTTGGAATAAATTTTAAAAATTCTTGTGACATATGTTCTAAATTTTAATTTAAAATTAATCATTCATATGTGACAAAATAGAGGGTTTTAAAAAAGAAAATTCCCAAAATTTTACAATGTTTCTATATAAAAATTCAATATGACCATTATTCCATGAAACTAAATTGGATAACTATATATATTATTAAACTTATTTTAATTTAAAACAAAATATTAATTTAATTAAAAATTAGAAATATTTTAATAATAATTGCAGTTTTCCATTAAAAATTAGTATATTCACTCTTATTAAAAAATGAAACACTTTACAAATATCCAAAAAGTATACACTAATATAAATTTGATATGCTGATTCAAAAAATTATTTTTTCTATCAATTACAATTTCTAGAATTCCATAATTTAATTTGAATTTATGTGTGCAAAGCATGAATATACCATCATTAATAAATATTGTTTTCTAGGAAACAATACAATTTATTTAATATTATTCATGTGTTATTCTTTATCAATTGATAACCAATGAATTTGTTTTAATATGTTAAAAACAATTAAAATTAATAATTTAGTTTGTAAAATACATATAATAAAATTTAATGGCCATGTTATAAGTGTAAAATATATTATAGTTCATTCAGGATCTTGGTTATGTGTTCCACAAGCCATTGATGAAATTAAATTAAATAATATATATTTCACGTGTTGTTTAATATTGGCATGAAATATCACATACACCATTAAATATAATGTTGTTCTTTTAGTATTTTTGTTTTTTACCACACCAATATGATCACATTTTTTAAATTATCCATATTTAAATTTATATTCATTATATATCACAATAGTGAATATTACCTAAAAAATAACACATAATGAACAAAATGGACTTAGATCATTCACTACATGTGCTACATGACACACTAGGGAGGGTTGGGGAAAACATAACATGTCATACATAAATCATACTTGTTTCAGTTCACCCAACCAACATTGGGTTATGTTAAATAGACTCCCCCCAACTTCGATACCCACCTAACTACACCGCCATTCCAACATAGCCACAAAACCCTCATATTCCAAAACCAATACATGGTGAAATTCAATCAAGAGAGATCAGAATGATTTTTTTCATCTCATGACTCCCTCCTTATAGAGATACCGTAATGAGTGGATAGAGATGGTGACTTCATGAGTCCTAACTACACTTAGACCGGGGTTGGTGATAAGTGTCAATGGTATATTAATAATGAATATGGTAATCATTATAAAAAAATTCAACCAAGATATTTTTGGTATCACACAAAAACATATGACTTTTATCAATTATATAGTGTCATACCATTTTCATTTACAAATGATACATCGAGTATGTACTTCAATCCATCACATCCTATACATGTCAAGCCAATAACAACAATTAGATACTATATCATGTAATACATGTGTGTGAGATAACCATAAAAATTATAACCCTCTACATATTTATATTTAAGAAATAACCATTTTGAATAAAAGCATAGGTAACTACCAAGATATGAGAGGGTATCCATTGGTGGTACTCAGACATCCATCCCCCAACGAGGTTGTGGGGGAAAAACACTCTTAGAGTACACTGGTTGTTAGTTTATCCAAAAAAAGGGTGGGGTAGTGTGTTAAATTATTGAATATAAATGACAAAATATATGTCACTAAAAAAATGTGAATAACATAATATTTGACTATAATGTATCTAAAAACATTCAAAAAACTAACTTCCACTACTTATAACTTATATCCTATAAAAACAAAATCATACCAATGATCTATATTATGTTCATTATTTTCTTCATCATTTAATTTCATTAATTAAATATTTGTCAATTAATTTAAACTAAAAAATCTTCCACATTTAATTATATTTAATCTCATCACATCACATTTTTCAATAGAATATGGTTTGTTCCCTCTAGGCATAACCCTATCTGGGGACATGGTTTATAAATATTTACATAATGTTTTGATTTTCATTTCTGCCATAACCAACCCCACATGTTATACATTTAGTTGATTCCTTTTTATCATTATCCAAAATCTATGTACTATAGGAAAACAATCATATGCTATCACATGGTGAAAAATTCAACTATAAACATCCATCTTCGTAAAGTAGAGGGAAAAAATAAAAAAAAGACAAGATAATCATTCTTTATCCACAAAAAATATTAAAGAAATAATAATGGCTCTCATAATCAAATAAATAAGTAATCCAAACTTTAACATGTTCCATCACCATATTTACCATCCTCGACACCAAAATTAATATACTAATGCATCACACATAAAAAAATCCATTGTTTCCATATCAAATATCATCCAACCTAGTCCCAGCCATACTCGGCTCACAACACATCCAAGCCTCACTATCCCATATCACAACATCCCTCTAGTATCATATCATAGGCTAATAACTAGAATACATCAGAAAGTAGAAGTAATAAATAGAAAATAAATTGGGAAACACCCCCCCCCCCATAAGTAAATAATAATTCTCTTGAAAATAGATCTAACAACTCCAGAATAAAGAAAACATCCATCCCACGAAAACAAGAAACTCATGAAAAATAAAACAATATTTTTCACAGAACTGTTTCTTATCTAATCATGAATTAACTGATATATTTATTATTATATTCCCATAATGAAATAAATAAGGCATAAATCTATAACATTCTATCAAAGTTAAAAACATTTTGTTATCATTTATTCTGGTTCAACAACCCTATAGAAGTACTATTTTAATTTAACATTCCTTTTAAATTATTATCAAAAATAATTATCAACAAGGTTCACAATATTTATATATTTCATTAATCATATGCAAGATCATTTCAATTAGACATGCACATTACAATGATTTTATCGTCATAAAAAAGAAAAAACTAGATCTATTTAAAATTCATAGGTACTGTTAATAAAATTAATTGTCAATTAATTTCAATAATTATGTGTTTACCAATTACTAATTAGAAAAAATAAATTATTAAAAATAAATTCTTATAGATATGAATATCTTGAAAATCAAGTGGACATTCGATATCATGGTATTACAAAGACACATATGATCGATATACAATACCTTTAATGTGTTCTAATAATTATTCAGTTAATTTCATTTCCACCAAAATGAATAATGGATGATCTTTTTATGGTTTAATGTAAATAATGTAATAAAAAATAGGATCATATAGATTAAAATGAGTAAAAATTATTCACATGAGAATGGATAACATTGTGAAAACCTGATCACCTCTCTCTTAAGAAATATATCTATTTGAGGAATCCAAAAAACAACATCACCGACAACATAATATAAAACCCCATTATAAACATTGGTGATCAGACACCACAACATGGAGATAATAGATGCGAATAAATGAAATAAAACTAGAAGATATCGATATAAAATTAAGGATGAACACACATTGGATTACCACGGATCAAAGACAGAATCCCATAGAGTGATCAACTTCAAATGGAATCGAAAATACCAAATGAGAGGTTTAAAATTCCCTTGAGATGAGAGTGTAAGATTATATATCCAAAATATTATGAATAACACTGGTATCTAAAATGCTTATAATATCTCTATTGTGGGGAATTAAAAGATATGTAATCCCCTTTCACATCGTATAATCCTCACAGTGAATGGGAAAATGAAAATGTGTGTCCTTTTAATTATTTAATAATGTAACATACATTTCACAAAAATGTACTCCATAATTCATGAATCACACATACACTATGTTTATATATTCCAAAGTTTGTAGTCACCCTTATCCATATTTTCATTTCCAAACTCCTCCAGACCACATCCAAGTTGCCTCCAAGATGCAATTGTCTTACAAACATACAAAGGATTTGACTTCAAGGATTCAGACCCATGCATTAGATATTTATAAAAAATATTATTTATAAATAAAAAACACTATTTAAATGAAATGGGGTTGTAAGAAAAAATACCTAATGAGATACTACTTGATGATATCACCACTATGGGAGATCAACCACCTAACTCATAGAAATAAAATCGCAAAACCATGAAACATCAACAATTATCTCATAAAAACACTCCAGGGGAGATAAATCTCAAAAAAAGAGTGAAGCCACAATAACATAAATTATGAAACCACATCCAAAAAACATTCAACATCCATAAATGTATATATTTCCAACTCTTTCGTCGGGGTGTACGCATCTGTCACAGAAAGTACGTGTTGCTGTTACCCCACATTCCTGTTTTCCAAAGGTGTACGACATCTGTTCCTGATTCAGTGATGTCTGATCCTTGAACGAAATGGGATGATGGGATTTCAGTTTTTCCTTCCGTGGATTCCTCCTTGGAGGTCATCACCTAGTCCAGGTCTCCCTCATAGATTTAAGACGTAGTTCTTCAACTCTTCCCAACACCATATTTTCATGGACACCAATTAATTATGCTTCTTCTGATATTACCTTCAAAGGGGTCTATTCAGGGCAGCAACCTTCGGTTAAGAGAGTAGTCATGTTGGGTCATCACTGGCGCTACTTGACGCTGGGGATTTTCATGTCTGTCTTATTTACCTTAATATAGTGCTTCTCGAGGGCGCAGAATCATGAGGAATCCCACATCGAACACGAGGAATCATATGTCATAGGCATATATATGAGGTTTTCCTCAGCTTCTCATGTTTAACATATGGTATGCCGCAAGTTTAACGTCCCTTGGAGATGGATCAGACTAATCAGAAAACTGGCTAGAGTGGATCAGCTTGAAGAACCCCCTAGAGGGAATGTCGTTGTTGGGGCCAACACGTAGGAGGCTTCCCGAATGCTCTGACGGGGAATAGAAAATGTAGTGGCATGATCCCCCCGAGATGTGGTGGCCCGAGTTATAATCAGAATGGATGATGGCTTAAGGATTGATCCTCGAAGAGACATCCTACGTATCCCCATGACAGGGAATCAATGTTTGCGTATTTCGATGAAGCGATTGGACACCTGAAGAGGTGACCTGTGAGAATGGATGCATGTATGGGACCCAGAGGAAGTAGAACCTCCAGTTTAGTGCATGACCTTCCCAAGACGTGTGGGATCGAGGGAGAGATTTGGATGAGACATGGGTGTTGGGCTTGAACCTCATGAATGTATCCTAATTATCCCCATGGCATGGAATCGAAGACCACATTGTTCAGATGGGGAATACAGTTTAACGTCATGTGGGATAAGTATGGGTCTTACACTATGAGGTAGTCTAAGGTTGTGGGGATTGAACCTCATGGAGGCTTCCAACATACCATGCCTTAGCACATATCAATATCCCCGTAGTTCAGGATAGTTGGGAATTACACTCTGAGGTGTCCCATGGTGGTGGGGATTGAACCTAGTGGAGGAATCATACTTACAATGCCTCATCACGGATCAAAGTACATGTAGTTCGGGTTGTATTGGGGTTTACAATCTGAGGCGGCCAAGGTGGTGGTGCTTGAACCTCATGGAGGATTCCTACATACCATGCCTTAGCATGGATCAAAGTCCTCGTAGTTCGGGATGGGTTGGGGATTATACACTGAAGCAGCCAAAGGTGGTGGGGCATGAACCTCGTAGAGGCTTCCTACGTTCCATGCGTTACCACAGATCAAAGTCCTCGTAGTTCATGTTGGATTGGGGCTTACACTCTGAGGTGGACCAAGGTGGTGGGGCTTGAACCTTGTGGAGGCGTCCTACATACCATGCCTTATCATGGATCAAAGTCCCTATAGTTCGAGTGTACGGTTTAATGTCATGTGGGACGATGGTGCTTGTCAATTTAACATCCTGAAACTCGGACGAGGGCATTTGAGGCTTATGATCTGAGGCAGCACAAGGTTTTTCATGGTCGGTACTCACTCTATGCTCACGGGAGTCATTCTCAGTGTGAGAAACAAGATACAACATTGACCTGACGATCACATCGCGAAGGATGCATCCATGGGAAATGAATATGGGCTTGCACATTGAGTGTCCCATGGTGCTGGGCCATACTCCAGGGTGGAGGCCCGAGGGTGGCAAAGCGCAGCGGGAGAGGGACTTGGCACCCAGGAAGAGAGGAGGAGCTTCACTCCCTATCATGCACTCTGCTGGCCTTGGAACCGAGGAAGTGAGAAGGATCAGAGGTTCTTCCTCCTATGAGAAAAGCTAGGGGCTTACACCAAAGTGGCTGCCCTTCCCCGCGGACAAAGTCCACTCCGATAAGAAGGATATCATCCCCAGTGAGGAGTGATCGCATCCATGTAACACCCTGAGATTTTATGAGAAGTTTTATTTTTAATTTATTTGATGTCTTGTGTTGTATGATACACCAAGATTATCTTGCGCTATATGCAACACCATATTAGCATGTAGTATAGGGAACACTATTCTTGGATCGTGTTACACAAAATTTAAAGTTCATTTGATAGATGTTATTCTACGCAACATTGAGTGTATATATATATATATATTCAATGTATAAATGAAATATGGTTGGACTCTTTTATACACAACAAAAAATAAATCGTGTACTACATGAAACCCTGATATGGCTTTCTTTACATGCAATAATGACCTTCCACGATAACGGGTGTTGTACGCAATTCCGAGTTTCTCTAAACAATTATGTGTTATTAAAATATTATATAAACTAGACGTTATGAATATTAATACCCACTTTTTGAAATTTCATAAATTTTATCTTTCATAATGGACATCATTTTTGGTTTCGGAATATCGAAATTATCCTGGGGTGTAATTTTGATATTTTTCTGAAAACTTTCAATTTTTGTTGAATAGTGAAAACACTGAGTTATTGGTTAAAAATGAATTTTTATTTAAATAATAATTTATTTTATTTAAATGTATTTTAGGTCAAAATAGATACATAATACTTATATAAATTCAATTTAATTCATTGAAGTAATTTTATAATAATTTTTGGAATAAAAATATTTTGTTGAACTTTTAACCGTCTTTTACCCACCTCCTAGGAGCATTTGCAATTGTACATAAAACATAATTTTACCTCTTCTATGAGTTGAATCTCGAGAATCCGAGAGACATGTTTAATATCAAGGAGTAAAATTTGGTTCAACAAGATAAAAATAATTTTTGGTTAATTGTAACTTTTTACTTTTATTTACCACGATTAAAAGTAAATTGGGTAATTAAGGGTAAAAATGATATTATTATTACCCTAACAGATGTCCTAATTCTATTGGATATGTTTAATTCGACCAAAAACAACCTTAGGAATAAAATATTACCCTTTAGGTCCACTTCGATTAGATTAGGACACTTATTATTATTTTATTTAAAGAAGAGTTAAAAGAGTTAAAATCAATGTTTAATAACTAAAACATATTTAATATAGGGTTATACATTAGATAAATTTGACTATAAATTATAAATATAGAGATAAAAATATTTCCTAAATAATGGTATTTTATTTATAATTTTTAGACATTAAATAATTTAATTTATTTATGACACAATAATGATGTAATAATTACCTTATTAATGAAATATTAACATAATTGATGTTATAAATACACAAATAAATGTAATTTGAGACTTTTTATGAATTCCACACATTTTCTAGGTTAACAAAACATGTTAGAATATATTTAATTAAATGTTTTAGAACTAATAATTCTCTTATAATTTTCAACAAAATCAATTACCAAATAGTTTCAAAATTGACATAAAATAGTTTTTAAAACAAATGTTATATTATTAATTGTTATTCTATTGCTAAAAATATATGGATCAGCCAAATGACTTAAATAAGGTTATATATATTAATAATGAACCACTTTATGATAGTTTTTATTGTTATAGTATGTTTATTAACCATATAGTGTAAGAAAACAAGAAGGCACAGAAAAAGTTAAATTATTTATCTTAGAGTTAAATCTAAATGATAAGGTTAAAATAGTAACCTAAACTTCTCTAAAACCTATTGGATGAGATTATTTATACCCATCCAAACTTTAGCTTCTAAATAAATACATTTGGAGCTATTATAACCCGAATATTACTTTATTATAAAAAAATATTTTAATTTTTTCCTAAGGTGCCCCTCTTCTCCCTTATAAAAGGGCACCTCCTCCCTCTTCTCAATACACAATTTTGAGCATTCAAGCTCGAAAAAAACCTGCCCATTTCCATTATAAACTTCTATAGAAACATTATTTAGGTTCTGGTCTCCTCAAAATACCAACTCTAATGCCATAGGAGGAAGCTTAAAAGAGGTGCGTCGAAGAAGAGGTAATCTCTTCTACCAATTCTTTCAAGTTTTCTTTCGTCTTCATCTTCTTCTTCTTTAGTTGTTTCATTATAATGTAATATAATAAGTATCACTAATATACTGATATGTTATTATAAACAACTCCATTTCACATTCTTATCCATCCTACGAAAAACAAAATCACCGCGCGTGCGTCGGAATACCGTCTCCACACCGTGTTGTAATCTATTTTTCCACCACCACCTTACTTGGATGGGTATAATGGTGTAAGAAATTACTATATATAGTTATTATAACATCATACTGATTATGTTATATTATATCATACACTCCAATTCAATTCAATAATTATGGGAATAATATAATGGCTCGTGCGTACGTACGGATTACCGTCTCCACGATGCGCTGAGATTCATTCTCCATGTTAACCATTCAAGAATGATTATAAAGTATATATAATGAATAATAATGAAATATATGACATGATAAAGCTAATTTATTTATGTATATATATATATATCATCTACTTAATTCCATTCAAGTCAATAAGGAAAGGAAAGCAGAGTTAATGTGTACGTACGGCCTACCGTCTCCATGAACGATGTATGTATTTTCATTTATGTATCTATTATATATATATAATGAATATATATGACATATAAATCATGATTTAAATTCTGGAAGTAATTAAATCATGATAAAATTAATAATAATATCAAGAACAACAAGTCCAAACACGTACGATAAATAAAATGATTTTACCCAAAACGCTGCTTTAACATCGAATTTATGAAGGAACGGGTAATATAAAGTCATAAGTGAACCATGTATGATATCATAACAATGAATATGATTATTTAATAAGACAATGACATTATTTAAATCATTATACAAGAGTTTCGGATATGTACGATGCATATCGGACCTAAGGTAATGGATAACTATTCCAATCTCGTTTTTATCCGAGATTGTTTATTCGTATGTATTTACTGGGGTTATTGTTATCATCAATGTCCATGTTTTATAAACAAAATTCATGTATTTTTAATGTACTTTTAACCCATTTTTTACTTTTACCACATGTTATGGAAGTAATCTTTCTTTTTTTTACCATACTTGTAACTATTTGACTTTTCTGGTAAAAGTATAAGGAGAATGTTTTCTTTTACTTATACGTCATGATTGGATTTTTACGGTTTCATAACGCATTATTTCCATGTTGTTTAATCTACAATATTTCATGGTTATTTTCAATAAAATCCTCTTCTTTTAAAATTTCGTGGCATTTTGTGAAAAGAAAATTATTTTTAAGAAGAAAGGATATTTTCTTCAAGAAAATTTTTCAATTGTTTTATCAACACCATTTTCCATCTAAGATGAAATTATTTCATATGAGTATGTTTCAAGTATAATATCTATATGATTTACATGGTTTCACTTTTCTAATGATGAAATTATATCCATTTGTTTTATACGGATTATGTTATGATGGGATGATGTTTATGAAACCCATTTTATTCTTTGGGTTATGATGAATGATTTATGTTTATGTTTTTGCACAAGTAAGAATGATTTAATTATGAGATGGTTGTGACCTATATATCCCTCCAATGCATTGGGTAATGATTTATATCTCATGATATAGACATGGATGGAATGTTAAGTTAATCTGCTTCAGTGATACAGGACTGGAACGAGGAGTGTACTCGATTCAGAAAGGGACTTTGTCCACTAAGATGGTCTTAGCAGCAATTCCTTGGATACTATGGAAATCATATCTTGTGCTTAATGGTTTTACACAATTAAATTTTTTATTCTCATGTTATTTCATCATGATTGATGTTCCTTTATGACCTACACCTTAGGTACTGCCATGATTTATTTCACAAGTCATGATTTTGATCTGTCAATTTTATGTCCTTGTTTTTAAGTTCAAATGTATATGGTTTGTTTTATTTTTTCCATGATTACCCTTACTACGCATTTGAGATCGCCGTTTATAAGTTTTCTTTTCCCTAGGATATAAAGAAAGGTTTTAGGTAAGAAAAAAAGGGAAGATATTTATGGGAGATGTTGAAGAGCTTTCACCAAGATTAGAATATTATATTCCGAGTTTCCAAAGGCACTAAAATATTACGGTCCATTGGTGTTTGTTTTTGTTATGTATTAGGTATTCCAAAAAAGTAATGCAATGTCCGTGTATTTCAAGATTGGGTCTCTATTTTTTGTATCAGAGGAAGGGTTTAGTTAACCTTTGGAAACTAGGATGCGACAACTTTAGTAAAATCCCAAGAGATATTTATATGGTATGTCTAGGGATGTCCCTATGGATAAGTATACGTATAGGTTATAGTCCTAGAATTTCGATAACAATATTAGAATTAAACCTAGGATTTTATATATTGAAAGTAATCCCCATTCGTTATGATATTTTCCTATAATAATTTCTTCCTCTCACACTGTTCTTTTTGGGATTTAGATGATGGCTGGAACCAGAAGGAGCAGTGTTGATCAATGTAATGGAAAATTCAATGATTGTCTTTATGAACAAACCAATGTTATGGGAGATAGAGAGAAAAATCTTATTTCTATACTTACACAGGCTATGAATCATTCTGGACTTCCAAATGAGGAGAGAAAGGAACTATATTTTATTGAGTCCTTCATGAGGCAACGTCCACCTTCTATCAGTGGGTCTTCTGATCTACCTGTTGTTGAACAATGGATTTGTACCATTGAAGAGATATTTTCGAAACTTCACTGTTCAGAACATGAAAAAGTCATTTTGGCTGTTTACCTGATAGAAGTTGAATTAGACCAGTGGTGAACTCTAATTAAGAATACAAGGCCCCAAGATGAAATTGAATCCATGGAATGGGATGAGATCAAGAACATATTTTTCAACAAGTACTTCCCTCATATTCTTCAAACAAAGATGGAAAAGTAATTTCTTAAGCCTAAGAAAAAGGATGATGAATCTTTTGGTATATACGAAATGAATTTTACAAGGCCTGTAAGGTATGCATCTGGCTTTATCATCCAACCTGAATGTAAAGTTGATATATTCTTTAGTGGCTTAAAACCAAGACTTCAAAGGGCATTAGCTATAAGAGACTTCAGAACCTATGAAGAAATTTTTCATTATGCTATTAAGGTAGAACTAGAAGTTGGTGTTACAAATCCATCTCATGGTTTTGACAAGAAACGAAAGATAGAGTTCAAGGAAATATCTCAGAACAATGGTGAAAAGAAGATGAATTTTTCATTATGCTCAAAGTGTGGAAATAAGCATGGTGGAGATTTTTTAAAAGTTACTAGAAAATGTTTCAAGTGTGGAAAAGAAGGTCATCGAGCAGATGAGTGCTGAAGTAATGGGAAAAGGGTTTCTAATGTCGTGAATAGAGAAAAGACTACAGAGAATGATCCACCAACACTTCAATGCTACAAGTGCAACGAAATGGGGAATTATACTAACCAATGCCCTAATACAAGTTTTAATGATGATCGACCTCAACAACATCTTAAGGTAATGGGCAAAGAGAAGTCACATGAAATCACTATTGGCGATGTTGAGTATGACAACAATGTAGTAGAATGATTATGTATTTATGTAACGGTATTGTCACTACCCCCTCCCCACAAAGTGTACCCCTCCTCGGCTGGCAATGTGAGAAGAGAGATAATGACCCCCGAGTCCCACCTCCAGTAGGCCTCGGGTTGGCGACTAGCACCAAGGGTATAATACACACACAAATGGGAGGCATTACCCTCTAAGAGAACACATGTAGAAGAGAGAGATAGAATAGACTCCAATCAACTCCAACTCAAAACTGAAAAAAATAAAAGAATTCCAAGTGCATATATGAAATTTCATGCAAAAGTACTACAACTGAAAGGGGAAACTAAAAGTACCAAAAAGAAAGTAAAATGGCAGCGACCACAAGCCCGAACAGCTCCTCCTCCAACCACAAGCTAGTAGTAACCAGCTTGATCTCCAACCTGCTCCCAGTGACCTGAAAAACAGTTTATATATACATAGGGTGAGTATAACAGTATACTCAGTAGGATCCTCCCCAAGCCTCTCGTGCAAAAGTAAAGAAAGCATGCTAAAGCCTAGTGAATAACAAGTGAAACTAACTCATCACCTAAACAGTTATACTAAGTTCCCAACCTCACCATGGCTACTATCACCAAGTAACGCATACAAGAATATAGCATAAAGTAAAGATTATCAAGGGTAACCCGCTACTACTTCCCAACTGGTTTGCCGCTTTGCCCCAACGACATACGTCCTGTGCATCTCTCTCCAATGGCTTGCCCGCAGACACCTGGGCTAAACTCCACAATCTGCACCTCGTGCACCACAAAGGCTTGCCCTCAGTCACCTAGGCGAAGTACCACACCATCCTCACAACCAAAAGCAACCGGGTAAGTTCCGGGAGCCACCACAGCCCGCATAACGTGTATCATACCTCGGGTATTATACCTCAAGCCATTATAGCCCATACACCGAATAGGGATCCTCAAGCCATCACAGCCTATACACGTTACACCTATAGTAGTCCATAGGATACTATATCCAGAATATATGTGTGTGAAATAACCACAAGCCATTACAGCCCTCTACACACATATATGGGTAAAACTAACCAGTGTGCCTACCAGCACAAAGATCTACCATGAGAAGAGAGCGGGGTCAAAGGGGGTAGTCAGCCATCCAACCTCCCATCAGAATGTTGGGAAAAACACACCCCCCCCCAGGGCTCAAAATCCTCGGGGTGTCAGTTGCCCTTACTAACAGGGTGGAGTAGCGTATAGAAACACAAAAAGTACAGAATATATATATAACTCACATCCACACTACGGGCATTACCTAGTCTTAGATACAACTGCAGCTAACGTCTCTCGGACTCCAGGCTGCTACTTCTAAGACTAGGTATCCTATAAGCACACAAACATTTGAAGAGCTTTATTTGATTACTCCGTTCTCATTCTATAAGTTCCACTGTACATTAATTAATTCTTTAAACATTAATTAAGAATGAACAATTCCACATCAAACTGAATTGGCATCACATTCAAAAACAACTGCTCCTTTTTAAGATTCTCATCACCTTTAAATTCCAGCATCTCCGTCCCCGTGGATTTTCACCATTTAATCAAAAATTCATTACAAAATTACTTTTCCATATTCCCAGGCATTCTAGAAAAGCATCCTATGCTTCTAAACACAAAGGAGGCTCAACACGGTGAGTAGATATACTACCCGTCGAGTCATTGCCACCTATAGAAAGAGCATATACCCATTCTCCCTCGAGAGGCTAAACACGGAAAGCCCGTGGCATACCCCGCGCGTCTTCGCCTCCTTCGGAAGAAGGGTAGCAAGACCAGATGTCTTGAGTAGTGGGGAAAAGCAAAGCAGATTAACATTCAAGAAAACCACAAGCATCCAACTACCACATCCATCCCATTCCATCATCCCTGGTGTCCTTCCCGACACCCACATGCATAAACTGATGCATCTCGCCACTCTAGGCGTCATCTGTTGCCACAACCACAAGGCCTCCATGCCTCCACATATCACAACACCCCTCCAGAGTCACATCATACCACAAGAAGTAGAAAAACAACGATCATAACCATGGGCTCTTAACCCTTTAACAAACAAGAGGGTAACTCAGAACCCTTTTAGAAATTCCCACATAATTTTTTCTTTAATCCATATTGAATTAGCAGATATGTTATTCGTAGGTTCCAATTACGGGATACCTAATCAGTAAGATATCACAAATAAATAACCATGCTTACTTCCCTAATTCGATTATCCTCAAATTAGAACAATTATAACAACGGTAATAACCAGATTAATTTACATGCCCCTTTATCTTTAGCCAATTAATTAACAATTAATTCCGGATTTACGTTCATTATCAATTTCTATCATGAATGAACAAAAAATCAAATAAAATCATAGATATCACTCTATCTAGGAAAACATGAGGTAAAACGTTATCACAGTATAAAGCAACAACACGCGATCAACCAATTCTTTTAATCGGGTTCAAGTATTTAATTAGGTCAATTTCATTGTGATCCAAAGGACTCAATCAGGCTAATTCTACAATTGCACATATACAATTACAGAAGCCAGGAATCCCCTACCTCGAGGAGTTCTTGACGTCCTTTATCCACACAACGGGTCACAATCCTCCTCTCACGAAAACATATTGGGAAGATTGACCGACACAGTTCGGTTGCATCAAAAACAGAGCAGAACCAATCCAAGGAGTAAAGATTGATTGTGCAACTCCTATGGGAATGATTGAAAGGTTCTAGCATCTCTTAGCTGAGAACAAATGAAACGAACAATGGAGAATGATATCTCGTCCCTTTTTAAGATTTAATGGGGTGACGGTTTAAGATCCGATTAATTCTCCATTAAAAACGGATCGCATTAACCCACGCGGTTTGACCAGGTAAAATATTCCAAGCCTTAGGAATAATTAATATAGGATTTATGGCATTTGAATCGGCCTTAAGAGTCCTTAAAAATAAGGCTTTAAATGTATTTTACACCAAAGGAAACGTCAAAAGGGGAAAAACTATAGGAATCTCGAAACACTGTTCACCCACCGTTATTGTACATGAAACTGATCTGTGAAACCGAACTGTCAGACCGATCTGTGAAACCGATCTGTGAAACCGATCTGTGAAACCGATCTGTCAGACCGATCTGTGAATCCGATCTGTGAAACCAATCTATGAAACCGATCTGTCAGGCTGATTTGTGAAACCGATCTGTCAGAATGATCTGTGAAACCGATCTGTGAAACCGATCTGTGAAACCGATCTATCAGACCGATCTGTGAAACCGATCTGTGAAACCGATCTGTGAAACCGATCTGTGAAACTGATATGTGAAACCGATCTGTCAGACCGATCTGTGAAACCGATCTGTGAAACCGATATGTGAAACCGATCTGTCAGACCGATCTGTGAAACCGATCTGTGAAACCAATCTGTGAAACCGATCTGTCAGACCGATCTGTAAAACCGATCTGTCAGATCGATCTGTGAAACTGATCTGTCAGACCGATCTGTGAAACCGATCTGTCAGACCGATCTGTGAAACCGATCTATCAGACCGATCTGTCAGACCGATCGGAGAGACCGATCTGTTACTGTTCATAAAACTGGAAACACTGTTCACGGAACTGGAAAAATTGGAAAAGTGTTTGGGATAAGTCCCCTTGACCTCCCAAAACACCTCCAACACCAAAATTTCACTAAGTAATAGACCGGAGAGGTCTGGGAAGTTACATCAGATACCTCTCAAAACATTCTCATCCTCAAGAATTTAAAACCATCCTGAGGAAAAGAGGGGTCCGAGCAACCTCCCTGTAAGATACCTCTCAGGGAAAAACCACCCTGAGTTGTTCTAAAGCTAGGACAAAACCACGACATCCAAGAGCAAGGGAACAAACAATACATATCCATACCATTCAAACATAACATCACATGAAAAGTACATAAATACAACATGAAAGGTCCAACCACAAAGAAAACATCATTACATGAAAGGAGTTAAACATTAAACAACTCTGGGTACTGATCACGTATATGTGACTCATGCTCAAATGTACTCTCCCCCATGCCACCATATCGCCACAAGACACGAACTAAGGGGATATAATTCCCACGCAACACCTTCTCCTTGTGGTCTTGGATCTCCACAGGTCACTCCTCGAAGGTTGCATCATCATCAATATCGATCTCTCCCCAATCGATAACATGAGATTCATCATGAAGATAATGACGGAGCTGTGATACATGGAAAACATCATGTATCCGACTCATCTGAGGGGGAAGTGCTACTCGATACGCCACAGCTCTAACATGATCTAACACCTCTAAAGGCCCAACAAACCGGGGTGAAAGCTTACTTCCACGACCAAACCTTCGCTGCCCACGACGGGGAGTCACCTTCAGGAACACATGATCCCCAACATTAAACTCTAAGGGTCTCCTTCTTTGATCAACATATGATTTCTGACGATCCTGTGCTGTCTTCATCCTCTCACGAATTACTTGAACCATCTCTGTTGTATTCTGCACTAGTTCTGGTCCGAGAATTGCTGACTCTCGGACCCCAGTCCAGCACAACGGAGAACGGCTTGGCCAGCCATACAAGGCTTAAAACGGCGCCATACCGATGATAGAGTGAAAACTATTATTGTAAGAGAACTCTACCAAGGGTAAGTGATTCATCCATGAACCTCCAAAATCAAGAACACGAGAGCGCAACATGTCTTCAACAGTCTGGATGGTTCGCTCTGTCTGACCATCCGTTTGAGGATAAAAAGCAGTGCTAAGGCACAGTTGAGAGCCAAAAGCATGTTGGAGACCTCTCCACACCCTATAGGTAAAATGATGATCTCGATCAGAAATGATCATCCTAGGTACTCCATGAAGTCTCACCACCTCATCTAGATAATGCCTCGATAAAACATCCATTGAGCTCGACTCCTTGATCGCTATGAAGTGGGCCGACTTTGTTAAACAATCCACTACCAGCCATATAGCATCATGTCCTCCCGGAGCTCGAGGTAAACCTGTAACAAAGTCCATTGAGATGTCCTCACACTTCCACTGAGGAATATCTAATTGCTGGAGAAGACCACCAGGAACACGGTGTTCGGCCTTCACCTTCTGGCAGACTTAACATCGATACACACACTCTGCAACCGTATGCTTCATCCTAGGCCACCAAAACTGACTCCTCAAGGATCGATACATCTTCGTCACACCAGGATGTACTGCCATGGGCGAAATATGGAACTCTCAGAGAACCGTCTCGCACATCGCCAAGGGAACAAAAATCTTACCTTGATATAACACTCGGTGTAGTTCATCCTCCGACCAACCATCAGGGGCCTCACCACAAAAAACTCTGTCTCTCCAGACTTCCACCTCTAGATCACCCAACTGAGACTCTTCCACCTTCTGCATCAGGGATGACTGCACCGTCATCTGGAAAAGACAACCTCTACCACCAACTTCTCCCATATCAAGATGCAAAGCTGATAGCTCTTCCATAATTCTCCAGGAATCACCAGATTCATGGACAACATAATTACGTGACTTTCAACTTAGTGCACCAGCTACAACATTCCCTTTTCCAGGTGTATACGATATTTCAAAGTCGTATTCCTATAAGAACTCCATCCACCGACGTTTCCGCAAGTTCAAGTCATGTTGGGAGAAAACATAACTCAAACTCTTATGATCGGTGAAAACCACAAAGTGCTCACCAATGAGGTAATGTCTCCACAACTTCAGGGAAAACACCACGACTACCAACTCAAGATCATGGGTGGCGTAGTTGCATTCATGGGGACGCAACTGCCGAGACCCATAAGAAACAACTGACCTCTGCTGCATGAGAACACAACCTATCCCCAGATGTGAAGCATCACAGAAAACATCAAACTGGACTCCCTCCGCTGGAAGACAAAGGACTGGAGCACTTACCAACTTCTCCTTTAGATATTCGAAAGCTGCCTGACACTGATCAGTCCATATGAACGCTTGATCCTTCTTGGTCAAAGCTGTCAGGGGAGTTGCAACTCGGGAGAAATTGGCTACAAACCCCCTATAATAGCCTACGAGACCAAGGAAACTTCGCACCTCTGACACGGTCTTGGGAGCTTCCCAAGACACTGCTGCTTCTATCTTCGAAGGATCCACAACTACTCCCTGTTGGGACACAACATTACAAAAGAAACGAACTTCTCGAGCCCAAAACTCACACTTGGACAACTTACCAAACAACTGATGTTGTCGAAGAACTCCCAAAACGGCTCGTAGATGCTCTGCATGCTCCACTTCAGATGTGTAGTACACAAGGATGTCATCGATGAAAACCACAACAAACTTTTCCAGGAATTCGCGGAACACAGCATTCATCAACCCCATGAAAACAGCTGGATCATTCGTCACGCCGAATGGCTTTACAACATACTCATAATGCCCATGATGACAACAGAAAGCAGTCTTCAGGATATCCTCATCCTTTAGCGTGGCTACATGAAGATGTAATAGTCGTTAGTGTGCATATGCGGAGAAGCATTAGGTGAAGCATCACAACAGTAAAAATTGTCCAAGGGACATTGAAGTTTCTTCGTACAAGCCTAGAAGGGCGTACGGGAAAACCATGTATGATGGGGATGCCTGAGCTGCAAAAGACACCTGCGAATGGCACCCAGAATAAGGGCATCTGGTGCTCGTGCAAGGGGGGCACCCGGGGAGCACTGAGGTGAAGGGTCCTGGGAGATCACGTGTAACCCTTGAGGTTTTTCTGAAATAAAGGGGCCCGGTTCGAAAATCCCGGGCCGATGCAAAATCCGAGATGCTTGCGCGAAATAGGGGTCTGAGGTCTTGCGCGCTACTCAAAGAGATTGCTCACAAGGGAAGGTATTTCACGTAGCTTGGCTGGCATGCATGCCACGGAAGGGGTTTTGTGGAAGGGGGGGACGCCAAAAGAGTTTAATGTTTAGTCTAAGGCATGGGGATATCGCGCAAAGGCAGACCCCGAGGCGACTTGGTGCAAAAAAAACCATACCTGAAGGCCATATTGTGCGCGTGCGGAAGGAGAATTTTGCGCATGAGAGGCTGTTCAAATTCTTTATCCCTTAAAAAGAAAGGGGTCACCTTTTATTTATCGGCATAAAGTGGCACGAAATTCAGGGTTGCGTGAAATAATTGTGTGTTAGTGGTGGCGATGTGAAATATCAACCGTGTGAGGTGCATACGCAAAATTATTCAGTGCCTCCCCCGAGGACTCTTTGCGAATCCCCGCGCGGCCCATATTGTTTTTGTGCACATCAGCATTTTCTCCACGCAACACCTCTAGGCCCCATGTACCATGTTTCTAGGTCCAAATATGACTTCGCTTTTTTTTAGAACATTATTCATCACTTAAGCGCTTTTCGGCGTCTACAAATCCCCCCCCCCTCGAAATTGAATCTGAGAGGGGTCACAACGATCTAATTCCGACAGAAACTCCGAAATGCAGGGTTCTGTGGGTCCCTCATGTGAAAAAACCTGAGGCTGCACGCAATAATCGGCCAGGCATTGAATCTGCTTTTCTAAAGGTTGCGGAACCCAGAAATAGCCTATAAAAGTGGCCAATCATCCCATGCTCTGTATGACTTTTCTCGCGCGATTTTCTTGAGCTCTCTTCCGTGCAATTTCCATTTCTCCTGCATGAAAAATCTCTCAGGAGCGTGTAATAAAACCGAGATTTGGCGGCCTTTTATGTGCAAACCTTGTTTTTTTCACACCATAGCATGATATTTCATGCCAGCCTCCCAGTATTCATGCCAACCTTCCAGTTTTCACACCAACCTTCCTATTTTCGTGCCAACTCCTGAAACACTTTTTCAGAGGAAGATGGCTACAAACCATGTTGATGAGGGGGAAGCCACCGCTCGCAGAGCTGAAATTGATACAAACCTGGAGGTTTTTGGCATGGATAGGGCTGTCTCTAATAACCACACTCTCTTCAACATGCTAACCCCTACCCAGAAAAAGTACGCCTTGTCTGAAAATCTACTGTTGTGGAACTTTAGAATTCTAGAGGTGTTTACCCTGCTGGGTTTTGAGGTTGATACACCACGGTTGTGGGTGACTCGCGAAGATGACAGTACTCGATACAACATTACCAACAATGTTCATCCTGCCAGAGAAACTAGGCATATGTACATCTATGTCAAGAATCCCAAGACCAGGACCCTTGTTGGGGGTGATCCTGTTGTGGAGAGATCACCAACCCTCTATGCGAGAAAATTCCGTCAGAGCATCACAGATGAGACCAAAGGTTGGTTGAAAGATTGGGACCTGGGGTCTGGAGGCAACTTCACTAGCGAGTAGACTTGGGCGTACTGGGTTCGCCATACATGTGGCCAATTTTGGGCCGAGCTCCAGCACATTGGTCTGTTTGAGGCGGTGTGGACATCGCATTTCCATTTATACTGGAAACCCGAGCTCGGGCCGGAGCTGTTCACTTAGAGGTCCCCAGATACCCACACATTCCATATTTCCCATGGAGAAGTCAGAATCAGTCTCTAGGACATCCACTACATCAAGGGTATCCCATTGGAGGGCCATAAATATGATGAGTTCCTCTTGCCGATGAATATCGGGGGTGACAGGTCTCGAACCCCCATATTGATTTGGAATCTGCTGGAGCTGGCCAAGGAGAAGCTGGGGGTCAAGGCCTTCCTGAAGGATATCACCTACAAGGACTGGTTCAGCCTGTTCCTGGAGAAGAATTGGGAATTCAAGATGCCATGGTAGGGGAAACAGTGTCCATCAGTGGTTTAGAAGAGTAAGAGCGGATCATACTAGAGGATCCTGAAGGTAGGGAAATACCAATCATGGGGCTATATCTTGAACGCGGCTCAGGATATGAATGTTCGGTACGTCGGATTCCATGCCAGATTCCTGAGAGGATGGATCCTGCTAGTGCGGGATGCAAGGCCGGGCGTCCGTCCGACGACTCTGGTGATGGCGGGCATCATGGCTGCCAACAAGAGGTTAAACCTAGGGGTCCTCATGTGGGCTCTACTATATTCCATCTTGGGATGCATCTCAAGAGGGGTATTTCCTAGGAATGAATGTGGCCTCTTCCAGATCTTCCATGGCTAGGTTGCAGCTCACTGTAGTGGATACACGTTCCCAAATGTCATCTGTCCTTCGGGCAACGGCCTGGGACCCTCTTTTCTTAACATTTCTGGGATCATGCCGATGGTGTTCCATGAAGAGGGAGTACAGATCAGGATTGGTAACCATGCCAATTTCTCCTTCAGCCCATTCCCCACCCCAACTGGTCAGCTGATATACGATGGGTAAGGCTCATTGGAGCAGAATGAGTACTTCCAGAGCATTCGAGGTTTGGTGCTTGTGGCCCAGATTGACGGGAAGATTTTCTACGAGCGTTATGTGTCATCCAAGTTCACCAGGTAGTTCAGATGCCTCCAACAAAAGCCGAAGAGAGTATTCATAGATTTCCTGGAGGAGAGGCATCCATGCGTTCTTCTTCAGTTGTGGCTGATCTTCACGAATTACGGCTCTGGCGACATCGCCACCTTTCCTCCCATCGGCGTCAACGCTGGACTCTCGAATGAGTATGATGAACATTGGACCATTGCATACCTTGAGGGGCTTCTATGAATGCGATTTGAGTAGCTAAAAGTCTCTAGTGCGGAACCTTGGTGGCGGGAGATTAGGCAGGGTTCCGTTAGTGGAGGAGGATCAGAAGCACCTTAGGTGAAGGGGCCCACACAGGCCGGAACCTCAGTAATAAGGGAATCGTAAGGCATGGCCACATCCTCATTTCCTGGAGGAGGAGGGCCTCGTAGAGCGTCCAGATAACTTCCTGAGAAGCAGATAATATGCCTGCTTCAACCTTCCCACAACGTGATCTTTCCTATGCTATGATCTTCTTGGATAACCCTACGACAGTCAATGAGTACTGAATCACTCTGGGTTAAAATATTAGGAAACGGGATCCAGTTTCTAGATGTCATGCTCATTCGGGTCACCGATAGAGTGAACTTCCACTGACGACATTCATACCTAACGACCATGGACACATACGCATGTCAACGAGGTCGGCGTGTGGAGCCACCTCTCTTAGTGAAGGTTCTTTCTTTCCAAGATCTTGATCCATAAAGGATGTTTGTGGGGGAAGATTACAGTTATGAGTTAGAGGGCATAGAGGTAGGAGAGGAGGCAGAAGGAGAAGGGGAAGGAGAAGGAGAGGAGGAGCTCGAAGGTGAAGGGTCTCAGGGGGTGTCCCGGCAAGGGAGTCTTTGGGGAAGCGACGATATCATTAGCTCCGATATGGATGTAACTAAGATAATTGAGGTATGCTTCGACCCTTATCTTCTCTTGTATTCTCTTTCCTTTGCAATCCTTAACCCACCTTCCTAATCTTACTCAAGGGCACATCGACACAGATCAAGCATCTTCGGCCGAAGGAGGGGAGGAAGCGTCAATGGGGCAAGGTGGAGATGCGATGCTCCTTATCGGGATAACAAGTGCCAAGGGATCCCCCTCCATGGTAGCTCCTGTAGTGGACAGAGCGCTAGAGGTTGATGCCTTGGTTTCATGTAAGCTCCTTTCCATGACATCGTTAGTTATTGTTGGATTACTCAACTGATCCAGGTGCTCCTTATCTGTATAGTGATCATGACATTGGAGACTCGTCGGGCTGCTGAGCCTGGACCATCTGCAAGCGTGCCGATGGAAAACATACTGCCCCACCTAGAACATTCTTCCCAAACTCAGTTGGCTCCAGAAATTGGTGAGCATGGAGTGGCGTACATTGGTGGTGCTGCCGTCGGGGTAGGTCCAAAAGTCGACGGGGGTGACACCAAGATTGAGGGGAGAGATGAAGATCGCCCAGATGTAGAGGAGCCTCTTCCCCTGGGAGAAATCTCTAAGGAAGACCCTGTCGCTGGCCTATTGGCTTTATTTCCTATCTATCATCCCACTGATCATGATGAGATTGATGATTCAGATTCAGAAGCATCTGAGGAGAGCCGAATGACGCGACACAAGGGATGGAAGTGCATCCGACATTTTCTCAGACATCCCCAGGAAGAATCACTGAAGCGGATGGGGTCACTCCACACTTGGTTGCATTTCATGTGTGCTGGAGGGGAAGATGCTCAATGCCTTCATCTAATGGTCTGGGATTACATGGCTGAGAAGATGCATGAGAGGAGCCAGTGCACCGACGTCATTCGGTGCCAGGAGGAATCAGAGAGCACCCGAGCATTTCTGGGGGTGGAGCAGGAGTTCCAACACCTCAAGGAGTGGGTGAAAGAACAATAGATATTCATTACAAACTACTCTGAGCATGTGGAGCAGTTGAGGGCCCAGCTAGAGGATGCTCAAGATCAACTTGTAGAAGCAAGTCGCTAGAAAACCGAGCTCCATACTGAACAGGCTCGGGCACGGGCCAAGGTCAGCGAGGTACGCTCTGCGATCGTCAATGAAGAAAGGGTCATCAGGGGAAAAGAGGAAGTCCTGGGGGCCACAAGTGAAAAGTTGACAGTATTTGAGAGATCCATCCAATAAGTCGACCCTTATAGGCTCTGCTTTTTCCAAACCCATACAATTATCCCTTTTTTACTGTTTCTTTTTCTCGTGAACTATATGTATGGAAAAACTTACTTACCCATTTTCTTAACATACTTGTAACTTTGCTCTAACATGCTCAACCACAATTCCAATGTAAATAGAACTCCATACCCAAGCCCACGTGGGTTGTGAGAAACAAAGGAGGCTCTTACTATCATCAACCAGGATTCGAGCATCCGAAATTCAAACCCGGATTCCGGAGGAGAAGAGGTAGGTCCAATCAAAGGAGGGTGACCTTAGACCGATCGATGTATCGTTTTCTCAATGTGCACTAGTGCACAAGTGGGGCAATTCCAGGGGAAATGGAATCAGTCCGAATATAGGGGAATGAAAAATGTGAATCACATTACCCAAATTCGGAACACTACAAGAGGACCATGGTAATAAAGGTTGACTGTTGATCATGTTCTAAACACAACATCCCTATTGCACTAGCCAAAAATGGGGACAACAAATGAGGGCCGACTGCGGACCATGTTCGCCACATGGAGCCTTACTAAAATATCATCGATAAGTCTTCTAGAATGTTGGCCCAGGGTAGAAGGTAGACCATAGGTTGAGCATTCTTACTGTTAGGGGGTCCCTTCAAATGTGATCAGTCTTCCGAAACGTTGGCCTAGGACAACAGGCGGACCATAGGTCGAGCATCCATACTATTAGGGGGTCCCTTCAAATGTGAAAGTAGATGAGGATATGAATAAAGGTATAAAAAAAGCGTGGAAAGTGAAGTGGTGGTTTTTCCTAACATAATCCAACACTCCCAAGATTACGAATCTCTGATGGAAACACATTAGGTGGGCACATCAGTCTAATCATGGATCATCCCTACTTGTAAATAGGACATCTCTGGTGAGGGAACTATTGCTTCCCAATGTCATTATGGGGCATCTTGAAGTTGTTCAGGGAAAATTTTGTAGTTACACAACTCCCCGGGATGTCCGGCCAAGGGTCCGATAGTGAGGGGGGATGGGATTTGTGATTCCCAGGGCTGGACTCAAGATGAAATTTCTAGGTGTTCCTACGCATCTCATAAGGATGAGAATCAATCCACATGTAGTTCATGAAAGGTCATTTGTTTAAGGTGTTATGACTCTGACCAAGGATAGTTAAGGAGTGATGGAGACACATGGTAAGGTGGTTATGAAACTCAATGTGAATGAAGAAATAAGCCTTGCATAGCATGTGTTCCCTGGGAAAGTGCTCAGGTCAAGGGATCGAACAAGAATGTTTAGCTGGGCCCATGGGGAAGTGCCCGGGTGCTCTGATTTATCTCATGAGGTTGAGAATAAATCCATACGTAGTTCTTGAAATGGGCACGACATGGTAAGGTACTAGTGAAAGGGATGAAAGGGGTATGCGGGTCTTTCCCTCACACCAAAAGAAGCGGCATTTGATGTATCTTGTTTGTCCTTTATGGTGAGGGGTTCTTATTTTGTGAAGCTACTTGCCTAGGGTTGAAATTCCTTGCATCGACACAATAGTCAAGCCATATACAGGCGTTGAAAAATGGTATGGTAAATGACCGATACCCAACATGATGTCCTCTATGAAGAGGTAATCACAATGCAGTGCCATTTTTCGTCATGCTGCCAGGACGATACGATCACAGTTTAGGGTCATGTGGTAGGACCAAGCAACACATTTTAAAGTCATATGGCTTGCACATGGGTGAATGAACACGATGCGATAAAACATACCTGATGTAAATGTAGACGAGGTCTAGACCATCACCGCGCACACCTCTAGGAAAAGAGCCTCGGGCGAAGAGGTCAGTGAGGGTCAGAGGATAAGGGGCGGGAGAAACTATCTCCCAGCTGAGCTGGACCTGGAAGCACAATGTCCTTGTGATCCTATGTATCCCATGGGGATGAGGATCAAGTAGAACATAGCTCTTAGAGAATATCCCAGTTTATGGTCTTAGTGCTCAGATCGCGGGAGCCCCAGGAGACTCCGTATTGCAGCTTTGTCCCCCTGACATGTAGAGGTGCACTGAGGGATAGTGCCAAAAGTGTCAAGATTCCACCTAGACATGATGGGATGTAACATAGTGTGATTCATGAATCCAACATTCAAGGACTGAAGGGGCAGGCGTGACGATGGAGGACTACTGCTAACCATGTTCGCAACACCGAATCCTGTCGCGCTAGCTTCAAATGGGGACAAACAAATGAGCATCGACCATTGACCAAGTTTGAAACGCAAGATTTGTATCAATTCATTATCTGAAACCATTGGGGGGGGGGGTGTTTTCCCATAACTGTAAGAGAGCCCTTAGGCATAGTATCCAAGCTGTTTTGGGGGTCCCTTTGGGTGTGAAAGATAAAGGGGGGCCAAATGAAGGGGAACATGAATCTTGACAAGTGGATGGAAGCTTTTCCTAGTTGAATCATACAATCCAGGTCCAAGACCAAAGTACTCGGAACACATTGGTAGACCACTGCAAAGGGTCAAGGGGCTCAATTTGAGAGCATCCAAGAGATGGAAGACTCTCAGAAGAAAGGGGGAATGGTTCCAAAAACCCAATGTGATGGAGGGAATAACCCTGTACCACACCTATATATCACCCTTGTGGAGAGGGACAAGTAAAGGGGCATATGTGACCGAGAGATCAAGATTTCTCTAAAAGATGGGACTGGTCACAAAATATAAGTTTTCAGGTGTCCCTACATATCCCTAAGGATGGGAATCAAGCCACACATAGTTCTTGAAGATACAGTTTAACATCATGTAGTACGACATACAGTTTAACGTCATGCGGGACGAGCATTGACTTTGAGGTCATGCAGGACCGTAATCTTGTTTAAGGTCATGGGGGTCGTAAGGGTACAAAGGTAGAACCAAATAGCAGTTTAAGGTCGCGTAGGACAAAATTCTCAGGAAACGTATTTCATGAGGAACATGGCATTGGTGGGAGGAGTTATACACTCACCATCCATGGTCACTAGGGAGTATGCACCATTGGGATAAACCTTATGAACAATGAAAGGTCCTTCCCATTTGGAATCCAGCATGGGTGGTTTCCTACAAGGGATCATTGGTGCATGGAGAGCTAATACCAAATCTCCTTGAATGAAAGAGGGGAGGAGAACCTTCTTGTCGAAAGCTCAAGCCATCCTGCTCTGATGCCTCTCTATGTTGTGCAAGGCACACAACCCGTTCTCGTCTAATGCTTCCAATTCAGCTAGATGGATCACAGACACTCTATCTAATTCTTATTAGTCGTAGAACACTGTGTGCAATGAGGGAAACTGAACCTCAATAGGCAGGACAACCTCGATTCCATACACCAGGTAATACGGGGTTACCTGGGTGGAATTACGAGTTGTCGTCCGATAGGCCCAGAGGGCGTTGGGGAGTTTATCTGGATAACTCTTCTTTTTTTGACCAACCATCTTTTACAGAAAGTTAGAGAGGGTTTTATTGAACACCTCAATATGTCCATTTGCTTGCCCGTGATTACTGGAGGTATGGTTGGACCTAATATTGTACTTGGCGTTCAATTTCTTCCACTCGGCTACTCGAAATTTGTTACCTTTATCAGTGAGGATATCGTGAGGTACCCTAAATCAATAGATGATATTGGAACTCACGAATTCCATGATAGTATAGGCCTTGACTTTATTGAGCGTAATCTCATCTACCTACTTGGAAAATAAATCTGTATCCATCAGAATGAATCGGCATTGGCGAGACGTTGCCGGTGGGTATGGTCCAACAACATTTAACCCCAGAACTGGAAAGGGCCAAGAGTACTTGGTAGCATGGAGAGGCTCGGGTGGCCGATGCACAATGTTATCATGAACTAGGAATGCATGGAACCATTTGGTGAACTCGATGCATTCATGGATCATGGAGAGCCAAAAATACCCTAATCTTAGAATCTGGTGAGACAGTTTGTGCCTAGCCTGATGGGCACCACAGGAACTGGCATGAACCTCTTGCATTACCTTTGGAATTTCAACCCCTTGGATACAACGAAGGAGAACACCATGAAATCTGCATTTATAGAGGATCCTCTCAAGGATGAGACCACTATGGAGAGTACATTGTAGCGTACGACATCTAATTCACTCGTGCTCGGCCCGGTCTGATGGAAGGTTGCCCTGTTGGAGTTAATCTACAAAAGGGGCTCTCTAGTAAGGATTTTCATCAACCACTACACCTGAAGAACCTGGGGCTCGTGATGTGGATGCTCTGGCGGTATGACAGCTTACCCTTGGGCCATCATCATTCTCTAGGGTGACCAGAGAATTGAGTCTCTAATGTTCCACATGGATAACTAGATCATCCTGCTTGAGCTCTGCAAGTGATGCAGTTAGGCTGGCCAAAGCTTCTGCTTGACCGTTCTGTGACCGAGGGATATGGATAACCTCTGGCCGAGAAGGGAACTATGCCATTAGCTGGAGAGTGAGTTCTAACAACAGTATGAGATCTGTCTTTCTGACAACATAGTCGCCATTGACCCACTTGATGACATAGTCGGAATCCCCTTTCACATGAAAATGGGGCACAACTATCTTAAGGGACAACTCGAGACATGTAATGAGGGCCAGATATTCTACCTCTTTGTAAGTGCAGCCTTCAGACAACATAAATGAGTATGGAAGGATACCTTGCGCCATGGTGATAAAGAAGATACCCATACCTACTCTGTTGGGCCTAGGATCATTGAGCTTCCAACCAGTGGGGCTCCGGGAGGCACCATCGAAGAGCATCTTCCAACATAGAACGACCTGATCGACTGAGAGGATTTCCTCATCAGGAAAATCCAGATACAACGACTGATCTGCGTAGGTTGTATGGGCAGCCAGAAAGTCCTCCAATTCCTTCCCCTTGATGGACTTATGGGGAACAAACCTGATGTCAAACTGCTAGAGGATCACCACCCACCATGCTAGTCGGCCAGTCAACATGGGGCAGTTCAGAATATACTTCAATGGGTCCACTCGGGACACTAACTGTAACTCGTGGTGTTATAGGTAGTGCTGCAATTTATTGTATGGAAAACAGGATTGCAAGGTATCTATTCTCAATGGTGGAGTATATGGTTTTCGTATCAAGGAGCACGCGACTTAGGTTGTAGTGACTGTTCTCTGGCCCCTCATTGTTCTTCT
The DNA here is from genome assembly GCA_963277665.1 of Viscum album. Lineage (NCBI taxonomy): Eukaryota > Viridiplantae > Streptophyta > Magnoliopsida > Santalales > Viscaceae > Viscum > Viscum album. The sequence goes on along the minus strand of OY728137.1, from coordinate 294,903,553 downwards.
GGGCGAGAAGGGTGCCAAGGGACCATTCTAGGGCAGTGACATATAAAATCAGCAGCTTTTTGGAGACTGGTAGCTTCAAGACTAGAGGATGGAGAAAATATTGATTGATTTCTTCAAAGGCAGTCTGGAACTCTTCGTCTTATTCATAGGCAAAGCCTTTCTTCACGAGGAGGGAAAATGGCTTACACTTGTCGGCCAGATTCTCAATGAACCGGTGTATGTAGGCTAAGTGGCCTTGGAGACCACAATGCTCCCGAATATTACTTGGGGGAGGGATCTGATTGATTGCCTTGATCTTCTCTGGGTCTATTTTGATGCCCCGGTACCTGACAACAAATCCCAAAAACTTCCCATAGGTGACCCTGAAGGCACACTTTAACGGCTTCATCTTCAGGTGGTGGGAGCGGAGGAAGCCAAACACTTTCTCAAGGTTCTTGAGATGGTTCTACAACTAGCGTTATTTGACTACAAGATCATCCACCTAGATTAACGCCTCGACCCCAATTACCCATAGTCGGTGCATTGTTATGTAACATTGGAATGATCACAAAAGATCATGTCTCGAAATACTGATTAGTTTAGTAGCCTTGGAAACACTAGATACATTCATAAGTCTTACATTACATCATAAAGTGAATAACTAAAATAACATGGTCTCCATAGTCCACACTCAAATCCCCTTCATACAACCCCTGCAGGTCAGTCATAAAATATTTCTTCACATCCTGGGAAAAATATAACATAGAAAGGGGTGAGTTCAGATGCTCGGTATGTATAAAAATATAGCGGAAACTTTCATAAATAAACATAAACATTTATGGAAATGTATAACTAAAACAAAAGCCTTTTAAACTTGAACTTCAGCTTAATATGGAAAAACTAAAATGAAATAATGTCATTTACATATTCACGTGGATATTATACTAGTCTAATAATCACATGCAATATCCAAAACCACTTTCATAAAGATGGAATGCATAATTCCAGACTATCAAAACCACGTAGCCAAGGCCTCGTGCCAAGACTAAAAATAAGGTTTTGTCAAGGCCTCATGCCAAGACAATGGTTTGTCTCATGAGACCTACTGATGCATCGAGGGGCTATAGTGGGCTCCACCCATCACTTTTTAAGTCTAGTGAATTCCTTATATAAAAAGGATTAAACATATCATAATCTATAACATAATCGTATCAAATAAAAAATGCATAAAAGAAACATAACATTTTCACATTTCAATCACATGATATTAATACAACACATTTATATAATAAAAAAATTATCAAAACAATTTTCAATACAAAAATAAAAGAAAAGTAAAACATGGTATTTATTTTTCATTTACAAAAAGTTATATCTTGTAGAGGAAGTCAAAACTCAAATAATGGTCACGGTGGCGGATAAGTCTTTGTCACCGCATATGTAATTCAAAACATTCTTTTTGTCATTTAGTAAAAACGATTCGTATAAAAGGATTCATTTTGAATAAAAGTAAACGTCAATGGGGTTTATACACCGTATAAAATAAAGTTTTCTATAAAACAAAATGTGCCCCAATGAAAAGAGATTGAGATGAAGTCCCTTACAAAGATCATTTTGTAAATAAAATTGATCGCTCATGTGTATTCACTATAAGATCACATAGAGAAATTACAAATACATGATAAGATATAAAAATTCATTTCTCACATAATAAAAGAAAAACATAAATAATAAAGATAAGTTCAACCCAAAGAATGGGAATTGGGTTATGAAGTTCCCTTACCTCGTGTCTGACTTGACTCGATCATACTTTAATCTCCTGAATAATAAACTAGAGTTAATCTATACTTTTTAAAGAACATTTTTGAAGTTCATTATCTCTTTTATATCACTTATTACCATGTTATGAAAATTATTTAGTCATTTAAGTTAATAACGGCCGTTTTGTCGACCTTTGGTACATGAGTCAACAATAAACTTCTTATAATTACAAGGTGTTTATGTGGTAGAGTATCCATTATCTCCATAATTATATTCATGAAGTAGATATCATATATATCATATATATCCAGTAGATATATGCATTTATAATATTACATAACATTTATAGGTAATAAATGAAATGCACCGTTCATGGAGATGGAAAGTCGTACGTACTCATGAACGCTACTTTCATTTCTATTTCATATTTAATGGAATGAAATCATAATTATATAAAGGTATATTATAATTCCAGTATAATATCATATATAATATCATTCACTTCATCATTTATATGTCCCACATATGGCATTAACGATTCAAATCTCTTTGAGGGGGCGGTAGTCCGCACTTCCTAAAATGAAATTATCGCGTTTACCCATAATGGAAATCATAAAGGTATGTCATAAATGAAAAATACAGAAGCATAAGGAAAACATATACACAATATATATCATATATAAATATAGTGACATCTTAATGTCCACCATGAGAGGTGTTAAAAAAATATTGAATAGTCATCGTTTCGTGAGGCAGTAATTCGCCACCTACAGAAACATTATGTTCTTTAACCATTAGATGAAGGTGTGTGTAAATTTAAATCAAATAATTCTCATAAAAACATTCTAGTTTATTTAATATACTGTTTGTTTAGAAAATAAAGGAATAAAAATAGTTTAAGGGGTTTTAGAATCAAATTAAAACAAAAGAACATAAGAGAAGACATTACCTTAAAATCGGGTAACTCTTTTTGATTTGAGCCAAATCTTCCTTGGGAAGACATCTTCCCAAAGTGAGACTTCTAGGAGTAAGATAGGGAAGTTTAGAGAGTATTTGGGCCGAGTTTGGCCGAGCCAAATGGATTTGAAGATGTTAATAAGGTGGTAGACGTGGGGGCCTTTTATAAGAGGAGAGGAGGGTCACTCTTGGAATGTCAGGAAATGTTACATTATTATATAATGAGTTTCAGATTTTAAATGTCACAAAATTATATATTTCAAGTATAAGGTGATAAGGGTTCGATATCTACTCATCCAATATGTTTTTGACAAGTTTATGTTCTAGATTTTACATTATCGTTACATTTTATTTAAATTGTTAATTAATGAGGTAATCGTTGTATCATCATGGTGTCCTAAAAAACTTAAATTATTTAATGTCTAAAAATTATAAAAAAAATTACAATGATGTAGGAAATCATTTTAGCTTTCCAATTATTATTTATAGTTGAAAATTTAACTTATATTACCACATGTAATAATTGTTTTAGTAAAACATTACATGTTTGTGACAATTTTATTTTTACTTTAAATAAAACGTTATTAATGTCATTTTCTTACCCAAGTGGCTCCATGGGGTCCCCAAGTTGACCCATGTATTGTATTGGTCGGCCATGACTCATCCAATAATGTTAGGACAAGTTTAAAGGTAATTTCATATTATTATAACATTATATTTACCTTAAATTAAACTAATTACCTTTAATCGCGATTAATAAAACTTAAAAGTTACTATTCACCAAAAATTAGTTTCATCACATTGAACCACATTTTACTTATTAATGACAACCATGTATGTTGAATTTTTAAAATTCAATTCACAGAAGTGGTAATGTTTCATTTAAACAAAAAAATAGTTTTTCAACTACCACTTAGTGGTTTCACTATTAATCAAAAATTGAAGTTTTTCAGAAAAATACCAAAAATTCACTCTAAGATATATTTGATATTCCTAATTAAAAAATTATGTCTATTTTACAAAATTCAAAAAATATAAGTTGAATTAATTAATATAATAATTAATTTCTGCTGTCACAACAAATAGCATGTTTTTAAGAAACAATATATATCAAAAGATTCACAATTGTTTATGTCCCATTTCAAAGTGAAATTAATTCTAATGACCACCATTGGATACAATTTTAAAAATATATTATAATTAAACATTAAAACCAATCAATAGTATAATTTATCACTATAAATTATTTTGATTAAAAAAGTTGTTTTTAAGTATTTTTTTCTATGCATAGAAAATTGGAAGTTCTCAGAAAATTACAAAAAATTCAACTTAGGATAATTTAGATATTCTGAATACAAAATTGTATTACATTTTGAAATATAAAATTTATATAATTTCAAAAAGTGGGTATTACTATTCATAACAGCTACTTTGATTGGTTGCGGTGTGTTAAAACATGAGGTTGCGTACAACACACACTGCTCTATTATTCAAAGAGAAGCATACCATGGAAGCTTGGGGTGTTACATTATCCCCTCCTTCAATAAATTGAATCCTCACAATTTGAAACTTCTCTTAAAAAATAAAAGGTTGAAAATAGAAAATACCTTTGTGGAAAACCCAAATCGGAAATAAGGTTAATAAAATTTAGCCTTAATAAGAGGGAAAGGAAAATGAAAAAGGCACCACCAAATTATGATCTCGATTAGGAGAACATTGGTGGAAATTAGAGACATATAATTGGAGGAAAAATGTAAATATTTTTATGGAGTTATTGAGGTCATCAATCCCAAACAAGTGTAAAATTAAGGGCCTCAAAACCATCAATCTATGGTGATTTAAAATATCATCAGTTCAACAAAACATAATGTATTAGGATAACAATTTTTTTTAATATCCCTTTCCTAAAGTTTAAGTATTAATGTATTCATAGAATAAGAGAGAGGTGTATATATATATACTTGACAATTATTGTTTTAACCTTCATCTAATTTCTACCACAAACTCATCTTTCCCTCAAAAAGATAATATAACGAAAGAATATTATATTTATCCTAATCCTACAAGGTTCCAAATATTAACACATACCATTTATATTAGGAAAAATATTTTGTAATAACTAGGGACTTCCTGTAGGATAGTGGTAGGTAATGAAGGCCTGTCGCACTATGGATGTGGGTTCGATTCCTGCAGCTTTTTCCAACGCGATGGGTTATCCCCCAACTTGCAAGTTGTCCTTTTCCTAAAACAATAGTATTATAATATTCCAAAAATACTATTCAGAAATGTTTTAACCATAAACAATACTATTTAATGTTCAACTTAATCTATTCCAACCTTTATAGTTATCCAAAATACCTCTGTGCATACATTCTCTAAAATGTCTCTAAATTCCAAAATCAATTGAAACATCAGATTCCCCAAACAAAGTAAAGTTTATCTTATTGTCATACACTAAAAATATTATTACCTTCATCATATTAAACCTTAATGAAAACAGCAAGTAATGTAGTAAAATCCTTATATATATCACATTATTCTTATAACCATAATATAGTTCTTGAGTCCAAAAATACAATAATTATTCTACTTCAACTGTAGTAACAGCATAAGATTGGCCTTGATCCCTTGGCCTTTTCTGAAGTAAGTTCCCCTAACGCTTAGGAAATTGATTTCCATAATGCCCCATTTCCATACAATTGTAGCATTAAACATTGAAAACCTCTTTCTTTCCCTTACAATCACGATCCTGGTGACCTTTTTCTCCACATTTATAACAAACTCCCAATCCTTTTAGGCATGTACCGGGGTGATTTTTCCCACAATTATTATATAATGGAAAATCTTTATTTCCCTTTTTCCCTTTATCTGTCTCTTGTTCCACCGTTATCTTCTTCTCTTGCTTTACTTTATTGTCATAAGATTTAGAGAATTCCTTTCTTGTCTTGATAGCACACGAGACTATATCTTCATACGACAAGAAAGATTGTGAGAATAAGGCTCGACGGAGAAACGGTTTTAACCCATCAAAGAAACAATCAATCTTACATCTTGGGTTACGTATATAATCTGTAGCATACCTCACTAACCCTGTAAAGTTAACCTCATACTTTGCGACATTCTCATCATCCTTTTGTCTCAGACTCAGAAATTGTCTTTCCATATCTGCTCGATGGTCACGAGGGAAGTATTTTTCTAAGAAAAGCACTTTGAACACCCTAAAATCCGTATTTGATACTTCATCATCTTCCTTTGTGTTTTGAATCAATGACCACCATTGATCAGCATCTCCAATGAGGCGGTAAAATGTCATGATAACATTTTCCCTTTCACTGCTCCCCAAGGCATGGAATATTTTCTCTAAGGAATTTATCAATTTCTCAGATACTAATGGATTTGTACTCCCATTGAATGTTGGCGGTTGTTTCCTCATGAGGCGGTCTAACATTGATCCTCCACGTAGCAGATTAGGGTGCTCCATACGAGTAAGGTTATTATTCACAACCTAAGTGAGTTGTCCCAGTATGGTGATAACTTGATCAGCACCAGTTGTATCACCCACTCAACTATAATTATATTGAGTAAGAGGGAAATACCTACATGTATTGTGTGCATTGATATGGTTTCCATTCCTTCCACTAGGCGCCATTTCTACAAAATTTCATAAACTAGATTAGCTTATGAATCGAAATACATAATTCCATACTTGTAAAACACTTAACATAAATTGAACAGTTTATGGATATAATCCATAATCATAAAAATGTTTTCTTTGAGAAAAAGTATATACTCATAAACCCTTCATAATGGTTTGTAAAGAAAATGGTAATTAACCTAAGAATATCCCCCAGGAGTTTCGTAACCAAGAGTGGAGAAATTCCCATTGTAGTGCACCAGTTCCCGTTCGAGTCTAGCTCAATGTGATGTTTTCGTGTTTTACCACTAGGTATATCTGTGCCAGAGCCGCCTCTACCTACTCATATCCATACAGGGATTTATTGCTTGGAAAACTCATAATATATCTATAATACCAAAATTCTATGAAGTTCTTCTAAGATAATCCTCAAAGTCAATCTTAGGGCTATGTGCTCTTATCAGGGTTTATCTAAATCTAGCTTCCAAGGTTAGTAGTAAACTACCTCGGATACCAACTATAATTCCCTAACCCCAGTTACCCAGAGTCGGTGCATTATTACGTAACATTGGCATGATCACAAAAGATCATGTCTCGAAAGACCGTTTAGGTTAGTATCCTGGGAAACACTAGATACCTTCATAAGTCTTACATTACATCATAAAGTGATAAACTAAAATTACATGGTCTCCATAGTCCACACTCATATCCCCTTCATACTATACCTGCAGGTCAGTCATAAAATATTTCTTCACATCATGGGAAAAATAAAACATAGAAAGGGGTGAGATCAGATGATTAGTAAGGATAACCATATAGCAGAAACTTTCATAAATAAACATAAACATTTAAGGCCATGTATAACTAAAACAAAATCCTTTTAAACTTTAACTTCAGCATAATATTGAAAAAATAAAATGAAATAATGCCATTTACTTATTCAAATGGATATTCTACTAGTCGAATAATCACATGCAATATCAATAACCACTTTCATAATGATAGAATGCATAATTCCAGACTATCATAACCACATAGACAAGGCCTCGTTCTAAGACTACAAATAAGGTTTGGTCAAGGACTCATGCCAAGACACTAGTTTTTCTAATGACACCTACCGATGCATCGAAGAGCTATATTGGGATCCACCCATCACTTATTAAGTCCAATGCATTCCTTATATGAAAAGGTTTAAACATATCATAAACCATAACATAATCGTATCACATAAAACATGCATAAAGGAAACATAAAATTTCCACATTTCAATCACAAGATATCAATACAAGACATTGATATAAAAAAATATTATCAAAACCATTTTCAATACCAAAATAAAAGAAAAGTAAACCAAGTTATTTATTTTTCATTTAAAAAAAGTTATCGCTTGTAGAGGAAGTCGAAACTCAAATAATGGTCACGGTGGCGGAAAAGTCATTGTCGCCGCATAAGTAAAACAAAACATTGTTTTTGTCATTTAGTAAAAATGCTTCGTATAAAAATATTCCATTTGAATAAAAGTAAAAGTCCAAGGGTTGTATACACCGTATAAAAGAATGTTGTGTATAAAACAAAATATGCCTCAATGAAAGGAGATTGAGAAGAATCCCTTACAAAGATCATTTTGTAAATAAAATTGATCGCTCGTGTGTATTCACTATAAGATCACATAAATAAATTACAAATACATGATAAGATATAAAAATTCATTTCTCACATAATCAAAGAACAACATAAATAAGAAAGATAAGTTCAACCTAAAGAATGGGAATTGGGTTAAGAAGTTCCCTTACCTCGTGTATGACTTGACTCGGTCATTATTTAATATCCTGAATAATAAACTAGAGTTAATATATACATGATTAAGAACCTTTTTCAGTTTCATTATCCCTTTTATATCACTTATTACCATGTTATGAAAATTATGTAGTCATTTAAGTTAATAACAGTCGTTTTGTCGACCTTTGGTCCTTGAGTCAAAAATAAACTTCTTATAATTACAAGTTTTTTATGTGGTAGAATATCAATTATGTCCATAATTATATTAATGATGTATATATCATATATATCATATATATCCAGTATATATATGCATTTATAATAATATATAACATTTACAGTTAAGAAATGAAATGCACCGTTCATGGAGACGGTAAGCCGTACGTACGCATGAACGCTAATTTCATTTCTATTTCATATTTAATGGAATGAAATCATAATGTTATAAAGTTATATTATAATTCCAGTATAATATTGTATATAATATCATTTACTCCATCCTTTAACGACCCACATATGGCATTAACGATTCAATCAACTTTGATGGGGCAGTAGTCTGCACTTCCAAAAATGAAATTATCGCGTTTACCCATAATGGAAATCATGAAGGTATGACATAAATGTAAAATAATGAAGCATAATGAAAACATAAACATAATATATATCATATATAAATATAGTTACATCGTAATGGCCACCATGAGAGGTGTAAAAAGAATATTGAACAATCATCATTTCGTGAGGCAGTAATTCGCCACCCACAGAAACTGTATGTTCTTTAACCATTAGACAAAGGTGTGTGTAAGTGTAAATCAAATAATTATTATAACAAAATCCTAGTATATTTAAGATACTATTTTTGTTACAAAATAAAGTAATAAAAAGATTTTATGGGGTTGGAGAAGCAAAATAAAACAAAAGAACATAAGAGAATACATTTCCGTAAAATCAGGTAACTCTTTTTGATTTGAGCCAAAGGCTTCCTTGGGGAGACTTATGCCCAAAGTGAGGCTTCTAGGACTAAGATATTGAAGTGGAGAGAGTATTTGATCTGAGGATGGCCGAGCCAAATGTATTTGAAGATGTTAATAAGGTGGTAGAGGTGGGGGCCTTTTATAAGAGGAGAGGTGGGCACTCTTGGAAAGTCATGAAATGTTATGTTATTATATAATGAGTTTCGGATTTTAAAGGTCCCAAAATTATATATTTCTAGGATAAGGTGATAAGGGTTCTAAATATACTCATCCTATAGGTTTTTGACAAGTTTATGTCTTAGATTTTATATTATGGTTTAATTTTATTTAAATCGTTAATTAATGAGGTAATCACTTCATCATCATGCTGTCATAAAAAATTATTTTATTTAATGTCTAAAAATTATAATAAAATTAAAATGTTGTAGGATATCTTTTTAGATTTCCAATGAATATTTATAGTCAAAAATTTAACTTATATAACCTCATGTAATAATTTTTTAGTAAAACAGCACGTGTTTGCGACAATTTTATTTTTACTTTAAATAAAAAGTTATTGATGTCATTTTCTTACCCAAGTAGCTCCATGGGGTCCCCAAGTTGACCCATGGATTATCATGGTTGGCCAACACTCATCCAATAAGGGTAGGACAATTTTAAAAGTAATTTCATATTATTATAACATTATATTTTCCTTAAATTGAACTAATTATATTTAATCGCAATTAATAAAACTTAAAAGTTACTATTAAACAAAAATTATTCTCATCCCATTGAACCAAATTTTACTTACTAATAACAACCATGTATGTCAGATTTTTAAAGTTCAGTTCACAGAAGTGGTAATGTTTCATTTAAACGAAAAATTAGTTTTTTAACTACAACTTAGTGGTTTCTATATTCATCAAAAATTGATGTTTTTCAGAAAAATATCAAAAATTCACCCTAAGATATAATAGATATTACTAATTCAAAAATTATGTCTATTTTAAAAAATTCAAAATATATAAGTTGAATTAATTAATTTAATAATCAATTCCCGCTGTCACAATAAATAGTGTGTTTTTAAGAAACAATATATATCAAAAGATTAACAATTGTTTATGTCCCATTTCAAAGTGAAATTAATTCTAATGACCACAATTGGATAAAATAGTAAAAATGTATTCGAATTATACTTTAAAACCACTCAATTGTATAATTTATCACTATATATTATTTTGATTAAAAAAGTTGTGTTTAAGTATTTTTTTCTATTCATATAAAATTGGATGTTCTCATAAAATTACAAAAAATTCAACCTAGGATAATTTTGATATTCCGAATACAAAACTAAAGTACATTTTGAAATATAAAATTAATATAATTTCAAAAAGTGGGTATTACTATTCATAACAGCAAATTTGATTGGTCGCGGTGTGTTATAACTCGAGGTTGCGTACAACACACACTGCTCTATTATTCAAAGAGAGGCATACCGTAGAAGCTTGGGGAGTTACAACTAGCATTCCTCCAACATCTCGAGGATCGGCTGGAAAATGCGATGCATGGACCACAGATAGGTGCCACCCGCTTTCTTCAGGCCGAAGGGCATTACCTAGTAATAAAAAGTACCTTGGGGCGCCCTGAAAGCTATGGACTCTTTATCTTCGGGGACCATCCAGATTTGATTATATTTAGAGTAACCATCCTTGAAAGAGTGGGCTTGGAACCAGATCATAGCATCTCTCAACAATTATGTCACTGGAAGGGGAAAATCATTCTTTGTATAATGATGGTTGTGATCGTGGAAGTCGATGCAGACTCTGATCTATTCGTTCTTCTTCCTGACTGGCATGATGTTGGCTATCCACATGGGGTATTGGAACTCCTTGATGAAGTTGGCTTTGATGAGATTGACAACTTCATCCTTTCCTATTTCAACATGAACATTGTGCATCTTTCTGGGAGGCAGCTTGAACCCGCGATGGTTTTTCGGTAGACCGAGACAGTGGACGACTACCTGAGGATCTAGCCTGGCAGCTCATCGTAGCTCCAGGTGAACGTGTCATAGTGCTGTTTAAGGAAGTTCATGTACTGCTGCTACTCCTTGAGGGACATAGCATCACTGATCAACGTGGGTCTCAGATCTGCCTCACTACCAAGGTTCACCTATATGAGTTCATTGATAGTGGCAGGGAAGCTTTCTTCAAAGGTGGGGGGAGCATCCTCGAAATCCACTTCCTCGATTGTGGGGGATGGATTCCCAGCAGATGAGTCTTGAACTTGGTCGGAGGAACCTGACAGGAGGCTGGTACCAGCCTGGATAGAAATGGAGAGTGCATAAGGTGATTTACTTGCTACTGAGTCCTTGGTGATGAAGGCAGTTGATCAAATCTCATCTAGCATGCGGTCCAGGGGGCCACACTTAATAATATCAAAGCAGTAGTGGTGCGTCGGTCGGAGCTGACTTATTCCAGCCTAGTGGAATAGACAAGTATAACATACTATCATTTCCATGATTAAGACATCCTGATACCTGACGAGAGTGGGAGGCTTTGGGATCAATGGAGCCTGGTTCGTATAAGAATATGAAGTGATCTTCTGACCCTGCCTTGATTTGGGGGAATGGTTCCCTCTTGTCCTAGAAATAAAAAAAAATTGCCCCATATCGGGGGTTGTGGCCTCTAACTGATTGATCGGGAAGACGTTGGCATCATTTAGGCCTGCCCAAGGGTCGGTCGTAGTGGTGACTGGCTCAACTTCACTTGCTTGGAATTGTTTATCCTTCCTTTTATAAAAGTCAGCATCTAGATAACAGGCTTCAGAAGAGGCGAAAGTAAATGCATCACCTTGGAGAACTCCCACTCTAACATTAATGAAGTATTTGATGCATTGGTGATACGATGAGGGAACCACCAGATGCAGGTGGAGCCATGGCCTTCCCATCAATGCATTGTACGCGGTGTCCTGGGAGACGACCATGAACTCAGTGCTGGAAATCAGGCCACCAAACTGGGTCTTCAGAAGGATCTTGATGACCAGTGTCTACTATGTCCTGTCATATCCCTGGATTCTCAAATCGGAGGGAGTAAGGTCGTCTTCAGATAGCCCTAGCTTCCGTAGAGTCAGAGTCAGGATAAGGTTGATCCCAGATCCGGAGCCAACAAGATAGCAGAAAACCTCCACACCATTTAATTGGACGGTGATATATAACGGTCGAATGTGCCACTAGACGGGAGAGCTTTCATCTTCTCCCTAGAATGAAATGATGGCCTGGAATTCGGCATCCTCAACTGTTTCATCATGAAAGGACTTTACAGATGCAACCTCTGTCTCAAACTAGAGGGGGCTCTTTAAAGCATCAGCAAGCTTTTCAGGAATATCTGGTGATAGTAATAGGGATTCAAGGATATAGATCCTTACATGGATGTCGGCGAGTAGCTTGAGAACATCGTACTTCCGTGCCAGGCACGAACTTATGCTTGTAGGGAGTCTCTCTATGATTGGAGGCATGACAGGCCCTGCCGTCCGGATTGGCGGCTGACTAGTACTAGGTACATCCCGCTGCTCACTGGTCAAAGCTCAGAGGGTCGCTATCGGATGAGGACTGAGTGATTGAGATGGGAATGTATTTGGGAGATGCTTAAATCTATATGGTTGAAGTGGTTATGCCTGATCCATTATCACAAATGGTGGTGTGGGCAGACCTGTCGACACCGGGTGAAGAGGATTCGCATGCTGAGTTCTACACTGGACCTCCTGTTTGGTCTCAGTAACCTGCATGACCTGGCTGCAGGTGCCAACTGACATGCCCCAGTGACCCATATGGCCATGGTTCCGCCAATGTGGGCACCATCTGAGGACGTTTTGGAGGTTTTCCTGGAGCTCCCCCTCGTCGGGATCATATAGGGATTTACCAACATGACGGTGTTAACTGAAGTGTACCCTTATCATTCACTTGACAAATCATCCACCACTGGGTGAATTCTAGGGGGAATTCCCATATCTAGGGCCATAAATTCACCGAGATTGTGGGAAGACGATGGCATTGGCGGGACGTGTTTCTTCTTCTTGTGTCGTCGATGCTTGCTCTTCTGGGAAGAGGCTAGTTGAGATGATGATGCAAAACTGGTGGTCACAACTTCTAAAGGCTCCAGCTAATTTATGCATTCTATAATGATTCCTTGGCCATGGGCGACCATCTTACGAGCCATCCAGTCATTATAATTCAGGGACCGATGGTCAAGACCCTGCTTCCACCCACCTTCACCGTTGTTACTGCTATCTGACCTCACAAATACACACACCACTTGAGCCAAGGTTAGGCCCAACCTGAATATGTTGTTGGTAATATGGTATTGGAGAATGTCCTTGAACAAATATAATTTCTTGATAGTGTGTCCTACGATCCAATGATAAGGACATTAGTTGGGGTGATCATTGAGATACGCCTCATTTGGCTTCCAGCACTCAGGCAGTCACACAATTCTCTGCCCTAAGGTGTTGCAGAAGTAGCCAGGGACCAAGGCTTCATCAAACGAGTAGGACAAATTCCTTCTATTTGGAAAGGGGGATCTAGGAGCCTATCCCTGACATGGGGCCGGAGGAGGATGTTGAGGAGGAGGAACTTGATTATATCACTTAGGCGGTGGAAGCACATTGCATGGGGGAACCTGCTGCTTTTGAAGACGCTACTGGGCTGGATGATGCGCCCATGGTGGTGGACCTCTGCGAGGCTGCGGAGCTGGCTCCACTGGCATTAATTCTAGCTGCCCAAGGGCCTCTACCTGGGCCACTGCGGTAGGCTCGGCTCTGGAATCCCTCCTTGCCGAGATTGTAGGAGGCATCCAGCATGCCTGACTGACCTATTTCTGAGCTTCTTTGAGGCTCTGGGCCTTATCTGAGAATTCTCGGAACCCTCTAGGATAGTTCTGAGTAATCAGGGAGGGAACCAGTTCCATCTTTCCATTTCCCAAGCACATCATCTGTAATCTCTTCGGATTCCGTGGCATGTCAAGGGAGTATGTGAACCCCTTCCACTGGACGATAACGTCTGTGACTCGCTCATTGGGCCTTTTCTTGCACCGAAAGAGGTCTACAATGTTCGTCTTCTAGATGTTAGTGCTGAACTAGTAATATAACTACCTACGAAGACCCTCCCAACTTGTCACAGATTCAATAGGGAGCTAGCTATAAAAGATGAATGACGGCCCTTCAAGCGTTTGAACAAAACAGCGGAGCTTGGCAGCCTTCTACTGCACTGGGGTCCCTAACATAGGCCCACACCTCGAGTTGAAGTGCGCCAGGTGCTGCGGTGGGTCCCCTATCCCATTAAAGGAGTAGAATGTGGGATTCTAAAATCTTGGGGGTGCTGGCATGTCATCCACCCATGCCATGTATGTCTTGCCATCAGGAGGGATATCCACCTGCCACATTTCCAAAGCTTCTAGGTAGTCAATGAGCACCACCATTGGATCATCTGGATGCGGGTACCTACCCTGACGGGGATCCCTAACCACGACCGTGTTGTTGGGCTCTTTAATGTGGTAGCCAAGCTTGGCGGCTCGTGGTGGTGGATCAACCCTTGGGGCTACCGGAGGATCCTGAGTGGGGTTCCTTAGATTGTCACGTCGTTTGGGAGGGTTCGGCAAGACATACCACACCCTCTTGCCGTGAGATACGGCTTCCGCTCTATAGTAAATATGGCATGATCAAGGTTTCCTGGGAGAATCTCGCTGAGGGGTAGTTGTTCCTCCCCCTACTGCCCTGGCCTAGGATCACCATAGTCGATCCACTGCTCTACAATGCATTCAGCCAAAAGATTATCAAATAACTTCTTCTGCTCAGAAATCTACTGGTGTAGTGTGGCCTTCTTGGGCTCCTCTTCCGTCTTTTGTACTGAGGAAGACGGGTCGGAGTGTTTGATAACTATAACATGCTATTTTCCCTTGATGACATTTCGGCTCAATATCAATGACTCTCTGTGTGGAGGGCATCCAAGGATGTTCCTCTTCTAGCGAGTAATCCTCCCTGATGGGTCCAGTAGTGGGCACACATCCTCAGGGAGGAGGTTCCCACCGAGAAGTTCCATCACATTTTCCCCTCATGAAAGATCATCAATGTTGACTTCCACTCCACTTGGGGGCATATCCTCATCATCGCCAAGCGAGTCGGGCTACTGGAGAATCATACTGAAGAGGTGGGCAGCGTACTGCCCCCAGCCATGGACTTGCACATGGGGGGGGGGGTTAGCCTCCTCAATAACTTTATGGAGTACTTGGAAACTCTGAACGCATTGTCGTTGGAGGGCCCTGTGGTGGCCAGGTGACTCAGGGTGCCGGACCGCGGGGAGCGTGGACAGGTTAAACAAGAAGCATTGTTCGTCGATGTCTTTTAGGTGCTCATGGATCCCGGGAAAAGTCATCTGTCGGTGGTGAAGGTAAAAGTTAGTCGCCCAGTGGTCTGGCGGAAACATTCAAACTCCTCAGGGGTGAGCGATTCGGGTGTATCAAAATTCGATACTATAACCGGCCAAAACTTCTTAATAATGTGGACCGTTGTGGGGATGGGTCATAAGCTACCCATCTCAGATCCATAGTATAGCCTTATATTGCCCCACTCATCAACTAAGGATGGCTGAGGAACTGGCAGTGGTGCTGAGGGGGGCCGCTGGGCCAGCGGACTGGCCGACGGAGAATAGGGCGAGCAGGCTGATTGGCTGCTAAATCTTGGACTATTTTTTGAGGGTTGCAGTGACCTGGCCTCTATATAATGATGGGATGAACCGGGGACCAGGGCTCCTTAAACAAGATCAATTTCTGGAATGTGTAGGTTATTCCATGAATCTTCTGCCATTGACTCCCAAAAAAGCTCTCGGTAACCTCTATCCTTGACAGGGGATGCTCTTGGAGACTCCGGTGGCGATTGCACAGTCGTTCACGGGGAACATTCCAAGGTCTTGTCCTGCTAGATATACCTTCGGTGGGAGGCATGGATCTTGTGAATCTCGTATTCATGGAGTACAAGAAGGATATGCCTTGTTACTACCCTAGCCCTTGACTCAGGGGGACTGAGGAGATGGTTCTCGCGACGGGTCACCCTCCACTTCGGAGTCTGAGAAGTGGAGGAGTCTGATTGTCATCTGGGATTCCCCGGAATTCCAATTGCAGTGGAAATGACCTGCCTTCCTACCCCTAGGAGGATCCTCACGACAGGGCTGATTTCTGACACGGGGTCCTCTGGCTACACTGGTGCTGGGGCAGAGACGGTTTCCACCTGAGAAACCGAGTGTGTGGGTACCATCGGGACAAATGTTGAACGGGGCACAGGGAGGACCTCCGTGTTGGGTGTTGGTGAAGAGGGGTTGGCCTCCACCTCTCTAATTTTTTGGGTTAGGAGGACCTTCGCTGATTGGCATGGGGACATAGGGAGGACCTCTGTGATGGCGAGTGACCGTACATGTAATATCTCCATACTGGCGGTCTGCAGTAGGGGGAGTGACAATGTACCCAGTGTAGTGAGCACAGGAGAGACCCCCACATAGAGTGTTGTTGTCATAGGTAAGATCCTTACTTGGGCTGAAGGTGGATTCAGACCGACCTCCACACCGAGGTTGGAAGTAGGGAGGGCACACACCTTCAATAACGATGACACGGAGTAGGCCTTCAGACTGGGTGGCATTGCTGCAGATTGGTCTGTAGTGGCCTTCGCCTGTGCCGGTAATCGGGAGAGTCGACCAAACCTGCCCATGGGGTGGTTGGGGCCTCGACCCGGGTTGGGCATATAGCTACCCCATCTCAACGTATGCAGGGAGTTGGGGATATAAGTAAGTCGTGGCTCGGGACACAGTAATCGCTGACATCGATGCCTCGTGATGAGTGTCTTCTTCTTCTCATGTCCAACGCTGGCGTCGGTTCAGATGGATAGGTGCCAGTGGTGAAGGCGCGTGGATTACCTACTCCTCGTCTCAGGGAACCTGGTGACGGTGCTGACGCGGCCTGGTGGGGACCCATACCAGGAGCCCTTGAAGCGGAACTCCGATCGGGCCGGCCTGGATGTCCCCTACTTTGTTGACGTATTGTGGGGGAGCTTTCAAGGTGTTCCGGAGACAAGATCCCAAAGTAATTGAATGTTGGGGTGGGGAAAAGTGGCTCCCTGCGTGGCCCTCAGGGGTGGCGTTGATGGTTAGGCGATGCTGACTCAAGATCTATGCGGGCCATGTCCCTGGAGGGGATGCCCCCTTCCTCCTTGTACCTGCATACAAGGTCATTGATTACCCTTCATAGGATAATTTATGATACGGAGAGGGGGAGTGGACGCCCATCATTCATGGAGGTCGGGGACGTCATGGAAGGCGCTAAACCACGCGGAGTAGCCATGTTGATATAACCCTTCCCCTGCGCCGATGGGAAGATGATCGGGCTCCGGATACAACAACATGATTTCTGAAACCAGGGAGATGAACTCATTAATCCTGCTAGGAAAATAAATCGACAATCAGTACCCTAGTGTCATTCTATCTTCCTTGGTCTGCAAGAGGGATCCACGCTGATAACGTCACATGAAATAATGCTCAACGTCCTGATTGTCCCAACTTCGGGCAAGTTTCATGTCAGGCCTGTTTGGTGGGACCTGGTACCAGATTACAAGGTCAGATGACATGCTTATCTACAGATGGACCGAAGGCTACTAGATTCCATGCTGAGTAGTGGATATTCCTATCGGGTTCACCATTTTCTGTTTCTGATGCTTTCTCCGGGGCGCACGCATCCATCAGGGAAAGGATGTGCTGCTGTTACGCCGCATTCCTTCTTTCTAATGGCAGGCAGCATCTGTTCCTTACTCAGGGACATCTCCTCCATGATCAAAATGAGATGATGGGATGTTGGTTCTTCCTTCCATATATTCCTTCTCAGAGCACGTCACCTAGTCCGGGTATCCCGTATAGATTTATGAAGTAGTTCAAAAATCTCTTCCAGGCACCATATCTTCACAGACACCAGTTAATTACGCCGCTTCTGTCAGGACCTTCCAAGGGATCCGGCTAGGGAAACAACATTCGATTAGGAGAGAAGTCACAGTGGGGCATCACTGGCATGTCTTGACACTGGGGATTGGCATGTCTGTCTTCTTTACCTTATTATAGGGCCTCTCGAGGGCGTGGAAGACTGAGACATCCCACATAGAATGTAGGGAATCATATGCCACAAGCATGTATCTGAGATTTTCCTTAGCTTTACATGTTTAAAACAAGGTATTACACATGATTAAGGTCCTGTGTAGATGGATCAGAATGATTGGAACACTGGCTAGAATGTATCAGCTTGAAGAACCCATGGAGGGAATGCCGATGTTGGGGCCAGCACGTGGGTGGCTTCCCGAATGCTCTGACAAGGAATGGGGAATGGAGTTTCATGATACCACTGAGATGTGGCGTCCCAGGTTAGAATCAGAATGGATGATGGGTTTGTGTTTGAGCCTCGAAGAGACTTCCTACGTATCCCTGTGGAAGGGAATCAAAGTCTGCATAGTTCGATGAAGCGATTGGACACCTAAAGAGGTGACCTGCACTACTATAAATAAGGCCATTAGCGACCACCATTGGCGGTCGCTAAAGGGCTGTAGCGGTCGCGCAGTGACCACCAATGGCGGTCACTGTTGCCTCGTCGCTAGAGGCCTTTAGCGACCGCCAATGGCGGTCGCTATAGGTGCCCGGCAGGTCGGCCTTCAGCGACCGCTTGGCGGTCGCTATTCTAAAAAAAAAAAATTTTAAAATTTTTTTTTATTGAATTGAATATAAATATATATATATATATATATATGTGTGTGTGTGTGTGTAAAAATATTCATATATATACTATTAAATACAATATTTTAAATATATATATATATATATATATTTTAAATGTTTTAATATATATTTAATATATATTTAATATATATATAATATCAAATCATTGTGCTATAATAATTTAAAAACTTCGATTCAAGAAATAATCTCATTTCAGGTCGTTCGGAGCACGTTTGCTCCGAATCGGACCGCCGCACGCCGTTTTGGTGTTTAACGGCGCCGGAAACGCGTTTCCGGCCGCCGCGGTCACATGGCACCTCCGAATGAGGTGCTGTCTAGCCGACCATTTCACAATTGACGCCCCGGATGTTGTCGTACGGTTTCGTGGCATTCAGAGGTCGTTCGGGTGGTTTTGACCCCCCAACGCGCCATTTCAGCGCGCGCCGCGCTGCTGAAAACGACACAATCGGACGTGCCGCGCGCACCGCACGTCCGATGGACGTGCGGCCTCCTCCTGCATCTCAGGAATAATATTTCTATCGTTCCCGTGCGGTTTCAGGTCGTTCGGAGCACGTTTGCTCCGAATCGGACCGCCGCACGCCGTTTTGGTGTTTAACGGCGCCGGAAACGCATTTCTGGCAGCCGTGGTCACACGGCACCTCCGAATGAGGTGCCGTCTGGCCAACCATTTCACAATTGACGCCCCAGATGTTTTCGTACGGTTTCGTGGCATTCGGAGGTCGTTCGGGTGGTTTTGACCCCCCAACGCGCCATTTCAGCGCGCGCCGCGCTGCTGAAAACGACACAATCGGACGTGTCGCGCGCACCGCACGTCTGATGGATGTGCGGCCTCCTCCTGCATCTCAGGACTAATATTTATATCGTTCCCGTGTGGTTTCAGGTCGTTCGGAGCACGTTTGCTCCGAATTGGACCTCCGCACGCCGTTTTGGTGTTTAACGGCGCCAGCAACGCGTTTCCGGCTGCCGCGGTCACACGGCACCTCCGAATGAGGTGCCGTCTGTCCGACCATTTCACAATTGACGCCACGGTTGTTTTCGTACGGTTTCGTGGCATTCGGAGGTCGTTCGGGTGGTTTTGACCCCCCAACGCGCCATTTCAGCGCGCGCCGCGCTGCTGAAAACGACACAATCGGACGTGCCGCGCGCACCGCACGTCCGATGGACTTGCGGCCTCCTCCTGCATCTCAGGAATAGTATTTCTATCGTTCCTGTGTGGTTTCAGGTCGTTCGGAGCACGTTTTCTCCGAATCGGACCGCCGCACGCCGTTTTGGTGTTTAACGGCGCCGGAAACGCGTTTCCGGCCGCCACGGTCACACGGCACCTCCGAATGAGGTTCCGTCTGGCCGACCATTTCGCAATTGACGCCCCGGATGTTGTCGTACGGTTTCGTGGAATTCGGAGGTCGTTCGGGTGGTTTTGACCCCCCAACGCGCCATTTCAGCGCGCGCCGCGCTGCTGAAAACGACACAATCGGACGTTCCGCGCGCACCGCACGTCCGATGGACGTGCGGTCTCCTCCTGCATCTCAGGAATAATATTTCTATCGTTCCCGTGCGGTTTCAGGTCGTTCGGAGCACGTTTGCTCCGAATCGGACCGCCGCACGCCGTTTTGGTGTTTAACGGCGCCGGAAACGCGTTTCCGGCCGCCGCGGTCACACGGCACCTCCGAATGAGGTGCCGTCTGGCCGAACATTTCACAATTGACGCCCCGGATGTTTTCGTACGGTTTCGTGGCATTCGGAGGTCGTTCGGGTGGTTTTGACCCCCCAACGCGTCATTTCAGCGCGCGCCGCGCTGCTGAAAAGGACACAATCGGACGTGTGGCCTCCTCCTGCATCTCAGGAATAATATTTCTATCGTTCCCGTGCGGTTTCAGGTCGTTCGGAGCACGTTTGCTCCGAATCGGACCGCCGCACGCCGTTTTGGTGTTTAACGGCGCCGGAAACGCGTTTCCGGCCGCCGTGGTCACACGGCACCTCCGAATGAGGTGACGTCTGGCCGACCATTTCACAATTGACGCCCCGGATGTTGTTGTACAGTTTCGTGGCATTCGGAGGTCGTTCGGGTGGTTTTGACCCCCCAACGCGCCATTTCAGCGCGCGCCGCGCTGCTGAAAACGACACAATCAGACATGCCACGTGCACCGCACGTCCGATGGACGTGCGGCCTCCTCCTGCATCTCATGAATAATATTTCTATCGTTCCCGTGCGGTTTCAGGTCGTTCGGAGCACGTTTGCTCCGAATCGGACCGCCGCACGCCGTTTTGGTGTTTAACGGCGCCGAAAACGCGTTTCCCGCCGCCGCGGTCACACGGCACCTCCGAATGAGGTGCCGTCTGGCCGACCATTTCACAATTGACGCCCCAGATGTTTTTGTACGGTTTCGTGACATTCGGAGGTCGTTAGGGTGGTTTTGACCCCCCAATGCGCAATTTCAGCGCGCGCCGCGCTGCTGAAAACGACACAATCGGACGTGCCGCGCGCCACCGCACGTCCGATGGACGTGCGGCCTCCTCCTGCATCTCAGGAATAATATTTCTATCGTTCACGTGCGGTTTCAGGTCGTTCGGAGCACGTTTGCTCCGAATCGGACCGCCGCACGCCGTTTTGGTGTTTAACGGCGCCGGAAACGCGTTTCCGGCCGCCGCGGTCACACGGCACCTCCGAATGAGGTGCCGTCTGGCCGACCATTTCACAATTCATGCCCCGGATGTTGTCGTACGGTTTTCGTGGCATTCGGAGGTCGTTCGGGTGGTTTTGACCCCCCAACGCGCCATTTCAGCGCGCGCCGCGCTGCTGAAAACGACACAATCAGATGTGCCGCGCGCACCGCACGTCCGATGGACGTGCGGCCTCCTCCTTCATCTCAGGAATAATATTTCTATCGTTCCCGCGCGGTTTCAGGTCGTTCGGAGCACGTTTGCTCCGAATCGGACCGCCGCACGCCGTTTTGGTGTTTAACGGCGCCGGAAACACGTTTCCGGCCGCCGCGGTCAGACGGCACCTCCGAATGAGGTGCCGTCTAGCCGACCATTTCACAATTCACGCCCCGGATGTTGTCGTACGGTTTCGTGGCATTCAGAGGTCGTTCGGGGGGTTTTGACCCCCCCCAACGCGCCATTTCAGCGCCCGCCGCGCTGCTGAAAACGACACAATCGGACGTGCCGCGCGCACCGCACGTCCGATGGACGTGCGGCCTCCTCCTGCATCTCAGGAATAATATTTTTATCGTTCCCGTGCGGTTTCAGGTCGTTCGGATCACGTTTGCTTCAAATCGGACCGCCGCACGCCGTTTTGGTGTTTAACGGCGCCAGAAACGCATTTCCGGCCGCCGCGGTCACACGGAACCTCCGAATGAGGTGCCGTCTGGCCGACCATTTCACAATTCACGCCCCGGATGTTTTCGTACGGTTTCGTGGCATTCGGAGGTCGTTCGGGTGGTTTTGACCCCCCAACGCGCCATTTCAGCGCGCGCCGCGCTGCTGAAAACGACACAATCGGACGTGCCGCGCGCACCGCACGTCCGATGGACGTGTGTCCTCCTCCTGCATCTCAGGAATAATATTTCTATCGTTCCTGTGCGGTTTCAGGTCGTTCAGAGCACGTTTGCTCCGAATCGGACCGCCGCACGCCGTTTTGGTGTTTAACGGCGCCGGAAACGCGTTTCCGGCCGCCGCGGTCACACGGCACCTCCGAATGAGGTGCCGTCTGACCGACCATTTCACAATTCACGCCCCGGATGTTGTCGGACGGTTTCGTGGCATTCGGAGGTCGTTCGGGTGGTTTTGACCCCCCCAACGCGCCATTTCAGCGCGCGCCGCGCTGCTGAAAACGACACAATCGGACGTGCCGCGCGCACCGCACGTCCGATGGACGTGCCGCCTCCTCCTGCATCTCAGGAATAATATTTCTATCGTTCCCGTGTGGTTTCAGGTCGTTCGGAGCACTTTTGCTCCGAATCGGACCGCCGCACGCCGTTTTGGTGTTTAACGGCGCCAGAAACGCGTTTCCGGCCGCCGCGGTCACACGACACTTCCGAATGAGGTGCCGTCTGGCCGACCATTTCACAATTGACGCCCCGGATGTTGTCGTACGGTTTCGTGGCATTCGGAGGTCGTTCGTGTGGTTTTGACCCCCCAACGCGCCATTTCAGCGCGCGCCGCGCTGCTGAAAACGACACAATCGGGGGGGGGCTGTACGGGGGGTGGCGGGGGGCTGTACGGGGGTGGCGGGGGGGGGGGGTGTACGGGGGTTCGAGGGGCTGTACGGGGGATCGTGGGGGGTCTGTACGGGGGTGCGGGGGGCTGTATGGGGGTGGCGGGGGCCTGTACGGGGGGTGGCGGGGGTCTGTACGGGGGTGCGGGGGGTTGTACGGGGGTGCGGGGGGGCTGTACGGGGGTGCGGGGGGCTGTACGGGGGTGCGGGGGGGGGGGGGGGGGGGGGGGCTGTACGGGGGGTGGCGGGGGGCAGTACGAGGGTTCGGGGGGTTGTACGGGGGTGCGGGGGGCTGTACGGGGGTGCGGGGGGGGGGGGGGGGGGGGCTGTACGGGGGTGCGGGGGGCTGTACGGGGGTGCGGGGGGGGGGGGGGGGGGGGGGCTGTACGGGGGTGCGGGGGTGCTGTACGGGGGTGCGGTGGGGCTGTACGGGGGTGGCGGGGGCAGTACGGGGGTTCGGGGGGGTTGTACGGGGGTGCGGGGGGCTGTATGGGGGTGCGGGGGGGCTGTATGGGGGTGCGGGGGGGCTGTACGGGGGGTGCGGGGGGCTGTACGGGGGTGCGGGGGTGGCTGTACGGGGGTGCGGGGGGCTGTACGGGGGTGCGGGGGGGATCTCCGGGGGTGCGAAGGTCATCCCATTGATTACAAAAGTGAAAAATAAAAGTGATAACATCTAATTAATAAATACAGTACATCAATGTCAACCCTACTAGTAAAAACAAAAAACATATCTCGTGAATATATGGTGCGTCACGCGTTGCCATCACTGTTACCTCCTTCTGGTGGGCCAGGTGCCTACAACAAATAAACATTATAAATATTTTAATAACCAAAATAATTTAAATTAAATAAATAAATACAGTATATACCTGCGTCGTATGATCCCCTGTACCATCAGCTCGACGCACATATTCCCGCAGTGCTCTAACCTCAGCTGTCAATTGCGCATTTGTCTCCTCAGAAGCGTGCAGCCGTGCCTCAAAATCTGACATCTGCTGTGTCATATGAGCAACAGCAGGACCGACAACCGTAGCGCGTGACACTACAGAACGAGGAATCCCTGCTCCATAGGTCAAACTATAGCCATGCCCGTCCCGACCAATAATGCGATGAAAGATCTCATCCCGTCGCATGGGAAGCTGTCGCTGGTCCTCTGGCAGATGTTCTAACTCAGCTTCAAATTGATCCTGTGAAATATTTAAATATATATAAATATATATATGTTAATATAAAGATTTATGTAATTATTGGTAAGTACAGACACTTACTATCAATGCTGCGACCTCTGGATCATTGCGATCACGAGTCCTTATCCACACCGACATTTTATCAGTTGCTGCACCTTGCCCTCGCAACTGTATATTAAAAGAATATAAACACAAAACCATATTAATTAATAAATTAAAAAGTGAATAATATATACCTCATGTCGGATCTGAGACACGTGACGAGTCCCGAGCCTGTGAGCTGGTCCCTGCAACGCTCGATTCTCCGAATGGCGTGTTGACACCTCCTACATTCAATTCATTCAAATTTCAAACAAATCACATATTCTTGAAAATATAAATACAGCAAAATAATTAATATACAAACCGCAACACCCTCAGTAGACCAATATGCAACCAAGTCACGCCACTGAGCCGGGAGGACACCTCTCGGGACTTTTTCCAAAATGTCAGGGGCACCCACATTTGGTACCCAGTGGTCCCTCTTCACTTTGCCTTTATAATCTTTCCACAGCTTACGGCATTTGCTCATACACACGGGCCGAAACCAGGGCATACTTTCAAATTTTGCTATAATGAAAATAATCAAACATATTAGTATTATTTATAAATAGAAAATAAAGTAAAATTATTTTCTTACCTGAACCTCCCTCCATAGACGATCTAATGTGTCCTGAGGGATAGAATCCCAATCACGCGTGGTCAATGGAAATCGATGTGGGTCACGTATGATATGACCCAGCTGACGAATAAATGCCGGGCATTCGGTCCCACTGGATGAAATACCTCATCAAATGAAACATCTATCGTCGTGTCGGAATTCCATGCTAATATGCACGACCAGGGCCTCTCCTGCGAGAGGAAGAAGCAGTCGAGTCTGATCCTGTTGAAAACAATTTTATATATAAATTGACAAATGTTATATATATATATATATGTTAATTACATAAATAATATAGATAATGACTGTCAAACATACCTCGACCCTGAGACGTAGATGCCTCAGATGGATGATGTGGATTTTCTGCCTCTTCCCCTGACATGTCTGCAATCATACAAAATATCAGTAATGAGTCCAAAGTGTTTAAAAGATAAATTGGTTTGTTCTTAATAAATCAAACTTGTACAACTGTTAATCAAACAAAAAATGGATTGAATAATTAGTTGTGAATGAATTTTAAAAAATCAGAAAGTTAATCAACCTAAATATTTATGACTGAATTAACTTACAAAAGCGAGGATTTAAAACTTATAAGGATTTATAAAATGATTAGATAATTTATGATATCCTAGGACATTCTACTGAATAGCGGGAAAACAATTATACCTTTCATTAAGCATGCAAATCGACCGTTTCTCCTTCAACAGCCGCTCTGACCCAATAAATATCTTCTTCACGTTGAACTACGGTATGTTGATCAAGTTGTTGGTAAACAAACGGAACAGTCTCGGGTTCATCTTCTTCAAATAAAAACACTCCTCGCCGAGACATTTTGACAACAACTTGCCAACTTGGATCCGAAGGCAAAGTAACGAAGAATACTTGTTCCGCTTGTGATGTCAAGATGAAAGGTTCATTCTCAACTCGTTCATTATTTCTGTATAACATGTAGTTAAAATTCACCAATGAAAACTGATATTGATCGACTTTACATCCACACACTAGATCAACCCAATTACACTTTAACAATATGTACTTCAAACCGTGTGTGTATACAACTTCAATGATGTCTATCAATTGACCATAGTAATAACCAGAATCGACAAAGGGACAACCGATTCCACTGTTTTGTGTTGCTCGTTTGTTGTCAACATCTTTAATGCGAAATCGAAAACCATTAGCATCAATAGCTTTATAACGACGAGCGGTTATAGATGGACCCTCAGCCAGTTGGATAAATACTTCAGGTAACGTGGGGTCCCCTAACTCCCTCATCTTAAGAACCTACATAATTTATAAAAATCAATACTGATATATGCAGAAAGAATTAGTTTAATACTTCACTCATAATGAAAATCAATTTATACATACATAATACTTGAACCAATCATGAAATGCCGCATAATGAGATTGTTGAATTTGCAACTCAGTCACACGATGCATCTCTTCTTTTATCTCATTATGTGTTTCCTGCAAATGATTACGCGATGTTTATAAGATAAACTTATGCAAAGAAAACATGTAAAAGTTATACAAGCACATTGATAAGATACTTACTGCATTAATGGTGCAACTGATGGAGTATTGAACAAGATATATCGATGTGCTTGTATTCACTCGATGTTGTCCATATCAAATGTGGTTCCTTCTCCAACTGGACCATCATGAATCCGAGAGGGCTTATCTAATTTTGTTTCAACATCTGTAAGATATTCTGCACAAAAGGTAGTACACTCGTCCATCAAATAACCATTGGCTATTGATGCCTCTGGACGAGCTCTGTTGCGTACAAATCTTTTCAATGTACTCAAATACCGTTCAATAGGATACATCCACCTGAATTGCACTGGACCAGCAGCCATTACTTCATCAGTTAGGTGCACTGTTAAGTGGACCATAACATCGAAAAATGAGGGGGGGAAAAGTTTCTCAAAGTGACAAAGCGTAAGTACAATTCGGTCCTGCAAACTTTTTAAATCACTCAGTCGTTGATTTCTTAAACAAAGCTGTCTAAAAAAATTACTCATCTCAATCAAGGGATGAACAACATTGGGGGATAAACAATCACAAATTGCGATTGGAATCAACTGCTGAAGTAATATGTGATTGTCATGACTTTTCAACCCTTGCAATGTCTTGCTCGTCAGATTCACACAATTTGAAATATTAGAAGAGTAACCATCAGGCACCTTGACCATCTTCAAAATGGAAATAAATGTCTCTTTCTCCTCTGTAGTCATCGAATACTGTGCAGCAGGCATATATGCCTTGTTTCCCTCAGCTAACTGTAAATGCAACTGTTTCCTTAAACCCATTTCTTCCAAATCACGGCGTGCATTAACATGGTCCTTTGACTTTCCACTGACACCTAAAATGGTCCACAATATGTTATCACAAAAATTTTTTTCAATGTGCATGACATCCAAATTATGCCTCAACATGTTAGTTTTCCAATACGGAAGACTATAAAAAATACTTTTCTTTTTCCAATTGTGACTGCACTGCCTACCCGCAGCACGAATATTACGTACTGGAGGAGCCACCAAATCCTGAATTTCATATACCGTGCGGATGTTTTCTTCCTCAATCTGCGATAACATTTCGACTCCTGTCATGATCTTTGCTGCTGGGCTGAACTCTCTAGAACCATAAAATGTCACTCTGTCCTTTCTGAACCTGTGATGGGGAGGGAGGAAAACGCCTGTGACCCATGTATGCCCATTTTTTGGAAAGTTTAAGCCATACATATTTTTTACTTTTATTGCAACAAGGGCAAGCAAATTCCCCTTTCGTACTCCAGCCTGATAAATTTGCATAAGCTGGGAAGTCATTGATTGTCCACAATAAAGCTGCATGCAGTTTGAACATTTCATTCGTTTCGCAGTCATAAGTCATCACACCATCGCCCCAAAATTCATTCAACTCATCAATCAATGGCTGAAGGTAAACATCAATCTTATCCCCCAGACTTTTAGGTCCATCAATAAGAGTGGAATGTAATATAAATTGTTGATTCATACAAAGCCACGGAGGAATATTATATGGAACCAACACCACGGGCCATGTGCTATGAGTTGCACCAACCATAGACTTGAATGGATTGAAACTATCTGCTGCCAATCCCGATCGGACATTACGAACATCTTTAGCAAAGTCGGGATGTCTCTTATCAAAATCCTTCCATGCATGAGAGTCTTCCGGGTGGGTTAACATGTCACTTTCATGAACTCTTTCTTCATGCCATCTCATTAAATTAGAAACTTTATATGACATAAAAAATCTTTTCAACCTCGGTTTAAGGGGAAAGTAACGCATTTACTTTACGGCAATCGGTTTCCCCTGTATCGCAATCTGACTTTGATGAGTCCTATTTCCCCTGTTCTCTTTCCACCTGGAAGCGCCATAAACCGTACAGATATCCAAATGAGCAGTTTCATTTCTAAACAACATACAGTTGTTTGCACATGCATCTATAGTCTCATATGTAAAACCTAAGTTCTCTGTCAACTTACGAGCATAGTAATACGACTCAGGAATCTTAGCATCGACAGGAAGAACTTTTTTCAATAAAACCAAAAGCATGTCGAATGATGTGTCTGACCAATTGTTCAAAGTCTTCAAATGCAACAACTCCACGATGAACGATAGTTTATTGTAAGAAGTACATCCAGGATATAATTCTGTTTTCGCATCATCAAGTACTTCATAAAACCTCCTCGAATCACGATCTGCACCAGAGCGAAGATTTATCTCACTGGTCTCAAGATTCTGGATGTCAATGCCTTCAGGATCAAACCCACGTACCATTTCAGTAAGCATTTCATGCATTGGATCAGTCATCCTTGCATCAACATCCATCTGAGCTGCATCTGTATTTTGACAACGAACATATTCTTCTCCATGACGAGTCCAACTCTTATAATTTTTCAGAAATCCATTAAAGAAAAGGTGCTCCCTCACAGTATCTCGTGTGAATTGATATCTGTTAGCACATTTTCTACATGGAAAACTAATATAGTCACTTTCAAATCCTCTCGTGAAGTCAATAAACTGCATAATGCCATTGAAATATTCTCTAGACGTTTGATTTGGAAGATCAATCCAACTCTTATCCATAATAATATCTGTATAACAAACATTTACACAATACTTATTACATTTACATTTTTCAAATCAACTATATTCAAAATAAATATTAACCATTTTTTTATGAACCATTGATAAAATAATAATGTAACTGAAAGCTCATGTTACCTGATTGAGCTACAAACCTGAAAGGGAGGGGAGCCGAAGGCGGTGCTGCGAGGGAGAGGAGGCAGCGAAGGGGAGCCGGAGCCAAAGGCGGTGCAGCAAGGGAGGGGACGGGCGGTGGCGGCGGCGGGGAGCTGGAGGAGAGGAGGCGGTGAGGGGACGGGGGACAGGCAGTGAGGGGGGGTGTCCGGGGTCGGGGGGGGGGGGGGGGGGGGGCTGTCCGAGGTGCGGGGAGGGGTGTCCGAGGTGTCGGGGGACTGTCAGGGGTGCGGGCAGGGGTGTTCGGGGTGCGGGGGTGTCCGGGGTGCGGGGGAGGGGGGGCTGTCTGGGGTGCAGGGGGGCTGTCGGGGGTGCGGGGTGGGGGTGTCCGGGGTGCGGGGGGGCCTGTCCGGGGTGCGGGGGGGGGGGGGGGGGGGCTGTCCGGGTTCGGAGGGGGGGGGGGGTGTCCGAGTGCGGGGGGGGGGGGGGGGGGGCTGTCCGGGGTGCGGGGGGGGCTGTCCGGGGTTCGGAGGGGGGGTGTCCGAGTGAAGGGGGGGCTGTCCGGGGTGCGGGGAGGCGTCCGGGGTGCGGGGGGGCGGTCCGGAGTGCGCGGGGGGGGGGGGGGGGGGGGGGGCTGTTCGGGGTGCGGGGAGGCGTCCGGGGTGCGGGGGGCGGTCCGGAGTGCGTGGGGGGGGGGGGGTGTTGTCCGAGGTGCGGGGAGGGCGTCCGGGGTGCGGGGGGGCGGTCCGGAGTGCGCGCCGGGGGCTGTCCGGGGTGCGGGGTGCCGTCCGGGGTGGGGGGGGGGGGAGGGCCGAGAGGGCCGAAGGCCGGCGGCTGGAGGCCGGAGGGTGGTGGCCGGAGGCCGGAGGGCGGCGGCCGGAGGCCCGAGGGCGGAGGGCGGCGGCCGGAGGCCGGATGGCAGGCGGCGGGGGAGGCCGGGCGGCGGGGGAGGGTGGGCGGCGGGGGAGGCCAGGCGGCGGGGGAGGCCGGGCGGCGGGGGAGGCCGGGTGGGGGGGGAGGCCGGGCGGCGGGGGAGGGGAGGGGGCGGCGCGAGGGAGGGCGGCGAGGGAGGGTTAGGGCGAGGGAGATCGAGGGAGAGGGCGCGGGGGGGGGGGGGGGGGGCGCAGAAACCCCCCGAAATTTTTTAGGCAGGTTAGCGACCGCCATTGGCGGTCGCTAATGGTGAGCTATAGCGACCGCCAATGGCGGTCGCCCGAGTCTGGGGGGCTCCAATGCCCCCTTTTCTAGTAGTGCTGTGAGAATGGACACATGGATGTGAACCAGAGGAAGTATAACCTCTAGGTTAGGGCATGATATTCCTGAGACGCATGGGCTCGAGGGAGAGATCAATATGAGACATGGGTGATGGGATTAAACCTCGTGATGTTTTCCTATGTATCCCTGTGGCAAGGAATCAAAGACCTTGTAGTTCAGATGGCGAATAAATTTTAACATCATGTTGGATGAGTTTGGGGCTTACACTCTGAGGCGGACCAAGGTGGTGGGGATTGAACCTCATGGAGGCTTCCTACGTAGCATTCCTTACCATGGATCAAAGCCCTATAGTTCGGGATGTTTGGGACTTACACTCTGAGGTGGCCCAATGTGGTGGGGCTTTAACCTCATGGAGGCTTCCTATGTACCATGCCTTAGCATGGATCAATGTCCCCACCGTTCATGATAGACTGGGGATTACACTCTAAGGCGGCCCAAGGTGGTGGGGCTTAAACCTCGTGGATGCATCCTAAGTTCCATTACTTATAACAAAACAAATTCCCCATAGTTTGGGATGGGTTGGGGCTTACTCTCTAAGGTGGCCCAAGGTGGTGGGGCTTGAACCGTGTGGATGCTTCCTACATACCATTCCTTAGCACGGATCAATGTCCCCATAGTTCGGTTTGGATTGGGGCTCACACTCTGATGTGTCCCAAGGTGGTGGGGCTTGAACCTCATGGAGGCTTCCTACGTACCATGCCTTAGCCCGGATCAATCACCCATAGTTTGGGTGTACAGTTTAACGTCATGCGGGACGATGGTGCTTGGAAGTTTAACATCCTGCATCTTGGACGAGGGAATTTGGTTATTACACTCAGAGGCAACCCATGGTTTTTCACGGTCGGTGCCGACGCTATGCTCATGGGAGTCATGCTCGGTGTGAGAAACAAGAGACATCAGAGAACTTACGATCATGTTGATAAGGGTGCATCTGTGGGAAATGAAGAGGGCCTTACGTGTTGAGTGGCCCATTCTGGTGGGACTAACTCCAGGGTGGGGGCCCGAGGGTGAAAAAGTGCAGCGGGAGAGGGATTAAGAACCCAAGAAGATAGGAGGAGCTCCGCTTCGTATCATGCCTCCTGCTCACCTTGGCACTGAGGAAGTGAGGAGGAGCTGGGGTGCTTCCTCCAGCGAGAAAAGCAAGGGGATTACACCAAAGTGGCTGCACTTCCTCATGGAAAAATTCCACTGTGATAAACAGGATATAATCCCCTGTGAGGGGGGATCCCATCCCCGTGGAGACGATGTGGGCGTGGAGAATGTCCAAGGTGGGGGGACTCTACGTGCGAGACACGAGGCCAGGTCAAAGTTTAACATCATGTTCTGAGGACAATGACACTTGTAAATTTATCGTCTTGCAGCTCGGATGAGGTGGGATCACTCCACACCCCTAGGACTTACATAACCGGTACCCCCTTCCCCTTGCGGGGGGGGGGGGGGGTGGCAGGCCTCAGCAAGGCCACAGCGAGGGGTTGTCGTGGAACAAACAATTGAGGGGTCCACATTAGCATGGCTATGCGAACAAACAATAGCTGTTAGCTTGCCTATGCGAAGAAGTATGAGGAAAAGCAGCACAAAGTGAAGGATTGTCCAAGAGACAATGAAGTTACTTCATACAAGTCTAGAAGGTCGTACAAGAAAACCATGTTTGATGTGGATGCCCGGGGTGCACAAGGCACCCACGATTGGCACCCTGAAGAAGGGCATCTGGTGCTCGCGCAAGGGGGGTGCCTGGGGAGCACCATTTTGAAGGGCCCCCGGGGGATCGCGTGCAACCCTTGAGGTTTGCATGAAATAAAGGGGACTATCAAAAAAATCCCGGGATGATGCAAAATCAGTGATGCTTGCGTGAAATAGGGGGTTGAGGTCTTGCATGCAACTCGAAGGGATGGCTTGCAAGGGAAGGGATTGTGTGCATCTTGGCCCGATTGTGTTCCAGGGAAGGGGTTGCGCGCAAGGGGTGGACCCCGAAGGGGTTTGGAGTTTATTATAATCCATGGGGATCTTCTGAGAAGTTGAACCCCAAGGCGACTTGGTGCGAAAAATAACCATACCTGAAGGCCATATTGCGCGCGCGTGAAAGGTGAATTTTGCGCACGAGAGGTGGTTGGAATTCATAATCTCTTAAAAGGAAAGGGGTCACCTTCTATTTATAGGTATCTGGTGGTGAAAAATTCAGGGCTGCATGAAATAATTGCACGAAAAAGGTTGCGGTGAAAAATATAAACCTCGCGGGGCACGAGCACAGAATTATTCCGCTCCTGCGCTAGGGACTCTTTGAGAATCCCAGTACTTTCCACGCGGCCCATATTTTGTTTGGGCACTTCACTATTTTTTCCACGCAACACCTCCGAGCCCCACCGACTGGGTCTTTGGGTCTGAATATGACATTGATGTTTTGTTTCAGAACTTCCTACATCACTTAAAATCTTTTCGGCATCTACAGTATATCATTACAAGAGAAGTGATAAACATCAAACAAGATGTGGTACCATGTCTGCATCTGTGACTCACATTCCTTGGTACTAACCATTCTACCACTATATATCCACAATAACTAAACCAAGTGAAAACAAATCCAATGAAATATATTCTCCTGGAGGTCCTGTATCTCCATAGGATGCTCCTTAGTGGTTTAATCATCGTCAACACTAATCTCAACGTAATAAATGACATGAGAGTCATCATGGTGATATCTATGGATCTATGACACATGGAAAACACTATATATCCTTATCATATGTGGGTTATGTTCAATATTTTATACCATGGATCAAATGTGAGACAACACCTCAAAATTAAGAACAAAAAGTGATAATTCTTAGTCATACTGTCAAAGCGTCGCTTCCCATGATGTGGAATGTCCTTCAGAAAAACAGGATGCCCAATATTAAACATGAAGGGTAACATTTTATAATTATAATTCAATTCATTATTATCCTTTATAGACATCATCCTCTCATGAATTGCTTTATTCTTCCCTTACATATTCAATACATGTTCCATCCTATAAATTGCTACCTTTTAAACCCCAGTCAAGAAAATTAGAGAACAATGAACTCTGTCATGTAATGCCTTAAGCATTTCCATACTAATACTGGTTTGGAAATAGTTATTATAATAATAATTTTATAAGGTAAGGTTCCTAATCCATAAACCTCAAAAATTGAAGACACAATAGTGAATAGTTTATTAAATAGTATGGGTGGTCCCACCAGTCTGACAATCCATTTGATGGTGAAAATAATAACTAAGGCATAGATTAGGAACAAAAGCATTGTTGGATACCTGTCTATACCCTATAATTGAAAATGATTTTCTTTCTCGGAGGAGATAATCCTTGAGATAACATGGATTTTCACCTTATATAGATATTTTCTCAGAAAATACTACATTAATATTGACTCTTTGAATTATATAGTGTTGTGTTATTTCTTCAAATGACTGAATGTCACCCATTTAGATTTATAGCCATCTAGATCTTGATGTAAACTGGTAACAATGTCCATTTCTATTTCTAGAATCATGACTTGGGGATAATCTAATAGTAGGAGAAAACTATTGGCAACATGGTCCATGTACATCACATTCATGTAGACCAAACATCAAGAAACTGTCACTGCAACTACATTCTTCAACTGTGGTCACCAAAACTATGATCTGAAGTCATGAAATTTTTTTTCATGATGGGATGCAGAACCAATGGAAAATTATAGAACTCATGGATATCCATTTAAACATACATAATGGAATTTAAATTCTTCTGTGATAAAACACCCAGTTCTATACATCTTTATAACAATAATCTGGGGTATCTACAAATCAACTCTGAATCTCTAGACCTCCACCTCTGAATCCCCTAGAAAGGAATACTATAGATATTGCAATAATGATGAATGTAATGTAATATAGAAAAGAAAACCTATCCCTGAACCCTCCCCTACTGATATATTCGTCATTGATACTTCCTCTACCGCTCTCTATGAATACTAAAATTCACACATGGTATCACTATGTGACTTCATTCATAGCCATTAAACTAGAACATTCTCCTTTCCAATTATATATAAAACTTTAAAGTTATAATCCTACAACAATTCCATACACCTATGATAGTGAATGTTTATGTCATATTAGTGGAAGTTATACCATAAGATAATAGGGTAAAAACCCACTGAATTCTCTCTGATGAGTTAATGTCACCACATCAACAAAGAAAAAAACACAGACACTAGATCAAGATCATTGGTGGCATATTAATTCACTTTGGAATATAGCTGTTGAGACCCATAAAAACCATCTAATAACTACTTCATAATAATAAAAAACATGAAATTACAAAAATAATAACATATAACCTCAAACTAAACTCCCTCAGACAGAAATAAAAGAACAATATTACTGACTAAAAATCCTTTATGAACTAAAAATATTTCAAACATTGGTCCCTCCACAAGATCATCTAGTCCATTATATCCAGAGATACCAGAAGAGACAAAACCAAATAGAAATATTCTATAATATTATTGTAATATTTGGAATTTCAAAGTGAACTCTTCATATCTGCCACTATCTTGGAGGTTTACAATAAAATAATATATCTATCTTTGAAGGATCAATAGATACTAACTGGTGAGATACAAACTTCCCAATGAAATGGATTTAGTGAGCCTATAACCCACACGTAGGAAACAATATATATAATTAATCATGAGAATTAACTCCAAAAATGGCACATAGAAGATCAGCTTGACCTCCTCAGACAAAGAGTACATAAGGTTTTCATTGATGAAAATCACAAAAAGAACTGATATAGGAAATCATTGAACATTTCATTCATCTACCCCATGAACACATCTAGATAATTCATCACACCAAATGACATCAATATAATCTAATAATTCCCATGACGAAAAAGAAATTAATTATTATGAACATCATACTATTTCACCTATAACTGATTATATCTTTAACTCAAATTGATCATTACTATAAAACATACTCCATTAAGATGATTGAAAAAATGATTAATCTGTAGATATAAATAAATGTTCTTTACAAACACGTTTTTTGAGCAATGATAATCAATACATAGACAAAAATTAAAATTATCCTTCTTCAAAAAAATGTTGAACCCCAAGGTGACATAGTCATCCAAAAATTATTCCAACAATTGATCAAGAATTCTTTTACATTCAGTCCTCAAAACTCAGAAGACAAATCCTATAAAAAAACATCGAGATATGAGACTCTCATGGTTATAAACCAATCCCAATATTGATCTCCCATCAATGGGGAATTCCATAACATGCTCTAGGATGATTGTAGGGTACTCTTCTAAAACCCTAGAAAACACCAACTACTGAACCCCCGACGAGATCAACATTTTCCTAGACGACAATGAGGATAAAGGAGGAACCTGAATATGACCCATCCAAGGGTACCACACACATGGAAACATTGTTGGATCTCTTTTAGAATCATATAACTTTATCTTCCTCTTGAAGTAATCCACATAGTCCAACATGATACAAAACCATTGAATTACAAGGATGATATCATGTGGATGTATTTACTGCAATAGAAAATCTAACCAAGAGCAGTGCTACCCCATCACACACTTATATTCTATAAATATATCATTCAAATCAGATTTCTCTATATCTATAGTAATTAATGGAAAGAGAAATAGATGACTCTAAAATCAGTTTTCAATGAATGGACAATCATAGGTGATATAAAGAGTGTGTATCTCTTGAATCAAACAAATCATGAACCTATGTAGAAATCAAAAAAATGTTTCCTCAAATGACATATGGAAAGATTATCACCATACACACTAAATAATTTAGTTGACCATGACCTGCTCCATGACCTCTATAAGACTGTTGACAATCACCTCCATGATAGCAATCTACTATATAAAGATAAAAATCATCTAATGGGTATACTATTCTTATCAATTCTACACTATGCTATCCCAAAACTGGCCTAATATTTTTCTAATTACTCATATGAAATAGCCTTAATTGAAAAACATGTACTATAACACATTGAATATGATGACTACTTGTAATGGTTAAGACCACTCTTCATTTATGAACTCAGAATCTAAAAGAACAACATTTCTCACATCCTTGGTAATATTTATGAGAGCCATGCCCCCCAAATAATGTTCATTATGAGGGATGTGAAAAAACCCTAACTAACATAAAAAATTTTTCACTATCATCTAAGAACACTATACCACATATCTACATCAAAGATTATCATGAAAACTCCCCTCTCGTGATAACCTAGTTATGTGGTTATTTTATTTGTAACATACTCTCTAACAATAATTAGGATATATGTATTCATTATAAATAGGGTGATTGGTAACTAGAACAATAGACTCAAATACTTCATGAAGTCTATCACCCTGGAATCCTCATCATGAAATTGGTTAGAATCATGTCACATAAGGGTCCTAAAATAGAAACATAACACTCACTAACTGGAGATACCCTTCAAAAGGGTAAGATAATCAAAGCGATGGGCCACATTCATGGTCAATTAAATAAAATATTCTATTTATTTTTCTCATAACATATCCCAAGACATAGACGAGTCCTCATGGGCCTCATTGAAATATAACCACCACTGCCTCACTTCTCTATGTAGTATCATCCAAGCCAATGATACCCGGTGCTCTTCCTGAGCATGGAATAAACTGACAGTTGTCTCAAACTCCTCTAACCAGTATTTCATGGTA
The DNA here is from genome assembly GCA_963277665.1 of Viscum album. Taxonomy (NCBI): domain Eukaryota; kingdom Viridiplantae; phylum Streptophyta; class Magnoliopsida; order Santalales; family Viscaceae; genus Viscum; species Viscum album. Next base: position 294,866,314 of record OY728137.1, on the reverse strand, counting down.
TCCTCAGAAATGGAGCCATCATACTTCTATAAAATCTATAATTGAAAATATCAGTGTTTTTTCCTTTATCTGTCACCATCTGTCATGACCCGTCTCCCGGGGCCCATGTCGTAACTACCCCAAGCCCGCCTTCTATAAGCTAGGGGCTAGCGACTAGCAACAAAGGCATATATCCCTAAAATGGGAAGCCATTGCCTTTATAACTGTAAACAAACACATCAGATTACACAACTAGAAGAAAAACACTAATTAAAAACATTATATAAAAAGTGTGCTGGAAAGTAAAATGTTCTGTAAATACAAACCCAACTGTAAAGTACAAGTACAAATGAAAAAAAGGGAAAAATAGTAGAAAGGTAAAGAGCAGCTACTGGATCATCCTCTGGGGTTATTACCAAAATGGTAGGTACAGATGGCCACCTCAAAACTCCACGTCCATCATACTCTTCTGTGTACCAACTCGTCGTAGGTCCACCTCCGAGTACCGTCTAGTCCTGGTGCTCTCGGCCTCCATCAGCGTTGTCTGTCATCTGCATCCAACACACGATGTGCGGGCATAGCCCATGCAGGGGTGAGTATAACGATACTTAGTAGGGACCCAGATACCCTCAAGGTCTTGCAAAATCCAACAAGGATAAATCACAAAGTACGAAATCAACAGATAACCATTACTTAGGTATATTACCATACATATACCTAAGTTATCTAGTAACCCATCTTAATCATGATGAAACACAAAACCCAAAGACTCAGCTCAAACCAGTAATTTTATTAACGAAACCATGGATGGTGGCATACTCCTCCTATATCGAGTACAGTGGGCATGTCGCATCACACATAGGCACTTCCCACTAACCTTTTACTATTGAGGCACTCCTCCTGTCAAGTACTGTGGGTCTTCCACGTCACACAAAGGTTCTCCCCATCGTAGGTCTTCCATGTCACATAGAGGTGCTCCCCCTAATAGTGTGCAGAGGTACTCATCCTATTGAGTAATGAGGGTCTTCCACGCTCACACAGAGGTGCTCCTCCTACATGGGTCTTCCGCGTCACAAAGTAGCGCTCCCCACTGGGCTAGTCGAGTCACTTCGAGTCAAATCAGTCAAGTAGTCGTCAGATCTCAACCCACTACAAGGTCTCCGTACTCTACCTGCTCGTCACCTGAAGGATCCGCACCACAAGCTTCTAGTCGATACTCCATGTGTCATAAAGTCAAACATAAAATAATTTCAAAGTACCTCCATGTCATAGGGGTCTCAACGCAATAGATGACACGACAATTGGATTCTCGGTCTGTGAGTTATTAACCTTTTAGTCCCAGGGGCCCGGTTGGATTTGTGTATGAACAAAACCAATCATTTCTCAACTATACCCCAAAATCCAGTGGGGTATACTCAAAGGGAGCGACTCTCATTGAGATTACCAGCACCGATGATGGCTCCTCAAATGGACATCCAGTGCCATTGATATGGACAAAGTACGCAAATGGTCGGTAGTGGGCCTAGGTCCGGTCAGACCTGGTCGGACCGACTCTCCCCAACCTAGTCTGGGCAGACCCTGTCTGGGTCAACCCGTACAGACCCGATGGGTCTGACCTAGTCCTTTGGGCTGGTCAACCCATTATGTTAGGCCCCATCAGCTGCGCCCAGCCCGGCGGACTGTGAGGGCGGTTCGGCCCGGATGCTGCCACGCAGGCGGCTCGACCTGAAGGCCGGGGCCGATTCGGCCAGCACCGCATGGGGCGTGGCTCAAGAGGTTGGCTTTTGGGAGGCAAGAAGGAAAGAATTTCAGGGCGCAGGTAGGCTGTATGGTCACCGGGAAGTCCGCGGGTGCACAGGCTAGGCCGCGGTGGCGCGCGGACAGCGCACGGGGGCGCCGGGAAGGGCGCGGGGGCGCCGGGCATGGCATGGGGGTGTCAGGCAACACGCGGGAAGGAGGCGTGGGGGAAGGCGGTGCGGGGTGCGGTGGCACATAGGCAAGATGGAGTGCATGGGGCAGTATGCGGGTAAGCCAAGGTTCGTGCAGCGGGGCACGATGGTGTTCGGCCAGAAGTATTGGTGCACCGTGGGGGTGGTGCGATTCATCGAGGCTAAAGGTAGTGTGGCCTTCATCGTTGCCACATTCATTATCATCGCTTCCTCGCCATGCTGAAGAATCATTATGAATGACTGGAGGAGGGATTCAGGCCATGTTAGTTTCGCCCGCACCCTCCGCGTTTAGAGATGATATCATTTGGCTCATCAGAATGATCCTCAACAATTAATTACAACACATTGTATCAATTTTGATTTGATGATGAGAAGAATAAAAGGGAGAAATCCACATTCAATAACCCCCTACCTTATTATTTGTGGTCCGTCGTTCGTTGACCTTTGAAGTCACGGGAAGAAGATGAATGAATTTGTCGTTCGTCACGTCCGCCACACTCTCTGAATCTTGAGTTGAGTCATCCGTGGAAGGTGCTCCATGTCGGTAGGATTCTAGGAAAGATTTTGACGAAGAAATTCAGTGTTCTCCACGTTCTTTGTTCATCGTTGGGAGGAGAGTTCTTTGTTGGGAGCACTTTTCTCACAAGATCCTCTCAATTCCAACAAAAGTGAAATGCCAATGAAATAATGTTAGATTAGTCATCTAATATTACGTAGGCACACCAATTCAAAAAGGAGAATTAAAAACCTAGATCCACCAAATTAAATTCACATGTGTTGTCTCATTAATTTGGATGATGCCAAGAGGCTCTCTTTAATAAAACACATGTGTTGGCGCTATTAATTACACATGGAAGTCAAGAGGATCTCCCTCATTAATGAGGGTGAGTGGAGAGGTTTCATCCTCCACCACCAATAGGGATCGGGTGGTCCCCACCCCTATCATTAATAGGGAGGTTATGTGGCTCAGGTGGTCCCCACCTCAATTATCTTCCCATGGGAGGTTATTCTCTGGTGGGCCCCACACCCAAAACCACTCATGGGAGGTTAGGGTGTGGTGGTCCTACCACCAACTGTCAAGGGGATGTTTTAACCAAGACACTCAACACATGGATGCTTAAAAAAAATAAAGTGTTGTTCTTTATTTTATTATTTTTTTATAAGAAGCCAAAAAATAACTTTTATTCCCAACCAACTTCCATCAAGGTGAAAGTCTTATTAAGAAAATACAGGCAATGTGAGTTAAATTGTTCCCTCAGATTTCAATTTCAAGCACCAGTTCAAATGTTATAAAATCCCGCTCGTACGTTGACTAAACGTACCAAAACAAAACATCAGAAATTGATTCTAGGCTCACCGGGCCTCCGAATCAAGTGCCGTAAATTTTCGTGGACTCATAAAAGTCCCATATATTTAAAAAAAATCTACATAATTTTGGGGTCTTTACATTCTCCCCACCTCAGAACTTTACATCCCCGTAAGTTACAACTCAGACTAAGGAAAAAATGGGGATACTGAGCCCACATATGTGCCTCCCACTCCCATGTGCTCTCCTGGAGGTCCACATGCTACCAAAAAATGCACACCATAGGTATTGGTCATCCATGTAGTACCCACTCCCATCAGTCCTCAATCTCCACTAGAACCTCCGTGAAAGTCACACCATCATCAATGTCCATCTCTCCATGGTCGATGATGTGAGAAGGGTCATGCACGTATTTCCTCAACTAAGATACGTGGAAGACGTCATGCACCTGGTGCAACTGAGGTGGAAGAGATAAATGGTATTCCACCTCACCTACTTTGCTGATGACTTGGAAAGGTCTGATGAACCTTGGAGATAACTTGACGCCTCAGCCAAATCTCTGTATACCTTACCGTGGTGAGACCCGTAGGAAGACGTGGTCACCATCCTCGAACTCTAGAGGTCTCCATCTCCTATCAGAATATGAATTCTGTCTACTCTGTGCAGTCTTCATCCGCTCCTAGATGATCTACACCATCTTTGTGGTAGCTCATACCATCTCTGGCCCCACTAGTGCTGACTCCCCTGGGTCTGTCCAGCATAGTGGCAATCTGCAAGGTTGACCATACAAGGCTTCAAAAGGTGCCATGCTGATGGTGGAGTGGAAGATGATGTTGTACGCAAAACACCAACAAAGGCAGATGATCCTCCCAGCTATGACCGAAGTCAAGGATACATGCACAAAGCATGTCCTCAAGGTTCTGGAGGGTCCGCTCGGTCTGAACATCCATCTGAGGATGGAAGGTGGTGCTTAAGCGAAGCTGTGTCTCCAAAGCTCTCTACAACCCCTTCCATATCCGGGAAGTAAATCGAGCATCACGATCGGAGACAATAGATGAAGGTACTTCATGTATCCGCACTATCTCTTGCACGTAGAGGTGTCCTAATATCTCTACTGAGCCCCGCTCTCTGATCGGTAGGAAGTGGGCCGACATGGTGAGTCGGTCGATGATCACCAAAATCAGGTCGGGACCCCTGGATGTATGTGGAAGACCCATCACGATGTCCATGGATATCCCATCCCTCTTCCACTCTGGGACATCTAATGGCTGAACCGAGCCTGGTGGTACCTGGTGCTCCGCCTTCACTTGCTGAAAAGTGAGGCACCGAGAGACAAACTCTTCTACTTCCTTCTTCAGACCAGGACACCAGTGCCATCGATGAAGGTCCAGGTACATCTTCGCCACTCCTAGATGTAACTATTAATGGAAAGTGTGGAAATCCCTCAACACTTCCTCCTGAAGTGCCACTAGCAACATAGTAGGTCTTATAAAGAGGATGACGTGTTCCCCACCATCAGAAAATTCATTCGGTGCCTGCCCTATGAATATCTAAGCATGCCATGTCTCACAGTCAGTGTCCCATTTTGTGCTTTACTGACTTGATGAAGGAGTGGGGGAGTGATTGCAAGAGACTATAGGAATGCTACTCCATCCCTATCAGCAAAGGATATCTGTAAGGAAGCTAGCTAATCTGTATCATCTCATAGAAGCTGAATACCAGTCCTCCTGCTAAGTGCATTCATAACAATTTTCCCATTTCCCGGAGTATAGAATATATCAAAGTCATAATCTCAGAGGAACTCAATCCAACCCCACTGGCTCAGGTTCAGGTCCTTCTGAAATAAGATATACCTGAGACTCTTGTGATCAGAGTACACGGTAAAACGTTCACCCATTAAATAGTGCCGCTGCATTTTCAAGGTGAAAACCATTGCTGCTAACTCCAGGTCATGGGTAGTGTAGTTCTGCTCATACTGTCTTAGCTGCCGAGAACCTTATGCGATCACAACTCACTACTGCATTAGGACACACCCGAGTCCGGTCCCTGATGTGTCGCAGAGGACTACGTACCCTACACCTTCCTCTAGAAGCCTCAAGATAGGTGCACTAGTCATCCTCAGCCTCAGCTTCGGAAAGCTATGCTAGAATCTCTCCGACCACACGAAGGGTTTCCCCTTCTTCTTCAAGGCTGAGAGTGGTGCTGCAACTCTGGAGAATTCTGGAACCAACCTCCGATAGTATCCAACCAAGCCCTGGAAACATTGTACCTCTGTCACACTATTGGGTGGCTCCCAAGCATGTACCACCTTGATTTTCGCTGGATCTACTACAACTCCAACCTCCGAGATAACATTTCCCAAGAAGTGAACCTATCGAATCCAAAAATTTCACTTCGAGAGCTCACCATAATGCTGGTGCTTTCGAAGTGTGTCCAGTACTACCCGTAAATGGTAGGCATGCTCCTCCTTCAAATTCGAGTAGATCAAAATGTCATCGATGAAGACTACAACAAAGAGATTGAGGTATGGAGAGATGATCCTGCTCATGAGACTCATGAACACACCTGGAGAGTTGGTTACGCCGAAGCGCATAACCATAACTCGTAGTGGAAGTCACAAAACATGAATGCCTTGTTCTGCACATCCTCATCTCGAACTATGATCTTGTGATAGCCTAATGAGATGTATATCTTAAAAAACCAACAACCTCCCAATAGCTGATCAAAGTGGTCTTCAATCCTCAAGAGTGGGTACATTTTCTTCACAGTCGCCTAGTACATGTGACGGTAGTCGACACAAAGCCTCAATATCCCATCCGCCTTCTTGGAAAACAGAATCAGGGCTGCCCAGGGAGAAACACTGGGCCGGATGAATCCCTTTCCATGCAAGTCCTCAAGCTATACACACAGCTCACAAAGCTCAACGGGAGCCAACTGGTATGTTGGTGCAGATATCGTTGTCGTCCCGGTGTACATGATAATGTAGAAGTCCACCTCTATACGAGGAGGTAATCCTGGAACATCGTCAGGGAAAACATCTGCATACTGGTCCACCACTACAGGATAAGTCGGCCTCTCCACATCAACTGCTCTAAGGGTAAGGCAAGCCAACTAGTGAGTTATTGGATGAAACCTCCTCTGATTAAGTTTGTCCTGTGCTGCAAAGGCTCCCTTCTCACCGGTGAAGGTAAAACTGGTCCCATCTATGTGGACACACCACAATTATCTCCTAATATAGTCGATATGAGCTTGGACTGTAGATAAACAGTCTATACCTAAGATGACGTCATAAGGCCTCGACGCCGCTACGAGGAGATACCAGCCGAATCTCTCACCTCCTAGAGTAATTTCACACTATCGACACTAGTGATTAACCATCAAGTCTTATCCCGTAATAGTCTCAATTCGTAAGAATCGTGCCAACAGCTCTGTCAGAATCTCCGAGCTCCGAACGAGGGCAGTGGCAATGAAATAATGACTGGCACCTGTGTCTATAAGAACTGTAGCTAAGGTGGAGTAGACACATATCGTCTCTCAAACCAGATATTGAAAATTGTGATCATAGGCCTTAGCTACTTGAGGTTGAGCTCTCCCATGTCCACCTGCTCCCTACGATCGAGGTGGACCTCATGGTGGTGGTGGCGGTAGCACATCGTAATGTCTTCTACCGCCAGCTGCTTGACCAGATCCTCTGCCATGTTTGCCTGAGCCATGTGGACTACCTCAATAGAATATATGAATCTTCTTAAGAGGTACCTCAACTATCTTCCGATCATCAGAGCGGTGGGTCGGACTGTCATAAGCCATGTGACCTAGCCCGCCGCATGAGTAAAACCTCCTGCTACCGGCATGGGTGTCTCTGCTCTGTGTGCACCACACAAGCGATCCAAAGTCATACGGTCGACCACATGTTGGTATAGTCCTCTTGGAACCCTGCAACATCTGTCTACTTCTAGTTTCAGAAGACTCTGTTTCATGTCGTCTAGTGTTAAGTCTCACTGCTGGAGACTTCTTAGCAAGGAAACTCTCCAATAGGAGGGCTCTCTCTAACACCCCCTTCTGTGTTAGGATGCTGAGAGAGATCACTGAAGCTCTAATCTCCCACCAGAGTCCCTGTAAGAATGTCTGGGCCCTAAATAATGGGTCTCGTATCATATTAGTGGAGTAGCGCGAGAGGTCAGTGAACCTCACTGAGTACCGTGCCACCGTCATGCTACCATGCCGTAGTTGCAGTAGCTCCTGTATCTGATCCGCTCAAAAGGTGGCCAGGACAAACTACACCCAGAACAGGCTCTCGAAGTCTTCCCAAAGAAGTGTTATCTTGTCATGAACATTGGGCATTAGGATCCACCATCTGCCTGCTACTACCTGAAGGAGACTGGTAGCAAGGTTCACCATAACCTCTACTGGTGTCCCTACCTGCTTGAAGTCTCCCACCACAACCTCCAGCCAATCCTCAGCTGCCTGTGTATCCGTCTCTCCCCAGAACCTGGGTGGGCTCTGGCACTGAAACTCATTCAACTCATTCAAGCGGTGTGCATTGCCTACTACTAGGGCTGGTGGCATCGGGGGCCCAATGGGTAGTAGTACCGCTGGTGCCTCAACTAGAAGAGGACTCTACACCGAGGCCTCGTCGCTCGGTGGGTTTTCAGTACATACGAATCTCAATGCTCTAACTGGTCATCTGTGGGAAGGCATCCAGAAAGAAACCGATGTGACATGGTCAAAAAACTATACCTGGTGAGCTGACCTGGTTGACCTGAAATAAATAAAAACATTTTAAAACACACATGCAGTCAGTTTTTTCATGCACTGAGTTGGAAATCCGAGGTCAGGGTCCTGGTGTATGGATATGTCAGCCACCAGCACCAAAACTAGACTCCCTGAATTGAAAACCACACTTAGTACCCTTAACACTATTGATTCAAAAAAAGAAATATTAGAGTCTTATGTTCTCCAGTAGAACCGACTCCTCTGATACCAATTTGTCATGACCCGTCCCCCGGGGCCCGTGTCGTAACTAACCCAAGCTCACCTTCCATAGGCTAGGGGCTGGCGACTAGCACCAAAGGCGTATATCCCTAAACTGGGAAGGCATTGCCTTTATAACTGTAATAAACTCATTAGAGTACACAAATGGAAGCTAAGAACTAAGTAAAAACTGTATAAAAACAGTGTGATGGGAAGTAAAAGGGGTTAGAAATAGAATCCCAACTATAAAGTATAGGTACAACTGAAAAAGGGGACAAATAGCTAAAAGGTAGTTAGCATCACCTAGATTGTCCTCTGGGGTTCCTACATGAATTGTAGGTATAGATGGCCACCTTAGCACTCCACGTCCGTCAAACTATCATGTGTACCGACTCGTCGTAAAGTACACCTCTAGGTGTTGTCCAGTCCTGGCGCCCTCTGCCTCTATCAGCAATGTCCGTCATCTGCATCCAACACAATGAGTTGTGGGCATAGCCCGTGTAGGGGTGAGTATAAAAATACTCATTAGGGAACCTGAGACCCTCAAGGTATCACAAAATTTAACAAGGATAAATCACAAAGTACAAAATCAATGGATAAACATTACATAGGTATATGCTCATACATATACCAAAGTTATCTAGTAACCCATCTCAATCCTAAAGAAACAAAAGAGCCAAAGACTCAGTTCAAACCATGATTTTTATCATCGAATCCACAGTTGGTGGCGTACTCCTCCTCTATCGAGTACAGTGGGCCTGCCGCATCACACAGAGGTGCTTCCCACTATCCTTGGACTGCAGAGGAACTCCTCTTATCGAGTACTATGGTTCTACTGCATCACACAGAGGCGCTCCCCATCGTGGATCTGTCACGTCACACAAAGGTGCTCTCCCTAATAGCCTGTAGAGGTACTCTTCTGGTAAATTACCGTGGGCCTATCGTGCTCACACAGAGACACTCCTCCGCCACATGTTTTTCAATTCACATAGAGGCGCTCCCCATTGGGCTAGTCGAGTCACTCCGAGTTGAATCAGTCAATCAGCCGTCAGATCTCAGCTAGCTACAAGGTCTATGTACTCTATCGTCTCGTCACCGGAATGATAATCTCCACAGGCTACTGTTTGGTACTCCAAGTGTCACAAATTCTCACTTGGAATTATCTCAAAGTACATCCACATCATAGGGGTCTCAATGAAACATACGACACATTAATCGGACGCATGGTGTGTGAGATATTAGCCTTTTTGTCCTGGGGCCCCGGTTGGATTCGTGTACGAACCAACCCTACCATTTCTCAACTATACCCCGAATTCCAGTGGGGTATAATCAAAGGGATCAAATCTCATTGAGATTACCTGCGCTCCTAACGGCTCATCAAATAGACTTCCAGTGCCACATATATGGCCAAAGTAAGCAAAGGTACGATAGTGGGCCCAGGTCCGATCTAAACCGGTCGGACCGACTCGGCCCAACCCATTAAAGGATGACCCAGTCTGGGTCAACCCAGATAGACCCGATGGGTATGACCCATCCCTTTGGGCGGGTGAGCCCACTATGTTAGGTTTAGTCGACTGGGCCCAGCCCAGCATACAGTGAGGGCGATTCGAACAGGATACCGCCACACAGGCGGCTCATCCCGAAGGTCGGGGCTTGTTCGGCCAGTGCCAAGAGGGGAACATTTTGGGAGGTCAGCACCCGGGAGGCCAGCTAGAATGCTGTGCAGGGCGCGGGCCGGCCGGCTGATCGCCGATCAGGCCACGAGGGCACGCGGGCAGCGCGCGGGGGCGCCAGGCAGGTCGCGGGGGTTTCGGGCAAGCTGCATGTAGGGATGGGCAGGCCGTGGCTGTGCGGGGCATGGCGAAACGCATGCAGGGGATGCGAGGCATTGAGGGGTGCGGGCAGGCTGCACAGGTGCAGGTCGGAGTGCACGGGTCAGCACGCGGGTAAGCCGCGGTTCACGCCGCAGGGTGCAGCGATGTTCAACCGAAAGTATAGGTGCACTGTGGGGGTGATGCGATTTGTGGATGTCGTGGGTAGCACGACCTTCATCATTTCTGCCTTCATTGTCATTGCCTTATCACCATGTTGATGAATCATTATGAAATAACGACAGATGGAGCCGGGCCATGTACGTTTGGCCCGCACCCTCCTCGTTTAGAGATGATATCATTTGGCTCATCAGAATGAAGCTCAAAAATTAATTACAAGACTTTGTATCAATTTTCATTCAATGATGAGAGGAATAAATGGGAAAAATCCACATGAAATAACCCCCTACCATATTATTTGTAGTTCGTCATTCGTTGACGTTTGAAGTCGCGGGAAGAAGATGAAATAATTCGTCATTCATCGCGTCCGCCATGCTCTCCGAATCCCGAGTTGAGTCGGTCACGGAAGGTGCTCCACGTTGATAGGATTTGAGGAATAAAGTCGAAGAAGAAATCCGGTGTTCTTCACATTATTCATTCATCGTTGGGAGGAGCATTCTTTGTTGGGAGCACTTTTCTCCCAATCTCCTCTCAATTCTACCAAAAGTGTATTTCAAAAGAATAATATTATATTATTCGTCTAATATTACGTTGGCACACCAATTCAAAAAGGAGAATTAAAAACCCGAACCCACCAAATTAAATGCACAAGTGGTGTCTCATTAATTTGGAGGATTCCAAGAGGCTCTCCTTTATAAAACACATGCGTTGGTGCAATTAATTGCACAGGGAGGTCAGGAGACTCTCCACCATTAATGAGGGAGAGTGGAGAGGTTTCATCCTCCACCATTAATAGGGGTCGGGTGGTCTGCACCACTATCATTAATTGGGAGGTTATGCGGCTCGGGTGGTCCCCTCCTCAATTATCCTCCCATGGGTGGTTATGTTCTGGTGGGCCCCACCACGATAACCTCTCATAGGAGGATAGGGTGTGGTGGTCCTACCCCCAACTCCCAATGGGAGTTTTTAACCAACACACTCAACACATGGCAGCTTAAAAAATAAAATAATGTGTTGTACTTTATTTTATTATTTTTTTATAAAAATCCAAAAAATAACTTTTATTCCCAACAAACTACCATCGAGGTGACTGTCTCCATCAATGAATAATAGCATTGTGAGTTCTACGATGACCTTAGATATCAATTCTGAGCACCGATTCTAAAGTTATAAAACCCCGCTCGTGCATTTACTAAACGTACCAGAACAAAAATTCCGAAGTTGATTCCGGGCGCACCGGGCATCAGAATCAAGCGTCGTAAATTATCACGAACTCGTAAAAATCACATGTATTTAAAAAACAATTTCCACAAATTTTCTGGTCTTCAAGAAATCATTGTTCTCTAATATACGACGATATGCTAGTATATCCTAATGAACATCTTCGGCATGAAGCTAATTAAAATGTTGACCTATATCCATTAATTTAAGATGAAAAAAATTATATCTCCTCAACCATGAATGGGGAATCATTAAAAATAATTAATTAATCACTTAATTATATTAGTAATGTTTTAACACATACCAAGGACTACCAATTTGAAAAATAGGAACGAACTAGAGAAATAAATAATCCATTCCCAGGTCCCTACCTTGAAACCAAGATAAAATTTTTTAATATTCTAGGAAAATAAAATTTCTGTAAATTAAATAATAGGTGTCCCTAGCTCTCCATCTATTATATGGTATCCCATGGTTACATAAATTACTATACATAACTAACACCATTTCCATACAGACCCATGATTCCTCACATGTTCCCAACACCAGTCACCATCAAATCCATTGAACCTGAACCTCTAATAACATTCTATCAAGACCCGTAACCACAATGATACATCAATGAGGGGTGCTAGATTGTGACTACTTGAGACCCACCTCCATTAGTCCTCGAGGTTTGTGACCAACATCAAGGGTATTTTAAACCTAAAAAGGGATTCATTTACCTATAATTTAATCCCAAATATAAGTGAGATAAGAAGGTCAAAAAACCAAAAAAAACTATATAGATAATTATAGACCAAGTATAACCATGAAATTTAATAGGGTTATAAACAACTAAAATAGAAATTACATTTACAAAAAAGGTAAATAGATCTGTTACTCTAAAACCCAATCAACTCTGGATAAACCCATAGATAGTAATATCCATCTAGATCACTAATCAACTCCAACTGACCTATAAAATAGTATATATATTTTTAGGTTGACAGTTAAAATATGCATAGTAGAAACATTCATAGAGAATATCTAGATAAATATTATTAATGAATGGTAGGAAAAAATTAACAACTGTGTAACCAACTCCTCCCCTATAAAAGTATATTAAGTTCACAACATCACCTTGGATAAGATTCACCAAGTATAAAATAAAATAGAGTAAATAATATACTAATAAATCAAAAGGGTGCTCAACTAATGTTTCCCCACTGGTTTTGTTCTCTTCCCCAACATTACATGTCCTAATAATCTAACTCCAAATGTAATCCATATTAGAAACAGAAGGGTTCAACTCATAACCACACCAACCCATATTAAAAACCAATTTGTAACCATGTACATTTTAGGATCAACCTCATCATGTATCGTTTATATAAACCGTCAGGTATTATACCCCAATCCATTACAACCCATGCACCAAGTTAGTACCTAAACCCATTACAACCTATTCATGTTATAAATATAATAATCCTTTGGATACTATATCTGATAAGACATTTGTTTTAAATAAAAAACCCCATAACATCCCACTAAAAACATATATGGGAAATCTAACCACTATTCATACCAGCAAAATTAACTACCTATAGAAGAGGATGGGGTCGTAGGGGGTAGTCATCCATCCATCCTCTCATAGGGATGTTGGGGAAAATGACCCCCAAAATAGAATTAGGTGCTAGCTTCCCTACCGACATGAGTGGGTCTTCATATGTAATTATTGAATACATATGACATATTATAGCTCATAGACACACTATCGAAGAAACTTCATCTTAGATTCAACTTCAAATAATCCCTTAGACATTATATTGCCACTATTAATGCCCAATATGATCTAATCACACAAGCATATAAAAGTGATACATTAAGTCTATTCAATAAATCATTATTTTTTAATATTGTTTAATTCATTATACATTAATTAAATATTAACATTGTCAACATTACATAACATTTCATTACATTACATCACATTAATCATCATAGTAATGATCATAAACTCCCGGAATAACCCAGAATGAGGACTTGGTTTACCAAGATTAACATATTTTTAACATTTACATGCAAGAGAAAACAAATTCCAAGGGGTAAACATTTATTTAATTCATTATCATCATTATTCCATATCTAGGTACTCATGAAAAACCAACATATGGTATCAGAAAGTGTAAATGGAAACCAAACACTTCCAAATGCCACATGATATAGGAAAAATGAAAATAAAAAAAGAAACTCATAATTTTCCATTGAACTGATTCAAATGAGAATACCAGATTTTATAATTTCATCAAATTTTTAATCCTAACTTTAACAAGTTTCATCACCTCTAGTTCCTTTATAAAAACACATATGTATATACTGATGTATATTCCCATCATAGGCATCAACTTCTACAACATCAACCATTAGCCCTCCCTGGATCATCCAGTAAACAGTCAAAAGGATTCCCGAACACCCACCCTATATCAAAAAATCCATCCATCATCATATCACATGATCTTAAATAGATAACATCACAAATCATCTAGAAAAAAATCACGAAATACGCGAATACAACCCTAAAAAACATTAATCATTACTATACATTCAATCTCTAAAATGTACAAAACATATCACTCGGTATTCTTAATAAAATGAATAAATTAGGACCAATAAAATTATCTTTATCATACAATATATTCATATTCCATCATAAATTAACATATTCATTTATCATAATTTCCCATGTACAAGATTCTTATGGAATCACTATATAACATGATAACAATGGAAAAAAATTTAATTAGAATTTAATCTGGTCTCAATAACCCTAGAGAATTATTATTCTATATTAACTTGAATTTTCAATTGTCATAAAAAAGAATCATAAAAAATAATCACATAATTTATCAACTATATCAATCATATGAAATACTATTTGAATTATACATTATCAGTGAAATAATTTTTTTCATAATTGAATTACATTAACAACCGGATTCATTTAAAATGTATCTGTACTCTTATGTAATTTTTTATTAATTAATTCAATACATTACATTAATTACAAATTTCCATCATGATATACATGCAATAAAAAGAGTTACATAGATATCAAATTGTCTAGAAAATAGATAGGCAAGCCATTTTGACATTAGGTAGAAACATAAAGAAATTTCTATCTTATTTTTTATTCAAGTTCAATAATTATACTATATTTTCATTTCCACACAAGGGTATAAGGCATGAAAAGTTTATGATTTTTTAAAAAAGTAATGTCTTTCGAGAAATGATTCCCCTACCTAAAAGGATGATAATTTTTTTTTGAGAATAGACGATGTCACAGATCTCTTTTCACCACTCCCATAGAGACTACCTTGATATGAGTTCTCTATGGAAAAACATCATATAAGAAAAGAAAGAACAAATAATTTGAAATATGGGTGATAAAATTATATAGCATGGTGAAAAGAAATGGTATGAAACAATATCTAAGAAGGAGAACCCACTATAAAATGATTGAATACTACACCTTATATTACAACATATCGATGTGATAAGCCTAATGATTTATCCCATTTGAATGGAATCCAAAATGCCTAAGGAGATGGATTTCTCCAATCTAAATTGATATGGGGATATGTTTTACCCATATGAAAAAATAGATTTTCTAAAACTATAATAACAACACTATAGTAGGTAATTACATGTCATGTAATCCCATTTAACTTATTATAATCCATGGTATTATGTTGTCACAAAAAGACATGTTTCATATTTATTTTTTATCTTCAAGACATACACGTTGTGAACCTACAATACTCAAGTTGTGAATAAAACGTACATGGTGTGTAATCTCCCTTCATAATAATTTCATATAAAAAATCATATATATCTTCTCCAAGACATATCCAAGCTCAACTAGCATCCGAAGAAAGTAAATAGATGAGATAAACAGATCCGGGGTCGAACGGTTGAACAAAAGAATAATCAGAAAATTATTAATTTTGGGGAATAATAGATCACATTGATACCACATATAATACTATATAACATCATTATATCCATCCCATTTTTAGTCAAAATTGATCTTTACTAGATTCATGTACATTATAGTTGTTAAAACAAATCTAATTTGTATCAAATAGACACACCTAAATAACAAAAATGAATTTCCAACATCCAACCCATGTTATTACACTATCCCAAATAGACAATTGGATAGTGGGAGAGAGAGAGAGAGTTAAGGTAGATAATTAGTGGAAATGTACATGCCCCTATACCGAGTCTCTTTTATCAGCTCTACATCCTACATTAGTACATATGACAATTCCATTCCCATAAAAGGTATAAACCAACCCTATTCCACCACCAATGCATTAAACTGCCTATATATTTCTCATGTTCAACAACCCTGGTTTCATATCACTTGGTTCTATTATAAGACACTTTCAATTTAGTATTGGTTTATATGGGGATAAAAATATTCAATCATTGTATTGAAAGTGTGTGAGGTGAGGCAATGAAATAATGTGACCACATTCTAGTATACATCATCAAATTCCCACCAAATAATGAAATAATTCAAAGAATGAGTCAAACTATATGAAATTTAATATTAGTGCAAGAAACATAAATTAAATTAATAATCAAAGGTCAATTATTTAAAACATAATTAATATATACCAATAATGGCTACCTGATATAGATTAAAACCCTTGATAATTAGTTACAAAATTAATGAATGAATGAAAATATCTATAACATCCTCATATTTTCTATGAGGTCCATAAGGATTTTGAAAATGAATAGTCATCAGGTTCCATGAACACTCAAATTATATATTTCCATCTTCCTATCACTTATTATATAATTTTATTGTATATTATATAAAAAATTTAAATATTGTATTAGGGTTTTAAATAATGATTATTAGTATTTATAGGTCTAGAAAATATAAAATTATTAATTTATTATTGAAATTAATTATATTAAATTAATGAATTCTTTATATTTGGAAATCCAATCCAAAATATAAAAATAAAATGAATTTTGATAAAATAGTATTGAAATTATTTAATACTAATCGATATAAATATCCGATAACCTATAAATATATTAATGTGTTTGATATCTAGAAAGTTATGAAATGTGGATCTTAAAAGATACTATGATATATATATATATAATAAAAACCTTTTGGTACAACCATTAAAACCTAGATATTGAATATGATGTAACAAATTTAATAAGTTATATATGAAATATATATATATATATATGGATTATCTAAATAGTAATTAAAATTAATTTTTATCATTAAAATGAAAATTATGATCGAATTATTCAAAGAAATGTTTTTTATGTGAATTTACAATTTATGACTTATGTGTTTCCATACGAATTTTTTTATTAAAAATGATATAATTTATTAGAAATTATTATTTAGTTAATATAAAAATAATTATAAATGATATGACCTTTCATTGAGAATTTTTTATATTTAAAAATCATATTAATTAAAAAATATATTTTATTTATATATCATTATTATTTAAAAATGATGAATTTAAAATTTTTAAGAATTTAGCAGGCACTGTTTGGCACTGTAGCAGCCAGGAAGATGCCCCCGTTTGGGCCTTCGGGTCACCAATTTGGTCCCTGAGTCCTGTAAGGCCTTCGGGCCACCCAGGCCTTCGGGTCAGTAAGGCCTTTGGGCCACCTCAAGGACATCGGGCCCCCTTAAGTGCAGATGAAAAAAAGATAACCTACAAGGAGGATGAGAAAGGATCTTTCACTAGAGAAGAAGCTAAATGGTTTGCAAGAATGAGAGGGTATGTCACCTGTCATCAGGACAAGCCTGTTCATGCACGGGAATGCCTAGCCGAACAGCCGTGAAAAGGTGGAGAGATTATTTCACGATGAAGATGCTAGTGAGTATCAGTTCCAAGTAGCTAGTCTGGGTTGTATGTAATGTTTTAAGCCTATGCGCAATGAATTCTTCTAAGGCCTACGGGCCATGTAATACTTACGTCTACGGGCCTTGTAAGGGTTCCACCTCACCCCATGAAAGGTGGATTATCAAAATCAATAACAAATGAAGGCCTTCGGGCCGTTAGAGGAAATTTCTAAAAATTAAATATTAATAAAGTATCATTATTTTTTACTCTTCCTATTAATTTTATTATATTTAACTTGTGGTATTTTTTTAATATAATTATATATTTGTGAATGGTAAAAAAAACTATTTCTATTAAAAAAATATGAATTTTATGACATTATTAGTATAAATGTATGAATTTTAAAATCATATTAATTTTTCCTAATATAATTTTTTTTTTGAGACTATAGATTTTATAAATTATTGGTTTTCAATTACAATCCAATAGTTCAAATTCAGGAATAAAAGTTAGGTTTTTTAAAAACTAATTTCATTATATTATACATTCAGTAAATTCAAATTAATTTTTATAAAATCTAGAAATTGAATTGGATTTAGAATTTTTAATCACTATTTAATAATTTTGTATCAAAGAAACATTTATTTTCATTCATAAAATAGTTATATTGTTAAAAATATCGTTACCTCGCTAAAAACTATATTTCTCAAAAAGTGATTAACCATATGGGGATGAAAACAAAAACATATAAAAACATATGGGAATCGGTGGATGAAGAATTTCACAACCTTATCCCTAACCGTCAGTATGTTTTTATCAATTTTGGATATATTTTCCTTTATAGTGACTTCCCATTATAGAAATATTTTTTGGTATATTTAAAAAATTCAATTCCATTTATCCTCTTAAAGGGGCACACCCCTCTTACCTTCCCATCACTAAAAAATACATATATTTTGGATCAAACATTTCTTAAACCTATTATAAACACTATTAAATTTCTTAATATGGTTCTTTTCTTAAAAAATATTATCCCACAATTTCTTAACCCTTTTCTCATAGGTTATAATCTGTGTATTGATGTATAAATTTCATATTTATACTTTCTAATTTTTATTACTTTTTATTCACAACATATTACTATAATTAAGTACACAATATAAAAATGATTTTTTTTTCTCATTAGTATACTATAATGATATTATAATGATGTTATATTCATTTACTATCATTTACATTTCAAATAAATGAATGAAAACCGTTAGTCTTGTGTTGTGTGGAAAACCACTTCCAATGTTGAATGTGTTTTGTTTCACTTCACAAGCTATCTTGGATAGTCATAAATGATAATTTAATATAAAATGATGGTAGAAGTGTTAAATTTTATACTCATAATATATAATACATATTACTAAGTTTCCTTGTTCAATAGAAAATAAAATCATCCTCCCTGTGTACATTTAGAGTAAATAAAATTTCTGATATGAAAAAATTTGTGAACCTATTAATGTTATGATCAATTTTCAATCTTCTATAATGTAATATTTTTAATCATGAGTACTATGATAAAAAGAATTTATTAATATTATTTAATCATTTCATATCCCATTATTCATATCCTACAACAATTAAATTATAATATACAACATTAATATACAATAAATTGTGTCATTATTCTTCTATAATAATCAAATTAGAACAAAAACACTACATAATCATCCAGTAATCAGAGAAATATGGGTTTTTGATAGGTTTAACCACCTACATGATGTGTGTTATTAATTTATTTCATCGGTGACAATGGGATAAAAATTTGACTTATAATTTTTAATATATGTATTTAATATATTTTTTAAATTTTTTAATTTAATTATTGAATTATTATTTAAATAATTTATTTATTAAACATATATGGTTCATCTATGGCCTTTTATAGTGAATTTATTGTCGGTTGAGTGTGTCACTTTGGGTTGAAGTAGTTTTGTTCGTGAAGAAGGCTTACGGTAGTTTGTGGTATTTTGTGGATTATAATCGCTTAAATAAAGTGATAGTGCAGAATCACAATCCTCTTCCACATATTGATGATTTATTCGATCAACTGAAGGGTGAAAGTTGGTTCTCAATGATCGACTTGCAGTTAGGATATCATCAGATGCATATGAAGGATGAGGATATCCCAAATATTGATTTATATTGTCGTCATGGGCATTATGAGTTCATTGTAATTTTGTTCTGCATGATAAATGCTCCATCAATGTTCAGTGGATGGATGGATGTTGTGTTCTATGAGATCCTAAAAGTGTTTTTGGTGGTTTTTATCAATGACATCCTTACGTACTCCACATCTGAGGAGGAGAATAAAAATCATCTACATGCTGTTTTGTGAGTTCTTAGTCAACATACGATTTTTGGTAATTTATCGAAGTTTGATTTTTGGGCTCGAGAAGTTCATTTCATGGGACATGGGGTGTCCAAGCATGGAGAAGCTGTAGATCCATAGAAGATAGGAGAAATTATGTCATGGGTAGCACCCAAGATAGTGTCAGAGGTGCGAAGATACCTTGGTCTCCCAGGCTACTACAGAAGGTTCATAGCCAATTTCTCTCGGGTTGTGACTTCTCTATCAACTTTGACCAGGAAGGATCAGGTGTTCATATATACTGATCTGTGTGAGGAAACTTTCGAGTATCTAGATAAGCTATTAGTAAGTTCTCTAGTTCTTTGTCTTCTATTTGAGGGAGTCCAGTTTGATGTTTTCTGCAATTCTTCACATATGGGGATAAGATATGTTCTGATGCAGTAGCGTTCAGTTATTTTTTATGGGTCTCAGCATTTGCGTCCCCATGATCTTAACTATGAAACCCATGATCTAGAGTTGGAAGATGTTTTATTTTGTCTGAAGTTGTGGAGACATTACCTCATTGGTGACTGCTTTGTGGTTTTCCATGATCATTATAGCAAGAGGAATGTTTTCTCCCAGTATGATGTAAACTTGTGACATCATCGGTGGATGGAGTTCTTACATGAATTTTACCTCTAAATATTGTATACACCTGTAAAGTGGAATGTTGTACCTGATGCGCTGAGTCAATAGTCATTTAGTAATGCAGTGCGTGAATCTTGTGATTCCTATAGAGTACTAGAAGAACTGTCAGCATAACATCTTAATATAGGATAATTTGGGGGAAGATGTTGTCTTTTTCAGATGATAGTGTAGTCATCTCCGTTTCTACAGGAGTAAGAGTCCTAGTTGGGGGATATATAGGGGGAGGTCTAGAGAGATCGAGTGGTTTATGGAGAGGCCCCTGATGGTGGTTCTGAAGATGAACAACACTGATTGTTGTATCATGAAAGGATATTTGTTCCTTTGAAAATGTATGTGATGGTTCTCAGAGTGTTACATAGTTCTCATTTAGCGGTTCATCATGGAGTGATGAAGATGTATCGTGCCTTGAGGAGCTAGTTTTGAAGGCTTGGGATGAAGCGTGCAGTTGCGGAGTTTGTGCCTCGATGTTTAGTCTACCAAAAGGTGAAGGTCGAACATCGTGTTCCTGGTTGTATGCTACAACTATTAGTTGTTCCTCATTGGATGTGGGGAGACCTCAAAATGGACATTGATACTTGTTTAGCTCGATCTCAGGGAGTACATGACGATATTTGGGTGGTAGTGGACCGTTTAAGGAAATCATCACACTTTATATCAATCAATTAGTCAAGCTCAGTGGAATATTTGTTGAGGTAGTATCTGGAGGAGGGGGTGAGACTTCATGGAGTCCTAAGGGTGATCATTTATGATTGAGATCCTTTTTTACCTCTACGGTGTGGAGAGGTCTCCAGTATGCTTTCGGTTCTCTGCCATGCCATAGCAATGATTTTCATTATCAAACAGATGGTCAGACATAGTGAACCATCCAGAATCTTGAAGACATGTTACACTCTTGTGTCCTAGATTGTGGAGGTTTTTGGATGAGGAACTTACCCTTGGTGGAGTTTGCATACAACAATATTTTTCCCTCCACCATCGGCATGGATCCATTTGAAGCCTTGTATGGCTGACCTCGTCATTATACATTGTGTTCGACTAGGGTTGGAGAGTAAACAATTTTCAGACATGAACTAGGGTGGAATATAACAGTGATGGTTCATGTGATTAATTAAAGGATGAAGACAACCCAAGATCATCAGAAATCATATAACGATCAATGGATGAGACCCTAAGAATTTTTTTTGGGGATCACATGTTTTAGAAGGTAACTCCACATCGTGGGTAGCGAATGTTTGTTCATCGGTGTAAGCTTTCTCCCGGGTTTGTTGGGACTCTCGAGGTGTTATCTTGTGTTGGAGCAGTGGCGTATCGAGTAGCACTTCCCCCACAGATGAGTCTGATACATGATGTCTTCCATGTATCACACCTCTATCATTATCTTCATGATGACTCTTACATCCTCGATTGGAGATAGATAGATGTTGATGATAATGCAACCTCTGAGGAGTGACCTGTGGATATCCAAGATCGCAAAGAGAAGGTGATCCAATGGTGTTATATTCCCTTGGATCATGTCTTGTGGAGACACGGTGGCATGATGGAGATTACCTGGGAATGTGAGTCACAGATACGTGATTAGTATGCTGATTTGTTTGATTTTTAACTACTTTCATGTAACGATGCCCCCATTGTAGTTATAAACCTTTTTTGTTTTTGAGAAGGATTTCATTGGTTTCTTCTTGGGGATTTCTATCTTTTGAGAGTTATATCTATTGGTGTTTTTTTATACATTTTTTCCCTTTACATTTATGCAGGTTTTGAAATCTTGAGAATGAGAATGTTTTGTGTGGTATCTAATGTAATTTCAAGGACAAATCTAGTCCATTTCATTGCGAAAATCTGGTGTTTCAGGTGTTCTAGGAGGTCAAGATGACGTATTCCCTACACGTTTTCCAATTTCCAATTCTGTGTATAGTGCATCAGTAGCCCTAGGTGAATAGTGTCTTTTGTAGCCTTAGGTGAATAGTGCATCGGTAGCCTTAGGTGAACAGTGCATTGGTTACCTTAGGTGAACAATGTCATCGGTACCCTTAGATGAACAATGTCATTGGTAGCCTTATTTGAACTGTGTCATTGATAGTATTAGGTTAACTATGCATTGGTATCCTTAGGTGATCAGTGCATCGGTAGCCCTACACAAATAATGTCATCAGTAGCCATAGGTGAATAGTGTCATCAGTAGCCTTAGTTGAACAGTGTCATCGGTAGCCTCAGGTAAACAGTGCAATGGTAACCATAGGTGAACACTGTAACAGTGCCTTATGTGAACAGTGTCCTCAATAGCCTTAGGTGAATAGTGCAATGGTGAACTTATGTGAATTGTGTCATCGGTAGCCATATGTGAACAGTGAAAGGGCGAGGTTCCAACGGTAGCCTCTATTTCCTTTTCCAAATATTGAGTTCCTGAACAGTGCTTCCCGAATGGTGAGGTTCCAGTGGTAGCCTATATTTTCCTTTGCCAAATATTATGTTTATCAATATTGAAACAGTGAGGTTTATGTACAGTGTTTCCAGATGGGTGAGGTTTATGAACAGTGTTTCTAGAATGGTGAGGTTTATGTACAGTTTTTCTAGAATGGTGAGGTTCCAACTGTAGCCTCTATTTCCTTTTCCAAATTTTGTGTAAATGATCAGTTTTTCCATCTTCTAAAATTTTCTCCCCATTGATGTTTCTATTGACGTAAAATCAATTAAATCCTTGTTTTAATGAATCAAAATCCGATTAAAAGGCTATAACTCCAATTTTAATTTTCCTAAGACTCAGGATGCTTTTACTTAGTCAAATTGCATGGTTTAATGTGATCCCCTTTTAATGGAAAATTTATCTTATCTTAAATCGCTCGTCTATTACATCTTATTAAGGGATGAGATATCTTCCTCCCAAATTCTTACTTCATTTTTCTCGGGTGTTAGATGCTCAAACCTTTCATTCCTTCCTGTAGGAGCTCTGCAATCAAACATTGCTCATTGGATTGGTTCCCCTCTATTTTTGGTTCAACGAAGCAGAATTGATTGATCTCATGTATAGGGTATGTTCATTCATCATTCTTTTAGGTTCAACTCCTTCTGTTTCTCCTTACCCTTTTATGGAATTCTTTATCTAGGTTCTTAATTTACTTTTCTTGGGTGTTGACTGGTGTGGTGGTGTCTCTGCATCGTCAGGTCGATACAGTTGTCAAGGGTCTAGGATATAGTAACCCATTGTATGGATCATTCTCATATAATGAACATAATGAACCCTTTGAGGTAGGGGATTTGTTTCTTCTTATTTCATTTATGCGCGACTATATAGTTAGAATGTTTTATCCCACTAGATCACAATGGAATAGACTTAATAAAAATTTGAACTGGATAAATAAATTGATATTCATTGTATGTTATTGCATCTTATTTTTCTAGATATTGTGATATCTATGCTTGATTTGATTATCTTTTCATTCTTGATCTAAATTGGTAAAGAACGTAAAGATGAAATCAATTGATAATTTTTTGGCTAAATAAAAAAGGCATCTAAATGAATCTGGTTCTTCTTGTGGAAATTTGATGTTAATCAAATTGGTGCAGTAATCATGTTTAATATTTGTGATAGAATACTAGTTAGGGTTCCCGAATTTAGAACCTATGAATAATAAATCGGTTAATCCAAGGTGGATTAAATAACTGGTTTTTTGATAAAAGATAATTCCTCGTAGGATTCCGAGTTACTCTATTGCTTGTTTAAGGGCCACGATCCCAATTAATATGTTATCTATTGACCTACTGCTTGTGTTGTGATGTATTCCTGGATGGATATTGTGATATGTGGGGGCATGGAGACCAATTGGTTGTGGCAGCATTTGATGCCATGAGTGGAGATATGAATCGGTTTATGCATGTGGGTGTAAGGGAGGACACCATGGATGATGAAACGGGTTGCATGCAAATTTTTGGATGATTGTTGATTAATGGGATGTTTATCTACTTAACATTCCCCACTGCTGAAGGTATCTGGTCTTGCTTACCCTTCTCCCGAAAGGGTTGACAATATGCGGGGTATGCCACGTGCTTTCCGTGATTTGCTTCTCAAGGGAGGATGGGTTTATGCTCTTTCTATAGGCGGAAAATATGTGATTGGTAGTTCATCTACTCACTGTGCTGATCCCCCACATGTTTTGTAGAATAGAATGTTTTTATAGAATTCCTAGGAACATGGGAAATTTATGAAGTAGATAAATAATAGAATAAATGATATTAACCCATGGGGTTAGATCTTGCTGGGATGCAATGCTGAGGTTACAATTTCAAGGGAAAGTGGTATTTGAGTGTGATTCCAATGAAATATAATTTGGTATTTGACATTGGTTAATTAGTTTTTAAATATTTAATTAATGTAATATACAACTGAAAAAAATGGAATTAAGTAATGTAATAAATCTTTTTAAATAGTTGTGTGCATATAGGATACCTAGACATAGAAGTGGTAGTCGGGTGTCCGAGAGATGATAAGAGCAGTTGATTCTAAGACTAGATTATTCTCATAGTGAGATTGTAAGAAATAGTATATTCTTTACTTTTTGTGTTTCTATATGCTACTCTGCCCTATCAGTTAGGGAAACTGACACCCCATGGATTCTGAGCCCTGGGGGATGTTTTCCCCAACATTATGGTGGGATGATGGATGGATGACTACCCCATTGGTCCCACTCTCTTCTCTTGGTTGTTACTTGTGCTCATAGGCTCATCAACTATTTTTCCCCATATATATCCGTATAAGGATGTAATGGGTTGTGGTTATTCACAAACATATATTCTGGATATAGTATACAATGGAATATTATAGGCGTAACGTGTATTGGTTGTGACAACTTGAGGATTTTTAATCGGTGTGTGGGCTATAATGGCTTGAGGTATATTGCTCGTCGTATGATACACATTATGGGAGATGTGGTGGCTACATAAAACTATATAGTTACATTCTACTGTGGACTTGGTGGTTTTTTTGCATGAGGTGCATGTTGTTGTGATTTTCCCAAGTATCAGTAGGAAATCCTTTATTGGGACAGATTTTTAGGATGTGCGACATTGGGGAAAAGCGGAAAACCAGTGGGGAAGTAGTAGTGGGGTACCCTTGATATAATTTAAATTATAATATACTCTTGTATGAGTTACATGGTGAGAGTATACGTGGTGAGGATGGGAACATAGTATACCTGTTTAGGTGACATGTTAGTTTCAATTGTTGTTCACTGTGCTTTAGCATGCTTCCTTTCATTTTTCTTGAGAGACTTCGAGGATGATCCTACTGATTATACTATTAGACTCACAATATGTATATATAAGGAGTTTTTTTAGTCACTTAATGAAACTAGGAGATCATGATGGTTTCTACTAGCGTGGGGTTGCAAGAGATGTTCAGGCTTGTGGTTTCGGTTATTTTTTACATTCTTTTAGGTACATGGAATTTTCCACCTTCATTTGTAGTAGTGTTACAATAAATTATTTCATGTGTACATGGGATTTCATTTATATTGTTGTCTGTGATGCAGTTGATTGGTATCTATTACATCTCTCTCTTTTGCATGTGTTCTCTTAGAGGTTAATGCCTCTCATTTGTGTGTTTATTATTCCCTTGGTGCTAGTCACCAACCCAGTGAATACTGGAGGAGGAAATTAGGTGCCATTATCTCCCTTCTCACATTTGCTGGCCCCTGAGGGGCACACCTTATGGGTTGGGGGTCCTGACTAAATCGTTTACCACATTTCACTACTACAGTTAGAAAAAATAATACCATCATTTCTGTTTCGTTTGGATTGTCACATCTATGGTGGACCACTTTTCATTATCCTTCACCACTATAAGAATATTTCACTAATATTATTTTTAATTTATAAAAATATTGTTTTTTTTAAATTTATACATTCTTAAATTATAATCTATATTATTCCATTTCCCCACTAAATAGAAAAAAATCATTGTTCATGAATTCATTTGGATAATCATCATTATAAAATGATTGGTTTCCATTTTCCTTTCAACGCACTTCATGGATTTTCAAGAGAAAATGGTTAAATTGATAAATATGATTGTTATTATATCAGTAAAGTGATATTATATGAAATTCAATATATTTTTTAGGAAAATACTATCCAACATTCATCATTATTTCAATATTTTTAAACATTCATACTTCGTGGAAAATCATTTATTCAAAGTCCATTTTTACATATTAGTTATATCATATTTTAAATGATTTCAATTATAATATATCCCACTAATGTACACTAAATGATGTCATTATGATTTTTGAATATTTATATTATAAATAAAAACACTACATAATCATCCATTTATCATGGACTGTTTATGTTTTTATTGGATTTATCCTAGACACAAAATATATATTGAATTTATATTATGAATAACTATTGGAATAAAATTGATGGACTCCTCATGTATTAATCATATTTTAATGATAACAAATCTCAATAATAATTACACATCATGTTATAATGATCAAAAATATCAATAATAATTACACATCATGTTTTAATGATTGAAAATATTATTACTGTCAATTATAGTCATTATTATTTAGAAATCTTTTTCATGATCACAACCCTCAATTTTCTTATCAAACCCTTGTATTTAGTTCTCTAACTTGATAATGGTTAAGCATAATTCATATTCTGCATATTACTATTTAAGTTTGAATATAGTTAATTGTCTAAGTATACAGACACCATGAAAGACAGACATAGAAACTGTGACCCAGACACCGTGAAGGACACACCGTGACCCAGACACCGTGAAGGACACACCGTGAGTCAGACACCGTGACTCAGACACCGTGAGATAGACACCGTGAAATGGACACACCGTGAAGCACATACTGTTAAGGACATACTAGTTCTTGGAGAAACCATTTACATAATCATTTTGAAACCATTTCTTAACCTTTTTGTCAATATTATTAAAATAATACTAATAGTCATATTTGATGTTTTTAATGCAATTAATGTTATTTAATGATAGTTGTTGGTCTGTCAGGAAACCATACCTCGTACCTATGGAAAGAAAGTAATTCCTATTTCTGGAGCTCGTGGAATATATAGAATATTGAGCTGTAGTAGAGTATTGGATCATGCTTGACACGTCTCGACACACATACTACAATACACGCGAGCTCTGTACTGAACCAAAGAACAATCCTGAGCACAACTGTGAAGAACACATTGCACGATCCTAAAATAAGTTCCATACATGAAATCCTACATTACTTAAGAACACACGAAGTACTCTGGAGTCAAGAGAAAATGTTCTCTCCTGGAGAAACAAACGATGAACCACGAAACTCTGTTTTCCAACAAAAAAAACTAGAGAAGGAATCATAAGCATTTCTGCTGAATCCAACGAGTCGAGAGCTACAATGCCAATCACTAGAGATTTCTAAAATTCCATATACTATCTGTAAGTGATTTATTATTTACATTATAGCAGTGTGTGTTTCCTATTCATTTTACACACACACTGTCTCCTGTGCTGAACTGTAGGATTTCACAATCCTCACACCAAAACTCCTTACTCTTGTTTACCCACGACAACTATTGAAGAGGTCCTTTTTTTGCCTGGTCTTTATTTTTCATTCCCACAAAGAACAGTGGTAGAGGTCGCTGCGTGGCCTGGACAGTCTTGTACTGTTTCTAACCCCGATTCAGTGTGTGGATCAATTATATATATAAATTTTAGAGGACTAAGTCTCGGCTTGAGACTGAACTTCTTGGTTATATCTTCTGTGCATTTTTAGTTTAAGTTCAAAATATACAGTATCTAATTTATATTTTGCTGCTTATTTTTTTGAAATACAAATCTATTTTAATGTAACCTTGATAGTTAATCTAGTAAGTGTTTGTGTCTATTGTAAATCAGTAGGTTAGTTTCAATAGGTAATTTAATCTTCTGATTAGATTAACTAAGAACTAATAAATCTTTTGAGAATCTAATTGAACCTTTACAGTATTACAAATTCACTACAGTTTAACATGTTTAATAATTTGGGGGATTTTAAGAGAAATATTTTTAACAGAAATTTTAATTGGAAATCAATCACCCCCCTCTTGAGTGTCCACTCCGACAAACATTTGGTGTCAGAGGTTGTTTTTATTAATAAAAGTTTTCAAAACATTCAGTTTTTCAACTGTGATTTTAGTTGAATCTTTAAAGATCTTAAATTTTTGTTAGTTATAAATTTTATCTCTTTAAAATTAATCTCTAAAATCTAGCTATGGACAATATACTAGAAGGTGATGCTACTAACTTTCCACCTTTCTTTAATGGTACAAACTATTCTCAATGGAAACATAAAATGAAAAATCATTTAGAAAGTATTGGTTTTGATATCTAGACTTCTATAGAATCTCAATATAAAATTCCAGAAACTGAAAGAACTACATGGGATGAACCTACTAAAGTATCTTACAATAATAACTATAATGCTATGAATGATTTGTATTGTGCATTAGGAGATGAGGAATTCAATAGAATATCTGCATGTAAAAAAACTTATAAAATTTGGGAAACTTTATGTGTTTCTCATTAGGGAACAACTAATGTTAAAGAAATGATATTAAGTACATATACTATTAAAAATGATAATTTTAAAATGAAAACCGATGAACCCATTTCTAATATGTGTCTCAGGTTCAATGAGATATTCAATACAATGAGTTCACTTGGAAAGGCTGTTCCAGCAAAGGAAAAAATCATGAGGATATTGAGATGTTTTACAGATAGATGGAGAGGCACTTCTGTTTCAATCAGAGAATCATTTGACATTGGAGCTCTGCCTGTCAAAGATCATATTGTAAAATTAATGATGTATGAGGAAGAACATAAGGTAAACAAGTAAGATGATGATGAACCCAAGAGAAAATATGTGGCTTTCAAGTCTATTGCTTCAAAGAGCAAAGAAAAAGAAAAAATAAATGTACCTATTGAAAGTTCAACCAGTGCAGATTTAGATTCAGACAGTGATGCTGAGATGGCTCAAATAGCTAGAAGATTTAAGAAGTTCTATAGGAAGAATAAATTATTTATAAAATAAAATTACAAAGGAAATTATGACAACAAGGGTCACTAGAAGAAGGACTAGAAGAAATCTGATAAGGAAGATGATATTGTCTGCTATGAATGCAAAAGGAAAGGACACATCAAGGCCGATTGTCCAAAATAAAAATTTAAAAAGAAACATGATTATAATGACAAGAAGTACAAGAAAGCTATGAAATCTACATGGAGTGATTCAGAAGACAGCACAAGTGAATCTAAAATTTCTGATTCTGAAAAGAATCGTGCCAACATGTGTTTCATGAACAACACATCCGAGGTAACCTTAGATACTCCTATTTTAAATTCCTATTATTCTAGAGATGGTGCAGAATATGATTCTGATTCTGAAGATATGTATAAAGTTGAATTATCTGAATATTGTAACATACTGGAGGAAACATGAAATAAACTTATGAAAAAATATAAGTCATTAAAGAAATAGCATGCTCTCACCGCAGATGTTAAATCCTCCCTTGATACAGAAAAAGAAAAGAATTCTCAACTATTAAAGGAAAAAAGAGAATTGAAAATGTCTAATGAGAAACTTACAAAGGAATTTGAAAAATTCACAAAGGGAAAATATACACTTAATCAAATGTTGGGAATGCAAGTTGCACCAAAATACACTACCGGTTTGGGATACCAACCTAGAAAAAGAGAGTTCACTAAAACTCGATTTATTTCTAAATCTAGACAAAATTATGCTTGTTCCAGTTCTGGAAATTCATATGATTCAACTAGTTATTTACATAGTTATTGATCAAAAAAAGTTTATCTTTCAAAATCATTTGATTCTGTAAATTATATGAAACCCATAAGACAAATTTGGGTACCAAAATCATTGATTGCTAACCTGTCTGGACCCAAGAAGATCTGGGTACCAAAGTTATTTCCCATCTAAATCTGTTTTGTTGGAAACCTGGTTGAAGAGTTCCCACAAGAATACATAGTATTTGGACAGTGGATGTTCAAGACATATGTCTGGGGATTACTCATGATTCATGAGTATAATCAAGGTTTATGGAGGCCATGTCACCTTTGGTGATAATTCTAAGGGAAAAATCATCGGCCTAGGCCAAATTGGTAACACTAACTCAGTTTTAATTTCTAAAGATCTATTTATTGATGGATTGAAATATAACTTTTTAATTATATCTCAATTATGTGATGATGGATCTAATTTTAAATTTGAAAATGATTCTTTTGATTTTTTAATTCTAAGAATGTTTTAATATTTTCTGCTTTAAGAAATGAAAATGTTTATGCTGTTGATTTAAATGCTTTAGCTAAGAAAAATGATACTTGTTTAAATGATTTTCATAAAGAGTCTTGGTTATGGAATAAGAGATTAAGAAACTGCAATATACACTCACTTAGAAAACTAAATAGGAAGAACGTGGTTAGATACTTACCCAAAATGGAGTTTCCAAATGAAAAAGTTTGAAATCACTGTCAAAAAGGAAAACAACACAAAAAATCGTCTAAATCAAAGAAAGGAGTTTCAACTTCTCAACCTCTCGAGTTGGTTCACATGGACTTGTTTGGACCATCTAGAGTTTCTAGCTTAAATGGGAAGCACTATTTCTATGTCTTAATAGATGACTTTTATATATATACTTGGGTGTATTTATTAGCTCACAAAAGTTAAGATTGTTCTTAATTTATTAAATA
Source organism: Viscum album (assembly GCA_963277665.1). Taxonomy (NCBI): domain Eukaryota; kingdom Viridiplantae; phylum Streptophyta; class Magnoliopsida; order Santalales; family Viscaceae; genus Viscum; species Viscum album. Next base: position 294,835,216 of record OY728137.1, on the reverse strand, counting down.
CTCCAAGTCGGTAGAAAACCTTAATGGAATTATGTTTAAAACCCTGAGAATTGATCATGGCTGTGAGTTTGAAAATCAAGAGTTTGAATCTTATTGCTCACAAAATGGCTATAGTCACAACTTTTCTGCTCCTAGGACACCCTAGAAAAATGGTGTTGTAGAAAGAAGGAATAGAACCCTTCAAGAAATAGCAATAACCAAGCTTAATGAGTATGACTTGCCTGTTTACATTTGGGCTGAAGCTATAAATACAAATTATTATATCATCAATAGAGTCTTAGTCAGACCTGTTCTCAAGAAGACCCCTTATGAACAATGGAATAATATAAAGAGTAAGGTTAATTCATTTAAAGTCTTTGGTGCAAAGTATTTATTCTTAATACCAAGGATAATCTGGATAAGTTTGTTTGTAAGAGTGATAAAGGAATATTTTTAGGATTTTCTTTAACTAGAAGAGCCTATAGAGTTTTCAATAAGAGAACCAAGTGTGTGGATGAATCGGTTCACATCAAATTTGATGAAACTGATCCACATGAACCTAAGTGATCTCTTAAAAATCATGAAGAAGATTTATCTATTCTGAACCTTAATGATAAAATCAATGAACCTATTATAAAGGAAACCAGTTCTGGAAATATTTCAGAATCTACTCCTAATAAACCCAAACCTAGAGAAGAACATGAAATTTCTAGCCCTACATTTACTAGATAAACTAGGATTTTAAATAATTATCCTTTAGATGCTGTTGTTGGTAATCTTTATAGAAGGACACAGACTAGACCTTCTCTTATAAATTAGGTTGAACATCAAGCCTTCTTGTCACAGATTGAACCTAAAAACTTTGATGATTCTATTAATTATGAATGTTGGGTAATTTCTATGCAAGAAGAACTTAATAATTCTGAAAGAAATAATGTTTGGAAACTAGTAGAAATACCTAAGGACACTTTCACTATAGGCACAAAATCAGTGTTTAGAAATAATGTAGATGAATTTGGAAATAGAGTTAGAAAAAAAACTGGGTTAGTTGCACAAGGGTACAGTCAAGAATAAGGAATTGACCATGAGGAGACTTTTGCTCCAGTAGCAAGACTAGAATCCATTAGGATATTACTTGCTTATGCTGCACATCTAAATTTCAAAAATATCAAATGGATGTCAAGATTTCTTTCTTAAATGGGTATATATCTAAGGATGTTTTTGTTGACAAACCACCTTGATTTACAAACCCTCATTTTCCAAATCATATTTTCAAATTATCAAAAGAATTATATGGTTTAAAGCAAGATCCAAGATCTTGGTATGAAAGATTGTGTACTTTTTTTTATCTCTAAAGGTTTTACAAAAGGTATAGCTGATCCTACCCTTTTTATAAAACAAATTTCTAAAGATGTTTTAGTCGTACAAATTTATGTAGATGATATTATTTTTAGATATTCAAAAACTTCTTTATGTACCGGTTTCACTAAAATGATGCAAAATGAATTTGAGATGAGTTTAATGGGTGAACATATATTATTTCTTAGATTTCAAATCTTTCAAAACAATGATGGAATTATTTTAACTCAATATAAATATACGAGAGATCTTTTAAAACGTTTTGGATTGGATAGCACAAAAAGTCGTGACACTCCCATGAGTACCACCTGTAAGTTGGATCTTGATGATGATGGAAAATCTGTTGATCAAACCACTTATAGAGGAATGATTGGATTTCTACACTACTTGACTTCTAGTCATCTTGAATTATGTTTAGTGTGTGTATGTGTGATCGTTTTCAAGAAAACCCTAAAGAGTCACATTTAAATACTGTAAAGAGAATTTTCATATACCTCAAGCATACTCCCAATTTAAGACTTTTCTATCCAAAAGGATAATCATTTGAACTAGTTATATATTCTAATAGTGATTTTGCTGGATATAATTTAGATAGAAAAAGAACCTCTGGAACATGTCACCTTTTAGGAAAGTCACTAGAATAATGGTGTAGTAAGAAAAAAAATTCTGTTGCATTATCTACTGTAGAAGGTGAATACATAGCTACTGGAAGTTGTTGTGCACAAATTTTGTAGATGAAACACACTTTACTAGAATATGGATATCAATTCATACATGTACCAATAAATTGTGACAACAAAAGTTCTATTAAAATTTCAATGAATCCTGTTTCACATTCTTGGACAAAGCATATTGATGTAAGACATCACTTTTTGGGGGATCATTACAAAAAAAGTGATATCACATTAGAATTCATTGGTAATGAATATCAACTTGCTGGTATATTCACTAAACCATTTAATTCTGAGAGATTAGACTACATCATACATGATCGTTTTATGATTAACCATAAATAGACATCTTACAGATCTTACTTTCTACTATTTTTACTATATTATTTTACGGTTTCATGTTCACTGTTTCTCAGTTATGGTTTCATGTTTACGGTCTCACTTTTAACATCTTTTTTTCACGGTCTTTCACCTCACTATCTCACCGTGACTATAGAGAATGGTCACTATCTCACCGTGACTGGACAGAATGGTCACTGTCTCACCGTGACTGCATAGAATGGTCACTGTCTCACCGTGACGACTGTTTTGCATCGCACCGTAACTCCTACTCATGGTCTCACCGTGAAGATTCTTTGTATATTTATTTTAACCCGGATCACGGTAATTTTTATTTCACCGCTGATTAATTTAATGTGTTTTTGTTTTTATAACACTTGACATTCCCTAATGATAAAACATGAGGTTTTTTTACTCGATTCCTTACCTGAGCTCTCTCCTGATCACTCTCTCGAACCCTCTTTACCTTGAAAAACTCATCTCATTCTCTCTCGATCGAATATTTAGTGGATTCCCAGGATGAAACGTCCATCTTCACCATCATCTAAGAAGCGCCGCATGAAGAAACAGAAAAGAGCACCGAAGATTGCACCCGAAGGACCTCTAAATCCGAACCTAGTAAGGCGTACTGTAGTACCTGAAAAATAGATTTTCCATGAATGGATACTATCTAGTAAGTCTTTGGTTCTAAAAGTCTTAAGAGAACAAGGATAGATCAAATGGTTTTCTAGAAAACATAGACCAATATACCTGAGGTTGGTATCTCAGTTTTACCTGTATTTAAAGTTTTCCTTTGATGCTGGAGAATGTTTTATGGTGAAAAGCTAGATCAATAGACAAAAGTGGTCATTCTATTCAAGGTTATGGGATGAATTCCTGAGAAGTCCTCATGAAGGGATTTGTGATGATTACCAGAGAGACCCTCCTCCAACAACTGACATATTTGATCTAGAAAATGCACTAGAGATCCAAACTGGAAATGGAACCAAGCGACGAGCTATAGCAGCTGAATTGAATGGGGAGACAAGACTGTTATTCAAATTTGTTTAGAATTTGATTAGTCAAAGAAAATGAGATTTTTATGTGATGAATTATCAGGATGTGTTCCTGATTCACCTGTTGAAGAATGGACATAAGATCAATCTTCTAAAATATGTCATTAACCATATATGTGAGCTGATTAAAGTCACTTCCAAATCCACCTCCCTGTTTTACTCAACGATGATTTCAGCCATGTTTGTTTCCAAGTGAGTAGTTAGACCGAATGAAGAAAAGCTAGAGGATTTTTATTTCTTTTTATCCAAGCCTATCATCACAAGGATGAAGATTAATTAGAACCCCTGGAAGAAGTAGTGGGTTGAGGATAATGATCAATTTTATAGGAAGTATAATCCTATTGATTATCCAAGAAGGACCAAGAATATAACGGATCCTAGTTTGGAACCAGATGAAGTGGCTGAGTACCCAGAAGAGGAAGAATAAGAAGAAGAGGCTGAAATACCTCGAGAGGAAGCAGCTCCTGTTGAGAAAGAAAGGACAGTTGTCCCTACTGATGTTCCTGCAAAAATACCTTCTAGAGAGGTAGTTTCTGTTGTTTTTAGAGAGGAAGCTACTACATCTATATATGATGTTGATCATGAAATTAAACCTGAGGCTGTAAGATATTTGATTATTCCTATTTTAGGGAACCAAGCCATGGAAGAGTCTGGTGGTGCAGAAGACCTTCTTATCATGGAAGAAGCTGATCTAGGAGAAATCCCTACTAGGGAAAATGTTAATCAAGAGGATCTCCCTGTTGAAAAAGAAGCAAGTATGGAAGCACAATCAGTGGAACAGTCGTATCTTGAGTACATACCCTCTGCTGAAGAGAGGATGGATATTGACTTTCAGCTGGCAAGTAAAGAATTTGATGAAGAGATTAGAGGTGATCCTGTGGATCTTAACCCAATTCCAGAGCCTCAAGAATCTGAAATGGAAGCACCATTTGAGGGGGAGAAACCTCAAAACGTTGAGATTGATGAATCTGGACCTGCTAAAACCTGTCAACAAACTGTCACATATTCTGTGTACACTCGGTATGAGTTTACATGTTTTAATGATGTGAGTGAATCACAACAAGTGACTTAAACTGGTATAGATCTCTCTTCTTTGTTTCTACTGAAGTCAGTAGCTCACCTTGAACCAAAACCAGAACGAGAACCTCATCCTCAATCTGAATCTGAAACTGAAACTAATTCTACACCGCAACCATAATCTGCATCAGAATCTGTACCACTACCTTCATCTACTATCTTATCCAAGAAAAAATCATATGTAACTAAGGATGACTTGAAAGTAGTTTGAGAGACTATCTTGGCTAGAGTTGAGAAGATTATATCCTCTCAACCTCGTCCAGTGACTCAACTAAGTCAAGAAGATGCCTCGATTCTTTCGGGAAGACATCATTCTGCATATTCAACAAAGGATGATCTGAGAAATACAAGAAGTCAGAGTTGAAAATAAGTTGCGTAGTGCTGATGTTGAAAATGTGAAAGATATGATGGAAAATCTTCAAAGAGAACTGTCTTCAATATCCGAGCCTGCTCCTGTTTCTGCTCCTGCACCTGTTGCTTCTTCTCCTGAACAAGATGTTTCCAACCATTCTAGAGATATTGTGTATCAAGTTCATCCTTATCTGCTGTCGTTTGATTAGAATATTGGTGTAAGAAACACCAAGATGCTGCAACACTTGAGAGAGCTTATAGAACATCTGAATAAGATCACAGATGAGTACACTTGATGTCTGGAAAAAGTTATGAAACAGCTCAATGTTCTCACCGAAGCTGTCAAGGATTATTATCACTCTGGTCAGACTTCTGTTCCCTCTTTGGATGATTCTCGGTTGAGATCCATAATCAAGGAAGAAATTCAGAATGCCCTTAGTGGTTTAGATCTGTCTCCTTTGTCATAAGTGGTTAAGAATAGTGATCGTGGTTTAGACCTGGTTAGAATTCATTCTAAGATTTCCAATGATGCTCAAAATGAGATCACTAAGAAGATAGACTTTTATCTGACTCGGATTTTCTCTAAAAGTGACATGAAAAATCACTTTAAGTATCTTTTGGAGAATTTGAAAATCCCTCCAGTGACTCAATCTTTTAAAGATCAAGTTCAGAAGCTTACAGAGTTCATTAGATTGTTGGACAAATTCAGGGAAAATAAGGTCAATTTTGTAAAGGCTATGGAATATGGTAGAGAAATAATTACTGATTTCATCAATATTTTGAAGTCGTATCTTCATGTGTAGAGTACTTATATAGTTTCTCCAGCTGCTGCACCCCTTAGACCTGGTTTACCTGCCCTATCCTCAACTGCCATGTTAGTCAACCAAGACCTTTCTTAGATCAGGCCAGTCATTCTTGATCAACCACAAAATAGATCTTCTACAGCTCCTACTTTGGCTCCCTTCATATTTAAAGGTCTACCTTTACCTTCTTTGTCTACTACCTCCTTGAATTCTTCTACATCAGCTCCAACTCCTGCTGATAAAGGCAAAGAGAAATCCAATCCGTGATGCCTACTAATGTTTCTTAATTTTTGATGGGATGTCTTTTGTTGTTTACTGTTTGTATTTCTCATGTATGTTTTATTATGAACCTTTTTAATGAAAAATGCAGTGTTTCACTCCCTTATCTTTACTTTTTGATAATCCTAAAATGTGGAGAAAACAGTGAGAAGTCTTTTTTCTATTCTTATTATTATTATATATGTTATTTTCTCTAATGTATCATTTCCTTTATATTTTAAATATACATGATTTTTGATCATCAAAAAGGGGAGATTGTTGGACTCCTCATGTACTAATCATGTTTTAATGATCAAAAATCTCAATAATAATTACACATCATGTTTTAATGATCAAAAATCTCAATAATAATTACACATCGTGTTTTAATGATTGCAAATCTTATTACCTTCAATTACACTCATTATTATTGTTGGCACTAGAAAACGAGTCCCCAAAAGTTTTCCAAATGCTTCCATACACAATTCAAGATCGTAGTCCATTTCGCAAGCTTCGATTTCGTAGGTCGTAGGTCCCGAACAAAGTTACAGATTAGGAGTTATGGACATTTGAAGTTTGGCTGGAAAACTAGTTCGCAAAGCCCATTCGCGAAGCCGCCTCCGCGATTGCGGAGCGCCACCACGAAGCAATGAGGCGGGAAGCTCCGTGAACCTATTTGACATTCACGACACGCCGCGAAGACGTGCCGCAAAGCACAGGAGGCAGGATGCTCCGTGAACTAATTTGACGTTCGCGAACCCGCCACGAAGCAAAGGAGGCGGGACAACTCCGCGAAGTGCTTTGACGTTCGCGACGCGCTGTGAAGATCCGCCGCGGAGAAAGCTCCGTCTTCGCATCGTGTGAGCTCTGCTTTGCGGCACCCCTGCCTATAAATACCCAGCTCACCCCCCTTCTCCAGACGGATGGCCACGGCCACTTCGCCCCTTGGGCGTCCAAGCAGAGCTCTGCATTGCGGCTCCGTGAGGCCATGCTCCGCGAGCAGCTTCCTTCGCGTTGCTGCTCCGCGAGCCGAGGCTCCGTGAGTCCATGCTCCGCGAGCCCATGCTTCGCGATGATGCTCCGCGAGACCGAGCTCCACGAGACCAAGATCTGTGATACCCCTTTGCTCAACGAGACCCCTTTGCTTCGTGAGGCCATGCTCCGTGAAGCTACATCGCGAAGACCTATCCTTTGCGAGGATCCTACCTTCGCACCCACCAGTCCATACTGTGGGGGATGCGCCCCCGCACCCTCACTCGAGTTCAGTGCCGGCCTACAGTCCCGGCCCTCCAGGCCGGTCCCTTTGCTACCGTCACAGACCCCCATGAAAAATTAAGAGTCGCACCACAAACTTTTTGGGCCGGGATGCCGGGATTTTCCATTGCGCCCTTATACGCTCCCACCTTTAACCTATGGAATAACATGATTTGATTCACTCCTCCACACACCATGAAACACCTTGAGTTGATGTATTCCTCTCTGTTTGTTTCCTATGTCATGAGTTGAGGTTCTCATCATCAATTCCCTGAGGACCTTGAGTTGAACCATTCCACAGGAAACTCCTCCAAACCCTATCACTTGTCTCCTATGCCAGGTTGAACCAGCAAGGGCCACCCTTGTGTAAGACCCAACACCAACCATTGCAGGGCGCCTTATGCCTAACAGTCCTATCTACATGACTATAAACTGTAGTACCCCTATCTAAAAAATGATAGGATGCCTCTTTCCCTATACGAGAGATGCCTTATGCTCCTAGCATAAGAAGACAATAGTCCTATCTACATGACTATAAACTATAGTACTCCATATGTTCCTAACATAGGATGCCTATTGCTCCAATCAAGAGATGCCTTATGCTCCTAGTATAAGAAGCCAATAGTCCTATATACATGACTATAAACTATAGTTCCCCCCTATCTAACAAATGATAGGATGTCTCTTGACCTATACGAGAGATGCCTTACGCTCCAAGCATGAGATGCCAACAGTCCTTTCTACATGACTCTAAACTGTAGTAATGCCTAAGTCCCAAAAATAGGATCGCTCTTGCTCCAAATAAGAGATGCCTCATGCTCCAAGCATGAGATTCCAACAGTCCTTTCTACATGACTCTAAACTGTAGTAATCCTTATGTCCCAAACATAGGATGCCTCTTGCTCCAAATAAGAGATGCCTCATGCTCCAAGCATGAGATGCGAATAGTCCTATCTACAAGAATCTAAACTGTAGTACTCCCTTTGATCCAATCATAGGATTCCTCTTACTCAATATGAGAGATGTCTCATGCTCCAAGCATGAGATGCCAAAAGTCCTACCTACAAGACTCTAAACTATAGTAATCCCTATGTTCCAAACACAGGATTCCTCTTGCACTAAACAAGAGATTCTTTATGCTCCAAGCATAAGACACTTAATGCCATGATTACAGTGGCATAATTCCAACGCCCCATGAAGATATCCCGCTTGTACACTAGCGCATAGATGAAGGCCTCAACCCACCAGTGAGTTGGGATGACCTCATTACCAGAGATGAGGAAGACATCACCGGAATCAACTTTGTGTAAGCCCCATTCCCCATTGCCGCTCCCTAGCGGCACCCAATCAACATCCACACGTAAGCCCCATTCACCATTGCCACTCCATAGTGGCACCCGTGCAGCTCCTTGTGTAAGCCCCATTCACCATTTCCACTCCATAGCGGCAACCGTGCCGCATCCAAGCATATGCCCCCATTCACCATTGTCACTCCATAGCGGCACCTGGGAAGCATCCACGCGTAAGCCCCATTCACCATTGCCACTCCATAGTAGCACCTGGGCAGCATCCTTGCGTAAACCCCATTCACTATTTCCGCTCCTTAGCGGCACCTGGGCATCATACTAGCGTATTCCCCATCCAATATTGTGTTCCTATTCAGCGGTAAGCCGTTGACACCAAATCCATCTCTAAGCCATTGTGACCCATTCAGCGGTAAGCCGTTGACACCCAATCCAGCGGTAAGCTGTTGCGATCCTATTCAGCGGTAAGCCATTGACACCCAATCCAGCGTTAAGCCGTTGTGACCCATTCCGCGGTAAGCCGTTGATGCCCAATCCAACGGTAAGCCGTTGCAATCCTATTCAGCGTTAAGCTGTGGACACCCAATCCAGCGGTAGGCCGTTGCGATCCTATTTGGCGGTAAGCCGTTGACACCCAATCTAGTGGTAGGCCGTTGTGACCCATTCAGCGGTAAGCCGTTGACACCCAATCCAGCAGTAAGCCATTGCAACCCGATTCAGCGGCATGCCGTTGACATCCTCATCCAACGGTAAGCCGTTGTGATCCTATTCATCGGTAAGCCATTGACATCCTCATAGAGCGGGAAGCGGTTGCAACCCCATGCAGCGGTAAGCCGTTGACATCCTCATCCAGCGGTAAGCCGTTGCAACCCCATTCAGCGGCAAGCCATTGACATCCTTATCCAGTGGTAAGCCGTTGTGATCCTTATCCAGCCGTAAGCCGTTCTGAATCATTCTAGAGGTAAGCCATTGAAACCCCCAATTGGCGGTAAGCAGTAATCAGAAGGACTACGTGGACTTTGATTCCTTGCCACGAGGATACGTATGAAGCCTCTTCAAGGCTCAAGCCCGAAACTATCAAATCCTTTTCCTCGGGCCTCCATCCTGGAGTAAGTCCCAACACCATGGGATGCCTAACGCATAAGCCCCTCTTCGCTTCTCACAGACGCACCCTTCGTGACCTAATCGTCAGGTCCTTGCTGCCTCTTGTTTCTCACACCGAGCGTGACTCACGTGGGCTTAGAGTAAGCATCAGCCATGGCAATGCCCTCGTCCAGCATGACGTTAAATTGTTTACCGTCGTCCAGCATGACGTTAAACTGTATGCCCTCATCCAACATGACATTAAACTATATGCCTTTGTCCCGCAATGACATTAAACTGCACACCCACTTGAACTACGAGGTCTTTGATCCATGTCATGGGATTGTACATAGGAAGCCTCCCAGAGGTTCAAGACCATCCGTCATTTCTTCACGTCATGTTCTACTTTCGTCCAGCATGACGTTAAACTATATACCTTCATCCAGAACGCCGTTAAACTGTATACCTTCATCCCACATGACGTTAAACTGCATTCCAGTCCGACGGCAAGCCGTTGTGACCAACCCGAACAACGAGTACTTTGATCCATGTCAAGGCATGGTACGTAGGAAGCCTCCCAGAGGTTCAAGCACATATCCTATCGGACCAAGGTCCCTCATTTACGTCGGTTCGCCGACAACCACCGCCATTCCCGAACTACGAGGTCTTTGATCCATGTCAAGGCATGGTACGTAGGAAGCCTCACGAGGTTCAATCCCACCATAAGTGGACCCCCGGGTTCACCTTCACGTCGGTTCACCAACGAAGCCCATTTGAACTACGGGTCTTTCATCCATGTCATGGCATGGTACGTAGGAAGCCTCCATGAGGTTCAAGACCACCTCTAGTTGTTTATTCACATCAGGGTTCATCTTCATCCCGCACGACGTTAAAATGCATTCTGGTCCAGCGGCAAGTCGTTGTGACCAACCTGAACTACATGGACTTTGATCCATGTCAAGGCACGATACGTAGGAAGCCTCCTAGAGGTTCAATCCCACCACCCGTTGGTCACTCTGACCTTCTTTACGTCGGTTCATCAACACCCGGGCATCCTAGTGTGTAAGACCCACACCATCCAGACCAAGGTCATCACTCGCATCGGTTCGTCGACACACCATTATGAACTATGTGGTCATTGATCCATGTCAAGGCATGGTACATAGGAAGCCTACATAAGTTTCAAGCCCATCACCCGGTCATTCCGACCATCTTCACGTCTGTGCGCTGACAAGACCCATCAGACCAAGGTCGACATTCACGTCGGTTCCTTGAAGACACCCATCAGACCAAGGTCCACATTCACGTCAGTTCACTGACAACACCCATCGGGCCAAGGTCCACCTTCACGTCGGTTCACCGACACCATCCCGATCTACGCGGACTTTGATTCCTTGCCACGGGGATATGTAGGAGGCCTCTTCAAGGCTCAAGCCCAACTTCATTGTCTCCCCTGCGATGGTCTCATTTCATTCCCCCTCCACTTCATTCATCCATCCATCACCCATCCTGATTCTCACCCGGGCCGCCACATCCCGGTGCGATCATGCCATCCACCTCCTCACTGCTCTTAACGGCACATGGTCCACTATCCACGTATAAGCCCCATCATATCTCTGGGTTGTTGTCCTCTGTGTACACCCAGGTTCATCACCCTTTCGAACTACGTGGGTTTTGATCCCTGTCCTCTACACAGGGTATGTAGGAAACCTCCAAGAGGTTCAATCTCAACCAATGGTAATCCATGGTGTCCCCCATCTTGGGTTGCACTTCTCCTGATCTGCCCTCAGTGGTGTTCAGATCAGCCATTACTGTGTGACATCTCCCCTCTAGGGAGTGCACCACCTCAGATCTATCCTCATTGGGTGTTCTGATCTATCCATCTTCCAGGTGTTCTCCCTTTGGGATATACCAAACTGATCCGTCTCTATGGGACGTTCTGATCACCCTCAGTCCATCTCCTCAAGACGTTAAACTCGTGGCCTACCTCGTGATAAACATTAGATTCCTAAGGAAAACCTCGGATGACACACCTTTGGTGTAACCGTCTTTGAAAGACGTTAAACTCGCGGCCTACCTCGTGATAAACATGAGATGCCTGAGGAAAACCTCGGAAGACACGCCTTTGGTGTAAGCGTCTCTGCTAGATGTTAATCTTGCAACATACCCTGTGTTAAACAGGGGAAGCTGAAGAAAACCTCAGATACATGCCGCAGGTTCTGAACCCTTGAGATGCCCTCTTATGAAGAAGAATACAGGTTCCCCTATGTCCATGCACCCAGAGATGCCCCGACATGCCTGATGTTGCCGTCTACTCCGACCGAAGGTCACTACCATGTCAAGACCCTATGGAAAGTCTTGACGGAAGTAGTGTAATTAACTAGCATCCATGATGATATGGCACCGGGAATGAGATTCACGAACAATGTATTAAATCTATGAGGGAGACCCGGACAAGGTGACGAGTTCGGAGGAGGAATCCACAGAATGAAGAACTGACATCCCATCATCACGTTTCGATCAAGGAGCAGATGTACCTGAACATGGAACGAATGTCGCCCGCCTTTGGAAAGCGGTAATGCGGGGCAACAACTACGTGACCTCCGCAGACAGATGCGCGCTCCCCGACGAAAGCGTCAGAAACAATTATTTAAAAATCTTTTGCATGATCACAACTCTCAATTATCTTACCAAACCCTTGTATTTCGTTCTCTTACTTGATAATGGTTAAGCTTAATTCATATTCTGCATATTACTATTTAAGTTTGAATATAGTTAATTGTCTATGTATTTAGACACCGTGAAAGACAGACACAGAAAACCTGACACTATGACCCAAACACCGTGAAGGGCACACCGTGACCCAGACACCGTGAAGGACACACAGTGAGTCAAACACTGTGACTCAGACACCATGAGCTAGACCCCATGACATGGACACACCGTGAAGCACATACCATGAAGGACATACCAGTTCTTGGAGACACTATTTACATAATCACTGTGACACTGTTTCTTTACCTTTTTTCCATATTATTTAAATAATACTAACGGTCATATTTGATGTCCTTAATGTAATTAATGTTATTTAATGATAGTTGTTCGTCTGTCAGGAAAATTTACCTCATACCTATGGAAAGGAAATCATTCCTATTTCTAGAGCTCATGGAATATAAAGAAGATTGAGATGCAGTAGAGGAGTGGCTCGCGCTTGACACCTCTCGACACACATACCACAATACACGCGTGCTCTGTAATGAACCGAAGAGAAATCCTGAGCACAATTGTGAAGAAAATGTTGCACGAACCTCAAAGAAGTTCCTTACATGAAATCCTACATTGCTGAAGAACACAGAAGTACTCTAGAGTCAAGAGAACATCTTCTCTCTTGGAGAAAGAAAATCTGAACCAGAACACTCTATTTTTCAACAGAAATACCAAAGAAGGACTCAGAAGCATTTCTGCTGAATCCAACGAGTCCAGAGCTGCACTGCCAATCACTAAAGCTTTCTAAACTTCCATATAGTATCTCTAAGTGATTTATTATTTACTTTCGAGCAGTGTGTGTATACATTTCATTTTACACACACACTATCATTTGTGCGGAAATGGAGGATATCACAGTCCTCACACAAAAACTCCTTACTCTTGTTTACACAAGAAAACTGTGGAAGAGGTCCTTGTGTGGCCTGGTCTTTATTTTTGTTTCCCACGAAGAACAGTGGTAGAGGTACCTATGTGGCAGGGATAGTTTTGTACAATTACTAACCCCGATCCAGGGTGTGGATCAATTATATATATAAATTTGATAGGACTAGGTCTTGGCTTGAGACTGGCCTCTTGGTTATATCTACTGTGCATTTTTAGTTTAAGGTCAAAATATACAATATGTAAATTATATTCCGCTATTTATTACTTTGAAATAAAAATATTTTTTAATGTTACGTTGATAGTTAATCTAGAATGTGTTTGTATATATTGTAAATTTGTAGGTTATTTTCAAAAGATAATTTAATCTTCTCATTAGATTAACTGAGAACTAATCAATATTTTGAGAATCTAATTGAGCCTTTACAGTTTTACAAATTCACTACAGTTTAACTTGTTTTATATTTTGGGGGATTTTAAGAGAAATATTTTTAACAGAAATTTTAATAGGAACTCAATTCACCCCCCTCTTGAGTGTCCACTCCGATCAACAAAAATTATTATGGCAATATGATATGAATTTATTAGTTATATTTTTTTAATTTTTAAATTATGTTTTTTTCCAATAATTAATTAGCAAAATACATTTCATTCATTAATATTCCATGAAACATGATTAAATACTATATCATTTTCATTGATTGCAACAAAAAACATAGAATAAAATTATAAATTAATAAAATTCATATAATCTTTCTTAAAATAGGCTCATAAATATTGTAATGATGAACTATTTACCAATAATATATTGATAATAAACTTTTATAAAACTAATTCATAACTGTCAAGAGGACTTACACAAAATATTAAATATAAAAAATAAAATTGTTGTATTTAATAAGTATAATGAGCATAAATAAATTGTATAAATGAGTATTGAAATTATTAATGTTTTAAAATATTTTATTTTTATGCTTTTGTTTTTTATATCATATTCTAATTTTACATTTTTGAGGTCTGTAGAATAAGTATGGGTTTTCTTGGTAAAAATTATGATTCATTAGATATTGTTAAATGTTATGTTCCATGTGACATTTTTATTGTGTTCATTTGATTTACAATCACATGAATGAAAAATAATTTTTTTCCATGAAATTCGTATTTTATAAAAATACGTATCAGTTTTTCTTCTTAATATTTTTTTACTCAAATATTTCATGAATCGTATGCCATATTTTTTCAAAATATTCATTAATCGAGTTTTTGACATTTTATTAAATATATTTTATATAAATTTTGTATTTTATTACCTTTATTTATATGAAGTTATTTTCTCCCATTGTTTAAATATTTACTTCCTAAAACCCATTTCATATATTTTTTTCCTCATTATACATGATGTTCATAAGGGATATTTAGATATCAATTTTTCGTTCACTAGGTAATAATATAACATCCTAAATATTACATTTCCATATTTGGATTCTCCAACACAATTATTTTGAAATTTTTAATTTTATATCTCACTATAAAAAATGATGTTATAAATCAATGATTATTTTATTTCTCTTACTATGTGCGTCTCAAAAAAAGGTACTTTATATATATTTAAAACGTATACTTTTCATTAAATATCAAATAAATGAGCATTTCATGCACACTAAAATTTTAAAATAATATACATCTTTGAAGGATTTATTATTATAGAATATATTTATTAATTAATTTTTAAATTTTTTTACAACACCATTTGGTATGTTATTTATAAATGTGAGAGGTATGTTTTTATTTTATGTCAATCATAAAAATATTTTCTAAATATTCTTTTATGTTTTCACATACAATCCTCGATACATTTTTAATGTATTGAAACTCATATGAGTTGTATTATATAGGTTATTCTAAAATAAATATATAAATATATAATATGGGGTTCTAAACTGATTGTATCAAACTGTTCAATTCTTGATCCCTTATTGTGTGATTACATTTGATGTATTATGTAGAAATGTTCTATTCACCTATGTTATCATCATGTTGTGTATAATTGATTACTAAAGGTATATACAATTTTGACACAATCCACCTTATATATGTGGGTAGATTTTAAAATATTATGGTATTTTGGAAGAATTATTAATTAATAAAAAATTCATTCATAATCATAAACTATGTATAATCTATACTATTCACCGAATGATTATAAAATTTGGGCATCCAATTTCAATTTTCACAGATTAATCTCTGTTCACCATGATTTCATTCATCGATTGATTCATGAAATTATTATAATAAATATATAAAATTTGACTATATTTCCTAAATACCATACTCATAGTTATTTTTAATTAATGGTAATTATATCAAAATTACATGATATAATTTTTTACCCTTTTTCCAATTGGTATTCCATGTCATAATTATTAATGGAATTATTACTGTTTTCCATATGTAAATCCATTCAAAAAGGATTTGAATACAAATTTCATTCCTTGGGTTCTATTTCATTTGTTCAATGAACCCCATTTTGATTCCATATTGTATTTATTATATAAAAAATTTATGATACCCATTCCAATTATTTATGAAAACCATTAATATTCCATCAATTTGATAGTGTTATTATTTTTTGATTTGTTAAAGCACACATTCCTTTAGTTAATGGTTATCTAATTGGTAAACCCAATATCTATCTATTATAAATTGGGTGTTGATTTATATATCCTGACAAAATAAATAAATGAGTAGTGTTTCTCAACAAAAAATGTGAAACAAATAATTATTCATAATCAACAATGTGAAACATATAGGAGATTCTTAATCCACTAAGAAAAACATGTGAGAGAAGACTAATCCAATATTTTTTTATATCATTGCTTATATATTCTATAAAAATGTCATGTATTCTTGTTTATATGACATTATGAATATATACTATTCATTCATCTGTTATGCCTGGATTTATTATCTATACAATTTTGTGTATAAGTTTTTATGATTCATGGTCATTCATATATGCTTGATTTATAGTGTCTTATGATATTTGGTTATTATAAACTATGTTCACCCTTTCAAAGGATATAATCTCATCCATTTCCAATTTTTTTCATGCATTTCAGAAGAAAAAAAATCATATGTTGTGTCTAGAAGGTTGTTATATGTGTTGAATTTGAGGGAGATGGCATACAATTTATATTGATTATGCAGTAGTTCATATAGTATTAAAATATACCAATTTTTTAAAAAATAATTACCTAATTAGGTTATAGTTATATCATAATAATATAATTTTTAAAATGAAAAATGGTATGGGAAGGGACTTAATGAAATATTTTAATTAATTTATTTCATTATTGGAGAGTTATGTGTGGGAATGTACTAAAAACCCAATCCTGGATGAAACAATATGATTGAACTTTATATCATATTTTTATTCTTGAAAAAATATTTTTATAATTTAGAATGTTTTTGTGTAAATATCAATTACTATTTTGTTATTAAAATACAATTATTGACTCTACACAACACCATTAACTCCATTATGGCTCTGTGAGTCAAAATTATTATTTAAGAACATTTTAATTGTTAAAAAATACTTTCAAAACATCCACCTTATATTTAATAATATTTTTTCATAAATCTATAGATGGTGTTTTGGGATAATATAGATTAGTGAATTTTGTACAATTAAATAAAAATTGTTTTCATACACATCATCAAAATTTTGTCACCTAATCCCTCAAAAAATTCACCGTACCTATTACTGATAATAGAGTAAAACTTATCGTAATCTATGGTAATAAATCCATCATATATATAATAAATTACTCAATTAAAACATACATCCAATACATGTGAGTCGTTATAAGCTTTTTTAACCCAAAAAATTATCTCATTTGAAGGTTGTATCAAGAAACCAGATGACATAAATTTAAAAAACTATATGATCATTTCAAAATTATATAATTAAAATGAAAAACAATGGGTTGGATCACTTCACTCCACAATAATTATTTTAATTATATATTCTTTTTATTGAACATCCAATATACAATATAATTAAATGAAAAACTATTCACAATTAAATTTCATTGATGTTTAAAATATTATATAATAGTTGATCTTTTATAAAAAATGTGTAACCTAGTTATTTAAGACATAGGTTCAAAACCATGTACACTCATTCAGGATTGGTCAACAACCTTTGTACCCTCTGACATTCAGGATTGGTCTAAAAAATTTCATTTAATTTTTTTCAGGTGTCACCAAAAAACATTGTACCATTTGAGTTCATATACCATTTAACATTATGCAATGAAATGGAGGAAGATATAGGTCCCACCCATCAAATAATAAAATCTTGAATACATGTTCCAGAAGATATTAAAAAAATCCTTTTTTCATTAACCATAAAAATAGATGAGTTTTATAATCATCATATCATAACCTAGAAAATTAAATGGGAATCTTAATCATTTCATCATATCAATACTTATGATAAATAGATAGTTCTTATAATAATTCCATCAAATCGTAACTAGTGAAAAGTTGTGGGATTTAAGAGAATATAACCCATGGAAGATAAATAGGTTTAATAAAAATAATTCAATAAAAATGTAAACAATTATAGATTGAATATTAAATGGTTCATTGGATCATGTCCTCAGTAAGGACTAAACCAAAAAAATGTATTTCATCTTTAATGGAGTGGGATTATGAAAAATCACATGAAACATTTGTTAAGAAAAATAACCTTTCAATTAATATCATTTTTATAACACCACATGAAAAAAAATTTGTTATAAAGAATACATTACAATATATTTTAAAACTTTTCTTATAGAAAGTATATTTTTCAATTTTTAAACCAGAAAACATTTTCAAAATCATTTTCATTCAAAATAAACTAGAAAAATTATAATGAATCATGAAAAAATAGGATAACCCTTTCTCTATCAAAATATTTTAAACAATATTAAAAAATTTAATCCTTCTATTTAATAATTTTATGGAAACATATAAATAAATATTGATATCACTAAATTACATTTCTCTGAGAATAAACTTTTGAAAAAATCTAAATGATGTTTTGAAAAAAAGTTAAAACTATTTTTGAGTATAAAACATTTGTTTGGAAAAAAAAATCATTTAAAACAACAATAAATTCAACAACATTAATTAGTATTATGGAATATATTTTCATTATAAATAACCTTGTAAACATATAGAGGAATATTAATTTAATTTATGGTCATAAAGGTGGTAATGTTTGCACATTTTGAACATTCCATTTTCACCTAAATAGATTAGAAATATTTTTTAACTAGAAAATGGTTAAAAGATTTATTTCATTAATATATTTTATAATAATATATATAATGGGTAAATAATTCAATTAAAATTAATATTAAAATATAAAATAAATAATTTTTTTTAAGAACATGGTTTTGAATGAACACTTATTTCTGGATGGAAGGAGAAATAAAGTTATATTTTCAAAAAAAATAGTAATTATATAAATTAATAAAGAGTGGGGAAATGGTACTAATACATTATTATATAATAGATAAAAATATTAGAATAAATAAATTTGTTTTATATATAGATGTGTTATATAATTTCCTCAATGTTAACCAAATCATAAATATTGTTGATAATGATTTGATTCTATAAACAATCTATTACCACTTTGCTAACGTTGAATTATAATCTCCATGGGTGACTTAAATTAAATGAAACATAATATATCATGAAAATTATGATATCAATTATATGAAATCAATGTTAATTATATAAATCACATATAAAAACAAATTTTCATAATATTTAATTTATCTCAAAGAAGGAAAATTTAGATAATGTTAATTTACCGATTTGAAAACATTTTAAATAGAAACTAAAAGAAATAAAGATAAAAAATGGATATGTAAATACCTGTAAATTATTTTATATGAATAATAAAATACATCCATGGGAAGTATACACAACCTATTTAGTAAAAGGAGGATAATATGGGATTTGTACTAGAGAAAATAAAAGTGAGACTAGAAAACCCTTACTAATTGTGTTACTCTTTAATCATGATCCCCATGAATTAATAAATTAAATTAAAACATATAATATAATTAAATAAATGAAATAAATGATATAAAATTTAATGTTTGTTTATATACACTACAATATTAGAATCAAGTGTTGAGTATTACATGTATCTCATAGAAAATAAAAGTGATATGAAATTTTGTTACCTTATGCCATGACATACTTAGTACACATTCATACATCCTTTGTAATAAATATATGTTCATTATAAATATAAAACCAAAATAAATAATATATACAATGCCAAATATTATTCACTTATGACTTTATATTACTCTTTTACTAATTATTCCATGGTAAATAAATGTTTCATGTAATAACTAATTTGGTTTACATACATGTTTTGATTTCTTTTTCTTTTTCCTATTGATTGGATAATGAATTATTTATTTATAGAATATAAAACATGAATTATATATCATACATATTTAGTAATTATATTTATATTAATATATAGAACATATAAATATTAAATGAAATAAATAGTTCATAGAGAAGTTAGGCCTTACATACACATGAATGTTGCATCCATTTTATATCAATATTGAATGAAAGAAAGAAAATGAAATATATTTATATATATAATATAATTTTAGTATAATTATTATTTCATATATATTAAATAAATTTTCTAATACTATCCTTAATAATGTCAATTGAAATTTTGAATGAATCACATCGTTTTATAGAGGTGGTAGTCCACTCTTTTTGAAAGGAAGTTATAACAGTTAAAAAATTGAAATAATATATGTTTTTTAATATAATAATTAAAGATTAATAATGAAATAAAAAATGTTTTATATATTATAAAAAAATATTTTCTATCAAAATTACTATCAATAAGAGGTGGTATAATAAAAAAAATTCATCGTTTCATGAGGCGATATTTCACCATCCACGAGAACAGTATGTTTACTACACATTAGATGGAAGTGTGTAAGTGTAGGTGGAATAATTAAATTTAAAAAAAAGTCCAGTATATTGAGGATAATGTGATTATTATATTATAATGTAATAATGACACATTATCGGGATGGTTAATGAAAATAAATCCATGATCTTGAGGAAGGATGTTACCCCTATTGTGGGTACAATCTTTGGTTTTCACAAAATATATTGGATGTAATTATTATCAAATGGTGTATTATATTATCAAGTGAGGGATGTTGTGATCTTAATTTATCATAGTACAGTCAAGACAAAGGTCTTGAGAGTGGTCAATACTAGAGAGGGGTGTGTTCCATTTTATTATAGAGGAGGGGTGGTATTATTTTAAATTTTGTGAAAGGGAATTCTGACCACATTTTTTTTCATGTAAAGTAAATACAATAATAAGAAAATTAGACCTATTATATTATATGGTCTCAATATGAACATTAAATTGATTTTTGAAATGTTTAGAGGTCATGTTGGCCCTTTTGATTAAGGTGTATTCCAGTGTTATACTAATTTCATCTTTATCATTGTAATTAATTTCAATTAAATTCATTATTATTTTAAGCCAAAATTATGTTCAAATTATTAGTAATTATAAATTATGAAGATTCCAAATATATAATATTTTTTTCAAAATTTCAATAATAGACGTGGAAGAAATAAAGTTTATATTAATCCCATAAATGGGACAACACGACCTGTTTTTAATGTAAAAATGTTTAGAAGCATGATAGGTTTTAAAATCCAATTTCAATGAGAAATTGATAATAATTCCATAAATTTGGTTAATTTATGTATTATAAATATAATTTAACATTAAAAACAAAAAAATTAAGTTAACATTATAAATAAATTAGACGTAATGTTATTTTAGAATTAAAATCTAGTATTATTAACTATTCATCAAAAAATAAAACATCAAATAAAATAAAAAATATCCTAATCTTAATTTTTTGTTAAATAATAAAAAATGATTTTTATTAGTCAAAAAATTTATAAATGATTTAAAAATTATATTTTAAATAGTTTCTCTATCAAACCATTGTAAAATTAACTTTTAGAAAAAGAAAATACATTTTTGTATTCATTACAATGGATTTATTATTATATTATACCTAAAAAATATATTTTATGAATATCAAGAATTATTCATTGGATATTTAATATAGTAATTTTATGAAAAGATTAATAAAAAATTATTAAAAAATTAATGAGATAAAATATTCCATGTACATGGAAAAATAGTTTTCTTATAAAGGTAATTTCCTTATTTTCGAATTTTTATTACAACAAATAATTAAAATTGAAAACCAAAACATTCCATTTATATACTTGTGAAAATGTTATTTTCAAAAAATAATTAATTTTATTAGCATAATATATTCCAATTCATAGGTGAAATATATAATAATATTATAACAATAATTTAAATAGAATCTTGTAGTTCGGTAAAAATAAACTTTTCCTATAACACAAGCTATTAAAGGGACTCGATATTGTTTGTAACATATGCTATAATTGTTTTCAAGTGTAGAGATATCGAAAAATTATGTTGAATATAATGAATGACTAAAATGGTTATCAATATAATGGAAGGAAATATTATTTCTTTAATAATGAAACCTAATTTTTGTATTTGTTGAATTGTACAATATCAGAAATATTAAATTTATTCGAAAAAATATATTTCAATACAATTTTGGGTGTTACATTCTACCTTTTTTAAAATTACCTCTCCATTAAAATTTTTATGGTTTATAAATGTTTTAATACTTGAATGTTATTTTCATAGAATGCCACAATGAAAAAATAAATGATAACAATTCATTATAACGGGAATGTTGGAAACATAATAGCTACTCAATGTAATATATAAATAAGTTTCCACATACGAGAATGTAGTTGGGAAGTGGAAAAAATTAAATGGAATAGAATTATAACTATCATGTTCTGATGGTGAGTGATAGATAACATAGGGAGGGAAATGTTAATAATCACAAAGCCAGAAGTCTATAAATATTTCAAGGGACATTTGATTCATTAGAAATGGAGGTAATATTATTAAATTTTTGTTTCATTGTCCATTTCAATAAAAGTAGACTATCTTGTACAAGAGGTTATACATACTTGATTTCATTACATTGTATATTTAAAACTAAACCCTTTGGTTTTGTGTTGATCAATTCTGATATTATCTGTCACATTAGATAATGGTGGTGAATATGTAATTACTGAAGAACTAATAGATCATGAAATCTATAAATAGAATTCTATGTCACTTTATCTGACTATATTACAAAAAATAGTTTATGAAAAGTTATACAATATATATAAATCATCATGTGGTGAGATAATACTTTAATATTAAAATCATTATATAATGTGTATCTTAATGTTTCCATAATTTGTTAAACTCATATCCCATTCAAATGATGAAAAACCAAAACATCATAAGTAAGGCCATGAAATCATCTTATCATTCATCAACCATATATCATAAAAGAGATTTGGTTTTTAAAAATTCCAACCAGGTGAATATCCTCATAGTATATTCTGATAAAACATGGTAATAACTTGAATTAAAATTAATCCTTATATAAAACATGCATTCTTTCTTATTCTAAAGATTAATAGAAATATTCTGTAGACCAGTGATGTTTTAATATTACTCTATGATGACATTTTCCACTTATTCAAAATATCAAAAATATATTCTAGGGTAATCGATTTTATCTAATTGAATTTATCAATATCATTGAACTCATTATCAAATATAAACACAACTTTTACAACTCCCAGGACACAATAATGGTTAAATTCCCTTAAATGAAAATATCACCTTTCATTTAAATTAATTTTCTAAGACTATGAAACAACTCCACATTTCATATTCAGTATTTAATAAAAAACTATATTGAAAATTTTTTTATATCCAAGTTTAAATTAAAAAAATTATTTCCAAAAAAAAATTAATCAATAATAAAAGATTATTCATAAACAATTTCCCAGGATTATTCAACTTATTTATTAATACTAGTTTTCTATAATATAAAATACAAATCTGTTATTAAGTTTGCTCAATAATAAAATAATCATTCTTCTAGCATTTATTATAAATAACATTGGACAAAATATCCATATATTTTCCATTGTTTTTTGGAATACTTACATCAAGTAGTATATCAAATACTCGTCAAAAATTCCTGATTCCCTTTATTAGGTTTCAATTAAGGCAATTGATATGTATAATGACCATACTTTCTACATCAAAAACATTCAACGATATACTATTTAATTTTAGTTCCCTCCACTAATTCTGTACTATATAAAACCATCTATTTGTCTTAGGATATTTGTATTCATATTTTATTAAAATACTTAATGATGGTTCATAAAGTGTTTTTGAATTCCCAATCCATATCCCTTTGGTTTGTCATCCAATTTTTCATCTAGTCTTATTTTCGTGTACCATGCTACACTCAGTTCTGGTCTGACACACATTTTGAAGTTTCTTCCCCTATGTACATATGTTGGATATCCAAATCCAATTTTAGTGTCCATACATGGATTTAATGCAATGAAACAACCCACTCCATACTTTACTGATATTCCAGTACATTTTCCTATAATTTTTCTTATCCTTAAATTTATCTGTAGAGACATACCTAGAAATATCCTTTGATATATTCATGGGGATATCAATATAATTTTCTCATCCTAATTTACAACGGTTGAATAAAAAACTCTATTGATACCAACTACAACGACACATGATTAACATACATGGATATAACAATAATTTCGATGAATATTCATCATTTTACAAGAGTACATGCCTGAGGTCCATATTTGTTTAGGGCCTTTGTAATTTTGGAATAAAAAAAATCAGTCATGGTGAAACATATTCAATGTTTCCAAAAATTGATATATCCCATTAGTAATTTTACATTAAAGATTTATTCAAAAAATGAAGAATGTAAACATAAAAATGGGGTAATCTCATATTCCATGTAATGTTAAACAAAATAGATTGCTATAAAAAACCTGAGAATCAGGGTATGAGAAGTGATCATGGAATTATAATAACGTACTCTATTGAATAAATATCATTAAAAAAAATCACAAACTAAATATTAGATGTTAAAAAGACATGAATCATAATGTGAACAATTAGAATATTCTAGGAAATAATAACATAGGAATAAGATGTGGAATTTTCAGCATACAGATATGTATAAATACGATTATGTTATGGATGCCAACAAAGACCATCATAAAATTATAGGCTTTGGAATATCACCCATGTACTAGCTTTTTCATTTAAAAAACAAAATGTGTACCCTATTATTTTCAGGATTTGGATGCATCCCATGAACTCTATTACTTTTAATCATGTTGTACAACCTTTATACCCTTTTAGAATTATGTTTTATCTACAACACATGGACATTCTTGTTTTAGGGATTCTGATAATAACCATGTACCCTTTGAGCTCATATAACATTTATCAATACAAAATTTTTAATTTGGAGATTTATGTCCCTCTAGTGACATTATAAAATATTACACAAATGTGCCTTATTATAATAAAACATTATTCATATCATGTACCATAAAAATATATGGTTCCACTAAATATCATATCATAAGCCATGAATTAAAATGGGAAATATAATAATTTCACCATTTCATTACCATTGTATAAGATATTGGTATCGAATTCATTCCATCAAACAATGAAAGGTGTAATTATGCGGGTTTCAAGAGTTATTAACCCATGTCACAGAATAGGATTTGATAAATATCAATCCACTAACAAATAAAACACTAAATAAATAATACTAATAGATTTTTTGGACTATATCCATAGTAAAGAATAAATTATAACAAATTATTTCATCTTATATGGGGAATGATCTTGAAAGGCCTCATGAATCATTTATTATGGAAAATACACATTCTTTGAAAATAATTTTAATAAAATTATTTCCAACTAATATTTATATAAAAAAACATTATAATATCATTTAAAACAAATCTTGAGTAAAATAGAAATTATTATTATGAAAACATAAAACATTTTGAAAGTCATTTTCCATGAGAATAACCATGAAAGATTATAATTAATATTCAAAAATTTTGAAAAAAATAACAAAAACATATCAAACAAGAATTAATACATTTTCAAATCCTTCTTCATTGAAAATTACATAAAAAATAAAAAATAAATATTTAAATTATTGAAATTATATTCATTTATAATTACCTATTTTAAAACTTATAAATGAAGCTTTGAAAATAAATTAAAACGCTTTCAAAACATTATACATTTTTTAAAACCTAAATTTATTAAAAACCTGCTAAAATTTTAACAATTTACAAAATATTAATAAATATATTATTGAAAATTATCATTGTAAACATATAAATGGATATTCAAGGAAATGATGTTCTTGATGGTGTGTAAGTTCGTACATACATAACATTATTTTTCGAATATAAATGTTTACAAAGGATCTCTGAAAAAAAATTCCTTTTTAAAATACTTTTTAATAATTTATATAATGTTTAAAAATTTATTTTATTCATAATAGGATAATAGAAAATCATTATTTAAATCAATTTTAGGAAAATGGATTTGAAAAACATAGATTTCTGACCGAAAGAAAAAATAATGTCTGATTTTCATAAATACATATTCCTAATTAACTAATATATGATAGAGTATTAAATGGGACTAATAAATGTATAAATCATTAAATGGTCTATTAGAAAAAAAATAATTAATTTTCTTGAGGTATTGATCACATTATTTCATCGATGGATGCGTTATCCTAAACAATACTAATAATGATGACATTGAACCAATAATCAATTACCAATTTGTTAACAAAGAATCATAATAAAAATTAAGGGATAAAATTAACTGAATCATAAATTATCATGATAATGAAGGGACTAATTATATATCATTTCGATTAATATTATTTAAACCCCATATTGAAATTTTGGTGCCTAACATGGCATGTATCTCGTAGAAGGGAAATTGAGACAAAGTTACTTTACCTGTTTTGTAACATATCAACGAAAAAACCCATGAAATAATTATCATAAAAATAATTTTAAAATAACCATAAATTTAATTATAATTTTCAAATTATACATCTATGGGTTTTATGCATAATAGATATATAAAATAGTAGGTGTGCATGAATGTTTTTCTCACAAATACTAAATTGGATATGAGTAACCCCTTACTACTTTAGTAACATTTAAATCATGATCCCGGGGAAATAATACCATCAAAATGTACCATATAATATAATTAATTCAAGAAAAATATTTATATAAAATATAACATAGAATTATATTCACCACATAATAGAATAGAGTGTTTAATATGGTATATATCTCATTTAAAAAGGTGAGATGAAAATCCTTTTCCATAAGTGTTTACATTAATCATACATGTTAAAACCGAATGTATATTAAATATAAATTTATTATAAATCTTCATAAAACCATATTCTTATATATATTACCATATATGATTCAATTATGGCATTAATATTCTTTTTTACTAATAATTCCATTATAATTTAATGTTTTGGGTCATAACCACATTGTTTATCTTACATGTTTTGACATTTTATTCGTTATATTTTCACATAGATCATGATTTAATTTTTAAAATAACTTAAAACATGATTTATATATGATATATATTCATAATAGAACTTTTTATAATAATCTATATGCCATTTAAATATTAAAATAACTACACTGTTCTAGATATGATTGGTCATATATACACATGAAGAATGCTTCCATTTAATATTTTTTTAAGGAAAGAATTTAATTTATATATATATTTATATATATTCATTAAAATATCATTATTATTTTATATAAATCATATAATATTACAAAACCTATCTTTAATACGTTCTACATAAAGTGTTAAAGAATAACATAGATTTGAGGGGGCGTTAGTCCATACTTCCGCTAACAATGTTATCATTGTTACAAAAAATTAAAATCATGGAGTTTTATATTATATAATTATTAAACAAGAAAAACAAAAAACATATAATCATAGAAAAACACTATTTATATCATAATTCTCAAACATGATATGTGGTGGTGGAAAATTTTAAAAAAACCATGGCATGATAGGTTGGTGTACACAATAATAGTATGTCTATTTCCTATAAGATGTAAGTGTGTGTAATTATAGATATAACCCATTGATTAAAAAAATTATATAATTTTGTGGATATTGTTTTCATTATATTACCATTGAATAATGTCACACCCTGACATCATATACCTTTTTATTTATTCATTTTCTTGGTATCTGATCTTTTGGATTAGGATTGCATTGGAGACCATGATTAAATATTTGATGTTTGGAAGTCTTGGTGGGTTTTGGATTGCGCGAGGGCACAACATGATTATTAAAAACCACACTGCTCAGTGTAGGTACTTTTGCGACAACTCCTTGTAATGTGGATGATGTTGTCACACCGTTAGTGTAAGGTCATACAAACTATGGGGTTTAGTCATGTGGTCGGTGCCTGTTCGGGAAGCAGCTACCGCACGGTTGGCACACTATTTCTTAAAATGTGCAGACTAACCATGTGATTAGCCCATGTTAGTGAAATGATAAAATTCATAATCTACGCTCATACCTATTTTACCCAATTTCAGACCCCTCCCTCTTGGTCAGGTTTGGCGCACAATAGGATCCCGTCGGTCGTCATCCATGATTCCACTTCTCCTTGGGTGCTTCGCCAATGATATAATAATTATATTTAGGGTTTGTGTTCCATTTATTCCTCTTTCTCCTCTTCCATATTTATTTACTGGAATTCCATTGGTGGGGTATCATTTGGATGAACCCTAGAATATTGGGAAGATGATCGGTTGGATTTTTTTGGATTCAATGGTGTGAGAAATGTCAGTGGGGATTAGAAATCTTCTCAGCAATGGGTTTCTGACATTCACACGCTATCTAGTTAGGTGAATCCAGGTTGTTCCTCTTTGTAACATTCCATTGATTGTTAAAATTTCTTAACAATTAGATTAAATTGATTCATAACATTATAGTGCCTTTGTATGGATTATTGTTGTGTTTTTGCATTGATTTAAATCATTAAAATTTTTTATTAGATTTATTCTTCAATTATGAAAATGTGTTTGAGAAGATAAATTATTTGATTAAATACATATTATTTAATGTGAGATCAAAACTTTTTCTGATATTTGGCACTTGAAATATTTAGGTAATTTTGTTTTAATTTAAAATTTTGGATAATGTGCCATTTAGATGCCTTTTTTGTTTAATGGCCATAGTGGAATGTTTTTCAAGGGTTACCATGGTCCCAAAAGAAGGTTAGTTATGTTCTTTGACTTTTTTTGGAATGAATGGGTTTGGTATAAATATCATATGATGGATTTGAAAATGATTATAGTGTGATTTTATAGAAATTTACAAGGTTTCATTGGATGATGGAAAGTAAATGCTTGCACCCTATGTATACATGGATTTAAATTCAAGTTAATAAGAAACCATAATGTAAATTGTTTCTTGATCGTTGGTTTCTCAAAATGGCTTTTAGTTTCATTGTGTAATTTAAAAAATTGGTTTCAAATGGAATCTTCAAGGCTATGCTCTTTTTTTACTTTGTGTATGCTTTCGTATAATGTTTGTCTTAATGAACTATTTGGAATTTAAATCATAAACATGATGTTTGGTTTTGTTTTGGAAATATCTTTTATAATATTTTTGGTAAATGAATGTGGATATGTAATGAAAAAGGTACATTTTTTCTATTTAATTTTTTTAAGAAATGGGTGAGTTCCTGGAGGATGAGATGGATCAGTTGGAACTATCAATGATGTGATATATATATTTATGTATATATATATGTATATATATATATGCATAAGGAAACTCTATTATAGGGATATCCATTTATGGGTTATGTATAGGGGTGATCGTGTTTGGGGTAGCCAGATCGGATGATGGTTGGTAAAATAATTTAGTCTTGAAAAGGCCTCCTACTTACATAATGTAATTTATACCAAGGGTCTCTGGGAATATTTTAGAGTATTGAGTGATGGTTAATGGACAACCTTGATTAGACAGGTTGGTTCCTATTAGAAGTTCAAAATTCCATGTGGGTTAATCTATTTGTGATTCTAGGTTAGGGAAGCTAGTTGGTTATTAACTATAGATTTTCCCAATACGTTGACTTTTTGATTTGAATCGAGTATGTTCATGACTGCTCTAGGGGTTTTTTGGAAATCCCTTGGTTTCTATATATGATTGTACATTTTTATTTTGTTTCACCTTATTTTCTTCTTTTATAACTAATTAAATATCAGCATAGCCCAAAAAAGATTAAATTGGGTATTTGGTATTGTTTCTGTT
Source organism: Viscum album (assembly GCA_963277665.1). NCBI lineage: Eukaryota > Viridiplantae > Streptophyta > Magnoliopsida > Santalales > Viscaceae > Viscum > Viscum album. Next base: position 294,805,561 of record OY728137.1, on the reverse strand, counting down.
ATTAAAATGATAACTCGTTTTGTAAAATGGAATGTGGCAGGGGTTAGATTTTAAAATGTGGAAAACAGTGCATTATAATAAGATGTGAAATACACTATTTTTATAAATTTATTTCAAACTAGTGTTAATATTTTTTATTTTGGAATGGAAAAACATGGATTCATTGGCATCTACCTGATGAGAGTTATATCTCACTCTTCATATGTACTATATTATGTCAGTAAACCCGACATGTTTTGCAGGTTTAGTCACTTTCATGGGATTCCAGCTTCTTCTTCTAATCTTTAGTGTGGTTTTGATTCATATATGGTGGCGACCATGACGTCACGTGGATTCCATGGTAGTGTTGTCCGGATTTCAGTTTTTATTACATAATTTTATATATTTTTCGCTTGTTCAATTGTATTTTTAATATGAATTGTCTTGTTTATATGTAATTGAAATTCAGTTGTGGTTATTGTTGCGTACTAAATTTTTTAGTTCACTTGTTTTATCCTAGTTGTTGTGTTTAAATTTTTCCAACTTATTTTTTATTTTATTCCTTAAAATTGTATCCATAATGTAGGGATATATAACACCATTTGAGCCATGTCTTGGATTAGTTTGAGTGTCGGGTGGGATTGAATCCCAGCTTGGTTCGTGAACAAATGGTATTTGATAATTCCCTTATTAATATACATATCTAGTAGTTTTATTTTTGGATTATCAGGACTTGAGAGATAGGAGAGGGAATATAGTCATGAATTATTTCACATTCTGATCCTTGACATACTAGGGGTGCTCTAGGATTTGAGTCATTCAATTTTTTTTGATAGAAGGATAACAGAAAGGTGATCTGGTGTCTCGTATTGATCTCACAGATATTATTGACCCATGTGGCTTCCATGATTATTGTTTAAAGTCCTCTCAGTGTTATTGTCTACCTAGGGCATGACCTGATACCATGTCACTGGGTTACTAATAGACGAAAATTCATCCTTTCGGTAGTGTGTTTTAGGTTTTTTTTGATTTGTTTATGGATGGTGTGAGTGGGGTTATGAAAATAAAAAATTGTTTTTAAATAGAAGTTATTCCTTTTAAAGGGTATTTATTTTTTAGTTGGTTTTAAAATTTAATGCTCATTGGTTTGAAATTTTTTAGCGAGTTTGGATTTTCTATGAAAGTGGCCTGGGTGTGGCACATGGTGTTCGTTATGGATGTTTACTTGTGTGTGGGAATGTGTGGAAAGTATATGATGACACTCATAGATGTAAATACAAGTAAATACATTTAAGGCTTCATAGGGTTCCATGTGTTTTTTTAAAATTTAACGGTTTGAGAAATTGTTTTGTATTTGATGTGATATTTTGTTTTTGAATAGTGGATTTTTTTTGGAATGTAGCATTGAAATGATGTAGTTTTAAAAATTGATAATGAAATGGGATTTTTATAAATGATTTTTTTAGACTGCTATGTTTTCTATTTATAATCACTCTTTTGCTTTATGTGTTCTTCTAGATTGTGTTTTGGTTTGATGATGGCAGTGACTTTGGGTTTTTGTGTAGTTCAGAACGTACTTCCCAGAAGGGTCCAAAAATGATCATAATAATTCATTCTCAATTTTTGATCCATCATGAATGATTTATATTCTTTGAGGTTATTAGGGTTTATTGGAGGAAACAAAGTGTCCAGAAGAGGTTGATCACATCTTCAGGGTGTTGGGAAATCCCAAATCCATCTGAGTTTGTGTTGTTCTAGTTTTGTTCAAATGTAAAAATTTGTATAAATAGTATCTTTTTTAAATATCATCGATGCAATTAAGGATGAAATTGGTTTTTTATGTTCTTATCTGTTTGATGGTTTATACCAGAAAAGGTGAAGATGAATAGAATATAAGATCTCATGATTATTCAACATGGATAGTAGGTAATAAAGGCCTATATTGACAACTTTAAGGAGATGGTTTCATTTACTCTGGAGTTGGTGTCATAGGATCAGATAAAGGCTCCTCAATTCATTGGGATATTTATAAAAATATAAAGGAATGATTTATATCTTTTACAGGAAATAATTTTTGAGAATCTAGTGGATTAGGTGTTCCTAAGAGAGTTGGTTTCCAAAGGGTAGTAAGAGACCAGGTATCCCTCGCCATTATTAATGGTTCTGCATCTTTTGAGGAGTTAATATAAGAGGAACCTGTTTCCAGGTTTCTTCCTTCACCTTTTTATCCTATTTTTATTTTTATCCATTCTATTTTGTGCCACCAATGTTGTAGGATATGGAATTCGAGGTCGTCTGGTCGCATCCCTTAGAAAATGTGCCATCTTTGTGGCATTATGGGTCATTTGGAGATGTTTTGCAAGAAAAATCACCAGAAGAAGAAGTTTTTATAAAGAAATGCTTGTTCTTGGTTATAAGGATAGTGATGCTTCATCCTTCATATCCTGAGCCATAGGTCTCGATCTGATTCCCACAGATAGGCAAAGGCTATTGGGGGTGTGTGAATCATTTTCTTGGAATTGTAATCTGTGTCAGTATAAAAACATTTAATGATTACAAGTTTTTATTTCCCTACAATTTTATGTACATCCTTTTTTATGGTGTGGTGAACATAATCAATCGTAATCCAAGATGTTGATCTTGATTGAATGTACACTTTTGAATCATTCGTTTTTCTTCATGTTGGTTTAACCCTTGGGTGGGATTATTTCGGTTTAATGGAGTTTGTTTAGAAATTCTTATGTTTTTTTTATTTGATAAATGACTTAATTGGTTTAATGTTTTGTATATAATTCCTTTTACGGGGGTTCCCCTAGTGTTGGTGAATTCCAAAGGTGTGTGGAAGGTCTCTATTTCATGTCATGATTTTTCTGTCCTTGTGTGGATGGTTTTGGTTTTAATAAGGGATTCCCATGTCTTGACGATATGGTTTGTCTGGTTTCCCTATACTAGGCCTCTTGTTTAAGTCATGGTTGTGTGGATTGATAGTTCAGTGAAATGGTACGAGTTTAGGTTTTTAGTTCCCTAGTTTCTTAGTTATGTTATGGGTGATTTTTGGTTAGAATGGAATGTAAGGTTAGCTTTGGGGTCCCAGTTTTCTTGGTCTCTCTGTAGTGAGTTTCTTATTCATGATTGGTGTTGTTCCTCGGGATATATTAATTCCTTCTTTTTTAGAGTTTGTGTGGTGGGGAGAAACTTTCATGTTCTCTCCCCAATATAATGTTTTGGATCCTTTTAGATCATTCATGTGTGACTTGTGGAATGAATAGTAACATCAAGGATCTATCAATTCCTCGGTTTTTATTTGGCATGGGCTTGAGTTTTAGTAATCTTTCGTCTAGGTCACTTTCTAGGGTAAATGTGTCTATGTTGTTGATAATTGTCACAAAAACCCACAAATACATATTTATTTTTTCATTTTCTCAAAAATAGATCTTTTGGAAGAAGTTTTTGAATGACGCCTTGTTTATGTTTTTCATGTTTGGATGTCTTGGTGGCATTTGGATTGTGCATGAGAAATGGTCAGTTATTAGAATCTATGTGGTTCATCTCTAGTACTCGTATGATAGATCCTATAATGGGACATAAACTATAGCATGGTTTGCATATATTTTCACAAATCTTGGGGTTTAGTCTTGCGGTCGGCACCTATTCAGATAGAGACTACTACATGGTTTGTGCATGGTTTGTTATGATCTGTTTCCAAAACACGGGATCAAAGCATGTCATAAAAAATGTAAAATTCCAACTCTACCCTCCTACCGATTTTACCTTTTTTTGGACCACTCCCCCTCTTGGGGTTTTGGAATATGATGGGAGTCCCCTAGGACCCCACCTTGGTTCCTCTGCCTCCTTGGGTGCTTCCTCTCAGATTCCATGGTGAGAGTAAGGGTTTTTGTTCCAATGTCTCCCAATATCTCTTATTCCCTAATTATTTATTAGTATCAATATGGAAGGTCTCATTTAGATGAACCATAACATCTATGGTTGATGTTATTTTTTTTCAATTATTTCATGGGTGTTTGAAAGGTCTGTAGGGATTAGATCCCTATTATCAGTAGGTCTCAAGACATTTAGGTTCCAATGATGTAGGAATATTCATATGTTTATTTTTCGAACATTCCTTTGATTCTTGATCAATTTTAATAAATTTCTTGATCAATTTTAATAAATTTATAAATTTTTTTTTACCCCTATGGTTCTTTATTTCAAATTGGGGTGTTTTTGAATTGGAATAAATTGTTAAAAATATCATTTGAGTGATTCATCAAATTTTCCTATGTGTTGGTGCACTTAATACATTTGATTAAATTCCTATTATATCATAAGATGACATCGATCCTTGTTTTGATATTTGGCCAATAGAATGGTTTGGTAACTATTATTAAATTTATGAAAAAATTTTATTGTGAAATTTAGATGCCTTTTGTGACAGATGTTCATTGTGGAATTTTTTGGAAGGGTTCATACTAATTCAAAAAAGGTAGTTTATGATCTTTCACATTTTTGGAATGATTGGGATTAGTTTAAAAATCAACTAATGGGTCTGAAAATGATTTTTTGGTGCTTTCATATAATTTTATATAGTTTAATTTGATGAGTTAACATCCATGGGTTCACCATGTACACACATGGATGTGCAATAAAACAATGATAAAACCAAAAAGTTATGTTTTCCTTGAATCTTTTTTTAACAAATCTTTTTGGTTACCTTGTTTAATTTCAAAACATGGTTTCTAATGGAATCATCAAATCTATGTCCATTTGACACTTTGACTATGTTTTGGTAAAAAATGGCTTGAGGATCCATTTATCATTTCAAAAATCAATGTGGTGTTTGTTGTTGTTTTGGAAAGAAGTTGTGATTTTTTTGTAACTTTATTTAGATATATAAAGATAAAGGCAAGTTTGGATATTTACATGTTTTTAAAGAAAGGGATGAGTTTTTAGAAGATGTGACAACCAAGTTGGAACATTTAATGATATGATACATATATATATATATATAGGGAATCTCTATAGGAGGGATTTCCCTTTATAGGTTTTTATATAGTGGTTTCATTGTTTGGTGTAGGCAAGTGTGGTGGCAACAGGTAAGATGAGTAATACATGCGAGGGACTCCTACATACATAGTGCACTTCTTTAATCATTTCCAGGGTGACTTTTAGAGGATCGAGTGGCGTTAGCTATTCAAAACCTATTAGACCGATTGGTTCCCCTTGGATGTTTAAATGGACATGTGGGTTGGTTCACTAGTGTGGCTAGGTTTGGGTAGCCTATTCGATATATACTAAGAAGTTTCACTCTACGTTGGTAGGTTCTTCTAAACCAATTCTATTTAGGGATTTATTAAGATATTTTTATAAAATCACATGGTTTTTATCAATTATTGTTTTTTTTTATTTTTCTGCACTTGAATATATGGGTATACTTCTAGTTTATCTTTAGAATAGCACAATATTGTTTTACATAGACGTTTGATTTTGTTTTTTTTATTAAAATGATATTTTTTTTGGAAAATGGGATGTGGCATGTGTTGGATATTAAAATGTGGAAAACAATTAATTTTTATTAACATGTGAAATCCCCTATTTTTATAAATTTATTTCAAAATATTGTTATTGGTTTGTTTTTTGGAAAGTAAATTCATTGATTCATTGGTAACCCTAATTTTATTTAAAGGTTTAGTCTTTTCTTTAGGATTCTAGGATCTTGTGATTGTCGTTGGAGTGGATTGGACTCATGGATGGTGGTAACCTTGAGGTCACATGAAGATAGTTCTAATATGGTCTAGTTTTTTGTTTTTGTTCCCAGATTAGTATTTATAATACACTTGTTCATTTCTATTTTGTGTCTGAATAATATTGTTTATATTTATATTATATTCAGTTGTGGTTATTGATGTATCCTCAGTTGTTTAGTTAAATGTTTTTTTTTTGATAATGATTGTTGAGATGAAATTGATCCCAATTATTATTAATATAATGCCCAAAACAAGTTTACAGCTTGAGGGGATTATGAATGCCCTTTGGGCCATGTCTTAAACAGGTTCAAATGTAAGGTTGGATGGAATCCTGACCTAGTTCATGAAAAATTAGATGATTTTTGGGGTTGGAGAATCGAAATAAAACAATGGATAATAAGGATCGATGTTACCTTTAATTTGTCTAACTCTTTTAGGATTTCAGCAAATGATTTCCTCAGATAGTTTTCTTCCCAATCAAAGTATTCAAGGATAATATGAGAGATTTTGGGATATTAATTTATCTATTTTTTGGTGATATGAAGGGAATGAAATGTGAGAATAATGGGTGGTGTGAGTGGTTGTTTATATTGCAGGAGGAGTGTCATTCTCATAGATTTTTTATATGAGAATTCCACCTACAATTTTCCAATACTACATGGCACAAATACCAAAACAAATTCTATGTAATAGATTATACAGTCTAAATATGAACATCTGATGGATTTTAGAATTTTTTATAGGTCATTTTTGCACCAAAATATATGGTTTTTTCCCTTCTTAAGATAATTTTTATCTTAATTATTGTAATTAATTTTAATTACATTCCATATCTTTTGGGGAAAAAAATTTCACCTTATTATAACTTATAATTTATAAATATTCTATATATGGAATCTATTTTTCTATTTTCCAATAACAAATGTGGATTATATTAATTTTAAATTAAGCATTTAGATGGGACGACACAATGGATTTTTAATGTAAAAATGTAAAAATGTTTTGTATGGTTTTATATACAATTTTTAAGGGAAATTTACTAAAAAAACAAACGTTGGGTAAAAATATTTATAATTGACCTAATTTATCTTCAAAAAATGTATATATAAAAATTTAACCTTATAATTAAATTATACAAAAAATACAACTTGAATTAATTTTTTTTATTATTCATTATCAATCCCAAAATGAAACAACATAGAAAAATATCAAAAACTCACCCTAATAAAATTTATATGATAAAATTTTAAAATTTCTATTTATTTTATAATATAAGAACTATAAATGTTTCAAAATTCATATTTAAAATTGTTTCTCCATTAAAAGGATGTAACATTTCCTTTTAGAAAAATACAACTTTTCATTCATAAAATATTATTTATTATTATCATACACCTATCAAATCAATATTATGAGTATCAAAAATATTTATTGAGTAGATAAAATATAAATTTTCTTTAAAATTTTAATATAAAGTTTTATTTTTTTAATTATATAGATAAAATTGTGTTGGTACATAGAAAATTATTTTTCTTATATTAATAATTTAGTTATTTTCATGTAATTCTTATATTCAATTATACTAACTAATAAAAGGATGATTAATTTTTTATACTTGTGTAAATATTGTTTTCCTATTTTGGTTTTTTATTTTTTAACTTCCATTATAAATATTAGGTGTCAAGTATAATAATATTTTAACAAATTATTAATAGTATCTTATAGTCTTGTAAAACTCTCCCTTTTGTTTAACAGAAGCTATAAACAAGAACATGTAATGTGTGTAATGAAATATTACCAAAATGATCCATATAGAGAAATCAATACCTTATGATTCATGTATATAATGATTAATATGATTTCATGTATAACTCTACAAATACATAGTTCTTTAATTTTAAAAACTATTTTCTCTGCTGCGTGAAATGAATATTTTTATGAAAAATATGATAATTGAAAATTTATATTTCACAAAATATAATTCTGTTACAATATATTAGTATATACAATGGGTTTTAATTTACTAATAAATAAATAACAGTTTTTCTGTTTACAACATTTCATTTTAGCTGTTGCTGGATTTATTTAGAATGAGACTATCAAATTCAAACTATTCAGAATCACAAAAACATCATCCGGTATCCTAATATAGCATAATTTGATGTATATTATACTATCAAATATGCATTCTATTAAATTCTAAATTTTAAAATATGAACAAATTGTTCCAATTTAGTGAAATATAAAACAACATTCACTCAAGAAATCCTACTCCCACATTATATGAAAACAGCTTTCCTGATATAAGTACACCACTAAATATACATTGGACATAGTAGAATAAATTAAATTAAAAAATATATATGATTATAATAATTTTATCATTTCCAGCATTTGAATGAAAATTAAAAAAACCACTTTACAACTCTGGGTGTGGTTCACAAGCTATATACTATCATATAAATCTATCCGGTCAGTTTTTTTGGAATGCATTTCACACATATCCACTATGTGAACACCAACAAAATATCCAAATCAATTATAACGGAATATTATGGGTCACCAAAATCAATAAAAAGTGATTAATGACATCCTCTATACTTGGGAAATTATTAGTATGAATCTAATAACTCAAGAACTCTATTTATCAATTGCACACAAAACCATACACTAAAAGAATCAACACGCTCTCTACTACTTGACCATAATTTTATCATCACCCTCCATTGCCTCAATCATATTAATGATGTATGATAAAGATAATTATTGAACTCATTCAAATGAAAAGTTATAAAAAAATGGTATATCCTTAGAAATACTATATAAATTCCTATAATATTAAAAGGATCATTTATAAACCATCACAAATAGATATTTTATCATCATTTCTATTGGAAAACATGAATTCACCTCTAAAATAACTGATATTTCATATACCATTCTCTCATATGGGGAAAACTATAAATCACCAATCATAAATATTTAAATATTTCTGAAAATCTTGTGGAATTTAATTTTTATCCATTAAAATATCACATAAATACATTAATATAGTTTTATTGGTAGTAGAATATATATCTCCATGGGTGACCTCTTTTTACCAAATAAATGTTGAACCCACTCTCAAATACATAGATGAGTATATAACAATCATAAAGAATTAAGACACCAAAAATCTAAAATGTGTATAAAATCTCTAATATGGTTGGTTCGGTTTGATTACACTTCTAAAAAGAAGAATATAACACAAAAACCCTATTAACCTATTTATTTTATATCTACTATTAAAAAAATTTGTGATTTTAATATGCTAACCATTAATAAAATATCTCTATAATAAATTCTATCATGTACCTAAAAGTTAATTAGAAACATATAACCATATTTTACAATATTAATAACTCATTTTGGCAATTTATTTTAAAGAAACAAAAAATGAGTAAAATGGTTATAAAATAAAATGAATCAATTTTAATCCTTCCATTATAATACATATCAATCATTTTATTGTATCTCTAACTATATATGCTCTATAAGATGTAAAAAATTTAATAGTATGATTATTTGAGTGGAATGATGTATCACCAATATCAATCTACTGTAGTAGCACCAACAAAATAACAAAAACTACTCCGTTCTAGGTTTCTAATATCGTCAAGAGAATAACAAATGAATTTTTATTAGTAATTTGGATAACCATCCATTATATCACTCTAAAAACTCTTTTAATGAATCAATATAATTCTACAAAAGATAAAAATAATCATGTTAAAGGATCTTTAAACATCAAATGAAAATGATTTTTTATCAACAAAGGTTATTATCAGTGGATACAAAATTTATGTACCATAATATATCTAAATATTTTCTAATTTAACTGGCGATATTTAAGAATTACACTATAAAACATGTCATAAAAATTCTTCATGAGGAATTTGGAAACAAAATACAATAAAAATGGTCATAAATACTTTATGGAACCATACTTATTAAAAAAAATACAAATCCTTGAAAAGGAATGAATATTTAACAATTATTGAGAAACCCAGTAATGATTTAAATTTGAGAATCATCCACTACGCACGAATTATTCTATATAAAACCATCATCAATGGAATGATTACATTTTTAATGAAATACTTGATAAAAATATTTATTCTTATACTTTAAAACCAATCTTTCAAAAAATGATTATCACTACTACAAAAATAGGCAATGGAAGTGCCACCTTATATCAGCACTAATAAAAACCGCGGATAATGATTCCATGTATCAGCGCTAAAAATTTAGCACTGATACATAGAATATTTATCAGATATTTTCCATCAGTGATAAAGAGGCCCTTTATCAGAACTAAAATGTTAGCGTTGATATAGGAAGGATTTATCAGCACTTTTGTAGCGCTGATAAAGGACCTCTTTATCAGTTCTTTTTTAGCACTGAAAAAACCGTAGTAACATATTTTATAAAATTGGTTGCACAATGTCCTTGGTATATCACGAATTAATGTTGTCACGGTAATATAACCATGCGACCCCCCTCCTCCGCCCCCTATATTTACATTGTCGGACCTCCACCACCCCTGATCTTCGCGTTGTCAGACCTCTGCCGCTATCCCTTCTCTTAATCCTCCCCCTCGAACCCCTTCGGCAAGTCCTCCTCCCCGCAAACCCTAATTCTCCTCCTCTTCACTCAACCCTACTCCCAACGAACCCTAATTATCCATTTCTCTTCGGTTGGCGGCTCCTCCAGTGCACCTTCACCTCTGGTCGTCATGCCTTCCCCTCCCGCCATAGCATAGAAGGTTCACTTCTTCTCCTCCTCTAAGGTGAATTTCTTTTCTATTGTTCTTGATTTTCATCTTGAAATTTATTCTTAGGAAGGATGTGATAATAATGATGATTTGGTTTTTGTGTTTTTATTTTATGTTTGTAATGGTTAATGGTCATATATAGGACTTTTAGTGTGAATTTATTATATATTTCCCTTTCATCCTACTATATATGGGTTATTTATCACTATGACTATAAGGGTGACAGTTGATTGATGTGGTTGGATATGACATGGTAGGTAAGAGATATGATTTTAGGGACATAAAAAGTAGGTTATGAGAGAGTGTATGAATTGATATTATTGAATCGATCCTTAAGTTACCATGGGTGGTTGAAAAAGGCGTCTTTGAGGAAATAATTAATCTAATTCTAGAATTTTCCCAAATCCTAATATGAGGATTGTGTTCCCCGATTGAGTTTTAATTGATATAGTTGATGTTCTTGTGTGTCTTGAATAATGTTCCATTTTTTTCATTAAATATTGTATAGTACCATGACCAAAAGAGATATGGTTTCCCTCATGTAAGGTTATTAGACATTGACTTAATATACTAATAATTTTTTAAAACTTGCTCAGTTTTCACATTAAGTGTTGTCAAACAAGAATCTTAAGTCCCAGAGGTCATATATGGGTCTTAGATCAGATTTCTAATATCTAGTATTTATCCTAAAGTTTGCCTAAAATTTTGATGTTCTAGATAGGGATCTGATGGAAGAAATTGGAATGACTATTATGTCAGGGTAAACTAGAGTTACGTATATTCCCAGTGGTAGTTTTATTAGTTTTTATAAGTGGAATAGAAAGTAGAATGAGCCTCATAGTGAAAATAATGGTGGTGGTATTTTATAGAAAACATCATCCAGGTTATCTATAGTATCTAGTAAAGGCCAAATGAATTTTTCCATTGTGGAAATATTGATCACTCAAAGCATTATTGCATGGAATCATTGATGATTTACATCTCGTACAAACATTAAACCCACTTGAATAGGGTTTTACATGTTTTTAATACCCTGTGTAGTGGAATGGAATCAAAAATATTGAATGGTACCAAATCATATTATTATTATTCAACAACAATGGGATCAAAGAAACATGTATTAAGAATGAAACAACTTCATGCAGTGCATTAATCTCTATTAAAAACTTATGTGTGTCATGCGATAGTGAGAGGAACCATTTCCATTTCTTTTTCTTTAGTATATGTTTTATTTTATATTGGATCCCATAATTACTTCATATCAAACCTCAATATATAACTATTGAAACTTATAACAGATCTCATGGCTTATGTGATAGAGATTGTAACATATCTCTGGATAAAGAAGGAGTAAAGCCTCTAATTCCCCTCTCATGCTTTCTCTTTTTTAAAGATTTAGATCATATGATATTTTTTGATTCGTAAAATGATTCCCCTATATGTTATTCAATGAATGGTCAAGCTAGTTTCTAATAGATCTTGGATTTACTATTACAATTGGTGGGTGTCCTTCACTGCCCCTGATGTAGAATTCCATGTTTTCCATAGATAATGAGACCTGAGGTCTAGTCGAGCTAAACCTCTTCTTCCAAAGTTGTGTGAGATGATATCCTTTTATTCTATTGAATTGGAGTAGAAATCCTATTATAGTGAACTTCCCCTAGTAGCTATTGAATTTACAAATGTGTTTCCTTTTATCTTTTTTGGTCTACCACTAGATTGGGAGGTGGAGTTCTCTATCATCCTGATGATGGGTAAAAAACCAATATCTATTATATATTACCATATAGAACTACTTAAATTGAAGGAACTAAATATTTAGTGGGATGAATTGGTTTCTAAATTCTTTATTTAACATTTTGTGTTGCCTTTGGAAGAACTGTTTCTTTTCACCAAGAAGGTCATTGGAACCCTTCACTTTTGTGTTGATTACCAGAATCTCAATCAGGTTATGATCAATAAAATGTATATTTTGACCTATATTTATGACTTATTAGATCTTATAGAGGGGGGGATGGTTCTCTATGACCAGTCTTTAGTTTGGTCAAAACCAACTCTGTATCAAGGAGTTTGATATACCAAATACCTCATTTAGGAGTAGGTATAGCCACTATGAGTATTTCTTTATTCCATTAGGCTAAACCAACACTTCATATATATTTATGGTCATGATGAATAAGATTTTCCATTAGTATCTCTACTATTTTGTTATGGTATTTATGGATGAAATCATGGTTTATTCTAAAATAGTGGATGATCATATACCTATTTTGATAATAGTTTTGGACATCTTGAATAATCACCAATTTTATTCCAAGTAGTCAAAGTTCTAATTCTAGATTTGGGAGGAGAATTTTTTTGGTCATATGGTTTCGGAAAATGGTATCTCTATTGATCCGAATATGTTAAAGCTATCATATCATGGGAGGAAATATATAATGTCTTTGAGATTTAGTAATTCCTGGGTTTATTGGATTATTATAAACAGTTGGAGATTTATGTGTTACAATATACTTATTATATTTACTTATTATTTCTAACACACTACCACTTGAGTAGAGTAACCTGATTGAAATCTATATGGGTACTTTGGTTCTGAGTGTTTTTCTGTAACACCCCAGGTAAATAAAGAATATAACATTTCATATTTATCTATATTTGTGAATAAAATATTGAAATGACTTTAAAGGGGTATCTATGCTCGATGGCGTACCCAACACGCAACAACGAGTTTCTTGGGAATCTTACGTTGCACTCTAATAAAAAAATAATGGTAGTTAATATGTAGTCGTTGTATTGGCGGGAATGGATAGAAATAACTAAAATATTATTATATATGTTCTTAAATATTTTTACATTTATACAATAAAAGATAAAGGCTTAAAATACGGAAAGAATTCAATTTTAGGCGTATATGCCCTAGTTTTAACTAAAGGTTCACTTATCGCCTTTTGATGGCGTACTGTCATTAAATATAGTTTTGATCACTCTTATACATTATTTTGGACCAAATAAAACTCTTTTTTAGAATCGGGACATTAAATTTTACTTTGTGTAAATTTTTGGTATTTTTCTGATAAAGTTCATTTTTTAATGAATAGTGTAAAATGTTGTATTTTAATTCAAAACCGCTTTTTAATATAATTTATTTATATGATTATATTATCTTTTGAATGGGTTTTAAAGTGAAATTAGAAAATATTTTTACCATTAAATCCAATAGTGGTCGTTGGAATTAATTTCACTTTGAAATCAGACTTAAACTAATGTCAATCTTTTGATACTTATTGTTTTATAAAAACACGCTATTTGCTCTGACAGCGGGAATTAATTATTAAATTAATTAATGTGACTAATATGTTTTGAATTTTTTAAAATAGACTTCATTTTTGAATTCGGAATATCAAATATATCTTAGGGTGAATTTTTGGTAATTTTCTGAAAAACTTCAATTTTTGATGAATAGTGAAACCACTAAGTGGTACTTATAAAGACTGATTTTCCGTTTAAATGAAATTTTGCCATCATTGTGTTTTGAATTTCCAAAATCCGACATACATGGTTGTCATTAAGAAGTAAAATGTTGTTCAATGAGATTAAAATAATTTTTTGGTGAATAGTAACTTATTAAGTTTTTAATCGCGATTAGTGGTAATTAGTGTAGTTTAAGGTAAAAATGATATTATAAGAATGTGAAAACACCATGACACTTGTCTTACACCTATTGGGTGAGTCATGGCCGACCAATACAAGCCATGGGAAAACTTGGGGACCCCATGGAGCCACTTTAGTTGGAAAATGACATTAATATATTTTTATTTAATGTTAAAGTGAAAATGACACTAACATGAATTGTTTTACTAAAAGAATTTTTAAGTGGGGTTATACAAGTCCAAATTTAGATTATAAATAGTCATTGGAAATCTAAAACGCTTTCCTACATCATAGTAATTTTTTTATAATTTTTAGACATTATATAAATTAAATTATTAATGACATAATAATGATGCAGCGATGACATCATTATTTGACGATTTAAATAAAATGGAAAGATAATGTAAAATATATGAACTACACATGTCCAAAACTTATTGTATGGGTGGATTTAGAACCTTTATAACCTTATCCACGAATAATATCAATGTGGGACCTTTTAAAACCGAAACACATTTTCAAATAAAGTAATATTTCTTTACTTTCCAAAAGTCCCCCTCCTCTCCTCTTATAAAAGGCCCCCACCTCTACCTCATTTCACACACTCCTCAAGCCTTTGGCTCGGCCAACCCCTGCCCATTTACTCTCTCCACATCCTTCTCCTCATCCTAGAATATTCACATTGGGCAGAATCCTTTCAAAGGAAGCCTTTAGGCTCACATCAAAAGGAGTTACACTTTTAAAGGTAATTCATTCTCTCATGTTCATTTGTTTTATTTTGCTTCTCCAACACCCAAAACTCTTTTTATTTACTTATTTTGTAACAACAACAGTATACTAAATATAATAGGATGTTTTTATAAGATTTATTCGAGCTACACTCTCACACAACGACATCAAATGGTTAAAGAACATACGGTTTCCGCGGATGGTGAAATTCTGCCTCCCGAAACGATGATTGTTCAATACTCATTTAACACCTTCAAACGTGGCCATTATGATGTCACTATTTTTATATATGATATATAATATGTTTATGTTTTATTTATGCTTATGTATTTTTCATTTTTGTCTTACCTTTATGGCTTCCATTATGGGTAAACGCGATATCTTCATTTAAGGAAGTGCGGACTACCGCCCCCTCAAAGTGATTTGATTCGTTAAATACCATATGTGGGACGTATAAAGGATGGAACTATGATATTATATATGATATTATACAGGAATTATAATATACCTTTATATCATTATTATTCAATTCTATAAAATACGAAATAGAAATGAAAGTAGCGTTCATGCGTACGTACGGCTTACCGTCTCCATGAACGGTGCATTTCATTTCTTACCTCTAAATGATTATGTAATGTTATAAATGCATGAATGTACTGGATATATATGACATATATTATATCTAAATCATGAATACAATTCTGGATATAATAAACATTTGACCACACGAACAACATGTAATTGTAAGAAGTCCACTTTCGACTTAAGAACCAAATATCGGCAAAACAAATATTATTAACTTAAATGATTACATAATGTTTATGACATGGTAATAAGTGATATAAAAGGAATAATGAACTTGGAAAATTTTCTTAAGGAAGTAGAAATTAACTCAAGTTTATTATTCAGGAGATTAAAGAACGATCGAGTCAAGTCGGACCCGAGGTAAGGGATCCTACACCTCTCTTTCTTTTTAAGTACACTCTTTTATGTAATTTCTTTTAAGCTCATATTTCTTATGATTGGGATGTTATTTTATATTAATCCTACTGTAATTTTTATGTTCATGTGATGAGAGACCCTATTCTCTCTCATCAATCCTTTTTGGATGTTTTATGTGGCGCCGTTAGGCTGCCGAGTTTTCGTAAGGGATTTCTCATCTCACTTTTATTCCTGGGACATTTATGCTACATTTGCCACAAATTCCATTGAGTGGTGTATGTACTCCCCATTATTCTACTATTTGTGTAATATACTTTCGTTTATGAGTATTTACATCAATGATCTATTGTCCTTCTTTCATGGGGTGTATGTTTTGAAAGATACCGAAGTCGGTAAGGGAACCTTTCACCCTCCTCTTTTTTAAAAGACTTCTTTTGTTGGGTCTTTTAATTTACATATTGTTATGTTGGGATATGTTCTCATATATCCTTATTGATGTAAATTTTATGTCCAAGTGATGAGATACACTTTTTATCTCTCATCAACTCATTTTGATGTGATGCCGTTAGGCTGTCAAGGGAACTTTTTAACCCAATTTCGATTTCTTTGGGTTCAACTTGTAGTCATTGAATATGTCATCCATTGAATATGTGTGAATGACCTTTTATTGTTTTACACTTAATATCCACTTATATTGGGTGTATATATATTTGTCAGACATATTTTTTAGATTTATTTGTCCTTAATTTAAGGATACCTTCTTTATAAGGGATTTCATCACATTTGACATTTCTATTGAGGGTTCATTGTTGTTATACACCAACTCACACTTATATGGTGTATATACTGTCCTTTGGAGTATTATATCATGAATCCTTTTATTCTCATGATATTATAAAGTTCTGATTAAATGTTATTCCTCGATTATTGTATTCAAGTGTCTCTAATTTTGGTAAAACCCCTTTAACCAAAATATCGTTTTAAATGTTTTAATTATTTGTTCTTATTAATATCCATGTTTTCAAAATGGTTTTAAGGATTTATTTATATGGATTTTAATGGTTTAAAATGTTAAAATCTTCAAGGTGGTATGGGACACTTTGATTCAAAAATCTCTTTATTAAATGTTTTAAATGGTTTTGGAAATGGTTTCTTTTTGTATGGATTCATTATTTCAAAATACTAAAATGTTATATTGTGATTGAAATGTGGAAATGTTTTGTTTCCTTTATGCATGTTTTATGTGATACGTTTATGTTATGGTTCTTGGGAATTTTTATGAAAACAGGTGGTTCCGTGATAAACTAAGGGCGGGTGAGCCCAATATAGCTCTCCAATGCATTGGGTAACGCGAAGGAGTGAAACGTTAAGGTTTCTCCGAAGAGATTTTAGGGAATATACTGTGATGGGTATTCCAAACGTAACCAAGAGGGTTACTCCCTACGTAAGAATGTTATGAATGCCTGAAGTTACCTTTATGTCTTATGATTTCTATTATTTAGTCATGATTTGATGAGGTTGGATAAAGTGCCTATGTTTTATGGGTAAATTATGATTTCATTCTTATGTATATATGAACTCATGTTTCCTTTCCATATTTTTATATCCCTTACTGTGCTTTTTATGATCATCCCAAGTTTTTGAAATGTTTTTCAGGTCAAGGGAATGGTACATGATAAGATGATAGAGTCAAGGATGTGTTAAGAAAGAATCCATGTTTTATTTTAAATATGTTTCCGTTGATGGGAAGAATGAATACTATCTTTTAAGTAACCACTTTGTTTAAATGTGGAATGTAATGCAAGTTTCATGATCTAATTCTCTAAAACTCTAAACCTGAAAAGATCCTCAATGTGTAATCTTGTAATAACTCAAGATTAAGTAAGGTTTAAGGCTGGGACCTTATAGTTGGTATCAGAGGTCAGTTTAGATAACTTTAGAGGTTAGGGTATTCTTTAAGCATAATTGACAATTACCATAATGGTTAGGATTTCAGAAAGAGTCTTAGTTTTAGATAAAGTGAATGAGTAAGTATATCTTATTGTCTATCTTACTCATTAGTACATGATGGTTTTGTTGATATACTCACACTGACATTTCTATTTTTAGTGAATCGATGGATCTAGCAGGAACCAAAGAGACAACAGGTTTGAAGGAAACTGTGGTGGTTCTCTGGTTAAGATACTAGATAAAATGAAGGATTCAATGAGGAAACTCGTGGTTGTTCTAAACCAAATATCAAGGAGTCATGATCAACCACTACAACCTTGGTGAGTTCTCTAATGCATCAGGTACGAGATGGCCAATTCGATGTGGAAATTCAGGTAATAATTATTAAGGTAACCATTAGGGTTTATATGATACTTAATTTTTAGGTAATTATGGGTTACTCTATGATATGATGGAAAATGAAAGGAATGAGATAAACTTGAGGTTAAAATATGTTATTATTATTCTTGAAGATTTTATCTCATTTTGGGGAATGTTTTAATAATTATATAGTTTTGGAAAAAGGACAACACGCAGACCGTGTGACATCCCGTCGCGTCGAACAAAGCTGCGGGAATCGAACCCACAACCAATGTGCGACTGGTATTTATCGCCTACCACTGGACTACGTGAAGTACCTGGTTAGTTTTACTGATTCATTCTAGTTATATGATTTTATGAATTAAGAGTAAGTTGATTTTGGGTTATTTTTGAAAATGATTAACCTATCATGGAGGATATGTGATTAGGTTAATTACTTTTCAAAACGAGACTTTATGAGCAACTGATATTGTTTGAAGATAAATGTTACGATTTATCTTGGAAGACTATGCGACTAAATCCTTCAAATATTTGGGTTTCAATCTTATATTGGTTTACTTTGATGAATTTTATGGACAAATTGTTTATCGGATGGTCCTCGTTGAACTTTGGGTTTTGTTGGACAAATTTTGGAGATTAAGCATAGATTTTCTTTTTAAAGGGTTATCCTTTTCTGGATTATCTGACCTTGTACTAACCTTTTTGGTTTTGGTTCTGGTTAAAGCCTAATGACATGGGAAGTATATAGTTCTCTTTTGTGGATTAGGTGATTCTCTAGAAGTTGATTATAGTACTCCTAATTTGAACAAGTCTTCCTAAATACTCGCCTTTTGGAGAAAATATGAGTTTGTGTAAGGAATCTAATAAAAGTTGAGAGTCAACATGATAAGTGATTATGTTTCCTTATGAATAAATTCCTCAATAAAAAGTAACTTAAAACAAAAATGTTGTCTATTAACTTTTCCTACTGGGGAATCGAATACCGTTTAACCCATCACAAGTTTGTGATTTTCTCATGGTTAACTTTCTCCTAAACATGTTTTCTATCACTCTCCATCAGAACATGACCCTTTGTTTTTTTCCTCCATGTCCATATTTTCATACTTGGAATCCTATTATGGGTTAACTCTGGTGACCTTTGTACTTATCTTTCTTTATTTTAAAGTGTTTGTTTTACCGACTTTTGTTCCGATGTGGGCCTTTCAAGGATGTTTCCAAGCGCAATATTAAAATTGCGAGGACGCAATTCCCAAAAGGGGGGAAGGATGTAACACCCCAGGTAAATAAAGAATATTACATTTCATATTTATCTATATTTTTGAATAAAATATTGAAATGACTTTAAAGGGGAAGCTATGCTCGATGGCGTACCCAACACGCAACAACGAGTTTCTTGGGAATCTTACGTTGCACTCTAATAATAAAATAATGGTAGTTAATATGTAGCTGTTGTATTGGCGGGAATGGATAGAAATAACTAAAATATGATTATATATGTTCTTAAATATTTTTAAATTTATACAATAAAAGATAAAGTCTTAAAATACGGAAAGAATTCAATTTTAGGCGTATATGCCCTAGTTTTCACTAAAGGTTCACTTATCGCCTTTTGATGGCGTACTGTCATTAAATATAGTTTTGATCACTCTTATACATTCTTTTGGACCAAATAAAACTCTTTTTTAGAATCGGGACATTAAATTTTACTTTTTGTAAATTTTTGGTATTTTTCTGATAAAGTTCATTTTTTAATGAATAGTGTAAAATGTTGTATTTTAATTCAAAACCGATTTTTAATATAATTTATTTATATGATTATATTATCTTTTGAATGGGTTTTAAAGTGAAATTAGAAAATATTTTTACCATTAAATCCAATATTGGTCGTTGGAATTAATTTCACTTTGAAATCAGACTTAAACTAATGTCAATCTTTTGATACTTATTGTTTTATAAAAACACGCTATTTGCTCTGACAGCGGGAATTAATTATTAAATTAATTAATGTGACTAATATGTTTTGAATTTTGTAAAATAGACTTAATTTTTGAATTCGGAATATCAAATATAGCTTAGGGTGAATTTTTGGTAATTTTCTGAAAAACATCAATTTTTGATGAATAGTGAAACCACTAAGTGGTACTTATAAAGACTGATTTTCCGTTTAAATGAAATTTTGCCATCATTGTGTTTTGAATTTCCAAAATCCGACATACATGGTTGTCATTAAGAAGTAAAATGTGGTTCAATGAGATTAAAATAATTTTTTGGTGAATAGTAACTTATTAAGTTTTTAATCGCGATTAGTGGTAATTAGTGTAGTTTAAGGTAAAAATGATATTATAAGAATGTGAAAACACCATGACACTTGTCCTACACCTATTGGGTGAGTCATGGCCGACCAAGAAAAGCCATGGGCCAACTTGGGGACCCCATGGAGCCACTTTAGTTGGAAACTGACATTAATATATTTTTATTTAATGTTAAAGTGAAAATGACACTTACATGAATTGTTTTACTAAAATAATTTTTAAGTGGGGTTATACAAGTCCAAATTTAGATTATAAATAGTCATTGGAAATCTAAAAAGCTTTCCTACATCATAGTAATTTTTTTATAATTTTTAGACATTAAATAAATTAAATTATTTATAACATAATAATGATGCAGCGATGACATCATTATTTGACGATTTAAATAAAATGGAAAGATAATGTAAAATCTATGAACTACACATGTCCAAAACTTGGATGGGTGGATTTAGAACCTTTATAACCTTATCCACGAATAATATCAATGTGTGACCTTTTAAAACCGAATCACATTTTCAAATAAAGTAATATTTCTTAACTTTCCAAAAGTGGCCCTCCTCTCCTCTTATAAAAGGTCCCCACCTCTACCTCATTTCACACACTCCTCAAGCCTTTGGCTCGGCCAAACCCTGACCATTTACTCTCTCCACATCCCTCTCCTCATCCTAGAGGATTCCCTTTGGGCAGAATTCTTTCAAAGGAAGCCTTTAGGCTCAAATCAAAAGGAGTTACACTTTTAAAGGTAATTCATTCTCTCAATTTTCATTTGTTTTATTTTGCTTCTCCAACACCCAAAACTCTTTTTATTTACTTATTTTGTAACAACACCAGTATCCTCAATATACTAGGATGTTGTTATAATATTTATTCGAGCTACACTCTCACACAACGACATCAAATGGTTAAAGAACATACGGTTTCCGTGGATGGTGAAATTCTGCCTCCCGAAACGATGATTGTTCAATACTCATTTAACACCTTCAAAGGTGTCCATTATGATGTCACTATTTTTATATATGATATATAATATGTTTATGTTTTATTTATGCTTCTGTATTTTTCATTTTTGTCTTACCTTTATGGCTTCCATTATGGGTAAACGCGATATCTTCATTTAAGAAAGTGCGGACTACCGCCCCCTCAAAGTGATTTGATTCGTTAAATACCATATGTGGGACGTATAAAGGATGGAACTATGATATTCTATATGATATTATACTGGAATTATAATATGCCTTTATATCATTATTATTCAATTCTATAAAATACGAAATAGAAATGAAAGTAGCGTTCATGCGTACGTACGGCTTACCGTCTCCATGAACGATGCATTTCATTTCTTACCTCTAAATGATTATGTAATGTTATAAATGCATGCATGTACTGGATATATATGACATATATTATATCTAAATCATGAATACAATTCTGGATATAATAAACACTTGACCACACGAACAACATGTAATTGTAAGAAGTCCACTTTCGACTTAAGAACCAAATATCGGCAAAACAAATATTATTAACTTAAATGATTACATAATGTTTATGACATGGTAATAAGTGATATAAAAGGAATAATTAACTTGAAAAATGTTCTTATGGAAGTAGAAATTAACTCAAGTTTATTATTCAGGAGATTAAAGAACGATCGAGTCAAGTCGGACCTGAGGTAAGGGATCCTACACCTCTCTTTCTTTTTAAGTACACTCTTTTATGTAATTTCTTTTAAGCTCATATTTCTTATGATTGGGATGTTATTTTATATTAATCCTACTGTAATTTTTATGTTCATGTGATGAGAGACCCTATTCTCTCTCATAAATCCTTTTTGAAAGTTTTATGTGGCGCCGTTAGGCTGCCGAGTTTTCGTAAGGGATTTCTCATCTCACTTTTATTCCCGTGAGATTTATGCTACCTTTTCCACGAATTCCATTGAGTGGTGTATGTACTGCCCATTATTCTACTATTTGTGTAATATACATTCGTTTATGAGTATTTACATCAATGATCTATTGTCCTTCTTTCATGGGGTGTATGTTTTGAAAGATACCCAAGTCGGTAAGGGAACCTTTCACCCTCCTCTTTTTTAAAAGACTTATTTTGTTGGGTCTTTTAATTTACATATTGTTATGTTGGGATATGTTCTCATATATCCTTATTGATGTAAATTTTATGTCCAAGTGATGAGATACATTTTTTATCTCTCATCAACTCATTTTGATGTGATGCCGTTAGGCTGTCAAGGGAACTTTTTAACCCAATTTCGATTTCTTTGGGATCAACTTGTAGTCATTAAATATGTCATCCATTGAATATGTGTGAATGACCTTTTATTGTTTTACACTTAATATCCACTTATATTGGGTGTATATATATTTGTCACACATATTTTTGAGATTTATTTGTCCATAATTTAAGGATACCTTCTTTATAAGGGATTTCATCACATTTGACATTTCTATTGAGGGTTTATTGTTGTTATGCACCAATTCACACTTATATGGTGTATATACTGTCCTTTGGAGTATTATATCATGAATCCTTTTATTCTCATGATATTATAAAGTTCTGAGTAAATGTTATTCCTCTATTATTGTATTCAAGTGTCTATAATTTTGGTAAAACCCCTTTTACCAAAATATCGTTTTAAATGTTTTAATTATTTGATCTTATTAATATCCTTGTTTTCAAAATGGTTTTAAGGATTTATTTATATGGATATTAATGGTTTAAAATTTTAAAAGCTTCAAGGTCGTATGGGACACTTTGATTCAAAAATCTCTTTATTAAATGTTTTAAATTGTTTTGGAAATGGTTTCTTTTTGTATGGATTCATTATTTCAAAATACTAAAATGTTATATTGTGATTGAAATGTGGAAATGTTTTGTTTCCTTTATGCATGTTTTATATGATACGTTTATGTTATGGTTCTTGGGCATTGTTATGAAAACGGGCGGTTCCGTGATAAACTAAGGGCGGGTGAGCCCGATATAGCTCTCCAATGCATTGGGTAACGCGAAGGAGTGAAACGTTAAGGTTTCTCCGAAGCGATTTTAGGGAATATAATGTGATGGGTATTCCAAACGTAACCAAGAGGGTTACTCCCTACGTAAGAATGTTATGAATGCCTCAAGTTACCTTTATGTCTTATGATTTCTATTATTTAGTCATGATTTGATGAGGTAGGATAAAGTGCCTATGTTTTATGGGTAAATTATGATTTAATTCTTATGTATATATGAACTCATGTTTCCTTTCCATATTTTTATATCCCTTACTGAGCTTTTTATGCTCATCCCAAGTTTTTGAAATGTTTTTCAGGTCAAGGGAAAGGTACATGATAAGATGATAGAGTCAAGGATGTGTTAAGAAAGAATCCATGTTTTATTTTAAATATGTTTCCGTTGATGGGAAGAATGAATACTATCTTTTATGTAACCACTTTGTTTAAATGTGGAATGTAATGCAAGTTTCATGATCTAATTCTCTAAAACTCAAAACCTGAAAAGATCCTCAATGTGTAATCTTGTAATAACTCAAGATTAAGTAAGGTTTAAGGCTGGGACCTTATATTTTCTCAACATCAAGGTTATATAGGGAACACATATAGAACCACTCCCTCTTCCTTTCTCCACCTTCACACTTAGTATGAGTTGTAATGGCTCACATTGGGTGTATATATATGACCTATAATGTTTTTAGGTTTTGGGGTATATATATTTTGACATGATTATGTGTATTTGGTGTCGATACATACTGGGGGTTGTGCATTGTAGGAGGAGAGTATGATGTTTATGTCCTTCATGTTCACGATATCATACTGTGATGAAGATTTGATGTGTGGTTTTGGTGTGGATATGGTTTTTTATGAGTTTGTGACATGTGTATGTGTGGATATATGGTTATGAGATTATATAGAAGGGATTGAAGCATATGAAATATTACATTAGAGTGTGAGAATGACCGGATTAGTGGGGAGGTAGATGTTGGGTAATTTATTAATATATATTCTTTTGATATTACACTTAATATGGAGTTTGGAATTAGACACTCATGAGGGTTTAATGGGGTGATGGTTCAATAATATTTCTTAAAATTCCCATATGGAATAACAAGGGATTCCATCTATGACACAAGTGATTATCCCCCCCTATGATTTAAAGTAACTTGAGCTTAACAAAAATATTAGGCATGATGATATTGAATGTAGGGAAGAGACCTTGGAGTGGTATATGTATCATTCTTGATTATTCTTGTGTTTGGACTGGGGTGATTTGAGGAAACTATAATTAATCTAATGTAATTATATTTAATTAATACCATATTGTAGAGATTATGAGAATCCTTTCTTTACTTATAGAGCTGGAAACTGGTTTTCACCCATATGTATTTTAGGTTGGTGAGGTATAAAAGGATGGACTAGTTTACTATAGAAGGGTTGACCAGATAGTGGAGAATGAGACATAGAGGATGATTCCGTGTGATTTGTACCGTCTATGACACAAGTTATTATCCCCATGAACCCATTTTGGTTTTGGAAACTGTGTTGATTTTGATGGGGGTTCTACCCTGGTTCTGTTGATTTCCAAATCATTATTGGAAATGGTTATGCTATATTAATATCTAATTTTATAAGGAATATGTTCTCTTCTATAGTATTAGGAAGTCTTGTTCTGTGTACTTGAATGATAAATACTAATATTTGAGATTCATATAGGATGGAGATGAAAAACAATTGGATGAATGCTAATCATTTGACAATAAAGTATGATATCGGAGTGAAAGAGTATATCAAGATTGCAAATGATCACACAAAGGATCATTCTCAAATCCTTTGTCTGTGTTTACATTGTTGTTATTCTATAATACTTAATCCAGAGGAGTTGGATGAACATTTGATATATCAGAGAATAGATCAGAGTTATAAATGTTGGCATAAACACCTAGTAAAAGAAAATGTAGCTACTTACTGGGATAAAATTGTGTTTTATGGATCATCAGATATGAATACAAATATGTATAATGAAGAAGACAGTTTGGAGGATGTTATTACAAATGTCAATGATGATGACGATCATATCGAGGAAATGAAAAATACAATTGAAGATGAACTCTGTGATTGCCCAAAATTGTTTGAGAAGTTATAGATTTGTGCAAAGATTCCATTGTATGCTGGTTGCACTAAATATACAACATTGTCAGCTATACTAAGGTTCTGTAAATTGAAATCAGGAAATAGATTGAGTGATGTCAGTTTTATGGAACCACTTGCTCTTTTGAATGACATGCTCTCGGAAGATAATGAGCTCCCAAGCCGGACATATGAGGCTAAATGAATGTTATGCTCGATGAGTATGATTTCTGGAAGAATACATGCCTGAACAAAATACTGTATATTATTTCTCAAGGAGAAAAACTTACATACAGAATGCCCAAAGTGTGGTGCTTCTCGATACAAGAAAGATGAATCCAATCCTAGGAAAGTTGTATGGTATATTCCAATAATTCCAAGGTTTAGGCATCTATATGGACGTGAAGAAACTGAAAGGAAATTGTCGTGGCATGCAGACAAAAGAAATAAAGATGGTAAATTATATAATCTAGCCGGCTCTCCTCAATGGAAGAAAATTTATCATGAGTATCCTGAATAGGGAAAGACCATAGAAACATTTTTCTTGCGTTATCTATAGATCGAGTTATTCCTTTTGGTTTTCAAACTAGCACTCACATTACATGGCCTATTATGTTGGTAAATTATATCTTTCCACCCTGTTTATGCATTAAGAGGAAATTCATCTTATTATCTATGCTAATATCAGGAACAAAACAACCCGGTAATGATATTGATGTTTATCTGGCTCCTTTGATCATGGATTTGAATTTATTGTGGGATTTAGGTGTTATGTTGTATGATCCTTATAAAAGTGAATAATTCATGTTGTGAGTGATGTTGTATGGGACAATAAATGATTTCCCTTCTTATGGATGTTTTTTAGGCCATATCATTAAAGGAATTCAAGGGCGTCCCATGTGTGATGAAGATACAAAATCAATTATGTTGAAACATTCATCGAAATCTATGTTTCTAGGAAATTATAGATTTCTACATCGTCATCATAAGTACCTATCTTAGATGACATCATTCAATGTAAGTTTATAACAACACGCACCACCATCTCCACTAACAGGTGATCAGTTGTTTGAGAAATTCAAATATGTGAACGCTATTATTGGTAAACCATTTTTGAAAAACCTTACAAAAATTAGTTGGAAGAAGAGATGTTTTTTAATTACCATATTGGAATTTTTTGTACGTCAGACATTTTATAGATGTGATGCATATAGAAAAAATATATGTGATAGTGTTATCGGAACATTGCTAAATGCCCCTGAAAAAACAAAAGATGGAATTAAGGTAAGGATGGACATGGTTGACCTAGGAATATGAGAAGAGTTGGCTCTCGCAAAGGGTGAAAATCGAATGTTTCTTCCTCGAGCTGCTTATACACTTTCTAGGGAGGAGAGATATCAGTTTTATTACTTCTTCATTGATGTAATGGTTCCAGAGGGGTATACATCAAATATCAAGAACATTATTTCAATTAATGATTTGAAGTTAAAAGGGCTAAAATCACATGAATTCCATGTTTTGATGCAAGATCTAATTATTATAGCTTTAGGTTTTATTTTTCCCAAGAATTATCGTCATAAGTTAACCAAAAATTGTTTATTTTTCAAAGATATATGTAGCAATTTTTTAGACCCATTGAAATTTCCAGCTATGGAAAGAGAAATTTTCATCTTGTTATGTGAATTAGAAATGTTATTCTCCCCATAATTCTTTGATATGATGGTTCATTTGATGATTCACTTGGTGAGAGATATTCGACTATGTGGTCTTGTGCACTATAGTTGGATGTACCCAGTTGAACGATATATGAATATTTTGAAAGGGTATGTCAAAAATAGTAGTTGGACAGAGGGCTGTATAGTGAAGCGATATATTTTTGAGGAAGCCATTGAATTTTGTACTGAATATCTATCTGATGTGGAAAGCATTGGTCTCTCAAAATCTCATCAGACTGGATGCTTTGAGGGTGAGGGAATTTCTGGAAGAGATGTTGTGACAATCAGTATTACAGATCGGGAGCAGGCCGACCTTTGTGTTTTGCATAACATTTGGGAGGTTTCTATTTATATTGAAACTCACAAAGAAATTAGTTGGAAGTTGAGTCCATCAAGGGATCAAAAATGGTTATCAAATACACATAACCACCATTTTAGAGGATGGTTTGAAGACCATGTGTTTTAATAAGATGGATTAAAATTAGAATTCAATTTTAGAACGACTTCGTTGGCTAGTCGTCAGACCAAGTGTGTATTTATTATATTAAAATGGTTATGTAATAAATGGATATACATTCTATACAGATGAACATGATTAAGATAGTACCATGAAAAATAGTGGAGTTACACTAGTGGATGAAGTGATGCATGTTTTTGGTAGTAAAGACAGAAATCCAATTTATGAAAATATGTCATACTTTGGCATTATCAAACAGATATGGGAGCTGTATTATATGACATTCCAATTGCCGATTTTTCAATAAAAATGGGTTGATAGCAATAGTGGTGTTAAAATAGATGAATCGAGAATTATGAATGTGTATTTTAGTAAAGAAGGGTACAAAGATGAACAGTTTATAATGGAATCACAAGCGGTACAAGTTTTTTATATTCTAGATCCTGCAAACCGAATGTATATAATTGTTCTATTATCTTTCAAAACTACTGAAGGGTCTGATGAAGATTAAATTAAAGATGATCCTTTCAGTGGTACATCGCAAAAAGTTCACAGCGGTCCCAACATATATGATGTTTTGTATGTTATAGGAGACCACAATGAAGGGATTTGGAAAATTGATAGTGGTGTCAAATCCCTTCACCCTTTGAAAAAAAGAAAGAGAGGTCAATAAACAAGTTATTTTTTTTTGTAATATAGATCTTGATATCTCATTTTTTTATCTTATCATTACTGAATTTATGCAATATAAATTATCTTTTCAACCACTTTTTCAGTTAATGACTTCTACACGCTCTGTAACTCTTAACCTGGAGGCTGAACAAGTCTCTCAAGCTGCTACTACTATGGCTGTTGCTAGTCCTACAACAGCTGCTCATGGTGGATAGCAACAACATGTTTCTGAACATGTTGTTTCTCCTAGTATTGAGGTCCAAAAACCATCAGCACATGCCATTTCTAGCATTTCAGATGAGCAGATAGATGACTTTGATACCAATAAAATAGTCGAGAATGAAGGACCGACATCACAAAAAACATAGGTGCGTCGTAGTTTGATGGTGTTAGCCAATGTTATTAAGGAGAAAAGCAAAGGCATCAAATTTTATGTCAGATGGAATGCGTGAGGCCAACATGTGAATCCTAACAAGGCCATGTTTAGTAGTTTCATTAGAGTTTTCACTCGGAAACGCATGCCGATTGACATAGATTCATGGAACCATGTTGTTTCCAGGCTGAAGGCTGTGATTTGGGACGAAATTATGGTGACATTATGATATTATTTTTTTAACTTACTAGAAAATAAAATAATGAAACAATGTCTCACTATTCTCAATATCTTGCAAAGTACATTTATAGTAGACGATTCACACAAGGATTATGTACTAATGATTTCATGAAGTATTCATCAAGGTTTTCACAAAATTTTAACAAGATGTTACCTGAAAGATTAAAAAGGTAAAATAAACCCGCACCCACCCATTTTCTAAGATCACCTGATATCTGATGAAGCATGGAGTGCATTTATTGGCCACCGTGGGTATGAGAAGTTTCATGTACATTGTGGGTGATAATACATTGTTTGAGGATACATGTATTCATCACCTTGATTGTCAATATTTCATTTATGAAACAACAACTCTGTACTGAAAATATGGAACATGTATCAAAACCAACATACCCTTATCCTAATATAAGTATGGGGTACTCTTCTACTAGAAATGAAAATGGTACGTATTTTAAATTTACAGTAATATTGTTAGGAGACAACAAAAAACATCATAATTATCTTTCTATATTTATATGAAGATTAATGAGTCTAAAACCAAAGACACTTCCATCGCACGTCATGTTCTATGGGAGGAGGCATCTTTGAATAAGGAAGGGAATCTAGTATATGAGAATACACAAAATGTGTGGGAAATATGTGTAAATATGAAACGATGATAAAAATATTTGTTTTAAATAGCTATTATATAAAACTAATTATTTATTTTCCTATATATGATAGTCAAAGGAATCAGCTACTCCTGTAGTGGATGAAGACCTATTATCGATGACTTTGAAGTAGCCAGAACAATAAATTCATGTCAGAGGTGCAGGGTTTGGGGTGACACGCTGAGTAGATTTTGAGAAGAAAAAATAATGGATGATAGGGATGATAAATTGAAACAAATGAGAGAAATACTAGAAACTCTTGAAGAACGATTGCAATGGTAGGGAGAGTTTCTAGAAACTTTTTTGGGTGGGAAGCAAGGAGAAGACACAACTCAGGAACAACCAGTGTGTGAAGATCCTGCCCCACCCCCCAACCAGCATTGAGGTGAGCCATTCCCCTTAAAGAGTTGTCTTAGCCCATGGTAATAAATATTCTAATAATAGATTCTATGAAATGTGAATCAGAAAAACCCTGATACTTTTCCTATACTGATCTTATGATGGGTTATAATGATAGTAATTTATATCTGTCAACACCCACCTATCACCATGTAGCGAGGGATACAATATTCAATATCCTAGATGACACGCTGCATAAAAGACCACTTTCGAAAGATCATTGGAAACTGACGATATTGTCACTCATTATTCAAGTTCCGAGCAACCTGTTCCACTTGATGACGATGATATTCATAAGGTTGAAAAAGCTATTGGTACATTCATTTCATGGCCATTACAACCTGTAAGAGTACATGAAGACAAATAGATATTTTTTTCAAGCTTAACCATTAAGAATTAATGAAAAAAGGGTATAAACCAATGAATGTTATTATAGAGGAGAAAGGGAAGGAGGTGACAAAAGTCTGCTCGAAACCATCTAAATGGTTGAACAACCGATCTCAAAGAGCTAATAAAATCACGATAACACCACCTATTCTATATCAACATTTACTATCACTGAACAATCATGTGGATATAAATCTAAGAGGTGGTAGAAGTCATATAGTGGTTTTTGAAAAGAATATATACAGAGAGGAAAGTCAAGATTTCATTACTGCTGAAAATGTAAAGGAGATCCTTGAAAATGGTTGGCTAGGCCTCACAGTTGTAAATATATATATGAGGTATGTTTTCATGAATTGATTTTCTAAAAGATGATCTAATGTGAAAATTATGACCAAATGAATCTTATATTGTTGACAGAGGTATATATGAAAAACAGTTGAAGAAATTTTCCCATGAGCTGAAATTAGGACTCGTTAGTCCTCATACCACATCAACACATCTAACAAAATTAGAGGCATACAAAAAGAATGAAATAGTGAAAAACTTGTTGAAAAAATTTGAAAGCATGATTACAGATGAAAGACTCTTCAGAATACTAACCATGTAGGGGTAAAAATATATGATTAAATCATATCAATTATATTTTCACTTCTTTATTACTTATTCCTTGTTTTGTTTTTAGGAGAAATTGGATTCTAATTGCGGTGAACTTGGATACTCCAAAGACTTATTTTATGGATTCAAATCAAGGATATCCATCAATCCAACAAAAAATAATGGAGTTTGTGAATCTATTAGACACTACATCCTACGTTTTAGGTCTAAAAATCAAGTAATATAAGGTATATTATCTTTTCTTGAGGATTATTTTATGATAGGGTGGTGTATCATTATCTTCTAAAAAAAGAATGAGGATAGTGTGTAAACATAAAGAGGCGGGAAAATACTACGTCTAGAAAAATATCATGGTATATATAATAAAATTTCACTATCCAAACACATCTCAACAGAAGTTACTGATTCTACTAATGATCATTTTTTTAGTGTCCAAAACAATCATACGATAATGATTGCAGTTATTATGTTTGTAAATTTATGAAAGAGATCATTTTTCATCAACAAACTGGCATACCTAAAGAGGTATTTTCAAAAACAACTACTATTTAATTTAATATATTTATTAATTCTTTATTTTTATATTTTATAGTACTACTATGACTTCCAAAAAGCCTCATACTCACAAGACGATATAGATTTGTTCATAAATGACTGAGCTGCATACCTGATGGCATATTGTACAAAAATATCATGAAGATCTGACTTTGGGACGTGTATAATTGGCGGTCATTTTTGAGATGGGTTAAGGGGATCAAAAGCTGAAACATTGTTGTATGTAAATGTTCGTTTGAAAATTTTAATTGATATTAAATAAAACATCCTTTCTCCAATGATTCATTTTCCCATTTTAATAGATTATACGCACGAGCAACATGAAAGAATGATGAACCACTCAAAGTGTTTCTCTTTTGTATAAAATGGAAAGATTTTTAAATGAAAACAACAACTGAAATATGGAAATATAATCAAATGAAAACATATTGCATTGATCCTTTAGGAGAAAGATCCATGGGTGCATTGGGGATGTGTACGAGTCAACCCTGCCTCAATCCGAGGCACGGTGTGGCCGGTATCACTCAAAGTGTCTGTCTGTTGTTTAAAATGGACAAAAATTTAAGTGAAAACAATAATTGACCTATGAAATTCTGATAAAACACATTTATATTGTGTTAATACATTAAAAGAATGATCCATGGGTCTTTTTTGATGTGTACGATTCTACCCCGCCTCAATCCGAGGCACAGTGTGGCCAGTATCACTCAAAGGGTCTCTCTTTTGTTTAAAATGTACAGAATTTTAAGTGAAAACATCAACTGACGTATGAAAATCCAACCAAAAGAATTCATATTTCATTTATCCTTTAATAGAATGTTCCTTGGGTGTGTTGGTGACATGTACGAATCAACCCCAACTCAATACGAGGCATGGTGTGGACGGTATCACTCAAAGTGTCTGTTGTTTGTTTAAAATGGACAGAATTTTAAATAAAACAACAACTGACGTACACAAATATTACCAAATGCATTCAGATAGTGTTGATACATTAGTATAATGATCAATGGGTCCTTTTTTACATTTATGAGTCAACCCCGCATCAATACGAAGCACGGTGTGGCCGGTATCACTGAAAGGGTTTCTCTTTTGTTTAAAATGGATAGATTTTTAAGTGAAAACAACAACTGACATATAGGAATCTATCCAAATGCATTATTATTGTGTTTATCCATTAGTATAAGGATCCATGGGTGTGTGTTGGAAATCTACAAGTCAACCCTACCTCAATTCGAGGCACGGTGTGGCCGGTATCACTCAAAGTGTCTGTCTTTTGTTTAAAATGGACACAATTTTAAGTGAAAACAACAACTGACCTACAAAAACCAACAAGATGCAGTCATATTGTGTTCATCCATTAATATAATGATCCATGAATCATATTTTATGTGTACAAGTCAACCCTACCTCAATCTTAGGCATGATGTGTCCGGTATCACTCAAAGTGCATATCTTTCATTTAAAATGGACATAATTTTAAGTGAAAACAACAACTGACATACACAAATCCAACCAAATGCATTCGGATCATGTTGATACTTTATTATAATGATCCATGGGTCCTTTTGGATGTGTAAATGTCAACCTCGCCTCAATCTGAGGCACAATGTGGCCGATATCACTCAAAGTATCTCTCTTTTGATTAAAATAGACAGAATTTTAAGTGAAAACAACAAATAACGCACGTAAATCAAAACAAATTCATTTTTATTGTGTTTATCCTTTATGAGAAAGATCCATGTGTGCGTTAGGGATGTGTACAAGTCAACCCCGCCTAAATATGAAGAATGGTGTGTCCAATATCACTCAAAGTGTCTGTCTTTTGATTAAAATGGACACAATTTTAACTGAAAACAACAACTGACCTACGAAAATATGACCAAACGCATTAATATTTTTTTGATCCTTTAAGATAACTATCTGTGGGTCCTTTTTGATGTGTAAGAGCCAACCTTGTTTCAATTTGAGGCAAGTTGTGGCCTGTATCACTCAAAGGGTCTCTCTTTTGTATAAAATGGGAAAAAAATTAAGTGAAAACAAAAACTAACGTATGAAAATCCAAACAAAAGCATTCAGATTGTGTTGATCCTTTGATATAATGATATATGGGTGATTTTTGATGAGTACGAGTCAACCCTTTTAGATACAGGGCACTGTGTGGCCGGTGTCACTCAAAGTGTCTCTATTTTTTTTAAAATAGAAAATTGTTTAATTGAAAACAACATATAACATTCACAAATCAAACAAAATTCATTCAGATTATGTTGCTCCTATATGATAATGATACATGGGTGTGTTGGGGAAGTGTAAAAGTCACCCCCGCCTCAATCCGAGGCACGGTGTGGCCGGTATCACTCAAAATGTTTCTCTTTTGTTTAAAATGGACAAATTTTTAAGTGAAAACAACAGCTGACATGCAAGAAATCCAACCAAATACATTCATATTGTGTTGATAATCTATGAGAACAATACATGGGTGCATTGGGAACATGTACGAGTAAACATTGCCTAAATCCAAGGCTGGTTGTGGCCGGTATCACTCATAGTGTCTGTCTTTTATTTAAAATGGGCACAATTCAAAGTGAAAACAACAACCGACCAATAGAAATCAGACCAAATGCGTTCATATTGTGTTGATACTTTAAGAGAACTATCCATTGGTCATTTTTGATGTTTACATGTCAACCCTGCCTCAATCCTAGCAACGGTGTGACTGGTATCACTCAAAGGGTCTCTCTTTAGTTTAAAATGGACAGAATTTTATGTGAAAACAACAACTGACATATGAAAATGTGACCAAACACATTAGGATTGTGTTGATCCATTAGAATAATGATACATGGGTACTTTTTGATGTGTATGAGTCAACCCTGCCTCAATCTGAGTCACAGTGTGGCCGGTATCACTCAGAGTGTCTCTTTTGATTAAAATGGACAGAATTTTAAGTGAAAACAATAACTGACATAGGAAAATCCGACCAAATGCATTCAGATTGTGTTGATCCTTTATGAGAAGGATCCATGGGTGCATTTGGAACTTATATGAGTCAACCCCGCCTCAACCCAAGGCATGGTTTGGTTGGTATCAATCAAAGGGTTTCTCTTTTGTTTAAAATAGAGTGATTTTTTAATGAAAACAACAACTGACATACGAAAATCTTATCAAATTCATTCGTATTGTGTTTATTTTTTATGATAATGATCCATGGGAGCATTGGGGATGCGTATGAGTCAACCATGCCTCAATCCGAGGCACAATGTGGCCGGTATCAC
The DNA here is from genome assembly GCA_963277665.1 of Viscum album. Classification (NCBI taxonomy): domain Eukaryota; kingdom Viridiplantae; phylum Streptophyta; class Magnoliopsida; order Santalales; family Viscaceae; genus Viscum; species Viscum album. The sequence continues at coordinate 294,770,608 of OY728137.1, read as the reverse complement.
TCAAAGTGTTTGTCTTTTTTTAAATGAACATATTTTTAAGTGAAAACAATAACTGACCAACAAAAATCCAACCAAACACATTATGATTATGTCAATATTTTAGGAAAACAATCCATGGGTCCTCTGTGACGTGTACAAGTCAACCCCATATCTATCTGAGGCGCGATGTTGCCGGCATCACTCAAAGTGTCTCTCTTTTGTTTAAAATGGACATAATTTTAAGTGAAAACAACAACTGATGTACGCAAATCTAACCAAAGGAATTAGGATTGTGTTGATCCTTTATGATAATGATCAATGGGTTCATTGGGGATGTGTACAGTCAACCCCACCTCAATATGAGGCATGGTGTGGCCAATATCACTCAAAGTCTATCTCTTTTGTTTAAAATGGACAAGTTTTTAAGTGAAAACAACAACTGATGTACAAAAATCTGACCAAAACATTCAAATTGTGGTGATATTTATAAAGAAGGATCCATGGTTGCGTCGGGGATGTGTACGAGTCAACCCCTCCTAAATCCGAGGCATGGCGTGGTCGATATCACTCGAAGTGTTTCTCTTTTGTTTAAAATGGACATAGTTTTAAGTGAAAACAACATCTGACATACGAAAATCTGACCAAACTAATTAATATTTCATTGATCCTTTATTATAACGATCCATGGGTGCATTGGGGACATGTAAATTTCAACCCTACCTCAATCTGAGGCACTGTGTGGCTGGTATCACTCAATGTGTCTGTCTTTTGTTTAAAATGGACACAATTTTAATTGAAAACCACAACTGACCAACAAAAATCCAACTAAATTCATTGGGATTGTGTTGATACTTTAAGAGAATGACCCATGGGTCCTTTTTTACGTGTATTAGTCAACCCCACCTCAATCTGAGGCACGGTTTGGCCGGTATCACTCAAAGTTTTTCACTTTTGTTTAAAATGGAGATATTTTTAATTGAAAACAACAAATGACTAATGGAAATCCAAACAAAAGAATTCAGATTATGTTGATCCATTATTATAACAATCCATGGGTGAGTTGGGGACGTTTATGAGTCAACCCCGCCTCAGGATGAGGCACGGTCTGGCTGGTATCACTCAAATTTTTTCACTTTTGCATTAAATGGAATGATTTTTAAGTGAACACAACAGCTGATGTACTAAAATCCAACCAAACACATTCTTATTGTGTCAATACTTTAAGATAATTATCCATGGGTTCATTGGAGACGTGTAAAAGTCAACCTCGCCTCAATCCGAGGCACAATGCGGCCGGTATCACTCAAATTGTCTGTCTTTTGTTTAAAATGGACACAATTTTATGTGAAAACAACTATGGACCTAAAAAAATCTTTCCAAACGCATTGAAATTGTGTTGATCCATTAAGATAATGATTCTTGGGTCCTTTGTGACATGTACGATTCAACCCTGCCTCAATCCGAGGCACGGTCTGGCCGATATCACTCAAAGGGTCTCTATTTTGGTTAAAATGGACAGAATTTTAGGTGAAAACAACAACTGACGTATGCAAATCCGACCAAACTAATTAGGATTGTGTTGATCATTTAGGAGAATGATCGATGGGTTATTTTTGACATGTAATAGTAAACCCCACCTCAATCTGAGGCATGGTGTGGTCGGTATCACTCAAAGTGTCTATCTTTTGTTTAAAATGGATAGAATTATAAGTGAAAACAACAACTGACGTATTCAAATCCAACCAAATGCATTCAGATGGTGTTTATCCTTTATTAGAACGATCCATGGGTGTGTTGGGGATGTGTATGAGACAACCCTGCCTCAATCCAAGGCATGTTGTGGCTGGTAACACTCCATGTGTATCACTTTTGTTAAAAATGAACAGATTTTAAAGTGAAAACAACTACTAATGTACTGAAATCCAACCAAACATATTAGTATTGTGTTGATCCTATAGGAGAAAAATCCAGAGGTGTGTTGGGGATGTGTATGAGTCATCCCTGCCTCAATCCGAGGCCCGGTGTGGCTGGTATCACTCAAAGTGTTTCTCTTCTGTTTAAAATGGACATATTTTTATGTGAAAAGAACAACTGACGTACAAAAATCCGACCAAACACATTCGTATTATGTTGATTATTTAGGATAACTATCCATGGGTGGGATGGGGATGTTTACAAGTTATCCCCACCTCAATACGAGGCATGGTGTGGCTGGTATCACTCAAAGTGTTTCTCATTTGTTTTAAATGGACATATTTTTAAGTGAAAACGACAACTGACGTTAGAAAATTGAACCAAACACATCCAAATTGTGTTGATACTTTATGAGAACGATCCATGGGTTCATTGGGGAGGAGTACAAGTCAACTCCACCTCAATACTAGGCACTTTGTGGCCGGTATCACACAAAGTGTATGTCTTTTGTTTATAATGGACACAATTTTTAGTGAAAACAACAACTGAAATACGCAAATCTGACCAAACACATTCTTATTGTGTTGATCCTTTAGAAGAATGATTCGTGGGTCCTTTAGACATGTAAGAGTCAAACCTGTCTCAATTTGAGGCATGGTGTGGCCCCCATCCCCTGGATTCTCCCACACCCCCTACACACCACCCCACCACCTGGAAACCTCACCCACCCCCCTAGATACCCCCACCCCCGTGGAGAGCCACCCCCACCCCCATCCCTTGGACACCACCCCACCCCCTTGGACAGTCCCAACAACCCCCTGGACTTCCCCCACCCCTGGACACCCCACCCCTCTGAACACCCCCACCCCTAGAAAGCCACCTCAACCCCTAGATATCCCCACCCCATGGAAACTCCCATGGATAGCCCCCACCTCGGATAGGCACCCCACCCATGGATATCCCCCCACATGGACACCCCCCTCCTTGGATACCACCCTACCTCCCATGGACACCCCCTAACCTCCTGTAATCCCCCCACCCCTAGACACCCCACCCACCCGGACACCCATATCCCCCCAGACACCTCCATCCCACCCTCCTAGAAACAACCCGACCCCCCATGGATAGCCCCACCCACCCATGGACCACCCCCAACCCCCGAACACTGCCACTCCCTAGAAAGCCCCCCTGACACCCTAGACACAAGACCACCTGGACACCCCAAAGACAACCCCCCCCCCCCCCGCTCCTTGGACAACACCCACCCCCTTGGACAGCCCCCAACCTCATGGACTGCCCCCACCCCCTGAACACCCCACCACCTTGACACCCCTATCCCCCCGTGACACCCCCATCCCACCGTCCTGGACACCACCCCCAGCCCCCCCCCCGAACTACCCCACTAACCCACTGGATATCCCCCATCCTCCGAACACCCCCACCCCTGGAAAGCCCCCCCGACACCCGGGACACTAGCCCACGCCCGCTGGAGACCCCCATGGATAGCCCCACCCCCTCACCTTGACACCCCCTCCTAGACACCACCCCACCACCTTGACACCCCAACCCCCTAGACACCCCCACCCTCCTTGGATAGCCCCCCACCATCCGGGACCACCCCCACCCCCATGGAAACCATTATCCCCCCGAATACCACCATCCCCCCGGACACCCCCTACCCCCTTGGACAACCACCCCAAACCCCTAAACAGCCCCCAACCCCCTTAATTTTGAATTGAATTCTTTATGTATTTAATTAAATTATGAATTATGTGTTAATGGAGTATGGGTATACTTGTTGTATGGGTATAGTTGTTGTAATTACCTTATGATTAATGTGTTACTTTTGAATGGGTATACTAACTTGTTGAGATGCTGAATTTTTTGTAGGTGTTGTTTGGGTGTGCTGATACAGAATTTTTGGTTGCAGCAGACATGGAATCTATCATCACTTTTTAGCACTTATAAATGAAGACATTATCAGTGCTAAAAAAGAACTAAAAAAAGACACCTTTATCAGTGATAAAAAAGTGTTGATAAAGGTTCTGTTTATCAGTTCTAAAATAGCACTGATAAAGGGGTCCTTTATCAGCGCTGAGCTTTACATCCCTTTTTGAGCATAAATAAAGCCCATTTTTGTAGTATTTTATATTGATTTGAAAAACATGTGTGTCCTATATTGTCAATATGTAGGCAATATATCAACCCTATTGAAATTGTTTTCCTTCTCAACCTGAATAATTATATGATCTAAAAAATTAATATTTATATGTAATTAAGGAAAATTATATTGAAATATCTCATAACAAAATAATTTATTTCTTCCAATTCCATTATATAACATAGAGTCACCCATATATGAGTGGTGGTACTCCAGAATAATTAATTGGTCTTCTCTCGACCCAACCCACACACATTATCTAGATATCAATTTGGAGAACCATAAAATTGAAATACTGAAATCATAATTGTCAGAACATATCTAGATGAGAGAAAATAAGAAATAAATTAGTGTTCTTAATATTCTACTATATAATATACATACCATAATACTAATACCCAACAATGATTTCACATATCCAAATGATATGTAACAGATTATATGAGTCTTATTGAATGGATATGCTCACCATCACATATATAATAGTCCCTAAATTAGATAAATGAACATAATTATTTATTATCATTTTTTAAAAACTCATATAAAATTCCCCATTAGATTATTATTTTTGAACAATTTTCATAGTACTGGAATACAATGAAAACAATTTAAAATGAATAGAACATCATGTTCCACTATTGGAAAATTAATAAACTGTATGTACCACTTAAATCCCACATCCTATGATCAATGGTAATGTGACCCACAAAGATTAATTGTGTCACAAATTATGGGAGGGCGTGTCATATTTAAACAATAAATAGACACATACATCAACTCTGTTAAATAATCCATGACATGATTATAATATGAATAAAATGATTAGGGAAAACCCCTTTATTAAAAATAAAAAAAATAAGAACCACTTTTCAACTTGGTAAGGGGAAACCCATTAAAAGCCCGTAGGCTAGAGGGACTAAGGCCAATACAGAACCTAGTAAAAACCCATTATAAACCCATTACAATGTCTTGAAATACCATAGGTGAATCCCATTACAATATAAGATACAACCCAATGAAAAATACTAGACGCCAACACTACTGTCTCCAACCTCGCTTCCCTAGACAGCCTTTTCTCACTGTATCCAGATGCACAATGTTGTCATGACTACAGGATGCCAACCAACTTTCAACCCCCGACCAGATCTAGAACCACCCACCTTGTCGACCTGAACCTTTCCACCAACCACTTCTTACCAAAGGCTACTCTACCCCATCCATCATCCATAGAGTACACCAGATCCAACACCACCTGGAGTACCGTGATGCCAGCAATGAGAGACACCTAGAAGACCAGGCCACACCGCCGCCATGACACACGATGCCACCATGCCCAATGAAAGATAAAGAATGCCGAATACAACTAGATATGGGAAAAAATGGTATATCCTAACCAAATCTGGAATGCACAGAAAAAATCAGGGTGACCACCACTACAGGAAATAGGTTCTATCAAGGACATCCATCCTCAACCGACCGAAACTCCATCGAGGTCCATCACTGGACATATTTGCTAGACCATTGAGAGAACAACCAAAGTCACATTGAGGTCCTCCATCACCAAATCAAAAAGTGTGCATCAAATCCAGGAGAAGCCCTAGAATCCATGTAAGCTATCAGCCGAAGGTGAGAGTCCCTTCTAAGTAGAATATATATATATATATATATATATTTGTGTGTGTGTGTGTCTATAAATAATTAGTTTTCACAAACCAAATTATTGGGTGATAAAATTCAACAATAAATACATATTATAAAAGTCCAATGGTAAAAAATCATATAATAATTACATACACATTACCCTTGGAATCCGATACTCATTATAAGTTCCACTGTGTCAATATCATGACAACGTTGTCACTCACAATAATATGGACAACTATGAACCACCTTGTATTTGCATGAATAAATAAGAAACATATATATACATGGTAGATGATATCCAGTTCAATAAAGTAAATCATAAAATAGTTCATTAATTCAATAAAAAACATTTTTTGGGGGAAATGACCATATTCGGTTGAGAATAAACATAATATGTTGATTAACCTATTTTAAAAATTGACTAAAAAGAAAATAACAAAAAGAAAATATTGGAAATTATAATTTTCAAGTGTATTTTATGAAATAAACGTTATATAATCAATGTTAAAAAGGAATAGAAGAAAAGAAGAATATTATTTTTCTTAACATAAATCCTTGAATATTGATCCACATGGGTGACTGACGATTCAAAAATATTCAAAAAACCCCAGTAGTTTCTTATTAATAGTGTATCTATATGTTTCCACTTGATGGAAATATAGAGTATCCTAATAAATCATATATATAAAGGGTATAATACCATTTTTCTAATAAAATATCACTTGAATAATAGAATCCATAGTGCATTACCATTAACGTGTTGAATATTTCATTATAGTGAAGGGTGAACTACACGAATCATCCAATAATTTTATTATATATTTGAGAAATTAATTGTATAAACAAACCTTGACCTTATGTAGATTTGAGAAAAATATATACCAACCACAACATAATAACTACCAATCTTTGATAAAACCCCTATCTCATCTATAAAATAATATTTTAGAACCCAAAAATCACTATGGCAAATGGCATTTCAAATGGATGTACTGAATTTTTTTAGTTGATTCCATCGTGGAGAATGTGGTTGACGGATGTCTATTATTTACTGTGTGTGTGGAGGGGGGGGGGGTCAACACATAGAATATATGGTAATATTGACCCCATAATGATTTATAGGACACATCATTAAATATTATTAGGGAGTACTATACAAGATTATCATTGTCGAAGACACACAATATATACACAATCATTTTTTCAATGCATTATTAATCCCATGAAGTACTATAATTACATGAACAATAACTTTTTCTTCCCTAAAGAGATAAATATTAAAATTATCTGTATTCATTTATATATTTCCTCAAATATCCATAAAACTTTTATTAAAAACCTCATGTTTGAAAAAAAAATGATATATTTAGTAAAATAAATTCAAATAAATAATGTCTGGAAAAACAAACCACAAAACCATAAAATGATGTGGATTCCCTATGAGATCCATGTTTTTCACTCAAAAGGGGAAATACATCCAAAAAATATATCCCTGAAACTATTTATAGAAGCATTTGAACATGGAAAATGTGTGTGTAACAATTCATGTATCACATCCCAAGTTGTGTTGTGAAGTTATGGCTACAATTCAACATGTACCCAACAATGCGGAATAGATAACATGTATATTTCCTTACTACACAATATGTGACAGATGGGATTCCATAAAATTTCAAATTAGTGAATGATATGAGTAAGGATTACTCTTAATTACAGTTGATCACTATTGATTGTTGAGATTCAATTCAATCCAATATAATGTTCAAAACGCATATTCTATGAATAATGTTGATAAATCTTGATCTCTATAAATTACATCCAATATATTTTTTAGGTTTTATAGAGGATATCCAAATAATTATAGTAATTTTGATTAAATAACGTTATTAAGGATTATAGTCCTAGTATAAATTGTAATATATAATTAATAAATTCAACTATTATAAATTATTATTCCACTTGTTTGTATGTATCTAAAAGATCACAATAAAAAATTGGTGTATGCCTGCACTATTATTGATACACCCTCCAAGACACATTAATGAAATTATATTCCCTCTATGGTGAATTTATTTACAGGAAAATCTTTATAAAATAGAATAAGTATACATGGGATGTATATATTATATTATGATGAACTTATTTTATATATCTCACATTTACAATAAATAATAATTATTTTACACATACACATCAATACACTACATGAATGATTTATATGATTGATGAAAAAAATTTAGGTTACTACTTTCCCCTTCTAATCTACATAACCTCTAGACAATGACCAGATTTGCCACCTCTAACATAATAGCCTTTGACCCATGTCATAATTGGATCCCTTTCACAAATGAATAGTTATTATATTACCCCATCCCATCCATTTAAAAATAAATAAAAAACTATTTTTTAGAAAATTTATTACTACTTAACCTTTTTTATCAGTCATCTACTCACTACAAGTAAATTTTAACTTTTTTTAATAACATGCAACATAATCTTATAAAATTTACTAAATATATATCTTATCACATGAATCCCAATACGTTTTTGGAATCATCCTTCATAAAACAATAGGGTAATATAATGAGTCATAATTTTCAACTGATTAAATGAAATTTTTTTTATTGCATCCCCTTGTTTCTATTCCTCATCTACAATAATTAGTCATCATGTTGTTTTCATGAAATCCTCACAAAATTCATTCCGCAACCTTATTTTCTTCTTATATAACAAATAAAAAAAAGTGAAACTTTTTATGGCTATTTTATAGAAATGATTTTTTTCAACATTAATAAATCCATTTAACCTAGGATTGTATCATCCAAAATTTATAATAGCAGCAATATTTAACATTTAGTTAGACTATAATTTTTACTCAAAACAAATATATCTCATAACTGAGATAATATTTCATAACTAATCTTATCAATAACCTTAATAAAGACTATAATCATTGATTTAACCAAGAATTTTAGTCATATATATTTACTGATATCATTATAAATAGTTAACCAATAATCAATGTGATGAAAACCCCAAAAATTAATAAACATTGTATAAATATAATTCTATGGGTGACATGTTTTAAAATTTCATTCACAACTTGCTTCATTAGAATGAACTCTATGTGTATTACAAAATATTGGGTGGGGGGTATTCAACATAAAACACTTCTAATGTAATGGAATGACCATTTTTTATGAAATCCAATTTATTAACTATATAAATATATTTGGTTTCCAAGAAACCTAATTCATTACCCATTCAAATTTGCATCACCACTTCTATTTAATGATCAATCTAAATTTCATCATAAATCCTTCAACATGTAATTCTATGAAAAAAAGGTTGTATATTTCCTTCTATATTAAATGTTCTAAAAAAATAATAGGAATAAATTTTTTCTTAATACTCATAGAATATATTACATCTCAGTTACCTATACAGACCATAATATAAAAAATATTACTTTTTAAATTTCTCGTATCATCATGATAAATTAATTATAGGAAAAAATATATCATCCCTATAATTTCATCTTAGGATAATCACATAATGAAATTTTCCTTTGTTACCCATTATATCAATCAAATTTTTCATGCCCTTTAGTGGATTCCCACCTTTAAATATGATAATTAAGAATTCCAATAAATATCAACAAAAAAATCATTAGAATAATTGTTTAATGTATTTACAAACATAATATCATATTTTTTTAGTGTTAGGACACTATGATGTCCACATTTCCTCTTTAATTGATTTTTTCAAGGCATGTATCATAAAAAAATATTATAGTTAGTTTTTTCAACCCTTATTCCAGATTATAATTATCTTCCTATGCTATAATTATTAAATTTTTTCATATTCACCATAATAATATTATTAACATTATAATAACTATTTTATGCTTTTTTATAATACATTTCAACTATATATCCTCATCATAATGTGGTTCTCTTGATAATATATTCATCAAAAATATCTAAAAAAATCAACAATAACATATTGTGATTTTTAATTCAATTGCTATTATTACTTATATAAATGGTCTAGAGATGAATTAATAATTTTTCATTGGATAAAAAATCTACACATTCCATGATCCATCATTGATGTTGGCATAAAATTCATTGAAATTATAGGAGAATGAATCATGAGAATCCAGAATTCATACGTTTGAAATAGATTCAAATAATTTTACAATATATATATCTTCCATAAGTGTTGATAACCTTATATTATTTACAGTAATAAATAAATTTATATTCTATAAACTATGTGTTTATGATCCATCTCAAACCAGATAGGATTTACTTTTTATTTTTACTCATGTGACCAATAATTTTGCGACTTAGATACCACTACCATTAGATGGAAATACCAAATACACATTTCAATCTAATGTTTTATCACACTCAATATGACAATTGTGGAACTCACATCTATGTGATCACCAAATCACAATAAAAATATTAATGTATGAAAAATTCCAATTATTGGTTATTTGATGAAAATATGAAACATCCATTACTATTTCCTGAGAGGCATTTCTTTAAAAATATTATTAAAAAGAAACCTCACCAATCCCTACACTATTGAGAAGAACCATCTATAAGGCAATCAAATTTAAAAAAACAAATCCAAAATTATCACAAACCCTATCTATAAAATATATATTAAAATTACCCAATATCAAAGAAAAATTCCTCAGTGTGATTTTTAACATGTATAAATATTTTGGCAAAAAGCTTGTCATTAATTTATGGAAAAATAAAATCCAAAATAATGAATTTTTAGAAATATATTCTAGACCAGGAATAATATTGATTGTTGATTCTGAACATATCAATAATGTCAAATTTAGAAATAAGCTCAATCAAATATTGTTAAGATTTCAATTTTATATACTCCATCAATAGATCAAAATCACATTATTTTTATTATATTTCTAGTGAATTCCTATGTTTTTAATTCCCTATCTATTATATATTACCCCTCATAATTTCTGAAAATGACTATACACAACACACCGTGTTACACTTAAAAAATAAACACATTAAAAAATTCACTAAAAATATATTTGAATATGAGAAATAAAAAATGCTATGAATAAAAACATTTCGTTTTATGTTACTGAAATTGTATTCATATATCTTTAGGGATTAACTTTTACCAAATTACTTATATATAAAATAAATATTTTATTAATAAAATAATTAACCATGCATATATCTGTTATCATTGATACATTACGGGAACATGTGTACTATTTTTTCAACCAAAATTACAGTGGGTCTTATATAGTCCTCAACTAGTTACTTAATAAAACATTTATGGATTCCTATAACAATAATCTAGTTGACCTCTAATGCCTAATGGAATTTTTTTAAATGAGATGATGTGGTATTTCACCTTGAACCTATGAAATCTACTTATATATTCTACAATATATACCAATCCTATGTACACAATAAACATACAAAATCCATTTTGTTGGCATCTTTCCCCACCAATGAATATTATTATTGTAGTTAAGTTAATGATATTACTAAACCAATATTTAGTACCCACATTAAAAACATATAATTATGATAAATTAATATGAATTAACAACTTGTACTATATATTATGTTGATAGATTTTCATCGAATTCTTACCAACACTCATTCACAAATAAAAAAACCTTCATTATAATGTTTGGTCTCTTTTTACATAAGTTCATTTACTCTAGTCCTACAATAGTGAAATGCTTCCTCCAATATTCATGGACAATTATATTTGTAAAAATATCCATTATATTTTATATATCATCTATATTTAATATAATATAATCCTTATGATCGAAGTCATCAAGATAAATTTATATTTCAGTTTCATATTCTTCAACAATGAATGAAATTCAAGGTTTTTGTATAGGTCTATTTGAGGGTAATAATTAGAGAAAATAAATCATATTCAAACTCTATTTTGATATCCTCACGAATAAACCACAACTATATCAGTTCATTTACAAATTATTTCTGTGGACATATTCTTTATTTGTTGCTGATAATGTAGCATTAGTTTTGGAATTGATATTTATCACAGAACCATTTCTCTAAATGTAAATATTAAATGGATTGTACCCATCATAATATTTTAACAACATCCCATTTCTACTGGATCGTTTTCCTAAAACAGACCATATATCCCTATGAATTAAAAATATATAAATATCCATTGATATAATAAATGACTCATTTAATAATTTTGAATTACTATATCTAATGTTATGAGATGACATAATCAACAAATATCATCCATGTTAATTGTATGGATTAGTTATCATCATAGTGTACATAATTTATAAAGACACTAATGTAAATGTATGATTATTGATTTAATTATCTTTATCCTCTATGAAATATGTCTTCCCCTATTATTTATTGAAATTTCAAGCCTCAGGGTTTGATATTAGATTACATTTAGATACATTAAATATATTGACAATAGTTTCTATGTTAATTTTTTTTTGAAAATAACCATGACTCGAGACACCTTAAATCACTCTATTTATATAGAAAAAAAATTCTTAGCTTCATAAGAATAGTTCACATCAAACATTCCATGAAATTTATAGAATATATCGTTATCTTCTCGCTTATCTAGACATGAAAAAATATTTTTTTAATATAAAAAAATGTAAGATAAAAATATAATCATCATTTTCATTCATCTAGATATAGTTGAATACATTTATATGTAGGAAAAAATTCTCTACCATGAACTCGTATATGTTATGGACCCTCTATGATCATGATGTCTGCATTTTATAATCCATATATCCATTTAATAAGAATTATATTATCTATATTCATTAATGAAATGTGGTTTATTTTCTAAAGGGAAGATTTATCATCTAACTATTCATATTAAAATGTAGTCCTGCCACATTTTCTTATCAATAAATGTTTTCCAATGAATAAAATCTTCACACTACCTTTTTTGGAGTTTGTTTGGCTATAAATGACAATATATTATATATTGAAATTCCCCATGTATACATAAATACATTAAAAAATACCCTTTTCTTAAAACCAATTTTTTTCATATGTTTCATCTATTAACATAAACACCCCTTTTAACTAGGGATCCCTCATTTAATGGGATATATTTCATGGTTTCCATTTTCATTAAGATTTTATTAATATTACTAATAGGTCATTAATAAATAAAATTATAGAGTCACAATAGATAATAATTTCATATAGGATATACAGTTCTCATTTATATATTCGAATAATGTGGTGACAATCAACTCTATACATCAAAAATCATTATATATGTCTTGAAATACATCCAAAAAATAACTAAAGATAAATTAAATTTAGATCTACATAATATTATTCTATGTTATTAGAGAATCTAATGTAAAATGATCACAATTAAGAATCAGTATCCCTAGTTCTTTTAGAATCCCCACCAACAAAACTATTCCATCGGTCTTTTATAGTGAAATATGTGTTTTCTAGAAACTATGTCTATTAGGTGTACTAATTTCAGTTAACCAGAATCATTCAGCTGAAATGAATAATTCAATGTACACTTCATTCATGACTGACTATCTATATTGGATAATTTATGTTAAAGAAATTTAAAAAATCTATTTAATTGATCCATGTCATCATTCTATATATGAATGATAATGTTTTCATCCCCATATACATCTTTGTAATAAGTAATGTATTTTTTTCATGTAATTATCTCTATTATTCCCAATCACATTGAAAAATAAAAAACTAATAATACATTAATATTGTCATATTCTATTTGAATAATACATAATATATATATTTTTAATTTTATGAAGCATTTATTGACGAAGGTTATGATTAATCATTTATATTACAGAGTTGGTAACATTCACTCAGATCTTCTTAATGAATTTACAATGAATCCTCAGTGATTAAATGGTTTTAATTAATTTTATATGCATCCTTTTATACACATAATTTTCTACAGAATCAATGGTATATTTTTATATTTTTTATCCCCTAGTTCTTACAGATGATCTTGAAAATATTTCCTCTATGATTACATCATTCTTTTGATCATAAGAACATTATATTACATCCAATTTTAATATCCAATTATTTTCATTAAGATATTCTCTCCCTTTTTTGTTATAATTTTTTGGGAATTTTTTTTATTTTAATTAATGGAGTATAGGTATATATATGTTTCATTGGTCTAGAGGGTTCTCATTTAGTACATATTCAGTTGAAAGACTTTTTTACATTTTTTTCATTCACATGTTTGTTACTTTATGAAGGATTGATTCATGCCATGAATGAAATTCATGGCCTAAATATTTTTATGAGGAAAATCAATGAGACAAACCCATTAATTGAATGATATTAATTATTTGAATCTTTTCAAGGAATAAATTGGTAGGCATTTGATATTTAAACCTGAGGAGATGGATTCATTGGAATATATGAAATTTAAGATATTTCCATCATAAATATAGTATACACAATGTGAATTTGACTTTTCTAGTCATTATTTATGTGTTGTGTCCTAAAACAATTTATTTTTTCATGTAGTCACTTTATTCGAACCTGAATATGTAGATGAGGTGATTCTTTTGTGATTTATTATATTCCATATGTGGTGTCTTTGTGTTTGATCTGTAGTAATTTTTCCAATTATGATTTTTTAATGATCTTAGATACCCTTCTCTATATGATGTATCGTATTGTGTTTTGTATTGAATAATAGTTTGATGTTGTTTATTAGTGATCTAGTAATCCATTTTTCATATCATTCCCCTTCATTAATCATTGAAATTTCTAATTGTGGGTGTTAATTTAATCTCATATTAATGGTATGTGGTTGAATATGTGTTTTTCCAATAAATGAAAAAATAAATTTTTTGATTGATTTGGAATATGTTAAAAAATTATAAAAATACAAATATTTTTTATGATTTAGTATTGATTTTGAATATGGAATTAGAATTATGAAAACACCCTGTTTCAATTTAATAGAAAATGTTTTATTGATTATATAAAAATAAATGGACTATTTTGAAAATTAATTAACCAAAATGACTTGATGATTAATGTTTTTGTAAAATGATTTAATTGAAATATAATTATAAATTTCATGAATTGAATAAACCATATGATTATTTTGTAATGAGAAAAGAATTTTCAGAACTAAAATTTGTGTGACTACATTTTGAAATGATCTTGAATTATTTATGTTACCATAATTTATAGATTAAATAACTTATGAATATGTGATATTTGGTATATATTGGGTTATTAGGAAAATAATGCTTGGATATGACCAGCTATAAATATATTGGCAATTGAAACATATATATAATCTTATTGTGACATTATTTCCTTAAAGGGGAGTTGGGTGCCAAATACCTGTGATGAGGGATATGTTCCCACTCTAAACTGAGAAGAACTAATGAGTAGTTTTGGTATCATATTACAAGAAACTATTATACAACAATGATTATTACATTTTCATAATAAGTGATTCATTTGATGACAACATTCCATTGATTATTGTACTTTTTTATTCATTCTAACTACTTTATATAAAGGAATAATATAAAATACTCGTTTCATCATATTTTAATATATCTATAATCATTATGATTATAATAACACATTTTGTTGAAATTTTTTAAATTACAGGATATTAAATGACTTACATATGTTGAAATCCTATTATATTGTGTTTTTATGAATTTTATTATAGACCACTTTGTGAGATCCAATATTTTTTAGCTGACATCAATTGTTTTGCATCTGGTACAGCTATGTTATCTTATATAAGGTCCATGAAAATGAAAAGGGACACATGGAGGTGGAAGATGATATTTA
Source organism: Viscum album (assembly GCA_963277665.1). Taxonomy (NCBI): domain Eukaryota; kingdom Viridiplantae; phylum Streptophyta; class Magnoliopsida; order Santalales; family Viscaceae; genus Viscum; species Viscum album. Next base: position 294,755,026 of record OY728137.1, on the reverse strand, counting down.
TCCATATGACATGAATTGATTGATGTGCCACATTGAGATGTAATCCACTTATTACGTGGTTTATTTATGAGTGTTTACATTCAATTATGTTGGATCGTTTAATAGAGTACATTTTGGGTATTTTGTTCCTTTTTTTACTCCAAGTAAATTATCCATTTAAGGTACTGATCATACCGACATTTTACCTTTATAAAAAGAACTTTTTTTATGGGGAAATAATTTTCTGATGTGATTTAAGTAAGATAACATATGCTAGTATCCACCCCATGGGGATTGGGAATGTTCTTTTGGTTATGTATAGAACACATATAGTATTAGAATATAGGGTATCCAGGATGGTTTGGTAAAATTATATATCATAACCCATGATAGTTTTATCCCCAAACATTAATGCAGGTATGAAATTAACTTTTCATGTTAAAAAGGAATTATGATTTGTAACAAAAAAATGTATTTTTTAGAGGGTTACTAGATATCTCTAATCATAACTGGTCTTAAGTCAACATTGGTTTATTAAAAATGCGCCTTTCATGAATAATTTTATTTGATTTTTTTACTCTTCCCTACTTCTGATATGAGCATATTTTAATATAAAATTTTAATTATAGTTTTTAGATTTTATATTCATCCATATGTTGTTTCTGATGATTGATTTAGGTATCAAGGATGATTCATTTACTGTAGTATAATGATGTTTTATATAATCATGCCTTTATGGTTATTTTTGAATAGTCTACATGAGGAAATTTATAATCAACCATAGTGGGTGAATCCTATGGTTGTCCAGAATCATATTAAGATAGTGGTGTTTTTTCCATGCAATAAAAAATGTACCTAATTCTCTTCCCCCTTCAGTTTCTAGTAGTATCATAAGGAAGGTATAATTATATATATCATGATAAATAGTTTATTAATTTGAGACCATCATATTTAAAATCATTTAATGATACCGAAGAGGATAAATATTTGTTAAAAAATATTGAATATATTTTTTAGTTCCTAGAAAGGTAAGTTGTTTTAATAGTGAAATGGGGTTCCTTTATGCTTCAAGTGACTTTTCGGAGATTCTGATATTTGATGGAGAATTCAATGAATAATAAGGAATTGGATTTGATGAAAAGTATATATATATACAATGATTATAAATATATATAATTTATCATAATATAGAAATCTACTGAGTTTATCATACTCCAATAGGGCAAGAAGACTGTAACATAGTCTACATTTCATTTTTTCAAGCTTGTTCAAATTGTTCCTAGGTTTGTATTCAATGAGTATAAGAAGGGTTTATGGTTAAAAATGGTTCCATGAACTTATATATGGTCCACTGATTAATTTCTACAACTCAATTAATGTGGTAATTTTTATTTAGAGCATTGATGTTTGATCCTTAAAATGTTGGATTATTAGGGTTGATGAGAGTTCATATTTATCTTAATGATAGTTATGTGCATATAATAATATTGATAATATAGTGTGATGAGTATTTAGGTGCTTATTTATAGTAGAAATAATCCATAACTCCTTTATTAATATGTAGATTATTTTTGAATTTCATTCATAGAATTATGGTGGGCACTCAAGATTATTTTATATTGAGGAGCCAAATGTAGGTGACGATGATAGACATGAAGATAATTTATATAATATCATCTATATTTGTTTTATATAATCTATATAATAGGCTATTTACAACCAAAATGTTATGTTGTTCAATTTGATTCTTTAACAATTAATGTGTTATATAAACAAAAATATAAAATTATGCTTCATTAAAAAATGAAGGGGTCTCTAAAGGAAGCGGATGTGGGACCAGTAATTGTGAGACATTCCATAACAATATATTTATTTATACTAACTAATTTATTTTTACATGTACATGTCATTAAAATATAATGATATTTATTTTGAATTTTTAGAGTCTTCCTTTTTTATATCTATCTTATGCGATTGATAACTCTAAACCCCTTGTAATGGATATAGATAATGGCATTCAGTGTTCATATTATGTGTAACACCCCAGGTAAATAAATAATATGACATATTCACAATTATCCATATTTGTGAATAAAATATCAATATAACTTTATAGGGGACGCTATGCTCGATGGCGTACCCAATACACAACAACGAGTTTCTTGGGAATCTTACGTTGCACTCTAATAATAAAATAATATTATTTTAAATTGTAGTTAACACCTAGCCGTTGTAATGGTGAGAATGAACAGAACTAACTAAAAAATTATTATATATTTTTGTCAAATATTTTTACTTTTTACAATAAATGTTAGAGGATTAAAAATGCGAATGAATCCAATTTTAAGCGTAAACATTCTAATATTCTTTAAAAGGTCGATTAACCGCCTTTTGATGACGAACCTCTTTTAAATACACTTTTTGAAAATTTTATGTGTTATATTTGACAAAATAAAATTCTTTTTTAGAATCAGGACATCAAAATTTACATTGTGTAAATTTTTATTATTTTTCCGATAATGTTCATTTTTAATGAATAGTGAAAAATGTTGTATTTTAGTTCAAAACCACTTTTTAATATAATTTATTTATATGATTAGATTATCATTTTAAGTGGTTTCAAAGTAAAATTAGAATATATTTTTACCATTTAATCCAATAGTGGTCGTTGGAAATAATTTCATCTTGAAATTGGACTTAAACTACTATCAATCTTTTGATACTTATTGTTTCATAAAAACACGCTATTTGCTCTGACAATAGGAATTAATTATTAAATTAATTAATGTAACTTATATGTTTTGAATTTTGTAAAATAGACATCATTTTTGAATTCATAATATCAAATATATCCTAGGGTGAATTGTTGTTAATTTTCTGAAAAACTACAATTTTTGATGAATAGTGAAACCACTATGTGGTAGTTAAAGAAACTGATTTTTTCGTTTAAATGAAACATTACCACTTCTGTTATTTGAATTTAAAAAATCCAACATACATGGTTTTCATTAATAAGTAAAATGTGGTTCAATGGGATTAAAATAATTTTTTGGTTAATAGTAACTTTTAAGTTTATTAATCACGATTAGAGGTAATTAGTGTAATTTAAGGTGAAAATAATGTTTTAATAATATGAAATGACATAGACACATGTCCTACCCTCATTGGATGTGTCATGTCCGACCAAGACAATCCATGGGTCAACTTAAGGACCCCATGGAGCCACTTTGGTTAGAAAATGACCTTAATAACTTTTTATTTAATGTTAAAATTAAAATGTCCCAAACATGTGTTGTTTTACTAAAACAATTTTTATATGGGGTTATACAAGTCATATTTTTGACTATAAATATTCATTAGAAATATAAAACTATTTCCTACATCATTATATTTTTTTTATAATTTATAGACACTAAATAAATTAAATTATTTATGACACCATGATGATGCAGCGATTACCTCATTATTTAACGATTTAAATAAAATGAAAAGTTAATGTAAAATATAAGACGTACATTTGTCACAAACCTATTGGATGGGTGGATTTAAAACCCTTATCACCTTATCCTCTAAATATATCCTTTTGGGACCATTAAACTCCGAAAATCATTTTATAATAAAGTAATAATTTATAACTTTCCAATAGTGCCCCTCCTTTTCTCTTATAAATGGCCCCCACCTCTACCACCTTACACACACCTCTCAAGCCTTTGGCTCGGCCCACCCATGACCATTTCACCTCTCCACATCCACCTCTTCATCATTGAAGCCTCACTTTGTGATGAATCCTTTCCAAGGAAGCCTTTGACCTCAAATCAATGAGAGTTTCCCTATTTAAAGGTAATGTCTTCTCTTGTGTTCTTTTGTTTTATTTTTCTTATCAAAACCCCTAAACTCTTTTTATTACTTTTTTTTTGTAACAACAAAAGTATATTAAATATACTAGGATGTTTTTATAAGATTTATTAGAGCTACACTTTCACACACATTGGTCTAATTGTTAAAGAACATACTGTTTCTGTGGATGGCGAATTACTGCCTCACGAAACGATGATTGTTCAATATTATTTTAACACATACAAAGGTGGCCATTAAGATGTCACTATATTTATATATGATATATAATACATTTATGTTTTCCTTAATCTTCTGTATTTTTCATTTATGGAATAACTTTATGGTTTCCATTACGGGTAAACGCGATATCTTCATTTTAGGAAGTGCGGACTACCGCCCCCTCAAAGTGATTTGATTCGTTAACGCCATATGTGGGATGTATAAAGGATGGAATTAATGGTATTACATATGATATCCAACTAGAATTATAATATACCTTTATATAATTATGATATAATTCCATTGAATACAAAAGAAAAAGAAATGAAAGTAGTGTTCATGCGTACGTACGGCTTACCATCTCAATGAATGGTACATTTCATTTCCTATCTCCAAATGTTATGTACTATTATAGGTACATATATATAATGGATATATATGTAAAATATTACATCTACATGAAGGATATAATTCTGGAATGATAATATATATCTCTCATTTTGTTTTAATTCCATTAATATGACAAAAAAATGAATGTAGCGTTCATTCGTACGTACGGCCTACCGTCTCCATGAACTGTGATTTTAATTTTTTTATCTCCAAATGTTATGTATTTTTATAAAATTAATATGTACTGGATATATAAGGTTTTTAAATCATTAATACTATTATGGAGATGATTTACTCATAACTACATGGACAATCATTTTTAAACAAGTTCATTTTTGACTCATGTACCAAACATCGACAAAAACGTCTGATATGAACTCACATTATTAACCAATTATTATAACATTATAATATGTGATATAAACTGAATAATAATCTTTGAAATAGGTCCTTAAGAAATTATAAATTTATCAATGTTTATTATTCAGGAATATAAAGAAACGAACAAGACAAGTCAGACTTGAGGTAAGGGATCCTACCTCTCTCTTTCTTTTTAAGCACCCTCTTTTATGTGATTACCTTTATACTCATATTTATTATGTTTGGGGATGTTATTTTATATTCCTATTACTTTAATTTTTATGTTCATATTATGAGAGACTCTATTTGATCTCATCAATCCATTTTTGGAAGCTTTAAGTTGCGCCGTTAGGCTGCCGAGTTTTCGTAAGGGATTTTTCATCTCACTTTTATTCACGTGAGATTTATGCTACATGTTCCACCATTTCCATTGAGTGGTGTATGTACTGCCCATTTTTATACTCCTTGTGTAATATAATTTCATTTATGGGTATTTACATATTCATTTTATGACTCTTCTTCAATGGGGTGTACGTTTCGAAAGTTACCCAAGTCGGTAAGGGAACCTTTCACCCTCCTATTTTTAAAAAGACTTATTTTGTTATGTCTTTTAAATTATATCTTATTATGTTAGGATATTTTCTTCTATATCCATATTGATGTAAATTTTATGTCCAAGTTATGAGATACCATTTTTATCTATCATCAACTCATTTTCTGAATTTTGAAGTGACGCTGTTAGGCTGTCGAATTTCTGCAAAGGAAATTCTTATCCAAATTTTGATTCTGTGGGATAAACATGTACTCATTTAATATGTCGTTCTATTAATATGTGGGAATAACATCTGATTGTTTTACACATAATATACACATATATTTTGTGTATTCATATTTTTCACACATAATCATGTAATTGATTTATCCTTAATCTAAGGATACTGACTTTTTAAGGGACTTCATCTCAATCTTCTTTCATTGAGACATATTTCATTTTATACACAACTATCTTTTATACAGTGTATAAAACACTTTGAATTTTACTTTTATAAAAATGGAATCTTTTTCTACGAAGCGTTTTACTAAACGAAAAAAAGGAATGTTTTTTAGCGTACGCGGTGACAATGACCTTTTCCGCCGCCACGAGTATTATTTGGTCTTTGGCTTCCGCAACAAGCCGTAATGTTTTTTAAAATGAAATAAATACCATATACTCTTTTATGTATTTTGGTATTGAAAATGGTTTTTTAATGGATTTGTTATGTCAATATATTTAAGTGATATATTGTGATCGAAGTGTGGAAATTTCTTCATTCCTTTGTATTTGTTTTACGTCTTATGATTTTATAATGGTACTTGGACATTTGATAGGTGGTTACGTGATAAACCATATGATAGGTGGTGTCATGAATACCAGGACGAGTGGTTACGTTATAACCTCCAATTCATTGGGTATGGAAGTCGACCGTATGGCTATTCCATTAAGTATCTGTGGAAGTCGATCGTATGGTTATTCCATTTAAGTATGTTTATGTCCCAAGTTACCTTTATATGTTATCTGTTCTTTATATGGGGTTTATGGTAATATTTTGGTTACAAAAGGGTAAGTAATGATCTTTTATTCAGTGAATATTTTTTTACTACTTCATAATGGTGAAAAGTATTACATTGATAAAGTATACATGGTTTACTTGTTGTTTTGAAAAACTAACAGTTTTCATTCTTTGTGTATCACTTACTGGGATTTTTATGCTCACCCCAAGTTTTTTTGAAATGTTTTTCACAGGACTTAATGTGTAATAGGGTCAAGGATGGGATCAAGGGAAAGTAATTCTATCTAAAACATTGAACTATACATGTTTATTTTTAATAGTTTTTATTTTATGGAAACTTAGTAGAAGTGTCTACTTTATAATCTTTGGAGATGTAATAGTTATGTCCTAATTTTCTAAAACTCTAAACCATGAAAATATCCTCAATGTGAATTATTCATTAAATTCAATATTAAGTAAGGTTTAAGGCTGGGGCCTTATAGTTGGTATCAAAGGTCAGTTTAGATAACTTTAGAGGTTAGGGTATTCTTTAAGCATAATTGAAATTACTATAATGGTTAGGATTTCAGAAAGAGTCCTAGTTTTTGATAAAGTGAATAAGTAAGTATATCTTAGTGTTTATCTTCCTCATTAGTACATGATGGTTTTATTGATATACTCACACTGACATTACTATTTTTAGTGAATGGATGGATCTAGCAGGCACCAAAGTGACAATAGGTTTGAAGGAAACTGTGGTGGTTCTCTGATTCAGAGACGGGATGAAATGGGAGATTCAATGAGGAAACTCGTGGTTGTTCTAAAACATCTATCAAGGATTCATGATCAACCACTTGTACCTTGGTATGTTCTATAATGAATCATGTACAAGATGACCAATCGATGTGGAAGTTCGGGTAATAATTATAAAGGTAACCATTAGGGTTTATATGATCCTTACTTTTGAGGTAATTATGGGTTACTATATATTATGATGGAAAATGAAAGGCATGAGATAAAATTGAGGTTAAAATATGCTATGATTTTTTTGAAGATTTTATCTCATTTTGGGGATTGATTTAAGAATTATATAGTTTTTGAAAAAGGACAACACGCAGACCGTGTGACAACCCGTCGCATCGGACAAAGCTATGGGAATCGAACCCACAACCAAAGTGCGATGGGTATTTATCGCCTACCACTGGACTACATGAAGTCCCTGGTTAGTTTGACTAATTATTTTTAGTTAGATGATTTTAGGAATCAAGAGTAAGTTTATTTTGGGTTATCTATGGAAATGATTAACCTATCATGGAGGATATTTGTTTAGGTTAATTACTTTTCAATATGAGAATTTAAGAGCAACTGATGTTATTTGGAGATAAAAGTTAATTTGTACCTTGGAAGACTATGTGATTAAATCCTTCAAATATTTGGGTTTAAATCTTAGTTCGGTTTACTTTGAATAATTTTATGGACAATTGTTTATCGAATAGTCATCGTTGAACTTTGGGTATTTTTTGGAAAAATTTTAGAGATTAAGAATTGATTTTTTATAAAGGATTACACTTTTGTGGATTATCTGATCTCATACTAACAATTTGGGTTTTGGATTTTTTCTAAAGACATGGGAAATATATAGTTCTGTTTTGTGGATTAGGTGATTCTTGAGAAGATGATTATAGTACTCTTAATGCGAACAAGTCTTCCAAAATACTCGTCTTTTGGAGAAAATATGAGTTTGATTAAGGAATATAGTAAAAGTTGAAAGTCTATGTGGAAAGTAAGTATGTTTTATTATGATTTAGTTAAGCTCAAAAATAAATTCCTCAATGAATAGTAACTTAAAACAAAAATTTTGTCTGCTGGGGAATCAAATACCATTTAACCCATCATATGTTTGTGATTTTCTTATGGTTAACTTTCTCCTAGACATGTTTACTATCACTCTCCCTCAAAACAAGACCCTTTATTTTTTTCCTCCATGTCCATATTTTCATAATTGGAATCCTTGTATGGGTTAACTCGGGTGACCATTGTAGTTCTCTTTCTTTATTTTAATGTGATTGTTTTACTGACTCTTGTTCTGATGTGGGATTTTCAGTGAAGTTTCCATGCCCAATTTTAAAATTGCGAGGACGCAATTCCCAAAAGGGGGGAAGGATGTAACACCCCATGTAAATAAACAATATGAAATATTAACATTTATCCATATTTGAGAATAAAATATTAATATAACTTTAAAGGGGACGCTATCCTCGATGGCGTACCGAATACGCAACAACGAGTTTCTTGGGAATCTAACATTGCACTCTAATAATAAAATAATATTATATTAAATTGTAGTTAACACCTAGCCATTGTAATGGTGGGAATGAGCAGAAATAACTACAAAATGATTATATATGTTTGTCAAATATTTTAACTTTTTACAATAAATGTTAGAGGATTAAAAATGCGAATGAATCCAATTTTAAGCGTAAATATTCTAATATTCTTTAAAAGGTCGATTAACCGCCTTTTGATGACGAACCTCTTTTAAATACACTTTTTTAAAATTTTATGTGTTATATTTGAAAAAATAAAATTCTTCTTTAGAATCAGGACATTAAAATTTACTTTGTGTAATTTTTTGTTATTTTTCCGATAATGTTCATTTTTTAATGAATAGTGAAAAATGTTGTATGTTAATTCAAAACATCTTTTTAATATAATTTATTTATATGATTATATTATATTTTGAATTGGTTTCAAAGTGAAATTAGAATATATTTTTACCATTTAATCCAATAGTGGTCGTTGGAATTAATTTGATCTTGAAATTGGACTTAAACAACTGTCAATCTTTTGATACTTATTGTTTCACAAAAACACACTATTTGCTCTGACAATGGGAATTAATTATTAAATTAATTAATGTAACTTATATGTTTTTAATTTTGTAAAATAGACATCATTTTTTAATTTGGAATATCAAATATAGCCTAGGGTGAATTTTTGGTAATTTTATGAAAAACTTCAATTTTTGATGAATAGTGAAACCACTAAGTGGTAGTTAAAGAAACTGATTTTTCGTTTAAATGAAACATTACCACTTCTGTTATTTGAATTGCAAAAACCTGACATAAATGGTTTTCACTAATAAGTAAAATGTGGTTCAATGGGATTAAAATAATTCTTTGATGAATAGTAACTTTTAAGTTTATTAATCGCGATTAGAGGTAATTAGTGTAATTTAAGGTAAAAATAATGTTTTAATAATATGAAATGACCTAGAAACATGTCATACCCTCATTTGATGTGTCATGGCCGACCAAGAAAATCCATGGGTAAACTTGGGGACCCCATGTAGCCACTTTGGTTGGAAAATGACCTTAATACCTTTTTATTTAATGTAAAAATTAAAATGTCACAAACATGTGTTGTTTTACTAAAACAATTTTTATATGGGGTTATACAAGTCATATTTTTGACTATAAATATACATTGGAAATATAAACCGATTTCCTACATCATGAAATTTTTTTTATAATTTTTAGACACTAAATAAATTAAATTATTTATGACACCATGATGATGCAGCGATTACCTCATTATTTAACGATTTAAATAAAATGAAAAGATAATGTAAAATCTAAGACCTACAATTGTCAAAAACATATTGGATGGGTGTATTTCGAAAACATATCACCTTATCCTCAAAATATATCCTTTTTTGACCTTTAAAATCTGAAAATCATTTTATAATAAAGTAATATTTTATAACTTTCCAATAGTTCCCCTCCTTTTCTCTTATAAATGGCCCCCACCTCTACCACCTTAAACACACCTATCAATCCTTTGGCTCGGAAAAACCCTGCCCATTTCAACTCTCCACATCCCTCTCTTCATCATTGAAGCCTCACTTTAGGCATAATCCTTTCCAAGGAAGCCTTTGATCTCAAATCAAAGAGAGTTACCCGATTTAAAGGTAATGTCTTCCCTTGGGTTCTTTTGTTTTATTTTTCTTCTCCAAACCCCTAAACTCTTTTTATTACTTTTTTTGTAACAACACCAGTATCTTAAATATACTAGGATGTTTTTATGAAAATTATTCGAGCTATACTTTAACACACCTCCGTCTAATGGTTAAATAACATACTGTTTCTATGGATGGCGAATTACTGCCTCACGAAACGGTGATTGTCAATATTATTTTAACGCCTTCAAAGGTGGTCATTAAGATGTCACTATATTTATATATGATATATAATATGTTTATGTTTTCCTTAATCTTCTGTATTTTTCATTTTTGGCATACCTTTATGGTTTCCATTACGGGTAAACGTGATATCTTCATTTTAGGAATTGCGGACTAGCGGCCCCTCAAAGTGATTTGATTCGTTAACGCCATATGTGGGACGTATAAATGATTGAATTAATGGTATTACATATGATATCCAACTGGAATTATAATATACCTTTATATCATTATTATTTAATTCCATTGAATACAAAATAAAAAGAAATGAAAGTAGCGTTCATGCGTACGTACGGCTTACCGTCTCCATGAATGGTACATTTCATTTCTTATCTCCAAATGTTATGTACTATTATAAGTACATATATATAACAGATATATATGTAATATTTTACATCTAAATAAAGGATATAATTCTGTAATGATAATATATATATCTCTCATTTTGTTTTAATTCTATTAATATGACAAAAAAATGAAAGTAGTGTTCATGCGTACGTACGGCCTGCCATCTCCATTAACGATGCTTTTAATTTTTTTATCTCCAAATGTTATGGAGTTGTATAAAATGAATATGTAATGGATATATATGATATTTAAATCATTAATACTATTCTGGAGATGATTTACTCATAACTACATGGACAATCATTTTTAAAAAAGTTCATTTTTGACTCATGTACCAAACATCGACAAAAACATCTGATATGAACTCATATTATTAACTAGTTATTATAACATTATAATATGTGATATAAACTGAATAATAATCTTTAAAAGAGGTCCTTAAGCAATTATAAATTTACCAATGTCTATTATTCCTGAATATAATGAAACGAACAAGACAAGTCAGACTTGAGGTAAGGGATCCTACCTCTCTCTTTCTTTTTAAGCACTCTCTTTTATGTAATTACCTTTAAGCTCATCTTTCTTATGTTTGGGGATGTTATTTTATATTAATTTTACTATAATTTGTATGTTCATATTATGAGAGAATCTATTTGATCTCATCAATCCATTTTTGGAAGCATTAAGTGGCGCCGTTAGGCTGCCGAGTTTTCGTAAGGGATTTTTCATCTCACTTTTATTCCCATGAGATTTATTCTACATGTGCCACGCTTTCCATTGAGTTGTGTATGTACTACCCATTTTTATACTACTTCTGTAATATAATTTCATTTATGGGTATTTACATATTCATTGTATGACCCTTCTTCAATGGGGTGTACGTTTCGAAAGTTACTCAAGTCGGTATGGGATCCTTTCGCCCTCCCTCTTTTTAAAAAGACTTCTTTTGTTACGTCTTTTAAATTACATATTCATTGTATGACCCTTCTTAATTTTCTGAATTTTGATGTGACGCTGTTTGGCTGTCAAATTTTTAAAAGGGAAATTCTTAACGGAATTTTGATTCTTTGGGATAAACATGTACTCTTTGAATATATAGTTCTATGAATATGTGTGAATAACATATGATTGTTTTACATATAATATACACTTATATTTTGTGTATTAATATTTTTCACACATAATCATGTAATTGATTTATCCTTAACCTAAGGATATCGACTTTGTAAGGGGATTGATCTCAATCTTCATTCATTGAGGCATATTTCATTTTATACACAACTATCTTTTATAGGGTGTATAAACCCCTTTGAACTTTAATTTTATACAAAAGTAATATTTTTCTACGAAGCGTTTTACTAAACAATAAAAAGGAATGTTTCTTTTAACGTACGTGGTGACAATGACCTTTTCCTCCGCCACGAGTATTATTTGGTCTTCGGCTTCCTCAACAAGCCATCATATTTTTGAAAATGAAATAAATACCATATACTCTTTTGTGTATTTTGGTATTGAAAATGGTTTTTATAATGGATTTGATATGTCAATATATTTAAGTGATATATTGTGATCAAAGTGTGGAAATGTTTTCATTCCATTGTATTTGTTTTATGTATTATGATTTTATAATGGTACTTGGACATTTGATGAGTGGTTACATGATAAACCATATAACGAGTGGTGTCGTGAATACCAGGACTGGTGATTACGTTATAACCTCCAATGCATGGGGTATGGAAGTCAGCCGTATGGCTATTCTATTAAGTATGTGTGGAAGTCGATCGTATGTTTATTCCATTTAATTATGTTTATGTCCTATGTTACCTTTATATGTTATGTGTTCTTTATATGGGTTTTATGGTAATAATTTGGTTACAAAAGGGTACGTAATGAACTTTTATTCAGTGAAGAGTTTTTTTTACTAATTCATAAAGGTGAAAAGTATTCGTTTGATAAAGTATACATGGTTTACTTGTTGTTTTGAAAAACTAACAGTTTTTATTGTTTGTGTGTCTTTTACTGGGCTCTTTATGCTCACTACATGTTTTTTTGAAATGTTTTTCACAGGACTTAATGTGGAATAGGGTCATGTATGGGATCAAGGGAAAGTCATGCTATCTAAAACATGGAACTAGACATGTTTATTTTTAAGAGTTTTTATTTTGTGGAAACTTAGTAGAAGTTTCTACTTTGTAATCTTTGGAGATGTAATAGTTATGTATTAATTCCTTAAAAATCTAAACCATGAAATGATCCTAAATGTGAATTTTTCATTTAATTCAATATTAAGTAAGGTTTAAGGTTGGGGCCTTAAATTGTGTTTTCCCTTTAGTATAGATTGATCTTACTAAGAATTTTTTTGTTCAAAAAATGAGTACTTTTAATGTCAGTTGGAGATAGATTGGATTGTTTATCATATGTTTTTGATTAATGGTTTTCTTCATTATGTCTCACTTATTGTGGAAGATGAATTGTTATGTGTTCTCAAGGGGAATGGGAACTAATTTTGGGTACCTAGGGCTATCATATACCAATGCTGGGAAGGTTTATTTTTTTGACTAATTAAATAAATCATATAATGACGATCTTTATGTAGTCTTTTTCAAATTTCCTAACATTTTTTAGTCTAATTTATCTAGATTACAATGCATAATAGATTTGGAGTATAATATTTAATTTTTATCAACCACCCAACTAGTGAATATTGGTTCATTCTATATGTAAGTACTATAGTTGAAATAATTAAAATCTCAATTTCGATGATATATTAGAGATTGGTTTTTGGTTATTGATTGTTTCACATTTTTTAGAAACTATTATCATTGTTATGAATAATGAATTAACATAATTTTTATTTTTTTATAACCACATACTAAATAGATTTATGTTAAATTTAATGAATCTATTATTGTGGATTGACATTCTATTGGACTATATCAACGGAGAGATTTTTTTCTTGAATATTATCCCATGACCTGGTTATCACCTGTTGAGAATAATGTATTTTGAGAACTAGAAGACTACCTTCAAAATTAGGTATACAAATTATGAGTACCCTGTTATGTAATTTGGTGCAACCAATCCTCATGATGTTTGTATAGAAATTAAGTACAATACATTCCATGATTACCTTATCTAATTTGTTGTTTTTTTGATTATATCAAATGGAAATATCATTATGATCAAGACCATGTGCAATATCTGGGATATGTTCTCAAATGTATGAAAAAAAACCCACTTTACAATATAGTTTCACAATATAGACAATATATACCTTATTTGATGCTATTAGGACACATTGTAATAGAAAATGATTTATTTTTTGATACTGAGAAGGTGAAATCTATTTGAAAAAAGTAGAAAATGTTTAATTTGATTTATATACAAATATTTTTAGGCATCTAGGGATATTACCACATGATTACTAGGGATCTCACAAAGATTTTTTGTATAATTATTTCTCTCACATAGAAATGAGTGACTTTTTTATTTTGATAAAAAACTAAAAATCTCAATTACTAACTTTAATTTACCTTTTACTTCTATAATAGTGATGAATCATATATATGTTGGGTAGGGATATGTGGTCTAATAGAATGAATCTTGTTCATGTATTGGTTGTGTCATTACATATCATCACCACATGGAATCTTATGGTTCTATATGGCTCATCCCATATGAGAATAATTACCTTACCCATGATCTCAATGACACAAATATGATGCATTCTCTTATGTTTTTGTGGAATTAACTTTTCCAAAAATATTTACGATTTATTATAACCATAAAATATTGAGTTATATATCTCTCAATAAGATCTGATCCTCTAATAATGGTGTAGGGTAGAGTACATGTAAAACTATATTTTAAAATTACCTACATAAAATGGACATTCAAGTATAAATAATGATTCATTGAGAAATAATAACACCATTGTAGAAAATAATGAATAATTATAATAGTGGATTTAGATGATTTTATTGTCAATTTCTTGTAGATGTTTAATGGAATGCTCATGAGGTTGTTTTGGTGAGTGTGTAGTTTAACTCCTATATTTCCAGGATGATTCTTAGGGAGAATTAGTTTTATGATGAATATCTTTTAATTATTAACTTCTTTTCTTCATGGGAGACCATTGGTTAGTGGAAATTATCATTAGATGGTATCTTATGATTTGAGAACATTTACATTGTATATTTCCAATCAGAATGGTTTTATGTGGGATTTCAATAATTATCATTAGAATGTTCACCATGGAACCATAAATATGATTTATGATATGAGACAATGAATCCAATTCAACGGTGTGGGAAAACGTATCCATGAAATTTTTTGTTATTGATATACTTAAAACTGGTCATTGACGATCAATAATAATCTTTGAGATTTCATTAGCTTCTTCTACTGCAAATATGTATGGGAGATGATATTTTAAGTTATGTTATCATTTTGTATTAATTTACCCATCGTGTGAATAATGTGATATGATTTTTCACAAATAGTATAATAATATAATCTCTCTTAATAATCATTTGAGATAACACCAATTTTGATAAAATGGGATGTTTTTTTGTATGGAATGTTTTCATATTTTACAATGTTTTTTTACTATAGTATTTGTTTGGGATTCCTAATTTACATCATGATTCTGGAGTGCCCTCTAGGGGGAAACAATATAAAAGGTACATTAGATCATGACATATCATTCAAAAATGGATTCAAAAATAGGGGGACTTATACTAGTTATTGAGGTTGTACTATGAACATGGGTTCATGAATTTGGGATTCTTGGGATTTCCATTTTGTACTACATTATTTTACCTACTAAAATAGTTTCCATTTCACAATATGAAGGGATCCTTTTGCTGCATTGTCTATTTTATAGTGTATATATTTTTGGGTTTTTTGGATATTGGTGAAATATCCTTGGTTATACAATTTTTTATACAAGAGATTATAATGAACATTATGTTGATTAGATTGATATTGTTGAAATCATTGAGTCAGTATAAATCCAAAAGGAATCATCTTATTTTAGTGTTGGAGTTTGGATTTATTTTTACTATGAGTTCTTTATATTTCCACGTCAGCTAGTCCACTAAGATCATGGGAAATAGGGAATGTGTTTTCCTTGGACTGAGGGTCCCTTTGAGATTTTGAGTTGGTGCAAAATGTGGATTATCTTTTTGAACATATAATATAGTAAAATTAGATCCACAAAGTGATAAATGTATTTCATCTTTGAATTTTCCTCTTAGACCCTTCTCATATACTGAGTTGGGATAATAAAGGTTCATTAGGGGAAAATGAATCCATTATTCCATGTGACATAGATTCATTGTTCTGATTCACAATACACATTGGTGTGTAAGACACTGGTGAAAGAGAAGTGGACTCATTTTTTTATATTTAATCTTCATGATATGAATTCTTGGGGATAGAAAATATTTATATTGGGGAGTTTATAACATCACATTACCGTCAATTTGAAAAATATTTTACTTTATTTTAATCTATGGTTCAACAATATTAGTTTTTGAAAATAATTTTATTCTTGATTTCATTTGTGTCAACGGAATGAGAGGGAGATATTTGGTTTAGTTTTTTAATTGGAATAGTGTTATTATTTTTATAAATTAACTATTTGTATATTATAATCCTAAAAATATAATTAAAAAAATTCATTCCAGGATGTTTATCCATCACATTGAAGAATCCACGAAACAGTTTTATGATGTGAATGAAATTCAAGGCATGATTTTTTTTTCAATACATGAATTGATCCCGATGAATATTTTTTACCAAAAGAATAAATATATATTTTATACACTAATTAGGATATTTAAATTATAAATATAGTATTCATGAAGTGAATTCATCTTTCCCATTTATTTTTTTATGCATTGTGGCATAATACCATTTTTATGACCGACAACCTTCTCCCTGAAACCCTTAGAGATACAACATTATATATTGGGTGATTCCATCCCTCACTAACACCTTTTTTCTAGTTTATATCTTTTGATATTCCTTGTTCTAGGTTTCTACCACTCTCTAAAATCCTACATTGACCATGAAATTATTTCGTAATTCCTTATTGAATGGTAGTTTTAATTTGATGATTTTTGATATAGTATTTCATTATTTATCTACATTATGTTTGCAATTAATTGAAATTTCATATTGTATATTATGATTAGATCTCAAATTAATGTTTGGGTTTTAAACATGGTTTTCCAATATAATTAAAATAAAAAACACCATGTTTTATTTAAAATTATATTTTACATTATTTAAATCGAATTATTTTATATAATTTTTGATTTTTAAATTGGAATGTAAATTTTTTTGGAATATTCAATTTGGATGGAATTGAAATTCTTGGGTTAGTTTGAGAAAAAATGGTGGTATGGTTGGTAATTTAATTTTTTTAAATGATGTGATGTTAAACTATATAGGAATTTTAATATAATGAATGATGATTTGAGAAATAATTAGTTTATTAAACCATGAGGTTGTATTTTGATATGATAAAGTCATTTTGAAAATTGAAATTTGGGAAAATGAATTTTGAAGAGATTTGAAAAATATCATTTTACCATGATTAAATAACTGATTAATTGAAGAAAATGTGATCCTAGTTGGTTAATTTGTGATTAGATCACATATGATAGTATTTGAATACTAAAAAATCATTTATAATGAAATAAATGACATTAAATTATTACATCATGCTTTCCCAAAAGGGGAGTTAAGGGTCAATGGCTTGAACTGAGGGTCATTTTCACACATTGAGATGTGATCACAATTTTTTTTGTGGGAGGGTTGTATTATCGAAAACTGGAATACCATATAGATTAATAAATTTCTCAATGATATACTAGATTTTATTATTATATTCATTTTATTATTGAACTATTCTATGCATATAAACAACTTTATATTGTTTTTGTAAAACAAATGATTGTTTTTTTGAATATATGTAAATTACATTACATTACTTTTTTCACATAAATTAAATTTATAATTTTTTTCTATTATTTACTAATTGTTTATGGAAAACATGGTTAGACCGTATATGGGAGTTTGTTCACACCCCACATTATCCTTTTTGAATTTGTAGAGTATCTTAAACAAATCCCATGAAAAATTAATGTTGCACAAGGAGGTAATGGATATTCTTAATCAATAGAACCTATAGTAGTGATGTTGACCAATTGATATGTGTTCTAACTATTAAATATGTTATGTCATATTTATTTCCTTTTTATATGTTTTATCATTTGATAATGTACTATTTTGGTATTGTTTTACATATTTTCTCTATGTAAGTTCTCTATGTTGGATTGTATTTCATACTGACCTACATCATTTTTCATCCAAATGTTTTTTGAATAAATAATCATTCCCATATGAATAATTTATGATTTGATGTGATAGTCACTAACCAATGAAGATTGGGAACCACATTTGGGAATTTTATGGACTAGTTGACAAATCAGTTTACCAATGCATTTGGGATGGTTTGTGACACCTATTTCATTTTATACCCATCCATTCACAAAATTAACAATGAATATTCATCAAAAAAATTATTCAGTCATTAATTAAAATCCTTCCATTTATGATCAATAAATAATCTCATGAATATAGTGGCCCTCTCTTCGATATGAAAATGGTGGAATTTAAATGTATGTGTAAACCATATTTTGATTCCATCTCATTGGTGATTATATACTCATAGTAAATGATTATTTTCATTTAATAAGTAATATGTAATTATAAAATATTACAATGCCTTAAAAATCCAAAATTTTCATGTGTTTAACCAATAAAAACTTCATATTCTTCTCATTAGGATTAATAAAAAAAATTCCATAATTTTGATCATTTAGATGTCATATATCAAGTATTAGTCTATCTTTTTAACAATTTATAAAAATTTAAATGTTTCATCCATTATTCATATAACCATTATCTATGAACCAAAAGTGATATTCTACAATTTAGACATGAATCTTATACTAAATAATTCTTCATAGTTATATCCCATTACAATTCTATTTTTACATAACCATATAATGTCACAAATTGTCATGTTATTAATGTTCTCCCATTAAACATCTATAATATCACATCTCCCACCTAAAAAATTATTGAAAAATATTCATCCACTATATGATCCTTTTAGATCCCTTAAAATATATATAAATAGTCATTCATCTTTTTTCTACCATGTAGTATAATGATTCAATGTTATAATTTATCCAAGACTTTACACGAACAATGAAACATGGTAGTAATGTAATAAACACATCATCTCCTATATCCATTGTATAATCTGATATCTCTAAAAAAATCCATATATAGATTCCTACAATTCTCATACAATATTTCTTGATAATTTTTCAGTTAGCATAGTTATAATAGTTTGTAAATATACTTCCCAATTTTACACTACATCTCTCATATTATCATTCATTACACATCATCATACCCATCTTAGAATGATGTTCTTTCTTTCATCAATCTATGTTGAGGACACTTCTATACAGTATTTAAACCTCACATAATACATGATATTCTTTCATTTTAGTCCCCAAAAGTTCATTAAACATTATTTTTAATCCCTTAATGAGTTTTTATTTTTACAACTACAACCTATGGTATCAGAATATGAAATGACAATATTAGTGGTTCCCATAAAAACATTTTTATGTCACATTAATAGATTTTTCCTCACTAAAATAAATATTCACATTATTTATTTGGTAAAATATAGATCTATCATCCCAAAAAAAAATTTCAAATACCTCCATATCATTAAAATCATGTTCATTGATGAAGAATTATTAGACATATCAACTAGAGTTTTCACGAAGATACGTATTTATTTATATTTCTAAATTAATGTACATATTTTTGTCGAGTGACATATGAATGAGGAAGTGCGCAATTCAATCTATAATTTCTCAATATTATTTTTCTATATTACCCTAAAAATTACTAGTAAATATATATTCGAGGTCCTTATGTGGTATCTAATCTAACTTGTATATATTTTAATTAACATGCCTTTTGTATTAATCCAATTGATGATGGAATTTTTTTTAATATTAAGACATATTTCTTAATAGAATAACCCCTAATTAATATCTATAAATTAATTTAATTTAATTTTTACATTAGATATTAATGAGAGTGATCATTATAGTTCTAAATAATTTCCTCATATTTGTTTCATGGGACACAACAATAATTATTTGGACTATCATTCTTAAAATGATCTATAAAGTGGACAATCAAGACCTAGATGTACAAGCAATCATATATTACCCATAATTAATAATGTACTTAAATATTGGTAGATATATCACCGTACTCACCAAGAAATGTTGAAATCAAGAAGTACTATCCGTAAAATAGAATAAATATATTAAAACCATGGAAATAAAATTAATTTGTTAATGATCACTTGTGTTTATGGATATTTCAGATACTTGAAATTCATTCATAGGTAATTATTCCCTCTACAATAATTTCATAGGAAAAGAAATTTTTTATAATCTATAATAGCAATTAAAAAAAATATTACTGTAACTTTAACAAATCAAAATCAAACATGTACTTTTTGTCCCATGCAACAAATAATAGATGACTAGTTGAGGATACGCTTGAAGCAACATTTTGTTATTTATAAATAAATAACTCAAAATAAATTACATTATTTTATCTCATTCTATGTTCAAAACCTGAACAAAAATATATATTTAAAAGTATTACCCAGATAAATTAAAATTTTCACACAAAAGCTATTTAAAAGGTCACTTTCCACTATTCATGTACTAGAAAAAAAATTATATGATGATACTAGAAAAATATATTTATTGATTCTTAAAATCATTTATATATAAAACCAATATATATATATATAGTTCCTCTTTCTAGTTCTAATTTTTTTACGCATGAAATAACCATAAAAATTCAAAATAATACATCCAAAAAATGAATCTTGTTTTTACTATCAAATATAATGTCAATATCATTTTTAAGTCATGTGAACAATAACATCTAAAACACCATACATTTTCCTAGTACTAGAGAAATACCATTATTCTATGACTATAATTATTTTTTAATACAATCATTCTAGTACTTTCTTTATTTAATGATATATATATTAAATTGTACTCATATTCAAAAGGAAATGATTAAATGAATTAACTTGTTACTACACATACCTTAATTTGATTTATTAAAAATACAAATAGAAAATTTTTTATGAAATACCAATAGATGGCCTAGTTTTAAAAATTTACATCAAATAACTAGTATAACCTTATCTATTGAAGAAAAATAATTTGGTGATTCCATATCTAGAAACATCTAATTTATATCAACATCATGAACCTCTAGGAAGATAATGACATGTGAAATCTATGATCTAAATTTTAATGACGTCACATCCAATTAAACAAACTAATATATATATATAACTTATTTCCAAATATCAATAAAACAACAGATAAAATCCAAAAAATTTATATAAATAGAATCATATATAATTTATTTTCATCAAACACTATAATATATTGCTGAAACATATATCTAATATGGGGGAAAATATTAAAGTCATATTTACAATATAATCCAATATAATTGATTACCTTCCCCTAATCTATACCTTATAATGGAACCACCTATGACTAACCATAACTGAATATTATTAATTATGTCCATATATTCATAAATAACAAGAAAATAAATCAAATTCTCTCTTTATAGTGGAACACATATTATACTATTGAACTTTTACAGTATTAATATGTCTCTCTAGTGACATCCAATAATTCAATTGGTTAAATTTCATAATTTTCTCCATTATAGTCTATGAAATTAATGAATTATAACCTCCTTCCTGACAAGAATTAGTTTATTTTGAACTTGACCCTATTCCACTAATTAACACATAATATAGATGATTATTATAATTCATTAATATATTATGTTGTCATTGTCAATTATTTTTTATATAATACTTCATAATGTGTCAAATTCATAAGTATTTCCTGAAAATCTGGATATGGTTATATTTGGATTCCCTTGATATTTTTATAAAGATTTTATGAAGGTCAACAAAGCCACTTATGTGTTCACTAAGTCACTATAGTTAATTTTAAATAATCGATGTGGAATAATGTAATTAGGATCATTATATTACTATATTAAATGTATATGTTCTATAAAAGAGTCGATGAATTAGAAACATGCATATCACATATAGTAATAAGATTGGGTCATGATGTGAATGATTATTTCATAATAATATTTAAAAAAATCAACTATAACATCCTCCACATGACTGTATACATAAATAGTGAGGTAGAAATCTTGGTAATAGTATAGATAATGGAAAATAATTACCAAAAAGATTATGATTCACAAATATAGAGAATCAGAGAGAGGATACTTCCATAAATTAGTCGCACCAGACAATAATTGTTGTATTATAGTGTATATTGATAGTTGAAAATTTTTAGTGGAAGGGTGAAAAATCCAATAATTAGTTGGTTTTTATGACTCCTAATCTGATAAAATGTTTTGAAACATGGAAACTTATGATAGAATTCAATAGAACTATGAATATATTAGTTTCAAGGTCACTACAAAACATGAAATTTGAATATTATAACATTTTTCACATACCAAATACTTTTTTTGTTAAAATAAATTATATATATTTAAATTTATTTTTAGATGATGGTAGATATATTTGAAAAGATATAAAAATAAATGAACATATCTACAAAACCATGAAATATATGAAAAAATACATCCTATTTTCGGCATATGTGTTAGGGGAGGAATAATGACAGGATGTGTCATGGATATTATTTAGTTTACAATCAGTAAAAAATCCCATTTGATTAATTGGGACTTGAAAGTGTCACAACCATGAGAATTCACCATCAAACCATAATATTAATGAGAAAATATTCAATAGAAATAGATCATAACAAATTTTTAGGAATCATAAATAGTGATTATAGGTATGTTTTCTATTATAAATTGAATTATATATTGGTTATATTAAAAGGAAATTGAAATTATTTGATATGGTTGATAAGAATAATTCAATGGAAAATCCATTCAGGTTCATTTCATAAAAACTAATGCCACTCCCTAATAGAATGTTTACAATATATATGTAACACGACTGAGATATTATGGTGTTCAATATTTTTTTAAACTTTATAAATAATTCACTTTATTCCTACTATATTTTGTGTTTATTTTTTTAATAAAATTAAATATTTTTCTAAGATTTCATTCTTTTACAGTTACTATTCATTTTAATTAATAATTATTTAATTAAATTGTAATTATATACTATGAAAGTAATTTTGAATGATGAATCACTCATGTTTGGTGAATATTCTCTTTTAAAAATTTATCTAGACTCACCATGTTGTGAGATAACAAATTTAGAAGGATGATAATTACAAAATTCTACTAATACAATACTTTATTAGAGGGATCAATTAAAAATATCTATTATGAATCACCATAATAAAATTCACCCACTAATGTCTAGTAATAAAAGATCATTAAGACGAGAAGAATAAAACAATTGGTATACACTGTTTGAGTTGATGATGAAAAAAATAATGTAATTTTTTATTTTCATTGTAATCAATTGATCATGAAAATCCATTACTAAGGATGGTGACATCTTATAATAAACTCCATCAAAATTAATACCAAAACAAATATTTAACTAATATATTATTAATTAAAACAAATATTATAATTAGTGTTCTATTTCAATTTTATATGTAGAATAGATTAATAATAGAGTATAACATGATTCAATGGTTAACAAATTGGGAACTTCATGGGATAACCATAGATTGCCCCTATCTAATGATTATATATCTTATAATGGATTTATATACTATCAATATCTAAAAAACAACAACCAACTTAAAATAACCATCGAAACCCAATTATTGGTCATGTTCTTACTCTTATTTCTATGTATTGTTGGAAGCCATTTTAGATTTATATATGTGGAAGTTCTCACAACATGTGATCAATGTTTTGTAAGAATAACTATTTTTTTACATGTTCTTCCCAACTTATAGAGAAATAGTGGACACATCTGATTATGGAGTCCACATGTTGATTACTCTCGAGTTTGGTTGAGTCCTCTTTGATGAAATAAGGCATAAATACAACTTTTTTGAAATTGAAATAGATCCATTAATGGGAGGGATACATCATTTAGATGCGACCACCCATCTAGAAATTCATCCAATATCCCTCACAAATATGATAGACAATGTTTATATTTCTTCTCAATATTCCTCAACACATTTAATAAAAGTAGAGTTTCAATATTATTATTTGTGATATTATCAAATATATTACTGTTCTGGTAATTTATGATTATAATAAAACCACTGCATTAAATTTAACTGTGTTACAATTGAGGTGAGAATTAGTTTTAGAATTTATAAAACATACATACTCTAGTGTAGATCGAACTACTGACAAATGAATGACATAATCTTCTATAATGTGTGTAGAATTAGCATAAGAGTAATGGTCTACCATAATTCCCAAAGTAACTACACAAAATATTATTAATATTGAATATTACATGGTTATATTATTAAATAATACTTATAAATATTTTATTAGAAAAAATATATATTGCATCACATCGTTGAGCCAATAAAATTTTATTATATCAATTTAAACATAACATTTATAGAGAAAATAAATATATTTAAATTTATAATATTATAACTACTAGTTACTAAATCCTCTTGAATGAAATCAATTAGAAAAAAACTATAGAAATGAAAAAGTATATTGGTAAAAAATATTCATTTTGTAAATTAAAAAATATATACCTAAAATATATGATTGAATATAATTATGATTGAATGAAATTTTATTTATTTGTAGATAGTAAAAAACATATATGACCATTACAATTCTATATGATGAAATAATAATTTGGTTGATAGAATAATAATCTAGATATTTAAAATGTAAAATTATAGTTAGAAATTGTTAACTTATAGTTATAATAGTTTTTTTAACTTGGAATGTGTAAAATAATTTTACATTATCTGATAAATTAGTCTCATGACATATTTATATCATGGTAAAGTTAAATTAATTTATATCTAATGAAAAAATTAATTCTTTTATTTTTATGAAACCTGAATGTTTTATATTTTTTATTATAAAAATATATTGATATAGATGATAATTTATTCTAATAAAATGTGTAATTTATCTAATATTTTCTTATAAAAGTCATAATATAATTTCATAGGAAAATATATGATTATTCAAAGGGTTGAAAAATGTATTATAATATTAATTTTTTTATTTTTCGAATTAATAATCATTTTATTAAAAGAATTATCAAATTTATAATATTACATTTATTGAAGTATTTTTATTTTTTAAATATAAATTCCAAAAATGGACAGTAATATTTGTTTTCATTTTTATAAAATAGTTTATGTTTTTTTGAATAGTAATTTTTTTTTAAATATAGTAATTTTCATTATCAGAAGATTAAAAAATAGTGAAGGATAATGTATGTGGTCATTATCATAGATTTAGATGATCAATTTAAATCATATAGTCTCTAGAATCATCAATATTGTTAATTTGTATCAAATTGAATAAAAAAATGACTATTATCAAAAAAACAGAGCTATCATCCCCATATAAAAAACATCCCCAAAACACCCTTTCTCATCAAAACATACACGTGTAGAGAATTTTAATATATCATCCCAACACTCTCCTTATATCTCTTTATAAGTCCTTATATTCTCTTATCTCACCAATTACCATTCCATGTAACTTTCAATGGTGTGTTAATAGAAGACAAAAAAATGTAGATTAAAATATCACACAAAAAATAATGTTAACATTTCTAATCTACCGATAAAACACTTATATTATAAATATGTTTACTAAAATTTAAATTAGTATAAAAATATAATAATATTTTGTCTTTATTATAGAATATAAAACTTCTTTCCTCTTTTCAACATATTTTATATTGAAATTTGTTTTTATAAAATGGTTTGTCCACTACATATAAAAAGAAAATACATCATTATTCTCCACTATCTTATAGGTTGGACATAGAAATATTTTTATAGTTATACATCTTGATGATATATATATATATATAATGAATTATTTAATGTTATGGATTGTTTGAAAAAGATAATTAATTAGAAAAAATTTCTCGATGATGGTTTATAAAACCAAACAAATATCATAACTATATAGAAATAATATATTTACTAAATGAATAATACTTATATAAAAACATATAAAGCAAATTGAGACAATTTTATTTTATACACGTATCATTCACTAACACATTTTCTACTTTAGTCTCATTTGATAAGGAAATGAATCATTAACCACATGTGATTTGATAATGTAACTATAATATTAACTCACTCAAAATAATATAATTAGTCTTTATAACTCATCTAAATTATGTAATCTGAAGATAATATATCTAATTTAAATCAAATATAGATAGAATATTTATGAATTAATTTATCAGTTAATATTACTCAAATATTTGGGAATTTAATTGAAAGTGGAAAATGACTCTAGAACCAATGTTAGGAGATCTATAATAACAACACTATTTTATTTGGTTATGATTTCCCTATTTTTAACTAACATAAAATATAAATATAATATTATTTAATTCATACAAACTCGTTATACATGTCCGATAAGTATATACATAGTTTATTTCACCTTTACATGATGGTGATATACATGTCATAGTGGATCCACTAATGTATTCATTCATTATGAAATCATAATAAAATAGAACATCATTATTTATTACCCATATCATAAAAACATTCAAATATTATTGTAATCAATAATTTCTTTCTCAAATTGATAATTTAATAATGGAAATCCCTTTGTATTTCAGTTTTTAGTTTATGGAGATGAAAATTATTTTTCCTGTCACTAAGGATTATTTCCTATTTATTCGGAAACCCTATATAAATGGTACTCTTATTTAGTGAAAAATCCACTATTCTTAATAAGATCACATCTATTGAAATATAATTTTCATGACAAAATCTATATTTTCACCTATGAATGTAACTGAGTTTTTCAGTAACTTCAATCATGGAAACAATTTTGAGACTACATCTAGTTATGCTATAAACCATCATTTTTCACTAAAAATTCATATATAATAGACTAGAATGATTATGGCTTATGTATTAATTCTATTTTTGAAAAACATTGTTCATCTTATGTTTGTTTAACTTGGAGAACTCTAAAATTAACAACAAAAATTTTAATTCGTTAGCAGTGAATGTCTCTAGATTGATGAATTGAAAAAAATCAATAAAAACACATATTCAACTTTGTGATGTTGTATTAGAATTAAATCATGACATATTGTTATTTCATGTTTATGATGGTTCAAAATTTATATATTTTTGTGATATTATGATTCTATTATCATTGTGTCATGATTACATATAAAAACTATTGAGCCATGTATTTTACAACATATTATTATTTATTTGGACTTAAATGCTATGATTTTTATCATTCATATTCCCATACTGAGAGGTTTAGCAACAACCCTTAAGTTATGTAGTCAAAATGTTAGTTATATGTTATTGGGTGATCGATGTGATAAATGTTATAATAATAGATATTAAAATAAATATTTTATATTTTTTCACATTTAGTTTTTATGAACCTAGAGATTAGAAGAAAATATGACTCTCAATAATTGTTTTTAATTTGTTAAATATTGATTATGATAATAATTTAATAATATGTGTGAAAGTCCAAGGATTATATTGATTCTATAAGAAAAATATGCATTTATTATTGTGAATTATTTCATGAATAATTTATAAAAACTAATATGCATTGTTCTTTTTAATGGAATGTATTCTTGTTTTTTTTGTGAAAAAAATTGTTTTATTCCCTGGTAATGATATCCCTAATTAATAAGGATTTATTTTTAGATAAAATATAATGGGACAAAAATAAATATAATGAGTATTATAATTTAAAGTATCACTAGTTTAATGTTAAGAATGAAGATATTATAATGAATTCATTTCTAACATGGTATGGACATTATGAGGTTATACTGATTTCCTTTGGACTTAATAATTATATTAGAATCATAAATAATACGGTCCACAGAATCATTAAGAGGTACCTTGAAAAAAACCCTTTATATATAATATCTTTATATACTACAAAATAAAATAGTATATTCTAGAAAATTCAAATTTCATTTGAATGAATTCATTAGTTGATACACTATCTACACAGTATTTTGAATCCTCATTTTTTATGGTGGATATATCCTTCCCAGAGAATGTATACAAAAAAATTGAATATGTTGATCCATTAAAGTCAAATGGAACCATGTAATTGACTATATGGTCTTTAAGTTTTTAGATATAAGGCCTCCTTAGACAAAAAATTTATTACTAATATTTTTTTGCAAACTTCCCTTATTTGTCATACTCTCTCAATAATTTTTCTCAGAGGGGAGTAAATTTTTTCTACCCAAATGAATGTGATGGAATATTTAATGATAAAAAATTTAAGTTGTTAAATTGAAAATATCTCATGCACCTTTAATTTGAGAAACTCTTTTAATATATTGTGATTCATTAAAAAGGTTATCGGTATATGTATTGAAGAAAACATACCATGTCATAGTGTATGCTATAAGTAAGTTGAATGCTCGTAAGAATAAGAATCAAAAGAATGATTTAGAGTTGGTTGTGGTGTTCATCACATTTATCTGATCCTTGAATTATATATCTGGTGTCAAATATGAAGATATATGGAGTATATGAGACTCAAATATATAATCACACAAACAATGCCTAATATGTGGTGGTATAGATGGGTAGGGTTTATCATCAATTATGAATAATTATATAAATCTATAAAAATAGTGACAAAACACTTTAACATATGTTATTAAATGTTTTTAACAAAAATTAGTTAATTATAAGACATACATACTTATTCCTAGTGTCTTTGTAAAACATGGTATGTAATTCATCAATGTGGGAAAAATAGAATATATTTACTTTATTGTCTATATTGAGGTAACTATTTCATTTTTTTCTCCTAAAAAACTGTGGGATATAATGTGTAATATATATACTAATTTTGTGGGATATAACATTACAATTTTAATAAACATGATAATGAAGCATAACATATCAATCAAAAGTTAAACTCAATACAATAAAGTAGAAGGCTCGGTAGTAGTCTCATGTAAGGATAACATAAGATATTTTTTATCATTGGATATTGGTTGCGCTGTAAATGTGTAAAGAACATATAACATTTCATAAACATGATCCAAGGATAACATCATAGAAAATATAAAATGGTGGTTACATTCCCATAATGGATTATGTTAACACTATAATCCTATTCAAGATATGTCTTTAGACTAAATCTTTACCTAATTTAGTAGAGTGATATCTAGGTGAAATCATCATTACATGTTCATGATTACATTCTCTACAAAAATGGAAATCAATAATCATTAGTATAAATAAAAACTACTAATGAAACAAAAGTGGGATTAATAAATCTCTATATAACGCCTCTTCATACTAAAGTTTGGACATTTTATTCTATACTTTCTGCAAGTGAAAATGAATCAATATTTACCATGCCTTTATAACCATAAAGATAAATTGGATGGAATGAATTATAATACATAAAATAAGAAAATGTATATTTTAAACACAAAACTTTTTTAAATATAGATTATAAATAAAATTAAAAATATTTTTCATGAAAAATAAATATTCAGTGAAAAGATGTATTTTCTCTAAAAGACACTTTTGTTATGATTTATGGATAACAATTGACATTAATTTAGACAACAGTTATCAAATATATATATAAAAATAAACCCCAATTATAAAATGGATTATAAAAATTATGTTAGGGATATTTTGTAGTATTTTTTTTTAAAAATATAATTTTTTATTGAATATTGAGAAATACTAAACTTAAATTTAAAAATCTATATTTGTTTAGATAATTTATGGTTTTATCATAAAATTTGAAATACATTTAAATTAAATTATATAATAATTTATAATTAATAAAAAATTAGGTTATTGCTATATTTGTAGTATTTATGTATCACATTAAAACACTATAATCATTTTCACATTTTCTATTTGAAAACACTATTCATCATCACATTTTTTGGATTATTTTTAATATAAATTTCTCACTTTTGTGAATGTAATTTGGAAGTGTGGATTACATATTTTGAAAAAAAATTCATTTTATATAACATTTTTATTTATTCATTAACCAAAATTAATAGTGAAACCAATTAAAATTATTTTCCACTATTAAGTAAAAATACGATAATTAGGGTTAAACTAAGAATATATGGGTTAAAAGTGACATACAAACATGAAAAAATGTTATTTTATGGACATATATCCGCATTAATATTATATATATATAATCTAGTTTAATTTATATAAATTTTCAAAGTGAAAATTTTATCATTATTTACTCAATTGGGAATCATCCAACTAATTTCCTATAGGGTTCCCTTTACTGGCATATAAATGGGGACTCACTCCCCTCTCTTATTCACAACATCCAATCTCCTTTCATCGACCAAAATATAAAATGTTGCCTCCCAAGCATCCATACTCACAAAATAGAACTTCTAATCCTCCCAATAGAATATCATTATGTTTCATAAGAGGATATTCAATGATGGTTTCTCTTAGTAATGGTAATATTCATGAGAAATATCTTTCATTATCTATATTACTTTTATAAGATCATTTTCTTCATAACACATAAAATATAATAAAACTAGTGCCTTAAATATTTTGAGAGTTAATATGTTTATGGATTAATAATTATCCATTCCCACTAGCTACAACTGGGAAATGAAATCATAAATTTTGAGTACGGTGGACTACCACCACGTGAACTGGTGTAGTTCCTTTTCCATTGCCACCATTCAGGGATTGTTATATGTATGTATTTAAAAATTTATATATTTTTTATATTATAGTAATTGATGAATTTTAATATCACATATACCCTTTTACATTCCATAAAATTGAATACATGAAAATATCGCTTGTATATATGGCGGAATACCTCCTCACAAAGGGATGTCAACAAAATTCACATAAAATTTAAATGGAATATAAAAAATATAATATTAATAAATATATTTTATATAAATGATATTATATTTATGACCTAAATTTGTTATACTAACATTTCCCTTATTATTCATCCCATTACTGAAGTGATGTTTTACATCATGCATTTTTATGTCCCAACATCTCCATGAGGCTATGCAATTCATTTTTTCTTACTATCCCTTAAAATTAATTGTAATAATGTATCCACTAAGTATGTATGATTTTTATAACATTATTATAATTATATGTTTATGGTAATTATATCACATTTTATATTACCCAAACATTTATTATAAAAAACACATCAGAAAACAAGGTAACTAAAACATGAAACAATAAAAATAATGAAACATTATTAAAAAACAATTTTAAAATATTTTAAGAATATCATATATGATATTATAAATATTAATATAGTTATAAAATAAATTAATAACGTGATTAAATCCAGTATACATTAGTTTTTATAATGATAAAAAAATGTAACTTTGAGGTAATGGAGTTCATCTCAAATTTCATTCAGTGATCTATATTGAAATGTAATTTAAATAATTTTATTTTTAGTGTTTATATAATGACCCATATACATGTAATATCATCATTTAGAGATACTTAATGGTATTTTAAGTTTTATTTTAATTTATTTCATCAAATGAGGTCTGTTATGAAATTTACCAATCAAAAAATTTAATTCTACAGTCTCTCTTTCATTTTTGATTGTTATCATTCTCTAGAAACAATATCATTCTTGTTATTATTTTTATTTTGTTATTAAATTTATATAAATTTTAAATAATCTTCCATGATATAAAATTTTATTCCCAAAAACATATATGTTATTTAAAAATGGTGTTAACATTTAATCTTATTTGATTAATAAGAGAAATATTGACAAATGAGTACCCTTTACCCAATATAGAAATTTGATGATGAAGAAATGTTTTCATAAATATAATCAATTATTTAATATGTAAGGAATTAATTGAACATTAATATATGAATACTTCCATCTTATATATATATCTCTCTTAGTTTCATCGACAGATATCCTAAGACAAATCAATTGTCCAAATCAGATGTATATTTCCCTAGTAATTTTAAACATAATAATGGATAGATCTTGATGTTAGAGGTATAACTTTCATGAGACATGAAATCTGGTAATTAATAATTTATTTCACTGAGAATAATTCTATAATAGTTATTAATAGTATTTTATCTATCATATAATCCCATGATGTATTTCATTCATAGTTAATTATTACATGGAATCCTTTTTAAATTTATAATCATTCCATATTGATTATTAAATAGCATATCATGGAAGTAATTTTATATAAATAAAACATGTGTTTAATTAATTACCATCAATTTTTTTCTTTTTTATTTATGATATCCGGCACTGTACTGTACCGTTATTGAAAACTTTATATTACCATTATTTTTTTCCATTTTTCTTGATATGAAGAAAAACAATTTCAATGAGTTTTAAAGGATAAAATTAATTAATTTTTCTTATGTATTATGTTTTAATTTATATTAAAAATGTTAAATGAGTAACATGTATGTATATAGATTAACAATACTACAAAAGTTTTTGTTCTTTTGGATTGTTATTCCTGATATCTTATAAAAAATTAATAAATAAGTCACCGACTTGATGATACTGGGGTCATGTTTTGTACTATCTA
Organism: Viscum album; assembly: GCA_963277665.1. NCBI lineage: Eukaryota > Viridiplantae > Streptophyta > Magnoliopsida > Santalales > Viscaceae > Viscum > Viscum album. Next base: position 294,722,151 of record OY728137.1, on the reverse strand, counting down.
TATTATTGATTTTTTAATAAAATGCTTGGGAACTATAATTAAGAAAATATATATTTTGTGAAATATTACTATGATGGACTTTGAGGATAACTATTGATGAAGATCCTCTATTTTGTGTATGTATGAGATTATGGAGGTTTTCTTACAAATACATCACTTTCCAAATAATACATGTTAAAGTAGTTATGAAATAGAGGTACCGAATGGTAATAACTCAGAAAAGTCACTATTGGAAAAAGTTCTATTTGCGACGGGGTACCGTCTCATATGGCCTATTGTGGAAAAGGGTGACGCCAATATTACCTTTTAGAAAAAACTTTCACAAAATCATTATTTGTGATGGGTAGTGGTATCGTCGCAAATATCTTTGGCATGTTTTTCATGAAAACATTATTATGATTGGTGGACAACCTGTAGAAATACTTTTCCTATTCTTCTAAAAAAACATTATGTAACAGACTGTTTCTATTTTTATTTGGGATGGGCCTGTCAAAATTAATGAGAAAACGTAAAAATAAAATAAAATAATATTAAGATAAATGAAAAAATATTAATAATATTTGTATAATAAAATTATTTATAAAAAAAAATAATTATATTATTAATATAATATTAATGTTAATGATATAATAATATTAATATTAGTAATATAATAAAAACCTTGGTATTGGAAAAAATATAGAAATATATTTATTAATAAAATAATAAATATAATAGAAAATTAAATATTCTATAAAAACTGTAATATTCTCAATAATATGAGAAACATGATATTTAAATATTAAATAGATAATATTATAATAAAAATTGCCTTCAAATGTTTCATTATAAAATTTAAATACATCCCTAAGGTGGAGGGATGTCTGGATGAGTTGGGCGAGCTAAAAAAGAAGGTGGATGGAACTCCACCGCTAAACTTTGAATCATACGTCGCCTGTACTCCATCTCCATCAACTATTACTAATACCAGCTTCAATGAATCATATACTGCATCACCTCCTACTATTGATGTTGTAGAAATACAAACTCTTCCTACAATATCTGCTGTCATGAATGTATCTCCACCTGCTCCCTATGTATAGTATCTAGATGCTCAATATGATCTCGCAACTGCTCATACTAATGCACATTAGATGAAGTTAACTCTCCATTATATCCTTTCTATGTGGACACCGACATCGCAGAGGTTCCATAGAAACTCCCACGAGTTTATCGAGAGTCGATACCAACTACTCAGCCTTTCTCGAAGGTGTATTGGGTCTCCTGCATCCTTGCTGCCTCACTAAATCACGGGGCACTGGGCTAACCATTAGTCTCATCATGACTCTCACAGTGCGTATGAGATGTCACAAAATTATACGATTCCTTCAATAGCTATTTAGTATTAAAATAGTTAAAATAATATTTTTTGTTAAATTTAACAATTAAATTGAAATTATACTGACCCAAATCTAATGTTGGTGAGAAACACTAATATCTATAGTGGTTAAATCAATATACATCCTCTTATAAACATCACTCTGCATAATATCATGATTTTTGACTATCTATATGAATATAAAATAAAATCTTTAAATTAAAGATATATATAATATTTAAAAAAATGTTCATATCATATGTTCCCTATGCATATTGAATGTACGACTACCAGCATGATGTGTCACTTCTTATCTCCCTCAATTTTTTTGACCTATTGATTATGTATTTTGAAACAACCTAGTCAACTAAGTTGTACATAATCCATCATAAACTTGAGATGAAATATAATCGGGTCAGTGGATGGAACATGTCTCATCAATCTCTATCAATATTTCTTTCTCCATTTCTTTCTTTTTTTAAATTTTTAAAAAACACATTATAAGACATACACATTACTCCCTCACATTCCTTATATATATACTCACACATTCTCTCATCAATGCTTCTTTCAGTATAATCTTTTGTTTTTTTAGCAATATCATATGTACTGAAACCAATACCCTATAGTGAATTTAACTCATCAATCAATGGTTTCAAATAAACATCAGTATATTATTCAGACACCCTGTAATTAATAAGCTCAAAAATATTCATGGATCCTTAATCAACATCTATAATGGTAAATTTTATGAAGTTATAAATTCATGAAAACATGAATACTAATTACCATAAGAACCTAATGGATAGAAACCGTCAGTAGAGAGACCAAATCACATGTTTTAGGATTCTAAAGGAAATTATGAATGAACTGTCTCAAAATGTTTCCATGAATCATAGTAAGATAGATGATTTAATCCTTTACATGTAAAAATATTGTTTTTCTTCCATGACATCAATGAGTTTGTGTTTTACAACAAAAATAAATGCTTCAATATGGGTGTGAGAAGGAAATATCTCAATTTTTTTACAAAAATAAATCTATAATTTCATTCTTGAGCTACATTATACCTAGATTTTCCATATATAGGAAAACAATCCAATAACTAATTTTCAGCATAATATAAGATGCAGTCATTTGAACATCAATGAATCTTTTACTAACCAAGACCCATATTACAAATAGACCTCTATCAGTTATGAAAATTTACCATCAACACATTTCCTTTAGGTTGAAGTGTTATTAAAAAAATATCTAATCAGAACAAATATTTTACATTAAATTATCTAATTTAATTCCCAAAAATTTATCAACTGCTTAAAAAATTATTATCTTCCAACAAGGATACATAGAATCCTTATCATACCTCAACAACTCATATAAATGTGATGGTTTTAACTTAGGAGATAAATAAATATCATTCTGGGATTCAGTTTGTTGAAAAGACAGACCTACCACATTGTGTACGAAATTTTAAACTGTGCTGGATCCAAAACCAAATAATATTTACTGAAATTTCATTCACCATGTTGATACCAAAAATCATAATCTGATTAAAAACCTGAAAGGGAATTAATAACCTCTAACATTTTCAATTTTATCATACGTCCAGAGAGAATATTTTTTTAAGAATGTATTATTGTCCCTTATAATTGTTTTTGGTTTTGATGATAAAAATGAAAAAAATGCTTGAACACCCTCGGTATGTATGAGATTTACAACAGAATTGTTTGTATTCCTGTACTGACTTATCCAATCATGTTCATCTGATAATGAATATTTTCGACTTCATTGTTCCATATTTTTCATAAAAATATAAAACAATTTGTTATTTTGTATTATTAGATATAAGATAAACACTATAAAAAAACAAAACAAAATTATTAATTACAGTTATTTTCTACTATTTATTCTTAATTACCAGAAGAACAATTTCTAACGGATTAGCAACAACTCTTTTTCCAGATGAATCACCCCCTTTCAACGTTTTGACAATAAAATCACCAAGAAAAGTCTTATCCGACATACAAATATCCATTTTTATATGTATGTGGATGGAAAACAAGGAGGACTCAATGCACAACTCATCATGCTTATTCATACAAGAATTGATATCTGTACATCAGATCAAATATTTCTTATTTATTTCAGTCTGAGAAGATCCAAAGAGATGAATTTTTGAGAAAAAGTTCATCTTTTTTCGGACAAATCTCCTCCTTAAAAATTTCTCTGACTAAAATGAGTATGAAAAATCTTCCCTGATGTACATCAGGGAATATTTTTCATACGAATATTAGTGAAAAAATGATAATCGAAAGAGGGGCATCGATCAAAAATAATGTCGCCATTCCGCATGAAATAGTTATGGTTTATCACAATTTATTAGAATTAATTCCAATATATTTCTAATTAATCCAAATTTATTACTAAAAACCTAATTATTACTAATTATTCCCAATTATAACTTATTATTTTAAATTGTTAATAATTATTATTTTTTATAAACAATTAATCCTAATTATTACTAATTAATCATAATTATTACTAATTCATCCTAATTATTAAAAATTATTCCTAATTATAACTAATTAAACAAATTAATTTCTTAATAATCATAATTATTACTAATTAACCCTAATTATTCATAATAATTATTAATAATTGTTGCTAATTAATCTTAAGTATTCATAATTATTCCTATATAATCCTAATTAATCTTGATTTATTATATTTATTCCTAATTAATAATAATTATTCTTAATTTATACTATTTATTCAGAATTATTCATATTTTTGGCTAGTTAATCCTAATTATTTCTTATTAATCTTTATTATTCCTCATTAATCCTAATTATTCCATATTAATCCAAATTATTCATTATTAATCCAAATTATTCTTGATTAATGATAATTAATCTTGATTATTCCTAATTAATCATAATTAATCCTAATTAATCCTAATTAGTCCTAATTAATCTTTAGTAGTCATAATTGTTACAAATTAATCATAATTATTACTAAATAATCTTAACTATTACTAATTAATCACAATTATTACTAATTAATCCTAATTCTTACAAATTGTTCTTAATAATTAATGATTTAACCTTATTATTACTAATTAGTCATAATTATATCTAATTAATCCATATTATTACTAATTAATCCTAATTATTACTAATTAATCCTATTTATTTAAAATTAGTATTAATTATCTCTAAGTAGTCTTAATTATTCTAAATTATTCCTAATTATTCTTAACAATTCATAATTATTGCAAATTATTCATTATTATTACTAGTAATACATAATTAGTCCAAATTGTTTCTAATTATTCCAAATTATTCATTATTATACCTAATTAGTCCTAATCAATCTATATTATTCCTAATTATTTCTAATTATTTCTAATTAATCCAAATTAATCTCTATTATTCATAATTATTAATATTTATTCTTAATTACAACTAATTATTCCTAATTGTCACTAATTATTCCTAATTATTACGAATTATTCCTAAATATTACTAATTATTCCTAATTATTATTATATATTACTAATTATTACTGATTATACAAAAATTATTACTAATTATTCGTAATTGTTACCAATTATTCCTAATTATTACCAATTATTTATAATTATTACTAATTATTATTATTTTTTAATAATTATTTCAATTTTTTACTACTAATTACAAATAATTACTCATTATAAATATTTATTATTAATTATTCATGTTTATTACTAATTATTCCTATTTATAACTGTTTAGTCATATTTATTACTAATAAATCCTAATTATTATTAATTAATCCTAATTAATACTAATTAATCATAAATAATAATAATTAATAATAACTAATCCTAAATAATCTTAATTATTCCTAATTATTCTTTATTAATATTAACTAGTATTAATTAATCCTAATCATTACCAATTAATCATAATAATTACAATATAATAGTAATTTTTTAATTAATTTTAATTATTACTAATCAATCATAATTATTTCTAACTAATCGTAATTATTTTTAATTAATCCTAATTAATAATAATGAATGCTAATTATTACATTTTATTTCTAATTATTAAAATTTATTACTAATTATTACAATGTATTATTAAATATAACAATTAATTAAGAATTATTACAGTTTATTACTAATTGATACAATTTATTACCAATTATTACAATTTATTATTAATTACTAGAATATATTACTAAATTATACTAATGATTTATAATTATTACAAATTTTTTATATGTATTACAAATTATTTATATTTATTTCTAATTAACACTTACACATATTTATTCATAAATATTATTACTAAAAAACAGATATATAATTCTAATTTAATTTAATTGTATCTAATTATGAAAAATTATAAATAATTAAAAATAAAATAAATAAACCAAACAATAAAAAATAGATAAATACCTTGAAACTAACACTTTTGAAGAATAAAAGAGGCGGATTATGCTCCGATTTAAAAGATTAAACTGTGAATAAAATATGAAGAAAATATTTCGGAGGAAAGAGTGAGCAATGTTGACAGAGGAGTATAATGAGAGGAAAATGGATGGGGGTATATATAAGATGGTGTATTTGGGATAAGATTAATTGCGTTAGGTTTCCCGTTACAAATAGTGGCATTCACGGCGTGTCCCTTCAAAAATGGCCACTACCGACATAAATTACATTCGATCGATAAAAAGTTATTTGTTACGGGACATGTTTCCCATCAAAAATACTAAAAACCACCATCGTGCATTTGCGATGAGTATAGGGAACCCATCACAAATGTCCTTCCCATGGTTTGGAATGCATTTTGTGCAATCCTTTTTTTGACAGGTCCTCACACCCTAGTTGAAAATATCCCATCGAAAATGGCCATTTATTCTATAGTGTGTGAAATTTGGGATAGCCCGAATCATTACTTGGTTAACCAAAATAAGACTCACATAGAACCAAGATTGAGGCTTCTCTTGGATAATCTTAGAATAAATCACCTATACATTATAAACCATTTTTATTGATGTGAAAATTGCGATATAATAAAAGGAAACAAGTTTCTTCATCTAATATTAACAATGAATTTATATTAATATATTCTATGTTATAAAAGAAATTTGTATTTATATGATTGTATATAAACTCATATTTTTTTGATCTAATCCAATATGTTTCATTATTTAGAATGTGAACCCAGAAGGATGCGGGGTATAAATACTTGTTGAAAATGTAGTGTCTTTCTACAGATAATTCAAATACAACTAGTATTAAAATATAGAAAATATTTTTACACTAGAGACGCTATATTATGTTATGAATAAAAAAATTTCAATGATAATACAATATATTAAAATTCAATATTATCATACGTTGGATATATTTCTTTGATATAATCCCCCAACATTTGGTGGGACTACTAATTTTCTAGTACCCAAAAAAGCACTAAATCTTAGGAAAATTTAAATATAGAGACGGGATGTGTTGAGAATATTTTTTTTCACTTGCAGTGTATTTTCTTCTAAGGTGATGTTGATCAATGGTGGTCATTGATCCATATTTCTAATGAGTAATAATGTATAGAACACATAAAAATGAGTTCTTTTAAGAATAATTTCAATGACTTATAGTCACCACTTGAGAAACAGACATAGATGAATTGAATATTTCATAGATTAAAAAAGGAATAAGATTATGTTTTCGAGTATGGAGATACCATTAAAAGGTAATGTTGGTATGATACATATTACATAAGTAAGAGGAAGAGAATGTTTGACCATTTTATTTAGGTTCTAAAACCAATTCTTTAATGTGTTTTAGTCTCTCAAAAAATTTAATCATATAATGAAATTATTTTATGTACAACCAATACATTGAAATAATTATCCATTTGTTATATATTTTATTAGGGGAAGGATAAAAATAGTACAAAATATAATGATAGATTATGATTATAATGGAATGCATAATTTTCCATCATGAGATCATTGTGGAATGAATTACCCAGGTACATTCATGAAGAGAATGAGAGATTTCTAATTTTTTTGAGATAATGTACGACATTGATTTGATTTAATAGTGATGAATCAAATTTATAAACTGTGATACGACCACTTTAATGATATGGGGAGCTATTCTATTTAATTACCCAATTTTCAATAGAATATACCTCATCAGAAGAAAATGTGTCAAGGTAAGAAATATTAATCTAATAATTCCAATGTGGAAAGATTAATTTTATTGTGTATTTGGATACATAAAATATATTGTAAAAACGTTTTATTGATCATATAATTATTATAAGAATAATTACATTTATAAGGATTCTACAACTCAATAATTTAATAATGTATTTTAATTCATCTATTGAGTGGTATACATAAAAGTGATTCAATGGGAAGTTGAACATTTTTTTAAAACACGTTATTGTTGTAAGATAATCCTTATTATGAATTTTTTTGAGATAATGATTACAGTGATATGTTTCTTGGATTTTACTGGTAAAAATGAAATTAGATAGTGATTCTATGTTATTTGTTATATTTATCAAAGTTTACTACATGGTTTGGCCCATAGAATATATTTGAAAACATGAGATTTCAATTTTTGAAGGATTCATGTTTTCATTATTGTTTTATAGTGATCATGCGATATAATGACCCTACTCTTTATTTAAAATATAGACATGATTTATTACATAAACTTTCACATAATACATCTCAGAAGATCGAGAGGACTAGTGTTTTTTGGGATTATGAACATTACACAACAACATAAAACCTGAAATAAACATTTTTATTGAAAACATCATTTACATAAAAACCACATTCCTTCATACATAATGTAATTAACTACCCTGATTTCTCAATGTTGGTACATTAGCTTTTCTACCTTGGCATAATCAAAAGAAAATTAAAAAATGAATGACAAATCAGTTTAGTAGCCTTGGAAATACTAGATACAAACATAAGTTTTACATTACAAAGTGAAATAAAATACTACATACATTACCATTTTAAATCTCTCATATACCATAGTCTATCCATTCAGGTCAATTATAATATACATATTCACAACTTAGGTAAAAATGAAACAAAAGAAAGGGGTGTGCTCATATGCACAGAAAGGATAAATAATATAGAGGATGTTATCATAAATAAGCATAAACTTTTAAAGAGTGGTATAAAACATAAACCCAAGAATTTTAAACATAATATTACACACAATATGGTAATAATAAATCAAATAATTTTATTTAATCATTCACATGGATATTCTTATAGTTGAGTAATCAGATGAAATATCAATAACTAATCTCATAATAAAGAAATACATAATAACAAACATAATAACCATACCATCAAGTCCTCATACCCAGAACATTACTATATCTTCAAGGCATTATACCAAGACACTTTTTTGTATCTTGTTACCTACCAATTCATTGAGGCTCTATAGTTAAACTCGCTCATCACTTACTAAGTCCAATGCATTATTATTATGTAAAGGGTGAAAGAAAACATAAACATTCATATTATAAATATCATATGATATATTAATATTTTAATCATAAACCATGAATGGTATACACATAGTACACCCATAGTATAATATATTATACACCCATTAATACAATATGGAATAATTTACCTTAATAATTAATCCTAAAATAACCATATAATCAATCAATGGATTTTTACATAGATGAAAATAATTTAATGAATTTTGTAATACACTTTGAGAGAGATATCACTTGTTTACTTTGAAATACTTTAAAAGTCGTCAAATTATAAAATAAAACATTTCTTTAGAAAATAAAATTTTATTCTTGTAAAAGAATCTTCAAAATTTTAGGGTGTTATAAAGACATAACATAGCCGCTCAAACCATATAATATAAAAAACATTTTTCCCTTAATTTTTCAAAAAGGTCATTAAATACTTTATTTGGAAAACCATTCAATGATTCCTTTAAAAAAAATTTATAAAGCGTCAAACATGGGTAAAAATGAATTTAAATAATTGTAAAAAATTATATTTAAATATGTTTTAAGAGACATGGACATGGATGATTATGATGCCATATTAGATTCTTACATATAAAAAATCTTAGATAATAATGAGATTGTGAAATTAAACCTTACCATATACATCCCTTTAGTTTATGGTGATTTAGTCCCTTGTATAATAGATAATACATGACATTAAATTATACCAAGACCATATTCATGTTTATGATGTCTTATATTATCATCTTATGTCATTTTGGTAAAAATATTTCACAATTAGTGTTGTTTCGTGTGTTATCTACTTCGTTTCCCCATTATTATTTTGTCATGTAGTTTATGATTGTTATAAATAGGATATATTTAATTCATATCCAAAATGAATATAATTTTTAATTATTTTTTTTACTCATCATATAAATTTTATCATCATCATTTAATGGTTAATGTAGAGAATGGATCTATTCACGATGTGGAGATGGGAGACTATACGAATGAACGAGCGACGGTAATATTCACTTAATGGCTAAATGGTATGGAATTGGATGATAAATTAATTATAAAAAATCATTATCATGTTATATTAATTACTTATACACATTATACTCATCATTATTCCCATCCAAATAATGTATTGTTGAATATTAAATTACACCTCGACGTGGAGACGATACGTGATACGTTTTCCCACATGGTGATATTGTTATTAATATGATGTATAAAATGAGTAATATGGTTCTATCATGGTAATAAAAAACAATTAAATATATGTATTGAATTTTATTTATTATTATAATGTGGAAAAATCATCGAAAATTGTAGTAGAAGAGGAAAAGAACATTGAAAGAGATATTAAATCTATTACTACTTTTCAAGAGTCTCATTTTGGTTTTCACCAAAGGACTCCATGGGATGGATCTATTCCCAATGTGTGGCCTATATGATAAATTTAGGGAATTTTGTAGATGAATTCCGCAATGTTTTTCCAGGAAAAGTGTATTTGTGGTGTGAATTAAAGAGAATGAGAAGTTCCCTTTTATAAGAGAGGTGAGGGGATCTTCTGGAATATCATAAAATATAAAAATATTATATAAATATTTTGAGTATCAAATAGATCTAATGTAATTTATTTCGTTGTTAGGATGAATATGGGTCTAAATTGTATCATAAAACCATATTTAGGCAAGTTTAGGTCACGAAATTAACCATATATTTTGGGTTTAACACATAGTTAAATCGTTTAACTCTTACCATGTCTGCTTGTATTTTTCAAATATACTGTTAATATAGTTACTATAAAATGACAAAAAAACCCCAATTTGATTATTTACATCACATTTATCAACATCATAGTTAGTTTTTCTAACCTTATATTTTTTTTAGTTTTTTATCATTTAATTAAATAATATTTGTTTTAATGTATCATTTATGTCAATTTTCATACTAATCAAAATTTTAATTTTTAAAAATATCAAACCAACATGATAACTTCAAACCAATAATTATAATATTTCACTAACAAGTTTTTATTTACCATAAGATTAGTTTATGTCATTAATTAAGAAAAATTATATTTATATTAATATTTTAAATATCACTTCATTGATTCTTCCATTAATATGTCAATTAATGAATCACCGTTGTGTCACAATTTAATTTAAATATTTATTTACTAAAATTATAAAATACCATTTTATATATAATCATTTTATATTTTTAATGACTATTTATATTCTAATTTATTTTATTTATAACCCTATATTATAAATGGTTTAGTTAATAAATTTGAGTTTGACTTTTTTTACTCTTCTTTAAATAAAATATAATAAATTTCTTAATATTACATAACTGGCTTAAATCATACTTTTAACTTAAGGATGATTTCATTTTAAACAAACTTATCCAGTGAAATTAGGACATGTTTTATGTTAATATTATAATAATACAATACTAAACATACATTTAATTATCCTATTTAACTTTAATCGCGGTAAATTAAATAAAAAGTCACTTTTTCAAAAATATTATTCAGTTCATGTTGGAAAAAAAAATTTGTACTAATTAAAACCATGTATGTCTATTTGTCGAAATTTAAATTACATATGTTGTAAAATTACGTTTAATGAAAATCTCATAGATATGGTTAGAAGACGAGAATAAGAGATGTTCAAAAGTTTAATAAAAAAATTTATCGATTTCAATTTTAAAAGTTATTCCGATGAACTACATTGAGATGATATATGTATAATGTATCAACTGTGTAACGAACCTGTTCGGGTCACCATCTTACCCGGTGCCCGACCCGGTCTGCGACATGGCCCAAAGGGCGTTACCGATCCCCAAAGGCTGGAACAAGTTCCAAGGTATCAAACATTACATGGGAATGACTTATCCAAAATAAAAGATTGAAAGAAAACTAACAAGATAATCAAAATAAAACTGGAAACATGCAACCAAACCCTCCTTTAAACTATAACTATATTAAGAGTTTACAGTTAAACTAAAACTGAAAGGGAACTACAACAAAGGAAAAAAATGAAAAAACTCTAACTCAAGACTCCACACAACATGAGAAGTCATACCTCCAAGATACCCACACCAACCTGCATGAGGAGACCAACAAAAATATGAACCCCCATCATTGAGCACGATGTCAACAACCTGGAGACCACACGAAACATGGTCTACATACACTTGAAGGTGTATGCAGGGTGTGAGTGAAAATCCCAGTAGGACGACACCCAATAAAAAGGATCCACGTGTAAAAATTAAAAGAGAAATACATTTGCAGGCTAAATAAATGAAATGACACCAAAGACTGCACAATTTTAAAGAAATAGTTTCTATAAAGAAAACAATTTCGAAGAAAATAATTTTAATAATTAAACAAATACAACCTTTCATTTTTAAAAAACAAAACAAAACCTTTAAGAAACACCCAAAAGATACACCATATACCGATGGTTAGTGTATAGTAGTCTAGGAGCACCAAAAGTGGAAGAGGCCCTAACAGTACCATAAAATGGAATGGGACCCTAGAACATCGCATCTCGGTGAATAGTATAGGAAAGACAAAAAAAATAAGTTATCGTGTAGGAGCCACTAGTAGGGAAACACATCCATAACCTAGCTATCTTCAATCATCATCCACTGTTTAGTTAGTGTTGTAATCGTCAAACTAGCTAAGTGAAATCGGGCCGGAGCCACTTCCGAATCACTAGCACACTAGATCTAGTCCTCCAACCTAGTACCCAGGCTTCCCCTTTTTTTGCTCAAGATGTTCCAATTTCACATTTCATTTCAAACTCAAACAAATAAAAAAAACAGGGTATTACACAAACCCAATTCCACACAATCACACACAAAGAAAACCATTTGACAATATATGAATAGAAAAAGACTTTACCCAACTCAATTAAAACAATTTTTTCATTGAAAATAAGTTTTTATTAAAAAAATATTAAATTTTTATTGTTAATAATTTTATTAAATCATATTAATTTATTTGGAAAAAAATTCCTTAAAAAGAAACATAACACAACTTTAACACACAAAAACAACTCAACCCTCTTTCATGACCAAACACACCCAACGCCACATCAAGAACACAAATTGCACACATTGCACATTTTCACAAAACATACACAAACATTATAAAAAAACAGTAGAACAGAAACATTTTCACAAAACAACAAAAACTTTATAAAAACACTAGACCAAAAACATTTCACATTGCACATTTTCACAAAACAAACACAAAATTTATTAAACACTATGATATAGCTCAATAATGGTTTTCACATAAATGACCTACTCAACCAACACAACGCCTTCATTTATGACCAAACACAAACAACACTATGTCAAAAACAGAATTAACACCACATTAACTAGTGAGAATCTAACTGCACATACTATAAAACAATGAAAATTGACTAAAGATACTCTTTCAACTAATGAACACACCCACCCATACAACTTAATACCAAGAAAATATAACACATGGATGACTTCATGAAAACAAAGTCCGCACCCAAAATAACTAACCAATTAAAATTATAAACAATCAAAGCATGAAAATGAATTTATTAAATAATGTTTAAAACACGGAACAACCTACCTCGGTGTGGGTAAACACGAGAATTCTGTGTGAAATCATCAACGTATGTCAAACGCACCATGACAACCCAAATAAAACCTAATAAATAACGCATCAGACCAATTATACCAAAATTGAACCAAACTCAACCAGGATTAAACAACAAGTAATAAAAGAAAAACACACTTACAGAAGGGTTGTGGGAGGTTGGCCTGGGGTCAACAGAGGGTGCCGGAGTTGCGTGAGGTGGTGTGGGGTGGCTTTCCGGTGGCGCGAAGGGGTGTGGGGCAGCTAGCTGGTGGCACGAAGGGGTATGGGGCGGCTGGTGCGGGGCTGGCCGGACGTGGGGGGTTGCGGAGGCTGGACCAGAGAGAAAAAAAATGGTGTGACATAATGGGGAAGCTGACTTGGGGGAGGTTCGTGCAGTTCCGAGCAGGGAAAGGTGCGATGGGAAGGGTTCGCGCGACAGGGTGACAAGGAGATGGGGGGGCAGGGTCGGCGGATTGTCCGAGGTGGTTGGCGCGCAACGAGAGGCTGACGGAACAAGGAGGGCAGTGCCTCCATCTATGTAGGAGGGAGTTGCAGTAGCACCTACTGAGGAGAAGTTCGTCAAAGGTAGTGCAACGTGAATATAGGGAAATGAGGAAGTCCAGGTCGCGGCGCACAATAAAAAAACGAAGGAAAACCCTACCCAAAAAAAGAGTAAATAAATAAATAAATAAAACTAAAACTAAAGGGTAGAACAATTAAAAATATTAGTAAGAACAATAATAATTATAATAACAATAAAACTAAAACAATAATAATAATTTTAATTATATTATTAATAACTTAATTAAAACAGTAATAAAAAGAATAATAATAATAATAATAATATTATTATTATTATCATTATTATCATTAGAACTCGTAATTCATTTTATTCTTCCCATTTTATTTTGCGCTAACTATATTATTGATCTAATTAAATTTTATTTCATTATCAATTATTCTTTTTATTTAATTAGTTGCATTCCAAGAAGCCTTGAGGATAACTGATCGAGGCCACGTGGTGACCCAATCAAGGTCGCACATTTTTTACAGCGGCGCGCTGAACACCATAAAGGCCAAAAGGTGAGTTTATAAATAAGAATTCAAAAAATTAAGTCGGGTTTCACCCAGACTCCCCGAAACCAAAAAAATATCACAAAAAAAATAATGTAAAAGTAGTGGGTGTGGAAATTCTCCCCAAAATAAAGCTTTCCATCCCTGGAAAGCCACAATAAGAACCAAACCCCGAAGCAGAAAACCACACTCCTTTAAGGTTCAAAGAGGATCCCCACAAACATCAAGAAAAGAGAGGAAAAAGTATCGTGCTCAGAGAGAGTGACTCAAAAACAACTTCACGAAACTCGCAAAAGACTTTCTGATATGTGTCACTCACCCCGAAGAGTCAGAATGCCTCCAATTGACTGATCAAGGAAAGGAACTCTCGCACCCATGGAAACCAACTTCACAAACCGAAACATCTCAAGCACTATTAAATGACAACCACACTATTTAGATAGAATGAACAAACAAGTTAAAACCACGTCCATGGAACCCTCTTATCACTTATCACCAAGAAATATTTAGAAACAAAACCAAATGGTCAAAATGGGGAAACCCAAGGGGATCCCCACCCTTAAGAACCTACCTACGCCCAAGGAAAGACTTGAAGAATGAAACAGAGAGGTCCGAGCAAACTCCCCGCCATTAAAGAAAATTCCAGTACAGATTCATTCCATAGACATTCGTGCGAGACACAATCTGGGTCTCCACACCATTAAAACTAATTGGAGATATATAACTTTGAAAATTTCATGATGGTGACCAAACACCCCACCACAAGGGGCGGGGAGGGCGGGGCCCAACTTCTGGGGCGTCAAAACCACAACCTAAGAAAAACAAACATCTTCACATCCCTAAAATAGAACTATACCTACATTGAGACTGACTTACCCAACATATGCTATAAGGACCACTATGGAAATTTCATCTAGTATAATGTGACCCCATGACTCTAAGGAAATGATACAACCCCACCTCTGAATAGTCACGGAATCCTTAAGTGCCCAAATTGTTCGTTTGGAATGGAAGAACTACATGAAATTATTTAAACTGCTTTGACGTTCAAAACTGATGACAGAACAAATTCAGGGTCCCATACACTCTCTTGGTTCCTGACCACGTGCAAGCTTTACTCTAAGGCCTATGGTTGGAGCCCTGATGTTTGAAGCATATCCTGCCTCGTAGTCAAGTGTCGAAGACTCTTGAACAGAGAAACTCCTTTTGTGTCACGCACAACCACACTGAAACCGAGACAACAATAGTAAACACAACACATTACGACATCCAACTAATCATACATGGAACATTCACCAACACAAGAGCTGAAATGGTTCATGCGCATCACCCATTGTCACACTGAATGAGAACCCGAAACCACAAATCATCACAAGAACATGACTGTTGCGGTTGAGGGGAACATTATATGGTTAGGGACTTCAGACTGAGTCCTAAACAACATGTGATTCCTGCAATCGACCATAGCATCCTCATGTGACTGGGTTTTCCACACTCATGGCCTAACGTAGACCATTTTTTAAATGAAACCAACTAAGGTCCAAAGGTCATTTTTAAAATAGACCACACCAATAAATTTGGGTTGCTTCCCCCTTTTCCCCACTGGAGTCTCTTTTACCGCTTCCAAACAACCATTGACAATCAAAGGGACCTCACGCTGCAAGATGTCACCAAACATGACCCTTACAGATGATGAAAGTACTACAAAGCCCTTCAATACACTGCTCAACACTAAAAATTTCGAACCGCCTTCACCCTTCCCCATTGGGATTCCTTTAATCGCTTCTATGGGGAACCTTCAGACGCAACGATGTCAAACATAGTACCTGAAAAATAAGACAACTAAAAGAGACCAAAGTCCCCTTCAACTCCTCTCGCCTCTGTCATCCTGCTATGAGAGGATCCGCTTAACCGAAAAGGAAAAGGGGAAAACTTATCACTATCGATCAAAAGGGGGAGTCCTTATTTAAATAAACTGGAGGTTTGGACAATGACGAATTACCTATGGCTGCACTTCAATCGCATGTTAACGCTTACTGGGGGGAAAACACTAGTCAAGAAGGAAAATCATGGACCCAATCAAACTTGTCCAGTGGCCAAGACATACAGCAAGCGAACACTAAACGTGTAGGTGGAACCACTATAAGGGCTTCCCGAAAAACTTTTCCAAAGAAACCATTAACAACACGTTTGCACACTAACTCATGAATAAGAATTCAAACTCAAGACACAAATCATTCAGAAAGGAAACTCGGCTCAAAACTCCTCACATCCAACATCTCAAAAACACAAGGACACACCACGCAATCACATTTTACTAAAACACCAAATTATCATTTAACAAAACGTTTTGAAAATAAGAAAAGCTAGTGGGTTGCACAAACACCAATGGTGTCCCATGGGCCTTGCACATGCATGTTCCCGAGCCACATCTAAAACCACCTCAAATCCATCCTGGCACTCATCTGATTTTTCCATTAACCCTTTCTCTTTCCAAATACACTCATGCATGTGGTAGCCAGCGAGAACACCAAGGGTCAAAACCAAACCATTATAAATTTCAAAACCAAAACATCCAACCCACACTTTTCAAACCTCATACCTCATTTTCTTTTTAAAGTGCTTTATTTAAAAACATTTTCCAAAACATTTTCCAAGACCATATCATTTTTACTTAAAAACCAAATGTCCACAATTCCAAGACAAAGAAACTAGGAATGTTGGAAGGGAAAACTAGTGTCTGTGGGTGACTAGAAAATATGGTTGGCGGCCATACGCCAATCATGACACTGCCACGGAGGGTATTCTAGGACAATGTCCCTAGCTCCGCCTGGCTTGCCAGACCCTGCGAGCACACTGGGACCACTGAACCTACATTTTTTTCATTTACCCTAAATGAAATTAACCACACCGACCAAAGGTTTAGACAAAACTCAACTTTCTTTGGTAATTCAAGTCCCGCCACGAGGTGTGATGGCCAGACACCTTACTCATAGCCAAGACGTCGAGTCCTGAAAACCTTACCTCCAATCTACCGTGACTCTATCCCAAAATAAAATGACCAAAGAGAGAAAAGATTCTGCTCTAATACAATTTATTCATGAACCTGGACGGGTCTCTATCTGACCTGGTGCCCGACCCGACCCGTGACATGGCCCGAAGGGTGTTCCCGATCCCCACAGACTAGAACAAGTGACTGAGTATCAAACATTACATGGGAACAATTTACCTGACATAAAATATATAAAGATAATAAACAAGTTAAACAAACTAAAACTGGAAATAGGAAACCAACCATGCCTTTAATCTATAACCGGATTTAGAGTTTACAATTCTACTAAAACCCAAGGGGAACTTCAAAAAAGATAGAAAACTAAAAAACTCTAACTCAAGACTCCACACAACATGAGAAGTAATACCTTCAAGCTGACCACACCAACCTGCATGAGGAGACCGACAACAATACTAACCACCATCACTGATCACGATGTCAACAACCTGGAGACCATGAGAAACAAGGTCTACATACACCCGAAGGTGTATGCATGGTTTGGGAGAGAAACCCAGTAGGACGTCACCCAATAAAAAGGTTCCACGTGTAAACATTAAATGAAACATACATTTGCAGGCTATATATATTAAATGACACCAAATCTTTCACAATTTTAACGAAATAGTTTCAATAAAGAAAACAATTTCAAACAAAACAATTTTTATAATTAAAGAAAAACACCCTTGTATTTAAGAAAAAAACCCAAACCTCTAAGAAACACGCAAAAGCTACACCGTATGATGATAGTGAGTGTATAGTAGTCCAGGAGAAACAAAAGTGGGAGAGGCCCTAAAGGTACCAGAAAAAGGAATTTGACCCTAAAACATCGCCTCTCGGTGAACAGTATAAGAAACACAACAAAATATGTTCTCATGAATGAGCCACTAGATCTAGTCCGCCCACCTAGTACCCAGGCTTTCACTTTTTGTGCTAAAGATGTTCTTATTTCACATTTCAGGTCAAACTCAGACAAATAAAACAAACATGGTGTTACAAAAACCCAACGCCACACTTTCACACACACAGAAAACCATTTGACTAAGTATGAAAGAAAAAATACTTGACCCAACTCAATTAAAACAATTCTTTCATTGCTAATAATTTTTTATTAAAAACATATTAAATTTAAATCATTAGTAATTTTTTAAAATCATATTAAATTATTTGTAAACAAATTATTTAAAAATAAACATAACGTGGCTTTAAAACACACACAAAACTCAACCCTCTTTCATGATCGAACACACCCAACGCCACATCAAGAACACAAATTGCACACTTTGCACATTTTCAAAAAACAAACACAATATTTATAAAAAACACTAGAACACAAACATTGCACTTTTCACTTTTTCACAAAACAAACACAACTTTAGAAAAAAACTGGAAGACAAACATTTCACTTTGCACATTTTCACAAAACAAACACAAAATTTATTAAACACTAGGAGATAGCTCAACAATGGGTTTTCACAAAAACGCACTAGTCAACCAACACAACACCTTCATTTATGACCAAGCACAAACAACGCTATGTCGAAAACGCAATTAACACCACATTCACGAATGAAAAGCTAACTGAAAATACAATAAAACACTAACAATTGACTAAAGATATGTTTTAAACCAATGAATGCACCCACCCATATGACATAATACCATGTAAATCTAACACATGGAAGACTTCAATAAAACAAAATATGCCCCCAAAATAACTATCCAATGAAAATTATAAACTATCAAAGGAAGAAAATGAATTTATTAAATAATGGTTAAAATGCGGAACCGCCTACCTCGATGTAGGGAAACACGAGACTTCTGTGCAAAATCATTAGCGCACGTCAAACGCACCACGAAAACCCAAATAGAACCTAATAAATAATGTATCCGACCAATTATACCAAAATTGAACCAAACTCAATTCAAAACTCTTACCGCACTCAACCAGGACTAAAAAACAGGCAATCAATGAAAAACCCACTTACAGTTGGGGTGCGGGAGGTCGGTCGGGGGTCGACGGAGGATTCCAGAGTAGCTGGAGGAGGTGCAAGGAGGCAATTCGGTGGCACGAAGGGGTGCGGGGTAGCTATCCAGTGGGGTGAAGGGGTGAGGGCGGCCGGTGCTGGGCTGGCCGGACATGGGGGGTGGCGGTGGAAGGACCAGGGAGCAAAAGTGGTGCAACAGAAAGGGTATGCTGGCGAGGGGGAGGTTCGTGTAGTTTTGAGTGGGGTAAGGTGCGACGGGAAGGGTTCATGTGAGGGGGTGATAGGTTGATAGGGGGAAGGGTCGGCGGCAGGTCCAAGGAGGTTGGCGCGCAATGAGAGGCTGAGGGAACAAGGAGGGTTGTGCCTACAGCTAGGTATGAGGGAGTCGTCGCAGCACCTGCTGAGGAGAAGGCCGGAAAAGGCAGCACAGCATGAAGAGAGGGGAATGGGGAAGTCCAGGTAGTGGCGCACAACAAAGAAAAGAAGGGGAACCATACCCACAAAAAGAATAAATAAATAAATTAAATTAAACTAAAACTAAAAGGTAGAACAATTAATAATATTAGTAATAAAAATAATATTCATAATCAAAATAAAACTAAAACAATAATAATAATTCTAATAATATACTTAATAAAATAATTAAAACATTACTAAAAATAATAATAATAATAATCTCAGTCTTAATATTATTATTATCGTTATTATTATTAGAACTCATAATTCATTTTATTCTTCCCATTTTATTTTGCGCTAAATACCTTATTCATCTAATTAAAATTTATTTCATTATCAATAATTCTTTTTATTTAATTAGTTGCATGCCAAGAAGGCATGTGGAGAACCGAGCGAGGTCGCATGGTGACCCAAGCAAGGTCATGTGGTTTTGACAGCTGCGTGATGAATGTCGTAAAGGCCAAAAAGTGCGTTTCTAAATATGAATTCAAATGTTTAAGTCGGGTTTCACCCAGACTCCTCGATACCTTGAAAAAAATGACAAAATAATTAATCTAAAAGAGGTGGGTGTGACATATTGTGACATTAAAATATATTTGATGTAAAATAATTATTTAAATGAAACAGTTGGGTTTTAAAAACAATGCAGTATTTTTCATTATTTAATAAAACATAAACTTATCAGAAAATTGCAAAAATTCCACCATATAATTAATTTTATATTCTTAATTTAATGATGAAGTCTATTATAGGGAATAAAATTTATAATTTTCTTAATTTGGTTAATACTATTCAAATCTTCATTTTGAAATGGATTGTTTGAAAGGTCACGGTGCTCTCAAACGAGATATTGAGTGTTGCAAAGCTATTGAATTTTTTTAAAAGAATATATACCAATGAATGTTTGAGTCTTACATTCTTCCAACCTTAAATTAATTTCATCGTTAATATTTTCTAGAATATAACATCATAAAATGATTTAGGTTATTTTGCATCATATGTTCTTCTAGTAACCCGGTGACCTCATCCATTTTATGGGTTCTCTAAACTACCATTACCAAATGAGACATTTGATTTCATAACACTTGTTGTCTAGTATTAAAATTCTTCATAGAATCCTAACAATAAGGAAAATATGGTTCTGGTTCTTTTTCTTCATAGGTGAGTACATGTGTGGGGTATGGTATGTATTTCATTAACATTTATATGTGGAATAAATCATGAAATTTGGAGAGACATAGAGGCATTTTCAAATGGTATGTTACTACTCCAATTCATTCCATAATTTCAAAATATATTATATACATGGGACATAATTTAACCTTCTTACTCAATCATATAACACCCTTCCATATAGAAACCATCAAGAAAACATGATCTCCTAAATGAAATTACATATCCCACATTCAGTATTCAACATATCATTTTTCCTATTTTGAGATATTTTGATATAGGTCTGAATAGTTTTAACATTTTGTTTCGTTTCTTCAACATGGTCTGGGCCTATGTATTTTCTATCTCCAACATTATCCCAATAATTTTTTTGGCTTATATTTCCATATAACTCTTCATATGAATCTATTTGTATACATGAATGGAATCTATTATTATATGAAAATTCTACCATATGTTAGTTTTGATCCCACATACCTTGAAAGTCAAGAGAGGAAGACATCGACATTCCTTCTTAGTTATGAATAGTCCTTTCTGATTGTCTATTAGTTTGAGGGTGGTAGGTAGTGGACAAAGGAAGTTTAGAATCTAGGGTCTTCTAAATATATTTCAATAATTGTGGTGTAAATGGGGATCATGGAAAGAAAAATTGATAGAGGTACACCATGAAGCCTTATTACTTCACTAACATACAGTATTGCTAAACGATCATGTGCATAATAAATTTTAGAGGAAGAAAATGTTCTAATTTAGAAAGACGATCAATGATAACCCATATTGATTCATTTAATATGGGAGTATTTTGTAGCCCCATGAAATTTTTTTCATAATATAAACTCATTTACAAACCGGTATAGGAAAAGGTTTCATGACTCCCCTATGATGTTGTCTTCCATCCTTCACTTGTTGAAATACCAAACATATCGAAACATAATTTACAATCTTCCTCTTCATGTTGTACAAAAAAAATGTTCTTTCAAATCTCTGTACATATTAGTACCAAACACGTGAATAGTGAAATTGGAGCTATGAGCATCATCCAATAATTTCATTTTTAGCTCAGGTATAGTAGGAACACAAATACTTTTAACAATTATCAAAACAACATCTTCAAATATGAATTCAATCAGTCTCCCATCTTTCACAAAATTAATTTCATTTTGAATCTCTTCAACATCAGATTGAGGTCGTTTTATCCCTTCATGAAAAGATGTTTTTTCATCCATTTGAAGAAGTAGTGATGTTTTACATTCTAATATAACTCCCATATCTATTTTTACTACATCAATAAACACATGATCCATTTCAACTCCCATTTTGTTTAAAACTCCATGCTCTTTTCTACTGAAATCATATTTAAAATTATTTTCCATCATTGTGTGGTTGTCTATTGTGAAATCATAGTCCTTGAGTATCTCAAGCCATATCATTTGTCTCATGTTCAGTTTTTTCTATGAGAAAATTTATTTCAAACTATTATGATTAGTATATATCTCACAACATTCATCATAGAGATAGTGTCTCCGTATCTTTAATGAAAAGATTGCTACTTATAACTCCAGATCTTACGATGTGTATTTTTTTTATGAATTTTTAATTAAAAAGATGAATAATAAAAAACCCTATCATTTTTCATAAGGAAAAAACTGATTCCTTTCGTTGGTGAATTATTAATAATCAGAAATCCTTAATTCCTAGATGGGAGAGTCAATATATGATCATTAAATATTACTCTCTTAAATTCAACAAAACATTCTTCAAACATTTTTTTTCAAATATATCTAACCACATTACGTGTGAGATTTCTTAATGGGTTTTCCAATCAAGAAAATTTATCGATGAAACATAGATAGTCACCTGCAAAACCTTTAATACTATTTACCTCAGTTATAATCGTCAGTGCTTTCAAAGTCTTTTGGATTGGCCAACCACTACCCAAATATCCTCTCAACTTCCCTCCCATCATCCTAGAGGTCCTAATATGGTCAGAAATCCAACTTAAGGAGCCATTTTGATCAAATCAAAATGAATAACCTCAAGAAGATGTAATAATTTCACCACCCTCTTTCAAGTTCTTTTCTTCTTCCACTTCTTCTTTTTGTTATTTACATTCTAAAATAATTAATTCAGTATCACCTATATACTGTGAAGTTATTATAAATATGGTACACCAATCATCATTGTTCTATACATCCTTTTAATGACATGTCACCATATGTGCGTACGTAAGGATTACCATATCCATGTCATGGTATAATTGTTATTCAATAAATTATTATTTGGATGGGAATAATAATGATGTGTAATTCATGTAAATAATTAATATAACCTGATAATGATTCTGTATAAATGATAGAACGTCCAATTATATATTATTTTAATATCAAATGAGTGATATTGTCACTCATGCGTACGTACGGATTACCGTCTCCACGAACGCGATGAGATTCATTCCCCATAGTATCCATTCAAGACTAACTTTCATTTGATGATTAAAAATAATGTTTAGAGACATGATATAATTTTGGATGTGAATAATATACATCCCATCCATAAAGAATATGGCTCACATAACAAATAACATAAAGGAAAATGAATCTGTTAACACCCGAAACGACAATAATACTAAGATATTATTAACAAATCAATGTTAAAAAATTATATATGATATAATATTAATGTATATAATTATTTTATAATTCAATATAAATTATTTGACCATTATAAAATAGGTTAACCTAACCTCAACCAAGGAAAAATTACAAAGTAAGGTGTTTATTATCTCACTTTTAATTCCATGAGATTTCCATTGTTCACCACTTATTTATTTCATGTGGTGTGTGTACTTCCCATGATTGTAGTAATTGTGTAATATACTTTAATTTATGGATATTTACATAATCATTGTATGATACTTCTTTCATGGGTGTATGTACAGTATGTTACCAAATTGATAAGGGAATTTGAAATTTCAATTTCTACTCATTCGGCTTTACACATACTTCATTGATTATGTTACTCCAAGATTATGTGTGGAATAACTATTCATTTTCTTATGTCATAATTTCCACTCCACTTTCTGTGAATATACTTTTTATACACATAATCACTCCATTTATAAATTCTCTAGTCATAGATATATACTAGATAAGAGTAGTTATAACTCAATCTCCATTTGTTGATTTAAATATCCAATTCATTGGTGTTGTTTTTACAAGAATATGTTTGAATGTCCCTTGATTGATTTACCCTAAATATCCAACAATATTGAGTGTACTTATAGTTTTTCACACATAATTATGTTTTTGATTTATCCTTAACCTAAGGATACAGTCCTTATAATATATTTCATCTCAATTTACATTCTATTGATACTTCTTTGTTGTTATACACCAAATCACTTTTATATGGTGTATATATTATACATTGACATAGTATATCAGGAATCCCTTTATTCTCATGATATTAAGAAGTTTTGGATACCTCAATTATTTGTATTCATGTGTCTCTCTTTTAGTTAGTAACTATAAATAAAATATCATTTTAAATGTTTTAATGGTTTATTATTCTATATCTATCTCACTAATGAAATTGCTTTAAAAATCGTTATAAGGATTTATTTATATGGACATTAATGTTTTAAAATTAATATTACTTTTAAAAGTTTCAAATTGGTATGAGACACATTGATTTAAAAATATATTTTTAAATGTATTCTTGACAAATTGTGTGACATTTATATGATTTCAAGAAAAAAGGGAATATTTATATCTAATAGTTTTGATGATTATTTTCATCAATTTCAACATCCTTTATTATTCTAGATTGAGGTTAATCTAATAAAACAAAATCTTCAAAATTGTATCGAATGAGTTATGTTTGACTATGGATGTTCTATTTTTATACCATTCATTGTTTGTGGAAAAATTATTCACATTTAATATGCTAGTTTTAATAGGAATGTTTATGTTATGTTTAAACATGTTCATATGAGGAATGCATTGGAATTAGTAAGTGATGGGTGGATCCCGCTATAGCTCCTCGATGCATCGGTAGGTATCA
The DNA here is from genome assembly GCA_963277665.1 of Viscum album. Taxonomy (NCBI): domain Eukaryota; kingdom Viridiplantae; phylum Streptophyta; class Magnoliopsida; order Santalales; family Viscaceae; genus Viscum; species Viscum album. The sequence goes on along the minus strand of OY728137.1, from coordinate 294,696,839 downwards.
TTAGAAAAAATAGTGTCTTGGCACAAGGCCTGGACAAAAATAATATTTGTAGTATTGGCACAAGGCCTTGACTATGTTGTTATGATAGTATGGCATTATGCATTCCATCATTATGAAAGTGGTGATTAATATTGTATGTGATCATTTGACTAGTATAATATCCATGTGAATAAGTAAATGGAATTATTTTATTTTACCTTTTCTATATTATGATTAAGTTCAAGTTTAAATGGCTTTTGTTTTAGTCTTATACACTGCCTTAAATGATTATGTTTTTTTATGAAAGTTCCCGCTATAATGTTATCCTTACTTAGCATCTGAGCTCACCCCTTTCTATGTTTTATATTCCTAGGATGCAAAAAAGTATATTATGACGGACCTCTAGGGATAGTCTGTGGGATCTCATTTTAGTCTATGGAGACAATGTTGTTTTAGTTTTCTATTTTATGATGTAATGAAAACCTTATGAAATTATCTAGTACTTACAAGGCTACTAAACTAATCGGCCTTTAGAGACTTGATCTTTTATGATCATGCCAGTTATACGTAATAATGCACTGACTCCGGGATACTGGGGTTGGGGCGTTACAGTTGGTATCAAAGGAAGATTAGTACAAACCTGAGAAACTGGATTTAGATAAACTCTAATTAGAGAACATAGACCTAATATGGACTTTGAGTATTAGTATAGAAGAACTTTCAATAATATTAGAATTGAAAATATTTTTCCAGTTTTCTGAGAAATACATCCCTGTGTGGATACGACCAGGTAGAGACGACTCTGGAACAGATGTACCTGGGGTTAAAACCCAAAAACACCACTTTGAGCAAGACTCCAATGGGAACTGGTGTACGATAACGGGCCTTGCTGCAATCTTGGTTACGACACTCCCAGGGGATATGCTTAGGATAATTTACATTTTCATTACAAACCGATTTGAAGTATTTTAATATAATATGAGAATAAATGACCTTAGTTAATCCTAAGGTGTTTCAAATTTAGAATATGGTGTCATGATATTTTTTAAATGATTTTATTACTGCTATTAATAAATCAATGCGTTCTGGTTTTATTCAATGGCTAGATTCCAAGGAAGTCATAGTAACTTTGAGAATGATGTACATGGTGGGAACGGTGGTGGAAATGAGAAACAAAATGGAATGTTGATAGGCATCAAAGATACCGTGTTCATGCCAAATATGTTTTCCAAAAATATGATCAATAACATATATATTAACCAACTCCCGGACTCAAAAAATAAGAGAAACGAGATGAATGATAAGAGCTCAAGCAGTGTAGACCATGGAGAAAGGAATCCTCAATTTTTATCATGTAATAAATATGGAAGGAGACTCCCAATAAAGTGTCTCAATAGAAAAAAGAAATTCTTTATGTGTGGGAATGAAGGAAATAATGTGAAGAATTGCCGAGGAGAAATGAAGAGTACTATGGAAGAAAATAAAAATGGTCCCAAGAATCCATTTATAGTTATTTTCTGTTAATGTAGGGGACCTGGCCATTACATGAGTGAATTCCCTATTCTATCCGATATTTTCTTGGTCAAAGAAGAAGATATGTTGAAATAAATGGTTGGAGAAAATTTTAAATGTACTAGTACTCCTTGTTGATGGGATTACTTTGGAATAATTTTATCTTATATTTGTAACCCTACAGTTAGTCATGTGAAAATGATATTTGAGGATGACTTATCTTATCTCTTGTGGATATAGTTATAAATAACCATTTGTATTTATATGATCATGGGTATTTATTGAATTACAAGTTATTATATTTTGGGATGAAAATTCAAGGTATGAGAAAAAATTTGTGGTTAAATTATGTTATGGTTATTTTGAGGAATTTATTTCATTTTGGTAATGTTATAAAATATAGTTTTTTGAAAAATGAAAACACGTAGACCGTGTGAGAACTCATCGCGTTGGACAAAGTTGTGGGAATCGAACCCACAACCAAAGTGCGATTAGGATTTATTGCCTACCATTGGACTATATGAAGTCCCTGGTTTGTGTGACTAATTATTTTTAGTTAAAAGATTTTATTGGTCAATAATAATTTGATTTGGTATCTTATTTCTAATCAGATGAATACCCTTATTATAGGAAAATGATTCGGTGATTAAGTAATAACTGTGATTTGGGAAGATGTTCTCTTTGTTGGGAACACTATATGCCCAAATAAATTAGAATACATTTGGGTTTCATTTGAGGAGTAATGGTGGATTTTTATCTATGTTTTTACTGTGTATTTATAGTGATTTGTGTTATTTATGGAAATGATTAACCAATAATAGAGAATATGTGTTTAGGTTAATTACTTTTAATTATGAGACATTATGGGTAGTTGATGTCATTTGGAGATACAATTTAACGTGGAAGACTATATAAGAAAATTCTATTATGTTTTGGGATTCAATATTAGTTTGGATTTTATTTAAGGATTTTAAGGACAATTGTTTATTGAATGGTATTTATTTAACATTGGGGTATTGTTGGTTTAGTTTTAGAAATTAAGATTAGTGTTTCTTTCTCTATTGGAATATCCTTTTGGGGGATCATCAGATATTATACTAACCGTTTTGGTTTTGATTAATCTCTAAGTACAATGTATATATATAGTTTATCCTTTGTGGATCATGTGATTCTATAGAAGTTTATTCTACCTCTTCTAGTGTGACCATGTCTTTTTGAATAATCATCATTTAAAAATATAAGTTAGTGGTAGAAATTTTTTAAAGAATGAAACACTACTTAAAAAGTAAGTATATCTCTTTATGTTCTTAGTCAATCTCAAAAATGAATTCCTCATCTTTATGTAATGTAACTTAAAACAAAAAAAATAGTTTGTTTACTTTTCCTACTAGGAGACTAATGACCGCATTCCCCATCACATGTTTGTGTTTTCTTATTGTTAACTTTCTCCTAATAATGTTTTCTATCCCTCTCTATCAGAACTTGACACTTAGTTTATCATCCATATCCACGTTTTCTTACATTGAATCCATGTATGTGTTATCTTGGGTGACCTTTTTACTTCTCTTTCTTTCTTTTAAAGTGATAGTTTTATTGGGTATTTTTCCGATGTGAGAAACTCTATTATATTCCCAAGAACAATTTAAAAAAAAATCTTGGATGAAATTATTTGAAGGAGGGGCGAATGTAACACCCCACACATCCATGGTACACTTTCCTTTGAATAATACAATAGCGTGTGTTGTACGCAACTTCGATTTCTAACACACACCACAACCAATCAAACTAGCCATTATGAATAGTAATACCCGCTTTTCGAAATTTTATAAATTATATCTTTCAAAATGGAAATAATTTTTGGATTCGGAATATCAAAATTATCCTAAGTTGAATTTTTGGTATTTTTAGAAAACATTCAAATTTTGATGAATAGTGAAAAATACTAAACATTAATTAAAAAACACTTTTTAATCAAAATAATTTATAGTGATAAATTATACTATTGAAAGGTTTTAAAGTATGATTATAATATATTTTTACCATTTAATCCAATATTGGTAATTGTATGTAATTTCACATTTAAACTAGACATAAACAAGTGTCAATATTTTGATAGATATTATTTCTTATAAAAACATGCTCTTTGTTATGACGACATGAATTAATTTTAAAGGAATTGATGCCACTTATATGTTTTGAATTTATAGAAATAGATTCAAAATTTATAAATAGGAGGTCCAAATTATGTAAATATGTAACTTTTATATTTAGACATTTTGAATAATTACTTCGGTAAATATTTTATTTACCATGGTTAAAAGGTAAATCCGATAAATAAGGTTAAAAAAATAACATTATAATAATATTAAATTACCCTAAAATGTGTCCCAACCCTATGGGTTGATACATGTATGACCATGGGAATATTTGGGTCTATTTTTTGACCCAATGGAGCCACTTTTAATTGATAATGACACTTTATATTAATTAATTTAATGTAAATACAAAAATGACATAAACATATATCTTTTGGCAACACAATTTTTACATAGATATATATATATGTTATATTTTAGACTATAAATTTTCATCAGAAATATAAATAGATTTAATACATAATGGTATTTTAATTTTAATTTTTAGACATAGAATAATTAAATTTATTTATGACCCAATAATGATGCAGTATTTTCCTTATTAATGAAAGAATCAAATAAATGGTATTATTAATGTTAAAATAAATATAATTTTAATGTTTTGATGACATACACGAATTTTAATGGTTAATATGACATTATAGGAATTCTTAAATGAATTTGTTTGAATTAATAAAGTTGTAAAGACTTTAACCAAAATCAATTATTAAATAATGTCAAAATTGACATAAATGAGTTTTTAAAACAAATATTATATTATTAATTGATATTATATTCCTAAAAATATAAGTTTCGGCCAAAAAACTTATATAATAATAGTTGTATCATTAATGGACAACTTGGGGGGTCTCTTAGAAGTATATAGTAATTTTATTAACTATATAATATAAAAATACAAAGAGACATGGTAAATGTCAAACTATTTAACTAAAAGATAAATTAAATAGATAAAGTTAATATTGTGATCCAAACATGTCTAAAATATATTAGTTGAGTGGTTTTCGACCTATCCCCTCCTTAACATTTAAATAATTCACTTTTGATCTATTAGAAACCGAATATGAATTTATTATATAATAATATTTCTAGCTTTTCCTAAGGTGCCCCCCACCCCTCTTATAAAAGGGCACTCCCCTACTCACTAATTCACACATTCAAAGCCTTTTGGATCTTCCAAAACCTGCATAAATATCCTATAAACTTCCCTAAATTCATCTTATAGGCCTTCCTTTGGTCAGAAAGACAACATATGGTACCCTTTTGATCAAATCAAAAGGAAGAACACGAAGAAGAGGTAATAATTTCACCACCCTCTTTCAAGTTCTTCTCTTATTCCACTTCTTTTTGTTATTTCCATTCTAAAATAATAACTCCAGTATCACCTATATACTTTGAATTTATTATAAATATGTTACATCAATATTCATTATTCTATCCATCCTTTTAGTGACACATCACCATACCTGCGACATACGGATTACCGTGTCAACGTCGTGGTGTAATTGTTATTCAATAATTTATTATTTTGATGGGTATAATAATGATGTGTAATTCAAGTAAATAATAAATATATAATTTTAATGAATCTTTATATATGATATACCATCCAATTATATATTATTTTAATATCAAAATATTGATATTGTCGCTCGTTCATACGTACGGATTACCGTCTCCACAAACGCGATGAGATTCATTCCTCATCGTATCCATTCAAGAATAAATTTCAATTGATGATTATAAAAAATGTTTAAAGACATGATATCATTCTGGATATGAATAAGATACATCTCATCCATAACCAATATGGTTCACATAACAATGAATATAAAGGAAAATGAATCCGTTAACACCCGAAACGACAATAATACCAATATATTATTACAAAATCAATGTTAAAAAATCATATATGATGTCATATTAATGTATATAATTCTTTTTTAATTAAATAACAATTATTTCACCATTATATAGGAGGTTAACCTATCCTCAACCATGTAAAAGGTACAAAGTAAGGGGTTTCTTATCTCACATTTAATTCCGTGAGATTTCCATTGATCACCACATATTTATTGCATGTGGTGTGTGTACTTCCCATCATTGTATTAATTGTGTAATATTCTTTAATTTATGTATATTTAAATAATTATTGTATGATCCTTCTTTAATGGGTGTACGTTTCGTATGTATCCAAATCTATATGGGAATTTTAAATTTTAATTTCCTCTCATTCGGCTATACACATAATTCATTGATTATTTTACTCCAAGATTATGTGTGGAATCACTATTCATTTTCTTATGTCATAATTTACACTCTTCTTTATGTGGATATACTTTTGACACACATAATAAATACATTAATAAATTCTCAAGTCATCGATATGAACTTTATAAGAGTAATTTTAACTCAATCTCCATTTGTTGAGTTTAATATCTAATTTGTTAGTGTTCTTTTTACCAGAATATGTGTGAATGTCCTCTGATTGATTTAGCCTAAATATCCAATCATATTGAGTGTATTTATATTTGTCACATATAATTATGTTTTTGATTTATCCTTAACCTAAGAATACTGTCCTTATAAGAGATTTCATCTCAAATTACATTCCATTGAGACTTCTTTGTTGTTATACACCAAATCACTTTTATATGGTGAATATAATGTACTTTGACCTAATATATCATGAATCCCTTTATTCTCATGATTTAAATTTTTTTTACTACCTCAATTATTCATATTCATGTTTCTCTCTTTTTTTAGGAACGTTAAATAAAATATCATTTTAAATGTTTTAAAGATTTATTATTCTAAATCTATCTCATTAATGTCCATGTTTTAAAAATGGATTTAAGGATTTATTTATATGGACATTGAAGTTTTAAAATTAAAATTCCTTTTAAAAGTGTCAATTTGGTATGGGACAATTTGATTCAAAAATATATTTTTAAAAGGATTCTTGACAAATAACGTGACTTTTAAATGATTTCAACAAAAAGGGGGATATTTCTCTCTAATAGTTTTGATGATTATTTTCATCTATGTCAATATCCTTCATTATTCTCTATTGAGGTTAATCTGATACAATACGATCTTCCATATTGTATTGAATGAGTTTTGTTTGACTGTGGATGTGTTATTTTTATACCATTCATGGTTTGTGGATAATGTATTGACATTTCGTATGCTAGTTTTAATATGAATGTTTATGTTATATTTAAACATGTTCATATGAGGGTTGCGTTGGACTTAGTAAGTGATAGGTGGAGCCCGCTATAGCTTCTTGATGCATCGATAGGTCTCATGAGACAAACTAGTGTCTTGGTATAAGGCCTTGACAACGTCTTATTTGTAGTCTTGGCACAAGGCCTTGACTATGTGGTTATAATAGTCTGAAATTACGCATTCCATCATTATGAAAGTGGTTATTAATATTTCATGTGATCATTCGAGAAGTAGAATATCCATGTGAACAAGTAAATGTAATTATCAGATTTTATCATTTCCATTTTATGTTGAAGTTCAAGTTTAAAAGGCTTTTTATAGTATTATACACTGCCTTAAATGTTTATGCTTATTTATGAAAGTTTCCGCTATAATTTTATGCTTACCGAGCATTTGATCTTACCCCTTTCTATGTTTGATTTTTCCAAGATGCAAAGAAGTATATTATAACTAACCTCCAGGGATATTCTATGGGATATGAGTGTTGTCTTTGGAGAAAATGTTGTTTTAGTTTTATATTTTATGATGTAATGTAAACCTTATTAATATATCTAGTACCTTCAAGGATACTAAACTAATCGGTTTTCGAGAATTGATATTTTATGATCATGCCAATGATACGTAATAATGCACAGACTCTGGGCTTCTGGGTTCGGTGCGTTACAAATATGCCTTTCTTTATAACAAAAGGAACTGGGGATCCCCATACAGAGACACCATGGTTGATATATCCCTTATTACTCAATTTATCTCATTGTTTCTTTAACTATACTAATCCCATGGTTTCCATTCTATAATGAGTCATTGATATTGGTCATAGATTAGGGATAAAATCAATAGAAAACTCGACATCAAAATCTGGGGTGTGTCTTGGTAAATATTGGGTATAAACAATAATGTATTCTTTTATTATAGGTGATTCTTAAATTGGAATATTTCATTCTTCATCCCTATATGTTATTCCATCTTTCTCCCCAATAATCTCATTCAGTATAGCTACTAGGGGTGAATTCTGATATGTATCACGTGATGGAGATTATTCTATGAAGTTAATGGATTCTATATCATCCTCCCAAATCATAACTTCCTTCTTCATTCAATAAATTTTCATATCATATTTTTATATCCAATCCATGTAGAGGATATTATGAATGTCGACCATAGGTATAATAAAAATGTAACCAGATAATGCACATTTATAAACCATAATTGGAACTATCTTACACATGTTTGATGGAATGAGACTTCCCTTGGGTGGTTTAAATAACAAATCCCTTGTTAATGTGAATGGTAAATATCTAATTTTTAAATAAAACATGGAAGATATAAAGAATTCTTGGATCATAAACAATGATATCATTGCCTAAATTTGAGGATATGATTATCGTACATTCCATAACATCTCTTCAAGTTTCCACCACATTAGTTTTGATAAAAATACATGGCCATTGTCCCTTTTCCTTTTCCGGGGTATGATTCCTTTAGAGTTAGTTCAATCATTTTCATGATGCCCCATTTCTTATAAATTGTGGCACTGATCATTGAAATCTTCTTTCTTCACTGTAAAATCAAGAACTTGATAGACTTTTTCTTCACACCTGTAATAATCTCCCAACACCTTTAGGGCTATAGTGGGGTGATTCTTCACACAATTACTATAGGATGGAATGTAAGAATTTCCCTTCTTCCACATATTTCCTTTCCCATAGTGTCTGGTATCCCTATTCACCTTGTGATTATTATTAAAGTAATAATACTTAGTGAATTTCGTTTATATCTCTAAAACACATGAGACTATTCTTCGCATGATGATAAATTTTGTGAGACAAATGCTTATTAGAGGAATTGTTTTAGCCATTTGAAATCTATATTACTTCTTGGGTTACATATGTAGTATATAGAAAGACATTCTGACCATGTGATGTTATCCTCATACATTACAACATTTTCAACCTATTTTTTTCTCAAACTCAGACATAGCCATTATATATTAGGAACCAATTCATGGAGAAAGTATTTTTCTAGGAAATATTTTTTAGACTCCATACATTACATATATTATACTTCTTCATACTCTTTAATGTTTTGTATTAATGACCTCCAGTGGTCAGCATATCCTAAGAGATGGTAAACTGCAATGAAAAACTTTTCCACTTCATTACTCATTAAATCAAGAAATATTTTCTCTAAATAACTTTTTCATTGCTCAGTTACAAATGGATTTGTAGTCCCATTTAGTGTTAGAGGTTGTTTCCTCATGAATAATTCGATAATTGGTCCTCAAAGTTAGGGATTAGGGTGCTCCAAACATATAAGGGTATTATTAAAAACCTGAGTCAACTGTCCTAGTATTTTTATATGATGATTATCACCAGTTGTATCACCAGGACCAATATCATTATCTGGTATGAGAGGGAATACCAGCATAGATTATGTGTGATGATATAATTTCCATTTCATTCTCAAAGCATCATTTCTAAACAATGCAATACACTAGATTAGGTTACAAATTATCATGAATATTTCTAAACCAGTAAAATTAATAATATAAATTAGAAAAAAATATTCATATCTAATGAATAATCATAAACTTGTTTCCTTGAAGACATCGTTAATCATAAATCATTCAGAATGGTTTGTAAAGAAATATGAATTATCTTAAGCATATAACCTAGGAGTTTTCAACCAGGCACACCGTAAGGCTTATTGTCATGTACTGGGTTAACCTGAGTCATGCTCGGAACACCTTGTCAGATTTTTCAACCCAAGGTACAACTATGCCAGAACCACATCAAATTTAGTATCCAGATAAGGATTCATTTACTATTAACACCCACATAATCTCAATATTTCCAAAATTCTAGGATTTTCATCTATAAATATCTTCAATGTATTTCTTAGGGAAATGTACCCTAATCTATGGTGTTTTCAAAATCATGTTTCCACAGTTCTTATCAAACATCCTATGATACAAACTATATTTCCTGACCCCAGATTCCCAGAATTAGTGCATTATTTTTTTCATTGTAATTTTCACAAGAAAATACAATCTCGAAAGAACGATTGGTTTAGTAGCCTTGGAAATACATGACACAATAATAATTTTTATATTAATACATTAAATAAAAATCAACATATTATTCCCATTTTAAAACACTCACATTCCATACACTATCCTTACAGGTCAATCAAAATATACATATTCAAATTTCTTGAAAAAATTAATCAAAATTATGGGTTGATCCCCGATGATTAGTAAAGGTAAACAATATAGATGATGATATCATAAATAAACACAAACATTTAAGGCGAGGTAATGAACTCAAACACATGCATTTTAAACAAAATATTCTACACCATATTGCAATAATAAATAAAAAAATTCAATTTAAACATTCTCATGGATATTATACATGTTGAATAATCTCATTAAATACCAATAACTAATATCGTAATTTGGAAATGCGTAATGTTGGTCATCTTAACCATACCATCAAGGCCTTGTTCCATGACTATTACCATTTTGTCATAGCCTTGTTATGAGATTGTAGTTTGTCTCCTGGGGCCCATAGATGCATAGAGGGGATATAGTAGGACTCTTATATTAATTATATAGTATAATAATATAATTTTATGAAAAGGGGGAGACATAACATACACATTCATATTTAAACTGGCATAAGAAATGTTTATTCTTTAACCATAAACCATGAATTGTATAAACATAGAACAACCTAAATAAAATAAACCCTCTAATACAATATGTAATATTGTATCATAATAATTATTCCTCAAATAAGCATAAAATACAACAATGTATATTGTCATAGAATAAAATAATTTAATAAATTCATTAAAACACTTTGAGAGAGATATCCCTTTTTTTACATTGAAATATTGTAAAATCCAAAATATTTAAAAAAAGAATTATATTTGAAAATAACCTTGTATGATTGTATGTCAAGATTCATAATGTTAAGGTATCATAACACTATAATATATCCACTCACACCTTATATGATAAAAACCATTCTTTCCTGAATTTGTCGAAAAGTTCATAAAGTGACCTGTTTGGAAAACAATGGAAAGATTCCTTTCAAAATATTTTATAAACTATAAAAAATGGGTAAAAATTAATTTTAATAGATTTTTATAAAATTTTGAGAAACATTTTATGAATCATGGACATGGATGATAAATATTCCCTAGTAGATACTTACAAATAAGAAATATTGGATAATAATGAGATTGTGAAATGAACACTAACATTATACTTTATTTTAGTCGAGGGTGAGTTAGCCTCTTGTATAATTGTTAAAACGTGCTATTTTATTATACCAGGACCATATTAATATTGATAATATCATACATTATACTCTTAAATCATTTCGGTAAGAATATTTCATTATTACTGTTGTTTTGGTTGTTAACTCCTCCATTAACCCATTACTATTTTATCATGTACGTAATGTTTTATATGCATTGGATATATTTTATTCATATATGGAATAAATGTATGTTCATAATTATTATTTTTACTCATCATTAATATTTTATTACCATTCATGACTGGTTAACGAAGAGAATTAATCTCATCGTGTTGTTGATATGGTAGGTCGTCCATAAGAATGAGCGACGGTATCATCCCCTTAATAAGTAAATGGTAGGGAATTTAATGGGATATTAATTACAAAGAATCATTAGAATGTTATATTTATTGTTATACCCATTATACTCATCATTATACCCAACCAAATAATGTATTTTAGAATAATATATTTCACCAATGCGTGGAGACCGGAAGCCACACTTACGCACACATGGTGATATTGTTACCCATATAGGGGATAAAATCAGTAATACAGTTTTAAAATGACTATAATAACATATTATTGAATAGTTGAAACTGAAGTTGTAATTTTTCTTTGGAATTAACATTGATAAAAGATGTAGAATAAGAAAATAACTTTGAACGAGGTGATAAATCAATAATCTCTTTTTTTGGTGTCAATTTTTGGTTTTTACAAAAGGACTCCATAAGATGGATTTCCTCCTAGTGTGTTGCCTCTAGGATGAGGTGATGTAAGTTGTGAGAATAATTGGTCAGGTTTTGGTGGAGCCAAATGGATTTTTATCTATGAATTAATGTAAATGATAAGTTCTCTTTTATAAGAGAGGTGAGGTGTACTTTTGGTAAATCAAAAATAATAATATATTATAAAATTATTTTTAGATTCAAATAGAGAAAAAGGTATCTATTTAATGTATAATATAGTTATTTTTTAAATAATATCATATAATTATTTTTAAGAATGTTTAGGTCCTGAAATTAATCTTATGTTTTGGGTTTATCCCATAGTTAAACAATTTAGCTCTTACCACGTCTTCTTGTATTTTTATATAATTTTTTAACATATAACAATATGTTGACAAAAAAACCCAAATGGGATAATTTATGAAATATTTAACACTTTCCTAGTCATTTTACTAAACCTTAGTTTTTTTACTTATATAACATTTAAGTTAATATTATTTATTTTAAAGTATAATTTATTTATATTTTTATATTATTCAAAATTTCATATTTAAAAAATATATAACCAGCATGATGAAATGAAAACAATACTTATTATAAGGCCCTAGCCTTAAACCTTACTTAATCTTGAGTTATTACAAGATTACACATTGAGGATCTTTTCAGGTTTATAGTTTTAGAGAATTAGATCATGAAACTTGCATTACATTCCACATTTAAACAAAGTGGTTACATAAAAGACAGTATTCATTCTTCCCATCAGCGAAAACATATTTAAAATATAACACGGATTCTTTCTTGAAACATCCTTGACACTATCATCACATCATGTACCTTTCCCTTGACCTGTGAAAAACATTTCAAAAACTTGGGATGAGCATAAAAAGCTCAGTAAGGGTTATAAAAATATGGAAAGGAAACATGAGTTCATATATACATAAGAATGAAATCATACTTTACCCATAAAACATAGGCACTTTAACATACCTCATCAAACCATGAATAAATCATAGAAAACATAAGAAATAAAGGTAACTTGAGGCATTCATAACATTCTTACGTAGGGAGTAACCCTCTTGGTTACGTTTGGAATACCCATCACAGTATATTCCCTAAATCTCTTCGGAGAAACCTTAACGTTTCACTCCTTCACGTTACCCAATGCATTGGAGAGCTATAACGGGCTCACCCGCCCTTAGTTTATCACGGAACCACCCGTCTTCATAATAATGCCCAAGAACCATAACATAATCGTATCACATAAAACATGAATAAAGGAAACATAACATTTCCACATTTCAATCACAATATAACATTTTAGGATATTGAAATAATGAATCCAAAAAAAGAAACCATTTCCAAAACCATTTAAAACATTTAATAAAGAGATTTCTGAATCAAAGTGTCCCATACCACCTTGAAGCATAAAATTTTAAACCATTAATATCCATATAAATAAATCCTTAAATCTATTTTGAAAACATGGATATTAATAAGAACAAATAATTAAAACATTTAAAACGATATTTTGGTTAAAGGGGTTTTACCAAAATTAGAGACACTTGAATACAATAATTGAGGAATAACATTTAGTCAGAACATTATAATATCATGAGAATAAATGGATTCATGATATAATACTCCAAAGGACAGTATATACACCATATAAGAGTGAATTGGTGCATAACAACAATGAACCCTCAATAGAAAAGTCAAATGTGATGAAATCCCTTATAAAGAAGGTATTCCTTAAATTAACGACAAATCAATCTCAAAAATATGTGTGACAAATATAAATACACCCAATATAAGAGGATATTAAGTGTACAACAATAAAAGGTCATTCACACATATTCAATGGATGACATATTCAATGACTACATGTTGAACCCAAAGAAATCGAAATTGGGTCAAAAAGTTCCTTTGACAGCCTAACGACATCACATCAAAATGAGTTGATGAGAGATAAAAAGAGTATTCTCATCACATGGACATAAAATTTACATCAATAAGGATATATGAGAACATATCCCAACATAACAATATGTAAATTAAAAGACCCAACAAAAGAAGTCTTTTAAAAAAGAGGAGGGTGAAAGGTTCCCTTACCGACTTGGGTATCTTTCAAAACATACACCCCATGAAAGAAGGACAATAGATAATTTATGTAAATACTCATAAACGAAATTATATTACACAAAGAGTAGAATAATGGGTAGTACATACACCACTCAATGGAATTTGTGGCAAATGTAGCATAAATCTCACGGAAATAAAAGTGAGATGAAAATCCCTTACGAAAACTCAGCAGCCTAACGGCGCCACATAAAACTTCCGAATATGGATTGATGAGATCAAATAGGGTATCTCATCACATTACAATAAAATTTACAAAAAGAGGAATATAAAATAATATCCCCCAACATTACAAAGAGGAGCTTAAAAGAAGTGACATAAAGGAGAGTACTTAAAAAGAAAGAGAGAGGTTAGATCTCTTACGAATGTTCGGCAGCCTAACGGCGCCACTCAAAAACTTCCAAAATGAATTGATGAGAGAGAATAGGGTCTCTCATCACATGAACATAAAAATTACAGTAGGAGTAATATAAAAGAACATCCCAATCATAAGAAAGATGAGCTTAAAAGAAATGACATAAAAGAGTGTACTTAAAAAGAAAGAGAGTTGTAGGATCCCTTACCTCGGGTCCGACTTGACTCGATTGTTCTTTAATCTCCTGAATAATAAACATGAGTTAATTTATAATTCCTTAAGAACCTTTTTCAAGTTCATTAGTACTTTTATACCACTTATTACCATGTCATAAACATTATGTAATCATTTAAGTTAATAATATTTGTTTTACCAATATTTGGTTCTTAAGTCGAAAGTGGACTTCTTACAATTACATGTTGTTCGTGTGGACAAATGTTTATTATATCCAGAATTGTATTCATTATGTAGATATCATATATGTCATATATATCCAGTACATGCATGCATTTATAACATTACATAATCATTTAGAGGTAAAAAATGAAATGCACCGTTCATGAAGACGGTAAGCCGTACGTACGCATGAACGCTACTTTCATTTATATATAGTATTTTATAGAATGGAATAATAATTATATAAAGGTATATTATAATTACAGTATAATATCATATATAATATAATATTTCCATCCTTTATACATCCCACATATGGTATTTAACGAATCAAATCACTTTGAGGGGGCAGTAGTCCGCACTTCCTTAAATGAAGATATCACGTATACCCATAATGGAAGCCATAAAGGTAAGACAAAAATGAAAAATACAGAATCATAAATAAAACATAAACATATTATATATCATATATAAAAATAGTGACATCATAATGGCCACCTTTGAAGGTGTTAAATGAGTATTGAACATCATCGTTTCGGGAGGCAGAATTTCACCATCCACGGAAACCGTATGTTCTTTAACTATTTGATGTAGTTGTGTGAGAGTGTAGCTCGAATAAATCTTATAAAAACATCCTAGTATATTTAAGATACTGGTGTTGTTACAAAAGAAGTAAATAAAAATAGTTTAGGTGGTTGGAGAAGCAAAATAAAACAAATGAACATGAGAGAGTGAATTACCTTTAAAAGTGTAACTCCTTTTGATTTGAGCCTAAAGGCTTCCATTGAAAGAATTCTGCGCAAAGGTAATCCTCTAGGATGAGGATAGGGATGTGGAGAGAGTAAATGGGCAGGGGTTGGCCGAGCCAAAGGCTTAAAGAGTGTGTGAAATGAGGTAGAGGTGGGGGCCTTTTATAAGAGGAGAGGAGGGGCACTTTTGGAAAGTAAAGAAATATTACTTTATTTGAAAATGTGTTTCGGTTTTAAAAGGTCCCACATTGATATAATTCGAGGATAAGGTTATAAGGCTTCTAAATCCACTCATCCAATTGGTTTTGGCCATGTGTAGGTTGTAGATATTTCATTATCTTTCCATTTTAATTAAATCGTCAAATAATGATGTCATCGCTGCATCATAAATAATTTAATTTATTTTATGTCTAAAAATTATAGAAAAAATACTATGATATAGGAAATCTTTTTAGCTTTCCAATGACTATTTATAATCAAAATGTGGACTTGCATAACCCCACTTAAAAATTGTTTTAGTAAAACAATTTATGTTAGTTTCATTTTCACTTTAACATTAAATAAAAATATATTAATGTCATTTTCCAACTAAAGTGGCTCCATGGGGTCCCCAAGTTGGCCCATGGCTTTTCTTGGTCGGCCATGACTCATCCAATAGGTTTAGGACAAGTGTCATGGTGTTTTCACATTCTTATAATATCATTTTTACCTTAAACTACACTAATTACCACTAATCGCGATTAAAAACTTAATAAGTTACTATTCACCAAAAAATTATTTTAATCTCATTGAACCACATTTTACTTCTTAATGACAACCATGTATGTCGGATTTTCAAAATTCAATACACATTAGTGGTAAAATTTCATTTAAATAAAAAAAATCAGCTTTTATAAGTACCACTTAGTGGTTTCACTATTCATCAAAAATTGAAGTTTTTCAGAAAAATCCCAAAAATTCACCCTAAGCTATATTTGATATTCCTAATTAAAAAATGAAGTCTGTTTTACAAAATTCAAAATATATTAGTCACATTAATTAATTTAATAATTAATTCCCGCTGTCAGAGCAAATAGCGTGTTTTTATAAAACAATAAGTATCAAAAGATTGACACTAGTTTAAGTCTGATTTCAAAGTGAAATTAATTCCAACGACCACTATTGGATTTAATGGTAAAAATATATTCATATTACACATTAAGACCAATTCAAAAGATAATCTAATCATATAAATAAATTAGATTAAAAAGCAGTTTTGATGTAAAATGCAGTATTTTTCACTATTTATAAAAAAAATGAACCTTGTCAGAAAAATACCAAAAATTCACACAAAGTAAATTTTGATGTCCCAATTCTTAATAAGAGTTTTATTTGGTCCAAAATAATTTATAAGAGTGATCAAAACTATATTTAATGATGGTTCACCATTAAAAGGTGATAAGTGAACCTTTAGTGAAAATTAGAGTATATATGCCTAAAATTGAACTCTTTCCGTATTTTAAGCCTTTATCTTTTATTGGGTAAATGTAAAAACATTTAAAAACATATATAATCATATTTTAGTTATTTCTATCCATTCCCGCCAGTAAAACGGCTATTCGTTAACTAACATTTAAAATAATATTATTTTATTACTTGTGTGCAACGTAAGTTTCCCAAGAAACTCGTTGTTGCATATTGGGTACGCCATCGTTCATAGCATCCCCTTTAAAGTAATATTAATATTTGATTCACAAATATGGATAAATATAAAGATGTCATATTCTTTATTTACCCGGGGTGTTACATCCTTCCCCCCTTTTGGGAATTGCGTCCTCGCAATTTTAAAATTGGGCTTGGAAACATCCTTGAAAGTCCCACATCGGAACAAGAGTCGGTAAAACAATCACTTTAAAATAAATAAAGATTAGCACAGAGGTCACCCAAGTTAACCCATACTAGGATTCCATGTATGAAAATATGGACATGGAGGAAAAAACATAGGTTCATGTTCTGATGGAGAGTGATAGAAAACATGTTTAGGATAAAGTTAACAATGAGAAAATCACAAACTTGTGATGGGTTAAACGGTGTTGGGTTCCCCAGTAGGAAAAGTTAATAGACAACATTTTTGTTTTAAGTTACTTTTTATTGAGGAATTTATTCATAAGGAAGAATAATCACTTATCATGTTGACTTTCAACTTTTACTAGATTCCTTAGTCAAACTCATATTTTTTTCCAAAAGACGAGTATTTAGGAAGACTTGTTCACATTAAGAGTACTATAATAAACTTCTAGAGAATCACCTAATCCACAAAAGAGAACTATATACTTCCCATATCTTTAGACCTAAACCACAACCAAAACCAAAAAGGTTAGTACAAGGTCAGATAATCCAGAAAAGGATAACCCTTTATAAAAAGAAAATCTATTCTTAATCTCCAAAATTTGTCAAACAAAACCCATAGTTCAACAAGGATCATCCGATAAACAATTTGTCCATAAAATTCTTCAAAGTAATCCAAACTAAGATTGAAACCCAAATATTTGAAGGATTTAGTCACATAGTCTTCCAAGTTAAATCGTAACATTTATCTCCAAACAACATCAGTCTCTCCTAAAGTCCCGCATTGAAAATTAATCAACCTAATCACATATCCTCCATGATAGGTTAATCATTTTCATAAATAACCCAAAATCAACTTACTCTTAATTCATAAAATCATATAACTAGAAAGAATCAGTCAAACTAACCAGGGACTTCACGTAGTCCAGTGGTAGGCGATAAATACCAGTCGCACTTTGGTTGTGGGTTCGATTCCTGCAGCTTTGTCCGATGCGACAGGTTGTCACACGGTCTGCATGTTGTCCTTTTTTCAAAACTATATAATTCTTAAAACATTCCCCAAAATGAGATAAAATCTTAAAAGATGATCATAACATATTTTAACCTCAAGTTTATCTCATGCCTTTCATTTTCCATCAGAAAATATAATAACCCATAATTACCTCAAAAGTAAGGATCATATAAACCCTAATGGTTACCTTAATAATTATTACCTGAATTTCAACATCGAGTTGGCCATCTCGTACCTGATGCACTAGAGAACTCACCAAGGTTGAAGTGGTTGATCATGACTCCTTGATAGTTGGTTTAGAACAACCATGAGTTTCCTTATTGAATCCTCCATTTTACCTAGTATCTTAATCATAGATCCACCACAGTTTCCTTCAATCCAATTGTCACCTTGGTGCCTACGAGATCCAGCCATTCACTAAAAACAGGAATGTCAGTGTGAGTATATTAACAAAACCATCATGTACTAATGAGTAAGATAAACACTAATATATACTTACTCATTCACTTTATCTAAAACTAGGACTCTTTCTGAAATCCTAACCATTATGGTAATGTCACTTATGCTTAAAGAATACCCTAACCTCTAAAGTTATCTAAACCTCCCTTTGATACCAACTATAAGGCCCCAGCCTTAAACCTTACTTAATCTTGAGTTATTACAAGATTACACATTGAGGATCTTTTCAGGTTTAGAGTTTTAGAGAATTAGATCATGAAACTTGCATTACATTCCACATTTAAACAAAGTGGTTACATAAAAGACAGTATTCATTCTTCCCATCAGCGGAAACATATTTAAAATATAACACAGATTCTTTCTTGAAACATCCTTGACACTATCATCACATCATGTACCTTTCCCTTGACCTGTGAAAAACATTTCAAAAACTTGGGATGAGGATAAAAAGCTCAGTAAGGGTTATAAAAATATGGAAAGGAAACATGAGTTCATATATACATAAGAATGAAATCATACTTTACCCATAAAACATAGGCACTTTAACATACCTCATCAAACCATGAATAAATCATATAAAACATAAGACATAAAGGTAACTTGAGGCATTCATAACATTCTTACGTAGGGAGTAACCCTCTTGGTTACGTTTGGAATACCCATCACAGTATATTCCCTAAATTTCTTCGGAGAAACCTTAACGTTTCACTCCTTCACGTTAGCCAATGCATTGGAGAGCTATAACGGGCTCACCCGCCCTTAGTTTATCACGGAACCACCCTTCTTCATAATAATGCCCAAGAACCATAACATAATCGTATCACATAAAACATGAATAAAGGAAACATAACATTTCCACATTTCAATCACAATATAACATTTTAGGATATTGAAATAATGAATCCAAAAAAAGAAACCATTTCCAAAACCATTTAAAACATTTAATAAAGAGATTTTTGAATCAAAGTGTCCCATACCACCTTGAAGCTTAAAATTTTAAACCATTAATATCCATATAAATAAATCCTTAAAACTATTTTGAAAACATGGATATTAATAAGATCAAATAATTAAAACATTTAAAACGATATTTTGGTTAAAGGGGTTTTACCAAAATTAGAGACACTTGAATACAATAATTGAGGAATAACATTTAGTCAGAACTTTATAATATCATGAGAATAAATGGATTCATGATATAATACTCCAAAGGACAGTATATACACCATATAAGATTTAATTGATGCATAACAACAATGAACCCTCAATAGAAAAGTCAAATGTGATGAAATCCCTTATAAAGAAGGTATTCCTTAAATTAAGGACAAATCAATCTCAAAAATATGTGTGACAAATATAAATACACCCAATATAAGTGGATATTAAGTGTACAACAATAAAAGGTCATTCACACATATTCAATGGATGACATATTCAATGACTACATGTTGAACCCAAAGAAATCGAAATTGGGTCAAAAAGTTCCTTTGACAGCCTAACGGCATCACATCAAAATGAGTTGATGAGAGATAAAAAGAGTATTCTCATCACATGGACATAAAATTTACATCAATAAGGATATATGTGAACATATCCCAACATAACAATATGTAAATTAAAAGACCCAACAAAAGAAGTCTTTTAAAAAAGAGGAGGGTGAAAGGTTCCCTTACCGACTTGGGTATCTTTCAAAACATACACCCCATGAAAGAAGGACAATAGATCATTTATGTAAATACTCATAAACGAAAGTATATTACACGAAGATTAGAATAATGGGCAGTACATACACCACTCAATGGAATTTGTGGCAAATGTAGCATAAATCTCACGGAAATAAAAGTGAGATGAAAATCCCTTACGAAAACTCAGCAGCCTAACGACGCCACATAAAACATCCGAATATGGATTGATGAGATCAAATAGGTTATCTCATCACATTACAATAAAATTTACAAAAAGAGGAATATAAAATAATATCCCCCAACATTAAAAAGAGGATCTTAAAAGAAGTGACATAAAGGAGAGTACTTAAAAAGAAAGAGAGAGGTTAGATCTCTTACGAAAGTTCGGCAGCCTAACGGCGCCACTCAAAAACTTCCAAAATGGATTGATGAGAGAGAATAGGGTCTCTAATCACATGAACATAAAAATTACAGTAGGAGTAATATAAAAGAACATCCCAATCATAAGAAAGATGAGCTTAAAAGAAATGACATAAAAGAGTGTACTTAAAAAGAAAGAGAGTTGTAGGATCCCTTACCTCGGGTCCGACTTGACTCGATCGTTCTTTAATCTCATGAATAATAAACTTGAGTTAATTTCTAATTCCTTAATAACATTTTTCAAGTTCATTAGTACTTTTATACCACTTATTACCATGTCATAAACATTATGTAATCATTTAAGTTAATAATATTTGTTTTACCGATATTTGGTTCTTAAGTCGAAAGTGGACTTCTTACAATTACATGTTGTTCGTGTGGCCAAATGTTTATTATATCCAGAATTGTATTCATTATGTAGATATCATATATTTCATATATATCCAGTACATGCATGCATTTATAACATTACATAATCATTTAGAGGTAAAAAATGAAATGCACCGTTCATGGAGACGGTAAGCCGTACGTACGCATGAACGCTACTTTCATTTCTATTTCGTATTTTATAGAATGGAATAATAATTATATAAAGGTATATTATAATTACAGTATAATATCATATATAATATAATATTTCCATCCTTTATACATCCCACATATGGTATTTAACGAATCAAATCACTTTGAGGGGGCGGTAGTCCGCACTTCCTTAAATGAAGATATCGCGTATACCCATAATGGAAGCCATAAAGGTAAGACAAAAATGAAAAATACAGAATCATAAATAAAACATAAACATATTATATATCATATATAAAAATAGTGACATCATAATGGCCACCTTTGAAGGTGTTAAATGAGTATTGAACAATCATCGTTTAGGGAGGCAGAATTTCACCATCCACGGAAACCGTATGTTTTTTAACCATTTGATGTAGTTGTGTGAGAGTGTAGCTCGAATAAATCTTATAACAACATCCTAGTATATTTAAGATACTGGTGTTGTTACAAAAGAAGTAAATAAAAAGAGTTTAGGGGGTTGGAGAAGCAAAATAAAACAAATGAACATGAGAGAGTGAATTACCTCTAAAAGTGTAACTCCTTTTGATTTGAGCCTAAAGGCTTCCTTTGAAAGGATTATGCCCAAAGGGAATCCTCTAGGATGAGGATAGGGATGTGGAGAGAGTAAATGGGTAGGGTTTAGCCGAGCCAAAGGCTTAAAGAGTGTGTGAAATGAGGTAGAGGTGGGGGCCTTTTATAAGAGGAGAGGAGGGGCACTTTTGGAAAGTAAAGAAATATTACTTTATTTGAAAATGTGTTTCGGTTTTAAAAGGTCCCACATTGATATAATTCTAGGATAAGGTGATAATGCTTCGAAATACACTCATCCAATTGGTTTTGGCCATGTGTAGGTTGTAGATTTTTCATTATCATTCCATTTTAATTAAATCGTCAAATAATGATGTCATCGCTGCATCATAAATAATTTAATTTCTTTTATGTCTAAAAATTATAAAACAAATACTATGATATAGGAAATCTTTTTAGCTTTCCAATGACTATTTATAATCAAAATTTGGACTTGTATCACCCCACTTAAAAATTGTTTTAGTAAAACAATTTATGTTAGTTTCATTTTCACTTTAACATTAAATAAAAATATATTAATGTCATTTTCCAACTAAAGTGGCTCCATGGGATCCCCAAGTTGGCCCATGGCTTGTCTTGGTCGTCCATGACTCATCCAATAGGTGTAGGACAAGTGTCATGGTGTTTTCATATTCTTATAATATCATTTTTACCTTAAACTACACTAATTACCACTAATCGCGATTAAAAGCTTAATAAGTTACTATTCACCAAAAAATTATTTTAATCTCATTGAACCACATTTTACTTCTTAATAACAACCATGTATGTCGGATTTTCAAAATTCAATACACATTAGTGGTAAAATTTCATTTAAATAAAAAAATCAGCTTTTATAAGTACCACTTAGTGGTTTCACTATTCATCAAAAATTGAAGTTTTTCAGAAAAATCCCAAAACTTCACCCTCAGCTATATTTGATATTCCTAATTCAAAAATGAAGTCCGTTTTACAAAATTCAAAATATATTAGTCACATTAATTAATTTAATAATTAATTCCCGCTGTCAGAGCAAATAGCGTGTTTTTATAAAACAATAAGTATCAAAAGATTGACACTTGTTTAAGTCTGATTTCAAAGTGAAATTAATTCCAACGACCACTATTGGATTTAATGGTCAAAATATATTCATATTACACATTAAGACCAATTCAAAAGATAATCTAATCATATAAATAAATTAGATTAAAAAGCAGTTTTGATGTAAAATGCAGTGTTTTTCACTATTTATAAAAAAAATGAACCTTGTCAGAAAAATACCAAAAATTCACACAAAGTAAATTTTGATGTCCCAATTCTTAATAAGAGTTTTATTTGGTCCAAAATAATGTATAAGAGTGATCAAAACTATACTTAATGATGGTTCACCATTAAAAGGTGATAAGTGAACCTTTAGTGAAAATTAGAGTATATATGCCTAAAATTGAACTCTTTCCGTATTTTAAGCCTTTATCTTTTATTGGGTAAAGGTAAAAACATTTAAAAACATATATAATCATATTTTAGTTATTTCTATCCATTCCCGCCAGTACAACGGCTATTCGTTAACTAACATTTAAAATAATATTATTTTATTACTTGTGTGCAACGTAAGTTTCCCAAGAAACTCGTTGTTGCATATTGGGTACGCCATCGTGCATAGCATCCCCTTTAAAGTAATATTAATATTTGATTCAAAAATATGGATATATATAAAGATGTCATATTCTTTATTTACCCGGGGTGTTACACTTATAATATGTCACTGTAATTGATATATTATCTATAAAAATAATTTACCTAATTAATTAAGTCTAATTATATTTTTGTATTATTTTAAATATAATTTAATTGATTCTTCTATTAATAAGTCAATTGCTGCATCTTTATTTTGTCACCGTTTAATTTAATTATTTATTTTAATTTTTTTTATAAAACCAACTATTTATATAATAATATTTATAGTTGAATTTATCTTTTATATAATCCTATATTTAAAATGGTTTAGTTACTATACTCTGAATATAACATTTTTATCTTTTCATTGAATAAAATATAATAAATGTATTAATCTAAAAAAAGTTGATTAAAAATCATAATTTCAAACTATGAATTATTTTGATGTAAAAACACTTATCCAATAAAATCTGGACATGTTTTAGTGAAATATTATTTTTTTCTTAATATTAATCTTAACTTCTATTAACATATTTATCTTTTTCCATGGTAACTAAAATCAAAAAAAAATTATTATTTAGAAAAAAATATTTTTATCTTATTAGACTACATATTTCATTATAATTGAAACCTTGTATGTTTGATTTGGAAATTGAATTCATAGAAATGGTTAAAAATTGTTTAATGGAAATCCAATATATGTTTCCAGAAGACGGGTATAAAATACATTCAAAAGTTTAATAATATTTTATATCTAATATTATTATAAAATTGATTCCAATTAAAAAATATTGGAGTCATATATTTATAATGTTTGTATTGTGACATTGAAATAAATATAATTTAAAATAATCATTTAAGTGATAAAGTCATTTTTTTAAATTATAATGCAGAATTTTTCACTATTAATCGTAATATAAAACTCTTCTAAAAATTACAAAAAATTCACCTTAAACTGATTTTGATATTCATAATTAAATGATGAACCCTATTTGGAAAAATTAAAATCATAAATTTCATAAAAGTTTTATTTATATTCATAACTTCTTTTTAAACGGTAAGTTAGAATGGTCATGGTGTGCTCGAAGTTGATATTTCATATAGCTCATGCAATTTAATAATTTACAAGGAAGCATAAAATGGAAGCATAGAGTGGTACATTCCTCCCTCATTAAAATAATTTCCTCCTCAATATTATCTAGGATATCACTTCATTAAAATATTCAGTTGTTTCTTCATCAAAAGTTCTTCTGGCTCCCATGCCACCTCTTCAATTTTAGGGAATCTCCAGGGAACCGTTTCCAGAAGAGTCATCTGATATCTTAAAACATGTTCTCTATTATCAAAAACCATGATAGGATCTTTATTTCATTATATATTGGGGCTTATTTGAGTTTCTTTATAGGTGAGTACATGCATTGGTTCTGGCATATATTCCCTTAATATTGATATGGAGAACTCATCCGGAACTTTGGATAGACATGGTGACAATGCCAAATGGTAAACTATAACACCAATTCATTCTAAAATTTCAAAATTTTGATGATACTAGATCTTTATTTACCCTTCTTACGGAATCGTATAACACCCTTCCATAGAGATAAATTCATGATGACATGATCTCCCAGTTGAAATTCCATATCCTTCCATTGGTTGTCAGTATAGATTTTTTTTCATGTTTTGAGATATTTTGATATGGGTAGGAATTGTTTTTACCATTTTCACCTTTTCATCATCATTTTCTGGGCCAATGAGTTTTCATTCACTAACATCAGCCCAAGAAATTGGTGTACAACATCTCTTTCTATATAACGCTTCATGTAGTGCCGTCTGTATACTGGAATAAAATATATTAATATAAGAAAATTATACCATATGTAAATATTGATCAGACATATCTCGAGGCTCAATAGATAAATATCTCAACATGTATTCCAAGGTTCGAATCGTCCATTCAGATTTTCCACCTATTTAATGGTGGTAAGGTTTGCTCAAACGAAGCTCAGTATCTATGGCCTTCTAAATCCATTTCAAAAAATATGATTTAAAACCAAAATCACGGTATGAAACAATCGATATGGGTACACCCTGAAGTCTTAAAATTTCATTAATATATTGTCTTACAAAACATTCAAGTGGTAAATATTCTCTAATAGTATAAAAATTTATTGATTTAGTAAGACGATCAACAATAACCCATATCACATCATTTCTTCATGGAGTATTTGTAAGCCCCATTAAAAATTCCATCGTATTATAGTACCATTTCAACACAGGTGATTGAATAGGATTCATTAATCATGTAAGATTTTGTGTTATAGTCATCACTTGTTGAAAAACCAAACATCTCAATACATAATCAGTAATATACCCCTTCTGGTTGTCCCTCAAAAAATGTTGCTTCAAATCTCTATACATGATAGTTCCAGCAATGTGTATAGATAAATTGGAGTTGTGAGTATCATCCAATAATTCCATTTTTATGTCAATCATAGTGACAACACAATGCATCTTAGAAAATTTCAAAACCCCATCTTCAAATAAAATGTCAATCGGTCTCCAATCATTCACAACATTAATTTTCTTTTCAAACTCTTCATCATCAGACTAAAAACTTTTTATCATTTCTAGTAAATAATGTTCAATAACCATTTGAAAAAGTGGTGATGTTTCACCTTCTATGTTAATTTCCATATCCATCTTCACTATATCCATAAACATGGGATCCCTTTAAACTCTCATTTTGTTTAAAACTCCATGGTCTTTTCTACTCAAATAATGGGACACCTTATTTTCCTTCCTTATGTGGTCGTGTATTGTGAAATCATTATCCTTGAGATGCGCAAGAAATCTCATCTGTCTCATGTTGATTTATTTCTGTGAGAAAATATATTTCAAAGTATTATGAACAATATATATCTCACAACATTCACCAAAGATATAGTTTCTCCATATCTTCCGAGAAATGATTACTATTACTAGCTCTTGATACTGAGTTGGGAAGTTATATTCCTGAATTTTTAATTTCATTGATTCATAGGCACTAACCTTTTCGTTCTCCATAAGTATATAATCGAGTCTTTACCTTTATGCATCAATATAAATCATAAATCCATTATTGTAATACAATGGATTCATTATGGATGGATTAACTATTATTCTCATCAATTCATAAAAACCTTTTCACACACTTTTTTTTAAAATGAATATAACTCCTTTTAGTGTGATATTGGTTAACAGGATTACTAATCTAGAAAAATTACAGCAGAAATGCTGATTGTAACCTGCTAAACCAAGAAAACTACATAACTCACTTTAACTCATCAGTTCTACACATTATTGGATTCCCTTTGTCTTTTTAGTATCAACATGGATTCTATTCATTGATATAATACTGGAAAGAAATAAAAGTTCTTAATCATAGAATTCAAAATTACTAAACTTCCTGTATAGTTCAATTCTTCTATGATTCATCAGAATAATCCATTAATGGTACTCATGGTCTTCGTTAATTTTTATGTATACCAAGATATCATCATTGAATACGATGAAAAAACCATCATGATATTTGTTGAATACTCTGTTCATTAGATCATGAAACCAAAGGGTGCTTATGTCAATAAAAATAGAATTACTATAAATAATTATAGAACATATCTCATTTTGAATGTTGTCTTTGGAATATCCCCCTTTTTACATGCAATTGATGATACCCAGAATGAAGTTAAATTATGAAAAAATATTTATCTACACGAAGTTGATCAAATAAATCATCAATGTGTGGTAGGGGATATTTGTTCAATATTTTAATATAATTTATTTATCTATAGGCAATTCACATCCTCATTTACAATCATTATTTTTTACAAAATGAATGGGGGTTCCCCATAGAAGAAAACTAAAAAGAATAAGTCATTTATTAGTCAACTATTATAGTTGTTTATAAAAATCTTCTAATTCCCCAATGACTATTCTATTAAGATTCTTTTATATTGGTCTTACATCTAGGATTAAATCTGTATAATACTTAACTTCATGATCTAGGGGTCTCCAGGTATATCTTTAGGAAAAACAATATTGTATCCCTTTACAATAGGTACACCCTCAATTTGTAAATTTCTTTCTTCATATCTAGATTTTATTTTCTATGCCTCGAAAATAATTTTATTTATAATAGCTAATGGGGGTGGATTTTGATAAGAATCGTGTGATGATGTTTCTGCTCTAAAGATAATCTATTCTCCATCATCCCCACAAATCATAAGATATTTCTTCTTTAAATAATTTTTTAATCATATATTGATAGCCAATCCATACTGAGGATTATATCAATGTCTACCATTGGTATTATAACAAAGTAAGTAAATAATGCACGTTTATCTTCCATAATGGGAACTATATAACATGTCATTATTTTAATGTGACTTCCCTTAATGTTTTTATTAGAAACTACCATGTCAATTTGAATTGGAAATATCTATTATTAAAGAAAAATAAGAAGATATTTTGTAATGTGAGAATCCATAATCAAATAAGTCTTTTACTATATTTTAAGAGTTTATTATAGTACCTGCAACAACATCATTTGGATTTTCAAACTTAGTAGTTGTTATCACAAAAGATTGTCCATTATGCAGTGGTATTTTTGGTGGTATGTTTCCTTGATGATTAGGAAAATCATTTTAATAATGTACCAATTCATCACAATTATAGTAATTAACATTGATATATTCTTTATTCCCCTTAAAATCATGAGCATTGTGGAATTTTCTCCACCCTTGTAAACAACTCTCATCTTCATTAGGAAAGTACCTGGTTGTTTCGTCCAATAATTACTAAAGGGTGGAATATCAGATTTTATAATCTTCCCCTTATATCCTTTCCCAAGGTTTTAAGTGGAACTTTTCTTCTCCTGAATCCCTTTAAAGTCACATAACATAGAGAATTATTTTTCTATCTTGATTGTGCATGACACTATATATTCAAATAATGGGAATCATCATGAGAACAATGCCTGTCAGAGGAATGGTTTTAAGCAATAAAATAATTGTTCAATCATAATTCTTTGGTATCTTTTGTATTATGCATCATTTTTTATAACCTTGTGATGTTTTCTTTATTCTTTTAAACATTCTCATCCTTTTTTCCTTAGGCTAATAAATTTCCAATCTATATTATGTCGTTGCTCATGTGGAAAATAATTTTCTAGGAAAAGTTCATTAAACTCCCTCAATTCCATATTTTATACTTTGTAATCCTCCTTTATTTTTTTGTATTAATGACCATCATTGATATTCATCTCTTGAGAGATGATAATAATCCAAAACAATCATTTCTATTTCATTACCCCCAATTTATGAAATATTTTCTCTAATGAATTTTTCCATTTCTCAACTATAAATTGATTTTTAGTCCCATTGATTTTTTGTGTTTTTTGTCTTATGAATCTATCTAACATTGATATTCTTGTTTCGCGGATCATAGTGCACCATATTAGTAATTTTATTATACGTAAACTCAGTCAGCTGTCCTTGTATGGTAATATACGGTTTATCACCAGTTGTATCACCTACTCCACTATCATTGTCTTGCATATGAGTGAAATCCCAACATATATTATATGTGATGATAATATTTCCATTTCATCGACTAAGAACAATTTATAAACAACGTAATATACTAGATTATGTAATAAATCATAATTCATAATTCCAAACTAGTAAAATACATAACATAAGATGAATCATTTATGCATATCCAATAGATTTTCATAAAAAAAATTATTTAAAGACTTTTTTATCATAAATACATCATAATGGTTTGTTATAAAATATGAATTATCCTAAGAATATCCCCCAGGAGTGTCAAAACTTGTGGGTAGTAAGGCCCCATGTCATGTGCGAGTTTACCCCGAGTCAAGCTCAGAACAACTTGTAGGTGTTTTCACCCCATGGTACAAATGTTCTAGAACAAAATCCACTAGTATTATACTTATAAGGATGCATTTTATAGGGATACACACATAATATCTATATTACCAAAATTCAAGGATGTTCTTATATACATACTCTCAAAGTATTTCTTAGGGTAATGTTTCCTAGCCAATGTTGTTTTCTAAATCTACTTTCCATATTTTATTCTAAAAATCCTCTAATATCAATGGTAATGCCCCAACCCTAGTCTCCCATAGTCGGTTTATTATTTTATTACATTTTCATGATTTAAGAAAATCAATTCCCAAATGACCGATCGGTTTAGTAGCATTGAAAATACTAGATACAAACATAATTTTGACATTACAACTGAAAAGTAAAAACAAAATGTTATCCGCTTTTGAAATTCTCATATCACATTTCTTATCCCTACGTCTCAACCATAATATAAATGTTCATATATATGGAAAAATGAAACATAATAAAGGGGTGATCATAGCCACTCAGTAAAGATAATGAATATAGAGTATGTTATCATAAATAAGGATAAACATTTAAGGAAATGTATAAAAATAAAAATGAAGCCTTTTAAACATATTATTTATCATAATATGTCAATAATAAATCATATGCTACAATTTAGACTTTCACATTGATATTATATTGGTTGAATAATAATTATAAATATCTATAACTAATCTATTAATGAAGAAATGCATAATGCCAGACATCATAACCATAATGTCAAGGACTCATGCCAAGACCATTACCATACCATAATGGCCATATTCGATGACACTTATTTGTCTCATGAGACCTACCGATGATTCTAAGGTCTATTGCAGGCGTTACAGATCACTTACTATGTCTAATGCATTATTATTATAAAAAGGGTTAAACAAAACATAAACATTCATATTAAAACATACATATGAAATGTAATGTATTTACTATAAACCATGAATGGTATTAACATAGCACATTCATAGTCAAATATATCATAAACCCATAAATAAAATATGGAATACTGTATCATAATAATTCAACATCAAATCATCATAATATCTAACAATGGATGTTTCCATAGATGAAAATAATTCAATAAATTCATTAATACTCTTTGAGATGGATATCCCTTTTTTAATATGATATCTTTTAAAAGAGGAAAAATTATAAAATAAAACATTTCTTTGGAAATAACCTTTTAAAAATTTAATGTACGATTCAAAATGTTATGTCATCATAATGGTAGAATATATCTAGCCGCAACGTATAAGATAAAAAACATTCTTTACTTAATTTTCCAGAAAGGTCTTAATGTGCCTCGTTTGGAAAATGATGTAAAGATTTATTTAAAAACATATTATATGGTGTAAAACATGGTTAAAAATGTATATAATTGATTTTCAATATTATTTTGAAATTATTTTATGAAACATGGATATTTCTGATGAATATGACCCAATAAAAACTTATATATAACCAATCATATATAACAAAGAGACTGTTAAATTAACACTTAAATTAAACCATTATTTAATAATGGGTGTGTTAGCATCATGTATAATTTTAAAAAAATAAATTAAATTATACCAGGACCATATTAATATTTATGATATCATAAATTATCCTCTTATTGTTTTTTAATAATATTTCTCTATTACTTTTGTTTCGGGTGTTAAATACTTCATTTTCCCATAATATTTTGTCCTGTAAGTACTGTTTTTTATGCATAGGATATATTTTATTAAAATATAGCAGGAAATTAAGGTAATAATTATTATTTTTATTCATCATATCATTTTTAATAATTATTGAATGCTTATCACAAAGTATGAATCTTATCGTGTTGTGGAGATGGTTAGTTTGAAGTCCTCACGAGCGACGATATCATTCCCATAATGGTTAAATGGTATACAATTGGAATGTGTATTAATTATAAAAAAATAATTATAATGTTATTTTAACTATTTTTACCCAATATAAATAACATTATACACATCCAAATAATATAGTGTTGAATAATAAATTACATAACAGTGTGGAGATAGTAAGTCATATGTGCGCACACATGGTGATATTGTTATTCGTATGGTGGATAGATTACGTAATATTGTTATAAAATGTTTATAATAACATCCATGT
The DNA here is from genome assembly GCA_963277665.1 of Viscum album. NCBI lineage: Eukaryota > Viridiplantae > Streptophyta > Magnoliopsida > Santalales > Viscaceae > Viscum > Viscum album. Next base: position 294,665,007 of record OY728137.1, on the reverse strand, counting down.
ATATGGATGGAACATGATTTATTATTTTATATGTGAATAAAAAAGAAGGAGTATGTATAATAAGAAAATAACATTGGAAGAAGTCCTAAAACAATTACTTCTTTTTGTAGTGTCTCTTTTTGGTTTTCTAAAAAAGACTCCATAGGATGTCTTTATAGCCATAAATTTACTTCTATGATGATGTGAGGGAATTTTGGAGATGAAGTGGGTAGGTGTTGGAAAAAAATGGTTTTTGTGGTGTGAAGTAAAGAAAAGGATATGTTCCCTTTTATAAGAGAGGTGATAGACACATTTGAAAGATCTCAAAATAATAATTTGTTATAAAATGTTTTTTAGTTTCAAATAGTTCCAATGTGATTTTTTTAGTATAAGATTTTTATGTGACTAAATACTCTTAGTAAATTAATTTTAGACAAGATTAGTTGATGAAATTAACCATATATTTTGGGTTTAACCCATAGTTAATTTTTTTTACTATAACTATGTCTTATTGTATTTTCACACTATATGTTTCATAAATTTAAAATAAAATTCCATTCAAACACAAATTGAGTAATTTATTACATATTTTACAATACACGTTTTCATTGGCTGAACATAAAATTTTAATGAAAAATATAGAATTTATTTAAATATTATTTATTTTAATGAATCATTTATGTCTATTTTGACACTATTTAAATTTTTTATTTTTAAAAATATCAAACCAACATGATAACTTCAATAAAATACATCTAATATGTCACTATAAAGTCTATGTTATTTATTAAATTATTTAATTTCTTTAATTATGTTATATTATATTTATTTTAATAACATAAATATCATTTAATTGATTCTTATTTTAATATGACTATTACTGTTTCATTATTGTGTCACCATTTAGTTTAATTATTTATTTCATAAAATTATAAAATGTTACATTCCTAGTTTAATCATTGTAGCATTATAAAAACTATTTATAGTCAAAATTATCTTATTTATAACCCAATATAAAAAAGGATTATTTATTAAAATTTTAATATGACATTATTAAATCTTATTTCAATAAAATATAATAAATGTCTTAATCTAACTCACATGGCATAAAAAATCATAATTTCGACGTATGGTTGATTTTGATCGAAACACACTTATCCAATGAAATTTGGAAAAGTGTTATGGAAATATTATTTCATTATAATATAAATCATACCATTAAATGCCCTATTGATCAATATCTATGGTAAATAAAATCCAAAAGTTACTATTCACCAAAAAAAATCTTTTGATTTTATCGGACCAAAATTTTCATTCTAATTATATACATTTATGTATTTTTTTCTAAATTTAAGTCACAAAATCAGTACAATTACATTCAATGAAAATCCCGTAGATGTGGCTAGAAGGTGGGTAAAAGAGACGTTTAAAAGCTTAATAAAATTTTATATCTATTTATATAATAAAAATGATTACAATGAACAAAATTGATCTAATATCTTTATAATGTATCTATTTTTATATTATAATAAATATAAAGTAAAATAACTATTTAAATGAAAATTTCAGTTTGTTTAACAATAATGCAGTATTTTTCACTCTTCATCATAAATTAAAACATCTTAAAAAATTACCAAAAATTCACTCTAAACTAATTTTTATATTCCGAATTCTATGACGAATTCTATTTTGAAAAATAAAATTTATATATTTCAAACCATGGTTGATACTAATCTTATCAATTTTTTAAATGTCTAGTTTAAAATGTCATGGTGCACTCTAATTTGACATTGAATGTAGTACAAGATATTGAATTATTTAAAAGGAAACATATCATGGAAGCTTTGGTTGTTACATTCTTCCCACCTTCAAATAATTTCTTGCTCAATTTTTTCTAGAATATCACTTCTGAAAATGATATTAGTGGTTCTTCATTATATATTTATCAGGTTCCCACATTGCCTCTTCTATTTTATGGTTTTTCCAAAGAACCTCTATCAGATTAGTTGAATGATTTATCAACACTAGTTCTCTGGTATCAAGAATCTTGATAGTCTTGTCACAATAAGAATTGTCAGGTTTTAGTTCTATTTAGTTATAAGTGATTCCATGAATTGGGTTTTTCATGTATTTCCCTAAAATTGATACGTGGATGGAATCATAATCCAAGAAAAGACAAGGAAGAATTTCGAAATGGTAAGCTACATATCAGATTCGTGCCTTAATTTTTGAAGGTCTGATGTACCTTGTACGTAATTTATTATTCTTTTTGAATCATATAATAACCTTCCATAGAGATACCTTAATGAGGACATAATCTCCCTATTGAAATTCAGAATCATTCTTCTGTTATAAGCATAGGTTTTTTTCAATTTAGATCGATTTTGATATGGGTATGAATAGATTTTACCTTTTGCATAGTTTCCTCAACACTTTCTGTGACTACGAGTTTTCGTTCACCAATATCATCCCAACATATTGGTGTATGAAATATCTTCCCATATAATGCTTTATATGGTCCCATATGTATACTTTAATGGAATCTATTATTATAAGAAAATTCTACCATAGTTTAATACTGATCCCACATACGGTGAATGTCAAGGGAGAAAGATCTCAACATGTATTCTACGGTTTGAGTAGTCCTCTCTGATCGGACACCAGTTTTTTGGTGGTAGGCAATGCCTATAAAAATATCATTACCTAGGGCCTTCTAAATACTTTTACAGAATTTTGATGAAAAATTGTGATCACTGTTAGAAATAATCGATATGGGCACTCGGTGAAGTCTTACAACTTCATAAATAAATATTCTTGTTAATTTTCCAAGTGTTAAATCATCCCTTATATCAAGAAAATGTGATGATTTGTAATGACACTCAATAATAACCCATAACACATCATTTATTTTTTGAGTATTTGGTAGCCCCATGAAAAATGTCTATCGTAATATCTTCCAATTTCCAAATAGTTATAGGAAGTGTTTGCATTACCTATCTAATATGATGTCTTTTGGGATTCATTTATTGACAAACCAAATATCTTGATGCCTAATCAGCAATCTCCCTATTCGTGTTACCCCACCAAAAATGTTCCTTCAAATACCTATAAATCATAGTTCCTCTATGGTGTATAGAGAAATTGGATCTTTGAGTATCGTCCAATAACTCCCTTATTTTCTTAGGTGTAGCATGAACACAATGCATCTTACCAAATTTTACAACATCATCTTTAATTTCGAATTCAATCACTCTCCCATAATTCATTCCTTTAATTTTATATTGAATAAAATCATCTTCAGAATTAGAAATTTTTATCCATGAAAGTAAAGAAGTATTTGAAACAATTTGAACATGTAGTAATGTTTCACATTTCATGATAATTCCCGAATTAATCTTTACTAAATCCATAAACATAGGATGCCTTTTAGCTTTAATTTTTTTAAACTCCAGTGTCTTTCTAACTCAACGAATCATCTATTTTTCTTCCCTGGGTGGTTGGTTATTATGAAATCATAATCCTTGAGTCTATCAAACCATATTCTATTTCCCTAGTTGTGTTTATTCTATGAGAAAATGGATTTCAAACTCTTATGATAAGTATATATCTCATATATTTCAGCGTAAAGATAGTGTCTTCATATCCTCAGGGTGAAGATCACTATGTATTAACTCCATATCGTGAGTTGGGTAGTTTTGTTCTTGAATATTTAATATTCATGATGTATAAGCAATAACACTATCATTCTACATAAGGAAACAACTGATTCCTTGTCATGATTCATCACTATAAATCAAAAATACATCATTATCAAATGGTTGAGTCAAGATAAGATAATTGAAAAATATTCAATTCAATTGTGAAAAACATTCATCACACTCTTTTTTTCTAAATGAATTTAACCCCTTTATGCTGGATCATGGTTAACTAGTATTCCAATCCGGAAATTTTTTGATGAAATGCTGATTCGAAGCTACTAATCCAATAAAACTAAATACCTTAGTTATACTCATCAATGTTTTATATTCTTTTATTGCTTTTTTCCTTTGCATGACCAACATAGATTCCATCCTTGAAGAAAATATTGGCATGAAAATAAGTTTCTGGAATTTAGAATTCAAACATTCTAATCTTCTCATATAGTTCTTTCCATCTAAGTGTTTTAGAAAAAACCATATGTGTTTTACATGGCCTTTGTATGTAATGTATCATAATAAGATATAATCAATAAATGTAATAAAAAATCATCAAGATATTCCATAAAATCTCTTTTCATTAGATCCATGACAATGGAGGGTGTATTGGTCAATCCATGTGCTATAACCATAAATTCTTAATGACCATACCCCATTTAGAATTTTCTATTTGGAATATCTTCCTTTTTTACACACAATAGAAGATATCTAGAATGAAGGTCAATTTTTGAATAATATTGATATCCATTAATTTGGTAAAATAAATCATCAAAGTGAGGTATGGGATAGGTGTTCATTATTAAAGTATCATTGATTTATATATAGTTAATGCATTGCAATACTGATCAGTCATTCATCTTAAGAAAAAGAACATGGGTTCCCCATAGAGAAACACTAGGGAGAATAAATCCCTTAATACCCAACTCCTCAATTTTTTATTCTAAAATACTAATTCAACAGTGAACATTATATAAGCGGTCTTTGATATTTCTCTTCCCTTAGGGATTAAATCAATAAAAAACTGAACCTTAGGCTCTGGCGGGTTTCCAGGTAATTATTTTAGAAAAAAAACAATGTATTTTTATAGAATAGGTACATCCTCAATTTGAATATTTCTTTCTTCATCTATAGATGTTATTTTCTATGCTATTCCAGGATTCCAATTTAGTAAAGCTTCTAGGGTTGGGTTTTGCTAAGAATCTGGTGATGATGGTTTTGATCAAAAGATATTGGATACTACATCACACTCAAAAATAGTAACATACATCTTCTTGAAATAAAATTTCACATCATATTTTGATTTCCAATCCTTGCCCAGGATTATATCAATGACTAACAATGGAATGATAATAAATTCAGCAGATAATGCAATTTTATCTGCCATAATGGGAACTGCTAACATATCTTTGTTGTAATGAAAATTCTCTTGGATGTTTTGATAGAAATATCCATTGTTAATGACAATTGGAAATATTATATTTTTAATGAAAAATGGGAATATATAAAGGAATGTGATGATCCAAAATCAAATAGTTCTTTTCCTAAATTTGGGTAGATTATTATCGTACATTCCAGAACATCATTCGGAGGATCATCCTCAGTGGTCGTGATTGAAAAATATTGGAATTTCTCAATTTGTCTTTTCTAAGGTATATTTCCCTAACTATAAGGATTATCATTTTTATATTGACCCATTTAATTATAATTTTTGCATTGAACTTTGATAAATTATTTCTTCCCCTTGCAATCATGAGCTTAGTGGCCTTTCCCTCCACACATATAACAAACTACCATACACTTTGGGCATTTACCCAGGTGTTTCTTCCCATAATTAATATTGGGTTTGAATTTATATTTTTTTTATTATTCCTCTTATTACCTTTCCTTGAGTTTTCAACAACCCTCTTCTTCTCTTGATTCCCTTTAATGTCATAGTACATAGAGAATTCCTTTTTTGTCATGATAGCACATGAGAGTGTATCATTATATGATGAGAAACTTTTTATGACAATGACTATTAGTGGAATAGTTTTGACCCATCAAAGAATCAATCATGATTACTTATTAGGTTATGTATATAGTTTGTCACATTCATTGCTTACATTTTGATGTTATCCTTATACATTGAAACATTCCCATCATATCTTTCCTCATAACCATAAATTTCCATTCCATATCATCTCACTATTCATGAGAATATAATTTTTCTAGGAATATATATTTAAACTCCCCACATTCCATATCTGTTACTTATTTATTCTCCTTCGTGTTTTGTATTAATGAACACCATTGATCCGCATCTTCAAAGAGAAGATAAACATTCCTAAAAACCTTTTCCCTTTTCGTACTCCCTAAATCAAGAAATATTCTCTATAAGAAACTTATCCATTATGAATCTACAAATGGATTTATAGTCCCATTTAATGTTGGAGGTATTTTTCTAATGAATTGGTCGAACATTGATCCTTCACATTGCGGGTCAAGGTAACCCAAATGGATATGGTTGTTATTCATAACCTGGTTCAGCTATCCTAATATGGTTATATGCTCTTCAGCACATGTTGTATCACCATATCCAATAACATAATTGTTCATATGATGGAAATCTCTATTTGGATTACATGTACTAATATAATTTCAATTGCTTCTAGTTAGAACTATTTATAAACAACGACATACACTACATTATGTTATGAATCATAATGTATCATTCCAAAACTAGTTAAATACATAACATAATTTGAAAAAAATTTCATATCCAATCCATAATCATAAACATGTTTCTTTGAGGAAAAACTTAATCATAAATCCATCCAAATTGATTCTAAAAAAATATGGATTATCTTATACATATCCTGATGGACTGTCAATCTAGGTGCACATTATGGACCATTGTCATGTACCAGGTTATCCCAAGTCAAGCTCTGAACATATTTTTGGATTTTTCACCCCTCGGTAAATCTATGCCAGAACCATGTCCACATTTAGTATCCATACAGGGATGTATTCTCAAGGAATACCCACAATATCCTTATAATACAAAAAATATAGGGTAATCATTTATTTATATCCTCGAAGTGTTTCTAGGTTAATGTAACCTTATCAAGTTTGTTTTCTAATTATAGTGGGTAGGGTTTGTACTAAAATACCTATGATACCAGTTATAATTCCCTAAAACTATTTTCCTAGAGTTGGAGCTTTATTTTATTACGTTGGAATGATCACAAGTAAATCACATCCTAATGAACCCATCTATTTAGTATCCTAGGAAATACTAGATAAAAACATAAGATTTAAATTTCAAAATGAAAGTAAAAAACATATTATCCCATTTGAAAAATATAACATCCAGTAGACTACCTCTATTGGTAAATAAAAATATTATTCTTCATATATTGTGTTAAAAATAAAAATTAGAAAGGGGTGAGCTCAGATGCCCAGTAATGGTAAACGATATACGATAATCTATCTTAAATAAGCATAATATTTTAAGGAATGGTAACAAACTAAAACAAAATAATTTTAAAAATTATATTCATAAATATATGGAAATAATAAATCAAATAATTATATTTAAATAATCCCATGGAAAATCTAAAAGTCTAATAATCACATGAAATATCAAAATAAAATCTCATAATGAAGAAATCTATAATACTGAACATCATAACCATACCATCAGGGCTTTGTACTAAGACCATTACCATACCTTCAAGGCCTTATTCCAAGACACTAGCCTGTATCATGAGACCTATCGATGCATAATTGGAATAAAGCTTTCCTTTCCCATCACATACTAATTACAATTCGTTGAACTTTTTTCAATGAGTGAAATATGACCTAAACATTCATATTAAAACTAGCATGCTAAATTTCAATACATTAACCATAAATCAGGAATGGTATAAACATAGCACATATATAGTCAAAAATATTATAATCCCTTAAATATAGTATGTAAGATTGTATCTTAATAAGTCATCTGTAAATGAGATTAAAATCTAACAAAGGGTGTTGACAGAGTTAAAAATAATTTAATGAATTCATTAAAACTCTTGGAGAGAGATATCCCATTTTTACATTGAAATATTTTAGAATATGAAAATTTATAGAGAAAAAAATTTCTTCTAAAAATATCCTTGTAAATAGGTAATGTAAGCTTCAAAATATTAGATGTTGTAATAGATTAATACAGACACTCACTCTGTATATGATAAAAAAAATTATTTCCTTAATTTTTTGAAAAGTTCATAATGTACCTCCTTTAGAAAATAAATTAAATATACCGTTAAATTTTTTTTATAAAGAGTAAAACAAGGGTAAAATGAAGTTAAATAATTATTGAAAATATTTTGAAAAAAATTTCTTAAAACATGGACATGGATGATAATGATTCCCTGTTATATATTTACACCTAAGAAATGTCGGATAATAAAGTGATTGTGAAATCAACCCTTAACTTTTACATTACATTAGTCATGGGTGATATAAGCTCATGTATAATGGTTAAAACATGTTATTAAATTATAATAGTACCATATTCAAATTTATTATATCATATATTATCCTATTAAATAATTTTGATAACAATATTTCAGTATTACTGTTGTAATGGGTCTTAGCTGTTTCATTTTCCCATTACTGTTTTTCCATGTAAGTCATGTTTTTTTATGAATAGGATATAATTTATTCATATAAACAATTAAATTAAGTTCAAAACTATTATTTTTACTAATGATACAGATTTTTTAATCCTTCATTAATGGTTAACGTTGAAAATGAATCTCATCATGTTGTGGAGATGGTAGGCCGTACGTACGCAAGAGCGACATCATCATTCCTTTAATGGTTAAATTGTATATAATTGAATGGTATATTAATTATACAGAATTATTATATTGTCATATTAATTATTTATAACCATAATAGTCATCATTATAAAAAATCAAAAAAAGTAGTGTTGAATAATAAATTACACCATAACATCGAGACAATAAGCTGTACTTACGCACACATGTTGATATTGTTATTCTTATGATGGATAAAATGAGTAATATGGTTTTAAAATGATTATAATAACATCTCAGTATATATATTAATGTTTTTTATTATTTTTATATGGAATGAATAATGAAATAGGTAGTAGAAGTAGAAATTAACATTGTTATAGGTGATAAAACTATTAAATATTTTTCGGGTGTCTCCTTTTGGATTAAATAATAGGACACCATAGGATGAGTTTCTGACAAAATTGTGGACTTTAAGATTAATTGAGGGATGTTGGGAGAATAATTGATTAGATTTTTTATGAAAAAATGGCATTGGAGGTGTGAATTAAAGAGAACGTGACGTTCCCTTTTATAAGAGTGGTGAGGGGCACTTATAGAAGATCTGAAAATATTTATTTATTATATAATGATTTTCGGTTTCAAATTGCTCCAAAGTGATTTATATCATGTATAAGATGATAATGGGTATAAATAATATTATAAAATTATATTTATATATGTTGACGTCCATAATGTAACCTTATCTTTTGGGATTAACCCTTAGTCAAACAGCTTCACTCTTACTGTCTTATTATATTTTTAGACTATTTTATTCATATTGTTTCTATAAAATGACAAAAAAACCCCCAATTGGATTATTAATGACAAATTTAACACTATATTATTTATTTTTACTAAACGTATATCTTTATTAAATTTCGGACATTTAATTAAATACTATTTATTTTAAAGTATCATTTTTTTCATTTTGGATACTATTCAAAATTCTCACTATTAAAAGTATGAAAACAATTACATAACATCGAAACAATTCTTCTAATATGTCACTAGGAAGTATATGTTATCTAATTTTTTATGTGATTAATTATGTATAACTAAATTTATTTTAATATTTTAATTATCATTTAATTGATTCTTCATTTAAAAAGTCAATTACTACATCATTATTTTTTCACTATTTATTTATATAATTTATTCCCAAAAATTAAAAAAACCAATTTTGTAGATAATAATTTTACATTTATAAAGACTTTTTATTATAAGATATTCTTATCTATAACCCAACATTAAAAAATTTTATCTTGATAAATTTTGAATATGAAATTTTTAACTCTTCACTAAATAAAATAAAATATATAGTTTAATCTTACATAATAGGCTTAAAAAAATAATAGTTTCAAAATAAGTTTATATATGGTTGAAACATAATTATCCAATAAAAATTGAAAATTTTTTAGGGTAATATTATATTATTATAAAATTAATCATAACAATAATTATCCTTTTTACCCTTAACCGTGACAAGTAATATCAAAAAAATACTATTCCCCCAAAAATATTTTCATATTACTATACCACAATTACTATTATTATTAAAAAAATTTATGTCTGTCTTTTAAATTCAATTCACAGAAGTGGTAAAATTAGTTTTAATTAAAATTCGATAGATGTGGCTAGAATGCGTGTAAAAGAGACTTTTGAAAGATTAATAAATATTTATATCTAATTATATTGTAAAAATTATTCTAATGAAGTAAATTTTACTAATATATTTATAATTAATTTATTGTGAAATTAAAATAAATTTATTGTGAAATATTTATTTAAAAGAAAAATTCATTGTTACAATAATGCATTATATTTTACTATTCATCAAAAACTATATCTTTTTTGAAAACTACTAAAATTTCACAATAATAAAAATTTGATATTCCAAATTCAATAATGAAGTCTATTTTGAGAAATAAAACTAAAAAATTTCATAATTTTGTAAATACTATTCATAAATACTTTTTAAATGACTGGTTTGAAAGGTAATGGTGTGCTCAAACTCGATATTCTTGGTAACATAAGCTATTGAATTGTTTAACATGATGTAGACAGTGGAATCTTGAGGTGTTACAATCTTGTATACATCAAATAATTCCACCCTAAAAATTTTATAGAATATCACTTAATATGAATATTTGGGTTGTTCTTCCTCATATGTTATTCAGGTTCCCATGTCACCTCTTCCGTTTGATGATTTCACCAAAGAACCTTTAGAAGAAGAGTCGTCTGATTTCTCAACACTTGTTATCTGGTATCAAGAATGTTGATTGGATCTTTACAATAATACAGATCTGGTTGAAGATTTATTTCATCAAATTTTAGTACATGTGTTGGTTCTGTAATGTGTTTCCATAACCATGATATGTGGAACATATCATGAACATTGCAGAGAAATGGAGAAATTGCAAAACAGTAGGCTACAGATCCAATTTATTCCATAATTTTAAAAGGTCTGATATATCTGGGACATAATTTACCCTTATAAACAAATTTTATAACACTAATCCATAGAGATTCCATCAAGATGACAAGATATACCACTTGAAATTTTAAATTCTTACATTGGTTATCATCCCAGCCTTTTTCTTATTTTGATCTATTTTAATATGGATCTGAATAGTTTTTATTTTTTTTACTATTTACTCAAATGGTTCTGGGGATATGAGTTACATTTCACCAACATCATCCTAATAAGTTGTTGTACGACATCTCTTTCCATATAACATTCCATATGGTCACATCTGTATACTTGAATGGAAGATATTGTTTTGTGAAAATTATACGACAGGTAAATAATAATCCCATATAACATGAAAGTAAAGAGAGAAAGATCTCAACATGTCTTCACAGTTTTGAATAGTTATATATGATTTTCCATAAGTTTGAGGGTGGTTGGAAGTGCTCAAACAAATCTCATTACCTAGGGCCTTCTGAATACATTTCCAAAATTGTGATGTAAACATGGGATCATAATCAGAACCAATCGATAAGTGTACACCATAAAGTCTTATAACATTAATAATATATAGTAATTCAAAACCTTCTAGTGCAATGTCATCTCTTATAGCAAGAAAATGTGTTGATTTGGTAAGATGATCAAAAATTTCCCCTAACATATCATTTCTTGAGGGAGTCTTTGGTAGCCCCATGATTATGTCCATTGTAATATCATCCCATTTACAAAAAGGTATCAGAAGAGGTTTCATGACCCCTCTTAGATATTTTCTTCCAACCATATCTTATTGACAATCCAAACATCTCAATGCATAACCAGTCATATCCCACATCATGTTATCCCCTAAAAATGTAACATAAAATCTCAATACAACCGTATTCCACTATGGTGTATATGAAAATTGGATCTATGAGCATCATCTAATAATTCCCTTTTTTAGATCAGGTACAGTAGGAACACAAAGCCTCTTCCTAAATTTAAAAATACCATATTCAAATACAAAGTCATTCATTCTCCTTCCATTCATAGCTTCAATTTTTCTGAAACTCCTCGTCATCAGAATGAGAACTTATTATACATTCTAGTAGTTAAGGATAAATAACCATTTGAAAATGTACTAATGTTTCACCATCCATGATAATTCAAACATCTTTCTTTACTAGATCTATAATCATAGGATCCCTTCCAACTATCATATTGTTTAAAACTCCATGGTCTTCTATACTCAATGAATCTTCCACCATATTTTCCAACACTGGGTGGTAGTGTATTGTGCAATAATAATCCCTATATAGATCAATCTATCTTCTTTTTCTCATAGATAGTTATTTCTATGATATTTTATATTTAAAACTCATGTGATCAGTTTATATCTCACATCTATCACCATAGTGATATGTCTTTATATCTTCAGGGAAATGATTACTATTAATAATTCCAGATAATGAGTTGGGTAGTTTTGTTCATGGATTTTTTGATTTCCTTTATGTATATAAAAAACACTATCATTTTTCATAAGGACACAACATAGTTCACTTTTTTGATGCATCAATATAAATCACAAGCCCATCATTCCCTGGTGGTATATTAAATATGATAGAATTAACTTATATTCTCTTGAACGCTTCAAAACAATATTCACACTCTTTATTTCAAAATAAATTAACCACATTATGCCTGATCTTGGTTAATAGGTTTGGAAAAAAATCGATAAAATGCAGAGAGTAACTTAATACACCAATATTTTTTTTTGATTATATTCATTGGTGATCTCCATTCTATTATTTCCATTTTCATTTCAGGAACATCATATATTCCATTATTTGAGACATTATAGCCATGAGAAATAAATTTTCTATATGCATAATTTAAACGTACTAAAAATTCCATATATTTTATTACATATAAGATTCTCTTGAACAATCCCTATGTTGTTCTCATATTCTTTGATTAATTTTGTGTCCAATAAGATATCATTAATAAGTACGATGAAAAGACCATCGTGATTTTCTTTGAACATTATATTCATTAAATCTATAAAAACATAGGGTTCATTAGTCAATCCAAATGGAATTTAGGTGAATTCATAATGACCATACCTCATTTGGAATTATATCTTTTTAATATCTTCCTTTTATGCACACAATTGATGATATCCAATAAAAAGTAATTTTAAAAATATATTTACCTCTAAGAAGTTGATCTAGTAAATCAACAATGCGAGGTAGGGGAAACTTATTCATTATTGTAATTGGAATGATTTATCTATAGTCAATGTAGAGACTCATTGACACATCATTATTCATAAAAAATGAACTAGGACTCCCCAAGTAGAAACACAATGGTGAATAGATCCCTTATTACTCAACTCTTTTGTTGTTTCATCAACTCTACTAATTCCATAGTGGAATTTATATATGTATTCTTTGATATTGGTCTTTTATTAGGGATTAAATAAATATGAAACTCTACTTCATGCTTTGTGGGGTTTCCAGGTAAATATTCCGGAAAAACAACAATGTATTCCTTTTAACTAGGAACATCCACAATTTAAATATTTCTTTCTGCACCAATATATGTTATTTTCTCTTCCTCCCCAAGAATCACATTTAGTAATGATACTAGGGGTGGATTTTGATAAGTATCAAGTGATGATGTTTCTACTCTAATGATAATAGATTCTACAGCATTCTCACATATTGTAACTTCATTATTGTTGTAATAAAATTTAAAATATTATTTTTATTTCCAATCCATATGGATAATATCAATGTCGACCATAGTTATGATAATAATGTCTTAAGATAATGAAAATTTATATGTCTTAATGGGAACTTCCTGACAAATATTTATGTCTATGAGACTTCCCCTCAGGGTTTAGATAGGAAAATCTCATATTAATGTAAATTAAAAATATCTAATATTTAAATAAAACATAAAATATATAAAAGAATTTAAGAATCAAAATCAGATAAATCATTGCGTAAATTTGAGGAGATAATATTAGTACCTTCCACAACATCATTAAGAGTTTCAACATCAGCTGTTGTGATCTCAAAAACATTGCATTACACCCTTTCATTTTCTGAGATATGTTTCCATGATTCTTAGGAAAATCATTTGAATAATGTCCCATTTCTATAAAATTTTAGCATTTAACATTGAGAACATATTTCTTCCCCTAGAAATCATTATTCTGGTGGCCTTTATCTCCTCACTAGTAACAAATACTCATCCCCTAAAGGCTAGTACATGGGTGTTTATTCTGACAATTACTATAGAGGGAAAGTGACATTTTCTCTTCTTCCCCATATTTCCATTGCTAAAGTGTTCAGTGGACACTTTTTCTCTTGATTATATTTAATGAAAAAATATATAAATAATTAATTTTCAATTTTTATAACATATGAGACTATATCTTCATACGATCATAATGATTGTGAGTCAAATGCCCATCATAGGAATGGTTTTAACCCATAAAAGAATTAATTAATATTACTTATTGGGTTTCATGTGTAGTCTGCAGAATTTTGTGTTAACCTTGTGAATTTATCTCATACTTTTCAATATTCTCATAATTTCTAACCTCAAACACATTAATTTCCATTTCATATCAGCTCAATGTTTAGGATGAATGTATTTCTCTTGGAAATGTTCTTTAAACTAACTCCATTCCATATTTTCTTCTTCATCATCCTCTGTCATGTTTTTTATTAATGACCACCATTGATGAAAATATCTATAGACATGATAAACAACCATAATAAAATTTTCCCTTTCATTACTCCCCGTAGTTCTTAATTGTTTCTCTAGGGAACATATCCATTGTTCACCTACATGTGGATTTATAGTCCCATTAAAATTTTGAGGCTGTGGTTTCATGAACCAGTCAATCATTTATCCTCTATATTATCGATCATGGTTCACCAAACATGTAAGGTTAATAATCATAACATGAGTTAGTTGTCCTAGTATAGTTATAAACAATTCATCACCTGTTGTTTCTCAAAATACATTATTATTATCTTTCATAGGAGGAAAATCCAAAAATTGATTACATGTGTTGATATGATATCCGTTTCTTCAATCATTAATCATTTAAAAACAATGGTATACATTAGATTATATTATGAATCATAGTGCATTACTCCAAACTAGAGAAATATGGAACATAAATTGAATAATTTATGCATATACAATCCATAATCATAAACATGTTTTATTAGGACATATTAAATCATAAATCCTTCATAATTAATTGAAATTAAAATACAAATTATTTTAAGAATATCCCTTGAGAGTGTCAGAATAGGTGCATAGTAAGGCCTTTTTTCATGTACCTTGTTACCCCAAGTCAAGCATGGATCACCTTGTACGTGTTTTCACCCTAGGTACATATGTTGTTGAACAACGCCCACTTGTATTATCCAGATATAGATTTATTTTATAGGAATACCCACATAATATATAGGTTACTAAAATTCTTGGATGTTTTTATATAGTTATCCTCAATGATTTTCTTAGGTAATGTTCCCTAAATATGGTTGTCTTATGAATTTAGTTTCTAAGGATTATACTGAATTTTATCTGATAAAAACTACATCACACCGACATTAGTTTCTTAAACATAGTATATTATTTTATTACATTAGAATGATTATATAAAAATCAAATCCCAAAGGACCGATCAGTTTAGTATCTATGGAAATACTATATTCAAAAAAGAGTTTTACACTATAACATCAAATGAAAATCAAAACAATATCCCATTTGAAAACTCTCATATCCATTAGACTATCAATGCAGGTCATTCATAATATACATAATCAAATTCTGGGGGGAAATGAAACATAATAAAGGGATTATCTTAGATACTCTTTAAGGATAAATAATATAGAAGAATCTATGATAAATGAGAATAAACATTTAATGCAATGTATAAAATTTAAACACAATCCTTTTAAACATAATCATCAACACAATATGCAAAAAAAAAATTCCATTTAAACATTTACATGGACATTTTACTTGTCGAATAATAGCATTCAATATCAATTAAATATCTCATAATAATGAAATGAATAATGTCACACATCATAATCATACCATCAATTCCTCCGCCTAGACCATTATGACACACTCAAGGCATTGTTCCAAGACAAAAGTTTGTCTCATAAGACCTACTGATGCATCCGGGGGCTATAGTGGGCCCCACCCATCACTTACTAAGTCCAATGCATTCCTCTTATAAATATTGTGAATCATAACATAAAAGATCATATTAAAACTAGAATATGAAATGATATCACTTTATCTATAAACAATTAATGGTATCAATATTGAACATCCATAATCAAATACATCCTAATCCCTTCAATACAATATAGATGATAGTATCATAACATGGCCACATAAAATATGCATAAAATTACACAATGGTTGTTGACATAGATTATAATAATTTAATAAATTCACTAAAAACTCTTTGAGAGAGATATCACTTTTTAACATTGAAATGTTTTTAAAGACACAAAATTACAATAGAAAAAATTAATTTTTAAAATAAAAATTCCAACTTGTAATGAAAGCATCAAAATGTTAATGCGTAATAATAGTAGAATATATTTGCTCGCACCATATAATATAAAACGACATTCATTCCTTGATTAATCAAAATGGTCCAAAAATAACTCAATTTAAAAATGATTGAATGATTCCTTTCAAAAAGTTTCATAAAGATTCATACATGGGTAATGTTGGTCAGTGTAGAAAACTCATGAGGGGGTGAACTGAGTTCATATAAAAATTTATATTAGAATTTTTATTTTATGATTCCCCCAATCGAAGATAAAAACAAGACAATCAAACAAGGTAGTGAAATTATAATCGTTTTACTCTTCAAATAGTTTCTCAGAATGTTGTTTAATTATTAGTTATAACAATATGATATATTGATACAACCATTGAAAATACTCAAATAAGTTAAAATAGATATAACTATTATCCCAGACAAACTATCAATGTAAAATTTAGCCATCTTATGTACAAGTTAATATAGAGAAATTTTTAATTGTAAGACACAACAGAAAAAAGAGGTTCAGTCACAAGCCGGTATCTAATCCACTCCTCCTAGTGATCACCTGCCACTATTATATATATATATATATATATAATATTTTGATCTAAACCCTAGATCTGGGTTGAAAACATTATACAAGACTGTCAAGGTCACAAGACCACATCCACTATTCAATGTTGTAAAAACCAACAACAAGGTCACACATGACCTCTTCCATAGTAATGTGTGGGAAAAACACATTGTAAGAATATATTTTAGTATAGATATAATAGATTCTCTAATTCACTGAAGAATACAATGTTTTCATTAATACAAATACACACACTTCTCAAAATATAATAAAAATTGTACATAATAAACTAAAGATCATGATAAATGATTAGAAATGCTCTGAGTGTTGTTCTATGAAACTATGGATTTGTAAGATTAAATCGATGTGATTTTTAAGTCCCCTTGTAGAAATAGAGTGTGATGAGTCTCATTTTCTATTTTCCAGTTCGATGGGATGTTTTTTTAGCTCTTATTATTCATAGAGTTACTACTGTGAGAATGTTTTTGGTTCCTATATATAGAATTTCAGTTGCTAGAAATCCAGAGTCCATCAGGTGTTCTTTAGTGTATGTTTTCTTCCATGTATTCCAATGCTCATATTTTTATCGTATATTTTCTCCAGTCTCACACTTTTATTTTTTTCTCCCAAGATCATGTTTTGGAGGTGACAAGATGAACAATATCCACACCTCTTCCCTTGTACTGTCTACTGACAGGACTACAAAATATCATTAATTTTATTAGTTTTTTTAAGAGACACATGTATTCCCGTTTGAAAAAAAAATAATTAAATTAAATAGAAAATGGTAAAATATCTATTAAGAATAGAGAAGTGTCACAGTTTTTGTATTGAAATGGCTTTAGTTGGAAAAGTGTCTTATCCTTTTCATTTGAGTGATATCACCAAAGTACCAAGATATTCATGATGAGACGGTCACGGTTCCACTAGGAATGATGTCTTCCGAATTTTATTTGAGAGGAATCACGAGAGTGGGGTCTGGTTATTTTTCAATTGTGGTATTACTAACAAGACAATGGTGTCAGGTAAATGATGTCTCGGGTCATGTTAGAATGGAAATGGTGGTAGGACTTTTTTGAAAATTTGGAAGTAGTTGACAGCTTATGGTGTCACAGACTATGTGAAAATTGGGAACCCATAGAAAACATATGGTTTCACAAACATAGCTAAATATATGTAAGATGTCTGAAGAAAAAATATTCCAAGATTGGATAAAGATTAAACATAACCATACTGAAACATAACTGATCAATATTAAACATATTTTACAAGATTCAAACATTATTTGTGTGATTCTAAATTAGTATCCTTTGAGAGTTGAAAACATTAGTTGTATTCATTAAAACATAAGGAGTCCAACAATCTCCAGTCATGATTTGTGATGTGTGAATCAAGATTTATGAGAATTAAAACCTGAAGAGTCCAACAAGATAAAATTAATTCAAATAATTATAAAGGATATTTTAATAAGCATTTTATGAAACATCAACATGGATGATAAATAATCCTCAATAGATACTTATATATAAGAAAATATCAGATAATAAAAGGATTACGACATTAACCCTTACCATATAATTTCATTTCTTTGAGAGT
Organism: Viscum album; assembly: GCA_963277665.1. Classification (NCBI taxonomy): domain Eukaryota; kingdom Viridiplantae; phylum Streptophyta; class Magnoliopsida; order Santalales; family Viscaceae; genus Viscum; species Viscum album. The sequence continues at coordinate 294,646,292 of OY728137.1, read as the reverse complement.
GATTTTTCCTATATATAATTCTTAAAATAGGTTACAAAATTATTCCAGAACCATATTCAAATTTATGATCTCATATATTATCCTCTTATATCAATTAGTAAATAATATTACTGTATTACGGTTGTTTCTGGTGTTAACTGCTTCATTTTCCAATTTATGTTTTCTCATGTAAGTCATGTTTGTTATACATATGCTATATTTCATTCTTATACTAAAATAAATTATGTTCATAATTATTATTTTTACTTATCTTATAAATTTTATAATTATTCATTAATGGTTAACCTAAAGAATGAATCAAATCGTGTTGTGGTGACGGTAGGTCATACGTACGTACGAGCGATGATATCATTCCCTTAATGATTAAATGGTATGGAATTGAATTTTATATTAATCATATAGAATCATTATCATGTTATATTAATTTTTTATACCCATTATAATCAACTTCATACCCATCCAAATAAATTAGTGTTGAATAATAATTTACACTACAACATAGAGACGGTAAACAGAACATACTCAGGCGTGGTGATATTATTATTTGTTTGATGTATTAAATGAGTAATATGGTTGTACCACGATTATAATAATATCTAAGTATATGGATGAAATTTGATTTACTATTTTTATATGTATACAATATAGAAAGAGGAAGTGTATGAAGTATATAACTTTGAAATTGTTGATAAAACAATTACCTTTTTTAGGTGAATCATTGTGGTTTGCAACAAATAACTCTTTAGGGTGGCCTTCTTCACAAAATGAGGCCTCTGGGATGATGCGAGGGATGTCATGAGAAGAATTCTGTAGATTGTTTCCAAGACTAATTGATTTGGAAGTGTAAATTAAAGAGAATATTTTGTGCCTTTTGTAAGAGAGGTACAATCACTTTTGAAAGATCTAAAAATGTGAATTTATTATAAAATTATTTTCTATTTAAAATATAATAAAAGAGATTTAATTTTATGTTAATTTATGATTGGTTAAATCCCTCAAAGAAAATAATTTCTATAATAGTTTAGGTCATGAAATTAACTCTATCGTTTGTGTTTAACCATGGGTTAAACAGTTCAACTCTTACAATGTCTTCTTTCATTTTTACACTACAGGGTTAATATATTTACTATAAATTGATAAAAACCTCAATTGGATCACTTATGAAATATTTAATGCTATCCTATTTATTTAGGAAAATATGATATTTATATGAATTTTATCACATTTAATAAATTATTTTTTTTATTTTAAATTATCATTTATGTCAAATGTGATACTATTCAAAATTTTCCTCTTTAAAATTTCATACCAACATGATAAAAAATAACCAATACTTATAATATATATCTAATATGTGTATTTTATCTTTAAAATAAGTTTACGTCTTTTGTAAAGTAAATTTATACTTATTTTAATATATTAAATATTAATTAATCGATTCATCCTTTAATAAGTCAATTACTGTATCATTATATTGTCCCCATTTAATATAATTATTTATTTCCAAAAATTATTAAAAAATATGTAGATAATGATTTTATCTTTCTAAATATTATTAATTGTTGAATTTAAATTATTTATAGCCCTATATTCAAAATGTGTTAGTTATTAAAATTTGAATATGAAATTTTTAACTCTCATTAAATTAAATAGAATAACTTTTTTGATCTAACACAAGTGGCTTAAATTAATAATTTCAACCTAAGGTTGATTTTTTTGAAAACACACTTATCCAATAAAATTTGGACAACTGATATGGGTAATATTATATGGCTATAATATTAATCTAGCATTTAATTACCATCTTTACCTATAAACGTTGTAAATAAAATCGACAAGTTACTATTGAACTAAATTATTTTCATCTTGTTATAGAACATTTTTCATAGTAATTTCATATATTTATTTCCTTTTTAAAGAATTCAGTTCATATAAGTGATAAAATTATGTCTAATGTATATCATGTAGATGTACCTAGAAGACGTGTAAAAGAGAGGTTCAAATGTTTAGTTAATTTTTATATCTCTTTCTGATTATCATAATGATTCCAATGAACTACATTAAACTAATATATGTATAACGTAACTATTGTGACATTATAAATAATTTTACTTAAAATAATTATTTAAATGTAACAGTCGTGTTTTTTTATAATGATGCTATATTTTTTTACTATTCATAAAAATATAAAACATTTCAGAAAATTACAAAAATTTCAAACTAAGCTTATTTTAATATTATGAAATTTGTGATGGAGTCTATTTTAAAAATTAATATTTATAAATTTCATAAATTAGTTAAAATTTTTCATAATTTATTTTAATTTTCTAGTTTGAAGGTTTATGGTGTGCTCGAACATGATATTGTGTGTAGTACAAGATATTGAATTATATAAATGGAAGCATATTGTGGATTATTCGGGTGTTACACATAGCATTGCATGTGATAACATGATGACATACATAAGAAAAGGGTTACCTGTAAATCGCAATAATGTAATAAACATGGCATAACATGAGGAAGACACTACCTGTTAGTCCATAGGCATGTCAATGGAGTGAAAAAGAAACATGAACATAAATGAATGATATTTCTTGATATTAATAACATGGAAATTTAGAAACAACATACAACATGATATGAGCATGAGCCAAGACTCATTTCACTTGTATTAGCATGGGTAAGCACTCATTTCTAATTAATTATCATATGTAAACCCTCATTGAACATCAATTATCATGAATAAACCCCCATTGAACATGGAGTATCCTGATACTAAACATTACCCAATGCATTGGAACTCTATCTTGACAAATCATTCATAATGATTTCTATCTCATGGTTATGTGTGCCACATAAATCATATACCTTGGATTCATTCAAAAACATAAGTTATCCAGTGATCACGGAATGTAGAATACATACATGTAAGTCCAAAACCAGTAAATATATGTCTATAAAGGGTTATAACCTTGATAGCGAAATGATTATTGTATTCACTTCATGATGATTTTTGGAATGAAAGTTGCAGTGTAATTTTTCCAGCATAACATCATCATATAGAAATTTATAAAGAGAGGATGAAGGGAGGGAAAGTGGTACCTCACCATCTAGGCATTAAATGGGCAGTATACGTGAAATTTAATAACATATCCCAACATATGATATGGAATTTAGTTTCATAATATAAAATAAATTATTGAAGATAAATGGGAAGAGATAAATCATCTATAGAATTTTGGCATGGTAACAAGTGTACAATGGAAGGATTAATGAGATAGAAAGGGTTATATCATCATTCATACTTAATCAGGGTTGTTTGGGGGAGGTTTGAAATAATACCTCATCTTTTGTAATTGTACGAAAATGTGTATCAATATAATTACACATGGATAAAAATAAGAATATACGAAGCCCTTACATTATTTTAGCATAGTAATGGTTGGGTTTAAAGGATTTTAGCGGTGTATTAACAGATGTGAAAGGAAGATAATATCATGTATAAATATAATAGAAAGTAAAGAGATATGGAAGAATATATCCCAAATCATGAAAATAGAATCTAAATGTGATGACATAAAAGTGGTGCCTGTTGAAAAAGGAGAGAGGGAGATACCTTACATGGATGTGTGACTCAAAATCATGGGGGAGGCTTCTTGGGAGCATGGGGGTGCCTTGGAATGGCTATATAGAGAAGGGGGCAGAGGGTGGTCGAGCAATAAATAGTTTTAGTGAAGAGAACTGGGTACTTGGGTGGGTTTATATAGGAAATGAGGGGAAATTATTTATTATTTTGGTTTTGGACACTACACACTAAAATATTCAAAATCACAAACCATCCTATTATTTTTACCATGTATTCTTGTAAAGGGTAGTGGTATACATTATTTTATGAGGATAAGGGCTGGAGATGATAAAATATTACCCTTGCTTATGTGGAGGTGTGTTTTACACTCAAGGAAATGACATTAAAATCATAAAATATATTATAAGTCTTGAAGGATTCACAAATGACTTATAAAATAAAACAAACAAATTTGATATAAATTTCTTTGATGGTAAAACATTTATTTTTTTATTAATCTTTTTATATTATTTTATTATATCAATATTGGGTCATTATGAAGTAATAAAACACATTATATATTTTTACATTATTTATTTATTATCCAAAAAATCAACTGTCTCTAAAAATTATGAAAAAATCACCATTGGATAATTTATACAACCCATTTAAAAAATAATATCAATTTTATCTATATATTTTTATGAATAAGTGAATTTTTACTTTCAAAATAAAACAGCCATTTATGGAAAATTGACCAGTTTTGAAAAAAACATGTTCTCAGACCTTAATAAAATTGACATTTAACGTAAAAAAATTATATGATAATTCATAATTCATAATTTTAATTTGATAATAATTTATTAATAAATATTATTTTTTTCAAAAATACATTAATTAATAAAAATAGATTCTTTAATTGACTTCAAATGTTAACCAATAAACTATTTTCCTTTATAAAATCAATTACAAAGTTACAATAATATAATGAATGTTTATTCATTATTATATACAAAAAATTCAAAATTATAGGGTTTTGATACATATTAATTTAATAAACTAACTCATACCCTAAGAGCAAGGTGTTCAATGGTGGGGATTTCTTATGCCATTTGGTGAACATCGTTTGTGAGGTGATCTCGATGAACTTGAAATTCTCCCATAAACTATTTTTCTCTTATTTATGTGGTTGGATTTAGGCTTAGGAATGGTCATGTGAAAATCACAGAAATTCTATGTCCCATAGTAGCTTTAATAAATGGGCTTCATTGGGTATGATACTACTAGTAGAGGCCATTACATTCTTTCTCTATGCCAAATGTATTTTTTAAAACCCTATATATATATATTAGTCATGTGATCACTATTCAATGTATATATTATGGATGGTAAATATACATAATAGTCATTTAAATCTAGTTTTATATAATAAAACCAAGGGAATTCATGTTTTTATTATATCCTTTTGAAATTTTAATAAAATTAAATAAATTTTACTCATAAATGTTCAGGTCGTTACAACCTCCCACCCTTAAAAAATTTTTGCTTCAAAATTTTATTTTACCCCACTGAAATAGATGTGGGTAACTATACGTCATCAACTCCTTTGGTCCCCATATTTCTTCTTCAAACATGTGTTTTCGCCACAAAACCTTGACAACTAGCATCGTCTTATTTCATAGAACATTTTCCCTATGATATAATATCATCTATGACTTCTCATATAAGATAGGTCATTCTATGATGGTACCTCCTCCAGATTCAATACATGTTATGGTTCAGATATGTACTTCCTCCAGAATGAAACACCGAATACATCATGTTTATGAGACACATTTGGTGGGAGAGCAAGTCGATAGGCCACTCCCCTAATGCGACCCATGATCTCAAAAGGGTCGACGTACCAAATACTAAACATTCCATTATTCCCAAATATCGTAACTCTCTTACATAAGTATATAAAGAGAAATTCCATGTCTATAACATCAGAATCAATATCTCAATGATGATTTTCAGCATAACTCTTTTGTCAACTCTAGGCACCATTGATGTGTTGATGGATGGTCTTAACCTTCTACACCATTTATTCGACCATTTCTATATCTAGAAGTTTTTTCACCAAATTCAACCCAACAAGATAGTGATATACACCTCTTCCCATAAATGGATTCAAAAGAAACCATTTAGATACTTAAATGTAAAATGTTATACATATATCACTCCACAAAAGGAAGATATTTGTCCCATCTCCCTTTAAAGTCCATTGGGAAATATCTCAACATGTCCTCATGTTTTTGGATAGTTTACTTAGACTGGACATCAATTTGAAGATGAAAATCCATGCAAAATTTCAACTCAGTATTCAGAATGTGTTAAATACTCTTCTATAACATAGAGGTGAATCATGCATCTCGATAGGAGACAGTGTATAGTGCTACTCCTTGTAGCCTTAAAACGTCTCTGATGTATATTCGTGCTAGTTGATCCAGTGAAAAATCATCTAGATTTGTAATGAAGTGTTCAGTCATTGTATAATGATCCAAAAAACCCAATATAGAATGGTTTCCATTGTATGTCTTTGTAAGACTAGTGAAAATTTCCATGGTTATATTTTCCCATTTCCATGTTGGTATTGGTAATGGTTGCATCGTCACCTTATAATTCTACCACTCAGCTTCCACTTGCTGATATACCTGACACATTAATGTGCATTCTGAGATCTCCTTTTTCATATTAGCCCACAAATAGTTCTCTCAGAGATCTCGATACATTTTCATGTCTTTGGGGTGAATAATTAAATTTGAACTATGTGAATCGTCCAAAAGAAATTTCTGAAACTCAGGATTTTTTGGAATACATATTATCAACAAAAATCGCACAATTCCTTCTTCATTAGCATATAACAATGAGGATTTCGTTTTTCTGATTTTTTTCACATTCATCTAAATTACATTACCTTATTTTTTAATACCCTATAAATGATTCAAAATAGACAGTTGATAAATCATTTTTGAAAGGATTGATGATGTTTACTTATTTATGATTCACGAGTACATCCTCATCAAATCATTGAAAATTGGATCATTTTATATTGTCATTCATGATAAAATTATTGGTACTTTCCTACATAGTGCATCAACCACCTTGTACGCTTTCCCATAGTAGTAATGGGTATAGTAGTAATAATACATGATGAGATTAAAACATAATTTTTGGTGCATATTCAAATCTTTTGTCGTGAATATATATTTGAGATTTTTATGATCCATATATTTTTCAAAATTCTCCCCAATGAGAAAAGTAGGCCAAATTTTCAATGAACATTTTATAGCTATGAACTGCAAATCATCTATGTGATGGTTCTACACATATATTTTCATCATTATTGAGTCATAAGTAATGGTTATTTCATTCTTCACCAACATACAATCCATTCCCTTCTTCGAATCAGCATTGATGATTATGAAAATATCCCCCATTGTGGGTATAGCATGCGAAGGGGCTGTGATAATCGTCATCCTCAACTCCTTGATGATTTATTCATATTCATCATTCCAATCAAACGTGACTCCCTTCTTCATTATCTTGGTAAGAGGGTTTAAAAATCGTGATAATTTTTTTCTTAACATAGCAATAATATAAAGCTAACACCATGAACCTACAGATATCCATCACAAATTTAGGCATTTTCCAACCCACATTTGATTTTTTATTGGTAGGATCCATAGATACCCCATTGCTTGTGATGATGTGACCCAAGAATGAAAATTAAATCAACTAGAACTAAGACTTAAAATACATTTCATAGATATTCTCATTTTATAATGTCTCTAACACTGTTCTCTGATGTTCCGTATTCTTCTCCTTGAATTTGGAGTATATTAGAATATATTCTATAAATACACCCACGTATTTATCGATGAAATCTCTAAAGACTCAATTCATCATGTCCATTAATATTTATTAAGTACTTGGGAGTGTAAGAAAAGAATTATTATGAAATCATTGTCCCCATACCTCTTTTGAATTGTATTCATGGGGATATCCTTCTTCTTCACCCAAGCATGGTAATATCCAGACCACATATCCACCTAGGGAAAGTCTTTCAGAACACATCATTGATCAAACAAGTCATAAATTCGTGGAAAACAATACTTTTTGTTTACCATGATTTTTTGGAGCTCATAATAATCATTTAAAAGGTGCATTGACCCATACATATTCGTGAAAAATAGTACTGGTGAACCCATTAGTGAAGAACATGGGCTTATAACCCCTTTATCCAGATTCTACTATAGTTGTTTCTTTATCTCCTAAATCACCCAAAAAACTATTCTATATGGAGTCTTGGGTATTAGAAATTCCCCATGAATATAATCAATTGAGAAATTAACATATATTTTAGCAGGAAGACTAGTCAATTCCATGAGAAACACACTAGTGAATTAAATCACGATGTGCATGTTTTTTAGGATGGTTTTTTCCTTAGACACAATAATCTATGCAAGATATGAATTTTCATAGGGATGTAATATCCATGATTGATATGATGGTGCTAAATAAGATTCATTCTCCTCTATTTAATTTTAAATAATTGTTGGTTGATTCTCTCTTTAGGGTGTGATTTTCGTCTCATGGAAATTTATGTAATCTCTATATAGGGAAAGCCAATATATGCCAAGAATTTTTTCAAATTCCACCAGAGGGAGTATGCTGAGGTCCTTTGGGAATTTCAAACTACAAATTATGACATGGGAGGAGTTATATATAATGGATTCAATAATTTCCCCATTTTTCATTTTTACCGACATCTCTACATCAATGCTTTGTGGTGGAGTTTGGATTGTCCTAAAAAACATTCTAGTTTTAAATAATGTGTAGAACCATAAACAAAAAGTAGGTTAAATATTATTGAAAAAATAAACAGAGTACCAGTCACGACATTATTATTGGGATTTATATTGGTGGTAGTGATGGAAAAAATCTATCCCTTGCTGCATTATAGGTTGTTGGTTACCACCAATTACCATGAACATAGGGATCTGATTTGCACAATTCCCTGGTTATATTAATTTTTAGCAAATAAAAATGCTTCAATGGTTTACCAGATCATTTCATTCCTCTGTCACATTAAGGTTTTTCTCTTGTTGTAAATTATTTTTTAGGCTCCCTTCCATTCCACACCTATATAATTTCATTTTTCCACTTAGTAAATTTTTGGGGTACTTCATTACTCACTTTTTACATGGAGGGTGCATGAATTTAATCACCGTTGGATTTATCCATCAGAACAATATAATTAAAGTATAATTTCCACTTTGTATCCCCATGAAACCACAGAGATTTTCTGATCTCCATATCAACTTTGAAGGCACATCATACAATTTCTACCAAGCTATCAAAGTCATAGATAACTAGGTATTTCTATAGGGTAGGTTTTATCCCACTAATGAAGCGGTCAAACATGCATTCTAGGGTGACCAAAAGACTAGATGAGTATTTTTCATGACTTGGGATGTTTTCTAAATACGATATAATAGTTTAATCTTCTTTTTCATCTTTAGGTAAAAGAAATAATTTTCCATCTTATGATGGAGGGTGTGAGGAAAATATTTATTGAATTTTTTTTCAGAAATCTTTCTATTACATCACCTCAATCTCTTCCTCAGGCTTCATATATTTTTCATCAATGTCTCCCATTGATTAGCTTCACCCTCCATAAAATAATTATCCATAATAATGTTATCTCGTTTTGAAAATTGAAGGTCAGATAATATCTTCTCAATGGAGTTGATCCATTGTTGTGTAATTTAGGGATCTAATGATCCAATAAATGTAAAAGGCATTTTTTCATGAAGATATCAATTAAAACATGTTCTTTATTAGGGGGGATAGGGGTCTGGACATTCTACATGATCAATGTTTCTATTAAAAACATGAGCTAACTAAGAGAGTATCATGACAATGTTTTTGATTCCCACTACCATCAGAATGGAATTCTCATTAGACTAGTCATCACATAGACCATCACATCAGTTTTTAGCCTGATTCCTACTATTGGTTAGAACCATGGTCTTCTATGCATGATTTGGAGTGTGGTTTGTGATTTTTGTCAATCCATAGTGGATGTTCAGAATGTGTACCAGCAAAGAGATCATACTGTTCTGGCAGACAACAGTATTGAAGGTGGCGACGTTTCCCAATGTTTGTGCACCATATTTTTTCAAGATTAGAACATGGGAAAATTGAAAAGGGATAAGGGTCGCGAAATTTTTGGGCTGGTCCACAAGTGACCTGCGCGCCGTGGAGAGACTTGCGTGCCGATGCCTAGGAGGATTGGAAACTTGCGCGTCTATTGTTTTTCAAGATTATAACTTCTAAATATGGGAATAGAAAGAAGGTCTCACAAGTATTTGTGTTGTCGCGCAAGTGAGTAGCATGACAGAGGCTAGGGAGGATGAGTTGTGCGCTGCAAACTGCGCGCCGAGGGAAGACTTGCGTGCCACCGTGCAGGGGGTCCAGTTTTCCAATAAATAGAGGACCACGCCTCCTCATTTGCAATAAAATTCGAGACTTAGATATTTTTTGAGCTCTCTTCGTGCAAGTGGTTGAGTCGTGAAAGTGCTTGTTGGGTTGCTCAATTAGAGGTTTCACGCCATCTGTTGGCTGTGAGTACAAGGTTGTTTGGGTTTTAGAGGTTTTGTTTCGCGCATGTTTGGAGTTCAAAGAGGCAGTGTCACAAAAGTTTTTTGGAGTCACCTGCGCACCGAGTTTGTACCGCGCAAGTGACTTGCGCACCATTCCTGAAACTTGGGCATCATATCTTGGAGAAGGACGCTAGGGTTGTTAAAGTACATCCGTCTTTTTGAAGCTGCATGAAAGCTTGAGGATCATCCGGTACCCTCAGCGCAAATTTAGATTTGTCTTCAGGTGAGAGTTGGACTTCAACAGAGCATTTACATACAACTAAGGATGTATTCTTATGAAATTATGAAGAGACCTTCACATCTATAAACTGAGTGTGGCTTCACCAAGGTCAGTGAGCTAGGGGGAGTCAATGGGAGTGACCCGAGGGAAGCAGTGAGCTATCCCTGATCCTCTGGAAAGGCAGTGAGCCTAGGACAGAGTGATTGTGGCCGAACCTTTATAATCCACAGCTAGTGAAGTTTAGTGTAATTTGTTATGACCGACAAGTAGTCTGCGTATGCTCCTTGGACATAGCCCTTAGTGGTGAACCACGTAAAAAGTGTTGTGTCTTCTCTGTGCATGTGAATGTTTTCATTCTGATCATATTCATCATACAGGATCAACAAGTTCCTAACAATGTGGGAACATGATCCATCACATTTAAAGAAAAAGTTGTCACCCTGATTCACCCCTCCCCTCTCAGGGTGTCCCGGGGTCCTTCAAGTGGTATCAGAGCGTAAAGGTTGCTGGTGTTGAATCTGTCCTTTATCATCATGGAGAATGCAATCAATGTTAGGGGATTACCTCACTTTGATGGAAGTAATTTTCATATCTGGAAGAACAGAATGAGATCTCATCTATGTTATCTTGGAATAGAAGTTCTCTTTTCTACTTTGCAAGGAATACAAGTTACTGATCCAACAGTCCTGGCTATGACTGAAACAGACTGGAAAATTATTGATTAAGATGCTAAAGCACAACATCCACTCACTACAGCCCCTTCTGATCAGATCTACCTAAATTTGATTAATTTCCCCTCAGAAAAATCCATGTGGTATAAAATCGATAATTTTTATGAAGGAGATAGAAAATTGAAGGAGGAAAAACTTCTGGAGCTGCACAATCAGTTTGATGATGTGAAGATGCATCCAGACGAGAATGTAGACTCATTCTTCAATCGAATTACTGAAGTGGTTGGAGCAATTCGGGGTCTAGGTGAATAAATCAAAGACATTGATATTGTAATAAAAATATTAAGAAGAATTCCACCTCTGTACAATGTAAAGGTGTCAGCCCTTGAGGAAATAGATCTTTCCAAACTTTCTCTCGATGATCTACTGAGCAGCTTGGTAGAATATGAAATTAGAGTCAAACCAGAAGATGTTACGACTCATGTGAGCAAGGAAATGGAATTCAAAGCCATGGATAAAATGAAAATCTCAAAATATAGTAGCGGTGAAAATGAAGAAGAAAAAGGAATTTTTTCTCTCATTGCAAAGATGTTTCAGAAGGGAAAAGGGAAATTCAAAGGGAAGTTACCTCTCACATGTTTTCATTGTGGAAAAGTAAGGCACATTGCCACTCAGTGCTTAAGAAAGACCTATGATGAAGACAGTGAAGATGAAAGCTTCGACAAGCCTCAGAGAAGGTTCTTCAAAAAGGGAGACTTCAAATTGGGAAAGAAAATGCAAAGGAAGCGTTTTGTCTGTGAACAAGAAGAAGATGATAATGAATTCTATGAAGAAGAAGAACCAGAATTCAAAACTGGGAACCATGCTTCCATGATGGCCACTATTGAAAAGTTAGAAGATACTGGTGGAGAAAAACAACTGAGAACTTGTGTAGATCCCGAGATACAACTTAAGGATGCAGTTAGTAAGCTTATGATTAAATGTAAGAGTTGCAATAAGTGGAAATAAATTGTAGAATAATCAACTGAATTCGTTGATCAACATGAAGCTGAAATTGAATGACTGGAAGAATATGTGAAGGTACAGTCTAAAATAATTGAAAGCAATGACGATGCAGTGGATCTGAAGCTGAGAATTGAAGATCAGCCAAAGGTCATCAATGACCTCACCTCCAGACTAGATGAAAAATCCAAGTTAGTAGAGGGTCTTGAGGAGGAATTGGTTACTCTAAAGAGTAAAATTGAGACTGAATCAATTCCAAAAGAATCGAAGAAGAAAATACAGTTTGGAAGATTCTCAGATGCAGAATTACTAACAAGAGCCATGTGTGGTTCAGATGGGGTTAGAAAAATCATGAGAGATCAAAGACTTGATTTCATGGGAAAGAGTGGAATTGGTTGTGAGGCTGAGACAAAAACTGCTGGAAGTGAAAAGATCCAAAAGAAAGATAAGATAAATGTTGAACATGTTGAAACATTTCCTAAAGTGATGAAAAAGTAACCCTCAATCCAAACTAAAAGGAGAACTGAAATTCATCCTCAAACTTTCAGAAATGAGAGACAGTCTAACTATTCTCCCAAGGAAGAAGGTATGAGGAGAAATTCAAGTGAGAAGAAATTTCCTCTCATGAAGTGTCAGTTCTGTGGCTATCTGGGCCATACCATGTCTTATTGAGAAGAGGCCAGAAGCTATCTGAATGGAGAAGAAATAGAAGTTCAACAGAGGAGAACAAATTCATATCCTAATTCTTATAGAAGAAAAAATTTCTATGGATATTGTTATAGTTGTTCTAACTTTGGTCATAAGGCTGCTAATTGCAGGCAGAGAAGGGACATGGACACCTCATACCAACATTCAAGACAAGTCAAGTCTCGTCAGAAAGACATTGTTTCTCTTTCAAACTAGTTTTCTCCCCTTAATGAAGATTTCGACTATGAAGAACCAGGGTATGTGGAAGAGATAATTGAAAAGCCATCAATACTATATACTCAATCCAATGTCTCATGGAAGGAAAGGAAAAAGATTGAGAAATCCAACCTTGCAGAGGTGGCCCTCAAAGCTACAAAGAACAATAGTTCCTAGATTCTATATAGCGGTTGTTCATCTTGTATGATAGGTATTTCTGACCTACTAACAGATATCAAAAGGAAGTTTGATGGTACATTACGATTTGGTAATGATGGAGCTCTGAAAATCAAAGGGAGTGGAAGTACCGAATTAACTAATGGAGAACAAAACAAGACTGAAGTCCATTATGTAGATGTCCTACGTCATAATATCCTCAGTGTGAGTCAACTCTGTGACTCGGGACTTATAGTTAATTTTAATCAAAAAGGTTGAACTATCAAGGGAAAGACTGGCAATTCACTTGTGAAGGGATGCAGAACAGAAGGCAACTTGTATCAGGTTGATAGTGAAGAAAATGTCTGTTACATTACTGTTGAAGAAGAAAACAATTTGTGGCATCACAGACTGGGACACATCAATCAAAAAGACATAGAGAAAATATCAAAATTGATAATTTTCATGGACATTCCGAACCTGAAGTGTGAATGTGAAAAATCTTGTGATGCTTGCATTCATGGGAAGTTGGTCTACAGTTCATATTGGCCAATGAAGAAGAGGGCATCTCGGCTTCTTGATCTGATTCATACAGATGTATGTGGGCTGATAAATGTTGCTGGAACTCATGGAGAAAGGTACTTTGTACTTTTCATAGATGATTTCAGTAGAATGTCATGTGTGATGGTCATTCACAAGAAACAACAAGTCCATGACTTCATGAAAGCATATCGGCGAATTGCCGAAAATGATACTGGACGAACAATCAAAGTGTTGAGATCTGAAAATGGAGGAGAATACACGTCCATTGAATTTGAAAATTATCTAGATAAGCATGGGATATAGCATGAGGTAGCTGCTGTGAGAACTCCACAACAAAATGGAGTTGTTGAACGTAGGAATCGACATGTGAACAACATGGCACGAACTATGCTGATCGAGAGTCGTATTCCACGGCATTACTGGAAAGAAGTTGTTCAAGCTACAGTGAACATTTAGAATCGAACAGGACTTTATATGGGTGAGTCGAAGACACCATATGAATTGTGGCATCGATGGAAGCCCTCTTTAAAATACTTTTGTGTCTTTGAAGTAAATGCTTTATTCGAAAAAAAGAAGGAAATCAAGGGAAGTATGGAAAAATGCAGATGAAGGAATTTTCCTCAGTTACTCAATGAACAGAAAAGCCTACAAGTGTTTCAACAAGCATTTAGGAAGGATTGTGGAAAGCAGTGATGTTAAGAAAATTGAATAGAAAACCACAAATGCTTCAAGGACGTCATATGCTGATGTGATATAAATCCCGGAAGAAAGTGAACGTGAAGAAAATACAAATGCATAAATAGAGGAAGCTGTAAAAAACACTCAGTAGTCACATCATGATGTCGACTCAGAAGATGAATCTGAAGAAGAAACTATGGGTGAAGAGAATGCAACTAAACCTCGTAGGTGAAATCGAATAGCTGAGATTGATCCATCCAACATAATTGGGGACATGAGTGCACCCACTAAAACAAGAAGGATGAGGAATAACACACAATTTGTATTTCTATCAGTTGTAGAGCCATCCACATTCGAAGAAGCTGTAAATTATGAATCTTGGGTGAAAGCCATGAATGATAAATTAGATCATATTGACAAGAATCAGACATGGGATCTTATCCAGAGACCCAAAGGTCACAATGTGATTGGTACAAAATGGATCTTCAAAAATAAGTTTGATGAGCATGGAAGTGTCATAAAAAACAAGGCACGACTGGTATGTAAATGATACTCCCATATTGAAGGCATTGATGTTGAATAAACCTTTGCTCCAGTGGCTACACTAGAGTCAATCAAGATTTTCCTTTCCATGGCACTCCAAAGAGGATATAAAGTATTTCAAATGGATGTCAAGACAACATTCTTGAATGGTTTACTCGAAGAAGAAGTCTACATTGAACAACCAGTGGGATTTGTTCTGGGTACTGATGAAACGAAGGTCTGCAAAATCAAGAAAGATCTATATGGTTTGATGCAGGGACCACGGGCGTGGTACTCACAGCTGGATTTATATCTCAAAAAGCTGGAATTCAAAATTGGAGGAGTAGACCACAATCTCTATGGGAAGAATTATCCAAAAGATCAATTCATGATTCTAGTCTATGTTGATGATATCATATTTTGAGGCAGCAGGCAGAAATCAGTGGACGAATTTTCCAACCACATAAAATCAGAATTTGAAATGTATATGATTGGGGAGCTCACATATTTCTTAGGGCAACAGGTGGTTCAAAAGAAGGAATACACTTTCATTTATCTAGAAATGTATGCCATAGAGCTGCTGAAGAAGTTTAATATGCAAGTCTCCAAACCAATGTCAACTCCGATTGTAGTTGGAACTAAACTTGGAAAGCATGAGGATGGGGCGTCTGTTGATCCCACCATGTACAAGAGGATCATTGGGAGCCTACTGTACCTGACCGTGACACGACCAGATATTGTATTTTCCACGTGCCTTGTGGCCTACTTTCAGAGTAATCCAAAGGAGGAACATATGGCAGTAGTAAAAAGAATCATGATGTACATTCAAGGTACACATAACTTCGGGTTATTTTTTATGGTAGGTAGGGACGTGGAATTATCAAAAAAAATTGATGCTGACTGGGCTGGTGATGTAGTAGACAGAAAGTCCACTAGTGGTGGAGCCTTCTATATTGGGCCGAAATGTGTTGGATGGTTGAGTAAGAAACAAGAAAGTACTTCTCTTAGTACTGTTGAAGCTGAGTATATCTCTGCCACAAAGGTATGCACACAACTATTATGGATAAAGCAACAATTAACAGATATTGGTGATGAGGTAAAGCATCCAATGGTAATTTACTGTGATAACAGGAGCACAATTGATCTTATGAAGAATCCTTTTCAGCATTCCCATACGAAACATATTGAAATCAGGTATCACTTTATCAAAGAAAATGTTGAACAAGGGGTGATTAGAATGGATCATGTGGGAACTGATGAGTAAGTGGCTGATATCCTGACCAAGCCACTGTCAGCGGCTGTGTTTGAGAAGCATAGGTTGAACCTTGGTGTTCAGCCACCTCCCAGTGCATAAGGATTTTAAGCAATACCCCTCTCCCTGAGTATGATAACTGTTTTTCTCTGTTTATGGATGTGATGCAGATTTGTGGGGGAGATACAATCTAGAGGGAGTACGGTTTGAGCTGAATGATGAACAAATTACCCGGATTTGGGTTTATTTTCAATGGTGGAGAAAGGAATAAATTCAGGCATGTTCAGACTTGTAATACTTCTGTGACACAATGCGAATTAAGTGTTAGTGATAGGATGAGATGGATAAGAAAGAATTCATCAGTCATGTAATGATTCATGGGCATCATTGAGAATTCCAAAACACTAGAATCCAATTCAAGATTTATCTCTTGATTTCTACATCGAGCATTTCTCTCGTAGACTTAGTGTGTTGGCTGCGTTGATTCTTGCATTTTTGGTTTTCATATGGATGGAGATCTATTGAATTTATTTCTTGATTGCCAACAAACTCAAAGGGGGAGATTGTTGGAACCATGGTCTTCTATGCATGATTTGGAGTATGGTTTGTGTTTGTTGTCAATCCTTAGGGGAAGTTCAGAATGTGTACCAGAAAAGAGATCATACAGTTCAAGCAGACAATAGTATTGAAGGTGGCGCCATTTCGCAGTGTTTGCCAAATTTTTGGGCCTGAAAATCGACAAGTGGAGAAAAGTGTTTTTGGAAAAGAGACTTGCGCGCTGTGTACATGAACGAGAGGAAACTTTTGCGCCATTTATTTCAATATCATAACATGGAAAAAAGGCAAAGGGATAAGGGTCGCACAAGTTTTGGGCTGGTCGCGCAAGTGACCTGCGCGCCTTGAAGAGACTTACGCGCCAATGCCTAGGAGGATTGGAATCTTGTGCGTCTATTGTTTTTCAAGATTATAACTTAAAAATATGGAAAAGGAAAGAAGTCCGTGAAAGTATTTGTTTGGTGGCACAGGTGAGTAGCGCGACAGAGGCTAGGGAGGATGAGTTGCGCACCAGAACCGGCGCGCTGAGGGAAGACTTGCGTACCACAACGCAAGGGGTCCAGTTTGCCTATAAATAGTGGACCACCCCTCCTCATTTTCAACGAAGTTTGAGACTTAGAGATTTTTTTAGCTCTCATTGCGCAAGTAGTTGAGTCGTGCAAGTGGTTGAGTCGTGCATGTGGTTGTTGGGTCGCACAAGTAGAGGTTGCGCGCCGTCTGTTGGCTGCGCATCCAAAGTGGTTTGGGTTTTAGAGGCACTATTTCGCACAAGTTTGGAGTTCAAAGAGGCAGTGTGGAACAAGTTGTTTGGAGTCACCTGCACGCCGAGTTTGTACCCTGCACATGACTTCCGCGCCATTTCTGAAACTTGTGCGCCATATCTTGGAGAAGCACGCCGGGGTTGTTAATGTACATCCGTCATTTTGAAGCTGCACGAAAGCTGGAAGATCATCTGGTACCCTCAGTGCATAGTGATATTCATCTTCAGGTGAGAGTTGGACTTCAACAGAGCATCTACATACAACAGAGGATACATTCTTATGCAATGATGAAGAGACCTTCAGGTCTATAAACTGAGTGTGGCTTCACCAAGGGCAGTGAGCCAGGCGGAGTCAACGGGAGTGACCCAAGGGAAGCAGTGAGCTATCCCTGAACCGTTGTAAAGGCAGTGAGCCTGGGACAGAGTGATTGTGCCCGAACCTTTTTAATCCACAGCTAGTGAAGATTAGTAGAATTTGGTATGACCGACAACTTGTCGGTGTATTCTCCTTGGACGTAGCCCTTAGTGGCAAACCAAGTAAAAAGTGATGTGTCTTCTCTATGCATGCGAATTTTTTCTTTCTGATCATATTCATCATATAGGTTAAATAAGTTCCTACCAACATGGGAACAAGATACATCACATTAAAAGAAAATGTTGTCACCCTGATTCACCCCTCCCCTCTCAGGGTATCCCGGGGTCCTTCACTATTACCAGCCATTGTAATGATAAAAGGAAAATTAGTTGTCTGTATTCTAAAGTCTTAAAAACATAATAGAGAATCCAATGAAATTAATGGGATGAGTTATAAATTAAATTTATCTCCTTAACATATGAATTTCTATACTCTCATCTAAGTTATACATGGTTGACTTTCTATCTTATATTATTATGGGACTTTTTCCCTTAAAAATGGTTAATAAAGATCATATGAATTAAAAAAATAATATCCCTCATTACTGTTGAACCCAGAGTGCAGCAATGCATTTTGTTTTTCACCAGTTTATGTTTGAGTCTAGATCAATGCAGTTTTTTTTGGGTTTTACACCTACATACAACTTTTCCAGAGCCAACTCTACCTGTTCATATCAAGACATGGATATATTATTTTAATAAACCACATACTATATACTCACAAAAATATATGTATTATTTTCTTATACATTGTATTATCCATAACGCTTTCACCAATGTTATATAATCCTAATCCCAAAAATAGGTAAACATGTTCTCTAATACCATCTATAATAACGCTGCAAATTATTTTGTATTTAAAAATGATTTATTAAATAAACATTCTCATAATAAAACACATAAGATCATGATTTATACTTTCATTGGGGATTAGAATCAATATATAACCACATAAAACATGAAATACACATATTTATTGAAAACAACTTTTACATGACCATAATATTACTTCGTATTTAGAATTTCATGGGATAACCTGAGGAAATACCTAAGAAAATGGTAAAATATAAATACTAGTTAGGGAATAATCATGAAAAAACATGAGCAAGAAAATGCATGTTGGTAAATATGAATAGAAATAGAGCATAAAAGAAACATGAAAATAAAGTAATTATATCTCGTGGTATTCATAACACTGAAATATGTATACAATATACAACATGATATTACCATGAGCCAGGTCTCATTGCACATGGATTAGCATAACTAAACCCTCATATTACATAAATTTTCATGAGTAAACCCTCATTGAACATGAATTATCATGAGAAAACACTCATTTCACATTTCATATCATAATACTAGACATTATCTAATTCATTAGAGCACTATAAGGGTTAACCCTTCATAATGATTTCAATGTCATGTTTATTTTTCCCTCAAAAATCATATAACATGGATTCATCTAACATAATAGGCTATTCAAAGATCATGTAATGTGGAATAATGAAATGTAATTCCCCAATGAATACATATATGTGAATATAGTTGAACACCCTTTTTAGAGAAATGGTTAGGGTATTTACTTTACGATTATTTTGGTATGCAATGTTGTGGAGTTATTTTGGTAGCGTAATGGCGTCATAAATAAATTAATAAAAAGGGGATCTTGAGAGAGAAATAGGAATCTCATCATCTATGCATGAAATGGGTATTATATGTTATATTTAATATCATATCACAAAATATGAAATTTAATTTATATGATTATATATACGAAATTCTTTAATGGAAATGAGAATATAGAAATCCATTATGGAATTTCAGCATGGCAATGGGTGTACACATAATGGAGTAATGAGAGAAAAGTGGTATCTCATTATTCAAAAATATTATAGGTATTAAGTGGGAGGTTCTAAAATATACCCCATCATTTTTAATTGTAAATAAGAGAGTGTAACAAAATAAGGAATCATAGAGAAAAATTAGAATGGAAGGAACCCTTACGGTATTTCGGTATAGTAGTGGGTGGGTTTAAAGGATCATAAGGGGGATTACTGGAAAATAAAGGAAGATAAAAAAAATTATAAATAAAATTTAATTTAAGGTGGTGTAGAATAACATATCCTAATTTGATATAACTGAAACTAAATGGAATGATATAAAATAGGAGCTCGATGAAACAAGATGGAGGGAGATCCCATACTTGGTTGTGTGACACCAAAGTATTGGGAGAGGCTTCTTGGTAGATTTTGGAAACCTTTGGAGGGATTTATGGATCATGGGGTAGTGGGTTGTCAATATTAAAATATCTTGAGTAAAGAGAATTGGGTTCTTGGGTGGGTGAATGTAGGAATGGTTTGAAAAAAATTTTATTTTGGTTTTGGACACTACAGAATAATATATTCAAAACTGAAAACTGTCCCATTGTTTTTACCCATGGTATCTCATAAATTGGAGTGGTATAGATTATTTTATAAGGATAAGGGCCTAATATATTAAAATATTCCCTTTATTATGTGGAGGTGAGTAACAATTTAGAGGAGATGATTCTAAAATCATAAAATATATTATATGTCTTGTAGGAATCACTAAAGCTATATAAAATAAAATAAACAAATATAAAATCAAATTAATTTAAAGGTAAAATATATATTTGGATGAATATTATGTTTATAGTATTTTATTACATCATCTTTGGGTCATTAAGATGTCATCAACAACATTAAATATTCATACAGTATTTAATTTTTAACCAAAAATACGACTGTCTCCGAAAGTAATTAAATTTTCAACGTTGGGTAATTTCAACATCTTGATTCAAAAAAAATTATATTCATTTTATATAAATAATTATCTAAATATATGAATTTTTAATTTTAATATAAAACCAATATATATTTTAAATTTTTGGGTTTTGAAAAATAGTTTCCAAACCATAATAAAAGATAGTTTTGACATCATAAGAATTATATGATCATTAATTTGTATTAAATTTAATTTAATAATAATATTTTATTGAAATATATTTTATTTTAAAAAAAAATTAATTCATCAAAATATATTCCTTAATTGAATTCAAATATTAACAAAACATAATATTTATGCTTTAGAAAATCATTTACAATGTAACAATAATAGAATGAAAGTATATTATTTATTATAAAAAATTTCAATCATAATTTTAGGGTCTTGATACATATCCTCTTAGTACACCATCATACACCTTAAGATTAAGCAGGGAAATAATGGGGAAATTTTGGGGTCGTTTATTTATCATGGTTTGTGTAGTGAGCTTGAGGTGATTATGCTTCTCCTGGAAACGGTTTCACTCATGCAAAAGTTGTTGGATCACAGATTCAAATTAGACTGGGGAAAATCAAGAAATTTTATCTCCCTCAAAATCTCAGATAAATGGGATTCATATGGAATGATCCTACTTTTTGTGTCCATAACTCCCATTTTCAGTACCAAAAGCTTTTGTTATAGCCCGATATTTTTACTAGTCATGTGATCACTATTCAACAACAATATTATCAACGGTAAGGATAAATATTGGTCATTAAAATATTTTTGGATATAATAAAACAAAAAGAGTTCATGCGTATTCTATATCTATAAGACACTAAATAATAAAATGGTAATATTATTCATAAATGATTTGGTCGCTGCATGTTATTCAAAAAAATAGTGTAATATTAATATCCACTTTATATTGTCTAGGGTATATAATGTTGATTTATAGACCATCATTCTAAATTTTTCCATATGTATTTTGAAGTAACCGAATGGTAAACTATTTGTTTATGGTATTATGTTGAACACTCTTGGATATTGCATAAATCTTCCTAAAAAAGTGGTTTTAGTAAAGGCATGATGAACAACATGTTACTATATTATAGATCTTTTCATGTGTTAAATGTTAAATTTAGTGCATTGTAAATAAAAAATATTATTCATTTCTTTATTTATTAGAGTAAGAGATTATATGGAAGTAGATCTATCCAAAAACAAAGGATGAAAATTTATATATTAAATTAAAACATTTGATGTATGTATATTTAAAAATATTCATGTATAGAAATATAATTTCTCAATAGTTAGAAAATGATCAGGAATCAAAAATATTATTCATTTCTTTATTTCTTATATGTCTGTGTTTCCATTTCCCGCCTATGATATTAAATTGAGAAAAAAAGTATATCTTAATCTATATGGCCTTTGTATATTAATTTATCTCGTAGTAAGTTGTTTTTTATTAAAATTTTTTATGAAGTTCTTATTTATTTATGTTATTTTTAAATATCATTCCCCTAATTGTTGAGAAAATTAGTAAATTTTAAAGATGAAATTTATTTATGATGTGGCGGCTGTTACATTATAAAATTCAAAAATATGATAATTTTATTCGATAGTGTATTTGACATGATACCTCATATCTAAATGAAATGTAATATAGGATTCCATTATAATGTAGTTATTAGAATATAGACTACAAATAGTACTATATAATTTTTAAAAAATATATATTTCACATAAGTAAA
This sequence comes from Viscum album, assembly GCA_963277665.1. NCBI lineage: Eukaryota > Viridiplantae > Streptophyta > Magnoliopsida > Santalales > Viscaceae > Viscum > Viscum album. Next base: position 294,623,800 of record OY728137.1, on the reverse strand, counting down.
TTATTTATATACTGATTATAAAATAATAACCTTCATTTGGATGTAAGATTAATATTTTATGAGAAACTATATTTTTCATAACATATGGATTATTAATATCATTGAATAGGTAATTTAATATTCAACTTTCTCACATTTAGAAAAAAAATAAAAAAAATAAAATATTGGAATAAAATTATCAAAATTATCTTCAGGTAATTTTTTTATTTTTATGAAATGTTTCATTCGATGATGAAAAGTGAAATATAGTGAATTTTAATTGAAACCTGATTGTTCATTAAAATATTTTATAATGATATTTTATATTTTTATATTAAATTTACTATGAAAATAAATGAGGTTAATATCAATTAATCCAATTTAGTTCATCTTAATCATCTTCATATTTAATTATGGTAAAAAAATCAATGTGAGCATTTCAACATTTTCCCTTTGAAATTTTGATTCCTGATCACGTGTACAGGATTACGATTAATAAAAAATGTGGAACTAATGTGAATGGAATTTGGAATATAGGATATTATATTTTTAAAAACAATAATTCATATTATATACAATGTAAAATTTAATTTCATTATAATATGAATTATAAAATAGTGAAAATTAATTATCATAGTTAATGTAAAAATGTGTCTACAATAAGGTTAAACTAAGAATATTAGGTCTAAAAATGACCTAACACCTTTTAAAAATTAAAATTTATGGATATATTTTCACATTATACTTACCATAAATAAACTAGTGTCATATACCTAATTTTTTCATTTTAATGACTTTATCATTTTGGACATTTTTGGGAAATTAATATGTAATTTCAATAAGGGTTCCATTTCCCCACATATAAAGTAGAACAAACCCCCATAATTACTCACATATCCCAATACTATTTTCTCTAACATGAAATGAATAATTACATTCCAATCAACCTTTTTCACATTATATATAAATGTTTTCTTCCTTAAAGACCACCCTTAGGGGCCTTAAAAAGATATCTACGTAATGTTTCTCTTAACAAATGTTAATATATTAACAAAAAATCTTCAATTTATGTTATTATTTTTCCATTGTAAATTATGTTTCAAAATAGACAAAATAATAACACTAGTATTTCTAATATATTTATATTTTATTATGTATAATTATTATTAATTATTTATATCCACTTACATCAAATTGGAAAAAAAGCATCGATTATGTGAACAACATACTATATCCTTGCGAACATATATAATTTATTTTCCATTTTAATATTTCAATATTTAATATAATGATATTTTAAAAAAAGGTATATTTTATTTTATATATTATAATAATTATGTAATTTTAATATCAAATATACCTCTTTATCATTCATTCTATTTAAAATATGAAAATCTTTCACATCTTTATGGTGGACTACCACCTCTGGAAGCAATATGAGTCATTTGTTAATTACAATTTACATGGAATTAAATAAGGATATAATTAATTAGTATATATGATATGATATGATATGATATTGAATATTTAATTTTAATATACCACCAACTTCATTAACCTTTCAATCATTAACGTAATGATATAATTTCTCTAGGGTATGTACGACCTACCATCTCAATAATGTGATAGGATTTATATTCCATGCCCATATTTACAAGTTCTCATAATAATGTATATAATGAGAAAATATTATACTTATACCACTATTATAATTCATGATATTAATTAAATATATCTTATATATATAACTATAACATACTTTTAAAATCATACACGAGAAAACAAGCAAATTAACCCCCTAAATAATAAATGTAATGAAAAATTATTAATAAACATGTGGTAGGATTTTATAAAAGCATACTATAATATATCAAAAATATTAATATCAGTCTATATTAAAATATTATAATTAATAAAAATATTATTCATGAAGTAAAAGTATGTCCAACCAATTGAATGAGTGAGGTAAGGAAATTTGTCTCAATTTACATTCATTGAGGAAAAGTGAAATGTCATGAAACTCATTTTTCATATGACATATATACTATCTGATTGACATGAAATATCACAATTCATTCATTATTAATTTTATTCTATATTTTATTCTTCATTATTTCATCGACATGGATTTGATGTGAAGAATATATGATAGAAAAAGGTATTATACAATCTCACTTTCTTCTATGATAGTTGACTTTTCTTCATTAAATAATTTTAATGCGATAATTTATAATTATTCATTAATATTCAACAATTATATCATTATTATTGAATTATTTATATTATTATTACCTAAAACATATATGATTTTTACATTCAGTGTTTACATTGAATGGTCTATGATTAACTTGAGAAATATTGATTAATTTGTATCCTTTACATAATATGGATATTGGTTGACAAGTAAAATTGTTCATAAATTAAATCAATTATTTTATATATAAATTAAATTTTAGACATGAAGAAATGGTTTAGAACCAGTTATTTTTATCCCATCAATCCATCGATAGGTTTAATGAGACAAACTATTTTTCAAAATTAGATAAATATTTTCCACGTGGTTCTTTACTATCCTAAAGATAGATCATGACTATAGAGATATCAAGTGTCTGAGACATGACATCCAAAAAATAATAGTATCTAAAATTTATAATTAATTTATTATTTTAATGAAATATATTTTCTCTAGGATATTATATTTGGATGAATTTAATTCCATGTTTTCGATTAAACAACATTTTTATTCAATTATTTATTTTTAAATAATTATTATGCATTATATTACCATGATTATAATGTTATATAAATCATATGTGAGTTTATTAATTTAACGTCCCATGTTGAAAATGATTATTGATTCCTTATATCTTCTACATTACACAATCCTTGATGATCATTTTATTACATTATTAATTTTTTTAAATTCCCAAAATTATGATGAAAAATTAAAAGAATGATTTTTTGAGGATGTTGTTCATTTTTTTGTTGTGTATTATGTTTTATTTTTTATTATCAATATAGACATAGTATCATATAGGATTTTTACAAGCTCCAATAATGTATATTGGTATATTGTTTTTTTATTCCATGTATTTTATTTTAAATTAATAAAGATGAAACCAGCTCTGAGAAAATTGGTTCTGGTTTGATACACTCTCACATATAAAAATGAAAGGAATTTTCAGTAAGATGTATAGTAAGTGATGAAGATAACAAATTTTTTACCCTAATAGAGTAAGAGAGAATAATATAAGAGTATATGTGAGGTAAATATAAACATCATATATAAGTAATTTAAAATATAAAAGATTGACATTGTTGATGATGATTTATTTAAAATATTTAATGGAGTATTTAATTATGTAAATAATAATTTATCTTTAAAAATACATTTAAAAATATTTACATAATTTTTTGAACAATTCTTTCTTATAAAATAATACATTAAACATGAAAATGATGATTTACATAATTTAGTGTTCAGGAAGGTTTTAAATACATTCTTCATCAGTTCATTACAAAATATAATCCCTTCAAATAGTTGGTGAAAATTGAAATATAACTTTATTTATAAAATGACAAGAGTATTTCTTATAATCATTTTTAAAAAAGTTAAAAATAGGGGAATTTGACTTTTATAAACTATAGGAGAATAATAAAATGGTTTTTTAGAATATTAGAAAACATGGAGGTAGAAGAAAAATAATTTTATAGTTAAAAGTATAATATAGTTTAATTTTCAAAAACTAATTTTCTCATGCAAATTAATAAATAAATAAATAAAATAGAACTATTACATAAAAATTTCATAAAATTATAGTGCTGAATAAATTAATAATGGTTTATTATCAAATGATCTTATAACATCCTTTGATTTAATTCCAATCATAAAGAGTTATAAATAATGATTAAATTATGAAATATAGCGTTGATGCATTAGTAACATTAGAATCATAACCCAAATGAAATAAATCAAGTCACATAAACATTTAAATTCTATAAATATATAGGGATAAATGATATAACATATAGAATGGGTAATTTATACATTAAACTATTGTAATAATTGGTCAATAAAAGTGTGTCTCATGAAAATATATGTGAGATGAAAATCCTATTCAAATATCATATCATTGAAGTGAGAGTTAATAATTTCAGTTATAATGTGTGTCAAATTTGAGTACACATATGGAAATTGGAAATAAAACAAAAAATAATAAATTACCATTTGACACATAATCTTAGTTTTTTTATGGCATTGATGAAGTAATTTAAGACAAGGAATGAAATTAGGATATAAAATACCTAAACTGAAGCATTAATCACTACATGCATCCATAACATCCTATATTATAAGAAATTAGAATTAATTACATTAAAAGAAACTTTTATTATTAAATTTTACGTACCATAGAGGAGCCTTAGCTTAGTTGGTGAGGACATGACAAGTGCATCCAAGAGACTGAGTTCAATACCGGGGGAGACATAATCCTAGCATACTATAGAAGTATTTTTGTACACATTGTTCTATACTGTAGTAGTAGGAAATATTAATCCATTTGGGATTTTGGGCCACTATTTTGCACCTTAGGAATTTTATAGCCTTTGGGCCAACCTAGGCCTCTGGGCTAGTTTGGATTTATGTCCACCTCATGGCCTACATGCCACCTCAAGGCCCTTTGGGCACCTCGAGGCCTTTAGGGCACCTCAAGACCTTCGGTCCTCCTCAAGGCCTTCAGGCCACCTCATGGATTTTGGGCCACCTAAAATTGTTCTTAAAGGATCAGATAGACTCTACAAATTGTAGAATTAGAATGGGGATTCAGAGCATACACATTCATCAAAGTAGAATCTAAGGGGATTTGTTAGAAAGAGAGGGTATGGAATTTCCATCAGGACTAGCATATGCAAGCATGAGAAACATATCCAAAAATCCATGTGAAGGTGGAGACCTGATATCTAGGTAAATAAGTTGGGAGAAGGTGTTCCAATAAAATTGTGTGTATTTCTTAATACCTAAGGTTCATGTAATCTTTAAGCCTACGGGTCTTGTAGCAGTTCCCCCTCATCCCATGAAAGGGTTGTATTAAGAAATCAATAAAAAATAATGTATTTAGGCCATTGAGATAAATTTTATTTTCTATTGTGTTATATTCAATTACGTAAACATTGTGGTTTAAGTCATACGTTTTGGAGATGTTCATGCCATATATTTAAAATCATTATGGAACGTTGAATTAAGTCAATGTAATTTTTATTTCTTCTTTTATATAATATAAATCATTATATAATTATAAATTTATTATTTATTGTATACTTTATAATTAATAATGAAGGAATGTAATGAAAAATTTATTCTATTACAAATGTGCATAGTTATTCAATATTTATTAATGTATAACATTAACATTTTTACATGATCGTAATGGAATGAATGAAATTTTTATTTTATATTTACAGGGTGATTATATAATATACATTTCATATTATTTCATTTAATTTAAAAAATAATACTATCAATTTCATGCCGTAATAGAAATATATAACATTATTTCTTGAGGCTATAGTCAAACGTACACATACAACTTGTTTTCTTTTTTAAAATTTCAAAAATTAATGATTTTTTATTATATTTATTAAATTTTTTAATAGATTAATATTTCATTAACAAAATATATATATAAGATATATATAAACATGAATCTACATGTTAGAAGATTATGGAAAAATAATTACATTGGTTCGCAATATGGAAGACCATTATTTACAAGAATGATTTTTTCCCATTTGATGGATCTAAAGATGTATTTACGTTATTATATTAATTAAATACATAACAGAATATGGTATATGTTTATTCTTTTATTTTAGCATTTTTTCATAATATTTTAAAGAGTGTGAATAATAAACAAAACAAATACACACTATAAAGAACATTACTTTTACAAATGAGCCCTCAAAGTTTATACCTAATTCCATACTAGAATACATTTCATAAATTGAAAAGGTATTATGAGATATAAGGATGGAGGAAATTAGTTATTTAGTAAGTTATGTGTTGAACCAAAATTATATTTATGTATATTAAGTAAATGAGAGTACTTTATCTTATATATTTTAAAGGGGGTGAGTTTTTTAAATACCCAAAACTAATAAACAATGTTAAGGAAATCTCAATAAATATACATAAAAATTGACAAATAATGTGATTTTTTTTTATATTTTCTAGAAAAAATCCTAAAATAAAAATCAGTCATGTTTTAATAATATTAATCAATTTACCTCAAAGGTTACTTCCAATGATAATTTTATTTTTTCTACATTTAAAATAATGTTTTACTATTTTATCATGTCATTATGACTTTAAATTTGATTACCTTTATAATAGGTATTTTTATGTCTTGTCATGGTATTACTTTCTAATTATGTGTGTTGTGAGGAGAAAAAAGTGGGAAGATACCTATAGTAATGATGTCTGAGAATTTTTTTATTTTCTGCATAAAACCTGCTTCTTCAGTAGCCTGCTTTAGATTTTCACATAGTATAATGTAGATACATGATTTTTATGTTTTAACATCATTATTATTATTTTTTACAAATGGAAATGGGTTTTTTCTGTGATTCTGGGATTTTTCAGTTTTATGATGTGTAATTGCGTTACATGTCATGTAATGTCCCAATTATTGTTTTTAATGGTAATCTTGGTTTCATTTTCCTCTCATCCTCCCCATATTTCATTTCTACCAACCCAATATCCATTTCCAGATAATTTTGGTGCCCTCAAACCACTCTAGATCATTTTTATTAGTTATTGATCATTTTTCAAATTTAGGTGTTTGTCACGACCCGTCCTCGGGGCCCGTGCCGTGACTACCCCAAGCCCGCCTTCCATAGGCCAGGGGCTGGCGACTAGCACCAAGGCATAAATCCCAACAAAAGGGAAGGAATTGCCTTTGATAAGTAAACAAGAACCACAGAGTAAGCAACCGGAAAAGTAAACACTAAGTAAAAACTATACAAGATGTGCTGAAAGTAAAAGGGGCCGGAAATACAAGCCCAACTGTAAAGTACAACTGAAAGGAAAAAAACAACTAAAAGGAAAAGTCGAAGCGTCGAGCCGTCCTCCAGAAATCCCACCAGAAGGGTTAGTATAGATAGCCTCCACTGCTCCTCGGGTCCACCTGACCGCTTTGACTATGTCCTGCCCAGTGGTCCACCTCCATGTACCGTCCTGCTCCGCACGCCTCCACCACGATCAGCGCTGTTCGTAGTCTGCAACCAACACAACATAGTGCGGGCAAAGCCCGTGCAGGGGTGAGTATAAGCTACCCAGTAGGGACCCCGAGACCCTCGAAGGTCTCCCAAAATCCACAAAGGAAAATCCACGAAGGAAAGATAGAATCACGATGTAACAACCGACACTGCTTAGGTATATGCCCATACATATACTTAAGTCATCAACTCCCGTTTGGCACCAACGTCTGAGCCCAAGCCCAACCCAGTCCACACAGGAAAGCAAAACGTATACCCATACAGGATAGCACAACACAATCCACCAAGGAGAGTAAACAGTAAGTCCACACATGATAGCTCAACACAATTCACAAAGGAGAGTAAACAGTAAATCCACACAGGATAGCCCAACACAATCCACAAAGGAGAGTAAACAGTAAATCCACACAGGATAACTCAACACAATCCACAAAGGAGAGTAACAGAAGATTCAGCTCACACAGGTACACTTCTTCGGATGACGATAAAGATAATCACTGATCCATCTAAGTCGTCGTACCCACGAAGGATAGATAGGTAACTAACCCCCGCAAGACCCACCCAGGATCGGGCCCACACAGGACCTGTAGGCGCTGGCTCACATAGAACCGTTGAGCGCTGACCCACACAGGATCGAACCCACACAAGATCGGGCCCACACAGGACCTGTAGCACTGATCCACGCAGGATCGCTGAGTGCTGTAGTCATCGCAGTCCACTGAGGATCTCTGCACATTCGTCGTCGCAGTCCACTGAGGATCTCTGCACGGTTGTCGCCGAAGTCCACTGAGGATCTCTACACGGTCGTCGCCGCAGTCCACTGAGGATCTCTGCACGGTCGTCGTTGTCGAAGTAGCAGTCGCAGCCAACACTAGGGTTCCAGCACACAGCAAGCTCGTTCGGGAGGGTCCGCTCCACGAGCCGAGAGGCCGATACATCAACTGTCACAAAGTATGAAGTTGATGTATCCAAAAGTTCCGTATCATCGACAGGAACTCAACGTCGCAGACGGCGCGTCAATCAGACGCCCGGTCTGAGAGTTATTGGCTTTTTCGTCCCAGGGGCCCGTTTGGTTTTTAAGGAAAAACAAACCCGACCATACTCCACCTGCGTCCAAACCCCGGGCGCAGTGAGCCAAAATATCCGTCTCACATAGAGGAATTCAATGAAGCTGACGGCACGTCAATCGGACGTCCGTAGCTCAAGGTATGAGCGTTTCCGCTCCGAGGGCCCGGTTGGTTTCGTGAACGAACCAACCCGGCCGAACCCAAAGTATTCCGAAACCTTGAGTGCAATATACCAAAACGACCGTCTCGATCCAAGGATCGTGTATCCGCTGACGGCGCATCGTTCGGAGGCCCGTAGCTCATGTAATGCGCATTTGAATGAAAACCGTCCGAAGATGGGGGGGTCCGGGTCCGGAACCCAGCGTTGAGTCGGTGAACTCAATGGATCACGAAACAACAGATTTAATTATAAATAATTAAATCCGTGTTTTTGTTATAAACCACAAAGAAGATTTAAAGAAAAGAAAAACCGAGACTCTTACCTCAAGCAGCTGATCGAAGATCCGTCGCGGAGGAAGAGACGTCCCAGAAGAACATTGCAGGAAGGGAACGTCGGTGTCGCGGAACACGGCGGCGCGCTGCGTCGATTTCCAGGTTTGGGGCTCTTCGTCGGAGGCCGGCGTTCTTCGCATTCTTCGCGTTCTTCATGTTCTTTGCGAAGAATGATAAAGGCATGAGGACTCTGTCAAACCTCTCAACCAGTAATCCTCCAAAAAGATTGGTTGGTCTTATTTTATTATTATGCCAACACAAGAAAAAGGGGTAAGTAGCGACTCATCAATTCGTTGAATTAATTCAACGAAAGAAACAGCTCATTTAATTTACGAAATAAACTACCCAATTAAATGGTCTGTTAAGAATTTTAGAAAACGCGTCAGTTGACTTTCATAATGACGGGTTTTCACGGGTGCGTTACTTAGCGGAAAGAAACGGCGGGGCTCGGGCGGGCCCCACCTCACAAATATCCTACCAAGAGGGAAGGATATTTCTGGATAGCACCCTATCCAGTTTAACTCAGTTTAAGCCACTTTTAAGTGGCTTCAAGTGGCTTCCAAGTGGCTTAAGTGAAATAAAATAAAGTTGTCGAAAAATTATTTTATTTCTTAACTTTAAGCTCGAAAATTAAAAACCACACCCGAGAAAACGCAACTCCGGAAGAGGTGTTTCTAAGCGAATATAGGCGCTGTGATTTCATCGGTGCCCTCATAATTCGATTCCGGGCACCGGTTCAAAAGTTAGAAAAACCCGCTCGTCCGTTCACTGAACGTACCCGAGCCAAACTTCGGAAAATGATTCCGGGCACACCGGACCTCGGAGTCAGGTGCCGTCAAAAACTGCGCTCTTGTAAAATTCCAAATAAAAATTAAGAAAAAAATATCCTCGAAATTTACAGGTCTTTACATTACTCCCACCTCAGGGATTTACGTCCCCGTAAAGATACATCATAAACTAGGGAAACAAATGTGGGTACTGAGCATGCATCTGAGCCTCCCGCTCCCATGTGCTCTCCTGGAGGTTCCCATGCTGCCATCTGATGCGCACAAGAGGAATCGATCGCCCACGTTGGACCCGCTCCTGTCGATCCTCGATCTCCACTGGGACCTCCTTAAAAGTCTCCCCATCATCCACGTCTAGCTCCCCATAGTCAATGATGTTCGTCGGGTCGTGCACGTATCTCCTCAGCTGGGATACGTGGAAGACGTCGTGCACCCGGTGCAACTGAGGTGGCAGAGCCAGGCGATAAGCCACCTCGCCAATCCTGCTAAGGACATGGAAAGGCCCGATGAAGCGTGGAGACAACTTGCCACCTCGGCCAAATCTCTGCAAACCACGTTGAGGTGAGACCCGCAAGAAGACGTGGTCTCCATCCTCGAACTCTAGTGGCCTCCGCCTCCTGTCAGCATATGACTTCTGCCGGCTCTATGCTGTCCTCATCCGCTCCTGGATGACCTGGACCTTCTCTGTCGTGGCCCGGACCATCTCTGGTCCCACAATTGCGGACTCCCCAGGGTCTGTCCAGCACAAAGGAGATCTGCAAGGCCTGCCGTACAACGCCTCGTATGGTGCTATCCCGATGGTGGAGGGGTAGCTGTTGTTGTACGTGAACTCCACCAAGGGTAGGTGGTCCTCCCAGCTGCGACCAAAGTCGAGGACACATATGCGGAGCATGTCCTCGAGATTCTGAATGGTCCTCTCCGTCTGACCATCCATCTGAGGGTGAAAGGCGGTGCTCAGACGTAGCCGCGTCCCAAACGCCTCCTGCAACGCCTTCCAAAGCCAGGAAGTAAAACGAGCGTCCCGATCGGAGACGATAGTCGATGGAACACCATGAAGCCGTACAATCTCCTGAACGTAGATACGCCCCAAGCTCTCTACTGAGCCCTGCTCTTGAATGGGTAAGAAGTGTGCCGACTTGGTGAGTCGGTCAACAATCACCCAAATGGAGTCGTGACCTCTGGAAGTGCGTGGAAGTCCAGTCACGAAGTCCATAGATATGCCGTCCCACTTCCACTCCGGGACCTCCAAGGGCTGTACCAAGCCTGCTGGTACCTGATGCTCTGCATTCACCTGCTAGCAGGTGAGGCACCGTGAAATGAACTCTGCCACATCCTTCTTCATGCCTGGCCACCAGTGCTGTCGTCTGAGATCCTGGTACATCTTCGCCACTCCAGGATATACCGCCAAAGGAGAAGTGTGAAACTCTCTCAGAACCTCCTCTCGTAAAGCGACTGGTACCAAGGTACGTCCTCTGAAAAGGACATCGTTCTCTGCTCCAAGGGAGAAACCATCAGGTGCCTGTACCGAGGATATCTGTGCACGCTGTGTCTCATAGTTAGCGTCCACACGCTGAGCCACTCTGACCCGCTGTAGAAGTGGAGAAGAGACGGTGAGAGACTGAAGGAAGGCTGCTCTGTCTCTATCCACGAAGGATATCTGCAAAGCGGCTAGCTTCTCTTTCGCCTCCTCAAGTAGCTGGATGCCCGTCCTCCTGCTGAGGGCATCGGCTACCACGTTCCCCTTCCCAAGAGTATAGACTATCTCAAAGTCATAGTCCTAGAGGAACTCGAGCCATCGCCGCTGTCTCATTTCAGGTCATTATGAGAGAAGATGTACCTGAGACTCTGGTGGTCAGAAAAGACTGTAAAGCGCTCGCCCATCAGATAGTGCCGCCATGTTTTTTATGGAGAAGACCACTACTGCTAACTCCAGGTCATGGGTAGCGTAGTTCTGCTCATGCGGCCTCAGCTGACGTGATCCATAGGCAATCACGGCCCGCTCCTACATCAGGACACACCCGAGTCCGGTCCCTGATGCATCGCAGTAGACTACGTATCCAACTCCCTCCTCAGGCAACCTCAAGATAGGTGCGCTAGTCAATCTCTGCCTCAGCTCCTAAAAGCTCTACTGACATATGTCTGACCACACAAAGGGTTTCCCCTTCTTTTTAAATGCTGAGAGTGGCGCCACAACTCTAGAGAAATCCGGCACAAATCTCAGATAGTATCCGGCTAGGCCCAAGAAACTCCGCACCTCCGTCACGCTTCTGGGTGGCTCCCAAGCCAGCACTGCCTCGATCCTCGTGGGATCCACTGCAACTTCCGCCTCAGAAATGATGTGCCCCAAGAAGTGGACCTCACGTAACCAGAACTGGCACTTCAAGATATTTCCATAAAGCTGGTGCTCTCGGAGTGTGTCTAGTACAACCCGCAGGTGGTAGGCGTGCTCCTCCTCCGTCGTCGAGTACACCAAAATGTCGTCGATGAATACCATGACAAATCGATCGAGGTATGGCTGGAAGATCCTGTTCATGAAGCTCATGAACACTGCTGGAGCGTTGGTTATGCCGAAAGGCATAACCAAGAACTCATAGTGGCCATACCGACATCTGAAGGCCATCTTCTGCATGTCCTCGTCTCGAACTCTGAGCTGATGATAGCCTGACCTGAGGCCTATCTTCTAGAACCACCGTGCTCCCTTGATCTGATCGAAGAGGTCATCAATCCTCGGTAGCGGATACTTGTTCCTTACTGTCAGCTGGTTCAGATGACGATAATTGACACACAGTCACAAGCTCTCGTCCGCCTTCTTGGCGAACAATATCGGGGAAGCCCACGGTGAAACACTGGGTCGGATGAACCCCTTGCCCTGCAAGTCCTCCAACTGTACCCGCAGCTCTCGAAGCTCAGCGGGGGCCATCCGATATGCTGGAGTGGATATCGGGGCTATCCCGGGGTACAGGTCAATATAAAAGTCTACCTCTCGGTGAGGAGGTAGCCCTGGAACGTCGTCGGGGAAGACGTCCGCATACTAATCCACCACTGCAGGAAAACTGGGACTCCGCACGTCAACTGCTCCAAGGATGAGGCTAGCCAAATGATCAGTGATGGGCTGTCCTCTCCTCTGCGTGAGTCAATCCTGTGCTGCTAAGGATCCCTTCTCACCGGTGAAGGTGAACCTGCTCCCGTCGGTGCGCACACATCTCACCTTGCGCCTAATGCAGTCAATCTAAGCATGGACTGTAGATAACCAATCCATGCCCAAGATGACTTCGTAAGGCCTCGACGCCGCTACAACAAGATCCCAGCCGAAGCTCTCACCTCCTAGAGTAATCTCACACTGCCGGCACCAGTGTGTAATCGTCGAGTCTACTCCCGTAGGGGTCTCTAGCCGTAAGGATCGAGCCAACGGCTCTGTCGGAATCTCCGAGCTCCAAAAAAGGGCAGCGGCTATGAAAGAGTGACTCACTCATGTGTCTATAAGAACTGCAGCAAGGGTGGAATAGACACAGATCATACCTCGAATCATCTCTAGCGTGCCATGGTCGTAGGCCTCCGCTACCTGGAGATGAGCTTTTCTCTACGCGCCATCTCCCTATGGTCGGGGCGGACCCCCTGGTGGTGGTGGTGGCAGAGTCTCAAAGCTTCACCCACCACCTGCGGCTCGGCCAGCTCCTATGCCTCATCCGCCTCCTCCCTGTGCACCGCCACAGTCGACCCTCTGCCGCTGCCTGGGTGGCCCTCCACCGTATGATGTTCCTCGGTACGACGGGTCGGGCAGTCACGAGCCATGTGTCCCTACCCGCCGCACGAGTAGCACTGCCTGCCTCTCGGAAGGCTGGCTCCACGCTGTGTGCCCCGCACTACTGATCCAGTGTCCCGAGTTCGTCTTCCGGAAGGCCTGGTCTTCCTGGAACCCTGATTCATCCGTCGGCTACCTGCTGCCGAAGACTCCGCTATCTGCCGCCCTGTGGTAGGTCTCGCTGTGGACTCAGCCAGAAAGCTCTCGATCAGAAGTGCTCGCTCTAGCACTCCTGCCTGGGACGGGATGCTGAGAGAGATCAACGATGCCCTGATCTCGTGTCTCAATCCTTGCTCGATGGTCCGGGCCCGGATGAAGGGGTCTCGTACCATGTCTGTCGAGTAGCGAGAATGGACGGTGAACCTCGACGTTTACTAGGCGACTGTCAAGCTGCCCTGCCGCAGCTGAAGAATCTCCTTAATTCACACCGCACGGAGGGTGGCCGGGACGAACTCTGAGCGGAAGAGGCTCTCGAAGTCCGTCCAGATGAGGGAGGCCTCATCGTGTACCTGGAGCATCAAGCTCCACCATCGCCCTGCTGATGCATGGAGTAGGCTCGCCGCGAGGATCACCATGAGGTCTGCTGGTGTCCTCACTAGCCTGAAAACTCGGACGACCGCCTCCAGCCAGTCCTCGGCGGCCTGGGGGTCCATCTCCCCATGGAACCTGGGTGGTTGCTGGTGCTGGAACTCATGCAGAGCTCCGAGGCATCGTGCATCGTCAGCTGCCAGTGCTGGAAGCATCGGGGCCTCGGCGGGTAAAGGTACTGATGGTGCCTCTACTGTCAACAGGCCTTGTACTGAGGCCTCGTCACTCGGCGGGCTATCGTCGCACTCTACTCTCGGAACCCTAGCTGGCTGCTGTCGTCGGGCTATCCTGAAAAGGAAACAAGTGCACCACGGTCAGAATAGTATACCTGGTGAGCTGACACAAGTAATCACAATGAAAACTTGAAACACACATGCAATCAATGTTTTCGTGCATTAAGTCGGAAATCAGAAGTTAGGGTCCTGGTGTACGGATACGTCGGCCTCCACACCAACACTGGACTCCCTGGACTGATAACCACAGTCAATACACTAAACACTATTGCTTCACATAGAAGAAAGATCAGAGTCTGCGATATAACCGACCACCTTTGATAGCAATTTGTCACGATCCATCCTCGGGGCCCGTGCCGTGACTACCCCAAGCTCGCCTTCCATAGGCCAGGGTCTAGCGACTAGAACCAAGGCGTAAATCCCAAAAAAAGCGAAGGCATTGACTTTGAATAGTAAACAAGAACCACAGAGTAAGAAAGCGGAAAAGTAAACACTAAGTAAAAACTGTACAAGCTGTGCTAAAAATAAAAGGGGATGGAAATACAAGCCCAACTGTAAAGTACAACTGAAAGGGAAAAACATCAACTCAAAGGAAAAGCCACAACGTCAAGCCGTCCTCTGGAAATCCCACCTGAATGGTGGGTACAGATAGCCTCCACTGCTCCTCGGGTCCACCTGACCGCTCCGAGTACGTCCCACCTAGTGGTCCACCTCCAGGTACCGTCCTGCTCCGCACGCCTGCACCACGATCAGTGATGTCCGTCGTCTGCAACCAACACAATGTAGTGCAGGCAAAGCCCGTGCAGGGGTGAGTATAAGCTACCCAGTAGGGACCCCAAGACCCCCGAAGGTCTCCTGAAATCCACAAAGTAAAATACACGAAGGAAAGATACAATCACGAACTAACAACCGACACTGATTAGGTATATGCCCATACATATACCTATGTCATCAACTCACATTCGGCTCCAACGTCCGAGCCCAAGCATAACCCAGTCCACACAGGAAATCAAAACGTATACCCACACAGGATAGCACAACACAATCCACCAAGGAGAGTAAACAGTAATTCCACACAGGATAGCTCAACACAATCCACAAAGGAGAGTAAACAGTAAATCCACACAGGATAGCTCAACACAATCCACAAAGGAGAGTAAACAGTAAATCCACACAGGATAACTCAACACAATCCAAAAAGGAGAGTAACAGAAGATTCATCTCACACAGGTATACTTCTTCAGATGACGATAAAGATGATCACTGATCCATCTAAGTCGTCGGACCCACGAAGGATCGATAGGTAACTAACCTCCGCAAGACCCACCCAGGATCGGGCCCACACAGGACCTGTAGGCGCTGGCTCACACAGAACCACTGAGCGCTGACCCACACAGGATCGGACCCACACAGGATCGGGCCCACACAGGACCTGTAGCACTGATCCATGCAGGATCGCTGAGTGCTGTAGTCGTCGCAGTCCACTGAGGAACTCTACACAGTCGTCATCGCAGTCCAATGAGGATCTCTGCACGGTCGTCGCCGCAGTCCACTGAGGATCTCTGCATGGTCGTCGCTGTCGAAGTAGCAGTCGCAGCCAGCACTAGGGTTCCCGCACACAGCAAGCTCGTTCGGGAGGGTCTGCTCCACGAGCCGAGAGGCCGATACATCAACTGTCACAATGTCCGAAGTTGATGTATCCAAAAGTTCCGTATCGTCGACAGGAACTCAACATCACAGACGACGCGTCAATCAGACGCCCTGTCTGAGAGTTATTGGCTTTTTCGTCCCAGGGACCCTGTTGGTTTTTAAGGCAAAACCAACCCGACCGTACTCCAACTGCGTCCAAACCTCGGGCGTAGTGAGCCAAAAGATCCGTCTCACTTAGAGGAATTCAACGAAGCTTACAGAACGTCAATCGGACGTCCGTAGCTCAAGGTATGAGCGTTTCTGCTCCGAGGGCCCGGTTCGTTTCGTGTACGAACCAACCCGGACGAACCCAAAGTATTCCGAAACCTTGAGTGCGATATACCGAAACGACCGTATCGATACAAGGATCGCGTAGCCGCTGACGGCGCGTCGTTAGGAGGCCTGCAGCTCATGTTAAGGGCATTTGAACAAAAACCGTCCGAAGAAGGGGGGTCCGGGCCCGGGCCGACCTGGCCTGACCCCCCTGGTTCGGCCGAACCCGGTCCGACCTGGTCCGACCCGGTCCGACCCGGTCGGACCCGGTACAGCCCGGCCGGGCGGCTCGACCAGCCCGACTCGGCTCGGCAGAGCGGCTGACGCTGGGGGAGCCACCGCCCCGCGTGACAACCCCGCGACACTCGCGGGGTGTCGGCCAGACAGCCGGACGCGGCTGAAGCCGCGTCCCGAGTGACGCAGGGGGGGGGAGTCTCCGCCCCCACATGACACCCCCAGGACACACACGGGGTGTCTCCCTGGCGGTTGGACGCGGCTTCAGCCGCGTCCCGCGAGCGCCGCCGCCGGCTTCCGCGGGCCGCTGGAGTCACTCTGGTGGCCCGTTTTTCTTCCCGTCTGCGCCGTTGCACCTCCCGGTACTCGCTCTTCACTGCGGAACCATCATACTTCTACTGCGGCACGTTCCATCGTTGCCCATCAATTCCGCACAAAAACGAAGAACGGTGGAAGGTTGTAGGGCCGTGTTCGTTTGGACCGCACCCTCCGCGTTAGAGATAAACAACGAGAGAATTTTTATTCCACACAGGACACAAAAATTTTAATAAATTTATAATTGTTTACAAATTCGGTTATTTAACTTTTTAAAGAAACATTTACAGGAAAAATAAAATGGGGTAACTCCAAATATAAAATCCCTACCTCGAAGTCATCGCGCGTGAGCGTTCTTCGCGGAAAAGCGTCGCGTCGTCGCGGAAAGGCGTCGCGTCGTTGCGGAACTCGGCATTGAGTCGGAGAACTCAACGGATCACGAAACAACAGATTTAATTATAAATAATTAAATCCGTGTTTTTGTTATAAACCACAAAGGAGATTTAAAGAAAATAAAAACTGAGACTCTTACCTCAAGCAGCTGATCGAAGATCCGTTGCGGAGGAATAGACGTCGCAGAAGAACGTTGCAGGAAGGGAACCTCGGCGTCGCGGAACACGACGGCACGTCGCGTCAATTTCTGGGTTCGGCGTTCTTCGTCGGAGGCTGGCGTTCTTCGCGTTCTTCGCGTTCTTCATGAAGAAGGATAAAGGCACATGGACTCTGTCAAACCTCTCAACCAGTAATCCTCCAAAAAGATTGGTTGGTCTAATTTTATTATTATGCCAACACACAAAAAAGGGGTAAGTAACGACTCATCAATTCGTTGAATTAATTCAACAAGAGAAACAACTCATTTAATTTACGAAATAAACCGCCCAATTAAATGGTCTTTTAAGAATTTACGAAAACGCGTCAGTTGACTTTCATAATGACAGGTTTTCGCGGGTGCGTTACTTAGCGGAAAGAAACGGCGGGGCTCGTGCGGGCCCTACCTCACAAATATCCTACCAAGAGGGTAGGATATTTCTGGATAGCACCCTATCCGGTTCAACTCAGTTTAAGCCGCTTTTAAGTGGCTTCAAGTGGCTTCCAAGTGGCTTAAGTGAAATAAAATAAAGTTGTCGAAAAATTATTTTATTTCTTAACTTTAAGCCCGAAAATTAATACCCACACCCAAGAAAACGCAACTCCAGAAGAGGTGTTTCTAAGCGAATACCGGCGCTGCGATTTCATTGGTGCCCTCAGAATTCGATTCCAGGCACCGGTTCAAATGTTAGAAAAACCCGCTCATCCGTTCACTGAACATACCCGAGCCAAACTTCGGAAAATGATTCCGGGCACACCCTGCCTTGGAATCAGGTGCTGTCAGAAACTGCGCTCTTGTAAAATTCCAAAGAAAAATTAAGAAGAAAATTCCCTTGAAATTTACAGGTCTTTACAGTGTTGCTCACTAGGTAAGCATTCTCCATGTCTATTTGTATCATTTTATTTCTCCTATTGATGACTGATAGATAATCTTGGGATTGATGGATACAATATCTGTTTTTCTAATATTGTTTATAAGTTAGTTTGGTTGAGGTTTTTTCTTAAGTTTTTATTTCAAGGATACATTTTTGGTAGCTTGTTTATCTGATATCTAGGTGGTTCTACATCGATGCTCGATTTTTAATAACCCAAAATTTCATGATTGAAATTAAATTGTTGAATTAAATTTAATTACTGTTATAATTCAAATAGTTTAAAATTAACTTATTCACAATTATATTACATTGAATTAGGGTTTTTGGAAATTTTAATTTGGAATGAAATTATGAAAACCATAATTCCCTTAAGTTTGGGGTGATTTGGAATCTGATAGAGAATTGTGAAGATTTAAATTGTTGAAATTATATTATAAAAATTGAATGAAATTAGTTTAAATTAAATTGTTTATTTAATTTATGGAAGTTGAATTTTGAATTTGAATTTGAATTTATTTCATAATATTATTTAAAAAAATGTATTAAAATGGTTTTGATAGAAACCATTGGGCTTCATCCTGCAAAAATTAATGTTTTTATTAAAAACAATTTTTAGGTTTTAAATGGAAAATTGGAATTTTTTGAAATGGAAGAATCATATAAAATTGTAGTTTAGGTTTTCCTAAAATAAATTTTACATCATTTCTGTATACTATAGAATATGAAATCATTATATATAAGATTGTAATTTGGGAGACACCCACTGGGATGAGAATTCCATAGCACATATTGATGTTTTGAAACACTAAGAAAACATTTCATAGCACATCTTACTTCCAATAAGAAATAGGTGATTCCTCAATATCTTATGCAGAGGGATGTGCGTACACATTGAAGTTTTTATCATGTGAGTGTGTGAATATCCCATAACCTCGAACTATCACACCTCATGGGGGATGATCATGTTGTTTTCTTATTTATATATGATATATAACAATACTATAATGTTTATACACAATTTTACAATCCTTGTGAATATATATAAACTAATATATATAAAATGTATTAATTATCCATTTTTTAAATATCTCATCAATTTAGTTCCAAATAATTTATTTAAAATATTCCCATCATTTTAATTGTAATGAATGATTTGATTAAATATGATTTTGAAATTCAAAACCGATTTATATTAAAATTAAATGATCTTTATTTGGATAATTGAATGATGGCGTCTCAGTATGGAATCCTTAGTGATTCTAGGCTGGGATTTTATCACACACCCTACCTGTTACATAGGGTGTTTATAGATTACCTCCTTCCTAGTTTTGTAAGGGGTAAAGAACCACATAGAGTTGGTTCAAGTTTTTGATACATTGACATAGAGAGTTGTGTGATTTTAGAGTTGGGATATTTATTCATTTTTTTATTAAGGTGTTATCATACATGGGGTTGTTTATACCTATTTAACTTCTAGTAAACTACTCCCTATGTTGTTTCATTAATACATGTTATATTATTATCTTGATTCTACAATGATTTTTGAATAATTATTCCGACATTACTTTTGTATGATACAAACAACTTGTCACCAACCCATGAAAAATTTGGAGCACCTATGAGATATGTCAGTGTCAATTCGGTTAACTTGTTAACTTTTTATATGGGATCATTTTCTACAACATGGTAGAAGAGGCAGGTTGTGTTGAGATTATTTTGATGTAAGTATGCATTTGTGTATTTTTTTGATTGACATTGATGATAGTTGAGATTGATTTTGTGACCATCTATCACAATAAAAAACCTTATGTCACCAGTGGTTGTTAGAGAAATACGTCTCGGGGTTTAGGTTAGACATTTCATAACATTCGATTGGGACATATTTAAATCCTAATATTGTTTATCTATCGATTCAGATTAATCTCTCTTGTTGCATTGTTTTAGTGTTAATTTGATGTCTTATTTGTTTTATATTGTTGTTTTGTAACATCATGCCTTAAAAAAGATATGTGATTCATATCTAGGATGAATGTATAATAGATACTAAGTGAGAAAATCCTCTTTTTTGAGTGTATTCTAGTTTAGGTGATGTGTACGATAAAGAATTTGGGACATAGAGAACCACAATCACCCATTTAGGCTCTGATAGTGTGATCTTAAATGATTAATCTCATAAAATATTTCTCATGAATTACATTATTAGATTCCAGTATTGCTCAAGTGATCAAATAATTTTCAATAGGCTGAAGAATGGTTGTGATGGATGATGATTTTTTTTGGGTTCTCAGAGAATCCTGATTAAATAATGGGAACGTGTTCTACCATTATGGTTGAAGCAACAATATGGAGACGGTGGAACATGATGGTTACATCAAATAATAATGAGGTCCTATATTGGAATGTAATTAATGTTATTTTCACTGACCAATTCAATATAGAGTAAATGTTGTTCGAAATGTTTTGAGATATTTTTTCAAACATGATCCGTCTAGAAAGACTATAATAGATTATTCAAAATATTGTTATGAGCATGTGCAGTATTCACACATGATAGTATTGAGTTATAAGATTTAGTCACACAAGTTCATTTTGGGATGTCGATCTATTATTGTCACATAGGTTTTCTTAAAGATGTTTCTCTCTTATGCTGATGTGTTGGATGGAGCACCAATTCTTGAAGTATACCCTAATAGAAAGAAGGGTTTTCTGAAAGTTTCTTTCACTTCGAGTCGATGAGAATGTTCCATCAAATGAATGTATAAGTTTAATGATTCTAATAGTGGTTCTTGAGTGTATGGTCATTGTAACACCTGAGATTTTTTTGAGAAAAATTTTGTTTTTATGTTATATACATCATCAAAGGAATCTTTCACTCAACACAACAATATCTTGGCTTTCATTACACGCAATTAAGACTTTCCTCGATATCTCGCGTTGTACGCAATACCGAGATTCACTAAACAACGATATGCTATTAAAATATTATTAAAACTAGCCGCTATGAATAGTAATACCCACTTTTTGAAATTTTGTAAATTTTATCTTTCAAAATGGACGTCATTTTTTGATTTGGAATTTCGAAATTAGCCTAGGGTGAATTTTTAGTATTTTTCTGAAAACATTCAATTTTTTATGAATAGTGAAAACTCTGGGTTACTATATAAAAACTGACTTTTTATTTAAATAATTATTTATTTTATTTTTACATCATAATTGATACTTAATACCAATAAATTTTCAAGGTAATTCATTGAAGTCATTTTATAATAATTTTAGATGTATAAAAATTTTATTGAACTTTTCACCGTCTTTTACCCACATCTTAGGAGAATTTGAAAATTTACATAAAACTTAATATTGCCACTTCTATGAGTGGAATTTCAAAAATCTGAGAGACAAGGTTAATATCAAGGAGTAAAATGTGGTTCAATAAGATAAAAATAATTTTTTGTGAATAGTAACTTTTTACTTTTATTTACAACGGCTAAAAGTAAATAGGGTAATTAAGGGTAAAAATGGTATTATTATTGCCCTAACACATGTCCTAATTCTATTGGATATGTTTTATTCGACCAGAAACAACCTTAGGAATAAAATATTACCCTTTAGGTTCACTTGGATTAGATTAGGACATTTATTATTATTTTATTTAAAGAAGAGTTAAAAGAGTTAAAATCAAAGTTGAATAAATAAATCATTTTTAATATAGGGTTATAAATAAGATAAATTAGACTATAAATATTTATTAGAAATAATAAAATATTTTCTACATAATGGTCTTTTATTTTTAATTTTTAGACATTAAATAATTTAGTTTAATTATGACACAATGATGATGCAGTAATTACCTTATTAATGAAATATTAACATAATTGATATTATAAATACCCAAATAAATGAAATTTGACACTTTTTATGAATTAAACTAATTTAATATGTTAAAATGACATGTTAGTATTGATTTAATTGACATTTTTCGAACTAATCATGTTGTTATGATTTTCACAAAAAATCAATTACCAAATAGTGTCAAAATTGACATAAAATAGTTTTTAATACAAATATTATATTATGAATTGTTATTTTATTCCTTAAAATCTTGTATTCAGCCAAATGACTTATATAAGGTTAAATATATTAATAATTAACAACATGGGGTTTGTTTGGCTTTGTTATAGTGAGTTTATTAACCATATAGTGTAAGAAAACAAGAAGGCACGGTAAAAGTTAAATTATTTAACTTAGAGTCAAATCTAAATGATAAGGTTAAAATGCTAACCTATAATTGTCGAAAATCAATTTTTTGATATGCTTTCGACCCATACCCACCTAAGCTTCGAAATAAATCAATTTGGAGGTATTAAAAAATGAATATGACTTTATTATAAAATAACATTTTAATTTTTTCCTAAGGTGCCCCTCTCCTCCCTTATAAAAGGGCACATCCTCCCTCTCCTCCTCACACCACTTTGATCCTTCAATCTCGGAAAAAAACTGCCAATATATATTCTACACTTCCCTAGAAACATCCTAGAGGTCCTGGTCTTCTTCAAAGACCATCTTTAGTTCCCTAAGAAGATGTTAAGAAGAGGCGCTTCAAAGAAGAGGTAATGTCCGTTACCGATTCGTTCAAATTTATTTCTTATTCTACTTATTATTATTTAGTTGTTTCAATATGAAGTAATTACATCAGTATCACTAATATACTGATATGTTATTATAAATATGAAACAATCCTATTTCACCTTCTATCCATCCTACGGAAAACGAAATCACCATGCGTGCGTACGTACGGAATACCGTCTCCATGCCGTGGTGTAATCTGTTTTCCACCACCACCTTACTTGGATGGGTATAATGGTTTAAAAAAATAACTATCTATGATTATTTTAAAGTGATATTTATTCTGAAATAGTATACACACACTTCAATAAAATTCCACGATCTTGGGAACGATATCATTGCTCGTGCGTATATACGGCCTACCGTCTCCACGATGTGATGTGACTCGTTCTACATGATCTTCATTGCATAATGATTATATAAATGAATTGAATGAATAAATATGATATATATTACAGTAATACCATTCTATAAATGAGGTATCTATAACCTAAAAAGAATAATAAGAATTTATTCGACATAACACGCATAAGAACAAAAAGCAATAAACACCCGAATAATAAGTAGCAATGAAATATTACTAACAAAAAGGTAAGAATATGACCATATATGATATCATAACAATGAGTACAATTCTGGAATAACTCAATAACATTATTTAAATCATTATAGTGGAGGTTCGTACACGTACGAAGCAAATCAGACCTCAGGAAAGGGAAAATATTGCAATCTCATTTTTATCCGAGATTGTTTATACTTCAGAATTTACTGCAGAATATTTATCATCCACATACATATATCCTCAATATTTAATATTATTTCTATCCTCATAAAATTTTGTAAATCTGATTTTACTCAGTGGTGAATTTTTAGTAAGTGATATTAAAGGAATATTTTGTCGTTTTTTGTACAAGGTACTTTTTTGAATTTTCCGGCCAAAGTACGAGGAGAATGTTTTCCTTTAACTTATATGGAATGAAGGGATTTTTATAACCATATTTCTATGAAGCTTCAATTAAAAGTTTTCAAATTTATTTATAATAAACTTCTTTTAGTTTAAAATTGTATAACATTTTAAGAAAGGAAAAATATTTTTCAAGTAGAATGGATATTTTCCTCAAGAATGAAGTTCAAGTGTTTTATCAAAATTATTTTCCATCTATGATAATATAGGGTTCTGTCTCTATACATATTTTTTACATTGATTTGATTATTTCAAGATGGAATTATTTTTATGATGTCATTTTATCTTATATGGATTATGTTATGATGGCATGATGTTTAAGAATCCCATTTCTATTACATGGGTTATGCTATGATATGTGATTTATGATCTTGTGGAACACATAAGATTGGTATCATTATGAGATGGGTGAGACCTATATATCCCTAAAATGCATTGGGTAAATATTTATATCTCATGATATAATCATGGATGGAATGACAGGTTAATCCGGTTATGTGATACAGGACTGAAATGAGGAGTGAACTCAGTTCAGGAATAGACTTTGTCCGCTAAGATAGTCTTGGAAATGAGTCTTGACTAATAAGAAATGATTCTATGTGATTATGTGTGTATTCCATAGAGATTCATGTTTTATGTTATGATTATTGGGATTACATTTCACTACAATGATTTATCCCATGTTATGAAATTATGATCTCTTTTGCAGGTTATGATTTCCAAAATGTTATGTTCTTATGAATATGATGTGATTGATATTTCTTTTGTTTACCTTTACTAAGCATTTGAGCTCACCCTTTTGTATGTTTTCTTTTCCCCAGGTCAGGAATAAGGGTATTAAGTAGGATATGCCAAAAATGGATTCTAGATATGATGAAATAAATTGGAGACAATGTTGATGCTTTATGAACCAGTTGTTTATGTTTCCCAGTTTCTAAAGACACTATACTTATACGTTCGTATTTTGGTTTTGTTATATGTTGTAATAAGTATTCATTAATTATGAAGTAATAAAAAATTTATGTAATGTATGGGTCATTAAAGTTGGTGTCAGAGGAAAGGTATAGTCAACCTTTGGAAACTAGGATGTGAAGGCCTTATTAAGAACCCTAAGGATATATCTAAGCATAGAACACAATCTTAGTGTTTTAGAAATGTCCATGAAAAATCTATTATAATACCTTAAGTGTGAAATTTTATTCTTGATTATGTGGTTTTCCTATTATAATTAGTGTTTTTCACACTATTCTTCTTTATTTTATTCAATGTTTAGAACCCAAAGAAATCGTTTTAATGTGGAATGCGACGGGAAATGAAATGATTGTCCCCCTGAGAAACCAAACGTTATGGGAGCAGGAATGAAAAATCTTTTATCCATGATCACAAAACTTTCTCCAGCTATGAATCATTCTAGACTTCCAAACGAGCAAAGGAAGGAGAAACATTTTGTTGAATCCTTCATGAGGTAGAGTCCACCCTCATTCAGCGGGTCTACTGATCCATTAGCGGCTGAACAATGGATCAGTGCCACTGAGTGGATATTTTTAGTTCTTCAATGTTCTTAACATGATAAACTCATCTTAGAATTTTATCATTTGGAAGGTGAAGCTGATCAATGGTGGAATCTTATTAAGAATACGAGGACAAGAGATGAAATTGAGTCCATGGAATGGGATGAGTTCAAGAACTTATTTTTCAAAAAATACTTCCCTCGTATTCTTTGAAAAAATATAGAGAAATAGTTTCTAGAACTAAAACAAAAGGATAATGAATTTTTTGGTACCTATGAAGAAAATTTTACAAGACTTGCAAGGTACGATTTTGGGATTATTATCCAACCTGAGAGTAAGATCGATCGATTTTTTAGTGGCTTAAAACCAAGTCTACGAAGGGAATTATCCATAAGGGACTTCAATATCTATGAGGAAATTGTTCGATGTGATCTCAAGGTTGAGATGGATATTGGAGTAACCCATCAGTCATATGCGTTTGATAAGAAGAGGAAAGTGGAATTCAAAGGAAAATCTAAAGAGCACAATGAAAAGAAGATGAGTTTTCCCTTATGCTCAAAGTGTGGAAAGAAACATGGAGGGAATTGTCAAAAATGGACAAGTAAATGTTTCAAATGTGGAAAGGAGGGTCATCAGTCATTTTAATGCTGCAGTGATGGAAAAAAGATGTCTAGTGATGCGAACAAAGAAAAGGCTACACAGAATGCACCTCCTATACTTCAATGTTACAAGTGCAAGGAAATGGGGAATTATGCTAATCAATGCCCTAATCCAAGGGTTTTTGATGATGATTGACGTCAAAAAACTCTAAAGGCTAAAGGTAAAGGAAAGTCCCATGCAATTTCTATCAGCGATGTGGAGTATGATAACGAAGAGGTGAAAGGTACACTTACCATCCATTCTAATGTAGCAAATGTTTTATTTGATTCTGGATCCACCCAATCATTTTTTATGAATAATTTTCTAAGGGTATTGCCATATTACCTCAACAATTAGATATTGAGTTAGCTGTGACAACCCCTAATGGCACAACCGTCGTATCAAAAGTCTATAATTCATCTCCGATTGAAGTTTGTGGGAAAGTGCTTCCTTCAAATCTTGTGATCCTTCCTATAGTGTAATTTGATGTGATTCTTGGCATGGATTGGCATTCTTTATATGGAGCTCATATGTAACACCCCGACCCCAGCTACACAGAGTCGGTGCATTACTTCGTAACATTGGCATGATCACAAAAGATCAAGTCTCGAAAGACCGATTAGTTTAGTAGCCTTGGAAACACTAGATACATTCGTAAACGTTACATTACATCATAAAGTGAAAAACTACAATAACAAAGTCTCCATAGCCCACACTCATATCCTCTTCTCACACTCCCTGCAGGTCATTCATAAAATACTTCTTCACATCCTGTAAAATATTAAAACATTGAAAGGGGTGAGCTCAGATGCTCAGTAAGGATAACAATATTGCGGAAGCTTTCATAAATAAACATAAAAATTTAAGGCAATGTATAACTAAAACAAAATCCTTTTAAACTAGAACATCAACATAATATGGCAAAAGTAAAATGAGATAATGACATTCACTTCTTCACATGGATATTCTACTGGTCGAATAATCACATGAAATATCAATAACCACTTTCATAATGAGGGAATGTATAATGCCGGACATTCTGAAAAATTTTGTCAAGGCCTCGGCCAAGACGTCTAAATTGATTAAGGCCTCGGCCAATTCCACGTCTAGTTGTCTCATGAGACCTACCGATGCATCGAGGAGCTATAGCGGGCTCCACCCGTCACTTATTAAGTCCAATACATTCCTCATATGAATAGGTTTAAACATATCATAAACCATAACATAATCGTATCACATAAAACATGCATAAAGGAAACATAAAATTTCCACATTTCAATCACAAGATATCAATACAACACATTGATATAATAAAAACACTTTCAAAACCATTTTCAATACCAAAATAAAAGAAAGTTAAAACTTTGTATTTATTTTTCATCAAAAAGAAGATGGCTTGTAGAGGAAGCCGAAACTCAAATAATGGTCACGGCGGCGGAGAAGTCATTGTCTCCACATAAGTAGGGAAAGAAAAACATTCCCTTTTGTCGTTTAGCAAAACGCTTCATATAAAAAAAGATTCCTTTTGAATAAACGTAAAATTCAAAGGGGTTTATACACCGTATAAAAGAAAGTTGTGTATAAAACCAAACATGCCTCAATGAAAGGGGATTGAGACGAAGTCCTTAAAAGATCATTTTTAAAATAAAATAGATCTATTATGTGTATTCACTATAGGTACACATAAAGAAAGTATAAATACAAAATAGGACAGAATAATATCATGGCATAATTTGAAAGAAGGAGATTAACCCAAAGAATGGAAGTTGGGTTAAGAAATTCCCTTACCTCGTGTCTGACTTGACTCAACCGTTCTTTAACCTCCTGAATAATAAACTAGAGTTAATTTATACCTTATTAAGAACCATTTTTAATTTCATTATCCTTTTTATATCACTTATTACAATGTTATGAACATTATGTAATTATTTAAGTTAATAACTGTCGTTTTGTCGATCTTTGGTAATTGAGTCAACAATAAACTTCTTATAATTACAAGTTGTTTATGTGGTATAATATCCATTATCTACAGTATTATATTCATGATTTAGATGTCATATATATCATATATATCTAGTATATACATTCATTTATAATATTACGTAACATTTATAGGTAAGAAATGAAATGCACCGTTCATGGAGACGGTAAGCCGTACGTACGCATGAACACTACTTTCATTTCAATTTCATATTTAATGGAATGAAATCGTAATGATATAAATGTATAATATAATTCCAGTATAATATAGTGTATAATACCATCTACTCCATCCTTTATACATCCCACATATGTCATTAACGATTCAAATCACTTTGAGGGGGCGGTAGTCCGCACTTCCTAAAATGAAATTATCGCATTTTACCCATAATGGAAATCATAAAGTATGCCATAAATGAGAAATACAGAAGCATAAGTAAAACATAAACATATTATATATCATATATAAAAATAGTTACATCTTAATGGCCACCTTTGAAGGTGTTATATGAGTGTTGAACAATCATCGTTTCGTGAGGCAAAAATTCGCCATCCACAGAAACCGTATGTTCTTTAACCATTAGATGTAGGTGTGTGTAAGTGTATCTCAAATACTTCTTATAACAACATCCTAGTATATTGAGGATACTTTTTTTGTTAAAAAATAAATGAATAAAAAGAGTTTAGGGGGTTGGAGAAGAAAAATAAAACAAAACAACATTAGAGAAGACATTACCTCAAAATCAGGTAACTCTTTTTGATTTGAGCCAAAGGCTTCCATGGGAAGAGTTCTGCCCAAGTTGAGGCTTCTAGGAGTAAGAGGGGGAAGTTGGGAGAGTATTTGGGCAGAGTTTGGCCCAGCCAAATGGCTTGAAGGTGTGAATAAGGTGGGAGAGGTGGGGGCCTTTTATAAGTGGAGAGGAGGGGCTCTTTTGGAAAGATTGAAATGTTACATTATTACACAATGCTTTTCGGATTCTAAAGATCCCACACTTATATAATTCGAGTCTAAGGTGATAAGGGTTCGAACTCTCCTCATCCAATTGGCTTTGGACAAGTGTAAGCCTTGGATTTTGCATTATCTTCCCATTTTATTTAAATCGTTAAATAATGAGGTCATCGCTGCATCATCATTATGTCATAAATAATTTAATTTATTTAATGTCTAAAAATTATAAAAAAAATACTATGATGTATTAAATCTTTTTGGTTTTCTAATGAATATTTATAATCAAAATTTGGACTTGTGTACCCACACTTAAAAACTGTTTTAGTAAAACAACTCATGTTTCTGTCAATTTAATTTTAAAATTAAATAAATATATATTAATGTCATTTTCCAACTAAAGTGGCTCCATGGGGTCCCCAAGATGACCCATGGGTTGTCTTGGTCGGCCATGACTCATCCAATAGGATTAGTACAAGTTTCAAGCTCATCTCATATTATTAAAACATTATTTGTACCTTAAACTACACTAATTAACTCTAATCGCGATTAAGAACTTAAAAGTTACTATTCACCAAAAAATTATTTTAATCTCATTAAACCACATTTTACTTGTTAATGACAACCATGTATGTCGGATTTTTGAAAATCAAATCACAGAAGTGGTAATATTTCATTTAAACGAAAAATCAGTTATTTAACTACCACTTAGTGGTTTCACTATTCATCAAAAATTGAAGTTTTTCAGAACAAGGCCAAAATTTCACCCTAAGCTATATTTGATATTCCGAATTCAAAAATGATGTCTATTTTACAAAATTACAAACATATAAGTTGCATTAATTAATTTTATAATTAATTCCCGCTGTCACAACAAATAGCGTGTTTTTAAGAAATAATTTATATCAAAAGATTGGCAATTGTTTATGTCCAATTTCAATGTTAAATTAATTCTAATGACCACCATTGGATAAAATGGTAAAAATATATCCTAATTATACATTAAAACCACTCAATAGTAAAACTTATCACTATAATTTATTTTGATTAAAAAAGTTGTTTTAAGTATTTTTCACAATTCATAAAAAATTAGAAGTTCTCAGAAAAATACCAAAAATTCAACATAGGCTAATTTCAATATTACGAATACAAAAATGAAGTCCATTTTGAAATATAAAATTTCTATAATTTTAAAAAGTGGTTATTACTATTCATAATGGCTACTTTGATTAGTCGCAGTGTTTTAGAACTCGAAGTTGCGTACAATGCAAGCTATTGCATTATTGAATGAGAAGCGTATCGTGGAAGCTCGGGGTGTTACATTCTCCCCTACTGCAATAAATTGCGTCCTGGCAATTTGAAATTTTTCTTTGAAAATAATATGTTGAAAAGAGAAAATACCTTTGAGGAAAACCCACATCGGAAATTAGGTTAATAAATATATAACATAAAAAAAGCAAGATAAGTACAAAGGTCACCCGATATAGCCCATTCTAGGATTCTATAAAAATATGGATATGGAGGAGAAACAAACCATCAAGGTCTGATGGAGAGTTATAGAAAACAGGATTAGGAGAAAGTCTAACCACAAGAAAATCACAAACTTGTGATTGGTTAAACGGTCATTGAATCCCCAGTTGGAAAAGTTAACCGACAACATTTTTGTTTTAAGTTACCTTTTATAATGTTGAGGAATTTATTTAGGAGATTTACTAAGAACGTAAGGGAATATACATACTTGTTATGTATACTTTCATTCGTTAATAAATTTTTACCACAAACCCAACTTTTACTCCAAATGGTAATGGAACTCAAAAATATTCTATTTATCCTAATTGTATAAGGTTCCAAATATTAACACATACCATTTAGACTAGTAAAACTATTTTGTAATAACCAGGGACTTCCTGTAGGCTAGTGGTAGGAAATAAAGGCCTGTCGCACTATGATTGTGGGTTCGATTCCTACAGCTTTGTCCGACGCGACGGGTTATGCCCCACCCTGCAGGTTGTCCTTTTCCTAAAACTATAGTATTATAATATTCCAAAAATAATCTTTAGAAATGTTTTCACCTTAAACAATACTATCCAAAGATCAACTTAATCGACTCCAACCATTATAGTTATCCAAAATACCTCTGTCCAAACTTTCTCTAAAAGATCTCTTAATTCCAAAATCAATTTATCAGATTCCCCAAATAAAGTAAAGTTTCTCTTATTGTCACATACTAAAAATATAATTACCTTCATCATATTAAAAGCTTACTGAAATCAACAAGTACTGCAGTACAATCCTTATATATATCACATTATTCTTATAACCAGAATATAATCCTTGAGTCCAAAAGCACCAATACATTAATTAGTCCACTTCAACTGTAGTCACATCATAAGATTGGCCTTGATCCCTTGGCCTTTTCGGAGGTAAGTTTCCTTGACGCTTAGGACATTCATTTGCATAATGCCCCATTTCCCTACAATTGTAGCATTCAACTTTGACAGCCTCATTCTTTCCCTTGCAATCACGAGCCTAGTGACCCTTTTCTCCACATTTATAACAAACTCCCATTCCTTTTAGGCACGTACCAGGGTGATTCTTCCCACAGTTATCACATATTGTAAAATTCTTCTTTTCCCTCGTCCCTTTATCCATCATTCTCTCTTCCATCCTTTTCTTCTCTTTAATCCCTTCAAATCCATAAGACTCATAGAATTCTCTACTTATCTCATTAACACATGATACTATTTCTTCATATGTTGATAACACATGGGAGAATATTTCCCTTCTAAATGTTGGCTTAATACCATGAAAGATATGATCCTTCTTACTCTTTGGATCATACGTATTGATGGAGTTCACATTCCTTCTACTGGGCGCCATTTCTATACAATGGCATAAACTAGATCAGTTTATGAATCAAAATACATAATCCCATACTTATAAAACACTTAACATAAATTGAACTATTTATGGATATAATACATAATCATAAAAATGTTTTCTTTGAGGAAGTATATGCTCATAAACCCTTCATAATGATTTGTAAAGAAAATGAGAGTTATCCTAAGCATATCCCCCAGGAGTGTCGTAACCAAGAGTGCAGCAAGGCCCGTTGTCGTGCACCAGTTCCCGTTCGAGTCTAGCTCAAAGCAGTGTTTTCGGGTTTTACCCCTAGGTACATCTGTGCCAGAGCCGCCTCTACCTGCTCGTATCCAGATAGGGATGTATTGCTCGGAAAACTCACAAAATCTCTACAATACCAAATTTTTTAGGAAGTTCTTCTATACTAATCCTCAAAGTTCATCTTAGGTCTACGTGCTCTAATCAGAGTTTTTCTAAATCTAGCTTCCAAGGTTTTTACTAAACTTCCTCTGATACCAACTGTAACGCCCCGACCCCAGCTACCCAGAGTCGGTGCATTACTTCGTAACATTGGCATGATCACAAAAGATCATGTCTCGAAAGACCGATTAGTTTAGTAGCCTTGGAAACACTAGATACATTCGTAAACGTTACATTACATCATAAAGTGAAAAACTACAATAACAAAGTCTCCATAGTCCACACTCATATCCTCTTCTCACAATCCCTGCAGGTCATTAATAAAATACTTCTTCACATCCTGGAAAATATTAAAACATTGAAAGGGGTGAGCTCAGATGCTCAGTAAGGATAACAATATTGCGGAAGCTTTCATAAATAAACATAAAAATTTAAGGCAATGTATAACTAAAACAAAATCCTTTTAAACTTGAACATAAACATAATATGGCAAAAGTAAAATGAGATAATTCCATTCACTTCTTCACATGGATATTCTACTGGTCGAATAATCACATGAAATATCAATAACCACTTTCATAATGAGGGAATGTATAATGCCGGACATTCTGAAACATTTTGTCAAGGCCTCGGCCAAGACGTCTAAAATGATTAAGGCCTCGGCCAAAACCATAAATCAAATTGGGAAAGGGACTCGGCCAATTCCACGTCTAGTTGTCTCATGAGACTTACCGATGCATCGAGGAGCTATAGCGGGCTCCACCCGTCACTTATTAAGTCCAATACATTCCTCGTATGAATAGGTTTAAACATATCATAAACCATAACATAATCGTATTACATAAAACATGCATAAAGGAAACATAAAATTTCCACATTTCAATCACAAGATATCAATAAAACACATTGATATAATAAAAATGCTTTCAAAACCATTTTCAATACCAAAATAAAAGAAAGTTAAAACTTTGTATTTATTTTTCATCAAAAAAAAAGATGGCTTGTAGAGGAAGCCGAAACTCAAATAATGTTCATGGCGGTGGAGAAGTCATTGTCGCCACAAAAGTACGAAAAGAAAAACATTCCCTTTTGTCGTCTAGCAAAACGCTTCGTATAAAAAAAGATTCCTTTTGAATAAACGTAAAAGTCAAAGGGGTTTATACACCGTATAAAAGAAAGTTGTGTATAAAACCAAACATGCCTCAATGAAAGGGGATTGAGACGAAGTCCTTAAAAGATCATTTTTAAAATAAAATAGATCTATTATGTGTATTCACTATAGGTACACATAAAGAAAGTATAAATACAAAATAGGACATAATAATATCATGGCATAATTTGAAAGAAGGAGATTAACCCAACGAATGGAAGTTGGGTTAAGAAATTCCCTTACCTCGTGTCTGACTTGACTCAACCGTTCTTTAACCTCCTGAATAATAAACTAGAGTTAATATATACCTTATTAAGAACCATTTTTAATTTCATTATCCTTTTTATATCACTTATTACAATGTTATGAACATTATGTAATTATTTAAGTTAATAACTGTCGTTTTGTCGATCTTTGGTACTTGAGTCAACAATAAACTTCTTATAATTACAAGTTGTTTATGTGGTATAATATCCATTATCTACAGTATTATATTCATGATTTAGATGTCATATATATCATATATATCCAGTATATACATTCATTTATAATATTACGTAACATTTAGAGGTAAGAAATGAAATGCACCGTTCATGGAGACGGTAAACCGTACGTACGCATGAACGCTAATTTCATTTCAATTTTATATTTAATGGAAATAAATCATAATGATATAAATGTATAATATAATTCCAGTATAATATAGTGTATAATACCATTTACTCCATCCTTTATACATCCCACATATGGCATTAACGATTCAAATCACTTTGAGGGGGCGGTAGTCCGCACTTCCTAAAATGAAATTATCGCATTTTACCCATAATGGAAATCATAAAGTATGCCATAAATGAGAAATACAGAAGAATAAGTAAAACATAAACATATTATATATCATATATAAAAATAGTGACATCTTAATGGCCACCTTTGAAGGTGTTATATGAGTGTTGAACAATCATCGTTTCGTGAGGCAGAAATTCGCCATCCACAGAAACCGTATGTTCTTTAACCATTAGATGTAGGTGTGTGTAAGTGTAGCTCAAATCCTTCTTATAACAACATCCTAGTATATTGAGGATACTGGTGTTGTTAAAAAATAAATGAATAAAAAGATTTTAGGGGGTTGGAGAAGAAAAATAAAACAAAACAACATTAGAGAAGACATTACCTCAAAATCGGGTAACTCTTTTTGATTTGAGCCAAAGGCTTCCTTGGGAAGAGTTCTACCCAAAGTGAGGCTTCTAGGAGTAATAGGGGGAAGTTGGGAGAGTATTTGGGCAGAGTTTGGCCCAGCCAAATGGCTTGAAGGTGTGAATAAGGTGGGAGAGGTGGGGGCCTTTTATAAGTGGAGAGGAGGGGCTCTTTTGGAAAGATTGAAATGTTACATTATTACACAATGATTTTCGGATTCTAAAGGTCCCACACTTATATAATTCGAGTCTAAGGTGATAAGAGTTCGAAATCGCCTCATCCAATTGGATTTGGACAAGTGTAAGCCTTGGATTTTGCATTATCTTCCCATTTTATTTAAATCGTTAAATAATGAGGTCATCGCTGCATCATCATTATGTCATAAATAATTTAATTTATTTAATGTCCAAAAATTATAAAAAAAATACTATGATGTAGGAAATCTTTTTATCTTTCTAATTAATATTTATAATCTAAATTTGGACTTGTGTACCCACACTTAAAAACTGTTTTAGTAAAACAACTCATGTTTGTGTCAATTTAATTTTAACATTAAATAAATATATATTAATGTCATTTTCCAACTAAAGTGGCTCCATGGGGTCCCCAAGTTGACCCATGGGTTGTCTTGGTCGGCCATGACTCATCCAATAGGATTAGGACAAGTTTCAAGCTCATCTCATATTATTAAAACATTATTTGTACCTTAAACTACACTAATGACCTCTAATCGCGATTAAGAACTTAAAAGTTACTATTCACCAAAAAATTATTTTAATCTCATTGAACCACATTTTACTTGTTAATGACAACCATGTATGTCGGATTTTTGAAAATCAAATCACAGAAGTGGTAATATTTCATTTAAACGAAAAATCAGTTATTTAACTACCACTTAGTGGTTTCACTATTCATCAAAAATTGAAGTTTTTCCGAACAAGGCCAAAATTTCACCCTAAGCTATATTTGATATTCCGAATTCAAAAATGATGTCTATTTTACAAAATTCCAAACATATAAGTTTCATTAATTAATTTTATAATTAATTCCCACTGTCACAACAAATAGCGTGTTTTTAAGAAATAATTTATATCAAATGATTGGCAATTGTTTATGTCCAATTTCAATGTTAAATTAATTCTAATGACCACCATTGGATAAAATGGTAAAAATATACTCTAATTATACTTTAAAACCACTCAATAGTAAAACTTATCACTATAAATTATTTTTATTAAAAAAGTTGTTTTATGTATTTTTCACAATTCATAAAAAATTAGAAGTTCTCAGAAATATACCAAAAATTCAACATAGGCTAATTTCGATATTACGAATACAAAAATGAAGTCCATTTTGAAATATAAAATTTCTATAATTTTAAAAAGTGGTTATTACTATTCATAACGGCTACTTTGATTAGTCGCGGTGTTTTAGAACTCGAAGTTGCGTACAATGCAAGCTATTGCATTATTGAATGAGAAGCGTATCGTGGAAGCTCGGGGTGTTACATCATATCAATTTCCAAATAAGGGCAGTCACATTTCATATTCCAGATCAATCTATGATCCTCTATCGATGCAAGGATGTGCATAACCTTCCGGTGGAAATTTCATCCATCTTATGGGTCTTGATTCCACTAAATGAATGTTATTTATCTCAAATTGTTGGAGAGAAACTCACAATTAAGAATACACCCATTGTACGAGAGTTTGATGATGTCTTTCTAGAGGAATTGACAGGTTTTCCACCCAATCGCGAAGTTGAGTTTTCAATAGAACTCAAATCGGGTGCTATGCCCATTTCAAAGACACTTTATAGAATGGCCCCAATTGAGTTACATGAATTGAAGAAGAAAATCCAAGCGAATATTGATAAGGGATTCATACATCCTAGTGCGTTACCTTGGGGATAACATGTTCTATTTTTTAAGAATAAAGATGGATCAATGAGACTCTGCATTGATTATCGAGAACTTAACAAGATCACTATCAAGAACAAATATCATCTCCCACACATTGATGACTTATTTGACGAACTACGTGGAGCTCAGTACTTTTCCAAGATTGATCTTCGTTCAGGGTATCATCAATTAAGGGTCAAAAGGGAGGATATACCAAAGACGGATTTCTATACAAGATATGAACACTATGAATTTATAGTGATGCCATTTGGTCTTACTAATGCCCCTGCTATCTTCATGGATCTAATGAATAGAGTCCTTCAAGACTATCTTGATCAGTTTATGGTAGTCTTTATAGACGATATTCTTGTTTATTCAAAGAGAAAGGAAGAAAATGGAGATCACTTGAGAATTGTATTGAAGACCAACAGAAAGGAGAAGCTTTATGCCAAATTTACCAAGTGTGAATTTGGGTTTCAAATTTTTTTTATTTCTGGGTCACATAATCTCAAAAGATGGTATATCTGTGGATCCAGCAAAAATAGAGGTTATCGAAAGATGGTCGAGACCAACAAAATTTACCAAGATCCGAAGTTTTCTTGGTTTGGCTGCATATTATCGACGTTTTGTGAAAGATTTTTCACGATTATCTAATCCACTCACCAGGTTGACTCCAAAAAGAGTTAAGTTCGCTTGAACAGAGGAGTGTAAAGAGAATTTCAAGGAGTTAAAAAAAGGTTATCTAGTGCACATGTGCTCACACTGCCTTGTAGTGGAGAAAGGTTGGTGATCTATATTGATGCATCCAAGAAAGTATTGGGGTGTGTTCTCATGCAAAACGATATGGTGATAGATTATGCCTCACGACAGTTGAAAATCCATGAGCAAAAGTACTCAAATCATTATTTGGAGTTAGTTGTGGTAATCTTTGCATCAAAAATTTAGAGGCATTATCTTTTTGCTGAAAGGTGTGACATTTATACTGATCATAAAAGTTTAAAGTATATTTTCACACAAAAGGAGCTAAATACGCGCCAAATAAGATGGTTGGAGTTGATTAAAGACTACGACTTCTCAATTCATTATCACCCTGGGAAAGCAAACAAGGTGGAAGATGCATTAAGTCGACAAGACAATGCTAGCTTATCCATGACGAGGTTCACAAAAGATCCAATATTTATGGATTTAAAAAGGATTGATCTAGGAATTATTATGGAAGGGGAAAATTCTTATATTTCTCAAATGAATGTTTAACTATCTATAAATGTGAATATTAAAGTGGCACATAAAGAAGATGTAGAGTTACAAAAGAAGGTGAGAAATGTTCCTGAATTCAACCTTGATTGTGATGGGATAATAGGGTTTAGGAATCAGGTTTGTGTTCCTCCCATCCCAGAATTAAAGAAGGAGCTACTAGATGAGGCTCATAGTTCTTCATTATCTATTCATCATGGAAGCACGAAGATGTATAGGGGCCTGAAAGAGTACTTCTGGTGGGATGGCATGAAAAGAGATGTTGCTGAATATGTTTCTCGATGATTGGTCAGTAAGTAAGTTAAAGCTAAGAGACAGAAGTATAAGGTGATGTTACAACCATTACCCAAACCCGAATGGAAATGGGAAAACATCACTATAGACTTTGTCACTGGACTTCCTAAAACATCCAAAGGCAATAATGCTATCTGGGTTATAGTTGACCTTCTTATGAAGTCAACACACTTCATTGCTATTAGAGAAGATTTCTCTCTTGATCATCTTTCCGGGATATATGTAAAGGAAGCGGTAAGATTTCATGGAGTACCACTTTCCATTATATCTGATCGGGATCCGAGGATTACCTCAAAGATCTTGCAAAGTCTTCAGTATACTCTAGATACAGAGTTAAGTTTCAAAACTGCTTATCATCCTAAGACCAACGGTCAGTCTGAGAGAACAATTCAAACTCTAGAAGATATGTTAAGTGCTTTCTCTACGGATTTCAGAGGTGGTTGGGATCAACACCTACCTTTGGAGGAATTTTCATATAAAAAAGCTTTCACTCTAGTATTCAGATGGCTTCTTATGATGCTCTCTATGGGAAGAAATGTCGAACTCCAACTTGTTGTGATGAAGTTGGGGAAAGAAAGCTATTAGGACCAGATCTTGTTGATGAGATGGCAGAAATGGTCTGATCTATCCAACAACACATAAGAGTAGCTCAGAGTCGATAGAAAATATGTGCCGAAAACCGAAGAAAAGAACAAGAGTTTGATGTGGGTGATAAAGTGTTCTTACGAATATCTCCTTGGAAGAGAGTAATGAGATTTGGAATGAAGGGCAAGCTGAGCCCTAGATATATTGGTCCTTTTGAAATACTGGATCTTGTTAAGATGGTAGCATACCGATTGGTTCTTACACCGAATCTATCTCAACTTCATGACGTGTTCCATGTATCTCACCTGAGAAAGTACATACCCGATCCTCCACATGTACTCAGCTCAGAAGTTGTACCACTGGAGCAAGACTTTTTTATGAAGAACAACCGATAGAGATTCTGGATCATAGTGAAAAAGTACTACAGAACAAGACCACTCGCTTGGTGAATGTTTTATGTAGGAACCACTAATTATAAGAACCTACATGGGAGCTTGGGGATATGATAAGGGAGAGGTATCCTCATCTATTTTTTACGAAGTGACGAATTTCATGGGCGAAATTCATTTTAAGTCGGGTAGAATGTAACTCCCGAGATTTTTATGAGAAATATTTTGTATTTATGTTATATACATCATCAAAGGAATCTTTCACTACACCCAACACTAGCTTGGCTTTCTTTACATGCAATCACGACCTTCCTCGATAGCTTGCGTTGTACGAAATACCGAGTTTCACTAAACAACGATATGCTATTAATATATTATTAAAACTAGACGTTATGAATAGTAATACCGACTTTTTGAAATTTTATAAATTTTATCTTTCAAAATGGACTTAATTTTTGGATTCGGAATATCTAAATTAGCCTAGGGTGAATTTTTGGTATTTTTCTAAAAACATTCAATTTTTGATGAATAGTGAAAACATTGGGTTACTATTTAAAAGCTGACTATATATTGAAATAATTATTTATTTTATTTTTAGGTCATAATTGATACTTAATACCTATATAAGTTCAATGTAATTCATTGAATTCATTTTATAATAATTTAAGACATATAAAAATTTTATTGAACATTTCAGAGTCTTTTACCAATCTCCTAGGAGAATTTGAAAATTTAAATAAAACATAATTTTGCTGCTTCTGTGAGTGAAATTTCCAAAATCCAAGAGACACGGTTAATATCAAGGAGTAAAATGCGGTTCAATAATATAAAAATAATTTTTGCTAAATAGTAACTTTTTACTATTATTTACCATGGTTAAAAGTAAAATGGGTAATTAAGGGTAAAAATGGTATTATTATTACCCTAACACATGTCCTAATTCTATTGGATAAGTTTAATTTGACCAAAAACAACCTTAGGAATAAAATATTACCCTTTAGGTTCACCTGGATTAGATTAGGACATTTATTATTATTTTGTTTAATGAAGAACTAAAAGAGTTAAAATCATGTTTTAATAACTAAAACATTTTTAATATAGGTTTATACATAAGATAAATTCGACTATAAATATTTATTAGAAATCTAAATATATTTCCTACATAATGGTATTTTATTTCTAATTTTTATACATTAAATAATTTAGTTTATTAATGACACAATGATGATTCATTAATTACCTTATTAATGAAATATTAACATAATTGATATTATAAATACCCAAATAAATGTAATTTGAGACTTTTTATGAATTAAACTAATTTTATAGGTTAATATGACATGTTATTATTGATTTAATTAACTTTTTCTGAACTAATAATGCTTTTATAATTTTCACAAAAAATCAATTACCAAATAGTGTCAAAATTGACATAAAATAGTTTTTTAAACAAATATTATATTATTAATTTTTTTTATACCTAAAAATCTAAGGTTCTGCAAAATGACTAAGATAAGGTTATATATATTAATAATGAACAACTTGGGGTTTGTTTGTCTTATTATAGTATGTCTATTAACCATGTATTGTAAGAAAAGAAGAAGACAGGGTAAATGTTAAATTATTTAACTTAGAGTTAAATCTAAATGATAAGGTTAAAATAGTAGCCTAAACTTCTTTAAAATCTATTGGTTGAAAGGATTTAGACCCATCATCACCTCAGATTTAAAATAAATCATTTTTTAGCAATTAAAAACCGAAAATGACTTTATTATAAAGTAATATTTTGAGTTTTTCATAAGGTGCCTCTCTCCTCCTTTATAAAAGGGCACCTCTTCCCTCTACTCCTCACAGCACTTTGAGCCTTAAATCTCATCCAACACCTGCTAATTTCACTTCTACACTTCCATATAAACATACTAGAGGTCCTGGAATTTTTCAAATAACATCTTTAGTGCCCTAATATGAGGTTAAGAAGTGGCGCTTCAAAGAAGAGGTAATGTCTGTTACCGATTCTTTCAACATTATTTCTTCTTCTACTTCTTCTTCTTTAGTTGTTTCATTATGAAGTAATAATATCAGTATCGCTCATGTACTGATATGTTATTATAAATATTAAACAACCCTATTTCACCTTCTATCCATCCTACAGAAAATGAAATCACCGCGCGTGCATACGTACGGAATACCGTCTCCACACCATGGTTTAATCTATTTTCCACAACCACCTTACTTGGATAGGTATAATGCTGTAAATAATAACTATAAATTATTATTATGAAGTTATATTTATTCTGAAATAAAATACATACACTTCAATAAAATTCCACGATCATGGGAACGATATCATCGCTCGTGCGTACGTACGGCTTACCGTCTCCATGATGTGATGCGACTCGTTCTACATGATCTTCATTGAAAAATGATTATATAAATTAATTGAATGAATAAATATGATATATATTACCCTAATAACATTCTGTAATTGAGTTATCTATAACCTAAACATAATAATAAGTCTTTATTCAATAAAACACGCATTATAAAAAAATGAAATAAACACCTGAATAACAAGTAGCAATGAGATATTACTAATAAGAAGCTAAGAATATGACCATATATGAGATAATAACAATGAATAAGATTATGGAATAAGTCAATAACATTATTTAAATCATTATATAGGAGTTTCATACATGTATGAAGAAAATCGGACTTAAGGTAAGGGAAAATCTCGCAATCTCATTTTTATCTGAGACTGTTTATACTTCAGAATTTACTAGGGAATATTTATAATCCAAATCCATATTTCCTCAATATTTAATAGTGTTTCTATCCTCCTAAATTTTTTTAAATCCAATTTTAATAATTGGTGAATTTTTATTAAAAGATATGAAAGGAATATTTTGTCATTTTTTGTACGAGGTACTTTTTTGTCTTTTCCAACCAAAGTATGAGGAGAATGTTTTTCTTTAACTTATACGGCATGAATGGATTTTTAGAACATTATTTCTATGAAGATTCCTTTACAAGTTTTCATGTTTATTTATAATCATTATCTTTTAGTTTAAAAATTTATGACATGTTAAGAATGGAAAAATGTTTTTGAAGTAGAAAGATATTTTCTTCAAGAATGAAGTTCAAGTGTTTTTAACAAAATTATTTTCCATATAAGATAATATAGTGTTCTATTTATATCCCTATTTTTAAATTGATTTGATTATGTTATGATGAAATTATTTTTATGATTTCCTTTTATCTTATATGGATTATGTTATGATGGCATGATTTTTAAGAAGACAAGTTTTATTACATGGGTTATGCTATGATTTTTGATTTATGATCTTGTGGCACACATAAGAATGGTATAATTATGAGATGGGTGGGACCTATATCTCCCTACAATTCATTGGGTAACGATTTATATCTCATGAGATAGACATGGCTGGAATGGCATGTTAATCTGGTTTAGTGAAACAGGACTGAAACAAGGAGTGAACTCGGTTCAGAAATGGACATTGTCCGCTAAGATTGTCTTGGAAAAGAGTATTGAATACTAAGAAATGATTCTACATGATTATGTGTGTATTCCAAAAAGTTTCATGTTTTAAGTTATGATTATTGGGATTACATTTCACTACTATTATTTATACCATGTTATGAAATTATGATCTCTTTTGCTGGTTAAGACTTCCAAAATGTTATGTTCTTATGAATATGATGGGATTGATATTTCTTTTGTTTACCCTTACTAGGCATTTGAGCTCACCCTTTTGTATGTTTTCTTTTCCCCAGGTTAGGAAGAAGGGTATTAAGTAGGATATGCCAAAAAGGGACTCTAGATATGATGAAATAAATGGGAGACAATGTAGATGCTTTATGAACCAGTTGTTTATGTCTCCCAGTTTCTAAAGACACTATACCTATACGGTCCTATTGTGGATTTGTTATATGTTGTAATAAGAATGCTTCAATTATGAAGTAATAAAAAATGTATGTAAATTATGGGTCGTTATAGTCATTCTAAAAAATTTGTGGTTCTTTGAATAGGTTTGTTATTTTTTTAACATAATGGAAATATGGGGCATTAAATTAGGTCTTTCACGGATTCAATCATGATATGCGGCCCCTAAACATAATTGGATCACCAGTAGAAGTTCATCCATATCTATTCCACTCTTCATCATG
The DNA here is from genome assembly GCA_963277665.1 of Viscum album. Taxonomy (NCBI): domain Eukaryota; kingdom Viridiplantae; phylum Streptophyta; class Magnoliopsida; order Santalales; family Viscaceae; genus Viscum; species Viscum album. The sequence goes on along the minus strand of OY728137.1, from coordinate 294,580,709 downwards.
GCATTTACTCATTAGATAATTCTAAAACTGTGTGGAAATCAGATGCTTCACATACCAAATGTTTCTACAATCTGGCATACAAAAATATGTTTCCTCGTGCAGTGGAAGTGTCTTTAGTGGAATTTGATATGGGTCCACCAATCATGAGAGGTACCACTTCTATATATTCATCATCAGTGACTAATTTATTTAATATGAGAGAATCTCATTCATTTATTTCAACCCAGATGTTAATATTATAAATCTTCAAATGGATCTTTTTTCTTATGTAATGGATATTACTACATCAATTTTCATGCAGAGTGAGAAGGATTTTTGTATTATTTCATGTGATTTATCACTATTAGATGTTGATATTTTTTAGATTTATATTGTTATTGACATAAACCCCTTAATGGAAATTTTTTGATGTATTTCTTTTTTGAAAAATAAATTTTGGATATATTTTTCTCATTGACAGGCCTCTACTACAATTGATTGAATGTTTCTTTTTGTACAAGGATAATGGGTCCTAAGGTTGAGTTGAGTTGGACCTTCTGATACTTATTTTGGAAAACTGATATCTATGATTTATTTTGAAATGGAGTGGGAATATTTTATTAGAGATATTTATCCTATTATCATCAGATTTCTTAATAGTTTTTCTTCAAAAATATGTAGTTTCCACTTTTAAAGGATGTATAGATTTTGATCAATAGATTTCCTGGTACAAAATCAATTTTCATTCTCTCTAACCGTATGAAATAAGAAATAAATGAAATATAAGAAGATTCAATTGGATGATCGTCTATAGAAAGGATTTATAAGTTATATTGTGTCATTTTAGCCAGCACCATTTCACTTTTCTAAGAAGGATGATGGTTCACTGCACCTTTGTGATTACTATTTGTAACACTCCAAGCTTCCACGGTACGCTTCTCTTTGAATATTAAAGTAGCGTGTGTTGTACCCAACATTGAGTTATAACACACCACAACCAATTAAACTAGCCGTTATGAATAGTAATACCCACTTTTTGAAATATTTTAAATTTTATATTTCAAAATGGACTTCATTTTTGTATTCAGAATATCTAAACTAGCTTAGGGTGAATTTTTTGTATTTTTCTGAAAACATTCAATTTTTGATGAATAGTGAAAACAATGAATTATAGTTTAAAATTGAATTTTTATTTAAATAATTAATTTTATTATTTAAATTTATTTTATGTAAAAATATATACACAATATGTATATATGTTCAATGTAATTCATTAGAGTCATTTTGTAAAAATATTAGATTTATAATTTTTTATTGAACCTCTCACTGTCTTTTACCAACCTCCTTGGAGCATTTTTCAAATTTACATAAAACGTAATTTTACTGCTTTTTTGAGTTGAATTTAGAAAATCCTAGACACAATGTTAATATCAAGGAGTAAAATTTGGTTCAATAATATAAAAATAAGTTCTTGTGAATAGTAAGTTTTAATTTTTATTTAACACGGTTAAAAGGAAATAATGTAATTAAAGGTAAAAATAATATTATTATAACACTAAAACATGTCCTAATTCTATTGAATAAGTGTTCTTCTAAAATCATCCTTAGGAATAAAATGTGATTTTTTAGGTTCACTTGGATAAGAATAGGACATTTATTATTATTTAATTCAATGAATATTTAAAAGTGATAAATTCAAAGATTAATTACTAAACCATTTTTTAGATAGGGTTGTAGAAAAGAAAAATTCTACTATAAATATTAATTAGAAATCTAAAAATATTTCCTACATAATTTTTTTTATTTATAATTTTTATACATTAAATAATTAAATTTATTTATGACACAATGAGGATGTAGAAATTACTTAATTAATGAAATATTAATATAATTGATTTTATAATTTTCTAAATAAATGTAATATGAGACTTTTTATGAATTAAAATAATTTTATAGGTTTATATGACATATTAGAGTTAGTTAGACTAATTTTTTCGAAGTAATAATGTTGTTATGATTTTATCAATAACAAAATACCAAATAGTGTAAAATTTGACATAAAAGTGTTTTTAAAACATATATTATATTATTAATAGATATTCTATTCCTAAAATATAAGGTTGATCCAAAAGTCATATATAATGATATGTGTATCATTAATGAACCACTTGGGGTTCATTTGGAAGTATATAGTATGTTAATTAACCATATAATATAATAATACAAAGAGACATGGTAAATGTCAAACTATTTAACTAAGAGTTAAATTTAAATGATAAGGTTAATATAGTGACCTAAAACAGTCTAAAACCTATTGGTTGAGTGTTTTTCGACCCTTCCCCAACATAGAATTTAAACAATCCACTTTAGAGACATTAGAGAAAAATTATTTCATTATAAAATAAAATTTCTAGCTTTTCATATGATGCCCCTCACCCATCTTATAAAAGGGAACTCCACCTTTTCTATAATTCAAAACTTAAAAGCCATTTTTCTCAGCCGAACCCTATAAAAATACCCACAAAACTGTCCTAACTTAATCCTATAGGCCTTCCTTTAGTAAGAAAGCCAACCTAAGGTTCCCTTTTGATCAAATTAAAAGGAAGAACCCAAAGAAGAGATAAATATTTCATCACCTCTTTCAAGTTCCTTTCTTCATCCACTTCCTCTTTCGTTGTCGTTTCTATTCTAAAATAATAAATTCAGTATATTCTCTATATTTTTATGTTATTATAAATATGGTACAACCATATTCATTATTTTATCTACCCTTTGAATGAAATGTCACCATACGTGCGTACGTACGGCTTATTGTCTCCACGTCATGGTGTAATTGTTATTCAATACATTATTATTTGGATGTGTATAATAATGATGAGTAATTGATGTAAATAATAAATATAACATGATAATTACGATGTATATATGATATAACATCCAATTATAAATTATATTAATATCAAAAGAATGATATTGTCTCTCGTACGTACATACGGATTACCATCTCCACGAACGCGATGAGATTCATTTTCCATCGTATCCAATCAAGAATAATTTTCATTAGATGATTTAATATAATGTTTAAAGACTTAATATCATTTTGAATATGAACAAGAAACATCCTATCCATAACAAACATTACTTATGTAACAAATCATATAAAGGAAAACGAATCAGTTAACACCCGAAACGATGATAATACTAACATATTATTAACAAAGAAAATGTTAAAAGATCATATAAGATATCATATTAATATATATGATTCTTGCATAATTTAATAACAATTATTTCACAATTATAAAAGAGGTTAACCTACCCTTTACCAAGGAAATGTACAAGGTAAGGGTTAATTTCACAATCTCTTTATTATCTATGATTTTTTTTACTTAAGTATCTACTAGGTCCTCTTTATCATCCATATCCATGTTTCTTAAAAATGTATTCCAAAACATTTTTAATATTTACTAGAATATGAGTTAAAGTCATTTATAACCTTATTTTTCTTTATATGTTTTGAATGGAATCATTCCGTTATTTTACAAACAATGTAATTTATAACCTTTTTGACAAAATTAAGGTCAGAATGGTTTTTTACATATACGGTGGGTGCGGTTGTTTTCCTCCCTTCTAGCATCATAAAAGCTTCCCTTACAAGCTTTTAAGAATATTTTTGAAATAATTATTTTTATAATTATGTTACTCTTAAATTATTTCAAAATAGAAAGAGATATTTCTCTAAAAAATGTTTTGATTTCATCTATTTCAACATCCTTTGATAGATTTTATGTTTATTTAAAGTTGATTTATTATGATACAAAACTTCAATATTGTATTGAAGGTTTAGTGATATTTTTTTATTGTGGATTTTCTATTTTTATATAATTCATGGTTTATGGATAAAGTATTAACATTTCATAAGCTATACTTAATACAAATGTTTATGTTATGTTTAAATATTTTCATATGAGGAATGCATTGGACTTAGTAAGTGGTGAGTGGATCCCTCTATAGCTATTCAATGCATCATTAGGTCTCATGAGACAATCTAGTGTCTTGGCACAAGGTCTTGACAAAATATATTTTGTAGTCTTGGGACAAGGCCTTGACTATGTGGTTATGAAATTCTGCAATTATGCATTTCATCATTATGAAAGTGGATATTGATAATGCTTGTCATTATTAGACTAGTGTAATTTCGATGTGAGTAAGTAAATGGAATAATTTTGATTTATATTTTCCATATTTTGATGATGTTTATGTTGAAAAGGATTTTTTTTAGTTCTATACATCGCCATAAAAGTTGATACTTATTTATGAAATTTTCTGCTGTATTGTTAACCTTACTGAGCATTTGAGCTCACAACATTTTAGGTTTCATTTTTCCTAGGATGAAAAGAAGTATATTATGTCTGACCTGTAGGGATAGTCTATAAGATCTAAGTTTTTCCTATGGAAACAATTTTGTTGTAGTTTTCCATTTTATGATGTAATGTAAACATTATGAATGAATCTAGTACTTCGTAGGATACTAAACTAATCAGTATTTCAAGACATGATCTTTTGTGATCATGACAATGTTATTTAATAATGCACTGACTCTGGGTAACTATGGCAGAGTTGTTATAGTTGGTATCAGGAAAAGTTTAGTACAAAACATGGAATCTAGATTTAGATAAACTTTGATTAGAGCACGTAGCCCTAAGATATACTTTGAGGATTAGTATAGAAGATCATCATAGAAATTTGGTGTTGAAGATATTTTTTGAGTTTTTAAAGAAATACATCCCTGTCTAGATATGAGCAAGTAGTGGAAGCTCTGCCACAGATGTACCTAGGTGTAAAATCTAAAAACACTGCATTGAGCTAGACTCGAATGGGAATTGGTGCACGACAAAGGGCCTTGATGGACTCTTGGTTACGACACTCCTGGGGGATATGCTTAGGATAATTATCATTTTCTGTACAAACCATTATGAAGTATTTATGAATATAAACTTCCTAAAAGAAAATATTTTATGATTATGGATTATATCCATGAATTTTTCAATTTATGTTTAGTGTTTTACAAGTTTTGAATTATTTATTTCCATTCATATACTAATCTAGTTTATGCCATTGTTTAGAAATGGAGCCTAGTGGAAGAAATGTAAACTGTATCAATTCATGCACTCCATGTAGGGATTTCCTTCCTACTAAAGATAATTATAGTGGAGCTGGTGATACAACTGGTGCTGATCATCTTATCACCATACCAGGACAACTCACTCAGGTTATGAATAATAACCTTACCCCTATGGAGCACCCTGATCCACAACGGAGAGGATCAATATTAGTCTGCTTCATGAGAAAACAACCTCCAACGTTCAATGGGGGTAAAAATCCAGTAGTAGCAGAGAAATGGATAAATTCCTTAGAGAAAATATTCCACACTATAGGGAGTAGGAAAAGGGTAAAAGTTGTCACGGTAGTTTACCACCTCACTGGAGATGCTGATCAATGGTGGTTATTGTTTCAAAACAGAAAGGAATATGATGATGTATAAAATATGGAATGGATGGAGTTTATAGATATTTTCATAGAAAACTACTTTCATGGTGACCATCGAGCAGATATGGAAAGGCAATTTCTAAGTCTGAGGCAAAAGAAGGATGAGAATGTCTCGATGTATGAGGCTAACTTTACAAGGACAACAAGGCATGCTATAAATTATATATGTAACCCAAGATGTAATACTTATCGTTTCATTAATGGTTTAAAACAGTTTTTTTCGTTTATTATTAGTCTCACAATCCTTCTCTTCGTATAAAGATATTTTCTCATGTTCTATCAAGATAAAAAAAGAAGTATCTAATTCTTGCAACTTTAAAGAAAAGCAAGAGAAGAAGAGATCTATTGAACACTTAAAAAATATAAATAATGGGAAGAAGGGAATGGTGGAATATCCATCCTGCAATAAATGTGGGAAGAAACACCTTGGTACTTGCCAGAAGGAAATGGGAGTATGTTAAAAGTATGGTGAAAAAGGCCACCAAGATTGTGATTGAAAGGGGAAGAATGATTTTTTCCATGTTGAATGATACAATTGTAGAGAAAAGGGTACTATGTGAATGAATGTCCTAAGCATTCGGGGAACATACCTCTGAAATGGCCATGGGATCAAGGCCCAGATTATGCTATCAATACTGCTGAGGTGGAAGCTCCGAAAGTCATAGTGGCAAGTAATTTAATGGTTTCTTCTAGTTTAGAAATTGGTATATTTGATTCTAGATCAAACCATTGTTTCATATCTACCCAGTTTGAAAAGAAAATTAGATATTTACAATTCGATTTAGCATGAGAGTTTTCGGTAAAAAATTAATGGAAGTATCATTGCTACAAGGTTTTGTGAATCAGTTCCCATTAGGGCATAGAAATGTTCTTTATCTTCTGATCTCATCATCACACCCATCATTGAATTTGATATAATCCTTGGTAAGGATTGGCTATCAGACCATGATCCAAAAATTTATTGGAAGAAGAAAGAGGTTACTATTTTTGATGACGATGATATAGAACACATTATCTTTAGATCATAATTGTAACCACCTAATTCATATCTAGATCCACCCCAAGTAGATGAAATAAATTTAATTATTGGGGAGTAAGTGAATGAAATAACTGTGGGTGAGGAATAGAATGCTAAAATATATTATGTACCTATTGTTCAATAGTATGTTTATGTATTTCCATAAGATTTACACAAACATCCTTTAGAATGAGAAATTGAGTTTTCCATTGATTTAATTCCTAGTTAAAGGCCCATATTAAAGACCCATTATAGAATGACCACTGTTGAATTATTTGAACTAAAGAAACAACTCGAAGAAATTATTAATAAGGGATTTAATCTCTTTTGTGTTTCTCCTTGGTGAGCCCCTATCCTTTTTGTTAAGAAAAGAGATGGATCTATGAGGTTGTTCATTGACTATAGGGAGGTAAATTCTATAACAATAAATAAAAAGTATCCTCTACCTCACATTGACGATTTATATGAAAAACTTCATGGAGAAAAATAATTTTCAAAGTTTTACCTTCGATTTGGATATCATCAGTTGTGTGTGAAGAAGGAAGACATTCAGAAAACTGCATTTCGAACCAGGTACATGCATTACGAGTTTTCAGTGATGCCTTTTTGATTAACTAATACACCCTCTGTCTACATGAATCTAATGAATATAGATTTCAAGTAATATCTTGATGAATACGTATGTTATTTATTGATGATATCTTGGTATACTCCAAAATCTACAAAGATCATGAAAATCACTTGTGAATTATTTTAAAGACTCTTAGAAGACATGAATTATATTGGATGTTTGGAATGTGTGAATTCTGGCTTCAAGATATTTCTTTTCTTGTCCATATTGTCTCTAAGGTTGGAATCACCATTTATCCATCTAAGACCAATGAAATAAAATAATGGCAAGAACCGAAAAGTATAAATATGGTACACAGTTTTATTGGTTTAGCTGGTTATTATTGGTGTTTTGTCCAGAATTTTTCTTGGTTGGATAACCCAATAACCAAGCTCACATGTAAAGGGGTTAACTTTTTTGGAAAAAATAATGTGAAGAATATTTTTGAATAATTGAATAGAATATTAGTCAATAATCATCTCTATACTCTACCTTCAGGGAATGATGGGTTTGTTATTTATAGTGATTCATCGAAGAAAGGACTTGGTTGTGTTGTTATGTAGAACAATAGAGTTATTTCCTATGCATTATGAAAAATAAAAATTCAGGATCAAAACTATACAACACATGATTTTGAGTTTGCAGCTTTAATAATTACTTTGAAGAAATGGAGACATTATCTCTATGGTGAAAATTTTAGATTTATACAGATCAGAAGAGTTTGAAGTATATTTTCTCATAGAAATAACTGAACATGAGGAACATAAGATGGCTCGAACTACTCAAGGATTATTATTGTACGATACAATACCACTTGAGGAAGGAAAATATGGTGGAAGATGCTTTGAGATGAAAATATCATGGAGTTTTGGACAAGATGAGAGTTGAATGGGATTTTATTCTCATGGATCTAGTAAAGATGTATATGGGAATAACCATGGATGGTGGATCATAAATACTTTTTGAAATGTTAGCCAAACCATTTTTACTAGAAACGGTAAACAATTCTTAGACCATTGGTAAAGAGTTTCAAAAAAAGATTAAAGCTATGAATAACAGGAGATTGAGTGACTTCATATATGAAGATGGAATTTTGAAATTTTGGAAGAGACATTGTGCTCCCGATATACTTGATCTAAAAAGGGAATTGTTGGATGATGCTCGTAGTTACAATTTCTCTATACACCCTGGGATCACCAAAATGTATAGATATTTTAAGGAACATTTTTAGTGGAACACATGAAAATGGAGATTGTGGATTTTGTGTCCAGATGTATGGTTTGTCAACAAGTGAATGGAGGAAGGAAATTGCCTTCAGTAGTCATGCTATCTCTTCCCATACCAGAATGTTAATGGAATGATATCACGATGGACATTGTCAAGGGGAAACCAAAGACTCCTAGAAGGAATGATGCAATATGGGTCATTGTTGATCTTATTTACTAGTCAGCACATTTTTCTTGCTATAAAGGAAGATTTACCACTTGAACATTTAGCAACACTATATATTAATGAAGTTGTAAGACTTCATGTAGTACCACTATCAATTGTCTCTGATCGTGATCCACGTTTGACATCATGATTCTGGAGAAGTCTTTAGAAAACCCTGGATACTGAACTTCATTTCAGCACTGCCTACCACCCCCAAACTGATGGAAAATCCAAAAGGACAATTCAAACATTAGAAGACATGTTGAGATCATTCTCACTTGACATTCAAGGTATGTGGGATAAATATTTACCTCTGGTATAATTTTCCTATAATAATAGATTCCATTCAAGTATTCAGATGGCACCATATGAAGTGTTATACAGAAATAGATGTCGCACACCAACTTGTTGGGATGATGTTGGTGATAGAAAACTCGTAGGCCCCAAACATGTGGTGGAAATGATGGAAAAGGTGAAGTTAATCCAAACCCACATCAAAGCAGCTGAACGTAGACATAAGAGTTATACTGATAACCGAAGGAAGGGTTTGGAATTTCAGGTAAGATATCATGTTTTCTTGATGGTATCTCCATGGAAGGGTGTTATACGTTTCAATAATAAGGGAAAATTGAGTCCCATGTACATCAAAACTTTCGAAATTCTAGAAAAAATTGTGGGTGAAGCTTACCATTTGGAAATTGCGCCCATTCTTTCTAAAGTTCATGATGTATTCCACGTATCACTGTTGAGAGAATATATGCTTGACCCAACACATGTACTCACCTATGAGGAATTAGAACTATAACCCTATATTCCATCTTATTAAGAGCTTTTCAAGGTTCTTTATACAAGAGAAAAAGTATTGAGAAACCATACGACTCGTCTGGTAAAAGTTGTATGGAGAAACAATAAGATGGAAGAGACAACGTGGGAACCCGAGGAACTTATGATGAAGAACCACCCAATTCTTTTTACATAGTAATACTCTAGAAATTTCGAGGATGAAATTATTTTAAGTTGGGGAGAATGTAACACCCCAATCTTCCACGATATGCTTCTCCTTGAATAATACAGTATCGTGTGTTGTACGCAACTTCGAGTTCTAAGACACCACGACCAATCAAAATAGCCGTTATGGATAGTAATACCCACATTTTGAAATTTAATAAATTTTATATTTTAAAATGGACTACGTTTTTTTATTCGGAATATTAAAATTAGATTAGGGTGATTTTTCAGTATTTTTCTAAAAACATTCAATTTTTTATGAATAGTGAAAAACACTGAGTTATAGTTTAAAATTGAATTTTATTTAAATAATTATTTATTTTATTTAAATTTATTTTATGTCAAAATAGATACATAATACATATATATGTTCAATATAAATCATTGGAGTCATTTTGTAATAATATTAGATATATAAAATTTTATTGAACTTTTCAACCTCTTTTACTCACCTCCTAGGAGCATTTGAAAATTTGCATAAAACATATTTTTACCACTTCTGTGAATAGAATTTCAAAAAACCAAGAGAAATGGTTGTTATAAAAGAGTAAAATGTGTTTCAATAAGATAAAAATAATTTTTTTTGTGAATAGTAACTTTTAACGTTTATTTAGCACGGTTAAAAGTAAATAGGGTAATTAAAGGTAAAAATGATATTCTAATTAACCTAACACATATCATAATTATATTGGATAAGTTTTATTCGACCAAAACCAACATTAGGAATAAAATATGAACCTTTAGGTCCACTTGGATTATATTAGGACATTTATTATTATTTAATTCAAAGAGGAGTTAAAAGTGTTAAATTCAATATCTAATAACTAAAACATTATTAATATTGGGTTAAACATAAGTTAAATTAGACTATACATATTCATTATAAATATAAAAATATTTCCTATACAATGGAATTTTATTTATAATTTTTAGACATTATATACATTAATTTATTTATAACACAATGATAATGCAGTAATTACCTAATCAATGAAATATTAAAATACTTTATGTTATAAATATCAAAATAAATGTAATTTTAAACTTATTATGAATTATAATAATTTAATATGTTAATATAATATATTATGGTTGGTTAGATGAATTTTATTTGAAGTAATACTGATGTTATAAATTTATAAAATACCAAACACCAAATAGTGTCCAAATTGACAAAAAAAGTGTTTTTAAAACCAATATTATATTATTAATTGATATTATAATCCTAAAAAACTATGTTTCTACCGAAATACATATAAAATTATATGTGTATAATTAATTAACCACATAATGTTAACTTGGAAGTATACAGTAAGTTTATTGAACATATAATACAAAAATACAAAGAGACATGGTAAATGTCAAACTATTTAACTAAGAGTTAAATCTAAAAGACAAGGTTAATATAGTGACCTAAACCGGTCTAAAACCAATATTTTGAGTGTTTTTGGAACCTTCCCCACATTATTCTATAAATAATTCACTTGGGAGCCATTAGAAACCAAAAATTATTTTATTATAAAATAATATTTCTAGCTTTTCTGAAGGTGCCCCTCACCCCTCTTATAAAAGGGCACTCCACATTCTCTCTAATTCACACCTTAAAAGCTATTTGGATCAGCCAAAACCTACCCAAATACCCTTTTAACTATAAAACCTTTATCCTAGAGGCATTCTGTTAGTCATAAATCCATCCTATGGAGCCCTTTTGATCAAATCAAAAGGAAGAACCCAAAGAATAGGTAAATATTTCATCCCCTCTTTCAAGTTCCTTTCTTCTTCCACTTCCTCTATCTTTGTTGTATTAATTCTAAAATAATAAATATCTTATCTTCTATATAATGTGATGTTATAAAAAATATTTTACAACTATATTCATTATTATATCCATCCTTTGAATGAAATGTCACCATACGTGCATACGTACAGCTTAGAGTCTCCACGTCGTGGTGTAATTGTTATTCAACACATTATTACTTGGATGGGAATAATAATGATGTTTAATTGATGTAAATAATAAATATAACATGATTATGATTCTTTATATATTATATAAAATCCAATTATATATTATTTTAAAATCAAAATAATGATATTGTTGCTCGTGCGTACGTACGGATTAACGTCTCTACAAACCTGATGAGATTCATTCCCCATCGTATCCATTCAAGACTAATATTAATTAGATTATTAATGTTAATGTCTCAAGAATTAATATAATTATGAATATTAATAATATACATCCTCTCCATAACAAAAATTACTTACATAACAAAGCATATAATGGAAAATGAATCAGTTAACACCCGAGACTACGATAATACTAACATATTATTAACAAAGCAATATTAAAAGATCATATAAGATATCATATTAATATATATAATTCTTAAATAATTTATAAACAAATATTTCACCATTATACAAGAGGTTAACCAACCCTCGACCAAGGAAAAGTACATGGTAAGGATTAATTTTACAATCTCTTTATTATCTAATGTTTCTTTTATGTAAATATCTAATGGGACATCTTTATCATCCACATCCATATTTCATAAAAATATATTCGAAAACATTTTTACTATTTACTAGACTATGTATTAAAGTCATTTATACTCTTATTTGAACTTATATGTTTTGAAAGGAATCTTTCTGTCTTTTTTTAAACAAGGTACTTTATGACCTTTTCGACAAAATTAATGTAAGAATGGTTTTTTACTTATACGGAGGGTGCAAATATTTTCTGCCATTATAACATCGTCGAAAATCCCTAACACGCTTATAAGAATATTTTGAAAATAAATTTCTTCTTTATAATTATGTGACTATTAAATGATTTCAAAATAGAACGAGATATTTATCTAAAAAGGGTTTTGATTTAATCTATGTCAACATCCTTTGATGGGTTTTAAGTTTATTTGAAGTTGATTTATTTTGATACAAAACATTCATCTTGTATTGAAGGTTTTGTTATATTTTTTTACTATGGATGTGAATTTTTATAGCATTCAGGGTTTATGGATAAATTATTTAAATTTCATATGCTACTCTTAAAATGAATGTTTATTTATTTTTAAAACCTTTTCATATGGGAAATGTATTGGACTTAGTAAGTAGTGGGTGGAGCCCGCTATAATACTCCGATGCATCGGTAGGTCTCATAAGACAAACTACTATCTTGGCACAAGTAATATACAAAATCTTATTTTTAGTTCGGCATAAGGCCTTGACTATATGGTTCTGAATGTCTTGTATTATTAATTCCATCATTATGAAAGTGGCTATGGATATTGCATTTGATTATTCGACTGGTCGAATATCTATGTGAGTAATTAAATGACATTATTTTGATTTTTATTTAACAAATTATGATGAGGTTTATGTCAAAATGGATTTTTTTAGTTCAATACATTTCTTTAAATGTTTATACTTATTTATGAAAGTTTCTGCTGTATTGTTATCCTTACTGAGCATCTAAGCTCACCCGTTTTTATGTTTTATTTTTCCAGGATACAAAGAAGTATATTATGTCTAACCTACAGGGATAGTCTATGGGCTCGCAGTGTTGTCTACGGAAACAATTTTGTTGTAGTATTCACTTTTATGATGTAATGTAAACCTTATGAATGTATCTAGTACTTCCAAGAATACTAAACTAATCCGTCTTTTTAGACGGGATCTATTGTGATCATGAAAATGATATATAATAATGCACTGAATCTCGGTAAATAGAGTCGGGGCATTACATTATTGATACCTAAATCGAGCTATGTTAAACAAATATATTTGTTTCCATGGATTGATGACATATTTGTTAAGTTGAAATGGATAAACTGGTTCTTGAATATTGATCATTTTTTTGGTTACCATTAGTTAAAGATAAATAAAATTTTACATACTGGAAACTTCCACTTAGAGAAGGTACAAACATTTTTGAAGATATTTTCATGTATTTTAACAAAAATAATACTCCTTCTATTTTTATGGATTTAGTGAAAATGATTTCCCATGTGATTTTTTATGATATTGTGGTAGTCTTTTTGGGTGGAATCATTGTTTACTCTATGTTTGAGGTCAATCATGTCTGTTATTTAAGAGATATTCTATATTTTTTAATAAATTATCAACATTATTTCATGAATTTGAATGATATTACTATATTTGGGTTGTGATTTTCTTGGGAATGATTGTGATGAAACATCATATTTCAGTTGATCCTCCAATGTAGAAATCCTTAATGGGAAGAGTACAACCATAAATTATTTTTGAGATTTGAAGATTATTGGATCTTGTTGCGTATCATCATGATTTTTAAGTACAACTCAAAGTTGGATTATCCAATGAATACTCTAAATCATAAGTGATTAATTTTTTCTTAGGATTATAAATTTAAGTATTATTTTTTGAGATTTCAAGTATTTTGACTACATTCTCTAATTTTGACTCTTCAAGAATCATGGAAGGGCATTTTTGTCTTCGGTGACCATTCTTGTCCAGGTATGGGCTTCATTATATTGTAAAGAGATCAAATCATTTCATGTGGATGATTCCATATTAGGACACATGAGAATAATTATCCTACACATGACCCTAAACATATACTAGTGACACCCAGTATTAAGAGTCAGTGAAATTGACTTTACATATAAATATTTATAATTTTGTAGACAACAAGAGAATGAGTAATATATTCTTTTAGAATGATTTGAATATCCACCAGAGGTTTTTGGTATAATACCTAATGAATATTGATTTAAAAATCACATATACTACATGGAAGGGGAATATAATTGTAGATTTTTTGAGAAAGAATCTTAACCCCAATCCGTGAAATAAACATCATAAGAGGGGAACATGATGGGTCTTTTTATATAGTTGCACATTGGAGTCCATGAATTAGGGGATGATGTATCTTGGTATAGTGCTTAGTGGACATACAATTTTCTCCATTTCATTCTTCTGGAACAACAAATTGATTATCAATTATGCATCATTCAATACATTCATTATGGTGGTGAAATAGTTTCAATGTTGTCATTCAAAAAAGGGAATTATACTATATAATAATCACTTTTCCCGTTAGCTATGAAGAAATATGTGATGGTGGATATATATATTACCCAATGGATAGTGTACCAAGGAACCTCGAATATGTTTTTTGACTTCAGGCATAAATTACTATGGCTAGGCATGACACATGGAAAATATTATTTTGTATGTATTTTTTATACGGTTCAACAGGTAATGGATGAGCAGTAGAATCCTTCAGGTTTTCATGATATAATTCCAATTCCAACATAGATGTGGTATGTAATTTATATGAAAATTTTAGTTAGTATTCTACATATATACTTGAAGAAGAATGTGAAATGGGTTGTGCTCGACGGAATGGGAGGAATGGGACACTTTTACCTCATATAGTAGACAATTTGAGAATATTGAGATAATGGGTAAATTTGCATACCATTTTGAAATTCCATTATAATGGTAATCAAAACATATTGTGTTCCATGTATCTCAGCATTAAAATTGTCTATGTGGTCCATATCATTTTCTCAGCTGGGAGGATATTGAGATAGAACCTGATATATACATGACTGAACTACCGGTCAGTATAGTTGAGTATGAAACCAAGGTACATTATAAGAGGGAGATACCTCTGTTTCTTGTTCTATAGAACCAAATTTTGGATTTTCATTATACATAGGAGATCAAGGCACTGATGAGAGAGTAGTGGATTTTCCTTTTTTTGTAGAAGATTCTTGAAAGGTATTCTGGGGAAAGAAAAATTTTTATAATGGGGTGTTTTTCACATCCCATTACCTTTCTAACTATTAAATTGTATGTCTTGTCATGGATTTCAATTAAATTTTATCGTTTGGGTCAAGAAAGAATTTTAGGATACCTATAATGATGAAGTGAATGATTTATTTGTTTTTTAATATAAAAATGGTTGGTTCTATTTCCTGATTGGAATCTACATATATTTTATGTTTATTCATAACATGTAATTTTAAAAAAAATAATAAATATATTTTGAAAAAAAGGATATGGGATTTTACATATATTTTGGATGTTTTCAATTAAAATATGTTCAATTGGGTGCATGTTATGTAACATATCAATGGGTTTTTAATAATAATTTTAGATGAGTTTTATTTTCATTATCTCGAGATTTTTTTTGTTCCTGAACAAAGATCACTTTACATATAATTTTGGGTCCCTAAAACCATTCTTGGTTATTTTTTCCAATTATTGATCCTTGTTTCAATTACAATGTTACTCACTGGGTAAGAATTCCCCCAATCTCTTCATTTTTTTCTCGTTCCCTCTAGGGAGATTGATAGATCATCTTGGTATTGATGGATCTAAGCTCTTTTATTTTGAATATTATTTCTAGGATAAATTATTATATATTATAATCCCATTTTCGTGTGGTATGGTTCTATTGTTGGCATTGTGAATCCATGTATGGTTGGTGGTTCCATCATAATTCCAAATTTCTATTAACAATAATTTCTTGATTTAAATCAACTTGTTTATTCGTGTTAGATAACTATTATAAATAAAATTTAATTCAATTGATTAATTAAAAACAAAATTCCACTGAATTTGGGTTTTTAAATTGAATTTTTTCATGAAACCTTGGAAACAACTAATTCCATTGAATTGGGATGGGATAGTGAAATTGATGTAAAAATATAGAGATAAAAACTTTTTAATTTAAATTGTAAAATTGATTGAAATTAGTGTAATTAAATTATTAAATTTAATTATTGATATTGAATAGTTAATTTATTTTAAAAAACTTATATGGGAAAAAATTATTAAAAGGGTATTGACAGAAACAATTGGGTTATATCTTGAAAAAGACGTGTTTTGATTAAAAACACGTTTTGGATTTTAAATGGAAAATTATTTTTTTAAAATTATAGAATGGTATTTAATTGTATTTTAAGGTTATTTAAAATTAATTATTAATGTTTGATTTGTACAACAAAACGTGAAATCCAATGAAGTTAGTGATTTGTTTGTGGAAATACAATATGATGGGAATAACCTCGTACCTTGTTGAACTTTTACTACATTAAAAAGTAAATTTTAAAACATATTCTATCTTGGTAAGACATAGTCATCTCTTATCATTCTTGATAGAAGGAAAAATTGATCACATGGCGGTTATTATTTCATTATTGTGTGAGGTTCCAATAATGTGGGACTATCATTCCTCTTTAATGATGACAATGAGACATTGTTGTTTATTAATGAAAAAAAATCATACCAATGTTTATAAATAGTTTTACAAGACTTTTTAATTAATATAAAAAAATTTATATACAGTTTTTATTAATAAATTCTTTTATTAATAACACATTATTTGAACTTTGAAATTTTTTTTAAAATATTTCCTTCATTTTATAAGAATACAATGAATAGTTTAAATATGAATATGATATGAAAAACCTATTTATTTTAAACTGAAATCTCTTTATTAGGTCAATTAAATGGTTTCAAATCATTATGGAATCCTTGTTGATAACCAATTGGGATTATAACTCAAACTATACCTCAACCTTCAGGGATTTATCGATTTTCTTCTTCCAGGTTCTATTATGGGTAGAGAGCCACTTGTAGGTGTTTTAATCTGTTGATCCGTGTACTTGGAGAGTTGTGTCATTTGTGACTTTGGCTTTCCATTTAGTTTTCTCATTATTTTCAATATAAATTTTTATTGTTTATAACTTTTTTAACTTTCTAGAACAATTTCCCATATAGAGATTCATTTTTATACAAACTTACTTCTCATCTTCCTTCCGTAATGATTTTGATTATTTTTTCCCAATGTCATTTTTTATGATGGAAGCTTATAGAACCGAAACTGTTGGGATTGAGACTACCCATCGTAGCATGTTAGTACTAATCAGTTATAGGTTTACCGGAGTACTATGGATTTTTAGGAAACTAATGAGAATTAATAATAAATTATGACATAATATTAATTATTATGATTCCAAATATAGAAGAGAATTTAATAAATTCAAAATAGGGATGTTTTAAATACAATATCAATTTAAATTTACAGGTTGTATCGAAATATTATTTCAAATAAAATGCATTTTTCGGCAATGGATTCCCAAACATAAAATAAAGGACTAATAATAATTATTAAAAGAATTAAAATTCATATTACTCTATATTTTTTTTACAACAATGTGACCCATAGATTAGCAAAAACCAAATCCATGGACCGAGAAAATTTTATTAAAAAAGAAAACACACAAAGCTCCAAAGTCACGGATTACAAGACACAAAGTGCCCAAATAGAGCACCAGTTTCCATCCAGTCTTTAATGATCATGATAACCAAGATAAAGCCTTCAAATATCAAAAATTGCTTCGTACACTTCCATGAGGATCTCCCCCCTCTTAGATGTCACCCTCGGATCCACACTGTGGAATAATCTCTTATCTTATTCAATGGAGCATGAGCAGCAAATGATGAACCGGATCCCTCCTGATTATACTCATCATTGAAAACATCCCTTGCATCAACTGGAGAAGAAGAGGCATCGAGAGTATATACATTTTTTGGATGGTAAACATCACATCCTGCTAAAAAAGTCTGAATACCACATTAGTATACAGTGTAAACATGTTAATTGGAAACATTAACCTTCTATAGCTTAGTCTCAAAAGTGTCAACACCCTTTGTATCATAAATGCTGAGACCAATCATTACTGTCCGACTGGGAACTATTCATCCATCTCCAGCACCAGAAATAGATTGACTGACTCTTTAATTCTGAAAAAGCATCCTCAGAACTGAACCAACATGTAGCGCTTTTGCTGCTCCTGAGGGTAAGCTCATTAGGTTCAAACCAAAACCAGCATAGTAAATCACCCAAAACCATGATGTCCGGCCCATTCACAACCATTTTCAGCTCCATGTGAACTCCGAAAAAAATATCTTTGAATCCTTTGATGTCCAAACCATTGCCATTAAGTGGCATGAACCAGCCGAGAGAAATCTCAGGGTGATTTATTTCCAGATTCTACCAGCTCTACAAGATATGCTTTACTCATTATGGGAATATGTTTTGAACTCCTTACCTTTAAAGCAGTATCCGTGATTTTCCTGGCTTTAGGGGGACTCCCTACTTTCCTTTTCGAGTACTGAGGACCTTTGGAGCCTTGAAGCAGGTCATCAATGTTAACAGCTTCAGGTATCCCACTGTCAATTGAAAATTTGTGTGAGCATCCGTGGGGACCAGAATGATGGGCAGCATTTTGAGCATTTTTTTCAGAAGCAACAGTACTATTAATAGTAGAAAACATAGCCGAAGTATCAGACTTTCTCTCCATGGAAGCTGGTAGAAGAATCTGCAGGTTCTTCTGAGTATTTATGCTGAAATCCAGTTTTGTAGCTTAAGTAGGATCATAGTTATACCCATCTTCAACCTCTGTGGAAGTATCCAGGTTTGAAGCATCAATTACATATTCTTTATCAACCTGTAAAGAGATCAAAAAATCATGGATTTCATTCTCAAAATTCAGAGAAAACTGATACTCATCCTCCTCATTCTGTTAGTCATAAACCAAAATACAAACATCATTGCTAATCTCAGAGAATAGGTGAAGATCCTCCTTTGAAACCCATTCGAAAACTGGCTGAATAGGCACAAGTTTTAAGATCTGCTCTTCCTCCTCAGCCACATCAGCCCATGAAACTCTTTGTGATGAAGAAGAAGCAGGATACTTTGGTAAAGAAGCATTTTCAAAAGGAATATGAGTTTTGACAGGAGGGACATCTGGCTTTATAATTCATTTTTTTCAATAAATACAACCTTGTTCTTTTTATTTTTGTTGACATAATTCCATTCAGAAACCTTAGATGGCACCTTGACATTTCTCTGAATCAACCTACAGTTAGAGATATTATGTCCCACAATTTTACAGACATCAAAAAAGTAGGGCACATTCTCATATTCCAATCGAATATCAGATTTAATACCATTCGCATTAAACCTAATCGAAGTAGATCATTTTACTTCTAGGTTAATGTCCACAAGTATTCTGGAAAAATAACCATTTTCACCATCCAAGGTGTGTTGATCCACCCTCACAGGAGTACTAATACATGAATCAATGTCGTTGAGGATTCTAGGATGCCAATACACCCAATTTAATCGATGTAATTTTACCCAAATTTGTGCATTAGATTGCTTGAGGTTAAAAGGATTAAAATTAATATTCCATGCTGATAACCTTAGAATGCCAGGTTTGAGTTGAAGGCTACCTATGTTCCAAACCGAATTCAAGGAAGCAGAGGAGGTGAATAAAATATGAAAATACCCTTTTCCGATTGAAATAAATTTCCAATCTCTTAAACTCCAGCAATGAGAAATTATGTTTTTGAGATCAGCAAAAGACCCGGGTTTGTCTCCCTTCGAGTAAATAAAACGACCCAGTAATGAAAACTTACAAAGGTCTAGCCGTTGCTGTAGTGCATTTCAATCCGCAACCACTTAGAATCCACCATTTTCTAACCTGGTGATATTTGATTTAGATGAATCCTCCTTTGTAGGATTTTCTGCTCCAGAAAGAACCTCCGCCAAGGAAAGATTCTTCTTTCGAAGAATCGATGAATCTTTGAAGCCCGAGGGTTTGTAAATTTCCTTCACTGCTTGATGATTGTCCCTGAAGGACATTTCCCACTCTGGATTTAAAGAATCCATTGAGAGATTCATGTAATAAGATCAAGGTTCTCTGAATCTCCATCTCTATATATATATATTCATAAAATTTTAATATATATATTTCATTGATATTGGATATTTTAATAAAATTTTAATGATAAATGTCATTCACTTAAAAAGGTTTATAAAAAGCAATATTTTTATGCATAAAAATTAACCTGTAAAAAATCATGAAATGTGGAGACTAAATTGATATTAATTTTATTATTGTAGATAAAATGGATAAAATCTTACATTATAAAATAAATTAAAAAAATAATATTTACTTTTAATGTTACTCTATTTATTAAAATGAAATTATTTTATTTGAAATATATGAAATTTTCATTATTCATTGAAAAATAAAATATGTTACAATCACCCAAACATTTCATCAAAAAATAACTTTCATCTTAGGATTTATGTAACTAATTTTGTTTCATAATATAATATTTTTATGAAATCCATATATTGAATATAATATTTTCTCCCAAAGATAATAAAAATCATTTTTTAAGAAAAATTATTTTTTAGAAATAATGTATTTATTAAGTAATTTTGTACTTATTTAATGTGAGTTTATTAATAAATTTATACTTAGTAGTTCCTTGATATTTATTTTATTATTTTGTTAATCTAATTTGTACCCGCTACTTTAAAAACTAAGTTATATTTTTCACATTTAAATAATCATTTTTAAAAGTATATCACAGTTTCTTAAACTCATTGTTTTCTGTCTTATAAAATATTCATCATATATTTCTTTTAATTTATCATATTTTTACATTATACCAATTGATCGTAAATTGTATCAAAATAATTTAAAATTTTCCTATTAATCGTGGAATTTAAAATTAAAATTTAACATGGTATAAAATCCACATTGTAATATGTTTTAATAAATATACTATTCATAATATATAATAGGAAACATAAAAGGATTTGTGAAGTAACAAAAAAATGTGCATCTAAAAAATAATTAAATTTAAAGTAAGTGAAAACATTGATTAGTAATGAAGTAATATTTAAGAGATAATGTCATACACTTTTATAAGAGGGATGAGATCCTTAATTTAATTAAAATTAATAATTTTTTTTTATTTCCAGATAGTTTTAATAAATTTTAGGAATTATTTAATAAAATACATAATGAAAATAAAGAAATATACATAAAATAAAAATCATAATATCAACAATTAATCATTTCTTATTATACAAATTTCATCTGCTGCTCAATTAGAAGCATATTCATGTTGTTTTTTAAATCCCGAAGAACAAAAATAATCCTATAATAGATAAAATGATTCCAAAAGTGATTTCAAGATATTCCTGTAGTTAGTAGACATTACAAAACACTAGGAATTGTGTAAGTAAGATAACAAACTTCTCAAAATGAATAGACCATCATATTAATCTAAAAATACATTGTTCAACATAAATCATTACATAAAAAATAACAATACATAAAAAATATCCAAATATATCAAGGATTTCATTGTGGTATTCCCAAATAATCCATTATAATATATATATATATGAAATATATATACCTCAACCAAATGAATCTTTTTTAGAAAGATCAATAATAGCCTCAAATTTACAAAAAATCAAAAAACATATGATCCTCTAATATTTTCCTAAAATATACCAAATATTTATACAAAATTATCATTAGTCCAAAATTTACTCATTAAAAATTAAATCACATATTAAAATGGTATCAGATGAAACCTTACCACCCTTCAGTTCTGTGTCCATTCATTATTTCCTCAACTGATGCAATGGATTATCACAGAGCTTTCATGTTTCCCATTCCTAAATCAATTGAATAAAAAAATGTGATAATCATATTTCTAATTCACCTTGATCACATTATAATATTTTTTTTTAAATAATGAATAATATTATTATTCTTCCAATATTTTTTAGCATATATGGTTTTCCATCCCACACATTCATTTATACTAAATGAAATTTATATGTGTGATTATAATTATATCAGCATCAATAACATTTCAAAGTTAATATTTTCTTTAGCCATGTGTTTTTCTAAAAAAAATCCCATCAATATATGACCATTCTATGTATTTTTTACAATTTACAATAATCATTCTAATATATAAATTGATATTTCAATTGATTAATACTTATATGTTAAATGATTCTAATTACCATATATCATTAATATCAATAAATCAACAATATGAACCTAATGTTAGAATACCTAATTTTTTTTAAAATTCATTATAAATTATATATAAAAATAGTTTCATAGGAATTAATCCATGTATTAGGGAACTAGATAGGATAATTATCAGATTCCCTACATCTATGAAATTTCACTATTAGTCGTTTCTTAGGTCAAAAATCGTTTCCTTGATTTGTTTAAAGTATACTCTTCATTTTTCAATTTAAATTATATTCATTGTGAACTCCTTCCACAAAAAAACATATTCTTGTTCCTTTTATATAATGGTTTGTGGTACCTCTTCCCAAAATTTGTACATATATAGAATTTAATATTTTTCTATTTCTCATATTTAACACATAAACATGCATAAGTCTATATCATTCTATTCTTTATTTTTTCTAGAATTAAAATATCTTACAATTATTAGACATAGTCCATTTTATCTCATTTGTCTTTGTAGCATGAGTAATAACTTGAATTCTCATTATATTTATAATATTGTTAGGGATATAATTACATTTACTATCATATAAGTTTATGTATTGATTTCTCATATCTCTTCAGTATGTAATAAAATAATAAATTAAACATATTGAGTATCCATTAACATACATAATGGGAATGTATATAGACTACAAAAAATGTAATCGTTGGTGAATTTGGAATGAGTCTCATAGAAATGAATGTGAGGCTAATATCCCTTACCAAGATCATTTAATTTAATTGAGAATCAATTATAGATTTTATTATGTGTTTAAAAGGAAATTTCCCATAAAAATGTTAAAATAATGTTTACAATGATTTAAATTTCTCAAAAACATAATCATATCTTATCCAATATATTGATTATGTAATTTTACACAATGAATGACATTGAGTTATAAAATCACATACCTTGAGGAAAATATTTCTCATGTGTTCACTATCATACTAAATAAAAATAATATGTCAATTATTGACTTTATATATAAAAATTTTCTTGTTTATTATTACCATTGTTTCGTTTATTATCATGTTATATTTTACAACATAATCATTTAGTTTCGTGTGATATGGTTTGATGATGTCCGACTCTTATGTACAAAATGATATTATCTCTTTGAGTAAGGTCAATGAAATTTTTATTCCATAATATACATAATAATAATAATGAAATTATTATAAATTTTAGACATTAATTATAATTTTAAAACACATAATTAAGGATGTTTAGGAAAATGGACTACGTTACAATCATGTAGATTGTTGGTCGTACGTACACATGAGTAACCATTATATATTACAATGATCCTGATAGAATGAACATTAGTGATATTTTATCATTATATAATACTAATCCAATTATAAATATAATTTTATTACTTCAAATATTTGTACATATACATTTCTAGTGATATAGAAATAAAAAACATATCACAATACTTCATGTGGTGATAGAAAACTATACACAAAAACAACGTTATTGTTTTTTAATGGATTGTAAGATATGAAAGTATGGTATTTATGTTTCAATTAAATTAATGATAATATTTCACAAATATAATCTACTAAAAATAAATCCATAATTATGAATAGGAATGTGAAATGATGGTGAGCTTTAAATGTGTCTTACGGAATTAAATATTAGGCGAGTATCCCATCCAATGATATTTTCATTTAAATGAG
Source organism: Viscum album (assembly GCA_963277665.1). Classification (NCBI taxonomy): domain Eukaryota; kingdom Viridiplantae; phylum Streptophyta; class Magnoliopsida; order Santalales; family Viscaceae; genus Viscum; species Viscum album. The sequence continues at coordinate 294,556,522 of OY728137.1, read as the reverse complement.
AATTAATTATATATTTTTCATGTGATTAAAAAGAAAATTTCTCATAAAAACATTACATAAACCATAAAATAATATAATTGAATAAGAAACATAATCATATCTTATCAAATACATTTAATATTTAATTATTCCCAATAAATGAAATTGAGTTATAAAATCCCATTCCATGGGGAAAATCCTTCTCGTGTGTCATTATCATACTGAATAATAATAGTATTTAAATTATTAAATTTATATATAAAGATTTTAATATTTATTATTAACATTATTTTATTTGTTATCATGGTATATTTGATTAAATAATCATTTAGTTTCATGTCATATGTTTTTATGATGTTCGAATCGTATTCAAAAAATCACATTATCTCATTGAGTAAAGTAAATGAGATTTTTCTTTAATCATAACCATAACAATAATAATAAATTTTTTATCATTCTAATATTTAAATTATAAATTTAAAACTTATATTTAAGTACGTTAATGAAAAATGGACTATGTTACTATCATGGACATGGTAGGTTGTACGTACACATGAGTAATGTTTCTGTATTACAATGATAGTGATGGAATGGGAATCTGTGATATTTTATCTTTTTTAATAATTTTTAAATTTTAAATATAATTTTTTTCTTAAATATTTTTTACATATACATTCAATGTGATATAGAAATAAAAAACATATCACATCACTTCTCAAGATGATAACCAACATCACACATAAACAACGTTATAATTTTCTAATTGATTGTAAGATATGAATGTATTGGATTTATATTTAATTTAAAATACATAATAATTTTTCACGAATAAAATCTATTAAAATTTATTCCATAATTATGAATATCTATGTGATGTGATTATGGGAAAAAAATTACATCGTTTCATTAAGAGGTAGTTTGGCATACCAATGAATGATGGTTCCATTACCATTTAATGGAATATGATGTGAATTTCAATTATTTTATTAATTTAATAATATAATAGTATATTATATATAGTAATATTACAATAAAATTACTCTTTGATAATATATGACTGGGGAGGAATAAAAAACCAAACCAAAATAACATCTTTTAAAGGAAAATTATTACTCATGCTACCACTTTAGGATTGTACCTAAATCCTTCCTTGAATGTACTTTAAACAAATCCAACAATAATACAACTGATGGATAAAAGTAATAAATGTTTTTAGGATATTTTATTCGTATCCCCAATTTATTTTCAGTATGGAATGTCATGTTGAATAGGTCCCCTTTTATAAGTGAGAGGATGGAATTTTATTAATATCAAATGAAATTCAATAATGTGAATTCTATATCAACCAATATTCCTCAAAAAATAAAAAATAATTTATTTCATGTGTTAAATGATATGGAAAAAACACCCTCTTTTATATATATAAATTATTAAAATAATTTTTTATTTACCTCTATCCTTAGTTAGTTCTACCATTTTAGTTTTTTTACTATGATAATTTTTTAAAATTTATATTATTTATTATAACTAATCTTACATACAAATTATTAAATAATATGTCTTATTACCATTCCATATATAGAATAAATTTTACCAAATAAAAAAAATATTTTTAAAAATTAAATGAAGAATTCATTTTGATTAATGTCTCAAAATAGGTTTTCAAGAAAGACATTTCCAATAAATAGACGAGAATACGTTTATTTTAAGATTACTAATCATTATTAAATGACATTAAATTTATCTAACTATAAATTTAGTCATTAAATTTATTTCACATCACAACTTAATATGTTTTATTTAATTCAATTAGATGGGATTATCTTTATGCATTTTAAAAAGTAAAAAAAAAACAAAAATCATATTAATAAAAAAATATACTAAAATTGTTGATATTGATGATTGAAATGAAATTAAGTATTATTTTATAATAAAAATTCTATATGTTGAATTATGTGAAAATAAAAAATAGAATTATGCATATATATTATATTATATAATTAAAAGAAATAACTTTTTAGAAAATTAATCAATTTATAATGTTAGTTAAAAACAATCATCTTAGAAAAATACCAAAATATCACCATATAATAATTTTTATATTGTTATTTGCATAATTATTTTAATTTTATAAAATAAGATTTATAAAATTTACAATTATTAATTATAATATTTTCTCACTAAATGAAATAAAAATAAACTAAACAATGTAATTTAAAAAAAATTAAAAAAATTAATTATTTCATTCTAATTTATTAATACTTATATATTTAAAAAAATTATATATATATATATATAAATATATATCATAATTTAGTTATTCAAATATATACCAGTAAATTTTAAGGCAAGGTTATACTAGTCACATTTAAATATAAATATTTTTATACTATATCGCAGTTTGTTTGAAATCTGTGTTTGGTGAGGTACAAAATATTGATCGTAGTATACGTTTAAATTCATAGTGTGTTAAATAAATTGGAAGGTGAATAATTTAGATGATTCTCTTTGTTTAAAACATCCTTTAATAATGTCCATGATGATCTTTTTGAACAACCCAATTGGATTTGATATTATATTAATAGACATTAAATTCATAAGGCAAAGAACCTCATCATTCCATTGAAAAATGATAGCTCATTCATCCTTTATTAGTTAGATTGAAATGATAACAAATGAAATGGTATTGAGATATATATTATCAAATAAGATAATATAAATGTGAAATCATCGTGGATTAAAATTTAAAATGAGGATCTATAAGAGCATGGTTAAAACTATGTATAACATCCAATTCTGAGATAATGAATGAGAATCTAAATGATTCACATAGTTCAACCATCCTTTTACAGCCTATTATCATCAATATGCTTTGATATATATTTTAACTATTGATTGTAAAATAAGATAAAAGTGATCATGTAATATATATAAAAGTTCATATTTTTTTCATCATGTGAGTCTGAATGGGAAAAGTAAAAATTGATGATGCAACCATTATGAATACCATTATGAAAAGGAGAAAAAATCATCATGAACATTGTATCTTCTGTTAAAAATATAGACATACGAACTAATTATATATTTGTTTTTGGTATCCTATTCTCAATAATTCCAATTTTTTTAAATTTGATATGACTTCTCACTGAATAAACATGTCAATATATACGTTAGTGATGTTGTGAGGCTCCATGAAAGACCATAATCAATTAAGACTAATTTATATTTACGAATTACAACTATATTTATAAAAAACCAAAATATAAAAACTCTAGGTTATACATATGCAATACACATCATCAAAAAAATTGGTGTACAATCTAAGAAGACTCCCTAGATATATGAGGAATTTTTAAGACCATTCCCAGTTATGTTCAATGGAGGATGTAAGAACCAAGTTTTTCTATAAAAGACTTTGGAATATTTGTGATGTTATTCTAGAAAAACGCCTTTAGACGGCGTGAGATTCCGAGCCCCGGTGTGGCCATAATCAAATTTTCAGTGCGTTCACATTGGGCACTCCAAATAATTGGGATAACTCCTAAATGGTGATTTAGATCAGAAATCTGAGTGTACGGAGGGGTACGAAATGGGGTGTTTACTCTAGTAATGACATAAAACATATCGGCGCGGGGACTTTGGACCCCTTACTTGCCATCGGAATGTGAAATAGATAAATTAAATAATTAATTTATTCGTTTAATGGTGAAACTCAAGTATCTCATAAATGGTTTCTTGGACAAGAAAATCAAGAGCGCCATTGAGTCTGGAGAATTCCGTTTACCCTAGTATGGGTGTAACTATCACGGGCACGGGCCTTCTATGAAAAATGACACCAGGGGCGTTTTCATAATTTAGCAGCTTCGGACGTCAAATATTATAACATTCGAATGGAGCCTCTGATTAAAATTCTGAGACCTTCATTGTGCTCAGGAGGTGGTGTTTCTATAGGGGAGGCTTAACCTCAACCCCGCCGAGAGTTTCGGATGTGGGTCCTTTCATGGGTGATAAAAAATTAATTAATTTAATTTTTAATTTTCCTTACTTAAGAAAAACCCACCCATCTCTCCCCCTTTTTTCATCCTCTGGAGGAATGGATCAAGCTCACCCATGGATATCTCCCTCAAGAACCAATTTTCCTCTAAAGGGCGCATCTGGATCCAGCTCCAGTGAATCGCTCGTGAAGTGTTGGGCAACGGCGAAGTGGCAGGATCATGCGTTTTTCGTTTTAAAATGTCGCACCTTCTTTGAATCCATATATATGCATATATTTTCCATTATTTTTTCGAGAAAAGCCTATAATCTCGTAGCACTTTTTTTTAGCTTTTTGACACATATTTTGGATTTGAATTCTGAGCTCTGAGGCGTCCGCAGTTTTCCGACAAAGTTTCAGGTGGTTTTGGGGTTATTCGGTGGGGTTCTGGCGGTCCGTGGTGGTGGTAGTCCTCAGCGGTGGTGGTCCTCGGCGGCTCAGAAGCAACGCAGTATGGCGGTCAAAATAAGAGCTCTCAGCCGGGAGCTGGGGTTGGCATCGCGGTAATGCGGGGGCATTAGCTGGGGGAGACGACGAGCAGGAGGCCTGCGGGGCGCTCGACACACGAACGGAGGATCGGGGTCACGGCGCGCGACCCCACGGTGGAACCAATATCGGCGTCCCATGGGTCTTCACATGGGACGACCGGCCCTCGGCCAGTCTGATCATGGACCATGGGTCCACAATCGGCCTGCGGGGCTGAGCCACGGGCCGGCCGGCCAGGCCGGTCAAGCTCAAGGGGCTTCGTCCCATCCGACTTCGGACACCCGTAACTTTCGCTACATGTGTCTATTTTTCCGGCCGTATGTGGCAGTGTAATCCTCGTCTAGAGAAGAAGGTTTTAAGATGGTTTTAAGAGTTTTAACTCCAGATATAGGGTTCTCAGTGGATCCACATATACATTATGTGGATTAGGTCTTTTCCCGAGATTCTGGTTTTGAGCGGAGTGGAAACATTTGATGTCTGTTTTGAGTGCCGTAAGAAACGAAGTGACCCTGGAGTCATGAAGAAGATCACCAAGAGGTATTCAGGAATTGAAACCGGAGTTGAGGAATGGTCCCCACGTTCCATCTTTTAAGCTGTGAGCAACATTTAGAAACATTTTTATCGGACGTCCGTTTAGGGCGTGTGAGCAGTCAACTCTGGGTGTTTTTCCGAGGGCATTGCAATGATGCAATACACCCGCGTTAATTCCACATGTTGGTGCGGGCCCCATGAGGGCCGTTTTGGGAGTTTTCGGTGATTTCTATCTTTATCACCAGGTGTCCGTTTCAGACAAGTCATTTTTCAATCTTGTGTACTTTTTTGAGAGGATCACAACAGTGTGATCCGTTCATTGCGCTTTGCGACCAAAATACAGGTCCCACAAAGTACCGCTCGTGTGCAGTATGGTGAAATACATATTTTTCTCTGGATATCCATTTTTCTCAAGTGAGTAGTCAATTTGACATGTCTTTCCGAGGAGATCACAATGGTGCGATGCGCCTGACTATTATCGGGGCCGAGGCACGGGACCGCGAGACGTTGTTCAGACGTAAAGGAGTGTTGGACGACTTTTTCATCGTATGTCAGTTGGAGGATAATAAATAGTCATTCTATCTTGTTTTTTCATGAGGATTACAATGGTTCGATTCGTTTGGATGTTCATATTCTCTTTCGTGAATTCTTGGAGTTACAAGTTGTAGTATGTACCTCAGAACGTTTGTGCACTTGGTTTGAAGATGAGTTGGTTCCACAAGTTGTGTGTGCCCCATGTGTGTTTCGTGTTCTACTCTATGTACCTTTGATCTCTCATGATGTAGAGGGTCCTTATATTATCGATGGTTCCGACTAGAAGGGTTGATTAGGTTCCCCCTGGTTCTGTTCTCGATGGTTTTTCTGACATAGTTGTTTGGGTTCCCCATTTTCTTCAGCTATGAGGAATTTCAGTATCACGTCCCTTTCACCAAACTGCGGCATCATTTATGACTATGTGCATTCATATAGTGTGGGTTTTCCCCCACTTTCTAGAGTGAGTTGTCTCGGTCCACTATGAAGGTGACTCAGTGGATTGGAGCATGATCGCCCTGAGAGGCCTTGGGAGATCCTCACGTCCCTTCATATACCCTGGTAGAGTTATTTGGGTATAGGGATGGTCAAAAAATTATGCAAACCCTGATACTCTACCCAAGAGGAAGTTTACAGCAGGGTATGGATCACCCACTGAGCCCTGGGCACAGACTCCCAAGCTGTGTATCGATATCATATCTTCCTTCTACGATCTTTCGCTACGTGTTCCGGTTACCAGTGGTGTACCATCTAGTAGGGATGGCCAGTGAGGTACCATCTAAAAGGGATGTCCAGTGGTGTACCATCCAGTAGGGACGGACAGTGCGATACCATCTAGTAGGGATGACCAGAGTGGTTTCAGGTCGCCCCCAGCAGATTACCCTTTCGCGGGGCTAGGCATTGGAAACCCGTTGAATTTGAGAAGACCACTCTACTATGTGACAGTGACGAGGTGTGTCATGATGTTCCCTCAGAACACTCAAGTACTAGGGGAACTTTTCCCACCTAGACACATCCGTGTGACTCGACCTAAAACCTAACAGGCGAGTCAGTGCCACACAATGCAGATAATGTCAATGTTCGGTGATTTAAGCCCCTTGACATGTAGTTTGGGGTAGGCGTATGGATACTGGGCATCGATGGTGTTTGCTTTTGGGATTGTTGGCTACTCTCTTTCTTGGGCTGAGCTACGGGACAGAGATCCCCTTAAGATCGTGTTCGGGTTTCTTGATAGAGCATATATATATGAATACCTTGTTCCAGTACCCACTTCTTATGTTTTATTTACTCTCCTTCCAAAAGAGGCGAAGACGCATGGGGTATGCCATGTGATTTCCGTTTCTAGCTTCTCCTGGTTGGACGAGTCTACTCTCCCTGTATTGGAAGCGAAGACTTGATCAGATGTTCATCTTCTCACCATTCATAGCTCCTTGCGTTTGGATGAGTATACTTCCTTCCTCTTGTTGGGTTGAGTTGTACTCTTTAATGAACTCTATGTTGTACTCCTTTACTACACTCTATTCGATCTACTGCTCACCTCTTCATTACCTTGTTTTTTGATACCTCGATCCTTCAAAGAATCATACTGAATATTTTTAAACACACCCCTTCTTGGGCTTTTCCCGCACATGGTGTGCTTTGCAGGTGATGAACGGGTTGGTCGTGAATTCTTGGAGCTTAGGTGTTCGGGATCCTAGACCATGTACGGTGGTCGTAGTCGGGTTCCAGGTGTGGGAGTCTCCCAGCTGTTTACTTTTGTTTACCTGTTGCCGGGGTGTGGAACTTTTCTGGTTGGTTGTGTGTTTTTTCCTTTTCATTTCAGTTTACCTTCAGCACTTTCTTTTTACTGTTTAGGGCTCGATGCACATTTGTGGGTGTATATAGAAGTTGGTACTTTACTTTCTCTTTTTTACTCTTCACTATTTCATTGAGTGGGCAGCGTGTGTGTGTATAGGTACTTAGGAAAAGGCCTCCCCGATTTTTTTAGCCTTCGACGCTTGTCGCCAGCCCCTGGCCTATGGAGGCGGGCTTGGGGTAGTTGAGGCTCGAGCCCGGGTAGGGTCGGGTCATGACAAAGGGGTATCATAGGGGGTTCGTTCCATGGGACTTTGTTCGGACGTCCTTAAAAAGGAATTGGTTGGGATATAGGGAAATAGTGTTAACGTGTCTCGAGAGCGTCTCTCAGGCCATGGATCCCTGTGATGGTGCGGCGGCCAACGTATCCATTCACGAGGACCCTGATAACCTGATTGTTGACTCGGCATGCTGAGACACTTGTTGCAGGGAAAATTGGTCTGTGCATCACATAAGATTGAGTCTTTCACTTTCCCTCTTTAGTCAGATCCCCATTTTTGTTACTATAATATACATATATGATCATCTAACCGCAGCACTCTTTGATAACATTTAGGATGTCATCGTGAAGTCATCCATCCAGGATTCCAGCTTTGGTTCTTGATGACGAACCTGTGAGCTATGAGGCCTCAGTCTAGGACCCATCATGTGAGTCCCTTTCTCTAGGTGGGCTGGTAGTGGCACCCCCACCTGGTGAGAAGAAGACAACTTCCGTAGAGCAGACTGAGCTTGAGCGCACTCTGTGGGTTCCAGTGTTAGAGACTGCTGAGTTTTAGTGGTGATCAAGACCCTCAGGAAGCAGAGGTTTGTCTTGGGACAATGGTTTTCCTTTTCAGTCTTCTGCATATGACAATAGATCTTATGGTGGTTTTGGCCTCCAGCCTTTTCCACGGAGCATCTGGGCATTGGTGGTGTCTTGTGACTCAGTTTCTCGATGAGTTGTCACTTTTGTGGGGCGACATTCAACTACTGTTTCATGAAGAGTTTTACCCCTCTGGCTTATGCTCTGTTTGGATCCAGGAACTACTGCACTTTCGGTAAGGAGGGATGATGGTGACTATGTATGTGACTAGTTTCATAGACTGTCTATGCTTTTTCTGGACTTGGTCCATGACAACAAATTCTGAGTGCGGATGTTTGAGCAGGGTCTCTGTAGAGAGATTCGTACTGTTATAGTACCCTTGGGCATTTCCCCATTTTCCGTACTCACCGACATCTTCACTTCCATGATTTATGGTTGTGCTAGGATTGTTCTAATAAACATTTGAGATAGAAAATAATGCGTAGAACCTGAATCAAAAATTACATTCTCTATTCTTGAATGAATATCTATCATTCTTGTCACCACTTCATTGTCGGGGTTCACTTCGGCAGAAGTGATGGAAAAAGTGAATCCTTGATACCTTGGAGGTTGTTGGTTGCCTCAAAAAACCCTTGGATTAGGGAACTAATTTAAAAAATGACCCGGTTCTTTGAATTTGTAGCATTGAACAACGCATTGATGTTCAAACGGAGCGTTACTCTCCTCTGTCACAGTCGCGGGTCTTTCTTGCCGATAGTTAACAGCTAGGTGCCCTTCTCTTCCACACCAAAATCATTTCCTCGTCCCCTTGAGGCACTTTCCAGGGTGCTTCTTTCAGCACTTTTGAAAGTGGGGTACTGGATCTTCTTAGCACTGTTGGATTTATCCATCGGTCCACCAGCATTGAAGTCCACCTTACGCTTCTTATCCCCATGATACCACTGTGATTCTCTGATCTCCATTTCGACCATGAGGGAACATCGGAAAATTTCCTCATAGTTGTCGAAGTCACGGATTGCTAATACTTTCCGTAGGCTAGGCTTCAACCCACCAAAGACGCGGTCAACTATGCATTCGGAGGTGACGACAAATCTAGAAGCGTATCATGCAATACTTGTGATGTTTTCCTCATACAATCCAACAGATACTTCATCTTTATTCATGAGGGAATGGAAGTCCCTTTCCATATTAAGCCAGAGGGTGCATGGAAAATATTTATCGAAAAACATCTTCCTAAAATCCTTCCATTCCAACACCTCGATCTCCTCCTCAGGATTCGTATTTTAGATCAATGTCCACCATTGATCAAATTCACCCTCCATATGATAAGCCGCCAGGAGAACCTTCTCTTTTTCAGAACATTGAAGGATGGAGAAGATCTTTTCAATGGAGTTGATCCATTGTTCAGCGATCATGGGATCAGATGATCCACTAAAATTAGGGGGATTTTTTCTCTTGAAGCTCTCGATAGCGACTTTTTCTCTCTTAGGGGGGGTTGAACATTCCTCTTGACTCATGTTTCTATTGAAAATGTGAGTTAGTTGAGAGATAAGTGTGACAATGTTCGCGAATCCTGCTCCCATTGGATTGGGCATCTCATTAGTACAGTCATCACACTAATCTTCACAATGGTTGTTAGCCCAAGTCCTCCTATTACATGCCATTGGCTAGAATAAAAGGACAGTTAGGGGTAACACATAAAGGGTAATCCAAAGACAAAAGTTGATGACATACAAATAAAGTTTTCTTTCCATAACTCATGAGTCTATAGGCTTCAATCGAGGATTTTCATTATCTACCTTCTAACATATATTATTAGGGGATTTTTTTTAATTCCCTTAATAAGGGTTCATACTAATATTATGAATTTATCATAACATATCCCCTGGGAGTTCATAACCAAGAGTGTAGCAAGGCCCGTTGTCGTGCACCAGTTAATGTTCGAGTCTAGCTCAAAGCGGTGTTTTCGGGTTTTACCCCTATGATACATCTGTTCCAGAGCCGCATCTACCTACTCGTATCCAAACAGGGTTGTATTTGCTTGATAACCCACTTACTCAATACTCACCAAAACAAAGGGATTTTTTTATTATACTTAGTCTTATCTCTAAGGATTCACTGGTGTTTTCTAATCCTAATCCCAAAAATAACTAAACCTATCCTCTGATACCAACTATGACAACCCTTCTTTTTAAAACAAACATAATCATTATTTATTACATAAAACATCACTTGATACAACAAATAAGATCGAGAGGGTTAGTGTATTTGGGGCTTAGGATCATTACATAAAAACTTGAAACATGAAATACAACATCTTTATTGAAAACATCCTTTACATGACCACTACATTCCCTCGTAGTTAGCATTGCCTGGGATAACCTCAGGACATGCATAAGAAAAGGGTGAGGTATAAAGCCTAGTAAGTGAATACACATGGAATAACATGAGGAGTACAATACATTTTAAAAATTAGGCATATCAATAGAGCACAATAGAAACATGAACATAATGGCATGGTAAATCATGATAATCATAACATAGAAATGTGGCAATAACACTTAACATGGAATTAGCTTGAGCCAAGGCTCATTGCACATAGAGCATGAGTAAATCTTCATTCCACGTGAAGCACGAGTAAACCCTAGTTTCACTTTAATTATCATGAGTTAACACTCATTTCACATGACGTATAATGATACTATACTTTACCCAATGCATTGGAGCGCTATAAGGGCGCACCCTTCTTAAACATTTCATTTCATGCATGAGCATGCCACATGGATCATAAAACATGGATTCATAAAACATAATAATTTATTCCACGATAAAGTAATGTGGAATTCATACATGAAACTTTATAATCAATAAGTAAATGTTCTTAAAGGTGAATACCCTTGATGAAGAAATGGGCATGGTATTACAATTGCATTGGCTTAGAAAATCGGTGCGATTTCTGCAGCGTAACGGTGTGACATAAGAATTCATAAAAATGGTTGATGACAGAGAAAGTGGATCCTCATCATATTTACATGTAGTGTACAGTAAGTAGTTCATATAGATACATGTCCCATCAATTTTAATGGAATTTAGATTCATGATAAAAAAGTATTTCTTGAATGTAGATGAGGAGAGAGAAGTTCATTTCAGAATTTCGGCATAGTAACTGGTGTACATGGCAGGCATTTAATGAGAGAGAAAGGGGTCTCCCATCATTCAAACATAAATAGGTAAGTATGAGGGAGGTTTGAAACCAAACCCCAATAGTCATAATTGAAATTAAAAGTGCAAAACAACTTAAAGAAAATTTGGAAAAAATGAGAAAGGAAGAAAAAAACCCTTACATTGAAGTGTGCTTACAAAGGCTAGAGAGAGGAATGTGAGAGGCTTCTTGGGAGCTTGAGGCACCTTGGGAGGATTCTAGAGGGAGTAGGGTAGTGGTTGGACGAACTCCAAAGGCATTGAGTGAGGATGAAGTAGGAGCTTGGATGGGATTATATAGGAAAGGTGAGGGAATTCCTTATTATTTAGGTTTGGGACCCCTTACATTAAATTAATCCAAACGAGAAACCATCCCATGGTTTATGCCCATGGTTTTTGTAAAAGTGAATAAGAATACAATATTTTATAATGTAAAATTCCGAACATCTTAAAATAATAGGTTTGCTTATGTGGAGGTGAGTCACACTCCCATGGAAAAGAATTTAAAAAGGCAAGGTGTTTAATAAGTCTTGAGGGGTCCATTAATGCATTGAAAAGTAAGTCAAAAAAATCCAAAATCCAATTATTTTAATGGAAGAAAAATATTGGCCGAACATAAAGCTTATAGTATTTTATTACATAACTATTGGGTCATTGTGATGTCATAAAACACATTATATATTTAAACGGTATTTATGTTTTACCCAAAAATTTGACTGTCTCAGAAAATTATGAAAAATTCACCGTTGGATAATTTCGACGTCCTGATTATAAAAATAACATATCTTTTATCTAAATAATTTTCTATGTATGTTAATTTTCACTTTTAAAATAAAACCCGACATTTATCGAAAATTTGCGGTTTTTTACAGAAATGACTTTCAAACCTTAATAAAAATTAAAATTGCATTCATAAAATTATAAGATCATTTATATTTAATAAAAATTAATTTAATAATAGTAATAATATTTTATTAAACGATTATTTAATTCAAAAATTCCTTAATTTAATAAAATATAATTCTTAATTAAAAATAACTAAAAACATTATTTGTACTTTAAAAACTATTTACAATGTATCATTAATGACAAGAAAGTATATTCATTATTATATACAAAAAATAATTTACATGAACATAGTACTATTTATTTGTTACACAACCCCTTAAAACAGCCACATAAGACCTAAGGGTAAGATATGCAATGGTGAAAAACTCTTGGGGTTGCTCGGATAATATCGCTCGAGTGGTAATTTATATCAACGTCCACTTCTCCCGTAGACGGTCCTGTTCGAGTTTGACATGATGAAGCTCAGTTTGGGCTTGGTCAAGAGTGAAGCCCAAGGATGCCACCTCTTTTCCGAGCTCTAATAAATGGGCTTCGTATGGGGCAATTCTACTGGTTGAGGCCATCGCTTCTTTTGTCTGAGTAAATTTGGATTTGTTAAAGCCTTATATTAATACTAATCATGTGCTCACTGTTAAACGACTATATTAGCAACAGTCAAAATTCTTAACATAAAACCAAAGAAGTTGAATTTTTATATAAACATAAAGATACATTTAATTAGATCAAGAGGGATTTCCATTAATGAAACTTTGGGTTGTTACAAAATCCACCTCTCATTTCAGAGGTAGACCCAAAAAGTTGTCCGAGAAGACATCCCTAAAATCATCAACCACTAGAGGGAAATCCTTTTGAAAAATTCCCTGGTCATCCAGATATAAACTCACAATCTGGGTTGTGACTCCACCTCTCCCACAATACACTGGTCCAGCTCGACTCGTCTAAAAATTCCACTAACCTTTGTATAAAAACTCTCCGCCCTCTAGTGACGTGAAACACAACCTATGACGATAGAAGTATACAAAGGATTGAAAGAGAACCAACTAGTCCATCCCGAGAATGAAATCAGAGCTCGTCATCTCCAAGACATATAGGTCCCAACGGATGTGACACCCACCAACCTCTAGGGGGAACTCCTTGCACGGACGCACACTAGCCGTTCTAGTCTCCAATGAAGTGTCTAACGTCATAATACCAAAAGAAGAAGAAAAACAGTTCCCATGGCTCTCCACAACAGGCACATATACAATGCTATGTGTAGCACCTGTATTAAAAAGTACTGAAGGTAAGACATAAACTATTAGAATAGTATCTATGATAGTAGAAGGTCCGAGATTTTGATCCTGTAGGGTCCGATTCACTTCATATGCATGCTCAGTGCTGCGGCCCTACGACACTGCCTGGCTACCCTGAGCTATCCCACCCTGCTGCCTCGGAGATCCTAGTGTCTGGCTACCATGGCCACGACCACCATCCCTTCCTACATGACCTGATGTATTCCAGTTTCCCGACTGGTAAGAAGCTGCTGGTCCTGCTCCCGCTCGCGGAGTCTGCATAGAACCCCTATCACTAGCCTCTAGTAGAAATACCCTGCAAAAGCATTGAATATGACCTATCTTGCCGTAATCTCGGCACTCCATCAGGTCTCGAGTACACTGGGGTCTCTTGTGCCCCTCTCTACCACACTGGTCACACATGATCAGGCCGCCTGAAGTAATGGCCTAACTTGTACTGCCACCATGAGAAAAACTCATCTTTCTCTTCCTCTTCCCGGTAGAAATAGTACCAGAAACTGGTGTCAAACCGCCCTGGCCCACACCACTAGCCTCTTGAAGGTTCCTCTCAATAATCATCCCTTGGCTCACAATAGCATGTACTGTAGGAAACATGAAAACATTCACCAGTTCTCAGATTTCATATCGAAGACCATCCTCAAAGTGTTTATCCCTCAACATCTCATAACCCCCCATAACAGGTGAAAAATGCTGAAGCTCAGTGAAACAAGTAGAATAATCCATCGCCAACATAGCTCCCTACTGTAGATTCATGACCTATTGAGATATATCTTCTCTCAGCCTCTATGGGAAGAAGAAATCATAAAAAGCTATATGAAAATCTTCCCACACCGTGTCTTTGTGATGCTCTGTCTGAGTGGACAAATCCCACCACCTCTTGGTGGAATCACGCATCATATAAGTTGGGAGCTTTACCCTCTGCCGTGGAGGAATCTTAAGATACTCAAAAATAGTCTGCATAGAATCTAGCCAAGACTCCATAGCCTATGGTCCACCATCCCCTAAAAACGTAGGCGGATACTGCTTCTAGAAGATATGAGTCAACTCAGCCATAGATGTGGTAGTTGGTGGTGCTCCCTGAAAGGTCTGCATGAACCACATGAAGCCTTCAGAAAACTGCACCTCCATGCTTGTGTCCGTTATAATGGCTAGCACCACATCTAGCTATACATTAGGATACACTGGTAGCCCATGGCATAACATCTCCGAAGTATAATAGTTTCCGCTCTCTTGGAGAAAAACTCAGGGTCATCTCAGCGGCATGACTCTACAAGGTGAAAAACACGCCTTAGATTTAATTTTATCAAGGACTGAAAAATGAGGGGACTAAAAAGGGAACAGGAGGAAGAAAGAATTTCATGATTTGAAAAACAAGAATACACGGCGTGTTCATTAACTACACAGCGTGTACCTGACTTTTCTTCCACTTCCCAGGTCCCTCTACATGGCTTAGCCACTCAACTCTTTTTAGAACAAGCCTACATGTCGTGTATAACATCTATACGGTATGTATGGTTTTAATTTCAAACTGATCGTGTCATTTGTTTCACGGCCGACTACTCGGCTAATACTACACGGTGTGTTACACCCGCACACGGCATGTACACCACCCCGTTTCTCTAGACACATGGCTAATTCCACACAGTCTCATACCGACAAGGACTACACGACATGTCCCTCAGGTACATGGTGTGTTCAAGAAAAGGTAACATCGACCCGTGTTTGTTAGATACACGGTTGGGTCTCTAGGTCAGACTACATGGCATGTTCCACAGTGGACACGACATGTATGTCTTTAGCTCTGCTCCACCTGTGTTGTTAGTTACATGGTCGTACATAGGGTCAACACTACACAGTGTGTACAATTGGTACACTGTGTGTTTTCCCAAAGCCTTTCCCTTCCCCATGTTCTCACCCACATGGTCTATGACACGGAAAGAGACTACACGGCATGTACTGAGGGTACACATCGTGTACTCAAAAAGTTATCATTTCTTCCAGAACAGATGAACACACAGCATCTGTCCATAGAACTACACATCTTGTATACTGGGTTCTTCAGACAGTAAAACCTTAGACAGTACTGTAGAACCCAGAAAATACTGAAAAACAACACATAAGTGAAAAATTCTGATCCGTGAGGGCCCATACTCCCCACGAATAAAATTTTGGCATCTTATACATGTTACACACAAGTCAATGGTCCACCAAATTTCGGTCATTAATGGCCCGTACACCCCAAAAACCATATTTTGGCGTCCATACTATCAACAAGCTCACAGAAAAATTACCCTATCACATAGAAAGTATTTATCAAAGCAGCTATCACAACAGCATGATTTTCTAGCACAACAACTATCACAACAACATTCAATTTCTAATGTGCCTACATGGCATGTAACTATGCATGGCATGTGATTTATATCATGTGCCTAAATGATGAATGAGATGGAAGACCCTCATCTCATCGGGTTGCAACTAAATAGACCCCATGGATAACATATAAATAGAACAATCACAAGTGCATCACCCAATGGTGAAAATCAAATCAACTGTAAAATTGGAAAAATCAGAATAATTCCAATAATACTAGGTAGAATGGGTTTTCCCTATACATAGGTAACCTTATCCTGGGAACAACTTATTACCAACTCCCATTTTCGTCCTCTCCCTGGCTAAGGCTCCAAATAGTATTTTAATGAAAATAAACGAAGCCCTTTGATACCACTTTGTAACGTCCCGGGACCAAAAGCTACTCAACGGGTTCCCCGGATTCAGTTGATCACATGACCTAAAATGCATTTCCCCTAACAATAGAGGCTACCGACTAGCAGCAAGGGGCCAAGTTTGATAGTGAGGAAACTATGCCCTCATTTTTCAAAGCATAGCACACTAGAATAAAATATAAAACATTCAACAACAGCAGAAGCAATAAATCATATACATTTAAAATGAACCACAAAAGTAAATGATATCCAAAAATTATATAGATAATGATACAACATGTCTCTAGTTCTACGAAAATAGCCAGAACATGTTACATAGTTGTACAATACAATACAATGGAGAGTACAGAGTACAACAAATCAAAACAAAACAGTGCAAGAGGAACTCATCAGCATCACAAGCCAATGATCGGTCCCATGCTCCCATAATCCTCTAAATCAATCATGTACCTGTATTGGAACTCTTGCCCTTATCCACACCTGCAGCAACATAGTCTGTTTGGGCCAAATACATGACCAAAACAGGGTGTGAGAACTAAATCCCAGTAGGCACCCACCAATGGCTCGTTCCCAACTGTGTGAAAATATGCAACTACAGTGTGCAAAATTAAATGCTGTAAACTAGTATATAATAAAAAGTAACTATCACTACCAGTTTCTTTTCCATTTTTATTTTAACCATTTAATTTAATAACATTCTATTCTCATTAGAACCAATCACTCAAGCCCATCAAAAAATTTCCCTGATGATAATATAGTAAAACCACTCCCTCAGGCTTTCCCTCAGGCTAGATAATAACCACGCCCTCAGTCTTGCCCTCAGGCTATCTAATAATGACACCCACAGGCTTGACCTCAGGGTATATAATAACCACGCCCTCAGGCTATCCCTCAGGCTACATAATAACCTTGCCCTCAGGCTTACGCTCAGGCTATATAATAACCACTCCCTCAGGCTTAAGTAACCATGTTGATCCCAAAGCACAAACATGAAAATTATATAAAATTCCTCTAATGGAAAATTTATTGCACCAGAAAACCATAACATACCCTCAGGTATCCAGGAGAAACGACTAAACAGAGGAACGCAACCCCGGGGTGGTCCTGGATCCAAGAACCGATCCCAAACAGTAGTTTATAATCACCTTTAAATACCTATACAATTATAGGTATTTTAAACAGCAAATGCCTTTGCCACACATCAACCCAATATAGGTTCGTAGCACAATGGAACACACAAACACACAATAGTTGGAATTTACACACCAAGCCACCTATCTTGGTCGCCCCTGATTGGTATAAGTGAATGACACTCCTTGAATCGTCCAAGAACGACGTAGATCTGAGGTAACAGAAAATCCCATTCAAACGTAAATAACTTTTCTTAGAGGAAGAGAGGCAAGAAAATTTATTGGAGAAGGAAGGGCTTACCCGTACAATTCCAACGAGATTGACGGAGGCAGAATCTTATTCCTGATGCTCGCTCGGGTGATCTCTGAAGCTCTGACCGTCTCTCTCAATCCCTCCTCCAGTTCTATGCCAATTCTGCGAACAGGGGAGGATACTTACCATTTTAAGAAAATAAACAAACTAAACAACATATACTATTGAGTACACGACATGTAATTTTCATTTTTTTAATTGTTCTTTCAGTGACTTCTTTCCACCACGTCATTGTTCATCAGCTGACATGACTGCACAACGTGTAATTCATGAGTACAGCATTTACTGATGCTCAGCTGGCAGTTGCCTTCACCGCCTTACTATTTGTCTGCTGAGTGACTACTCGTCGTGTACATATCCACTACACAGGGTGTAGTTGGTTTTTACACCTTTTATCACCAGCATGGATACACATGCTGGGTAATCATCCCACACGGCCAAAGTACACAGAGTTTGGAAAAGTACATGGCGTGTACCCACAAAAAGGTGATTTTTCCCACTTTCCTTATTTTCTCACAATCACTTAAGGAAAAGAGAATGGAAGAAACCCATACCTCAAGAATAAGAACCGGGTAATTATAGGATTACTAAGAGATAATGTGATATATCGAAATTAATACATCATAAGGTAAGTATAGGGAGGTGAAAAAATATACCCCTTTCATATAAATTAAAAACACAAGAGCACAACATTGATGAGATTCTAGAATAAAATTTAGAAAAAGAGGATCTCTTACCTCTAGTTAATATTACTCCAAACATGTATAAACCTACTTTATAAATGTTAAAATATTTTTATTAATATTTTAAAGAAAGTTATTCATGTTTATAAAACTATTAATTATCATATTATATCATTACACCACCCATTAATTAATAATATTTTGATAATTCTATTGTTTTAATAGTGTGCATTACATTGTTTCCATGAGCAGTTTTGTAACATACCGACCCTAGTTACCCAGAGGCAGTGCATTATTTTAATACATTGGCATGATTACAAGGAATAATGTCCCAACGAACCGATCAGTTTAGCATTCTTGGAAAATAGATTAATACATAAATGTTACATTACACTTTATAACAAAAATTACATCATAGATAGTACCTTGAGAACTCCATTGTTACCTTATCTTAACACTTAATCTCAATCATAAAACACTTATTGGGATCCTGGGAAAATAAAAAATTAGAATGGGGTTAACTAAAATGCTCAGAAAGGGTAAATAACATAGAAGAAGATATATATTTTTAAGGTAATATGTGTAATAAAAACAACATCCTTTTAAACATAAACATGAACATAATATGCGAAAAATAAATCAAAAATTTCCATATTAACATGAACCATGATTATACTAGAAGAATAAAAACATGTAATAACTACTTTCATAATGGGGGAATGTATAGTACTAGAATTTAATTTCTGTTTCAAGGCCTTGTGCCAGGACCTAGTGGATAACTGTAAACGAACCCCAACCCGGAGAGCCACTGTAACCAGACTCTAACCCGAAGAGCCTCTGTAACCGGACTCCAACCCGGAGAGCCACTCTAACAAAACTCCTACCTGGAGGGTCTGCTGTAACCGAACCACTACCCAGAGGGATTACTTTATTCAGTCCCCAACCCAAAACATAATAGTCCAACATATTCATCTTAAGAAGAGGTTGAAGTATAACAGAAACATTCGTATTAAAACTAGAATATGAAATGTTCATACTTTATCCATAAACCATGAAAGGAATAAACATAAATCATCCATAGTAAAACATATCTCCAAACCTTAAATACAATATGGGAGATTTGTGTCATAATAAATCAACTTCAAACAACTGTAAAATTTATCAACAGATGTTGACGTAGATGAAATCAAAACTATTAGAGAGAAATATCTCATTTTATTTTGAAATCATTTAAAAGTCTCATATTTATAAAAAAATATATACATTGAAAATATTATTATAAGATTTTAAGGGAATATTCAATGATGTTATAACAGAGAAAAATAGATGCACCTGTCATATATATTAAAAAACATTCTTACCTTAATTTTGTCGAAAACGTTAGAAAGTATGTAGTTTAGAAAACGACGGAAAGATTCCTTTCAAAACAAATAAGGTCAAATATGTGTATAAATTACTTTAAAACATTGTTTAGTAAATAGTAAAAATGTTTTGAAATACATTTTATGAAACATGGATGTGGATGAGAAAGAGGTCCCAGTAGATAATTATGTATAAACAACTCGGATAATGAAGTGATGCTAGAATTAACCCTTATCTTGTACTTTTCCATTTATCGAGGGTACAGTTAACATCTTGTATAGTTACAATAGTACATTATTAAATTATACCAGAACCATATTCATATTTATTATATCATACATGATTCATTTATGACATTATACTACACATTTAATAAATATTTCCATGTTAAATTAACATCTCGGGTAATAGTCGCTTTATTTTTTGTACGTATTTTAACATGTTATTCTTGATCGTAAAATTTAGATCATGATTTCAATAATTCCAACATATAAAATTGATATATATATATATATCATTTATATTTAGAATATAAATAGGTATAATAGATAGATATATGAAATGAAAACAACGTTTATGGAGACAGTAGGTCGTACATACTCATAAATGTTGTTTCTGTTTTCATTTCGTATTGAATTGAAGTAAGTGAATGAGATGAATGCATATATATATATATATATATGGTAGAATTATTATTTAATATATTACATACTTATTAATAATATAAAATTTTATAATCATTGTTGAATGGTGAACGTGGAAATGAATCTCATCGTGTCGTGGAGACGGTAATCCGTATTGACGCATGAGCGAAAATATCATTATATTGAAGATGAAATTGTCTAAAATTGGATGGTATATCATGTATAAAATTTCATTAAAATGTTATATTTATTATTTACATCAACAATAATCATTACTATACCCAACCGAATAGTGAATTGTAGAATGACAAACTACACCACGAAGTGGAGATGGTAAGTCATACGTACGCACGTATGGTGACATTGTCATTTATAAGATGGAGAGAATAATGAATATGTATGTAAAATATATATAATAACATCATATTATGTATAATGTATTTGAGTTATTACTTTAGTATGGAAACAACAAAGAAACAAGAAGTGTAAGAAGAAAAGAACTTGAAAAAGGGTGGTGAAATTATTACCTCTTATTCGGGGGTTTTATTTTGAGTTGATCAAAAGGGATCCTTAAGATGGATTTATGGCAAATTTAATGACTTAATTTAGATGTGATGAAAGTTGGAATGATATTTGGGTAGGGGTTTTCTGATCCAAATAGCTTTGGAGGTGCGAATTTGAGAGAAGGGGAAGCCCCCTATTAAAATATGGGTGAGGGGCACCTTATAAAAAACATAGAATATTATATTATTATAAAATAATTTTAAGTTTATAATGGATCCAAAATTATTTATATCAAAGATAAGGTAGAGATGAGTAGAAATCCTATAAACCAATAGGTTTTAGAAAATATTAGGTGACCATTTTATCCTTATCTTTTAGATTTAACTCTTAGTTAAATAGTTTAAATTTTACTGTGTCTTCTTGTATTATTACACTATACGTTTAATAAACATACTCTGAACATCCAATATATCCTATATTAGTTCATTAATGACATATATAGTATTATTTAATCTCTTTGTATAAACCTTATAATTTTTGGAATATTATATCAACCAATAAAATATTATTTAAAAAAAATTAATTTATGTCAATTTTGTCACTTTTTAATATTTTGTTTTTGAGAAAGTCATAACCACCTTATAAATTCGAGAAAATTTATCTAATAAACCCTAACATGTAATATTAACATATAAAATTAGTGTAATTCATCAAAAGTCTCAAATGACATTTATTTGGATATTTATAATATTAATTATTTTAATATCCTACTGAGAAGGTAATTAATGGATCGTAATTGTATCATATATAACACTAATTATTTAATGTCTAAAAAATAAAACAAATACCATTATGTATGAAATATTTTTATCTTAAAGGATAATATTTATAGTAGAATTATCTTATATATAACCCTATATTAAAAATGATTAATAATGAAAACAAAAATTTAGTACTTTTAACTTATCTTTAAATTAAATAATAATAAATGTCATAATCTAATCCATGTGGACCAAAAGGATCAGATTTTATTGCCAAGGTATTTCTGGTCGAATTTCACTTATCCAATAGAATTATGACATGTGTTATGGTAATTATAATATCATTTTTACACTTAATTACCCTATATACTTTTAACAGTGTTAAATAAAAGTCCCATGTTATTATTAACAAAAAATTATATTCATCTTATTCATCCAAATTTTAATTATTTAGGTTAACCGTGTCTCTAAATTTTTTGAAACTCACTCTAATAAGCGGTAAAATTATGTTTTATGCAAATATTCAAATGCTCATAGGATGTGGGTAAAAGATGGTAAAAAGTTCAATAAAATTTTATATATCTAAACTTATTATAAAATGAATCAAATTAATTAAATTAAACATATATAGGTGTTATGTATCTATTTTTACCTAATATAAATTTAAATAAAATAATTAATTATTTAACTAAAAAGTCAGTTTTAAAAAACAAAGCAATGATTTCGCTATTCATCAAAAATGGAATGTTTTCATAAAATATTCAAAAAATTACCCTAAGAAAATTGTGATATTCTGAATTCCAAAACGAATTATATTTTACCAATTTGAAAAAATATAAGTTGAATTAATTAATTAAAAATTAATTATCATTTTCAAAACAAAAAAGCTTATTTTTAAGTAATAATAACTATCAAAAAATTGACTGTTGTTTATGTTCAATTTCAAAGTGAAATTACTTCCAATAACCAACATTGGATTAAATGGTCAAAATATAATCTAATTATAATTCCAAACAACTAAAATTTATAATTTAACACTTAAATGATTTTGATTAAAAAATATTTTTTCTGTTAAAATATAGTATTTTTCATTATTCACCCAAATATGAAAGTTATCAGAAAAATAGCAAAAAATTATTGAAACTAAATTTTTATGTCCTGATTGTAATGAAGAAGTTTATTTTTGTCAAATTGAATTTATATATGTTTCAAAAATTGAATTTAAAAATGTTTTCCATTAAAAGGAAGTAAAAATTCATTTTTTTTAAAATAAACCTTTTATCCGAAGAAGTGTATTGTTTCTTACGTTATTTCTAAGAAGCTTATAATATGGATTCTAAAATTAATAGGATTATATGAAGTTAAAAATTTAGTTAATACTGTTCATAATGACTTTTGAATGGCTAGTTTGGTATGTCGTGGTGTGCTTGAACTCAGTGTTGTGTGTAGTGCAAGTCATTGAATTACTTTGAATAAATAACGTACTATAAAATCTTGGAGTGTTACAAGTTCATAATTTAATTTCATGTAGTTTGTAAGAGAAAATTCAGAATAGTACTGAAATTCAATTTTCATATTTCCTTAACATTAAATTATAGCATTCTTTTAATTTCAATATGATGATGATTCATTAGTTAAGACATTAATGATGTACTTTTAGATCATTTTAGGGGTTATTTAATAATAATGAACTCATTTTGTTTTGTCAGTTAATATCATGTTTAAAAAAAGATTACAAAACCATAAAAAGATATAATACAAAAATTATAATATTTTTCAACCATAAGAAATGTTTCATGACCAGTTTTGACGTATGTAAAAGAAATTGAAATCACATTGTCCATGATATCTGTAAATCAACACATCACAACGAGTTTTTTAATTTCTAGAATAAATGTGATAGGATAAGAAATATAATGGTGAATCATCCCAAAACATGATTAAATCCATAATATGTAAGACACTAGATCATTAATGTGTCTTGAATAGGGTAAATGAGGAAATAAGGAGAATAGAAATGAAAATGAAAAGAAAATAATGAAAACAAAAGTGGATGTTTACTTCTTGATCTCTTCTCCTTGAGATCCTTCTTAAGGCCCTAGATTTTTGACTTTTTCTAAGAATAGAAGGCCTTGTACATGGAGAAGGGGATTTAGAATATCATTTTTCATTACATAGGCAATCCTCAAGGTTTTAATTGTGTGAAGGGAAGAGGGGAATGAGGGTGGTGTTTATAATAGGGGATAAGAGTGGTTTTCCCTTATTAAATAAATATTTTATAATTTTTTTAAGAAATATAAGAAATAGTTATTATTCCGTTACAAAAAATAGTAATACTTTTATTTGTGTTCAAGATAACTATTCTTATATTAGAAAAAAAATCATCTATGACTCCATAAATCATGTACTTGGCTTAATTTTTAAATTATCTTATTTCACTATTCAAAAATAATCATGTATTTCAGAAAAAAAAATTCTCCCAAACCATTTTCTAATGTGTATAATTTCACAATGATGTCCCTTTTTGGAAAATTTATTCCTTATAATTATTAAATTATTTATTAAATTAAATCATTATTTAATTGGGAAATATAATTTGAATATTAAAACTGTCTTCTAACACTTTTCAAATTTACAAAAGGTCTCTTAAAATTATCTTATAACAATAAGTATTAAAAATATTTATTTTTGAGTACTTTTTATGAAAATAAATTTTCATTTAAATTATTAAATTAATCACAAATTATTTTTTAAATACATAATACTTACAAAAATACCAATAGATAATAAATATTTTTGACAATATTTATATACTTATATTATGACATAATTATATCATATTTATACTTATAACATTGGTAAATTGTTTTTATAATTTCATTGGTGAATTTATTATTCACAAGGCTACATTATGATTCATATGGTTCAAGTTACTATTCATAAGTGTACATTACTATTCATAGTGGTTATGTTACTATTCATACAGGTACATTACTATTCCTAAGGGTCATGTTACTATTCATAAGGGTGTGTTTCTATTCATAAGGGTAGGATAATATTCAGCAAAAATTATGTTTATTTAGTCATACTCCAAAATACATACTTATCGCCAAATTGTAAGCCTTTTTTGAAATTCAAAACAAAAAATCAAGATAATTTTGTTTAATGCTTACTTTATAAAATTCACATAGTATTTAGAATTTAATTTAATCACATAGTTTTTCTAATTAAAATATCAGTACGTTGCATCCCCCATGAAAATGAATTGGTCTCTCGAAATTCACTCATTATACTTATTTTTCTGAATTTTCATAATGATAATTATGAAAAACTATTTTCATAAATTTTCTTGATTAAATGGATGTTTAAATGTAAATAATATCGCTACAATTTTTCTAAAAACATGACAACATATTATATCCAAAGCTGTTTAGAACATTCCTCTGATGACAAATGTAATGACTACTACCCACAAAAAATATTCAAAACAAAAATATGATATTGACCTTTTCTAAAATAGATAACTGAAAAATACACAATATATTATACAAAACAGGATCATTTCATGTATATGTTCAAAATATTTTTAGAAAAACATCATATATTGAATCATAGTTTAAAAAAATGATTACAATATAACTAATTGGATTCACCTGTAGTAGCCCCTTAAATTACCTTTGAAAATATACATAATCTAGTGAAAAATATACTAAAAACATGGGAAGAGTACCAAAATCATAGTAAGATACATAAAAACTGAAAAACCATTACTCCATGGAAACATGAAAACCAATTAAACCCCATTCTTTAAAACTAATATGCATGCATACAAACATCATGTTATTTACTTGGGACATATTTACCTTATCACCCTTAATATCACCCTTACACATGGAATAATAATTCAGACAACTTCCATATCTAGTGTATCCCATGCTTTGTAGAGCTGTAATGGTGCTCACCCATCATATCTTGAGCTATAACAAGCTCAACCCAACATATCTCGAGATATGATGAGGATAAAACATCATATCCTGAACTATAATGGGCTCAAACCAACATAAATAATTTCCAAGGAATATTTCATGAATAAAACACTTCATAAGAAATTTACACCCTTGACCAAACACATTCACATATCGAAACACCCTTTTTTCGTAAAAATAACTCTTTATACATGAAAAATGCACAACATATAATGAAATATTATTATTTAAAAATCATATAAGAGGGAAAATATGGTAATTGAAAATCATGAAATCATATGAGTTCACTCATGTCATAAAAAAGTACAATCTATTTGGATTTCATGAAGGATACATTTAAAAATATTTTTAGAGGAAATTCTGTTACAAATACTATAACATAGAAGAGATATTTTATAAAATAAAGGGAAAATGTATATATAATACAAACAAACACAATTCAACATAATATAATCAAATTAAATTCAAAATTTTATCATAAAATGTTAAATACACTTGATGTTCAAGGTTAACCCAAAGAATGGAAATTGGGTTTAGAATTCACTAACAAAACATCATCTTGGTATCGGGTGTACATAAGAGGGATTAAAGAGAAAGAAAGGGGTAACTCATAATTAATACATCACAAGGTATGTATGGGGAACAATGAAAATATACCCCCTATTTTATGAATTAAAAATATAAGAGCACAACATAGGGGAAATTGTGGAATAAGATTGAGAAAGAGAAGATCCCTTAACTCCTGTTTGTGTTACTTCAAACTTGTTTAAAACTATTGTATAAAAGTTTAAATATTGTTATTAATATATATATATATATATATATTCATGATTATAACACATTTTATTATCATTTTATGAAAATAATCCACTCATTAATTAATAATATTTTGTTAATTCAATTATTTTGTGTGCGTACATTACACAATCTCCATGAGCGGTTTGTAAAATATTTTTATGTCGGTTATCTGAGAAACTCCAAAAGTTGAATGAAATGTATTTGAAATTATTCCATAACCATTTAATATACCATTTATTATTTTTAATTATGATATGTTGATTATTCATTATTTAAAATAATAATGATGTTCGTCTACATCATTTTGGTCGTTCTTTGATAATAATGAACTCATTTTTTCTTTAAAATTAATATCATGTTTACAAAAACTATTAAATATAATTAAATAAGATATAATACATATATTAAAATACATTTCAACCATAAAATTGTTTTGATGACCTCTCTTGAAATATGTATATGAAAATGAAATCACATGGTCCACAAGGTCGGTAAATCGACACATCAGAGGCGGTGTTTTAATTTCTAGAATAAGTGTGAGTGGATAAGAAGTATAAAAGTGAATATTCAATAAACGTGATGGAATCCATAATATGTAATATCCTATAAAATTAAGGTCACATGGACTAGGTAAGGTGAGGAAAAAAGAAGTTTTTAAAAGAAAATGAAAAGAAAAGAAATAAAACAAAAGAGGATGCTTACCTCTTTGTCACTTCTACTTGAGATCCTTCATAAGGCCGTTGGATTTTTTATTTCGGTGAGAAAAAAATGTATCAGACTTGAAGAAGGGGTTTTAGAGGTTTATTTTCAAAACATAGATATACCTCATGTCTTCAGAGGTGTGATAGGAACGGGGGAAAGATGGTGGTATTTGTTGTGGAGGAGAGGAGTTTTCCCTTATTTTAATCATTTTTTTATTTTTCAACAAGACAAGAAATATATATGATTAAAAGAACATAAATAGTAGTATGTGCATGTTAGTAAGATATAATTGTTCTTACATCAGAAAAACATTATCCTTCACTCCATAAATCAATCATTTAGCTTATTTTTTAAATAATAGTATTTTACTATTCAGAAAAAATTAATGAATTTCAAAAAATAAAAAATATAACCCTAACAATTTATTGGCATGTAGAATTCAAAAATGAACTAAAAAAATTTGAAAATAATTTTCTAAACATGATTAGTTTAATTTTTAAATTAAATCCCATTTTACATTAAAATACAATTTTAAAAATTAAAATTACTTTTCTATCGCTTTGAAATATTACATAAGGTTTCTTAAAATTATCATATAATAAAAATTCAAAAATATAATTATTTATGAATAATTTTTATGAAAATAAATGTTCATTTGAAATGTTAAATAAATCATAAAGTTGTAATTAAATATATATTACTTACAAAAATAGCAACAAATAATCAATATTTTTAAAAAATATTTATTTACATATATTATAACATAAATATATCATATTGAAAATTATAATATAGATAAATTTTATTTATAATGTAATTGGTTAATTTATTATTCTTTTTCATATATTACTACTCATCAGGGTCATGTAAATATTCAAATGTGTACATTACTATTCATAAAGGTCATGTTACTATTCGTAAAGGTACATTACTATTCTTCAATGTCATGTTACATCTCATATGGGTACATTACCATTCTTAATGTTTAAGTTAATATTTACAATAATTTATGTTTGTTCTATCATAATCCAATAAAACCTACTGATCACAACTGTGTACGTCAGTTTTTCGAAATTCAAAACACATAAGCAAGAAAATAATGTTTAATAGTTAGTTTATTAAAGTCAAATTTTATTTAGTAATTAATTTTAGCACATAGTGTTTATTTTTAAAATCACAGTATGTTTCATCCCTAATGTTTCTTGTTAATATATAAAATTTATTTAAACATGCATGTTATCATGTTTATAAGACATTAATTTTTGGACAATAATTTATTATATTAAATTAGTAAATATTGTGTTGATGATTCCTATGAATTTAGGGAAATAATTAAATAAATAAACATAAAGATAAATTATAATGATTATAAATGGTTTATAATTTTTATAAAATTTTAAAATATATTGTTAACAGTTTTTTTGTTATTGAAAAAATATTTGAGACATTACCAACTACTTTGTGAAATTCTATTTTTATTCCATTTTTAATGTAATAGAAAGGTTAATTTCAATTAGGAATGGAACCAAGGGGACATATTTTATTGAAAATCATGTAAATTTATTATCTCCATTTATACTATATTAGGTTAGTCATACGAGATATTTTATAGTGTTATCACATTATTTTTAACATTAAGTAACATATTCTCCCTTTACATTGATGATCATGTAAAAACTCTCAAAATTTGTGAATATGTACAACAAAAGGGAGAATTTTACCAGGAATTTCTCTATAGATTCCAAATATGGAATAAATATTAACAAATAAATTAAAAATAGTTGATGAAATAAATTTTAAAATAATCCCCTAAAATTTTGTGATAATGGTTTTTTATGAAATGCTTTTTTTTAATTGAAAAATTAACTTCTACTAAAATAATGATTTATAATGAATAAAATATAATTATATAGATTATTTCATAGTAAAGATTGATTTTTTTTTATTTAGGATTTAATGAAACTAATTATTATTATTATTCAATTACTTAAAATTATTTTCTAACAAAATAGGACATTTTTCACAATTCATTAAAAATAAAACATTTCCAAAAAAATCCAAAAATATAAAACTATAATAATGATGACATGATTAATCAATAAATTTTAGTGTTTCGTAATTATCACAAATTTAATAACCTTTCACAGTTCATTTAAACATGTTGTTGTAAGAAACTAATGATATCAATGAAATTTTGTAAAATAATATAAAATCAAATATAATAAAATTCATAACAATAATATAATTAGTCCAATGAAATTCCATCATGATAATACAAAAAATTGAGCACTATTTTTTGGCATAAAATTTTCACGTTCCCCCATATCTTCTTAATTTTATTATTAATAAAAAAACATAGGAAATATGAGTTGTCTTGTTTCATTGGGAATTATTTCTATGATTTATAATTAAAAAATTTTGTTTCTAATTTGATATATCATTCTATTATGGTAATATATAGTAGTTTGATAAGTGTTGGGGATTATGTATATACTTCCTACAAATTGATATACAGTGCACATTTAAAGCATGAGAGAGAATTATTGGAAACAACAATTGATATGATATTATCCCAATATAATGAAGAATTATGAATGTACTAATATTTATAACACAAATCATTACAGTATTTTAAAATCTCATATCCTTATTATTAGGAAATATTCATTAGAATACCTTTTCACCAACATCAAACTCTTAATTTATTTGTTGATTTTTATAAAAATAAAATTTGAGGTTCCATGATATTGTTTTAAATGTATTTATCATTTTATACTATTTTATCATCTTGATCAAGACCTCGTAGCTATATTTACATAACTCTAACCCTTCACAGTTGGTGTACTAGACATCCATCATGTGGGTTGTTCATATAGAAACCATCTTAATCTTCTAGAGGATGCTATTTTTGTTTGAAATTTTCACTATAGAAAGTTATAGTCCCATCCACCATGGATTTCTCTATGGGATTATCCCAATATATTTTATAATGTTTTAATAGTCCTCTTAAAATGAATGACTCTATAAGGATGATAATATGTTCTAAAAATCAACATTTTATAAAGATCCCACTGAAGGGTTCTATAAATATACAACGTTAAACATAGATCCATATAAAATATTATTTAAAGAGTTAGTCCAAAAAATATCACATATTAATTTATCCTTAATCGGATAATATCATCTGGAAATAAATCTTATAATAAGTGTAAAAATGTAATGATTTTTAAGGATAGAAATATTTAACCAATTGAATGGTTCCCTTTAGATGTTTCAAGGATTCTGATGAAAATGTCTATGGTGATAATTTACCCTTTGAAAACCATTTATGATTAGTGGTTTCAAAATCCCCTTATACTTCAGTCAAATTTTCATAACATGATGATTTTCCATGCATTGTTATATGTAATTAGATGTATCTCATTTCATGACATCCCATTATAAATATTCTTTTAGAAAACAATTTTTCTTTGTACTTCTAGGATGAATTGAGTTGGTTGAACTATTATCCTCACCCATCTTGACCTTAAACAATATTATGTATAGAAAAAATAATTTTTTCTTGAACCTTATCATTCCAAGAAGATCCCAATTGAAATCATGAATATTCAAAAATATTTTTTGTAATTAAATATCATCATTCAATTCTGTTTTAATCCATTCATGGATGTATGTATGATAACTAATATAGTATGTGTAATATATGTCATATTTCATCAAAATATCAAGGTCCATCTTAAGGAAATCCATAAATAGTACACCACATTTCATCCTTATCATGGATAAACTACAATGAAATTATAGCTCATAGCATCAGCCACCTAGTTTGCAGTCAAAAAGTGGTAGTCTATTGATAAACCATAATCACTGAACAAATTCAACGATATTTTATATATAATTATCTTCTATATTTTTTTAAATCTACTTCATCCATTTATGACTAATAATATCAAACCCTTCAACCTACAAATAATTCCACTATATTTAAAATGAAAAAAATGACTTTTCTCACTGCAAATCCAGAGTAATAAATTTTTTATCGTGAATATTCAATTTCTGGAACGTATATGAAAAAATAATTGTATTGTTCATGAATTATAATCCAATTTCCTTAATTGATTAATAACTACATAAAATAAACTCCTCTATTAATGTGTTGTGTAATCACAAGGATGCTATCTAATATTCTCATTAGTTATTTAGAAATCTCCTCATTTTCATCACTCTTTAATAACATATCATCCATCCATGTAAACAGATTTACATCATTATAAAGTAATGATATATCACTGAAATATCATTAATATCATCCTACAAACCGAAAAACACTAGACATCTCAGCTATCATGGTTTGTCTATGAAATTTCTCTATAACGTTTATCACGGAATGATTCAAAAACATAAAAGCACGTTAAATTATTTTATTCATGTATGAGACCATTTTTAGTAAAAAATCAAACATTGTGAATGTTTTATATAACATCTCCTTCTTATGTATGTTCAAAGGAATTCTTTTTCTTTTGAATTACTCTTTATAACTCATTGAATATATAATAATATAATCTATAAAATTAAAATAAATTGATCAGGGAAGTATGTGAAGAATATACTCATTGTATCTATTCAGATATTATTAGAATTATTGATTTTATTTTTCATTACTATATCTTTATAATGACCATTAAACATATATAGATATGTATTAGTTATATCCCCCTTTATGGCACGATGTTGATAATGTCCATATTGAATATCAATATCGAATAAATATAAAACTGCAAAATGTTTATTAACAATATTATCTATATGGGGTAATAAATATATTTTCATTATAGATATTTTGTTATGATATCCATAATAATTTAAAATACACATTGAAACAACTTTATTAATAACAAAAAGAGTAGGCGAATCCCATAACTATTAACTCAGAT
Source organism: Viscum album (assembly GCA_963277665.1). Classification (NCBI taxonomy): domain Eukaryota; kingdom Viridiplantae; phylum Streptophyta; class Magnoliopsida; order Santalales; family Viscaceae; genus Viscum; species Viscum album. Next base: position 294,524,421 of record OY728137.1, on the reverse strand, counting down.
GAGTGAATCCCTCCTCAATATTCTCATGTTATTTCCCTTATATTTCACAAAACTCATTTGGGGATATTATATATGGAGTCTTTGAAATATATGCAGTCCCTTGTATGGGTTCTATTAAAAACTCAATATCATAATTTCAATGAAGAATGTGAAACTATGTAGTAATTACATCAATTACCCCAATATAATAATAATATTATAATGTTAACTTTCTCTCTAACCATCTGAGATAAATATTCCTCAAGAATAGGTATTTAAAAATCATTGATTTTTTTTACATTAGGAATTTAGGTTAATCCTCACACGGATAACCAATCCCATATTAATTCAGAGTATCAAATTTAACATCTATATCAAGAAAGGTATTTTGAATCTAAGCTGAGGGATCCATTTCATTCCCAATATTACATAAAATTCATCTTGAAGAATAAAAATATGATTTTCATGAATTAAATTGACAAATAATTCTGCAATATGGTAGATATAGACTTGATAATTGATCATTATACCATTATAATTTTTTAAATTTAAATCAACATATATTCATTGATATGGTTATGTGATAATTTTTGAAAATTATTTAGAAAAAAAGAGCTATTAAAAAATAAATCTAATAAATTGATTTCTATTATATAGTATTTGATATGTGTATCCTTCAAAAAATGTCTTGGAACATCCTCATATATTGTTGTAATTCTATACACATGTACTTATTTATCGGGGTTCTGCTATGGTATGTTCAAAAGATGTTTGGGGAACTATTTTTAATGATTTCCTAACTCATTATACTTATATAATATGATATATGTGGTTTAATTGTCTTATATATTGTCATTATTTAAATAAAACATATATCTACACATGTTCTATATCATCATGCTCTTTACGAAATCCAAAATGTGTTAATTTTTTTATAATAGTAGGAGGGAAGCCCCTCCTTTTAATTTTTTTATCTAAAACTACCTTTCTTTTTTAAGAGAGGAGGGAACCTATTACATTACATCAAAGATCATGGTCATCAAAGAACCAGATAAGACCCAAAGGGGAAATTAAACCCTAAATTTTATTGACCCATAGGCCCAAATCACCTAGATGTCATCCTCGAGCCACCAAGGTGTGTCGACCACAACATCTGTGCAGATTCACTGTCATATGAAGAGTCTTCATCCTCTAGCACTATAATCCATCCCATCTTTGTGTTTTGGTTAGCCCTCCCTCGTCAACTGATGTCACCCTCTAATAACTTCATTTTCTTGAATCAAGCCACCCCTGACCACATCAGAGCCCCGCCACATCCTGCATGAAGCACCGCTACCTCGGGTCTGTTGACACCTCCCGCCGCCCAACATCGCCCCTCCATTCCCTCCCCTTAACATCCACTCCTACTCTAATAATCTCAACATACTACCCTTTACACATATCGGGCATGTTATAAATCCCAAAATTAAGATATTCCAGGTTTAAAACCTTTGTTGGTGTAGGATGATAGGTTAGCCACAACCACTGGACTATGAACCCAACTACCCCGAAGTGTTAATTTAACAATTCATATATTATAGAGATTACTACTTTTTTTATTCTTCATACATGTGTTCCATTGTTATGGTTTCTTGAAAAAAAATCCCAATTGATTTACCTTAATGATATTGAATCTATGTATGTAAATCTTTATCATAATGGAATATGATAATGATTTATTATATGATGATAACATATGATAAAATTGTTCACTTTAAGACTCTGTTTTAGAGAATCATTAAAAAATTAAATAATATATTTGTACATTATATATGTAGTCTATAGAATTCTTGGGGAATCAAAAAATGTGAGCCTCAAATGCCACCATAAACTCTCCATTTTTATTATTAAAGCATGAAAACTCTTCTAAATTTTTTGTTAATGTTCTTGATGTATGTATTTCTCTATTAAAATATATTAAAATTCTCTAAATTCGATAATATATATTCCATCATTTTATTTACTGTTCAAGATAAATATAAACTATTGATTGATAACTATTTAAATTAATATACAATAAAAATTAATATATCAAATTAATTACTTCCCAAATATATGATTATTTTTTCAATGGACATAATCAATTTATCAATTACCATTGGAAAAATACATCCATTACAAGATAGTGGATTTTTTCACATGAATATATAATGAATTTAAGAATCACTATATGGGATAAAAAGTTACTCTACTCATGAAATGTCATTTTTATAAAATTAGTGTGACTTATTAATTAATAAATGGCCTTCATAATTCATGTATCAGCTTTATTGTCTTCCCTAAAAGAGAAATATAATCATTGGATATGGGGGTTTTTTTATTTCATTCATTATGATCAATCAATATACAATTAAGCACCTAAACATAACTTGTTATAATCCTCACCATCAATTAATAATAATAAAATTCAATTATTTATAAATGATTAAAAATACTACACGAGATTATCATAATTATCAAATTAACTAGGTGCATTTAAAATGACGTTCCCTAATTCTCTAAAAAAGATAATTTTGAATCAAACAACAAAAACAAAAACCCTATTATCCTAATGTCTATGTTTAATTTATTAAATTTACAAATTATACAATTGATCATATTCTGAGAGACATATTGGTTTATTAGTCTTGAAGAAAAAGATACATACAGTATTCCCATATTATAATGGAAATATAATATTAATAATAAAACCATTATTTCATCGATGATATTATTATCAATATCCTTATACATATCATGGGGAAACTGAAACAAATAATTCTTGATCAATGATTTTTTAAAAGTGTTACATATAGAAAAATCGATCCTTTGTGAATAAGACATAACAAATGAGGAATGATAGATAAATGAAAAAAATTATATTGTATCATTAACTTCTACTCAAAATAGATTGACAATAATAATAGATTTATCTATTATGAAAATTTATAATAATGTCCATTAGTATCACTTTAAATATGATATCAATACCAATAATTCCTTATACAATGAGATTTTTATTGAGATGTATGTATACAAAGGAAACATATTTAATTTGGATAGTTTATTTGTCTCATGATATACATTGATGCATTAAGGGGTTATGTATTATGGGTCCTCCCCTATCACATCTTCTCACAGGAATTTCAAGTATATTTCATGATCAATGTAATTAATAACATTATGTCTTATCAATAAGTTTTTTTATTTGAGTATTTAATATGTAATATCAATTTTCCCATAGAAATAAAAAATCAAATAAATTAGAATATATATATATACATATTAAAGTTGGGTAAATATTCATATATGTGATGTAGAGAATATAAATATTTAATTGAAATGTAATAACAAATGTAGAATGAACACATGATTGTGAAAGTTTCAAGAAAATTTTAACTACAAATAAATTAATCACAATATAAGATAAAACCACAAACTCATCTATTATAGCTATTATGTAGTAAAAAAATACTTCTTCAAAATGGAATTGCAATAAGAAGAAATAATATTTCATTAGAGATATTTATTTTTAAAATAAATTTTATCTTTTTAAACATTATCAACAGTTTAAAATGGTTATGATCATAAGAATTTATGTAAATTTCATAAACATTAAATTGACATTTCATTTATCTTTTTGAAAAGATGTTTAAAAAACACATTTTGAAAATATTAAAAATTATTTTTAACAGCATTTATAATAAAATTATAAAAAATTATTTTATTAATTAATGGTATCATAATTAAAAAGGAAATGTATTATTTTGAGAAAAAACATGGACATAGAAGAAAGATAAACCTGATCAAAAAGTTGAATTTGAACAAATTATTCTTCAAAAGTTCCATAAAAATATAGTACATTAATATAATATTTAATAAACTTTAATAATAATACATTAAAGTTACATATCTTGAACCATTGGTATATAAACCACGTAAATGTAAATAGGTGCATAATACCAGATAAGTCTAAATAGAGATCGAATTAGAATGAAATACCATACCTCATGTTTCACTTTCCCAATAGGTGCTGTAAAATCATTCATAATTAATATAAATATATTATACATATATAAATGTTTCATATTCATGTATGTAATATCACAACCTATCCCTTTAAAATATGTTTTTCACCCATTTCAAAACTGTGATTAGTTATTATCTATTTTAGCTGATAAATTGAATGGATTCCATTTATGTTTTGATATAGTTATACCATTAAATGAATATAGATCATTTTGATATAATCTGAATAATTTTATCCAAGATATAAATATAATATATATTCAATACATTTATATTATGAATCATCCATAAAATATATTCATGAAATAATAAGTTACATTTTTCATGGTTATAGGATATTGTACGTATACATGAAAATTATTTTACTTTATTTATCAGTGAAATGAAATTACTATAAAAGATTATTTATAATGTCATATATATATATATATTACTCCATAAATTTAATATTATTCTCTTTAATTTATAGTAGAAATCATAAATGGGAAATATTGCTTTGTGAAAGAGATACTCCACACAAATGCACGACCATCATTAATATTTTTAAAAAAAATTGATGTAAATAAGGTATATAAAATATTATAATTTCATAAATATAATATTTAATAAATATAATATATACTCTTTAGTTTTACCATTATAAAAATTCATGCAATGTGATGATGAAAGATAAATTACACCGCTACATGGAGATGGTGATCCATATGTATACATGAGTGATGTTTTTTATTTTCATAGGCTGGAAAATTAGTGCAATTTGGTTTTCCCATTATAATTAAAAAATTAATCATAAATATGATATAAAATTTAGTATTTAAGTATGGTTAAAAAATATTCATAGGATGTTGAAGAAGAAATAAACCTGAAAAAAATAGTATAGCATATTACCTCTAATTTAGAAGATATCTCAATGCTCTCTATTAAAGGGTATAGTATTTGTTTGAGGGTAAGACTATAAGCTCTAGATTATTTTAAATAATGTTTAAATAGAAATTGGTATGGTTTGGTTCATCATGGTTCCTAAAATTCATGTAATGAAATTATAGATGTGGTTTCCTATTGTGTGTGAGGGGAGATAAATTCCTAATGTTTTATAATGTAATAATCTTTTATAAAATATTTTCCTTGTCCAAAAAAATAAAATTTCTTTAATTTCATGTTAAAATGAACATGATTATAAATCCATTGATCCATTAAATTTTTTTAATGTGTATGTTTTCTCCAAAATTATTTAATATTTTTAACCCCATGTTAACTAATTTTACAATGACTTCAATGTTAATGTTTTACACAAATTAATGGTCTAGAATTTTACCATAAATAATTGCTTGATCTATGTTCTACTAAATGGTGCCCCAATCCAATCATTTACATGGCCTCATAAATGATTCACAATATTCCATAGGCTTACTATAAGTTGAGAGAGTCTACAGTGTGTATGGAGAGAGACAATCCCTTCATGTTAGAGTGTAACACAATTTTAGTAAAACTACACTTCTATAGAGGAAGAAATAAATCTACCATAAAAAAGATAAATGTCTATGAAATAATATATAATCAATTCCAAATGTTGATTCATATACTATATGACATGTCATTCAAAATATTTATAAAATAGGAAATCGTGAAAATAAGAATCTAGTACAATACATGTATCAAAATAAAAAAGATCACAGATAACTATCATAGAATGAATCAAGGTCCTAAATTAGTCAACTTCTCCCCTTCTCCAAAATAATATTAAAGGTCAATCCTCTTACAACTCGTTTTTTCCTTGGTTCCTACCTGTATCCATTATGTATGCTCATGTACCCAATGTAAGACCATATAAAAATGAGATAACACATAGTACGCCACAGAAAACGAAGTCTATAACATAAACTATATATGTATAACAATCTAAGAATTTTTTTGTATATCATAGATAATAAAATAGTAAATGTTATTTGATACTTATCATGTGGTTATATCCAACCTACCAATCATGCCTATAATAAATTTTATATCTCCTATAAACCATAGGTTCTGTAAATAATTAACAAAATATGTGTAATATATTAATTTATAACAAATTTTATGTAATATCCTTACCTGGTCTATTTCTCAAAATATTCGAAGCCCGTAATGGCCATTCAATGAAATCTACTGTAAAAAATTCAGCACAAAGGTGCCATATAATCCATTGAAAATCATAAAAAAAATAGAAAAATAGTATAATATAGTTTACAAATCAGTCAATGTCTTTCCATATAATCAAATGTGTCAACCATGAATGGTTTGGTTTAGGGTGTATAAGAAAATTTCATCTGCATCGTGTACTTGGATCATCTCGATAAAAACTTGATAACGAATTGGTTGGAGTCCAAGGAGCATGTTAATTGAACATGTTCAATGTGATTCCATGTAAACCAGATCCAAGGGGTATCGGGGCCCAAGGAATCCTATAAGTTCACTATCTAAGGTGGAATTAGGTCTAAGAAATCCACTACAACATACAAAATCTGTGATATAAATGTCCCTAGAATATATGGAATCCTAATCCATGGTATACCAAACAAGGAATCGATTAACTAATAAAATTATAATATCATACATTAATTATTTCACAAATAGTCAAATTTCTTGAGTTATTCCATCTCGTATTAAAATTTATATTTAAATAAATAAATCAATTTACATCATGTTATGCCATGGAAAATGAGTCATGAACTATCTCCTAGCATCACAATATAATTATAATCAATTATAACACCTCACACTAGCTTGTTGATTACTTAGACACCCAACTAGTAGGTATAAAAAATAAATATACAATGGAACCCCAATGGGTAGGCTAGGAAAGAGAAAAAATCCTCCAAAAATCTCATTGTTAACAAATGGACACCTAATTACACCAATTTCATTAAATTAAACCACTTATTTATTTAATGATTCAACAACAGAATGTGTGGTGTTCTACACACCATCATGTATTGTTTTAAAACAACATAACTCTAGTGAAATGGATAGACAAACTATACTAGTTATATATTGGAGAACTCTTCTAGTTTCGAGCATTAATTTGGTCCTATTAGAAGAAATTTGAAGAACATATGAAAATTATAAAACTATAACTTGTTATGTTACACATAAAGAACATTGTCTATAAGAATTCAATTTATGAAAAACCCAATATGATTGAATAAATCACTAGCATGAATCAAATGAGACTAACAATGCTAGAATATGAGTCCATATGATGAAATGGAAGAAAATCATACCCTTTGAATGTCAAAGGATCTCCTGCAGATAAGGTTCTATACAATGTAGGAATTAAGAGTATAGTATTTGGTTATAATTGATGTTAGGGAAACATATTATTCCCCCCTTTTAATTTAATCACATGGTTTGGATGAGTGAGTATAAATATTATGCGGCCTTCACTAGGATAAGGAAGACCCTACACGGTTTTATGCTTATGGTTTCGAAAAATATTTTCTAATAGTTTCTAAGCAACAATAAAAAGCAACATAGGCCCACATAGTCATGAGTATGAGGTTTAATAATTTTTCATAACTGTGTAACCTATTAAGCCAAACTATAAATCCATGCATGGTTAGGGGTAACAATACGACCTACCACGCACATATTATTTATACATTGGAAACTATATTTCTATTCACAATGTCTGGGCTTTCTGCTCTCTATAAGACACGAATATCCCAAATATACCTTCGATCTTAGTTTTGAGTAACATTAATCCATAAACAATCATTTAAATTAAAAAAAAGACCAACACCTCATATTAAAAATAGATATGTTACATTAATCCATCTATACATAAATTCTTCCATGAAATTTCATGTAAAAGGTGGTCAAGAATCACATGATAATAACATTGGCCATTAGGAACATATGTCAACCTCACACTCCCCCATATCATCTTATAAGAAATAGTGTTTCCACAACCCCTATACTAGAGGAACTTGCCCGCCTCAGAGAACCCTCAATATTATTTCAAAAATTCAAATATATTGGTACTCATGGGACACATCTACATGTCACTCCACCTCATCGAGTAATAGAGTGTGAGACATTTCTGAGTGATAATATCATAGATAAGATATATAGATGAATTCGATCGCAGTTCAGTACCACTGGGGAATCTTAAATAGATAGTATACCAGCCTGACCCTCTGGGAATCTCGAATGACCAGACATATCATGTTGAAAGAATACATCATCTCCTAATCTACATGTGTCCCATAATCAGTGAGGTATATATGAATATCTAATCCCTAACTTTGAAATCTGGAGGCCTTATTTTGTGATGTGAATATGATTTCAGTTTAGATTGTGTGGTTGTCATCCGCTTTTGAATTAACTTAACCTACTCTAATGTATCATATTTGAGAGGAGGGAGAATCAACGATTATTCTACTACATCTAATTATAACATGGGAGATCATGATTTCCTACCATATAAATCATTAATAGGATCCATCTCTATATTCACCTAATATATATTTTTGTATACGAACTAAATTATGTCTACGTGCCTCTCATAAAAGACCTTGAAATCAAGTACATATTCTCTTAGAATTTCCTCAACCACCATAATTATATGATATGAATAAAAATAGTAGTGTGGGTGGAATTATTTGTTCATTATCACCAATATTCCCAATACCCTCTATAAAATCATCCAAAAAATGAGACATAAATCATGCATCCATTTCTGATACTAATGTTTTTAGATCCTCGTAAAGATATACGATCTCTATGATATACAAACTCTCAATGTAATCAATTGAAAAGGACTCCATAACTAGACAAAAACGGATGAACATTTTAATCCTTTTTATAACAAAAAATAAAAAACCAATACCTTGTGGTGACCTTAGTAACCCATACCTAATATTCATCCCAACATCATATCGTTACCAATTAGATTTAGGAAACTATAATAAAAACTTATTCGGTCACTAACGTTTCAAAGTAACCTAATTATAGATGAAACACCTCTTGGAAAAATAATATACCTAAAATTTCATCCCTAGATACCAATAAATATGTTTTAAATCAATATAAATCTTTGTAACACTAGGTTGAGGCCCCAAAACAGAGTATTGAAACTCTTGCATCATCTCCTGTATATATTCGGTGGAACCCAAACACAACCATGAATATGAGTAATTCTATACCTATCCACAGTTCAACTAGGAGGTGTGTCCTCACATTCCACACTCTCTCATATGACTAAGCCCTATGAATATTACAACTTCCACAACCTCACATTATATATAATAATGGATTTCACCACCAATGTATATATAATGTTTTTGCATTGGATACCCGGAAACTCTATTTCAATCATGGAAAAAATTATATATTCTTATACTCAATATTTTCTTCTTCAACTGCATATATCTAGGTCCTCATACGTAGTGCAACAAAAACTACATTTCCATATCCAGACATATATTAAATAACTATGTCAAAATATTGTAGGTAGTCACCCCACCTTCATATTATCATCTTCAAATCACATTGTTTTAAAATATATATATGAGACAATTTGGACCTTGTACACCCCTAAACAATACATGTAAATAGTTTCTCTAACACTACAATGTATGAAAAACTACAACTAAATCTATGTCATGCATGGGATAATTCCTCTCATGTTTCTTCAAATGACAAGCCCTAAATTATATATCATTAACCCCCTTGATCAAAACTACTCCCAACCAGATAATTGATGCATCAAACATCACATTTTAGTTCCTACTTAGATCAGGAAGAATTTGGACTAGTGTTAATGTCAGTATGCCTTTCAGCTTCTAAGAGGATATCTCACTAGTATCTAACCATACAAAAATCACGAACTTGTTATTCAATCATGTAATAGGTTATTTTGACTGTGATCTGTCCTTTATGAATCATCTGTATTACCAAGCAACCATAAAGATACTCCTTATATAAATGTTGTTCTTAGGATGATTCATGAAAAACACAGCTCTCACCTTATGTGGTTCAAATTATACCTAGTAATCTGATATTATATTATTCTAGAATTGGATATTGTCCATCCAAAAGTTTTACATTGTGAGTATATAATATAATTGATACTACCATAGTGTTTCCAAAATGGTCTGATGATTTTGGCATGGTCATATCGATTAACAAAGTACATCATGATATCAACCTTGAATACCACCACAATATAATAACATATAATGGTAGTAAACATTAGTCACAGTTTCCACAAAAACAATTAGTGTTTTAATGAGACCAAACATCATAACCAAAAACTCACATATTCCATACCTCCTATAAAAATACACCTAAGGTATGTTTGATATTCTAAAACATTCTTGGTAATAACTAGTTCCCAAATAAAATTTTTCATATCTCATTATCATTAGAGCTAATATAAAGGTTATCTATCCATGGAAAGGTTTACTGGTTCTTTGTAGTCACGTAGTTCAATTTCTGATAATACACACATAGCCTAAGGATATTGTACAACTTTTTCAGAAAAAGGACTATTGAAACCCAGATATAAGAAATTGGTAATATAAACCAATTTTCCTAGAATATCACTAGCTACCTCTTCAAATACTATGACTCAATATTATCCAAACTACAATGAGGAATGGTTACCAGTGTATCACATAAAACTAGTTCAATGTATATATCCACCACTATCTCTAGAAGTAAACCAGAAAGTCTATCTCAATGAATTTCCATGAAATGATCATACACCAAAGAAAATGATCCTGAAACATTACATTATCATCAAAATAAAATATATTAATCTACCCTATCATGTCACCTTTTAGACAATGATATGGTTTTGATCCTCACTCCTGTAAATTCCAATCACCGATTAGAATAAGAACATCAAAAAAAGGTGATGTGAAATTCACCATCTAGAGATATTGGTCAATATTGGATCAATAAATAACTAAACATTCCATCCTAAGAATTATTTCAAACCCTTTAATATTATATAATAAATTTTCCCATATGAAGTTACAAACTAAATTCTCAATTGTTATCTCCTGGAAATAGAGTACACCCTCTATTCTAATGCCCAATGGAATTTCCAAGGTCAAAACACCATTATAAAAATGAAAAATAAGCCTAATGATTTCCAAAATATACGAGGATATAGAAAAACATGAAAAAGTCTAAATCAAAATGAGAATAAACTTGTTTAGAGACTAATAATATCATACCTCTCACAATATACATCAAGATTCTCTACTACTGAGGTGTAGGTAGTACAAAATGTAATAGAACTAACTTTGGCCATGCAAAACAACCTCACTCTTTAGAGTTGGACCAATATAATTTATTGGTACAACGTGTCATTAGATACCTTCCCTATAACCAATAAATAATCAGGACTGACTAGTAATACCCCATCTATCAGCCTTACACAAATCATTAAATTCAAATCATGAACCAAGATTCATAGACGGCCGCCTTACATTAACCACTAGATGGAATGTCATGAAAAAACAATGTATTTGGAACATCCTACATTAAGATAATTAGTATATTTGGACTTTATCACAAAAATTACTAATATGTATCATTTTCCCTCACTGGTAATAGAAAGAATATCTACCAACAAAAAATGGCTGGTACTTCTTTCACATGAATCCATACAATGATGACACCTACCACTAGAGGATGAATCACTGGGTCAAGACACTAAACATCCAAATTCAAAGAACCAACATCCCTTAGTTTCTACTCTATATTTGGTTCCAAATTCACTATTTAAATAATATTCAAAAACCATAACTAGTTTAACTATGATCAAATGGTGTGTCTGAGACCTTTATCGAAGTTTCTCTCCCTCGATATCTAAAAATAGTTATATCAACACAAAACACTGTTGCTATGTAATGAATTAAAAATAGTTCACAATAGTCTTCATTCTATTATCTAGATGCATAACGTAACTGGACCTACCATATCTTTGAGTATATAGGTTAAATATTTTATAATAATGAGATTGGAAATCCCTACAAACCGTATCACATAATGCTTCATCCGGGTACAAATCATCCTAGTAGTTTTTAGATGACCCTCAATGAACATATGTCTTCTTATTCAATCTTATATTAATATGTGTATTTAGATGCGCAAAAATTAAAAACATGTATCAATCTACACATTAGAATACTTCGAACCACAACCACTTGATAATAATGGACCATTCTATTATAGAAACGCATGTGTCTACACATCCATAGACGATGTAGGTTGGGGTGATCCCTAAAAAGTTTCCATATATTATTGGAACCCCATAAAATTATAAGTATCATCACCCATGTAAAACATAACTACTTGATCCTTAATTGTAATCTAATGAGTATATACTTGTGGATAATGACCCCTCACCTCAAAAGCATGATTATCACCAATATTCTGGCATATAACTAGAGGTTATCATGGTTGCTTGATTCTATAATTCCAAACACATGCCTAAGAAAAAATTGATAATGATATTTTAACAGGTAAAATCAAACGATGGATTGATTTCCTATTAAAAAATCACACCCATATAAAATATTCTAATGCTAGGAATGGATAAAAAGAAATAGAAATAACATCACTCAAGATAATTCATTCTTCCTAATCAAAATTCGGTTCTATGTTATTTTTATGTTTCACATTTCTTATTACATTATAAATTTAAAACCTATCATTAAATACAAATTATATTTTGGAACCAAAATTTTAACAACATCTAGTCCATAAGGTCACATACACATCATGTACAAATATCGGGAGTCCACTTAATCTATTCCATAACAGGTTCTAGTTAATATGAAAAATGGTATGTGAATCCACATGAAATATTTGATTTCATAGGGGTCCTTCTATATCCTAATAAGGGAAAATATATTTCGGTTACAACATTAAATACATGTAAAAAATGTTATTCTAAAAATTTTACCCAAACTATAGTAGAATGAATTCATATCAATTAAGAAACATATTACAATTTCATGTAGTTTTGTTGTGCATCCTAAATGGAATATCATTATGCTTGTCATGTGAATCCTAACAGGTGCTTAAAATGATTCATCATATGTATACCCTCATATAATTTAACAATAACAAAACAAATCCTTAATAATATAAATGATAACATCAAAACTCAAGGATATTACTAAATGGGTGAAACAATTCAATTTTAATATGAAAAAGCTACAAACAACAATATACATTCATGGATTTTTGTTCCTACACTATGTTAGCTACACCAATCCATATATAATTTCTAAATTGTAAAAAAATATTGATATATTGTCTATTATCTTAAAATAATAAATCAACAAAAAATAAAATGCTATCATACTACTTTGTAAATCCCTAACCCATATCCCACTAAATGTTTCCCTATGATGATAGGTCACAAGGTCTCAATCTTACATCCCTGTGTGAAATAGTGTTCCAGCTAGAAGCAAAGTCCTTAAGTGTATCTATTGGAAAACTATGCCCTCATGTAATAGTGTATCATAATTTTTTTAAACATATCAGTCAATAAAAGAAAAAGTGTATCAAATGGACAGAAGATAAATATCCCACACAAGAATAGATAAATAATACAAAAATTAGTCTCATATATAATTGATGTGTCATTTAAACTCTCTACCAATAAGTAAAATAAGTATACATGCATCCAGTACAAAACATGTATCCAAATACAGAATACTAAAACATTCTATCATAATTAGCATCAGGAGACCAACTCAGTCTTGTGATCCCATTTTCTTATGAAACAAACATATCATCCAATGTATATTGGGTGCTTTCCCAAGTCTATACATTCATCGATGATGTCTGTCTGTGTATGCAATAGAAGCATGAACAGATTGTGATATAACATTCAGTAGGCCACCATAAATGGTGTCTATAACATTTTAATTGACATACAATAATATAATCAGTGAGAATTATATGAAATATATAATTATAGAAAAAGTAATGTGATACATGTAATGTGTACTACCCACCTGTACATGACTCATAATAATCAATAGTCAAAAACCAATAAATAAATGAGACTATAAAGGAAAAAATAAATTTTTATAATATAGTCCAGTCTAACCACTGTAACCATATACCCCTACTAGGGATATTTATAAGAATAATAAAAGTATACTACATCATTTCCAAGTAATGATTTGAAAAACAACCATCTTGACAACACCATCTAATCTGGTGTAAATGATACATCATTTCCAAGTCATATGATCTAGTGTATAATATATTCATAGTCATTCTATATAATCAAAATTTAAAGACCACGAAGTTCCAAATACAATGTTTGGAGTTCTAAGGAATCCATATCAATTACCAGGTTTATCTAAATGTAATGTCTGTAATTACTCAGTTATAGTATATGGGAAAATTCAATAGATCATGTCCAATGCGAGTCCAAGTAAGACATATCAAAGGGGTATCATGGTCCAAGGGATCCTAATGAATTACAACCGAAGGATGAATATGGATATATGCATCCTCTATTGAGAATAAGATCCATGTGATAAACATTCATTTAATCTATAAAATATGATCTATGGTATACCATCCAATTAATATAGTACCAAAAATAATATAATCTCATACATTCATCATTTCATAATTAATTTCATTCATTGAGTTCTTCCCACCCATATATAAATTCCAATTTAGCAATTAAATCAATTCAAATCTTATTTTCCCATAGAAAAGAAGGCATAAACTCTCTCCTAACAAAAAATTCAAATATAATCATTTTAATAGAATTTCCTATATAGGATATCACCTATATAACTATATTGGTGGTATAATGTAAGGAATATACAAAGTAACAAGCCATGTGTTTCCTAGATTGGTTATAATGACCTACAACAATAACAATGGTACTTAGGTAAACCAAAACATGTTAAAATTCAATCAATTTTTTACATATAATTAATTAAAGGGGAACCACCAAAAGGATGTTGTTTGTAAAAATGGAGAATATAATTATAAAAAACCAAAACCCGAGGGGGGGGTATAAACCACCTATCGTAGGTCCATAATTGAGAACTCATGATGTATTGAGCTCTAATTATGTATAGATCACCTGAAAAATGAAGATATAAGGTATATCATGAAAGTATGTCATATTATATAGATCATAAATAACTATGTCAATATAATTCAAATTGAAAAATGTCACAATATTATTGAAGAACCAACTAGTGCGAATCCAACAGGACTGATGATGTTTGATTCTGATTTTAGATGGTGAAATGCTTGTAAAGAATATCTTTTTAGAATTAAATGATATCTCATTACCCAGGTCATATACAATAGATGCAATAAGAACATATGATGATTTTTTTATATATTAATGGTAAAAATGATCATTTCCCCTATTTTAAATGTTACCCATGGTTTGGGGTTACATTTGGCCAAACTGTGCACCAATTGTGAACCCTTCATAGTGCTAGTGAAGACCCCACATGGTTACATGTGCATGGATTGTAAAAAAAATGTAAAAAAATTTATCAACCACTATAAAAACAAAAGGGTCTTATATAGTCATGTTCCAGTTCATTCATGGTATCTTAAAAACTACGGGGCCTCCTACACCCAATGATCACACTACCTACAGTTAGAGGTAATTGAAAATACTTTCATGCACGATTTCAATTATCCATGTGGCATATCATTATTTTTAAAAAAGTAGTGATCCGAGCATTGAACATTATTTAGAAACCCATATAAATACATGATCCCATTATGCACTCAAATTAGTCCATAAACAATTATTTAAACCCAAAAATGATTAGTGCCTCATCAGAAAAATGGGATCTTAAGAAATTATAGGATAAAAGAACCATGAATAAACCACAGTTAATGTATAAAATCCCATCTCATTCACTTCCAAGATTAAATAATTTTGGTCAATTTCATTTCATTTAATAAATTCATATTTATTATAAAAATTCATTAACATGATATTTATACAGTTAACACAATTTGGCTTTAAATACATAAATAAAAATATATTATATGAATATAATCATATTAATCATCACTAAAATTACATATAACACTATTAAATTTATAGAATAATATAAATTGTCATATTTATGGAACATCTAATATTTTATAAATTCTTTAATTTATTTTTATAATAATTTAATAAATATTATGTCCATGTTGAATATGAATTCTAGGTAGTTATTAAATTAATAAAAGTTAAATATTAATTAATATGATAACAAATACTCAATCATTAAAATTATAATTGTATAGAGAAAGAATCTTCTCTTTATCATTGTGGATTATATATTTCAGAAATTAAATTAATGATTCTGAAATTTAGATTATTATGCATTATTAAAGTAATATAATGGTCAATATCAATGAAATATGTAATAGCTACACTCTATATTCTTGAATTGAATGGATGTGGATAACACCACTCATAAAAAATTATCAATACATGTGTTAGATAAATTTTAAAGGCTAATGTCATTAGATAATAATATCAATTACATGAT
Source organism: Viscum album (assembly GCA_963277665.1). NCBI lineage: Eukaryota > Viridiplantae > Streptophyta > Magnoliopsida > Santalales > Viscaceae > Viscum > Viscum album. Next base: position 294,507,847 of record OY728137.1, on the reverse strand, counting down.
TTTACATTTCATGAAATAATTTATATTACTACAATTTCTATTAATAATTACTGAATATACAGACATATTTATCATCTTTGGCCATCTATTTTACATATATTTAATTTTTTAAATAAAATATATTTAACATATGATTCATATATTAATATAAAAATAAACCCAAAAAATGAGATGAAAATGTGGTTTTAAAAAAATCTATTTCAAGGACCAAAATGATCTTATAGTAAGATATGGTATACAAATGGCTGAAATGTAACTATTTGAATTATTTCAAACTAAATGAGTCTAATCAAAATTTAGTATTAAATTTACTTAATTAAAGTAAATTTTATCAAAAAATATATAATTTTCTTATAGAAATTGGTATTTTCACTCCTCAATAAATAATCAATATATTATGAAAATTACCCAAAAAAATTAATATAATAAAATACGAACATGATGAATTAAAAAAGGTTTAATTTTTCCAATGATAATAATTTCATTTTTTCATTATTCTTTTAATTTAATTTTTCTATGAATCATGGAATTTCAATGATATTATTTAAAATATAACAAAATCTTAGGTTATAATAATTAAAATTCAGCATTATATGAATCAACCAAAGGAGGAAGTAAATTATCACCTAAACAACTATCAATTTTACTATTCATATTTGACAAAAAATTACTTTCCATCCACCTTGAAATAGTATATTCACTATCCGATAAAAAATGATATATTGTGGTCATATTATAATATCCATATTCTATATATGGACCATATCCTTTTACAAATATTGTAACTTTTTTTATGTAAAATAAAGCATCATATTATATGCCTAGGATTGTCAAGTATAGTGTCTTTGACCACCGGGTACATAAAACTAAATAAACTGAACTAAATAAAACATTTATTTATTTATTATTAATATAGAGACAATAAATTACATTGTGGTCATATAACTTCATCAGATAAATTGATGTTAACATGAACAAAGGGATGATATAAAAATCGCAGTAAGGGAATAAACATAAGAATAGTGCTTTAGCACATGTGTTAGAGGGCATGAAATAATGATATAAAAAACCTTTGAACATATGGAATCAACACATATAAACATTTTATCATATAAATATCAAGTCATATTTGTGTGGAAGTATCATAAAACATGAATTTAGCCTGAGTTTAGGATTTTTTCACATAGAGGAGCACAATTCAAGGTTAACCACCAAGACCGTTGCGCATGGTAGCATGAGTCAAGGCTAATTACCTAGACCGTTGCACATACCATCTCATGTGACTCAAAATTTCCTAATACATTAGTGAGATATCTAGGCACACCCATCATAAAATGTTCATTAGTATGCTTTCTTCAAAAAAAATTCATACATAATCAATCATACATAAACATAATGGTTGCGCATGGTAGGAATTGGGTATCATAATCATGTCATAATGCTTACAAATAGTAATATAATAAAAATGTATATCAAGGAAATGAATTATATCATGAATGGAAAATCATAAGTTATAATATTCATATATCATGAAAATTGATTTTACATGAAGTAATAAAATGTAAAAAAGTGTACATAATAAACATTATAATCACAAAATATTATTGCGATTAAAGGAAAATCTCAAAGGTTATATAAAACATAAAATGGAATAATATTTTATATAAAAACCAAATTTAAATAATAATGGATTTATAATAATAATAACGGTTTTATAAAAAAAATTGTATTAAAAATTTTTATACAGTGTATTTAAAATGGGTAAAACTCAGTAAGTTCCCTTAAAACATGCTTTCATATCATTAAGAATTGAATAAGGAATCATTTAAAAACATGTAAATCCATGAAAGATAATGATAAATAGATATAGATACATGTGTTTATATAATATTTACATAATTTATAATATGTTCATAAAATTAATAGATAACCTCATTTGGGGAAAAAGAAAGATAGAACAACCTAATAGAATTATGAAGGCTCAGGTAGAATCTGTTTTATTAAGTCTGATGGTGTCTTTCACTTGATATTAATTTAATGTATGAAAAAATTAATCTCATTTATCAATATTTTTAGAACATATTATATAATTATTTTATTTATTATTACATTATTAATTTCATCCATTACTTTTTAAGTGATAATAGAGGTTTAATTTCATTGTTTTGGTTGCATTTATTTTTGTGGTTTTCATTATTGTTTAATTATATTCTTGTAAAATAAAAATGATTTTCTAGAACATTATTTATATGATAATAGTGAATATCATGAATATTATATAGTTATAAAATCCATTCGGTTATTTGGATGGATGATGATTCATATATGATAATCGTTTTGGTTAATTGGCTTTTTTGTCACAATAAGCTCTTTTTCTTTATAAATTAATATATTGTTTAAAAATTATTAAAAAACATAAATATGAAATATTAAATATATTATAGTATGGTTCAACGATAAAAATATCTTCATGAACATAATTGAAGATAGTTATTGAAATTGAAATTCAGGCATCCTTAAATATGATGAATTAATACATCTCAGATGGTGTTTTCATTTTATTATAAAAGGATGGGAAATGATATATAATGGTGAATTATTCCATTATCATAAAAAAATCAATTATATTTAGCATAATGGATTTATCACTTAATTTTTATTATCATAGGTGTGGATTTAAATGAAAACAAAGGAACATGAAAATAAAATAAATGAAAGGAAAAAGGGGAATTTTCCTCTTGAATATATCTTCATTGAGAGACTCTTTAGAGGAGATGTATTTTAATTTTTATGAGACCAAGAGTTCATGGATGATTGAGTGGGTATTATGGAAATATTTTAAAATATGTTGGAATAGGCACAATAAGTGAGAGGTGTGGGGAGAGGATGTAAAGAGGGGTGGTAATTATAGTGGAGGAGACGAGGATTTCACATCATTAGTTTAAAAATATTTATCATCAATATGAATAGTTGGATTCTTCTGACAAAAAATTGTAATGATAGAATTTTATTTCGAACCAATGGACATTTACATGATCCATGACTCATGAATGATGCATAAAATCATTTATTTATCATTTATCATTTATCATAAATTTTCATTTTTTTATTCACCAAAAATTCATGTATTTCAAAAAATTCACACAATTCACCCCAACCATTTTTCTAGGTGAATAATTAAATAATGACTCTATTTTATGAAAATAATTATATAAATATTTGAAATTTAATATTTAGTTAACATCCTTATTTATTTTAAAAATACAAATTTCAAATTTCAAAATTCTTTTCTAACACATTGAAAAAGTATTTAATGTATCCTAAAATCATATTATAATCATAAGTCATCAAAATAATTATTTATTAATAAAATTTATGAAAATAAATTTTCTTTTAAATTATTAAATTAATCAAATAATAATAATTAAATATACGTGACTTATGAAAATAACAACACTAAATTAATGTTTTTAAAAATAATTTCTTACTTATACTCTTATATAATTATATCATATTGTAACTTATAAGATATATTAATTTTATTTATACATTAATCAGTGAAATTACTATTGAATTTTATGTATTACTATTCATAAGGGTCTCATTACTATTCCAAATGTCAAGTAGCTATTTCATCGGTATACATTCCTTGACATATATAGATACCTTTTATTGCTCTCATTTTTCATTTATAATGTTTGTATTGTATTGTATTTATAATTTTATATGATTAGACTATAAGAAATAATTATACAAAATTATTTTCAATGATAAAACATTGGGTGAGTACATTCTTCCCCCCGTAAGTAATTTCTCCCCTGAAATATCGTGTTACATTCTAAGCTGAAATAACTGTGGGTAATTTTTCTTTATTACATCGTCTATTTCCCATGATTCCTCATTGGACTTACGGTTCCTCTATATTACATTGACTATGTGAGTATTCTAAATACATATAACTTTATCTTTATAATCAAATATCTTTACCTGATACTCCTTAGTAGAAAGATCAATATCTAACTGTACCACGTCTGATGACAGTACTTCAAAAGGATTGGGAATATACATACTCAATTGGAATACATATAATTAATTGTGTACTTTAGATATGGTATATGGAAGTTATAGTCAATAGGCCAGAGCTCTATGATGATCATGAATCTCAAAGGGGTCGATTTATTTAGGACATATCATTCCATTCATCCCAAATCACATGACCTTCTTCCATAGAGATATATATAGAAATCCCATGTCTCTAACTGTATACTATAGGATTCATCAATGATTTTCTGCATAGCTACTTTTCCAATGTTGGGATACCTTTATGCTCTACTAAATGGATTTCACCTTCTACTCAATTTCATCCACCATTTTAGGTCCTTATAGCTTACGCTCACAGACTTCATCTCATCATTCCAGGGTTATGAAAAGTTTTCAATAAAGGGATTCATAAGGTTCTATTTGGATGTTAGACTGTAAACTGTTGTTATATGAAAATTTAACTAGTAGAAGTTTTTGGTCCTATCCTCCATTGAATTTCAACAAACATTCTATGTGAATTTCATCAAGTGTCTGGACTGTTTTCACTAATTGAACATCAGTTTAGGGATGATATGATATACTAAAGTTTATCTCGGCTCTTATTGCATGTTAGAGACTTTTACATAACATTAAAGTGAATCTTGGATCTCTATCAGATATAATAGATATAGGTACTCCCTGAATAATTACCACCTCATTGGAATATATTCGTACAATTTGGTCCAATGAGAATTCCTCTTGAATTGTGATAAAGTATGTTTTCTTTGTAAGATGATCCATAATTACCAATACAGAATTGTTTCCTTAGGATGTCCTTGGATGTTCACTGACAATGTCCATGGAGAATTTCTCTCACTTAAATGTTGGTATGGGTAGTGGGTGCATCATCCCCTAAGGTCTTTTCCTTTCTTCCTTCACTTGCTGACATACCAGGTACTTTGACATATACTTAGAAATATCCCTCATCACATTGTCCCACCAATAATTCTTTTTGAGATCTTGATACACCTTTGTGCTCCTGGGGTAAATATAATAGTTTGGGATATGCAAATAATTTAGAAGATTCTTATTTATCTCTTCATCGTATGTCAAATACAATCGTGCCCAAAATATTATGACTCTATCTTTGATAATATTAAACTCAATGGATTTCCAATTTCTGATAGCATATACCATTTTCTGAATTTCCACATCATGTCCTCAAGAATCCTTTATTTTATCCACGAGGGATGCTTGACTAGTCATTAGATAAAGGATTAATTGTATTACTCCCATAATTATTCTCATGTCTGTACACTGAAAATGTAAGTGGACTAGATCCTTTTCAATTCTCATCATTAATAACAGTTCAATATCCATCATACTTATATCATCTGCCTCCATATTTTCCTTACTGAGATGGTTCAGGATTTGGAAATAATAATCAATGATGAGCTCTACCAATATTCAATGGATAATATTAATCTCCATCTATATAAATATATATTTGATACTCTTTTGATTAGAAAATATCACACACTTCTCTCCATAGAGATAATGTTTTCAGATTTTCAATGCATGGATCACAACTGCCAACTCCATATCATCTGAGGGATAGTATTTCTTATTGATTTTTAGTTAAAATTAAGAGTAATATATCACTATAACATTGTCATCAGCACACAACTGATGCCATTCTTGTAAGAATAACTGTATATCAGAAAGAGTTCTCCACTTATTAGGAGTGTGAGTACTGGAACAATGATAAGCTTTTTTTATAACCTTAAAGAAGTTCTCAGATTCTTGAGTATAGAAACACATCACTCCCTTCCATGTAATATTGGTAATTGGGTTTTAAAATCATGAAATCTTTTCAAAAAATCATCAATAATACAAAACTCGACCCAAACAATAATGGATTTTCATTACAGATATTGGCTTGAGCCTCTCTTCAATCACCTTTGTCTTGGAATGGTCTATAGATATTCCATTCCTAGTGATATCATGCCATAGAAATGATAATTCCTCCTTCTAGAAATCACATTTACTATACATTTCACAAATTTTCTCCCATCACAAAGTAATCAACATAATATTCATATTATTTTCATGTTCCACCTTTCTCTTTGAGAATATTATAATTTCACCAATAAATACTTGTAAATTTTTATAGGTAGCCTCTAAAGACACTATTTTTTAAATCAATGAATATTTCTAGGGAATTATTGATTATTAAGGGAATAAATATGAACTCATAAAAACCATATCTAATTATAAAGGATGTTTTTGGAATATCATCCTTCTTTTCATTTAATTGGTGATATCCCGATTAAATGACAACATTAGACAAATAACGAGACCCACATAGCAATTTGAAAATTTCATCTATCCATGGTAGTGGATTCTTCTTCTTTAAAATTATATAATTGATCTCAATATAATCTATTCAAAGGGTTATTTTTCATCCTTTTTCTTAGTAAATAGTAATAGTGCACCCCATGGTGAAGCACTCGCCCGTATAAAACTCTTGTCCAAATTCTACTGTAATATCTTCTTCATCTCTTTCATCTCAACAATGGACATTCAATAAGGTGTATTTTATATAAGTAGGGATCAAATAATAACATCAATTGAGAACACCACCTCTTGATGAAGAGAAATACTAGGAAATTCTTATGGGAATACATCATTGTAATCCCTCATGGTGGGCATATCTTTGAGAAGTATCATCTCTTTTGTCTCAATCATTTGTGAAAGATATGATATCCCCAAATGAAAAATTATCCATACTTGAGAAAATTATTTTGAAGGGGATTTAACTTCCTTCTTACACGAGAATAGGAATGGAGGATACTCTAGGATGTGAATAGTGATATCCCTCTTTCTATAGTTAATGTTGTCTTTGAATAAATATAGCCAATCCATGCCAAAAATAGAATCAAAATCTACTAGGGAATGTATGAAATGATTTTATATGAGGTTCAGTCTATAATAATTTACTTGGAATAAGTTATAAATCTTGTACAAAATTATTGCAGCATTTATTTTTCTCATAGATAAATCAACCTCAAAATTTTTAGGTGGTTTTTGAAAATATAAACTAAACATGAGAGACATGAAATAATTCGTAGAACCAGAATTAAATAGTATGTTCACTGTTCTGGAATGAATAACATGAATAATTATCATCAGATCAATGTTTGGCTCCACCTCAATAGTAGTGATATCATAAGTCTTTCCTTGTTGCCTTGGAGATTTTTTTTGATTTCTCCAACACCCAATTTCTTAGGGAAAATTTTCACATAAAACCCATGCTCCATGAAGTTGTAACACTGTACTACAGGTTTAGTGTGTATATGAACATTCCTCTCATCTTCCACATTATTTGGGCTCTTCATATCCCTCAAGAAGTTCCTAGACAGATGTCTCATTCATCCACATTTGATGAAATTCCTAGTTCACTTTAGAGAATTCCCACGATGATTCTTCCGACAATTTTGACATGTATAACGTTATATCTTCTTTCCAACATGTGATTTACTTGTCAGACCACCCATATTAGACTCCATTTTATGCTTATTTCCCTAGACCCATGAGACCATTGGGAGTCTCTGATTTATGTTTCAACCTTGAGTGCACAACGAAAAACTCCTCCATAAGTGTAGATGTCTCAAATCACCAATATTTATTGTAAAATTTCCTATAGTCTATTAAATAAATGATCTAACGTACTGTCATTGTTCATGAAAAAGTCAGAGGCATATATTACAAGCCATGTGATTTATTCATTATACGCACTGATAGACTCATCTTCTTTATTCTTATGTCTGAGTAACTCTATTTTTATCTTGATATGGAGGGTTCGGGGAATAATATTTATTGAAAATAATTTTTAATAATTCCTCCCAATTCAGGGAATAAATTTTCTCCTATGAATTCATATTCTTGATAAGTGTCAATTGCTTATAACCTTCCCATAAAAAATGATATATTTCTAGTATGAATATCTATTTTTTGAGAAAGGGATGATAAAGAGTATATTTTAAATGAAATTAGTCCACTATTCCAGGTTGTGGGGATCTATAGATCCACTAAACGTGGGAGTCCTTTTCTGCATGAAGGATTATATGTAAAAATGCTATTCGTTACGAGGATATGGGCGTTCCACATTATTCAAGTTCTTATTTATAACACAATCTATATTATCAAGTGTTGTACTTATGCATTGAGGAACTGTTCCCATTGTATTTGGAATATAATAAGAGAAAAAATCACAATCCTTGTCTCATTGATTTTTGTCACATGTTTTTCTATTTCATACCATTAACTAAGAAAATGAAGTACTATTAGAGTGCTTGAAGGCCTATCTAATAAGTATAAATGGAAACTCCAGACATAAAAGGATAAACATGTAAGGGAAACATATATATTGAATAACGATTCCCTATGTTTAAATCTAGGTTATCATTGATCTGTTTCATACCTAATAATCTTATGGTCTCTTTTTTTATTCCCTTAATAATGGATCATAATTAGGATATGAATTTACCTAGTAATATCCCTCAGGAGTGTCAAAATAGAAGTGAAACAAGGCCTATTGTCATGCACTAGTTCACATTCATGTATATCTCAGAGAGGTATTTTTTGAGATTTACCCCTAGATAGAAATGTTCCAGATCCACATATACATTTTCATATCTAGAAAGGGTTTTATTTTATTGATTAACCACTTACGCTATAGTTATCGAAATTTTGGGATGTTTTTTATAATTAGTCTAATCACTAAGGTTCTTACTAAAGTGATTTATTCCTAATATACAATAAAGACTACACATTTATCTGATATTAAATATAGACACTTTAGACTTATACACATATCATTACATGATTTTTAGAATCATAAAGCATCATATTACAACCAAATATTGTAATGTCTATTGTTTTTAAAGACTGGGTACATAAAATTAAAAACATTGGACTAAACAAAATTATTTATTTAATATTCATATGTAACTCCAAACCTACATTATGCTCATACAACTTCATAGGATAACCCGACGAAAACATGAACAAACAGATGTGCTAAAAATTCCAATAAGAGAATAAATATATGAATAAAACATTAGAACATGGGTTTGAAGGCATGAAATACTGATATAAAAAAGGAATGGAACATATGGAATCATAAAAAATAAACATGTAATCATATTATATTTTCATACACCTAAAAAATTAATTTGTTATGAGTCAATTATCATTTCACATAGGGGAGCACAAGTAAACTTTAACCATCCTGACTGTTGCACATTGTACCATGAGTCAAGGCTAACCACCAATACCATTGCACATAACGTCTCATGAGAGACAACATTATTGATTACATTGGTGTGTTATTTGGGCGTACCCATCATAAAAAGTTCATAAATAATCTTGACCCTTATATAATCTTACATAATTAATCATACATAACTATAAGGGATACCCATAATTAGATTTGTGTATCATAATCATGTCACAAAGAATAAAGAATGTGAGTATCAAACAAATATACATGAAAGAAAAGAATTATATAAAGAATGGACCTAAATAGTGTAGAATATTTATATATCCTGACAATTGAAATAATTTCAATTTAAAAAATTTAAAAAGTGTACTTAATAAACTATAGAATTAAAACATTATAGTGTTGGTAAAGGAAAATATAAATGGTCAATTAAAACATAAAATGAAATAATATTTTTTTATAAAAGAAAAAAGTGGACTATGAAATGATTATTAGATAAAATATTTGTTGTTGAAATATAATGGACACTTTAAAATTGATTAAATGGTGTACTAGAAAATATGTAAGAATTCTGGGAAATCCCATAAAACGGCCTTGCTTATTGGGAAGAATTTGGAGAGAATCATTTAAAAACACGTATATCTCCAAAAGTAAATGATGAAGGGATATTGATACATGATTTTGTAGAATATAAATAGAATTTACGATATTTAAATAAAAGTAATGGATAACCTCATTTGTAAAAAAAGAAAGATAGAACAACCAGAAGGAATAATGGAGGTTCAGGTAGAATCCCATACCAAAAGTGTGAAGGTTTACTTAACTTGATCGTAATATCTAGGATAACAATATTATATTAATTATTAAATATTTATAGAAAATATTAAACACATAATTTATTTATTATTACGTTATTATGTTCATTCATGTCTTTTTTGGTGGGTTATGAGTTTCAATATAATTATTTTCGGAGCGTTTGTTTCATTGGTTTTTTTAATTCGTTTACTTATATAAATGTAAGGATAAACATGTATGATGATAATGGTTTTTGATAATTAGTTTAATACTATAATAGTAAATATCCATAATATTACATGTTTATAAAATTCATTTGTTTATTTGGAGTGAATATAAATCATTAATGATTATTGTTTCGGTTAATTGGTTGGTTTTTCTCACAATGAACACATTTGGATTTGTAAATTAATATAATGCGTAAACAATATTACAGAACCATAAATAAGAAATTATTGATATATTATAGTTTTCTTCTACAATCAAAATGGTTTGATGACCCGAATTGAAGACAATAATAGAAATCTGAAACCCATCATCCATAAATTTGAGGAATTAACACATCTCGGATGTTGTTTTCATTTCTAGTTAAAAAGTAGGGGAAATTATATATGATAATGAATTATTCAATTATTATAAAAATCTAAAAATTATTTAAGGTATTGGAGTTATCACACAATTTTGATGAGGATATTTTTGTATATAAATGAAAACAAATCAACATGAAAATAAAATAAAACGAAATAAAAGAGGAGTCTACAACTTGAATATATCTTCTTGGAGATCCTCTTTAGGGGATAAGTTTTGGTCTTTTATGAGACCATGTGCTCCAGGATATGTTAGAGTGTCTTAGGGATATTTTGGATTTGAATATAGACTATGAACAACACTTGTGTGGTGTTATTAGGGGAGGTAAATTAGGATAGTATTTATAGCGGAGGAGAGGAAGGGTTTTCCATTATTTTAATCATTAGTTTAATATTTTTTTCAATAATTTCATTATTTTTGATTATTGTGACAAAGAATAATGTATAGATAATGTGAGTTCAAAATAATGTCCATTTAAATCATCCATGACTCATTCATGATGCAGAAATGTATTTATTTAGCATTTATCGAAAATTACAAGATTTTACAATTCAACAAAAATTTAAGTACATTAGAAAAATACAAAAAATTCTCCCGAAACAATTTCTGATCAGATAATTAAAAATAGAACACCATTTTATGAAATAAATATTTTAAATATGTGAAATTTAATTTTTAATTGAAATTATAATTTACTTGAAAAATACAAATTTTAAAAATAGAGCTGCTTTTCAAACACGTTGAAAAATTAATTAAGCTATCTTAAAATTATATTATAATCATATGAAATAAAAAATATTATTTCATAATCCATATTATGAAAATAAATTTTGTTTTAAATTATTAAATTACTCATAATATTGTAATTAAATATACATTACCAACAAAAATAGCAACACCTATTTAATACTTTATTAAATATTTATATTTGTATAATGTGATATAATTATATGATATTTTCACTTATAAGAAATTTAAATTTTATTTATACATTCATTACTGAGTTCCCAATTCAATTTTCATTTTTACTATTACTAAGGGTTACATTACTATTTCAATGTTCTTTTTACTATTTCAACAGTATAAGCTCCTTAAATTTTTGAGAGACCTTTTATTTCACTCATTGTTCATTTATATGGTCTCTATGTTGTTATATATGTAATAATATATGATTATAATAACAAACGTAATCAAAATATGATAATTTTATATATAAAACATCGGGTCATTACATTATACAAATACTTTAATTTATTAAAAAATTTAAATTCTTTTATATTATGTTTTCGTCACCACCTCAATAAACAACATATTCAAATTATCTAAATTTCAATTAATGATACATAGAAATTTATATATATTTTTTAAATTATGATAAGTATATTATAATTATTTCATGAATATATAATGTATTAATATCGTTTTAATTAAAAAAATTTTCTAGTTCATAATGGTCAGTAAAAACTCCTAAATTAATTAATCAAACAATATAAACAAATATACTAAAGGTTTAAACCCTATGATTTAACATATATGGATTTTTGGGACAAATTAAATTTTTATAAAGACATAATGTTTATTTAATTTCACTTATATGGTAATCATGTCATTTTAAATTAATATAAATAATTATCCACAAGTTCTGTGACCTTCGATTCGTGGAATGAACACCCTCAGAATAATTATGTTAAACATGATATATAATTTAGATGATTTTGAATGAACATAGTATCATTATATTTTAAAAATTATTGAAAATTATTTAAATTGTTTTTTTTTGAGAATTTAATTTTATTATTCAAGAAGTTATGCTGATGTGAAGATATATTATGAATCATATTGAAACGAAAACCTTGAACAACCCCATTTTTTGTGTAATAGTTTATCCCAATATATATCAAATTATATCACTATTATTCTAATAATATTTTTATATTCAAATATATATATTTACATTGTTTAGAGAACCATTCTTTTATGGGGATATAGATGATTTAAATGATCCCATCCCAATCTCATTTGATGAGAAAAAAATAAATTGTAACTTCTACATTTATTAACCCATTTTAGGTATTGATACCAAAATTATTTTAACACCTTTGATGTATTCTAAATTTGAAATGATTATTATATAATAAACCTTTTTTTATTTTAGGATTTTTTGAAATTAATATTTTCATTCCCCACAATAATGTATCTTTACCAGATTCACCAAAACCCATAATAAATGGAACATTTCAAATTTCACATATCCACTATTTTTGACATATTAACATTATTTGGATATAATTACTCTTGATATATTATTATATTTTATACAAATAATTATAAAACATATTTTAATTTTTTCATTCAGTGAAATAATTATGATGCACAATCTTGTTATCGTATAATAAATTATTGTGGAACACACTTCCATCGAGGGAAGATATTAATTTTTATTTCATATAGATTATTTTCAATTGTGGAATGAATTATAATGAACATGTTATAATGAATAAACCCAAATAGATTTCCATTTCATTGGTAATATTTATGTTCCATTAAATGATATATATCTAATTACATAGAATTAATAATCCATTGTTGGAATATTCTCACTATGTGATGTTGTCTTGGAAGATATATGTTACTTCTAAATATTTCACAATATATTTTTTTAGAAACAAAACTATTTTTCCATAATGTTATAATTCTACTTTATATGTATTCTGATCCCATAATATTATTTTTATTCTAAATCGTTTGTTAAATTATATTATGAATTTTGACTCATATATTATGGTTGGTTTCATTCTTAGTCCCTTCTTTTGATTTATTTCTCATCCATTTTTTATTCCATATGATATTGAATAACGAATTATGAGACACATGGGGTCTTTCTATTAATTATTAAGAAGAACCAATTTAATTTTAGTTATATTTTTTCATATTATAGTACTATTCAACAAAATACGTTATGAATATTGATCATCCCGCTATATTTATTGAATAGTAATGTTAAAACCATGGTTTTAATAGTTGTAAAATATATATGTTATTATTGATGTTATCAATGATTGGATTTTTAATGTTTATATTATTTTGAAAAAGATTAATATTTTATAAACCTATATTATTATAACCTAATGTAGATATTGAAATTTAGTATGGTTTCAGCCTATATATACCAATAATAAATGACAACATAAGGTCTCAATGGTTATTACCTTAAAATTTACTTGTTATACTATATAAAGGCCATTCTGAACACCTGATAGAACACTATGAGAATATAAGATTTGAATATTATCAAAATCATTATGATCCAAAATTTAGGGCATGTATAGATTGTGAGTATATAATAAATAAAATAGAAATTACCATGCATAGCCTAGATTAAAACAATAGGAGTCACTGTTTTTCAAAATTGATTCATTTATATGTTATTCCAAAAAAATTTCTGTTTTCCCATTATTAATCTTATTAGTTTAAGTATCTGTAGAACATATTTTTACCATACATAGATAATTGTGGGAAATAGGGAGAACCATAATAATAAACACTAGGATATGAAATGTAATAATTTCATTAATGATATTATGAATATTATGGGATCAATAGTGGTGAATTTCATGGATTTATTGGCTTAACATGCTCATTTTAGGAATAATAACTGAAATCATATAGGACCCCATACTTGTTCTAAAAATAATTAATATGTGGTTTAATCCTTTTTAAGATATATTTCTCTTAGTATTAATGTATCATATAATACTTCCTAGATAGAACACTGAATTAACTTCATCAAATATATATTTTTACTAATCATATTGATTTAATAAATCCATTTCATATTATTCATTTAACTCATTCATTATGATGTCAATCAGTGGTGGATTTAAATAAATAAAATGAATTCATAAGTAAAAATTTATTAATTTTAATTGTAATGATTCAAGGAAGTATTGTTCAAATATAATTTTTGTTGTCCAATATATTTTAAATTAGACAAATAGTTGATTGGAATGACCCCAAAAGATGGATAATGTGTATGGTCATATATGAAATTCATCACTAGGATATCATGGTATTCCTTAAATAATGTTATCCTTATTGAATGTAAGATGAAAAAATTATTATAATATTTAAATTATATTCTATTAAAATATGTATTGATTCAATAATTTTTTTGTTTTTTGATGATTTTCGATTGTTCCTAAAATTTCAAATTGGATGTTTGGAACTCATAGAAGTATCATGTGGATTGTGCTAAAAATTGTAAAATAGATTTTTTAGTCAGGGAGATCGATAGATAAATATTGTAGATGAATGTAAAATAATATTATTATATGTAAAATGTGTGGTAGAAGAATCAGAGAAACCTTATCATAGGAATTTGGAGATTTTTCATGCATGGAAATTATTGTAATTATTCTACAAAATACTAAAGGTCATACAAAATCACTACTACATCGGTTGATCAAGATAAAATAATTATGATAGATATTATGGTTATTCATTAATGTATAGTGAGTAGATATTATGATAGATATTAGGCAACCTTTTGCAATGTGACCAGATTTCTTGCATCTCTCACACATGTAGAGGTTGCGCGCTGACTGATGGTTGAGCGCCCCTGGTGATTTGGGCAAGGAAGGAAGTGAGTCGCGCAGGTTTGAAGTTCAAGAAGGCAGAGTCGTGCAGGTGATTTGGAGACACTTGCGCGCCAGGTTATACTTGCACGCCTAAGACTTGCGCGCCAGATGGAGACTTGCGCGCTGGGCTTAAAAAGGAGAGCCAAATATTGTTGAAGCACGCCCGCCTTTCTGGAGCTGCACAAGAGCTAAAGATTGCCTGATAGTTTCGGTGCAAAGCGTGATTGAAGAAGAAATCTAAATGATACATGCATGATCTCATGTATACATGGTGAATTGATTCTGACGAGTGCCGAGTAAGCTGAACATCATTTATTGAACAATCACATAAGTGATTGTGATTCCGGAAAACGAAGACAAGGGGATCTAGTGCAATCAATCATTGCACTAAAGAAGAAAGATTGAACTATAAAGAGCATCAACTATGAACCCTGATGCAAGCAAAGTCTCATGCTGAACAGGAGACAAAGAACATCAATGCACATTAATTGAAGAGACCTTCACGTCTATAAACTGAGTTGGACTTCACCAATGGCAGTGAGCCAGGGGGAGTCGACGGGAGTGACCTGAGGGACACAGTGAGCTATCCCTGAACAATTGTAAAGGCAGTGAGCCTGGGACAAAGTGACTGTACCCGAACCTTTGTAATCTACAGCTAGTGAAGCATAGTGGATTTAGGTACGACCGACAACCTGTCGGCGTATGCTCCTAGGACGTAGCCCTTAGTGGTGAACCAAGTAAAAATAGATGTGTCATCTCTATGCATGCGAATGTTTAATTGCTGATCATATCCATCATACAGGTTTAAGTAGTTCCTAACAACGTGGGAACAAGATCCACAACTAAAAGAAGAAAAAGTTGCCACCCTGATTCACCCCTCCCCTCTCAGGGTGTCCCGGGGTCCTACAGGTGCAGTATTGGGAATGCATGGGATTTCATTATAAAAATACAACTCAAACTATCAGGATAGTGAGACCACTCTTCCAATCCCAATATATCATCTGATTCAATACATTTTTATAAAAGTTAATGAATAAAATATTGATTGTTATTCTCTTGAATTTGTAGTATTACCTTAGGATTATGAATATTTGGGTCCTTTTAATTAAAAAATGGATGAATTAAATCAGGAATACAATACCATTTTAAAGTACTATACTTTTATATTTTATAATGAATTGTCTTATTTTATTCCTTACAATGAGGTAGAGATTATAATTTGACATGTATATAGACCACTGATCATTTCACAGAATTTTTATTGAATGAACGACAATTAGTTTGATAAACAAAAGTTTTATTTACTGGAGAATTATTATAAATGAATTATATTCTTGATTATTGTACCATGTTGTTCTCCTATCCTATTATTAACAAGGATGTAATGATATGAATTCCACAATAATAACAATTTCTAAATCACTAAAATCATAGTAAATGACATGTATATGCTTTAATTGACTGATACCATATTTTATCAGCTATATGGAGTCCAATACATTTGTAATGTTGAAATTCAATTAGAGCATCATTAGTTAAATGTGAAAACCCAAGATATATCGAAGAATGAATTTTGGAAAAGGAATCAAAACAAGGTTCTATTAGTTATTTACTTTTGAATTAGTAAAACTTACTTTGTATCTACATAAATAATGAATATATTATTTAAATATTACACCATTTAATTTTTGGTATTATTTATAGTTGTTTTAATGATTTACTATAAAATAATATGGGCTTGTGAGGATAAATTTAATACTTCCCTAAATTCATTGGAAATGAATATGTTATATTGAATAGAGAGTTAATATTTTTTTGGATATATGGTGTATTATTCATACGATATGCTATCACAAAAGGTGGATATTTATAGTTCCCCCTATGTAATAAGTTATTGAGTAATGTCCTAGACCATTATCTATGTAGAATATCCATATTTTCTTGTATTATATGAGTAATATTGATGATTCATGAGAAACATTTAAGTATTTGAAAACCTATAGAACAATCTAATTCATAGGGGGTGATGTTTTTTGTGACCAACGAATGCGAAGAGAGGCTCATGGAATTATAAAGGATTTTTATATTTAAACATGTTCCTAAGCATCCATCTAATGGAATAATTTTTATTATATATAAAAATTATTTAAAAATTTCATGGTTTATGTGTAATGAAAAATTATCATTTAATATATTATTTGATAGGGTAATTTTATTTTCATGATTATAAATATCCAACACAGGATTTGGAGTTGGATGTAGTGTTTTTCATGTTGAAATTTTTTATTATGTATCTTTATGGGGAGTAGTGTGAAATTTATATTGATCATAAGATAATAAAATATAGATTAACAAATATTTAAATTAATATATGGTAGTTCTGATGATTAGATATGATCACATGCCTTGATTATTCAATCCATTACCTTCTAAAGATGGAAAATATCTTTCTATATTTTCTATGATGACAGGGTCCTATAAAATTTTCCATAAAAATATTTGACAAGGATGTGGACATAATATACATTCAATGGATCGATATTTGGACCATAATGGAATGAACACAATCAGTTGAGTCCCAAATGAATGATAAACCACACCTTATCAAAAAATAAATAAATAATCCTTAGTGAATGGATGTGAAAATAAATAACAAATATATGGTTATAAGAAAATGGGAATCCTCATAGTTTAAAATGTTTAAAAATGATATGTAATATTGGGTTCATAAATATTTTTACCATCAACTATTATGGTAATGGAGTAGCTAACTGATTCACAGTGTTGTCATAATCTATCCATCCAGGGAGAATTTGGAGGCATCCATATATCAAAGGGAACAATTGGTGATCGAATATAAATAAAGATGTCTTTAAATACAAAAAAAATCCTAACAAGAAAACAAATGAATTTTAATAGGATACAATACAACAGTTTGGTAAAACAATTTCCCATAACTACATGTAAGTGGTAATTCATCATCAAGTTATTTTTCATTGTACTTCTCAAGACATATAGTATTATAATTATATATAGGTTATACCACATCATTGTAAAAATATTGGTCAAAAAATTACACCTTACAATAATGTTAATCTTTATATTAAAGAAGAGTATATAAGGGGTGTAGATCAAGGGGGTCTAAAATGTATAAGTCGAAGGGAATAACCTCATAAAATGGAATTACATCTATGATGGAGAGATCCGAAAGTAAGAAAATAAATGTAGGATATTTTCATGACTATTCATGATTCCAAACAACTATCGTATGGTTCCCCTTTAGAAAACTATGATGCAATGTAGTGGATTAACCAATAAGGTCCTTACATATGTGTATGAGATAAATAACCCACATAGTCACCTTAATTTGTCTCTATATGGAGTTATGGATAGTCATATAATCAGTCTCCACATTGGATAGGTTAGTGTTGTTTCTGCAACACATATCTAAAACGTCACTCATAACACAAGTCTCTATCATTAAAGAGTCACCCATAACATAATATGCACTAAAGGATATAATGATTGAGCCATATGGATAAACAAACAACCATCTACCATTTAAAAATAAATTATATAATAGCCCATAAACATTTGGTTTGTATCAACTAGGTGGGGGTTTTCATTAGATTCATCACCCTATTGTGCCTCGCCCTATCTGCTGGAGGAATTTTCAACTATATTCTGGATTTTTCGGATAGACTATTATAAGGCACCACCTCAGACTCTAATAGTTTCACTCTATTATCCAACATATTTCTTGACCCAATGGTCCCCTTGTATTTTCCATGTTCATTTTTTCCCACAAGATCTAGTATCACAATATAAGTAAAGGAAGTATCCCATGATGTCCATGGCATTGTTCTTTGATTCCGAAAAACTAGATTCATAGAAATGACTCTACATTCCAATCATCATTCATAACAACATAGATGACACCCAACACACACCCCATGTAGTTTACCAAATCAACATAAATTATTAAATGGGAAAATTAATCTTTATCTGGGTGGTTAGAATTGTTAAACTTTGATGCTATCTGAATCACCATGCACCTAATATTTTTATTCGGGGGAATAGTTGTTTTACGAATCCTCCGGAATAGAAAATTAAACATATAATGAAACTGTTTGCATTGAATAATAATTTCCTAGGGACCATGTTTCGAAGATACTTTCACCACATTTCAGTATTCTTTTGGAGAAACACACTGGTAGTTGAAAAATTGAGAAAAAAATCATTCTACAGTTTCATTCGAATATTATTGTAAATATATTTATAATTGTGATTAGGCACTAAATTAATAAATAACATATGGAAACATAATTCCCAAAAATTATTATTGGGAGGTGAGCACCTGAGAAATATGAGAATCACACCATTGTAATTATGCCTCCAAAAGTCAATCTCCCATCATCCAACAATTCATAGTGAGTTGGTCCATATAATCAAAATATTTTCCCGAATTGTATTTCAATAGATGGAAACTCTTAAATTTTTTATCTCCTTCACATACCATACTTATTATTGATGAAGCTTCCCTAAATGATTTTTCTATCCACCACTTCCCATCACAATTTTTCTGGTATTATATGTATCATGTTAGTGAAATCTATGACATTAATTACACCTTCATCATAATTTCTGGAATGTATTCCCCAAGAGTTCAAATGAAACATCCCATTAAAGTGTGCATCCAAAATGAATTCCAACATTTGTGGCTCAATCTCCCCGATTACTAATTTGGTATCCATGAAATTCGATGACACATGCATTGGAATAGGGGATAAGAACTGATTTTCCAGAGTAATCTGGCCTCAATACTAAAGGATGTGATTATTCCAATAATTAATCCTAATAAAGATATTGTAATCCAATCACTAATAATGATTAATATCAATCTCACAAGAGATACCAGTTTTCCGTGTTATCACATGGGGAAATTACCCCACTGGATACCTTATATGTCCTCAACCAAAGAGACCCATCTCGAAGAGAAAGATGAATAAATAAATATACTAATTTTATGATACCCAACCCACTAACCACTCCACATAAAATACTCCTTGAAGAAATTATTAAGAACCCAAATACATCTCCTATTACCATTCTAAAAGGCCATGTCATACGAAAAAAGAATTTGAGAAAGGCGTGTATAAGCACCCCACCTTCAAAAAGGCCTAATATAACCATTGAGAATACTATGGTTTAAATAAACATTTACAGAATATTTTCCAAGATAAAAAGAACGGGGAAAATCTAGTCAAATTTCTTCATGACTCTAATAGTCATAAAAAATACCTAAATACTTCCAATGAAATAGATATCTAACCAAGAAGATCTAAAACATATGAAAGGAATATCCATCAACCCAACAAATAGTCCAATACAACCTAGAACATTGAAGGTGAAATTCCATTCAAGTCTATCAGATGATTTATTCATTTCATCATTAATGTCAACATTATACCTCGAATGCTTCTCATTAATATCCCAAACCATTTATTGAGAAATAAAAATGGAACCCTAGATGGGGAGACCCTTGAAAAATCAATGATGTTCTCCAAGTATCCATGTGCGAAAATGAATAGAAAAACTTTTGCTGAGATTAAATTCAATCAATTAGTTTGTGAAATTACACATGCTGCTGGGGAGAAATTTGATAAAACTTGAAATCCCTTGACTTTTAGAATGAGAATCGTGATATTTTCACCTAAAACATTAGAGATATTTCATCAATTATTTAATTATTATATAGGTTCAATAATATAACTCTTCACAAGGTCCTAATAAGACACATATAAATATCTCAAAATCCATCCACCACATGGTATATGTCTATCTTGAGAGACCAAAAAACATTCCATATTTATTCTTCTTGTAGAATCCCACTAAGAGTATTATTAATATGATCACCATCCACACTTGGGATGTTGAAAAAAAAAACATTTTCATGAATGCCTGAATATCTTTTATACCTATCTGGATTAGCCTAAAATAGAAGATACTTGAAAAAAAATTCCGAATTCATGCCTCCCACAATCATTGGATCACTAGTATATGAGCCCTCATAAAAATGGATTGTCACGACCAATCACATGGGTCCAGTGTGGTGACATCCCCCAAGCCCTCCTCCCGATGGTCAGGGGTTTGTTACTAGCACCAAAGGAATCAACCCTTCATGTGGATAGAGAAGTGTCATAAAATTTGGCATCAACCTGAAAGTGGGAGGAAGTTTTCTTGATGACGTGGTGACACTATTTGATGGGTGAATGGTTTATAGTCTAATCTGACCTCAAGAGTCTCAGGTATATCTTCTCCCAGATAGATCTAATAATAAGAAAATTAAGATGACTAGATTTCCTCCTTTAAAATGACTTAGAGGTAGTTGATGCTTTTGGGAAGGGGAATGTGGTGGATGACACGCTCTGTAGGAGGTCTAGTTTTTAGCTACTAAGTGAGGCGATGAAGTAGTTATCTATAATGTAAATATCATATGTGGATAATGGTGTGGTAACACACCTTTGGTTGATGTTTGTCACTCCTCCACTCTTATAATGAGTCAAAGATGCCCAAATTGTGGATGTTGAATGTGAGGCTTGACATGCTTAGTTATCCTCAGAATATTCTCCTGATGGATTTTTGATAGGTGGGTAGAAATACATCCTTTTCATGGAATGAAAGATAGAATCCGTGATGTTGAGGGGGAGGTTTTGATTGAGTTCAATACATTCCCTTTGGTGGTACATCCATGTGTGGTGAAAATTTACTAGGACCTCTAAAGGAATTAATGGTGACCAGGGATAAAGAAAGTGGAGCAAGAGTTCCTTTCACGATGCCTCACTTGCTAGCGAGGGAAGGCTGAGTATCAGGTTCCAGAAGGATGGGCACAACCACTTGAAGTACCGATGCGGAAATGGGATGGTATCTTGATGGAATCCATGATTAGGTTATGAAGAACATATAGGGGCCATGATTATATCTGGGTGATCACTGATCAAATCACCAAATCGGCTCACATACTACCCATCCGAGAGTAGGGATCAGTAGAGGGCTTGAGATGCCACTACATTTAGGAGATAATACGGTTACACGGGGTTCCTTCAATGATGGTCTTGAACCATGACAGTCAGTTTACATTTCTGTTGTGGTATTGGATTGATGGAGATGTTTGGGACTCAGTTTATCTTGATTACAAACTTTCCCCCTCAGACATATGGTCAGACAGAGCAGACCGTACAATGCTTGGAGAAAAATCTTTGTCCTTGTGTCCTTGATTATGGTCATATTTGGGACGACCACCTACCACTGGTTGAGTTTTCATACAATAAAATCTATCACTCCCCCATCATCATGGAACCGTTTGAATCCTTGTATGGTCGACCATGTAGATCACGTCTATCCTAGACAAACCCAAGAGAATCATCACTCAAGGTTCCATAGTTGGTAAGCGATAACATTGAAAATGTGCTGATCATCTATGAGTGGATGAGGGATGTACAGAGAAGACATAAATTGTATGTTTATAAGAGGTAGAGAACCTTGGATTTCAAGGATGGAGATAATGTTTTCCTTTAGGACTCACTGCGATGGGGTTTTTTGAGACTGGGTCAAGGTGGCAAGTTATCTTTGAGGATCATAGGACCTTTTCTAAAGCATAGTTTAGTCTTTGAGGTTTAAGTACCATCTAGTGCTTCCCCCACAAATGCAACAGGTGAACTATTTATTTCCATGTTCCATATATGAAGAGATAAATGCATTATCCATCACAAGTCATCGATAGGGGGAGCTGGACATTGTTTATGAGGTGACATTTGGGGAGTTCCCATTAGAGATATAGGATCAGCGGGGGTGTGTCATTAATGTATATTTAATTATTCTGGTGCTTTTTCGCTAGTAGAATGGGAACCTCAAGGAGAGCACATGAGGGTGGAAGCACATATTAATTACTAGTACCCCCATTTATTTTTATAGACTTGTTTTAGATTACGAGGATGTGATTCCTAAAAGGGGGAGTAATGTAATGTCCCAAAATTTCTGTGTAATATTTTTTAAATTATATGGATTTATTTCAAGACTAGACACTCTGATGGAAAATGATTCCGAGAACTAGTAAGGCCAGAATAGATTATTGAACTTTTTTATGTTCAATTAAGTAAACATGCGAGCAGGTTTTCCAAACATTAAATCAAGTGCTTAGATAAAAAATATGAGGGCACCATTGAACTCTGAATAACAGGATTTTCCTGTAATTAACTTAACTTCGAATGACGATGGTTGACCGAAAATGATAGTATTTGAACTTTTTGGAAAATAATAAAATATCTTAAAAACTTATTTCTTTTTTTCAATGATGAGTGGTGGAACACCAGCACGACAGTACAACGATAAGGCAGTAACATGACCCTGTAATGAGACTCTTTAATAGATGGAAAACAGAACCACGATTTCATTAATGAAACATCGTAACAACATGGCGACACATAATAACAGAAATTGTAGGACGTGTTTCCCTATTAGTGAGATAAAAAATTGTGGATATAAAACAAATAATTCCTAGGAAAACCTATATTTATAATCATCTCTTGTGATGAACAATGAAAGCTATAAAATCACAAGTGACGTCAACGCACCATGAAGAATGGGAGAGGAGGGTGACAAATGGAGACATATTTGAATGGAACATGAATCTTCGTGGGAGGATTACTTTAGTGATGAAAACCTTTGATTTAGAGGTTTGTTTTTTGTTTTTTGTTTCTCGGTAAATTATTCTATATGATGAATGTGGATCGACCCACGAACATGTTGATCAACATATCACTCATTCTTGTGGGAAGGTACTTCTCTTAGAGTTTTATGCTGGGATTACTTGCTTAAATTGTTATATAACATCAAATAATTATCCCATGTTTAATAAATGTATATCTTGGAGGCTAAAAGCTAACACAAATATTATCTGAGCCCCTCCTCCTTGTGTTTTTTCAACGTTCATCGTGATTGGTTTTCAAATTGTTAGAATGGTGGATTCTGTAAGGACCTAATGTTTTTAATGAAAATTTCCTTCTTAAAATTATGTCGTAAAATCACCTGAAAGCACCACATAATGAACTACTATGTGATCAGTGACCGGTAAACATAATTTTGTCACTTTTTTATTGGAAATTTTGATAATCCATCATACACGGTTGTGTTCAAGATGATTTTTGGAGTCTATTGAAATAAAATAGTTTTCAGTGAATAGTAACGTACCCTTTTGAATAGTAACCTACCTATATAAATAGAAATATGACCCTTATGAATAGTGATTCATCCAACATAAGAGTAACCTTCCCCATGAAAAATTAAATAAAATTTAGACATCTTAGAAAGTTAAAATTTGACCATATTAAACATTTTGGTATTTTTTAAGTCATAAATAATTAAATATAATTAATTAATTAATTTAATAGAAAATTAATTTTCTTACAATGACTTAATTAATTATAAAATCAATGTGTTATATTTTTTAGATTATTTTATAAGACCCTATGTAATTTTTGAAAGCACTATAAAATCAGTTTTAATTTTCAAAACAGTTTTTTAAGTAAATTATGGGTTCAATTATATATTAAATTAACTATATTTAGAAAATTATTTTGGAAAAATTTACTTCAATATTGGATTCTACATGTCAAAAAATGGTTGGGATGAATTTTTGAAATTTTTCTAAAATACATTTATTTTTTGGTGAATAGAAAAATACATTAATTTACCGTATAAATACATTATAAATAAAACCCACTATTCCTAACATCACAAGTGATGTAAGCACCCAAATAATAATATCACATGCCTTATTTACTATCAATGTTCATGGATAACTCACTATTCCTTGTATTAGAGGAAATTAATAAACTAATGAATTTTATATTATGGAAGCCCCTCTCCCCTCCACTATAAAAACCACCCTTCACACCGTTATTTACTCACACCTCTCAAGCTCCATTCCTTCTCTAGACTCTGCCCAAACATCCTCCCTATCCCATATCCCACGTTCAAGAGCTACTGGTCTTATCAAAAGACCATGCCTAGATTCCTTAAGGAGGATCTCAAGAGTAGGATTTAAGATTACATTAAAGTGAAGGAAGCATTCAGATACTAGATGAGGGAAAAATCTCGAACCCAATTTTCACTCTTTGGGTTCTCCCTCTTTCACTCCATTTTTGATTTGGTTACTCCTCAAAGATCATTTTTCCGAATTTTCTTTCCTTTTCTGGGATATACATTCTCTTCACGGGTTTTAATGTCAAACAAATTTTTTTCCAAAAGAAATCATCTTTTAAGAACACACCTTTTACTTCTCACTCAAAATGGACGGTTCTTGTAACAAGTATGCTATTCCTTCATTATTTCGCGAAACCAATGTTTACGAATGTGTTCCTATATTATGAAATAAATTCCTTTACATGGGTTAGTTATGTACATTTTTTATATGTGTTATATGTGGTAATCATGATAAATAAAATGTTAGGATGTGACGGGTGCACCCGGAATTATATAGCGCAATATGAATGATTAAATGTGACAGGTGTGCCAAGAATTATACAGAGATCCAATGCATTCAGTAAAGTGATGAACCTCATGAGTAAATGTGAATGATATGTGAACATGATTCTAGATTGGTTCACAAGTATGTGTTTTAGTTTACCACTAAGCCATGATGTTTCATTTTTATGAATTTCCACTTTTCAAGTCTTATATTTATGTTTCCTATCATGTTCATGATCTTTTTCACATGTTATTATTATTCTCACCCCTTGATATATTGTTCTTGTCTATCCTCTAACTAGGCTTCTATCTCACCCCTTTAGATTTATATCCTCTGGTGGCTACATGTACTAAAGAGAGGAAAAGTTCCAATAAGAAGAAAGGGAAGAAGAAATTAAATAAATGTTTATGCACGATGTTGTAATTTTAATATATGGTCCTCGATTGGCCAAGACACTAATCCATTGGATCCTATATGTATAATAATATTATGTTGTTTATTTTTAAAATGATATAATAGTAATGAATGAAAAAGGTAGGGTCATTATATTTTTGATGCCATCACTTAGGAGATGGAATTAGTAAGAGGCTATAGGTACAAGTAGCACGAAGAACAGACCTATGGATAAGACCCGATGGTTTGTTGATTAACCCACCAGTGGCCGCGAGTGGGGAGATATGTGTTAGAAGGAGCATCATAACCATCATAGGCTGTGGTGGTGCGACAATAGCCACAGACCTCTAGGTCTGTGGTTGCTGGTGGGTAGTCTCGGCCACCCAGCTGTGTTCCACGTGACAGGTCGCGATCAACTGACCAAAGTGGTGGAGATGGCCCTATGAATACACATTCTATGTGACTGAGACGACACATTCAGAACACCGTTAGTAACAGCATTCTACATAATACCCTACATTGATTTCCCAAGGGGGTGAAAATTTCCCCGATACAATGAGTTGCACCAACTTCATGAGAGGGGCCTGGTGTAGATGATTTGAAAAACTACGGAGGAGGGGGATTTGGATGAATCTGAGCAATGGACAAGCCACAAACATTCATGATAATTTGAAACCATGTAGGTGAGTACTATTATCATGGAGAGTAATCCATATTTTTCTATGTTCAAAACATTACATAAAAGTCAACTTCTCACCATATTTCCTTTCACGTATAACTACCATATATTTTCTGAGGATGAATGGATCACCAATATTATTTTTATTAATAAAATATATAATGTTTAACTTAATGTTCAATAAAAATATATAACATTATCTGAACCAAGATATGGTCTTTTTTAAATAATTATCACCCAAAACAGATGAGCAAGATGATTAGACAATCCATCCACCCAATGACATATGTTTAAGATACCGGATGAACATAAAAGGGTGATGGGATCAACATGTTCATCAAGACGAGTCACATAATAATTATATAATTCATTCATGTGTCCTATTAAATTCATATGTGACCCTTTATGATAATAGATATTGAAAATAGTCATTCAATTATTCTTTTGGTGAATGAATGGTTCATGTAATTGAAATAGCTAATTAAATGACAGAAAGGGTTACAAACCATTAGTAACACATCACGTAAACATAAATTCACCTAATGATTTATAATGAAATCCCTCATTTATACAAATATTTTTAGTTTGGATATAATTTATTCCTCTACATAATAATGTGGATGACGTTCATATGATTTGGGAATAATGAAATTCTATGTCTTAGGGGCATTGCCCTCTATACGTTCTTGATAGCATCAATGAAATGACCAACGATAAATCACATCGATTAAATATATATCTAAAAAAATTATGTATTCTGTTTATTGATCTAGATGATGATCATAATAGATCTCTTACATGTACTGAATTTACTGGTGGAAGATCTAAATAATTATCTCTCTTATGAGGATAAAACTGTGAAGATCATGGACTATAGATACAATGTTCTAGCCAATAACAAAACATTCCTAGTGAATGTATTAGGTTTGAAATTTAAGTACCAGATATATATATTGGAACTGATGTATAAAATTAATTAGAAATAAAAAAAACTTGTTATCACCTTAGTTTTGAATAGAAATTTAGAGATAAAAGTTTCTTAATTGCTAAAGAATATGATAAATAAGTATTTTATCATTGGTATTTCTCTTTGGATTATATATGTGAATCATATTTGTGTACTATAGTATTATATTGAGAAAATTGAAAACATAATTAAAATAAAAATATAGAATTATAATTATTTGAATATATAATTTTAGTGTAAATATTTCCACATAATTAAAAAAAATTACAATAGAAAAAATAGAAAACACGACAAGTATAATATAAAAAATTGGATATTCTCAATAAATCAAAATAATGAAACACAAAACTTACACTATGGTTATGATATCACAATTTAGTAATTAAATTAAAATTCTAATAATTAGTGTTTATATAAATATGAGGAAAAATTGAAGAAATTTATTACTGAATGAAATATGAGGTACATATTTAATGTAAGAAGCCCATATGTTCATTACAAATCTAACTATTTGTGTATTAAAATACCTATTTGAATATTAATTTATCTATTATGGATAGTTAAATGAAAGTTATAATATTATTCCCACATATTTATGTGTAAACTAATATTCAAATATGTTATAAAATGAAAATATGTCATATTTATATCATGTTACATGTAATTAAATTTTTAAAATCAAAAATAAGACCTTCTTTGCTTATAATTTCATTCGTTGTAAATTTATAATAAATATAATTATTGGAATGATTTGAATCTTTTTATAAAATGTTTTTATAAATTAATATTATGTTTTGTTTTATTTATAATATAAATTTAATATACAATAATTAATTTTCAAATGGCATAAAAAATATTCATAATATTAAATTTGGTATTAAAAAATAATTAATGAATATAATTAATATTAATTGTACCTATATTTAGAAAATCATATTTATATAAAATATTTGGCCTCTATAGTATATACATCAAAAATTTTTGAGGGATTATTATATATATATATAAATATATTTTAAATAATTTAATATTATTTGGATTGTGAAATATAAAAAATCAAAGTATTATCATTAAATGTTATATGAATGTTACATTTCATATTGGATGATATAAGAACCCATTATTTTAAAATCAAAAGAAAAATTGAAAATATATATTCATAATATTTATTTTATAGGTATCCTCAAATAATGATAATAATAAAAAGAATTTAATAATAAAAAAATCCATATCCTCCACATATAAACACCTCACCACAAAATCCTCTATACTCAAACATTCTAATACTTGGTGAGTTACAATACTATATCCAAATATCTTTTAATCTCTCCCACCACATATCAAGACGAAATCGTATCAACGAAGACCATTATTAAAAGCCAAAAGGGGTAGTCTAATAAGAGGTAGTTGTAGGAAAATGTAAATTCTCAACTAAATAAAATTAAATTGTATTCTTCTTATTCCATCCCCATGTGTTTTTAATTACAATTGGAAATTTAAACACAAATAATAAAAAATAGATATGTTATTTTTATTTTTTAATATTGATCTTAATGTCTCTAATAAATTAATTATAAAAATGAATTTTTAAATATTTTTTTGGTTTACCACCTCTCTTAAAAAACAAACATCATTGTTCAACACAACATTTAATCATGGATGTTGAAAAATATTATAGTTTAATTATATGGTTTAAAAAATTTATATCATTATTCATGATTTAATATTTTATTAATTACCTTTTACCTATATAAAAAATATTTGTATCATGGTGGTCGATAAGCCCTCATAAATAAATTAACCATATGATGATAATATTTATACAAAATGAACCATCCCTATACAAAAAATATGGATATTTGGGACCATTATAATATCAAGTAAAAAATTAATATTAATTACTATTAATTTTGATGTTTTAGTCCCATTTTATATGGATTTCAATAATTATCCACAAGTGAGCTGTCCATGGTTCCATGAAACAAACACCCTCAAAATACTAATTTTAAACCATATATCTCATTTAAATGTTTCAAATTTAAGATAATATTATTTTTTAAAATAAAATAAATTTTTAAAAGTGACCAAAATAAATAATTAGTGAATAAAATTTAAAAAATATATTTTATTATGTGGATTCATAGAATAATTATCGAACCTATGGTATGTGATCTCTCTGAACCACACCATTTTCATTCACCATACTTTTTGATTCATTACCCATCAATTACTATTTATTATTTTTTTTAAACCATTAATTTTATGTATATATATTCCTAAACTCTATTATACAGCATTAGTTATTATTTCAATAATTGGGATACAAATTTTTTAATTTTCCCATACTGAATTTAATTCATTTATAAATCTATTGTAATTGAAATTTATATGTTTGTTTCCCCATTTAATGTAATTATATATATTGTTTTTAAGAAAACCTTGATTTCAAAATATTAATATTAAATTATGAAATTAAATTATTACTAAAATTAATATTTTACATTCATAAATATAATCCTCCCCCATTTTAAGACTATTTAACCCTTTCTCAAAAACTATTATTTAAATGTACATTTATATTGTTAACATTCCACTATTTTTCACATATTTAATTTGATAGGATACCATTTTTAAAAATCAATGAATATTTTTATCCAATGTATTTCATGGAATTTTTCCCTTTTTCATTGAAAATGTTTTGATACAAAATCTTGTAATGTTTTTACACATTATAATACTACAAAATTATTCCCATGTGTAATTCTTCAGTTTATCCCATTTTTACAATTCCCATTTGGGGAACCCATGAGAAATTAAATTATATTATAATTGAAAAATATAAAAATAAAATGAATTGGGGGATATTTATATCTTATGATATGAAATTTATGGTAGTAGGGAGTAATCATAAATAATAACGGGACTCTATCTACATTATGGTTTTGCCATAGTGGTAAAGCATTTCTTTTTCTTGTTCCATGATTTTTTAACATCCATAATCATATGATTCCATGATCTTATGAATCATGGTTATTTATTTTTTTAATAGTTAAAATATTTATGAGCATTGTCTATTATGAAATACTATGAACCTAATTGACTGATATTTAATGATTTGTATCATTCTTATTCCCTTAGTGGGATTTATTGGTCACCCCTTTTAATGAATAGAAAAGGTTATCATATGTAGTATTAGGGGTTCAAATTCATATTGGAGGTTATTATTTTGAATAAAACAGTGATATTTAGTTTTATTTTAATTTTTCTTCTCAATGATCCTAGAATTAAAAATAACCCTGAACTCTTTTTGGGAAACATTAAATTAATATTTAATTTAAGAAACATGTAATAATATGTGTCATAAACCAATGCCATGATGATTACCAATCATATTAGATAAATGAGAAATCAGTGATGGTGAATACATAACTCTTACCTCTAGTAGAAACTATGATATTTAACATAATGATGGGGGGAAATAAGTACAAATATTGGAGGAGTTAAGATATAAGAGAATATGAGGAAGATATGGAGTGAAAGGTAAGATATATATAAGTATATATATCAATAAAAAAGATCTGCGAGTTATATAATAAGACCAAAATGGATATATTTAATGCAATATTGAACTAAAAATACATGGGAAACAGAAACTACCAGAAAAGAACACTCGACAGCAATTATAAATCCCAAATAGCTCCAGCAAAACCATGAGATAGTAATATACATCCATATATAAAAATGATGGGGTTAAACTATACAATAACATAAATATTGGTTGGGTGCAGATTATGGTATATTCAATATCCACCTCCAATGATTCAATCAATCAAAATAGATATAAATCATCCAAAATCATAGATAATCATAGTGAAAATTTCACATTACCTAAAGAGTTATACTATGTTTCCATCCAACACATGGATAACTCTCATTATTTAATGAATATAGAAGAGAATACAATGTAAAATCAATAATAATGGTACCGATTACCGAAATCCCATATATTTTTTGATGTTCATAAATGTTATGTGTTAAAATCAATCTATCTCTAATGTAAGCATGCCTTGAAACACATGGTCTAATTATCACAAAACAAAAATCTTGCATAACATCATCTCATCATACCATGACACATATATATATTGTAATAAATTACTTTTGGGATCTTCTATAAATCTTATGATGTTTATCAAACATTTTGTTTTGTATCTCATGACATTACTACCCATAAACAACTTTAGGTTTCTCAATACATTACAGTCTATGTACATCATTCCTATAACAATTATTTGGATACTATATTTGATGATACATGTGTGTCTACCAAATACATGATATGATATAACTCTATCTACATATATGTGGAAATTAACAATCATTTATTCCATAACATAATACTACCATGAGAGGATAATGAGGTCAGAGGGGGTAGTGATTCATCTATCCTCCCAACATGGTTTTTTGGGAAAGACCCTCAAAGTGTCCAGTAGTTATCAATATTCCTAAAAAATTTCTTGGGAATTTAATGATGTAACATAATATAAAGGGTTAAATATATCTCACAAGCACAATATGGACATAACCATTTCCATGACTCAACATTAGAAAATTTCACTCCGGCTCATTACTACCTCATTGTTTAATAAATATCCTATTAGTACACAATCATTTTAGAGAGATATATTATATTAGTTTTTTTTATTTTATAATTTTCAATATATAAAATTAATTTATTAGAAATTAATTAACCATAAAAAAAGTTCACAATAAAAATTAACATCCATAAATTTAAACTCCATGAAATTATGGAATTATTTGACAGAGTCTATGGTTTACCAAGAGTGACGTAGCATTTTTTTTTCTAGACACAAAAAAACTTCAATTAAGTCATTTATCAAAAATTATGAACATTATTATATAATATAGGCACTCTAGTAAAGTATTAATAATATACAACAAAGTCGAAGTATAAAACCAATAATATATAGACGTATTAAGCACAAGGGAATGAAATTTAGATAGAAAAAAACATAAAAGTCTATCCATTAAAAAGAATATTCATAATAAATCATCTGTAATCTATCAACAAAATGTGTGATCCCAACTTCATCTTGTTTTATCATATTTTGTTCAATAGTTGAGACCAATACATATAACCATTTGAATTATTCAATAATATGAATCTTCTTTTGGCACATAATATATACCTCTATTCCTATATCTCATCTACTATTCTAGGATTTAGAATCCCAGACTCATATCACAACACTTTGAAAAGATAAAATCCATAGATCATCCCAACATAGTTATCAAATGAATATATTAAACAGGTAAAACTAGTAAATAAAATATTTACACAATCTTTCAAATATTTACATGCATACATAGATCCCAATATAAGGCATACTTCCTTTATAAGTTAGGGGAAATATTGGATCAATGATGTAACATTATAAAACCACCCATTTTTATTACATTAGTAATTTACTAATACATTATTCATGGGCTTCAACAATGGGATACCTAATTTATTTGCTATAAAAATAGTCACACCATTCTTTAGAGAAAGAAACTTTTTTGGCCAAATTATGTAAAAAATAATTCCAAATTGACATAAATTTTAATTTGTAACATTGAAAATAATTATCATGATTTATATACTTATTAAATACACAAAAACATGTATGATCATAATAAATTAAACATGTAAATTTTATCAAATTCTATTTAGAAACAATTATAAAAAACACTGTATCTTTTTAAACATTCTTGTATGTTAATTTATTATCCAACCAATTAAAAATTACAAGCTTTAATTTCATTTCCATTTTCTAAAAAACTCAACATTCTAAACACAAAATAATTATATTATAGAAAATAATTTAATAGATACCAGAATATCTTTAATATCAAGAGGTATACCATTATCATGGAATCCGACATTAAAATGTAAAAACACTATATTTCTATAGGAATTTGGTTCAATTATTTTTAGGATAATTACTTTTATATCCATGAATATAAACTTGATAACATTTTTATTGTACAAAGAGAAATATAATAAGAAAAAAATTCCCATCCTTTGATGTCTCGTGTTCATTGAACGATAATAGTCAAGCATTGAATGTCTTGATCACATCTCCCTGAAGAAGACTTCCTCCCAATTTGGATTATACTCCAAAACCACACTATCAACAAAATAAAGACATTTATAACAAGTATAAGAATAATCTATTGCATAGATGGAAATTTTGTGAGGAATCATTTCGAAAAAAAACTAGAATATCTTGGAGAACATTCCTCATATCATTGTAGATAAAACTAGGGATGTTGGGATTTCATCACCTTTGATGGGATCCAAAAACACCAAAAGAAATTCCAATTGACACTAGGAGAGTTGTGAGAGAATAGACAGGGTTTTTAAAAAAAATAAGTCCTTTATGGTTATAATGAACATTTATAAGAGATATTTGTAGTATAAACCCATCATTTACATAGTCAAATAATCCAAAATTATGTTCATATAAGAATAATACATCCTCAAAAAGATATGATATTATGAAATTCACTTAATACGTTTTAGGTTTACTATTAAATTATTGTAGCCTATAAAAAATATGTATTAAAATACTTAAATTTGTAAGTCACACAGATAAAATATAACATAATTACATTTTAAAACACTCATTATGACATCAAATATCCCTATATCACTCTTTTAGGAATGAAAATTTTCAACATCCCAATTATGACTTCTATAGGGACCATAAAAATTTGAAAACATTAAATGTTTTTAGACAACATGAATATATACCCATTAATCAGATACATACCTTACCATTCTCATCCTTTATAAATCTAATCCAAAACTGGAGTGAGAAAATAAATAAAAAATGGTTCACGTGAATAGCTACCCAAATAGATACCTCTCAATGATATTCTAATTAATAGATCTCAACCAATTACCTCATAGGTAAAAAGATAAAGTCCATTTAAAAGAAAAAAACATATCTTAATACCTCTCCCATGGGATATAGGTATCAAACAAGAGCTATCCAACAATAATAAAAAAACATCACATAAATGATAATAGTTTCAAAAACCACAATGAGTGTCACCGAAATAGTGGATCAAAATAAAACATGATCAGGTTACTATGTTTTTATCTATGACTTACATTCCCAAGAACTATCTTTAATTGGAACATGTTTCTAGAAGAAATAAATAATTATATTGTATTCCCATGAAACACCTTCTCCAATTGGACCTGGATATACACAGGTTCATCCTAGATTGTTGTTTTGTAATTATAAATGTTCTATCTATAATTAATGATGTGAGAGTAAACATGATGGTAATAGAGGAGATGATAAATATGAAAAAATAAAATCATGTATATGGATAATACTCATGTGATGTACAATCAGATATATAATATATCCAAAGAGAGCCAACAAAAACAAGTGCCTTTTAATCAAGGGAGATTTATTACTACCATGATCAAAATATCACTTCCCATGATGAGGTGTAAAATATAGATATATATAATCTTTGAGGTTGAACAACAATTTTATCCTCACATGACAAGAATTCCATTTCTTCCAATAAATAACTGCATTCATCCTCCGTCATATTACCATAAAACAATATACAGTGTTCAAAAATATATCTGACCCAATAATTTCTTTCTCTCCATCAGCATTATGACAAAAAAATTATAGAGAGGCCATTTTTACATTGATTTCAATGGGTATATATCTATAGTTTAATAGAAAATATTATTGTATGAACAATTGACCAATGGAAGTTCCTCATCCATGAACCTACGAAATATAAGACCTGAGATCACAACATTGCATCAATATCCTAAATTTTACACTCTATTTGACCATCCAACTTTAGAAAAATTTCACTATTAAGGAGTAACTAAAATCCATAATTATTTTGGATATCTATTCACACCTTGATTATAAAAGTAGGACATCGGTCAAAGATTATCACAATAGGCACTTCACCAAGGCTCACAACATCCTCAAATTATTTCGTCTACGAAACCTCCACTAAACTGAACTTCTGTATCTCTTTGATGTGGGGTGATTTTGGTAAACTTCCCATAATCATGAATACAGTGTTGTAACCTCCACAAGCATGAGGTAAACTACTCATGGTGCCCATATATATCCTTCTACTTACTATAGGGAAATATAATGGCTAGAAAAAACTATAATAAGTATTATACTCATCCTTCTCCATCTTAATGAAACAAAATTGGGAAAAAATATATATATAACCCTATGATTCAAACCAATCCATGAAAACATTCCTCTCAAGTCATGATACATCATTTTCATGGTGAGATTTATGAAAATGGTTGAGCTATGGAACACATAGAGTACTATCTCAAGAATAGTTAAATGGAAAAAATAAATACATATAACAATACATATGGTATTTTATCTTCATAAAAACTATATATGGATTTACCAATGACATCATAGTCTCTCTATACAACCACATTATAATCCTATATATAGGACTCCTCAACTTTCCACACCAATGACTACCGAACTATGATAATAAAAATTTATCCTCCTCCTCTAACCCCGGAATCTGAATGAATATATGAGATCTCCTCTATTATTATAAGGGAAAATCTAGATCCACATATGTT
Organism: Viscum album; assembly: GCA_963277665.1. NCBI lineage: Eukaryota > Viridiplantae > Streptophyta > Magnoliopsida > Santalales > Viscaceae > Viscum > Viscum album. Next base: position 294,471,282 of record OY728137.1, on the reverse strand, counting down.
ATCATCATGTTACTTCATACTCATCACATCATACACATATGTTTCGTATCATGGTGTATATGATGTCTCAAAGTAGAAATCCTATATGAATTTCATCCACCGTCAATACCAAAATATCTAGTCATACTAAGAGATGATATATATAGAGTTATTAAGATTAGTGAATACCACATAACATACATAGATTATGTTATATAACCAAAACATAAATGATTACATGAATAATTTCATCTTGAGATAAGGGGTTGCATATTTATGCTCATTGGGATGTCAAAGTCGAAACACATAAGACATTACCATTATCTTCTTCATCCACGCACAACCCAATATAAGAAATTATGATTCCTATAAAACCTTAAAATGTTCAGTCAATGTGGGGAAACAATGGACTAGAGAAATAACAAACATTTACTCTAATTAATGGAAAACCTCATAACACTGGACTGTTTAGAAGAGAGTCTGATCATTCCTGGTCAAGGCTACCAGTGGTGTCACAACTAGAGAGAATTAATCTAAAAACATCATATAATAGATTTCATGGATGTATAATATATGCACATATTCCACTAACATGTAGTCTTCCCAAGAAACAACTATCTCAATCATCGAATTTCCCAAAACTACACTCTACCAGGAGATGACATTCCCCATAAAATGAACAACATGTGACTGGAATTCAAACATTCAAAAATATATGAACATCTTATGATGATAAAGAATTCCCAAATTAAAATGAATATTATTTTCATGATACTACTCTGGTAAAAAGTAAATGAATATTTCAGTGATAAAAATAAGAAAAACATTATTGAAGAAACACTCTAATAATTGCACTCATAAACACCATCAATATTACTAAAGTGTTTATCACCCTAAAAGAAGTCACATTGAATATGTAATGATTGATATTTTAATAGAGTGAATTATTTGGCATATCGTCAATCGTTACACCCATATATATATATTGTAACCAGATATCCATCAAAAGTAACCAAACTTCTCCCAATATATGACCAAATTACTCATCATTATATGGTTGAATATATTATTTCTTCATTGTCACTTGATTCAAGATATGATATTAAATAAAGTGAAGAAAAATAATATTATAACTATTAATGAACATAACAGTTTACTCCATAGTGACACACTATATAAGGCCCCGACCTTAAACATTACTTAATCTTGAGTTATTTCAAGAATACACATTGGGGATCTTTTCAGGTTTACAGATTTAGAGAATTAGATCACAAATCATGCATTACATTCCACATTTAAACAAGGTGGTTACATAAAAGATAGTATTCACGTTTCCCATCAAAGGAAACATATTTAAAATAAAAAAAGGATTCTTTCTTGACACTTCCTTGACACTATCACCACATCATGTATCTTTCCCATGACCTGTGAAAAAAATTACAAAAACATGGGATGAGCATAAAAAGGACAGTAAGGAATATAATAATATGGAAAGAAATCATTAGTCCATGTATACATAAGAATAATTGAAAACATACTTTACTCATAAACAAAAGCACATTAACATACCTCATGAAATCATAAGATTCATGACTACCTCATTGAAATCATAAGACATAAACGTAACTTGAGGTATTCATAACATTCTTACGTAGGGAGTAACCCTCATGGTTACGTTTGGAATACCCATAACAGTATATTCCCTAAATCTATTTGGAGAAACCATAGCATTTAACTCCTTCGCGTTACCCAATGCATTTAAGAGCTATATCGGGCTCACCAGCCCTTATTTTATCACGGAACCACCCGTCTTCATAAACAATTCCCAAGAACAATAACATAATCATGTATAAAGGGAACAAAACATTTCCACATTTCAATCACAAGATATCAATACAACACATTGATATAATAAAAACATTATCAAAACCATTTTCAATACCAAAATAAAATAAAAGTAAAACATGGTATTTATTTTTCATTTAAAAAAATGTTATGGCTTGTAGAGGAAGCAGAAACTCAAATAATGGTCACGGCGGCAGAGAAGTCGTTGTCGCCGCATACATAAGAAAAAAACATTCCCTTTTGTCATTTAGTAATACTATTCATATAAAAATATTCCTTTTGAATAAAATTACAATTTAAAGGGATTTATAAACTCTATAAGAGAATGTTGTGTATAAAACAAATTATGCCTCAATGAAAGGAGATTGAGACGAAGTCCCGTACCTCATGTCCGACTTGACTAGATCGTTCTCAAATATCCTAAATAATAAACTGGAGCTAATTTATACTTTCTTAAGATCCCTTTTAAAGATCATTATTCCTTTTATATCACTTATTTCATTTTTATGAACATTATGTAATTATTAAAGTTAATAATGGTCGTTTTGTCGATCCTTGGTACTTGAGTCAAAAATAAACTTCTTATAAATACTATTTGTTCATGTGGTAAAATAACCATTATATCCAGAATTATATTCATGAGGTAGATATCATATATATCATATATATCTAGTATATACATGTATTTATAATATTACATTTCATTTAGAGGTATGAAATGAAATGCGCCGTTCATGGAGACAGTAAGCTGTATGTACCCATGAATGCTACTTTCCTTTATATTTCATATTTAATGGAATGAAATCATAATGATATAATGGTATATTATAATTCCAGTATAATATCATATATATAATATCATTAACTCCATCCTTTATACATCCCAAATATGGCATTAACGAATCAAATCACATTGAGGGGGCGGCAGTCAGCACATCCTAAAATCAAATTGTCACATTTAACCATAATGGAAACCATAAAGGTATGCCATAAATGAAAAATACAAAAGAATAATGAAAAAATAAACATAATATATATCATATATAAATTTAGTGACATCATAATGGCCACCATGAAAGGTGTTAAAAGATGATTGAACAATCATCGTTTCGTGAGGCAGTAATTCGCCACCCACAGAAACAGTATGTTCTTTAACCATTAGATAGAGGTTTGTATAAGTGTAAATAAAATAATTATCATAAAAAAATTCTATTATATTTAAGATACTAGTGTCTTTACACAATAAAGTAATAAAAAGGTTTTAGGGGGTTGGAGAAGCAAAATAAAACAAAAGGACATAAGAGAAGACATTACCTTTAAATCAGGTAACTCCCCTTGGTTTGAACAAAAAGGGTTTCTTGAAGAGATTTCTGCCTAAGGTAAGGCTTATAGGATGAATAGAGATATGTGGAGAGATCAGATGACCAGAGTTTGGCCGATCCAATGGCTTGAGAGGTGTGGGTAAGGGGGTAGAGGTGGGTGCCTTTTTTAAGAGGGAGGTGGGGCACTCTTGGAATTTCATGAAATGTTACATTATTATAAAATGATTTTCGAATTTTAAAGATCCCAAAATGATATATTTCAAGGTTAAGGTGATAAGGGTTCGAAATACACCCATCCAATTGGTTTTTGACAAGTTTAAGTCTTAGATTTTACATTATCGTTTAATTTTACTTATGTTGTTCATTAATGAGTTAATCACTGCATCATCATGGTGTCGTAAAAAAATTTATTTATTTAATGCCTAAAAATTATAAAAAAATACAATGATGTAGGAAGTATTATTATCTTTCCAATTAATATTAATATTCTAAGATATGATTTATTTGGACAATAGTAAAAATGTTTTACATAGTTGTTACATACTTTTGTTATATTTTCCATTGTTTAAAAATAAAATGATAAAATGTCACTATCACACAAAAGTGATTTGATGGGGTCCCTAAGTTGGCACAAGGAATTACATGGTCGGCCATCACAAAAAGAGTAGCATTAGGACACATCTTGGGGTCATTTTATATTTTTATGATATTATTATATTACCCTTAACTACACGATTACAAATTAATCACGATAATTAAAGACAATTACCGTAGTTACTATTCATAATGTCCAAAAACAAAAGAGTCTTAATTATATAATTTGAAACTTATGATTCCAAATATTTAATCCATTTTACCAAATTCCAAACATTAAAATTTTAGTAATTAATTTAAAAATAATTATCATTGTCAAAACAAATATCGGGTTTTTTAAAACAATATCTATCAAAAGTTTGACACTTGTTTATGCCCAATTACAAAATGAAATTAACTACAATGACCAAAATTGGATTAAATGGAAAAAATATATTCTAATTAAAAATTAAAACCAATTAAAAGGAAAATCTATTTATATAATTAAATTATATGAAAAAGCAGTTTTTAAGTAAAAAACATTATTTTATCTCTATACATTAAAAAATGATCATTGTCAGAAAAATACCAAAAATTTATCCAAAGTATTTTTAAATGTCCCAATCCTAAAGAATATGTTTATTATGAAAAATAGATCTTATCAAATTATCAAAATTTTGATTTATAAAATGTTTTCCATCAAAAGGTGATAAAATGAACTTTAAAAAATATAAATGTATTCTATGCTTAGGATTGGATTTATTCTCACTTTAAGCCTCTAAAACACTATCTAATTCATAAATAGACATAGATATTAAAATCCATAATTCTTTAATTCATGGGATGTTACATCCATCCCCTCTTTAGAAAATTGTGTCCCCGCAATTTATTTACTTATCGAATAAGTGGGGGTATTTATCCTTCATTTCATTTTCAGATTCCCATGTTGCATCTTTAATCATTTGGTTTTTCCAAAATTCCTTTACTTGAGGAATCACCTTATTTTTCAATACTTTCTCCCTATGGTCAAGAATCTGGACCGGTTTTTCCTCATAAGATAGGTTCTCTTCTAGCTGAACTACCCCTAGACTCAGATAATGAGATGGATATGGCACGTACTTCATTAATATTGAAACATAAAAAACATTGTGCACCTAAGATAAACTCGGAGGTAAAGCCACTCTGTATGACACTGATCCAACTCTCTCCAGAATTTCATATGGTTCAATGAACCTTGGACTCAGCTTTCCTTTCTTACCAAATCGCATCACACTTTTCCATGGTGAAACTTTGAAGAAGACATGATCACCTACCTAAAAAGAGAGATCCTTCCTCCTGTTGTCCGCATAACTTTTATGCCTACTATGAGCTGTTCTCATGTGTTTCTGTAACAGTTGAACTTTTTTTGCCATCTCTTCTACCGATTCTAGTCCCATAAACTTCCTTTCACCAACTTCATCTAAAAAGCTGGAGTTTGACACCGCTTCCCATATAATGCCTCAAATGGTTCCATATGTATACTGGAATGAAAAATGTTATTATAAGAAAACTCAACCAATGAAAGATGTAGGTCCCAAATTCCCTGATAATCCATCAAACATGAATGTAGAATATCCTCCAATTTATGAATTGTTAGTTCTAAATTCCCATCTGATTGAGGATGAAAAGTTGTACAAAAATTTAATTCAGTACCCAATGACCTCTGAAGGCCTTTCCAAAAGTTAGAAGTAAGCCTGGGTTCACGATCAGATACAATGAAGTGGGGAACTCTATGTAACCTGACTATCTCTTTATTATAAAACGAGAAAGTTGGTCTAGAGAAAATGTATCTCGTATAGAAATTAACTGCGCAGATTTAGTCAAGAGATCAACAATAACTGAGATTGGATTATTACCTCGAGGTGTCTTCAACAATCCCACAACGAAGTCAATGGATATATTCCCCCATTTCCACTCTGGTACTGGTAAAGGCTGAAGCATCCCTTTTGGTAACTGCCTATAAGGTCCCAACCTTAAACCTTACTTAATCATGAGTTATTACAAGATTGCACATTGAGGATCTTTTCAGGTTTAGAGTTTTAGAGAATTAGAAAATAAAACTTTCATTACATTCTACATATAAACAAAGTGGTTACATAAAGATAGTATTCTTCATTCCCATCAATGGAAACATATTTAAAATAAAACATGTATTATTTCTTGACACTTCCTTGAAACTATCATCATATCATGTACCTTTCCCTTGACCTGTGAAAAACATTTCAAAAAAAACTTGGGATGAGCATAAAAAAGCTTAGTAAGGGATATAAAAATATGGAAAGGAAACATGGGTACATATATTCATAATAATGAGATCATACTTTACCCATAAACATAGGCATTTTAACATACCTCATCAAATCATGAATAAATCATAGAAATCATAAGACATAAAGGTAACTTGAGGCATTAATAACAGCCTTACGTAGGGAGTAACCCTCTTGGTTACGTTTGGAATACCCATCACAGTATATTCCCTAAATCTATTTGGATAAACCTTAACGTTTCACTCCTTCACGTTACCCAATGCATTGGAGAGATATATCGGGCTCACCTACCATTAGTTTATCACGGAATCTCCCGTCTTCATAATAATTCCCAAGAACCTCAACATTATTGTATCACATAAAACATGCATAAAGGAAACATAACATTTCCACCTTTCAATCACAAGATATCAATACAACACATTGATATAAAAACATAATTGAAACCATTTTCAATACCAAAATAAAAGAAAATTAAAACATGGTATTTATTTTTCTTTTAAAAAGAAGGTATGGCTTGTAGAGGAAGCCGAAACTCAAATAACGGTCACGGCGGTGGAGAAGTCGTTGTCGCCGCATACGTAAGACAAAAAAAATCCCTTTTTTCGTTTAGTAAAACGCTTCGTATAAAAAAGATTCCTTTTGAATAAACGTAAACGTCAAAGGGGTTTATACACCGTATAAAAGAAGGTTGTGTATAAAACAAAATATGCCTCAATGAATGGAGATTGAGATGAAGTCCATACCTCGGGTCCGACTTGACTCGGTCGTTCTTTAATGTCCTAAATAATAAACTTGAGTTAATTTCTACTTTCTTAAGAACCTTTTTCAAGTTCATTATTCCTTTTATATCACTTATTACCATGTCATGAACACTATGTACTTATTTAAGTTAATAATGGTCATTTTAACGATCATTGGTACTTGAGTCAAAAATAAACCCTTTATAATTACATGTTGTTCATGTATCCATTATATCCAGAATGGTATTCATGATTTAGATATCATATATGTCATATATATCCAGTACATGCATGCATTTATAATATTACATAACCATTTAGAGGTATGAAAAGAAATGCACCGTTCATGGAGGCGGTAAGCCGTACGTACGCATGAACGCTACTTTCATTTCTGTTTAGTATTTTATAGAATGGAATAATAATGATATAAAGGTATATTATAATTCCAGTATAATATCATTTATAATATCATAGTTCCATCCTTTATACGTCCCACATATGGTATTTAACGAATCAAATCACTTTGAGGGGGCGGTAGTCCGTACTTCCTTAAATGAAGATATCATGTTTACCCCTAATGGAAACCATGAAGGTATATCCAAAAAGAAAAAAACAGAAGCATAAAGAAAACATAAACATATTATATATCATATATAAATATAGTGACATCTTAATGGACACCTTTGAATGTGTTAAAAGAATGTTGAACAATCATCGTTTCGGGAGGCATAAATTCCTCATCCACGGAAACAGTATGTTCGTTAACGATTAGATGTAGGTGTGTGTAAGTGTAGCTCGAATACATATTATAACAACATCCTAGTATATTTTTTATACTGGATTTGTTACAAAAGAAAAGAATAAAAAGAGTTTAGGGTGTTGGAGAAGCAAAATAAAACAAAAGGAATCAAAAGAAGACATTACCTTAAAATCGGGTAACTCCCATTGGTTTGAGCTCAAAGGCTTCCTTGGGAAGACATCTGCCCAAAGTGAGGCTTAAAGGAGTAATAGAGGGAAGTGGAGAGACAACATGGGTAGGGTTTGGACGAGCCAAAGGCTTTGGGAGTGTGGGTAAGGAGGCAGAGGTGGGGGTCTTTTATAAGAGGAGATGAGGGGCACTCTTGGAAAGTAAAGATAAGTTACTTTATTTTAAAATGATTTTCAGATTAAAAAGTTCCCACATTGATATAATTCGATGATAAAGTTATAAGGGTTCGAAATAAACTCATCCAATTGGTTTTGGACATGTGTAGGTTTTAGATTTTACATTAACTTTCCATTTTATTTAAATCGTTAAATAGTGAGGTCATCGCTGCATCATCATGATGTCATATATAATGTAATTTATTTAATGTCGAAAAATTATATAAAAAAATAATATGATGTAGGAAATCTTTTTATCTTTCTGATGAATATTTATAGGCCAAAATAGGACTTGTATAACCCCATATAAATTTTTTTTAGTAACATAACTCATGTTTGTGTCATTTTTACTTTAACATTAAATAAAAAGTTATTTATGTCATTTCCCAACCAAAGTGGCTCCATGGGGTCCCCAAGTTGACCCATGGCTTGTCTTGGTCGGCCATGAAACATCCAATGAGGGACGGACATGTTTCAAGCTCATCTCATACTATTAAAACATTATTTTTACCTTAAACTACACTAATTACCACTAATCGCGATTAAGAACTTAATAAGTTACTATTCACCAAAAAATTATTTTAATCCTATTGAACCAAATTTTACTTCTTAATGACAACCATGTATGTCAGATTTTTGAAATTCAAAACACAATGATGGAAAAATTTCATTTAAACGGAAAAATCATTTTTTATAAGTACCACTTAGTGGTTTCACTATTCATCAAAAATTAATGTTTTTCAGAAAATTACCAAAAATTCACCCTAAGCTATATTTGATATTCCGAATTCAAAAATGAAGTCTATTTTACAAAATTCAAAAAATATAAGTCACATTAATTAATTTAATAATTATTTCCCACTGTCATGACAAATAGCCTGTTTTTATGAAACAATAAGTATCAAAAGATTGACACCAGTTTAAGTCCAATTTCATAGTGAAATTGATTACAATGACCACCATTGGATTAAATGGTAAAAATATATTATAATTCCACTTAAAAACCAATTCAAAATATAATCTAATCATATAAATAAATTAGATTAAAAATAAGTTTTGATGTAAAATGCAGTATTTTTCACTATTCATTAAAAAATGAACATTGTCTGAAAAATACCAAAAAATCACACAAAGTAAATTTTGATGTCCCAATCATAATGAATAAGTTTATTTTGACAAACATAGCTTATAAAATTGTCAAAATATATCTTTAAAAATGGGTTTCCATCAAAAGGCAGTAAAACAATCTTTTAAAAATATTAGTGTATTCCATGCTTAAGATTGGATTTATTTTCATTTTAAGCCTCTAAAACACTATCTAATTTATTAATAGACATATATAAAAATATCGATTATTCATTACTTATTTGGGATGTTACATCCTTCCCCACTTTAGAAAATTGTGTCCCCGTAATTTATTTACTTATCGAATAAATGGGGGTACTTATCCCTCATTGAATTTTCAGATTCCCATGTTGCTTCTTCCATCATGTGGTTTTTTCACAAAACCATTACCTGCTTAATCACCTTATTCTGTAACACTTGCTTCCTGTGGTCAAGAATCTGGACCGGTTGTTCCTCATAAGATAGGTTCTCTTCCAGCTGAACTACCTCTGGACTCAAAACATGAGACGGATCTGGCATATACTTTCTCAACATCGAAATGTGAAAAAAAATTGTGTACCTGAGATAAACTCAGAGGTAAAGCCACCCGGTATGAAACTGATCCAACTCTCCCCAGAATTTCATATGGTCTAATAAACATTGGACTCAGCTTTTCTTTCTTTCCAGATCTCATCACACTTTTCCAAGGAGAAACCTTGAGAAACACATGATCACCTACCTCGAAAGATAGATCCTTCCTCTGGTTATCTGCATAACTCTTCTGCCTGCTCTGAGCTGTTCTCATGTGCTTCTGAATCAGCTGAACTTTTTCTACCATCTCTTCTACCAATTCTGGTCTCATCAGCTTCCTTTCACCCACTTCATCCTAGAAATCTGGAGTTCGACACCGCTTCCCATATAATGCCTGAAATGGTGCCATCTGTATACTAGAATGAAAACTGTTATTATATGAAAATTAAACCAATGAAAGATGTTGGTCCCAACTTCCCTGATAATCCATAGTACAAGCTCGTAAAATATCCTCTATGGTCTGAATTTTTTTTTCTGACTTCCCATCTGATTGAGGATGAAAAGCTGTACTAAAATTTCATTCAGTACCCAATGACTTCTGAAAGCATTTCCAAAAGTTATAAGTGAACCTGGGATCACTATCAGATATAATGGAGAGAGAAACTCCATGTAACCTGACTATCACTTTAAGATAAAAACGGGAAAGTTGATCTAGGGAAAAAGTATCTCGTATAGGAATGAAATGAGCAGATTTAGTCAAGCGATCAACAATAACCCAGATTTCATTATTACCTCAAGATGTCTTCGGTAATCCCACAACAAAGTCCATGGATAAATTCTCCCATTTCCACTCTGGCACTGGTAAAGGCTGAAGCATCCCTTTCAGTAACTTCCACTCTGCTTTAACCTGCTGACAAGTCAAACACTTCACAGTAAAACCAGCAATATCTCTTTTCATTCCATCCCACCAGTAATACTCCCACATATCTCTATACATCTTAGTACTACCAGGATGAACTGAAAACGGAGAACTATGAGCTTCACATAACAACTCTCTCTTCAACTGTGAATCAAAAGTCACACACAATCTCTTCCCAAATCACAAAACTCAATCATTATCAATGTTGAATTCAAGAAACTTACCTTTCTGAACCAGCTCTACCTTTTTCTGCAACTCACTGTCTTGCTTATATGCTTGCATGATTCTATCTGATAGAGATGATCTAACTGATACCTGAAACAAAACAGAAGAACTTCCTGCACCCACAACTTCTATGCCAATGTTCATCAAATCCTTAACCAAAGGATCACGTTCCAAACACAACATTGCTAATGAAGCATTACTTTTTTCGACTCAAAGCATCAACCACTTTATTTGCTTTTACCGGATGGTAATGAATTGTACAATAATAATCCTTGATTAATTCTAGCCATCTCCTTTGTCTCATGTTCAATTCTTTCTGAGTGAATATATACTTTAAACTTTTGTGAACGGTATATATTTCACACTTTACTCCATACAAATGATGCCTCGAAATTTTTAAAGCAAAATCAACAGCAGCTAATTCCAAATCATCTGTAGGGTAATTTACCTCATGAGTTTTCAACTGTCGTGAAGCATAAGCAATTACCTGATCATTCTACATTAGGACGCAACCAAGTCCTTTCAATGAAGCATCACTGTATATAAAAAACTCACCATTCCTGGAAGGTAGTGCCAAAACTGGAGCATTTATCAATCTTCTTTTCAATTCCTGAAAACAATCATCACATTCTTTTGTCCAGATAAACATAACACCCTTCCGAGTTAGCTTAGTAATTGCATAGATAACCGTGAAAAATTTCTAACAAACCTTCGGTAATAGCCTGCCAAACCAAGGAAGCTACGAATCTCAGTTACATTTGGGGGTCTTGGCCAGTCTTCCACAACTTTTGTTTTTTCAGGATCAACAGTTATCCCATCTTTAGAAACAATGTGACCAAGGAAAGAAATTTGTTGCAACCAAAACTCACACTTGTTGAATTTCCCATACCATTTATTTTCTTTTAAGGTTTGCAAGATAACCCTTAAATGTCTATCATTTTCTTCTTTACTTTTAGAAAACACCAAAATATCATCAATAAAACCACCACAAACTTATCCAAGAACTCATGGAAGATTCTATTCATTAAGTCCATGAATACAGCAGGTGCATTGGTTTTCCCAAAAGGCATTACTACAAATTCATAGTGGCCATATCTTGTACGGAACGCGGTCTTCAGAACATATTCTTCCTTTACCTTCAGCTGATAGTACCCCAATCTCAAGTCAATCTTTGAAAAATACTGAGCTCCCTAGAGCTGATCAAACAAATTATTGATATGAGGAAAAGGATATTTTTTCTTAATAGTGATATTATTCAAGGCTCTATAATCAATGAAAAGTCTCATTGAACCATCTTTCTTTTTAACAAACAAGACAGGAGCACCCCATGGTGATGTTCTAGGTCGAATGAAACCTTTCTCTAATAAATCTTGCAATTGCTCCTTCAACTCTAAAAGTTCAATTTGAGACATTCGGTAAGGGGGTTTTGAAATTGGCTTAGAATCAGGAACTAAGTCAACAGTAAATTCAACTTCCCGATCTGGTATTATTCTAGGAAACTCATCAGGAAAAACATCAGGATACTCATTTACCACTGGCACATCATTAATCTGAACAGTTCCTTTATTTTCAACGATGTGTGCGAGGTAACATTCATTTCCTTATTTTACAAGTTTCTCGGCCTCTTGATAAGTTATCAATAGTAAGGGTTCATTCTTGTACACAAACTAAAAGTCTATATGAAAAGAAACTTCTTTAGCTCTGCAGTCAATCTTAGCATGGTAAATAGAGAGCCAATCCATACCCAGGATAACATCAAACTCTACTAGAGGTAGAACAATAAGGTTTGCAAGTAGGTTCATTCCACAGATAAGGATAGGAAGATTATTTTAAATTCTTTTTGCCTCATCATTCCCCCAGGTGTTTTTACCAAAAGTTCAGGAGTCATTTCTTGAGATGGTATTCCCATTTTACTAGAAAAGGTTTCAGAGATGAAAGAATGTGTAGACCCCGAATCAAAAAACACACTGGCATAATCTGAAAAAACAAACAAAGTACCTGATACAACTTCGTTTGATGGCCTGACATCTGCTGAAGCAGTTGTAAAGGATTTCACCACCCTTTTCTGCATGTAGTCTAACTGCTTCCCATCACTCAAGCTCTTTGTCGGACACTCGTTTGCATAGTGACCCATCTCATTGCACTTATAAAATTTCACTAACTGTAAATCAAATTTGCTCTTACCTTCACTTTGATCCTTTTCAGTGCAATCACGAGCCTTATGTGCCATTTTACCACATCGGTAGCACTTTCCAGAATTCAGAAGACATTCCCTAGCATGCCTTTTGCCAAATTAATCCCAAACTGGAAACTTAGTTTTCTTACCATCAGACTTTTTTGAAGAATTCTTACCTGTATCCTGCCACCTCGGTCTCTTCTTCTGTTGGTTGTTATAGAACACTTGATCATCTGAAAACTCCATTTCCACCTTCTCAGCACATCGAACAATCTTTTCATAACTTTTAAACTCACGAGAAGTTAATTCCCTTCGATATTTTGGCATTAATCCTGAGTAAAAACGATTGATTTTACTATCAAGGTCTCGGATAAAATTTGGAGAATACCTTGCCAATTGAGTGAACCTTTCTTCATAGGTAGCCACTGAGTCTTCCTCTTGCCTCAATTCCAAGAATTGCTTTTCCATCCTAAGTCGAACAGCCTTAGGAAAATACTTCTCAAGAAACATACCTTTGAATTCATCCCAGTCAAGAGCATCAATCTCATCGGCGTCCCTGATATTTTTAACCATAGACCACCACTAATCTGCCTCACCCTCCAAATGCTAAATAGCAAGACTATCCTTTTGATTGTCTGAATACCCCATGACATCAAAAATCTTCTCCAGTGATTTAATCCACCCTTCAGCTAGCACAGGGTTAGATGATCCTCTGAATGATGGGGGATGTTGTCTCATGAAATGTTCCACCACTGACATGTTCCTCTGCGGTTGATATGGCTGATCTTGTGTATGGATACCACCGCCATTTATCGCTAGAGTAAACTGCGCCATTACTGAAACAAACTATTCAGTTCCAATTCCGACCATCTAAGGATGCTGATTCGGAAGGTTATTTCCTTCTGTATGCCTTCCAAGCAATGCTTCCCTGTTTCCTCTGCGGAAAACCATTCTGAACAAACATGTCTTAGATGAAGCAACATGGTAATCATAAAATGATATATCATTTAAAAAAAATATTTTTGGATAATAATTTAATAGAATTGTAACTCATAAAGTTATCTAATCCGCCCTATGATACCAACTACAAGGCCCCAGCCTTAAACCTTACTTAATCTTGAGTTATTACAAGATTACACATTGAGGATCTTTTCGGGTTTAGAGTTTTAGAGAATTAGATCATAAAACTTGCATTACATTCCACATATAAACAAAGTGGTTACATAAAGATAGTATTCTTCATTCCCATCAATGGAAACATAAATAAAATAAAACATGGATTATTTCTTGACACTTCTTTGACACTATCATCATATCATGTACCATTTCCTTGACCTCTGAATAACATTTCAAAAAAAAAACTTGGGATGAGCATAAAAAGATCAGTAAGGGATATAAAAATATGGAAAGGAAACATGGGTACATATATACCTAAGAATGAGATCATACTTTACCCATAAACATAAGAATTTTAACACACCTCATCAAATCATGAATAAATCATAGAAATCATAAGACATAAAGGAAACTTGAGGCATTCATAACATCCTTACGTAGGGAGTAACCCTCTTGGTTACGTTTGGAATACCCATCACAGTATATTCCCTAAATCTCTTTGGAGAAACCTTAACGTTTCACTCCTTCGCGTTACCCAATGCATTGGAGAGCTATATCGGGCTCACCCGCCCATAGTTTATCACGGAACCACCCGTCTTCATAATAATGCCCAAGAACCTCAACATAATTGTATAACATAAAACATGCATAAAGGAAACATAACATTTCCACCATTCAATCACAAGATATCAATATAACACATTGATATAAAAACATTATGAAAACCATTTTCAATACCAAAATAAAAGAAAATTAAAACATGGTATTTATTTTTCTTTTAAAAATAAGGTATGGCTTGTAGAGGAAGCCGAAACTAAAATAACGGTCACGGTGGCAGAGAAGTCGTTGTCGCCGCATATGTACGACAAAAACATTACCTTTTGTCATTTAGTAAAATGATTCGTATAAAAAATATTCCTTTTGAGTAAACGTAAAAGTCAAAGGTGTTTATTAACCGTATAAAATAAGGTTGTGTATAAAACAAAATATTCCTCAATGAAAGGAGATTGAGACGAAGTCCCATACCTCGGGTCCGACTTGAATCAATCGTTCTTTAATGTCCTGAATAATAAACTTGAGTTAATTTCTACATGCTTAAGAACCATTTTCAAGTTCATTATTCCTTTTATATCACTTATTACCATGTTATGAACACTATGTAATTATTTAAGTTAATAATGGTCATTTTAACGATCATTGGTAGGTGAGTCAAAAATAAACCCTTTATAATTACAAGTTGTTCATGTATCCATTATATCCAGAAAGTTATTCATGATTTAGATATCATATATGTCATATATATTTAGTACATTCATGCATTTAAAATATTACATAATCATTTAGAGGTAAGAAATGAAATGCATCGTTCATGGAGACGGTAAGCCGTACGTACGCATGAACACTACTTTCATTTCTATTTCGTATTTTATAGAATGGAGTCATAATGATATAAAGGCATATTTTAATTCCTGTATAATATCATATATAATATCATAGTTCCATCCTTTATACGTCCCACATATGGTATTTAACGAATCAAATCACTTTGAGGGGGCGGTAGTCCGCACTTCCTTAAATGATGATATCGCGTTTACCCATAATGGATGCCATAAAGGTAAAACCAAAAAAAAAACACAGAAGCTTAAGGAAAACATAAACATATTATATTTCATATATAAATATAGTTACTTATTAATGGCCACCTTTGAAGGTGTTAAAATAATGTTGAACAATCATCGTTTCGGGAGGCATAAATTCACAATCCACGGAAACAATATGTTCGTTAACCATTAGATGTAGGTGTGTGTAAGTGTAGCTCGAATACATATTATAAAAACATCCTAGTATATTGAGTATACTGGAGTTGTTACAAAATAAAAGAATAAAAATAGTTTATGGGGTTGGAGAAGCAAAATAAAACAAAAGGACTCAAAAGAAGACATTACCTAAAAATCTGGTAACTCCCTTTGGTTTGAGCTCAAAGGCTTCCTTGGGAAGACTTCTACCCAAAGTGAGGCTTCACGGAGTAATAGAGGTAAGTGTAGAGATGAAATGGGCAGGGTTTGGCCGAGCCAAAGGCTTTGGGAGTGTGGGTAAGGAGGTAGAGGTGCGGGCCTTTTATAAGAGGAGAGGAGGGGCACTCTTGGAAAGTAAAGATAAGTTACTTTATTTTAAAATGAGTTTCAGATTCAAAAGATCCCACATTTATATAATTCGATGATAAGGTGATAAGGGTTCGAAATCCACTCATCCAATTGGTTTTGGACATGTTTAGGTTTTATATTTTACATTAACTTTCCATTTTATTTAAATCGTTAAATAATGAGGTCATCGCTGCATCATCATGATGTCATAAATAATTTAATTTATTTAATGTCTAAAAATTATAAAAGAATACTATGATGTAGGAAATCTTTTTTTATTTCTAATTAATATTTATAGTAAAAAATCTGGCTTGTATAACCCCATATAAAAATTGTTTTATTAACATAACTCATGTTTGTGTCATTTTTACTTTAACATTAAATAAAAAGTTATTTAGGTCATTTCCCAACCAAAGTGGCTCCATGGGGTCCCCAAGTTGACCCATGGCTTGTATTGGTCGGCCATGACACATACAAGGAAGGTAGGACATGTGTCAAGCTCATCTCATACTATTAAAACATTATTTTTACCTTAAACTACACTAATTACCACTAATCGCGATTAAG
Source organism: Viscum album (assembly GCA_963277665.1). NCBI lineage: Eukaryota > Viridiplantae > Streptophyta > Magnoliopsida > Santalales > Viscaceae > Viscum > Viscum album. The sequence goes on along the minus strand of OY728137.1, from coordinate 294,454,589 downwards.
AACTTAATAAGTTACTATTCACCAAAAAATTATTTTAATCCCATTGAACCACATTTTACTTCTTAATTACAACCATGTATGTCCGATTTTTGAAATTAAAAACACAATGATGGAAAAATTTCATTTAAACGGAAAAATCAGTTTTTATAAGTACCACTTAGTGGTTTCACTATTCATCAAAAATTGATGTTTTTCAGAAAATTACCAAAAATTCACCCGAAGCTATATATGATATTCCGAATTCAAAAATGGAGTCTATTTTAAAAAATTCAAAACATATAAGTCACATTAATTAATTTAATAATTAATTCCCGCTGTCATGACAAATAGCGTGTTTTTATGAAATAATAAGTATCAAAAGATTGACACCAGTTTAAGTCCAATTTCAAAGTTAAATTGATTCAAATCACCACCATTGGATTAAATGGTAAAAATATATTCTAATTACACTTCAAAACCAATTAAAAAGATAATGTAATCATATATATAAATTATATTAAAAAGCAGTTTTGATGAAAAATGCAGTATTTTTCACTATTCATTACAAAATGAACATTGTCTGAAAAATACCAAAAATTCACACAAAGTAAATTTTGATGTCCCAATCATAAAGAATAAGTTTATTTTGGCAATCATAGCTTATAAAATTGTCAAAAGATAGCTTTAAAAATGCTTTTCCATCAAAAGGCAGTAAAACAATCTTTTAAAAATATTAGTGTATTCCATGCTTAAGATTGGATTTATTTTCATTTTAAGCCTCTAAAACACTATCGAATTCATTAATAGACATATATAAAAATATCTATTTTTCATTACTTACTTGGGATGTTACACTGCCACTCTACATTAACCTATTGACAAGTCAAACGCTTCACAGTAAAATCAACAATATCTATTTTCATTCTATCCCACCAGTAATACTCCCGAAGATCTCTATGCGTCTTAGTACTGCCAGGATGAAATGAAAATGGAGAACTATGATCTTCAAATAACAACTCTCTCTTCAACTGTGAATCAAAGGGAACACACAATATCTTCCCAAATCTCAAAACACAATCATTATCAATGTTGAATTCAGGTAACATACCCTTCTGAACCAGCTCTACCTTTTATTGCAACTCATTGTCTTGCTTCTATGCTTGGTTAATTTTGACTGATAGAGAATATTTAACTGATACCTGAAACAAAAAATAATAACATCCTACACGAATAACTTATATGCCAATGTTCATCAAATACTTAACTGAAGCATCACATTTCAAATGTAACATTGTTAAATAAGCATTACATTTTCGACTCAAAGCATCAGCCACTTTATTTTCTTTTCCTGGATGGTAATGAATTGTACAATAATAATCCTAGATTAATTCTAGCCAACTACTCTGTCATATGTTCAATAATTTCTGAGTGAATATATATATTAAACTTTTGTGATTGGTATATATTTCACACTTTACTCCATAAAAATGATGCCTCCAAAATTTTAAAACGAAAACAACAGTAGCTAATTTCAAATCATGTGTAGGGTAATTTATCTCATGAGTTTTCAACTGACGTGATGCATAAGAAAATACCTGATCATTCTCCATTAGGACGCAACCATGCCCTTTTAATGAAGCATCACTGTAGATAACAAACTCACCATTCCTAGAAGGTAGTTCCAAAACTGGAGAATTCACCAATATTATTTTCATTTACTGAAAAAAATCATCACATTCTTTTATCCAGATGAAGTGAACACCCTTCCAAGTTAGCTTATTTAATGGGCTGGACAACCATGCAAAAGTTTTAACAAACTTTGGGTAATATCCTGCAAAACCAAGAAAACTACGAATCTCGGTTACATTTGTGGGTCATGGCCATTCTTCAACAACCATTGTTTTTGCAGGATCAACAATTATTCCATATTTAGAAACAATGTGACCCAGGAAAGAAATTTGTTGCCACTAAAACTCACACTTGATGAATTTCCCATACAATTTTTTATGGTTTTTAAAATTACCCTTAAATGACGTTCATGCTCCTCTTTACTTTTAGAAATCAACAAAATATCAACAATGAAAACAACAACACACTTATACAATAACTCATGGAATATTCTATTAATAAGGTCCATGAATACATCATCTGCATTGGATAACCCAAAAGGCATTACTCAAAATTCATAATGGTCATATCTTGTACGAAACGCGGTCTTCGGAACATCTGCATCCTTTAGCTTGAACTGATGGTAACCCGATATCAGGTCAATCTTTGAAAAATAATGAGTTGTCTGGAGCTGATCAAACAAATCATCGATATGAGGCAAATGATATTTGTTCATAACAGTGATGTTATTCAAGGCTCTATAATCAATGAAAAGTCTCATTTAACCATCTTTCTTTTTAACAAATAAGACAGGAGCACCCCATGGTGATGTGTAAGGTCAAATGAAAACTTTCTATAATAAATCTTTCAATATCTCCTTCGACACTAAAAGTTCAATTTTAGCCATTTGATAAGGGGGTTTTGAAATTGGATTAGCATCATGAACTAAGTCAACAGTAAATTCAACTTCCCAATCTAGTATTATTATAGGCAACTCATCAGGAAAAACATCAGGATACTCATTTACCACTGGCACATCATTAATCTGAACGATTCCTTTTTTTTCCAAAATATGTGCAAGGTAACATTCATTTCCATCTTATACTACTTTCTCAACTTCCTGATATGTTATCAAAATTAAGGGTTCATTATTGTACACAAACTGAATGTATTTCTGAAAAGAAACTTCTTTAGCTCTACAGTCAATCTTAGCGTGGTAAACAGAGATCCAATCCATAACCAAGATAACATCAAACTCTACTAGAGGTAAAACTATAAGGTTTTCAAGTAGGTTCTTTCCATGGATAAGGATAAGAAGATTCTTATAAATTCTGTTTGCCTCAACATTTCCCCTGGGTGATTTTACCACAAGTTCAGGAGTCATTTATTGAGATGGAATTCCCAATTTATAAGAAAATTTTTCAGAGATGAAAGAATGTGTAGACCCTGAATCAAAAAACACAATGGAATAATCTGAGAAATCAAACAAAGTACCTAATACCACATCATTTGATGGCCCAACATCTGCTTAAGTAGTTGAAAAGGATTTCACCACACCTTTCAGCTTGTAGTCTGACTGCTTCCGATTATTTGAGCTTTTTTCAAACACACGTTTTCATAATGACCCATCTCATTGCACTTGAAACATTTCACTAACAGTAAATCAAATTTGGTCTTACCATCACCATGATCTTTTCCATTGCAATCACGAGCCTTATGTCCCATCTTACCACATCGGTAGAAATTTCTAGAATTCAAAAGACATTCCCCGACATGCTTTTTACCACACTTATCACAAACTGAAAACTTAGTTTTCTTACCATCAGACCTTTTTGAAGGATTCTTCCCATTCTCCTTCTACCTCGGTCTCTTCTTCTGATGGTTTTTAAAGAACACTTGATCATCTGCAAACTCCATTTCCAACTTCTCAGCACATCGAAGAATCTTTTCATAACTTTTGAAATCGTGAGAAGCTAAAGCCTTTTGATATTTTGTATTTAATCTTGAGTAAGAACTATTGATTTTACTATCAAGGTCTCTGATAAAATTTGGACAATACCTTGCCAATCGAGTGAACCTTTCTTTATAATCAGCCACTGAGTCGTCCTCTTGCCTCAATTCCTGAATTGTTTTTCCATCCTAAGTCGAAAAACCTTAGGAAAATATTTCTCAAGAAAAATACCTTTGAAATCAACTTAGTCAAGAGCATCAATCTCATCAGCATTCCTGATATTTTTGACCATCGACCACCAATGATTTGCTTCACCCTCCAAACGGTAAACAAAAAGACTAAACTTTTAATTTTCTGAACACCCCATGACATCAAAAATCTTCTCCAGTGATTTAATACACCCTTCAGCTAGAACAAGGTCAGATGATCCTTTGAATGATGGGGGATGTTGCCTCATGAAATTTTCCACCACTAACATGTTTTTCTGCAGTTGATCTGGTTGATCTTGTCATGGATACCACCACCATTTATCGCTTCACTTAGCTGCACCATTACTACAATAAACTATATAGTTCCAATTCCGACCATCTTAGGATGCTAATTAAAAGGTCATTTCCTTCTGTATTCCTTCCTAGCACTACTTCCCTATTTACACTACAGAAAACCATTCTGAACAAACATGTCTTAGATGAATCAACAAGGTAATCTTCAAATGCTATATCATTTCAATTTGACAATAAAAAAATTATTTTTGGGTAATCATTTAATTGAATTCTAACTCCTAAAGTTATCTAAACCAACCTCTGATAACAACTATAAGGCCCTGGCCTTAAACCTTACTTAATCTTGAGTTATTTATAGAATACACATTGATGATCTTTTCAGGTTTAGAGTTTTAGAGAATTAGATCATAAATCATTCATTACATTCCACATTTAAACAAGGTGGTTACATAAAAGACAATATTCACTTTCCCCATCAAAGGAAACATATTTAAAACAAAACATGGATTCCTTATTTATACTTCCTCTACACTTTCATAACATCATGTACCTTTCCCTAGATCTGTGAAAAACATTTCAAAAACTTGGGATGAGCATAAAAAGCTCTATAAGGAATATAAAAATATAGAAATAAAACCTTAGTCCATGTATACATAAGAATCAATGAAAACATGCTTTACTCATAAACATAAGCACTTTAACATACATCATGAAATCATAAGATTCATGAATAACTCATAGGAATAATAAGACATTAAGGTAACTTGAGGTATTCATAACATTCATACATAGGCAGTAACCCTCATAGTTATGTTTGGAATACCCATCACAATATATTCCCTAATTATCTTTGGAGAAACCATAGTGTTTAACTCCTTCACATTACCCAATTCATTGGAGAGCTATATCTAGATCACCCTCCCATAGTTTATCATGGAACCATCCATCTACATAAACAATGCCCAAGAACCATAACATAATCATACATAAATGAAACATTACATTTCCACATTTCAATCACAAGATATTAATACAACCCATTGATATAATCAAAACATTATCAAAACCATTTTCAAAACCAAAATAAAAGAAAAGTAAAACATGGTATTTATTTTTCATTTAAAAAAATGTTACGGCTTGTAGAGGAAGCCGAAACTCAAATAATGGTCACAGCGGTGGAGAAGTCGTTGTCGCCTCATACGTAAGACAAAAACATTGCCTTTTTTCATTTATTAAAACACTTTGTATAAAAATTTTAATTTTGAATAAAATTAAAGGTCAATATGGTTTATACAACATATATAATAAAGTTGTGTATAAAACAAAATATGCCTCAATGAAAGGAGATTGAGACGAAGTGCCTTACCTCGTGTCTGACTTGACTCGATCATTCTTTAATCTCATGAATAATAAACTAGAGTTAATTTATAATTGCTTAAGATCCTTTTTCAAGTTTATTATTTCTTTTATATCACTTATTACCATGTTATTAACATTATGTAATTATTTATGTTAATAATGGACATTTTGTCGATCCTTGGTACTTGAGTCAAAAATAAACTTCTTATAATTACAAGTGGTTCATGTGGTAAAATATCAATTATATAAATAATTATATTCATGAGGTAGATATAATATATATCATATATATCTAGTATATACATGCATTTATAATACTACATAAAATTTAGAGGTAAGAAATGAAATGCACCGTTCATGGAGACGGTAAGCAGTACGTACGGATGAATGATACGTTCATTTCTATTTTGTATTTAATGGAATTAAATCATAATGATATAAAGGTATATTATAATTCGAGTATAATATCATATATAATATCATTAACTCCATCCTTTATACATCCCACATATGGAATTAACGAATCAAATCACTTTTAGTTGGAGGTAGTTTGTACTTCCTAAAATGAAATTATCACGTTTACCCATCATGGAAACCATAATGGTATTCCATAAATGAAAAATAAAGATGAATAAAGAAACAATAAACATGATATATATCATATATAAATATAGTGATATCTTAATGTACACCATGAGAGGTGTTAAAATAAGATTGAACAATCATCGTTTCGTGAGGTAGCAATTCACCACTCACAGAAACAGTATGTTCTTTAACCATTAGATGGAGGTTTGTGTATGTTTTAATAAAATAATTCTCATAAAAACATCCTAGTATGATAAATATACTGGTTTTGTTACAAAATAAAAGAATAGAAAGGGTTTAGGGGGTTGGAGAATCAAAATAGAACAAAAGGACATAAGAGAAGACATTACCATTAAATCCGGGAACTCCCATTGGTTTGAACCAAAAGGGTTTCTTGAAGAGATTTCTGCCTAAGGTAAGACATCTAGGACGAATAGAGGGATCTGAAGAGATAAAATGAGCAGAGTTTGGTCAAGCCAATGGATTGAGAGGTGTGGGTAAGGGGGTAGAGTTTGGGGCCTTTTATAAGAGGGGGGAGGGGCACTCATGGAAATTCATGAAATGTTACTTTATTATAAAATGAGTTTCTGATTTTAAAGGTCCCAAAATGATATATTTCTAGGATTAGGTGATAAGGGTTCGAAATCCACCCATACAATAGGTTTTTAACATGTTTAAGTCTTAGATTTTACATTATCTTTCCATTATATTTAAATCTTTCATTAATGAGGTAATCACTGCATCATCATGGTGTCTTAATAAATTTACTTATTTAATTCCTAAAAATTATAAATAAATAAAATGATGTATAAAATATATTTATCTTTCCAATGACTATTTATAGTCTAAGAGTTCTTTTATTTGGACAAAATTAAAAAAATTTACTTAGGTGTTACATTCTTTTGTTATATTTTTATTTTCTTTAAAAATAAAATGACAAAATGTCACTATCACACAAAAGTGATTCCATGGGTTCCCTATGTTGGAACAAGGAATCCCATGGTTGGACATGACACAACAAGTAGCATTAGAACACATGTTGGGGTCAGGTTATATTATTATGATATTATTTTATTACCCTTAACTACCTGATTACTAGTTAATCACGATAATTAAAGATAATTACCGTCATTACTATTCATAATGTCCAAAAACAAGTGTCTTAATTACATAATTTGGACCTTATGATTCCAAATACAGAATCCATTTTACAAAATTCTATACACATATGTTTTAGTAATTTATTTAAAAACAATTCTCGTTGTCAAAACAAATAGCGGGTTTTTTTTAAACAATATCTATCAAAAGTTTGACACTTTTTTATGCCCAATTCCAAAGTGAAATTATCTACAATGACCAAAATTTTATTATATGGTAAAAATATATTATAATTAAGCGTTAAATGAAATTAAAAAGATAATCTATCTATATAATTATATTAGATGAAAAAGCAGTTTTGTAGTAAAATGCAGTATTTTTCTCTATTCATTAAAAAATGAACATTATCAGAAAAATACCAAAAGTTTATCCAAAATAAATTTCAATGTCCCAATCCTAAAGAATAATTTTATTTTGACAAATATATATTATAAAATTGTCAAAATTTGAATTTAAAAAAGGTTTTTTCATCAAAAGGCGGTAAAACGATCTTTTAAAAAATATTAGAGTATTCTATGCTTAAGATTGGATTTATTCTCATTTTAAGCCTCTAAAACACTATATAATTCATAAATAGACATAGATATGAAAATCCATAATTCTTTACATACTTGAGATGTTACACACTGAGCTAAAAACTTTAATTTGAAAAAGATCATTGAGTTATACCCATGTCCCTCATAACTCAAAAGGCTTTATCCTACAAGGGGGTTTCAAAATATGACAGATTTCACAATTTAGATTTATCCCGACATGATATCTCATTGATAGGGTAAATATAAATCTTCCCTATATAATACATTTGGGTACTGTTCCACAACCATTGGAAACACAATTAGTTATTTCTCTATGTATGTTAGCATCAGATTAGTAATTAAAGAAGGAGGTAAAAAATATGCTTCTAACCCAAATGAATGTCTCTTTCACCAATGAAGAATGATTGTGTCACAACAACATCACAAAAACACTTCCTATATCATGGTGTGTTCCATGACAATAGACAATGATTAATTAAATCCAATATAAGGATACTATGAAATGTTATTATCTATAATCATTGGAAATATCTTCATGAGAAGTGTTTCCCAAGAACTGCCTTACAATAGCTATATACCTTATAAAACATAACTCTCTCTCCAACAAGTGTAGTTAATCCATATGTAAATAGAATCATATTCACATCAATTCATGATGCATTGAAGTATTAATATGATATAAAGGTTTATGTATCTCATGAATAAAAAAACATTCCACTATGTAGAAAACATGAAAAGGGTATCTCAAATGTCATCTTTCTCACTTGGCCTTGAAAATAATAGACCCTAAAGCATACCAAAACATTCTCGATGACCACTCGGTACCTATAAATGTCTTTTTTTAGGAATAAAATCTTATCACAATGGATTATGATCATAATGGGATTTTCCGATTCCCATTCAATATCCTCATATTTGATCTCTAACTAGAACACTCTACTACTACTGAATCAGATGAAACACCATCAATAGAGAAACCTTTATAAAAATACAGAATAATTATTACTACTCTGAATGGTTTGGAAACCTCACCAATTATTACCTTAGAGTTAATAATAAATAACCACATATGTTCTCTTGGAATAGGATTAAGGGACTCCACTGCTTTAGATAGTAGATAATGAGTAATGGTGGCTTTACCTGATTTGCCATATCCTATTCAACCCAAGAAATGGGAATCTCCAGACCATGGATCTACTTCATGAGGATTCATGTTTACTCTCCTCTTATGATGTTCTAGTTCTTCCTTAATCCTATCAAGGACCACTTCTCTGGAAATAACTTTTATATTAGTTTACAACATGAATGGGGTGGCTTAACACTATATCTGTAAATTCCAATACTCCTAAAAATATATCCCTAGACATAACATCATGAAAAATTTCTGATAAATATCACATATATTTAATAAAATTGATCTTAAATTATTGAAAATGGGATATATCCTATCAAACGGTATGTATCACTAGGTTATAGGATTATATTGTTGTAAAATAAAAAATCTCATCAGGGGAATGGTCTCCAAACATAACCCTTTTGAATATTGAGTCCTTGTGAGTCTTAAGTTATAATAACTACCTATACAAGGTTGACTCACTAATGGTCATCATTGATAATAACCCATAGTGATCCATTTGAGAATTGATTGATCTAAAAGCTATATCAACCTCATTAAATTGGTCATATTTGACTGAAATTTAAATGGAGCCATCATATTATTTTTGACAATGGTGTTGATACTCTATGCATGTCCTCCTCTTTGAGTCATCATCACCGACCACTACTCTATAGTGATCAACTGAAACATCATTTTGAAATTTATTTTGATGAACCTAATTATCAAAATTTCATGAAGTCATTCTATTATAAATGAAAAATAATTACATCTATTATTCATGGATTGGGGAATAAAGAAAATTAATTAATTGAGAAAATAAATTTTAGTTATGGTCTAACCTATCAAATGGTCTACCCATTTTAAAATCATTTTGAAAAGAATAATGAAAGACAATGTCCTAGGAATATACCAAAAAAATAGTAAAAAATTTATCTTGAAACTCAATATCGATAAATGGTCATACATAATTTCATTGGGGAGGAAATTTTAGTTTCTCATCAAGAATCTCATGTTCATATAATTTAATATACATAGTAAATAGTTTTTCCCTTAATATACCATGTAATATCATTTGTGAATTAATCCAAACACAATCCTATCCCTCATGCAGAACATCTGATACCACTCTTTGATGTCCCCTATACCTTAATGAGTACCACTATAGTTCTAGGAATTAGAGATGTAAAATAATGACATTCTGAGTACCTCCTCTAGTAAGATATACATTGGAAACATGCAATAAAGGAATAACAATCTTACACATTAGAGGCATGACCCTCTAAGATAAAATGATACCATGATAAATAATATAGATAACCAAATTAACTCTTAAATATATATATAAATGAAATATATAGTCAATATATGTAATGAAATATTCAACATAACCTCCCATAAGGGGAAATACTAGTACAAATAAGTTAATCAGGACATTGACCTCGATGACTAAAAAACTCAATCAATACCTCAAACTTGTAATATCACACCCTATATTAAATATACTAATATTGACCTAAAAATTTTATATATGAATTGGTTGAGAATTATATTATGGGAAGTAGGATCCTCCATAAACCCTCTTGTTTAAATTATAATGAAATCATGACGAAACACATTGATCAAAAGTGAAAAAAACACATCACCTAAAAATGTATACGATATTTCAATCAAAACCATGGGCATCTATCTCCATATAATACATAAAAGATAAAATATAATATAACATCATTATGATGAGTACGTCATTACTGCTTACCCACTGGTATGAATCTCTTCCCAAACATCTCATATCAATGGTCATCTCTCTCCAAAATATGGAATATTATAAACACATGTATTGTGAATCACAAAATGAATTTCATGAATCAAATAATATAATTTTAATAAAATTCATGTCAATGTAGTATTTGTTTTTTTCATTAGATCATAAATTGTTTGTGTCGTGTGTATCATCCATCAGGTATTTTACATCAATTATTCACAACACATACACCATGTAAACTACCTCAAACCATGAAAACTTGTACACTTTATAACTATAATAATCATTTGAATACTATATTTCATTAAGAATTGGTGTGAAATTACCATAATATTTCATAATACACTACACACGTATGTGGTAAAAATATCTTAATCACATAAAGTCTTATAATTATAATAATATGAGAAAGTTGAGGTAGATGGGGTAGTTATCCATCTATCCTTCAAATTGTTTATTAGGGAAACACCCTATAAATGTCCACTCAGTGATAGTCACCCTAATCGACTTTGGTGGGGTAGTGTTTGAAATTACAAAATATACATGCTCTAATATATATCACTACTAAACTATGGATATAAAATAGTCATATAATCAACTACATCATTCATAACATAGATTGTCAACATCCACTAGTTAGAGTACATTTCCTTGAATCAGACAAGAATTTTTTGGAGCTCCATTAAATTTATTTATTTACATTTATTATTTAAAATTAAAAAACATAATTAATTATTAGTAAATTAATCCCCAAAATTACTCCAATGTAATTATTATTTTCTATAAAATCCATTTTTATTCCCACAATGAATAATAAAGACTTTGTTCAGAGTTTCTAACAAATAACATAAAATTTTATTTCTTATTACACCAACATAGTTGGATTTGTAATTTCTTAAAATTGATTGACATCATTAAATATTCCATGTACTCTTGAAAATCCCTCCTAAACTAGAAATAATAGGATATATGAAGCTAAGAACATCTTGTTTCCTCATGCGTTGAGGTTATAAATGACAATAAAAAAAAGAAACCCATCTATTTAGCTGTTAAATTGTTTAGTCACATGAAAACAAAAATCTCCAAGGGCAACAATGGGTATGGATACATTTCAACCATTTTATAATTTTTTTTACCCTCTATAACTCATACTTTCATATCTGGAAGCATATATCCAACAGATTCATAAACATCTTCCAATACATCTAATCCACAACCACATATATTATCATCCATCCTTTGCTCAAACATCCAAGAGGCATATAAAATCACATGGAAAATATAAATTTTTTATAACATCACAATATATAATTTAATGAATAATTATATGTATGGATTATGATGACCGTAATAAATTTATTCAATTGTCACATTGAAATAATCTCTCACAGCTCCCACCAAAATTTATTTAGCCTTTATTAGTAAAGAGCTCCCTCACCCCCAATGATTATCATTAATAAACAACTAGATTTTATTCCATATTGAATTAATTGATTCATTAGTCTCATGTTCTATCTATGGGAATCCCAAATCATAACATATAATAATAAATCAAAATATTCATCCTAGAATGAAAATAGTTTCATATAACTATGAGAAGAACCATTCTCAATTTTCATAAATTTTTTATATTTTCATAAAAAATAATTAACAGGAATACTATCATTATAAATTAAATTAACACATGGATTGTTAGATTCATCTAAACATTGTTATTTCATAAATTTTAATTATAATTAAATTATTTGAATAATTGGATCAATTTAAACATTCATGTAAATTAATTCTTCATAAAAAACAATTAAAAAAGGCCGGATCTACATTCAAAAAATGTTTCAAAAAAACAAATATTTTAAATTGATAAAAATAGCATGATACAAAAATATAGTATAGATATCACACAAATAAGAAACTTATTATTACAATTTTTATTATTTTATAAAATGATGAAATATTATTTCTATCCAATTCTATATTATTCCTTTTCAATCATTATTAGCATATTTTTAACATAAATATATACAAATATATATATATATTTTTTAGATTAATTTATTTTTTTATGGATTCTATTATATACAATACACAGTTTATCTTTCATTTTATGCATCACCATGATAATCATTTTTTTCATGTAACAATTATTATTTTCGAGAATGTGTGTCACACGCAAGTCTAAGATTTATGGAACAACAATGGAATATTAATATTTGATATGATAGTGATGGCATAGAAATTAGAAATGAGTGACTGAATATGATCATCTAAATTATCAAATTATTATGAAATAATGTTTACATAATGAATTATTCTCGTACCAATTAATTATAAATGAAAATAAAATCAAGTGGAATACAAAGGACGAATGTTTATAAAAAAAATATTTTTAGGGCAAAAAAGGAATTATATTTTAATGAATTAAATTAATATTTTTTTGAAGATATTAATTATATTAATAAGTTATAAATATATTCAACATTTCTAATTAATCCAAAAAAATTTAAACGATTTATACACGTACAAAAAAAATTAAATCATGTGAAGCTATATATTTTTAAATTTTTTATAACCTTTTAATTGAATGCTTGTATTGAATTAGAATTGTGAAAATATTATAATATTTATCTAACAAATAAAAAATATTTTTTTAATTATTTAATTCATTTTTTACATTGGTTGATGATTTGAAATTTTTGCTATTATTGTTCATATTTAGTTGAATTATGAATGAAATCGAATTTTAATTAAAGACATTCTACAACAAAAAATTTTTATTTTCAAAATAAATTATTAAATATTTTTAAATATTAATTAGATAAATTTTTTATAATTTAATATAATTTATGTCATTGGAATTATATTCAAAGTTATTTTAGATTTAAAAACAAAGCATTTGTTTCATTTTTAATTTAAAAATTGCTTTATTGTCTATTTTGAGGGATTAATTTTAAATTAATTTATTATACTTATGCTATTTGAATTTGAAAAAATAGATTTAATATTTGATATATGAAATTTTTATATTATTAAAACTGGTCAATTAATTAACCAAAAATTTTATTGCATCAAATTAAATTTATTTACAATAATTATGTTCAAAATCGGTTTAAATTGTGTTTAAACATTAATCTTAAAAATACATATGGCCTATAAACATGAATAAAACATATTATATGGCCATTATTCGACCATATATGTCATTTTTATTAATTGTTTTCATTATTGTAGTTTTTTCTGTGAGGGTGACCTCTTAATAGGGTGTAGATTTTTATATTTACAAGAATGCCACCCCTCATCCACAATAAAATGGCACTCACCCTCTCTTTCAGTTCACTCCTATTATGACTATTACATGATAAAAAAATAGAATAAATAATCTCCCAACATACTTAATCTCATCATAGAGGCCAAATTTTGGGTACAAAGAAATCCATGGATGTTCCTTGGGATAAACAAAAAAGATTTACCTTAAAAGGCTTAACATTCTTCAATGATGAAATTTTTTTATTTACTTATCCACACATTAAATTAATATTATTCCATTTTACATAATAAATATATTATAATAAGTATTCTAAGATATTATTATGTTATCTTTTAGACCAAAACCTAACCACACATCCATCAAATGGGACAGTTCATGTGTACAATGAACAATCGCCTCGAGAAATTATGTCATCAATTTTATCTTTACCACCTCTTATAGTTGATAATTATGATGGAAATACAATTTTTATATGAAATATATGATATTTATAATTTATTAATACGTATTTAACTAATATATAATATCTAACTTCATGTTTTTATTTTTGTGGGAATATGATAACATAGTTTGTGGATGTTTGGGAAAGCACCTCTTCAATGAAATGTGATACGTTCACACTTTGCATAGAATGAATTAAGGATTAATTATAATGATAATATATGATATAAATGAAATTTGATTCATATTAATTTAATATTTATTAAATATTACACATAAAATATTATTTTATTTTTACCATTCAATTCACTGAATATGTGACGACATCATTCATCGACGTGTGGATTACTGCCTCCTCGAAGCGATTAGATTCTTCCTTTTTCTCACCACATCACAAAAATGATTTATATATGTATTTATAATTAAATAAAATTGTATTAATTATATAATGGTAACTATTTAATGATAACCATTACTTGCCTTCTTTCTAAAATGATCATTTTTAAAATGGGAGCATTTCTCCATCGTACATACAACCTATCCTCTCTCTAACCGTAACATTGATTCATTTTTCAAAACCATATTTCCATTATGATTTGAAAATTTTAATTTCTGTAAAATCATTGTAATTATTTCATGTTTATTATTGTAGATATTTGTATACAATTACCACATTGACCATAGTGAATCTATCATTGATTCTTTTGACACATAATTCGAATAAGGTAAACACACTCGAATTAAATTTTATTAATTATATAATTTATATAAATTGTTTTTAAGTGAAATTATTTTAATAATAAATAAGTAAAAGGTTATAAAAACATTAAATAACTAATAAAAGTTTAGTATTCATTAATATATAGGACAATAATTTCACATCTCACTAATGGTAAGGGGTTTCATCTCAATTTACATTCCATTAGGAATTATTTTTTATTAGGCGCCTAGTTACTATTATATGGTTTGTCAACTATATTAAAACATTTTATCTCATGATTTTTATATATTTAATGATATTTATTATATTTATTTTTTCTATTGTTTCATGTATCACTGATTCAAAAGTTACTCAAGTAGTAATAGATTTATTAACTCATTTCCCATTCATTGGGATAATCTTCTATGTCATTGAATATATTATGGAAACATAATGGGTGAAATTAAAAATGATTGTGTTGTAAATTATTTATTATTTTATTTTTCAGATTTAAAATTTTCATAAATAACAATTTCATGGATTTTTTACGACTCAAATGATTAAATAATTATAATGTCTTTTCAACTCACCTTTTACATTTACAAGGCAAACGCCATATTCACAACATAGTCCATTTTTGTGGTGTATCAAATTCCCTTGATGATATATTATATATTTAATTATATTATCTTCAGGGTATTTAAATTTTTTTATATGATTATTATTAATTTTTGGATTTTTTATTCAGATATTACAACAGTTATAATCGGATTTATAGTCTCACTTTTATTTTTTTAAGGATTATTCAATATTAATGGAATAATTTTTTTAGTGTATCTAATATCCATTAATGTATTTGAGGATTAATATCCATAAATCAATGGGGTTTTAAATATCCATTTTGGATATCACTTTATTTGGGTTTATGGTTTCAATGTCACTGAAACCGTAATAGACTTTTTTCAAAAAAAATATTCATTGTGTTATTTGGTATCTAACAGACCAATCCTTTTTTATGTTGTGTATATACATATAATGTGACATTTGTCTCATGAATCGACTTTTTATAATGATATTATACATTAATTTAATGCTATCCATTCATGGGTATTATAATAAATATGTTTTTAAGTTGTTATGAGTCACATTATAATGTTTAATGATTATTTACATCATGATTTTTTTATTGATATTTTATGGGAATTTAAAGTCATTAAGTACAAAATACCTTAATGTTAATTTTAATAAATTGAAGAAAATTTTGTTTTTATACCATCCTCATTCTATCGTTTATTGGATTATGACTAATTCACTATTAATTTAATGGATCTAATTTCATTTCCATGGGATGGTTATCTCCTAAAGAGACTGTTATCAAAGTAGTTCATTTTCCATGGGTTAATCATGTATCAATGATATTAAAAATAATACCAATTCTATTTTCTGGTTTGATCGGGTTATAAATGAATTAATGGTTTTTATCGATGAGTGTATGATGAAATCCAAGGTTTTATGTGTTATATAAATGATCTTTGAAATATCATGGGTGGTTATGTGATAAAAAATAATAGTCAGTTCCATTATAAACCAATTATAGGTAGTTTCAGGATAAATCAACCATGGGGTTGTCTGTAATAGCCCTCCAATTAATTTGGAATGGAATTCAACCAACTGGTTATTCAATTTATACGAGTACGATGTATGGAATCTGATCACATTGTTATACTATTTATATATCTGAAATTTATAATAGTGTACCAATATACCTTTATGTTTTTTTATGTTTTATATGTTTATAAGGATTCCAATGATCGAGATTGATATCACATGGAATTGGATTGTTTATTTTGATGAGACTTTCCCCTTATATGCTATAATATTTGATGATCCATGTTTTTATGGGTATGAGATCCTTTATTATTCGCTCATAAACATTTCAAACAACAACATGACCTTATAAAAACTTATTCTCATTAATGAAATTTAATTATTAAAATTTATATTTACCCTCACTGAGCATATGATCTCACTCTTATTATGTTTCATTCTACCTAGGATTTAATGACTGATGTTGAAACATTTATGTCAAGAAATTAATTTTAAATTATGATGTTGGCGACCCAATGAGAAATAAGAAAAGGTGGAAATAATAGTAGACAATATTCAACATTTTGAACTAGTTTTTATGAGTCCATGTTTATGTGAATTTCTTATGTAAAAGTTTTTCCAAATTATGTAAATCTATTATCCTAAAATGTGTTCCAATATGTATGTGATACATGTTTTACATTTTAGGTGTTATGGTATAGATGAAAATTTTGTTTCAAAATTATTGACATCGAATAAAATAATGTAATGTTATGGATTTGAAAACATGATACAGATGTGTGGTTTCTAGGAGCTTATAGTTGTTATCAATGGTATGTTAGGGAAAAATTTGAGAATATGTTGTTTTCATATGAGGTTATATAAAGAGTAATGGATACTTTCATTGGTCAATATGCATAATGATTGAATTGAGTTCAAAGTACTAGAAACCATATTATATTTTTATGCTTTTAGGTCATTATGTGACTATTGTTGATATTTTTTAAGGTGTGGTATTTTTAAACCTAAGGTAAAAAAGTAAGTTAAATTAGTGTGTTGTTTGTTTTCATGTGTAATGAAAAAGTAGGAAAATTCCTATTCTTAGTGATAACCTATCACATTCGCCTAGTCGGTGGGAAATGAACCCAATACCAATGGAAGATAAGGTATTCACACAATACCACTAACCTACACAGATTCATTTTTAACATGACATTTTTATATGTAAATATTATTTTATATAAACATTGTATTTTAATTTAGGAATAAATTTTTTATCGTGGAAGAATATATGATGAAACCCTACTAATAAATGCATTTTGAACTTAGTCTGGAAATTTTTGATGAATTTTAATGATACTTATTTATATAATAATTTAGTTGAATTATGGATATCCGTATTTATTTTGGAATATTAATTTAGCATTTAATGGTTTAATAATTTTTTTCATCTATCATATCATGTTCTAATTTTTTTTGGTTATTGTGTAATGATAGGTGGTTATTCATATTATGGTTATGCGATCTTTATTTGATTTTTAACGATTTATGATTTAAAAATTAATATTGATTACTCATTATTTTGAGAAAAATATTATATTTTGGTGTAAATTAATTGAAGGAATAAATTCTTCTCATGATGTATGTTTTCTTTATCCTTATATATTCATCTAAAATGTTTGATAATTATATAACTCTTGGAACAGGCTGTTGAAAAAAAAATTATCCCAGTAAACTGTATAAAAATAGTGCTTAATGAAAAAGGTCCAAGCATACAAGCCCAGTAGTAATGTACCAAAAACTGAAAGTACACGTACAACTGAAGAATAAGTAAAATAGCTATTGGGTCATCCTTTGAGGATCTTACCTGAATGGTAGGTACAGATCACCTCCTCAGCACTCCTCATTAGTCTATCTCATCCGTGTATCGACGCGTCGTATGGTCGACCTCTAAGTATCATCCAAACCTAGTACTCTCATCCTCAGCCAATGATTTCCATTGTATGCACGAAACACAATGAAGTGTGGGCATAACCCATGCAGGGGTGAGTATAACGATACTCAGTAGAGATCCTGATACCCTCTATGTCTCACAAAACCCATCAATGATAACAAAAATTATGAAATCCACAGATATCCATACTTAGGAATATGCCCATAAATATACCTAAGTTATCAAGTAACTCATCTCAATCATGAGGAAAACCCAGAGGAACTAACTCATCTCAAACCAGGATTTATTCTAGGGTAGTAGTAACAAGTAACATTCTGAACCCTCGGCTACAGGAGAACTCTACCTGTGTCGAGTACAGTGGGCCTGCCACATCACACAACGATTCTTTCCAATAACCTTGTACTTCTGAGGTACTCCTCTTGTCGAGTATCATGGGTCTACAGCATCACACAAGGGTGCTCCCCACCGTGGGTCGACCACGTCACACAAAGGTATAAACCCTGATGTCCTGCTGAGATACTCCCCTTATCGATTACTGTGGGTCTAATGCGTCACCAAGGTCCTCCCCAATGTGGTTCTTCCGCGTTACCATGGTGCTCTCCATATGGCTAGTCGAGTCACTCTTTGTCGAAACAGTCAACAGTCATCAAGTGTCAGCCAACCACTAGGTCCCTACATAATGCTCGCTAATCTCGAGGAGGATCTGTTCCACAAGCTGTTGGTTGATACTCAAGGAACCACAAAGTCCCAAGAAGTAGTATATCAAAGGTCTGTCATGTCATAGGGATCTCAACGTAACAGACAAGACATTAATCGGATGCCCCGACTCTGAGTTATTAGCCTTTTATTCCCGGGGGCCCGGTTGATTTCATGCTCGATCTAACCTGACCGTTACCCATCTCAATTCAAAACTCTGTGGAATATACTCAATGGGACTGTATCACTCCAAGATTCCCAACGTCGTTGATGGTTCATCAAATAGTAATCTGGTGCCCAAGATATGTCCAAAAGAAACTAAAAGAGGTCGTAGTGGGCCCGAGTCAAGTCCGACCCGGTCGAACGGACCCAGATCGACCTGACCAGGGCCGTTCCGGTACGGGTCGACCTGTCCCATAGTACATCCTGGTCCGTTGGTTCCATCTCGGCCCGCGAGGGCCGCTAGGGTGTGGACCGACCATGGGTCAGCGGTCCGGCTATGGGTCGTTTGGACTAGTAGGGGTTCTGTGGCGCTTCAGTTAGGAGGGCAGAGCGGCTCGGCTCGGCGGTGCGGCTCGACTCAGCGGTGGAACATCTCAGCGAACGGCGGCGTGGCTCTGCTCGGATGGCAACGCGGCTCGGCGGACGGCGGTGCAATTGGGCTCGGATGGTGGTGTGGCTCGGCAGACGGTGTCTTGGCTTGGCTCAGACGGCAGCATGGCTTGGCTCGGATGGTAGGTCAGTCGAGGTGGTACGGTGAGGTCGTGAGTCGGCCGGGGCGGCGTAGCGAGTCCGTGGGTGGCGGCATCGTTACCTCCGTCATCTTCATTGCCTTCCTCCATTTCGAATAGTAGACCAATTAAGAATGGCAGAGGGGTTGTGCCATGTTTGTTTGTCATTCACCCCTTACTTTTAATGTGATAGTAAGTTGTTCATAAAGAACGAAGCATGAACGTGAAACCATAAACTTCAGCAATGTTGGTTCCCATCCCACACAAGAACATAAGGGAGTAAACGGAAGGGATAAACATTTAAGAATAAACCCCTTCACCGTTCGCATTATGTTAGTGATGAAACAAGGTTATACGGTCTTCAATTCTCTGTAGATGAGGATGACCAATGTCCGACAAAGTCTTGAGAAAGATGGTTGAAGGAGGTCAGCATTCTTCGTTGGTGGAGTGTTCTTCATTGGATATTTTTCTCCCAAGTTCTCCCAATCCACCTTTGATATTACTTTTCCATCAAATGAGTATCCAAACAAATAAAATATGTTTCTTTATTTAAAAAGAAGGAAATCAGTTGGCTTAATTAATAGGAAACAAATAATGATTTGTGTTGGCATAAAATTTAAAAAAGAGGATACCACAGGTTGGCACAATTAATTAAGGAGGGTTGGCACAATTAAATGTAGGAGGAGTTGAAGAGGCCCTACCAAATTTATTGTTGGAGTTGAGAGGTTTAGGTCTCAGGTGGTCCCCACCGCCATAACCTCTCATGGGAGGTTAGGTTCATGTTGTCCCCACCACCATAACCTTTCATGGGAGGTTAAGGTCTGGTGGTCCCCCCAACTCAACTTCCACTTGATGGTTTTAACAAAAATAAAATAAAATAAAACATGTGTTTATTTTATTTTATTATTTCCATGAAATAGACAAAAATTATCATTCACCCTCAACCAACTGTTGTCGAGGTGAAAGTATCCTTAAGTGAATAATGATGATGTGAGTTCAACATTGCCGTCGTATTTTAATTCCGAGCGCCAGATCAAATGTTAGGAAACCCCATCAAACATTTACTAGACGTACCATAAAAAATCGTTCATAAATTCATTATGGGCACTTTGGGCATTGGAATCATGTTCCGTAAATTTATGTGGACTCGTAAAATTTAAATTAGTTAAAAAAATATTACATGTAAATTCTAGGGGTTTACATTCTCCCCACTTCAGGCTTTACATCCCCATAGGACACAACTCAATCTAAGGGAACAAGTGGGGGTACTGAGCATGAATTTGAGCCTCCAGCTCCTATGTGATCTAATGGCGGTTCCTATGCTGCTAGTGAATGTTCTCCATAGGTATCGACCATCCATGATGGACTGCTCATGTCGATCCTCAATCTCTAATGGAACCTCTGTAAAAGTCTCCCCATTGTCGCTTTCCAACTTACCATGGTCGATGATGTGAGAATGGTCATGTATGTATCTCCTTATCTAGGATACGTGAAAGACGTCATGCACTCGGTGCAACTAAGGTAGAAGAGCTAAGCGGTAATCCAACTTGACAACTATGTAGAGGACCTAAAACATTCCAATGAATCTCAGAGATAAATTGATACCTCGGCTAAATCTATGTCATCCTCATCGAGGTGAGACCCGTAGAATGACGTGGTCACTATCCTCAAACTCTAGAGGTCTCCGTCTCTTGTCATCATACGACTTATTATTGCTATTAAAAGTCTACATCCCCTCATAGATGATCTTCACCTTCTCTGTGGTATCCCGAACCATCTCTGGTCCAACGAGTGTTGACTCCCCTGAGTCAGTCCAGCACAATGGTGATCTGACAGGTCACCCGTACAATGCCTCAAAAGGTGAAATCCCTATAGTGGAGTGATGGTTGTTGTTGTATGAAAACTCCGCCAAAGGTAAGTGATCCTACCAGGTGTGACCAATGTCGAGAACAGAATCACACAACATTTCTTTGAGGGTATGAATGGTCCGTTATGTCTTACCATCCATCTGAGGATGGAAGGCGGTGCTCAAATGAAGATGCGTCCTGAAATCCTCCTGTAACCCCTTCCATAACCGGGAAGTAAAATATGCTTCAAGATCAGAAACAATCGTCCAAGGTACTCCGTGTAGCCGCACAATCTTCTGAACATAGAGGCATCCCAAGTTCTCTATTGAACCCTGCTCTCTGATCGGTAAGAAGATGGCCGACATTGTGAGTAGGTTGACGATCACCAAATAGTGTCATGACCTATGGATGTACGTGGATGTCCTGTCACGAAGTCCATGGATATCCCATACCATATTCACTCTAGTACCTCTAATGGATGAACCAATCATGATAGCACCTAATGCTCCTCCTTCACATGCTGATAAGTGAGGCACCGTGAGACAAATTCTACAACTTCTTTCTTCATTCTCTGCCACCATTGATGTCATCAGAGATACTGGTACATCCTCTCCACTCCTGGATGTTCCGTTATAGGGTATTTGTGGAACTCCATCAACTATTCCTCCTGAAGTGACATTGGTACCATAGTATTTCCTCTGAAATGATGAAGTGCTCCCCACCTTTAGAAAATCCATCAGGTTCCTGACCTATGAATATTTGAGAAAATTGAGTCTCACAGTCAGCGTCCCCACGCTGCGCCTCCCTGACTCACTGAAGAAGTGTGGGAGTGAATTGAAGAGACTGATGGAAAATATCTCCATCTCTATCCACAAAGGATATCTGTAGCTCGGCCAGCTGGTCAGTCACCTCGCCTAGCAACTGTATACCAGTTCTCTTGCTGAGTGAATCTGTGATAATGTTACCCTTCCAAAGAGTATAAATTATCTCGATGTTATAGTCCTGGAGGAACTCAATCCATCATCATTGTCTCAGGTTCAGGTCCATATGAGGGAAGATATAACTGTGACTTTAGTGATCTGAATACACTGTAAAATTCTCTCCAATCAGATATTGTCACCACATATTCAAGGAAAATACCACAATGGGTAACTCTAGGTCATGGGTAGTGTAGTTCTACTCATGTTGTCTCAACTACTGAGAACCATAAGAGATCATTACTTGCGAATGCATCAGTACACATCTGAGTCCGGTCCATGATGTTTTACATTAGACTACATACCCTACGCCCTCCTCTGGAATCCTCAAGATGGGGGCACTAATCAGCCTCTGTCGAAGCTCTTGAAAACTCCGCTGGCATTTCTCTGACCAAATTAAGGGTTTCCCCTTTTTTATCAATGATGATAGTGGTGAGGAATGTCTAGAGAAGTCTGGCACAAACTTCCTGTAATATCCAGCCCAGCCCAGGAATGTTCGTACCTCCATCACACTCCTAGGTGGATCCCAAGGAAGTACTACCTCAATCTCCACTGGATCCACTACAACTCCAGCCTCCGATATGACATGTCCTAGGAAGTGAACCTCTCGGATCTAGAACTGGCACATCAAGAGTTTACCATAAAGCTGGTGCTCTCGAAGTGTGTCATGTACTACCAGCAAAGGATAGACATTATCATCCTTAGTAGTCGAGTATATCATAATTTCATTGATAAAGACTACGACAAAGAAATCTAGGTATGGCTAAATGACCCTATTCATGAGCCCCATGAACACTACTAGAGTGTTGTTTACAACGAATGGAATAACCATGATCTCATAATCGATGAATCGACATCTGAACGTCTTCTTCTGCACATCCTCATCTCAAACTCTGAGCTGGTGATAGCCTGATCTGAGGTCTATCTTCGAGAACCACCGTTCTCCCTTCAGCTGATCAAAGATGTCATCAATCCTTGGGAGTGTGTGGTATTTCTTCAAGGTCACCTGGTTCAGGAACCGGTAGCTGACACAAATCCTCAAGCTCCCATCCGCCTTCTTGGTGAATAGTATCGGGGCTACCAAAGGTGAAACATTGGGATAGATGAACCCCTTCCCCTACATGTTATCTCTCTCCACCTGTAGCTTGCGAAGCTCCGCAAGAGCCATTCGATACGCTGGTGTAGATATCAGTGTTGTCCTGAGGTATAATTCAATGTAAAAGTTCTCCTCTCTATGAGGAGGTAGACACGAGACATCATCAAGGAAAACATTTGTGTAATGTTCCACCACTACAGGATAGCTCGGACTCTCCATATCAACTGCTTTGAGGGTAAGGCTATCCAACTAGTTACTAATCAGCTTCACCCTCTTTCGGGTAAGTCTATCCTGCGCTACATAGGCTCCCTTCCCGCCGGTGAAGGAAAACCTGGTCCCATCCGTGCAGACACAATGCACTCTGTGCCTAATACAACCAATCAGAGCATGGAGTTTAGATAACCAGTCCATAACCAAGATGAAATCATAAGGACTCGACACCGGTACTAGTGTATCCCAGCTGAAGCTCTGGCCTCCTAGTGTAAGCTCGCACTACCAGAACCAGTGTGTAATGGTCGGATCAGCTTCTATAGGAGTCTCTAGCATTATGGATCGAGCCAAAGGCTCCTTCAGAATCTCTAATCTCCAAATGATGGTGTTGGCAATAAAACAATGACTGGAAGTTATGTCTATAAGTACTGCAACTAAGGTGGAGTAGCCATAGATCATACCTCGTATCATTTCTAGGGCACCATGATCATAAGACTGAGCTTCTTGTAGCTGATCTCTCCCATTTCCACCGACTCCATGCAGTCTGGGTGGACCTCCCGGTGGTGGTGGAGGTAACATCTCTAATCGTCGCCCACCTCCAGCAGCATGACTATCTTCTCTGCCACGTCTACCTGCTCCCTATGGACCTCCTCAGTCGAACCTTTGTCTCTGCCTGGAAAGTCATTTGACTGTCTACTGATCATCCATACAGTGGGTCAGAAAGTCATGAGACATGTGACCCTTCCCGCTGCATTCATAACACTGCCCTCTCTGGAAAAGACTATCTCTACTTCAGGTGCCCCGCACAACTAATCCTGATTCATACAGTCATCCACTTATAGGCCTGGTCCTCTTGGACCTCTGTGACGTCTGTCTACTTCCAGTTATAGAAGACTCCGCTACGTGACAACTGGTAGTTGGTTTCACTGTAGGTGACTACTCAGCAAGGAAACTCTCCTCTTAGAGGGCTCTCTTTAACACCCCTTCCAATGTCGGGAAGCTGAGTTTGATCATCGAAGCTCTAGTCTCCCACATGAGCCCCTTCTCAAAGGTCTGGGCCGTGTAGAATGGGTGACACACCATATCTGTGGTGTGGAAGAGAGGTCATTGAACCTCGCTGAGTTTTGAGTCACAATCATGATACCCTGCTAGAGATAAAGAACCTCTTATATTCGCACTGTGTGAAGAGTCACTAGGAAATACACTGCCCGAAATAGGATCTCGAAGTCTGCCCAGAGTAGCGTCACCTGATCGTGAACCTAGAGCATCAAGCTCCACCATCTACTTGCTGCTTCCTATAGAAGGCTGGAGGAAAGGATCAACATGAAATCAGCTGGTGTCCCTACAAGTCGGATGACACTCCCAACAACCTCTATCCAATCCTTAGTGGCATGTTGGTCCATCTCTCCCAAGAACCTAGGTGGCATCTGGAACTAGAACTCATGCAACTCATTCTAGTAGTGTGCACCATCAGATGTTGGGGCTGGGGGAATCGGTGGCCCAATGGGGAGTGGTACTGCAGGTGCCTCCACTAGTTCTTCCACCATAAAAGGGCCATGCACCGAGGCCTCATCACTCGGTGAGCTATATGTGCATACAACTCTTAGATCTCTAACTTGCTGTCTGCGACGAGGAATCCTAGAAAAACAAGTGCGCTACGATCAAATTTTATACCTAGTGAGCTGACCAGGTGAGCTGACTCGATGATTACACAAAGAAGACTCTTGAAAACACACACACAATCAGTGTTTTAGTGAACTGATTCATATATCAGAAGTCAGGTTCCTAGCGTATGGATATATCATTGCACCAACACTGGACTCCCTGAACTGAAAATCACACTCATTACACTTAACACTCTTGCTTCATAGAAAATAAAGATCAGAGTCCTATGTCCTGTGGTAGAACTGACTCCTCATATACCAATTTTTCATGACACATCCCCCGGCGCACGTGCTGGGACTACCCCAAGCCCACCTTCAATATGCCAGGGGCTGGCGATTAGCACCAAAGATGTAATTCCCTAAAAATAGGAAGGCATTTCCATTATTAAATGTAAACACACACACATGAAATCACACCTAGGGTTACGAAACACCAACTAAATAGTATTAAAAAAGAGAGCTATAATAAAAAGTGTCCGAAATAGAGGCCCAATAGTAAAGTACAAGAAACTGAAAGTTCAAGTACAACTGAAGAAAAAGGAACATAGATATTAGGTCATCCATCGAGGTTCCTACTTGAACGGTAGGTAAATATCACCTCCTCAGCACTCCTCGTCCATATGTCTCCTACGTGTACCGACACGTCATATGGGCCGCCTCTATGTACTGTCCAAACCTGGTACACTCGTCCTCAGTCAGCGATGTCCGTCGTCTGCACCAAACACAACGAAGTGCAGGCATAGCCCATGAAGGGGTGAGTTTAACTATACTCAGTAGGGACCCTGAGACCCTCTAGGTCTCAAACAATCCATAAAGGATAACATAAATTATAAAATCCACAGATAAACATATATAAGTATATTCCCATTAATTTACCTAAGTTATCAAGTAATCCATCTCAATCATGAGGAAATCACATAGAAACTGACTCGGCTCATACCAAGATTTATTTTAGGTTAGTAATAACAAGTAACATTCTAAAAAATCAGCTTCTAGAGAACTCCTCCTCAATCTAGTATAGTGGGCTTGCCACATCACACAGAGGTGCTTCCCACTAACCTTGGACTACTGAGGTACTCCACCTGTCGTGTACCGTTGGTCTTCTACATCACACATAGGCGCTCCCTACCGTGGGTCTACCACGTTACACAAGGGCGCTCCCCCTCATGGTCTAATGAGGTACTCTTTTCAAGTACCGTGGGTCTACCGCATCACCAAGGAGCCCCTCACTTTGGGTCTTCCACGTCCCCAAGGCTCTCCCCACTGGTCCAGTTGAGTAATTCCAAGTCGATAGGGCTAGTAGTCTTCAAGTCTCATCCAACTGCTGGGTCCATGCACAATGCTTGCTTGTCTCCGAGAGGATCTACTCCATAAGCTACTAGTCGATAATTCAATGGCCATGGAGTCCCAAGATGAAGTATATAATTGTTCGACGTCATCATAAGTATCTTAACATAACAGAAGGAGCGTCAATCAGACGTTCGGTCTGTGATTTATTAGCCTTTTAGTCCCGGGGGTCCGATTAGATTTGTGATCGATCCAAAATGATAGTTCCCCATCTCAATCCAAAACTATGTGTAATGTACTTGAAGTTACCGTCTCACTCCATGATTCCCAATTCCACTGACAGTACGTGAAACAGACGCCTTGTGCCAATGATATGGCCAAAAGATAGTATTAGTGGTTGTAGTGGGCCCGAGTGTGGTTTGACCCGGTCGAACCGACACAGCCAGACCCGGCCTAGGCCGTTCTAGCATGGGTTGACCCGGCCCGTATTGCGGCCTAGACCATGGGGTCTAGCCTGACTCGCGAGGGCCACTAGTTTGGTGGACCGACCGTGACGGCGCGGACCGGCCGTGAGGGCGCAGACCGGCCGCCAGGGCGCGGACCGGCCGCTAGGGCACAGACCCCCCATGAGGGCACAGAGCGGCCGAGAGGGAACATACCGACAATGATGGCACAGAATGATCATGGTTCGACGGTCCGCCCTTAGGTCATTGGGACCAGCCGCGGTTTGGTGGCGGTTCTTTCAGGATGGAGGAGAAACTCGGCACAGCAGCGCGGCTTGGCTCCGTAGTGGCGCAGCTCGGCGGATGGAAATGTGGCTCAGATCAGACGGAGGAAAAGCTCGTCGGATGGCGGCGCAGCTCATCTCGGACAACGGTGCAGCTCGGTAGATGGCGGTGTGGCTCGACGGATGGCGGCCTTGCTCGGCCTGGACGACGGGTCGTCCAGGGCAGCGCGGCGAGGCCGCTGGTCGGTTGAGGCGGTGCGACGAGGTCGTGGGTGGTGGCTGCATTACCTCCGCCGTCTTCTTCTCCTTCCTCCATTTCGAAGAATACACCAAAGAAGAATGGTGGAGGGGTCAGGCCATGTTTTTTTGGCCCACACCCTCTATATTTAAAATGGTAGAAATGGGTTCACAAAGAACGAAGCATGAATGTGAAACCCTAAACTTCCAAAATGTTTGTTCCCATCCTGCATAGGAAAAGAAGGGAGTACATGGAAAGTGATAAACATTTAGGAATAATCCCAAACCTTTTTATCTTGATGTCGTTAGCACAAAAAGGTAGTACAATCATCGATTCTCCATAGATGAGGACGCCACGTGTTGGATAAAGTCCCGAGGAAGAAGGTCAAAGGAGTTCAACGTTCTTCGTTGGAGGAGAGTTCATTGTTGGAGAGATTTCTCCCAAGTTCTTACGATCCTCTATTTCCAACACATTTCCAACAAAATAATAGCCAAAAAAATAAAATATGTTTATCTATTTAATTTTTTGGAAATCAGTTGGCTTAATTAATTGGAAACAATTATTGGGTTGTGTTGGCATAAAAATCGAAAAGGAGGATACTAAGGGTTTTCACAATTAATTAAGGAGGGTTAGTGCAATTAAATGTATGAGTTGAAGAGGATCTCCCTCTCTTATTATGGGAGTTGAGAGGTTTAGGCCTCGGGTGGTCCCCACCACCATAACCTCTTATGGGAGGTTAGGTTTGGGTGGTCCCCACCACTATAACCTCTCATGGAAGGTTAAGGTCTGGTGGTCTCCACACCTCAACATCCTCTTGGAGGTTTTAACAAAAAAAATAAAATAAAATTTCTGTTTATTTTATTTTATTATTTCCATGAGAAACCCAAAAATTATCTTTCACCCTCAACCAAGTGACATCGATGTGAAAGTCTCCATTAGCGAGTAATGGCCCCGTGAGTTCATCAGTACCCTCAAATTTTAATTCCGAGCACCAGTTCAAAACATAGAAAAACAACTCGCACGTTTACTAAACGTACACAAAAAAACAGTTCAGAAATTCATTCCGGTCACTCTGAGCCTCGAAATCACGCGCTGTAAATTTTCGAAGACTTCTAAAATTACAACTTAATTAAAGAAAAATTTACATGGAAATTCCTAGTCTTTACAAAAGTGACATATAAACTTGTAAAAACCCATTATTACAACCATAATTATTAAATAATACATATTTGACCAAATTTTGATCTTTATTGGAGGCACATGATCCATGGGAGTCCTCCTAATAGTGGTTAAATTTTTTATTTACAAGAATATAACTCCTCCTCGACTATAAAAATGAACATACCTTCCTTTTCATTCACAAATATAAATAAATTTGTATCATTAATCCAATTCACAAATATTCTACCAAAATCCCTACTATTATATTATCAGAGTAAATTTATTTATAAAATAAATCTTGTATGTACATTGATGTAAAAAAGAGATACCTGGAAAAGAGTTAACATTATTTAACTGTCACTTTTATTTTATTTCATTCTTCACCCTTTCAATTTTTTTATAATACAGGATTTTATAATAAACATAGTATCTTATATATAATAAAATATTATTATTTTATTGTAAAAACCTACACCTACACACACATTCTTCCAATGGGTAATAAAATCTCGTTTGTGTGCACAGAAAACAACCGCCTTATGAAACTATGTTATTCTATTTTTTTCTTTACCACCTCTTAGGGAAGGGAATTGTGATGGAAATATGGGTTTTTATGATATATATGATATTTATAATTTATTTATAATTATTTAATTTTTATATAGAATATACCTTTATGAATTCCATTTTGGTGGAATATGATAACATTATTTGTGGATGTGTGGACTAACATCTCATCAATGATATGTGATAGAATAAACCTTTACATAGATAGTATTATTGATTATTTTAATAAAAATATATAAAAAATTTAAATATTTGATGATATTAATGGAATAATTCTATTTCATTAGATATAAAATATAATTTTACGCTTTCCATTTCATAGATTGAAAATGTGATAACGTTGTTTTTTGGACGTGTAGACGACCACCTCCACAAGGAAATGTGATTATTTATTTTTCAGCACCACATTACAAGATATATATTGGTATGTATATATAATTATATTAAATTTTATATTATATTTTCTAGTAATTATATAAATATAAACATTACATACCTTCTTAACATAATGATCATTGAATAATGTGAATGTTGCTCTAGCAAACATATGATGTATTATCTCAATTATCAAAATGTTGGTTTAGTTTTAATAACCACAATTACTGTATGATTTCAAAATTATAAATTATGAAAATATTTTATAATTAATTCATGTTTATAATTCTTTAGCTGTTTAAATAAGGACCGCGTTGACCATAGTCAACCTTTCATATTCTGTTTTCACAAATAAGTCGAATATGGTAAAAAATTTCATTTTAAATATTATATATTATGTAATTTTATATGACAAGATTAAAAGTGAATTAAATTTAATAAAATTCATTTAAATTTAATTTATTAAATTAAAAAATAAAAATAATAAGTCTCATCTAAATTTACATTCCACTGTGTCCTATATGACATTATGCTAATAGTAACCTTTATATTGTTTAAGTTCTACACTATGAAATGTTATTTCATGAGATTAAATTTCATTAAAATATTAAACTTTTAATATGACTATTATTTCATGGATCTCATGATTCAATAGTTACTCATGTACTATAGAAATGAATAACTCAATTATTATTCTTTATGTGAAGCATTTATGTCATTAGTTATGTTTGGTTAATAATATTTATAAAATTACCTATGATTTTTTTACAATAATTCCACTATTATTTCTTGAGTTTTTATTTTTTACATAAAATTATTCAATTTATTTTTTCTCAAAAACTATGTTATGATATTTGAAATAGATATTCTTATGAATTTTAACTAAGTGATATATATATCATATTCACCAATTACTTCTATTTTTAGGTGTATTTACATTCCCTATTGATATATTATATCATAAATTATATTATATTAATGGTATTTAAATTTTTAACATGATTATTATTTCATTATTGATCTATAAATCAGATGTTATGATAATTGTAATTGGATTTCTATTACCACTATTATTTTTGAAATCTAATTTCATATTCAATGCCTGGTTTATCATGTTGTGTATATAATTCCACTGAATGGATTTTATAATTCACACACTAACATTTTTTTATTTTAATGAATACATTTTATGATCTCTATTTCATTGGGTTTATGATATAAATATACCCAAAACATTAAAAGACTATGGTCACAATTTTCCATCTTTGATCCGATTGTTTTGTTATATTCCTATTTAATATTATCAGGTATATAAAATTCTACATTGATATTAGGTATCACAACTCTTATTATTCTAATGATATTATTATTTCATTTAATCTTTTACTAGTCTTATAATTCAAAAGTCTCACCGTTTTCTGTGCCACCTTGGAATGTTTAAATATTATTTCCTTGTGAATTTTTTTATTAAATTTTATGGGAATTTAAATTCATTAATGTCAATAAACAATGTTATTATATAAACTCGAATAATTATATAATTTATTGATGTTATCTGCATTATTTTCATGTGATGTTATCATTAATTTTTTTATAATATTGTTACGAAACACATTTCTTTTCCACAGGTTGATTATGTCGAAAATAAATTGATATGAAACTTATTTATTTTCCTTTGGAAAATCATGACTCAAATATATTGATAAGAAAATAATTTTATTTACATGGTTTTATCATGTTATAAAATGAATAAAGGTTGTTCCTATGAGTTTATGTTGAAATGAAATCTTTTATGTGTTATTTAATTGTATGTGAACATTTTAAAATTGTTTGGTGATAAACTAATAAGGGGAAGTTCCATGATTATCCAATTATGGGTGGTTACATGATAAACCAATGATCAATGGGTGTGTGATAGGCCTATGATGAATTGGGTATGGGAGTCATCCATATGTCTATTCCATTTATAAGAGTGAGTTGTTTGGAAGTCAACCATAATGTTATTCCATTTATAATATGCAGAATTAAAAAAATGACTAATGATACCTTTATTTATTTTCTATGTTTTATATGGGTTTATAACAACTATAATTATATATATTGAAATCACATGTCCTTTTATAGTTTATTTTGAAGAATATTTACTTTTCAATGTTTTCATATTTGATGATTCATATTTTTATGGGTATTATTGCCATAAGATTATCTCATTCACTTTGATTATTTCATAATACAATTACAAAATCATAATCTCATTAATAAAATTTAATTGTTAAATATATTTTTTACTATTAACGATAATCTAATATCACCTTTTGGTTTGTGAACATTTCTTGAGGTCTTGAAGAATGATGTTTAATGATTTATGTATATAAATTATTTTAAAAGGATGTTGTTGACGACCAATTGTATAATAAAAAATCGACATATAACAGGAGACAATATTCATCATTATGATCTTGTTGTTAGGATTCCATGGTGTTTTTTATTTTTTATGTGAGAATATTTAATAACTAGTTAAAACACAATACTAGAATTGTTCTTGACTATGTATGCGATCCATGTTTTTCTATTGATGTTCCAAGGTTTAGATAATGAATTTTTGTCACAATTATTAGATTTAATGTTGGTTATGTAAAATTATTGATTTCATCAGAGTAGTAAGGAGTGTGTATTATGTGCTATTTTATTAATTTCATTTCTATCCACGCAGGTAAAACATGTAAACATTATGATTCCACATAAAATATAAAGATAAAAATTGAATTCCCTACCATAGAATATTGAATTTTCATCACATGAGAACCGACCAATTTTGTTGATCATGATCAACTCTCGCTCGTGATGTCAATAACCATCGAAGGACATTGATCCAATTGTGTGAAAACTTCTAAAAAATACTCCACTATACAAGGATAGGAAAACCCATCAAATGGAAGTAAAATACATTAGGAACCATATCGATGAAGCATAAAAAAATGTGGGACAAGTACCATCATATAATTATAGACCATATATAATATTTTAGGAATCAATCTCCATTGAGGGAATCTTTAAGCACGTAACGTACCACGTTTGGACTCCTAGCGAATTAGGATTAAATAAGAAAATTTTGAGAAAAACAATGTCATTGTTATTTATAAATATAGAAAGACATGATATATTATAGGTATTAACAGATATATTAGGTTGTAAATTCAACATAAAATATGTTTCTTACGAAAAAACATCACCTTATACCAAATGGACTATATGTAATTCATATCTCAAATTTCTAGATTATTATATAATATAAATGATCCTAAAAAACATTCCCTAGAAAACATTATTCATTAAGCCACACAATAATTGTAAAAAGTTCTTACTACATTAAACAATTATTATAATTTAAATTATATCAACATATATCATTTAGTGTTCAAACAATACTAATTCTCCACAATGCTTCCTCCAAGGGCTATTGGCTTCAGAAATAGGAAAAGTGTCAAACAATATTGATATGTTCCCTTATGATACATATACAATTCTCAGGTCACTAATTACACTGTTATATGTTATTATATGGTGTTATTTAGGAATTATGTGACTATAATTTTGTATGGAATTAAATATAATTGTGAAATATATTATTTTATTGATAAAAAATGTTATATAAATTTACCATTTTTATTGTTCATGAAAATATTTGTTTAATTTCATTAAAAAACATTTTGTTATATATTTTAATTAAATAATTCAACATTAATTTGAATAAATAAATATTAGTATAAAAATAATCAGATTAATACAATTATATGGTAAATTATAGAGATTGTTCTAAAATAATTAATTTTTAGGTGAATTGTGAAAAAATAGAGTTTGTTAATATTATAACATTTATTCCATGACCATGTAAGAAGAATGAAATAATTATTTTGAAAACCAATTTAAATTAAAATTATGTATAATTTTTAATAAATCATTTCGATATATTATTTCTAATTTATAAACCCATGTTTAATGTTTAAAAAATATAAGTAATATTTTACTATAAAAACTAATTTTATTCTCTAATATTATTAACATGTTTAAAAAATAATATTGTGAATAAATATTTTAAATATATATAAATATTTTAGTTCAACATGTTAATATTATTTAATAATTATTATTTAGTAATAGGGAATTCTAACATGATTTAATATAAAAAATAAATAATATTGTTAATGTTAAAAATATGATTTTCAGAGAATATTATAATTAATATTGTGAAAATTTTACAGAAAAAATAAATTAATCTCTTCCACTAAATCATAATAATATATTTTTTTAAAGTATAGGTTAATATGTTATCACTCATTATATTTTTAATAAGTACTAAATATTATTATTAATTCATATTCTGAAATATAATATTTTCTACAAAAAAATTTCATTATATCAAATGATATTATATTAAATGTAATTTCATAAAGTTATAAAAATTATTATTATTAAATGGGGGATATTTGTTGTTTTATCAAAATATAATTTTTTAAATAATTTACTTTTTTCTAATTTTTACAAATTCATATATTACTTTGTTAAAAACTAGTTATATAGTTTAAAATGAGAAAAAAATAGTAATACATAATTATTTATTAAAGTAAATATGCCAAACATATTTCTTTAATTCATAATTATAATCATTTTAGACCATTTCCCACCAAAAATCAATTTTCCCCTTTTTAAACCTATGAAAATTGAATAGTTTCATTCATTTATTTGAAAAATGTTATTAAAAAATGATTTATTTTCATCATGTATAAAAGATGAAAAAAATCCAGAATACCACAATACCCTTATTAAATATTATTTGGCCTTAATTTTATAAAAAATTTACAATGTAAGAAATATTTACTATTTTGAAAAATTTTCTGTCTCAATAAGTTATCCTAAATCCTTTATTTCATTGGATAATTTCTAAACATGGATCATGGTATAAATGTGTATATCCCATATCATTATGAATTTATTCTTAATATTTATGTTCCAAACCGACACTATACAAACTTATATAAAGATATAATTATCCATTTTAAATAGATATTTCATTATATTAATTTAAAATCCATTATTCAATCCATTGCATCCCCTTCAGAAATGAGGGAATATTTATCATATGTTTATAGGGACTACCATCTCTACGAGGCGACATCTGACTTTATTCCCCAACACGTAATTTTTATGGTTATAAGGATGGAATTAAAAAAAATTATAAACATATATATATTTATTATAGTTAATAATATTAATAAGAAAATAATAATCCTTATTCATTCAATCCATTAATATGTTAAATGAAAACATATTATTGTGTAATGAGATTTACCACCTCCACATAATAAAATTTCACATTTTACAACATGATATTAATTTATTAAAAAACATTAAAAATAATATTTAAAATATATTAATAATTAATTTAATATACATTTTATTCTATCATAATTTTTGTTTTGTAAAATAATCAACATTTTAATCAAACTCACACATTGATATATTTTATTGTCATGTTTTGTTTAGTGTAACATCTAACATGAACAATAGGATAAAAATATATCATTCATTACTATGGGAACATTAAGAATATTATTATTACATTTTTTAAAAAAAATAATGTTTTTTATTATCCATTTATTGAATAATTAGGTATAATAATTATTATTAAAATATCATCTTTGATCCCTAGTATTATAGAAATATGTCCATATAGATTCCATTTTAACAAAAAAATATAAAACAAGTAGAAATAGATTTAAAAATTATAAATTAATTTCTGTATTTTTTTACATTTCCTTAAATTATATAATAGATGTGTTATTTTGGTGAATAGTGAATATTATTACCACTATTTTAGAACAAGTTAAAAACATAAATGATATCTTACACCAGATATTTAATTTAGATAATATTCAAATAAAATTAGATGTAGTTAATTAATATAATTGATGTTTGTAAAATTTTATATACATTAATACTATTATAAAATAGGTTATTAAGATAATTACACTTTATATATGTTATTCATGTTATTTAGATGAAGTGAGCTTCTAAGGAAATCATTTCTATTTCTCAACCTCAAATCTATGAGCCAATTTATAAATTTATCTCCAAAATTTATTTTAATTTTTAATTTCATAAAACATTTACTTAAATCTATAATTTATTTTTTTTAATTTCATGATATATAGTTTTAATTTTATTTTATTTTTCAATATTTTTACTTTTCAATAACAATATGACTTTTTGACAAATCAGTTATCACTCATTGTGGTATGGACGTGTCAATTGAACTTATGTCACATAACAGAGTAACATGATAATATATGATATTGTTATACTATTTTTTCATTTTATTAATGTGGTTTACTATTCTTCTATATAAACATCTTACAAATATTTTCTTTTCTAAAAAAAATGTTATTCTTAAAGGATCTGGATAACTAAAATTTTCTTTAATCAAGTTTAAATGTTGATACTTGATTGAATATTTTCTATTATTGATAAATTCATTTGTTTAACACTTAATTTTTATATTTCCTCATATTTTTCTAAAAAAATGAATTGATAACTCATTTATTATATCTCTAGGAATTTAATTTTTATTATTTTGGACATTTTTGTTGAAAAATTATCATCTCCAAAAAAATTGTTTTCCTGATTTTGAAGTTAAATATTATAAAATATAAATCCATATATACTTTTTAAATCCGAAATATAGTTTACTGATATTAGAATTTTATTTTCCATCTAATATTTTTATAATTATGATTTAATATAATTTTAATGAAGGCAGTTTTAAGAAATTGTATTTTAATATATTCATCGGGATTCGTATAAAAATATTCATTCCATTAAAAATTAAATTTGATGATCCTTTGTGTATTATTATAGATCATTTACTGAGTATTCCATTTAAAAGTAAAAATTTTCGATATAAATTAACATTATATTTTGGGAAAAGTTATCACATTTTTAATGGTCCACTATAGATTATTCATTTTATAATATTATTTCATTCAAAACCATAACAGTAACATTTCTAAATAGTTTTTTACTGTGACCAAAACTTCATATATTATACCAAATAAGTAATCATTTTACGGAAAATGATTTTATTATTTATAAACTATTTCATCATTATCTATAAATGATTTTTTCCTAGGATTTTTTTATAAATCATAGACTATTTGTTCTGAAAAATTACTCATTATGGGTGATATAATTTATTGTATCAACTATTTATATTAATTAAGTAAATTTTTGGTCTACACTATATCAATTATAAGAAACCATTTCTCATTAGATTGTTTATTCAGGTTTTGATATTGAAATAATTTCATATTTTGAATGAATATGTATACATGTACATAATAAATCATGGTTTTTTTAAAATGATGGGACTATTTTGGTCTAATAAAGGAATGAAATTATTCATGTCTCATAAAGACATGAAACTATTTGGTTCAAAAGAAACCAAAAAAGAGATCTTAGATATAATAAATCCATGTTAATATTTGAGTATCATATAACCCTATAATGCATTTGGATTATTGAAACACTAAATACATATTCCTTAAATAAATCTTGGGGATTGTTTAGGTCTGATACATACATAATAATATATTTGTTTGATTAGTCACCTTGAGTTTTCAACCACTAATGGATTTTATATCATTATCTTATGTTAATATGACATTATATATAGGCGTTTTTATTTAAATTATTTTCAAAATATAAATAGTGTACATTATGATTGGTCAATATGTGAAGAGAATATTTTTTGTTTCTTCAAAATATTATAATATTTATGTGTTAATGTTCATGAAAATTTATTTTTTTTTTATATTAATCATGTACTTACTGTACTTCAATATTATATTCCCAGGACGACATGAATACCTCTATCAATATATACCTAAATTAGGGGATTGAGATAATAAATATTGAGTCTCTCCTCTAGTATACCTTGGGTCATCTACATGAAACACATATATAAAAGTATCATGAAATGGGAAAAAAAATCCTCTGTTATAATATAGGTTCGAATGATAGGTTGAATTATCAATAAGAAAACTATGAAATAAAATAAAAAGAATAGAAAATTATTCAATTTTATGGTACATGTAAAAACAGTATGAATTAAATTATACAATATAAAATAATTAAAATTGAATCTTAAAATGAGACACAACTACTCTATAATTGTACATTATTGTAATGTACATCATAGTCCCCAATTTACTCCTAGAAACATGAATATAATTTATATACTAAAGGTGATCATTCATGTATACTTTATAAAAACTGAATTATCTCATAAATCTATGAAAGAACCACACTAATGAACCTATGATTAAATAGTATAATAAAAAAAGATCTAAACAAGTAATATACAAATTCCAAAATAATTATGTCACAATCATTAAATTACATAATAAAATTAATATATAATAACACGGGTAACATCGACAAAAAGGTTTACTCGCATTCCTTTATCGTTTGTATGTATCTATCACACTTCAAAATAATATGTAACGGAACTCCAATATAATATAAATACCAAATTCCCTCAATAAAAAAGTTACATCACATCAAGACCATAACCAACTAGGCTCACCTCCCAACCTGCACAATCATTCCACTTCTCGCCACAAAACAGTTGGGCCTTAACACATCCATAACAATATAAATATCATAATGGAATCAGGAACATGAAGGACATCAACCTCATTCATCACTCATCATAAGAAATTCTACAATTATAATCAACCTCATACCTTGTTATCATGCACCTAGACACATGGGTTGTGTCACATATGACCAGAAGTCTCATGGGATAGCCACCCCAAAATCATGGCCACATCACAGCGCTCCTGAAGTCAACTGGTCTATTTCAAAAATAATATAATTCACTAACATGCCTCTATCCATAAAATAATGTGTAATAACAAACATATTTATAATTTATTTTATGGAGAATATAGAATAAGCCAATCCTTTTAACTCCCCATATGTTATAGAAAAAAACCCCACATTACTTTTTAGGTGTTAGTACATAGTTATTGACATGGGTGGGGTGAATACAGATATGTAAAAATGAATATAAAACAATACATATATATATATATTTACAGAAACAATCGAAATATATTGGTTAAAAAAACCGAACAACACACAGCATCATCTCTTTTTAACTAATAAATATATAACACCACAAAAGAAACAATCCAGATTTTACATCGCCAACATATTCATATTATATATACAATTTGATTCATTAGTATGTATCATCCTCATTAAATCACACATCCGATCATTTATTTATTGATTTTCACTTTCCATCAAAATAACTAAACCAAACACATGTAATTTCATAATATTACTTCCTGGGCAGCTAAGACAAGATAACCACACATCACATGCATCCCATTACGCTATCACACCATGACCTACCTACCCCATATGCTTGAAAAAAGCATGCTTCGCCTCACCACCATAAAAGAATAGACAAACAACAACATATCATACCACACAACATCCTAACAACACATCATCACCCCAAAATCAGGTAAACACATATTAATACATCTAGGATCAATTAACTTATTTAAAAACGGTCATTTTTCACATTAGACATTACTTTAGGGGTTTTATCATATAGGACCTAAATCTTAGGGAAAACAATTAATTAGCCAAATATAATAGGTCAGTAAATTTCCAATTTATGGAAATTCCAAATAAATCATAGTGGGAATATTAATATAAAAATGTGTCATCCAACACAAAAATAATCCCC
Source organism: Viscum album (assembly GCA_963277665.1). NCBI lineage: Eukaryota > Viridiplantae > Streptophyta > Magnoliopsida > Santalales > Viscaceae > Viscum > Viscum album. Next base: position 294,414,688 of record OY728137.1, on the reverse strand, counting down.
CAACATCTACATTTTTCCACATGGTAACATGACAGTACACTAAAAAATATCAAAATTATATCTATAGGTTACAAAAAATTAATGTAAAATCCATTTAAAATTTTATTAAAATTTAACTAATTATTTTTTATTTATTAATCAATATGATATACAACCCTTAGATTACTAAGAGGAGACGCCTCCCGCATTATACATAATAAAGTGAAATGAGGGATTCCTTACCTCAAAAAATCATTCCAAATATTTTCCCATAATAGTTTAAAGAAGAATCACCAAAAACCAAAACTAAAACATGAAGAGACATGTATCAACATATACCACACAAAATGATCAAAAAACTAATCCTAAATACACTATAGAAACAAAACCACACTACCATAGTGAATCTAAGAAGAATAATTTAACAAAACTCATGAAGACAATCATATTAGTCAACAAAAATTGATTAGTGTAAGAAGATAATAAATCCCCATAAAAAGGATTCCCAAAATATCGAAGGTCCCTTTTGATCACCTAGAAAAAGATAAGATCACACTGAACCGATGGTCTAAAAATAACCTTGAGAAATGTTTGCATTAAATATACACTAAATATGATATTTACAAAAAATGTATTCCCTACAAATCATATTAATTGATGTTCACACATCTAATTTAGAAACATATCATCAAGATTTATTTTTTTACATGGTTTATTAAATTTCATGAAACAACCTTGCATAGGTTTTGAATCACATTTATACATCATGTACACATTTTATGGTATGTATTCTCTACATTATTGCATATTAGCATGAAATTTCACCATGTTCCACTTTATTCCTCCTTTAATCACCATCAAGAACAAAAAAATCAATGTAATGAACCATGATAAAATATACGGTTACATATTATTTTTCACTTTGTATCATCTATATCATCACAGTTTTTATATTATAATTAGGGAATAAATTTGATCACTTGAGATTACATGTCATTTAATTATGATTTATTGAAAATTAATGTCATCCCATATTGTTTTCCATATGATATGTTTCCCCTACCCATGATTTTATGTATTTTTATGATCTATATGTTAATGAAATTTTGATTAATTTTCTATTAATGATCATTTGACCTATCCAAATAATTATGGTTCCTATTAGTATGTTATATATATAAGATGAATGAATTCAGGCCTAAAATGGTTTCAAGAGGACAAATATTATGGGGAAATGTTCAAATGTTATTAAAATGAATTTATTATATAGAAATTTGACATATGAACTAAACAAAAATGTTATCTTGGTTGTGTGATATTATAAGGACTTGTTCATAAGCATTTCACAATCTTAAAATTCTGTTATATAATAAGTTATATTTCATTTTAATAACTTTTTAGGTTGATAGTTGAAGATAAATAAATCGTAAATAATTTATAAAACCCAAAAATTAAAATTTGAACACTTTAGATTAGTAGATGATTCCAAAAATATTTCCCTTTTTAAATAAATATTCTCCCAAAAAATATTTATGAATTTCATCTTTTCATTTTTCCATTCCCTTACACATAATTAAACATTCTGATAAATAAAAATTTAAAAATGTATAAGAACAAAAATCTCAGTCAGCGATGTAAAAGGTCAAAATACTATTAGTCCAATAATGATCATGGAAATCTATGAATTCATTTACATTTTCCTCAATAAAAATTTAGTGAAAAACTATTTTCCAATAAAAAACACTTTTTTATCCATGGATATCATTAAAACCATTAATGAGACATTCAAATTACTTTTTTCACATTGATCACAACAATCATTAAAAAATTTAATCCCAAGTTAGATGTAACTGAATCATAATTAAATACATTGGATAAAATGGTGTGTAACTCCCCCCTTTATTACACATAATATAGTGAACATTACTCAATACATTTGAGCGCTATCGGGGAACACCAATAATATATGCCATATTAGGACAACCTGGTCTTATATGGGTTTAAACATGTCTCATAAAATTACTATGTACAATTTCTTGATGAATACATTTTAATCTAGTATTTCTTCATCAAATTAAATTTTAAAAAATCCATTTTTCACAAATTAAAATCAAATTCAGATAGTTAATTACAACTAAATATAAAAAATACCATAGATAAAAAATTCTCAAAAAAGGGTATGTGGGTTTTTATTTTAATAAAAAATTTAAATGTTTTATGAAATTCCTAAAAGAAAAAAAATATGTAGTTTTATATTTTGTTTTTTTTTTGTATACTTTAAAATATAACGTTTCTTTATACATTTTAATAGAATTTCACAAATTCTATAAAAAGTTTTCATTTCTATTGGATAACATATAAATAATGTGAAAAAATATACTTTATAAAACTCTCATGTCCATAATAAAATCAATTTAAAAATATGGAAATTGATAAAAATAAGTTTCATAAGGAAGTCTTTAAAATATATTTTTTGTTCAAAATAAATTTACCATATCACATGGAAAATATCTGAATTATAATCTCTATCAATAAATGTCATTAAAACAGACATTAAATACCATTAAAATATATAAATTTATTATTTAACATTTCAATGTGGTTTTATATATTCTTCATAAAATAATATAGGTTCATTACATCAATAAACACTTCAATTAAATGAAATTTAGACAATGTACCATACCTTGAGTTTTATTTTTCGTTAGCATTCTTATCCTCTAAAAAAATAAATATACTAATTATGTATTTTCACAAAAAAAAATATCATTTGAATTATAAATTTTATTTCACTTACTAAAAATTAATAAATAATTTTTATTTTAGTATGTTATCTGAATATGTTTTCAATGTATTCAGCCCATATGTAAAAAATGGCATTGGTATGTGGTAGATTGGTCAAATAGGTAATTATAAAACATATAAAGAACATTAATGATGAAATAATTATTATATATATATATAATACATTTAATTCCATTATTGAAATATTTATTTGATAAATGAAGTATTTTATAATAATGGAGAGGGTTGGGTGTATATAGGCATAAAAATCATTTCCAATTTCCAATTATCATTATGGAATAAAGGTGTATAATTTTATATTGTTACATATTGATTCTAATATTATATATATCATAATTTATTATGTAAACATATATATATATATATATATATATTATTTTATGTGGTGAAGAAAATAACGAATCAAATCACTTCATAGAGATGGTAGTCCACACAAACACGAACAATACTATCATGTATCAATTTAATAATGAAAATGTTTTTATTGTCTATTAATAATGGTAAATATGTAATTAATATTATAATTAAGAAATATATATGACATATAATCAATAAAATAACCCTTATTACTTCCCAAATAAAGTATTAGTGAAACAAATAAGGCATCTATTCATGTGGCAGTAGTCCCCTGTATAGCTGATCAATGTTATTGTATACCATATATAATGGAAAGTAAGATATTAAATGTGATATCATATATATAGAGGTATAAATATTTTAAAAATATCATATAAATAATTTAAATATATCATTTAAACAATTTTTGAGAGTTGATGTAGGAAAATGGAAAACATTGTTTAGAGAGGCTATAGTATTTAGTACACATCTCATCTAGTTTATTTTTTATGACCCTATATACACATGAATGTTAAATTTGAATCCCATTAGATTGAAGAGGATAATGATTTAGGTAATTTAATTTATATAAATAAATATAATTTTTATATAGATAATTTTGATGTTATATAATCATAATTGAATAATATTTTATGGATTTTTAGGAAGATATAATATAAAGATATCTGGTAAATCATGATACTGCTTCTTCAGACAACCTCTTAAGGGATGTATAGAAATCACTCTTACAATAGATTTATTATAAAAATGGTATATATGATGTGGGAAGGTAATTTATGAATGTATTCAAGGAGTTTTTTTATTGTTAAATTGTATTTAATTATTTTAAGAGGATAAGGGAGTGGTTGGACTTTTATATATTTGTAATGGAACCCACATGAAAACTACTCAAAAATTTCCAAGGAAATTCCAAAATTATAAATTCATCCCAATGATAGAAAATGAAAAATGATCCTATATTAGATAATTGGATGTATAATATTTAAATATGTCCAACCAAAATTTTTTATACATGTTTATAAGTCATTTTAAAAATCAACGTTTTATTTTATACCCTTATAAATCCATTTTTAGCTTTATTAGGGTAAAAAATATTTATAGTAATACTATTTATGTAATCTCAAAATTTTATTGACTTTATTATATAATATATATTTTTATGATTAAAAACATGGATTACATTGTACTAAAATTAACTTCATTGAATTTTAAAAATTCAACTTGAAACAAAACCAATAAACGTGATAAAAAAGTGGTTTACCAATAATTATTTTTTTCATAAAAAATTAACATAAAATATTAGATTAATAAGTATAATGATTTTTTGAAATTAAATAAATTTTTTATAATATATGATATATTATTTCCATTAAAAATATTCATCATGATGGATTATTCAAAATAAATAAAATATAGAAACATTATTTACATTAAAATAGTTATCTTAAAACCCCTTTTTTGATCAAAAGAAAAAACATATTCTATATTACAATTCAATGATTATTCAAAAGTTATTATTTGTATTAATTATAACAAAGTAATACTTATTTTTCATGAAACCAAATTGAATTTATAATTGTCTTTTCTTTTAAAAAAATAATTGAAATGATATATCTTTTTTATAAAAATAATTAACATTTTTAATTATGCAAGGAAAAAAAATATGTTTTCATAAAATTAAAAATAACATAATTTAATTTTTATATTGATATTTCAAAATTTTTAATCATTACTTCAAGTGAAAATTAAATTTTATTAAATTAATATTTTCATTTAAAATTTAGATTGAAATGGTTTAATTTAAACTATTACATTTTTAATATATAATATATCATAATATTTTTATATTTAATATCACTATTTTAATTAACATGAATGTGATTAAATATATAATTTACTATTTTTTTTAATTATTTATTCCTTCTAGAAATTTCATTATCGTTATATTTTTGAATTATTAAAATATAAAAGATAATTTCTTTTAAATCATTATCAGGATACCAATTTGCCTCTTCAACCATAAGTTTTTTCCAAAAAAAATATAACATAGTGAATCACCTTATTCAAAAGATCATGATATTTATAGTGAATATTATCAATAAGTTTTTCATTGACCGAAATATTTTCTTCCATGTACCATAACAACCTCAATTACATGCATTAAATAATGATGATCTAAAAACATAGTACCTGAAATTTGACCAAAACACACTTATTTAGATCATCTTTCAACAATCCTCCGAATAATATTTTTACCTTGAGAAATATTTTATAATTACACCATGAAATATAATTATATATTTTCCCATTCCATCTTTGGAATTGATAAATTAAGAATCATTCCTCTCTATGATTTATTTTGGCATTAACCTACTTTCTAGTCAATCTCTTCCTGGTAATGTCATAAATATATATATTAATTCCATCACACCAGTAATACACTAAAAGATCTATATATATATTTTTCCTTAACAAATGAAAGAAAATAATAGAGCTATTAGACTGAAGAAAAAACTAATTCTTCATATTTGAATCACACAACACACAGAATCATTTTACAAATAATAATAAAACTTCTTCATCAATATTAAAAATAGTCATCTTTCCCTTCATAAAAGATTATATTTTTTTCTCTAAAGTAATAATCATTATTATTATATTTATTAAATCATTTTAATAATTTTATTACACATAATACTAAAACCCCATAGTATATCCCTAATGTTATAACTTATTTGCGAAAATTTATTATATAATTGACCAACTCTTCACGTTCAAAATGTATCATGGTTAATGCAAAATTATTTTTCGTAATGAATCCATATGTTTTTTAGTTTATTTTGGTATTTTAATGAAGCATTTAATAAAAATCCATTATCTATTATAGACATCCACTATGTCTGACATTCTACTCATTCTGAGTAAATATATATTTTACCCATTTTTAAAAAGAATATATTTTTCACTTTACTCCGTATAAATGATCACTCCATTTTTGTAAACAAAAAAACAAAAAAACCATTTACAAGTCACATGTATTAAATTATTACACAATCAGTTTCATTGAATGTGAATCACAAGAAATTACCATATCATTGTGTATTAGAACACAACCATGTCCCTTAAATGAATCTTCATTGTAGGAAAAAATTCCATGACATATGGTAGCCATGTTCAAAACAAGAGAATCACAAAATTTTATTTTAATATGCTTAAATCAATCTCAATTTTTTTTATCCACATGAATTTAAAAAAAATTTAGTTATCATAGACAACTAGAATGAAAATGAAGAAGGGTTTTTAAGAAAACTATCTGTCATAACATCATAATACCTTAAAACTAAAATTCTCAATGATATTTAAGTTTCTATTCCATTATTCAACATATTTTGTTTTATAAAGGACAATAGTTATTTCATATTTAAAAAAAATATTTCATTTTAATGAAATTTGATTCAACTAATATAAAAACATAGAAATTTTACTATACATATTCATTTCATTGAAGGATTATTAAAGAAATCATATAATGGTTTTGTTTCCACCTTGAATTAGGAGTAAAAAAATGTAATAAATAAACTCTAACAAAAATATATCATTGATATCATGAGAAACTCTATTCATACAGTCTATATATATTATAGGATATTTAGTCTATCAAACTAGAATAACTAAACAGTCATAGGTACCATATATAGTTAGAAATTAAATCCAAAATATTTCACCATATTTAATATTTATAGTAGGTTACCTAAAACCATCATCATCCTTTGAAATATACATATCTCCTTGGGGAAGTTAAAAAATCATTGATATGAGGTTGTTCACTACAATTCATAAAAATTCTATAATTTAATGATCCATAGTCAATGAAATTTCTAATTGAACTATCACTATTTTTATAAAATATATGAGCACCCCATAGTGATATTATAGTTCTAATGAAACCAAAATCTAACCACTCCAATAATTTATTTTTTCAATATCAATATTTTTACATGATCTATTCAATAAGGGAATATTGAAATAGGCTTATCATAAGGGAAAAATGAAATGGTAAAATAAACCTTATGATATGAAATAACAGGAGGTAAATCATCTATAATAATATAAATGTCTTCATTAACTACTAGAATATCACTAATTTGAATAGTTTAATTCTTTTCAACAATGTATACAATATAAATTTCACTAAAATAATTAATCTATTTCGTAGATTCTATGTATGTTATGAAATTTATGAAATCATAAAATAAATATTTATTATCTCTAAAATATAACTTACTATGATAAAATGTATAAATATCCATATAAATAATGAATTCAAAATATAATATTTCGTTTTTAACAATATTTTATAGAAATACCAAACCATTGGTTACCAAAAAAGGTATAAATACTTCGTCAGTGCGTTAATATTTATACAAATAGTTTTCAAAAAAATGTTTTTTATTCTCCACAATTGGATATAATCCAATTTTACCTAAAAATGATTAAAAATTTATATAATACGATGATCCATTGAATAATAGGGAATTTACATAATTAAAAAAAAGTATCCTGACTTTAATGAATTCATTTTATTCTAAAAAATTATCTATAGTTATAAATTATCAATATTTTACAGCTTTATTTTATTGATCGTGATGATTTACTTCCTTCGACACTAACGTTTAATATGTGATATCATAATAACACATATTGTTCCAACAAAAAATAATATCCTTTAAATTGTTATATTTTAGAGCATTCATCAAATTTTAGGACACTTTTAATTATAGTTGTGAACCCAGTGACCAAAATAATGGCACCAATATCACTTTCCACATCCTATAACGAATTCAACAAAATTTCATTTACTATACTATAATTGTTTTAGTATTAACAATGGTAATCATGTATGGTTTATTATCTATTTCCAAAAACAATGAACAATTCCACTTATGGTATTCCCAATGAAAAAACATTCGTAATAATCTATCTCAACTTTCTCAACACAAAAAGCCTCTATCGAATAAAATTAAATTTCTTGTGCATCCAATGAACCTCACAAAAAATTTATCAACCATGAGTAAAATATGTTAATTTTAGTATATGAGCCTCAGACACACTCTTAAAAACACCTGGATTGTATTGTGATGTATAATTTATATATAGATATAAAATATTCTTATTGATTCCTCAATTATAGGATTTTATATAATATTCATATTTGAAAAACATTAGAGAAATAATTATTATGGAAAATATTATTACATATTTCCCTTTCAATTCAATCAGTATCCAATTTCTCTATAATATTATTATCCAAATAACAACAGTTACCAGCTTCACCGTGAAAATTATTATTGGTAATAGATAAATTATGACATTATAAACATACCATGATGTCAAATACCTTCTACAATGATTTCATCCACCATTCAGATACCACATGATCAGGTTACCCCCTAAATTATAGGGGATAATGTCTCATGAAATTCACTACTACTAACATGTTATTATGTGGTTAAATTGGATAATCCCTAAAATAGATACCACCACCAATAAAATATTATTTTAACTAACACATCACAACATCAATATTCTCTGTTCTAATTCCATCCATCTTGAGATTCTATTTTTGAAGGATATTTTTCAATTAGTTCCATGAAAATATAGAATTCATATTTCCACTATGGTAAATAGTTCTCAATTTTAATAGTGTCGATGAAGAAACATGGTAGACATTATATTTGATATAATTTGATCATAAGAATATAATAATATATGTCAATTGTAATTCAGTATCATTATAATAAACTATAAAGTTATATATAACAAGTATTGATTCAATAAATATGTATGCGGCCTTTAATTTTACATTGTCTTGAGTTTTATATCATTAATGTAATCTCTTCTATTTGATGATATTTTCAGGTTTAGGCTTGTAGTGAATTAAATCACAAATAATAACAAAAGTAATAAATTAAATAGTTAAGACATATGATTTTTATGTATTTTTTTATAATTCTTTATAAAATATATGATTTCATATTAGGTCAAATTTTCTTTGACCTTCTAATTGATCTCATAAATAAACCTCATAAAACATTTATAAATAAGGGATCAGAAAAAATATTACTAAGTTGTAAAAATGAATGACAACCCATATTTCCCTTGAAAAAATTAAACCCATAAAATTTATTTTCATTATATCAATAATAATTGATGAAAATAAATACATCATTTTCACATGAAAACACACACAATTTTTCTCAGGGAACATCTTCAAAAATTATAAAAATTTAACAAAAAACTGTTTTGAATCATAGATATGGAATATCATAACACATTGTGACATTACATTAGAATAAACTGGATCCCAATTACATCCCTAAGTGAAACCTTATGTTAACATCATCCTACATCCTACTATGACGTGGAACATAACTTAAGGAATTGAATTGTTATATGGTCGAGCTGATCATATAAAATATATCATACTCACAAATGAAAATCCGAACACACCCATCATATAATTTATATATATCAATCCTAGATCTATCCAGGAGGGCCCATTTATCATATAATTCTCACATACCGTATCAGGAATAAAATAGTTTATTCTTTTATTATCATAAACCACATGAAAAAAACATATCAAAATATTATTCAAACAACATTGGGTTAGTCAAATACCCCTATTATTAAATATTTTTTCATTCAAATAATTCCTCAAAAAGGAAATGGGGGGTTTTAATAGAATAAATCATGAAACATCATAAAGGAATCCAAGCATGTAATAAGTTTTATAATAGAATAAATTTTCTTTCACTATATACCGTGAGATTGAATACACCTTAATTAATTTTTACATAACGTTACAAATTAAAAAATGATCCCTTTTTAACAATAAAATAATAATAATAAATAAAATTACATTTATTATACTCTCATATCTATAATAAAATCATTTAAAAAACATATAATTGGTAGACAATAAGAGTTAGAAAAAACATCAAAAGAATGTTTTTTTGTAGAAATGTCCCATATAAATTTGGAAATATTTTATTCATTTTCCACATGAATTAAAAACATTGAAAAAATAAAATTCATTGAGAATACAAAAATTCTGGATATAATAATTCAAAAAGTTTATATATAAAACAAATAATTGAATATATGTGCAAAAGATTCAGTTATTCCTCAACATAAGAAAATTGAGATGAAATCTCTTACAGTGATAATGATTCATCATGTTAATTCATTATGATCATGAATAATAAAATTGTGTTAATTATTTACAATGTTGAGATTATTTTTCAGCAGTAATAATCATTTTATTTTACATATAACCATGTCATATATAATTTAATATTTAATTATATTTAATTTAGTATATATTATAGTATTTGTATTGTATGCCCAAAAATTAAATAGAGGGTTGGGTATTAGTCATATAGTCTGTTAATGAAAACATACCGATAAATAATCATGAAAATTTCATCATATTGATATATCAAATATAATTTTACATCAAAATATGCGTGAATTTTTGAGATATGAGGTCTATTTCAATCATGAAGAGTGTAGGTCATATGTACACATGAGTGATGTTTCACTTTTTATATGATCAATATAGAAAGAAAGTACGAAATATTTTATATATCATAAAAATAGTTTTATCTTATAAAAAATATTATTTCATTATATATTCTTATATTTATATTATTATTGTGACGTATTGATGAAGAAAGTAATCACATCTCAATATGTAAGCGGTAGTCTAGATTTACCCGAAAGATGTTATCAATTTTTAGTGTAAGAAAGAAAATGATATAATGTATTTTCAGCAAGATAAATATGTTATGTAAATGAAAATTATTTCATGTATATAAAATATATTAATTAACTCCATACTTATTACATTCCATGTAATTTTTTTTTGAAAAGAGTGATATGTTGCTTAGCGAGGTGGTAGTCCGCTGTCCACACGAGCACTATTATTGTATCACTCAATTAATGGATTATAAGAAGGTATTTGTGATATTGCAGCTATAAAAGTATAAATAAGTTTCCAATATCATATATATATATATATATATTGAATCTATCATTACAACAATTTTTATTGGAAATTACTAAAAAATAATGACATTGGTTTGTGTGATGGTAGTCCTTCTGACACACGAGTTATATTTTTTTAATCCAATTTGATTCGTGTGGAAAAAAATCAGAATATTTCATTCAGCTCAAAACTTATTAGTATATTTTATATGGTGGTAACATTATATAGGAAAAATTGAAAAAGATAATGACTTTTGGAAGAAATAAATAAAGACGCTCAAAAAAAGAAACATACCGCTTCTTGAGTCAACATCTTTGATTAAGCACCAAACGCCTTAATTGGCTTGATTTATAGAAATAATAAAGGCTACATGTTGTGGTGTAACATCTTAACACGGATTTCATACAGTGGTTCCCCATTCCGGTTCACCACATGACCTCAAGCGCACCTCCTCGTATGGTGGAGGTCATGTGGCGAATCGGCTTTGGGCACCACCTCATGGAACCTGGGTCGGGATGTTACAAAGTGGTATCAAAAGACCAATTTTCTCTCTTCTGCTTTTGGCTTAATATTTTGGGAATGTTAGATAGGATACTATGAGGTGTATGGGCTTGGTAATGAACTTGTGTATGTGAGTTGTAAACCCATGTATAAGGGAAACCCCATGTACCCCGGGTGGGATTGTTGTTATTTTTGTTTGTAGTTAATGTTGAATGTTATTTCATCTTGGGTGATTCACTTTGGGTGCAATGTGATTATTATTTATATGAATTATGAGTATTGACTTGTAGACCATAATGGTATAGGTGTTGAGTTTTCATGCATTATTCTTTGCACTCAAGGTTATTTTACATGCATCATTTACGCACGCACAGGAAAACGAGTCATTAGTAAGTTGTTACACATGAATTATTTTCATTGTTTGTGAAATTAAAATGAATAATGGGGCCAAATATGAATTGAGTAGGATTTTAAGATGATGAAAAATAATAATAATTAGGTGCCTAAATGAAAAACATTATTATAATAGATTTATTTGACCTTGTTAACCAATACCGATGAGTAGGATGGTTAAGGGTAGTGATTGATTGTGTCATGGTGGTGGTTCTGCTGGCGTACGGCGTTGGTCATCGCCATGTGAAGGTTATTTCAAGAAGCTCTATGGTCTATGAGACATGGTCTCAATTGTTGCTGGATAGGTCTTAGGACCCCTTGATTTTTAGATGCATCCAGACTCATTCACAAGGACTAGGCCCCGTAGGAGGATTCAGAGCAGGCGCTTCACCTATGTATTGTTTTTTAGATTTGGATGTCTGAGACGGTATGGCGGTAGCGATCGGAACGGGACTATGCTTTGACATAGGACATTGCTCGCTGAACAACAACGCATGGGTGGAGAGTTTCATCATGTTTTTTACACTGGGTAGGGAAAGCTCTTACTAGTGAGTTTGGTTTTGGTTCTCTAAGACCCTCAGGTCACGTAATCTTTTAAGTCCATGAAGTCTATTAGGGTTCCCCCTTCTTCCCTTAAAAGGGGGTTTATCTTTATAATAAAAATATTTAGGCCCTCGGGCCGTTGGATGGATGGATGGTGCGTCTTTTGCACCAAAATATGGGAAAGGGTATTTGTGATGGGCTATAGTAGCCCCTCAAATATACTCAATGGTGTTTTTAGTATTTCGGATCAGACATATATCTCGTAACAAATACTTTGTCGACATATAGTCTTTTGTGACGGGTAACGTTGCAAAAGACTTTTTAACCGGACGGTATTTGGGACATGTCCCGTCACAAATGGTACTATATGCGACATTAGTCCACCCACAACAAATCTATTATATATATATGCCCCGTCTATTTTTTTTCTTCATTGCACTGAAGTCTCTACTCCTCTCTCTCTCTCTAGTTGAAAATTTTCACTCAACATTTTTTCATAGTTTGAAATTTCAATTGTGGGAATTATTCATAGCCTATATCATTCACAAGCTTTGGTTTTATGGAATTTCTCTATTTTATATTTTTTACATAATTAATTTTCTTTTATATAAGTTATAAATATTGTTAATTAGCTTCTGTTATATTAATGTGGAATTTGAAAGTTTCATTTATAATTGTTTAAGTTTATATTTACATATAAATAACTGTGATTTGTATGAAGTAGTATTAATTAATAGTTATTATATTAATTAGTAATAATTAGTATTAAATTGTAATAATTAGTATTAAATGTTAATAATTATATTTAGAAATGTAACAATTAGTATTAAATTGTAATAATTAGTATTAAATTGTAATAATTAGTAACCAATTGTAAAAAATTGGAATAATTAACATTAAAATTCAATTATTAGTATTAAATTGTAATAAATTGTATCAAATAGAAATAATTAGTAATAAATTGAAATAATTTCTCATAAATGGCAATAATTAGTCATAAATTGCAATAATTCGTAACAAATTGCAATAAATAGTAATAAATTGATAATATTAGTAATAAATTACAAAAATGTAGTTATAAATTGCAATAATTTGTAATAAAATATAATAATTTATAATATATTGCAATTCACAGTAATAAATTTCAATTATTAGTAATAAATTGTAACAATTGGTAATAATTAATAAAAATAAGTAATAAATACTAAATATTAGTAATAAATATTAATAAACTATAAAAATTACTAATAAATTATAAAAATTAATTATAAATTCTTAATGTTAGTAATAAATAGTACTAAATTGTATTAATTTGTAGTAAATTCAAATAATTAATAATAAATTGTAATAATTAGTAATAAATTATAATAATTATTAATAAATTTTTAAAATTAGTCATATATTGTAATAACTATTAATAAATTGCAATAATTAGTAATATTAAGTAATTATTAGTAATAATTATTAATAAATAGTAATAATTAGTAATAAATTTAAAAACATAGTAATAAATTGTAATAATTAGTAATAAATTGTTATAAATATTAATAATTAGTAATAAATGGTAATAATTAGGAAAAATTGTAATAATTAGTAATAAATTTTAAATAATCAGTTATAAATACTAATAAATTCAATTAATTAGTAATAAATTGTGATAATTAAATATAAATTGTAATAATTGATAATAAATACTCATAATTATTAAAAATTATAATAATTAGTAATAAATTGTAATAATTAGTTATAAATTGTAACAATAAGTAATAAATTGTAATAATTAGGAATAAACTATAATAATAAAGAATAAATTGTAATAATTAGGAATAAATTATAAGAATTAGGAATAAATTATAATAGTTGGTAATAAATAGTAATAAATTATTATTAAATTGATATAATGACTAATAAATTGTAATAATTAGTAATAAATCGTCATAATTAGTAATAAAATGAATAATTAGTAGTAAAAAGTAATTAATAGTAATAAATAGTAATAATTAGTAATAATTAGTAATAATTAATAATAATTAGTAATAACTAGTAATAATTAGTAATAAATACTAATAATTACATGTAAATTGTAATAATTTCTAATAAAGTATAATATTAATAATAAATTGTAATAATTAGTAATAATATGTAATAATAAAACATTGTAATAATTTTTAATAAATTGTAATAATTTATAATAAATTGTAGTAATTAGTTATAAATTGTAATAATTTGTAATACCTAGTAGTAATTATCAATAATTTGTAAAAATTTGTAATAAAGCGTGCTAATTAGTAAATAATTGTAATAATTAGTAATAATTAGTAATAAATTCAAATAATTACTATTAAATTAAAATAAATGGTAATAAATTGTAATAATTACTAAATAATATAATAATTAGTAATAAATTGTAATAATTTATAACAAAGAGTAATATTTAGGATTAAATTGTAATAATTAAGAATAAATACTAATAATTCGGAATAAATTGTAATAATAAGTAAAAAAATTGTAAAAAGTTGTAAAAAAATGTTATAATTAGTATTAAATAGTAAAAAATTCTAATAATTAAAAATAAATTGTAATAACTATTAATAAATTCTAATAATAAGTAAGAAATAAAAATAAATCTTAATGATTATAAATAAATTTTAGTAATTATTAATAAATAGTAATAAATTATAATATTTAGTAAAATTTTCTATAATTAGAAATAAATTCTAATAATTAGTAATAGATTTTTATAATTAGTAATAAATTGTAATAATTCAGAATAAGTTGTAATAATTAGGAATAAATTGTAATAATTTGGACGAAATTGTAATAAATTGTAATAATAAGAAATTAATTGTAATAATTAGTAATAAATTATAATAATTTGTAATAAATTGTTGAAATTAGTAATAAAATTGAAGAATCTGTAATAATTTGTAATAATCAGTATTGAATATTAATAAGTTGTAATAAATTGTAATAATTATAAATAATTAGTAGTAATTAGTAATAATTAGTATTAGTTAGTAATAAATACGAATAAACAGTAATAATTTCTATAAATTTCAATAATTAGTAATAAATTATAATTATTAATAATAAATTCTAATAATTAGTAATAAATTTTCATAATTAGTAATAATTTTTAATTTTTATTTATAAATTGTAATAATTATTAATAAATTAGAATAACTAGTAATAAATTATAATAATTAGGAATAAATTATAATAATTAGGTATAAATTTTAATAATTAGTAATAAATTGAAATAATTAGTAATAAATTGTAATAATTAGTAATAAATTGTTATAATTAGTAATAAAGTGTAGTAATTTGAATTAAATTTTAATAATTAGTAATAAGTTGTAATAATTTGTGATAAATTTTTAGAATTAGTAGTAAATTGTAATAAATTGTAATAATTAGTAATAAATTGAAATAATTAGTAAAAATTGTAATTGTTAGTAATATTTTGTAAAAATTATTAATAAATTGTCATAATTAAGAAGAAATTGCAATAAATTGTAATACTTTTAAAAAAGAATGAAATAATTAATATTAAATAGGAATTATTAGTAATAAATTGTTATAATTATAAATAAATTTTACGAATTAGGAATATATTTTAATAATTAGAAATAATTTTAAATAATTATCAACAATTAGCAATAATTAACTATAATTACCAATAAATTATATTAAATTGTATCAAATAGTAATAAATGGGCACAATATCTTGTCAATTGGCGGATCCCTTTGGCCCAACTCCTAATCTCATTGAAATTTTATCCCACTAAAACCACAGTGAGAAATCATTCCACATGTATGGATATCTTTTTTTGTATTAATGATAATGGAGAGAAACGTGTTGTGGCCTTCATTCTCGGCATTTTCGTGCACATGAAAATAGATATGCATATTACAAATCCGATTATTCATACTAATTTTAGTCAGAGAATGTTTCAAAGAGATAAAAAATTGGGAAAAGATGTTATTTTTCCTGAAGACTCATCTCCGCTATCTCTGACTAAAACCACAAATGAATAATCTACTCAGACATACTAATATCCACAAATGTATGCCTGATGATGAAGAGAAGGGCATCCCCATCAACCTACTATCCATATTCATGCATACAGAAATGGATATCCTTATCTCTTGGTAGAATTTTCATAGAAATTTTTTCTAGAGACAATTGAGAAGAGTCATCAGAAAAAAGAGATTCTGCTAATCTGTTGGAAATTGTGTCGCCAATAATTAACAATTGTTAGTACAAATTTGCTACAATTTATAATAATTAGTTTTAAATAGTATAAATTATTATTACATAGTTTAGATTCGTATAGTAGTACAAAATATACTCTAAATGAGTATAAAATAACTAAAATTATTATTAACTTATTGAAAATTGAATTTAATTGCCTTATCTTTTTTAGATAGTATTTTTTATATCCATTTTTCAAAAAATAATTATTTAATATTTATTCGTGAAATATGGATCAAGGTAGTTAACAAAAATCACTATTGTATGACTGCTCATGGATATATCAGGGCATGAATCGAAAGGGTTCCGGTTTAAATCATGTATATATTGAGGATGTTGAAGCTTTATTATCCTTTTCATCATGAAAACCAGAATTTATTTTAGAAGGGAAAATTAATTGTACTTGTAAAAATTGTAATCTAAGGGTGAATAAAAAATTTGACAATGATGGGGTCATTTATTGCATTTTTTTTCAACCAGATTATCTTTTTTGGTATCAACATTGTGAAGTCAGTTCTAATAAAGATACCAATAATTTGTTTCATGATCCAACATGGTTTCCAAATTTAGTATATGATGTAGAAGGTCGTTATTTTAAACAAGGTGAGACACATGATGAAATTAATTAAACTAATGGGTTATAAAAATTTCATATTTATGAGTTGTTAAGGCCTGTAAAGAATTCTATATATCCTGGTTGCAAAATAAGAAATTGGAAACAATTTTTAAATTTATGGCTACTAAATCTGATAACGGATTTTCAATTAGAGGTTTTGATTATATATTATCATGTTTAAAAACACTTCTACCAGAAGGAAATGTGTTTCCTAAAAATTTTTATTAGAGTAAGAGACTGGTTCATAATTTGGGTATTGGTTATCAGAAAAATAATTTATGTTCAAATGATTTCAACTTATATTACAGTTAAAATGAGTCATTTCATAGTTTTCCCACATGTGGGAAATCGTGGTATAAAAAGGATAAATAAGATATTTATAGATTTATTCTTTTAAAAAATTAAGATATTTCCCACTTACACCAGGATTACAACATTTTATAATGTCTCAAAACACAAAAACATTGATGCCATGGAAGAAAACCAATATTCCAATTGGTAAAACATTAAATATTCCCTCTCATGGTAATTCATGATAATATTTTGATCATGTTCATTTGCCTTTTCCTTTTGAAGTCGGAAATGTGTTATTGGGTCTTTATACTTATGGTTTTTGTCCATTTTTTTCTTCCAGTAGTTAGTATTCATATTGGCATGCCTTTTTAACATCGTACAATTTTCCTCCTTGGTTGTTGATGAAGGAAAAATATATCTATTTTGAACATAATAATTCTAGTTCATCTGAACAACACTAAATATATTTATTTGAAACCATTTATTGATGAGTTAAATTCGTTGTGGATTAATAGTGTCAGTATATTTTTTGTTTCTGCAAAACAAATTTTCATACTGAAAGCAGCATTGATTTGGACAATTAGTGACTTCCCAGCATATGGAACATTATTGGGTTGGAGTACACATGGTCCAAATTCATGTCTATACTACATGATATACAACAAATCATTTATGATATTCAATGGTAAACAAGCTTATTTTTTTGACTGTCATTATATATTCATTCAAAATGATCGTCCTTTTTGGAGGAAAAAATGACATTTTAGAAAAAGCACAATTGAAAGAGATGGACCTCAAAACAATGATCTTAGGTATATAGTTAAAAACAATTGTCTCATCATTACATACCATAACATTTGGAAAAACAATAAACCAATAGAATATCGAGGGCTTTGGGAAGAACACAACTGGATAAAAAAATGGTATCAGTCATATTAATATAATTTTTCATTCTATCAAATGTTGGATGTCATATATATTGGGAATAAATATTTGTATACATTTTTCATATATTTTTTCATACACCAGGTATGACCAAATATAATGTAAATCGATGATTAAATCTTTCCCATATTTTCTTGTGAAAAGAAATTGAACTATTTATAAATGTCAGATCATAGATGTTAATGAAGAAAAAACTATCTTAAATAATCTCCTAAGAGAATAATGTATTATTTTGTCAATGGATTGTCGATTTTAGACTTAAATATGGTTATGCTTCCAATTTGGGTAGATGTGTCAGAAATGGTCATATTAATGGATTAAAAAGTCTAAATGTTATGTTATAATGGAATGAATTTAACAATTTGGATTAATATTTATGTTGAATTATATGATTCTGGATGTTCTAACAGACTAATCATATTTTTTTGGAGTCATTTGTGTGGCAACATGTGACTACAATTCATTAAGAATTCTGTAAGGAGTTGTTGTTTTGATTTTCTGTAAATTCGAAAAAATATACCCAGATGCTTTGTTTGAATCAATAGAATGTTTAGTATTAAATTTTACATTTAAAGAAAACATTTTATGTATATTATTGTATTTTGGATATACCCATTTGAGAAATTCATACATAAATTAATGAGAAAAGTACGTAACAAAGTATCAGTTGATCGTTCAATTCTAGAAACTTATTTTTTGAGAGAAATTTATTTTTTCTACTCTTTTTACTTTCAATCTGTATATCCCTAAATATAAAACTGTTTGGGCCATAATGAAGAAATTTTTGATGACGAAATGCGAATTCAATTATCAGTTTTCAATAATCCCGAATGTGAGTATGGTTGAGTTCATGAATGTTAGATTTCAGATGATTAACATCAAATTGCTCATACATATGTTCTGGTCAACTATGAATAAATGACACCATTTGTACAATGAGTGATCATATCAATTATTATATATATTTTATTTAAATTAATGTTATTTCTTTGGAAGGTTATAGGATAATTATTTTAATAAAATACTTCTGCAAAATACCGCATCTGTTATTGAAGAACATTGAAAAAATCCCTCTTGATTAAAAAAATGGTAACATAAATTTTTATTACATTAACATATAAAATCAATTTATTTATGGTGATATTGAAACTATTTTTAAATATTTTTAGTTATCTCTGCATGCTGAAATAATTTATAATGTATTAAATGTTTTAAGTATCCCACTATAAAAAGTAGTAAAATCTTATAATGCATATGTGGTGAATTGTTTTTTATTTAATACATGTGTATATAGAAAACATAAAAATAATGAATTGTATTGTTTTCTAGAAAGGATATCACTAGAGGGTAACTAAAGTTGACATTTACTACATGCTGGAAGAAATTATTGAATTGTGTTATATTGGAATGCAAGGCATAACGATGATAAAATATCAGTGGTTGGATATGGAGAGAGGCTTGTGTGTTCATCAGACACATGGGATCATTGATTTTAAATATAAATTTATTCTTGCTGTAAATGAATCATTTTTCTGTTCTCATCCAGCACATCACAATTATTATTCAAAATATTATGCTTTTATAAGAGATTTTAGTGGTAGTGAAACATAATAAAAATTAAATCATAGGAAAATCAGTTTACTCAATCTGAATGTGGTTCTACATAAGTGGAAGGAAGTGAAATTTTTCAAGAGACTGCTCCAAATCAATCATTTTCATGACGATACACAAAAATCAATGACAAAACCCCATTTTCAAGGGTCTATAGTGATGAAGATGATAATAATGTTACAAATGAATTTGAAATGATGTGAGATGATAAAACTAAAAGGCATATGAGAATTTATGATGCTGATGGGTAATATGAAGACATTGACATCATTACATATGATGGTGAAGATGAAGATGAACATTGACATAGTTAAATGCCAGTTATAATCATATATAATATATATCTATATGTAATAGTTTCTTTTAGTTGTTTTCTAACAGTAGTCATTTCATGTTTTTGATGGACGAGGATCTGTATCATCTATTATAGGACGTTGATTTACCTTTGAATGAGAAAGATGTTGGGTAATATGACCCTTAAGCTACTGGCTATTCCGTGGGACTCAAAGGGGGTGTGGTCTTGTATGTTTCATGATTACTAACTTGATCCCCGATCTACATTCACGTTAGGTCTTTGATTCACATGTGCAAAGGTATGATTACCTATGTATTTTATTTAGTTTTCAATAGTTAATTTATATACTAATTGTTTTATTTTTTAATTTTTGTTAAACTTATTTACACATATAGCTATTGGAAATGAGAGTAATATATTGCATAATTATTTTTCTGAAGCATGGGTCTCATGGTAACAAATTCCCATTGATATGTAGCACCGCATGTTCGATCATTGGATGATACGTAAATAAACACTATTTTCATGTAATTAATTTAATTAGTAACGTGATAATATAAATTTTTTGTAATGTTTATGGTATTCCATCGATTAGATAATGTGTGGGGCTATATGGAATAAATTTAAGGAGTCTATATTTCAGCGTTACAGTCATCTTTTTCACCTTTTGAAAAGGAAAGCAATGGAAAAAATGTAGGAGTTACAGAGTTTGATGAGCCTTGTCACACCCACCGAGCTGATTAAATTTCATCCCAAGATTGGGATAGAATATGTTCACACTATTAGGGTGGTCCTTTTCAGAGATTATCATTGGTATGATAAAAATATGGGGAGATAGGATGTGACACATTGAGCTGGCTTTCATACATTCAGTACGCATAGGGAGCATATGGTAAAAAAAAATTAAAAAATATTTTATGTAACTGTAAATGTTAATGGTTTATTTTTTATTCATATAGGCAATCAAAACAACCCTATTTTTAAGATTTTATTGTTCATAGGAGGATTTATAGTGATCTTACCGTTGGAGATATTATAAGTTATCTCAAGCTTCAGATTATGGACAATATATTTTTATTTTGACATTAAAAATTATTTAAAAAAAATATTTTATGTAATTTACTTTTAAATTGGAATAGGAGTCTGATCAGGCCATGATGTCTCAGACATAGAGTGAGAGTCAGGTGAAGAATGATACTGATACCAATTCCCCCTGATGTGATGAGACAACATTGATGACGATAGTAGTTGGGGCATGGGGATTTTGAGTACATTTGACGTATGACTGTTGGTTTATGGATGGAGTTTCCTCCACCATCACCTCTAGATGACCATCCCCCGGTGATCTATTTATCTTTTATGATCTAAACATTTGAATGTAAATTAGGTTTGTAATATTAACTATCTATATTTTTTTATATTTCGTTTTTATGTCGTTGGGAATGCTATATTTTTTATTTTTTATTTTATTTTTTTATTTTATTTAATTTCTTTAAATTTTTTAATTCTTATTAATTTATTAATTATTGTTTTTTATTATTTTATTTTTTATTTATATTTATTATTTTATTAATTATTGTTTTTAGTTATTATCTTTTTATTATTATTTTTTTTCAGGAATATCGATGTTTTCATTATTTTTATTTTTTGATTTTGATTATTAATATTATTAATATTATTTAATTTATATTAATAATATTAATATAAAAATATTATCAATATTATTTGCCTTTTTTATATGAATATTATTTCATTATTTTATTATTTAATTTATTTTATTAACATTATTATTATTATTTTGATTAATATTAATATTACATTATTTATTTTTTTAATATATTTGTGATGGGACGTCAAATTAAGGTATTTATAAACCATGATGAACCTATTTGCGATGGAGCTACATCTTGTCGCAGATATTTACTTTTTTGTGAAATTCCATCGCAAAAACCCCTATTTTTTATGTTGTATTCTACAATGGGTCATTTTCGAAGGGGCCCCATCACAAAATGGTATTTCTGAAGGGATCCCATCATAAAAGACCTACCAAAATTTCCCCTACTTCTTGTAGTCGTGGGGCATGACTACGAATGTTGCTTCAGTTAGGGAACATGAGGCAGCAATCATACCAACTGAATATGAAGGGGAGAGGTTTCATGAGTACATTGCCCGCTTAATGGGATTCATGGAAAGAGACCTAGGGTGGGTTGTGAATTGTGTGTCTTATTTGATAAGGGAGTTTTAGTTTCATCACCCTCCGACTATTACTGGAGATGGAGGACATGAAGGGATCATTATTCTAGGTTGAGTACATAGAGACAATACATGACCATTTGGAGACTCTGAAAGAGATGAGGGTCAATTTGGATTATTATATGCTTTGGGGATCAATGAAGTACTTGTGGGACATTCATTGAAAATAAGATGAAATGAGGGTATGTTATGGAAGGACCTCTTGGGGAGGATCCTGGATAGCATTTATCCAATGAAATTGGGACAAGATAAAGTAGCTATGATCATGAAACTGATATAGGGGAGTTTGTAGGTGATGGAATATGATGGACACTAAATACATCTCCAATTCTTTTTTCCAATGCTAGCAAGAGATGAGGCCGCTACGGTGAAATGTTTTCTGGATGGACATATGTGTGAGATTATGTCCAATGTGAATATATTATAAATAAAAACTCTCATAGAAGGGGTATATCGGGTTGTTAATGTTGAAGGGAACCTGAAGGAGGCTTCTAGTACTGAACATGTAGTTTTTACTAAATGATTTAGTGGTGTGAATTCTGATAAGAGGAAGTGTCATTATGAGAACTTTGGAAAAATTATTGGGAAGTAGTGTATGCAATCAAAAGGGTCGGTTGGACAATTACTTGTTGTTGGGATCATTCATCATTGTGGAAGGCTGAGACACTATCGTTTAAACTTTTCCCGACCACCATTAGGGTGTCTATCATGTAGAAAGATGGAACAACTATAGAAATTCAATAGGTCATAATGGTAGATTAGTATTGTAGGAGAAGCATTACATAGTTAGAGAATAGTAAGATGATCTTTTACACCAAGTCGGGCTGGCAGTTGGAGTTCTATTGGCTATGGTGGTAGAGGTGGGGGATGAGGTGCTTGTCGGTAGAAGCGCCCACATCATCAGAGTGGGTCGACTCAGGGAAGTCAAACAACATCATAGGGAATAAGGGAATCATGGTTATATGAAGTATAACATACACTTGTGTAAAAAAGGTAGGACCATAAACAATAAGATGTACTATTCTAGTATCCCCTACTATATCTAGAGTGTTTTTTGATTCTTCTACATTTCATTCCTTTATATTATCAAAACTTTTTAACGGGTTGAGCATGAAAGTGGATTTTGGGAGCGGGTAATAACTATAGATACACCGTCGGTAGTTCGGTCTAGATATATTTGTCAATGGAAGGTTTTTTCACCTGAGATAAAAAAATATCATTTTTTTGTGATCATTATGTTCTTAATATTATGGGATTTGACCTAATTATGGGAATGGACTGGCTAGTCACCAACCGAGACCACATCGAATGATATCGAAGGAGAATGACTTTATTGTCTCCTAAGGGTGACTACTATATTCATCATGGAGAGTGTGGTATCTAGGAAGACTGAGAATTTCTAATTACATAGAAACTGGAAGATCTCACATCCCATGTTTCTAGTCATTTTAATATTATGAGGGTGATAGGAAACTTGTCTTTCCACCAATAAAGGAATTGTATCATGATTTATTTTCTAAATACTTCTCATGGATACCACCTGAGAGAGGTGTGGAATTTAAAATTGAGCTAATGTTGTGTGATGATCTAGTATCTATTCCACTATACCAAATTTCACTGACTAAGAATCATTTTTTTAAGTCTCAGTTGCTGTTGTTAGAAGATAAGGGATTAATCCATCCATGTATGTCACCATATAGATCACTTTTTTTCTCTCAAATAATTATTATTGGTGTTTATGATTTTATTTCAATTACCGTATATTAAAAAAATGAATACTAAGAACCAATATCCTTTTCCAACTATCGATAATCTATTTAATCAATTAAAGGATGCTTGTGTGTTCGCAAAGATTGATTTGAGATCATGGTATCATCAGTTTAGAGTATGTATTTCTGATATACCAAGGACTCCTTTTAGAAGTAGGTATGTCCTGTATGAGTTTTTTATTAATTCCATTTGGGCTGAAAAATGCACTAGTAGTTCTTATTGCTTTTATTAATAGGATATTTCAATTTTATCGGGAATAGATTTTGGTAGTGTTTGTGGACGACAACATTGGGTACTCTATGACTCACGACGATCATTCCCAACATATTTACATCATCCTGCGTACACTGAGATAGAATAATTTTTATTTGAAGATAAAAAATTGTCATTTCTGGTTTGACCAAGAACACCTTCTAGGGAATTTCATCTCAGGGTATAGTGTGTTAGTTGACCTATAGAAGGTTCGGGCAGTGGTTACTTTGGAGTATCCCATGTATGTTTTTAAAATCTGAACATTTCTGGGATTAGCTGGATATTATTGGAGATTAATCTAAGACATTTTACATTTGATAGTGCCACATTTTGTTTGAACAAAAAGGGAGTAAAGTTATAATGGGATAGATCTTGTGAGATAACTTTTTATAAGTTGAGGAAGCACATAACATCAGCCCCAATTTTGATCATACCTAAGTTAGGTGAGGAGGAAACAGATTATTGTGGCTCTTCTGGGATCAGGCATGGAGCAATGATGATGGTGGGATATCGAGTTTTGGTTTATGGGTCTCGGTTGTTGAGGCCTCATGAATGAAACAAACCTACACACATACGAAATTTTAATAAGTGGTTTATGCTTTACAATATTCGTGACTCTATATTTTGGGAGAAAATTTTACAGTCTATATAGATCATAAGATCTTGATGTATATATTTTCACAGCTTGATTTGAATATTCATCAATAGATATGGGTTGAGTGCATGAATTAATTCAATTTAGAAATAGAATGTACGTTCGAGATGGAAAATAGTGAAGTTGATTCCTTCAGTAGGAAATCACATAATCATAAGTTTCACGAGTTGAGTGTAGAGTGGAAGATGATGACCTTGCTCGATGAAATACATATGGTGGTTCGGGATAGTCAGGATCAGATAACTCATGTTTTATTTGTAGTGGAGTCTATATTTTGGAGATGGTTCATTAATAGAAAGTATAAGGATTCATAGTGATTACCATTGAGGGAAATATTTAAAGGTGTGTAGACATATTTGGACTGGTTGATAGATGAATATGATATCATCTATTTGAAGAATTGATTTGTGGTTTGTATGAGCATGCGAGGAAAGCTCATTCGGGAATTTCTTGCCTTGAAGTGGGAGGTAAATTTAGGGTTAACCAAAATGAACTGTAACCTAGGATGATAGTTATGGTGACAACGAATGAAGAATGAGATAACAATGACTGTGAAAGGATACTTCACCCATCAGTAGGTGAAGGTAGAGTATCAATGTCCTAGAGGATTACTACTACCATTTTATATTCTGAAATGGGATTTAGACGATGTGACCTGGGATTCTGTGGTGGGTCTTCCTAAGATGATGAAGAAAAATAATGTAATTTGGGTCATTATGAATCAGCTGAAAAAGGGATCACATTTCCTACATATAAGGGAAACCATTAGATTAAAACCTATGGGAGAATATAATGTTCAAGTGATAGTTTGTCTACATGGAATGCCATAGACAATAGGTACATATCTTGATTCACATTATACATCATAATTATGGAATGGATTACAGATAGCGCATGTAACATAGGTATCATTGTGTATAATGTTCTACCCATAGTCTTATGGATAGTAAGAATGTACTTTACATGTGCTTGAGGATATTCTACGAGCATGTGTGCTTGAGTTCAGTGGATCCTGGGAAAATAACTTCGATTTTGTGGCGTTTTCCTATAACAAAAATTATTATGAAACTATATAGAATGAACCATACAAGGATCTTTATTGTATTCCATGTAGATCACCTGTATGCTAGATGGTGGCTGGTGAGTTATTGAATTTGCGACCTAGTCTCGTGGAAAATATATAAGATAAGGTAATGTTGATTGGGAAACATACGAATATGGAACATATTAGATAGAAGTAATATTCTAACAGATAGAGACGAACCCTAGAGTTTACAAATTGTGATTGTGTATTCTTTTTGGTGTCATCTGGGTTGGGAAAATGTAGGATATATAGTCCAGTCAAGATGTAAACTAGGATTTTTAGATCTTTTGTGATAGTTGAGAGAATTGAGTCAGTGGCGTACCTATTGGATCTTACACAGAGATATAGGGCTCCGCAGGATGGTTTCCTTGTATCACAACAGTGGTGGTATCACCTCGACCCTTCTCATGTGATCTATGTGGATGAGGTTGAAATTGAAATAGATTTCTTTTTAAGGAGCATCTAATACTTGTGTTGGATGGTAGTGAGAAATTGTTGCGGGAAAAAACTGTACAGATAGTTCATGTGTCATGGAAACATAGACATGTGTAAGAGGAAACAATGAGAAAGATAATTAGATGTGATGGCTCAATGCCCAATATTTTTGGTTCAGAATCATAGAATTTCCTAGATCTTCTGTTTGAGGAAGAGCTTTTTTAAGGAAGAGAGATTTTAAGATCACAACATTTTCTGCAGTTATCCTATCTATGATTTTAGGTACATTGGTTTTAATTATGTACTATTGATTATATTTATTTCATGGGGTGAATTTTGGAGATGTCTAAGAAAATTTTGGGGAAAATAGGTTTTGTGTGGTTGACGCATGGTTTGATCAAACTATATAGCTGACTAGAAAAAACTGTGGGCTATCTAGTCTTTTGTGGCATTAGATTTATCATGGTTAATGAACAGTTTGAGAAGCATTTTGAGGTAGCCATATGAAGTTCCCCTTGAAGAAGTGTCTAAATCATGGTTAGCACATTGTTTTCCTATCATTGCAACTAAACTATGAATAATCATACAATGATATCCTAAAACTGTGGGTCTCACTCATTTTCAACTTTTAATGAACTGTTTCACCTCCTATGTTTCCCAACTCAGGATTTTTCATTCAACTGGTAAGGAATTGTTCTCCAATTTACTCAGAGGGATTTTAAGGCCATTTAAACTATATTATTCGAGGTTAAATGCCTGATTCCAATATATGGTCTCTTCTGAGTAAGTGGATCACATCCAATTATTTTTTCTCTTCATTATCCTATCTCTCCTACATTCTTTATTGAAGGATGTCATAGGTTTTATTATATATAAAACCATTAGGAAAGATATAGATATTGTATTTTTGATTTAGATCAAGTTTGATTTTTTCCTGAAAATGTGATCTTGATATATGGGTTTAGATCTGAAACATTTATTAATGTCATTGTAAAGCTCGGATTTTGGGGATTTTATTTGGGAAAATGTCCGTAATTGAATCTATGTATGTGTTCTAAATCTAATTCCTATAGTTATGGATTTGATATGTATATTCATGTTTTTAGAACAACTAGCATCCTTTGAAAATTTATTTTCTTAAATTTTGTTTATTATATTGACCAATTGAGTTATTCAAGCTCTGTTGATATAAGTGACTAATTGGGGAATTAATTAGAAGACAAAGGGGTTTCCCTATTAGATAATTAATTTTGGGAAACTGATTATAAGATGTAGGGGTTGTAATCTAGAAAATTAATTAAGTGAATTAATTAAGATATTATTATATGGCTATGTGGATATAATTAATTGTGGATTAATTTTTTTCCTTTGATAATATGATTTAGATAATTAATTTTGAGATTAATTACGGAATGTTGAGATTAAAATGAGATATTTAACTATAAAGAATTAATTATTTAATATTAATTATGATATTGATATATTAATTAATGATTTAATGGACATATTTAGTTGTTATGTTAACTAATAGAATGAATGTGTTTTACTATTTTTAGAATTAGTAATGGGATTAGGTTGTAAAATTAATTGGTAAATTAATTATGTGATGAATAATGGGAACATGATTATTCTAAATTGAGAAGTAAAAATGGTAACATGGTCATTAAACATATGAGTAAATAAAATGGTAACATGGTCATTCTAAATTAAGATGTAAAAATGGTTCCATCGTCCTTATACTTATTATTAAATAGAGTGGGAAAATGGTCATTCTATTGAAGATTAATCATGGTTACATGGTTATATTACTTATGTTTGAGAAATTGGTATCATTGGTGATGGAAATAATGGTACATTGAGTTATGGCCTCACATGAGAATATTCGACTCTAGAATGAGTCAAATCAGGTACTAAGATATTATAGCACCTAGAAGAATTTGAGATTCGGCCATAAATAGGTATTGAGATTTGGTATTACTTATGGAACACATCAGGCTTTGTTATGAGGAGAATTTTCTATGGAGGTACATGTATCTGTTGGTACCAGTGAATTAATTTAGTTACATATGAATAAATGATAATGTAATAATTGGTTTTTTTGCACTGTAATTATTTTTCATAGAAATGCATACAATATATTTGATAGAATTATTTTAAACACTTTTGGTGGTGGCATACTGTGTTCTACTCACAACCTATTTAGGATGCCTGATCGAAACCCAAATAGATAATATTTTTTGGAATCTATAAGGGATAGGCCATGGAATAAGTGGATGATTGGGGATGGATTTTGGAGTATTGAACCCAAAATGATTTGGGACCCTCTTGGGGAGTAATAGTGTCCTGATTTTCAGTTTCAAATTAGACAATTGAAATTGAAATTACCAAGAAAGAATTCTATTTCAATTGATTATTTAATATCATGTTTGGTTATCTTGTGACATGAATATTATTATAGTTATATTTTCTTACATGTTTTTATTTATTTCCTCATGTGTTTTAATCAGCTAAATTTGGGTATAGTCAACCCATGATTGATTTACCAAACCCACACTACTAATTAGAAGCCTCTAGAATTTGAGGAGGTGCGCTTAAGGTCATGTGGTGAACCGGCTTAGGGAAGCACCGCGTGTCACCGAAGTTGAGCAGTTACATATGGGATGATAAGTTAGTAAGGTATTTTTTATTGTATTTTCTAATAGAAGCTATTATATGGTGTGATGATGAGTGAATATGTTGTGTCCATCTATAAATCATGAACGAAACCCACATGGAATCTTCCTGGAGGATTACCACTAGAATCTAAAAACACTAATTCATTATAATGATAAATAAAGAAAAATTACCATATATCATCTATTGATTAGGATAATATTGAAATGTTTACATAAAATATATTTTAAACAATTTTAATGTCATCCTTTCACGTGCCTTTTTAGTTTAACTCCGGGTAAATACATTTTTATCATAACCATGGTAATTAATTATTACAATATTTAATATTAATTTTGGTAAAAATTAATGATGAAATTATTAGATAATATATAATATAATTATAACAAATATATATTTAATTTTAATAGATTAATTTCATATAAATTGAAATTTGAATTTTAAAGAAAACCCACAATCACATAATTTGATAATTCTCATTAAAAATTGTAATTGTTCCATGGTCCTGTAAGGGAATTCGAGATGCTAGGGTTTACCCCTGTCATCGCCTTCATCTTCTCCATCACATACTAATGACATTCTCTCCTCGTCTTTCTTGCTCGTTGGGTCGTGACATGCATCTCGCTACATTGTGAACTCGATCTTAACAACGATTTCACTGTTTCGTGTCGCCTTGCTCTATCCCCAAATATGATAGGGACTTTATCAGCGATGTAGTGAAGGTTCTTGGTTGAGTCTAGTTTATGTTGGTTGCAACCTTGTTTCATAGTCAACTAATGGAACGTTGGGAGATTTGTTGTGGGATTTAAGTGCGAATTGGAGGTGGTGATGGGATTGTAGGTCTAGGATGTGGTGGGACCATCTTTCTGGAATGTTGTCATTTGGGTGGCTGGCTAAGGTGACAGATTTCATCCCTAGATATCTTGAATTGAGTTAAGGTTTTGGATTCTATTTTTTGTGAGTCCTGCGGTGTGCTGCCAGATTCTTCTGTTTCGAATATTCTTTCTTTGAACCTATTATGTTCATCGTTTAATTTTTTTTAAAACATTTATTTTGTGCATATGTATATATTTCTCCGGATGGTCTACATTTTTGGGAGATATTGACATGGTTTATAAATCACTAGGCTTGGACGAAACCAATGACTCTTACCCAACGTGTTTATATGTGTGAAAGAAAGAGTGAATTGAAATGGAACCTAAAAATGATGAAGGATTTCATTCCTTAAAAACATCAATTAGAGAAGCTGTGAATTAACATAGGGATTTTTCAATTTGAGGCAACCTTATGGTTCTTGATTGATTGTTGATTTTTGAATATGTTTGTAACCACCACACTCCATAGATCTGCGTCAGACAGAAAAATCCTGACTTCATGATATAGTCTCTAGGTAGGGGTGGATCCTGTAGTCTTGATCTAGGTTATCATCTTTCATGGTTTTAATTGGTTGTAATGTTGGGATCTTGGAGTTTCTCACTTTTACCTCAAAAGTCTTTTGAAATAAAAAAGTTAATTTTCAGCAAGTCTCAAAGTGAAATCTATTTTGGAAGATAATTTTTATTCAACAAAATATGAATCAATATAAACTATATTATTTTTAATAATAATTTTAAGAATATAAAATAATATTTTTTTATTTATATTATAAAATAATAATTTAAAAACTTATTTATTATTGAATATTTTTATTAATTTACTTGGATACACAATGTTCCCTTTTAAATAGCTTCAATAAAAACCCATTTTTATCCGAGAAAAACATTTATAATAATATAAAATAACAAGTTTATTGCAATAATTATCTCACTGAATATTACTATATATTGATTATGATAATTCAAATCATTATTCAAGCATAAAATAACATTATAATTAAATTAAACATTGAAAAGAAATAAATTTTGCTTGAAATAATATTTTTTCCACAATTCATGAAAACAGATATATTACTAAAAATTCGAATGTTTAACCATTACGTAATAAATATACGGTAATTTCAAAAAATATTTTTATTTTTTAAAATTAAAATTCTAAAACGTTGTAATTTTACTTTAAAATTACAAATTACGATAAACCTTTCTAATTTATACTATTTTCTATTTATAAAATCATAATATTGTTACAATTAATTTAAATATAAGAATAAACATGAATGTGATTTATTTTCTTATTTCCTTGTCTTTGGTATATATTATATTTCAACTTAATACAAATTTTTTTTTCAATTTTTTCATCGAAAAATTCCCCTATTTTGAATATATATTTTTTATATTTTGGCACTAGACCAATATATATGAGTCTGGGGAACCTTAGTTTGTATAAAATTGATGTTTATTTTTATGGAGAATCAATTCTTTTATTAATTATATTGATAATACTATTTTTTTAAAACATTAGGATAATACTGATTGTTTGGTATACGTATATAATAGTATGCTTCTTCTTTGAAATCTTGAGATTGTGTGGTTGTCCTAAAAATTAGATTCTTATAGGGATATTAAATGTTTATACCGGTTATGACACCGATATACCATGGTAATGACACTAATTATGTATTTGGGGTTTTAACTCGATCATAATATTGATAACTATATAGAGGCCTTTCTATAAAACTATTCTGACACACCCGAGGGCTATGGTATGGTTATTTCACATTATATCATATGAAAAATTAAAAAGGATTCTTGTGTGATTTTAACTAATTAAGATGAATAAATTAATATTAAAATGATTATAGATAACAAGGAATTTAACAAATAGATTTTTATTAGGATAAATAATAATCATATATTAAAAACAATGAGTACATATAAGAATACATGTAAAGACTTGGAAATTCCTTGTATTTTTTTTTAAATTATTTGGGAATATTATGAGTCTGTGAATGTTGACGGCGTGTGATTCTGAGACTCGGTGTGCCCAGAATGAATTTTTGAACTTTTTTAAGGTACGTTTTGTAAATGTGCGAGCATTGTTTTTTAGCTTTTGATCTGGTGCTTGAAATTGAAATCCAAGGACACCGTTAAATCAACAACCCCAAGATTTGCTTATGGGAGGCTTAACTTCAACCACAGTAGGTCGAGATAAAATGAAAACTTTCATAATTTTTTTAGAAATGAAATAGCATGTTGTTTCTATTTTATTTTTCTCCAACGTTTGAGCGGCGGTGGAAGGACCGCTGTTTTTTCGAGCCATTTAATGTCTTTAATCTATGATTCGTTAACCTCAAAGTTGAAACATTAAATGAAGTTCAAAAATAAAGTGCATTAATATTGTGATACTCAGTTGTTTATTCGGTCTATTTAATTGAAGATCATGCATGGGATTTTCTAACAGAAGAGAGGAACCTCTGACGAAGTGATGCGGCATCTTCCACCAAAGACGAATGGGAGTATGGAAAACATTTTTAGAGGGATGGAATTGGGAAAGAAGAATGGCAACAACATAATCAAAGTGTGGATTTTTCTTCCACCACTGCGACGACTCCAATGATTCTTGAGGTAGGGGATTTTTTCATGGCTTAATTCATTGAGTTGAATATGATTAAATTTTTACCCACTTGTTACAATGCTAATGTAGAGGGAACTGTCCAAATAAACATGGACCAAACCCTCTACCTCTTAGTTCGTGTCACGCTCTTCAGAATAATAATTTCCAACTCGAAAGAACATTGAATTCGGGAGCAGCACAACGACATCGGCATCCCGGGAGGCCCGTAGGCATGAGAGGAAGAGAAAACATACCACCAGATCTCACCCAGTGGTCCAAAAAAGATCCACAAGTGTGGAATTGGCATGGAGGCAGTGGAGACCAACCCCGTAAGTGAAGACAGCGGCCGACGCTCGCAGGAAGCAGAAGAGGGTGGCACCGCTTGGCGCCGTGGTGGACCCGAAGGGGTGGCCGACCATGATGGCGAAGCGGCACGCTGTCATATGATCTGGTGAAGGGAATACAACATATAATTCATGGAAGAGGGGGACCCATTCCCCTTGGGTCCCACAGACTACATGGAAACACCTTTGGGCGTCACTGATGGAATCGTCAAATAGCTCTTCAACCCATTCCGGGAGATGGACAACCACCTGGCTCGCAAGCTGCGACATCACAACGGGTAGCATCTAGCTGATGGGTCGAGCCCGCCTTAGCTAGCCCACACATTTTTGGTCTATAATTGGTCTATCCCAAAAATATTCGAGTCAAGTCAAACCTTTTAGGGTCGGCCCCGACCGGGTCAGTTCGGCCCAGGCCGGGTTGGTCCAACCAGGTTGGACTGGGCCCTAACCCCTTTCTTGCCCTGTTTTTGTTAAACAGTCATTCATATGAATCAGAAATTTATTTAATGAACTCTCCATGGAACTAGAATAAATGGAGCGATGTGTTCTTATTGAGATACTCCACCTGGGTTTTGAAGAATTGTGGAGTACGAGAGGGTGGATCGTACCATAATCCAACAGGACCTTCGGCACTAAAAGGCCTATAACTCATAGACCAGGTGTCCGGTTGATGCGCTGTCAGCTGCATTGACACCCTTACGATATTTAGGTCCTTAGTATTACTCCTTTTTGGATCTTCATAGTAGTTTATCCATGATTGATACCTATAGTATAAGATTCTATGGAACTCAGGTGCACCAGGTGTAGGAAATTATGAGGCTGACTGTCATCTGAGTAGCGACCCTGTGTGGATCAACATCTGGTGACCCTGTGTGGATCAACATTATAGAGACCCTTTATGAATCAGAATCATAGGGACCTTGTGTGTTTCAGAATCATATAGAATTTTTTTGGATTAGCATAATATTGACCATGTGTGGATCAGCATATAGTGACCCTGTGTTTATCAACATCATGGAGACCTTGTGTGGATCATCATTCTTGTGACCCTATGTAGAGCAGTGGTGGGTGACCTGATGAGTACCGTCATTAGAGTGGCCCATTATGTATCAGTGATAAATGACCCTATGAGGATCGACATTGGAAAAAAATTCCACGTGGTTCAGTTGTGGAAACTTCCTAACAAAATAAAATGATATAGCATTAGACTAATCATCATTATTCATAAACTAGGAGATGTATACCTGGATTTAGTTGAGTCTTTTTCTTTTTACATTTTAATAGTGATCATGAATTTGGTTTTCCATTGTGTGTTTCTGAGATAACATTAGGGGTCATGGGGACCCTTCTAGGTATTGTTATACACACCCCTGCGCGGGTTTCGCTCGAACCTTTTTGAGTCTTATGCAAATTACGGGCAACCATGACTAAGACTCGAGAAGCTAGGGCTTGATAGTGGATGGTGGTGATGGTCGACATGGAGGGATATGGAGACGAGCTATACCTACCCTTTAGGTAGGAACCTTGGTGGACAATTCTAGAAGATGTTTACTTTTTTAGTTGTATCATTCAGTTGCGCTAGTATTTCTCCCCCTTTAATTTCAGTACACACTTTTACTGCTGTAGTTTTACTTTGTGGTTTCATCATCTTCTGTTCTTTGACTATGTGTTTGTACAGGTTTAAAGGATATTCCTTCCCAATTTAGGGATACAACATTCCGGTGCATGTTTCCAAACCCTGGCCTATATAAGGTGGGTATGAGGTAATCACAGCACGGGCCCTGGGGGACTGGATGTGATAACGTGGTATCATAGGAGTAAGTTCTACTGATGAAAAAAGTCGCTGACATTTCAAATGGAGCAATAGTGTTAAGTGTTTTTATTGTGGTTTTCAGTTCCAAGAGTCTAGTGATGGTGTGGTGGCCAGTATATATATATACACGATGATACTGAGTTCCATTTTCCTACACACTGCACAAAAACACTAATTGCATGTGTTTTTAAAATGATTTAATTTTGATCCCTTTTGAGTCAGCTTAGTAGGTATAAATTTTTGACTGTGGCACACCTGTTTCTTTTCAGGATGCCACCACTTAAATAGCTAGCTAGGATTTCTGGTAGATTACCTGACGAGATCCCACCAAGAAATGTGGATTTGGTGAATGGCCCTCTTACCATGTTGGAACATTCGTGTGGTTTACCAAAAGCACCACCACTCATATGGAAGATTGTTACATTAGCCCCAAATAGAGGATGGTGAATGCCGACTATGTGCGTAGCATGAGTTCTGATGTAAATTCTTTCGAGGATTCGAGACGAGATATATCCTCAGGTAGCTGAGGACTGGATGGAGGTTGTGGTTATAGTTTTCCGCCTAGTTGGGACACTAGCAAAGTAGATGGTGATCCAAGCTGCTAGCCTTCCCTAGTGAACAATAGGAAGATGGTGGAGTCAGACACTCTAGATGCATTAGGGGGAAAGAGCTTCAGTTGGGATCTCATAGTAGCAGTGTCAGGGCCTTACACCTTCATCTAGGGTATGGAATGTCAATCCATATTCCATGCTCAGATCGACTATATTGGGTGCAACGTTTGGTGTGTTGGCGGGAATGGGACTAGGGTTTTCTTCATTGGTGAGAAGGGAACCTTTGCAGCATGGGATGGACTTACTCAGAGAATGTTGTAGACGATCACTCATTAATTAGGTAGCCTTACACTCAGAGCTATTTACTTGAGGAGTCTGATATATCCTATAGTGGTGGACTAGTATGTTGATGTCTTTCTTGATGATGTTCTGGGAATACCTCCTTATACATAGGTATAATTCTACATCATTCTATACCCTGAGACCGCACATATATCAACACCAGCATATCATATGGCTCCCGCATATCTTCATGACATTCGAGTATAGTTAGAGGACTTTCCATGGAAGGGGTTCATAAGGCCAAGTGTTTCTCCAATGAAATCCATGATATTGTTCTCCAAAAAGGAATATGGGAGTTTGAGGCTTTTTTTGGACTATTGGCGCTTGAACCAGGTAAAAATTAAGAACATGCATCCACTCCTAATGATTGATGGATTTTTTGACCAATTGAAGGGAGCTCAATGGTTTTTTATGATATACCATCGATTAGGTTATCACGAACACTGGGTACGAGATGAGGATGTACTGAAAATGGCCTTCATATGTTGGTATGTCCATTACATGTTCTTGGTGATGCCCTTTGGCATGTACAAAAATCTCGCAGTGTTCATGGGGCTTATGAACATGATCTTCCTACATTACGTCAATCAATTTTTTGTGGTCTTTATTCACGACATCAAGCTATACTCGACGTTGGAGGAGGAGCATCCCACGAACCTACAAATAGTTCTAGATACACTCTGAGAGAACCATATTTATGGAAACCTCTCGATGTTCCAATTTAGGATATGGGAATTACACTTTCTAGGGAATGTTATGTCATAGGCTGGAGTTGGAGTGGATCCAGTGAAGATAGAGGTGGTGCTTTCTTGGGAGCAACCGAGGAGTGTGACCGAGGTGCATAGTTTTTTGTGGTTGGTGAGATACTACTAGAGGTTTGTACCTGAAATTTTTAGGGTAGTAGCACCCTTTTAATATTTAATGAAGAATGGGAAGCCTTTCTTATGGATGGAGAAGTGCTAGCAGAGTTTTCAGGAGCTGAGGCAGAGATTGATGAGTGCTACCATCATGAGGTTACCAAAGAGGGCATTGGTTATGTAGTCTACTGCGATGCATCAGGAAGCATAATAGGTTGTGTCCAGATGTATGATTGAGTAGTGATCACCTACAGCTCCTTAAAGATGAGAAAAAACGTGCAAATATATTCTTACCTTGACCTAGAGTAAGAAATAGTGGTCTTTGTGAGGAAGATGTGGTGACACTACATGATGGGTGAACGATTTACTGATTACTCTAATCAAAAGAGTGTCAGGTACATTTTCTCACAGAAGGACCTAGACATCAGTGATGGCTGGAGTTTCGCCAAGAATATGACTTTGAGATATTCTACACTTTTGAGAAGGGGAACGTAGTAGCAGATGCACTCCACTTGAGGTATGGTCGATTGTTGCTGAGTGAGGTGACATAGAATCTAGCCATGTAGCATATATCAGTTGTAGATAGAGATGGAGCAGCTTATCTCCAGTCTATGACTTTCACTCCCTCACTTATTCAGAGAGTTCATGATGCTCTTCTTGGGGATATAAACTGTGAAACACGACATGATGAGATATCATTAGTACAGGCTCCTAGTGGAATTTCTGAAGGTGTGGAGCACATCCTCCTCTTCAGAGGA
Source organism: Viscum album (assembly GCA_963277665.1). NCBI lineage: Eukaryota > Viridiplantae > Streptophyta > Magnoliopsida > Santalales > Viscaceae > Viscum > Viscum album. Next base: position 294,376,768 of record OY728137.1, on the reverse strand, counting down.
TGCTTCATGGTTCCAGTGATTCTACGAGAGGAGGTGTTAAGTGAGATCCACACATCCTCTTGGGTAGTGCATCCTGGAGTAGCGAAGATGTAACAAGGCCTCTGATGTCATTATTGGAGGCCAGGGATGAAGAAAGCATAGGAATAGTTTGTATCCTGATACCTCACTTATCAGCAAGTAGAGGCTGAGCATCATGTACTAGTAGGCTTAGTTCGGCCACTTGATGTCCCGAAGTGAATGTGGGATGGTGTCTATAATAGCCCAAAAATTAATTAATACAAATTCCTCATTTTCTATTTAAATTTCTTATTATGTTTATATATTATGTTATTTAGTTTTACGGTTTTTGGACATTAAAAAACCATTATGAATTGTGACCGTTTCTAATATTTCTGTTGTATAATGATCAAATGATTATTATAAATATAGGGATTTAACAAATCTAATACACTCAGAAAAAGGAAGTGAGGGCCTCATCCAGTACAGCTGCCCTATACAAAGCCCATTTTTCGGAGCTCGGAAAGGAGGTGGTGTCATTAGGCTTCACACTTGACCAAACCCATTCCAAGATTGAACATGTGAAGCTTGAGAAAAACTGACTCAGGGATAAGTGGAAGTTAATAGAGAATACAACTAGAGTGATGTTATCGATCCACCCCAAGAGTCTGCCACCATCACACACCTTTCCCTTCAGTCATATGTGGGTGTTATAAGCGGTTATTTAATTAGACACTAGCACTATCACTATGTACATTATTCTTGTATAGAGAATTTACATTCTTTTTTAATGTTAATTTGTAAATAGTTTTTAAAGAGCAAATAGTATATTTGGTTAATATTTGACTAAGAAATATATTCTTATAAATTATTCGATTTAGAATTAAATTATATTTTAATAACATATTATTATTATTATTAAATAACTTTTTATTAAATATAAATTTTATTATAATTTTATGAATGCAATTGTAATTTTTATTTAGGTTTGAAAGCTCTTATGGTCAAAAACCCATGAATTTTCGAAAAATGACTATTTTTATTTTAAAAGTAAAAATTCACATATTTGGACAATAATTTAGATAAATTGAATGTTATTTTTGGAATGAAGAAGTCGAAATTATCCAATGTTGAATTCTTTTATAATTTATTGAGACAATCAAATTTTTGGGTAAAAATTAAATATCGTATAAATATATAATGTGTTTTATGACATCATAATGACCCAATATTGATGTATTAAAATTCTATAAACATTATGTTCGGACAATTTATTATTTATAATTAAAAAATGTGATTTTATATTTGTTTGATTTATTTTACCATGCTTTAGTGGACCCTGCAAGACTTATAAAACTTTTGGTCTTTTTAAATTGTTTTCCTTGAGAGTGTGACTCACCTCCACATAAGCAAACCTATTATTTTAAGAATTTATTCCATTTGATTCATAAAATATTGTTTACCACAACCCTTTGGAAAAAAACATGGGCAAAAATAATGGGATGGATCGTGGTTTTGATTAGTTTAATGTGTGGTGTCCCGAACCTAAATAATAAAAAATTCCTTCTCCTTTCCTATATAAACCGACCCAAGATCCCACTTCCTCTTCACGAAAATCCTTTGGAGTTCGTCCAAACTCTTCCCTCCTCTATCTAAGATTCTCCCAAGGTGCCCCAAGCTTTCAAGAAGCCTCTCTCATGCTTCTCCCATGATTTTGGGATCACATTTCTATGTAATGGATTTCTTCCTTTCTCATATTTATCCATTTTTATTTAAGTTGTTATACCATTTTTTCTAATAACAAATGTTGAGGTATGATTTTCCCCTACCCCATTATACTATATTTATTTTTGGATGATGTGAGGCCCTATTCTCTCTCTTTAAGGCCTCCCAAGTACACCTGTTACCATGCCAAAATTCAGGGAGGGCTTTCTCTCTCCTCTTTCAAATCCAAGTAATTATTTTGTATTATGAATCTAAATTCCATTAAATTTTTCGTAAATGTATCCATATTAACCCATTAAAATCCATTTCATGTAAATATGATTAGAAAAAAATTTCTATCTCATCAACCCTTTTCATGAATCCTTATGTCATGTCGTTGTGATGTCGAAATTGCACCAGGTTTTTCCAAGACAAGATCATTGTGCAGTGAATATCATAGCCATGTCTCTATCAACGGTATTAACCTTTATGCATATATACATATTTAATGGTTCTTTCATGTATTAATTCCACCTTACTTAATCATGTAATAACTTTTTATGTTGACTGATTCCATGTTATATGATTCATTTCCCACACATATGTATGAAATGAAATGATTAAGAAGGGTGCTCCCTGATAATGCTCCAATGCATTGGGTAATGTATTATATCATGATATTTCATGTGAAATTGATGATGACTAATGCTAAATCATGTTAAATGAACTTTTACTTGTGCTTTATGTCCAATTAGTATTTACTCATGCTCTATGTGCAATGAGTATTTACTCATGCTCTATGTGCAATGATCATTGGATCTTGCTAAATTACTTGTTAAGTGTTGTTTCCACATTTCCATGTTATGATTATATTGATTTATCATTCATTTATGTTCATGTTTCTATTGTTCTCTATTGATGTTCCTATTGTCTAACATTTATTTTATTCCTCATGTTATTCCATGTTTATGACTTTACTAGGCTTTATAGCTCACCCTTTTCTTATGCATGTCCTCAGGTTATCCCATGCAATGCTATGAACTAGGTAATATAGTGTTCGTGTAAAGGATGTTTTCAATAAAGTTATTGGATTTCATGTTTTATGTTGTTATGAAATTATCCTAAACCCCAAAGATACTAGACCTCTCGATCTTCTATGTTGTATGACATGATGTTTATGTAATAAATCATGTTTTAGGTAAGGTTGTTATAGTTGGTATCATAGGATAGGTTAAGCCATGTTTTGGGATTGAGATTAGAAAACCCTAGTTATTACCTTAGGGATAAGACTATGTATAATAAAAACATACCTACATTTTGGTCAGTATTGAATAAGTCGTTTATCATGATATTATATCATTGTCTTGATACGAGCAGGTAGAGGCGGCTCTGGGACAGATGTACGTAGGGGTGAAAACCATGACAAGGAGTTTTAGTATTGACCTGAGGTATCCTAGTACATGAAAACGGGTCTTTCTACACTCTTGGTTATGTCACTCCTATGGGATATGCATTGCTAAATTCACAAGCTTAGTATAAACCATTATTAAGGGACTAAAAAGTCCCCAAAGAATATATGTTGGATAACATTGATTGGAGCCTATAGATTCATAAGTAATGAAAACAAAATATATTAATAAGTAATTTATATTTGTATTACCCTTTATTTTCTACCCCTAACATTCCTTTTATTTCAGCCAATGGCTGGTAATAGGAGGACTCGGGAAAACAAACGATGTGAAGCATGATGTGATGACTGTTCTAATGAGATGCCCAAACCGATGGGAGCAGGAATCGCGAACATTGTCATGATACTCTGTCAGTTAACATATGCATTGAATAGAAACATTGGACACGTGGAATGTTGAACTCCCCCTAAGAAAGAACACGTAAATATCGAGAGCTTCATGAGACAAAAGCCTCCTACTTTTAATGGATCATCTGATCCCTCAATCGCCGAAAAATGGATAATGTCCATTGAAATGATCTTCTTTAATCCTACAATGTCCCAAACAAGTGAAGGTTCTTATGGCTTCTTATCTTATGGTGGGTGAAGCCGATCAATGGTTGACAGTGATCAATAATACAAATCCAGAGGAGGAGATCAAGGCATTGGAATGGAAGGATTTCCAAAAGATGTTTTTTTGATAAATATTTTCCACACACCCTCCAACTTAAGAAGGAAATGGACTTCCTTTACCTCAAGAAAAAAGACAATGAATCTATTGGAGCGTACAAGGAAAAAATCAAAAGGACAACACAATATTCCTTCAACATTGTTTTTACCTTTGAATTCAGGGTTGATTAGTCTTTTGGTATGCTAAAACCTAGCATGCAGAAAGCCCTGGTGATCTGTGACTTTGACAGCAATGAAAAAATTCTTCTATGTGCCATCATGGTTGAAATGGAGATCGGAGATCCATAGGGGTATAATGGGGATAAGAGGCCTAATATGGACATCCTTTTTGGATGTCCTATGGATCAATCCAATGGTGCTAAGAAAAATAAGTACTACACTTGGTAAAGGTGTGAAAATAAGTACTCCTGAAATTTCATAAAGGGGAAGAGGAAATGATTTAGATTTGGAAGAGAAGGGATCCTAGAAATTAACTGCCGAAAAAAACCCTGCGGTTGTGATAGAGAAGAGGAATGGTCTATTTGACTCTAAATGCACTGTTCATTACTTTAACTGCAAAGTACCAGGGAATCATTCAAATCAGTGCCCTATTCCATGGTTTTAGGAGGAAACCAACATATTCAAAGGAATCATGGGAGAAATTTTTCCATCCCTACTATAGAAGTGAACCACAACAATGAATAGGTGACACATACACTAGTTATTAATTCAATAATAGTGAATGTACTTTTTGATTCAAGTACTCAAAATTCTTTTATATCCTTAATGATTAGTAGAAAAATACCACCACCACAAAAAATCATTTATGTAATGATTTCGGTGAGTACCACAAATGGGGAAATCATATCATCCCATGAATATAACTCCTCCCCTGTCTTAATTGGTGGATTTTACATTCCGACAAACCTCATAATACTCCCTCCGGTGGAAATTTGATGCCATTGTTAGCATGGATTTGATTTCATTATATAGATCCAACATATATTCCCATGAGAGATAAATCACTCCCCATGGGGAAAATTGACCCCCAATTCTGTACAAGTGAAAGGAGGAAGATGAATATTAAATAGCTCCATCATCTCAATAATGGATATTGATGCCCTATGACCACAAGTATCTAGATCATATGATTGAGTCTAAGGGGGAAATATTCCTTGAAGATGTGCCTATTGTGATGGAATTCACTGAAGTGTTTCCTGAGGAAATTTCTGGTCTTCCTTCGGGAAGAGATGTTAAATTCTCAATTGATATTATAAATAGGGATTTGAAAATATCCAAGACTCTATATTGAATGGTTGTTTTGAAGAATGAGGAGATGAAGAAAAACAAAACATGGAATCAGGATAAATGGTTTATACACACAAGTGCTTCACCATGGGGTGCACCAGTCCTCTTCGTCAGGAAGAATGATGGGTCAATGCGCCTTTGCGTCGATTATCGTGTGCTTAAAAAATCACAATAAAGAAAAATTATCCACTCCCATGAATTTATTACATTTTCAATTAGGTATGTTGAGCACAATACTTCTCCAAGGTATGATTGCGATCAAGATATTATCCAGTAGGGGTGAGGAGGGAATATATCCCCTAGACTACTTTTCGTACAAGATATGAACACTATGAATTCATTGTAATTCATTTCAAACTCACTAACGCTCCAACAATCATCATGGACTTGATTAATAGAGTCATTAGAGATTATGTTGAAAAATTTGTGGTAGACATTATTTTAAATATTCTAACACACTCCAAAACCAAGGAGGTTCATGAGGAGCATCTAAGAACATTACTTAAGACTTTGCGAAAGGTGAAGATCTATGAAAAGGACTGAAACTGTGCGTATCGGTTGAAGGACCTATCATTATTGGTCCACATCATCAAAATCAATGAGATATATGTGGATCCCTCTAAGACAAATGCAATAGAGGGATGACCAAGTCCAACATCAGTAATGGATATCTATAGCTTCATGGGGTTGGCTGGATATTATCGATGATTTTTGAGAAATTTCTTAGAATTGTCCAAACCTCTTAACAAGATATATCATAAGGGATAAATGTTTTGTAGGAGTTATTAATGTGAATAAAGCTATAAGGTGTTGAAAATGATGCTTATCGTTGCACCAGTGATCACATTATCCACAAGTGGTGAACTTTTAGTGGAATTCAATGATGCTATGAAGAAGGGCCTAGGATGTGTGTTTATTCAAAATTAAAAAGGCATTGCCTATGCTTTAAGGAAATTGAATTCAAATGAGTATAACTATCAAACACTTGCTCTGGAGATGGATGTGGTGATCTTCATATTAAAAATTTTGCGACATATTCTATTTGGGGAGAAATGTGAAATATAAACGGAACACAAAATCCTTAAGTATATATCCATATAGAAAGAGTTTAGCATGCACCAATGAAGATGGATAGAACTGATAAAAAAATATGACTGGTCAATCCATCACCACCCTGGGAAAGGGAACAAGGTGGAAGATGCTCTATCTGGAAAGGACCCAACCATTCTATCATTGATGAGAAATGAGAAAGATCCAGTCTTAATAGATTTGATGAATATGGACATGGGAATCATAAAGATGGGAAAATCATTATTCCTTTAACAAATGATTGCTCAATCATATCTTTTGGAATAGTCAAAGGATGCTCAAAAAAATGAAGTTGGAATTCATAAGAAAGTGGAAGCTATCAAAAAAAGGAAATACTCAGAGATCAATGTTAATGAAGAAGGATTTGTGAGATTTGTGAAAATGCTATGTGTTCCATCAATTCCAGAGAAGAACAAGAACCTTTAGGATGATTCCCATAGTTCAAATTTTTCTATTCACCTTGGAAATACAATGATGTATCGAGATCTTAGAGAGCATTGTTGGTGGGATAATATGATAAAATAGATTGTTGAGTATACATAAAAGTGCTAAGTGTGTCAAAAATTGAAGGTATAGAGGCAAATGCATAAAGGGATGATGCAAGCATTTCCTATACGAGCCAAAAAATGGGACATGATCACCATGGAAATTATCACCGAACATCTGAATACAACCAAAGGCAACAATGCAATATGGGTTGTTTTGGATCATCTTACATAGTCTTCACACTTCAATGAAATTCGAGAGGATTTCTCATTGGATCCACTGGAACAAATATATATTTGGGAAGTTTTAAGGCTACATGGAGTACCACTATATATTGTATCAGATCAAGAATCAAGACTAACCTCCATGTTTGGGAAGAATCTTCAACATCCTATGGATACTAAACTGAACGCTAGTATGGCCTATCATCCTCAAACGGATGCCCAATCTGAGCGATCTATTAAGACACTAAAGGATATGTGAAGATCATGTTCTATGGACTTCATTGGAGGGTGGGACAAACATCTTCCACGGGTTGAATTATCTTACAATAATAGTTTCCACTTGAGTATCTGAATGGCACCTTATGAAGACCTGTATGGGAAGAGGTGCAGAACACTGACATGACGGGATGATGTCGGTGAGCATAAGATGATAGGACTAGAAATGGTCGAAGAAATGGTGGAGAAGGTCAAAACCATTCAACAACATATCAAGGCAACCCCAGAGTCGATAGAAGAGTTATGCAAATAACCGTTAATGAGACCTTGAGATTAAAATTGGAGACATGGTATTTCTATGCATATCTCCATGGAAGAAGTTCATGAGGTTTCGAATGAATGGGAAGGTATGTCATAGTGAAATCGAACCCTTCGAGATTCTTGATCGCATTGGGGTTATGGCCTATCAACTAGAACTTCCACTTACTATGGCTAAATTACATGATGAATTTCCTGAATATCTCTTTGAAAAGTACATACCATACCCTCCACATGAACTCCCTTCAGAGGCACTACAACTAGAGGATGATCTTTCTTACAAGGAGTAACCAGTGAAGATCATAGAACATAGAGAAAAATTTATTCGAAATAAGACAATTCCTATCGTCAAGGTATTTTGGTGAAACCACTAGTTTGATGAAGCGGTGTGGGAATCAGATGAATTGATTACGAAAAGATACCCATATCTATTTTAGTATGGGAAAAGAAAATTTCAAGGATGAAATTTTTTAAGGGGGGAAGATTGTAACGACCCAAAATTTCATTAATGAAAATTCAGCATGGACTATTTAAATTTCTTCTTTTGGTTATATATGCACTAATTTGGTTTTATGTTTTGGATTTTAAAATATCATTAATACTTTTGACCGTCTCTAGTATTTCCATTGAACTGTGATCATATGATTTGTTTAAATATAAGGCTTTAACAAATACAATTTACATAGACAAAGGAAGCGATGACCTCAACCAGTAGACATGCCTGGTACAAATCACATTTGTGAGAGCTTAGAAAGGAGGTGTCATCATTGGTCGTCACTCTTGAAAAAGCCCAAGACGAGATTGAACATGTTAAGCTTGAACGGAACTGACTACGAGAGAAGTGAAAGTTAATATAGATTACCACTTGAGCGATGTTATCTGAGCCATGCCAAGAGTCTCTCACCATCACAAACATTACCTATCAGTTTTATTCAAGGTTTATAAGGGGTTTTGTAATTAGACTATAGCACCATGACTGTGTACATTATTCTTGAACAAAGAATATACTTTTTTTATTGTTGCTTTTTAAATAGTTTTTAAAGAAAAAATATTATTTTTAGTTAATATTTGACTAAGAAATCGATTTTGATGAATTAATTTATTTTTAAATTATATAAAATTCTAATAAAATAAATATATTATTATTAAATTATTTTTTATTAAATATAAATTATAGTATAATTTTTTGAATACAACTGTAGATTTTATTAAGGTTTGAGAGCTGTTTTTGTCAAAACCAATGAATTTTCAATAAATGTCAATTTTTATTTTAAAAGTAAAAATTCTTATATATAGAAAATTATTGGGAAAAAAAATATTTTTCTTGGAAGCATGATGTCGAAATTATCCAACGGTGAACTTTTAATAATTTTCTGAGACAATATAATTTATGGGTAAAATTAAATATAGTTTAAATATATAATTGGTTTTATGACCAAATAATGACCCAATAGTGATGTAATAAAATCCTATAAACATTATGTTCGGACAATATATGTTTTAGAAATAAAATAATGTGATTTTAGATTTGTTTGATTTATTTTACAAAGCCTTAGTGGACCCTCTAAGACATATTAACCATTTTGACTTTTAATATTGTTTTCCTTGAGAGTGTGACTCAACTCCACATAAGAAACCCTATTATTTTAAGAATTTAGGCTATTGGCCTCATAAAATAATGTTTCCCTCTCCCTTTTTTAAAAAACCAAGGGCCAATACCATGGGCTGATTTGTGGTTCTGTTTAGATTTATGTGTAGTGTCCAAAACCAAAATAACAAAGAATTCCCTCTCCTTTCCTACATAAACCCACCCAAACTCCCACTTAATCTTCACTCAAAGCCTTTCTAGTTCATCCAACATCTACCCTCCTCTCTCTATAATTCTCCCAAGGACCTCCATGCTCCCAATAAGCCTCTATCAAGCCTTTCCCATGCTTTTGGGTTTGAACTTCCATGTACGACATTCCATCATTTCTCATTTTTGTGCAATTTTCAATAAGTTGTTATGCCATTTTGTCTACAATTACAATTGTTGGGGAATGATTTCTCACCTTCCCCATACATCCCTATTTATGTTTGTATGATGGTAGACCCCTTTATATATCATTAGTGTCTCCCATATACACCCATTACCATGCCGAAATCCCATGAGTGATTTTTCTCTCTTCTTTTACATCCATGTAATTATTTTGTATTATGCATCTATATTCCAATACATTTGTTGGAAAATGTATCTATATGACCCGATTGCTTTCCATTTCATGTACATATGATGAGACACCCATTTCCCTCTAATAAACCATTTTCATAAATCATTATAACATAATGTTATGAAGTCAAAATTACAATGCCTTTTTCCTAGCCAAGATCATTGTGTAGTGAATTCCATAACCAAATCTCTATAAAGGGTATTCACATTTATGCACATATTAATATTGAATTCAAATTTCATGTATTTATTCCACATTACTTAATTGTGTAATAACTTAATATGTTGATTGATTCCATGTTATATTATTCATGTGGAACCCTTGTGAATGAAATGATATGTTTAAGAAGGGTGCGTCCTGATAGCACTCAAATGCATTGGGTAAAGTATTTTATTGTGATATGTAATGTGAATTGGGTGTTGAATCATTCTAATTCAAGTACAGTGAGGGATTAATCTTTCTTCATGTGCAATTAGTATTTACTCATGCTCCATGGGAAAACAGCCTTGGCTTAGGATAAATTCCATGTTAAGTGTTGTTTCTACATTTCCATGTTATGATTATCAGGCTTTATCATGCCATTTTTTTCATGTTTCTCATGTGCTCCATTAATATGCCAATTTTCTAACATGTATTGAATTCCTCATGTTATTCCATGTTTATTCATTTACTAGGTTTTATAACTCACCCTTTTCTTATGCATTTCTCCATGTTATCATATACAATGCTATGTACGAGGGAATATAGTGGTCATGTACAATATTTTTTTAATAAAGATGTGGTATTTCATGTTTTATGCTGTTATGTAATGATCCTTATCACCATTGACATTATACATATCAATATTCTAAATTTTATCAAGTGATGTTTATTTAATAAATCATGTTTTACTTTGTAATAAAGAGTAGAGTTTTCATAGTATATCCATGGACATCATGGCTGGCCTACCACATACGTCCAGGTTCCATGATTCTATCTGGGTGATCGTTGAATGACTCACCATGTCGGCCCACTTCCTAAACATTAGAGATAGGGGATCAGTAGTGGTATTGGGAAGCCTCTACATGCAAAAGATTTTGCAACTTCATCGAGTTCCTTCGATGATTGTATCAAATCGTGATGTTCGTTTTACATCATGTATGTGGAAGGGATTATAGGAGGCCTTTGGGACTCATTTACGATTGAGCACCGACATTCATCCTCAAACAGATGGTTAGACGGAGAAGACCATATAGACACTTTCGGTCATGTTTCGTGCTTATGTTCTCGATTTTTTCCACAGTTGGGAGGATCACCTACCCAAGTAGAGTTTGCATACAACAACAGTTACCACTCAAACATCGACATGGCTCTATTTGAGACCATATATAGGAAACACTACCAATAAAATCTATTTTCAACAGACATAGGGGAGTCAGTAAATATTGGTCCAGAGTTGGTACAGGATACCACAGAGAAAGTGCAAATCATCTAGGAATGGATGAAGACTACAAAAAGTAGGCAGAAGTCGTACACTGACTGAAGACACAGACCCTTAGAGTTCGAGGAAGGAGACCATGTCTCCTTATAGGTCCGACTCTGATGAGGATTAAAAAGGATTTATGGGGCGACAAGTTATCTCTAGGATCATCAGACCTTTCTAGATCCTCAACAGAGTAGGTGATGTGGCATACCATCTAGCAATTCCCCCCAAAATGAACCAGGTGCATAATGTTTTACAGGTGTCCCACCTAAGGAGATACATGCATGACCCATAACACATTATTGATGGGGCAAGACGAAAATTGATGATGGGATAATGTTTGCGGAGTTCCCAAGGTAGATAGAGGATTGATAGGAGTGATTCCTTTATGCACAGTTGATTCTTATAGTGGAAGTCTGTTTACAGTAAGAGAATATCCATGAGAGTATATGGGAGGACGAGGCTATGATATGTGCTCAATACCGCCATTTTTCATTAGATTTGTTTTTTCTTTCATGGACAATAATCCCTTTGGGTGGGATAATATAAAGACTAGGAAATTCCATATAATTTTTACTAAAATTATATGGGAATATTACGAGACAACAAAAATTTATGGAGAGTGATTCTGAGGCATGGTTTGCCTGAAACAAATTTTTTATCATTTTTTGAGGAACTTTCAGTAAATGTGTGGGATGAATTTTCTAAAATTTGAACCGAAGCATAGAATTGAAATATGAGGACACAGTTGATTCTATAGTTCTGAGATTCTATTAAGAGAAGCTTAACTTCAACCACAGTAGGTCAGGAGAAAATGATAAATTTCAAAATTTGAAAGGAATTATTAAAGAACATGAAATAGTTATTTTATTTTTCTCCAATGTTAGAGAAGTGGTGGCAGGACTGCTCTATTGTCAATACATTTAATGTCTTGACTCTTTGTTTCTATAACCACGACACTAGAATGATAAATGTGGTTCATAAATGAATTAAACTAATGTTGTTCAACTCAGTTGTTTATTCACTCAATTTAATTGATGATCGGGAAAGTGATTTTGGAACAAAATAGAGGAACCTCTAAAAAAGTGTTACATCATTTACCACCGATGAAGAATGGAAGGATATACAACAATGTTTTAGGGTTCGAAATGGGAATGAAGAATGCATGCGACTTCATCAATTCACATATTCCCCATCCACCACCGCGATGACTCCAACGATTCTTGAGGTATGGGGTTTGTTATGGTGTAATTCTTTGAGTTGAAGATTAATTAATTGTTAACCTATTGTTATGATTCTAATGTGGAGGTCATGGGACAAACAAGCAAGGCATGGACCCTCTGATGCTTTGTTCCAGTCATGCTCTTCGAAAGACAAATTTGAAACTCGTAAGAACATTGAATCTCAGAGTCGCGCAACAACAACCGCATCCCGGGAGGCCTGTAAGGGTGAGCAGACGGGATGATAGACCACTAGATATCACCTGGTGGCAAGTGGAAGATCTTCTGTTGTGGAACAAGAACAAAATCACCAGGGACAGGCGATGATAGCGAATGCAGATGATGGTTCTAACTAGCCAAAGGAGAGGGCAGTGCCGTAGTGGACCCAAAGGGCTGGCCCACACTCAGCCGACCACGTTGGCGAGGCGGAGCGCCATCGTACACCATGGTGAAGGGGTAAAGACATCAAATATGTAATGAAGGGGGACCCACACCCCGTGGGTCCTGCAGAACATGTGTCACCAGTGATTGATGAGACAAAATGCTCTTTGAGACATTTGGGGAGTTGGATGACCACCCAACAGGCAAGCCGCACTAGCGCACAAGGCAGTGTCACTCGACGGGCTGGTCGATGGCCCAGTGGACCAAGCATGCCACATCCCATCCTAACAGGGCTAGCCCAGGATAGTTTGGACTGGACTAGGTTAGACCTAGACTCGGTCAGTTCGACCAAAATCGGGTCGGTTCGGCCTAGCCTAGGCCGGGCCAGGTCGGTCCAACAGGGTCATACCACACCCCGACCGCATTTAGGTCTGGTTTCACTGAAATTGTTGTATATTGTGAACTAGTAATACTTTTGACAAACCATCTATGGTGCTCAGTCCATTTGAGTGAGATGGTTCTTTTGAGATACTCCAATTGGGTTTTGGATAATGATGGAGTATTTCCAAGTTAGATCATACCCGAATCCTACCAGGACCATGATACTAAAGTGCCTATAACTCACATACCATTCGTTATGTTGATGCGTTGTCTCTCGTTTACAACCATTATGATATGGATGTACTTTAGGATACTTTGTTGTGGAACTTCGTAGTAGTTTAGGTACAACTTATTTAGAGAGGAAAATATTTTTGGAATTAAATTGAACCTGGTGTGAGAAATCATGTGGTTGGATTTCATTTGAGTAGGGACCTTGTGTGGATCAGCATCATTACGGCCTAGTTTAGATCAAAATCATAGTGAACCTATGTGGATCTTCATCATAGAGATCCTTTGTGGATCAACATCATTTCCACCCTATGTGGATCAGCATCTAGCGACCCTCTGTGGATCAACATCACAGAGACCCTGTGTGGATCAGCAATGCATGACCCGGCGAGGACCAGCCATAGAGCATCCCATCATGGATTAGTGATATACGACCCAATGTGGATCGACATTAGAACAACTTACATGTTTTTCAGTTATGGAAAATTTTTAAGAGAATAAAATGATATTGCATTAGAGTAATCATATTCATTACTGAATTATGAGTTGTATACCTAGTTTGAGCTGAGTCTTTTTCATTGTAATTTGTGATTGAGATCATGCATGTGGTTTTCCTCTGTAGAATATTGAGAGGCCTTTGTGGGTCTCATGGTCCCTACAAGATATTGTTATACTCAACCTAGCATGGGATTCTCCCACAGCTTGTAGTGTCTTGTACTGATGACATTCTTCCATGATTGAGACTTGGGGAGATATGACCTGATAGTGGATGGTGGTGATGATGACATGGAGAGCTATGAGAACTAGTTGTACTTACCCTTCATGTAGGAACATTGGTGAACAATTCCAGGAGTTGTGAACTGTTTTATGAAGTTGTTTTATCTTTTAGTTTGGTCTTGTATTCTGACCCTTTACTTACTGTTCACACATTTAGTAATGGATTTTTACTTCATGGTTGCATCATGATGTGTTCATGGACAATTTGTTTGTATAGGATTAAAGGAAATGCCTGAAAATTTTAGAGATATTCTTTTCTGGTGCATGTCACCAACCCCTCACGTATTGAAGTCATGCTTGGGGTAGTCACAACACGGGCCCCGAGGGACGGGTCATGACAATACATCTTCATATTTATTTTTTTATAATCATAATTGGAATACTACAATGACATTGTTTGTTTTAGTTTTTTTGTAAAACAATATAATATTAATGAAAAAAAGTAACTATTGTACATATAAAAAAATATGTCTTATAAATAAAATAATGATGTATACTTAAATTTGATTGAATTTCAAAATATTGTGATTCTGTTGAATATGTTGAGTTTAGATTTCATACCTAAGGGATGAATACAAAAATAAAAATTAATGACATATTTAAATAATAATTGTTTTTATCCTTATCATGTGATATATATAAATATTATTATTATGTTGTAGGAAATATATTATGGTTAGGTCAGTCATATAATTAATTTTCATTATTATTTTTTCTTTAATGATTATGAAATATATATTTGATGAAATGAATAGCCTTGAATGGTCTGTTTATACTAATGATATATTTTATTGGTATAACTATTGAAGTAAAAAATATTGTTAGGTGGATGAATCATATGTTTAAGAAAACAACGACGTTGAGATAATAATTTTTTTTGTTATAATGAAAATGTAATTGGGATGGAATTATTGACTTTGGTATTAATAATGGATTCATTATAATTATTGTGACATACATCGTATTTTTTAGATTGTGCTACTTTTTAGATGCTTTTTAATTTAATCAAATTATATTTAATATAATCAAAGGTGTGAATTTAGTGTTAATTTATTCAATATTGTATGATTAAATTATGGATTGATTTATTATAAATCACATAGGTATTGGAATCATATAATTATATGATTGTATGATTTGGGAATAGAAATACATGAGTATATAATTAAATAAAGGGTTAAAATTGATCGATGATGAATAAGAAACATGATATATCCTATCATATTATTGTATATTTGATATTTTATGTTATATATGAAATGATAAATATTATATGAATAATCCCATATAATTTTATTATAAATTGATATTGAATAAGTCAATAAAGTAACTTTATATGGGGTAGAATGTAACAACATGAAATATTGGAATAAAAATTTCCACAAATCATAATAAATTTGTTTCTTTAGATAATATATAAAATTTTAAAAACTCATATTTATGTAATATATAATTTTCATTATATAACACTGAAATTAACGATAATAAATCCATGTAACTATATAACAAAATCAATGAAATTTTGAAATAAAATCTTATAGTTGAATTATCAAATATAAATATCATTTTCTTGAACATGGAAAATATATATCTTCCCTAGGTGTTTCAATATATCAATCTTATGATGATGTCCTATAATTACCGTATGAGTGACTTCATTTATAATAAATATTGAAGATCATGGAAATATCCATGAGATCTAATGAAGTGGAATCACCAAACATGTTTACCAGAAGATAATAAATTATTCTTAGAACAAGACTAAATAAAGTAATTAGTAATGTAAATAATAACTAAGATGTTATAATTGTGTAAATATCAGTGTAATAAAATTCTTATAACATAAATTCTGAAAATTACATATTTTTTCTTTTAGAGAAATGGAATGTTTATTTCTCTATAAAATAAATGTTTCTTTTTTAATTCATATTGACTTTTAAAAAAAATTAAAACTTTATATTTCTTTAAATTAATTTCATTTAGAAATAAATCATGTGTATATTATATTTGAGGTGAGTTTTTGGTGTTTTTCAAAAAAATTAATTTTAGGTACATAGTGAAATTTTATCAATCTTTTTTATAATGTCAATTTTATATGATAATAATCAAAATATAATGAAATCTATGATATAAGAATAATTTTATATAGAATATTATTTTTATAATATAAAATAAATAGTTTAATATTTTTATTTCATAAAATCATTGATTAATGTTTTGGATACTAAAGTAATATTTAACAACAAAATCTAATTTTATTCTATTAAATTAAAAATATGATTTCATCAGGAATGGAAAATTATTTAATAAAAATTGATAAGTTATATCAATAATAAGGATAAAAGTTTTTATGGATACTTTTATTTTTAATAAAATCCTGAATGTCTGAATTATAGTTAACGATTGTTATAATAATAAAACATTTAAATTCAAGTTAGTATTTTATTATGATTGTATAATAGTTATCAATTCAAATAATTAAATCTATTCTATAAAATGAAATAAATATTATTTTATTGAATATAAATAAATATATTACCACTAGATAAATAGTTAATTGATAAAAAATAATTTAAAGTAGATTGAGAACACAAAATTTCATATGTAAATATTCATCATAATAGTTTAATATTCGTAGAATAATATGAAAATCCATTATCGAACATTGATGGTTTCTTGTATATGAAAACTTGGATACATAAAAAACAGGTACTTAAAATATATATATCTTTTCACAATATGTTCTTCCCAATAATGAAACTTTATAGAAATATCATACTAAAAACAATACATTAATTCATGTGGTAGATAAACATATAAAAGTATGAGTAAAAATTACAATTAAGGGGAAACAACAGATATATCAAACAATGATCATTTTTGTGTAAATGTAAAATAAATTAATATGAGAGTATGATCATGCTACATAATATTATATCCTCAAATTAAAATATAATAGCAATGAATCCTAACATAACATTTTACCAATTATGATTCATGATAAATCGAATTGGGATTATATATAATCATTAATAATCTATGGGATAATATAATAAGAATATGATCCATATGTGGGGTTGTTACATAAGAATAAAAAATAACATCTATATTTTTTGTTTAGATTAAAAAATCATTGTGGGGGGAATTATATAATAGAAATTCCAACTCTGTGAATTCCAATATTCTATTATGAGTAACATTTATTCAATTAAATTAGTCACATCCGTGGATGTTTTTACCTATATAATAAATAGTGTGATTCTATCCAAATTCTATATAACCCAACAAATTGAAGGTCCAAAACAAACCCACATGTACATATATTATAAAATAACAACACATACAAGGTCAATAATATATTTAGACTTCCTAAAATTATTATGGAATTAACAATCACATAATAATAATCTATTTATTTGAATGTCAAAAAATCCGATCAAAATAATTCTTTATATAAAATACTAACCTATTGAAAATGAATTATGTTTTATTAGTATTTTATCATCATTATAATAAACCATACTAAGAGATTATAGAAATGGTAATGTTAGACCATATTCATATTCATAGAAAAGTAAATTAAAGATATAATTATAATGTTATAGATAAAAATACCATGTAAATATATTGGGAACATTACATGATAAATGCCCAAAAATATGATAAAAAATTCGTTGAAATGATCTAAGAGATTTCATAATGGAATATTCAAAGAAAAGAGTATTTGTTATGAAGGGGAAATAAATTCACATGATTTTCATTAAATAAAATACATTTCAATTTCATTGGTAAAATTGTATAAAGTAAAAAATTTTATATAACCATAAGAAAACTCTTTTTATACTTTTTTAATAATGTACAATATAGTAAAAAATGATCTTACCCAATATATGGAAATTAAAATTTCAATATTAATTTTTTAATGAGAATATTGAACATATTTTAATACCTCAAACTAATTCAATCATTAAATTAGGTATTTAAATAGCTAAAAAGTAATGAAAAATATTTAATTGTATTTAATAAAAATATGAAAGTAATAATATTACTATTTGGGATAAATAATGTTGGTAATTTCAAAATTTTGATTTTGATTTAACAAATAGAGTAAAACAATATTTTAATATAAAACCTTTACTACATTGGTATCATTTTTTTGAGTACACCCATGAAATAAAAAAATAAAATGAACCATCAAAAAGATTAAACTAAAATATATTCATTATAAAACATAAAAATATTTTACTATATACACCTATTAATCACTAATATTTTCATAACACTAAACACGAGTCAATGAAAGAAACCCCTGTTGAAGAATATGTATTCCTTTAGAAATTTATTGGAAAAAACATTCATTGGATGCATGAGAATCATATGTGTAAAAATATGTATTTAATTAAATCTTTCATTATTCTTAAACAAATATGTGGTTCATATATACACCATATAAATATGAAATTAGTGTTATATATTTAAACATATCTCAATGATGATAATTACAATTGATACCAGCACAATATTGGAATAAGTTGAGTTGAAGTAAATGAAATTAAAATATATATGTGAATTTTAAATCCTAATTAAATACATGAATATCTAAAAATAAATTTATTATAAATTAACAAAAACCAAATTAAAAAATGGTTGTAAAAAATATAAAACATGCCCTGTAAATTCAAAAATTAAACAAATAAACTCATATTTTAAAACTAACTAGATTAGTAAGATCTATAACCTATTTTATATTCAAAACTGATTAATTATAATTATATAGAATAATATTATTCTTATAAATAATACTACATATGTCCCACATATTGTATCACCCATGGTTGTAGGTACATAAACATATTGTTTTAAGTTAATATGTCAATAGGTTTTTTGTATTTTTCAACAGAGTTTTGGAATGATTTTTATTCTTTTATAGATGTTCATGTTTTGAGAAAGATAATTTTAAATAGTGAAACACCGCAAAAATAATATTTGAAACAAAAAAATTGCATTTTGGATAGCCAGATTATTTATCCAATCTATGATAATTTGAAGGAAAAACACGGAAATTATAATTACAAGGGGATAAAAGGATAGGGAATGGTTGTTATAATTTTTGAGGCAACTATGTGTATATTTTTTGTGATAATTTATCATGCTCTATTAGCTCAAAATTTTCCTAAATGTGTTCCCTAACTGTGCACCGACAAAAAAATAGAACCAACAATTTTGGATCTTATCCTATTTACCTATTAATACTATAATTTATCCAGAAAAGGACAGAAAATGAATTCAATAATTCCAATATTATAGATACCATTACTTTGTATATAGGTGTGATCCCTAGGAAAATCAAAGTTCGTGGTATGCCTAGAACCATACAATTGTGGTAATTATTCATCATTTCATTAGATCTATTTTCTTTTTCTTAATCGGAATCCTAGGTCAAGCCTATTGGGGATATATATTTTCTATATGTTATTAATAATAATTAAATATGAATAATTTTTATGAATTTAATGATATATAAGTACGTTTTTAGAATATTAAATTCAGTATTTTGATGTAATTGTGTCATTATTCATTTTACCATATGTTTGGGAGGTGTGGAGATTCCCTATGAATTACTATTGTTTACAACTAGAATTATTGATATCTAATTCATTTAATTTCCTGAAATTGTTTTAAATGTCATCTTTTTGTTTGATATATATAATGGTTTCAATTATAGAACTATAAAAAATTGGAATTGGATTACATTTCATAAAACCCATTATATTTAATTTTTCAATGGTGATTTTAACATTATGGATTTATTGATGAATGTAATATAATTATTGATATTATTTAAAAGGAAATAAATAATTTTAAATAACTAGGTTGAAATTATTTGGGAATAATGATTGACATGAGGTGAATGAGACAGGTAACTATTATGATGTACCACCATCAAAGGGAAGAGGTATGGATGTGTAGATCCACTATAAATGGTAACTCTGAGATTCCATGTTTTTAAGTTGTGGTTTTCTATGTATATTTAAATGTAAATTACATATAATTAATGATGATATGGGTTAAAATATTTATTTATTTATATCATTAAAAAGTGTTTTAAATTATTTTTTATTTGCTGCAATAGGAAATTTTTTTATTATATATAATTATTTAAATTTATTTGAATCTTTTTCTTATAAATGTGATGGAATTTGTTATCCTAGTGGAATGACATGAGAAGTAATTTGGGTAAATAATAGTATGTTTTATACTCACACCCATCTTGGGAACCATGGTGTGTTTACAGATGTTATGTCTTGAGACACAAGTATAAAATGAATCACAGATCATTAGAGGTGATTCATTAAATATTGGGTTGGGCATGTTGACATAGAGGTTGGAGCATTCTGGGAGTTACTCGGTACTAAATTATTTATCTTTTCTCCCTTATTTAATTTTCCTATTTTTTTATGTAATTTTGTTTCACCTTTATACTTTAATCTTTGTTTTAGGTTTGTTTTGTATTTTTTATACTCAAGCATCATATAATGTCTTCATTATTTATTTTCATATTTTTTTTAATTTATTGGGGAAAAAAATATCCCAATAGATTACTAATTCTTTTGGTACATATTTATATCCTTTGGTGTATTGGGATTTTACATAAGGATTGTAACACCCCCACCACTTCTGATGTTAATGGATGAGGTGTGGGATCTTATAAATGGTATCTGTTTGACCAATAAATCATATAATAATAATGTTCGTCCATCTCTTGCAATGATATAAATGGGTATGAATATTGTAACATGAAATGTATAGAAAAGAATTTATAGATAATCGGTTTATGATAGACCTAATGTAACATCCCATTACGTTTTCAAGTACTTTTGATGTCTCTAAGTGTCTCTTTTTTGGAGTAGTGACTTGGGGGTGCGTTTGGGTAAATTTTTAAGTAAAACAAAAAGGCAATGGCTTGTGCACAGTTAGCGCACTATTTGATAAACCGTGTGATCAAACCATGCCAACCTCGCAACACTGGATAGTGGGGTAGGCATGGTGTGCACATGGTTTGGTAAACCATGAGACTAAACTGTGCAGACCAGCAACCCTGGACAGTGAGATCCGCACGGTGTTCGCACGGTTTGAAAAATTGTGCGGTCACTTAAAATTAGATCCTTAAATTGTGGATCTCTACCGTTTTGCCTCTGAATTCTTCTTTTTTCCTCCTAAGTGGCCCTAACTCGGGATTTGTCTTCTCATAGGGTCATAGAAGGTTCTCCCTTTGTTCTAGAGGCGATCCAAAGGCTCCTCTTGATGAATCAAAGTGGGATTTTCAAGGTATGTGATCGTTCTTCTTCAATCTTGATTGGTTTCTTAGATCTACATAGATCTACTTCTCCTTTTCTCTTGGTTTCATAGATTTATGCCCATTATGGGTATATCTAAGTGTGTTGTACCAAATTTGATGAGGTTTGGTCTTAATATTTCAATGAGAAGAGATCTAAGGCCGGTTCTTGAAGAAGAGACCCTGTTTTCTTGAGCGTTCTGAACCTTTATGGTTTTGGTCAAAAACTTCGAGGTAGGTGTTTCCATCCCAACTTGCCAAATTTTTTATCATTGTATTTGCTTGATTTATCTCAATTGTTGATTTAAATCCAATTTCTCAAGTTTTCTTTCAATTAAATTGATAAAAAATCGATTCCATTGAATTGAGATATTTGAAATGGTGTCGGTATAGAAGTATGGGGAAAACCCCGATTCCATTGAATTGGGTGTGTTTATAGAAAATTGGTCGATTTAAATTGTTGAATTTAAATTTCGGATTTGATGGAAATGTCTTCATTTAAATTGGTGAATTTAATTATGAAAATGAAATGTATAATGATTGAATTGGTTTTAAATGTATTTCAAACTTATGAAAATGGATTGAACTGATTTGATAGAAACCCATTGGTTTTATCTTGTGAAAAATGCATGTTTTGAATAAAACCTATTTTGGTTTTAAATGGAATGAAATTGGCACTTTTGAAATGGAAGAATGGGATGGATTGTATTTTAAGAATTCTTAAAATAGATTACCCATCATTTAAGAGTGCATGCAAGCCTTAGGTAGTTAGTGAGTTATTTGGATACACTCTACGCTACGACAACATTCTAAAACATACTTGCGGTGGGTCACATCCCTGAAGGGTTGGTGATGAGTATCCTTTTTCCATTATCAAAGGGACATGTGTATACACATTTTTCTGAGTTCACATAGAGAGTTCGGAATCCTATAACTAATTAATACTATCGTACCTTTGGGAAGATGGCCATGATGCTCGCTTGTTTGATTATATTTGAGATACAAATGTATGCCAATACTTTTGAACTGCTAACATGCCTGCTGAATTTGTATAAAAAATTTATATAAATGTTTTATTTACGCTATTGTTTTAGAAATATTCCATCACTGTAAAGCCTTTGCTTAAAGTAATTTTTCCAACATATGAAAATTTATAGCATGTTTGTTAAAATATTCATTTGTGTTTCCAAACCTGTTTATTTGAAAATTGAAAGCTATTCATTAGATATTCTATATTTGGCATCTGTTATGTAATCTTTGGTGGTATCCTACCTGGCTTAAGCTCACACCCTACTTTTCCCTTCGGGTTTTTGTAGACTTCCTTCTTCCAGGCTCGAGAAAAGGGAAGGAATCTCTTGGTGGTGGATCTAGTTGTTGATCTTCTGTTGGTGAGTTGTGACCTTAGGGACGTTGGGGCTGTTTTCCCATTCTAGTACTTGGGTTGTAGTACTTTGGGATTTTTATGCCAAGTTGTTTTTTGTTACATCACACCCGGTGGAGTTTTCCTTTGTAATGCATACTGTTTCGTTATCTATTACTTCCACATTCTATTGGTAGAAATCGTTCACACTTTCTTATTGTGTGATTCTAAGTGAGAGTTGCCGAATAGTGTGGATCGGGAATGCCCTTCGGGCTATGTCAGGACAGGCTCAGTTATCGGGTTACCAGGGTACCCGGGCTGGTTCGTTACAAAGTGGTATCAAAAGGATGTTAAGAATCTTGCCTTTATGACAGTATGCATTTGAGTATTCTTGTACGGACTTAGGAGGTATTTGTGATTGAGTTCCTGGCCAGCTGTCACCGCAATGAACCTTAATTCACCAGGGGTAGTTAGGGAAATAAGACTTGTGGATTAGTTCTAGTATTTTTCCTGTTTTGATTTGGATAGAGTTGAATCCAAATCTTGTTAATCCCTTCTATTAAGAATATTTTTCCTTGTTACTCAGTTTGGGCGTTAATCTATGCCTTTCTATGCTATGTAGCATCATGAATCCGAGAAGGCGTGGAGCTCAGATCCAAAAAGTGGCTGCTGTTGAACCTCAGCAAGCGAGTCCTATTGTGGATCCAATTTTGGTTGAGGTGATTGTTTACACAATCCAAGCTCTTTGATAGGCACCGCCTCTAGTTCATGTTCAGACTCCAGCTACCGATCCTCATAGTGATATTCTCCGAAGACGTTCTCCAGAATTCTTACTTCAGAATCCACCGTTTTTCAAAGGCTCCACTGACCCTCAACATGATGAGGAATGGTTGAGTAAGATTGAATGTCTGTTTGTATTCTTGGATACACTTGAAGTGATCAAGGTGAAGTGTGCCACCTTCGTGCTGGGGGGATCAAGTAGGAGATGGTGGGACACGATGGTGACAATTGGGAAACATGAGGGTTTGGAGTGGAAAGACATTGGGGTTATTTTTCACTAACCAGTTCTATCCAGAATCTATAGTGTTGGCCAAGGCTGTGGAGATTTTCAAGCTTGATCAGGCCAACAAAACCGTGATTGAGTACTCAAATCATTTTTCTGAGCTGGTAGAGTTTGCTCCTTAGATTGTATCTAATGAGACGATGAAGGCTCAACGATTTGAGTTGGGAATTTGATCAGATATCCATTCTCTGGTTTTCCTACTGAATCTACCTTCCTATCATGATGTGCTGGATAGGGTGATGATGGTTGAGATGGACTTGGCGGGAAAGTCAGTGTTGAAGGAGGTTGTTTTTCCTCCTAGTGGTAGTATTGGATTTTTTAAAGGAAAACATAAATGTGACTTTTCTCATGGTAGTTCTCAACAGTAGAGTCATACCAGACCTCTGATAGCACTAGGAGGGGATTCCTTGACTTGCTATCAGTGTGGGAATCTTGGATATTCTAAGAGGGTTTGAACCGAGGCACCCAAGAACTGTAGCTCCTGTGGACACTTAGGGCACCTATAGTGATTCTGCCATCACTTCTCTACTCTGCATAGTGTAATAGGATCATCATCACCTCCAAATACTACGGGGCAATCAAATTCATCACGTACAAAAGGGTTCCATCCACAGGCATCCAGAACAAAGCATCTTCACACAGTGGAAGAGTCACCAGAGGTTTCTGATGCATGTCCTACAACTATGAGAGGTACCATTACTATAGCTTCGTCTTTAGTGACAAATCTTTTTGAAAACTGTGAATCTCACTATTTTATTTCAACCCATCTTGTTAATCTTCTAAATATACCTATGGAACTTTTATCTTGTCCAATGGATATTACTACACCCCTTGGTGTAATGATAGATAAGGGTATCCGTAGTCCTTATTGTGTCTTCTATCTATCAGATGTTGATCATGTTTGGTGTTTCTCGGTTCTCGATACGAAATCTTTTGACGTCATATTTTAGATGGACTGGCTCATTTCGAATAAAGCCCATATTGATTGTTATCTTCGACAGGTCTACCATAATTCTCCGAGTGGTGTGTCTCTCTTTTTTCAAGGAGAATGGGACCCAAGTTCAAGCAGAGTCGAACCCTTTTTCCCAGAGTCGGGGAAAGTTATATCAATGTTTTCTTTTGATCTAGAGAGAGATTCGGTGTGTGGTGATCTCCCTCCCATCGTCACTGAGTTTCCTGACGCGTTTCTTTCAGACTTATCTGGTTTTCCACCAGTAAGAGAGGTTGATTTTACTATTAACTTAATGCATGGTACTCAACTAGTTTTTATTCCGTCTTACCAAATGGATCCAGGTGAACTAAAAGAACTGAAGACTCAGAGAGACGATCTTCTTGAGAATGGTTTTATATGACGGAGTGTGTCACCTTGGGCAACACCAGTTCTCTTCACCAATAAGGCTGATGGTTCTCTTTGCTTATGTGTTGATTATCGAAATCTAAATCGAGTTACGATAAAGAACAAATATCAGATACCACGAATTGATGATTTTTTTGATCAATTGAAAGGGGAAAAGCGGTTTTCCAAAATTGAACTTTGATCTGGTTACCATCAGTTGAAGATAAAGGAATCTAACTTCCTTAAGACCGCTTTTTGAAGTAGGTATGGCCATTATTAGTACCTTGTCATGCCCTTTAGCCTAAAAAATGCTTCTGCAGTTTTCATGGCCTTGATGAATCAAGCTTTTCATGAGTATCTTGATACTTTTGTGGTTATCTTTTTGGATGACATTCTTTTCTACTGCAAGTATGAGGAGGAACATGTGCATCATCTGAGAACAGTTCTGAGTCTTCTAAGGAATCACCGACTTTATGCCAAGCATTCAAAGTCAGATTTCTGGATTCGGGAAGTGAAATTATTGGGACATGTCGTGTCTGAAGAAGGAATATTAGTTGATCCTGTGAAAGTGAAGGATGTTATGACTTGGGAATAACCACAAAATGTTTTCGAGGTTCGGAGCTTCTTGGACAGAGCAGGATATTATCGTTGGTTTGTTAAAGACATCTCAAAGTTAGCTTCTCCAATGACTGCTCTGACTCGAAAGAGAGTGAATCTTTCTTGGAATGAAAAATGTCACAGTTCTTTTGTTGACATAAATCTTCTTTTGACTACTGCGCCTGTGTTAACTCATCCTGAGGCTGGGATATCTTATGTGGTCTTCTATGATGCATCGGGTTCAGGTTTGGGATGTGTACTCATGCAGGGTAATCATGTTGTTGCCTATGGATCTCTTCAGTTTAAGCCTCATGAGAAGAACTATGCTACCCATGACCTTGAACATGCAGCTGTAATGCACACACATAAGTGTTGGAGACATTACCTTTATGGAGAAAAGTTTACTGTGTATTCAGACCACAAGAGCTTGAGTTATATCTTCTCTAAAAAAGATTTAAATCTCAGTGAAAGGCATTGGGTGGAGTTCCTATAGTCCTTCAACATTGACATTCCCTATACCCCGGGGGTAAAGGGAATTTAGTTGCAGACGTGTTAAGCAGGAAACATCCAACTCAGGCTGTGAAAGAATATTTAGAAGAGTGGCGTTTGATGGCTCTTTTTGTTCAGTTGCATATTGGAATTCAGTGGAAGAGGAATGAAGTTTCTTTAGCCAGAGATCAGTTGACTTCTTCTCTCCATGAGTTAATTCTTTAAGAACAACAACTAGATGGCGAATTACGTGGAAGTAGGTACTCTCTTTATAGTGGGGAGACCGACACCTTGTCGTCGTTCTCCAAATAGGGTGTTTTGTGTTATCGAAATCATTACGTTTTACCATTATCGGCAAGGAAGGATGTGATGGGGGATTTCCATAACTCCGAGTGGGATGTGCACCCTAGAATCACAAAGATGTTATATGATATGTAGCGGTAGTTATAGTTTCCAAGTATGAGAAGAGACATTGATGTGCATGTATCTCATTTCTATACATGCTATAAGGTGAAAACCGAGCACCAGAATCCTTCGTGTTTTCTTCAACCACATCCAGTCCCTACATGGAAGTGGGATGAAATCTCAATGGACTTTGTAGTTGGGTTACCTCAAACCCAGATGGAGAAGAATGCGATATGGGTTGTGATCGACAGACTGACCAAGTTAGCTCACATTATACCAACTTGAGATACAACCAAATTTGAGGAGTTGGGAAATATCTATGTGAATGAAATTGTTCATTTGCATGGAGTTCTATCTGCAATAGTCTCTGATAGGGATCCTCGGTTTACTTCCCACATTTCTAGAGGCCTTCATGAGGCACTTGGATCTCAGGACTGTTTGAGCAGGACCTACCATCCAAATTCAGATGGTCAGACAAAGAGAGCTATTCAGATCCTTGACGATATGCTCCGCGCTTGTGTTCTCGACTTTGGTGGTCCTTGGGATGATCATCTGGGGCTTTTCGAGTTTTCTTATAATAAAAATTATCAATATGCGATCAAGATTACTCCATTGGAGGCTTTGTATGGCCGTCCCTGTAAATGTCGTTTATGTTGGATGGAGATTGGTGAATGTTCTTTAGTAGGACTGAGTTTGGTCCAAGACGCGATAGCTAAGATCCATTTGATTCTTCAGAGAATGTTGACAGCGCAGAGTCGGTACAAGCCTTTTGCTGATAGTCACCGGAAACCTTTAGAGTTCTTTTTTGGTGATCAGTTGTTCTTGAAAGTTTCACCCCAATTGGGTCATCGACGGCTTGGGAGGCAAGGGAAGCATGCTCAGCGTTTTGTGTGACCTTATGAGGATATTGGTCTTGTGGGGAAAGTTTCTTATCGTTTATCAATACCACCACATCTGACGTCGATACATAACGTGTTCCATGTATCACAGCTACGAAAGTATCTCTCTGATCCATCTCATGTTTTGAGGTGGAGTGATCTTGAGATTGAACCAGATTTATCTGTTACTGAACGACCTGTCAGGGTTGTTGATTCTGAGGCCAAGGAACTTCATGGGAGAATGATACCTCTGGTCAGTGTACTTTTACAGCATGGTTCAGATCCTCATGATATGTGAGAAAGTGAGGCACTAATGAGAGAGTAGTGGCCTCATCTTTTTTTCGTGGATGTTTCTTCATAGGCTTTCTGGTGATAGAAAGGTCTTATGGTGGGGAGGTTGTAACATCCCATTACGTTTTAAGGTACTTATGATTCTCTAAGTGCCTCTGTTTTGGAGTAGTGACTTGGGGGTAGGTTCGGGTGAATTGTTATGTAAAAAAAAGGCAATGGCTTGTGCACAGTTAGCGCACAGTTTGATAAACTGTGCGATCAAACTGCGAAAACCAAGAAGCACTGGATAGTGGGGTTTGCACGGTGTGCGAACGGTTTGGTAAACCGTGCGACTAAACCGTGCAGACCAGAAACCCTAGACAGTGAGATCTTCATAGTGTGTGCATCGTTTTACAAACCGTGTGGACAAACCATGAAGTTACGTACAATTATATCCTTAAATTGTGGATCTCGACCGTTTTGCCTATAAATGCTTCGTTTTTCCTCCTATGTGGCCCTAACTCAGGATTTTTCTTCTCCTGGGGTCATAGAAAGTTCTCCCTTTGTTCTGGAGCTGATCCAAAGGCTCCTTTTGGTGAGTCGAAGCGGCATTCTCATGGTATGTGACCGTTCTTCTTCATTCTAGATTGTTTTCTTATATCAACTTAGATATACTTCTCCTCTTCTCTCGGTTTCTTAGATCTATGCCCGTTATGGGTAGATCTATGTGTGTGGTTCCAAATTTGATGAGGTTTGGTCATAATATTTCTAGGAGAAGAGATCAAAGGCAGGTTCTTGAAGAAGAGACCCAGTTTTCATGAGCGTTCTCAACCGTTGTTGTTTTGGTCAAAAACATATAGGTAGGTGGTTCTGTTCCGACGGGCCAAATTGTTTATCATTGTATTTTATTGATTTATTTTAATTCTTGATTTAAATCCATTTTCTCAAGGTTTATTTCAATTAAATTGATAAAAACTTGAATCCATTGAATTGAGATTTTTGAAATGGGTTTGGCATAGATATTTGGGAAAACCCCAATTCCCTTGAATTGGGTGTGTTTATGGAAAATTGGTCGATTTAAATTGTTGAATTTAAATTGTGGATTTTATGGAAATGTTTTCAGTTAAATTGTTGAATTTAATTGTGGAAATGAAATGTGTAATGATGGAATTGGTTTGTAATGTATTTCAAACTTATGAAAATTGCTTGAAATGATTTGATAGAAACCCATTGGTTTTATCTTGTGAAAAAGGCATGTTTTCAATAAAACTTGTTTTGGTTTTAAATGGAATGAAATTGGAACTTTTGAAATGGAAGAATAGGATTGATTTTATTTAAAGCATTCTTAAAATAGTTCTCCCATTATTTAAGAGCGAATTCAAGCCTTAGGTAGTTAGTGAGTTATTTGGATACACTCTATGCTACGACAACGTTCTAAAACATACTTTCGGCGGGTCACATCCCCAATGGGTTAGTGACGAGTCTCCTTTGTCCATTGTCATTGAGACATGTGTATACACATTTTTCTGAGTTCACATAAATATTGTGGAATCCTATAAATGATTAAAACTTTTGTACATTTTGGTAGATGACCATGTTGCTCACTTGTTTGTTTATATTTGAGATATAAATGTATGCCAATACTTTTGAACTGCTCACATGCTTAATGAATTTATATAAACATTCTTATATAAATGTTTTATTTAAGCCATTTTTTTAGAAATATTCCATCATTGTAATGCCTTTTCTTAATTAATTTTTCCGTCATATGAAAATGTATAGCATGTTTGTTGAAATATTCTTTTGTGTTTCCAAACCTGTTTATTTGAAAATTGAAAGATTTTCTTGGGATAATCTATATTTGGAATCTGTTATGGAATCTTTGGTTGTATCCTACTTGGATTAGGCTCACATCCTACTTTTTCCGTTGGGTGTTTGTATACTTCCTTCTTCCAGGCTCGAGCAATGGGAAGGAATATCTTAGAGGTGGATCCAGTTGTTGATCTTCTCTTGGTGAGTTGTGACCTTAGGGACCTTGGGGATGTTTTCCCATTCTAGTACTTGGGTTTTAGTACTTTGGGATTTTTATGCCAAGTTGTTTTCTGTTATATCACTCCAGGTGGAGTTTTCCTTTGTAATGCATACTGTTTCATTATCTATGGCTTCCACATTCTTGTGACAGAAATCATTCCCACTTTCTTGTTGTGTGATGTCAGGTGCTAGTTGCTGACCTGTGGGGATTGTGAACGCCCTTCGGGATTTTTCAAAACCAGCTTGGTTATCGGGTTACCAGGGTACCAGGGCTGGTTTGTGACACCTAATGTTATAAGGATGTTTTGGTATATGATTTTTTTGAAACAATTATAGTAGTCATCACCTCATTGTCCATGGTTTAGCTGATGATAAGAGATTGAAATTCAGTGATATAATTGTCTTTCAAATAGTAATGTGTAATTACATTTGAGTAATGATTTATGATTTTTTGAAAATGTGATACTTTTTTAATATTAATGAATATTATTTTTTGGAAAATAATGGTTTAATTATCAAAATTGGATCAAAATGGATATTTTTAAATTTTGAAAATCATTGGTTTGATAGGTGTCATTTTGTAAATTAAAAATATTTAATAATTATATTGCTATAAATTTCTATAATATATTGTTTTTTTATTATGGTGTATTGCATCATGTAGTCTTAGGAAGAATCAAATAGAAGAGGCATCTGAGAATGTGGTTTCACCTAAGCCACATGTGAGATAAAAAAATGTTTCATAGTATTTTATTAGATTTTAAGGCAATGGATAGATGGAAAACGTGATTAACTAAGAGAAGTGGATAATTATTTATAGTTCTAAAAGAAAAATACACCCATCATTTTATGTGATTCGGAACATTAAATAGAATTGGTTTGGTTAAATAGGATGAATTAAATATTTGTTTTCCTTGGAACACCAAAAGATATTAAATTAATGTTAGAAATGTACGTACTGGATGATCATGCACAAAGTAATGGTATTTAGATGTTCTGTATCACTTATTATGGAGAATTGTGGTGGGAATTTAAAAACATTAATGTAAAATATTTTCATTATA
The DNA here is from genome assembly GCA_963277665.1 of Viscum album. Lineage (NCBI taxonomy): Eukaryota > Viridiplantae > Streptophyta > Magnoliopsida > Santalales > Viscaceae > Viscum > Viscum album. Next base: position 294,345,822 of record OY728137.1, on the reverse strand, counting down.
CATTCCATATTAAAATAATGGAACCCTTATAATATTTGAGAAGAAAATATTATGATAACAGAATATATGTATAAATTATGGTATATTGTTCATTTTTCAAACATTTTTTTCTACTGAATCATCTAAGAAACACATTTTTGAATCTTGGTTGAGGATAGTTATTTTTTAAATTATTTACATCCTCATTGTATTGGATTATAGTGTAATGTTTGATAAGGAAACAATGACCGAATGGGTTAGCATAAGAAATTTGGTTGGAGGAAGCATGTTGATACCTATGTGAAATAGTGGTAACTAAAATGTGTCGAATAAGAGGTTGTAAGACACCTATTTACAAGAAAATAGAATAACTCAAAAATTGATGGTGGAATTAGTGAATATTCTACCTAAATAAAAGATTAATCAAAGATATCTAATATACAGTTCATTAGATCACCTAAAATAATATTTTACAACACTATATATATGGAAATTCATAATTACTACCAAATGTGACATATTAATTACTTATTTTGTAGTTCTCTCAGTTCGGTTTCTATGGAAACATATCACGCTTCTCAACCATTATATGTATCAATGGTGTGAGTGTAGAATTATTGATCTCATCAAAAAAAAACTAAGTAATAAATGATAATTCTAATAATTCATGGATACATAAAATAGTTCGGTATCAACATGGTATTAAATAGTAATTTGTTGCGATTAAGAAATTGTATATAGGATTGCATGTGAAAATAGATGATCTATCAAAACCATTGATGGTGAAAGATATTATTCTTTTAATGTATAACCTTATGAAATATATTTCTAATACATGTTCATATCATTGAATTTATCCTTCTTGTGCTATTCATCATCAATCTTTTCATGTTGAGATAATTCACTCTGTTTTGAAACATCAAACTTCTCTTAATGAAAGAAAATTTTGATATATTATCAAAAAATTATTTTTATATAACTATTAATGGGGAATAATTTATGTGGGATTTATGTGTACACGATAAGAATGTCTATGAAATAATCCTAGTCATGGACTGGTGGATCTTATTCAATGTCCACATCCTCTATTATACACAAAGGGTTAGTTTTAAAACTGATGATTCTATTAAGAATATCTTTTTAGTATATCAAATTTTGAAATAAATATGGAAGGATTGATGAAAATAGAAGATGGACAAATATCATAATAGTTGGATTTCATGAACTTATAAATTTTGGATGAGATTGAGGATAGTGGTTTTCCAAGTATTATTTTTTAGTTCCTAATATTTATCCAAAATTTATCAAGGATTCCACTGAATAGAGAAGTGTTTTCTTATTATTGATCACTAACCAGGGACAAATATGTTCTGAATGACTTCTTATTGGATGGAACCAAAAGATTTTTTGGGATTTAACGTATAATATGATTATTTGGAATGAAAAGTATTCATAGAACCTAATCAATCACTATAGGAACCACTGGTTCATTTTTGTTAACGAGAGGATAGAAATATTTGGAATTTTATAATATATTATGACCATAATCATGCGATGAAAAATATTTAATATCCTTTCCCAGACATTAATGATCTATTTTATCAATTTATGTTAACCCATTGATTCTATAATGTTTAATTACATTTGGGATATCAATATCTTTGGGTTTTGTAGTATTATATTTTGAAGACATATTTCAGTTTTAGATATGGCCATTATCGGTATGGAGTTATGAATTTGGGTCATATGAATAGACCAAACATATTTATGGAATTATAAAAATATATATTTTAAATGTTTTGAGACTATTTTATATTTGTTTTTTCTAATGAAATACTATTTTATTCTCCAAAAATGATTTAGCGTGAGCACTAAATGGTTATTGTTTAGGTATCTTGTGGGATCATCGGTTTTATGAAAAACATTCAATGTTTGATTTTTGGATACAATAGGTATGTTTCTTTGGACATGTTATCCATGAAAGATGTGTTTATATCTTTCAATAAATGACATATTATGTGATATATTGCAATCTTACAAATAATATATTTGAGATACACAATTTCCTTGTTAGGGATGGTTATTAATGAATTTTGTTTTGTGAATTTTCAAGATGAGCATCACCAATGAAATCCTTGAAAAGGAAAAATTTTCTTATTCCAATGAATTAGTGAATGAAAATTTTAATTTAAAGATTATAATGTACACCGTAAATTATCACAAATCATTATATTTTAATAATCTAGAAAAATAAATATGGTGTATTGTGATTAATTGGGATCTAGGTTGGTGTGTGTTCCATGATAGAATTTTTTTCTATTTCTTATGGATCACATAATTTATCATTTCATGAGATTAAATACCAAGAAAAATATATGAAATTTGATGTAGTGGTCGATGATTTGAATAAATGGTGTCAATACCTATTTAGTGAGAAACATACGATTATTAATAGATTATAAGAGATCGAAACACATTTCTATATAAAGATATTTTAATCTGGGTCAAAATGATTAATGAATTATCTAAAAATGTTTGAAACTGTATTAATGTATTCACCAAGTAAAGGTATCTCTATGGGAGATTAATTGAGAATAATGTAATATATTCAACTGTTGAATGTGGATTAATATAAATAAAAGATTATGTTTGTCATAACTAACATACACTAGGATTGTGAAGACCGAGGTACTGTGTCTGTATTTATTCCAATTTATTTTGTTCAAAAATTGTTGATATGGTGAATGTGGCCCAAATATCATATTATGAATGCATTTATATGAACTATATACTAAATGGTGTGGATACCATTTAGAGATCCAATCATAATAAAAGATCAGTTTTATGGTTCTAATATCAAATAATCATACCCTAGAAATGTTTATAATAACATATTCCATTATGCAGCCATTTGAGATGGGATGTTCATCCAGGATTAAAATATATGAAAAAAAACTATGATTATAATTATTATATATTAGAATAAATGTTAATGTGGATATGTTTCATTTTAAATTCCTCATAGATGATCATGTTTAGGCATTATAGATGTTTACGATGGGTGTGTTGTGGCATTTACAAATTCATATATGGAAATTAGAGTACATATGTCAGTATTTTTTTATAGTTATAAAAAGGATATTTTTTAAACATCATTCCATTTGGGAAATTATATAATTTTCCACAAGAATGGAAAATTAAACACATTTTCGCGAATCACATATAGTGCATGTATTATAAGAAATCTATATCCAAAAAATGGTAAAAATGAATGGAATACTTGTTTTGATAGTATTGGAATGATATGAATAGTTTATATATCAATTTTAGAAATACATATAGAGAACCATTAAGATGAATTTGATAATGAGAATATTGTATCATACTCAAATATATAGATAATATAAAATAACAATATACATGTTGGAATACATTCTTAGGAAATATATAATGGGTTTGGATGGACCGTGGGAAGAACAAATATTGTTAGTTGACTTCTCGTACAACATGATTTATCATTCCAAAATTAATATGGGTCCTTTTGAATCATATTATGGGTTATATTTTCATTCTCCATTTTTTAGGTTGGAAACATGTGATACATGAATAGTTGGACACATCCATGTAATAGAGTGAACAAAGAATATTTAGTTGATTGGAATGAGGATAAATATGGAAAAAAGTCAACAAAAATCATATGCGAGTCGTCATAGATGGATATTTTCATTCGAGGTGAGTGGTTAAGTATTTTATAGATTCTCTTTATGGCTTCTACATGATCTCTTTAGTATCGAGGGAAACATATCTCCATGATACATAGTCACTACTGACATACATGAATTGGTTCATAGTGTGGCATGTATGTCAGCTTTTCAACCATGGATATATATATATGCATAACGTGTTTCGTGTGACTCAGTTGAAAATGTTTCAACCTAACCAACACCATGTTATATAAAGCGATCATTTTTATCAAGGGACATATTCTCTGTTGTATCATATGCTAGTACAATTTCTTTACCTAAAAAAGAAGGTATTATATGTAAATGAATACATCTAGTGCTGGTTTTTCTCAATCAAGGTAAGATTTAGGATGAAACATCAGAGTGTGAAAATTATTTTTCAGATCAATGGTTGTAACTAATCGAAAAAAATATTGTTATATATATATTGTGGAATGAAAGAGAAATGATATGGAAAATGAAGCACCATCAATTTTAGGTGTTTGACCCTTTATTTATGTAATTTATTTATATTTATTGAATGGGTTATGTTTTGGGTATTTTGAATTAGTTTTATATTATTTTTGATGATTTTATAGAGGTTCATGGTCTGAGAAAGGTTAGTACAAACAATGTCAATAGTTCTACGAAACCATGAAACAAAAATGATGGCAATATATATATACTTGGTTAAGAACACTATTTTCCAAAACTATCTGGATACCAAAGAGAAACCATGAAATAATAAACCTAGGTGAATAAAATAGTTCATTCATTGATTTTATCATTATGTGAGGTAACTTTGAGATGGGTGTTTGGTGATAGTTGCTCGTTCACAATTAGGTAATGATTTTCCTTACCATGCACCATAACAAGGCACTATAAGAAAACTCGTTTGGAAAATTTTGGGTCTGATATGAATTACACAATAAGAAACTCATTTGTCATTTAAAATAAAAATAACTTGCTTTTTTATTCCTCCTAACTAACACTACGGGAAAAATGAGCAATTGTGACGGGTTATTTGCGACGAGATTTATTCCCGTCGCAAATAGTCATGTTAAAAACTTATTTGCGACGGGGGTATTTCCCCGTCGCAAATAAGGAGGCTTTTGCGACAGGATTGCTTTCCCCGTCGCAAATAACCGGCGGCGGTAAAAGGTATTTGCGACGGGAATATCCCCCCGTCGCAAATACTATGTCGGCAGGGGTTATTTGGGACAGGACCCGTCGCAAATAACTATTTATCGGTTGACCGTAATAAATGTTGGCTAAGGTATTTGCGACGGTACCCGTCGCAAATAATACTATTTGCGACGGGAATCCCGTCGCAAATGGGCCCGTCGCAAATAATCTAACCTATAAATACCCCCATCCGTTTTTTTCATTTCATTCTCATTCCTTATCTTCTCCTTCTCTGAAAATTATATTTCTAGGGTTGAGTTTTTCTCCAGTTTAATTTTTTTCTCCGGAGCTGATATTAAAGTTTTGAAAAACGATCAGAACAGATCAATTTTCAAGGTATTTATCTTCATTTTTATTTTTTATTTATTTTTAATTTTTTATTAGTTTCAATTATTATTAATTAGTTGTAATTTAATTATGTTTACATTGTTTTATTATTTAATAAATTTAAATTATTAGTATTGTTTGGTAATTAGGAATAATTAGTAATAATTTTTAATAATTAAGAATAAATATTAATAATTAGTAATAAATACCAATAATTAGGAATAAGAACATTATTACATTATTAGTTTATTTTATTATTAATATTAAAATAATATAATTTTTTATATATATACAATTCTTTTTTCATCTGTGTGTTTGCTGTCTTCACATGTATTATTTGTATGTGGAGATAGAAAACGCACAGATGAAAGAAGAATTGTATATAAATTAGAAAATTATATTATTTTAATATTAATAATAAAATATATTAATAATGTTATTATTTATAATTATTGGTAATTATTTCTAATTATTGATAATTATTCATTTAATTACTAATAATTAGAAACAATTATCAATAATTATCAATAATTAAGAATAATTAGTAGTAATTAGTAATAATTACCAATAATTAGTATTAATTACCTATAATTAGTATTAATTACCTATAATTAGTATTAATTACCAATAATTAGTATTAATTACCAATAATTAGTAATAATTACCAATAATTAACAATAATTAGTAATAATTACCTATAATTAGTATTAATTATCAATAATTAGTATTAATTACCAATAATTAGTATTAATTACCAATAATTAGTAATAATTAGGAATAATTAACAATAATTAGTAATAATTAGTAATAATTAGGAATAATTAGTATTAATTACCAATAATTAGTATTAATTACCAATAATTAGTATTAATTACCAATAATTAGTATTAATTACCAATAATTAGTATTAATTACCAATAATTAGTATTAATTACCAATAATTAGTATTAATTACCAATAATTAGTATTAATTATTAATAATTACCAATAATTATCAATATTTAGTAATAATTAACAATAATTGCCAATAATTACCAATAATTAGTAATAATTACCAATAATTAGTAATAATTACCAATAATTAGTAATAATTACCAATAATTATTAATAATTACGAATAATTATCAATAATTAGTAATAATTAGCAATAATTAGTAATAATTAGCAATAATTAGAAATAATTAGCAATAATTAGTAATAATTAGCAATAATTAGTAATAATTAGAAATAATTAGTAATAATTAGAAATAATTACTAATAATTAGAAATAATTAGTAATAATTAGAAATAATTAGTAATAATTAGAAATAATTAGTAATAATTAGAAATAATTAGTAATAATTAGAAATAATTAACAATAATTAGTAATAATTAACAATAATTAGGAATAATTAGGAATAATTAGGAATAATTAGGATTAATTAGGAATAATTAGTAATAATTACCAATAATTAGTAATAATGATTATTAATTACCAATAATTTGTATTAATTACCAATAATTAGTATTAATTACCAATAATTAGTATTAATTAACAATAATTAGTATTAATTACCAAATAATTACCAATAATTAGTAATAATTACGAATAATTATCAATAATTAATAATAATTAGCAATAATTAGTAATAATTAGCAATAATTAGAAATAATTAGCAATAATTAGTAATAATTAGCAATAATTAGTAATAATTAGAAATAATTAGTAATAATTAGAAATAATTACTAATAATTAGAAATAATTAGTAATAATTAGAAATAATTAGTAATAATTAGAAATAATTAGTAATAATTAGAAATAATTAGTAATAATTAGAAATAATTAACAATAATTAGTAATAATTAACAATAATTAGGAATAAGTAGGATTAATTAGGAATAATTAGGAATAATTAGGAATAATTAGTAATAATTACCAATAATTAGTAATAATGATTATTAATTACCAATAATTAGTATTAATTACCGATAATTAGTATTAATTACCAATAATTAGTATTAATTACCAATAATTAGTATTAATTACCAATAATTAGTATTAATTACCAAATAATTACCAATAATTAGTAATAATTACGAATAATTATCAATAATTAATAATAATTAGCAATAATTAGTAATAATTAGCAATAATTAGAAATAATTAGCAATAATTAGTAATAATTAGCAATAATTAGTAATAATTAGAAATAATTAGTAATAATTAGAAATAATTACTAATAATTAGAAATAATTAGTAATAATTAGAAATAATTAGTAATAATTAGAAATAATTAGCAATAATTAGCAATAATTAGCAATAATTAGCAATAATTAGTAATAATTAGCAATAATTAGAAATAATTAGCAATAATTAGCAATAATTAGTATTAATTAGCAATAATTAGTATTAATTAGCAATAATTAGTATTAATTAGCAATAATTAGTATTAATTAGCAATAATTAGTATTAATTAGCAATAATTGCCAATAATTAGCAATAATTGCCAATAATTAGCAATAATTGCCAATAATTAGCAATAATTGCCAATAATTAACAATATTTAGTAATAATTAACAATAATTGCCAATAATTAACAATAATTAGTAATAATTACCGATAATTAGTAATAATTACCAATAATTATCAATAATTACCAATAATTATCAATAATTAGTAATAATTATCAATAATTAGTAACAATTAGGAATAATTAGTAACAATTATCAATAATTAGTAATAATTAGAAATAATTAGTAACAATTAGAAATAATTAGTAATAATTAGTAATAATTAGTAATAATTAGTAATAATTAGTAATAATTAAGAAATAATTAGTAATAATTAGGAATAATTAGTAATAATTAGTAATAATTACCAATAATTATCAATAATTATCAATAATTACCAATAATTACCAATAATTACCAATAATTACCAATAATTACCAATAATTACCAATAATTATCAATAATTAGTAATAATTAGTAACAATTAGAAATAATTAGTAATAATTAGTAATAATTAGTAATAATTATTAATAATTAGTAATAATTAGGAATAATTAGTAATAATTAGGAATAATTAGTAATAATTAGTAATAATTACCAATAATTATCAATAATTATCAATAATTACCAATAATTACCAATAATTACCAATAATTACCAATAATTACCAATAATTACCAATAATTATCAATAATTAGTAATAATTAGCAATAATTAGTAACAATTAGGAATAATTAGTAACAATTAGGAATAATTAGTAACAATTAGTAATAATTAGTAACAATTAGTAATAATTAGTAATAATTAGTAATAATTAGGAATAATTAGTAATAATTAGGAATAATTAGTAATAATTAGGAATAATTAGTATTAATTAGTAATAATTAGTAATAATTAGGAATAATTAGTAATAATTAGGAATAATTAGTAATAATTAGGAATAATTAGTATTAATTAGGAATAATTAGTAATAATTAGGAATAATTAGTAATAATTAGGAATAATTAGTATTAATTAGGAATAATTATTATTAATTAGGAATAATTAGTAAACGAAATCTGCTTGGATAATGAAGGGAAAATTTATAATCATCTCCACAACGATGATTACCAAATTTCCTTTCATTATTCAAGCAGTTTTCCTTTTGCTAAGTATTGCTAAGTATTTCTACATTAGTAATAAATAGTAATAATTAGCAATAAATTGTAATAATTAGTAATAAATTGTAATAATTAGTTACAATTAGTAATAAATTGTAATAGATTGTAATAATTAGGAATAATTAGGAATAATTAGGAATAATTACCTTATTACATTATTTGTATATTTTATTATTAATATTAAAATAATATAATTTTCTATATTATATACAATTCTCTTTTCTTCTGTGTTTTTTTTGTCTCCACATGTAATATTGGAATTCTTTTTCAAAATTATCACCCTACTCGCCAATGGGGAGGTGAAAGTGAATGTCAATATTACATGTGGAGACAGAATGTGAAACACACAGATGAAAGGAGAATTGTATATAATATAAAAAATTATATTATTTTAATATTAATAATAAAATATACTAATAATGTAATGATGTTATTATTATATAATTAATATTTATAAAAAAAATTATATTAGTATTATTAAATAAAATAAAAAAATCAATATAATATTAAAATTATCAATATTTGTAACTGGTTTTGCTTTATTCTCAATATATTCAATCCTTGCTTGAGTGTTTTTTCTAACAAATTATTCAAAACCAGTAATGCTTTTATATTTTATAGAAAAATATGGAACAACGAGGTCGTCAACATTCATTATTAGATGACCGCATATGGATAAATCAACGTAGAAATCCAAATGGTTCTGGTTTAAATCTAGTATATATAGAGGGTGTGGAGAGTTTTTTTTATCATTTGCGGCATCAAATCCAGAATTTGTTTCAGAAGGAAAGATAAAATGCCCTTGTAGAAAATGTGCATTGAGAACGTTTGACACGTTTGACAAAGTGGGGGAACATCTCTTGCGTTTTGGTTTTCAAGCAGATTATGTTTTTTGGTATCAACACGGTGAACACAGTTCCAGAGCAGGTGATACCAACTTGATTCTGGATCCATCCCAGTTTCAAGATTTAGTACATGATGTTGCAGGTTCATCTGTTCAACATACAGAAACTCCGGCTGATATAGCTTCAAATCCTGAGTTGGGACCGTCTGAATTTTATGAGTTGTTGAAGTCTGCTGAGGATGAATTATATCCTGGCTGCAAGATGAGCAAATTAGAAGCAGTTGCAAAATTTATGGCTATCAAATCAGATAACAGAATGTCAAACACATGTTTTGACCGGATATTTTCTTTGCTGAAAACACTGTTACCCGAAGGAAATGTTTTACCTGCAAATTACTATGAAAGTAAGAGGTTGGTTCGAAATTTGGGACTTACTTGTCAGAAGATTGATGCATGTTCAAATGACTGCATTTTATATTCAGGGGAAAATGAGTCGTTGGATAGTTGTCCCACATGTGGGCAACTGAGATATAAAGAAGGACAACACAGGAAGTCTGGTTTGATTCCTGTAAAACAGTTGAGATATTTTCCGCTTACATCCAGACTTCAGCGTTTATTCATGTCTAAGAATACAGCGACAATGATGTCATGGCATAAAGAGAATATTTCAACCGATAAAAGCATGAATCATCCAGCCGATGGTGATTCATGGAAACATTTTGATAGAGTGAATCCATCATTTGCTTTAGAAGCTAGAAATGTTCGACTGGTCCTTTCCACTGATGGTTTCGGTCCGTTTGGATCTTATGGTAGTCAATATTCATGTTGGCCTGTTTTTTTAACTCCGTATAATTTACCTCCATGGATGTTGATGAAGGAGCCATATATCTTTTTGACTTTACTAATTCCAGGACATCCGAAGAAAAATATTGATGTTTATTTGAAGCCATTGATTGATGAATTAAATTTATTGTGGAGTACTGGTGTCAGTACATATGATGTTGCAACGAAACAGAATTTCATACTGAGAGCAGCATTGATGTGGACAATAAGTGACTTCCCGGCTTATGGGATGTTATCTGGCTGGAGTACACATGGTCAGAAATCATGTCCTTACTGTATGGGAGAGAACAAAGCATTTATGCTCATTCATGGAAAGAAACCTTGTTATTTTGACTGTCATCGCAGATTTCTTCCAGCTGATCATCCTTTTTGAAGAAACATATCTCATTTAAGAAAAGGAACAGCTGAAAGGGATGGACCTCCAAAAATGCTATCAGGTTCGGAGTTAAAATCGGTTGTATTTTCATCACCTCCCATCACTTTTGGTCCCACAATAAACCAACAGAAAATTTCTGGTTTTGGGAAAGAACACAATTGGATTAAACGTAGCATATTTTGGGATTTTCCATATTGGTCTGATTTGTTGGTCCGACACATGTTAGATGTCATGCATATTGAGAAGAACTGTTTTGATAATTTGTTTCATACAGTTTTGGATACGCCAGGAAAGAGCAAAGACAATGTAAATGCACGTTTAGATCTTGCCCAAATTTGCAGGCGTCCAGAATTGGAACTATTTGAGAATGTCAGAACAGAAAGGTTACTGAAACCAAAAGCAGCTTATACACTGTCTAAAGAAAACCGTTTATTATTTTGTCAGTGGATTGCAGATTTGAGACTTCCAGATGGCCGTGCTTCCAATTTGGGTAGATGTGTAAAGAATGGTCATATTACTGGATTGAAAAGTCATGATTGTCATGTTATAATGGAGAGACTTCTACCCATTGGATTAAGAGGTCTGTTGAATTCTATGATTTGGGATTCCATAACAGACATGTCTCATTTTTTTCGGGAAATTTGTGCGGCTACGGCAGATTATGATGCTCTAGGCAAACTTGAAAAAGATGTTGTTGTAATTATATGTAAACTGGAAAAAATATTTCCGCCGTCTTTCTTCGACTCAATGGAACATTTGATGTTACATTTTCCATATGAAGCCAAATGTGGAGGTCCGGTACAATTTCGATGGATGTACCCATTTGAAAGATGCATGCAAAAATTGAAAAGAAAAGTATGCAACAAAGCATCTGTTGAAGGATCTATTGCAGAAGCTTATTTGCAAGAGGAAATATCTTTTTTCTGCTCCCATTATTTTGAATCTGAGTATCCTTCAAAACACAGTCGGTGGCAGCAGCAGCATCAGGAGCAGATGGAGTACATGCGCCGACTCACTCATGCTTTAGGGATGGAGTTTCCTCCACCACCATCTGCAGATCCCCCACCTCCCCCCCTCCCCCCCTCCTACAGATTAGAGTTTGTATTTCTGTTATAAAATTTGTGAAATCAAAATATTTTTTTTTCTATTCGTAGTTTCTGTCTCATTATAAAATATTAATAATATTATATTTTTAAATAACAATATTAATATGAATAATAATAATATTTATATTATATAATATTAAATTATATATATATATTAAAATTTTATTTATATAATAAAATTTTATATATATATATTAAAATTTTATAATATTATAATTTAATTATTTTTTTTGTAATACTTGAATTATTTTAATATTTGAATGTAAAATAATTCTATTATTTTTATATTAATTAAAATAACTTGTTAATATTTTTTTTATTTATGAATTATAATTATAATATTATTATAATAATTAAATTATTTATTAATATTCTATTATTTTTATTTTTGAATTATAATTCTACTATTATTATAGTAATTAAAATAATTTATTATTTTCATTTGTAAATTATAATTCTATTATTATATTAATTAAAATAATTTATTAATAATTTATTTTTTTTATTTTTTTTATAGTATTTGCGACGGGATACTATGCCCGTCGCAAATACTAGTATTATTAATAGTTTTTTATTTTTTTTAAAATAGTATTTGTGACGGGACCCGTCGCAAATACTATGAATAGTATTTGCGACGGGTCCCGGTTCCCATCGCAAATACTAGTATTATTAATTTTTTTTATTTTTTTAAAAAAGAGTTTTTGCGACGGAACCATCGAAAAAACTGTTTAAAAAGTTTTTTACAAAAATACGGAATACTATTTACGACGGGGAGAATGCCCGTCGCAAAAAAAGGCTTTAGCGACGGGCCCGTCGCAAATACCTGCTTTTCTAGTAGTGTAAGGGGAGGTCATTCGTTCAAATCTAAGAGTGATTCCTAGGATAATCAAAGTGTGTTAGAGGCCCAAATTTTTTGACAAGTTTTCAGTCATTGTTGTTTTCCCCAAATAACATATTATTACCACTATTAGAATCATATGTACAATACATTATGGGTTGATATATTTTGTGTGAGGTCAATAATTATGGTATATGACTATTTTAGATGAAGGGAAATATATTTTATGGCATTTTATGTGTTTTAAGATGTTATTATTTATGTTTTTCTTCATTCATTGTTTTCACATTATTTTGAGAGATTGGTTACATCTTCTTGTCTCCTCTTATTTAGAATATCAATTATTGATTTCAATTTTTTCAGAATTTTTTAAAATTGAGGAGAAAATTATGGTGTGATTTGATAAAAATTATCGTTTTATTTTTTTCAAACATGGTATTTGGATGAGTTTTTGAAAAAACCTACTTATAATTTTAAAATAGCTATTTCAAAATTTTAGATTAATTGATTCGTATAAAGTATTCGTTCAAATTATTTCATATGGAGGTTATAAATTTATTGAAATTGGATGAATTGATTAATGATTAACTTTTCAAAATGTGCTGAATGGGATAGATTAAGGTGATTATGTACCACCCGTAATGGGATAGAGTATTGATGTGAATAACCATAGTCAATGGTAACATAATCATTTCCTATATGTGTGTTGTGGTTGTGTGTGGAAACATAAATGTGTATTAAAAATCATAAATTAAGCAATTGATTAAGGTATTTCTTAATGTATTCCTTGAAAACTTGGTTGAAATGATTGTTTTCTCATTTATTGGGAAAATATTTTATTTGGATATAAACTTTAATAAATTCATTTATCACTATTATATAAATATTTTAACATGTTTTTTCATAGTGGCATGAGTTGGGAAATCATTAGGTAAAGCTTATTGAGTTTTATCCTAAACCCTAATTGAAAACATTTTTATATTTTTAGATGTTATATATCAAGACACTAGTAAATTCAATGTTTCATAGTTCAATAGTAATAGTTTATTATTAATTTGGTTGGTAAGATGTATTTCAACATTGGATCATTTTTTATGTTTCTATTTTATTTATTTGGTGTCTTTGTGTTTTGTTGTATATATAATATTTTTTGTGTTACTTTGTATCACATTGATACTCTGATATTTTGTTTTAGTTTGGTTTTTTATTTGGTTTTAATTATTGTACTCAATCATTAAATATTGTTTTTTGAGGTTATTTTCAAGTTATTATGTTGTTTTATTTTCTAAGGGAATATCATCCCATAAATGTTTATAATTTCATTCAAATTTATTTCAATCCTTTGGTGTCTAAAATATGTCACCTAAGGCTTATAGCATTACCCCCTACTCTCACTGATATTAGTGAAGGGCGTGATGTTATTATTATGTCATTTACACAAAGGTTTCCTAGAAATCTTCTATGAATTTAATCTTTTGGTTGGTAATTTCTTCTTTTTTCATGAATATTTTATTTCAGTTATAATGGTTATTTAACATTGAACATGGATCGTCCATAAAAATATTAATAATGATATTTGGTATAATATATAATTATATATATATTTAATAACATTCATATTAATTGGTGAAAATAATTGAAATACATCACATCAAGGACAAGGTCACCTATATATACACACAAGTGATATATACATTTTTAAAGTATATAATGAATTATTGATAAATGATAAATTAACTATTATAGATTTAAAATAATTGCATAAATAATCTATTTTTCATTCAATCTGTCCATATTATTGAACATGTAATGAAAAAATGATAATCAAATCACCTGACTATAAAAAATTTATATTTTCTTGATAATTTTACCCAGGCTTGATGAACAATATTTTAATGATGTATAATAAATTTTATTGATATTATTTCATCAAATAAATACATATAATTACATATTTTGGTTATGTTTTTCAATTTTATTCTACGGGTTTTCATCCATATTTTAGTGATTAATAAAAAATATAAAATTTTCATACATGATCCATAAAAATTACTTGTTAATATATAATAATATATTTAAATTAACCAAATGTAATTCAATATATATAATTAATGAGAAAAAAATTGTTAGAATAAGATATCCACTATTGATAATTCGTCAATTAATGGAATAATAAATTAAACATTAAATTCCACACATTAATACCCAAGCATAATCCTAAACCATTCTATAATTAGCTATAATTAAAAAACACCTAAAACATATATAAATATTTTATAAATCCCTGAAATAATAATATTAATATAATTAAAAAAAAGAAATTTCTCCCAAATTTATAAATTGTTTCTCCTACTGTCACAGACAAAACATCTGGATTCCATGAATATATATTCTCTCAGATCATGGTAATTATGTCAAAAAATAAAATAAATCTCAATAAAAACCAAGTGAAAACCAATATACCTGTTCAAAATATAGAATTACAATTATTCAAAAAATAAAATAATTGACGTTAAAATATATACCAAAAAATAATAAATTATTTTAATCATCATCAGTTATAATATGAATATAATTTTTATTAAATAACTAATCTAATTCAATGTCATAAAACATTTTTATTTAAATTATGTTAAATTATAATAGATTATTCATAAATATATACTATTATATTAATCTTATGAACAAATTAAGGGTTATATATCCATTAATTACGTGTCCTATACTACAATCACCCAAACACTTAATCACATTTGTAGTTTAAATATGTCATTAACTATATGTTTTTAAATATATTATTCAAAACTACTATTACATAATCCATAGATCATTAATGATTTTTATAATCAGAATACCATAAATAAATAAATCTAAAACATAATTCCTAGATTACATTAATAAAATGAATTAATTAAAAAATATAAATGATTTTCCTAGAATATTCCATTTAATATCATATGAGTTATCCCTTTTCTTGGGGAATTAGTTCAAACAAATATAATGTTCCCCACACATAATTCATTTTTAACAAGTTGTTATTATGTAATTAATTTCCATTCAATGGAATATTCATTTTTTTACCTAATTACATGATCCACGTCCTTCTTTTCTACACAAAAAATTAAGTCTCATTCCGTTATGACATTTCCTCAAGTTCGTATTCCCACATTCTCAATATTAATGATGCGGAATTCCATTCCCCTGTGAACATCCTGGAATTAATTTTTACAATATTTGGTTCTATCAGAAACTCAAGTATTTTTTGTTTTTTAAAATTTAATTATATTTATTGTTTTGCATAATGACATGATTGAAAAATATATCTATCATTTCATTTTATTACTATAGAGTACACTAATTGAATCATAATATGAATTTAATGTGAACATGATTCCACTTCATTCACAATATTATATAAAACAATAGAATAATTTGATTAATAGTATTAGGTAATCTTCAAATCTTGAAAATTCACCCATTGGATTTCTAAATGATGATATATATGTTCAACCTATGGATTATTTTGTTTAACATTTGACATATACAATAAATATTAGTTAAAATACTTCACATTGTTTCAAATGAAAAATGATAATTAATAAAAGAATATTGCATCTAGACTATCAAACTAGGTGCACAGTTAGGGTCTATTCACCGTGATACAGAATATAAATTTCGATATAGATGACCTACTCTTTTTAATCTCATTACCAATAGATGAATATATATAGAGACCCATACATTAAATACATTGTTATTACATCAAAATTGAAGCACACTTATTATAACATATAACAAAACCATGAAAGGACCGTATAGGTATAGTGTCTTTAGAAACTGGGAAACATAAACAACTGGTTCATAAATCATCTACACTGTCTCCCTTTTATTTTATCATATCTAGAGTCCCTTTTGGCATATCTAACTGAATACCCTTATTCTTGGCCTGGGGAAAAGAAAAATACAAAAGGGTGATCTCAAATGCGCAGTAATGGTAAACTAATGAAAAATCAATCATATCATATTCATAAGAACATAACATTGTGATAATCTTAACCTGCAAAAGAGATCATAATATCATAACATTTGATAAATCATTGTAGTGAAATATAATCCCAATAATAATAACATAAAACATGAAACTTTTTGGAATACACACATAATCTTAGAGAATCATTTCTTAGTAGTCAAGACTCATTTCCAAGATGATCCTAGCAGACGAAGCCCATTTCTGAACCAAGTTCACTCCTCGTTTCAGTCCTCTATCACTGAACCAGATTAACCTGCCATTCCGGCCATGTCTATCTCATGAGATATAAATCTTTACCCAATGCATTGGAGAGATATATAGGTCCCACACATCTCATAATGTTACCATTATTATGTGTTCTACAATATCATAAATCATACATCATAGCATAACCCATGTAATAAAAATTGGATTCTTAAACATCATGCCATCATAACATAATCCATATAAGATAAATAGACATAATAAAAATAATTCCATCATAACATAATAAAATAAATGTAATAATATGTATAGAAACAAGAAACCTATATTATCTTAGACGGAAAATAATTTTGATAAAACGCTTGAACTTCATTCTTGAAGAAAATATCCTTTCTACTTCAAAAGCATTTTTCCTCTATTAACATGTCATACTATTTTGAACTAAAAGATTTTGATTAAAAATAAACATGAAAAATTGTAAAGTAAGCTTCATGGAATTAATGTTCTATGAAATGATAAAAATCCATTCATGTTGTATAAGTTAAAAAAACATTTTTTTCGTACTTTCGCCGAAAAAGTCAGAAAGTACCTCGTACTAAATACGACAAAATATTCCTTTAATATCTTTTAATAAATACTCACCGATGAGTAAAATTGGATTTAAACAATTTTAGGAGGATAAAAATAATATTACATATTGAGGAAACATGGATGTGGATGATAAATATTCCCCAGTAAATTTTAAAGTATAAACAATCTCGGATAAAAATGAGATTGTGATATTTTTCTCTTACCTTAGGTCCGATATTCTTTGTACATGTCCAAACCTCTGGTATAATGATTTAAATAATGTCGTTGACTTATTCTAGAATCATAATCATTGTTATGATATCATATATGGTCATATTATTAGCTTCATATTAGTAGTATTTCATAGCTACTTATTATTTGGGTGTTCATTGCTTTACGTTCTTATGCGTGTTTTGTGGAATAAATTCTTATTATTATTTTTAGGTTATAGATAAATCATGTATATAATGTTATTAGTATTATATATATCATATTTATTCATTAAATTCATTTATATAATCATTATTCAATGAAGATCATGTAGAACGAGTCGCATCACTTCGTGGAGCCGGTAGGCCGTACGTACGCACAAGCGATGATATCATTCTCATGTTTGTAGAATTGTATTGAAGTGAATGATAGAATATATCAGAAATAGTATAATTTCATAATAATAATATATAGTTATTCTTTAAACCATTATACCCATCCATGTAAGGTGGTGTTGAAAAAACAGATTACACCACAACGTGGAGACAATATTCTGTAAGTACGCACATGCGGTGATTTTGTTTTTCATAGGATGGATAGAAGGTGAAATAAGGTTGTTTCATAGTTATAATAACATATCAGTATATGAGTGATACTTATGTTATTAATTTATTATGATACAACAAAACAATAAGAAGTAGAAGAAGAAATGAATTTGAATGAATTGGTAAAGTATATTACCTCTTCTCTGACGCGCCTCTTCTAAACCTCCTCTTAGGGAACTAAATTTGGTCTTTTAAGAAGACCAGAACCTCTATTCTGTTTCTAGGTATGTTGATAAGATATATGGGTTGGGTGTTTCTGAGCTTGATGTCTCAAAATTATGTTAATAGGAGAGTGAGGAGGTGCCCTTTTATAAGGGAGGAGAGGGGCACCTTAGGAAAAACATAAAATATTATTTTATAATACAGTCATATTCGTTTTTTAATAGATCAAAGTTGATTTATTTCTAATATAAGGTGGGTATTGGTCTAAATACACTCAACAAATAGGTTTTAGACAAGTTTAGTTTACTATTTTAACCTTATCATTTAGATTTAACTCTAAGTTAAATAATTTGACTTTTACCGTGTCTTCTAGTTTTCTTACACTATATGGTTAATAAACTTACTATAACAAGACAAAAGACCCCCAAGTGGTTAATTATTAATATATATAACCCTATAGAAGTTATTTGGCAGAATTGTAGATTTTTAGAAATAAAATAACAACTAATAATATAATATTTGTTTTTAAAACTGTTTTATGTCAATTTTGACACTCTTTGGTAATTGATTTTTGTAAAACATATAAAAGCATGATTAGTTCGAAAAAAAATAATTAAATCAATACTAAAATGTCATATTATCCTATTAAATTATTTTAATTCATTAAAACTCTCAAATTACATTTATTTGGGTATATATAATATCAATTATGTTAATATTTCATAAAAAAGGTAATTACTACATCATCATTGTGCCATAAATAAATTAAATTATTTAATGTATCAAAATTAAAAATAAAATAAAATTTTGTAGGAAATATTTTTAGATTTTTAATGAATATTTATAGTCGAATTTACATTATTTATAACCCTATATTAAAAATGTTTTAGTTATTAAACTTTTATTTTATCTCTTTTAACACTTCTTTAAAAAAAATAGTATGTGTCCTAATCTAATCCATGTGGACCTAAATGGTCATATTTTATTCCTAATTTTGTTTTTCATTGAATTAAACTTATCCAATATAATTAAGATATGTGTTAGGGTAATAATAATATCATTTTTACACTTAATTACCCTATTTACTTTTAACTATGGTAATATAAAGTAAAAAGTTACTATTAACCCAAAATTATTTTTATCTTATTGAACCATATTTTAATCCTTGATATTATCCTTCTCTCTCAGATTTTTGAAATTCAACTCACAGATGTAGTAAAATTACGTTTTATGTACAATTGCAAATGCTCCTAGGAGGTGGGTAAAAGACAGTAAAAAGTTCAATAAAATTTTTATGTATCTATATTATTATAAAATTACTTCAATGAATTACATTGAACTTATATAAGTATTATGTATCTATTTTTACCTAAAATAAATGTAAAAAAATTATTATTTAAAAAAAAGTCAGTTTTAACTAATAACTCAGTTCTTTCACTATTCATCAAAAATTGAATGTTTTCAAAAAAATACCAAAAATTCACCCTAGACTAATTTTGATATTCCAAAGTCCATTTTGAATGATAAAATTTAAAAAATTTCAAAGAGTGGGTATTACTATTCATACTGGCTAGTTAATATAATATTTTAATAACATATCGTTGTTTAGGAAAACTCGGTATTGCGTACAACGCAAGCTATCGAGGAATGTTTCTCTTGCGTGTAACGCTAGACAAGACAGTGTTGTGTGTAGCGAAAGATTAATTGGTTATGAATATAACATAAAAGAAAAATATTTCTCATAAAATCTCGGGTGCTACATTCGACCCCCCTTAAAATGAATTTCTCCCCCGAAATTCGCCACTTTGTAACAAACAGATGAGGATACCTCTCCCTCATCATATCCTCAAGTTCCCATGTATCTTCTTCTAATTGGTGGTTCCTCTATAAAACTTTCACCAAGCGAGTGGTCTTGTTCCGTAGGTATTTTTTGCTACGATCCAGAATCTCTATCGGCTGTTCTTCATAAGAATGATCTTGATCCAATGGTATAACTTCTATGCTGAGTACATGTGAATGATCGGGTATGTACATTCCTAGGAAAGATACATGGAACACATCATGAACTTGAGAGAGATTCGGTGGAATCTCCAATCAGTAATCTACAATTCCAACATGATCCAATATTTCAAAAGGACCAATATACCTAGTGCTCATCTTTCCCTTCTTTCCAAATATCATTACTCTCTTCCAGGGAGACATTCCTAAGAACACTTTATCACCCACGTCAAACTCTAGGTCTTTACTTCTGTTATCGACATAACTTTTTTTTCGACTCTGAGCTACTCTTATGTGTTGTTGTATTGATCTGACCTTTTCTACCGTCTCATGAAGATGATCAGGTCCGAATATATTTCTTTCCTCAACTTCATCCCATCAAGTTGGAGTCCTGCATTTCTTTCCATAGAGAGCTTCATAAGGAGCCATCTGAATACTGGAGTGAAATCTATTATTATAAGAAAACTCCACCAAGGATAGGTGTTGATCTCAACCACCTTTGAAATCCATAGAGCATGCTCTTAACATATCTTCTAGAGTTTTAATTGTCCTCTTAGATTGACCGTCTGTCTGGGGATGATAAGCAGTGTTGAAACTAAACATTGTATCTAGAGTATGCTGAAGACTCGCCAAAACATAGAGGTTAACCTCGGATCCCGATCAGATATAATGGAAAGTGGTACTCCATGCAATCTTACAACTTCATTTACATATATCTTGTCACGATAATCAAGAGAAAAATCTTCTCTAATAGCAATGATGTGTGCTGACTTCGTAAGATGATCAACTATATCCCAGATAGCATTATTGCCTATGGATGTTTTAGGAAGCCCAGTGACAAAGTCCATATTGATGTTTTTTCATTTCCATTCTGGTATGGGTAATGGTTTTAACATCCCCTTAGAATTCTGTCTCTCAGCTTTAACTTGTTGACAAACCAAGCTTCGAGAGGCATATTCAGCAACATCTCTTTTCACGGCATCCCACCAGAAGTACTACTTCAGGTCCCGATACATCTTTGTGCTTCCAGGGTGAATAGAGAATGATGAACTATGCGCTTCATCCAATATTTGATTCTTTAATGCTGGGATGGGAGGAACCCAACCCCATTTCCTAAACCTTATTATTTCATCACAACCAATGTTGAATTCAAGAACATTTCTCACCTTCTTTTGTAACTCTACATCTTCTTTTTGTGCCTCCTTAATCATCACATGTATAGATCGTTGAACATTCATTTGAGAAAGATAATATTTTTCCCCTTCTATTATAATTCCAAGATCCATCCTTTGTAAATCCATAAATATTGGATCTTTTTTTATCCTCATCATGGATAAGCTTGCATGGTCTTGTCGACATAATGCATCTGCCGCCTTGTTTTCTTTCCCATGGTGGTAATGAATTGAGCAGTCGTAATCCATAATCTACTCTAACCATCTTCTTGGGTGCATATTCAACTCTTTTTGTGTGAAAATGCACTTTAAACTTTTATGATCAATATAAATATCACATCTTTCACCATAATGACAATGCCTCCATATTTTTAATCCAAATATTTCTGCGGCTAACTCCAAATCGTGAGTTGGGTAATTTTTCTCATGGATTTTCAACTGTCATGCAAGATAAGCTATCACAATATCATTTTTCATGAGAAATCACCCCAATCCCTTCATGGATGCATCACTTTAGATCACAAACCTTTCTCCAATACAAGGCAGTGTGAGGACAGGTGCACTGGATAACATTATTTTTAACTCTTTGAAATTCTCTTCACACTCCTTCACCCAAACGAACTTAACTCCTTTTCGAGTCAACCTGGTGAGTGGATTATATAATCATGAAAAATCATTCAAAAAACGTCGATAATATCCATCCCAACAAAGAAAATTTCAGATCTCAGTTATTGTTGATGGTCACGACCATATTTTGATAACCTCTTTTTTTGCTGGATCCATAGATATCCCATCTTTTGAGATTATGTGACCCAAAAATGAAACTTTTTGAAGCCAAAATACACACTTGGTAAATTTGGAATAAAGATTCTCCTTTCCTAGGGTCTTTAATACAATTCTCAAGTGATCTTCATGTTCTTCCTTTCCCTTTGAATAGAAAAGAATATCGTCTATAAAAACTACCAAAACTGATCAATATAGTTTCTAAAGACTATATTCATTAGATCCATGAAGATAGTAAGGGAATTAGTAAGACTAAATGGCATCAATATAAATTCATAGTGTCCATACCTTGTATGGAAAACCATATTTGGTATATCCTCCCTTTTGACCCATAATTGATGATACCCTGAACGAAGATCAATCATGGAAAAGTATTGAGCTTCGTATAGTTGGTCAATTAAGTCATCAATGCTTAGGAGATGATATTTTTTCTTGACAGTGATCTTGTTAAGTTCTCGATAATAAATGCAGAGTCTCATTGATCTCTCATTTTCTTAATGAACAGAACATGTTCTCTCCAAGGTGATGCACTTGGGGATTCAAATCCCTTATCAAGATTCTCATGGAGTTGCATCTTCAATTCCTGCAACTCAATTGGGGCCATTATATAAGGTGTCTTTGAAATGGGCATATCACTCGGTATGAGTTCTATTGAAAACTCAACTTCACGATTTGAGGGAAGACGTGAAAAATACTCTGGAAAGACATCATCAAACTACCATAGAATAGGTGTATTCTTAATCGCTAGTTTCTCTCCAACCATTTGAGATAAATAATCTTCATTTATTGGAATCATGACCCATAAGATTAATGAAATTTCCACTGGAAGTTTATATTTATCCTCACATCGATAGATGATCATTAATTGATCTGGAATATGAAATGTGACTTCCATTATTTTGCAATCGATATGAGATCCATATAAAGAAATCCAATCCATTCCAAGGATCACATCAAATTCCACTATAGGAAGGATCACAAGAATTAATGGAAGCACTTTCCCACAAACATCAATTGGAGAAGAATTGTAAACTTTTGATGCGGCCGTTGTGCCCTTAAAAGTTGTCACAACTAAATCAACAACTAATTGTTGAGGTAATACGGTGATACCTTTAGAAAATTCGTTAGAAATAAAATATTGGGTGGATCCAAAATCAAATAAAACATTTTCTACTTTAGAGAGGATGGTAAGTGTACCTTTCACCACTTCTTTATCATACACCACATCACTGATAGAAATTGAATGTGACTTTCCTTTGTCTTTGGCCTTGAGAGTTTGTTGATGTCGATCATCATCAATAACCCTTGGATTAGGGAATTTATTATCATAATTCCCCATTTCCTTACACTTGTAACATTGAAGCGTAGGAGATTAATTCTGTGTGTCCTTTTCTTTGTTCTCATCACTAGACATCTTCTTCCCATCATTGTGACATTAAAAATCCCGATGACCATGCTTTCCACATTTGAAACATTTACTTGTCCCTTTAAGACAATTCCCTCTATGTTTCTTTCCACACTTTGAGCATAAGGTAAAGCTCATCTTCTTTTCTATGTGGTATTTAGATTTCCCTTTGAATTCCATTTTCCTCTTTTTATCAAACCCATATGACTGATGTGTTACTCTAATCTCCATCTCAACCTTGGGAGCACATCGAACAATTTCCTCATAGGTATTGAAGTCCCTTATGGCTAACACCCTTCAAATACTTGGTTTTGAACCACTAAAAATTTGATCAATCTTTCTCTCAGGTTTGATAATAATTCTGGAATCATAACTTGCTAGTCTTGAAAAATTTTCTTCGTAGGTACCAACTGATTCATCATCTTTTTTTCTTTAGTTCAAGAAACTCCTTCTCTATCTTTGTTCGAAGAATATGAGGGAAGTACTTATTGGAAAACATGTTCTTGAATTCATCTCATTCGATGGATTCAATTTCATCTTGGGGATTTGTATTCTTGATATGATTCTACCATTGAGCAGCATCACCTTACAAAAGATATACTGCTAAGATGACTTTATCATGTTCAGAACATTGTAGAACTAAAGATATCTTTTCAGTGGTACTGATCTATTTTTCATCCACTAATGGATCAGTAGACCCACTTAATGAGGGTGGACGATGCCTCATTAAGGATTAAACAGAATGTTGCTTCATCTTTTGCTCGTTTGGAAGTCCTGCATGATTCATAGATTGAGAATGTTGTGTGAGAATGGCTACTAGATTTTGTATTACATCTCCCATTACGTTTTTTTGCTCATAGGGACAATCATTGCATTTCCCATTGCATTCTCCATTAACATGGTTCCTTCGGGTTCCAGCCATTGACTAAAACCAAGAAGAATAGTGTGAGAAAAACTAATTTTCATAGGAAAACAACATAATTTATACTAAAATTTCACACTTTAGGTCTAATCATATGTTACTCATGGCCATTTCTAAAACACTAAGATTGTGATCCATGCTTAGACATATCCTTAGGGTTCTTACTAAGGCTTTCAAATCCTAGTTTCCAAAAGTTTACTATACCTTTCCTCTGATACCAACAATAGAAGTATGGAATAACTTCTAGTGGACTATAATTGATACCTATCAGGGCACTCCATGGGAGGCTACACCCCCTGGGCCTAACACACCACCATCCCTAGTGACATCCATTTCCTCATGAAGCCCTTGGGTGGAGAGCCATGCTTTTTCCAACACTCACATGTGAGAGTTCCCAAGGATCAGATTCATTCCTACCTCCTTTTCTTCTAATACCAACTATAGCGACCCATAAATTACACACATTGTTATTACTTCAAAATTGAAGCACACTTATTAAAAAATATAACAAAACCATGAATGGGCCGTATAGTTATAGTGTCTTTTGATACTGGGAAACATAAACAACTGGTTCATAAATCATCTACACTATGTCACATTTATTTTATCATATCTAGAGTCCCTTTTGGAATATCATACTTAATACCCTTCTTCCTGACTTGGGGAAAAGAAAACATAAAAAAGGGTGAGACCAAATCCTCAGTAAGGGTAAACAAAAGAAATATCAATCATATCATATTCATAAGAACATAACATTTTGAATATATTAACATGAAAAATAGATCATAATATCATAACATGTGTTAAATCATGGTAGAAATGTGATCCCAATAATCAAAAAATAAAACATGAAACTTTGTGGAATGAACAAATAATCATAGATAATCATTTCTTAGTAGTCATGACTCATTGCCAAGACTATCTGAGCAGACAAAGTCCATTTATGAACCGAGTTCACTCCTCGTTTCAGTCCTGTATCACTGAACCAGATCAACCTGCCATTCAATCCATGTCTATCTCATGAGATATGAATCATTAACCAATGCATTATAGGGAGATATATGTCCCACCTATCTCATAATTATACCATTCTTATGTGTTCCAAAATATCATAAATCATACATCGTAGCATATCCCATGTAATAAAAATGGGATTCTTAAACATCATGCCATCATAACAAAATCCATATAAGATAAAAGAATATCAAAAAAATAATTCCATCATAACATAATCAAATCAATGTAAAAATAGGGATAGAAACAGAACCCTATATTATCTTAGATGGAAAGTAATTTTGATAAAATGATGGAACTCCATTCTTGAGGAAAATATCCTTTCTACTTCAAAAACATTTTTCCTTTCTTAACATGCCATACTATTTTAAACTAAAAACACTTGATTAAAAATAAACTTGAAAACTTGTAAAGGAAGCTTCATGGAAATAATATTCTATTAAATCATAAAAATCTATTCATGCCGTATAAGTTAAAAAAACATTCTTCTCGTACTTTGGATGGAAAAGTCAAAAAGCACCTCGTACTAAAAACGACAAAAGATTCATTTTTTATCTTTTACTAAAAACCCACCAATGAATAAAAATGTATTTAAAATTTTTTCGGAGGATAGAAATAATATTACATATTTAGGAAACATGGATGTTGATGATAAATATTGCCCAGTAAATTCTACATTATAAACAATCTAAGATAAAAATGAGATTGTGAGATTTTTCCTTACCTTAGGTCTGATATGCATTTTACATTTCTGAAACTCCTATATAATGATTTAAATAATGTCATTGACTTATTCAAAAATCATAATCACTGTTATGATATCATATATGGTCATATTATTAGCTTCTTATTAGTAATATTTCATTGCTACTTGTTATTCGGGTGTTCATTGCTTTATGTTCTTATGTGTGTTTTGTTGAATAAATTCTTTGTATTATTTTTAGTTAATAGATAAATAATTTAATTAATTTTAATAGTATTATATATATCATATTTATTCATTAAATTTATTTATATAATCATTATTCAATGAAGATCATGTAGAACGAGTCGCATCACATCGTGGAGACGGTAGGCCGTACGTACGCACAAGCGATGATATCATTCCTATGTTTGTGGAATTGTAGTGAATTGAATGATATAATATCTAAGAAATAGTATCATGTCATAATAAAAACATATATTAATTTTTTACACCATTATACGCATCCATGTAAGGTGGTGTTGGAAAAACAGATTACACCATAGTGTGGAGACGGTATTCCGTACGTACGCACTGGCAGAGATTTTGTTTTTCATAGGATGGATAGAAGGTGAAATAGGGTTGTTTCATAGTTATAATAACATATCAGTATATTAGTGATACTGATGTTATTAATTTATTATGAAACAAAAAAAGAAGAAGAAGTATAAGAAGAAATGAATTTGAAAGAATTGGTAAAGGATATTGCCTCTCCTTTGATGCGCCTCTTCTAAACCTCCTCTTAGGGCACTAAAGTTTGACTTATAAGAATACAAAAAACTCTATTATGTTTCTAGGGATGTTGATAAGGGAAATGGGTAGGTTTTGGCCGTTCTTGAAGGCTAACAATTTTGTAAAGAGGAGAGGGAGGAGGTTCCCTTTTATAAGGGAGGAGAGGGTCACATTAGAAAAAACTTAAAATTTTATTTCATAATAAAGTCATATTCGGTTTTTAATAGTTAAAAATTGATTTATTTTTAATTTAAGGTTCTTATGGGTCGAAATAATCTCAACCAATATAATTTAGACAAGTTTATGTTACTATTTTATCCTTATCATTTAGATTTAACTCTAAGTTAAATAATTTTACTTTTACCAGGTCTTCTTGTTTTCTTACATTATATGGTTAATAAACATACTATAACAAGACAAAGGAAACCTAAGTGGTTCATTATTAATATATATAACCTTATATAAGTCATATGTCCTATCCTAAGATTTTTATAAATAAAATAACAATTAATAATATAATATTTGTTTTAAAAACTATTTTATGTCAATTTTTACACTATTTGGTAATTGAATTTTGTGAAACTCATAACAACATGATTATTAAGAAAAAATTAATTAAATCAATACTAACATGTCATAGGTACCTATAAAATTAATTTAATTCATAAAAAGTCTAAAATTATACTTATTTGGATATTTATAATATCAATTATGTTAATATTTCATTAATAAAGTAATTATTGCATCATCATTGTGCCATAAATAAGTTAAATTAGTTAATGTCTAAAATTTATAAAAAAATACTATTATGTAGGAAATATTTTTATATTTCAAATGAATATTTATAGTCGAATATTTCTTATGTATAACCCTATATTAAAAATGTTTTAGTTATTGAACTTTGATTTTAACTCTTTTAACTCTTCTTTAAATAAAATAATTATAACTGTCATAATCTAATCCAAGTTGACATTAATGGTCATATTTTATTCCTATGGTTGTTTTTGGTCAAATAAAACTTATCCAATAGAATTAAGAAATGTGTTAGGTTAATAATAATATCATTTTTACCCTTAATTTCCCTATTTACTTTTAACCATTGTAAATAAAAATAAAAAGGTATTATTCACCAAAAATTATTTTTATCTTATTGAACCAAATTTGACTCCTTGATATTAACCATGTCTCTTATATTTTCGAAATTAAACTCAATGATGTGGTAAAATTATGTTTTATAAACAATTGGAAATGCTCCTAAGAGGTGGGTAAAAGACGGTAAAAAGTTCAATAAAATTTTTATGTATCTATATTATTATAAAATTAGTCCAATGAATTAAATTTAACTTATATAGGTATTATGTATATATTTTGAACTAAAACAAATTAAAAAAATGTTTATTTTAATAAAAATTTGGCTTTAACCAACAACTTTGTGTTTTCACTATTCATCAAAAATTGAATGTTTTCTGAAAAATACCAAAAATTCACCCTTGGCTAATTTTGATATTCCAAAGTCCATTTTGAAAGATAAAAATTATAAAATTTCAGAAAGTGTGTATTATTATTCATAACAGCGAGTTAATATAATGTCTTAATAACATATCGTTGTTTATCGAAACTCGGTATTGCGTACAACGCAAGCTATCAAGGAAGGGTGATCTTGCGTGTAACGCAAGCCAATACAGTATTGTTTGTAGTGAATGATTCCTTTGGTGATGAATATAAAATAAAAACAAAATATTTCACATAAAATCTCAGGTGTTACAATATATTCTAAAAACATGTAAACATATTATATCCAAACCTGGATATATATTTATTAGGGAAATCATAATCCTTTTGTAATGAATATAAAGATCCTTCATTATTTAATAAAATTACTCTTTTTTTATAATGAATATTTTATTATTTTAAAAATGTATGTACATAGAGATACTATTAAAAAATATTACTTGTCAGGTAATAATGCTATATACTACATCTAATAATAGTATAGGGATATAGAACCAGGATAATATTGACAATACTATGGGATATTATATATGAGTGAAATCTTCCATTATTTTCACCCTCTCTATTTAATTGGTTAAAATGAAAAAAATTATAATATGATAGGCATTAGTAAATGAATAGTAGAAATCATATTGATTAACGTAGTCAATGATGACGTTTGGTGGTATATATATTGGTTATAATTATAAATGATACCATAATATGAAGAACATTAAATTTTAATGACACGGTTATTGGTCAATGTGGCCATTTTTTTCTATAATCCTTGATTTATATGACTGTTGTGAATTATACCCACTTGTAACATTACCATTATAATGTACACAATATAAATACTTTATATTAAGGATAATGAAAATTGTTAATTGAATATAGAAGAAGAATCCATGTCCAAAACAATTAGAATCAAGACTTATGAGTCACATTTTTTAGTGCATTGGATTGAGATAAAAATTTTGGGAGCTTATACTAATCAATCCAAATAAGGGATTCAGTATGTGAGATTATAACATATTCACCTATCAGAGATGTTCTAGAAATTGGATATCACTACAAGATCAATGTTTTCTAGATAACAACATTGAAATTTCACAATCACTAACCATACCATTAAAGCCAATTCCATATTAATAAGAGGTAATGTATTTATGAATTAGTTGTATTAAATAATAACTATTTAATAAAATAATTTATGAACCAAATTATTTATCATTATAATGTATTTTTAATCTATTTTATAATATTCAAATTATAATGGAATTTTATTTAATATAATTTTATACTAAGAGAAAATGATATTATTTTTCTGACACATATAATAATTTAATTTCCATTAAGATATATATTTTATAAAAATAATTTTATAATATGTTGAAGAAATAATATTTATATATATGATGTTTTTATGCATTTAGATATATTTTTTATATGGGATCAAAATTTCATTATATATTAAAAATTAGTGGTTTCAATAAGTCATTATTTATTTTTTTAAAAATCAATTGGTTATGAATATAATGGTTTCCTAAGAACATTAATTGAATTTTTTATATCATCACTTCAAAATTATCCTATTAGATAGTTTTTCAAAATATAATAAGATAGTCATATTTGTTAGTAAACTAAAATAATTGATAAGAAATATGTTACCTAATAAAACAACATATAAACAAAAAAGTGATGTAATAATTAATTAATTTATTTTTTGTATCCAATAATTAATAGTTATTTTAATAATATGTATTTTAATTGATGTTTTTCAATTCTATAACAAATAAATTACAATTTTATTTTGAAAATTGAAATTAAGAATATAATAACTATATATTTTGTATCATTTATATTTTCATATTCAAAGTAATCTTTTAAAAATTGATTTTAGTTCTAATTTATTAAAATATTATGAAACATGAAATTAAATTTCAAAAAAATATTAATAAACACAATGAGTAAGGAAATGATTTTTCATTTTCCAGAACTGATAATTTAAAGACCTATATTTATATATTGTTAGTCACATCCTAATATTTTAATATAAATACACATCAACCCCATTATTCCAATCCACACCCAATCCAATAGCCACATATTCTTGTTCACATATTATTTCAATGAGTCCCTAAAAGGTTTTATTATGATATTATTGTTTGTTATTCGTTTTATAGGAAAAATATTTTCAATGTTAGAAGATTTAATTACTCATTCAGCCATTACATTAACACGAATCATTTTTAATAATTTATTTTCATATTAGTATGATTCATGATTTGAAATCATTCCAAGATGATAAAAATTATTTTATATTAATAAGATACATCCCTAACATCTCATTAATTATATTCAATGATAATTTTTTATAAATATCATGTTTAACAAATCACTCCATTATTTTTTTGTCTTTTACATGAAATATATTTATGTTCCTATGAAAAAATAGTTTATCTATATTGGTGTAATCAACTAGATTAATCCATGAATCATTACCTCGCCAAAATAAATTTTTATCTCAAAGACACATTATGGGGGAAGTGGGAAACCATACAGAACAAAATAATGTTTAGTACATACTGAAGTAACTCACAGATTCTCCAAAGACTAGAATAATATGTATAATATTAGGCACCCAATATAGTTTCCATTGTAGAGAAGTTTCCATCAAATTCATGTCATCATTGATATGTTCTTTATAATGAATATTCATTATGTACTATAAGTAAATAAATTCTTCCAAGTTGATTTTAAATTTGTTGAAAACTATAGATAGAATTGAATCTTGTTTATGGATCCACTCAATTTTCTCCTCATTGTTATCAATATGGACACTTCTATCATAAATTATATCAACATCATCTCTTAGTGCTTTAATCCGGACAACTCCTCCTAAAAGTTATTCCTTGGAATGAAGAATGAGATTTGTACACTCCCCTTTGTTTATTTCCAATAATCTATATCTAACACCTTGTTCGCCCACCTAATACTATAATTTATCAGAAGCCTTATTGTACATAGTCGGATACATCTTTCCCCTTTTTTCAGAGATCTGCTTCACCCCTTCAACCATTGAGTGATCACCTAGTTTTCTTTCTTTCTCATTCGTAATACCCATAACTAATGATGTAGTAACTATAGTATTTTGTGTATTCCAATAATTCAAGTGAGGTCCTGATTTCCCCACATTATGTGTCGGAAAGAACTCTGGTAGATAAATATACTATTTCCCATTCATTGATCTAGACCCTACCATGTAGTCCCCTTGAGATTCCTGCTCGTGATCTGTTTCTTGCTGCGATTCCACTTCTTTATCATTGATCATGTTATCGTTCGAAGACCATGACCCACCTATTTCCACTTCCATCTTGGAATTTACATTTTCCATCCTTATAGATATCTATTATCCTTAACATATCCTCTCAAATCCAAGAAACAATTTTGGATTTTGATTGGCTATGATGCTTCACTATATTAAACCACCCCTCAATTTGGAGATGAAGAAATATTTGGATTAGAAGAACAATATCTCTTTTCCAGAACATTTTCATCATCTAGGGTATTAAAACCACTTATATGAGTAGATTTCTTATTTTTTTTCCCATTAACTATTTAACCATTTCTGACTTTATAATAAAATGAGGGGACCATGATATTGTTCACCTTTCCCAAAGAACCATTTTTTCATTTTGCTGTCGCCGTAACCATTCCATTCTGTTCTCGGTATCTGGTCAGATGTTCTGCCTACGAATGGGGTGGGTTCAACATAATGTTTATGGGATCTTCCTGAAAACACCTCTGTGACATCCCATTATCAATAAAGACCTTATCTAACACCATGTACTTCTCTAAGTATCACTTCAAGCCAGAAAAAATTTCTGCAACATTCAGGTCGTTTTGAAGCTTTAGTGTCATTCCTTATGGAAATATGAAGAGTTAGACCATTACCCCCTGGTGGGACAGTTGGATCATTTTCAATCAACTATAATTCAACCCACATATTCTAACCACCCCAGCTGTAAGAAGGCGACTAGTTCCCCTAACACCAACACCAGTCACAATAAGCAACCCATGAATCAAAAACCATAGCATGGTTCCACTTATGTACTTCCCCAGCCACTATCCAAACCCATTCCAGTAGTGTTCTTGATACATCAACTTCCTCAGATAACGATGGATTAATTAGGTGACTCATGAAGAAAATAATTTTATCAGAACACAAGTATCATCCTACCGTATTTCCCACCATCAAAAAATTGAAATCATTTTAAATGGAAATGAGTATTCAGAAAAACATACCCCCAAATTTAAATGATTGTCCAACAGATTTATTTATTCTGTATATGAACCATATGAATATTTATAGAAAAATACTTTTAATTTAATTTTAATTTTTTATTGGTTTTATTATTTTTATGTTCTAAATTTCGATGACACGTGACCTAAAAATATCATATTTATTAATAAATTATTTAATATTTTTTTAATTTATTATATATTAAAAATATGAGATTTTATTTTTTTTATCTATCAATGGATTATTTTTCTGAATTATTAATTATAAAACACCAGCCCAAACAACATAAAATAGAATAAAAATAAGAAAACATACTTAAACGTTATTGAAATTTAAACCTAGTGGTTTCTAATAAATGATATCCCAATTTGGATACTAAAAGTGTATTTGGTTCTATCATAGTTTCAACAAGGTCTAATAACCATGAAAATTGATAATCAAGTACTAAATCAATGTATACATACTATATAATAATGAGTCATAGATACAAACCATATTTGACTCACCCTAGATTTTTTTTGTCAATCATTTTATTTTTATTATCCAAATTTAAAAATATTGAGAAAATGTAATTATTATTATATAGTATGAATGAATAAAAGCTATTTAGAATTTTGTTTTAGAAATAAACTTCCTAAAATATTTATATGTTCTTAAAAAAGTTTCATATCTCTCTTTATGTTATTCACAGTTTTAGGAATTATCTGGAAAATGGACGAAGCACATAAATGATGAGTGAATATGATGATTCGTTAACAAAATTCCATACGTGAATGGATAAAACAATGGAAATTTTATATGGTTGTGTGATAAACTATATCTTGTTTTTATTAATTACATGATTCATTATTGAGAACATATATTCAGTATGAAGAGAATAACTTGTAGTCATTTAATTAATTTATCAACAAAAATTTTCTTGTAGTGGATTTTCTGATCCAGAAATTAGATATAATGAGATTAATTCTATACAACATATGTTTTTATGGGGTTGAATTTAATTAAATGAGATTCTTGAATACATTGTTCTATAAATTAATACCATATCTAATATCTTCTTTCAAATAAAAAACAAATATAAAATAATGTTTCCTTTTAATGTAATATATGACTATTATCATATAACATCGAAATTAACAATAATAAACAAATATATCCATATTACTAAATCATTGAAATAGTGAAATAGAATCTTCTTATAGATTTATCTCTTCTACAACACATTATTTCGATCATTGAAATGAGGTAGATTCACTAGGGATTTAAATTTACCAAGATGATATTAAACTCTTAAAATTACAATATGAGTGATATCATGTACATGAAATATTCAATATCATGGAAATCTTCATGAGTTATTTGGTAGTGGAATCCCCAAACATTAATACCCCGAAAGCATACATTATACATAGAATAATCCAAGTTGTCCAAAAATGTTGTGTAAATAATAAATATGATTTTATAATTGGGAAATAATCAATGTAATATGATCTTTATATCATAATATTTACACATTTTTTATATTTTCATGAAATGAAAAATAATGTCTATTTCTATATAAAATTATGTTTTATTTAATATTAAAAAAATACATTTAAATTTATTCAAAATTTTAATTTTATTAAAATAATTTCAATTTTAAATAAATCATGTCTATGTAATATTTTGGTGTTGTTTTTTGATTTTCGTAAAATAATTTATTTTAGGTGAATATTGAAAAATAAAAAAAACTCTAATCAGTTAAATTTAGGAGATTATGATAAAAAACAATGAATTAAAGCACAATATGAAATTTCTATATTGAAAAGTTTTTTTATAAATTAAATTTATTCCTTACAAAATATTTTGAATATATAAAATTCATGATTAGTGTTTGAGATACATATTCCAGATTTTACTCTATAACTCTTCCTATTATATTAGATAAAAAATTATCTTTCATCACATATAAAAAATAAATTAATAAGAACGTAGTAATTATTATAGATCATCGTGATACAATTATGTAATATGGATAATTTCATTTTAGTTTATAAAATTTTGAATACTATTATTATTGATATTGAGCATGATAATAGAAATATATTTATTTTAAATGTATTATTTTATTAAAATTGTCTAAAATTTATCATTTCATATAAATAATTCTATGCTCAGAAGTGAAATTAATATTATTTTTAAAAGTATACATTTACATATTATCACTAATTAAATTGGCAATAAATACTATATTCAAAAAATATATATTGAGAAACAAAAATTTCAAACATAAATATTCATCTCCTCCACATATAATCCTTAAATTAGCATTATTGATGCAACCCATCGAGACTTTCTAAATCACAAAAATAGTGTCTTCATCGGCCAAAACCAAACTCTACTAAGAATGAAACCCTCATCTACACTAGCTATTAAATTTGGATCAATAATCTGATTCTCCCATAACTACAAAAAAAACCATAGTAGAGTACCACTTAGAAAATTATATCCATCCACTATCAAAATAATTGATGAAGATAGAACCAACCAAAAAAGAAACTATAAATAATGAATAGATCCTTCAAAACCTAAAACACTGTTTTCAATGAGCTAAAACACCATCCCTAATTGAAATTCTATTATTTGATGATAAAAAAAAAACCACACAAACAAATCATGAAGATCAAGGGACAATTTGGTACCACACCACAAGAATGAACAGCCACAAAAAAAGAAGTATGAAAACACAACCAGGAAGAAAAAACCCCAGAAATGATTAAAATTGATTGTCAGACTAAAAAAATAATGGATTGCCAAGAAAAAAATCCAAACCCACAATATAATCCATTGTATCCATAATATGATGGGGCCTGATGAAATAGATATATATGAAACAGTTGGGATTGAATTGGACAAGGTCTTCTATAGAGATTCATGGCCCTGAATAAACATGAAACTGAGAATAAAGATGAAGAGGATAGTCATAAAAAGTCATATGATATAAAAATGTTGAATGAAAATAGATCCCAAAATATTTATAGGAAATGATACAAAAACTCACCAGATGTGACCCTCAATAGTGTCCCAAATCATCCCATATTTGTTTAGTAAAAAAATTAGGGGTTTTATTCATGATGGTTCATTCAATATGAGGGATACACACATCAGATAAAGTCCTCGACGCAACAAAAAATCATTGATTCTCCAAACATGATTGGAATGAAGAAGCTTTTAAGTAAATAAACCAGCACTAGATTGAATACATGCGAATAAGAATGAAAGAATAAAAATCACATTTTTGAAAACGTCTCATTCCAAGGGGTAATCAGAGCGAGGAAGTGGCATCACTGGAAAGTAACCCTAACCCATTGAGTGGGGATCCATATAATAATATTCACATAAATAGTTTAATAATTATATCATAAAATAAATATAATAGTTATATTTATTTAGAAACAAGGATACATAAAAAACTGGTATATAAAATATATACATCATTTCTGAATATGTTCACAATTATCAGACTTCAATGACATATCATACTTCAGACCATTGTTTATGATTTGTAAAAGGTAATCCTATGAAAGGTTGAAATAAAATTCCACAAAGGGATTAAATAATAGATATTGATCAATGTTCATATGTGATACAAAGATAGTAATTATTATATGAGTGCATGATAATACAATATAAAATTATACTGATCAGTTTAATGGTAATATTAATTAATCATGACAAAAAGTGTTTTTAATCAAAATATAGGAGAAATAACAGTGAGAAATTATATACAATAGTTTAAGATCTATATTACCATATAATAGGAATATGATATTTGTTTTTGGAAATCACAAAAGTTTAAAAAATTTCTTCTATAGTAATAGTTCAATAAAAATACAATGGTTGTGGAAAAATTACAATAATTCAGATGACTACCCTATCAATAAAAACATTCACATTTATGAAATTTTAAAATAATCAACTCAATAATATATTGGGATTTATTTTAATTCAATCATCTATTAATAGTTTCCACCCTCTTTCAATGTTACCCAACAAATTGGAGTTTCATAATAAAACCAAATGTCAATATTTTATCAAATAAAAAGACATATTTTATTCATAAAACATCATTTAATCCATTAAAAATTATAAAAACACCTATGACATAATAATAACCCACTAATAGGAATGCCAACAAATCTTGAAAACAATATTCAATACAAAAAATTATAACATATGAAAAATAATATGGGTTTCTTCAATATTTATTCATCCTTGAAATAAAACAAACCGAAGGATAAGTAATATGTAATGTTGGACCATATTCCCAAGAAAAATTATGAAACATTAAATATGTTGTTAGAGAAAAAAAATAAAATTAAAAGATAAATGGAAAATTAATATATTACCATTTAAAAAGATTTATAAACTCAAATTTCATCAAAATGAACCAAGAATCAGTATAAATGAAACTTAAATGAAGAGCATATATTTGAATTAAAAGAATGAAATTTATGCGATGTTTTTGAAAACTACAAAACCATTCTTTTTTTTGATAAACTTTAAAACATAAAATGACTGGGTAAAAATTGTAATATTTTTATTAAATGAATTGTTAATAATGGAAAATACAGTAAAAACTGAACATAAATAATGTTTTGACATTAGTAAAACCATATTTAATTTTTTTTAATTAAAATATAAACAATGTCATATTTCCATAAAAAAATTATGTCATTATAATGATTATTTAGGAAGTCGAAATTGATAGGAAAATGTGTAATCATAATTAAAAAAAGAGGACAGTGAAATAAATTATATCTTTTGGAAAATATTTTTTAATTTCATTATCTTTAAATGATCATTAAAAAACCCTGTAAAAACAACATTGTAATATAAATCCATTACTACATTGGTAAAATATTATTCGTGAAGCCCGTTACAGAAAAAAAAACAAATGAAACATACAACACTTTAGACATAATTATATTCCTGATACAATATACAACATTTGTAATAGATACACATTATAATCATAAATATGTGTATAACAATAAACATGCCTCAATGAAACAAAATCAAGACGAAAAACATGTATGCCTTTACAATTTTAAGTGCATCATAATTCATTAGATCAATGAGAATCATATTGTTAAATAATTATGTTGAATCGAATCATGTATTAATCTAAACAAAATTCATTGGAAGTACACAGACTATAGAAATAATAAATTAGAGTAACCCAATGTAATATTTCTAAAAGAATATAAATTTTGATGAAAACAACCAAAGAAAGGAATCATTTTAAACGATGTTAGTTCAATGAAAAAACATTATATAGCCCATAAAACCTCCTAAATTACATGAGTGTCTGAAAATTAATTAATTTGGAAGAAATCAAACTATATTAGAAAAATAATGGTCGTATATATAAAACTTATCTAATGAATTTGAAAATTATACAAGGATACCCTTACTGTGAAACTGACTAGATTTGTTAGTACTCTTGCCTATTGTATAATAAAATTTTCTTTATTATAATTTTAAAAAGTATTATTATTCATACATATAATATATTATATGTACAACTTATTTTAGGAAACTCGATTACAGGTACATGACTGATTATTTTTGTATTTTACATATATATTTGATTGATTTTTGGTTTTGGGATGTTTAGATGAGTTATGGAATGTTTATGTGGATTTCTGAGAGGTTCATAATTTGGGAAAGGGTAGTAGAAATAGTGAAACACCTCTAATGAAACTATGTAACTGAATGAGTGGGAACTGTGTAGGAACACAGTTAGGCTCATAGATTAGAAAAACCATAAAAATTCCCATGAGAAACTATGAAATTCTAAAAACAATGTAATAAAAGGTGTTATGAATGGTTTTTATAACTATATCATAGAATCATGTGATGTAATTTTGGTGGAAACGGATCCTGAATGATTAGCTCATGGTTTTCTATACGATGATCCCTAACCATGAATTGTGCATAATTAGAACAAAAAAGTTTGTATATAATATAATTCACCTCATTAACTATTGTTTTTCAACAAAAATGATATAATCGGAATTCCAGATCCTTCTATGTATGGAAAAAAATTCCTTTTTATTTGGTAGTGATCCATAGTAATATACAAGTGTGTTGAATGCCTAGATTTTTTGGGATGTTCTAATTCTAATTTTGAATCTTTATTTGACTCATTATTCCCTCACTATGAATAATAGGTCTAACACATTGGGGATATTTATATGATGAAATTTATCAATAATGATGAGATAGGATTATTTTGGTTGAAGGGAATAATATCTGAGGATGTCTTTATATGTTTCATGTAGATTTTCAAATTTATCATGTCATTCATTGTTTTCCCCTATATGTGAGAGGTAAGAGGCTTCCATCTCCATTACTATTGGAGAAAAAATTCCATATTAATGTCGAATTGATTTATTTAGTTGTTTTTTTAGAAAATCAAATTATTTTTTAATTTAAATAATTGTATGAATTATGGTTTTGGATATCATGTAAATTGGAGGAAAATTTTTAAAACCCAATATTATAAAATATAAAAATGGTTAATCTAAAGATATGGATTGTTTGATTAAATTCATGTATTATATAATTTTTTTGGAGGGAATAAGTAATTTTATTGAAATGGGTTTACATGATTTGGGTATACTGGTCGTGTATGAGGTGAACATGATGAATATGGGTCGTGAAGTAACACCATAAATGGGAGAGATTGTTGA
This sequence comes from Viscum album, assembly GCA_963277665.1. NCBI lineage: Eukaryota > Viridiplantae > Streptophyta > Magnoliopsida > Santalales > Viscaceae > Viscum > Viscum album. Next base: position 294,305,869 of record OY728137.1, on the reverse strand, counting down.
CATACTATTCCACATTACATGGTAATACCAATATTGTGCATATATTTTTTGTGTTTTCCAATAGAAATGGAAATTTATATAATAAATAATAAATGTAGAAGTGGGTAAATGGAATTACTGATTTATTCCTTGAAAAATGTTTTTAATGGCCGGATTTATTGACTTTCTATTAAAACTGTTTTTTGGATATAAATAGATTTGAAAATAATTTATTGTATTTAATATTAATGGGGTAACAAGTTTTATCCCAGTGTCACGAGTTGGGAAATCTTTCATGGAAATCCTAGTATGTATTATACTCCCCCATGTTGGGGAATTTCAGTCTTTCTATAGATGTTATATATCAAGACATGGGTAATGTTAATATATCCTTGTTCTTTAGTGGTGTATAAATATAATTTACTCTCGGCATGTGGATTTGGAGCTTGGAGAATTTTGAGATTTCGTGGTTAATTTCTATGATATATTTTGGGTTTTTTGTCTCTCTACTATTTTATTTGTGTCAGTAGGTTAACACATTATACTATGATATTATATGTTAGTTTTTTAATGTGTATTTTTTATTTTTGTACTGATGAATCATATAATAGATTATTTGCTTCTTGAATTATTTTTTGGATCTTTAATATTTTATGATAAAATCACTCCCCAGTTTTTTTAAAATCCCTTTTAATATATTTGTGGCCTTTGGTGTATTGGGATGTCACCTAATTAATGTAACAACTCGCACTATATCAAATGAAATGGTTTGTGGGAGGGATGTAACAAATAGTATCATCTAGTTTAACAATTGATATGGGACTAGTTTCAGTCTATCTCTTGGTGTGGTAGCAAGGTGAAGGATTTTCAAAACATGAAATGTATAGAATACATAAGAATAACTAATATATTTATTTTGAACATTATGTAACATGTTAGTTTTGGTAAAATATTTATTTTAAACACTTCTACAATATTTCACCTCATTATCCTAGAATTTTTAGTAAAAAGACTATGATATGAATTAATAAAATTGAATTCTTACAAGTAACGCATAATTCATTTTTAGTAATGTTTTTTATTTTTTGAAAAGTGATAATTTTTTAAATCCATCTAATGTTGTGGATTTTAAAAAATAATGGAATAATTTTGATATTTATTTTATAAAAGTGTAAACTATCGAATTTTGGAATTCCTAGATGTGATATGTGTAATTTGGTAAATTTTAAATGTATATGCATTTAGTTTTTATAGAGTATGGGTAAATTCTATTTTTCTTGTATATAAAATCTTGCATTAAGTAAGCTAATTAGAAAACAACTAGAAGAGGCATATTTGAATGTGGTTTCAACTGAAACATAGGTAAAAAGAGATAGTCTAATGTATTGTCTATTATTTTTAGGTATTGGATAATATAAAAAAGGGATGATCCAAGATAGGTGGATCATTTTATAAATATCCCAAAGCATAATTCTCTAATACATCAATTTAATTATGAACTATAAATAGAAATGGTGTTATCAAATTGGATGATTCAAACCATATATTTGTTTTAGAAAACAAATTATCATGAATGAGATCTTGGAAACATAATACTAGGAAGATCATGCATGCCAATGGTGCAAATTAGAAGTTCAGTAAAAAATATACTAGGGAATGTCATGGGGGTTTATAAAAATTGATTAATAAAAAACCATGTCCTCATAATTTCATGATTATAAGAACAAAATACATCTTTATTTAGAATTTGTATCTATCAATAACAAAATATGGGTATAATTTTATGAATATTGTTCACAGTTCACCAAATGTTATTTCTAGTGAGTCTTTCAAGTAACATATTTTTGAATAAGGGATGAGGACAAATATTTTTTCTATGATTGTAATTTTTCTATTTTTGATTATTTATATATGTTCAATAGTGAAATGTTGGGTGAAGTGGTTATCTTAAGATATATGGGTGTAGGAAGAATTTAGATACATATGTGGAATACGGGAAAATATAATTTTTGTAATAATAGGGTTAACAAAACTTATTTCCATTGTAGTGGAATGAATAAATATAAAATTGTGTAATTATTTAATATACCCACCTAAACAAAAGATAAATCCCAACTATTATTAGTGTGGTTCAGTTGATCAAACGAAAAAAGAATTTAAAACACTGCATAAGGAATATAATAATGGAAAGAAGTTGGGAAATCATTATAGATTTTTTTCTCTCTTCAATTCGGTGTTAGGAGACATGTCGTACATTTCAACCACCGTATGCTCTGATGGATGATTATATAATAATATCTATCATGAGTAAGACAATGGGATCCATGAAGATTATTTGAATTTATGACTCCTCAAATTGTGAAATCTGAACATGGTATTAAATACCATGGTGTGGGATGCATGAAATTTTGTATATCTAAGAATTTTATCATGGATGATCAATCAAAACCATTGATGTTGATAGGTTACATTCTTTTGAATTATTCCTATATGACTTAAATTTTTGATACAACTACATCTAATTATTTTATTTCTTTTTATAATGTGTATCATCAAAGGGTTCTTGATAAAATGATTCCACCAATATTGAATCATCAAACTCATCTCAGTAATACATATAGTATAGATTTTATTGAAAAGCATGAACCATAACTATTGATGGGGTTTATTTGATTTGGGATTTCTCTATTTATAATAATGATGTCATGGAATTATCAATTTTCATGAATTGGTAAACACTGTTCACTGATGACATCTACTATTATATTTGAAGGGTTACTTTTACAAATCATGATGGCATTGAGAATCACTTTTTAATTGATTAAAATGAGAATAGATACTGAGAGGGATTTCTTAAATAAGTTGCTAGATATATCTCATAAATGATGTTATCCTTAAACTTTGAATCTGTGAATGGAATTAGGAAGAGTTGTTTTAAAACAACAATTATTCATTTTCCTGATGATTTCCCAAAAGAATTAGTGTTTCCAACCACAAGAGCTGTGATGTTTATGATTGATCTTTTACCATAGACCAGTCCTATATAACTATCATCTTATTAGATTAAACCAAATTAATTATAGGAATTGAAGGAATAGTTGGATGAGTTGGAATGAAAATTTTTCATTCGACCTACTACATCTTTATGTGTAACACTAATTAATTTTCATTAAAGGTGAACACAAATACTTTTCATTTTGTGGACCATGGAATGAATTATCAACATATCATAATGAATTCATATCCTCTACCATGAATTGATGACCTATTTGATCAATTAATGGGATTCCATTGATTCACTAATATTGAATTATAAATAGGATATCACCATTTATAGGTTCATAATGGTTATATTATGATGAAATATTTTTGGATTAGATATAGCCATTACAATTATATTTTTATGACTTTTGGTATTAATAATGAACCAACTATATTTTTTGAATTGAGGAATCATATATTTCAAATATAATTGTATTTCATTATTGCGGTTTTTGTGTAAGAATTACTATTATATTCTAGGTCAATTATTGAGCTTGATCAACACATGGTGCTTATGTTGGGTATCTTGTGAGATCATCATCTATATGTGAATCATTAAAAGTGTTATTTTAGGATACCAGAGGCATGTTTTAATTTACATGTTATCATTCGGGAATGTCTTCCAATGAATCATGAAATGATATAGGCTATTATCTCTTAGAATCAACCAAATAATATCTTTGAGATAAATGGTTTCCCTATTACAGTGGGTTATTAATGGCATTATATCCTTTAGTTTTCATGTATTTTTTCACCAATGAGATCCCTGAAAATGAAAAATTTTACCTTCCAATGGAATTATGTATGTAAAATTTCATTTCATTATCATAATTTTAATCATAAATAGAAATTAATAATCATATGTATATAATAGGGAAAATATTATATGGTGTACTGGGATTATTTGGGAAAAGGTTTGGGTCATTTTCTCATGTAGGGAGATAATATTGTTTCCTATAACTCATAGAATATAGAGTTTCATTATATGAATTAAAAAATAGCTATATGAAATTATTTTTGGTCTTCCACACATTGAAGACTTGTGTTCATTACCCATTTGGTGAGACAATTATAGTGCATAATGATTCATGTGAGATTGAATCACATTTCTATACAAACATATTTGAATCTGAATAAAAGAAGATTTATAATGTATCTTAAAATGTTTACCATTTTCCCTATATAAAAACCATATAATGGGGAAAATATAGAGGATGTGTTGAGATGAATTTTACATAGTCATTTAGTGAAAGTGGATTCAGATCAATGGATGCTAATTTATTTGATAGGAAACACACACCTAGACTTTGAAGAAAGATATAGTGTATGAGTTTTCATTACAGTTTATTTTCAAACTAAGTTGGTAGAAAATCACAAAGTAAAAAATATTCTATTATGAATGTTTTTCTATTATGTCAAAACTCAATAGTGGTGTGAACATTGAGGGGTGTACGCTGAATATAATACTAGTGTTAGGGTTCAATGATCATAGTCTCATAATCTTTTCATTTTAGGGACAACATTATCATTCTTACAACCATTATATATGGGATGTCCATCCTAGAAATTTAACAAGAAGGATATGAATGTTTTAATTTAATGGGTTGGGATGAAAGGAAAATTTGATATAGATGTTTTAAAAATCTTCACTTATCACCAGGTTATGCTAAAACACTTGTATCTAGATGGTATTTTGTAGTCATTTCCAATTGCATTGTGTAAATGGGATTATATATCTATGGAATTTTTAATAGGTTTATAAAGGATAGTTTGGAATCATAATTCTATATGGGTGACTATAGATGGTATTGTGAATTATTCTCATTTAATACATATTCATGAATCTCATATCATGGAATAATTATCAAAAAACTATATCCATAAAATAAAAAAAAAGTCATGGTGAACCAGTTTTGATTGAATTAGAGAAAGCTCCACGGTTTTCATAATGTTTTTGGAAATACTTATAGAAAACACATGGGAAAAAATTGATAGTGAGCATGTTCAATCATAATAAAAAAGACTAGAAATATGAATGAATGATTGTGATATTAAAGTACATTCTTAGGATTTGTGTAATTCATTTTCATAGCTCATGGGAGGCACACATACTATTAGTGTACATCTCATACAACAATATTTATTAGCCCTAAATACTCAGGGATCATTATGAATCATTTTACTAGAGGTTTTTTCATTCGCTAATTTGTTGGGTGGAATCATTTTAGACTTCACTAGTTGGATATAAACTTATTGAAGTGAAAACAGAGATGGTTCAATTGATTATAAATAGGATGTAAATGGAACTGAATCATGAAAAATGATATTCAGGTCATCGTTAGTGGTTATTTTCATTTGAAGTTAGTGATCATATACTTTTTACATTTTCTTAAATTCATGGAAATCATCTATTTTTTCAAAATGGAAAAATATCTCTTCTATACATAGGCCCTTGTGACATACTTTAATGGGTTGGTGAGGTGGAATATCAATTGGATTTTCCTCCAAGGATCGGTTTAGTTCACATTGTGTTTGATGTATCTCAATTAAAAAAATTTGAACATAATCTAAATAATGTAATTATGTGGGATCAGGTTGACCAATAGCCATATTATACATTTTATCATGTGAAAATATGGATTTTAGATCAAAAAAAGAAATTATTTCATTGGAAATGAAGCTCTATATTGTCTGTTTTTTTGGAAAAATTGTAATATTCGTGATAAAATAATGTAGTATAAAAATGAAATGATAGATAATTGGCTAGAACAATTATTATACTAATATGGTTTTTCCGTGGATGTAAATATTATTGGTTCGGAGATTGTAGCGCCACCACTTTTTGGAACATGACCATTTATTTATGCATATTAATTATATTATGTTATTGGATTTTGTTTGTGGTGGTTTTGAAGTGTTTTGTCATGTTTTTGAGGCATCTATAGATGTTCTTTTTTAGAGTGGTTTCTATAAATTGTGAAACACCTCCTAAGAATCCATGAAACAAAAAAATTTGAACAGGCTAGACACATGAGTTTGAACACTATTTATAAAACCCATTTGGATACCGAGGAGAAACGATTAAATTTAGAATAGTTTTAATAACATAGTATTTACATGTTTTGTATAAATATACATGAAAAATGGAAAATTAGTGTTTGATGGTTGTTGGTCATTCAATATTATCACATGTTTTTCCTAACAGTGCTCCTAAACCATGCACCATGAAATATTATATCTGAAAATTTTGGGTCTATTTCGATTGAAAATCTAAATCACTCAGTTGACACCTAAAAATTCCACAACATGAATTATTCTTCCACCCAAGGCTGGTGAGATAATTCATTCTGATCTGAGAGTGATTCCTAGGATAATCATTGTGTGTTAGAGGCCCTGAATCATTAGTAAACTGAGTTTCATCGTTGTTTCCCTTAGATGTCATATTATTCCACCACTTCTAATCGCAGATCCAATCAATTGGTGGTATATGTACATATTGCGATGTCAATAATTAATATATATAATTTTTTTGAGGAAGGTAATGATATCTATCATATTTTATGATTTTTTAAGATGCTTTTTTATACTGTTATAACATTCATCATTGTAACCTATGTTTGAAAAGTAGGTGTCATCAATATTTAATCCTATTTTTTAGTTCATGAATCCTTAATATCAATATTTTATTTTCTTTCTTAAATTTGTACTAAAATTCATGGTGTGATTTGAAAGAAATTTCCATTTTATTTTTGACTTTGGAATATATGGGATTTGGATGAATTTTGTAAAAACACATTGTTTATTTTTTAAAAATGGTGACTTTAAAATTATTGTTGGATTGATGAGGGTAAATTATTTATTTAAATTCCTTAATTTTTAAGAAATAATTGTATTCAAATTGGCTGAAAATATTTGTAAATAATGTTTGGGAATGTGTTGAGTGGGAGGGATAATGTCTTTAATTTAAAACAAATAAATGGATCGACTATGGACATGAAGATCCACAATCTTGTCTAACACAAATCATGAATTTCTGTGGGTTATGGTTTTGTGTAGATGTTGAATTGAATGTTCCAAATTTGAAATGAAGTACTTGATTAATGTATTTGTTGTGGTATTTATTATAAAATGGTTTTAAATACTTTTTTAATGTATATATTGGAAAACTATTTTTTATTAATATAAACTTATTTAAATAAATTTTACAGTATTGTATAAAAATGTTATTTAAAAAATTCTCCTTCCTGCAGTACTTGGGAAATTATTAGTTAAATAATATTGCATTTAATCCTCACATATTATGGATAACATTGGTATATTTTTTGATGTTTTATATTAATAAACATGTGTAAGAAAAGTTTCTTATTTTATAAGTTCTACATCATAGTGAATGGGGATGGGAATGTGGATTTATAGATTTGAGCACTATAGGAGTTGCTGGATGATATAGATTGTTTCTTTGGGTTTTCAATGTATCTATATTCTTTTTAGGTCACATGGATATCGATTTATACTCTAATTTTTTTTCATTTTTTTTTGAATCTATATTGGTTTTTATTTTTGGTACTCTTACATCGTTTAGAGGATTGTTATTTTATTGTATTTTGTTTTAGATGTTTTATATTTAAGGTAATATCATCCCTTTAATGTTCATTATTTCCATGGTAATTATGTACATCCTTTAGTGTCAATGAGATTTAACCTAAGCATATTAATACAACTGATTCATCCTAATAAAATTGGTAAGGGGTGGGTAGTTATTCAAATATCATTTACACAACTTTTTATTTCAAATTATATATTTAATTCATCTTTTTGGGTTAGTATGTGATTAATTTTTCATTAATGATTTAATTTAGTTGTTATGGTCTTTAAAAAATGATCATGAATTCTCTAAAAAAATATTAATCATCATATTTGAGGTAATATATAATGATATATATATATAACATTTATATTAAATGTCAATGAAGACTGAATAACATCACATCAATGAGAAGGTAATCTATACGAACATATGAGTTATATATCCACTTTTCAATATATCATATTAAGGATTGATAAATATTCAATTACATTTTATAGAATCATTATAATACAATATATAAGCCATATATTCATTAAATCTATCTATATTATTCTCCTTATAATGCAGAAATGATAAACAAATCACATATATTTATAGTGATGGTATTCTACTCATATGTTCAATAAACATTATCGTTTAATAATAGATCAGAATGTAACATTGTAAATATGATATTATAACTACATAATAATATTTATTTCTTAAATAATTTAAAACACAGATAAAATGTGGGGATTTGAAAGGAATCATGTTGTAATGTGGAGGTAGTAGTCGAGATGTACTTATGAGGGATAATTTTATTTCTAATTTTATAGAGAAGGGGTGAAAGTGGTTCTTCCATAGGCATAGTAACATATATGTATGTTTATGTCTTTAGATTAATTATTTTTTATGGATAATAATAAACTAGTTATTGTGGAATTAAAAATAATATTGAATAATATTTTGTAAGATTTATAAAACTCATTTTAGAATCCTCCCTTTGATTAATCTTTAACCCTTGAAGAATATATGATAAGAAAATAGAAAAAGATAATAAATGAAGATATATTATCTTGGATGGTATTATAGTATTCATTCTTTAATCTAAAAGTCAAAAATTTTGTGCATAAGGGTATATATAATGATTCCTTTAATAAGTGAGAGGTAGGATGTTATGGGAATTTCTTAAAATATTTCAGTGATATTTACCCAATATCATGGGAATGTCTAAAAAACGGAAAAAATATATATATTATGATATAATAATGTTGAAATACCATCATCCAATAATTATTACACTACTTTTGGTGAAAATATTACTCTTATCTATTTGTTTAAACCCATGTTAATCCCTTTTTAACATTTATATTTATAAAGAAATGATATTTCTTATAATATTTACCAAGAAAAAATTTCAATTGAGACTATATAAATATATTAATTACAATGGTTATATTATTGGAAACAATGTTACCATATTATGTTCATATAATTATCATAATTTAAATTTATTAAGCCTGTAAACCCCAATATTTTTTTAGAAATAAACATTTTTAACCAGAAAAAATAATTTTACATTGTTATTTTCCATATAACATTATAAAATAAATTTTAAAATATATGGATGAATATATAATATATAAATATAATTTAAAAATTAATTCAATAGACCTTAATTAAATTTATTATTATAAAATAATATTCTTCATAATCAAATGTTTTATAAATGTATTATTAATCAGAAAAATAAACTTATACCAAAATATATTATAAAAACGATTCTAATTTAATTAATTATATTATTTATAAAAAATCCATAATTATTCTACAATAATAATAAATTAAAAATATCTTTCTCCATATACATGATAAAGAATTATTGTACATATAAATATTTGTATTTTATTCACAATTCAATAAAAATTGATTATTTTTAAAAAATTAATAATATTCTAATATTTTGAAATGTTGATTTAAAAAACGAAACTAGTCACATAAATTAAAAATTATATAAAATTTATAAAATAATAATACTTTTTTTTGTTAAAAATGATAAAAATCAATTTTTATGAATATATTTTTTTGAATGAAAAAATAGCAATAATAATTAATTTCATATTTGTTATGAAGTAATGTAAACAATGTCAATATATAAAACCATTTTTCATATTTTTTGTCATTTTGTTTTACTAAACATACAATGTAGATTAATAGTTGTCTTATAATGGTTTAATATATCGTAGTACATACAAAATATTTGTGGAAATAAAATAAATCAATCCAACACGAATAATTTATTTATGGAATGAATATATTCAAAAATAAAATTATGTCAGATTCTCTCAAAATATATAAATATAATCCTTATGTTTCTTATCTAGGTAATCAAATTATTCATATTCTAAAATACCTTTATTGAAATTCAACATCATACAATTTGATAATAAAACATTGTTTTAATGGGGATGTATGAAACATAACCAATAAATTAAATAACAAATTATAAGGATTCATAATAAATAAAACATTTGTATGAAGTGAATATTTGGACATGGAGGAGAATTGTGATATTTAATGAATATTAGAGAGTGTTAGAGAACATAATTACGATATCGTTAATGACTAGACAACCAAAAAAACAACGATTGGAAATGGGCTTTTATTCATAAAAAATAACTATAAAATGTTAAACATTTTTCATTTATATGATCAATTTACCTATATTTTATGAACAGTTTTATTATGGAATACGAAAAAAATACATTGAACTTTTATCATCAAATATATAAATTTAATTTCATCAACTAGTAGTGTGTTTCAATTTTCTTCCTCAGGTTTTCATCCATATTTTTGTGATTAATAAGAAATATAATTTATTCACATGTTAACCACTAAAATTACATTTTAATAGATTAGAATATTAATAAAATACTTGAATTTCATACATTCTTTAAACCAATATTTAGAAAAAATGATTATTATAAGTTATCCATAATGAATAATTCATCAAATGATGAAATAATAAATTAAAGTATACATCCTAACCATTAATAATAAAACATAATCATAAAGAATTATATTATTTTTATCCTTAAAAACAACTAAAAAATTTTGAAATTTTTTAAAATCCATAGTTTAAGAACAAGGCCATTAAATTTCATAACATAACTTAGTTTTTATCTCATTGATACAAAATATCTCACTTAATGTAAAATAAAAATTTAATAATGTGATTATATTATATCTCAAAACATGCTAATTATTAACTAATATAATATAAATAACTATATAACCCTACTGAAAAATATATAAATCTATAAAATATATCATTAACATTATTCCATAAATAAAATATAGGAGTGCCAAATATATAACATAAATAAAATCATTAAAATTCATAAAAGATAACAAATAAACATTTTTATCAAATAAAAAAATCAAGATAAAAATTCATTTAAATTTAAATTTTGTGTATCAAAAATCTATTATTCCAAAAAAATACTATTATATTAACTGAATGAACATGTTATTGTTTATCAATCCATAAAATTATTTTTTTCATAATTATTCTATTAACACTTAAACAACATTTCTAGTTAATTGATGTCATTCACTATTTATTATTTAAATATAAAATTCAAAACCACTAAGATACAATCCTTAGATGTATAATGATTTTTTAACCATAATATCATTTATAAAAAATATATACAACATAAATCTCATAATATATTACACTAATAAATTAATTATATAACATCAATGATTTTCATACCATATTCCATTTCATATCCTATGACTTATCCCATGTATTAAGAAATTTTCATAGATAATTCCTAATTTCGTCACCCATAAGTAACTATAAAAAATTTTATCCTTGGATTTAATTTATTTTTTTATTGGAAATTTAGTTTTTATACATAATTAAATGTTCTATTTTTATCATTTCTACATATAAAACCACATCACATTCCATTAAGACACTTCTTCAGGGTTTTCTTCCCTCATTCTTGATATGTTGGAAGATAAATACTCATTCATCGATGACCATCATAAAAATAAATTTTTCACATATTTGGTTTCATCAATAACAGACATATGATTAATTTTTTTATCATTTTAACATATTTTTATTTGTAATAATCACATTCATTAACATTACTTATAGTGTCTAATTTGGTTACTCATCAGTACAATCAATGTATCATACATTATATTCAATCTCAACATGTCTTTTCTTTGTTCCAACTATTATCGAAAACCACAAAAATATTGTGATTAATAGTATTAGGTTATAATATAATAATGAAAAATATTTTATAGGATATCATAACCATGATATATTATTTGAAGCAATGGAATAATATGTTTAATCTCAGTCTTCATTGATAATTATATATTAAAATATGTCATAATTATTCATAATAAAAATGAAAATTATCACAATTATATCCCACCTACACTGTCAAAAAAGGTGCGCAGTAAGGGGGAAATCACATTGAAAAAAATGAGGGTTAGGGTATACTTGACCACCTCGTTACAATTACTTTACCCATTAATGAATCTTTTATAAATCCTATCAAGTTTCTAGTATCCAATAATGGATATTTATTTTTTTGAAGACCATAATTTATTTGAATGAATAGAAGTTTCTTCCCTTTATTAATAAAACTCCTCATCATTCTCATAAAGACTATTTTAATTTATTAAAAAAAATAATTTATATAAATACTCTATTATAATAAATATTACATGTCAGGTAATATTAATATTTAATAAATATAACAATAGTATAGGTATTAAAAATCAATAATAATGATCATGTAATCGTATAATATATATGATTAAAATTTCCCAAGGTAATTACACCATCAATTTAAATGGTAAAAAAGAAATATTAAATTTTTGGAATATGATAGAAATTTGTAAATGAATATTAAAAATCACGTCAAATAATGTATTAAATTATTTTTTATAGTGTAATATATATTGGATATAAGAAGAAGTTTAACCATATTATTAATTCTATTAAATTATTCTTACATGTTTATTGGTCAATATGACCATTTTTATCTCTAATAATTGGTCTATATGACCATTGGGAATTACGACCATTAGTAATATTAGCATTTTAATGTAACAATTTTAGGGTATTTATGTCACATATATGATTTTTTTCAATATATTTTTCAATTTATTTTTTGCCATCATTATCCCCTTTGGATTCCCTTGAGTCTTTGGATTAAAATGATGAATTTGGGTTAAACATCACGATGCAAATGATAGTCGCCCAATTCGAGAAACATTGTGCCCTTTCCCAGGCAACCGTGCAGCCAAGTGATATTTTTGGACAATATCTTATCACATGGTCAACACATAGTTTTTAAATGGTGTGGGATAATGGTGTTACATGTCCTACATATATAATAAGGGGAACACGGTTTCCATATAGATTATAAAAACAAGGGGGAAGACCGTGCATCATATCTAGGTCATTAAAAACATGATTTTTGGGTTATCTCTCTCCCCTATTGTTATAACCAATCCCCCACCACAATTGGATTGTTCAAACTATGTACCTCACCCTTCTCTCTTCCTCCTTTGGATCGTCAATTTCATGATGGTTTTTGTGTGGGTTCTCTTCAATTATTCAACTAATCCCCTTCTACCTTGGGTGCTTCTTCATTTCTATGTTTTTATTATTCTTTACTTTGAGTCCACTTATGCAGAAGGTGGGGTATCAAATTTAGTTTTATATCATCTTTTTTAGGGTCTATTATTGATTCTTAAGGTTTTATCATGCCTTCAAAGGGTTCGAGTGAGGTGTGGTTAATGGATTCCACTATTTCTGGAAGTCTCATCACTTGAGGTATGTGGTTACATGCTTAAAAATTATATTATGATTTTAATATTATTTTGTAACTTCTTAATTATGTTATATGTATTGGGTGTGGGTTGAAAAATGGGATTTTGAAATGATTCAAGGATATTTGATGTTTAAAAATCGTTTCACAAAGGAAATATGATATGGTCCAACTGTTTTTCATACGTGTTTCATTATTTTATGTCTTCAAGGTGTTTGATAAAATTTGTGAATGGTGTGAGATGTTTTAAAACTTTTTTATGTGTGTTTGGTCTCAAAGTGGATATTGGATTTCGAATATGTTGATGAATCCTATATATTATTGTTGTTTGGAAGGTGTGTTTGTAAATTGTTGAGATCCATTTGACTTTTGGCATGTAAATTGATCATAATAGGGAAACTATAGTTACTTGGTGGGAGGACTGTGACTAGTAATCTATATAACTCCTAAGTGGATCATCCTAGATTCATACAGCTGAATTTATGATACCACGCTATCTAATTGATCTTGATAGGTTGGAACTACTATGCACATTGGGTTTCCCCTTCCAACGGCTCATGCATGAGAACAATATTAGTCATGGTTACTATACCACATTTCTCTCAGATATAATGTTCCGAGTGTCCCACTACTATCTTGTTCCTATAGGGTTTTCCCGTGACATGATACTCTTTTGAGATATTACTCTTTCCATTTGAATTAATTTCATTTGGTTAGTTTTGTTTAAAAAAACAACTTTTTACATTTAAAATGGTTTCCATAAAAATGTTTTAAGCTAATCATTTATTAAAAAGTCCTGTTTATGTATCTTATAAGGTTTATAGAATGGAATCTATATATTGGGTGGCATCCTGTTGGCCAATAACTCACATCCTACTTACACCATTAGGTGTATGTATACTTGGTTATGTTTGAAATTGGTAGGGGCATGATTTTTGGGGATGTAGGTAAGAGATTCTATTGGTATCCCCTTGCGATTATAGCGGTTGTGGCTTAAGGAAGACACTACTCATGATATATTGTGGTTATTGGGACAATATATAGTTCCATTTTTTAGTAATTGTCATTATGATTTTATTTAATGTTGTCAACATGAATCTGAATGTTTTGTTGTACCTTGTTGGGATGTGTTTATTCACCATTGGTATATTTATTATTGATTGTTTTTTATGTATATTTAATTGAATGAAATAGCTACCATGTTATTTTTATGATACCCTTGATTAGTTTCATCCCATGGGGATCAGGGAAGCCTTTCAGGCTGTTAAACGGATCAGGTCAAAAACATGATCAACCGGCATCCTGGATTGGTTCATGACAATATGGTATCAGAGAAGGTCACTCTATATTGGGTCATTTTATTTGGGTTGATTTTGGGTATAGTAGAGATTGGATATTTAGGGATTGAGGTACATGTTATGATTAGTGTTCCAATACATCAAACCTCATTACAAAACATGAGTATCCATGGGATGTTGGTGTCATTATTTAACTTCTCCTCCAAGTGAGACATGAAGGTTTTATACTGTACATGGACACTGAGTGGGGGTGAAATGGTTTGGATATCTTATTATTATGTTGGGATTTATTTCTTTGGATTTATTGAATGTTTTTATTTTTTTATTGCTAAAATTTATTGAAATTTTTTCAGATCAACTGTATTGATCATTTTCTTGTGATTGTATATTTTTACAGGAAAAATCATCCTTGGAGAATTCATGTAAAACTGTGGGAAGAGGCTGGGGAGAGTTATCCCTTACCAATTGATTAGATAGTAGTGTATGTTGTGGTCTGGGATGTTAAGGATTTTGGACAAGCATAGGGTTGTAGTCCATCTCCATCTAGAGAAGATGAATCTGGACCAATAAGGATAAATCCTATGAGTTATTTAAGAAAAAACCTCCTTATTTACAAGGTAGAACAGGACCTCATGAATCTTTTGAATGGATTGATATGATAGATATCTCATTCAACTTTATTGAAAATCGTGAGGATGTTTGGGTAAAATGTGCATCATTATTTCTAGAAGGTCCTGATTAGATGTTGTGGGACTAAGTTTATCATGTTGGGATGAATGATTAGATGAACAAGAAAGAAAAAAAGGTTTCCATCAATGAACAGTACTGTCCTGATGAGTTAGAATATGAAATATTTTGGGAGATTATACACCATGTTAAAGGAGATATTTTTTTAATGAGTATTCCAACTGCTTTGCAGAGCTATTGTGGAATAGATTGATCATATGGTCATGGATTATTTCTTTGGGTAAATGTCACTAATGGAAGTGGAAGTTCATATAAGAAAAAGAGGAAGCGTGATGAGTTTGGGAAAAGGGAGGTGGTATTTCAGGACACCCTTCCTGGTAGTCCACATTTATGGATTATATTGTAGTTTTGTTCCATTAATGTGGGATGGTTGGGTGCATTTGACATACATATACACATCTTCTAAAACATTCCCATCTGTGTTATTATATTATACAGTTGTAGTATTTCTCCCAAGTGATGTGCCCATATCAGAATGTTTTATGGTCATTGAAGTACAGGGGAAGTCCATTCCATTCTGAGTCCTCTAGAATTGTGGGATCTTGTACTGTTGGTAAAGGTAGTAATTCAGGATTATCTTATATTTAGAGTCAATTTAGTGAAGATCCATAGGGATTTGGTCATGTTTAGACTCAGGTAGAGTCCATACTTTTTCATAATATGGACCAAGAACCAGTAGAACCATATGTTGAATGTTTTTTAGTTTGAGGTACTATTTTTATTAACTCACATATAGCTATTGTTTTATTTGATACCAAATATTTAAATTCATTTGTCTCTTCCTGTATTTTGGAATATTTTCATTTTCCAACCGTGATCACGTCGTATGTGAAGGAGTTGGTGACACTACATGTTAAGAATAAAGAACAAGTTTTAAGATATCGATCTTGACCATTCCCCATATTAAGGGTCAATCTACAACGGGAGACTATAGTTTTAAATATGTACATCTTTGATGTAATCCTTAACATGGATTGGACGGTGTTATTTGATGCACATATTGATTACTATAGGCAGTGGGTGTATTTTTTGGAACCTTATGGTATTATTTAATTTTTTCATGGAGAATGGTATCCTCGGATGGGTCATGCTAAACCCCCACTCATGTAGTTGGGAAATATTGTACTTAGTTATTGTTCTCATGTTGGAGGGTGATGGTATTGCTCATTATAGTAGATTTCCCTAATGTGTTAGATGTGTTCTGAGAGATATTTATAGATGAATATTTAGGATTTTCACTAGATCAGGATCTGGAGCTCTTGATTGATTTGGTTCCTTGAATACAACCTATACAACTTCTCTCATACCATAATTCCATGACTTTCTTGAGGTAAATAAGGGTATATATAATCATTTTTCAATAAAACAGATTCATTTTCCCAAGTGTCTCTCCTTGGACCACCCCAGTCTTGTTTGCGAAGATGGATAATGGATCTCTAGGGTTATGCATTGGTTAACAAAATCTGAACAAGGAAACATCGTGTTAAACTATAATTTTCCTCACATTGATGAAATATTTGATCAACATAAAATGTGAAGGTTTTTTTTAAAAAGTTACATGCATTTTGGTTATCACTATGTCTGGATGTAAGAGGAGGACGTCTTGAAAATGGCTTTCTGAAGTAGGTATGACAATTGTGAGAAAAGGGTCATGCCTTTTGGGTTATGAAATGCTCTTAAGGTATTTATAAAACTTATGAAATATGTGTCCCCATAGTATCATTATTATTTTGGGTGGTATTTTTGGATGAAATCCTGTTCTATATAGAATATGAGAAGGATCATGAATGATACTTGATGATTTTTTTGTAACTCTACGGGACCATAGCCTCAATTCCAAGTTCCTTAAATGCCCATTCAAGATTATATAGATTTCTTTATAGGACATGTGATCTCATAACAAGGGATTATAGTGGAACATGAGATGATTAGTGTAGTCATTTCATAGGAGAAATTGTTGATTATCATTGGGATCAAAATATTTCTAGGCATGGATGGATATTATACGTGATTTTTTTTAGGACTTCTCTTGACATTAATCACCCATGCCAAAAATCACCCAGAAAGTTGTGATTTTTTAATTGAGTCACAAGTGTTCGGAAACCATTGAGGAGAAAAAAAATGTAGTTGACTGCCACATGGATATATATATTTCTAGAATATATAATGGGATATGTGGTTTATTGTAATTCTTATGGTATGGTTCTCTTGTGTGTTCATTTTCTAGATGATCATGTGGTGGTGTATGGATCTCTCCAATAATGAACTCATGAAATTAATTACCATCTCCACAACATAGAGAATGTAGTTGTACTATAAGCCATAAAGATGTGGCGTTATTACATTTTTATGGAAAAATTATTATTTTATTATGATCTTAGAACCTTATCCTACATTTTATATCAAAATTATTTAAATCTAAGGCATTTTCATTGGGTGAAGTACCATCAATGGTTCGAATTTGATATATTCTATACCCAAGCTGATGATAATTTTGTGGTGGGCACCTTGATAATATAGGTTCTAGTGATGTAATTAAAATAGACCATTGATAAGTGGACATCGATGTGGCTATTTTTTAAAAGGAAATAGAGGCCATGAAGGATAGTGGGAGTGCATTATTATCTAGGGTATAGTTGGATCTATCTCTTATGTATCTAAATCAGGGGAGATTCCTGTTGATGAGTTTTTCCAATAGTCTATGTATTTTCTACATGGTTGGGAGACATAATGTGATATTTTGTTGCCTTTAGAGGGAGTATTATTTTTAAATGTAAAATTTTTGGTGAATTTATATTTTAGAACGATTGTGATTAATGATATCTAGCAGTCTTAGTGGTCTGTTCATCCTGTATCCACTAAGATATATTGTCATATCTCTATGTAGTTCTGGTGACTAGGTATGAGGCATGACATAACAGACTCTATATTGTGGTTTTATACAAGTTAGAAAGTTAAATCAGGGAATCAAGTCACCCTAGTTTTCTTCATCCACTACCCTTTCCTACCTAAAAAGTATGATGATATAGCCATGGACATTATTAATTTCTTAACTCGTACACCCCTGAATAATAATTGAATTTGGGTGGTGATTTAATGTCTTACCAAATTTACACATTTAAATTTGATAAGAGATACAAAAATGGTGGATTTGTTGGATCAATTATATGTTAAGAAGGTTGTGAGGATTCATGGTGTACCTCCAACAATCAATTGTGATAGGGAACCCCATTTCAAATCATAGTTTTGGAAAGTACTTCAAAGTGAAATGGGGTAAATTTTTCAATTGAACATGACATACCGTCCTAAATTGGATGGCCAGATAGAGTGGGAAAATCATATTTTGGATTTCATGCTTTGAGAATGTGTCTTGGATTTTAGTGGTTCATGGGATAACCTTTTTGGACTGGTAATGTTTTCATATAATAATAGTTACCAGTACTTGATAAGAACATATCATTTTTAGGAACTCTATGGTTTGTCATGTCGGTATCCTTTTACATGGATGGGGTTGGTGAAACCTCGTTGGTGGGACAAATCATAGTGAAAGATACATCATAGAATATCATGTTGACCATGAAGTAATTGTTGATAGCTCAGAGTTTCAGCAAATATTATATTGATCAGAGACACCAAGATCTTGAGTTTTCTCCATGTGAACAAGTGTTATTGAAAGGGACACCTTACCTAGGCCATTGCCATTTGGTTATGCAAGGGATGATAGAACTGTGGTATATCAATACATTAGAAATTATCATGTTGGTTGGTAATGTGGTATATTGATTATATATTACAAATTAGTTGAAATCAATTAATATTGTGTTCCATTTCATTCATTTTAAGTAGTGTAACCCCACTATACATCATATACTAAATTGGGATGAGTTGGACATAGAACCTGATATATCAATGTTTGAAAGAAAATTGTGGACTATAAATTCCCATTAAATGTGCATAATAGGATATCCATTCCAATAGTCGTTGTTATTTGGAAGAAAAACAATGATAAACATTATACTTGGGAGTTGAAGTCATTGGTTGAGGAATATTATTATTTTTATTCTTTGATCTATCATTAGGAGGTCATTCTTGTGATAGAAAGATTCCATGGTGTGGAGATTTGGAACAACTATGATTTATGATTGAGGTATTTTTATATTTATTTTCAACCTAACATGTTTCACTTGGGGTTCCCTTATGTTTTAGATGATAGTGGTGAATTTTGTGAAAACAACATGGTCCAAATGGTTGGATATTGGTTTTAGAAAATGCGATCCCTTTCATATGTAACCATACAAAAATTGATGTTTTTTGACATTCGTTTATCGCATTGTTATCGCACCGTTTTTAAACCACATGGATTTATCATGAGACATTCCTTTCTTATAATGTAATGGGAGAATGTTTTGCAAACTGTTTGGAAATCCATGAAGGAAACCAATGTTTCCAATACAGGTTATTAAAAATTTGATTTTTTAGTTTTCTATCTCCTAAAGTTTTAAACCAAAACCCCAATTTCCCCACTTTTGGTATTCCACACCCTAGTCCACTCCTCCACACTAATTCCTTCATTGTATCTTCAATTTCATAGTAGAATTGATGTGGTCTCTCCTTGATTATTCATGTAAATCCATTAATCCCTTGGTTTCTTCTTTCTTTATATGTTTGTATTCTTCTTCCTTTGGGATTCCACATCTCCAGATAGTGGGGTTTATTTTATAGGGTTTAATATTAATTTTTAGGGTTTGTTATTGAATCTTATTGGTTGATCATGCATTTATATAGTTCAATTAAAGAGAGGATATTTGTTTCCACCCTTTTCGAAAAGTCTCTTCACTTGAGGTAA
This sequence comes from Viscum album, assembly GCA_963277665.1. Lineage (NCBI taxonomy): Eukaryota > Viridiplantae > Streptophyta > Magnoliopsida > Santalales > Viscaceae > Viscum > Viscum album. The sequence continues at coordinate 294,285,523 of OY728137.1, read as the reverse complement.
GTGATTACCTGCTTAGACATTATTTAATTATCTTAATATTATTTCATGAGTGTTTATACATGTTTTATGGGTTGGTTTCATGGTGAGAAATGTGTTTTTGAAATGATTCATGGTGATTTCGTGTTGAAATATATATTTTCAATGGAAAAGAGCTATGCTTCATGTGTGTCTCCAAAAATATTTTTTATTTGATGGAATCCAGGATTTTGATAAAATGTGTGAATAGTCTAAAACATGTTTTAAACTTTTTTTTTGAGTGTCTGGTTTGAATGTAGATTTTGGGGGAGGAAAAGGGGATTTTTCATGTGTGTTTTTCTTATTTGACATGTTTGAATGCTAATTTTTGTGATCCTTATGATATGTGGAATGGAAATTGTGCACAAAATAGAAACCAAGGTAACTAGGTTGGTAGACTCAGACTAATATGCTATATTACTTAAAATTAGTTCACCAATGATTCATCATGAATGATTTATGATTAAATAATAATTTAATGATATTCATTACTGAAGACTACTAATCCTATGGTGTTTCCCTCTCAATGGATCATACTTGAAAATGTTGTTAGTCATGGTAACTGTACCACATATTAGTGATATGTGATGTTCACTGATTCCCATTTCTAGCAAGTGAATAGAGGCTTTTTATGTGACATGGTGGAATTTAAATATTACTCTTACTGTCGGAATACTATGGGGCTGGTTGGTTATTTTGAAAATAAATAACTTTTAATTAAAAAAATTAAAAAAATTATAAATATCTTCTTTTATAAAACATGCATGTTTATTTATATTATAATGTGTATAGTGTGGAATATATATTTTTTGTAATCTTACTTGGATTTATCTCACAATCTACTCACACATATTAGTGTATATGTGCATGGATATGTTTGACATTGGCGGAGGAAAAGGTGTTGGGGATGGTTGTTTGGGATGCATGTACTATCCCTTTTTGGGTTTTATGGAGGTGACTTGAGGATAATACTCCTCTTAAAATATGGTGGTTCTTGGGAATTTTTTATTTTAATATTATTTTAATCCTTTTTGTGTTTTTATATAATATTGTCAATGTAAATATGAAGGATTTTTTCTACATTGTTTGGGTATGTTGGTTCATATTTTATTCTTTTATTATTGTTAGATTTTAATGTTTATGTAATCTTTTTAAATCATTCCCATGTTATATTTTTCATACTCATGAACTTGCTTCTATCCCATGGGGATAAGGAACATCATTCATGAAATTCTACATACTGGGTTTGGAGTTTATTCTGATGACATCCCTTCTTGGTTAGTGACAATTTATAATAAGGATAATGATAGTTCTTAATGTAATATAAAACAAAAAAATTATGACATCAACAAGTAGAATCATGTATTTATAATAACATTCTTCCATGATTGGGATCCACATATAATTTCTGGTTTCCTCTAATAATCAATCCCGGGAAGGGATTCAATATGTTAGGCTCAAATGAATTAACCTTTGATAGATATTATGGCTACTAGAGATCATTACTGGATCAATGTTTTCCAAACCATCTCAAGAAACTATCACCATCACACACCATACCCTTATATACAATTCCACATGAATAAGGGGTTATTTATTTAGGCTATAGCAGTATTAATGAGTAATTATTGTTGAAAATAATACACAATTTTATGCATTTTTCAATATAATTTGTTTTTTAGAGCCTTATATAAAATTATAATTGTTATAAAATATTATTAAATAAATATTCATACATTAAAACCATGATTTATTTTTTTTGAAAGTATATACATTTAATTTATATTAATATATATATATATTAATTTAATTTCATAATATAATGGAGATATTAATATTTTAATATAAATCATATTTTTTGGAATTTTGATATACAGTTTCAATGGGATTAAAAGTTTATTATATAATAAAAATTATTGGATTAAATAATTTATTATTTAATATTGAGAAAATATATTTTTTTCACATATATAAAGTTTTTATAAAAACATTGATAGAAGTTTTGAACCCAACAATTCAAAATTATCTAATAATAATTTTTTCTAATTTTATGTGATAATCAAATTTGTTTAGTTAAACTAAAAAAATTAATATCAAATAAAGTTTGTAATATGATATAATTACTATTTATATGTGGTGTAGTTATTACGTTATTGTTTTTTGTTTACAGAAAATAATCATATTTTTAATATTATGTCTTTTAATGGTTTTTTTTCAATTTTAGAACCATTAAATTACTATTTAATGTCTAAAAATAAAATTAATTATTTAAAAACTACATGTTTCAAGAACATTTTCATTTCTATGTCAAATATAAAACATATTTTCATTAATTTAAAATTGATTAAAATATTATAAAAAATTACATTAATTTAAAAACAATTATAAAAAAACATTACCACGGAAATTATTTTGAAATTTCCAAAACCAATATTTATATTACATATTTTTAGATGTTATAAAAATATGATCATATTTTAGTATGAAATCCCAATCATTCACAATAGTTGTATTTGTAAAAAACTTTTAGAAACAATTTTTTTTCACTTTTCCTCCCATTGGGTCCCTAAAATGTTTCATTATGATCTTATAGTGGAATCTAAATGTTCAAGGAAGATACTACTCAATGTATAGGAATTTTATTCCACTTTCACCCTTTACATTCATCTATAACCATTTTTGTAATTTAATTTCATCCAATATTGCATCGGGGATATAAATGAATCCATTAGATTCAAATATATGCCCTATAAAAGAGATTTTTACCTACCCTATCATTAATCATATTCAATAATCCTTTTTCATAAATATTATGTCTAATTAATTACAATTTTATTTTTATATCTTTTCATTGAAATATAGTAATAGTTTGATACCCACCCTATTAATCAATTCATGGGAAATGAACATTATTTAACAATGAATAATTAATTAGGTAATAATTATATGAAACTTTTATTACATTCTAGTGGGATAATAATGATGTAATTTGATGGAAATTATGGATTTATAAATTTTATGAATTTTACACGTAACAATTATTTTCCATGGGAAATTAATGAAAATTTTCATAATGATATATTCATAAATATGAATTTAAACATGTTATGGGTGATCCCTAATTGATAAATAATTAACTACTTAAAAAATTATCATTTAGAGATGAAATTTTTGATGAGAAATTTGTAATGAGAATGGGTAATTGTGTTTTTAAAATATGTGGATGTAAACCATGGTGGTATGCCTATAAACCCCCCAATTTTATTATATAGTCATTTAAAACATATGATTAAGAATGATTCTATAATGATATACCTCACATTGTTAAGATCTATCATGATTGTGATGAATAATGATTACAAGATAAATAATTCCATTGTTATTCCCTTATCCGGATTTATCATATTTTTCTTATTTTAATGGTTTTCAAAATATTATTGAGATAGAGTTAACTTATCTAGAGATTATTCCTTAAAAAACCATTTTATTTTATTTGAAAAGTTTTTTCGTTTTTATGTATTATTATTCAAATTTATATGAAACAAAACATCCAAAAAATAAGTATTATCAGAATATTTAATAGGAAATTAATGTATTATATATTAAAATGGTAGGATTCCATGTTCTGTATCAATGGAATGCATATTTTTTTGGAATTATTAATTAAAAAACCAGTTGGAACTATGCAGTTAAGTATAATAATTGCATAACATTCTTAAATTACTCTTGAAATTTAAAGCAAGTGGTTTTCAAACAATGAAATCCCAATATTGACAGTACAAGTGGATTTGGTTCAACCATAGTTGTATCAAGGCGTAGTAAAAATGAATCTGTAGAATCATGTTCTAAATTGATGTTCACCTAATGTATGTTAATTATGAAAACATACAAACCTAATTTGAACCCCCTAATTTTTTTTGATAATAAAATAATTTTTATTATCAAATATGATGTATATATATAAAATGTCAGTACTTTAATTAGATATAAAATAAAAACAACAATTAATAATTTTTTATAAATAAATATCCCTTATGATTCTAATTATTATAAATATTAAAGAATATCTCCAAGTATTATTCTTCTATTTCAGAATTGGTAGGAAATAGTGGTAACCACATAAATGATGAGTGAAAATGAAATTAATTAACAAAATTCCATAACAGATTAGATGAAAGAATTGAAAAATGTATATAGACATTGGATAAACTATCTCTCATTATGTATAGTAAAGGGACTATTGTTTATCACATAGATTCATATTTAAGGGAATAATATATATTTTATTAATTAGGTCAATAATAATCAACTTATTTTAGTCTATCTACTGATCCAAAAGTTAGATCATAAGAAATTACTTCTATAGAATTTTTTTCTATGGAAGCATTAAATGACATGATATTTTTTAAGACAATTTTTGATATACTAATAATAACATTGAAAGAATATTCAAATAAATCACCAAACTACAAAGCCCATGTCATTTCAATGTAATATAAGACGATTTTCATATATCTTTATAATTAAATGTAATAAATGAATTTAACAATATTAAAAATTCAACGAATTAGTGAAATTAATTATTATAAGAGAATTATACCTTATAATGCTAATTTTTTGAACATGGAATGGATGTAGATTTATAAGGGTTTTCAGCATTCCAAGTAGATTATTATCTCCAAAAATTACTATATCACTTATGTCATTTATAGGAAATATTCAAGGTCATGGAAATTTTACAAGATCTTTTTTAAAGGAATCACAAAACACGACTACCAACAGAGCATACCATATTCATAGAACAATCCTAGATATCCTGATTTGTTTTTTAAATAATAACTTTGAGAATTTAAATTGGTAATTATCAACATAATAATTTATTTATCCCATAAATTATTCATATTTTTTATTTTCCCTTTCATGGAAAAATATGTTTTATTTCCTTATAAAATTAATTTTTTAAGTTTATATTTAAAAATTATTTCTAAAAAATTTAAAAATTTAATATCATTGTGTTAATGCATTTTTTAAAATAAATCATGCATATATTATATTGGATTTATATTTTTTTATTTTTTTTTTAAATAATGGATTATCATGTGAATAATCAAATATTACTAATTTTGATAGCATCTTAACAATAATGATATTATCCTATGAAAAAAATTACATAAATACATTAAAAATAATTTTATATAAAATAATTTTTATTATATATAAAAACAATTTTCAGGTAATTTTGAATATAATGAAATCAAGAATAATATTGTACAATATTAAATCATACCCATCAATTAAATGATCCTGATAATGAATCATGAAATAAAATTTTATCAATAAATATAATGATTACAGAGATTTTAGAATTTTCTATAATCATTCATGGTCCATGGGAGGATATAATGAGAGTAATATCTCTGTTTTTTGAGTGTCACATTTTTTTAATAAATTCCATCCATTGTAAAGATAAACTCAAAAAACAATTATTGTGTAAAAAATCCGATAATAGATATGCTTAACTAATAAATTCCCACATTATCATATATATAACATTCATTCAATTAAATCAATCATATATTGGAATTTTTTAATATTGTCATCTATTATGAGTTTCTATACTATTTCAACATTAACCAATTTATTTGATTTTTAAAATAGACACTCCAGCCCATAGTTTAAAAAATAACAACCCATGCATTGTTTGTAAAATATTTAGTAATCCATGAATTCTAATGGAACCGCCCGACACATAATAACAACCCATTTATATGAATTACAAGAACTCAGGAAAACATTATTCACTAAATAAAATCATAACATACTAAAAATATAATGTTTTTCATTAATATTTCATCATTATGATAATAAATCATACAGAGGGGAAAAAAATATGGGTATGATGGACCATATTCTGGATAAAGTATTTGAAACATCAATTGTTAGTTTATAGATAATTATAACTATTAAAGATAGTGAGAAAATTAAATGATAAATGATTTCCAAATATTATCTATTTTTTTATTGAAATGATCCATGAAATGTTAAAATAGAAAATACAGGAAAAATATTTTTTTTGAAGGTGGGAACACAAATTCATGAGGTATTCATTAAAACATAAATACTATTCCTTTTTTGCGAAAATTTAAATTGTAAAATGATTGGATAGCTCTAAAAATATTACCATTTAATAAATTGAAAATACCATGAAATATAAAATAATGATCTTAAGTAATTTTTCAATAATGGTATATCATTATTTATAAAATTTTAAATAAAATTTAGAAAATGTTTTATTTACATTAAAAACATTTATAATTATCATGGGTTTTTAAGAGGGGAGATTAAAGAAAACAATGTAATCCTAAGTACTAAAAAGTGAAATCTAAAAAATGAAATTTTCAATTAATATATTTTAAATTGTCATAAACATAATATTAGATTTAACAAACCCTGTAATGATGACATTTGAATATAAACCCATAATTAATTTGGAAAAATTTTATACAAGACACCCATGAAATTAAAAACATAAAATAAAACATCCATCTCAATAATAATAAGTATCACAATGAAAGAACTGAAAAAAGATGTTATAGATATACCTCAAAATCATAAATATGTGCACAACACTAAAAGAAGTATCCATGAAACAAAATAAAGCTGAATAACCCATATGTTGTTAGATAAATTTTGAATCAATATTCATTGGATTTTAGGTAGTCATATTTGAAAATAAGTATGTTGAATTAAATCATGTATTATCCAAAAAATAAATCATTGTAATGTATATACATGATAGATATAAGAAATTAGCGCAAAACAATCAAATATATCTAAATGATGGTAAGTTGTGATGAAACCCAATCAATAATGGAATCTACTCAGATGAAGTAAATGTAAGATAAAAATATAATATTGATTCTAAAACATCATGTATAACCAGAATAGCATAAAAATAAATTTAGGAATTAATCACTTCACATTATATTTCTGATGGTGAAATATATAAAAACGTTGTAATGAATTTGAAAAAAAATGCAACGAAAATGTACTTTATTACCAATTGTATTATTAATAAATATGTCCAATTGAAACATAAATATTGATTTATAATAATTTTATAAAATAATATCATTATTACATATAATTTTATACATAGGAAAATTATTATAGAGCCCCTGGTTTCAGGTACATGACTGCTTATTTATTTATTTTATGTATATATGTGATTGGTTTATTTTTTTGGGGGTATGTGGATGTTTTATGAAGGTTTTAGGATTTTATGGAGGTTCATGGATTGAAATGGTTATTATAAACCATGAATCACCTCCCAAAAAAATGTGAAACTAAAATAATATGAATTAGGTTGGATTAGGGTTTGACACATAGTTTTTCCAAACAATTCTAATTTCCATAAAAAGCTTCATCATTTTCCATAGATCTCAACCTCTTCCCAATTTTGGAGTCATATATCCAATATATTGGTGATATATTTTTCCGGTTATAGTTCATTAATGATAATATATAATTTTTTTGTTTGGAGGGAATGATATATTATTAAGTTTTCATAAGTTTCAAGCTTGTTTTTGAAGTTATTATGTCATTCACCATTATCCAAAATGTCTGAAATGTGGGAGGATTTTATCTTAGATGATTCTCTTTAAAACCAAAAATAATAATTTCAAGTTTATTAATTTGTTAAATTGTTTTAAAATCAGGGTTTCATTTGATAGTAATTCTATTTTTAATTATGGTTTTTGAAATCATTGGAATTGGATGACATTATGGAAAACCTCCTTGATTATAAATTAAAAAATGGTTAATTTAATGTTAAGGATGGTTTGATGAATGTGATGTATTTTTTGAAATTATTTTAATGTTAATAAATTTATTTTTTTAAATGGGTTGAAATTATTTGGTCATAATGGATGTTCATGATGTGAACGGGATGGATAAGGATAATGAAGTACCTCTATCAAAGGGAATTTGTAACACCCCAAGCATCCACGGTACGTTTCCCATCGAATAATGCAATGGCGTGCATTGTACGCAACTTCAAGATTCTAACACACCACAACCAATCAAACTAGCCGTTGTGAATAGTAATACATACATTTTGAAATTTTATATAATTTATCTCTCAAAATGGACTTCATTTTTTGATTCGGAATATCGAATTTATCCTAGGGTAAAATTTTGGAACTTTTCGGATAACACTTATATTTTGATGAATAGTGAAAATTACTAAATTTTAATTAAAAACAACTTTTTAAATCAAAATAATTAATAATGATAAATTATATTATTGAGTGGTTTTAAAGTATAATTAGAATATATTTTTACCATTTTATCCAATGGTGTTCATTATAATTAATTTCACTTTGAAATTGGACCTACACAATTGTCAATCTTTTGATATATATTGTTTCTTAAAAACACGCTATTTGTTGTGACAACGGGAATTAATTATAAAATTAATTAATGAAACTTATATGTTTATAATTTTGTAAAATAGACATTATTTTTGAATTCGGAATATCAATTATAGCTTGGGGTGAAATTTTGGCATTGTTCTGAAAAACATCAATTTTTGATGAATAATGAAACTACAAAGTGGTAGTTAAAATACTGAATTTTTCATAAAACATAATTTTACCACTTCTGTGCATGGAATTTCTAAAATCCAGGAGACACAGTTAATATCAATAAGTAAAATGTGGTTCAATGAGATGAAAATAATTTTTGGTGAATAGTAATTTTTAACTTTTATTTACCACAGTTAAAAGTAAATAGGGTAATTAAGGGTAAAAATTATATTAATATTACCTAACACATGTCCTAATTCTATTGGACAAGTGTATCTCGACCAAAAACAACCTTAGGATTAAAATATTATCATTTAGGTCCACTTAAATTAGATTAGGACATTTATTATTATTTAATTCAAAGAAGAGTTAAAAGAGTTAAAATCAATGTTTATTTACTAAAACATTTTTAATATAGGGTTATACATAAGCTAAATTCAATTGTAAATATTCATTAAAAATATAATGAAATTTCCTACATAATTATATTTTATTTATAATTTTTAGACATTAAATAATTTAATATATTTATGACACAATGATGATGCAGTAATTACAATAATTGTGAGAAATTAAAATAATTGATATTATTAATACCCAAATAAATATAATTTAGAACTTTTAATGAATTAAAATAATTTTATAGGATAATATATCATGGTAGGATTTATTTAATTGTCTTTTTTTGAAGTAATCATTCTGTTATGAGTTTCACAAAAATCAACTATTGAATAGTGTCAAAATTGACATAAAAGAGTTTTTAAAACAAATATTATATTATTAATTGATATTAAAATTCCTAAAAATCTAAGGGATCGTCCAAGATACTTATATAATGATAGGTATATCATTAATGGACCACTTTGGGGTCACTTGGATGTATATAGTAAGTTTATTAACTATATTATATAAAAATACAAAGTGACGTGGTAAATGTCAAACTAATTAACAAAGAGTTAAAACTAAAAGATAAGGTTAATATAGTCACCCAAACCCAAACCTGTCTAAATTCTAATAAATGAATTATTTTTGACCTATACCCACCTTTTACCTTTTAATAATCAACTTTGGAGCCATTTTTCACTCAATATATATTTATTATAAATTAATATTTCTAGCTTTTCCAAAGGTGCCCCTCACCCCTCTTATAAAAGGGCACTCCTCCTTCTCATTTCTTCACTCCATCAAAGCCTTTTGGTTCGGAATAACCCTGCCCAAATACTCTCTCAACTTCCCTCACTACAACCTAGATGCCTTAGTTTGATCAGAAAGCCAACCTAAGGAGCCCTTTTGATCAAATCAAAAGGAAGAACCCGAAGAAGAGGTAATGTTTTCACCACCCCTTTTCAAGTTCCTTTATTCTTCCACTTCTTATTTCTTTGTTATTAAAATTCTAAAATAATAACTCTAGTATATTATATATACTTTGATGTTATTAAAAATATGGTGCAAACATATTCAGTATTCTACCCACCCTTTGAATAACATGTCACCATACGTGCGTACGTATGGCTTACCGTCTCCACGTCGTGGTGTAATTGTTATTCAATATATTAATATTTAGGTGGGTATAATAATTATGTGTAACTCATATAAATAATAAATATAACATTATAATGATTCTTTTATATATGATATACCATCCAATTATATATTATTTTAATATCAAAAGAATGACATTGTCGCTCGTGCGTACGTACGGACTACCGTCTCCATGAACGCAATGAGATTCATTCTCCATCATATCCAGTCAGGTATAATTATCATTTGATGATTTAAAAATAATATCATTCTGGATATGAATAAGATACAACCTATCCATGACAATCATGGCTTACGTAACAAAAACATATAAAAGAAAACGAGTAAGTTAACACACGAAACGACGATAATTCTAAGGTATTTTTAAAAAAGAAATGTTAAAAGATCATATATGATATCATATTAATGTATATGATTCATGAATAATTTAATAACAACTATTTCAACATTATACAGGATGTTAACCTACCCCCAAACAAGGAAAAGTACAAGGTAAGGGGTTTCTTATCTGACTTTTAATTCCGTGATAATTCAACTGTTCACCACTTATTTATTACATGTGATGTGTGTACTGACCATGTTTTTATTTATTGTGTAATATAATTTATTTAATGTATAGTTACATCATAATTTAATGATCCTTCTTTCATGGGTGTATGTTTTCTATGTTACCAAATCAATAAGGGAATTTGAAATTTCCATTTCCATTTATTCAGCTTTACGCAAACTTCGTTGATTATTTTACTCCGAGATTATGTGTGGAATAAATATTCATTTGCTTATGTCATAATTTCCACTCCACTTTTCTGTGGATATACTTTTGATGCACATAATCACTCAATTGATAATTTCTCAAGTCATTGATATGAATTTGATAAGATTAATTTTAACTCACTCTCCATTTGTTGAGTTAAACATCCTATTCATTGGTGTTGTTTTTATAAGATTATGTGTGAATATCCTTTGACTGATTTACACAGAATATCCAATCATATTTAGTGTATTTATATTGGTAACACATAACTATGTTCCTTAACCTAAGGATACAACCTTTATGAGAGATTTCATCTCAATTTACATTCAATTGAGACTTCTTTGTTGTTATACACCCAAATCACTTTTATGTGGTGTATATAATGTACTTTGACATAGTATATCATGAATTCCTTTATTCTCATGATATTAAAATGTTTTTATTTCCACAATTATTTGTATTCAAGTGTCTCTCTTTTGGTTAGAAACTCTAACTAAAATACCATTTTAAATGTTTTAAAGACTTATTCTTCAAAATCTTTCTCATTAATGTCCATGTTTTAAAAAATGGTTTTAAGGATTTATTTATATGGACATTAAAGTTTTAAAATTAAATATCCTTTTAAAAGTTTCAATGTGGTATGGGACACTTTGATTACAAAATCTATTTTTAAATGGCTTCTTCACAAATAGTGTGACTTTTAAATGATTTCAAGAAAAAGGGGATATTTCTATCAAATAATTTTAATGATTATTTTCATCTATGTCAACATCCTTCATTATTATTGATTGAGGTTAATGTGATACAATACAATCTTCCATATTGTATCAAATGAGTTACGTTTGACTATGGATGTTATATTTTTATACCATTCATGGTTTGTAGTTAAAATATTGACATTTTGTATGCAAGTTTTAATACGAATGTTTATGTTAGGTTTAAACCTTTTCATATGAGGAATGCATTGTACTTCATCAGTGAAGGGTGGAGCCCGCTATAGCTCCTCGATGCATCGGTAGGTCTAATGAGACAAACTAGTGTCTTGGAACAAGGCCTTGGAAAAATCTTATTTGTAGTCTTGGAACGAGGCCTTGGCTATGTGGTTATGATAGTATGGCATTATGCATTCCAACATTATGAAAGTGGTTATTGATATTTCATGTGATCATTCGACTAGTAGAATATCCATGTGAGTAAGTAAATGGCATTATTTTATTTTATCTTTTCCATTTTATGCTGAGGGTAAAGTTTAAAAGGCTTTCATTTTAGTTATAAACTACCTTAAGTGTTTATGCTTATCAATGAAATCTTCTGCTATAATGTTATCCTTACTGAGCATCTGAGCTCACCCCTTTCAATGTTTTATTTTTCCCAGGATTATGAAGAAGTAATTTATGAATGACCTGCAAGGATAGTATGAGGGGATATGAAGAAAAGATGTTGTTGTAGTTTTTTTTCCTTATGATGTAATGTAAGACTTATGAATATATCTAGTGTTTCCAAGACTACTAAACTAATCGGTCTTTCGAGACATGATCCTTTGTGATCATGCCAATGTTATGTAATAATGCACTGACTCTGGGTATCTAGGGTCGGGGCGTTACAGTTGGTATCAGAGAAGTTTAGTACAAACTTTGGAAGCTAGATTTAGATAAACTCTGATTAGATCACGTAGACCTAAGATGAACATTCAGGATTAGTATAGAAGAACTTCCTAGAATTTTGGTATTGTAGATATTTTTTAAGTTTTCTGAGCAATACAACCCTGTCTGGATATGAGCAGGTAGAGGCGGCTCTGGCACAAATGTACCTAGGGGTAAAACCCGAAAACACCACTTTGAGCTAGACTCGAACGGGAACTGGTGCACGACAACGGGCCTTGCTGCACTATTGGTTACGACACTCCCGGGGGATATGCTTAGGATAATTTACATTTTCTTTACAAACTGATTTAATGTATTATATATATAATATGAGAGTAAATGACCTTGGTTAATCATAATGTGTTTCAAATTGAGAATATGGTGACATGTTAATCTCTATATGATTGTATGACTACTATTACTCACACAATGCTTTTTGGTTTTAGTCAATGTCTGGATTCCAAGGAAGTCATAGTGACTTTGAGAATGATGTACAAGTTGGGAACAGTGGTGGAAATGAGCAACAAAATGGAATGTTGATAGGCGTAAAAGATATCGTCTTTATGCAAAATTAATTTTCCAAAAATATGATCAACAATATATATATTAACCAATTACTGGACTCAACAAAGAAGAGAAACGTGATGAATGATAAGAGCTCCAGTAGTGGAGACCATGGATAAAGAAATCCTCAATTTACATCATGCAGGAAATGTGGAAGGAGACACCTAGGAAAGTGTCTCAATTGGACAAAGAAATGATTTACATGCGGGAAGGAAGGACATAATGTGAAGAAGTGCTGAATAAAAATGAAGAGTACTATGGAAGAAGATAAAAATGGTCCGAAGAATCCATTTATAGTCATTTTCCATAAATGTAGGGGACCTGGACATTACCCGAGTGAATTTCCTATTCTATAGGATATTTTATTGGTCAGAGAAGAAGATAATTGGAAATAAATGGTTGGATAAATGTTTAAAAATTATTAGTGATCCTTGTTGAAGGGTTTACTTTGGAATAATTTTCTCTTGTATTTGTAACCCTAACGTTTTCCATGTGAGAATGATATTTATGGAAGAATTATCTTTTCTCTTGTGGATATAGTTATAAATAACCATTTGGTTTTATATGATCATTGGGTTTGAGGCAATTACAAATTATTATAATTTGACATGAAAATTCAAGGTATGAGATAAAATTTGTGGTTGAATTATGTTATGGTTATTTGGAAGAATTTATCTCATTTTGGTAATGTTATAAAATACTGTTTTTGAAAAAGGACGACACGTAGACCGTGTGACAACCCGTCGCGTCAGACAAAGCTGTGGGAATCGAACCCACAACCAAAGTACGATTGAGATTTATCACCTACCACTGGACTACGTGAAGTCCCTGGTTAGTGTGGCTATTATTTTTAGTTAAATGATTTTATTGATCACTAATAATTTGATTTGGGATCTTATGTCTTATCAAATGAATACCCTTAGTATAGGAAAATGATTTGGTGATTAAGTGATAAATGTTATTTTGGAAGTTGTTCGCTTCGTTGAGAACACTATATGCCAAAGGAAAATAGAGTAGTATGGGTTTTCATTTGAGGAGTAATGGTGTATTTTTATCTATGTTTTTATTGTGGATTTATAATGATTTGGCTTATTTATGGAAAGGATTAGGTTAATTACTTTTATGTATGTGACTTTAAGCGTAATTAATGTCATTTGAAGATACAATTTAACATGGAAGACTACATTCTTAATAATTTTTGGTTTTCAATATTATTTTTGATTATATTAATGGATTTTAAGGACAATTTATTATTGAATGGTATTTATTTATCTTTGGGGTATTGTTGGTTTAATTTTGGAAATTAAGATTAGTGTTTATTTCTCCCAAGGAATATCCTTTTGGGGGATCATTAGATCTTGTACTAACCATTTTGGTTTTGATTAATCTCTAAAGACAATGTAAATATATAGTTCATCCTGCATGGATCATGTGATTCTATAGAAGTTTATTCTAGATCTTCCAGTGTGACCAAGTCTTCTTGAATTCTCATCGTTTAAAAAAATGAGATTGTGGTGGAAATTTATTAATGATTGAAACTCTACTTAAAATGTAAGTATATATCTTTATATTCTTAGTCAATATCATAAATAAATTCCTCATCCTTATGTAATGTAACTTAAAACAAAAAAATGTTGTCTGTTTACTTTCCTACTAGGAGACTAATGGTCGTTTGTCCCAACACAAGTTTGTGGTTTTCTTATTGTTAACTTTCTCCTGATCATGATTTATATCCCTCTCCATCAGAACTTGAAACTTAGTTTATCACACACATCCATGTTTTCCTACATGGAATCTGAGTATGGGATATCTTGGTTGACCTTTATACCTCTATTTCTTTCTTTTAAAGTGATAGTTTTATTGAATCTTTTTTCGATGTGGGAATTTCTATTATATTCCAAAGAAAAACGTTAAAAAATGAGAGGACGTAATTTATTAAAGGAGGGGAGAATGTAACACCCCAAGCTTCCACGGTATGTTTCCCTTCGAATAATGCAATGGCGTGCATTGTACGCAACTTTGAGATTCTAACACACCACAACCAATCAAACTAGAAGTTATGAATAGTAATACCTAATTTTTGAAATTTTATAAATTCTATATCTCAAAATGGACTTCATTTCTGGATTCGGAATATCGAATTTATCCTAGAGTGAAATTTTGGAATTTTTTGGATAACACTTATATTTTGATGAATAGTGAAAACTACTAAATTTTAATTAAAAACAAATTTTTAAATCAAAATAATTTATAATGATATATTATATTATTGAGAGGTTTTCAAGTATAATTATAATATATTTTTACCATTATATCCAATGGTGTTCATTGTAAATAATATCACTTTGAAATTGGACCTAAACAATTGTCAATCTTTTGATATATATTGTTTCTTAAAAACACGCTATTTGTTGTGACAACAGGAATTAATTATAAAATTAATTAATGAAACTTATATGTTTAGAATTTTGTTAAATAGAAATTATTTTTGAATTTGGAATATCAATTATAGGTTAGGGTAAAATTTTGGCATTGTTCTGAAAAACTTCAATTTTTGATGAATAGTGAAACTACTAAGTGGTAGTTAAAAAAACTAAATTTTTCATAAAACATAATTTTACCGCTTCTGTGAATGGAATTTATAAAATCCAAGAGACACGGATAATATCTAGAAATAAAATGTGGTTCAATGAGATGAAAATAATTTTTTGTAAATAGTAACTTTTTACTTTTATTTACCACGGTTAAAAGTAAATAGGGTAATTAAGGGTAAAAATGATATTAATATTACCCTAAAAAATGTCCTAATTCTATTGGAAAATTTTATCTCGGCCAAAAACAACCTTAGGAATAAAATATTATCATTTAGGTCCACTTAAATTAGATTAGGATTTATTATTATTTAATTCAAAGAAGAGTTAAAAGAGTTAAAATCAATGTTTATTTACAAAAGCATTTTGAATACAAGGTTATACATAAGATAAATTATATTTTAATTATTCATTGAAAAGATAATACAATTTCCTACATAATTATATTTTATTTATAATTTTCATACATTAAATAATTTAATATATTTATGACACAATGATGATGCAGTAATTACCATAATAGTGAAAAATTAAAATAATTGATATTATAAATAACCAAATATATATAATTTAAGACTTTTAATGAATGAAAATAATTTTCTAGGATACTATTACAAATTAGTATTGAATTAATTGAATTTTTTTGAAGTAATCATTCTGTTATGAGTTTCACAAAAATCAACTATTGAATAGTGTCAAAATTGACATAAAATAGTTTTTAAAATAAATATTATACTATTAATTGATATTAAATTCCTAAAAATCTATGGTTCGGCCAAGAGACTTATATAATGATAGGTATATCATTAATGGACCACTTTGGGGTCACTTGGATGTATATACTAAGTTTATTAACTATATAATATAAAAATACAAAGTGACATGGTAAATGTCAAACTAATTAACTAGGAGTTAAAACTAAAAGATAAGGTTAATATAGTAACCCAATCCTGTCTAAATTTGATTGGTTGAATGTTTTTCGGCCTATCCCCACCTGACCCTTATAATAATCAACTTTGGAGCCATTAGAAACCGAATATGAATTTATTATAAATTAATATTTCTAGCCTTTCAAAAGGTGCCCCTCACCCCTCTTATAAAAGGGCACTCATCCTTATCATTTCTTAACACCTTAAAAGCCTTTTAGTTCAGACAACCACTTCCCAAATACTCTCTAAACTTCCTTAACTACAACCTAGAGGCCTTATTTTGATCAGAAAGCCAACCTGTGGAGCTCTTTTGATCAAATAAAAAGGATGAACCTGAAGAAGAGGTAATGTTTTCACCACCCCTTTTCAAGTTCCTTTCTTCTTCCACTTCTTCTTTCTTTGTTATTACCATTATAAAATAATAACTCCAGTATCTTATATATACTATGATGTTATTAAAAATATGGTACAACCATATTCAGTATTCTATCCACCCTTTGAATAACATGTCACCATACGTGCGTACGTATGGCTTACCGTCTCCACATGGTCGTGTAATTGTTATTCAATATATTATATTTGGGTGGGTATAATAATGATGTGTAACTCATTTAAATAATAAATATAACATTATAATGATTCTGTATATATGATATTCCATCCAATTATATATTATTTTAATATCAAAAGAATGATATTTTCGCTCGTGCGTACGTACGGACTACCGTCTCCACGAACGCGATGAGATTCATTCTCCATCATATCCATTCAAGTATAATTATAATTTGATGATTTAAAAATAATATCATTCTGGATATGAATAAGATACAACCAATCCATGACAAACATGGCTTACGTAACAAAACAGATAAAAGAAAACGAGTAAGTTTACACCCGAAACGACGACAATTCTAAGATATTATTAACAAAGCAACGTTAAAAGATCATATATGATATCATATTAATTTATATGATTCATGAATAATTTAATAAAAATTATTTCAACATTATAAAGGAGGTTAACCTACCCCCAACCAAGTAAATTTACAAGGTAAGGGGTTTCTTATCTAACTTTTAATTCCGTGAGAATTCCATTGTTCACCACTTATTTATTACATGTGGTGTGTGTACTACCCATGTTTGTATTTATTGTGTAATATAATTTAATTCATGTATATTTAAATCATCATTGTATGATCCTTCTTTCATGGGTGTATGGTTTGTATGTTACCAAATCAATAAGGGAATTTGAAATTTCAATTTCCATTTATTCGGCTTTACGCAAACTTCGTTGATTATTTTACTCTGAGAATATGTGTGGAATAAATATTCATTTGCTTATGTCATAATTTCCACTCCCCTTTTCTGTGGATATACTTTTGATACACATAATCACTCAATTGATAATTTCTCAAGCCATCGATATGAATTTGATAAGAGTAATTTTAACTCACTCTCCATTTGTTGACATAAATATCCAAGTCATTGGTATTGTTTTTATAAGATTATGTGTGAATATCCTTTGATTGATTTACACTGAATATCCAATCAAATTTAGTGTATTTATATTTGTCACACATAACTATGTCTCTGATTTATCCTTAACCAAAGGATACGGCCTTTATGAGAGATTTCATCTCAATTTACATTCCATTGAGACTTCTTTGTTGTTATACACCAAATCACTTTTATGTGGTGTATATAATGTACTTTGACATAGTATATCATGAATTCATTTATTCTCATGATATTAAAATGTTTTTATATCCTCAATTATTTGTATTCAAGTTTATTTCTTTTGGTTAGAAACTCTAACTAAAATACCATTTTTAAATGTTTTAAAGACTTATTCTTCTAAATATTTCTCATTAATGTCAATGTTTTAAAAAATGGGTTTAAGGATTTATTTATATGGACATTAATGTTTTAAAACTAAAACTCCTTTTAAAAGTTTCGAAGTGGTATGGGACACTTTGATTCAAAAATCTATTTTTAAATGGCTTCTTGACAAATAGTGTGACTTTTAAATGATTTCAAGAAAAAGGGGGATATTTCTATCAAATAGTTTTGATGATTATTTTAATCTATGTCAACACCCTTCATTATTATTGATTGAGGTTAATGTGACACAATACAATCTTCCATATTGTATCAAATGAGTTATGTTTGACTGTGGATGTGCTATTTCTATACCATTCATGGTTTGTAGTTAATGTATTGAAATTTCGTATGCTAGTTTTAATACGAATGTTTATGTTATGTTTAAACCTGTTCATATGAGTAATGCATTGGATTTAATATGTGACGGGTGGAGCCCGCTATAGCTACTCGATGCATTGGTAGGTCTCATGAGACAAACTAGTGTCTTGGAACAAGGCCTTGGAAAACTTTTATTTGTAGTCTTGGCACGAGGACTTGGCTGTGTGGTTATGATAGTATGGAATTATGAATTCCATCATTATGAAATTGGTTATTGATATTGCATGTGATCATTCGACTAGTAGAATATCCATGTGAGTAAGTAAATGGAATTATTTTATTTTATCTTTGCCATTTTATTCTGAAGTTCAAGTTTAAAAGGCTTTCGTTTTAATTATAAACTGCCTTAAGTGTTTATTCTTATCTATGAATGATTCTGCTATAATGTTATCCGTACTGAGCATCTGAGCTCACCCCTTTCAATGTTTTATTTTTCCCTGGATTATGAAGAAGTAATTTATGAATGACCTGTAGGGATAGTATGAGGGGATATGAAGACAAGATGTTGTTTTAGTTTTTTTACCTTATGATGTAATGTAAGACTTATGAATATATCTACTGTTTCCAAGACTACTAAAGTAATCGGTCTTTTGAGAATTGATCCTTTGTGATCATGCCAATGTTATGTAATAATGCACCGACTCTGGGTATCTAGGTTCGGGGCATTACAGACATAATATGGACGTGTAGTTCCACCTTCAATGGTGACACTATGATTATGTTTGGGTACGTTGTGGTTATCTATCGACATGTAGATACTTAATAAAAATCATAAATAAACAAATTCGGTAAAAACATTGTTTATTTATTCCAGGAAAAATTGTTTTAGAGGCTTGTTTAATTTATTTTTTTAAAATGTTATTTTTTTGGATGTAAAATATATTAAATATCATTAAAATATTTTTTATAAATGTGATAATATGATTTATCCTAGTGTAATGATATAGAATATAATTGGGGGGAATCCTACTGTGTTTTATAATCACCCATAGCATAGGTAGTATGGCATGTTTGACATGTTATATATCAATACACAAGTACTAGAAATGTATCACATATGCTTACCTTTGAATCATGACCAATTAGCTAAGGTAATTGGATTTTGTTCTTAGAGAAATTTGGGAATCCCTGGTTAATATATTTTCTATCTTTGGGATTTTGTTTCATTTGTACCCATTTTTTTGAAATTTGGTTTCTGATTTATACATTTATATTGTCTTTATGTTTGGAATTCTATCAGTTTTTATTTTTTGTACTCCTTCATCATATAATTTAAATTATGGTTATTTTACTATAGTTTTCTTCTTCTATATTTTAATAGAAAATCATCAATGAATATTTTATGAATCCATTCTCATTTATTATTGATAGTTGGTTTCTTTAGATATCTCTTATTTCCAATACTAACTCCACATATTCCCTAGAAAATCGGTGAGGTGTGGGTTGTTACAAATAGTGTCTTATTGTCAAATCTTGACATTGGATTGGTCTCAATCTATATCGTTTGAATTTATCAAGGTCATGTATTTTTGAAACAAGAAATTTATATAAAAAGTCACAACTAAACTATTAATTATGATCATAAATTATCAATGTATTTTTTATACATAATTGTTTTAATAAACTTTTAGGATTTTTCACATCATCAACAAAATTTTATATGATGAGAGGATCATGAATTAAATGATATAAATTACTTTATACTAGAATTTTTTGGTTTATTTTGAGTATTGATATTTGATTTGGTGAAAAGATTTCAATTGTATATTTTTTTTGTAAATTTTTAAATTTTCAAAAAGATTTGTTTAACATTCATAAATGGTTTGGAGACAAATATTTTTGAATGTTGGAAATACATGTTGTGATATTTATGTTCTTAAAAATTTAAAATTACTAATTATTCAACTACAATAGAGTTATATTAATTTTATTAATCCATGGTTGTGGTGAATTTCAACAGGTAGGTGCAGTATGAACTATCTGGAAGATTCATATGGGAATTTGGTTTCATCGACACCACAGGTGAACCAATTGTTTTATATGAGTATTTACTAAGATTTTTATATACTGGGTATTGGAAAGAATGGATTAACCATGGAAAGTGAAGAATTTTTTAGAGTTTCCAAATAATTATCCACCCATCATTATATGTGATTATGAACTATAGAAAGTCTAGGTGCTGTTAAATAGGACGAATAAATATTTGATTTCATTTGAAAAATGAATGAATTAAAATTTAAGTTGGAAACATAAATACTCAAGGAACATGAATTTAAAAGGTGTGATTTATAGGTTGTGTATAAATTAAACTAGGGAATTCCATTGTTTGATTTATAAAAAAAAATTAATACATAATTATATCCTTATTTTATCTAGATTACAAGAAAAAATATCATTAGTAGATCGATGTTGGAGAATATATCAATAAAAAAATATGTCAATATATTTATGGATTTAGTTAACTTTTAAAATGAATGTGTCAATATTTCATCTTTAAAGGCACATATTTTTGAATTGTGGTTGTGGACAAATACATTCTCCAAAATTGTCATTTTTTATAATGGATTATACAGATATGGTATTAGAAATGGACATCTCAATATATATAGTTTGAGGAATAATAATGATAATCATATGAAATGGTTATAACTATATTGTTGGGAATAATTGGGGTAGAAAAACATATATTTAAGGTGGTTAAAGGAGTCATATTTAGATCGTCAGACCTATGAATATCCCCCTAAACCAAAAAGTATGAGTAGATATATTTTGTGTGGTTAATTAGATCACATGAAAAATTATTTTACAACACAGCATTGGGAATTCCATAATTGAAACCATATTAGACATCTTCAGTTTTATTTTCATTGATCTCTATGGTCAATTTATAGGGACACATCTCATATTTCTCATCCATCATATACATCGATTCGATGGGTGAAGAATCATAAATATGATTATAAAAACCAAGGAATTCATGAAGATTATATGAATTTCATGACTCCAAAAATAGTAAAATTCTAATTGGGTATGAAAGAGAAAGGTGTTGAGAGTATTAAATTGAATATAGCCTATATTTTTTCATGTATTATCAATCAGAACCAATCATGGTGAGAGGTATAATTCATTTCAATTTTACCTTTATAAATATTTATCTGGTACATGTGTATCTTATTAATTTATTTCTTATTGTTTTAATGTTAATCAGGGTTATCTTGTTTAGATTATTCCATCTAATTTGAATAATAAAATTATTCTTGGGAAAATAAAATGTCAAGACACTAAGTAAAGAATCAGGTTCTATAAATTTTGAGGTGGTTGAATTTATTTTGTATTTTTATTATCATTACAATGATGCCTATAAATTAATATTGGGTAGGAATTTATCAACAATGCTAAATTCTCACATCAATAGTTGTGTAAGAAGGGTTTGTTTTACAATTGATGATGCCATCGAGAAAATATATTGAGAAGATGAAAATGTGATGAATAGTGTATAAATATTGGAGGAACATTCAGTTTGATATATCTGATACTAATTTTTAGTCTGAAACATGGAATATGTTGATTATATTGGAAAGAATGATTTTATAATAATTTTTTATTAGGTTTTTAATGTTTTCCATAAAAGTTTGTTGGGTTTCTACTAACAATACAATTGAAGATTGTGATTGATCTCTTACCATGGAATAATCAAATCATAAAACCGAATTAATATATGGAACCAACAAAATTTTGCTAATCGAACGTATATGTGGAATATATGTAATGAAAAGGTTTCATTCATCCTATAATGTATCCATGTGTAAAACTGAATAATTTTTGGAAAATATAGATGAAACTCATTGGAAATGTATGGATTATCATGACATTAATGAAGATATCATAATGAATAAATATCCACTAAAAAAATTTATTTCATGTTGTAACAATCGAGATTTTCTGATTGACTTTATAAAATTAAATTGTGTTTGGGATATCACAGACTATAGGTTTTAAAATATAGAATTTGAAGACATATTTTAGGAGTTGATATTTTCATTATACGTATGTGTTATTTCATTTTTGTCTTATTAATTAACCATATATATTTATAGAATTTATTATTAATCTATTTAATATATATATATATATATATATTATTTTATGGTTGTTTTTTTGGATGAAATTTAGTTATGTTCTCAGAAAAAAAATGAGGATGGGAAAAACATGTTGATTATATTTGGTATCTTACAGAGTCATACTCTTAATGAAAACATTCAATGTGTGATTTTTAGATACAATATGAATGTTTCCAAGGCAAAGTTATATTTAAAAATGTGTTTCTATGGATCTATAATTGAAATATTCTATGATATCTTCGAAAAATTCATATATTGAATTTTAGATCAATGATTTCCTTAATCTTGAGTGTCATTACGAAAATTTTCTTAATTCCTATTTAAGAATATCACAAATAATTAAATATTATACAGTGAAAAATATTTCTCTCATATGAAACAATTAATGTCAAATTTATTCTCAATTGAATAATTGTAACGTTCCCCAATCTAGAACTCCATCATGTGGAGAAAAACAGTTTCTTACAAGATCTCAAGTGCTCCTCCCCGTACTCTAGATGCAACAAACTAGTAGAAAGGGTGCCAAATATATACTGAGGATAATATAACACATACTATATTGTATCATAGAAAATTATATAAACCATATAAACAAAATAAATCAAATTAAAAAAATATATGAAATCAATAACAAGATAAAACGATTAATCCATTAAAAAATATTGAAACAATCTAATGATGTGATGGAATGTTACTAAATGTCATGATTGAAACAATAAAATTAAAAGACTAAAATCTCAATGAGTTACTCAATATTCCCCAGAACCAAACCCAATGTTGGACTCTCTTCCAACCTCCAGTCCATCCAGTAAGCAATCCATCATTTTCAAGTACATTTTTCATTTTTAATCCCTCATCAACTTAATATTATTTCATACCAAATGGATTCAAGATTAATATGAATGTATAATTTCATAGGTAAAAAACCCCATATCTGTAAAATTTAGTTTGATAAAAACTGTTAGCAAAAGAGATAAAAAGATATGTACTAATAAAAAAAATAATTAATAAATTAAAAAATAACCAAATTCATCTTTAGGAAATATTTTCAATGGGAATGTTTTATAAACATGAAAAAAACAACTATCTAACCATAATAAAATAATATGACGTGGAAAAATAGGATAATATAACATATAACATATTATAAACATTCCACCCTTAACCATATAAATAAGGAATTGTGAAAATAATTTAGGCCAAATACCTATAAGCATTACAACATCCAAGTCAAATCCTTATAAGCATTTAAAAATTTTATTGGTTAGATAGTGATCTCTATAAGAATTACAACATGGGGATAGAATGAGTCCTCTCGATACAAGCATTACAACATATAATTGTGCTTCTATGAGGGCTGAGCTCGATATATTGGAATTTCAGTATACAAAATAATTCGTATCATACAACAAGGATATAAGAATATCACGTAGTAAATATCAATGGATAATAACATTAATTCTTTTTATCTTTAATTTACCACATTCATTTATTTAAGAATTGATTAATGGTTAAAAAAGTACGACTTAATCCATAATATGGGGATTTTTTATCAAGAAATCTCCTAAAGAATCATGTAATCATAAAAACCATTAATGAACTTTTCTATTAAATTATAGGTATGGTTATCCCACCCCATGTATAGTTATAAGCTAGGTCTGAATCCAATGTAAAAAAGGAATCCAAGGAATGATCATATAGCGACCCAACCCCAGATATCCTAGAGTCGGTATTTGTAATAAATTTAATTGCCACGATTACTAGGAATCATGCCTCAAATGACTGATCCATTTAGTTGTATTGGTAATCTAGACATATAAATGATAATTTTATAACAAATTAATACCGTAATAATAATATTATTATTTTCTTCATTCTAAAAAAAATTTAAATGACACTATTCCATATAATAAATTAATTCATATCATTCATAATACTCTTTATAGATTTTGAAATAATGTATCATAATAATAGTGAGATTAAATTATGAGAAAGGTAATAATATAATAGAATAAATAATTAATCAATGACAACAATCAATATGGTAAGGTAAATAATTAACCATAATGCCATGTAATCAATAAAAAATGGAAAAGTTAGAAAAATATAAAATGTGTAATAACAGTAAATACATTCCATTTAAATATGGTGTGAGATCATAATACATTCATGTGTCCATTTGAAGAACATGGTTTGGTCCACGATCTCGATTATCTTGAACATATCCCATAAACAGTTCACTCATGCTTCAGTTACGGGATTTGAGTAAGGTTTTGGTCAATGGAAAAGACTTGTAATGTTATCTCGATAACAATTTCCAATAAACTGGATTTATAGTGTACAATAATACTAGATAATGCAATTAAATAATTTTTCTATTCCAATAGGACTAGATAAACTCATATGTTTATACCAATCTTGTGATCACTATTCAACAACTATATTGGCAATGGTAAATATTCTTAAGGGTATTTTGAATCCAATCGGATATAATAAGTGAATGTGTTTTCTAGAACCATTTTACATAATAAAAAATTAAATAACAATGTAATTTTATATTTATAATTTCAGGTCTATACATCATATATTATCCTCTTATACTTTCTTATTTCTCATTTGTTAATAAAATCCAATTATTTTAAATATTTCTCGAGTTAATTTCCTAGTTCATCGAGTATGTATTAACTTGTTATTTGTTGTTCTTATTAAATTTAACATGGTTTCATTTTCTCAAGAATGTATATCCTGATTTTAATATCATATACATCTGGTATATATATATCGCTAATAATCTATTATATTTGTATATATGAAATTAAAATTCACCCTTCATCGAGACATTAACTTATACGTACGCATGAATGCTACATTCATTTCATTGTGATATTTTAAAATAATTTAAGTTAAATGATATGAATATACATTTTTATTATATTTCCATTAAAATATTTATGAAATATATTTCATATATTATTAAAATAAGCTTCTATACATCCCATGTTTAGTGTGAATGAATCCATCTCTTTGAGGTTGTGGTATTCCATTCTTCGTAAAACTATGTCCCTGTATTAATAAATAATGGACAGTATTAATATTATGTGTTATAAAAGTTTTAAATAAATATAAATAAATAATTAAAATATATAAATAGTCCTTCAATCATAATTTCCAACCATGAATGTTTTTAATGAATAAATGTACAATCATAGTTTTGTAAGGTGGTAATGTATACCTAAATAGTGTGAATGTCACCCATTAGATGGACATGTGTTTTATTGAAGCTTGAAACCTTAATGAATAAATCATAATATATTTTTTTATAATGGTTTTATTATAAGAAAATGGATGTGGAATATTTGATGATGTGGAGAAGTAAATCAATGAAAAGAGATCTTTGGAATGTGTTACCTTAAAAATCAGGTAATACCTTTTGATTTATACATTTTTAATCTATTGTAAGTATTTATACCCAATGGGAAGCTCCATGTTATTTGAAGGAATTTTGGAAATATATTTGGGTATATATTGGAATCACTTAAGTGGATTCAGAGGTGTGATGAATGGGAATAATTGGATGCCTTTTATAGTGGAGGAGTGGTGCTATTTTAATATTCCTGACAAAGGAACTCTTCACATGTTTATTATGTTTAAATTGGAAAAAATAAACATAAAATTTAAAAATATAAATATTATAGGTTCTAAATATTTCCATCAAATTGCACTGGCATATATTTATAGGTTATTTTGAACCATATGATTCTGGTTTATTCCTTTATTAATATTAATTTATCCTTAATCAATATAATTGATTTTAATAACATTCAATAATATTTTTGATAAAAATAAAAGTTTTTCATATTGGAAATTATAAATTATGACGATTAAAAATATATACATCCTTTTAATTAGTTATAATCATAGAAGTTGGAGAAATTGATTTAAATTTATTCCCACAGGTGGGAGACACTAGGTTGTTTTAATGTAAAAACATTCAAAAGATTTCAATATTTTTATAATTAATTTAAAAGGTTAAATTTAGTAAAAAGGATAATTTTAATTAATTTATAATAATATAATCTAATTAAACATTAAAACCAAAAAAAATTAATTTATCCTTATTAATTAATTAAGATGAATAAGTATTTTTGACCTAAAATTCAGTGTATTTAGCTATTAATTAAAAAATGATAAGATTCCCTAAAATTTAAAAACTCGCCCTAAATTAATTATTATATTAATAATTCAATTATGAAGTTTATTTTGAAATATTAAATTAAATATGGTGTCAAATTTTAGATTTAAAATGGGGTTTCCATTGAAAAGTAGTAAAATTACCTTTGTAAAAAAATTGGTTTTATGTGTGAAATCAGGTTTGTTATTATCATAGGCCTATCAAACCTTGTGGTTGAAAATAAAAATTATATTATTTAATTTATATCATATATATTTCATTATAATATATAACTAATTATAAATAAAATTGTTTTTAATGAAAACTCTTTTAGAAGGAAAATAATAATAATATTTCTTCTTATATCCAATTGGTTCGTATTATCATTTCTCATTAACTGGTAAAAAATGAATTCAATTTATATTTATATAAATAATACATTATTATAAGTTTTCTAAATAATATTAATTTTATAATACATTGTTATTTTCTGAAACTCAGTCTTTCTTGTTACAAAAGACATCGAAGAATGTTTCTCTTGCATTGAAAAGATGCAAAATCGGGGTTTCATGCATTGAAATATATAAAAAATATTTTAAATAGTAAACTTATTATAATGAACAATGATATGTTATTCCCTTTCATTCTTTGTGTTGCGTTTCATAAAAACTATCAACTAAAAGATTATTACATTAGAATTTTAGGGTGTTATAAACCCCATTCATTACATAATTGATTTTGGTGCACAATAATTTGGAAAAATAAAAATATTTCATAAAAAAATAAATTATCAAAACCATATGGTTAAGATTTAGACACCCTAACATTAATGGATGATGTACATAATGACACTAGTCAAAAAATCCCATGATAATGAAGGTGTATATATATTTAAAGAGGTGCTTGGATTGAAACACTTCATGTTCATAATAAAAAATGAACATGGTAAATAGATTACAATACAATGATTAGAAGAAGAATGGTGAGCGGTGAAAAAAAAATGATTTATTTGGATTTATTAGATAAATGGGACATTTTTAAGTGATGGTTGAAATAAAAATTTTCGGGTCAGATTATTCTTGGTTGATAGGAGACAACTACGATGGATTAGATAAAATTCAATTGTAAAACATGTTTTAATTAAAACGGTTTGGTAATTACATGGAGTGTAATTTAATAACATATCATGAAATTTTATTTAATTGGACACACCATAAAATAAATCACTCTAAAATACTTTATTAAAATACCTAAACAATTACATGACATGGTAATGTTATTCACATGAGTTTTATGCCCATTTTATTTTTAAACAAGACGAACCCCCATTAAATATACTCAACTTACCACAAAAACATGCAATACTTATCCCATTTATACAGAAACATAATTAATTAAAAAATATAAATCACAATATTTTAGGTCATATTCCCTCAAAAAATCATTCTATGTAGATAATCTATGGTTTTCACATTGTTCATTTAAAGATGGAGGAAAACATACCAAGTATAAAAGAGGATGAAAAACTCAAAGAGAGATGTACCTAAAAACGGAATGACCATATAATCTCCACACCATATAATAGATTGTCCCTAAAATGATCCAAATGTCACTTTTTGGTCTCAATAGACAATTCTAGTCACTATGTTCACATATCACATTCCCTATGATTTTATCCTACTAAACACGACCATTTTTTCCACTACCCTAAATCTAATTGTAATGTCATAAACCCAAAATATTTCTCATTACTTCCCAAAACATATACATGATTATCCTCAATGGACACCCTGCACAAAGCTCAATTTATACTATTTCAGTCATATCGGAAGGGTATGGATTATATATCCAGTGTTGAGACACATGGGAAACATCATGAATGGAACTATAGCAATATAGATGGGAAGAAATGTATTCCACTAGACTGACCCATGCCACTATCTAAATCGTCTATAAAACAATGTTTTCATTCATTCCATGTTTCCTAATACATCATTTCCCATAATAAGGGACATAGAAAAACAACCATGATAAACAAATTCAATTTCTTGATGATGTCTCCAGTGGCCAACATATGATTTCTTCTTAGTAGGTGCAGTCACCAACATATGTAGAATCAATTAAACCTGCTCAAATTATTCTTTAATGGCACTATTACTCACAATTACTTACTCAACTCCTCCCATCCATCAAATACAAAAATAGAAAAGACATCCATAAAATGCCTAAAAGCATCAAATTTTATTGATTTCGTGATTCTATTATTAGATAAAACTCTACCTGTACCATTTTATTCCACCATTAACCACCATATTCTAAAACACATGCTCATGTAATATCATTTAGAACTATAATAGTCATATAGATTGACCACCAATCTGTGGATGGTCACTTATGCTCAAAAGAACCCCCGATCCATGAGCCTTCTAATGACCTTTCTAGAAATTGATGTGAAATGAGGATATCAGAATAAACCTATACTCCTTGGAAAAACATGTAACATAACCACAAAACACATGTAATGACATCCTAGATCTTCAACTATGAATGATTCTATAATATGAAAGAGGTCAGATAACATAGTTAGTCGATGCACACTAGTATATAAAATGTCATTCTTATAGGTTTACCTTAATAACCCTATAAAAAAATCCCTTGAGACACCATCCAATTTCCACTCAGGAATAGTAAATCTTATAAGTTCGCTACTATTTTCTGATGCTCATATTTCACCTGCTGACAAGTGAAGAATCTAAACACAAAGCATTCCAACTTCTTCTTTGTTTCTGGCCAAATGTATTATCTATGGATATCATGATAGATCATTTTTAAACTAGGATTCACCAATCATATAATATAATGAGACCCCCACATCAAATATCCAATAGTGACCATTGCAAATCATGTTATTCCTCGTAAAATGTGATAGTTTCCAGAGATAAGAGACTATTCTGATGAATTATCCCCAATATGTTATCTATCTCTTAGAGTCAAGTCCTTTAGATAAGATAAATACTCAGTCATAATTTGTCCAGGATCATGGGTATACCTATGTCAGAGTCAAAGCTACCCATTGCTAATAAAAATGTATATCAAAATACATGTATTCAAAAAGTACCATTATCTAAAACTCATCACGAGACTACAATGCTTCTCATATCTGAGTATTCTAGATCAATGATTTAGAAATGAGAATTCCCATAATGGGTTTATAATACAATTCAATGATTAACGGATATATATAATCACCAATTATCCTCTACAGAAGGTTTAGGCCTCACTGAGAAAATATACACCTTAGGATATTGTGGTTAGTGTGTACTAGAAAATTTCAAACATGTTATAGTGTATCCAAAATATCACATAATGTAACATTGTTTTCTATTACCAAACCATGAGTAAGTAAATTCCTCTCATGAGGTCTCAACTACTTGAATCCTTAATAAAAAAACAATCCCCCCACATTATAACTACTCAGAGTAAAAAATAATATGCATTATAATACATAGTATAGGATTTACCCAACATTATTAAGGTGAGGATAGGATTTAAGTTCATCATGTCATTCTTCTACTGAATTATACCAAACGAAATTTATCCCTTTGTTTACCTTACCATACATTAGAGCTTCCAAATTGGATAAATTCATTAATAAATCATTGATAATAGACTAATAAACCCAGAAATATCTAAATATTGAAGATGTTCTTGGGATGTTCCTAATATATGATTGCAATTAGTTTCTATGGGTCCACTAAAAATTGTTCCTCTATGATTAAAATGCATAAAATTTATACTATATTAACTATGAATCAAAATTTAATTAGTTTGGTGTAAATTTGATGACCTCTTAATGTACTCATTATTATGTAAATATGATTGGAATGATTTTTCGTGGACTATGAGAATACAAAAACAACATTGAAAGAACCCCCCCAACAAACTGTTCTGTAAGAGGATGTATGATCAAATTCTGTTAAGGACATGAATACCGATGGCGTGTTAGTAAAAAAACATTATAAATAGGAATTAATATAGTCTATATATCATCAAAAATGTAGTCTAATGTATGTACAATAGTCTCACCATTAATTGGTGAAAACCTGATCTCATATAAATCATGGAATAAAATTTATGGCATCACAAATTATCAAAAACATCATCAATTTGCAGAACAGTATTGATGTTCTAGAACATCATTTAGTTCAAAATGTTATAACACACACATAAATTCATTGACCATCCCCCATATTAGAAAGTGAATTGGAGAAACCCAAGGAGAAGAATTTGGTCTTATAGAGCCTTCAGATTCCAAATATTCTTACTGAATGTTCAACTCTCGAACCATTATGGGTGACATTGTGTAAGGCAGGATAAAACCCATCTCTACTCCAAACAA
Source organism: Viscum album (assembly GCA_963277665.1). Classification (NCBI taxonomy): domain Eukaryota; kingdom Viridiplantae; phylum Streptophyta; class Magnoliopsida; order Santalales; family Viscaceae; genus Viscum; species Viscum album. The sequence continues at coordinate 294,253,950 of OY728137.1, read as the reverse complement.
AAACTCAATTGGGAACTCGATCTATAGGTCATAAATTAAACCATAGAACTCTTTAGGGAAATCATCCAAGAAATAGTCTACCATAGGAGGAGAAGAATCATACTACATTACTCTATCATCTATAGAAATATCCTCTATCTGAGCTTTGAGACAATCCAATCTTCATCAATTGGCCCCACACGACCATCTAGAAGAACCCGCTAAACCAGTTGTGAATAAATTCTCCATTTATTATATAAAAATGAAACTCTCATTCAATAATATTCAATATGAGCATGGTATATAACTATCCAATAAATTAAATAAGAAATTTATAATCCAATCATTTCAATCTTAAATGGTTCTTCTAAGTAAATAATAACTACCAATATATAGAAACATGACATAAAAAATTTGATATTAACTGAAAACACTCCTAATTTTGTGTCTATTGTTAAAGAACCAACCAATTTTTCCACATCCCATAAAAAAATATTTCAAAAAATATGTTAAAAAATAATGGGATTATCATGTATCAAAATACACACAAGAATTGGTAGATGATACAAGATTCATACCTCATATGATAAAAGGAATTGTTTCCAATATAATTGGATTATTCTATATAATTTTTAGCTAACATGGGAATATTATCTGGGATTAATCCTGACATTACTAATCTATTTACATTTTATTCGGTAATATTACTCCTATAGTGGGATTCCATGTTCCATGCCTCACCTTGAATGACTATTGGAACTCCAGCTACCTACTTACTAAGGGGTAGATAAGCCCCTTCTAAAGTAAAATTCCTTTTCTGATCTCCTAACACTACATTAATGTGGAATATTCACACATAACCTCTAAATATGATTTATTCTGCCTAAAATATGACTCTTGTACTTGTGGTAATTACACTTCCAGAACTTGTGAAAAAACATGACACATTGATATAAATGTAATTGATAAGGCTCTTAGGATGGTTGTTCACTACCATAACTACACTTCCCAATAAATTGTATAAAATTTCAATGCACTGCTACTTATGACTCGAAGAAGAGATCCCAGATTCCCTACTGAAGTAGTGTGGCTATACTTTGGGGGCTCTATCAGATTCCCTTTCGTGATGAATTTTTTGATCATCATTTCCTCAAAGATTATCAAGTGAAAAACATTTACCTATGACATTATAACTTATTTATGAAGCTCCCTAAATCATAAATATATTGATATATCATCAGTAGATAAAGATATCAATAAGTTATGTAGGTTGGTTAAATATCCCCCATAGTCTATCTCTGACATACATTCCATATTCTGATACATTAACTCATGTGAATTTTTTATCCCTCAATGTCTTGATATATAAATTGATTGGAAACATCATCATGATTTCTATCCAATATTTCCCATTATACTACCTATATTCTTCTATAATATCCCAAAAAATTATAGGAGGACCATGAAGAATATATATATATATATATATAGAATTTTTACCATTCAATTCAGTGGGTATCTCATGATTCTTGATGATATTATCTATTGAATCAATCTATAACATGGTTTCCATGGGTCCCCCTAAACTCATAATCATAACCATATGTTGTAGATAAAACTCTCCTATTAGTTAATAAATTGATAGAATGGTAAGAAAATGATCTCTTTCCAATGTTCACACGACACATAAGATATTTTCATAATGTTGAGCATCCATATGATCCTCATGAACTACTATAATCACCATTTTAGCTGCATTATGGGGGTGTTGAAATCCAGTATCTTGATACTCAATTCAAAGATGCTATGAAGGAATTTACTATATTTGAAAATGGACCACTATAGAGAAATATCTATAGAAAATTCACCCACTACAAGTGACTACAATAGAGAACCACTAAATCATAGTCACAAGAAAAATGGATTAAATGTGATTTAAAATAACACATCAATTCATTTAATTTATCTAGTGAAATATATATCTCACATCACAGTTCAACAAGAATTTATATATCACATTAAAATATATATATGACCCAATCATGAATAATGCATGTCAATATATCCCAAAGTGACTATTAGGATGCAAGTAATCTCTTATCCCACAATATTGGGCCACAAGTAATAACATAATGAAAAAGTAACATCATAAAATAGTAACCTTAAACAACATGTGAATCATGCAAGGTGACAAAAAATCTTCAGAAATAATGAAATATAACAAACAATAATCCCATCCCTTGGAACTCAAAATTTTCCACGTACATGAGTTAGCTACTCACATGAAAAAATCTTATTACCATGTCGTAAAACATCATATCTACCATTCTAATTTTCAAAAAATAGAAATCATAAAAAATTAAAACCTACTTATTTGATAACACATTCTAAAGTATCTATATCTAGAACTCTCTCACGGGTCCAAAAATTGTTGGTTATGAGTCCTCAAGAACAACCCCTTGTACTCCCATGCTTGTTGACTAGTTTCTTGGAGTGGAATATATAGTGGGGATACAATACACAGTTGTATGAATTGACATAACCTAAGAAATAAACCATATAAATCTAATAATTTAATTTATTAACATAGATAAAATCTAAAAATGGAGAGAACTGAATAAAAAAGTAAATAATAATAGAGTAATATAATGATATCTTGGATTGTAATTGAATGTAATGCTAGATATAATACATGTAAATTACCATGAATCATAAATAATGACTTAGAGTTCCCTATTCATGAATTTCACTTCATTCCCCATCCAAAATACATCCCATATAACAAGAAAATAATCAATAACTTAGTTCTTTTACCTTGTCCAGGCCTATATCCATATAATATTCCTAGATACCAAACAGAGGCCTAAATATTTTATGAGTATAGCTCAGAATATCGACCCCAATTTGTTTAATAAAACTAGTATTATATGATTTTATTCAATAATGTGATAAAAAAATTTATTAATTATTTCCACAATTTGTAAAATACAACAACAACTTACTTTATATACAGTTGAGGCTATCTCCGAGCATGAATTACAACCATGAACACCACAACTATATAATAGTTATAAAATAATGTACTTTTTCACCATGAGAAAATATCTTGGAGAATATCTTATTACAATTCTAACCACCAATATATAACCATGTTAAAGTCACAGTAATTTTAGTCAAATCCATATTATCATTATATCGTTTGGGTCAATGACCTATATGAATTATAACATAGGGTTGGGTAGATCCATATATATATAGTAATTAAAACATTGGTCTTGGATAATCCTACCAAATTTCATTTTAACACCTATAGGTGATCTTGTTCCCGGTCGAGTATTGATATATAAGCATTTCAACATGTAACAAAATTCCTTTCATACAACATGGATATGATACTATCACATATTAAATGTCAATGGTTAGTGATGCAAACATACATTTATAATTCATACACCACATTCAATTAAATGACAATTGATTAATAGAAATGAAAATATGAAATGATCTTCAACTATGGGATTGTATATCAATAAATCTTATAAGGTATCTTTTCATGCTAACACACTTTAAAATTTTTACCAATTAAATTATATTCTTGGTTAGATCACCCCAAAAGTATCCATAATGTAGTTCAAATGAAAATTGAAAAAATTAATCCATTGTATGATCCTTTTAATTATGAAACTTATTTTCATGAAATCTAGGTTTTCAGAGTAGCAATATTGGATAAAAATGTAAATTATCAATATTTAAGGGAAAGATTTAGACCCCCTACCATAAACTAGTGAATAACATAATGCTTCCAATGAAAAAATCCCATGAGGAAGAAGGTGAATATTATTTAAAATAGTTTCTTAGATAAAAGTGACCATGATCAATACAAAAAATAATCATGGTCAAAGGATTACACTGAAAATAGTGAGTTTGGTAATTCACCTCATTCAGTCTTAGCTACCTTCATCCATCTCCATCCACTCGATTCTACTACATTAAAACTACTCTTATTTCAACTCCCACTATGTCATTTTACAAGTTTTATGATTTTTTTATCATAGATAGTGTGAGTATAGATTCTGACTTTATCATACCATTCAACTTGAAAAAAATATCTCTCCAACATTAATGGCAATAAAAATCACTACATTCTTGGTCATAATTTACATTATAGATTCAAAATGGATGAAATCCTAAATAAATCACTGCTAATATCATGATAATACCCGCAATTATCAAATATAGATATCATTTTGCGGATGTTCCTTGGATAACATGACTATGAAATTCTCTACAACAACTTACATTTTTCACTTGGAGATGGAATGTCCCACAAAGTGTATATTATTTATCCAGAAATAGTATTTGGTTATCTTGTTGTGAATCCAATTCATTTTCAATTCACTCAAGATTATTTCAATATTTTTGTAATGATCACCTAATAAAGTTGTTTAAAATAAAAAAAACACACAAAACTAGTTTAGGAAAGGATGAAAAATCATATTCATTAAGACCATCAACACCTCAAGTGAATTGGTCTTCACAAATGGATGCACTATGAATTAACTCAAACCAAAAACACTCGTATAACTAGTCTTGGGTATGTACAATTGACTCACTCTAATCTAGTGGTATCAGGATCTAAAATCAATCATAGAGAAGATCATATAACCTCTCAACTAAATGATAAGATCATCAACACATGTAAGGGTATATCAATTCTTGATAGTCATCTAGTTATACCTTCGATGATGCCCGCATAAGCACAAAGTCACATCATCCATCTTTGGGAAGATGACTGTAGAACACAAAGGAGAAGAAATTAGAAAAATGAAGCATTTATATACTGGAAATTACAACTAAACATTCAACTCTTGAAGCTTTGCCGGGGTCATTATATGTGGCTACATAGAAACTATCTCTACTATTCACACTAACTCAATCTTGAACATGATATCTCTCTTGAGATGTAATTAACAGTAATATTAATGGAGAACATCATTAAAATGGTATAACAATGGTGTAATTGAATCCTTCTACATTCCACCAACATATAGAGTAATAATTACTATATGAGTGGTGATATAATCCAATTTTCACTAAATTGGTCCTGCAAGATCAGTCTGTAGATCCCACTCACCCTGGTGGGGATAACTTCCTTCTTCTAGAAAAAAGGGTTACATTCCTCTAATAACACCTCATATGTTACTGATATATAACTACACAATATATTCCATGAATCATGATCCATATTTTCCTTTCATGCATGAATTGTTTACAAAAGAAATGTTAAACTATAATATCCAGCAACCACTATTTGAAATGATTAATATTATCTAACCTCACTCATTAAAGTGTTTCAATGGTCTAAGAAAGATAAAATAAATACACATGAAATTAAAAAACATTTTTAAAGATATTATATAATATAATTTTATTCTTCTATGTCAGACACAACATAAGACAATGTAGATGAAATAAGAGTCACACCTCTGATGAAAAACGGTCCAACATCCACAATTACTAGAGTAGTCTACATGAATCACATCTATATTTTCTCACTTCCCTATGATCTAGTCTATCTACCCTAATGTATTTCACCTTCTTGGTACTGATACACCTACACTGGTGTAACATGAAACCTTCCTTGGGATTAACGGTCATGGGAACTGTAGATACAATCCTTCTAAAGGGTAGCTGAGCCTCTTCCCCACTCAGGTGGCATTCCAGATCTACTAAAATTGGTGCAATATAGAGTTAATGAAATGAACCAATAGATTTGACCCAATCTATAATATATTATACAATAAACTATGGGGTAATGAAACTATGATCACTTGTTTCCAAAATTCCACATGAAATTAAAATGAATGGAACCCGATCCTAAAATGGGTTTCCACTTCTCGTAATAATACATACATTACAGAAACAATCATATTGAAGTTTATTTTCATCCAATAAAGGTCTGTAAGATCACCCTACTGAACTAGATTGACAACAACTAAGGGCCTTTATCATAATTAATTCCAGGATCATTTCCTAGTTCATCACATCCACAATGTTGCTTCATAAAAAACTATTTACTTGTGATATGTTTTCATAGATACTACTTTATTATAAACATATATATCTTGACTTGTCATCAACTTCCATATATAAAGAAAAGAATTGAAGGTCAATGAAAATTCCATAGTATTCAAGTAATGACATGACCTCCTATGTGAGATGCATGATCTCATATGAAATTTGATCACTAAACATCTTGAGATACAATGGGATAAAGAACTAGATGTCAAATTACTTCAAATATATATCATCTTATGTCTCATCTTACTCCAAAATATCACCCCATTATTTGAATATCCATGATAAATATATACATAAAGATTAACTATCCTATTAGGGGTTGTCAAAAGACGCTTGATGATCATATGGACTAACTCGATCTAGAAATCGACTTCATTTGGTCCTCCATACACAGAAATAATTGGTGGCTGTTGTAGATGAAAATTTCTGGTCATATCCGACATTGATTTAATGGTATGAATGGTCTCACTCTCCATGGGTCGAATGACCCTCATAAAGTTAAAAGAATCTAAATTACATCAGATCCTCAATAAGTACATGAATATAACTTTTAGCTAAGTTAGGATGTAGATAATTTCTAGTCTGATCGCACACAATTTATAGAAGAAGATAAGGAATTTTATCTAAAAAACGTACACCCTAGGGAACTCTCTAGAAACAAGGTAACCTTCAACATGTGACTACAAAAAATAACAAAGGTGTCTTGGTATCCCTATAAATTGTTTTAAAGTGTTTTTTCAGGAAACATCAATTATATTATTATATCTAGTGAAACATAGGTGTCATATCACCATTCAAAAACAAAGTATATATCAATGAAAAAATTTACCTTCCCCTATTATGAACAATGCATGCGTATATATTCATACGCGAATATTATGAGGCATATATTATCATCATGTTCCATACAGGTCCATGATGAAAGATATAAATAAATAGTAACATCATGAAATAATAACTTAACAAAACATTTGAATCACCCAAGGTGAAATAAAATTATCTATAACAAAAATGCTAAAAAACAGAAATCCCATCCCAAGTAACTCGAATTTCTTCCCAAACAAGGGTAAGATAATACCATGCTCAAGATCAATGAAATGTACCAAAAATCATTATTCCCTTTTTAATATTCAAAAATAGGAATGTAGAAGAAAATAAAACTAGATTCCATGATACAATATTGAAATGTTCCCCCAATTAGGCACTCTCTCAATTTGCCAATATGGCAGTTTAGGAGAACTCCAGCACGTCGCCCCATACATCAGAGGATTCTGATTAGTTGTGAAGGGTTTGATATATATATATTTTTATATATAGTGGGGATACTATACCTCTGGTATTAAGTGTCATATATGAAGAAATAAACATCATAAATAAAAACAAGGTAATTTATAAAAATAAAGGAAACCAAAAAATCCATCCAACCAATTAATAAAATAAATAATAATGGAATAATTCAATGATGTGATTGAATGTAACATAATTCTTGATATAAAAAATTCTATTAAAAGAATATAATCCTCTAATAAATACTCAATATTCCCCTATATTGATCCCCATGTTGTTCCTACCTCCAAACTCTAGCTCATCCTGCAAGAAAACAATCAACACCATGGTCCTTTCCCCTTTCCCAATCCTGCTTCCACTAAGACTTCTCATGTACAAAATGACTACAAAAATACATTGTTAGTATATCTCAGTTGTTCAACACCACCTGGTCTAAATATAAATTTAGTATGATAACTGTATTCTATAATGTGATAAATTATTTTTAGATTATTATATAATAAATAATACATAACAACAATGTGTTTCGACTCCATGTTGGAATATCTCTAACCATGCCTTAGAACCATTGCGAAAATATCAATATAACATTATAAAAATAGTCTCTATTGACACATATCCATAAGATTTTGGATCATCTCTTATGGAAAAGACAACCACAACCATATAATCATGGTATAATCATAAATGTCTTGGTAATTTCCAAATAACCATTTCCGAATTTGGGACAATAACCTAGAAACATTATTTCATGGGACTAGGATGATCTGACTCTCTCTATGTATTACAATATTGTAATGGTATAATCCCACTCAATATCATCATTACAAAAAAAATGTGTTCATGTTTTATGTCTTATCCTAATACAAAATAATATTATCATATATCACAAGTCATGTCCTACAATATGAATGACATAATATAACATCACAAATCTCAATAATTAATTATTTTAATTTCGATTTATCTTATATATAACACATTAAAGTAAATCAAAAGTGATTAACATTCCTAAAAATATGTAATAAAACACAAATTAAGGATTAAATATTAAGAAATAACATATGGTATCATGTCATACTAACATGCATTAAACAATTTTCCAATTAAATTATATTCGTGGTTTACTCACTCCATGTTTATTCATTATATACATCACAAAACACATGAAAACGTAATCTATGGGATGAACCCATTCATTTCATAATTCAATTCGGTCTACACTTTTTATCCAAATCATAAAATTTAATATACTTGTTATTATCAAACGATAGGATTAACAATTAAACCCACAAAAGTTTACTGTAAAATAACACAGTGTTTCCAATAACTAACTCCCATGTCGAAGAAGGTGTAGATGATTGAAAAGAAGTTCCTTGATAAAAAAATTTCAGATCAAACAACACTCATGGTGAATATAGTATACCAAAATTGTCATAGGAAGATGATAGATAAAAATACATCTTAAAAAAATACTTATCATAGATTGATCTCATAAATAGGACTTCTAAAATGAATGTTTGAAACCAAAATTTTAATATAAGATACCATAATATTGAGAGGAGATAGTTATAGTGGAATAGAATAAAATTAAGATACACAACATTTTTTAAATTAGTTGGCCATGGGGATTACATGGATTTTATTTTTGTAACACATCATGTAATTCATTTAAGTGGGACACTCAAAAAAACCATCACCTTAGAATATTTTAACAAAAACACCCAAAAAATACCACAATTTCCTATACATATACATAAAATATAAATGATCTATAATTTTATTTGATTTCATTTCCTATATAAACAACATATTATCCCATTAATGATTCTCAATATAGGAAAAACACTTAAAAAACATAACCCATTTACACTCAAAATCCATTAAATAAAAAAATACATCCCTAAACGTTAATACATTTCCACAATAAAATATATCAAAATGGATCCTTAATGGGTGTCCTATATTTGGTTTACAGATGAAGAAATAATTACCTGTATGAAAGGATAATGAAAAACATAGACATATAAATACCTAGAAAAATAGATAATCATAAAATAATTTTACCCTTATATAAGTTCCAGTTTGTTAATTTCCAAAATCGAGACTTTTTATATGGTGTATTGTGATTCTAGGGATCCAGGTGGAGGTGTTTTCTCATTTAGGGAGACAATATTGTTTCTTATAGATCATGAAATTTATGGGTTCATTAGAGGTATTACCGGACACACTATTTGAAATAAGATGTGGCGGAGAATGATTTGATGAAATTGCATCATTACTAATATTGTGATAAATTTATCATGTTTAATGGATAATAATACCTTAAAAAATTTTCATAAAAAAAGAATTTGATCTGAGAACAAAATATTGAAAACGTTTCTTCAAAATTTTTACATTGAGATAATGTGACCAATGGGTAAAGTGAATTTTGTTGAAGAATCATTGAGAATAATTGTATATAGTTTATTGTTCAAATTGGATTTAGATAAAATATTTATAATGTTGTATATTGTAGACATACACCTGGATTTTAATTATTGAGTTAGTGTGGTGATTTTCATTCTAGTTTATTTTGTTCATGAAATGGTTTATATTTTTAAAGAGGAAAAAATATCTAATTTTGATCATTTTTCTATGAGTCACTACTCAATTATGTGGATAAAGTTGTGAGATAAAATATTAATATAAGTCTTGTGTTATGGTTCTGATATTGGATATTCATACCCATGGAATTTCAAGAAAATATTCTTCTTTCTTACCTCCATTCAAGAGGGAATGTTCATCATGGAATACAAAATATGACTAAGGGAAAAAAGTAATTTTGATGGGATTTCATGAAACGAAAAGTGGATGAGTGTGTTTAAACATCCCCAAATATCATTGGGTTAAGGAAGAGAACCAATGGGTAGTAGGTTTGCTGCTTTCAATACCATTTATTATGAAAAAATGGGAGTTGAATGCTATGGATTTTATAATAGGTCTCCTACGTACTGTTTGAAAAAATGAGTCCATATGGGTAGTTGTGTATTGTCTTGAAATTTCATGTCCCTTAATCACTAACCATGAATCACAGAAAATGTGAAAATTATAAAAAACCTGTAAAATAGTAGTGGTAAAATGGAATGGCGTACTAGTTTCGATAATATCAGATCAGGTTCCATTGTTTACATTTGGTTTTTGGAAATCCTTAGAGTAGCCTATTGGGAAAGTTGAAAATGATCATGGTGTATCGTCCTCAAATGAATGTATAACTTGGATGAATTATTAAAATGATGTACTACATGATAATGAATAGTGTAATTGGATTTGGTAGGTCAAGGAGAAAAAAATACCAGTATTTGAATTCTCATACAAAAAGATTTATCATGTATCAAAAAATTTGGCTCCTGTTTAATAATTCTATGGGTGTCATTTTATTTCTCTACATTGATGGGTGGAGACATGTGAGATTTTACTATATGAAAAATCCCTTGTGAATGATATGATGGAGAATATTCAATTCATTAGAAAAAGTCTAGAGATGGCACATAGTAATAAAAATTTATATGCGGGTCATTATTGATGGCTATTTTTATTTTAGTTGAGAGATCATGAAATTATTTGGACTATATCCAAGGATATGTTATCATATATTTAGTATTAAGTGGAAATTAACTCCTTAATACACTATACCTTGTTAAATACTTTGTCAAGTTTGTGAGGTGGAATACTTATATTATTTTCTATCAGGGATCAGTTAAGAGGATAATGCATTTCATGTATCTCAATAATAAAATTTTCATCCTAATTTAAAACTTTTGATTTTATGGGAATATATTGATGTAGATACATATTCTACAAAATATCACGTTCTCTTACCAATTATAAATAAAAAAATATTTTATTTCATTGGAAAACCATTAGAATAGTGGAGGGTTTTTGGGAAACATGTCAAGATTCATGACAAAACAAGGGACAATGAAAAGTAAATTACAGACTAGTGGTCCGAAATCATCCCTGAAAAATATGGGTTTATACATTCCAGAGACAAAATTTCCAATATTGGTAAGAATTTAGAACCCCTAGTTTCAAGTAAATGACCATATATAGATTCATATAATTATGTGATTTTGATTATTTTTTGGGAATCTATGAAGAGTTATTTATTGTTTTATAGTATTTCATTAAGGTTCATTTTTTAGAATGGTTAGTAAAATCTATTCAAAAACCACTTTGTAAACTATGAAACTAAATAAATTTGAATTGGATAGGCACAAGGCTAATTGATCAATTTTTTCAAACCACATGGATTCCTAGGAGACACCAAGTAATAATTAATAGATGGGAATCACCTAGTTCATTCATAGATTTTCTGATTAGGAATGCCAACTATGAGATGAGTGTTTGGAGTTAGTAGCTGAGTAATTATTATAGAACAATTTTCCTAACAGTTATCTCAAACCATGAACTTTATAAAATTATAATATAATTTTTTTAGTGTTATATGATTTACCTACTTAAATAATCTTTGTCAAATATAAATTCTAAAAGATGAATTAGTTATCCTCTCATGGTTGGGGAGACCATTAACTCTAATACAGGGGATATTCTTAGGAGAATAAATGTGTGTTTCTGGCGTAGATTATTCAAAAAGTTCATTTTTACATTATTTTCCTTATATATAATCATCATCCCTCTATTGAAATCATTGTTCTAGTCCATTTCGGATAGAAATATGCTGTGTGACGTCAATAATGATGATATAGGATTGTTTTTTAAGAAGGGGAAGTAATGTTTGGGATTTTTACATGTTTCAATATGAGTTTTTTTATGTTTTTGTATCATTAATTGATTTCACCTTAGTGATTGTTTTATGTTAAATCTATCCAGAATCCTCTTGATTATAAAATAAATCAATTATTTCAAATTTTATAGAATTTATTGATTTTTTTGTTAAAATCAATAGATGATTTGATATAAATTATAAATTGAATTATGGTTTTGAATGTCATAGGTTTTGGATTGCATTTTAAAGAACATCATTAATTATTATTCTAATATAGAGATCTTGAAATTATGGTTGGATTGATGAATGTAATGTATTTAATAAAATTAATTGACAGGGAATAAATAATTTTATTGAAATTAGTTTACATGATTTGGGTATAATGATTGAGCATGACTTGAATGGTATAGATAATGTACAAAAAGTACCACAATCAAAGTGACGATATATGGATGTGGAGATCCACAATCAGTGGTAGCATCAAGAATGACTTTCTGTGGGATCTGTTTTTGTGTGGACATGGAAATTTAAATTACAAATCATAAATAATGTAACAGGTTAAATTTATAATTGAAATATCCATTGTAAAATTATTTTAAATGATTATTTAATTTCATCAAACTTATATATTTTTTATGCATGATGTGAAGTTTTTTAAATTACATTGAATTGTCCCATATAAATGTATTAACATGTTTTACCCTAGTGGCGTGAGTTGTTAAGTCATTAGGTAAATCTTACTAGATTTTATTCTGACCCTTTATTTTGAAATATGGTTCCATTTCAGATGTAATATTCCTAGAAATAGTTAAAGGAAATCTGTTACAGTTATTTATTACTTCTTCATGATATATTTTGTCAGACATATGGAATTGGATTTTGGTGTAGTTTGGGAGTTATGAATTGATGTATTTGGTGTCTTGGGGTTTTCATTGTCTTTGTCCAATTTTCTTTGTGTCCCTAAGAATTCTATTTGTACAAGAATTTGTTGTTTTATTTTGGTTTTTTATTTATTTTTATTTTTTGTATGCATGTATCATACATTGGAACTTTAGGTTATTAACTTGGGGTTTTTATCATTTAAGGTAATATCATCCCCTATATGCTTATGAATCCCTTATAATTTATTTTAGCCTTTGGTGTCTTAACGATGTCACATAAGGCCATTATGACCTCAAAATATTGCAATTCAAGTAGGTGATCTCTGAGATGTTTTTCTTATATCAATTCCATAGGTTTTTATTACCATTTCATTATTAAATTCATCTTTTGGTAGCTAATTGCTTTATTGTTCATGAATGTTTTGTTTTGGTTTTTATAGTCGTTAGACATAGATGGTGGATCTTCCATATAAAAAAATATGAATCATTATATTTTATAATATATATAAATATATATTTAATACATTGATATTTGGTGATGATGAAAATTTAATAACATCACTTCATGGATAAAGTTATTTTTATGTACTCATGTGTGATATATCCAATTTTTTATGTATAGAATGGAATATTGATAAATTATAAATCACTATTTATACTCTTATAATAATTCCTTATATAAACTATATTTTCATTCAATATATGAATGTTATGGTCCATGCGATTCATATATTATACACAAATCACAATGCTTCATTGATGTAGTTGTACACACTATGTCCATGAAAAATTATAATATACTAATATATCAGAATTTAACAATAAAAATCCGATATTATAACTAAAGAAGGATAATTATTTTATAAATAACATATATTTTCATTAAATAAATCATTATAAATACCAAAGATATATTGGTTAGTTGATGGAATTGTATTGTTACATGGTGGCGGTAGTCCACTCGTATGCATGAACAACAATTTAAACTCTAATTTAATGGTTGAGAAGTTGAATTTTTTTTTCTATATTCATAGTAACATATTATTATATTTATGATTATATATTAATAATTTTTAGATTGATAACAATTGAAAATATGATGTAGTAGAAGAAATAATATTTAAATAGATTAGGTAAGATATATAAAACCTATTCAGGGTACAACCCTAGGATTCTTCCATAACAATTGAAGGATATGACATATAAGAAGATGAAAATATTGAAGATTAAGAAATGGAATAGAGGATGGTTTTAAAATAGGAATTTTCTATTCTAAATGTCTCAATTTTTTCATAATGGTGATAATGGTTATCCCTTTTATAAGTGATACATAGTACATAAAGGAAATTTCACAATGTAAGAACCCGGATCTTCGTTTCAGGTATGTTTTTCATTTTTCTGGACTTTTTGAGGAAAATTGAGTATCTTGAAATTTTTGAAGCACACTCTGTGTACTCCTTTCCCGCTTGAAGTCGTGTGCTGGTCGTGTCCAGGCCACACACACGGTGTGTAGGGGTGACTTGGAGGCTGATTTTGGCAGAGTACGGAAAGACCTAGTACATGCTATGTACTCTAAAAGTACAAATCTTGTACTCTAAAAGTACACAACATGTATTTTTTTCCACTAAACACACCGGGGTCGCGGCCGATCGCCATTAACATCTTCTTCTAGGTCTTGTTCAACCGAGAGACGTCGTACGACCACGAAGCATCTCCAGATTATCGAGCCTCCATCTTTTGGCCTATTCAACCACCTTTGATTGCATTGGAACCGCAGCGGTGAGTTCTTCCTTATTCTTGAGTTTCATTCCTTGTTTCCCCCTCGTTTCCAAGTTATCGTGGTTTGATTGTTTTGGATGTTTTCTCAGATCTGCGAAGTTCAAGGGTGAATCGGTCATCTTGGTTCAAGTATATAGATCTCCTAGGATTGAGGTAGGTGGTTTGTGCCTTACCGTTCAATGTCTTTGAGTTTTATGCACCAATTTCATCAATATCCATGAACGGGGTATTGCATGTTTATCCATTTTCCCTTGTTGTTTTCCTTCCTTTCTTGTATGCTTGTGTAGAGTTAAATTAATCATGATACAGGATAATTTTTCATGCTTGGATTTTTTTCCCATGCTTTTCTCGGTTTACGACCTTTGGGGTCTCGTTTGCCTTTTGTTGATACACATTTTTCCATGCCTTGTGATTATAGGTTGGAGTGAAATTCATAACATGTTTGTTGACCTATAGACTGTTTAGACAAGTAGCTCTATAGGTGTACTTTGGTTAGCCATGTATCTTTATAGGTGTACTTTGGCCTTACAGAAATATTATCCACTAACTGGCACGTGACTGAGAGAACCTGGTGCTATAGACTATAAGGGATAGACCGAGTGAGCTTCCCTGAGAGTCTTAGATATTACAGACTATAGGAGGGTAGACCGGGAGATATTCCTAAGAGAGTCTTGGACATTATAGAATATAAGGTGTGGACAGAGTGATCTTCTAGAGAGTATTGGATATTATAGACTACAAGAGGGTAGACCGGTTGAGCTTCCTCACAGAGTCTTACTTCGATTGAATTTTATTAAGATCCTTCCCAGGCTAGAGGAGGAATTGACTGAGTGAGCTTTCTCAGAGAGTCTGTGGTATACCTGAGGCTATAGGAGGAATTGAGTGAGGTATATTTCTTAGAGAGTCTCTAAACCATGGGGCTAAGAGGGTTAGACCGCATGATCGTCCTCAGAGAGTCCCTAAATTCCCTAGACTATAAGGGGAATTGACTTAGTGAGATTCCACAGAGAGTCTCATAATTTAGTATGACCAACCTGAGGGGTTAGGTTTAGTGCACTACCCAGAGGGTTGTGGTACTTCTTGTATAAGACCAGTGGGGATGGCTGTGAGTACTTCTCATATGGTTTCTTGCTTGTTACCTGTTTTTCTCACTACTGTTGTTGTTGTTGCTGATTGTTGTTTTGTATCATCCTTTTTAATGCATGGTGCCTTGCTGTTGTTGTTTACTGCTTACTGTACTTTTACCTACCATATAGTCACTGACTATTAGGCACATATCTTCGTGTGGTTTTCTAATGGGATTTTATCTCACACCCTGTTTGGACCATGATTTTGTGCCCAAGAAGACTATGTTGTTGCAGGTATAGACAAGGGAAAGCACCCATCGACTTCTGGTTCTTGATTTCTTGAAGTAGGAGAGCATGGGACCCAGATTTGGCTTGCGATGTTGAGGAGCTGTTTACTTTTCTTTTGTACTTGTTTGGTACTATGGTGTTTTCAACATTGTGACTTGTTTGGATTCTTTCCTAGAGTTTTATCTTGCATCATTCTATATATACATATTTCCTCCAGTTTTTTGATTTGGTCTTATGCTGTTTATTATTTTTGGTAATTTACTACTTCCGCTATTACATGTTTATCTATTTCCATTGTGTGCTCTACCAATGAGGGAATAGTTTCTCCACTATCACACCCAAATCCCTCACTTCTAATTGGAAGCCTCTGGAATTTGGGGAAATGCACTTGAGGCCATGTGGCCAACCGGGTACGGGGCGCCTCTAGGTGGCTTCTAGAACCAAGATGTTACAATATGGTATCAGAGGAGTTATTTTCTCTTGAATTACTGTTTGGATACTTTGTCCAGGGATAGTAAATATTCGGTACTTTGTATTAAGCTGTTCTTGGTAGTAGCTAACCCATGTACATGGAAAAGCCATACTAC
Organism: Viscum album; assembly: GCA_963277665.1. Classification (NCBI taxonomy): domain Eukaryota; kingdom Viridiplantae; phylum Streptophyta; class Magnoliopsida; order Santalales; family Viscaceae; genus Viscum; species Viscum album. The sequence continues at coordinate 294,237,233 of OY728137.1, read as the reverse complement.
CTCGTTTATTGCAGTTTTCTGGTTTTGAGATTTTACGGTTGGAATGATTTCACCCAGAGTGATTCACATGCTTTGTGCTGTTATTGTTTTGATATTACGGTTCTATTTCTGACGCAACCCGATGACATGAGGGTATTCCATCTCATGAATCATATAGGCACTTGTTATAAGTCACATGCCATGCATTCCTTCCATGCCATCTAGGGTGCATTAGTGATTTCGTATTGTTGTGATAGACTCTGTGTAGATTATGTATACTGTTGTGATAGATGCTTTATAGATTTCCTATTGTTGTGATAGAGAAATTTATTGTGTTGTTCTTTGCTTAAATTAACGCCAAATTTGATTCTTGAGGTGTTATGGGCCCTATTGAATCGGAAGTTGGTGGATCATAATCTTGTTTTCTCTTTTACACGACTGTAGGAGATGCCAAGCATTGATTCGCGGGGAGTATGGGTGCTCACGGATCGGAACATGGCACCTCTTTGCCATTTTTTAGTGTTTTTGGGCTTCTGTGCAGTTTTTGAGCTACTGCCCAGAAAAAATACAGAATACACGGCGTGTACTTTCTGGATACATGCCGTGTAGTTTTTAGGCCATGTCACTTACCGTGTGAGCAGAGAACTAATGTAGTGAAAATAACTTCAGAACACGCCGTGTACGGTAGCTGGACACCGTGTAGTTTAGAGCCATGTACCCGGCCGTGTCACAAAAAACACGGGCCAAGGAAGCTCGAGTAGAACACTCAATGTGGTTAAAGAAAACTCCATGTAGTTTTGTCCCAGGTACCTGGCCGTGTCACGAATAACACGGTTCGGGGTTATCTTCTCTTATACACGTCGTGTTCGTTCGGAACATGCTGTGTAAGGGTATCCATGTAGACGACCGTGTAACTAACAACACGGGCCGCCGAGACCATGTCTAGTACACAACGTGTCCCTAGGGAACACGCCCTGTAGTATGGGGTTAGTTGGACCACATGGGTTAGCTGTGTAAGGAGACTCAGGCAGGGGTTTAGAGTTCAAGTGCACACTATGTGTAGGAATAACACGCCATGTAGTTTGGGGTGTTACATGAGAAGTAGTGGAAGAACTACATGCCCATGTTATTGGATAAAGAAGACATGTAGTGTAGTTTTTGTACATACCGTGTAGTCATGTTTTGTAAAAATTGATAGTTTCTTTCCCTTGTTCCCGTTTTTTACTCCTGTGTTTTCAGTTGTTGTTAATCCTGATCTATGGTGTGCTTTTGATCTTTCAGAGATATGCCTCTGAGATGTCATTCGGCAGTGCATAAGTTACCAGATGATGATCAGACACCAGATATGGCCGATCCGGGACCTCCTATTGAACCTTATGTTGTGCCAGCCTTGGAACCAATAGTTATTCCCATTGCAGGTGCCGATACGCAGTTCTGGGAGAACTTCCTGAGGATGTTGCAGAATTTTCAGGGAGCGTCGCCTCCTGCCCCATCGATGGCTGAGTTGACGAGGGTTTTCAGCAGCAGCATCCTCCTAATTTCTCATGGGATGGAGGACCCCAGGCTACAGAGTCATGGTTCGATGCCACCCTGACTATTATCGAACATCTGGAGATACCCCAGAGAAGAGGGTAAAGTTGGATACCTATATGCTCGGAGACACCGCCAAGAGGTGGTGAGAGGTGATCTCATAGTCAGGACACCAGCAAGGTATGTAGGGGGGTGATTTTCGAAGTTCTTTCTATGACTACTTCTATCCGGAGACCCTGAGGACCGATCGAGCCCAAGAGATTATGAGTCTACAACATGGTACTCCTTCTGTTATGGAGTACCCGTCTCGCTTTACTGAGCTGCATCATTTCACACAGATCCCAGCAGGTGATGAGTTGTTTATTTCTAGGAAGTTTGAGGATGGTCTTAGTTAAGAGATCCATTCCTAGGTGAATATCTTCTAGTTGACATTGATATCCTCAATCGTTAACCAGACACTGATTACTAAGGGCAATCTGAGGTATTCTGGAGCAGTGATCTGGGGCTGTTCGATATCCAGAGTAGGTGGTCCTCTTACGGACATCAGGAAGTGTCACAGAGAGTCTTCTCGAGGAGATTGGGGTTCACGGAATGCGCCTTCTGGCAGCGAGGTTCTATGCTACCAATGTGGTAGGAGTGGGCATACTAGGCCTCAATGCCAGAGAGATCCGATGGAGTGGCAATCTTTCGGCAAGATGGGCCATCTTCAGTGCTTCTATCACATCTTCTCGCCTTCAGCTGGTGGTAGGAGTTCATCTATGACCCAGCGTTCTGGAGATGCTTCATCGGTTTCCCACTAGTATGGGAACTAGAGTTTTCGGCCGTTCAGGCCGAGGTGGAGGTCGCGGCCGTGGCCGTCAGTCACCTGGTCATCAGCGACATCAGAGTGGATCAGCTCAGAGCGGTCATCCAGGGGCGCAGGTCCATGGTCCAGACCAATCTATCACCGTGGAGAAGACCTATCTGGAGCAGGATCCCATACATTCTATAGTTCAAGGTACGCTCTTTGTAGCCCCAGTTTTATCTTTAGTTCTTTTCGATACTAGTGCTTCCCATAGATTTATCTATTTTGCGGTTGTCGAAAGCCTTGGGCTCTGCATATTTTCATCTACGGACTTTTGACTCTTGACATGCCATTGGGAACTAGGACATCTAACATACATTAGTGCAGAGAGTGCCCTCTTGAGGTTGTGGGGGTGTCATTTCTTATGGGACCTCAATTTCCTAGAGATGACGGGATATGACGTCATTCTTGGTATGGACTGGTTGGTTTCCTTCCAAGCAGTCATCTATTTCTATCGTCATAGGGTGAGCTTCGTAATACCAGAGGGTTGATCTTTCCTTCATAGAGGCGAGTGGGAAGTCTAGGCGGGAAGAGGTGGGCCAGAGAATTATGGGCTAGGAGGGGTTACAACCCAGATTGGCAGTCTGTATCTGGATGACTAGGGGACTTCACAGTTAGACTTTCCCCCAGTGGTGGATCATTTCAGGGATAATTTTCCAGAGGACTTTTTATGTTTGCCTCTAGAGCGTGAGGTGGACTTCTCGATTGATCTCATGCCAGGAGAGGCACCAGTGTCCATTCCTCCTTATTGGATGTCTACACCTAAATTATATGAGCTCAAGAAGCATTTGGAGGAGTTACAGGAAAAGGGTTTCATCCATCCCAGTACTTCTCCTTGGGGTTCTCTTGTCCTATTTGCGAAGAAGGAATATGGCACCCTTTGGCTTTGTGTGGATTATTGGAAGTTGAACTAGTTGATAGTCAAGAACAAATATCCCTTTCCAAGGATTGATGACCTCTTTGATCAGCTTCGAGGAGCTTGGGTGTTCTCAAAGTTCGAATTGAGGTCCGGTTATCATCAGTTGCGCGTTAGACTATCTGATATACCTGTTACAACCTTCAGGATCAGATACGGTCTATACGAGTATACGGTCATGTCGTTCGGTCTCAAGAATCCACCTGCGGTTTTCATGGCACTGATAAACCGAGTGTTCCATATATACTTAGACTCCTTCATCATGGTCTTCTTCGACGATATCTTGGTCTACTCTTTTACTCGACACGACCACGCTACCCATCTTGATATCATTGTGAGTACAATGAGAGAGCATCAGCTTTATGCTAAACTCTCGAAGTGCCACTTTTGGATGGATCAGATTCTCTTCTTGGATCATGTCATCTTAGAGTCTAGAGTATCTGTGGACCCAGAGAATGTCAGAGCTGTAGTTTCCTGGGAGAAACCAAATAACATCTTCTAGGTATGAAGTTTCCTAGGGATGGCTCGATACTACAAATTCTTCATTTAAGAATTTTCGTGTCTAGAAGCACAGTTGACAGGTCTGACCAATAAAGGGGAGAAGTTTTTATGGTCAGATTCTTGTGAGTCATCCTTTCATGAGATGAAGGGGAGGTTGATATCAGCACCGATACTAGTATTGCTGGATCCGAGAAAGATCTATACTTTTCATTGTGATGCTTCAGGTATCGGGCAAGGAGCTGTTCTTATGCAGGGATATTGAGTCGTTACGTATGGATCTCGGCAGTTGAGGCTACGCGAGAGGAATTACCCTACACACGATCAGGAGCTGGCAGTTTTTATTCATGCTTTACGCTGTTGGAGACACTACCTTCTGTGAGAGAACTTTGTGGTTTTCACCGAACAAAAGAGTCTCAATTATATCTTCACTTTGCGTGATCTGAATCTGAGATAACGTAGGTGGTTCGAGTATCTTTAGTCCTTTGACTTCATGCTTGCCTATACGCTAGGAAAGGGAAAAGCCGTGGCAGATGCATTGAGCAGAAAACTTAGATTCATGAAGTTCAGGAGGCCACTAGTGAGTTGAAGCTTATGGGTTTGTTCTCTGAGATGCACTTGGAATTGCACGACAGGCAGGGATAGACTTTCCTTTCATCTGTGGTAGTTACCTTTACGCTTCTTGATCGGGTGCGGATGAGGCAGATATCAGATTCCGAAGTCTTAGTTCTGTGGGAGAGTGTGTCAGGAGGGGACCCTCTTCCTGGAAGGACAGTGAGCGAGGATTAGATCTTGCGTTTCCAGGGACGCGTATGGGTGCCAACAGACACACGCGAGGAGGTGATGTAGGTTTTTCATTACTCAGTTTGGGCAGTTCATCCTGGAATCACCAATATGTATCGTGACCTAAACCGCCAGTACTGGGGGCCAGGTATGAAGAAATATGTTGCTGCTTTAGTCATGAGATGTTATACTTGTCAGCAAGTGAAAGCAGAGCATCAGCGACCGGTAGGGATTTTAAAGAATTTACTCATTCCCAAGTGTAAGTGGAACAACATCATGATGGACTTTGTGACTGGGTTACCGAGGTCACCTCGGGGAAGTGATGTTGTTTGTGTTGTCATTGACAGGCTTACGAAGGTTGCACACTTCCTACCGATCAAGGAGACCTTCAGTGTTGATGCTCTGGGACGACTGTACATCTGAGAGATTGTACGTCTACATGGAGTTCCACACTCCATTGTTTTAGACAGGGATGCACACTTTACCTCTTGATTATTGTAGGGACTTCAAAAGGCTTTGGGTACACATATACTTTTGAGTACAGCATACCATCCCCAGACTAATGGCCAGTCCGAGTGCCCGATCCAGGTGCTTGAGGATATCCTCTGAGATTTCATTCTAGACTTTGGAAGTTCATGGGAGATGCATATACCTCTTGTGGAGTTAGATTACAACAAAAGTTTTCAGGAGACCATTCAGATGGAACCTTACGAGGCTTTGTATGGTTGGCCATGCCGATCACCCTTATGCTGGCTAGAGGTAGGAGAGGCAGCTTTGTAGGGACCTCGTCTTGTTTAGGAGACCTCTGAGCAGATAGAGTTGATTCGGAAGAGGATGGCTACAACACAATCTTGACAGAAGCCTTATGCTGATCAGCAGAGACAACCTTTGGAGTTCGAGGTCAGAGATTAGGTTTTTCTGCTTGTCACACCGAGGTTGGGGTGAAATGACCCAAAATTTTGAATAAATTATGTTTCCTAATTTTATGTGTTATTTTATTTTATACTCATAAAAAAGGTTTCATTTGATAACATGAGTATAATTAAAATTAGACCATTGGGTTTTGACTGTTATATGACCATTGGTCAATATGACCACTGTAAACTAAACGTTTCGATTATTGTCTCTAAATACAAGTAATCTTGGTTAATTATTATAGAAATAAGATTCAATGGCCTCACCCAGTAGTCTTGGACTGATCGAAACCCATCTAACAGAACTTGGGAAGGAGGTTGCACCACTGGGCTTTTCTCTGGACCAAACCTAAGCTGATCTTCATCGTGTGAATCTAGAACGGAATCGCCTTTACGAGAAGTTCAAACTGATAGAAATTACTACTCGTGCGATGTTGGCCAAGCCTCCCTCAGATTCTCTCACCTTAGCACACCTTACACTTAGGTCCTATGCTGGTGTGATAAGGGGCTATGTAAGGAGACCGTAACTGCCTTGTGTAACCCATTGTTTTAAATAAAAATTTTGATTTCATCTTATAATGAAGATTATGAATTTTCAAATGTCCGGATAAATATAGTATTCATATTTTTTTATGAATTTTAGAAAAATGTTATTTTAAAAATGTTTATGTAAACATTAAATAATTAAAAGTGTGAAACAATTTTCAAAAAATGGTCTTCTACAATTATGTTCAGTAAAAAATTTAGAGTCTAATAAGATCAACCTGATTTTTGAGGAATAGTAAATTATGAATAGTGATTTAATGCTTAGGATTAGTAATGTGACAAAATGGATTAGTGATCTCACTTAATGAAAGTATTAATATGATCTAGCCACCATGATTACGTAATGTGATTCAATTAAATGGTTAACTAACGGTTTCATAATTTATTATTCAAGAATTAGTTTTTTCAGGTGAATAGTGTTTTTTAATTAAAAATTAAATTAAAAATATTAAGTAAATTATTTTTATAAAATGGATTTCATTTTTGAACTCAGAGCATAGATATTATGTTAAGGTAATTTTTGGGGATTTTTCTGAAAAAAATGAATTTTCGGTGAATCGTTTATTTATTTAGAAAAATAAATTAAAAATATTTAGAAAATTATTTTTATAAAATGGAGATCATTTTTGAAATTAGAGCATTGATATTTGGTTAAGGTGAAATTTTGGGATTTTTCTGAGAAAGTTGAATTTTCCGTGAATAGTAAAAATACAGTTTTAGGGTTTCGGTATGTTTAATGACATCATAACTGTGTCATGATGATGTCATGAGATAATATATGGTTTGGCCGACCAAAGGTGATGAATTATTGTATGGGGGCCCCATGTGGCCTAACTCCATGGGAAATACCATGGGAGAGCACATGGTTTTGAGAAAACCACTTTTGATGTGTCCCTTGGCCATTAATGCCTTGTCCCCCCACTTTCCCTATAAATACCAAGCCATCCTCTCATCCATTTCGACTAACCACTCTCCCCCAACGAATTTCTGGTCTCATTACCTCCCAAGGAGTCCTCCCAAGGTTCCCTCAAGCCCTCAAGGTCCCAACCTTTGAGTTTTAAGAGTTACGTTTTAAGGTTAGGGATCCGACCTCTCTCTTTCTTTTCAAGAAATCTTTTTGTGTAATTTCATTTATGGTCCATCTTCTTATGTTAAAGGATGTTATTTTATACTCCTCTTACTGCTATTTTTATTTTCATATAATTATATATCCCCTCTTACTCTCATTATTTCGTTTTATGATGTTTTAAGTGGCGTCGTTAAGCTGCCGAAATTTTTGTAACGAATTCTTTCTCCCTTCTCATTTTTCAAGATCTATTTTCATGTAAAGTATTTCATATTCATTTATATTAGGTTGGGGTATGATATATAAATTAATCATACTGATATTTTATTATCCTATGATGAGAGACCCCATTTGATCTCTTCAATTCAGTATTTTGATGTTTTAATTGGTGCCGTTAGGCTGCCGAATTTTTAAGTGGTTCTTTCACCTTTTTCCTTTTCAAAGTTCTAATTCCATGTGATGTCTTGCAAGTTACTTTTTATTATGTTGGTGTATGATCTGTAAATCTATCATACTGATCTTTTATGTTCATATTATGAGAGACCCTATTTGATCTCGTCAATTCATTTTTGTTTAAGTTTAAGTGTCGTCGTTAGGATGCCATATTTTTAAGGGATTCTTTCACCCTTCTCGTTTTCATGATCTATTTACATGTCAAGTCTTTCATGTTCCTTTTTATCATGTTTGGGTATGATCTCTAAATCTATCATACTGATCTTTTATGTTCATATTTTGAGAGACCCTATTTGATCTCATCAATTCATTTTTGTTGAAAGATTAAGTGGCGCCGTTAGGCTGCTGAATTTATAAGGGGTTGTTTCACCCTTCTCATTTTCAAGATCTACTTTCATGTCAAGTATTGAATGTTACTTTTTATTATTTTGGGCTATGATATCTAAATCTATCATACTGATATATTATGTTCACATTATTAGAGACCCTATTTAATCTCATTAATTCATTTTTTGAAGTTTAAGTGACGTCGTTAGGCTACCGAATTTTCATAAGAGAAATCTTAGTTTTTTCTTCCTTTCATGTTCTTCATTTCATATAGTACATCTTTAAAATTTCATTACCATGTTAATATATCCTTAATATTATCTTCCTCTACTGTTTTATGGATCATTTATGAGTGGGTGACCCATGTCCCCTCTCTTTTCAATGTTCTCTAAAACCTCGAAACATAGCTGTTATGCTGCAGAATTTTCGTCTCAAAATGCCTCTCTCTTTTCTCAAAATTATTTTATGTTATAAAGTGAATACTCAAAGATATTATTTCTACAGGGGTATTCACATATATATCAAAATTTTCTATTTTAAATTCTTGTATTTACATACATGATACCCACTCTCCCCTTCAGTGGGTTTTAAAGTGACGTAAAGATCATGTCTTTAAAGCAGTTTTTAAAATGTTATGATTATGAAATGAAACCCATTTATTTTATGCTATATGGGTTATTTAGGAAATTATTTATGATGATATATGTGGCTAACATGATAATAAAGGAAAATTTAAGGGTGCGCCCTGATAGCGCTCCAATGCATTGGGTAATGATGTAACCACTAGAGATTACAATTTTCACAATATCTTGGCGAATAACCATGGTAATTTTCAAATGACACCTTGGGGATGGGCCTTGGTGATATGTTCATTATTTTCTATGTTAAATGTTTTATCCACATCATGAAGTTATGAAAAATGTTGTTTTTATTATGATATATCTCATGATTTCTTTCTCATGACTTAATGTTCTTTTCATGACATTGTTGATGTATCCCAAGTTCACATGTTAAATGTTTCCCCTTGTTTCCCTTACTGGGCCTTCTGCTCACCCTTTCTTTTGATGTATGTCCCAAGGTTTGGGATGCAGTAATGAACCTAGGATGAACATTAGGAGAAGCCTTTCAAGTGTTTAACAGGAATGTTTTATGTTTTCATGTTTTAAGTTCCTGGTTTCCAAGACACTAAACCTTAAAGATCCTCAGTTTTGTAAAATGTAATGAAAGATTATGTGATAAAAAGGCGGGATTCTATAGTTGGTTTCAAAGTATGGTTTAGTTATTTGTGGAAATTAGGATATGAAAACTTTAGGAAGAAACCTATAGAAAAGATTAAATATAGGAAATCTTCCTGGTATTTTGGTGAGTATTGAGTAAGGGGTTGCCAAGCAAATACATCCCTGTCTGGATACGAGCAGGTAGAGGTGGCTCTAGCACAGATGTACATAGGGGTAAAACCCGAAAACACCGCTTTGAGCTAGACTCGAATAGAAACTGGTACACGACAACGGGCCTTGCTGCACTCTTGGTTACGACACTCCCGGGGGATATGCTTTGGTAAATTCATAAGCTTAGTATGAACCATTGTTAAAGGAACAAAGATAAAATAAAATAAAGATTCACATAAGAATATATGATCATGGATAACCTAGATGAGAACCTAGGGGATAACATGTTAGGGTATACGTTTCTTCTACATGTTATCCATATATGGTTTAAGTTCCTTTTCATGATTATTGGGTAAGTATTCAAGCCCGTAATTGTACTTTCTTTTCGTAGTTAATGGCGGGAAATGGACGAACATGTCCCAACAACCAATGTGATAGGAAGTGTGACGATTTCCATATTAATATGGCAGAGATGATTAGGGGATTAAAAGATGATTATTATTTTGGAAGACGTTCACTATTTTGGGGACCCTATATGAGCGAGGTAAATGAATTACTACGATATTTTTATTTAGAAGTAAGGTTGACTTATATCTTGAAGAATCGATGAATTTAAGGTGGACTTATAGTAATTTAGGTTACTTATGGGAATGATTAACCTATATTGGCTAAAATATGTTTAAGTTATCTACTTTTGTTATAAGATGTTAGGAGTGGTTGATTTAGTTTCGAGATGAACAATGATGTTTATTTTGGAAGACTATGTTATCAAATTCCTCTTGTATTTGGGTTTCAATCTTAGTTCGGTTTATTCTGTGGAATTATAAGGACCGTTATTTATGGAATGGTCTATGATGAACTTTTGGTAGTACCATGGAACTTTGAATATTTAAAAGTAGTTTCCATTCCTATAGGATTCATTCTTTTTGAAGAGTTGTTTTACAATACCCTTTTTGTTTTTGGGATAATGTTTAAAGATAGATGAAATAGATAGTTAATATTTTATGGATTATGTGATTCTCTAGAAGATTATTCTTGTGTTTTGATGAGACCAAGTAGTTTTGAATGCTCATCGTTTGGAGAAAAGATTAGTTTTGGTAGAAACTTATTAAAGGATGAAACTCTACATGAAGGTAGGTATATTTTCTTATGTTTTTGTTCTATGTTGTAAATGAATTCCTCAAAATTATGAAAAGGAACGTAAAACAAAAACGTTGTTAGTTTACCTTTCCTACTAGGTAATCAATTACCGTTTACACACATCTTAAGTTTGGGATTTTCTTATAGTTAACATTCCCCTAATCATGTTTTCTATCACTCTCCCTCAGAACTTGACCCTTTGTTTTCTCCTCCACGTCTATGTTTTTATACATGGAATACTAGTGTGGGTTAACTCGGGTGACCTTTTTTACTTCCCTTTCATTCTTTTAAAGTAATATTTTTTCTGAATCCTTTCCTGATGTAGGAATTTCAATGAAATTTCAAAACCCAATTTTAAAAATTGTGAGGACTCAATTTCTTAAGGGGGAAGATTGTAATGACCTGAAATTTTTAATAAATCTCATTTCCTAATTTTATGTGTTATTTTATTTTATACTCAAAAAAATGTTTCATTTGATAACATGAGTATAATTAAAATGAGACCATTGGGTTTTGACTGTTATATGACCATTGGTCAATATGACCGCTGTAAACAAAACATTTCGATTATTGTCTATAAATACAATTAATCTTGGTTAATTATTATAGAAAGAAGATTTGATGGCCTCACCCAGTAGTCTTTGACCGATCGAAGCCCATCTAACAGAACTTGGGAAGGAGGTAGCCCCACTGGGCTTTGCTCTGGACGAAACCTAAGCTGAACTTCATCGTGTCAATCTAGAACAGAATCTCCATTGCGAGAAGTTCAAAATGACAGAAATTACTACTCGTGCGATGTTGGCCAAGCCTCCGTCATATTCTCTCACCTTAGCACACCTTATACTTAGGTCCTATGTTGGTGTGATAAGGGGCTATTTAAGGAGACCGTAACTGCCTTGTGTAACCCATTGTTTTAAATAAAAAGTTTGATTTCTTCTTATAATGAAGTTTATGAATTTTCAAATGTCCGGATAAATATAGTATGCATATTTTTAATGAATTTTAGAAAAAGAATATTTTAAAAATGTTTATGTAAATCTTAAATAATTAAAAATGTGTAACGATTTTCAAAAAATGGTCTTCTACAATTATGTTTAGTAATAAATTTAGAGTCTAATAAGATCAACATGATTTTTGATGAATAGTAAATTATGAATAGTGATTTTATGCTTAGGATTAGTAATGTGACCAAACGGATTAGTGATCTCACTTAATGAAAGTATTAATACGATCTAGGCACCTTGATTAAGTAATGTGATTCAATAAAATGGTTAAATAACGGTTTCATAAATTATTATTCAAGTATAAGTTTATTCAGGTGAATAGTGTTTTTAATTAAAAATTAAATTAAAATTATTTATAAAATTATTTTTATAAAATGGATTTTATTTTTGAACTCAGAGCATCGATAATATGTTAAGTAAATTTTTGGGGATTTTTCTGAAAAAAATGAATTTTCAGTGAACAGTGTATTTATTTAAAAAAATAAATTAAAAATATTTAGAAAATTATTTTTATAAAATGGAGTTTATTTTTGAAATTAGAGCATTGATATTTGGTTAAGGTTAAATTTTGGGATTTTTCTGAGAAAGTTGAATTTCCGTGAATAGTAAAAATACAGTTTTAGGGTTTCGTTATGTTTAATGACATCATAACTCTTTCATGATGATGTCATGAGATATTTTATGGGTTAGCCGACCAAAAGTGATGAATTATTTTATGGGGGGCCCCATGTGGCCTAAATCCATTGGAAATACCATGGGAGAGGACATGGTTTTGAGAAAACCACTTTTGAGGTGTCCCTTGGCCATTAATGCCTTGTCCCCTCACATTCCCTATAAATACCAAGCCATCCTCTCATCCATTTCGACTCCCCACTTCCCCCCAACGAATTTATGGTCTCATAACCTCCCAAGGAGTCCTCCCAAGGTTCCCCCAAGCCCTCAAGGTCCCAACCATTGAGTTTTAAGTGTTACGTTTTAAGGTAAGGGATCCAACCTCTCTCTTTCTTTTCAAGAAATCTCTTTTATGTAATTTCTTTTATGATGCATGTTCTTATGTTAAAGGATGTTATTTTATACTCCTATTACTTCCATTTTAATTTTCATATAATTAGGGATCCCCTCTTACTCTCATTATTTCGTTTTATGATGTTTTAAGTGGCACCGTTAGGCTTCCGAAATTTTTGTAACATATTCTTTCTCCATTCTCATTTTTCAAGATCTATTTTCATGTAATGTATTTCAAGTTCCTTTTTATTATGTTGGGGTATGATCTCTAAATTTATCATAATGATCTTTTATGATCATATTATGAGAGACCCCATTTAATCTCTTCAATTTAGTATTTTGATGTTTTAAGTGGCGTCGTTAGGCTGCCGAATTTTTAAGTGGTTCTTTCACCTTTTTCCTTTTCAAAGTTCTAATTCCATGTCAAGTCTTGCAAGTTACTTTTTATTATGTTGGAGTGTGATCACTAAATCTATCATACTGATCATTTATGTTCATATGATGAGATACCCTATTTGATCTCATCAATTCATTTTTATTGAAGTTTAAGTGGCGTCGTTAGGCTGCCAAATTTTTAAGGGATTCTTTCACCCTTCTCGTTTTCAAAATCTATTTACATGTCAAGTATTTCATGTTCCTTTTTATCATGTTTGGGTATTATATCTAAATCTATCATACTGATCTTTTTTGTTCATATGATGAGAGACCCTATTTGATCTCATCATTTCATTTTTCTTGAAAGTTTAAGTGGCGCCGTTAGGCTGCCAAATTTCTAAGGGGTTCTTTAACCTTTCTCGTTTTCAAGATCAACTTTCATGTCAAGTCTTTTAAGTTACTTTTTATTATTTTGGGGTATGATATCTAAATCTATAATACTGATATTTTATGTTCACATGATTAGAGACCCTATTTGATCTCGTCAATTCATTTTTTGATGTTTAAGTGACGCAGTTAGGCTACCGAATTTTCATAAGAGAAATCTTATTTTTTTTCTTCTGTTCATGTTCTTCATTTCATATAGTACATCTTTCAAATTTCATTACCATGTTAATATATCCTTCATATTATGTTTCTCTACTGTTTTATGTATCATTTATGAGTGGGTGACTCATGTCCCCTCTCTTTTCAATGTTCTCTAAAACCCCAAAACATAGCTGTTATGCTCCAGAATTTTCGTCTCAAAATGCCTATCTCTTTTCTCAAAATTATTTTTAGTTATAAAGAGAATACTCAAAGCTCTTATTTTTACAGGGGTATTCACATATATATCAAAATTTTCTATTTTAAATTCTGGGATTTAAATACATGAGACCCTCTCTCCCCTTCCGTGGGTTTTAATGTGACGTAAAGATCATGTCTTTAAAGCAGTTTTTAAAAAGTTATGATTATGAAATGAAACCCATTTATTTTAATATATATGGGTTATTTATGAATTTTTTTATGATGATATATGTGGCTCACATGATAATAAAGGAAAATTTAAGGGTGCTCCCTGATAGCGCTCCAATGCATTGGGTAATGATGTAACCACTAGAGATTACAATTTTCACGATATCTTGGTGAATAACCTTGGTAATTTTCAAATGACACCTTGGGGATGGACCTTGGTGATATGTTCATGATTGTCTATGTTAAATGTTTTAGCCACATATTCAAGTTATGAAAAATGTTATTTTTATTATGATATATCTCATGATTTCTTTCTCATGCCTTAATGTTCTTTTCATGACATTGTTGATGTATCCCAAGTTCACATGTTAAATGTTTCCCCTTGTTTCCCTTATTGGGCCTTCTGCTCACCCTTTCTTTTGATGTATGTCCCTAGGTTTGAGATGTAGTAATGAACCTAGGATGAACATGAGGAGAATAATTTCAAGTGTTTAATAGGAATGTTTTATGTTTTCATGTTTTAAGTTCCTAGTTTCCAAGACACAAAACCTTAAAGATCCTCAGTTTTGTAAAATGTAATGAAAGTTTATGTGATAAAAAGGCGGGATGCTATATGTGGAACAAGAGGACTCAGAGGTAGGGTAAAATTTCACCACGGTACGTCGGGCCGTTTGAGGATTTGGAGAGAGTTGGGCTATTTTCCTATCGGTTACAGCTACCTCAGATATACTGGGCTATGCACGATGTCTCCCACGATGTATCCTCCTCCTCCGCTGCCTTCGCTGCCTCCGCCCTACCTCCACCCTGCCTCCGCGCTGCCGCTGGAGCCTCCGGTGCCTCCTCCTCCACCGCGGACTCCTCCTCCTCCGTCGATGCCTCCTCCTCCACCGGTGCCGCCAGTGCCTCCACGTCTCCTCCTAATCCGCGCGCTGCGGTCACGCTGCGGTCATGCCGCGGTCACGCCGCGGTCACGCCGCGGTCACGCCGCAGTCACGCCGCGGTCACGCCGCGGTCACGCCGGTGCCTCCTCCTCCACCGCGGCATCCTCCTCCTCCACTGCGGCCTCCTCCTCCTCCTTCGCTGCCTCCGCGACCTCCTCCTCCTCCTTCGCTGCTTCCACGGCCTCCTCCTCCGCCGCGCCCACCGCCTCCTCCTCTGCTCCTGCTCCTCCTCCCCTCCACTAGCCTCATCCTCCTCCTCCTCCGCTGCCTCCACCTCCGCCTCCTCCTCTGCTCCTCCTCCTCCTCCTCCTCCTCCTCCACCGCAGCCTCATCCTCCTCCTCCTCCGCCGGCGCTTCCTCCTCCTCCTCCTAGTCTGCTGCCCCATCCTCCTCCTCCACCGGCGCCTCCTCCTCCTCCTCATATGCCTACTCTGCTGCCTCCTCCTCCACTACAGTTTGAGAGGTGCCTCAAGTGATTTCACCATCTTCCTTACCATTTTATTCTTTATATTTAGTTTCTATTGATTTTTGATTTATCTAGATTACGTTTTATGGGTGATTCAACAGGCGCATGGTGGTATCATATTGATGTGAGGCTTGGGGATTGTAGTGGTTCCCAATATAGTTTTTATTTTGGTATTTATTTATTCCTTTATTTCCTTGAAGTATCTTGTTTTTTATCTAAATTAAACTCATATTCCTTATCCTTTAACCTATATACTTATCCTATGGATTTTAAATAGGATGAATATAAATAAAGAATGGATGAACGCCAATCGGTTGACAAAAGATTACGAAGAAGACGTGAAAGAATTTATCAAGTTTGCAATAGATCATACATGTGACTCTTCTCAAATCCTTTGTCTGTGTTTACGCTGTTGTTATGCAAAACAAATTAGTCCAGATGAGTTGGAAGAACACTTGATCTGTCACAGAATAGATCAAAGTTATACATGTTGGAATAAACACGGGGAAACAACGAATGTAGGTAGTGACTGGGGTGACACTGCATTTTATGGATCATCTGATATGATTACAAACATGAACAATGAAGATGACTGTATGGAGGTTGTGATTACAAATGTGAATGATGATGAAGATCGTATTGGGAAAATGACGAGGACCTTCGAAGATGAACATCGTGATTGCCCAAAATTGTTTGAGAAGTTAAAAAGTTGTGCAAAGACGCCATTGTATGCTGGTTGCACTAAATATACAGCATTGTCAGCCGTACTGAAGCTGTATAATTTGAAAGCAGATAACGGGTGGAGTGACGACAGTTTAACGAAACTACTTTCCCTCTTGAATGACATGCTCCCAGAAGACAATGAGCTCCCGAGCCGAACATATGATGCCAAACGAATGCTACGCTCTATGGGTATGATCTCTGAAAGAATACACGCCTTCCCGAATGAATGTATACTATTTCTCAAGGACCAAAAATAACTTAAAGAATGCCCAAAGTGTGGTTCTTATAGATACAAGAAAGATGAATCCAGTCCTACTAAAGTTGTATGGTACTTTACAATCATTCCAAGGTTTAGATGCCTATATGAAAGTGAGGAGACTGCAGAACAATTAACATGTCATGCAGATACAAGAATTAAAGATGGGATACTACGTCACCCAGCAGACTCTCCTCAGTGGAAGAGAATCGATCATGAGTATCCTAAATTTGGAAACGAGTCAAGAAACCTTCGTCTTGCGTTATCTACAGATGGAGTGAATCCTTTTGGTTTTCAAAGATGCAGTCACAGTACATGGCCGGTTATGTTGATAAATTATAACTTACCACTGTGGTTATGCATGAAACGAAAATACATCTTGTTATCTATGCTTATATCAGGACCAAAACAACCGGGTAATGATATTGATGTTTATTTAGCTCCATTGATCGAAGATTTGAAATTATTGTGGGATTCAGGTGTTACATTGTATGATGCATACAGAAAGGAAGATTTCACATTGAGAGTCATGTTGTATGGGACGATAAATGACTTCCCAGCATATGGAAATTTGTCAGGATATAGCATTAAAGTAACTCAAGGTTGTCCCGTTTGCGAAGAAGGTACACAATCAATTAGGTTGAAACATTCATTGAAAACCGTGTTTCTAGGACAACACAGATTTCTACCGCGACGACATAAGTACCGTTCTTGGAAGACATCATTCGATGGAAGTTCAGAAGAACGTACAACACCGCCTCCACTAACAGGCGATCAATTGTTTGAGAAAGTTAAAAATTTGGACACTACTTTTGGTAAACCGGCTTCGAAAAACCTTACGAAAATCGGTTGGAAAAAGAGATCAATTTTTTTTTGAATTACAATACTGGAATTGTCTGTATGTAAGACATTTTATTGATGTTATGCATGTATAGAAAAATGTATTTGACAATGTTATCGGCACGTTGCTAAATACATCTGGCAAAACAAAAGATGGAATTAAGGCTAGGTTGGACATGGTTGAGATGGGAATACGAGAAGAGTTGGCACCAGTAAAGGGTGAAAAACGAACCTTTCTTCCTCCTGCTGCTTACACTATTTCCAGGCGGGATAGATATCATTTTTGAAACTTCTTGAATGACGTAAAAGTTCCAGATGGGTATTCATCAAATATCAGTAACCTTGTGTCAATGAGAGACTTGAAGTTAAAAGGTCTGAAATCACACGACTGTCATGTTTTGATGCAAAATCTCATTCCAATTTCTTTACGTTGCATTTTTCCCAAGAATGTCCGCCATACATTAACAAAACTGTGTTTCTTCTTCAAAGCTATATGCAGCAAAGTTATAGACCCGACGAAATTGCCAGCTATGGAAAAAGAAATTGATGTCATATTATGTGAATTAGAAATATTCTTCCCGCCTTCATTTTTTGATATGATGGTTCATTTTATGGTCCACTTGGTGAGAGAGATTCGACTATGTGGTCCTGTAAATTATAGATGGATGTAACCCATTGAACGGTATATGAAGATTTTGAAAGGGTATGTCAAAAATCGAAGTCGGCCAGAGGGTCGTATTGCAGAGCGATATATTGTTAAGGAATCCATTGAATTCTGTACCGAATACTTGTCTGGTGTGGAGAGCATTGGCATACCGAAATATCGTCACACTGGGCGGTTAGAGGGAGAAGGAATTTCTGGATGAAAGGTTGTCACAATCAATATTACAGATCGGGAGCAGGGCCACCTTTATGTTTTGCATAACAGTTTGGACGTTGACCCATATGTTGAAATCCACAAAGAAATTCTTAGGAAATTGAATCCATCAAGGGATGAAAAATGGACATCAAATACACATAATCGATAGTTTATAGGATGGTTTCGAGATCATATTTTTAAGAAGTCAGATGAAAATCCAAAGTCTATTTCGGAACGACTTCGATGACTAGCCGGAGGACCAAGTGTGTATGCATTAGCTTACAATGCTTATGTAGTTAATAGTTATACATTTTATACTAATGAACATGATGAAGACAGTACCATGAAGAATAGTGGGGTTACACTTGTGGCTGAAGCGATGCATGTTTCCGGTGCTAAGGACAGAAATCCAATTTATGCGAATAGGTCATACTTTGGCATCATCAAACAAATATGGGAGTTGGATTATACAGAATTTCAAGTTCCGATATTTCAATGCAAGTGGGTTGATAACAAGAGTGCTGTTAAAATAGATGATTTGGGATTTGTGAATGTTGATTTCAGTAAGGAAGGGGAGAAAGACGAACCATTTATAATGGCATCACAGGCAGTGCAAGTATTTTATGTTCCCGATCCCGCAAACCGAAACTGGTCAATTGTTCTGTTATCGACCAAAACAGCTGAAGGGTCAGATGAAAATTCAACAGAAGATGATCCTTTCATTGGGATTTCGCAGTCATTTTGTAGTGGTCTCAAT
The DNA here is from genome assembly GCA_963277665.1 of Viscum album. Lineage (NCBI taxonomy): Eukaryota > Viridiplantae > Streptophyta > Magnoliopsida > Santalales > Viscaceae > Viscum > Viscum album. The sequence continues at coordinate 294,218,609 of OY728137.1, read as the reverse complement.
GTAGAAGACGTTTTGTATGTCAGAGGAGACCACAATGAAGGGATATGGATAGTTGATAAAAGGGTCAAATCCCTTCAGCCTTTTAAAAAAAGGGAGTTCAATAATCAGGTTATTGATTTTTATTGTAATGTAGATTGTGTTACATTATGTAATTATCTGTTCGCTGCTACTTTTATGTGATCTAAATTAAATTTTAAACCAGTTCTGTAGATAATGACTTCTTCACCTGCTGATGCACCTAATCCCGAGACACAACACGTCTCTCAACCTGTTGCAGCTGGTCCCATGCTGAGAGACAACAGGTCTCTCAACATGTTGCAGCTGGTCCCACTGCTGACGTACAACAGGTCTCTCAACCTGTTGCAGCTGGTCCCACTGCTGAGAGACAACAGGTCTCTCAACCTATTGCAGCTGGTCCCACTGCTGACGTACAACAGGTCTCTCAACCTGTTGCAGCTGGAGTTAGTGCCGAAGCTAGTGTTTCGGAGAAACATAATGATGATGCAGAAACTGAGGAAATGGTATGCGATGAAACCCCAGCAACACAAAAAAAAATAGGTGCGCCATAGTTTGACAGTTTTAGCAAAAATCCTTAAGGCAAAAGCAAAAGGCATCAAATTTGAGGTGGGATGGAATAAGCTAGGCCAGCATGTAAACCCCAACAAAGCCATGTTTAGTAGCTACATTGGAATCGTCACTCGACAACGCGTGCTGATTGACGTAGAGTCGTGGCACCATGTTTTCAGCGGGATGAAAACATTAATGTGGGAAGAGATTAAGGTAACATTACGATATCATCTATTTAATTTATTAAAATAAAATAAAATATTAAAATATTGACTAACCCTTCATCATCTCTTGAAGAGTGCATTTATAGTAGATGTTTCGCACAAAGAATATGTTTTCAGACTGGCAGGAAGGATTCATAGAGGCTTTCGCACCATTTTAACGAAAAATCATCTGAAAGATGCCGAAGGGAAAATCAAGCTGCACCCGCCTTCTCATTATGCACACTTGATATCCCAAGGAACGTGGGATGCGTTTTGCAACCGTCGTGCGGAAAAGAATTTTTAGGTACATTGTGTTTTGTTACACGTTGTGTAACGTTGCTTGTATTCATCACATTGATTGATAGGTTTTTATTTATGAAACAGCAACTGAGTGCTCGAAATAAATAACGGGAAGCAAAACCAGCGTACCCCTACCATAAAGTAAGGTTGGGGTACGCTTCAATTGAAAAACAATTGGTATGTATTTTAAAAGTACTGTAATAATTTTATGTGACATAAAACAACACTGTAACCATGTTTCTCTGTTTATAAGCAGATTGATGAAGCAAAATCTCAAGTCACTTCCATTCCACACCATGTGCTATGGAAGGAAGATCGTGTTAATAAAGAGGGGAAACTGATAGATGAAAACACACAGAAAGTGTGGGAAACATGTGTAAGTATGACATAATATAAATTTGTTTTGATTTAAATCACTATTACATAATGATGCTTACTTATTTTTTCATATTTTCTATTTGACATAGTCACAGGAAACATCAACACCCGCACCAGATGCAGACATACTTTCAATAGCCTTGAAACAGCCAGAACAGTATGGCCGCGTCAGAGGTGTGGGTTTTGGGGTGTCACCCAAGACATATTTTAAGAAAAAAAACAAGAGGATGAACAAAATAAAAAATTGCATGTAATGAGAGATAGAGTATCTACCCTTGAAGAACTAATCCAAACTCAGGGAGAGATGCTAAAGAGTTTGATGGAGGAGAGGCGAAGAGAACAAACAACTCAAGAACAACCCCCGCGAGAAGATCCACCCCTCACCAGCTTTGAGGCGAGCCATTCCCTTCAAAGACCTGACTTAACTGAGGTAATAAATGTTATAATATTCGTTTTTTTGATATGTGAATCACATAGACACTGATTCCTTTCATTTAATGATATTCTGCAGGGTGAAAATGACTGTGATTTATATCTGTCAACTCCCACCCATCGCCTTGTAGCGAGGGATACAGTGTTCAATATGCAGAATGACATGCTACACTCCAGACCACTTCCAACCGGTCATGTCAAAGTGTCGATAAACGTAGCTAATGAGCCGAGCGCCACGCTACCCGTGCCAAATGACGATGAAGACATTCATACGGTGGAAAAATCTATTGGAACATTCGTTGCATGGCCGTCGAATCTTGTAAAAAAACACGTCGAGCAGGAGGTATTCATTTCCAGTTCATTTTTCAAGTAGAACCTTTAACATTAAATTAGAAAATGGCTGAACTGATGAATGTTATTACAGAAGGATAAAATGGAGAAGCTAAAACGAAAGAGCGGCTTCAAGATTGGATCAACCAACCGATCAAAACAATCTACTGAGAGCACGTTCATCCCGCCCGTTCTATAACCACATTTAATATCATTGCAAGCTCATGTGGATACAAAAATGAAAGATGGAAAGAATCATACAATTTTTTGTGAAAAAGATATGTACGGAGAGGAAACAATGGATTTTGTTAGTGCAGACGCTGTTTCTGAGATCATCACATACGACTGGCTAGGCGCCTCAGTTATAAATGTATACATGAGGTATGTTTTCATGATTTGATTTTACAGAAGCGGATATACTTTTATAATTATGGATAAATACATCTCATATTTTTCACAGGCATATATATGAAAAACAGTTGAAGGGATTTTCCCATGAATACAAATTTGGACTCATTAGTCCTCACACCATTTCTACACAACGAACAGAAATAGATTCTAATTTTCAGGCTGAATTGATGTCAAATCTGCTCAGAACGTTTCAAAGAAGAATTACGACTGACATGCTCTTTTTAATACCAACGATGCAAGGGTAAAACTCTACATTTTAATAATATCAATTATATTTTCATTTCTATCAGTACTTATTTCTTTTTGTGTTTTTAGGGAACATTGGATGCTCATTGCAGTCAATTTGGATACTCCAAAGGTTTATTTTCTAGATTCACTGCATGGATATCCAACTAACCGGCCACACATGATGGAGATTGTCAATTTATAATACACTAGATCCAACATTTTAGAACTAAATATCTAGTTATATAATTTATATTATCTTTTAATGAGGATTTTGTTATGATAGGGCGGTGTATGAATATCATCTAATGGCTGGAATGAATCCAGGGTGTAAGGACGACAATGCCCACAAGATCTACAAATAGAGAAGTATCTGGGTATATATAATTATATTTCACTATCCAAATACATATCAAAACAAATTACTTATTTTTTTCGATGTTTCTGCAGTGTCCGAAACAAATAAATGACAAGGACTGCGGTTATTATGTTTGTAAATTTATGAAAGAGATCGTATTTCATGGACAAACTAGCATCCCTGAAGAGGTATTTTTGAAAATAATTACTACTTTATTTAAAATAATTATTAATACCTTGTGTATTTATATTTTTTCAGTACTACTATGACTGTCGCAAAAACTCCTATTCAGAAGATGATATAAATGTCTTTAGAAACGAATGGGCAGCGTACCTGATCGAAAATGTAAACAAATAGGACAATGAAGGTGAATTCCTAATACTCATGTTATCTTTATATGGTCATTGATATCTCCCTTTACACTTATTGAGCATCTATGATCTCCCTTTCTTATGTTTCATATCCTTAGATTAGTGAATTCCTAATACTTAGTTTTAAAATGAGATAAACTTTGGAAAACAACACCAATGACATACGCCAAACCGAGCAAACGCGTTCGGATTGTTTTGATAATTTAGGAAAACGATCCAAGAGTCATTTGTGATGCATACGAATTGACCGCACCTCAATCCGACGCACGGTGTGACCGGTATGGCTAAAATTGTCTGATATCAGTTTGAAAATGACATGAACTTTGGAAAACAACACCAATGACATACGCCAAACCGAGCAAATGGGTACGGATTTTATTGATACTTTAGGACAACGATCCACGAGTCATTTGTGATGCGTACGAATCCACCACACCTCAATCCGACACACGGTGTGACCGATATGGCTAAAAGTGTCTGATATCAGTTTGAAAATGAGATAAACTTTGGAAAACAACACCAATAACATACTCCAAACTGAGAAAACGCCTTTGGATTGTTTTGATACTTTAGGACAACGATCCATGAGTCATTTGTGACGCGTATGAATCGACCGCACCTCAATCTGATGCACGGTGTGACCGGTATGGCTAAAAGTGTCTGATATCAGTTTGAAAATGACATGAACTTTGGAAAACAACACCAATGACGTACTCCAAACCAATCAAATGCGTTCGGATTGTTTTGATACTTTAGGAAAATGATCCACGAGTAATTTGTGATGCGTCCGAATCGACTGCACCTCAATCCGACGCACGGTATGACCGGTATGGCTAAAAGTGTCTGATATCAGTTTCAAATTGAGATAAACTTTGGAAAACAAAACCAATGAAATACGCCAAACCGAGCAAATGCCTTCGGATTGTTTTGATACTTTAGGACAACGATCCACGAGTCATTTGTGATGTGTAAGAATTGACCACACCTCAATCCGACGCACGATGTGACCGGTATGGCTAAAATTGTCTGATATCAGTTTGAAAATGACATGAAATTTGGAAAACAACACCAAAGACATACGCCAAACCGAGAAAACGCCTTTGGATTGATTCGATACTTTAGGACAATGATCCACGGGTCATTTGTGATGCGTACGAATCGACCGTATCTCAATCCGACGCATGGAGTGACCGGTATGGCTAAAAGTGTCTGACATCAGTTTGAAAATGAGATAAACTTTGGAAAACAACACCAATGACATACACCAAACCGAGAAAATGCCTTCTAATTGTTTTGATACTTTAGGACAACGATCCACGAGTCATTTGTGACGCGTACGAATCGACCGTACCTCAATCCGACGCACGGTGAGACCGGTATGGCTAAAAGTGTCTGATATCAGTTTCAAATTGAGATAAACTTTGGAAAACAACACACTTGACATATGCCAAACTGAGAAAATGCCTTCGGATTGTTTTGATACATTAGGACAACGATCTAAGAGTCATTTGTGACGCGTACAAATCGACTGCACCTCAGTCCGACACACGGTGTGACCGGTATGACTAAAATTGTCTGATATCAGTTTGCAAATGACATGAACTTTGGAAAACAACACCAATGACATACGCCAACCTGAGAAAACACATTCGGATTGTTTTGATACTTTAGGACAACGATACACGAGTCATTTGTGACGCGTACGAATCGACCGCACCTCAATCCAACGCACAGTGTGACCGATATGGCTAAAATTGTCTGATATCAGTTTGAAAATGACATGAACTTTGGAAAACAACACCAATGACATACGCCAAACAGAGAAAATGCCTTCGTATTGTTTTGATACTTTAGGAAAACGATCCATGAGTCATTTTTGATGTGTAAGAATCGACCTCACCTCAATCCGATGCACGGTGTGACCGGTATGGTTAAAATTGTCTGATATCAGTTTGAAAATGACATGAAGTTTCGAAAACAACACCAATGACATATGCCAAACCGATCAAATGTGTTCGGATTGTTTTGATACGTTAGGAAAACGATCAACGAGTCATTTTTGACGCGTACGAATTGACTGCACCTCAATCCGACGCACGGTGTGACCGGTATGGCTAAAATTGTCTGATATCAGTTTGAAAATGACATGAACTCTGGAAAACAACACCAATGACATACGCCAAACCGAGCAAACGCCTTTGGATTGTTTTGATACTTTAGGAAAACGATCCAAGAGTCATTTGGGACATGTACGAATCGACCGCACCTCAATCCGACGCACGGTGTGACTGGTATGGCTAAAAGTGTCTGATATCAGTTTGAAAATGAGATAAACTTTGGAAAACAACACCAATGACATACGCCAAACCGAGAAAACGCCTTCAGATTGTTTTGATACTTTATGAAAACGATCCACGAGTCATTTGTGACGCGTACGAATCGACCGCACCTCAATTTGACGCATGGTGTGACCGGTAAATCTTTTTATTAGATAAAGAATCAGTATTTATTAAATGAGATAAATCAATCAAAAACATATTGATTTTACATTATTCCCTTTCATTGTAATGAAAATGAAAACTTTTGAGTTTAAAATTTAATATTTTAGTTTCAAATTTCCATATTAATGTATTCTTTCATATTCTGTTTTAATTTATTTCATTATTGCATTACTAACATAATATTTGTTTTCTTATATAGGTGATTTTTTTTCCTTGAGTTTGGATGCTTTGTTCGGAAACAAATATCATCGAGAGCGGATCACGGATATCAAAGGACGAAACATGAATCTTTATAACTGTTGTTGAATAATTTTAAATGTAACCATGTAAAACAATTTTTGAAATGTATATAGCAATGTGTTTTTTTGTATTTATGATGTTAAGTAAATGTATATACCATTGTCAGTCAAAATATTGGGTGTCGGTGCTATGGTGTGCAGGTGTGCATGTGCTACTTTGTGCAGGTATTCTGGTGTGCAGGAGTGCAGGTACTGTTTTTTAGGTGTAGGCGCTGGGCCCTTTATTAGCGCTTTTTTAGCACTGATAAAGGAATCCTTTAACAGCGCTAAAGGAGCGCTGATAAAGGGGACCCCACCTTTATCTACGCCGGAATTAACAGCGCTTTTCTAGCACTGTTAATGATGGTTTTTAGCGCTGATAAAGGCGCATGTTGTAGTAGTGTATCTAAGCTCTGACGTTACTTTTCAGACCCGTCTCATGTCTTCCAACCCGAGGAGGTTGAGCTTAAAGAAGATGCATCATTTGAGGAACATCCTATCCATATTGTCAATCGCAGTACGAAGGTTCTCTCTGGGTGGTCTATTCCATTAGTACGGGTACTTTGGCATCATGGGCGAGTATAGGATGAGACCTCGGAGAGGGAGGCCGATGTATGATAATAGTGTCCGAAGCTGTTCAGGGTTTCTTCTTCTACGCCTTTCTATGTAAATTCGAGGACACATTTTTTTAAGGGGGGATGTTTGTAAGAACCTAGATCTTCGTTTTATGTATGTTTTTCCTTTTTCTTGAGTTTTTGAGGAAAATGGAGTTTCTGTAAATTTTTGAAGTACACACCATGTACTTTCTGAGTACACTCCATGTACTCTTCTCCCGCTCGAAGTCGTGTGATGGCCGTGTCCGGGCCACACACACGGTGTGTAGGGGTGATGTGGAGGCCGGTTTTGGTGGAGTATGAAAAGGCCTAGTACACGCCGTGTACTTTTTTTCACTAAATGGACTGGGGTCACGCCCGATCGCCATAAACAACTTCTTTTAGGTCTGGTTCAACCGAGAGACACCGTATGGCCGCAAAACATCTCTAGATTCCCGATCCTACATCTTTTGGCCGATTCAACCATCATGGATTGCGTTGGTACTACAGTGGTGAGTTTTTCCTTTTTATTGAGTTTCATAACATGTTTCCCCCTCGTTTCCATGTTATCATGGTTTCAGTGTTTTGGATGTTTTCTCAGATCTACGACGTTCAAGGGAGAATAAATCATCGTGCTTAAATTATATCGATCTCCTAGGATCGAGGTAGGTGGTTTGTGCCTTACCATTAAAAGTATTTGTGTTTTATGCGAAAATTCCACCAATACCCCTGAATGGGGTATTACGTGTTTACCTTTTTACCCTTTTTGTTTTCCTGCCTTCCTTGTATTCTTGTGTAGAGGTAAATTAATCATGTTAGAGGATAATTTTTTGTTCTTGGATATTTTTCCCATGCTTTTCTCTGTTTACGACCATTGCGTTCTCGTTTTCCATTGGCTATTACACCAGTTTCCATGCCTTGTAATTATAGGTTGGAGTGAAATTCATAACATGTTTGTTCCCCTATAGACTATTTAGCCAAGTAGCTCTATAGGTGTACTTTGGTTATCCAAGTAGATCTATAGGTGTGCTTAGGCCTAATAGCATTATTATGCACTAACTAGCACGTGACTAAGAGAACCTAGTGCTATAGACTATAAGGGATAGACCGAATGAGCATCCCAGCGAGTCTTAGATATTAAAGACTAAAAGAGGGTAGACCAAGAGAGATTCCTCAAAGAGTCTTGGATATTATAGACTATAGGGGATGGACAGAGTGAGCTCCTAGAGTGTCATGGATATTATAGACTACAGGAGGGTAGACCGGGTGAGATTCCTCAGAGAGTCTTACTTTGTTTGAATTTTTTTTAAGAACCTTCCCCGACTAGAGGGGGAATTGACCGAGTGAGCTTCCTCAGAGAGTATATGGTGTACCTCAGGCTATAGGAGGAATTGACTGAGATAGCTTCCTCAAAGAGTCTCTAGACCTTGGGGATAAGTGGGCTAGACCACATTATCTTCCTCAGAGAGTCCTCGACTACCCTAGACTATAAGGGGAATTAACTGAGTGAACTTCCCTAGAGAGTCTCATAATTTCGTATGACCAACCAGAGGGGTTAGGCTGAGTGCACTGCCTAGAGTGGTGTGGTACTTCTTGGATAGGACCAGTGGGGATGGCTGCAAGTACTTCCCAAGGGGTTTCCTTCTTGTTAGATTTTTGTTTTACTACTGCTGTTTTTGTGGTTGATTGCTGTTGTGTATCATCTTGTTTACTGCCTATTGCCTTACTGTTGTTGTTTACTGCTTACTATACATTTACCTGCCATATACTCACTGACTATTAGGCACAGATCTTCGAGTGATTGCCTACTGGGATTATATCACACACCTTTTTGGGCCATGCTTTTGGGCCAAATAAGACTATGTTGTTGCAGGTATAGATAAGGGAAAGCGCCCTTCGACATCTGGTACTTGATTGCTTGAAGCAGGAGAGAATGGGACTAAGCATTGGCTTGTGATGCTGAGGATATGTTTAGTTTTCTTATGTACTTGTTTGGTACTGTGGTTTTTTCAGCATTGTGATTGCTTTGGCAGTTTTCCTAGAGTTGTATCTTGCATCATTCTATATATACATATGTGCTCCAGTTTGTTGATTTAGTCTTTTGCTGTTTATCATTGTTGGTTATTCACTGCTTCCGCTATTACATGTTTATCTATTTCCGATGTGTGCTCTTCCAATGAGGGCATAGTTTCCCCAAAATCACACCCAAATACCTTGTTGCTAGTCTGCAGCCTCTAGTGTTTGGTGAAATGTTCTTGAGGCTATATGACCAACCGCGTACGGGGGTCCTCTGGGTGGCTTCTAGAACCGGGACGTTACACTCAAAGTATTTCCATTATATATGGCCAATTTCTTTGGAATGTATCGAAATATAGAGAAAAATTCTATTTTACAACATGATTTTGTTGAAATATGATCATAAATTAAGAATTATATATGTGTGGGTAGAAATACCACCCTTTTCATATGGTTTAACCCATCATTTATCCAATATTAACAATTACCATTTTTACAACATGTTATATATTAATGTATTCTGTAAGAAAAAAAATTAGAAGGAAAAAAATATAAATATATGAATTATGATGATTATATGTTTCATAATAGTTTTAAAATAATAAATATATGTATTAAAAAAAATTAATAATTAGGCAAAACATAATGACAAATATTTTATCAATATATATTTTTAGCCATAACATATAATTTAACTATATTAATTTCCTTATTAAAATATTTAAATTCATATTAAAAAGTATGGCTAAATATATATTACATAAATTTTATTAAAACTATTTAGAAATATATAATAATTAAATTTATTTTTTGTGAAATAATATTCCGTATTAAAAAATTGTTTCTGGAGAAAAGATTATTTAAGCTGAAAAATGACCTTATATAGAAATCAGTTATTATAATGATTCATATGTACTTATTAGGTTATTTATAAATAATTTATATTTAGGTCACATTAAAATAAAATTCAAAATAGATTTCTGGATTTATAGGAATTGAAATGATTGTTATTACAAAAAAATATTTTTTTTACAATTCAATGAAACACAACTTTTTAGAAAAATACATAAAATTAACAATATAAATTTTTTCTGACGTGATTACTTATAAAATTTAAATTTTTTCCTAAAATAAAATTTCTATAAAAATTTATTTGTTTTAATTTATGCATAATGTAGGAAAAATCCATTTTTGATGAATAAATATTTTTGAATAATAAACCCACTATAAAAAAGTTAATTGATTATTTATTAAGAATAAATCATAATAATATCATTATATGAAACCATTTTAGATAATTTTCATTATTTAGTTATTAATATTCATAAAATCTCATTTAATTGATAGCTTATAATGGTTTATTATATCACAGATCATATAGAATCAGTGTTGCATGAAAAGGAACAAATCTATCATTTATACTTAATTTATTGAAAAGTTATATTCCAAAATCACATGGTGTTAAATTCTCCACAATTAAATGAATTTTTATTCTTGTAATATTAATAAACATAAAAAAATAATAGTTATTAAAAAATACATTTATTGAATTCCCAAATGGTACAACTAAATAATAAAACATCTTTTCACTGGATATGTAATAAACAAAATGGTTAGCTTAAATAGAACATAATCATGCTTTCCAAAATTGATAACATTATTAGGAATTGAATATATGGATTTGGATCAGAATAGTGAAATTAAACAAAAAATAGAGAGTGTTAAATAACATGATATTGAGAACATTATTTACTACACAACGAAAAATCAATAAAGAGTGAATAGAACATATATTCAAAATAAATAATAGTAAAATGGAATAGATTTTGTCATTTTAATCATATTTTAAAACATTTTTAATGAAAAAAATTATGATGTAATATTATAATAAATACTTACTTTATTTCAGCTAATCCATAAATGATATTTCATCATTTGGTAGTTTGTTTCAATTTTCTTTTACTACATTTCATTCATTTTCTAGTTAAAAAATATACTTTTTTCATACATGTATATATAAAATTACTTTTATAAATAAGAATATATGATAGCATATATAATTTCAAGAATTATATATATAGTAATTCAGAAAAACAAAAATTTCATCATAAGTTATCCACTATGGATAACTCCTCTAATGGCCAAAAGGCCTTCATTTTTATTGATTTTTGACGATCCACCTTTCAAGGGGGTTAGGTGGAACCCTTACATGTCCCGTAGACATAAGTATTACATGGCACATAGTTATTAGAAGAATTCATTTCCTATATGCTTCAGACATTACATATAATCTAGACTAACTACTTGGAACTACTCACCCCCAGCATCTTCATCATTAAATTAGCTCTGCAGCTTCGTATGGTTGTTTGACTAGGATTTTCCGTGCATGGACATGTTTTTCCTGATGGCTAGTGCCACACACTCTCATTCATGCAATCTGTTTATCTTCTTCTGTGGTGAATGCTCCTTGCTTCTCCTCCATCTAATGCTTTTTCCTTGTAGGTTGTTTAGATTGCATCTGCACTAAAGGTGGCCCGAAGTCCTTGAGGTGGCCTGAAGGCCTTAAAAACATCTAAATCATATATGATAAATTAAAAAATATATGAATTAATAAAATGAAAAATAAATTCCAAAAATATACTTATATTTTATTTAGTTTTTTTCATAATGTATCTATTTGTGTAAAAACAAGTTTATACAATGATAATATATTTCTTGATACCATGAAAATTAATTCCAAAAAAATATAAATAACTATAAAATCATATTAAAAGAAAAATAAATTTAGGTAATATGGAATTATCATTATTAAAAAATGTACTATCAAATTTATTTCATAAAACAATAAATTAAATAAACATTATAAAATATAGCATAAATAAAATTTATATCAATTCAAAAACCAAATCAATGCGAAAAAATGCTTTTAAATTTTGTGTATGTAATATGAAATTACCCAAAGTAAATACTATTATATTAACCTCATGAACATATTAATTGTTCTATATCCATCAATTATGTTATCTAAATAATTATAAACATTATAATTAATAACTTTTCATGTTTATTGATTTCATTTGGAATATGTTTTTAAATAAATAATTCAAAACTACTATAAACCAATCCTTATAAGATTATTGATTTTTAAATCCAAAATAAAATTATTAAAACAATATAAAACAAAATTCTAAAATCACATTACACAAATACACGAATTAAAAAACATCAATAACTTTCGTATCATATTCCATTTAAGATTCTATGATTAATCCCTTGTATTAGAGCATTAGCATAGATATTTCAAATATAACCCACACATAATTCATTATAAAAAATGCTACCTTAGGATGTTATTTATTTCTATTCATTAGAATATTGATTTTTTATACTCAACTATAGGATCTATGTAATTATTTTATGCACTTAAAATAAAATCACATTTCATTAAAAAAATTCCTAAGGTTATTCGTCATACAATCTTCATATGATGGAACCTCAATATTTTTTACTCGACAAGAATTATTAAAAGAAATTTATATCATATTTGGTTCCTTCATAAACTCAAATACGCTTAGTTTTTTATCATATAATGAAATATTTATTTTATAATAATCACATGATTCACATTAAATATCATGTCTTATTTATATACCCATGAGTATAATCATTGCATCATCCATTACATTCATTGTTAGCATGATTCATATTGGTTTCAAATGTTATCTAAAACAAAATGAATATTGTGATTAATAGTATTATGTAATAATATAATCATGATATACCAACCATAGGATATATAAACCAAGATATATTTTATCTTCTTATGCATTATTTTTTAACCTTTTACCTCAACAATAATTATCTTTTAGAATAAATCATAACGTTTCACAATAAAAATCACAATTAACCAAATGATATCACATATATACTATCAAGACTAGTGTGTGTAGGGTCTCATTAATTGTACAACCGAATAAGGGTCTATATATACTCATAAAACTAATTTCATGGTTAACAACCGTAGGTGAATATTTTCTAAAAATATGTTAATATATAGTATACACAAATGGATGAATTTTTTTGGTAACCCATAATAAATTGGTAATAACTAGAATATTTTTTTCATTTATTAATAAAATATATCTAAATTTTCTTAATGACTATTTTATTATATTAAATATTGATATGAATGGGGATACAATTTTTTTTAAATATTAAAGGTGAAGTAATAATGTCATTTACAAAAGCTAAGATAACTATAGGGATATAAAAATCAGATAATAATTATAATAAAATGTTATACTCTATATTATTGATCTCTTCTTGGATAATAACATGTTCCACATAAATTATTAAATGAAAAAATGTAAATTTTAGGAATATGAAATAAATTAGTAAATGAATAGTAATAAATATGTCGAATAAAATAGTAAATGATGATGTATAGGATTATATGTATTGCATGTAATTATAAATGTGACAATATTTTCAGGACCATTAAATTAAAATTACATTATTATTAGTCAATATAAACATATTTTTATATAATCATTGGTATATATTACAATTATAATTTATGCCCATTTTTATATTTCCATTATAATGTAAAAATTACTGGTAATTTATAAAATTGATAATGATGAATGTAAATTGAATGTTTAAGGATGAAACAATGAACTCTTCTAGTAAAATCATGAATTTTTAATCCAATTTTCTAGAGCTAGGGATATAGATTTAAATAGATGGTTATTCTATTAATAAATCCCATGAATGGATTCAACTATTATGGCTTGAATGGATTCACCTATAACAGATGTTATAGTTATTGGAGATCACTACTATATTGGCATTTGTAAAACAGTTCAAGAAACTATTATAATTAAACAACCTACCCATATATCCTATGAAGTGATAATAATGGGTTATTTTTTAAGCCTCAGATTATTAGGTTTTAATTATTTTAGAAAATAATACAAAAATTTTAAGGATTATTTATTCTAATTTATTGTTACACCCTTATATATTATTCATATGATTATCAAATATTATCAAATTTAATTTTTATACAATGATAACATGATTTTATTTTTCTCATATGAATATAAATATAATTTCCATTAAATTATATTATTTTAATGTAGTTTTATAATATATTGATGAAAATATTATATATATATATATATTATTCATTTATATATAATATTTTATTAGATAAATATTTTATTGTAAAATAAAAAATATTTCTTTTAATAAGTCATTATTTTGTTTTATAGAATTTATTTTTTCATATTTAGAAATGTTTCCTAAAAAATTTATGGAATTTCTCAAACCATCACATCAAAAATATACAGTGGAATTTTGTTTATAATTTTATTATTTAGTCATATATTTGGGTATGAGGAAAATTTTGATTTAAAATACAGTATATACAATGACACTATACATTCATAAAAATAATTTAATAATTAAATTTAAGGGTTATATTAAAAAAATAATTTAATTAATATTATCTATTTTAATGGATGTTTTCCAATTGCATAACATGTAACTAACTATTTGATATCTTAAATTTAAATGAAGAATTAAAAAATACATGTTTATAAACATTTATATTTCGTGTCCAAATACAAAATTAAAATTCAAGATTGTTTTAATTAATTATAATAATATAAAACAATAAAATAATTTCAAAAAGAGTTTTAAGAACCCATGATTAAAGAAATGAATTTCCATTTTCCATTTTCATTATTTCCATGATATATATTTACATATAATTAAAAAATCATAAAATTTTACTATATATTTCCATTAATCAGACCATTCCAGTCCATACCAAAAAAATTAATAATAATATTTGTTTCACTTATCCTTCGAATGAGTCTATAAAATCAATCATTATTATAAATAACTATCACATGTACCATGGTAACATAATAATTGAGTTGATACTGACATAGAACGAATGACATTCTTGATCCCCACATTTTCGTGACTAACACCTGGCATCTTACAAAATTCCAATATAACTAATTTTCCAGAGCAAATCATGGAAGAAATATAATCATGTAAATATTCATAAAAAATAACCTCCCCACAGAGTAATATAACATAAGAAAATGAGGCATTATATTCTAATGTACTATAATCTATGTACCAAAATAGTCGAGAACATACCCAAACGCTAATGTCAAAAGTCACTTGATCCAAGGTTCAATGGATGGATCCACCACCAAGAGATGATTTCCCCTTATTGGGATAATCTAAAAACACCCAATGAAAAAAGATGGTTATGGGCTAAAATTCCTAGTAGGGTCTCACCAAGGATTCCATAACATGTGCTAATAATAGACTTACCAATGATATATTTCAATTTGAAAATAAATAGGGTCGGCATTAAAAATCATATCTAAACAAATCCTGCTATACAGATCAAGTGATGAAAAATACATTATGAAAAGTATTTACATGTGATGGAATATTTATAATTTTTTTAATTCATCTATTTTTTATATAAAATAGTTTATATGAATTTAGAATGAATGTAGAGTAGTTTAACAAAATGTTTATACACCTATTTCTAAAATATATATTGGAGAGAAATCATTGTATTCTACCAAATAGGTATGAAAAAACCATGATATAGGACTCCACATTCACTATGTGATCACGATAATATGTGTAAACACATGTTCCTTTTAAACTATCCAAGGGTGACTCATCATGATACCGTTAGGGAGCTAACCTTCTTCATATATGTTTTAGATCATTGTACAACCATAAATTTCCTCCATATAACTCAAAATATACCCAATGATTGCATGTTATCTTACAAAATCATTGATGGGAAATTTATTTTAATACAGGTTAAAATATAATTAAATTCCATTCCTATACTTCATATTCAAATTTTCCATTTAAATCCAAAATAATATTTAATCAAAACAATTTTTTTTCACAAGGCAAAACAATTTGTTTTTGATAATTTTTTTTTCCATTTTCACAATTTAATAAATTAAATCTATTCCATATCAAAAATAAGATCCAACAATTAAATTGAAACCACTTACATTCATTTTAAAACACACCCAAATTCACAATAATTATGGGTTTTTCTAATTTCAACCCAACACCATTTCCAAGATACTAATTCAATATAATTTGATTTTAATTAATTAAGTGGGATGAAAATTATAAAAAATAAATTTAAATCATCAATTAAAATAAATAATTTGATTATAGGTTGATCAATTTGAAAAATAGTAACATGAAAACAAACAATTATTTTAGACAATGCCCGTAAAAAACTTGACAATGATAATGATGGAACGAAAGACATTGAAACTCATCCTACAAATGAGATCTAGAAACATGGAGTATATATCCATCAATTAAAGGATAAACTATTGAAATACCAACGTAGGAGATATATAAATGATGGAGAACAAGGGATAACACTTACCTTGTAATCATACAACAAGAACGAAGATGATTGAACAACAGAGAAAAGGACATGGAAGGGATAGAGAGATCCACGATCACCTGGGGAAGGCTTTGAGTAGAGATAAACGAAACCCAAGAAGAGGAAAAAACAGTGTCTTAGCTATTTTACCTGCATATAACATGCATGCAATGTATTATAAGACATGTAATTACCTGACACGATATGAAATGGATAAAATATGTAACTACGAGAAAACATGTGTATACGAATTAAAAACAGTTTTATAATTATGTCACGACGTAAAATGACTCAAAAAATCATGCACCCATTCAAATTGTGAACCCTTTTAATATTATTTATATATCAATCGTTACATGGAGTGTAAACCACTTGTATAATGAAGAATCAACTAGTAAATGACGAGTTTCCGAAAAACCTATAAAATCACTATGATAGGTATCCTCCCATGTCATTCTCAATCAACCAAGTGAATGAAATGGAAAACAGTGTCATGTTAAAAAACATATATTTTAGTTCAGTAATGGGATGTTACAACATCCCCACCATAAAAAATTGAAATCATCAAAAATCCTATAAAAAATATTCAATTTACAAAAGACGAATCAACTTCTCTCTCATCAGTGCCTCACACTGCAATGTCTAATGATTACTAGACCCATTCCATCATTGTACATGAACCAAATGTATCATCCTCCCAAGAAGTAACATGGTATTAAAATCAACTATCCTGATTGTAAATGAGTAAAAGATAAATTGTGTTCAATATCAATATTACTCTAGAAAAAAACATGAGATGGTCTAGAGATATAATTTCCTAGTTGTGATATATAGAACACATTATGTATCGACGTCTGTTGGGGTAGAATTGATAAGTGGGGTCGAAATTTCCACACCTCCTCAACAAACAAGAAAGGTCCCATAAAACGAGGTGGAATATTCCCATGCCTCTCAAGTTATCTTTGACCCAACCGAGGATAAACATTCAAGAACACCAATTCACTAAATAATAATTACAAAGGTCCATGGTGAATATCAACATAAGATGTATATCCACATTAGACCATTGAGATTCTTTGACAAATCAAATGAATCTTGGATGTCATATCTTCACGAAACATGGTCTAACCATGGATCTCTCACTAGTCTACAACAAAAATAATAGAGATATAAAAAGATGTATATAAAAGGTCTCAAAAAGAACCATTTTGATTGTGGACTGGTAACTATTTTTATAATAAAAATCAACAAGCCCCAAGTGATCTTCCCATGCTCCCCTATTGTCATGAACGCAAGGTGGAATAATATATTCAAGAATATGTTTTGTTCTCTCTATCCGGTCATCTGAGTATTGATGGTAGGTTGTGCTCAAATGGACATGAGATCTCACTGTCTTATGATGGCTTCTCCAAAAGCATGAAGTTAACTGATGATCCCTGTCATAAACTATTACAAATAGAACTCCATGAAAACAGAAAATCTCTTTCGTGTAGAGATATAACAACACACCAACATTGGTTGTTTCACTAATGGATATGAAGTGAGATGAAATTATTATCCTACCAATCACAACCCATATCTCATTCTTCCTTTTCTAGGTATAAGTAAATCCATTGAAAAATTTCGTGATGATATGGTCCACATCCATGTTGGGATGGGAAGTGGATTAAGTAATCCCAAAGTTTTATTGGGGTCAGTCTTAAACTGTTGGTACCTATAATTGTTGTAAATAAACATTGTAGTTCAATGACTCATACTCGGAAAAAATAACTACCTCCAATATTCATATAACATCTTATAGGTTCTTCAGTGAAAAACCCACTAGGAATTATGAGAATCCCCCATTACAACCTTTCATTCCATAAACAACACAACAATGTGATTCCAATAACAAGGAACATCAACTTTAAAGAATGACCACTAGGTAACTATCTAACAACATAAGAAGTGTCTCTATTGATACTAAATTCCTCATCATATTGATGATAATAATGAATAATCTAAATAAGAGTTTATTATAACTAAAGTATGGCTAAAAAACATCATCCATTTTATCCTTTTCTCTAATATGAAACAATGATAAAAGATCCTTTAATTTACAATCCTCAGATGATTCAATCACTTCCTAGATCAAATGATTCCTAATCAAAGAATCTATTGCAACATTTCTTTTCCCGGGGTTATAGGTAATTTCAATGTAAAATGATTTTTGGTACTCCACCCAATGCCTCTGGAAGATATTCAAATCATTTTTTAGTGAAGATATAACTCAATCCATTGTGGTTTGAATACATAATAAACCATTATTAGTTATGTAAATTCTGCTAACTCATAATCATGTTCATTACACCTGCAAGTTCATGGCCATGTGTAGGATAACTATTATCATATGAACTAAGCCGACAAGATCCATATTCAAAAATAGGATTACATTACATAAGAAAAAAAATACAAAACTCTAAATCAAGGAATCAAAAAAAATCTACATAGCAATGATTGGCCTCTAGAAGAGTCAACACTGGTGAAATTGTAAAAATAATTCTTAGATAAACAAAATATCTAAGAAATTTATCTTTCTGAGAAACCATCACTCCCTTCTTAGTTAGAAAATTATTCAGAAATTCCAACATTTATAAGTCCTTAATGAATTGACTATAATATCCAGATATGCCAAAGAAACTCAAAATCATGAAGATATTTTGCAGTTATTCCTAATTCATAATAGCCTCCACATTATATGTATCAATATATATGAATTTTTCTTACAACATGTGTCCCAATAATTTCACATCTGGACTGGACTTCACAAATAACACTTTTATAGCTTGGCATAATGTTGATGATTTCTCAGTAGACATAGAACAATTATTAGAAGATATAAATGACCCTCCTCAAACATGAATTACATGAGGATTTTGATCACAAAGGCTATAACAAATGTATCCTCAAATTAATGAAATATAATAATAAATATAGCAATTAAAAAATCGGGAGAATTATTTAGAACAAATGGAATAACAAGGTACCCATAATGGTCTTACCATATATGAAAGACCGTTTTTTGAAAGTCATACTCTTTTATCCTCAACGGAAGGTAAAAATATCAATAGTTGATCTTTGAAAACAACTTCTCCAATTTCAAATGAATAGAAAATTAATCAATCCATGGAATATATATTTATTATTTACCCAAACTCAATTTATGTTTCAATAATATACACATTTGAAAATTGAACTATCGGATTTCATAGAGAATTGAACCGGCACTGCCCAAGGTGACCCACTCAGTTTTCTAAATCCTTTCTCAAGAAGATAATCCTACTATGACATTAGTTTCTTAATATCAGTTAGATCCATACAGTAAGAGGGAATAAAATCTAGTTGAGTACATGCATTAAGGCAATGGAAATATCTTCATTCCTTATCATTGCGAAAAAAGTAAATTAGAAGCAAAAACATCGGGAAACATGATGAAACTAGAGGGATATCACGATTCAATGATAATAATATATCACTTATATTAATTACCAAAACCATGGATAATACGGCACAACTCTAGTGTTTTATGGGTCCCGTTATCCTTGAATAATAAGATTCACACCATTGGGAGTATTATGGTAAGCCCACCGAATATAAAAATCAATCACAGATTTAAAGGAATTTAGAGAATCAAATTTCAAAATGACATCAAGAGTTTTCTTATAGTGGGTCCAAAAACTCCATGCCAGCTTAAAATATGATAGATAGAAGAAAAATTTTGTATGGATACCTTAATCTCTCTTTGAAGCAGTGGGTGTACTAATATCCACTACAAATGATAAATTATTCATAGAATGATTTAAAAGATCAACAACATGGGTTAAGATAAATGAATAACATGCACATGTATCAAATAAAGAGTCCATTAATGAAAAATATATAGTAATGGCACTACTCATTGTCATTATACCTATGTTTGATTTTATTGAGACTCCACTATTTTGTGAAGTTGATTCGTTTTGAATGCCTATGGCTAGAACCATTTTATATGTGAATAATCTGATTTCCCAACATTTATAGGGGTGATGATGATCTGGTTCCTCAATGAAAATTTTAAAATATATGGAAGAATCTCTGTAATTTCCAAAAACATTTCCATGAGCCGTAGTTATTGGGTTCTTTAGTGAAAAACAATTTTAATAACCTAGGTTTACAGACATATATAAAATAAATGGTCATCCTCACAGAATTTTAGGAGGTCTCAACTAACCAGGACATAGAGAACATCCATGAAAAATAATCACACTTCTACTTTACCTTGAAGGGACTCATTATTCCATAGGGGAGAAAAGAACTCACATCAACCATGACTTTCCCTCTAGGTCCATCTCAACCATCATCACCCAATCCAACACATAAACATACATGGGTAGCTTTTGAACGAAAACATCAAATCTAACATCTGTTTGATGTCCCAACTCTTTCAATTGAGACATTATCCCCTCATTAGATATAATCCTTAGTGAAAACTACATGATTTTAGTAGAGCAATTTGAATACTCAGCCACATACTTGTCTTCCTTCTAAATATTTATAAAACCCATATAAATGGCAAACACCATTGTTTATGAATAGATCTGGTCGATTAAAAGAATCATAATGTCATTCCAGTATAATAAATCAGGCTTCCGTCCCCCCAACCTCATTTACCACCATCACCTCGACAGTCCCTCCTACAAGAAGGCGACACACATAACCTTAGTCACATCTTGTGACTCCAAGAAGTCAAACCGAATTTTTATCCTATCAAACCCTTACCAATCATGTTTAAGATAATGGGATCCTATAAAAACTTATGGATTCTAGTGAAATTATTGTAAGAATTATTTCTAAGAACATCTATCTATGTTTCGAAACCTCATGAAAAAATGGGAACATGATATGGTTCATGTATTCGCACTTGGACTGTGCGCACAATAACCTCAACTATATTTAGGTCCACTGGAGGCTTTTCTTGTAGAGGTTCAGTAGCATCCTATTTGTTGATATGATTCAAACACCTTCTTTGATTATTTATTCTACTGAAAATCATCAAATAAAAATGACGACATTAGATAATTCTTAAACAGTGCATGGATGGAAATATAATCCCTTCTAATACAGAAAAATATATGTGGATTTTTCACTATCAAAATCAATAGAGGGAGATGAATAGAAATAATACACAATAAGTATTTTCCAAACTACCACTTTAGATTATGTTTCATTGCTGTGAGATATTTCATGGAACACAATTGAAAATACCTCCTATCTCTAAATAGGATTTCACAAATGCATACTGGATAAATGAAAAAAAGCTCATCAACCTCCTCTGATGCCACATTATCACAATCTAGCCCATATAACATGGTATCCTGATAACTAATCTAGTCATGGCATATGACTAAGGGACTTTCTGATCCTCATGGGTTAATGACTAGAACCTAGAATCATACAAATAGAATATGGGATCCAATTTTCCAGAAAACATAGTGGAAGAATGAAATAAACTCATTATGAATACAAAGGAAAATTCACTATGTTTAATGTACTATAAGTCAACATGAGATTAAGTGCCAAAGTACTATAACCCATGCTACGAAACACAGAATAAATACCAAGTATCTGTGGACACAAGTCATCAAATAAAAGGTTCAACAGCTGGATGCACCACCAAGATATCAATTCCCTTTTCTCAAACTAGGAATGAGATTATCAATAATCACCCAAAGGAACACGTAGGATATAAGATAAAAGACCCAATAGAGTCTCACCAAGGATTCAATAAAAGATTCCAAAAATATGTAACCAATATAATTGTTGAAATTTTAATATAAAAATAAATGAAATTTCAATGAATATTTAAACAAATAAGGATACACAGTTCAAATAATGAAAGAACCATTAATAAAATTCATTTCACATGATTGAATATTTCAAAAAATGACATAATTAGAACAAATAATATAAAACAGTTTATATAAATTCATAAGATTTATAAAAAGTTTGACATCATTGAGATAAATCTATATCTCAAATTTAATCAAGTGACATTTTAATGTCATCTTCCAAATAGGTATAAATGTTCTAGGCTATAAGACTCTATACACTCTATGTGCTCATAAAAATATGTGTACCCACAAATCCATTTTGTAAATGATGAAGGAGACTCATCACCATCCCATTAGGGATATGTCCTATAGTATTTAAGGTCTACAATGTTTTATAATCAAAGTGTGTGTCCAAATAACTGAAAATATACCTATGGATTTCATGTAATCTTATACAATCACTGATGGGAAATTTATTTTAGGGCACTTTTAAATAATATTAAATCGTATTCACCAATTTGAAATGGTAATTTTACTTTTAAAATAAAAAAAGGTTTTAATAAAAAACATACCATCTTCACAAGGCAAAACATATTGGATTGTTTCATAACATTTTTATCTATTTTCTCAATTTTACAAATTCCATCAATTCTGTATAATAAATTAAATTAAATAACTAAGTTCAAACAATTAACATATATTTTAGAACATACCCCAATTCACACAAATGGTGGGGGGGTTCCAAAATTCTTTCCAAAACCATTTTAAACAATACATTTCACTGGAATTGAGTTTTAATAAAATCATTTTAAAGAACATACAAACATTTGAATTTAAATAAACATCTTAAATAACTGAAACAATTAAAAGTTAATCAATTTGGACAATTGGAGTGACATTACATATCTTTTCCTAAGACATGACACCCACAAGAAACCGCACAAATGAGAACTAAAGTGAATAAGACCTCTCAAATAAAACTATAAATTATATATAAAAACATGGAGTATAGATCTATCAATATTAGTATGACATATTGATATAATAAATAAGTATAAAAAGAAAAATATAATGAACGAGGGAGAATTATTACCCAGAAATCAGACCACTTGTGCAATGACAATCGAACACCATAAAAAAGAACCCGAAAGGGATTAAGGAATCCATAATCATCTGGGGAAGGCTTTAGATCGAGAGAAAAGAAACTGGTGTAGAGGAGAAATTTGGATCTTATTAGTGTTTCTTGTATATAAATAGAATGTAGGGTATTACATGATGTGTAATTCCATTACACATCCTAAAATGGTTACAATCCTTAACCATCAAAATACATTTCACATGTAATAAAAAAAATTCAACAATTTAATCACAATGTATAAAGACTCATCATGTCATGTACCCATTCATAGTGTGAACCCTTCTCATAGTATGTACCTAGTAATCATTACAAATTTTGTAACATAGTAACATGGCGTTTAACCCTCCTAAAGCCTAGAGAAATGACTAGTTAAAGGAGATTGTATCAAAAATATGTGACATCACCATTATACGTATCATCCAAATTCATTATCAATGATATTTAATGAAATAGAAAAATCATTACATGTTTAAAAACATACCTATCAGTTCAGTAATGGGATATTTCAATTATGGTCTTATTGTGGAATATATGTGATATAGAAAGAAATAATTTAATGTAAGGGTATTTTATTCCACCTTCAACCATTCCATTTATACACACCATTTCTAAAATTTCTTTTCATCTTATAACGTATCCATGATATAAATTAATCAATTACTATCAATATTATGTTCTATAACTTTTATACACCCCTACCCTCTCATTAATCATATTCAATAATCTTTTTTAATGGCTATTTATTTTATTAAATATTATATTTTTCTATCAACTTCATGAAACATAATTATGTTATTATACACAATCAATTTTACTATTGAGGGTTAGTATAATATATTTATCCATTATTTGTTAATATAAGACTATAAAATATGAAACCTGGATTCTTTTCAAGTGGGTTAATAATTAGGTAATTTTAATTCAATTATGTATTTATAAATTTTAATAATTGTATATGTTACTCATCCATTACTCTAAATGTGTTATTAGTGTTTTTTGGTCATAATATTTACGTGGAACACATCATTTTAAAAATGTGGAGGGTTCTCCCTAATATGGATAAAATGAACTGGTAAAATATTTTACATCTAGAGATTAAATATTTTAAGAGAGCTTGGGGATGTGAATTCATAATTATTTATTATAAATCCTTCATTTTAATGTTTGGTGATATATGTATGATCCAATAATTTTTTTATACATGCATTTACATCTTATGAATGTTGGTGATTTTGTTATCATATAAATTATATTCTTAAGATAATAACAGAATTTTATTACTCATGATGTCATGCTAATTAATTAAATTATTACACTATTACTATGATTTAATATCCCCATCGTATTTTAACAATTTTAATTTTTTTTGATATTTAGTATTAGCATTTGATTCAAGTTCATTGATCAATCCATTTAATTGGATTAGAAGAGTTTTTTTTTCTTGTTTTTTCCCCAAATTTATATGGAACACACCCTCGAAATATCCTCAATATTATATAATTTTATACTATTTAATTACTGTTTTGTATAATATAAATGACTGATACCATGTGTTGTATCAATTGAATGTTTGTTTCTTTTTTGGAATTATTAATTATAAATAACCAAACAAAACCATATGAATAATTATAAAAACAATAAAACATATTTTTCTTTTTTAAAAAAATTATGGAGAATGAGTTTGTAGAAAAAAAATCCCAATATGTGTACTATAATTGGATTTGGATATATCATTGTTTTACCAGGGTTTAATAAGAATTAAATGTTAACATTTAGTGTTAAATCGATGTTTACCCACAACATGATAACGAGGCTAGGCTGCAAACCTAATTTGAAACTCTATAGAGAGGTTTTTCAGTCATATTATTTTTATTAACCAATATGAATGATATAAGGAAGATGTAATTATTTTAGTAGGATATTAATAAATTAAATATATTATTTATGTTGTTTTAGAATTCAATATCCCTTAATATTTTACTAATTCCCAATAGTGACACATATTTGACTGATTGTTGGTAAATTTGTGAACTGTGTAAATGGAAAGAGAAGATGGTAATTAATTTACCAAATTACATACATGAATGGTTGAATTAATGGAAAAATATATATTGATTTTGAATAAACTATCTAATTATATGAATAATAACCCTCTTCATTTTTCAAAATTTGATTCTCTCTGAAGGAAATTACTTATTGTAGAGTAATAAATTAATCAAACACCATTTTAAATTAGTTGATATAATAATCCATAAATTAGAGAATATGAAATTAATTATATAGATATGATATTATTTATCATCAATAAAATATTTTTATAGAAAATAAATCTCTTAATTTAACTCTTAGAAGGTGTAGGTAATTATTGATGGGGAGTTATTAACAAAAAAACTAATTTTTTTATTACTGCTATATAATGGGAATAGTTATGAATAATATTTTGAAATAAATAATTTACCAGCTCTAATTGTGTGAATAAATTATGAATAAATTCTATAGTTGAATAAAATGGATAATTAATAAAAGGGTATCTATGAAAAAAACATTACAATAATTTTTTGATTCACCTCTGTTTGTATTAGGGGTCCTAAAATAATGTTTGATTGATTCATTAGTGTAAAAAAACACACATATAAAGATGTTTATAAAATTAATACTATGAAATATAAAAGTATATATTGTGATGTTCTATCATGATTAAAATAGTGTCTTACAGGTGTTGTGTTCACATTGATAAAATAAAAACAATGGGTTAATGCATCCAATGAAAAGAATAAATTTTTTTTCAAGGAATAGATGGGAAGAAATAGAAAATCTATATATCCAGTAAATAATAGTTGAGATATTCCTGAATGAAAATTCATGTAATTGGATAGGGTTACATGTAAAAATGATATAGCTATACATATTAGAACTATCATGGTGATTTAGATCCTCATCAACTGATTTAAAAAACAATGGGTAGAAAGTGGATGGACTATAGCATTATAAACAGTAATTGGTAGAATGCCATGGAACTAAAAAATTCAATGTCCAAATATGAATATAATTGATTTTGACCACCATTTTTATAAACATTGTCCAATGGAGTGGTATCGTTCATTCATAATAAAAAAATGATAAAGTAGACGATCTGAATGATACAGTCGAATGTATGATTATTATTATCGCATAACTATCAATTAAATTGTGTGAATTTGGTTCAATGAAAGCCTTTTATTAATTCTATTTTATAATTAATATATTATCAATCCCCAAACAAACCAAGGAAATTTTGTTAATTTATTTATTCTTGATGGAATTATATACTAATAAATAGTGTATATAAAGACCCATAAAAATGGTTATTAATATATAATAATAAAATATTTGAAATATAATTGGTAGATTTAGAAAATATACTAGGGATATAATGTCTCTTAAATTATATTTCTTTGAAAAACTATATATTTAAGAAATTATTATTATTATTAAAAGGTCATCAAATATTAATTTTTTGATGGAGTGTTATCTCAGAATAATAATAATCTATAATCACAACTTATATAATTATATATAGATATTATAGGTAAAAAGGGAGGAAAAAGTAAATTTATAAAAATATGAAATTACACAATATTTCCGGAATATATTGATTTATTTATTTAAGAATTTCTTAGAACACCCTTAGAATGAAAGGTTGTGTTATTTATTGAAATAATACTTTGATTGAATAAAATTCCAACATCCCTTTAAAGTGTTATATATGCAGAGTAAGAGTAATTACTGAAAAAACTATAAGACCTCATTGAAAATACTATTAATAATCCATGCGTGACTCATTGGGGAACAATTATTCTCTCTGTGAATAATAATTCTTGACAAATGAAGATATATATTTACTATATAGGGAATAATGGGATCATTGTAAATAACAAACTCCTTATATAAGGGAATAATTATGTATTCTACTAACATAAAGTGGGAGAATTCTTCGTTAATATTCACCATTGATAGTGGTACAATTAGTTGAGGTTTCAGAAATATGATATCCATAAATATTCTTTATTATCAATATATAGTAATCAAATGATTTTTTATAATTCCCTTTGGTTTAAAAAATTAATATTATATATTTATTTATTTTAGAAATAGATCCTTTATGGACTACATTTATAAATTCATGGTGGCATAAATTTATGATAATTTGATTTATTCCAAAATTAGTGTGGATCACAAGGATAATCTATGGGTCATATTACAAAATATTATAAAAGAGAATTGTTTTTATTATGATGTAACTATTTTTTTTAGTTTATTTAAGTTGTACTTTTGGTGTAAATTATAACCATTTAATTAATCATTATTAATATTCCTATGTAAATTTATTTAGAGGAGTTGAATCATCATATTATAGTAACTGAGATTCATAGTTTCAGGGAATTAGATAGATATCATATAATATTTATTGTCAGCTATTCACATAATTCAAGTCAACTAACTCTGTTTACTTGAAAAGGAGTTATGTTTGTCTAGGGATGTATTATGAATAATGTTTACAATATGAAAATAAGCGGTTCTTCAATGTTATTATAACAGTTAAAACCTGTTTATATGAATGATTTTTCATCTATAATG
This sequence comes from Viscum album, assembly GCA_963277665.1. Taxonomy (NCBI): domain Eukaryota; kingdom Viridiplantae; phylum Streptophyta; class Magnoliopsida; order Santalales; family Viscaceae; genus Viscum; species Viscum album. Next base: position 294,190,583 of record OY728137.1, on the reverse strand, counting down.
ATTAATATAGGAATGGTATTTGATATGTGGATATAAAAAATTACAAAGTTATAGCATATTCATCTTGAAAGTAAGATCCTAATGAGAATAAATATAATTATCTTTAATTTTTGTTAGTTTTAGTCATTTATTTTTTTAATATTTAGACAAAATATCTTTTTAAGAGGAAATAATACATATATAGAACACTAAAATTTGAATTAAATCATTAAATTAAATTAACTGAACGTGAGAAAGCATAGGTGGTAATAATAAATTAAATGTTTTGATTTTTCAATTAATTATCACCTATAAAGATAAATAAAGGCAATGAATTCATTGTATCAGAAATATATATTGGTATTTAAATTAAGAATGATAAAGGAAAACAGTTGAAATAGAACTAGTGTAGTTATAGATGAGAATCATACTTTAAGGGGAATCATAAATCACATAAAAATATTTTCTAAATACATATTACTCTATAATATCAGGAAATCTCAAAGAAATTATCCTTGGATGAAAATAGGGATAGAGGTTGTGATGAATGGGATGTTTTTTAAATTCAATATCAATCATGAATTTGTAATAAAATCTTGTATAATAATCTAAATATAATCTATTTCATATATATAGAAGTACTTTAAAGATGAATATCATATCTCATCATTATCTACATATCCAAAATGCAATAAAATTTATAGGTTCTTCTATGATCATTATTGGTGGGACAATTGGAAGAGGGTGGTCACTGCTTAAATATCTAGGTACACGGTCTTTCAACATGTGAATGAGGAGTAAAAAACATTAAAAATGGATATTTAAACCAAAAACCACATATATATATATAAGGTAAAACAAAAAAGTACTTTTTTACAGGCATACCTAAGAAAAAAATTGGGGGAAAATATGAATGAGAAATCAATAATATGTTGGAAATGTGTTTCCATTTTAAATTTATTTAGATAAAATTTCCCAATATATCACTAATCATGAATATATTTTCGAATAAGTAGTGAGATTAAATGGAGTTCTGATATATATTATTTTTTACTAAGATACAATTTTCACATGAATATTCTAGATGAGAATTTGAAATTTTATGAATTAAAATTTAAAATTGATCAAAAACTAACATCCGTAAATAGATGGGTTTCCATATATAACGATTAAAACATTAAATTACATAATAAATAACATACCATAATATATTCAATGGATTTTGGACAAATATCTTCAATATATTGAATTTTCCAACAAAATAAGTTTCTAATAAAGTATTCAATTAGATTATTTTGAATATCCATCCGTATATATATATACAAGTAAAACATTATGATGTTGGTATGATGTTGGATAAGTTAAAATATTTATATTGAACAATAGGAATAAAACTGTAGAAAATAAAAACAGTTCTTCCATAAAACAACAACGATTCATAGAGTTGACAAAAGATATTATCCTAATAAAAAAATGAAGGTAATGAATGTTATTATTCGAAATGAAATATTTGTATTGATAAAAACATGGAATATGAGTTATGAAATATGGAAATAAGTGGATATAATTTCAATATTAAATTAAGAATTTTTTGATTTTATATTATTTTCATGTAGTTTCTTATATAGTAAAATAATGAAAATTTATTACCATTTCTGTGATGTCATCCACAAATATCTATTGAGAATGGAATTTTTAAAAAAAACATAGTATCTTTATATTAATAATTTTTAATAGTAACCTAACATTTCATATTAAAATGATCCAATATATATTCTTGAAATAATTGAACAAGTGTTGATAATTATGACGGACATACTTGTCAATTTCCATTGGAGAAATCACAATCTTGAAGAATATATTTTATAAGAGGATGAATAAAAGATGTAAAATTAAAATATATATTTGAATATTGACAAAACATTTGAGGATTACAATTCAAATGGTTTTGGGAATATGATGATTTTAGAATACCTCTATTCATTAATAAAATTATCATGAATTCCTATTAAATAATTAATTATATTTCTTAACCGAACTACATAGAAATAATTTAAATAATATTTCATATAATTTAATCTTATAAAGAAGTGAAACTAAAACTACTATAAGGATATAAAAATCAAATAATACTGACCACACAATGTTATAATCCATGGGATTAAATTATTTAAAAAATTGTTCACCTATAATATAATCTCTAATAAAACGAATCATTAAGAATATGAAAGGCACTATGACATGTTTTTAAAAAACTATTGGTAATTAAGTGGTTACTATTAGTTATTGATTATATGTATATATAGGATTTAATTAAAATTTTGACTATTCAGTTATTAGAATTAAAATAATATATCATGACTACATAACAATATGGATAATCACCTATATGGAAATTTGTATTTGTGACAATTTTTAATGTATCTTCTCAAAGATAAAAATAGGGTTAGTATATATTAAGGGAAATTATATGAGAAAATTAAATGTAAAATGAATAAATGATGTCATAAACTAGTATAATTATCCCATATTATGTTCAGTTTTCAAAACAATAGATACAAGAGGAATTGTTGGTCATTTATCTTGATCAAACCCAAATATGGGTTCATGAAGTGATGTTTAAATGAATTAGCCTAAAAATTATGGTTTACCTATATGAGGTCAAGAGTATATCTTTAATTGCTATTAAAACCAAACGAATTTACCAGGATCGAACTATGTAGTCTTATAGAATAGACCACCATATAAAGGGGTTTTGTATCTAGGCCTCAAAGTTATAAATTTGTAATAATTTTTGAAATTAATTAATATTTTCAAATGATTTAAATTTATTCTTTTGTGTTGTAAACATATATAAAATTTATGTTTTTATAGAATATAATAATATTAAATTCTATTGAAATGAGATATGATTTCAATCTTCTAGAAATATGACATATTTATTTTTCTTTATTATAACATTTAAAAATGAATGTATTTAAAAGTGTTAGAAAAACAACTACTTTTTAATATATTTATATTTATTTATTTATTTATTTTGTTGTGCAACAGAATTTTGATTGTAAATTTAATATTTTTAGTTTGAATAAATATATATTATATATATATATAATAAAATAAAATTTATTTCGAAACGAATTCTAATAAAATGTATGAAAATTTTAAAATCATCTTCTAGAAAATTATACAATGGTATGTTTTTCATATTTTTCTAAGACAACCAAATTATTTCATTAGATTTCAAATTAATTATAATATAATGTATATATTAAACAATAATAAATAAATAAAAGAAATGAAAAAATTTATTTAATAAATTTCTCAACCATTAATAAATAATATTATTAATATAATTTTTTTAATATATTAAATTAAATTATAAAAACAATAAATTACTTTCAAAATTCACAAATTTAAAATAATATATTTAAAACAATATTTTATAGAAAATGTATATTTCAATTTAAAAGGAAACATTAAAAAATGTATTTCAATTCTATTTAATTAAATTATTATAATATGTTATATAAAATGATAAACCATGTGACAATACAATTTTTATTCAATTGGGGTTCTAATTTCCACCACCCAAAATTATAATTCTTATATTATGACGTTTTTAAACAATTCCCCCTTTTTTCTATAATTTTTGAAATCAAACCATTTTTCTCCTCACCAAAACCATTTTTGGATGTAGTTCTGGTTATTTTACCTCTCATAGAATTCATAAAATATTCCCCCAACATCGTCAGGTTCTTCCCCATATTCTAGGATGCTACACAATATAGTAAGTGTATTTTTTCCTCTAAAATCTATTACATTATTGAAATTATTTTATATTCAATTATTTACATTATTTTAAACTTAATGTGTTTAAATAAATCCACTACATTTATAATTTTTTTCTATTTATGTGATATTTCCATATCCACTCATTAATCTTATCCAATAATAGTTTTTTAAATACTTCTTATGATGATGAAAATTTTCCATTAATTTTATTTATTTTCTTGGAAGTATCATTTTGTTTTAAATACCCAACCAATTCCTCTATTCATAGGTATGATCATATATGTATCAAATATACATTTATTATGTCCTTAAAAATATAGAACTATCATGCCTTTGAAATTTGTTAAAAATTATTTAATTATCATGACTATATATATTTATAAATTTAATGAAATTTAGATTATTTTTTTCATTGCATCTCACATGTTATTGATGAAATTTATTCTTATGATGTAGCTAGAACACATGAATTTTGACATTAAAAGGGTGTTAACTGGTAGAAATAAAATTAAATGGTTAATGAATTAATCAATATATATATATATATGATAATTTTTATGATACCTTGGTGAATGACACTTGTAATTATGTTTCATGGCGCCTTGGTAATATAACATGGTGATATGATTTTGAAAGTATAATTCTCATATTGCATCCCCATTTAAATATTAAGATCCATGATTATTATATTATTACATTATATATGTTCTTAAGATCATTACCTTTAGTGGTTCCACAAGATCACAACCTAAATATTTAATTCCTTACTCCCAAACTATCTATATTGTTCAACCCTATAATATACTTTATTTTTCTAGGATTATGATATATGGTAAATATTGTGACAGATAAATATATGATAAAGCCTTTAATGTTTGTAGGAATAATGTTATCATTTTCATTTATTGTGTTCTTATTTTTTATGAATCTTTTCCTCAAAAGAGTATTTAAATTAATAAAATTTCAACCACATAAGGAATGTTCCATATATTTAAAATGTAGGATGTCATATAATTATTAACCGTAAAATTAGATATTTTCATATACATAAGATTCTCTTAAAGATTTCCACAATTTTTTTCTCATCCTTATTTTAAAAAATCTCTAATCCATGTCCTGATAAAAACTATATAATCCCAAATTTATCATACCTAGATATTACATTTAAATATATGATAATTGATCTCATAAAATTAAGACACATTCAATAACCATAATGGTTTAGATTCTCAATAATCATGGAAATATAAAAAAATGGAATATAAAATGTCACCAATACAACCCTTTATATTCTATACATCTTAGAACATTATTTAACATACCACCCTTAAAATAATTATTCCTAACACGGGGAAGGGAAACAAATATCTATATTAGAACATATGATATGTACGGGAAGTAATATGAGATATCAATTACTAATCATAATTTATCATAAGAAAATTACTATAGTATGAAAACATGTGATTAAAAATATAAATATGTACCCATCAATTCCATGATAAAAATCATGAAACATGACATAATATTTTTTCTATCAAATGAAATAATCCATAATTGTCTTGAATCATCAATAATCAATCATGATCCATTTTAACATACCATAAGCCTAAGATATAATTTTATGGAAATCACCTAATGATATAAAATATTTTCCATTATCAGCATTCTATCCCATGACTGTCATTATGTATAAATTTCCAGAAAATGGATATATTATACCAGAAATTTAAGACATTGTATTTGTAGTAACATTCATATTGATAACATCAAATAATATTAGAATATTATAAAATACATTTCCTCTAACGAAATTCACAACTTAGTCATCATTTCTGAATGCATTAGAGGGATATAATAGACATACATATCATGGGATTATATCCAAACCACCCATACATTATTTGTAACAGAACGACCAATACATGGATTAAAAAAGTATAAACTATTACATTGTCACAAATAAATCATATGAAGAAAAATAATTTATTAAATAATATATCACTGAATGCAATAGTTACACATGGAAAATAAAATTAGTTTAGTCGAAATTTTCATCTTCAAAATAATAAAACATATAGAGAATGAAATTTTTTCTAAATTATTGATAATATACCCACTAAATCATATGGAATATCTTTGATTATTTTTGCTAGAAAAATTTCATCGTAATGATAAATGGAATATTTTTTTGCTCAAAGTAACATTTTTATTGGTAAATTAAATCTGTTGAATATAAACAAATCCAAAATATAAATGATAGTATTTTTAATTAAATTATATTACAAATCTTGAAACAAAATTTTCATTTAAAATATTATTCATGATAGATATGAAATATGTTTTTGTCGTGTTCGTAAAAACAAGAGTAACATTAATAATATCAGAAAAAATTCAATAGTATAGTGTTTTAGAAAAAATAAGAACCAGGTTTTTTTAAATCAATTAAATGATATTAGAATATTGTTCAAAATCCGTGTTAATAATATATGTAAAATTGAGAAATTATTCCTTAATTTTTATAACAAAAATGTAGTATTGGAATAATTTATTATTTGAAAAATAGAAATATGAGGTTTGTTTCTTTAAAAACATTTAGTTGGTCTCTTAGGAACCTATAAAGTATGACAATTGAAAAAAATGAAAAAAATTCAAAATTAACAAGAGAATATGAAAATATATAATATTTATGATAGAAATATGATATAGTTAAATCATATGAATTTATTCATAAAAAACATATTAAAATATATATTATATGATAAAACCATAGCTACAATGAAAAAATTTATTCTTGAACCCTATAAAATAATAAATATCAAATTATAAATTAATAACTATATATATGGATATTAATCATTCATTATATAAAAAATATTGTAGATATACCACTAAAATTTAGTTTTTTTTATAACATCAAACATGTCTCAATGGAAAAAATTGAAAATACAAACAATAACAATATTATTAATTTTTTTAATTGAAAGAAATTTGATGCATAAAATTTATAAAAATCTATAATTTCTTTATATAATTTCATTTTTGTGTAAAAATTAATAATTGTTTATTATATACACCATATAAATATGGTGTTGGATTATATCATTAAAACATTTCTCAGGAAGGAGAAATTTTTTTTAACCCATACAACATCCTATGATTTTAATAAAATACCATGTAATGAAAGAACATGATAGGAATATAAAAACCCATTATTTTTATTATTATTTAAAATTATAATATTTTGGATTTATTAAAAAAATACAGATGATATTTTATTTTTCAATATAAAACATTTATTTTGAATTGAAAAATGATACCAAGAAACCCATACCTTATACACGACATGATTTATAATAAATCTAACATCATGTGTATTAATTATATATTTAAAACGATTTGATACCAAACTAATATAAATATATATATAATATCAATTATTATAAACTATTTCAATTCAACACGATTTTATAAACAATTATATATTAATGTTTTGTATTTATCTGTTAATTTTATCATTTTGATGTATTTTTTTGATCTATAGTCTTGGTTCATGCAAATTAATCATGGTTCCCCTTGTAAACATTTATAATTATGATATATATATACTATATAATCTTTATATACATATTTATAACCATTACTATTATGTGGTGATGAATAATGAGTTGCATCACATCATGGAATGGTTAACCTGTACAAACACACGAGTGATGTTTCAACAACTTGGTTGATGAAATGATTATATGGAACATTATAATCCACATAAGAAAAGTATTTATTATTTTATAATTATCATATATTTTCTATTAATATAACTTTTTTACAAAACATGTTAAACGGATATGATAGAAAAATCCAGTGGTTCCATGGATGTGGTTGTCCACTTGTTTTCATGAGGGAGGATAAATCATACTAAATGGTATGATTGTACGAAGGTAGAATATATTATATAATTATAGAGTCATAATTAATTGGTAAATATACTATATAAAAATTAAATATATCATCATAAATACCCATATAATATCATGATGGTAAATAAACCATGTCACTACATAAAGGTTGTAGTCCACATGTATGCAGAAGAGATAATTTTAGTATCCAATTGATAGATAATGGTTCAAAATGGTTGTTCCATCATGATAACACTATATCATTATTTAGAATAAATTTAGAAACCAATATTTTCTATATACAAAATTTTTATAGGATGTATATGTATAAATAAATTGAAAGAGAGTGGATAGGATTTATATCTCCTATTTGAGGTACCTCACTCGCGTTGAATCTTAATTCTTAAAGTAGATGGCTTATGAGTTTGAAGGATGATATAAAACTGAGGTAATAAATGTATAATGGTTTTAAATCTATAATTAACTTATGAAAGGGATCAAATTTTGTGAATAAGGGTGTGTAATAGGTTCTATTCATAAGTGAGGGGAGGGTCTCTTATGGAATATCATAAAATATTTCAATGATATAAGCTCACAATCATTTGAAATATTCTACCACAAGAAAATTAAATTAATGTGGTATAGTAAACTGTTTAAAAGTGATTAAATAAAATAATATATTGGTCTGGATAGAAATCACACCCTAATATATATCCTACCACCTTGTAAACTCGTTTTAAGAATAAATGTGGTTACAAAATTTAACCTTTTTTAATGTTTTCTACGAAAAAATATTATATGGACACTATTAAATTTTATTATTTAATATGATTCAAAAAATGGAATCCATTACAATAAATTCATTTTCTATAAATAGTTGAATTTAATTTCAATTAAGTGTGTATACTATAATGTTATCTTATTTTATAAATATAATCATTTATGCATAAAAAACAGTTTTCCCTATTATAATAGATATTGAGAAAATTAAATTAAATTTAAAAAATATGGTTTAATATATAATATATAATATTCTCGAAATATACCTTCATATAGTGATAAATTTAGTTTATTATGAAAAAAACACATTGTAAACAATAAAATAGTAAAAAAATTATTTCTATGTGAAAAACTTTACTTATACCAGAATCATGTATAATATTTATTCCAATATAATTAATTATAATATTCATAATTAAAAGATAATAATTTAATGTTTAACTAGATTTAAAAATTCAATTGGTCATTTTGTAGAAATGCAATTACGTATTTCATAAAGAATTGAATTTTTTCAATATTCACAGAAAATTCAACTACATTGAAAAATCCTACAAAATCTCCCAAAACTAATTTTTCATTCCAATTTCAAAATTAATATATATTTACCAAATAAAAATTTCTAAAATAGTAAAAATTAGATATAATGATTTCATGAAAAAAGAAAATAATTTTTTTGAATAGAACATATTACGGAATCATAAAATGATTGTATATAAAAAATATTAAATAATGATTATTAATTAATTAATTAATTTTATTTATATTTATCCAATTTACATAATTTCCATTTATTAGATATTACTATTCACATAATGAAATTTATTACATCATTTATAATAGATTACTATATCAGTATTTACATATACACAGGGATATGTGAAGGTTAAGCTATTAAAAAAATTAAATTAATTTACAGAAAAAATATATTAAAAATTCATGGTGTGTTTAAAAGAGCACCTAATTATAAAAATTAAATTATCAACAAATTAATTTTCTAGTATATTATTTTTATTAATTTCAAAATAGAATTTCCATTTTATAAATAATTAATTTTCTAAAATGAGTATTATATATAGTTATAAAACAACTATAATTTTTAATAGTAAATATTTTATATATTTTTAATATATATATAACTTATTTTAGAATTAGTGACCATATTAAATTCTAAAAGCATAAAATATAAAATACTAAATTGATATGATGTAATAAATGTTGAAAAATTAGTTCAAAAAAAGTGTGTGACCTTATAGACATTATCAAAACCTAAAATCTATTATTTATCCCAATTCGAGTGTAAAAAAAATTAATTGTATTATATCATTTTTGAAAAATAATGACATCAAAATTTCAATTTTTAACACATATAAATGGGGATAACATCCATCATATTATTTAACGCACCAAGCCCAGAAGCCTAGAGCAGGTGCATTATTTTAATAAATTGGCATTATTACAGGGTATCAAGTCACGAAAGACCGATCTGTTTAGTATCCTTGGACGTACTTGATACATATAGAAGTTTTACATTAAATCATGAAATAAAAAAAAACACTGTGTCCACTTTGATAACTCTTATATCCCATAGGATATTCTTACAGGTTCATCATAATATACATCTTTTCATCCTAGAAAAAATAAAACATAAGAATGTGGTGAGTTCAGATGCTCAGTAAGGATAACAATATAGCAGAGACTCTCATATATAAGAATAAACATTTAAGGAAATGTATAAGGCTAGAACACAAGCCTTTTAAACTTAAACCTCAGTATAATATGGAAAAGATAAATCAAATAAATCTATTTACTTATTCACATGAATATTCTACAAGTCAAATAATCACATATAATATCAATAGACAATTTTATAATGGTGGAATGCATAATGCCAAACTTAAAAATCACATACCCAAGGTCCTGTACCAAGACTACAAATGGGAATTTGTCAAGGCCTTGCGCCAAGAAACTATTTAGTCTCATGAGACCTACTGATGCATCGAGGAGCTATAGTGGGATCTATTTTTCACTTACTAAGTCCAATGTGTTCCTCATATGAAAGGGTGAATCATAATCTAAAAATTAATATTAAAACTACCATAAGAAATATCAATAATTTAACCATAAAACATGAATGGTATAAAAATAGCACATCCACAGTCAATCATAACTCATTTAATATAGTGTGGAAGATTTTATTTATATAAATTAACCTCAATCAAGAATAGTAAAGGATATTGGCATAAATGAATATAATCATCAAAACTATTTGAGTAAAATATCTCTATTTTTCTTGAAATCATTTAAAAGTATCATTATTTATCAAGAAGTTGTTTCAAATAGATTTTTGAATCAATGAGTCTCATACTATTTTGAAACTTTTAAAAGGAATATTAATTTTATAACATTAATGTCCATATAAATAAATCCTTAAAAATATTTTTAAAACATGATCATTAATGAGAATTATTTAGAACAATAAAATTTTAAAACATTTAAAATGATATTTTAGTTATAATTCAAAACCAAATGAGGGACACTTGAATAAAAATAATTGAGGTAATAAAAACATATTCATATCATGAGAATAAAGGGATTCATGACATATTATGTCAAAGTACATTATATACACCAAAGTGAAATGAATTAGCGCTTAACAAGAAAGAAGTCTCAATGGAATACAAGTAGAGATGAAATCCCATATAAATACCGTATCATTAGGTTATGTGTAAATCAATAAAATAATTATGTGTGAAAAATATAAAGCCACTAAATATTATTGGATATTTAGTGTAAAACAATCAGAGAAAATTCACACATATTATTGTAACAACAACACTAATTACATGGATGTTTATCTCAATGAATGAAAATTGAGTTAATATTACTCTTGTCATGTTCATATCCATCATTTGAGAAGTTATCAATGCAATTATTATGTGTATAAAAATAATAACCACAAAAAGAGGAGTTTAAATTACTATATAAATAAATAAATAGTTATTTTACACATAATCATGGAGTAAAATAATAAATGATGTTTCATTAAAACCCTATTAGTGGAAATCAATATTAGAAAATTCCCTTACAGATTCAATGAATTACGAAACATACACCCCATGAAATATGGATCATAAAATTAAGATTTAAATTCCCATATGTTGAATTATATTACATAAGAAAGTTCATCGTGGGAAGTACAGAAATCACACAAAAGGAAATAGTGGCAATATAGCATGAATCTCATGGAAATAAGAAGTGAGATGAAAAACCATTACCACATTGTAATCAATAGAGTCATATGAAAAAAAAGCTACTAACCACCAAATGAATCATGTAATACCATAAATACTAATATAATCATGATAATATATGTCCAATGGAATTACAAAATTCACCACATGCAATTAATAGATGCTGAAGAATGTAAATATCACAAAATTACAAGTGAGATAAGAAACCCCTTAACAAGTACTTTTCCTTGGTCGAGGGTACGTTAACATAATTTATAATAGTTAAATAATTTATATTAAATTATAAATGAAATGAATTCATAAATCTTATATCATATATTATCTTTTAATATTTCTTTTTTAACAATATTTCAGTAGTATCATCGTTTCAGGTGTTAATTGATTCATTTTCATTTATATGTTTTGTTACGTAAGACATGTTTTTTATGGAAAGGATGTATTTGATTCATATCCAGAAAGTTATTATGTTATTAAATACTATTTTAAATAATAAAATGATAATTATTCTTGAATGGTCTTGATGATAAATTAATCTCATCGCATTCATGGAGACAGTAATTTGTACGTACGCACGAATGGTACTTCAATTTTTTTATTCAAAAAGGAAAGAAAACCAAATGGTACATAGGTATATTATTATTCTAGTATAATATATTATTTTATATATGTTATGTATGTTCATTAACAGCATCCTTTATACATTCCATGTATGGTACTAACGAGTCATATCACTTTGAGGGGGTGGTAGTCTGCAATTCCTCAAATGAAATTATCATATATATAAAACATAAAAGTAATAATGGTATGCTATAAAAGATAATTACAGAAGATTATAGAAAAAAATATCATAAATATCATATATAATTATAGTGACATCATAATGTCTTCCATAAGAAGTGGTAGTGGAATATTGAACAATCATCATTTCCTAAGGTCGTAGTTCGCCGTCCATAGAAACATTATATTCTATACCCATTATATGAAGGTTTTTATAAGTTTAGTTCAAATACTTCTCATAAAAACAACCTAGTATATTGAAGATACGGGTTTTGGAATAAAATAAAGAAATAAAGAGATTTGTTGGTGTTGGAGATATAAAATAAAGGAAAAGAACTTAAGAGGAGATGTTACCTTTAAATTAGGTAGCTCCATTTAGTTTGAAGCAAATTTATTCCTTGAAGTGATCTATGCCTAAGGTAAGGAATTTAAGAAGAATAGATGGATTTAAGGATCTTATTAGTTCTGATTTTGGACGAGCCAAGGTGCTTGAGAGTTGTGGGAGATGGGTTAGAATTGAGGGATTTTTATAAGGGAAGCACTGTCTTTTTAAGAATGTTTTAAAATATTATTTTATTATATAATTATTTTCGGTTTATAAAGTTCCAAAACTCATTAAAGTTTAAGATAATATGACACATATTCGAAATAAAATCATCCAACAAGGATTTTATAGATTTTGGATATTGTTTTAATTTTTATAATCCTATTTATTTAAATTATTTATTAATAATGTAAACACTACCTCATTATTATGTCGTAAATAATTTTATTTATTTGATGACTAAACATTATTAAAAAATAAAATTATGTAGGAAATTTTTTTAATTATCAAATTAATATTTATAGTCTAAAAGATAACATATATATCCCTATGTAAAAATAGTTTTACTAAAAGATATATGGTTTTTAAATTTTTGACTTTATTTTAAAATAATTAATATAAAGTGTCATTATCACTCTCAAGTGGCTCTATGGGGTCCTAAAATTGACCCAAGGATGACCATGATCGGATTTGTATCATCCAATAGTAATTGGACACATATTAGGGTAATTTAATGTTATTATAATATTATTTTTTACCCTTATTTACCTGATTTACTTCTTTAACCACGGTAAATAAAATATTTACTGAAGTAAATATTATAATGTCTAATAATAAAATTTACCTATTTATAAAAATAGAAACTATTAATTCCAAATATAGAATTTATTTTTACAAATTCAAAACACATAACTAGAAGAAATTAATTTAAAATTTATTTCTTTTTTCCAAACAAAGAGCATGTATTTAAGAAATAAAAATTATGAATAGATGAGAACTTGACTGTGTCCAATTTCAAAGTGAAATTACTTCCAATGACCAAAATTATATTAAATGGTAAAAATAAAATATAATTATACTTCAAAACAATTAAAAATGTATAATTTATCACTATAAATTATTTTAATTTAAAAAATATGTTTTCAATTAAAATTTAGTACTTTTAAGTATTCATCAAAATTTAAATGTTATCAGAAAAGCACAAAAATTTTATAGAAACTAAATTTTAGTGCCATAATTGTAAAGAATATGTTTTTTTGTAAATTGAATATAAAAACCTGTCAAATATTGTCATTAAAAATTGTTATATGTCAAAAGGCGGTAAAAATGATTTTTTAAAATTCTAATTTTATTTAAAAAATTGAATTTCTTCTTATATTATTTCTAAAAACACCAAATCAGGATTGTAAAATTATACGGAGTATATGAAATTCAAAATTTAGTTAATACTATTCATAACCTCTTTTTGAACGGCTAGTTTGGTATGTCGTGGTGCTCTCAAACTCGGTGTTGCATGTTGCATAAGCTATTGAATTAATTTTAAAAAAATAACATACTTTGAAATCTTGAGGTGCTACATTCTTCCACACTTTTGGAAGTTTTGGCCATTAAATTTTTAAAATTGGGCTTGGGAACATCATTGAAAGTCTCATATCGAAAAAGAAGTCAATAAAACTATCACATTAGAATAAAGTTAGATAAGTAAAAAGGTCACCCGAGAAAACCCATTCTAGGATTGAATGTAGAAAAACATGGATATGGAAGATAAACTAAGTGTCATTTAATTATGGAGAGTGATAGAAAACATGATCTGGAGAAAGTTAACAATAAGAAAACCACAAACTTGTGATGAAATAAACAGTCATTAGCTTCTTAGTGGGAAAAGTAAAAAAAATTTTATAAGTTTTATTTTGTAAATTTTGAGGAATTTTATTAAGATATTGACTAAGATCATAAATATATATACTTAATATTTAAGTGTAGTTTCATAATTTAATAAATTTTTACCACTAACTTGCCTTTTTTTCAAACCATTAGTATTCAAGATTACTTTTTGACACCTGAAGCGCTAGAATAAAAATATTGAAAATCACATGATCATGAATGGATAAACTATATATTTAATTTTTCTTAAGAGATTAACCAAAGTAAAAATTTTTAGTAACAGATTAGATGATCTCCAAAAAGGATAATTATTTAGAGAAATAGATACTAATCTTAATTTCTACAATTAAACCAACAATAACCGACATTCAATAAATAGCATTCAATAAATAATTTTCCTTAAATCCTTCAATAAAATACAAACTAATACTGACACCCAAAACACAGAATAATTTGATTATGTAGTCTTCCACATTAAATTTTATCTCCAAATAACTTCGCCTACTCTAAAAGTGACTTACATAAATGTAATTAACCTAATCATGTATTTTCTATGATTGGTTAGAAATTTCCATAAATAACCGAAGTTGCTATATATCCACAATAAAAAAATAGATAAAAATATAACATTACTCCTCAAATGAAATCCCATAGTATTCTATTTTACTTTGGCATATAATGATCCCAATAGGGAAAATGTCTTCCAAAATAACAGTTATCACTTAATCACCAAATCATTTTCTTATACTAAGGATATCTATTTTATAAGACAGAAGATCCCAAATCAACTTATTATTGATCCATAAAATCGTTTTTTAAAATAATTAGTCACCCTAACCAGGGAGATCACGTAGTCTAGTGGTATGTGATAAATTCCAATCGCACTCTTGCTTTGGGTTCTATTCTCGCAGCTTTGTCTGACCTGAAAGGTTGTCACATAGTCTAAGTATTTTCTTTTTTCAAAAACTATATTTTATAACATTCCCAAAATGAGATAAATTCATAAAAAAAACATAACATAATTTCACCAAAAATTTTATCTCATTCCTCACATTCTCATCTCAAAATTTAATAACAAGTAATTATCTCATATTCAAGGATCATATAAACCCAAATGATTATTTATAACTCTATCAACAATAGAAAAGATAATTCTCCCTAAAATAGATTTTTCAGAGAAAATACTATAGGGTTACACATACAATAGAAAAGTCTTCCATAGTAATCCCATAAAAAAAGAGCACTAATACTATTAAACATCGTCACCATCGATTTATTTCCCAAATGGTTCTTCCTTGACCAAGAGGTTATCCTATAGAATGGGGCATTCACTTGATAAATTAAAATATCCCCTAAATTTATGTAAAATGACTGTAAATAGTTTATTGGGATCATTTTTATTTTCTTCTATAATAATCTTCATTTATCCTCAGCAATTCATTATTTTATATCCTTCTTTCACACACATAAACATTTATTTTTACCATTAAGACACATCCCTAGGTGTCTCCATCCACATTTCATGAATGATAGAAATAAATCATTTTTCCATGGTCTCCACTACTGGTGCTCTTATCATTCACCGCGTTTCTATTCTTTGTTGAGTCTGGGAGTTGGTTAATATATATGTTGTTGATCATATTTTTGGAAAACTGATTCGGCATGAATGTTATATCTTATAATCCTATCACCATTCCATTTCGTTGCTCATTTCCACCATCGTGCACAACATGTTCATCATGTTCATTGTTAATATGACTTCCTCGGAATATAGCTATTGACTAACACAAGGATGCATAGTGTGAGTCATAATAGAGAATATCATAACACCTTATTTCAAATATAAAATCTCCTTAGAATTTATGAAGGTAATTTATTATCATATTATATTAAAATCCTTCAAATAAGTTTGTAAAGAAAATGTGAATTATCCTACACATATTCCCCGAGAGTGTCCTAACCTAGAGTACAAAAAGGCCCATTGTCATGTACCAAGATACCTGGAGTCAAGTGCGAAACTCCTTGTCAGAGATTTATCTTTTAGGTACATCTATGATAGAGGTGCCTCTACCAGTTTGTATCCAGATATGGATGCATTTCATGGAAAACACACATAATATTTAAATTACCAAAACATTTATATGTTCTTCTATACTAATCCTCAATGTCTATCTTAGGGTGGTGTTTCTTAGTCAGAGTATTTTTCTAAACCTAGCTTCCTCGGTTTGTAATAAACATGTTATGATTCCCATTGTAATTCCCATACCCTAGAAGCCAAGAGACAATGTATTGTTTTAATACATCGGCATCATTACAAGGAATCATGTCCCGTATGATTGATCAATTTAGTATACTTGGATGTACTAGATACATACATAAATTTTACATTACCTCAATGAATAAAAAACAGTAACATTGTTTCCCCTTGAAAAAATATTATACCCCTTAGCCTATTCATGCAGGATTATCATACTATACATATTTGAATCCTGGAAATAATTAAACATAATACAGTGGTAAGATCAGATGCTCATTAAGGATAACAATATTGTGGAAACTATGATAAAGAATAATATGCATTTAAGGAAATGTAGAAGAATAGAACACAAGCCTTTTGAACATAAACATCAGAATAATATGTCAAGGATAAATCAAATGATTCCATTTACTTATTTATGTGGATATTCTACTAGTAGAATAATCACATGTACTATCAATAGAAAATTTCATAATGGTTGAATACATAATGCCAAAATTCATAACCACATAGTCAAGGCCTTCTGACAAGACTACAATTGTGATTTTTTCAAAGTCTTATGTCAAGAAAATAGTATGTATCATGGGACCTGTCAATTAATCGAGGAGATATAGTGGGATATACTCATTACATTATATTTCCAATGCATTACTCATATGAAAGGGTGAAACATAATCAAAATATTCGTATTAAAACTAGTATACGAAATGACAAAATTTTAACAATAAACCGCTAATTGTATAAAAATAGAACATCCACAGTCAAACATAACTCATTCAATACAATGTGAAAGATTGTATTATAATAAAGTAACCTCAATCAAGAATAATGAAGGATATTAACATATATTAAAATAATCATCAATAACAATTGAGAGAAATATCCCCCTTTTTTCTTGAAAACATTTTAAAGAATCATTATTTATCAAGAAGTTATTTCAAATAGATTTTTAATCAATGTTTCCCATTCCACTTTGAATAATTTAAATGTAATTTTAATTTTAAAGAATCAATGTCTATATAAATAAATTATTAAACCCATTTTTAAAATATGAACATTAATGATAAAGATTTAGATGAATAAAATTTTAAAACAATGAAAATTATAATTTAGTTAAAATTCATAAAAAAATGAGAGACAATTGAATAAAAATAATTGAGGTAAATAAGATTAATAATATCATGAGACTAAATGGATTCAGGATATATTATTTCAATGTATATTATATATACCAAATCAAAGTTAATTGGAGCATAACAACAAAGAAATCTCAATGGAATGTGAGTTGAAATGAAATCCCTTTTAAGGATCATATCTTTAGGTTAAGGATATATCAATGACATAATTATGTGTTAAAAATATAAAAACACTAAATATTATTGGATATTCAGTGTAAAATATTTAGAGGACATTCACACATATTCTTATACTAATAACACCAATGACTAGGCTGTTTAACTCAATGAATGTAAATTCAGTTAAGATTACTCTTATCAAGTTCATATCGATGACTTGAGAATTTATCAGTGGATTGATTTTGTGAATCAAAATAATAACAAAAAAAATTGAGTCAAAATTACTACATAAATAAATAAATAAATAATGATTTCATACAAAATCTTGGAGTAAAATAATCAATGTTGTTTGTGTAAAACCTAATTCTTGGAAATCGAAATAAAAAATTCCCTTACCGATTCGGTGACTTACACAACATACACCCCATGAAAGAAGTATCATAGAATGAAGATCTAAATACCCATAAATTAATGTATATTACATATGGAATACAATCAGGGGAAGTAGATACACCACATAAAAGGAAATCGTGGCAATATAGCATGAATCTCACGGAAATCAGAAGTGAGATAAAAACCCCTTACCACCTTGTAATCAATCGACCCATATGAAAAAATGTTAATAACCTAAAAATGAATCATATAATACCATTAATATGAAGAGAATCATGATAATCTATATCAAATGGCAATACCAAATATACAACATGCAATTAATAAGTGGTGAACAATGGAAATATCACAGAATTCAAAGTGAGATAAGAAACACCTTAACTTGTAATTATTCTTGGTCGCGTCTACGTTAACATCATTTATAATACTTAAATAATTGTTATTAAATTATAGAAGAACTAAATAAATACATATGATATCATATAATATATTTTAATATTTATTTGTTATTAATATTTTTGCAGTATCATTGTTTCAGGTGTTAATTGATTTGTTTTCATTTAAATGTTTTGTTACGTAAGTGATGATTATTATGGATATGATGTATTTGATTCATATCCAGAAAAATATTATGTTATTTAATATTATTTTTAATAATCAAATGAAAATTATTGTTGAATGGTTATGATGGAAAATGAGTCTCAATGCGTTCTTGGAGATAGTAATCCATACGTACGCACGAACGCTACATCCATTTTATTAATTATAAAAGGAAAGAAAACCAAATCATATATAAGTATATTATTATTAAATTATAATATATTATTTTTTATATGTTATGTATGTTCATTATCACCATCCTTTATATGTTCATTGTGTGGTATGAATGAGTCATATCACTTTGAGGGTGGGGTAGTCCGCACTTTATCAAATGAAATTATCGTATATAAACAACATGAAAGGAATAAGGGTATGATATAAATAATAATTACATAAACATATAGATAAAAAAATATTATAAATATCATATATAATTAATGTTCCATCATAATAACCACCACAAGAGGTGGTAGTATAATATTGAACAACCATCGTTTGGTGAGGTAGTAGTTCAGCGTCAACAGAAACATTATATTCTATATCCATTAGATTGAGGTGTGTGTAAGTGTAGTTAAAAAAACAATATAACAACAACCTAGTATATTTAGGATACTTTTTTGGTCGTAAAATAAAAGAATATATTGATTTTAGGGGGCTGGAGAAGTAAAATAACTGGAACGAACTTAAGAGGATATGTTACCTTTAAGTCGGGTAACTCCCTTTCGTTTTCACCAAATCGCTTCCTTAAAGTACCTTCTGCCTAAGGTGATACTTCTTTGATGAATATATGGATGTTAGGATCTTATTTGGGAAGAGTTGGATGATCCAAGGGGCTTGACAGGTGTGACAGATGGGTTAGAAGTGAGGGATTTTTATAAGGGGGAGGAGGGGCTCTTTATGAAAGTTTGAAAATATTATTTTATTATATAATAATTTTCGGTTCCTAAAGGTCCCAAAATCATAAAAATCTAAGATAATGTGACTAGTATTCGAAATAAAATAATTAAATATTAATTTTATTGGTTAGGGATATTTTTTTTATATTTATAATCTTATTTATTTAAATCATTTATTAACGAGGTAAACACAACCTCATTATTATGTCATTCATAAGTTTATATTTTTTATTTCAAAAAATTATAAAAAAATACCATGATGTAGGAAATATTTTTATATTTCAAAAAAAAATTATATTCTAATAGATAACTTATATAACCACATATAATAATTGTTTTACTAACAGATATATGGTTATGTCATTTTTCTCTTTACATTAAAAAATTAATATAAAGTGTCATTATCACTCTCATGTGGCTCCATGGGCTCACAAAATGGACCCATGGATGCACATGGTCCGATATGTATAAACCTATAGGAATAAGATGCATGTTATGGTAATTTAATGTTATTATTATATTAATTTTTTACCCTTATTTACTGGATTTACTTCTTTAACCCTGGTAAATAAAATATCTACTGATGTAAATATTCATAATTTAAAAAAATAAAGGTTACCAATATACACAATTTGGAACACCAGATTCCAAATATGGAATCCATTTTTAGAAATTCAAAACACATATGTGGCAGAAATTAATTTAAAATCAATTCCCATTTTCAAAACAAAGAGCGTGTTTTTGAGAAATAATAACTATTAAAAGATTAGAACTTGTTTGTGTCCAATTTCAAAGTGAAATTATTTCCAATAACCAAAATTATATTAAATGGTAAAAATATAATATAATTATACTTCAAAACCATTAAAAAGTATAGTTTGAGACTCTAAATTATTTTAATGAAAAATGATGTTTTCAATTAAAATTAAGTATTTTTCTCTATTCATAAAAATCTGATAGTTATCAGAGAAACACAAAAATTTTATCCAAACTAAATTTGTATGTACCAATTCTAAGGAATAGTTTTATTTTTTCTAAATTAATAATAAAATTTTCTAAATTTTGTATTTTTAAATGGTTCTCTATTAAAAGGTAAATTTTTTTCATTTTTTAAAAAATTAGTCTTTTATCGGAAAATTTTAATGTGTTCTTATATCATGTATAAAAACACATAATATGGATTATAAATTAATATGGAGCATATAAAATTAAAATATCAGTTAATAATATTCACAACCTCATTTTGAACAGCTTTTTTGGTAAGTCGTGGTGTGCTCAAACTTGGCATTGCGTGTAGCGCAAGTTATTGAATTACTTTAATGAAAATAACATACTATGAAATCTTGGGGTGTTTCAATCTTCTCCAATTTTGGAAATTGCGTCCAAAAAAATATTAAATCGGTCTTGTGAACTTCATTGAAAGACCCACATCAGAAAAAGAGTCAATAAAACTTCCACTTTATGGAACAAAATATAAGTATAAAGGTAATCAGATATAACCCATTCTTGGATTCCATGAATGAAAACATGGATATAGAAGATAAACTAAGCGTCACGTTCTAATAGAGTGTGATAGAAAACATGATTAGGAGAAAGTTAAAAACAAGAAAACCAAAAACTTGTGTTGGGATAAATAGTCATTAGTTTAAGTAGGAAAATTAAACGAACAATATTTTTTTAAGTTCCATTTAATAAATTTGAGGAAATTATTTACGAGATTTTCTAAGAACATAAATATATATACATACTTTATATGTAGAGTTTCATCCTTTAAAAACTTTCTTCCACTAACTCATCTTTCTTTCAAACGATGAGTATTCAAGATGACATGGTCACACCAGAAGTGCTAGAGTAAACTTTTCTAGAATCACATGATCCACAAAGGAATAAAATATATATTTACGTTGTCTTAAGTGATTATACATAACCAAAATTGTTATTTCAAGAAAAGATGATGCCCAAAAAGGATTATCCTTTAGAGAAAGAAATACTAATCTTAATTTCTAAAATAAAACCAACAATACTGAAAGTTCAATAAATATCATTCAATAAACCATTGTCCTTAAAATTATTCAATATAATCCAAACTAATATTGACACAAAAAAACATAGAACAATTTTATTATGTACTCTTCCATGTTAAATAGAATCTCCAAATAACATTGACATCTCTTAAAGTCAAATACTTTGAATTAACAAACCTAATCACATATTTTCTATGATATGTTAATAATTTCTATAAATAACACAAATTTCTATAAATCCTTAATAAAAACATAGATAAAAATCATCCATTACTCCTAAAATTAAATCCCATTGTATTTTATTTCTTTCACATTAAGTGTTCCCAACAGAGCAATCGTTTTCCAATATAAAATTTATCACATAATAACAATATCATTTTATTATACTAAGGATATACAATTAATAAGACATATGATTTCAAATCAACTTATTAGTGATAAATAAAATAATTTTACTGAATATTATTAGTCACACTAACCAGGGACTTGATGTTGTCAAGCGGAAGGTGATAAATCCAAATCGTACTCTGGTTGTGGGTTCAATTCCTGCTACTTTTTCTGATGCAACGGGTTGTCACATAGTCTGCATGTTGTACTTTTACAAAAACTATATTTTATAACATTCTCAAAATGTGATAAATTCCTCAAAATAAACATAACATAATTTCACCACAAAGGTTATCTCATACCTCGAATTAACATCCCAAAATTTAATAACATGTAATTGCCTCAAATTCAAGGATAATATAATCCCAAATGGTTATTTATAACTATATCAATATTTGAAAAGATAATTATCCCTAAAATAGCATTTTAACATAACAAACTGTAGGGTTACACATACAAGAGAAAAGTCTTCTTATAATCCCATTAACAAAGAGCACTAATACTTTTAATCATTTCACTATAAATTTATTTCAACATTGGTTCTTTGTTTACCAAGAGGTTATCCTATAAATAGGTCATTCAATTGGCTAATGCCCACATCCCCTACATTTATAGAAAATTACTAATAATGGATTCTTGGGACCATTTTTATTTTATTCCATAGTACTGTTCATTTTTTCTCAGCAATTATTTAATTTATGTCCTTATTTCCCACACATAAAGAATTTCTTTGTTTCATTGAGACACTTCCCAAGGAGTCTCTATCAATATTTCCTACATGATGGAAATTGAGATTTCATTTCTCCATATTCTCCATAGCTGGAGCTCTTGTCATTCACCACCTTTCACTTCTTTGTTAAGTCTGGGAGTTGGTTTATATATATGTTGTTGATTGTATTTTTGGAAAACTGATTCAGTATGAAAACAATATCTTTTACACCTATCGTCATTACATTTTGTTTGTCATTTCCACCACCATGCCCACCTTGTAAATCTCGTTCAATGTTACTCTGACTTCCTTGGATTCCATCCACTGACTAACATAATAAATCATACTGTGATTCATAAAGTCATTTAGATAATATCATAAAAACTCATTTTTAATTTAAAACACCTTAGAATGAAACAAGGTTTTTTATTCTCATGTTATATTAAATTCCTTCAAATATGTTTGTAACGAAAATGTTAATTATCTTGAGAATATCCCCCATAAGCGTCATAAAAAAGAGTGAAATAAGGCCTATTTTTGTGTACCAGGATACCACAGGTCAAACCTAAAACTATTTTTTGGAGTTTTCACTCCTAGTTAAAATTGTTCAAGAGCCGCATCTACCTGCTCGCATCTAGACTAGGATGTATTTCTAGGAAAAAACACATAATATTTACAGTATGAAATTTTTGTGATTTTATTATATATTAATCTTCAAGGTCTATCTTAGGGTAGTGTTTCCTAATTAGAGATAATTTTTTTCTAAATCTAGCTTCCACAGTTTGTACTAATCTTTTCTGATACCAACAGTAACACCATGACCCCAAAATCCCAGTGTCAGTGCATTATTTTAATAGATTGGAATGATTGAAAGGAATAAATTCAAGAATGAATGATCAGTTTAGTATCCTTATAATTACTAGATAGATATATAAGTGTTACAATACATCATGAAATAAAAAACAAAAACATTGTGTCCCCTTTTTAAAACTCTTATATCTCATAGCCAATTATTACAGGTTAATCATAATATACTTCTTTCCATCATAGGAAAAATAAAACATAAAAAATGGGTGAGCTCAGATACTCATTAAGGATAACAATATAGAAAAAACTCTCATAAATAAGAATAAACATTTAAGGAAATGTATATGACTGGAACACAAGCCTTTAAAACATAAAAATCATCATAATATTTCAACGATAAATCAAATAATGCAATTTAATTATTTACATGGATATTCTACTTTTAGAATAATCAATGTAATATAAATATCCTCTTTCAGAATTATAGAATGCATAATTCCAGACTTCATAAACACATAGTCAAGTCCATATTCCAAGACTACTAATGAAATTTGGTCACGGCCTTGTGGCAAGTAAATAGTTTGTCTCATGAGACATACCTATGCATCGAGGTGGTATAGCAGGCTCCACCCATCAATTACTAAGTTCAATTCATTTCTCATATGAAACCGTGAAACATAATCTAAACATTCATATTAAAATTAGCATACGAAATGTCAATAATTTAACCATAAACCAAGTATAGAATAAAAATAGCACATCCACAATTAAACATAACTCATTCAATAAAATATGGAAGATTGTATTATAATAAATTATCCTCATTCGAGAATAATGAAGGATATTGACAGAGATGAAAATAATCATCAAAACTATTAAAGTGAAATATCCCATTTTTTTATTGAAATCATATAAAAGTATCATTTTTTAAAAGGAGCTTTTTAAAATAGATTTTTGAATGAAAGAGTCCCATACCACTATGAGATTTTTAAAAAGAATTATAATTTTAAAAAATTAATGTCCATATATATAAATGCTTAAAACCATTTTTTAAACATGGACATCAATGATAATTATTTAAAAGGATAAATTTTTGAAACATTTAAAATGATATATTTGTTAGAGTTCCTAACCAAATGAGTGACGCTTGAATAAAAATAATTGAGATAATCAGAACATAATAATATCCATATTATAAAGTTATTAATGGTATATTATGTCAAAGTATAGTATATACAGAAAATAAAAGTGAATCGGTGCATAACAACAACGAAGTCTCAATGGATTGTATGTAGAGATGAAATCCCTTATAAATATTGTACCTTTATGTTAAGGATTAATCAATGAAATAATTAGGTGTGAAAAATATAAAAACATTAAATATGTTTGAATATTGAGTGTAAAACTATTACAGGACACTGACACATATTCTTGTAACAACAACAACAATGACATGGATGATTAACATAATGAATGAAAATTGAGTTAAGATTAATCTTATCAAGTTCATATCAATGAATTGAGAATTTATTAATGGATTGATTATGTATATCAAAATAATAACCACAAAAGGGGGGTTTTATTTACTATGTAAATAAATAAATAGATATTTCACACATAATCATGGAGAAAAATAATCAATGAAGTTTGCATAAAACCCAATGAAGGGAAATCAAAATTAGAAATCCCTTTACTGATTCAGTTACTTATGAAACATACTCCCTAGGAAATAAAGATCACACAATGAAGATGTATATACCCATAAATTAATTTATATTATATAAGGAATACAATCATGTGCAGTACATACACCACACAAAAGGTAACACTGGAAATATAGCTTGAATCTCCCAAAAATAAAAAGTGAGATAAAAAACCCTTACCACGTTGTAATAAATCGAGTCATGTGAAAAAATTTAATAACCACGAAATGAATCACATAATACCATTAATACAAATATAATCATTATAATATATATCAAATGGTAGTACAAAATACACCATATGCAATTAATAAGTGGAAAACAATGGAAATCTCACAGAATAATAAGTGAGATATGAAACCCATTACCTTGTACTTTTCCTTGGTCGTGGGAACATTAACCTCCTGTATAATAGTTAATTTTTGTTATTAAATTATAAATTAACTACAAACATAAATATGATATCATATATGATATTTTAATATTACTTTATTAATAATATTTTAGTAGTATCATTGTTTCTAGTGTTAATTGATTCATTTTCATTTATATGTTTTGTTCCATAAGTCATGTTTGTTATGGATAGGATGTAGTTGATTAATATATAGAAATATATTATTCTATTAAATATTATTTGTAGTAATCAAATGAAAATTATTTTGGAATGGTTACGATGGGGAATAAATCGTATCTTGTTCATGGAGACGGTAATCATTACATACGCACAAATGCTGCATCAATTTTTTTATATTAAAAGGAATGAAAACCAAATTATACATAGGTATATTATTATTCCAGTATAATATAATACGTTATATATGGTTTGAATGTTCATTAGAACAATCCTTTATACATTTCATGTATGTTATGAATGAGTCATACCACTTTGAGTAGGCGGTAGTTTGCATTTCCTCAAATGAAATTATCGTATATATACAACATGAAAATAATAAGGGTATGACATAAAAAATAATTTTAGAAGCTTATAGGTAAATTAAATATCATAGATATAATATATAATTATATTTCCAACATAATGGCCCCATAAGATGTTGTATTAGAAGATTGAACAATCATCGTTCCGTGAGGTTGCAGTTCGCCGTCCACAAAAACATTATGTTCTATACCCATTAGATGGTAGTGTGTGTAAGTTTAGTTAAAATATATATCATAAAACCAACCTAGTATATTAGGTATATTTGTGTTGTTATAAAATAATTGAATGATGTGATTTTAGGTGGTTGGAGATGTAAAATAATAGAAAAGAACTTAAGAGGAGATGTTACCATTAAATCGGGTAACTCCCATTGGTTTGAACCAAAATCTTCCTTGAAGTGCCTTCATTCTAAGGTAAGTATTCTAAGAGAAGGAAATGGATGTAAGGATCTTAGTTGGGATGATTTTGGATGAGTAAAAGGGCTTGATAGGTTTTATAAATGAGATATAAGTGAGGGATTTTTATAAGGTCGAGGGGCTCTTTAGGAATGTTTGAAAACATTATTTTATTATATAATGATTTTTAGTTTCTGAAGGTAAATAACCCCATATCATGTAAGATAAGATAATTAATGTTCGAAATAAAGTCCTACAATAATAATTTTACATGTTTTGGATTTGGTTTTAATTTATAAAATCTTATTTTTTTAAACATTTATTAATGAGGTAAACACCGCATCATTATTGTGTCAAAAATAATTTTATTTATTTGATGTCTACAAATTATAATAAAATACACTGATGTATGAAATATTTTTAGCTCTAAAATTAATATTTATATTAAAAAAGATAACATATATAACCCCATGTAAAAAAATTTTATTAAAAAATATGTGGTTATGTCATTTTTTGTTTTTACATTAAAATAATTAATATAAAGTGTCATTTTCTCTGTCATGTGGCTCTATAGGGTCCCAAAATTGACCAAAGGATTCCCATGGTCGGATAGGTATCAAAAAATATGAATAGGACACAATTTAGGTTAATTTAAAATTATAACTCCTTGACCCCAGTTACCCGGGGGTGGTTCTTTATTACATAAAATGGAATGATACAAGGAATCATGTTCTGAAAGACCGACCAGTTTGGTATTATTGGAACAAAATACATACACAAGTACAACATTAAAACTTAAAAGAAATAAAACACTAATTTATTCCGTTAGAAATATCCAAGCCTCCTAGATTATGCATGTAAGTCACTCATAACTAACTTCTTCATATCCCGGAAAAATGAAACATAAGAAAGTGGTGAGCTCAAATGCTCAGTAATGGTAAGTAGTACAGCGGAAGATAACATAAACATTAGGAATGATGAATAATTCAAAACACATGCCTTTACAAATAATTAACCTTAAAACATTATGGTAGGAATATGTTTAGAGTAAATAATGCAACAATAAATCATATTCCTGGTTACTCTTTTCATCGAATAACCTGATGAACCATCATTAATATTTTTATAATGAGGTAATTTATAATGTCAGACATTTTAAAACATTTCATCAAGGCCTTATCCAAGACGTATAAAAATGATTAAGGCCTCAGCCAAAACCATATATAAAATTGGGAAAGGCCTCTCTTAATTCCATGTCTAATTGTCTCATGAGACCTACCAATGCTCCAAGGAGCTATAGCGGGCTCCACTCGTCACTGAATAAGTTCAGTACATTTTTCATATGAAAAGTTTAAAACATAACATAAACATTTATATTAAAACTATCTTAGGAAATTTCAAAACATTAAACATAAACCTTGAATGGTATAAAAATAATACATCCACATTCTAACATATCACAAAACCTTTAATACATTATAGAAGATTTGTATCATAAAAAATCAACTTTGAAAATGTTTAAAATCAATCAAAGGATGTTGACATAGATGAATTGAAAACTATTTGAAGGAAATATCTCTTTCTATTTAGAAACCATTTAAGATTCACATAATTATAAAAGAAAGCATTTATTTTGAGAATATTTATATAATATTGTAAGTGAAGTTTCGATGATGTTATAATGGTGGAAAATAGATGCACCCTCCTTATATGATAAAAAAACATTCTTACCTTAATTTTGTCGTAAAGGTCATAAAATACCATGTTTTGAAAATGAATAAAAGATTCCTTTAATAACATATAATGTCAAATAATGGTATAATTTAATTTAACCCTTAGTATTGTTAATATTAAAATTGTTTTGAAATACATTTTTAAGAAAAAATGGATGTGGAAGAAAAGGAGGTTCCAGTAAATACTTATGTAAAATCATCTCGGATAATAAATATATTGTTAAATTTACCCTTACCTTGTAATTTTCATTAGTCGATGTTATGTTAACCTCTTGTATAATACTTAAAACATTTTTATTAAATTATACATGAAAAATATTCATAAATATGATATCATATATGATCCCCTAATATTGATTTTTTAATAATATTTCAGTAGTATCATCGTTTCGGGTGTTAACTAATTCATTTTCTTTTATATTCTTGGTTATGTAAGTCATGTTTGATATGGATAAGATGTATTTGATTCATATACATAATTATAATATGTTCATAAACATTATTTTTATTGATAAAATGAATTTTTTTTAATGATTACGATAGGGAAATGAATATCATCGCGTTCGTGGAGACGATAATCCATATGTAGGGACAAGTGATAATATAATTATATTGATTGTGAAATCATATGTAATTGGATGGTATATCATATATAAAGAATAATGAACATGTTATATTTATTATTTATATCTGTTATACTTATTATTATACCCATCTAAATAATGAAGTGTTTGAATAAAAAAACAACACCATGACGTGCTTCTATCTTCACATCGGTACAGTCTGCATATAGTGTCTCTTAAACATCAAAGGCATTGTTTTCTCCTATTTTTCAATGGATCTCATGATGTCAGCATGAGTCCTCTATTTTTTTGTGATTGGTTTCTGTTTTATCAGCATGTATCATTATTTTTTTCATTGTGTTGGTGTATGTTATTTACACATATTGAAAAAATTATATAATCTTTTGGATTTAATAAATTACTTTGGGGCATGTATCGGGTGACCAATTCATGTCACCATTTACCCCCAAAAAAACTACCCCATGAGGTGGAGATGGTAATCTGTATGTACACATGTATAGTGATTTTCCCATTCATAAGATGAATTGAATAATGAATCTGGTTGTACCATTTTTTATAATAAAATAAGATTATATTGAATATATTGGAGTTATTATTTTATAATTTCAACTACAGAGAATGAGGATGTGGAACAAGAAAAGAACTTGAAAGAGGTGATGAATTATTTACCACTTCTTCGGGTTCCTACTTTTTATTTGATCAAAAACCCTCTTTAAGATAGATTTATGTCCAAAATAAGGCCTCTAGGATGAAGGGTGGAATATTGGGAGGATATTTGTGTAGGTGTTGGGCGAGCCAAATGGATTTGGTGTGTGATAGTAAGAGAATAGAAATTTCCCTTTTATAAGAGTGGTGGGAGTCACTTTATGAAAATCTTGAAATATTATTTTATAATAAAATCATTTTCTGTTTATAATGTCTCAAAAATGATTTATTTAAATTATAATGTGGGTATGGTTCACGAACCACTCAAACAATTGGTTTATGATAGGTTAAGGTCACTATATTAACCTTATCTTTTAGATTTAACTATTTGTTAAATAGTTTGACATTTACCATGTCTCTTTGTATTTTTATATTAAATGGTTAATAAGCATACTATAATCATCAAATAGAACCCCAAGTGGTTCATTATTAATATATATAACTTTACATAATTCCGTTGGCATGTCCATATATTTTTAGGAATATTATATCAATTAATAATATATTATTATTCTTTTAAAACACAATTATGTCAGTTTTGACACCATTTAGTATTTGTTTTTTCTGAAAATCATAATAGAATGATTACATAGATGAAAAAATATTTAATCATCCCTAACATGTCATATTAATCTACAAAATTAGTGGAATTCATTAAAAGTCTCAAATTACATTTATTTGGATATTTATAATATCAATTATTTTATTATTTCATTAGAATGGTAATTACTGCATCATCATTGTGTCATAAATAAATTAAATTATTTAATGTCAAAAAATTATAAAGAAAGTTATATCTAAAAACCTTTTAACTTTGGAATGAATATTTATATTTGAATTTATCTTATGTATAACCCTATATTAAAAATGGGTTTGTTAGTAAACATTGAATTTAACTCTTTTGACTCTACTTTAAATAAAATAATACTAAATGTCCTAATATATTCCATGTAGACCAAAGGGTGTAATATTTTATTCCTACGGTTGATTATGGTCTAATTAAAGTTATCCAATAGAATTACAACATGTGTTATGGTAATTATGATATCATTTTTACCCTTAATTAACCTAATTACTTCTAACCGTGGTAAATAAAAGTTAAAAGTTAATATTCACAAAAAAATATTTTCATCTTCTTGAGCCACAATATATTTACTAATATTAACTGTGTCTCTTGGATTTTTTAAATTCAACTCAATGATGTGGTAAAATTATGTTTTATTCAAATTTCAAAATGCTCCTAGGAGGTGGCTAAAAGATGGTAAAAAGTTCAATAAAATTTTTATATATCTAAAATTATTATTAAAAGACTCCAATGAATTAAATTGAACATATAAAGGTATTATGAATCTATATTGAACTAAAATAAATTTCAATAAAATAAAAAATTATTAAAATAAAAAATTATGTTTTAACCAAAAATGCTATGTTTTTCACTATACATTAAAAATAGAACGTTTTTAGAAAAATACCAAAAAAATCACCCCAAGCTATTATTGATATTCTAAATTCAAAAATGAAGTCAATATTGAAAAATAAAATTTATAAATTTTCAAAAAGTGGGTACTTCTATTCATAACAACTAGTTTGATTGGTCGTAGTGGGTTTGAATCTCGATGTTGCATATAATGCATGTTATTGATTTATTCAAAGGAAAACATACCCTGGAATCATGGGCTATTAAATTAACCTCTACTTAAAATAATTTTATTCTAAAAATTTCTAGAATATTAATGCATAGAAAGATTCAGGTGGTTCTTCCTCATAAGTTCCTCGGGTTCCCACGTTGCCTCTTCCATCTTATGGTTTCTCCATAGAACCTTTACCAGATGAGTCATCTAGTTTCTTAGTAGTAGTTATCTTTTGTCAAGAATCCCGACAGACTCTTCACAAGAAGACATATTAGGACCCGGTTCAATTTCCTCATATATGAGTACAAGCGTTGGGTAAGGCATGTATTTTTTCAACAGTGATACGTGGAACAAATTATTGTCTAAGGAGAGACTTTGTGGAATTTCCAAATAGTAAGCTACAACCCCATTTCCTTATTGAATTTAGAAAGGTCCGATATACCTAGGAATTAATTTACCCTTCTAACAAAATCGTATAACTCCCTTCCATTAAGATACCATCAAGAAAACATGATCTCATACCTGAAATTCCAAATCCTTCCTTTAGTTATCGACATAGATCTTCTGCTTACATTGAGCTGCTTTGATGTGGGTTTGGTTAATCTTCAATTTTTCCATTGTTTTCTCAACAAGTTCTGGGCCTACGAGTTTTCTTTCACCAACATCATCTCAACAAGATGGGGTCCAACATAACTTTCTATATAACGCTTAATATAGTTCCATCTAAATACTTGAATGGAAGCTGTTGTTATATGAAAATTATACCAGAGGTAGATATTGATCCCACATACCTTGAACGTCAGGTGAGAAATATCTCATCATGTCTTCTAAGGATTGAATAGTCCATTCTGATTGTCCATCTGTTTTTTGTTGGTAAGAAGTGCTAAAATATTGTCTAGTATCCATGGCCTTCTAATGGATTTTCCAAAAATCATGATGAAAAATGGAGATCATGATCATAAAGAATTAATAGGGGTACACTATGGAGTCTTATAACGTCATTAATATATATTCTTTCCAGACGTTCAAGTGGTAAATATTCTCTTATAGAAAAAAAATGTGCTGACTTGGTAAGACGAAAAATAATGACCCATATAGAATCATTCCTTCTTGGATTCTTTGGTTTCCCCATGACAATGTCCATCATAGTATTATCCCATTTCCTCTCAGGTATGGGAAGAGTTTGCATGACTCCTCCTGGTTGTTACCTTCTGGCTTTAACTTGTTGACAAACCATACATCTTGATATAAAATTAGCAATCTCCCATATCATGATTTCCCATCAAGAATGTTTCATCCAATATCTATACATATTGGTACTCCCAGGGTGTATAGAGAAATTGGAGCTATGATCATCAACTAACAATTCCCTTTTTAGATCAGGTATGTTTGGAACACAAAGTCTCCTCCCAAATTTCAAATTTTCATCTTTATATATGAAGTCGCTCAATCTCTAATCATTCACAGCTTTAATTTTCTTTTGAAATTCCTCACCATTAGTCGAGGAACATTTTATCATTTCCTGTAATGAGGGTTTGACCACCATTTGAAAAATTAGTGATGCTTTACCTTCTACGGTTATTCCCATATCCATCTTTACTAGATTCATTAGAATATGATCCCTTTATACTCTCATCTTGTTACAAACCCCATGATCATTTATAATCAATGCATCTACCACCTTATTTTTCTTCCCCTGGTGGTAGTGTATTGTGCAATCATAATCGATGAGTAGTTCAAGCCAACTTTTTTGCCTCATGTTTAGTTCTATTTCCGAGAAAATATACTTCAATCTTTTTTGATTAGTATAAATCTAAAATTTTTCACCATAGGGATAGTTTCTCCATGTATTCAAAGCACTAATTACCACTTCTAAATAAAGATCATGAGTGGGATAGTATTCCTCATGAATTTTTTGTTGTCGAGATTCATATGAAATAACTCTATCATTCTACATAAAGACACAACAAAGTCCTTTTTTTGAATCATCACAATAAATTACAATCCCATCATTCCCCGATTGTGGAGTAAAGATATGAGCATTTACTTATCTTTTCTTCAGTTGTTCAAAACATTCATTACACTATTTTTTCCAAAAAAAATTATCCCCTTTACAAGTTATCTTTTTTAATGGGTTAGCAAATCAGAAAATATTCTGGACAAAACACCAATAGTTACCTACTAAAACAATAAAATTGCGTACCTCGG
This sequence comes from Viscum album, assembly GCA_963277665.1. Taxonomy (NCBI): domain Eukaryota; kingdom Viridiplantae; phylum Streptophyta; class Magnoliopsida; order Santalales; family Viscaceae; genus Viscum; species Viscum album. The sequence continues at coordinate 294,156,635 of OY728137.1, read as the reverse complement.
TAATACTCATCAGTTCTCTCCATTCTAGGATTTCCCTGTTCATTAAAGTATCAAAATAGATTAAATGTTTAGAAAAAATATGGCCAAGAATATAAATATCCTAAAACCATATTTCACACATGCTAAACTACAAATATAATTCATTTCTTCTTAGAGTCTTTAGAATAATGCGCAAGTGGTTTTCAGGATCTTCATTGATTTTAGAATATACCCAGATATCATAAATTAATACCGCAAAACATTAAACAAGATATTCCTTTAAAACTCTATCCATTAGATCCATAAAGACAGAGGGTGAATTAGCCAATCCAAAAGGCATTACTGTAAACTCGTAATACATGTACCTTGTTTGAAATTCCCTTTTTGAAATGACTTCTGTCTTCACACACAAATGATGATATCCATATCGAAGGTCAATCATTGAAAAAAATTGAGCTCCATGAATTTGGACGAATAAATCATCAATGCGAGGTAGGGTATAATTGTTCTTTATTGTTATAACATTGATCTCTCTGTATTCAATGCACAACCTCATATATCCATATTTCTTCTTAACTAAAACGACTGTGGATCCCCATGGAGAAACACTATGGTGAATAAATCACTTATTAATCAATTAATCTAGTTTTTATTTAGTTTAAATGATTCCACAATTTCCATTATAATAGGGTTCTTCGATACAATCCTTGAACTAGGAATTAAATAAATTGAAAACTCAATTTCTCATTCTGGAGGATGTCTAGGTAAATCTTCTGAAAAAATATAAAACATATTATTTCACAACTGGTACGTCCTCTATTCGAACATTCATTTCCTCACCCATAATTAATTCATTATCATCATTCCCAATAATTTAATTTAGTAGAGCTACTAGGGTTGGATCTATATAAGAATCAGATGGTGATGTTTCTGCTTTAAAGATAAGGTACTCCTTATAATCATTGAAAATTATAACCTCTTTCTTCTTACAATAATTTTTTGCATCATGGTCTGAAATAAAATCAATACAAAGGATTATCTCAAATTCAATCATGGGTATGACGATTATATCAACAGATAAATATCGTGTAGATGCCTTAATAGGGACCGACTCACAAAACATTGTTGAAATGATACTTCTTTATTACTTTTGATTGATAACACCCTTGTTAAATCAAATTGGAAATATCTAATTTTTATATTAAAATGAGATGATGTGAAAAAATGCAATCATACAGAATAAAATAAAGCATTTGATAAACTTGAAGTATCCCTTAAATTACCTGAGACCACATCTTTCAGAGCATCAACCTCAGCCGTAGTGATCACATAAGCTTGGCCTTCATCCATTGGAATTTTTTGAGGTATGTTTCCCCGATTCTTAGGACATTCATTTTCATAATGTCCCATATCCCTACAATTGTATCATTGATCACAGGTAGCTTCTTTCTACCCCTTACAATCACTAGCAAGATGGCCTTTCTATCTGGATTTTTAGCACAGTCCATTTACTTTTAAACAGGAACCACGGTGCTTCCTTCCACAATTATCATAGGGTGGAAATTCAAATCTTCCCTTCTTCACTGTTTTCTTTATTACCATTCCCAGAGTGTTCAGAATACCTCTTCTTATCTTGATTTTCATTTAAAGTCAAAAGGCATAGAGAATTTCTTTTCTGTATTGATAGAACATGAGGAAATGTCTTCATACGATGAGAATTATTGTGAGATTAATGCTCGATAGAGAAATGGTTTTAACCCATCAAAGAAATGATCAATATTACTTCTTTGGTTACATATATAATCTGTATCATGACTTTATATTCTTGTAAAGTTAGATTCATACTTCTCATACTCCTTTTGTATCAGACTTAGAAATTTCCTTTCCATATCCTCTCGATGGTCATGAAGAAGGTATTTTTCTAAGAAATGATATTTAAACTCTCTCATTTCCATACATGGTACTTCTTTATCCTACTTTGGGTTTTGAATTAATTTCCACCATTGATCTGCATCTCCGGTGAGCCGATAAATTTCCATGAATACTTTTTCTATTTTCACTACTCCCCAAATCAAGAAATATTTTATCTAAGGAACATATCCATTATTCAGCTACAAATTGATTTTTAGACCCATTGAATGTTGGTGTTTTTTACCTCATGAAGAGATATAACATTGATACTCCTTGTTTTGGATCAGGGAGCTCTATACGGTTAGGGTTATTATTTATAAAGTTTTTGAGTTGTCCCAGTATGATGATAAACTGATTAGCACTAGTTTCATCTGCAGCTCCACTATAATTATCTGGAGAAGGATAGAAATATATACATGGATTACGTGCATTGATACGGATTCCATTCCTTCTACTAGATGCCATTTCTAAACAATTTCATACAATAGATTCATTTATGAACCGCAAAACATAATTCAAAACTTTTAAAACACTTAACATAAATTGAACAGTTTGTGGATATAATCCCAAATAATAAAAATGTTTTCTATGAGGAGGTATATACTCATAAATCATTCAAAATAGTTTTTAAATAAAATGAGAATTATCCTAAGCATATCTACCATGTCATTGGTAAAAAAGAGTTCTGCAAGGCCCGTTGTCATGCACTAGTTCCCCGTTGAGTCTAGCTCAATGTGGTGTTTTCAGGTTTTACCCTTAGGTACATCTGTGCCAGAGATGCCTCTATTTCCTCGTATATAGATTGGGATGTATTGTTTACAAAACTCGCATGATCTCTACATTACCAAAATTCTAAAATATTCTTATATACTAATCCTCAAAGTCTATATTAGGTTAGTGTTCTCTAATGTGAGTTTTTCTAAATCTAGTTTCCATTGTTTGTACTAAACAACTTCTAATACCAACTGTAACACCCCGACCCCAGATACCTAGAGTCAGTTCTATATTACCTCAAATTGGCATGATATAAGGAATCATGTCCCGAAAGACCGGCCAGTTTAGTATTATTGGAAACAAGATACGTACACAAGTTCAACACTACAACTTGAATAGAAATACAAAACTAATTTATTCCATTAAAAACATCTAAGACTCCAATATTATGCCTCCAAGTCACTTATAACTAACTTCTTCATATCCTGGGAAAATGAAACCTATGAAAGGGGTGATCTCAAATTCTAAATAATGATAAGGAATATAGTGGAAGATAATATAAACAACAGGCTTAATGAATAATTAAAAACACATGCCTTTATAGATAATATACATGAACACAATATGGTAGGAATATGAGATGAGTAAATAATGGCATAATAAAACATTCTCATAGTTATTATACCAGTAAAATAACCACATGAAGCATCATTAATATTTTCATGTTGATGGAATGTATAATGTTTGACATTCTGAAAGATTTGGTCAAGGCCTCATCCAAGCCATCTAAAAATGTTTTAGGCCTCATCTGAAACCATATATAAAATTGGGAAAGGCCTCAACCAATTCCACATCTAATTGTATCATGAGACCAACCGATTGACCAAGGAGCTATATTGGGCACCACCCATCATATACTAAGTCCAATACATTCCTTATATGAAAAAGTAAAACATAACATAAAAATTCATATTAAATCTAGTATAAAAAATGACAATACATTAACCATAAACCATTAATGGTTTAAAAATAACACATCCACAATCTAGCATATCACAAAACCATTAATACAATATGGATGATTTGTATCACAATAAATCAACTTCAAACATGTTTAAAATATATCAAAGGATGTTGACATATATGAAATGAAAACTATTTGAAAGAAATACCTCTTCAAATATGTAACCATTTAAGTGACACATAATTATTAAAGAAAACATTTATTTTTAAAATATTTTTATAATCTTGAAATAGAATCGTAGATGATGTATTAATGTTGGAAAATTGCTGCACCCATTGTATAAGTTAAAAAACATTATTTCGTTAATTTTGTCGAAAAGGACATAATGCACATTGTTTGGAAAATGACATAAAGATTCCTTTAAAAACATATAAGGTCAAATAAGGTTATAAATAATATTAACCCATAGTCTATTAAATAGTAAAAATGTTTTGAAATACATTTTTCAGAAAACATTGATGTGCACGATAAAGACGTCCTAGTAGATACTTACATAAAAACAACCACAGATAATAAAGAGATTGTGCAATTAAACGATACCTTGTAATTTTTCTTGGTCGATGGAATGTTAAACTATTTTAAAATAGATAAAACATTTTTATTAAATTATACAATAACTATATTCATAAATATGATATCATATATGATCATCTAATATTACTTTATTAATAATATTTCAGTGGTATTATCGTGTCCGGTGTTAACTGGTTCATTTTACATTATATACTTAGTTACGTAAGCCATGTTAGTTATGGATAGGAAGTAATAGATTCATATATGAAATGATATTATTTTCATAAACATTATTTTTAGTCATAAAATAATATTTTTTTTTGAATGATTACGATGGGGAAATAAAACTCATCGCGTTCATGGAGACGGTAATCCGTACATACCCATGAGCGAAAATATCATTATATTGATGGTGAAACCGTATGTAATTTGATGGTATATAATATATAAAGAACCATTAACATGTTACATTTATTATTTACCTCATTTATACTCATTATTATACCCACAAAAATAATGAAGTGTTTGAATAACAAACTACACCATGACGTAGAGACGGTAAACCGTACGTACGCACTTATAATGATTTTTTCATTCGTATGATGAATAGAATAATGAATTTGGTTATACCATTTTTATAATAACATAAAAGTATATAGAATATTCTGGAGTTATTATTCTAGAATTGAAACAATAAATAAATAGGAAGTGGAAGAAGAAAAGAACTTGAAAGAGGTGATAAAATATTTTCCTATTCTTCGGGTTCTTCCTTCGGATATGATCAAAAGGGCTCCTTATGTTGAATTTATAACCAAAAGACGGAATATATGATTAAGGGAGGAAATTTGGGAGGTTAATTGGGAATGGTTTGGCCGATCCAAATGGCTTTTGAGGTGTGAAATTAAGAGAAGGGGAAGTGCCCTTTAATAAGAGAGGTGAAAGTCACTTTAGGAAAAGCTTGAAATATTATTTTATAATAAAAAAATTTGGTTTATAATGCCTCAAAAATATTTTTTTTGAAGCTATGTAGGGATGGGTCGTGAACCTTTCAACCAATATTTTATTGATAGGTTTATGTCACTCTAGTAACCTTATCCTTTAGATTTAACTCTTAGTTAAATACTTTGTCATTTACAATATCTCTTTGTTTTTTTATATTATAAGGTTAATAAACATTCTATAAACATCCACGAGAACCCAAAATGGTTAATTATTAATATATATAACCTTCTCTATATCATTTTTCAGAACTATAGATTTTCAAAAATATTTTATCAATTAATAATATAGTATTTGTTTTAAGAACTCAATTATGTCAATTTTGGCACTATTTATTATTTGGGTTTTTTGATAATCATAAAAGAATGATTAATTATAAAAAATTATTTAATAAACCCTTACATGTCATATTGACCAAGATAATTATAGGAATTCATCAAAAGCATCCAATTACATTTATTTGGATATTTATAATATAAATTATTTTAATTTTTCATTAATAAGGTAATTAACGCAACATCATTATGTCATAAATAAATAAAATTATTTAATGTCTAATAAATATAAATAAAATAACATTATGTATAATTTTATCTTATCTTTTTAATTAATATTTATATTCAAATTTTTCTTATGTTGAACAATATATTAAAAATGTTTTTGTTATTAAACATTGAGTTTAACTCTTTTAACACTTTTTTAAATAAAATAATAATAAATGTCCTAATCTAATACATGTGGACCAAAGAGAATCATATTTTATTCATAAGGTTGTTTCATGTAGAATTACACTTATCCAATACAGTTAGGACATGTATTACGGTAATTATGAAAACATTTTTATCCTTAATTACCTGATTTACTTTTAACCCTAGTAAAAAAAGTGAAAAGTTACTATTTACCAAAAATTATTTTCATCTTATTGAACCACATTTTACATACTGATATTAAACGTGTCTCTTGAATTTTTTAAATTAAACTCACAAAAGTAGTGAAATTATGTTTTATGAAAATTTTCAAATGCTAATAAGAGTTGGGTAAAAAACGGTAAAAAGTTCAATAAAATTTTTATATATCTAAACATTTTATAAAATGTTTTCAATGAATTACATTGAAAATATATATGTATTATGTATCTATTAGGACATAAAATAAATTTATATAAAATTAATAGTAATTAAAAAAAGACGGTTTTAACCAATAATGCAATTTTTTTCACTATTCGTTAAAAAATTTATTTTTTCTGCAAAAAACAAAAAATTCACCCTAAGCTAATTTCAATCTTCCAAATTCAAAAATGAATTCCATTTTCATAAATAAAAAATTTAGAAAATTTCAAAAGGTGGGTATTACTATTCATATCGGCTAGTTTGATTGGTCGTGGTGTGTCGGAATCTAGATGTTGCGTACAATGCAAACTATTGCATTATTTAAAGGGAAACATACCATGGAAGATTGGGATGTTACAGATATTATTATAATAGTGTTTGTTTACCCTTATTTACCATATTTACCCCTTTAACCATGGTAAATAAAATATTTATAGAAGTAAATATTCATAATGTCTAAAAATAACAGTTACTTATTTACTCAATTTGGACCTCTGGATTCCAAATATTGAATCCATTTTTCCAAATTCAAAACACATAAGTGTATAAATTAACATAAAATTAAATCTCATTTTCAAAAAAATGAACATTTTTTTAATAAATAATAACTATTAAAAGATCGACACTTGTTTCAGTCCAATTTCAAAGTGAAATTAAATCCATTGACCAAAATAATATTAAATGGTAAAAATATAATCTATTTATACTTCAAAAACATTCAAAAGTATAATTTAACACTATAAAGTATTATAATTAAAAAAGTTGTTTTCAATTATTATTTAGTATTTTTTTATTCATCAAAATATGAAAGTTATCAGAAAAACACAAAAATATGATCCAAACAACATTTGTAGGTACTAATTCTAAATCGAAAGATTATTTTTTCAAATTGAATATAAAAATATGTCAATTATTGTATTTATAAATGGTTCTCCATTAAAAGATGTTAAAATGTCATTTTTTGAGATATACATATTTTATATTAAAAATTGAATTTGCTCATATATTATGTCTAAAAAACACATAATATGGATTCTAAAATTTTATGGAGTAAATAAAATTCAGAATTCATTTAATACTATTCATAACCACTTTTTGAACAGCTAGTTTGGTAAGTCGTGGTGCACTAAAACTTGGTGTTGCGTGTAGCGCAATCTATTGAATTACTTTAATGAAAATAACATACTATGAAATCTTGGGGCGTTACATAATATTTTTTGCTTATTCCATCGAATTTTATACTACTCCTTTTTCATTATATTAATCATTTAAAATATTATCATTTTATAAGCCCCTAGTAACAATTTGTTATCCTAATCCCCTATCTACAATGGTATCCTTTATTAAAATTTTCAAGATAAAATTAAGATTAATACTAAATATTTATTGTTTTCATAATGATAATTATCTTTCAATGATAACATGGTATTAATAATATTATATCCTCAATAACATTTATAATATTATGTTTTATTATCATAATCAAACTAAAAATATTTATTCCATTCCATCCACTACTGGAAAAATATTTTTATTTGTATATTTGTGTAGACTACTACATCCACAGAGAGAGGATATCCATTTATCACCACTACCACTCCACACATGTTATATGGTTATATTTAAATAATAATTATTGTAAATATATTATTATATTACATTTAAATCAAAATAATTTATCCAGAAAAAATTTACTTTATTTTTTTAGAAAATAGAAAAGATAATTTTGCATTACGTGGACCACAGCTTCTAAAAAATGATTTTATCTTTCACCATGATTTTCCTTCATTTTAAAATACAAATAAATTATCATTACTAACCTTGTATTAAATATAAATATTATTTTTAGGATTATATTATAATTACATTATTTAAAACGAAACAATTTGATAAACATACTCATGCACCAAAATATGGAATTATCGTATTTTCATTGAACTAAAAAACTACAAGAACTATTCTAAAAACACTATAATGAAAAACTCTATGAACTAAAATTATAATATTATTCTAATTAAATATTTAAATCAATTTTAGTTTATAATTATATAATGATCATATTTATTATTTAACATAATATAAAATTATCATTTTCGATATGAAAATATTATAGAAATTACATATCACAAATTATATTTTTGAGAAATAATACTAAATACAATGGAATTTAACAGTATAATTGAATATATATATATTATCTTTATTAATGTATACTTAATATTCCAGGAATGATGATATTATATACATTAGTGATTAAAACACCTCGATTATTTATATATTTAAAAATGATCAACATAACTCGTAAGTGGTATTGAATATTAATTATTACTCACTGAAATAAAAATAAAAAGTAATCATTAATGATTATTAAAAAAGATTCGTGATATGATTAATGTTTTTAATATATTTTATGTAAAAAATAATATTTTTATATTGGTCATTTATTTGATATAGAAAAATTCATGAAACAAGGTAAGATATTCATTTTATCATTTTCAAATCTTTGATAAATATTTGTTATTTTAGCCCAATTTTTTTTAGATAGTGTATTTAGATGAAAATTAATCATGTAATATTAATATATATCATTCATGTGTATTTTATTTTTTATTTCATGTTAAACATATTATTTTTAAATGTGCATTAGCATATGCTTTTGATTGATTCTATACACATTTATTGAGCAATGATTTTTCTGCTCAATTATTTTTTTAAATGTAGAAAACATTATACTCAATGAATTAGTTGTTTGGAATTTTTTATATAGATAAATTTCATTCACATAAATAAATTTATTAATTATTATTTTCTTGCAATTATTTTATACATAAAGGGTATTTATAGTACAAATTTTATTACATTGAGTTAAAATGTTATTCCATGAGAAAATTTTGTCTATAATTGATATTTATTTTATTTAATATTTAATATTATATTTCATCTATTCCTTTAGGAATATATTATTTATTTATCAACAAGATTAAATTTAAATGAGTTATATATCACAAAAATAAATCATGTATATGAAATATTATCATATCGGATGATGATTGGTTTTCCACCATTTCCATTTTAATTTTTTAGAAAACTGTATTATTTTAAATTTAGAGAAAAAAATGATTTTTTTCATGTTACCATCAGTTATGATAATGAAAATAGTTTTTAGTGTGGAATACACATGTGTTGATTTTCATTATGTGAACGTTTTGGCCTGATAAGATATTGAGATTGTAAGGCCTAATAAATCATTGAGGCAATTTTGGTCAAAAAATTCAATGATATGATTTTTGTTAAAAACGAAAATGATGCTATTTGGGTCTGATATGAAACTAATATAGCTTTTTTCTGATTAAATACTAAAATAACATAGGTATTACTAATCATTAATACATTTTTAGTTTGATGTAATCCTATGAAATTTTAGCAATAATAAATCCTATAGACGGTTGGGACATGAAAAATACCATTGATAATTTGTATCCATTAACTCACTAAGATGATATGAAGACTTTAAATCATTATAAATCATTTTTTTTGTTTTTATTACATTATATAATGATGAAATTAAAAAAATATTTTTTTAATATGAAAAACTAATGTACGAACATTTCATTTGATCAAAACATAATGTGTGTACATTATATTGTTCAGAAATGTTATAATAATTATATTATAAATTCGTTTGCCTATGTTAACTATTATGATATATTTTAAATACATGGATTATTTAGTTTTTTAATCCAATGATGACGATCCATGGATCAAGATTATCATCTAATTATTCACTCTGCGTTTCTATTGTATATTTCTATGCTTTTTTGCATTACATGTTATAATACCTTTTTTGTAAAACTATAATTTTTCCTTGTTAATTTTTATATTAAATATATTCAATGACTATGTTTTATCAACGTTTTTTGAATGTACCCCTGATTAAATTTTGATCAATTATCCCTTACTAAGAATTTTTGTGATCCCCTTTATTATGTTTACTTTAACAAGTTAATAATGATATGTATAACTTTTGAAATAAATATAACGATTTATAGAGGAGGTAATTTGTTTAAAATGTTTCAAATATGTTATAAATTATATTATTTTCTTATAGGTCTTCAATGATATAAATTTAAAATTTTCTTCTAGTTGTGTAATGTTATTTTTATATGTTCATTCGAGATGATATAAAATCAAATAATTTTATATAAAAGATATATTTCAAAAAATTTGTATTAATAAAGAGTCTCTAGAGATCATGAACTAGTTAAATGACTATCATTAGTTGTTTCCATCAAACATAATAACACTTTTTCTTCATTTGACGCTACTAATGATACGACTGACATACATTCATATGGGTAACACGGAGAACAAACATGTGGTCATCAGATAATTTTTTTAAGGAGAACCAACATAATAGACATATAGATTCATAAAATATAAAACCTAAAATAAATATTGGAATCATAGAATAAAATGATATAAAAATTACTATCATAAACAATAATATATAATTATATGATGGGACAAAATGTAGTCATGATAACCATGATATTTCTTACAATATCCATTAATTATGTTGTTAATATAGAAGAGTTAAAATTTCATGACTATGTAATATTATTTAATATCTCAAATTATTATTTCACAATTACAATATATATAGTTAGGAGTAAAGGGTTCTTGAATGTTGTGAGTAATTGATAAAATATTCTAATTGTAACATGGACATGTCTATCAAGGTGGGTATTTTGGATTACAAGATGATGAATACACTTAATCAAAATGATCATTTTACTCTTCCATTTATAGATTACATTATTGTGGGATTATAATGATAACATATCAATCATTATACCCAATCCTACTATAGTAATAATAAAATATATATGGTCCTAGTTTAACAGAAAAGAAACATATTGGCATGCCTATATAGACTAGTTTCATATAGTCACGTTCCATTTGGTATTTATTATACACAGAATGTAAGTCAATGTTTTTTGTATAAATTATTTTTAATTATAGAATACAAATTCAATAATGTATCTTTAGATTATATATGAATTTAATGATGATCCCTCATAGTTTTCACATGAAATGTTTTCTTCATACAGAGGAGGTGTGATGAAAAATGTTTAGTGCATAATTTTGAGAATTTAAATTTCTATGGACACTTATGCATAACACGTTGGAAACTAATATCAGACTGTGGTATAAGTAATTAAATTATTTAATAAAAGTGGTTTAATAATTGTTAATGAAAAATACATTTAAGTGGATGATAATTTCTCAATATCCCATTGGGTTTTAAGGATATAATTTCAATTTTTTTATTCTATTCTCGATCATAATATATTAGGTAAGGAAGGACAGATCATGATAATTCATTATTAATAGGAATAAATAATATAATGTAGAAGAAAATTATTGTCAAATGGAATCAAATTGTATAAAAATAGGAAATAAGACCTAGAGATGATACACATTTCATGAGTTATCAATGTGGGGAGAATTTTATTCCACATAGTCTATTATATATTTGGACATGGTTATAATAATATCCATACAATCAATATTCCGTATATATGTTAAAAACTATTTAAAAAGATATTCATTTTATGTTTTATATGTTTTAAATTTTTATAACATATCACATTTTATCTAATATAATTATTTACAATGTCTATGAAGCAATTAGATATTTTTAGAATAATATGTATAACATATTTGGATAAAAAATTGATACTAATTCTATATGAAATTTTCATTTTCCACACTTTTTAAGGGTTAAATTATTGTGTGATTAAACCATTTATGATTAATTTAGTATCCAAATATTAATGAAGAGAAATAACAATATATTCTGGATGTGATTATGAAAGAGACACAATTTTATATGAATTTCATGAAATTACCTAGTTTTTTATTAACGTAAATTAATTATACAGGGGAAATAATAACCAATTTTCTCTCATTGGTAATAGAATTGGTTTATAGATCATTTATATTATTATATTTCAATGAGGTAAATAATTTATATTAAGGTGAGGAATAATTTTTTCAGTGGTTTTTCAAAAATTGAAATGAAAATCATGATGAGATTTTATTTTTCATTACACACCCATTACTAAGAATAATGGGCCTGATAAAATTGTTTTTAAATTGATAAAATTATACAAGTTTGATTTATAATACATTTGGATTAAAAAACTTCAATCAGATTTATGATTCTTATCACCATATAAAAATAATATATAGAAACATTTCTAGGATGAAAACCACTTTTAAAGAATGATAGGGGATTTATTTGTGCATTAGAGACTTTATAAAACACTTACATGACATATTTAGTTACAAACATATTTTAATATGGGTGGATTACATTTATATGTTGGTTTAATTTGAATATATATTTGTCAACAAATATATAGATTTCATACACACATTCATGATGAAAATAATTACTCTATGATCATAATACCCTGATTATGCATCAGTGATTGGTTAACTAACACATAACACAATTTCATGATAATATCAATCCTTAATTAGGGGATAAAATATAATACTAGGCCCTTATACAATCAATATTGAATAAAAATCCAGATCATTGAATTGGATAACTTTAATTTTTTTTGAATTTAGTTAATGAAAGAATAGATGAATGAATTATAATTTTGAATAGTATAATATTTTCATTTCAAAAACCATAGAATGTGAAAATTTCTATGACACTATTCAAGTAACATTATTAGAAAACATGTTATCTATAGTTGGATCTTGAGCATTAATGTTATTTTTCATTGAATAATCAAATCATTATTTCACATATATTTGTGTAAAAGATTTTTAAGCTCAATGAATTCGAGATGATGATATGTGATTCATATGAAAACAAAAAATAATCATAATGATTATAAATAAATTCCATAAATAGTGAAGCACTCATTTAAATCATACACAGGGAGAGAAAAGGTATTTATTTTGAACAATCATTTGAAATTATTTTGAGGCGAAATGAAGTGGTGGTTATCAAGAATGCTCATAGTAGTTAGCGTCCTTTGTAGAGATGATATATAAATTATATGGGAGAATTTGGCCTCATGCAGTGTGATTATATAATTATTTATTATATAACTTGATCATTTCATGGAGTTTTGTGTCATATCTATAGTTTTTCGGATTATGAATGTATGTCATTCTTATAGACATGTATTTTGGTGTTCTTTAAGTAATCAATATAATCTCATCTTTTAGGTGTTTTTTTATTGATTAATTTTCATTTAATATTTATTATGGTTATATTCAATAAACTATTACTATTGTATCCGTGGGAAGTCGAATATGTTATATTGATGAGGAAACTATTGAACTCGAGGTTTAATATCACAATTCCTAAATATTTATAATGCCTCTTCAAATCCATATAAGTTTGTTGTCCTGAAACATGAATAATAATAATCACCATGTGATAATAAATAGGTAGGGTTTGACTATATTATTAGTTCCACCAAGATAATGTTTTAAATAAATCATGTTCATCTTAGGTAATGTGTGTTTCATATAAGGGAACCACCAGTGCATCACTTTTCCACATCAGAGTTATCCATACAAATCCAAACTAAGAATTATAGTTATGTAACATGCCCCAACTATGATTCTTATATCCATTTCTGCATTATATTCATACCATATATTTATACACCATAAAATATAGAAATTCCAAAAAAAAAAAAAAATATTTAGATCATATAACATTACATGAAGGGAACGAGTATTCATTATAGAGAAAAAATGACTTCTTATTCATTAATTGCGTCATTTTAAAACAATAGGATCTTGATTATTTTGATTTATAGGGAATAAAAAATTTTATCAATTATTCTCCCCACTAAGGCCAAAATATTTGATTATGAGACCAAATAACATTTCCTTGATAAAGGGAACCACTGATTTTCAATTGAAAAATTCCAAGGCAATTTCATATTTTTATAGGTCACATAGATTTAATTGATTAAATTTTTTATATTAGGTCATTCAATTCTATGGAAATGGATCATATGGACTCAATTTTTTCCCCGTATCACTTTTATTTGTTATACTGTTCTGTTAATTTTTTTTTCATATTTTTCTATTGTCATTATTTTTATTTTATCTATTTTAACATTTCCACATTGTATAATGTGGTTATCTATAGTGAAATATATTTATTAAAAAAACAAATATTTTACCCTATATATCATTAGATATCAATATTTTTGTACCCAAAATAATTTTTAGTGCATTATATGTTTTGATGGAATCAATAATATATTCACCCTACATCGAAAATTTTATATTAACCATGTTACTTATTTTTAAAATTTCACTAAATTCGTTTAAGGATTTTTATTTCTATAAAGTAAAATTATATAGAATCGTTGAGTAGTTTTTAATTTCCATCCTATCATGTTGATCTAAAATTTCAAGGACACCATTTTTTAGTATTTATATTGTGGGGGGGGGGGGGGTGGGGGATTTTATGATCTTAACTATCCCCCACATGATAATTTTTTTTCTTCAAATCATTTGACTAGGTGAGATATTTTTTTTCCAAGCACTATTATATATATATTTTTTGAAAACAATTTAAATTATTATATATTCATTAGGATAAATTTATTGTAAATCCTATTATGTTTTAACATTAATGTTAAAATATAGTTTTATTGTTAAAATGAATAATTATTTTATAATTTTACTTGGTAACTATAATATGACTTATTTCATATAATTTGTGACTTTAGTGGTTGTACAATAATTTAAAATACCAATATTCAGTAGTATACAATTTTTTTATTCATTCTCAAAATGTCATCCCTGAGAGAACTTGTGACTCACATTAGTAATTGAACAAGTTTATTATATTTAATCATATATATTTGGACCATATTTATATGTTTGAGTTGATAAGTGGAAATTTATAATCCCAATTGATCTATGGAAATTTATTGTATTTCATCAATTTTGAAAACTATAGAATATAAAAATAAATTAATCATAATCCACATTACAATGATAGATATCCATCCAAAAAATGTTTGGTTTGAAATTGCATGATTTATCATTTTATTATTAGTGGAGGGGGTTTAACATTTAAATGTTTTTTTATCTGAAAAAAATAACAATATTATAGGGGGGAATTTATTTTTTTGAAAGAATTAATTATTACTACTTTTGTGATAATTATTTAAAGAGTTATACATAATTTAAAAAGAAATAAAATATATATGAAAATATGGTAAATGATGAAATATAGGATTTTTGATTTCTCATATCGACATGTGGATAATAATTTATTTCAAATTCATATGCTAATTATAATAAATATTATTAATTAGAGATTGAATATAAGGGTTGAAGTAGTATTATTATTTGAATTCATTTGGTGTTTGTCCTAATCGTACACACATATGATTAAAACTATTCGATTAGAAAATAATGTTAAAAATAATGGAAAATTAATAAAAAAATATAATTATTATTTGATAAACCAATTATAAATGGAAGGAATTATAGGTATTAAGAACGAAATTTATTGAGAAATGAAGTTCTCAATTTCTCAATATTATTAATATCAATCCATTTTATTTTTTTTTCAACCATATCGTCATTTGTATTATTTTATCACAACATAACATAAATTACATATACCATGAAATAATAGAATATAAATTGAAATATCATTTTTTTATTAGTGACGATATTAAATTATGAGGATATAGGTAATTGATTAACTGGTGGGTATTGGGTGATCACCAAGTATTTAGATTAAATCTAGTTATATTTATATTACCTGATGTGTGAATATATTCTAGATTAATAAATCAAATAATTTTTGTGGATTTTAATGAATTGTGTATATATTATAATGGAACTGAAGTCAATATATTATAAGATTGGATTTGTAATGAATCACAACATAAATATAAATAACAGCTTCATTGATATATAATGACTTTTAGATAATATATTATTTTATTTTCATTCATTATGTGGTTTTATTCCATGATGATGATTGTTTTCATTAGGATGAATATTTGAGATGATTCTTCTTGTAGGAAAATTCATTTTTATCATGTTAAGGTGTTCTTAAATTATAATACAATTATATATTTTAGAAAATTCCTTTTAGTAATTAAATTTTACATATTAAATTATTTAAAAATTCTAATATAATCGTGATGGATTCATAATAAATACTATTATGAAATCAGTATAAATTTTTGTTGAAATTGTAAAATGAATAACACGTTGATATGTTTTTTCACAACATGGATGGAAAAATGTGTGACTAAAAAAACTTAAATAAATTATTCCATGTATTGAGTTAATTACCTCATCTTTTTAATTTTGGAGAATATGTTAAAAAGTGGATATGTAAATATATCATGATGTTATATATCCATTTATTTTGGGTTTTAAATATTATAATAGAATTATTGAAAAAATATAGCATACAATGGAAAATTATAGTATCCTAGACAACTACTATATGGATGTTCGCAAGGATTGACCATCTTTATTTCAAAATATGATATGAGGATCCCAAATAAAAAATATACATGGGGGAACATGAAACCAATAGTTGGAAATTTTGAGACACAAATCCTTATTTTTCTATAGAAAATAGGATTCACTGGTTGTTATATATATCATATGGGTATCAATCTTAATAATGCAGTGGCATGAATGAGGATAACGCCAAGGTGGTATGATTTAACACTTATTTATGATATAATTATGCTACAAAAATATATTTTACATCAAACAATGATCAAAAAATAAAAAAAATGGAAAAATACAATGTCGATCCCTATAATCATATTTCATATTTTATGGTCAAAGTGATCCAACACATTTTGATTATTCTATAATTTTATCATATTTCCCTGTTAAAATTTGATTAATGACGTAATTTACTTCAAAATTTATAATCAAACCACTCTTAAGTGGAAAATTATAAGGATGAGTCTTGGGATTGGGTTCACTGTAGGATGAATAGGGTCCAATAATGGTTATACTATCTTTTGGATTTAAAAGAATGATTATAGAATCTAAATGTAGTCCAATCCATGAACACATCCTTCAATATTAATCTATATATAATCCAAAAAAAATTGTGAAGCCATATCGAATTCATGTGGACATTGTATCATGATTC
Organism: Viscum album; assembly: GCA_963277665.1. NCBI lineage: Eukaryota > Viridiplantae > Streptophyta > Magnoliopsida > Santalales > Viscaceae > Viscum > Viscum album. The sequence continues at coordinate 294,139,186 of OY728137.1, read as the reverse complement.
TCATGAATACATTATTTTCTAACATAAATGTATTTTAGTAACTAACCAATAGAATCGACAGTATAAATGTGTTGGATTTAATGTTTTCATATTCTCATTCATTATGGGTAGTGTGGATTATGAGTTATCATGGGAACTGAAAATAATCTCTGTTATTGAATAATATATCAATATGAGTCTTTATTCAACATGGAAAACCAATAAAATTAAGAGAATCATTCACTAAACTATAGTCTATAATATTATTATACATTATATTTCAATCATAATTCATATGTGATTAGTTGATATCTTTGAACAATGGTTCATTTGTATAATTGGTAATGTAAAATAATTTTGAAAATTTGATAGGTAATTTTCGAATTGAAATTTAATCAAATGATTTATTACTTCTATGACTAATTAAGGTGACCTATCTTTATATCATAAATTAATAAACATAAAAATCCTTTAATATATTTAATAATTTTAAATCTTTCGTGGTTTTTATTTAGAATTTCTAAATTGACATAGGGAATCATGTGAAAAATTTACTTAAACACTGTCCAATGGTTCACAAATTTACATCTTCATCACATGAAATATTTAATATTATATATTATGATTTCCCAAATATTAAAAATTTAAAAATTTATATTATTATATTATAATGATTAGTCATTGGGAAATAAAAATTCCTTAGGGCCATCCAATGTCATTGTATCCCATCATTATATATATATATTCTATATAGAATTTCTTTTTCTAATTATATAATAATAAAATGATCATTTTAGACATCCATGTAATCAATAATTGAAAATCTATCTTCTATGATGATATAATAGTTTAACAACTGATATATGGTTTACCATTCAATATATTCTCAGGTAGCCCTTGATGATTCTGAAAATGCTATTCCAAACGAAATGGTTACATGTTTTAATCATCATTACTGTTTATATAAATGTTTTTAATGTAAATGAGACCAGAATAAACTTTTTCTGAAATTTTTACCATTAATTATTAATTGAACTAACATGAAAAACTTCATTTGTACTACCATGTGACATTCAGATCTTCTACTCCATTGACACATCCACTAAAAGAGTATAGTGATACTTTTTATTATCTATATTTATATTGATCATGTCAAATTACTCAATCTGGTGTCAATTCTTATCTTATATGATATTTATATTTCTAAAACAAAAAAAAACTACAATAAAAATCATATTTTTTAAAATATAATGAATTCTATTGTTAAATAGATATATAGAATCATAGTGATGTAACATGATATTATTTAATATATATATCCTTACGTCGGTTGTTGACATAGATCATTTCAGTAGTCTGTTACTTATATTATATTGTGTGACATTAGGTGTCTAAATAATGGTTTTTTTGGTAATTATGTGATGATAGCTTATATTTATTAATATATCATTATAATTAAATTATAGAATCTATTAAAAATTACTAAAAACCAATCTACTCATTCAATGGTTTAAAGTCAGTTGATGATTACCATAATAATAAAAAATCAAAAAAATTACATCATTATCATTTATTTCAATATTATATTACTTACAATGATCATGTTAAATAAGTATCTTTTCATCTGGTATCATGGAAACAAAAATATTTGAAACGCATAAGCTATAATAACTAATATGGGAACAAATATAATTGTGGGGAAATGTTAGAATCAATATTTATAAATGGATTCATGATTTTAATGGATTTTTAAACATAATATACTATAATAGAAGAATAGAAATGAATGAAATAAAAAATATAAATAACATTATTAAAACTAATTTAGAAAATATAGAAAATTATTTGTATATCACCCCATGTTTTAGCTACTTGAATATTTATTTATGTATTTTAAATATATAAAATTGTTGGTATATGTTTCATGAGTCTTGAGAGAGATTTGACATGTTATTGAGGATTTTTTGGATGTTTATTATTTGATAATAGTTAGTAGAAACTATAAAATTTTTATAGAAATACATAAATTATAAATGAATGGTAAATGGTTAAAAGCATGGTTTACACATGATTTCTTCCAAATGTTCACATTACCAAGAAAATTTCTACACATTAAAATAGTGGTGACACATACAATTGGTGCATAAATTGTATAATCATGTGATCCGACAATGATATAGATGTATTAAAATTGTATATCATACATGATAGGAATAATTTTTTTCTATCGATTTATGGTGTTGTCTTGAGGTAGTAAAAACACATTTTTTGACCACAATTTGAATAATTTTGATGCTTAATCATGGGATTTATTGTCAGTCCTATGAATTTTTTATCAAATTCAAATTATATCGATTATGAATCTACATTCAACTAATTATCCAATGATAATAAATAATTTTTCCCCATGGTGTGAGTGACATTTTTATTTGTCATAGGATCTATTCATATGTGAATCAACATGTGTTTGAGGACTATATTTTTCATTAATTACTCCTTTTACATTAATTATATATCGCTTCTACTCATTAATTAAACCATTGATTAATTTTTTGAATGGGATATATTTCTATTTCATCATATGAAATGTGATTTTTTAGGATTGGATTTATGGAAGGAATGGTGTTTCATGATCAGATCTAGATAATCATTTATCCTTTATTTGTATTCACTAACATTTGTTTGATAATTGGATTCATTGTCAATTCCTCTCGATTATAACTTGATTTCTTAAGATTAAATAAATATTTTACTAGAAATTATTTTGAAATACGTAAGTGATTTTTATTATAATCCTATTTAGTGATGGTTTAGGGAAATTTGTGGAATTAGATTATTTTCCAAAAAAACAACAACAATGCGAATTTTAATGTAATTATTTTGAAATTATTATTTTAATTTGATTCATGGATAATGGTTTTAGAAATGTTTAAAATAAATTTTTAACGGGAAATTTCTTGTCATGGTTTTTTTTATAAATTTTGGCACGTGTTCATGTTCTGTTTTATATTGACATATTGAAATAAGACTTTCATATCATTTCAAAAGGTGTAATATATAATGTGATTTTTCATGTGTTGATGAATTGGATGATAGAAAAGAGAATGCTATTGAGTTTGGTACTATCACATGGGCATGCATGTGTGTAAGGGTGGGTATTTAGTTTTTTAAAATTATAGAAAGGGTATGCCAAATGGATTAGTGATATGATTAAAATAAATTTCTTAGCTCATCAATCGTTAATAATTTTGATATTAATATAAAAATATCTACTATATTTTATAAAATTTTAAATGTTTGTGATAAAACATTATGTCATAGTGGGGTGATTTGGAATTTCATTAGATAAATCCATTGGTGTGTCTTGTTGAGTTAGATATGTGAGAATATTGGATGTTTTTACAGGGATTTGTCAGTGACTTTATGTTTGGTTTTCTTCGGTTTTCTTCAGATATTTTCTTTTTATTATAACTTGTACTCTGACAAGGTTATTGTTTTGGTCATGTTGATTTTTTTAACCATTCATCATAAATAGTTTTCTTTTATTTTTTTATTTAGATAGGTTATTTTATATTATTTGAAAAAACCCCAATTTTTTATAATTCCCCTCAAATTTATTTATAGAATTTGGTATCTTCAGGAAGTCACATAAGGCCTTGTAACATCCCACCACCTCACCCAATTAAAATTTGTGATGAGAGTGATGTTACCAATAGAATCCTTTTTTCAATCCATGTGTATTAGTAATTTTTTGTTCATCAACCCATGGGATGGTATCAAGGTGCAACGATTCACTTAACATGAACTATAGAGCATAAAAATTATTATCTAACTTCTTTATGCTTAGCTTCTTATTACATGGGTGTTTTTTTATTAGAGTGTTTTAATACACTTCATAGAAATTTATCATATAATCATCACCAGTTTTGAAAATGATAGTTTCATTGAATAAATAAATTTTAGGACATCATAGTATCACTATATTGTTATTTAATGATTAAATTATTTATATAAATGGTAACATTCAGTGTTTCATGAAACATGTTGAAAAAATTCATGAAATAGTGAGATATTAAAAATTATTGATTGTGGCAGATTTAGAATTTTTAATATGAATTATTTTGGATAAAAATGATTATGTGACATGTTTAAATGGTAATTTGAAATATCTAAGACATCAACTTCTTGATTTTGATATTAAGTGGAGTTTATTCAGTATAGAGAATGCAATGAGGTATGAGAAGTAGAAACTGTCAATAAGTGGCTTCTTGTAATGTCGTTGCGCCAGAGTTACATGTGAACCAAATATCAGCCTAGAGTTTTTTCAATTCTTTTTAGGTTATGAATAATAGGTACTAAATCGAATAACCATGGTAAAGGGATCATTTTATTCCATTGTTAAAAAATAATAAAACAATATTTGGATGTGGATAAAAAACTAAAAAAGTAAAATTTGGATTGAATAGAATGATTGAAAGATTTTATGTCAATGGACAGTGGTAGAGTTGAAAATGATGTTTGAAACATATACACTAGAGGATATAGAACTGTAGTTATGGGATATAGATATTCAGGATAAATTGGATCATGAAATTTCATATCGGGATTTTAAAGATCTTTTTAAAAAAATATACCCTAAAACCTTTATAATTTCTTGAAAAAATTACTTATTCAGTCACCAAAAATGGAATCAATCAGTAATAGAGTATGTTGATAAATCCATGATTTTTCCAAATTTTCAAAGAAGTGTTTGCATAAGAAATATTGAAGGAACATATTTATTATTCAGGGATGAATCTAGAAATTCACTAAAATACTTATATGAATTTTATAATAGATTATACGGATATTATTAGAAATATGAATGGTGGAATAATGATATATCTAATCAAATATAGTCATAAGAAGTATGTTTATCTCTATAGGAATATAAGGGAACAAATGTTTTGAAAAAAGTAGAGGAGGGACACATATTCTCAAAGTGATTGTATATCTGAAAATAATTCTACATGATCAGTAAAAATTTCTCATCAACCAAAGTGTATGAAATGATTTTTTTAATTCAATACATTTGACAACATACTGAGTGATTGTATAGAAACACCCGGAGAATCACACAACTACAATAACATGGGACATGTTTAACATTATTTTCATTATACTGCGTTATCATGTTCTAGAACAAAACAAACTTTTTCAGGAATTGTATGCTTCGAAAACATGACTATAATATAAAAACTATCATCAGAATAATAGAGAAATACATTTTGATTTGGGGATTACCGTGGTTGAAAAATTCTTTAAAAATCCATAGGGTTATAAACAAAAATGTGTAGTGAGTAAGAAGTTGAAAATTACACAGACTGTGATCATGGATGATCAATACTAACCTTTAATGGTGAGAGATATTATTGTATTAAAATATACCCATATAAATGTATTTATTACTACATATTTATCACATTTATTGATTGTTTCACATTCAGTTGATCTTTTGGGATTAGATGTTGATATGATACCTTGTGTTTTAAAACTCTAGACACATTTGAAAAATTAGATTTCTGAAGAATGAAATTATTATTTTTATAATAATCAATAGAACTGAGTTTTTAAGGGTTTCTATATGATAGATATGGACGTATCAAATTTAATTTCTATTGTGTAATGACTAAATTTATTTGAGGCACAAATAGGTTTTTCTTTGTGAATGGTGAGTTTTAAATCAACTGATGGTTTTAGAAATCTATTTAAAGTATATTGGGTTTTGAATGAATCAATATAAGGAACCTTGGTATAAGGGGTTGTAAAAATGACATTAAATTTTAATGTAGTTTATTTGGAATCGATAGATGAGATCGAAATTGTAGATTTTCAAATCATTGTAGACCATTTCATGAATGTTTTTCTTACAATTTATTTGGGGTTCCACATAAAGTAAGGTGGTTACTATGATTGATAACCTAATAAGGGAGAAGTACTATATCTCATATGTCTTATCATATGGTGGAGATAGAATTTTTGGAATTGAAGTATCAGTTTGAAGATTTGGACATTTTAGGGTTCATCTGACTAAGTACATATCTGTGGGTAACACCATTTTGTTTTGTAAATGACGATAGATCTCTTTGTATTTTTGTCAATTTTAAATAATAATAAAAATTATTATATGAATATTCAGTATCTTCTTCCCTAAATCGATTATTTTTTTAACTTTTTAGGGGGTGTGGTTCTCTAAATCTAAATTACATTCAAGATATCACCAATTTCATTTTTAGAAGAATAATATTATAAATTTTGATTTTAGAAGAATATATAAAAATTATAAGTTTGTTTTCATTCTTTTTCATTTTATGAAAAAACCAACCAACATTATAGAAATTATGAATATAAAACTTTGAAGTTATATTTATTTCTTTTAGTGGTTTTTATAGATGATATATTAGTATATTTTAACTAAATGGTGGATCATTATCAACACAATATTATATTGTTGGGTATCAAGCAGGATAAATTTCTATATTCTGGGTTATCAATGTATGATTTAATAAAATAAAAGGTATGAATCCTTTTCTTTTTCATTAGTAAAATGGTTTATTAAATATATTCTTAAAATACATATGTGACAATCTCCATTAAAACATAAAATAATGTATTTGAGATATGTAATTTTATTGGATTATATGGATATTAAAAACACATTAATTTGACTTTTCACATTATGTATCACCAATGACATATTTTATAAGAAAATGAGTTCCATTCCAATTTAATTATTAATTTTATAAATTCATTCAATATATAATGGTTATACAACATCATTGTATATTGTTACCTACCAAGTGTTTGAATAGGGTTTTGTAGTCTAATGTGAGGAGTCGAGGTTCTAGATGGGATTTGTTACCATGTATCAAGATAATGTTGTTACATTGGTATAACAAATGTCAAGGATTATAAGGATGTAATTCTGAACACATGATTAACAAATTGATTTCCTAGTTCAAAATTCTAATACTTTGTGACAATATATTTTTTTGAGAAATTCATGTTGTTTATAGAACAAAAGAGCATGAAAAACTTTTTCTCAAAATGTGATTTGAATAAAATGAAATTTAAATGGATGGAATATCTTTTGTTTATAAAAATTAACAAGATATATAGATTGAGTAAACGAAATTTGGTGGATGGTGAATTAATTAGGACTATCACAATCAGTTTTCTAAAGAATCATTGAATCCGGGGAATCTGATGTTAGTTCACACATAAATGAATCTGGATTGTTCCAACTAGGATGACATTTTTTTTATTAATTTTTTATTTCATCATAATTTGGTTCAGTACATGATAATGGATTATATATACAACAATAAATGTGTATCAATGGGTTCAATAATAAATATCAGAGAGGAATCTATTTAAAAGAATCTAGATTGATGTTTAAATTTTTAGTTTCAAGATCAAATCATTGTACAATTGGTTTTTCTAGAAAAACATTTCCACATATACCAGAATTAAAATTTGGATGTTCAAACATGCAATAAAATGACTCACATAGTGGTAAAATAATAGTTTTTTTGGTTACCATGAAAATTGAATAATCAATGTATGTTTTGAGATACCTTTGCTATGAGCAGGCTACGACAGACCACTAACACCCAATGGGCATGTTGAATTTTTTAGATATTTTCATGTTTAAATGGGGGAGTATAGCCGTGGATTTTGTGACAAGATTAAATATAATGGTCATGAAACATGAATACATATGTGTAATTTTTTATCATCTCATTATCTCATATAATTTTATCCGTATTCATGAATTCAGTATGGTGGAGGGCGTGTCCAGAATCAATATCAAATTAATTATAATCTGGCATGGTTATCCAATATTTATTATATCATATAAAGACCCCAGAATTAAATCTCATTTTTAGAATTACCTATTTAAATCCCTTGGGAATAAGTTTATTATGAGCTTGGCGTATCAATATCAAATGGATTGACTTCCAAAATGATTATCCCAACATTATAGGATATTTTTTGGGATTGATAAATGGATTTTTATGGCTCATGAGAGAATCATTTACCCCAAGTAGAGTTATCATACATAAAATGTTATATATAATCAATATGTATTGATCTATTTCAATACTCTTAATAGAATCCTTATAATTCACCACTTTTTTATAGAAATAGGTGACACTTTCTCGTTAGTCCATTACTTGGGAGAGAGATAATGAAAATTATTTAGTTGTTTAGGATGATAATGTTTAAGGATAATATTCATCAAAAAGCCTATGCAGATAATCATTGATGAATTCAGTTGTTTTTTGGGAGTGATAATGAATTATTTGGAAACATTTAATGGAATTAGAATCCATATTTTAATATCTGGGTCATGATATCTCCTTAATACAGAGGCCTTATGATATACATGAATGAGTTACTTGGGTGGAATATCAGTTGTATTTTCTACAAATGTATAGTTTAGTGCACAATGTGTTTCATTTACATCTTTTGAATAAGTATCAACCAGATTCAAATCATATGATTTGATGAGATCATGTTTTCTTAGTGCCGATTTCTATGTCATTTTATTTTTTGATATAGATTTGGGATAGGTAATAGAAAATATATCATGAGAGACAATTTTTAATTTTATTTTTATGGACCCAATGATGGATCCTGAAGGAAATATGGGATCGTGACAAAAGTTTCATTTAGAAATGATCTGAATTCATTTGGGAAAAATATTTTTTCATTATTTTGAGGATAGAAAGAACAATGGAGGGAAAATATAGAACCATTTTTATGTTAATTAACATATATTTATTTATTTTATATATAAAAACTCATCAGTTTATGTTTCATGATTTTCAAGTGTGTTTTTAAAATTTTTTGAGTCTGTTATGTATTCTAAATGGTATTTGAACATTCATTAGAATATATGCAGTACCATAAAGAATTTTTATATTGAAATTTTATGGGCCCTAGGAAGGTGCATAATTTGGCCAGACCATGGGTTGGGGTAGGGGAAACAATGCACTTTGAAACGTATGGTAATCAAATGGTAGGTTCAAGAAATTTCAAATAATATGTCCCAACCATATGATCCATGTATTATGATAGTATCTCATAAAAATTAGGATTATATTTTTCTATATGTGGTCACTAACTTTTTGAGGTGACAACTTCAGACCAAATAAACTACACGGTTAGGGCAAGGTTTTCAAATAAATATGGATTAATTATCTAGTATAAAATATTCACATTTAAATTTCTCGATTTAATTTTAATTACATTATTTACAATATGGTGTCCCCCTAATTTCATCATATCATGAAATTATTTTTCTAAAGTTGAATTATAGAAAATTTATGTAATGTGTCAATACCTCTTTGAAAATTATGACAATAACCTTATAATGATTTTTTATGTTTTTAATGTTTGGGTTTAGGAATGAATTTTTATGATATATATAATTTTTAAGTTAGTGATTTTTTTGACTCTTGGATTTAATTGGCCTTTTCTACATGCTTTTGGATAGTTACACACCTTGTCCTTGGGTTACATGATGTGTAACAGTTTCTGGGAACAAGTTATGAAAGGAATCATGTTGTGAAGGTTACATTGAATGATGATCTATTAGGCATCATTAATGAAACAATGACCACTTTTTAATTGGTAGTATTAGTTTTTAAATCATGGTGATCTGTTTTTTGGGGATTCAATATTAAATATTTCATGTGGTTGGATTATTCATCATGTAATACACCCTCTATATTTTTTTAAATGGGAAACATGACTGAGATCTCTTCTCCCCTCCTATCCAGTTTTTTTAGGACATAAATCCTTCCCCATGTGATATTTTAGCATTCCAACTATTCTAGATCATCTTGTTCGGCATTCAATCAGTGTTTCACTTTTGGTGTGATTCTCAGGTAAGCATTCTACATCCTTTGTAGTCTTTCTCTCATTATCCTACATTGGGATTTCAAACCATCATCCTAAAATAGATGGATATATTCCCCAGTGTTGTTGGATATTTTATCTAGTTTTTGGGAAAAGTTCTAATATTGTTTTTGTCTCATTGGGGGGTGTTATTCCGAGTTTTGAGTTATGGGAAATGGAAAGTTATCCTGTCCTATTTATAAAAAATTTACTAACATTTAATATTACCAAATTATTTCAAATATTTATTTAAATTAAATTTATCATTATTTATTTCAATTGATTAAATAATATAATCCTATTCTGCTGAATTGGGAGATTTAATTTTTTTTCAATGATAGTTGGGAAAAAGCACTCCAATTGCATTGAATTTAGGTGTGTTTAAAGAAATTGGTGGAATCAAATATTTTAATATTATCTGGATATTTTATGGAAAATAATGAAATGAAATTGTTGAATATAATTATAGAAATGAATTGTGAGGCATGTGGGGTTGATTAGGAATGTATATAAATATTTTTGAAATGGATTAATTTTTTTATTGAAACCCAATGGTTTTCTATTTCTAAAGTTGCATGTTTTGATTACAACCCATTTTGGTTTTAAAAGGAATGTTACTATTTAAATGCATTTATGTGATTTAATTTTTTTAACCAGTCGTAAAATAAATTTTCTATCATTTATTATATAGGGTCAATGCATGTCTTAGGTAGTTAGTGAGTTATTTAGACTCACACTACACTATAACAACATACTAAAACATACATATAGTTGGTCACATCCCCTATGGGAAGGTGATTAGTCAAAATTTCCATGTGTTAGGGAAGAAATGTATACACATTTTTATGAGATCACTTTAAGGGTGTATAGTCCTATATCCTAAAACATTCATACATATTTAGAAGATAACCATGTTTCTTGTATGTTTAATATTTGAGATATAACTGCATACAAATGTTGTAAAACTATTTTACATGCCTTCTGAATTTATATAAAATATTTCATATATATATGTATATTATATTTAATCCATAGTTTTATAATTATTAAATAACTTGTAAATCCCTTTCTTAATTTATTTTATCAATCTTTTGAATAGTATAACATGAATTTTTAAATGAACATTAAATGTTGTAAACCTATGTATTGTTTAAATTTAATGCATTACAATGGTAAATCTATTCTCAGATGTGATATGGAATCTTTGGTGAGACTCTACTGGTCCTCTTTAGCTCACACCCTATAGGGGCCTTTGACTATTTTTGGATTATTTCCTTCCATGCTTGAGCAATGAAAAAGGATTTATTGGATATGAAACCCGGTGTTGAACCTTGGATGTGGTGAGTTGTGTCCTTATGGACATGGGGTTTTTTTCTTCTTTTTCCATACATGGATTTTAGTACATAGGGCTTTGATTCCATTTTGAATTATGGTTCATTAATCCCGGTGTATTTTCATTTATATACATGTTGAATTATTATCTTTCTCCCACTTTGTTTTGGAAAAAAATCAGTCACACAAGCATTGTGTATGATGCTAAGGGAAATTCATTAACCCATGAGGATCGAGAACGCCCTTCCGGATATGTTAGGTCGAGTTCGATGGAAGTCATACCATTTTACCTGATAATGTTCATCAAAAAAATGGTATCGAAGGAGGCTGTGGAGATTTTTTCATAATTTTAATATACAGTTGATATATTTTCAGGATATATGAGGTAGTTGCAATTGAGCACATGTCCAGATCTCACTAAAAAAACCTAAATTCACCAAGGGTTATAAGAGAGGGAATTCTTGTTGATTAGATCTAGTATTGTCCTTATTATCATTTGGATGGACTGAAATAAAAATTTCTTTGTTCCATGTATTAGAAATAATTTACCTTATTACACAAATTGTGTTTTCTATTGATATTTTCATTAATGCCTACTGATGTTCTGTGGCATCATGCGTCCGAGAAGATGTAAAAATCAAATCTTGGATGAAGCTGTAGCTAAACTGCAATGTGAAAATACTCTAATGGAAGAAAATATAGTTGAGGTTATTGTGATAACTATATATGCTATGGGATAAGAACCAACTCTAGTTCTTTGTCAAGATCTTGATATCCATCCTTTGGGGGATGTTATGAAGAACAATTCTCAAGATTTCCATCATCCAAATCCATAAGGTTTCTAAGGCTCCATTGATTCTCATTGTGTTGAGGAATAGTTGGTCATGATATAACGTTTTTTTGAGTTCATAGAGACACAGAATGAGTTCAAGGTAAAATTTCACAACATTGTTCTAGATGGACTGGTTAGAAGATGTTGGTACATGATGGTGACTATAAATAAACATGGGGGATTATAGTTGAAATACCTATTGTATTTTTTCAATGACCTATTTTATTCAATGTACATGGTGTTGGAAATGACTAATGAGTTTTTTGATCTAGAAAATATTGACAGATCAATGACTGAATATTCAAATCACATTGATGGACTTATGCAATTTTCACTAGAGATAGTATCTGATGGGAGGATAACAGATTAATGGTTCTAGTTTGCACTTGAATCATATTTCCATTATGAGGTCTTCTTACAAATGATGCCCACATATGCTGATTTGATAGATAGGGAGATGATGGTCAAGAAGAAATTAGTTGAATTTCACGGATATCAAGATATTTTTTCTCACCTAGGTGTAGGGTAAGTTCCTTTAAGGGAAAATAGAATTGTGATGAATATCGTGAATGTTCTTGACCAAAATGTCATTATTTAATGCCTATTGTCTTATAAATAAGTCCTCTGATTTTCTATCCGTGTGGCAATTCAATAATATCACAAAGGGTTTTCACTGAGGAACCCATGAATTGTGGCTTCTACGACCATTAAGGAAACTTATAGTGATTCTTATTTTCCTTTTCTATTCTTTGTAGTGGGAAATGGTCATCAGATCCTCCCAAAACTGTGGTGAAATCATATGCTTCACGTATGAAACATATCTCACCTTAGGATTCTAAAAATGAATTAAACTATATAGTGGAAGAGTCTCCAAATGAAGCGAACGTTGGTCTACCCACTGATATAGGTACCATTAAAATATTGTCAGTCTTAGTGACTACTGTATTTGATATTGTTTCATCTCAGTCATTTATTTTCACCATTATTATTAATAATAGTTATCATACAATGGAGAATAGATATTATGTAATGGATATTTCTAAATCCATTAGTACGAAGTGATAATAATGTCTCATTAGTCCCACTTGTATCTTGTCTCCTTCAGATGTTGATATTTCTAATAATTTTCTGGCTCTCGACATGAAATATATTGATGTCATATTCAGGTTGGATTGACTCATATCCAATAAATATCCAATTAATTTTTATCTTTGATCAGTATACCATTATACACCTAGTGGTGTGTTTCTCGTCATTCAAAGAGAATGAGACCCATTGTCTAGTAGGGCCATATATTTTTTTTTCATGAGTGGGGTAAGGTAATATTGGTGTTTTCTTTTGATACTAAGAGGGAATATTTCTACAGTGATCTCCCTCAATTTTTTATTTTTCATGATGTTTTCCCTTGGAATTTATCTAGTTTTCAACATACAAGGGAGATCAATTTTTATCTTTACTTATTACCTAGAACATTACCAGTTTCAATTCCATCATACCAAATGGAACCAGATGAAATAAAAGAGCTAACGTCCCAGTTGGATGATCATCTTAAGAACATAATTATATTCCATACTTTGTCAAATTTGGATGCACCAAATCACTTATCTAAGAAAGTTGAGTGTTACCTTTGGTTATTTGTGGATTATATAAATCTCAATATAGTTATGATATAAACCAATTATTTATTTCCATAGTTTGATGATCAATTTGATTAGTTTAAAGGGGTGATGTGGTTTTCAACAATCATACTTTGAGATAATTTTAATCAATAATGTTTAAAAAATCTTAAATTAAGAAAAACCCTTTTTTCATCATTTACAACCATTATGAGTACCTTGTCATTCCCATTGGTCTAACAAATTAATATATAGTTTTTATGAATTTATTGAAAATTATTTTTCACAAGTATCTGGATACCTTTCTGGATGAAATCCTCATTTACTCTAAATATGAGGAAGATAATGTGCATCACCTATGGAAAATTCTAAGTCTACTGAGAAATCCCCAACTCTACCTCAAGCATTCAAAATGTGATATCTCGATTCAATATGTGAAATTCATGGGGAATGTGGTCTATGAGTAAAGTATATCAGTTGATCCGGATAAGGTAAAGGATTTTATGAATTGGGAGGAACCATAAATACATTTAATGATTATAAGATTCTCGGTATTATCTAGATATTATCATCGGGTTGTGAAGGACTTGTTAATGTTTTCATTTATGATAATAGATCATACTAGGATGGTGGTAAAGTTTTCTTGTAATGTTAAATGCTATAGTTTATTTTTTAAAATAAAACATATTTTCACTACTACATTAGAGTTGACACTTTCAAATTCTAGGTAGGTTTATTTTGTCTTTTGTGATGCATAAGGTTCAGGCTTAGGATTCTTTCTTATGAGGGATAATAATGTAGTTTCTTATCGATCTTGTTATCTTAGGACATATGAGATGAATTATCCTACCCAAGAACATTGAATTGCAGCTGTGATGCACATGCTTATGTGTTGGAAAAATAACATTTTTATAGATATCTATATTATGTATTAATAACACAAAATCTTGAGTTACATCTTACCTCTAAAAAATTATAATCACTACTAGAGGTATTGTGTTGAGTACGTTCAATCTTTTTAAATTGACATCGCATATACCTCAGGGAGAGGGAATGTCATTGTAGATACATTGAGTATAAATATTTCAATAGAGGCAATGGAATAGACTTCAAAAGTGTGAAATATTATGGTTCTTTTTCATTGTAACATAATGGAGTTCAAGAGAAAGGGGATGAAGTTTTGTTATCCAATATTTAGTTGATATATACTCTTATTGAGATGATTCCTTAGGATAAATCTTTTGAAGATGAATATTTTTGAATTATATAATATATTTATGGTGTGGAGACAGTTTCCAAGTGGGAATTATGTAAAGAGGGTGTTCGATGTTATCGATATTACTTTTGGTGCAGTTATTATCAAGATAGGTTGTGATGTGAGATGTTCATAATTCCTAATGGGTTGTGCACCAAGGAACCAATAAGTTTTTCTATGACATGAAAAGATAGTTTTAGTGGCTAGGGATGAGATGGGGGATTTCTGAGTCTGTGTGACATTACTACACGTTCTTATAGATTAAGGCCGAGCATAAAACACCGTCTGGTTTACATCATCCACTTCTAGACCCTATTAGAGGTGCGATGAAATCTCAATGAACTTTGGATTTGTTTTTATTAATAACTAGATAAAGAACCATGCAATATGAGTTGTGTTCAAAATTCTTACTAATAAGGCCCACATCATACCCATTTGAGATACTTACAAATTTAAATATTAGGGAATTATCTACCGGAGAGAGATTATTTGTTTTCATGGAGATCCATATGTTGTATTTTATGATTGGGACCCTCATTTAAATTCTCACATTTGAAGAGGACTTTAGTAGGCACTAGGTTATTATTATTTTTAGAACGTCCTAAATTTTACAGTCAAATGTATATAGAGATATATACTTTCACACACACACACACACATGTATATACAATGATTCTAGAGGATATTTTTCATGAATGAGTTCTTGAATATGTTGGATCATTTGATGATCACATGTGGTAGGTAGATTTTTATTATGAAATAGTTATCAGTACGTGGTTATAATGGTTTTTTATCCGTTTTATGGATGGACATATAAATCTCAGTAGTGTTGGTCATAGATTCATTATAGTTCCTGGGTAATAACTTTCTTGGTGCAAGAGATGACATAAAAGATTCAGATGATTCATCAGATAATGTTCATAGCATAGATTAGATATAAGTCTTATGCAGATCATCACTATTTACTTTTTATTTTTTGAATATGATTACTAACTATTCTAGAATAATTCTCCCAAGATGGGTTAGCGACGACTTGGGGGGAATGATAATATTTCTTTTCATTTCTTGGGAACATTCAATGTTGGTGAAAATGTGAAGAAAGTTTCATAACATTTATTAATTATACAATAATTGATTTCAATACATAATATATTGTATGTATTATATCTTTCAATGCGTTTATCTCATCCATCCCATGTTTTGAGTTGGTGTGTTCTGGTTATTGAACCTAATTTCTCTATGACTGATTGGCTAATCATGGTAGTTGATTCTGAGACGAATGTACATAATTAGAGGAAAATTCCATTGTTTCATGTTCTATGGAAGCATGATTCTGATAATCATATGATTTGAGAATGTGAGGAAATAAAGAGGGTTTAGTTGTATCATTTTTTATGGAAGCTTCTTCATAGAATTTCTGGGGACATAATGTATTTATAATGGGGAGAATGTAACATCCCATTATCGATGTGACATGTATGCCTTTAACCTTGTAAGGGAAATTCCATTTAGATAACTATGTATGCTTGAGAAGGAATTGGGTGGACATTTATAATAGAAACTATAGATATTTTTTGGTCTATCAACTTTAAATGACATTTTAAGAGAGATGATGGAGGGTAACATTTTGTGTAACTAGGTTACAAGAAATGGTATGTTTTCTAGAGGAACGTCATGAAAGGATTCATGATATGAATGGTACATTAAGTGAAGATACATTACATTAATAAATTTAATTAAATATTTGTTTTTATTTTATAACATCATATTTTAAATTAAGGTGATTTTTATTTTGTTTTTTTGGATATGAACTATTTCATGTCATGTTTTGAGAATACATGTTATGTAATATCTCGACTGAGTTTTTTTAATGGGTTGAATGGTGGATTTCTCATTCAATCTTCTCTACATTTTTTTTCTCTATAACCAAATCCTTCCCTAGGTGATCTTGGAGCTTTCCAACCATTTAGGATCCTCTAATTCAGTGTTTGATCATTTTTTGCGCTAATGGTGTGATTATCGGGTAATATTTCTATAACATTATTCGTATTAATCTAATTCTCCTACTTTGGGATTTCAATATATCATCTTCTAATTGTAGGATCTATTCTTTGGGATGTTGGATCTCTTATCTGGGTTGTTTTTCGAGGCCTTATACACCTTTTTTCTGCTTGACATGTTCCATTGAGAGTGTTATTTTTTGTAAAACATTATTTGATTTAGTATTGTGTATCAAATTTTATTAACATTGATTTGGGTTGATTTATTTCGAGTGTTTTTTAATTTAAGTTATTAAAACATTAATTCAATTGATTCAGTAAAAAGATCTGACTTTACCAAATTTTAATAATTGAGATGTGTTGCACATGATAATTGGGAAAACCCAAAATTCCATTAAATTGAGAGGTGTTTATTTGAAATTGGTTGATTTAAATTCATTTCACATACATTAGATTTAAGATGGAAAATAATTCAATTAATATTTCTTATTTATGATAGGAAATTAATTTTCAGATTGATATAAATTTTTAATGGATTTCAATCTTGTGAAAATTGATTACAAGGTAATGATAGAAATTCAATGGTTTTATATTGTTAAAGAGGTGTGTTTTTTCAGTGAAATATATATGGGGTTTGATTGTAATATATGAATTTAAATTGTATAATGTGATTGAATTTTTTTTTAAAATTGTCTTACAAAAATTTCCATCATTCATCATGTAAGAGAACATGCAAGCCTTTCCTAGTTTGTGAGTTATTTTTACAAACTATATGCTATTACATAGTATTAAACCATACATTTAGTGGGGAAAATCCATGAATGGATAGAGACGAGTCAAAAATTTCCAGTTTTTGGGGGGTGTATTTATACACATATTTATTTAATCACATAGAGAGTGGAGTGTCCAATAGACAGAAAGATTCATACCTATTTTGAAAATGACCATAATTATCCCTTAATTTATATTTAGGATATAACTGTATACCAATTTTGTAAAACTCATTTGATTCCTTCTAAATTTATATCATATTTTTTATATAAATGGCTTATTTAAGGAATTATTTTATAAATATTCCATCACTTTTAAAGATGTTTCTTGTAGCATTTCTTGGATAATTTACACTATGCAGCATGATTTGTTTAATTATGATTTGGAAGTGAAAAACATGTTTAGTTTAAAAATTAAATGTATTTAAATTGTTAATCTATTTCTAAATATAATATGGAATCCTTGTTGAGACCCTACTATTAGTTTTTTTCTCAAACCATGATTTTGACTAGAGGTGATTGTAGATTATCTCCATCGAGGTTTGAGTTAAGAGAAAAGTTATCTTGGAGGTCGATCTAGCTATTTATCACAGGACAGGGTGAGAAGTGTCTTTAAGGACTTAGGGTATTTTTAATATATTTTGGTACATGATTTGCAGTACAATGGGGTTTAATTCCTTGTTTAATTCTACTACATTAATCATAGTGGAGTTTTATTTCTATGCAAGATGACTTGATTTTAATATTTCCATTATGTTTCGGGAATAATTCATTCACACTTTCATGTTGTATGTTTTCATATGATTATTTCCCAACTGTGAGGATCGACAAAACCATTCGAGCTATGTCAGGTTTGGATCGCTTATCAGGTTACTAGGGTATACGAGCTAGTTTATGAAATTATTCTTTTGGACTCGGACTGATCAGTTAGGTGAATTAATATGTGTGGGAGAAAAGTATTAAATGGTATATTCACTTTTATGGTAATTATTCTTATATATATTTTAGTTATCATTAATAGGTCCTTATATCAATTCTTATATGTATATATCCATTTTTATTTATTGTATTTTTGATTTTATATAGTTGGATCATGGGACAGATTAGAGGATTGTGATCCTATGTAGAGAATCATGTGTTTTCTTTTATATACCGAAATAATTTTGAGATATGTGTATTCTCTCTAAATTCATTCAAATTATAAAGTAATGGAATAGTTTTTAGTGATTTGTTTCATGAATTCATTTTGAAATCCAAGGGTTATTATTTCCAAAAAAACATATTATTGATGGTTTTGGGAAATTGTTGAAATAAGATGATTTTATAGAAACTCATTATTTATGACAACAATATTAAATTATTTATATGATTTTATTCCTAGAAATTTTTTTTGAAATTATTTAATGAAATATTTCATATGAAATGACTTCTAAAGGGTTTTGGAATACATATTGGACTGTGTTCATGTTGCATTTTATGAGCCATTTTGAAATAAGGCTTTGTGCATTGTGTGAAAATTGTATTGCAATATGGGATCTATCAACTTTTGAGGACTTAATTGACAGAATATAGACCAATCATGAGGTTTGGGATATCACAGGGGTAGAAATTTCATGATTTGTGGGTATGTATATTTTTTTAATTATGTAATTGGCACAAAAAAGGGATTTGATAAATGTTTAAAATAAAAATTTTATTTATTCTAAGAGAATTTTTTTAATTGATATAAACTATTTATTAAATTTATTATATAATTTATATAACAATAATTACTATTTTTTACATTCTGTTGTGAGTTGGGATTCCATCAGAGAGATAATATAACCTTTAGACTCAATCCATTATTGGGAACGACTTTTTATTTGTAGATTCCAGCAATAGAGACATTTTTAATGGAATGTTATGTTATTTCTTTACTCATTATTTTTGATACAGTGGGAATGTTTTTTTGAATTGGTACTTATTGAATATTGGGAGTTACTATTTGGTTATAGTGTTGACTTGGGGTTTTTTATTAATTTATATCATATAATGATTTTTTTAACTTCATTTTAAACAACTCGAAGGTAATTTTTTTTCGTTTTGTTGAGTATTATTTTAAAAAATTTCATTATACTAAGGAATATTTCATTATTATATTGGGATTTATTTTTTTTCATCCATGGTAAAATCATCCCCGAATTGTTCATGAATCTGTTGAAATTTATTTACTGCATTTGGTGTTATGGTGATGTCAAATAATGTAGGTTAACATCCCAACTACTCATTAAAAATTAATTGGAATGGGGTAGGATATTACATTTTATGTTAAACATAAATTGGGGTTTACATGAAAAACAATACTAAATACTATTTTAGGATCACATATTATAACATTATTTTTCATCACTTGATATGTATGTTGTAAGATATAAATTTTATGGTTGTATAAATCATGTATCATATATCTCTTTTTATGTTTTTTGGAATACTATTTATATATTTAAAAAAAATTAACACATAAATATTAATCGTTGAATAAACCAATATGAAAATAATTGGTCACATAATGATACAAATGAAATATTCAATTTCTAAATCAAGTAATTCAAAATAAATGATCGGTTTTTTTATATTAATGATTTTATTTAAAAAATAAATATAATTCTAAACATACTAAAATCAATGAACATAGAAATAACGATAAAGGATAAAACATAAATCTTCATAAGTAGTGACATTAAAAATGAAAAATTATATCTATTTTATGTCATTTGGTTTCACATTTAAATGTTATTAGAAGAAATGAGAAAAAATACATATATTTTTTTAAAACATAAATATAAATGAGGTAGAAGTAAAAAAATATATTATTTAAGTATTATGACATAGATAGAAAGATCATTTTACACAAGAGGGGAAACCATGATTGGGACTTCCCTACCAAGATACTTTACTCACATTAGTGTTCTTTTACTCTATTGGATAGTTGAGTTGAATAAGACACATATAAAATCTAGATAATTTTTATAGTTTATTTTATAATTTAAAATAGGTATATTATCTTCTTACATTTTTTTATAAGATTTTTTAGTCTCATTTCAATCATTTTGTGTTGTTCTATAAAAATACGAAAAATAAATCATTTATTTCTAATGTTAAAATTTATTATTAATAATTTAAATTCAATCAGAATATGTATTGATTTTTGGTATTTATCATTTTAATATTTTTTAATGTTCAACAGTCAAAATTTTATGTATTATTTTATTCACTAATTAAATGTTACTCGATATTGTTATTTTGTTTCATTTATATAACTATATTTTTGGTATTGATTATAATATATTATCAACTTATAGTATCACTAATAACCTCAAAAATTAATTAAATTGAATATTAATGTCATATTTATTTACTCGATCCCTTTTTTAATCTATATAAAATTATTTTTTAAATGAAATATCATTATTTAGATAGAAGTTATGAACCAACCAATGTGCGACCATTGATGTCTAATGTATTATTAATTTAGAAAACATGTTGCAAATAAATTTATTTCATATTTATATTGGTTTGGATACCATTTTATTATTTAATATAAATAAAATTAAAATTATATATATAGTTTGGGTGTAAAGGAATAATTAAAATAAATATGAAATAACAAGATATTGTTACAATTTATTTTGGATGCATACTTTAATACACAATTTAATCTAGTTGGAAATTATATATTTTCTAGACTAGGCCATTAAAATGTGTATTTTATATATTGGAGGTTTTTTTGAATGATATCATGAAAGATAATTTTTTTATGTTAAGGGGAGTTGGTATAAATGATAGTGTATTTATAGTTCACTGATGCATGTATATTTAAATAAAACATTGTTTAATTTTTATTTTTTTCTAAAATTGTGATGTGGATAAATTATTTAAAAAATTAATAATGTTTTACTGATATATATAATTTTTATTGAAATTTAGATGTTTTATATGTCAATGTTATCATTTATATATAAATTTTTTTACGAATATAAATTATAATTAAATTAAAATTAAACATTTTTAATAAAATAAAATTAAAATAATAGGTTTTTAACTAAAAAAATATTTTATAGATACAATATTTTACATGTTAGTATATATTATGTTTTAAAGATTTTTTGGGGATTTATCAACACTTCTAAAAATTTATACAATATTTTTCTTGTTACTACACACATATGTGTTTTTTTATATAATTTCAAAATTAATTTGATGATTTGGTAATACATATTTATATATATATATTAATATTCTATTCATGTAAAATTTATATTTTCATATATTTTAATACAACCAATTTTTATTTACAATTCCAATCATCAATAACGATCCATGTTGTAATATAATATATATACCCCATATATATACCACATATATCTTTCCCATTTTTTGTTGATAGTATTGTATCATGATATTTAAAAAAACATTCACCAAATTAAAATAAAATTTATATTTTTATTAATTTTACATAAATTATAGGTCATTGGTGTGATAAGACAAAGCCATTGCGATGCCTAATGATTTCGAATTCATTGTTTTTTATTTCCATTCATTTAGTATCCTCCAACAACTATTTCAAATAGCATTGATTTTATATATCAATCATATGAAGTATTATACATTGGTGAAATAATGTTTTTCAATTTCAATGTGATACATTTTTATTATATTTTTTGTACAAAAATGTTATATATATATATAGATATTTACAATTTCATTTATATATAATGAAATACTTTATACCAATAAAACATATTTAATTCAAAATAAATTTCATCTATTCAATGAAAATATATAGTAGTACATGTAGTTTATATTTACCTATCATTCACATATTTTTAATTCTTACTTATCATTTCATAAAAGTACATTGATAATGTGGGTTTTTAGATTTCATGGATAATTGACTCATTGATTTATGTGAAATATTGAAATCTCATATTATTAGAGTTCATGGTCTACAAAACATCAACTATATTTATTACAGGCGATGGGTCATTCTTTCACATACTCATTTGTGGTATGTTGAAAAAATTATAAATTTGAGATAGGATCATATTAAGGAATATTAGATAATCCACACCTAAACTGAAAAAAATAATATAATGTATAATCTATATCAGGAAAATATAATTTAGTTATTTAGAAGATACATGAATCTATTAAGTAAATATATATAATAGAACAATTTATCTCTAACCTAAAACACTTTGATATATAACTTTTTTATCATATCACTTCCATAATCTTTAAACTAATATGATATGTTTATAATTGTATTTTTACTTATCTATGATTTAATTTTACAGTTAATGTAAACATTTATTAATCTTTACAACTTTTCAAAAAATTATTGTGCAATACACTTATTTTTATAGATGTTATCATCACGATACTTCTAAAATATTGAATCGATACATCCTTTTGTATGAGAACACAAAATCATTATGATTTTTATTTTATAATCGGTTGATATCCATTGATAATTATGTAATCAGATCTTCCATTGATTGATACTACATTAAAATTAACCATATACATTTGGTTTCTCAATTATATTGATGAAAATATACATTTTCATTAAATTTTAAATTATCCTTTAGATAAAATAAATGATCCCTGGATGTTGGTTAAATTTATTTGAAAATATTGTTTCATGCATATTTAATAAATCACCAACGTATATCATTTCATATTTTTTTAATGATATGTCATCCCAAATAATGTTGTAGTGAACTATCTTTATTAATTTAACCAACAAAACCCATATGTAGTTTTTTCCACTACATTCTTTCTCATGTCCCAAAAAAATTCCAAGTTGATGCTCTCTAATTTAGATACTGAAATGGGGATAAATTTTATCATATATATGTGTTATAATACATATACATTAACATAATAGAATTCAAGAGAAAATTATTTATATTCCACAATCACACCCATCATATCAACCTATAGAAATCACACTTAATTATTTTAATTCATCTATACATTTAATATGTAGTTAAGAAATGTTAATATATCAATATCAACAAATTGGTCCTTTACTTTTTAAGGCTATGATGGTGAATTTTTTTTTTCTGAAAATCATAAAAATAAAATATTTCCATTTCAAAACAATAAGATATTAAATTACATATTCAATTTACATTATTTTATATCATCTTATCATTTATTTGATCAATCAGTCCCTTCATCATATTTGTTGGACGAATAATAAATTAAATATGATATAATATTCCAATTCCATTATGATTTCTTTTCCATCCAGTATACATCAATGATTATTATATCTATTAAAATTGTTATCATATTAAATTTGTTTAGAAAAAATTTTCTTATATAATCTCCAAAATTATTAATCAATAAATGGTGGTAGTATCTCGATAAGTCATAGTTTTTCCTCATTGTTAAAATCAAACATTGCTGTACATGGAGAAAATTATATGTGAATGTCATAATTTAACAACTGATGATCAATATATATGTTACACATCTCTCAATATTTACATCACCACCAAATATTTCTGTTATTGAATATCGAAACAAACTATAAGAGATGTTATAGATAATTTTTGTGATGAACCATTTTCTATTTCATCGATTAGATTATCTCTTTATTGTTTTAAATGAATTAAAAATTTATTTAAAACATTGATGTAAAAATTTATTTAGAAAATAATTCCGTACATTAGGTTTATGTCATTATATGGTATGTTATAATAATTCTATTCAAAATCATGAATCTTTCTATACATAAATTTATCCATGAAACATTACTAATTTTCAAGAAACCATGGTTTTTGTTATTTTATAATCACATGATGTTTCATGTTTATTATTGATACCACCATATTAATTTAGATAAATTACACATCCCCATATATTATAATGTTCTATAATATTCATATATTTAATAATCCAGTTATTGGACTATGTATAAAAAATTGGTTATTATAGTGTTCCTATTAAAATTATTACGTTATTAAATTGTAAAATTAATTGAATATTTCATAAAAAAACAACATTTTAAAATTTTTGTAATCTATAACCAATTTATTTCCCTATTAATGACTTTTATTTGACAATATCTGAATGTGATTTGTAAATACCACCATAAAATTTTCAAGGAGATCTCTAAAGTTTCTATTCATCATGTTTATAGAGATTATTATAATTCTAGTTAGTCTTAATGGAATCATGAAGAAATCATAGATTATTTATCATTTTTGATGAATTCCACTTGAAAAATAACCTTTTAATTATCTATAATAGATGATATAACAATTTAGGGACCATTAATTGAGAATATTTGAGAACCACATAGTATATGAATCATTTCACAAATATATTCCGATGGACACTACTAATTTATTTTTATTTTGACATGCTCATGATAATAAATCTAGTAACTCATCAATGAATTCATCCTTATATTGTGGATAACGAATCACCTATGTTAATTATTGGGGAAGAATTTTTTTTCATAATCACTAAAATTTTGTGGTAATAAAATAATTATAATTACGATGGTTGTATATTTCTATAGTAGAAATTATTTACAGTAATGATTTTTGAATAGTTAGACGGTTTAAATGTGATACTATCCAGAAGATTCAACGGTGTAACTTTTTAAAAAAATTATATAATAAATATATATCATTAAGTCAAATCATAGAAAATAAATTAAATTATTTATTAATATACTGATTAAAATTTTTGTAATTTATTTATTCTATTGAGAATATGATATTATATAAAACAATACCATTCATATATGTGCTACAAACCTACTATAGTGAGAAAAACCATTTCCCATAGATTCGTAAAATAGTTGAAAAGTGGTATATATTTAAATTAAATCAATAAATATAAATAAAAATGTGTTATTAATTTAATATAATTAATATTTTTTTATTTAATCACACATATATGTTGAATAAAGAGAAGGAGAAATATAAAAGGGTAAGTTTGGGATGTTATTACATTGTCTTTTGGATGCCTCCTATTTAGCACACTTTAAGGATTATTAAAATGGAATTATAGTTTAACAAAAACTTCAAAATGTATAAGTAATTTATTTGATGGGTATTAATTTAAATCATAGGAATGTTAATAATATTTTATGTGAAGTGGAATTGTTCGGCGTGGGTTTGTTCATTAGTGTGGGGCATGAGATATTTTTAAAAAATATTGAATAATTTATTATATTTTCCCAATAAAATGATTTTTTTTTAATATTTGAAATATTATTTGTGTTTTTTGATAATGTATATATTTATGTAAAAATAAAATACATCAAAACATAAAAATAGTATTGGTTTTATTGAAGGCATATAATGAAACACTGTTTTTAAAAATAAAATAATTTTTTTTTATTTCCTTAAAACTTTTAGAAATTAATTTTATTATAATATTATATATTATTATACATATGAATTAAACTTTTTTGAATGGTTAATTTTTAACCAAACAATGGCCGAATTTTCCCAATTTAGATTTCATAAAACATATGGTTGATGAATTTTTTTTATTATTCAATAAAAATAGGAAAATTTCATATAAATAATAAACAATAATTCAAAGATACTTTTTATGTGCTTATTTAAAAAATGTTTTAAATTATATAAATATTTAATTTAATATATTGTATATGTTTTATAAAAATTAATCTCAAAATTTTGTTTTTTTACTAAATTTGATAAATTGATTAATGGATGGATTATATTATATGAATGATCATTTTAATTATGTATTATTTATATTAAAATATTTTATTATTTTTCAATTAGTATTATTGTATATTTTATCATTCTTAATGAACTACTTCTACTAGAATGATTTGGTACTATTCAATAGATCTTAAATTAATTATACTACAAATAAATAGATTGTATTTACTCATAATTTATTTCAAATAGATTTATATAATACATCACTCAACATCAATTAATAACAGAAAACATATTTCTATATCTATTGATTATATTTTCAGGTTCCTATTAGATAATGTTAATAATTTAATTTTTACTGAATATATTTATCCTCAATATATAATTATATATAATGATGAAATAAAAAAATGTGACTATTTATTAATTACTTTTCAATTTTTATTCATTATTGAATTTATAAAATTGATAAATATGTATATATATATATATATATTCAAATAAACATTTCACTTTAAAAACATGACGGTTAAATTTGTAATATAAGGTAAAATTTATCCACGTCTAATGGTAATATATATATGGAAAATCATAGTTTCTCTTTTATATTGGTGTGATCTAGGAATATTTTTTATATAATTTGATGTACCTTCTTGAGTACCACGTTAACCCGATAAATTATCCACTCTTGACATACCCCGAAGGGAATTTATGATCCCCACCTATTAGTGACTAGCACCCAACATCAAAAAAACTAATATTGTGATCAATTTTATCACTAAAAATTGTGGATGTAAAAGAAAAAAGACCAAATGCATATCAAAAAGAACTGAAATGGGAGTAATGTACCAGAAGAAAAATAGGCATTAAATCCAAAAGCGCTACAACCAAAGTATAAAAAATTTGGGGAAACCCATGTCCCTGAGGACACAACTACCCAGATACAAGGTTCAATATCCAGATCCTCCAACAAGATATCCTTTTCCCTTCCTCAAATCAAGAAAAAGATGACATAAAAACACTTTCGGGACAATTATTTTGTTACTTGAATCCCAATAGGATTTAACAAAAAACTCAATAATTATATACCAATATCTAATTAACCAATAATGTTTTTTCAATAATTTAAAACAAACTTGTTTTGAATTTAGAAAAAAATATTTAAAAAAATCATTTTTTTTTAATTTAAAAGATAGAAATACATATCATAATTCATACATCACATATCAAATATAGGAAACATAATTCAAGAGTTCAAATTTATATTTAATAAAAGGGTGAATTATCCAATAAGAATATTTTTAAAAATTCTTATTAAAAAAAATTTCTATAGAAAAATTAATATAAATTTACAATGTATATTGAATCAGTATACAATAGTGTAATATAAATATAATTATAGAAAATAGCAGAGAAAAATGGGAATGTGACACATATTTATGATAATTCTATGTAAATATGACCCAATACAATGAATATGGAAATTCACGTACATATATCCCATGAACCTTGGACTAGAGGACTAATCACTATCACCTATGGAAAATGATGTGCTGGTATGATGCTTTAGAAAATAATATAATCTTAATGTATCACCTAATATATCACACTATCTATGTTCGTATTTCATATTATCTAGTACAAAAACCAGTGGGAATTTTATTTTAAGACTAATTAAAATACAATTAACTATCATACTAAATTTCAATATTCCAATTTTCCCTTTAAAACCCATAGTGGGGTTTTAATAAAAAACACGTCCTTTTAAAAAATATGAAACTTTTAGGTTTAAATAAAACAAATATAAGCCATTTTTTAAAAATGAATGTATGGAAACCAATTCAAGTAATCTCATAGTTCATTTCACAATAAAGTACAACATTTTAATTTTTATACAATTCCATCAATTTTATAATAAACTCCCAATTCAATGGAATGGTTGTTTTTCACAAATTTCTATCAAACCAATTCAAAAAAATAAATTAAAAAAATATATATATATTAAAATTCTATCGAAACCAAATATTAAATTTAACAATTTAAATATCACCAATTTCCAATTCCATGTCAAAACCAAATTCTCTCAAAAATACCAATTCATAGGATTTAATTTTATCCGAGAACCAATTGAGATCCATATAATTAAAATCCAAATAAAATAATTTAAATTAAATCAATTGAAATTTAAACAATGTAACTTTGTTTTTTTAAATTAGGAATTATAAGAGAACCAACTGTGTCAGATATCTTATTTCTAGAAGTTAATAAACAGAATTGGGATTATCCGATGAAGAATAAAAACAACAGGATCGAGGGAAATGAGGATAGAAATGGTGGATTATAACCCCAAATAGTGGTAATCAGATCCAACATTAAACATAAGGATCCATAGAACCCAAATGAGAAAGGGAGAGACTATGGGAGATCAATAACGGGAGAGGGAGACTAACTGGAAGAGGATCGACTGATGTTATCCATGTCTCAGATCGCCTTCAGGAGAGGTACGAGGGGACATGAATCCTCCATGGGAGTTCTATTATTTAGATAAATTTATTCTAATTAAAGGAGACCTGTTAGGGTGCTATAGTAGTGTGTACTGTTAGGTTTTTTGGGGCGTGTTTCACTTAGGCAATTCCTAACGCCGACTGCTGTGGGTTGAGGGTGACTATAAATAACATTCCAAACTTTTTTTCGGGTGCGTTTACTAAACGCAAAAGATACATTCTATATCTTTTGAACCTTTTTATCAAATTAAAATCCAAGGGTACCATTGAACTCACAGCA
This sequence comes from Viscum album, assembly GCA_963277665.1. Taxonomy (NCBI): domain Eukaryota; kingdom Viridiplantae; phylum Streptophyta; class Magnoliopsida; order Santalales; family Viscaceae; genus Viscum; species Viscum album. Next base: position 294,109,974 of record OY728137.1, on the reverse strand, counting down.
CCGATATTTTCTTAATGAGACCATCACCTTAACTGCAGTAGGGCTTTGGTGAAATTTAGTTTTCATGAATATTGTAGGAGAGTTAAAAGAGTAAAAATTAAATAAATAACAGATTTTATTGTATTTTTAAAACCTCCCAATTTTGTATGTGTAGTGGTGGGGACCACCCAACACCCTTGTAATCCCTCTATAATGTGAGTCAACTCTTAGTTTATCCCACACATTAAATTTTCCATCTTTAGTTTAATTAATGTTCCAAAAATTAATTGAGTTAATAGACTTAACTCAATTAAAATTGGCTCGTCATTATTTTGGAGGAGATCATTGGCAATGAATATTTGGGAGATCCTTGGAGAACTAGGAAGAACATCATACAAACGAAGAACCTCTCCAATGAAGAAGCATTATCCGAATTGGGGAACGTGGATCCATCTTCGGGAGCATTGTGCGGGAGCGACAAACACTGACGATATCAACAACATCTCTTTCCTCATGCTGACACCAACGAGCAATCGAGGTAGGGGTCATAATTTGAAATATTATTGAATTTAATTGTTAATTCATCTTATTCTAGATTCACAATGATGAATGACAAACTAACATGGTAATCGTCTCGCACATATACCTTGCCCCTTTTCATTGTGTTCATCATGAATTCTTCGTGCGTTCATCAACGCCAAATAATTAAGCTCCCTGGAAACACAATATTGTGTTGAGAACAACATATAGACGTGGATCCCTCGACCCGAGGATATCAAATATTTTTTCGGCTATTTTTTGGGCTAATAACGAAGATATGGCGTCCCATGGAAGGGGTGACATGGCAGTTTGATTTCTGACGTCTGTTCAGGGCGTGGCTCCTGACGAGGTAGAGAGTGCGAAAGAACCCAACCGTTTGGGAAGTGAGTTAATTGATGCCTTAGAAAACTGTGGAATAAGAAAGGGTTGATTGGAGAGAGAAAACTAAGGTGATTAAATAATAATAAAAAAATAATGGAAGAGTGGAAGAGGCACCATGTGGAAGTCACGTTCACCAAATGAATTCCCCATTCATGATTGAATTTGGAGATAAGTAAATATGTATTTTACATCAAAAATAAAATATTATTACTATAAATTGTGTCAATAAAACACTTTTTTTACTGTAACTTACTTATGTGACCTTAGTTTTACAAACCGCCAGTAGTATTACGACCTTATCATTGAGATGGAAATTATGAGTCCAGTATTGGATGTGTTTTTTAGGTTTTTGGATTGGGTACCCGAAATGATGAAATGAAAATAATACATTATTATTATTAAATCTTCAACCCTCAATAACTCCTGCGTTCAATGTCCGATTGACTTACTATAAGTGGCGATGTGATCCTGACATTAAGGCGGTCGATTTAAGTCAAATTTTAAATATTAAATTCTAGTTTGTGGCTCAGGTCAATGAAACAGACAATAATTATTATACTATTATTAATGCGGGATCTTGTATTCGACTTATATCCCTCATACGGTGTCGAAATGACAAACCTTTTGTAGCACTGAAATCCCTGAGGCGATGTGTTCTTTTTTAGATACTCCATGTGACATTCAAAGAATGTTGGAGTTTTGTCGGGTTTGATTGTACTCGAATCTATTTGGGACCTCGGCACTAATACACTTATAACTCATAGATAGAGAATCCAATTGACACATTGTCTGTTGCATTGAGACCCATTTACATGGTTGTCCATTGGGATACTTTTCATGGTACTTCATGATAGTAAGAGTATCGACTAGTTGATTGAGGAGCATGCCCTCTAGGAGACAAGCGAGCTTAGTTCATGAAACCTATAGCTGGCTGTGATGATGTACTAGGATCCTATGGGGGTCTGAAGATGTACTAACAATGTAATAGGATCATGTGTGGGTTTGACGACATATTGATGATGTACTAGGATCCTATGTGGGTATGACTATGTACTGTTGATATACTAGGATCCTGTGTGGTTCTGATGACGTACTGAGGATGTACAAGGATCCAGTGTCATTCCGACGATATACTGATGATGTACATGGATCTGGTGTGGTTCTGACGACGTACTAGGTTATTCTGTGGGTCTGATGACGTAGTAGGATACTGTGTGGGTCTGAAGACATACAGATTATGTACATGGATTCTAAGTGGGTCTGACAATGTACTGGGATCCTATGTGGGTCTGAGGAGGTACTATGATCCAATGTGGTTCTGACGATGTACTAAGATCTTGTGTGGGTCTGAAAAGGTAGAAGGGTCTTGTGTGGATCTGACAATGTACTACAATCCTCTGTGGGTCTGATGAGGATTCAAGATCCTTCGTGGTTCTGCCTTATAACAGAGTAAGATGAATTTGATGTTACATCTAATCATCTCTACTAATATTCCTAAGTTATACCTGGTGTGAGATGAGTTCGTACATGTGTGGTACATTCGTTCGTGGTAATACCTTGGTGGTATTATTCTATGTGGAATTCATGTGTGGTACTTACCTTTGTGGTATTCCTTCCATTTGGGAATAGTTATACTTTGGGATTTTGTGTTTGACCCTGTGTTTCCTCATTATTTGGAAGGGTATACTTGATAACTTATGTATATGAATGGGAATATATATTGGTAGGGTTGTTTGTTGATTTCATGCTTTGTGGTTTATACTTTGTGGATTTTGTGAGACCTTGAGGGTCTCGGGGTCCCTACTGAGTATCTTTATACTCACCCCTGCATGGACTATGCCCACACCTTATTGTGTTTGCTGTATACAACAGACAGTTCTGATCATGGCTGATGGTACCATGACTGGATGGTGCCCGGAGGTAGACTATACGGCGTGTCGGTACACAGAGGAGGCGGTCGTATGTGGAGTACTAAGGAGGTGATCTGTACCTACCCTTTAGGGAGGAACCTCAGGGGATGACCCAGTAACTATCTTTCTCATCATTCAATTGTATTGTATTTCAGTTGTAATTGTGCATTTACTATTGGTCCTTTATTCCGGCCCCTCTTACATTCAACACTATTTTTTCTATACATTTTACTTGTGCTATTGTCTTGTTTTGTGCTTTGTTTCATGTGTTTATAGGATATAAAGGCAATGCCTTCCCGGTTTTAGGGAATACGCCTTTCGGTGCTAGTCGCCAGCCCCTGGCCTATGGATGGCAGGCCTGGGGTAGTCATAGCACAATCCCTGAAGGAGGGGTCTTGATAAATTAGTATCAAAGGATTCAGTTATACCATAGAACATAGGGCTCTGTTCTTTTTAACTATAATAGTGTTAAGTGTAGTGAGTTTTGTTCTCAGTTTAGGGAATCCAGTGTTGGTGCGGAGACCGACATATCCATACACAATGACCCTAACTTCTTGATTTTTGACTCAGTGCATGGAATCACTTATTGTCTGTGTGTTTTGAAATGTTTTCTTGTGTTTTCTTGAGTCAGCTAACCAGGTATAACAAAATGATTGTGGCGCACTTGTTTCTTTATCATGATGTTGTTGTGTAGAGTGACAACTAGTATTCATGAGAGATTACTCCATGATGGTCCACCGAGTGACAAGGCTCATGTACAAGGCCCTCTTACTATTTTTGCACCTTTGGGTGGTGTACCCGAATCACCACCACCCACAGGGAAATAGATATCACCAGCTACACTGATGGATGATGCACACCGACTGAGCGTGTTTCACAAGTTTCACCATCACATGTCTCCATTGTTTCGAGTCGAGACATATTCCCTTGCAGCTGAGGGATGACAGGTGGTTGTTTCTTGATTTTCCCCCCACTTCAGACACTTGTACAGTAGATGGTGATCTTAAATACTAGTCTTTTCCAGTGAGTGACCATGATTATGGTCTTCTTGGTAATGAGGCATCGATACTTGGACTGTTTCCCGAGATGGTACCTTCGGGTAGTGTGACCGATATATCATTGCTTGTTGGTTAGCAGTTACCACCGGCGGCACCGGTAGAGTACACATATAGGCTTAGTGCCTTACCCATGATTCAACATCAGATACCCCTCAGGTTCTGAGGCGAGCCCGACTCATTGGTGGCTGAGGTCTGTCTTGAGGACGTGGCTGAGAGTTCCCTAGAGCTTCTACAGTTTGGAAGGATGACATGTTAGTGGCTGAGTATTCATCAAGTGGAGTGTGTTTATGGACATCTGAGCCAGGATTATTCCTCTTTACCTTCCTACTTATGTTAGGGTGCTAGAGAGTACCTTTGTGATTTAATGTTCATTGGATGAGCAGATATAACCAGTGAATGTTAGTAGTGGGAAAACATGAAACATGCACCTATCATAGAGACTTGGGATCGTAAAAATCTTTCAGGAAGAAGTAGTGTTAGGGACATATGAATCTGCAGGGCTACATATGGGGAAGCAGAGCATGGGGAAACATGAGGTTGTTTAAATTTCGACATGATACAACCACCACCCCATTGTGGTCCCTACTAGGATCAGGGAGCCAGAGGATAGGGGAAGAAATTAGCTACATGTGGTCAAGGAGTGCGACCCAAGGGCTCTAGGAATGATTTGTGGTATTTTATTTCACTACAAATAGCTGACGTATCAATACGCATAGGTTTCAATCATTCCTTCCTTCAAAATGTCTTATTTAAGAACTAGAGTTTCTCGTTAAACCACTGACTTGACCATCAGGTATAGAGATACCTTTGGGGGGATATTCGATAATCAAACTTACGCCGACGGTGTGATCTAGCCCTTTAGGTGAGTGTTTCGGTTGGAACCACTTGGTGGCAGCGTCGAGGCCTTACGAAATTAGTTTGGGTATGACTGGACATCCACAATTCATACTAAGATTGACTGTATTAGGATAAATGGTTGTTGTTTAGCTACAACATTGGGATAAAGTTTTCCTTAGTTTGTGAAAAAAGAATCCCATGAAGCACATGTTAAACTCATTCATAAGAGGGTGCATCTGATCACTCTTTTGTCGGCCAGCCATACCCTCATGGAAGTAGGAGTTTTGAGTTTTCATGTTCAAAATGTGTGTGCCTACTGTTCCTTCAGAAGTATGAATTTGAGATATTCTATAATCCTGGGAAGTGGAATGTGGTAGCAGATGCACTCTGCAAGAGGTCTGGCCTGCAGCTGCTATGTGAGGTGATAGAGATGCTAGCCGCTTTATGGATATCCTACATTTATTGATATGGAGAAGCATATCTTGAATCTCTAATTGTCACTACCCCACTTTTTTAGTGAGCCAGGGTGGCACAACGTTGGGACACTGACTATAAGGCTCGGCGTGTTAAGATATCCTCAGGGAAGCCATCCTGATAGAATTTCTGAAGGTGCAGAGGACATCATTCTCTTCAGGGGATGTACCATGGAACCAATAGTTCTATAGGAGGAGGTGTTGATTGAGTTCCATACATCCCCTCTAATGGTAAATCCTTGTGTGGTGAAGAATTATTAGGATCTCTGAAATCAATACTGGTGGACCGAGATGAATGAAGAAGTGGCAGAGTTTGTATCACGATGTCTCACTTATCAACAAATGAAGAGTACAGAGAGTTGGAAGAAATCTTATGCTGAAAAGATATGAAGACCTCTGGAGTTCGAGGATGGTGACCACGTCTTTCTATAGTTCTCACCTCGACAAGGTTTGTGGAGATTTGGTCGGGGTGGCAAGTTATCTCTGAAGTTCATCATATACTTTCATGTCCATAACAGAGTTGGCGAGGTGTCATATCACCTGGACCTTCAACTACAATTGAAGAAGGGGCATGGCGTATTCCACATATCTCATCTGAGGAAATACATGAATGACCCATCTCACATCATTGACCTCAATAAGATGAACATCAAGGATGGGGAGACATTTTCGGAGGATCCATTGGAGATTGAGGATCGATAGGAGAGAGACCTTTATGGGCGATCGATACCTTTGGTTCTTGTACGTTGGTAGCACAAAAATCACAAAGAGAGCACATGGGATTACGAGGCTCAGATTCATTCTCAGTAACCTCTTTTGGTTGTTTTTACATTGTTTTTTATTTTGTTGACGTAAGTACCTAAGGTTGGGAGAATGTAATGTCCAAGAAATTCCAAATATTTTATTAATTATACAGAATATTTCGATACCATGAAATCTTATGGCGCACCATTCTTGAGGCTCAGAGTGTCCATAATGATCCATCAAAGAATGGTTGAGTTTAAATTAGCGATAAGAATGTTTCCTAAAAAGGTAGAATAACACTTAAATGGTAACTCAGATCAGAAATCATAGGGCACCATTGTGTTTAAGATGGATGGTTTACCCTAGGCACGACTTAATTTTATTCGTCATATGTCTCCTATGAGAGAACCCATAAATGTAATAATCATAAAAAAATATATATTTTTTTCAAATGATTATAACTCAAAAACGGTAACTCAGATTAAAAATCTGAGACCACCTCTAAACTCATGAGGGTATTCTCTCTTTAGGAAGATACAAATATTGTTCGGCGAGGGCCACACGTGAATTTTAGTTTTTAGCAGTAAATAAAATAATTAAGTGACAATTATTTTATTCTATAATCTATAACATTTAAACAGTAACTCGGATAGGAAATTCGAGAGATCCATAGAGATCTTGGGGGTGTGTGTAACACCCGAGACTTTTATGAGAAATATTTTGTTTTTAAAAATCATCAAAGTAATCTTTCACTACACACAACAATATCTTGGCTTGCAATACACCCAATCACAACCTTCCTCGATAGCTTGCATCGTACGCAATACCGAGTTTCACGAAACAACGATATGCTATTAAAATATTATTAAAACTAGCCGTTATGAATAGTAATACCCACTTTTTGAATTTTTTTAAATTTTATTTTTCAAAATGGACTTCATTTTGGGATTAGTAATATCCAAATTAACCTAGGGTAAAATTTGTGTATTTTTATGAAAACATTCAATTTTGATGAATAGTGAAAAGATTGGGTTACTATTTAAAAACCGAATTTTTATTTAAAGAATTATTTATTTTATTTAAATTTATTTTAGGTCAAAATTGATACATAATACCTATATAAGTTCAATGCAATTCATTGGAGTCATTTAATAATAATTTGAGATATATAAAATTTTTATTGAACTTTTCATCGTCTTTTACCCACCTCCTAAGAGAATTTCCAAATTCACATAAAAAATAATTTTAAAGCTTCTGTGAGTGTCATTTCCAAAATCCAAGAGACACAGTTAATATCAAGGACTAAAATTTTGTTTAATGAGATGAAAATAATTTTTGGTGAATAGTAACGTTTTAGTTTTTTTCCCACGGTTAAAAATAATACAATAATTAAGGGTAAAAATGATATTATTATTACCCTAAAATATGTCAAAATTATATTGGATAAGTTTAATTAAACAAAAAACAACCTTAGAAATAAAATATGACCATTTAGGCCCACTTGGATTAGATTAGGACATTTAATATTAATTTATTTAATGAAGGATTAAAATGGTTAAAATCATTGTCTAATAAGTAAATAATTTTTAATATAGGGTTATACATAAGATAAATTCGACTATAAATATTCATTAGAAATATAAATAAATATCCTACCTAATGGTATTTTATTTGTAATTTTTAGACTTTAAATAATTTAATTTATTTATGACACAATGATGATGCAATAATTTTATTATTAATGAAATATTGACATAATTCATGTTATAAATACCCAGATAAATGTAATATGAGACTTTTTATGAATTACAATAATTTAATATGTTAATTTGACATTTTAGTGATGATTTAATTATCTTTTTTTGAAAAAATAATTCTGTTATGAGTTTCACAAAAATCAATTACCAAATAGTGTCAAAATTGACATAAAATAGTTTTTAAGACAAATATTATATTATTACTGTTATTTATTTCTAAAAATCTAAGGACCGGCCAAATGACTTAGATAAGGTTATATATGTTAATAATAAACAACTTGGGGTTCGTTTGGCTTGTAATAATATGTTTATTAACCTTATAGTGTATGAAAACAAGAAGACAAAGTAAAAGTTAAATTATCTAACTTAATGTAAAATCTAAATGATAAGGTTAAAATAGATACCTAAACTCGTCTAAATTATATTGGATGAGAGTATTTCGACCCATCCCCACCTTATCTTAGAAATAAATCAATTTGGAGCTATTAAAAATCGAATAAGACTTTATAATAAAATAATAGTTTTAGTTTTTCCCAAGGTTCCCCTCTCCTCATTTATAAAAGGGAACCTCCTCCCTCTCTTCCTCACACCACATTTATCCTTCAAGCTTGGAAAAACCCAGCCAAATTCTCTTCTACACTTTCCTAGAAACATCTTAGAGGTCTTGGTTTTCTTAAAAGACCAATTTTAGTGCCCTAAAAGGAGGTCTCAAAGAGACGCTTCAAAGAAGAGGTAATGTCCATTACCGATTCTTTCAACTTTATTTCTTGTTCAACTTCTTCTTCTTTAGTTGTTTAATTATGATGTAATAACATCAGTATCAATGATATACAGATATGTTATTATAATTATGAAACAACCCTATTTCACAATCTCTCCATCCTACGGAAAACGAAATCACCGCGCGTGCGTACGTACGGAATACCGTCTCCACGCTGTGGTGTAATATATTTTCCACCACCATCTTACTTGGATGTGTATATTGGTGTAAATAATAACTATATATGATTATTGTAAAATTATATTGATTCTGAAATATTATACATACACTCCAATACAATTCCATGATCATGGGAACTATATCATCGCCCGTGCGTACGTACGGAATACCATCTCCACGATGTGATGCGAATCGTTCGACATGATTTTCATTGCATAATGATTAAATAAATGAATTGAGTGAATAAATATGATATATATTACACTAATACCATTATTTAAATGAGGAATCTAAAAATTAAAAAGAAGAATAAGAATTTATTCAACAAAACATGCATAAGATCAAAAAGCAATAAACACCCGAATAACAAGTAATAATGAAATATTACTAATAAGAAGCAAAGAATATGGCCATATATGATATCATAACAAAGAGTATGATTCTGGAATAAGTCAATTACATTATTTAAATCATTATACAAGAGGTTTGGACACTTACGAAGCAAATCGGACCTAAGGTAAGGGAAAATCTTGCAAATCTCAATTTTTATCTGAGATTGTTTATACTTCAGAATTTACTGGGGAATAATTATCATCCACATCCATGTTTCCTCAATATGTAATATTATTTATATCCTAATACAATTGTTTAAATCCAATTTTACCCTTCGTTGAGTTTTTAGTAAAATATATGAAATGAATATTTTGTCGTTTTTCGTACGAGGTACTTTTTGACTTTTCCGGCCAATGTACGAAAAGAATGTTTTTTTAACCTATACGGCATTAATGGATTTTTAGATCATTATTTCCACAAATCTTCCTTTAAATGTTTTCAAGTTTATTTTTTATCAACTTATTTTAGATTAAAATTTTATGACATGTTATGAAAGGAAAAAAATGAAGTAGAAAGGATATTTTCCTTAAGAATGGAGTTCAAGTGATTTATCCAAATTATTTTCCATCTAAGATAATATAGGGTTCTGCTTCTATCCCTATTATTACATTGATTTGATTATGTTGTGATGGAATTATTTTTATAAATTCCTTTATCTTATAATAATTGTTTTATGATGTCATGAGGTTTAAGAATCCCATTTTTATTACATGGGTTATGCAATGATGTATGATTTATGATTATGTGGAACACATAAGAATTGTATCATATGAGATGGGTGGGACCTATATCTCCCTCCAATGCATTGGGTAAAGATTTATAGCTCATGAGATAGACATGGATGGAACGGCAGGTTAAACCGGTTCAGTGAAACAGGACTAAAACGAGGGGTGAACTCGGTTCAGAAATGGACTTTGTCTACTATGATAGTCTTGGAAATGAGTCTTGACTAATAAAATATGATTCTCTATGATTATGTTTGTATGCCACAAAGTTTCATGTGTTAAGCTATTATTATTGGGATTATGTTTCACTACTATGATTTATCCCATGTTATGATATTATGATCTCTTTTGCAGGTTAAGATTTCCAAAATGTTATGTTCTTATGAATATGATGAGATTGATATTTCTTTTGTTTACCCTTACCGAGAATTTGAGCTCACCCTTTTGTATGTTTTATTTCCCCAGGTCAGGAAGAAGGATATTAAGTAGGATATGCCAAAAAGGGGCTCTAGATATGATGAAATAAATGGGAGACAATGTAGATGATTTATGAACCAGTTGATTATGTTTCCCAGTTTCCAATGACATTATAACAATACGGTCCTTTCATGGTTTTGTTATATGTTGTAATAAATGTACTTCTATTTTGAAGTATTAACAATTTATGTAAATTGTGGGTCGTTATAGTTGGTATCAGAGGAATGGTTATAGTCATCCTTTCTAAACTTGGACGTGGAAGCCTTAGTAAGAACCCTAAGGTTATATCTAAGCATAGAACACAATATTAGTGTTTTAGAAATGGCCATGAAAAACCTATGATAAGACCTTAACTGTGAAATTTTATTCTTGATTATGTGTTTTTCCTATTATAATTAGTGTTGCTCACACTATTCTTCTTGGTTTTAGTCAATGGCTGGATCCCGAAGGAACCGTGTTAATGCGGATTATGACGAGAAATTAAATGATTATAGCCTTGAGTAACCAAACATTATTGGAGCTGGAATGAAAAATATGGTAGCCATGCTCACACAACTTTCTCAAGCTATGAATCATGCAGGACTTCCAAATGAGAAAAGGAAGGTGCAACATTCCGTTGAATCCTTCCTGAGGTAGCATCAACCTTCATTCAGTAGGTCTACAGATCCATTAGTTTCTGAACAATTGATCAGTACTACTGAAAAGATATTTTCAGTTCTTCAATGTTCTGATCCTGATAAAGTCATCTTAGCAGTTTATTGTTTGGAAGGTGAAGCTGATCAATGGTGGAATCTTATCAAGAATACGAGGAAAAGGGGTGAAATTGAGTACATGGAACGGGATGAGTTCAAGAACTTATTTTTCAATAATTACTTCCCTCATATTCTCCAAACAATGATGGAGAAGGAGTTTCATTAACTAAAGCAAAAGGATGATGAATCTGTTGGTACCTATGAAGAAAATTTTATAAGACATGCAAGGTACACTTCTGGGATTATTATCCAACCTGAGAGTAAGATCGATCGATACTTTAGTGGCTTAAAACCAAGTCTTCGAAGGGCGTTAGCCATATGGGACTTCAATAGCTACGAGGAAATTGTTCAATGTGCTCTCAAGATTGAGATGGATATTGGAGTAACCCATCAGTCATATGGGTTTGATAAGAAGAGGAAAATGGAATTCAAAGAAAAATTTAATGAGCACACTGAAAAAAAGATGAGTTTTTCCTTATGCTCAATGTGTGGAAAGAAACAAGGAGGGAGTTGTCTTAAAGGGACAAGTAAATGTTTCTAATGTGGAAAGGAAGGTCATCCGGCATTTGAATGCCACAATGATGGTAGGAATATGTCTAGTGATGCGAAAAAAGAAAAGGCTACACAGAGTGCACCTCCAACAATTCAATGTTACAAGTGAAAGGAAATGGGGCATTATGCCAATCAATGCCCTAATCTAATGGTTGCTGATGATGATCGATGTCAACAAACTCTTAAGGCTAAAGACAAAGGAAAGTCACATGCAATTTCTATCAGCGATGTGGAGTATGATAATGAAGTGGTGAAAGGTACATTTACCATCCACTCTGAAGTAGAAAATGTTTTATTTGACTCTGGATTCACCCACTCTTTTATTTATGAAGACTTTTCTAAGGGTATCACCGTATTACCTCTACAATTAGATGTTGAGTTAGCTTTGACAACCCCTAATGGCACAAAAATCGCATGAAAAGTTTATAATTATTCTCCAATTGAAGTTTGTGGGAAAGTGCTTCCTGCAAATCTTGTGATCCGTACTATAGTAGAATTTGATGTGATTCATGGCATGGATTGGCTTTCTCTATATGGATCTCATATCAATTTCAAAAGAAGGGAAGTCACATTTCATATTCCAGATCAATCTATGATCGTCTATCGATGCAAGGATGAACATAACCTTCCAGTGGAAATTTCATCCATCTTATGGGTCTTGATTCCACTAAATTAGGGTTATTTATCTCAAATGGTTGGATTGAAACTCACAATTAAAAATATTCCCATTGTATGGGAGTTTTATGATGTCTTTTCGGAGGAATTTATGGATCTTCCACCAAATCATGAAGTCGAGTTTTCAATAGAACTCGTACCGGGTGCTTTTTCTATTTCAAAGACACCTTATAGAATGGCCCTAATTGAGTTGTAGGGATTGAAGAAGCAACTCCAAGAGAATCTTGATAAAGGATTCATAGGCCCTAGTGCATCACCTTGGGGAGCACATGTTCTGTTTGTTAAGAAGAAAGATGGATCAATGAGACTCTGCATTGATCATCGAGAACATAACAAGATCACTATCAAGAACAAATATTCTCTCCCACGCATTGATGACTTATTTGACCAACTACGCGGAGCTCAATACTTTTCCAAGATTGATCATTGTTCAGGGTATCATCAATTAATGGTCAAAAGGGAGGATATAACAAAGACGACTTTCTGTACAAGTTATGGACACTATGAATTTATAGCGATGCCATTTGGTCTTACTAATGCCTCTTCTATCTTCATGGATCTGATGAATAGAGTCTTTAGAGACTATCTTGATCAGCTTTTGGTAGTCTTTATAGATGATATTATTGTATATTCAAAGAGAAAGGAAGAACATGAAGATCACATGAGAATTATATTGAATACCCTGAGAAAGGAGAATCTTTATGACAAATTTACCAAGTGTGAATTTTGGCTTCAAAAAGTTTCATTTTTGGGTCACATAATCTCAAAAGAGGGGATATATGTGGATCCAGCAAAAACTGAGGTTATCGATAGATGGCCGAGACTGGCAACAGTAACTGAGATCCGAAGTTTTCATGGTTTGGGTGGATATTATCGACATTTTTGAAAGCTTTTTCATGATTCTCTAATCCACCCACCAAGTTGACTTGGAAAGGAGTTATGTTTGTTTGGATGGAGGAATGTGAAGAGAATTTCAGGGAGTTGAAAAGAAGGTTATCCAGTGCACCTATACTCACACTTCCTTGTAGTGGAGAATGGTTTGTTATCTACAGTGATGCATCAAAGAAGGGGTTGGGGTGTGTTCTTGTGTAAAATGATATGGTAATAGCTCATGCCTCACAGCAGTTGAAAATCCATGAGAAAAATTACCCAAATCATGATTTGGAGTTAGCTGCGGTAATCTTTTCATTAATGATTTGGAGGCATTATATTTATGGAGAAACATGTTATATTTATAATGATCATAAAAGTTTAAAGTATATTTTCACAAAAAGGAGATGAATATGCACCAAAGAAGATGGTTGGAGCTGATTAAGGATTACGAATTCTCAATTCATTACCACCCTGGAAAAGCAAACAAGGTGGCAGATGCATTCAGTTGAAAAGACCATGATAGCTTATCCATGATGAGGATCACAAAAGATCCAATATTTATGGATTTACAAAGGATGGATCTTGGAATTATAATGAAAGGGGAAAAATCGTATCTTTCTCAAATGAATGTTCTACTATCTATACATGTGAAAATTAAAGAGGCACAAAAAGAAGATGTAGAGTTATAAAAGAAGGTGATAAATTTTCCCGAATTCAACCTTGATTGTGATGGGATAATAAGGTTAAGGAATCAGGTTTGTGTTACTCCCATTATAGAATTAAGGAAGGAGTTGCTGGATGAGGCTCATAGTTCTTCATTCTCTATTCATCCTGGAAGCACGAAGATGTATAGGGACCTAAAAGAGTACTTCTGGTTGGATGACATGAAAAGAGATGTTGTTGAATATGTCTCTCGATGCTTGGTTTGTCAGCAAGTTAATGCTGAGAGACAGAAGTCTAAGGGGATGTTACAACCATTACCCATACCAGAATGGGAATGGGAAAATATCACTATGGACTTTTTCACCGAACTTTCTAAAACATCCAAAGGCAAATAATGCTATCTGGGTCACTGTTGATCATCTTAAAAAGTCTGCACACTTCATTACTATTAGAGAGGATTTCTCTCTTGATCAGCTTTCCAGGATATATGTAAAGGAATTGGTAAGATTTCATGGAGTACCACTTTCTATTATATCTGATCAGGATCTGAGGTTTACCTCCAAGTTCTGGCGAAGTCTTCAGCATACTCCAGATACAGAGTTGAGTTTCAGCACTACTTATCATCCCCATATAGACGGTCAGTCTGAGAGAACAATTCAAACTCTAGAAGATATGTTGAGAGCTTGCTCTATGGATTTCAAAGGTGGCTGGGATCAACACCTACCTTTGGTGAAATTTTCTTATATTAATAGCTTTCACTCCAGTATTCAGATGGATCCTTATGAAGCTCCCTATGGAATGAAATGCAGGACTCCAACTTGCTGGGATGAAGTTAGGGAAAGAATGCTATTAAGACCTGATCTTGTTGGTGAGTTGGCAGAAAAGGTTAGATATATTCAACAACACATTAGAGAAGCTTAGAGTCGACAAAAACATTATGTCGATAACCGAAGAAAAGACATAGAGTTTGAAGTGGGTGATAAAGTGTTCTTATGTATATCTCCTTGGAAGAGAGTAATGATATTTGGAAAGAAGGGAATGTTGAGCCCCAGGTATATCGGCCCTTTCGAAATACTGGATCGTGTTGGGAAGGTAGCTTACCGATTGGCGCTTCCACCGAATCCCTCTCAAGTTCACGATGTGTTCTGTGTATCTCTCCTGAGAAAGTACATACCTGATCCTTCACATGTACTCAGCTCAGAAGTTGTACCGTTGGAAAGAGATCTTTCTTATGAAGAACGGTCGATAGAGATTCTGGATCGTAGAGAAAAAGTCCTATGGAACAAGACCACTTGCTTGGTGAATGTTATATGGAGAAACCACCAATTATAAGAAGATACATTTAAGCTTGAGGATATGATGAGGGAGAGGTATCCTCATCTGTTTTATACAAAGAGATAAATTTCAAGGGAGAAATTCATTTTAAGGGGGGTAGAATGTTACACCCGAGAATTTTATGAGAAATATTTTGTTTTTAAAAATCATCAAACGAATATTTCACTATACACAATAATAGCTTGGCCTGCTTTACATGCAATCACAACCTTCCTCGATAGCTTGCGTCGTACACAATACCGAGTTTCACCAAACAGCAATATGCTATTAAAATATTATTAAAACAAGCCGTTATGAATAGTAATACCCACTTTTTGAAATTTTGTAAATTTTATTTTTCAAAATGGACTTCATTTTTGGATTCGGAATATTGAAATTATCCTAGGGTGAAATTTTGATAATTTTCTGAAAACTTTCAATTTTTGATGAATAGTGAAAACACAAGGTTACTATTTAAAAACTGACTTTTTATTTAAATAATTATTTATTTTATTTAAATTTACTTTAGGTAAAAATTGATACATAATACCTATATAAGTTCAATTCAATTCATTGGAGTCATTTTATAATAATTTTAGATATATAAAAAGTTTATTGAACTTTTCACCGTCTTCTACCCACCTCCTAGGATAATTTACAAATTCACATAAAACACAATTTTACCGCTTCTGTGAGTGTAATTTCGAAAATCCGAGAGACACGGTAAATATTAAAGTCTAAAATGTGGCTCAATGAGATGAAAATATTTTTTGGTGAATAATAACTTTTTACTTTTTTTTACCACAGTTAAAATTAAATTAGGTAATCAAGGGTAAAAATGATATTATTATTACCATAACACATGTCCAAATTCTATTGGATAAGTGTAATTCGACCAAAATCAACCTTAGGAATAAAATATGACCTTCAGGCCCACATGGATTTGATTAGGACATTTAATATTAATTTATTTAAAGAAGGGTTAAAATAGTTAAAATCAAAGTTTAATAAGTAAATCATTTTTAATATAGGGTTTTACATAAGATAAATTCCACTATAAATATTTATTAGAAATCTAAAAATACTTTCTACATAATGATATATTATTTTTAATTTTTATACTTTAAATAATTTAATTTATTTATGACACAATGATGATACAGTAAATATAATGTTAATGAAATATTGACATAATTGATGTTATAAATACCCAAATAAATGTAATTTGATACTTTTTATGAATTCCAATAATATTCTATATTAATATGAAATTTTATTATTGATTAAATTAACTTTTTTCGAAATAATATTTCTGGTATAATTTTCACAAAAATCAATTACCAAATAGTGTCAAAATTGACATAAAATAGTTTTTAAAAAAAATATTATATTATTAATTGATATTTTATTCCTAAAAATCTAAGGTTCGGAAAAATGACTTAGATAAGGTTATATATGTTTATAATAAACGACTTTGGGTTCGTTTGACTTGTTATAGTAAGTTTATTAACCTTATAGTGTAAGAAAACAAGATGACAAGGTAAAAGTTAAATTATCTTACTTATAATTAAATCTAAATGATAAGGTTAAAATAGAAACCTAAACTCGTCTAAATTATATTGGATGAGATGATTTAGACCCATACCTACCTTAGCTTGGAAATAAATCAATTTGGAGCTATTAAAAACCGAATATGTCTTCATAATAAAATAATATTTTTAGTTTTTCCAAAGTTGCCCCTCTCATCCCTTATAAAAGGGCACCTCCTCCCTCTCTTCCTCACACCACTTTGAGCCTTCAAACTCGGCCAACCCCTGCCAAATCCCCTTCCCCACTTCTCTAGAAACATCCTATAGGTTCTGTTCTTCTTCAAAGACCAATTTTAGTGCCCTAAAATGAGGTCTCAAAGAGGCACTTCAAAGAAGAGATAATGTCTGTTACCAATTCTTTCAACTTTATTTCTTCTTCCACTTCTTCTTCTTTAGTTGTTTCATTATGAAGTAATAACATCATTATCATTAATATAATTATATGTTATTATAAGTATGAAACAACCCTGTTTCACCATCTATCCATCCTACGGAAAATGAAATCACTACGCGTGCGTACGTACGGAACACCATCTTCACGCCGTGGTGTAATCTATTTTCCACCACCATCTTACTTTGATGGGTATAATGGGGTAAATAATAACTATATATGATTATTGTAAAGTGATATTGATTCTTAAATTGTATACATACACTACAATACATTTCCACGATCATGGGAATGATATAATCACTCGTGCGTACGTACGGAATACAGTCTCCACGATGTGATGTGACTCGTTCTACATGATTTTCATTGCATAATGATTACATAAATGAATTGAGTGAATAAATATGATATTTATTACTCAAAAAAAATTCATTAAATGAGGTATCTATAACCTAAAAAAAATAATAAGAATTTATTCGACAAGACACGCATAAGAACAAAAAGCAATAAACACCCGAATAACAAAAAACATTGAAATATTACTAATAAGAAGATTAGAATATGGCCATATATGATATCATAACAAAGAGTGTGATTCTGTAAAAAGTCAGTGACATCATTTAAATCATTATAAAGGAGGTTCAGACACTTACGAAGCAAACCAGACCTATGTTAAGAGAAAATCTCGCAAATCTCAATTTTTATCTGAGATTTTTTATACTTCTGAACTTACTGGGGAATAATTATCATCCACAACCATGTGTCCTCAATATTCAATATTATTTCTATCCTAATATAATTTTTTAAATCCAATTTTACCCTTCGGTGAGTTTTTCTTAAAAGTTATGAAAGGAATCTGTTGTCGTTTTTCGTACGATTGACTTTTTGACTTTTCCAACCAATGTACGGGAACAATGTTTTTTTATCTTATACGGCATTAATTTATTTTTAGAACATTATTTCCATGAATCTTTCTTTACATGTTTTCATGTTTATTTTTAATCAACTTTTTTTAGAATAAAATTGTATGACATGTTATGAAAGGAAAAAACTTTTTTGATGTAGAAAGGATATTTTCTTCAAGAATGGAGTTCAAGTGTGTTATCAAAATTACTTTCCATCTATGATAATATAGGGTTCTATTTATATCCCTATTATTACCTTGATTTGATTATGTTGTGATGGAATTATTTTTATGAATTCCTTTATCTTATAAGAATTGTTTTATGATGTCACGAGGTATAAGAATCTCATTTTTATTACATGGGTTATGCAATGATGTATGATTTATGATTTCGTGGCACACATAAGAATGGTATCATTATGATATGGGTGGGACCAATATCTACCTCCAATTAATTGAGTAATGATTTTTATCTAATGAGATAGACATGGCTGGAATGGCAGGTTAAACTGGTTCAGTGAAACAGGACTGAAACGAGTGGTGAACTCGGCTCAGAAATGGACTTTGTCCGCTATGATAGTCTTGGAAATGAGTCTTGACTAATAAGAAATGATTCTCTATAATTATATGTGTATGCCACAAAGTTTCATGTGTTATGTTATGATTATTGGGATTACGTTTCACTACTATGATTTAATCCATCTTATGAAATTATGACCCCTTTTGTAGGTTATGTTTACCAAAATGTTATGTTCTTATGAATATGATGTGATTGATATTTATTTTGTTTAACCTTAATGAGAATTTGAGCTCACCCTTTTGTATGTTTTCTTTCCCCAGGTCAGGAAGAAGGATATTAAGTAGGATATTCCAAAAAGTGACTCTAGATATGATAAAATAAATGGGAGACAACGTAGATGATTTATGAACCAGTTGTTTATGTTTCTCAGTTTCCAAAGACACTATACCTATACGGTCCTTTCATGATTTTATTATATGTTGTAATAAGTGTACATCAATTTTGAAGTATTAACAATGTATGTAAAGTATGGGTCGTTATAGTGAGTTTTACTTAGGCAGATCCTAACCTCAACTGATGCGCATAGAGGGTGACTGAAAATAATTTTCCAAACATTTTTTCAGGTAAGTTCAGTAAACGCGCAGGGCGCATTTGAGAACTTTTGAACTGGTGCTCGGAAATGAAATCTGAGGGAACGGTTAAAATCACAACACCGATATTAACATAAGTAGACTATCACCTTGATTTCAGTAAGTAGAGGGTGAAAGTTATTTTTCTTGAATTTCGTTGGAGAGTTAAAAGAGTAAAAATAAATTATGAACAACTTATATATTATTTTTAAAACCTCCCAATTTGTATGTGCAGTGGTGGGTACCACCCTACCCCTTGAACTCCCTCTTTAAGGTGATTTAACTCTTGGATTCTCCCCCAAATTAAATGTTCCAACTTTAGTTTAATTAATGTACCGATGATTAATTGAGTTAATAGACTTAACTCAATTAAAATTGGCTCCTCATGCTTTTGGTGGAGATTGTTGGCAAAGGAGATTTGGGAGAGCCATGGAGAATGGGGAAGAACATCCTCCAACCTAAGAACATCTCCAATGAAGAATCATTCTCCGAATTGAGGAATGTGGAACCAACTTCAAGAGCATGGGGTGGGAGCGATGAATACCAATGTCATCAACATCATCTCTTTCCTCACGACGACACTAATAAGGAATCGAGTTAGAAGTTCTAATTTGAAATATGATTTAATTTAATTGTTAATTCTCCATATTCTGTATTAACAATTACAGAGGGAAAACTAAAAAGGTCATAATCTTGAACACATACCTTTCCCATTTTTCTTTTGTTCTTCACGTATTCTTAATTCATTCATCAATGCCAAATAATTAAGTTCATTAGAAACACAATATTTTGTTGAGCACAACATATATACTTGGAGCCCTCAACCTGAGAATTGAAAATATGCGGTCGGCAATTTTTCGGTCTTATAACGAAGTTAGGTGGCCAATGGAACTGGAGAAATGTCGGTGTTATTTCCGGTGTGTGTTTAGTGCACAGCTCCGAGCGAGGTAGTGGGAGTGACGTGCATTGGAGAAGGACAGCCAGAAGGAAGCTTCTAGGCGGTGGGGCTAGCTGGAGGTGGTTGTATCAGTTCTGGACGTGTAGTGGAACCCAACCATTTTGGAAATGAGTTAATTGGAGAGTGGGAAAATTGTGGAATAGGAAAGGGTTTATTGGAGAGAGAAAATTAAAGACATGAAATAATAATAATAATAATAAATCATGTAAGAGTAGAGGAGGTGCCATGTGGAAGCTGTGTTCACCAAATGAATGCCCCATGATTGATTGAATTTGGAGTTATGTAAATAAGTAATTAACAACGATAATAAAATATTATTATTATTATTATTACTTTTGATGATAAAATATATTCATGACTGTAACTTTTCCGTGTGACCTCAGTTTTATGAACTGTCAGCAGCAGTTTGACCCTGACATCGAGACAGAAATTATGATTTCAATATAGAATTTATTTTTCAGGTCTTTGGATAGGGTAACTAAAACGATCATATAATAATATATTATTATTATTATTAAATCTTCTACCCTCTATAACTGCTACGTTTGATGCCCGATTGACTTACCTTATGTGGAGACAGGATCCATAAATTAAGACGTTCGATTTAGGTCTAATGCCGAATATTAAATTCTGGTTCATGGCTCGGGTCCACAAAACACACATTATTATTATTATTATTATTATTATTATTATTATTATTATTATTATTATTATTATTAGTACGGGATCTTGTAATAGACTTATCTCCCTCATATGGTGTCGAAATGAAGAACCGTCTATGGCACTAAAATCTTTGAGACGAGGCAGTCCTTTTGAGATACTCCACATGACATTTGGAGAATTTTGGTGTTTAGCCTAGTTAAATCGTACACCAATCCAATAGGGCCATCAGCACAAAAATCCTTATAACTCACAGACTGGGAATCTGATTGACGCACTGTCTATTGCATGAGACCACTTTTATGTGAAGTTACATCGGAATCTTTCTTCATAGGGCTTCGTGACAGTTGGATTATTGACCAGTGGCATGAGAAGAAGACCCTCCCGGAGAAAAGAGAGCTTAGTGCGGGAACCCTGAAGCTGGCTGTGATGATTTACTAGGATCTTGTGTGGGTCTGATGATGTACTGACAAGGTACTAGGATCCTGTGTGGGTGTGACAAAGTACTGACAATGTACTAGGATCTTGTGTCAGTCTGACGACATATTGATGAAGTACTGGGATCACGTATGGGTCTGAAGACATACTGACGATGTACTTGGATCATGTGTGGGTCTAACGAGGTACTGATGATGTAATAGGATCATATGTGGGTATGATGATGTACTAGTGACGTACTATGATCATGTGTGGGTTTGAAGAAGTACTGACGATGTACTACGATCCTGTGTGGTTCTGACAACATACTAAAGATATACTAGGATCGTGTGTGGGTATGACGATACACTTTGATCCCGTGCAGCTGTGACGATGTACTACGATCCTGTGTGGGTCTGATGATTTACTAGGATCCGATGTGGGTGTGACGAGGTACTAGGATCCAGTGTGGGTTTGACGATGTATTACGACCTCACTGGTTTTGATGATGATTTAGGATTATTCGTGGGTCTGCCTCTAAACAGAGTAAGATGAATTAGTAGTTACATCTAATCATCTCTTCTGTGTTACCTATGTTATATCTGGTGTGATCTGAGTTCATCCCTGTGTGGTAC
Organism: Viscum album; assembly: GCA_963277665.1. NCBI lineage: Eukaryota > Viridiplantae > Streptophyta > Magnoliopsida > Santalales > Viscaceae > Viscum > Viscum album. Next base: position 294,088,228 of record OY728137.1, on the reverse strand, counting down.
ATTAATTTGTGGTAATAACCTGGTGGTATTCTTCTATGTGGCATACCCATGTGGTACATAACTTTGTGGAATTCCTGCCTTTGTGGAACAGTTGAGCTACGGGATTTTGGGTTGGACCCAACATTTCCTCATGATTGATATGGGTATAATTGATAACTTAGGTCTATTAATATACATATACTTAAGTAGGGTTGTCAGTTGATTTCATGCTTTTTGGTTTATCTATTGTTGATTTTGTGAGACCTTGAGGATCTCAGGGTCCCTACTGAGTATCGTTATACTCACCCCTGCACGAGCTATGCTCGTACCTTGATGTATTTGGTGTAGATGAAAAACAACGCAGATTGAGGCTGAGGGTACCAGGACAGGATGGTGCCCAGAGGTGGACCATACGTTATGTCGGTACGTAGAGGAGACCGGCGGACATGGTCTACTAAGGAGGTGATCTATATCTACCCTTCAGGTTGGAACCTTGGAGGCTGACCGAGTAGTTGCCTTTCTCTTTCTTCAGTGTTATTGTATTTCAGTTGTACTTTTACCTTTATTTAGGGGCTTGTATTATGGCCCCTCTTAATTTTAACACTCTTTTTTATATACATTTAACTTTTGTTCATATCCTGTTGGGTGCTTGATTTCGTGTGTTTACAAGATATAAAGGCAATGCCTACCTTGTTTTAGAGAATATTCCTTTTGGTGGTAGTCACCAGCCCCTTGCCCATGGAAGGTGGGATTGGGGCAGTTACGACAAGAGCCATGGAGGACGGGTCGTGACATAGGGTTTCAATAATTGTTTTTTTAAAAATTGGATATCTAAAAATCTAGTATGCACAGATTCCTAGGTAGACCCAAAAAGTTATACTAAACCATGTGATAACTTTATTTAGGAATTTTAAATGATCCATGAATTTTCATTAAACATATTGATTTTTTTGAATAACATTGTGCCAACCATGAAAAAATCCACTATCATGGGTTTCACAGTTTTCTCTAATTGGGAGCACAATTTCAAAAAACCATGTACCTAATGGGAAATAACACGGAATTTAAAAACTCTTAAAATTTTTACCCAAATACACCCTAAACTAAACCTGTCCAATTATAAGAAAAATCTAGGGATGAGGAATACAAGAAAATGGCCATGGGATGTCACAACTAGCCCCCATAGAAACTTTTTGGCCAATGAAATCCTATGAAGAATACTAATAGAAAAAAAGATGAGGCCACTGGTCTCTCATAAGTTCCTCTCACTCCCTCATCTCAGGAAAATTAGAACCATTCATCCATAGACAACATCCCAATGTTATCATCCTCCCAAAAAATATGTTCGTATCAAAATTAACAATTTGGAATGGTAGTTTAGTCATCGATAAATCATGTTCAATATAAAAATTACAACAACACAAAACATTAGATGGATTATATTAATAAATAAATATCTAAGATACATGAAACATGTAATGTATCAACATCATCTATAGTGGATGTTATAAATTGTAGGAAACATTAACATTATACTCAACATGCTCAAATGGTCCCATAAAAAGGGGAGAAGTACTCCCTTTCATCTCCTGCCATCGATGACCCAAATGCGGAGAAACATTCAAAAATTAATGTTAGCCAACTATAAACCCCAACGGTCTTTGTAATGATTTAGTATAGGACCTATATTGGATCTGTGTCATCAAAATTATCAGCTGAATCAATATGATATTGGTTGAAATCTATTTCACTAAACATGGTCCATCCAAGGAACATTCACAAAACTCTTACCAACTCATCAATTATTTACAATACTGACCATACAAGGACTAAAAATGATCCATCCTAATCAAATAATTGTAAATAATGTTATAATAATAATCAACCATGACCAAGTAAAAATCCCATGCCCCACCATAGTCAATAACACAAGCATGAAACATACGCGAATAAATATGTATAGTTCAATTTATCAGCCCATATGATTGTGAATTGTATGTCATACAAAAATAGATTTGATATATCTTTCCCTTTGGATGGACTCTCCCAAAACCGGAAGTGAACTGAGGAACCCTATCAGAAAATATTGATTTACTAACACCATTCAAAAGAACAATATCTTTCACATTGATACTTCCCAACACATCACCTTGGATGCATCATGAATATGTATTATGTGAGATTATTTCATCATCCAATCGATCACGAAACATATAAAATTATTCTCTAAATGGTTACATAGAAGCCCAATGAAAAATTAAATTGAGATATAATCCAAATTCCATGGTAGGATTCTATGTGCACGAAGAAAACCCGATGATTTCTGGTGGTCAATGTCAACCTTTTGGCATGTATAACAACAAAAAACAAACTCAGCAATGCCCCGTCTCATACATGGACACCATAACGAATTCCACATGTCATATAATTTTTTTTCTTGGGTGCACTATCTAATTAAAATAGTTGAACTCCCCCAAAAATGATTCATTTCTACTGGTCGAAAAATTAAGTAACTATAATAACAACGACAAAATTCTCTAGAAAAGTATCACTGGGAAATTATTTACCCACAATAAAGTCAGTATGTAATTCTATAGAATTCATCATCATTTTTTTGTTCCTAATTAATCAATTTGAGTCAAGATTAGGTCAAAAGATCAGTGGACATAGAAAACATGACCCCGCTCCCCAAAATTATTATACACATATAGGAAAAGTCATCCAACATATTCTACTCTTTCATTGATAATTTCACTTCTTAGTTTAACATATTACTATTCAAAGTCTCTACAATGAAATGATTACATTTCATAAGAACACATCCAAAATCGTAATCCTGGTACATCAAATAAAACCACATATCCCTACACATCTTTTGTAAGATTCTACAATGACATTGTATTCAGAAGATATTTCAGCTCCACAGAACTACTCAAACACTTATCAATCCAGGAATACAACACTCCCTTATGAATTAGTGCATTCATTGGAGAAGAAAGCTCCTAAAACCACTTAATTAATTAGCGAAAGTATCTGACTAATTCCAAGAAACTCTAAATCTCATTGAGAATATGTGGATGTTCCAATGTCATAATATCTTTCACCATATTAGGGTCAACAGAAATACCAGATTCTGACACCATGTGTCTCGAGAATTTCACATCACAAATCTATAAATCACATTTTGAAATCCTGGAATAATGTATTTAATTTATTAAAAACCTCAGAACTATTCTTAGATGATGCACATGATCCTCCTCAAACAAATAGAAAATGAGGATGTCCTCTATAAAGACAACCATGAATGCATCAAGATACTGATAGAAAACAATTTCTATTACATCCATGGAATCTAGAGAATAATATGTTAGACAAAAGGGAATAAAAATGTACTCATAATTACATTACCTATTCAAAATAGAGGTTTTCTAAATGTCATATTATTGTATCCTACTCCGATGGTAACCAAGAGAATATAAATTATGGAGAACCACTTCTCCCTTTTACACTAATCAAACATATAATAAATCAATGAATGTTAATACATGATCTTTAACATCACATGACTGATATTTTTGTAATCAAAAAATATGTTTAGTAAACCATAAGATTTCATAGAAAAGTGAACTGGTGAATTCCTAGGTGAAACACTTGGGCCTATAACTAATTTCTCTTTATGATAATCCATATAGGAATTTAGCTCTTTCATTTTAGCCAGTTCTATGTAGTAATAAGAAATATAAATAGTTTTAGTCCAATGCCTTATATCAACGGAAAATTCGATCTCCCATAGTAGTGGAATACTAAATATGTCTGAATGAACCCTTTTGTGAAACTCAATGGTATCTAGATGAATATATCATATCAATTAATTACCCTCTAGATCAAAAGAAACAATATATTTCACATTCCCTAACTCTGGAGAAGAAGGACAATATCCTCTCCGCAATGGGTCCCATTCTCTTTAAAAGAAACAGCACACACAACAATGTGTATTAATGAAGACCCATTTAAGATAGCAATAAAATTGAGATTTATTCGAAATGATCCAATCCATCATGAAATTGTAGTCAAGATATTTTATGTTGATAAAAAAAAGTCTATGAAGGGTAAATAACTGATAGAGAGAACACACAATTAGGACTATAGATTCCCTACTCTCTCATCTTACTAAGGGGTGTGATAATATCAGTTACACAAGACAAAATCTCCATATAAAAATTTATCATTTTAAAAATATGGGTTTAAATAAAAGAATGAGATGAACCTATATAAAATAATGCAGTCACTATAGATGAAGCAATTGTGATGGTCCCTATCACAGTCATTGGGCCTGTATCCGGTTCCTCTGGAGACTCTTCCACTTCACGAAGATGACTCATTCAAGATGAATATTTCAGGAACCATATTGTACGGGATGCATCTTATTTCCCCATATTTTTATTAGAAGTTTATGATATTATTACACTATGTGAATTAGAATAAATATTGAAGAATCATTGAATGTTCCCTAGATGCTAGGAAGATCCATAGTTCTTGGAGACCTTAGTAGAGACCCTCTTCATATTTCCTTCCCTGAAATACTAGTTGAAAACTAAAGGACCACTTCCATGATCTGTAGGAGGTTTAGAAAAACCCCTCCAAGAAGAACCAAAATTATAATTATCACTATTCTTCTTTCCAAATAATTAAATCATGATACCACATAGAGAGAATAAAGCTGCTGATAACCCTAATCTGTATGATGGGTCTATCTCGACCATCAAGGCCCTATCTAGAAAATATGAATAAAAAGGTATATTATGCAAGAAAAAATGATATATGATATTTTCTCAATGTCCCAATTCAATCCTTTTAGACTTTATCATCTCATTCATTGCTATATTAGGTGTAAAATTCTCGAGCATAGCTAAAGGGTTTTCATACTCTTTCGCAGTTCTATCACCCTACTCAATTTTGAAGAACATAGTGGACTTCTAGAAGATCATAAAATCTAGATAGAACCGGTTTGTGAAATGAACCATTATGTCTTTTGAATGTTGTCCCTCATTCTTCCACATCATCAACATTGTGTCCCACCATAATTATTTCAAACCTTCCATCATGAATGTTGTACACTTCACATTGATTTAATCTGGTGTGCCCAAATACACCAAAAAATACTCCACTTTATTCATCCACTCATCAGCCTCTTGAGGATCATTTGATCCTTTGAATAGTTCATACTTAAATAAAAGGAACTCTTAGGAAATAATCATATGAAATCCTTTCTAAGGATCCATACCTATTTCATTTTTGGGAAGATGAGGTGGTACCTTCCATATAACATTGTTAGTGTGAACTATCACCTCAATCAGATTCAGATCACAAAAATGATTCATACACTGAGGTTTTATAATATCATTATTCTAGATCTGATTCACATGTCTTCATGGATGTATTATTCTACCCAACAACAGTCGAAAATAAAAATGAAATATGATTAATTTTCTAACAGAGGAATAAGCGATATTATTCACAGAAGATAGAATGAAAATATTCTAATTTCAATACATTCAAATCACAATATGCAAATGTCTATAACTAATTGATAAGATAAAAAACCCTATACATCCCTCCCAACTTAATTTTCATTTTGGCGAGAGCTAGATGAGAACTCAAACGCAACTACCTCCTATGTTCCTGACAGGATTTCACAATGATTGTTGAAATCAAGACACGTAGTAAAACCACCATTGATACCTATTTGTCAAAAAAATATCCCAGGTACTCTATTAATAGGATATCCAAGATACTACTAAAAAATCATGAATTGAATTCATGATCCCCATGGGTCAACAACTAGAAATTGTCATCCAAAAAATTGAATGTGGGAACAATTTTTCCACAAAAAATGTTTGATGTAAAAGAAACAAGACTGTATGCATATCGAAAGGAACTCCACTATGAGTAATTTACTAAAATTAAAATTGGAATTAAATCCCAAGGTTATTGAACCAATGTAAAAAAACAATGAATAATACAATGAACAAATGGACACGACTCAAAAAATCTAAGGTGGAGTAGATTGATCCACCTCAAATAGATCTTTTTCACTTTCTCAAACATGTAAGGATATAATCTAAAAACACATAGTGAAACATGTATGTTTTGAGACAAATCCATATATAATTTTACCAAAGACTCTATAACAATATTTTGTTATCAAAATAACCAATAAAGTGCCTTCATATTTTGTAAAACAAGCTGGGTTGGAAGCTACAAAATCATCTTTAAACAAGTCATGTTTTTCTATTTATATTATGGAAATACATTTATAAAATAATGACTTACATTTATAAAGATGTATATATTCATCAATATATAGAATTTACATTTTACCAAAGGGTTTTTTACACAATTTTACATTACTAAAAATTACTTAAATAAAAAACTGTAAACAAAACATATTATATAAATTTATAAGGAATGTTAAAAGAGTATAAAATAGTGGAATATGTATATTATCGATAAAAAAAGAGATAAAAATCATCATGTTCAAGTAGGTATGATGGTTCCCGGATATAGGTACCCAACTTAGTGAGTACATCATGGTTTGTACATATTTCCCTTGAATCAATTCTAGGTGGACTCATAACCATCGCTTAAGGAAGGACATATGCTAATATGATGTTTTAGAATGTTATAGATTAGTATCGTGTCATTCATGATAAATCAATAACTTCCGTTATATTTCATATTCTCTAATAAGATATTACAATTGGAAACATCATTTTAAGACTACATAAAACAAAATTAAATCCCATATAGCATTTTAACATGCCAATTTTCCCTTTAAAACCCATAATGGTGGTATGTAATAAAAAGTATACCCTTTCTAAAAATCTAAATAAATTATTATTCCATCAATGTCATTTATTCATAAAAAAGTATTTGAAACTAATTCATACAATTTCACAATATATTTCACAATTAAATCTAACAATTTAATTTTCATGAAATTCCGTCAATTCCATCACAAACCCATAATTCAATGTAATTAGGTTTTATCAAAATTTTCTCTTAAAAAAAATTCCTTAATCAAATTCAACAATTAAATTGATACAATTATAATCAAACCCAAAATTTAAATTCATCATTTTAAATCTCACCAATTTTCAATTCCATTCCAAAACTTGTTTTTATAAAAAACTGTAATTCAATGGAAATTTGTTTTAACAACATCCAATTGTAGTAAATATATTACAAATCAAAACAATTGTATTTAAATTCAATAAATTTATATTTAATCAAATAAATTGTGTTTAATATTAATTATGCATCATAAAAGAATGACATACCTTGGATCCACAATATCTCAATGTGTCAAACCACAATTGGGATTTGCTGTGGATGAACAACAACAATGAGATACAAGGAAATGAGGATCAATACCTAGGTTTATAAACCCAAAACAGTGGTTATTAGATCCCAAAAAAACACAAGGATTCATGTAACCCTAATGAGAAAAATAGATACCATAGGAGGTCATTAACATGACAAGGAAACTAGAATTAAGAGTATCGACCAATGTTATCCCACTTTTGGATCACCTTTAGGAGGGGTCTGGGGGACAAGAGTCATCATTTAGAGATATAAGATAAAGAGAAATATGTTTTGTTTTATGGATGCCAATCAAGGTCCTATAATAGAGTTCTATGAATTTTTATAAAAAACAGTATCTCTTAAAAGCATGTATGCATGGTTTCCAATGAAGACCCACACGATAAGACCAAACCGTGTGGCCTAGCTATGCCTCCAATTTTAAATCAACTACACTATTTTAACTATAATTTATCTTGGATTGAATAAAAATTTCCCAAACATGAAAAATACCTCTTCCTTGGGTTTCACGTTTTGGGAAAACCTTTTTCCAACCATGCAGTAGCCTATGAATTTTCAAACCTCTTAATATTTTTACCCGAAGCAACCCCAAAAAAAACTGAATAAAATATCAAAAATGGAGGGCTCTGGAATAATTATAAATGTAAACATGATGTTAAAAACTATATTTAATTATGTAAGTTTCCATATTATAAATATGTGGATCTATTTTAATTACCATGAATATATTATTATATCTCAATATTTTTTGATGACTTTTATCTCATAATTATTACTTTCATTGAAGAAAAATTTAATGGGATCTATAACTCCCATGATGTTTATTTCATTTTTATGGGGTTTAATATTTTATTACTCCATAATAATAAATAATATCATTAAGGTGGGTGATTTTTTGTGTTATTAAGAATACTCTACATAGTGTTTGGATTGGTTTTGATTCTCCTGTTATTTTAAGGTAAATAAATAGATGGTTGGAATAAACTATAGATCAATGTTTCATCATGGAATGAAATTTTTATGAATATTTTGAATTTATGGTTCTATTTTATTTAAATATATTCAGGAGTTATGGATTCAGTGTATGTACATTATTCAGGGAATAAAAAATTGTATATTGATTTTTATTTGGAATAAATAATTAAATTTTTTAAGGTGGAGTTTATCTTTAGTAGTTAAAAGTTTAATACTAAATCCAAAAAAGACATTCTTCAATTATTTTAAATCTAATATACGGATTTATTTCACAGATAGTGACACGTGCATGACAGGGGTAGATAGTGACATTGGGATGATGCACGAAGGTACTGACACGGGTGGGATGATGCATGCATGATGTTTAATTGGTACATATCTCCATGTTTATAGTCCCTATATACATGGACATAACACATATCTAATCCGTTTTCATATACATAGATATATAGATGAATTCTCATATTTAATGAAAAAGGATTTAATAATTACATAATTACATATTACAAATTTATAGTTTATAAATTCAAAAGTGATTTTTTTTTGTATTTCGTGATAAATGAGTGATGTTTCCAATTTTATTTTACACTCACAACTAATAATATCCCAATTATATATATATATAACCCATATCTGAAATATTGGTTATTTTTCGGATCCATTCATTAATGTTAAATTTGGTTTTCGGTTAAGATATTATGGAGATAAGATTTATGTAAATCACATGATTATAGATGAGTGTCTCATATAATTATTTTAAATATATTAATTATTATATATATATATTATAAATTAATTAGTATCCCATTATCTCATTTATTTCATATTTTTTGAACATGTTTCCTCTGTTATATATAAATTTTTACATGTTATTTTTATGAATAAAATTATAATCTACATTTTAGATGAGTAATCTAATAATTATTTTTGTTTTTAATTATATAATTTATATAATAATTTTATACATCATATTTCAAAGATATAATATTAAAATATATATTTTAAACTATCAAAAAAACTCAATGAATTCATTTATATGAGATCATTTTCCCATAGTATGAAAGGCCTTGGTTTTTTTTGAGGAAATGTTTTTTGGAATTTCTAAAATACACCATAACTGTAACAATTATTCCTTTAATTACATTAGATATATTCAAAACAAGAACCTAATAATTTTTAACACACTAACCCCTCAACCCCACACAATACTCTATTTGTGTTTGGTTTATATTTATTTATCATAATTCTATTAAAATATATTCATAGATAAATATTGATGTATTTGTGTTTGGATATGGTGTTGAGGTGATTCAACTATCATAATAAATGAAATATTAAATTATTTTCTAGGTAAAATATTATTTAGGTTATTAATAAATTCTACAATAAAATGGAAACATAATAAGCTATAAAATATTTTATATTGACAAAATCTCCCTCTTGTAGTATAATAAGTTTATTTTATTTTATACCAAATCAATAAATGATTCTATGACAATAAAGATGAGTGATTTTTTTTAATATTATATCTTAATTACTATTATATTCATTTAACCTTCCTAGTTATATAGGATATAATTTAATAAGTATTCATCCATAACTATTATAAGTAAATATATGGAATATGTTTGTGGTCCCAGAGAATTAAAATTTTCATTTAATTTATCAGTAATAATGAAACTCTAAATATTTAGTACTCATTCCTTTTAATATGTCATAAAAATAAAGTAAGAAAAGAGATTAATGAATGGAGATGAACATTACTAAAGAAGAGAATCATATTTTTATACATTAAAACTAAATTCTATGGTCTATATTAATGTTTTTAGAACCCCACAACCATAAATAAAAAACAACAAATTATTTTCCAACGTCATCGAAAATGAATCTCTATCACCAGTAATAATGTATAATAAATACATGGTGTATTCAACCATCATTTCATCTAAATAGCAATTTATACCATTTAAATAACAATTTTGAATTATTTTAAATCTTCTAGAATAAAAATTAATACATTAAAAATGACAAAATTATATTTTCTCAATTACAAAGTAGTTTGAATGTTATCTATTAAGTTCTTACATCTACCAAAGTAAATAGTGATGATAGAATAGAAATACATGAGTGTTATGATGATAATGGTTTTTTATAATTATATTATTCCAAATGAAAATATATCTTCTATATCTTTAAATACTATGGTGCCATAAAATATAAGGTTAAAAAAGGCAGGGAAGAATTTCACCATTTTTGAACATGTTATAACTTCTAAAAAAATATCATCACCTATGGTAAAAATAAAAAAAAGTTTTAAAATAATTATGATATCTAGACAACCAACATAAAATAATAACTGTAAAATATATATTATCATTTCATAATTGAAAATACATATATTTATATTACATACCATGAAGGTTATCAATGTTTTTTTAAATTCCCATGTATATAAAATATTATCTAATGATTATATCAATGTAATGGATGAGGTTAATATTTTCCTAGTATTTTAAAAAAAACCCCATTTTTTATTTTTAATATTTATAAAATTGGTATGAAAACATGAATGTTTTATGGTAAATAAAAAATGGAAACTGTGGAAAATTGGGGGTAAAAATGTTGATGAAATTGAAATATAAGGAAAATAACAAAATAAGAATTGATGGAAAAATGAATTATTTAAACAAAATAAAAAAGAATAAAGATTAATTTGGGATGATCCACTCATTTCTCTTTTCTTTGATATTATATTGATAAAATATTCTAGAATATTTACTAAATTATTGACTGACGATCAATATCAAAAAAATATTTAAACTAAATAATGGATACAATAATAAATATGTTCTTTTATGATTGATATTTACAATAGAATGTGTAGTTAATCACAGTAAAAATGATTCTAGATAAGAAATCTGATATTAATAAAGTGTCCAACTGAAATAATATGATTACCCACTAAAAACCAACTCAAACATCCATGTGAAAAAAATTAATAATGGAAAATGAAATGAGTCATTAGAGTTAATAATTTGTCTTGTTTAAGAATGTTCTCATTAAACACACAAATCCACCATCAAAATATAATAGTGTGAATTAGAGGTGTTGATCTTCATGAAGTCTGGATCTATTGGAAGTGAAAAGTTTCAATTCCATTGTCATGACTTATGAATTATCATTTCATTATGGAATGTTTGTAAATACTACACTAATTAATAAGAATTAATGATGTTATAATTTTTTATAAAACAAAAATTGAAACCCAAGATGACATTAATGGAGAATATGTATGATATTTGGTTCCCATTTCAGGGAAATAGATTTTATTAATACCCAAAATGATATATGAAATAGTTTTATGAGTGATCCTATTATTTCACAATTAATATAAAATATAGGTCATAAGATAATATAAAATGAAATGAAATACAGGGGTTGCACCTTCAGATATTAATTACTATATTTATGTTTTATCCTATAAATAAAACACAAAATTCTACCTAAAAACATGGTTACCCCAGAATATGGAATTGAGTTTCCATGATAACTTTTTTAATCCCACAAATTCATATTTTATAGTGTCACCTGAAAAATAAAAATAATAAATAATCTTAGGAATCTCATTATTTTAAAGCTAATTTTCCATTATTAAATTTTGGACCAACAGTGACTAAATTTTTTGGTAATTATCACATAACAATTTCATGATAATTTGGAATGAGGAAAATGAAAAAATTAATTTTCTAGGAAATTCGTCTTCAAACTATTATAAACATTAATAATTTTATGTCTCATCTAGTTGGGGATGAACAACCTTATCACTAGTTCTTTAGGATTTTGGAACTCATGAATTATCACATATAAAATTTATCTCTCAATTTAAAATTATCATATTTTTGTTTTCAATCCCATTTTTTTATAATCTAAATAATGTCCAAATAAAAATAAATGATTGAATAGCGTTGTCATGGGTTTAATCATTTGACATATTTAATTCATACCAATGATGTTGGTTTATACTGTGTAAATAGAAGGAAAATTAATTATGGAATTCCATTCAAAATATACAATTCAGACCATTATGAGTGAGTATCATGAATAGTGAGGCTATTGAGGGCACTAATCATATGGTAAATTGAACACATGAAATGTATATGTTAGAAAAAAAATATATGAATGATATAAAATATAAAATAACATAGATTATGATAAATTTTTTAGTTTTCTTATCTATCAATCATTAGACAAAATTCCATCTTAAAAATTCATGTATATTGAGTCTACTCTTATTCGTATAATTCATATGGACATATTTAAGAAACCACATACATTTTGACAACCCCAAACATTTTAAATTTATTTTGGTTAATCCTCAATGATTCCGAGTTTCTATATTAAACATCCATAAAAGTTCCCACCAGTTCCAGTTTAGACGAAAAAACTGTAGAGTATGAGAGCTCATTATTATCATTATCATCAGAGTTTGGAGATTATAATATTAAGACCCATATTTCAAAAAAATAGTGAATAATAATAGCGAGATTAACGTTTTCACAGTAGTTGTATCTTCAGTAACACGGTCAATTCCATATTTTAGTGGGCATGATGTCTTCTTGTAACATCAAATGAAAGGTTTATAATATCTATCCATATATCTATATATTATACATTACATACTATGAAACACATTAATCAATGATATTAATCTATAATTCGGAGAATAATCATCTCCGTAATGAAATAAATTCATGATGTTAGGTTTGGGTACCTCAAAAAATGAATTATTATTTTGAATTATAGCTCAGTCCTTGTTGTGATCCATTCATGATCTTAAATTTAAACCACCAAATTATAGAAATCAATTTCATACAAATATTAATTGGTTAAAGATCATATGTTTTGTCAATAGGTATCCGTGCTTGGTTGATTTTATAATTTCTGTGATGGTATCATTTTAATGAATGATGGAATATATATTGATGGGTGAATTCACTGAAAACTATTTGATTCATGTGGATGAAATGGTAAAGTGTTAGTTGGAAAATAGAGGTGGTTATAGATCATAATAATACTAGTAAGATTATCTGATTGGATTTTTATTATAGTTTGGATATAGTTAAATTAGGGAAAAAATAGTATACATGTTTTTACTGACCTTATAAAATTTTTATAATAGTTCTTTTATTTATCAACTAGTAGTAAAACATTTTTTGTAAAAAAAAGCAGTCACACCTTATAAGATTCATTTGGTTATAGTATAATGGTATTGATATTGGATACACTGAAACTATAATACAATTATAGACACCATTTTTAAAACTATAACATAAATAACACAAAAACATATTGATTTTTTAGAAATCATAAAAAATATATTGAACATAAAATTAATCATTGAATTTACATATTTAAAAATTTATTATTTTACGTTGAATTTCTACAAATAAATTTTCAAAAACTAATAGAATTCAATAATTTAATGTATTATATTATAAAATTTAATTATATTAAAAAATATAATTTTTATTTTAAATCTCAAATTATTTAATATAAAATGTTCATTTTCATTTAGTATATGTTATTTTTAAATTGAAATAATAATTATAAAAACATTATTAAATTAATACACAATAGAATCACATTTCAAATATGATATTCAGTGAATTAAAAATTCTAACATAAGTTTTAAATAAATAAATCATTTCTCTATTTCAGTTACTTTTCAAATGAAAAATTAAATAATTACTTCAAAAATGAGTGGAATGATGTTTGAGAATATTATCAAATAATATTATCATAATAATAATTATTTAAATTACTATGAAATAAAATTTATTTTATTTATCTAAAAATACACCAAGAACCATATAATTATACATCCGAGGTTAAAATATACACAAGACTAAATGGAAATTCTAATTACCCATATTTCATGAAATTATCATATCTCATATGTGATTAACAATAATTTTCATAAGTCCTTAAATGAATAAATTATAGTTCAATGTTTGTATACAAGTGACAATCAATTGTAATTAATTATTTAATAATAAGCACTATCAATCCAAACTCTCTCCAATTTTTCAATGTAATATTTAAATGTTACTATTCATTGAAAAAACTGAAAATATATTCGTATAAATCAAATATCCCCTTTTCATCTTGTTTCTACCCTTAACTCCCCATTATGTAATCTATTATTTTAATATCATATCATTTTATTGTAGCACAAAATATTTTTTTCATATGACTTGGAATACCACATATTGAGGTTTACATACATTTAATTTGTAAAAAATAAATTCCATTATTGGGTAGATTATATATGGGATCAATATTTAAAATTTTAATCCCAAATTAAATGTCTCACATTGATCTCGGTTGTGTTAGATCCAATAGGAGAGCATTTTAACAAGGTAATAATACATGGTTCATGGTAGTGGTTATAGTTTCCTTATATTATAATTCAATGTCTATAATATTTTATCATATTATAGATCCTATACATGTTTTTTATTAGATTTTTTAAAATAATATTTAAGAAAATAACAATGAAATTAATCAATTATAATCCCCTTAGAATCATTTCAATCCCTCAATAAAAAAATTTATTTTACCTCAACATTTCACAATGAATTTTTATTTCCCTATCATTGATACATATAGAACAAATAATTTAATTTCAATTTAGAAGAAACATTTTATCATAGAATTCATGAATGGAATAATGAATGTGATTCAACACGAATGAATGTTTTGGTGTTTCTGGTGTGTATATAATTGAAATATAGTTTATAAATAAGAATAAAAGCTATCCCCAATACATAATTCCAATAATTTTTTTTAATGATGAAACCTAACATGGGAGAACATTATAATTCAATATTAACTTATAATTCATATGTTCACAGACTATTAATGAGGTCATTTATTGATCATAATAAAAAATATACAACCATCAAAGGAAAACACTTTCCCCATAATTTTTTATGAATATTGAAGTTCTTAATATCACTGAATGGTTTTAATTTCATCTCTAATTGAATTTTTTGAATTATGAGACAACAAAATTTTAACAAAATTTAATTTTTTGGGTTATATGATTTTTTAATTTTTTTTTCAACTTGATTTCCAAAAATCAAGATATACTCAGGTTGAAAACTCATGGAATAATAAATATTTTCACCATTTAAAATGAGTTAACATTTGTGCTCCATAAAATTTAATTTTATAGTAGCTTGAAACATATAAGTATAATTAAGAATAAACTTACATGGTGTAGATGTTTTAAAAACGTTCCACTCAAATAAATGTAAATCTAGTTGTTTTATATGTTCAAGGAATATTTCCAATCTATACATGTAACATTAACATGTAACACAAAAATCATTAATATCGATCAAAAATTACATTATAATAATCGCAACAAATACCATTGTATTTCATATTCCCTAATAAGAAATAAAAATTGGAAACATTATTTTAAGACTTTATAAAATTTAATTAAATACGATACACCATTTCAGCAGGCCAATTTTCCCTTTAAGAGACATCATGGTGGAATATAAAAAAATATATACCCTTTTCAAAAAGTTAAATCCGCTATGATTCCATCAATTTCATTTATTCATAAACAATTATTTTAAACTCATTCATACATTATCACAATATATTTCAAAAATAAATCAAACTATTTAATTTTCATACAAATTTATAAATTCCATCACAATACCCAATTTCAGTGGAATTTTTTTAAAATAAATTTCCCTAAAAACCAATTCCCTAATTAAATTTAAAATTTTAATTGACACAATTAAAATCAACCCCAAAATTTAAATTCATCATTTTATATCTCAACAATTTCAAATTCCAGGCCAGAAACTCATATTTATCAAAAACTATAATTCATTTGAATTGATTTTTTCCAACATCCAATTGAAGTAAATATAATCCAAATCAAATCAATTGAATTTAAATTAAATTAATAAAATAAAATTATCTTATTATTAATTATGCTTTGTAATAGAAGGACCCACCTTGGATCCACAATATCTCAATGTTTCAAACCCCAATCAGGATTTGTTGAGGAAGAAGAACAACAATGAGATACAAGGAAATGAGGATCAAAACCTAGGTTCATAACCCCAAAGAAGATATTATAACCAAATAACACAAGGATCCATGTAACCTTAAGGATAAAAGGAGATACCACAGGATATCGTGAATAGAATAAATAAACTAAAAAGAATATTATTGACCAATGTTATCCATGTTTTGGGTCACCTTTATAAGGTGTATGGGAGAAATGAATCATCATTGGGATATATAAGATAGTGAGAAATATATTTTGGGTAAAGTATGTCTATCAAGGATCTATAATAGGGGTTCTGAATTTTTTTTACAAAGTAGGATCTTTTAAAAGCATGTATACAGGGTTTCATATGCAGACCCGCACGATTAGACCAAACAGTGTGGTCTGGATGTACACCCATTATTAAATGAACTAAAATATTTCTTATATGATTTATCTTGGTTTGACTATCTATTCCCAATGCCTTGAAAAATACATCTTCCATGGGTTTTACGGTATTTTAAAACCTTGTTCCAACTGTGCAATAGCCTAAGAATTTTAAAAACTATTAATATTTTTACCTGAAGCAACTCCAAACAAAAACCAATAAAATATAAAAAATGAAGGGTTTAGGAATAATTATAAATGGAAACAAGATGTTACATACTATATGTAATTATTTAAATTTCAATATTAAAAATATGTGGTTCCATTTTAATTACCATGAATATATTATTATAGCTCAAGATTTTGTGATGGCTCTTACTTCACAATGATTAACTTTATTTTGAAGAAACATTTAATGGGTTTTATAACTCCCATGATGATTATTTAATTTTTATGGGGTTTAATAATTTATGACTCAATAATGATTAAGAATATCATTTTGGTGAGTGATTTTTGGTGTTATTAAAAGTACTCTACATGGAGTTTGTATTGGTTTTGATTCTCCTATTATTTTAATATAAATAATAGATTGTTAGAATAACCTATAGATTAATGTTCCATCATGTTATCAAATTTTTATGAATATTTTGAATTTATGGTACTATTTTATTTATATACATTCAGGAATTATAGATTTAGTGTATCTACATTATTCAAGGGATAGATATTTGTATATTAATTTTTTTGGAATTAATAATTTTATTTTTAGAATTTGGGGTTTCTCATGAGTTGTAAAAATATAAATACTAAATCAATAAAATACATTGTTGCATTCATGTAAATCCACAATGGGGATTTATTTCGTAGACATTTACACGTGCATAACAGGGGTAGACAGTGAATTTGGGATGATGCACGCAGGTAGTGACACAGGTGGGGGGATGCATGCTTGATGTTTCATTGGTCCATGGATCCATGTTTATAGTCCCCATATCCTTCGCCATAAGAGATATGTAATTGGTTTCCATATACAAAGATATAAAGAGTAATTTTCATTTTGTTTTTAAAAAATCATTACTAACCACATAAAAACTTATTTTAATTAACTATTTAAAAATTCAAAAGTGAGTTTTTTTTGTATCTCATGATTAATTAGGGGTAATGTAAATATTTATGATAAATGAAAATACATCAAAACGTAAAAAAAATATTTGTTTTTTTGAAAGCATATATTCAATCATAGTTTTTAAAAATAAAAAAAACATTTTCTTTAATTGATTAATCATTTTAGAAATTAATTTTATTACATTAATATATATTATTATACATATTAAATATGCTTTTTTAATGGTGTATTTTTAGCCAAAAATTGACCTGATTGGTCCCCATTTTGATTTCATAAAATATATAATGGATGAATTTTTTTATTATTCATTAAAAATTGATAAATTTTGTAAAACTAATAAACAATTTTCCAATGATACTTTTTATGTGTTTATTTAAAATAAGTTGAAAATTTTATAAATTATTAAATTAAAAAATTTTAAAGGAAAAATAATAAATTAATATCAAAAAAATTATTTTTTTAGTAAATTTGATACATTGATTAATAAATGGATTATATTATATGAATTATCATTTCAATTATGTAATATTTATATGAGCATGTTGTATTATATTTAAATTATTAATATTATATATGTTATCAATCTTAATGATCAGTTATATTATTCATGAGGTGGTGCCTGAGTCATAGACCAGGGCACAATTTATTGCATAACGAAAAAGAGTTACAAAAGTCTAAAAGACGGAAACTCATTACTATCCTTATTAAATAATGGGAGCAAATCATCAGGAAAGAGATCCAACCAGATAATGGCCTGATAAACCCCCTTGTTGTCAAGACTATCGGCAACCATGTTCTCCTAATGGAACACATGAGTGGCAATGTAGTTGAGGTTCCTGAGCGATGTAAGACATTTCAACCATCGAGAAGTGAGCGGCCAAGCAAGGTGCACCACGCCCTTCCAATTGGCTTGAACAACAGAGGTTGAATCACATTCAATCCACAGGTTGTTCCAACCCCCCTGAATGGAAAAGTCCACCGCATGAATGACTCCCAACATTTCCGCTTCCAGAGCTGAGGACGTGCCACACCTTCTGAAGAAGCGGCCAAGGCATCTGCTATGAAAGTCTCTAAAAATGGAACCACATCCTGCTGGACCCGGGTTACCTCTAGAAGCACCGTCAACATTCACTTTAATCCATACTGGCAAAGGGGCTTGCCAGAAGACCTCAAAGGTGCGACGGGGTAGCCTGTAAGATCCAGCAATTCTAAGATGACGACGGATCTCAAAATCACCAATAGAGTTTTCACAATGATCCTTCTGAAGAGAGGCATCATCCTTTATAGCAATGAGGATACGCATTTTACCTACATTGAGACTGAACAAACATTTATTATGAATAAAATTATTTCTATCATACCAGATCACATGAAGGAGCTTAGCGACCACAGCCAGAAAAAGATTCCTGGATTGTTTAGAAGAATCCGAATTCACACAATGCTGAAGATGAGAGCTAATAGAATCAATAAGAGACCATCTACAACCAAAAATGTCAGAAATGTAATTCCAAAGAGCAGCAGCTGTAGCACAAGATAAGAACAAATGATTAGCATCTTCACGGTGTTGGTTACAAAAATGACATCTAGAACAATGAGTAATCTCGAAAGATTACAGACACACATCAGTTTGGATCCTATTATGAGAAAGATCCCTAATGTGAATAAATATTGAGGGTTTAATGATTAGCTCTTATTAAATGGACCATAAATTAATTATACTCCCAATAAATAGAATGACTTTACTGAAAATTTATTTCAAATAGATTTCTATCATAAATCAGTCCACATAATTTAATATCACAAAACATATTTCTATATCTATTGATAATATTTTCATGTTCTAATTAGAAAATGTGTATAGTTTATGTTTTAGTGAATTTCATTATGCTCAATGTGTAATTATATATAATGATGAAATAAAAAATGTTACAATTTTTTAATTAGTGTTATATTTATATTCATTATAGAATTTATAAAATTAATAAAAATGTTTATATAGACAAAATAATTCAAATAAACTATTCACTTTAAAAACATGATGGTTAAATTTTATTTAAAAGGTAAAATTTATCCATGTCTATAGGTAATCTATATATGGAAAATCATAGTTTCTCTTTTATATTGTAGATATCTAGGTTTATTTTTTATATAATTTCAAAAACCTCCCTGAGTACCCCGGTAACCCGATAACTGATCCCATCTTGACATACCCTGAAGGGAATTTATGATCCCCACCTGTCAGCGACTAGCACCTCACATCATAAAAAATGATATTGTGATCAATTGTTTCACTAACAATTATAGATTTAAAAGTAAAAAAGTCCCTATTCATATCAAAAATTACTCCAATGGGACTAACTTACTATATGAAAATGATGAATTAAATCCAAAAGTGCTACAACAAAAGTATCAAAAAATGGGGAAAACAAACATCCCTAAGGACGCAACTCCCCAAATCGAACGTTCAACATCCAGATCCACCTCCAAGATATCCTTTTACCTTAATGAATCCTAGAAAGAGATGATATTATAAAACTTACAGGAAAATTATTGTGTGAATTGAATCCCATTAGGATTTTACAAAAAAATCTATAATAACATACAAACATATAATTAACAAATAATTATCTTTCAATATTTTAAAACTAACAAGCTTGGAATTTAAAAAATAATATTTAAAAGAATCAAGATTTTTAATTTAAAAGACCAAATATATATTACAGTTCATACTTCACATTTCAAATGATGGACACATATTTCAAGAGTTGGAATTTACATTTAATAAAAGGGTCCTTTACACGGTAAGAAATTTTAAAAAAATCTTATTAATAAAAAAAATTATATAGAAAAATTAATCTAAATTTACAATGTATGTTGAATCAGTATACTATAGTGGAATATAAATATAATTCTAAAAAACAATAGAGAAGCATGGGAATGCGCCACATATTTGTGATAGTTGTAGGCAGATGGTACCTAATAATATGAATATGGGAATGTATGTAGATAAATCCCTTGAACCTAATACTAGAGGACTCATCACTATCAGCTAAGGAAAATGATGTGCCGTTACGATGCATTATAAAATTATAGAATCTTCATGTGTCACCAAAGATATCTCACTACCTATGTTAGGATCTCATGTTATATATTACAAAAAACTATGGGAATTTATTTTTAAGACTACTTAAAATAATATTAATTATCATAGTCAATTTCAATATTCCAATTTTCCCTTTAAAACCCACAGTGGAGTTTTAATAAAAAACATGCCATTTTCAAAAATCTGAAACTACTAGGTTTCAAAAAAACAAATTTATACCATTTTTTTTAAATGTATATTTTGAAACCAATTCATGTAATCTCATAGTCCATTTCACAATTAAATCAAACATTTAAATTTTCATACAATTCCATCAATTTCTTAATGAACACCCAATTCAATGGGATTGGGGGTTTTCAAAATTATATATTAAAAACATTTCCAAAATTAAATTCAAAAAAATTATATATTTTATTTCCATCAAAACAAAAATTTAAATTAAAGAATTTATATATCACCAATTTCTAATTCCATGTCAAAACCATTTTTTCTAAAAAACACCAATTCACAGAAATTGATTTTTTCCAAGAACCAATATAAAAACATATAATTAAAATTCAAAATGAATTATTTAAATTCAAACAATTGATATTTAAACAATGTGATTATGTTATTTTAAATTAGGCATCATGAGAGAACCACCAACGTCAGATCTCTTAGTTCTCAAAGCATCTAAACCGAATTGGGATTTGCTGATGAATAATAACAACAATAGTATTTGGGGAAATGTGGATAGAAACCATGGAGTATAAACCCAAATAGTGGTAATCAAATCGATAATTAAACATAATGATCTGTAGACCCAAAGGACAAAGAGAGGAACTATGGGAGATCAAGAACGAGATAAGGAAACTAACTAGAAGTGGATCGACCGACATTATCCATGTATTGGAACACTTTCAAGAGAGGTTAGAGGGGACAAGAATCATCCTTGGGAGATCTATTATTTAGATATATTTATTTTAGATGAACGAGATCTGTCAGTGAACTATAGTAGGGGTTCATTTATTTTTTATTAAATTTGGATCTCAAAAAATCTAGTATGCACGAATTCCTAGGTAGACCTTCACAATTATACTAAACTGTGTGACCTCGATATTCATGTATTTTAAATGATCCACAAATTTTCTTCGAACATCTTGAATTTCATGAATAAATGTGTGCCAACCATGAAAAATTCCACTATCATGGGTTGCACATTTTTCTCTAATTGGGAGAACAATTTTCAAAAAACATGTACCAAATGCCTAATAAAATAGAATTTTAAAAATATTAAAATTTTAAACTGAAGATACCCTAAAATAAATCCAACCTATTCTAAAATAAGTCTTTGGGTTAGGAATACCTTAAAATGGAAATGGGATTTCACAACTATCCCCCATAAAAAATTATTGGCCAATAAAATCCTATGAAGAAGACTCCTCACCAAAAAGACAAGGACTCGGGTCTCTCATCAGTGCCTACCTCTCCATTGTCTCATAAATATCAGAACCATGAAGACATAAAAAACATCCCAAAGTTATCATCCTCCAAAAAAAATATGTGGGTCAGAAAATTATCAATTTTTAATGGTATTTTAGTCACAGATAAATCTAGTTCAATATCAAAATCATGACAACCCAAAACATGATATGGATTAGATTAATAAATAAACATCTAAGATACAAGAAACACCTTATTTATCAAAATCATCTACTATGAATGTTATAAATGTTTTGAAACATCCCCATCATACTCAACAACCTCAAATGGTCCCACAAAAATAGTACCAATATTCCCTTACCTCTCATGCCATTGATGACCCAACTAGGGAGAAACATTAAAAAACACATGTTCTACAACTATAAACCCCAATGTTCAATGTAATGATTTTTTATAGGACCTATATTGGATCTTTTTCATTTAAATTATCAGTTGAATAAACATGATATTGGTTGTAATATCTTGCACTAAACATGGTCCATCCAAGGAACATTCACCAACCTCTTACCAACTCATCAATTATTTTTAATACTAACCATACAAGGACTAAAAAGGAACTATCTTAATGAATGAATGATAAATATTGTTATAATAAAATTCAACCACCCCCCAAGTGAAAATCCCATGCTCCACCAAAGTCAATAACAAAACGACAAGGTATAAACTAATGAATATGTATAGTTCATTTTATTTTCCCATATTTCTATGGATAGTATGTCTCACAAAAATAGTTGTGATATATCATTCCGTCCTAAT
Source organism: Viscum album (assembly GCA_963277665.1). Taxonomy (NCBI): domain Eukaryota; kingdom Viridiplantae; phylum Streptophyta; class Magnoliopsida; order Santalales; family Viscaceae; genus Viscum; species Viscum album. The sequence goes on along the minus strand of OY728137.1, from coordinate 294,064,963 downwards.
GTCCTCTCCAAAAACAAGAAGTTAATTGAGGACACATATCAAAGACTTTAGATTTAGTAACTCCATTCAAAAGAACACTCTCTTTCACATAGACACTTCCCAACACCTCACATATGATACATCATGAATATGTATGATGTGAGTTGATTTCTTTTTCATATGAATCACAAAAAATATCACATTATTCTTTCAAAGGTTACTTATAAGCCCAAAGAAAAGTAAAATTTATATATAATCCCACATTCGTGACATGATTCTATGTGCATGATGTAAAACCGATGGTTTCTGCTGCTCAACATCAACCTGCTATTAGGTATAACAATAAAAAACCAACTCAGAAATGCTTTGTCTCATACATGGACACCATAACTAATTACACCTATCACAGAATTGTTTTTGGTTCTTAGGTGCACAACCTAATGAGAACAGTTGAAATCCCCCAAAAAAATTTCCTTTCCACTAGTTCCACAATGATGTAACTACAGTAACAACGAATACCCTCTCTGGAGAAGTAACACTAGGAAATTATTTACCCATAATAAATAGAGTCTATAATTCTAAGGAATTAATCATCATTTTTATATTCCTAATTAATAAATTTGAGTCATGAATATTTCAAAAGATTAGTAGACATAGAAAGAATGAACCTGCTCCCCATAATATTTATACTCAACTAGGCAATGACATCATTCATATTCCACTCTTTCAATGATAACTTCACTTCATGGTTTTGAATATTAGTACTCAAAGTCCCTTCAATGAAATGATTAAATTTTATAAAAACACATCCCAAATCTTAATCCTAATGTACCAAATAAAACCACATATCCCTACCCATCCTTTTTAATATTAAACAGCAACACAGTAGTTAGAAGATGTTCCAGATCCACAGAACCACTCTAACACTTATTATTCATGGAAAAAATCACTCCCTTAAGAATTACTACATTCAATGGAGATGATAGCTTCGAAAATACCCTCCGGAATTAGTGATAATATCCATATAATCCCAAGAAAATCTAAATGCAATTGACACATTGTGGATGTTCCCAAGTCATAATATCATTCACCAAATTAGAGTCAATAGAAATACTACATTCTAACAACATGTGTCTCAATAATTTCACTTCCCACATCTATAAATCAAATTTTGAAATCATGGAATAATGTATTTGATTTATTAAAAACCTCAAAACTATTCATATATGATGCTCATGATGCTCCTCGATCTTAGTAAAAATGATGATTTCATCTAAAAAGACTACCATGAATATATCAAGATACTAATGGAAAACCATTTATATTACAACCATGGAATATGGTGGAGAATTGGTTAGACCAAAGGGAATAAAAATGTACTCATAATAAACTTACCTCTTCCAAATAAAGGTTTTATGAATTTCATATTATTGTATCCTACTCTGATGGTAACCAAGAAAATATAAATCATCAAGAACCAATTCTCCCCTATCAACAGATCAAACAAATAATCAATCTATGAATGTTAATAAATGATCTTTACCATCACATGATTGAAATTATGGTAATCAACAAATATGTGTAGTGAACCATATGATTTCATAGAAAAGTGAACTGGTGAATTCCAAGGCAACACACTCAGGAATATAACTACTTTCTCTTGATAATAATCCAACAAGGAATTCACCTCTCTCATTTTAGCTGGTTCCATATAGTAATAAAAAATATAAATAGTTTTTGTCAGATGCATTATGTTAATGGAAAATTTGACCTCCCATACTAGTGGAATACCAAAAATGTCTGAATGAAAACCATTGTGAAACTCAATTATATCTAGATATAGATTTCCTATCACTTATTTATGCTCTAGATAAAAAGAAAAAAAGATTTCGCATTCCCTAAATCTGGATAAGATGGTCTATATCTTCTCGGCTATGGGTCCAATTCTCCTTAAAAGAAACAGCACACAAAACAATGTGTATTAATAAAGACCCATTTAAAATAACAATAAAATCAAGATGTACTAGAAATGATCTAATAAAAAATGAAATTGAGGACAATATATTTTAGGTTTATAAAAAATTCTAGGAAGGGTAAATATCTGACAGAGAGAACACACAATTATGACTATAGATACCCAACTCTCTCATCATACAATGGGGTGTCGTAATATCAATTAAAGTAGAAAAAATCTCTATATGAATGATTTACATACTGAAAACATGGTTTTAAATAAATTAATGAGATGAAACTATATAAAATAAATCAGTCACTATGGATGAAGCAATAGTGATGGTCCCTCTCACGGTAATTGGACATGTATCAGGTTTCTCTGGAGACTCTACCACTACATAAAGATTCTTCATTCTAGACTACTATGGGAGGAACCCTATTGTATGTGATCCATTTGATATCCCCATATTTTTAGATAGAGTTTATGATATTATTCCACTACACGAAGTAGAATAAATATTGAAGAATCATTGAATGTTCCTTAGATTCTAGTAGGAGCCATTGTTCTTAGGAAACTTAGTAGAAACCCTATTCAAATTTCTATCCATGAAAGACTAGTAGAATACAAAATGACATCATCCATAAACATTATGAGGGTTAGAAAAACTCTTCCATGGATAACAACTATTATAAATATCAATATTCTTCTTTCCAATGAATGAACTCATGCTACAACATAGAGAGAAAAAAGCTACAGATAACCCTAATCTATAGGCTAGCTCTATCTCGACCATCAATTCTCTGTCTTGAACATATGAATAATAAGGAATATTCTACAAGAAAACATGATATATGATATTTTTTCAATGTCCCAATTGAATCATTTTAGACATTATCCTATCATTCAATACTATATTAGGTGCAATCTGCATGAGCTTAGCTAAATGGTTTGCATACTCGTTCACGGTTCTATCAGCCTAATAAATTTTGAAGAACTCAGTGGACATGGAGAACAACTTCAATTCTAGATAGAACAAGTCTATGAAATGAATCATTAAGTCATTTGAATCTTGTCCCTCTTTCTTCCACATCGTCACCATTGTGTCCGACCATCTTTATCTCAGCCCATCCATCATGAATGTGGTACACTTCATATTTATTTCATCAGGTGTGCCCCAAAACCATAATAAAAGACTCCAATATATTCATCCACTTCTTAGCCTCTTGAAGATAATGTGATACATTGGATAGTTCATACCAATATCAATGAACTAATCATAAGAATCCCCCGCTAAGGTTTCATAGCTAGAGCCTTAATGGGAACTGGAGGAGGTACCTTCCCCGTAACATTGTTATTGTGAACTATCATCTCTATCATATTCAGATCATAAAATGATTCAAACACTGAGTTTTAACAGTATCATTCCTCTAGATCTGATTCACATGTCTTCATGGAGTTATTATTCTACCCAACATCAGTTGACAATAATGAAGAAATCTGATTAATTTTCAAACATATCAATAAGTGAAATTATTCCAAGAAGTTCGAAAGATGTGATTATTATTTCAATAAATTCATATCATAATAGGTTAATGACTAGTACTAATTAAAAATACAACAATCCATATATATCCCTTGCGACTTAATGATCATTTTGGTGAGATCTAGCTAATCAATCAAACACAACTACCTCTTATTTTCCCGACAATATTTCACAATGAATATTGACATCAATACAAGATGTAAAACCTCCATTGATTCCTCTTTGTCGAAAAATATCCCAGGTACCTTAGTAACCTAATATCTAGGATAGTTCGAACAAATCTTGAACAGAATTCCAAATCCCCATGGATCAGTTACTAGCACCTAGCATCCTAAAAACTGAATGTTGGAACAATTTTTCCACAAAATATTTAACATGTAAAAGATACAAGACAATACCCATATCAAAAGTAACTCCACATGGATTAATTTACTATATTTCAAATTGGCATTAAATCCCAATGTTCTAAATCCAGTATACAAAAATAGGGAAAAAACCAATGTCTAAATGGGCACGACTCACAAAATCCATGGTGGAGCATATTGATCCACTTCAAATAGATCATTTTCTCTTTCTCAACCATGTATGGAGATAATATAAAAACTCCTGGTGGAACATGTTTGTTGTGAGCCAAATCTATATTGAATTTCACCAAAGACTATATAACAATATTAAAATATCAAATTAAACTATAAAGTGCCTTTATTTTTTGTCAAACAAATAGGTTTGGATGCTACAAAATCATATTTAAACATATCATGTTTTCATATTTAAATTATTGAAATCCATATAGAAAATAATTCTTTAAATTTATATGGATATAAATATACATCAATATATATAATTTACATTTAAAAAAAGATGTATTTGAACAATAGCACATTACTAAAAATGACTTAAATAAAAACCAATTAATAAAACAGTTTATATATATTTATTGGGAAAGTTAAAATAGTTTAACAAAGTGGCATATATATATTATCGATAAAAAAATAGATAAACATGATCATGTTACATGTAGGTATGATGGTTCTAGGCTATAGGGACCCAACATATTGAGTATGTCGATGTATGTACATATGTCCCTTTAATCAATTCTGAGGTGACTCGTCACCATCACCTGAGGAATGAGATGTGATAATATAATGTTTTCAATTGTTCTAGAATATTAATGTGTCATTCAAAATAAATCAATAAATACTATTATATTTCATATTCTATACTAAGAATTAAAAATTGAAACATCATTTTAAGACTGCATAAAATAAAATTAAATCCCATACAAAGTTTCAAAATTTAAATTTCCCCTTTAAAACCTATAAGGGTGGTATGTAATAAAATATATAACCTTTTAAAAAATCTAAATCCACTATGACTCCATCAAATCCATTTATTCATAAACAAACATTAGAAACCAATTCATACAACATCACAATCTATTTCACAATTATATTGAACAATTAAATTTTCATTAAATTCCATCAATTCCATCACAAACCCAAAATTAAATTGAATTTGTTTTTTTTCAAAATATTAACTAAAAAAATTCAATAATTAAATTCAACAATTTAATTGACACAATTTCAATCAAACAAAAAATTTAAATTCATCATTTTAAGTCTCACCAATTTCCAATTCCATGCCAAAAACTCATTTATAACAAAAAGTGTAATTCATTGGAATTGAGTTTTTACAAAATCCAATTGAAGTAAATATAATCAAAATAAAAAAAAATTCATATTAATTCAATAAATTTAAATTTAATCAGATAAATTGTGTTTAATATTTATTATGCATCGTAATATAAGGACCTACATAGGATCCACAATATCACAAAGTGTCAAACCCCAATCGGGATTTGCTGAGGAAGAACAAAAAATGGGATTCAAGTAAATGAGGATAAAAAACCAAGGTTTATAACACCAAAACAGTGGTTGTTAGATCCCAAAAAAACAAGGATCTATGTAACCCTAAGGAGAAAAAGGGATAACATTGGAGATCATGAATATGACAAGGAAACAAAAATAAAGAGTATCGACTAATGTTATCCAAGATTTGGATTAGCTTTAGGAGGGGTCTGCGGGACAATAATCATCATTGAGAGATATAAGGTAGGAAGAAATATAATTTTGTTTACAGATGTTTATCATAGACCTATATTAGGGGTTTGGGAATTTTTATAAAAAACATGATCTCTTAAAACCATGTAGGCATGTTTTCCAATGCAAAGTCCCATTATTATACAAAATTGTGTGGCATAGTTGTGCACCCATTTTTAAATAAAGTACACTATTTCTACTATGATTTAACATGGATTGACTAAACATTAAAAAAATTGAAAAATAACTCTTCGATGGGTTTCACTGTTAGGTAAAACCATCTGCTAATAGTGCAGAATCCTACGCAATTTCGAACGTCTTAATATTTTTAGCTGAAGCAGCCACAAACAAAACCCCAAAATATATCACAAATATAGGGTTTAGGAATAATTATAAATGAAAAAATTATGTTTAATACTCTATGTAATTATTTAAATTTCTATATTAACTAAATTTTGATCCATTTTAATTACAATGAATATATTATTATAGCTCAAGATTTTGTGATGGCTCTTATCTCGAAATTATTAGTTTCATTGAAGAAAATTTTAATGTTTTATATAACTCCCATGAGGTTTATTTAAATTTTATGGGCTTTAATATTTTTTGACTCAATAATGATTAAGAATATATATAAGGTGGGTGATTTTTTGTGTTATAAAAAATAATCTATATTGGGTTTGGATTGGTTTTGATTCTCCTATTAATTTAATGTAAATAAATAGATGGTTGGAATAACCTATAGATCAATGTTTCATAATGGTATAAAATTTTTATTAATATTTTGAATATGTGGTACTATATTATTTATATACATTCAGTAATTATGGATTCAATGTATGTACATTATTCAAGGAATAGATATTTGCATATTAATTTTTTTGGAAAAAATACTTTAACTTTTGAAGTTGGGGATTATCTTGAGTAGTTAAAAGTGTAATACTAAATCCAAAAAGTCATTTTTCAATTATTTTATATCCACTATGGGGATTTATTTCATAGATAGTGTCACCTGCATGATAGGGGTAAACAATGACAATGGGATGATGCACGAAGGTAGTGATAGAGGCGGGATGATGCATGCCAGATGTTTCATTGGTCACCCGACCCATGCTTATAGACCCCATATCCTTGGCCATAACATATATTTAATTGGATTCCATATACCTATTAATAAAGGGTAAATTTCATTCTTCATAAAAAAGGATTTAAAAACCACATAAAATCAAATTCTTAATTTACTGTTTATAAATTCAAAAGTCAGTCTTTTTATATCTCATGATCAATGAGTGATAATGTAAATATTTATGTTAAATTAAAATACATCACAACATAGAAATAATATGTTTTTATTTATAGAATATATTGAAACATTGTTTTTAAAAATTAAAAAAATAAATTATATAATTCATTAATCATTTTAAAAATTAATATCATTACATTAATATATATTATTGTACATATTAAATACACTTTTTTGGAATGGTGTATTTTTAACCAAACATTTACCCAATTGGTCCCCATTATGATTTCATAAAACATATGGTTGATGAATTTTTTTACTATTGATTATAATTAGATAAATTTAATAAAAAAATAAACAAAGTTTACTTTTTATGTGTTTATGTAAAATAAGTTGTAAATTATATGAATATCTAAATTAATATATTGTAAATGTTTTATATAAAATTAATCTAAAAAATTCATTTTTTAGTAAATTTTCTAAATTTATTAATAGATTGATTATATGATATGAATGATAATTTCAATTATTTAATATTTATATTAATATATTTTATTATTTTTCAATTGGTATTATTATTGATTTTATCATTTTTAATGATCAGTTTCTACTTGAATGAATATGTACCATTTAATGGAACTTATATTAATTATACTCCAAATAAATAGATTATCTTTACTCAAAATTTATTTCACATATATTTCTATCATAAATCACTAAACAACATTTAATATCATAAAACATATTTTTATATCTATTGATGATATTTTCATTTTCCTATTAGAAAATGTTAATAATTTATTTTTTATTGAATTTATTTACCCTTAATATGTAATTATATATGATGATGAAATAAAAAATGTGACTAATTATTAATTATTGTTCAACTTTTATTCATTATAGAATTTATAAAATTTATAAAAATGTATTTATAGAAAAAATAATTCAATTAAACATTTCACATTAAAAATATGATGGTAAAATTATATATATATGGTAAAATTTATCCACGTCTAGAGGTAATATATATATATAGAAAATTGTAGATTCTATTTTATATTGTAGTGAACAAGGAATATCTTTTATATAATTTCATGAACCTACCCAAGTACCCTGGTAACCCGATAACTAATCTAGTATTGACATACCCCGAAGAGAATTTACGATCCCCACCTGTAAACGACTAGCACCTAACATCAAAAAACTGTTATTGTGATTAATTTTCTCACTAAAAATTTTAAAAGTAAAATAAAAAAGACCAAATGAAAATAAAATAAAACACCAGTGGGAGTAATGTACCAGAAGAAAAAGAGGCATTAAATCCAAAAGTTCTAGAACCAATGTATCAAAAAAATAGGGAAAACCCACACCCCTGAGGACACAACTAGAAAGAGATGATCTAAAAACACTTCCAATACAATTGGTGTGTGACATAAATCCTAGTAGGATTTATCAAAAAACATTAAAATAATATACCAACATATAATTAACCAATAATTTTATTTCAATATTTTAAAAAAATAGGTTTTTCATTTAGAAAAGAATATTTAAAAGAATCATGAATTTTCATTTAAAAGATGGAAATGCATATTAGAATTTATACTTCAAATTTCAAATGATGGAAACATATTTCATGTGTTGGAATTGATATTTAATTAAATCTTGTTTTACACAATAAGAATTTTTTTAAAAATGAAATAATAAAATAGTATTATATATAAAAATTAATATAAATTTAAAATGTATGTTGAATTAGTATACAGTAGTGAAATATAAATATAATTATAAAAATTAGGAGAGAAACATGGGAATGTGCCACATATTTATGATAGTTCAAGGCAAATGGGACCCAATACTATGACTATTGATATTTACATACATAAATACCTTAAACCTATGACTAGAGGACTCATCACTATCAACTAAGGAAAATGATGTTATGGTATGATGCTTTAGAAAATTATAGAATCATAATGTGTCACCTAAGATATCTCACTATCCATGTTAGGGTTTCATTTTATCTAATACAAAAAAAGGTGGGAGTATTATTTTAAGACTACTTAAAATACTATTAATTATCTTCTATATTTTAATATGCGGATTGTTCCTTTAAAAACCATAGTGGTGTTTTAATAAAAAAACATTCCCTTTAAAAAATATGAAACTACTAGGTTTCTATAAAACAATTATAAGACATTTTTTTAAAAAAATATATGTCTATAAACCAATTCATGTAAACAAATAGTCCATTTCACAATTAAATAAAACATTTTAATTTTCAAAAAATTCCATAAATTTCACAACGGACACCCAATTCAACGGTATTGTGCTTTTTCACAATTTTCATTCAAAACCATTTACAAAATTAAATTCAAAAAATAAATATATTTAATTTCCCTCAAAAAAATTTAAATTAAATATTTTAAATATCCCCAATTTCTAATTCCATGTCAAAACTCATTTTTCTCAAAAATGCCAATTCACATGAATAGATTTTTTCAAAGAACCAATTGTAATCAATATAATTAAAATCCAAAATAAATCATTTAAATTCAAATAACAGAAATTTAAACAAGGTAATTACATTTTTTTTAAATTAGGAATCATAAGAGAACCACCTACTTTAGTGCTCCTAGGTCTCGAAGCAACAAAACCGAATTGGGATTTGTCAATGAAGAATAAAAACAATAGGATCTTCAGAAATGAGGATAGAAATAATGGATTATAAACCCAAATATTTGTAATCAGATCCACAATTAAACATAAGGATCCATAGACACAAAGGAGAAAGAGAGGGACTGTGGGAAATCAAGAATGGGAGAAGGAAACTATCTGGAAGAGGATCAAATGACGTTATCCATCTTTCAGATCGCTTTCAGGAGAGGTATGATGGGACAAGAATCTTCTTTGGTAAATCTATTATATAGATTAAATTATTTTAGTTGAATTTGATATATTAGGGAGCTATAGTAGGGGTTCAATAATTTTTTTTAAAAAAACAGGAACTCTAAAAATCTTGTATGCACTAATTCTTAGGTAAAACATAACATTAATTCTAAACCGTGTGACCCATATATTCATGTATTTTAAATTATCTACTAATTTTTTTCAAACATATTTAATTTCATGAATAACTGTGTGCCAACAATGATAAATCCCACTAACATGGGTAGCACAATTTTCTCAAATTGGGAGCAAGATTTCCAAAAACCATGTACCAAATATGCAATATTAGAGAATTTAAAAAATTATTAAAATTTAAACCAGAAGAAAACATAAAATAAACATACAAAATTCTAAAAAAACTAGGCTTGATTAATACCTAAAAATGGGAATGGTATGTCACAACTATCCCCCATAGAAACATTCTGGAAAACGAAATCCTACGAAGAATAATCCTAGAAAAAAAGATGGTGCCACGGGTCTCTCATCAGTGCCTCTCACTCCCTCGTCTCATGAATATCAAAACCATGAAGCCAAATAAAACATCCTAATGTTATCATCCTCCCAAAAAAATACGTTTCTATCAAAATCAACAATTTTGAACGGTACTTTCATCATAGAAATTTCTAGTTCAATATAAATATCACGAAAATACAAAACACGAGATGAATTAGGTTAATAAATAAATATATAATATGTAACATATCAAGTAATTAAATAATAATATAGATTCATATCTATGTTTATTTATGAATTATATAGTGTTTTAGAGGCTTAAAATGAGAATGAATCCAATCTTAAGCATAGAATACTCTAATATTTTTAAAAGATTGTTTTACCACCTTTGGATGGAAAACAATTATAAATCAATCATATGAAAATATTGTAAGCTCTATTTTTCAAAATAAACATATTATTTAGAATTGGGACATTGAAATTTAATTTGGATAAATTTTTTGTATTTTTATGACAATGTTCATTTTTTAATGAATATTGAAAAATAATGCAATTTACTTCAAAACTTCTTTTTCATATAATTTAATTATATGGTTATATTATATATTTAATAGGTTTTAAAGTGTAATTAAAATAAATTTTTACCATTTAATCCAAGAGAGGTCAATATAATTAATTTCACTTTGAAATTGGACATAAACAATTGTCAATCTTTTGATAGATATTGTTTCTTAAAAACACGCTATTTGTTTTGACAACGGGAATTATTTTTAAATAAATTACTGAAATTTATGTGTTTTGAATTCGGAAAAATGGATTCCATATGTTGAATCATAACGTCCAAACTATGTAATTAATATATATTTTTGGCATTATGAATAGAAACGACGGTAATTATCTTTAATTATCGTGATTCATTAGTAATCGGGTAGATGAGGGTAATAAAATAATATCATAATTATATAAAATGACCCCAACATGTGTCCATATCCTTTTTTTTATTCATGGCCGACCATGGGAAGATTTGTACCGAACTTGAGGGCCGATGGAGTCACATGGGTGTAATAGTGACATTTATGACATTATTTTTTAAAAAGAATAGAAATATAACAAAGGATTGTATATCCTAAGTAAAAAAAAATTAATTTACTTTACATAAATTATATCTTAGAGTATAAATAGTTTTTTGAATTCAAAAAATATTTCTTACATCATGATATTCTTTTATAATTTTTAGACATTAAATAAATAAATTTATTTGTGACACCATGATGATGCAATGATTACCTAATTAATGAACGATTTAAATAAATTGAAAAGATAAGGTAAAATATGAGACTTGAACTTCAAAAAAACCTATTTATGGGTTTATTTAAAACCCATATCACCTTATCCTTGAAATATTTCATTTTGGGATCATTAAAATCCGAAATCAGTTTATAATAATGTAACATTTCAAGACTTCCCAAAAGTGACCCTGATCCCTCTAATAAATGGCCCCCACAACTTCCCTCTTAAACACACCTCTCAAGCACTTGGATCATCAAACCTCTACTCATATTATCTCTCCACATCCCTCAATTACTCCTAGATGCCTCACTTTTGGCAGAATTATTCCCAAATAATCATTTGGATTAAATCAAAAAGAGTTACCCGATTTAGAGGTAATGTCTTCTCTCGAGTTTCATCCTTTTATTTTCCTTCTTCACTCACCACTATCATCGTATATTTTGATCCCATAATATCACTAGTATCCTCAATAAACTAGTATTTTTTTTATGATATGGATTACACTTACACCCACACACACCCCCGTCAATTGGTTAGAGAACAAACTGTTTCTCTGGGTGGTGAATTACTGCCCCAAGAAACGATGATTATTCAATATTCTTTTAACACATATCATGGTGGACATTAAGATATCAATGTATTTATAAATGATATATATTATGTTTATTTTTTCTTTATTCTTATGTATTTTTTTATATATATAGAAAACCTTTATGGTTTCCATTATGTGTAAACACGATAATTTCATTTGAGGAAGTGTGGACTACCGCCCCCTCAAAGTGATATAACTCGTTCATTCCATATGTTGTACCTATAATGGATTAGTTTAATGATATTATATATAGTAAAATACTTGAATTATAATACTATAATACATCATTATGTTTTAATTCCATTAAATATGAAATAGAAATGGATGTAGTGTTCATGCGTACGTATGGATTATTGTCTCCATGAACAGTGCATTTCATTTCTTACCTCTAAATATTGTGTAATATTATAAATACATGTATATGCTAGATATATATGATATATATGATAACCAAAGCATTAATATCATTCTGGATATAATAAAACTTTTACCACAAGAAAAACATGTAATTTTAAGATGTCCATTTTTGACTTAAGTACCAAATATCGACAAAACAAACATTATTAACTTAAATGATTACATAATGTTTATAACATAGAAATAAGTGATATAAAAGGAATAATAAACATGAAAATTGTTCTTAATAAAGTAGAAATTAACTTTAGTTTATTATTCATGAGATTAAATACCGATCGATTCAAGTTAGACACTGGGTAAGGGACTTCGTCTCAATCTCCTTTCATTGAGGCATATTTTGTTTTAATATAAGATATTCTTTTATACGCTATATAAACACCTTTGAATTTTCATTTCATTTAATGTGAATATTTATCTACGAATGATTTTACTAAATGAAAAAATGATTGTTTCTTTTAACGTACGGGGTGACAATGACCTTTCCACCACCGCGAGTATTATTTGATCTTTGGCTTCCTCAATAATCCATAATGTTTTAAAAAAATAAATACCATATACTTTGTTATGTGTTTTGGTATTGAAAATGGTTTTGATAATGGAATTTTTATGTAAATATATTTAACTGATATATTTTTATTGAAATGTAGAAATGTTTTCTTTTCTTTTATATTTTTTTTATGTCTTATGATTTTATAATGGTACTTGGAAATATGACGGATGGTTACGTGATAAAACAAATAACGGGTGGTGTCATGAATACCAAGCCATGTGGTTACATTATAACATCCAATGCATTGAGAATGGAAGTCTTCCGTATGGCTATTCCATTTAGTGACATGTGTGGAAGTATACCGTATGGTTATTCCACTTAATTTTGTTTATGTCCCAAGTTACCTTTATATGTTATGTGTTCTTTATATGGGTTTTATGGGGATATTTAGGTTACAAAGGGGTATTCCATGAAATTTTATTCAGTGAAGAGTGTTTAAAACATCATATAGGTGAAATGTATTACATAGGATTAGGTATTCATGGGTTACTAGTTGTTTTGAAAAACTAACAGTTTCCTCCTTTTTGTATTCCTTACTGATATTTTTATGCTCATACCATGTTTTTGAAATGTTTTTCACTGGTATAAATTGTAATAGGGTCAAGGAAGAGATAATGTAAAGTTATTCTCTCTAAAATATTGAACTGGACATGATGCTTTTTTTCAAGAGTTTTTATTTTATGAAAAAAATGGAAACTGAGTAGAAGTGTCTACTTTGTAACTTTTGAGATGTAATAGTTATGGCCTAATTCTCTAAAAATGTAAACCCGAAAATATCCTTAATATGAATTATTCATTTAATTCAAGATTAAGTATTGTTTTAAGGCTGGGTCCTTATAGTCGGTATCACAGGATTGTTTAGATACCATTAGGAGTATGAATTATATTAAATGATTATCCAAAAATATTTTTTTACAGATTATGGTAAAATTGAAATGATATAGTATTTGAATATTAGTTTGTTTCTTCATCTAAGAAAAGTTTGTCCACAATGATTTTCCACATAGGAAACAGGGAAGAAGATCTAGGAAGTCATACAAAAAGAAATTACCTTCCAAATTAGCATCCTGAGATGGTCGGAATTGTAACTAAACAGTTTGTTGCAGTAATGGCATAGTTGACTCAAGCGATAAATGGTGGTGGTATCCATGCATGAGATCAGCAAGATCAACCGCAGAGCAACATGTCAATGGTAGAACATTTCATAAGGAATCAACCCCTATCATTCAGAGGATCATCTGACCATGTGCTAACTGAAGGGTGGATTAAAGAACTGGAGAAGATTTTCAATGCCAAGGGGTGTTCAAAAAATCAAAAGGTTAGTCTTACTATTTACTGTTTGGAGGGTGAAGCAGATCCGTGGTGGTCCATGGTTAAAAATATCAGGGGTGCTGATGAAATTGATGCTCTTGACTGGGATGAATTCAAATGTATGTTCCTTGAGAAATATTTTCCTAAGGTTGTTCGACATAGGATGGAAAAAAAATTCTTGGAATTGAGGCAAGAGGACAACTCAGTGGCTGCTTATGAAGGGAAGTTCACTCGATTGCCAAGGTATGCTCAAAATTTCATATGAGAATTTGATAGTAAAATCAACCATTTTTACTCAGTGTTAAATCCAAAGTATCGATGGCCTTTACCTTCTCGTGACTTCAAATGTGATTAAAACTTGTTCGAAGTGCGGAGAATGTGGAAATAGAGTTTTCTGATGATCAGGTGTTCTTTGACAAACAACAGAATAAGAGGTCCAGTTGGCAGGAAAAGGGAATGAATTCATCATAGAAGCTCGGAGGTAAGAAAACCAAATTTCCATCCCATGAGAAGTGTGTTAAAATGCATCCTAGAGAATTTATATCCATGTATGTGAAGTGATTTCGGTGTGGTATGTCTGGTCATATTTCTCATAACTGGAAGGAAGATGGTCATGCAGGCAATGAAAAGCCAGCGGTATGATGTTTTATGTGTAACGAAATGGGTTTTTTATGGAAATTAGTGTCTAAAGAAGAACTCAATTGAGGGAAAGAAACCACACTACAAGAAGAAATTGGTGTTGAAATCCATTACAACTACTTCAGAAGATGTTGGGCCATCCAATGAAGTAGTATCAGGTACATTGTTTGTTTGTTAAGATTATGACAATGTGTTGTTTGATTCAGGTTCTATACATTCTTTCATTTATCAGATGTTTTCTAGTAAATTGATAATTTCATCTCAAGATATGAATCTTGAACTAATGGAAAAAACACCAGTTGGAAATGTTGAGACAAAAAGAAATTAGAAGTACCTTCCCATCCTTGTGTGTGGAAAGAATCTACCATCAAACCTTATTGTTTTTCCTCTAGTAGAGTTTGATGTTATTTTTGGCAAGGATTGGCTATCTATTTATCATGATAAGATTGAATAAAGATCTAAAGAGGATTCTTTTCCAAAAGATTATTAGTTTTTGTACAAGAATGAACCTTACTTTTGATAACGTATGAGGAAGCTGGGAAACTAATAAACGATGGAAATGAATGTTACCTTGCACATATTGTTGGAAACAGAGAAACTGTTCAGATTAATGATGTTCCAGTGGTAAAGGAGTATATTTATGTTTTTCCTGATGAGTTTCATGGTATTATACATGATCAGAAAGTTGAATTTACTGTTTACTTAGTTCTTAATTCTAATCCAATTTCAAAACCCCTTATCAAATGGCTCAAGTTGATTTTCACGGGTTAAAGAAGATATTGCAGGAGTTATTAGATAAAGGTTTCATTTGACCTAGCACATCCCCATGGGTTTCCCCTATCTTGTTTGTTAAAATTAACGATGGTTCAATGACACTTTTCATTGATTATAGATCCTAGAATAACATCACTTTTAAGAACAAATATCATTTTCTTTATATTGATGATTTGTTTGATCAGCTCCAGGGAGCTCAGCATTTTTTGAATATTTACATGAGGTCGGGGTACCATCAGCCTAAAGTAAAAGAAGAAGACGGTCTGAAGACAAAGTTTCGTACTAGATATTTCCATTATGAATTTTTAGTTATGTCTTTTGGGTTAACCAATGCACCTACTGTATTCATGGATCTAATGAATGGAATTTTCCATGACTTATTTTATTTTTCTATGGTTGTGTTCATTTATGATATTTTGGATAATTCCAAAAGAAAAGAGGTACATGAAACTCATTTAAGGGTTGTCATGAAAACCTTAAAAGAAAATAAACTGTATGGAAAATTCAGGAAGTGTGGGTTATGATTACACCAATTTTATTTCCATTGTCACATTGTTTCTAAATATAGAATAAATGTTGATCTTGCAAAAATAAAGGATGATGAAGAATGGCCAAGACCCACAAATATTACCAAGATTCGTAGTTTCCTTAGGTTGTCAGGCTATTACCGAAGGTTTGTTAAAAATATTGCATGGTTGTCCAACACATTGACTATGCTAACTCGCACTACGGGAAAAATGGTTAATAGCAACGGGAATAAATCTCATCCCAAATACCTTTCGCAAAGGAGTATTTGCGACGGGCAACTATTCCCGTCGCAAATAATCTGTTATTTCCAACGGGTAAAAAAACCCATTGCAAATAGTTTGGCGCGAAATATGTGCCAAACCGCGTGAAGTTTATTTGCGACCGGGATAGAACCCCGTCGCAAATAACCGGTGGCGGTTAAAGACTATTGGCGACGGGACTGCAGTCTCGTCGCCAATACGCCGACGACAGGAATTATTTGCAACGGGACCCGTCGCAAATAACTGTTTTAATGTCGCCCATAATTAAATGCAGTCAGGGTTATTTGCGATGGGGTTCAATCCCCATCGCAACAAACCGGCGGCGGTTAAAGACTATTTGCGACGGGCCTGCAGGCCTGTCGCAAATAACCGTTTTAATGCCGCCAATAATTAAATGCGGACAGGGTTATTTGCGACGGGCCCCATCACAAAAAGCGTTATTTTCGACGGCAAACCCGTCACAAAAACGCCTGTCGCAATTACACCTACCTATAAATACTGCCAACCATTACAATTTCCTCACTTCACTCTCAACTATCAACCGCTCCCATTTTTTCACTCTGAATTTTTTACGACTTTCAGTTGTAAATTTTTTTTCCGACATCGAGGATTCTGTTGGTGGTGTTCTACAATTACAACGGCTCCACATTGACTTCATGTTTAATGTTTTTATCTGAATTTAAATTTCATATTTATTTTATTTATTAGATTTATTTAGTTTAAATTTTTAGAATTTTTTTTTGATTTCTAATTAGAAATAATTATGAATAATTATTAATAATTAATAGTAATTAGAGACAATTAAACACTAATTAATTTAAAATAGTTAGCTGTAATTACAATTAATTAGCAGTAATTATGAAAAATTAAAATTAATTTGAATTAATTAATAATTATTAGAAATAATTAATAGTAATTAGTAATAATTTATAATAATTACCAATAATTAGTAATAATTTATGTCAACCTTGCTTTTTATTACAACTTAAGCATGCTTTATTACATAAAAAATCACTTGATACAACAAAGAAGATCGATAGGTTTAGTGTCTTTGGGGCTTAGGATCATTACATAAAAACTTTAAACTTGAAATATAACATCTTTATTGAAAACTTCCTTTACATGACCACTACATTCCTTCATACATAGCATTGCATGAGATAATTCGAGGACATGCATAAGAAAAGGGTGAGATATAAAGCCTAGTAAGGGAGTACACAATGAATAACATGAGGAGTACAATACATGTTAGGCAATAGGAACATCAATAGAGCATTAGATTTACATGAACATAAAGGCATGATAAATCATGATAACCATAACATGGAAATGTGGCAACAACACTTAACATTGAATTAGCATGAGCCAAGGCTCATTGCACATGGATCCTGAGTAAACACTCATTTCACTTGAAGCACGAGTAAACCCTCGTTGCACTTTAATTAGCATGAGTCATCACTCATTGCACATGACATATCATGATACTATACTTTACCCAATGCATTGGAGCGCTATAAGGGCGCACCCTTCTTAAACATTTCATTTCATGCATAAGTGTGCCAAAGGGATCATAAAACATGGATTCATAAAACATAATAATTTATTCCACGATAAAGGAATGTGGAATTAATACATGAAACTTTATAATCAATAAGTAAATGTGCATAAAGGTGAATACCGTTGATGGAGAAATGGGCATGGTATTCACTACACAACGATATTGGCTTAGAAAATCGGTGTGATTTCGGCAGCGTAACGGCGTGACATAAGAATTAATAAAAAAGTTTGATGAGAGAGAAAGGGGTTACTCATCATATTTACATGTAATGGACAGTAAGGAGGTCATATAGATACATGTCCCAACAATTTAATAGGAATTTAGTTTCATGATACAAAAGTATTTCTTGAATATAAAAGAGGAGAAAAAGGTTTCTTTCGGAATTTCGGCCTAGTAACGGGTGTACATGGGAGGATTTTAATGAGAGAGAAAGGGGTCTCCCATCATTCAAACAATAAGAGGGAAGTGTGGGAGAGGTGTGAAACCATACCCCAACATTCATAATTGAAATTAAAAGGGCAATACAACTTAAAGACAATTGACAAAAATGAGAATGGTAGAAAAAAACCTAACTTGGAAGTGTGCTTCCAAAGGCTAGAGAGAGGCTTGTGAGAGGCTTCGTGGGAGATTGGGGCACCTTGGGAGGATTTTAGAGAGAGTAGGGCAGAGGTTGGACGAACTCCAATTGATTTTAGTGAGGAGGAAGTGGAAGCTTGGGTGGGTTTATATAGGAAAGGTGAGAGAATTCTTTATTATTTAGGTTTGGGACCCCTTATATTTAAATAATCCAAAACACAAACCATCCCATGGTATTTTCCCATGTTTTCTGAAAAAGGAAAGAGGAAAACAATATTTTACAAGCCCAAGGTCCGAACTTTTTAGAAAATTAGGGTTGCTTATTTGGAGGTGAGTCACACTCCCATGGAAATTAATTTAAAAAGGAAAAGTGTTGAATAAGTCTTGAGGGCTCCATTAATGTTTTGAAAAGTATATCAAACAAACCCAAAACCTCATTATTTTAATGATAAAACACATATTGGCCGAACATAAGGATTATGGTATTTTATTACATCACCATTGGGTCATTATGATGTCATAAAACACATTATATATTTAAATGGTATTTAATTTTTCCCCAAAAATTTGACTGTCTCAGAAAATTTTGAAAAATTCACCTTTGGATAATTTCGACATCCTAATTCCAAAAATAATATTTATTTTATCTAAATAATTTTCTAAATATGTGAATTTTCACTTTTAAAATAAAAACCGACATTTATAAAAAATTCACGTGTTTTGACAGAAATGGCTTTCAAACATTAATAAAAATTTTAATTGAATTCATAAAATTATAAGATCATTTATATTTAATAAAAATTAATTTAATATTTATAATAATATTTTTTTTAAATGTTATTTAATTCAAAAATCCTTTAATTTAATAAAATATAATTCTTAATTAAATAATAACTAAAAACACCATTTGTACTTTAAAAACTAATTACAATTTATCAAAAATGACTAGAAATTATATTCCTTATTATATACAGAAATAATGTACATGAACATGGTGCTACTTATTTGTTACATAACCCCTTAAAATAGTCGCATAAGACCTAAGGGTAAGGTGTGCGATGGTGACAGACTCTTGCGGCGGCTCAGGTAACATCGCTCGAGTGGTAATCTCTATCAACTTCCACTTTTCCCGTAGACGGTCCCATTCAAGCTTGACATAATGAAGCTCAGCTTGGGATTGGTCAAGGGAGAAGCCCAAAGACACCACCTCTTTTCCAAGCTCCGATAAATGGGCTTCGTAAGGGGAAATTCTACTGGATGAGGCCATCACTTCCTTTGTCTGAGTAGAAATGGGTTCGTTAAAGCCTTATATTTATACTACTCAGATGATAACTGTTCAACGACTATAGAAGTAACGGTCACAAATCTTAATGTAAAACTAAAGAATTTGACATCTTATAAAAACATTTTCATAAAGAAACATTTAACTATATCAAGAGGGATTTTCGATTAATGAAACTTTGGGTCATTACAATATTCCCCCCTTAAGAAATTTCTCCCTCGAAATTTTCCTTTTCCCACACTAAAAATATGTGAGTAACTTAGCTTCATCATATCCTCCGACGGCCATGTTGCTTCTTCAAACATGTGGCTTCTCCACAACACCATGACGAGGGGCATTGTCTTATTTCGTAGAACTTTTTCTCTACGATCTAAGATCTTCACTGGTAGCTCCTCATAAAAAAGATCGTCTTCTAATTGTACCACCTCGGAAGAGAGTACATATGAAGGGTCTAGTATGTACTTCCTTAAGAGGGATACATGGAAGACATCATAAACCTTGGCCATAGTAGGAGGAAGTCATAGTCGATAGGCCACAGCCCCAACACGATCAAGAATCTCGAAGGGGCCGATGTACCTTGGACTTAACTTCCCTTTGTTTCCAAACCTCATGACCTTCTTCCACGGAGATATGCATAAAAACACCATGTCTCCGACTTTAAACTCAAGGTCGCGTCGACGATTATCTGCATAACTCTTCTGTCGACTTTGGGCTACCTTGATATGCTGCTTAATGGTTTTCACCTTCTCCACCATTTCGTCGACCATTTCTGGTCCAAGCTGCTTACGTTCACCGACCTCATCCCAACAAGATGGTGTTCTACACCTTTTCCCATACATGGCATCATATGGTGCCATTTGGATGCTCAAGTGGAAACTATTATTATAAGAGAACTCAACCAGAGGAATATTTTGATCCCATCCTCCTTTAAAGTCCATTGAGAACGCTCTCAACATATCCTAATGTGTTTGGATAGTCCGCTCGGATTGGCCATCAATTTTAGGATGATAGGTCGTACTGAAGTTCAGTTCAGTATTCAGAGCACGTTGAAGACTCTTCCAAAACTTAGAGGTAAATCTTGGATCTCGGTAAGAAACAATAGATAGTGGTACTCCATGCAACCGTACCACTTCCCTATTATATATCTGTGCCAGTTGATCAAAAGAGAAATCCTCTCGAATAGAAATGAAGTGTGCAGTCTTTGTAAGACGATCCACAACAACCCAGATTGCATTGTTGCCTTTGGATGTTCTTGGAAGTCCGGTGACGAAGTCCATGGTGATGTTCTCCCATTTCCATTCTGGTATGGGAAATGGTTGCATCATCCCCTTTGACTTCTGCCTCTCTGCCTTCACTTTCTGACACACCAGGCACTTTGATGTATATTCAGCGATCTCCTTCTTCCTATTATCCCACCAAAAGTTTTCTCGGAGATCTCGATACATCTTTGTGCTCCCTAGGTGAATAGAGAAATTTGAACAATGTGCATCATCCAAAAGTTCCTTCTTTAGCTCCGAACTTGATGGAACACATAGTCTTTTCCAAAACTGCACAATTCCTTCTTCATTAACATTAAACTCTGAGGATTTTCCCTTTTTGATAGCTTCATCTTTTTCTTGGATTCCCGCATCATCCTTTTGAAAATCCTTTATCCTTTCCAAAAGATATGGTTGATCAATCATTTGTGAAAGGATTGATGATGTTCCATTCTTTATGATTCCCATATGCATCTTCATCAAGTCTAAGAAGATTGGATCCTTCTCAATTCTCGTCATTGATAGAATAGTTGGATCCTTTCTACTTAGGGCATCCGCCCCCTTTTTCGCTTTCCCAGGGTGGTAATGTATAGAACAATCATAACCCTTGATGATCTCTATCCATCTTCTCTGGCGCATATTAAGCTCTTTCTGTGTGAATATATATTTAAGACTCTTGTGGTTAGTACATATCTCACATTTCTCTTCATAGAGATAATGCCGCCAGATTTTCAAGGCAAAGATCACCGCCGCCAACTCCAGATCATGCATTGGATAGTTTCGCTCATGGATTTTCAACTGCCTTGAGGCATAGGATATCACTTTATCATTCTGCATCAGCACACATCCTAAGCCCTTCTTCTAAGCATCACTGAATACCAAAAAAATCTCCCTACTTGTGGGTAAAGTGAGCACGAGTGTAGTGATAACCCTCCTTTTCAACTCCTTGAAGCATTCTTCGCATACATCACTCCAAGAAAACCTTACCCCCTTTCGAGTTAGCTTGGTAAGAGGGTTGGACAATCGTGAAAAATTTCTCACAAATCGTCGATAATATCCAGCTAACCCCAAGATGCTACGGATATCAGTTACCGATGTTGGCCTCAGCCATCCCTCAATTGCATCTGTTTTGGAGGGGTCCAAAGATATCCCATTGCTTGTGATGATATGAACCAAGAATGATACTTCCATCAACCAAAACTCACACTTGCTGTACTTTGCATAGAGCTTCTCCTTACACAAAGTCTCTAGTACAGTTATTAAATGCTCCTCATGGTCCTCCTTGGTTTTGGAGTATATTAGATTATCAGCTATAAAGACTACGACAAATTTGTCAAGGTAATCTCTAAAGACTCTATTCATCAAGTCCATGAATATTTCTAAAGCATTGGTGAGTCCAAAAGGCATTACTATGAATTAATAGTGCTCGTACCTTGTACGAAAATCAGTCTTGGGGATATCTTCCTTCTTCACCCTTACTTGATAATATCCCGACCGCAAGTCCACCTTGGAGAAGTATTGTGCTCCACGCAGCTGATCAAATAAGTCATCGATTCTTGGGATAGGATACTTGTTCTTTATCGTGATTTTTTTTAAGTTCACGATAATCGATGCAAAGCCGCATTGACCCATCCTTCTTCTTGATGAAGAGGACTGGTGCACCCCATGGTGATGCACTTGGGAGTATAAACCCTTTATCCAAATTCTCCTGTAGTTGTTTCTTCACCTCTTCAAGCTCAACAATAGCCATTCTATATGGAGTCTTGGATATTGGTAGCGCCCCAGGTATAAGATCAATTGAGAACTCAACATCTCTTCTTGGAGGAAGACCAGGAAGTTCCTCGGGAAATACTTCAGCGAATTCCCTCACAATAGGCATTTCTTCAAGGGTGGTTTCTTCCTTGGACTCAATCATCTGAGCCAGATATGTGTGCTCATAAGGCAGTAATATCTATTCTTGAGATGATGGAGCTAAAGGAGATTCATATTCCTCCTGACACATGTAAAGAATCGGGGGTCGATTCTCCATATGGAGTGTGATTTCCCTCTCCCGACAATTTATGTTGGCTCTATATAAGGAAAGTCAATCCATGGCAAGAATTGCATCAAAATTCCACCAAAGGGAGTACACAATGAATAACATGAGGAGTACAATACATGTTAGGCAATAGGAACATCAATAGAGCATTAGAGTAACATGAACATAAAGGCATGATAAAACATGATAACCATAACATGGAAATGTGGCAACAAAACTTAACATTGAATTTGCATGAGCCAAGGCTCATTGCACATGGAGAATGAGTAAACCCTCATTGCACTTGAAGCACAAGTAAACCCTCGTTGCACTTGAATTAGCATGAGTCAACACTCATTGCACATGACATATCATGATACTATACTTTAACCAATGCATTGGAGCGCTATAAGGGCGCATCCTTCTTAAACATTTCATTTCATGCATAAGTGTGCCACATGGATCATAAAACATGGATTCATAAAACATAATCATTTATTCCATGATAAAGGAATGTGGAATTCATACATGAAACTTTATAATCAATAAGTAAATGTGCATAAAGGTGAATACCCTTGATGGAGAAATGGGCATGATATTCACTACACAATGATATTGGCTTAGAAAATCGGTGTGATTTCGGTAGCGTAACGGCGTGACCTAAGAATTCATAAAAAAGGTTGATGAGAGAGAAAGGGGTTCCTCATCATATTTACATGTTATTTAGAGTAAGGAGGTCATATATATACATGTCCCAAAAATTGAATAGGAATTTAGATTAATGATACAAAAGTATTGCTTGAATATAAAAGAGGAGAAAAAGGTTTCTTTCGGAATTTCGGCATAGTAACGGGTGTACATGGGAGGCTTTTAATGATAGATAAAGGGTTTCATCATCATATATACATATAATGGACATTATGGAGGTCATATAGATACATTTCCCAACAATTGAATAGGAATTTAGATTCATGATACAAAATTATTGCTTGAATATAAAAGAGGAGAAAAAGGTTTCTTTCGGAATTTCGGCATAGTAACGGGTGTAGATGGGAGGCTTTTAATGAGAGAGAAAGGGGTCTCCCATCATTCAAAAAATAAGAGGGCAGTATGGGAGAGGTGAAAAACCATACCCCAACATTCATAATTGAAATTAAAAGGGCAATAAAACTTAAAGGCAATTGACAAAAATGAGAAAGGAAGAAAAAACCCTTACTTGGAAGTGTGCTTCCAAAGGCTAGAGAGAGGCTTGTGAGAGGCTTCTTGGGAGCTTGGGGCTCCTTGGGAGGATTCTAGAGAGAGTTGGGCAGAGGTTGGACGAACTCAAATGGATTTTAGTGAGGAGTAAGTGGAAGATTGGGTGGGTTTATATAGTAAAGGTGAGAGAATTCTTTATTATTTAGGTTTGGGACCCCTTATATTAATTAGTTTTTAAAGTACAAATGGTGTTTTTAGTTATTATTTAATTAAGAATTATATTTATTAAATTAAAGGATTTTTGAAAAAAATAATATTTTAATAAAATATTATTATTAATATTACATTGAATTTTATTAAATATAAATGATCTTATAATTTTATGAATGCAATTAAAATTTTTATTAAGGTTTGAAAGCAATTTCTGTCAAAACCCGTGAATTTTTCATAAATTTCAGTTTTTTATTTTAAAAGAAAAAATTAACATATTTAGAAAATTATTTAGATAAAATAAATATTATTTTTAGAATCTGGACGTCGAAATTATCCAACGTTGAATTTTTCATAATTTTCTGAGACAGTCAAATTTTTGGGTAAAAATTAAATACCATTTAAATATATAATGTGTTTTATGACATCATAATGACCCAATGGTGATGTAATAAAATACCATAATCCTTATGTTCGGCAAATATGTGTTTTATCATTAAAATAATGAGGTTTTGGGTTTGTTTGACTTACTTTTCAAAGCATTAATGGAGCCCTCAAGACTTATTCAACACTTTTCCTTTTTAAATTAATTTCCATGGGAGTGTGACTCACCTCCACATAAGCAACCCTAATTTTTTAATAAGTTCGGACCTTGGACTTATAAAATATTATTTTCCTCTTTCTCATGTGTATGTTAAAGAGATATTCATGTCACGTGGAGTTACCCTTTCCATTGTATCTGATCATGATCCTAGGTTTACTTCTAACATTTGGAAAGGCGTTTAGAAGTATTTGGGTACTGAATTAAATTTTAGTACTTCTTTTCATCCTCAATTAGATGGGTAGTAAGAATAAACAATTAAGACCATGGAGGATATGTTATGTTCTTGCATAATGGATTACTAAGGAAGTTGGGACAAACATATTTCCTTGGTTGAATTTTTTTATAATAACAGTTTTTATTCCAGTATATAGATGGCTCCGTTTGAGGCATTATATGGTAAATGGTGTTGAACTCTATATTTTTGGGATGAATTTGGGGAAAGGATGATGATGGGACCAGATTTAATATAAGAGATGGAAAAAAATGTTCAGTTGATTCAGAAGCACATGAGATCAGCTCAGAGTCAGCAGAAAAGTGATTCGGATAACCGGAGGAATGATCTTTCTTTTGAGGTAGGTGATCATGTTTGTTTCAAAGTTTCTCCATGGAAAAGTGTGATATGTTTTGGAAAGAAAAAAAATCCGAGTCCGAGGATAATTGGCCCATGTGAAGTCTCAAAAAAGGATGGATCAGTTGCATATAGATTGGAATGACCTCCATGTTTGTCCCAGGTACACAATGTTTTTCATGTTTCAATGTTGAGAAAATATTTGCCGGATCCATCTCATGTTTTGAGTCCAGTGGTTGTTCAAATGGAAGAGAATCTATCTTATGAGGAACAACCGGTCCAGATTCATGACCATATATAGCAAGTGTTGTGGAATACGGTTATTCATCAAGTAAAGGTTCTATGGAAAACCATTTAGTTGAATAGGAAACATGGGAATCTAAAAACACAATGAGGGATAAATACCCCCACTTATTCGATATGTAAATAAATTGCGGGGGTGAAATTTCCTAAAGGGGGAAGGATCTAACATCCCAGGTAAGTAAACAATAATATATTTTCATATCTATGTCTATTTATGAATTATATATTTCTTTATAAGCATAAAATGAGAATAAATCCAACCTTAAGTATAGAATACTCTTATATTTTTAAAAGATAGTTTTACCTCCTTTTGATGGCGAACCATTTTTAAATCTATATTTTGAAAATATTATAAGCTCTATTTTTCAAAATAAACTTATTCTTTATAATTGGTACATCGAAATTTACTTTGGATAAATGTATGTTATTTTTCTCACAATGTTCATTTTTTAATGAATAGTGAAAAATACTGCATTTTACTTAAAAATTTCTTTTTCATCTATTTTAATTATATGGTTAGATTATCTTGTTATTTGATTTCAAAGTGTAATTATAATATATTTTTACCATTTAATCCAATGGATTTCAATTGAATTAATTTCACATTGAAATTGGACATAAACAATTATCAATCTTTTGATAGATATTGTTTCTTAAAAACACGCTGTTTCTTTTGACAACGAGGATTATTTTTAAATTAAATAATGCAATTTTTGTGTTTGGAAGTTTGAAAAATGGATTCCATATTTTTAATCAGAAGTTCAAAATTATGTAATTAAGACCATATTTGTTTTGGACATTATGAATAGTAACGACGGTAATTATCTTTAATTATCGTGATTAATTATTAATCAGGTAGTTTAGGGTAATAAAATAATATCATAATAATATAAAATGACCCCAACATGTGTCCAAATCCACATTTATAGTCATGTCCAACCATGGGAATCTTTTTACCGAACTTGAGGGCCCATGGAGTCACATGGGTGTAATAGTGACATTTATGACATTGTTTTTTAAAAAGAAGAGAAATATAACAAAGGTTTGTATATCCTAAGTAAAACAATTTTTATATTCATTAAATAAATGATATATTAGACTATAAATAGTCATTGAAAATATAATATGAATTCCTACATCATGATATTTTTTTTATTATTTATAGACATTATATAAATAAATTCATTTATGACACGATGATGATGTAGTGATTACCTCATTAATGAATAATTTAAATAAAATGAAAAGATAAAGTCAAATATAATACTTTCACTTATCAAAAACCTATTTTATGGGTGGAATTATAACCCTTATCACCTTAACGTTGATATATATCATTGTGTGACCTTTAAAATCCGAAAATCATTTTATAATAAAGTAATAGTTCAAGACCTTCCAAAAATTACCCTCCTCCATCTTATAAAAGGCCCCCAACACTACCCCCATACACACACCTCTCAAGCCCATGGATCGTCCATACTCTGCTCATATTATCTCTTAAAATCCCTCTATTACTCCTAGATGCCTCACTTTGGGCATAAGTTTTCCCAAGGAAGCATTTTGCTCAAATAAAAAAGAGTTATCCAAATTAGAGGTAATGTCTTCTCTCGAATTTCATCCTTTTATTTTCCTTCTTCACTCATCATTATCTTCTTATATTTGATCCCATAATAAAACCAGTATCCTCAATAGACTAGTATGTTGTTGTGATAATGATTCTACCTACACTCACACACACCCCCGTCTAATGGTTAATGAACACAATGTTTCTTGTGCATGGTGTATTACTGCCTCACGAAACAATGATTGTTCAATCTTCTTTTAAAACCTATCATGGTTGCCATTAAGATGTAACTGAATTTATATATGATATATATTATGTTTAGGTTTTCCTTATTCTTATGTATTATATATATATATATATATGAAACCTTTATGGTTTCCATTATGTGTAAACATGATAAGTTCATTTAAGGAAGTGAGGACTACCGCCCCCTCAAAGTGATATGACTCATTCATACCATATGTGGTACATATAAAGGATAGTTTTAATGATATTATATATGATACAATACTTGAAATATAATACTACTATGTATCATTATGTTTTAATTCCATTAAATATGAAATAGAAATGGATGTTGCGTTCATGCGTACGTACAGCTTACCATCCCCATTAGCGGTGCATTTAATTTTTTAACTCTAAATGATATGTACTATTAAAAATACATGTATATTCTGGATATATATGATATATATGATATCCAAATCATGAAGATCATTTTGGATATAATGAACCTTTTACCACATGAACAACATGTAATAATAAGAAGTCCATTTTTGACTTATGTACCAAATATCGATAAAATGAACATTATTAACTTAAATGATTACATAATGTTTATAACAAGGAAATAAGAGATATAAAAGGAATAATAAACATGAAAAAGTTTCTTAATCAAGTAGAAATTAACATTAGTTTATTATTCCGGAGATTGAAGAACGATCGAGTCAAATCGAACATGAGGTAAGGGACTTCGTCTCAATCCCCAATTCATTGAGGCATATTTTGTTTTAAGACAAGACGTTATTTTATACGCTATATAAACACCTTTAACTTTTCATTTCATTCAAAGGTAATATTTATCTATGAATCATTTTAATAAATGACAAAAATCAATGTTTCTTTTAATGTACACGGTGACAATGACCGTTCCGCCGCCGTGAGTATTATATTGTTTTTGGATTCCTCAATAAGTCGTAATGTTTTTATAAAAAAATAAATATCATATACTCTATTATGTATTTTGGTATTTAAAATGGTTAGATAATGGATTTTTTTGTGTCAATATATTTAAGTGATATATTTTGACTGAAATGTGGAAATGTTTTCCATCCTTTATATTTGTTTTATGTCTTATGATTTTATAATGGTACTTGGACATTTGATGGGTGGTTACGTGATAAACCAAATGATGGGTCTTTCCATGAATACCAGGATGGCTGGTTAAGTTATAACCTCCAATGCATTGGGTATGTAAGTCGGCCGTATGGCAATTCCATTTAGTGACATGTGTGGAAGTCGTCCGTATGGTTATTTCATTTAAGTATGTTTATGTCCCAAGTTACCTTTATATGTTATGTGTTATTTATATGGGTTTTATGGTGATATTTTGGTTACAAAAGGGTAAGAAATGATTTTTTATT
The DNA here is from genome assembly GCA_963277665.1 of Viscum album. NCBI lineage: Eukaryota > Viridiplantae > Streptophyta > Magnoliopsida > Santalales > Viscaceae > Viscum > Viscum album. Next base: position 294,035,607 of record OY728137.1, on the reverse strand, counting down.
TATGGAAGAGCATTTACTACTTCATATAGGTGATAATTATTACCAATGATTAGGTATTCATGGTTTACTTGTTGTTTTGAAAAACTAATAGTGTCCTCCTTTGTGTATTCCATACTGAACTTTTTATGCTCATATCATGTTTTTGAAATGTTTTTCAAAGGAAATAAAGTGGAATAGGGTCATGTGTGGGATCAAGGAAAGTCATTCTGTCTAAAATAAGGAAATATACATGACTCTATTTATCAAGAGTTCTTATTTTATGAAAAAAATGGAAACTGAGTAGAAGTGTCTACTTTGTAACTTTTGAGATGTAATAGTTATGGCCTAATTCTCTAAAACAATAAACCTGCAAAGATCCACAATGTGAATTATTCATTTAATTCAAGATTAAGTAATGTTTTAAGGCAGGGACGTTATATAAGATACATGAAACTTGTTATGTATCAACATCATCTACGGTGGATTTTATAAATTGCATGAAACATTCACATCATAATCAACAATATCAAATAGTCCAACAAAAAGGGGAGAAAGATACCCTTGATTCTCAAGCCATCGATGACCCAACCTGGGGGAAAAATAAAAAAAATCTCCAACTATAAACCCCAACTGTCTATGCAATATTTTAGTATAAGACCTATATTGGATCTCTGTTGTCAAAATTATCATCTGAATGAACAGTATATTGGTTGAAATCTCTTGCTCTAAACAAGGTCCAACACAATAACATTCACCAACCTCTTACCAACTCATCAATTATTTATAATATTGACCATACAATGAATGAAAAGGATCCATCATAATAAAATAGTGGTAACTATTGTTATAATTATAATAATCAACCATCACCAAGTAAAAATCCCATGCTCCACCAAAGTCAATAACACAAGCATGAAACTTACACAAAATAATACGTATAGTTCATTTTATCCGTCCATATGACTATAGAAAGTATGCCATACAAAAATAGATGTGATATATCTTTCCCTTATGATGGCCTCTCCAAAAACAAGAAGTGGACAGAGGACCCATATCAGAAACTATAGATTTAGTAACACCATTCAAAAGAACAATATCTTTCACATAGATACTTACCAACAAATCACCTTGTATGCATCATGAATATGTATTATGTGGGATGATTGCTTCATCTTATTGATCACGAAACATATCAAATTATTCTCTTAATTGTTATTTATAAGCACAATGAAAAATTACATTTCGATCTAATCCAACTTCCATGATGGGATTCTATGTGGACGAAGAAAACCCGATGGTTTCTGGTGCTCACCGTCAACCTGAAGGCATGTATAACAACAAAAAACAAACTCAGAAATTCTATATCTCATACCTGGTCTCCATAACTAGTTTCTCATGTCATTGAATTTTTTTTGTTTCTTGGGTGGAATACTTAATGAGAACCGCTGAAATACCCAAGAAATTGATTCCTTTCCACAATTGAAAAAATTAAGTAACTACAATAACAACGAATACAATCTCTAGAGAAGGAACACTGGGAAATTATTTATCCACAATAAAGTGATTATCTAATTCTATGGAATTCATAATATTTTTTTTGTTCCTAATTAATCATTTTGAGTCATGAATAGGTCAAAAGATCTGTGGACATAGAAAACATGACCCCGCCCCACTAAATTATTATACACAACTAGGAAAAGTCGTCCATCATACTCCACTCTTTCAAAGATAATATCACTTATTGGTTTAGAATATTAGTACTCAAAGTCTATAAAATGACATGATTACATTTCATAAGAAAACATCCCAAATCGTAATCCTGATATATCAAATAAAACCACATATCCCTACGCATCCTTTGGAATATTCAACAAGTAAACATTAGTCATAAGATATTTCAGCTCAACAGAACAACTCTAAAACTTATCATTACAGGAAAACCTCACTCCCTTTTGAATTAGTGCTTTTATTCCAGAATAAATCTCCCACAATACCTTCATGAATGAGTGAAAATATCCGAGTAATCCCAAGAAACTCTGAATCCCATTGACACTTTGAGAATGTTCCCATGTCATAATATCTTTCACCATATTAGGGTCAATATAAAAACCACATTCTGACACCATGTGTCTCAAGAATTTCACATCCCAAATCTATAAATCACATTTTGAATTCCTGAAATAATGTATTTAATGTATTAAAAACCCCATAACTATTCTTAGATGATTCACATGATCCTTCTCGAACAAAGATAAAATGAGTATGCCCTCTACAAACACTACCATGAATGTGTCAAGATACTAATCGAAAACCATTTCTATTACATCCATGGAATCTAGAGGAGAATTTGTTATACAAAAGAGAATATAAATGTACTCATAATGACCTTAAATATTCCAAATGGAGGTTTTCTGAATGTCATATTATTGTATGCTACACTGATGGTAACCAAGAGAATATCAATCATCAAGAATCACTTCTCCCTTTTCCACTGATCAAACATATAACCAATCGATAAATGTTAATACATGAACTTTACCATCAGATGACTGATTTTTTGGTAATAAATAAATATGTTTAGTAAACAATAATATTTCATAAAAAAGTGAACTGGTGAATTCCTAGGTGTCACAGTTGGGCATATAACTAATTTTTATTTATGATAATTCAACTAAGAATTTAGCTCTTTCATTTTAGATGGATCCATATAGTAATATGAAATATAAATTGTTTTAGTTCAGTGCATTATTTCAATGTAAATGTTGAACTCCCATACTAGTGGAATACCAAATATGTTCGAATGAAACCCATTGTGAAACTCAATGATATCTAGAGGAAGATCACCTGTCCATTATTTACGCTCTAGATCAAAATAAAAACTAGATATCAAATTCCCTAACTCTGGATAAGAAGGTCAATATCTTTTTGGCCTTGGGTCCGATTCTCCTTAAAACAAACAGCACACACAACAGTGTGTATTAATGAAGACCCATTTAAGATAACAATCAAATTAAGATTTTTTTGAAATGATCCAAACCATCATAAAAAGTAGGTCAATATATTTTATGATTAGAAACAAAAAATTATAGGAAGGGTAAATAAGAGACAGAGATAACAAACATTTAGGAATATAGATACCCTACTCTCTCATCATACTATGGTGTGTGGTAATATCAATTACACAAGACAAAATCTCCATATGCAAAATTAACATAATAAAAATATGGGTTTAAATAAATGAATGGTTTGAACCTATATAAAATAAATAGTCACTATGGATGAAGAAATAGTGATGGTCCCTCTCATGGTTATTAGGCATGTATCTGGTTCATCTAGAGATTCTTCCACTACACAAAGATGATTCATTCTAGATGACTATGTCAGGAACCATATTGTATGTGAAGCATCTCATTTCACAATATTTATAGCAGGGTTTTATGATCTTATTACACTATGTGAAGTAGAATAAATATTGAAGAATATTTAAATATTCCCTAGATGCTAGGAGGATCAATTGTTCATGGGGACCTTAGTGGTGACCCTCGTAAAATTTACTTCCTTGAAACACTAGTTGAAAACCAATGGAAAACTTCCATGATTTGTAGGAGTTTTAGAAAAACCCCTCCATGGAGAACCCCAATTATAATTATCACTATTATTCTATCCAATGAATGTAACAATGATAGAACATAGAGAGAAAGAAGTTACTGATAAACCTAATCTACAGGATGGTTCTATCTCGACCATCAATTCTCTATCTAGAACATATGAATAATAAGGTATATTCTACAAGAAAACTTGATAAATAATATTTTCTCAATGTCCCAGTTCAATACTTCAATACTTTATCATCTCATTCATTACTATCTTAGGTGTAAATTTCTTGAGATTCGCAAAAGGTTTTGCATACTCTTTCACAGTTCTATTAGCCTACTCTATTTTGAATAACTCAGTGGACTTGGAGAACAACATAAAATATAGATAGAAATGGTTTGTGAAATGAACCATTATGTCCTTTGAGTATTGTCCCTCATTCTTCCAAATGGTCACCATTATGTCCCACCATCATTATATCCGACCTTCCATCATGAATGTGGTACACTTCACATTTATTTAATCAGGTGTGCCCAAAAACCCCCAAAAACACTCCACTCTATTCTTCCACTCATCAGACTCTTGAGGATCCTGTGATCCTTTGAATAGTTTATAATTATATCAATGGAACTCATTGGAACTAATCATAAGAATTCCCCTATAAGGTTTCATAGCTATATCCTTTATGGGAACTTGAGGAGATAACTTCCCTATAACATTGTTAGTGTGAACGATCACCTCAATCAGATTCAGATAACCAAAATTATTCAAAAACTAAGGTTTAATACTATCATTATTCATAATCTGATTCACATGTATTCGTGGATGTATTATTCTACCAAACAATAGTTTACAATAATAATGAAATCAGATTAATTTTCAAATAGAGGAATAAAGGATATTATTCCCAGAAGATAGAATGAAAATATTTTAATTTCAATACATTAAAATCACAATAGGAAAATTACTAGAACAAATTGAAAAGATAAAAATCCCTATACATCCCTTGTGACTTAATTTTCATTTTAGTGAGAGCTAGCTAAGAACTCAAACACAACTACCTCCTATGTTCCCAATAAGATTTCACAATGAATGTTTAAATCAAGGCAAGAAGTAAAACCTCCTTTGATACCTCTTTGTCACAAAATATCATGGGTACCCTAGTAACTAGATAGCCAAGATAGTCCTAACAAATCATGAATTGAATTCAGGATCCCCATGGTTCAACGAATAGAAACTGGCATCCAAAAAATAGAATGTGGGAACATTTTTTCCACAAAAATTGTAGATTTAAAATAAAGAAGACTGTATGCATATAAAAAAGAACTCCGCTAGGTGTAATCTACTATAATTAAAATTGTAATTAAATCCAAATGTTCTAAAACCAATGTAAAAAATAGGTAATAAACCAATGCATATATGGACACAACTCACAAAATCCAAGGGAGAGTAGAATGATCCACCTCAAATAGATATTTTTACCTTTATCAAAAATTTAAGGAGATAATCTAAAAACACATAGTGGAACATGTGTGTTGTGAGACAAATCCATATATAATTTCACCAAAGACTCCACAACAATATTCTGATATCAAATTAACCAATAAAGTGCCTTTATATTTTATAAGTCAAATAGGGATGAAATCTACAATATCATATTAAAACAAACCATGTTTTTCTATTAAAACTATGAAAATACATTTATAAAATAATGAATTACATTATAAAGATGTAAATATACATAAATATATCGAATTTACATTTAACCAAATGGTTCTTTACACAATATTACATTACTAAATATGACTTGAATAAAAACCTATATATAAAACACTTTATATATATTTATAGGGGAAGTTAAAATAGTTTACAATAGTGGAATATATATATTATCGATAAAAAAGAGATAAACATCATCATGTTCAAGTAGGTAAGATGGTTCCAGGCTATAGGGACCCAACATAGTGAGTATGTCAATGTTTGTACGTATGTCCCTTGATGCAATTCCAGGAGGGCTCATAAGCATCGTCTAAGGAGATGCGATAATATGATGTTTTAGAATGTTCTAGATTAGTATCATGTCATTCAAGATAAATCAATAACAACCGTTATATTTCATATTATCCAATAAGAAATAACAATTGGAAACATCATTTTAAGACTGCATAAACTAAAATTAAATCCAATACAACATTTCAACATGCCATTTTTTCCTTTAAAACCAATAGTGGTGGTATGCAATAAAAAATATAACCTTTTTAGAAGGATAAATCCATTATGATTCCATCAAAGTCATTTATTCATAAACAAGTATTTTAAACAAATTCATACAATTTCAGAATCTATTTCACAAGTAAATCTAACAATTTAATTTTCATACAATTTAATAAATTCCATAAAAAACCCATATTTTAATTTAATTAGGTTTTATCAAAATTTTCACTTAAAAAACAATTCCATAATTAAATTAAGCAATTAAATTGACACAATTAAAATCAAACCCAAAATTTTAATTCATCATTTCAAATCTCACCAATTTTCAATTCCAAGCCAAAACTCTTTTTAATCAACAACTTTAATTCAATTGAATTATGTTTTTACAAAATCCAATTGAAGTAAATATATTACAAATCAAAACAATTGCACTTAAATTCAATTCATTTAAATTTCATCAAATAAACTGTGTTTAATAGTAATTATGAATCATAACAGAATGACCTACCATGGATCCATAATATCTCAAAGTGTCAAACCCCAATTGTGATTTAATAAGGAAGAGTAACAAAAACGAGATACAAAGAAAAGAGGATAAATACCTAGGATTATAATCCCAAAACATTGGTTATTACAACCCAAAAAACACAAGGATTTATGTAACCCTAAGGAGAAAAAGAGAAACCACAGTAGATCATGAGCAGGACAAGGAAACTAAAATGACATGTATCAACCAATGTTATCCAACTTTTTGATCCCCTTTATGATTGGTCTGGGGGAGATGAATCATTATTTATAGATATAAGGTAGGGAGAAATATATTTTTTATGGATTCCTATCAAGTACCTATAATAGAGTTCTCGGAATTTTTATAAAAAATAGTATCTCTCAAAAGCATGTATGCATGGTTTCCAATACAGACCCACACGATAAGACCAAACCATGTGTCCTAGCTGTGCATCCATTTTTGAATGAACTACACTATTTCAACTATAAATTATTTTGGATTGACTAACCATTCCCCAATCATGAAAAATACATCTTCAACGGGTTTCATGTTTTGGGAAAACCTTATGCCAACCGTGTAGTAGCCTAAGAATTTTCAAACCTTTTAATATTTTTACCGAAAGCAACCCAATAAAAAACCCAATAAAATATCTAAAATGGAGGGTTGAGGTATAATTATAAATGAAAACATGATATTATAAAATCTTTTTATGTAAATTTCTATATTATAATTATGTGGATCTATTTAAAATACCATGATTATTATATTATAACTCATGATTTTTTGATGGCTTTTATCTCACAATCAATACGTTTATTGAAGAAAAATTTTATGGGTTCTATAACTGCCCTGATATTTATTTCATTTTTATGGGTTTTAATATTTTATGACTCCATAATAATAAAGAATATAATTAAGTTGGGTGATTTTTTGTGTTATTAAAAATACTTTACATAGTATTTGGATTGGTTTTTATTCTCCTATTATTTTAATGCAAATAAATAGATGGTTGGAATTACCTATATATCAATGTCTCATAAAGGTTTTAAATTTTTATGAATATTTTGAATTTGTGGTACTATTTTATTTAAAAACATTCAGGAATTAAGGATTCAGTGTATGCACATTATTTAGGGCATAAATATTTGTATACTAATTTTTTTGGAAGAAATAATTTTATTTTTTAAGATGGGGTTTCTATTGAGTAGTTAAATGTTTAATAATAAATCCAAAAAAGACATTGTAAAATTATTGTAAATCTACTATGGGGATTTATTTCACACATAGTGACGCATGCATGATGGGGGTAAACTTTAACAATGGGATAATACACGTAGGTTGGGACACATGTGGGATGATGCATGCATGATGTTTCATTGGTCCTTCGATCAATGTTTATAGTTCCCATATACTTGTCGATTACAAATATGTAATTTGTTTTCATATACATAGATATAAAGAGGAATTTTTATTCATAATAAAAAAGGATTTAAGAACCACATAAAATCATATTCTTAAATTATAGTTTATATATTCAAAAGTGAGTTTTTATGTATTTCATGATAAATGAGTGGTGTTTCCAATTTTATTTTACCCTAAAAACTAAAAATATAACTATTATATATATATAAACCATATCTGAAATATAACTTGTTTATGGGATCCTTTCATTAATGTTTAATTTGGTTTTGGGTTAAGACCTTATGAAGATAGGATTAATGTAAATCACATGATATATAGGAGTGTTTCATAGTATTATTTTTAATCTATCAATTATTATATTTATATATATTATATAATTTAATTAGGATCCCCTTATCTGATTTATTTCATATTTTGAGAACATGTGACCTCTGTTATATATATTTTTTTATATTATTTTTATGAATAAAATTATAATCTTCATTTTAGATAAGTACTCTAATAGTTAATTTATTTTTTATTATATAATTTATGTAATTATTTTATACATTACATTTCAATGGTATAATATTGAAATATATATTTTAAACTATCAAAAAACACAATAAAATCATTTATATGAAACTATTTTCCCATGGTATGAATGGCCTCGTTTTTTTAGGGAAAATATTTTTGGAATTTCTAAAATACACCATAAAAGTAACAATTATTCTTTTAATTACATTAAATATATTCAAAACAAGAACCTAATAACATTTAACCCACTAACCCATCAACCCCCCCACAATACTCTATTTGTGTTTGGTATATATTTATTTATCATAATTCTATTAAATTATATATATTGATAAATATTGTTATATTTGTGTTTGGAAATGTTGTAGAGGCCATTCAACTTTCATAATAAAAGATATATAACATTATTTTCTAGGGAAAATAAGATTTAGGTTCTTAATAAATACTAAAATAAATTGGTAACATAATAAACTATAAATTATTTTATACTGAAAAAATATACCACTTGTAGAATAATAAGTTTATTTTAGTTTTTATCAAATCAATAAATGATTCCATGACAATAAAGATGAGTAAAATATTCTTTTTTAATATTATATATTAATTATTATTATACATATTTATCCTTCCTTGTTATATAATATATAATTTAATATGTATTCATCCACAACTATTATAAGTAAATATATGTAATATGATTGTGGTCCCTATTAAATAAAATTTCCATTTAATTTATCAATAATAATGAAACTCTGAATATTTAGTACTCATTATTTATAAGATGTCATAATAATAAATTAACATATAAGATTAATGAATGGATATAAAAATTACCATTGAAGAGTATCAAATTTTTATACATTAAATCTCAATTAAATGGTCTATATTAATGTTTCTAGAACCCCCCATAAATAAAAAATAACAAATTATTTTCCAACATCATTGAAAATGAATCTCTATCACCTGTAATAATGTATAATAAATAAATGGTGTCTTTAATATGTATTTTATCTAAATGGATATCTATCCCATTTAAATAAATATATTGAATTATTTTACATCTTCTAAAATAATATTATATAAATTACATAATGGAAAAATTTTAATTCCTCAATTACGAAGTAGATTTAATGTTCCCAATTTAGTGCTTACACATACCTAAGTAAATAGTGATAATAGAAGAGAAATCCATGGGTTTTATAATAGTAATGGTTTTTTATAATTATATTATTCCAAATGAAAATATATCTCCTATATCTTTAAATACAAGGGTTCCATAAAAATATAAGGGTAAAAACATCATGGAAGAATTTCACCATTTTTGAACACATTATAACTACTGAAAAAATATCATCAACAAAGGTAAAAATAATAAAATATGTAAAATCTTTATAATATCTTGTATACCAACATGAAATAATATTTGTAAAATATATATTATCATTTCATAATTGAAAATATAGATATTTATATTAAATACCATGAGGTTTAACAATGTTTTTTTAAATTCCCATGTATATAGAATATTTTCTAATGATCGTTTCAATGTAATAAATTAGTTTTAGACATTCCTGGTAATCTGTAAAAAACCAATTTTAAATTTTTAATATTTATAAAATTGGTATGAAAATAAGAGAATTATATGATAAATAAAAAATGGAAACTATTGAAAAGGGGGATGAAAATGTTGATGAAGATGAAATATAAGGAAAATAAAAAAATAAAAATTTAAGGAATAATGAATGATTTAAAAAAATCTAAAATACTAAAGATTAATTGGGGGCGATCCACTCATATCTCTTTTGTGAGATATTATATTTAAAAAAAATATATTTTATAATATTTTCTAAATTATTGAAAGAAGATCAATATCAAAAAAATTTTGTAAACTAAATAATGGAAACACTATTGAAGATGTTCTTTTATGATTGATATTTCTAATAGAATGTTTAGTTAATCACTTTAAGAATTGATTCTAGACAAGAAATCTCACATTAATAAAGTATCCAACTGATATAATTTGATTACCCAACAAAACTCAACTCAAACATCCATGTGAAAAAAATTAATAACAAAAAAATTAAATGTGTCATGAGAGTAGGAACATTGTATTATTTGAGAATGTTTTCACGAAACACACAAATCCACTATTAAAATTTAATAGTGAGAATTAGAGGTGATGATATTCATGATGTCTAGATCTCTTGGAAGTGAAAAGTTTCAATTTCAATATCATGACTTATGAATTAACAATTCATGATGGGATTTTTGTTAATATTACACTAATTAATAAGAATTAATGATGATATAGTTTTTTTAGTAAACACAAATTGACACCCGTGATGACATTATAGGAATATTATGTATGAGATTAGGTTCCCATTTCATGGTAACATATTTTATTAATACCCAAAATGATATATGAAATAATGTTAAGAGTGTTCCTATTATATGAATATTAATATACAATAGAGGTTGTCAGATAATATAAAATGAAATAAAATACATGGGTTGCACCCTCAGATTTTAATCACTATAGTTATGTGGGTTCCCTAAAAGAAAACATAGCATTCTACCTGATAACATGGTTCCCCATGAATATGGAATTGAATTTCTCTGATAACCTTTTCTATCCCACAAATTAATATTTTTTATTATCATCTTACAAATAGAAATATTAAAAAATCTTAAGAATCCCATTATTTTGAAACTAAATTTCCATTATTGAATTTTGGACCACCGTTGACTATAAATTAATTGGTAATTTTCACTTAATAATTTCATGATTATTTGAAATAAAGAAAATGAAAAAAAATTTCTAGAAAATTCCTTTTAAAACTATAATAAACATTAAAAAATTTATGTCCCATCTTGCTGGGGATGAACAGCCTTATCACTAGTTTATCAGGCTTTAAGAACTCATGAATTATCACATATAAAAGACATCTCTCAATTTAGAATTATCATATATTTGTTTTCAATACCATGTTATTTATAATGAAAATAATGTCTAAATAAAAATCATTGATTAAATAGTGTTGTCATGGGTTTAATCCTTTGACATATTTAATTCATAGTGATGATGTTGGATAATATTTTTTTAATGTAAGGGAAATAAATTTTGGAATTCCATTGAAAATATAAAATTCAGACCATTATGAGTTAGTATCTAGAGAAATGAGGCTACTGAGGGCCCTAATTGAATGGTAAATTGATCACTTAGAATGTATATTTTAGAATTAAATATAAGAATGATAAAAAATATAAAACAACACCTATTATGATACTTTTTTTAGTTTTATTATCTATCAATCATTACCGAAAATTCCATCTTAAAATTTCAGGTATAATGAGTCTACTCTTATTAGGATAATTTATATGTCCATATTCATGAAAACACATACATCTTGACAACCCCAAAAATATTAAATATAGTTTGGTTAATCCTCAATTATTCCGGGTTTCTATATTAAACATCCATAAAATTTCACACCAGTGCCAGTTTAGACCTAAAAATTGTAGAGTATGAGAGATCATTTTTATATTTATCATTGGAGTTTGTTGATTATCTCATTAAGGCCAGTATTTCAAATAAATAAGGAATAAGAATATAGGGATTAACATTTTCAATGTAGTTCTATATTTATCAACACGATCAGTTCCATCTTTGAGTGGGCATGATGTCTTCTTGAAACATCAAATTAAAGGTTCAGAATATTTATCCATTGATCAATATATTCAACATTACATTCTATGAAACACATTAATCAATGATATTAATCTATAATTCTTTGAATAATCATCTCTGTATTGAAATAAATTCATGTTGTTAGGTTTGGGTACTTCAAAAAATTAATTCTTATTTTGAATAATAGATCAATCCATGTAATGTTCTATTCAGGATTTTAAATTTAAACCACAACATGATAGAAATTAATTTCATCAAAATATTATTTGGTTAATGATCATATGTTTTTTCAATAGGTATCCGTGCATGGTTTATTTTATAATTTCTGTGACGATATTACTTTATTGAATGATGGATTATATATTCATGGGTGAATTCACAGAAACCAATTTGATTCAACTGGATGAAAGGAAAGAGTTTTATTAGGAACATGTCGGTGGTTCTAGATCATAATTATAGTAGTAGGATTATATTATGGGATTAGTATTATAGTTTAGATGTAGTTAAATTGGGAAAAAATAGTATTAATATTTTTTACTTACCTTATAACATTTGGATAATAAATTTATTATTTATCAACTCATAGTAGAACGTTGGTAGTAAAAAAATTAGTCACACCCTATAAGATTAATTTGGCTATAGTATAATGGTATTGTTATTGGATACACTTAAACTATATTATAATAATAGAGACCATTAGTAAAACTACAGAATAAATAAAAAAACATATATATTTTTTGGAATTCATAAAAAATAATTCGAACATTAAATTAATCAGTGAATTTACATATTTTAAAAAAATATTATGTAAGTTGAATTTTTACAAATAACTTTTAAAAAATTAAGAGAATACATTAATTTAAGGTATTATATTAGAAAATTGAATTATATTAAAAAATATAATTTTTTTGTAAATCTAAAATTATTAAATAAAAAATGTTCATTTTCATTTAGGAAATGTTGTTTTTTAAATTGAAATAATTATGATAAAAAAATTAATGAAATTAATACACCATAGAAACACATTTCAAATATGATTTTTAGTGAATAAAAAATTACAACATATGTATTAAATAAATTTATCATTTCTCTATTTCAGTTACTTTTCAAATAAAAAATAAAATAATTCTTTTGAAAATTCGTGGAATGATGTCTGATAATATTATCAAATAAAATTCTATTAAAGATAATTAATTAAATTACACTAATATTAAATTTATTTTATTGGTCTAAAAATACATCAAGAAACATATAATTATACATCCTTGGTTAAAATATACAACAGATTTAATGGAAATTCTAATTACCTCTATTTCATGAAATACCTCATATGTGATTAACAATAATTTCCATAAGTCACTCCATGGATAAATTATAGTTCACTGTGTGTATACAAGTGACATTCAATTGTAATTAAATATTTAATAATAATCACTATCGGTCAACACTCTCTCCTAGTTTTGTATGTAATATTTATAGATTCCAATTCATTGAAAAAACTCAAAATATAATCTTATAAATCAACTATCCCTTTTTCATCTGGTTTCTACCCTCAACTCCCCATTATGTATTCTATTTTTCTTAAATCACCTCATTTTATTATACCACTGAAGAATTTTTTCATATGACTTGGAATACCTCATATTGAGTTTTACATTCATTTAATTCATAAAAAATAAATTCCTTTATTGGGTAAATTTTATATGGGAACAATATTTAAAATTTTAATCCTAAATTAAATGTATCATATTGATCTCGGTTGGGTTAAAATCAAATAAGATAACATTTTACCAAGGAAATAATTTAAGGTTCGTGGTCATGTTTCTAGTTTCTTTATGATATAATTCAATTTCCATAAGGGTTTATCATATCATAGTTCTTTTCCATGTTTTTAACAAGATTTTTATTATAATATTTGAGAACATAACAATTAAATTAATCAAATATATACCCCTTATAATAATAGAAATCCATCGATATATATAAAAATTATTTTTCCTCATCATTTGAAAATGAATTTTTATTTCCCTATCATAGATACATATATAACATATAATTTAATTTAAAATGAGAAGAAAAATTTTATTATAGAATACATGAATGGAATAATGAATGGGATGCACTATGAATGATTTTTTTTTGAGTTTCGAACGTGTATATAATTGAAATATAGTTTTGAAGTAAGAAGAAAAACTATCCCCAATACATAATTCAAATATTTTTCCCTATTTTTGAATACTAACATGGGAGAACATTTTAATTCAAAATTAACTTCTAATTTAGATGTTCTTAGTCAATTAATTATGTAAAATATTGATCAAAAAAATATTCAACCATCAAACGAAAACGTTTTTTCCATAATTGTTTATGAATTTTGTAGTTCTTAACATCACCAAATGATTTTAATTTCATATAAAATTAAATTTTGTGAATGAGGAGCCAACAAATGTTTATCATTATATAATATTTTAGGTTATACGATTATGTTAATTTTATGGTTCAACTTGATTTCCAAAAATCTAAATAAAATCATGTTGAAAACTCATGGAAAAATATATATTTTCACCATTGAACATTAGTTAACATTTCTGCTACATCAAATTTAATTTTAATGTAGCTTGAAATATATGAGTATAATTAAGCCAAAACATCCATGGTGTAGATGTTTTAAAAATTATCCACTCAAATGAAGGAAACTCTAGTTGTTTTATATGTTCCAGGAATATTTCCACTATATTAATGTAACATTAACATGTAGCACAAAAATTATTATTATCGATCATGAATTACGTTATAAAGATTTTATTAATGGATTTAAACTAGGGGAATGTTTTATTCACATGTTTCTGGGTTGTTTATATTGTTTTCATGATATTTTTCGTGTTTTGTTTAACATCCCCATTATATGTATACAAGGAAAATAATGAAATTTAATACTTAATTAAAATATTAAGAAAATACTAATGTATGATGTTGGAATACAATCCATGGAAAACCCACAAATGTTTTCTATGTTTATGCATCATAGAGAAATATAATCCTAGTTTCAACTACCGTTCAGAGATTATTGTGGATTCATTTATAATAATTTCAAGATAATATTATTTTTATCTTTTAGTTCCTTATATCTATGAGTGTACTCTATGTATAACATATATAAATATCCACTCCTAGGAATTTTTGTTATTATTAGGTTATATTTTTTGGAATATGATTATTTACTTCTATTTCACCATGAAAAATGTTATTCATATATTATAAAAAAATCATAGTATGTGAAATATATTCTATTTCAGTCTAAAACATCATTTCATCTGTAACAATACAAATGTTTCATCATCCAATTTTAAACTGATGCCTGATTCGAATAACTCATATTATTTTAAATCTTCTCCCAAACATTAATTTCTTGTAAGCATTTATAAGACAAATATTTCCACATTATGGTCCACATTATTTCCTTTAAGGATATCTAAAAAATGAATTTTTTTTTCTCTCCACATCCTAAAATAATTAAACAATCGTTTAAATCATCTTCAATAAGATAAAATGTTAATAATAATAATTCATCACCCAAGAAATTGATATCCCCCTAAAATAACTATTCATGTTCTTATTTTTGATTGAATAGTTATCCTTAGAGTATGACTATGAATGATTGGGGGAATCAATAACTACATAGATTTATTTTAAAAAAATGTTGATGTGATGTATTCTATGCAGAGTAATTTGATTTATTATTCCAGTAAAATATGTTCAATCATTGAAAAATCATTAGACACCATAATGAAAAAAATCCATAAAATTAATACTAGTGTTAAAATTACCATTGAAGAGTTTTCAATCATATTTAGGATTTCTCATACATATCTATTTTTCTCTATTAAAAAATATATATATATTTATATATCATTTTGGGTTATTAATAATTAAACATGGGACATAATTAATATCCATATCAAAATTAGGAAACATAATATTCTCTTAAAAATACATAGATAAAATCATAGAAATATCCTTATGTTTCTTATAAGGCTTACATATAATCGGTTCTATTATAATTCTTAAATTAAACATTGATTTAATCAAATTATTCTTTGATAAAAATCATTATATATTCCATCATTTTATAAGAAACATATCATACATATTCATATTGATATATGGGATGTATCAAGATTACATATTTTTTTAATAGTGTTAAAAAAAGAAAAAATCTCACTATTGTATTTTTTTCATCCCCAATAAAGGATTTTAATTTTTATAGAACATACCTAAATAGATATCAAATATAAATTTATAATATAGCTGTATAGAGAATAGTGGTTAACATTGGGGAATCATTTAGGGAAACACTGTTGAATATAATAGTGATCTCCCCAATATATATATTTATTATTTCAATATCCCAAGGTACTAAATTAATTCATTGAAATAAATTTATTTAAATAAAGATTTAATGGGTAAAACAATGAATAAATAGTGGAGAAACAAGATAATAGTGGAATATATAATTAACAAATATATGATCTAATGAATAAATATGATAAAGGTCAGTAACAAGAGAGTCTTTTCAATTTGATATTCACATAGCTAAATTTTCATGGATCTACTAATGAATAATAATGTTAAGTAAAATAAAAAATTAATTCATTAATGGTGACTCAAATCAGACACATCTTTCACTTAAACAGTGAACACATGAATATAGATTCTCTTTTATGAACACGAATTCCACTAGATTTCAAAATGAATCACTTGACAGACTCATTCATGGAAAATTTATCAAAAGGTAGAATGATCCTACACTGATCACCATATGAAAAAAAACCCTCTTATAAAAAATGAGAGGAGAATATATAAATAAAATGAATCAATATAGTAGAAAAAAATTGCTATGATGTATTTTGATCGCACAACAACATAATTAAATGTAATAATATTATATTGTGAAGGAGTGGTGAGAATATTCATGATTATCATATCTCCTCATAGTATTTAATTTATCATCTTGAATCATGCCACACTATTTATTATTTACTTATTAGATGTTGGAAATCTATGCACCAATGAATAAGAATGAATAATATCAAAAATATATATTAAATATAAAAATAGAAAAACATGGAATAAAATGGAAATAAGAATAATGAAGGTTAGTTATGATATCCATGAATTATTGTTCAATACCATTCTGGGTGATAAATAATAAGACTAAAGAGTTATCCTCCTATTAAAAAATAGAAATTAGAATATCGATACACGATTGACTAAAGGGTATTGGGATCCAATTGGTGTGAAATAAGGTTATTATAAGAAAAATTAGTGATTAATATTTATTAAAATAAACCCCAAATTCAATGACATTTTTTATATACTATTATTTCATGAATGTAATATAATCATATTCCACTTCCCACATGACCATATTTTATAATTTCAATTAAAAAATAAAAAATATGTGTTTTTTAATGTTATTTTTTTTAATTATTTTCCAATTTCAATGTTGTAGGAAGATATAAAAAATCATTATCTTTTTTCTTCATCATGTACCATTTTGTGATATTTTCTAATGATTCCTAGGAGAAATTTTTTTTACTATGCATTTCCTCTAATTCCTCAAATTAGTTTCAACAATTTCCTTTCTATTCCAAAAATGCTAAAATAGTCTTGGAACATGTTCTTAAATAAGATAAAGGATGAGAATTATATATTTATAATTAGATCAATAAAATCAATATGAACAACATGAAACATTGAAATAATAGTGAATATTCTATTTGTGGAAGCCCGAATAGAAAATGAGGCACTATTAGATATCTCTTTGTTATAATCCTTATTCAAAATTGAGTCATAGTGATTATGTTAAAATAAATATTTTAATTGAATAAAAATAGAAGAATTAATATCATTGAGTCTGTAAAATTATTCACCTAACAGCTTAATCAACAAAATAATGTTGATGTTATGGATACTAATCATTTTCAACATTAGTCACCTCTTAAATCAATAAAGAATTAAATAATTGAATTATATAAACCAATTAAAAATTAAAAAATGAGCATGAATTTTTTTAGTATATTGTTTCTATAATTAGAATAATTCCTAACATAAACATCCAAATATAGTTATCCTACACATTAGTAAATCGTTCTTAGAGCCATCTTAAACAAGACACTTGTTACATGAACTCATAAACCATGGGATGTTTGTTTGAATTAAACCTTTATGTGTCAGTATTTTCATGTTCCTTTGTCTTAAATAGTTCAAGAAAACATTATATTTGACCATGGAATTATATAATATAGGATCTCATTATGGTAATTCAATTTTGTGCTCTGTGAGGTTCAACTTGAGATCATGTATCTCTATAATAGTGGAAACCCAAAATGTTTTATTCACATTTCAAACATTTATATAATCTTAGATAGGATAATTTCCACATTAAATTTGGAATGGTGACTTCCTATAACATAAGATGTTGAGATCTAAATCTCCATAAAAATTTTAGTATCATTTATTCAATTCCTCAACTGTATTACAATTTTTTAATAAAATAAATTTCTTTAGAGACTCACCATCATTCCATAAACATTGATTCTTTGAGAGATATTGAGGTGTATAAAATATGAGACACACAATTGACCATCAAATCTAGATGGAATCCTTGTTTTTTGTGGATTATCATCCATAATCCCCATAGTATAAAGATAGCTTCAATCAATATTTTTATTTGGTCCTTGCTAAATAAGTTGTTGGAGTTTGATATATTCATGGGTGATAGGATGTGTGGGGAGACTATATCATGGTGGTGGTCAGTATATGGACCCAAACATTTCATTAATATATATTTATTAAAAATATATTAATATTAATTATAAAACAAAATGATATATTTTAGAATAACATATGCCTATTATCATTTAAAACATGGATACAAAAAACAATATGTTTATAAGTGAACTACTTCATCCCTCACCATGTTCATTATTAATATTTCCATTATTATATATATAATATATACTAATATTGTTAAATAAATATGTAATGAAATGATATTAATGAGTGATATCATAGACTTTTAATGGTAAATATGGTTGATATCAATGATAATATAATAATTACATGAGTTTCATTTAACACGATGATGATGTTTATTTTGAAAACCCATACCTTGATTATCGTCTATCATAATCATGAGTCATGGTTAATGGTTGGTAGTTCAAAATTCATTAATAATAAGTTAAAAAAAGAAAATTATCCAATAGAGAAAATGAATTACATAAGAATTACATTTTTTAAATGCACTTAAGCTTCAAAATCATATCCTTATAAGATGAGGGTTGTTACCTAGACCATTATAGTGGAATGGATTCAATACCCACACCATAATAGTGGTCATGGATCAATCCCCATAAAAACATATTCGATAGAGTCCGGTATTTAACAAGGACCACTCCATGTTCCATCAATTTTTATCTCATGATATGTCCACCATTTTACACTGAATTGAAGGAATATATAATTATTGGCCCACTCGTCACATATTAATAATCATAGACATGTTTTCTAGATGATATTAAAATATTCATCGTGTAATGAAACATGAAAAGAAAATGGGTTACATTATAACTTCTTCATAGAATAACCTATCAAAGTGGAATGGGATTCATAAACATTTCTTCGTTTCATAAAAGAACTACTGTAAAATAAATCAGTTTAATAAATTTTTCATCAATTTATCATTGCAATAACAATGTAAAAATTAATTTCTCCATAAAAATAATTTCATAAAAAATATATATATCCAGGGAAATAACATAGAGTATATCATTTAATTTTTTACTCAATAATGATTAGGATGCATCAATGGATGTCATCATAGATATAAATTTATTTTAAATGGTCACTTTAAACATTTTATAAGATAATTAATCTTCCCACATTGAATTCAATTAATATAAATATGTCAATTTCACAAACATGATATAAATAATTTTCTAATAAAATTAAATAGAATCAAATAAATGATGTTTAAAATAAATTAGTGTTCATTATTGAAAAAATCTATTTCAATGTATTATCCATTAAAAAATATTCCATTTACAAGTTCAGAATAGTGTCATATGTACGTCATTTAGAAAAAGAAATATATTACTTTATGAAATATTTTTAATATTTAATTTTAGGGTAGTAATATAATTATTAAATACATTGATGATAGAATAAATTAAATACGTCTTATAAAACAACATCATGTAATGGAAATGATTTTTATCAATAATAAATATATATTCATTAATCATTTAAAATATTATCTCAATCTGATATCATTTTAAGTTGATGAAAATGAATGAGAATCATGTATTATAATTTAATAATATTTTTTTTAGAATTTTCCTTAGAATCGTGAGTTATTTGTAATATTAATTCATTATCATTATCATAATTATAAACAATCCCATTAAGAAATGAGATTTTAACTTGAAACACATACCATATTGGTAACATTTGCCTCATATATATCTTAAAAAAATTAATATTGGAATCATATGTAAATCCTAAAAAAATTAATAATAATAATAACAAAACACATTCATGGGAAATATATTTACTACATAAATGATATAAGTTAATGAATATATCATGTGACACACAGAAAAAAAAAATGTGAATTCCTGCATCACCACAACTCTCATATTTTATCATACAAAATCTGTCCTAAATTATAAAAAATATATGATTTTAATAAATATATTATAGATGTATAATATTATAAATTTCATTAAGGAATATTACCTATAATCCAAATATCACCCTCTTACCATATTTGTTTCTTAAAATCCCTATCATGAGTGAATACTACTTCATTTTTCATGTAAGTTTTGGTTCGATAGATTTTATCATTGTTTATTAGATATTGTAATATCAATAACATAATGTTAATAAGGATATAAATATTATATATAATTATTATTTAAAGGAATAAAGTAATATATAAATTTTATACATACTTGAATTAATTACAATGTTCAAGGAAACGGTATGTCATCCATAGAAATAAATAATCTTTACCTTTTATCAACTAGAATACTAAATGAAATATAAATATTAATAAAATTTTATAGATCCATTTGGTTATCATATATATAATTTATATTCATTAAATTATCCATTATTAATATATATTTATATATATATATATTAAAAATTTTATCACATCACATCATGAGGGTGGTAGTATACACATACGCACGAGTGATGATATCACCTTCCAACAGATTGAAATGTAAGAAGGATGATATTATATAATATTTAAAGGTGTATATAAATTACATGAGTATAATTATTTACATCATACCAATCATTATAGAATCCATAGATTGGTTGTGATGGAATACAAATTGCATAAATTTATGTGGAGCTGGACAACCATACACACGATCAATAGTTACATTTCACATTTTGTGGAACAGGATATAGATACTTTTTATGAAATTAACATAATAAAATATATTTATTTAGGATATGTTAATATTATTATATAATTATAGTTGAACAATATTTTAATGTTGTGGATGAATAAATTAAAATATTCTTAGTTAATAACAATACATCTTCTTCGTATTACCTCATTAGGTTTTCATAAAAGTCAATACTTGGAGGATTTAATAATAAAAAATAACACCTCTAGAACATTTGAGAATATTTAAGTATGTTATCTGGAGATTAATATTCATAAAAAAATATTCTTTGTACGATTAAACTAGATCGGATAGAGTATGTCCTTTTATAAGTGTGTGAGAGGTCCCACATGGAACTTTTGAAACAAAATAGATATACCATCTTTTTACACGCAACAATTAGAAGAAAAAAGAATCCTTATCGTACCAGATATGATATAATGTATAAATTAATCTGGAAAATAGGAATTACCCACATTTTTATGTAATTTTACGCTTTATTAATTTAGTTTAACCCGGATAAAATTGTATTGATCGTAACAATGGTAATTATATTTATCCAGTTTAATGAATCATTGTGACTAGAAATTATGATCATATTATTATATTATATTAAATTATTATTCAAAAAATATAAGTATAATATTTTAATTTATATATTTATTTTATGTTAACTAAAATTAAATGCCTCATACATGATGGTTATTGGTTTTTCAATGAAAATGATTTAATATGAATAAAAAATATATTAGAAAAATTAAAATAATTTTGAATCAAATTACCAATATTAAATTAAAAATAATATAATTGAAAAAAATTATAATTATTAATATTTTAAAAAATTATTTATCTTTTTAAATTGAATAAATTAAATAGTTGTTTTTAAAAAAATCAATATTTCTCACTATTCATTAAAAATGTGGTCTTTTTAGAATATTATAAAAAATTAACTATATGAAAATTTTGATAAATTGATTAGAATTATGAATTTAATTTTTTGAATTAAATTTTATATAACAAAAAAATAAAATTTCAATAATAATATTGATAAAGAACGACATGTTTGAAAGATAAATTTTTTTAATCATAAAAATGTATTTATATTTATATATTTCATCAAAAAAATATTAGAAGACTAGGAAATATTTTATTTACTATTTAATATACATATATATATATATATATATTATGTTAATATATTTAACAAATATATATTATATTAATCTATTAAAATAAAAATACAATGCATGTATACAAAAAATTACCATAAATAGAAATTTATATAAAACTGGTTTTTATATTAACTTGTAATGAATTAATAACCAATGAGTTTACTTTATAAATGTGTAAGAAATTTAATATTAATAAATTAGACATCCCAATTTATACTATCTAATTTATTATCTTTTTTATAACTTTATCCTTAATTTAGAAAAATTTAATATTATAGAGTCGTTCATTTACACCATCTGTTGCATGTAACACAATATAACTATGTATGTAAATTATTTTCAATTTTTTTAATCTAAATCTATTACATTAGAAACAATTCAAATGAAATTTTCTATCTAATTTTATTCAGATTTGGGCAATCACCCAAGGAAACCACCACCTCATTATATCTATAGTTTCCTATATAGCTTCTTGAAGTTTGTGGGATCACTATTTAACATTGACAAATTGAGTGGACAAGATTTATAGAACATTATTTGTATAAGGTGGAAGTTAAATTGGTTTAAAATCATTACAATATGATTTATCTAGTTGTATGACCTATATTTTTGGAACATGGGAATACATCGACATGTAATTCCTTGAATTGTATTTGTGTAACACTTCGTGACCTTTTATGGGGTTCTATAGAAGTGATGAATTACAAGACGACATCCCAATGTGATCATGAGTGTCAAAATGGTGTATATACGTAACTAATAGTTTAATTCCTTCCCAAATATTAAAAACATATTCTATGGGGAAATTAATATAAAAATACATTCACTAACATAAGTCTCTTAATTTCAATAAATTTTGTCATCATATATTTTGTTTTTAATCTCAGTTATTCTAATGTGTTGTGAAATAGACCATATTTTCTAAACAATTTACTTATATATCTCAGGAACTAAAATATTTAATTCTCAGTCAAAATTAAATATAAATGGAGTTCAATACATCTTTATATATAGTTTGTTTTAAGGATTATTTTTCTCTATTGGGTGAAATAAGTTATTATAATAAAACACATCAATGGGAATGTTTTTATTCAAATAACCATTGAAATCCAATAAATATATCATATAATATCCTAAAATGTTTTCAATGTAATATTTGAATGGCCATATCTATGAGTATTAGATGTTTTTATGAAACAAAATTCATAATTATAGATATTAAAATACTATACTAGAACATATAATTAAATCATGGATCACAAATTGATATAAAAGAATGTGGTGTTTCATGAAACCAAAATTCCTAGTTAATGCATATACGATTAAAAAGTTCTTGAGAGGAATATTATCATATTGAAATAAGGTGTTCTTGTTTATTATAGAAACAATATGTAGCCTTTATCACTCCCAATTTCATATAAGTACCAATTTTATTATTTATTTTCTTTAGAAAAAAATTATGGATGATGTTTAGGAGGGTTTGAAAGACTTTTTAAATAAATTTGGGGCTTTTCGGTAGGGGCACAGTTTTATCATAATTAGTATGAACTGTGATACTCCTACCAAAAAATTTAAATGTTATGTGGTTTTTTATATTTAGGAACATATTTCAGCACACGATTATGAAAAACCATGAATACACATAGGATTAACCATGCTTTTGGAGATGATGAATTTTCATTGTTATGACATTGTTTTCCTAACCACAAACTATAATTATGCACTATTAAAAAATAGATCCTAAAAGATTGGATTTCATTCCAAAGTTTTTAACATCCACCACATTCCCATATTATGAAAATAAATTGATTTTATCTCCTCTCAATGGCTATATAGGCAATTCCCCTTGATTGGGATGGAATCTATTGGAGTTTTCTAGTGCATTAAAGGCAATAATGCTTGTTATGTCTCTGTTCATTGTGATTTTTCTAAGATATATTATTCAGCAAACCATTTAATTCGTAGATATAGTACATTGGTTAAAATAATAGGTTTATAGTCCAATATTTAAAGGACATGTTTTTTTTGATGATAATAAATGATATATAAGGTGATGTTATGAATTCTCGACCATGTTTTTTAAAAATTTGGGATATTCTTCATTTTCTCCATAGATTCGGAGATAGGTGGATTCACTCTCAACTACTATTATTAGTAAATGAATGATATATATCTAATCTTATAAATTTAATTAAATTTATTTGTGAATATATTGTGAAATAATTCATAGAAACCATCATTAGTGAAGATTTTTATGAAATTGTGGAATTGTAATGAAAAGAGATTTGTTGAATTATTTTAAATAATGATGTTATAATATTTGTATTTTAATTCATTGTAAATGAATTTTTGTCTTTTTTTCAATATAGATATATTTTTATTGAACTTATTTTTGAAAATTTATTTTGGAATAGTATTTGGAATACATGGTTATCGTGTGTTCATTTGAAATGATGTGACCCTATTGAAGGAGAATGTTCAATTTGGGAACTTTGTATATGGTTACGATTTGATGACAAGGTAAATTTTGAAAGACAAATAATTATTATTGAATGGTTTCCTATGAATTTATGTTTGATTGGGTTGTTTTTCTAAACTATGTATGGGGTATTTAAATTAATTGTGAAATTGTTTAAGGAATTATTTTTGTTACATTTCCATCCAAACAGTTTATGTTTGACAAATTTTTTTGCTATGAAAAACGTTTTCCATGGATTTATTTGGAATTTATATGACCAATTTTACTGTTTTTTGCAGAAATTATTTTTTTATCAACGTGATAACAAATTATATTGTAGTTATGTTAGTTGGGGTGTCATTTGGAAAAAACCTACATTGTTTCCTTACTCACCTTATTCTTTTGAACATTCGTGATTTTATAAATGATTCATATTGAGAAAAAATTAAATTAAATTTTATATTAATTAATTAGTGTTTCACTATGAATCATAAGGATTTTTAGGGAGTTTGATTTTGGAGAATATAGGGAGATTTATATTTTATATATTCTAGGTCTAGGAGTCTTATTGGTTTGTCTTGTAATTTGTACTATGATTTTAGATTCTACATTACACATTATACTATGATATGGGTTGGGGAATATTTCGAGATTCATTATTTTTTATTACATTATGTTCATGCATTATATTTTAGATTTTGGTATTATTATCCTTGTTGGTTTTTTTAAATAGAAAATAATCAAAAATGGTTCATTTATACCGTGTCATTTATTGCTAACATTTTGAGTCTTGGTGATTTTACATAAGGCTAATTATCAATAATTCCTATGTCAAGTCATTAAGTAAGAAATATAGGTTATTATTTGTATCAATCATGGAATTCTTTCTTATAATATTGGGTAAATTGGTATCAGTTTTTCCATCTTGGAGTTGAAACACCATTTTGAGTTGTCCTTGAGTCTGATTTGTATAATGATGTATGATTGTCATGTCAATATTTGTAGATCATTAAAAGATGTAGCTAACCTAATTATGCTAAACATCCTGTTACAAGCGAGGAGGGTGAAATTATTTTTGGAGAGACATATAAGATTTTTAAATTCATTTTCAAGGGATTATAAAATTAACAGAGCGTGACTTGAATTGGTAAAAATGACTTCCCATGAGGAGGTCATATTTAATTTTCTGTAATTATTTATGAATTTGTGAAAAATTTATTGAGTTTTTAAATTCGTTGAAATTATATTTAAATAAAATAATTGTATTAGAAAAAATATAGTTCATTAAAAAATGGTTGATTGAAAAAGGCATGATGGATATTTTGAAAATAATTACAAATTATAATCATGTATATTTTTGTAAAGTCTTATTTTCATACTTTAATTAGGATAAATTTCAAATTTTTATGTATTCTGTTTCTGTATTGTGATACATATGGAGATTTTTTTTGTCTTGAAAAAATGGAACACTATAGTTATAAGGGAAACAAAACAAAAGAAGTTATTAAGAAATTATTTACACTTGATCCACTAGTGAATCAACAACTCATTCAACATATTTTCTAGGCGTTTTACACCATGAATATAGGTAACTAAATGGATGAACCAATTAAAGTGTGTTTTTTTATTCGGTTCCAGAAGAAGAATTTACCTATATTCTAGGGTGATAAATAACTTGATAATGAATTGTTCTAGAAAAATAGGATTAAATAAATAGTATATTTTTTAGGCAAATTAGATTGGATGAATGTCTTGTGGTAAATGTATATGTTCATGGATGCGACATGTCAGTGGTGGGATTTATATGTTTAGGGTAAATTATAACAAGGAATAACATGGGAGGATTTTGAAGAAATGTTCAACAAATAATTTCATCCCTAGACATTCAAGATTAATATATCAATATACATTTTTATCTTGAATAAGTACAATACCCCGATGAAATATTATGTTAAAAAATATATTAACATATTTTATTTTGGACCCAATGTAACTGATATTACATCCCTCAAAGAACATATTTTTGAAATCAGGCTGAGATAAAAATAATTATTTAATATTATCATTCAGTATATAACATATCATATGATGGTATTCAGTAGAGTGATGGTGGAATAAATGGAAGTTTCATGAACTATAGGTCGATGAATAATGTTCATATCTACAGAAACTGATGAATCATTAATGATGGGAACACATGAAAGAGGAACTCATATTTATATAGTAGTGGGATGAATCAAAATCAGATGGGTGGACCAATGAATACTCTTACAAAACTCCAGAGTAAATATTGATATTTTCAATGTATTTTTTTGACCACATGGTGCGAGATTGTACAATAAAACCAAAACCATGAAAAATATGCTACCCGAAGAGACATATTCATTGCTATTATCATAGAGCTATATGTTCAAGTTCTTGGGACATATATAATGATTGGAATATATATATATATATATCTTCTAATGTATGAGTCGAGATGAATAATTATCATATGTAAAACTGATCATGCCATGTTGATTCCAGGAATACCTTGCCTCCTTAGTAATGTAAATCTGAAATCGGATATAAAAAACAATTTGTAGTGAGTTTGTAGTAATATGGAGATGAAAAAGTAATTATGGTAAATCAGTTAACACCATTGATGGTGTTAACTTATTCAAATGAATTATTTTTTGATATTTTTTCATTCATATTTTCTTTTTAATTATAATTATTTTAAGGGTTTACATGTTGAGATGATTCCTTATGATTTGAAATATCAAAACCCTCATGTCAAAAGAAAACATCGAGCCTTTATGTGGTGCACATGTTCTCTAACCACTAATGGAGAAGGTTTGATATGAGATTTATCAATTTTGGATATGGATGTATATGTTATAATCTTGGTAATTGATTAGATGAAAATTTTCACGTATCCCATAGATTGTTATACATGAAAAGATAGTTTTATCTATGATGTTGGAATTGAAAATCTCTTGAGAGGATACATCAATGTAATATCATGTGAAACAAGATTTTTAGCAATAGAAGAAGGATTTATCTCATATAAATCAGTATTGTGGCGCTTCGCATCGATGGGTGTGATAGATAATACAAGATTTCTAGTTGTTTTTGAATTTTTTTAAAATATTTTCGATATTATTTATTAGGGTTTACACCCACAAGATAATTGGATTTAATGATTTTTCTCCTCATAGGGACTAGTCATATTTCCATTCCAGGTTAGCATATAACACCAATATAATTATGGGGATTGAAAGTTCATATGGATGCATTGGAATGAAAAGGGTCTTTCATCCTAGAATATCATCATGGGAATCACATTTTTTTCAAAATGTTGATGAAACTCTTTGGATATAAGTGGATTGTCGTAATCTTGACCATGTTTAACTATATAATTGTTATCCACTCACACACATTGATGACCAGTTTGATCAATTTTGGGGAGTCTAATGGTTCTATAAAATTGACATTCAATTAGGATACAACCAATTTCTAGTTCGTAAAGAGAATATTCCAAAAACATATTTTTGGATAAGATTTTAAAATTAAAATCATGTCGTTATTCTTTTTGGTGTTACAAAGTCACCTGTAGTTTTATTTCAATGATTAATCAGATTTTTCCATGGTATCATGATTTTTTTGTGGTGTTATTTTTTGTTATAATTTTATTGTATTTAATGTCAATGGATGAGCATGAGAAACACTTAATGATAGTGTTGGGTATCTTTTGTGAGCATAAAATAAATTATAAATTATTAATATGTGAATTATGGATATAAGAGTCCTGATTTTATGTCCTTGTAATCATCGAAATAGTTAGTTCTATGGATATAGAAAAGTTATAATCTATTATCTCTATGAAACTAAAAATAATTTTCTTTGAGATAAATAGTCTCCATAGTCAGGCTGGTTCTTTCCGATTTTTTTTTGTTTTCATTTATCATGATTATTTTCACATATCAATACATTCACAAGAAAGAATGTTCATTTCAATGAATGGATTAATATAAATATATATTAAATAGATAAATTTTCCCTTAGAGTAACAACTATAATGATATTTTGAGAAATATGAAAATGTTATAATCTATAGTTTGATGATTTGTGATTAGGTTTGGGTTGTTTTCTCAGGAAAAGAGATCATATTTTTCTATGTCTCAATGAAGTTACAATTTATTGAGAAGAAATTCCCATCATATGATTTTATTTTATCTATTATTGCCTATACATTTAATACATGTCTTCATAAAGAATTTAATAACAAATAATTTGTGTTTATGGATCACAATATCCTATAAAATATATAATGAAAAGGGTATTTGATTTTTAATAAAATTTCAATAGATATAATATCTCCCAATTTTAGACACTGACATGATAAATACACAAGTTATATTCAATTTTTTTTATTGTTTCATTACAATGAAATTTGAATGATCAATTTAAAAAAGTGCATTCAGATCCAGGGTAGTTGATGTTACTGATAGCTGAGAAGGAATTGGATTCTAAAGACCAATAATGTGTTGGAGTTTTAATTTTAGTTTATTTATTTCATATTTTTTTCTACAATTAAAGAGTATATAAATCTAATTTAGAATATTTTTTATAACATCAAAACACAATTGTGAGGAGACTACTGAGTAATATAGGCATGATGTGAGTTCATTTTTGTGGATTCACAATTTCATGGTCATACCAATATTTTTTATGGAATAAAGTATTAATTTTTACCACCATTCAAGATGGTTTTTACGTATATGAAAAAAAAAATATTTATAGGGTGATGGAAGCATTGTTTTGGTTCGTTGGTATGAAAAAATGTTACTGAGTTTGAATGGAGATGATTATCATGCTAGTAGGCAAAATTAAGGAATCATTTAACAAATGGTATGTTTTTGTCTTTACCTATTCATGTAATAAAAATTGGAATTATATCTAGGGATTTTGTAATAGTTCCCCCTTATTTGGTTCCAAACATGATTCCATATGAGTGATAGTAGATCAGATAACAAATTCTGGTCATTTTATCCCTTTTTCTAGTCTCATACGCTAGAGGATAGGCCTATAATCTTTATATGATATGTAGTAAAGTGGTATAGAATACCTATTTTGATTGAATCAGATCGAGATAGAATGTTTTCATATCATTTTTTAAAATATTTAAATCAATCCATTTGGACTTAGTTGTCCATGGGTATAACATATCATCCTCATATGGAGGGACAATATGAAAGGAATATACCAATGATAGAAGACTTGTTATCCTATTTTTAATGGATTTTGGTGTATCATTGTAGGAGAACGTATTGTTAGTTGAGTACCTCTCATAACAATTGGTATGATGCTTTAATGCATTAGGCTCATTTTGAAGCATTTTGTTGTCTTCCTTTTCACTATTCACTTTGATAGGGTGAAATATGTGAGACAATGATGGTCAGGCCGAGACCTCTACATGAGAAAGTATAAAAGATTCCTATTATAAGGAAATGGATGGAGACGATACATAGTCATCATCAATTCAATACGGATGATAGTCGATGGTCATTTTTGTGTGAGTTCAGTAACTATTTTCTCTTGATAATCTATCAAAGACTTAGTAATAAACATTTTTAGAAGTATATCATGTTATATCATTGATTGTTAGGAACATTTGAGATACTGTAATTTGATAGGGAGGTGGAACATCGGTTTTGACTTTAAAACCTGTTCATTTCAATGTAAAATGGGTTTTAGGTATCTCCGTTGATAATGTATCATCCTGATTCTAGCCATGTAATTTGAAGGTATCATGTTAACCTAGTGTTAGATTCTCCATTGAATATTATCCTAGTTTGTAATTTTTATAGGAAATATAATTTCATACATGGGAAAATAATCAATATTTTTTGTTTTTTCTAGAAGAGTTTTTAAATTTAAGAAGAATCATGAGAAGAATAGAAAGAAATAATAAAAAATAGGCCCAAACACATTTGGTTTATTTGTTATTTTCCACTTTATCGGGATGGAAAAGGGAAAAGTAGAGATAATTTATTACCACTGGGTTCAGGTAAGTACACCATTAATTATGATAATTTTATTTAATATGTTTGGGTTATATATGGGATGGTTTGGAGGAATTTTGAATTTTTTGCGGGATTTTATAGCGGTTCATATTTTGAAAATGGTTATAAAAAACCGTACATGTCATATAGACAATTTTGTAATGTGATGTAGTAAGATATGGGTAGTTTCAGATAGAGGTTTATGGTTTTATCAATTTATTTGTCCACCTATTATAAATAATGGTTATTTGGATGGTGGTATTTTCAATGTTTGCACATGATTTTCCTAATCATTCTCCCTAACTAATCATGGTTAGAATTAACATCCTAAAATTGTGGATCTCATTCAGAATTTATTTCTATCTAGTAATTTTTATCTATTATGACCCTATGTTTTTTTATACACTTAATGGGTTTTTGAGACCATTCCCCATGATTTAGAAGAAATTTATAAGATTTACATAGTGCATTGAAGGTCTGATTTCATGGAAACTGTATGTTCATTGTTTTTTTTATCAGATATATTCTACTTCCCTCTCATGAATTTAGAGATCTAATATGTTTTGGGAAAATCAGTGATTATTGATGCCAATAATAATGTTATATTTCTTATACAAATGTTTTGATAATGATATTTATGTTCATGTTTTGGATTTTCAAACCATTTTTGATGAAGTGTTTATTTCAATATTTTTTCCTCCATAGTTTTTATGGTAGGTGGTTTCATTATAGAATAATATTATTATAATAGAAAGGGTTGATTTAAAATTTTTTATATCTTGGAATTTATTGTGTTTTTTTGAAATGATTAGAAAATACCTTATATAGTTATGTATTTTGGAAATTTTGGAATTGTAGTGCAATGTGATTTGTTTAAGGAATTTAAAATTATGAGTTTTAAATAATTTTTCAGTATGACTCATGGAAAATGGTTTTGTGGAATGATTTTCAATAAAAATATTATTTCATTGAAATTAATTGTTACAAATTTTTGTGGAATAATAATTAACTTACATGGTTGGAATGTGTTCATTTTCAATGACAGAACTTGTGAAAGGGGTGTGTGCCATTAAAAAAATTTCTAAATAGTTAGGTGTGATGACTTGGTAGATCAATAAGAGATTGATCATGAGTATAGAATTGTAAAATGGGAATTCATGTGTGATTATGTAGATTTTCTGATCAATGTAAGGGTTTTGGAAATTGATTTATAAATAGTTTTAAAAATTTCTTTGGTTTCATTTCCATGGAAATGGTTTAGGTTTAGAAAATTATTTGGGTATGAAAACTATTTTGTATTGATTTTTTTGTTTTTATTTAAAAAAAATTGTTGGGTTTTATATAAATTATTTTATTTCAACGTGAAATCATTATTAATCATAGTTGAGTTATTAGGGACCCCATTTGGGGAAAACCTACTATGCTTCACTATTCACACCTGCTAAGAGACAAGGTGTTTTAGAATATGTTTTTTATTTGGAAATTGTTAAAGTTAAAGAATGCCATTTTTTAGTGATGAACCATGATAATTTGGTCTTTCTTTTGGGGATTTATATCAGATCATATTAGGATCTATGGAGTTTATTTCTTTAGAGTCGTTGATAGTTTTCAGTTATATCCTCAAATTTTTACTATGATTTCAGATATTTAAATCCATGTTGGACAGTAATAGGGGTTATAATAGACCGAATAGCCCAAAGGCCTTCATTTTTATTGATTTTTATAACCCCCCTTTCAAGGAATGAGGGGGAACCCTTACATGGCCCGTTGGCTCAGAGATTACAAGTCTTGTAGGATTAGGATATTACATGACCCGAAGGTCTTAGGTAATTCAACCAAACTATCTACAAGGAACTTCCCCTCCCCAGCATTTGCGTCATGATAGTAGCTCTCCACCTTTTCATGGCCGTCTGGCTAGGTTTCCCATGCAAGCACAAGCTGGTACTGATGGCATAGCCATACCCTCTCATTCTGAAAATCCATTTGGTTCTGCTCTATTGAGTGCACCTTCCCCGAATCCTCATCTAGGGATGCTCCTTTTTGTAGTGTGTCTAGGGCAACTGCATGTGGCCCGAAGCCCTTGAGGTGGCCCGAGAGCCTTAAAGGTGGCCTGAAAGCCCTACTGACATGAAGGACTGGGTGGCCTGAAAGCCTTAAGGACTCCAAGCCCAAACTGGTGGCCCAAGGTGAATAGTTCCAGCTGCTATAGTACCGATTATTACGTGCTACTATAACTACTACAGTGCCTGCTACAGTGCCCGCACAATGTGCAGTTCCGCTACAGTACATATACAGTGTACAGTTCTGATACAGTACCCACACAGTGTACAACACTGCTACAGTGCTACTACAGTCGCTGATACAGTACTGCTATAGTACCATAAAATATTCTTCTACCTGGTTTTTGAACATGGGTCTTGTGTATGCACTTAAGTATACCTCACCAACTGGGCTGAGGCTCATGTGCATAGGGGTTATAATATATTTTGGTATTGTTTTATTTTTGTATTCTATTGTGTTGATTAACTATATAATATATATTTTCTTTTTATAATTTCTTCTTTACTTATTTTAACATGGGTAAATTTTCCCAAAATTGTTAATTAATCCTATAACACCCCATGCTTCCCCGATACACTTTTCTTTTAATAATACATTAGTATGTGTTGTATGTAACTTCGAGTTATAACCCACCACAACCAATCAAACTAGCTGTTATGGATAATATTACCCACTTTTTAAAATTTTATAAATTTTATCTTTCAAAATTGACTTCATTTTTGGATTTGAAATATCGAAATTAGTTTAGGGTGAATTTTTTGGTATTTTTCTGAAAACAATCATTTTTTGATGAATAGTGAAAACAATTAGTTAATGTTTAAAACTGAATGTTTATTTAAATAAATTATCATTTTATTTAAATATATTTTACATCAAAATAGATACATAATATCTATATATTTTCAACTTAATTCATTGTAGTCATTTTGTAATAATATTAGATATATAAACTTATATTGAACTTCTCACCGTCTTTTACCCACCTCCTAGGAGCATTTGAAAATTTATGTAAAACATAATTTTAAAATCTCGGTGAGATGAATTTTGAAAATATGAGAGACACTGTTAATATCAAGAATTAAAATTTGGTTCAATAAGATAAAAATATTTTTTTGTGAATAGTAACTTTATACTTTTATTTACCTCGGTTAAATGTAAATAAGGTAATTAAAGGAAAAAATGATATTATTATTACCCTAAGACATGTCCTAATTCTATTGGATAGGTTTTATTCGATGAAAAACAACCATATAAATAAAATATGATCTTTTAGGTCCACTTGGATTACATTAGGACATTTATTATTTTTTAATTCAAAGAAGAGTTAAAAGTGTTAAATTCAATGTGTAATAACTCTACCATTTTTAATATAGGGTTACACATAATATAAATTCGACTATAAATATTCATTAGAATTTTAAAACTATTTCATAAATAATGGTATTTTATTTATAATTTTTAAGGATTAAATAATTATATTTATTTATGACACAATGATGATGTAGTAATTACCTAATTGATGAGATATTAAAATAATTGAAAATATTAATACCCAAATAAATGTAATTTGAGACCGTTTATGAATTACACTAATTTTCTAGGTTAATATGACATTTAATAGTTGGATATATTATTTTTTCGAAGTAATAATGCTGTTATAATTTTGCAAAAACAAAATACCAAATAGTGATAAAATTGACATAAAAGGGATTTTAAAACAATTATTATATTATTAATTTATATTCAATTCTTAAAGATATATGGTTCTGCCAAAACACATATACAATTATATTTGTATCATTGATTAACCACATGGGGTTTTCTTGGAAGAATATAGTATGTTTATTAACCATATAATATAAAATTACAAAGCGACATGGTAAATTTCAAACTATTTAACTTCGAATGAAATCTATAATTTATGGTTAATATAGTTACCCGAACCTGTATAAACCCAATTGGATAAGTGGTTTTCAACCCATACCTACCTTATCATTTAAATAATCTACATTGGAGACATTAGAAACCGATAATGGTTTTATTATAAAATAATATTTCTCACATTTCATATGGTTCCCCTCACCCCTCTTATAAAAGAGCACTCCCCCTTCCCTCAAATTCACACCATCAAAGGCATTTGGCTCAGCCAAACCCTAAAAAAATACCCTATAAACTATCCTTCCATCATCCTATAGGCCTTCCATTAGTCAAAAATATAATCTATAGAGCTATTTTGATCAAAACAAAAATAAGACCTCGAATAAGAGGTAAATATTTCATCACCTCTTTCAAGATTCTATCTTCTTCCACTTCTTATTTCATTGTTGTTTCCATTATCAAATAATAACTCAATTATCTTATATATATTATTATGTTATTATAAATATGGTACAACCATATTCATTATTCTATCCATCCTTTTAATGAAATGTCACCATACCTGTGTACGTACGACTTACTATCTCCGCGTCGTGCTGTAATTATTGTTGAATACATTATTATTTTGATGGGTATAATAATAATGTGTAATTGATTTAAACAATAAATATTACAATATAATGATTCTGTATATATAATATACCATCCAATTATATATTATTTTAATATCAAAATAAGGATATTGTCGCTCGTGCATACGAACGGATTACCGTCTCTACGAACGCGATGAGAGTCATTCCCCATCGTATCCAATCATAACTAATTTTCATTAGATGATTAAAGATAATGTTTAATGACTTAATATAATTCTGAATTTGAATAAGATACATCCTATACATAACAATAATTACTTAAATAAAAAATCATTTTAAGGAAAACGAATCAATGAACACCCGAAATGACGATAATACTAAGATATTATTAAAAAAGAAATGTTAAAAGATCATATATGATATAATATTAATATATATTATTATTTTATAATTTAATAACAATTATTTCACAATTATACAAGAGGATAACCTACCCTCGACCGAGGAAAAGTACAAGGTAAGGTTTAATTTCACAATCTCTTTATTTTCCAAGGTTGTTTTTACGTAAGTATCTACTGGGACCTCATTATCATCCACTTCCATGTTTCTTGAAAATGTATTCCAAAACATTTTTACTTTTTACTAGACTATGGGTTAATATAATTTATAACATTATTTTACATTATATTTTTTTAAAGGAATCTTTCCATTGTCTTCCAAACAAGTTACTTTATGACCATTTCGACAAAATTAAGGTAAGAATGTTTTTTAACTTATACGGCTGGTGCCACTATTTTCTTCCGTTATAACATCATCGAGGATTCTCTTACAAGCTTATATGAATATTTCCAAAATAAATTTTTTCTTTATAAATATGAAACTCTTAAATTATTTCAAAATATAATGATATATTTCTCTAAAAAAAGTTTTTTATTTCATCTATGTCAACATACTTTGATGGATTTTAAGTTTAATTGATGTTTATTTATTATGATACAAAACATCCATATTGTATTGAAGGTTTTATGATATGTTTGACTCTGGATGTGATATTTCTATACCATTCAAATTTATGGATAAAGTATTGACATTTAGTATATTAGTCTTAATAAGATTATTTATGTTATGTTTAAACCTTTTGATATGAGGAATGGATTGGACTTAGAAGGTAACAGGTGGAGCCTTCTATAACTCCACGTTGCATTGGTTGGTCTCATGAGACAAACTAGTTCCCTAGCACAAGGCCATGACAAAATTCTATTTGTAGTGTTGGCACAAGGGTTTGAATATGTGGTTATGAAAGTCTGGAATTATGCCTTCCGTCATTATGAAAGTGGCTATTGATATTACATGTGATTATTCGACTAGTAAAATATACTTGCGATTAAGATAATGGAATTATTTTGATTTATATTATTCATATTATAATGACTTTTATGTTGAAAAGGCTTTTGTTTTAGTTCTATACATTTCCTTAAATGTTTATGATTATTTATGAAAGTTTCCACTATACTTTTATCTTTATTGAGCATCTGAGCTCACCCCGTTTTATGTTTTATTTTTTCTAGGATGCAAAGAAGTATATTATGTCTGACCTGCGGGGATAGTCTATGGGATATTAGTGTTGTATAGGGAAAAAATTTTGCTGTAGTTTCCCATTTTATGATGTAATGTAAACCTTATGTATGTATCTAGTAATTCGAAGGCTACTGAACAAATCTTTCTTTCGAGACACGATCTTTGGTGATCATGCCAATGTTATGTAATAATGCACCGATTCGGGGTAACTATGGTCGGGGCATTACATTTGGTATCATAAGATGTTTAGTACTATATTTGAAGTCAAGATTTATATAAACTCTGATTAGATCACATAGCCCGAAGATAGACTTGGAAGATTATTATAGAAGATATTTCTAGAATTTTGTTATTGTAGAGATTTTGTGAGTTTTCCATGAAATATATCCATGTCTACATATGAGCAGGTTGAGGCAAATCTAGAACAAATGTACCTTGGGGTAAAACCTAAAAACACCACTTTGATCTAGACTCGAACGAGAACTGGTGCCAGACAACAGGACTTGTTGCACTCTTGGTCACGAAACTCCCAGGGGATAAGCTTAGGATAATTCTCATTTTCATTACAACCCATTATAAAGGGTTTATAAGTATATAATTCTTCAGTGTATACATTTTTATGATTATGGATTATATCCATGAACTGTTCAATCCAGGTTAAGTGTTTTAC
The DNA here is from genome assembly GCA_963277665.1 of Viscum album. Classification (NCBI taxonomy): domain Eukaryota; kingdom Viridiplantae; phylum Streptophyta; class Magnoliopsida; order Santalales; family Viscaceae; genus Viscum; species Viscum album. Next base: position 293,997,765 of record OY728137.1, on the reverse strand, counting down.
TTGTTTGGAATTATGTATTATGATTCATAAACTAATCTAGATTATTCCATTTCATAGAAATGACTCCTAGTGGAAGGAATGGAAACAGTATCAATGCACGCCCTCCATATAAGGATTTCCCTCCTACTCAACATAATTATAGTGGATATGGTGATACAAATAGTGGAGATCATCTTATCACCATACAAGGAAAACTCACTCAGGTTATGAATAATAACCTTACCCCTATGAAGCACCCTTATCCATAGTATAGAGGATAAATGTTAGATCGATTCATGAGGAAACAACCACTAAAATTCAATAGGGCTAGAAATCTACTAGTAGCTAAGCAATGGATAAATTCCTTAGAGAAAATATTCCCTACCATGGGGAGTAGTGAAATGGAAAAGGTTTTCATGGCAGTTTACCACCTCACTGGAGATACTGATCAGTGGTGTCCCTTGATTCAAAAACACAAAGGATGTTGATAAAGTATCAAATATGGAGTTTAGGGAGTTTAATGATCCTTTGATAGAAAAATACATTCCTTCTGACCATCGAGCAGATATGTAAAGGCAATTTCTGAGTCTAAGGAAAAATGATGATGAGAATGTTAGAAAGTATAAGGAAAAATTTACAAGGTTAGTGAGTCAAGCTGAATATTATACACATAACCAAATAAGTAAGATTGATCATTTAATTTATGGGTTAAAACCATTTGTTTTTCATGCATTAGTCTCACACTCCCTCTAATCTTATGAAGATATTGTCTCATTTTCTATCAATACAGAAAAATAATTCCTTATGTCTTACCACTTTAAAGTAAATATTGAGAAGAATAGATCCGATGAACACTATGGAACTGGAAATAAGGGGAAGATGGGAAAAGATGAATATCTATCCTGCATTAAATGTGGGAAAAAACTACCTATTACTTTCCTGAAGGGAGTGGGAGTCTGTTACAAGTGTGGTGAAAAAGACCACCATGATCACGATTTCAAGGGGAAGAAAGTCGCTGTTGATATTGAATACAACAATTTTAGAGAATGGGAGAATTATGCGAATAAATGTCCTAAGATTCATGGAAACTTACCTCAGAAAAGTCCAAAGGATCCAGGCCAAGAATATTCTACCACTACTGCTGAGTTTGAAGCTCCAAAAGACATAGTGGGAGGTAATTTAATGGTTTCCTAATGTTTAAAAAATGATTTTTTTGATTCCAGATCATCACATTGTTTTATATCTTCATATTTTCTTAAGAAAATTATATATTTCCAATTTTATTTAACAATGGAGTTTCTAGAAAAGACTCCAAAGGGATGTATCATTGCTACAATGTTTTGTGAATCAGTTCCCATTAGGTCATATAAATGTTTTTTATTTGATGCTATCATCATCGTACCCATAATTGAAATTGACATAAACCTCAGTATGGATTTGTTATCAGACCATGATGAAAAACATTATTTGAAGAAGAATGAGGTTACTATTTTTGATGATGATGATAAAGTAGACCTTATCTTTAGTGTGGAATCATCACCACCTAAATCTTACCTAGATCCCCCCCAACAGCTCAACTAAATTCAATTATTGGGGAGGAAGAGAATGAAATAACTATGGGTGAGGAAAATATTGTTCAAATAGAGGATGTCACTATTGTTCAAGAGTATATTGATTTATTTACAGAGGATTTACCTAGACAACCTCCAGAACGAAAAATTGAGTTTTCCATTGATTTAATTCCTGGTTCAAGGCCCATATCGAAGACCCCTTATAGATTGAACACTATAGAATTATTGGAACTAAAGAAATAACTAGTGGAATTTAGTAATAAGGGATTTATTTTCCCTAGTGTTTCTCCATGGGGATCCCCTGTCCTTTTTTAAGAAGAAAGATGGATCTTTGAGGTTGTGAATTGACTACATGAAGATCAATGCTATAACAATAAAGGACAAGTCTCCCCAACCTCCCATTTATGATTTATTCGACCAACTTCATGGAGCTCAAAATTTTTTAAAGATGGACCTTCGATCTGGATATCATCAGTTGTGTGCGAATAAGGAAGACATTCCAAAAACATACTTTCGAACCAATACGGGCATTACGAGTTTACAGTAATGCCTTTTCTATTGACTAATGAATCGTCTGTCTTTATGGATCTAATGAAAATATATTTCAAGGAATATCTTGATGAAATTATAGTGGTATTTATTGATGATATCTTGGTATACTCCAAAAGCTATAAAGATCATGAAAATCACTTGATCATTAAACTAAAGACTCTTAGAAGACATGAATTATATGGGAAGATTAGCAAGTGTGAATTTTGGTTTCAGGAGATTTCATTTCATGGAAATATTTTCTCTAAGGATAAAATCTACATTGATCCTTCTAAGACCAAGGCAATCCAATAATGGCTAACTCCGATGAGTATAATTGAGTTACACAGTTTTATTGGTTTTGCTAGTTATTATATACATTTCTTCTGAAAATTTTCCTGATTGGATAACCCATTTACCAAGCTCACACATAAAGGGGTGAAATCTTTTTGGACCAAAAAATTTGAATAATGTTTTCAATAATTGAAGAGAATATTAATCAATGTTCTTATCCCGACTCTACCATTGGGGAATGATGGGTTTGTTATTTATAGTGATGCATCGAAGAAAGGACATGGATTTTTCCTTATGAAAAATGATAGAGTTATTGCCTATGCATCACAATTTCAAATAATTAATGAGAAATACTATCATACTCATGAACTTGAGCTAGGAACTATAATCTTTTCTTTGAATATATGGGGACATTATCTCTATGGTTAAAAATGTGAGATTTATACTGATCATAAGATTTTGAAGTATATATTATCATAGAAAGAACTGAACATGAAGAAAAGATGATGTCTTAAACTACTCTAGGATTATGATTGCAAGATACACAACCACATGAGGAAGGAAAATAATTAGGTAGATGCTTTGTGCAGAAATTATCATGGAGTTTTGAATAGGATGAGAGTTGAAAGGGATCCTATTCTCATGGATCTAGTAATGATGGATATGGTAATAACCATGGAAGGTGGATCCTATATACTTTTTCAAAAGGTTTAAAACCCATCTTTCCTAAAAAAATTAAGAGTTCTCAGACTAGTGATGAAGTGTTTTTAAAGAAGATTGATGCTATGAATAATGGGATACTGAGTGACTTTATATATAATGATGTAATTTTGAAATTTGGGAAGAGGCTTTTTGTTCCTGATATACCTGATCTAAAAAGGGAATTACTGGATGAAACTCACGGTTGCAATTTCACTATACACCCTGGGAGCACCAAAATGTATATAGATTTGAAGGAACATTTTTTTGGACAACATAAAAATTGTGACTGCTGATTTTGTGTCAAGATGTATGGTTTGTCAATAAATGAAAGCTGGAAGGCAACAACCTAGAGGAGTGAGGCAACCTATTCCTATTACTGGATGGAAATGGGATGATATCACGTCAGACATTGTCATGGGGCTACCAAAGACTTTTAGAAGGAATGATGCAATATGGGTCGTTGTTGATCTTTTTACCAAGGCGGCATATTTTCATGCAATAATGGAAGTTTTACCACTTGACTGTTTAGAAAGACTGTATATTAATGAAGTTATAATACTCCATGGAGTACCAGTATCAATTGATTTTTATTGTGATCCACGTTTTACATTATGATTCTGGAAACATTTTCATAAATCCCTGGATGTTGAACTTTGTTTGAGCACTGCCTACCACCCCCAAACTGATGGACAATAAGAAAGTACTATTCAAATGTTAGGAGACAAGTTGAGATTATTCTCACTTTACATTCAAGGTGTGTGGGTTAAATATTTCTCTCTGATAGAATTTTCCTATAGAAATAGTTTTCATTCAAGTATTCAGATAGCACCATATGAAGCATTATATAGAAAGAGATGTTGCACGCCAACCTGTTTGAATGATGTTTGCAAAAGAAAACGCGTAGGCCCAGAACTTGTGGTGGAAATGATGGAAAAGGTGAAGGTAATCCAAACCCACATCAAAGGAGCTCAAAGTAGACAAAAGATCTATGCTAATAACCAAAATAAGAATTTGAATTTCAGGTATGAGATCATGTTTTCTTGAAGGTATCTCTATGGAAGGGTGTTATACGTTTTTTTAAGAAGGGAAACTTTTGTTCAAGGTACATCGGACCTTTCGAAATTCTAGAACAAACTGGGGTTATAACATACCGTTTGGTAATTCTGCCAAGTCTTTCCAAAGTTCATGATGTTAACCATGTATCATTGTTGAGAAAATACATGCATAACCCAATGCATGTACTCAACTACGAGGAATTAGCACTGTAACCCGATCAGTCATATTGCGAAGATCCTATCAAGGTTCTTGATTCAAGAGAACAACTGTTGAGAAACCAGATGACTCGTTTGGTAAATGTAATATGGAGAAACCATAATAAGGAAGAGCCATCGTGGGAACCCGAGGAACATATGATGAAGAGCCACCAGAGTATTTTTATGTAGTAATACACAAGAAATTTCGATGACAGAATTATTTGAAGGATGGGGTAATGTAACACCTCATGCTTCCACAATATGCTTCTCTTTGAATAATATAGTAGCGTGTGTTGTACAAAACTTCGAGTTCTAACACACCACTACAAATCAAACTACCCTTTATGAATAATAATACCCACTTTTTAAAATTTTATAAATTTTATCATTCAAAATGGACTTCATTTTTTGATTCGTAATATTGAAATTAGATTAGGGTGATTTTTTGTTATTTTTCTGAAAACTTTTAAATTTTTATGAATAGAGGAAAAAAATAAGTTATATTTTAAAACCGAATTTTAATTTAAATAATTAATTATTTTCATTAAATTTATTTTATGTCAAAACAGATACATAATAACTATATATATTCAATGTAATTCATTGGAGTCATTTTGAAATAATATCAGATATATAAAATTTTATTGAACTTATCGCCATCTTTTAGCCACCTCCTTGGAGTATTTCAAAATTAACATGAAACTTAATTTTACCACTTCTTTGAGTTGAATTTAAAAAACACAAGAGACACGTTTAATATCAAGGAGTAAAATTTGGTTCAATAAGATAACATTAATATTTGCTGAATAGTAACTTTTATCTTTTATTTTCCACGGTTAAAATTAAATTGGTTAATTAAAGTTTAAATGATATTATTATTACCCTAAAACATGTCTGAATTTTATTAGATACATTTTAGTATACCAAAACAACCATTGGAATAAAATATGATCCTTTAGGTTCAGATGGATTATATTATGACATTTATTATTATTTTATTCAAAGTAGAGTTAAAAGTGTTAAATTCAAAGTTTAATTACTAAACCATTTTTATTATAGGGATACACACAAGATAAATTAGACTATAAATTTTAATTAGAAAGATAAAAATATTTCATACATAATTGTATTTTATTTATAATTTTTAGACATTAAATAGTTAAATTTATTTATGACACAATGATGATGCGGTAATTACCAAATTAATGAAATATTAAAAATATTGATATTACAAATATTTAAATAAATGTAATTTGAGGCTTTTTATGAATTCCAATAATTTTCTAGGTCACTGTGACATATTAGGGTTGGTTATATGAAATTTTTTGTACGTAATAATGTTGTTATGAGTTTAGAAAAAACATAATACCAAATAGTGTCAAAATTGGCATAAAAGTGTTTTAAAAACAAATATTATATTATTAATTGATATTATATTACAAGAAATATAAGGATCATCCAAAAGGAATATATAATTATAGGTGTATCATTAATGAAACACTTGTGGTACTCTTAGAATTATATATTATTTTTATTAACCATATAATATAAAAATACAAAGAGACATGGTAAATTTCAAACTATTTATTAAGAGTTAAATCTAAATGATAAGGTTAATTTTGTAACCCAAACATATCTAAAATCTACTGGTTGAGTGGTTTTCAACCCATACCTACCATATACATTAAATATTCCACTGAGGATCCATTAAAAACCGAAAATTATTTCATTATAAAATAATATTTCAAGATTTTCCTAAGGTGCCCCTAACATCTCTTATAAAAGGGAACTCCCCCTTCTTTCTAATTAACAACATCAAAGCCATTTGGCTCTTCCAAACACTCCCCAAATACCCTATCAACTATCCTCAATTCATCCTAGTGTCCTTCCTTTAGTCAGATATCCAATCTTTGCTGCCCTTTTGATCAAATCAAAAGGAGGAACCCGAGGAAGAGGTCAATACTTCATCACCTCTTTCAAGTTCCTTTCTTCTTCCACTTCCAATTTCTTTGTTTTTTCCATTATAATATAATAACTCCAGTATATTCTATATACTGTGATGTTATTATAAATACGGTACAACCATATTCATTATTCTATCCTTCCTTTGAAAAAAATGTCACCATACATCCGTACATACGACTTACTGTCTCCACGTCGTAGTGTAATTGTTATTCAATACATTATTATTTAGATGGGTATAATAATGATGTGTAATTGATGTAAATAATAATTATAAAATGATAATTATTCTTCATATATTATATACCATCCATTTATATATTATTTTAATATCAAAATAATGATATTGTCGCTCATGCATACGTATGAATTACCATTTCCACGAACGCGATTAGATTCATTCTCCATCATATCCATTAAAGACAATTTTTCATTACATGATTAAATATAATGTTTAAAGACTTAATATTATTATGAATTTGAATAAGATATATCCTATCAATAACAAAAATTACTAACGTAACAAATCATATAAATAAAAATGAATCTATTAACACATGTAACGATGATAATAGTAATATAATATTAACAAAGGAATGTTAAATAATCATATATGATATTATATTAATATATATGATTTTTTTATAATTCAATAAAAATAATTTCAAAATTATACAAAAGGTTAACCTACCCTTGACCAAGAAAAATTACAAGGTGGAGGTTAATTTCAGAATCTCTTTATTATCCGAGGTAGTTTTGACTTATGTATCTACATGGACCTCTTTATCATCCACATCAATGTTTCATAAAAATGTATCCCAAAACATTTTTACAATTTACTAGACTATATGTTAAATTAACATATACCTTTATTTGACCTTATATGTTTTGAAAAGAATCTTTCTATCGTTTACCAAACAAGGTACTTTATGACATTTTTGACAAAATTAAGGTAAGAATGTTTTTTTACTTATACGGCTGGTGCAACTATTTTCAGCTGTTTTAACATCGTCTATGCTTCCCTTACAAGCATATGAGAATATTTTCAAAATAAATTTTTTCTTTATAATTACGTGACTCTTAAGTGAGTTCAAAATATAAAGAGATATTTCTCTAAAAAATGTTTTGATTTTATCTATGTCAACATCCTTTAATGGATTTTAAGTTTATTTGAAGTTGATTTATTATGATATAAAACTTCAATATTGTATTGAAGGTTTTTTTGATATGTTTGATTGTGAATATTCTATTTTTATACCATTCATGGTTTACGGATAAAGTATTGTCATTTAATATTCTAGTCTTAATACGAATGATTATGTTATGTTTAAGCCTTTTCATATTAGAAATAAATTATACTTAGTAAGTAAAGAGTGGAGCCTGTTATAGCTCCTCGATGCATCGGTAGATTTCATGAGAAAATCTATTGTCTTGGCACAAGGCTTTGAAAAAATATTATTTATAGTCTTGCCACAAGGCTGTGACTATATGATTATGAATGTCTGTCATTTTGAATTCAATCAGTATGAAAGTGACCAATGATATTTAATGTGATTATTCGACTTGTAGAATATCCATCTGAGTAAGTAAATGGAATTATATTGATTTATAATTTACATATTATTATGATTTTAATGTTGAAAAGTATTTTTTATTTCTATAAATTGCCTTTAATGTTTATGCTTATTTATGAAAGTTTCCGCTATATTGTTATCCTTACTGAGCATCTGAGCTCACCCCTTTTTATGTTATATTTTTCCTAGGATGAGAAAAGTATATTATGTTTGACCTGCAGGGATAGTCTATGGGATCTCAGTGTTGTCTATGGAATCAATTTTTTTTATAGTTTTCCACTTTATGTTGTAATGTAAACCTTATGAATGTATCAGGTACATCCAAGGCTACTAAACTAATTAGTCTTTCAAGACCTAATATTTTGTGATCCTAATAATGTTAACTAATAATGCACTGACTCTGGGTAACTGGGGTCGGGGTGTTACAAATCCTTTTTAATTTTTTCTATCGTTTGGAATCAGGGTGATGTCCCGTAAGGCATGGAGGATATTACACCTCATTTGAAGACATTTAAGAGGGACTAGATGTATCATTTCCCATATATAATTATTTCATTTAGATGTTTTATGTATTGTAGTGATATATTACATAGTGATATATTCGCATTATTATTATAGTATGAATAATGGTTGAATCATCCCCATTAATTTTATTTCTATAATCCATAACTTTCTGAAATACAAATAACTGAGATACATAAATGGAAATATCTATCAATATATTTTCCTAACCTATGTATTAAATTATATATATATATATATATATATATATATATATATATATTACTCAATGTTTAATATAGATTAAGGGAATATGTGGCTCATCCAATATCTCCTTCATTAAATATTGTATAGATGGAACACATTAATGGGTCAAGAACATTATCATTGGTTAAAAACAGTTGTTAAAATTGGATGATTTACAATTTCTTCTTGAGTTACACATCATCCATTTGCACCTCCTTAATCCCCACATGGATATATTGTTTAACACTCAGTAAATAATGTTCATAATTTTCCTCATCCCATAATATTTCCATATATATCCTTTGAAACTATTGAAATACTGTGTCTCATCTGATCCTAAGAATAGAACATACAGCTTGATCATTTCAACTCAAGACATCACCCACAAAAATCGTTTTCCCGTGAAGGAATATTTTGTGTGAAATCATAATAATTAATCAAATCCAACCATCTTATCTCAAACATCTTATCTCATACATTGTGTATATATACATTAATCATTTTTTATTAGTATATAAATCAATCATTTCTCTATAATTATATTTTCTCAATATAATGAATAAAAATTATATGAAACTACATATAATTAATTAGATGGGAGATTTTTCTGATGAAAATAAAATTTTCACATGGTATGGTCTATAAATAGACCATTCTTCACAAGAACCCATTCAGATACCTTATTTTATGAATCACTGTAGATTACTAAATCATCTTTAAGATAGAGAAATTTTACAATAGGTGTTTTGAATAACATTCTCATCCACTACTTGAAATTTTCATCGCATTAATTTTTTCAAAGGAACACTCATCTTCAAAAGATAACATGGTGATAAGATTAGGTATTGATGTAAAATTCTACATAGATAGTTTATAATATACATTCATTCCAAGACAACATTTGATATCTTTTATTACGATTTTTTGGGGCAATAATAAATAACATTAGCCTTTTATTGATCGACATATATATGCTCTATTGAGAATATATGACCCAAAATTCAAACCATTAATATCCAAAGTTAATAATTGGTAAATATAAAAAGATATCCTTACTTAGGGTCTTATGCACAATTCAAATGTCATATTCTTTATCTTCCTTGCTCTGTGAATATATACAATCTCATCATTAAATACTATAAAAAATATATCATTGTTATATATGATGTATATTTCGATTATGTTAGTAAATATATCTTGATAATTATATGACAAAATAGAAACATTATATATTCTTAGAAAACATACCATGCATAGAATAATGTCTTATTTATATCTTCCTTAATGTCCAATATTTAATGATATAAAAAATGATGCAAAATCATTGGAAATTATTCAACTCAACATATCTGATAAAAAACACCATAATGAGGTAAATGATACATTTTCCTCATTTTGAAAATTTACAATTCTGGATAATCAATTCAGATTCACATAGACCTATCGTACTTCATAATAAAAAATAATAGTTTCACCACAAGGTTATATAAATCAATGAATAAATCCCTTATCAAATCTATATAATTTTTTTCTTCAATTAAAATAACTCTCTTTGGGTCATCCTATATAGTGTTATTAAAATTAGTGTAGCATTATGTTTTACTTCTAATAAAAAAAATTCATAATTGTTTGGTGGAAGACTATGAATCTCTTTTAGAAATATATCAACCATTTCTATCAATGATGGAAAATAATAAATGTTATATTTTCTCCCAAACAAATAATATAAACATCTCTTTTAAAAATGAATATATACATATAAAATGGACCTTTTTTCCGTTGTAATGTCATCATATTATTATTATTGATAGAAAATCATGGGAATTTTTTAAAATATCAATCCCACATTTCCTTCTTGGTAATTGATATGATATATATAAAATGAATGAAAATTCATTCTGAAACAATCATGAAATTGAACAATAATAATATTTCCATTATGAACATTTTTAGAAACTCATGATGATATAAGTACCTATTTAGTCTAGTAGTTACCAACTACAAGAGGGAGTTGATTGAGATAATTTATAGGTACACCACTTTTAGTAGCACTCACTATATATGGATCCATATGAATAAATTTATTCAATTCAATTGTTACCATAATTATTACATGGAATTTATTTTTTCATGTTATTATATTCCACAAAAAAATTAACTATTCCATTGATAAATTCTCTAGGGGCTCTCATACAAAATTATTGACATGAAGAAATTTGAAGAATATTTCTTATGTGTTCTCCACTACCTATGATCTTAGTGAACTCCATTATTTTTTTCCTTGAGGAGTCATATAGTTGGACAATATAGAGGTTATTAAAAATATATCATGATAATAGATTTTTTATTATTCGAATTTCATTCAATCCAGTCATCATCCCATTTTAATTCTATTAATGACCCCATAATTCCATAAAATTAAACATTAGCATGATTACTTTGGGTTATATACAATGATAAAATATTGAGGGAATTTTTTGAGGAATAAGAATAATTATTGGAATCCACATAGTCATGACAAATATTTCTTAATAAATACAAATCATGTCTTATTCGTTTCAATCTCTAAAAACATAGGATTATACTAATATTTTTTCTCGTTTATTTGAACATTTCAATATCATTCATTATATATTACTGAATTTCAAAAAACAAACTTCAAAATTGTTAATCATGTTGTGAAGCATGGCAGAATTTATTTACTGGGATAAGATTGCATCAAATAAAAATTCGCAATTTTTTATGATATTATCCATAGATACAATGTTTCTAGTTCCATATACAGTTATAGTATCTGTAAAATTATGTAATTCAATTTAATAAACTTTATCTCGACTTTAACAAACATGTAAATAATTTCATTAGATGTTGACATATGTATAGGGTTATCACCAATGTTTTCTCATCATAATTTCTAATGGTAATCTAAATATTTATCGGATTAAAACAATACTGACCCACACTTTTCAAATATAGATATCAAATCCCAATAATATAATTTTAATTACATAACAAAATGTTCCAAGATAAAAATATATATGAATAGTATTATGGTAATCATGTATAAAAAATAAATTTTTCATAAGTTAAATTCAACATATCACAAAATTACATCCATAACTATCACCCTTAATAAATTTAACATACAAAATAAATTTCCATCTAACATGAAGAGTGGAAGCATAAAAATTTTTATTGTATGATGCTTAGTAAGGGAATACAATGGATATATTAATGATCACATATGAATTACATGAGAATAAGTGTGAGAGAAAATTTGATTACTATTTAATATTCAGTCCTTGTAAATCATTGTTCAAAATATTAAATCAAAATATAATATATTGTAGTCTATAAGATATCATTATCAATTGAATCAAAGAACATACGTCAAGATATCCTAAATTTGGAATATAAAAAAATATTTCTTGAATAGGCATTTGAATAGAAAATCATTTCATTATTATTGAAGGACCATTTTCAAGACAATTATAATAGAATGGGTTCACTCTTCCATCCATCATTGATGACAATTTTTACTCCCATGTCTATCATATTGGTTAGATTCACTTTATACAATAGGAACACTCCCTATTCATATCCTATATATCTCAGGAAATATCTATATTGCCCACTTTATTTTAGGGCTAAATATTCATGGAACTCGTAATCATATAATAAAAATCATACACTTGTGTTTCATATTATTATAAATACATAAAATCATAAAAATGAAAATAAAATTTGGTTGTTCAATATTTATTCATAGCATAACACGTTTTAAAGAAATATATTACACAAAATTTTCATTATTTAATGATTATGAAAGATGAATGGATGTCTTCTTGAATGAGATATTCTATTAAAACATCACAAGGAATTTCTTTTGAAGAAAATACACTATTCATAATAAAATCAATTAATTAAAATATAAAAAATTCAAAAATATTAATTATTTTTTGTTTGAAATGAATCTTGTTAATTTTTAGAAAAATATTCCAATAATATATTTGTAATGATGGTGTAATATTATATTTTTTACATGTATGTAAAAATCGGGATTCCCATCACATTATCTATACAAAGTAAAATGTACCCCATTTGAAAAACTAAATTTTGAAACATTTTGTGTACACCATTAAAATTTAAAGAAAAAAAATAATTATTTAAAAATAGTTTCTGAATTTTAAAAACATTTTTTTAAAAAGTATAATAAAACATCCTCTGGAGGACAAATTTTCTTTGATCAAAGGATGAAATTAATCCATTATTCTTTAATAATATTATTTTAGTAACATTAATTTATAATGATTTTAAAATGAAAAGGAACATGAATTTCACTAAAATAACTAGGATAGATGAAATGTAATGGGGTTCTATAGAGATATATAATATTATTTCTTTATTTTAATAATACTCACAAACATTCTTGATATAAAATATGATTATAACATTATACAATTAATAAATTTGAAAAAAATACCCATTTAATAAATAAAAACACTAGGATATTTAAATCCCCAAAAAAATTAACGAATGTATCATAGTGTAAATTAATGAGTAGTATATAAACCAAGAAAAATAAATTTGTGGTGAAAATGACATGTGCCTCAAAACTATAAAACATCGATGAAATCCCTTACCCCATGACTTGGTAATCACCATTATTGTTAAAAACATATATATAATAAAAATAGTATCATTTAACATGTATAATAGAACCATAATATCATAAATCATATCATATATGATTACATTGAACCATTTTCCACAAATTTATCAACAGTCATTATTATAATCACTGATTATGGGGATTATTTCTTGGTTGTCAAGTTTTTTTATTTTGGTAGTTCAATAAAATTTAATTTTATTTCGGTTTCATCATCTACATAATGATCATACTGATTTAAAAACAATATATATCAATTATATTCATTGTTATAGTCAACCCTATATTTTAGTGATTAGAAATAAAATCAAACCATTCAGGGGTATAGTATGTCCTATGCAAGAATAAATGATGTTTCCATTTTCATGATCGATGCAACAACAAAATGTTAATATTAATTAAACATTAAATAGTATATTATATATCATATTTATTATATAGGTATATATTAATAAAAATTTATATTATTACCATCCATGTTGAAATGAACTAAGAAACATGTCACATTACATTGTGGAGGTGATAGTCCCCCCATATTATTGAGTGAAATTAATAATTTTCATCTTATTATAATTAAAGAATTTAGATTTTTTATTATAATTAAAGAAGAATAATTATTTTATTAATATAAATTTTATATACAAAATCTTTAATTATATCATTAAAAGAGAGGTAGTGATTGAAAATGTATCAAATAGGTTTGAGGGGTGGTAGTATATTGTATACGCGATCGATAGTTGCCCAAACAATTTAATGGAATAGGATATATATTAAGGTTAAAAAATTAAAATAATAAAAAAAATATATGGTACATAATTGAGTTATTATATCTGAATATTTTACATGTAGTTGATGGATGTGGAAGAAGAAATAAAACACAAATAATCATTTAAGGACGGGGCCTCTTATTTAGAATTGTTTTTAAGATTTCACTAAATTACATCATAAGAGGATTCTATATTTGTAAAAGTCCTCAAAAATGTTTTAATAAAATTTCATATGGTTAATGGAATTTTTTTAACTACTGTGGTTTGGAAGTTTAATGTGGAGTGTATAGGGTGTAACCTTATATTAGTGGGTGAGAATACATTAATGAATGTTTTTAAAAGAAAAGGTCAATCCCTTTTTTAATGAAAAAGAATAAATAAAAAAATCCAATTATAAAAATATATATTATATAAGTTAAATATATGGCCATTTAATATGAATTGGGCATGTTTTCACATCAACTTAACCTATATCTATTTAGATTCACCCCCAATAAACCGGTTTTAACGTAAAATGTGGTAATTAATATTTATGTTATGTACTATTAATTAGGAAAAAAAATTCAGTTATACATATAATATATATTTTAATTCTTTATTAAAAATATTTGTTCCATATTAAAAATTCAATTAATATAAGGGACACAATTTAGTTTATAATAAACCCAGAGATATGGGGAAAAATCCTTTTTCTAAGGGAACATTTATCATAAGCATTAAATGTATTATTATCAAAATTAAACATGAAATGTATTAAAACTAAATAAATTAGATTAATAATTTCATTTTTGTACTAATTTTTCTGATAAATGATTGTGAAATAATATGTATCTTTTTTATTCGTTAAATGAGAACGAAGTTTAAAAAATAAGTAGAAATATAAACCAATCATCAAAAAAATTATTTTCCCCTAAAAATATAAAAATTAACACTAAGATAATTTTGAAAAAATTATTATTTAATTGTATTTAATTATATAAAATAAATATTATTTGTGCGAAAAATTCTTATTTGAATAAAATCTATGTAAAAGTATAACTTTTTATAAAAATTACTACTTTTAACTATAAATACTTACATCTTCATACCACATGCATATATAAAAATATTAGATGAATAATAAATCATTTAATTGATCTTATATTTTAAAATTTTCATTAAAATACATCCCTGATAGTAATAATTTTTTAGAATAAATAAAAAACACACAAAAAAATATTTTTTCTTAAATATAGTTCTTTTACTTTGAATTTATTTTTATATTAATATCAAATCTATTGATAACAAATAAAATTAAATTATAAATTTTTAAAACATATAATTTTCCAAATTTAGTTTGTCTTTTTAATAAATAAAAATTTAATTACTATGTGATAATTGTCACTATTAATAATATTAAATTAATAGTACACCACAATTCATTTAAACATAAGGTTTTATGTAATAATATATATTTATATATATAATTAAATTTATTTGAAAAAAATTTCATAAATTCAGATGGTTTTAAATTGAATCATCAATGAATATGGTGGTGTGTTTTAGGAATCATATTTGTGTGTTCTGGAATAAATCAAAAATAAATATATGTATCATAATTGAGTTAGAAGATAATTTTTTCAATTACAGGATTATAAGAGGGTAGTGGTATCATGGGGTGGCTGGGGATATAGTAACAAGAGTGGTAGAAGAAATTTTACTATTAATAGTTGAACATTTTGGTGGTAACATTATTTTTTAAATTGAATTATGATTTTGGTGTTTGAATAATAGGTCACACCCTAGTGTTATCTTGTGGTTTAAAACTGATATAAGTTGGTGATTATTTTCACCACAAAAAATATTTGTATAAGAGAATGGGTAATATAATAAGTAAAATGACATAATAATATATAAAAATAATTATTAATGGAAATTAGTTATAAAATTATTTCATTAATAAATTAATAAATGAATTTTCCAAATATAAAATTATTCTTGTCAACATAATTTCTATAATATTTGAAATATATAATGATGGATTTTTCAAAAAAAATTATTCAAAAACATATATCATTATTGAAAAAATAAATTCTTTTTCTGAGAGTACATATCTGAATCATTAAATTTAAATTTTCTTAAATTTTTTTTAAAAAAAATTTGAAAAAATAAACTACTGAACATTTTATAATAGAATCTACATAAAATACTATTTAATTATGCAATTTAATGTATTCTAAATGAAGCCTCTATTTTTTAGGAAGACATTAATCCAATATTTAAATATTTTTTTCACTAGGAACTCAATGGAATTAATAAAAAATATGTGTCAACATGAGTGAAAATAATTTGAAATCACTTATTAAAATTTAATTAAACAGAATTAAAATGTGTTCAATTTTTCAAAAAATCATGAAAATAATAAATAAATCTATAATTTAATAATTAACTATAAATTTAATATATTTAATAAAAACACCAAACCATATATTTGAGCGAAATAATATTTTTAATATTAATTATTAAAAATAGTGTTAATATTTATAATAATTCTTATCTTTTGGAGGAAAATTTTGATATTTATCAAATTTAATAATTTTCAGGATTTATCCAATTATCTTCAAAATTTAAAATAATAATTATATTAATGTATTAATAATATAATTATAATTAATTATCATTAGAAATATCTTCATTGATTTAATGTTATAAATATTTTTTCCCTTCCCTCACTATTATTTCTTCATTTAAAATTTAATAACACAATGTTATTATAGAGAGTTACCAGAAGAGTGAGATTAACGGTGCATTACAAAAAGTATTTTGAACAATCAATCATTATAGATAATATTATCCATTGAAATTTAAAATATCACATATTACGAATGAAATTATAAAATTTTAATTAAAAATTCTTCTCTCGAAGTATTGACATCCAAATTAAACACTTATCATGAAATAAAATCGAGAATAAAAAATAAAAAATAATTAGATCCCACTAAAAAGAAAAATAATATTCAACACACAGTATAAATTTCTTAATACCCTTATTTAAAAATATTAAATAATTAACATATCTTTGAAAATAGGTTGTATTCATATTTAGATAATTTATTTCAATTATTATTGTAAAATAATAATTTTTTCATAAAATTATCATTCATCCCACAATCAGTTAAAAATTTTATTGAAAACATTTATTGTATAATTATTATTAGATTGTTAAGTTTTAAATTGATAATAATAAAAAATAATCAGTCAATTACAAATTATGTGAAATATCATTAGAAAAATTTTATTAAAAAATGTAATTACAAAATACATTTCTCATGATGCTACTCATCCATAAAAATACATCATGAAACATATATGACATGGAAATTCTTTTTTAAATTTTTTCTATCAAAAAATTATTTCAATCAGATCATAATAACATTTCAATAGAATAATACAACTATATTAATTAATAAAGATAACATTAACCAGAATCAAAACCCTCATATAAGAATCTCTCTACAATGTTAATTCATCAATTACAACAATTATCCTATTAGTTAATGGTTTTAAATTTTTTGTAAGATATCATAATATCAATAATCAACATTTAAATATTTACATGAGGATAAAATCAAAGGTATTTTTTTGTAACCAATTAGTTTATTATGATTTTTTTAATTAAAAATGAAATTATTTTTATTTATATAGTGTGGAGTAGATACAATAACAAAATTCCAACTTGTAATAGAAAACTTTGTTTTATTTTTTGGAATTTAAATGGAATGTAGATTTTATTCCAATGTAAGGAACAATTTAGAATTTGATATTTATATAGAAATTTCATTTAATATATGATCTCCAATTTATTTTTTGGTTGTTTTCAGTGATCAAGGAGGTGTTTTGTTCGTCAAATATATATTAAAAGATGGTTAAACATTTAATAAAGTAAAATTATATTACATGTGGCACCATTATCATTATTGGTGCATGATCGAACCATGCTGGGTTTCATTCATAATTTTTTAACATAAAAAATAAATACATATTAATATAACACAATTTTGGATAGAATCATTTCACTGACAGTAGATATAATGACCAAGGGGAATCTCATTGTATCCCAAGTCTTAAGGTGACCCCTAAGTAAAGTCTTCATGGTGATTCCAATAAATTGTGCTTGATATACATCATTTTCTCTATTAAAAATGTAAGTTGATATTGTATTATCATAACTTTTTTCTTAAGTAATTATTAAAAGTTTATCTCTCCTAAGAAACAACACTATGAAGGTAAAAGTATATATTTTTAGGGAATAATATAAAAAAATTATTAATTATAATAATAAAGTAACCTTAATGGTTATATAAATTCTCTATGGTGTTCGCAAGGGAGATGCATCATGTTTTTTAATAATTGGTCATACCATATCATGATATGATATAGGGAAATAAAATCCTATGGAATAATGTTATTAAATGAATATATATTTTCATTTTATCAATAGGGGTCATACAATACTCTACTGATTTTTAAAATAGGATAAATGGGAAATTTGTTTTGATAAGATATATATTTTCTAAAATATCACACCTCTTTTCCACTATAATACCTCTTTAAGGGGGAATATTTTTCATAATTCTGTTGAAAATGGAAAATAAATTTTTTTATCCATCTTTCATTATTGTAACATTTCATTTCATCTTATTATGGGATGATTTGGGATATGATTTGGAAAAAAAGAAAACAACCTCATGGATAATTTAAATGGGATTTATTTTGATTTAACATAAAAATGGATCAGTTCATATAATGAAGATAAATAACAATTATTTATCATAATATTAATAATGGTTCTTTTCCAATAAAATATTCCATTTTATGAATAAATTTGATGAAATTTTGGAGTAATTGTATTATTTTAAATATTTATCTAAATCAATTTTATTTTAAGAGATTATCCATAGGTTTTTGTTATGTTTTTGAAATAGGTTATAGTGTGTGGATACTAATAAGTGACTTTTTAGTATGTTTACACTTTAAATATATTGAATAAATATTTTTTATATGAAAAAAATGAGTTAGTGGACTGTGATGTATTCATTATGGTACATGAGATTTTATAATCAGGGATGATATTTATGTGAGTATTGGAGAGAGTGTCCAAGCATTGAATATATTGGAGTAACTCTAAGTATGATAGTAGGACCTTGAACATATCTGTATGGCTTATACACTATTTTGATGTGAATGTTATGTGGGGTAATAGAACTTCTGTGTTAATTTTAATATATTAAATTAATTAAATATTTTCATCAGTCTATAATAAGTTGTATAGAAATTTTAAGGGAAACATTATACTATTTATTACTATTTAATTCCAAGATCACTATTGTTTGAGAACATAATCATTAATATTTTTTTTGGTGAAATAATGTCTCATATCATTATAAAAAATATAATATCATCAATAATTGATGAGTTCATGATAGGGTGGTGATAGGAATCATCATTTAACAGAAGGAGTTCTATAAATGTTATATATAATAGAATGTCCAAGATACTATGTAACCATTGAGTTGGGCTCTTAATGATTTTATGAGTTCAAGAGAATTTCTATAAGATAGGATTACATATGTAGGTCCTAATTACTATTCAAAAATTTTAGTGAAAATAAATGAGTTGAGGACATCTTGTACTGATGTTTGAGAATGTTAAACATAACATCTATGATTCGAAACATCATTCTAAGATTGTACAGGTGCCCCAAAATGTTACATGACTAAAATAAGAACATATTTAAATAGAGATGTCTTATAGGGGATATTCTTCTAGATGATCATATGTGTTCTATGAAATTAGATAAATTGTATGCAACTTAGTTTAGGGTTTGAATATATATATTAAAAATGATTATGATTTCAATGTTATAAATTATATAATATATTTGGATTGTTAATTTGTTATTATAAAAACATTTTATGCATTAATTTGGGAAGTTATATATAGACACTTGATGTTAGGGTTAGATATAGCCTATGTTATTTGTGAATAATGTTTATTGTTAAATATTTTATTGTACCAATGATAATATACAATTATTATTAAAAAGTACTCTGGTATATTCAAATGTGGTTTCTGTGAATTGTTTTTGGTATGTGTGCAATAAATTCGACAATAGGATGTGTATGATTATGTTTGTTGAGTGGACATCTTGAGTGAGAGTTATTCATGTTGAGTATTAATGGATTGGATTCTTCACCACATTATGTGTATATATATGATTCTAATGAGGAGTATTATTTATACACATCTAATTAATGGTGGGGACATATTAATAAAAAATTAATATGATTTAATCATGGAGTTCTAGTTCTCTATTATGAAATTTCTTTCCATAATTTTTTTAATTCCTCCATGATGTGTTGGTTTCTAGTTGGGCATCTGACCAACACATGGATGATGTATTTCATTTCCACATAAGTTGTGTGACCACTGATAAATTAGATTTTTTATTTTTATTTTTTCCTATTATCGATAGATGAATTATTTATGATAAGGTATGGTTCATTAAACCCATAATGTGATAGCACTAGGTAGAGTATATGACTCCTAAGATGATTTTTTATTTAAGTTAGGATGTGTATGTTATCCCCAAAGTTACCAGTTTATGATAATTTCAATTTTATGATGTCACCCACTATATATATTATTTATGATTATCATGAGGGCATCCATGGGATATGATGTAATGGATTTGGTAGTGGATGTGACCCATATGTGGATAGTAAATTATGGTTCCATATTGGGGAAGTGAACTACTATTTAGTTGATATTGTGTAACAACCCGATATTTTATGATAAGTATTCCTTTTAATTTATTTGATGTCATGTGTTTTATGCTACAACAAGATTATCTTGTGCTATTTTCCACACTGTATTAGCTTGAAATATACACAACACTATTCTTAGATTGTGTTACACACAATTTCAAGTTCTTTTATAATAGTCATTCTACGCAACATTAAGTGTATATATATATACATTCAATGTATAAATGAAATATGGTTGGATTCTGTTATACTAAATAATAAAGGATTCTTGCCGAAAACGCAACCCTGGCTTGTCTTGCATTACACGCAATCACGACCTTCCTCGATAGCGTGTGTTGTAGGCAATAACAGGTTTCACTAAACAGTGATATATTTGTTATAATATTATTATGGACTAGCTGTTATGAATATTTTTAACAACATATTGAATTTTATAACATTATTATTCATCTTACACATTTTCTAGAATATTGTATGAGAACAAAATAAATTTTTCGGGTAAAATATGTATTTTTCAAAAATTGCAGTTTTCCCGCCTTTTGATGACGCACCCACCTTAAATCTTGTTTTGACATGTCTATAAGTTCAATTTAAAAAAATAAAAATCTTCTTTGGAATCAGGATAGAAAAATTTACTTTGGATAATTTTTTCATATTATTCTGAAAACTTTCATATTTTAATGAATAGTAAAAACACGCTATATTTTAATTAAAAAAGAGTTTTTTCATCACAATAATTTATATGGCTAGATTATCTTTTTAATTGGTTTTAAAGTGTAATTAGAATATATTTTTACCATTTAATCCAATTTTGTTCATTGGAATTAATTTCACTTTGAAATTGTATATAAACAAGTATCGATCTTTTGATTGTTTTTGTTTATTAAAAACACGCTAATTGTTTTGATAACAGGAATTAAATTTAAAATTAATGAATTCCACTTATATTTTTTGAATTTGAAAAAATATACATCAATTTTGAATTCATAATATCAAATATATCTTTGGCCTAATTTTTGGTATTTTTCCGGAAACTTTCATTTTTTGATGAATAGTGAAACCACTAAGTGGTAGTTAAAAAACTGAAATTTTCATAAAACATAATTTTACAACTTCATTGAATTTAATTTAAAAAATCCAAGAGACACGGTTAATATCAAGGACTAAAATTCGGTTCAATGAGATGAAAATAATTTTTGATGAATAGTAACTTCTTACTTTTATTTACCACGGTTAAAAGATAATAGGATAATTAAGGGTAAACATGATATTATTATTACCCTAACACATGTCCAAACTCTATTGGATAAGTGTAATTCGACCAAAAACAACCGTAGGAATAAAATATGACCATTTAGGCCCACTTGGATTAGATTAGGACATTTAATATTAATTTATTTAAAGAAGGGTTAAAATAGCTAAAATCAACGTTTAATAAGTAAATAATTTTTAATATATGGTTATATGTAAGATAAATTTGACTATAAATATTCATTAGGAATATAAAAATATTTCCTACATAATTGTATTTTATTTATAATTTTTAGACATTAAATAAGTTAATTTATTTATGACACAATGATGATGTAGTCATTGTCTTATTAATGAAATATTGACATAATTGATGTTATGAATACCCAAATAAATGTGATTTGAGACTTTTTATGGATTAAACTAATTTTTTATGATAATATGACATGTTAGTAATGATTTAGTTAACTTTTTTCGAACTAATCAATCTGTTATGAGTTTCACAAAAATCAATTACCAAATTGTGTCAAAATTGACATAAATTTTTTTTAAAACAAATATTATCTTATTAATTGTTATTTTATTCCTAAAAATCTAAGAATCGGTCAAATGACTTAGATAATGTTATATATATTAATAATAAACAACTTGGGGTTCTTTTGTCTTGTTATAGTAAGTTAATTAACCTTATAGTGTAAGAAAACAAGAAGACACGGTAAAAGTAAAATTATTTAACTTAAAGTTAAATGTAAATGATACGGTTAAATAGATACCTAAACTTGTCTAAATTATATTGGATGAGAGTATTTCTACCCATCCCCACCTTAGCTTAAAAATAAATCAATTTGGATCTATTAAAAATAGAATATGACTTTATAATAAAATAATATTTTTGGTTATTCCAAAGGTACCCCTCTCCTCCCTTATAAAAGGGCACCTCCTCCCTCTTCCTCACACCACATTGAGCATTCAATACCGGCCAACCCCTGACAAATTATCTTCTCCACTTCCCTAGAAACATTCTAGAGGTCCTGGTCTTCTTTAAAGACCAATTTTAGTGCCCTAAAAAGTGGTCTCAAAGAGATGCTTCCAAGAAGAGGTAATCTCCGTTAACGATTCTTTCAACTTTATTTATTCTTCCACTTCTTCTTTAGTTGTTTCATTATGAAGTAATAACATCAGTATCACTCATATACTGATATATTATTATAAGTATGAAACTACCCTATTTCACAATCTATCCATCCTATGGAAAATGAAATCACCGCGCGTGCGTACGTACGGAATACCGTCTCCACGTCGTGGTGTAATATATTTTCCACCACCACCTTACATGGATGGGAATAATTGTTTAAATAATGACTATATATGATTATTTTAAAGTGATATTGATTCT
Organism: Viscum album; assembly: GCA_963277665.1. Taxonomy (NCBI): domain Eukaryota; kingdom Viridiplantae; phylum Streptophyta; class Magnoliopsida; order Santalales; family Viscaceae; genus Viscum; species Viscum album. The sequence goes on along the minus strand of OY728137.1, from coordinate 293,974,266 downwards.
GAAATATTATACATAGACTGCAATACAATTCAATGATTATGGGAATGATATTATCGCTTGTCCGTACGTACGGAATACCGTCTCCACGAACGCGATGAGATTCATTTTCCATGATTAACCATTCAAGAATGATTATAAAGTATATATAATTAATAATAATGAAATATATAACTTAATAATGATACTTTATTTATTTATATATATGTATGTATGTCATCTATTTAATTTTATTCAATTCAACAAGGAAACGAAAACAGTGTTCATGCGTACGTACGGCCTACCGTCTCCATGAACGGTGCATTTCATTCATTTTATCGATCTATAATATATATGTATATAATGAATATATATTATAAATAAATAATTTTTTACATTCCATAATTATGTAAATCAGTATATAAGTAATAATATCAAGAACGAAAAGTCGAAACACATATGACAAATGAAACAATTTTACCCATAATGCTACTTTAACATTAATTTACAAATGAACGGGTAATATAAAGTCATAAGTGAACCATATATGATATAATAACAATGAATATGATTCTTTAATAAGTTAATGACATTATTTAAATCATTATACTGGAGGTTTGGATACGTATGAAGCATATCAGACCTAAGGTAATGTATAATTTTGCAAATCTCATTTTTATCTGAGATAGCATATTCGTAAGTCTTTACTGGGGTTATTGCAATCGTCCATGTCCATGTTTTATAAAAGTGTATTCATGTATGTTTAAAGTCCTTTTTACAGATTTTTCATTTTACCCAATGGTATGGCAGGAATCTTTCTTTTTTTTTCCTTAAAAAATACTTTTTGACTTTTCCGACAAAAGTATGAGAAGAATGTTTTTTAACGTATACGGCATGAAAGGATTTTTAAGATTTTATAAATCCTTATTTTAATGAAGCTTCCTCCAAAATATTTCATGAATATTTTCAGCAAAATTCTTTTCTTTTAAAATTGCATGACATTTTGTGAAAAGAAAATGATTTTGAAGAAGAAAGGATATTTTCCTCAACAAATAATTTCAAGTGTTTTATCAAAACCATTTTTAATATAAGATGACATTATTTCATATATATGTTTCAAGTATCATGTCTCTATGATTTAAATGGTTTCACATTCCTTATTATGAAATGATATCCATTTCTTTTATATGGATTATGTGATGATGGGATGATGTTTAAGAAACCCATTTTATTAATTGGGTTATTATGAATGATGTATGTTTATTTTGTGGCACAAGTAAGAATGGTTTCTTTATGAGATGGGTGGGACCTATATCTCCCTTTAATGAATTGGGTAATGATTTATATCTCATGAGATAGACATGGCTGGAATGGTAAGTTAATTTGGTTCAGTGTTACAGGACTGGAATGAGGAGTGAACTCGATTCAGAAAGGGACTTTGTCCACTAAGATGGTCTTGGCAGCAATACCTTTGCTACTATGGAAATCATATCATGTGCTTAATGGTTTCCACAATTACATGTTTTATTACCATGCTATTTTGTCATGATTTATGTTCCATTATGATCTATGACATATGTACTTCCATGTTTTATGTCGTTTCTCAAGATTTTGATGTTTAAACATTATGTTCATGTTTTTAAGTTCAAATGTATATGGTATGTTTTATTTTAACCATGCTTACACTTACTGAGAATTTGATCTCACCCTTTTTATGTTTTATATATTCCCCTAGAATTAAAAGAAAGGTTTTAGGTCAAGAAACAAAAAAGTGGAAGATCTTTATGGGCGATGTTGAAGATATTTCACCACGATTAGAAGATTACGTTCCATGTTTCCAGAGACACTAAACTATTACAGTCCTTGTGTGTCTGTTTTTGTTATGTATTAAGTATTCTACAAAAGTAATGTAATATCTATGTACGTCATGCTTTGGGTCTCTAGAGTTAGTATCAGAGGAATGGTTTAGTCAACCTTTTGAAAAGAGGATGCAAGAACTTTAGTGAGATTCCTAGAGATATTTCTAAGGTATTCCTAGGGATGTCCATAAGGTTAAGTATAAGTATAGATTATAGTCCTAGAATTATGGTAATGATATTAGATTAAACCTAATATGATAGATATTGAAGTTAATCCTCCTTGATTAGAATTTTTTTCTCTCACACTATTCTTTTTGGGTTTTAGAAAATGGCTGGAAATAGGAAGATTCATGATAATAGAGGATATGATGGACAATGGAATGATATTCTTTAAGAGAAACCAAATGAAACGGGATTTGGAATTCAAAACATTATTATTATTCCTAATCAGCAATATCATATTATGATCAATAATCTAAACTTTGGTAAGTTTCCCGACTCAGATAATAAGAGAAAGATGGAGTTTCATGATGATCATAGAGGAAAGAAAGTTCAATTTACCTCATGTAAATCATGTGGGAAGAGGCATCAGAGAGATTGTTTCAAAGGAACCGAAAGATGCTTTCGGTGTGGGAGTGAAGGACACAAATCCAATACGTGCAAAGGAAAAGACTCAGTTAAAACCATGGATGATGATGATGGTATTACTATGACATCAACAATGGTTAAATGTTTTACATGTGGAATGTACGAGAACTATGCAAACCAATTACCTAAGGGAATGTCTCATGAAGAGAATCAGTATGGTCGTATTGGTAATATTTATGTTGATGATGATGAAGAGACTAAAAATGATATGTGAGATGAAAGAATTGTTGAAGTTCAGTCAATGGTTTAAGAAGGTAGTGGAATTATTACATGTTTATCAAGTGTAATGTTCTATAAGTAATCTCATGGTACTATGGAATAAAGAGACATCTAAGGATTTTTACACTATTGTCTTTCCTTATGTTTTGATTGTGTGTGATGAATGGTACCAGTATTTTTGGAAATTAGATGATATGTGCCTAATGAAGGGGTAAGAAGAAAATTTAATGTTTGATAGTATTAATGAGCTCATGACTGATATAAGGATAAGGTAATATCATGGTTTCAGTATATAGAAATTTGGGGTTTTGGTATGTGGAAAGAATTTACTTTTGACAGCACTCATGTTTTCACTAAGATTCAATGGGTATTTTTTTTTCAAGAGAATACTTGATTAAGGCCTTCGAATATTTGTAATTTGACCAACAAGATATATCTTATGATATATTGGGGATAAATGATGGCATTCACGTGATTGTTATGTGACATTTCAAGTAATCATTTTTTTATACTACGAGCTTGGTCCGAAGTATTTTAGATAAGCCTAAAGATTGGAATGGATTATGTTGGACATAAGTTAGTATTGATTAAGGATATAACTTTTTTCGATATTATTGATGGGATGTTATAGTAAAGTAGTTTTAGAAAAAATAACAACCTGCAGGATGGGCGACTACCCATCGCGTCGGACAAGGCTGTGGGAATCTAACCCACAACCGAAGTACGACTGGCCTTTATCACCTACCACTGGCCTACATGACGTCCCTGTTTAATAGAAACTAGTTTCATTATAATAAGAGTATGATATATGAAGTATAAATACATTTTAGGAACCATATATGATTAATATCACTATAGATGGACTTTATGTATATTTGATAACTATTGCTAACCTTTTGTTTGAAATAGATGGAATGACCCATCATTCTATCACATGATCTATTAACACTTTACGAATAACAAATTCTACTTCATTTCTTTAAGAGATGAAGTGGAAAATTGTTAAATCACAAACAACATTGAGATTGTACCAAAATCAAGCAAGTATATCTTCTAATTCAAAATTTTCAACTTTAGGGAAATGATATTGAAAACCAAAAATGTTGTCCTAGTGATATTATATCCGATGAATCGGATGGTACCTTAGATCATCACAAATTTATAGCTTTGTGATTGTTGGCTTCTTCATATCCATGTCCTCTACCACTCTCCATCAGAACTTGATGGTTATATTTTTCTTCCATATCCATATTTTCACCTATGTTCTCCTAAGTGGAAACCCAGTGATTAGTTAATTTGGGTAACCGTTACGTTTCATACTTTATTTTTTAAAGTTATGTTTTTGTATTTAATTTTACAATATGTATTTCAATTAAATAACCTTTCTAGTTGAAACCCATGTATAACCCCGATGAATTTCGAGGGCGAAATTCATTTTAAGGGGGGTAGAATGTAACAACCCGATATTTTATGATAAGTATTCTTCTTAATTTATTTCATGTCTTGTGTTTTATGCTACAACAAGATTATCTTGTTCTATACACCACACTGTATTAGCTTCAAGTATACGCAACACTATTCTTAGATTGTGTTACACACAATTTCAAGTTCGTTTTATAATAGTCATTCTACGTAACATTAAGTGTGTATATATATATATATTCAATGTATAAATGAAATATGGTTGGATTATGTTATACGAAATAATAAAGGATTCTTGCACAACACGCAACCCTGACTTGGCTTGCATTACACGCAATCGCGACCTTCCTCGATAGCGTGTGTTATACGCAATACCAGGTTTCACTAAACAATGATATATTGTTATATTATTATTATGGACTATCCATTATGAATAGTATAAACTAATTTTTGAATTTTATAACATTATTATTCATCTTGCACATTTTCTAGAATATGGTATGAGAATAAAATAAATTTTTCGTGTAAAATATGTATTTTAAAAAAATTGCAGTTTTCCCGCCTTTTGATGACTCACCCACCTTAAATCATGTTTTTGACATCTCTATAAGTTTAATTTGACGAAATAAAATTTTTCTTTGTAATCAGGATATAAAAATTTACTTTGGATAATTTTTTCATATTATTCTAATAACTTTCATATTTTAATGAATAGTAAAAACACGCTATATTTTAATTAAAAACAACTTTTTTCATCGCACTAATTTATATGGATAGATTATCTATTTAATTGGTTTTAAAGTGTAATTATAATATAATTTTACCATTTAATCCAATGTTTTTCATTGGAATTAATTTCACTTTGAAATTGGATATAAACAAGTATCGATCTTTTGATTGTTTTTGTTTCTTAAAAACACGCTATTTGTTTTGATAACGAGAATTAAATTTAAAATTAAGTAATGCCAATTATAAGTTATGAATTTGAAAAAATAGACATCAATTTTTAATTCATAATATAAAATATATCTTAGTCTTAATTTTTGGTATTTTTCTGGATAGTTTCATTTTTTGATGAATAGTGAAACCACTAAGTGGTAGTTAGAAAACTGAATTTTTAATAAAACATAATTTTACCATTTTTGTTAATTGAATTTCAAAAATCTGAGAGACCTGGTTAATATCAAGGACTATAACGTGGTTCAATGAGATGAAAATAATTTTTGGTGAATAGTAACTTTTTACTTTTATTGACCACGGTTAAAAGTAAATGGGATAATTAAGGGTAAAAATGAAATTATTAGTACCCTAACACCTGTCCAAATTCTATTGGATAAGTTTAATTCGACCAAAAAAAACCTTAGGAATAAAATATGACCATTTAGGACCACTTGGATTAGATTAGGACATATAATATTAATTTATTTAAAGAAGGGTTAAAATAGTTAAAATCAAAGTTTAATAAGTAAATCATTTTTAATATAGGGTTATAAGTATGATAAACTGGACTATAAATATTAATTAGAAATATAAAAATATTTCCTACATAATGGTATTTTATTTATAATTTTTAGGAATTAAATAATTCAATTTATTTATGATACAACGATGATGGAGAAATTATCTTATTAATGAAATATTGACATAATTGATGTTATAAATACCCAAATAAATTTAATTTGAGACTTTTTATGAATTAAACAAAATTTATATGTTTATATAACATGTTATTATTGATTTAGATAACTTTTTTCGAACTAATCATTCTGTTATGATTTTTACAAAAATCAATTACCAAATAGTGTCAAAATTGACATAAAATTGTTTTTAAAACAAATATTATATTATTAATTGTAATTTTATTCCTCAAAATCTATGGTTTGGAAAGATAACTAATATAAGGTTATATATATTAATAATAAACAACTTGGGGTTCGTTTTTCTTGTTATAGTAAGTTTATTAACCTTATAGTGTAAGAAAACAAGAAGACACGGTAAAAGTAAAATTATTTAACTTAAAATTAAATCTAAATGATATGGTTAAAATAGATACCTAACCTTGTATAAATTCTATTGTATGAGAGGATTTAGACCCATACCCACCTTATCTTAGAAATAAATCAATTTCTATGTATTAAAAACCGAATATGACTTAAAAATAAAATAATATTTTTAGTTATTCCAAAGGTGCCCCTCTCCCCCCTTATAAAACGGCACCTCCTCCCTCTCTTACTCACACCACTTTAGCCTTCAAGCTCGTCCAACCCCTGCCAAATTTACTTCTCCACTTCCCTTGATACATCTTATAGGTCCCGGTATTTTTCAAATACCAATTTTAGTGCCCTAAAAGGAGGTCTCAAAGAGGCGCTTCAAAGAAGAGGTAATGTCCATTAGCGATTCTTTCAATTTTATTTCTTCTTCCACTTATTCTTCTTTAGTTGTTTCATTATTAAGTAATAACATCAGTATCACACATATACGGATATGTTATTATAAGTATGAAACAACCCTATTTCACCATCTATCCATCCTATGGAAAACGAAATCACCGCGTGTGCGTACGTACGAAATACTGTCTCCACGCCCTGGTGTAATCTATTTTGCACCACCACCTTACATGGATGGGTATAATGGTGTAAATAATAACTATATATTATTATTTTAAAGAGATATTTATTCTGAAAAATTATTAATACACACCAATACAATTCCATGATCCTGGGAATGATATCATCGCTCGTGCGTACGTACGGACTATCATCTCCACGAACGCGACGAAATTCATTTTCCATGATTAACCATTCAAAAATGATTGTAAAGTATATATAATGAATGATAATGAAATATATGACATAATAATGCTACTATATTTATGTATATATATATATGGATTTCATCTATTTAATTTCATTCAATTCAACAAGGAAACAAAAACAACGTTCATGCGTAAGTACGGCCTACCGTCTCCATGAACGGTGTATTTCATTCCTTTTATAGATCTATAATATATATGTATATGATGCATATATATTATATATAAATAATTTTTTACATTCATGAATAATGTAAATCATGATATAAGTAACAATATCAAGAACGACAAGTCGAAACACATACGAAAAATGAAAAGATTTTACCCATAACGCTACTTTAACATGAATATACAAAATAATGGGTAATATAAAGTCATAAGTGAACCATATATGATATAATAACAATGAATATGATTCTGTAATAAGTAAATGACATTATTTAAATCATTATACATGAGGATTTGATACGTATAAACCATATCGGACCTAAGGTAAGGGATAATTTTACAAATATCATTTTTATCCGAGATTTCTTATTTGTAAGTATTTACTGGGGTTATTGCAATCGTTCATGCCCATGTCTTATAAAAGTGTTTTCATGTATGTTTAATGTCCTTTTTACCCATTTTGAATTTTACCCAATGGTATGGAACAAATCATTCTTTTATTTACCCTATAAGGTACTTTTTGACTTTCCGAAAAAAGTACGAGAATAATTTTTTTTAACGTATACGGCATGAAAGGATTTTTATGGTTTTATAAATCCTTATTTTCATGAACCTTCCTCCAAAATATTTCATGAATATTATAAAAAAAATCCTTATCTTTTAAAATTGCTTGAAATTTTGTGAAAAGAAAATAATTTTGAAGAAGAAAGGATATTTTCCACAAGAATTCATTTCAAGTGTTTTATCAAAACCATTTTTAATCTAAGATGACATTATTTCATATGTATGTTTCAAGTATCATGTCTCAATGATTCCAATGGTTTCACTTTCCTTATTATGAATTGATATCCATTTCTTTTATTTGGATTATTTGATGATGGGATGATTTTTATGAAACCCATTTTATTCGTTGGGTTATTATGAATGATGTATTTTTATTTTGTGGAACAAGTAAGAATGATTTCATTATGAGATGGGTGGGACCTATATCTCCCTCCAATGCATTGGGTAAAGATTTATATCTCATGAGATAGACATGGATGTAGTGGTAAGTTAATCTGGTTCAGTGTTACAGGACTAGAACGAGGAGTGAAATCTATTCCGAAAAGGACATTGTCCACTAAGATGGTCTTGGAAGCAATGCCTTGGTTACTATGGAAATAATATCATGTGCTTAATGGTTGCCACAATTACATGTTTTATTCCCATGGTATTTTATCATGATTTATGTTCCATTATGATATATGCCTTATGTACTTCCATGTTTTATGTCGTTGCTCAAGATTTTGATGTTTAATAATTATGTTCATTTTTTTATGTTCAAATGTATATGGTATGTTTTATTTAATCCATGCTTACCCTTACTGAGCATTTGAGCTCACCCTCTTTATGTTTTATTTTCCCCCAGGATTAAAATAAAGGTTTTAAGTAAGGAAACAAAATAGTGGAAGATCTTTATTGGAGATGTTGTAAATCTTTCACCACGATTAGAAGATTACATTCCAAGTTTCCAAAGATACTAAACTATTACGGTCCTTGTGTGTCTGTTTTTGTTATGTATTAAGTATTCCGCAAAAGTAATTAAATATCTATGTATGTCAACCTTTGGGTCTCTACAGTTGGAATCAGAGGAAAGGTTTAGTCAACCTTTGGAAACTAGGATGCGAGAACTTTAGTGAGATCCCTAGAGATATTTCTAAGGTATGTCTAGGGATGTCCCTAAGGTTAAGTATAAGTATCAGTTTTAGTCCTAGAATTATGGTAACGATATTAGATTAAACCTAAGGTGTTAGATATTGAAGTTACTCCTCCTTGATTATGATTTTTGTCTCTCACACTATTCTTTTTGGGTTTTAGAAAATGGCTGCAAACAGGAAGATTCATGATAATGGAGGATATGACAGACAATGGAATGATATTATTCATGAGAAACCAAATGAAATGGGATTTGGAAGTCCAAACACCGTTATTATTCCTAATCAGCAATCTCATAATATGATCAATAATCTCAACTTTGGTAAGTTTCCCGACTCAGATAATAAGAGAAAGATGGAGTTTCATGATGATCCTAGAGGAACGAAAGTTCAATTTCCCTCATGTAAATCATGTGGGAAGAGGCATCGGAGAGATTGTTTCAAAGGAACCAGAAGATGCTTAGGGTGTGGGAAAGAAGGATACAAATCCATTAAGTGCAAAGTAAAAGGTTCAGTTAACACCATGGATGATGATAATGGTATTACTACAACATCAACAATGGTTAAATGTTTTAAATGTGGAATGTATGGGCATTATGCAAACCAATGCCCTAAGGGAAGGTCTCATGAAGAAAATATGTATGGTCTTATGGGAAATATTTATGTTGAAGATGATTAAGAGACTACAAATGATATCTGAGATGAATGATTTGTTGAATCTCGGTCAGTGGTTTAAGAAGGTAGTGTAATGATTACATGTTTATCAAGTGTAATGTTGTATAAGTAATCTCATGGTACTATGGAATAAAGAGTCATCTAAGGATTGTTACAATATTGTGTTTCCTTATGATTTTAAAGTGTGTGATGAATGGTACTAGTATTTTTGGAAAGTAGATGATATGCGCATAATGAAGGGATAAGATGAAAATTAAATATTTGATAGTATTCATGAGCTCATGACTGATATAAGGAGAAGGTTATATAATGGTTTGAGTATATAGAATTTTGGGGTTTTGGTATGTGGAAAGAGTTAACTTCGGACAACACTAATGTTTTCACTAAGATTCAATGGGTATTCATTTTTCAAGGGAATACATGATTAAGACCTTCGAATATTTGTAATTTGACAAACAAGATATATCTTATGATATATTGGGGATAAATGATGGCATTCACATGATTGTTATGTGACATTTCAAATAATCATTTTTTTCATACTATGAGCTTGGACAGAAGTATTTTAGATAAGCCTAAAGATTTGAATGGATTATGTTATATATAAGTTAGTATTGTTTAAGGATAGAAGTTTTTTCGATATTATTGATTGGATGTTATAGTAATTTAGTTTTAGAAAAAAGAACAACCTGCAGGACGGGCGACAACCCATCGCGTCGGACAAGGCTGTGGGAATCGAACCCACAACCGAAGTGCAACTGGCCTTTATCACCTACCACTGGCCTACATGAAGTCCATGTTTAGTAGAAACTAGTTTCATTATATTAAGCATTATGATATATGAAGTATAAGTCCATTTTAGGAACCATATATGATTAATATCACTATAGATGGACTTATGTATATTTGATAACTTTTGGTAACATTTTTTTTTGAAACAGATGGAATGACCCATAATTCTATCACATGATCTGTTAACACTTCACGAATAAAAAAATTCAACTTCATTTATTTACGATATGAAGTGGAAAATTGTTCAAAGCATGAACAATAGTGAGATTGTACCAAAATCAAGCAAGTATTTCTTCGAATTCAAAATTTTCATCTTTAGGGAAATGATATTGAAAACCAAAAATGTTGTCATTGTGCACTTATATCCGATGAATCAGATGGTACCTTAGATCATCACAAATTTATAGATTTGTGATTGTTGGATTTTTCATAGCCATGTCCTATACCACTCTCCATCAGAACATGATGGTTAGATTTTTCTTCCATATCCATATTTTCACCTATGTTCTCCTATGTGGAAACCCAGTGATTAGTTAATTTGGGTAACTGTTACGTTTCATACTTTACTTTTTAAAGTTAAGTTTTCGTATTTCATTTTACGATGTGTGTTGCAATTCAATAACCTTTCAAGTAGAAAACCATGTATAACCCCGATGAATTTCGAGGGAGAAATTAAATTTAAGGGGGGTTGAATGTAACAACCCAATATTTTATGATAATAATTCCTTTTAAATTATTTGATGTCATGTGTTTTATGCTACAAAAATATTATCTTGTGCTATACTCCACACTGTATTAGCTTGATGTATACGCAACACTATTATTAGATTGTGTTACACACAATTTCATGTTCTTTTTATAATAGTCATTCTACGAAACATTAAGTGTATATATATATATATTCAATGTATAAATGAAATATGGTTGGATTATTTTATACTAAATAATAAAGGATTCTTTCACAACATGCAACCCTGACTTGGCTTGCATTACACGCAATCGTGCCCTTCGTCGATAGCATGTGTTGTACGCAATACCAGGTTTCACTAAAAAACGATATATTGTTATAATATTATTATGGACTAGCCATTATAAATATTATTATCTACATTTTGAATTTAATAACATTATTATTCATCTTACACATTTTCTAGAATATGTTATGTGAACAAAATAAATTTTTCGTGTCAAATATGTATTTTTAAAAAAATGCAGTTTTCCCGCCTTTTGATGACGCACCAACCTTAAATCTTGTTTTTGACACGTCTATACGTTCAATTTGAAAAAAATAAAATTCTTGTTTGGAATCAGGATATAAAAATTTACTTTGGATAAATTTTTCATATTATTCTGATAACTTTCATATTTTAAAGAATAGTAAAAACATGCTATATTTTAATTAAAAACAAATTTTTCCATCACAATAATTTATATGTTTAGATTATCTTTTTAGTTGGATTTAAAGTGTAATTAGTATATATTTTTACCATTTAATCCAATTTTGTTCATTGGAATTAATTTCACTTTGAAATTGGATATAAACAACTATCAATCTTTTGATTGTTTTTGTTTCGTAAAAACACGCTATTTATTTTGATAACGGGAATTAAATTTAAAATTAATTAATGACACTTCTATGTTATTAATATAGAAAAATAGACATAAATTTTTAATTCATAATATCAAATATAGATTAGGCCTAATTTTTGGTATTTTTCTGGAAAATATCATTTTTTGATGAATAGTGAAACCACTATGTGGTAGTTAAAAAACTGAATTTTTCATAAAAATTAATTTTACCACTTCTTTGAATTTAATTTCAAAAATCCGAGAGACACGGTTAATATCAAGGACTAAAATTTGGTTCAATGAGATGAAAATAATTTTTGATGAATAGTAACTTTTTACTTTTATTTACCACGGTTAAAAGTAAATAGGCTAATTAAGAGTAAAAAAGATATTATTATTATCCTAACACATGTCTGAATTCTATTTGATAAGTGTAATTCGACCTAAAAAACCTTAAGAATAAAATATGACCATTTAGGCCCAATTGGATTAGAGTAGGACATTTAATATTAATTTATTTAACGAAGGGTTAAAATAGTTAAAATCAATGTTTAATAAGTAAATCATTTTTAATATGGGGTTATACGTAAGATAAATTCGACTATAAAAATTAATTAGAAATATAAAAATATTTCCTACATAATGGCATTTTATTTATAATTTTTAGAAATTAAATATTTTAATTTATTTATGACACAAAGATGATGTAGTAATTATCTTATTAATAAAATATTGACTTAATTAATGTTATAAATACCCAAATAAATGTAATTTTAGACCTTTTATTAATTAAAATAATTTAATATGTCAATATGACATGTTAGTATTGATTTAGTTAACTTTTTTCGAACTAATATATCTTTTATGATTTTCACAAAAATCAATTACCAAATAGTGTGAAAATTGACATAAAATAGTTTTTTAGAAAAATATTATATTATTAATTGTTATTTTATTCCTAAAAATCTAAGGTTAGGTCAAATGACTTAGATAATGTTATATATATTAATAATAAACAACTTGGGGTTCGTTTGGCTTGTTATATAAGTTTATCAACCTTATAGTGTAAGAAAACAAGAAGACACAGTAGAAGTTAAATTATTTAACTTAAAGTTAAATCTAAATGATAAGGTTAAAATAGATACTTAAACTTGTCTAAATTATATTGGATGAGAGGATTTATACCCATACCCACCTTATCATAGAAATAAATAAATTTGAATCTATTAAAAACTGAATATGACTTTATAATAAAATAATATTTTTAGTTATTCCAAAGGTGCCCCTCTCCTCCCTTATAAAAGGGCACCTCCTCCCTCTCTTCGTCACACAACATTGTGACTTCAAGCTCGGCCAACCCCTGCCAAATTCTCTTCTACACTTCCCTATAAACTTCCTAGAGGTCCTGGTCATCAGTAATGATCAATTTTAGTGCCCTTAAAGGAGGTCTCAAAGAGGCGCTTCAAAGAAGAGCTAATGTCCGTTAATGATTCATTCAACATTATTTCTTCTTCCACTTCTTCTTATTTATTTGTTTCATTATGAAGTAATAACATCTGTATCACTCATATACTGGTATGTTATTATATGTATTAAACAACCCTATTTCACCATCTATCCATCCTACTGAAAATGAAATCACCACGCGTGCGTACGTACGGAATACCGTCTCCACGCTATGGTGTAATCTATTTTACACCACCACCTTACTTGGATGGAAATAATGGTGTAAATAATGACTATATATTTTTATTTTAAAGTGATATTGATTCTGAAATAGTATACATACACTTCAATACAATTCATTGATCATGGAAATGATATCATCGCTCCTGCGTACGTACGGACTACCGTCTCCACGAACGCGATGAGATTCATTTTCCATGATTAACCATTCAAGAATGATTATAAATTATATATAATGAATAATAATGAAATATATGACATAATAATTCTACTGTATTTATGTATATATATATATATGTCATCTATTTAATTTCATTCAATTCAACAAGGAGACGAAAACAACATTCATGCGTACGTATGGCCTACCGTCTCTATGAACGGTGTATTTCATTCCTTTTATCGATCTATAATATATATGTATATGATGAATATATATTATATATAAATAGTGTTTTACATTCTGGAATTATGTAAATCAGGATATAAGTAATAATATCAAGAACGACAAGTCGAAGCACATACGACAAATGAAACGATTTTACCCAAAACGCTACTTTAACATGAATTTACAAAAGAACAGGTAATATAAAGTCATAAGTGAACCATATATGATATAATAACAATGAATATGAATCTGTAATGAGTCAATAACATTATTTAAGTCATTATACAGGAGGTTTGGATACGTATGAAGCATATCAGACCTAAGGTAAGGGATAATTTTGCAAATCTCATTTTTATCCGAGATTGCTTATTCGTAAGTATTTACTGGGGTTATTGCAATCGTCCATGTCCATGTTTTATAAAATTGTTTTCATTTATGTCTAAATTACTTTTTACCCATTTTTAATTTTACCCAATGGTATTGAAGGAATCATTCTTTTATTTACCCTATAAGGTACTTTTTGACTTTTCCGATAAAAGTATGAGAAGAATGTTTTTTAACGTATACGGCATGAAAGGAATTTTACAGTTTTATAAATCCTTATTTTCATGAAGATTCTTCCAAAGTATTTCATGACTATTTTCAACAAAATCATTTTCTTTTGAAATTGCATGACATTTTGTGAAAAGAAAATGATTTTGAAGAAGAAAGGATATTGTTCTCAAGAATTCATTTCAAGTGTTTTATCAAACCCATTTTTAATCTAAGATGACATTATTTCATATGTATGGTTCAAGTTCCATGTCTCTATAATTTAATTGGTTTCACTTTCCTTATTATAAAATGATATCCATTTCTTTTGTATGGATTATGTGATGATGGAATGATGTTTATGAAACCAATTTTATTCGTTGGGTTATTATGAATGATGTATGATTATTTTGTGGCACAAGTAAGAATGATTTAATTATGAGATGGGTTAGACCTATATCTCCCTCCATTGCATTGGGTAATGATTTATATCTCATGAGATAAACATGGCTGGAATGGTAAGTTAATCCGGCTCAGTGTTACAGGACTGGAACGAGGAGTGAACTCGATTCAGAAAGGGACTTTGTCCACTAAGATGGTCTTGGCAGCAATTACTTAGCTACTATGGAAATCAAATCATGTGCTTAATGGTTTCCACAATTACATGTTTTATTCCCATGCTATTTTATCTTGATTTATGTTCCATTATGATCTATCCATTATATACTTCCACGTTTTATGTCGTTTCTCAAGATTTTGATGTTTTAAAATTATGTTCCAGTTTTTAAGTTCAAATGTATATGGTATGTTTTATTTTATACATGCTTAACCTAACTGAGCATTTGAGCTCACCCTTTTTATTTTTTATTTTCCCCCAGGATTAAAAGAAATGTTTTAGGTAAGGAAACAAAAAATTGGAAGATCTTTATGGGAGATGTTGATATCCTTCACCATGATTAGAATATTACGTTCCACGTTTCCAAAGACACTAAACTATTACAGTCCTTATGTGTATGTTTTTGTTATGTATTAAGTATTATGCAAAAGTAATTTAATATCTATGTATGTCAAGCTTTGGGTCTCTACATATTGTGACTAATATATAGGGAGAAACAAATTCCCTACTAATTCTTTAAGGGTGGGGTTTCATTATTCATGATATTTATATATAAATGTATATTTATTTTCACTATAGAGAATTTTGTTTTTAAATATCACCTTTATAAAGAATATAATATTACAGGATTTGTCTTACAGAAAATGTAGCAGGAATAGTCAACCATAAGTTTCACTATAAATCCCCATGGTAGAAAATAATTTATCAATAATTGTTTAGTAGATTTATTTTTCTTGAAATTTTTATCACAAGATAGTATATTATATTTACTTTTCATGTTCATGAAACCATTAGTGGTGGCCAACTAATTTATCCTATACCTTACTAAGGTGGCCCCATAATAATGGTTCCCTAACATTCATCAATAGCCTGTGTACATGTATCATTGTGTTCCAATATTAGATGATTGACATGGATTAATTTAAAAATGATTATAATTGTGGATAAGGTATGATATTCATTCCATTCTATATTTTTTTCATTTATAATATTTTTTATGAGATTAACATAGTTGGGAAACTATTAATATAAGATTATATGTATGTGACTTGATTTTATATAGAATAGTTGTATTTATTTTATTTTTCAGATGTTGATATTTATGAATTAATTTTTAGGTTATTTATGCTTATATCATGTTGATAATATGATGAAATACTATCCCTATAAAATCAACTTAGACTATAAATTCTAGTCATCATACTTTAGTCTATAAAATGGAGTTTCAATGGTGTAATTTAATATAGATTTTCAGTTTTTTTGTTTTCTATATTTTTTTTATTACATATATGAGTGAGTCTATTTTTTATCATACTAATTATGATATGTTATACATGGACATGGAATGTGTGATTTGTTGTTATGTATTAAAATTTTCTGAGTAATATACACCATTTTAGTGGAGTGTTTGGGTTATCAAGGTAAGGGTTTTTCTATTTATTTATAATGTTATAGTCAATATTTATATTAAATAATGATGTCAATATATATAAAAAATATTAATATTTTTCACACTCACTATGTTTTGGAGTGTTTTTTGATGAATTTATTTTATTTGCAGTACAGTATTTGGATGACATTAATTTAAATTTGTGTCATTGAGTTCACTAATGATTAGTGGTATTTAAGTTTAATTTCACCAAAATAATTACAAAGTATTAATGTATATATTTTTTCTGGATTTATAATTACATTTTTACCATTATTTTCTATATGGAGTCATGTCACGGGGATATTGTGTTGGTTAATTATATGATTATCACTAAAAATCCCATCCATGCATGTGATGTATAGTGACCAATGTTGGCCCAATAATATGATTTATTTCCAGGATTTTTATTATGAATAGGAAAATATGACTCACTACTAATACTTTCATATCAAAATATCCATGGAATTCATCCAAACATCCTCATGGTGAGTTTAATATAATAGGACTATATGAAAATTGTTTTATTCAATAAAAGTTATAATTTTATGATATTGATGTATATTGGTGGAGGCAACATATATTATTTATGGGTAGTGTTTTGTAAATGGACTTCATGTATTGGATGGTTCTTGGTAGTGGGTGGTTGAATTGATTTTTATATTTGAAACAAAAACACAAAGACATATATATATTTTAGATATCTCATGACAAGTTTCATTAGAAATCGAGTTTCCTTTATAATATTGACTTCGTTATAATAGTGGTTAAAGGTAATGTGACACTACATTAGATTCCATCTTGCAATAAACATATGGTTCATATTGTATTGTCGTTTGGTTTTATTCGGTGGATTGATTAAAAAAATCTCCCTATTGAAATAATATTTATTTATCAATAAAGAATTTAATTTATGTCCATGTAGTTTGAGTCAATGATTGATTCCGCAAGGATATATTCTTATTGTTTATGAATAATTCATGTATATTGAATAATATTATGGCTTTAATAGGAATGGGTAATATTTATTTTTTTAATACTTGGATGAATATTTTTTCTATCAAGAATGTATTGATTTTCAAGGAATCATAGATAGTTTTTGAGGTGTGCGATCAATGGGTTTATGGGTCAATAATCATTGGATAATTGTTTTATTCATTTTATTGGTTCAAATGGAATGTAGAACCATTTAATTTTGATTGAATGGTATAAGATCATGTGTGGGACAATTTTAGATGATTATGGGTAATTCAACTGTTCATATGAATAGAATTTTTAAGATGTAAGTTCTTTTAATAAAAAATTTATTTAGATGTGTCAATGTGTTCATAACTATTACATATGATTTCTGGTCATTAGTTAAAAACGTTAGACTGAACAAATGTATTTTTAGTGTAGATTGAGATCTATTGATCCTGAGATATGTTTATTGTAAGCCTAAACAAATAAAACCTTTTTTAATACTATTTTTAAATATATGATATTTATGGCGTGCTCTGTACATGACCTAACATGGTGTGTGATTGATGATGTGGTAAGATTTATTTAGGGTTTAGAAGTCATAGAATATTTGTGAGGAACGTGCTATAATGGCATCATAGGGGTTGTATGTTGATAAAAGGTGTTTCACTAAGATTTGAGGTATACTCATTTGTGTAATTTAGAGCCACGATATGGTCAATCAGTGAATTTTTATAAACATGTGTTTTTGGAGATATGATGAGAATTTCATGGGATGAGGGACACATATGTGATTAATGAGATTATAATATCATGTGTATGGGTAGTATTTTATGGTAATACATTTAGTTAATACTTAACCAATTTATATAATCTTGTGTAATCATAGTTTAATGTGAATTATAAGTATTAATGACGATGATATCCTTTATTAGCCATCAACATGTGGTACTTGTTTGCTCATGTTGGTACTAATATAGTAGCAGGATTGTATTATATAGTCATTAATTTAGATAGAGGATTTAGAATATAACATTTATATCATCATTTTAGTTTAATTATGTATTGACATGTATATTTTCTTTTTTGGACCTTCTAATATCGTTCATATGTACAAAACTTTATTTAAAAGGTTTTATAATGCAATTAGACTAGGTCTATGATGATATTAATCACAAAATTACATTAGTATATATGTATACAATATATTATCTTGTTTATGAAAAAATATATAAAAAATTATTATGTATGGGGTGATAGATGGTGTTCCTATTTTAATAACAGTATTATAATGAATATGATATGAACCAAAAGTGATTCATATTAGAGAAGAATCGATGTAAATGGTGAGAGTATGATTGATTTAGTGGTTCTTTGAGGACCCAAAAAATGAAGTACAATTATTTTATGGTTTCTAGGTTATTTATCATGAATATAAAATCTAATGGGTTTTTATGTAAATGAGGATCCATGATTGGATAATGTGATAGTGTATCAATTTCGGATATTGAGTGTTTTAATGAGAGGTTTACTAGATGAGGACCCAAAAATGTTATTAATTTACTAAAATATTTAATATGAGATATAAATGACATAGAAAACATAGATTAAACATTTTTCAAGGGTATTTTATTCAAGAAGTGTATTTTTTAAGCATAATAACTTAGAATAATCCAATAATAGGGGATGATAATTTTTATTTTTAACAAACCAACCTAAGTTACATGAACCATTAGTAATCAAAATCGATCCACACACTACCCAATAGTGACACCCAATCCTCTATGGATAAGTACTTGTTCCATGACATCAAGAAAATACATTTAGGATATGACTTCTACATGTAACCTAAAACATGGTGATATAAAAAAAGAATATATTATTATAAAAAAGTATTGATGGAAAAATATAGAAAAATCATGGAAAACAATTTCACAGATATAAAAACAAATAATGTACTAAAAAATAATTTTTCCAACTCCATGTGACATGATGTCAGCTATAAACTTAGATAATATTATAATGAAAAAACAATCACCCCTAATTATTACCATCCCATTCCAACAATATATAAAAAAATAACATTGACAGAAATTTGTTTGACCTTTATGAAAACAATAACCTAGAAAGATCTCATGAAGTATTTCATAATAAAAATTTTAACAATAAACCATTTATGAGTATATAAAATGACTGTGGGTATTCATATACTATTGATAATAAAAAAATTCAAAAAAAATATAATTAGAAGAAAAATTACCATAGAAGTCTATATATGGGGTATATAATTCATCCCCAATGATAGATTCTAACAACATTGTATTTCACATTATGGTTTACCATAGTAATATCATTCATATAAATTTCAACTTTGAGTCCTTTTTATGGTTTTAAAAAAACATCCATTAAAAACACCATGGATAAAATCATTTTCAACCAGATATTGAAGACCAATGTATTTATAAATTTTTTTTTAATGCATATAGTAGACCTATGAATTCAAATTATAAGTCAAAGAAGAAAGGTTCATAGAACAATAAGTAATCGTCAAAACACAAATCACATACTGATATTTATTACATAGTATTCCCTTTTAAATATTAAATTTTTAAATAAATTTACAGAACTAATATAAAAATAATAATTACCATACTAGTTTAATATTTTAACAATATCTTGAATTTTGTATTTTTTTAGTTCTTAAAATATTGTTGAATAAAATTCTAATAAAAATATTTTTATGGTAATATATGTAATTGTTTATCGTATTTTTTTCATAAATTTAAAATTATTCTTAACAAAATCTAGTTTATGTAGAAGTTTTTATTAATCATATAAAGATACATTTAATTTTTTAAAATATTATTTTGTTGAAAAAAACCATAAATATCTTGATTCTGTGATTTTTAATATAACATTTATTTTTAAGATTATTTATATATATGTGTGTGTGTTAAAAATATCATTTTTAAATATGAAATTAATTTTAAATGATTTCTATCACACATTTGTGCATTACTGTAATAAAATTACTTAATGGTCTAGATTTATTAATAAATATAAATATAAATTATTATTATTGTGATTTTTAATGATATTAATTTTTAAAGATTTATTGATTTTTTTATATATAAATGGGAGAATTAAAGAGAAAATATATTAATATAAATGGATTATATGAATTTCGGAACTATAATAATAAAATATAATAGTTAAAATAAGACCCTGAATAAAATTGATTTCATGTTAGTGAATGTGGGGATCTCCTGGTGTTTTACATGGATTGATGATTTTTTCATAGAGTTTTATAATGGTAAACAATATGTTTAGAAACCGTCATATTTGTATGCTAATAAATTATTCACAATGTATGTGTCGTAAATCACACTTATACGGGTAAGAAGTCATTACATAAGGCTATATCATGTTATGTAAGGGTATGAAAACTAACATTAATGGAATCACCACTCACTATGTAAGGGTCGTTGCTTTTTTTTATAACGATTATCTTGTAGTTCTGTAAGGGTAACAATGGAGTGAGAAAGCCTTCAACAAGTTCATGTTATACCAATATAAGGGTTCCCCATCACATAATTTAGGATATATGATCTTTTAAAATTTCTACATTATGGGAGACTCATATTTTCAAAAAGGGTAAATAGAAAAAATGTAATGGAAACATAAATGTATTAAGAACTACATAAAGGTATAACACTACTCGTGTAAGTGTACCCAAACATGTACGTGGGCTACGTAAGGGTTAACACAAAACAACATGTGGGTAATCTCTTTCATAAATACCCTAAATGATGTTCTTAAAAACTTTATATTAGGGTAATATTCATATTAAATAATGGTAAATCATCATAATATTATGTACTCACTCATAAATATTATAATTTCACCATCTAATTCTAGGAAATAAAAATTTAGATATAATTGAATAAAAAATATGTATAATTATAATTTAGATTATGAAATCCATTTTTTGTTCAAAGATGATATGATTAATTAAAATGGATAAGAATATAGACATCTTCATTCGAAAAACTATATAATGATTTTTAGATTTATCTATAATACAAATCAAATATATTAAAAATTTATAATATTTATGAGTTTACCAAATTTTTGATGAGGAAAATAAAAAGATCATAATATTATCAGAGTGTGATGGTATTATAAATTTAATTACATATAGATATTACTATAAATCAGTTTTATAAAATATCTACAACTATGTGGTTGTTTAAATAATTTTTAATATACAAAAATACTTTAATATAATGGTACATTATATTTTGACATAATAATTAGAACCATTATTTTAGTATAGAATGTATTAAGTGTCATATAGATCCCCTTATTACAGTGTGAGTGATAATGTGAAAATGATGTAAGTGTATTGTCATAGGCTTCTTATCTCTGATAAAGGGGAGGTTATAAAACATAATGATTTTATATAAAATAGACAATCAAGAAGAAATCATATATGATGAAAAAATAATGATAGAGAAAATGTTTCCCTTAATGATTTGCATATGGAAAACCCATCTGTAAGAAAAAATTAATTATTTGATAAAAATAAATTTAATTTTACTCCAAACACCTTATTTTATGGTGATAATTTTAATATCAATATTTTAATATTATCAATGATTTTTCATTATTTAGAATGAAATGTATAATTTTAAAGACCCCTTTTGAAATAAAGTATTTAACATGATCTCATATTTTCAGGATTATTTTATTTATTTTTAATTTGTCATTTTATGTATAAAATTACTCTTTTAAACTATTAAAATTTCATTCATGATTACATGTACTATAAATAAATTAATCCTATTTATCATTAACATTCTAAAATATTATGATAATTAATCAAATATGTTTAGTTTTCTTTCATTAACGTTATATGACTATTGAAAATTAATTTTATATTTCAACAAATAATTATTAAATTATGAATTTTCATTAGAAGGAACCATTATTAATTATATTATTAGTGTAGTTATTTTCCTATTTAAAAAAATTAAATATATCTTATGTCTTCTAATTTTTGTTAAATAGATATATTATGAGGATGAGAAGTATTTAATAAATTTTTTATTTAAAATTTTGTACTTGGGTATTGATTATGATGACGGTGAATGAGGAATGAACCAATTAAATCAACAGTAAATTATACTAATATTAATGTTTAAACAAATAATATTCCTAGGGGAACGTTTTATTGTAATTTTTCCATCTGTCATTATATTTAATATAGAGATAATAGTTTCATAAGTACTATTTTGATTTTTTCAAAAAAGTAAAAGGATTCCTTTCGAATGATATTTTGATTGTAAATATTTTTTTTCAATATAATTATAATTTTCTAAAATTTAAATTAAATTTATATCAAATAGATGTTGACACACTAAAATTATATTTATGGAAAAAAATTATATGTGTTCTTCTATAGATTACAAACAATTAAATTATTATAAAATAACTGAATAGAAATTTCAATGAAAAAATATTTCACCTCATATTTTAGAAATTATTAAATATAAATTTTATTCATAGACAGTGTCATAAAATAATTTTTACAGGTATAGAAATTATTATAAGATCAATTTTTATGGGTCCTGATTAATATTGTCGTATGACTAAATCTTGACAAGAGTATGTAAAAATTAATTTTTAAGTCATAAATTTATTAAGGAGTCATAATCCATTATAACTATAATCATAATATATAAATGTGTATGTTTGAATTCCAATATGATGATTGGTTTAATATTTTTTATGGGTTAAAATTGGATTAATTTTATCATAATAAAAGAAATAAATGTATGTTATATATTATTATCATCTGATCAGGGTATACAGAATCGTATTTCTGCATTCACTGCAGGTAATATAAGAGGATAATAGAAAATAGAAACAAAATTCTATTTTAGATGGGATTCATCAAGAATTCACGTGACAACATGCCAATTGAAAAAAAGGATGGTATGGTCAAATTTGTGGTTGAGGGTATGGAAGAGTATACTGGTCTAATTCAAATGATGAGTATCAAAATGAAGTTTCTGACTCGGATGACTTGGATATCAAATGGTTTCTTTAATAGGAAAAAAATTTGGAAGCTCAGCACACTAGGGGAACGTGTGTGCATGTGGTAGAGGAGTAGATTGGGGTGTATTACGGGATTTAGAGCACAAAATTACGGTCAAAATTTGGAAGAAACATGGAACCTCATGATGAGTCATTTGATGACTTAAGTGAACTTCTAAGCACATCTCCTATTTTCCCTACTTTTTCCATTTTCATTAAAAGGGATTGGACCCACCAAAAAAATACAGGATCAAGTTTATCCCATTTAGTTTTCTTTCATAGTTTCTACATCATTGAGGAATATGATTATATAATTATAGGATAAATTAGATGTTAGAATACCAATTTCAAGATTATGAGGTCATATTTTTCATGGTTTAATGTATATTTTAAGGAAATATTTTTGGAGAGAGAAAAATTTTATAGTAGCAATAATATGGATTATATTTTGTTTTTCAGGGTTTTAGGATACATATGAGGTATTTTAAAATGAAAATAATTCGTAAGGATAAATTTAATTTAATTTTTTTAGGATAAAATTTTCAATAAATTTAAATATAAAAATAGAAATATTTATATTTTTAATTATTATTATTTTGATTCTATTCAATTATTGGGGTAGAATGTGGCATTTTGATATTTATTATACATTTTACAAATCCTTTTGTTTTCCAAGGCACTTTTCGAATGAAATAATTCATATTTTTATAAAACGTATATTTTAATATTTTCCAATCCCATTACTTACAAGTGAACCATTTTAAAATATTTAATTAATTGTTTTCAATGATGTTTCTTTATTCTATCAAAATACATGTTTTCAAAAACCTCTTTATATGGTAATTTTATTTTAATTGATATATGATTCAATAAATTATTTTTTAAATTATAATATATCAATGTTCGTTTTAAAAATAATTTATAAAATTTAAATGATTTAATTAATTATTACGTGTTTTTTAGGACATGACCTATACTAATTACTTTCATTATTTAATTATATTAATATAATTTAAAATACATTATATTTTCATTAATCAATTATAATGGTTATATATGAATTTTAGATTTCTCAAAATAATTTTTATTTTCATTAATGGAATCATTTGATAATTTAAATGTGATATGTAATCACAGTCATCATCAAAAAAAATACTAATTTCGAAATAATATATTTTTTATAAAAAATTAAATTGATTGGAATAAAAAATTGTATTATTTATAATTAACAACATGGGTATTGATTATGATAATTGGGAATGGGGTGTTAACCCATATCTTATAGGGGGGAATATAATAAATGTGATATTTATAAATTCAATATTTCATCTACATATATTAATTTATTATAGTTTTCCATGATTCAAAAAATTGTGTCAGGATATATTATTTTTATAACTACTGTTTTTTAGTTTTGACTGAATAAATATGAATTTTTTCAAATGATATGTTTTCTTGAAATAATGTGCGGTTTTGAAAAAAATTTGTAATTTTTAACGGATATATTGAATGTTATTTTTTCTATAATTTAAATCACTAAATTTTTATTTTGGGGAATTGGTTTTTTATTTCAAACATTTTATAACTTATTTAAAATGATTTTCTTAATGATGTTAATATATATATTTTAAATGATAAAATATTACCACTAAAAATTTAAATCTATATACAAATAATTACTTTTGACACCAAATATTAAAAAAAAATATTGATAGGTATTCTGATTTATATAATAACTATGGTGAACGATTAAGATTAATAGTGTAGCTTGAGTTATGATAGACAAGAAAATATTGAGTTTTTTATAAACTCTGATGTTTAGAAAGTATTCAGAGTCCTCCAATACTCTAAATATAAAACATAAATTTTCTATTTATGAAATCCAATAATTTATATTAGTGAAATATTTTATGTCATGTTTAAATTCAATCAATTTTTTTATTAAATAATAAATAAATTTAATTTTACTGTTTTTCAGACCATATCTAGTAGTGCGTGATTTTTTTGTCACACCGCCTACATTAAAGAACATGGAATGTAAGATACCATTGTTAAATGATAATAAAAATGCAAATATTTTTTGAATAATTAATAATAGATCCTTAAAAATGATTCCAAGATTTCATTATCCAAATATACAAGATCCAGAATGAAGCATACTGAAGAGAATACTTACCACCCTTATTAATGGTCAAAAAATCATGAGGATTTATGATATGATCATGTGAACATAATTCCAAAATGGATATATATGTACATGGACTTGAAATTTTGAAAAACAATTCCAACAATCGTTATAGATGGTTCGTAGAGAGATGAATAATGAATTTAACAATTAAAGTGATATGAGAAATAAAAATACACTTTACTAGAGTATAACATTGCTATTTATATACCTACATACCCCATGTGATTGTGTTGAGAATACTAAATATGATCCAAGAGAGTCTTAATCAAATGAGTGAAATTTGGGATAAATGGTGATAATTTAAAATTAAATTGAGTGTTTTGGATCATAACACATTGATATTTTAATAAAAGAATTTAATATTCGAATGTGTAAAGTTTACGAAACACTAAATATATATTATGATACATGAATCAACGAGGTCATTTAATAGCATTTATTAAATGCATGAACATGTTTTACCAAACTATAATATAATAATATTATTACTTATTTACATGATAGTTATAACCTATTCATTGTATTGTTGTGTATAGAAATGATTAACTGAAATGTTAAAAAAATCATGTTTATATAATAAAATAATTTATGAATAATTATATACAAACTAAAATAAAACCCTTTTTGAAAATATAAGGAAATATATTTCTAAAATACTATTCAAATGCGCACATGTGTGTTTCATAATAATAAAAAAAGATCCTTCAATAAATTATGATAATGAAATTTATATGTAATATAGTAAATTTTATTTTAAAAACTTATCTTTTGTATTTTCAAGTAAATATATATCAATAAATCAAATATTATTCTTTAAAACTATATTTATAAAAATTAGTTTTGTTACCTTTTTATCGAACACTCTCTCTATAACGAGTTTTTCAAACTTCTTTATTTTTTATATTAATAAATAAACCTAATATTTTAATGGGAATATAAAAATTTTATTAGGATAATTTGGTGTATTATGTTCAAAATATTAATTTTTTTTTATGAAAAGTCAAAAATAGATAATATTTATTCAGAAAGCCTCATTTCATCTAAATAATTTGTAATTATAAATGAAATTGTGAATTTTTTTTAAAATCACAATAGTTTAAACATAAATCTATTTCTCTAATATAAGTCATTGGATCGTTTTTATATTGAACATAGATAAAAAACATTGTAAATTTGTGAACTTTTTCACATTAAAACCATCATTCTTATAATGTCAGTGATATAAATTTAAAATTAAATTCATCCAATTATATGAGTTAATTTTGATTAAATAGATTAAAAATTTTAAATCATAATAATAAATGTTATCTAAAATTTTTATATTATCTTTTATAAAATCCACTATTGATAACAATTATAAATAATTACCATTATTTTTGTAAAAAGGAGTTTATAGTTATATTAAAATTAATATATACTGTGTTAAAACTCAATTCACTTATCCAACACCTATTTTAAGAATTTATTACTAACCTTATGAGCTCAGTATATATATTTATGTGTTTTGGGAAACTTTCCAGAAAAGTGTCCCTTATAATATGTTAATTGAATGGGAAGAATAAATGTACCTTTCTTCCTATTAATTTCTATATACCATTTGGGATAGGTAAAACCAAAAACAGGTTCAGTTAAAAATAATATTTTGAAATAAAAATGTTTTATTGTGAACAAAATAATTTATATATAATTTTTCTATATGGTACAATTATATTAAAATTTTAATAATCATTAACACATCGAGAATTTAGTTAACAATAAAATAAAATAATGGATAATAAAAACATTAAAAAAGAATAAAATTAGATGAATTATTGTATAACATAAATTTTCTATAATAATATATAATTTTTAAAAGATATAAATTTAATATATTATAATTCAATTATTGTATTCATATATTTATTTCAAATTTAATTCATAATGAAAAAATGAAATTAATGGTAATTTATAATAAATGATATATTATTTATTATATTAAAATTAAAAATCACAATCTCCTATAATTTTATTCTTAAATATCATAGGATATAATGTATGGTTCATTCTTGGTCTTAGTGTTCTTTCATTATAATTATATTGAACCCTAAGTAGTAAAAATCATTATTACCACAATTAACCTCTATGTAGAGATTTCATGCGTTACGTGCGCTTATATTAATGTTTAATTTCCAAAAAACCATAATATTATCATGTGAAATAGTTTTATATTATTTTTATATTTAGTGGGTGTATATTATTGAATAATTATTACTCTATTACAGCCATATAGTAAAAATTACAATGTTTTTAAAACGATTTTTCATAATGAAAATAAAAAATGTAATGTATTAGGAAACATTGAAATTTATAAAGGAAATGTCTAAAACCTGTGTAAAAATTTATTTAGGATATGTGAAAATATCATATCTTCCATAAAATAGATTACTTCTAAATCATTTTTCCATTTGAGTTATGATTTACCTCAAAATTCATAATACTTTTGAGTTTTTAAAATAATTCCACTCCTCCTCAACTATAAAAGGAACCCACCCTCCCCAAGTATTTGCAACATTAAATCCATTTTATTCATATAGAACCTTCCCAAATAACTTACAATATTCTCTAACCTATAAATTTATCCCATATTTATTGTTTACAAAATTATGCAATGGTTTTTTTGAAAACCAAAAGTGGACACCATAATATAAGGTAGTATTTATATAAAAGAGTGTTTATTTAATATACTTATCCAAATATTTAAAATAATTATATATAATTATTAAATAAAAAATTTATATTACATATAAATATATTTTGTTTCATTAATTTTTTGACAAAAAATAAATACTTCCATTAAAAAGGAAATAATGTTATCATTCGTGTGTACGGTGGATTACCATCTCTTGAACTGATGTTGTTCATTTTTTTTACTCCTTTCAAGGATTTGAATAATGATTAAAAGATTTTTTATATATGACATAAACTTTTATTTTTATGTTATTATTATTATTTATTTTTTACATAACAATTACTTTCATGATTATCATTTTTTTTAGAATATTATAGTGATGTTTTGTGTATAATGAACTACCACCATGTGAAATGATGTGATTCATTCACACATGACATGGAATGTATTATGGATGTATTTAATAATTATATCTGATATATATAACATTAATATTATAACTTAAAGAATATATATAAATATAATTTACCTTTATTTCATTCAATATGACGTGAAATTGGAATCAACCTTCAATTGAAGACACATTCAACAGTCTCCATAAAGAAAGAATATAATTTCATACCACTATATGGATTATTATAAATTAATTTAAAGTGAATATATATGAAATTTATATCATTTTTTACACTTCATAGTTTATTAAAAAATTATTTCTTTAGAAGAAAAACAATCAAATAAAAAAATATAGGAAAAACAAAGCGGTTGTTACCGTAAACATAACATTAACATGGAACTATTAATAAAAAAGTAATGAAAGGTCATAAGTAAATAATATATGATATTAAACATATTATAGTGTTTCTATAATGAGTTTATTTTATTGATAAAATCACTATAAAAGTGTTTAAATAATTTTTAATGAAAATGATACCCACGAAATGTGTTTTTCTCATATCACAATTATTTTCTATGGGATACACGCAATATTAAAAAATTATTTTTGTTGTGTGGTATATATTTTTATAATGTAAAAATGGACCAGACCCTCCTGGTGCTCTATATTTCCAAATTATGTTGTTTGGGGTGTCCTGAGGACCATCAGTGACTCGTTTATATGTTATCCAAATTTCATGATTATAAAACTATAGCACTGATGGGTATCGGTGGAAATGATGGGAATTGGTGGAAACGATGGGCCATCCATAGCAACAATCGATATCGATGACCTGGTGACTATTCCAAGGTGACGGTGCGAGGGTAACAGTTCCAGGGAGATGGTGCTTGGGAAACGGTGCTCAGGCGACTGTTCTTGGGCGACGGTGCCAGGGTGATGGTGCAAGGGTGACGGGGATTCACTTAATGGTCAATCCTTTCCTGTTTTTCTAGTACCATCTTGTTTTCCCAATTAATGTAACTTCTTATGTAAAATAGTGTTAATACCCTTTTTAAATCCATTTAAAAATAGTAAAATATGCTTTAAACCACAAAGAGTTGGGTGACCCTTCAATTACCAAAATATGTAGCCTTTTCCTTAGTGTGACATGTTTCCCCATGCCTCTTTCATTTCCCTAGTTACATGGTTTTCTATATCTAGAGGATATATATTAACTCACACATATTATATCCACCGTCTCTAAGGATAATTATTAAATAACGTATAATTCCATTGTGTGTAACACCAATCCTTGTTATGAAATCATGATCCACCTTTTTACCTGTTCAAGATATCATGTCCCGTAACTGAAGTATCTTACATCTTAACATATAAAGATACTTTTTCTTCTTCCATTCCATGGTTCTCATGGAGTCCCTCTTTTAGAGACGTATCATGCCCCATGATGGAGCCCTTCTCACTCATCCTTAGAGACCATGGAGTTCTTCTTCACTATAATCCATACATGCCCAGTTCATAGTGCGAGGAGAAAATTCTAATTGTTTATCATCTAAGTAGTGTTTTCCTTCATGTCTTTATACTATCATTATGGGGTGGGTATGATAATGGTTCCTCGTGAAGTGGATGAATCAAATCCCAATCAAATATAATTAAATATTTTTTTTAATAAAGTGTTGTGTTTGATGATGATTTTGTTGTACTCTTTTATCTTCGTTTATATGTTGTGATATGTATGTGCATATGACCATGGAAAATTGTGTCCATTGGTGGTCCTTTCTGGTGCACTAATGAACCTCTATTTTCTTGATAATTTTATGATTGAATGGCAGTAACATGGAAACTAGTCAATCAAATTAATCTAGTAGATTATTTAGATTCCCAATGAATAAGAATCATCGTGTGATCACCCCTATTAACCAAACAGAAAAATTGAACATGATAAATGGTGTAGTTAAATCTAAAAACCCCCTTGCTCTATTCGACTAATAAAAATTGTTGTTATTCTTGATGCTTTTTGGATGACGTGGATGGGGATGGGATTCCCTGTTGTTCAGTTGTTGGTTATCGGGTATATGACTGTATGGGGCTATATGATGGGGATTGGTTTGGTTCTAGTATTTCTAGGGATCTAATAGATCTTTTTTTTATGTGACATTATAAGAGAATCGGCTGTGATTGCTAATTTTTTTGATTGAATGTTTTCTTCTCTAATCCAGAGTTGTTTGGACTTTTGGATGTGCTTGTTAGTTACCCGGTAGTGGCGAATTATTTTCAAACAAATCACTTGATCATGATTATAGGAAAGGGCTCAATAGAGAATTTTTTCCAGAAATGGGTGGTGCTCTAGTTGAAGATATTGTGAATTTTGGATTGTATGAATAGTAAGGGGAGTGATTGTGTGTGGGATGGTTTTGAGACCTACAGTTAGGGATGATTTCCTATATAAATATTTGTATAAATATATTTCAAGGGTTTGTAATTCGACCCCACCCATGTTCCTCCCTTCATGCTGAACACCCACATTTCATGGGGGAGGGTTTTTTATTCATCTTTATTATGATTGGATGTTTAGTAAAGTCATTACACTCCCTCTCCTAGGTAGCCAATGACTCTTCGGGTAAGCTGTGACGGACTAAGGACCCTTATGGAGAAACTCTCTTTGGGCAGGGTGTGTTGTAGTGGTTTGGCTAGGTGTGTGAGGGCAAGATTGTTACCCAAAGTTCTTCTGGATGAGGCCCATGAATCATGAGGGGAGATAGTGGTTTCTCTGTACTAGGATTATTTTTGGCATGGATGTCGTTGTTTTGGACTAGGAGTCTATGGGTGGTGATGTGTGCGGTTGTGGTGGCCCAGGTGTTTGATGCTGTGATGCGTCGTTGTGATTTCCCACAGTGTTGTTGTTGGGGTGGTAGTGGTACTGAAGTGGAACGTACATGGGAGAATTATCATGTTGTATATCCTAAATAGAGATTATGGAAGTGGTGTGGGTTATGAAAACATCGATGTTCTATTAGTAATACATTACCTAATTTCTGATATTTTGGGAGAGTTCCTTGGTGAGGATGGATGGATTGTCTACTTGTAATGTGCTTTGGTTATATCTATTTTTTCTCACGATGTATTATAATTCCTCCCCACATTTTCATGATAGCTTTTGAATTTTTCTACTAAGTGTACCATTATAATCACCCTATGATTTTATAAACTATCTTCCAGGATACATAAAGAAGGTTGGAGATCAGGCTGGTTACTAATAGCTTGGGGTTGCAGGAGCTATTCGAGATTCACTTTTGCTATTGTTTTTTCTTTCTTTCTTACATTCCTATAGAGTTTTTTGTAATTTTTAGGACTTTACATTAGGCATGATATGGAAAATAGATGTTGAACATGATTATTGCAGGAGAATGAGGACTAGGAGGCTAGTATAGCTGATCAGCAGGAGCCTAATTGATTGGAGGTGGATGACCAGTGGAAGAAGACGCTTTGTGCCTATCTGTATTAGACCCTCCAGATGTACGATGATAGATACTTAGACATGGAAATTGATATATGGCTTGAGGAGATGGTGATAGCTTTCAGCTTAATTTGGGCACTAAAATAGTACTGGGTTTCTATGGTTGTAATCCTGATGCGGGGAGTGGAACATCGGCGTTAAACACACTATCTTATGTAGAATATGGAGGCTAGGGTTTCTTTGACTGACATCAAGAGGGAGATCCCGGAGAAATTCCACTCTTCCACAATAAATACTAAGAAGAGGCTAGAGATACTCATCATCTTGCATGGGAGATTATCAGGGATGGAAATGGGGATCATGTTCAAGGATCTCCTTCATTTTTAATCGGACCCCTTTTAGAATGAGGAGTATTGGGAAAGACGTTTAGAGGTGGCACTCTAACCCTCTCTTATGTATGATGTTACTCCTTTCACTCTGCCAACATGCTTGGAGGTTCAGAAGAAGGATGAAGGGGTAAAGAGGACACACACACTAGGAGGTGTTCCACAAGGGGGTATCCAGTTGAGCTCGTCAATGGGGAAGTCTGTTAGCAATAGGCCTCTATCCTTAGGAACTTCCAGGTTTTAGCTGACGGGGAATAGGACCCAGTAGTTATAGTTTCGATCTCCTTGTTCTTTCCCTTTACCTATGGGAAAGGACCAATATTAATTATTTATGGATGTTGTGGGCACCTTCAAAAGATGTGCCCTGACTGAGTGATGTACAATAGATTTAGGAAGGTTTAGTGCACACCTTAGTAGTGGGAGTTTCCAGCTAGATATTTTCAGTAGACACATTAGGGACTGTGAGTTCTCTCTCTTCTGAGAGCATACATTTCTAGAGGAGGCTGGCCTCAGGGTGCTCCCCATGGACCTCAACTAGGGCGTGGTCTAGGAGGAGGCCAACATCCAAGGGGTATAAGAGTTAGGTCTGTGCAGTTACACACTGCAAGGGTAGAAATTCTAGAAGGGAAAGAGGTCGTTTGAGGTATAGTCAGCTTGTTTAGTAATCTTGCAAGTGACCTGTTTGATTTAGGAGCTTCGCACTACATTGTTGTACATCATCTATCCCATGCTCTGGTTTTTGTCCCATTACGATTTCCCATTCCCCTGGTATTGAGTATGACATTCAGAGGTGTGACCTTTTTGCCTTATGATTTCCTAATATATAAACATATGTTGGGGCCACATCAGTCCTGTGGGGACAATCTACTGCTACAGATGTATCCATATGATGTCATTTTAGTCATCTATTGGAAGTTCACTTTGTTTTTCATTATCCACTACTTCTGTATAAGGTTCATGGTTTCATACATGGGCGGC
The DNA here is from genome assembly GCA_963277665.1 of Viscum album. Taxonomy (NCBI): domain Eukaryota; kingdom Viridiplantae; phylum Streptophyta; class Magnoliopsida; order Santalales; family Viscaceae; genus Viscum; species Viscum album. The sequence continues at coordinate 293,940,658 of OY728137.1, read as the reverse complement.
AAACACATAACATTCATTGGAAAATAGAGTTTCTAGGAGGTATGCCGGTGAGTGGAACCCCAATACTTGTTATCTAAGCTATTAGTGGGGTCAGAAGATACAGAGATGGTGGAAGTATTGGGAATCTTTAGTGAGTTCCATGATTTCTTCCCAAGAGAGATGGCGACTCTACCCCCTCGACATGATGTTCAGTTAGAGATAGACATGAAACCAAGTGCCCATACGATTTCGATTGCTATCTACCGGATTACACCGTTTGAGTTGCAAGAGTTGAAGATCCTGGTTGTTGACTAGATGACGAAGGATTTTATCCAACCATGTGCATCACCAGGGGGTTTTCACTTCATCGTCGGAAATAATTAAGATAGTGAACTCATGAAATGTATAGACTATTGAAGGCTGAATCAGGTGAATATCAAGAATTACTACACTATTGCGATGATCAACATCTTTTTGGACCATTTAAATTGTGAACGATGGTTATCTAAGATCAACCTAGGGTCAGGATATCACTAGATAAGGGTGAAGCTGGGAGACATCTCGATGATTTCATTCTAGTGTAGATATGGAAATTTCGAGTTCGTGGTCATGTCGTTCACCATTATGAACACACTAGATGTGTTCACAGGGCTCATGAACTCTGTCTTCTAGGAATATTTGAAGCACTTCATACGCATGTTTATCTATGGCATCCTAATGTACACAATATAGGAGGAGGATCATGAAATGCCTTTGATGATGGTTTTAGAGGTCCTTTGATAGCACCATCTCTATTGGATGTTTTCCAGGTGCATGTTCTAGACATGAGAGGTTTACTTCCTTAGAAATGTGTTGTCCCAGTAGAGAATATAAGTGGACCCAATGAAGGTCGAAGCAGTTTTTTCTGGGGAAACCCCGAAGAATGTGGCAGAGGTTTGTAGATTTCTGGGTCTATAAGGTTACTACCAAAGTTTCTTGCCCAGCCTCTCTCTAGTTTCAGTACCTTTTACAACCTTGATGATGAAAATACAGGATTTTGAATGGAGTTAGCAGTTCCAGAAAACGTTTAGTTATCTGATGGGGAATGTGTCTAGTTCTCCAGTACTGAGGTTCCCAAATGAAGGGGTGATGCTTGATGTGTTTTGTGATGCTTCCAACCTAGGCTTGGGGTGTAAACTGATGCAGTATCTGGGAGTTACCTCTTATAGGTATAGGATGTTACTTCCTCACAAACATAATTATGCCACCAATGACCTAGAGATTGAAATAGTTGTGTTTGCGCTAAAGGTGTGGCAGAATTACCTCATCGGGGAATGATTCGTGGTATTCACTTATCACATGATCATGAGGTATGTCTTCTCCTTCTGAGACATGAACTTTTGACGGTGGAGTAGGATGGAGTTTTGTTAGGGCTTTAAATTATAGACATCCTACACCTCGAGAAAGGGGAATGTTGTGGTCAATGCCTTGAGTAGGATGTCAAATTTTGAATATGTTTGTGAATTAGGCGATGCATGGATGGGGATGAATGAGTTGGATTCTTTACATCTGAGCATGAGAGTGGAGGATGGTAGAGGTTGTTGGGTCCAGATGATAGTGATGTATTCGTGGGTAAAACATATTGAGGTGTTTTAGTGGCGGTATTTAGAGGCTGAATTGATGTGTGATCATGTCAGCTAGGGTGATGCTCTTGATGGATGGTTGGAAGAAGCTCAGAATCAAATTAATTTCCATGGGAAGTTTTTTTCATTGAGATGATGTTTGAGGGAGTTATATGTCAGTTTTATAACTCTAACCTAGTTGTAAAACCATTAGTTTCAATGATGTACCAAGAATATAGAGAACATTTTTGTTAGTCTCGGGTGAAATATGTAGTGGTAGAGTTTGTTGAAAAGTTCCTCATGTGCCATCAGGTAAGGAATGATCAATATCTTCCAGCCAGTCTATTGCATCCTTTAGATTTTCTAGAGAGGATGTGGGATAAAATCTCGATGGACATCACTATAGGAATAGCCAGGGTTCAATGAGGCTATGATGATATCATGGATGTGGTAGATCAGATAACGAAATCATATCACTTCCTATCAATCAAGGATTTGAGTGTGGTGGATGCCTTAACCCATATGTACATGAAATATGTGGTGAATTTGTATGGTGTTAAGATTTTCATAGTATTGGATTGGGATGGTCAGTTTTCCATATGATTCTAGAAGGGATTGTGACATGCTTTTTGGCACCCGACTATGCCTTAGTACTATTTTCCACCCCCATACAAATGGGTAGAAACCAAAAACTATTAAGAATAAGAGGATATTCTCCGAGCATGTGTTTTGGAATTCAAAGGATCATGGGTACAAAACCAACTTCTGGTAGAGTTTTCCTATAACAATAGATATCACTCTACCATTGGCATGGGTATGTTCAATGCCTTGTATGGGAGGTTGTATTGTTTGCCTGTGTTCTAGGCCGAGGTTGGTGATGAAGGGGTTCTTGGCCCATAGATAGTGAAGAGAATGACAGAGATAGTTTAGCATGTGCATGAGTGTATTGAGGTGGCACATGACCGATAGAAGTCGTGTACCATTCATTGGAGGAGAACCCAGGGGATTGATGTTGGAGACCATGTGTTCTTAATGGTCTCCCCTCAGCGTGGGTAATAAAGGTTCAGCAGGGGGATTATGCTTTCTTTCCAGGTTCATCAGACTATTTGAGGAGTTTCGTCAGGAAGACAAAGTGGCTTATAAGTTGGTGCTACCCCAACCTCTTCTAAGGGTCAGCGACATCATTCATGTGTCTCATCTCTGTCAGTATCTACATGATGATCCACATGGTCTTAACTGGGGAGAGCTGGATATCGAGGGTGATGAAATTTTATTTGAATGACCAGTAGTGATGGAGGATATTGAAAAGATTGTGATTCATGGATGAACTGTTCCCTTGGATTTTGTTTTGTGGAATCCTGGTGGTCTCAAGGATAGTAACTAAGAATAGTGGGCCAAAATTCATGCCCAGTACCCAGAGCTGTTTTGAGTATTTGTTTTGAGTTTTCTTTGTCCTTTAATATGGCGTAATTCTTAACCCTATTTCATGTGATATGGGTTGGTTTCCTTATTCACTTAATATGTAAAAAGTCCTCATTATGGGGAGGGGAGGATCAAATCCCAAATCAAGAGAAATTAAGGTGGATATCATTAAACCTGTGTGGGTGAGTTATTGTATCCACTAGTAGATAGTATTTTTCTATGGATAAAGGGACTCTCAAATACATATGTCTCTATAGTTTGAATTTTTTGTTTTTGTGTTTTATTATTCTTTCAACAATTGTTAAGGAGATGTGTCATAGAGATACTTCTTGGTTTCAATGTTTTTTGTGCTTTCAAACAACTATGGGGTGACATTTCCACAAGGGGTATCTTATGAGGTGGTAGTTTGGAACCCTCCATTTTATTTATGTTTACTCTTGAATTATAAAGAGTGGAAATAGTTTTAGAGGTATCTGGTGTATTTTCCTAGATCCTCCTTCACCACTACATTGACAAATTCTCGTGTTGGGGGTTTCCAAAACACCATTAGTGGTTCATTAAGGTCTTTTACAAATTTCATGAATTAATGACTGGTGGCACCGATTTGCATAGGTGGCACCGATTGGTGCATGTACCACCAATCAGCATTGGTGGAGATGAGTAGAGTCTATGTCATCGATGGGAATCAATGTAACTGATGGTTATCAGTGGAATCGATGTGTGTCAGTGGCATTGATGGGCGTCGGTGGCACAGATGGGCGTCTGTGGTAGTTATGGGCGTCATGGCCACCAAAGGGTGTCGGTGCCACTAATGGGTGTTTGTGACACTGACGATCAAAGATGGAACTAATGGTTCATCCAATGCATCAAAAAGAATCAGTGCCTAAGTGACAGGGCTAGGGAGATGGTGCCAGGGCTGTGGTGCCCCGGAAATGGTGTCCGACTGATGGTGACTTACCTAATGGTAGATCCTTCCTTATTTTTTCAATACCTTCTAGTTTTACCCTAGTAATGTGTCGTTTGATTTAAAAGTTTTTATGAACTTTTTATAGCCTTTTATTTAAAGTAAATGATATCTGAAATCCCCAAGAGTAGGGTGACCCTTCAGTTACAAAAATTTGAGGCTTTTTCCTCGATGTCACACAATTTCTCATTCCTTCCTACTTCGCTATTGTTACATGGTTTTCCCTATTTAGAGGATATAATGTCAATCAGAGCAGTTATATCCACCATCTTTGAGGATAATTATTATATAATTATTAATTTCATTGTGTGTAACACCCAACTGCGTGGTGAAACCATGATCCTCTTTTAAACATTTAGGTATTTCATATCTCGTAACTCTAGTATCTGACATTTTAACATGTGGAGATTCTTTTTATTCTTCCATTCCATGGTGCATTTAGAATACCTCTTTCAGAGAAGAATCAGGTATCTTGATGGATCCCTTCTCGTTCAGCCTTTGGGACATTGGAGTTCTTTCTCTCTACCAGTCGTGCAACCCTTGTTCTTATGGAAAAGAGAAAAGTCCAATTATTAATCATCCATGTAGGGTTTTATTTCATCTATAATTACCGTGTATCCTGCAGGGTGGGTATGATAATTATCCATTATGGTGTGGGTGAATGTAGGCCTTAACAAAGATAATAAATTTATTTTTTTAATAATTATGTGGTGTGTTTTATGACAATGTTTGTGTTATTTTTTATCATCGTTTATATATTGTGAACAATATGGTTTAATTACCACTGAAAACCATGACCATTGGTGGTCCTTTATGGTGCACTAATGAAACACTTATGTTATTGAAAATCTTGTGATTGAATGGATGTAACATGTAAACTAGTTAATAACATAAAAATGGATGATTTAAATGGATAAACCATGAATAAAAATCCATGTATGATCACCTCAGATAACAATACAGAAATAATGAACTTGATAAATTTTGTGGTTAAATTAAAAAACACTCTTTCAATATTCTGTTAATAATCATGGTTGTTCTGCTATATTCTTGTGGGGTGATATGGATGGGGATGTGATTCCCTATTTTACAGTTTTTTATGTAAATAAGGCTATGTGGGACCATAATTTGGGACAAGGCTTGGCTCATATACTTCGAGGGATCTCACAGATCAATTTTGATTTTATGTCTTTATAAGAGATCCAATTGTGAATGCTTAAATTGTTGTTTGGATATTTTCTTTTTCTATTTACAGTGTTTTTTACTTGTGGATGCGCATGTTAGTTACCTAGTAGTGGAGAATTATTTTCTAATAAACACATTTGTGCATGATATTAAGAATGGTTTCACTAGGTAATTTTTTTCCAGAAATGGGTGGTGCTCTGGTAGGGGTTGTTGTGCATTGGTGCTTGTTTGAATAGTAACAAGAGTGTATGAGTATGGGCTAGTTTTGAGAACCTTATGTTTGGATGAGTTCTTGTTTATGTATATGTATCAGTTTAGTTCTTGTGTCTCTTATTATCATCGAACCCAAGATGAGAAATTCGTGCTGAACACCACCATTATGTTAGGGAGGTTGTTTTTTATCCCAACATTCTTATGAGTTGTTTGTTATTTTATCATTTTTGTTACCTCTTTCATGTATCCCAAGAAGCTTCAGGTAGGATGTGATAGCCAAATGTCGATTATGTACTATCACTTTTTGGGCAAGGTGTGTTGTGGTGGTTGGCCCTGGTGTGTGCGGGTATGATTGTTTTCCAAGAATCATTGGGATAGGGCCATGGTGTCTTCAATCACAATAGTGGTTGTTCTGGACCCGGGGTCTTTAGGTGTGGTAGTAGTTGTTGTGGACCAAGTCTCTACAGGTGGGGATGTGTGTGGCTGTGGTGGCCCCTTTGTTTGTGGGCAGGATGCATGGTTGTGATAGACCCTATGTTTATTGTTGCGGAGGTAGTGGGACTAGAGTGGAACTTATGGGAGAGGTTTGACATGTAGGATGTCCTAAATATCTAGTAGAAAAGTGGTGTGGGTTACCCAAAAATTTATTTTCAATTACTAATACTTTACATGAATTGTGTTATTTTGGGAGTATGCCTTCGTGAGGTTGGGAAGATTCTTCTTTTGTTAGTTTCATAGGTTATCTCTATTTTTTTCTCATAAGTCATTAGAATACCTCCCCAATTTTTAATGAAAGATTTTGGTTTTCCCTACTATGTATATCTGTATACTCACCCTAGGTATATATAAACATCCTTCAAGTTACATTGAGCAGGATAGAGATCAGGCTAGTTAGTACTAGATTTTGATTGCAAGATCTATTTGGGCTTTGTGGTTATTGATTTTTTTCATTTCCTTGGTACATTCCCATTTAGTTTTATTGTATTTTATATAAATTTACATTGAATATGCATTTGGGAATAGATTTTTTGTATTTACTCATACTTCCCATTTTAGAGTTGTTTGAAATTTCACCATCGTATCTCCCAGTACTTTCTATGAAAATGCTGATACCATCCATATTAAGTGCGATTTCATACCCTTGGTTATAGTTTCCATTCTAGGAACTATTTAATGCATGACTTAGAGGTCATTATTTATCCTTCAACACGAAGAAAGAGGGTATGGATATTATTTGTCCCTTCCCACATCTCAGTGAAGGTAGGTCATGACACAGTGAATGTATTTTATTATCATTATATTAAATATTATTTGGATTTTCATATCCATTTTATGATTTCTCTATCAGTTGTTTTATTTTTTTAGTATAACCATGTTATAATAGTTATTGTATCAATTTTCCATTTTTTGAGAATTTAATTATGTTACACATCAATTTTTTTAAAATTGAATATATAAACCCCTAAATATGTTATATAATTATTAGACACATTTTTCATTATAAAATATATTTAATTTAAGGTTATAAATTTATGGAATTTTTATTAAAAGTTTATAAATTTTTATGAATATTTTTATATAATTTCTTCAATTTTTACGATTGAGATATATTAACTGACTAATGGTGATAAATTATAATTATCATTATTTGTATTCTTCATTGGTTATTAATGTCACTTGAATGTAATTATACCAGTTTTCAAATCTTTGTAACATAGATGATGGGGTTTCCTATCAAGCACAAGATGAGCCCGTTATTTCATACAAAATGGGTGCAGCTGGATAACACTTCATTTAATTAGGTATTAATTATATTGGATGTTTTAGGTAGGGTTACTAATATAAAATAAGGTATTAATGGTTTTTATGAAAAATATTCTCCATGATAATAACAATATATTTAATTGGTTTTTTTGTTTTGTAATTTCTATCAAGATCAATATCGATATCACATGGCTCATGATTATTTATTTTGATGAATATGACATCTGTGATGTTTTCATAATTTAGGATCTAGATATTGATGGGTATGAGTTTATTTATGATTGTATCATTTGATGTGATTATTCTTTAAAACAATGCTGCCCTTATTATTATCATTGATGGCATTCCATTTATAATTAGTATGTATTCTCGAACAATGAAATTGTACTCACCCATATAATGGTTCCTTTTAAATGGGTTTCGTAGAATGATGATGAATGAATTATTTCGAAATGTGATTATATATGTTTGATGATGGAGAGTTAATGTAAAAAAATATGATTGGTTTAAATAAGGAATATTCTCATTTAATGTCATTATAATTTTTTATAAAGGAATTTTTTTCTAATTTTATCATAATATAAACACAAAAGGACGACAATGTTTCGTGTAATACTATTTTTCATTTGTTATGTTATAAAATTTAGAGGAAAAAATTGGGTCACAATTATTTCCATCAAATAATAAAATTCAACGTTCTTGTTTCCATCACATGATACATGAGTCTGATTCAATGACTTTTATATATTGTCTCAATGGTCATTTTAGAAAACATTGGAGGGTAATAAGATTTCATGTGTGAATATATTAATAGATATGTACATGTTCATAGGTATATATTATTATGGATGATCATAACATTAATGTATTAGACAACCCATTTAATGGTTTTATGTTTTATTAATTTTCGATTGTTAATGAAATTTTTGGAGAATTTATATTTCGGCTTTGTTATTTGAAACCACTACGATCGTCATGAAAAATATTTTTGGAGGACTTATTATTTCATGTCAAAATAAAAAATGTCATCTCAAAGGTTGTATGATAAACTGTCACATCTAGAAAGGCCATGGGGGATAGAAAACACGGCCAAAAACAAAAAAGGGTCTCTCACCTAACACTTTCCTCTATGATTTCTTAGTTAGTATGCCTTTTTTATAGGTTGAAATTATATTTATTTTGGAAACATATGTGATTTAATTTAGGGCATAATATTTTATTTTCTTTGAAGAGTATATCATCAAATCATTCTAATCCTTGGGTTTCAATCATGCTCATGAAATAATGGATGAATTATAAATATTTTTATTATAGATAAGTATATATTTATATTTTTTTTATTAGTATTTATTTTTTTTATTAATGTATCATATAATGGTTTATTAATTTATGAAACTATCATATCAGGTGGTAACCTTATTTTTTGGTTAATGTATATTGACTAGAATAATATATTTTTATGAATATGAGAATAATATGGTACATTAAATGTTAATTTTAGTGTTTTATATATAAAAAATTAATATTCAATAAACATAGTTTATAGGAAAATATTAGGATGTGGTGGAAACTGATTAAATGAAATAATTCTAATTATTAATTAACTATATTTCCACATACTTTTATAAAGATGTTATGATAAATTCTTTAACTATAGGAAAAGTATCATTAAATAAAAATTTATCCTTGTACAACCATTTATGGAGAATAAATCGTCTTTTCAATAATAAAAAATATATTTCTTATAAGCCATTAACAATCCATTGATAATTGACTCTATTTTGATCAATGGTCATAATCACTCTATTTGATTGGTTATAATTTTCATCAATTCCCTCATTTGTTATCCCCTATAGAAACCTAATTATTTTTTATTCCAAATTAAATTTGTATTCCGTTTTCTCTCATTTTAAAATGAATTTTTATTAAACCCCTCTGCGATTTGGGTTAAGGACAAATGTAATTAAAAATTCATATTTTTTGTTTTTGGAAATAATCTTTATGTTGTGGGGCTGCATTTTATTTATGTGTGGATGATGTAACAACCAAATATTTAAAATGAAGAAAATTATATTAGATACTATTAAGGGTATCAAAATAATAGTTTACCATATGATACATAAAGGAATGTGTTTATTTAGTAGATTATGTTACACGTATGAATATGTTTTATCGAAAAATAATATACTATTAATATTATTATTTTACATGATAGTTATCACCATCCAATTAGAATGGTGGGAATGGATATGAATAAATAAATTTTGAAAACATGTTCAACATATTTATATATAAGAAATTATTTTGTGAGGGATTATATGAATGCAAACAAAACCCTTTTTGAAAATAAAATGATATATTTTTAAGAAAAACTACACAAATGTTTAGAAGTGTGTTTTATAAAAATACATTAACCAAATAAAAAAATTATGTATTATATTATTTATATTTAAATGTAATATTACAATGGTATAATAAACATTAGTCTAATTATTTCATACAAAAAATATATAAATAAATATGATTTTATTCATAAAATTATATTTTCCCTAAAAAGTAGTTTTGTTTCCTTTTTATGGAATTAATATCATACAAATAATTTTTAATGGATATAATGTTTATTTAAAAAAATAAAATTAATTACAGAAATATGAACCTAAAAATTTTCTTACAGAGATTTTTTTATATTATTTTGAAATGATTTATTTTTGTAGACTCGTGTAAAATAATGATTTCCAATAGATTAATACATTTTCATCTAAATTATTTTTAATGTAAATTTATTGTTTAAATTTGTATAAATTTTAGAATTTTCAAAATAAACATCAATTTACATAATTTAGGTTATTGTTACATTTTTAATTTTGAAATTAGATATAAAAATATTGTCATCTTTTGATCCTATTCACTATAACTTCCATCGTTCTCATCACTTATGCGGGAATAAATTTATATAAAATTATAGCCCTTAGTGTAATTGAAAATTGAAATATGTATTCCATATATGGTATCAAAATAATTTATAATTTATTATATATTAATAATAAATTTTTAGGAAATTTATTTCTAAAAAATATTACTTATTATAAAGATGTATGTAAAAAATTGTTTACTTTGTGGTCAATCGTAGAATATAAGTTATAGAAATACCCATATTTGAGGAAAACACTTATTAAAGGCATATATCTACCATTATAACATTCTGATAATAATGTATATATTTTTAACAAATTTCCATGAAGGTGACCTAAATAATTTGTTAAAAAAAGGAATGGAAAAAAATGTAACTTTATTCCATATAATTTGTTTAAAACAATGGGGATAGGGTAAATACTACATGGGTTCATTTGTAAATATTATTTGGAATAAAAATTGATTTATTTTAATCAGAATAATTGATCATTACTTTTTAGAGATGATTAAATTTAATTAAAAATTTAAGGAACACTAATAGGAGGATTATTTAGTTAATAAATAAATAAAATAAATGACACTAAATAAATTAAATGGGATGTAAATAGAATAAATTACGATGTTCCATTATTTTTTTTATTATAACATTATAAATATATTTAAATTTGATATATTTGAATTCCATTATTGTATCGATATTTTTAAATTCAAATAAAAACAATAATGTTAAAATTGGTATTAATTATATTTTATTATAAATGATAAATAATTAATTAATTTAAAATTACAAAAAATCATATATTATGTGTATTTTATTTGGATATTAATAACACTCAAATATAATCCATTTTTTAACCAAATAATTTTTCATAATGAATATATTGACCCTTAAATAGTAAAAATCAATGTCAGTACTATTAGGGATAATGTAGTGTTTTCGTGCATTACATGATATTGTTTTAAAACATATCTTCAAAAATCATATTATTTACATGTTTAGAATTTTGATAAATATGTATAATCATTGGGTATAAATTATATACCAATTCTCAGTTTAATTTATACCTAATGAATAAATTACATATCTTATTAAACAAAAATAAAAAATGAAAAACCAAAATGAAAAAATGGGAAATATAGAGGTTATTGAATGAAATATTTTAAAAAAAGTATTCAAATTCATTTTCAGTTCTGTATCAACAATATAATCCCAAAAACCCATTATTTATCAATATTAGCCAACATGAGGTATGATTGACCTCCCAATATTGAGTACTTTTGAGTATTTACAAGAATCCCACCACTCATTAAATCAAAACATTTACTCAAATTCTCTACATATTCACACCTCTAAAGAAATTTGTATCATTAAATCTTTAATGATACTCCAAAAAAATCCAACACCTTATCCTAGAATCAAAATTTTTTGTATAAATAAAATCGTTCCATGAATTAGTAAAAACATAATTCTAACATCCCAGATATTTATAGAATAATACATTTTTATATCTATTAATTTTTTTTGAATTTAATATTAATTATTGTTTAAAAGTGACACTATATAGACAATTTTACTCGACACACATAAATTGGTTTCTCCAAAATCTTATATTGCACCCAACATTGAGTTATATCAAAAAATAATACAATAATAATATTATTATTATAAATGGTAATTCATTCCTAGCCATTATATAGATGGGAATGAACATAATAAACTATATAACTATTTTATATTGTTGTTAAATGTTTTTATATTTATCTAATAAATTTTAGAGATTTAATGAGAATAAATCCAATTTTAAGCATAAAATACTCTAATAGTTTTAAAAGGTCCTTTAACTGCCTTTTGTTTGAGATATATTTATAAAAAATTATTTTTCACTTTTATATGAAATATTTGAAAAAATAAAATTCTTATTTATAATAGGGACACAAAAATTTAATTCGGTTAAAATTATTGTTTTTTTTATAAATTCTATATTTTTATGAATATTAAAATATACTACTTTTAAATTAAAAAAATGCATTTTAGAGTAATTTATTTATATGTTTATGTTTTCATTTGAAAATTTTTTAATGTGTAAAATCATTATGTTTTTATAGCTTAATTCAATAATTGTTATTTTATGTATTTTCACATTTAAATTTGACATAAACACATGATAATCTTTTGATAGTTTTTATTTCTTCAAAACCAACTTTCTGGTTTTGATAACGGGAATTAATTTGAAATTAATTACTGTAACATATGCCTATTGAATTATGAATAATTTACTATATATTTGGAATCATAATGTTAAAATTATGTAAATAGGTACCTTTTATTATGAGATATTATGAATAATATCATTAGTAATTAATTTTTTTTTACCTTGGTTAAAGGGTAAATCAGGTAAATACAGGTAAAAAATATTATTATAATAATATAAAACTACTCTGACACATTTCATAATCCTATTGGATGATTTTCAAAACCATTATAATCCTTTGGTTGATTTGAGGACCCCATGGAGCCACTAGGGTGTGATAATGATTTTTTTAACATTTAATTTCATGAAAAGAAAAATACAACATAAACATGTATCTCCTAACTAAAACAATTTTAATATGGTTTATATAAATTATATATTCAACTATAAATAGTAATTATAATGATAAAAATATTTTCTTATAACCTCGTATTTTATTTATAATTTTTAGTCATTAAATAAATAAATTTATTTAAGACACAATGTTGATGCAATGATTACCTTTTTAATGTAAAATTGAACTAAATGATTTTATGCATAGAAAAATAAATGTAGTTTTATCATTTTATGACATACACGAATTTTATGGATTATTATGACAATTATTATTTTATTTTATTCTTTTTTGTAATGAATCATGTTTTTATGACTTTTACAAAAATCAATATCAAAATTGTATCAAAATTGGCCTAAATATGTTTTTAAAACTAATAATATTTTATAATATGATATAACATTCCTAAAAATATAATATTAGAAAAATTGACTTATATAATGTTAAAATTTTAATTAATGCCCCATTTTTTGTTATAATGGAATGTTATATTAAATATATTAACTATATATTATGAAAATACAAGAAGCCATTATAAGAGATAATGTTTTTAACTAAGGGTAAATAATAAAATATAATGTTAAATTTGTGACCTAAACTTTTGTAAAACATATTAGTTGAGATTATTTTGACCTATCAAAATTATATACTATAAATTTATCACTTTGAGACTTTTATAATTCGAAAATAAATTTATAATGATATAAAATTTCCAGACTTCCATTTAGTACCTCTCCTCCCTCTTAAAACTATGTACAACCTCTCCCCACTTACTCACACCTATAAAATGACTTAGCTCATCCAAATTATTTCTTAATTAGTTCCCATAATAGATACATCCCACTTATAATCCAAACCATTTTCAGAGGGCAATTCAAGAAATCCATTTGACTCAAATCAAATGGAGTTACCAGATTTAGGGGTATCATCTTTTATTATGATCTTCCATTAATTTTACATAGCTGACAACATATAATCTATTTATTCAATTATTTTATCACAAAATAGTACCCAAAATATACTAGGAGTTTTTATGATAATGTTTCTACTTACACATACAAAAACCATGATCTAATGGATAAAAAACACATTGTTTCTGTGTACAATGAACTATTGTCTCACAAAATGAGAATTTGTCAATTTTATCGCAGCACCTCTCATGGTAGAAATTATGATGGATGATTTTTTATATATGATAAATATTATATTTATCTTGTATCTATACTTATGTAATTTATATTTAAAAAATAAAATTATGCCTTCCATAATGTGGAAATATTATAATTTCATTTGATGAATTGTGTACTACCGCCCCTCTAAGTGATATGACTAGTTTATTCCATAAATGGAACATATAATGGATTGAGATAATGAACATATGTAACATATATAACATATTGAATATTTTGGAATTATAGTTTACTGGGGTATATTTTATTTTTTTCCCTTTAATATTCCATTGATTTGAAAAGGAAATGAAAGTAGCGTTCATGCATACGTACAACTTACTGTATCCATCAATGGTTAATTTCATTTATTGTAGAAAAATATTATGTGCTAATTTAAATACTTATATACAAGATATATATGTTATTTAACTCAAAAATAATATTCTGGTGATAATGGAATTATGACCACATGGATAATCTGCATGAAAAAAAGTTCATTATTTACTCCAATACCAAACATCGATAGAACGCCCGATATGAACTCAAACAGTTAAATAATTGGTATAAAATGTTAATAAGTGATATAATTTTTTTAATAATATTTAAAATTTTTCTAAATTAAGTTCAAGTTATCTTATGTTTATTTTTCAGAAAATTAAAGAAAGAATGAAAAGGTCAGAATATATGTAAGGGACTTCGTCTCAATCTCCTGTTATTGTGGCATTTTTTTGATAATATGCACCTTTATTATTTTATAGAGTTTTTATACAACCAATATGACATTTCTGATCCATATTTATTCAATACTAAATATATTTAAAAAATAATATATATTAATAAATAAATGATTAAAATAGTATGGGAAACCTATATCACTTAAATATTTAATTATAAAATATTTTTATTCATTATATTAAATAAAATATTTATTTATATGAGTATTAAAAGAATATAATGAAAATTTTATGTCGATAATAAATATCATTAAATGTTTTCAAATGTAATATTTTTATATGATGTGTTTTAATTTATTAACAAAATGATAAAAGTAATGTATTTTAATGTATATGGGGAAAATAAATTCTACCCGGCAAAACCATTAATTATTCATTGGATTTCACTATAAGACATAATGTTTTCTAAAAGGAAAATAAATACAATACTCATTTATATGGGTAATATGGTATTTAAAATTGGTTCATAAATGAAAATTTAATTTTTAATATGAAATGTTTTCAAATAGGATTAGAATAGTTTTTCAAAATGGTTTTGTGATTAATTTGTTTTTGAAATGGTATATGGGAATTACCTAAAATGGTTGAACCCAATATAGCATGTAAGAATGGTTGAGCCCCATTATACCTAACGAGAGAGCCTCATATATCTTATATGAATGGTGATCCCCATTATAGATCTCCAATTTGGACATCAACCATATGGTTATTTAAATTAGAAGATGTCTGAAAAGGATTTACGTATATGATACTCTAGGCCATCTATTTTATTTTTAATTTCATTCTATTGGTTTTACTATTTTTCATTGAAAAAAACATATGAGTGATAATCATGTAAAAAGGTTTTTTTTCAATTGCTTAAATAACATTGAATGGTTTAATAGGTTTTAATTAGAATAATTGGTTTTAATTATTTTTTATGTCCCTTACTGTGAATTTTATGCTCATCCCATGTTATAAAATATTATTCAAATAAATTTTTGGAATATTAATATCATAGATGGAATCATGGAAAAATATGAAGATTAGTCATGAAAAGAACCAAGTTTTTTTTTGACAATATCTGTGTGGTAAATGAAATGTACACTGTTGGATGTTTCCACATTGTATTTCTATGGTTTGGTTATATAATTATTATGGCCTTAAACTATAACAATCTAAGCCTAAAAATATCCTCAATGTGAATTCTTGAAATAACTCAAGATTATGTAATGTTAAAGGTTGGGGCCTTATAGATGGTATAAGAAGATTGTTTTGACATCTTCGGAGATTAGGATATTTTATTAAGGAATAGAGATATCACCATTAGTTTATATGTTTATGGTATATCATATGTTCAATTTCCTAGAAAACCATTTCAAGTCATTATGAATTTTGAAGAGATTCACCATTAAAGAAATTTTGGATTATTAATCTTTTGGACAAAAAAATGTGAGGTATGAGACAACTTTAGAGGTAAAAAAAATATGTTATGATTATTTATAAAATTTTTATCCATTTTTCAGAATGTCATAAAATTATATAGTTTTCGAAAAATGACAACACACAGATCGTGTGACAACCCGTCACATCCTACAAAGTTGTGGTAATCAAACCCACAAACGATGTGAGAATAGGATTTGTCACCTACCAATAAACTATGTCATGTCACTGGTTAGAATGTCTTTTTCTTTTTAGGTAAATATGAGTTTGAGGTAGATATTTACTAAAGGATGAAACTCTACTTGACAACAAAGTAAATTTCCTTATGTTCATAGTCAAGATCAATAGAAACTCCCAAAACATTATGAAAATGATATTAAAACAATAAAAATATATATTTAAATTTCCTACAGGGAATTCAATGTCCATCTTGACCATCCCATGTATACAGTTTTTTGGTTTTTAACTGCCTCTAAATCATGTTTTCTATCACTATCCACCAGAACAAGATTGTTAGTTTTTCTTCCATATCGATATTTTTATACATGGAATCCTAGTATGTGTTATCTCGAGTGACCTTTGTACATATAATTCATTATTTTAAAGTGATATTTTTAATGACACTTTTTTCAATGTGAAATTTTCAATGATGTTTCTAAGGAAAATTTTATAATAATGAGGGTGAAATTTTCAAAACGGGTTAATGATGTAACATCACAGGTATTAATAGAATAATAAATTTTCATTTATATATTTTTTTGAATTTAATATTATTTTTAATTTATAGGGGAAACTTTTTAAAAATACATACATGACATGCAACAACAAGTTTCTTCAAAAACTAACTTTACACAAAACATTGAGTTATTCAGAAAAAATAATACACCAATACTGTTAGTATATAAAATGGTATTTATCAACTAGCCTTTGTATTGGAAGGAATTGATATAATTAACTATATTTGGATTTTACATATTTTTGAAATGTTTTTACATTTATCCAATGAAATTTAGAGGCTTAAGATGAGAATGAATACAATTTTAAGTATAAAATACACTAATATTTTTAAAAGGGTTTTTCCAACCATTTAATGTTGAAACCTTTTTAAAATATATTTTTTTAACTTTTATATGTTCTATTTGATAAAATAAACATCTTCTTTATTATATGGACATCAAAATTTACATAATTTTAAATTTTAAAATTCTTCTGATAAAAATCATTTTTTTGAATAATGAAAATACTTCATTTTTATTGAAAACTATTTTTTATCTAATTTATTTATATAGATAAATTGTCATTTTAATTGATTTTATAGTATAATTTGATTTTTTTTATTTTAATCTAATGATGGAAATTGGAATTATTTTCATTTTTAAATTTGACATAAACACATTTTAATCTTTTGATATTCTTTGCATATGAAATACCTATTTTCTAGTTTTGACTAATGGAAAATACATTTATAATAATTTTTGGAACTTATGTGTATTGAATTTGAAAAAATTTATTCCAACTTTTGAGTTATAAGGGCCTAATTTTTTAAACATAAACCTTTTATTTTTGGACATTATGAATAATAACTTCAGTAATTAATTTTTTATTTAACGTGGTTAAAGAGTAAACTGGGTAAATAAATGAAAAATATATATATTATGACAATATAAAACTACCATAACACATATAAAAATCCCATTAGATTATATGACTAACCATGATCTTTCTCGGGTCAATTTTAGGACCCTATGAAGCCACTAGGGTGTGATAGAGACCTTTTATAATACATATTTTAACGAAAAGGGTAATATAATATAAACATATATCTCCAAAATAAAACAATTTTAATTTGGTTTATAAAATTACTTCATAGACTATAAGAAGTCATTATGAAGTGAAAATAATGTTCTTTATCATTAATTTTTATGTATAATTTTTATTTATTTAATAAATTTATTTATTTCTAACACAATGATAAAGGAATGATTGCATTATTAATGAAATATTCAAATAAATGATATTATTCATATTATAATAAATGTAATTTGAACATTTTGATTCCATAAACAAATTTTATTGATTATTATTAAATTTTATCATTGATATAAATCCATTGAATCGAAGGAGTCTTGTTGTTATGAATTTAAAAAAATCAATTTCTAAATAGTGTCAAAATTGACATAATTTTTTTAAAATAAAATACTACTTTATTAAATGATATAATTGTCAATAAAATATATGATTGGTCCAAAGGAATTTTATGATTTAAAAATGATATTAATTTTCAGAATTCTGTTAGATTGGCATTTTATAGTTTCTATTGTATCCATTTATTATGAAAATACAAGAAACCATGGTAGGAGGTAATGTTTTTATATAATGGTTATTGCTAAAATATAAGGTTAAACATGAGACCTAAACATATCTAAAACCTATTCATTGAGGGTATTTCAACCCATACTCATCATATCCTCGAAATTTATCACTTTGGAACTATTAATATGCTAAAACCAATTTATAATAAAATATTATTTCAAGACATTCCGAATGAGCTCCTCCACCATATTATAAATAGCCAACACCTCTGCCCACTTACTCACACCGATCAGGCCCTTTGTCTCATCAAAATTCACCTCAAATAAGCTCCAAATATTCTGTTATTCCTCTTATAAACCTCACCATGGCCAGAACATGATTTAATAAAGCATTTTCACTCAAATAAAAAAGAGTTAGCCAATTTATAGGTAATGTATTCTCTCAAGCACCTAGCATTAATGAAATTTTATAATGAAAGAGAAATTTCAGACTCTTAGTAAGGCACTTCATCTCATTCTATTTTCATTAAGGCATTTCTGGTTAATATGTACCTTTAGTCTTTTATAAGGATTATATACATCCACTGTGACATTTTATATCCATATTATTCTTTTGTAATGTTATTTATTATATCATGGAGATTAATATTTAAATGGTCAATGTTGTATGGGTCACCATCAACATTAAACATTTAATTATCTAATATTTTTATTTTTTATATAAATTAAATATTTATTTATTTGTGTATTAAAATAATATATAGAAATTTTAAGGTTTTTACTGAATTTTATTTCAATATTTTCATGTGGAATCATTTAATATGAAGTGTTTTACTCTCTTTATGAAATGACAAAAGGAATGTTTTTTAATGTACAAGGAGACAATGACTTCTTTTCCACCACAACCATTATTTATCATTTTGTTTTTTCTATAATTATGAATCTCTTTTAAATGAGAAATAATTCTCTTATTCCTTTATTTGGGTATCTTGGTGTTTAAAATGGGTTCTGAAATAAAAGTTGTATTTTTATAGTCAAAATTTTTTCATATTGGATTAGAAGAGTTTTTCAAAATACTTTTGTTATGAACATGTTTTTTGATATGGTATTTGAGCATTATATAATACGGGTGAGCCCAATATAGCATATACGATGGGTCGACCCGCAATATAGCTCACGGGTGAGCCCGATATAGTTTATACAAATGTTGATCCCCATTATAGAACACATATGTGCCCTATATAGCTTATATTATGGTTGATCCCAATTTTAGATAACTAATTTGGATGTAAACCATATAGTAGTTCTAAATGGAAGATGCTTGAAAGGGTTATATGTATATGATTATCTAAGTCACCTGATGCATTTTTAATTTCTTCCTATTTATTTTAGTGTTTATAATTTACCAAATAGAATGACTATTATTTATGTGGAAATGTTCATTTTCAGCCGCTCAAATAACATTTAATGGGATATTATGTTTTAACATGACTAATGGTTTTTCTTTATTTTTTATGTCCCTTATTGATAATTTTATTCTCATCCCATGTATTTGAATTTTTTTCATAGGGTATACAGAAGGGTAAGAGAAAATAAGAACTTGAGAATATTTTTATCTTGAAAAGTATTCATGTTTTCATTAAGGAGTATTATTGTTTTGAAAAAAATTTATTGAGTAGAAGTGTCTACATTTTCATATTTCCGATGTGATGTGATAGTTATGGAACAATTCTCTAAAACTATAATCCTAAAAATATCCTCCATATTAATTCATGACAAAAATCACTGTTATGTAATGTTTAAGGATGGGCCTTATAATGATGATGAGGTACCATGAAGAGATCATGTTCATCTAAAATAATTTTAATTTTATATCCTTCCCGAAATCCTCATATTTTTTATATCATTCTTATATAATGTAATATCCAACGTTTTTTCTAAAGTATGTTTTTTTTGTTTAAATAATTTTTGTAAAATAAGTGTTTCCTAATGTTCATGGGAAGGCATTGGGATGTTCAGGGGATGTGTGGCATGAAAATGGAGAAAAAAAGGAATTTTGGGCATGTTTCATGGTTTGTGCATGGTTAGGGAAAACTATGTGGAGCATCACTGTTAACCTTTTATCCTTGGATAAGGGCATACACAGGGTGATTATAACCTTCTAAAATTCTCTAGAAACCATGTGAAAGTGTTATTTTGGTATAGTATTTGTCATACTATTTTTTTATGGTTTGGAATACAGTGTAGGTACACTTTGCGGCCAAGTAAAGTTGAACAATTTTCAAAATTTCAACTTCAAAATTTTATGGTCACTCAGTATTTTTATTTTTTCTTCTCCTATAATTTTTAGTGATTAAAAAGAACTTCTCAAGAGATCTTATGTGTTATAATCATTCATTTCTATGTTGTTTGGACTGCCTTCAGTGGTGGAATGAAGCTCTGGGTATGTATAACCCCCTCCTTTCTTCCTATTCTTGATTAGGGGTTTCATCTTTCTCCCATATACCTATGAATATCTAAAACCCAATTTTCTAATTAGATTGTGGTTTATGATTAAAGGGTTGGTTTAATTGTGATATGAGGCTTCGATAAATGGAGCTTCCATCATTGGATTCGAGTTTGGAGTTCTATATGTTTTATCCCATAGTTTCATTTGAGATTTTTGCGTGCTTGGGTTTATTTTTTGGTTACCACTTATATTGGTTTTGATCCATGAGTATATTTTGTGTAATAAATGAAAAATGATAAGTGGAAACACTCATGGATCAAATGGGACATATATATGGTAACTTAGCCTTTGTAGGTCCATCCCGGGGGAGCGTCGATAGCTTTTAGAGCTAGAATTTTCTATGTATGTTCTAGGTTTTTGTGTGATCATATATATCTTTTAATGTGAATGTGATATTATTAATGGAAATTCAAATGAGGTAATGGTTAATTACATTTGGGAATGAATCATATGAATATGTGTAATTGATGGATATAAGGGAATTATTAAAAATATTTAGTTTGTATGGATTGAGGTTTGTAATTGTGAAACAGGGACTAAGTGATTTAAATAAAAAATGTGTTAATAAAATACGACACAATATAATTTACCAGGTAGATTATTATGAATCATTATTGATATATGTATTTTCTATTTGTGGCTGTGATATGGTAGGGTGTTGATAATTGAAGGATAAATGTGTGCATGTGGCATGGGTGTGGGATAAATGACCCAGTCTCCTCCCAAAAGTCAATTTAGACTAATGATCTAACTCCACCCACAATGCACTAGTTATGGAAGGTGAAAAATATATATTCCCCTAATAGTGGCATTCCTCCTATAATTAGGCTTCTAGGTGAGGATATTTTAATGTTGTGATGTGGTATCCCTAGTTAGTTAGAGACTTACTTATTCCATTATGCAAATGATGAATTACATTAACCTTATCTGATTGATTATGATCTTGTAGTGATTGAGAAATAATGAATTTTCACCATAATTAGTTTATATTTGTAGAGATTTTTAACTTGGGGCATCTGAATTGTCTCTTCCTTTCTTGTTATTTATTTATACATGCATGTACATTTTGTTAGACTGGATATTGGTAGACACCATTGGTGGTGGCCACCTGATTTGTACTTACACCATGATTGGGCCGCCGTTGAATACATGAGTAGATTTCATGCTTGCTAGTCAAGTCAAGGGGAAGTTCCATATTCTAGAGAGTTGTTTTGGGAATGACACATGCATGGATGAATTCCAAAACTATGAGTCAATAACATTTTTCTGATTCCATTGCATGAATTTATTTTTTGTTTTTTCACATGACATTTTTGCATGACATTACATAATTATTGTTTCTTGTGGATTTTACCATGTTTGGGCGATGCTTGGTAATTCATGTTATTTTTTTTATTCATCTGTTATCTATATTGTTATCTATTTTAGCTTACTCAATTAAATATGGTATAGTATCCACACTTGACCTATTAGACTCTCACGGCTAGTTGAAAACTTCAATCATACTGGGTGGTGTGATTGAGGTCCTGTGATGACCTGGATTGGGGCACAAATTTAGTGGAACCCATGTCGGGGACGTTACAAAGTTGTATCAGAGGAGGTCTTTTCACTTTCGTACTATTTTAGGATGTTACATAGAAGATTAGAATAGTGTCGTTCCATTGAAATGAGATCATTCCTGAGAGTAGTTATCCAATGTATGGGGGAAAACCTCATCACCCTAGGCAGGAATTATTGTTTATGTTGTGTGTTTTCACATTTGATGGTATTTCCCCATTGGGTGATGCACATACGGTGTGGTGGGATAGTTTTATGATATTTTCATCATGGAATAAATCACATGAGATTGTGAATCCATGAATTTTTCTAGGGACCTATGTATATAAGTGACATTCATTATAGTAAGCACACACATATAGGAAATAGTGGATGGATGCATTTGACTTCCTCATGAGTGGGGGAAAGTGTGTCTAAAGAAAAAATAAAAATGGGTTAAAAGGAGAAAAATTGTTAAAAAGGAATTAAGGAATTATAATCAATAATGGGTGGTAGATGAAAGGAAATTGTTTTTTAGTATGTTTTGATTTGAGAATAGCTTTTAAATAGTGTATACGGTAATGTGTGTGGTCGTTTGAGTTATTATTCTCTTGTTTGCCATGATCCTTGTTGGAATGGATAAAGTTAGTGTGATAGGTACGATCTAACCAATTTGGATTGTGTATATGTAATTTATTGTTGGTTTTGATGAAGATTCGTTTTTTATATTTATGGAAACTTTGTGGTTTTTTTCTAAAAACCATTTTTTTTATTTTATAGAAGTGACTCTACAAATATGTGTGATGGTTGGGTTATAGAAGGATGTTACTAACAATGATCTCTAGTAGTGGAGTATGTGGATCTGTTGGTTCAATATAATCGTGAAGATTAGTTTTGTGAGTACTTTGGTTGTTTTTTCTTGTTGATGTAATGAAATCTAAATCATGATGTGTTGAGTATGTTTCAAGTGACTATGGAGTTCCATCTATAACAACCTTTGACCTTCACTAGAGAGGGTGGGCTTCAGGAAACAATGTTTTGGATATATTCTTTAAATATTATTCTTCATCATATAGAGACTCCTAGTGGGAAGTGAGTCAATTTAAAATCATACATGTTAAGAGGTTAAGAAAATAGTTGGTGGTATATTATAGTTCAGATGGTGCTGGCTGAAGGAATCGTGAGGAAGGATTTCCAGGAAATGTTTCTGGAACATTACTACCAAGAAACCATGATATATGAGAATGGTGCAGAGTTTATGAGTTTGACTTAGGGAGCTGCATCATTTATGGATTATGCTATTAGTTTCACTAACCTATGTCGATTCATCCCAATGATGGCCGAAGATGAGACTACTATAGAAAAATTCTTCTCGGATGGGCATAGGCATGAGATTATGTCCCAGGTGAACATATTCCATCTAGATAGGTTTTCATTGGTAATGGGCCAAGCCCTTTTTTTATAATGGAACTAGATGGGTACTTCAGGAGGTGGACTTGTGCTACCAACTGGGTGGACATGTAGTATAACCTATGAGGTAAGGAATTTTCATTTTTCATGTTTCCAATAGGGTGAGAGTGCACACAATATTTATAAGATAAGGCATGTTTCTCAGAGTGGTGATCATCTATTCTATTATTAGTGTGAGAGGTTGGGGCACTTACGGGGTTAGTGTCCTTGACCCCTAGTCATTTTCTAACAATATGGAAGGTAGGTAATTATACATAGGTTCTATAATAAAACTCCTTAGCTGGGTATGGATGGGATCCACAGGTAGATACCGGGTGCGGGTAGAGGAGTGATCAACATGAATGAGGCAGGTAATTGGAGCTCCACTATTTGTACTGTTAGGGGTGGGGAATCTAGAACACTATGACGAGACTATCCACACTATAAGGGAAATGTATTGTACTATATGGTAGTCAGTCTTGATCACATCATAGAGGGATCGACTCTGTCTATGTAGTTGAGTCTATGCTAGGAGTGGGCAAGGCTGGAACGTCTATGCTTCAAGGTACAGTTCATATAGCATCGAAAATCGCTAATTCATTACGTGACATTGGTTTCACACACTCTTTTATCTCTACATATTTCGTGGTGGTGGTGTTCCTAGCTATTGAAATTGTTTGTGGGTTTATAAAAATTGATACTTTATTGGGTGTTTGAGTTTAGGATATAAGACATTGTATAGGTTGTTCTTTCAAGGTTGGTGGTAATATTTTTATGTGGAATCTATTTTCCCATGGGAAGTCATGTTTGGACTCAATATTGGGTATATACTAGATAGTGCATTATCATGGACACATCAATTGTAACCATTGTAGGGTAATGTTCAAGTAACCCAATATATAGAGTTTTGCCTTTCAGGGTGAGTTTGATGTATGTGTAGGCTATGCAGGGACAATTTTCCAGCAGTTAGAAGAACTCACAGCCTAAGTGGTATGCCATATTCTTGATGATGTAGAAGTGGAGAAATATGTTTTTCCAATGGTGGTGGATTAGTTTCGGGATGTACTTCCGTCATATTTCATGGGAATTCTACCCTAAATAGATGTGGAGTTCACTAATGAGTTGCTTCCATGGTCAGAAGAAGTATCTATTCATCCATATCAAATGGCACTTAGAGAACTCCAGGAACTGAAGGTTCATTTTGAAGTGTTTGAGTTAAAGGGATTTATTTGACCTAGTTATTCTCCATGGGTATCACCCATTCTTTTTCTAAAAAGGCTTATGGGTCATTGAGTTAATGTTTCGATTAAATAATGTTGAATTAGATGATGGTTATGAACCAATAATTAATTCCCAGTATTGATGAATTTTTGACCATTTTAGGTTATCTACCAGGTGTTGTAAAATCATTTTGAGATTAGGATACTGCCAGGTTATTGTGAGACCTTCTGACACACCACAAAAAACATTCTTGAGTAGAGACTAGTCATTTGAATTTTTAGTGTTGTTGTTTGGGTTGACCAATGCACCTGTTGTGTTGACGGTGCTAATGAACCAAATATTTTACCCATATCTAGAGCAGTTCCATGGTTTTCATTGTTGATGACATCTTGGTATAATCATGAACTCATTAATATCATTGAAAAAATATTTATATCGTCTTGATAAAACTAATATAGAATAGGATATACACCTAGCTATCAAAATGTATGTTTTGGAGTTCTAGGATAATATCTTGGGATATATAATTTCTGAATTAGGTGTGTATGTAGATCTAGAGAAGGTGAAGGATGTGCTGTTTTGGGATCATCCTATGAATATATCTGATATACATAGTTTTCTAGGTATGTTAGATACTACAAATGATTCATAAGACATGTCTCTAATTTGGAATCCCCACTATCAATATTAACCATGAAAGGTGTTATTTTTTAATGGTCAGAGGCATGAGAAACTTCTTTTCATGAATTGAATAATAAGTTGAAAACCACAATGATTCAAATATTACCTGAACTTGGTAAGGAGTACACTTTTTTCTATGAATTTTTCGATGTTGGACTTGTTGCAGTGTTGATATTGGGTGATCTAGTTGTATCTTATAGCTCTGGAAAATTGATGCCACATGAAATAATTTACCCTACATAGGATCTTGAGAAAGATTTTGTGCATTATGAAATAATGTATTGTAGGGACTATTTATTGGGGAACGATTATTGGTGTTTACTAATAATAAAATCATTAAGTCAATTTTCTCGAAGTGGGGTTTGAATCTTCGATAACAAAGGAGGGTCGAGTACCTGAAATCCTCTAGTTTTGGTTGGGTTTGCGCTCCATGAAAATAGAATTGTGTGGTAGATTATCTGAGCCAGAAAGATAAGAATTATGCAGTTCCAAAATCATACCCCGAATGGAAAATAGTGTCCTTGTTTTATGAGATTCACCTAGAGGTGTAGGATGGGCATAAACAAATGACCATTGGGTCAATGTTTTTTGAGTATATGATTTTGAGTAAGGTCAAGTAATTTCATATGGAATATCCAAAATGTTTGGAAATGATTGAATGACTTAAAGGCGGGGAGTAAAAATATTGTTTCACCATTGGTGTTGATGTAGTTGTCTACATTCAGAATAGTGTTGATGGACCAGTGGGTGCATGCGAGGAGTTGATTCATGATTTCTTTTCATTGAAGTGGGATGTACATCCTAGTTTGAGAAAAATGTATCAGGATATTCATCGATAGTATTGGTGGTCATGAATAAATCAACTGGTTGAATGTTTTGTAGAATGATGCCTTTCTTTTCAATAGGTGAAGGTCAAGCATCATCACTAAGGTGGGATTTTATAGTCATTTCCTATTCCAGAGTTGTAGTGGAACGATGTAACAATACACTTCATTGCGAGTCTTCGAAGGATACATTTAAAGAAGGATTAAATCTGGGTTATTGAAGACCGGTTGAAAAAACTTGTAACATCCCGAGTAAATGAAGAATAAGACATATTTCATATTTATTAATATTTTTGAATTAAATATTAATTTTACTTTAATGGGGTTTCTATGTTCTATAGCGTACCCGATACGCAACAATGGGTTTCATTGGAGTCTTAAGTTGCACACTAATAATATAATATTATTATTTTAAATGGTAGTTAACTCATAGACTTTGTATTGGCAGGAAGGAATTAAACTAACTAAAATATGATTATACATGTTTTTTAATTGTATTTACATTATCCATTAAAATGTTAGAGGCTCAAAATGTGATTGAATTTAATTTTTATTATAATTTACATTAAAAGGCCGATTTATCGCCTTTTAATGGAGAACCCTCTTTAAATATATTTTTGGTTACATTAATACATTATAAATGACTAAAAAATTCCTTCTTTAGACTAGGGACATCAAATTTTACTTTGGGTAATTTTTTGATATTTTTCTGATAATGTTCATTTTTTAATGAATAGTGGGAAATATTGTATTTTAATTCAATAGTGAATTTTAATATAATTTTTTTATATGGTTAGATTATCTTTTTAGTTGGTTTTAAAGTGAAATTAAAATATATTTTTACCATTTAATCCAATTCTTGTCATTGGAATTAATTTCACTTGGAAATTGGACATAAACAAGTATCAATATTTTGATAGTAATTGTTTCTTAAAAACACGCTATTTGTTTTGATAACGGGAATTAATTATAAAACTAATTAATTCCACTTCTATGTTTTGAATTTGGAAAAATAGTCATCATTTTTTGAATTTGGAATTTCAAATACAGATTAGGCTGAGTTTTCGTATTTTTCTGAAAAACTTCAATTTTTGATGAATAGTGAAACAACTTAGTGGTAGTTAAAAAACCAACTTTTTCATTTAAATGAAATTTTATCACTTCTGTGAATTGAATTTCAAAAATCTGACATACACGGTTGTTATCAAGAAGTAAAATGTGGTTCAATAAGATGAAAATAATTTATGGTGAATAGTAACTTTTGACTTTTATTTACTGCAGTTAAAGGTAAATAGGTTAATTCAAGGTAAAAAGAATATTATAATAATTCAAAATTACCTTAAAACTATTCCAAACCTTATTCGTTGTGTCATTAACGACCATGGTCATCTTTGGGCTGATTTCGGGACCCCATTGAGCCACTTGGGAGTGATAATGACAATTTAGATTGATTAATTTAATGTTAAGACAAAATTGACATTAACAAAAATCTTTTAGTAATTAATTTTTATATTGTGTTATATAAGTCCTATTTTTGAAATCTAAGAATATTTAATATATCATGGTATTTTTTTGATAATTTTTAGACATCAAATAAATTTAATTATTTATGACACAATAATGATGCAGTATTTACCACATTAATAAGTGATTTAAAAAAATAAGATTATAATGATTACAATATTACCCAAAACATGTCCAATTCTAATTGGATGATTTTATTTTGACCATGAATCATCTTATCTTCGAATATAATTATTTTTGGACCATTAAAAACCAAATATCATTATATTATGAAATAATATTTTGACACATTCCTAAAGAGCCCCTCCTCTGCCTTATAAAAGTAGACCAATTCTAACCAATTCCTCATGCCACTCAAGCCATTTGGATCGTCCAAAATCTGCCCAATTAATCTACCTACATTATTCTCCTCACCCTAAAAGCCATACCTTAGTCATAAAGCACTTCAAGAAGTCCTTTGGTTCAAACCAAAGGGAGTTACCCAAATTAAAGGTAACAATTTCTCTTAAATTGTTTTATTTTATTTTACTCCTCCAACCCATAAACTCTTTTTATTCCTTTATTTTGTAACTACAGCAGTATCCTCAATATACTTGGATTTTGTTATGAGAAGGATTCTAACTACACTCACACACACCACCATCCAATGGATAATGAACATAATGTTCCTGTGGATGGAAAACTAACGCATCCTGAAACTATGATTGTTCAATTACATCTTACCGCCTCTCAGGGTGGCCATAATGATGGAACTGTATTATTATGTGATATATATTATTTTTATGATTCCATTATGCTTCTGTAATTCCCAATTATATCAATCCATTATGGTTTCCATAGTGGATAAATAGGACAATCGCATTTGAAGAAGTGCAAACTACCACCCCTCAAAGTGATGTGATCCATTAATGCCTTATGTGGGATGTATAAAGGATGGAGTTAATGATATTATATATGATATTATACTATTATAAAAATATATCTATATATAATTATTTTTTATTTCCATTAAAATAAGAAATAGAAATAAAAGTAGCGTTCATGCGTACTTACGGCGTACCATCTCCATGAACGGAGCATTTCATTTCTTACCTCCAAATGTTATGTACTATTATAAAAACATATATATTCTGGATATATAAGATATATATGATATCCAAATCATGAATATAATTCTATATATAATGAACCATTGACCACATGGACAACTTGTAAGCATGAGGTGTTCATTTTTTTACTCAAGTACCAAATATCGACAAAATGAACGTTTTTAACTTAAATGATTTCATAATGTTTATAACATGGAAATAAGTGATATAATGGGAATAATAAACTTTATAAAGTCTATTAAGCAAGTAGAAATTAACTTTAGTTTATTATTCAGGATATTAAAGAACAATTTAGTCAAGTCGGACACGAGGTAAGGGACTTTGTCTCAATATCCTTTCATTAAGGCATATTGTATTTTAATACACAATTTTCTTTTATACACTATATAAACACCTTTGAATTTTCATTTCATTTAAAGGGAATTTTTTTATACGAAGTGTTTTACTAATCGACAAAAAAATGTTATTTTTATTACTTAAGCGGTGACAATGACCTTTCCGCCGCCGCGAGTATTATTTGACCTTTGGCTTCCTTAACAAGCCAGAATGTTTTTAAAAATAAAAATAAAAACCATATACTCTTTTTACATATTTTGGTATTGAAAATGATTTTGAGAATAGATTTATTATTTCAATATATTGAAATGATATTTTGTTACTGCAATGTGGGAATGTTATCTTTTCTATATTCTTACATTATGTGTTATGATCATGTTATGGTTCTTGGGAATTATTTACATATACGGGTGGTTTCGTGATAAACCTAGGGCGGGTGAGATTGAGATAGATCTTAAATTCATTGGGTAATGTGACAGAGGTAAACCTGAATGTTTCCCCTAAGTGATTTAGGGAATATACTATGATTGGTATCCCAAATTAACTCCATATGTAGCTGATTAGCTACAATGTAAGTATGGTATGGATGCCCCAAGATACCTTTATGATTTATGATTTCTATGTGTCCTTCATAAATCTTATTATTTCACAAGGTAAGTAAAATATTTCATGTTTTGTATGTATTTATGAACAAATGTTTTCATTATTTGTTTTATAACCCTTACTGTGCTCTTTATGCTCATCCCATGTTTTGAAGTGTTTTCACAGGACTTAAAGATGAATAGGGTCAAGGATGGGATCAAGGAAAAGTCATGATGTCTAAAACATGGAACTAGACATGATTTTTTTTCAAGAGTTTTTATTTTATGAAAAAAATGGAAACTGAGTAGAAGTGTCTACCTTGTAATATTTTGAGAAGTAATAGTTATGTCCTATTTCTCTATAACTCCAAACCTGAAAAGATCCTCAATGTGAATTATTCATTTAATTCAATATTATCTAATGTTTAAGGTTGGGTCCTTATAAAACATACTCTATTATTTCTGATCCATGAAACTTATAATGTCGATCGGTTGAGTGAGTTATATGTTTGAGAGATAGTGTGACTACATGGTGTATGGGGAACCATAGTTTCTAGTCATGATCCATATTTCACATCACACTTCTAAAACGGTCTATAGACAATGCATGGTACATATTTTTTGTTGACTACGTATTATCACCCACAGAGGGATGGGAAGTATAAGTGTATAATTTAGGTGTTGGAGGACTTGATGAGAGAATGTGTTTTGGATTTTTGTGGTTCGGGGGAAAATCGATATCCATTGTTGAGTTTGCATACAAAAAAAATTTCAAGCAAAAATTTAGATGGCATATTTTTAGGCACTATATGGGAGGCCATGAAAATCATTGTTATGGTGGATAGAAGGTGGTGAGTCTATGCTATTGGGATAGAGTCTTATAAAAAAGATTTCGTAGAAGGATCGATTGATTATTAAGTGGATGGAAACAATATAGAGTATGTTGAATTCGAATGTAGATTTGTGTCTTAGATCTCTCTATTTCTAGGTGGGTGATAGTGTGTTCCTTTAGGTTTTACAATGGTTGGGTCACCACTAAATTTAAATGATGGGCAAGATGGAACCTAGGGAAGTGGGGCTATATGACATTATGGAGTAGATTTGACTATTGGATTACCAATTGGCTCTTCCACAATGGTATTGTGGGATGGATAATTATTTTCATGTTCTCCAACAATGGTAGTATAAAACTTATCATTCTCATGTGATAAATAACAATGATGTTGAGCTTGATCCTAATGCATCCATTGAGTTGAATACAATTCATTTTTATGATCATAGTGATAAGGAATTTAGGTGAATGTTTTTAAAATTGTTTCATGTTTTATAGAATAATTGAAATGTGGAGGAAGAAATATAGGAGTAAGAATAATATTTTTGGGCCTAGTGGTCCGATCTCTTTTCATCGGATGCTCAATGAATCTCAGGAAGAGAAGCTCAAAGAAAATCCATCTTAAGGAGGATATGTTGTAATATATTATGGTTTTTCTTAATTTATGTCATTGTTTATGTTTTATTTTATGTTATTTTAGTCAAATAATTGTTTCTAAAATTTCACGGGAAGGCATGCTGCTATTTTTGGAGTTTGGGGCCTAAAAGAAGAGGAAAAAAGTTAAATATGGTCATGTTTCTAGGTTTTCACATAGTTAGTTAAAATAGTGAAGAGATTCACTGGTAACCGTGCAACCATGGATCGAGGCTTGCACATTGTTACCACATAGTTAGGCTAATTATTCCAAATTCCCAGGAAATTTTGTGAATGTGGGATTTTTGGTTAGTATCATTCAAATAATTTGTGCACCATTTGGAAAACTGTGCAAGTAATCCGTTCATCCCCATAATGTTGAGAAATTTATAGAATTACAACATCAAGATTTTTATGAACACTTGGTATTTTAATTTTTTCTTCTCCCCTATAACCTAGTGATGAACCAAAGCACCTAAGATAGCCTAAAGGTGTTCCTCCTTCATTCCAATGTCATTTAGAGTGCCATCGGTTATAGATCGATGCTTAATGTATGTATAATATCATTTTTTATACCTCTTCTCGATTATGGTTTTCATATTTCTCACATGTCATAATGAATCATTAAATCACTCTTTTTTTCCGATGAGATATAGGTTGAGTATTGAAGGGTTGGTTGAATCAAGATCTAGGTCGACAATTGGTGGAGCATTAATCAATAGATTCAATGTAGTAGGTATACAAGTTATATCATATATATTTTTTCACATTCATTCATTCTTGGGTTTATTTCTTTGTTACTTTTTGTTTGGATTTCAATCCTTGTGGAGATCTGGTGCAATAAATGTTCAATGATGAGTTTAACACCTAATAGTTCCCATGGGTCACATAGAGGATAAATTGACCTATGTATGGCCACCCATGGGGTGTACCGATAGTTTATAGTCCTATATTTAGTTATGTATGTTTTTTTGTGTCCATGTAGAGGGATTCTTGAGTATGTGATATTATTAATTGAAATCTAAATGAGGTATCGGTTAATTATGGTTAGGGTATGTAGCTTTTGAATATGTGCAATAGGTTGATGTAAGGGAATTCATGAATATTATTAGTGAACTAGTATTGAGAAATGGAGTTGGAAAAATGGACTATGTGATGTAAAAAAAATTATGTTAATGGGATATGGTACAATATTATTTACCATGTTGATTATTATGGATCATGATGGTTGTATGTATTTTCTATGCTCGGTTGTGAAATTGTTGAGTGTGGTTAATGGATGGATATGTGTGTGAGCATAGATTGAGGTGTGGGATAATGTAATGAGGCTTCTCCTATGGGTCATGTTGGACTGATTGTCTAACTCCACCAACAATGCACTGGTTATGGATGGGGATGAAGCTATATTCTTATAACCGTTATATTCTACCCAGGCTTAGGTTTCGAGGTTAGGAGATTTTAATGATGTGACATGTTATCCCTACTGAGATTGGAAATTACATAATTTTTAATGAAAACATTGCATTCTAAGAAACTTGTGTGAATGAAGGTGAACTAGTAATGATAGTCATAATGAATTGGATAATTTATAGGTATAGCTAAGTAGATATTGTTAACTAGTGGCCTCTGAGTTGTATTTCATTTGATTTTTTTTCATTTATACTTATGTAAACTATGAATTTGGATATTTATAGTCAAATTTGGTTGTGTCCTACTGATATATACTCACACCGTGTTTGGGCCTCCGTTGGGTACCCGAGTAGATTTCATGCTTGTATGATTGGAAAAGGGCAATTTCCCTATGATATAGAGTTGAGTTAGACATGGGACATACACAGATGAACTACCAGACTTGGATTCATGACTTTTTTGGTTTTACATTATTTTTCATTGTTTTGGGATATGTTCAAATGATATTGTAGCATGATATGACATAATTAATATCCTCTTGTGGATTGTACCTAATTTTGGAGATGTTTGGCTACAAATTTTCTTGTTTTTTCCTACTGTTTATACAATATATGTATTGATCTGTTGGGAAATACTTTGGTATATATTTTATAGTCTCCCCATGTGACATATTAGTCCCTTTCTTCTAGTCGACAACCTTTGGAATACGGGGAGGTGCGCTTGAGGTAATGTGATGACACCACTTCGCGCACCGATTTAGTGGCAACCGAGTTAGGGACATTACATATAAAAACATAGTTGTATTCAATGTACATATATTTTTTATGTTTAATAACAATAAACATACACACTTACATCAAAGGGGTTACAAATTTTTAATTCATGTATATGAAAAACTACAACCTCACGATTATATGGCTTCCATTATTTCATTAACACTATTTATAATTGGAAATAATGAAAAACATGTATATGAGAAATATATGATATTTATGATGGTATTAAAATTAATTAATTATAAAATAACTCATATGTTCATTATTCACATTTTTTAGAATACAATAATTTCATTCATGTGTGCAACGAAATAAATCTATGTCATGTAATGTGATTTGTTCTATATTTAAATGAAACATATTAAATATGTGATTAATAAAAGGAAATGATATTTATACCATAAAAATTATATGTAAGTTATAATATTTTTATATATATATAATTTAATTTTCAATATTTAATTATGATATGAAAATGGAAAAAATGTTCATGCGTATGTATGACATTCCCTCTCAATGAAAAATGATTTTTTAATTTCCAATCAAAAAATTTGATAGATGAATATTAGTATATAAAAAATAAATATATATGATATTTATATCTTGGTTTATACTTGTGATATTACTAAACATTGATTGATTTTAGAGGACCATCATTGTCCAGTCAAAACATAAATGAAAAAAATTTGTTATTACCTGAAACATAATTTCAAAACGGAATTGTTAATAATTGATTGATAAAGGGTTATAAAAAATATGATACTAAAAAAATTTAAATGTTTATTCAATAAGATAATAACATTTTTTTAAAAATATAGAATACTTTAATTCATATTCGATTAAAAGGAATCTTGAGGTATGTGTCTTTCTCATCCCACATTTAATTTTAGGAGATATATTCCATATTCCCCACTAATTATTGTTATGTGGTTTATAAATCCCCATTAATATATTTTTTTTGTTTATTGAAAAAAAAATTAAATAGGATTTATATAACCATTTAATTATATCTGTTTCATTGGTTTTATGGTTCAAATGTTTTGAAGCAATAAGAGGATTTTGTGCCAAATTGTTCTTTTTGAGACCTTTGTTGTGTGACACACCAATCTACATTTACAATTTTTATATACATAAGTTTTCAAAAGTAATATATTGAATATAAATTTTTTTTCCATCATATTATATTTCTCATTTAAAAATTTTCATTTATAGGTATTTTTATTTGAATTTTAAAATATTTTAAATAGCTTTTGATTCAATCTCATCGTTTATCAAATTATTGTATGATTGAGTATCTGATGTTGAAATATTATAATTATCATGAATTATATTCTCCACCATTTATTCCGGATAATTCTAAACAACTATACCATTATTACAATATTTGTTATATAAATTGTTTTAGAATATTGTTATGAAATTATTACTGTATTTATACTTTTTTTAGAATAATATGTTCATTAAAAATAATGTAATATTAACAAAATTTGAAAATATCTTTAAATGATATTTGAGTCTCAATTTCAATAAATATTACTCTATGAAAGATTTATGTTTAAAAAAATATTTTTAATTACCCCCAATCATCAATTGTAATTTCTCATGGTTATTTCAAGGAAAATTGATTTCAAAATGTTTTATTATGTAAAAAGTGATTTTAATATGGAATGGAGTATTTTAGTCAAAATGATTTAAATAAAATTTCAATAGTATAACCATTAACCGATATAAAAAGCAGTTACATTTATATATCTTACATTGGGTATATTTTGTATTGATACCATTCTAATTCATTATCTAGATTAATTATGATTATTTCAAAGAGACTGTCATCGAACCCATTTCTTTTCCACTGGTTAATCATTATTCAATGAGATTCTCAAGGACAAAAATTCAATTCCATTTACAATCTGGTTATAGATTGAATAATAAATTTTTATGTTCTTTATTCATCTTGTACTTTTTGTACATATTATATAATTGGGTATCCTGGATAGTGTTGGGAGAGCCCATTACAACATTGATGACATGGTGTCCCGGATATCACCAAGTGAGGCCATACAGGATAGTAATTTGGGTTTCCTGGATACATCTAGCTAGTACTGTTATAATATATATTATGTGGTGGAATAGATATAATTTTGGGAGCATATTATATATTATCCAATGGGATTAGCTGGGTATAGCTCTAGTATAATAGATAATAATTATATTATAATTCCATTATATAGTTATTCCGATTTTAATGGCTTTGAAATATTTTTAGGAAAATGATGATCCATGTTTCCAAAAGGGGATTTAATTTATTGTTATGGTAAAATAATTATTATCATGCTTGAGATGAATTTAAAATTGATCATGATTATTGATTCTAATAAATATTTTATTTTAACAGTTTTTTATTTATCAGCCAGGTTTTGATGGGTATGAGATATTTTTTTTATTCACTCATGTGATATGATTATAGCATCATCCAATTATGAAGTTCTTATGATCATAAATGAAATTCCATTTTTAAATATTAATTTTACCCTTAATGTGAATTTGAGATCCCCATAAATATATTTCATATTCCCTATGATATAAAATATTATATTGAATGAGTTATTTCTATGTTGCATTTAATATGTATGATGATGATATCTAAATGTGAAAAGGAAATAGAGGATAAGTTGGAGAGATGATAATTTAATTTCATTTGAATTGAATATGTTGGAGTTTTTCTTAATTTTTTTCAAACTATAAACCATATAGGTACTCAATGTTATATGTGATGTAGTCATTCATTTTGATGATTTACGTTTTTGTGCAAAAAATTTTGACATTATTATCATCATAAAGTACAGAAATTTAATGTTCATATTTTCATCATTGGATTCCAGAGAATGAGTACTAGGATATCATACAGTTGATGGAAATATTTTTTTATCTGATATTCATAAAAACAACCTTATAGTAATTTTATACCATCTTCTATCTTATTTTCAAATGTAAAATGATTGGGTTACTAGAAACACAAGCATCCATCTTGTCGCTTCCACAGGTTGGACTCTTGTTTCAAGTAGAATATCATTACCATGGGGATCCCCAACTGCTAGACAGGGGGATTCCTATAACATATTCCTATATCCTTCGATGAACTTCCTAGTTTATGGGCCTCAAGAACAATATAGTGTACTAGTTGTAACCCTTATATATATATGACCAATATATTTTCTATTCTAACCACACACTAAATACTAGAATACCTTAAAATAAAATATTTCCCCATACAATACAATTATTTCATTCCAAATTTCAAATAAATAAGAGGTACAATTATGTAATAACCAACCATGAAAATAAAAATTATAACATGAATTGATTATTAAAAAAACAAACATGAGGTCCTTAATAATCACCCCACTATTTCAATTTCAATCAGTATAATTCCATTTCAAATAAGATTGGATGGAAATTATTTGATTACATTTCCACCCAATCAATGATTTCCACTCTTATTCCTAATATGAATTTGAACCATTCTAAT
Source organism: Viscum album (assembly GCA_963277665.1). Taxonomy (NCBI): domain Eukaryota; kingdom Viridiplantae; phylum Streptophyta; class Magnoliopsida; order Santalales; family Viscaceae; genus Viscum; species Viscum album. Next base: position 293,903,444 of record OY728137.1, on the reverse strand, counting down.
AAGGAAAATGAAAAAATGTATATATTAATCACAAATAACCTTCACATGAGAATAGAAAACTATAGTTGTAGTTACATTAAATAAATGTCATGTTCTATATATAGATATAAATTATTTGGATCATGAGATGGGTCTGGATGACAATTTTTGAGATGAAGGGAATTGAAAATATTACAATACAAATACAAAAGTGGTGCAAAAATATTTTTATAATAAACTATTATTAGGAATTAATTTTTATGAAAATTACCCAGATACCTAGGGGAAACCATCCCTTACATTTGAAGCCATCTTCTACACAATGACGGATAATATTTCCTTAAAACGTGATCACGAACAAAAAAATTGAAATGAAGATAATGTCTATCTGAATAAGACTTGTACTGGAAATGATCCATTAATAATTTTATATACATATATAAAATAATAATATATAATGACCAATTTGAAACCCAACAATGGAATATTATTCACCCATAGAATTACAATGGGGAGAAATGAGAGGATGACAAAAAGATGCCTGAAATGATTCCAATCTGATGGATGAATATTAATAATTATTATGAAATAGCTCAACCAAACACAAATGTATATCTCCATAGCCACTATTTCATAAACATTAACTAAATTATTGTCTACGAATAAATATAATTATGCCATTATATATGTCTATATGCCTAGTAATCACATGATTTAATCAATATAACATGATTTCCCATTATCTTTTGATGGAAAAAACAATACAATAAAGTAAAATGATCATCCATATAATAGGAAATGTCCATAGAATTACTAGTAACCCCTACAATCTATAGGATATACAACATTCCAAGGATTTTATATTTAAATTTGTCGTAGTTTTGTGTGAAATACGCAATCTTGGTTAACCTAATGATCTTCCCAAGAAATTATTTTTACATCTAGGAGTTATAGGTTACAAAAATTTGAAATCAATTTAAATTTAATTCCACATCAATTATTTCATGGGAAGAGTTTTTTGAAACATAAAAGGCTACTAAAAATCAACAATAATATTTGGGTAGGAATAAAATCATAACATAATTTATTTAACGTACCATTTCATTCTATGAAATTCAAAATGATATTTCATATCATTCAATATCACCATTGATAAAGGGTGGATGACTAACTATAAATAGTGGAAGTTTGCTACTATTGGATTTCATGTAGTAGAAAAAAAATATTTTCTCATCAAGTAAAGGATATTAATTTTTGTAAAAGATCACTCACTAATGATATCCCCACTAAATACTAGATTCATGATACATAAAAAAATTTCTTCACTCTTTTATACTCTACAATTACCTCAAATAAGGACATTGTCTCATGAACATTGACAAAGAAATTACTAGAAATTTCCTTCCTAAATCTCACGTGTATCTAAGAAAAAAACCCACTCATGTTCCATTAATCATTGAATACTTCACCAATATTGAAGATAAACTTGTTCATAGAGAATCAAAAACATCGTTAACTTTTCCTATGCTTTTTCAATGTTGAGGATGAAAAAAATACTTTAATCCAACAATAAACTCAATTGAATGTTCCAAAGATTATAAGAAATGATAAAATCAAAAAAAATTACAGTGAAAAATAATTATTTCCCCAATTTTTTTAAAATGTAACAATCCATTGAATTCCATACACCATGCCACAATATGACTCCTTTAGTATAAATGTGGTAGAAAAATGGCTCTCTAATTTCCATGTGGAAGGTACTATCCAAATCCTTGTGGGGTTTTATTCCACATCCCGCATAACTCAATCTCTAGATCACAGGAATAATAACCCACTGAAAATAATTACCTATAACACAAGGACCACAGATTAATGGTACTATTAATGATCCTAAGTTAGATCTTATGTTATTGGTCATGATTTCTAGTTCAATGGGAGATGGAATGAAAACCCAGGATGATAGGGGATGGAATACTCTTGTGGAATGCAGAGAGGTATTTTTTACAATATAAATCTAGTAGATGTGGTAGATTCTGGGGTGGTGATAGCCTACTAAGGGTCATTACATATCAATGTTCCCTTTTTTGTAATGACCATCGATAATATATAAGACACCCTGTAAAGACCACATCAACCAAACATGTAATGGAATTATGCCTCTATACATTACATAGGGAATGTATAATACCCTGACATATATGGTTTTTATTATAAATACCATATAAATGAAACATGAGATAATAGGAATAATATCCTAGTGAGGAGAATGATGGGTAACATTGGTATTATATAAGGAACCGATAAATATGTCTGATGATACTACCTGTGTTATGATATAGGGTTTATAATAAGGAATTATTTATCTAATCAGGTTAAGGGTGAACAATAAAACTAAAAATTGTAATTGGATTAAAAGGATCAATGATATGACCCATTAAAACAAGTTGGACCTATCCTTTTGGGAGCCTATGAGAATATATATCCCCAATTATGCATTCTTAACCTAGAGTGGTGATCCTAATTGATAACAACCTCGGTTGTTTCCCATTGTATGTGTAAATGAGGACATTGAACATTTAAAGAACATATGATGGCCTCAAGGGATGGACATTAGATTGATAACTCATTTAGTCACATGTATGGTCCCCAGTTAGGGGACCATGTGTCTTCATGGAATGTAGTTTTTTCAGTTAGTTCATGATATTTTACCATTATTTAGTCATATAGTAATACATCTAATCTATAACGGAATACAACCAAAAGGGAGTATGTTTATTCTATACCAATGGTTTTTTTCATAAAATTTTGTTTACTGTGATCTCAAACATAGTCTTTGGTATAGGTATTATTTTGGTATCAAAATGAAGGCATTATATTAGTTTTTATCCAAGGTGTAGGAGTTCATAACTATATTCATATATTTCCTTACATAAACTCTTTCATTATGCATCCTTCTAGGGAACTACATGCCCTATTGATGTTCATTAATAGAATCATTTTTTTTGATATTTTACCTAGTTAGGACTCTAATATATCAATATGTTAAATGAAAATAAATATTTTATGATATGAAACCAATTTCAGTTCCCCCTTACAGTATGGTTTCATATATTATGGAGGTTCTAAATGTGTATTATGTTGATTTGGAGAGGAAGGTTTTTGTTAGTATGAGTAATTCCCCATGGGGTTCACTTATTTTTTTACCATGAATCATATAGGTAGTCTTCGACATTGTATTGGTTAACAAAAATAGACCAAGATGACAAGAAGAATAGATATCACTTTCTCAGGATCTATGATATTGTTTATTTGCTTATAATATCCTAATGGTTCTCTTATTTTCACCTTTAAATAAATTATAACCTATTAAGAGTTATAATGGAGATCAATCTGAAAATATTTATTCATATTGGGTATGGAATTTATGAGTACTTGCTGATGTCATTTGGGATGATTAATGATTCAAAAATTCTTATGGTAATTATTAACAAGTTTTAACATCACAAAAGAACACATTCATCGCAGTATTCATCAATGATATCATCATATACTCACAAATACAATAAAAACATTAATGTCACCAAAATAGAGTCTTATGTATGCTCTCGGAATGCATAAATTATTCTAGGCTATAAAATTTTGACATTTGGATATGATTGGTTAATTTATAAGATCATTTTAATAAATTTATAGTATACATATAGATTCATAAAATTTTTAAGCATTCATGTTCTGAAAAAATCATTGACATTGTTTTTTTTTTATGAGGAATGTTCGGGGTATATGAAGATGTTATAGATATAATATCCATGACATTTTCATATGATCAACACCCATTAGAGTGCTGAGAGTGATGGTAGTGAAGATAATGTGGTTGGATCAATTAGAAGTGGATATTAATGACATAAATATAAATATGAGCGTGTAACAAAAAATGAAACTACCAGATCATGGGATTATTAATGTAGTGTACTGTGAGGAATTACACATTAGAATTATTGTGTTTTAAAAGATTATAAAGTAAGTTTAATCCTATGATAATCATAATCTAATAACTGAGGATATGATCTACCATACACATTATGTGGAAATGGATGTTTTGAACCTTGATCTGAAATGTACAAGACACTATCTCTTCAGTGAGAGATTTAGTGTTTACATTGACTTTAGAATCACACTTTATATCATAAAAATAGAGGTACCTGAAACCTAGATAGAGGCACAAGGAAGATTATCTTAATTTTTGTAATCTAATATGCTGTATCCAAATAAAAGAATAACATTATTGCAGATGATCTTATCCATATGACACATTCTATGTAGGATCATGGTGAGAGGACCACATTGGAACATTGAAAATTGGTGATCTTATGAGATGATTGGAGTATGAATTCCATTGAGTAACATGGTTCTATTGCATATTCTCCTCACATAGAATCATCTTAACATTTAGAAGATAAAAATTATGATTAAAATTCAGATTCATATTGTAGTGTATTGAGGGAATGAAACTGGTGGTTCCTTAGTACCTGAATGGTCAATGAATGGTTATGAATTAATATTTTTTATTGGAGTGTAGTAGGAAACGATTCCATCAGAGAGGATACAATGATTCATTATCAAAACCAATTGATAAGATGAAAAATACACTAAATCTATGATGTATCATGATTTCTATAAGTAGTTATGGATTCCATGGATTAAGACTGACACTGAGTTTTTATTTCCCAATACAAACCCTGTTAGAGGTTGATGGTTGAGCCATATCATCTTGGTGGGCCATAACAGACTTTCCTGATATCAATGTCAATGTGTGGGGATGTCCGAGAGGAAATTTGTATTATGTCACCTAAGACCTAGATGCGTCATAATGATATATGGGTGTATCCAACAAACAAACTAATTATATTCACTACAAACAGATTAAAGAGACTAACTTGGTGGAAGATATGATACAGCTCTATGTCGGAATGTTCGAATGTGTGCATGGAGTTTATGAAATTTTTTTATAATATATACATGTAATAATTAACATTTTTAGACAGTGTTATTAAAATATCAAGGGATATATCTCAGATTTATTGTGATATAAAATCCTCAAACTCATAGATAGTCTAAGAGAACTATATGAATATGGGAGGATATGCATGGAGAATGCATTTGAGATATAATTGTAGCATTGTATTATCACATAACGAATATTAAATTTAAATTTAAAAATATTTTCTATTATTAAATTTATAACAAATAATTTTAAGTCTATTATGGGAGTCTTTGTCGCTCACCATTCTGTTATCCTGAGGCAGGTGAGGTAGTTTTTGTTGACCACCATGGTTCAAGATACCTCCAAGATAATGCAGCTAATATTGATGAGGTTTATTACCAATCATAGTAGATAGATTTATTGTTATGATAGGTGGAAGATAGCCTTTTAATTATCTATTGGAGATTATGTTTTCATGAGAATGACTACACGGTTAGTGAAATGACATTTGGGGAAGCAGGGAAGGCTAACTATGTTTTGGACACATTAGAGCACCGAGCGGATAAGGGAACTGAAATACTGGAAAGACATCACATATAACTATATAGGTATGATTGATGTGTTATAGGTGTCATGAATTCGATGGTAAAAATATGAACCTATACATATTGTTGATTGTGGGGATGTGGAGGTAGTGTCCAACGGATCAAATGAGGTGTGTCTAATACATATCATAAAATATTATGAGTTGGTGTTGTGTGGATTGATGGTTCCACTAATCCAGATTCAGTGGTAATTTGGATGGATTTAAGTGGATATATGGTTTCATTACCCTAATATTAAATCTTGGTGGAATGAGACATTCAATAAAGACCACTAAAGTTACTTCTTGAAGATGAGAATCTAATGGAGGGCGTTAATCGTAATATCCTAAATATTAATGTTAATAAATACAGTTTTTGATAAAAAAATATGATTTTTTATGTGAAAATGAAATCTTTTAAAATACATTTGACGAATGAATAAATTCAGTTTTCATAATAGTAAAAGTAAAATAAATGCCTTGGAATATTCTAAGGTATATTTTCAATGATATAAATTTTGATAAAACCTTAGTGGTGTTCCTATAGGTACTCAACTCCTAAATAATAATAAAATATTAATTATAATGTATTAGGTGATTGACTGATTTCAAAAATAATTTATTATCTCCAAAACGGTCAATATTTTGAGATAAGTGAGGCCACAAATTGGTCTGAGTTGAGGGGACTCACCTAGGCATGATATAACATTCATGAACATCAGACGTTTGGAAGAGTCAAACTTAAGAATAACTTATTGATAATTTTTTATTAATATATTTTCTAAAAAAAATTGTATAATTTCCATGTTATGCGTTATATGAGATGTATGAGAAAAAATATCGGTCTATGATGTATATTTATTGTAAGTGTGACATAACATTTTTTCCAGTGAAAATTATTATAAGATAGGTCCTCCATTTAATATTATTAATTATTTTATTATATAATTTTTAATTTAATTATTAAAAAATAGAAAGACATTAAATCTTCTATAAATAGATAAACAAGAATGTTTTACAGAATTGGAGTATTTGAAACCTTCAGTTTTCACCTTTTTTTACCATTACGTTCACCAAATCATTAATGAGATTTTTTTAAAATAATCAATTTTGGATTAACAATGATTTCAATCTATGTTCTTAAATTGGTGAAAAATGAGGTTTGGGTATTGAATTATATGAATTATTCACCCTTCATTCTTAGTTTTTCTATTGAGTTAGAGGGGTCCCCAAACAAATATGTTCATGGGTGCTGGAGTACTTTCTATCTCATAGTATTTTGATATTCTTATTATCACAAAACCTTTAATGTGTGATGGCTGTAGATGGTGTGTTTTTTTAAATTAAATAAAATATTATTATTTAATTATTTTGTTTATATAATTATTAAAATATAAAAAATAGAATAATTAAAATTAAAATTTTTATAATAAAATTATATCATAATAATTCATAATAAAATATCAAAAAATTAATTTTTTATATGGGAATATTATCATAATTAATTTTCTAGTATAATTATTACAAATGTAAAAAAACTGAATGCTTTTCAAAGGATAATTATTTAAAATATATAATGATAATTTTGGGACTATTAAAAGATTATTATTTAAATTATATGATGATAATTACAACAATATCATAGTATAAATTATAGAATGAAAATTATCATTGGATAATTTAATTGATTTATCAGGGGAAAATTTATAGATATATATAAATATAATTATTTTGAGTTATCCAATGATAATTTTTAAATTAAGATGTGATTATTTTGGGTTCTTAAAAGAATAATAATTAAAAAAAATATCATTATATAATTATAAACGTTTAATTAATGATAAATTATGGAAAAGATAATTATAAAAAGCTAATTTAAGAGAACATTTCCAAAGATATTTAAAAAATTTTATAAATTGTCAATATTTAATTATTAAAGTATAAATTATGTAAAATTATCATTGGGTAATTATTCATAAAGAAAATTTTGTGGCTACATTTCATCACCTAGAGGGATAATAAAAAATTATCTAGGAGGGAGATTATATAATAATATGTGATATTTTATCTACTTTTGAAATAAAATAACATTTTATTGTACTAGGAAACCATGATGAACCTCAAAAAATGATGTGCTGATTCATATGATTATAAATTCATGAAGAGATGTTCTTAACTTTTGAGATTTCTGTTAAATCTATAGAACCAAATATGGGTGTGTGTAGCCTAGATATCCCTTTAGTAATCTTTTTCACATTAGTAATTTATAGTTTATTATTCTTGTTCTATGTTGATAATGCGCATTTTTTGATATATTAATTATGATGATGTTTTATTTTTTCTCATGTATCGAATGAATATATGTGTTTTTATTGTATTTCTTAAGCCAAACGTTATTTAACTATCTTGTCATGTTTATCTATAAGAGGGGGAGTAAACATGAATTTTTACTACATTGGTGGAGGGCCTGTGAAAATGGTAGAGACCCAATAATGCTTCGTAGATTCCTTCTGATTGAACCAATTCATAGAGGATAAAAATCGGTATATTTTGGATTCCTTGTGAATTTCATGTACCTCTCAATTCCTTGAGAATTTCAACAACAGGAACTCATCAAGTCCTACTGCACGGTATGTTTTAGTATAAAATGATTGAATAAAGCATGTTTTTTGAACCTCATTAATTATCCTTGATTACACCAACAACTTTATTACCTTTTGGAATATATATGTTGAAGGTAAAATCAAGGGTTTGTGGAAACATGATTGGAACACAACAACTATGTTTTGATTTATATGTTTTTTTCATGCTACACATTGACTAATATTAAGGAAAAAATTATATACATAATATAAAAATGTTACTGATGAATTGGTAGCATCCTATAGAGACTTGAATTCACACCATACCTATAAATTTTCACATTCCTGTAGATTTTGTTGGACTCACCTGTTTTCATAATCCCAAATCATTTTTGATAATCCCAAATCTTGTTTTGATAATCCAAAATCATGTTTTGATAATCCCAACACATGTTATGGTTATCCGAAATCATGTTTTGATAATTTAAAATCATGTTTTTATAATCCCAACAAATGTTTTGATAATCCCCAATCAGTTTTTGATAATCCCAAATCATGTTTAATTTATTTGAAAATTATGTTTCTCTTACAGGATAATCATTTATTTTAAAATCATGTTAATATCCAAGTATCATCTATGTACTTTTTATCTCACTCCTCTCTTTTTTAAGATCACTGTGCCAAATTTATCTAAGTATAAAAGGTCACTGATGAAAAGGCCACTGATACAAGGTCAAAAATTAAATGGTCACAGATGAAGGTCACCAATGCAAGGTTATCATTGAGAAGGTCACTGATGAAGGTTACCGAAGGAAGGTTACCGTTGAGAAGGTCATTAATGAAGGTTACTGATGGAAGGATTCCATTGAGAGTGTCACCAATGAAGGCTACCAATGTAAGGTTACTATTGAGAAGTTCACTGATGAAGGCTACTGAATCACACCTAGGTTGAATCCTACTTTTGTGAAGGCTACTGTTACTAGTCAATCGATTCTTACCCTTCAATACATTGTCAAATTCTTAATGTTACTATAACTATCATATTTGGTACATTTAATGTGTCTGATATTAATTAATTTTGATTATAGATATATCAAGAAACCATCTAGGGATAGTATAATGTATAAGGAGTACCGCAACTGATTTACTCATTCCTATTTTCAAAACTCAATTACAAAAATTAGATGACTAATGAAGAAAATATATATATGGAGATAATAAAATAATGTGTGTGGCATGGGATGTGGGCATCTGTGCATGTGAAGGAACATACTTGAAAGATCAAAAAGGTACCATTGAACACTTAAACTATGAACCCACGAACCTCAATAATATAATTTCGGGATAACAATTCCAAGGCTGCCTTCTATGCTTCATAAACTATCAAAAAAACCAGAAGCGGAACATTCAATTTCTGAAAGCATGAACCTGGAGTTGCGACACTTTATTTTGGAGACAACATCTAGAGAAATACTCGAATATCTAATTCTTCACTCTAAGGAGTCAAGATCTAAATTGAATACACATAGATCTATCTAAACTCATGATTTAACTTTTATCTCTGTTGTGTTCGCTATTTTTTCATTTCTGAGAAGTGTGTGTGTTTGTGTGTTACACACACTGTCTCCAATTATTCAACTAGAAGATAATAAATATTCTCACATCAAACTTCACTTACATATATTATTTCCCATGTATAACTGCGGAAGAGACCATGTTTGTTCTGTATTGTTTGTTTTCCCCAAGAAAAAATGTGGTTGAGGTTTTGAAAACTGTTGTAATGCCCGATACAGGTTATGTATCATTTTTATTGTTAATATAAACATCTTGGTGGCATGTGATCAACATGTGGAGAGTATTATGTCTCGTCTAGAGACTAAACCTCTTGTTTTACATCATTGTGCTCTGTATGTTTTCTCTACTCTATTTTATCTATTTTTCCACTGCTTATAGATACTAAAATAAAAACTGTTTTTCATTCATATTGATTGTTCATTATTGTTAGAGTGTGTATATTTTTAATTCAGTAACATTATTTCAAATTTTGAAGATGTATTTTACACTAATTCAACTGGGGACTAATCACCCTTTGAGAAATATGTTGAACAACTAAACATTTATATTTCTACATCCTTAATTAACTGGGCTATTTAAAAATTTGCGATATCTTTATACGAATGTTTTTAATAGAAATTTTATATAGAATCTTCGTTCAACCCATCTTGAGATTCCAATCCAAACAACATTTGGTATGAGAGGATTAACTTTTTTTGTTAATATCGGAACAGCTAGTGCCATTTGTCAATTCATTAACTGTGATTTTTGTGGTATCGTAATGATCTTAAAATTTATTTCATATTTAAATTTTCAGTTCGTTTAAATTCTAGTTTACTATGAATTATTGAGTGGAGGGTGATACTACTAACATTACACACTTATTTTACGGTAATAACAATGCTAGTGGAAATTAAAAATGAAAATGTATTTAGAGAGAATAGGTCTTGAAATCTGGGGCCCAATTGAAGAACAACATGCATTACCTTCTACTATTAGGAACACATGGTATCATTTGAATAAAGCCACATAAAATAATAATTTTAAAGCAATGAATGCATTATACTATTCCTTAAGTGAGAATAATTCAATATAATATCTTTCTATAAAACTATTTATGAAATTTAGGATACTTTAGCTGTTTCACATGAGGAAACAACCAATGTCAGTGAAATGAGATTAAATACCCATACTATTAAATATGAAAAAAATTAAAATGAATCATGATGAACCTTTCTCTAAAATTTATATTAGTATCAATGAAATAGTGAATAAAATGAGTCTTCTTGGGAAACCGGTGGACAACAAGGATCATATTATGAGATTGCATCGATGGCTACCTGACATATGCGGATAAAATTCTGTTTCTATCCATGAATCTTGTGACATAGGCTAGCTACTACCAAGGAATCTAATTGGAAAGCTGATTGTGTAAAAAAAAAGTGTTTAAGGTAAATCAAGAAGCAAATAAAGAACCAATAAATAAATCTATATCATTCATGACTGCTACTTCAAAGAGAAAAGATAATGAAAAAGAGAAGCTCCAATAGGCACTTTCACCATTGAAGACTCAGATTTTGACAGTGATGATGAGATGGATCATGATCATAGAAGGATTAAAAAGGTATACTGGAAGAAGATGTTATTTTGAAAATAAAAATATAAGAAATGTATGATAATAAAGGACAGTGAAAAAAGGACCCAAAATGTAATGGCAACATAAGTGGGACAGTCTGCTATGAGTGTAAATGAAAAGGCTATGTGAAGACTGATTTCCCCAAGATGAAATTTAAGAAGAACATTAATAAAATTGGAAAGGGATATAAAAAGTCTTCAAAATCTATTTGGAGTGCTTCAAAAGAGAGATCAAGTGGCTATGAAACGCCAGATATTGAGAAGAACAAACATTTAAATCTATGTTTTATGATAGAAACATCATAGGTAACACCTAATTCCCCTATACCTAATGCTTACTATTCTAGGAATGAATGTGAATCAAATTATGATATGAATATGACTATGGATGAACTATTTTAATACAATGGAATTCTTAGGGAGACCTTTAATGAAACTATAGATAAATGAAAACTATTGAAAAGACAACATGTATTAAATTCTAAGAATAAGCCTGATCTAGATATTGAAAAAGAAAAATGTTCTCAACTATTAAAATAAAATTGTGATTTTAATGTATCAAATTAGCAATTAAAAAGAGATCTTGAGAAGTTTATTACTGGTAGACATACCCTGACTCAGTTTATAAGGAAAGACATTTCTCCGATATATATAATTGGTATATGATATCAACTAGGACAGAGAAGGATTATTAAAAATAAATTTGTTCCAAAATCTAGATAGTTCACTGCTAGCTCATGTTTTGGACCATCTTTTTAATAACTGTTTTCTAAAGGACATAACAATGTGTTCATGTGTCAAAAATATCTACTGATTATAGGAAAAAACTTAGACAGTTATGGGTTCCCAATTCTTTACATACTAACCTCTCTAGAGCCAATAAAATCTGGGTACCAATGTTACCCTACACTTAATCTGTTTTTCTGGAAAATTGATTACAGGGCTCCTATAAAACTCTATGGTATTTGGATAGTAGATGTTCAAGAAAGATGGGATGAGACTACTCATTCTTCATTATCCTAATTAAATTTTATGGTGGATATGTCACCTTCAAATATAATGAAAAAGGGAAGATCTCCTTCTTAAGCCTAATTGATAACCCTAACACTATATTAATTTCAAAAGTAAATTATTGATGAGTTAAAATAAAATTTACTATGTATATCTCAATTTTGTGATTGTGGATTCAATGTTAAATTTGAAAATGAGGCATGCAATTATTTTAATTCCAAAGATGATTTAATATTTACTTCTATGAGAAATGAAAATTTATATGCTATTAATTTTAATTCTTTAGCTATGAAAATTGGTTTTCTTGTTTAAATGTGTTTCATAAACAATCATGGTAATGGGATAGAAGATTAAGACACTTCAATGTTCGCTAACTTAGGAAACTAACTAGGAAAGGCTTAGTTACGGACTTACTTAAATTATAATTCAAACATAATAATGTTTTTAATCATTATCAAAAGGGAAAACAACCTAATTTTTTTTCAAACCAAATAAATATGTTTCAAATTCTCAACCGCTAGAGTTGGATCACATGGATTTGTTGGGACCATCTAGAGATTCAAGTTTAAATGGTAAGAACTATATTTATATTCTTGGAGATTATTTTTCTAGATATACTTGGGTATAAATTCTTTGTCACAAAATTGAATCTCTGTCTTACATCATAAAATATTCCATGTCTTTAGAAAATATTTGTGGACATATAATTAAGTCCCTGAGAAGTGATCATGGCCATGAGTTTGAAAATCAGAAATTTGAACCTTTTTTCTCTCAAAATGGATATACTCACAATTTCTCAACTCCTAGAACACCTCAACAAAATGGAGTTGTATAATGAAGAAATTTGACACCTCAAGAGATTTCTCAGACTATACTTAATGAGTATAATCTAACTGCCTTTTTTTGGGCTAAAGCTGTTAATACAGCTTGTTACATTATCAATAGTGTCTTAATTAGACCTATTTTTATGAACCCCCCTATGAGCTTTGGAATAATAGGAAGCCTAAGGTGAATTACATTGGAGTTTTTTGTAGCAATGTCTTTATCCTTAACACTAAAGATAATATTCACATGTTTTCATCCAATAGTGAAGAAGGAATTTTCCAACGTTACTCAATCATTAGTAAAGCTTATAGTGTATTAAATAAGAGAACAAAATGTGTGAAAGAATCAGTTAATGTAAAATTTGATGAGACTGATCCACATGAACCCTAAACCACTTTTGAATATCATAAGGAAGATATTTCAATTCCATATCGTAATCATAAAGACAGTGAACCCTTGGTGAAAACAACTAGTTTAGGAAATTTTCCCGAATAAGCGCATGATGAGTATGAACCTAAAGGCAATCATGAAGATTATAGTTCAAATCCTTGTAGGGGGATTAAAACTATCAAGAATTGTCCTTTAGATACTGTAGAAGTATATTTAAATAGAGGAACACAAACTAGAGCTTCTCTGAGATACCCTGTTGAACATCAATACTTTCTTTCATTTCATGACTAAAAAAATACCAATGATGATATCAATAATGAATTTTGGGTGATAGCTAAGAAAGAGGAATTAAATCAGTTTGAAAGAAACAAGGTTTAGGAATTAGTAGAAATACCTAAACACATTGACCATAGACACTAAATTGGTGTTTACAAATAAAGTTGATGAATCTGGAAACATAATTAGGAACAAGGCTAGACTAGTTACACAAGGATAAAGTCATGAAGTGGGAATAGACTATGAATAAAACTTTTCACCTACAGCTATAATAGAACCAATTAGGGTACAACTGGCTTATGCAGCTCATATGAATGTCAAACTTTATCAGATGGATGTCAATAGTTCATTTTTAAATGGGTACATAGTTGAGGATTTAATTGTTAAACAACACCTAGTTTACAAATCCACATTTTTCAAATCATGTCATTAAATTGTCTAAAGCTTTATATGGACTAAAAAAATCACTAAGAGCATTGAATGATATAATTAAATCATTTATTATTTTAAAAGGTTATAAGGAAGGAATAGATGATCCTACATAATTTATTAAAATGATTTCTAAAGAAGTTTTAATAGTATAAATTTATACATATGATATTATTTTTTGATCTTCTTAATATTCTTTGTGTACTGATTTATGAAAAATAATGCAAGATGAATTTGAAATGTGTTTAATGGGGGAACATAAATTTTTCCCTGGATTTCCAAAATTTGAAAATAATAATGGTATTATTTTAAATCAGAGAAAATATACCAATGATCTTTTGAAACGTTTTTCTTTGATTGAAATAAACGTACTGATCTACCTATGAGTACCACATGTATGTTGGATACTAATTAAACTAGTAAATCAATGGATCAAACCAATTACATAAGTATGATTGGGATTCTGTTCTGTCTTACTACAATAATAACTGATACTATGTTCAATGTATGCATGTGTGGTTATTTTCAAGACAATCCCAAATATTCTAATATAACTGGTATTAAAAGGAATTTTGAATATCTCAATAATCCTTAAAACTGATTACTGTTTTATCAAAGAAGAAAATCATTTTATGTAATAATTTATTTCGATGCTGATTTTTCTGGTTGCAGGTTAGATAGAAAGAGAACCTCTAGAAAATTTCACATTTTAGGAAGGTCACTAGTATCATGGTGTGATAAGAAATATAATTTTGTGGCATTTTTTACTATCGATGTAAAATATATAGCTTCTAGTAGTTGTTGTGCAAAAATTCAGTTGATAAAACACACATTACTAGACTACCGATATCAATTCAAACATGTCTCTATAAAGTGGGATAATACAAGTGCTATTAAAATCTCTAAAAATATAGTATCTCATGCTAGGACAAAGAAGATTGATGTGAGACATCACTCTGGAGTGATCATTATCAATTTGGTGATATAAATCTTGAATTCAATGAACTAACCACCAATTGGCTGATATATTCACAAATCCTTCGATTAATGAGAGGTTAAGATACATCAAACCTAATTTAGGTATGATAAAATGTTATGGCATGGAAGCTCCCCATTAGGAACCTCACTGTTAGACCTCACCGATAAAACATCACCGTTAGACCTCACAGTTGGAACATCACTGTTGGACCTCCCCATTGGACCACACCGATAGACCTCACCATTAGAACCTTACTAATATACCTCACCATTAGAACCTTGTTATTAGAGCATGGCCGATTGACCTCACTATTGGACCTCACAATTAGAACCTCACTGTTAGACCTCAACAATAGGACCTCACATATAGACCTTACTGTTGGAACTCACCATTCGAAACTCACCTTTATAACTCTATGATAGACCACACCATTGGGACCTTATCGATAGTCATCATCATTAGATATCACCGCTGTCATCTAAACGGTAGTTGAACTTTTCCAGGGAATAGCATTTTCTCTTTCGGAATCTGAAACGTTTTTTGTATTACTACTTTCATTTATCTGATTTTTTTATCCTTGATTGATAAAATTCAAGAACATACAAAATTTTTATTCACTTATCTAATAAAACTCTTGTTCTTTAACTTAATAACCTCACATTTTTCCAATACCATTGAACCTCTCAAGATTAAAATGGAAATATTGAAGTGACCGTTGATCAGTGATGAAGGAGATGCATCAAATCCTAAGAAACCTTAAGACAAATTGAGTTGTGGAATCCAGATATTGGAGAATTTGATAAACACTCTTCTGTTGAATATGTAAATCATGTTTGAAAAAGTTATATGTTCCAAATAGTTGATGATGAGTATATCTATAGTGCTGAAGGTACTTTAATTTTATAGCAGGGTCAAATGATATGAAAAATAAAATGGACCCTATTACCCAAAGTCAGTGAAATAATTTTAAGAGTTATTGAAATTTGAATATACTGAATATGAGAAAAGAATGTCTTCTGTGTTTATTGGAGTAAGTGTAATCTTCTCCTCTATTGAATGGGATGATTTTATTAGAGTACCATATGAAGGAATTTATGTATACTACTCAGGAGTGGTGCCTCCCAATACAGAGTTTTTCTATTATTAAGAAGCCTTATTTCAATTGATATGGAGTGGGATGCCTAGGAAAGTCATTACAGTTGAGATAAAAGGGGAATATAAGTTATTGTTTATGTTTTTCTAGAATGACTTGAGTCCCAAAAGAGGGGGCATTTCTACCTTGAAGTATACATTCTTATTTCTATTGTATTTGTTGAAGCATGGAGAAAAGATAAACATGTGTAGGATGTTGATGATTCAATTAGAGATATGACAATGCCCAGTTTCAAGTCCAACGCATTGATTCTTGACAGATTGATATCCCTGATGATGAAGTTGAAAGGAGTTTCTAGAAACAATGAGTAAACTGTTGTATTAAGTGACAATTTATACATTTCAAAGGTAATTTTCAAGTTAATGAAGAAACATTTGAACACATGGAAAATAAGATGGTTTCATGGTGAGGCTATGATATATGAGTAATTCAACCTTGTTACTCATCCTACATGGCCAAATGATAAGAGAGATCCTATCCTAAAGCATGATGAAGTGCATCCTTCATATTCAGATGAAGAAGAATAGGTTATTGTTGTGCAAGAAAGAGAGGATTCTCTTATAGAAGACATGATTTATCTTAGACATCCGTCAAATCCTCATTCCAATATTGAATCCATCAGTGATCCTAGTATAGAAAATATATTTCTTAGAAGGGATACATTCCTAAAGGACAGTGACGATGAAGTGACTAGTGAAGAAGAAGGGAAAGAAAATGTCTCAAGAGACATTAGAGAGTCCTCAGATGTGGATGTGGACACTGAATCTAGTTCTAATGTCTTTGAGATAGTTATTGGTGAAAGTGACTAAGAAGGAATAAATCTCAGTCCCTTGATTTGGAATAGATAAATGGATGAATGTTTAGATGAAGAGGTTGTTGATTCGGATGAAGCTGGAATTGATTTGGATGTTGTTGAAGATTTTACAGATGAAGTGGCAGTGGACCCATTTGTTGATGTAGTAGATGAAAGAGGTATGGATGTATTTAATGTGGTTGATCAAGAGATTAATCCTAGAGAGGTGGAGGAACCTACTTCCAAAACTACATTTTTTGTTGCTCATGGGATATGAAACTATTCAAAAGACCATGGATTTTTGGCTTTAGGTTTAGACTATTGATATTCAGATGATGACTAGCCTATCAGAGGTCCTCCAATCCCTTTAGTTACATAGAATAATATTGTGAATCCAATGGGTATTTTTCCTTGAGACTATGTGAAGAAGGATGATTTGGAATCAATAAAATCATATCTGAAGATCCTATTTTATGATAGGTTTTTTGGATTTTAGAGGGTTAAGACTCACAATCATGAAGATGTAAATTATGTAGTGGGGAGGCTAGATTCTACCTCCAACTCCATCCTGCTACAATTAGTAATGGATTTTCATAATCATATTATAATCTTGGAAGATTCTATGGAATCTGTGAAGCTTCATTTTTCTAGTTTAGAATCCTATATGGCTTTTTGGGCTCATGTGAAAAAAGATATTAGATATGTTAAAAGAGAAGTTTGTCAAATGGTCACTGTGTTTGATGAATTTTAGAAGTCCATAAGGACACATGTGAGTGAAAAAGATGCTGATGTGAAGAGGTTGATCCATGGGCTAACCAAATCCTTTATGGAGACAGTGGTTTTCATGACGGCACCTCTGTGTGAATTTGATTCATCTTCAGAAGCCCCTTATATTTATCTAGAAGCTTTCAGATCATTTTTTTGGAGAATAAGTAGAGATGTTCTCTAGTACCCTTAAATTAAATCCTCAGTTTATGAATCATGTCATTTCTATAACCAGATAAATTCATAACATTGTAAGAAATTATTTAAGGGAAGCTTCATAGGATTATAAATCCATCAAAGAGAATGTTTATTTCTACTAAAAAAGGGTGTATACTAAGCATCAGATGGATGATCACTTCATGTTGTTGTTGGAGAACAAGAGGATTCCACCTGTCACTCAAGAATTTAAATATTAGTTTAATACACTCTGAGAGTTGACTCCTGCCTTATAGAAATTAGTGGATAATAAAGATGATTTTATTTTAGATATGGAATGAGGAGGAAGTATTATTATTGATTTCTAAAATCACCATCCACCCTTCTCCCATGTGGACTGCACTCCCATAATTGTTCCTCTTGTGTTTCCATCTACCTTGTCAACATTAGGATCTACTTGTGATGCACCAATGATGACTCCTACATGGGCCATCAAAAGTTTGACCCATATTATTCCATATATATCCACTCAATATAGGTCTACTAATTCCTCTGTCGCGGCTCCTCCAACCTTGTTGACTACCATACCTAGAACTATCTCACCATCTCTATAACCTTCCTCCAAAACATCCAAAGACAATGCTCTATTGGACATATCTGATGTGTATTGAATGTGGTATGTCTTAACTGATAGGGATATTTGTATCATTTTTTCATTTTATACTCTAACTTCATTAATGGAAATTCCACTTCTATTTTTTTTTCTTTTATTATTTTTTTTAATCACAAAGGCGGAGAAACAGGTCAGGTTACAAGTTATGATTATTTTTAAGCTACCTAATATGAATGGAGGATAAGCCTTTTAGGGGAGTTATAAAATATATACTATCTATATTTTTTCATAATAAACATTATTATAATGATATTATATACACCTCTAATGATATTAGAAAACCTTCTTATCCTTGATTCAAACTTACTGTCATAATTTGTTATTATAAAAAATGGTGGATTATTGGACTGACCTATTTTGATAATCCCAAATCATGTTTTGATAATCCAAAATCATATTTTTATAATCCCAAATTATGTTTTGATAATCTCCAATGTTGTTTTGATTATCTCAAATCATGTTTCAATAATCCCAAATCCTGTTTTAATAATCCCAAATCATTTTTGATAATCCTTAATCATGTTTCGATAATCCATAATCATGGTTCATTAATGTGATAATTATGTTTCTCTTAAATGATCATAAATTATGTGAAAATCATTTTTATATCAAAGAAAAATCTAAGTACTTTTAGTCTCACTTCTCAATTGTTTAGGAACATATTGCAAAATATTTCTATGTATAAATGGGCACTGATGAAAAGGTCACTGATGCAAGGTCACTAATGCAAAGGTTACAAATGAAGATCACCGATGCAAGGTTACCATTGAGAATGTCAATAATGAAGGTTACTGATGGATAGTTACAATTGAAAGGGTCACCGATGATGGTTACCAATGAAAGGTTTCCATTGAAAAGGTCACTGATGATGGTTTCCGATGGAAGGTTACCATTTAGATGGATGTTGATGAATGCTATTGATGCACACATACAGTTGATGCCTACCGTTGTGAAGGCTACCATTACCAATCTACCAATGAATAGCCTTACATACCTTTTCAAATTCTTAATGTTATTATAACAATAATATTTGGTAAATTAAATGTGAATAACATTAATTACTCTTGATTGTAGACATATTAAGACACCATATCTGGGAACAGTACAAGGTACGAAAGGACCGCATGTCATTTACTCATTTATATTGTCGGACCTCAAATTAATAAAGGAGAAGACCAAGGAATAAAAATTATATACAGAGATAATAGAAGAATGTGTGTGGCATGAGAAATGGGTGTATTTTCATGTTAGGATCTTACATGATAGATCAAAAAGGAACCTTTCAATGCTTACACTGTGAACCCAAGAACCTCAAGAAGATCATTTCTAGAGAACAATTTCAAGGTTGCCTTCTCTGATTCATCAAATCTCGATAAACATAATACGTAGATCACTCAATTCATGAAATCTAGAACCTGCTGTTGCGACACTCTATTTTGGAGACAACTTTTATAGAATGACTCGAATAGCCAATTCTTCACTCTAATGAATCAAGAGTTGAATTGAAAACACATAGGGCTTTCTAAACATAAGATTTTAACATTATCTCTATTGTGTTCTATTATTATACATTACTAAGAAGTGTATGTGTATTTTTGTTACACACACTATCTCTTGATCATGAACTATAGGATACTGAATATCTTCACATCAATCTTCACTTACATTTTGTTTCCCCTGCATAACTATGGAAGAGACTGTGTGTGGTCTGTATTGTTTTTTTCCCATAATGAACTGTGGTTGAGGGTGTGAACCTCGGACCATTGTGCAGACTATTGTAAATCCCAATATAGGTTGTGTACCAATTTTATTGTTAATATAAACTACTTGGTGGTTGGTGATCACCATGCGGAGGGGATTAAGTATCGTCTTGAGACTGAACCTCTTGTTTTACTTCACTATTCTCTATATTTGTGTTATTCACCATTTTATCTATTTTTATCCTACTTATTATTGTTAAAATAGAAAATTGTTTTTCATTCTCTTTGATAGTTAGTTTTGGTTAGTGTGTGTATATGTATAATGTAGAAAACTTGTTTAAAATGTTGAATAAGTGTTTTATGCTAATTATACTAAGGACTAATCACCCATTGAGAAAATAGTTGACCAACTAAAAATTTATTTATATACTACCTTAATTAGATGGGTCATTTCAAAATTTGAGTGATCTTTAAAAGAAAATTTTAAAATAAATATTAAGTAGGAACTTAATTCAACCCCTCTTGGGATTCCACTCTGACCAACAAATTTGATGGCAGATTCATCAAACGGACCAAACCATTTGGTTTACTATATATCTGAGGAGCATTGAGATGGTGGAGGGATAAGACTGAAAATAGTGTGACATATAGTCCATTTTTTATTTATTTATCATGCTTATTTTGTATTTACATGTTTTCCCCTTATGGTAGATGATTATTTATTTGACATGTATTACAGGTATTATGTTATTCATCTTGTTTACTCAGATTATTTATTAGTTTAATTATTAATTATTAATGATCCAATGAAATGATACTAAAGGTATAATATACAAATTTTTGGATTCAAGAACTCGATGATAGTTAGTACCCTCTTTTGTATGGTGGTGTGGGCATCAGTTCTTGTGGATATTTAGCTCATACATACTAATTAGGGATTGGATGTTCCAAACTCACATATAATTGTGCATCCCCAACCATTATAAATCCCAAGTTATTAGTCATATAAATCTGATGATTATGTAGGATATGACATGATCAATTAGGGCGTAT
This sequence comes from Viscum album, assembly GCA_963277665.1. Taxonomy (NCBI): domain Eukaryota; kingdom Viridiplantae; phylum Streptophyta; class Magnoliopsida; order Santalales; family Viscaceae; genus Viscum; species Viscum album. The sequence goes on along the minus strand of OY728137.1, from coordinate 293,881,924 downwards.
ATTAAACCAATGTATTTGGACACACGAAATAATAGATTTTCATGAATCATTGTTATAGAGTCCCTCTATTTTAATACCTAAAACATTCATTGCATTATAAAAATAATAATAATATAGTTGATCATTTTAGGATTAGTTTGATATTAGCATGAAAATTAATCACACACATTGTTAAAATCCATTTTATTGGATTCTTCATAAATTTATCCTATATTTCATTTACTATATCTCATGAACTATAGGTATAAATTAAATCAATAGAGTGAGATAAAAACCATATAAGGGAATAAAAATAGAATTATTTATTTTCTTATCATGACACAAAACAATGTGGAATTATCATAATATCATTAAGAATATCATAATATGATAATCATGAATAATTACATGGAAATGTTCTCACATAATAAAAATGATATATTTATAAGAATATACCCAATGATTCATAATATAGATGTAAAATGGTTATTCATAAAGGTATTTTAAATCATATTTTCTCTATATATAATATTTTTACTCAGTGTATTGGAGTACTATCATGGTGATCCAATCATATGTATTAGTACATGTGATCTAATTTATCCAAAAAATCATGCCATCAATAATATAATGGGTTATAAAATGGATATTAGTTAAAATAATTGATAGAAATTGGGCATAATGTCTTATAAATAACATAATCTTTAACCAAAAAATGATTTTATGGGTTTCATATAAGGAAATACCCAACCAATAAATTATTATTATATCGAATAATATATATATAGATATGAAATAAGATTGTTTTCACAATATAATGATATTTCATGTCATTGATAGAAATTAATGAATATAATTTCACCACAAGATATGTATAATATGTTGATTAAGTGAATGGAATAATTATAGGGGACAAAGGTATCCCACTAATAAAACATTATTTTGTTAGTAATGGGATAATTAAATTTTCATGAATAGAATATAATTCAATATTTATAAGACATACAAAAAATTACTTACCTGAATGGAATAGATGAATATGAGAGTACCCGAACGTAGATGAATAGATTTTGGGAATTTGGGGATGGAATCATAAGACCTAACTAATATGTCATACAAACACATTAGTAGGAATAATGTTAATTTGTTTTGGATAAATGATTTGAAGTTGATTGAAATTAATGAATTGGTGAATATATATTGAAAAAGTTATGGAATAGTTTAATAATTTATAAATATAATTATTAGATATATAAGATGGGAAAAATTTAATCCCATTATGTTATACATGAATTTTAATCATGGGTTTAAACAATTCAGTAATTAATTTTAGATATTTTATGGAATTTTAAACGAAATAGAGTTTTTAATATTTCAATTTAAATGAAAAATATATTTTCCATCAAATGTAGATTTAGATATATTAATTTTAGTTTTATTAATTTGAAGGTAATTTAATGTTTTTAATTTAATTAAATAGAAATAAATATATTCTATTATTCATATTAATTTTTTTTTCTCTGAGAGAATTTGAAAAAATGAATGAATAACTCTTATTTTTTTATTCGGTCATAATACATACTATATATTATATAATATTTTATATTTTACCAAAAACTATGTATGTCTAAAAAAAATATGAAAAATTCAAACATTAATAAATATGAAATGATGGTTTCAAAAATATAATCCATTATATTTGGAATTTTTTTTGAATTTGGGTATTTGATTGTTAAAATATAATTTTTTTTTTACCAAACCCAAAAATTATTCATGGATAATATAATTTACATCAAAGAGAAAAATGAAATATAATTTATTTAATATATTTAATAAATAAATATTTATTTTTCAACAATTTAAAAAATTACCATTTTATAAAACGTAATTTAATAAAAATAAGAAATAACAAATTTACAAAATATTGTTGACATAATCTATTTATATAAAAATTATTTTTATCAATTTTCCTATAAATATTAATTTTATATAATGTTGTATCATTTTAAAGATATACCAATAAAATAATAAAATTTTATCATTTAAAAAATTATAACACTTTTAAAAAAAAATTCAGCAAATAAAAAACCCCTTAATAGATTTTCATATTCACTATGCATTTGGTGTGCAATGGTGAAAGTGTATGTGTTTTGGTTCATCTGAAATTGGTCTAGTAGTGATCAACAGAAGCTGGATATTCACCCCATCATAATTTCATTCAACCTTCTCTTTTTAAATATAATATTGGGATTGAGCAAGAGAAAACCACAACAAATCTACATCAATCCCTAGATTAAAAAAATAAAAATTTTAACAAATGTATCTTTTTGTTATAGCCAATATGTCTTACTTCTATAATAATTTATCTATCATCAATACACATAATAAAATATAACCCAAAAAATAACATTATAATGGAAACATTAAATATGGTCATAATACCCAATAAATATATTGGAATATAATCATGTAATATTAATGAAATGGACATACATTAGTGGTAAAAATTTTAAATTAATCATTAATAAATTCCAATAAACAGCATCATTTACAAAATCATTCCTATATGTTTTTATAAATTTTCTGATAATTAATATAATATTATACATAACATTTTATTCTAATAGTTTTCATTAAAAGTTTAATCATACTTCGATAGTTTTATCATATGGATTATAAAATTACTTTTTCATTAATAATTGGTTTTTATATACATTTTCATTTCTAGATAGAGAAATTTTTGTTATTACATGACATGTAGTATTAATGTTTTGTGACAATATCATTCATTTATCATTTATTTTTCAATATAAGTATATATTAATTAATAAAAAGTAATTTAATTTTATTAATTAAATAATAAAACATCATTATGTTACCTTATGAACCCTTAATAAATTTATCCCTAAAAAATTGTTTTATAATTCAAAATATATTGGGTATTCTTCCTTTGTTCCTTCATCAACATACCATTAATCTTATTCAATCATTTTATTTTCCTACATTATATTCATAATTCTTCTTCTCTTGTTACTCAACACCAAATCCATATTGTTAAAAATATTTATTTGTAAATATTAATGTGCAATGTCAGTATTTAAATAATAACCATAAATACAAAGTATATAGGTTAGAATAGTCATAAACATTCTCATTAGAGATATGTTGATGAAATACTAGAGATGACAATGATTTGTGTGTATTGATAATTGATAAGAATCCCATCCAATGCACTCAAAAATCTAAAATTGACTATTGACCCTTAGAATTATATCCCATTTATTTAAAATGTTTTAAATTTTTATATTGTGATATAATTGGAATAAATTATCTCATAAATTTATTTATACATCCTTCCTTTTATTTTCATAATTTCATTAGTGTCAACTATAATCCACCTTGACGAGTTTCTGAATAACATGTATCATTTCTATACATTTTTTCACATGGCCTGAACTAAATTTTCCCTTTCACTAATTGTATCTAAATATGGTTGATTTATAAAAATGTTTATGTATATATATTCAAAAATACATATTTGAGTGCTCTACTAAAAACTATTTGTTGTATAATAATTCATCATGTTGAAGATGTTGGTCCTATATCCCAAGAAAATTACGTGAGATGGTATTTAAAATGACTTTAGGTGTTTGAATTGTTCATTCATGTTTCCTATTAGTTTGAGTTTTTTTTCACTAGATAACAACATTATTGAAATCAATTTTTTATTCTCCATTATAACATATAATTCAGTCATAGACCTTAGATCTATTCAGTCAATATGGGTACTTAAGAGAGTTTTACTATTTATAGAATATATATTATATATTCGTTCTCTATCTTGAAATCCTCTCTTTTGTAAATGAAATTTTTATAATTTATCAAAAGATTAATAAATACATATATATATATATATATATATTCACCTTTTATATAAAATTAATGCCCATGAAATTTTCCTTGTGTTGTTTATCCATGTCCATATAGCTATATGTAGTAGTTGAAATACCCAACTGGGATGTTTTCATGCCACCATAACTAGTTTTATGACTATAAAAATGAAATTTAATTAGATATATAAATATTTATAATACATACAATAATGATAACAGGGGTTACTATATATTTTTAATCTTCAGATATGAATAGACACTATAGAGTTACGTAACATATCTATATGATCCTGCCTTTTTAATGAAATAGAATGGATTTACTTCCATGTACCAAAATTTATTACACAATCAGGATCAATATTGAATTCATGAACTTTCCAAAATTTCATAGCCACTATATATTTTTTCATAATAAGATCATCTCACTGAGATTTATTTATCTTCTCTAGTAATGAAGGTTGGGATATAATTTGTGAATGTGTTGACTTGGTACCTTTGCTAATAATTCTAATGTCTAACCATAAAATGTCTTTTTTCAACAAAACTCTTTACTTCCACATCATTACAGATAAACTAGAATAATTCCTAGTTAATTAATCTATGACATTTTTTATCTTATAGGGGTACAATTATTTTGACAATCATAACCATTAGAAATATCTAACCATAAACGTTATATAATTTCTATTTCCATTAGTGTGAATATATATATAGATATTTTGGTCTATGAATATATCAAAATTCACCTTTGATGATAGTGTTTTCATATCAACAAAATAAAAATTATTACAGTGAACACTAGGTTCATAGTTAGATATTTATTCTCATGAGGATTTACCTATATAAATACATAGGTTATAACATTTTAATTATCCATGTGAAATCATTCAATACCATTCATAGATGAATCACTATAGAAAAAAATACCTATATAATAGATGGAAATGTTAATACGATGAAATAGTGAACAACTTCATCAATTCATGGAAACATTTATTATACATGTTAATTGGGATAATAATATCACATTTCAGAGAAATATTGGTTAGTGGACTTGAAATATTGGGAAATATTTTTCCCCGATGTCTATAATATTTCAAAAAATCAAGCATATTAAAAATCCATGACATAGTTGTAGGATGAGGAAACTCCTCATAAAATATTTTCTTCTAAATATTTTATATGATTATATCTTTTGTTACAATGAGTCCAATGAATTAATTATATTTTATCCAATAGTTACATTTAAAAATTTTAAGAGATAAAATATTATTCCTCTAGGTTTTTAAAATGTCCCAAAAATGACCCTCATTCTCTTCAAAACCTTTTGAAAATATCATTATAAGAGCAATACAAATCACAAAAACAACATATATAAGAATATATTGTTGATTGAATTCATCAATTACATAGATATAGAAAGATAGTTAGTTAAGTAAATGGGAATAAAAAATATGAGATTGAAACATTTTATAATTTATTGGTACATTGAGATATATATTTTATTCGAACAAAATATATGTTATCCTTATATGAGGTTTATCTCAAAGGCGAATTGGGCACGTTAAATATGGAGAATAAAAAAACTCTACAAAGGATGGTGGTTTTTCCGTATTGTGATCACGTTATGATCTCTAGAATGATTGTATATCCACATTGAAACATCAACATATTCCTTAGTAAAATTAGGTTCTGCCCATGGATACACACCTAGAAATATAAAATCATAATAGAAATTTTCATGTACTTTCTTCTTCAATTCGTCTAAATACACATAATTTTATATTATATGAGGTAATAAATATTGGATTTCATGTAGGTATGTGTTCTGTATAGAATCCTATGTAACTTATTTAGGGTGTTATATATTTATATTCCTAAAATCAGTCAATTTATTCATAAATAAATGGGTTATTATCTAAATTTATGCTTTCTTTTTAATTCTCCAATTTCATTGAGCGTATCAATTATGAATGTTACTGGAGGTTCTTCTAGGAAAATATTTTTATAAGGTATAATTCCATTAAAAATACCTACTAGGATTACTATTGAATAAAAATGAAATTTTATAACTTATATAGTGGATTATGAAGTTTAATATTAAGATACAATCTCCTTTAATTATATTAAAAAATTAAACAATGGGAATAGCAACTTGATTTTAAAATTGATTTTAATCTCCAATGATAATAATATATTTTTTATAAAATATTTATTCATTGATAGTACCTCTTCAAAGTATAACTTATAAAACAAATTCTATTAGTTATAGGTTTTATTCAACATTTCTTGAAAACATGTATAAAATAAATAAATATATTGAACAAGAGTCCAAAAATTTACATTTAAAATTTGAGGGAAATAAAATTTTACATTACATACAATTATTTAGAGATTGTAATTAAATTTCCACGATATTTAATGTTTATCCCTTATCCCTTGGACTATTATAGTATGTATTGTGAAAAACACAAATATCTTTTGGTTTGGATGTTGATTTCCATTCTAAAAAATAATTCCACGGTTGAAGCATTGATGTTCATATTTTTCTTGTTCTTATTTTTTTTCAATTTTGATTTTTATTTTGAGGGGTCACCTCAACTTTACATATTCTAACTATATGGACATATATAATTAAATCTAATAAAATTATACATTAATTAAATTAGTTCCCTAAATTTATCTTAAAACATTTTATATATGTGTGTAATTGTTGTTTCATTTCATTACCTCTATGATAACAATTAATCAATTAGTTTAGCACCATTGCTCTAATCATTTTATTATACAATTCAAATATTCATGTACTTCAAACTATATTAAATTCTTTATAGAAAATCATTCTATCTGCTCAATGATTTGTAGTCTCTATTTTATATATTCCTCTAGAGTTGGGATCTTAGTATGATGGGGAACATTTCTTTCCATTCCATTTAGATCCATAATAAAGACTGAGGTACATTTATTCAGTATTGTAGAGTTATGTTTTGTGCTTTGATCCTATTATATAACACTTAAGATAATAAATATGAAATTAACTTTTCATTTTAATGAATTAAATGGTTAAATTAGTAACTGAAAAATGTTCAATTGGACTCATATTATTTCATATGATTAATATCCCATCAAGGATTCACATTATTTATTTGTTTCTACAAATGACATCCATCTCCATCTATGTCATATGATTACAATGGTTTAATTATCTTTAACATAACAATAAGATTATGAAAATATAATTTTATATATATAATTAACATTTCAAAAATTAATGGATTGGATGATACCATTAAATTTTGATCACCATTGGAGTATGAATTATTCAACTAAATGTTAATCTTATTATGGATATTCTAAAAAATAATAATGATTTGGGTTATTATTTCTAATCCTGGAAAGTTGAATATACGTCTCCATGATGTTTTACATTTATACAACCATGATGTTACGAATATCCTTATTTTATTATCTATTTCAATTTTAATTCATAGAATTCATCATACAACACTCTATTTCATCATAATATGGTAAATTAATTGATAAATGTATTTATTTATGGTTTATTTAATTATAAAATTATTTTATGTCTTAAAAATACTAATATATTATTTTAATCATTAATATTCTCTATTGATAAGGAAAATACCTATCTATCCTTCATAATGGTTCATGATGATAATTTTAATAACCAAACACTTCCAAATGTTCATCAAAACATGTGTGTGGAAATGATGCACTCCCATGAACTAGGGGATGATCGAGTTGTTAAAAAGTATTCCATTTTACGGTGTATCACACTAAGATAAAACTATGATAGATCCATGTAAACATTTAATATCCAAGTAGGGATTACTTGTCATGGAAAGCACTAAGTATATAACTCAGCAAAATTATTGTAAATTTTTCCTATATATGGACATATATATAGTTTTGGTACCAATATTTTATAATTCTTAATTGCTATCAAATACTAAAAATTCATTTTTTACAGACTATGAAGTCCTTATTATTTAATACTAAACACATTAATTATATTTTATAACATTTATATTATATATATTATCAAATATGTTTTTGTTCATGTAAATTTGTAATTTCATATATTATAAAATAAAAATTTATCTAATACACTTGTATTTATTTAACTATAATTTATCTTATCTAGCTTTTATTATATTTTACTTCCAAGGGGTATATATTTTTAAAAATTAATATCATAAATCATATAAAGTAAAATAAAAAAGGAATTATTTAGCATGTCATCATAAGGCATGACAATTGGTAATGACCATAAGAACATGAGAAATATCCGAACAAAAGGACCTTGAATTATAACATGGATGTTTTAATACATCATAAAAAAGCTACACTGCTTAGAATATCATTATGATATAACATAGACGTTTCTTGAAGCATATATTCTAATGTGATTCACCATGTTTTAAAAAAAATGTTATCTAGTGCTATTTTATTTACCTCATAAATTAGAGTTTTGTCAGAAAACACCATTCACAGGTGTCAATTCATGAGATAGTAATAAAACATAACAAAACATTTCATTAATAACCCTACAAGAATAATTACATATGTTCAAATAAAATCACAAATTTAAAATGTACATTTCAACATGAAAAATACATTAGTTTTATGAGAGAAAATTAATTTTTTTTCTAATAAATGTGAATCCACATAAAAGGATTATTTATTCATACATGTGAATGTACATAGAAATATAGAAGGTTTTGGGATCCACAATATAAGACTTATAAAAAATATGGATAACTAAATTGAATAATGGAGGGGGAGATGTATCCCATTCATATAAAATTATTATATCCATAATGGGATAATAAAAAGTGCATTAAAATGTAATTTTACATTTAAAACAAATTTTAAAAATTAGAGACTTGAATGGAAAAGAAGAAGATGGTGTCCCCTTTTATTAAAGTGTTTATTCTGAGAATATGAGGATGAAACCATAAAAACAAATGGAAAACATTGATGGACTATTTGAGTGTTAAAATTACTAGTAACACATCGATAAAGGGTTTTTAATGGATATGAATAGTGGGATTAATGGGTATTTAAAATAAAACATGGTGAATTTTTATAAATTTCTAAATATATGCCTCCAAATTTAATTTCATTTTAATTGAAAACCATTTTCATACTAAATTTAATTTTGGTACATGGTTTCAGAAATTATGACTTATTTTTTAATAATATAATTAATTATAACTGAAATTAATTTATTAATATTAAATTTGATATGATAAATTTAATTTTTAACAGAATATATTTTTGAAATGCATAATTTCTATTTTAGACATTGAAAAGTAATTTTTATGGTTAGAAATAGATTTACATAAATATAATACATATTATTATAAAAATAAACTGTTTTTACTAAGACTTACTTTTACATTATTATTATATAATTTTTTTTATTTTTATGGTATAATTAACCTTCGTTATTATAAATTATTATATATATAACATGGAATGTAATTTACCTCCAAAAATTAAGAATAATTCACAACTAGATTAATTTGATGTATTGGTTTCAATAATTATATACATATTATAAGGATATCATTATATATAATATAAATTTAATTTTAAAACAAAACATAATGATTGTATCAAAACAACTAATTTTATCCAACAGTCTTATTCCTATACTTTAGAAGACCTAGAATATTTTATTAAAAAATATGATATTGGAAATTAAATATATATACATGGAATGAAAATTAATTCATAGTATCTTTGAATAAGATTATTTTTTAAATGTTCTAATATTATACCTTTTATATAAATGTGTAAAATAAATATCAGATTTAGAACCAATTAATGTGTAGATTATTTAAATAATATTTACATATTAATTATTCTATGTCCGAAATAATTAACCACATAATTTAGTGATATAAGATCTTTAAAAATGAATTATTTATTTTTCTCATATGAGGTGGCTAGTCCTAAATTGATCTAGTACTTATCTCAACTATAAGAAACATATCATTTAATTGATTTTCATAACCTCACTTACTGAAGCACTACCTAGGGTTGAACAAGGTACAACCCAAATGGTAATATCTCTTTCAATATATTTTACTAATGAGCTATATGAAAAAAAATTCTAGGGGTTTAGGAGATCATTTATTCATTCTTCATTCAACTAACACATATAAATTATGTTAATATAATCTAACAATAATGGTGAATTATTAATGGTTACAATACTAATAGTTAGGATTATCCATGTTAATATTGACAAATGGTCTTGTTGGCTAACTATGTTGTCCCATAACTATATCAATCAAACCATGACGGTTTTATTTATGATTAATACCTATTTTTATAATAGTAAAAATAATCATTTACTACATACATCTTAAAATAATTTATAATCCTTTAGATAATGTCTATAGTAATCTTCCTACATCATTTGTCTTTAAATCATTACATTGGAGGTGTAGTCTTTCCAGAAAAGGTCAATCTAATGGAGTATATAAATATGAAATTAAATTATTGGTTCTTATATCTCAATACTAGATATATGTATTCTAATTAGTATAATTACATAAGAATTAGTATTACATTTAATAAAAATCATTATCTATATGTTATTTTGAAATATTCCAAAAAAAGTAAACATTAGTGTTATGAGTTACTATCTTAAACAAATGATTATTGTTCATGTATTTATAATAGTAAATCACAAAACACTATACAACCTCTATTAATATAATAATCAATGTGGAGGTCATACATTACATTCTCTAATCAATGGATGTTTGAAACATTCATTCCCAAAAGAAAAACACCCCCTTCTTTGTTAGAGTGGTCAATGAGGACATAAGGTTTTTTAAATCCTTCATTAACCACCGATTTTTTTTCTAAATACCTATAAGATACATATCCAAATGATTTGTGTGGTTAATAAAATTAAATAACAATATAAAAATCTTTAGGACTAATTAAAATGTCATATTCTCGGTGAAAATACCCCATATTAATGAATTTATTGAATTTAAATTTCCAATTTGATAATTAGTCAAAATATCATTGATCCAAAAAAAAATTTATAAACATTATTAATGTTACACAAATTATCATATTGTTTCATTATGTAAACCAAAATTTCATTTATTAAAACTTCAAAAAATGTTCTAAGTTACCCTATAAATATTTTGTTCATAAAAACCAAAGATGCCACCTAATTTTATTTTATACATATTGTATTAAAAGGAAGTAAAAATTTCCACACATTTATTTAATGGTTATTTTAGGTTTATATAAAACCTTGATATTGATATAGAAATAACATGACTAAGATTCATGTTTTCCAATGCACATTTCCAATTATTACCTTGGAAAAAATAATCAATATTATTAAATTGATCCTTTTGTTAAGCATTACTCGATTGAGATTCTAATAATCATCACATTCTTGTATTCTTCAATCAGATTTTTTTTGTTGAAATAATAGTGACCACCCATGTATGAAGACCATTTTATTTGATTTCCATTTATATAAAAAGGTTAAAAAAATTCAAATATTTTAGTTAATTAGGTGCCATATTTTTCGATAAAATCCACATGAATTGAGTTCTGGGAACTTTGTCAGTCAAAAATGCCCCTCCTTCCTTAATGGAAGACAAGAGTGTCTATATATAAAAACATCATAATACACAATTACCAATGTAGGAAGGGTACTATTTCATGTTTCTAATTACTATACATAATAAGGAAAAACTATTTATTGTATCTGAATAAGACGACCTTCTTCGACTGGACATGGGATTCCATTCTTCATTAAACCCATGATAGCTACCATGAATAGTAGTTCTTGAATTTAGATGACTAATTATCTCTATATAATACTTTTTTATGATATTACAATTCAATATTACAATTAATTTTAATGGTCTTTTCTAGGAACCAGAAAACCGTAATCTATATCAATGTCACATTAAAATATGGAAATTTTCGATCATAAACAAATAGCCTTCCTTTTCATTCTTAGAGGTCTTGTAAATTTGGAATATAATTGAATGTATTATAATCAATATATTATATAATAAAATACTCGCATTCCATCAATATAGTTGGATGATCATATATCCAATAGGTAATACTAAATGTTTTAAATAATATTAATTGTACCTCTCATAGTCACATTACATGCATCAACATCCACTAAAAACTCTTAAATTAGGAGTTACTAATTAATAACAGTTCCTAGTTGCTATAAACACATATCATTGGATGAATCATCTTATACCATATATCCCTTACTTATAAATGATGTAATACTATAGAAAGGAGTAGATAAAGACATACAAATTACATGTATGTGACCTCAGATCCCACAAGAGTTCCCAATTCATTGTGGCATGGGGAAAACCATTTGGTGGTTCTTGTATGGGAACACTGATAACATATAAATACACTATATAGTGATGATGATATAAAAAAAGACTATGATAATAACCCTAAATGTTTCACCAATAAAACTCATTTAACCTCCTATTACTATATAATGGGCCTCTATATATACAATTAGTGGAAATGGAAATGATGGTCAATGATGTCTTACATTCATAGTCATACTCTCAAATAATTTCTATATACACCCCATAAACACAGGTTTTCACCTTCATAGTAATGATATTTGATATCATATTAGCTCTAATAAGGATCTAAAACCTCATAGATGTAATCATATCATTAAACACAGCCTCAAAAGAAGACAAAGAGAGGTAAATGATGTGATTTTCATACTACATCAAAAAACATCTCTTCACTGATGATAGATTAAATCAATGGATATTTCATGAATATATATTCTTTTTAGATATTCTCATAAAATTTGGCTTTCTATAGTTTCCACTTCAATTTTATATTCTTTTTTAATAATGAAAACAGAGTCCTACCACCCTTAATCATTCCTTCAACATTAAAGTCATCACATATCAAATTGAACGATTTAGGAGACTCTGAGAAAAAAATACAACTGTTAATTCAAAAATATTCATCCACCTCAGGGGGAACATCCATCACTTATATATCTGGCGGCTTCAGGAACAAAAAATTATTGGGCCCAAATTCTACCAAAATCCATTAATGGATCTACATATATAAGTTTAATAAAGGATGGTTATACAGATATCCTAAAATCTCCGATAAAATAATGGTCAAATTTAGGTTATTCAATCCATGGATCATCATTATCAACCTACCGAGGATCCATTATAGGTATTCTAGGAGTAATGGTAGTACACATCAATAGTGTAGGAGTCTTATAAAAAACATTAATGAGTCATGTAATGTTTTGAATGATATAAATCAACATGAATTATGGTGAGATAAGAAAAATTAATGCCCATTAAAAAAATATATTAATTCAAAATCAGATAATTCCCCACAACATATGGTACCTTACAGCTCATCATGATGTGTAAAGGCTTGAACCCTGTACAAAACCATCCTATCGGGACCCAACTAAATAGATCCCACCATGATAGTAATAAGTCAACTATGACATTCCATGAATACTAAAATTGGCCAAGGGCTTGAGACTATCATTTAATTGGAAAGTCACACACATTGGAGGCCTTATCCGAAAGTTATTTTTGGTAGTCTTTGATTTATAAATACTAATAAAATAATAAAAGGTAACTAAAAACTATACCATAATTTAGGCATAGAATTCATCCAAAATTAGAGTATGAAAAAAATATATCGATTAGAAATAAAGGGGAAAATAACATCGCACCAAAAAGTGCCAAGGATTCAATCCAACTATGTACGAGAGGACTACTAACAATAAAAAACCCCATCCACAACCTTTTTTAGTATAATTACAAATGATTAAACCTCTCATAGTTTTCCAGAGACACCATAAAAATTCATTTCATCCATATAAGTCAATCCATGTGCAATAATTTCCTATAAATCAATAATAATAAAAATATCTAGTAGGATACATAATATTCAAAAAAATTATGCATCAAGATTGTTGATAACATCAACTCAAATTCATGTCAATCAGCTTATGAGACCAAGTGATAATTATTACGATAAAACAAAAATATAATCATAATAGACACCAAATATCAAGTAAATATCAACCACATTTATAGTAACAATATTATACACTATGATTGATCATATCACACATTTGGATGATCTCAATCCAATATACATGTTGTCGCTAAGACATCTTGTTAGATATGTTATGGTCATTAGGCCCCCCAGTGTAATTTCTAGAATATCAAATATATAATTGTCCACATAGGGGATCACGCATTGGACCATTGGAGGAGAAATCAAGAACATGTGGATCAATATACTAGAAAGGGGATAGACTCCATCTTCATTGTTTTAATTATAGTATAATGAATCCAACCAGGGGAAGAAGATATGATAGATCACCACCCCATACCTCGAAGAGTGATACCGTGAAATCTAATCAATAAAAACCCACAAAAGGTATCACAATTCAAATATTATGATTTAATTCCATGTTGTGTCCCCATTACTAAGGACCATGTGATCACAAACAACTAATCATGGTAAACACAAATGAGATAGTGGTCCTAAACTTGTCCATATAGTATTACATGACTTTTACTTGGTAGTGCATGTCATTTATCATCACACAAGTGTCTTTTGTTTCCCTATATATCAGATTAAATGAAATATTCCATATATAAAACATATGTGATTAAGGTAACATGATATGAAATGGTCATCCTGGAAGTCGGTATGCCACCCTACCATGACTGTATTCAAATAGTTTTCCCCTTTTAATTTGGTTTGTTCCCATGTATGTGGCCCTATCCGAGAACATGGATTTCTTCATGTACTATGGTTGAGATTAGGTTTCATTAATTGTTTTTTCAAGTGTATACCTATTATACGTTCCATGTCATCAACCCCATGTCACATGACATTTGACACATGTCTCATGAAATTTGAAATTTTCTCTTTATGTTAACCCTAGAATGGTATAAGAGTGTAAAGACAATGTGTTCTTTCGAATACATGTAATGATTTTGGGATTTTCCAAGTAATACAATGTTTATAAATGTGTATTTCCTGAACAAAAATTTGTTCTAGATCAGATATCAATCATTCCATAAACATAGGGATCTAGGGAAGACTAAGATCACTATTGATGGTGGCTTTATTCTTTCCATCCAAACATCTCATGAAAATGATTTCATCATACCATTCCACATGTTGAATGAAAAATTCACAGGATGGGTATCCTTGATCCACTCAAATAATATGAATTATTTTATACCATGATTTTCATACAATAATCATTATTTTAGTTGTGAATAATAACTCATGGTATTGTTTCTTTCAATCTAGGAATGGTCACCCAGTAATTGAAATCTGAGTACTTTTTAAACATTCAGGAAATGGAATTGTTGGCCATGAAACAAAAAATAAATTCATATGGAATTATCAAATAAAAAAATATGAATGAACCATGATTTTTGTTTAGTTAGTTCTCAATTATTTTTTATTATAATTATGATATAATGTAAAAATAATAATTTCATTTCTTAAAAATCAATTATAAAATAAATGATATTCCATACATTAAAGAACAAAAAAAATCAATCAATCAGTTGATGTTATTTGTCTTCGTAATGTCATTATCCAAAGGTAAAATAATATAATAGATATAAAATTCCATACAATGATATGAAACATATTTCTGATGAAGGATGATTATTTTTTTCATCATTAGCAAGAAACTTACTTTTTTTTAGAAATTGATCACCAGTTAAATGAACAACCCTTGATCTATTATTATTCTTTAAACTCTCATACAAATAATCCTATATGAATCACTAGGATTGGAAGATAATCCTATAGGTTGGGCATGCCCTATTATTTATAGTGGATAAATAGGTTAGGATTTCAATTGAAATATTAAAAAAATAATTATTTTATATAATTATTTATCCCAATGTAGTTCTCATGTCAAAAACCAAACAACAATAAAGTTCATATTTCATGAAAAGTATACAGGTGTTCTAGAATCTATGATGGTCTCAGATTTCTTATCAGAGTCCTTTTTTGGAGTTAATCTATTCTTTCTAAAAAATGAATATTTGTTCGATGATATATTTATTATTTTTATTTCATTTCCACTACGGCTCATCTGGATCAGAATCTTGTTTCACCTCAGTTATTTGATATGATAATATTCTATATATATTTACAAAATTTTATAGGGAAAAAATTATTTCATTAAACCCTCCACACCTCATTTTTTATTCAGATTAAAATTTTAGAAATAAATACTTGTGTACATGACCCACCTCTAGGATTCCTGCTCCTTGGTTCTATCTTAAATACTCATGTGCTACCACATAACACACACTAATGAAATCAGTTTTCTATGATGTTTTTTCTCAGGGACTCTACAATGGAATCTTTATAATTTATGTCCATCTCCCCTCAATATATTTCATGTGATTTTTTAAGAACATTCGACCAGAGATGAGAAAATGGTAGGCATCTTGTACCTGGTCAAACTGCGGTGGTAGAGACAAGCTGTATTCCTCCTCGTTTACCATAAACAATATAAATATAGATCCAATTTACATAAGTGGTAAGATATCACCCTTATAAATTTAACTCAATCCACTTCAAGGTATGACATTGTGAAACGCAAGGTCTTCCTCCAAAAAATCCAACATCTTATGTTATTGATCAACAACATACCTCATATGGATTTAGGTAGTCCTTATATACACATGGATGGTCTATTGCTTCATTATCACAACACTCACTAACTCATGTCCTGTTATCATATAATTCATGTGATCGATCAAGTATAGTGGTGAATTATAGGTCAACAGATATAAGTCCATGAATCATTTTATATCACAGGTAGGATTGTTGATGTTATTTTAGGAAAACACCATTTTGTGTAGCCCATCCTCCCTATTATTCCAATGGTCTATCTATGAAGCCAACAATATGTCCTCTAGATCCAGAATTGTCATCTACGTTGGATCATCAATCCATTGGTGAATTTTTAGTGTCAAACAATACAATGTCCTGAAATCATACTATAATATTATACTTAATCCTGATTTAATTAGAACAAAAATACCTAAGTAATCCTTGACCGAAATAATTGATAGTAGGATATCACCGAAAAATAAATTCATCTTATGAAATCTAGTGAAATCTATTGTTGTTTATCATGTAAGTGGAAGGAATTGATGAGTTGGAAAATGATCATATAGATAACGTCCTATATTATATATATCTATGTTATCCCCATCATAAATTCCATAGACGTACAATCCCACATACACTCTGTCACTCCATGGTGTTGACATATATCCACTATAATACTGTAATCAGCCTTGACGAACTATAAAGTGAATCATCAAGAGATAAAAAATTCTATACACTTCTACATCCATAACTATGAGAGCTAATTCCAATGATCCTAGTACATATTTGAAACCCTAAGATATACTATAAAATAGAATGAATAAAATTCTATTATATCATCCTCACACAATGCCAATGGTGACATTATCTATCCTCTAAATTAGGTGTTGTTCTACCCACATTTATAAAATCCCTTTAGATCACATCCAGTGGATTTATGAGCATCAAATGTCTCATAGTTGATATCTTTAATATTCTCCTCCCTATCACGCTATATAATTTATGTTCATTCAACAATATATCGGGGTTATCTTTTACCATCCTCATATATTAGGGTAAATAATAATAAAAATTCACTATTATAATAAATTAGATAAAATACATGAACAATATCCCATGGTAGTACAATGTACCTACAGAAAACAAATTTTAAGAGTATTTAATATTTAGATATCATAATTCTGGAGATACCTTAACCATCACCTCTATCCCATCATAAGAACCGTTGGTGAGAATATATACTGATGAATCACGTGTTCATAGTATGTGATCATAAAATAACACATAATTAATTTCTCCACAACATTAGTTGGAAGAATACAAATACAAACTCTATATTATGGGTCTCATTGTTCATTTCATGTGGTTGTAACATCTCGGAACCCTATGAAATAACTACATTTCCATAGTTGGAAGAAAAACATTTGTAGTCCTTTAGACATCACAGAACACTAAAAAATCATTATCCTTCTCATTAAGTCTCTAGATGGGGGAACACTTTATCTTATTCTATAATTTATTATATGGTTTCTAAGACCATTACTTCCAAATAAAATGGAAACTCTTCCCATTCAATGTAGTCATAGGTGCTGATATACAAGAAAAGCTAGTACTAACTCACCATCTACTTTTAACTAATTTAATGAATAATTTAAAATCAAAAATATTCTATTGTGGATCCCATGAAAAATAATTCTTAAACTACACTCAATCCACTAGAACTCCATATTCATTGAAGACATGTCCCTCATAAAAGACCTTTGAAATCCATAACTAAAAAATCATGTTTCTTCAAAAAACTATGTTTTTGTTTTGTATATTCATGATTATCCTCACGTTTTTCTTGTGCTCCACCATAAGAACATAGTAGAATAAATGTAATTTACATATAATACGAAATACAATCTATGAATTTTTGAATGACCCCATTAATGTGTTTCTGGATGAATTCAATATATTTCATCACATTTATAGGCATCACCATGTACTCATAATCACTATATAAAATATGGAATTACATCATTAATATATTCCCATCCCATTATCAGAGCCTGCGATTTCATGATCTGAGGTCAATTTTCGAGAACCACATCACCCCTCATGAGTTATTGAAGATTTTATTTAACATTAATAGTGAATGATAATTAAACATGGTAACATAATTAAGTTTATGTTAATCCAATAACTTATTTATGAACCTATATTCTTTCTTAGATAACCACAGTATGGATTTTCAATGTGACATATTGTGTCTATCAATTATCATACACTAAAAATAGAAAAACTAAAACATTAAATCCTAGTGAAATATTTGGTCCATCTCATATACTATTATTATCATCTGGTATATCCCTCTAGTCATGTCAACTGATAATTATATATCTTTAGGGAATGTAATTCATGATAAATCCACAAAAAAATTCAATAATACACTACTACAACTACATAGAACTAAAATTTCATAGAAGCATCTAAAAAACACTCTAATACCAGTGTACTGATGACTAATAATATGTATCCTTCTATATTTTATTGCATAATAATATTCCTGAAATTCATTCTCACACATGAATGAAAACCACATCTCATCATCATGAACACGTAAACCCTCAACCTAAAATATTCCATTTGGGAATGAACTACGGATAATTAGTCCATAACCTAGATGAATTTGAAATAAATAATTAAAAATAAAAAGAGATCTCATAATAACATATCAACTATAGGCAACATATAAAACTATTAGAATAATATTATGATCACAATTTCATCTTTAGTTGGTATCTCCATGAATAATGGTATATGAAATTGTTGAATTTGAATATCAATGTCTTTAACAAGATAAGTGATGTGCATTGAGTTGTTTGAAAATATGTCTATCATTTCATCATATCAATTATGGAATAAGATTAAAACCTTAATTATCTTTAGAAACTCCTGGTAATAGGATTCATCTTCTTGTAGTTACTTTCCTCCATGTCCACCTACTCACTAGGCATGGCATGACCACATGTGGGAAATGGTGGAAAAAATTTCAAGACAACTATCACGTCTTTATTCCCCATATTCCTTTACCACTTCTTTCACCCTATGGAAACCCTAAGACTTCATTATATATTCTTGGGGGGGCACCGACCATCTCTTGGTCATCTATATACGATGGATTGGACAATACTAAGTGAATTTCTCAGATCGTGGCAAGTGAATTAGTACCTCTCTCTTGAATAACAATGACTATCTTGAGATAAATGAACATATTATATATACATGGATATTTACATTGAGACTCTCATATTAATGTTTCAATGTCTTTTCAATAGGTTACATGCTAAAAAAATATCAGCTACTACATGCTATACCAACTGTAACAATATTCCTTAACTCTTCATGGATGATATTCATAACATAAGCATATTGTAGGACACTAACATAGGTAGGAATTCATAGTTGATTTTATAGTCCTAATATTACTATAATAGAACTTCATAGAGGAATTTTCATGAAATAATCATTCATGATATATATATATATAAATATTATCTCAAGAGTTCAGTGAACTTCCTCAGATACTATTTTATAGTCAGGACACCATGTTGATGATGTCGATTCCCCAAAATTTGAATTGATCATAATGTGGTTGGATTGAAATTATATTAAAATAGAATATAAAAATATAATAATGGTAATGTAATCTCGTTATTGATCTAAATAATGAACTCCAACATTTCATAATATAATCCTATAGAATATCAATCACAAAATCTATTATGAAATATAGACGTTTCCTCAAATGTTATAAATGTCAGGTTACTCTCTCTAGAAAATACGCATTTTCATTGGGGTTTGGATAACATTGAAACCTTTGATAACTCTTCCTATAAAACCAAGTGAGTATTCTAATCCTATGATGATCCTCCTATATTACTATTTGAATTACCTTATGCTCAATGGGTGGTGTAAGTATAGAAAACCTCAAGGAGGAACGACCACTTATACCTCACCCTATACTAAAGCCTCATCACTCCATGTTTCAAACTCAAAATCCGACTACGGGCTCATGGATATAAATAAATCAAAATGTAATCCCATAAAAAAATTAGGAAATTCCACAGTCAATGTGTATATCTAGGTAGAAGACTTACGAAGTACATGGAAACCATAGTAAACTTTTGTTTTATGTACACACCAATGTTTTCACTACAACATGCACATACTTTTTCTGAATCAAAAAGATGGATTTTTGATTCCTCATGAATTAATTAATCATCTTCCATAACATTGATGGTGTCCTTAAAATTACTATCAATCTCAAAATATATGTACACTGTTTCCCAAAATCAGTAACTAACCCACACATATTGAAATTCTCCGAACACTATTACATATATGAATACATCTTTAATTACACTATATCATAAAATAACAAATTTGGGCCCACATGGATTGATCTATGTCATTTGTGATATCCCAAACCAAGCACTAATAGGTTAGGGTTTAGAGGACAGTACTAAAGTGGTATATCCCAAAAATGGGAGAGTTTATCCTAATATGCATTTATTGACTCTTAGAACTTAATATAAACATAAAATAATATAATATAAACAGAAATTATCACAAAATACATTATAATCATCAATCCCAAATTAGAGTGTGAAAAAATTTTACGGATGAAAAAAATGGGCTAAATACAAGCACTCACAAAAGTGAAAAATTATCCAACGGTCATATAAGGCGGGGACTTCAATCAAATGAATCACCATATCCAAACATGTTCAATCATGTTAATAATGCTCTTCCTAATCTAGATCCTCCTAGGATATAATCATAGGGCCAATCATATCTACGAAACATGATGTGTTCTATAATTTACCATGTATGAGTGAGTAAAAAATGCAAAATACAAATTAATCATAAATAACCACGGGTATTGACATCATCAACTCTAATGAATTTTAATCATGATATGATAGAAATAAATATGGATAACCATGAATCACAAATATAATCATAAATAATATATGTATCAAAGAGATCAAAACTATGCATCCAAAAAAATGATTCTTTATGATGCTTTAATTTATCACTCATCTTGGGGACCTCACTCCATGAGGAATTTTTCCCATACTACCCCTAATTATAGATTTCATTATTTTTGGGTCTTGTAGAACTGATCACTAAATCTCATATTATGATGACATATAGGGAGGGATCACACCCATGTCCACAGTGGGACACTATAAACTATACTATATCAATATACTACATTGGGTATAAATTCATTGGATGTGGTGGTCATGCTAATACCATGAACCCTGTCAATAGATGAAGATATGATATAGGATACCACCATAGGCCTTACATAAGGATAACATGAACTATATCTATCAAAAAAAGTCCATATAAGTGATGATGATTCTATTATTAAGATTTAATTTCACATAATACCATCATAGTGAAATAAAAATGGATCACACTAATCTGATCCTTTCCTATGGAAATGATATGAGGGGCCATATCTTTCAATCAAAAATATTCACTATGGGTAATAGAGGGTGTATGACATGTTTCATATACAATGGGTTTACCAATGTATCGTTGGTTGAAACAACAAGTTCCCCTTCATATAAAATGAGTGTCCCATTATTGTTACCAGACATTGAGAAGTGCATGCACATATACTTTGTAATGTCTATGTATTGGGTCCTTCCCCTATACTCTAGTTATACATGTGTGGGTAGATGTGTATAACCAGGTGTATAGTAATGGTTAATTCAGTTTCATCCACACCAGGTCACATTTCGTATGACCCATTTCATATGGTATATGATTCATTTATTATGTCATAAACCTTTTTACCATAGAGGAGATTCATGAAATGAAATCATTATAATACACATCATTTAGATTTTATTTTCCTTGAAATAATAGGTTGTTATATGTGTACCACATGTTCTATTGGGGTTACTATTTGTGCTTCTAATATCACCTAAAACATGGTAATCATGGTATGACTAACATATCCTTCATAGATAGGTATATTTTTTATATCAGAACTGATCAGGAATTAATTTTCATTGCACAACATTACATATTACACAACAATATAAAAATTACTAGACCCTTGATTCACTCACATTAAAAATATTGTAGTCCATCATTATATTCTCATATAGATCAATCTATCAAACCTAATCAAAAAATTCATAGTATCATTCCATTTGAATAAAAATGTTCATTTAATTAAAAAATATGTTTTATTTTCTGATCCACCATATAATATATTTCCCTGTGATGATTGTGAAATGAAATGAGGAACAAATATACTCATAAAAATGGTAATTATCCTAGACCATTTTTTGGGTTTTCCTTATGCCATTTAAGTTATAATGTCGAATGAATCGGAACATATATATAAATTTGATTTCTAATTACCTATTAAGATAAAAATAAACTGAAAATATGAATGTAAAATTAATCAATCAATTAGAGGACATGATAATTGTTCTTCATGAGATAATAAAATTTTGAAATAATCTAATAAAAATCAATAACTATACATTGAGTAAGATTAAATCATTAATGAAGAAAAAAACATATTTTTAGTAATTACTATGATCCTTTAAGTCACTTAGAAAAAATGTTCCATAGGTAATTGATCATTACCCTAGATCCATTTTTTACTTACATGATCTCCTCCAACTAAAAAAATCTCAATCCTATAGTTAATGGAAAACCTGATGATTTTGATATTATCATATATTTATATGTGATAATTTGGTTAGTTTTACAATTATACAATTTAATAGAAATAATTTAAGTAAAATTATATATCCCATGGTGGAGATATTGAAAAAAAAAAGCCAATAATGATTATATCATGCCTAGGGTAAAAACTACATTTTTAATCAATGAATATCTAGGACTACTATTCCGAGTCTCAAATTTGGATTTTGTTTATTTCTTTATAAAAAGATTAACATATGATATAAAATATTTATTTTTTCTTAATTAAAATATGTGACTATCTTGGTCTTAGAATTTCACATCTTCTCAGTACCCATAACTGAAAATATAACACAATTTTTTCCAATGTTTATTGAGGAAAAACGTTTCTACACACTACCAAATATTTTCCAAAATTCTTATCTCTACTCTATCAAGATATAAATAAATGAACCCTGGTAATGAAAATAACTAAACCACACTTTGACTGATATTTTTCAACAAATATTACACATTATCAAAACCATATGAAATCCAAATATATCATAACATGGATCTATGATTTTTTTTATACCCCCATAGGATGGTGACTATCACATATTAATGAATAATTATCAATGGGAATGATGTTTTCACATGAAACCACAAATAAGGTGATATAAAAAATAGAATATGGTGGTTTTGAAATAATCTCACAAATAGACAAATAAAAATAGGTAAAATGGTTTCAAAAACCATGTGGTAATATGACACCTCCGTAATATGAAACCCAGTTGTTGAACAATATCCCCACCTCACATTATTCCCTTTCCTATAATTTCAACAGATAAAATAGGATCAATTCATAGGAAATTATTTTTGATAGTTGGTAGAAAGTGAGTTTAATAGGATTTCAACAATAGATTCATAATATTACCATTATATATAACTAATTAGAACATATATAAATAAAAAAAATAATTTCATATATTTTAAGATAATTAATATACTAAAACTATTTTATAATTTTTTTGTAATTTTTTTGAATAAATTTCAAATTAATTAAAGTAGATATTTAAATAATCAATTTAATTGATACATAATGTATAAAACAAGACCATTTGTACAAAAAAATCTTTTTCATTGATGATCTTAATTTTTTTTGATTGGTCTACTAAAACACATTTAGTTATCCTTCACATGTATGACTAGATCTAGGGGTAATATTACACTCTCATTAGAAGCTACATACAATAAAATATGAAACCTATATAAAAGTATTTCCATAGTAGATTAGGTATATACAGAATATACCATCCCTAATTATTCAACCCTTCTTTATCATCTATCACATATGGGATTTAAAAAAATAATATAATTTAAGTTAATTTGATCTATAAAACCAAAACAATCATACATTAAATAAATAAAAAAAACCCCAAGGGATTTACCATTTAAAAAATAATATTTAATACTAATATATTAAAAAAAAAACCATTTTCATTCCCTTAAAAATCATTCTATGTGAATCTAGATGATAAATAATTATTAATAAAAGAAATAAAAATCCTAAAACCACCAACCCTGAAACATGTGTAATGTCAACTTCCATTGAAAAATAAAATTCCATGATATGAATAGGCATTTATGAATCAATAAATTGTAATAAAATATGAATTACCAATCCTCTTTATAGAAATTGGGCTGATCAATATTGATGAATTACAATGAGGACACCATCCACCTAAATTCTCAATGAATATATGATGTGTAATGATTATCTGATCAGTACGCCTAAATTAAGAAATGAATTATAATATAAACATGGATGCAATAATACAATCATATAAAAATATGGCCCAATAGAAAAAAATCATGAATTTGATGAATAATTTGGTCAAATACTAAATTTAAAATCAACAGTCCATGAATAGAAACATAGGATTGATCAGAACCTTGATCCACTTAGAAAAGGAGTTGGAATAGATAAGGATTATTCAATAGAGACTCTAAATCAAATGTTTATAGTTTTGGTTGATTAGGGCTTACTTATAATTAAAATAGTTATTTTGTATTCATGAAATACAGTACATGTTTATATTTTTACAATACATAATGACACCACAAGCTAGTCGATGGATACCACAGACAAGCTAGTGGTTCAATGAATAATGAATGTTCTAATATATACATAACTAGTAATATAGAGTTATTAATTTAGAAAATTTATACTTATACCCTTCCTCTAGATTTCTAGTGGCCAACACTGATAAGTTGTTCTACTTCTAATATTGTCTGCAGATATATTTTCCTTTCTTCATCTAAACTGACAACATGAGGAAACTCTCAAACACATAATAAAAAGAAATAGAACCCTATAACCATTGTTTTTTCCATCAATACCAACTAAATTATATGGAAACATATGGTAAAGACTATAATTGTAATGAAAGATAAGAACATGAAATGTGTATACCAAGAAACAATATTTTGATGTTGAGTGAGAGTCATAATATTCCGAAGAGTTATTTCATTACAAATAACATATTTTTTTATTTAAAATTATCTATTTTTGGGAAATATCATCATATAAAAAAAATTGTATAGATTTATTAGTTCATGAATAGTGGTCCTGATCGGTAAGATGTGCATCATCACAGATTACTCATTCAGAAATGCTATAATTCAATATTATAATGGTAAAAAAATGAATTAGGTAGGTTGGGAATAATGGTTGGAGGATCTCAATATTATATTAGATAATATAAACATTTTTATTTTAAGGTTTTACTTAATTATATCATTAAAAGTTGTCATATATAGATGTAATTAAAATTTGGGTACCTATTGATGGTAATGATTCTATAAATATGACTTCTATCACCATTATGTGGGTGATAACATCATTGATATAAGTTATCTTGGTGATTATAGTGGCCTTATATATTTTTCATCGTCTCAGATTCATATCAAATGATTTTTGCGGTTTCACTGTAGAATAATAATTTTATCGGTGGTGTTGTTTACTATGAAAATTTTGTGTCACAACATGATAGTTAGTCGAAAATGATTTTAAAAGGATAAAAAAATACATATTTATATCTACTTGTTTGGATGTAATTCTTGGATAAAGGATAATTATGAAAACTATAGTCTTTTTCATATTTAAGAATTCATTTCAATACACGATTCTTGGTTAACAATAAGATGCTAATTATTACAAACAAGTTTTTTGATATACATATCTATTTCCTTCTAAAATTTTAGGTGATGACATATTATCACACTATGAGTAGTAATTATCACGAAATATCCATCAAATAGGGAAATTATCATTATGGAGTGGATATGATGTACCATGACTACATTGGGCTTTATATTTTATTTACTATGGGGGAGAGGTTCTCCATGACAGATATATTTTCTATAGGGATGTTCTCAATGGGGACTTATCATATTGTGATACACTGAGACTTTTCGTAATCATACCCTTGATAAGGATTCTACAAATCATATTACATAATAATATAACTATATTACCTTTAATTAATTATTTTAATATATTTAAAATAATCATTTTCTTATCGGACACCATTTATTAAACCAAATTGTGTTGTGACTTTTTGAACTATATTTGGATTTATCAAACATTTTTCTTCCTCAAAAGGAAAATTACTGTAATATATATTATTTATATAATTATATACATTTTTTTATATAGGTCATTCCCCATTCCCATATTATTACACATTTTATTTAAATTTATTCTTTGGGTTGATTTCTGACTGGGTTTCATTTATACATCCATTAAAGGATGGTTTCATTTTGTTTTATTGATGGGAAGATCTAATAAATTTATTTATGTTGTACTAATATGATTAGTAGTTTAAATTTATAAAATTTTATGAATAATAATATTTTCCAAGGGATTTTTCAATGTCTTTTTACTAAATTTGTATGATATTTTTGAGTAAAATGTGTTCAGATGGTACGGATATCCATCTTGTTTCTGATGGGAGTGTTTTAGGTGTGGGAAACATTATGTTTTATTAGGTGTTATAGGGTTCATTCAACACAGTGAATTTATTACAATATTACTCATTTAATTAAAAACAATAATTTATTTTAAAATCTTATAATTTTGATGTTTTTATATGATGGATATAGATTGGATTGCAAGAGTTGGAATGGTGGTGGATGAGTTTGGGGTATTTTGATATATTGGTGGATAGTATTTGATTAAATGGGGGGGTTCATATTTATAATATAATATATCAATTAAAATAACTATAATGTTAATTCATTTGGGTTATGTTTGTGTGATTGCTTATTTAAGGATTTTTATTCGATTTAGTTTGCGAAAAAATGAAAATGTTGCATAAATATACCACTAACATAATATTTAGTTCTATGTGAATGATAGATCCTTGAACCATATATTATGTTTGAACCACAAATTGATATCTATAGATCACATTAGATTCCTATGTGATATATTTATCTAGACTCCTATAAATTACATAAAATAAATTAACACATTGAAAATGAGTTATTGTTTTTATGCACTTCATAAATATGCAGTTGGAGATGGACTGATTTTTTTGAGAATTAAAATTCAAATTTACTATGTATCTATGTATTTAGACCATCTAATGGGTTATGAGAGGAAATTGATATGTCTTACTGAATATATGAATGGAATATATCACATTATAGGTTCCAATGATTCATAGGAAATATTGTGCATATTAATCATGTATTTCACTGGTATGATAGTAGTTTGTCTCATATGTAACAGGGATCACCCACTTGATTGTTGATGGGATGTTTTTTTGTTCAATCATTGGTTTGTATCATTAGAGATTAATTAGGTTTCATGTGTGTGTGTTTCCTCTATGATGTTATTTGATATATCTCTTACATGGTATGTCTAAGAAGACATAGGTGAGGTTCATTATGATTATTTCTCAATGTGAAATTGGATATTCATTAATCTATAATGAGATATGTGTTTTTAGTGTTTATATACAGAAAGATTATTTTGTGATGTTATATTATTTTTAGGATCTATACTAATATCTTAAGGAAAGTACATGATAATGTCTATTGGTAGTGGGAACACCCTATGGGTGTGGGAATGACATGGTATCAATTAATATATATAGGTTTTTACATGATTTATCACAGTATATTATCTTGTATTTTATGATAAATAATTATGGTATGTGGATTGAAGAGGATATTCATGGATATGAGTGATGGGATTTTAGTTATTTCCAAAAATATATAGGGATGATTCATGATATGTATTCAAAAGCGTTGGAAATTAACTTGTTGATAACTATAATATTGATTCTATGACGAGGTTTTTTCCACTATAAAATATTTTTAGTGTATTATATTTTTTAAATATATAAAAAATTTATAGAATTTTTATAATTTCCTTATATGATATATGAAACAAGGGTGTGGATCCATTCCCCTGAACGTGATAGATTTGTGTATGTGATATAGCCAACCTATTAGATAATTTATGGGTTTTCTAGGTTGGTAATGTAACCCCACTAGTTAATGGAATTTCATAAAATGTTGAGGTTTTAATTCCACTTTATTTAATAGTTCTATTTTAGGGATATGACCACTAGGATGGATAATATATATTATTTCCATGAATGTGATATGATAACCTAGATAAATAAAAAGTCATTTATTTCAAGAGGTTATGTAACCATCCTAGTGGTGGGTGTATTATTCAATTTAGGTGCTCCACTAGACCTTGATGGGATAATTATTTGAAGGAGATGTGACAATTCAATGGATAATATTTTATGGGTTTTGTTATGGCATAAGTTATCCATGTTGAATAATTTGTTATTGGTTTCTATAAATGTGGTTCCATTCCACCTTCATGGTAGTAGGGGATATGTAGCATTCCCCATATCATAAATACACAGACAAACACCACAAACATATAAATTATGTCAACTAATTCTAAATTAGGACAAAAACAACACATGTGGGATCGTGACATACATATAGACATTAATATTTAGAAGATAAATGTTTTATAAACACCATATATTATATTAGAATATTATTATAGATAATTTTATTTCTTCGATTCTAATTTGATTAATATTACAAGAATAACACATCTGTATACACTATATATTATATTTATATAAAGTTTCTGTGTGTGTTATCACACTATACATTTAATGCAACCAAATCATGTGGTCCTACGAACATGTTACTCCAATGGGACTTATGATCCCTGGAACATGTTGGGAGAATGAAAAATAATTCATAATAACAATTGATAATATGAAATTAATCCAATTATTAGGATATTTTATATTTTTAGGGCCTCTATATATTTTATTTTTTTAACTTTTCTTTGAGTGATTGTCTTACTGGGATTTCCATTGATGTATGAATGTTTTACATGTTCTCCCAATTGATGTAACATATAATTTATTATTCTAATCAGTATACTATCATTATAAATTTGTTGGTTTTTTAGTTACACCAACTCATTCTTTACAGATTGATATGAAGGTACATTCTCTCTATACATACACCTGAGACCCTTGATATTAGTTAGAATCCACTATATACTATGATGTGTTCCTAATGTCGAACACATCTTCTGCCATTACACTAGAGGGTTGACATAAACAATGGAATTATGCATTTTATTCCTTTATAAATTTTTATAATTTTTTTATTTATATACATAACTTTGTATAATTATCTGATGTAATTTTTTTAAGGATAATAATCAACTTTGAAATATATTACTATAATACATTTTATTGGAGAACTAAAACATAAGTAAATTATATGGTTTCTCTGATGTTCTCAATTTTGAATTGAAATTTATTTCTATTCTAAATATATATTGATATTGAGAGGCTAGATGAGGTAGGAAAAAATATATCAAGGATGGTATAATAAATAATATTCATATTTAACAATATCATATGAAAAATAATAACGTTACATTAATAGTATAGTAGAATATTTCGTATAATGGAGCTGATGTTGGGTGATGTAGTGTATATTAAATCAGAATACACCATTGAGTATATATTTGTGACACTAGATAATTAAATTATTATTGTTATTAATTATTTCTATTTAATGTAATTTAAAAATAATTAGGATTTTTTTAAATGTTTTAATGATGTTTATAATGGTTAGGGGAGATTTTGAGTTATAGATTGTTGCATAACTAATAATATAAGTGTCAGAAAAGATCTATTCCAATTGAATGTGTGACATGTAAAAAATATGTTAATTTACTCAAGATCAATAATGGTTTCCCAAACAATAAAAATATGAAATTGAGAATACTAACAATAAAACCATGAATTATAATATCTTAATGAAATCTAATATTATGAAATGATAATGATCTAAATTAAAATTACCACGCTCTAATGAAACATATCATTTTTTCATTATATGGTATATGAATTAATGAATAATTAATAAATTTACAAAATATAATAGTAAATTATTAAATTATAATTTTAACATAGTTATTTGTAATTTAACACAGATTGGATATAAGAATCCAAAAAAGTTAAACATTTAATCATATCAAATATCATAGTGATTTGTATAAAAGACTACTTTAAACATATATATTTTTATATCATACATATTATATTCAAAATGTAACACCCGAGATTTTTATGAGTAATATTTTGTTTTTTTATATATCATCAAAGGAATCTTTCACTACATACTAGCTTGGCTTACTTTACACGCAATCGCGACCTTCCTCGATAGCTTGCGTCGTACGCAATACCGAGTTTCACTAAACAATGATATGCTATTAAAATATTATTAAAACTAGCCGTTATCAATAGTAATAACCAATTTTTGAAATTTTATAAATTTTATTTTTTAAAATGGACTTCATTTTTGGATTCGGAATACCGAAATTAGCCTAGGGTGAAATTTTGGTATTTTTCTGAAAACTTTCATTTTTTGATGAATAGTGAAACCACTAAGTGGTAGGTTAAAAACTGAATTTTTGCATAAAACATAATTTTACCGCTTCTGTGAATGGAATTTAGAAAATCCGACAGACACGGTTGATATCAGTAAGTAAAATGTGGTTCAATGAGATAAAAATAATTTTTTGGTGAATAGTAACTTTTTACTTTTTTTTACCGCGGTTAATAGTAAATAGGGTAACTAAGGGTAAAAATGATATTACTATTACCCTAACACATGTCCTAATTCTATTGGATAAGTTTAATTCGACCCAAAACAAACTTTGGAATAAAATATGACCATTTAGGCCCACTTGGGTTAGATTAGGACATTTATTATTAATTTATTTAAAGAAGGGTTAAAATAGTTAAAATCAAAGTTTAATAAGAAAATAATTTTTAATATGGGGCTATACATAAGATAAATTCGACTATAAATATTAATTATAAAGCTAAAAAGATTTCCTACATAATGATATTTTATTTATAATTTTTAGACATTAAATAATTTAATTTATTTATGACACAATTATGATGCAGTAATTATCTTATTTATGAAATATTGACATAATTGATGTTATAAACACCAAAATAAATGTAATTTGAGACTTTTTATGAATTACAATAATTTTATAGGTTACTATGATATATTAGTGTTGATTTAATCAACTTTATTTGAACATATAATTCTGTTATGACTTTCAAAAAAATCATATATCAAATAGTGTTAAAATTGACACAAAATAGTTTTTAAATCAAATATTATATTATTAATTTTTATTTTATTCCTAAAAATCTAAGGTTCTGCCAAATTACTTAGATAAGGATATATATATTAATAATAAACAATTTGGGGTTCGTTTGGCATGTTATAGTAAGTGTATTAACCATATAGTGAAAGAAAACAAAAAGACACGGTAAAAGTTAAATTATTTAACATAGAGTTAAATCTAATTGATAAGGTTAAAATAATACCCTAAACTTGTCTAAATACTATTGGATGATAGGATTTCGACCCTTCCCCACTTTATCTTCGAAATAAGACCCTTTGGAACCATTATAAACCGATTTTGACTTTAATATAAAATAATATTTTGAGATATTACTAAGGTGCCCCTCTCCTCCCTTATAAAAGGGCACCTCCTCCCCCTCCTCCTCACACCAATTTGAGCACTCAAGCTCGGCCAACCCCTGCCATTTTCTCCTCTCCACTTCCCTGGAATAATCCTAGAGGTTCTGGTCTTCTTCAAAGACCAATCATAGTTCCCTAAGTGGAGGATTCAAAGAGGCGTTCCAAAGAAGAGGTAATATCCATTACCGATCTTTTCAATTTCTTTCTTCTTCAACTTCTTCTCCTTTAGTTGTTTCATGATAAAGTAATAAAATTAGTATTACTTACATACTGATATGTTATTATAGATATGAAACAACCCTAATTCACCTTCTATCCATCCTACGGAAAAATGAAATCACCGCGCGTGCGTACGTACGGAATACCGTCTCCACGCCGTGGTGTAATCTATTTTCCACCATCACTTTAAAAGGATGGGTATACTGGTGTAATGAGTAACTATTTATGATTATTATAAAGTAATATTGATACTGAAATAATATATATATATTCTCCAATACAATTCCACGATCATAGGAACGATATCATCACTCGTGCGTACGTATGGAATACCGTCTCCACGATGTGATGCGACTCGTTCTACATGATCATAATTACATAGTAATTATATAAATGAATTGAATGAATAAATATGATATATGTTACACTAATACCATTCGGGATATAAGGTATCTATAACCTTAAAAGAAGAATAAGAATGTATTCGGCAAAACACGCATAAGAACAAAAGGCAATAAAGACCCGAGTAACAAGTAACAATGAAATATTACTATCAAGAAGCTAAGAATATGACCATATATGATATCATATCAATATTTATGATTCTGGAATAAGTCAATAACATTATTTAAACCATTATACAGGAGCTTTGGACACGTACAAAGCAAATTGGACCTAAGGTAAGGGAAATATCAAAATCTCATTTTGTCCGAGATTGTTTATTCGTAAGTAATTATTGGGGTGTATTTTATCATCCACATCCATGTTCCCTAAATATGTAATATTGTTTTCACTTACAATAGTTTAAATCCAATTTTACCCTTCGGTGAGTTTTTAGTAATATGTATGAAAGGAATCTTTTGTCGTACGAGGTACTTTTTGACTTTTCCGACAAAAGTACGAACAATGATTTTTTAACTTATACGGCATGAATGAATTTTTAAAACATTATTTCCAAGAAGATTCCTTTACAAGTTTTCAGGTTTATTTTTAATCAAATTCCTTTATTTTAAAGTCGTATGACATGTTATGAAAGGAAAAATGTTTTGGAAGTAGAAAGGATATTTTCCTCAAGAATGGAGTTCAAGTATTTTATCAAAATTATTTTCCATCTAAGATAATAAAGGGGTTCTGTTTTTATCCCTATTATTACATGGATTTGATTATGTTGTGATGGAAACATTATTATGAATTCCTTTATCTTATATGAATTGTTTTATGATGTCATGTTGTTTAAGAATCCCATTTTTATTACATGGGTTACACTATGATGTATGGTTTATGATTATGTGGCACACATAAGAAAGGATTCATTATAAGATGGGTGGGACCTATATCTCCCTCCAATGCATTGGGTAAAAATTTATATTTCATGAGATATACATGGCTGGAACGGTAGGTTATACCGGTTCAGTGAAACAAGACTGGAACGAGGGTGACTCGGTTCAGAAAGGGACTTTGTCCACTAAGATAGTCTTGGCAATGAGTCATGACTAAATAGAAATGATTTTCCATGATTATGTGTGCATGCCACAAAGTTTCAAGTTTCATGTTATGATTATGGGGATCCCATTTTCACATCTATGATTTATTCCATGTTAAGATTTTATGATCTCTTTTGCAGGTTATGATTTTCATAAAGATATGATATGATTTTTATTTCCTTTATTTGCCCTTGCTGAGCATTTGAGCTCACCCTTTTATGTTTTCTTTTCCCCAGGTCAGGAAGATGGATATTAAGTAGAATATGCTAAAAGGGACCCTAGATATGATGAAATAAATGGGATACACTGTAGAAGATTTATGAACCAGTTGTTTATGTTTCCCAGTTTCTAAAGACACTATACCTATACGGTCCATTGTGGTTTTTTCATATGTTGTAATAAGTGTGCTTCAATTTTGAAGTATTAAAAATGTATGTAAAGTATGGGTCGTTATAGTTGGTATCAGAGGAAAGGTATAGTCAACCTTTGGAAACTAAGATGTGAAAGCCTTAGTAAGAACCCTAAGGATAAGTCTAAGCATAGAACACAATCTTAGTGTTTTATAAATTGCCATGAATAACCTAGGATAAGACCTTAAGCATGAAAATCTTATTCTTGAATTATGTGATTTTCCTATTATAATTAGTGTTTCTCACACTATTCTTCTTGGTTTTAGTCAATGGATGGAACCCGAAGGAACCGTGTTAATGCGGAATGCGATGGGCAATGCAATGATTGTCCCCCTGAAAAACCAAACGATATGGGAGCTAGAATGCAAAATCTTGTAGCCATGCTCACACAACTTTCTCAAGCTATGAATCATGCAGGACTTCCAAACGAGCAAAGGAAGCAGCAACATTCTGTTGAATCCTTCATGAGGCAGCGTCCACCTTCTTTCAGCGGGTCTACTGATCCATTAGTTGCTGAACAATGGATTAGTACTACTGAAAAGATATTTTCAATTCTTCAATGTTCTGAACATGATAAAGTCATCCTAGCAGTGTATCGTTTGGAAGGAGATGCTGATCAATGGTGGAATCTTATTAAGAATACGAGGCAAAGGGATGAAATTGACTCCATGGAATGGGACGAGTTCAAGAACTTATTTTTCAATAAGTACATCCCTCGTATTCTCCGAACAATGATGGAGAAAGAGTTTCTTGAACTGAAGCAAAGGGATGATGAATCTATTGGTACCTATGAAGCAAATTTTACAAGACTTGCAAGGTACGCTTCTGGTATTATTATCCAACCTGAGAGTAAGATCAATCGATTCTTTGGTGGCTTAAAACCAAGTCTTCGAAGGGCGTTATCCATAAGGGAATTCAATAGCTACGAGGAAATCGTTCGATGTGCTCTCAAAGTTGATATGGAGATTGGAGTAACCCATCAGTCACATGGGTTTGATAAGAAGAGGAAGATGGGATTCAAAGAAAAATCTAAAGAGCACATGGAAAAGAAGATGAGATTTTCCTTATGCTCAAAGTGTGGAAAGAAACATGGAGGGAGTTGTCTTAAAGGGACATGTAAATGTTTTAAATGTGGAAAGGAAGGTCATCGGGCATTTGAATGCCGCGATAATGGGAAGAAGATGCCTAATGATGCAAACAAAGGAAGGGATACACAGAATGAACCTACTACACTTCAATGTTTCAAGTACAAGGAGATGGGGCATTATGTCAATCAATGCACAAATCCAAGGGTTGATGATGATGGTCGACGTCAACAAAATCTTAAGGCTAAAGACAAAGGAAAGTCATATGCAATTTCTATCAGCGATGTGGAGTACGATAACGAAGTGGTGAAAGCTACACTTACCATCCACTCTAAAGTAGCAAATGTTTTATTTGATTCTGGATCCACCCACTCTTTTATTTCTGAAAAATTTTCTAAGGGTATCACCGTACTACCTCAACAATTAGATGTTGAGTTAGCTGTGACAACACCTATTGGCACAACAGTCGCATCAAAAGTTTATAATTCTTCTCCGATCGAAGTTTGTGGGAAAGTGCTTCCTGCAAATCTTGTGATCCTTCCTTTAGTGGAATTTGATGTGAT
The DNA here is from genome assembly GCA_963277665.1 of Viscum album. Taxonomy (NCBI): domain Eukaryota; kingdom Viridiplantae; phylum Streptophyta; class Magnoliopsida; order Santalales; family Viscaceae; genus Viscum; species Viscum album. Next base: position 293,845,731 of record OY728137.1, on the reverse strand, counting down.
TCTTGGCATGGATTGGCTTTCTCTACATGGAGCTCATATCAATTGCCAATGAAGGGAAGTCACATTTCATATTCCAGATCAATCTACGATCGTCTATCAATGCAAGGATGAACATAACCTTACAGTGGAAATTTCTTCCATCTTATGGGTATTGATTCCACTAAATGAAGGTTATTTATCTCAAATGGTTGGTGAGAAACTCATGATTAAGAATATGCCCATTGTACAGGAGTTTGATGATGTCTTTCCGGAGGAATTACCGGGTCTTCCACCAAATCGTGAAGTTGAGTTTTCTATAGAACTTTTACCGGGTGCTTTGCCTATTTCAAAGACACCTTATTGAATGGCCCCAATTGAGTTGCAGGAATTGAAGAAGCAACTCCAAGAGAATCTTGATAAGGGATTCATACGCCCTAGTGCGTCACCTTGGGGAGCACCTGTTCTATTTGTTAAGAAGAAATATGGATCAATGAGACTCTGCATTTATTATCGAGAACTTAACAAGATCACTATCAAGAACAAATATCCTCTCCCATGCATTGATGACTTATTTGACCAACTACGCGGAGCTCAATACTTTTCCAAGATTGATCTTCGTTCAGGGTATCATCAATTCAGGGTCAAAAGGGAGGATATACCAAAGACGGCTTTCCGTACAAGGTATGGACACTATGAATTTATAGTGATGCCATTTGGTCTTACTAATGCCCCTGCTATCTTCATGGATCTAATGAATAGAGTCTTTAGAGACTATCTTGATCAATTTGTGGTAGTCTTTATAGACGATATTCTTGTCTGTTCAAAGAACAAGGAAGATCATGAAGATCACTTGAGAATTATATTGAAGACCTTAAGAAAGGAGAAGCTTATGCCAAATTTACCAAGTGTGAATTTTGGCTTCAAAAAGTTGCATTTTTGGGTCACATAATCTCAAAATAGGGGATATCTGTGGATCCAGCAAAAATAGAGGTTATTGAAAGATGGTCAAGACCAACAACAGTAACTGAGATCCGAAGTTTTCTTGGTTTGGCTGGATATTATCGACGTTTTGTAAAGGATTTTTCACGATTATCTAATCCACTCACCAAGTTGACTCGGAAAGGAGTTAAGTTTGTTTGGATAGAGGAATGTGAAGAGAATTTCAAGGAGTTGAAAATAAGGTTATCCAGTGCACCTGTGCTCACACTGCCTTGTAGTGGAGAAAGGTTTGTGATCTACAGTGATGCATCCAAGAAGGGATTGGGGTGTGTTCTTATGAAAAATGATATGGTCATACCTTATGCCTCACGACAGTTGAAAATCCATGAGCAAAATTACCCAACTCATGATTTGGAGTTGGCTGCGGTAATCTTTGCATTAAAGATTTGGAGGCATTACCTTTATGGTGAAAGGTGTGATATTTATACTGATCATAAAAGTTTAAAGTATATTTTCACACAAAAGGAGTTGAATATGCGTCAAAGAAGATGGTTGGAGTTGATTAAGGATTATGACTGCTCAATCCATTACCACCCTGGGAAAGCAAACAAGGTGGAAGATGCATTAAGTCGACAAGACCATGCTAGTTTATCCATGATGAGGATCACAAAAGATCCAATATTTATGGATTTACAAAGGATGGATCTTGGAATTATAATGGAAGGGGAAAAATCTTATCATTCTCAAATGAATGTTCAACCATCTATACATGTGAAGATTAAAGAGGCACAGAAAGAAGATGTCGAGTTACAAAAGAAGGTGAGAAATGTTCCTGAATTCAACCTTGATTGTGATGGGATAATAATGTTCAGGAATCGGGTTTGTGTTCCTTCCATCCCCCGAATTAAAGAAGGAGCTGCTGGATGAGGCTCATAGTTCTTCATTCTCTATTCATCCTGGAAGCACGAAGATGTATAGGGACATGAAAGAGTACTTCTGGTGGGATGGCATGAAAAGAGATGTTGCTGAATATGTCTCTCGATGCTTGGTTTTTCAACAAGTTAAAGCTGAGAGACAGAAGTCTAAGGGGATGTTACAACCATTAACCATACCCGAATGGAAATGGGAAAAATCACTATGGACTTTGTCATAGGACTTCCTAAAACATCCAAAGGCAATAATGCTATTTGGGTCATAGTTGATCGTCTTACAAAGTCTGCATACTTCATTGCTATGAGAGAGGATTTCTCTCTAGATCAGCTTGCCAGGATATATGTAAAGGAAGTGGTAAGATTGCATGGAGTACCACTTTCTATTATATCTGATCGGGATCCGAGATTTACCTCGAAGTTCTGGAGAAATCTTCAGCATACTCTGGATACAGAGTTGAGTTTCAGCACTACTTATCATCCCCAGAAAGACGGTCAGTCTGAGAGAACAATTCAAACCCTAGAAGGTATGTTGAGAGATTGCTCTATGGATTTCAATGGAGGTTGGTATCAACACCTACCTTTGGTGGAATTTTCTTATAATAATAGCTTTCACTCCAGTATTCTGATGTCTCCTTATGAAGCTCTCTATGGAATGAAATGCAGGACTCCAACTTGCTGGGATGAAGTGGGGGAAAGAAAGCTGTTAGGACCTGATCTCGTTGATGAAATGGAAGAAAAGGTTAGATCTATTCAACAACACATAAGAGCAGCTCAGGGTCGATAGAAAAGTCATGCCGACAACCGAAGAAAAGACCTAGAGTTTGAAGTGGGTGATAAAGTGTTCTTACGAATATCTCCCTGGAAGATGGTTATGAAATTTGGAATGAAGGGGAAGTTGAGCCCTAGATATATCGGTCCTTTTGAAATACTGGATCGTGTTGGGAAGGTAGCTTACCGATTGGCGCTTCCACCGAATCTCTATCAAGTTCACGATGTGCTCCATGTATCTCTCCTGAGAAAGTACATACCTGATCCTTCACATGTACTCAGCTCAGAAGTTGTACCGCTGGAGCAAGATCTTTCTTATGAAGAACAACCGATAGAGATTCTGGATCATAGCGAAAAAGTCCTACGAAATAAGACCACTCGATTGGTGAAAGTTTTATGGAGGAACCACCAACTTGAAGAAGCTACATGGGAGCTTGAGGATATGATGAGGGAGAAGTATCCTCATCTGTTTGTTACAAAGTGACGAATTTCGAGGGCGAAATTATTTTTAAGGGGGGTATAATGTAACACCTGAGATTTTTATGAGTAATATTTTGTTTTTTATATATCATCAAAGGAATCTTTCACTACATACTAGCTTGGCTTACTTTACACGCAATCGCGACCTTCCTCGATAGCTTGCGTCGTACGCAATACAGAGTTTCACTAAACAACGATATGCTATTAAAATATTATTAAAACTAGCCGTTATGAATAGTAATAACCACTTTTCGAAATTTTATAAATTTTATTTTTTAAAATGGACTTCATTTTTGGATTCGGAATACCGAAATTAGCCTAGGGTGAAATTTTGGTATTTTTCTGAAAAATTTCAATTTTTGATGAATAGTAAAACCACTAAGTGGTAGGTTGAAAACTGAATTTTTGCATAAAACTTAATTTTACCGCTTCTGTGAATGGAATTTCGAAAATCCGACAGACACGGTTGATATCAGTAAGTAAAATGTGGTTCAATGAGATAAAAATAATTTTTTGGTGAATAGTAACTTTTTACTTTTTTTACCGTGGTTAATAGTAAATAGGGTAACTAAGGGTAAAAATGATATTACTATTACCCTAAAACATGTCCTAATTCTATTGGATAAGTTTAATTCGACCAAAAACAAACTTAGGAATAAAATATGACCATTTAGGCCCACTTGGGTTAGATTAGGACATTTATTATTAATTTATTTAAAGAAGGGTTAAAATAGTTAAAATCAAAGTTTAATAAGCAAATCATTTTTAATATGGGGTTATACATAAGATAAATTCGACTATAAATATTAATTAGAAATCTAAAAAGATTTCCTACATAATGATAGTTTATTTATAATTTTTAGACATTAAATAATTTAATTTATTTATGACACAATTATGATGGAGTAGTTATCTTATTTATGAAATATTGACATAATTGATGTTATAAACACCAAAATAAATGTAATTTGAGACTTTTTATGAATTAAACTAATTTTATAGGTTACTATGATATATTAGTGTTTATTTAATAAACTTTATTCGAACATATAATTCTGTTATGACTTTCACAAAAATCATATATCAAATAGTGTCAAAATTGACACAAAATAGTTTTTAAATCAAATATTATATTATTAATTGTTATTTTATTCCTAAAAATCTAAGGTTCGGCCAAATGACTTAGATAAGGATATATATATTAATAATAAACAATTTGGGGTTCGTTTGGCATGTTATAGTAAGTGTATTAACCAAAGAGTGAAAGAAAACAAAAAGACACGGTAAAAGTTAAATTATTTAACTTAGAGTTAAATCTAATTGATAAGGTTAAAATAATACCCTAAACTAGTCTAAATCCTATTGGTTGATAGGATTTCGACCCTTCCCCTCTTTATCCTCGAAATAAGCCCCTTTGGAACAATTATAAACCGATTTTGACTTTAATATAAAATAATATTTTGAGATATTCCTAAGGTGTCCCTCTCCTCCCTTATAAAAGGGCACCTCCTCCCCCTCCTCCTCACACAAATTTGAGCACTCAAGCTCGACCAACCCCTGCCATTTTCTCCTCTCCACTTCCCTGGAATAATCCTAGAGGTACTGGTCTTCTTCAAAGACCAATCTTAGTTCCCTAAGTGGAGGATTCAAAGAGGCGTTCCAAAGAAGAGGTAATATCCATTACCGATCTTTTCAATTTCTTTCTTCTTCAACTTCTTCTCCATTAGTTGTTTCATGATAAAGTAATAACATCAGTATTACATACATACTGATATGTTATTATAAATATGAAACAAACCTAATTCACCTTCTATCCATCCTACAGAAAAATAAAATCACCGCGCGTGCGTACGTACGGAATACCGTCTCCACGCCGTGGTGTAATCTATTTTACACCATCACATTACAAGGATGGGTATAATGGTGTAATGAGTAAATATTTATGATTATTATAAAGTAATATTGATACTTAAATAATATATATATATACTCCAATACAATTCCACGATCATAGGAACGATATCATCACTCGTGCGTACGTACGGAATACCGTCTCCACGATGTGATGCGACTCGTTCTACATGATCATCATTACATAGTAATTATAGAAATGAATTGAATGAATAAATATGATATATGTTACACTAATACCATTCTGGATATAAGGTGTCTATAACCTTAAAAGAAGAATAAGAATGTATTCGACAAAACACGCATAAGAACAAAAGGCAATAAAGACCCGAGTAACAAGTAACAATAAAATATTACTATCAAGAAGCTAAGAATATGACCATATATGATATCATATCAATATGTATGATTCTAGAATAAGTAAATAACATTATTTAAACCATTATACAGGAGCTTCGGACACGTACAAAGCAAATTGGACCTAAGGTAAGGGAAATATCACAATCTCATTTTTATCTGAGATTGTTTATTCGTAAGTAATTATTGGGGTGTATTTTATCATCCACATCCATGTTCCATCAATATGTAATATTGTTTTCACTTACAATAGTTTAAATCCAATTTTACCCTTCGGTGAGTTTTTAGTAATATGTATGAAAGGAATCTTTTGTCGTACGAGGTACTTTTTGACTTTTCCGACAAAAGTATGAAGAATGTTTTTTTTAACTTATACAGAATGAATAAATTTTTAAAACATTATTTCCAATAAGATTCCTTTACAAGTTTTCAAGTTTATTTTTAATCAACTTCCTTTATTTTAAAGTCATATGACATGTTATGAAAGGAAAAATGTTTTTGAAGTAGAAAGGATATTTTCCTCAAGAATGGAGTTCAAGTATTTTATCAAAATTATTTTCCATCTAAGATAATAAAAGGGTTCTGTTTTTATCCCTATTATTACATGGATTTGATTATGTTGTGATGGAAACATTTTTATGAATTCCTTTATCTTATATGAATTGTTTTATGATGTCATGTTGTTTAAGAATCCCATTTTTATTACATGGGTTACACTATGATGTATGGTTTATGATTATGTGGCACACATAAGAAAGGATTCATTATAAGATGGGTGGGACCCATATCTCCCTCCAATGCATTGGGTAAAGATTTATATCTCATGAGATAGACATGGCTGGAATGGTAGGTTATACCGGTTCAGTGAAACAAGACCGGAACGAGGGTGACTCAGTTCAGAAAGGGACTTTGTCCACTAAGATAGTCTTGGCAATGAGTCATGACTAACAAGAAATGATTTTCCATGATTATGTGTGCATGCCACAAAGTTTCAAGTTTAATGTTATGATTATGGGGATCCCATTTTCACTTCTATGATTTATTCCATGTTAAGATTTTATGATCTCTTTTGCAGGTTATGATTTTCAAAAAGATATGATATGATTTTTATTTCCTTTATTTGCCCTTGCTGAGCATTTGAGCTCACCCATTTATGTTTTCTTTTCCCCAGGTCAGGAAGATGGATATTAAGTAGAATATGCTAAAAGGGACCCTAGATATGATGAAATAAATGGGAGACACTGTAGAAGATTTATGAACTAGTTGTTTATGTTTCCCAGTTTCTAAAGACAATATACCTATACGGTCCTTTGTGGTTTTGTCATATGTTGTAATAAGTGTGCTTCAATTTTGAAGTATTAACAATGTATGTAAAGTATGGGTCGTTATACAAAATATAATGTATTATTTGTTTTATATAATATTTATTTTATGATATTTATAATTTTATTGGAGCTAGAAAAATACATATCATACTGACACACTCTAGGTTAATGTATAATATTCTGGATTTAGTATTTTAAGATTATGAATTTGGAAAACTATTATAATTCATAACAATTAATTCAAACTACGTTATTTTATACATAAATATATTATATTTCATGATTTTGAATATAATGAATATTCATCAGCGTATTGAAAAAAAACAAGGCTCAAATGAACATTCATAATCCATAGTGTACGTTGGAGGATCCTCTGCATTCCCTACAATGGTTATTTGTGGAGAGATCAAAATGTGGGATCATTGAATTCTTGGACATGTGATTTCACTCCATTATCATTCCCTGATAACCTTCCAATGTTTCTAATGACTTTTTTATCAAATTTTCTACATATTCACGTTGGATTTCCTAAACTCCTTCTGTTTATCAATGATATATCTTTAGTTGTGAGCCTTTTGGACCTAACACAATTAGATTATTTCATGTATCGACATCCATCTTTGTATTCCATTGATATATTTTTCTTCAAATAAAGGGGTTTTCAAGATCATTCAGTTGTCAATCTACTCAATTGATGCCATATTATGATTCAATTTGCTTCCTGGTGGATTTAATTCATTCCTGGTCCAAAGCTCCACCCAAATTTTATGGAATCTAATTCCACATCCTTTAATTGACTTATGATTTTAATATTATTTTCAATAATCCCTATAAAGAAATATTTGTATGATTCTATGAAATCCCATTACCTTTCCAAAATCCCCCTATCATGCATTTTCTTTGAAATATGGTTATCCAATAATTGTTTATGAATAGAATAATAAACACAGTTTTGAACTAAATTTTCCGTTGTATTGGTGTTGAATTTTATTTAACTAAAATGAAGGTGGAGTGGGTTGGTATCAAATATATAGATGAATTTAGATTCAAGAAAAAAGTGATTATTGAATCTATGAAGGATTTCAGTATTTCATGTGGGCATATGGTCTATCTCGCCTCCACATGCAGATGATGATGTAAATAGAATCAGGGACTACTTGAGTTAATGATAAAAAAGATGATCAATATATAGAATAACAACATTTTATAAGTGGTCAAAAATGTATGTGTGATCCAAAAATGTGAAAACTATTTCAAAAAGAGGCATGATCCACAGAGGTTATTACAAATATCACTGACATTGCCAAATTACAGATGATGGATAAGGGTGAACCCAATTCTAATGCACATACCACTATAGGGATTGTTGGATCTATAGGGAAGTGTGTGGATACTTATTTAGAACCAAACTCCCATGAAAAGGTTATGAAACATCTTTTGGATCATATGAATGGTATGGATATGTAGTTATGGGGGGGGGATGAGTTTTTGATTCTTTAACATCATGTCATATCAACAAGAAGACATTGGGAACGTAAAACAATGTAGTGATCATTACCATATATCAGTAGATATGGAAAATTTTGGGGGGATAATTCAAGTTATAGTTCAGGTCATTTCATATTAGGGTACTCTAATAGATCCATGGGATAAAGGAACTAATCCAATAGGCCATGTAATGGCTTGAGGAATACAAGGAAGCAACAAGAATAAAATATTTAGATTTTCAATTCCTATAAATCTATTGATACTCTGTAAGTATCAAGAGTGATTTTGGAGTTTCTTGATTTTCCATGATTGCATGTATCCATATCTTCATGATCAGGGCATCACGAACAACGTGAACCTCTTAGGACTATTTAGATCCAAATTTGGTTTTCAGAAATGAAATAAAATTGGTTGGGGTATATTGATCATAAAGGATGGAAAACATACATTCCATAATAGAAATGAGATCATGTAAAGTCGTGATCCATTGAGGACATTGAATTATGATAAATGGAAGTAGACTTTTCTCCCATAATAAATTATGAGAAAGAATCCCAAGGGGACATAATATTCGGCCATGGATAGAGAAACAGAAGGAAAAAAATCATATGTCTAGTAAATTAGTTGTTCACAAGGAAGGACCAAAGCATCACAAAGACTAATCTAATAATATTTAAAAAAATTGATACTATATCATTATTTAATCCAAAGTAGAATTTATCTCAGATAATATCGAGTGTATCACCAATTGAAGAAGGTGATAATGTGTTTTTTGGTATTTTGGGTGACTAAAATCTAATTGAAGAAATAATTTAATTTGAATGTGATTTCATTTTTTATAAAATGGAACCAACTATGGTTGGAGCATCAAATAGAATGTAAGGTAAAGTACAAGTAAAAAATGGGTATTGTGGGGAACTCAATCTTCACTCTAGGGAAGAAATGTAATAATAAGTATTGAATATCAATTACTATAAGGAGGTTGTCAACAGAATATGTGGGAGATTGATTTGAGTTGAAATTAATGAATAAAAAATTGTGTGGACAAGAAAACATGACTTATTTATGGCACAAGGTTTCAACTAACATCAAATCAATGTAATGGAATAAAACCAGGCCTCAGACAAGATGGATGGTCATTTTTAGGATCTTATAAATAATGAACTATACATAATGTTAACAATAATTAATTGGTGGATTTATAGTATGGATTAATCTATTTCTAATGGGATTTTATTTAATGATAATGTGGGTTCCTTTTGTCGTTAAAACCTCATTTGTTGAGTTTTTTGGGTTTCTCACTTTTTCGTCAAAACATATTTTAGAAAAATAATTAATTTTAATAAAAAAATAAACAAAATTACATTATAATCATTATATAATTCTCTTTGAAACTATTTTTCTAAATGAAAATTTTATTTTACTAATTTAATTTATTTTTATTGTTATTGTATTTGAGAAATAATAATAATAGAAAATAATGTATGATATTGATTATTGAATGATTGAGACACTTTTGATATCAATTATATATTTTTTTCAACAATGATTAATTTTCTACATCTGGGATTTTGCGTTTAAAGGTATATATATCATGTAGAAAATCTTAATCACATCACCTAATAATACTTATATACATTTAATCTTAGTTAATATTAATTTTATTATATCTAAATAGTTATAAAATACTATGTTATTTTAATTACTTTTGCTAATATAGAATTGACTTGTCTAGCATCTTGTTATAACCCTTTATGTTTTTCAAGACCATTGTTTTATTACCCCACTGGTTGGGTAATTTCATGTTTTTTTAAGGTGAACATGAAAGTATTTAGTACGATCTTTGGGTTATTACTGATTGGTGATTTTTTAGGAAACCCACATAGTTTGGTTGATCAAATCTTATTCCCTATAGAGATCCATTAAAGGGTTTCAATATTTAGGTTGTATGATTAATTTACCATTGCATCCACCCCTAAAAATTTGATGTCCGTGGATAGTGTTGATGGCATGGATGGAACGAGTTTAGTTTACCTGTGTAGCCAAACCATGTACAAAAAATTAAGACATGTAAGGGACATTATTTAGGAATATGGTAAGGTCATGCGGTTTTTCAAACTATGTTTCCATTCTAGGGAATTGGTGTGAGGAGTTTTTTATTTTTAAAAAGGTTGATTTAAAATTCCTAAACCCATGGTTTATGAATCATAATCACCCCATTAGTCCAAAACTTGGTTTTTTATACATTGGTGGAACCCATGTGTAAATTTATTCCATCAATCCTCTTCCAGTGAAAATTAATGTTCTGTGGAAGGATATGATCCCTACTATTTAAGTATAGCTCCTCTCATTTCTCTTATACATATCTCTATTTATCTCATATATATAATTGGATAGATCATCGTGTAACTGATGGAATCATACTATATTCTATTGGATCATGATTCTAGGTTATGTCCCTCAATATATTTTTCCTCTTTCATTATCAGAATTCCACACAATGGTAATAGTGTGTTGTGATTCCTATCTCTAATGTAAAGTAATTCCGTTAGATATTTCCAATGTAATTGAAACCATGATTTCCAAAGAAGATTAAATAGGTATCAATTGATATATAAAACATCTATTTAGAATAATTTGATTATGAAATTTTATAATGGCATGTATTTTGGAGAAAACCACAATTATAATAATGTTTGAATTTTGGGATATATTTTGTTGATGATGAATTGATTTTGTATAAAATAATTTAATAATTGAATTGAGGAAATTATTTGAGATTTAATTTAATAAAATAGATTAATTTTAAATGATGTAAATCCATAATTAGATTTTAATTAAATATACTTGAAATGATGAAAAACATATTTCCCATTATTAAATGTAATTGGAATATTGAAATTGAAAATTAGGAAACCGAATTATAAATGATGATTATTTTTAAATTAAATGAATTTCCAATGAATTTGTTATTGATTGAGCATATGTGAGTATGAATATTTACTAGGTTAATATTTGATAATCATGCAAGGATCTTGATCCACATAAAAAAATTAATGATGAAAAGTCTAAATAACTATAGCTATGAATTATTATACCTAATTAGATATTGATGATTCATTTTTGGATAGAGACTAAGGGATGTGTTCACACATGTTTTTCTATTATCACTCATTTTTGAAGATTGAGGATCATGTAGAATGAATGTATTTTATATCATAGATGATTACCATGGCGTTTTATTTATTGGTTTGATAATACATTACATTGATTATAGAACTATTTTATCCATTCCAAATGATTTATATAAATTATATTATTTAAATTTTTTTAATGGAATGTTTGAAATTATTTTATTCTATTGAAAAGAAGGAATATTTTAAGTTATATATGAAAAATCATATGCTATTACATTCCATATTTTATTTAAATATAAATAAGGATTTTGTTATTTTTATGAAATCTATAATGTATCCCTTTGTGAGACCCTTCGGGACAATGTATCCAAAAACCATCCTTTTCCCTATGGTGTTTATATATTTTATTATTTTGGGGTCAATTAAAAGAAATCTACCAATTGGATATGGAAGATGTTCATGAAACGTGGGACCATGAGGTGATGATTGCAACTAGTGGAGATAAATTACATTTGATATATATGACATTGAGTATTTAGTGGGTTTGTTGATGGTGAATTGGGTTGATGTTTCAGTGAGTTGTTTGTCAAAAATCTTGGATATTGCTTTACATGATTTTCTGTTAGTACATTCCCCTAAAGTAGTTTTTATTGACTAACTTAATTCTTTTTTATCATCATATTTTTTTTGTTCAAAATCATTCCACCTTTTTTCAGTTATGATTCCTAGTATCCATCAATAACCCATGGTGATTATAAATGCTCTTGTTACCATGTCATTTTCAGCTCAGTTATAATTGTACAAGAGTATTCATGATGATCTGTGATAATGTGATAGTTATGTTCATGGTTGTAACTCTTATATTGAATTCAGTATGTGGAATGGGGTTTCCTACTGTCCAATAGATAGGATTTATGGGACAAGGGAGGTAGTAATGGGAGAGTATGTGTGAATCTCATGTCCTTATAATCCTTTTGTAACCATGGGTGGTGGGAAAAGGTGTCAGTGATTAGTATTTTGACCTATTTTAATTATTTCATTTTATTTATTTGTTATTTTTGAAAATACCATACTTTAGAAGTCTATTTGATGGGATGGAAAATTTGGAATCAAATTTATGTTTTTGATCTATGTGCCCGTGGTTAAATGTTTTCATCCTTTCAGTTGATGGTGTATAGAAAAATGGATTGAAGATGATTTTTGAACATAAATGTGGAGGGAGGTATTGATGAATAGTGGTAAGAAACCCCCTCAAGCTGACTAAAAATCCATTGAGCTTATTGTGAATTTCTTCAATTTTTGTGGATAGGACGTGGAACTCGTTCCCATTATGATTCTATTCCTAGAACCACAAATAGATGACTCTAGAGACCATTTGAAAAAGTTTCATCATTAATAGACAGGATTATTCCTTGAAATTAATGATCCTAAATAAGTAGATAATTGGTTGAAAGGAATTTATGAATTTTGAGTTCTTTGAATGACATGGTTTAGTTAAACTGAATTCATTTACAACCATGTTATAGGGTCCTAGATGTATATGATGGGATTAAATATGGATGATGATAAATCAGGATGGTTTATAGTGGAATGTATTCATCACTCTTTTTACCAATCAAGTATACATAGATACATGGTTTTATTTTTTTCAAGAGTGTTCCTTGAATCACAAATAATGTCAAAAAACAATAAATAATTATGATAACACTTTGTTGATATACTATATTTTTATCTAGACAATCGGAGAAATGATAAATGAAGATATGAAGATTTGATATTGTACTCTGAGATGTTAGTCGATCTATTGTTCTCATTCTAAGGATGACTTCTTATACTGATGTACTGGATAATGAATTAATGAATAAGCTTTACCCGGATGGTATATCAGCGTTAATTAGAGTTTACTTTTCTATCTATAGGAATTCTGTGAGATTCAATTGTGTAAATAAGATGGGTTATGATTCTCATGAAGGATCACAAGATAAGGGTTCTTCTAAACCTCCATTAGTTCCATTAATATTCCCATTAACATTCATACATTATAGCATTGTGGGAATTCATAATGGGTTTTCCACGAGGCACCAAATATTTGTAGTTCTTAGGTATGCTCCTTTCAATTTTATATATTCTATTCTTTTATATATACCCCTATGAAATTTCATGGTCTATAAACATATAATAGTATTGTGGTTAAATAATATTATTCAATAACAAATAGGTTCCAACCTTATGTATCTGAAATAAGTATCATCATATAGTGGTAGTGTCTCTTGAGGATGATGACAATGGTCCAATCAATGTTAGAGATACCATAACTATATAATCATCCATAATTATTCATTTATTTTATACCAATTATTCTGAATTTTTCATTTCATACAATGTTTTTTATTTTATAAATTTTCATATGTAGGTATTTTCATATGTGATGGAAATTACAATGGACCTCAGAACGATGAGAGAGTAGGGATTTTAGTTTCTTTTTTTTCTCTTTGTACTAGATTTATCTTACCTGGAAATTTCTGGTACTCAATATGATATCATAATAATCCATTATTGTGTATGATTGGTATTTCATTCATCTATCATGAATTGATTGTTATATTTGAATGGTCTCATTTAAAACACCCGAAGGAGAAGGAAAGTATTTTTGGCGAAATGAGTCATGATATTGAGTATGGATGAAACTAATTTTCCAAATTTAGAAAGGGTGATATCATTGTCTTCATGTGAAATGGTGAATGAATCCTTTATCAAGTATCTCCCTCTAGAATTAATCTAGTTTCATGATATTTTCCTTTTATATTTATCTAAACTCACAATTGTATAAGTATTAGAGTTTTCTATTAATTTATTACCAGGAACATTTCTAGTTTTATTCTATCCTACCAAATGGAACAAGTAGAGTTGAATGAGTAGATGACTCAGTTAGATGCTTTTCTTGAAAAATGAATTATACATCCATGTGTGTCACATAAAAAATAATGAATCTTTTTGGAAATAAATTTAATATAACACATGGAATCTATGTTTATTTACAAAATATCTACTGTGTTACAGTAAAAAAATTATATATTTCATTGTATAGGTGATCTACATTAATAGTTGAAAATGGTGATGTGGAACTAAAATATTGATAATCAAGGTAGATATCTGTATTTTAAAATTAAAGAATATGAAATTCATAATACATACATTGGTATTAGGTATGGACACAATGAATATCTTTTTATGACTTTTTTAGCAAATTAATAACATCCAGTTCTCATGGAAATGATGAATAAGACTTACAATTAGTAAATTAATGCATTCATTGTAGTATTTGAGGTTGTTATCCTTATTTACAAAAACAATGAGGTTCTTGTGTTTAATATAACTACAAGGAGGGAATTTTTTAGAAATACCCATCTCTATGACATCATATAGAAATATTGTTTCTAGATATATTATGTTATTTTCCCAGAACAAGTTTTCTCAAAAAATTGTATTTGATTTGTTCACGGGAAGGATGAACATGTTATGAATGTGGAACGGCAACAAAAAAATCTATATTTAGAGATTATTGATTCTATCATGGTTTTACGAATAGTATGTTAAGGATTTATCAAAGATACATTTTCTACAACTGAAGAAACCTGGAAGGGGTAGAGGATCACATGGGATGATAAATGTCAGAATTTTTTGTTTGAGATGAAATGTATTTTGAGTTTTATGACTGTGTTGACTCTTATAGTGGATGTGAGTGTCTATGTAATCCTTTTTGATTCATTTGGTTTAGGGATGGAAGTGTTTTAATGAAAGGTGATTACATCGAAACCAATGTTTTTCTAAATATTTGATCACATTATAACAATTACTCGACCCAGAACATTTATCTCATGTACATGATGAATGCACTTTTGTGATAGAAGAATTAACTTTTTCAATAACGTTTCACAATTAATTAAGGTCCCATTAAACAATTTTATACATTCTCTTAATGATATTTGAATATTCTTCACATTAGTTGGGTAGAGTACTAAGATTATTATTTTTTTCAATATTCCAAACCCCTTGGGAATGCCAATATCATTGCTGATTATTAAAGCTGGAAAATTCTATCCCATTCCATTATAGATTCATCCAAATAGTATAATTTGATTCATCTATATTCCATGTTGGACGTGGGAGACTATGAGAATGAGTATAAGGCTATTTTTTAGAGTTCAGTTGAACACCTATCTTATCATGATGATTCCATAGGATCATCATTGTGATGGGGAGGTCTATGGTGTTAAAGACTATATTAATGGTGGGCGGTCCATTAATGAGTATTTTTAATCAGGGTAGGGTGTTATATGATTATGGAATTTTCCAATTGTTCCTTCTCCAAATATGAATTTTTTTATGGGATACATTAATAGATCTTATAAATATCTGAACACTTGTACCATGAAGATGTTCTAGGTTATGTGAATATTATTCTAGTGATCATGTAGGACACTGGGAGTTGGATGACTTATTTCGCATTACTATTATTTCCCATATTTTTAATTTGATCACCATAAATCGTACAGTTTTCTATAACCCCTTACAGTGAACTCATGGATGAGGGAATATATTTCATTGGACATCACTGTGGGTTTCACTCAAAACCCTTAAATTAAGAATGTGATATGTTTTAGGATTGAACAGGTGACCAAATGAGCTCACATTACACCCATATGTGACACATCAAATGTTTTAGACCTGTGAATCATGAATATAAAAGAGGTTTTTTTTGATTCATGGTGTTTTATTACTGATAGTCTCGGAATTTGATCCCAATGTAACTTATTGTTTTTAGAAGTTCCTTAGAGAGACATTAGTTTCAAAGGTGATCTTGGGAATGATGTATTAGCCACAAAAAGAAGTCCAGAAATTATATTATATATATTTTTTGTAAGACATGATCGTTATATGTGTCCTTGACTTTTTCTGAGTTCGGTATAACCTTTTTGTATAGGATTAGTTTTCTTCTGACAATAGTTAACAGTTTTCCATTATTATGGATTATTTTTCTTATGTCGACAGTCATAGGGGATGTCCTGAACCAAGATGGGTATCCATCCGAATGAATTTCATATTCGATCCATGCTATGTACCAAAGGGAGTTCATGATTCCCATAGGTTATCACAAGATCAAAAGTATCAAATAAAACAAGAAGAAATTATTTACCATTAATTAACACAATAAATGACCAAATAAATATAACAATTCAGATATAAAAACTCAACCAAATACTCGCTGAACAATTACTATATTTTTATATTATAGACTAAAACAAATCGAAAAGGGACAATGACAGAAAGGGGAAAAAGTTGGACATCACCCCAAACATTCGTACAATAATAGGAACACAAATTCAAGACTCCTCCCACAAGATACCCCAAAAGATCCACTCGAAATCCAAACTACCAAAAAAAAATATATTTCCTTACCTTGAAACAAATAGACAATAGGTTCTGCATAAACAAAAAGGTGTATACAGGGTGTCAGACAAAGCCTGGTAAGATGAAATCCCGATAAATTAATCCATGCCCTACACTAGACAATAAATGAAAAATAAACCTCAATGTTTTATTAATGAAATAAATTATAGAAAATATTTATGGAAAATAACTTTAATGTATTTTTTTTAATAAATGCATCTTTAGATGTAAATTAGTTTAAAATAAAGAGACATTAATTAAAAACACATTTACTTATGAAGTAATCCAAGTGACACATATCATTACCAATAAAGAACACCAAATATCTAAAGAGCATTAAACATGGGAGGAGACCTATAGGTTTTAGCACGTAATGGTACCCTAGAACATTGCATCTCAGTGTAATGTTGGTTAAAAAACATGAAAACCCACATTTCATTCATGAGCCACTAGTAGGGGAAGTCCCTGTAACTTTAGTGGTATCCAATCACCATACAATTATTTTTTCAGTGTTTTTGTCACAAAATCATGCTATGTGAAACCAGGATGAAGCCAATTTTGTATCACTATCATAGTAGTCCTAGCCCACCTACATAATTACTCGGGCTTTACTTTTTTCTCATTCAAGATCCATTTATATATCACATGCCACACTCAAATAACCAATCCAAAAAAGGAACTATAGACATAGAATACAACAATATGCACTCCCCAACCATCCTTTAATATCACACACTCGAAAAAAAACTCCATACATGCTTGGAAAACATGTTTCATATCATCCATATAATTTAATAAACAATAACAAAAATTTTATAAAACAATATCAATAAACACCCTAATGATTTTACACTAAAAATAACCAAAAAGCCTATATAAAAATTAAAATTCTCATCGTTGCTTTATCCACGCTCAATTAACTACCCTCACATAATTTCATAGACTGATTTCATGATTTATAAAATGAAATCAAGTTACACAACAATGTATTTTACATGGAAACCACACAATTTCAAATAAAATTTCCACTACAAAATAGAACACATGATTGATCATGTAAAATACCACTTTTTCACCACCAATGTAATTTTATAAATCGATAAAACAATTTTGGAAAAACATATAAATTAGAACCACAATATTTTACACAAAAAAAACACACCATATTTCATATTAAGAATCCAATTTAAATATAAATATACATCAAATTCCTTCTAAAAGAGGTTTCTAACAATATTAACAATTAAATAATCATTTTCATAATTTATAAAACATTTCAGTATGCACAAAAGGGTTTTATAGTTGAAATAACATAATTTCATTTAAAGGACCCCTTTAAATCAATATGCATATCAATAAAAATTTAAAACACCATTTTCTCTACACAAATAAAAAATAGAACGCATATGAACACTACATAATGCATATTAAATTCATAAAAAATATAAGATAGAAAGGAACCACCTATCTCAGTTGATGAACATTCCCAATAAATGGTAAAAAAATCCATCTTCACCTCATTCACACCTCAAAAAAACCTAAAATTTGAATCATTTAACTAAAAAAAAATATAAATTACTAATTAAAATAATTAAACCCTAAAATCGAACACCCAGGAAATTAGAAACATAAAACCCTGTAAAATGTGAAACTATACACTAGGAAAAGTGGTGGGATTAGCCAGAGGTGTGGCCGCTGGAGGGAGGAGTTATAATTTCCCGAAAAGGGGTCGGTGGGGTCACGATCACCATAGGTGGACTCACTAGTAGGGTCACCCGAAGTAGCCTCATCGGTAGGGGTCACACTGCCATCTGGGGGTTGCACTAGAGTTGAATTCATCGATATAGTGGTCATTCCTCTAGAAGGAAGGTCATCCAGGGGGTGGTCTGTCGGAGAGGCGCTGCACGGTGTGGGGGGGGGGGTCACTCTATATGGATAATGAGGGGAGGGGGATTCAACAGGATGGGGGTAGGATAACCCTAAAAAACAGATAATAATAATACGTTTTAAATAAGTAGGGAAATAATATTAAGTATAATTCCCATAATAATTTCAATAATATTAATAATAATATCCTTTAATAAATTTATTATTATTACTATGAAAACAATTTTTATGTAATAAAAATAATATTTTAAATAATTTTATTGTTGATTTTCTTTTATGAATTATTTACCTTTATTAAAACGGGGATATTGTGAAGATACCCTACATGGCTCAAGTGACAGTGTACGAACCATGCGTTGGATTTTTCCTATTCTAGAAGTTACCACATGGGTACCCGGGCTTACTAGACAGCTTCTGCTAACCATGTAGTTTCCGTGCACCGTTCTAGAGCCAATACATTTTACCAAACATTAGGAATTTAAACTGGGGCCCACACCCTATCTTTGACAATGTTATCCATAAATCTCAAACCGGTCACACTCAGTTCATGAGAAAAAGAACTAAGACCCAACACGGACTGGGACTAAGGATAAATTAAAACCTGAGTGTGAAAATTCTCCCCAACATAAATATTTACGCCCCTGTAAAATGATCCCAATATTGTCTCGAAAAAAAGTCTGTACACCCTGCTAGATCAAAGGGGTTCTCAAAAAAAATAGGAGTGTTATGAAAGAACATGATCAATAAAGGGAAAATATTTGTAACATAAAAATAGAAGACCCAAAATGGCGTCCATGCCACAGGACAACCACCCACAAAAGTCAAGACACCTCTAGTTGATAATCAAGAGATATAAACTCTAACTACGCACCATTCAATACCCCAAGACAAAAAACCTTATTCATTCACAAAGAAACTCACACATTATACCCGAAAAAACATTGAGATCCAAACAACTAACACGACCTTAATTCACAATACCATTGGGATCATGGTTCGAACTCAACATTCACTCAAGAAAGGGGCCAGGGGTAGGGTAGATTTAAACGAGTATAATAATCACAAAACCAACACCATAGACAAAAAACAATCATAGACATGGGGAGGCTAGAAGCGACTCCAACAATATGTTGAATCTAATACCTAAGACAGAACCATGATACACACCCAAGGTTACCGGGATGGGCTCCCAACTACAACAAAGAGGATAAAATTGATTTTCTTTCAAAAGATTTCATTGAGAACCTTGGTGGTTATCGCCACCATTAGAATAAACCATACTAACCTACTAGCATGGGATGATAACTGAAACCCAACATGGGATAACTTGGGTTCTTCCCACACATCCAATTCTCAAACCAAAAGGGAACCGATTAATGAAAATTGAAACCCCAGATAAAAATTTAAGAGTTTCACTACTACCATATGCATTACTATCCTCAGAAGATCCCAATCCTACAATGAGGTAATCTCTTGAGAATGTTCATAAAAAGAAAACCACACAGAGAACCATAACTATAAGGGAACACGCACTATTTTACATGAGGGTGATACAACCAAACCTCCTTATAAAAAATGAGGGATTTTTTCACCCTTGAAGTACATATCAAAGAAATAGGGTCCTCATGTTCCCTACATGAATATAACCATCCAGAATGAAACAGATATGAAGAATACTTAAACCGTCCCCATTTCCTAAACTGAAGTTAGACACTAGATCGAGGACCCTAAAACCCCTTGGGGATTCTGAATACACACCAAAATCAATATGAGGAAAATTTCTAGAGATATAATGGATGAAGCATCTATTTCATAATAGTCAGTCTTTGAAAACACCAAATCAAATGTTATTCTTTTGGTTCCAAATGAAACCACACTACAATCCAACAACATGGAAAGAACACAACACACCCCAAAAACTACTTTTATTAAACTGGGAACTTCATCATGACATATACATAAATGATTCCCATGAATAATCCATTTTAACTTCACAAGAGAAATATATGATTGAAGGGCACACTAAAGTGTTATCTCGTGAAACAGACATCTCATAATTCCTTCAATGGAACACATACATCTGGTAAAAAACGAGCACTCTAAAGGTCCCAAAACATCCACCATTTCATTTGGGAGAGAACATGGCATTGAAGGATTCCACTAAACATGACCATTTTGGATAATGATCCATTAAAATGGAAGGGACTTCAAACCAATTTCCAAACAACATGTGTCTCTTGTAAATGATCATAACCTCCTATAACGACCAAACTTGTAACATTAGTGCCATAATAAGAACCTATGCTTAATAGAACCCGATGATAAACCCAAAGGCCCTTTCCCACCAAACCAACACCATCAACCCAATCCTATTTAACCATTTCATACATCCTAGTAGAACATTTAGGCTAATGGCTGTCAAAAATCACATTTAACAACCCAATCGACTCATGAAACCAAGGCCTATTTCAGCCTTCCACAACAACTCTTCTACTGCAAAAGGATTATCTTAACAAAAAAAGGATAAGACCACACTAATACTATATCATATGTGTAATTTCCTTTGATTGATCTATAGTTGGGTCTTCCCTTGGTGAATCAACCGTGGCTGCACATCAAACATGCATCAATATTTTGTGGGGGTGTGAAATATCGAAGAATGAAAACCAAGGAACATATAAAACTGGTCAATTGGCTGAGAAATGGCACAAGAAAACACCAAACACCTAGAGGGAACCTCCACGAGGGTTTCATAAAGCACATATCAGAAGAACCCATTATCCAAACATTTTAACACCAATGATAGGAGTATTGTACACATGAAAAAATGGAAGAAACAAATTCCTAAAGTCGAGAATTATTCCACCTCATCTTTCTATAGTAGAAATGAATTCATCCTTGTTCTCCATAGATTTATCTAGAGTAGGAGTCAACTCTCTGAGCTTTCTGACATGTCCTTTGAAAGCATGAGTGACTGGAGGTAGCTTCATGCGTTCTGACATAAGCTTGAAATGGTTGTTGAGTTGATGCATGGTATAAACCCTTTAGAAGTAGTAATCCACATTGTCCTTTACTTATTTTTGAGAATCAGAAGACTCTCTCATTAAATCCATAACAATTTTCATTATCTCCCTAGTGGTAGTCACCACTTTGGTCAAGGAAGTAGAGTCTATAGAGCCACTGGTAGATTACTGTCCTAGATCTTCTCTCATCACTACTTGAAAGTTATCAACATCTACAGAAGCACTGGATAAAGCAAGAGGTTTGATAGTAAATGCAACAGTCTCCTTGAATGATTGTGTTAAGTTGCCTATTAGTTTCTGGAAAACCAAATCCAAAGTGATCAAATGCTATTTGACCAACATATTAAAATCTCCAAAGACATCCACAAATTACCTTACAACATTTTTAATATAATTGATATCAT
The DNA here is from genome assembly GCA_963277665.1 of Viscum album. Taxonomy (NCBI): domain Eukaryota; kingdom Viridiplantae; phylum Streptophyta; class Magnoliopsida; order Santalales; family Viscaceae; genus Viscum; species Viscum album. The sequence goes on along the minus strand of OY728137.1, from coordinate 293,823,650 downwards.
CATTCCTTTGAGCTTGAGAACTACTCATGGAATTTAAGGAAGCAATAGACTGCTTAATGGAAACAACAGCTCCTGTCCAGATCTCAATCTAAGAATGACACACCCTGATCTCATTCATCATCTTTGTCATAGTGGTTGACATAATACATCCAAGAGAGAGTTCAAAAGATTTTTCTGCTTTGCTATGTTCTTCAGTAAAATAGATCTTTAAATCTGCAACAGATGCAGGCCAAGATTCATATATCTCGTCCTTTAAGGATTCAAGATCAGCCTTAGTAACCAGATTTCTAGGAACAACTACTGGCGCTCTTTATTTCACAACACTAGCCATAGAGTCATTCATAACAGATCGAATGGATGATATTAAAGAGTCCACCATTCTTCTAATATCTTCCACAAATGAGACCTTAAGGACCGACTTCAGCCGGTCTAGATCAGCTTTCTTTACCACATCCTCTAGTAAAATCTTAGAAGAGATATCATAGTTAACTTGTGGTCTATTCATGGGTGTCTAAACTTCAGAATCAGGATAGTCGAACCCCCAAACAACATAACCTGGGTTTTTGCCCAGTCTTTAATTCCATCAGCTACTGAAACATTGCCTAGTCTAGTTGGATGCCCCCCCATCAACTTGTGCATTCTATTATATATGTATAGAAATAGCACCCTCAGCAAATTTTTTTCCCTCATAATAATCCTCCAAAACCACCTTCAATTCTCCAACAGCAGTAGGCTCCTCAAGAAAAGAATCAGGTCTATCAACTTCATCAAGGACAACCTCTAGCACAGTATTACTTCTAATCAATAGACTTAAACTCAAGGTGGAAGAAGAAGATGCTTCAGTCTCAGATTCTTATTCTCCTTCATTCTTTGGATCAGGTTGGTCTTCATTATTAACAGTTGTTTCTTCATTTTTCGCTTCCAAGACATTTTCCTTTACAGATGATACAATTTCAGCAACAGGACATGGAGGCAAGTCTGGTTCCCTTCCATCAACTATAGAAGTATCCTCCTCATCATTATCTTCACTATAAAGAGTTTACTCTTCATCAGGTCCCAGAACTAGTTCCCACACATCCTTAGGCCTAGAAAGATGATCCATAGGATTAAAATTATCATATATATTCTCATCATCAATGACCCAGTCTCCCCTCCATGTATTCCAATTGATTTTCATGTACTTACAAACATTGCTAGTGATGAAAAAATTGTTCCTTACCACTACTGTCTCATCCTGAGACTCATCTACTCCATACAATTTGATCATAACCAAAATTAACCTTGAAAATAATAAAGTATTGGACTTTGATTTGGGCCTGGTCATATCTTAAATATGAGTCATTAAAAGTCTACATAGATTCACTTTAACACCATGTCTCAATAGATGCACCAAATAAATATCTTGGTATTTAAGATTTGAAAATCCCCCTCTTATTGGACATAGCACATGTTGGATGTATTTGAATAGTAACTGGTTATCTCTATCCATTTCTACAGCAACCACTTTTCTTGGTGTAACAACTCCTGTTAATTATTCTATAGTGGCATCATATTCAAAGATTTCACTGGTAGGAGGTACTAATTTAGAGAAATATCCTAATTCTCTTTCATGCGGGACTTTCATGCACTCAACCCATTCAATAGAGGAGAAAGCTATATCTTTTGAATTCACAACTGAGACCATTATATTCTCAATTTCTGATTTTTCAAAAAGAAAAAACTCATAGAACTCTTTTACCAACTTCGGATAATACAGACCATTATTGTTTGAGATGCATTCAACCCATTTTTTATCTTCTAGTACTTCTAGAACTAAGGACTTACTAGGCATCATCCATTACGTGTGACTCTCTTTCTCAACTACTATTTCTATTTGAATGAGATGCGGATTTGATGGTTTCTTAACTTCACATACACTAATGGACTCTCCTTTGAGTCTCTTGGCATTAGGCTCATCATCATTTCCACTGAATGATGGTCTCTTCACTCTTGAAATTTTGCGAGTCGTGAGGCTTAGGGTTCGAAGATTTGAGAAGCTAAGGCTTGAAGGTAAAGGGTTTGAGGTGGATTGAGGTGAGGTTAAGACTTATGTTTTATCATTTAGGAATCACAAAATAATTAAATAAAACATAATAAGTAAAATATAAATGATACAGATTCTGAAGGCTAAAGATACCGAAGTTTAATAACAGCGTAATCCTAACAGTAGGGTATACCGGTGAGAATTCCTAATGGCGAGGTATATAACGGTGAGGTTCATACTAGTGAGGTATAATGGTGATGTTCATATCAGTGAGGTATAACGGTGAGGTTCATATCAGTGAGGAATTACGGTGAGGTTCATATCAGTGAGGAACAATAGTGAGGTTCATATTAGTGAGGAATAATGGTGAGGTTTCTATCGGTGAGGTTTCTAACGGTGAGGTATCTAATGGTGAGGTTCTTAATGGTGAGGTTTCTAACAGTGAGGTTTCTAATGGTGAGGTGTCTAACGGTGAGGATTCTAGTGGTGAGGATTCTAACGGTGAGGTTTCTAACGGTGAGGGTTCTAACGGTGACGTTTCTAACGGTGAGGCTTCTAACGGTGAGGCTTCTAAAGGTGAGGTTTCTAACTGTGACGTTTCTAACGGTGATGTTTCTAACGGTGAGGTTTCTAACGGTGAGGTCTCTAATGGTGAGATTTCTGACGGTGAGGTTTCTAATGGTGAGGTTTGGCTAAACAGAGTCTATCATTCCTAACTTGTGTATTATGTAACATAACCTATCCGGACATAAAGGCATGGTGAAAATGTCATCTAATTTATGTTCAGTACCTATAAATTCAATAGTTATATCAACCTTTCGGTAATGATCTCTTAAAAAATGGTGCCTTAGATGAATATGTTTGGTTATAGAGTGATCCATGGGATTTTTAGAGATATTAATTGCACTAGTGTTAGAAAATTTTAAATATACATTTCTAAATTGATATCTCTAGTCAAATAATGTATGTTTCATCCACCAAATTTGTGCACAAAAACTACCTGCAACAATGTACTCTACTTCAGTAGTAGACAATGCAACAGAATTTGTCTTTTTACTACACCATGATACTAAGGACTTACCTTGGATTTGACATGTTCCATAAGTAATTATTCAATCTAACTTGCAACCAGAAAAGTCAGCATCTGAATAACTTATTAAATCGAAAGATTTTCCTTTTGGATGAAATAATCCTAAGTTAATAGTCTCATTAAGATATTTGAAAATTCATTTAACAAAAATCAAGTGTGACTCTTTTGGATTAGATTAAAATATTCCACACATACATACACTAAAAATAATTTTAGGTGAACTAGCAGTAAGATAAAGTAGACTCCCAATCATACATTTGTAGTTGGTTTGATCCGCTGTTTTTCCTATTACATTTGCATCCAACATACAATTAGTACTCGTAGGTGTATCACATTCCTTAATAATATCTAAACCAAAATGTTTTAAAAGATCCTTTTTATATTTACTTTGATTTAAGATAATACCTTTTCCATTTTGAAAAACATGAAATCCATGAAAATATTTGAGTTCTCCCGTTAAACTCATTTCAAATTCATTCTTCATACTCTATGAAAAATCAATAAACAAATCATTTCTAGAAGATCCAAAAATAAAATCATCAACCTAGATTTGAACTATCAAATAATTTTTGGAAATTATTTTAATAAAAAGAGTTGGATCAGAAATACCTTTATAAAAACCAATTAAAATAATAAAATTACTATGCATATCATACCAAGCTCATGGGGCTTGTTTCAAACCATATAATGATTTTGAAATCTTCAAAACTCGATTTGGAAAATGGGGATTAATAAATCCAGGAGGTTGTTCAACAAAAACATCTTCAATTATAAAACCATTTAGAAAAGCACTTTTAACATCCATTTGATATAACATGAAATTCGGATGAGAAGCATAGGAAAGTAGAATCTTAATAGCTTCTAGTCCAGCTAGAGGTGAAAAGGATTCATCATATTCTATTCCTTCATCATGACTATACCCTTGAGAAACTAGCCTTGATTTATTTCTAACTATGTTTCCTAACTCATAAACCTTATTTCTAAAAACCCATTTAGTACATATGGTCAATGTTTCCTTAGGTCTGTCAACTAATTCTTAGATTTTGTTTCTTTCAAATTGATTTAATTATTTTTGCATAGCCATTACCCAAAATTAATCATTGATTGCATCATTGATATTTTTAGGTTCTAACTGTGAAATAAAAGCTTGATGTTCAACCTGATTTCTAAGAGAATCTCTAGTCTATGTCCCTCTATCAAGATTACCAACAACAACATATAAATGATGATTCTTTATAATTCTAGTTGATCTTGTAAAGGTAGGACTTGAAATTTCATGTTCTTCTCTAGGTTTGGGTTCCCCAGAAGTAGTTTCTATAATATATCCATAATTGGTTTTCATTCCAACAGGTTCATTGATTTTGTTATTAGGTCCAGGACGGACACATATTCTTCAAGATTTCAAAGAGAAGACTTAGCTTCATGTCATTCAATTTCATTAAATTTGATGTGAAATGTTTCTTCCATACATTTGGTTCTTTTATTAATGACTATATAAGATTTAATGGTTATAGAGTAACCTAAAAAAGATTCCTTCATCACGTTTATAATAAAAATTGTCAAGATTATCCTTAGTATTATAAATAAAGACTTTACAACCAAAAACTCTGAAGTAACTAACTTTAGGCTTCCAATTATTCCACAGTTCATAAGGGGTCTTCTTATGAACTGGTCTAATCAATACTATATTTATAATATAACAAATTGTATTCAATGCTTCAGCCCAGAAATAAATAGGTATGTCATATTCATTAAGCATAGTTCATGCAATTTCACGAAGGGTTCTATTCCTTGTTTCTACTACACCATTCTATTGAGGTGCCCTAGGGGCTGAAAAGTTGTGACTATAACCATTACTTGAGAAGTAAGATTAAATCTTATGATTTTCAAACTCACGGCCCTGATAACTTCTAACGGTTTTAATCTTAAGATCACTAAGGTTCACTACAGACTTGGAGTATTTCATAAAATAAGAACATGCTTCACTTTTTTGATCAAGAAAGTATACTCATGTGTATCTAGAAAAGTCATCTACTAGGACATAGACATAGTGCTTCCCATTTAAACTAGAAACTCTAGAAGGTCCAAACAAGTCCATGTGAACAAATTTTAGAGGTTCAAAAGTTGAAACTTCTTTATTTAATTTGAATGATTCTTTATGTTGCCTTACCTTTTGACAGGGTGTACAAACATTGTCTGATAGGAATTTTAGTTGAGGTAGGTCTCTATCTAAAACCTTCCTAGTCAATTTTTTAAGATAATGAATGTTGTAGTATCTTAAAATTCTATTCCATAGCCAAGATTCTTTATGAAAAGAATTTAAACAAGTAAAATTTTGTTTTACAAAAGAATTTAAATCTAAAGCATAAGCATTTTCATTTCTCAAAGCATAAAATACTAAAACCTTTTTAGAATTAAAAACATTAAAAGAATCATTTTCAAATAAAACATTGAAACCATCATCACTGAACTGAGAAATACTTAACAGATTGTATTTTAATCCATCAAAAAATAATTATTTATAAATTAAAATAGAATTAGTGGTACCAATTTTTCCTAGGCCGATGATTTTTCCTTTCGAGTTATCACCAGAGGTGACATGTACTCCATCAACCGTGATTAAACTCTTGAAAAATTAGTAGGCTCTAGTCATATGTCTGGAACATAAACTGTCCAATTACTATATCTTCTTCTTGGAACTGTTCAAGCAAGTTTCCTACAAAACAGGTTTAAACTGAAAATGATTTTGGTACCCAGATCTTCTTGGGTATAGAGATGTTTGCAAGCAAAACTTTTTGGTACCCTGATTTGTATAATGGTTTTCATATAATCAATAGATTGAATATATTTTGAAAAACTACAATTTTTTAATCTATAACCATGTGAATAACTAGTTGAGGAAAATGAATTTAAATAACTAGAACTAACTTTATTCTGTCCTGATTTAGGAATAAATCTATTTTTAGTAATCTGTCTCTATCCAGGCTGATATCCTATTCCCGTGGAATATTTTTGTGCCAGTTGTTTTCCTAGAATTTGAGATAGAGTGTTATTTCCATTAGTGAAATTCTCTATGTATTTTCTATGTTTCTCATTGGACAATTTCATTTTGGTATTTTAATTGATTAATTGAGAATTATTTTCCTTTTCTATATAAGGTGATGATTTAACAGAGTGGGTCAATGCATGATGTTTTTTCAAGGTCTTATACTTGTCCTTTAATTCATTACTGGTTTCATCTATCATTTTATAATATTCAAATAATTCTTCACTAGACATTTTTTCTGATTCAGAATCATCTCCAGAATAATATGAATTTAAATCAGACGTATCCAATGTTCCTTTAGATGTGTTTGTCATGAAACACAAGTTGGCATGATTATATTCAGAATCAGAAGTCTCATATTCACTTTTTCTATCTTCTGAAGCACTCCATTTTGCCTTCATGGCATTATTATATTTTCTATCTTTGTAGTCATATTTCTTGTGGAACGTCAACTCTGGACAGTCAGCCATAATGTATCCTTTCCTTTTGCATTCGTAGCACACTATCTCATCATCCTTATCATTTTTCTTCCAATTTTTTTTTCCAATTTCTTCATTGGTCATACTTTACATTGTAGTTTTATTTTTTGAATAATTTCTTTCTCCTCTATAATTTCTTGAGTCTCCCGCCTATTTGAGCCATCTCTTCATCAGTATCAGAATCTGAATCGTCACTTGTTGAGATTTTAGTAGGTATTTGAGTTTTCTCATTATCCTTGCTCTTTGAGGTAGTATTCTTGAATTCCACTGATCTCTTATTAGGTTTATCATATTCCTATTTGTTTACATTTATATATTTTCATACATTATTAACTTACAAATCAGCTCTTTAACAGGTAGTGAACATATGTCACATGATTCTCTTATGGAGACTGATGTGCCTCTCCATCTATCTGGCAGACATCTTAATATCATCATGATTTTCTCTTTTACAGGAAGAACTTTTCCAAGTGAGATCATTGTATTTATAATTTCATTTATTATAATATAATTTTCAGAAATAGGTTCATTAGGCTTCATTTTAAATTTATCATATAAAATACTGTAGGTGTTCAATCTCATTTCCTTTAAATTTTTTGTTCCCTCATAGAAAATATCCAAAGTATCCCATATTTCGTAAGCAGTTTTATAAGTAGATATGCGATTGAATTATTCATCTCCTAAAGCACAGTACATGGAATTCATAGCTTTACAATTATTATTGTAAGATGTTTTAGTAGGTTCATCCCAAGTTGTTCTTTCAGTTTCTGGAATCTTATACTGAGTCTCTATAACAGAACATATTTCGAATCCCATACTCTCTAAATGAATTGTCATTTTCAAAATCCATTGGGAATAATTGACACCATTAAAGAAAGGTGGCATGTTGGTAGCAGCACCTTTTAATAAATTATCCATAACCAGATTTTACCAAATATATTTAAAGAGATGAAACTTAGATCTAACAGAAATTTAGGATCATTAAGATACAACTAAAATCACATTTGAAAAACAGAGTATTTGGAAATCCATTATAAAAAAAACCTTCCTCTGATACGAAATGTTGGTCAGAGTGAATACTCAAGAGGGGGGGGGGGTGAATTGAGTTCCATTTAAAAATTCATTTAAAAATTTTCTTATTAAAAATTTCCCAAATTGAATAACAAGCTAAACTGTAGTGAATTTGTAATACAGTAAAGGGTCACTTAGGTTCTTAATAGATTGATTAGTTCTCAGTTAATCTAATATGATAATTAATTAACTTTTGAAACTAACATACTTCATTACAATAAATACAAAAACATGATAGTTTAACTATAAGAGTTACATTAAAATATATTTATGTTTCCATGTACGTAGCATCGGAATATTAAATATAGTTTAAAACAAAATAAATAAGAAAAATGGTTTTAACCAAGAGGTTCAGTCTCAAGCCAATACTTATTAATCTCAAATTATTTATATATTCATTGATCCACACCCTAGATTAGGGTTAACAACAGTACACTTACTATCTAGGTCCTATGACCTCTACCACAGTTCTCTGTGGGAAACAAAACAATATCACACTGGCTATCTAGGTCACACTTGACCTCTACAATTATTCACAGGGGGAAACTAGAGAGTTTGAGAAAGAATGAGTGAGGATTTATAAATATTCTAGTACAACAAAGATACAGTGTATACAAGGTATTCACACGGCTCAAGAAGTAAGTCAAAGAATCACTAAGAGAGATTGGATATGATTTTAGAATGCTCTAGTTATTTTATATGCAGTTTTGGACTCCTTTTGATTAATCAGAAATGATTCTGAGTCCTTCTATGGTTTTTTTCTACAAACAGAGTTTCATTTTCATCCTTGACTTTCAGGTTCAGTTTTATCATCTTGAGTGCATGAAGAGATAGTTGTAGTTTTTCACTCCATGAATAATGTTGAGCTTGTGTTCCCTACCTGTATGGAAGGCCTCCTGTATGTCCAGTGTTCTTTTAGTAAGAGAGTGTAAGGATGTCTCCTCTCTATTGTGTATATGAGATTATATTTTTGGTTACTTTCGAGGTTCCCTTTTATATCTTCAACTCTGGTAATTGGAATGATTACATTTTTACAGGTATGAGGTACAGTTCCTAAAATTCCAACCACTATAATTAATTAATAGCAGGTGCATTAAAATCATCAAATATGATATTTGGTAAATAAAAAAATAGAAATAGAGTTTAGAGAAACTTTTCTTGGTTTACATCAGAAGAATTTAGTGTCAATGAGCTTGTATCGATAGTTCACTACCACAAAACAGGGAAAGGGAAGTGCTTCCCTTTATCACTGCTAAACAGAAAGTGCTGATAAAGGTATCTCTTTATCAGCGTTAAAAAAGAGCTGATAAATGACTGTTTTATCAGCACTAAAAAAAGCGCTGATAAATGAATGTTTTATCAGCGATTCTAACGAGCGCTGATAAATGTTCTGTCAGATTTTATTTAATAACCCTAACATGCCATCCTCTCTTGCACGTGGTCAAGCTCTCACGGAAGCTGAACTAGGCCCCTCTCTGCACGACCTCATCGTCTTCCTCCTCCTCCTCATCATCATCTTCATCCACCTCCTTCATCCTCCTTCCTCCTCCTCTTCCTCCTCGTTCTCCTCCTTCTCCGCCGCTGCCACCACCTCCGCCATCGCTCCCGCTCTTGCGACCTCCACTGCCTCTGCCGCCTCCACCCTCGTTGTCGCGACCGCCGCCGCCTCTACTGCCACCACCGCCTCCGTCTCTGCCACCGTCACCGCCTCCACCCTCACTGCCCGACTGCCGCCGCCTCGTGCTCTCAAGGTGGGATGTGAGTTCCATGGATGGTATTCCCTTGATATATTATTTATATATTGTGTGTGTGAGGACCAAATAGTGAATATATATGTGAGATATGAATGATACCATATCTTGAGCCTAATTCCAGTAAGGATTTCCATAATAGATAGTGTGGTCTTAATGTGATTATGATTATGTCTAGGGATGTGATTCATAATTAGTGATGAGTGTCGAAATAAGAGATGTGATTCATAATTATGTCAATGATCATATTTTAGCTAGATTACAATGGATTTCCTAGGTTCAACCCTTGAAATATGATTCTTCACAATGACTATTGATGTTATATGAATACTTTATAGGGATTAATTTTAGAGCTTACCAACAGTGGATTCGCTTGGGTGACCTAGTATGAATAGGTTATAAAGCCTGCTGACTATTTTATCTGTTAGGATTACCTCCCATGTATCATCATGGATCCTGATGACTATTTTATCTTTTAGGATTACCTTCCAGTTTAAATTGGTTCGTGTGTGTTAATTTATTTTAGATTTTGTCATTCTATTTTGGTGCAATCTAGTGTGTATTATGATCCCCTTAAAAAAATAAGGCATATATAGTTTTTGGTTACGGTTCGAACCCAACTTCCCAACCCGCTCTAGAGGGTGCTAACTCTAATTTCCAATGGGACATCTATCATTGATTCAAGAAATTTTTGTTCTTCCATTCTAAATTGGTAGGTGTGCCTTCATTTATTTTAGATTTTTTCATTCCATTTTTCTACAATGTATTATGTATTATGATTAACTTATGAACACAATCAATATATCATTTTAGGTTGTGGTTTTGTTGTGATTTATCTATAGCATCCCGCCTTTCATTACATTTTACAAAACCGAGGATCTTTAAGGTTTAGTGTCTTGGAAACCAAGAACTTAAAACATGAAAACATAAATATAAAATTCTTCTTAAACCCTTGAAAGGCTTCTCCATAAGTTCATCCTAGGTTCATTACTACATCTCATAACCTGGGGACATACAACAAAAGAAAGGGTGGGCAGAAGGCCCAGTAAGGGAAACAAGAAAAACATTTTACATGTGAACTTGAGATACTTCAATAAGGACATGAAAAGAACTTTAAGGAATGAAAATGAAACCATGAAGCATATCATAATAAAAATAACATTTTTCATAACTTGAAGATGTGGCTACAACAATTAATATTGACAATCTTTTCGTTTTACCAAGGTCCATCCCCAAGGTGTCATTAAAAATTACCAAGGTTATTCACTAAGGCGTCGTTAAAAATGGTCATCTCTAGAGATTAAGTCTTTACCCAATGCATTGGAGCGCTATCAGGGCGCACCCTTAAATTTGCCTTTATTATTATGTGAGCCACACATATCATCATAAAACATTTCATAACCCATATAGCATAAAATAAATGGGTTTGATTTCGTAATCATAACGTTTTAAAAACTGCTTTAAAGACATGATCTTTACGTTACCTTAAACCCACGGAATGGGAAAGCGGGTATCATGTATGTAAATCCCAGAACATAAAATAGAACATTTTTGTATATATGTGAATAACCCTGTAGAAATAAGATCTTTGATTATTAAATTAATAACATGAAGTAATTTTGAGAAAATAGAGAGGCATTTTGAGACGAAAATTCGTTAGCACAACGGCTACGTTACAAGGTTTTAGAAAACGTTGAAAAGAGAGGGGACATGGGTCAAATAATGATAAATGACCCATAAAACAGTAGAGGGACAGAATATAAGGGATTTAAGAACATGGTAATGAAATTTGAAAATATACCATATGAAATGAAGAACATGAAAGGAAGACAAAAATTAGAGTTCTCTTATGAAAATTCGGTAGCCTAACAGCGTTACGTAAACTTCATCCAAAAATGAATTGATGATGTAAAATAGGGTCTCTCATCATAAGAACATAAAAATCAGTATGATAGATATAGATATCATACCCCAACATAAGAAAAAGGAACTTTCAAGACTTGACATGGAATTAGAACTTTGAAAAGGAGAAGGGTGAAAGAATCCCTTAAAAATTCGGCAGCCTAACGGCGTCACTTAAACTTCAACAAAAATGAATTGATGAGATCAAATAGGGTCTCTCATCATATGAACATAAGAGTCTAGTATGATAGATATAGATATAATACCCCAACATAACAAAAAGTAACTTGAAAGAATTGACATGAATGTAGAACTTCAAAACGAGAAGGGTGAAGTACCACTTAAACAATTCGGCAGCCTAACGGCGCCACTTAAAACTTCAAAAAAACTGAATTGAAGAGATCAAATGGGGTCTCTCATCATATGATCATAAAATATCAGTATGATAAATTTAGAGATCATACCCCAACATAATAAAAAGGAACTTGAAATACTTTACATGATAATAGATCTTGAAAAATGAGAAGGGAGAAAGAATCTGTTACAAAAATTTCGGCAGCCTAACGGCGCCACTTAAAATTTCATAAAATGAAATTATGAGAGTAAGAGGGTATCTCTAATTATGTGAACATGAAAAGGGCAGTAAGATGATTATAAAAGAACACCCTTTAACATAAGAACATGGAGCATAAAAGAAATTACATAAAATAGATTTCTTGAAAAGAAAGAGAGAGATCAGATCCCTTACCTTAAAACGTAACTCTTAAAACTCAAAGGTTTGGACCTTGAGGGCTTGGGGGAACCTTGGGAGGACTCATTGGGAGGTAAGGAGACCAGAACATAGTTGGGGGAGAGTTGGGAGAGAAAACTAAAGGATGAAAGGGTGGGTATTTATAGGGAAAGTGAGGGGACAAGGCATTAATGGACAAGGGACATCTCACAAGTGCTTTTCTCAAAACCATGTTCTCTCCCTTGGAATTTACCATGGAGTTAGGCCACATGGGGTCCCCAAAACAATAATTCATCACCCTTGGCCGGACAACCCTTAAAATATCTCATGAAATCATCATTACACAGTTATGATGTCATTAAACAAACCGAAACCCTAAAACTGTATTTTTACTATTCACTGAAAATTCAACTTTCTCAGAAAAATCCCAAAATTTCACGTTAACCAAATATCAAGGCTCTGATTTCAAAAATGACCTCCATTTTATTAAAATAATTTTCTAAATATTTTTAATTTTATTTTTAAATAAATACACTATTCACCAAGAATTCATTTTTTAGAAAAATCCCCAAAAACATAATATCGATCCTCTGAGTTCAAAAATAAAGTCCATTTTATAAAAAATTATTTTCTATTTATTTTAAATTAAATTTTCAATTAAAAAACACTATTCACCCGAAAAAACTAATACTTGACTAATAATTTATGAAACCATTATTTAACCATTTTGTTGAATCACATTACTTAATCAAGGTGCCTAGATTATACTAATACTTTATTAAAGTGAGATTACTAATCCATTTGGACTCATTACTAATCCTAATCATAAAATCATTATTCATATTTTACTATTCATCAAAAATGAAGTTGATCTTATTAGACTCTAAATTTCTTACTGAACATAATTGTAGAAGACCATTTTATGCAAATCATTACACATTTTTAATTATTTAAGGTTTCCAAAAACATTTTTAAAATATACTTTTTCTAATATTCATCAAAAATATGCATACTATATTTATCCGGTCATTTGAAAATTCATAAACATCATCATAAGAAGAAATCCCAATTTTTATTTAAAAAAATGATTACACAAGGCAGTTACAGTCTCCTTACATAGCCCCTTATCACACCAGCATAGGACCTAAGTGTAAGGTGTGCTAAGGTGAGAGAATCCGAGGGAGGCTCGACCAACATCGCACAATTAGTAATTTCTATCATTTTGAACTTCTCGCGAAGGTGATCTCGTTCTAGCTTCACATGATGAAGTTCGGCTTGGGTTTGGTCCAACGCAAATCCTAGTGGTGCTACCTCATACCCAAGTTCTGTTAGATGGGCTTCAATCGATCCAAGACTACTGGGTGAGGCCATCAAATCTTCTTTCTATATTAATTAACCAAGATTACTTGTATTTAGAGACAATAATCAAAACGTTTAGTTTCTAGCGGTCATATTGACCAATGGTCATATAATAGTCAAAAACCAACGGTATCATTTTAATTATACTCATGTTATCAAATAAAACATTTTTTTTGAGTATAAAAATAAAATAAAATAACACATAAAATTAGGAAACAATATTTATTCAAAATTCCGGGTCGTTACAATCTTCCCCCCTTAAGAAATTGTGTCCTCGCAATTTTTTTTAAAATAGGTATTGAGATTTCATTGAAAGTACCACATCAGAAAAGGAGTCAGTAAAACTATTACTTTAAAAGAAAGAAAGGGAAGTACGAAGGTCACCCGAGTTAGCCCACACTAGGATTCCATGTAGGAAAACATGGACATGGAAGAAAAACAAAGGGTCAAGTTCTGAGGGAGAGTGATAGAGAACGTGATTAGGAGAAAGTTAACCATATTAAAATCCCATACTTATGATGTGTGTAAACGGTCATTGATTACCTAGGAGGAAACTTAAACCAACAACGTTTTTGTTTTACGTTCCTTTTCATAATTTTGAGTAATTCATTTACTACATAGATCAAAAACATAATAAAATATACCTACCTTCATGAAGAGTTTCATCCTTTAATAAGTTTCTACCAAAACTAATGTTTTCTCCAACAGATGTGCATTCAAAACTACTTGCTCTCATCAAAACACAAGAATCATCTTCTAGAGAATCACATAATCCACGATAGATTTACTATCTATTTCTTCTATCTTTAAACATTATCCCAAAAATAGAACGGGTAAGGTAAAACAACTCTTCAAAAAGAAAGAATCCCATAGGAAGGGAAACTATTTTTAAATCTTCAAAGTTCCATGGTACTACCCAATGTTCATCATAGACCATCACATAAATAACGGTCCTTAAAATTCCTCAAAATAAACCAATATAAGATTGAAACCCAAATACAAGAGGGATTTGATAACATAGTCTTCCAAAATAAGCTTCATTGTTCATATCCAAACAACATCAAGCACACCTAACATCTTATAACAAAAGTAGCTAACCTAAACATATTTTACCCAAGATAGGTTAATCATTACCATAAGTAACCTAAATTACAATAAGTCCACCTTAAATTCATCTATTCTTCAAAATATAAGTCAACCTTACTCCTCAATGAAAATACTGTAGTAATCTATTTACCTTAATCATATAGGGTCCTCAAAATAGTGAATGTATTCCAAAATAATAATCATCTTTTAATCCCCTAATCATCTCTGTCGTATTAATACGACAATCATAGCATTTCCTATCACATTGGTTGTTGGGACATGTTCTTCCATTTCCTTCCATTAACTAAGAAAAGAATCTATAATTAGGGGCTTAAATACTTATCCAATAATCATGAAAAGAAACTCAAAGCATATAAGGATAACATGTAGAAGAAAAGTATACCCTATATTGTGATCCCCTAGGTTCCCATCTAGGTTATCCATGATCATATATTCTTATGTGAACCTTTATTTTATTTTATCTTTGTTCCTTTAACAATGGTTCATACTAATCTTATGAATTTACCAAAGCATATCCCTCGGGAGTGTCGTAACCAAGAGTGCATCAAGGCCCGTTGTCGGGTACCAGTTCCCGTTCGAGTCTAGCTCAAAGCGGTGTTTTCAGGTTTTACACCTATGTACATCTGTGCCAGAGCCACCTCTACCTGCTCGTATCCAGACAGGGATGTATTTGCTTGGAAACCCCTTACTCAATACTCACCAAAATACCAGGAAGATTTACTATATCTAAACATTTCTATAGGGTTCTTCCTAGAGTTTTCATATCCTAATTTCTACAAATAACTAAACCACCCTTTGATACCAACTATAGCATCCTGACTTTCATTATATTTTACAAAACCAAGGATCTTTAAGGTTTAGTGTCTTGGAAACCAGGAACTTAAAACATGAAAACATACATAAAACATTCTTCTTAAACCCTTGAAAGGCTTCTCCTTAAGTTCATCCTAGGTTCATTACTGCATCTCATAACCTGGGGACATACAACAAAAGAAAGGGTGAGCAGAAAGCCCAGTAGTGGAAACAAAAGAAACATTTTACATGTGAACTTGAGATACTTCAATAAGGACCTGAAAAGTACTTTAAGGCATGAACATGAAACCATGAAGAATATCATAATAAAAATAACATTTTTCATAACTTGAAGATGTGGCTACAACATTTAATATTGACAATCGTTTCGTTTCACCAAGGTCCATCCCCAAGGTGTCGTTAAAAATTACCAAGGTTATTCACCAAGGCGTCGTTAAAAATAGTCATCTCTAGAGATTAAGTCTTTACACAATGCATTGGAGCGCTATCAGGGAGCACCCTTAAATTTTCCTTTATTATCATGTGAGCCACATATATCATCATCAAATATTTCATAACCCATATATCATAAAATAAAACGGGTTTCATTTCATAATCATAACGTTTTAAAAACTGCTTTAAAGACATGATCTTTACGTTACTTTAAACCCATGGAAAGGGAAAGCGGGTATCATGTATGTAAATACCAGAACATAAAATAGAACATTTTTCTATAAATGTGAATAACCCTGTAGAAATAATATCTTTGAGTATTCACTTAATAACATGAAGTAATTTTGAGAAAAAGCGAGAGTCATTTTGAGATGAAAATTCTGCAGCACAACGGCTACGTTACAAGGTTTTAGAAAACATTGAAAAGAGAGGGGACATGGGTCAAACAATGATAAATGACCCATAAAATAGTAGAGGGACAGAATATAAGGTATTTAAGAACATGGTAATGAAATGTGAAAATATACCTTATGAAATGGATAACATGAAAGGAAGACAAAAATAAGATTTCTCTTATGAAAATTCGGCAGCCTAACAGCGTTACGTAAACTTCAACCAAAAATGAATTGATGATGTCAAATAGGGTCTCTCATCATATGAACATAAAATATTAGTATGATAGATATATAGATCATACCCCAACATAAGAAAAAGTAAATTGAAAGACTTGACATGGAATTAGAACTTTGAAAAGAAGAAGGGTGAAAGAATCCCTTAAAAATTCGGCAGCTTAACGGCGTCACTTAAACTTCAACAAAAATGAATTGATGTGATCAAATAGGGTATTTCATCATATGAACATAAGAGTCCAGTATGATAGATATAGAGATAATACCCCAACATAACAAAAAGTAACTTGAAAGAATTGACATGAAAGTAGAACTTCAAAACGAGAAGTGTGAAGAACCACTTAAAAAATTCGGCAGCCTAACAGCGCCACTTAAAACTTCAAAAAAACTGAATTGAAGAGATCAAATGGGGTCTCTCATCATATGATCATAAAAGATAATTATGATAAATTTAGAGATAATACCCCAACATAATAAAAATTAACTTGAAATACTTTACATGATAATAGATCTTGAAAAATGAGAAGGGAGAAAGAATTCGTTACAAAAATTTCGGCAGCCTAACGGCGCCACTTAAAATTTCATAAAACGAAATAATGAGAGTAAGAGGAGATCTATCATTATGTGAACATGAAAAGGGAAGTAAGAGGAGTATAATAGATCACCCTTTAACATAAGAACATGGAGCATAAAATAAATTACATAAAAGAGATTTCTTGAAAAGAAATAGAGAGATCAGATCCCTTACCTTAAAACGTAACTCTTACAACTCAAAGGTTTGGACCTTGAGGTCTTGGGGGCACCTTGGGAGGACTACTTGGGAGGTAAGGAGACCAGAAATTCGTTGTAGGAGAGTTGGGAGTGAAAACTAAAGGAGTAAAGGGTGGGTATTTATTGGGAAAATGAGGGGACAAGGCATTAATGGCCAAGGGACACCTCACAAGTGCTTTTCTCAAAACCATGTGCTCTCCCTTGGCATTTACCACGGAGATAGGCCACATGGGGCCCCCAAAACAATATTTCATCACCCTTGGCCGGCCAACTCTTAAAATATCTCATGACATCATCATGACACAGTTATGATGTCATTAAACATACTGAAACCCTAAAACTGTATTTTTACTATTCACTAAAAATTCAACTTTCTCAGAAAAATCCCAAAATTTCACATTAACCAAATATCAAGGATCTTATTTAAAAAATGAACTCCATTTTATAAAAATAATTTTCTAAATATTTTTAATTTTATTTTTAAATAAATACACTATTCACCAAGAATTCATTTTTTTAGTAAAATCCCAAAAAACATAATATCGATGCTCTGAGTTCAAAAATAAAGTCCATTTTATAAAAATAATTTTCTAATTATTTTTAATTAAATTTTTAATTAAAAAACACTATACACCCAAAAAAATAATACTTGACTAATAATTTATGAAGCCATTATTTAACCATTTTATTGAATCACATTACTTAATCAAGGTGCCTAGATTATACTAATACTTTATTTAAGTGATATTACTAATCCATTTAAACTCATTACTAATCCTAATCATAAAATCACTATTCATATTTTACTATTCATCAAAAATCATGTTGATCTTATTAGACTCTAAATTTCGTACAGAACATAATTGTAGAAGACCATTTTTTTCAAATCATTACACATTTTTAATTATTTAAGGTTTACAAAAACATCATTAAAATATACTTTTTCTAAAATTCATCAAAAATATGCATACTATATTTATCCGGTCATTTGAAAATTCATAAACTTCATCATAAGAAGAAATCCCAATTTTTATTTAAAACAAAGGATAACACAAGGCAGTTACGGTCTCCTTACATAGCCTCTTATCACACTAGCATAGGACCTAACTGTAAGGTGTGCTAAGGTGAGAGAATCTGAGGGAGGCTCGGCCAACATCGCACGAGTAGTAATTTCTATCAGTTTGATCTTCTCGTGATGACGATCTCGTTCTAGCATCACACGATGAAGTTTATCTTGGGTTTGGCCCAGAGCAAAGACCAGTGGTGCTACCTTCTACCCAAGTTCTGTTAGATGGGCTTCGTTCGGTCCAAGACTACTGGGTGACGCCATCAAATCTTCTTTCTATATTAATTAACCAAGATTACTTGTATTTAGAGATAATAATCAAAACGTTTAGTTTCTAGCGGTCATATTGACCAATGGTCATATAATAGTCAAAAACCAATTGTATCATTTTAATTATACTCATGTTATCAAATGAAAAATTTTTGTTGAGTATAAAAATAAAATAAAATAACACATAAAATTAGGAAACAAGATTTATTCAAAATTTCGGGTCGTTACAATATTCCCCCCTTAAGAAATTGCGTCCTCGCAATTTTTTTTAAAAATAGGTTTTGAAATTTCATTGAAAGTCCCACATCGGAAAAGGAGTCACTAAAACTATTAAATTAAAAGAAAGAAAGGGAAGTACGAAGGTCACCCGAGTTAGCCCACACTAGGATTCCATGTAAGAAAACATGGACATGGAAGAAAAACAAAGGGTCAAGTTCTGAGGGAGAGTGATAGAGAACATGATTAGGAGAAAGTTAACCATAAGAAAATCCCAAACTTATGATGTGTGTAAATGGTCATTGATTACCTTGTAGGAAACGTAAACCAACAACGTTTTTTTTACGTTCCTTTTCATTATTATGAGGAATTCATTTACTACATAGAACAGAAACATAAGAAAATATACCTACCTTCATGTAGAGTTTCATCTTTTAATAAGTTTCTACCAAAACTAATGTTTTCTCCAAAAGATGAGCATTCAAAACTACTTGGTCTCATCAAAACACAAGAATCATCTTCTAGAGAATCACATAATCCACGAAAGATTAACTATCTATTTCTTCTATCTTTAAACATTATCACAAAAATAGAAAGGGTAAGGTAAAACAACTCTTCAAAAAGAAAGAATCCCATAGGAAGGGAAACTATTTTTAAATCTTCAAAGATCCATGGTACTACCCAATGTTCGTCATATACCATCCCATAAATAACAGTCCTTAAAATTCCTCAAAATAAACCAAACTAAGATTGAAACCCAAATACAAGAGGGATTTGATAACATAGTCTTCCAAAATAAACTTCATTGTTCATCTCCAAACAACATCAACCACACCTAACATCTTATTACAAAATTAGCTAACCAAAACATATTTTACCCAAGATAGGTTAATCATTTCCATAAGTAACCTAAATTACTATAATTCCACCTTAAATTCATCGATTCTTCAAAATATAAGTCAACCTTACTCCTCAATGAAAAGACTGTAGTAATCTATTTACCATGATCATATAGGGTCCTCAAAATAGTGAACATCTTCCAAAATAATAATCGTCTTTTAATCCCCTAATCATCTCTGTCGTATTAATACGGTAATCATAGCATTTTTTATCACATTGGTTGTTGGGACATGTTCTTCCATTTCCCGCCATTAACTAAGAATATAAGCTGTAATTAGGGGCTGAAATACTTAGCCAATAATCATGAAAAGAAACTTAATGCATATAAGGATAACTTGTAGAAGAAAAGTATACCCTAACTTGTGATCCCCTAGGTTCCCATCTAGGTTATCCATGATCATATATTCTTATGTGAACCTTTATTTTATTTTATCTTTGTTCCTTTAACAATGGTTCATACTAATCTTATGAATTTACCAAAGCATATCCCACGGGAGTGTCATAACCAAGAGTGCAGCAAGGCCCGTTGTCGTGTACCAGTTCCCGTTCGAGTCTAGCTCAAAGTGGTGTTTTCGGGATTTACCCCTATGTACATCTGTGCCAGAGCCACCTCTACCTGCTCGTATCCAGACAAGGATTTATTTTCTTGGAAACCCCTTACTCAATACTCACCAAAATACCAGGAAGATTTCCTATATTTAAACTTTTCTATAGGGTTCTTCCTAGAGTTTTCATATCCTAATTTCCACAAATAACTAAACCATCCTTTGATACCAACTATAGCATCCCGCCTTTCATTACATTTTACAAAACTGAGGATCTTTAAGGTTTAGTGTATTGGAAACCAGGAACTTAAAACATGAAAACATACATAAAACATTGTTCTTAAACCCTTGAAAGGATTCTCCTTATGTTCATCCTAGGTTCATTACTGCATCTCATAACCTGGGGACATACAACAAAAGAAAGGGTGAGCAGAAGGCCCAGTAAGGGAAACAAGAGAAACATTTTACATGTGAACTTGAGATACTTCAATAAGGACATGAAAAGAACTTTAAGGCATGAAAATGAAACCATGAAGAATATCATAATAAAAATAACATTTTTCATAACTTGAATATGTGGATACAACATTTAATATTGACTACCGTTTCTTTTCACCAAGGTTCATCCCCAAGGCGTCGTTAAAAATAACAAGGTTATTCACCAAGGCGTCGTTAAAAATGGTCATCTCTAGAGATTAAGTCTTTACCCAATGCATGGGAGCGCTATCAGGGTGCACCCTTAAATTTGCCTTTATTATCATGTGAGACACATATATCATCATCAAACATTTCATAACCCATATAGAATAAAATAAATGGGTTTCATTTCATAATCATAACGTTTTAAAAACTGCTTTAAAGACATGATCTTTACGTTACTTTAAACCCACGGAATGGGAAAGCGGGTATCATGTATGTAAATCCCAGAACATAAAATAGAACATTTTTGTATATATGTGAATAACCCTATAGAAATAAGATCTTTGAGTATTAACTTAATAACATGAAGTAATTTTGAGAAAAAGAGAGAGGCATTTTGAGACGAAAATTCTGCAGCAGAACGGCTACGTTACAAGGTTTTAGAAAACGTTGAAAAGAGAGGGGACATGGTTCAAACAATGATAAATGACCCATAAAATAGTAGAGGGACAGAATATAAGGGATTTAAGAACATGGTAATGAAATTTGAAAATATACCATATGAAATGAAGGACATGAAAGGAAGACAAAAATAAGATTTCTCTTATGAAAATTCGGCAGCCTAACAGCGTTACGTAAACTTCAACCAAAAATGAATTGATGATGTCAAATAGGGTCTCTCATCATATGAACATAAAAGATAAGTATGATAGATATAGAGATCATACCCCAAAATAAGAAAAAAGAACTTGCAAGACTTGACATGGAATTATAACTTTGAAAAGGAGAATGGTGAAAGAATCCCTTAAAAATTCGGCAGCCTAACGGCGTCATTTAAACTTCAACAAAAATGAATTGATGAGATCGAATAGGGTCTCTCATCATATGAACATAAGAGTCCAGTATGATAGATATAGAGATCATACCCCAAAATAACAAATAGTAATTTGGAATAATTGACATGAAAGTAGAACTTCAAAACGAGAAGGGTGAAGAACCACTTAAAAAATTCGGCAGCCTAACGGCGCCACTTAAAACTTCAAAAAACTGAATTGAAGAGATCAAATGGGGTCTCTCATCATATGATAATAAAAGTTCAGTATGATAAATTTTGAGATCATACACCAACATAATAAAAAGTAACTTGAAATACTTTACATGATAATAGATCTTGAAAAATGAGAAGGGAGAAAGAATCTGTTACAAAAATTTCGGCAGCCTAACGGCGCCACTTAAAATTTCATAAAACGAAATAATGAGAGTAAGAAGGGATCTCTAATTATGTGAACATGAAAAGGGAAGTAAGAGGAGTATAAAAGAACACCCTTTAACATAAGAACATGGAGCATAAAATAAATTACATAAAAGAGATTTCTTGAAAAGAAAGAGAGAGATCGGATCCCTTACCTTAAAACGTAACAATTAAAACTCAAAGGTTTGGACCTTGAGGGCTTGGGGGCACCTTGGGAGGACTCCTTGGGAGGTAAGGAGACCATAACTTCATTGGGGAAGAGTTGGGAGTGAAAAATAAAGGAGGACAGGGTGGGTGTTTATAGGGAAAGTGGGGGGACAAGGCATTAATGGCCAAGGGACACCTCACAAGTGCTTTTCTCAAAACCATGTGCTCTCCCATGGCATTTACCGTGGAGTTAGGCCACATGGGGCCCCCAAAACAATAATTCATCACCCTTGTCCAGCCAACCCTTAAAATATCTCATGACATCATCATGACACAGTTATGATGTCATTAAACATACCGAAACCCTAAAACTGTATTTTTACTATTCACTTAAAATTCAACTTTCTCAGAAAAATCCCAAAATTTCACATTATCCAAATATCAAGGCTCTGATTTCAAAAATGAACTCCATTTTATAAAAATAATTTTCTAAATATTTTTAATTTTATTTTTAAATAAATACACTATTCACTAAGAATTCATTTTTTTAGAAAAATCCCCAAAAACATAATATAGATGCTCTGAGTTCAAAAATAAAGTCCATTTTATAAAAATAATTTTCTAATTATTTTTAATTAAAATTTTAATTAAAAAATACTATTTACCCGAAAAAACTAATACTTGACTAATAATTTATTAAACCATTATTTAACCATTTTATTGAATCACATTACTCTATCAAGGTGCCTAGATTATACTAATACTTTATTTAAGTGAGATTACTAATCCATTTGGACTCATTACTATTCCTAATCATAAAATACCTATTCATATTTTACTATTCATCAAAAATCATGTTTATCTTATTAGACACTAAATTTCGTACTGAACATAATTTTAGAAGACCATTTTTTGGAAATCATTAAACATTTTTAATTATTTATGGTTTACAAAAACATTTTTAAAATATTATTTTTCTAAAATTCATCAAAAATATGCATACTATATTTATCCGGTCAATTGAAAATTCATAAACTTCATCATAAGAAGAAATCCAAATTTTTATTTAAAACAAAGGATTACACAAGGTAGTTACGGTCTCCTTACATAGCCTCTTATCACACCAGCATAGGACCTAAGTGTAATGTGTGCTAAGGTGATAGAATCCGAGGGAGGCTCGGCCAACATCGCACGAGTAGTAATTTCTATCAGTTTGAACTTCTTGCGAAGGCGATCCGATTCTAGCTTCACACGATGAAGTTCAGCTTGGGTTTGGTCCAGAGCAAAGCCTAGTGGTGCTAACTCCTACCCATGTTCTGTTAGATGGGCTTCGATCGGTCCAAGACTACTGGGTGAGGCCATCGAATCTTCTTTCTATAATAATTAACCAAGATTACTGGTATTTAGAGACAATAATCAAAACGTTTAGTTTCTAGCCGTCATATTGACCAATGGTCATATAATAGTCAAAAACCAACGGTATCATTTTAATTATACTCATGTTATCAAATGAAAACATTTTTGTTGAGTATAAAAATAAAATAAAATAACACATAAAATTAGGAAACAAGATTTATTCAAAATTTCGGGTCGTTACATTATCTGTATTGAATAATTTTGGTTGATATTGAAGAGGTCAATATGATCCTGAGTTATTTTATCCTTGATTTATTTTAAATTTAAGGTCTATTTACTTGATTTCGTTGGTTAGCCATAAATACAGTTAGGTTTTTCTGAGTGGGGTGGGGGGGCTTAGTTTTCCAAGAGGGGTGGGAGTAGGGCTGTCCAAGTGGGGGGGGGGATGTCCAAGTGGGTGGGGGTAGAGCTGTCCAAGTGGGGTGGGGGGGGTTGGGTTGTCCTAGTGGGGTGGGGTAGGGCTGTCCAAGTGGGGTGGGTGTGGGGTGGGGGTAGAGCTGTCCAAGTGGGGTGGGGGTAGGGTTGTCCAAGTGGGGTGAGTGAGGGGCTGTCTAGGTAGGTTGGGGGAGGGGGCTGGGTTGTCCAAATGGGGTGGGGGTAGGGCTGTTTGGGGTGGGGGAGGGTGTACAGGTGGGGGTAGGGCTGTGTGGGGTGGGGGTAGGGATGTCCACTCGAAGTGTCTCTCTATATTTTAAAATGGACTTCATTTTAATTGAAAAACCAGTATATCAAACAAGAAAATGTGATCTACAAATTATTCATTATGAAAAACATAAAGGTACCATTAAATACTTACATTGCCCTCAAACATCCATAACACAACCCAACCACAACCTTCATCTCAATGTACTCAACCGATCAAAACACCAAGATGGATTTTACCCAATACTATCTAATTCAGAACGCCGATCATGTCATCAACCGGCAACTTAATTTCTATGGTGCTCCCCACTATACGCTTTAGCTCACAAACACCACCATCTATTGTTTAACACCTCCATAATCTGGAAAGAACCACTAGAACCCCAACTAAAACTCCACAACATAGCCAACATCTTTTCTAACGTACCGTGCTTAGACATCCACGTGAACACCAACCAATGTTATCATCCATCCTTTCCATCAAAACCACTTGGAATGGATGTGAATCCATCATCCAGGCATGAATCAAGGACAATTCAACTTTTCCTCAAAGATTGAACCCATTTTCAAAACATAATTAACATTTCAAAACATCAAATAGATGTGGCTTACAACTCACCACATTTGTTCCGTTTTCTTGGAGGAATTTGAAACGTGTACCACATAGGTTGTAAAATCTGTAGGCGATAGATCTCTTTGATCATAAGTAGCCATGAACCCAAGTTTATCCTTGAAGAAACTATAAGTGGTGTTTTTGAATGCTTTTTGGAACAAGGAATTGACTCGCTTGATCAAACACATGAAATATCTTTAAATGTAGCCTCACTTGCCGAATCATTGGAATAATTTCATGTATTGGATGCTCTTAATGTCAGATTTAGCATCCCATATTGTTCATCAAATGGATTGGTCAACTTCCAATCTATCATGGAGGCTGCCGCACCACCTTTACATGCAACTAATGATCAAAGGCATCTTGATTAGAAAAACAATCTTGATGGAACTGGACATGAAAGATCATGAGGTGCCATAGTTTCTCAGCAACCTCAATTTACCCCACATGATATAAGGATATTGCATGATGTCCAAGACATAACGAGAGGATAAGAGAAGGTGAATGTCTCGTAGACGAACAACATCAACAATGAACATCCACCACCCTTTCACTATAACATCAAAATCATATCTTTAAGAACGTCCATGTGAATTTATATCTTACTTCCATCGAGGATGATGCATGTCGGTCAACTTGTTTTAGAAATTATTTATCTTCATCTGTGACTTGTACATGCACCCATGAATTTGAAGATGAGTATGTGTACATGATAGTTGACCTTCTTAGAGAAGAGTTTCTGGATGAGTATAAGAGACATGAAGCAATAAGGTTCATTAGAGTGTTAGAGAAAATGTGGTTTCTACAAACAATGTGGAAATTGTCTTGTGCAATGCGACCTAAGTTACAAGGTATTGTAATTTATTTTTTTTGAGGGTTTTAGTGTAAATAAATTTTGGAATGATCATTGTTATTCACTGTCTTTTAGGTTTTTTTGATAGCTGAGGGGAAAGGGTGGGGTCTGTAGACATTGGAGGATATGTCGAAGCCTCTTTGCAACACATCATCTTTTCATAGTATCTAACATCTAACCAAATGGCCTCTTTGCCGTTCAAGCTCCCCGAACCCTGATGGTGATCGGGGTTCGGGGATCTTGAAGGGAAAAGATGCCATTTCTCCAACATATTCACACACAAAATCACCCTTGGACATATCCTCCAATGTTTGCAGACCCCACCCTTTCCCCTCGGCTGTCAAAAAAACCTAAAAGACAATGAATAGCAATGATCATTCCAAAATGCATTTACACTGAAATCCTCCAGAAAAAATTAAAGTACAATACATGCAAGTTGTAACTTAGGCCGCGTTGCACAGGCCAATTGCCACATTGTTTGTAGCAACAACATTTTCTCCAACACTCTAATGATCTTCATTACTTCATGTCTCTTATACTCTTCCGAAAACACTTCTCTAAGAAGGTCAACTATCGTGTATGCATACTCACCTTCAAATTCATCGGTGCATGTACAAGGCACAGATCAAGATAAACAATTTCCCAAACAAGTTGACCAATGTAAGTATTTAATGGTACCTTTATGCTTTGAAGTGTCAACCCCGCCTCAATATGAGGCCTAGTGTGACCACCAACAATTGAAGTGTCTCAGATTTATTTGAAATGGATAAAATTTAAATTGAAAACATATACTGGAAAACAGAAAACTGACCAAATGCATTCAGATTCTGTTGAAACTTTAGGACAACATTCTATGAGTCATTTGTGACATGTAGCCTATCCCAACGGTTCTGAACTGTTGGGAAATATGCTATTTCCAGTAGTGTAGCATGATCGAATGGGTTAGCTATGATACTATTTAGAGATGAGATGAGTTGGAATTTTGGGATTGAAGTAAATCCTCAATGTTTTTTTCTAATTTATTTATTTTTATATGCGACAGACATACTAGGTGATATATTTTGTATTATGGGTTTATTAGGAGTCTGTATGATTTCTTGTTTCTACATTTCATTTTAAATAACATGTTATAATTATATATTTACTGCACCCAAATGGCTGAAATAGTAAGGCATATTGTAGATGTTTCTAGAATGTTGTACGATTCTTTTTCCCCAATGGTAGTACATTTTTAGGATGTTTTCACTGATGAGGTATAAATTTTAATTCTTAATAAAGAGATAATCTTTATAATCTAGTTAGTTTTGGGAGAAAATTCAGTTTCTATTACAATTTCTAAAATAACACCAAAGAGCATCAGTTGTTTGAATTACAATTTGATGATATAGAATATAATGGTTTCATATGGCATAATACTTTACCATGGGGTTTTATAGTTCTCTAAAATAGATGTTTGATTGGTATTTATTCTTTTGTTGGACTATTAGAGATTGATCCTAATGAGGGTCATCAATATGTATCCTCATCCACGCATTGATAGTCACAAATGATCATATATGAGGTTCTATGATCTTCTCCAAGATAGATTTGACATTAGGATACCATTAGATGAGTTGGACATCGATGGACCTACCATGGACTGCTTTTAGGAGAAGTTATGGACTATATGATTTTTTAGCGATGATTTTTGGTTTAACTAATGCATTGGTTGTATTAAGGGACTTGATGAATAGGATATTTCAACCTTTTCTAAATCAGTTTTTAGTAGTTTTTTTCAATTAAATATTAGTGTACTCCCAACCCATGGTTTCTCTTGACCAACATCTTATCATCACCTTGAGTACATTGAGATACCATCATATTTATTACTGTTATCTCCTGTTAGTCATTGGTTTCCTCTTGTTCGCATGTCATGTATTTTATAAGGCATTATTCAGTCATTGTAAGAATAACATGGAATAAATTTGATATTTGTTAGATTAAATCAGGTATCTTATACATACACGATGTTCACCCTACTAGACAAACCATGTATATGGATTTCACATGGTTGTAATGGCATTTGTACCGTGATTTGTTTTTATAAAACCCAAAAAATGCTACCTGATTAATTAAAACATAATATTAGGCAAGTTCTCGAGATCGAACCCATAAAGATGATGAATATGACTAATTAATGGATGAATGCCAATTGGATGAAAAAAGAGTATGAAGATGGCATGAAAGGGTTTATCAAGTTTGCAAAAGATCATGCATGTGACCCTTCTAAAATCCTTTTTCCTTGTTTATGATGTTGTTATTCAAGACAAATTAGTCCAGAGGAGTTGGAAGAACACCTGATCTGTCACAGAATAGATCAAATTTATACATGTTGGAATAAACACGGGTAAAAAACCAATGTAGGTAGTGACTCATAGAAAACGGCATTTTATAGATCATCTGATATGATTAGAAGCATGAACACTGAAGATGATCGTATGGAGGGTGTGATTACAGATGTGAACAATGATGAATATCTTACTGAGGAAATGACAAGGACAGTTGAAGATGAACTTCTTGATTGCCCAAAATTGTTTGAGAAGTTAAAGAGTTGTGAAAAAACGCCATTGTATGCTGGTTGCACTAAATATACAACATTGTCAGCCATATTGAAGCTGTATAATTTGAAATCAGGCAACGGCTGGAGTGACGCCAGTTTTACGGAACTACTTTCTCTCCTGAATGACATGCTCCCAGAAGATAATGAACTCCCAAGCCTAATATATGATGCCAAACGAATGCTACGATCGATGGGTATGATCTCTGAAAGAATACATGCTTTCCCGAATGACTGTATGTTGTTTCTCAAGGACCACAAACCATATAATGAATTCCCAAAGTGTGGTGCTTCCCGATACAAGAAAGATGATTCTAGTCCTACGAAAGTTGTATGGAACATTCCAATCATTCCTAGGTTTAGACGCCTATATGGAAGTGAGGAGACTGCATGACAATTTACATGGCATGAAGATACAAGAATTAAATATGGGAAACTATGTCACACTGTAGACTCTCCTCTGTGGAAGAGAATTGATCAGAAGTATCATGAATTTGGGAACGACCCGAGAAACCTTC
Source organism: Viscum album (assembly GCA_963277665.1). Lineage (NCBI taxonomy): Eukaryota > Viridiplantae > Streptophyta > Magnoliopsida > Santalales > Viscaceae > Viscum > Viscum album. The sequence goes on along the minus strand of OY728137.1, from coordinate 293,794,774 downwards.
GTCTGGCGTTATCTACAGATGGGGTGAATCAATTTGGTTTTCAAAGTAGCAGTCATAGTACATGGCCGGTTATGTTGGTAAATTATAATTTACCACCATGGTTATGCATGAAAAATAAATACATCATGTTATCTATTCTTATATCCGGACCAAAACAACCGGGTAATGATATTGATGTTTATTTGGCCCCATTGATCGAGGATTTGAAAATATTGTGGGATTCAGGTGTTACATTGTATGATGCTTACAAAAATGAACAGTACACTTTGAAATCCATGTTGTGCGGGATGATAAATGACTTTCATGCTTATGGAAATTTGTCAGGATATAACATTAAAGGAACTCAAGGGTGTCCCATTTTTAAACAAGGTACAAAGTCAATTAGTTTGAAACATTCATCGAAAACAGTGTTTCTAGGACATCACAAGTTTCTACCCCGACGACATAAGTACTAATCTTGGATGACATCATTCGACGGATGTTTAGAGGAACCTACAACTCCGTCTCCACTAACAGGTGATCAATTGTTTGAGAATGTGAAAGATTTGGACACTACATTTGGTAAACCATTTTCGAAAAACCGTACGAAAACTGGTTGGAAAAAGAGATCAGTTTTTTTTTGAATTACCATACTCGAATTGTCTGTATGTCAGACAATTTCTTGATGTTATGCATGTTGAAAAAAATGTATGTGATAGTGTCCTCGGTACATTTCTAAATGCACTCGGCAAAACAAAGGATGGAATTAAGGCTAGATTGGACATGGTTGAGATGGGAATACGAGAAGAGTTGGCACCAGTGAAGGGTGAAAAATGAACATTTCTTCCTCCTGCTACTTAGACTCTTTACGGGAATGAGAGATATTAGTTTTGCAACTTCTTGAATGACGTAATGGTTCCAGAGGGGTATTCATCAAATATCAAGAACATCGTGTCAATGGGAGATTTAAAATTAAAGGGTCTGAAATCACATGACTGCCATGTTTTGATGCAAGATCTAATTCCTATAGCTTTACATTGCATTTTTCACAAGAATGTCTACCATACATTAATGAAGCTCGGTTTCTTCTTCAAAGCTATATGTAGCAATGTTAGAGTCCCAGTGAAAATTGCAACTATGGAAAGATAAATTTCCGTCATATTATTTGAATTGGAAATGTTCTTCCCGCCGACATTTTTCGATATGATGGTTCATTTGGAGAGAGAGATTCGACTATGTGGTCCTGTACATTATAGATGGATGTACCCCATTTAACGGTATATGATGGTTTTGAAAGAGTATGTCAAAAACCGAATTCGTCCAGAGGGTTGTATTGCGGAGCAATATATTGTTGATGAAGCTATTGAATTTTGTACCGAATACCTGTGTAGTGTGGAAATTGTTGGCCTACCGAAATCTCGTCACACTGAGTGGCTTGAGGGTGAAGGAATTTCTGGAAGAGAGGTTGTCACAATAAATATTACAGATCGGGAGCATGCCCACATTTACGTTTTGTATAATAGTTTCGACGTTGACCCATATGTTCAAACCCTAAAAGAAATTATTAGGCGTTTGAATCCTTCTAGGGATGAAAAATGGATATCGGACACACATAATCAACAGTTTATAAGATGGTTTCGAGACCATATTTTTAAGTATTTAGATGAAAATCCAGACTCAATTTCAGAACGACTTCGATGGCTGGCCGGAGGAGAAAGTGTGTAGGTATTATCTTACAATTCTTATGTAGTTAATGGTTATACATTCTATACTAATGAACATGATGAAGACAGTACCGTGAAGAATAGTGGGGTTACACTTGTGGCTGAGGCGATGCATGTTTCCGGTGCTAAGGAAAAAAATCCAATTTATGTTAATATGTCATACTTTGGTATCATCAAACGAATATGGGAGTTGGATTATATGAAATTAAAAGTGCTGATTTTTCAATGCAAGTGGGTTGATAAAAGGAGTGCTGTTAAAATAGATGAATTAGGATTTGTGAAAGTTGATTTCAGTAAGGAAGGGGAGAAAGATAAATAATTTATAATGGAATCACAGGAAGTACAATTATTTTATGTTCCAGACCCCGCAAATCGAAATTGGTCAATTGTTCTGTTATCGACCAAAAGAACTAAAGGGTCAGATAAAAGTTCAATGGAGGTTGACCCTTTTATAGGGACTTCACAATCATTTCACAGTGGACCAAATGTAGATGGCGTTTTGTATGTCATAGGAGACCACAATGAAGAAATTTACATTGTCGATAGAGGAGTCAAATCACTTCAGCCATTAAAGAAAAAAAAGAGTACAATAATCATGTTATTTTTTTATTGTAACATACATTGTGTTACATTATGTTATTAACTATTCGCTTCCATTTTTATGTAATCTAAATTAAATATTAAACCACTTCTGTAGATAATGTCTTCTGAACCTGGTGATGCGCCCAATCCTAAGGCACAAAAGGTCTCTCAACCAGAAGCTGGTGGTCCCACTGCAGAGCAACAACAGGTTTCTCAACAAGATGCTGGTGGTCCCAGTGCAGAGCAACAACAGGTTTCTCAACCTGTTGTTGCTGATCCCAGTGCTGAGGTACAACAGGTTTCTCAACCTTTTGGTGCTGGTCCCATTGCCGATGCTAGCGCTCCGGGGGAAGATATTGATGCTAATTATGAGGAAATGGTAGGAGATGAAACCCTGAATGTGAAAAAAACAACAGCATTGTAGTTTGACAGTGTTGGCCAAAATCCTTAAGGTAATAGAAAAAGGCATCAAATTCGAGGTGGGATGGAATAAGAGAGGCCAACATGTTAACCCCAACAGATCCATGTTTAGTAGGTACATTGGAATCGTCACTCGGCAACGCGTGCCGATTGATGTACAGTCGTGGCACCATGATGTCACTGGGCTGAAGACACTAATTTGGGAAGAGATTACGATAAAATTATGTTATCATTTTTTATTTTATTAAAATAAAATAAAATACCGAAACATTGACTTACTCTTCATCATCCATTTTAGAGTGCATTTATAGTAGATGTATCGCACAAGGAATATGTATTAAGAGTTTCAGGAAGGATTCATAGAGGTTTCCGCACAATTTTAACGAAATATCATCTTAAAGATGTAGAAGGAAAAATCAAGCTACACCCACCTCCTCTTTACGCACACTTGATATCCCATGGAGTGTGGTATGCGTTTAGAAACCATCGTGGGGAGCATACTTTTCAGTTACATTGTGTGTGTTAATACGTTGTTTGACGTTTGCTTGTATTCATCACTCTGATTGCCAGTTTTGTATTTATGAAACAGCTGTTGTGTGCTGAAAATAAAAAATGCGCAACCGAACTAGCGTACCCTTACCGTAAAGCAAGGACGGGGTACGCAGAACTTGAGAAAAAATTGGTACGTCTTTTAAATCTACCCTACTACTGGTATGTGACATAAAACAACATTGTAACCATGTTTCTCAGTTTATATACAGATTGATGAATCGAAATTGAAAGCCATATCCATCCCACACCATGTGCTATGGAAGCAGGATCGTGTAAATAAAGAGGGGCCATTGATAGATGAAAACACACAAAAATTGTGGGAAACATGTTCAAGTATGACATAATATAAATTTGAGTTGCTTTAAATCACTATTAAATTACAATGACAACTTATTTTTCTATATTATCTATCTGAAATAGTCACAAGAATCAACAACAACCGCAGCAGATGCAGACATACTTTCAGCAGCCTTGAATTATCTAGAAAAGTATGGCCGCGTTAGAGGTGTGGGTTTTGGGGTGACACCCCGAACATATTTTCAATAAAAAAAATAAGCGGGGGGTCAATATTAAAAAATGGAAAACCTGCAAGAACAATTATCTATTTTTCAAGAATAATTACAATACCAGAGAGATATGATAGACAAATTGATGGGGGAGAGGTAAAGAGAAGAAACAAATCAACCACAACTTGTGTGGGATGATCTCGCCCCACCCCCCACCAGCATTGAGGTGAGCCATTCCCCTAAAAAACCTGACTTAGATGAGGTAATCAATGTTTTAATAATTATTTCTGTGGAATGTAATTTACATAGACACTGAGACCTTTTATGTACTAATATTCTATAGGGTGATAGTGACTGTGATTTATATTTATCAACTCCTACCTATCACCATGTAGCGAGGGCTACGGTGTTCAATACGCAAAACAACATGCTACACAACAAACAGCTTCCAAAAGATCATCTTAGAGTGTCAATTAACGTAGCTAATGAGATGAGTGCTGAGCTACCTGTTCCAAATAACGATGACGACATTCATATGGTTGAAAAAGATGTTGGAACATTCATTGCATGGCTAACAGTTCTTTTAAAAAAACAAGTCGACAAAAAGGTATTCATTTGTAATTTATTTTTCAAGCAAGACCTCTAACATTTAATGAAAAAAGGTCTGAACCGATGAATGTTATTACAGAATGACGAAGACTATCGGGTGAAATGAAATATCAGCAAAAAACTATCTCAAGGATCAACCAACCAATTGAAACGGTCTACTGAGATCACTTTCACCCCGCCCGTTTGATACCCAGAGTTAATATCATTGCTGGAACATGTGGATACAAAGTTGAAAGACGGCAGTACTCACACAGTTGATTTAAAAACAGATATGTATGGAGATGAGATGTCAGATTTCATTAGTGCTGAAAATGTAAATAAACTCTTCAAGTATGAATGGCTAGGTGCCTCAGTTGTAAATTTATACATGAGGAAAGTATTCATTATTTGATTTTAAAAAAGCTGATACTCTAATAATTTTTTCTAAATACATTTTATATTTGTTGCAGAGGTATATATGAAAAACAATTAAAGGGATTTCCCCATGAACAAAAATTTGGACTCATTAGTCCTCACACCACATCTTCAAAAGACGAATTAGATTCTGTTAAAGAGGCTACAATAATGACATCCCTTCTCAAATTGTTTGAAAACAAAATTACAGATGACAGACTTTTTTTTAATACCAATGATGCAGGGGTAAAACTCTACAGTTTAATCATATCAACTATATTTTCATTTCTTTATTTACTTATTCCTTTTTGTATTTTTAGGGAGCATTGGATGCTGATTGCAGTCAATTTGGATACTCCAAAGATTTATTTTATGGATTCAATGCATGGATATCCAACAAACTGACCACGCATGATGGCGTTTGTTAATTTTTAATACACTAGATCCAACATTTTAAAACTAAACATCTAGTTATATAATTTATGTTATCTTTTAATGAGGATTCTGTTATGATAGGGCGGTGCATCAATATCGTCTAATGCATGGAATGAATCAAAGGCTTAAGGATGAGCACACCTACATGATCTACAACTGGAAAAGTATCTGGGTATATATAATCACATTGAACTATCCAAACACATATCAAAACAAATTGCTTATTGTTGTCGATGTTTCTGTAGTGTCCAAAACAATCAAACGGGAAGGACTGTGGTTATTATGTTTGTAAATTTATGAAAGAGATCATATTTCATTGACAAACTAGCATCCCTGATGAGGTATTTTCAAAAATAATTACTAGTTATTTTAAAATATTTATTAATCCATTGTGTATTTATATTTTTTCAGTACTACTATGACTATCACAAAAAATCATATTCAGAAGATGATTTATTTGTGTTTAGAAACGAATGGGAAACATACCTGATGTAAGATTGTACAAAAATAGGATGAAGGTGAATTCCTATAACTTTTGATATCTATATATGATCATTGATTATCCTCCAACCTTCTTTGGTGAATTGAGAATGCTCCGATGTATTGAAATATTAATTTATTACTCAATGTTTTCTATCCCGAGATTCATATTAATGATCTTTCACCAAATTAATATTGATGTAAGGCATGATGGTGTGCAGTGCATATGGGGTGAACGACGAAACCACCAAGGATCAAGAAAATCCATTTCCTGTATCTCGTTTGTTTGAACTTGTATTTGAGCACATGTTTTGTTGTTGTACTTGCACAATTATTTCTAGGTAGATGCATGAGATAATCAGTATCGTTGAGGGGTTTTTTGGAACCAAAATATGTGTCCTAGGATAATTCAAGTAAGGGAAAGGCTGGTTGAGATGAAATCCAAGCTCAAACAACAAGTACATCATCCAAAGAATCAACCCTATGATGCACCATCATGTAGAATCTGGTCCTCGTGATGTTTTGAGGTGTTTATGGAAGGTATGGGGAGTCTGATAAGCCCCATGGAAACCATAAATAATGTTTACAGATAGCTCCACATGTTTTTTGTGCCTCGTGCCTCTTTACAAGGATCACGCCATTCACATGGTCCATCTTAGCACGTGTGTCCCATTCATCCCATTGCTACTTTTGGAAGAACCTGAGAATCTGACAATGCATAAGCCCCACAAAACCCATACTAATCCATCCAAGAGTATTCCTAGTGTGAAGGGAAGCTAACCATGTGAAATACCTACAACATACCTCTTTTAAATATATGGGTTTTGATCCTTGTATTCTAAATAGGGTACGTAGGTAGACTCCATGTGGTTAAATCGCAACCAATTGTAAACCATGGTGACCCCCTCACTGGGGTACACCTTCGCTAATTTTTCCTCTTGAATTTCCCTTAGTGGAATCTGAATAAGTCTTCAAAATGAGAAACCGTACCTTTATGGGATACACCACACTTCGGTCAGACCTCGTTGGGCATTTTGATCCATCTATCAGGTAAACATTATAGGTGCTCCCTCCTAGAGATGTACCTACCTGATCCACCTTTATATGTGTTTTGATCCACCCAGGTCTTACATCTCCGTAAGACATTAAATCATGACCATCCATCCTTGTGGGATGTTAAACTCATGGAATACGACAAGATAAACATGGGTTTACATTAATATATTAAATATTAATGTTCAATCAGTCCTTATTAAGGTATTGTGGAGGTGTGGTTTTATGTTTTCCAGTAGATTTCAGATGATTCCACGCTTTATGTAGTTGATTCTATTCTTATACATTATATTATGATTTTATTATGTTGTATTTTCTTGCTAAGTGTACTATATGAAATTTTTGTGTGGTTAAAAATGTGTTATCAATAGAATTTGTGGTGTGTATAGACTTGAAAGTTATTTTTAAAATGAATGTAGTTGTATTTCTTGTGGATTTTCATTCTTATGTCCTTTAAATGTGTTTGAAAAAAATGAGAAAGTTGTGTTATGGGTGTTTTCAAATGGATTTAATGTGTTTGTGAATTTTAAAGAGGGTTTTCTTATGAGATGTAGAGAGTCTATATTTGTTTATTTACATTGAATGAAATTACATGAGAATGTGTTGATATATATGATGTGTCTAATGTAAATTGAGAACAATTTCCATACAAGGTATTTTCTTTATGATGTGCAGCGGACAGGGTGAGAGGGAAGGGGTGGATTTATGGTGGAGGGGAAGGGGGAAAAGTGGTAGGGGGAAGGGGTAAGAGGTGTGCTGGGTTCTTTTCAAATATGTAGGGGGTGGGAAGGGGTGTGCAATGGGCAGGGGGGAAGTGAAGTGGGCAGGGGTGTGCTGGGGAAGGGGGCAGGGGGTGTTCAGGGGGCAGGGAGTGTGCAGGGGTAGGGGGTGTGCTCGGGTTGGGCAGTGTGTAGGGGGTGTGCTGGGGAAGGGGGCAGGGGTGCTTCTTTTTTATAGAATGGGGGGACATATAGCTAGGGTATTAAACCATGGGTGTGTTGTGTAGGGGTGGTTTTCTGGGGGAGGGGGAAGGGGGAAAAGTGGTAGGGGAAGGGGAAGTGGTGTGCTGGGTTCTTTTGAAATATGTAGGGGGTGGGCAGGGCTTGTGCAATGGGAAGGGGGGAAGTATAGTGGGTAGGGGTGTGCTGGGGAAGGGGGCGGGGGGTGTTCAGGGGGCAGGGAGTGTTCAGGGGTAGGGGGTGTGCTCAGGGGTGGGCAGTGTGTAGGGGGTGTGCTGGGGAAGGGGGCATGGGTGCTTCTTTTTTATGGAATGTGGGGACATATAGGCATGGTATTAAACTATGGCTATAGGTATATAGCCAAGGTTTAATGTTGTTGCAAAAGGCCAATCATTGGTATCCAATAGAGGAGGATAATAGGGTTAAAGATATTCCACCACTGTTTTAATGTAATTGATAATATTTGATTTACCACAAAAGTAAGGGAGATATCCCATGGGGGAAGGGAGAAGGAGGGGAGTGCTTGTAAAGGATTGTGTTGAGTGGAATGAGGGATATGTGAGGGTAACCCGCTTTAATGGTTGATAGGGAAAATTTGTTAATTCCACTCATTAATTAGGTGAATTATTATGCCTAAGGGTAAAATAAATCATTTTCCATCAATGTGGGAATCAATATACACACACTTCTAATCCGTATAGTTTCATTGAGTGGCTTACAATCCATTATTCAACTATATTGAGATACTTCCCCAAAAACTCATACCTTACACAAGTTCATCACATTATTTGACAAACCATTAACCATCAATGTGAGACCATCATAACCTTAGAACCAAACTGTTGGTTTATCTATTCCCCCTCGATTCATTAAATAGCCCATGTTCTACTAAACATTGGTCTGTTTGATTATTAAAGGTTATTAGCCCTAACCATACACCAATTTCGTTAATTGGTTATTTTATGTTTTGTGCCTCACTATTATAATTCCATTTAGAAACCACATTCTTTATTTCATTATTGTATTACTAGCATAATATTTGTTTCATTATATAGGTGAAATATTTTTCCTCAATTCGAATGCATTGTTCCGAAACCGCCGCCATGGATGAAAATTTTTTAGAGCGGATGGATGCAAAAAGGATGGAACATCATTGTTTTTTAACTGTTTGTTGGAGAAATGTAATTGTAACCAAATTAAACATTGTTTGAAATGTATATAGAAGTGTGTTGTTTTGTATTCATGATTTCATGTAAATGTATATATCATTTTTGTTCTTTTGTGCATTGTGTGTGGGTGTTGTGTGTGCTGTGTGCTGGTTTTGTTTGGACTCTGTGCAGGTGCTGTAATGTGTGCAGGTGCTGGGCAGGTTCTGTGCAGGTTCTGGTTTTGGATAGGATCTTTGGCCTTTATCAACGCTAGTTAAGTGTTGATAAATGGATAATATATCAGCGCTATTTTAAGCGCTGATAAAGGTATTATTATCAGCGCTCAAAATAGCACTGATATATTATACATTTATCAGCGTTGAAAATAGCGCTGATAATGGGGCACTTTTAACAGTGCTTTTTTTAGGATGGATAAAAGTCCCCCTTTATCAGTGCTATTTTTAGCACTGATAAAGGGGACCCCCCTTTATCTTCACCAATATTAACAGTGCTTTTTTAGCACTATTAAAAGCCGTTTTTAGCACTATTATAAGCCATATTTGTAGTAGTGGTTATTCTATATCGATAGATGTTATCCATTATAACGGTATCTCTGTGTATTGGTAGCTCTATCCATTGGTAACTCCTATAAATTTCTTTATGTATCAGTAGCTCTTTCTATCGGTAGATCCTTCAATCGGTAGCTCTATGTATCAGTAGCTCTTTCGTATTGGTGGCATTCTTGTATCTATAGACTTTGTAGCAGTAGTTGTCTGTCTGTTTGTATTGGTTGAATTTATTGTTGTATCGGTAGACTTTATATTGGTAGTTGTCTGTTTCAAATGGTAATTGTCTGTTATTTTGTATTGGTAGCTAGTATCGGTAACTACGTATCAGTGGACTTTACTTATCAGTTGACTATGTACCGGTAAGACTATATCAGTCGACTTGGTAGACTTTTTCTATCAGTAGCTATTCTTCTATCGGTAGCTGTTATGCATATTGGTGTCCTTATCCATATTAGTAGACTTCATGAACCAGTGTACTTAGATTTATCTGTAGTTGTGTATATATTTGTATCAGTAGACTTATTATGTCTGTATCAGTGAACATCATATCGGTGGAATTAACACTTCTCTATTCTATGAAAACCCTATCCAGAATGAGTAAGAATTATTTCTAAGTATGTATAAACATAGTTAATCGTTGATAAACATATTCCAATGATTATTTTGATATTTTTATCAATTTAATAATATAATGTCATAGACTGAAAGAAATATTATATAGATAATCATTATTTGGGATTATCAAAGCATATTAAAGCATATATGGGATTATCAAAACAGGTTATGTTAACAATGAGCATATCCTCATGCCCCCAACCATGATCCCCCACAAGAGCCACCGGAAAGATGACCTCCCAACAATAAATATCTAGTCATAACCTAAACAAATTGGCAATAGGGTCTAAAAAACTGAATGGTATATACAAGGAGTGAGTCAAAGCCATGTAGGATTCCACCTTGATAAAAGATTCCATAGACTATAGATTAAATGAAAAATAAACTTACAATTTTTTATAGTGAAAAATGATAAAACAATTTTATGGAAAATGTCATTAAATAAAAAAACATTGAATGAATGCATTATTATATGTAAATAATTTTTTTTGAAATAAAAATTAATTAAAAGAACATTTACTTTTGATGTAACGCAAATTCCCCCCCCCCCAAATGCTGATAGTTAGTGCCAAATAACTAAAGAGCACTAAACATGGGAGGGGACATATATGTACTAGTAATAAATGGGACCATAGAAACATACACCTTTGTGAACAATGGTATAAGATCCATGAAAACCTATATTATCATGCACGTTCCACTAGTGGGGTTCTTCCTCATAATCCTAGTGGTCTCTAATTTTCATTCAAATACTTAGTTAGTGTTTTTGTCTTCAATAATGCAAAGTAAAAATTGGTCCAAGCCGCTTTAGTTGTATTACCTGAGATTTTTATAAGAATTATTTTGTTTTTATTATATATACATCATCAAGGGAATCTTTCACTACACACAACACTAGCATGGATTTCTTTACACGCAATCACAACCTTCCTCAATAGCTTGTGTCGTACGCAATACCGAGTTTCACTAAACAATGATATGCTATTAAAACATTATTAGAACATGTCGTTATGAATAGAAATATCCAATTTTTGAAATTTTATAAATTTTATCATTCAAAATGGAATTTATTTTTGGATTCGGAATATCGAAATTATCCTAGGGTGAATTTTTGGTATTTTTCTAAAAACTATCAATTTTTTATGAATAGTGAAAACACTCGGTTACTATTTAAAAACCGAATTTTTATTTAAATAATTATTTATTTTACTTAAATTTATTTTATATCATAATTGATACTTAATTCCTATATAATTTCAATGTAATTAATAGAAGTCATTTATAATAATTTTAGATATATAACAATTTTATTGAACTTTTCACCGTCTTTTACCCACCTCCTAGGAGAATTTGAAAATTTACATAAAACTTAATTTTGCCACTTCTGTGAGTGGATTTCAAAAATCCAAGAGACACGGTTAATATCATGGAGTAAAATTAGGTTCAATAAGATAAATTTTTTTTGGTGAATATTAACTTTTTACTTTTATTTACCACGGTTAAAAGTCAATAGGGCAATTAAAGGTTAAAATGGTATTATTATTAATATAACACATGTCCTAATTATATTGGATAAGTTTAATTCTACCAAAAACAACCTTAGGAATAACATATTACCCTTTAGGTAAACATGGATTCGATTATGACATTTATTATTATTTTATTTAAAGAAGAGCAAAAAGAGTTATAATCAATGTTTAATAACAAAAAAAATTAATATAGGGTTATGCATAAGATAAATTAAACTATAAAATTTTTTTAGAAAGATAAAAATAATTCCTACATAATGTTATTTATTTATAATTTTTAGACATTAAATTATTTAGTTTAATTATCACACAATGACGATGCAGTAATCACCTTATTAATTAAATATTAACATAATTGATATCATAAATACCCAAATAATTGTAATTTGAGACTTTTTATGAATAAAAATAATTTTATAGGTTAATATTACCTGTTAGTATTGATTTAAAAAACTTTTTTCGAACTATTCATGCTGTTATAATTTTCACAAAAAATCAATTACCAAATAGTGTCAAAATTGACATAAAATCGTTTAAAAAAATATTATATTATTAATTGTTATTTTATTCTTAAAAATATATGGTTTGGAAAATTGACTTAGATAAGGTTATATATATTAATAATGAACAACTTGGGGTTCTTTTGGCTTGTTATAGTAAGTTTATTAACCATATAGTGTAAGAAAACAAGAAGACCAGGTAAAAGTTAAATTATTTAACTTAGAGTTAAATCTAAATGATAATGTTAATATAGTAACATAAACTTGTATAAAATCAATTGGTTGAGAGGATTTCTACCCATCCCCACCTTAGATTAGAAATAAATCATTTTGGAGCTATTAAAAACAGAATATGACTTTATTATAAAATAATATTTTAAGTTTTTCCTAAGGTGCCCCTTTGCTATTTTATAAAAGGGAACCTACTCCGTCTCTCCTAACACCACATTGAGCCTTAGAGCTCAGCCAAACCCTTGAAATTTCTCTTCTCCACTTTCCTAGATACATTCTAGATGTCTTGGTCTTTTTCAAAGACCATCTTTAGTTCCCTAAGAATAGGTTAAGAAGAGGCGCTTCAAAGAAGAGGTAATGTCTGTCACCGATTCATTTAACATTATTACATATTCTACTTCATATTATTTAGTTGTTTAATTGTGAAGTAATAACATCAGTATCACTAATATACTGATATGTTATTATAAATATTAAACAACCCGATTTCACCTTCTATCCATTCTATGGAAAACAAAATCACCGCGCGTGCGTACGTACGGAATACCGTCTCCACGCCGTGGTGTAATCTATTTTCCACCACCACCTTAATTGGATGGGTATAATCGTGTAGAGAATAACTATATATGATTATTTTAAAGTTATATTGATTCTGTAATATTTTACATATACTTCAATACAATTCCCCAATCATGGAAATGATATCATCGCTCGTGCGTACGTACGGTCTACCGTCTCCATGATGTGATGCTACACATTCTCAATGATCTTCATTGAATAATGATTATATAAATTAATTAAATGAAAAAATATGATAATTATTACACTAATACCATTCTGGAAATTAGGTATCTATAACCTAAAAAGAGGAATAAGAGTTTATTTGAAAAAACACGCATAAGAACAAAAAGCAATAAACACCCGAATAATAAGTAGAAATGAAATATTACTAATAAGAAGATAAGAATATGACCATATATGATATCATAAAAATGAGTACAATTCTGGAATAAGTCAATAACATTATTTAAATCATTATATAGGAGGTTTATACATGTACGAAGCAAATCGAACCTAAGGTATGGGAAAATCTTGCAATCTCATTTTTTTCTGAGATTGTTTATACTTCAGAATTTACAGGGGAATATTTATCATCCAAATCCATGTTTCCTCAATATGTAATATTATTTTTATCGTCCTAAAATTTTTTAAATCCAATTTTACCAATTTTTTAATTTTTCGTAAAAGATATGAAAGGAACCTTTTGTCGTTTTTTGTATGAGGTACTTTTTTGACTTTTATGGCCAAAGTACGTGGAGAATGTTTTTATTTAACTGATATGGCATGAATGGATTTTTAGAAAATTATTTCCATGAAGCTTCCTTTACAAGTTTTCAAGGATATTTTTAATCAACGTCTTTTAGTTTAAAATTCTATGACATGTTAAGAAAGGAAAAATGTTTTTGAAGTAGAAAGGATATTTTCCTCACGAATGAAGTTCAAGTGTTTTATCAAAATTATTTTCCTTCTAAGATAATATAGGGTTCTATTTATATCCCTATTTTTACATTTGTTTTATTATTTTATAATGGAATTATTTTTATGATGTCTTCTTATCTTATATGGATTATGTTATGATGGCATGATGTTTAAGAATCCCATTTTTATTACATGGGTTATGATATTATGTATGATTTATTATCTTGTGGCACACATAAGAATGGTATTATTCTGATATGGGTGGGACCTATATCTACCTCCAATGCATTGGGTAAATATTTATATCTCATGAGATAGACATGGCTGGAACGACAGGTTAATGGGTTTCAGTGATACAGGACTGAAACGAGGAGTGAACTCGGTTCAGAAATGGACACTGTCCGCTAAGATAGTCTTGGAAATGAGTCTTGACTACTATGAAATTATTCTCTATGATTATGTGTGTATGAAACAATGTATCATTTTTTATGTTATGATTATTGGGATTACATTTCACTACTAATATTTATCCCATGTTATGAAATTATGATCTCTTTTGGAGGTTAAGATTTCCAAAATGTTATGTTCTTATGAATATGATGTGATTAATATTTCTTTGGTTTACCATTATTGAGCATTTGAGCTCTCCCTTTTTTATGTTTTCTTTTCCCCATGTTAGGAATAAGGATATTAAGTAGGATATTCCAAAAAGGGATTCAAGATATGATGAAATAAATGGGAGACAATGTAGATGCTTTAGTAACCATTTGTTTATGTTTCCCAGCTATTAAAGACACTATACCTAGAGGGTCCTATTTTGGTTTTGTTATATGTTGTAATAAGTATTCTTCAATTATGAAGTAATAAAAAATGTATTAAAGTATGGTTCGTTATAATTGGTATCAGAGGTAAGGTATAGTCAACCTTTGGAAACTAGGATGTGAAAGAAATAGTAAGAACCCTAAGGATATATCTAAGAATAGAACAAAATCATAGTGTTTTAGAAATGGCCATGAACAACCTATTATATGACCTTAAGTGTGAAATTTTATTATTGATTATGTAGTTTTACTATTATAATTAGTGTTCCTCACACTATTCTTCTTGCTTTTAGTCAATGGTTGGATCCCGAAAGAACCGTGTTAATGCGGAATGCGACGGGAAATGCAATGATTGTCCCCCTGAGAAACCAAACATTATGGGAGATGGAATAAAAAATCTTGTAGACATGACAACACAACTTTATCAAGATATGAATCATGCAGGTCTTCCAAACGAGAAAATGAAAGAGCAACATTCTGTTGAATCCTTCATGAGGCAGCGTCCACCCTCATTCAGCGGGTCTAATAATCAATTAGTGTCTGAACAATGGATCAGTACCACTGAAAGGATATTTTCAGTTCTTCAATGTTCTGAACATGATAAAGTCATCTTAGTAGTTTATCGTTTTGAAGGTGAAGCTGATCAATGGTGGAATGTTATCAAGAATTCGAGGCCAAGAGTTCAAATTATGTCCATGGAATGGTACGAGTTCAAGAACTAATTTTTGATAAATACTTCCCTCGTATTCTTTGATCAAAGATGGATAAGGAGTTTCTAGAACTAAAACAAATGGATGATGAATATGTTGTTACCTACGATGAAAATTTTAGAAGACTTGCAAGGTACACTTCAAGGATTATTATACAACCTGAGAGTAAGATCTATCGATTCTTTAGTGGATTAAAACCAAGTCTCTGAAGGGCATTAACCATAAGGGACTTCAATAGCTACGAGGAAATTGTTCGATGTTCTCTCAAGGTTGAGATAGATATTGGAGTAACCCATCAGTCAAATACATTTGATAAGAAGATGAAAATGGAATTCAAAGGAAAATCTAAAGAACACACTAAAAAGAAGATGAGTTTTCCCTTATGCTCAATGTGTTGAATGAAACATGGAGGGAATTGTCTAAAAGGGATAAGAAAATGTTTAAAACGTGGAAATGAGGTTCATCAGGCATTTTAATGCTGCAGTGATGGGAAAAAGATATCTAGTGATGTGAACAAAGAAAAGGCTACACAGAATGCACCTCCTATACTTCAATGTTACAAGTGCAAGGAAATGGGGAATTATTCTAATCCGTTCCCTAATCCATAGGTTTTTGATGATGATCAATGTCAACAAACTCATAAGGCTAAAGACAATGGAATGTCCCATGGAATTTATATCAGTGATGTGGATTATGATAACTAAGTGGTGAAAGGTACACTTACCATCCACTCTAAAGTAGAAAATGGTTTATTTGATTCGGGATCCGCCCACTTTTTTATTTCTGAAGAATTTTCTAATAGTATCGCCATATTACCTCAACAATTAGATGTTCAGTTAGTTGTGACAACCCCTAATGGCACAACAGTCTCATCAAAAGTTTATAATTCTTCTCCGATTGAAGTTTGTGGGAAAGTGCTTCCGGCAAATCTGGTGATCCTTCCTATAGTAGAATTTGATGTGATTCTTGGCATGGACTGGCTTACTTTATATGGAGCTCATATAGATTTCCAAAGAAGGGAAGTCACATTTCATATTCCAGATCAATCTATGATCATCTATCGATGCAAGGATGAAGATAACCTTCCAGTGGATATTTCTTCCATCTTATGGGTGTTGATTCCACTAAATGAAAGTTATTTATCTCAAATGGTTGGAGAGAAAATCATGATTAAGAATACACCCATTGTAAGAGAGTTTGATGATGTATTTCTAGAGGAATTTCTAGGTCTTCCACCCAATCGTGAAGTTGAGTTTTCAATAGAACTCATACCGGGTGCTAAGCCCATTTCAAAGACACCTTATAGAATGTCCCCAATTGAGTTGGAGGAATTGAAGAAGCCACTCCAGGAGAATCTTGATAAGGGATTCATACTTCCTAGTGCATCAACTTGGGGAGCACCTGTTCGTTTTGTTTAGATGAAAGATGGATCAATGAGACTCTGTATTGATTATTGAGAACTTAACAAGAGCACTATCAAGAACAAATATCTTATCTCATGCATTGATGACTTATTTGACCAACTACGCAGAGCTCAATACTTTCCAAAGATTGATCATCATTCAGGGTATCATCAACTAAGGGTAAAAAGGGAGGATATACCAAAGACGACTTTCTGTACAAGGTTTTGACACTATGAATTTATAGTGATGCCATTTGGTCTTACTAATGACCCTGATATCTTCATGGATCTAATGAATAGAGTCTTTAGAGACTATCTCGATCAGTTTTTGGTAGACTTTATAGACAATATTATTTTTTATTCAAAGAGAAAGGAAGAACATGACGATAACTTGAGAATTGTATTGAAGACAATGAGAAAGGAGAATATTTATGCCAAATTTGCCATGTGTGAATTTTGGCTTCAAAAAGTTTCATTTTTGGGTCACATAATCTCCAAAGAGGGGATATATGTGGATCCAACAAAAACAGAGATTATCAAAAGATGTTCGATACCAACAAAAGTAACTGAGATCCAAAGATTTCTTGGTTTGGATGGTTATTATCGACGTTTTGTGAGCGATTTTTCACGGTTATCTATTCCAATCACCAGGATGACTCGAAAAAGAGTTAAGATCGCTTGGGCATAGGAGTGTGAGAAGAATTTCAAGGAGTTAAAAAGAAGGATATCTAGTGCACCTGTGCTCACACTGCCTTTTAGTGGAGAAATGTTTGTGATCTATACTGATGCATCCAAGAGGGTATTGGGGTGTGTTCTCAAGAAAAACGATATGGTGATAGCTTATGCATCATGATAGTTGAAAAATACATGAGCAATATTACAGAACTCATGATTTGGAGTTATCTACGGTAATCTTTGCATTAAATATTTCGAGGCATTATCTTTATGGTGAATGGTTTGACATTTATACTAATCATAAAATTTTAAATTATATTTTCACACAAAAGGAGCTGAATATGAACCAAAGAAGATGGTTGGAGTTGATTCAAGACTATGACTACTCAATTCCTTATCACCCTGGGAAAGCAAACAAGGTGGCAGACGCATTAAGTTGACAAGACCATGCTAGCTTATCCATGATGAGGATCACAAAAGATCTAATATTTATGGATTTACAAAGGATGGATCTTGGAATTATAATGGAAGGGGAAAAATATTATCTTTCTCAAATGAATGTTAAATCATCTATACTTGTGAAGATTAAAGAGGCACATAAAGAATATGTAGATTTACAAAAGAAGGTGATAAATGTTCTTGAATTCAACATTGATTATGATGGGATAATAAGGTTTAGGAATTGGGTTTGTGTTCCTACCATTCTAGAATTAAATAAGGATCTGCTGGTTGAGGATCATAGTTCTTCATTATCTATTCATCCTAGAAGCATGAAGATGTATAGGGACCTAAAAGAGTACTTCTGGTCAGATGACATGAAAAGAGATGCTATTGAATATGTCTCTGGATGCTTGGTTTGTCAGCAAGTTAAATCTGAGAGACAGAAGTCTAAGGGGATGTTACAACCATTACCTATACCCGAATGGAAATGGGAAAACATCACTATGGACTTTGTCACTAGACTTCCTAAAACATCAAAAGGCAATAATTCCATCTGGGTTATAGTTGAATGTCTTACAAAGTCAGTACACTTCATTGCTATTAGAGAAGATTTCTCTCTTGATCGACTTGCCAGGACATATGTAAGGGAATTGGTAAGATTGCATGGAGTACCACTTTCCATTATATCTGATCGGGATCCTAGGTTTACCTCGATGTTTTGGAGAAGTCTTCACCATACTCTAGATATAGAGTTGAGTTTCAGCACTGCTTATCATCCTCAGACAGATGGTCAGTCTAAGAGATCAATTCAAACCCTATAAGATATGTTAAGAACTTGCTGTATGGATTTCAAAGGTGGTTGGGATCAACACCAACCTTTGGTGGAATTTTCTTATAATAATAGATTTCACTCCAGTATTCAGATGGCTCCTTATGAAGCTCCATATGGGAAGAAATGCCGAACTCCAACTTGCTGGGATGAAGCTGGGGAATGAAAGCTATTAGGACCTAATCATGCTGATGAGATGGAAGAAATATTCTAATCTATCCAACAACACATAAGAGCAGCTCAGAATCGACAATAAAGTTATGCTGGAAACCGAAGAAAATACCTAGAGTTTGAAGTGGGTGATAAAGTGATCTTACGAATATCACTTTAGAAGGGAGTAATGAGATTTGGAAAGAAGGGAAAGCTGAGCCCTAGGTATATTGGTCCTTTTGAATTACCAGATCGTGTTGGTAAGGTAGCTTACCGATTGGAACTTCCACTGAATCTCTCTCAAGTTCATGATGTGTTCCCTGTATCTCTCTTGAGAAAGTACATACCTGATCCTTACCATGTACTCAGCTCAGAAGTTGTACCGCTGGATCAAGATATTTCTTATGAAGAAAAACCGATATAAATTCTGGATCGTATCGAAAAAGTCCTACGGAACAAGACCACTCTCTTGGTGAAAGTTTTAAGGAGGAACCACCAATTAGAAGAAACTACATGGGAGCTTGAGGATATTATGAGGGAGAGGTATCCTCTTCTGTTTGATACGAAGTGACGAATTTCTAAGGAAAAATTCATTTTAAGGGGGGAAGAATGTAACACACGATATTTTTATGAGAAATATTTTTTTATGTTATATACATCATCAAAGGAATATTTCACTACACACAACACTAGCTTGGATTTCTTTACATGCAATCGCGACCTTCCTCGATAGCATGCGTTGTACGGAATACTGAGTTTCACTAAACAACGATATGCTATTAAAATATTATTAAAACTAGACATTATGAATGGTAATACCCTCTTTTTGAATTTTTATAAATTTTATCATTCAAAATGGAGTTTATTTTTGGATTCAGAATATCGAAATTAGCCTAGGATGAATTTATTTTTCTAAAAACATTCAATTTTGGACGAATAGTGAAAACACTAGGTTACAATTTAAAAACTGACTTTTTATTTAAATAATTATTTATGTTATTTAAATTTATTTTCGGTCATAATTAATACTTAATACCTATATATGTTCAATGTAATTCATTGGGGTCATTTTATAATATTTTTTGATATATAAAATTTTTATTAAACATTTCACCGTCTTTTACCCACCTTCTAGGAGAATTTGTAAATTTACATAAAACATAATTTTTCCGCTTCTGTGAGTGGAATTTCAAAAATCCGAGAGACACAGTAAATATAATAGAGTAAAAAGTGGTTCAATAAGATAAAAAGAATTTTTGGTGAATAGTAACATTTTACTTTTATTTACCACTGTTACAAGTAAATAGGTTAATTAAGGGTAAAAATGGTATTATTATTACCCTAACAGAAGTCCTAATTCTATTGGACACGTTTAATTCGACCAAAAACAACCTTAGGAATCAAATATTTCCCTTTAGGTCCACTTGGATTAGATTATTACATTTATTATTATTTTATTTAAAGAAGAGCTAAAAGAGTTAAAATCAATGTTCAATAACAAAAACATTTTTAATATAGGGTTATACAGAAGATAAATTCTCCTATAAATATTTATTAGAAAGATAAAAATATTTCATACATAATGGTATTTTATTTATAATTTTTAGACATTAAATAATTTAGTTTAATTATGACAAAATGATGATGTAGTAATTACCTTATTAATGAAATATTAACATAATTGGTATTATAAATACCCAAATAAATGTAATTTGACACTTCTTTATGAATTAAACTAATTTTATAGGTTAATATGACATGTTATTATTGATTTAATTAATTTTTTTTGAACTAATCATGCTTTTATAATTTTCACAATAAATCAATTACCAAATAGTGTCAAAATTGACATAAAATAGTTTTTAAAACAAATAATATATTATTAATTGTTATTTTATTCCTAAAAAACCGAGGTTCGGCCAAATTACATATATAAGGTTATATATATTAATAATGAACAACTTGGGGTTTTTTGGCTTGTTATAGTAAGTTTATTAACCATATAGTGTAAGAAAACAAGAAGACACGGTAAAAGTTAAATTATTTAACTTAGAGTTAAATATAAATGATAAGTTTAAAATAGTAACCTAAACATGTATAAAATATATTGGTTGAAAGGATTTCGACCCATCCCCACCTTATCTTAGAAATAAATCAATTTTGAGCTATTAAAAATCGAATAGGACTTTATTATAAAATAATAATTTAAGTTTTTCCTAAGGTGCCCCTCTCCTCCCTTATAAAAGGGCACCTCCTCTCTCTCCTCCTCACACCACATTGAGCTTTCAAGCTCTGCCAAACCCTTCCAATTTCTCTTTTCCACTTCCCTATAAACATCCTAGAGGTCTGGGTCTTTTTCAAAGACCATCTTTAGTGCCCTAAGAGGAGGTTAAGAAGAGGCGCTTGAAAGAAGAGGTAATGTCTGTTACCGATTATTTCAACATTATTTCTTCTTCAACTTATTCTAATTTAGTTTTTTCATTATGAAGTAATAACATTAGTATCACTAATATACTGATATGTTATTATAAATATAAAACAACCCTATTTCACCTTTTATCCATCTTATGGAAAACAAAATCACCGCGCGTGCGTACGTACGGAATAAAGTCTCCACGCCGTGGTGTAATCTGTTTTCCACCACCACCTTAATTGGATGGGTATAATGGTATAAAGAATAACTATATATGATTATTGTAAAGTGATAGTGATTCTGAAATAGTATACATACACTTCAATTCAATTTCACGATCATGGGAACGATATCATCGCTCCTGCGTATGTATGGCCTACCATCTCCACAATGTGACGTGACTCATTATATATGATCCTTATTGAATAATGACTATATAAATGAATTGAATGAATAAATATGATATATATATTACACAAATATCATTCTGTAAATGAGTTATCTATAACCTAAAAAGAAGAATAAGAATTTATTCGAAAAAACACGCATAAGAACAAAAAGCAATAAACACCCGAATAACAAGTAGCAATGAAATATTACTAATAAGAAGCTAATATAATGACCATATATGATATAATAACAATGAGTATGATTCTGGAATAATTCAATAACATTATTTAAATCACTATACAAGAGGTTCATACACGTACGAAGCAAATTGGGCCTAAGGTAAGGGAAAATCTCGCAATCTCATTTTTATCCGAGATTGTTTATACTTCAGAATTTACTGGGGAATATTTATCATCCACATCCATATTTCCTCAATATATAATATTATTTTTATTCTCCTACAATTGTTTAAATCCAATTTTACTAATTGGTGCATTTTTAGTAAAATATACGAAAGGAATCTTTTGTCATATTTTGTATGATTTACTTTTTTGACTTTTTCGGCGAAAGTATGAGGAGAATGTTTTTCTTTAACTTATATGGAATGAATGGATTTTTAGAAAATTATTTCCATGAAGATTACTTTAAATGTTTTCAAATTTATTTTTATTCAACATCTTTTAGTTTAAAATTGTATGACACGTTATGAAAGGAAAAAAAAATTTGAAGTACAAAGGATATTTTCCTCAAGATTGAAGTTCAAGTGTTTTATCAAAATTATTTTCAATATAAGATAATATAGGGTTGTATTTCTATCCCTATTCATACTCTGATTTGATTATTTTATGATTGAATTATATTTATGATGTCCTTTTATTTTATATGTATTATGTTATGATGGCATGATGTTTAAGAATTCCATTTTTATTACATGGGTTATGCTATGATGAATGATTTATGATCTTGTGGAACACATAAGAATGGTTTCATTATGAGATGGGTGGGACCTATATATCCCTAAAATTCATTGGGTAAAGATTTATATCTCATGATATAGACATGGCTGGAATGACAGGTTAATCTGGTTCAATGATACAGGACTGAAACGAGGAGTGAACTCAGTTCAGAAATGGACATTTTCCGTTAA
Organism: Viscum album; assembly: GCA_963277665.1. NCBI lineage: Eukaryota > Viridiplantae > Streptophyta > Magnoliopsida > Santalales > Viscaceae > Viscum > Viscum album. Next base: position 293,772,033 of record OY728137.1, on the reverse strand, counting down.
GATAGTCTTGGAAATGAGACTTGATTACTAAGAAATGATTCTCTATGATTATGTGTTTATGCCACAAAGTTTCATGTTTTATGTTATGATTATTGGGATTACATTTCACTACTATGATTTATCCCATGTTATGAAATTATGATCTCTTTTGCAGGTTAAGATTTCCAAAATGTTATGTTCTTTTGAATATGATGTGATTTATATTTTTTTTTGTTTACCCTTAATGAGAATTTGAGCTCACCATTTTGTATGTTTTCTTTTCCCCAGGTCAGGAATAATGGTATTAAGTAGGATATGCCAAAAAGGGATTCTAGATATGAAGAAATAAATGTGAGACAATGTTGATACTTTAAGAACCAGTTGTTTATGTTTCCCAGTTTCTAAAGACACTATACCTATACTGTCCTATTGTGGTTTTGTTATATATTATAATAACTATGCTTTAATGATGAATTAATAAAAAATGTATGTAAATTATGGGTCATTATATTAGTATCACTATCACACTAGTCCTACTCTACCCACCAAGTTACATTGTCTTCCCTTACTGCTCATTCAACTTCCATGTTCATATCACAAGGCACAATAAAATAAACAAAACATACAAGGTGTAGAGACACCAAATACCACCACATGAACAGCCTAACCCACTTTTAAATTAATTCCTAGAAAAAAAACTCAAATCATGGTTCACAAACATGTTTCACACCTTCCATATAATTTAATAAATCATAAAAATATGTTTATAAGACAATATCAATAAATACACCAATGATCTTACACAAAAAGTTCACCTGACACCCTCTTTAAATTTATCTTTTCATCAATGCATTATTGAATCTCAATTAAAATCCCTCAAATAATATAATATACAAATTAAATGATATAAAAAATGATATCATGTGACAGAAGGTGTTTTCCACATGAAAAACACCCATTTTTAGATAAAAGTGACACTCTAAAATTGAATGCATGTTTGGTCGTCTCAAATTCCACTTTCTCACCACACATGAAATTTAATAAATCAATAAAACAATTTATGAAAAACTTAAGATTTAGAAAAAAAATAATTACATAAAAAAAACCCAAATTCATATTAATCAACCACATTGAAACCTAATGTATTTCAAATTCTTTCTAAAAATAGTTTTCACAAATTTCAAAGTTAAATATATCATTTTCATAATTTATAAAACATTTCAAGATTTACAATAGATGTTTACAATTGAAATAATCAATTTCAATTAAAAAATACAACATTCAGACCACACACGTATCAAAAAACATCAAAAAACATTTTTATCCATGCGTATAAACCATAGAACACATATAATCACTGAAGAAATAATATTAAATTCTATAGACAAATTTTTTCCCAGACCCACCTACCAAGGGTAATGAACCTACTAGAGCATTGATGTGAAATCCATCCACACATCAACTGCACCCCGATGAAACCCTTATATGAAATGATTTAACCAAAAATAACAAGATCTGACCCTAATTTAAATGAATCAACCTGAAAATCATTCATCAAAGTTGATGGAAATATAAAAATCCAAATAAAGTTAAACAAACCCCTTTTAAAAGTGACGGGGTTTACCTGAAGTAGTGACGATTAGAGGGAGGACATGCAACTACTGGAAGCATGGTCGATTGTGTCATGATCACTGGAGGAGGATTATCCATAAAGAGGGGTAGTTGCCCCACCAACAGGGGGTCATATCACTGATTGGGGATTGCATTAAAGTTTAGATCACCAGTAGTGCAGTTGCACTTCCAGAAGGAAGGTCGGTGAGGCGGTGTTTTTTCAGAGAGGCGATGCACTATTTAGAGGTCACACTATATGGAAAATGAGGGGAGGGGGATTTGACCTGATGGAGGGAGACCAACTCTAACATAAAAATAAATATAATATAATAAGGATGATAATAATAATTATAATAATATTACCCATAATATTAATCATTATTATTATTATTATTATCTTTATTAATATTAATATTATTACCATTAGAAAAATTAATATTTTATAAAAATAATTTTTTTACTTATTTTATTTTACCAAATTCTATGCATTAATTTTTTTAAATGTTCAATCATGTAGTTACCTCATACAGGTCATGCGACTATGTGATGACCATGTAGTGGCTTCTGCACATTCTAGAAGTGACGACACGAGTACACAGGTTTAATGCATGGATTCGTGTAACAATATGGTTTCTGCGCACTAACCTAAAACCCACTAAATTTTCCAAAAAATAGTAATTTAAACAGGGCCCAAACCCATACTTCAATAACATTATCCTCAAACATGAGTACCATCAAACCTGGTTCCCAAGTAAAATATTTGAGACCTGACCCGAACATGGACTAAGGAAAAATTAAAACCCACGTGTGACAAGTAAACAGTAGACTTCATAGTTGATAATCATTTTTGTTAGTGCATCACCTCTACTGGGTCACTAGAATCTTTGAAAATATGCAATTACTCTAACATATATTTTGGGTCTTATTTTTGATTTTTTATTGGTGGGGAAAGTGGATTACTATTTATCACATCGTCCATTGATTACATTTATACATAATAAGTTCAATGTATAACTTCTTCAATATAATACTTCTAAGCCATCTCATGTCTTGAGCTTGGATGGTCATGATATTCAGTCAGGTTTATCTATGACTGAGCATCTAGTTATGATTTTTTATTCTGAGACTAAGGTAATTTGTGGGAGGATGATACCATTTGTTTTTTTCAATGATTGAAAAGATCTGATTCTCATGTGAAATGGTAGCATGATGCACTGCTGATAGAGAAGTTGCATCAACATTTTTGAATGGATCATTTATAATATGATTTATGTGACTGCATTTTTTAACGATGAGTGTTTTTATCAACCAACTATAGCATTTCAATAATTAATTTATGTATTTATTTATTCCCAATTGTTTGGGAAATTATTTAGTGTGTTTTAAGTAAACAATTTTGGAAATATAAAATCTCCATTAGTTTTCTATGGTTGGAATAAATTTGGGGAAAATAATTCGGTGTGGACTTAAAAATAGTACACCCTATTGAGATACACTAAAAGTAAAAAGACGATGTGTATAATCATGATTCCACCCATCTAAATAGTTCACACCTTATTTAGTGGAGAATGATTTGTTTTCTTCTCATTTATTTTAACCAGGAAACTGAACAGTAAACCAAAAACAGAGCAATAATAGGGATTCAACTTTAGGGTGCACAATTTTTCCAACCCTCAATTCCTCCCTAGGAAATTAGGTGTATGGGTATTAACTCATATTAATTTAAATTTAAAATTCTTGAGCCCCCAATTTATGTTTCATAATCATCACATTCCCTAGTAACATGATTACTTCTTCATTGGAGGCATTTTTGTTTTTTATACTCCAGCCTCTTCCTTTAATGAATAAAATTTCCATTGAATGATTTGATCCCTCTACAATAATTTTGTCTCATCTTATCTAGTTCTTATTATTACCAATTATTTTCCTCTATATGGATTAATAAATCATCAAGTAATTGATGAGTCTAAATTTTGATTTATTGGATTGGGATATTAGTTTATTACCTTATATCGCCTTGAAAAATTTCTTCATTTGTCTTATACATTGTTGGAAGTATGTGTTTAAATTCACTGATCTAAATGTAGGGGGCTATATATAATATTAATATTTTAAGAGAAATTTGTTTTTACAGATTTACAAGAAAAAGACCAAAATTGATTTATAAAACATGGATCTAGAATTATTTGATTATGAATTTAAAAATGGATTATATTTTGGGTAGCACCCCAATTATAATTTAATGGTAATTGTGGGATGGATTGTGAGGATGTTGGATTAATGTTTTTGAAGTTTATTTGTTGTTTTAATTTATTAAATCATTAGCGATTTTTGAGTAAATTGATAAAAATGTAATGATGAAACCCCTTAATTGGTTCTTCACTGAAATGGAACGAAATGTTGACAAGCCAGTGTTTTGTTTATGAATTTTAATTTGAATATTATACTATATAATTAGGAATGTAAATTGTAAATGACGGCTGGTTTTAAATTATGTGGTTTTCAAATTATTTATTTATTGATGGAGAACATTTGAGCCTAGATAGATAGCAGGTTATCTGGGAAACAAATATAAGTATATTGATCCCATTAAAATGGATTAGAAATGGTTACTATAATAAAATCAAAGATCAGCATGATTACCCCAGATGAGATGTTGGCAAGTACTATTCAATCAAACACGATGGGCGTGTACGCACAAGTTCAGTTGTGATCATGTATTTAAGATGTTTTTGGATCATATATACCACAACTAACATACACCATTGATGATGACCAAGGAATATTTAGTGTATTATTATATTATATATCACAACTATTATGGATCTATTTCACACATTCAAAACTCTTAAAATAAATTCTTCTATATACTAATTTTATTTAAAACATGTTTGAAATGATATGATTCTACTGATACGAATGAATATTTTATTGAATTTTAAATTGATATAACATTCCTTGAACTATTTTATATAAATTGAAATCATGGTTAATTTATTATTATAGATTCTATTATGGAATAATTGAAGAGACCAAACTATTTTTTATAGCTCACACAATTCCATTTCCCTTGGCCATTCATAGATTTCGATTTTCTTGACTTACGAAAAGAAAATATCTACGTGGTGGTGCTTAATGTTATTAATCATTGGGAGTGTGTGGTGATTTAGGGGATTAGTAGAGATGACTTCCACTTATTACATAGGGACTTGATACATTTTTTGTTTGAATATGGGAGATTGGTTTGATGTTTAGTTTATTTTATGATCTATATTTATGGGTACTAATTTACTTATTTAACATCTGTAAATTTGTCCTTGATGAATTTTTCTAAATTGAATTGTATCATTTTTATAATCAATTTTTTTGTAAAACCCATTTCCTATTAATTATTTTATGTTTTCAGTTTCTAGTCTCTAGCCCATGGATATTGGGTACACCCTTTATTCATTTTCCATGCCAACTTAGGTATGAGGTTACTTGGGTATCTATGCTTATTTATGGAAATGTTTTAGATTGGATTATTTTAATATTCTAAAATGTGAAAAAGCATATCCATTGGATAATCTATTGATATAAATGTGAAGAGAGTTTGAAAAAATATATTAGTAACAAACTGATGATATCTTAGTATTGAAGACATTATTTGAGGAGATGTGATAAAATAAATAATGTTATATCAAACACCACATTTGGAATCTAAGTGATAAAATAATTATAGTCTAATATGTATATTAATAAAAAAATATCAATTTAGTGATCAATGATTTATTAATAATTATATTCCATTATTTCTATCTATAAAAATTTATTTAATAGATATCAAGACTACATATTTGTGATTTATATTTCAATAGAATAAATTTTATTATTATTCCACAAAGTGGATGATGATCAGGGTTGTTTATATAGAATAGAGTAATATCACTACTGTATATGATATAGAAATGAAGAACCAACTGAATCATGCATTCGAGGTTCGCCATAGTTTTGTCGAATCCAAAGAAGAATGATAATATGAATTTCATATAATCTAGTAAGTTAAGGAAAGAAGACTTATAATGGTTTCTAATAGATTCATTGATTATGGATAATATAACATACTCTTTATTTCTTGAAAAAATAAATCCATGTACTTTCTTAAAGTTATAACATTATTATTAGGAAACATCGATCCATTTCTGACTCATTGTGTACTATATTATTTATAAAAACTCTTAAAAATCAATTTGAGGGAAAAGTCTTTTTCTATATTAATAAACTTGATTATTTGTAATTTTTTAGAAATTTTTCAATGGATAAAAGTTATATCACTCCAATTACACACCCCAAATAGCGTGATTCACCCATTCAAATGGATTACCAACTAGTATTATAGTTATGGTTCTACTACAGATTATATTCAATACGATTGATTAATAATATTATATCTAATTTATTGATATTCTTTCAAAGAGGCTTATTGATGTGGAACTTTTACTATTCAAATCTGTTATAGAAATATTAAAAAATAGGATAAATGTATTACATTATATTAATTATAAAAAAGATGAATGATCTGATGGAATAGAGAAATTCCTCATTAAAGAGATAAGATTCAACAAAAATTGAAGGTGGTCAATGTTGAAATATTTTATATAAAACTATGTGAAATTCTACCCATAAATTATATATTGGTAATAATATATCCATACTCTTTAATTCAGATTATAATATTATTTATATATTAAACAATAACTATGAGATATTAATTTTCATGAATATTAATGTTTTTAAAAAAAATAGAAAAGTAAGAATGAGGGTAATAGATCGAAGAGAGAAATTTCATTGTACACTAGTGATATGTTCTTATAAAAAATACCATGAATTTTTTAAATTTTGATGATCCATGTGTAAACATGTAAAATCACATTTCACATTATCCACACATATATTTTATAATTGATTTAGAAGAAATCAAAAATTATTTTACTAGATAAATGACCAATTTTATTTACATAATTCTAATATGGGATACAAATAGAGTTAGGGGTGGGAGGGAGAAATAGGGTTTTAGATGATTTTAAATTTTATTCATATTGTTGTTCATTTAAGATAAATTTAAATTATAATAGGTATCACGATTCATAAAATATTTTGAAAATATTATCCACATGAAAATCATATTTTAGTGAAAAATTGAAATCACTTAAAAACCATTACTTAATTTACCCCCATAAGAATATAAACATGGTTCATAAACATAGAATTGTGATAGTGCATCAAAATAAAGAAACAATAACTATATCTATGGTCAAAATATATATTTTTCTTCATTTATCACTAATTCATACTTTATAAACAAATATAGCAAGAATATCATTTATACACAAATATTTATACCTTCATAATGGTTTTGGGATAACACATAACTTCCAATGTAAGGGTACAATTCGTAAACTATTTCAAAATATCCCTGATAAGAATTATTTATAGGAATTTTTTACTTTTGTTAAACTAATTATTTGAAACACTTTCCATATAATTCATGTGTAATATACATTAGGGTTCCATGATGTGAGGATTACATGAATTCTAATTTTTTTTCCACACCATATTCATTATGTAAAAATATATCCAACTCCTTGGTAGATTAATTAAATTATATTTAGGAATTAAAAATATTATATAAGAATAAAAGATTAAAAAAATTATTTTTTTAAATATTAATCACCGTAATCAATATAAATATTGACTAAAACCTCAATTTGCAATAATTTTTCATATATTGTAAAATATTATTATTATATTCAAAAAATCCATCATTTTCATCTTCTATTATTACTCTTAGAAATATTTGTTCATATTATCCCATCATATATATTTTTGTACATTTTCAATGTTTTATTAATAATTAAATTATGTCATGATGTTTATTGAATATTGAATTAACAATATATAGTATATAATAAATAGAAAATTTTTATTCATCATACATGACATTACAAAATCTTATTGTTCATGCAGAACAGAAATATTTTAATTGGTAGTTGTTTTTTATGAAATATCCTCCAAATATTCAAAGAGAGTTATCATTTTTTATTCTCAAAAAATTAAGAGTCACAGTATAATATAAATAACACCATATTGAAAAATCAATTTCTCTATTAATATCCTGTCACGTGATGATTTGTTGTGGTGAAATATATAACTCACTGTGTTTTCATTCATAATATTAGAAAATAGATTCATGATTAGGATTAAGAACCTATATCAATGTTATAAAAATAAATAATTGTGAAAATCCATTAATAAAATTATCTAAATGGGTATTTCATAAAGTGGAATAACTACCACTAAATTATCCACTTAAAATAGATAGATCCCACGATATCACTTAAATATATTCATGGTGAAGCTCTCATTTTGTGAATAATTTTTTATAAAAAAATGACATTAAATTCATACATAAAATATTAATATCCTCGTTATGACCTTTGAAAATTTAATATATAAATCAAATAATATAAATTTTATTTTATATAATTAATACAAAATTAAATAAAATTTACATTTCAAAATAAATAATAATATATCATACCAATACAATATCAATTCATATCATTTTATATTATATAACATACATTTTGACACCATAACTCTTACGTTTCTAAAAAATATATTTATCTACATTTGACGTAATTATGAATAGATTTATTATTGTAATTATATCACTATGTATAACATTTAATTCATACGACACCAACATAGATTATGTTACATGTCACTATATCAGTGTACAATACATTGAATACCGACTTGGTGTACGATACATGCAACACTGTTGTTTGTATGAAACATCATTTAACTGTTTTAATTATATACATGGGATATTTATAACCTAGAATTTAAAAATTATAATATGAAAAACAATAAATAATTTTAAAATAATATTTATAATTGTTTAATAGAAATATATCATATGAACCATGAATGTTATTGTTTTTTTCTAGTAACCACATAATAAAAAAACTATTTTCTCAAATAAAATAAATTTCAAGTACTTACATGAAAAATAATAAAATTGATTTTAAACACATATAGAAATTTAATTTGTTAAAATAAACCACATTTTTTAATTTAGAATTCCTAAATTAGTATAGTTTTAATTTTTTTTTCACAGAACCACCATTTTTTTGATGAAATTCTAAAAGTACTATATTTTAGTTCATAAATTCCACGTTATTTAAATAATTATTAATGTTAAATAACAATTTAAATTTTTTAAGGAAAAATTAGATCTCAATGAGTACCATTTATATAATTATAATAGATTTCACATTGAAATTGAATATACAAAATTAACAAACATTTGATAATTTTGCAACAACAAAAAACTGTTATTACGCCCCATCTATGGGAAGAGCCTTGATGTTAATTTTTTCATTTTTGTGAATTGAATATATAAAATGGATATAAACCATTATTCCTTGTACAATATTTATATTCATATAGGTCATTTTTATTTTTTTACCCAAATGATTAGAGAAAGTGATTACAAATAACAACAGTGATAAAAGTCAAATGAAGCCTAATTAGGGAGAAATCCATAATATTATGCGACCAAATGACCCGAACACTTGTCCAAATCAAATTTTATATAAATAATTAGTTAATAAAAGTTAAATTATTAATTTATTTTATTTTTTAAGTCTTTTTTATCTAATAATATGTGTGCACCTAACTTGTTTTCAATAATTCCCAGGGAGTATTTTTTCTTTCCCAATAAAAGGCCCCCATCTCCACAACTTGTTCACACCTATAAAAAATCATAGGTTCGGACAATATCATCCCCAAAACACATTATATTAAATATACTACTCTATTTTTATTCTGATGTGTTGACCTACACATACACCCACATCTATCTAATGGGTAACAGATATACTGTTTATGTGTACAGTGAACTACAATATCCCTAAATTATGATTGTAGATTTTTCATTTACTGCACCATTTGGTAGAAATTAAGATGATCACACTATTTATATATGTAATATATTGTATTTTTATATTTTTAGTAATATTTATTCCATTTTACAACAAATATATTTTTTCATTCCATTTTTTGTTAATATAATAATTTTATTTGAGGATGTGTGGACTATCGCACCTCGAAGTGACATGATTTATTCTTACACTACATGGATCATATTAGAGATGGATTTATTAAATATATATCATATATATGTTATTATAAAGAAAATTTAATATATATATATATGTGTCTTTATTTTAATATATTTAATTAAAAACAATAATTAAACAGAAATAGCATTCACGCTTATGTACGACCCATTGTTTCAATGGACAGTGTACTCCATTTCATAAATGTATATTATATAGGTTATTATAATAAGAAAATATTTTATAAACCCTATATTTATATCATGGGTAAAATTATTGAAATCATTATATTTGTATAAGGTCCAATTATAAATCAAATAAACACACTTGTGAGAATCAAATATAATATTACCCAATGTGTAACCTTACCATGAAAATGATAAAAAGAGTGTTATATAAAGTCACAATAAATCAATATATTGTATTAGATATTATAAAAATGTTATATAAACGATATATAATAAATTTATATTTATTATATAGGAGGTTTTAACGACTATGATGGGATTAATGACACAAGTTAAGGGGATTTCATCAAACTATTTATTTGTGTGAGATAATTACTTTATTCACCACTAAATCCTTATGTGTGGTGTGTATAATTCCCGAGGATATATCAAAATTTTTATATAATTAAATTTTTGGGTATTTATATTATAGCATCCCGCCTTTTTATAACATAAACTTTCGTTACATTACACACAACTTCGGATCTTTAAGGTATAGTGTCTTGGAAACCAGGAACATAATACATGAAAACAATATAAAACATTATTCTTAAACACTTGAAAGGATTCTACATAAGTTCATCCTAGGTTCATGACTGCATCTCATAACATGGGGACATACATCAAAAGAAAGGATGAGCAGAAGGCCTAGTAAGGGAAACAAGAGAAACATTTTACATGTGAACTTGAGATACTTCAATAAGGTCATGAAAAGAACTTTAAGGAATGAGAAAGAAATCATTATGCATATCATAATAAAAATAACGTTTTTCATAACATGAAGATGTGGCTACAAAATTTAACAAAGACAATAATTTCCTTTTCACCAAGGTCCATCCACAAGGTTTCAATAAAATTACCAAGGTTATTCACCAAGGTATCAGTCTAAATGGTCATCTCTAGAGATTAAGTCTTTACACAATGCATTGGAGCACTATCATTGTGCACCCTTAAATTTGTCTTTATCATCATGTGAGACACATATATCATCATCAATAATTTCATAAACAACCCATATAGCATAAAATAAATGGGTTTCATTTCATAATCATAATGTTTGAAAACTGCTTTAAAGACATGATCTTTATGTCACTTTAAACCCACAGAAAGGGAAAGAGGGTCTCATGTATGTAAATACCATAATTTAAAATAGATCATTTTGGTATATATGTGAATACCCCTATAGAAGATAGATATTTGAGTGTTAACATAATAAAATAAAAGAACTATAGAAAAAGAGAGAGTTATTTTGAGACGGAAATTCTGCACCATAACGGCTATGTTTCGGGGTTTTAGAAAACAATGAAAAGAGAGGGGAAATGGGTCAAACATTCATAAATTACCCATAAAACAGTAGAGGGACAGAATATAAGGATATTTGAACATGGTAATGAAATTTTAAGGATATACCATTTGAAATGAAAAACATGGAAAGAATACAAAAATAAGATTTCTTTTTTGAAAATTCAGCAGCCTAACGACGTTACATAAAACATCCAAAAATATGAATTGATGAGGTCAAATAAGGTCTCTCATAATATGAACATAAAAGATCAGTATGATAGATATAGATATCATACCCCCAACATAATAAAAAGGAACATTAAATACTTGACATGAAAATAGATCTTGAAAACGAGAAGGGTGAAAGAACACCTTAAAAATTCGATAGCCTAAAGACACCACTTAAAACTTCAAAATACTGAATTGAAGAGATAAAATATTGTCTCTCATCATATGAACATAAAATATCAGTATGATAGATATAGAGATCATAACCCTACATAATAACAATGAACTTGAAATACTTGACATGAAAGTAGAACATTGAAAAATGAGAAAGGTGAATGAATCCCTAAAAAATTCGGCAGCCTAACGACGACACTTAAACATTCATAAAATGAATTGAAGAGAGAAAGAAGGGGTATCTCATCATATGAAAATTAATAGGGTAGTAAGAGAAACATAAAATAACATCCTCCAACATATGATAATGGAGCATAAATGAAATGACATAAAAGAGATTACTTGAAAAGAAAGAGAGAGGTAGGATCCTTTACATTAAACGTAACTCTTAAAACTCGAAGGTTGAGACCTTGAGGGCTTGGGGGCACCTTGGGAGGTCTCATTGGGAGGTAATCAGACCAGAGATTTGTTGGGGGAGAGTTGGTAGTGAAAAATAAAGGAGGAAAGGGTGAGTATTTATAGGGAATGTGAGGGGACAAGGCATTAATGGCAAAGGGACACCTCACAAGTGGTTTTCTCAAAACCATGGGATCTCCCATGGTATTACCCATGGAGTTAGGCCACATGGGTCCCCCACACAATAATTCATCAGCTCTGGTCGGCCAACCCTTAAAATATCTTATGAAATCATCATGACACAGTTATGATGTCATTAAACATACCGAAACCCTAAAACTGTATTTTTACTATTCACTGAAAATTCATCTTTCTCAGAAAAAACCCAAAATTTCACCTTAACCATAAATCAATGCTCTGATTTCAAAAAATAACTCCATTTTATAAAAATAATTTTCTAGATAATTTTAATTTAATTTTTAAATAAATACACTATTCACTGAAAATTCATTTTTTTAGAAAAATTCCCAAAAATTACCTTAACATAATATCGATGCTCTGAGTTCAAAAACGAAACCCATTTTATAAAAATAATTTTTTAAATATTTTTAATTTAATTTTTAATTAAAAAACACTATTCACCCGAAAAAACTAATACTTGACTAATAATTAATGAAATCATTATTTAACCATTTTAAGGAATCACATTACTTAATCAAGGTGCCTAAATTATATTAATACTTTCTTTATGTGAGATTACTAATCCATTTGGTCACATTACTAATCCTAAGCATAAAATCACTATTCATAATTTATTATTCATCAAAAATTAAGTTGATCTTATTAGATTCTAAATTTCGTACTGAACATAGTTGTAGAAGACCATTTTTTTTAAAATCATTACACATTTTTAATTATTTAAGTTTTACATAAACATTTTTAAAATATCCTTTTTCTAAAATTCATCAAAATATGCATACTATATTTATCCGGACATTTAAAAATTCACAAACTCCACCATAAGAATAGAACACAATTTTATTTATAAGAAAGGATTACACAACGTAGCTATGGTCTCTTTACATAGCCCCATATAACCCCAACATAGAACCTAAGTGTAAGGTGTGCTATGGTGAGAGAATATGAGGGCGGATCGGCCAACATCGCACGAGTAGTAATTTCTATCAGTTTGAACATCTCACGAAGGCGATTCCGTTCTAGCTTTACACGATGAAGTTTGACTTGGGTTTGGTCCAGAGCAAAGCCCAGTGGTGTTACCTTCTTCCCATGTTCTGTTAGATGGGCTTCGATCGGCCCAAGACTACTGGATGAGGCCATCGAATCTTCTTTCTATATTAATTAACCAAGATCACTTGTATTTAGAGAAAATAATCAAAACATTTAGCTTCCAACAATCATATTGAAAAACGATCATATAAGAGTCGAAACCCAATGGTCTCATTTTTATTATACTCATGTTATCAAATGAAATGTTTTTGTTGAGTATAAATTAACCAAAAAAATTAGGAAACAAGCATTATTCAAACTCCAGGGTCGTTACAATCTTCCTCCCTTAAAAAATTACGTCCTCGCAATTTTTAAAATTGGGATTGGAAATTTCATTGAAAGTCCCACATCGGAAAAAGATTCAGTAACACTATTACATTAAAAGAAATAATGGGAAGTAAAAAGGTCACCTGAGTTAACCCATACTAGGATTCCATGTAGGAAAACATGGACATAGAGGAGAATACAAAGGGTCACGTTCTGAGGAAGAGTGATATAAAACATGATTAGGAGAAAGTTAACAACAAGAAAATCACAAACTTATGATGGGTTAAACGGTATTTGATTTCCCAGTAGGAAACATTAACAGACAACATTTTTGTTTTACGTTCCTTTTCATAGTTTTGAGGAATTAATTTACTACATAGAATAAAACACAGGTAAATATACCTACGTTCAAGTAGAGTTTCATCATTTAAGTAGTTTCTTCCAAAACTACTCTTTTCTCTAAAATATGAGCATTCAAAACTACTTGGTCTCATCAAAGCACAAGAATCATCTTCTAGAGAATCACATAATCCACCAAAGATTAACTATCCATTTCTTCTATTATCCTAAAAATAGAAAGGGAAAGATAAACGAACTCTTCAAAAAGAAATAATCCCATAGGAAGGGAAACTACATTTAAATCTTCAAAATTCCATGGTACTACCCAAAGTTGATCATAGACCATTCCATAAATAACTGTCCTTAAAATTACTCATAATAAACCAAACTAAGATTGAAACCCAAATAAAAGAATGATTTGATAACATATTCTTCCAAAATAAACTTAATCATTCATCTCCAAACAACCTCAACCACTCATAGCATATTATAACAAAAGTAGCTAACCAAACCATATTTTCCTCAAGATTGGTTAATAATTTCCATAAGTAACCTAAATTACTATATGTTCGCCTTAAATTCATCGATTCTTCAAAATATAAGTCAACCTTTACTCCTCCAAGAAAATACCATAGTAATCTATTTACCTTGATCAAATAGGGTTCCCAAAATAGTGAACATCTTCCAAAATAATAATCATCTTCTAATCCCGTAATAATATATGTCATATTAATACAGAAATCATCACATTTTCTATCACACTAGTTGTTGGGACATGTTCTTCCATTTCCCGCCATTAACTAAGAAAAGAATGTATAATTAGGGGCTTAAATACATAGCCAATAATCAGGAAAAGGAACTTAAAGCATAGAAGGATAACTTGTAGAAGAAAAGTATACCCTAACTTGTGATCCCCTAGGTTCCAAACTCGGTTATCCATGATCATATATTCTTATGTGAATCTTTATTTTATTTTATCTTTGTTCCTTTAATAATAGTTCATACTATGCTTCTAAATTTACCAAAGCATATCCCTCGGGAGTGTCGTAACCAATAGTGCAACAAGGCCCGTTGTCGTGTACCATTTCCCATTCGAGTCTAGCTCAAAGCGGTGTTTTAGGGTTTTACCCCTATGTACATCTGTGCCAGATCCAACTCAACCTGCTCATATCCAGACAGGGATGTATTTTCTTGGCAACCCCTTACTCAATACTCACCAAAATACCAGGAAGATTTCTTATATTTAAACTTTTATATAGGATTCTTCCTAAAGTTTTCACATCCCAATTTCCACAAATAACCAAACCATCCTTTGATACCAACTATAGCATCCTGCCTTTTTATAACATAAACTTTCATTACATTACACACAACTGAGGATTTTTAAGGTTTAGTGTCTTGGAAACCAGGAACATAATACATGAAAACAACATAAAACATTCTTCTTAAATACTTGAAAGGCTTATCCATAAGTTCATCCTAGGTTCATTACCACATCTCATAACCTGGGGACATACATCAAAAGAAAGGGTGAGAAGATCGCCCAATAAGGGAAACAAGAGAAACATTTTACATGTGAACTTGAGATAGTTCAATAAGGTCATGAAAATAACATTAAGGCACGTGAAAGAAATAATGAGGCATATAATAATAAAAATAACATTTTTCATTACATGAAGATGTTTCTACAACATTTAACAAAGACAATCATTTCCGTTTCACCATGGTCCATCCCCAAGGTGTCAATAAAAATTACCAAGTTTATTCACCAAGGTATCAATCTTAATGGTCATCTCTAGAGATTAAGTCTTTACCCAATGCATTGGAGCGCTATCAGGGTGCACCCTTCAATTTGTATTTATCATCATGTGAGACAAATATATCATCATCAATAATTTCATAAACAACCCATATAGCATAAAAGAAATGGGTTTCTTTTCATAATCACAACGTTTTAAAAACTGCTTTAAAGACATGATATTTATGTCAATTTAAACCCACGGAAAGGGAAAGCGGGTTTCATGTATGTAAATCCCAGAATTTAAAATAGAAAATTTTGGTATATATGTGAATACCCCTATATAAGAGAGATCTTTGAGTGTTCACTTAATAAAATAAAAGAACTTTAGAAAAATATAGAGTTATTTTGAGACAAAAATTCTGCAGCATAACGGCTATGTTTCAGGGTTTTAGAAAACATTGAAAAGAGAGGGGACATGGGTGAAAAATTCATAAACGACCCATAAAACAGTATAGGAACAGAATATAATGATATATGAACATGGTATTGAAATTTGAGAACATACAATTTTAAATGAAAATAATGGAAGGAATACAAAAATAAGATTTCTTTTATGAAAATTTGGCAGCCTAACGGCGTTGCTTAAAACATCCAAAAAAATGAATTGATGAGGCCAAATAGGGTCTATCATAATATTAACATAAAAGATAAATATGGTAGACATATATATCATACCCCAACATAATAAAAAGAAACATGAAAAACATGACATAAAAATAGATCTTGAAAACGAGAAGGGTGAAAGAACCCATAAAAAATTCGGCAGCCTAACGGCGCCACTTAAAACTTCAAAATACTAAATTGAAGAGATAAAATAGGGTCTCTCATCATATGAACATGAAAGATCAGTATGATATATATAGAGATCATACCCCAACATAATAACAAGTAACTTGAAATACTTGACATGAAAGTAGAACTTTGAAAATTGAGAAAGGTGAACGAATCCCTAAAACATTCGGCAGCCTAACGGCGCCACATAAACTTTTTTTAAATGAATTGATTAGAGAAAGAAGGGGTATCTCATCATATGAACATGAAAAGGGTAGTAATATTAATATAAAAGAACATCCTCCAACATAAGATCATGGATCATAAAAGAAATGACATAAAAGAGATTACTTGAAAAAAGGGAGAGGTAGGATCACTTACCTTAAACATAACTCTTAAAACTCTAAGGTTGGGACATTGAGGGCTTGGGGGCACCTTGGGAGGTAATGAGACCAGATATTCCTTGGGGGGGAGTTGGGATTGAAAACTAAAGGAGAAAAGGGTGGGTATTTATAGGGAATGTGAGGGGACAAGGCATTAATGGCAAAGGGACAGCTCACAAGTGGTTTTCTCAAAACCATGGGCTCTCCCATGGTATTTCCCATGGAGTTAGGCCACATGGGTCCCCCTCACAAAATAATTAATCACCTTTTGTTGGCCAACCCTTAAAATATCTCAATAAATCATCATGACATAATTATGATGTCATTAAGCATACCGAAACCCAAAAACTGAATTTTTACTATTTTCTGAAAATTCAACATTCTTAGAAAAAAACCCAAAATTTCACCTTAACCAAAAATCAATGCTTTGATTTCAAAAATAAACTCCTTTTTATAAAAATATTTTTCAAAATATTTTTAATTTAATTTTTAAATAAAGACAGTATTCACCGAAAATTTCATTTTTTCAGAAAAATCCCCAGAAATTTCTATAACAGAATATCGATGCTCTATGTTCAAAAATAAAACCCATTTTATAAAAATAATTTTATAAATATTTATAATTTAAATTTTTATTAAAAAACACTATTCACTTGAAAAAACTAATACATTACTAATAATTTATGAAACCGTTATTTAACCATTTTAATGAATCACATTACTTAATCAAGGTGCCTAGATTATATTAATACTTTCTTTAAGTGATATTACTAATCCATTTGGTCACATTACTAATCATAAGCATAAAAACACTATTCATAATTTACTATTCATCAAAAATTAAGTTGATCTTATTAGATTATAAATTTCATACTGAACATAATTGTAGAAGACCATTTTTTGAAAATCATTACAAAATTTTAATTATTTAATGTTTAAATAAATTTATTTGAAATATCCTTTTTCTAAAATTCATCAAAAATATGCATACTATATTTATCCGGATATTTGAAAATTCACAAACATCACCACAAGAATAGAACAAAATTTTATTTATAAGAAATTATTACACAACGTAGCTATGGTCTCCTTATATAGCCCCTTATAACCCCAACATAGGACCTAACTGTAAGGTGTGCTAAGGTGAGAGAATCGGAGGGCGGCTCGGCCAACATCGCACAAGTAGTAATTTCTATCAGTTTGAACTTCTCACGAATGTGATTCCGTTCTAGCTTCACACGATGATGTTCGGCTTGGGTTTGGTCCAGAGTAAAGCCCGCTGGTGCTACCTCCTTCCCAAGTTCTGTTAGATGGGCTTCGATCGGCCCAAGACTTCTGGATGAGGCCATCGAGTCTTCTTTCTATATTAATTAACCAAGATCACTTGTATTTAGAGACAATAATCGAAATGTTTAGTTTCCAGTGGTCATATTGACCAACTATCATATAATAGTCAAAACCCAACTGTCTCATTTTTATTATACTCATGTTATTAAATGAAATAGTTTTGTTGAGTATAAAATAACAGAAAAAATTAGGAAACAAGATTTATTCAAAATTTCGGGTGGTTACATATATATCCATTATATAACCTTTATTTTATGAGTTTTATGTTTCAAATGTTACCAAATATGTAAAATATTTTTGTCTCAATTGGAATTTTTTGGACTCGGGTTATATTATCAGCATTAATTAGTTTTGAGCTGTATATACTTCTATTTTACATGAAATATAATGACTATAATTTTTTTAACGAAATTATAAACTTCATTATTTTTCCTTGGATTATATAGAAAATATGACCCCAAGTTAGTAAGTTATAAGAGTTTATTGAAACAATATCATCACTGTTTATGAATATTTATGATTATGCTTTCTTTGGTGAAATCTTATAACCCATATATCAGGAAAATTAATGACCTTTCTTCTCTTATTCCAATTTAGTATATATTAATTTATTGGTAACATTTTTCTTCTATATAGTACATAAGATAGTTAAAAAAATTTGAAAGAGAGCATGACATTACCCTATATTCAGTCATAATTCTATGTTCCTTAAATAAAAAATTTCTAAAATGTGTATTCATAAAAAATCAAATATTTTCCTATAATAATTAAAATTCATTTCTAGCTATTTTTTCTTTAACCAATGTTTTCAATGAAAAATTTTTATTGATATCAGAACCTGTAATTTCTCATACCTTTATTCAATGAAAAAGGAGTATTCTTTTTTACATCATATGAAATGTCAAAATTTACCTGCTATAATCTCTATGAATCTTCTGTTTCAATTTTAAAAGTATAATTTTTATAATTTTTTTTTTGAAATTATTTTTCATGCAAAATTAATGCCATGATTTATTCATGCTTCTTTTATAAATTTTCAAGTAAAAAAGTTTTTTAGAACATTTTAATGATTTATTTAGATTATCTAAATTTATTTTCAACAAATTTATTTTCAAAACGTTTTCAAGCATTATTTATGTTTTTTATGTTTTTTAATTAAAAATTGTTTTTAATATTTTTTTAGCTTATTTTATAATCTTTCTTTAAATATGGGTTTCAAAAAGATATAATTTCTTCATTATAATTTTTCAAGGTATTTTTATTATAATAATTTTCAATTTTTTTTATCTAGTTAAATTATTTTATAAAGAAAAAAAAATATTTATCATGAAATATTTTTGAATGATATTTAAAAATTATTTTCCATCGTGGACGGAATCCTTTGATGTTAATCATCCCCTTCTCAGAAATGATGTAAAACATCCATTCATATTATATCTATTATTTGGTTATTATTAATTTCATGGTCTTTATGAAACATGTTTCCCATTAATGATATATATATTTATGAAACACACTTACCTTTCTTCTATTATATGTTTATGAACTATTTTTTCTCTTCCATTGTTTATATTATTTTGAATATGGATTATTTTCAATGGATATGCATTAAGGGGAGGATTGGGAAACGTATCTATCTTCCAATGGTTATTTTAGCACAATGACATTTCATGAGATGGATTATTTGATGTCTTCTTTGTACACTAAACCAAGATTAGGTTTCCTTATAAGCAACACTATATTAGATTATAGTGAATGCAACAATATTCTTGGGATTCTGTTGCACACAATTTCAAATTCATTTGAAAGAATTAATTACAGAAAACTATTTGTATATATATTTTTTAATATAAAGATGAACTTTTTTGGATTATTATATATGAAACACGAAAGTGTCTTTCACTACACACAACACTGACATGGCTTCTGGTGCATGCAAGAGTGACCTTCCTCGATAGCTTGCGTGGTAAGCATTATTGAGTTTTACTAAACAATAATATATATTAATAATATTATATAAAA
This sequence comes from Viscum album, assembly GCA_963277665.1. Classification (NCBI taxonomy): domain Eukaryota; kingdom Viridiplantae; phylum Streptophyta; class Magnoliopsida; order Santalales; family Viscaceae; genus Viscum; species Viscum album. The sequence continues at coordinate 293,751,752 of OY728137.1, read as the reverse complement.
AAGATATTATTAATAGTATCAACAATATTATGAGTTTTATATAACATTATCATTCATCATATACATGATTTTAGTACAAAATCATTTTTTCGTATAAAAGAAGTATTTTTCAAAAAAATGTCGTATTACGGCCTTTTGATGGCACAACCATTTTAAATTTACTTTTTTATGAAACATTCATAATTTATATTTGATATGATAATATTATTCATTCAAATAGGGTCATAAAAATTTAAATTGGATACATTATTGACATTTTCTTGATATCATTCATATTAAGATGAATTGTGAAAATACGCTAAATATGAATTGAAGACAACATTTTTCATAAAAATAATTTCTGTTGTTAAAATATTTAATCTAATGTTTTTTAAGTGTATATATAATATATTTTTATATATTAAGACAATTTAAATCATTTTAATTAATATTACGTTGAATTAATATGTAAAAACATATCAATCTTTTGCAATGTTATAAAGAATGACCTGCATATTTTGACGAAGAGAAACATTATAATTTAATTTCTGAAAATTCTGTGTGTTGAATTTGTAAAAATTTACAACATATTTTCAATCATATGGTTCAAAATTTTTAAATCGTTACTTTTTATTTTTGACACTATGAATAGTAACATCAGTAATTCTTTTATTTACCATTGTTAAATGGTAAATCTCTTAAATAAGGGTAAAAAATTAATATTATAATAATATTAAACTACCCTAACACATTCCCTAATCCTACTAGATGAGATATGTCCAACCATGGTAATCCTTGGGTCTATTTTCAGACCATCATGGATTCAATTCGATGGGAAAATGACATTTTATAAAAATAAATTTAACCTAATGATAATTACAACTTTAACATATATCTTTAATTAAATTGATTTTAATATGGGGTTAGATAACATATATATATGACTATGAATAGTCATTGTAAAGATAAACTTATTTCCTGCATAATGGTATTTTATTTTATATTTTTATACATTTGATAAATATATTTATTCAGGACAAAATTGTGATGTAGTGATTACCTCATTAATGAATGATTCAAATAAATGAATTTATAAATTTGAAAACAAATGTAATTTGGTTATTTTGATATCATAAACGAGTTTTATTGATTATATATATAGTAATATTGATTTTATTCCTAATTTTATATGGAATCATGTTATTATGGGTTTTAAAAAAGTCAAGTATGAGTAGGGTCCAAAATTGACACAATTCATAACTTAAAACCTAAAATAGTTTTTTAAATGATATTAAATTCCAAAAAATATAAGATTAAGAAATATCGTTAATATATGTCTGAATATGTCATAAATTACATTTTGGGGGTCTTTTGACATTATATGGTAATTACATTAACCCACAATGTGAAAGTAACATGCTATCATAATAAGATTAAAAAGTGTAAAATAAGGGTAAAACAAAAATGATATGGATGAAAAATTATTCAAAACATGTCAAACAATAATTGGATGATAGGTATTATGACCAAAATTATCTTATATTATAATTAAATATTTTCTTAACCCTTTTAAATTGATCTAGGATTTATAATAGATTACTAATTTTGAAACATTCTTAGAGTTCCCCTCTCCTATCTTATAAAAGGGAACCTCCTCCCTCACCACTTCACTCCATTTTAATCCATAAATATCATTAAAACCATCCCATTTATCTTCTCAACATCCCTAGTTACATTTTATGTGTGATGGTCTTCTTAGAAGACCAACTATAGTGACCTAATATGAAATTTAAAGGAGGTATGTCGAGGAAGATGTAATCTCTTGTACCAATTATTTGAAATTTATTTCTTCTTCTACCTCCTATTATTTAGTTGTTTAATTATTAATTAATGACATAAGTATATCTCATTTAATGACATTTTATTATAAATATGAATCAACCCTATTAAACCTTCTATCCGGTGAATGAGAAACAGAATCACCACGCGTGCGTACGTAAGTATTACCGTCTCCACGACGTGGTGTAATCTATTTTTCACAACCACATTACATGGATGGGTATAATGGTATACATAAAGACTATATATTATTATTATAACGTTATATTATTATGATATATTATTATCCTTGCACTTCAATACTGTTCACCAAATATGGGAATGATATCGTCGCTCGTGCATACATACGACATACTGTCTCCACGACGCAATGAGATACATTCTCCTTGTTAACAATTCAAAATGATTATAATGTATATATAATAAATAATAATGAAATATATTAAATAATAATTCTTCTAGATTTATGTATATTTATTTATTTCGTTTACTTACTTCCATTCAATTTAATAATGAAACGAAAACCTCATTCATGCATATGTGTGGCCAACTGTCTACATGAATGGTGTATTCCATTACATTTATTGATCTAATATATATATATTTATATATATATTATATAAGATATATAAATCATGTTTCACATTCTAGAAGTAATTAAACAATTATCTATGTAATAATATCAATAATAATAAGTACAAACGCGTACGATAAATAAAATGTTTATTACCCAAAACGTTGCATTAACATGGAATTGGAAAATGAACGGGTAGTATAAAGTCTTAAGTAGATCACATATGATATAATAAATAATATTATGGTTTTTTTACATTTTATCAATACGTTTAAACCCACTATACAAGAGTTTCGGACACATAGTAATGAAATTGGACCTAAGGTAAGGGATAATTTTGTAATCTCATTTTTCCAAGGTTTCATTTAAATAAGTATTTAATAGGGTTATATTTATCATCAATGTCCATGTTTTCTAAAAATGCTTTCATAAAATGATTATAATCCATCCATATATTTTTAAATTTATTTTTAACCCTTTGTTTACTGTAACACCCCAAGCTTCCCCGGTACGATTCCCTTCGAATAATGCAATGGCGTCCATTGTACGCAACTTTGAGATTCTAACACACCACAACCAATCAAACTAGCCGTTATGAATAGTAATACCTACTTTTTGAAATTTTATAATTTCTATCTCTCAAAACGGACTTCATTTTTGGATTCAGAATATCGAATTTATCCTAGGGTGAAATTTTGGAACTTTTCGGATAACACTTATATTTTGATAAATAGTGAAAATTACTAAATTTTAATTACAAAATATTTTTAAATCAAAATAATTTATAATGATAAATTATATTATTGAGTGGTTTTAAAGTATAATTAGAATATATTTTTACTATTTTATCCAATGATGTTCATTATAATTAATTTCACTTTGAAATTGGACCTAAACAATTGTCAATCTTTTGATATATATTGTTTCTTAAAAACACGCTATTTGTTGTGACAGTGGGAATTAATTATCAAATTAATTAATGCAACTTATATGTTTAGAATTTTTTAAAATAGACATTATTTTTGAATTCGGAATATCAATTATAGCTTAGGGTGAAATTTTGGCATTGTTCTGAAAAACATCAATTTTTGATGAATAGTTAAACTACTAAGTGGTAGTTAAAAAAACTGATTTTTTCATGAAACTTAATATTACCACTTCTGTGAATGGAATTTCAAAAATCCGAGAGACACGGTTAATATCAAGAAGTAAAATGTTGTTCAATGAGGCAAAAATAATTTTTGGTGAAGAGTATCTTTTTACTTTTATTTACCACGGTTAAAAGTAAATAGAGTAATTAAGGGTAAAAATAATATTAATATTACCCTAACACATGTACTAATTATATTGGACAAGTTTATCTCGACCAAAAAAAACGTTAGGAATAAAATATTATCATTTAGGTCCACTTAAATTATATTAGTACATTTATTATTATTTAATTCAAAGAAGAGTTAAAAGAGTTAAAATCAATGTTTATTTACTAAAACATTTTTAATATAGGGTTATACATAAGATAAATTCTATTGTAAATATTCATTAGAAAGATAATAAAATTTAATACATAATGAAATTTTATTTATAATTTTTAGACATTATATAATTTAATATATTTATGAAACAATGATGATGCAGTAATTACCATAATAGTGAAAAATTAAAATAATTGATATTATAAATACCCAAATATATATAATTTAACACTTTTAATGAATTAGAATAATTTTCTAGGATAATATGACATATTATAATTGATTTAATTGACTTTTTTTGAAGTAATCATTCTGTTATGAGTTTCACAAAAATCAACTATTGAATAGTGTCAAAATTGATATAAAAGAGTTTTTTTAAAAAAATATTTGTTATTAATTGATATTAAATTCCTAAAAATCTACGTATCGGCAAAGAGACATATATAATGATAGGTATATCATTAATGGACAACTTGGGGGTCGGTTGGATGTATATAGTATGTTTATTAACTATATAATATAAAAATACAAAGTGACGTTGTAAATGTCAATCTAATTAACTAAGAGTTCAAACTAAACGTTAATGTTAATATAGTAACCCAAACCTGTCTAAATTATATTGGATTAATGGTTTTCGATCTATCCCCACATTAACCTTTTAATAATAAACTTTGGAGCCATTAGAAACAGAATATGAATTTATTATAAATTAATATTTCTAGATTTTCCAAAGGTGCCCCTCACCCCTCTTATAAAAGGGCACTCCTCCTTCTCATTTCTTCACACCTTCAAAGCCTTTTGGTTCAAACAACCCCTGCCCAAATACTCTCTCAACTTCCCTCACTACAACCTAGAGGCAATATTTTGATCAGAAATCCAACCTAAAAATCCATTTTGATCAAATCAAAAGGAAGAACCCGAAGAATAGGTAATGTTTTCACCACCCCTTTTCAAGTTCCTTTCTTCTTCCACTTATTCTTTCTTTGTTATTACAATTCTAAAATAATAACTCCATTATCTTATATATACTGTGATGTTATTAAAAATATGGTAAAACCATATTCAGTATTCTATCCACCCTTTGAATAACCTGTCACCATACGTGCGTACGTATGGCTTACCGTCTCCATGTCGTGGTGTAATTGTTATTCAATATATTATTATTTGGGTGGGTATAATAATGATGTGTAACTCTTTTAAATAATAAATATAACATGATAATGATTCTTTATATATGATATAACATCCAATTATATATTATTTTAATATCAAAAGAATGATATTGTCGCTCGTGTGTACGTACGAACTACCGTTTCCACGAACGCGATGAGATTCATTCTCCATCATATCCATTCAAGTATAATTATCATTTGATGATTTAAAAATCATATAATTCTGTATATGAATAAGATACAACCTATCCATGACAAACATGGCATACGTAACAAAACATATAAAAGAAAACGAGTTAGTTAACACCCGAAACGACGATAATTCTAAGATATTATTAACAAAGCAATGTTAAAAGATCATATATGATATCATATTAATGTATATGATTCATGAATAATTTAATAAAAATTATTTAGACATTATACAGGACTTGAACCTACCCCCAACCAAGCAAAAGTATAAGGTAAGGGTTTTCTTATCTCACTTTTAATTTCGTGAGAATTCCATTGTTCACCACTTATTTATTACATGTGGTGTGTGTACTGCCCATGTTTGTATTTATTGTGTAATATACTTTAATTCATGTATATTTAAATAATCATTGTATTATCCTCTTTTCATGGGTTTATGTTTTGTATGTTACCAAATCAATAAGGGAATTTGAAATTTCAATTTCCATTTATTCGGCTTTACGCAAACTTCGTTGATTATTTTACTTGAGATTATGTGTGGAATAAATATTCATTTGCTTATGTCATAATTTCCGCTCCCCTTTTCTGTGGATATACTTTTGATACACATAATCACTCAATTGATAATTTCTCAAGTCATCGATATGAATTTGCTAAGAGTAATTTTAACTCACTCTCCATTTGTTGAGGTAAACATCCAATTCATTAGTGTTGTTTTTATAAGATTATGTGTGAATATCCTTTGATTGATTTACACTTATTATCCAATCATATTAAGTGTATTTATAATTTTCACACAAAACTATGTCCCTGATTTATCCTTAACCTAAGGATACGGCCTTTATGAGATATTTCATCTCAATTTACATTCTATTGAGACTTCTTTGTTGTTATACACCAAATCACTTTTATGTGGTGTATATAATTTAATTTGACATAGTATATCATGAATTCATTTATTCTCATGATATTAAAATGTTTTTATTTCCTCAATTATTTGTATTCAAGTGTCTCTCTTTTGGTTAGAAACTCTAACTAAAATACCATTTTTAAATGTTTTAAAGACTTACTCTTCTAAATCTTTCTCATTAATGTCCATGTTTTAAAAAATGGTTTTAAGGATTTATTTATATGTACATTAAAGTTTTAAAATTAAAACTCCTTTTAAAAGTTTCAAAGTAGTATGAGACACTTTGATTCAAAAATCTATTTTTAAATGGCTTCTTGACAAATAGTGTGAATTTTAAATGATTTCAAGAAAATGGGGGATATTTCTCTCAAATAGTTTTGATGATTATTTTCATCTATGTCAACATCATTCATTATTCTTGACTGAGGTTAATGTGATACAATAAAATCTTCCATATTGTATCAAATGAGTTATGTTTGACTGTGGATGTGCTATTTTTATACAATTCATGGTTTGTAGTTAAAGTATTGACATTTCTTATGCTAGTTTTAATACGAATATTTATGTTATGTTTAAACCTTTTCGTATGAGGAATGCATTGGACTTAATAAGTGACGGGTGAAGCCCGCTATTGCTCCTCGATGCATCGGTAGGTCTCGTGAGACAAACTAGTGTCTTGGCACATGGCCTTGGAAAAATCTTATTTGTAGTCTTGGCACGAGGCCTTGTATATGTGGTTATGATAGTCTGTAATTATGCATTCCATCATTATAAAAGTGGTTATTGATATTTCATGTGATCATTCGACTAGTAGAATATCCATGTGAGTAAGTAAATGACATTATTTTATTTTATCGTTGCCATTTTATGCTGAAGTTCATGTTTAAAAGTCATTCGTTTTAGTTATAAACTGCCTTAAGTGTTTATGCTTATCTATGAAAACTTATGCTATAATGTTATCCTTACTGAGCATCTGAGCTCACCCCTTTCAATGTTTTATTTTTCCTAGGATTATGAAGAAGTAATTTATGAATGACCTGGAGGGATAGTATGAGGGGATATGAAGACAAGATGTTGTAGTAGTTTTTTACCTTATGATGTAATGTAAGACTTATGAATATATCTAGTGTTTCCAAGACTACTAAACTAATCGGTCTATCGAGATGATCCTTTGTGATCATGCCAATGTTATGTAATAATGAACCGACTCTGGGTATCTAGGGTCGTGGCGTTACATTTACCTTTACTATATGGTATATAATGAATCTTTCTTTTGTTTACTATATGATGTACATTTTGAAATTTCCAGAAAAAGTACGAGGATAATGTTTTTGATTAACATATATGCCATGAATAGATTTTTATGGTTTCATGATATCTAATTTCCTTGAATCATCGTCTACATAATTTCAAATTTATTTTTAACTAAATTCTATTCTATTAAATATTCAAAACATTTTGATTAAAGAATACATTTTTTAAAATGAAATGTTATTTTCATCAAGAACTATGTTAAAATGTTTTATCAAAATTATTTTACATCTAATATGAAAAATGGTAATGTTTATATCCCTATTATTACTTATATTTTATTTCATGGGTTATGATGAGATGAATGATTTCATTATGAGATGGGTGTGACCTATATCTCCCTCTAATTCATTAGGTAACAATTTAATCTCATGAAATACACAATAATTAAATAGATATTTAATTCCGTTTAGTAATGCATGGCTGGAATGACATGTAAACCTTTTTTATTAATGGTCGTTGTCCACTATGATGGTCTTAGCAGCAATGGATTTTCTATAATGGAAATCATAATATTCTATTATTAATTTTCCACAGTTATATGTATTATACCAATGCTATTTTATCATGGTTAATTTTACTTTATAATCAATGACCTACGTAGTTCCACGATTTATGTCATTACTCATGATTATGTTGTCGAAACAATATGTTCATGTGTTTATGTTCAAATGTTTATGGTTTGTTTTAGGTTCTCCTTGTTTCCCCTTACTGAGTATTTTAACTCACCTTCTCTATGTATTCTTTTCCCCAGGATATAGAGAATTGTTTTTGTTAGGAAAACAAATGTGCAAGATCATTATGGGAGAATGAAAGATCGTTCACTATGATTATAATATTATGATTGATGTTTCCGAAGACACTAAGATAATACAGTCTTTGGGAATTTGTTTTTTTCATTTATTAATTATTCCATAGAGGAAAAGTTATATCCATATACTTCAATCTTGGGTCTCTATTGTTGGTATTAGAGGGATAGTTTAGTCACACATTTGAAAACTAGGATGTAAAAAAATTAGTGGGGTCCCTAGAGATATTTATATGGTATATGAAGGGATGTAACAAAGGCTAAGTATAACTATAGGTTATTGTATGAGAATTATGGAAATGATGATAAATAATCTTAGACTAAACCTAAGATGTCAGAGATTGAAATTACAACCCCTCGATTATGTTGTTTTAATAGAATGAGTTTTTCCTCTAACACTATTCTTTATGTGTTTTAGTCAATGGAGGGAACCAGAAGGAATTGCATAAACATTGAATCTAATGAAAAAATTAGTGAATATGAGGAATGAAATTTTTCCATGACTAGAGTGAATGAAAATGTGATTATGGTGAATCACTCTTCATGATATATGATTCATAAGGTGACCATTATTGGTGTTCCTAATTCATCAAATAAGAGGAATATGGAATTTCTTTCATATTCAAATGGTGGGGAACATAGTGGAAAAAATTTTATGATTCCCACATATCAAAAAAAAGAGAAGAAGAACCATGAAGAATTCCTCAAATAGAAGGGAAGATGTTATCTCTATAGGAAAAAGGTAATATAGTGACACAAATTTATGGAGTTCAATCCCTCATCTATGGAAAACATGGGCATTCCCTGACTCAATACACAGACATAATGATCTTCTTCTATGACATGGAAAGACTAATTCCATGCCTACTATAATGTAGAAGGATTGAATTATTAATTTATTTTAATCCATGAATGATGAATTGTGAATTATTTAAGAGTTATCGGTGTATGTTTTTCTCTATGGATTTTGAATAATATGTTGAATAGTTATAATAGATAAGAAATGTGATTTAATGAAAATGTTATATTCCTAGAAAACAAAATATTAATGGAAGGATAATTATTAATATGATCAGAATGTTTAGAAAATGATATATTTTAGAGATATGTTGGACAATATTAGTTACCTTGGAACTGGTTAAGGATTTTTTGAAATGTGGATTTTATTGTCACAGATGAAGAATACCACTTTTAAGGACATAAGGAATATATCCAATATGTTTTAGAATAAGGAAACATGCATGTTTTCAATAAGGTTATATGTTAATTTAGGTTATTTCCATTACTAAAAATAATTAATACAGATGTCATTCAAATGATTGGAATATTACCAACAAGATATATCTTAGGATATGTGGGGGATAAATGATGGTACTCACATGATTGTAATATTCCCTATCAGGTAATTGTATTCTTTGTACTGTGATATTTGGATAGAATTATTTCAGATAATCCTAATGGTTAGAATGGATTATGTTGGACATCATATAATATTTTTTCGGTCTAGATCTTTTTTGATATTATTTCTAGAATGTTAAAATAGCAAAGTTTTAGAAAAAGGATGTCCCACATGAAGGGTGACAAATCATCGCCCCAGAAATGTCTTTGGGAATTGAACCCATAACCAAAGCGGGACATGCATTTATCACCTACCATTGGCCTACAGAAAGACCCTAGTTAGAAGAAATTATTTTTATTTTATTTAGATGTATGATAGATTATGTTTATGTTAATTTTAGTAACCATATATTATTAATATCACCATAGATGGACTTATATATATTTAATAACTTATGTTATACGTTATTTAATAGGGACTTATGGAATGGCCTATCATTCTCTCGCATGATCTATCAACACTTCAAGATTGTCACATTAAACTTTATTTTTCTAAATAAGAGATGTAGTGGAAATTGTTCAAGGCATGAACAATGGTGAGATTTACCTAAAATCAAGTAAGGATTTATTCTCATTAAATATTCCTCATCTTTCATGAAAGGATCCTGAAAAAAAAATGTTATCCTGGTACCTAATTATCTGATGAATCAGATGGTCACTTAAATCGTTGTAGATTTATTGCTTTCATGTAGTTATGTTTCTCCAACCCATATTCTCTATCACTACCCATCAGAAGTTGATGGATAGATTTCTCTTCTATATCCAAGTTTTTATTTCCCACCTATATTCTCCTATGTGGAAACCCGTTGATGAGTTACACTGTTTATCCGTTATGTTTCTATCATTCAATTTTAAAATTATGGTTTAGTATTCTTGTTAACGATGTGGGTTTCTATGAAAGAAACATTCATGTAGATATAAATTTATAACCTCGACAAATTTCGAGATAGAAATTCATTTTAAGGGGGAATGAATGTAACACCCATAAATTTACTGAGATAGATTATTCGACATCTTGTGTTTTACACTCCACCAATATTATGTTGGGCTATGTGCAATATCATATTAGCTTGCAGTATACAAAACACTATTCTTGGCTTCTGTTGCACACAATTTCATGTTCTTTTGAAAGAATTAATTTCACACAACATAGATATATATATGTTTTAATGAATAAATTTACTTTTTTGGATTAAATTACACCCAAAACTAATGAAATGTTTTACTACATGTAACATTGAAATGGCCCGCGTTACACGCAAAAGCGACTGTCCTCGATAGCTTGAAAGGTATGCAATACAGAGTTTCACTAAACAACACTATATTATAAAAATATTATATAAAATAGATTTTATAAATACTATTAACTGATTTTTGAATATTATATGACATTAGATTTCATATTACATATTATAGAAGAAAAAATATAATTTTCAGATAAAAAATGTATATTTTATGAAAATACAGTTTTACCTCCTTTTGTTTCAACACATATTTTAAATATAGTTTTTTTAGCATTCTATAAGTTAGATATGATGTCACACCCCATGATTTCATAGTACGTTATCTCTTCAAAATAATTCAATAACATGCACTACACGCAACACTGAGTTCAATCGCACCCGGACTTACCAAACTAGCCGTTCAAAAATAGTTATGAATAGTATTAACTGAATTTTGAACATTATATAATCCTATAATTTTAGAATCTGTATTATGAGTTTGTTAGACATATTTTAAGAACAAATTCAGATATTTATATGAAAGAATTATTTTTCAAAAAAATGCAATTTTACCAACTTTTAACGGTGAACCCTTTTTAAATCCAATATTTGAAACTTTTATATTTTCAATTTGACAAAATATACCTCTTAATTAGAATCAAGACATAATTATTTAGTTTCAATAAATTTTTTGCATTTTTCTGATAACTTTCATATTTGGGTGAATAGTGAAAAATACTGTATTTTAACTAAAAACAATTGTTTTAATCAATATAATTTCTAGTTCTAAATTATACCTTTTAATGGTTTGTAAGTATAATTAGATTATATTTTTACCATTTAATCCAATCACGGTCATTGTAAGTAATTTTACATTGAAATTGGATTTAAAAAAGTGTGAATCTTATGATAGTTGTTATTTCTTAAAAATACGCTATTTGGTTTTGAAAACGGGAATTAATATTAAATTAATTAACTCAACTTATATGTTTTGAAATTCATAAAATATAATTCATTTTTGAATTCAGAATATCAATATTATCTTATAATGAATTTTTGGTATTTTTCTGGAAACTTTCAATTTTTGATGAATAGTGAAAAACATTGAGTTATAGTTTAAAACCGAATTTTTATTTAAATAATTACTTATTTAATTTAAATTTATTTTAGGTCAAAATAGATAAATAGTACCTATATATGTAAAATTTAATTCATTGGATTCATTTTGCAATAATATTAGATATATAAAATTTTATTAAAATTTTCACCGTCTTTTACCCACCTTCTAAGAGTATTTGGAAATTTACATATAAAATAATTTTACCACTTATGTGAGTTGAATATCAAAAAACTGAGAGAAATGATTAATATCAAGGTGAAAAATGTGGTTCAATAGGATAAAAATAATTTTTGGTGAGTAGTAACTTTTTACTTTTATTTAACACTGTTAAAAGTAAATAGTATAATTAAGGGTAAAAATGATATTATTGTTAACCTAACACATGTCTTAATTCTATTATATAAGTATAATTCCACCAAAAAAACATTAGGAATAAAATATGAACCTGTTTTGTCCACTTGGATAAGATTAGGACATTTATTATTATTTAATTCAATGAAGAGTTAAAAGTTTTAAATTCAATGTTTAATATCTAATCCATTTTTAATATAGGGTTACACATGATAAATTTGACTATAAATATTAATTATAAAGATAAAACTATTTTATACATAATGGTGTTTTATTTATAAATTTTAGACATTAATTAATTAAATTTATTTATGACACAATGATGATGAAGTAATTAACTAATTAATGAAATATTAAAATAATTGATATTATAAATATCCAAATAAATGTAATTTGAGACTTTTTATGAATTCCACTAATATTATAGGTTAATATATCATATTAGGGTTGGTTATATGAATTTTTTTTTCAAGTAATAATGTTGTTATGAATTTAGGGAAACAAAATACCAAATAGTGTCAAAATTGACATAAAAGAGGTTAAAAAAATATTATATTATTAATTTACATTCTATTCTTAAAAATAATAAGGTTCAGCCAAAAGACTAATATAATGATATGTGTATCATTAATGAACCCCTTTCAGTTCTCTTGGAAGTATATAGTATGTTTATTAAACATATAATTAAAAATACAAAGAGACATGGTAAATGTCAAACTATTTAACTAAGAGTTAAATCTAAAAGATAAGGTTAATATAGTGACCCAAAACAGTTTAAAACATATTGGTTGACTATTTATCAACCCTTCCCCCCTTATAAATTAATTAATCTACTTTGGAGGCGTTAGAAACTGAAAATTATATTATTATAAAATAATATTTCTAGCTTTTCCAAAGGTGCCTATCACTACTCTTATAAAAGGACACTTCCCCTTCTCTAAAATTTGCACCCCCAATGCAATTTGGCTTGGCCAAACCCCACCCAAATATACTTCCAACATTCCTCCATTCACCCTATATGCCGTTATTTGGTCATAAAGCCAACCTAAATATCCATTTTGATCTTATCAAATGGAGAACCCGAATAAGAGGTAAATATTCCATCACCTCTTTCAAGTTCCATTATTTTCCACTTCCTCAATCTTTTTTTCCATTCTAAAATAATAACTCAATTAACTTCTATATAATATGATTTATTAAAAATATGTTACAACCATATTCATTATTCTATCCATCCTTTGAATGACATGTCGTCATACGTGTGTACGTACGGCTTACAGTCTCTACGTCGGGGTGTAATTGTTATCCAATACATTATTTTTTGGATGGGTATAATAATGATGTTTAATTGATGCAAATAATAAATATTACATAATAATGATCTTGTATATATGATATACCATCCAATTATATATTATTTTAATATCATAAGAATGATATTGTCACTCATGTGTACGTATAGATTACCATCTCTATGAACACGATGAGATTCATTCCTCATTGTATCCATTCATGAAAAATTTTCATTAGATGATTAAAAATAATTTTTAAATAATTAATATCATTCTTAATATGAATAATATACATACTACCCATAAAAACATTTGTTATGTAATAAAGAATATAAAAGAAAATTAATTAGTTTACACCAGAAACAACGATAATACTATGATATTATTAACAAAGCAATGTTAAAAGATCATATATGATATCATATTAATATATTTGATTCTTTAAAATTTTAATATCAATTATTTTACCATTATATAGGAGGTTACCATACCCTTGACCAAGGAAAAGTACAAGGTAAGATTTAATTTCACAATCTCTTTACCATCTGAGGTTGTTTTTAAGTAAGTATATACTCGGACTTATTTATTTTCAATGTACATGTTTCATAAAAGAGTTTTCAAAGGGATTCTTTTTAAGGTACCTTTTTACTAAAATATCATTTTAAATGTTTTAAATATTTATTCTTCTAAATTATTCTCATTAATGTCCATGTATTCAAAATTGGTTTTAAGGATTTATTTACATGGACATGAATATTCTTAAATTGTTAATTCCTTTCAAAAGTTTCAAGGTTGTATGGGACACTTTGATTCAAAAATTTATTTAAATTTATTCCATTATAAATTTTGTGACTTTTAAATGTTTTTATGAAAAAGGGATATTTCTCTCAAAGAGTTTTACAAATCATTTTCATTTATATCAACATTATTTGATAAGATTTAAACTTATTTGAAGTTGATTTATTATAATACAATACTTCTATATTGTATTGAAGGTTTTGTGATATGTTTGATTGTGGATGTGTTATTTTTATTCCATTCATTATTTATGGAGAAAGTATTAACATTTTATATGATAGTTTTAATATGAATGATTATGTTATGTTTAAACCTTTTCATATGAGGAATGCATTGGACTTACTAAGTGACGGGTGGAGCCCGCAATACCTCCTCGATGCATCGGTATTTCTCTTGATAGAAACTAGTTTCTAGGCACAAGGGCATGACAAAATCTAATTTGTAGTCTTTCCCCAAGGCCTTGACTATGTGGTTATGAATGTCTAGCTTTATTCATTCCATCATTATGATTGTGGCTATTGATATTGCATGTGATTATTAGGCTAGTAGAATATCCATCTGAATAAGTAAATGGAATTATTTTGATTTATAATTTCCATATTATAATAAAGTTTATGTTGAAAAAGCTTTTGTTTTAGTTTTATACTTTGCCTTAAATGTTTATGATTATTTTTGAATGTTTCTGCTATATTGTTATCTTTTCTGAGCATCTGAGCTCACCCCTTTATATGTTTTATTTTCCCTATGATGCGAAGGAGTATATTATGACTGACCTGTAGGGATAGTCTATGGGATCTCGGTGTTTTCAATGGAAACAATGTTGTTGTAGTTTTCCATTTTATGATGTAATGTAAACCTTATGAATGTATCTAGTACTTCCAAGACTACTAAACTAATCGGTCTTTCGAGACTTGATCTTTTGTGATCATGCCATTGTTATGTAATAATGCACCGACTCTGGTATTTTGGTGTCAGTGCGTTTCAGTTGGTATCAGAGGATGTTTAGTACAATCCTTAGAATCTAGATTTAGATAAACTCTGATTAGAGAACATAGCCCTAAGATAGACCTTTTGAATTTGTATTGAATAACATCCTAAAATTTTGGTATTTTCACGATTTTGTGAGTTTTCTAAGTAATACAACATTGTCTGGATACGAGCAGGTAGAGGAGGATATGACACTGATGTACCTAGGGGAAAACCCGAAAACACCATTTTGAGATAGACTCGAACTGGAACTGGTGCACGAAAACAGGCCTTGCTGCACTCTTGGTTACGACACTCTTGGAGGGATATTATTTGGATATTACTCATTTTCTTTACAAACCATTAGAAAGGGTTATTGAGTATATACGTCATCAATGAAAGGATTTTTAGGATTATGGATAATATCTATAAACTGCTCAATTTATCTTAAGTAATTTAGAAGTTTGGAATTATGTATTTCCATTCATAAAATTATTTTGTTTATGCCATTTTTTAGAAATGGCGCCCAGTAGATGGAATGAGACCTCCAATAAAATGCATGATCTAAAGAGTAAGAATGATCATATCTTTCACGGTGTTAAGCCATCATTTATAATGGAAATAGTCTCCAACTTATTATCATCATATGAATAAACAGTATCATTTGTTAATAAGATATGTAATGAATTTTCTGAGTCCTATGGATTTTATGGGATTACAGAGAAGAAAAATATGGTAGAGAGAAAGATAGATAAAGGGAATAAGGGAAAGGGGGATTTTTCCATATGTGACAACTGTGTAAAAAATCACATTGGTAAATGCTTTAATGGAATGAGAGTTTGTTATATGTGTGGAGGAAATGGACACCAAGTATGTGATTGTAAGGGTGAGAAAAAAGTTTCAATTGTATAATTCTTCACTTGCAAGGAGTTGGGAATCTACGTGAATCAATGTCCAAATCATCAGAGTATACCCAAAATTCTTCTATTGGATAATAATCAAGCTATGATACTACATAGGATGAAGAGAAATGATTAAGAGATCTGATGGTGTTATTAAATTATTGTGTCATTTGAGTATTGCATAAATGATTTAAATGATATAAGAATCATATAGTATATAAAGATTGTACTGCAGTGCTATTTCATTAATGAATTGAGATTAGTTGTACCCAGAAATGTGACTCAATAGAATGTTAAACTTCTTTGAGAATACATGGTTAAAGGAAAGACAAAACATTAATATGGTCTTGATACTGAGGTATTGATTTTAAAATAAGAGATGATTGATTTAGATAAATTCTATTGGATATTATCGACTAACTTGGAACTGATTAATGGTTTTTTTATTTCATCATTATTGGAGTATTCAAAATTTTTGGATATAAGGAATATATCTAGTATTATATATGGAATAAGGGATCATGAATGTAATCAATAAGGTCTTATAGTAATTCAGGGCGTCACCGTCTTTTAAAATAATTCATGATGATGGTATATAGATGTTTTTATGTTGAAAAAATGATCTTCATTGTGTTTTACATCTTTATAAATTTTGGTATGTGAGTTTGGAATGAAGTATTTTGGATATTTCTAAAGGTTGGAATGGATTATGTTTGACATTTGATTCCATTTTTAAGGTAAAATAATTACTTAATATTTCTTTTTTTGAATTATTTTATTAATGGATCACCCGAAGGTTGGGCGACAACCAGTCACGTCCGACAAGGCCGCAAGACTTGAACCCACAACTGAAGGTCAACAAAAGTGAATCACCTACCACTGGCCTACGTGATGTCCTGAATTTATTAATTTATTTTTTTTGAAGGTTTATAGATGAATTATGAATTCATTTTTTTGAACTATATATGATTAAGAAAAATAGAGTATTTTTATTTTTTATTATCTTTTATAGAAAAAGATGAGTTTGTGGTAGATATTAGTTAAAGGATGGAACTATACTTGTCAAGTATATTTTTTTCACTTATTATATGAAGATATTAATTATTAAAATTTAGTTAAGGGAACTTAAAACCCAAAATTTGTTAACCTTATACCTTAAGTTTTTTGAACTGATGATATTTTAAATCGTCATAGATTGATGGATTTGAGGCCCTCAATTTTACACTTGTTTGTGATTGATGACCATAATTCACTCCCAATAAATATTTTGGTTTTTCATCCGATTATGTGTCTCTAATTTCCACCAAAGTTCTCCTAATCAAGATAATAATTTGAGGGTGAATTGTTTCTTTTCCCTTTCCCTCTTATTAAGACTAAATTTAATTAACCCAATTTCCAATGTGGGTTCCCCATAAAGGTATTTTTCTATTCCTAACCTTTTATTTTCAAAGAACAATTTCAAATTGATAGGACACAATTTAATGAAGGAGGGGAGAATGTAAAACCCCATGATTTCATAGTACATTATTTCTTCAAATTAATTTAATTACTTGCACTAGAAAAAAACTGAGTTCAAGCACTCCACGACATACCAAACTAGCCATTCAAATGCAATTATGAATTTTATTAACCTAATTTTGAACATTATATAATCCTTATAATTTTAGAATCCATATAAGAATTTTTTTAGAAATATTGTGAGAAAAAATTAATTTTTTTTTTCAGATAAAAGATGTATTCTTCAAAAAATTGCAAGTTTACAACCTTTTAAGGGGGAACCCTTTTTAAATCCAATATTTGAAATTTTAATATATTCAATTTGACAAAATAACCTTCTTATTTAGAATCGATACATAATAATTTAGTTTTAATAAATTTTTGGTTTTTTTCTAATAACATTCATATTTGGGTGAATAGTGAAAAATACTATATTTTAACTTAAAACAACTTTTTAATCAAAATAATTAATATATTGAATTATAGATTTTAATGGGATGGAAGTATAATTAGATTATATTTTTTCTATTTAATACAATGATGGTCTTTTTAAGTAATTTCATTTTGAAATTGGATATAATCAAGTGTTAATCTTTTTATAGTTATTATTTGTTAAAAATACACATTTTGGTTTTGACAACGGGAATTAATTTTAAATTTTTTAATGCAACTTATATGTTTTGAAATTGGTAAAATAGAATTTATTTTTGAATTTATAATATCAAAATTATATTAGGGTCAATTTTTGTTATTTTTCTGAAGACTTTCAATTTTTGATGAATAGTAAAAAACATTGAGTTAAAGCATAAAACTGAATTTTTATTTAAAAAATTAATCATTTTATTGATATTTATTTTAGGTAAAAATAGATACATAATACCTATATATTTTCAATTGAATTCATTGGAGTCATTTTCTAATAATATTAGATAAATAAATTTTTATTGAACTTTTCACCGTCGTTTACCCACCTCCTAGAAGTATTTGCAAATTGACATAAAACAAAATTTTACTACATCTATGAGTTTAATTTTAAAAATCCAATAGAAATAGTTAATATAAATGGGTGAAATGTGGTTCAAAAAGATAAAATATATTTTTGGTGAATAGTATCTTTTTACTTTTATTTACCATAGTTAAAAGTAAATAGGGTAATTAAGAGTAAAATTGATATTACTATTAGCCTAACACAAGTCCTAATTCTATTGGATACGTATAATTTGACCAAAAACAACCTTAGGAAAAAAAATATGATCCTCTATGGTCTATCTGGTTTAGATTAAAACAATTATTATTATTTAATTCAAAGAAGAGTTAAAAGTGTAAAATTCAAATTTTAATATTTTATATATTTTTCATATAGGGTTACCATAAGATAAATTAGACTAAAAATATTCACTATAAAGATAAAAATATTTCCTACATAATGGTATTTTATTTATAATTTTTAGACATTATATAATTAAATTTATTTTTGATAGAATGACGATGTAGTAGTTACATAATTGATGAAATATTAAAATAATTGATATTATAAATATCCAAATAAATGTAATTTTATAATATTTATAAATTGCACTAATTTTCAAGGTTAATATTTAATTTTAGGGTTGGTTAGATGAATTTTATACAAAGTAATAATGCTATTAAGAATTTAGAAAAATCAAATAACAAATAGTGTCCAAATTGACATAAAAGTGTTTTTAAAACAAATATTATATTATTAATTAATTAATATTCTATTGTTAAAAATATAGGGTTCAGACAAAAGACTTATATAATGATAGTTTTATCATTAATTAACCACTTGGGATTCTATTGGAAATATATAGTATGTTTATTAACCATATAATATAAAAATACAAAGAGACATGGTAAATATCAAACTATTAAACTAAGAGATAAATCTAAAAGATAAGGTTAATATAGTGATACTGACCTATCTAAAACCTATTGGTTGAGTTTTTTTACACCCTTACAAAAAATATCTTTTAAATAATCCACTTTGGTGACATTATAACCTAAAAATGATTTTATTACAAAATAATATTTCTAGCTTTTTCTAAGTTGCCCCTCTCTCCTCTTATAAAAGGTCACTTCCACTTCTCTAAAATTCACACCTCCAAAGCCATTTTTCTTGGAAAACCCCTACCCAAATATCCTACCAAAATTTCTCCCTTCATATTAGTGGCCTTACTTTGGTCAGAAATCCAACCTATGAATCTCATTTGATCAAATCAATAAGAAGAACCCGAAGAAGAGGTAAATATTTCATCACCTCTTTCAAGTTCCTTTCTTCTTCCACTTACTCTATATATTTTGTTTCTATTATAAAATAATAGCACCATTATATTTTATATTCTGTGATGTTATTATAGTTATGTTACAACCATATTTATTATTCTATCCATCCTTTGAATGACTTGTCACCATACGTGCGTACGTACGGCGTTCCGTCTCCACGCCGTGGTGAAATTGTTATTCAATACATTATTATTTGAATGGATATAATATTGATGTATAATTGATGTAAATAATATATATAACATGATAATTTTTCTTTATATATTATATAATGTCCAATTATATATTATTTTAATATCAAAAAGAATGATATTGTCGCTCCTGCATACGTACGGATTACCGTCTCCACCAAAGCGATGAGATTCATTCCCCATCGTATCCATTCAAGAACAATTTTCATTAGATGAATAAAAATTATGTTTAGAGAATTAATATCACTGTGAATATGAATAAGATACATCATATCCATAACAAATGTTACTTATGTAACAAAGCATATAAAGGAAAATGAATCAGTTAACACCATAAACGATGATAATATTATGATATTATTAACAAAGATATGTTAAAAGATCATATATGATATTGTATTAATATATATGACTCATGTATAATTTAATAACAATTATTTCACCATTATACAGGAGGTTAACCTACCCTTGACCAAGGAAAAGTACAAGGAAAGGGTTAATTTTACAATCTCTTTACCATCCGAGGTTGTTTTTAAGTAAGTATCTACTAGGACATATTTATAATCAATGTACCTGATTCATACATGTGTTGTAAAATGGATTATTTTTAAAGTACATTAAATCTAAAATAGTATTTTAAATGTTTTAAATGTTTGTTCTTCTAATTCATTCTCATTAATGTCCCTGTTTTCAAAATGGTTTTTAAGGATTTTATTTTATGGACATGAATGTTTTGAAAATGTTAATTCCTTTCAAAAGTTTCAGTGTTGTATGGGACAGTTTGATTCAAAAATGTCTTTAAATGTATTCCTTTATAAAATGTGTGACATTTAAATGTATTTATGAAAAGGGATGTTTCTCTCAAAGAGTTTTACAAATAATTTTCATCTATATAAACATACTTTGATTAATTTTAAACTTATTTGAAGATGATTTAATTGGATACCAAACTTCTATATTGTATTGAATGTTTTGTGGTATGTTTGACTATGGATGTGTTACTATTATACAATTCATGGTTTATGGATATAGTATTGAAATTTCATATTCTAGTTTTAATATAAATGTATATGTTATGTTTAAACCTTTTCATATGAGGAATGCATAGGACTTAGTAAGTGACGGGTGGATCCCACTATAGCTCCTCGATGGATCGGTAGGTCTCTTGAGACAAACTAGTGTCTTAGCACAAGGCCATGAAAAAATATAATTTGTATTCTTGGAATAAGGTCTTGACTATGTGGTTATAAATGACTAGTATTATGGATTCCATCACTATGAAAGTGGATATTTATGATTCATGTGATTATTTGACAATTAAAATATCCATGTGAGTAAGTAATTACCATTATTTTGATTTATAATTTCCATATTATGATGAAGTTTATGTTCAAAAGTATTTTTTTTGTTCTATACATTGCCTTAAATGTTTTTTCATATTTATGAATGTTTCTGTTATATGTTTATCCTTACTGAGCATCTGAGCTCACCATTTTCTATTATTTATTTTTCTCAGGATGCGAAAAAGAATATTATGACTGACAAACAGGGATAGTCTGTGGGATCTCAGTATGGTATATGGAAACAATGTGGTTTTAGTTTTCATTTTTAGGTTGTAATGTTAACCTTATGAATGTATCTTGTACTTCTAAGGCTACTAAACTAATCGGTATTTCGAGACATGATCATTTGTGATCATCCCAATGTTATTTAATAGTGCACCGACTCTGGGATTTTCATGTCGGGGCATTACATGTGAGAAGATAAACAAATTCTTTGGAAGAGTGACATAAAAACTTACTCTGGTTAATTTTTTGATATATTTTTGATAAATTTCATATTTTGATGAATAATGTTAATACGAAAATTTTTAATTGAAAACAATTTTTTTCATTGAAATAATTTATATGGTTAAATTATATTATTTAACGATGTTAATTTATAAATAGATTATATATATATATATTTAAACTATTTATTTCTTTGTTAAAAATTTTACATTGAATTCAAATATAAAAACATTTCAATCTTTTGCAACGTTTCAAAAGACATGTTTTTCAACAACATGATTAATTTTAAAATAATTACTGAAACTTATATGATTTGAATTTGGAAAATATTATTCCATATATATAATCATAAGGTTCATATTGTGTAAATAGGTACATTTTGTTTTTTGACAATATGAATAGTAACATGAGTAATAATTTTATTTTCCGTGGTTAAATGGTAAATCTGGTAAATAATTATAAAGAAATAAAATTATAATAATTTTAAACTAAAATAAAAAATTCCATAATCATTTTGGATTATATATGTACGACAATGGTCATACATTGGTTGATTTTGGGACCCATGGATTCATTTGTATGCAAACATGATAATTTGTAATAATTAATTTAATGTAGTGATAATTATAAACTAATCATATATCTTTTATTAAGTTTATTTTAATATGGGGTTATATAAATGATATCTATGCCTATATATTCAAATTGTAAATATAAAATTATTTCCTAATTCATGGATGTTTATTTAATATTTTTAGACATTAGATAAGTATATTTATTTATGACACGATTATGATGTATTGATTACTTCTTTAATGAATGATTCAAATAAATAAATTTAAAAATATTAATAAAAATGTAATTTCGTTATTTTTATGCAATACATAAATTTTATGGAAGATATTTATATATTATATTAGAGTAAATACATTACTTATTAAAGAATAGGGATGTTATGAATTTTTTAAAAAGTCAAGTATGAATAGTGTCAAAAAATGACAGAATTCATAACATAAAACATAAAATAGTTTATTAAATGATATTAAATTACTAAAAATAAAAAATTTGGAAAAATGGTTAATATAAGTCCTAATATGTCCTAAATAAAATTTATTTGGAATTTTGACCTGATATGGTAATTATATTAACCCACAATGTGAAAATAACATGATATCACATTACGATTAAAATGGATAAAATAATGGTAAAACCCAAAGAATAAGGATAAAAAAATATTCAAAACTAGTCAAATAAAATATTGGATGATTTTCATTTGAACTAAAATAATATTATTTTGGAATTAAATATGTTTTTGACCATATTAAATTGAATTTTAATTTATAATAAACTAATATTTTGAAACATTCATAATGTGACTCGCTCTTCTCTTATACTAGTGAACCTCCTTCTCTCCATATCGCTCCAATTTGAGCTTCAATGATTTTACATCCCTTTACCAATTCCCTTATCAAATTCACTAATTACGTTTTAGAGGTGTTGGTATTCTCAAAAGACAATCCATAGTGCCCTAATAAGAAATTTAAATGAGGATCATCAAGAAAGATTTAATCTCTTCAACCGGTTCATTAAAATTTATTTTTTCTTCTAAATCCTCTTAATTAGTCATTTAATTATATATTAATGGCTTCAGAATCACTCATATACTAATATTTTATAATAAATAGGAAAACCTCAATTTAACCATCTATCCATCTTATGAAAAATGAAATCACCGCACGTGCGTACCTACAGATTACCGTATCTACACCGTGGTGTATTCTATTTTTCACCACCACCATACATGGATGGGTATAACAATATTAATTAAAACTATATATTATTATTATAACATGATTCTAAATATGATATATTATAAACCATCAACTTCAACAATTTTCATCAACTTTGGGAATGATATTTTCGCTCGAGCGAACGTACGGCTTACTGTCTCCACGACGCGATGAGATCCATTATCCAAGTTAAAAAATAATGAATGATTACAAAGTATATATAATAAATAATTATGAAATATATTAAATATTTATTCAAATTGATTTACATATATAAATATAATTTACTTACTTTTATTCAATTTAATAAGGAAACAAAAACAACATTCATGCATATGCACGACCTATCGTCTCTATGAACGGTGTTTTCCATTCCTTTTATCATCATATTATATATATTTATATACTAAATACATGTGACATAAAAATCATTTTTTTCATTCAGGAATTAACTAAATCATTATATATGTAATAATATCAAAAATAAAAAGTAAAAACACGTATGATAAAAAAAATTCATACCCAAAACGTTGCTTTATGTAAGAACATGTATCTTTTTTTAGGTATGTATTTACTTTTCTAGTTATTTTTGAGAAAAGGAGGAAAATTTGGAATTTTTCTAAGCACACACCATGTACTTTATGAGTATATTCCATGTACTTAGCTTCCATAAGAGGCAATGTGATGGTCATGTCAGGTCCACACACAGGTCGTGTGGGGGTGACGTTGAGGACTCCTAAAGTAGAGTACGAAAATAGTATGTACACACCGTGTACTCCAGAAGTACGTGCTGTGTATTTTGGTTTTTTCATTAAATGCACTGGGGTCACGTATGATGGACATAACCATCTTATTTTAGGCTCCATTAATCCATGAGAAACCGTACGACCACATATGCTCGACGAACCCTCGATCATCCATCTGTACTCCGAATTGAACTCATTCGGTTGCATTTGAATATCATCAATGAGTTCTCTCTTCACCTAGAGCATCGTTCTCCAATTTCTCCTCTGTTTTGAGTTATCATGGGTTGATAATTTTGTTTGTTTTCTTATATCTATGGCGTTCTAATATTATTCAAGCCTCGTGGTTAAAGTATATTGATCTCCTAACCCCAAGGTAGGTGGTTTGTGCCTTTATGTTGAGTTTCATTGAATATTTTGTTCAAATTCCACCAATACCCTTGAACGGGGAATTGAATGTTTACCAATTTAGCCCTCCTATTTTACTTCATTTCTTATATACTAGAGAAGAGGATACTGAATGTGAATATAGTTAATTTTTATGCTTTAGTAATGTTTCCATGCATGTTTTTCCTATCTAGAACGTTGGGTCTAGTTTTCCTGTTTGGTTTCTATTTACATTCCATGCCTAGTATTATGGGATGGTATGACTATAGTTCTGAAGTGATGATATTCCATAGAATGCTAGCCAAGTTTTTCATGAGGTTTACACTGATTGTTACGCACTGCTACACATTCTTGACTTACACAGGGTCGTGGGAACCTAGTGTATAAACCATAGGGAGAATTGAAGTTGAGGTCTTCTTCAGAGTGTCTTTATAATTATATGATGAATGACCACATGGTGAGTTTACATTGAGTCCTTCTCCAGAGTTTCTATAGTTCCTCGACGTGGGACATAGGGGAAATTGACATTGAGTGCTCCCCAGAGCGCCTACAGTGAGATATGAGACTATAGTGGGAATTGACGGTGAGTGCTTCCTCAGAGAGTCTATAAGTTGGCTGAACTAGAGGGGTGAGACTGTGTGTGCTTCCCAGAGGGTTACTTGTACTTTATAGGTAAAAACCGAGGGGATAGAATGTGGGTACTTCCCATAGGCTTACCTGTTGTGTTATCTATTCTTCTATTTCATGCTATGTGGTGTTATGGATGTTTAAAATTGTGGACTGTTACTACATAGTCCTTTCCTTGTTTATTTCTTCCTGCACTTTTACCTGACATATATTCAATAACTATTAGGACAAATCCTGTGGTGGTTCCCTACTTGGATTTTGTCTCACACACTGTATGGACTGTGCTTTTGATCCCAAACATATTCTATTACAGTAGGTATAGACATGGGTCAGCACCCTTTGACCTCAGGTACTTGATTAGATTTAAGATGGAGAGCATGGGACCAAGCCGAGGCAAGAGATACTGAGGAGTTGCTCATATGTTTTCCTTTTGTAATTTGTTTTAGTACTGTATTCTTCATTGTGACTTGTTTGGATACTTTCCTAGACATATATGTATCATGAATTATTTATATATATTTATGCTCCAGTCATTTTATTATTAATCTTCCCATGTTTACTGTTTTTGGATATTTACTTTTTCCACTATTTTGTGTTGTTTAATTCCGTTGTGTAATCTTACAATGAGGGCATAGTATCCCCACTATCAAACCCAATGCCCTCACTAATAGTCGGAAGCCTTTTGTTTTCAGGGAAATTCACTTGAGGCCATGTGACCAACCAGGTACGGGGCACCTCTATGTGGATTCTGGAATCAGGACGTTACAAAGTGGTATCAAAGGATTTAATTTCTTTTGACTTACTATTCAGAGTTTTTGCCCGGGATAAAAAGAAATAGGTACTTGGTAATAAGTTGAGCCCGAGAGTAGCTAACCCATGTACATGGAAAAGACAATCTACCTTGTTATTGAAATTTTTCCGGACTTGCAATTTTTACAAATGATTTGATTTCACCTTGAGAGCTTCAAAGGATTAGTTTAGTTATTGTTAATGTTACTGAGGTTCTATTTATGATTCAACCTGGAGAGATGAGGGTATGTCATCTCATTCATCAAATTTTCACATGCTAGAAATCACATGTCATGCATGTTTTCCATGCCATCTTGGATTCCTTAGAGATTGTATGTTTTTGTTATAGATGATGTGTAAAATATGCATGCTATTATGATAGTTACCCTGATAGAAATACCTACTGTTTGATAAGGTATTTTTTGTGTTGAGGTTTGTTCAATGAACACAAAAAATTTGTTCTTGAGGTTTCATGGGCCCTCATGGACTGGAATTTGGTGGATCATTAAATTTTATTATTTTTTGTAACTCATATAAGATGCCAGAAATTGATTAGTGGGGTGTATGGGCCCTCACAGATCAGAATTTGGCACTTTCAGTGTTCATTTCGGTGTTTTCTGGGCCCCAGAGTAGTTTATGAGGCTCACTGCCAGGAAAACCCCAGGATACACACCACATAGTTTTTACTACACACAATGTGTTCTTATTTTTGGGAAGAAAAATTTTTTCTAAAGTACACGCCGTGTACTTTTGAACACATCTTGTAGTCTCTGACCATATCGTAGGTCGGGAGGGCAGAGACACGAGATAGGAAGAGTCTGGTGGAAACATGTCATGTCCATGCTGAACACGTTGTGTAGTATAATCCTAGGAACCCGGCTGTGTAGATAACAACACGGGTCAGTGGAGTCCCTTCTTATAAACGTCGTGTCCATCATGAACACAGCATGTAGTTTGACCCAGGTACTCGGCCGTGTCATGAAAAAACAGGGGTCAGTGTTATCCCTTCCCGTATACACCGTGTCTCTCAGGAACACACCATGTAGTTTGGTCCGTGTGTCTGACTGTGTCACTAAAAACATGAGCCAGGTGAAGCTTGTCCAGTACACACCATGTTTTCCCTGAACACACCCTACAGTCTTGTCTTAGGAGATCCGTGTGGCTTAACCATGTAGAACGACCAAGGTAGGGGAAGACGATTCAAGTAGACACCATGTGTTTTGAGAACACGTCATGTGTTTGGGGTGTTGCATGACCAGTTTATGAAAAAGTACACACCCATGTGGATGACTTCAGGTAACACGCCATGTGGAGAGTGTACACGCCATGTAGTCAGGTTTTGTATGACATGAATGTTCTCTTCCACTTGTTCTCTTTTTTATGCTCCTTGTTTTTAAATCCATGATATCTTGATTTAAGGTGTGTTCTTGACCTTGAAGATTCATGCCACCGAGAAGCCCTCCAGTTGTACGTCAGTTACCAGGTGGTGATTGGACACCGGACATGGTTGATTAAGGACCCCCTACAGATCCTCCTATTGTGCCAGTCTTGGAACCAGCAGTTACACCTGTTACCGGTGCTAATGAACAGTTCAGGGAAGGCATCATAAGAATGATGTCGACCTTTTAGGGAGCACTGCCTCCTTCCCCATCGATGGCTAACATGATGTGGGTCTTCCTTCAGTATCATACTCCCACTTTCTCAAAAGAAGGAGGACCTCAGGCTGTAGAATCATGGCTAGAAACCATGATGATGATCATGGAGCATCTGGAGACTCCTCTATAAAGGAGGGTCAAGCTCGCTACCTATATGCTATGGTATTATTCCATGAGATGGTGAGATGTAATTTCACAGGCGGGTCATCAGCAGGTTGTCGCTTGGGAGGAGTTCCAGCGCATCTGCTATGACTACTTCAATGCAGAGACCATGAGAGCAGACCGAGTCCTGGATTTTATGATCCTTGACCAGGATAACCTATCAGTTATGGATTATTCCTCTAATTTCACCAAGCTTCAGAGTTTCACACCCTTCCTTGGAAGTGATGGTTTATTCTTGGAAAGAAGTTAGAGGATGGCCTCAGACAGGACATCATCTCTCAGGTGAATATATTCATCTTGACATACATTGCTTCCATCATCAACCAGGCACTGATCCAAGAGTGGAATCTGAGGGAATATGTGGTTGTGATCCAGGGCAGCTCAACATCTAGAGTCATTTCTTCTCCAACTGATAGCCGGAAGTGCTATATAGAGACTACACGGGGAGATCCGAGTAGGCGGGATGCATCTTATGGTAGCCAGGTGGTGTGATACCAGTGCAGGGGAAGCGAGCATAAGAGGCCGCTGTGCCAGAGAGACCCAGTGGAGTGCCGATAATTTGGGAATTTAGGACACCTTCACCGTTTCTGTCATATCGTTTCACCAGCAGCTGGTGACATGGGATTATCTATGACTCCTCGTACAGGAGCATCACCACCAGTTTATCACCAATCCGAGAACTGGAGTTCTTCTGGCCGTTCAGTCCGAGTTGGAGGTCATGACCGTGGTGGACATTCAACGACTATTTAGAGACAACAAAGTGGATCAAATCAGAGTGGTCAAGCAGGGTCATAGGGCCATAGTGTAGACCAAACATTTGTAGTGGAGTAGACCCAGTAGGAACAGGATCTCGAATCCACTACAATTCCAGGTACGATCTTAGCAGCCTCAGTTTTATCTTCATCTATTTTCGATAGAGGGGCTTCCCAAAACATTATCTCCATTACTATTGTAGAGAACCTTGGGCTCTGCATCTTTTCCTATTCCAATATCTTGATGTTAGAAACACCATTGGGGACTAGGAAAGCTAGTTTACGTCAGTGCCTAGAGTGCCATCTAGAGGTTTCTTGGTTTCATTATTTATGGGACCTCTATATCCTAGAGATCACAGGCTATGATATCATTCTCAAGATGGACTGGTTAGTTCCCTTCCAAGAAGTCGTTGACTATTATTGCTAAAAAGTGCAATTCATATCCCTATAAGGTGGATCTTTTTTTTGTAGAGGAGAGTTTAATGTCCAGGCGAGTAGAGCCGAAATTGAGAATCTTGGTCTAGGAGGAGTTACAGCCCAGATTGGTAGTCTATATCAGGATGACCAGGAAAATTCGCTGTAGAGACCCAAAGCATGACGTAGATGGACATTACATTACTTTTTTGGAATACTTAGTACATAACAAAAGCAGACACACAAGGACCATAATAGTTTAGTGTCTTTGGGAACTCAGAATATAATCTTCTAATCGTGGTGAAAGATCTTCAACATCTCCCATAAAGATCTTCCCCTTTTTTTCTTACCTAAAACCTTTCTTTATATCCTGGGGAAAATAAAAAATAAAAGGGGTGAGCTGAAATGCCCAGTAAGGGTAAACATAGAGAGCATAAAGCAATCCATAAACATTTGAATGCAAAAACATGAACATAAAATCTAAACTTCAAAATCTTGAGCAAAGACATGAACCTTGGAAGTACGTAAGGCATATATCATAAGGAAACATTAATCATGATAAAATATCATGGGAATAAAACATGTAATTGTGGAAACCATTAAGAACATGTTATGATTTTCATAGTAGCCAAGGCATTGCTGCCAAGATCATCTTAGTGGACAAAGTCCCTTTCTGAATCGAGTTCACTCCTCGTTTTAGTCCTGTAACACTGAACCAGATTAACTTACCATTCCAGCCATGTCTATCTCATGAGATATAAATCTTTACCCAATGCATTAGAGGGAGATATAGGTCCCACCCATCTCATAGTGAAATCATTCTTACTTGTGCCAAAAAATAAACTTAAAACATTAATCATAACCCAAAAAATAAAATGTGTTTCATAAACATCATCCCATCATCTAATAATCCTTATAAAACAAATGGATATTTCATCATAAGAAAAATGAAACCATATAATCATAGAGACATTAAACATGAAACATACACATATGAAATAATGTCATCTGATATGGAAATGGATTGGATAAAACATTTGAAATGAATTCCTGAGGAAAATATCCTTTCTTCTTTCGAAATAATTTTCTTTTCAAAAAATTCCATGCACATTTAAAATAAAGGTATTTTTTTAAAATAGCTATAAAATCATGTAGTGTATGCTTCATGAAAATTAGGCGTTATGAAACCGTAAAAATCCATTCACGCCGTATAAGTTAAAAATAACATTCTCCTCGTACTTTTGTCCGAAAAGTCAAAAAGTACCTCGTAAAAGAAAGATTCCTTACATACCATGTAGTAAAAGTCAAAAATGTGTAAAAAGAACTTTAAACAGACATGAATCCATTTTTAGAAAATAGGGACATGGATGATAAATATAACCCCAATAAATACTTACGAATAAGCAATCTCGGATAAAAATGAGATTGCAAAATTATCTCTTACCTTAGGTCCGATATGCTTCGTACATTTCCGATCCTCCTGTATAATGATTTAAATAATTACATTGACTTATTATAGAATCATATTCATTATTATGATATCATATATGGTTCACTTATGACATTATATTACCCTTTCTTTTGTAAGTTGCATGCTAAAGAAGCATTTTGGGTTAAATCGTTTTATTTATCGTACGTGTTTGGACTTGTTATTCTTGATATTATTATTCATATCCTGATTTTTTTAATTCCAGAATGTAAAAATTATTTATATATAATATATAATCAGTATATACATATATATATATGATAGATCTATTAAATGGAATGAAATACACCGTTCATGGAGACGGTATGCCATACGTACGCATGAACACTTTTTTCATTTCCTTATTGAATTAAATTAAATTAAGAAGATGACATATATATATATACACACACATGAATTTATTATCATTATTATGTAATATATTTCATGATTACTTATTATATACACTTTATAATCATTCATGAATGGTTAACATGGAGAATGAATCTCATCCCGTTGTGGAGATGGTAGTCCGTACGTACGCATGAGGGATGATATCATTCTCATGATCGTGGAATTTAATTGAAGTGTATGTAAATTATTTCATAATAAATATCACTTTGTAATAATCATATATAGTTATTTATTTACACCATTATACCCATCCATGTAAGGTGGTGGTCGAAAACAGATTACACCACGGCGTGGAGACGGTATTCCGTACGTACGCACACATGGTGATTTCGTTTTCCATAGGATGGATAGATGATGAAATAGGGTTGTTTAATAATTATGATAACATATTAGTATATTAGTGATAAATATGTTATTACTTAACAATGAAACAACTAAAGATTAATATTTAGAAGAATAAATAAAGTTGAAATAATCAGTAACGAATATTACCTCTTCTTTCGACACGCCTTTTTAAAACCTCCTCTTAGGGCACTATGATTGGTCTTTTAAGAATACCATAACCTATGATATGTTTCTAGGGAAGTGTAGAAGAATACTTGTCAGGGTTTGGATGAGATTTAAGGCTCAAAGTGGTGTGAGGAAGAGAGGGAGGAGGTGCCCTTTTATAAGGGAGGAGAGGGGCACCTTTGGAATAACTAAAAATATTATTTTATTATAAAGTCATATTTGGTTTTTAATAGCTCCGAATTGAGTTAATTCGAAGATAAGGTGGGTATGGGTATAAATCCTCTCATCAAATAGAATTTAGACAAGTTTAGATCTCTATTATAACCTTATCATTTAGATTTACCATTAAGTTAAATAATTTTTCTTTTACCATGTCTTCTTGTTTTCTTACACTATAAGGTTAATAAACTTACTATAACAAGACAAAATAACCCCAAGTTATTTATTATTAATATATATAACCTTATATAAGTCATTTTTCCGACACTTAGATTTTTAGAAATAAAATAACAATTAATAATATAATATTTATTTTAAAAACTATTTTATGTCAATTTTGACACTATTTGGTAATTGATTTTTGTAAAAATAATAACAGAATGATTAGTTCAAAAAAAAGTTAATTAAATCAATAATAACTTGTCATAGTAACCTATAAAATTAGTGTAATTCATAAAAAGTCTCAAATTAGATTTATTTGGGTATTTATAACATCAATTATGTCAATATTTCATTTATAAGATAATTACTGCATCATCTTTGTGTCATAAATAAATTAAATTATTTAATGTCTAAAAATTATAAATAAAGCACCAATATGTATGAAATATTATTAGCTTTCTAATTAATATTTATAATCTAATTTATCTTATGTATAACCCTATACTAAAAATGATTTAGTTATTAAAGGTTGATTTTAACTATTTTAACCCTTCTTTAAATAAATTAATAATAAATGACCGAATATAATACAAGTGGTCCTAAATGGTCATATTTTATTCCTAAGGTTGTTTTTTGTTGAATTACCCTTATCCTATATAATTAGTACATGTTTTAGGGTAATAATAATATCATTTTACCATTAATTGCCCTATTTATTTTTAACCGTGGTAAAAAATTGTAAAAATTTACTATTCACCAAAAATTATTTTCATCTCATTGAAACACATTTTAATCCTTGATATTAACCGTGTCTCTTGGATTTTCAAAATTTGACTCACAAAAGCCGTAGAATTATGTTTTATGTGAATTTGCAAATTCTCCTAGGAGGTGGGTAAAAGACGGTGAAAAGTTCAATAAAATTTTTATATATCTATAATTATTATAAAATGTCTCCGGTGACTTAAATTGAACTTATATAGGTATTATGTATCAATTTTGACCTAAAATAAATTTAAATAAAATAAATTATTATTTAAATAAAAAGTCAGTTTTTTGAATAGTAACACAGTGTTTTCACTATTCATCAAAAATTGAAATTTTTCAGAAAAATACCAAAAATTCACCCTAGGATAATTTCGATATTCTGAATCCAAAAATGAAGTCCATTTTGAAATATAAAATTTATAAAATTTCAAAAAGTGGGTATTACTATTCATAACGGGTAGTTTATATAACATATCATTGTTTAGCGAAACTCAGTATTGCGTACAACCCACGCTATCGTGGAAGGTCGCGCTTGCGTGTAATGCAAGCCAAGTCAGGGATGTGTGTTGTGAAAGCTCATTTTTGTGTATCGTACAACACAATACATTAATGAAATTAAGAAGAATATTTTTCATAAAATCTCGGGGTGTTACATTCTTCCCCCTTAAAATGAATTTCGCCCTCAAAATTCGTCAGGGTTATAAATGGTTTACTACTCGAAATTTTCTTTAATAGAAACCCACATCCTAAAAAGGAATAAAAAAACATGGCTTTAAAAACTAAAGTATGAAACGTAAAGGATACCCAAATTAACTAATCACTGGTTTTCAACAGAGGAAAACATAGTTGAAAATATGGATATGGAAGAGAAATCTAACCGTCATGTTCTGATGGATAGTGGTAGAGAACATGGCTATGAAAAATACAACAATCACAAATCCATAAATTTGTGATGATCTAGGGTACCAACTGATTCATCAGATATGAGGGCACTAGGACAACATTTATGGTTTTCATGATCATTTCCCTAAAGTTAAAGAATTTGAATTAGAATAAATACTTAAATTATTTTGGTATAATCTCACCGTTATTCTTGCCTTGAACAATTTACACTTCATCTCTTTACGAAATGAAGTTGAATTTGTCTTTCGCGATGTTTTAGCAGACCATGTGATAGAATGATAGTTCATTCCATCTGTCTCAAATATAAGTTAGAAAAAGTTATATACATAATTCCATCTATGGTGAGATTAATAATATATGGTTCCAAAATGGACTTATAGTTCATCTATCATCCTGTATAATAAAATTAATCTAGTTTCTACTAACCAGGGACTTCCTATTGTCCAGTGGTAGGAAATAAAGGCATGTCACACTTCGGCTGTGGGTTCGATTCCCACAGCCTTGTCCGACGTGACAGGTTGTCGCTCGTTCTACAGGTTGTCCTTTTTTTCCTAAAAATACAATACTAACTTATGTACAACATAATCCATTACAATATTAAGGCTTATCCATAATATTGCAGTCCATTATCATATTATCGTGAAAATGATTACCAGAGATTTCATATAACAAGCATGTTAATACCATCGTGGATCCCCATATATCCTAATATATGTCTTGTTGGTCACATTACAAACATTCGAAGGCCTTAATCATGTATTCTATTGAAAAATGAATACCCATTGAATCTTAGTGAAAACATGAGTGCTATCAATAGTTAACTCTTTCCACATACCAAGACCCTAAAATTCTATATACTCAAACTATCTTATAACTATTTCCTTATATCAGTCATGAGCTCATGAATACTATCAAACATTTTATTTTCTCTTTATCCCTTCATTATGCGCATATCATCTTCTTTCTAGAAAAATCTCAATCACTTTCCATGGTTACCAGTACCATAAAATTATTGAAAACCACAATAGACCAATACATAAATATTACAATATTCTACGATACTATATACAACATTATTTTGGAATCCCATTACATAAAAACTTAATCATTCCACCACATCATTTTCATATTCAACATCGCCAATAATGATCGCATGTGACTTCCCTTTTTCCATTTCCTTATGTGGTTTCTCATGTAGAACATCATTAACCTTTTTATTAGTGCATTGATTAGCATAATGCCCCATTTCATTGCACGTGAAGAATTGAAGTGTTGGTGGTGCATTCTTTGTATTCTTTTCTTCGTTTACATCATTAGAAACCCTTTTTTTATTACTTCGACACTCAGCTGCTCGATGACCTTCTTTTCCACACTTAAAACACTTTCTAGTCCCTTTATGACAATATCCACAATGCTTCTTTCCAAACATTGAGCATAAAGAAACATTCATATTCTTTTCACCATTATTTTTAGATTTCTCCTTGAACTCCATCTTTCGTTTCTTGTCAAAACCATGAGATGGATATGTAACACCAACTTCCATTTCTACCTTGATAGCACAACGCACAACATTTTCATAGCTACTAATGTCTCTTATAGCTAATTCCCTTCGAAGATTTGGTTTTAAGACACTGAAGAATCGATTAACTTTACTTTCAGGTTGGATGATAAAGCCAGATGCATCCCTTACAAGCCTTGTAAAATTCGCTTCGTATATACCAACAGATTCATCATCCTTTTGCTTTAGTCCAAGAAACTCCATCCACATCTTTGTTCGAAGAATATGAGGGAAGTACTTATTGAAAAATAAGTTCTTGAACTCATCCCATTCCATGGACTCAATTTCATATCTTGTCCATGTATTCTTGATAATATTCCACCATTGATCAGATTCACCTTCCAAATGATATACTTCTAAGATGAATTTATCATGTTAAAAACATTGAAAATCTGAAAATATCTTTTTAGTGGTATTGATCCATTGTTCAGCAATAAGTGGATCAGAAGACCCACTGAAAGAAGGTGGACATTGCCTCATGAAGGACTCAATAGAATATTGTTCCCTTCTCTGCTCATTTGGTAGTCCAGAATGATTCATAGCTTGTGTAATTATAGAAATAATATTTTTCACTCCATCTCCCATAACATTTGTTTGTTCAGGAGGAAAATCATTGCATTGTCCATCACATTGATCAACACTATTCCTTCGGGTTCCAGCCATCGTCTAAAACCCAAAAAGAATAGTGTGAGAGGCAAAAATCATGCTAGGGAAAACAACATTATAAATGGGGAGTACCTTCAATATCTAACATCTTAGGTTTAATTCTAAGATCATTACCGTAATTCTAGGACTATAACCTATACTTATACTTAACCTTAGGGACATCCCTTGTCATACCCTAGATATATCTCTAGGGATCTCACTAAAGTTCTCGCATCCTAGTTTCCAAAGTTTGACTAAACCTTTCCTCTAATACCAATTGTAGAGACCCAAAGCTTTATGTACATGGACATTACATTACATTTGCGGAATAATTAGTACATAACAAAAAACACACATAAGGACCGTAATAGTTTATTGTCTTTGGAAACGTGGAATATAAACTTCTAATCGTGGTGAAAGATCTTCAACATCTCCCATAAAGATCTTCCCCCTTTTTTCTTACCTAAAACCATTATTTATATACTGGGGAAATGAAAACATAAAAGGGGTGAGCTGAAATGCCCAGTAATGGTAAACATAGAGAACATAAAACAATGCATAAAAATTTTAATGCAAAAACTTGAACATAAAATCTAAACATCAAAATCTTGAGAAAAGACATGAATCTTGGAAGTACGTAAGGAATATATCATAAGGGAACATTAATCATGATAAAATAGAATGGGAATAAAATATTTAATTGTGGCAAACATTAAGCACATGTTATGATTTCCATAGTAGCCAAGGCATTGTTGGAAAGACCATCTTAGTGGACAAAGTCCCTTTCTGAATCGAGTTCACTACTCATTTCAGTCCTGTAACACTGAACTGGATTAACTTACAATTCTAGACACATATATATCATGAGATATAAATCTTTACCCAATTCATTGGTGGGAGATATAGGTCCCACCCATCTCATAGTGAAATCATTCTTACTTGTGCCAAAAAATAAACTTAAAACATTCATCATAACCCAAAGAATAAAATGGGTTTCATAAATATCATCCCATCATCTCATAATCCATATAAAACAAATGGATATTTCATCATAAGAAAAATTAAACCATTTAAATCATTGAGTAATTAGACTTGAAACATACACATATGAAATAATGTCATCTTATATGGAAAACGGTTTTGATAAAACATTTGAATTGAATTCTTGAGGAATATATCCTTTTTCTTTCGAAATCATTTTCTTTTCAAAAAATTCCATGCACTTTTAAAATAAATTTATTTTTTTGAAAATATTAATAAAATCATGTAGATTAAGCTTCATGAAAATGAGGCGTTATGAAACCATAAAAATCCGTTCACGCCATATAAGATAAAAAATAACATTCTCCTCGTACTTTTGTCAGAAAAGTATAAAAGTACCTCGTAAAAGAAATATTCCTTACATACCATGTAGTAAAAGTCAAAAATGGGTAAAACGGACTTTAAACAGATGTGAAAATATTTTTATAAAATAGGGACATGGATGATAAATATAACCCCAATAAATACTTACGAATAAGCAATCTCCGATAAAAATGAGAATGCAAAATTATCCCTTACCATAGGTCTGATATACTTCGTACGTTTCTAAACCTCCTGTATAATGATTTAAATAATGTCATTTACTTATTATAGAATCATATTCATTGTTATGATAACATATATGGTTCACTTATGAATTTATATTACCCGTTCTTTTGTAAGTTCCATGTTAAAGAAGCATTTTGGGTTCAATCGTTTTATTTATCATACGTGTTTGGACTTGTTTTTCATGATATTATTACTTATATCCTGATTTACTTAATTACAGAATGTAAAAATGATTTATATATAATATATATTCATTATATACATATATATATATATGATAGATCGATTAAATGGAATGAAATACACCATTCATGGAGACGGTAGGTCGTACGTACGCATGAACACTATTTTTGTTTCCTTATTGAATTAAATGAAATTAAGTAGATGAAAAAAAAAATATATATATATATATATATATACAAAAATACAGTATCGTTATTATGTCGTATATTTCATGATTACTTATTATATACACTTTATAATCATTCATGAATGGTTAACATGGAGAATGAATCTCATCGCATAGTGGAGACGGTAGTCCATACGTACGCACGAGCGATGATATCATTCCCATGATCTTGGAATTGCATTGAAGTGTATGTATAATATTTCATAATCAATATCAATTTGTAATAATCATATATAGTTGTTTATTTACACCATTATACCTATCCAAGTATGGTGGTGGTCGAAAACAGATTACACCACGGCGTGGAGACGGTATTCCGTACGTACGCATGCGCGGTGATTTCATTTTCGTAGGATGGATAGATGGTGAAATAGGGTTGTTTCATACATATAATAACATATCATTATATGAGTGATACTGATGGTATTACTTAATAATGAAATAACTAATGGAGAAGAAGTAGAAGAAGAAATAAATTTGAATGAATCGGTAACGGATATTACCTCTTCTTTTGACACGCCTTTTTGAAACCTCCTCTTAAGGCACTATGATTGGTCTTTGAAGAAGACCAGAACCTCTAGGATGTTTATAGGGAAGTGTAGAAGAGATATTGTTAGGGGTTGGACGAGCTTGAAGGCTCAAAGTGGTCTAAGGAAGAGAGGGATGAGGTTCCCTTTTATAAGGGAGGAGAGGGGCACCTTTGGAATAACTAAACATATTATTTTATTATAAAGTAATATTCTGTTTTTAATAGCTCCAAATTGAGTTATTTCGAAGATAAGGTGGGTATGGGTCGAAATTTTCCATACAGTAGAATTTAGACAAGTTTAGGTTTCTATTTTATCCTTATCATTTAGATTTAACTTTAAGTTAAATAATTTTTTTACCGTGTCTTCTTGTTTTCTTACACTATAAGGTTCATAAACTTAGTATAACAAGCGAAAAGAACCCCAAGTTATTTATTATTAATATATATAACCATATATAATTCATTTGTCCGATCCTTGGATTTTTAGGAATAAAATAAAAATTAATAATATAATATTTGTTTTGAAAACTATTTTATGTCAAATTTGGCAGTTTTTGGTAATTGATTTTTGTGAAAATCATTACAGAATTATTAGTTCGAAAAAAGTTAACTAAATCAATACTAACATGTCATTCTAACCTATAATATTAGTTTAATTCATAAAAAGTCTCAAATTGAGTTTATTTGGGTATTTATAACATCAATTATGTCAATATTTCATTAATAAGATAATTACTGTATCATCATTGTGTCATAAATAAATTAAATTATTTAATGTCTAAA
Organism: Viscum album; assembly: GCA_963277665.1. Lineage (NCBI taxonomy): Eukaryota > Viridiplantae > Streptophyta > Magnoliopsida > Santalales > Viscaceae > Viscum > Viscum album. Next base: position 293,712,389 of record OY728137.1, on the reverse strand, counting down.
AATTATAAATAAAACACCATTATGTAGGAAATATTGTTATCTTTCTAAATAATATTTATAGTCAAATTTATCTTATGTATAACCCTATATTAAAAATGATTTAGTTATTAAACTTTGATTTTAACTATTTTAACCCTTCTTTAAATAAATTAATAATAACTGTCATAATCTAATACAATTGGTCCTAACATGGTCATATTTTATTCCTATGGTTTTTTTGGTCTAATTACACTTATCCAATAGAATTAGGACATGTGTTAGGGTAATAATAATATCATTTTTACCCTTAATTTCCCTATTTACTTTTAACCGTGGTAAAAAAGAAAAAATTTACTATTCACCAAAAATTATTTTCATCACATTGAACCACATTTTAGTCCTTGATATTGACCTTGTCTCTCAGATTTTCGAAATTCTACTCACAGAAGCATTAAAATTATGTTTTATGTGAATTTGCAAATTCCCCCAGGAGGTGGGTAAAAGACGGTGAAAAGTTCAATAAAATTTTTATATATCTAAAATTATTATAAAATGACTCCAATGACTTAAATTGAACATATATAGGTACTATGTATCAATTTTGAGGAAAAATAAATTTAAAAAAAAATAAAAAAAATATTTAAATAAAATGTCGGTTTTTTAATAGTAACCCAGTGTTTTCACTATTCATCAAAAATTGAAATTTTTCAGAAAAATACCAAAAATTCACCCTAGGATAATTTTGATATTATGAATCCAAAAATGAAGTCCATTTTGAAAGATAAAATTTATCAAATTTTAAAAAGTGGGTATTAGTATTCATAACAGCTAGTTTATATAACATATTGTTGTTTAGCAAAACTCGGTATTGCGTATAATACACACTATCGTGGAAGGTCGTGCTTGCATGTAATGCAAGCCCTGTCAGGGATGCCTGTTGTGAAAGCTCCTTTTGGTGTAGCGTAAAACAAAATACATTAATGAAATTAGAAAGAATATTTTTTATAAAATCTCAGGGTGTTTCATTCGCAGTTAGACTTTCCTCCAGTGGTGGATCGTTTTAGGGATGTCTTTCTAGAGGACTATTCAGGTTTACCTCCGGAGAATGAGGTAGAATATTCTATTGAGCTCGTTCCAGGAGCTTCATTAGTGTCCATTCCTCCTTATAGGATGGCTACAACAGAGTTGTAGGAGCTCAGAAGTAGTTGGAGGAGTTGCAGGAAAAGGGTTTCATCTGAACCAGTACTTCTACTTTTGGTTTGCCTATCCTGTTTGCAAAGAAGGAAGACGACACCCATAGGCTTTGTGTGAATTATCCGAGGCTGAACCAGTTGACGATCAAGAACCGACATCCTTTACTATGAATTGATGATCTCTTTGATCAACTTCAAGGGGTCTGAGGGTTCCCTATGATCGACATAAGTTATAGTTACCATCAGTTGCGTGTTAGACCATAAGATATACCTCTTACATCCTTCTAATGCAAATATGGTCTATACGAGTATACAATTATGCCATCCGGTCACAAAAATGCACCAGCAGATTTCATGGCACTGATGAAGTGAGTGTTCCATCCATACTTGGCTTCATTTGTAGTGGTCTTCGTGGATGATACCTTGGTGTACTCTCACACTCGACAAGACCATTCTACCCATCTTGAGATTGTTTTGAGTACACTGAGGGTGCATCAGTTAAATGCTAAGCTCTCGAAGTGCCACTTTTTGTTGGACCAGATTCACTTCATGGGTTACGTTATTTATGAGACAAAAGTTTCAGTAGACCCAGAGAAAGTGAGAGCTGTAGATTCTTGGGTGTTGCCGAAGAACGTCTTGAAGGTGCAGAGTATTCAAGGGCTGGATGGATACTACAAGTGCTTCATACATGAAATTTCAGGCTTAGTAGCACCACGTACAGGTTTGAAAAATAAGGGAGTGAAGTTCTTATGGTCATATTATTGTGAGTCATCCTTTCAGGAGCTGAAAAGGAGGTTGACTTCAGCACATATACTTGTCTTTCCAGATCTGGGAAAGAGCTGTACTATTTATTGTGATGCTTTAGTTATCGGGCTAGGAGATGTGCTTATGCAGGGTGATGGGGTCCTTGTGTACGGGTCTTGGTATTTGATGCCACATGAGAGGAATTACATGATGCACGATCTGGAGTTGGTTTCTATTGTTCATGACTTACACTGTTAGAGACACTATCATCTGGGAGAGAATTTTGTGATTTTCATAGACCACAAAAGTCTCAAGTAAATCTTCACTCAGTGTGATATGAATTTGGAACAGTGCAGGTTGGTTGAGTACCGAATGTCTTTTGAATTTGAGCTAGCCTATACGCATGGTAAAGACAACACAGTGGCATATGCATTGAGAAGGAGGACTCAGATACAGGTAGTTCGAGAGGCCATAAGTGAGTGGCAGCTTATGGCTCTATTATCTGAGAAGAATTTAGTGGTGCGAGACAGACAATGGTTGACTTTTCTTTATTCTGTGGCTATTACCTCTACCCTTCTTGATCGAGTACGAATGAGGCAGCTATTAGATTTTGAAGGCCTAGTACTCTGGGAAAGCGTTTCAGGAGAGGAAAATATTCATTGGTGGACCATAGGAGAGGATGAACTCATTCTTTTTTGGGGACATGTATGGGTACTAGTAGATAAACGCAAGGAGATGGTATGAGATTTTCACTACACTATTTGGGAAGCTCATCCTGGTGTCACCAACATGTATCTTGATATACATCACCATTATTGGCGTCCATGTATGAAGAGAGATGTTGTTGGTTTCGTTATGATGTGTTATAATTGTTAGCAGCTGAAGGCGGAGCATTAGCGACTAGTAGGGCATTTACAGCAATTACCCATTCTCGAGTGGAAGTGGAATAATGTCGCGATGGACTTCGTGACTGGTTTACCAAGGTCGCCTCAAGGGAATGTCAAAGTTTGGGTTTTTATTAACATACTCACGAAGGTTTCTCACTTCTAGATGATCAAGATACCTTCAGTGTTGATGAGCTGGGGAAGTTGTACATCCGAGAGATTATACGTCTTCATGGATTTCCACACTCAATTGTTTTAGACATTGATGCCCATTTTACTTCCCAGGTATAAAAATTGTTTTAGAAGGCTTTGGGTACACAGGTACTTTTGTGTACAACTTACCACCCCTAGACAGATGGCCAGTCCAACTGTACATTTCTGGTGCTTGAGAACATGCTTCGACCATGAATTTTAGATTTTGGAGGTTTTTGGGAGATGCATATACCACTAGTAGAGTACACCTACAACCATAGTTTTCAGAAAACTATTCATATGGAACCTTATGAGGCTTTGTACTGTAGGCCATGCCGATAACCATTATGTTGGATGGAGGTAGGAGAGGCAGCTTTGCTGGGACCTTGTCTTGTTCAAGAGACCATAAAGCATATAGAGTTGATTCAGAAGAGGATGTCTACTGAACAGTTTCAACAGAAGTCTTAAGCTAATCAGTGGATATGACATTTAGAGTTTGAGGTCGCGGGTCAGGGTTTTCTACTTGTCACACCCAGGTTGGGACACAAGTGGATTAGGAGATCGGGAAACCTTTCAACGAGGTACGTCGGGCCGTTTTATGTGTTGGAGAGATTTGGGCCGGTAGCCTATCGGTTGTAGTTACATCATAGGTACCGAGCCATGCATGATGTTTTTCATGTCTCTCAGCTCCGGCGTTACTTTTTGGACCCATCTCATGTTTTTCAACCCAAGGAGGATGAGCTCAAAGTGGATGCGTCATTTGAGAAGCATTCTATCCAGATTGTGGATTGCAGTAAAAAGGTTTTCCATGGTTGGTATGTTCCCTTCGTATGAGTTTTATGGAAGCACGGTCGAGTGCAGCGAGAGACATGTGAGAGGGAGGCCGTTGTATGATCATACTGGCCAGAGCTATTCGGGGATTCTTCTTTTATTCCGCGCTAGGGAAATTCAAGGACAACATTCATTATGTGGGGATGTTTTTAAGAACCTGGATCTTCTTTTTAGGTATGTTTTTATATTTCTATTTTTTTATTGAAAAAAGAGGAAAATCTGGAAATTTTCGAAGTACACAACATGTACTTTATGAGTTCACACCGTGTACTTTATGAGTACACACTGTGTACTTCATTGCTGCAGTAGGCCGTCTGCTGGCCATGTCATGACCACACACATGGTCATGTGGGGTGATGTGGGGGCCGCATAAAGCAGAGTACAAAAATATTATGTACATGTCGTGTACTCCAAATATAAGGCCCCAGCCTTTAACCTTACTTAATCTTGAGTTATTACAAGATTACACATTGAGGATCTTTTCAGGTTTAGAGTTTTAGAGAATTAGATCATGATACTTGCATTACATTCCACATTTAAACAAAGTGGTTACATAAAAGACAGTATTCATTCTTCCCATCAACGGAAACATATTTAAAATATAACACGGATTCTTTCTTGACACATCCTTGACACTATCATCACATCATGTACCTTTCCCTTGACCTGTGAAAAACATTTCAAAAACTTGGGATGAGCATAAAAAGCTCAGTAAGGGTTACAAAAATATGGAAAGGAAACATGAGTTCATATATACATGAGAATGAAATCATACTTTACCCATAAAACATAGGCACTTTAACATACCTCATCAAACCATGAATAAATCATAGAAAACATAAGACATAAAGGTAACTTGAGGCATTCATAACATTCTTACGTAGGGAGTAACCCTCTTGGTTACGTTTGGAATACCCATCACAGTATATTCCCTAAATCTCTTCGGAGAAACCTTAACGTTTCACTCCTTCGCGTTACCCAATGCATTGGAGAGCTATATCGGGCTCACCCGCCCTTAGTTTATCACGGAACCACCCGTTCTTCATAACAATGCCCAAGAACCATAACATAATCGTATCACATAAACATGAATAAAGGAAACATAACATTTCCACATTTCAATCACAATATAACATTTTAGGATATTGAAATAATGAATCCATTCAAAAAGAAACCATTTCCAAAACCATTTAAAACATTTAATAAAGATATTTTTAAATCAAAGTGTCCCATACCACCTTGAAGCCATTAATATCCATATAAATAAATCCTTAAAACCATTTTTAAAACATGGATATTAATAAGAACAAATAATTAAAACATTTAAAATGATATTTTGGTTATAGGGGTTTTACCAAAATTAGAGACACTTGAATACAATAATCGAGGAATAACATTTAGTCAGAACTTTATAATATCATGAGAATAAAAGGATTCATGATATAATACTCCAAAGGACAGTATATACACCGTATAAGAGTGAATTGGTGCATAACAGCAATGAACCCTCAATAGAAATGTCAAATGTGATGAAATCCCTTATAAGGAAGGTATCCTTAAATTAAGGACAAATCAATCTCAAAAATATGTGTGACAAATATAAATACACCCAATATAATATTAATATTAAGTGTAAAACAATAAAAGTTCATTCACACATATTCAATGGATGGCATATTCAATGACTACATGTTGAACCCAAAGAAATCGAAATTGGGTTAAAAAGTTCCCTTGACAGCCTAACGACATCACATCAAAATGAGTTGATGAGAGATAAAAAGTGTATCTCATCACTTGGACATAAAATTTACATCAATAAGGATATATGAGAACATATCCCAACATAAAAATATGTAAATTAAAAGACCCAACAAAAGAAGTCTTTTAAAAAAGAGGAGGGTGAAAGGTTCCCTTACCGACTTGGGTATCTTTCAAAACATACACCCCATGACAGAAGGACAATAGATCATTAATGTAAATACTCATAAACGAAAGTATATTACACAAAGAGTAGAATAATGGGCAGTACATACACCACTCAATGGAATTTGTGGCAAATGTAGCCTAAATCTCACGGGAATAAAAGTGAGATGAAAAATCCCTTACGAAAACTCGGCAGCCTAACGGCGCCACATAAAACTTCCGAATATGGATTGATGAGATCAAATAGGGTATCTCATCAGATTAAAATAAAATTAACAGCAAGAGGAATATAAAAGAACATCCCCCAACATTACAAAGAGGAGCCTAAAAGAAGTGACATAAAGGCGAGTACTTAAAAAGAAAGAGAGTTGTAGGATCCCTTACCTCGGGTCTGACTTGACTCGATCGTTCTTTAATCTCCTGAATAATAAACTTGAGTTAATTTCTAATTCCTTAAGAACCTTTTTCAAGTTCATTATTACTTTTATACCACTTATTACCATGTCATAAACATTATGTAATCATTTAAGTTAATAATATTTGTTTTGCCGATATTTGGTTCTTAAGTCGAAAGTGGACTTCTTACAATTACATGTTGTTCGTGTGGACAAATGTTTATTATATCCAGAATTTTATTCATTATTTAGATATCATATATGTCATATATATCCAGTACATGCATGCATTTATAACATTACAAAATCATTTAGAGGTAAGAAATGAAATGCACCGTTCATGGAGACGGTAAGCCGTACGTACGCATGAACGCTACTTTCATTTCTATTTCGTATTTTATAGAATGGAATAATAATTATATAAAGGTATATTATAATTCCAGTATAATATCATATATAATATCATATTTCCATCCTTTATACATCCCACATATGGTATTTAACGAATCAAATGACTTTGAGGGGGCGGTAGTACGCACTTCCTTAAATGAAGATATCGCGTATACCCATAATGGAAGCCATAAAGGTAAGACAAAAATGAAAAATACAGAAGCATAAATAAAACATAAACATATTATATATCATATATAAAAATAGTGACATCATAATGGCCACCTTTGAAGGTGTTAAATGAGTATTGAACAATCATCGTTTCGGGAGGCAGAATTTCACCATCCACGGAAACCGTATGTTCTTTAACCATTTGATGTAGTTGTGTGAGAGTGTAGCTCGAATAAATCTTATAACAACATCCTAGTATATTGAAGATACTGTTGTTGTTACAAAAGAAGTAAATAAAAAGAGTTTAGGGGGTTGGATAAGCAAAATAAAACAAATGAACATGAGAGAATGAATTACCTTTAAAAGTGTAACTCCTTTTGATTTAAGCCTAAAGGATTCCTTTGTAAGTATTCTTCCCAAAGGGAAACCTCTAGAATTAGTAGAGGGATGTGGAGAGAGTAAATGGGCAGGGGTTGGCCGAGCCAAAGGCTTGAGGAGTGTCTTAAATGAGGTAGAGGTGGGGGCCCTTTTATAAGAGGAGAGGAGGGGTACTTTTGGAAAGTAAGAAATATTACTTTATTTGAAAATGTGTTTCGGTTTCAAAAGGTCCCACATTGATATAATTCGTGGATAAGGTGATAAGGATTCGAAATCCACTCATCCAATTGGTTTTGGCCATGTGTAGGTTGTAGATGTTTCATTATCTTTCCATTTTAATTAAATCATCAAATGATGATGTCATCGCTGCATCATTATTATGTCATAAATAATTTAATTTATATAATGTCTAAAAATTATAAAAAAAATACTATTATATAGGAAATATTTTTATATTTCCAATTACTATTTATAATCAAAATTTTGACTTGTATAACCCCACTTAAAAATTGTTTTCGTAAAACATATTATGTTTGTGTCATTTTCACTTCAACATTAAATAAAAAGTAATTTATGTCATTTCCCAACCAAAGTGGATCCATGGGGTCCCCAAGTTGACCCATGGCTTGTCTTGGTCGGCCATGATACAACCAATAGGTGTAGGACAAGTGTCATGGTGTTTTCACATTCTTATAATATCATTTTTACCTTAAACTACACTAATTACCTCTAATCGCGATTAAAAACTTAATAAGTTACTATTCACCAAAAAAATTATTTTAATCTCATTGAACCACATTTTACTTCTTAATGACAACCATGTATGTCGGATTTTTGAAAATCAAAACACAATGATGGCAAAATTTCATTTAAACGGAAAATCAGTTTTTATAAGTACCACTTAGTGGTTTCACTATTCATCAGAAATTGAAGTTTTTCAGAAAAATCCCAAAAATTCACCCTAAGCTATAATTGATATTCCGAATTCAAAAATGAAGTCCGTTTTACAAAATTCAAAACATATTAGTCACATTAATTAATTTAATAATTAATTCCCGCTGTCAGCGCAAATAGCGTGTTTTCATAAAACAATAAGTATCAAAAGATTGACATTAGTTTAAGTCTGATTTCAAAGTGAAATTAATTCCAACGACCACTATTGGATTTAATGGTAAAAATATTTTCAAATTTCACTTTAAAACCAATTCAAAATATTATATAATAATATAAATGAATTATATTAAAAATAGGTTTTGAATTAAAACACAACATTTTACACTATTCATGAAAAAAATGAACTTTATCGGAAAAATACCAAAAAAATTACACAAAGTAAAATTTGATGTCCCGATTCTTAATAAGATTTTTATTTGGTCCAAAAGAATGTTTAAGAGTGAACAAAACTATATTTAATGACGGTTCACCATCAAAAGGCGATAAGTGAACCTTTAGTGAAAACTAGGGCATATACGCCTAAAATTGAATTCTTTCCGTATTTTAAGCCATTATCTTTTATTGGATAAATGTAAAAACATTTAAAAACATATATAATCATATTTTAGTTATTTCTATCCATTCCCGCCATTACAACGGCTACATGTTAACTACCATTTAAAATAATATTATTTTATTATTAGAGTGCAACGTAAGATTCCCAAGAAACTCGTTGTTGCATGTTGGGTACGCCATCAAGCATAGCGTTCCCTTTAAAGTCATATTAATATTTTATTCACAAATATGGATAAATATGAAAATGTCATATTCCTTATTTACCTGGGGTGTTACATCCTTCCCCCCTTTTGGGAATTGCGTCCTCGCAATTTTAAAATTGCGCTTGGAAACATCCTTGAACGTCCCACATCGGAGAAGAGTCGGCAAAAAAAATCACTTTAAAATAAAGAAAGATAAGTACAAAGGTCGCCCGAGTTAACCCATACTAGGATTACAAGTATGAAAATATGGACATGGAGGAAAAAACAAAGGTTCATGTTCTGATGGGGAGTGATAGAAAACACGTTTAGGAGAAAGTTAACCACGAGAAAATCACAAACTTGTGATGGGTTAAACGGTATTCGATTCCCCAGTAGGAAAAGTTAATAGACAACATTTTTGTTTTAAGTTACTTTTTATTGAGGAATTTATTCATAAGGAAACATAATCACTTATCATGTTGACTTTCAACTTTTAATAGATTCCTTAATCAAACTCATATTTTTTTCCAAAAGACGAGTATTTAGGGAGACTTGTTCGCACTAAGAGTACTATAATCAACTTCTAGAGAATCGCCTAATCCCCAAAAGAGAACTATATACATCCCATGTATTTAGGCTTTAACCAAAACCAAAACCAAAAAGGTTAGTACAAGATCAGATAATCCAGAAAAGGATAACCCCTTATAAAAAGAAAATCTATTCTTAATCTCCAAAATTTGTCCAACAAAACCCAAAGTTCAACGAGGACCATCCGATAAACAATTTGTCCATAAAATTCTTCAAAGTAAACCAATATAAGATTGAAACCCAAATATTTGAAGGATTTAGTCACATAGTCTTCCAAGTTAAATCGTAACATTTATCTCCAAACAACATCAGTTGCTCCTAAAGTCCCGTATTGAAAAGTAATTAACCTAATCACATATCCTCCATGATAGGTTAATCATTTTCATAAATAACCCAAAATCAACTTACTCTTAATTCATAAAATCATATAACTAGAATGAATCAGTCAAACTAACTAGGGACTTCACGTAGTCCAGTGGTAGGCGATAAATACCAGTCGCACTTTGGTTGTGGGTTCGATTCCCGCAGCTTTTTCCGACACGACGGGTAGTCACACGGTCTACGTGTTGTCTTTTTTCCAAAACTATATAATTCCCAAATAATTACCCAAAAAGGGATAAAATCATCAAAAATAACCATAACATAATTTAACCTCAATTTTATCTCATGCCCTTCACTTTCCATCATATCATATAATAACCCATAATTACCTCAAAAGTAAGGATCATATAAACCCAAATGGTTACCTTAATAATTATTACCTGAATTTCCACATCGAGTTGGCCATCTCGTACATGATCCATTAGAGAACTCACCAAGGTTGAAGTGATTGATCATGACTCCTTGATAGTTGGTTTAGAACAACTATGAGATTCCTCATTGAATCCCCCATCTCATCGAGTATCTTAATCAGAGAACCACCACAGTTTCCTTCAAACCCATTGTCACTTTGGTGCCTGCTAGATCCAGCCATTTACTAAAACCAAAAAGGTCAGTGTGAGTATATCAACAAAACCATCATGTACTAACGAGGAAGGTAAACACTAAGATATACTTACTCATTCACTTTATCTAAAACTAGGACTCTTTCTGAAATCCTAACCATTATGGTAATGTCACTTATGCTTAAAGAATACCCTAACCTCTAAAGTTATCTAAACCGACCTTTGATACCAACTATAAGGCCCCAGCCTTTAACCTTACTTAATCTTGAGTTATTACAAGATTACACATTGAGGATCTTTTCAGGTTTAGAGTTTTAGAGAATTAGATCATGAAACTTGCATTACATTCCTCATTTAAACAAAGTGGTTACATAAAAGACAGTATTCATTCTTCCCATCAACGGAAACATATTTAAAATATAACACGGATTCTTTCTTGACACATCCTTGACACTATCATCACATCATGTACCTTTCCCTTGACCTGTGAAAAACATTTCAAAAACTTGGGATGAGCATAAAAAGCTCAGTAAGGGTTACAAAAATATGGAAAGGAAACATGAGTTCATATATACATGAGAATGAAATCATACTTTACCCATAAAACATAGGCACTTTAACATACCTCATCAAACCATGAATAAATCATAGAAAACATAAGACATAAAGGTAACTTGAGGCATTCATAACATTCTTACGTAGGGAGTAACCCTCTTGGTTACGTTTGGAATACCCATCACAGTATATTCCCTAAATCTCTTCGGAGAAACCTTAACGTTTCACTCCTTCGCGTTACCCAATGCATTGGAGAGCTATATCGGGCTCACCCGCCCTTAGTTTATCACGGAACCACCCGTTCTTCATAACAATGCCCAAGAACCATAACATAATCGTATCACATAAACATGAATAAAGGAAACATAACATTTCCACATTTCAATCACAATATAACATTTTAGGATATTGAAATAATGAATCCATTCAAAAAGAAACCATTTCCAAAACCATTTAAAACATTTAATAAAGAGATTTTTAAATCAAAGTGTCCCATACCACCTTGAAGCCATTAATATCCATATAAATAAATCCTTAAAACCATTTTTAAAACATGGATATTAATAAGAACAAATAATTAAAACATTTAAAATGATATTTTGGTTATAGGGGTTTTACCAAAATTAGAGACACTTGAATACAATAATCGAGGAATAACATTTAGTCAGAACTTTATAATATCATGAGAATAAAAGGATTCATGATATAATACTCCAAAGGACAGTATATACACCGTATAAGAGTGAATTGGTGCATAACAGCAATGAACCCTCAATAGAAATGTCAAATGTGATGAAATCCCTTATAAGGAAGGTATCCTTAAATTAAGGACAAATCAATCTCAAAAATATGTGTGACAAATATAAATACACCCAATATAATATTAATATTAAGTGTAAAACAATAAAAGTTCATTCACACATATTCAATGGATGGCATATTCAATGACTACATGTTGAACCCAAAGAAATCGAAATTGGGTTAAAAAGTTCCCTTGACAGCCTAACGACATCACATCAAAATGAGTTGATGAGAGATAAAAAGTGTATCTCATCACTTGGACATAAAATTTACATCAATAAGGATATATGAGAACATATCCCAACATAAAAATATGTAAATTAAAAGACCCAACAAAAGAAGTCTTTTAAAAAAGAGGAGGGTGAAAGGTTCCCTTACCGACTTGGGTATCTTTCAAAACATACACCCCATGACAGAAGGACAATAGATCATTAATGTAAATACTCATAAACGAAAGTATATTACACAAAGAGTAGAATAATGGGCAGTACATACACCACTCAATGGAATTTGTGGCAAATGTAGCCTAAATCTCACGGGAATAAAAGTGAGATGAAAAATCCCTTACGAAAACTCGGCAGCCTAACGGCGCCACATAAAACTTCCGAATATGGATTGATGAGATCAAATAGGGTATCTCATCAGATTAAAATAAAATTAACAGCAAGAGGAATATAAAATAACATCCCCCAACATTACAAAGAGGAGCCTAAAAGAAGTGACATAAAGGCGAGTACTTAAAAAGAAAGAGAGTTGTAGGATCCCTTACCTCGGGTCTGACTTGACTCGATCGTTCTTTAATCTCCTGAATAATAAACTTGAGTTAATTTCTAATTCCTTAAGAACCTTTTTCAAGTTCATTATTACTTTTATAACACTTATTACCATGTCATAAACATTATGTAATCATTTAAGTTAATAATATTTGTTTTGCCGATATTTGGTTCTTAAGTCGAAAGTGGACTTCTTACAATTACATGTTGTTCGTGTGGCCAAATGTTTATTATATCCAGAATTTTATTCATTATTTAGATATCATATATGTCATATATATCCAGTACATGCATGCATTTATAACATTACAAAATCATTTAGAGGTAAGAAATGAAATGCACCGTTCATGGAGACGGTAAGCCGTACGTACGCATGAACGCTACTTTCATTTCTATTTCGTATTTTATAGAATGGAATAATAATTATATAAAGGTATATTATAATTCCAGTATAATATCATATATAATATCATATTTCCATCCTTTATACATCCCACATATGGTATTTAACGAATCAAATCACTTTGAGGGGGCGGTAGTCCGCACTTCCTTAAATGAAGATATCGCGTATACCCATAATGGAAGCCATAAAGGTAAGACAAAAATGAAAAATACAGAAGCATAAATAAAACATAAACATATTATATATCATATATAAAAATAGTGACATCATAATGGCCACCTTTGAAGGTGTTAAATGAGTATTGAACAATCATCGTTTCGGGAGGCAGAATTTCACCATCCACGGAAACCGTATGTTCTTTAACCATTTGATGTAGTTGTGTGAGAGTGTAGCTCGAATAAATCTTATAACAACATCCTAGTATATTGAAGATACTGTTGTTGTTACAAAAGAAGTAAATAAAAAGAGTTTAGGGGGTTGGATAAGCAAAATAAAACAAATGAACATGAGAGAATGAATTACCTTTAAAAGTGTAACTCCTTTTGATTTAAGCCTAAAGGATTCCTTTGTAAGTATTCTTCCCAAAGGGAAACCTCTAGAATTAGTAGAGGGATGTGGAGAGAGTAAATGGGCAGGGGTTGGCCGAGCCAAAGGCTTGAGGAGTGTGTTAAATGAGGTAGAGGTGGGGGCCCTTTTATAAGAGGAGAGGAGGGGTACTTTTGGAAAGTAAGAAATATTACTTTATTTGAAAATGTGTTTCGGTTTCAAAAGGTCCCACATTGATATAATTCGTGGATAAGGTGATAAGGATTCGAAATCCACTCATCCAATTGGTTTTGGCCATGTGTAGGTTGTAGATGTTTCATTATCTTTCCATTTTAATTAAATCATCAAATGATGATGTCATCGCTGCATCATTATTATGTCATAAATAATTTAATTTATATAATGTCTAAAAATTATAAAAAAAATACTATGATATAGGAAATATTTTTATATTTCCAATGACTATTTATAATCAAAATTTTGACTTGTATAACCCCACTTAAAAATTGTTTTCGTAAAACATATTATGTTTGTGTCATTTTCACTTCAACATTAAATAAAAAGTAATTTATGTCATTTCCCAACCAATGTGGATCCATGGGGTCCCCAAGTTGACCCATGGCTTGTCTTGGTCGGCCATGATACAACCAATAGGTGTAGGACAAGTGTCATGGTGTTTTCACATTCTTATAATATCATTTTTACCTTAAACTACACTAATTACCTCTAATCGCGATTAAAAACTTAATAAGTTACTATTCACCAAAAAAATTATTTTAATCTCATTGAACCACATTTTACTTCTTAATGACAGCCATGTATGTCGGATTTTTGAAAATCAAAACACAATGATGGCAAAATTTCATTTAAACGGAAAATCAGTTTTTATAAGTACCACTTAGTGGTTTCACTATTCATCAGAAATTGAAGTTTTTCAGAAAAATCCCAAAAATTCACCCTAAGCTATAATTGATATTCCGAATTCAAAAATGAAGTCCGTTTTACAAAATTCAAAACATATTAGTCACATTAATTAATTTAATAATTAATTCCCGCTGTCAGCGCAAATAGCGTGTTTTCATAAAACAATAAGTATCAAAAGATTGACATTAGTTTAAGTCTGATTTCAAAGTGAAATTAATTCCAACGACCACTATTGGATTTAATGGTAAAAATATTTTCAAATTTCACTTTAAAACCAATTCAAAATATTATCTAATAATATAAATGAATTATATTAAAAATAGGTTTTGAATTAAAACACAACATTTTACACTATTCATGAAAAAAATGAACTTTATCGGAAAAATACCAAAAAAATTACACAAAGTAAAATTTGATGTCCCGATTCTTAATAAGATTTTTATTTGGTCCAAAAGAATGTTTAAGAGTGAACAAAACTATATTTAATGACGGTTCACCATCAAAAGGCGATAAGTGAACCTTTAGTGAAAACTAGGGCATATACGCCTAAAATTGAATTCTTTCCGTATTTTAAGCCATTATCTTTTATTGGATAAATGTAAAAACATTTAAAAACATATATAATCATATTTTAGTTATTTCTATCCATTCCCGCCATTACAACGGCTACATGTTAACTACCATTTAAAATAATATTATTTTATTATTAGAGTGCAACGTAAGATTCCCAAGAAACTCGTTGTTGCATGTTGGGTACGCCATCAAGCATAGCGTTCCCTTTAAAGTCATATTAATATTTTATTCACAAATATGGATAAATATGAAAATCTCATATTCCTTATTTACCTGGGGTGTTACACCAAAAGTACACACCATGTATTTTGTTATTATTTTCATTAAACGAACAGACCTTGCGTCTGAATGACAGAAAAATCTTCATTTAGGTTCTGTTCATCCGAGAGAAACATTACGGACATAGATCTTCAATGAACCCCCAAGACTCCATCCGTTCTCCCAATCGAACTCTGTCCGTTTCATTGGAATCGCATCAGTGTGTTCTCTCTTCTCATATAGTATCGTTTTCCAATTTCTCATCTTTCGTGAGTTATCATGGGTTGAAAATTTTGTGTTTTTTTAGATCTATGGAATAATTAGACGATTTATTCCTTGTGGTACATGTATATTGATCTCCAAACCCTGAGTTATGTGGTTTGCACCTTTCTGTTGAAATTCATTGACTATATTGTGCAAATTCCACCAATACCCTTGAATGGGGTATTGTGTGTTTACGATTTTAGCCCTATTGTTTGCAAGATTTTCTTATATTCTATAGTAAGGGATACTGAATGTGAATATGGTTAATTGTTATGCTTTATGAATATTTTCAATGCATGTTTTTTTGTCTAGAACATTGGGTCAGTTTTGCCTGTTCGGTTTCTGTTTAATTTCCATGCCTAGTTTTGTTGGATGGAATGATTATAGTTCTGAAGTGCTGATATTCCATAGAATGCTATCTAAGTAGTGCTTGAGGTTTACATTGAATGTTATGCACGACTACACTTTCTTGACATATACAGAGCTGTGAGAACCTTTTGTACATACCATAGAGAGAATTGACGTTGAAGTGTTCTCCAGAGTGTATTTATATTTATAAGATGCAAGATCAAAAGGGGGATTGACGTTTACTGCTTCAATAGAGGGTATGTAGTTCCTCGACGTGGGTAACAGGGGGAATTGATGTTGACTACTTCACTAGAGTTCCTTTAGTACGATATGAGACTATATGGAGAATTAATGGTGAGTTCTTCCCCAGAGAGTCTATACTTTAGGTGAACCATAGGGGTGAGATTGTTTGTGATGCCCATGGGGTTGTTTGTACTTGATAAGTAGTACTAGAGGGGATAGTCTTTGGGTACTTCCTAGAGGGTTACCTGTTGTGTTATCTATTATGTTTTTTCATGATCTCTATTGTTTTGAATGCTTAAAACTGTGGATTGTTACTTCATTGTGCTTTCTTTGTTTATTTCTTCCTGCACTTTTACCTACCATATATTCACTGACTATTAGGAACAGATCATGTGGTGGTTGCCTACTAGGATTTCATCTCACACACTGTTTGGGCCATGCTTTTGGGCCTAAATAGATTATATTACTACAGGTATAGGCACGGGAAATTACCCTTCGACTTTAGGTACTTGATCACATTTGAGATGGAGAGAATGGGACAAAGATGAGGATTGAAATGCTGAGAAGTTTCTCTTCTATTTTCCTTTTGTACTTTGGTTTAGAATTTTATTCAGTATTGTGACTTTTTTGGCTCCTTTGATAGACATATATGTATCATTCATTACTTATATATATTTATGCTCCAGTTTTTTCTTTATCAGTCCTCCATTGTTTATTGTTGTTGGATATTTACTGCTTTCTCTATTGTGTGTTGTTTACATCCGTTGTGTACTCTGCCAATGAGGGCATAGTTTCCCTACTATCAGACCCAGAGCCCTCACTGCTAGTCCGCAGCCTCTGGAATTCGGGGAAATGCACTTGAGTCCATGTGACCAACCTGGTATGGGGTGCCTCTGGGTGGATTCCAAAATAAGGAGGTTAAACATTAACATGGAAAGGACCAATGAAATAGTAATATATTTCATAAGTAAATAATATATGTTATCATATATATTATTATTCTTCTGTTAAAAGTTAATAATATTTTTTAATACCACAGTACTTTAGTTTTGGACACTTACAGAAGAAATTTGATCTAATGTAAGGGATAATTTTTCCATATAATTTTTATCCAATATTAGCTTATATATATGTATTTATTGGGGTTATATTTGTCATTTATTACCATGACTTCTAACAATGTTTTCAAAAAATTTTATTAATATTACATGTTTTTTTAATGTTATATTAAACTATTTTTTACTTTTTATACATTCTATTAAAGGAAACATTCTTTTGTTTACCATACGAGGTTCTTTTTTGGCCTTTCCAGGAAAAGAATGAGGATAATGTTTTTTGTTAACTTATAATACATTAATGGATTTTTATGGTTTCTTTATTCCTTATTTACATGATTCTTCCTCAAAATTATTTCAATTTTTTTCAACTAAATTTATATATTTTAAATTTGCGCAACATTTTGACAAACAAAAACATTTTTTATTATGAAATGATATTTTCATTAAGAACTAAGTTCATGTGTATTGTCAAAATTATTTTCCATATAAGATGACATAAGGTAATATTTTTATCCCTATTATTACTTATATTTTATTGTGTATATGATTTAATTATTTTTTTATGAAGTTAAATTACCTTATAAAGATTTTTTTATGATGACATGATGTTTACGAATCCCATTGTATTTCATTGGTTATGTTATGATGAATGATTTATGTTTTTGTGGCACATGTAAGAATGATTTCAATATTAGATAGGTGGGACCTCTATCTCCCACCAATGCATTGGGAACAGATTTATATCTCATGAGATAGACATGAATGGAATGACTAGTAATTCTGATTCAGGAATAAATGGCTAGAATGATATGTAAACATGTTTCAATAATGGACTATGTAAACTATTATGGTCATAGAAGTAATGTAGGGTTACTATGGAAACCATAATATGTGCATATTATTTTTCCCCAATTACACGTTTTATTCCAATTCCGTTCTATCATATTTAATGTTCCTCTATGATCCATTCCTTACGTACTGCCATGATTTATTTCATTGCTCATGATTTTGACATTTAAACATTATGTTCATGTTTTTACGATCAAATGTTTATGGTTTATTTTTTTTTCTCAATGTTCACCCTTACATAAAATTTGATCTCACTGTTTCAATGTTTTCTTTACCCCAAGATATAAAGAAATGTTTTAGGTAGGAAAAAGGGGAAGATCCAAATGGGAGATGTTGAAGATAATCCACCATGATTAGAAGATTATGTTAAGTGTTTCCGAAGACACTACAGTAATACGGTCCCTATAAATTTTTTTAGTCATACATTTATTTTAACCTAAAATAAATATAATATCCATGTAAGTCAATATTGGGTCTCTATAGTTATGATCTGATGAAAAGTTAACGATTCCTATTTCATTTCAACGCTTCTAAAATAATTGTTTTTGATTTTGTGGAACATTTTTGAATGATTTTTTATGTGATAGGTGTGACCTATAACTCACTCCCATGAAATGGTTAATAATAAGTTCTATATGATCTCAAAGGGTTACAGGATTATTTACTAGTCTGAAAAAAAGAAGTTATTTTGGTTGTTTCCCATGCATAAAAGAATGGTAGTATAATGGTTGTAGATTAATCCAAAAAACAAAAAGGTACATGGGTTGTAGCCCAAGACGAAAATAAAAAGGGAACTAGGGCTGTAGATAAAGCCCAAAAATAAGAAGGTACATGGATTATATTTAATAACTAGAAGAAAGAGGGTACATGAGGTGTAGTATAATCCTAAAAACATGAAGGTGTAGTGGTATGAGACCATGCCTAAAAGTAAGAGGGTATACTGATTTTTTTTCAAAGACAACAACAGTTACAAAATCTATATCCCATACCATGCTTGTTGTAATGGACATCATTGGTAGACTTAATGTAAAATTTTATATTTTTATGTGTAATCCACAAATCATATGTCTTATTCCCTATATATGATTTTATTGCGCACAATGTTTGTTTCCTTATGATTCATCTATTGAGAACATTCATGATTTATCCCATTGCTATTTTCTATGATCATTCATTGGAATAGTATGATATCCCAATGTCAAGATCATTTTATCATTCCCCTATGTTAACATTAATGCCTAAATATATCCCTTGGGTTCCCCTACTGAGAATATAATATCACCCTTTTTATGTTTCTTTTACAAAATTAATGAATAATTGAATTAGGTAGATGTTCAAATGGTATAGATCATTATGGGATCTGATAAAGATATTTCATATTGATAGAATATTTTGTTTTCCATGTTTCCAAGGAAACTAATATATTATGGTCCTCGAGCATATGTTTTTGTAATGGACCGAATATTCATCCAAAATTTTGTAATATCAATGTATGCTAAGACCAGATGAATTTTGTTGTTGTCAAAGGAAATGTTTATTCAACATTCCATAACTAGTATCAGAAAACATTAGTGAGATACCTATGTATATTTCTAATGATATGTATAGTGATTTCTCTAAGGATATGTGATAGGAGGATTCACAGTTTAAGAATATGCCCTAGAATATTCATAATGGATAAAATGAGCGGATTCCTAGAAATACATCTAATTCTAGAAACTACATGTGGATATGATCTGAAATTTATATAACTTGGGTAATAACTCTGAAAAGATGTATCATCCATGAATTGAGGTAATCTGGTACAGAAAAATAGGGCTTTCTACTCACATGGTATAACACTCACGGGGTATAGGCTATTTAAATTCAAAAAAAATTCATGAACCATTATAAAGGATTTAAATAGAAGTAGAAAATGAATATCCTAGGATAAACCTAAGCTGTCATCGATTAAAAGGTAAGTGTCATCATTTAGACATAATATAAACATTTTTTCATGTTTATTTGGATTTTTATTAGATATGTGTTTCTCACCTCGTGGGATCTAGAATATAACTATATGAATATGGTTCACATTGAATGTTTCAGATTTTGAAATTATGGACATTATTCAAATTGTTTTCCCAATTTGAAAAGACATAAATATAATATGGAATGTGTTTTGAGTATTGGTTATACATTTGATGATAAATATACTACCAATGACATGTGAATGTTATGTGAGGTTCTACCTGTGTTGTTCGAATATATCACAAGAATCATGATCTTACTGGAGTGGTAGAACCATAATAAATTATTCATTTTTCATATTATAGGGGTGATGTATTAATTAATATGTGATGAGGCTTGAGTAATGGTTTAAGAATAATGTTTTATTAATTAATCATTTATGTTTTTTGAATCAATGGTTATGTTTTATCAATCATGGAATTTATATGTATTTTCAGTATAATATTTCATTAAGGATTGAAATAGACATGTTTAATGGTGATGAATTCACATAAAAGTGACTTAATGGATTAGTTCTATTTTAATTAAGGGTACTTAACCCTTAATTAATTCCTGTAGTTGAGATAATTATTTTGGGTAATGATATGTTGGATATAAATTAGTAAATATGATTGTATGAATTACAATGATTTTGATTATTGACAAAATGGTATATTTCATCACTGATATTGTTTACAACTTCTTGTATTTAATGAATATATTAAAAAATTTACACATAATAAGGAATCTTAAATGATTTACAAAATGATTTATGGTAACTAATTTTATTAAATTATTTCAATGGAATATTTGATTAGGTTAATCACATGTTTATAATTTTACAACATGTGGTACTTTGTGCTATATGGGGGACAAAATATTTAAGGGATTTTATGGATTTCAATAAATTTTTTTGGGGTTTCACCTATCAGAAGGTTTATATTGTAAAAAAGTCCTGAAAAGGATGTTTTAATCATCAATGAAAGTATTTATGTATTGATAATGTATTTCATCCATCAGTGAAAATGATATTCAGTCATTAATATTATTTCATGGATGTCCATTATATTTTGGAAATTATATTTGAATAGTTTCATAACATGATGTCATGTATGTAACTTGACAGCCAATCATGTCCAGCAAGAATTTGGGTTATGAACCCAGAATGATAAGGATTTGATAAATACCATGCGTCTTCATGATGGCATGGTTAATTTTAAATTATTTTTGATATATATTTATTTCTGATGGAATAACAGTGCTACATTTAATGTTAAGATATTAATTTGTTAACCATATTTATTTTTAATTATAATTATTTATAAATATTTATACATTTTATTCTTTTATGGGCCTCCTATTTTGCAAAAATTGAATTTTAGCACTTTAGGAATCAAATTTAATTTTTGGATATACATTAAAATATGTAATGGATTAATTAGAAATTGTTAAAAGAAAAAAAAGAATGAAAATATTTTTATATAAATATATCAACGTAGTATATTTAATTATATTATTTGTCAATAAAATATTTACTCCACATTAGGATAATGATCATTTGAAAATGTGTTTTCCAAATCACTTAGTTTTGATGAACTGGTGGTCTTTTATATCATCACAGATTTATGACATTGGGGCCTTCAACCTTTCTTTCATCAAACAATCATTTGTGGATGATGAATTCAATCACTCCCTATAAAAATTAATGTTTTTAAAACATGTCCAATCTTTACTCTGAACTTATGATCTCTTATTAGGTAACCTACTTACATGTTACTTAGGGTAACAATTATGGTTCCAACAATAACTTTTTAAGGAAATTTGTAGTATAAATTATTATTATTTGTGTTTTAATGAATGAATTATTAATGCACTAGACCTATGATACCCCAGACAAATATATAGGGAGAGAATAATTTCCTGGGGGATTCAATGAAACAACACAAGATTTTATGATTTTTTTTTCATATTAATTCGATATTTTGTTAATTTTCAATCCACACAACTATGAAAATATATTTTAATTAATAAATATCTATAAAAAAATTCCATTCACATGACTTCAAAATGGTGTACCATACATGACCCCATCATTTTGTACGATACATAGAACACAAACATGGTGTATGTTTCTTGCAACACTGATGTTTCTATGTAACATAAATTTACTCTTATAATTATTTAAATTAGAAAATTATAATCTAACAGTTAAAATTAGTAATAATAATAATAGTAAATATTTTTAAAGTGTTTATTATAATGTTTTTATAGAATTAAAATATTTTTATAATCAAAAATATAATTTTTGATAAATACCTTATATGTTTAAGACTAAAATTTTCTCAATTTAACTACATTTCATGTCCATCTATAGAACACAATAAAATTATTTTTTAAAACATATAGAAAATTAATTATATAAAAAAACATAGTGTTTGAATATATAATTAAAAATTTATATTAGGGTATGTTTTGGTATTTTGTTAAGAAACATTATTTTTTTGATGAATACTAAAAAATACTACATTTTAGTTAATGACATCATTATATTTAAAATAATTATAAATTATAAATTATAAATTAATTTTCTTAAAGGTCACATTAGATCACTAATAGTAAATTTTATGTAATTATAATTATTTTCACTTTGAAATTGAATATAAAAACTTAGCAAACTTGTGAACATTTTTCTACATTAAAAATTTCTTATGTGGCCCATATATAGGATTAAAATTAGTCTTATATTTATGCTTCTATGAATTTAATTTAGATAATTGTACGTAATTCAATATAATAAGTACAATATTAATATTATAATTATATCTTGTGGATTGAGACAAAAATTATTTGCAAAAGTGACTAAAATTAATAACAATGATTAACATCAAATTAAACATAATTAAGGAGTAAAACATAATATTTGGGGTCAAATGAAAAAGTCACATGTACAAAAAAAACTTTTATGGATATAATTAGGACATAAAACTTCAATTATTGAATTATTTTTCTTTTTTATGACTCCGTTTATGTAATAACATGAGTACACCCATCTTGTTTTCCAAAATTCCATGTTAGTCATTTTCCTTCTCTATAAAATGCCACCACCTCTCTAACAACATAACAACATTAACAACTTTTACTATCTGCCAAAATCATCACAATAAACTACATCAAATTCTTCTCTTCATCCTATAAGACTCTAATTTTTCAAAAATCAATCCACATATGAATTTGTCACAGACTAAAAGGAGTTACACGATTAAATGGTAACCTCTTCTCTTAGGCTACATTATTTTATTTTGATTCTCCCCCACCTCTACTATCTTTTTTCAATGATTTTATAACAACAGAAATATAATAAATATATTATGAAGTTTTTATGATAATTTTTTGACCTACTGTTACACACACACCATGATCATATAGGGAACTGGAAAATTTTGTATGTGTACGGTGAACTACCGCTTCACTAAACGATGATTGTTCATTTTTTATTACCACCTATTATAGTAGAAATTATGAAGGGAAATATATTTATATATTTATTATTTAATATTTATTATGTCTTGGATCTTATTTATTTCTTTTTTACAACAAATATGTTTTTTACATTTTATTTAGTGTTAATATGATTACTTATTTTGAGGAAGTGTAGACTGCCACCCCCTTAAAGTGATATGATTCATTTATACAGTACATTTATTTTATTAAGGATGGTTTAAGTGCATATATATTATATAATAGATGTAATATAATTATATATATATATATATAAATTTCATTTACTTTTTTCAATTAATACTTCAATTAAACAGAAATATCATTTCTACGTACATTCGACGTACCCTCTCCATTAACAGTGTACACTATTTCATAATTATAATTATACATTATTATAAAAAAATTATAATGTATATAAATTAAATTTATATCATGGTATAAATTATTGAAATCATGATATATGTAAATTGACCGTAGATATATCAAATTAGGACATGTGTGAAAAAAAATTAAATAAAACCTAATGCGTAACTTTAACATGTAATTGTTTACAATTGGAAAAAATATAGACATAAAAATCCATATATGGTATTAGATATAATAATATGGTTCTATAACAAATATATTATTTTATTTACTATATAGGATGTTTTAATGAGTATGAAGAAATTAAATAAATATGGTAAGGGGATTTCCTCTAACTTTTTATTTCCATGACAAACATGTTTTATTAACCATCCATTCATTTATTATGGTGTGTATACTTCATGTGGATATATTAAATTTCTTCTATGGATAAATTTATGGGTGTTTACATATACATTATATAACCATTACTTCATGGGGTTTATGTTTCAAAAGTTTCCAAATCAGTAAAATAGTTTTTCTCAATTTTCTTTCATTGAGAGTCCTGTTTTGTTATGTTCCAACATAATTTTTTAGTTTTATATAATTAAATATTAAAAAATATATAATTAATAAAATTATTTTCATGATATTCTAAGCATTATGTGGTTTCATTTTCATAAATTGAGACTACTATCCCATGATACAAAGTGATAATATTTTATTGAAACAATCTCATCACCTTTCTATATTGTTAATGGTTAGGCTTCCCTTGATAAAATCATATAACCTATCTCTAAATACCATTCATTAATTTTCTTCCTCGTTATTTATTCATGATATATTAATGTATTAGTAACATTTTTTATACTTTTTGGTACATAATAATGGTTATAATGTTTTTTTAGAATGCACTACTTGACCCTCTCTGTGTTCATAAATCTACGTACCTTCATAACCATGTTTTCTAAAAATTGTTTCCATGAATATTATACTCTTCTACTATAATCATTGAATTAAATATTTAACCTTTTTTATTTTACCAATGTTTTCAAAGGAATATTCTTGTCTATTTTCGAATATGGAATTTTTATTATATTTATACCGTGAAAAATAAGTACTCTTTTTACCTCGTACGACATGTACGAATTTACCATCCATCATTTATGTGAAGCATACATTCCCTGATTAAAAGGATAATTTTTAAGAAAATATTTTTAAAATTAATTTTCATTGAAAATTATCTTCAATCTGTTTTACAGATAATTTCATATGTTTTTGTGTAAAAAGGTTTTGAAAATGTTTTCAATCCTTATTTTAAATTTTTTTTATGTATATTCAATAAAAATATTTTCAAAATGTTTTGGTGATTTATTTATTTGTTTTCAAATAAATTTAAATGAAATTTGTTTAAAATATTTTTCAAGAAATATTTTAATGATTTACTGTTCTTGAAGAAAAAGGTTTTTATCAATATTTTGAATCATATTTTATATTTTTTCATTGAAATTTTTTTCCAATATGATTTATAGTATTCTTTATATGTATTCAATGTATTTTTTACATAATTGTTTTCAAATGGTTTTATGCATTAAAAATAATTTCATGATTAATAAAGGATATATACCTCTATAATTTATTATTGAAAGATATTTCTATATTATTTTTCATATAAGATGAATTCAATTGATTTTACTCATTATTTTATATGTAATAATATATATATTTCAACCATATTCTTTTTATGAATTTGGTTGTGCTTAATTCCATGGTATTTATGAAACCCCTTTCATTCTACTAGGAATTGTATTAATGAAACCCCTTATTAATTCACAGAAAATATTATTATAAAAACTCTTTCTCTTCCAAAACTTATATGATTTGTAATCCTTATTATTTTCATGGGATATGCATTAATTAAAATACCTGAAATCCAATCTATTTTCA
The DNA here is from genome assembly GCA_963277665.1 of Viscum album. Lineage (NCBI taxonomy): Eukaryota > Viridiplantae > Streptophyta > Magnoliopsida > Santalales > Viscaceae > Viscum > Viscum album. The sequence goes on along the minus strand of OY728137.1, from coordinate 293,686,709 downwards.
GTATGTAATAATGAGATGATATTTTAATGATACCCATTTTATTTCAGGGGTTATGATATTATTTTGTATGATTTCATGGACCATGAATGTATGATTTTTTTTCTGTTACGGTTGGTACCTATATCTCTCAATAATTTATTGGGTAATGATATGTTATATATGTGCTCCAAGGGTATATGGGTTGTATCCAAATCTTGAAAAAAGGTACATTGATTGTAGCCAAAAAATAAAAGAAATTGGGTACACTAGTTGTATCCAAAGACCGAAAAAAGATGGTATGTGGGTTGTGGCCCATGACTATAAGAAAAGGGGTACATATGTTTTTTTTGATGCCCAGAAGTAATTATGTACAAGGGTTTTAGTGCTATCCAAATAGATTGAGGGTACATAGGTTGTAGCCTAAGCCCGAAAACAAGATGGTACAAGGGTTGTACCCCAATCCAAAAACTAAGTGGGTACGCAGGTTGTTATACAATGCCAGTAGTATGTTTAAAACACACAGCCCAAGCCTATCATGTTATAATGGTCTTTATAGGTATCCTATATTTAAATCGTATATTATAATATGTCTTCCACATATCCTATGTATTATTCCTATATTTAACTTCATGTATCATGATGTTTATTTCATTATGATTTTTGTATTATGAACATCAATTCATTACCCCCTAAATCGTTATTATGATCATTGATATGTGGGGTATAATCCCCTAATGTTAAAATATTATTCCATACCCTTATGTTCATATTTATTCGTTATATGTACCATTTTTTATTAGTTATGAGCATATGAGCTAACAAGTTTTTTGTTTCTTTTCCCCTGAATATAATTTACTCTCTTAGGTATAAGTACTAAATGTTGAAATCATTATGAGAGATGTTGATGATCATTCACCAGGATAAAAGATTTTTTTTCATGTTTCAAAATACACAACACTATTACAGTAATCTGGCTTTTATTTTTCTGTTGTAATGAATATTCAAATAAAATGATGTAATATCCATATATTCTAAGTGTGGGTAGCTATACGAACCACTTCCAAAGCATTGTCTTGGATCCACTCTAACAGTAGAAGGACTGAGAGAGGATGAACACTATCTGTTCTTCCAGGAATTCTGATAGCAGGTAGATCTATAGGTTTTGAGAGGATTCTTTGAATCCATTGTGAACAACCAAAACAAATGAATTGAATTATTTAAGAAAAAATATAATTGTGTTTATATATCAGTTGGGTGAAAATAAAATAATTTTCATAACATCGCATTATTATTTATTTAATCCTCATGGATCCCCATGTAAAATAATAATATTACTGTCATTTCATGACATGAAGTTAAGATGTGAATTAAATTAAATTGTACATAATAATATAATATAAAAAATTTATTATTTCTCACTGAAACATTAAACATGTTCCTCTATTTCTCTATAATATTTATCGGGAAAGAATGGTGACTATTTACCAATTAAATAATTATCACTACATTATTCTCCAATAATTTTGAAAATATTATGTTCACTAAATACAATTCATATATATATATATATTCAATCAAGAATACATGAATAATTATTAAACCACATCCAGTTTTAATATTTATTCACAATGTTAAATAGAAAAAAAATATAAATTTTAATAGGGATTCTAGAAAGAAATAATCGGTGACCCGCTAGGCCTCATTCTTTATGGAAGTAGGTGATAAAACCTAATGTCCAATGTTGTCATCTAGAAAAATTCCAATGAAAATATAGAGAAATATTTTTATCATGAAGAGACTGATACCTCATACGAATTATTATTGTGTAATATATTTCTTTATCATGCTATCTTAAATCAAGAAGTTTGCATAATGGTTCTATCCACCTATGTGCTCAATGTCTATTACTTTAACATTCCATTAATTTTACATTCCTAATATACACCATGGATAAGGATTTATTTATTTTATTTCATTCTCATCAATAGTTCTATGATATCAACATCCATTCAAGAAAAGCGGCGAAATCCATTCATACATTATTCATTAATGCAATATTACTCGTGATATACCTTACATATCATTCACCCCCAAGAACATATATCAACGTGGTTTCTTTTCAATATAGCAAATAACATGACTCATAATACTCATTAAAAATTAAATTAATTTCTATGAACCAATACACACATCCTCATTTAGGATCATCAAATGACACAAATAAATATTAATTTTTTAATTGAGGGGCTCATTATTAAAATATCATATTAAATATTACCAAGGGAATACATCATGAGTAGCTGCCTCAATTTCCTCTATGACTTCCCCGGATATCCAATATAATTTGGGCCTTTTGAATGACATCATCTGAATATAAAAAATATATTTCAGAACAGTGTCATAGAGCTTCTATGTTTACATCATAGTGGGGAGCAATTATGAACTTTTAGTGATACAACTATACTTGTGATATTATAACATAGAATGATACAAATAAGAACAATAATTATATGATTTATAGTATATTAATATTAAAAACTATTAATGAAGGAAGCCATAAAATTCAAAAAAGACTGTTCAGGGGAACAAACTTCTACAGGCACCCACATTCACTATATACAACTGCTAACAACATTAATTCTAATAGCTCTCAAATGATACACATTATTATCCTTAGATAGGCCTATAGTAAAGGGTTCTAACACATTATCCTCCATGGGTACTCTTCTTAATGCAGCTTCACCCCACTAATGAAAAACCCTCAAGAGATGATATTTCATAGGTTTGTTCATATTTCATAGTTGTGATGTAGGGTCATTTTAAAGAGCCATCATTGTATAATTATCATAATAAAATGTAATTGGGATTTTGGTGATAAGTTCCCAATCAGGAATGTAAAAAAAATTATTTATCCAATAAAATTCTTTGGCTATATATGAAGCCTCTATATACTTGGACTCCACTTTATAATCAGTGAAAATGGGTTTCACCAAACTACTCCAACCCAAAACTCTTCCATTTAGACAAAAAAATATACATATTGTGAATTTATGCCATTTGATATATCAGAAGAATATAATTACAATAACCTTAGATGATTATCTCCCATCTGATTCCATACATTTGGAATATATCCTTAGTTTTTCTTAGTTACTTAACGACATCCTTATCACTAGTAAAATATTTTTCTCCCAGATCATCAAAATATCTTCTAACCGTGCTCTATTCATATGTAACATCATGTCTAGTTTATTACATGGAGTACATGATTGATCATATAACTGAATGGTGTGAGTTATTACTCATTATCTATTTTTCATGTTGTAGCTAAGGACATGTTTTCATAGAATGATTTAAATGAATAGTCATCGGAACCAATACCATATTATATTGTTCAACTAAATTTAATTACTATCTGGTGAAAATTTGTACTTTTACATTGTCAAGTCAGACTCTTGGATATATCACAAACGATCTGGATCCTATGAGTATTGGATTTTCACCTAAGTCCAACATGGATAATCATTTGTTTAACTATTCCTTAACTACTTATATAACTAGTTTTTCATTTCCATTATGTAATATTTCATCGACCTATACTACTTGTTCCATGACCGAATTCCCATTAAACCTTATGTAAAGACACAAATCACATTAATTTGTGATGAATCGAAATTCTTTTATGGATTCATCGAATTGAATTTTCCATGACATGGATGCTTTCTTCAATCCATAAATGGATTCATGAACCTTGAAAATCCTTTTATCATCAACTGGAGTAAAAATATATTTTTCTTGCGTTATACAAACATATTCTAGAATGTTAACATTAAGTAATTCCTTTTATACGCATTTTTCAAACATAAGACTGAAGGTAAGATCCACTATAAAGTATAATAATAATGGATTTAAATAGGGAAACTGGTGACAAGGATTCATCATATTAAATTCATTGTTCTAGTTTAAAATATTTATCCACTATCCATTATGTATAGGTATGTACAATACAATTTTTTTCTAGTTTCATCTTGAATAAATATTTTCATATAATGGGATTTACATCAACTGGAACACTAAAATGAATGAAAACATTATCCTTATTCATGTAATCTATTTCCAAATTATTATCTTATTTCTTTATTTCAACTTCTAGACATTATACTGCCACATTATAGAATAAATGTTCTTATTTGTAAACAAATAATGTTTAACTATCATTAGTGACTAGAAAACTATTTTCTCTAGTTCTCTTAACTCAATTATGATCTATCATAGTAATTATGTTTTAGAAATTATTTATTATAAGGTGAACTATTGAACTTATTCTTGTACTAACTCTTCTCTATTCTGACCATCAGCTTCATCGAAGTCAAATTTTATCACACTATCCCATTTTATGATGTTATATCTATCAAGATCATATGGTTTCCTAGAAATAATAATATTTTTTCCAAGGGATTGTATAGGTAGTATCACATTGTTTTTATAAGATACCCTATATAGATATTATTTTTTTTACTAGGGTTCTATTTTTTTTCAGAGAATGCCTTGAGAAAATCTTCAAAACCCTATACATGTGTATGCGACAATAAAGTTTATTTACATTCCTTTACTCAATGTGAATTCCATTTTATACATTTGATTCTATGCGGATTAATTTTTATGCCACAATTTCTAATCTTTATCCCCAAAATAATAATTTAAGAGTGATATTATTCATTATTCACCTTACTAGGACTAAAAAAGTTATGATTACTTCAATCACTAACAAAATTCCACTGTGGTGTATATGGATAAGTGAGTAGAGATAGAATCCCAAAATCCTTAACATGTTGATGAACTATTTATTATGATATTCACCACTTCGATCCAATATATGCTTTAGTATCTTCAAACCATATATATTTTCTACTTCATTATTAATTTCCTAGAATTTTTCATGGGACTTTGACGTAGACCTCATTATTTAGACATAACCATATATTTTCAATCCACCAGTAATATTTTTGATGTAAGAGTATCCAAATATATATTATAATTGAAATCGTCCATAATGAGTAGGGAGTCCCAATTATAGATGCTTCGTGGAACTTTCACTTTATGCACTGAAAGGTATTTTGTTAATTTTCCATTGTAAACAAGAAAAACAACAATAATGTTTTTTATATCAAATGAGTCAAAATAAATATATTAAAAAATATTTTTCAAATGATCCACATTTACATAACCAAGATGGTGTTGCCAGATCTAGGTGTTATGTGATTCATGTGAACAAGATTTTTTATCAATTTACAACACTTGGTTCTCAAAATTTAATACATAAAAGTTGTAATATAAATATATCATACCGTTACATATACTCTCTTTATAGAAGAAACAAATATTATTTCCAAACATGAAAATAAACCCAATTTTATATAGGAATGATAAAAAAAATCTATGTAATCATTATTTAATAGTAAATCATCGATGAAAAATGTTTAAATAATAAATGACATTTAAATAAATATAAACAATTATAAATTTTTTTATACCACTTGTAGGTTCTGGGTATAATGTATGTGTGCGATGGATCATTCCCAACATTTATTTTTTTCATGATCAATGATAAATCCATGATTTACACTATATTAAATGTCGTGATATAAATAATTGAATAAAATAATATAAAAAATGGATAGAATTCTGAATCAGAGTGAGGATTATCTTGTATTACCAATGATTTGTTTAAATGAATATATTTTCATCTTGTTGGAAGTAGTTTATCATTGATGTATTTGACAACATACATTTATTGTTCCAGCTTTTCATTGTAGGAATAAAGGGAATATTACCTCTAACAATGATCCACACTTGGTTCAAATATCATATAACATGAGAAAAGGAATCTCCATGTGCTAGAAAATAAAATATCATCACCACTATCATTTACCTATGATGGCCTCATAAACTGATTCCAAAGAATTAATATGGATCACTCTTGACATGAGAGGTAATGGAGGAGAAAGATCACTCCATGTTCTTAGGATCATTGTGGATAAGGGATATATTTAATTCTTAAGAGGAGTCCAAAAATCTGTTTTGAACAACTAAAAGAACATAATTGGAATATTTTGAAAATAATATAATTTGTTTTATATATCACTAGTGTTAAAATAATATAATAGCAAAATTTACTTTTATTTATTTATTTGTTCCATGATTAACCCAATGTAAAATGACAATAATAATAATATTATTCCCCAAAATCCACATAACATGATAATTAAACTAAATTATATTTAGTTATATCATTTTTATTATTTATTATTTCTCACCAAACTATTAAACTCATTCCTTCAGTCATCAATAATGTTTATTAGTTCCTGAATAATTTCAATTTATTTATTAAATAAATATCACATAATTATACCCTAGTAAAAAAATAAATATTATATTAACTAAATTGAAAATAAGTATTTATATGCATTGAATCATAAACTAATAATTATTATACCACATCTATGAATAATATTAATTTAACTTTGTAAAAAATAAATAATAGAAAATCATTTATCTGAGAAGCTAGATACCCTTACCGTGTTACCCTCTAGGACTCTTTCTCTATTGATGTAGGTGAAGTAGTCTAAAGTCAAAATATAACATATAGAAACATTCCATGAATCCCATAGAGAAATAAGTTCTTAAAACAATGATGTGATACCTCATATGATTTCTTACTATTTAATATAATCCCTTTAAAATGATATCTCAAATAAATCATGTTGCATGCTGGTACTATTAAGCTATGTTATTGGTGTCTCTTTCTTTGACATCCTATAAATTGAAATTTACCATTGTAAAACATGGACATGGATTTATTTTTGGGTATATAATTTCTAGAAAAGGGCTATATATATGAATATATTTTAAAGAATTGAAGGGAACAATCCTTTCTATCATTATTGATTAATGCGATATTATTAATGATCCACCAAGAAAACACTACCACACTACAAAAATATATCATCACATTTTTATCAATAAATAATAGTATACAGCTCATAATACTCATTAATAATAATCATAAATTATAAAGACATATACACATGTCTGCAGATAGAAACATCTAATGACACGTATAAATGTGGATTTCATACTAGTGGGTACCATTTTCATAATATCCCACATGATATTACTAAGGGAATATATCATGTGAAGGATCCTAAATGACATAGGGGGTCTCCACCCCTACTAGAATGATTCATTTTTGTATGTCATATTAGAGCATCGGTCTATGTAACATATAATTAATAATAATATTGCAACAAAAATAAATTCTCAGCATAGCAGGAAAATATCAGGACCATTTATTGTGATATTTACGGTTGGTAATTTATCAAATATTATGTTTGATAGAATAAAAAACATTATTTTAGAATATTATTATTAATATTAAAAACTCCGAATTAATGATATCAGAAAGTACACAGAAGTTGGATCTATGGAACCAACTCCAATAATGTCATATTCCTTAAGTGAACCTTATAATTCAATATTGATCTCACAATATTTATTTTGGTGGAAAACCTTGTTTATATTATATATAAATATTTAACTACAATATTTATTATATTATCTTACTTATAAGTTAGTGTGTTAGTGTTCACACCTTCTATTGGATGTCCATTAATAACCCTTAAATTTTTGCACCTTAAGAAAAAAATCAATGTTTAAATATATATTATAAAACTAAATATCATATTAGAAATTTACTTTTTCATCATGAAATGATGGGTCCAACCATCCATCTTGAAAAGATATTTATTCTATGATTCTAGATTTATTTTATTATTTATTTTTTATGTAAATCATTATTTTTTGGATGATTTTTTTTGTTGTTTCTTAATTTTTATCATTTTGAGTTGAAAATATTTCTTTTTATATCTTGTTTTGAGATGTAGTTATTTAGAAAAAGCGTTTGGATGTATTTTAGTCCTCGACCTAAAGTTGTGATACATATTGGTAGTTCATTAGGTTGTATGTGAGAGCCACAATACAATAGAATATAAGATATTCAATAGAAAATCTTACAAAACAATTAATGAAAAACCACATCTTTCGATGAGGATTTCAAATGATGAATTAATTATAATTAAAACCACCATCATTCCAATGGTGTTCTTAAAATCCAAAACTTTCTTCATTGCACGACATTCTTGAAAATCAGATTTCAGGGCTAGTTGGTGAGAAAAATCTATGTTAGAATGGATTTTTTAGAATCAATTTATTTTAATAAAACCTATATTTTATTTTACTAATCAGTACCATAAACCATATTCGACATTAATGTTCTTGGAGAAACTTTTTGGGATATTTTTTCACTTATGACCTAAAAAGTCTTAGATAAAAATATAGATTGAAGTGTTGAATATATTTCATTATGTTTTCAGAAAATATGATTTCAAAATATACTATCATCATAATAATACTTCTTCAAAATAAATGAATCATTTATTATTTTGTGGTTACATATCATTATTTTTTATATTATTATTCAATTATTATTTCATTCTCAGCTTTGGTACATTTTCTCCCTCTTAATATAGATCATGAGTGAGAGATTGATTATTTTGTAGTTGGGGTTTGTGGTTATGTAATTCAACTCCTATAAATGAAAAATATTTTTCCTTCTTTTTTAATTTATTTAAAATTAATATATGAATAATTATTTTATTTATTCTATAATTGTTTTTAAAATTGTTTTTAAATTTTGATGAATTTTATTTTATTGTGGATTATGAAATAGTTTGATAATCTCCAAAAAACAATCATGAAATAAAAATAATTTCTAATGGAATTATTTTAGAAATTTATCTATAGAAATGATTGAATTAAAATTTTTATGAATTTTAAATGAAATGAATTATTTTATAATGAATTGGTATTGACGGGTACTATTTGATGGATGTTTTTGATAAAAAATATTATTTTTTAAAAAATAAAATTTCCCCAATTTAAATTATTTTTTGAAATAATTTGAAAAGACTTATATCCCTTATATGATTTATTTCTATAAAGGACATGGTGTCATGGGTATTTAGGTTGGTTGACTTCGATATACATGCTTGTAATGTATCTCGTATTTATAATAATGGGTTAAAGATGACCACTTTATAGGAGCAATGTAATTACATGGAATTCATTCATTATAATACATTCCCATCATCCTTAGGATTGTGATATCTGGATGTGTGTATACTAAGAGTAGTACTTACGTGAGATTTTAGAATCTATAATCTTGGATATAACCAACCATGGTACTAACGACCATTATTATATGATTAAAGATGTATAAATATAATTTATACCTTCAAGATTCTATGAAGATATTTTATCATTTTTATTTAGATTAAATTATTTTAAATTCATGTTTTTATGGAAATTAACATATATAAATATTTTATAGATGCCTTTTATTTGACTTCAATAACATATTTTATTATTCATTTTCAAAATATTTTGATGATTGGTTTTTTTAAATATTTGATCAGTTGTTTTCTAATATGGAATACTTATGTAATTTGTAGTGGGATCCAACTGGTCAATTCTTGTTACCAAACACATTTTTTCTTTTATTGATATAAGATTTCTTATGACTGGTCCATGCTAAGGGAAATATTTCTATGGAAATGGTGGTTGTTAATGATAGTGTGCCCTTGGAAGTTGGTAGAGAAATGTTCTATATGTGATCCACCTATTATGAGGTGATATTGTAATGATTTCAACTTTGGTTTTTATGATATCTGTAGTTTATTGTATTATTTTCATTTGTTTCTCATGGTTAGTTTCTAGAATATTAGTTTTTTATTTAATATTTCAGTTGTTTTTATTACATATGGTTTATATTGTTAATAAATCATTTCTTTTTGTTGTTTTCATGATTCCCTAGAACCTATTTCTTTCCATTGTGTATCATGAATTCCCTTGGGGTAGTGTTATGGGTTATTTATTTTAAATTTTTTTATCTTTACCGTGTATGCTCATAAACAATTGATATCAACAAATTTCGAGTCTCTTAGTAGAAATTAGTATATGGTTAAGGATAACTATGTAGATATTATATACAATTTTAACCTCTCAAGTGGTAGGTTATGATTTAATCTATGGCTATCCCAAATAGTAATGATATTGAAAATAAAAATGGATTTTGTGATAAAGTTAATTTGATGAGTATTTTTATTCTAAAATTATCTCTATCCATGATTAATGATTTGTATTACCCTATCGAGTGAATATTGGTAGATTCAAATTTATGGTTTATCTTGTTAAATAATTTATTATTATATGTTGATGGTTTTCAGTAAAATTACCTAAAAATTAAACCTGATTATGATTCATGAGGGGTCTACTGAAAAACCATTATTTGAAAACACAATATTTTTATATAACTGTGTATTGGTTATCCTTTTTTGTAGCATATTAACTTGTTTAATGTTCAACACCTATTCTCGTACTAGAACCATATTTTTTAACATAATGATATGTAATTACAGATTGTTGGAAATAATATTTCTGTAATTAAATACTAATATTATAGGGAAATAATTATCCATTGTTGTAAATTGATTAAATGGTAATGTATCTGAGAGTTATTGAATACATGGAGAAATAGTATTTTTTGTGGTGTAGGGTGGATTATTTAGGAATGTGTGTCCTTGAAATAGATGGTGGTATGTTATTTTTATGGAAATTAGATTGATGTGTTAGTTGTGAAATAAATATGAACACTATTTACAAATAAATTATATCTAATAGTGATAGTATTATTCTTATCCAGGAAGACTCTAAACCTCAACTAAAGAGATTCGACATTGACTCACCATAAAAATAATTCTTATGGAACCACTCAGTTATCAATATAGATAGTGTAAACTGTGAAGCTAAAGTCAGTAAATATTTAATGGGTATTTGATCAAAAATTTATTCCAAATAAATAATGATAGGTATTTCTATTTATGATATTGCGATGGATGGAACCTTATTTCGATATCCTGATTTAGCTGGAATGCATTGATTGACTAGAGAACCTCATACTCCATGTTGCTTTAATAGTAGTTATTTTATTGAAAATTAAAAGAGGAATGGTCGTTATTTTGTTAATTGATTTAGTTTTCCATGATAATAGAAATTTTCCATATCCTCTATTAGGTATAAAATGGTACCACATACTAGTAATAAATTGGAAAATTTTGTTCATTTAATGATTGAATTCATGGAGGCTTGGATGTTTTGTGGATCATGGGGAAACATAAGTTATTTGGAGAGTATTTGTAATTTTTTCACAGCTCTACATTCCAAACTGAAAACATAAATTCTAAGTGGATATTTATAATAAATATATTCTAGATTAATATTGTGGTTATAGAGACCAAAATTATGAATAAAGCTTTGTTGAGTAGTTCATGTGTCCTTATAGGTATTGTTAGGGATCTAGTGTCATTCGATGCACAATTACTCACTCATACTCTTATTTTAAGCTGTTTTTTGATAATGGATCCTCTCATTATTTAATATCATCAAAAAACGTGTTCCAATGGATTCACCATATAGATTCTGTGCCTCAAGAGATGTAAATTATAAAACTACTTGGAGAGAAGAGAAATAATGTCTTAGATAGAAATATTATACATTAAATTTATCATTGATATATATTATAAATTAATTTTTTGTGTTTTTAAATGAATAATTTGGATTTCATTATTTGAATTGATGGATGGGTTGTCCAAAAAATACCACCAATTGTTTCCTCAATCACATGTTTATTAATTCGTTCCACTAGGAGACATGTCTATTTTGTGGAGAAAATATCTAGCGGATTGAAGATTTGGACATCCAATTCCACTAGTAGGTAGAATTATATATACATGTTTTCTATTAAAAAAGAACAAGAATCATTATGTGGACATCATCCTCTGTTATATGATTAATATCAACATGTTATTATTAATGTAATTAGTTGAAAACCTACAACATCCCAGGTAAATAAAGAATAATACATTTTCATACTTATTAATATTTACGAATTAAATATTAATTTTACATTAATGGGGTTTCTATCTTCGATAGCGTACCCAATACGCAACAAAGAGTTTTTTTTGAAATCATACTTTGCACTCTAGTAATAAAATAATATTATTTTAAATGGTAGATAACACGTGGCCACTGTATCGGAGTAAATGAATAGAAATAACTAAAATATAATTATATATTTTTGTTAAATGTTTTTACATTTATCCAATAAAGGATAAAGCCTTAAAATATGAAAAGAATTCAATTTTAGGCATAAATACTCTAATTTTCACTAAAGGTCCACTTATTGCCTTTTGATGGAAAACCCTTTTTAAATATAGTTTTGGTCACTCTTATAGATTATTTTGGACCAAATAAAATTATTCTTTATAATCGGGACATCAAAATTTACTTTGTGTAAATTTTTGGTATTTTTTCGATAAAGTTTATTTATTTAATGAATAGTGAAAAATGTTGTATTTTAATTCAAAACCACTTTTTAATCTAATTTATTTATATGATTATATTATCTTTTGAATTGGTATTAAAGTGAAATTAGAATATATTTTTACCATTTAATCCAATATTGGTCGTTGGAATTAATTTTACTTTGAAATTGGACTTAAACTAGTGTCAATCTTTTGATATATATTGTTTCATAAAAACACAGTATTTGTTCAGACAGCGGGATTTAATTATTAAAATAATTAATGGAACTTATATGTTTTTAATTTTTTAAAATAGAAATAATTTTTGAATTCTGAATATAAAATATATCTTAGGGTGATGTTTTGATATTTTTCTGAAAAACTTCAATTTTTGATGAATAGTGAAACCACTAAGTGGTACTTAAAAAACTGATTTCTAATTTAAATGATATTTTACCACCTCTGTGTTTTGAATTAAAAAAATCCAACATTCATGGTTGTAATTAGGAAGTAAAATGTCGTTCAATGGGATTAAAATGATTTTTTGGGTGAATAGTAACTTTTAAGTTTTTAATCGCGGTTAGAGGTAATTAGTCTAATTTAAGGTAAAAATAATATTTTAATAATATTAAATTACCTGGACGCATGTACTATCCTTATTGGATGTTTCATGGAAGACCAGTACAATCCATGAGTCATCTTGGGGACCCCATGGAGCCACATTGGTAAGAAAATTACATTAATAACTCATTATTTAATGTTAAAATAAAAATGTCACAAACATGTGTTGTTTTACTAAAACAATTTTTAAATGGTGTTATACAAGTCATAATTTTTACTATAAATATTAATTAGGAAGATAAAAATATTTCCTACGTCATTATGTTTTTTTATAATTTTTAGACATTTAAATAAATTAAATTATTTATGACACCATGATGATGCAGCGATTACCTCATTATTTAACGATTTAAATAAAATGAAAAGATAATGTAAAATCTAAGACCTAAACTGGTAAAAAACATATTTGATGGGTTTATTTAGAACTCTTGTCACCTTATCCTCTAAATATATAATTTTGGGACCTTTAAAATCCGAAAATCATTTTATAATAAAGTAACATTTTATAACTTTCCAAGAGTGCCCCTCCTCTCCTCTTATAAAAGGCCCTCAACTCTACCACCTTACCCACACCTCTCAAGACTTTAGCTCAGCCAACCCCTACCCATTTTGTCACTACACATACCTCTCTTACTCCTAGAAGCCTCACTTTGGGCCGAAGTCTTTCCAAGGAAGCCTTTGAGATCAAATCAAAAAGAGTTACCCGATTTAAAGGTAGTGTCTTCTCTCGTGTTCTTATGTTTTATTTTGCTTCTACAACCCCCTAAAAACATTCTATTCATTTCTTTTCTAACAACAACAGTATCTTCAATATAATATGATTTTGTTATGTGAATTATTTGAGGTACACTTACACACAACTTCGTCTAATGGTTAAAGAACATAATGTTTCTGTGGACGGAGAATTTCTGCCTCACGAAACGATGTTTGTTCAATATTATTTTAACACCTTTCATGGTGGCCATTAAGATGTCACTCTATTTATATATGATATATATTATATTTATGTTTTCCGTATGCTTCTTTATTTTTCATTTGTGGCATTCCATTATGGTTTCCATTGTGCGTAAACACGATGATTTCATTTTAGGAAGTGCGGACTACCGCCCCCTCAAAGTGATTTGATTTGTTAATGCCATATGTGGGACATCTAAAGGATGGAGTTAATGTTATTATATATGATTTTATACTGGAATTATAATATACCCTTATATAATTATGATTTCACTCAATTAAATACGAAATAGAAATGAAATTAGCGCTCATGCGTACGTACGGCATACCGTCTCCATGAACGGTGCATTTCATTTCTTACCTCTAAATGTTATGTACTATTATAAATACTTGTATATGATGGATATATATGAAATATATGATATCCAAATCATTAATATAATTATGGATATAATTAACCTTTGACCACATAAACAACATGTAATTGTAAGAAGTCCATTTTTGACATCAGTACCAAATATCGACAAAATGAACTTTATTAAATAAAATGATTACATAACATTTATAACATGGAAATAAGTTATATAAAAGGAATAATAATCTTTAAAAATGTTCTTAATCAATTATAAATTATCTTTATTTTATTATTCACGAGATTAATGAGCAATCAAATCACGTCGGACACGAGGTAAGGGACATCATCTCAATATCTTTTTCATTGGGTCATATTTTGTTTTATACACAACTTTCTTTTATACGGTGTATAAACCACATTGAATTTTACTTTTATTCAAAAGGAATATTTTTTATATTAAGAGTTTACTACACAACAAAATGTAATTTGTTTTTTTTTGTCGTATGTATGCGGCGACAATGACTTCTCAACCGCCGGGACCATTATTTGAGTTTCAGCTTCCTTTACACGGCACAACATTTTTTTAATGGAAAATAAATACCATATTTTAATTTTATTTTATTTTTGTATTGAAAATGGTTTTTATAATGTTTTTATTATATCAATGTGTTGTATTTATATCTTGTGATTGAAATGTGGAAATGTTATGTTTCCTTTATGCATGTTTTATTTGATACGATTATGTTATGGTTATTGGGAATTTTTATGAAGATGGGTGGTTCCGTGATTATCTAAGGGCGGGTGATCCTGATGTAGCTCTACAATGCATTGGGTAACATAAAGGAGTTAAACATTAAGGTTTATCTGAAGAGATTTAGGGAATATATTGTGATGGGTATTCCAAACGAAACCATGAGGGTTACTCCCAACGTAAGAATGTTATGAATGCCTCAAGTTGCCTTTATGTCTTATGATTTCTATGATTTATTTGTGATTTGATGAGGTATGCGATTATGTTTTATGAGTAAAGTATGATTCCATTCATGGAATAATGTTTTCATTTTGTACTTTTATATCCCTTACTAAGCTTTTTATGATCATCCCATGTTTTTGAAATGTTTTTCACAGGTCAAGGGAAAGGTACATGATGTGATGATAGTGTCAAGGAAGTGTCAAGAAAGAATCCATGTTTTATTTTAAATATGATTCCGTTGATGGAAAAAATGAGTACTATCTTTTATGTAACCACTTTGTTTAAATGTGGAATGTAATGCATGTTTTATGATCTAATTATCTAACACTATAACCTAAAAAGATTCTCAACGTGTATTCTTGAAGTAACTCAAGATTAAGTAATGTTTAAGGCTGGGGCCTTATAGTTGGTATAAAAGGTCGGTTTAGATAATGTCAGGAGTTAGAATTATATTAAATGATTATCCAAAAATATTTTTTATGGTCAAATTAAAATTATATAGAATTTTAAGATTACAATGTTGCTTCATATAATACATGTTTGTTCAGAATGGTTTTCCGGAGAGGAAACAGGGAAGCGGTGCTAGGAAGGCATACAGAAGGAAATAACCTTCCGAATCATCATCCTGAGATGGTCGGAATTGGAACTGAATCGTTTTTTGTAGTAATGACATAGTTGACTGAAGCGATAAATGGTGGCGGTATCCACGCACAAGATCAGCCAGATCAACCGCAGAGTAACATGTCAGTGGTGGAACATTTCATGAGGCAACATCCCCCATCATTCAGAGGATCATTTGACCCTATGCTAGCTGAAGGGTTGATTAAAGCACTAGAGAAGATATTCGATGTCATGGGGTGTTCAGACAATCAAAAGGTTAGTCTTTATATTTACCGTTTGGAGGGTGAAGCTGATCAGTGGTGGTCGATGGTTAAAAATATCAGGGATGCTGATGAGATTGATGCTCTCGACTGGGATTAATTAAAAGGTATATTTCTTGAGAAGTATTTTCCTAAGGATGTTCGACTTAGGATCAAAAAACAATTCCTGGAATTGAGGCAAGAGGAATACTCAGTGGCTTCCTATGAAGAAAGGTTCACTCGATTGGCAAGGTATGCCCCAAATTTTATATGAGACCTTGATAGTAAAATCAATCGATTTTACTCAGGATTAAAGCCAAAATATCTAAGTGCTTTAGCTTCTTGTGAGTTCAAAAGTTATGAATATCTTGTTCGATGTACTGAGAAGGTGGAAATGGAGTTTTACAATGATCAAGTGTTCTATAACAACCACTAGAATTAGAGAGCGAGGTGGTAGGAGAAAGGAAAGAATTCATCAAAAAGGTCTGACGGTAAGAAATCTAGGTTCCCAGTTTGTAATAAATGTTGTAAAGGGCATGCTGGGGAATGTCTTATGAATTCTATAAAGTGCTACCAATGTGGTAAGATGGGACATAAGGCTCGTGATTTCACAGAAAAAGTTCAAGGTGAAGGTATATCCAAATTTGATTTACAGCCAGTGAAATTTTTTAAGTGCAATGAGATGGGTCACTATGAAAACGAGTGCCCGACAAAGAGCTTGTGTGATGGTAAGCAGTTAGAATACATGAAGAATGGGGTGGTGAAATCCTTTGCAACTACTTCAGCAGATTTCAGGCCATAAAATGAAGTTGTATCAGGTACTTTGTTTGTTTTTTCATATTATGCCAATGTGTTGTTTGATTCGGGGTCTACACATTCTTTCATATCTGAAAACTTTTCTAGTAAAATGGGAATACCATTTCTAGAAATGACTCCTGAACTTGTGGTAAAAATTCCTGGGGAAAATGTTGAGGCAAAAAGAATTTATAAGAATTTTTCTATCCTTATCTGTGGAAAGAACCTACTTGCAAACCTTATTGTTTTACCTCTAGAAGAGTTTGATGTTATCCTGGGTATAGATTGGCTCTCTATTTACCATGCTAAGATTGGATGTAGAGCTAATGAAGTTTCTTTTCAGAAATACTTTCAGTTTGTGTACAAGAATGAACCCTTACTGTTGATAACATATCAAGAGGCCGAGAAACTTGTAAAAGATGGAAATGAATGTTACCTTGCACATATCGTTGAAAAGAATGGAACTGTTTAGATTAATGATGTGCCAGTGGTAAATGAGTATGCTGATGTTTTTCCTGATGAGTTTCCTGGGATAATACCAGATCGGGAAGTTGAATTTACTGTTTACTTAGTTCCTGATGCTAAGCCAATTTCAAAACCCCCTTATCGAATGGCACAACAGACCTTTTAGAGTTAAAGGAGCAAATAGAAGATTTATTAGAGAAAGGTTTCATTCGAGCAAGCACATCACCATGGGGTGCTCCTATTTTTTTTGTTAAAAATAAATATGGTTGAATGAGACTTTTCATTTATTATAGAGCCTTGAATAACATCACTGTTAAGAAAAAATATCCATCTCCTCATATCGACGATTTGTTTGATCAGCTCCAGGGAGCTCAGTTTTTTTCAAAGATTCACCTGAGATTGGGGTACCATCAGTTGAATGTAAAGGAAGCAGATATTCTAAAAACTGTGTTTCATACAAGATATGGCAATTATGTATTTTTAGTAATTCATTTTGGGCTAACCAATGCACCTTATGTATTCATGGACCTTATGAATAAAATTTTCCATGAGTTCTTGATAAGTTTGTGGTTGTTTTCATTGATGATATTTTGGTGTTTTATATAATTAAAGAGGAGCATGAAATACATTTTAGGGTTATTTTCCAAACCTTAAAAGAAAAGAAATTGTATGTGAAATTCAGAAAGTGTGAGTTTTGGTTGCAATAAATTTCTTTCCATGGTCATATTGTTTCTAAAGATGGAATAACTGTGGATCCGTCAAAAAAAAAGTTGTTGAAGAATGTCCAAGACCCACAAATGTAACTGAGATCCTTAGTTTTCTTTGTTTCGAAGGTTACTACCAAAGGTTTCTTGAAATGTATTTCACGGTTATCTAGTCCAATGACTAAGCTAACTTGGAAGGGTGTTAAGTTTATCTAGACAAAAGAATGTGATGATTGTTTTCAGGAGTTGAAAAGAAGATTGGTGAATAATCCAGTTTTGGCACTTCCTTCCAGGATTAGTAAGTTTTTTATATACAGTGATTCTTCATTGAAGGAACCTGGATGTGTCTTTATGCAGAATGATCAGGTAATTGCATATGCTTCACATCATTTGAAAACTCATGAGGTAAATTACCTTACACATGATTTGGAATTAGCTGCTATTGTTTTCGCTTTAAAAATTTGGAGGCATCATTTGTATGGAGTAAAGTGTGAAATATATACCGATCACAAAAGTTTAAATTATATATTCAGTCATATATAATTGAACATGAGACATAGGATATGGATAGAATTAATCAAGGATTATAATTGTACAATTCATTACCATCCGGGAAAAGCAAATAAAGTTAATGATGCTTTGAGTCAAAAAAGTAATGATTCATTAACCCTGCTATGTTTGGAATGAGATCCATTGGTTTTTGATTTGATGAACTTTGGCATAGAAGTTTTTGGTGCAGGAAGTTTTTCTATTTTGTTTTAGGTATCAGTGAGATCATCTCTATCAGACAGAATCATGCAAGCACTGAATCAAGATAGTGAGTTGTAGAAAAAGGTTGAGCTGGTTCAGAAGGGTATGTTTCCTGATTTTAATATTGATAATGATTGTGTTTTGAGGTTTGGGAAGAGATTATGTGTGCCTGGTGATTCACAGTTTAAGAATGATTTGTTATGTGAGGCTCATAGTTCCCCATTTTCAGTTCATCCTGGCAGAACTAAGATGTACAAAGATCCGCGGGAGTATTATTGGTGGGATGGAATAAAAAGAGATATTTCTGATTTTACTGTGAAGTGTTTGACTTGTTATTAGTTTAAAGCAGAGCGGCGGTTACCGAAAGGGATGCTTCATCCTTTACCAGTGCCAGAGTGGAAATGGGAAAATATATCCATGGAATTTGTTGTGGGATTACCGAAGACATCTTGATGTTATAATGCAATCTGGGTAATTATTAATCACTTGACTAAATCTGCTCATTTCCTTCCTATTTGAGATACATTCTCTCTAGATCAACTTTATTGATTGTATCTTAAAGAGATAATCATGTTTCATGGAGTTCCCCTATCCATTGTATCTGATCGTGATCCCAGGTTTACATCTATCTTTTCGAAAGGCCTTCATAAGTCATTGGGTACTGAATTAAATTTTAGTACATCTTTTCATCCTCAATCAGATTGCAGTCAGAATGAAAAATTCAGACTTTGGAGGATATACTACATTCTTGTTCGATGGATTATCCAGAAATTTGGGACCAACATCTTTCTTTGGTTGAATTTTCATATAATAACAGTTTTCATTCCATTATAAAGATGGAACCGTTTGAGGCATTATATGGGAAGCGGTGTTGAACTCCAGTTATTTGGGATGAAGTGGGTGAAAGGAGCTGATGGGACCAGAATTGGTAAAAGAGATGGCAGAAAAAGTTCAGTTTATTCAGAAACACAAGAGAATAGCTCTGAGCATGTAGAAGAGTTATGCGGATAACTAGAGGATGGATCTATCTTTCGAGGAAGGTGATCATGTTTTTCTCAAAGTTTCACCATGGAAAAGTGTAATGTGATTTGTTTAGAAAGGAAAGTTGAGTCCAAGGATCATTGGACCATATAAAATTCTGGAAAAAGTTGGATCAGTTTCTTACTGAGTGGCCTTACCCCCGAGTTTGTCTCAGGTACACAATGTTTTTCATGTTTTGATGTTGAGAAAGTATATGTCAGATCCATCACATGTTTTGAGCCCAGAGGTAGTTTAGTTGGAAGAGAATCTCTCTTATGAAGAACAACCAGTCCAGATTCTTGACCATAGAGAGAAAGTTTTTCGGAATAAGGTAATTCATCAGGTAATGGTTTTGTGAAAAATCATATGGTTGAAGAGAAAACGTGGGAATCTAAAAATTCTATGAGGGATAAATACCCCCACTTATTTTGATAAGTGAATAAAATTGAAAGGACACAATTCCCAAAAAGGGGGAAGGATGTAACATCCCAAGTAAATAAAGAATAATAAATTTTCACACTTATTAATATTTACGAATTAAATATTAATTTTACTTTAAAGGGGTTTCTATTTTTGATAGCATACCCGATACGGAACAAAGAGTTTCTTTGAAATCTTACGTTGCACAGTAGTAATAAAATAATATTATTTTAAATGGTAGTTAACACGTAGGTGTTGTATTGGTGGGAATGAATAGAAATAACTAAAATATGATTATATATGTTTGTTAAATGTTTTTAAATTTAACCAATAATGGATAAAGGCTTAAAATATGAAAATAATTCAATTTTAGGTATATATACTCTAATTTTCACTAAAGGTCCACTTATCACCTTTTGATGGAGAACCATCTTTAAATATTTTTTTGGTCAGACTTATAAATTCTTTTGGATCAAATAAAATTATTCTTTAGAATTGGGACATCAAAATTTACTTTGTGTAAATTTTTGGTATTTTTCCGATAAAGTTTATTTTTTAATGAATAGTGAAAAATGTTGTATTATAATTTAAAAACTCTTTTTAATCTAATTTATTTATATGATTATATTATCTTTTGAATTGGTTTTAAAGTGAAATTTGAATATATTTTTACCATTTAATCCAATAGTGGTCGTTGAAATTAATTTCACTTTGAAATTTGACTTAAACTAGTGTCAATCTTTTGATATATATTGTTTCATAAAAACATGCTATTTGTTCTGATAGCGGGAATTAATTATTAAATTAATTAATGTAACTTATTTGTTTTTAATTTTTTAAAATAGACATCATTTTTAACTCTTAATATCAAATATATCATAGGGTGATGTTTTGGTATGTTTTGGAAAAAACATAAATTTTTGATGAATAGTGAAACCACGAAGTGGTACTTAAAAAAACTGATTTTTCATTTAAATGAAATTTTACCACCTCTGTGTTTTGAATTACAAAAAATGACATTCATGGTTTTCATTAGGAAGTAAAATGTTGTTCAATGGGATTAAAATAATTTTTTGGTGAATAATAACTTTTAAGTTTTTAATCGCGGTTAGAGGTAATTAGTGTAATTTAAGGTAAAAATAATGTTTTAATAATATTAAATCACCTTTACACATGTCTTACCCTTATTTTATGTGTCATGGCCGACCAAGAAAATCCATGGGTCATCTTGTGGACCCCATGGAGCCACTTTGGTATGAAAATGAGATTAATAACTTTTTCTTTAATGTTAAAATAAAAATGTCACAAACATGTGTTGTTTTACTAAAACAATTTTTAAATGGGGTTATAAAAGTCATAATTTTGACTATAAATATTCATTATATAGCTAAAAATATTATATACATCCTTATATCTTTTTTATAATTTTTATAAATTAAATAAATTAAATTATTTATGACACCATGATGATACAACGATTAACTCATTATTTAACGATTTAAATAAAATGA
The DNA here is from genome assembly GCA_963277665.1 of Viscum album. Taxonomy (NCBI): domain Eukaryota; kingdom Viridiplantae; phylum Streptophyta; class Magnoliopsida; order Santalales; family Viscaceae; genus Viscum; species Viscum album. The sequence continues at coordinate 293,664,823 of OY728137.1, read as the reverse complement.
AAAGATAATGTAAAATTTAGGACCTACACTTGTAAAAAAACCTATTTTATGGGTTTATTTAGAACTATTATCACCTTATCCTTTAGATATATAATTTTGGGACCTTTAAAATCCGAAAATAATTTTAGAATAATGTATCCTTTTATAACTTTCCAAGAGCGCCACTCCTATCCTCTTATAAAAGGCCCACACCTCTACCACCTTAACCACACATCTCAAGCCTTTGGCTCAGCCAAAACCTACCCATTTTGTCTCTCCAAATCCCTCTCTTACTCCTAGAATCCTCACTTTGGGCAGAAGTCATTCCAAGAAAGCCTTTTAGATCAAATCAAAAAGAGTTACCCGATTTAAAGGTAGTGTCTTCTCTTGTGTTCTTAAGTTTTATTTTGCTTCTCCAACCCCCTAAACTCATTCTATTCATTTATTATGTAACAAAAACAGTATATTAAATATTATAGGATGTTTTTATGTGAAGGATTCTAGATACACTTACACACACATTCATCTAATGGTTAAAGAACATAATGTCTCGGTGGATGGTGGATTTCTGCCTCACAAAACAATGATTGTTCAATATTATTTTAACACCTTTCATGGTGGCCATTAAAATTTAACTCTATTTATATATGATATATATTATGTTTATGTTTTCCTTATGCTTCTGTATTTTTCATTTGTGGCTACCTTTATGGTTTCCATTGTGGGTAAACACGATAATTTCATTTTAGGAAGTGCGGACTACCGCCCCCTCAAAGTGATTTGATTCGTTAATGCCATATGTGGGACGTATAAAGGATGGAGTTAATGTAATTATATGTGATGTTATACTGGAATTATAATATACCCTTATATCATTATGATTTCAATCCATTAAATACGAAATAGAAATAAAAGTAGGGCTCATGCGTACGTACGGCTTACCGTCTCCATGAAGAGTGCATTTCATTTCCTACATCTAAATGTTATGTACTATTATAAATACATGTATATTCTTGATATATATGAAATAAACGATATCAAAATCATGAATATCAGTCTGGATATAATGAACCTTTGACCACATAAACAACATGTAATTGTAAGAAGTCCAATTTTGACATAAGAACCAAATATCGACAAAACAGACTTAATTAAATTAAATGATTAAATAAAATTTATAACATTGAAATATGTTATATAAAAGGAATAATAAAGTAGATAAAGGTTCTTATGAAAGTAGAAATTTACTTTAGTTTATTATTCAGGAGAGTAAAGAGCAATCGAGTCACGTCAGACACAAGGTTAGGGACATCGTCTCAATCTCCTTTCATTGAGGGATATTTTGTTTTATACACAACTTTCTTTTATATGGTGTATAAACCCCTTTTACTTTTATGTTTATTAAAAATGAATATTTTTTATACGAAGTGTTTAATAAATGACAAAAGGGAATGTTTTTTTTGTCGTACGTATGCGGCGACAACGACTTCTCCGCCGCGGTAACCATTATTTGAGTTTCGGCTTCCTCTACAAGCCATAACATTTTTTTAATGGAAAATAAATACCATGTTTTAAATTTCTTTTATTTTGATCTTGAAAATGGTTTTCATAATGTCTTTATTATATCAGTGTTTAGTATTGATATCTTGTGATTGAAATGTGGAAATTTTATGTTTCCTTTATGCATGTTTTATGTGATATGATTATGTTATGGTTCTTGGGCATTGTTATGAAGACTGGTGGTTCCGTGATAAAATAAGGGCGGGTGAGCCTGATATCGCTCTCCAATGCATTGGTTAACATGATGGAGTTAAACGTTAGGGTTTCTCCGAAAAGATTTAGGGAATATAGTATGATGGGAATTTCAAACGTAACCATGAGGGTTACTCCCTACAAAAGATGTTATGGATGCCTCAAGTTACCTTTATGTCTAATGATTTCTATGATTTATTAATGATTTAATGAGGTATGTGATTATGTTTTATGAATAAAGTATGATACCATGCATGGAATACTGTTTTCATTTTGTACTTTTATATCCCTTACTGAGCTTTTTATGCTCATCCCAAGTTTTTGAAATGTTTTTCACAGGTCAAGGGAAAGGTACATGATTTGATGATAGTGTCAAGGAAGTGTCAAGAAAGAAACGATGTTCTATTTTAAATATGATTTAGTTGACGGGAAAACTTAGTACTATATTTTATATAACCACTTTGTTTAAATGTGGAATCTAATGCATGTTTTATGATCTAATTCTATAAAACTCTAAACATGGAAAGATCCTCAACGTGTATTCGTGAAGTAACTCAAGATTAAGTAATGTTTAAGGATGGGGCCTTATGAAACCACTATATATAGAAGTAGTGTTCTCATTAAACCAAGAGTAATGTACTCAACGAGAATCTATATCCTATTAAAATATTGAAGATATAAATAGATGGATCTAAAGGACTAGTCAGAGATATTGTTGTCCAATTTCTTCATTCAACATAGTTTTCCACCATGGTATATAGCATTACATTTTTTAATAAAGGATATTTTCTTGTGGTTTGAATAATAGAATCTCCACAATTTTGTTGTAAAAATATATAATCAACTTCTTATAATTAAAAAATATGATTTATTTTTTGAAATTGGTGATGTGGTTTTCAATTATTAGTATTGGATCATGTTACCAAAAGCTCAAGATCACAATTTCTATTATCAAAAAAGACACTTCAAGAGTTGATATGGTCACTGTGTGTATCTTATTATGCAATTCAAAATTACCACGATTGATTTTTTTCTTTATGGAACCGAAGAATCAAAATTTACAGTACTATCTAATCTTAATAATAATATTATTAATTAATTGTATCACATTTTACTCTAAATCCAACGAAGATCATGTGCTTCACTTGAGTGTATATTTTTACACATTGAGGAATCAAATAATGTATGAAAATATTTTAATAAAAATATTTTTTATTTTGTAATTAATATTAATAGGCAATTTTAGGAAAGTGAATGGTATAACAATTTATCCTAAAATGGGAAAAGTTATATTCTCATTTCATGAAGTACATATTATTATTTATATTTTGATGGAATTGGATATGGTAAGGAATTACCACAATTTTTTAAAATAATTCTAAATGAAATAATATATTTTAATTAGACTCACTCAAATGTGAGGGAATTACTATCGGGATTTGAAATTTTAGGCCTCAATTATTGAGTGAAAGGCCATAGTGAATTCTAATCTAGTTTCGACACATCAAAATATGAGTCAGGATACCATATTTTTGAATATGTTCATGTATAGTTTTTCGGTGATTTATTATTCCTTGTTAATATGACTTGACTTATAGTTATATTACCGTTTTCAACATTATATAAAATATCATAAACTTTAATTTTAAATCAACCCTAGGATGAACACTCTTATTATTTGGATGTATATCCTTTTATAAGAATATTTATTTGATTACACTAGTCACATGTTCAAGAGATATATCTTATAATAAAATAATTTGAATATTCAATAGAGTTTATGGATATAGATATTGATATTTGTGAAACATTATATTTTCTACACCACTGGGATTATGAACATTGATTCTAAAACTATTACCAGGAAACTATAATCTAATGACATGAATGAATATATGTTGGAGTGGAATATGAAGGATCCATTTGATCACATGAATTTTAGAGAAAATGATTACGAGGCATTGTTTCTACTATCATTTTCCATGTAATGATCTACCATTTCATGTAAATTCCTCAGGAGTTAACGAATGCTTCTATGTTTCATGGAGTTAGGGAAACATTTTATGGGAAGGGGATAGTTGGTGATTTATATATATCTATAATGGAAATCCTTTTTTCATGAATAATTATACTATTTCCTTAACTACGAGTAAGGATATATTGCAGTATTAAAATCTTCCTTTGTAATTTGTTCTCCAAGGCATGATATTAATGTTATAATATATGATTAATTATTTGTAGTATCCAAATATAAAGTGTAAAATCCAATTTTTACAGCATTATTATAGTTGAAAACTAATAAAGGTGAAACATCAAAATAATTATAGTTTTCTTCAACTGATTCTCATAATGAATTAGTTAAGGGATATGGTATTGATCGATTTTTGGGTTTTGATGTTCTATTTTCATCAGAGAATGAATTTTATTTGGATATTGAGTGAATAATTCACCTAATTTTATATTATTTTAATAATTTGTGATATCAACATGGTTAGGACTTGGGAAATATATTTTTGAAAATTATTTTCATGTTACATGGATTTCCATAAATACTTATCTCAATTTGATAACCACACATGACATCTTTTTTGAGAAAGTATACTAAAGGTAGTGGGATCCATGTAAAATTTGAAAGAAACATACATATCTTAGACATATGTTCTCATATAACTCGCTATACATTTTCATGATGATATGCTACGTTCTTGAGTCCTTGACTTTCGTGAACCATGGGATTTATATTTGGGGCTAGTAATTGTTTTTCAGTAAAATATATAATAGTAATCCCTTATGATACACCCATTATGGAATGGTATACAATACATTGTAAATCATCACAATATTTATCATATTTTTGTAAATCATCACTTGTGAGACCTATTTTTGAACATTAGATGAATATGTTATACCATGGTTTTTTCATAAAATAAAAATGTCTAATTTTCAGTATAGATCCTATAATGACTTGGGTCCCTAACATAAGGAGTTTTTATTTTGTTTCTAGGTGTTACTGAGTGAATTTCCTCATCTGTATCAAATATGTATTAGAAAATTAAATGTGTTTGAACTACGTTATATGTGACTAATTGTGATCAATTTGGAGATTGTGAATGTGGAATGACATTTGGTGTTTCCAAAAAAATGACTTCATTAGACTAAATTTTATTGTTTCATGGATTTTGATGAATATTTCGTACATAAATATATATTTATTTTATAAAAAGCTGATATGGAACGTGATAATACTGTGGTTTGGAATCATATTTAGAAAATCAAATCTCAAATGAATGATATCTATGGGAATCCATATAATATTATTTGTATATTTATAAAAACTTTTCTGATTCTCATGTGATATGGGATAATGATATGGAGACGGGGAAGAAATATGATCATTTTTTTGGATAAGTATTCATTGAGGGGACTTACTGGGGTATAGATAATTTATGCGGTGGTCAATTGTATCATCCTAACACTTGATTTTAGGAATGATAATTTGTATACATTCTCTCATTAGGTTTTTCATGGTGATATATCAATTTTTCTAGTGCTTCTTCATTATAACATATTATTTGTAAAATTCATGGGATAAATAAAGTGTATTGAATATTTTATTTTAAGGATATAGAGATTCTCGATATTCGAATTTGAGGGTGGACAGAGACAAATACTTATTATAACATTTGGTAGTCAACTGGCTAGTTTGTGAGGGCTATTATATAATTAGAGGAATGATAGAAGTGTGAAATTCATATAAGAATCCTAATAACCACTTATATTTATCATGGTATATGATTTATTTATTTAATTGTTATCCATCTTGTTATGATCCATGAATCATAGGCATTTTTTCTAATTCCACTGGCTAGCTGGTGCGATTTGGTGGTACCTAGATATGTTGATTTTGGTGATTCAGGTTTTGTATGTATCATAATTGGGATTCCTAATTCATATTTTTTTTATCAATTATCCTCCCATGAATTAATTACATATAATGAAATAAGATATAACCTATTTTGGATATTTTGTACCTTGCATCATTGAAACATCATGGATTAATATTTCATTTTAAATGCTTATAATCATAAATGTATGTAGCCTTGAATTGATTTTGAGTTTTTCTTTACTCATATCCATCATTATTAATGAGTGAAGAATCTTTTTTCATTGATGGATCATGATCTTTATTAGTTTAATTCCATTTCATCGATTCTATCTAATCTAATTATATCCCTCCATATATTTCTTATAGGGGACCACACATTAATGATTGGTAATATATTTATTTAGGTGGGTAGTTTAGTAAATATATTTTTAATTATAATATATTTTTTTGTATTTTTTAAACTACATTATAATACATTCCAAAATAAAAATTTTATTCATTTAATATTTTTAGATTAATTTCCATGTTGTTTGTGATGAAATCTCTTTTACTAGAGATTTCAAAATAAATAATAAATTTTATGAAAATTATCTCCAAATGTATTAAATTTCTTGAAAAAAAATATTGAAATTTTATTTCTAGAAATTATGGAATGAAATAATTTATTAATTATAATAAAAATTATATATTCATAACATATTTAGAATTTATTAAAATAATTCGATGTTGGATATTAAAATGAAATGGATTGCCTATAAAAAAATTACTTCCCAAAATGATTTTATTAAATAATTTGATTCTTGTTAAAATTAATGAAAGGATTGTTTTTGATTGATTTCATGGATTCAAAATTTTTTATGGGTTTCTAGGTTGTAATCAACGTATATACATGGTTGTAATGTGATATATCTATCTATAAATTGATAATTGATAAAAAGCTAACAAATAATGTTAATGTTTTGGGCTCATCATTTAGTTTGGATCCCTAACCCACCTAAACAAGGGATTATGTGTTTTGTGAACAATAGGGGAAATATTTATCTAATAATTTTTGGAACCATGAGAACGGTTTTGATAATCCTCAATCCCAAAACCATGTTCCTATAATTGAAAATGCATGAAATTGAATTATTCATTCTAGTGTCTATTAATTTAATTATTAAACAGTTTTTTTATGAAATTATTTATTCATTAATATATATATATATATAATATTTTATACTAATTTTATACATTCCATTTAAATTAAATTAGAATAATATATTGATTATATAATTAAAAAATGGTAGGGAAGAATAGTTCGTATAAGGTTGATCACAAATAGGTTATTTGATATGATTTTTTAATGGAATGCATGGTGGGATATAGATGGGATTGTTTTTCTAAAACATAATATCTAATTTGGGATGTCTCAATACCATCATTTGGTCAGTCTAAGAAAAGGAAATGATCACATGGATGAAGTCAGTGTTCATGATAGTGGGTCCAAGGGAATTTGTGGTAATAAGAAGAGTATGTGATCCCCTAATTATGAGGATATCAAGGAACATTGTTTGTTTTTGTTTTTTGATTTCAATGGTTCTTATCCTATTTTTGTTTTTTTTCTATTAATGAAATTTATTCCTATAAAATTTTTATGGATCATTTCCACTTATAACTATTTATGTTTTTTTCATCAAGATAAATCAATCAATATAGTTGGATTATTGATTCATACAAATGAATATCCCACCTATGGGATCCGAAATAGCCATCAGGACCTATCATATCTGATTTAGGTAATATATTTTGGTTTACCCATGATAGATCATGAATCCTACCAATCCCCCAATCAAATTGTATTTCTAACTTAACCTAAAATTAATATTTCATATTTTTTAACATCTTTAAATAATATATTTGAAAATATGACTAAACAATAACAAACATTTCGCTATTGAATATCATGGGTCACCCCTTCTCAAACATAATTTTCATTAGGTGAGTTTTATACTAATAATTTATATGTAACTTCAGATAAATATGTGTGTAAATTTCAGTAAATATCATCAAATTAGAGTATTTATGGTCTTAATTATTCATTTATAGAATATTTGGTTTTGAAAAATATTGAAAATATTCATATTATAATATAAATTATTTTAAAAATATTTTATATCATAAAAAAACTATAAATACCGAAAAAAAAATTAATGAGTTTATTGATAGAAACAATAATTTTTATTTTAAAAAACCATAATATCATAAAATACATTTTCATGGAAATGATGTTTTATGTCCATAAAATTAAGGTTCGTGTCATTGTTGTTCATAATCACGATAAAAACTCCATTGACTATGATAAAATAAATCACATTAATATATATCTAATTTTATAATGATTTAGACATGGAATCATGATCCATTCCATCATTATTATACAATGTTATATTATATTATCTGTCATATAGTTTAAAAAACAAATTCCCTAAAATATGAACAAATTAAAATCGTAAGAATGGAATTATATCTATGATATCATTACATAATTCCATACATGAATGTTCCAAAATTTATATATCATTATTAATTTTATATTTAAAGTTAACTCTATGATGATTAATTTCAATGATAGGTCCACCAAGAAAAACCAATGGCTGGAAACCAACTTTTTGTAACCTTGGAAACCTTGGGATGGTTATTTGTAAATAATGACCTTGGTTATTTTAAATGGATTAAAAATTATCATTTTATTTGAATAATGTATTATCTAATAGAATCAATGTAAGCAATTATATTATCATTTGAATCAACATATAACATTATAAAAGGTGCCGAAAATACATTTTTCATTAATATTAGGTTTTTTCATGGATTACCTATATTTAGATCCTTTAATTTAGTATACACTAAAATTTTTACTAGTGTACTAAGATCATTGGTAGATCACCATTTTTATGGATTCTATTCTTTTATGGTATTCTATACTAGAGAATAAATTCCAACACATGTTTGTGGAAATGATTAAAAATAGGCACAACACAAAATTTTCTAATTGGTTTAAGGATATATAATTATATACAATTGTGAACTATTTTTATTCTAATATAATGAAATATTATCTTATAAATCATTTAATATACGTGCATATCTTTTTGTATTAATTTGGATGAATGAATATACATCTTTAATATTTTTAATCTACATCATTTTTATTTGATGTTATATATCATTGAATTCAAATAAAATTGATCTTCTCTATAATTCCACTTAAAAATAGAATCATTTCATTATCAAAACAACTAATAGAATTTATTCAATCATTCAACGCATAACACTTCATATCTAAATCTAGTTACACAATTTCTGGAATTATCATTCTCTTTAGAATATATGAATATGTGTTTAACTACATTAAATTATCATTTGTATAATATTTATTAGTAATAAATAAATTTCCATCTAATTATGTTATTAAATAAATAATTTTTTTCTAACATTAAATATTTATTCATTGTCGACACTATTCCATGTTAATTAATATCTCTATTTTTTCAAATATAAAATATAAAAAATTTATAATAATAAATATAGAGACCAGGTGATTTTAAAATTTCAAAAGTAACATAATATGGTGAATTTACCATCAACTACATTGAATATTTTATTTTTATTTTCATTATCATCATTTTTGTTTTCATAATTAAAATAATATTTTAATTACTTTCTTAATAAACCCTTTATTCTCTTACATATAGATATATTCAAATTTCAATGAAATTGGTTATCATGATTTAGTATTTTTACCCATAGTGTGACAAGTAATATTATTTTTTAAACTCCAAAAACGAAAAAACATGTGATGATGTTGCATAAAAATAATCAATTCTAACTTGCATAATAATAAAATGCATTAATTAATAAAATCATGGCCGTATATTTTTTCACGAAATTATTTCCAATTAAAAATACTATAATAAATGTTTATAAATTATATCTTCCAAAATAAAATATTTTCTTCATGTAGGATTCATTTATTGGTCAAATCCGTTGAAATCACTTAAATCATTACAACTCAAATCATTATTTTCTTGATGTTATCATCTTATAATTTTTTTATAAAATCATAAAATATAGTTATATTCCTTATATATTACAAAAATTCATTACAAAAGAAAACAAAACATTACACATAATATACCTTAGTCCAATTTGATCTCCATATAATTCGCATTCAAATAATACTAATGTATAAGTATTTATTCAAATATGTGTATATTGAATCACATGGATTAGAAAATTTCACATTCTTAAAAATATATCATGGGAAAGTAAAAACTCATGTACTAGTATTTTAAAAAATAAGTATCTTTATAATAACCTAATTAGTATCCAGTACTATATTAAGTTTAATTTTTTTTCAATTATGGGAAACATATGTTTTAAAAAAATTAGACATACATAAAATTGTCGCAGAATTGATTAACATCAAATAAATATTTACATTTCATCTAACATACAATTATTTACAATAATGAAAAATATAATAAGTATATATGATTAATATTATACAATTATTTATGAAACCCATATGTAGCACCCCAAGATTTCACGATACGCTTCTCTTTTAATAATATAATAGCGTGTGTTATACACAACTTCAAGTTCTAACACACCACAACCAATCATACTAGCTGTTAAGAATAGTAATACCAACATTTTGAAATTTTATACATTTTATCTTTCAAAATGAACTTCATTTTTGGATTCTGAATATCGAAGTTATCTTAGGGTGAAATTTTGGTACTTTGCGGATAACTTTTATATTTTGATGAATAGTGAAAATTATTAAATTTTAATTAAAAACAAATTTTTTAATCAAAATAACTAATAGTGATAAATTATGAATTTGAGTGGTTTTAAAGTATATTTAGAATATAATTTAAACATTTAATACAATGATGGTCATTGGACATAATTTTACATTTAAACTGGACATAAACAAGTGTCAATCTTTTGATAGTTATTATTTCTTAAAAACACGCTTTTTGTTTTGACAGAGAAAATTAATTTTAAATTAATTTCTGCCACTTCTGGGTTTTGAATTTTAAAAAATGGATTTCATATTTGGAATCAGGATTTCAAAATTTTCTAAATATGTAACTTTTATTTTTAGACATTATGAATAATTACTTCAGTAAATATATTATTTACCATGGTTAAAGGGTAAATCCGTTAAATAAGGGTAACAATTAAGATTATAATAGTAATAAATTATCCTAAAACGTGTCCTAAACCTATTTTGTGATACATTTCCAACCATGGGCATCTTTGGGTCTATTTTGGGACCCCTAGTATCCACTTTTATGTTATAATGACACTTTATATTAATTAAGTTAACGTAAATACAAAAATGACATAAGCATAAATCTTTTAGAGAAACAATATTTTCATAGGGTTATATGTGATATATTTTCGACTAAAATATTAATTATAAATATAAAATTATTTCCTACATAATTTTATTTTATTTATTTTTTAGACAGTTAATAATTAAATTTATTAATGACACAATAATGATGCATTATTTTCCGTATTAATGAATGAATCAAATAATTAGTATTTTAAATGTTAAAATAAATATAATTTTAATGTTTTGATGATATAAACGAATTTTATTAGTTAATATGACCTGTTATTATTGCTTAAATGAATTTTGTTCGAATTAATAATGTTGTTAAGACTTTAACAAAAATAAATTATTAAATAGTGTCAAAATTGACATAAAATAGCTTTTAAAACAAATATTATATTATTAAATCATATTCTATTGATAAAAATCTATGGATAAACCAAAGGACTTATATAACGATAGGTGTAACATGAAAGGAAAACTTGGGGGTCTCTTGGAAGTATATATTATGTTTATTAACTATATAAAATAAAAATACAAAGAGACATGGTAAGTGTAAGACTAATTAACTAAGAGTTAAATATTAATGAAGAGTTTACTATAGTGACCCAAACCAGTATAAAATCTATTGGCTGAAAGGATTTAGATCCATACCCAAATTATACTTTGAATAATCCAATTTGGAGCCATTATAAACCAAATATGAATTTATTATAAAATAATAATTTATGTTTTTCCAAAAGAACCCCTCATCCCCCTTATAAAAGGACACCACTTCTAACCAATTATTCATACCTACAAAGCGTTTTGGATCAGAAAACCCCTTCCCAAATATCGTTTAAAATATCCTCCTTTAATCGTAAAGGCCTTATTTTGATTAGAAAGGCAACCTATGGTTCCCTTTTGATCAAATCCAAAGAAAGATCTCGGGGAAGGGGTAATGTTTTCACCACCCTTTTTCAAGTTCCTTTCTTCTTGAACTTCTTGTTTATTTATTATTTCCATTCTAAAATAATAACAATAGAATATCCTATATAATGTGATGTTATTATAAATATTTTACAACCATATTCATTATTCTATCTATCCCTTGAATGACATGTCACCATACGTGCATACGTACGGATTACCATCTCCACGTCGTGGTGTAATTGTTACTCAAAACATTATTATTTGGATGAGTATTATAATGATGTGTAATTGATGTAAAAAATAAATATAACATGATAATGATTCTTTATATATGATATATCATCCAATTATATATTATTTTAATATCAAAATAATGATATTGTCGCTCGTGCGTACGTACGGATTATAGTCTCCACGACGCGATGAGATTCATTTCCAAGTTCACCATTCATCGACGATTATAAAAATATATATATTAAAAATAATTTATATATTACATAATAATTATAAAGGAGATATATATATTTATATATATATATGGATTAATGTACTAACATATATCTTATTCACTTACTTCTGTTCAATACTATATGAAAACATAAACAACGTTTATCCATACGTACGGATTATCGTCTCCATAAACGGTGTTTTCCATTTCATATATATGCCTGTTATACATATTTATATTCTAAATATATATGATATATAAATCATTTTTTATATTCTAGAAGTATTTAATTCATGATCTATATGATACAATCAAGAGTAACAAGTTAAAACACGTACGATAAAGAAAGTGATTATTACTCGAAATATTAATATAACATTGAAATTATTATTAATTTGGTAATATAAAGTCATAAATGAATAATGTATGATATCATAAATATTAATATGGTTCTGGTATAATTTAATAACATACTATGGTCTTCATATAGGAGGTTAAACGTACCCTCGACTAAAGGAAAGTGCAAGTTAAGGGGTTTTCATCTCAATCCTTATTCTAGTGAGATTCAAACCATATTTCCACTATTACCTTTTGTGTGGTGTACGTACTACCCATAATTGCATTATTTGTGTAATAAAATTTAATTAATGTGTATTTACATATTCATTCTATGATACCTCTTTCATGGGTTGTATGTTTCTTAAGTTACCAAATTGGTAAGGGTTAATTTCACAATCTCTTTATTATCCGAGGTTGTTTTTACGTAAGTATCTACTGGGAACTATTTATTATCCATTTCCATGTTTTATGAAAGAGTTTTCAAAGGGATGAATTTAAGGGAATTTTTTACTAAATAATCATTTAAATTGTTTTAAATATTTATTCTTCTAAATAATTCTCATTAATGTCCATGTCTTCAAAATGGTTTTTAAGTATTTATTTATATGGACATGAATGTTTTGAAAATATTAATTCCTTTCAATTGTTTCAAAGTGGTATGGGAAAATTTGATTAAAAAATGTCTTTAAATGACTTCTTTTCTGAATTTTGTGACTTTTAAATATTTTCATAAAGAAGGGGTATTTCTCTCAAAGAGTTTTACAAATCATTTTCATCTATGTCAAAAAAAATTTAATGTATTTTAAACTTTTTTTGAAGTTGATTTTCCATGATACAAATCTTACATATTGTGTTGAAGGTTTTGTATTATTTTTGACTGTGGATGTGTTATTTATATACCATTCATGGTTTGTGGGTAATGTATTTACATTTCATATGCTATTTTTAATACGAATGTTAATGTTAGGATTAGACCTTTTCATATGAGGAATGCATTGGATGTAATAAGTGATGGGTGGATCCCGCTATAGATCCTCAATGCTTCAGTAGGTCTCATGAGACAAACTAGTTTCTTTGCACATGTCCTTGACTAAATCTTATTTGTAGGCTTGGAACAAGGCCTAGACTATGTGGTTATGATAGTCTGGCATTATGAATTCCATCATTATGAATGTGGTTAGTGATATTGCATGTGATTATTCGAATAGTAGAATATCAATGTGAATAAGTAAATGGAATTAAATAATTTTATTTTTGCCATATTATATTGAATTTCAAGTTTAAAAGGCTTTTGTTTTAGTTATACATTTCTTTAAATGTTTATGCTTATTTATGATAGTTTCTGCTATATTGTTATCCTTACTGAGCATCTGAGCTGACCCCTTTCTATGTTATATTTTTCCCATGATTTCAAGAAGTGTATTGTGATTGATATGCAGGGTCAATCCCAGGTAATAATGGTATTCGTGAAGGATTATTTATGTTTTTTTTTATGTTATGAAGGGTAATGTAACATTCAAGTATGTAATCTATTTTCCAAGGCTACTAAACTGATCGGTCTTTCGGGAATTGATTCCTTGTGATCATGCCAATGTATCAAAATAATACCCTAACTCTGGGTAGCTGGGGTCGGGGCGTTATAGTTGGTATCAGAGGAAGTTTAGTACAAACCTTAGATGATAGATTTCGATAAACTCTGATTAGAGTACATAGCCCTAAGATAAAATTTGAGGATTAGTATAGAATAACTACCTAGAATTTTGGTATTGTAGATATTTAGTGAGTTTTCCAAGAAATGCATCCCTGTCTGGATACGATCTGGTAGAGGCGTCTCTGGCATAGATATAACTAGGGGTAAATCCAGAAAACACCTCTTTGATCTAGACTCGAACGGGAACTGGTGCACAACAATGTGCCTTGCTGCACTCTTGGTTATGACACTCCTGGGGGATATGTTTAGGATAATTCTCGATTTCATTACAAACCATTATGAAGGGTTTAGGAGTATATGCTTCCTCAAAGAAGATATTTTTTTGATTATGTATTATATCTATAAACTGTTTAATTTATGTTATGTGTTATACAAGTTTAGGATTAGGTATTTCTATGAATAAGCTAATCTAGTGTATGGTAATTGTTTAGAAATGGTGCCTAGTAGATGGAATGAGAACTCTAGCAATACGCATGATCCAAATATTAAGATGGGTCATATCTTTCATGGTCTTAAGCTATAATTTAGAAGGGAAATATCTCCCATGTATAAAATCATATGAAGAAATAGTATCATGTGTTGATAAGATAAGTAAAGAGTTCTTGGAGTCCTAGGAATTTGAAGGGACGCCAGAGAAGAAAAGTTTGGTAGAGAGAATGGCAGATAAAAGGAAGAAGGTAAGAAGTATTTTATCATATGTGATAACTATAGAAAGAATCAGCTTATAAAATGCTTGAAGGGAATGAGATTATGTTATAAGTGTGGAGAAATAGGACACCATGTTCATGATTGAGTGGGTAAGAAAAAGGTTTCAAATGTACAATGAATCATATTCTAGGAGTGGGGACACTGCATGAATCAATGTTAAAATCATCAGTGTATGCCCCAAATGATGCTATTGGATAATAATAAATTTATGATACTACCACTGATGAAGAGGAATGACTAGTGTTCTTATGTTGTTATTAAATAATTATTTCATTTGAGTGTTGTATCAATGATGTACTGGTTATATGAATTATGGAGATAAATAAGGATTGTACTGAAGTACTAATTCATTGAGGATTTGAGATTATATGGTACTATGAAAAGTGACTCAACAGCAAGTTAATTTTTTTTTTTGAAAATACATGGCTGAAGGAAATGTAATCATTAATATGGTCTTGACACTGAAGTAGTAATTTTGGAATAAGAGATGGTTGATTTGGATGAATTATATTGGATATTCTTGACTACCTTGGTACTGATTAATGGTTTGTTTATTTCATCCTTGTTGGAATATTCAATGTTTTTGGATATAAGGAATATATCTAGTATTATATAAGGAATAAGGGAGCATGAATGTAATCAATAATGTTTTATGTTAATTCAGGGTGTTACCGTATTTTAAAAGAATACATGATGAAGGTATTCACATGTTATTACATGGGAAAAAGATCTTCATTGTGTTTAACATCCTTATAAATTTTCGACTGTGAGTTTGGATAGTAGTATTTTGAATAAGTGTAAAGGTTGGAATGGATTAAGTTTGAAAGGATATTTTTGAATTTTTATAAAAGGACAACATGTAGACCATGTGACAACCCGTCGCGTCGGACAAAGCAGCGGGAATAGAACCCAAAACCATAGTGCGATTGGGATTTATCGCCAACCACTAGACTATGTGAAGTCCCTGGATTGTATAATGTATTTTATTTTTTTAAAGGGTATGATATGAGAATTATATATTCATTATATTTGGAACCCTATACGATTAGGATAAATAGAGTATTTTTGAGTTGTATTATGTTTTGTAGTGAAAGAGGAGTTTTTGGTAGAAATTTTTTAATAGATAAAACTGTAATTATAAAGTAAGTGTATATCCTTATGATGTTATCCAATCTCATAAATAAATTCCTCATCATTAAGAAATGGAACATGGAACAAAAACATTTTCCTAGATGGTACCTTAGATCATCACAAATTTATGGCTTTGTGATTGTTGAACTTTTCATAGCCATGTTTTCTACCACTCTCCATCAGATATTGATGGTTAGATTTCTCTTATATATCCATGTTTTCCAACATGGAACCCTAGTATGTGTTATTTTCTGCAACCTTCATACTTACCACTCTTTATTTTAATAGAGGCCTCATTAATCCATTTTTCAATGTGGGATTTCAACTAAGATATTTTGAAATGTCAACCCCATGTTTTCAATACCGAACATAAATTGCGAGGATGCCATTTATTGAATGGGTAGAATGTAACACCACAATCTTTCATGGTATGCTTCTCTCTAAATAATACAATAGCGTGTGTTATATGCAACTTCGAGTTCTAACACACCACAACTAATCATACTAGCCGTTAAGAATAGTAATACCCACTTTTTGAAATTTTATAAATTTTATCTTTCAAAATGAACTTCATTTTTTGATTCAGAATATCAAAATTAGATTAGGGTGAAATTTTGGTACTTTTCCGATAACTTTCATATTTTGATGAATAGTGAAAATTACTCAATTTTAATTAAAAACATCTTTTTTAATAAAAATAATTAATAGTGATAAATTATGAATTATGGTGGTTTTAAATTATATTCAGAATATATTTTTATAATTTAATACAATTTTGGTCATTGGACATAATTTCACATTTAAACCGGACATAAACAAGTGCCAATCTTTTGATTGTTATTATTTCTTAAAAAACACTTTTTGTTTTGACAACGGGAATATATTTTAAATTAATTTCTACCACCTCTGTGTTTTGAATTTGGAAAAATGGATTCAACATTCGGAATTAGGATGTCCAAATTGTGTAAATAGGTAACTTTTATTTTTAGACATTTTGAATAATTACTTCGGTAAATATTTTATTTACCATGGTTAAAGTGTAAATCCGGTAAATAAGGGTAAAAAATAATATTATAACAATAATAAATCACCCTAAAACATTTCCTAACCCTATTGGTTGATACATTTACGGTGATAGTCATCTTTGGGTCGATTTTAGGACCCCATGGATCTACTTTTACATGATAATGAAACTTTATATTAATTAAGATTAAGTAAATACAAAAACGACAAAAGAGTATATCTTTTAACAAAACAATTTTAACATTAGGTTATATATGTTATATTTTAGACTATAAATATTTATTAGAAAGATAAAACAATTTAATACATAATTGTATTTTATTTTTAATTTTAAGACATTTAATAAATAAGTTTATTTATGACACAATAATGATGCTGTATTTCCCTTATTAATGAAAGAATCAAATAATTAGTATTATAAATGTTAAAATAATTATAATTTGAAATTTTTTGTGCCATAAACTATTTTTTTACTTAATATGACCTGTTATTATTGATTAAATGAGTTTTTTTAGAAGTAATAAGGTTGTTAAGACTGTAACAAAAATAAATTATAAAATAGTGTCAAAATTGACATAAAAGGGTTTTTAAAACAGATACTATATAATTAATTAATATTCTATTCTTAAAAATATAAGGTTAGGCCAAAGACTTATATAATGATATTTTTATCATTAATGGGCCACTTGGGGTTGCTTGGAAGTATATATTAAGTTTGTTAACTATATAATATAAAAATAAAAAGAGACATGATACGTGTCAAACTAATTAACACTGAGTTAAATATAAATGATAAGGTTAATATAGTGACAAAGACCTGTCTAAAATATATTGGATGAAAGGATTTATACCCAACCACACCTTATACTTTGAATAATCTACTTTGGAGACATTATAATCCTAATATGAATTTATTATAAATTAATACTTTACGTTTTTCCTAAAGAGCCCCTCCTCCACTTATAAAAGGACACCACTTCTAACCAATTATTCATACCTTCATAGCCTTTTTTTCGGCCAAAACCTACCCAAATATCATCTCAACTATCCTACCTTAAACTTATAGTCCTCAGTTTGATGAAAAAACCATCATACAGAGCCCTTTTGATCAAATAAAAACAAAGAACCCGGAGAAAAGGTAATGTTTTCACCACCCTTTTTCAAGTTCCATTCTTCTTAAACTTCTTCTTTCTTAATTATTTCCATTCTAAAATAATAAATACAGTATCTCCTATATACTGTGATGTTATTATAAATATGGTACAACCATATTCAGTATTCTATCCATCCCATGAATGAACTGTCACCATACGTGCGTACGTACGACTTTCCGTCTCCACGTCATGGTGTAATTGTTATTGAAAACATTATTTTATGGATGGGTATAATAATGATGTGTAATTGATGTAAATAATAAAAATAACATGATAATGATTCATTATATATGATATACCATCCAATTATATATTATTTTAATATCAAAATAATGCTATTGTCACTCGTGCATACGTACACATTGCCGTCTCCACGACGCGATTAGATTTATTTCCAAGTTTACCATTCATCGATGATTATAAAAATATATATATTACTAATATGTATTTAATACATTACATAATAATTCAACTTGAGAGATATATATTTATATATATAAGTATTTATTTACTTACATATATCTTATTCACTTACTTTCGTTCAATACTATATGAAAACGGAAACAACGTTTATACGTACGTACGGATTTCCGTCTCCCTAAACGGTGTTTTTCATTTAATATATTTGTCTTTTATACATATTTATATTATAAATATATATGATATATAAATCATGTTTTATATTTTGGATGTATTTAAATCATGATCTAGGTCATACAATCAAGAGTAACAAGTTAAAAAGCGTACGATAAAGAAAGCGATTATTACCCAAAATATTAATATAACATGGAAATTATTATTATTTGGGTAGTATAAATTCATAAATGAATAATGTTTGATATCATAAATATTAATATGGTTCTGGTATAATTTAATAACATACTACGGTCTTTATACAAGATGTTAAACATACCCTCGACAAAAGGAAACTGCAAGGTAAGGGGTTTTCATCTCACTCCTTATTCCCGTGAGATTCATTCCATATTGCAACTATTAACTTTTTGTGGTGTATATACTGTCCATAATTGTATTATATTTATAATACACTTTAATTAATGTGTATTTACATATTCATTGTATGATACCTCTTTCATGGGGTGTATGTTTCGTAAGTTACCAAATTAGTAAGGGTTAATTTCACGATCTCTTTATTATACGAGGTTATTTTTACGTAAGTATCTACTGGGACATATTTATTATCCATGTACATTTTTTATGAAAGAGTTTTGAAAGGGATACTTTGAAGGGAATTTTTTACTAAAACATCATTTCAAATTTTTTAAATATTTATTCTTCAATATCTTTATCATTATTGTCCATGTCTTCAAAATCGTTTTTAAGGAATTATTTATATGGACATGAATGTTTTGAAAATGTTAATTCCGTTCAAAAGTTTCTAAGTGGTACGGGACACTTAGATTCAAAAATGTATTTAAATGACTTCATTTCTAAATTGTGTGACTTTTAAATGTTTTCATGAAAACAGGTATTTCTCTCAATGAGTTTTACAAATCATTTTCATATATGCGAAAATTATATAAGGGAGTTTAAACTTGTTTTGAAGTTCATTTATCATGATACAAATCTTCCATATTGTGTTGAAGGTTTTTTGATATGTTTGACTGTGGATGTTTTATTTGTACAAAATTCATGGTTTATGGGTAAATTATGGACATTTCGTATGCTAGTTTTAATACGAATGTTTATGTTATGTTTAGGCGTTTTCATATGAGGAAATAATTGGACTTAATAAGTTACGGGTGGAGCCTGCTATAGCTCCTCGATGCATCGGTAGGTATCATGAGACAAACTAGTGTGTTGGCATAAGGCCTTGAGAAAATATTATTTGTAGTCTTGGCACAAGGCCTTGACTATGTGGTTATGATAGTCTGGCATTATGCATTCCATCATTATGGATGTGGTTAGTGATATTTCATGTGATTATTCGACTAGTAGAATATCCATGTGAATAAGTAAATGGAATTACATAATTTTATTTTTTCCATATTACGCTGAAGTTCAAGTTTAAAAGGCTTTTGTTATAGTTACACATTGCCTTAAATGATAATGCTTATTTTTGAATGTTTCCACTGTATTGTTATCCTTACTGAGAATCTGAGCTCACCCCTTTCAGTATTTTATTTTTCTTAGTATTCCAAGAAGTGTATTGTGATTAATATGTAGAGTTAAGCCAAGGGAATAATGGCATTAATGACGGTTTATTAATGTATTTTTGCATGTTATGATGTTTAATGTAACATTCATGTATGTAATCTATTTTCCAAGGCTACTGAACTGATCGGTCCTTCGGGACTTGATTCCTTGTGATAATTCCAATGTAATAAAATAATGCACTGACTCTGGGTAAATGGGGTCAGGGCATAACACCATATATACTACTAAATTTTTATATAGAAAATTAACATAATAACCTAAAAATTATAATAGTTAGATTAAATAATTATAATGATATAATATAATTAATTTAGAAATGTATTAATATTAAATTATTATTTATAAGACCATTGAAATATATTAAAACACTGAAGGATGACAATAAAATCATAAGAGGTTATGAAAAGATAATTTAAAAAATTACCATTTTTATATAAAATTAGGTATGTTTTATATTATGTCTTTTAATATAAAAATAACAATTAATTTCTTTTAAAATATTCTTAAATAGGATTCTAGATTTTATATGACTGTATCTAAATTTACTGATAGTTTGTAACGACCCGTCTCCCAGGGCCCGTGTCGTAACTACCCCAAGCCCTCCTTCCATAGGCCAGGGGCTGGCGACTAGCACCAAAGGCGTAAAACCCCCCAGCTGGGAAGGCGTTGCCTTTACAAAATGTAAACACACACACAAACAGAGTACAAGCGGAGGCAAACACTAAGTAATGCAGAAACAAGTGTGCTGAAAATACAAAGGGTCCAGAAATACAAGCCCAATAGAAAGGTACAGCTACAACTGAAAAGACAAACAACCGAATGGTGAAGCAGCTCCGGGATCGTCCTCCGGGTTCCTACCTGAAAGGTATCTACAGATGTCCTTCTCAGCACTCCGCGTATATCGGTCCGCTCCATGTGTCTTTACGCTGAGTGTCCACCTCCAGGTACCGTCTGGTCCTCGTACACTCTACCTCGGTCAGCGATGTCTGTCGTCTACATCCAACACAACGACGTGCGGGCATAGCCCGTACAGGGGTGAGTATAACGATATTCAGTAGGGACCTCTATACCCTCAAGGTCTCACTAAATCCAACACGGATGATCCACAAAGAAATATCTCAACAGATAACCTTTACTTACGTATATGCCCATACATATACCTAAGTTATCATATAACTCATCTCAATCATGAGGAAAAATAAAAGTTCATTGGCTCAGCTCAAACCAATATTTTCATTATCGAAACCACAACTCCTAGAGAACTCCTCCTATTTTGAGTATTGTGTCCCTATCGCAACACCGAGTTGCTACTCACTAACCTTAGAATGCTGAGATACTCCTCTTATCGAGTACCGCGGGTCTACGGCCCCAACACAATAGCGCTCCCCACCATGGGTCTGCCGCCACAACATAGTACTGCTCCCCCTAATAGCCTACAGAGGTACATCTCTTGTCGAGTATCATTGGTCCACCGCCCCAACACAGTAGCACTCCTCTGCCATGGGTCTGCTTCCCCAACACAGTAGCGCTCCCCATTGGGCTAGTCAAGTCACACCGAAATGAATCAGATATGCAGTCGTCAGGTTTATAGCTACTAGGTCTCCACACTCCATACGCTCATCTCCAGGAGGGTCTGTTCCACGAGCTATAGGTTGATACTTCCAAGTGTCATGTAATCTCATGTAGAAGTATCTCAAAGGACCTCCTCGTCATAGGGGTCACAACGTAATAGACGGCGTGTCAATCGGACGCCCGGTCTGTGAGTTATTAGCCTTTTTGTCCCGGGGACCCGGTTGGTTCCTTGTACGAACCAACTCGACCATAACGCAAACTGTTCCCCAAACTCCCATGGGGTATAATAAAAGGAACCACTTCTCAATGAGATTACCGACACCGCTAACAGTTCATCAAACAGACATCCGGTCTAAGAGATATTGGCTTTTCCGTTCTAGGGGCCCGGTTGGTTTTATGCTAAAACAACCCGACTGTACTCCAATTGCATAAAACCTCAAGTGGAGTATTCCAAAAGAACCTTCTCATAAATATAAAAACAACATATTTTACGGCACATCAATCAGACATCCGGTCCATATGTTATAAATGTTTCCTCTCCGAGTACCCGGTTGGTATCGAGTTCAAACCCACCTGGATGTACCCATACATCGCTGAAACGATTTTTGTAAAATACCTCAATGACCTTCTAGATCCAAGGATTCCTACAAAACTGATGGTGTGTTGATCGGAGATTCGTAGCTCATGTTATGAGTGTTTAACCAAATATGGTCCAAAAAGGGGGGTCTCGGCCCGTTGTGACCCGGCCAAACCCACCCTGGGTCAGCCCGAACTGGGTTGACCCGACTCTGTTCTGGGTCCAGCCTAGTAGGGCATGGCCAAGGTCGACTGGCGCAGCCTAGCCTAGCTGGTGTGGCCCGGTCCGAGACTAGCACGACCCGACCCGGCCGGCACGCCTCGGCCGGGCTGGCCGAGTGGGGGGGGGGGGCGTAGCCCCCCTGTTTCACATAACGACAGTGCCAGGCTGGAGCCATCTTGTCACCCCAGATCCCACGTTGGTATGATCTTCTCCATGCCATTGCAGTTGGTGCCGCGACATATTCCTATCGGTGGTACGCTAGGGCATCGTCGCCTCCAGGCGGCCGGCCGGCGCCGGCGACCCGCACCGCCACGATATTTAGAAGGCCACCGGAGTCTCTCCGGTGGTCGATTTTAGATTTTGTCTATGCCTGTGGTCTTCTTGGGAAACCCTATTCTCTGCAACGTCTTTAGAACAATGTTTCCATTTCGTTCTTCGATCGCCAAACATTCCACGCAACACGAACAAGTTGGTGTTGGGTCTATACTTGTTCGTTAGCCTGTACCCACCACGTCAGTGGTTCAAACAATCACAGAACAATTAATCTCCCAACATTGAAGGTATAATTATCATAAATAGAATTATACAAAAACAACCCCCTACATCTATTATGATGTTGCACATCGTCGAGCCGCAGAAGGGGACAAGCATCGAGGTAGAAGAACGTCGCGGGGAGACGACGTCAACTCATTGACATCAAGGAAGAAGAAACTGAGGATGACACATCGTCGGTGTTCCATGAAGGTGGATCTTTCTCATTTGGATTGACCAAAGACTGAAGGAGATGATCTCAGTTCTTCGGTGGTAATTTGTTGAGGGAATAACCCTTCTCTTCTATTTCTTAAGATCCTCCACAATAGGATAATTTCCAACCCAAAATTTTGTTAAGGCTTCCCTAATATATTATACTTCCATGACTTTTCAACATTCAAACTCTTGAATTAATTAATAAATTGTTGACCAATTAATTAAGAGGTGTTGGAATATTAATTATAGAGAGAGGGAGGTGGAATGTGGAGAGGCTCCACCCAATTAAATGGTGGATTTGACAAGAATTAAACAAGGGGAATTAAATTGGGGATTTTAAGAGAGGTATAAGGGAGATGAAAGGTTGGGGCACGTGTGGGCCTTACATTTCAAATATCCACACATGGGATGTTATGTGGGGGCTTGCCCCAGCATTATCTTCCCCTTGTAGGATTTAACCACCAAGGTGAATAAAATTGTTCTAAAGAATTTTACGTAAATTTTTAATTAAACCCCACTTTTTATATTTTAACCCACATAAAACGCTACTGCGGTAATGGTCCCCATAAGAGAATACCGGTGTTGCGATCTCATAGGTGTCCTCGGACATCAATTCCAAGAACCGGTTCAAAAGATAGAAAAACCCCCTTGTACATTTACTGAAAGTACCCGAACAAAACATCAGAAATTGATTCCGGGCACACCGGGCCTCGAAATCAAGTGTAGTTAGAAACCACATACTCATAAAATTCCATGGTATTCAAGAAAAAAAATATCCTTGAAATTTACGAGTCTTTACATTACTCCCACCTCAGGATTTAAGTCCCCGTAAAGCTATAAAACAGACTAGGGAAACAAAAGGGGTACTGAGCACGCATTTGATCCTCCTGCTCCCATGTCCTCCCCTGATGGTTTCCGTGCTACCAAAAAAAGTGCACTAGTGGAATCAACTGTCCTCATAGGACCTTCTCTTATCGATCCTTAGTCTCTACTGGAACCTTCGTGAATGTCTCCCCATCATCGATATCTAGATCTCCGTGGTTGATGATGTGGGATGGTTCGTGCACGTATCTTCTAAACTGAGATGCGTGGATGACGTCGTGCACCCGGTGCAACTGTGGTAGAAAGGCCAAGATGTAAACTATTTTGTCTATCTTGTTGAGGACTTGGAATGGTCGGATTATCCTCGAAGATAACTTGCCGCCTCTGCCACATCTCTATAGACCTCATCAAGGTGAGACTTGTAGGAAGACATGGTTGCCGTCCTCGAATCATCAGAGGTCTCCATCTCTTATCAGCATAAGACTTTTACCTGATCTGTGCAGTCATCATCCGCTCCTGGATGATCTGTACCTTCTCCGTCATAGCTCGTACCATCTCTGGTTACTAAGAAGTTGGCCAACATGGTATTTCAGTCGACGTTCACCCTTCTTCGCTTACGATCTGTAGGAGATACTAATATTTCTCCTTTACTGCATAGAGAAATCTGGTCTCATCCTCTGGATGAGCCACGTCCATTGCCTAATACAGTCCATCATGACATGAATAGTACTAATTCATGCCATGGACGACATTGTAAGGCCTCGACACTACTTCCAAGAGATCGAACCGTTACTCTCTCCTCCAAGGGTCGAGTCACACTATCAGCATTAGTGTGTGGTCACTGGGTCTCCTCAAGTGGGAATCTAGAAATTGAGGGTCAAGTCAATGGTTTTAATTGGAACCTCTTAGTATTAACAACAAAAAAATAAGGAATTAAAATGTCACAAGGACATGTGTCTTTTATTACTACATCTCGAAGTACAAAGACTCAAAACAACCACAACAACGACAATATAAAATCTAGAGACATCATGAATAAAGGCCTCTATGCTTGGACCTTGTCCTGCTACTATCCACCTACTTTCGTAGCTCGAGGTGAACTGCCTTGGGGTGGGAGTAGTAGTGCTTGATGACTCTGACCACCATCCACTGAATGTCTTGCTCCACTGCCTTGTCCACCGCTCGGCTGATGCTCAATCTCCCACCGCTACTTCTATCTTGGTGTCTCCTCCCATGCCTGCTGATCAACTGTGCGGGGAGTCAGACAGTCACGCGTATTGTGACCCTATTCCTTCCAAGAATAACAGACCCTTCTCTGTTCAGGTCTTCCTCGGCGTCGGGTTCCCTGCACCCCCGTTTCTACATCTTGGGGTCGTCTATCAGTATGTCTAACCCACCCGTACCCTTGTGTCATCTCTCTACTGCCTACAGATGAATCGGCTACTAACGGAAATCCATGTGGCCATAGCAGAAGCTCCTAAGCACGCACAGAGTGTAGATTCGCTGGTATAAACTCCACCATGAAAAACACCTTGAAGTTTCCCCAGCTAAAGGTCATCTCATCACAAAATTGGAGCATCTGGCTCCACCACCTCTCAATTGCTCCCTGAAATAGACTAAGAGAAAGGTACACCATCAAGTCAGCGGGTGTCCCAGCTATGTGAAATGCTCATGCTACAAACTCCAACCAGTACCCATCCGTCTGAATGTCTGTCTTTCCACGAGATCTCAGAGGAATCTGTCGTAGGAACCCGTGCAACGCGCTCAAATGGAGTGCACCCTCTTATGCTGGGGCTGGTGTTAACGGTAGCCCGATGGGTATTGGTATCGATTATGCCACTATTGTGATGGGGCCCTGTATCGTGGCCTCACTACTCGGTGGACTACCATCGCGCTCTCCACTTGGAACTCGCGCTGATTGACTAGGTGAAGTCATCCTAAAAAGAATCAAATGTGACATGGTCAAAAGACTATACCCGGTGAGCTTACCTGGTTTGAGATTACTTAAATATAAACTATTGAAAAAACACACACAATCAGTGTTATTGTTCACTGAGTTGGAAATCAGTAGTCAGGGTCCTGGTGTATGGATATGTCGGCAGCCGCACCAACACTAGACTCCCTAAACTGAAAACCACACTTAGTACCCATAACACTATTTCTTCATATAAAGGGAATGTCAGAGTTCTATGTTAAATGGTAGAACCGACTCCTCTAATACGAATTTGTCACGACACGTCCCCCAGGGCCCCTGTCGTAACTACCACAAGCTCGCCTTCCATAGTCTAGGGGCTGGCGACTAGCACCAAAGGCGTAAATCCCTATAGATGGGAAGGCGTTGCATTTATAAAACATAAAAACACACAAATCTAGAGTACAAGTGGAAGAAAACACTAATTAAAGTAGTAAAAAGTGTGCTTAAAGTACAAAGGTGCAGGAAATACAAGCCCAACAGAAAAGTACAACTATAACTAAAAATACTAACAAATGAATGGTGAAGTAGCTCCTACATCGTCCTCCGAGTTCCTACCTTAAGGGTAGGTAAAAATTTCCCCCCAAAACAATCCGCATCTATCGGTCTGCTCTGTGTGCCGTCACGCCGAGTGTCCACCTCCGGGTACCGTCCAGTCCTCGTACACTCTGCCTCGGTTAGCGTTTTCCATCATCTGCATCCAACATAACGAGGTGCGGGCATAGACCGTGTAGGGGTGACTATAATGAGACTCAGTAGGGACCCCGATACCCATAAGGTCTCACTAAATCCAATAAGGTTAAACCACAAAGAAAGATCTCAACAGATAACCATTACTTAGTTATATTACCATACATATACCTATGTTATCAAGTAACCCATCTCAATCATGAGAAGAATACAATGGTCATTGAATCATCTCAAACCAAGATTTTCATTATCGAAACCACATATACTGGAGATCTCCTCCTCCGTCGAGTACAGTGGCCCAGTTACGACTCCGAGGCGCTACTCACTAACCTTAGACTGCTGAGGTACTCCTCCTGTTGAGTACCGTGGGTCTGCCGCCCCAACACAGTAGTGCTCCCCACCATGGGTCTACTTCCACAACATAGTAGAGCTCCTCTGCCATGTGTCTACAGCCCCAACATAGTAGCGCTCCCCACTGGGCTAGTCAAGCCACTTCGAAATAGATCGGACAAGCAGTCGTCAGGTCTACAACTACTAGGTCTCCACACTCCGCACACTTGTCTCTGGGAGTGTCTGCTCCATGAGCTAATGGTTGATACTTAAAAGTATCACGTAATCTCACGTGGAAGTATCTCAAAGGACCATCTCGTCATAATGGTCTCAACACAACAGACGATGTGTCAATCGGATGCCCGGTCTGTGAGTTATTGGCCTTTTTATCACGGGGGCCCGGTTGGTTCCGTGTACGAACCAAACCGACCGTAACTCAAATGTACCCCAAACTCCCTTGGGAATACTCAATGTAACCACCTCTCAATGATATTACCAATACTGCTGAGGGTTTGTCAAACGGATGTCCGGTCTAAGAGTTATTGGATTTTCTGTTCTAGGGGCCCAGTTGGTTTCTAAGATAAACCAACCTGACCGTACTCCAACTCCGTCAAAACTCAAGTGGAGTATGGAAAAAGATCCATCTCATCAAAAGGAAAAAAAACATAGTTTACGGCACGTCAATAGGACATGCAGTCCTTAAGTTATAAGTGTTTTCGCTCTGAGTGCCCGGTTGGTATCGAGTTTGAACCAACCCGGACGTACTCATACATCGCCAAAACCATTAGTGTAATATACCGAAACGACCATCTCTATCCAAGGATTTCTACGCAACTGACAGCGTGTCGATCGGAGGTCATTATCTCATGTTATGAGCATCTAACCAAATATGGTCCAAAAATGGGGGTCTAGGCCCCGTCTGACCCAGCCCAACCCACCCTAGGTCTGCCCAAACCGGGTTGACCTGACCTGGGTCCGGCCTGGTAGGGCGCTGCCTAGCCCGACAGGCATAGCCCAGCCCGGCTGGCACAGCGCAGCCCGACCTGGCCTGCGCACCTCAACCCGGCTAGCCGAGCGGGGGGGGGGGGGGGGGGTTTCGCGTAACGGCGGTGCCAGGCTTGCTTCGCCTTGTCACCCTAGATCTCACGCGGGCAGGATCTGCTCTGCACTGACAAGGCTCGTCCTGCGTCAGATTCCTACCGGCGGTGCGCTATGGAGACGCCGCCTCCGGTCGCCGGCGCCGCCGCGCCGGCGACCCGCGCCGACCCGAGATTCCGCCGGCAACCAGAGTCGCTCCGGTGGTCCGTTTTAGCTTCAGTCTGCGCCTCTGGCCTTCTCAGGGCGTCCTCTTCACTGCAATGGCTTCAGAACAGTGTTTCCCTTCTGTTAATCTATTTCCAAACATTCCGCGCTACACGAACAAGTTATTGGTGGGTCCAGACTTGTTTGTTATCCCGTACCCACCATGTTAGTGGTTCAAACAATCACGCATCAATTAATCTCCCAACATTGATGGTATAATTATCATAAATAGTATTATACAAAAACAACCCCTACCTTGATTATCATGTTTCACATCGTCAAGCCACGGAAGGAGGACAAGCGTCGAGGTAGAACAACATCATGGGGAGACAACGTCAACTCGTTTACGTCAAGGAAGAATAAATCGATGATGGCGTGTCGTCGACGTTCCTTGGGGGTGGCTCTTTCTCTTTTGGCTTGCTTGGAGATTGAAGGAGACGATCCTCGTTCATTGGTGGTTCTTCGTTGAGGGAAGAATCCTTTTATTCTATTTCTTAAGATCCTCTGCAATAGGATAATTTCCAACCCAAATTTTTTTTAAGGCTTCCCCAATATATTATACTGCCATGCCTTTTCAACATTCAAACTCTTGAATTAATTAATTAATTTTTTATCAATTAATTAACTAAGAGGTGTTGTCATATTTTTTAGGGAGAGAGGGAGGTGGAATGTGTAGAGGCTCCACCTAATTAAATGGGAGTGTTGACAAGAATTAAACAAGGGGAATTAAATTCGGGAGTTCAAGGGAGGTTTAAGGGAGATGAATGGTTGGGGCTCATGTGGGATCCACCTTTCAAATATCCACACATGGGAAGTTATGTGGGGGTGGGGCCCACCATTGACTTCCCCATGTAGGATTTAACAACCAATGTAAATAAAATTGTTCTAAGTAATTTCACCTAACTATTTATTTAAACCCCAATTTTTAACTTTCACCCTACATAAAACGCAACTGCGGTAAAGGCCCCCTTAAGAAAATACCGGCGTTGCGAGCTCATCTGTGTCCTCAAATTTAAATTCCGAGCACCGGTTCAAAAGATAGAAAAACACGCTCATACGTTTACTGAATGTACCCAAATAAAACTTCAGAAATTTATTCCGGGCACACTGGGCCTTGGAATCAAGTGCCGATAGAAATCACAGACTCTTAAATTTCCAAGGTATTTAAGAAAAAAAATTATTTGAAATTTTTGGGTCGTTACATAGTTATTTTTGGATTTTGTAGATATTATTGATTTGGCGATGAATAGTAAAATGGGTGATTTTATCACAAAATTTATTTAATTAAATAATGTAATTTTATAGTAGATATATAGTTTTAATTTCTCTTTATTGTATTATATGTATAATTTTATTAATAATAATAATATTTTATTTACATATATAAATATTATAGTTTATTTTAATAAACTTTATGGAAAAATGGTTTTTAATAAATAATATTATTAATTGAAATAATCTAAAATTTTATAAAATTAAATTTAAAATATATAGAAGATGAGTCATTTTAAAATGGGGTCAATTTTTTTAATCATTTTATTGAATGTTAGGTATTAAGTTTAACATGATTTTTAAAAAAATTAATAGTGTCCACAATAATATTTTACCACCATTGTAAATGGTAATCTAGTTTATACCGATACTAAACTGTTGTTTATATCATGAACATATCTTAATCACAATACTATTTTTTATTTGATGGAATTATTTTAACCATAAAAATTCTATCATTTTAATAAAGTAAATTTGGTACCATCTTCTATTAATAATGACCTTAATATTATTTTTACTATATGATAATGAAAACGCTATCGGTAATTAGATTATTAATTCTTGTTTATTTTTACTTGGATAAATATATGTCATGAATAATTATTAATGATTAATTGAAATATTAATAATATATTGTCATGGTAGTAGTTTATTTAGATTTTCCATAATTATATTTCAGGCTTATGGAAAACCAGTCTAATGCTTAAAGAAGGTATTTAATAATAATTTAAAGTAATTTAAAAAGATAAAATCAAGTTTATTAAAATAATTGTTTTGTTTCATGAATTACAGTGATAATTATTATGTATTATTCTTGGTGATAATATTTAAATTTGAATTCCATATTTTAGTGGAACGTTCAAGTTCATATTTTTTGATGGTTCTAAAAGTTGTCCATAACGTGTATTATCATAAATATTCAATCATTACCCTACATATCATTAAATATTTGAGAAAATAATTCATGCATTATATATTTACGACATAGACTTTTTAAAATTTTATTCTTTACCCTTAAGAATATAATAATTGTGAAAATGAAACAAATATTTCCCTATATTTCAAAAATCAATATATGTGTTCTCTTGTGACATTTGAGTAAGGTATCCATTTAATATAATTACAAAATCACTTCCCATAATATAATTATAATTTATACATTTCTCTTGATGGAGAACAAATAAATCTATAAATTTTAGTTGACCTAATCATGAGGAGGAAATCAAAAGATAAACATGTAGCCTAGAAATATTTCAATTAAGATTATTTTTTCATCTAAATTCCTAAAATATAGTGTTTACACTATAAAATAATGACTAATAGTTCATCAATATTATATATTTTAATTATTATGATGTCATATATTTTATCCACTTCATTTCTATCCAACAAGAAATAAAATCACTACATTTTTGTATGTTTTGACTCCGTCTATATGAAGGAATGAATTTCATATCCATCATTACTATTAATGAATATATACTATGATATATATAATAAATATATATATAATTTATGACATAAATATGTTTTTTAATGTATAATATATCATAAACATTCATAACCTATCATATATTGTAAAATTATATTATTGTTCAGGCTTCAATATAGACTAATAACTCTGTAATGAGATGTGACCCATTTTCCACTATTACAGTTCACACTACAAGGTTATATAATATATATATATATATATAATATTATTAATGTTAATTTGATTTTATAACGATTAATCGCTGTATCATTTTTTTTAAATAGTAAAAACAATAAATTTCCATCATGCGTACATTCGGAGATAAACCATAATGAACATTGTACTTCAGTTTCTTATTAAAAAAGGAATTGAATATTATAAATTTGAATCCAATGTATGTAATATATATCAATGAAATTATTAATATTCTCAATATAGTAGGAAATAGTCCTTACTCCATTGAAAATTCAATAGTTTATTAAATTAATTATGGATAAATTTACTTAACAACCATATCTAGTTGACCTAAATTAGAACATCCAAAATAATTTTTATAAAATTATTATAAAAGGACTATGAATATATAATGTATATAAATGTATTTGTTATAAAATTACATAATAAATTTGAATATATTTTTATAGGGGAAATAATGTGATAGAACGATGGAAAAAATCAAGATAATATTTTCTCACCTATATTTCACTCAAATTCTACTTATTTGATATATGATGAACATAATTTAGATTATTATATGTATATAATGTATTTTCTCGAACTGGGTACCATATATGGGTGCCCCGATCCAGCCGGTAACATGACCTCATGCACGTATCTCCATATTTTATACGTTAACAAATAGTTGTAACAGAAAAATATCTATCATTGGGAGAATATACCATCTTGATCAAAGTAGCCCAATAGTGGAAGTAAATATAAAATAGATAAATGATGTATCAAATAACCAAAATATCCAATATCACATAATGACTAAAACATGAATACAATATCCCATCACAATAGTATATATGTCATGCTAAATACGTGTAATGTGTTTAATGAAAAAACCAATAGAAAGACATACTGACTCTCCCAATTTGGTCCTAACCCCATTTATATTTTCCTCATCAATTCTCTATGTTGACCCATACATATAAGATAGGTATGTTTCCCTTAACTCATCCAAAAACATGAATCCTATTTAGGTATCGATTAGGTATCCCATATAGAGTGTGACTAAAACTCAATAGGCCATCGACAATGACATCAAAAACATTTTTGAGTCAATAAATATGTATTTAGTGGTATAAATAATCATGAAATAAATTAAATAGTTTATATAATCAACTATTTTTTATTTAGCCACATAAAAACACAGGTTCCCTAAGATAGACTAACAATCAATACATGAATTGTACCATTAAAGAGAAATAAATGTTCATATGGAATATCACATATCACAAAAAATTATTATGAATTGTCATCTCATTTCAATTCATATTAATTAAAATTGGAACAATTGACCAATGTCAAACATTAGGGCATATATTTCCATTTCTACTAACCCATGGGTATTTGAATCATCTTTCTATATCCACATACCATTTTTCCACTATAGGAGTTTGATTTACCAGTCCACGTACCACACACAAATATCATCCAATCAAATATAATATTTTGAAGCATCCTTCCATGTCCCATTCATGTATTTCAATATGTAGCATGGACCACAATATCACACATATCAAAAATTGTTAATTAAAATTTTATTTATCATTTTACATATTTTAATACAATATCATCATGGGTTACCAAATCAACTATCAATTAAATCATGGGTCATCAGTTTAATCAAATGGAATAATTTAACCAATTCAAAATTTAATAATTTATCAACATTTAACCATATATCCCACTGAACGTTTTGGTTAATATAATATTCTAATAATCCAAACTATTAATTAATTCATATTAATAATAAATGACAAATAACATATCCCAGATATCCCATTGACATTACTACATTATAATTCCATTAACTAATTGATCAATTAGAAAATACAACTACACAATTTTCAATTTCACCAATTTAACACAAAACAATATCACATTGAAATGAAATGAAATTAAATAAATCATAAAATCAATTTTTAATGTGATGGAATTTTATATTTCACAACTAAATACATGTAATTAAAAATATACTATGTTATTTCCAGTTTATACCACCAACCTCATGTTTGATGACTGACACTCACAAACAGAAATACCCAATTAAAGAAGAGGAAACATGATCATGAAAAATAATAATATCATGATCCAAATCATAAATCCATGATAAAATTCAGTATATTTATGTAGAAAAAAATCTATATTCATTTCTAATACATGATAATATTCCATAAAATGATGACTGAATGATGAGAGAGAGATGAAAAAATCGGGATGAGACTCCCTTAATATGAGAGATGCATATCTATCAACGGATCTTCAATAAATTATTAAATGTGTTTTGGATCCCTATGAATTTGTTTATAAGAAAGAAATTATAGTAATAGGTTGTGCTTATTTGGGGTCTACTATTGTTGAATTCAGTAGGGGTGGGTCCATTCAATAATTTTTAAATTAATTTAAGGAATAATTAAAACCACATGAAAGGTTTCCTGTGTAGGGTTCACGATGTTCCAAACTAAGTACCTACACATTTATCCACATCTAGGGGTCATAGTTACTACTAACAAGTCCCATTCTGTGAAAAACCATGATCATGATAAGCACACCGTCACTATTTGTGATTGAATAGTTTTTTGGGGAAGGGATCATTGTTTGAGAAGACCATTCACAAATCATAAAATTCCAATAAACTAAAAAATAATTGATATATCACCCAAAAAACCCAAGATAAAATTGAAAAAAGATATACAGAAAAAGTAATAGGGTACGTAAAAATGATCTAGGGACAACTTTATAAATGGTTTGGATCATTCAATTTCCAAAACTAATAAAATTTTATCCTCCAGTTGTACTACTGTGCATATATATGTTTATGAGGAAAATAGATCTGGCCACTGAGAATGTATATCAAATTGTCTCTACTATAATTCCTCCTAAATATTTCCATGTTACCACAGTATATGAACAATGGAAATTTTCTTTTCCAATCAACAGATTATCATTATGATCATGATACATATTAGGTGCTCCGCAAATCAAGAATCTATTTCAAGACCAACATAATCAACATTGATAACTTGAGAAGGACCGAGGTACTGCTACTAAAATTGTGAGACATGAAAAATATAATTTATAAAATAATACCACTTTAGATGATCCTATCAGTATGCCACTAGAAAAACACACTACACAACATTAAATGATCCAAAAAAACATGGTAAAATCTTACACAATCTCTAAATCCTACAGTAACCCAGACTTGAAAAAAGAAAATGGAAAACATGATCACCCCTTTAAACCCTATTCGTTATCTATGTATATCAGCATACAACTTCTTTCTACTATGAGAAGTACCCATAATCTTCTGAATTAGATGATCTTGATCTGACATCATCTACACGTTGCTCGTTCACAAGAACTCTGACTCACCATCCTCCATCCAAAAAAGAGGGGATCTTCATGGGATACTATAAAGTGACTCATATGGTTATATATGAATACCCTACTAATAAATATTATTATATGAAAAATCCACAGGTTCTTGTATTTCTCACAAGACCCACTTATGTTTAGAACATATGCTCATATCAAATTCTGAAGAACTTGTATCGTATCTTCTAACATCCCTTCTATGTTTGGGTGGAATACCATACTAAAAATGACCTTTGTGCCAAGTTCCTTTTAGAAAACCATCCATAAGGATTATGTAAAACATGATCCATTGTTGAAAACTATACATTCTAAAATCACATGGATATGGTCTATCTCTGAAACGTACATATTTTAAAATTGATCTGCTAATAATTTCTCCCATATATGTAGTAAATATGACACCTTATTCATCTAATCCACTATCAGAAAAATAATTTCATTATTATGAGGAATACTCAGGAAACCCACCACAAAAAGGTAAATTAATTCAAATTTAATTCTAGAATGTTTAACGAATATATTATACCACCTGGTCAATGATAGCCGCCCTTCACATCTGGAGAGGTGTAGCACCATTTCACGAAAACCTGAATCTTTGTTTCATTCTTGGACAAAAATAACACCATTTTTGTTCATTTATCATTTTGGTCAAGCTTGGTTGCACCACCCACATTGAGGCATGAAATTCATTTATTATCTTCACACTCCTGCACATTTTCACAAAAACTGATTCCTAAAATAGATGATATTATACTCATTGATAGTCTAACCTGATGATGAATCCAAACCATCAAGGAGTTCCCTTAGTGCTAAAAACCCTAGATCATTATATTTCCTATCATTATATGGCACAACATTATTGAATTCACTTAAATTGATACAAGATTCATCTACTCCAAACCCTCCTAATAAACCACATGAATCTCATCAAGAAAATCCATCATCTTCCAAAAAGAAATAAAATCATAAACATCTAGAGTTTTAGTATTCCATCATAGAATGTCTGGAAAATATTTTTCCTTAGAGGGTGTATATTATTTATCAATGTCCATTTATTTCATATATTAACCCCACATAAACTTTCAATGATTTGAAAATAATCATGAGAGATATAATTTCAAATCATGTGATAAGTATACATTATATTTTTTTCACAATAGATAATGCCACCAAACATTCAAAGAATAAAATAGTAATGATAATTCTAGGTATTGTGTTGGGTATTTACCTTAATGTAGAATCAAATTATATGATCCATACACCGAAACTCGATCTACATGCATCAACAGTATTACATTTCCTATCAAAGAAGCATCAAAAATCATATCAAACCTCTAAAATGGATTAGATAGGATCATGATTGGTGTGGTAGTCAAATGATACTTTAACTCATGGAAAGAAATATCACATTACCCATATCATTAAAACATAACAATCATATTGGAAAATCATAAATGTGGTTATACTATGAAGAAGAGTAATTTCCAGGTAATATTTTTCAATTAAATGGGAATTTTACCTAACCGCAAAAATTTATGGTGTGTGACACTGAGGCCCGGAGTACCCGGAATGAATTTTTGAACTTTTTTTGGGTACATTCATTAAATTTATGAGCTTGTTTTTCTAAATTTTGAACCGTTGCATGGAATTGAAATATGAGGGCACTATTGAACTCACATCGTCGAGGGTGAAAGTTAGTTTTTGGGAGTTTCGTGTAAGAATTAAATAAAAATAAAAGTGTGTGAAATTTTTATTTTTATTTGGAACTCCCATGTGGGTGTTGGGAGGTGGGGTCCACCGGAACAAAACCTCCATGGGAAAGTTGAGAAGTGGGGACCACCAGACCTTAACCTCCCATGAGAGGTTATTGTGGTGGGGACCACCCGAACCTAACCTCCCATGAGAGGTTTTGGTGGTAGGGACCACCCAAGGCCTAAACCACTCAACTCCCACAATCATTGTAGGGAAAAATCTTCAACTCCCTCATTAATGTATAAGATCCTCTTGAGCTTCCTCCATATTAATTGTGCTGACCCTTCCCCTCATAATTATTCCAACACACCAATTAATAGAGCCAATTTAATTAATCCAATTTGAATTGTGCCAATGTTTAAATAGGGGAAAAACATTTTTATTATATTGGATATCTCTTTTATTTTTTTGGGTCCTTCTTTTGAAAAAATTCATTGGAAGAGGAGAGAGAGATCTTGATGGGAGAAAACTCTCCAAAGAAAAACATGTTCTTCCACAAAGAAAGATCCACCAACAAAGAATGCCAACCTCCGTCGACCTTCTTCCTCAGGACTTCTTTCGATGTGGGAAGTCCTTATCTTTGGCGAATCGATGACCGTACTACCTTCTTGTTCCAAATCATCAAGAGAACAAGGTAGGGGTTTATTATTAAATGTTTATCACTTTACATGTACTCCCTTATTTTCTTGTGCAGGATGGGAACAAAAACTGAGGAAGATTGTTTTTTCACATTCAGTCTTCATTCATTGTTAACGACTTGCAATCACTCTAAACGCGGAGGGTGCGTTCCTAGAAACCAAGGACCATACCCTCCGCCATTCTTATATGGAGTATTAATAGAAATGGAGGCAGGAGACGAAGACGAAGAAGGTAACACCGCCACCGCTCATGGCCTCCCCACGCCACCCCAGAAGACCTGCGTCCTTTCTGCGCCACCTCGGCCCACCCAAGGCCTCCCTGTGCCGCCTCGTCCGACCATATGTCTGCACCGAGCTACACCGGCATCCGCCAAGCTTCCCCACCATCTGAACCGAGCCGCGCCGCCTTCCACCGAGTTGCGCTGCCGTCTGAGCCAGGCCACACCGCCACTATGCTGAGCCAAGCCGCTAATCCCTCCTGAACTAAACACCATCGAACCGCAGCCGGTTCGCACCCTCACGACCGCTCCAGGACCCTCCGACCACTCTGCGCCCTCGCGCCCGGTCTGCGACCTAGAGGTCGGTCC
Source organism: Viscum album (assembly GCA_963277665.1). Classification (NCBI taxonomy): domain Eukaryota; kingdom Viridiplantae; phylum Streptophyta; class Magnoliopsida; order Santalales; family Viscaceae; genus Viscum; species Viscum album. The sequence goes on along the minus strand of OY728137.1, from coordinate 293,626,650 downwards.
ACGACATCACGGCCAGTCCATGCCTCCGCGGCCATTCCCCCACCCTTGCGGCCCTCGCGGGCTGGGGCAGACCCAAAGGGCCGGGTTGGGTCGGTCTAACCGGGTCAGACCAAACACTGGCCCACTACAACCCATTAACGTTCCATCGCCCATATCTTTGGCACTTGACGTCTGTTTGATGAACTATTAGCGGTGATAGAAATATTAGAGTGAGATGGTCCCTCTGAGTATACCCTATTGTGGTTTGGTTTGAGAGGAGAAACAATCAGGTTGGATCGAGCACGAATCCAACGTGGACCCCATGACTAAAAGGCTAATAACTCATAGACTGAGCACCAGATTGAGGCGCTGTCAGTTGCATTGAGACCCCTTTAACGCGGTGAACTGTTGAGATATTTGTTCTTGGGACTTCATGATAATTGGGGTATCGACCAGCAGCTTTTGCAGCGGATCCTCCCTGTGATGAGCAAGCATAGTGCAGAGACCTCTCAACTGGCTGAGACCTAACGACTATAGACCGATTCGACTAAGAGTGACTCAACTAGCCCAGTGGGGAGTGCCTTGCTGTCACAGTAGACCCAAAGTGGGAAGCGTCTTGGTGACATAGCTGAACCACGATTCTCGACAAGAGGATTATCTCAGCAGGATATGAGGGGGAACGCCATGGTGACGTGGCAGACCCACGGTGGTTAGTGCCTTGGTGACGTGGCAAACCAACGGAACTTGACGGGGGAGTACCTCAGCTGTCCATGGTTAGTGGGAAGAACCATTGTGTAATGGTAGACCCATTGTACTCGATAGAGGAGGAGTTCTCTAGCAGCCGAGGTTTCAACATTGTGACCTAAGATGTCACTTGATACTACCACTAGAATAATATCCTGGTTTGAGCAGAGCCAGTTTTTCTGTGTTTTCCTGATGATTGTGATGGATTACATGATAACATAGGTATATGTATGGGAATATTTCTATGTAGTGTTATTTGTTGATTTCATACATTGTGGTTTATCCTGGGTTGAATTTTGTGTGACCTAGAGGGTCTTAGGGTCCCTACTGAGTATCGTTACACTCAACCACGCATGGGATATGCCCGCACTTCATTGTGATTGGTCCAGATAACGGACAACGCTGAAGGAGGACGAGAGTACGAGGCCTAGATGGTAATTAGAGGTGGAACATACGACGTGTCGGTACATGGACGATACATATAGATGAGGATTGGTGAGGAGTCCATTTATACCTAACCTTCTGGTAGGAACCTTGGAGGATGTCCCAGAATCTATTTTCTATTTTATTCAATTGTACTTGTACTTACAGTTTCTTGTAAATTATTTTTGGGCTTGTATTCTATCCCCATTTACATTCAACACACTTTTGTTATATAGTTTACTTGGTTTTTCTTATCCAGCTGTGTTCTCTCATGTGTGTGTGTTTATAGGTTATAAAGGTAATTGCTTATTAGTTTTAGGAAATTACACCTTTGGTGCTAGTTGCCAGCCCGTAGCCTATGGAAGGCGGGCTTGGGGTAGTCATGGAACAATCCTCAGGGGACAGGTCATGAAAATTTTGTATTAGAGGAGTCTATTTTACTACAGAACTAGGACTCTGATATTTTGATAAAGTAATAGTGTTAAGGGTAATGATTGTGGTTTTCAGTTTAGAGAGTCCAGTGTTGATGTGGTGGCTGATGTGTCCATACACTCAGACCCTAAATTCTGATTTCTCACATAGTACATGAAAACACTGATTGTGTGTGTATATTCAAAAGTTTTCTTTGTGATATTTTGAGTTATCACAGTAGGTATAACTTTCATATCACCACTTATTTCTTCTAACGGTATCACACCTGTTTCATTCCAGGATGCCTCCATGTAGACATCCAGCTAGAGTTACAAGTGTTTTATGCACTGATAGACCACTGAGCGATGAGGCCTCGGTGTAGGGACCTCTGCTGGGAGAGGCACCAGCAGCAGCTTTCACCGTTGGGCTACCGATGCAACCATCCCCAACAGTTGATGATGCACTCCACTTGAGCGCATTACATGAGTTCCTATGCCATCGGCCACCTAGGTTCAGGGGAGAGGTCATCACGCAGGCAGTTGAGTATTGGGTGGAGGCCGTGGTGAGTGTTTTTTGACTGGTAGGGACACCTTCAGACCCCGTGGTGATACATACAAACAGAATTCTACAGGATGTAGTGGGAAGATGGTGGATCATGATTCCCTAGGTCCATGACATGGTGATTCATCTCTAGGAAGACTTTGAGAGCCTGTTTTGGTAGGATATTGTTCCAGCCACTCTTCATTCAGTGCGCATTAAGGAGCCACTTCATCTGTAGTATGGCAACTTGATTTTGGCTTAGTACTCAGCGAGGTTCACTGACCTCTCACGCTACTCCACTGATATGGTGCGGGACCCATTCATCATGACCCATACCTTCAACTAGGGTCTCAGGTGAGAGATCAGGGCTTCGATGATCTCACTCTACGTCTCGATGCATGCAGGGGTGTTAGAGAGAGCCCTCTTGGTGGAGAGTTTTTTTGATGGGCAGTTGCCTAGTGCGAGACCCAAAACAAGTCATCACGTAGTGGAGTCTTCATTAGCTGGAAATTGGAAGAAATCGTAGTGGTCCCAGAGGACCAGAAATACAGGTGGAAAACTTCATGATTCCAAGTTGGTTGTGCGGGGTACTCAAGGCGGAGACAGACATTCCACGAGCGGGCAATGTTTCACATGCAGTGGTCCGGGTCACATGGCTCGTGAATATCTGACCCGCCATACGGATGATAAGAAAATGGTTGAAGGACTGCCCTGGCAGAGACAATGGTTTAACCAAGGAGGTCCGTAGGGAGCAGGCAGATGTGGCATAGGAGTTGGACATGTAGCTGGCAGTGGGAGACGATTTGAGATGTCACTTCCACCACCAACAGGTGGTGCACCCCGACCATAGGGAGCAGGTGGAAAGGGGAGAGCTCAGCTACAGGAAGATGAGGCCTACGATCAAGGTTCTCTAGAGGTGATAAGAGGTACGATCTGTTTCTACTCCACCTGATCTTTAGTACATATAAACACATGTTCCTATAAATTTTTTAAATCCACTACCCTCATTCAGACAGTGATGATTCCAATAGAGCTGTTGGCTTGATCCTTATGGCTAGAGATTACTATGGAAGTAGATTTGAAAGTTACACACTGGATTGGGCCATGCGAGATTACTCTAGGTGGAAAGAGCTTCAGCAGCAATCTCTTAGTAGCGGCATCGAGGCCTTATGAAGACATCTTGTGTATTGACTAGTTATCTAGAATCCATGCCCAGATTGACTATTTTAGGTGAAAAGTGTGGTGTGTCTGCATATACGGAACCAGGTTTACCTTCACTGGTGAAAATGGAACCTTTTCAAAGAATGATGGATATGCCCGTAGTAGGTTGAGGACGATCACTTATCATTTGGCTAGCCTTACCCTCAGAGCGGTTGAAGTGGAGAGTCTGAGATATCCTGTAGTGGTGGACCAGTATGTGGATGTTTTCCCTAATGATGTCCCTAGTCTACCTCCTCACTCGGAGGTGGACTTTTATATTGACTTGTACCCCAGGATGACACCAATATCTACACCAGTGTATCGGATGGTTCCCACCGAGCTTCGTGAGATGCAGGTATAGCTAGAGGACTTGGAGGGGAAGGGATTCATCTGGCGAAATGTTTCTCCTTGGGCAGCCCTGATTTGGTACGCCAAGAAGGTGAATGGGAGCATGAGGCTATGGGTTGACTATCAGAAACTGAACCAAGTGACTGTGAAGAACAATTACATACACCCGAGGATTAATGACCTCTTTGATCAGCTAAAGGGGGCACGGTGGTTCTCGAAGATAGACCTTAGATCAGGCTATCACCAGCTCAGAGTACGAGACAAGGATGTGCAGAAGACGGATTACGAATGTCGGTACCGCCACTATGAGTTCTTGGTTATGCTATTTAACATAACCAACAGTCATGTAGTTTTCATGGGACTCATGAACATGGTCTTTCAACTGTACCTTGATCACATTGTAGTGGTCTTTATATACGATATTCGTATCTACTCGACTACTGAGGAGGAGCAAGCCTATCATTTATGGGTAGTACTAGACACACTCCAAGAGCACCAGCTTTATGGTATGATCCCAAAGTTCCAGTTCAGAGGTGGGGAGAATGTAAAGCCCAAATTTTTCCATTTAATATTTTTAATTAAATGGGATTTTTACAAGTCCGTGAAAATTTATGGTGCATGATTCCAAGGCTCGGAGTGCCCTAAATGAATTTATAATCTATTTTTCATGTACTTTCAGTAAAATTGCGAGCGGGTTTTTCTAACTTTTGAATCGGTTCTCAAAATTGAAATTTGGGGGCAACGTTGAACTCGCAGCACTGATATTCACTTTATAAGACTTCCAACTCGATAGTAGATGGTCGAGGGTGAAAGATAGTTTTTGGGTTTTTTTGTGTAATAATAAAATAAAAATAAAAGTGTGTGTCCTTTTTCTTTTTATTTGAAACAACTGTCTGGGTGTTGGTAGGTGGGGTCCACAAAAAATTATCCTCCATGTGGTCGTTGAGAAGTGGGGACCACCAGACCTCTACCTCCAATGAGAGGTTATGATGCTGGGGACCACTCGAACCTAACCTCTAATTAGAGGTTATGGAAGTAGGGACCACCCGTGGCCTAAACCTCTCAAAAATAAACATAAATATAGGGAAACCTCTTCAACTCCCTCATTAATGTAAATGAGCATCTTGAGCTTCCTCCACATTAATTGTACCAACCCTCCCCCTCTTAATTATGCCAACAAAGAACTTAATTGAGCCAATTTAATTAATCCAATTTCAATTGTGACAACGATTAAATAGGAAAAACACATTTTTTATTATATTGGCTATCTCATTTATATTGTTGGGTTCTTTTTTTAGAACATTCGTTGGCCAAGGAGAGAGTTCTCTTGGTGTGAGAAAACTCTCCAATGAAGTACATGTTCTTCCACAAAGAACGCTCCACCGACGAAGAATGCCAAACTCGTCGACCTTCTTTCTTAGGACATCTTTCGACATGGGACGTCCTAGTCTATGAATAATTGATGACTGTACTACCATCATGCACCAAATCCTCAACCGAACAAGGTAGGGGTTAATTCCAAAATTTTATCACCTTCCATGTACTCATTTATTTTCATATGTGGGATGAGAACAAACATTTTAGAAGATTATGGGTTCACGTTCATGCTTCGTTCTTTGCAAACTACTTGTTAGCACTCTAAACACGGACATCGTGAGCTAAAAAATTAGGGACCGACCCCTCTGCAATTCTTCATTGGTGTATTCTTAGAATTGTAGGAAGGCGAAAAAGATGATGGAGGTAACAGCGCTGCCACCCACGGCCTCGCCATGCCACCCCGGCCGACCCACCGTCCGAGCCGAGCCGCCATCCACCGAGCCGTGCCGTTGTCTGACCCGATCTGCGCCGCCGTCCACCGAGCCCTACTGCCGTTCGAGCCGAGCTATGTCACTGTACGATCCTAGATACGCTTCATACCCGAACCGCTACACCCTCCTGACCGAACCGCCACTGAACCACGGCTGGTCCCGACCACCTGTGACTGGTCTGTGCCCTCGCTGCTGGTCCATGCCCTCGGGGCTGGTCCATGCCCTCATGGTCGTTTTGTGCCCTCGCGGCCGATCTGTGCCCTCGCGTCCCTCGAGGGCGGGCCGCACTGCTGGCCAGGCCAGACCTAAACAGGTGGGCTAGGTTAACCCGTACCGAAACAGCCTAGGCCGGGTTGGGCCAGGTTGGTCTGACTGGGTCAGACCAAACCCGAGCCCACTATGACCCATTTAGTTTCCTTCATCCATATCATTTTCACCGGACGTTCATTTGATGAACTGTCAATGTCAATGGAAATCTTGGACCGAGACGGTCCATTTGAGTATACCCCATTTTGTTTTGGATTGAGATAAGAAATGGTCTGGTAGGATCGAGCATGAATCCAACAGGGCCCCTGAGACTAAAAGTATATAAAATCACAGGCCAAACGTCCAATTGACACACCTTCAGTTGCGTTGAGACCCCTAAAACATGGCAAACCTTTGAGATACTTCTTAGTGAGACTTCATGACCATTGGAGTATCTACTACTAGCTTGTAGAGGGGATCCTACCAGAGACGAGCAATCCTAGTGCAGACCGATTCGACATGGAGTGACTCGACTATCCTAGTGGGGAGCGCCTTGGTGTCACGACAGACCCACAGTGTGGAGTGCCTTTGTGACGCAGCAGACCCATGGTACTTGACAGGTGGAGTACCTCAATAGGCTACGAGGGGGAGCACCATGGTGACGTATCAGACACATGATGGGGAGTTCCTTGGTGACGCGGAAAAACCATGATACTCTATAGGAAGAGTACCTTAGAAGTCCAAGGTTAGTGGGAAGCGCCTTGGTGTCGCGGAAGGCCCATTGTACTCGATAGAGGAGGAGTTCTCCAGCAGCCAATTTTTCGACAATGTGACAAGGGATATCACTTGATACTACCCCTAGAATAAAATCCTGGTTTGAGGTGAGTCAATTTTTTTGTGTTTTCCTCTTGATTGAGATGGATTACATGATAAATTATGTATATGTATACAAATATACCAAAGTAGGGTTATCTGTTGATGTCATACATTGTGGTTTATCCATGGTGGATTTTTGTGAGAGCTAGAGGGTCTCGGGGTCCATATTTAGTATCGTTATATCACCCATGTATGGTCTTTGCCCGCACTTCGTTGTGTTTGATGCAGATGATGGGCAAAGCTGACTGAGGACGAGAGTACCAGGTCTGGATGACACCTGGAGGTGGACCTTACGACGTGTCGGTAAACAGAAGAGACATAAGGATGAGGAGTGCTAAGGAAGAGATTTTTACCTACCGTTTAGGTAGGAACCTCGATGGACGACCAAGAAGCTATTTTCCTTTTTCTCCAATTGTACACGTACTTTCAGTTTCTTGTACTTTACTGTTGGGATTGTATTCCGACTGCTTTTACTTTTAGCAAACCTTTGTTATACAGTTTACTTGGTGTTTCATATCCAGTTGTTTTCTGGCTTGTGTGTGTGTTTTTTGGTTATAAGGGCAATGCCTTCCTAGTTTTAGAGAATGAAACATTTGGTGATAGTTTCTAGACACTGACCTATGAAAGGTGGACTTGGGGTATTCAGGGAACGAGCCCTAAGGGATGGGTCGTGACATCGAACATGTGGGAAATTTATTTAATGAACATAATTATATCTTGATAAACTTAGAAAAGGGTGTATTTCAATCAGGTTATTGGGATATTCCCATGAAATCACTTCATGAACATTATATGGATCCACTAACACACTATCATATAAGATGATGTAACCAACTATGTAATAGATTAATAAAAAATTAGAACATATATATTCATGTATATATATTTCTCCCTCTGTGAACTAAAAACTATGTGATGATATTTGGAACGAAATTCATGAGTCTTGGAGTACACAATGATGTGATCCACTAATACTACCACAAAGTGATCCTTGTATAGATGTAATGTTCTATTAATCATGTCCAAAAACATTTTAGAATCATTATTCAAATCAAAAATCATAAGAAAATACTCATAAAGGCTATACCCTCTTTTTAAATTAATACAATTTATGTCATAATGAAATATTCAGAACTGATGATACCGTAATATAAAGTCTATCTTGGAGAAAATATAAGCACCTCTCAACCATTCAAATGGATCACCAATATGTGAATGACCATTCTATTTCATCACTTTCAAAATGTTGACCAACTGGTAATGAATGCAAAAGTTAAAGGTTATATCCAACTTCTTGGAAATAGGAAAAGTGAACACCAATTTATTGTACTCGTATATATAAAACACTTATCCAATAACTCTTCTAGTTGAGTCTTGAGCTCTTGTTGATCATTTGGATCAATTATGTATGGTGGAATAACAAGTGAATCATGTCCAGTATCAATCTCAATTGAAAACTCTAAATCCTTGTCTGGTGGAATTCAAGAAAAATCCATAGGAAACACATCCTAGAACAAGTCTACTATTGGTGGAAAGGAATGACATTAAACACCTCAATCAAATAATAACAGAATAAAAACCATAGTGGGGAGCTCACCCAGCTACAAATCAATTGGCCCATTAGAACCATCCTTGATAACCTAATCCCAATGGTGAACATAATTTTTACTCTCAAGAGATATAAAATTTACTATCCTTTAGAAGAAATAAACACGGGATCTGTATTATACAAACCAAACCATACCCTTATTTATGTCAAATTCTTACATGTCATAGATGTAAAGATACAAACATAAGCAATACACCCCAATCATGAGAGAAACCCCCTTAATGAAGAATATTTCTCTAATCTATAGTCCCATAAGAGAATCTATCATTATAACCCCTCTCACAATCTCAACCACCATGCTCAAATCAATCATAATTTGTGCACATATAGAATAATTAGAGGAAAAAGTATCCAATAAAGAACTAGAAATCATATAATCTATATGAACAGTAGCTATAAATGTCGATGGTCTATCCACGATATCCAAATGTGTTGGATTAATTGCATGAAAAGTTCATTCCTATATCCCCTATAATGAACTCATATAACACTGAGCTGCACCATGAAATGTAGAACTCCAAATTCTGAACTAATATGTATTTGATGATCCCCATCTAGCAATCTGATTCTACCAAGATCATCTACAGTTACACATATTTCAAGGCTTCATGAAAACCCATATAGATGTCCCATCCCTTTATAGGATCAACACTTTATCATTGGTTTGGGGAAGTACATATGAATGTGAACTAGCATACCAAAATGATGATAGTTTACCTAAATAAGGTCCTATGTAACTGACCCTTCAGCATAACCAATATAATTTCCACTAAAGTGTTAAAAACTCTCACATCCATGATTCCATATGTTAGAATTCATATAAAGTGACAATCTAGCTAAATTCTACCAGTCCTCCAACATAAGCCTCTAATAGCATCCTCTCAGAAATGTGAACCTGATTAACCAACTCGAAATATAATTTTTGTAAAATGGAATTCACTTAGGATATATTATTTCCTTCAATCCCATCCGAAAATTGATTTTCTTCTATTGTATCATGTACTAATATTGCAGGATCAAAGCAACGATGATCTGAAAAATGACCTGCATAGACCATCTCATACATTCTATCAAGAGTTATGAACATAAACAATGATTCCCAATGCTTCATGATCATCTCGTGGTAAATGTTCTCTAAGAACATGTACTGAAATTATTTTTATTCCATATGTCTAGCTGCCCATACTGAGATGTGATATACCTATAGCACATCAATGATATTTATAACATACAAGCATACAACATGACCCTCTTCTCAATAGGATTCTATAAATGTTAATGTATAGTCAATATGTACATAATCATTAATTATATTTCCCCAAGTTTACCCTCTCATGTGGAAATTGGAGGGTGTTGTAACTAAAACTCCCATGTACAGTCATACATATTTTTGACGTCCCACATTGAGTCTCTCTCTTTAAATTAAACAAACCGATCAATGTTCTCACTAAACATGTCCCTATCTCTTTTACTCGACACTATTGGTTCCATAAGATCTACTTCTAGAGGATCATTTCGTGGTATATCTACCTGTCATTCTATCAAAAAATATCATTGTGGAGGCATACCTCTATAATTACAAAGACACTAATAGGTAATGTGTTTAAAATACTTATATAATTAACAAGACTAATTAACATAAGGAAACAATATGTAATCCCCCTTACCTACCAAATGATCAAAATTGATCCACCATCACTACCATTCACTACTAAACAACTAGTCCATGGTTAACAGAAGGTAATCAATAATGACCGAGTTCCTATAATTATGCATGCATACTCAATAATGGTTCTATACCGGGCCACTAGTCACATCTCTCAAAATCATATAACAAAATTCATACGAATCAACATGTTCATTACTCGTTGGGAAATAACATCTAATAGTAATTAAAATAATCCATAAAAACAATTACACTAAAGGTACATGTTTTTTACCCATACTTGGGTGAGATAATCCCATACATGAGCTTCTGACTATGGCATGACTCTTCCTCGTCTCTTATCAACATTACAAAAATATTAAGCCAAAAAAAACAAAAAATAAAACCACCTTTGAAACTACATTGTAATATCTCCACATGGGTGTCACAAACTAGTTCACAATGTAGGTCTATTAGATGACATAATTTATGCCTCCTCATTTTATAGAGTCCTCTAACTAGTAGATAGGTTCTAATATTGATCAGTGGGATACAAAAGAATTTTTATAAATTCATAAAAATTGCAAAAATAAATATATAATAATCAAATTACATAACAATTAATAAGAAGACCCACTAACACAAGACGTCAAACACATTAATTCAATATAAAAATATAGAAGTATATATTCCTTGATGAGTATGTGTAAAATGTTTAATGAAAACCAAATATAATGAAACAATAAATCTCTAAAGAGGGTACCAAAATCATTTCATTTTTCCTAGTTCTTGTTTCAACTCGACCCATCCATCTGTCGTAGGCCCCTTTCCCGTATTCTATCTTGCAAACCTGAAGTCCATTCATTCACTAATTAGGCATCCTATGTATGGTGTGATTAAAACTCTATAGGTATCAACCAACATTTTATAATAAATATTCATTCAATTAGAACAGATGAATTTGTATAAAGAATAATATAAAATCAATTAGGTAAGCAGTTTAATTGCAATGTTTTAATTATTTAACCATATAAACCCTTAGATTATTAAGGACTCTGAAAACATCATTTCCAACTTCAGATCATTCCAGAGTCTAAAAATACTCCCATGGTAAATCAGATATCATGACATTTTTATTATATACTATAATTTCATTTCAATTAGAATTACATACAATTGGATCCTTTCTCCAATTCCAAAATTTGTGTAATTGATCACCATGGCTTATACCCTATGGGTATTTGAAGCATCAGTCAATGTCCCAAAATGTTTTTTCACTTTTTCATTTTGAATAATCATTCCTTGTCCAACACACGTATATCAACAAATGACATGTATCACAATTTTACACATATAAAATTTTCATAAATTGCATGGTTATGGATCATTTCCCTTCTTTAAAAAGATTATTATTTTGGGTGTACCACATCAATTTTCAATTCAATATTGGTTCATAACATTAATAAGATGGATTAATTTAACCATTTAACCAATACACCATATATCGACATATATTCATATAAACCATTAATGCATTTAGCTTAATACAAATATCTCACGATCCTCCTTATCAATAAATTCATATTAACATTAATTTAAAAATTACAACATCCCAATATATATTTTATTTCAAAAGAAGACAAATTCTATTAATTAAGTGACCATTTAATTAGTTATATTTCACCAAATTTTAATTCCTCCAATTTAACCCAAATCATTATCATATGGTAATTAAATTAAATAAATATAATAATCAATAGAATTTTCCAAACATGGGAATTTAAATTTTAAAATTACATTTGTTTAATTAATTCATGACGATGATATTTGAAATTTAGACCACCTACATCATGTTTGAAGAGGAACACACTCCAATGTAAATCCTTGTTTGAAGAAAAACACCCAAAATCATGATAAAAAATGAGATATATATCTAAATCATAGATAAAATATAAATACGTATTAAATCCTTGAAATCCATGTTATTGATCAATTAACAATCAAGGAAAATAAGACTTATAAGATTGACAAAAAGATGAGAGAGGGGGAACCTTATTTGGATGAAAATATTTTATTTGGAGAGGTACATGTTTTTTAATGGATATCATTTTCCTAAAGAACTATGATTGAGAGCCCTAGAAACACATATAGAATCCATAAGAATTGATATTAATAGGGTTCGATTGTATTGGGTGTAATTTGGGTGATGTTTGGTTTTTTTTGAAATTTTAATTTTTGTTTTTAAATATTCTAGCTCGCATTCACGGTTTACTATAAGGGGTACATGGGTTTCTATATAGTGTTCCTAAATAGTGCATCTCTTGTATGGGGTCCTTATTTTATAAGATAACGGATAAAAAATTGAAAAATCAAGGTATAACGCTGTTATCCATTTCTATGTGGGGTTGCATATATTTTTGTGGCATTGATCATTGTTTGGTAAACTGTACACCCACTATAAATTGACTATAACCCCACCAAAAACATCCAATTTATCCCCAAAGACACCTAATATAAAAACCATATAAAATATACTTCATACAAGATAAAATGTTATCTAAAAATTATCTTGATACATCTTTAAAAAGGCTTAATATGTTCTATATACTATGCCATTGAGATATTATATCATGAAATACCCAATACATTTTGAATTTAATGTTTGTATTTATTTTTTCAGTCAAATGGTGAATTGATTAATAAATTTATCAAATATATAAATGGTTATTTTAGAGTCTAAACCTTTGATGGTATCATTCCTGTTTATGTTTTTTTAAATTAATTATATATTGTTTCTCTTAATAAATCTAGTCTATTTTCATCTAAAATTGAAATTATGGGTTATAAATGTTTCCATTTATCATTTCATCTCATTGGTACTAAAAAAGGACAAATGATAATTTTTTTGAGAAGAAAAACTTATTTATCTATATTTTTCTATGATTTTCTAATATATCAATATTTTTCATATTCTATTACTGAATTTGTTATATTATTATAATTTAATTGAAAATTAATTTTTATTTAATATTTAATAGTAATTAAATAATAATAAATAAAATCATTTTAATTTTTTTAAAAATAAATTATTATATTCATTTTGAAAATATTTGTATGAAATGATTTTTGTTATAAACAACTTAAAAATACCTTATCGTATCGAAATGAAATATTTCTATTCATATATCCCTACACAATTGAATTTTATAAATCAAAATATGTTTTAAATTCTTATATTAATCCTCTATTTTTATGTTAATATAAAAATTTAATATTATATAAAACATTTATAAGAAAAATGTAATTGATTTATAATTTCATTACTACAAAATTATAACAAAATAATTTGAAAAACTAATTTTCAATGTATCTATTCCATTTTATTATATTTTCATTAGTAACCATACCGTTAATTGAAAAAATAATTTAAATTAATTTTCTTTTCTTTTATATTATTTTACTTATTAATTATTTAAACATTATTTTTTTGTCATATATTTTAAAACAATGATGTTCATCACAACACTGCATTACTAAATAAGCAATTATTCTTTCATTCTAGTATAAATTTGTATTCATGTTTAATTATATATCATTTAAACTAAATTTATTTTTTCATAATTTCATACAAGTTTATTAGGTTATTTTAGTAAAAGGATGTCTATTATGAATTTTATTTCATTTAATATTGAAACTATTAACATCTGTATTCAATATTTTATATGCATATTTACTCATTAATAATGAATAATAATTATGAATTATGTTATTGATTATAAACAAGTGGAATTCATTGTACATATGAAAATGATAGGTGGTTCCTGGTTCAAATATCCCCTCAATTTTTCGAATGGTCTGATGAGAGAATTTAGGTCCATATTACCTGGTAATTTGGTGTGTGTAAAAACATTTGTTTATATAAAATAGAAAATTAAATTGATGTAAATATTCATAATAAATTTTTAGGAAACCATAATGGTATTAACATGACATTCATCATTATACATTTATATCATTTCGATTTCATTTATTAATATCCTTGTAATTTTTATCTTCATATTTTATGTGATAAATGATTAAGAAAAAGTTATTTATTAAAAATAATATTTATTAAAAATAAAATCTACCATATTTTGTCTATGATAGATTCAATTATACACATTAGCTAATTGATTATGTGATATCACAGATTTTGTTGGTTTATTTCCCTAATATATGTTGAATAGATCATTTAATAAATTTTATGGATCCATGTATTTTTTTCAATCGACATTTTATTTTTACAATTTAATATTGAAATAAATAATGTATCTAGTCAAATAAGATATCTTAATTGATAGCTAGATCAGGTTGTTATTCTAGGTATATTTTACAAATGTAATAACAGAACAACGTACAATGGGAAATGAGATTCTGGGTCTATAATATTGGTATCAATGTATTTTTGAAAAGAACCTTTGTAAAATGATTCTAGAAGAAAAAACTCTTTTATAATTATGATAAGGCAATTTAATTATTGAGATCATTTTCATTAGGATTTAATTTTTCAAATTAAAATATTTTAGATAATTAAAATAAGACTATTGGAGATTAATTTTTTAGAGATGGATCCTTGAAAAAAGGTAGGGAATTCATAACATTTTTCCCTTATCATTTCCCCATGCAGCTGGACAAGCCATAAAATAATAATTCATAGTCCGTAATCCATAATAGAGGAAAATATCAAAACATGAGGACAATTTCTATATAGATTATGTTGATATTTTTCTTCTTAAATACAAATAAAATATATTTATTCATAAAAAAATAATTATAATTGCTTAATTAATTTAACTAAATATTATGTTGATGATATAAATTATGATATTAAACTTAATAACATCAAATGGAAAATTATATTATCACTTTTTCAGTATATATATTATTATGTCCATAATGTAATGTATTTAATTCTCTATCACCAAAATTCATGTACAGTTATGAAGACATAATTGATGTAAATATATATATTTTATAACATCTTTATTTTATAGTATTCAATACATATTATATACATTATTATAAATCAATCTATGTGAAATAGATAACATCACACAAGAAAAGGTGTGGATTCCCACCATCACAATGTAATGTTTCTATTTTTTCTGTCCTTCATTTTATTTCTTACCATAATGAGTGAATTAATAAATATTTAATAAATTTATTATGCATCTAAATATTCTAGAATTATTAATCAAGATTAAATTTTAATCATTTATATAAATTTAGAAAAAGATATTTTTATCAGGTCGTTTCTCTATCAACCTCTTTTATGATAATCTAATAATATTTTTTCTTTACCAATATGAATTGATGAATATAAAATTAAATAAAATGAATAATAGAAAAATACAGATATTTTATTATTTTAGAATAAACTTCATCTAAAACATTCTTTATAAGCTATACTAAGGATGAAAAATCATTAAAAACTATTAAAATATTATTTTGTTTCATCTTATACCATTTCTAAATTTACTATTCAAATTATATTTTTGGTTTAATATTTTATATTATTTTTAGTATATTTATATTCATGGATATGTGGAAAATAATTATTTTATAGAATTATATTTTCATTTAGTTGATGAATCACCAAATTGTATTGATATAAATCATAAGTTATTTTAATACCCATCTAGCATTAAAAAAATAACTAATTTATATCAATAATTTATATAATATATCATCTTATATGTTTATTTTTTGTCGTGAAAAAGAAATTTTAAAAAATTTGTATTTAATATTATATTGAACGTGTTATTAAAATTATATTCTACCACATAAATGGAGATAATTTCTTAAAATTTAATCAATATTTGTAATACATAAGTTCCAATTTTCTAAATATTTATATTTTAGTTTTTTATTAGGAATACAAATAAAGGTTAAAATTATCACAATAGTAAATGGGAAATCCAATAATTACAGAAAAAAATATGATATGTCTTATAAATCATAGTATCACTTTAAATTATAAATTTAATGAGTATTATTCAAAAGTCTCCTTCAAATTATTGATAATAAATCTACCTTGTTCGTTTTTCCTTTCATATTGGTATTTGTATTACTTTATAAATAGAAAAGATGCCACACTATATTTTATAATATCTCCCTTAATTTTACAATAATATATTAATGATTATGTTCACATTTAAATGATCATTTGAAATATAAAATGATATTATTTTCATGATACTATTTTAGTTAGTAGTTATTAAATAAATATATTAAATTCGTATGAAACTCCAATGAAATATTTGTTCAATTAATAAATAATTCCAAAAAATTTATTGGAAATGGTAAAATTAAAAAAATGAATGAATTACAGTATTCCATCAAAAATTATAAATATATATTACTTGATTTGGATGTGTGAAATGATTATTTTCTAATTCAACCATTATATTCATGAATTAAAATTAAATTTAAAATTACTAGTTTATAAAAAGATATAAATGATATTTTATAATAAATAATATTTTATTAAATAATATAAGGTTTATAATTTATATGAACAAATGATTAAAAATTGATATATTGTTTGGATACATCCTCATATTATATTCGAATTCTATAAATTTACAATAATTTGTTCAGAAAAAAATAATTTATATGAATTTCTTTCCCGGTGAAATTCAAAAAATGCCACTCTCACCGCATATAAAAGGAAACCCTTATACCATTACATTACACAACATTAATAATCCTAGAAATACAAACCAAAGGAGATATATGTTATTGAAATATTTATCATTATAAATTGGATATGAAATTCCATAAATTATAAACATTGTTTTTTAAGTGGAGTATAAATCAAGTCTATCTAAAAAACAGTACTTGTCCATAACATCTCTGTCATGTTTATTTCTTCTTCTAATAACTATAAATTTATTGTACCAATCATAATATTAAAAACAATAAATAAATAATATACATATGGTTAATTATAATTATAATAATTTTATATTCCATCTCATATCCATTATAGGAAAAGTGGAGACACCACTCGTCTCTACGTATGACTTTCCCTCTCCATGTAGTTGTGTAATTTATATTTCCACATCATATGACATGGATGGTTATAAATACAGATGTGAGAAATATATATTATATAAATAAAATTATAATATTTTCGAAAATATATTATTATGTATATTTTATTGCCTTCAAATCCATTATAAAACAATAACAGAAATCTTGAATTTTTTGTGTAGTACCACAACAACGTTATGATATCATTTTTTTGTTTCCACGATACATAAAATATAATAAGTGAAAAAATAAATAATATAAGTAATATTGACTATATATTAAATATTTTTTTTAGTTGAATTATTTTACCAATCATTATTTCCATTCATTGGAGGGAAAACGACACCCTTGCCCATTTTTAACATATTGTCCCTATAAATTGAGTAATTAACATTTCATTCTCAATATATTAATAATTAATATAAATGAATATATATATATATATATTGCATTTATATTCTATATATAACTTAAATAAAAAAATTGATATGATTTTGTAATGAGAAATAAGCATGTACTGATACTACAAAATCAATAGAAACAAAAACAAAATTAACACCTGAAACAATGAAAATAATAAAATATTTTTAACGAGTTATAAAATTATATTAATGGACAATATATGAGACAAAATATATGAATATAGTTATTATGAATATTTTTATTAAACAATTATTTATTATATTTATTTTTATATCACCTATGAAGAAATTCAAACTTTCGTTAAGTGATTTCATAAAAATTAATACTTCATTGAAACATATTTAATATTATACACCTATTTATTTTTTTATGATGTTTATATTAAAACTATTATATATTCATAATGAATATGTATTTATTAATAATTTTTAATATGTCAATTTATATATTACATTTTAATAGGAACCAATTTAAATGACCACAAATATAAAGGAATTTATTTTTCAATCCCATGTTTTTTTTTGAGATTTCACTGATTTTCATGAAATAAAAATTTGAAATTATCTATTATAAAAAAATATTATTTTATCCTAATGTTATTTATGGATTATGAATTATTTTTTTAAAACAATTTAAATCATTTTTAACCAATCATGAAAAAAATTGAAAGATTATCTATTCTTATTTCTCTTTTTCGTAGGGTATATTTTACATACCTTGGAATAAATAACAATATTAATTTAAAAAATAACATTTTTATTTACTCAAAATAAATATAATTATAATTTTAAGATATTTTAGTTATCTTAATATTTATTATATTAATATTTATATTTTTCCTATGTATATGAATTTTTTTATTTCTTGTTATAAATTAAATGTGATTGTTTTCTAATTATATATGATATTAGTAGGTATACAACATCGATAAGAATAATATAATATTTAGCTTATTCTATATGTTTTAAAAGGATTAATAGTTATTTTTTTTATAAATGGGGATTTTATTTTTTATCATTAATTTTTTATTCAATAATAACGATGAATTTATTTCAAATCGTTTATTTTTTGTCTATTGAATGTCATTTAATACGTCTTATTAATTTCAGGTCCATTAAATTTGTATTAAAATATTAAAATTATTATTATCTTTTTTCATTATAAAATACATTTTTCATAAATATATATCATGGATATGGTTATTTATCAATATTTATATATTTTCATTCATACGTTCATTTACTATAAATTTATATTGATTGATTGGGGACAATCTTGATAATTTTACATTCCTTACTCAATATAGATATTTATTAATAAGGAATTTAGTTTTTGAATATAATTGATCATACAATATATGAATAATTCATTATGATAAGCTCCATTATTGATAGAAACATGATACATTTATAGCACCCATGACACAAATAATTTTCTCAAATTAAATGGGGTATTTCAGTGTTCTTATAAATTTATTTATCATTCATTGCAAAGCATTTTATAGTATATATATCTTGATTTCAAGGATCTAGAAATCCAATAATAAACCAATAATTTATTGATAATTTATATATTATTATATATATAATAATTTCATTAATATTATTAGTTGATATATTGCATCCACATAATAATAATTAAATGGAATATGGATTCAATTATTTATCATTTAATATTTATTTATTCTTTTTTACTAAAGATCGAATTTACTATACATAAAATTTACCTTTTATTTGAGGTCCTCATTTTATTTCCTTTCATAAATATATGACGAAGGGAATAAGTAATAATATGAAGGAAGAAAAAATTTATTTAATTCTTTTTTATATATTATTTTCAATTTAATATGTGAATCAAATACACGTTTTTATCACAAAAACAGAAATTATTGATAAAATGATCTTATATCAGTTTTATATTATAAAAATTAATAAATAAAGCACTATATTAGAGTTATTAAAGTAGTGGTTTCTGATTTTTGTCTAAGAGGATGTTTTCAAGAAGCCATAAGAACTATATTTTAGAAGAACAATGTTATGTAACATAACACTATGAATGACTTTTATGATAATAATTTATATAGTATATTATTCTAATGTATTATTAACTAAATTATGATATTATAATGATGTTTATGATTACATAGTAGTGATAAAATAATGATGCATATTTTTTTATCTTATTCTCATTATTTCATTTTTTTGTAATGATTTGTCTCTAGGGATACTAAATGATAACATCAATGATTTGGTGTTGATTTTATTATAAAATAATCATAATATTAAAATGATATCATATAAAGACAATATCTCATCTTTCATATATATCTATAGTATTGTGTTATGATCAAATTTAATATTATACTGCCAGTTTAATTTTATGTCAGCATTGGAATGGATTACCCTTTCATAGTATAGAACCAATATTTACTATTGTAGAAGAGATCATACATATGATATTCCAAATTCCCATGTAATATTATATTAGTGTGATGATAAAAAATAACTCTAACATGAAATTATTATTATTTAATTTGTTTTGATACATTTTCCTGTGTGATATTACACTAGAAGGTTCTCGAGAAACCAACAAATTAATGACATGAAAATTTCATCAAAAATTGTTTATTTATTTCATTGATATTAACATACCCTTTCAGCATATCATAATATTTAGTTTTCATTATATCTCAAACCTAGTGCTGCACCAATTTCTAAGACTCTATATTTAATGTTCCTGATTGAGTTGTGATATTTGGGGAGAAAACTCTAGGGGAATCATGATAATGGAATAATTCACCACAATACATCTCCATGTGGTGTACATGTAATAACCCCAACACCAGTAACACATAAAACATGTATTAATTTATTACATTTCAATCATACACAAGAAATCAAATATTGATAAAGTTAATAGTTTAGATGTATTGGTAAACTAAATAAATAGATGATTTACATATTACATTTGAAGACAAAAAGTACTAAATTTTTTCATCAATAACTTTATTCACTCTTGAATGTTATTTCATATCATAAATATTATAGTTCATGGGTTTCTAGGAAATGAATCACGTAAGGGTGATCTCAAATGCCCATTATAGTATTTTTACAGAATAAAAAATCATGGATCAATAATAATAATTCATATAGAATTGTAAAAAACACAACACAAATTATATTTAAATAAATTGACTATCACGATAACATAATGTGTAATAAATATGGGATAGTAAATAACTGATAATATATTCAATATATTAAATTAAAAAATTATGAAATAAATCTACTGAAAATTTCATTATGAAAACCTCATGGATAATAAAAACAAAATTCTTAATTATGAAAATGGTTAATTATTGGACATAAAGTCCCCAGAACATGATACCTCTATTGATAAGATCATTCAAATGAAGGTTTCAACCTATTTGATAATTTTTTCATGATATCCTAGAGATTAGTCTCATGAGAATTACCTATGTATTGTAGGGATGTGTTATATTGTGTCCCACCCATCACTACATCTCTACAAAAATCCTCTTATAAGAAATAATTTATTTAATTCAAGATTTAAAATTCATTTCCATTGACTATCAATATTAATGAAAAAATAATGATTATCTATATTTCCCCAGTCAATGAAATAAAAAAAGATGTATATATAATAAATATGATGTTTAAGAAATCAACATATCCATGGTAAATAATATGAATATTTAGATGGAAATTTAATGTCTAATGATCATTGAAAAGTGGATATTTATAAGGAATATAAATGACAACAAAAATGAATCAAAAAAACTGAATATAACAACATTCCATTATTGAAATGGGGACAAACCATCCATATATAGAACAAGGATTGTATCAGTATAAAATAATCTCATTGGAATAAAATTACATTATTACTATAGTAAATAAAAAAACTACCATAAAATGATCTTTAAAAACATTTTTGATGAAAATATTATTTTTATTTCAGAAGTAATTTTTTTTTAAAAATAACTGTTAAAATATTTTGAGAACATATTTTATTTAAAAAAATATTTTAATCTTATAAATGATTTTTTAAATGATTTTTTGGTCATCATAGTCTTAAAATATGTACATGTTATGTACATTAATACAATGATACATTTCTAATTTTAGAAAATATTCAAAGAAGATGTTTTCTGAAAAATCCATAAAGATTCGTTTCTAATATTATTTAAAATAAAAAAGCTGTGTAAAATCGACAATAATAATTCATTGGAGAATAGTGAAATAGAAAATTTGATTTTTTAAAAAAAATTGGAAGGAATAATATTTCTTATTGAATAGACAAATGATATAGGATATAATTTAAGAAGATTATAAATTATTTAAGTACAAAAGAGTCGATGAATTAAACTATTAGATGAAATTATCTTATAAATAAAAGAATAATAAATATAAAAATGCATATTAGAAAATCATAAAATAATTTCATTGAATTATAACTGAAGCATAAACTATCCCCAATAAAATGAGATTATGAAATCAACCATTACAATGATCATAACAATGATGTGAGAATTATGTAATGAATCGATTATCTATTTAAAATATAAATCTTCATAAAATATGTGTATATAAAAAGTATTCAAAATTAAACATATAAATAATTCTATAAATTCAAATAAAATGGAGATGTAATATAATCCAATAAAAATATACCATGTTATGAAATTAATTATGACTTACTAATATTTAAGTAAATTCTCATTTAATGAAATATTAAAAAATGAAACAAAAAATATCATGAATGATTAATGAATTCAATAATTAGTTTTAAAATGTTAATTATGTTGACCATATATGAAAATTATATCTATAACATTATAATATGCCCCAATCAAGGTAAATGAGATGAACTCCGTTATCACATTTCTTCGAATGATAATTTCTTTGATTTCTCATTCATTATTTGTTATGAAATAATTGATTATTGTACATATAATATATTTAAATATTATAAATAAAAATGATGATGAAATAATAATCATTTTATTATGTCAATCATATTTTTAAAACCAATTAGAAAAGGCAGTTATTAAATATGATATATGTTAAAATCATCGTGATGGAAGGTCGTACATATGCACGATTAACCTTTCATGTTTTAAATGATACTTATGAAAAAGAGGTTTGTAAAATGTTATAATTAAATAATACAAATAATAGAATACATAACATTTTAATTATTAAAATATTAATATATATATATATATTATCATTGTTGTGTGGTGATGAAAAGAGATCCATATCACTTCGTGAAGGTAGCAGTCTTCATGTACACAAACTATGTTATAATAATTCAGTGTAAGAAATAATGTTATTGTTTATTTTATGAATTTATATTATTTTTTATATAATATTTATCTTATTTATATCACATAAATTCATTTATATTAATCTTATCACCATTCCAATAAAGGGTTACTGAAAACAAATTATATCGCTTAATCAACTAGTAGTCTGTTGTACATACGAGTAATGTTATCTTATCCCATTTAGAATGGAAGGTAATGAGGTATGTATGATATAATGAATCAATATGTATAATTATTTTATAAATATAATATGTATAATTTATAATCATCAAATTTCCTAATCATCTGTGGTGGTTATGGAAAGATGAATGAAATCGGTCTGTGAGCCATCAGTACTCCCCACACACAAAAAATGCTTTTAAAAATCATTTGATGGATTTGTAAATGTAAGTAGGTATTTAAAATAACAAAAACACCTATCAATATATTTTATATTCTATGTTTATTATATAACCATTCATTAAAAATAATAAAATATGGTGGAGGAATAAATAAAATAAAAATGATCATTGAATGATGTTATCTATTTATCAAGAAACCTTCTTATGTTTGCTATAAAGTCTTACCTGGTGTTATAATATTAAAAAAATTGTTTACAAGATTATGTTACAAATTATTAAAAAATATTTTTTAATGTATTGGATGAGCCAAATGGTTTTTATTCTATGAGGATGACATGAGAGGTGGTGGCATTATAAATGTGAGGTGAGTGTACCCATATTAATATTTTTAAATAAAATAGTGTACCCATGTTCTGAAAATGCCAGAGTTTCCAAAAATTGGATTATTATAAATACATTTAAATTTTAGAGTAGATATCTATCATGTAAATATTTTTAATTCATGTAATTTGGTTATTTTAACCCTTACCTCTTTAGTTTAACCACAAAAGCACCAATATTACCATATTTGTGGTAATTTTTTTTTCTATTTAAAATATATTTTTGGTAAAAAATAATGTTGACCATATAAGATAATATAAATTACGATTCTTCTAAATATATAACCAATATTTCCAAATTCCATCCACAGAGATGGATAAATTTAGTTTAAATCATATCCCCCAACTGGGTAGATAATGTCGACTTTCAAAAAAAAGGTTAAAAAATTACATTATGGGTATATAATAATACAATATAATAATATTTCCCATCACCTATATTAGAGTTATACATATATAATGAAAATAATTAATTTTCAAAAATATTTAAAATTTAATGTTACATTATAAATAATATTATAAAAAACGAAGTATTCATTTAAAATCATACTTTTCCACTATTTATCAAAAAGATAAACATTCAATAAAAATAAAAAAATTAACAATGATAATTTGTATATAATTATTTTTTAAAAAATATGTTTCTTTTATAAAATAAATTTTTTATAATTATTAAAAGATTTTTTAAATTATTTTTGAAAATCATTACTAAACAATCTTTTAAAATGAAATAAAATTTTTATGAAATTTTTTTATTTTCTTTTGAATAATTTTGATTTTATTATTAATAAATATGGAAGCAATGATTTTTTAATATTTATAAACAATATTATTTGAACAAATTAGTTAGTACTATCCATACACATAAATTTAATACTTATGTTTTAAGATCACACTACATTATGGTTCGTTTTAGCTTAGGGATGTGTGTTCCACAATATATTGAAACGATTGAATTTATGGAAATAAATTTAATGTTTTTTATGATCATTGTAAAATTATATGTACTATATTGAATTTTTTTTCATATTATTTTGTGGCATTACATTTTTCTCACCATAAATTAATTAAGTCATTTTAATCTTCTCTTTCTATGAAAAATCAATGGATCGATATTTGAAAGTTAGAAATTTGAAAAAACATATATAAAAAGGGATTTATAAAACATCCTACTAATTATTAATAAATGGATGATAAAATTTCATAAATAATTACATGTATATGTGTTTTTACGTAATAAGACATTTGATTTATGTGAAGATTTGAACATGGTTGAAGTGCGTAAATATTTATAGTGAGTGATATATATCATTGATCAAATGAAGTTGAGTTATTAGTAGAATTATATAGAATTAAAAACTGAAATAAGTGATGATTTAATTAATATATGATTCATCATAATTGAATGTAATAGGATAAATTTTTTCTCATGATCCATTTCCTAATGATGAGTAATTATTTTACTGTCTATGAATATAAGGATATATACATAGTTGATATGTTTCTATTTTCAGAAGAAATATTTCATTATTTGGTTATTCTTATATAAATTACTAATTCATGTCTTAACCAATGAAATGAATATTTAAAATTGATTTTTTTTATTCTTCATGGTCTAAAATATTCCTTTATCAAATAATAATATCACTAATAGATTGATAAATAATTACAATGATTAGTTGTTATTATAAAGAATAAATGGATATCATAGACTATAAAATATACATAAATATCCACTTACTGAATCCATACATTAATATATAAAACCTCCTCCAATGTTAAATTTTATATTTTTCATAAATGGTTATATTTATTACCTATAAAAATGATAATGATCTAAATCATTAGAAAAAAGGTCACTAAATTTACCAAATGAACTTATCATTAATCCGCATACCAATTTAATGTATTTATATATTGTCAAATACCAAACCTGTAAATACCATCATAATTCCTTTTATTGAAAAATATTAATTACATGAATAACCATTAAACTATATTGAAATAATTCATGTTTCCTTATTCTTTATATAAAATTCATATTATTGTATACATTTTATAAATACAATGATATCGTAAATCCCATCAATGATAGTATAAAATTCATTTCAATAAAATCAATAACCATTTTCATAGTATTAATTATTGTTCTTCTTAATATATATTTTTTTTCACATTATCCCGAAATTAGTAAAACAGTTTGTGTTATAATTCCTTTAATCAAAAGTTTAATAAGAATTTCAACATTCCATTGAATAAATTTTTTATTTTCTATGGGGATAAATTATGAATACACTTTTAAATCCATAATAAAAAAGTTGTATTGTAAAATTTTAATTCACATCACAATTCATATAACCAAGATATCATTAACTAAAAACTGAAATGAATTTATTTTTAAATCCAAACACAATCATGATAATCCTTCAACTTATTCAATGGTAATATCAATATCTTAACCACGATCGATTACATATATTGAGGAATATTTAACTAACAAAGAGACATTTATTATTATAGATAATTATCTCTATAAATTTAGAACACTATAAATTTGATTATTATTCTTATCATTTTAGTCATTATAAAGGTGGATTTTCTCCCTATAGTTAGAATAAATAAATTTTATTATATTATGCACATGGATATTTCATTCTAAATTTATACAATTTATATAAATTATTTATTAACATTCACTACTTTATCCATATTTTTTATTTTCATCGCATAATTATATTTCATACCATCAATTCTATAATACGTAATGATTTTTTATTATCTTGTTAACACATTATGATATTTCGTAATATGATGATATTTTTTGTGTGACAAGTTATATTCTAATGATTTAATTACAAGCATAATGATATTATCCTTATAACTCAAGGGATTATGAGTGTTTATGTCGTTCCCCTTCGTTCTTCTAGGATCCATTAAAAAAGATGTGATTAAATATAATTGTTCACATCATTGTGAAAAATAATTTATAATCCAAATATTTGGGAATTCATTAAAATAAATTGAGTAATTTATACACATATATTCTAATAATCATAAAATTTGTTTCTTTGTGGATATATCCATTTTCAAATACTTTGGAATTTATTGTAAAGTAAATTTAAATTATCTTACGAATACCAATAATGTGTGTCAAACAAGGTGCACAGTAAGACCAATTTTTATGCCCCAGACGATGATCGTGTTAGTCCAAATGTTCCCCTTCCAGTGTAATTATATTGAAGTACATTTATTCCAAAATTGTGTCCCCATGATGTATCATGGTTGATATATATTTATAGGTGAAGTAACATAATCTATACCGAAAATTCTTTATATTGTTATTATATACTTATGAACAATGTATATCATATGTGTATGATCCCAAATAAATGTTTTTTAATTATGTGTCTCAATAATTCTACTATGTGTCATCTGATACCAACTATAGTGAACCTAAATATATTAATCCATAGCCAGTTTCTTTAAATATTACATTCGTATAAGATATTATGGATCATATCTCAACCAAAATAATAGTTTTTTACTATTGGAAAACTAGATACAATCATGATTCCCAAATTTCATTTGAAAACATAAATGAAAACATAAATTTTTTCTTAATAATAAAACTATTCCCACTACTAAATCCTTTCATATAAAACATAAAAATCATCATTGATTTCTTTTCTGGAAAAAATGTATGGGTGTGCTCAAATTCTACGTAACATGTATTTATAATTTAAAATATTAGGAATAAATGAAAACATTCAACATGGAAAGGTAAATGAATGAAATCATATAACCTTTATATAACATTACAACCAAGATTAGTTAATGCATTATAAATATTGAAATGTAAATATCTAAAAACATTACATTTTATCAGTATAAAAATAATCAAATGAATTTACTGATAACATCATTATGAAAAAAATCAAGGATAATAAAAAAAATTCATGATGAAGGAGAGGATAAACTAGTATACATCATGTCTCAAGAACATGATAACTCTTTTATCCAGAAATTTCACAGGATAGTATAACAAAAGTGGTAAAAAATAGTTTTAGATTACTAATTTGTCTCATTAGAAAAACAAATGCATCATAGGGATATTTAATATAGGTCCCCAAACATCAATGTAGGTCCAAATAATTATTCATATATAGAATAATATTTATAATTTAGGAATATATTTTACAAACCATTAAATATATGATGAATCTTGATTATGTATTTTTAATATTCCTCTATTCAATAAAATAATACTATGATTAAAAAAACATTTGTATAAATGAGATAATGTTTATGAGATAAAAATATATATACAAAATAATGTTGATATTTAGGGGAAAATTATTATCTATTCATCACATGAGAGTATATTTTAATGCAGAGTAAATCACTACAAAAAAAGATTAATGAAAGTTAATATCAATATAATCCTTGGTCCAAATGAGTAGAATCTATCCATATAACTAATTAGGATAGTATAAATACAACATATACTCATTATTGTAACAATAAGAAGATGTTTTTGGAAACAAAATAATAATAACAATAAACATTCACGAGTAAAATACATTTAAATATTGATTTTTAAACTAAATATTAGAAAATAATTAGGAATACGAAATTCAATGATCATAAACACTGATACATATAAAATAATATAAAAATGTGAGATTTCAGAACAGAAGTAAATTCCACATATATAATTTATATTAAAAAACCCTTCAATATTTTCAATAAAAAACAATTCATACTTGTTTTGAAATTAACATGAATATTCATATAAAAATATTTTTAAAATTTCTGAATAAAAAAAAATCATTTTTAAATCCCTTTTATATAAATTTTATAAAAACTTTTTTACTAATGAATGGGTGAATGGTACCACTAGTTGAATATTTCAGGAAAAAATAGAATAAAAAAAGTATTATTATACTCTGTGAAAATATATTCCTTTATCATAAATTAATGAATATTTACTACGGATTAAAATCAAATGGTGAAAATTACCCTAAAAAAATCATAACATTTATGTGAGAGTTAATAGGTGATTTTTTTTGTATAAAATGTTAATTAAATTAAAAATTGAATATTTTAAATAGTCAAGTCCAAATTATATAAAAAATAACTTTATAATATTAATGAAAAAATAATAATTCATATAACCAAAACAAAATATAATGAGTTATGAAATTAAATACGACACGGTAATTTTTATGTCAATTCCTCGTGGATGAAATAATTAATAGTGAAACATAAAATACTATTGATTATGATTAAATTATTATATTATTTAACAAATGGGTAGTATATACACCATATAATTTCTTGCAGGATCATTGTATTATAATATTCCTCAGTTATGGGAAATTGAGGTGAAGTACCTCATCATATGATTACTTTAGCTTGAATGGTCATTCTCATCCAATATAGTGGATTAAAATATGTTATTAACTTATTAATGTAATATATTAATATCTGTTTAATCCTTTATGATCCTTTCATAACATCATATCTCTCATTCTTTAATAGTCATTATTATTCTACTTATTTAGCACGTTAATTTCATTATTTTCTAATTGGTTTTTTGTAGTTAAAGTTCATGTTCTTGTAAATATTATAATGTTACATAAAATATATATAAATAATCATAAAATATTAATTAAAATATTAGAAACAATATTTCTATAAATCTAATCATGAAATAATTATATTGAAAAAGAACTATGATATGATGATGAAAAATATAGTTTTTGCGTACACATGTGTAACATTTCCATTTTAAAATGATCATTATAGAAATAAGTTATGAAATATTTTATCTTTATAAATGGTATATTCAACATTATTTCATGTTATATATATATAAATATCGTCCGTGTTGTGTTTTTTTGAAAAGATATTCACATCACTTCATGAAGATGGTTTTCCAAACGTACACAAACATTGTAATAATTGTTCTGTGTAAGAATGAAAATGATATTTTATCTTTTTATAATGATGAATACTTCATGAATATTATAATTATGTCATTTATAAAAAATTTATTCAATTTTATTATCCTTATCAACTTCCATATAATCAAATATAGAAAAATTAATCACATCGCTTCACGATGTCATGATCTGTGGTACATGTGATAAAAATTATTATATCAAAAAAAAATTGAATTTAAATATCTATATATAATAAAATTACACAATCAATATAATTATAATATAAATATATTATATATAATTTGAACCTATCATCATACCCAACCTTGGGTGGTGGTAATGGAAATACTAATGAAATTGGTTCAAGTGTAGTTTGTATGCAAAACACAGGAAGGATGATATCAAAAACCATTTGTTGAAAGTGAATATGGTTATTGTTTATGATAATAATAATAAAAATAAATATTATACTAAAAATTATTTCATCTTTATATCATCAAAATTTAAAAAAAATTCATTTTGTTGGAAGAATTAATTAAATAAAGACACTAATTGAAGGATGTAAACTCTTCTTAGGGAAACCTCTATAGGATTACACAACCTCCTTCCAATGATGGAATTAAAACAAAAATAAGGTATATATGGTAAGGAATCAGAAATTAGGTTTTTTTGGTTAAGTATTTTATAAACCAAAAATCTTTTATGTTTTAATGAAGGGAGGATAGGAGATATCTTATTATAATTAATGTGAGTGGGAAACATGAACATATAAGAAGAAAATGGTTTACCCAGGTTGTTAAAAATTTAAAAGGGTCCACAATTTAGTATTATCAATAATTATACATCATAGGATATAAATATTGATATAAAATATACTTCATCTAGTTTTTATGTCATATGTTCCCATGTTTTTTTTATTAACCCCCGAAAAATCTTTTTTTTTCATTACTATGGTAAATTATTTATTCATTATTAACAATTCAATTTGTTAAAAAATGTTTTTATTAGATAATTTCCATTAATAAATGAGTTTGATTATATTTTTTAGGGTTAATGTTGATCACCAAACAACCATCCAACATTATTGTGGCACTTCTTCTTTTGGACTGGTCTAGTCTCCATCCTCTTGTTTAGATACGAATGTCTCTTTGAGGCTGGATATGGCACCATTCAATCAGGATGATTTATTCTTTATTCCAGTAGTAAATATGCCCTCTAGAAAGCCTCTCCTCTATAATAGCATCAACTTTTTGGCTATTATAAAGGCCATAAGATTTATTATTCTAATAAGAATGTTGTGTTAAACTTTGAGGTATCCCCCTCTACTATGTACCACATAAAATACTCTTCTAGATGTCAAGGAGACCCCACGAGAGGATAGTCTATCTTTATCCATTGTCCTCATGGATCCCCTCAATCAAGAATATTTGAGCTAGCCTATTAATTCTTTTACAGATAACCTACCGGATGTCGTCATGGAAATATCGTTAGAGTCTCCATTTAGTGAGATAAAAGACTGAAATCCCATTCATAGTCCATATAAAACCATCTAGATTAACTTTTATTAGGTGAGACTGGTTGTATCTTCACGTAATCTTGATTGAGACAGCTCATGGATTGTTCCTCTCCCCCTTAGAAAGTTCTCATATTAACTTAGGAAAACTCCATGTCAGACATGTTTTAGTTGGATCCCATCTTCATCTAGAATTCATGTGAAAATTTTTCAAGGGTTATGATAGGATACATTTCCTCATGAATAAGAAATAATAATCTTTCTCTAATTGATATCATTTAAGGCAAAGAAAACCATTCAAAATCTTGGTATTTTCCTATAGAATGAATATGAATGATTGTATACATGGTGACCACATAAATCACCACATCTATATATTTTGGAATAATAATATAGCAATGGATATTGTAAATTTTCATGGGAAATTAATAACAAAAAAAGTGACCCAAGTTGGTAAAAGACTTTTTTTTATCATTTATCTATGGGAGTTGTGATTCCCACAAAAGAGAAATCTTGTAGCATGGTCTAAGTGGGTTCAACATGAGGGAATTATCCATGTTATACCAGAGGGGACATCAATATTATAGTTGGCCCATAATAAAAGAAAGAAATATATAACTACCCATGAAAGTGGAGCCTATACATTGCTCAGTATTAGGCTAGCAATGAGCATATGGACATGGGGTTCACAGAGGACCAATTTATATGGTGCAACAAACCAATAGGAGACCCCCACTCATGGTGCCATATTGACTACTATTTGGCCAATATCTATGACATACCATCCTACCAGAATTTTAATGTAAATCACGTGGTTGTTAGTGATTCATGGATGGGTTTAAATCATGAGAATTTTTGTATTGGGCTTCATAATAAATTAATACGCCTCAAGAATGCCCTTAAAGAAAGGGCCTAAAATCATCCTCCCAATGAACATGAATGTGGGGTGATAACCACAGATGTCAAAAAGATGTAAACATGTCATATAGAATAATGGAAAGATCTATTGTTTCAAAATATATCTCATAAAAAAGATAATATTCTAGATCTGATTTTGATAAAATAATGTACACCTTGGGAGATCACAATAAAAAAATGGTTGGGTGACTTGGAAACGAATATGAAATACGTCCATTGATGTATAAGGGATAGAAATATTTCCATGAAGCACAATATCTTTATGGAGGATGGTCCCAATTTAGTATACTAGAATGTTATTAGTGGAATTCCTCACACTTTTTTGCAGTGACCTCCATGATGGTCCAAATCCATGAATTTCTAATTGATATCAGAGTGGCCATGCTAGGATTTTGTATGTCCTCTCGAACCTTGTTACCATCTAGGATAACTAGACCATGAAGGTATATCTTAAAGAGAATGAAATTTTTGAGGTCATGCTTGGTATTCATCTAGAGAGAGCACCAGGTCCATCTAACATCTATGTTTATTAATATAGAGAATCTTGGTCAGTTATTATGAATTAAATTGCACATGTGCACTGGAAGGGCCCTTTCAATGTGATGCTGAAATGATGTGAATGATATGCAATGCTATGTATCCCCCATCATGTCCCTATCTTCTCCCACTAATCTGACAATTCAGATATTCTCTATGTATTTTTTGGAAAAGATACTTTTCATCAAGAGACCTATGGAGTGTAGTATTGTATCATGGATCTAATGATAGTTAGAATTAAAAACTATAGTATGATAAAATCACTTATAAATACAACTTCTTCTTATGGAGAGCTTGGAACTAAGATGTTCTTACTAATGGTAATATCCTATAGTGAAATATCTCCCTTATCTTAGGGTGAAACTATTGTAAAAGAAATAAAAAAGAAAACAATATCCATTTATTCAATAAAATATATTTTTGACCCACCAATTAGACATTCTTCATGGAATTAATGGTCTTTGCCTTAGGATCAATCTGAACTTCCCTTCCTGGATATATTGTTTTATTGGGTGAGTGTTACGGGGCTGGAAATGAATGCTTGGGCTATCGTACATACTGTTGTGTGACGGTTTATCTGGAAATTCATGAACAAATTTCCCCATGATGAGACTAATTCCCTATAGAGGGCCCTCATCAAAAGAACAAGGAACCTACTGACAGACCATTTCCAAATTCTCAATAGTTGGTGTGATGACCCCACTCTCATATTGTTGTCTGTGTGCACCTCTCTAGTATATCTTTTATGCAATTCCTAACAAGGCCAGTGGGATCACAAAAATTCCCCTATGAAAATACTCAATTTATACACCAATGGATCCTCTTTTTTAGGTGACATGAAATTTGGGGGTGGTTCATTACTGATGTGGATTGGTTATCATGTCATTTACTACCCACATAGGATGTGGGAGATCTCTCCATGAGAAAGAAATGCAATGCTCACTTGTTTGAAACTATGTAGTCAGAGGAAGATCTATTTGAGAGAAGATGAAATATATTCTCACATACTCTAAAAATGGATTTTATTAGATTGTTTTGAAGGCGGATGATATAGCCATTGCAACATTCCATATGAGTTATGGTAAAAAAATAAAATTACTCCATTTAGACATATAAATAACCTTTATATATTTATTTATTTAAAAAATTATGTCTTTAGTGATAATATTTATCAATATGCTAAAATATTTATAAATTATATAATTATATATTCTATTTTTGTGGATATATGTGAATGAAATTTGAAAATTTTATTGATTTCCTTGATAATTGAGATATTATATGAAATTTTTTTAATTGTGCATTATGTTAAAAGAATATCTTGATAATGGGAAATATTAGTTCATGTCAGTTTATATCGGTCCATCCATCAATGCAATTTGTTATTGAGAAATAACCAAGACCAGCCACCTTATGAAATATTTGTATTTTTCTGGTATTTTTTTTGATATTATCAGTTCTATGAGAGTCATTTAACATTACTATCTAATTTACTGACTAGCATGACTCAAATGAGGGTTCATTTCATGAGATATAATGAATGTGAGGATATTTTCAATGAAAAATGTGAAGGAAGTTTTGTGTAACAATTATTAATAATCCTTATCATGGATATGGTTTTGTGATCTATATTCCTATATAAATGAATGTATTGGGGTGTATTGACATGTAAAAAGAAATTATGATAGATAATGTCACTCATTAATTCTTAATTGATGACTCAAATTAAAGAACTACTGATTTGGATCAATAGGAAGTGTTTTATATATTTATGATATGGAATAATTATATATATACTTGAATGTGTAATTTATATAAAAATCATAAAATATTATAGTTTATATTTACACATAAAGTGTCTAATTTGATTGGAGAAGATTTCTCTGGTTGATCACTGATAATGAATACTCAAACATTACCAACCTATGAATGTGAAATGGGTGGATAATACATTGAGTTGAAATTTTTATGAGGGTTTTTCCATGATTAGTATTTAGTGATATATAATATGTTTGTAATTTAAGAAGTATTATATAATGAAATCTTATTGAATGTGTAAATGTCATGTATTTCAATGATTAAGGCTAAATTTTCCACACATGAATGAATTATAAAGGTGATAAAGGAGTATGTGGAATTGAAAAAGAAGATAAGGAATTATCTAGAGTTTATCTACGATCATACACAAATGATGAGGTTTTGGAACAATGTTTTTTCCCCTTAATATTAGATATGACAGAGTTATTGGATGAGGCTTGTGGTTAAACATTCATTATTCATCTTGGAATTACAAGGATGTATTGATATATGAATGAATATTTATATGTAGATAATATAAAAGGTTTATATCCAATTATGAATCATGATTCTTGGGATTTCAAAATGTAAAGGGTGGGAGACAATATTTTAAGGAATTTCTACAACCATTAACCATATTAGAATGGATATGGAAAAACACTTCAATTGGTTTCCTGAGTGATATATTCAAAAAAATCAAAAAGAAACAATTCTATTTTTGTTATATATGATATACATAAAAGAAGATGTCATTTTACGTCTATAAAATAAAAAATAATTCATGATCATCTTATACAGATTTAAATTAAGGTGGTTATGGGATTTCATGGAGGTGCATTATCTGTTTTTTCGAATCATAAAATTTGGTTCACTTTATAATTCGAGAGAATCCTGGGTGAGAACTAGATAAATAGTTAATTATCCGAACTACATATCAATCATTGATCACTAATTAGTTTGATAAGACTAATAAAACAATATAATTTATTTTGAGAGCACGATCGATTTATTTGAAAGCAATTTGGGATCAACACAATCCTTATGATCATTGTTCATAATAAATAGATACTAAATTATTTATTTGATATATACTGAAGAAGAACTCTATTAGTGAATTTGATAAGCTCCAACAAGTTTGGATGATGTTAGTTGAATAATGTTAATGGGACATGACTTATCTATAGAAAAGGTATATGATATTAGATTCATCCAGCATGACATACGAGAAGATAAAAGTGTTTAAAAATTATATTTAGAAAAATATATGAGAAATGTATAGTTTATATATGGTGGAAATGTATCACTACAAAAAATATCCTTTGGAAATGGTAATGATAAATTTAATAAAATAGAAAATTAGACCTAAATATATCAGACCTTCATATTTTTTATGATATCATAGTGTTATCTTATAAATTAGATCATCATATTCATCTAAATCATGTCCATGATGTTATAAATAGAAAAATCATAAGGAATTATATAGCTAATACTTCACATATAATTAACTGAGTGGCTAAAGTGTTGGAGAGATAATTTTCTGGTTAAAAATAACTGTTAGAAATTTAGGATCACCTCTTGAAATTCTTTCAAAACCTGACAACATAGATAGTAATATTTATATGGTTAAAGAGTAAAATTAAATAATCTATGTTGGAACATGTGTTTGTTTTGAGGTAGGAGTAGCCCTGGTATTTTTATTATGAGGGATGAAATTTTAGGGTAAGATTTGTATTATTGAGGAATAATGTAATAACAATAGATTTTATTATATATAATAAAATATCTCAAATAAAATTCTTTGAAAGAAAATATATGTATTAATGAAAAAAATCATATTAAAATGATATTATGTAAAAAACATTCTATTTATCTATTCATCATGACAATAATTGTGTAGGTTTATTTTTTTGGATTTTTATGAATAAATTTTTTTTTCACCAAAAAGTGATGAATACACTTTGTTATAAAAATTTAATTTCATTCAATCTATTAATAATTATATTTTTTAAAATATAATACTAAATAATAAAAATAATATTTTTTTAATAATATATAATATCTATTTCATTTGAATAAATAATATACCATATTATTGTATATGATCACTTTAGGAAATAAAAATACATTATTCTGAAAAAAAAATTATCACATTTTATGGGTTTATTCTAAAATTGGTATATTTCACTTCTGTTAATTAAATGAGCTAAAATGGAATCTATATTTTGAATTTTCGTTTTAATATGTGGTAAATTTTTCCTCCATTTTAATCATTATAAATATAATCCTTCGTAAAATATATAACCTTGATAATATAGTAAATTTTTTAAATAAGGATTAAAACTGATGTGATAATGATTTAAAATATCTATGACAATTTATATTAAACTATTTAATCAATTGAGTGCGGAAGATCCAAAAAATTCACTTAAATATCGAAACATTGTATACTTTTAATGTGATTTTGAAAAATATATTACATTAAATAATTTATAACAACAAAATATCACACACTAAAATTTAATATCTATAGTATTTTATCATATGGATGAAAAGGTTGTTATTTTTTAAATGTTAATTTTAGAAATAAATAAATTATTAATCATGATAATTAATTTCAAAATTTTAGCACTTCCATATTTATCGTTAATTATCACACATCACCGAAAAAGTAATTATTCAATTAGTTAAAAAAATAATTTAAAAATAATAAATTTATTACAAATTAGATGAAATATAGAATTAAAATATTCTCAAAGATACATGTGACATGATAGGGATTTTTAAAAATATTATATTCAAATTCCATTTATACCTATATGTAGTAAATGCAAAATTAGGTGAATATTATAAAAAATTACATTACTGATATTTTATAACATATAATTGGTTAATATTTTATTAATAAATTAAAAAAAATCCACTCATAATTAATTTCTTTTTTTATTCATCAATGTTCCAATTATTGGGTTTTCCACGTATGTTATTATTTTTCACTTATATTGGAAAAAAGTTATTGTATTGTGGAAATTAAAAAATGGTTTATGGGGTTAAATCTAAAATTTATGTATTATGGAATAATAGAAAAGTGTATAAATTTTATTTTATGAGGTTATTTTCCCTAATACTCAAATTATATTTGAATTATTTATCTTATATCCTATTTTTAAAATAAAAAAGTTATATTAATAATACATTATGAGGTTCTATGTAAAGACATAATTTTTTAAATGATATTTATTTCATTAAGATATTATTGTCATATTATTTATTATAATACATATAATAAAATTATACGAACAAAAAAACCATTTCACATTATTAGTTATCATTTCATTAGACAAATATGAAATCAATAGAAATGCCCAGCAACATATTTGGAAAAATATAATAAAACAAAAAGGTAAAATGACAAAAAATGGATCATTAATATATACTTGAATCATTGCCTCCACGATCAAAACTACAGAATTGAAAATAAATTATTTAATTAATTTAAATATTATAAAATGAAAAAATAACATTTAGAAGAATTTTTTGAACATTGAGTGAATTAATAATATGGTAATTATAGTAAGAAATGTGACTGTTATAATAGTAAAATGACTATTGGTAAAGATTACTATTTTTCTATTTCATAGTTTGGTGTTATACACATAAACATTAATTTTAACAAAATATTTATTTATTATCTGTAGAAATTAGAAATAATAATTTATGCATAAAGAAGAAATGATGGTGTCAATATAGGACTTCATTACGTTTGAGGCCCATTTTCCCGATCATGGGATGGATGTAATGACCCTGTGGTTTACCAAGGACCATGCCTAATCTTAACGTCAGTAATAGAGGTTAAAAAAATTATTGTTGAAGTTCAATTTGATGGTGATTACCACTTTTTCAATGATAGTGAATCCACCCCATGAAACAACCACCTTCAAACATTATACCCTTAGTGTGTACACTAGTATAATAATGTGTTACGTGTTGAGACTTTTTTTACATAATGTTTAACTTCCTTTAAACAAATAAAATGGTTAATAGAAAAATAAAATTTTGAATATAATTATGTATAACAAAATAAATTATTATTTATGTCCATGTTGATAAATTCATTATTAGGAAGAAAAAAATCATAATTCTCGAAGAAAATATGTACACATTTTTAATAAAATAAGACATTTTGAATATTATTTTTTTATGAAATACACAATTAAAAAATATTAATATTTTTTTTGAAAATAATGATTTTTCTACTATGAAATTTATATAAATGTTAGAAATTGTTTTGTCTTCAAAACTGCTATATTTTAAATAATTAAGTTGTTTTATATTTAAAATTTAATAATATAATGTTTAAACATTTATTTTTACGAAATAAATATTTTCATTAAAATCACCACATCTATGTTAGGTTAGGGTTAATTTCATATAATTTTCTAAATACTTTATTTTTCATTCAATAATAATTATATTATTTTGGGTTTTAATATGTGTTATTCATTGAATTTTATTTAATAAAGATTATGTAATAATTAATCATAATAAATTACCTAAAATATATTATATTAATAATATTAAATATTTTAATACCTTTTAAAAAATTAATACTCATATATGTGGATTTCTAGAGTGTAAAATGGAAATTTTCTATCTTAAAAAACCGATTAGGAATAAAATAAAATATTCAATATTCAATATAGTATTAATAAATTGTGTTAAGTTATATTGGATTAAAATATCATGGAATATGACTCAAATATTTAAAACCTTGAGACAAATTTATTATTATGTAAATTGTTTTTCATTTTTCCCAACATATATTTGGAAAACCTACTTTAGGAAATTATTAAACAATTCATTTAGAATTAATATAAATACCCAACCATTTCACCCTTCACCATCACTATAAATACATCCACCAGAATATCTAGTCATTTTCCACCAACATAGTCCCCCAAGGTGAAATCAATGTACAAATGTTCCATCATTATGTTTTAGTATTAGCCCTCAATGTAAGGTTATTATCGTCATCTTCAATTCATTCAACTAATTATTTTTTTGTATATTTTATAAATGGCATTTTAACACCTGAATATTTTAATGGAATAATTTATTTTATAAAATATTATTCTTGAGTAGCATTATTTTCCTAAAATTTTGAGATTAAACGAACCCTGATATTCCCTTAGTATAAAATCACCTTTATATCCTCTCCATTAGGTTGCCAGGAATGAGTATACCTAACTTATTTAAATGCATTGTGCATTCATTGTCTAC
The DNA here is from genome assembly GCA_963277665.1 of Viscum album. Classification (NCBI taxonomy): domain Eukaryota; kingdom Viridiplantae; phylum Streptophyta; class Magnoliopsida; order Santalales; family Viscaceae; genus Viscum; species Viscum album. The sequence continues at coordinate 293,587,263 of OY728137.1, read as the reverse complement.
CGAATATTTACGAAAAACACTATATCAATTATATTTTTTTATTTTTGAGTGAATTAAGTGTGGTCACGAAATTAATGATATATATATATATTATAAACAAAATAAAATATTTTATATATCATCCATGGATATTTTATTAATATGGTATGAATAAACCCTATTTGATGTGCAAAAACCTATTTTTAAGGGTAATATTACACCGTTGAATGGGGAACCCCATTTTAATTAATAAATTGACAAATTAATAATTTTTTAAGAAACAATGACCATTTTATTTTTTACTGGTATCTAAAAATTTACTTTGTATGAATTTATGATATTTTTATGATAACTATAAATTTTTATGAATAATAATATTACTGTAAATTTTATGTGGAAAAAAAATTATTCCTAGAAATAAATTTTATATATAAATTAAAATATTTAATGGATTTAATGCTTAAATATAATATATGTTTTTATTAAATATAATATACAAAAATATAATTAATTTTACATTGAATCCAGATATAAAAACTTTTCCCTCATTTCGAAATGTTGTAGCTTTTAAAACACGTTTTATCTTTTCAACAATAGGATTAATCTTAATTTAATTACTATGAAATATGTTTTTTAAATTTTAAAAAATGTATTCCATATTTATAATTAGTGGTTCAAACATATTTTAATAGGTTACATTTATTTTATAGACATTATAAATAGTTAATTAATTAATTTTTTTATCATTGTTAAGTGTAAATCGGGAAATTAAAAGTACAAATAATATTATAAAATTTCATAAATACCTAAAAAAATATTATTAGATGAGTAAATTATATATTTATCATATATGTTTCTAAATGGAATCAATTAATGGACACTTTACTTTGAATATGACATTAATATTATTAAAATCTATCAATGGGACCAATTGTCACACTCCCTTTTTATATAAGTATATTAATTCTAGTATTTGGATATGAAGGATATAACATCAAATATAAGAAGTATCTATAAATATAAATTAATTATATATATTAAAAAAATTTATTTATAATTTTTAATAATTAAAAAAATTCTATTATGAATGACACAATAGCGGTGCAAAAATTATTTTATTAATTTAAATATCAAATAAAAGATTAAAAAAAAATTAAAAGAAATATAATTTGAATTAATTAAGGTTTTGCATGAATTTATAGGTTATTATGACACGTTTGAAGTATATTCAGTGTTCTTTTTCAAAGTTATCATCAATTTGGATTTAATTTAAATCCAATGAAATTAATGGGGTCAAAATTTACACTATTGATATTTAATAAAAATTACAATTTATTAAATTATTTAATAAATATAAAAATTTTAAGAAAATATAAAGTGATAATCATAAGGTCTTAATTTTCATAAAATATCCATTTATTTTCAATTAACACCAAGTAAAAAAATATTTACAACCATTATATATTTAAAATGTTATAACCCTAATTATTATTAAATAGATCACTAAGGATAAATCAAAATTGTATGTTTTAAAATAATGTAAAAAAAGGTATAATGTATATTTATTGAGATAATTTCTATCCATAATCATCTTATATTATAAATGACCTACTTTGGAGCAATTTTAATTTAAAAATTAATTAGGCTTATGTTAATCTTTTAGTTTTTTATAAAGGTTCCCCTGCCCTCTCTTATAAAATAGAACATATCATTCTATTTTAATGAAACATCTAGAGCCATTTTATTCTAAAAAAATTTCCATTTTCTCTCCCAGCCTACCTCAATTCAAACTATATGCCACACCATTGGTAGAAATCCATCATAATGTGGCCTCTTCTGAAAATAAAAAAAGATACACGAAAAAGAGGATATTATTTTATCATGTATTTAACAAATTCATTTCTTATTATAATTGATATTATTATTATTTTTAAATACTAATGTAATTTAACTCTTACATTATACAAACATAGTTGTTATTAATATTATGTTTCAATTGTATACGTCCTTTTCTCCATCATATGAATAACAATATCACCATGGGTGAGTACATACAATATATTGTCTCCACATGGTGGTGTACATTGATATAATCTGTATGGGTATAATTATGATTATAATAGATTTAATTAATTAATAATAAATTATAATTATACTTAATAAATTTACCATCCAATTCCATACCATTTGACCATTATGTTAATGAAATCGTGGTGTGTGTGTACGTACAACATACCATCTCCAGGATGTGATGTGACTCATTCAACATGATAATCATTAAAACATAATTATATACATGAATATAATAAATAAATATTATATATATTTTACTAATTTCATTCTATATATTATATAACTAAATCCTAATAATTGGAACATGAACATATCTGACAGAACGTGAATAAGAACATAAAGATGTTATTAACTAAAATAAAAATTGACAATGAAATGTTACTAACATCCTGATGATAATATTATTATATATGATATCATAAAAATGATTATTATTCTTTAGTAAGTCAATAACAATATTTAAATCATTATACATGCGGTTTGGATACATAAAAAGCATAAAAGACCTTTGGTAAAGGACAATTTTAAAATGTCATTATTATTTGAGATTGTTTATAAGTAAGTATTTATTGTGGTATATTTATCTTCCACATCATTGTTTCCTAAATATGTTATTTTATATTTATTCTAATAAAATATTCATGAATTTATTTTAACCCTTGGTAAATTTGAATTAAACTATATGAAAAGAAACATTTGGTGTTTTTTTATATAAGAAACGTCTTGGAATTTTCAGAAAAATCATGAGGAAAATTCTATTTTATATTTTACAACATGAATATATTGTTACATCATTATAACATATTATTTCAATGAATCATGCTCTAAATGATTCGACTTTTATTTTTAAACAAATTCATTTATTTTAAAATTTTACATTTGTTTTTTAAAAGAATACTTGTTTTAAGAAGAAATCTTATTTCCTCAAGATTTATGTTCAAGTGTATTATAAAAATTACTTTCCATAAAGGATGATTCTATTTAAATACAGTTATATTTATATACCTTTTATTACTATGATATTAATTTTTTAATGATTGAATGATATTTTATATGGATTGTGTTTTGATGGAATGATGTTTATGAAATACACATTATTTAATGTGTTATTCTATGTCGAATGATTTGAGTTTTTGTAGACATGTAAGAATGATTTCATTATGAGATGGGTGGGACCTATATATTCCTACAATTCATTGGGTAATGATTTATATATCATGACATAGACATTACTGGAATGACACGTAAATCTAGTTCAGTAATATAGGGTTAGAATGACAAGTAAACCCGGTTCAGTAATGTGAATTATCCACTTTGATAGTCTTTGAAATGTTCCTTGACAAATATGAAATAATTTTATATGCTTTTGTGTATTAAAAAAAACATAATGTATTATCTTTTGACTTTCAAAATTATGTGCATTAATTATTATGAACATTTATCCCATGAAATGATATCATGATTTTACATCTAAAGGATAAAATATCAAAATGTTATGTTCTTATGTCTTTTGATTATCATACGATTAATATTTTCCTTATTTACCCTTAATATTAATTTGAGCTCAAAATTTCTTTTGTTTCTTTTCCTATGGATATGAATTACGGTATTATGTATGATATGTCAAAAGGTAATCCAGTCATGATGAAATAAGTAGGAGGTAATATAAATGTTTTATAATTAGTAATTTGTATTTCCTATTTTGTAAATATAATATACCTATATGGTCCTATCATAGATTTATTATGTGTTTTAATAAATATACTTCAATTATTATGTAATATCAATTTATGTAATGTTTGGGTCATTTTAGTTTGTATTAGAGGAAATTCATAGTTAACCATTCGAAACAAGGATGAGAATGCCTTAGTAAGAACCCTAAGGATATGTATAAGTATAGGTTACAATAATATTACTCATAAATGACCATGAGTAACCTTGTATAAAACCTAATGTTTTATAAATTCATATTTTAATCCTGAATATTTTTTCCCCATTATGATTAGTATTTCTCACACTATGCTTCTTTGTTTTTGTAAATGGGTAGAAGAAGAATGACTGACATTAATGTTGAATGCAACAAGAAATGCAATTATTTTCCCACTGAGAAACCAAATATTATGGGCGCTATAATAAATAATCATGAATATATGATCACACAAAATTCTCAAGTAATTGATCATATAGGACTTCCAAACAATAAAAAAGGTAGAAACATTCCATTGAGTACTTCATGTGGTAGCATCCACTTTCATTCAGCAGGTCTTCTAAGATTTTAGTGGATTAAAAAAGGATTAGTAGAACTGAATATATATTGTCATTTCTACATGGTTATAAACATTATAATGTCATCATATCAGTCTAGCATTTTGAAGGTGAATCTGATCAGTGTTTAAATCTTATCAAGAACATGAGGCAAAGAGTTGTAATTGAGTCCATGGAATGAGACGAGTTAATGAAATTATATTTCAATAAGTACATTCTTTTTATTCTTCAAACAATGATGTAAAAGGAGTTCCTTTTTTTGATAAAAAGGATGATACATTCCTTGGAATATATGAAGAAATTTTTTCAAGACATGAAAGGTACACTTTTGGAATTATTATCCCAATTGAGTGTAAAATTGATCGAATCTGTACTTTCTTAAAACCATGTCTTTGAAAGAAATTGTCCAAAAAAGACTTTGATAGCTACGAGGAAATTGTTTGATGTGTGCTCATGGTTTTGATAGAAATCAGAGTAACCCATCAGTTATATGGGTTTGATAAGAAGAGAAAATGGAATTCAAATGACAACCTAGAGACTACACTAAAAAGATAATGAGTTTTCCCTTATTCTCAATGGGTGTAAATAATCAAAGAATAAATTGTCTTAAATGGACTAGTAAAGGTTTTATATTTTGGAAATAAGTTCATTAGGATGTTGAATTCAAAAGAGATAGAAGAAGGATGTATAATGATTCAAATGGAGAAAAAGGTACACATAATTCACCACATACACTTCCATTATACAAGTTCAATATAATGGGGAATTATACCAATCAATTCCCTAATCCAAGGGTAATTGATAATGACTGATGTTAGTAAAATAATAACTCCCATGAAAAAGGAATGTCACATTCAATCACTATCAACGATGTAGAATTTGATAATTAAGAGATGAAAGGTACATTTAACATCCACTTTAAAGTAGAAAATGTTATAAATGACTCTAGATCCACCCAATCTTTTATTTATGATGAATTTCCAATGGGAATCACCATATTACCACTACAATTAGATTTTGAGTAAGCTGAGACAACTCTTAATGGAATTATTGTTACATAAAAAGTATATAATTCATCTCCATATAACGATTGTGGGAATGTACTTCCTGAAAGTCATGTTATCATTTATATAGTGGAATATAATGCGATTCAAGGAATGGATTCCCCTTCTCTATATAGAGATCATATCAATTACAATGGATGGGAATTCCTGTTTCAAAGTATAAATCAATCTATGATCATCTATCAATGCACGGATGAATAAGAACTTCCGATTGAAATTTCATCCATCTTATGGGACTTCATTTTTTTATATGTAGGTTATTTATCTCAAAATGGTGGGGGAGAAACTCATGATTAATAATAAAAACATTATAGAGGCGTTTCATGATTTCATTATAGTTTAATTCAAGTCTTTCACCCAAATCATGTATTTTAGTTCTCAATAGAAATCATAATGGTAGCTATTCCTATTTCAAAGACACATTATATAATTTCCCTAATTGAGTAGCATGAATTGAAAAAAAACTCCAAGAGAATTGGGATAAGGGAATCCTACACCATAGTGCATCAACATGGGGAACACCTGCTATGTTTGTTAAGAACAATGATGGATCAAAGAGACATTGATTTTATTATTGAGAACATAACAACATCGCTGTCAAGAAAAAATATCTTGTTACCCGAATTGATGACATATTCAACATTCTACAGGGATCTCAATACATTTCCATGATAGATCATCGTTTTGTATATCCTTAACTAAAGGTAGAGATGGAGGATTAACCCAGGACGGATATCTGTATAAGGTATTGACAATATGATTTTACAGTGATACCTTTTGGTATTAAAAATTCCCCAACTATCTTAATAGATCTAAAACATAGAATCCGTAGAGACTATATTGAATATTTTTGGTAGTATTTATATATGATATTCTTATCTATTCAATGAGAAAAGAAAAAAATATTCCAAAATGAGAATTGTACTCAAGACCATGAGAATGGTGAATCTTTATGAAAAAGATTCCATGTTTGAATTTTTGTTTTTGAATGTTTTATTTTTAGGTAACATAATCTCAAGGAATGGATATATGTGGATTGATCAAAAATATATTTTGAAGAAAGTTGGCCGATAAAAAGTGATAATTTAGATCCAATGTTTTCATTGTTTGGCTAGATATAGTTGAATCGTTATTAATTATTTTTCACGAATATCTTATCCACTCAATATGTTGACTTGGAAAGAAGTAAGGTCCTTATGGAAAGTGGAATGTGATGAGAATCTCAATGATCTAAAAAGATGGTTAGCCAGTGCACCTATGATCGCACGTCCCTGTAGTTGGGGAATGTTTTTGTTCTATAGTGATGCATCCAAAAAGGGTTTGGGTTGTGTTCTCATGAAAAATGATTTGGTCATAGCTTATTCATTATGGTAGTTTAAAATCCATCATCAAAATTACCAAACTAATGATTTGTAGATAATCATAATAATCATTGAAGGAATGATGTGGTGGAAGTATCCTTACGGTGAAGGGTGTGATAATTATACTGATCATTAATGTTTAAAGTATATATTCACACAAAAAGAGCTGAATATGCACCAAAGAAGAATGTTGGAGTTGATTATAGATTATTATGGGTCAATACTTTACCACCCTAGGAAAGTGAATAATGTAGAATATTCATTGAAATATCCAGAACTTTGAAGACTATCCATAATGAGGACCCAATAGATTCAATATTTATGGATTTTCAAAGTTTGGATCATAAAATTTTAATGGAAGTGGAGAAATATTAGATTAATCAAGTAAAATTTCAACCATCTATAAAAGTTAATATTAAAGAGGTGTAGAAGAAAGATGTAGAGATACAAAAGAAGGTGAGAAATGTCCCTGAATTCATCCTTGATTATGATGAAATAATAATTTTTAGTAATCAAGTTTGTATTCCTACCATATCATATTTAATGAAAATTCTATTGGATGAGGCTCATAGTTCTTCATCCTCTATTCATAATATAAGTGTAATGACGTACATGGACCTAAAAGGTATATACAGTTGGATTGAATGAATATAGATGTCACCAAATATGTCTTGATATTATTTATTTATCAAAATGATATGTTTTAGAGACAGATGTCTGAGGGTATGTTACAACCATTACTAATACTGAAATAAAAAAGGGAAAACATCACTATTGAAATTTTCGTTGGACATCCCAAAAAATCCCATATCAATAATTCTATATTGGTTATTGTTGATCACCTTACGAAGTCGGAACACCACATTACTATTTGAGATTATTTCACTATTGGTCATATTTCTTGAATATATTTTATGAATGTTCTAAGATTACATGGAGTACCAACTTCCATTATATTTGAACGGTATCTGAGGTATACCAGGATATTTTTGTGACGTATACACCATGCACTAGACATAGAGTCATGTTTGAGTACTTATTATCATTCACATATAGATGGTCTATCTGAGAGGACAATTCAAACTCTTGAAGTCATGTTGGGAGAATTCTTTATAGATTTCAAAGGTGGTTGGGATCAGCACCTACCTTTGGTGGAATTTTCATAAAAAAATTGTTCTCACACCATTATTTCAATGGATCCTTATAAATTACATATATATATATATGTAAAAAACCCCAACATTCCTTGATGAACTTGAGGAAAGAAATCTATTTGGACCTGATCTTGTTGATAAAATGGCATAAGTGTTTAGATATATTCAATCACATATAAGAGATTATTATAGTCAATAATAAAAATATGCTGAAAATTAAGGAAAATACAAAGAGTTTAAGTGGGTTGTAAGATGTTTCTATGAATATATACCCGAAGAGAATAATGATATTTGGAATTATTTGAATGTGAAGCCCTATGTATATTGGTCCTTTTGAAATTATGGATCGGGTTGGGAAGGTAGCATATTAATTGGATCTTCAACTGAATCTCTCTCAAGTTCATGATGTGTTCCATGTATCTCTCATGATAAATTACATACCGTATCCATAACATTTACTATGCTCATAAGTCATACTATTGTAGAAAGTGATTTCTTATAAAGAACAATAGATAATGATTCTAGATCGTAGAGAAAAATTCCAATGAAACAAGAACACTTTCTTGGTAAATATTTTATGGAGGAACCACCAATTAGATGAAGCTACATGGGAACTTGAGGATATGATGAGGGAGATGTATCTTTGTATGTATGTTTCTATATGATTAATTATTATCGGGAAATTCTCCTTAAGGGGGGAAAAATCTAACACCCAAATATTTTTTTGAAAAATTTTCATTAAATAATGTTTATTCATTAGTAGCTTACATTACAAGATATTTTTAGTTTCAAATTATTTTGAGATTCCATTTCTATATAACTACTATTATATCCCAACGGTTAGGTTAGTGGGGATAAGTATAATTAACATATGAAAATGAATGTGAATTCATTGGCTATCAATTAGTTATGGAAAAAATATAAGTCAATTAGATATTTTAATTTTTGTGTGCATTAAATTTGATAATGAAATATATAAGATATATATAAGTTATATACTTCATAAAATATTTTATATATACATATAATGGATAATTTAGTCATATGTATTAATATTTCTTATTTGATGTATAAAAACCTATTTTTAAAAGGTTATTTTACGCCTTTGAATAGAGAAACCATTTAACTTGTGATTCTAAAAAATTATTAAATTTTATATGAAAATATAATAATTTTATATTAAATCAATATAAAAAAAATCACTTCGAGTGAATTTCTGATATTTTTTTGATAACATTAATGTATTGTTGAATATTAAAAATACACTAAATTATTTTGGATAAAAAAAAATTTCATCATAATAATATATAAGAATAAATTATAATATCGAATAGTTTTAAACTATTAATATAATATCTATTTATCCCTCAATATAATATATGTAATTAGCATTAATTTTACATTTAATTTAGATAAAATAAATTCAATCTTTTGTAATGTTTTCTCTTTTAAAACACATTCCCTATTTCTGAAAAAAATATTAATTTTATTTCTATTAATGGAACATATGTGTTTTAAATATTAAAAAATTTATTACATTTTTGGTATCCATGGGTCCAAATATTATTAATATGTTACTTTTATTTTTTGGACATTATAAATAGTTACCATAGTAATTTTTTATTACCGTAGTTAAGGGTTAATCAGCAAATCAAAGAAAAAAATAATGTTACAAAATTACATTTACACCTTTTAGAATCCTATTAGATGACCAAATTAGACCTTTATCATATATGGTTTGAAATGGAAACACTTAATGGCTTCTTCCCCAAGTTTATTACATTAATTTCATTAAAATCAATGAATGTAACAAAATGTCACACTCTATTTTTATATAAGTATATTAATTCTAATATAGGGATAAGTAGAATATAACATTAAATATAAGTATTACATTAAATGTTATAATAATTACCTACTTCATAGAAATGTATTTATAATTTTTTGAAATTATATATTTTCCATTATGGATTACACAGTAGTGCCACATAAATTATTTTATTAACATAAATATTATATTAATGATATTAAAAATATTAAGGAAATATAATTTGAATTAATTGAAGTTCTACATTAATTTTATAGGTTATTATGACATGTTTTTATTATATTCACTTTTTTTGGTTCAAGGTAAAATTATGTGGGTATTTTTTTTAAAATAAAGAAAATTAATAGAGTCAAAATTAAAACTATCGATATTTTATAAAAATAATATATCATTAAATTATTTAAAAATAAAAAAATAAAAAAATAAAAAAATTTATATTAATAATATCAAAAAATGAAATAAAATATTCATTTTTGGTTAATTAACACAATAAAAGCAAATATTTATTTCCATTAAAAATTTATAATGTTATTACCACAAATAATATTAAATATATTAAATAATGATAAATCAAAATTATAAGGTTAAAAATAAAAAAACATCTATACAGGTAATTGGTTGAAATTATTTAGACACATCCACATTTTATATTCTAAAAAATTCACATTGGGTCCATTTTAATTCAATAATAAATTAATATTATTTTAATAGTTATAGTTTTTCCAAAGGTGCCCCACCCCTCTCTTATAAAAGGGAACACATTCATATCTTTTAATCTCACCTCTAATTTTTTTTTCAAGGCCAATTCCTACACATTTCATCTTCAAACATCCCTCAATTCATCCTAGAAGAGACACTTTGGTCATAGCGCTATCATAATGAGGCCTTTAGGTCAACTAAAAAGGATATACTCAAAAATTCTGTAATTGTTTTATAATCTATTTCATTAAAAATAACATGGTACTTCCTCTAATTATATTGTTTCTATAATAATGTAATAAATAAAGTATCTTATACATACTTACATGTTATTAGCATAATGGGAAAACCTTATACCTCTTTCTATCCCTCATACGAATAACAATATCACCATGAATGCGTACATATGGATTACCACCTCTACGTCATGGAGTAATTTTTTATTCAAAAATACATTATTTAGAAAGTTATAATGATGAGTACACTGGATGAAAATAATTAATATAAAATGATAATTATTCTTTATTATTAATATACCATCCAATTTCATACCATTTAACAATTTAGTGAATGCTATCATCGCTCGTGCGTAAGAACGATCTACTATATCCATGATGTGATTTGAATCAACATACATGATCTTTATTAAAACATGATTATATACATGAATGTAACTAATAAATACTATATATATTATACTGATATCCTTCAGAAAATTATATAACTATAAACTATGAATTGTAACATGAAATTATATGACAAAACATGAATTGGAACATAAATCAGTTAATATCTAAACAATGAGGGATAATCAAATGTTACTAAGAAACAAATAACAATATAATCATAAATGTTATCATGAAAATGATTACTATTTAAAAATAAATCAGAATGTTTTTTTAAATCACTATACAGGAGTTTCAATTACATATAATGGATATCAGATCTATGGTAACAAATAATTTCACAATATCATTATTAATTGAGATTGTCTATACTTAATTATTTATTGAGGTTTATTTTTCATCCACATAATTTTTACTAAATATGTAAAATTAATTTTATTCTTCTATAATTTTTTAAATTCTATTTTACCTATTGTTAAAATTTTATTAAATGATATTAAAATAATATTCTTGGATTTTTTTGATACGAGGTACTTTAGACATTTATGGAAAAATAATGAGGACAATGTTTTTTTAACTTATACGAAATGAAATGATTTTTACCTATAAATAACTGGTTATTTGTAGGAATCATACTTTAAAATAATTGATGATTATTTTCAAATAAATTCTCCTCATTGAATGATTCATGTCATTTTTAGAAAAAAATGATTTTCTAGAATAAAGGATATTTTCATCAAGAAATAAGTTCACGTGTTTTATCAAAATTATTATCCCTCTAATACGATGCTTACTAAATAGGGTTATGATTCTATTCATATTATTACAATTATTTTATTGTGTTAATTATGGAGTGATATTTTATAGGGATTATTCCTTAATTAAATTATATTTAGGAAACCCATTTTATGTCATGGGTTATGATATGATGAATGATTTTAGTTTTTTTGGCACATGAATGAATGATTTCATTATGAGAGGGTTGGTTTCTATACTTCCCTTCGATGAATTGGGTAAATATTTATATCTCATGAGATAGAAATGACATGAACTTTATGTAAATCTAGTTTAGTAGTATATGGCTGGAATGACAAGTAAACCTGGTTCATTAGTGGACATTTTCTACTATACTGGTCTTGAAAATTAGCCTTGAGTAATATGATATGATTTTATATTCTTATGTGTATGCCAAGAAACATCATGTATTATGTATTGACATTTGGTATTATTTACATTAATTCTTATGAGTTTTATCCGGTGACATGACACAACGATTTTTCATATGCATGATAAAACATCCAAATTTTATGTTCTTATGACTTATGATTATGATATGATTTATGCTTCCATTGTTTAACCATAATAAGAATTTAAGATCACACATTTATAAGTTTCATTTCCCTAGGACATGAAAAAGTTTATTAATTATGATTTGTAAAAAGATAGTTTAGTTATGAAGAAATAAGGGAGAGACAGTATAGATGTTTCCTAAACCAATTGTTTATGTTTCACAACTTCAAAATAAATTATACCTATATGTTGTTATCATGGATTTATTATATTTTGTAATTAATATAATTCAATTTTTATTTAATGAAAAAATATTTAAATCATGGGACATTGTATGTATGTTATTTTGGTCATATAAATTTTATCTGATCATTTCTACTAAAATAATGTTTTATCAATTGTATACCTATAGTTTCTCTTATTCTTCCATTTTCTAAATCCAAATCATATAACTTTCATGAAACTAAATTTAATTCTCATGATTATCTATTTTAATAGATAAATTAAAATATTATGACTTCCAAAACAATTTCTTTATCCATGATTATTCTACTAGATGTTAATAGAGTTTTTTTATTCTGTGATATATATATATATAAAATCCAAGTTAAATTTATTTGAGTTAAAAATGTTTTCACCAATCCTTTAAGAACAAAAATACAAAATGTTTTTATAAAACCCATACTTTATTCTTCTCGGGATACTAAAAATATATCTATTATGATCAATCTGTCACACAATAAATTTGTTCATATGGATGTTTTTTCATAGCGATCTAAGGCATTGTGTAATTAAATTAAATCTATAGAGATTCCATTATTTAATATACCATGTTGAATAACCATTTTAATGTTCAATCACAACACCTTGGTGATAAAAAAAGGTGATGTTAATTTGAATTCCTATATTTTTATGTTATATCCATATTTCCACGTGATGATACATAATATTAATGTATTAATATATGGACCATATTCTCATCTTTGTTGTATTTTTTTATCTTCATACTAATTTTCCAATTGATAACATGCTAAATGTATCACATTTTAATTCCCTTATTGGTCATCATTATCACCCCATTACATTTATGTATGTCCCTATTATATGAGATATTGTAAATGTATCTTTGGTTGAATTCAGGGATAATCCTCTCATGTGGATTATAATAATGTTCTGTGATTCCTTGTATTACGATTACTAATTTATAAGAAACTAATTCTTATAGGACATTGCATTTTTTTCGATGTAATGAAATGATTATTTAATAAAAAAAGGTGACATTACATAGTTGGTATCAGAGATCGGTTTAGTTATTTGTCCAAAATTGGACTTGAAACTTTTAGTAAGAACCATAGAGATATAATTAACTATAAGATTAAATACAACAATTTTGATGAAGTATTTAGAAAGAGGATTCAAAAAAATATTTCCATTTCTAGAGAATATAACAGGATGTATCTCTAAAAATGATATTCCTTGGGGTAATAACCCTAGAGAATACATATTAAGCTATAACGGATCAGGAACTGGTGGAAGGTAACATGTTGTGAGGTCCTGACCCAAGTGCAACACACAGTTGACCCGAGTTATTTCTCAATGTGACCTCAAGAATGACTCCCCATATATTAGAGGATTTCAACATGAAATGAGGGTATATAATCAGTATTTGGAAGACAATACCCTCTATTATAGAGTATAAAATAGGTCTATAATAATTAATGTATAAAACTAAATAGCCAAATGATATCATAACCAGAAATATATCAAATATAAAAATATAACCAACACTAGAAATACAATATCCAATAAAAGAAGTATATATTCCATGTCAAAGTACATGTCTAGTGTCAAAATAAAACACTAAATAGATACATTAATGACTTTAATGAGGGTAGAGAGCCATGCTTGGTTCCCTTATCCATCCTCCACCCTCATATTAGTCATCAAGCACTCAGCATTTTCCATTAGTTGGTCCTGCAACTATGAAATCAATTTGGGTACTGATCACACATCCGAAGAAGGGAGTTATTACTACTCCGATGGAAAAAAACCACCATTTATAAGACAATATCTAGTCAATTAATCGTGTATTCTTTTTAATAAATAAATAATTATAATGCATAAATAAATAGTTATCACCTTATCGATTTATTATTTATTTAACCACATAAATTCGTCTGGGTTTCTAAGGACACTCGAAAATCCATACCTGCTTCGACCCACACTGGAGTCTATATTATCACTAAGTGATATCATATTCCATAATTCTATTGTTAAAATTAAATATAATTCCAAGATAACAATTCCATTATTACCATTATTGATACCAATTATCAAATGAATATCATTGTTATAATTCATCATTTAATTTATTAATTCAATAATTAGTTAATAGTATAATTATTTTTAATTAACTCAAAAAATAATCCATCATCTTATAATCATTATCTTACACAAAAATATATTAATCTAATAATTATCATTAATGAACTACAAAAATAATTAATTTTTTCATTTTTATTAATTATATCAATAATTAATTAATCTTCTCAGTCATATTAATTAACACAAAAATTTATAAATATTCTCAATGCCATTAATTAAATGAACATTTATTTAAACCTCTCAATCCTTTTAATTTACTAAAATTTAATTAATCATCTCAGAATCATTATACCGTAATTAATTACATCAATTAAGTATTCAAATAACAATCTCAATATCCCTAAATATTTCTACAATTAATAACACAATTCAAAAATCTCAATTCACTCATAATTAATCCAATTTTTGATTATTCATAGTTTATAAATTCAATATATCTTAATTATTTACAAAATTAATTATCTAATTCACAATAACAATATATCATAATTAATATCCTAATTAATTTTGTAATTCAGCATTAGATAAATCTCACGATTTCCCAATTACCTCAATTAGTTAATTGACCACATTAATTAATCCCATTTTTTAATTACAATTGAAAAACAAGTCTATCAATTTCAATATTTCCATACACATAATAAATATAATGAATATAAGATTTTAATATTATACCACCTACCTTAAATCATTGATGAATGATCACCCAACAGATATACCCAAAATTTAATCATCGCAATGACATGTAATAAGATCATGATATAAAATAATAAATCACAATAAATCAAACTAGGATCCCCCAACCTACATCTATATATTAGTCCTTGATCAAGAATCAACTATATTATATCTAGATCTATCACAAAATAGAATGAAAACATACTGAAAGTATGGGGGAAGGAAAAAAGAAAAACAGAATCAAATCATGATAGGATTTTCTTATCTAGATAGATAAAGATCACTGATTTAGGCTTCCAGTCGAGAATAAAAATGTTCATGAGGGCATAAAATTTTTCTAGGAGGTTCTGAAATCATGAAAAAATTTATAGTGTCTAAAGAGGGTTTCATAATGTGTGATTTATGAGTTCTGGTGATTTAAAATGTAATTTTCATGGGAAATAAATATTCGATCACAGTTTTCTAGGAAGGGGAACCCAGTTTCCCATAACCATGTACCTATGTCATGTGACCCTTTTATAGGGTTGAACTGTTACTACTAATAGGTAACAAGGATTTTAAAAAAATGTTCAAACCATACAATTTCCCTAACCATCCCCCAACCATGCTTTGCCCTCACTTTTTAATATTTTTCAAATTTTGTCCTAAAATCCCCAATATAAATCCAAAAATAATAATACTAAAAAAAATAAAAAAAGTACACATAATTCAATAAAAACTTTTCTCCTGGAAATGTCGGGATCTTAAAATCACGCAATCTTTTAATTGCTCCACAACAAGTCGTATAAAATAAATTATATTACTTATAAAAAACAATTGGTCCACTTAGCCCCCCACATCTAATTCTATATCCCATGTATCATCTTACACATGCAGATAATTCTAAAATATTCATATTATTAGAATGATAATTCTATGAAAAAGAATATCACTTTGATCTGACACATGTATTGTGTTCTCTCCAAAGGAAGCATCTATCTCCAAATAAATAGTTTCCACATTAATGATAAGATAAGGGTAAGGGTGACACATCCATAGGTTTGAAACATGAAAAACATCATTCCTTGCTCTATATTTTTGGGGAAGAGTGAATGATTATGCCACCTACCAAATTCTCTAAACAAAATTAAATAGTCTAATAAATCTGACATCCAACATTCCCTATCATTGTATCACAAGGTGACCTACGCTACGAAACTGAAAAAGAATAATATGATCACCCGATTTAAACCATTTGTGTATTTTACATCTACCATCACATGACTTATATCTACTTTGAGTCATAACTATGTATTTCAAAATCAATTGAACATGTTCCAACATATCCTACATCATAGAAGGTCTCAAACACTATGTATGAACTACCTCCAAAAATCATAAATGTGATCTACATAGACTACCATAATTAGAATCATAATGTTATATCTGAACAGTGTCATCATAACTTTTGTCATATGATAGTTGTTCCTTTGATAGGTTTTTTATCATGACACTCTGAAATCAAGAATATGAACTCACATAATATACACAAGCATATATTTAGTACAATTTAACAAAACATTTCTTTATGGGTGGTAATCTGTACTCAAAAAACATGTGTACCAATCACCTTCTATATGACCTATATGATGTTTATTGTAATGTGGGATTGACTATAAGAAACTATAATATTTTTCACGATGTGCAGATTGGTTTTTTTTCTAAGTATAGAAATCTACCATATTCTTTAATAAAAATTATCATATATTATAAATAAATGTGCTAATTTATATAGAATTTTTATAAGAACAAAATATCATCATTATTATAGGAAATTCTAAGAGACCCACCATAATGAACGTGGTATTGTCATCCCACTTCCACTATTGAATATGAAATGGTTGCAACAAACTACTTTTTCCTTGATTCCCTTTTATATCCTTCTGAAAGGTTCAACAACATGTCACAATACATTTTTTCTCATTTTTCGTCTCGACAACCGAAACTATATTTGAATATGAAGGTACATTTGGGTCACACGTAGATGTACAAATCAATTTAATTCATGATATTCCCACATCAACTCATCTCATATTCTAAAAGGCTATACAACCCAACTCTTTTTATTGATGATCTACTCTCTATATAGGAACTAGAGTAAACATGTCTCTCAATCATCAATGATATCCAGAAAAGATATAAATTATGTATCCTAATACATCATATCTATAATCCAACTAAAAATCTTAGACTCAAATTAAATCATTATTGGAATCATCTTTATATTATTATTTTATACCACATCCTACGTATGAACTATTAGATTCATCATATTCCATTATTCTCTAGACTCCTAAACACCATTTTTTGAGTCATTCTTCTTAAATAATCAACATAAGTGTTTCCTTTCAGGAGCATAAATTCTAATTTAAAATCAATATAGTTAAAATTCTCAACCCACCTCTTATTCTAATGATTCAAATCTATATACTATAAGATATCACTAATGGTTTTGTGATATGTAAACACATTTTACCTCTAACCCAATAGATAATGCCTCTAATACATCATAACATTAACCACTACATTGAGGTTTTGAGTAGGGAAATTCCTTTCATGTGTCCTCACAAGCAAAGAATCATATGTCACAAGTTTATCTCATTAAATATATACTGATCTATTCCCTATATGAAAAATGTCAAAGAACACCATGTACTCCTCACATATATCTAGTTGGTTCAGATTGGTGTCGATTTCAACTTCTTCGTAAATTCTTTGAAGCTATTATCACTTTCTTATGACTATTAAAACATTATAAAATTTTAGGTTGAGCCCAAAAGTGACAGATAACCCCATTAAAAGTCATATATAAACCTCATATAATATCCATCATGTCAAATAAATCTACCTATCACAAAAAAATAATGCAATGCTTCTAAGAACGAACTACTTAAACCTTTTTTAGTTCCACTGATACACCATCCTCTAAGATAATGTGACTTACGAGGTGTAGTAGATCAATACAAAATTAGAACATAGATAGTTTGTCTTATATTCAATTCACTCACAGTGTACTGAAGAAAAAATCATGATTTCATTCATAATTGTCATGATACATGGAGTATACCATGATTCCATCCGCAAACTATACAAAAAACAAATACAGGTATGGAGGGATGATTTTTTTTATCAAATATATAAATACTTATTGTTTATTCTTCATCCCAGAATGCATTAAGTAAAACTCATATAGGTGATACCTACTTCTGAAATATATTTTTTCAGATATTAGAATCTAAACATTCAACAGATTAAACCTTTATCTCAATTAAATCCTTGAAAACACACAATAACCTATAAACTAGTGAAAATTATTTTCAATATGTGGAAGAAGATACCAATTATTCACATTACCCATTTTCAACTTCAATTTGTTGAAACATAAGTGAATACTCTAACAAACCTTTTATCAAATAACACAAGTGATTTCTATGCTATGTTATCGGATGGATAACCCCCATATCCATAATCTATTCGGTTGGAAAAAAGGGTGTTATTTTCGTGAAATAGAGTATGGTTTGTTTTTGGTGTCAGTTTTCATTGGGTTGATGAAGAATTTTTAAAAACATGTATTCTTACAGTACATTATGAAGAAGGTGTTTAAGGCAGTAGAGTTTCCCAGTGTTTTTCAAATTTGTGGGCCTCAAATTTTGGAGTTCACCTTTTTGGAAAAGGATGGGTTTATGGAAAAGACTCTTAAAAGTATGGTTTTTGACCTCAAAACATAGTTTGTGGAAAACTATTTTAGGTATGTGATATGTGATTTTAAATAGAAGTATTGTATGTAGACCACAATCACACAATTCTTCACGAGACGAATAGGGTTTACAGGAGGCTCATAGTTCTCTTATGGAACACAATTCATGGGAGAATTCATCATTATTAGAAATGAGGTAGTGTTTTGAGAAGTTTTAATTTGTTTTGGTTTTCAAAATGAGGGGGTTATTTGAGCCCAACTTTAGGGAGATTGGCGATACATGGATTGCATAGGAAAAATAGTTCATTGGAGCACTATATGAGGTGAATATTTGGTAAAACTCAGATTAGAAAATTATTCAGATCTATTTTCATATATAAGAAGCACTTATACATTTATCAAGGTGTTAACCTAATATTAAAAATCATGGAGGTATTTAGTAAAGTCTAGAGTGTTATATGGGATTAAAACTCTATAAAGGAGATTTTGATTATACGTCTAGAAATAATTCAGTGAAGCACTAAATAGTTCATGGAAGAAGGATCAGGGAGGATGTCACGTAGAATACAGTTCATAGGCGATGGTTCATAGAAGTTGGTTCATATAATATGGTTTGTAGAGTACTATTAGAATAATATGGTTAGCCAAAGAATATTTTTGGTATAAATTTTACATAGGTTGACTTCATCCACATAGTAGAAGTAGTACACCGATGTGCTTTGTGATGGAAGTAAACAGACATGGTTTGAGGATGTAGTACATGGATGTGGTATGCATAGTAGTGCATTTCAATGAAGAATCATTCATGAACTAACAGTGCATAGAAAAGCACATTAGATCTACTTGTAAAAAACAAGACTTAAATAGAGAATATATTTATAGCTGAGGATGCATGACTTAAGGCTAACACGTTAAAGTGACATTGATGTTGATAAATTGTGTTAAAATTCATCCTGAAGCAGTGAGCAAGGGAGTTTATGTAGAAGTGATATGAGGGATGTAATTGTCTATCCCTAAAACCATGTAATGGTAGTGTACATGGAATAGAGTGATTTTGGTAATATTTTGTAATACAAAACTATTAATGATTAGTGTAAATTAGTACGAATGAAACCTTATCAGTTTATACTCCATGGAAAAGGCCTTAGTGGTGAACCAAGTAGATTAGTTGTGTTGTCCTTTTGTGTGTGAATAGTTAAATTACTACACAATTCAAATAGATGGAATTTAAATGTTCCTACCAATGTGGGTAAATATCAAGAGATTTTTAAGAAAAAAATTGACACCCTGATTCACTTATCCCCTCTCAGGGTGTTCAGGGGTCCTTCGTCCTTTATATTTGTCTTGAGGTCTCAAATATTTGTATGTCCCATTATGTAAAGTGGAATAAAAATCGGTTTATATCCTTTCATGATCCTAATAGTGAAATATGTTTCTCTCATATATGGTATCCCTATGAATTATTTAGGAAATACATACATAAATTTGTCTACTATAGATGGAACACAATCCTACTTTACACATCCATCATCTATTAATAGGTATACAACTTGGGATTTGAGTTCTCCCGGTTGCTTGGTAATTTTCCCTACTCAGCCTGTCCACATATCTAACTCTACCTATACAATTCAATTATCACCCTTTGGAGATAGGAACATCAATAAATTCGAGTATAAATCAATATAGGCAGATTGTGATACTAACTAGTAAATACCCATATTATGGTAAAATCAGAACTTTTCAAGAATATTGAGATCCCAAAAAAATGAAACCCTATAACTTTGAGAGAATTTCCCTTCAATGAGAAGATTTACCTAGACAATAATCTCAATGATGTATCAATCATTATCAAAATGTTCATAGAATCCACCTCCAGGATCAAACCATAAACTAGTTTTCTAGAAATTAAGAAATGAGATGAACCCCTAACAAAAAAACTAGATAATGTTGAAGAAACACGAACAGTAAATATCAATATTGAAGATTTTGATTTAGTATAAACACATGTAAGATGTATATATTTTAATTTTCCTTCAGCTCTTCCTTGTGATAATGTTTGAGTCCCCTATAATCCACAAATTTTTTTATTTGGGATACCTTGTACATAAGTACGATGTCCATGGAATCACACACATAATTGTAGTTGAACTCCAACTACCTCACTAATATAGTGTTAAATATAATCTACATAAACTTTGAGATTGTCTAGATTCCCAATCATTAACCATATTTCGCTAGTTTATGAAAATCGTTGGATGATGGGAGATATTTGAACAAGATCATAACTATACTGGTGATCGAGGATAATGTCTAAGATAGTGGTTTGGCCTACCTCACTATTGTAAAATCACATGTTAAAGGTCATGTGAAACTATCTTTTCCACCTAGACACTTATTTCTACTTCTATGGATACTTCCTAATGATGCTTCAAACACTCTGATAACATACGTAAAGATCACCCAACAACAACCATTAGTCTTACAATTGAATCATTTTTCGGATCCCCTTAATAATTACATCATGATTCATTACCTCTAAAAATTTATTCATACTGAATATTTTAATCAAGGAAATTAATTCAATCCTAAGCCCTTTTTGAAAATTTTATTCAAATATAACCTCATTCACAGCCAAAACAAGAATAATGAGATACAAATAAATAAAATAATACATCACAGTCTATCATTGATATTATAATATTATCCATCCTCATGAACTCATCTACCCTATCATGTATCATCATGCCTGGGAAAGTGTTATTCAAGAACATCTCTATGAAATATTTTTATAATATACCATCAACCTTTCTAGTCGATGTCAAAATGTCCAACCAACTGTTCAATGATACTCTTTGCCTATATGCAGACAAATAGACTCTCATGTAAACAAGAGTTTCCATGGGGTCATGTGTAGTCTGGATAGAATCAATCTAGAACTCATCTCGTTCATGTATTCCTTATCAAGAAAAAATATATGGTGATACGACTATAATTCCATATTCAAGTATGACATTCATTTCTTAACCAACCTCTAGTCCCTTTTCATAAATTGAATCAATCAAGAATAGTTATTCTAAAAATTTTCTCAATTTTCCTCACCACACACTATTTGTACTGCAACTTACACTACTCCTGGATCATCGCTAGCAGTTTCCAAATGTTTTGATCTCACCAAGCATCGTTATGGTGGAATTAATATATAACACATACGTACACATTAGAAAAAGTTTCACAACATTACCACACTTAATAGA
Organism: Viscum album; assembly: GCA_963277665.1. Lineage (NCBI taxonomy): Eukaryota > Viridiplantae > Streptophyta > Magnoliopsida > Santalales > Viscaceae > Viscum > Viscum album. The sequence goes on along the minus strand of OY728137.1, from coordinate 293,564,871 downwards.
AAAAAAATATTTCATAACAATTCAATTCACCAAAAAGATACATAGTCAAAACTGCGGCACTATCGCTACCCTTATCCATCCTACACCCATGTCATTGTTAACAAGGGTAAACTAATTTTAATTATTCATGTTTTTATGTAGACACAAATTTATTTTCATCTAGCGTATTTTTTTAATATTTTTCAATTTCATGTTATACACAATTTTTTGAGTTCAATTTCACAAGCATTGAAAAGTAGTTCATGATTAAAAACATACTAAATACTCATTTCCCATGTGTTCCTTAAATGATGATTGTAAATAAAAAATAATGCTTCCCTATGATGATGGATGAATAATCAACTCTCATTCCAAACTGGGCCATGAGTAAAATCTCATAATATATCAACATCCATAATCATATCACAAAACAAGTGCATCACTGAAGGAGAGAGAATTTTTAACTATTATCACAAACATTAATAACAAAAATCCTACCCTCGATATATGGGTTAGCTACACCCTTGGACGTGAAAATAAGTGACACCCTGAATCTTCTTAGACTCTTTCAGAACTATCCTAATGGGTAAGACAAAAGAAAAATAAAAAAATGGTCTGGAATTCTACTTTCAAACGTCTCTACTAATGTTTCAGGCACTTGTTCACTATGTTGGTTTCCCAGGTGACCTCAAACAAGCCTCCCCATATGATAGAGACTACCAACATGAAATGAGGGTCTAATATCAATGATGGAAAGAATATAACCTCTTTGTAAGAGTATGAAAACAATATAAAATAAAGAAACAATAAAAAAAGAATATCCAAATGATATCATATCCTGATAGAAACAAGAATAACAAGATAACCAAAATTATAAATGAAAAAAAAATTAAACAATAGATATTACATATAAATGTACATGTCCAATGTAAAAATAACAAAATAATGACACTAATTACTACCATGGGGGTCCCAACCCACGTAAGGTTCCCTCTTCCATTTATCATACCCAAACTACTCATCTAACATAGGTACTTTTCCTTTATCATTTCCTATGAGAAACAAATATATTTGGGAAATGGTCATGCAGATCGATATGGGAGTTAGTACAACTATGTAGGACACCAAAAATGGTGTCTAAAATATTATCCATGGAATAACACATATATTTAATTTTACAAATAAATAAGTACAATTATTAAAAAACATTTTTCACATTACCAATTTCTTCTTTATTTCACCACATAAATTTCCACGGGTTTCAGTGGACAACTGAAAATCAATACCTGCTTCAGACCTTGCTAGAGTCTAAACTATCACCAAGGGATTCAATGTTATATAATTCCATTATTAACATTCTATATCATCTCAATCTCAGAATTTATCATTTACCATTATAAAATAAAATTCTCTTATGAATTGTATTGTTTCCATTCGTCATTTCATAAATTAATAAAGTAATTAATTAATCGTCATGTTATAATTAATTTAATTAAAATTAATTTATCTCATCGTCAAAATTAATTAACACAACAGTGAATTAATCTTCAAATTATAATTAACAGAATAAAAAATCTATTAATGTACCCATTTTAATTAATTGATTCAATAATTAATTAATCTTTTCATTCCCATTAATTATCTTAATATTAAATTAATCATCTCTATCTTATTAATTATCTAAAAATTTATATAATCTTTTCAATCCCATTAATTTAATCAATAATTAATTAGTCATTTTAGTAAAATTAATTAACATGAAAATTAATTAATCATCTCGGTATCATTGTCATATAAATAGTTAAATCAATTAAATATTCAAATCACATTATCGGTATCATTAATTAATTCAAAATTATTTAATAAATACCACTATCTCAATTACCTATTAATTAATCTGAAATCATAATATAGATATTTAAAAATTCAACATCTCATAATTAATTATCAAATAATTATCTAATTGATAATCCTAATATCTCATTATTAATTCCCAAAATTATTATCTAATACAAAAATACCAAAATATTGTAATTTTTTAACTACAAAAATCAATTAATTAGCTACATAGATTAATCCAATTTTGGAATTATAATTTCTAAAAAACACTAGAAATTTTTCTATTTTCATACATATAATCAATAACATGAAAATGGGATTTGAATATTAAACCACCAAAATCCATTAATTCATGAATAATTTCCCAACTGAAATAAAAAAATTTGACCAGTACAATGATGTCAAATAAGATATGGATTTAAAACCCTATATCAATTTTCAAATAACATAGATCACATAAATATAGTTCTACATATGTAATTCTAGATCTAAATACACTGTATTAGATCTATATCTAACCCAAAATAGGAATAACGTCCAACGAAATAAAGGCTATATAAAGGAAAAAACTAAAACCCATTCGGGATAGGAATATTTTAATGGTATAAGTGAGGATGTTTAATCTGGGAATAAAATAATAAAAAACTGATTATTTGAAGGCCTATAATCCATATAAGAGGATTTAAAATTCTGTTAAAAATTCTATGGTTGAATGATGGTCAAATAGGGTGGGATTTGGGGGTTTAGGTGATTTAAAATCTAATTTTTGGGTGAAATAAAAAGTAGAACAAGTTTTTTTGGTTCAGGATACAAGGCTTCCCCTTACCATTTTCCATAATCATATACCTATTTTATAGGGGTTTATGGTTACTTCTAATATATACGATTTTTTGAAAACTAGGTTCCAAACCTAAAATTAAACTATATCTATAGTTGCATGATTTATTGGGTCAGGGTTCATAGTTTTCCCTAACTATGCACCAAACATGAACTATCATATTTATTCCATATTTCTAAAATATTATCATAACACACCCAAATGTAAAACCCAATCAAATAGTACTAATCATAAAGAAAATGATTAAATGAAATCAATAATGGAAAATCTCCAAAAAATTCCCGGATCTTACATAGTCCATGATTCAAACATGGGTTTTCACTCTTAGGGATATTTTTGGATAATAATTATAATTTAATGATCCATAATTAAATATTTATAGAGAATGGATATTTTATTATTTTATATTAATTAATTAAATAATTATTCATGTTTTGTAAGAAATTCCCTACCTTTATATGTATAATATTTTTGAATGTAACATGTTTCTCACATAGGACTAATTCATATAGAAATAATGGATGGAAAAAGGTGGGAATACATAAATAACAAGTTAAATGGTTGATGAATTTAAAACTGTCCTAACATGATGGAATAATAAATGTATAACTATTATAAGATGATCAATGAACAATATCAAGTTATGAATAATAAATTTAATTACCTAGAGATAACATATTTGGTAGTAAGGTTTCATCTATTGATTATACCTTCGTGTGTCAACAAACAACATCATTTAGTGTATCTAAAGACCCATTAATTAATAAAAAATTTATAACCTCAATAGAAATGATAATTTATATAATCCACATTTTATAGAGTTAAAAAGTAACCATGATAGTTTAACCATTATAAGGAGAATTTGTTCAATGGTGTACACTGATTAAAAAAGGAGTATTCATTATGGGAGATTGATACTATGGAGTGTGGGGAGTTCAATATGATATTTTTTAAAAAATGATTTTCCCATTAGAGGTAAAAAAACCAGCGATTTAATAAGTATAATAGATGATAAATGATAATTAATCAATGGGAATTCATGAAATTAAATTTACCTAAATTTATCATTAAACGTATAGAAATATTATAGATCTTATGGAAAATACTGATTGATCATTTTATGGACAAAGACCCCATATATTTTGAAATTTATAAAATATAGACTGTTAAATCTATAAGAAATATTATTTTGTGATATGATGGTTGACTTAGAAATTTTATATAATATGTGGTAACATAATTCAATTTAAAATATGTAATAAATAGATCCCAACATTGTGAACATTTTTGATAAAGGAAGAGGATTACTAAATGAGAAACATCTCATGTGAATAATATTTGGAGAGGAACCATCTAGGATCTTTATTCATGGGAGTAGAAAGGGCTAAAAATATCTAATAGATGGTCATTTATCTTGGGGCTATCATGGTGAGGAAAAGCCTCACCCTTTTTGCTCCATCAAAAAATATTATGTTGGTCCATCCAAATTACCAATGCTTCATGTGTGGATATCTTGGTGGCATTAGAAATAAATTAACATATTAAATGATAATAGAGGAAAAAAAATAAAACACATCATAGGATAAGGGATAAATATTTGGAAATTTTAATCATGAATGATGAAATATAAGCTCAACATTATGTGGTGGAAGGTACACAAATTTTCTTATCAGTGATAGTAATTACACTATTCAATTATTGATCTACAAATTTATTTATTTAATATATTTTTTTAATGAATACTAAAACTATCCCAAAGATATATAATTTGTGTTATCAGTCACGAATCATGGAGAGATTATCCTATTATCAATAGTGTATGGAATCATTATTTTTGGTTTAGGAATGTACAATATTTTCACCACTCCACATTTCTTTCTAATTTTGTATTTCTAAATTATACTTACGATAGAATAGATCAAAAAGTACAATTATATTATATAATAAAAAAACATAATAATTTATATAGTCATGAATGGATTAGAAAATGATTTTGAGAATAAGATATATCCCAAATTGATCATTCTGCAGATAAACCATCTCAGTTTCTCTTTATAGAGATGATTGGAGAAGATGGAGATTAAAATAAAATTATGAGGATATAAAATATCCCTATCATTCCAAAATACATTGATATATATATATATATATATATATATATTTCATGAAGAGTTTCCTATACCTCCCATGGATAGAGAGGTTTTTTTCACCTTTTAACTCACACCTAGATCAAACCCATTATCAAATACCTTGTATGTATTGGAAACTGTGGAGTTTGGGGAATTAACGAATTAGTTGGAAAATATTTTTTGAAATGCATTAATCCATCCAACATTATTTCAATAGAGGGAACCTATTATCTTTATAATGGTGTATAGTAGATCAATGTAGATAAGAATTTATTATAATGAACATAACATTATTAGAGTGAAGAAAAAGTACCATCCTCCATTGATTTAGGATTTATTTTGAAATCTTCATGGTGACTAATTATTCTCTAATATTGACTATCGTTCTAGGTATTGTCAATTGTGGGTGAAAAATAATTTATTCCAAATATTTCAATCTAAATCAAATATTGGAATTTTGAGATCGTTTTTGTGCCATTCTACATGACTAATTATTATTCTATTTTACTAGATTTAATGATTAGAGCCATTGAAGACTACCATGATTAGTTCATGGTAGTTTTTATTGATGATATTATTATATTTTGAATTATAAATGGGGTTAATGGTGATCTTATAATGGTTTTTATGAAAACTATCATCAAGGATAATCTATATAGATAAGTTAGAAAAACTGAATTTTGGTTATAAAATGATTCATTATTGTGGAACATTGTATCTAATGAAGGAATCATAGTTGACCATGCCAAGGAATAGGTTGTAGAGGAGTGTCTTCATCCTTAAACAGTAATGAAATTCAATGGTTACATTGTTTTTCTGGATATTAATGGTGTATTGTGAACCACATTTAATTACATATAAATCCACTATGCCTTTAAACTCAAAAAATAGAGTATATCTCAACAATGGGTTTTGAAGTATTATTCCACAATATAAAGAATATATTTGTTATAAAACATGTGTTAACTCTTCCCTCAATCTGTGAAGTATATGTTTTCAATAGTAATTCATCTATGAATGATTGTGGATAAATTCTCATGAAAATTATATGGTGATTTATGATGAATATCGACATTTATATCCCCATGATATGAATTATCCTACACATGATATGGAGTTAACTGTAATCTTTCTTCCTCTATATATATGTAGGTACTATATTAATGGTAAGACATATGATATATACATGGACCCACAGAGTTATATATATATATGGAATATTTATTCAAAATGACATAAACAATATAGTTGGGGTTTTTTAAGGTAATGACTCTTCACTTTATAATCACCCTCGAAGTGAAATCAACATTGATATTTCAATAAGTATGAAAAGATCTATTGTGAAGGACATGATGGGGACTCATGGAGATCTATTGATCAAGTACATTGTAATATTATACATTTGAATTATAGTTTTATGGGAATCATTAATCCGGTCATGAATCATATCTCAACCATCATTATAATAGATTATCTAGAGAGAAAAAAGAGAATATACATTGATACAAATGAAAATATTGGTAAAATAAATGGATCATTTCTGAGTTAAATATTATGGAAATAATTGTACTAAAATAATATATATGTATATGTGACACATTTATATTTCAGATAATTAAATTTATGTTGTAATATGGTCATAGATCTACATTCTATGTACATCTTTGAATAAAAAAAATATATTAGGACCATTATAATCATTATTTATTGGACAATATGGAAAGGGATATTAAAAAATACAATGCAGGTTCTATGGTGTGACAAAAACTGATATCGGTGAAACATATTCCTTATGCAGTATTTAATCCACATTCCACACCAACAAGAACGTTGTAGAATATCACTATGGACAACCTCACTAGTACCCCATGAATATGAAAGTGGAAAATGTAATATGGGTTATAGTGGACTATATCCCAATGGATACAAATTTTATATATATTTGGGATGATTTAGCTCTAGAAAAAAATGCATAAACATATATAAAGGATGTGGTGAGGCTTCATGGGGATCCACTTGTAATGATTTCGAATAATTATCCATTGTTTAGAAAAAAAGTATTAAGAACTCATCAGCTTGATACAATTACTAAATTAAATTTCAGTATGTCCTATATCCCCAATTTAGATATCCAATATAAAAAAACTATTTATAAACATTATGGAATATTGAGAACGTGTTCAATGGAAATTAATTCTTGAAACTATCAACACCTATAATTAGTTTAGTATTGAAAAAATTCTTCCACTCGAGAACTCATGAGTATACAGATGACAATCAAATTCAGAAGTTATATAGAACAAATTTTTTTAGATTATGTTGATTAGAGGAAGATACATGATTTTTGATGTTGTGAAAGGGATATTAGATAGGGTTTATGACAACCAAAAAATGAAAAAATCATCCAAGAGTCATCAGAAGATTTATCCGGATAATTTTCAAAGGGTATTAGAGTTTGTTTTCTAATACATTTTTCCATCTAATATCACCATGGATTAATTTCCTTAGATTTTAAATTTAAGGGAATAAAATTCCTATGTACATTGGACAATTTCAAATATTGGATTTAAGAGGATAAGTGGCCTATTAGATGGAACATGAATCAAATAATGCTCGATGTCATTATGTATTCATAAATCTAACATGAGGAAGTATATACTTGATATGTTACATGTATTAAATCTATAGGATCTACAACTAGAACATGAAATATTTTATGAGAATTATTTTTGGGATATAATAGTGCATCAAGGAAACATTCCATGAAATAAGAAAACTCACCAAGTCAATGTTTCAGGATTTGGCCATTAGTATAAATAGTTTACATGAGGCCATAAGAGTTAATCATACAGATTTAACTTCAATTTATCTCAAACTATAAATTTGGTAAATATTTTTGGGTTGAATGTTCTATAGGTCGGAAAATTGATATAAAATATTTAAAATTATATTATTTTCCTTAATAAATATATGTTATATTAAATAATTTTATAGATAAAAAAATATAGAGGAACAAACAAAAAATTATCTGATTAATAAATGTTGTTTCATTATTTAGATAGTAAACTAATGAAAATTACAAGAAACACAATTGGATAGAAAATTTAACCGAAAAATGGTTAAATGGTAAAATATGGATTACCCCTATCACATAGAATGATCACCCCCATTTCCAACACTAAAGATACAAAAAAATTATTAAAAACCCATAAAAATAGAAAATTAAAATATGAAATTATGAGAAATCATATAAGATATTGAGAGAAAAAATTAAGGGGTATTTATAAGGGGGAATGTGAATGTAGGAAACGTGTTATGACCAATGTTCAATAAAATAATTTTTCAATTTTACTATAGTAAATATAACTGTTGGAGGTAGTTTTACCACATATTTATTGTCTATAAGTTGAAAAGACAAAGGAATATCGATTAATAAATGAGAAATGACGTTATTGACATATATGTTAATTTTTTGGCACATTTTTTAGAACCTAGGGTGATATAGAATAATATGGTTTCTACCTTCTCAATGATTATACCATGATTAAAAATTAAAGTTTCGGATGCAATGTCCTACTAGAGATGTTCATGTTAGTTAATACAACAACATATAGAATGTTATCTGAAACATCTCTTGAAAATAACTCAGTGGACTACTTACCCTTAGAGGGAACTCGGTTTAATAGGGGTTTATATGTCTAATTATTAGCTAACTAAAGTGTAATTCCTTTGAACAAATTATGTGGTTATTCCACCAATACAATTTTGAGAATAATATTTTAAATAAAATATATTTGAAAGTTAGACCAATTTGACAAATTGATTGTTAGATGCCAATAAAAATCAATTATATTATTATAAAACATACGCAATTTATAAAAAACCTTAGTATTTAGATTATTTTTAATAAATAGGCTTTCAAAGAAATCTTGTTTAAATATAATTGATAAAATAATTTTATTAATTAATATGAACTTTTTGTATGTCCCAAATATGTGAGTATGACTTCAGAAGTACTATTAAATAAATAAATATTGTTATATTTAAATGTTAAAATTATCATAACTATAGAATTATTTTGATATAAGAAATATTATATTTAAAAACATCATTCCTACATTAAGTTTAAGGGAATTATTTATACTTTTCTTAAATAAATTATTTTAATTCAACAAAAAAATAAAAAAATTGGTTTTTATTCTATTTTATAAGGTCATATTTATGTTTTAATAATGTATTAATTAATTAACCAAAAAACATGACCTACAATATTTTGTTATTTTGAAATTATTGAATTCAAAATATTTTAAAAAACACCCCAAACTATAACTAATTTTCTAATTTGAAAAAAGGAAAATATGTTTTAAAAGCATTATTTGGTGGAGAATTTACATATCACTATTAAATGAGTTATTACAAATAAAATTTTTTATTATAATGAAATAAAATATCAATAATTGTGACTCAAAATCAAAATAACTATAGAAAAAACTATGGGAAGGTATTTGGATTTTCATTTTCCAAAACCAATATTTCTATGAAAATTATTTGGATATTTTTAAAACATTCATCCTCTTTCGATATAAATACAAACCCATTTCACATTTACACATTAAAATAAAGACAAAAATTATTAATTACATGTAATTTTATTTCCAAAATATTTTTACATAGTTTCCTTAAGTCCCAAATTTTTCTATCAGGTATTAGGAGGAAATCAACAAGGTAATGGAATTCCCTATATATTCAATTCTATTAATTAACCAGTTTTTTATTTCTTAGAAGGGGTATGTCATTATATTTTTATATTATTTTGATAATACCAATACATTTAGAATAATGTTTCATCAATGAGATCCTTATTTCTCTATAATATTACCATTTTCTAAATCAATGGTTTTCACTAATCATGATGCCATATTTATGTTGTAATAGTCTCTCTATGACATGCGAAATGAATATATTGTGAATTCCAAGCCCATTGTTTAATATAATATTATATGGACAGACTTTAATATAATATATTTATTTTGGAATTTACATATGATAAAACCACATTTCCTCTATGTGGGTTTAATGGATGACCTGGTCAACCATTGAACGCATATGTAATAAAAACAATTATATGAAACCTATAATTTCATCCCCTATACTACTTGAAATATGATTAATTATTATAAATTGGATCACAAGAAATTAGTCAATATGAATTGTAAACCTAGATATAAAATCAATTCATTGGATAAATAATTTAATCTTTAGAGATGACTTGTTTTATGATACGTTGTTGAATAACCTGGGTAATTTTAATTTATGGACACTTAGTCATAAAAACTTTTGATATGATTATTAATTCCATAATTTTTATATTTTATTCGAATTTTAATTTTTTATAAAATATCATTTTTTATTATATTCCTCTAGTTCCCTTATAAATTATATATTTTTATTCATTATATTATAATTTTTATGCATATTTGTTTACATACTATATGCATCCCCTACTGGTTTCCAAACATGGTTTCATGCTAACCCAATTCCTTTGATGAATGTTCACTTGATATGAGATGTGGTAACATTATCACCATGTAAATTGATGAAGAAAAATTTCAAATGGATTAGAAGAGGTATTTATGCTTCATAGTATTATAGTTCCTAATTTTTAGGAATAATACAATGACTAGTTTCTTTTTTTCATGTATTGAAAGGATTATTGAACAATTGAAGGAAGAATTCTACGAATCCTCTTCAATCAATTTTAAATGACACCCCGTATATCTTTACATAACAGCACATTAATTATAATATCTGAAAAAACCTCAAACCATTTATCACTATAAAATAATTATCTATTTTCTAGATGTTATTGGCTTTCTATAGGACTAAACCAATGTCAATTAAAGGGATATCAAAATTATTTCTACAATAAAATTTCTAATTATTATTATCAATTCAATAAATTATTTTATTTTCTTTGTTTTATAAAATCTATTATGAACATCATAAAAAAATTGTATAATAATTATATTTAAAATGTAATATACAATGCTATTACAATATTATATCTATTTTCAATCCTATGTAGTGTGAAAACATCGCTCATTCTTACACACTCCTTACCATATCCATAATTCAGTGTATTTTTATCACAAATTAAAGTTTATGTATATAAAAATAGATCAAATTAATATATATATATATATGATAACATAAAAATATCTATGAATGTATAGTACTATATATATCTTATTTCAAAAAATATATTTGAAAATGATAACATCACTTGAGATTATGTGTGCGCTTCCACCTCCATGAAGTGATCTAAAACGATTTTCATTTTATATGGATAATAATAATGATATAAATAGATAATATATAACTTATTTATGATATATGTATGATCCTATAGATGTGAATTATTATTATTCATTAATTAGTATCATCCGATGAAATATAAAAACATCATTTTTCTGTGCATATATAAAGTCAACTCCCTGATCTGTTTATTTAATTTTCTTCTTATATCAATTATGGATGGTAATTAAAATAATTATATATATATATATATGAAATTTATTTAATGGGTAAAATTTAATATATTATATAACCAGTATAAGTATTCAAGGATTAACACAACTGAATGAATACACACCTGATAAATAATGTATTGAACACCCAAAATATTAATAATATTAGAAGAATATTATGAAACAGGTATTAAAATATTATAATTACACAATATAGGATACAATATATGATAATATATTAATTTTATGTATTTATAATTTACTCATATATACTATATATTATAATAGAGTACCTATAACATTTATCAAATTTCATATAATGGATTTCATCTCAATTTACACTCTATTAAGGCTTGTTTTTTTATTATAAACATAATTAATATTATAAATTTCATATCATAACAATATTATGAATTTATAAATAATTTTTATTAATAAATAATTATTAATGTATAAATTATTTTTTATTTATTCAAGGGGTATCAATTTAAATTTTAATAAATGTTTTATAAAATATTTTTAAATATGTATTTTGTTTGATTCTTCCAATTTTCATTAATTGAATAATATAATAAATCCTTAATAAACTACATATATTACTTATTAATATAGATATTTAATTATTTTTCATATTTAATATAAAATGTTTCTATATTTTGATGTTCAATGAACAAAATTATTTTTTAATGGGAATCATATTATTCCCCTCTTTTTGATAGGGTATATTTTTCATCTGTGAAAGAATTTTTCAAAATTGAATAAAAAAATAATTTATGTTTCGTAATATAATTTTTATTAAATTTTTTTGATATCTAGTAATTGTTATAAATTTTAAAATAATATTTATAATATTTCTCCAAAAAGATTATTTTCAACATCAGTCCCAAAAATTCCAAAATAATTATTTTAAAACATATAGAACCGTAAATGATATTCCTAGTTCCATAAATATGTTATATTTTTTAGATTCATCAATATGTTTTCAAATAATTAAAATTTAAAATAAAATCTAAGAATTAATCTTTTATTATTTATAGTCATTTATCATTTATTCTATTAAATGTTTTAGTTTCTTTCAAAACCTATATTTCTATAAACATAAGTTCATTATTTACCTCTAATTAAATGTGTATTATTTATCCACCTATTTAAATATTAAAATTCTTGTCATCAGTTTTCAATTGTATTTTCATTTCTCCTAAACATAGATAATTTATATACCAATTTCCTAAAATGTTTTTCATTTCCATTTTTTCATTACAATGAATGATATTTTCATAAATATTGAAAATATTGATAAATACTTATTGAGCATCAAAATACGGATACTAATTGATAAAGAATATCATTTATGAATGTAATTGATCAATCAAAAAAATTAATTAATTAGACATGTACTGACTAGTGGGGCCATATTATAGATATCCCTTTGATTCAGGTACTAATTCAATAAGTTAATTATTTTTGAAAAGTTATATGGGTTTTTGGTGTATACCCACACATAATATATTAGGTATTGGCCCGTAGATTAGAATATATATATATATATAATTGATCATGATGTATAACCAAGATCATTTTTAAAATTGATAATTCTATTATTATTATCAATGATATAACGATAATTAATTTATCCATAATGAATTTCATGACCATGATACTAATTATGTGTCATGTGTTTTCATTTATTAATTTTCAATATTTATTATTCTTTATTTACTAATGAAATATTCTATTATAACTTGCTCTAAAATTGCATCTCAGATCACCCATTAGTTTTTTATTCCATAAGACATGCATAAGGATATTATGCATAATATCAATGATCAAAGAATTATTTCATGCAATGTAAATTATATTAACAATTTAATAGGCGAATCACACACACACATATATATATATATATATGATTCTTTAATACTTAAAAATTTATTAGCATATTAGGAAGAGATCCTTTATATTTTATAGAGATGTAATAATGTAGATATGAGATCTAGGTTACTGGATTTTAGGATTCCACAAATAATCACATAAATTCATGAAATTATATGCTTTCTATTTATTTTTTAAAATTAAATAATATTTTTATTCATAGTTAAAATCATAATAATATTTCATTGTAATTTACTATACATCCACAATTGGTATACATAATAAGTATCTAAATAATTTATTTATGTAATATAAATATTATTGGGATGTAAATAATTTAATATCGTTATGTTGTCTTTAGAAAATATATGTAATAATTATTACATTATTATTTTGGAGGGTATAATGCATCTTACTAATCATTGTTCAAAGATAAGGATTTCAAACCCCAAATCAACTCCAATTATATACAGTTAATATTTTTGGAAATAATAATTTTATATCATGTATGTATGGTCTCATTATCATATTATATTATTATTTCTAATTTATTTATTTTATTTAATGTTTTAATTCATTTTTTACTTATATTTTTTAATATAAATTTTATTAAATTTTTAAAAGTATATTTTAAAATATTACTCAAAATTAAGATTTATTGTGTTTTTATTTACATATGATGCATTTTATAAAATTACACATCTGAAACCCCTTATATATTATTATTTTCATCATAATTAGTTTTTTCCATTTTCCGTACAAATTTTATTCACCTTGATACTGAAAAATCATGAATTAATGTTTGATGAAAATAAAATTACATTTATATTCATTTGTTTGGGATTCCTTCACTTCCATATTCATATTAAATATTTTTAATCTTTTTTATACATTCCGATGATTAATAAAAGAAATTTTTTACTAAATATGAATTTCATTACAAATGATTAAAATAAATCATTATAATTTTAAAAAAATTTGATATACAGTTTTTTAAAAGGGTGGAAGGAATATTAATTTTAATATATATCTCACAGATGGATTTTCTCACCTCCTCATTTTCTAGTAAATAATTATCTATCAATAAAAGATTTAATTTTTATATGAACACCTTCAATTATTTTTTTAACGTTTTACATTTATATTATGATAATATTATATTTTCTTAAATTTAGATCAAATATTTTTTTGTGAATAATTTCAAACATATTATTTTTTACAATTATTCAAAATTGAAAATGGTTGATAACTAAATAATATTTTACATTTTACATTTTAATTTCCAATGATGTTCTTTTATTTAAAAAATATAATTTATGATGAATTGAAGGTATTCAATCATCATTTAGTAATTCTTAATTTAAAAATTAATTTATAATAATTAATACTAATGTATTCATATTAAATATCATTCATAGTTACTCATTGGACATTATTTCTCTCATTCATTTCTATATATTTGGGTTGTGGATAAATTAAATATAATTTCAAATTAATTTGAACATTCTTAACTATAAAACATTTCAATACATTTTTTAGTAGAAGTATTATTATAATGGGAGTTAATAATTTTTCATGGGAGAATATTTGTTTTATCATTACTCAATAATTAATTTTATTTATTGACATGTGATATTAATTTGGCAATACATTGTTTATTAAATAAACTATGAATGCATTTGACATGTGTATGTGGTGAGTGGGAACTGGTTATATATACTCCATTGTTTCAATGATACGTCACATAAAAAAGAGTTTTTCATATTATTTTCTTATATGGTTTTTATCTACATATTTATTTAAATTTATGGGATTGGAGAAATGATATTATGATTAATTATTTAATCGAAGGAATCCTTGATGGTATGGTCATAGAATCTGAAAATATGAATTTTGTTTTTAAATTATCAATTATTATTAATCATGTTATTTATTGGTTGATATTGTTTATGGATATATACTTATAAATCATTTAATTTATTGAATGGAAGAAATTTTTGTTATACACTCATCTATATTTCTTAATCATTATCTACACATGATAGCTTCTATTGTATGATTTACATTACTATGATTCGTAGCTCCCACATTACATTTACCCATTTTATATTATATAATGACAAAATAACTGAGTTATTTTAAATGATGTTCTATTGATATTTATGATTTTCTTTATTATTCCATTTTAGCATGATAATATATAGATTATAATACATAAAATAAATTTTTTGAAAAAATGAATGAAAATAATAATATATAACCATCCAATATATTTATGGTTAGCTGATAAAATTTTAAAAATAGAAATGCCCTATAAAACCAATAATAGAATATCATTAATAAAAGAAATTATGTGATAAAAATATGTATGATTATTATGAATAAAATCAAATTATATGTTGGTAATTTTATGTCCTATGAAATATTGGAGAATAAAGAACATTATTATTTACCTAACATGATAGAATTCCAATTTCATTGAATTTCTATAAAAATAATGAGAACATATTTGTTTTGGTAGAATCCATAGTAGAGAATTAAAAATTATTATATCTGAAAAATAATATTTTTTAATTAAAATAATAATAGTATATTCAATACAATTTGTTCTTATATAATAATTTTATAGGATTTTATTAAGATATAATTTGGTAAAATGGTTTAAAAATTGATGCGACAATTTTTTATTAAAAATGATGTAATAAAGAGATCATAGTTATCACTGTGTAAATAGAATACAAATAAGTGAATAAATAAAATAATAATTCAAACCATGTAGACAATGTAGAATTTATAAATTGAGATGATAATATATAATTGTTTTTTTTCATTTATTCTAATTGTGAAAATATTAATGGAATATATTTGGATAAAAATGAATAAATAATAAATGAATAAAATATGACTATTTCATTTTTTAGAAGAATATATTAAGAAAATATATGGCTTATTGAGAAAGAATTGTCATATACCATAAGATTGTTTAATATTTTTACAATCTCTCATTGAGATACTGAATTAAATATCAAAATATTCAATTCACACATGATCATTATGCGATGATTTGAAGAACAATATATAACCCACTAAAGTAATTTTAATATATTATATAAAACTAGTTTGTTAAAGTAGAACACTATATTACAAATTATAATGATAATAACCTATATTTCCACCAATTATGTAGATAAAAATAAATATCAACATTTTGTAGAGGAAAGTCTAATTTTGTTGTCAGATTATGGTGGAGTGATTAATTATTTCCCTAAGTAGATTGTTTTTTAATTAATAATAGAAATTTGTTGTAGATAAAAATATTCTTGGAATGAACTGAAGAAATGATAATGTTGTTAAATATTTACCTTGATCTCACTCTAAGGGAATCAATTTGATAATTTAAAGGAATATACTATGAAATTCATATTAGAAAAATATGGATGATAATATATAAGTTCCCATAATGGCTAATAGAAGTGGTTTTTTTGTCAACAAAAATCATATACGTTATTGGTGATTCAATTCTTATGTTATTGAATTTTAAGTAATATATATTAGTGTCATAAATATAATTGGATTTTTAAAAAAATTCTAAAGATGGGTTTGAAACCAAAAAAATGATGGTTAATTTGATTGTATAATAATCTAAAAAATGATGTATATAGATATTTTTGTAAATTATTAGATTAGGATAAAGTCAATTAATAACATCATGATGTACCAAATAATATAGTATTATTCGTAAAATATATGCATATATAATTACAATACTATATTTGAAAAAAAGGATTAATTTTTTTAGAATAAAATTATTCCCATTAGAATAACCATCATTATGGATTATTGTACACATCATGGATTATTAGTAAATAAAAGAAACATGGGTGACATAAAATTATAAAAAGGGTTAACTGAAATTTAATCAATCATAATTCAATAAGAATAATCAACATAAAAATTTAAATAACTGAACAATCAGTCCATTCAGTCAATATCATGGCTATCGGGACTATTTAAGGAAAATTAAATATGGAATGGTAAATAATTGAAATCACATGATGTTTAATCAATAAAATGAAAAATAAATGAATCAAAGAAAAATTTAAATCTCATCTTTTTTTGGTATGTCACACATTGAGATTATGATCAATACCTTCGGTCATCATTTCCCTTGTTCAATATTTTATGGTGAATGAGTACCTTTTTTGGGGGGTTGATTGTATTTTATGTGAGAAATGACATAATAATTAGATATGGTTGTTTTTTTGTATTAATGTAGTATATATATAGACATGTTAATTCATTACAATTGGTTTCAAAAAATTATAAGGAATTAGTGGTTTTTTATGTTGTTTCAACAGATTATGGGTTCCAGATTATTCGATACAAAAATTCTTATCATTAAAATTTTTCAAAATATGAAACTGTCATTAGAATGATATCGTCAAATAGTTTATATTTAGATTGATTTCACAATGTGGAATTAGTTAGTAAAAATAAATGGTTCCTAGTGTTGTTTATCTCGAGAATTCAAGTTTTTTGGGTATTTTCTAAATTAATAAATTCATGTCATCAAATGGATTCATATTTTAAATATCATGGAATAATTTATTTTATTTATTCATCAATTAGTGAATTTTTTTTATCCACCATTCATTTCTCCCCCCACTCCAAAACCATGGGTTCTTCTATGATAGTTTATAGTGATTACTTCCCTTCTGGTTGTTCGTATCAAGTAATTAATCACAAGTGAGTATCTTTTCATATGATTCCCATCACATTCTCTAGTAATACATTATTATGGTATAATATTGATCAATTTATGATAGTTTTTATGTTATGTGATATTGGTTTTACATGTGGTTTATTTTTCCATCATTCCATATTATCATTCCTAGTTGAGAGTGTTTCTTGAGTCACTAAATAATGGTAGGTGGAAAGAGAAAATTTTCTATGGTCTAATTCACAAAATTCAAGTATGTGAAATATTTTCCTATTTCACTAAAATAATTTTTTTCATCAAAAAGAATAATGTTTGATAATAAACATGTATGGGAATTTAACTGTGTCTCTCGAATTTTCAAAATTTAATTCACAGAACTGGTAAAATTACGTTTTATGTGAATTTGAAAATTCTCCTCAGAGGTGGGTAAAAGACGGTGAAAAGATCAAAAAAATTTATATATATATATAATTATTATAAACTGAATCCAATGAATTAAATTGAACATATATAAGTATTATGAATATATTTTGACCTAAAATAAATTTAAATAAAATAAATAATTATTTAAATAATAATTCAGTTTTAAACTATAGCTCAATATTTTCCACTATTCATTAAAATATGAAAATTTCTAAAAAAATACCAAAAATTCAAACTAATATAATTTCAATATTTCAGATTCTAAAATGAAGTCTATTTTACCAAATTAAAAAAAGATATGTTTCATTTATTAATTTTAAATTAATTCTTGTTGTCAAAACCAAAATTCATATTTTTAAGAAATAATATCTATCATAAGATTAACACTTATTTTTGTCCAATTTCAAAATGAAATTACATAAAATGACCAGAATTTGTTTAAATGGTAAAAATAAAATCTATTTATACTTCAAAACCATTAAAATGTATAATTTAACACACTAAATTATTTCTATTAAAATAGTGGTTTTTAATTAAAATTTAGTATTTTTCATTATTCACCAAAATATGAAAGTTATCATAGAAATAACTAAAATTTATCAAAAATAAATTTGTATCTCTTTATTCTAAATAAGAAGTTTATTTTTTCAAATTAAATATATAAAAGTGTCATGTAATGGATTGAAAAAAAATTCCTCCCTCAAAAGGCGGTAAAATTGCATTTTCAAAAAAATAATTTCTTTATCTTAAAAATTGACTTTGTTCTTACATTACATCTAAGAAACTCATAATATGGATTCTAAAATTATAAAGATTATATAATTTTCAAAATTCAGTTAATACTATTCATAACCACTTTTGAACGGCTAGTCTGGTAAGTCGTGGTGCGCTTGATCTCTATGTTGCGTGTAGTGCAAGTTATTATATTACTTTGAAGAAATAACGTACTATGAAATCATGGGGGGTTAAATTATTCCCTCCTTCAATAAATTGCGTACTTGAAATTTGAAATTGTTCTTCGAAAATAAAATGTTGATAATAGAATATACCATTGTGGAAAATCCCACATCGGAAATTGGGTTTATAAAATTTTTTCTTAATAAGATGATTGGGGGAATAAAAAAGTCACCATGAAATTATGATCTCGATTAGGAGAACATTGGTGGAAATTGGAGACACATAATTGGAGGAAAAATATAAATATTTATACGGAGTGATTGAGGTCATCAATCCTAAACAATTGTAGAATTGAGGGCCTCAAGGCCATCAATCTCTCGTGATTTAAAATATCATTGGTTCAATAAAACATAAGGTGTTAGGATAACACATTTTCAATTTTAATATCCCTTACCTAACGATTAATAATAAATTTCATCATATAATAAGAGAAGAAATATATATATATATATATACTTGAAAAGTAGAGTTCCATCCTTTAACTAATTTCTACCAAAAACTCATCTTTCACTCTAAAAGATAATAGAAAAAAATATTATATTTAACCTATTCGTATAGGGTTCCAAAAAAATGAATTTATAATTCACCTATCAGACCCTTTTAAAAAAGAAACTACACTATAAAATCCAGGTACTTCACGTAGTCCAGTGGTAGGCGATAAATCTCAATCGCAATATGGTTGTGGGTTCGATTCCAGCAGATTTGTCCGACGTGATGGGTTATCACACGGTCTGCATGTTTCCCTTTTTATAAAATTACAAAAATAACCTTAACAATAGTATCTTAATACATTCCAACCATTAGAATTATCCAAAATAAATCTATCCAAATTCACAGTCCAAAATTTATAAGGATGTTAAAGTCAATCAAGATCCCTTTTTCCATGTAAAAACATATGAAAACCTTCATCATGTATTATTTTAAAACATGGTAACACCATAAATTACCATAAAAACTTATTGATTACATTAATGAACCCATATACTTTTATAATTCATGATATATTCAATATATCCAAAAATATTGAATATTCTAACAATGATGAAATAAACAATCTATCAATAAGTTCCAAGGAAGTCAAGAATATCTAATATAATTTATCCAAATAAACCATCCCTTATTCCAAAATCACTACCTCAGTATCAGAACCATATTATGGTTTATATTTATCTTAACCATATAATTTCCAGTTTTTTAACTTGCAATTGATTCACTTTTCGTGGTTCCACACAATCTCAAGTCCTTAATGAAATATTACTATTGAATAATCTTTATATACTCTATAATTCTTATAACATGTACATAATTAATACAATACACAAATGACTAAATTTGTTAATAACAAACTAATAAATCTAATCATTCATCTATATCTTCAGTAGTATCATTACATTATTGTTATCCAATAGTAGCATTAATGTATATTCTGATGATTTGGATATTGATTCACTTAGTGTCCCAACTCCTTGCAGATGAAGCATTTTACATTGTAAACTATTTTCTTACCCTTACAATCATGTACTTTGTGTCCATTTTTTCCACACTTATAACAAACTCCCATTCCCTTCAATAATTTACCAAGGTGATTCCTTCTATAGTTATCACATATGGGAAAATCCTTCTTTTCCCTCTTCCCATTATCCGTCTTTCTCTATTTTATCCTTTTCTTCTCTTGGTTACATTCAAATCCATATGACTCAGAGAATTATTTACCTATCTTTTTAACACATGATACTTTTTCTTCATATGTTGAGAATACATGGGAGACTATTTCCTTTCTAAATTTTGGCTTAATATCATGAAATATGTGATCCTTATTACTCTTTGGATCATATATATAGCTAGAGTTTACATTCCTTCTACTAGGAACAATTTCAATACAATTTTATAAACTGGATTAGTTTATGAATTGAAATACATAATTCCAAACTTGTAAAACACGTAACATAAATTGAACAGTTTATAGAAATAATTTTTAATCATAAAAATGTTTTCTTTCAGGAAGTATATACTCATAAACCATTCATAATGATTTTTAAGTAAAATGAGAATTATCTTAAGCATATCCCCCAAGAGTGTCGTAAACAAGAGTATAGTAAGGCCTGTTTTCGTGCACCAGTTTTCATTAGATTCTACCTCAAATTAGTGTTTTTGGGATTTAACTCTATGTACATCTGTGCCAGAACCGCCTCTTCCTGCTCATATCCAGACATGAATGTATTTTATTGGAAAACTCACAAAATCACTACATTAAAAAAATTATAGGAACTTCTTGTATACTAAACCTCAAAGTCTATCTTAGCGTAATGTTCTCTAATCAGAGTTTATCTAAATCTATTTTCCACGGTTATTTCTAAACATCCTCTGATAACAAATGTAATGCCCTGATACCAATTACCCAGATTCCATGCATTATTTTAATACATTGGTATGATTACAAGGAATCATGTCTCGAATTATGGATCAGTTTAAAAATCTTGGAAAATAGATTACATACATGAATGTTACATTACACTTTATAACATACAACACAACCTAAACAATACTTTGTGAATGCCATTATTCCCTTAGCTTAAACCTGAATATCAATCGCAATAAAATTGATCGAATCCTGGGAAAAATAAAATATAGAAAGGAGTGAGATCAAATTCTCAGTAAGGGTAAGCAATACTGCAGAAGATAACATAAATGTTAAGCATAATGAATAATTGAAACCACATGCCTTTAACAATAATAAAAATGAATACTATTATTGCAGGAATATGAGCTGAGTAAATAATGACATAATAATACAAAATCATGGGTATTATACTAGTCTTATGACCAAATTAACCATCAATATTATTTCTATAATGTGGGACTGTATAATGTCAGCCATTCTCAATAATTTTGTCTAATCCTCGGCCAGGACGTCTAAAAAAGATTAAGGCATCAGCCAAAACCATATATGAAATTGGGAAAGGCCTCAGCCAATTCTATGTCTAGTTGTCTCATGAGACCTACCGATGCATCGATGAGCTATAGTGGGCTCCACCTGTCACTTATTAAGTCCAATACATTCCTCAAATGAAAAGGTTGAAATATAACATAATCATTCGTATTAAAACCAGCATACGAAATGTCAATACTTTAATAATAAACCATGAATTGTATAAAAATAGCACATCCATAGTCAAATATATTACAAAACCTTCAATACAATATCTAATTTTATTATCATAATAAATAATATTCAAATGAACATAAAATCCATCAAAGGATGTTTACATGGATGAAATCAAAACATTTTTTTAGAGAAATATCTCTTTATATTTTGAAATAATTTAAGAGTCACATAATTATAAAGAAAACATTTATTTTTATAATATTATTATAATCTTATAAGGAAAACTTCTATGATGTTATAACGGCGTAATATAGTAGCACCCACCGTATAAGTTAAAAACATTCGTAGTTTTTTTTGAAAAGATTAAAATGGGCCTTGTTTGGTAAACGACGGAAAGATTACTTTATAAACTTCTTATAAAAATTCAAACAAGGATATAAATGACTTTAACCCATTGGCTACTAAATAGTAAAAAAAAATTAAAATTTATTTTTATGAAAAATGGATGTGGATGATAAAGTGGTCCCGGTAGATAATTATGTATAAACATCCTCCGATAATGAAGAGATTGTGAAATAAACCCTTACCTCATAGTAATCAATCTGGTTGTATGAAACATAGCCAATAACAACCAAATGAATCATATAATATCATGAATATAATGGAAATCCTGATAATATATGTCAAATGGCCATACAAAAAATACCACATGTAATAAATAAGTGGTGAACAATAGAAATATCAAAGAATTAAAAGTGAGATAAGAAACCCCTTACCTCATGTCCAACTTGACCTGTTCATTCTTTAATATCCAGAATAATAAACTAATGTTTATTAATACTTTCTTAAGAATATTTTTCATGTTTATTGTCCTTTTATATCACTTATTACATTGTTATAAACATTATGTAATCATTTTAGTTAATATTTCTTGTTTTGTTGATATTTGGCACTTGAGTAAAAAATGAACACCATATAGTTAGAAGATGTTCACATGGTCAAAATTCCATTATATCTAGAATGATATTCATGATTTAGATATCATATATATCATATAAATCTAGTATATACATGTATTTATAACAGTACATATCATTTTGGGGTAAGAAATGAAATGCACCGTTCATGGTGACGGTAAGCCGTATGTACGCTTGAATGCTACTTTCATTTTTATTTCATATTTTAATTGAATTAAAACTTAATGATACATAGGTATATTATAATTAAAGTATTATATCATATAAAATATAATTAACCCCATCCTTTATACATCCCACATATGGTATTAACGAGTCATATCACTTTGAGGGGGCAGTAGTCCGCACTTCCTCAGATGAAATTATCGCGTTTAACCATAATGAAAACCATTAAAGTATGATATACAAAGATAAAGAAGACTGAAGAAAAAATAAAAAAAATAAAAATCATATAAAAATATAGTTCTATCATAATGGCCACCATGAGAGGCGGTAGAAGGTAATTGAACAATCATCATTTCGTGAGGCGTTAGTTTTCCATCCACAGAAACATTATGTTCTTCACCAATCAGATGGAGGTGTGTGTAAGGGTAGTATGAATCCTTCTCATATAAATATACTAGTATATGGAGGATAGTATTATTGTTATAATAGAATGTAATAATAATAGTTTAGGGGTTGGATAAGTAAAATAAAAGAAAAGAAGTTAAGAGAAACTGTTACCTTTAATTTGGGTAACTTCCATTGGTTTGAACCAAAAGGACTTCTTGAAGTTCCTTATGTCTAAGTTAAGGATTCTAGGAGGAGGAGAGAAATGTTGGGAGATTAATTTGTTAGATTTTGTAGGAGTATAAAGGCATGAGAGGTATGTGGAATTGGTTAGAAGATGTCCGCTTTTATAAGGGGGAGAAGTGGATCTTTAGAAAAGTGTGAAACTATTATTTTATTATATAATGATATTCTGTTCATAAAAGTCTATAAATAATTAGGGTATAATATTAGAAGAATCATCGTCTAAATAAATTTAGACAATAATAATTGGACACGTTTTGTATACTATTTTAATATTTACAATCTAATTTATTTAAATCATTTATTAATGAGGTAAATACTGCATCATTACATTGAAATAAATAATTTAATTTCTTAGATGTATTGAATTTTTTGAAAAATAACATTAGTTAGGAAATACTTTTATCCTTCCAATGAATATTTATAGTCAAAAATATTAATTATATAACAGAATATATTAATGAATTACTAAAAGATTTTTGTTTTTGTCAATGTTGCCTTTACTTTAAATTAATTAATCTAAAGTGTCAATGTCATACACAAGTGGCTCCATGGGGTCCCAAAATAGACCCAATGACTCCCATGGTCGACCATTACTCATCAAATAAGGTAATGATGTATGTTAAGATAATTTTGAATTATTAGATTATTCTTTTTTACCTTGAATTACCCTATTTACCTTTAACCACAGCAAATAAAAGTCAAAAGATACTATTTAACAAGAAATATTTTTATCTTATTGAGCCAAATTTTACTCCTTTATATTAACCATTTTTCTTGGATTTTAGAAATTTAACTCACAGAAGCTGTAAAATTATGTTTTATGTGAATTTGAAAATTCTCCTATGAGGTGGGTAAAAGACGGTGAAAAGTTCAATAAAATTTTTATATATCTAAAATTATTTTAAACTGACTCCAATGAATTAAATTTAACATATATAGGTATTATTTATCTGTTTGAACTATAAAAAAATTTAATTAAAATAAATAATTATTTAAATAAAAATTTTGTTTTAAACTATAACTTAGTGTTTTTCAATATTCATCAAAATTGAAAATATTCAGAAAAATACCAAAAATTCACCCTAAGCTAATTTTGATATTATGAATTCAAAAATGGAGACTCTTTTACCAAATTCAAGACATTGAAGTTTCATTTTTTAATTTAAAATTAATTCCCATTGTCAAAACTAAATGGCGTATTTTTATGAAATAATAACTATTAGAAGATTGGCACTTGTTTACATCCAATTTCAAAGTGAAATTACTTAAATGACCAGAATTTGATTAAATAGTAAAAATATAATCTATTTATACTTCCAAACCATTATAATTTATAATTTAACACTCTAAATTATTCTGATTAAAATATTTTTTTTAATTAATATTTAGTATTTTTAACTATTCACCAAAATAAGAATGTTTTCAGAAATATAAAAAAGTTCATCAAAACTAAATATTTAGATTTTTATTCTAAAGAAGAAGTTTATTTTGTAAAATTTAATATATAACAGTTTCAAATATTCGATTTTAAAAAAAGTTCTCCCTCAAAAAGTGGTAAAATTGAATTTTCTGAAAAATACTTCCATTATCTAAAAAATTGAATTTGTTCTAAAATTATGTCTAAGAAACTCAAAATATTGATTATAAAATTATAAGGATTATATAAAGTTCAAAATTCAGTTAATACTATTCATAACTACTTTTGAACGTCTAGTTTGGTAAGTCGTGGTATGCTTGAACTCAGCTTTGCGTGTAGTGAAATTTATTGAATTAGTTTGAAAAAATAACATACTATGAAATCTTCTGCTGTAACATTAAATATATCACTAATAAATTGGGAAATAGAGGATAAATCATTTTATAAACAAGAATATATTGTGATGTCAACGTAGTTCAACATGAAAAATTTTCCACACTTGTAATATTGGGAGTAAACCATGGATTCATATATGGTTTGGGATGGGAACCCAATTCATTATAATTTTTTTAAAATATATCCATGACTTCTGTTGGAATGATTTTATATGGTTATTTTTATTAAAATTTTCATATTTCTTATACAAATTTTATGATTTCATGGTTTATATTCATTGATTATTTTATGATTCATGTATTTTGAACTACAATGATTTATATTATGAGTAGATATTATTATATATTATATGAAAAATATGGTTTTAAAAAAATTATCTTGTTTTTTTACACAAATTATAATGTTATTTTTATTTGATATTTGATATCCCCTATGTTTTCCCTTACTAATAATTATAATAGTATTTTAGTACATTTCATTTTCCCTTGTTATTAAAAATTGTTTTTCATATAATATGTTTTAAAAGGGTTTAAAATATAAAGAACTAAGTCATAGATGACGTAGATATATTTTGAACTATTTTTATCCACACATTTGATAATATTTGGCCAATATTATTCTTTCAGGGATCCTTATGATATGAAATGAATGTTAATTTTATAAGATGTAATATATATATATACTTTGGTTCAATAAAATGCCAAAAAAAATAATTTCATTAATTTAGAGATTCAAAAGTTTTCCATTTTTTTTAAATAAATTATTTTTGTAACTTTATTTTATCTTTTGAATGATATGGACATGGTTTTCAAGAATGGAATGCATTTAAAGCGTGGTTAGAATAATTCATCAACGTAAATATATTTAATTGTAATGATAGATTCCTTTTGATTCACAATTTTACAACCATCATAATGAAATATATTACTTCATTATATATTATATATAAAATATATAAATTTCATAACCATATATTATAAATCGAATTGAAAAAAAAAATTCTTCTCGATAAATGTAGTATTAAAGTACGCAAGTGTGAAAAATAAATTTTGCATATATTTGATGTATAATAATAAATTTTTTTAACAATTTACAGTCTTATAAATGTTTAAAATATTATTTTTTCCATTCAATATCACTTTTTCACCGAATACATTAGATATTGTATAAAAATAATGGAGACTATAGTCTCTTGAAACACACATTTGGCACCTTAATTTTTCATAGAGACACAAATAAATGTTTTTTAATGATTATTAAATAAAAAAATATATATAATTTATAATAAAAATTATTGACTCATATTTTTATGTTTTTGAATGGTTTTGAGGTGATATATATGCAATTAAATAGAATTGGAAGTTATTAGTATATATATATATATTGAATCTGTAAACTTAAATAATTTATAGGGTTGACATTACGTGCATAAGAAATCATATTCTTTTTAAAGTAATAAGTACATATAAGGTTCATCTTCAATAAGTATGATGTAATATAATTTACTTTAAATTTATATGAATGTAGTGGCCTCAAAAGGGTGATGGAATGCCCCTATTAAATCATTACAGAATATAATTTTTAGTATAACATCATAATATATATAAAACACGTGTTTGAAATTGAAATCTGAATTGTAGTTCGAAAATAATTAACATTAGATATTTTGTGGCATATCCAAACCTCAAACACTAATTTCATGAAATTTTTGTAACATTTTATTATATTATTTACACTCACATATACTGTTGTCACATAACTTTATCATGAATGAGATATTTTTAGAACTATTTCATATTTTTAATTAATTAAATGAAAATATAAATATTTACTAATATAGAAATTAATTGTTCAAATATGTAATATATATTTTAATAAAAAATTCAATGTCATAGAAATTAATTTTAATTTTAGTCCACAAATAAATACCGTTATTATAAAATGGTAATTATTAAGAATGAAATATATATTAAACATAAAATTATAAATATTCTTGAATAAAATATAAAATAAGATATTTAAATTTAAAAATATATGATTAATTTGGATTTATTAGAAGGATAGACACCAATTATGTGTTTTGGATGTTTAAATAAAAATTGATAGATAAAATAATCTACTAAAATAAATATAACTAATTTTTTAAAATTATTATCATGAAGATTATATGTTATTCATTGTATGTTTATTTAATTTTTTAATGCATACAAAATTTTTTTATACAAATAAAAAATTATTATAATTCATAATCATGATTTTTTGAGGTAATATTTGTTCAATTTTTGTTTTGGAATAAAATTTATATTCATGTATTCAGATAAAAATAAAATATTTTAAGAAACTCGAAAAGAAATCCTATGTTAATTCTTTTATTTTAAGTGAAACATTCGGTAACTATTGTAAATTAAAATTCTTAAAATTTGAAATTTAATAGTTATAGAAAATCTTGTACTTTCATTAAAAACTATTTTCATATAGAAATATATTTTTTAATTATTATGTATTCATATAATTATTTTCTATCAATTATAAAAAATATATATAATAATATTAATATATGAAATATTTATTTTCTATCATACATTTATTTAATTAAAACAAAATAGATAAATCTTCATTTTTAAAAATTTAATTTTATTTCCACATAATGACAATATTAATTATTTTTCACACGTTAGATGAATTTTCTCAATGCATTATAATATTAGATTTCAATTTTATTACATGAAATTTATATAAAATAGAACAAAATAAAACATCATTTAAAGATTGATTTCCAAAAATTAGCATAAAAATATCCACCCTTTTTTATTTTTACAAACATATTATATTAGGGGGACATAAATTAATTGAAAGGGTTGATCATGATCCATATAAGGGAATCATAAAGGGATAAATTTGTCATTTCATAATGAGGAATATCAATATGATCAGGAGGTGTAACAATATATCATTATATAGGGAAAATTCGACTTCTCATAATAAAAACAATAATCATAACTAAGAATTGTGGCTACAACATATAAATGATATTTTTATTTGAATAACAGTCATATTACTATTCAAACTGTTACAATACTTTATATAAAAAATATAGAATTCATTTATTCAAAATTATCTATAATTCCAACAAAAACATATTTTTATTTTCATATATGTTAAAAGAATTTCTAAATTTTATTCTATTTTTTATATTTTCCTATGTTTGGGTAATGATTATAGCAAACCAGATAAGTCAATATTTACCTATTATATCTTTTTTAATCATTTTATTTTGTCTAAATGTATTGGTTGGCATTATAAATTGTTTCGTAGCTTACTAATGTAATAATTATTATAAATGAGATAAAATTCTTCCATCAATCTATATTTTTATGTGTAAAATAATATATAATATAAAAAATATTAGTTAGTAAAATATATAATTAAATAATCTTCCATCACTACATTAACCCCCATTAAAAAATTTAGATAATGAAATTTATACACATTATCTCTATTAAGAAATGATTTGCATACATTTTTATCATTGTTTCCTCTAGATCTTGTGCTATATCTTCATATTTATCATTATATTAAAATATATTTATAAGGAGATATTATTTATTTCATAGAAAATTTTCTCTATATTCTATAATATTTAATATATTCTTCTCATAAGTGATGTTATGTTCTAGTCATACCACTAATAGACATGGAATATGAAAGAGATCGGGTACATACATCCTCAATATATATATATTAAAGGAATCATGACCTTCAGATAGATTTGGTGAAATATATATCCAATAGGCTAGAGAACCTATTTGATAATGGATTTAAATGGGGCCAATGTATCTAATTATATACATCCCTTTTATTCCAAATAACTTGAATATCAAACATGGTGATTTTCAAAGAGAATATATTTCATCAACATTAAAATCCATATCTATATGATGGTGGTAAAAATATTTCTTCTTATAAATCTAAGAAGAATTTATATATTTCTGGATTTCATGAAAATAGCGTATCATCACATGGAAAATATTGGGACCATGTGTATTTCCCTCACTAACATCATCTAAGATTGTATGAGTTCAAAATATTTTCCCATATAGATATTCATATGGTCCAATTTGAATACTCACGATGATGCTATTTTTTATGAGAACATAAAACTTTTGTGGTGTTAATCTGATCCACTAATTAATTATATTTATTATATTCATATTATTTCCTCAAGTGTTTAAATGGACCATTAGTGTTGGATATCTGTTTGGGAATAATATGCCTTGTTGAAATTCAATTCAATATTAATATCATGTTGAATAAATCAATGTAATTATGGTATAAACCATGGATAATGATCAGAAATGATTGAATGTGTTACCCTATTGAGCCACTCTAATTCCTTAATTTATATCATAATTTTTTTTTCAATATATAAATCCTCATGAATAGTTATTAATTTGGATATCATGGGGAGACAATCCACTATAATCCATATCAGATTATTTCATTTGGATGTTCTTGGGAAACCAATGATTAGTAACATAGTGATATTGGCATGATTCAATGTTTGTATGGGCATTGGATTCCGTAATACATAAGGAATATCTCTATCACTCCCTTCACATACTGACACACAGTGAACCTTAAAGTGTAGTTGACAACCACTCAGTTCATATTATCGAACCTAAAATGTTCTCGAAAGTCCCTTTATATTTTATTTCCTCCTAGATATATAGAAAATGTATATCATTGAGCTTCATCCACCAACTCCTTCTTTATCTTTTTGATAGATGATACACATAGCCTTATATATAATTTTTATATGACTTCGTGATCAATATTGAAATAATGAAATATTCCATTATTTATAGACCCTATTTTTTATTTCAATTAATGGAAAATATATTTGATATTTCAAGATTATATCTAAAATGATAGTTGTGAAATATTTTATGATAGTATTGATCATTCCCAACAAATTATTATTCCCATGTCCAACCACACTAGTTCCTTGATCAAGGTATCACAATAAATCCAAATAATTCCAAACAGAACAATGTTTTTTCTATATATATGGTTGTGTTAATTGTTTTCTCATCTTGGTTGATAATGAATTGGATATCCATTGTATTTATGAATCTCCACTCATATCATCTTCCTAATGTACAATTATTTTTTTAATATATAATTTAAACTCTAATGATTGGTGTATATATATCATTTTTCATATAAAGTAAGATTTCAATATATTCTGGGAAAATATGATTGTAGATTACTCAATGTCATGTATAGGATAATTTATATCATGAGGGATTAATTTTAATATATTTAAAAGATATCACCTTTCAATTTTTCATGATAACTCATTCAATCCCTATTATAAATGGCTCACAATAAAAACAAATTCCTTCTATGATAGTGTGTAGAGTTAACACAAGTATGGAAACCAAAATATTCACTAGTTTATAAATAATTTCATCACACTAATTTGTCCAAATAAACATAAATTTATTTCATGTTAACTCGGTAGTGAATTAAAATTTTAGAAATTTTGTCCTAAAAATACTATAATATACTACTAAATAAAGTAATCTATGATTCTAAATTATTTTCATTGGATGAAGATACTCATATAAATCCTTTTTCATGGCCCGACCAACTACTATTATTTCATTAGATACAATATTCCAAATCAATAAAACATATTTAAACAATAATTTACTTTTATGAATCTGAAAAATTTATCCTTCATCCTCATACTTATAAATATAACCCTTATATGCTCCTCATTCTCCTCAAGACTTTTCTAATGTATCAAAATGTAATATATAAAACATATAAATAAATTTTCATGGTATTAATAATATAATATTTTCATCAAATCCATTAATCTTTTAGTAGAACTTGTCAAACTAATGTTCATAAAAAACTCATGAAGTCCATATCTAGTTTGGAATTATGTCTTTAGATAATATTATTTATTCTCCCCAAATTTCCGATACATGCATCAATGACCAATATTCTATATGAATTGAGACCTATTATACTGATCAAAATACTCAATAATCCATGGAAGATTATATTTTTAAAGTTTTATGATCTTGTTTTGTAATCTATAATCAATTCATAGTTGAATTGATCCATCATAATTCATTTTACAAAGAATAGGTGTTCCCCCAGGAGAAACCCATGGGATCATATAGACCTAAACCAAGTGATAATTAATTTGAATGTTTAGTTACACTAACTCTTCATTTTTCATTTTATATGGGGTGTTTGATATCTACATGGAGATAGGTATGAGTTCAACAAAAAACTCCACCCCTCCTTCTAGGAAAGACTACGTTACTCTTCATAAAATAAGACTATGTATTCCTATATTATGTGACATTGTCTTTCTTTATAATTTAATTTCCTTATACATATTTATCTATCATTACAATAAAATGATGTCTACTATATGTTCTTCCATAGTAATACCAAGTTGGGATATTTCACCATTAAAATTAAATATTTGTTTTCTATTTAAAACTAAATTTTGTTGTTACCCTGTTATTGATATTAGTAGTATTCCTTGAAAGATAGTCAATCCATAGTACTTTGTAAAATTCCACCATGGTAATTAAAACTTTATTTTTTATGATATATTACATTAAAAAGTTAATAATAGTTTTTTTTAAAATCATTGATGTTATCATAATACATACAAGAGTCTTTATTTATAATTATACTTCTAGAGGCTCAAAGAATTATCCCTTATTATTTGAAAACATGAATAAATTAATGAAATTTGTACAATTAGTTTGAAACATTGTATATGCTATATTTGAATGAAAATTGAGTTTACCTTCAACAAAATCATTCGAATAATCTACATTATGTGTCCTTATTGTAAATGCCTTACAATTTTCTTATCTATTATACAGTGTTTGATAGTGTATTTTATTAATTATCTTCAAATTTGGGCATTGATTTTCAAAGTGACCAAGCAGGGAATACATGAAATATTTATGATAAGGATGAGCCACACCATCTTCTAATTTTTTTTGTTGAGATGTTATGGATTCTCCTCATAATTATTTTTTTAAACTATGCGACAACTTTTTTCTAACTTGTAAAACTTTTCACTCGAATTATATATATTCCTCGAAGGATTATTCTCAATTTTTTTTACATGGATGGTTTCAAATCCTTTACACCTATCTTTTTATCAAAATTCATCCTTGAATATGAAAATATTATTCTCTTAATTTCATTTGTTCTCTCTGACCACTTGTCCTGTCCAAAATCTAAATTTAACCTTTATTGAATTATCCACTATCCCATAATATATTTCCTAGTATATATTTATAAAATTCATTCACAGTTTGGTTGTTGTACCCCACATAGTCTATGAAGAATTCCATTATAATACACGACTAAGAAATATGTTATTTGATATGGTATTGTAATGATAATATCATAAACTTCGAATGATTATTTCTTCCATCAGGATCGATTTTATGAATTAATTCTACAATTTTAGTTTATAGAAAATGAGGGACATATTTTTTTAAAATGATACACTTGAACTCATCTTAATCTATTGAATAAATATATCATCATAGATTAATTTTTTTATTGTTTTCCAAAACAAATATAATTTTCATTATAAGAGGTATACATCCATGGTGAATTTCTCTCACTATAAACATCGGAGTAAGAAAAATTCATCAATATAGATTTAATCAATTTTCAGGAAATCAATGTGTTAGTATATCAAATAAAAAGGTTTTATTTGATTCATAATGGGCTCAAGTACAATTATTTACCATATAGGTGACTCAAGACTCTGAACATGATTTATGTTATTATTCTAAACACAAGGCAGTTGATTCATCATCATTATGATATTTTCCATTCCATCTTCCTTCATGTTATGAAGGTCATCAATAAATCATCCATTATACTCATAATTTAGTATATTCCAATTCGTCACTACAATTTTTTTTCCAAAAAAAAACAGAGTGAAAGGATTATTATTTTTATAAATACTAAATTTGTAAATGGATTTTACGTATTAAAACATCATTCATAAATTTTTTTTATTTATCTATAAAAAGATAAATTACATTTTTTGTATATTTTTATAATGGTTTATAATTTTTTTATTAACCACACATGTCACCCTATAGTGTAAAAATATTTGTGAAAAATTACCTTCTAATATCTACTAGTTCCTGATAAACCCATGATCAATAATGTGTTTTGGGGGTTTTAACCCTAATTAAAACTGGTCATGATCTAGATTCATTTGTTGTATCTAGGTATTGTTTTCATTTCGTGGAAACCACTATCATTTTACATCACCAAATTTCCATGATTTTTTTCTATACGACATATCCCTGGGGTTCTTATTAAATTATTTATGTCATGATTTCTATATATAACTAAACCATCCTTGGATACCAAATATTTAATCCT
Organism: Viscum album; assembly: GCA_963277665.1. Classification (NCBI taxonomy): domain Eukaryota; kingdom Viridiplantae; phylum Streptophyta; class Magnoliopsida; order Santalales; family Viscaceae; genus Viscum; species Viscum album. The sequence continues at coordinate 293,530,439 of OY728137.1, read as the reverse complement.
TATTTTTTTTATTATATACTCTTTTTATGGAATGGACCCAAATATAGGATTTTTTACTGTTATGTTTCTGGTAAATTATAAAAAAAAATCTATAAAATACAAAATATTATTATAATCCATGTGAAAGGGTAATTCATGGGTTAACACTACATTACTTGTATAACATCTCATTTCCTAGGTCCATACATCAATGTAAATGGGTGATCATTATCCCATTTAGAGAATAATCAAAGCACTCATTTAGCATGAGATCTTGAGGCATATCAATGAAAACATGAGGTTTATCAAAATAACCTGATCAAGTGAAAATGAAGTGGATAATAACAATTGAGACTTGAATAATTACATGTAAATGATTATTCAATAAAAATGCAGCATTAAAAATCATATCACTATGTTTTATTTCATATATGACGTAAAAGAAAAATTCAATGATTATTCACCATGGTATTAGAAAGATTTTATATATAAAGATTAAATTAGACACCCAATGAATTTTTGAGGAATTATTTTGCGCTATTCATATGTTTTAATTTCACATGATACACATTTATAATAATAAATCGTTTGATTAATATCTCATGGACAATAAAAACAAGTTTCATATAAAACTCATGTCGTAATATAAGTGCTTATTGTAATATTCATGACATCATTCATAACAAAAAAAATGTAATATATGTTCTATTTATATAAATAACCAAATAAATCATTATGTTTACAAATAAATAATTATGTTTATATAAATAAACAAATAAAATAGAGAGGATTGGTTATTCCCAATAAAATATAAGTCAATTTATCCTCTAAAGTAGAGAAATAAATGTTGTCACATGATGAGTATAAAAAATGGATTCTGGAATGGAATAATGAGTGTGAGAAGGGACATCAAACTGATAAAATTATATAAATATATAAATGTGGTAATATAAAATTAAATAAATGAAATAATTATAGGAATTAAATGAGACACCACATAAAGGAAGGTTGAATAAAAATAAAAGTCATGTTATCCTTTACATTGAATAGTTGATCCAAAATAATGAGGACAAAACATGGTTGGTATAAATGAAGCGTTAGGGGGTTCATGGGAGGATAAATTAACATAAAATCATGTAGGATTGATTTTGAGTGAAGGGGGGTTAAATGTGTGTTTATTTATAGAAAATGAGGAAGAATTTGTTATTAATGTCAAAATATTGGTCTTGGAAATATTGTTTGTGGAATATGAATAGCCATTGGATATAAAATGATTTTTTGGTCATGGTTTTTTAAATTTGTGTAATATTATATTATATTTTAATTAATTATAAGAAACCCATTTTCCTATACACCTTTAGACATCAAAAATTAATTTTTATTAAAAAACATTTAATATAAATTATACATTTTCCCATTGGAAAGATGCATATTGGTCTTGAAATTGAATAAATGAAATTAAATAAAATGATATTAATAAATTAAAATATTTTAGGACATGATTTTTTGTAAATTAATAATTATATAATTAAGAAATTAATTTTAATTCTTGATAAATATAGAAAACTAGAAATTGTAAATTATTATTCATTTAAAAATTAAATGGTTTATAAAATTCACAAAAACTCTCGGGGACCTAACATCAATGTGATGTTTTCAGATATAATATTTATATTATTGAAATAATTATATATATATATATATTTACTTTTAAATGATAATACCATTATTTATTAAATAATAATAGTTTTTAATGCCTATCATATTTATGATATCTTCAAATATATTTGAGAACAATTTTAGATTGTTTTATAATTTCATTAAAAATAAATTTGATTTAATGAAATATTTCACCAAAAATATTATTCATAATGACTAATTTTATTATAAATGTTCATATATTTTGTAAAAAAATAGGATTCATTTTTATATAACAATAAATTTATGCAATTAGGGTTACTAAAACATTTTTTTGGTGAAACATAATTATTCTTATGATAAGTTTGATGAAATTAACATTTTATTTATAGAATGTGTATTTCACTTTATCTAAACAAGGAAAAGCATGTAAACACATATTACCCAATTTCATCCCTTATGGTTAAAGAGTTTGATAGTGCTAGTTTTGTTATGTGAATTGGATTTAATTTCCAGATTGGTAAATTCACTAACATTATCTTATCTAATATTATATATTTTTTCAAAGCTGACTTTTTGAATCTTTTAATAGGCTTGGAGTGTGGTGATACTCAATGAACCAACCACACAACAATGTTATGAAAAATGGGATTCAAATGAAAATAATCTTCTGGTTGAGGCCATCATTTATCCATTCTATATTAATCACACCTTTTCATTACAACTTATAACCTACAATTATAATCATAAAATTATAAATAATTTGTATAATTCTATATAGTAATATAGAATAATTTTTATTTTGATAACAGTCATATTAAAATTCAAATGGTAACATTTCTCCCTATAAATATTTAATCATTCATTCAGTAAAAATTCCCCACATTTCCTCATATGATCATATTTTAATTTTATTTGATTTTTCTTGGATTAATAATATATTTTTATCATTGATATAGATATGGGAATGGTGGATATGATAATACAAGATTTGGGAGATCCATATTTTCTTATTTTAGATTATCAATTTTATTTACTTTTTCCAGTTTTATTGTTCGGAATTTTCCTTGGCCCCATAGTAAACTAGAGTAATGGTATATATATTAATTATACAAAGTTTAGTTTGTTACTATTTATTATTTACATTTATACTATTATATAATATAATGTAAATTTACTCAAGAAAAAATATCATTTAAAAAATCCCTGATCATTTTAATATTCTATAATATTACCTTTGTAATATTTTTTAAAATATTTATTGGGAAATTACATCTTTTTATACCTTCTAATTTAATGGTTATATGTTAGTTTTTATATAATGATATAGAACTTATTTGCGTTCAATGTTTTTCGTGACAATTTTTATTAAACATAATATTAATTCGAAGATAAATATGTTAAAAACATAATTCTGTTAGATTCTCCTTCCCAAAATAAATATATTACATCTTCAAATTTTTAATAATCACATGATAATAAAATTAAAATATTAAATCCCATGCTATTCAAAATATGACTAAAAACATTAATTATGATAATAAACAAATTATATTAAAAATATGAAACCAATATATTTAATTTTGATAGATAGATATATATATATATACATTTTTAATATATATGTATTAATAATATGGATAGCTAGTTATCTTATAAAATATAATATTTTATAGGTATACACATTCCAAATCAACTTTTACATGATCACAAATATTTCTAATATATGAAACCAAAATTTGGACGATAATATTAAAAAATATTACTTATTCATTTCAATATAAAATAATCCTAATGTATTTTAAAAGGATATAACTTATTTTAAGGAATTTTATTTTCTAGTTCTATATATGTATTTTATTATTAAAAAATCTCAATCACTAAAACCTAAATCCCCAAAAATTTGATTGATATACAGTGGTTCAAAAGAGGAATATGATAAACCCAATCATATAACTTATTCGTTTTAAAGAAGGTGTTATTTTATACATCATTTTCATACAAAAAATATACATTATATTATTATCCATAAAAAATTCATTGTTATTAGTCATTAGTTTATTTATTTTTTATCCACTGCCCCCGTTTTGTGTCTAGATGGGTATTCTATTTCAATGAAACTAGAATATAAATATATTACTGATTTTTTTTATTTTCTTGTATTTGGGTTTATTAATATATTCATAACTAAATATATCTCTTACTAATCCACAATGAAAACTAATATAGTCCTTAAAATGGTTAATAATTCTCAAATACAATCTATGGATCCCCCAAAATTCCCTCATTAGTCTGGAGCTGAAAGAAAATTATTTTATAATTATCATATGACATCAAGATAAATGGTCAAAGATAAAAAATAACAATACAAATATAAATTTCAAAATATAATTGATAAAAATAAAAATAATACCATATTACCATTAACCATATAGATATTTATTTAGAGATTAGTTATAAATTAAACTAATTATATAATAATTTTGAACATTCCTTTACAAATGAACCCTAAATACTCCCTTTTTTACTTTGAATAGGTTTTTCTTATATTCCTAAAATTGTAAATTTAATAAATAATAAATAAATTTAGAAATAATAAAATAATTTTTGTAAAATTATTCAAGGACTCATAAAAAAGGATTATATAATATCATTTTACAACTAAAAATAAATTACATTGAATAGAAAATGGATAACAACATTATAAAATAAGTGTTTGACCCATGTTATATATAAATGTTCTAAAATATTATTGATCTAATAAATGTCATGGTATACAATTGTTGAAACATGTAGGAATATACCTCCTCCAAACAACATAAAAATGCAACATAACATAGAAATTTGTGTTACATAATTTCATTGTAAATTATAATTTTTTTAAATATACGTTAAAGATTATGTGCACAAATAGTCACTTGGACCTTTGAAGAACACACTGAAAATCACGTGTTTTTATAATGATTAATTATATCCTCACCGATACTCTTGAAAAGTCAATGTGAGAATACATACCCCCCCTTATTGTGATTAAAAATAATCATGTGCATATCAAACCACTAATATAATAGAAAACATTATTATGAGAATATCTAACAACATGTATACATACAGTCAATCACTTGGAGAATAGATAACTATTCTTTTACTCATGTAAAATCATTGGGATTATAAAAATTCAATCATATTCTCGTATAGAAATATTTGGAGAATAAATAATTGTATTTTCAAAAAAAAATACTTTTTATGATATATATCAACTCATATACTGCTACAAAATATATATTATGAGATAAAAATAATTACACAATTCATTACCGGGTTATATTGGACCCTGACTATCATATTAATAATCTCATATACATATTCCTACCATTATGGTATGAAAACAGTAAAACATTTAGCATTACTTAATTTACTAGTGGTAAATATATGATTTTCTGAATATAATTTTATATAACAATATATAATCCATCAATGGAGACAATAAATATGGTAACAAAAAAATCTATCCCTACTAAATCAAAAAAAAAGACTTTGAAATATATTAAAATAAAACATTTATAATGAGGGAACAATTTAGGGTATGATATTGAACAAGTTAAGAATTTGATCACTCAGTACTATGAGTGATATACGCAAACATAAAATTTATATAATGAAATTTATAGAAAAATTAATTAAATGAATTTTTAATAAAATATATCACCTATATATTAATTAAAATATTTTCATGACTCGAAAAATCATTCTTAGAGAAGATATTAAACGTTTTTATTAAACAAGAATCTATTGTTTATTTCCAAAATTCCTATTTTAAAACCTTATGTGAATTTTTTTAAAATTATTTGATTTTAAATAGAATCACAAATATTGGATCATTGATATAATTTAATAAAATATATTTATTATTTGGAGTTTAAGAAAAATTTAATGACTATGGAAAACCATTTTTTGTATATTAAAAAACCGTTGTGGAAACCCCAATCCATAAAAAGTGATAAATAATATATCAAAATGAAATGTGAAAAATTTGAAACATGAATTCAAATTGAGGTAACACATTCAAATATTTATAAATTATAGAGGGATAATTTTATATAAGAAAAAATATGAACATTGATGATAAATCAGCAGTATAGAGAATCAAATTTATTCATAGTTGTGTCTTTTTTTAAGGGAGTAAAATCCCTCATAGTGTAATATTTGAATCCAGAATAATTTTCACACTGAGGGAATGACAGTTACCCATTAAAAATACAAGTTTTTATGAAACTAAACAAATTTCATGCTTAAATTTTATAACTCAGCATAATGGAATTTCAATAAAAACCCATCTAAAAATAGTTACACATAAATCCAAAACCTTAATGTAGATAACATGAAATGGATTTTTGAATTTATATAATTTTATGAATATTATGATGAAACACACTCATATTGTTTTAATTACACAAAAATTTAGTATATTAGTGGTAAATATAATGTATATCCTAATAACTAATGTTTTATTTGAGAAAACCAATTATAGCATTTATATTAAAATATAATCAAATATTGTGAAGAATTATTCAATAAGTGACATATAGAACCCATATAATAATAATAATTAAAAACTCTATGTGAACTAATTAGATAGTATGTAGACCATATTAAAAACAATAATTGTGTAATAAGAAAACATTCCTTAACTAAGGGATATTAATATTGAAGCCAACAACATGTACTACATCATATTAAAAAATCCTAAAAAATACAGTATAATAAAAATGAAAAATAATTATTACATATTTCCTAAAATTACTCATGTATATTATCATTTATATTCATTATTTATATTTATTAATTAAAAATATATTAGGTAATTATAAATTATATTTTTCATTGAATGTTAATAATTGTAATTACATCTAAAATATTTCATATTAAATATTTTAATCAGCATTACACATTAAAAATGTTATAATTTTGAGATTATATAACATATTTAAATAATTTTCTTCATTTATTTATTCATCACCACGTTCATTTTGTGGAATATAATAGATTTTTTTGGATGATGAAAACAATCTATTGCTTGTTTCCTATAAAAAAACTCATATAAATAACATACACTATAATTATAACTACTTTATGTAACATTATTATTGAAACTTATATATGAAATATATTTTCCAACAATATCATATATATTAAGTAAATATATATTATAACCAACCATAAATGGATGAAATGAACTATTATTCTCTACACATTATGTAAGAGGTCATCTATAAATTTACATGACTGATGAGTCTGATTTATTTTTGAACAATGATAATTTATTAAATTTTATTTCAATACAAATTTTTAATAACTCTTTATATATTTCAACCATCCATTTATGGATGTGATGAATTAGAAATGATGTTTCTTCATGTATGAAGTAGTTTTTATTTATGAATAATTATGGTTTTCATTTAACTATGTGAAAATACAAAAAGGTGGGTAGTATTTATTTAATAACAAATAAATATATATATAAATAACACAAATTTCATCATTTTATAATTTTTGTGACTTTTTTAAGGATAATTATCGATAATGAAATATATTTGATTGTTTTTTTTAATTTTATAAGTTCGAATAATATGTTACTGTACTTCATAGAAACTGAGGACATAAGCCACTTCATATTTAAAATAGATTAGGGAGGTTTAATAAATATCATGGAAATGTAAAATTTGTGTTCTTTTATTTTTTATATTTTTTTTAAAGGGGTGGTTGAAGGCAAATTTTATAAGTGGAGGGAACATATTTTATATAAATACAACTTTTTCAAAAATAGAGAACATGTGTTTAACATGGATTGTATAATCCTTTTGGAATATAATTGATATGATATATTGGTTGAGTGAGATACACCTCAAACACTAACTATGATATTTGTTTTTAATTATCTATCACCTATATTCTTGTTTAAACTCTTATTACCTTAATTTACCATTAAAATGGTAACAAGATTTTTAACATTTTGATTTATTTAAATTTTATGTTATCATATTCAGTATTTTTTAATCTTTGATTGAAAATATATATAATATTTGTATGTAAAAAATTATAATATCATGTATTTATTAAAATGAATTCTAAATTATAACATGCAATGACCAATTTAAGAAAAAAAAATTATAAAGATTAAAATTATTTTTTACATAATATTTTAAATTTCATTTAACTTTAATTCAAATTAATTAATTTATTAGTATTTAATGACCCATTATCTGGATTTCAAATTAATCAAAAACCTATTTCTATATTTTTGATACTATAATATATTAAATGTAAGAAATTTGTGTTTATAATAAAAATATTTCCAATATTTAACGATGTTATTATTGGGTTTTCTAAATTCAACAATTAATATTAAATAAATATTTTCCCCTTATATAATTTTTCATAATTGATAATTTTTTATATTTTAATGTTGTAGTTAGGTTGTGATAATGTTATATGTGTTATTATATATGTTCAAAATTTTATTTTAAACTATTTCATAGATATATTTTATTTTTGAATAATCACCATAATTTAAAACAAGATTATAAAATTATTAAAATAAATTTTTATTTTTTTGGAAAAAATAAAAATTATAATAAATGCTAATATTTAAATAAATAGAAACATAAAAATTTATTAAAAATATATTTTAATTTATATAAAATTAAAAAAAATAACTGTTATTATGTTTATTTACTATTATATATATATATTATATTATATAAAATAAATAATTAAAATGAAAAATAAATTTTATCTTTCATATATTAAATTCCATAAAATATTGCTCTTAAAAAAATATTTTAGAATAATCCATTTTTAGTATAAATTTATCTCAAAAATAATATTTCTATTTTTATTGAATTAAATCAACACCTTGTTATGACATTTTTATTTTATATTATTTCTAATAAAATTTATAAATTTTGATATCACTACCTTTTCTTGCCAATAAAATATGTATATTATAACTGTTTGATAATGTTACATGGTCTATTTCAGATTAATTTTCTGTGTTATAAATTTAATTGAAATAATTAATACTTTAGCAAAAATATAACAGAAAATACGAGGGTGTCATAGTCACTCCCCTCAACAAATTAATGATATTAATAATCCAAGGATGGGTAAAAATTTATCATTATCCTTCGGATTATCTATTAATAATATATTTAATGAATAACTATTTTTCCATCAATTAAAAAATACTAGAGATAACCAATATAATAAACTATAATGAATAATTACCCTATTTTACACAATATTTTTTTTATGATATCAACTTGCAATAATATAGTTTATCATTATTATTTTCATTAAAAAGGATAATGAAATAAATATTGATCTATTCAAAAATAATTATTGACTTCAAAGGCAATGTAATAATATTACTCTAAAAACCATTAAAACCGTTATAATGATAGAATATTGCTTGTCATTTTCATCATTCAAATAAATCACCTGAATCTTTATTTTAAAATTAATACTATAAACATTGATCTATTTTACATTAAAATGACATTATATTTATCTTATAAAAATATCAGTATATTCTTCTATGTTTAATATGATGTAATTTCTTTAAAATTTAAATTAGCAACAATATATTTGATTGATTGAGTGTCACACAATAGAAAATTCGTAACGGCATATAATATAACAATTATTTATAAAATATTTAATATTTTAATTAAATTAATTATATCCTAGATCTTGAAAATCACGTGATACTGAGTTAGTGTGAGGTGTATGCAATATTTAGTTTAGTCATTGGCTTATGTTACATGAAAGAATGATTTTTATTAGAAAATAATATTTTTGTTGAAAAATAATTATTTAATGCAATAACACATAAAAAATCCATTATTAATATTGTTATCTATCTTATGAAAATATAATTTTTAAGCCAATATAAAACGCATTCATTGGTTGAAAATAAATTATAAATGGATGTAAGAATAAATTGAAAATAAAGGGAACATATTTTATATTGTTATTGTTTATGCTCACAAAGATGTGTTACCCTAAAAATTTAATCTAATTACCATTAAAAGTGATATTAATTATATATATAATGTTCTTATATTATTTTTTACATATTCATCAAATTTATATTATAAGTGTAATGTAAAATAACTAATTGTAGTCATCAAAATCATTATTTTTATTATTTCTATATTAACACCTTTTAATGGAAAACCAATATTAAATCTAATTATCCAAATTTTATAAATCATATGTGTAAAAAATATCTTCATATTTTATTTAAAAATAAAAAATTTAGAGTGGATTAAATGTTTTGGAATTTTTCAATGAAGATTTATTTTTAAATGAAAAGTTAAAAATACTAAAATTTAATTGAAAGGATACTTTTCATATCATTTATTTATAAGGATAAATTATGTTTTTAATTGTTTTTATATTTTATTTAGATCCTATTATTATAAAATTAATCCAATTATGGACATTAATGTTAATTTCAGTTTGAAATTGACTATAAAAACGTATCAATCAGCTAAAAGTATTTACAATAGGAACCCGTTGTAACACCCCGAACTTCCACGATATGCCTCTCTTTCAATAATGCAATAGCTTGCATTGTACGCAAGTTCGAGTTCTAACACACCGCAACTAATCAAAGTAGCCGTTATGAATAGTAATAACCACATTTTAAATTTATAGAAATTTTATATTTCAAAATAGACTTCATTTTTGTATTCCTAATATTGAAATTAGCCTATTTTGAATTTTTTGTAATTTTCCGAGAACTTCCAAATTTTTATGAATAGTGAAAAATACTTAAAACAACTTTTTTAATCAAAATAATTTATAGTGATAAGTTATACTATTTAGTGGTTTTAAGGTATAATTAGAATATATTTTTACCATTTTATCCAATGGTGGTCATTAAAATTAATTTAACATTGAAATTGGACATAAACAATTGCCAATCTTTTGATATAAATTGTTTCTTAAAAACATGCTATTTGTCGTAACATCGGGAATTAATTATAAAATTAATTAATGCAACTTATATGTTTGGAATTTTGTAAAATAGACATCATTTTTGAATTAGGAATATCAATTATAGCTTAGGGTGAAATTTTGGCCTTGTTCTGAAAAACTTCAATTTTTGATGAATAGTGAAACCACTAAGTGGTAGTTAAATAACTGATTTTTCGTTTAAATGAAATATTACCACTTCTGTGATTTGATTTTCAAAAATCCGACATACATGGTTGTCATTAAGAAGTAAAATGTGGTTCAATGGGATCAAAATAATTTTTTGGTGAATAGTAACTTTTAAGTTCTTAATCGCGATTAGAGGTAATTAGTGTAGTTTAAGGTACAAATAATGTTTTAATAATATGAGATGAGCATGAAACTTGTCATAATCCTATTGGATGAGTCATGGCCGACCAAGACAACCCATGGGTCAACTTGGGGACCCCATGTAGCAACTTTAGTTGGAAAATGACATTAATAAATATTTATTTAATGTTAAAATTAAATTGACACAAACATGAGGAATTTTACTAAAACAGTTTTTAAGTGGGGTTACAAAAGTCCAAATTTTGACTATAAATATTCATTATAAAGATAAAAAGATTTCCTACATCATATTATTTTTTTATAATTTTTAGACATTAAATAAATTAAATTATTTATGACATCATTATGATGCAGCGATGACCTCATTATTTAACGATTTAAATAAAATGAGAAGATAATGCAAAATCCAAGGCATACACTTGTTCAAAGCCTATTGGATGAGGATATTTCGAAACCGTATCACCTTAGCATAGAATTATATAAGTGTGGGACCTTTAGAATCCGAAAAACATTGTGAAATAATGTAACATTTCAATCTTTTCAAAAGTGCCCCTCCTCTCCACTTATAAAAGGCCCCCACCTCTCCCACCTCATTTACACTTTTAAGCCATTTGGCTCGGCCAAACTCTGCCCAAATACTCTCCCAACTTCCCTCTCTTACTCCTAGAAGCCTCACTTTGGCCAGAACTCTTCTCAAGGAAGCCTTTGGCTCAAATCAAAAAGAGTTACCCGATTTTGAGGTAATGTCTTCTCTAATGTTGTTTTGTTTTATTTTTCTTCTCCAACCCCATAATATCTTTTTATTAATTTCTTTTGTAACAACACCAGTATCCTCAATATACTAGGATATTGTTATAAGAAGTATTCGAGCTACACTTACACACACCTACATCTAATTGTTAAAGAACATACGGTTTCTGTGGATGGTGAATTTCTGCCTCACGAAACGATGATTGTTCAACACTCATATAACACCTTCAAAGGTGGCCATTAAGATGTCACTATTTTTATATATGATATATAATATGTTTATGTTTTACTTATGCTTCTGTATTTCTCATTTATGGAATACTTTAATATTTATATTATGGGTAAAACGCGATAATTTCATTTTAGGAAGTGCAGACTACCGCCCCCTCAAAGTGATTTGAATCGTTAATGCCATATATGGGATGTATAAAGGATGAAGAAAATGGTATTATACACTATATTATACTGGAATTATATTATACATTTATATCATTATGATTTAGTTCCATTAAATATGAAATTGATATGAAAGTAGCGTTCATGCGTACGTACGGCTTACCGTCTCCATGAACGGTGCATTTCATTTCTTACCTCTAAATGTTACGTAATATTATAAATGAATGTATATACTAGATATATAAGATATATATAACATCTAAATCATGAATATAATTCTGGATATAATGGATATTCTACCACATGAACAACTTGTAATTATAAGAAGTTTATTGTTGACTCAAGTTACCAAAGATCGACAAAACGACCGCTATTAACTTAAATAATTACATAATGTTCATAACATTGTAATAAGTGATATAAAAAGGATAATTAAATTTAAAATGGTTTTTAATAAGGTAGATATTAACTCTAGTTTATTATTCAGGAGGTTAAAGAACGGTTGAGTCAAGTCAGACAAAAGGTAAGGGAAATTTTTAACCCAATTTCTGTTCTTTGGGTTAATCTCCTACTTTCAAATTATGTCATGATGTTATTATGTCTTATTTTGTATTTTTACTTTCTTTATGTGTACCTATAGTGAATACACATAATATATCGATTTTATTTTAAAAATTATCTTTTTAAGGACTTCGTCTCAATCTCCTTTCATTGAGGCATATTTGGTTTTATACACAACTTTCTTTTATACAGTGTATAAACCCCTTTGACATTTACGTTTATTCAAAAGGAATCTTTTTTATACGAAGCGTTTTTCTAAACGACAAAAGGGAATGTTTTTCTTTCCGTACTTATGCGGCGACAAGGACTTCTCCGCCGCCGTGACCATTATTTGAGTTTTGGCTTCCTCTACAAGCCATAGCGTCTTTTTAAAAGAAAAATAAATACCATGTTTTACTTTTCTTTTATTTTGGTATTGAAAATGGTTTTTAAAGCGTTTTTATTATATCAATGTGTTGTATTTATATATTGTGATTGAAATGTGGAAATGTTATGTTTCCTTTATGCATGTTTTATGTGATACGATTATGTTATGGTTTATCATATGTTTAAACCTATTCATATGAGGAATGCATTGGACTTAATAAGTGACGGGTGGAGCCCGCTATAGCTCGTCGAAGCATCGGCATGTCTAATGAGACAAACTAGTGTCTTTGCACAAGGCCTTGAAAAAATCTTATTTGTGGTCTTGGCATGAGGCCTTGACTACGTGGTTATGATAGTCTGGCATTATGCATTCCATCATTATGAAAGTGGTTATTGATATTGCATGTGATTATTCGAGCAGTAGAATATCAATGTGAAGAATTAAATGGCATTATCTCATTTTACTTTTGCCATATTATGTTGAAGTTCATGTTTAAAAGGATTTTGTTTTAGTTATACATTGCCTTAAATGTTAATGTTTATTTATGAAAGCTTCTGCTATATTGTTAACCTTACTGAGCATCTACGCTCACCCCTTTCAATGTTTTAATATTTTTTCCAGGATGTGAAGAAGTATTTTATGAATGACCTGCAAGGGTAGTCAGAAAGAGATATGAGTGTGGACTATGGAGACCATGTTATTGTAGTTTGTTTACTTTTTGATGTAATGAAAGACTTATGAATGTATCTAGTGTTTCCAAGGCTACTAAACTAATCGGTCTTTCGAGACTTGATCTTTTGTGATCATGACAATGTTATGAAGTAATGCACCGACTCTGGGTAGCAGGGGTCGGGGCGTTATAGTTGGTATCAGAGGCAGTTTAGTACTAACCTTGGAAACTAGATTTAGATAAACTCTGATTAGAGCACATAGCCCAAAGATAGACTTTGAGGATTAATATAGAAGAACATCCTAGAATTTTGGTATTATAGAGATGTTATGAGTTTTCCGAGCAATACATCCCTGTCTGGATACGAGCAGGTAGAGGCGGCTCTGGCACAGATGTACCTAGGGGTAAAACCCGAAAACACCGCTTTGAGCTAGACTCGAACGGTAACTGGTGCATGACAACGGGCCTTGCTGCACTCTTGGTTACGACACTCCCGGGGGATATGCTTAGGATAATTCTCATTTTATTTACAAACCACTATGAAGGGTTATGAGTATATACTTCCTCAAAGAAAATGTTTCTTTTTATGATTATGGATTATATCCATAAATAGTTCAATTTATGTAAAGTGTTTAACAAGTATGGAATTATGTATTTTGATTCATAAACTAATCTAGTTTATGCCATTGTTTAGAAATGGCGCCTAGTGGAAGGAATGGAAACCGTATCAATTCACGAACTCCGGGTAGGGATTGCCCTCCTGCTCAAGATAATTATTGTGGATCTGGAGATACAACTGGTGCTGATCAACCTCTCACCGTACTGGGACAACTCACGCAGGTTATGAATAATAACCTTACTCGTATAGAGCACCCTGATCCGCAACGTGGAGGATCAATGCTAGACCGTTTCATGAGGCAACAACCACCAACCATCAATGGGAGTACAAATCCTACAGTAGCTGAGCAACGGATAAATTCCTTAGAGAAAATCTTCCATGCCTTGGGGAGTAGTGAAAGGGAGAAGGTTTTCATGGCAGTTTACCGCCTCACTGGAGATGCCGATCAGTGGTGGTCGCTGATTCAAAACACAAAGGAAGATGATGATGTATCGAATATGGAATGGAGGGAGTTCAAAGAGCTTTTCTTAGAAAAATATTTTCCTCGTGACCATCGAGCAGATATGGAAAGGAAATTTCTGAGTTTGAGGTAGAAGGAGTATGAGAATGTCGCAAAGTATGAGGCTAACTTTACAAGGTTAGCGAGGCATGCTGCCGATTATATACGTAACCCAAGGAGTAAGATTGATCGTTTCTTTGATGGGTTAAAACCATTTCTCCGTCGAGCTTTAGTATCACAATCCTTCTCATCATAAGAAGATATTGTCTCGTGTGCTATCAAGACAGAAAAGGAATTCTCTAAGTCTTATGACAACAAAGTAAAGCAAGAGAAGAAGAGAACGGTGGAACAAGAGACAGAAAAGGGGAAAAAGGGAAAGAAGGATTTTCCATTATGTGATAATTGTGGGGAGAATCACCCTGGTACTTGCCTAAAAGGAATGGGAGTTTGTTATAAATGTGGAGAAAATGGTCACCAGGCTCGTGATTGCAAGGGAAAGAAAGAGGCTGTCAAAGTTGAATGCTACAATTGTAGGGAAACAGGGCATTATGCAAATGAATGTCCTAAGCGTCAAGGAAACTTAACTCAGAAAAGGCCAAGGGATCAAGTCCAATCTTATGTTGTGACTACAGTTGAAGAAGAATAATTAATGTATTGGTGCTTTTGGACTCAAGGATTATATTCTGGTTATAAAAATAATGTGATATATATAAAGATTGTACTGCAGTACTTTTTGATTTCAGTAAGGTTTTAATATTATTAAGGTAATCATATTTTTAGTATGTGACAATAATAGAAACTTTTCTTTGTTTGGGGAATCTGATGTTACAATTGATTTTGGAATTTAGAGACCTTTTAGAGAAAGTCTGGATGGAGGTATTTTGGATAACTATTAAGGTTGGAATGGATTAAGTTGAACCATGGATAGTATTGTTTAAGGTTAAAGAATTTCTGAAGATTATTTTTGGAATATTATAATACTATAGTTTTAGGAAAAAGGACAACCTGAAGGGTGGGGAATAACCCGTCGCGTCGGACAAAGCTGTAGGAATCGAACCCACAACCATAGTGCGACAAGCCTTTATTTCCTACCACTAGCCTACAGAAATTCCCTGGTTATTACAAAATAGTTTTACTAATCTAAATGGTATGTTTAAACATTTTGAACCTTATACAATTAGGATAAATAGAATATTTTTGAGTTCCGTTACCATTTGGAGTAAAAGTTGGGTTTGTGGTAAAAATTTATTAACAAATGAAAGTATAGATAACAAGTATGTATATTCCCTTAAGTTCATAGTAAATCTCCTAAATAAATTCCTCAACATTATAAAAGGTAACTTAAAACAAAAATGTTGTCGGTTAACTTTTCCAACTGGGGATTCAATGACCGTTTAACCAATCACAAGTTTGTGATTTTCTTGTGGTTAAACTTTCTCTTAATCCTGTTTTCTATAACTCTCCATTAGACCTTGATGGTTTGTTTCTCCTCCATATCCATATTTTCATATAATCCTAGAATGGGCGATATCAGGTGACCTTTGTACTTATCCTGCTTTCTTTTAATGTTATATATTTATTAACCTTATTTCCGATGTGGGTTTTCCTCAAAGGTATTTTCTCTTTTCAACCTTTTTTTTTCAAAGAAAAATTTCAAATTGCGAGGATGCAATTTATTGAAGGAGGGGTGAATGTAACACCCCGAGCTTCCACGATACGCCTCTCTTTCAATAATGCAATAGCTTGCATTGTACGCAAGTTCGAGTTCTAACACACCGCAACTAATCAAAGTAGCCGTTATGAATAGTAATAACCACCTTTTAAATTTATAGAAATTTTATATTTCAAAATGGACTTCATTTTTGTATTCCTAATATTGAAATTATCCTATGTTGAATTTTTTGTAATTTTCCGAGAACTTCCAAATTTTTATGAATAGTGAAAAATACTTAAAAAAATTTTTTTAATCAAAATAATTTATAGTGATAAGTTATACTATTTAGTGGTTTTAAGGTATAATTAGAATATATTTTTACCATTTTATCCAATGGTGGTCATTAAAATTAATTTAACATTGAAATTGGACATAAACAATTGCCAATCTTTTGATATAAATTGTTTCTTAAAAACACGCTATTTGTCGTAACATCGGGAATTAATTATAAAATTAAATAACGCAACTTATATGTTTGGAATTTTGTAAAATAGAAATCATTTTTGAATTCGGAATATCAATTATAGCTTAGGGTGAAATTTTGGCCTTGTTCTGAAAAACATCAATTTTTGATGAATAGTGAAACCACTAAGTGGTAGTTAAATAACTGATTTTTCATTTAAATGAAATATTACCACTTCTGTGATTTGATTTTCAAAAATCTGACATACATGGTTGTCATTAAGAAGTAAAATGTGGTTCAATGAGATCAAAATAATTTTTTGGTGAATAGTAACTTTTAAGTTCTTAATCGCGATTAGAGGTAATTAGTGTAGTTTAAGGTACAAATAATGTTTTAATAATATGAGATGAGCATGAAACTTGACCTACTCCTATTGGATGAGTCATGGCCGACCAATACAACCCATGGGTCAACTTGGGGACTCCATGGAGCCACTTTAGTTGGAAAATGACATTAATATATATTTATTTAATGTTAAAATTAAATTGACACAAACATGAGTTATTTTACTAAAACAGTTTTTAATTGGGGTTACACAAGTCCAATTTTTGACTATAAATATTCATTAGAAAGCTAAAAAGAATTTCTACATCATATTATTTTTTTTATAATTTTTAGACATTAAATAAATTAAATTATTTATGACATCATTATGATGCAGCGATGACCTCATTATTTAACGATTTAAATAAAATGAGAAGATAATGAAAAATCCAAGGCTTACACTTGTCCAAAGCCTATTAGATTAGGAGATTTAGAAACCTTATCACCTTAGCCTCGATTTATATAAGTGTGGGACCTTTAGAATCCGAAAAGCATTGTGAAATAATGTAACATTTCAATCTTTTCAAAAGTGCCCCTCCTCTCCACTTATAAAAGGCCCCCACCTCTCCCACCTCATTTACACTTTTAAGCCATTTGACACGGCCAACCTCTGCCAAAATACTCTACCAACTTCCCTCTCTTATTACTAGAAGCCTCACTTTGGGCAGAACTCTTCTCAAGGAAGCCTTTGGCTCAAATCAAAAAGAGTTACCCGATTTTGAGGTAATGTCTTCTCTAATGTTGTTTTGTTTTATTTTTATTCTCCAACCCCCTAAAATCTTTTTATTCATTTCTTTTGTAACAACACCAGTATCCTCAATATAATAGGATGTTTTTATAAGAATTATTATAGCTACACTTACACACACCTACATCTAATGGTTAAAGAACATACGGTTTTTGTGGATGGCGAATTTCTGCCTCACGAAACGATGATTGTTCAACACTCATATAACACCTTCAAAGGTGGCCATTAAGATGTCACTATTTTTATATATGATATATAGTATGTTTATGGTTTACTTATGCTTCTGTATTTCTCATTTATGGAATACTTTATGATTTCCATTATGGGTAAAACGCGATAATTTCATTTTAGGAAGTGCGGACTACTGCCCCCTCAAAGTGATTTGAATCGTTAATGCCATATGTGGGATGTATAATGGATGAATAAAATGGTATTATACACTATATTATACTGGAATTATATTATAAATTTATATCATTATGATTTAGTTCCATTAAATATGAAATTGAAATGAAAGTAGCGTTCATGCGTACGTACGGCTTACCGTCTCCATGAACGGTGCATTTCATTTCTTACCTCTAAATGTTACGTAATATTATAAATGAATGTATATACTGGATATATAAGATATATATGATATCTAAATCATGAATATAATTCTGGATATAATGGATATTCTACCACATGAACAACTTGTAATTATAAGAAGTTTATTGTTGACTCAAGTTACCAAAGATCGACAAAACGACCGTTATTAACTTAAATAATTACATAATGTTCATAACATTGTAATAAGTGATATAAAAAGGATAATTAAATTTAAAATGGTTCTTAATAAGGTAGATATTAACTCTAGTTTATTATTCAGGAGGTTAAATAATGGTTGAGTCAAGTCGGACAAAAGGTAAGGGAAATTCTTAACCCAATTTCTGTTCTTTGGGTTATTCTCCTACTTTCAAATTATGTCATGATGTTATTATGTCCTATTTTGTATTTTTACTTTATTTATGTGTACCTATAGTGAATACACATAATAGATCTATTTTATTTTAAAAATTATCTTTTTAAGGACTTCGTATCAATCTCCTTTCATTGAGGCATATTTGGTTTTATACACAACTTTCTTTTATACAGTGTATAAACCCCTTTGACTTTTACGTTTATTCAAAAGGAATCTTTTTTTATACGAAGCATTTTTCTAAACGACAAAAGGGAATGTTTTTCTTTCCGTACTTATGCGGCGACAACGACTTCTCAGCCGCCGTGACCATTATTTGAGTTTTGGCTTCCTCTACAAGCCATACCGTCTTTTTAAAAGAAAAATAAATACCATGTTTTACTTTTCTTTTATTTTGGTATTGAAAATGGTTTTGAAAGCGTTTTTATTATATCAATGTGTTGTATTTATATATTGTGATTGAAATGTGGAAATGTTATGTTTCCTTTATGCATGTTTTATGTGATACGATTATGTTATGGTTTATGATATGTTTAAACCTATTCATATGAGGAATGCATTGGACTTAATAAGTGACGGGCGGAGCCCGCTATAGCTCCTCGATGCATCGGCAGGTCTCATGAGACAAACTAGTGTCTTGGAAAAAGGCCTTGACAAAATCTTATTTGTGGTCTTGGCACGAGGCCTTGACTACGTGGTTATGATAGTCCGGCATTATGCATTCCATCATTATGAAAGTGGTTCTTGATATTGCATGTGATTATTCGACCAGTAGAATATCCATGTGAAGAAGTAAATGGCATTATCTCATTTTAATTTTTCCATATTATGTTGAAGTTCATGTTTAAAAGGATTTTGTTTTAGTTATACATTGCCTTAAATGTTAATGTTTACTTATGAAAGCTTCCGCTATATTGTTAACCTTACTGAGCATCTGAGCTCACCCCTTTCAATGTTTTAATATTTTTTCCAGGATGTGAAGAAGTATTTTATGAATGACCTGTAAGGGTAGTCAGAAAGAGATATGAGTGTGGACTATGGAGACCATGTTATTGTAGTTTTTTTACTTTTTGATGTAATGAAAGACTTATGAATGTATCTAGTGTTTCCAAGGCTACTAAACTAATCGGTCTTTCGAGACTTGATCTTTTGTGATCATGCCAATGTTATGAAGTAATGCACAGACTCTGGGTAGCTGGGGTCGGGGCGTTACACCCGCAATTTCATCCCATCTATATGATTAAATTTAAAATAATATTTCCACCCATGTGGTTGGAATTTTGTAATAATATATTCCATATTTTGACTCATCATAATTTATAATGTCTAATTAGTTAATCTTATCTATAGACTAAAAATATGTGTGAATGTAATTATTATTAATTACAAAGATTAAGTTAAAAATAATCACAATAAGGGACTAAAAATTAATCATATGGGCCCAAAAATCTTGATACATTTCCAAGAGACCATGTATGACCATATTAAGACCATATACACCCTTGGATATAATTCTATCCATAATATTTTCCAAATTGAATTGTTAAAAAATGTGTCTATATTCTCTTATCCAAAATTTATAAGATTACCACTACTCCCCCTTTATAATATAGAATCCCATTCTCC
Organism: Viscum album; assembly: GCA_963277665.1. Taxonomy (NCBI): domain Eukaryota; kingdom Viridiplantae; phylum Streptophyta; class Magnoliopsida; order Santalales; family Viscaceae; genus Viscum; species Viscum album. The sequence continues at coordinate 293,509,755 of OY728137.1, read as the reverse complement.
AACATACTCACACATATCAATCTATATACAATAAAACAATCTCGGAAAAATATATCCTCAAATTCCTAACCATCAACTTTGAATGTTCACCTTGGTCATAAATCAATCAAAGGAAGCCTTTTGTTACAAACTAAAAAGCATTACTCAATTAAGAGGTAACATCATTCCTCGATATGTTTAGTTGTATTTACATTCTCCACCCAAAAAAATATTTTTATTCCATGCTTATATAAACACATTAGAATCATCAATATACTAAAATGTTCTTATGATTTTTTTAAATACATAATTACACACATTTATCTTATTGGTTATAAACAAACTTTTAACATTTACGTATATAACATCCCAGGATATTATTACACATATAAACATGAATTATTACATGAACATAAAATTAATACCACCCATATGATCGACATGTCTACTGTATTTTCGGATTTGTAACATTACAGGATAAGAGAAGATATAAAATACAAAATCATTATTGAAAAATTATTTTACATGACCACATAATTACTTTCTACTTCGAATTGATTTGAATAGAGAGAGGACATACATAACAAAAGGATGAGCTATAAAGACTAAGAATTAAGTATACAAGGCATCACATTATGTATATAATACATGTTCGGATATATGTTGATCAATGGGGAAAACAAGAAACAATAACATAAAGGCCTGATATAGATTGATAATAAAAACATGAAAATATGAAAACAACATAAAACAATTCATCAATAACACAAACTATTTAGATAAACTCCTATGACAACATGACATATCATGATACTAAACATTACTGAATACATTGGAGTGCTATTTGGGAACACCTATCATGGTCATTTTAATCTCATGCTTATGTCTTCCACATAGATCATATAACATGGATTCATTCAACCACAACATTTCTTCTATTATAATGTAATGTGGAATACATAAAATGAGTTTAAGTAATCAATAATTATATGTACATAATGGGGAATACTGTTGATAGATAAATGGGCATGGTATTCACTACCTAATGAATTTGGCATGGAAAACCATGGTGGAATTTCGACAGCATAATGAAATCACATGTGGATTCATAAAATGGGTTAATGAGAGAGAATTGGGTATATCAACATTTATGAAATTAATGGACAGTTGGAGGATCATTTATCATAATATCCCATCATATGAAATGAAATTTGAAATTTATAATATAAAAATTGATTGAATGAAAATGAGGATAAGGAAATCTCGTATGAAATTTTTTCATGGTAACACGTGTACATGGGAGAAATTTATTGATATTGAAAGTGTTCTATCATTATTCAAAAAAATGGAAATATGGAGTAGGTACTAAAACATACCCATCATATTTAATTGAAAAATAAACTTTTATAACAATAAAAGGAATCTTGGATAAAAAATACAATGGAAGGAAAATGAGGATCCCTTACATTGATGTGTGATCCCAAATGATTGAAAAGGCTTCATAGGAGTATGGGGGTTCGTTTAGGGGACTCTAATGAGTATAGAATTAGTGAGGAATATCATCATGATGTTTTAGTGAAGAGGAATGGGTGTTGGTGGGTATACATTATAAAGGAGAGTGAATTATGTATTATTTAAGATTTTGAAACTACACACTAAAATATTCAAAACCACAAAATAACCCTTGTTTTTCCAATATAATCCTTCCAAGGGGTGGAAAATATTATTTGATGAGGTCAAGGTATGAATACATTAAATTATTAGCCACTATTATATGGTGGAGAATCACACTCTCAATGAAAATAATTTAAATTTACAATATATAATATACCTATTAGAGGATTCACTAAGGCGTTATAAAATAATTCAAATAAATCTAATATCAAATTATTTTAAATTTAAAACACATATTTATTCAATAATCCATTTTATTTTTCTTATTACATCACTATTAGGACATTCAGATGTTATAAAACACAATATAAATTTATTTTTTATTTGTTTGTTAAACTAAAAGTCAATTGTCTCGTAAAATTTTGAAAACATCACCATTGGATAATTTCACTTTCTAGATTCCAAAAAATATATTTATTTCATCTAAATAATTTTCTATAAAAGAGAGTTGTCAACATTCAAATGAGAACAAACATTTATTGAAAATTTAATGGTTTTGATAGAGACAATTTTTAATCCTTAAAAAATTACATTTCACATCAAAAAAATTATATACCAATTTATTATTAATAAAAGTATTTTTAAAACAATATATTAATAAAATATTATTTTTTCCAAAAATCAATTAATTACATTAAATAAATTCTTTAAAAATACACTTTTTGTATTATCATATACAAATATAACCCTTATCAAAATGATTTCATAATAATTTTTAGTTTGGTAAATGATATAATAATCTTTTATACAAGTTCTTTTTATAATATTAATAATAAAAATCATGATTTCTATATTTCCCCAAAGTACCATTGTTAAATGAAATAACAATTTATCAAATTCATATTTATTTATTAAAGATAAATCAAATAAAAAATGTGATGAAATATAGATTTTATTTATTAAAAGGGATTACACAAAATGTAACTAATACCTAATTAAAGAACACCTTGTAACATCTTCCTCAGACATAAGGGTATGTTGTTTTATGGTGACTGACTTATGGCGTGGCTCAAATAACATCATGTGAGCGATAATTTATATTAACTAAAACTTCTACCATAGGTGATTTTGTTCAATCATAACATATTTAAGCTCAACTTTGATTTGGTTTAGAGTCAATCCTAGTGACACCACCTCCTTTAATAACTCTAGAAAATGATCTTTTTATTACCTGAGTCTACTGGATGAGTCCATCCTCTATTTTTTAAATGTGTAATGGATTTTTAAAACCATAATATTATAATTTTATTGGGATGACTATTCAATGGCTATCTGATCAAAGTTAATGTTATTTAATGGTCATTTAAACCCAAAAAAATAGTGCATGTGTTTTCTATATCCATAAGACATTAAAATAAATAGATGTTAATTCATAAATGATTAGGTATTTACAAAAATTACCCCTTAAGAAGTTTCTTTCTCAAAATTTCCTTTTCCCACACTAAAATAGATAAGGGTATCTCTGCATCATCTCTTCCTCTAGTTCCCTTGTTTCTTCTACACAATTTTGGTTTCACCAAAATAGGATTATGAGGGGCATCATCATATTTCATAGAACTTTTTTCATATGATCTATGATATTTACCGACTTCTCGTTATAAGAGATTTCATTACCCAATAGTACAACCCATAGATTGAGTACATATGAAGGGTCAAGTATGTACTTCCTAAAGAGTGATACATGGAATATACCTTATTCTTGAGACGGGTTCAGTGGGAGTGCTAGTCGACATGCCCATACCCTGATGTGATCATGCATCTCAGAAGAGATGATTTACATTAGACTAATCATCAAAATCTTCCAATATCTCATAAATCTCTTCCATGGAGATATGTAGAGTTAAAACATATCTCCAACATCAATCTCAAGGTATCATAGATAATTTCTAGCATAACTCTTCTGTCAACTATGAGAAGCATTGATGTGTTTTTGGATGGTATAACCATTCTCCACTATTTTTCAATGATTTTTTGGCCTAGATGTTTTCACTCTCCATCTTCATCCCAAAATTCTTATGTTCTCCACCTCTTCCCGTAAAAGGGTTTTATAAGGATCCATTTCGATTCTTGATTGGAAACTATTGTTGAATGAGTACTCCACAAAAAAAATATTTTGGTCCCATCCCCCTTTATTTTACATTGACAATTCTATCAACATTTCCTCACATTTACAGCTACATTTCTCATATTGGACGTCAGTTTGATGATGATAATCCATTCTAAAGTTTAGTGAAGTATTCAAAGCACATCAGAGGTTCTTCCAGAATAGAGAGGTGAATCGTGGATCGTGGCCTAATTAAATCATTAGTGGTACACCATGAAGCCTTACTACTTCTCTAATGTATATTTGTGGATGTTGATTTAATGAGTAATGCTCTTACATTGTAATGAAAAATACAGTTTTTGTTATACAATCCAAACCCACCCAGATAATAAGGATTCTTTTTCAGGTCATCAGATGTATAGTAACAAAGTATATACTGACGTTCTTCAATTTCCATATTGGTATTGGTAATGGTTTAATCATCCCTATAAAATTATACATCTAATCCTTCACTTGTGGATATACCAGGCACATTGAGGTATATTCAACGATCTCCTTCATCATGTTATCCAATCAATAATTCTCTCAGATATCCTGGTCTATATTTTTATTTCATGGGTGAATGGAGAAATTCGAACTATGGGAATCAACCAAATGTTCATTCTCTAAATCAGAATATAATGGAACACATAGTTTTGACCCAAATATCACAATAAATTGTCAATTAACATTGAACTCAAAGGATTTCTCTATTTTGATAGTTTCCACTTTATTTTAAATTCCAACATTATCTTTTTGAGCATTCACTATCTTTTGCAAAAGATATTTTTGAGAAATCATTTTTGAAAGGATTCATGTTGTTACATTTTTTTGATTCCAATTTACATCTTCATTAAATCTCTGAAGATTGGATCATTTTTTTAATGTCGTTAGTGATAGAATTGTTGGGTCCTTTTTACTTAGATCATCCACAACCTTGCTCGCTTCCATAGGTAGGCAATGGATTGAGCAGTAGTAATCCATGATGATCTCTAACCATTATCATTGGTGCATGTTCATCAATTTATTTGTGAATATATATTGGAGACATTATTGATCTATATATATTTAAAACATTTACCCATAGAGAAAATACTTCCATATTTTATATGAAATGATCACCACTACCAACTCCAGATCATGAATGGGATATTTTTTCTCATGACTTTTCAACTGTCTTAAGGAAAAGGTGATAAATTTGTAATTATGAATCAAAAAAATCCATTTTATTATTATATTCATTCTAGAAGATTTTTAAAATCTCCGCACATGTCGGTAGTGTGAGCACAAGGGCATTGATATGAATATTCTTCAACACCATGAATCCTTAATCACATTTATCATTCCTTGAAAACATGAATTCTTTTAGAGATATCATTATAATAGGATTTAGAAATCATGAGGAATATTTCAAAAATTAGTAGAAATATTCATCTAACCCTTGGAAGCTACAGATAAACATAATAGTTATTTTCCTCATTCATCCCTCAATTTCTTTTGTAATGAATGGATACAATGTTATACCATTTATTTTGATGATATTCCTCAAGAATGGTAATTCCTTAAACACAAAATCACACTTGTTTTCTTTTCATAGATATTTTCCTTTCTCGAGAATTGTTGTACAGTTCTATGATACTCCTCATGCTCCTACATGGTTTTAGAGTATATTAAAATATCTTTTATAAATACTTCAAAAAAATTGGTTGAGATAATATATAAATACTATATTCATCAATCCATGATATTTTTTTGGAGAATCAGTGAATCTAAAATACATTATAATGAATTCATAGTGCCCATACCTTTTTTCGAAAAACAGTTTTAGGATATCATCCTTCTTTACCCTTACTTAGTAATTTCCCAACCAATGATCTACCATGGAATGGTATTGTTCTCCATTTAGCTGATTGAACAACTCATCAATTTTTGGTGGAGGATACTTGTTCTGTATTATGATTTATTAAGATAATGTTAATAAATGTAGAGGCCCATTGACACATCATTTTTATTAAGAAAGAGGACTGATGCACCACATGGTGAAGCAATTATATGTATAAATCATTTCTCCATATTCTCCTGTAGTTGTTTCATTAGCTCTTAAATCTATAAAATATATATTCTATTTAGAGTCATTTATATTAGAAACACCCCAGTTATATGATAAATAAAAAATTCAACATCTCTTCTTAAAGGAAGACTATGAAATTTCTGGTGAAACACATCAGCTAATTCCCTAACAATATGAATGTCTTCAATGGTGGTTCCTTAAACTCAATCATCTATGAAAGATACACATTCTCATATGGTAGTAATATCCATGATTGGGATGATGATTATGAGGAGGGAGATTCATCATCTTCCATACACTTGTATAGAATAGAGGGATGATTCACCATATGGAGAGTGATTTCCCTTTCGCCACAATTTATGTTCAATATACATTGAGAAAATAAATTCATGCCATTTATTACATCAAATTCTACCATGGGAAGTATGATGATTTTCATTAGGAATTTCAATAAAAAAATTGTGATAGGGGAGGAGTTATATTCATAGAAGGCAATAAGTTCCCCAATTTTATTTCTCACAAACATCTCAACTTCCATTATTTTTGTTAATGTATGCATTTTAATACTATCCTTTTGAGATATAAATGAAATCATAAAAATATTGAGGATAACACTACTATACACTTTTTGATTATGGTTCTGCTCATTTACATCCTCAATAAATATGTTTTGAAGTTGTCTTTTAAGATATTAAACACATATAACTAAATCTAATGACAAAAAAGGATGACTTATAAATTACATTTGTCTTTTTAAAATATGAATATCATGGAATTCATCTATGTTATCGATGATCTAAATCCAAACATATATTTTGGGGGTCATTCTTTATTACCTTTATAATAGTTCTTACTATGATTATGAACATATAGAAGAATATCCCCCGAGATTGTCAAACAAAGAGTCTAGGTAGGCCCATTGTCATGTACTAGTTCATCTTCCTATCCAGATCAATGTGGTGTTTTTGAGATTTACCCATAAATACATCTATTTTGAATTCACATCTAATTGTGTGTATCCCGAAATGGGTGTACATTCATTATAAACCACATACACTATACTCAAAAAAATTTAGGTATTATTTTCTAATACTGAGTCTCATCTATAACGCCTTCACTACGTTTACATAATCTTATTCCAAAAATAACTAAACATGTACCTTGATAGAAACTATAAAAACCCTATCCTTTATTACAAACATAGACATGATTCAGTACATAAATGTTAACTTAATATTTCCTTGATGATCAATAGGTATAGTTTCCTTGAGACTTATGAACATTACATGATATCTTAAGACATAAAATACAACATCATTATTTAAAACATATTTTTTAAGACCACAAAATTAATTCATACATCACATTATATGGGATAACCTGAAAAAATACATAAGAAAATGATGAACTATAAATCCTAGAAAGGGAGTAAACAAAGAATAACATGAAGAATAAAACACATGTTAGGAAAGAGGAATATCCCTAGAGTACAAGTTAAAAATGAACATAAAGGCATTATATAGTATGATTATCATCACATGGAAATATGGACAAAAATATAATCAATGAATCATTAAAATATTGTAATCAAGAAAACACATTTCACAAAATGATTAATCATGATACTAAACATTATCCAATGCATTGGATGGCTATCAGGGTGCACCTTTCGTGATCATTTTAACCCCACACATAAGTGTGCCACATAGATCATATAACATTGATTCATTCTACATCATCATTTATTTCATGAAAAAGGAATTTGGAATAGAAAAATGAATTTATATAATCCATATATATATATATATTTATAAAAGTTAATACCCTTGATAAAGAAATGGGAATGTTATTCACTACATGATGATTATGGAATGGAAATATGCAGTGTAATTCCAGGAGCATAACAACATCATATGGGGATTCATAATATCGGTTAATGAAGGAAAAAGTTGTATCTCATCATTTAGGAATGAAATTGGAATTAAAGGGATCATGGACCATAATATCCCAAAACAAGAAATCCAACATGAAATGAATAATATAAAAGAAATTCATTAATGGAATTGTAGAGAGATAAATTTTTTATGAAATTTCAGCACTGTAAGATGTGTACGTGGGTACGATTAATGTAAGTGAAATATGTTTCTCATCATTAAAACAATATAATTGTATTATTGGGGTGGTGCTAAAATATACTCCACATTTTTTAGTAAATAAATAAAATAGTATAACTGTATTAAAAAACATAAAAAAATTAGAAAAAAGGAATGTGGGGATCACTTACATGAGTGTGTGATCCCAATGGCATGGTAGAGGCTTCTGGGGTGAAGGTGGGTTCCTTGAGAGGCCTCTACAGAGTGTAAAGAATATTTATTATGAGAATCATGGATATTTTATAAGTCCACATCCATAAACCTTACTTAATCTTGAGTTATTACAAGACTACACATTGAAGATCTTTTCGGTTTTTGAGTTTTAGAGAATTAGACCATAAAACATGCATTACATTCCACATATAAACAAAGTGGTTACATAAATATAGTATTCTTCTTTCCCATTAATGGAAACTTATTTAAAATAAAACATGGATTCTTTATTGACACTTCCTTGACAATATCATCATATCATGCACCTTTCCCTTGACCTGTGAAAAACATTTCAAAAAAACTTGGGATGAGCATAAAAAGCTAAGTAAGGGATATAAAAATATGGTAACGAAACATGGGTACATATATACATAAGAATGAAATCATACTTTACCCATAAATCATAAGCACTTTAATATACCTAATCAAATCATGAATAAATCATAGAAATCATAATACATAAAGGTAACTTGAGGCATTCATAACATTTTTACGTAGGGAGAAACCCTCTTGGTTACGTCTGGAATACCCATCACAGTATATTCCCTAAATCACTTCGTAGAAACCTTAACTTTTCACTCCTTCGCGTTACCCAATGCATTGGAGAGATATGTCGGGCTCACGCGCCCTTAGTTTATCACGGAACCACTCGTCTTCATAATAATGCCTAAGAACCTCAACATAATCGTATCACATAAAACATGCATAAAGGAAACATAACATTTCCACCTTTCAATCACAAGATATCAATACAACACATTGATATAAAAACATTATGAAAACCATTTTCAATACCAAAACAAAAGAAAATTAAAACATGGTATTTATTTTTCTTTTAAAATGAAGGTATGGCTTGTAGAGGAAGCTGAAACCCAAATAATGGTCACGGCGGCGGAGAAGTCATTGTTGCCTCATATGTACGACAAAACATTCCCTTTTTTCGTTTAGTAAAACTATTCGTATAAAAAAGATTCTTTTTGTATAAAAGTTAAAGTCAAAGGGGTTTATACACCGTATACAAGAAGGTTGTGTATAAAACAAAATATGCCTCAATGAAAGGAGATTGAGACGAAGTCCCATACCTCGGGTCCGACTTGACTCGATCGTTCTTTAATGTCATGAATCATAAACTTGAGTTAATTTCTACTTTTTTATGAACCTTTTACAAGTTCATTATTCCTTTTATATCACTTATTACCATGTCATGAACACTATGTAATTATTTAAGTTAATAACGGTCATTTTAACGATCATTGGTACTTGAGTTAAAAATTAAACCCTTTATAATTACCAGTTTTTCATGTATCCATTATATCCAAAATTATAATCATTATGTATATATAATATATATCCAGTATATACATGCATTTATAATATTACATAATCATTTAGAGGTATGAAATGAAATGCACCGTTCATGGAGACGGTAAGCCGTACGTACGCATGAACGCTACTTTCATTTCTATTTCGTATTTTATAGAATGGAATCATAATGATATAAAGGTATATTATAATTCCAGTATAAAATAATATATAATATCATAGTTCCATCCTTTATACGTCCCACATATGGTATTTAACGAATCGAATCACCTTGAGGGGGCGGTAGTCCGCACTTCCTTAAATGAAGATATCGCGTTTACCCATAATGAAAACCATAAAGGTATACCCAAAATGAAAAATACAGAATCTTAAGGAAAACATAAACATATTATATATTATATATAAATATAGTGACATCTTAATGGACACCTTTGAAGGTGTTAAATGAATGTTGAACAATCATCGTTTCAGGAGGCATAAATTCACCATCCACGGAAACAGTATGTTCGTTAACCATTAGATGTAGGTGTGTGTAAGTGTAGCTAGAATACTTATTATAAAAACATACTAGTATATTTAGGATACTGGATTTGTTAAAAAGAAATGAATAAAAAGAGTTTAGGGGGTTGGAGAAGCAAAATAAAACAAAAGGACTCAAAAGAAGACATTACCTTAAAATCGGGTAACTCCCTTTGGTTTGAGCTCAAAGGCTTCCTTGGGAAGACTTCTGCCCAAAGTGAGGCTTTAAGGAGTAATAGAAGGAAGTGGAGAGACAAAATGGGCAGGTTTTGGCCGAGCCAATGGCTTTGGAAGTGTGGGTAAGGAGGTAGAGGTGGGGGCCTTTTATAAGAGGAGAGGAGGGGCACTTTTGGAAAGTAAAGATAAGTTACTTTATTTTAAAATGCGTTTCGGATTATAAAGGTCCCACATTGATATAATAAAAGGATAAGGTGATAAGGGTTCGAAATACTCTCATCCAATTGGTTTTCCCATGTGTAGGTCTTATATTTTACATTATCTTTCCATTTTATTTAAATCGTTAAATAATGAGGTCATCGCTGCATCATCATGATGTCATAAAGAATTTAATTTATTTATTGTATAAAAATTATAAAAAAATACCATGATGTAGGAAATCTTTTAATATTTCTAATGAATAATTATAGTCAAAAATATGACTTGTATAACCCCATGTAAAAATTGTTTTAGTAAAATAACTCATGTTTGTGTCATTTTTATTTTAACATTAAATAAAAAGTTATTTATGTCATTTCCCTACCAAAGTGGCTCCATGGGGTCCCAAAGTTGACCCATGGCTTGTATGGGTCGGCCATGACACATCGAATAAGGGTAGGACATGTGTCTAAGTCATTTCATTTTATTAAAACATTATTCGTACCTTAAACTACACTAATTACCTCTAATCGCGATTAAAAACTTAATAAGTTACTATTCACCAAAAAATTATTATAATCTCATTGAACCATATTTTACTTCTTAATGACAACCATGTATGTCGGATATTGGAAATTCAAAACACAGAAATGGAAAATTTTCAGTTAAACGAAAAATCAGTTTTTATAAGTACCACTTAGTTGTTTCACTATTCATCAAAAATTGATGTTTTTCAGAAAATTACCAAAAATTCACCCTAAGCAATATTTGATACTCCGAATTCATGAAAGATGTCTATTTTACAAAATTAAAATCATATAAGATACATTAATTAATTTAATAAATAATTCCCGCTGTCATGACAAATAGCATGTTTTTATGAAACAATAAGTATCAAAAGATTGACACTAGTTTAAGTCCAATTTCAAAGTGAAATTGATTCCAACGACCACCATTGGATTAAATGGTAAAAATATATTCTAATTTCACTTTAAAACCAATTCAAAATAGAATCTAATCATATAAATAAAGTAGATTAAAAAGAAGTTTTGATGTAAAATGCAGTATTTTTTACTATTCATAAAAAATGAACATTGTCAGAAAAATACCAAAAATTAACATAAAGTAAATTTTGATGTCCCAATCATAAAGAATAATTTTATTTTGACAAACATAGCTTATAAAAGTGTCAAAAGATAGATTTAAAATTGGTTTTCCATCAAAAGGCAGTAAAACAATCTTATAAAAAAAATTAGTGTATTCCATGCTTAAGATTGTATTTATTTTCATTTTAAGCCTCTAAAACACTATCTTAATTAATAATAGACAATGATAAAAATATCTATTATTCATTACTTACATGGGATGTTACATCCTTCCCCCCTTTAGAAAATTGTGTCCCTGCAATTTATTTACTTATCGAATAAATGGGGGTACTTATCCCTCATTACATTTACAGATTCTCATGTTTCCTCTTCCATCATGTGGTTTTTCCAAAAAAACATTTACCTGATTAATCACCTTATTCTGTAACACTTTCTCCCTGTGGTCAGGAATCTGGACCGGTTGTTCCTCATAAGATACGTTCTCTTCCAGATGAACTACCTCTGGACTCAAAACATGAGATGGATCTAGCATATACTTTCTCAACATCGAAATGTGAAAAACATTGTGTACCTCAGATAAACTCATAGGTAAATCCACCCGGTATGAAACTGATCCAACTCTCTCTAGAATTTTATATGATCCAATGAACCTTGGACTCAGCTTTCCTTTCTTACCAAATCACATCACACTTTTCCATGGTGAGACTTTGAGAAAAACGTGATCACCTAACTCAAAAGTTAGATCCTTCCTCCTGTTGTCTACATAACTCTTCTGCCTACTATGAGCTGTTCTCATGTGCTTCTGAATCAACTGAACTTTTTCTGCCATCTCTTCTCCCAATTCTGGTCCCATCAGTTTCCTTTCACCCACTTCATCCCAGAAAGCTGGAGTTCGACACCGCATCCACAATAATTCCTGAAATGGTGCCATCTGTATACTTGAATGAAAACCGTTATTATATGAAAATTCAACCAAAGAAAGATGTTGGTCCCAACTTCCCTGATAATCCATAGAACAATCTCATAGCATATCCTCCAAGTTCTGAATTGTTCATTATGACTGCCCATCTGATTAAGGATGAAATGCTATACTAAAATTTAATTCAGTACCCAACGACTTCTGAAGGCCTTTCCAAAAGTTATAAGTGAACCTGTGATCACAATTAGATACAATGGAGAGATGAACTCCATGTAACCTGACTATCTCTTTAAGATACAAATGGGAAAGTTGATCTAGGGAAAAAGTATCTCGTATAGCAAGGAAATGAGCAGATTTAGTCAAGCGATCAATAATAACCCAGATTGCATTATTACCTCGAGATGTATTCGGTAATCCCACAACAAAATCCATGGATATATTCTCCCATTTCCACTCTGGCACTGGTAAAGGCTGAAGCATCCCTTTCGGTAACTGCCGCTCTGCTTTAACCTGTTGACAAGTCAAACACTTCATAGTAAAATCAGCAATATCTCTTTTCATTCCATCCCACCAGTAATACTCCCGCAGATCTCTGTAAATCTTAGTACTTCCAGGATGAACTGAAAATGGAGAACTATGAGCTTCAAATAACAACTCTCTCTTCAACTGTTAATCACAAGTTACACACAATCTCTTCCCAAAACTCAAAACGCAATCATTATGAATGTTGAATTCAGGCAACTTACCTTTCTGAACCAGCTCTACCTTTTTCTGCAACTCACTATCATGCTTCTGTGCTTGTTTGATTCTATCTGATAGAGACGATCTCACTGATACCTGAAACAAAACAGAAGAACTTCCTACACCAACATCTTCTATGATAATGTTCATCAAATCCTTAACCAAATGATCACGTTCCTAACGCAACATTGCTAATGAAGCATTACTTTTTCGACTCAAAACATCATCCACTTTATTTGATTTTCCCGGATGGTAATGAATTGTACAATCATAATCCTTGATTAATTCTATCCATCTCCTTTGTCTCATGTTCAACTCTTTCTGAGTGAATATATACTTTAAACTTTTGTGATCGGTATATATTTCAAACTTTACTCCATACAAATGATGCCTCCAAATTTTTAAAGCAAAAACAACAGCAGCTAATTCCAAATCATGTGTAGGGTAATTTACCTCATGAGTTTTCAACTGTCGTGAAGCATAAGCAATTACCTGATCATTATGTATAAGGATGCAACCAATTCCTTTCAATGAAGCATCGCTGTAGATAACAAACTCACCATTCCTGTAAGGTAGTGCCAAAACTGGAGCATTCACCAATCTTCTTTTAAATTCCTGAAAACAATCATCACATTCTTTTGTCCAGATAAACTTAACACCCTTTCGAGTTAACTTAGTCATTGGACTGGATAACCGTGAAAAATTTCTAACAAACCTTCGGTAATAGCCTGCTAAACCAAGGAACCTACGAATCTCAGTTACATTTGTGGGTCTTGGCCTGTCTTCCACAACTTTTGTTTTTGCAGGATCAACAGTTATCCCATTTTTAGAAACAATTTGACCAAGGAATGAAATTTGTTGCAACCAAAACTCACACATTCTGAATTTTCCATACAATTTCTTTTATTTTAAGGTTTGCAAGATAACCCTTAAATGTCTTTCATGCTCCTCTTTAATTTTTTAAAACACCAAAATATCATCAATGAAAACCACCACAAACTTATCCAAGAACTCACGAAAAAATCTATTCATTAAGTCCATGAATACAACAGGTTAATTGGTTAGCCCAAAAGGCATTACTACAAATTCATAATGGCCATATCTTGTAAGGAACGCGGTCTTCAAAATATCTGCTTCCTTTACCTTCACCTGATGGTACCCCGATCTCAGGTCAATCATTGAAAAATACTGAGCTCCCTGGAGCTGATCAAACAAACCATTGATATGAGGCAAAGGATATTTGTTCTTAACAGTGATATTATTCAAGGATCTATAATCAATGCATAGTCTCATAGAACCATCTTTCTTTTTAACAAATAAAATAGGAGCACCCCATGGTGATGTGCTAGGTCGAATTAAACCTTTCTCTAATAAATCTTGCAATTGCTCATTCAACTCTAAAAGTTCAATTTGAGCCATTCGATAAGGTGGTTTTGAAATTGGATTAGCATCAGGAACTAATTAAACGGTAAACTCAACTTCTCGATCTGGTATTATTCCAGGAAACTCATCAGGAAAAACATCAGGATACTCATTTACCACTGGCACATCATTAATCTGAACAGTTCCTTTATTTTCAATGATGTGTGCAAGGTAACATTCATTTTCATCTTTTACAAGTTTCTCGGCCTCTTGATAAGTTATCAACAGTAAGGGTTCATTGTTGTACTCAAACTGAAAGTCTTTCTGAAAAGAAACTTCTTTAGCTCTACAGTCAATCTTAGCATGGTAAATAGAGAGCCAATCCATACCTAGGATAACATCGAACTCTACTAGAGGTAGAACAATAAGGTTTTGAAGCAGGTTCTTTCCACAGATAAGGATAGGAAGATTCTTATAAATTCTTTTTGCCTCAACATTTCCCCCTGGTGTTTTTACCAAAAGTTCAGGAGTCATTTCTTGAGATGGTATTCCCATTTTACTAGAAAAGGTTTCAGAGATGAAAGAATGTGTGGACCTCGAATCAAACAACACACTGGCATAATCTGAAAAAACAAACAAAGTACCTGATACAACTTCATTTGATGGCCCGACATCTGCTGAAGTAGTTGCAATGGATTTCACCACCCCTTTCTACTTGTAGTCTAACTACTTCCCATCACTCATGCTCTTTGTCGGACACTTGTTTGCATAGTGACCCATCTCATTGCACTCAAAACATTTCACTAACTATAAATAAAATTTGGTCTTACCTTCACCTTGATCTTTTTCAGTGTAATCACGAGCCTTATGTCCCATCTTACCACATAGGTAGCACTTTCCAGAATTCAGAAGATATTCCCCAGCATGCCATTTGCCACATTTATAACAAACAGGGAACTTATATTTCTTACCATCAGACTTTTTTGAAGAACTCTTCCCTTTCTCCTGCCACCTTGGTCTCTTATTTTTCTGGTTGTTATAGAACACTTGATCATCAGAAATCTCCATTTCCACCGTCTTAGCACATCGATGAAGCTTTTCATAACTTTTAAACTCACGAGAAGCTAATTCCCTTCGATATTTTGGCTTTAATCCTGAGTAAAAATGATTGATTTTACTATCAAGGTCTCGGATAAAATTTGGAGCATACCTTGTCAATCGAGTGAACCTTTCTTCATAGGTAGCCACTGAGTATTCCTCTTGCTTCAATTCCAAGAATTGATTTTCCATCCTAAGTCGAACAGCCTTAGGAAAATACTTTTCAAGAAACATACCTTTGAATTCATCCCATTCGAGATCATCAATCTCATCAGCGTCCGTGATATTTTTAACCATCGACCACAACTGATCTGCTTCACCCTCTAAACGGTAAATAGCAAGACTAACCTTTTGATTTTCTGAACACCCCATGACATCAAAAAATTTCTCCAGTGCTTTAATCCACCCTTCAGCTAACACAGGGTCAGATGATCCTCTGAATGATGGGGGATGTTGCCTCATGAAATGTTTCACCACTGACATGTTCCTATGCAGTTTATCTGGCTGATCTCATGCATGGATACCATCACCATTTATCGCTTGATTCAATTGTGCCATTACTGCAAAAAACTATTCAGTTCCAATTCCGACCATCTCAGGATGCTAATTCGGAAGGTTATTTCCTTTTGTATGCCTTCCTAGCACTGCTTCCCTGTTTCCTCTGCAGAAAACCATTCTAAACAAACATGTCTTAGATGAAGCAACATGGTAATCTTCAAATACTATATCACTTCAATTTGACCATAAAAAAATATTTTTGGATAATTATTTAATAGAATTCTAACTCTTAAAGTTATCTAAACTGACCTTTGATACCAACTATAAGTCCCCAGCCTTAAACCTTACTAAATCTTGAGTTATTACAAGATTACACATTGAGGATCTTTTCGGGTTTAGAGTTTCAGAGAATTAGATCATAAAACTTGCATTACATTCCACATATAAACAAAGTGGTTACATAAAGATAGTATTCTTCTTTCCCATCAATGGAAACTTTTTTAAAATAAAACATGGATTCTTTCTTGACACTTCCTTGACACTATCATCATATCATGTACCTTTCCCTTGACCTGTGAAAAACATTTCAAAAAAACATAGGATGAGCATAAAAAGCTCAGTAAGGGATATAAAAATATGGTAAGGAAACATGGGTACATATATACATAAGAATGAAATCATACATTACCCATTAAACATAAACACTTTAACATACCTCATCAAATAATGATTAAATCATAGAAATCCTAAGACATAAAGGTAACTTGAGGCATTCATAACATTCTTACGTAGGGAGTAACCCTCTTGGTTACATTTGGAATACCCATCATAGTATATTCCCTAAATGTCTTCGGAGAAACCTTAACATTTCACTCCTTCACGTTACCCAATGCATTGGAGAGCTATATCAGGCTCACCCGCCCTTAGTTTATCATGGAACCACCCGTCTTCATAATAATTCCTAAGAACCTCAACATAATCGTATCACATAAAACATGCATAAAGGAAACATAAAATTTCCACATTTAAATCACAAGATCTCAATACAATACATTGATATAAAAACATTATGAAAACCATTTTCAATACCAAAATAAAATAAAATTAAAACATGATATTTGTTTTTCTTTTAAAAAGAAGGTATGGCTTGTAGAGGAAGCCGAAACTCAAATAATGGTCATGGAGGCGGAGAAGTCGTTGTCGCCGCATAGGTATGAAAAAACATTCCCTTTTATCATTTTGTAAAATGCTTCGTATACAAAAGATTCATTTTGGATAAACGTAAAATTCAAAGGGTTTTATACACCGTATAAATGAAGGTTGTGTATAAAACAAAATATTCCTCAATGAAACGAGATTGAGACGATGTCCCATACCTCGGGTCCGACTTGACTCAATCGTTCTTTAATGTCCTGAATAATAAACTTGAGTTAATTTCTACTTTCTTAAGAACCTTTTTCAAGTTCATTATTCCATTTATATCACTTATTACCATGTCATGAACACTATGTAATTATTTAAGTTAATAACGGTCATTTTAACGATCATTGGTACTTGAGTCAAAAATAAACCCTTTATAATTACAATTTGTTCATGTATCCATTATATCCAGAATTATAATAATTATATATATATATCATATATATCCAGTATATACATGCATTTATAATATGACATAATCATTTAGAGGTAAGAAATGAAATGCACCGTTCATCGAGACAGTAAGCTGTACGTACGCATGAACGCTACTTTCATTTCTATTTCGTATTTTATAGAATGGAATCATAATGATATAAAGGTATATTATAATTCTAGTATAAAATCATATATAATATCATAGTTCAATCCTTTATACGTCCCACATATGGTATGTAACGAAACAAATCACTTTGAGGGGGCGGCAGTCCGCACTTCCTTAAATAAAGATATCGCGTTTACCAATAATGGAAACCATAAAGATATACCCAAAATGAAAAATACAGAAGCTTAAGGAAAACATAAACATATTATATATCATATATAAATATAGTGACATCTTAATGGACACCTTTGAAGGTGTTAATAGAATGTTGAACAATCATCGTTTCAGGAGGCATAAATTCACCATCCACGGAAACAGTATGTTTGTTAACCATTAGATGTAGGTGTGTGGTAGTGTAGATCAAATACTTATTAAAAAAAATCCTATTATATTTAGGATACTGTAGTTGTTACAAAATAAAAGAATAAAAAGAGTTTAGGGGGTTGGAGAAGCAAAATAAAACAAAATGACTCAAAAGAAGACATTAGCTTAAAATCGGGTAACTCCCTTTGGTTTGAGCTCAAAGGATTCCTTGGGAAGACTTCTGCCCAAAGTGAGGCCTTAAGGAGTAAGATAGGGAAGTGAAGAGACAAAATGCTCATGTTTTGGCTGAGCCAATGGCTTTGGAAGTGTGGGTAAGGGGGTAGAGGTGGGGGCCTTTTATAAGAGAAGAGGAGGGGCACTCTTGGAAAGTAAAGATAAGTTAATTTATTTTAAAATGAGTTTCGGATTAAAAAGGACCCACATTGTTATAATTCTAGGATAAGGTGATAAAGGTTCGGAATCCACTCATACAATTGGTTTTGTCCGTGTTTAGGTTTTATATTTTACATTATCATTCCACTTTATTTAAATCGTTAAATAATGAGGTCATCGCTGCATCATCATGATGTCATAAATAATTTAATTTATTTAATGTCTAAAAATTATAAAAAAAATCCTATAATGTAGGAAATATTTTTATCTTTCTAATGAATATTTATAGTCAAAAATATGACTTGTAAAACCCCATGTAAAAAGTATTTTAGTGAAATAACTCATGTTTGTGTCATTTTTTACTTTAACATTAAATAAAAAGTTATTTATGTCATTTCCCAACAAAAGTGGCTCCACGGGGTCCCCAAGTTTACCCATGGATATTCTTGGTCGGACATGACACATCCACTTAGGGTAGGACATGTTTTTAGGTCATTTCATTTTATTAAAACATTATTCTTACCTTAAACTACACTAATTACCTCTAATCGTGATTAAAAAGTTAATAAGTTACTATTCACCAAAAAATTATTATAATCTCATTGAACAACATTTTACTTCTTAATGAAAACCATGTATGTTTGATTTTTGAAATTCAAAACACAAAAATGGAAAAATTTCATTTAAACGAAAAATCAGTTTTTATAAGTACCACTTAGTGGTTTCACTATTCATCAAAAATTGAAGTTTTTCAGAAAATTACCAAAAATTCACCCTAAGCTATATTTGATACTCCGAATTCAAAAATTATGTCTATTTTAAAAAATTCATATCATATAAGTTACATTAATTAATTTAATAAATAGTTCCCACTGTCATGACAAATAGCGTGTTTTTATGAAACAATAAGTATCAAAAGATTGACACTAGTTTAAGTCCAATTTCAAAGTGAAATTGATTCCAACGATAAAAATTGGATTAAATGGTAAAAATATATTCTTCTTTCACTTGAAAACCAATTTAAAATAGAATCTAATCATATAAATAAATTATATTAAAAAGCAGTTTTGATGTAAAATGCAGTATTTTTCACTATTTATAAAAATGAACATTGTCAGAAAATTACCAAAAATTCACACAAAGTAATTTTTGATGTCTCAATCATAAAGAATAAGTTTATTTTGACAAACAGAGCTTATAAAATTTTCAAAATATAGATTTAAAAATGGTTTTCCATCAAAAGGCAGTAAAACAATCTTTTAAAAAATATTAGTGTATTCCATGCTTAAGATTGTATTTATTTTCATTTTAAGCCGCTAAAACACTATCTTAATCATTAATAGATAGAGATAAAAATATCTATTATTCATTACTTACTTGGGATTTTACATATTTAGTAGAGATTAATTTGTGCATGGTAGGGTTTATATAAGAAAATAGGGGTAATTCTTTATTATATAGGTTATGGATTATACACACTAAAATATTCAAAACCTCAAACCAAACCACGGTTTTTCCAATGGTTTATGGAAAATTCAAGTGGAAAATATTATTTTATAAGTACAAGGTGTTATGAAATTAAAATATCATCCATTATTATGTGGAGGTGAGTCATACCATTTGAGGAAATTAATTTAAAATCATAAAATATTCTATACCTTTTGGATGAATCACTAAGGAATTATAAAATAGTAAAATAAATTTAAAATTACATTATATTAACGATAAATCACAAATCCGGTAGAAGATATCATTTATGTTATTTATTACATCATTATTGAGTAATTCTGATTTCATAAAACACCCTATATATTTATATATTATTTAATTTTTAAGCTAAAATTCAACTGTCTCATAAAATTATGAAAAATTCACTGTTTGACAATATCGATGTCCTGATTAAAAAAATAATATTAATTTTTTCTAAATAATCTTCTATAAATGTGAATAGTCACTTTAAAAATGAGAAAAAACTTTTATTGAATTCTAACATGTTTAGACGATAAAATTTTTTAAACAATAATGAAAATTTACATTTGAATGTGTATTATTATAAACCCATATATTATAAATAAAAGTAATTTGATTATAATATTTTATTTATATATTATTTATTTAAATAAATCAATATTCACTTAAAATTTATTCATATAAAATAATCATTAAATTTTATCATATAAAAATATAACTATTATCAAACTAATTCCATAATCATTTATAGATATCGAATTGATATAATCATCATTTAAATGATCTTTTTTATAATATTACTAATAAGAAAATGAATGTATATATTTCTTAAAAGTACAATTTTTACTCGAAAAATCAATTTATCCCTTTCGCTATTTATTTCAATAATTCTATTCTAATAAATGAATTGATGCAATAACACATTTATTTATAAAATGGGATTAAATAATAAGTAACTAATATACTATTAAATAAAACCTTTTAAGAAATCCATATTACCAAAGAGTAAGGTGTTTGATGATGATAGACTTGTGCGGCGGTTCTGATAACATCGCACATGTTGTAATAACTATTAACAAAAACATCTCCCATAAGATATTTCATCGAATCTTAACGTACTGAAGCTCAGCTTGGGATTTGTCAGGAGTGATGCCCATTGGTGATTAACTCATTCCGAGATCATCCAAATGAGCTTTGTTTGACCCGAGTACACTGGATGAGGCCATCCTTTCATTTTTTGTGCCTAATAAATTTTATAAAACCATAAATTTATATTAGTAGTGTGATCACTATTGAACGACTATATCATCAATGGTAATGAAAAATAACAGTCAAATAACCCAATAAATAATATTGCATGTGTTCTCTATATGAATAAAACATTAAAATAAATGTAATTTTATTCATAACTGATCAGTTCATTACAATGGAATGCTATCGCCTCATGAAATTATTATTGTTCCTTTTTTTCCTTTATGACCTCTCTTGTTGGACATTATGATAAAATCTACATTTATATATGATATATATGATATTTAATATGTAATTAATCTTTTTTTACTATTTTATAACACATATCATCATATTTTGCATTTTTTGGTAAATATGATAACGTCTTCTGTGGATGTATGGTTTACCGCCTCCTAAATGTGATGTGATTCATTCACGCGATACATGGAATGCAAAATGGATAATCATAACTAATCATATGATACAAAATAAACTATGTGATATAAATAAAATAAATAAATTTATATAAATAACATATATATATATATTATTGTCTTTATTACCCATTCACACACATAACAATCGATAACATTGTCCATCGAGGTGTGGAATACAGCCTCCTTGAAAAATGTGATTTTTTTTAAATCGCAAGAAATATATCTATAAGTAAATATTATTTAATAAAATTTTATTTTTGATATAATTATCATTATGTAATTTTATAAGGTTTAATTCCTTCTTCCATAATGATCAATTAATAATTGGATTGTTTCACATGCGTACATATGGTCTATGGTCTCCATGATTAAAACGTTCGATCATTGTTCAAAATAATATTTAATTAGTGGTTTTAAATTTATAGTTATTGTAAAAATATGATAATTGTGTCATTATTATTTATCTAAAATGTTATATAATGACCTCTTTGAGCGTATTTTACCAACCAATGTAGTTTTTCAAACATAAATAAAATTTGGTAAAAAAAAACAACGTAACAATAATTGATTAAGTAGATGAATATAAATTGTAATAAGTGATGTTATGATAAAAATGAACTAGGTTGTCAAGAATGTAAATATTTAACATTTTATTTTTTATTTAGGAATATAATTACAGTTGGGACAAGTCAGTTTCTTAGTAAGTAATTTTTTCTCTATTTATATTCCATTGAGGCGTATTTGTGATCATGCACGTAGTTTATTTTATGTCTTTTACATACATCCAGTTGAAATTTGATGTCCTAAAACAATTTATTGTCATCATATTCCAAGTTTAATATAATTATATTCCATAATAGATATTATTATTCAAATTTTTCAATATTTTGTGGGTAACTTTGTTATGCTTAAATATTTTTCTACTCATGGACATTTCTTATGATTATCCTCGCAATCTCAATTCCTTTTGTGATTGTTGTCAATCTATTGAACTAAGGAAAGTATACTTATTAAAAAAATTTATTATATATGGTGTAAATACTGCTACATTTTCATATAATAACATGATTTGTTTATTAATCATGATATTTTGACTTTCAATTTGAAATATTTAGTCCAAGGGGATTTGAGATAAAAGATACCATGTTGAAAAGTGATTTAAAAACCCAAGTATTATTTCATTGGTTTATAATACTTCCTAATTTTCATTAATATTATTATATATTATATATAATTAATATGACTATATATTCATTTATATACACATACTTAGGTGTATTTTATATCGATACACATAATCTATTAGATGATTGATTCTCATTTTCTATGGTGTTTTGCATCACAATATCTATTTATTAATTATTATTTACATTTGAAATTAGATCATAATAAATTATATGATCATTTTCAAGTATCCCATTTCATTTTTACCTCTAATAGTTATTCATGACCATTTTCATGTATTATCAACATATTTCCAGTAATTAGTACTATTTTTTTCAGAACATGTTTTAAATAAAACCCAAATTCATTTCCGTAATTCATCTAAAAACATATTTTCTAAAACCCCCCATTTTATAAAATGGATTCTTATTTAATGAAAATGTTTTAAAATTTTATTTCAAAAGAAACATAGTTTCAAATATTTTTTCAACAGAAAGGATATTTTCCCATGGTGTTTTTTAATATATATTATTATTTTTATTAATAAATTAAAACATCCATCCATTTTACTCCACATTGGATATATTTTATAGATACCATCATTTTTCTCTTTCAAGATGGATTATTATTAATCTGTCTGTAGATAGTATTCACATACGATTACATGATTTATTTCATAGTACACTAGGAATATTGAATATCTTATTATAATTGAACATATAATTTCCCATTAATTATCTATTTTATTTATCATGGATTTTAAAATTCCCTAAATTATATACAATTTTACACCTAGTGTTCAAATAAACAATTATTTGAATTTTATGAAAAAATGATACTTGGTATTTTTTATTCAATAAAAATATTTTATATGGAATATTATTTATTTTGATTATTCAATATGAAGAATGATTTGGAGTAGAAATAATGGGTGGAGCCCAATATTTTTATATCTCCTTAATGCATTAATAAGTTATCATGAGGAAAATTGGCTACAAAAATCATATATGTTTAAACCTTCTTCTAAATGGGTTTCGAGGTATATGTTTTTTATGGGCCTCAGAGAAGATGTCCCTTAAGATATTATTTCACTCAATTAGTTTCAATTATTTTTTATCCATGAGATTTATCATCAATATATATGTGGATAGATTTCATTTTTATTTAATTTATTACATGAAAAGTGTTTCAATTTCATATCGTGTAATATTTATTTTTCCTTATATTTTTATATTAATGTTATGTGTGTTCATTTACCTTTCCTTATTTTTTATTATCTTCTTTTCTAGACTATTAATTTCATGGAATGTGTTATTAGTTATTGAATTTTACATATTTATTATTCTCATTTATTAACTATTTTATATGATATACATTAACCATACTGAGTATTATAGATCACACTTATTTTTTTCGTTTCTCTAATAATACAACAATCATACTATGAAAGATATGAAGGGATATACTAGATATAATTAACTAATAATAAATTTAATTATTTTACTGGAAAAAATTGTTTTTCAATTACTGTATTAGTTTGAATGAAAGACACCTATATTTATCATTTTTACTAAGAATACTAAACTCTCATTTATTCTGGATTTTATTCTGCATAATCATGCTTATGTAATTGACACTAGACACCAGATCTGGGATATCTGGGGTCGGCTCACAACTTTTTAAAACTCAATATTGATGAAATTCCATACAATCATGCATAAAATTAAACTCTTTAGTTCATAGAACGAAATTTCCACTTTCTATATATATTAATGTAATATCCATAAAAGTGTTTTAATAATTAAAATCAATTTCAAATATACAAAATACCATGATAAATATCGATGAATAGAATATAAATATTGAAATGAACAATAATATAAAATGAATCTGCACTGAAATAATGGATTATTACAATATATCTGTAATTATTATGGAATTGAATTATATTTTACTATTATTATAAATTGAATAATTTGATTTAGTTTTATTATAACTTAAATATCTGAAACAACCATTTTTTTAACAACCACTTCCACATGATTTTGTTCACATATATCATCACCTCCCATTTAACCTTAATAAAATTCATCTAAATCACTCTAATCCTCAATCATTTATGATATTTAACCCATACATATTCCTTTACATTGGGTTTTAATGGGTTTATAGAAATTAATAAAGATCATTGAATTTGATTGGAAAATAAAATATTATTTTTTTATAAATAATTTTGATAATGTAAATTTTGTGATGTTCAATGTCATTTTGTAAGGCATAGTATAGTATATGGAATAAAAGGATTTCCTTTTAACTATTATTGGGTTGTTTATTGGAATGATGTTTTTTGGGGTATGTTATCAAAAATTTTTATAATATATTATGGGTGTTTGAATTTTAGTGTATGTGATATCCGTGAGGACACACTCGTAAAAATGATGGAGGAAAACAAATCAACATAATATTTTTTGGTTAAGAATTTTGATTTTAAAAGGACTATACATGCTGATAGATTCATCATGGATGATTTCAAACAACTAAATATCTATTTTTTAATATAATTACAATATTCGGTTGAGTATGGGAACTATTATGTAATGTACATAGTCAATAAAATATGTTATAGAGGTCGTTAAAGATTTATTGTTTAAGAAAATATCTAGTGAGATTCTATGAATTTTTCAATTATTCTAATCCCTTACTCTTATATATCTATTTTATCATGTTCAGTAAGATATTGTGACTCCCACACAATTTAATTGTCCAGGTAATTTTTAATATTCTTTTGATTATAACAATACAAGAATGAGGAACATGTTTCAAAAGAATCAAAAAATTAAAATAATAACTGACAATTTAGATGAATAATATTTTGAAATATATAAAAAAATGAAATCCTAAGTAGATAAATGAAGATTAATTATATAATTATGCATGCATTTGAAAAATACTTAACTAAAGTGATTTTCATTTAAAAATATTGTTCTATCTAAACTAAAATTTGTTATAAGTGTTTAATATTATATTATATTTAAAATATTTTATAATTTGTTTTAATAGATGTAAAAATATATTATTATTAATTATATAAGTAATTTATTATAAAAATTTTTTAGAACAATTTTTATTTTTTATTATTTTCTAAAACATTCATATGGTAATATTTTTTATTCTCATTGAAAATAAACACATTATAATTTATATTTTAAACATTAAAATACTCAATTTAATTTTATCATCAACATTTCAATAATAATTTATGTTCAATTTTTTTTCATAAATGGAATTTTTTTATTATTTAATAAAGAATTTTCTCTAAAATATTATATTTTATGACATTGTCGTTGTATATAGATGATACAAAAGTGTTTTAAACATATTTTATTATACAAATAATTACAATATAATACCAATTTTTTGAAAATAACTATTTTTAATTAAGAAACCATATAAATATAATTTACGTAGTATGTTATATTTTCCAAGAAGAAATGAATAGGATATTTTCATATAATAAAATATTTTTTGTAAAATTAAATTTTGATGTGATTTTTTTCCATTAGAATATTATTTTTCATAAAAAAAATATTTTTTCTATAAAATCTAAATAATTTCTTATTTGATCTTTTATATAATTTTTATAAATTAATGTTCCCTTTTTTAGAAAAACCCAATTTCTATTTAATTTAACCAATTTTTTTAAAAAATGTAAACATTTGAAATAATATTCTATAAAATTATTATAAAATATTGAATTATATTTTATTTTTATCAAATAAATTCAATTTGAATATTTTTTAAAATATTTATTTACTATTTTTATAAAATGGCTATTGTCAGAAATGTAATTTTGGGTGACTAATAAAAGTTTTGAAAAAACGAAAAAAACACTCAAATTTTAATCCAAAATTAATTTTTCAGAGGAGTCAAAAGAAGATATTGTAATATATTCAATATTTATAGATTATTTTTATCATTTTTATTTATTAGTCCTGTGAAATCATTGAATCAAATGTTGTATTAAATGATTAATAAATTTACTTACCAATAAAAGGAACCAAGACCACTATATTTCCCCTCACAACACAAGACAAATAGATTCAATAAAAATCATCCCCATAACCAACATAAATAACATTAATTTGTATTTTTTATATTAAATTTATAGAAAATGATATAATGAATACAAAATCTGTTATTAAATTGAGTTCACCAAAGGAGTGAGTTAAAAACACATTTAAATTGTTTTTTCCTTATAAATTATTTCTTATACAACCTTTATCATATATAGTAATCAAATTATAGTGTAATTACATCAATATATTTTGTATAATTAAATGTTATTATATTTAAGGGATGATCATTTTATACGTTTCTCACCACCACTCATGAAAATAAAATGAGGGTTTTGTTATGTATGGATTACACCATCCTTCATTTAAACAATCCATTTATCAAGATATCAAAAATTGATGTTTTAAATGAGATGTACAATTATTAGATATATTATTCGAAATATTTTTTTAAATATGAAAAAATAAACAAATGAATATCATTATTTATTTCAATTCAAACAGACATTAAGCTTCTGTAGACATGGGGACAACCATCTCAATGGATGTGAAATGCCATTTTCACCTAATATTCAAATATGTTTAAAAATTTGTTCAAATATTATTTAATACTATTTTTTAAATAAATAAAATAATTATTTTTATTAAAAATGATATTATTCCAATAGTATAAATTTCTTAACAATACTCATTTATTATATGTTGTTTCTATTTTAGTCAGATTAACCACCAACTTGACAATTGCAAAACATTTCTTTGATGCATAACTATGGAGATATTAAAACTATAATTATTATACATCAATGAGAGAATAATGTTTGTTTTATGGTTTTGGAATAAAAATAGTAATATTTAATGTATTATTAAGGGACTACATATTTTTTAGTAAAAATTAACAGATCGACCACTTAACTAACTACATCATATAAAATCATACTTAAAGTACTAATTTACATTATATTTAACATTATTAATCCATTTAAAACAAATATTTCGGATCTTATAATGTTCTTAACTTTATTGAAATTTCATCTTTATAGAATAATTGAAAACTATTGTATGAAAAAATAGTAACAAATATATAAACTAATAATATATTCATTATCATTAATTTATATATATAAATAATATATGTGTTTTAAACAAATATAAATAAATTTCTAATAAAATTTAGATATGTATAAATTTGTTAAAAATATGGTTAATATAATTTTATTTCAGGATTTGGAAGCACATTTATGGAATTTATGGATTTGGTATAGGTAATTTCAACAATAATCTATTTTTTGAGACATATAATATTTTATAAAAAAAAATTTAGTAAAAGGATTAGACTAATTGAAATTAGATATATTATATCCTGAAATAAATTTTATTCAAGATAATTTATATCCAATTGTATGATTACTATTTATAGGTGTTATTATGGTTTTAAATGATATAAATGATTTTTTACCATATAGTTCATTAATTTAGACAAACGCTTTATTATTATACATTTCAAATCTATATTCTAAATAATAATTAATATTATATTAATATCTATATTTAAATATTTCATTGGAAAATAATTTTTTTATTCAAATTATAGTTCTTGATAAATTCATTCCCACAAATGTAATTTTTTTATTAAAATGTGTTTTTGTAGTAGTTAAGTAAATTGGGATTTCATAAACTCCATATTACATTAATAATAAAATTACATCTTTTCAAGGATCTATTAATGTATTTTTTTAATGTAATGGGATTTAGGTTTTTTACTACATTGTTTTGAAAAATTATTTTGAATGTTCCCCTAATGATCCTCATTTTATAAAAATGACTGTAATGTTTTCTAAAATGTATTATATATGGTAAAAATTATATATAATTAATGATAATTTATATCAATGAATTCCCTAATTTATATATTTAAATCGTTTTCAAAATAATTTTTATTTTTAATTAATTTTAATTAACGTAAAATATTACTTTATTTTTCAAATAGAATGGAATGATTTTAAAAAGTGAATGATGATTTCAAAATAATTAATTTAAAGGATTAAATTAGAGAAAATATAATTATACAATGTCTTTATGGAATCATAGGAAAAAAATTAATTCAATTTTATTTCTAATTTAATTTCAAAAATAATATTTTATATAGACATTTTAAATATTATATTTCTAATCAATGTTTTAAATTATTAATTAATTATTACTTATATGTATTTTTTCAATTTAAAAAAGGGATATTTATTTTTTAAAGATAATGTGATTTAGCTAATGGTTACAAAAAATTGATTCCTATTGATGAAATCATCATCACCAATCCTAATTTTACTCTTGATGTATATTCTTATACATTCATAAATTGTCATTCTATGGATACGTAATCAAATCTTATATGAATGTTTTCATTATTCTCATCACATTTCTATTGTATTACTATGCGATGATTAATGTATTACTATTATATATTTTTCTCTATAGACTTATATATCGAAGAAAATTATTATATGATGGGTGATAATATCATCATACAATTAATTTGTATAGTATTTATATATCCAAACTAAAAAATTGGTTGTCAGTTATGATACTCAATATAATAACGTACTATGATTTAGAACTGTCAATTAAATAATGTATGGATTGTTTTTTGGAATAATTTTTTATCAAATATGATTTTTGAATATCTCGTTGATGAAGGATGGAGTGTCATGATAATCTTGAAAAAAAGTTGTTAGAATTTATCATACATAATCCTATAATGGATTGTTTGTTATGATTATTTTATTAATTTTTGACAATAAGTTATGATACCCAAGTTAATAATGGAATGTTTCTTAAAATACAAAGGTCAATAATGGGCATAGAGTTATGATAAATGAGTTAGTAATTGTACTCTAGTTTAAAAATTGATGTCAATAATTGGCATTGAGTTATTTCTCTCTAGTCAGTAATGTGTTTTATGATTTAATTCATGAATAACAATGTAATAGTTCATAAGATTTTGATTCATAACCAACTATAAAATGGTTTCCTATTATAATATTTTTCTTCATATTTCAATATTATAATATATATCTACGAAATTGAATATTTAGTTATCATATTCCTATGATTGTGCCTTAATCCTCATAAATAATATCTAAAAAACTGTATCCTGGTACATAATATTTCTTTTCTAAATGTGCATGTCTTAATATCAATACGTATAGAAAACTTATATTTTATTAAATTTATTTTTTATTAAAATTCTACCATTCCAATAATTATTTTATTAAGGTCAATCAATGAATAAATATTGATAGTTTTTACATTACTGATAATTTAATTTTACCGTTGTCTTTTGTTTTCCCTTAACATGATATAATGGAGAATACAAAAGTGAAAAAATTTGTGGTTTGATAATTGATAATTTTTATCAACTATCATATTATTATTTTCTTATTTAGCTAATCAAGAATTAAAGTAAACTGTCAATTTATGGGTCTATGTGATTATTGTGGGATTTAATTTAAAAATTACTAAAAAAATTATATGATTATTTTGGATATCATACTAAATATCGAATAATTTTTAATATTTGTTATCATCGCTAGAACTGGGTGTGCGGGTGGGGGTCTCCATTGTTGTAATTATAGAAAATATTAATTATTTGTCAAAATTATTTTATATATTTTGGGTAGGTAAATGAGAAAACATTACGTATATCCCTTTGGATAATTAAATGTAAATAATCTCATCCTAATATTTCTTTAAAATTAGTGATTGGGTGGTTTTGAAACTAATATACTTCCCATCTATAAACAACAGTTGGTTATAGGCTCTTATAGATATTCACATAGGTGTAATAATAGTGAAATTATTTTTCGAGTACTAACTAGATAACCTCCTATTATCGGACAATAAAGCTTAATTGAACACCCTATCCGATTCTCCAAACGGATATACATCGATAAAATAGAATTATATTTCTTAACCATTTTTATCGATAAAAATTTATTTTTATTATGTATAATTCTAATAAAGAACCAAATAGAAAAATGAATGATGAAAAACAATAATGAAATATATATGTTATGATAACAAAATTGTAGATTGGTTGGAATTATTATTTCGTAGGAAAAGAGATGTTTTTATTTTGTTTAATTATTTTTATTTTAATTTACAAGGATTTAATTTGATATCATTTTAAAAAATGTTGGTTTTTATTTTGATTTATTTAATATAATGAAAATTAATATATATATGAAATATAACTAATAATTAATAAGACTCGGGTATTAAGGAATATTTAGTAGAAATAGTTTTGAATATACATATATTGATATTGTTTTGTAAATTTTTAGTATCCTTGTATGAATGATAATAATGAGATTCATATCAAATTATAAACTCTAAACTATCTCAGAATTATCTTAAGGATTCCCATATCTATTTTCATTATTTTTTTATAATTGTGAGGATAAAATATATTAAATGGGTTTTTAAATTTACACCCCTTTATATTGGAATATAATTTCAGTAATATAAATACTACCATCGATATCTTGTTTCTTATCGAACTCAAAATTAAAATGATCTGTTATATATAAGATTATTATAACTACAAAAAATATATATTGAATAAAACCCATATTTATGAAATGAATATATTAACATAATAATCTAGAAATATTAGAAATAAAATATATTATTTAATATTATAATAGTTATTATTTCCCAAATTACAATTTTTTAATGTGTAGCATATTTTATATTAATTTAAAAAATTATTACATTTTTCTAATAATGTAACAAAATGATTGTTATTAATTAAATTATAAATGGTTGTTTTCCAATAATCAAAAAAGAATGTTAAATAATTTATTTTTTTATAAGAGATATTTTCAACATGTTTTTTAAAACCATGAAAATGAAAAAAAAATTAAAATTTAGAATTTTAATTTTTTAAATTGATATTTTTTAAAATTCATCAGGTTAAAATTATTCAATGAAATTTTACTAAATTAATTCAAATTTTTGTGGTTCAATATTTAATGTTTATAATATACATGAGTTTTTAAAATTTAATTATTATTAAATATGTATGATTTAATTGTGTACAACAAATTGTTATTGGTCCATTATAAATCTAATAACTAATAATATACATTTAAAAACAAAATTTTGTATTTAAAAATGAAATTATATCAATTTAAAAGATTTATTTAGTATTTTACAATATAAATTTTTTTCTTCATGTATATTAATTAATATTTATTGTTAAAAAAGACATTTTAGAAATTTTTTATAAGGCACAAATGTCTATTTTTAAAAAAATGCAATATATAAAAATAAAAATTTAAACCACTAAAATTTTATTCTATAGATAAATAAATTACATAAAAATACATGTTTCAAAAAGGAAATACACATTATATGAACTAAAATTAAAATAGAACATTCTCACCAAAAGAAATCAACTCAAATAAAATTATTCTATTTTTTAAAATAATCATGCTCTAATTATGTAATTATTCAAATTATATGCTATCTAATTATAATTAATTAGAGATTTCAAAAATGTGTTTCCATGGTAAAATTATGTTGTGGTTAAAAGTAAAATGTAAATTAAATTTTTTTATTTTAGTCATAAGTTATATGTAAAATGAATGGATTAGAAGAATCTTGTCATTAAAATAAAATATATAAAAGTAATACATATTTATTTTAATTTTACCTTCAATTTTAATGAATGTATTGTAATTTATGGAGTATATAAAAAATATTCATTTATATTACATATAAATGGTTCCCTCTCAACCATAGATCTCCCAAAACCCATTGAACAATAGATTTAAACAATATAAACTTAAATATATCGAAAAGAAATCATAGTTATGTTTTAATGGTATATTTATTTTAAAATATATAATAATAAATCCATGATCCATTTTTAAATTGACAAAAAAATGTGATTGGTAATATTTCTAATTTCCTATTATTTTCCACTTTTTATTCACATCATATTCAAAATCCTCTGATTCAAATTAAACCATTTTGTAAGAATTACATTATTATCAAATCTATAGTTTTTTTGTTTATGAGATTTTGAATTTTTACATACATAAAAACCAATGAATAGAATAAAATGATAATTAGGTCCATAAATTTGTAATTTCATTTTTTGTTCCAAAATTTATGTTTTAGTTTGAATATATTAATTTAGGAAAATCAACATTTACATATCATTGTTTAATGATATGATTCATATGTGGTAATTTCCATAATATTTCATCAATACCTAGGTTTGTATATTTTATGTAGATAGTTGAATCTTTTATTTATAATGATTTATCTTCTTGAGAATACATTCTTATATATAATTCCACCACATATAATATTTTAAAATACTAATACTATTTAATAGATAAAAAATAACAGTTAGATGATATATAATCAGGTATTTAATAACCAAACTCCAATGTCACCCAAAATCAATATGAATTTTTATGGAGGATATTTTTATAATTTCATTAGACTATAAATAAAAAAAAATTAAATATGAATAGATGAATCAGAAATTTTTATATCTATGATTTGAGTGTATATAAATTCATGAAAATAAAAATATATATTTTTCATGCGTAAATATATAAAGTTTGAATGATGTATAGTACGAGTGACACATGTTTCCCACTTAGTATTTATGGTGAAACTCTTGGCGGAATGTGGTTCATCCCTCCTAATATGGTTTTTGTGTTTTGTGTGGTGGTGATAACCCCAATGCTAACTTGAGAAGATAATTTAATGGATTTATTACATGGATGTGACTTAATGATCATAAAATTATATTCAAATATAGTGGTGAGGAACAAAATTTTACAATTTAATTATATTCAGATAGAATTGTTTTCATCTTATGTGTTAAATATAGGTAATGAATTATCGAGTTTCATCATCTATGACCTCCTAGAAATGAGTTTCCTTGTTCTCCAGATGCATTTTTCAATGATGATATACTAATTAATGATGATCAATGTTCTGTCTATCCTCCAAAGATTAATCCATGCTAATGAATACGTGTCCCACATCTTATTCGATTCCTATAACTTTTTCTACAATTCATGTCATAAATAAAAAAAATGCATTTATAGAATGAAAATGAAGCCGAATAAGTCCATTAAAATATATGGCTACATTTGATCATTAAACAATAATCATATATTAATTTCATTCACCTGATTACTAGATAAAAAAAGAAAATGAACACTCAAATTATAATGACCAAAAACGTTATAAATGGAGTTTGTAAATTATTATAATTATGTTATATTGTATAAAAAACATACGAGAATACATATCAAAATAGAAAAATTATTCCCATAAATGATGAATTAAATAACTGATATTCGTGTTAATTAAGGAACCTATGCCAATGGAAATGTAAATTCACAAATGGAATAGTAACATGACCATTATGAATAATAAACCAACCAATAGGATAATAACCTAACATATTAAATCATAAAGAAAAATTTTGTATCTCATAAATGAAAATATGATATAAATATATGATAGTATAAGAAAATAAATGTTTAGAAATTATAAATATAGAGTTGGTATTTTTATAAAACATTAATTTTTTTAACATTTTTATAAATAATATAATAATGTAAATGAAATTTTATATTCATAAATTGATCTTTTTTCTTTATTATTTTATGGAAATTTTAGGATACCTTTATTAAATAATGAAATTGTCACAAAATTAGTAATAATATTGAAATAATTAATTTTCAATTAAAGACATTATTTATTTTCAATGTAAATTTATCATATTTAGAGAAAAATTTCATAAAATAGAGTACATTTTTTAATATTACAATTTAATAAATCCATAGTTTTATTTTTTGGTATTATTCTAAAGTTGGTGATTTTTTTGGATAGTGAAATACCAAAAAATATTTTATTTGAAAAATACATGATTTTTTTATTCATGGATGATGATATTAGGATTTAATCCCATAATATTGAACTCTAAATCATTATATAATAAATTTAGTAATTTAAATAAAAAATATTCATATCCTTGTGCCAAACTAATTATCTAATAAATATAATAATAAAAATACACAAATCGCCCCCATTAAATACCGCCCATCACCGCCTCTTCTACTCACACGATCTAAGAGAATAATCTTGTCTACGTTATACATATGACCATTCAAAAGAATTCCACCCCACATATATGATCTTTGGGTATCAACTAATAAAAATTCCAAATTTTTGAAAAGATATTCTGAGAGAGAAAAAATTCAAGTATTTGACAATAAGGTATCTAATGAGATAGTTCTTATTACCCATATTTATTGTTTGATATTGGCCAATGTCTCTAATTTATTCAAGGGTCATTGTATATGAAAAGTCTTCTATAATATATAGATGAATAAAACTATAAATTTTTATTAGATTACCTATGTAATAGTTAAAATATTTTAATTAATATTCATTTTTTATTTTTATTAATAAGAATGACTATTAAATTTAAGTACCATTCAATATTTTTTGAAGTAACTTATTTAGAATTTCCAATTGGTAATATATTTAACAATATCTAATCATTTACTTTTATTAGAGGAAGAAAATGATTAAATTTATATGTATAGATTAGGTGAGTACTAATTCACTATTTATAGTGGCATACACACTCATTAAATGGATAACTCCACTGATGTATTCAAAATAAACTATAGTTTCAGTATATGTACTCTTGCATGCATGACTGAAACATTTAATAATTTGTTCATTTTGGTGAATTCGTTGTATTTATATAAGAGAAACCATTTAGGTATATTTGGACACCATACTAAACACTTGTTTTATCCAATATTTCCTTTAAATCATTATTTTCATAAAACATATATTAGTTAAGGAATACCTAAAATATAACATGTAGTCAATAAATGCAACATTTAGGGAATTTAATAATGATTGACTAATTAATCATATACGATACATATAATTATGAATGATATGTTTTCCCGTACCGTACCATATTAAGGATGAAAATATTTTATGTTAATAATAATAATAACACACCATGTGCATTCCCCCATAGAAAAAATTGTAAAAATGTTACAAAAATAATCCAGAACAACAATCCCTAGTATATGTAATTTGGATTCATATAAAAACATGGGTTAGCTACACCCAAGATCATGATCATTTTAAAATTTTGATAAATCAATTACATGTGTCTACGAACCCAATAAAGTAATGAAATAAAATATAAATATTTGAAATATATTCATAACATCTCAGACCCATATATCTAATAAGTGAAAAATCCAAGTTGTTCATGTGACCTCACACAGGCCCCCCCTATATTTCAAGGGCTTCCAACTAGTCCCAAGGGGTAATGTTGTACAGTGGGAGACATTAAACTAAGGATATGACTATCAATGTAGTGAAAATAAATGAATATATGGAGGAATCATAATATAGTAATATATAGAAACATAATTAAAACATCAAAACATCAATAATAATCAAGATAAAAGTGGTGTCACATGCAAAATTTTGAGAATCTCTTAATGAAAACATTTTATATATATACATGGTCTTAGTCATGTTGTACATTAAATTTAAAAAATAATGTAAAATATAAAATGATATCTCCATGTATCAAAATCCATGGTATATTTATTAGTTCATAAGATCCCATTCTATGAATTAATCATGCAAAAAGGACTGAGATCTTTCCCTTGTCCCAACCTTTATCCATGAATCATGTGTGTGTACTAAATAGAGACCTAGATTGGGAGTGAGATATAATTATTAAGACACCACTAATGCTGTCTATATCAAATACATCATATTCATAATGACTTTAATTTTGTTCATGAATAATATCTAAAGTTATACAGAGGGTGGAAAATATAAAAAAATCTATAATATTGTAGTATAGATGAGAATGATGTTAATAGTGAATATAAATTTTATATAAATGTGATATCATGAAATTAAAAAAATTAAGGAAAGTAACAACATGATTCTAGATATGAGACATAAATATTATGTCTTGTAACCTAAATGGAAAGGGTCACAGGGAATAAAAAAATTGACCTCCTCAAGTCCAAGATACGTATCCTAGGATACTTGGAATAGTCCATAACAAAATTTGATAAAAATATAGGGCCCTTGACCGAGCTATCAAAATCTATGAAGATATATGTGTAGATAGGTTCATATGTTCCATAAATCAACCCCATTCATTATAAGAAAATCATAATATAGATTATATCATTACCGCAATAATGATTGTTTATATACCATAAATATAACAAATAACCCATAAAAAATAATGGTATATGTTAGTGTATATTAATAGGTCATCTAATACCTAAGACAACAATAACCATTTTAGAACATTGTTTAAATAGATTATTTTTTACATATGGAATCAACAATTAAGTTGAAATCTCACACACTCAATGGTATAATTATTATCAAATGAAGTTTAATGAACCCATGAGAGAGGTAGTATGGGTAGAGGATGAAAATGTAAAACCAATCCAAGGTTATATAATGGAATCACAATTAATGGTCAGAAAAGAGATTTTGGAATTTATTAATTTTAGTAAAACCAAAAAAAATGTAGGGACTACTATACAAGGAATATTATATAATAAAAAACCATGAAGGGAAGGTATAGACATTATACGTTATGTATTTGGATAATAAATCATATATAAATGACTTCTAATTTTGATAAATACTATAAAAAATGGAGAAATTAAAATATTAACTAATAATAAGACAAAATTTTCATATATGAAGATCATATAATGGATGTGGAGAGAATCCATGAAAATAACGTAATTGTTAAAAGAGATTAATGTAGTGATCCAACATGTCAAATAAATATCAATTGGATTCTGAAAATTGAAGAAATATTAATGCTTATGTGAGGTTACTGAAGACCATTCCACATGGGGGAATATTGATGGAAGAATGAAAATGTAAGGTTCATAATTTAATAATCAACGAGGGAAAAAAGTCTATTTCACCATTTAAAGGGGGTTGCATGGTTTTGATTAAAGGTTGTCCAAAGTGTTCACCAACATTGCAATATTCATTATCCAAAGGTATCAACCCATAGAATATTTACCCCACGTGGTTTTTACAATCATTCTCCAACAATGCAGGGTCATTACCTATGATGATCTAAGTGTCAAGGAATTACACACAATTTTTACTACCATGTACACCAATGCACGTGACATGTAAAAATTGTATGTAATTTTTTTTACTTCTATATGACCATCCTAGTATTGTTTTTCAAAACAATGTCACCTTATATTTGAGAGGCATATTTCATATGCATGGTTAATACTATCCAATGTACAACCACAGGTCTTATACATCATCTACAAATTTTATATATCTATGATATTAAAAATCCATAGACACTATTAAAATCATTAGTAAATGATTCTGAACATTTATAAAAACAAAATCACTGAATTCTTCTAATATTTAATGGTTTCGTACTGTTGAGAAAAAGAGGGCAACTATATATTTTTATTAGACCATAAACACCATAAATCATTTTATTTACATTCATTATAATGGATACGGAACATGTTTTATCATATGAGTTGAAAAATTATATAGTCCACATACCATTCAAGTGAAAACCATGTAAACAACTCATGAAATATATAGGTATACCATTTTATATTGGTAGGAATATATAGAGCCTAAAATACATGATTATTTCCCAAATTTTCTTCTACTAATTGATATTGAATAATAACATCAATTTGAATTACATGCCTTTCATTTTAATATATCACAAATAAGTCTTATTTATATATGGTCAATCTCTAATCAGGGAATTATAAATTTACTTTTCTGACTTAATGAATGATATTATCCTGGAAATAATATATGTATCAATATCTACGACTTATTAGATGATATCCATTTCTAGGAAAAAAATATTCCCCATCAAACTGAATACTCTAGATGGTTATAGAAAAATCTATATAATAGTATCCTTTATACTCTATGTGTCTAATTAGGATCTATAAAATCATCTATGTTGCATCATATCTATATGTAGTACCATTACATTTATAATTGGAGAATAAGTAAATGAGTGGCATAGAACAGCATCAAACAAAAGATGAATAATAATTGAGTTAATAATATCATTAAATATAACTATTGAAGGACCCAATAAATATATCATTACCATCATATCACTACCATAATGTTATTTATGGACATCACCTTTTCTATTATTAACATAATTAGTTTCATTACATTAACAAAAATTGCAATTTAGAAATCACCCCACATTTCATACATATGAGTATGAGAAATATCATTACATAAAATCAAAGGTGATATATAAGAAATAATAACTACATTTGGGGTATTCAAAATAAATTACACTAGAGTGTAAGGTAAATAATATCGAATATGTTCCATAAGACTACAATTGGGTAATTCTCTTGGTGGTGTCCAATAATATCTAATAATATTCTCTAGTGACTCAATATGGAAACATTTTATATTTCTACTATGAAATATATAAATGAGGAATAATATAATGCATAAATATAAGGAATCTATATGAATCTATAGTAATACTTGTTTCCACTATTCATATCAATTGAGATACTTGTTCTAAATATGTATAAAAATATTCTTCTTCTAGAAAGGTTTGATGGAATATCCATTTCGAAAAATTTATAATTTTAAACATATTTCATAATTTATAATTTCATAAAATTATCCTATATTGAATATTTTGGTGTAGTCTAGATGTGAAAATGGGGTCCTTTAAGGAATCATTATGTACTACTGGTGAAGAATAAAAAATATATCATGAAACCTAGAGTTATATGTTGTCACCATCATATTTGTTAACATATAAATTTATTAGATATATATATATATATATATATTCATTATCAGTGGGTATAGTTTTTATTAAAATTATTATTTAAATACAGAAAATGTAATGGATTTTTTGAAATTATATTGGACTTATAAATATAATGATTAGATTGAATGATACTTTTGAATGTTTACTAATAAATTTTGTATTATACACATTACTGAACAAGATAAATCAATGATTAGGACCATTATACTTTTCCACGAGTCTATATTTAAACATTTTAAATAAAAACAAATTATTAGTGTTCTATTTTTCTTATACTTTAAAATGAAATCCACATCTATTATATTTTTCATTTCAATTTACCCAATAAGAATCATTATTTGAATGAAAAAATAATTCAACATGGTATTGCTGTACATATTTTTCATGTCCTATAACACTCTCAATAACCACATTTAATTATATCATGTGTTATATTATAAGTATATTATCTCTATAGATAAAACAAAAAACAACTTAGTCACCTCTAAACTACTAAATTAAAGGCATATCATATTTTAGTTCATCAATATGAAAGAATAGTTACTTCCAATTTTCATCAATAATCCTAATTTTTTTATGAAATTTAGTCCTAGATTGATGTATCATTAATAGTGAATGCCATGCTTCAGTCGTCATCTAAACCGAAGAAGTTGATATGATTACACTCGTAAAGGTGAAAAAATCAATATTCTTTATCCAAAAAAAATCCTTGAAATATTATGTTCAACATAAATATAACAGATAAACCTTATTATTATATAAATTTCTTCCATTATTTATTACCTCCTCAATACTATTAAAATATGATGTACTATCAAATACATATATAATTTATGACATCATGACACTTACCATTATCTTGGAAAGATCCCAAAATCCATTAAATTATTATTACAACGATGTATCTCAATAGTCAAGAAAAACATTCCAAATGATTACTAAAATGATTGGAATGATTTTCATATTTTAAAAACTACAAAGAGTATCAATAAAACTTAATAAATAAACCAAAAAATATGCTACATGAATCATATACAATATAACATAAAATACCAATATATAACAATATAAGAGTAACAATGAAAAAATATCTAGAAAAAATCAATAAAATAACAAATTAAATATATACCAAGGTTAAAACACCTCATCCACAAAATAAATGACCATATTCAATGTTCCAACTATAGAAAACTATATCATGAGTAACCACTATTGAAATACTAAATCATCCCATTTTTAGTAACATAGAAAATAATCATATATGTAAAAAATAATGTGTATATATATAGTGTCAGTAATCCTAAATAGTAGGAATGAACCTAAATAATCTAATATACACTACTAGGACAAGATAAATACATCTCACGGTTCAGGATATCCTTACAGTGATGGTAAAAATTAAAATAAGTTTTCCAATTTACAAAAATACAAAAAAAAGAACAAATCATTTATCAGTTTCTTTAATATGGATTAAAAACCTTCCCAACCTCTAATCCCCACAAACAGAACCTTCGATTACATAATATTTACAATACTGAAGAGAATTGACTCATTAATCCAACAATATTATCATTAATTATAATCGAATTTCTACCACTAGTATAGTACCATATATCATTTCATTTCAACATCATATTTATATAAACATGCACCATCCATTATATTAAGCTTTCTACATCCATTTAATTAATATAAATCAATTAAAATTTATTAAAAATTTAATAACACGTTCTTTATTCGGTAAACCCAAACCCAGAATTTATAAAAATAAACTAATGGGGTTTTATAGAAATTTTAAAATTATTATTATTCAAACCATATATTAATATAGATATTAAAAAATTAATTATATACTATTTCAATTTGAAATACAAGAAACCAATTTCTGAAAAATTAACCATTTATTTTGAGGAAAAATATAAGAAAAATTAGAATCTCATTACATCATTATGGATCTAAAAAAACATAGGGAAATATGACACGATATAGTAGATAAAACAACCTTTTCCATTTTCTTCAAAAGATAGTTAATAATAGAATTGAAAGTACATGAATGATTAAATCAATACATTCATAGGAACATGATATATGATATTAATCAATTTAAAAAATAATCATATGTTCAAATGAAAGTGGAATTTGGAATTATATTCATTCTCTTGAATCAAACTCAAATTGATCATATCAAATCATTTTCCTGAGGGAATATAATAGAAAAAACACAAAATAAATTTCTCAGGTTTGAGATTCTTGTCTTACAGTAATATACTAACACTATATAATTTATTGTTGTATTAAACATAATTAAATTGGATATATGTAAGTACATTGGAGGATTAATATACATGGTAAATTAAATTTTTCAATAATCATTTGAGTTGTACTATACCACACCCATGTCCTCCTAGTTATTCAAAAAGGATTTAAAAAAATTTAATCTAAATTTTGGAAACAACAAAATCCCAAAAAATTATTATTTCACATATTTTTTCAAATGGTTTAGTTAAAATGAGTTCCAACTATGTTCCTTACCATTATCAATTGGACACTTGTACAATGATTCCCAAAAAATAGGAATACCTTAAATATTTTATAAAAATCATTCTTTAAAATTTTGATAAAATTTATTAAAACCATTTTACAAATCTAATAATGAAATAGAAATAGTATATAGCTTGAAAAATACAAATGAAAAGGGTGACCTAGCTCAAAAGAAGGGGTTAAACTATCCACTCTATTAGAATTTCCCCCTTAGAAAGATGGATATAAATGGTGGACATGAATACTTCATGTGATAGATCCATCATCACCCTCTCAGGTTATAATTAATCCTCTTGAATTTCACCATTATCCCATAATACCAAGATATATATATATATATATATTCCAAAATATTTAATCTTGTTTGTCAATAGTATTAATTTGTGAATGAAATAATGTTATATTGGGATAAAGATAAATATATTTCCCACTATTTTTTCTAGGATTGAGGTGGGAATTTATCATGTAAGAAACATTAATGAGAATATAATCCAATTTGAACATTTGAGAAAAAATATATGCAATGTGATAAAGGATTTGATAACCTTATGTTTATATTTTAGTATTCTACATTAAATTCAGTATAAATAATTTTGGGAATTGACTTCTAGAATGATCAAATAATAATATATGTTTTTATGTATGTTTAATAATGTATTATTCTATAATTTTGATATAAAATCTTACATTATAGTCTAATATAATATTTTTTATTTAGTATACAAGAGTAAAAAAAATTATTTTCAATTTAATAAATTTTAAATATATAAATGTCATTAATGTAAAGTGAATATGGAAATTGTATAATAAATTTACAGATTATAATAATTA
Organism: Viscum album; assembly: GCA_963277665.1. Taxonomy (NCBI): domain Eukaryota; kingdom Viridiplantae; phylum Streptophyta; class Magnoliopsida; order Santalales; family Viscaceae; genus Viscum; species Viscum album. The sequence goes on along the minus strand of OY728137.1, from coordinate 293,466,467 downwards.
ATATCATTTCTCATTTTAAAATGATTCATGATTTTTTCATAATTTTTTTATATAATTATATTATTCATTGAAAATAAGTCATTTATATGAACATTCAGTGTTAATTCATTACTTTTAGTTAATGTAAAATTATATATTTTTGAAATTCTTTTTATAATATTTATATATTTAATAAAAATTAATAACTGTCGAAAAATATGATAAAACAAATATTTTATCCCAAAATAATTACCTCAAAAATTTTAAAACTTATATATTTTACATTTCTATGGCATTCACGCTCACTGTATCGATGATGCACATGTTCGTTTGATTATTATCCAAAATATTATATTAAAAAATTAAGGTCATAATTATAATATTTTATTATTAGTTATTTGTTTTTAGATCGTTAGATTTTTTGTCCTATCCATATTTTGATTAAATTTTGTTATAATTATTTTCACTATTCTTACCATCTGATTACACTAGGTATGCTTTGAAGAAATTATATTGTTATATAATATAATAATTTAGATATACACATTCCAAAAACTTATTATTATTAATATTTATATATATTATATTTAATAACCTCATGCATTTAAAAATATTATCACAAAGATAAAAAAATTCACTTCTCCAATTCCATACAACTAATTTATCAACATAAATAATTTTTATCAGGAAAATTATAAGAATATAAATTAATTATACTAATTAGAATATATTTATTGAACATTCTTAATATAAAATTGTTTAATAGTTGATTAATTGGTGTTTATAATTTTCTGTTTCATTATAATCCATTGTAATTATAGAAAAATCCAACAACAATGTAATCCTTTGTTTTCAATGGTACTTAAATTTTTATGTATCGCATAGAAGACATCCATGATAAATTTTATTATTTAATTTATAAATTTATTTATTAATATAATTTTTTTAGAATATATATTCTATTACAATATTTTCTAATTAACACTGATAAGAATTCAATTTTTTTCATACCTATTTTATTTTCAAGAAATATTTAACAAAATATTGTCTTATTAGTTTAATCATGAAGTGAAAAATTATATTATTAAATTTATTTAAATATTAATAATATTTATTAACCAGAATTCTAAAAATAAAATATCTTTAATACTAACATAATATATATATATATAAAATTGATATTTAATAGTTAATAAAAATTTGTCGTGTACGATACCATGATAAAATATTATATATTATTATAGTGATAATATATATTAGTTTAAATTCTTGTAATTATAATGTATATTAATTCAGAAAATATCGGTTATATAAAAAAGAATTATAATGATATAATTACAACCATTCAATAAAAAAATTTATAATATAATTATGCTTAAATAATTTTTTCAAAAATATATATATATAATATGAAGGATTATATAAATTATTTTAGTGGATTTAATATTAATTTATACAAATATATTTAAATATTTCTTTAATAAAAAATAATTTATTACATTAATACTAATACAACACGAAATGTATTTATAACCCTTGCTATTGGTTTTCCATAATATCCACTTTTGTAGAAAACAAATCCTCACAAGTTAAATATTTCTCACAATAATTAAAAAATCATAATATATGCTTAACATATGAATATTATTTTATTATAAAGATAAATATATATTTTTTGATATAGAATTTTAAATTTTAGAAAATAAATATTATGATCTATCATTCAAGATCAATCATAAATATTATTATCCAATATTTATATAGGATTTTTTCAACTTTTAGTACCATTTTTAACTATTTGGTACATAATATATTTAAGACATAATTTTCTAAAGGATATTAATATATCTCTCTCTTCAATGGAAAATATGTTTTCCATCAAAAGTCGGTGCTCTTTAACGTTGTCACCGCAACTTCAACAAAACTGACTACCACATTATCAGTTGGCACTCTTCGATAGATTCACCACAACTTAGATTACTTTTTCTAGGTTCTATTGCGGAAGTTGTACATTTAATATGGTTTTCAACAAACAATCTTTAGACAAGAGTTACAACACTTCCAGGTTGGTGTTGTACTGGCAGGGATCCTCACTGTTGTTCGTGAGGTGGAGATCCGAAAGGTGTTTTTTATGAAAATTCTATTCTTGGATTAAAGGTTCTCATTCAATATGGGATGAAAGGTAATTTTCATCCGCCATATGGAACAATGGAAGTTATATGGCAGGCCCCCATTCTTGTTTGGAACAAAATAAACTCTAATGGTTCTTTAAAGGGTATTTTGGGGCCCTCTGTCTTTAGTGATTTCTATAGAGATCATCAGGGGAATGTTCATGGGATCATCTATGGATCATGTGGTATTGCCTCTACCCTTGTAGCAAAAATGTATGATGCCATCATAGCGGTGGAGCAACCAGACAATAGGTGTTGGAACATGATTTTGATTGAATGTTATTCTATGGTTATTGTCTCGGCCATTCGTATTGGGGAACTACATCTCTCCTAGATGCTCACCAATCATTGGACTTAATGTCTAGATTCTCCCTACTCAAAGGATCACTTCGTCACTCATGTTTATAGAGAGTAAAATGCATTATCATATGGCCTTGATAATAAGGGAGTCAATGGGAATGTTTTTTATGGGGAGGACAATATCATTGATGATCATCGTCCCTTCTTCAGATGGTATTTTTGTAAATATTCTTCCCTCAAACTTGTGTAACCTTTTTTCTGCTAATATAAGGATATTTTTTTCCTACAAGATCTCAGTTTGTTAAAAAAACAAACAATATTGACATATGATGAGATTTTAGTTATAATCCATTACTAATTTGCTAATGTTAAATCATCATATAGTGGAAATATTGACATTATATAATGATTAAAATTCCTTAAAATAATGTTATTTATTATATAATGTTTCAATGTTAGTATATACACCTCATTTAAAAATATAGGTTCATAGAATGATGTGTTTTTCAATGAAGTAAAAATGGAGGAAAAATTAGTATACTAATTTAGTAGCTTTTGAATCACAAACACCATGAAAAGAATATGATCAAATGGATATGTAAATACTGATTATTTTATTTATAAGATACATGGAATACATACATGGGAATTATACACAACACTTATAAGAAAGAGGGGGTGAACATGTCTTATGTCTCACAATAAATAAAAGACAGATGAGAAAACCGTTACAACATGATAAAATATTGATTCATGATCACTATGAAAGAATAACATAAATTTTTTATTTTAACATCATTAAAATAATAAAATTAATTATTTAACATTCCATAATTAATTATATACAATAAACAAGTGAAACGATTGAGGAATAAGGCATGTATCACATGAAAATAATAAGTGTGATGAAATTCCCTTAACATGTGTCTTAACATTCATTATACATGTTCAATATTTGTATATAATAAATATATTTTTATTATAAATTTAACAAAAAACCATATTCCTATATAAAAAAACATATTAAATTTTCATATGAGCATCTATTACCCTTTTATTATCAATTCTGTGTTCTTGTAATGTTTCAGGTTATAACTACATTGATTATCATGTGTGTTCTAACTTGTCATTCACGATCTTCATACTTAAATAATTATTTAATAATTTTTTTAATGTAAAAAAATTAATTATATAACAAATATATTTATTATATAAACCATTATATTAATCTATAATTTTTTGATTTATGAAATTGAATACACCATTCAATGAGGTGGTTTGACATATATACTCTTGAACACTATTTCTATTTTCATAGCATTTTGAATGAATAAAAGTAAATGAAATAGTTTTATATATGTATTTAGAATCATAAATTGCAATTATTACGCCAAAAATCATATATTATTACTAAAACCATCCTTAATAAATTCCATGTAAAGTGTGAAAAAATATCTTCTCTTCGAGGTGCAGGTAGTCCACCATTCAAAAAACTATGTTATTCTATTTACAAAAAAAACAATGAAATTAGTTTTTAAATAATAAATTTTTAATTTTTAATTAGTTATAAATACCATACATATAATATAAAAAATATATTTTACATAATAATTTCTAACCTCAAGGTGTGTATAGGTAAATTGAGAAACAACATTTTGGGATGTGGTAGTTCGTCACACATAAGAACGATATGTTCCTTACCCATTCGATAAAAGTGGGTGTAATTAGAGGTAGAAACAATAAAAAAAATATCTGTATATTAAGGATACTAAGGATACTATATTTTCATGAAATACTAATTATTTATGTGGTGTATAAAGAAAATAAAGTAAATTAGTTTAAGTAGGATGTTACATATTCATTGGGTAACTCCTTTTGGTTTCCATCAAATGGATCCCTTGATGGGATTTCAACCAAAAAAGGATGATTAAATGAGGATGATAGGAATTTTATGAACTAGTTTTGGTAGATATTTGATGAACCTATGTTCTTTGAGAGTTCTCCATAAGGGGTCGAGGAGGTTCTATTTTTTATATCGGAGTGAAATAACACATTTGGAATTTTGGAAAACAAGTTAGGTGTTCCCACATTTTTACATAAAAAATTCATAGAAGGAAACAAAAATAAATAACTCATTTTAGTAATATGATTCAAATTACCTCTATTGTATTATTATATTTACCATTTATCAAATTTTACATTAAAACAATCATAAAATATCATTTATCTGTATAAATAAATTAAATGAAAAAAGTATTTTTCTTTAAAATTTAGCATGATTCACTATTCATCCAAAAAATGATGTTTCTCAGAACAATCCAAAAATATTCCTAAAAAACATTAGAAATTTTAATTTGAAAAATTATTATTATTTTAAATATTTAATCAACTATTATTGTATTAAATTAATTATATTTCTTTCACCGAATGACATGAAAATATGTTCATTGGATAAAATATATTTTTTATTCATATAAGAACATTACCAAAAATTATATTTTCCAACATCGATATGTTTTATTTTTATAAAACCACACTATAATATATTAGAAATTTAATTATTACTATTAATATCAATGTGTTCAATAAAAACATTATAACTATCTCCATTATATAAGATAATGTTTTGATAAAATCAAGAGTTTCATTTAACATATCCCTAGTTGGTGTGGTGTGACATTGATGTTTGAATTAGTAAAATGTAATACATATACAAAACATAATACGGTTTTGATAAAAAATAGTCCATAAAAACTAGGGGTGTTACATTATACCCCTGATAAAGAAGAATTTATCTCTCAAAATTCATCTGGGTTATCAAATGTTTAATAATTGAATGTTTCATTCATAGAAACCCTTAATATTTAAATTAATAATAACACATCATTTAAAATTTAATATTTTAAACATTCCTACTACCAAAATTATAAAATAAATATTTTTACATATTGGATAACATATGTGGGAAGGGAATATTTTACATGGATGAAATGTTTAAATAATCACAACTTTTGAACACTAATTCCTTGAAAGTGTGTGGCCTAGAAAAATAAAAACAGTCACAAAAATGTAATGTGAATATGCATGAATGTGGTAATAAATATCATCAACAACGATGATAATTGTACAAAATTATCTTTCCAGACTAAATTCTTAATTTTAATTTGTTTTTATCAAAATATATACACACATGAATAAAGTAAAACCTCACCATTTTTTGTTCCATAACCAATTTCAAGCTAACCTATTTCGGAAAAAAAGAAATGGGAATTTTTTTAGTTCCTATTGAACTAGATGACCATGATATCTGGGATGATCCAACCCATATTCCATTAGTTACCATAATTTTTTTTGAATCCATTATCCAATATAAAAAATCCTCATCTAGTGAGATAATAATTTAACCTCATAGACATAAAAAAAGTATTACATAAATATTCCAGAAATGGTTAACCTTATAATGCTTCCCAAAGAGGAAAATACAACAAAATTAAAATAATTTCATGAAATTATCTTTACTTTGATCCCCTATATGGCATCACATTCCAAAATGAAAATACCTTCATCATTTATTCTCCAGAAACACTGTAATAATATAGATTTTCAATAATTACTTATTGAAAACATACATTCCTCAAATATAACATTTATTATTTATTAATTACATATTATCTTACCTCAAATACATTAATATTTGTTTATGGTTTCAACCTTGTAAAATGAAAAAAATCTATGTAATTTCAGTAATCCAATATTAATATAAATAGATATCATCAATGCAATGAATCATTAAATGTTAAACTAAAGGATGAACAACAAGATATTCATAGATCACATTTTTTGAAAAATCACTCCCTAAATTCACAACTACGGAGTTCCCATACTAATACGGTTGACACCGTCTATTATAATTGAATATATGATCCCCAGTTACACTATATTCAAAGGTTGTTGTCATTTATCACCCTTATTAATCCTCATATTTGGTAACTTTTACAAAAATTCCAAATCTCCCTGAATTGGAATCAAAATTATTTCATAGGTGTGTTTTGTATAGTTTTCTCATTATTCAAAACATTATATATCTTTTTTCAATCACTTTGACATTTATCCACTCAATGTACGTCCTTTCCACTGTTAAAATATTTATTACTCCCATTATTACAATTCTATCTATTATTTTCTCAACCCTTTGAGACTAAAAAAATGATCACCTTCTAATATCCCTTAAATTTAGATTTCGCATCGAACTCTGTCTTCCACTTCTTATCAAAACCATCAGATATATACATAACTCAAATATACATTTCATCTTTTATTTCAGAATGAAAAATATCTGTATATCCATTTAAATATCTTATGGAATATTCCTTTATTATAATTATATTTAACACGCTAATGAAACTATCAACCTTACTTTTTGGTTAGATGATAATTCTAAAATCATACCTCAAAAGTCATGTGAAATTCTCCTCATTGGTATAGATTAGTAAATCAAACATCTTATTCACCTCAATGACCTCATTTTACATCAGTGTATGAGTATCAAGAAGAAAAAATTAATGAATAATAAGTTTGTAAACTCTTCCCATTCCATGGATTTAATTTAATAATTCTTAATCATATTGTTGATTAGGGTCTTCAATTAGTCATCCATAACATCAAGCTGATAAACTACTGAAATTAATATCTCAGGTTCCAAACACTAGAGAACATATAATTTGTTTCCAGTGCTACTAATATAATGTTATTTAATAATTGGATCATAACACTCAATAAATGAAGTTGTATGTTTCATCATTAAGGACAAAATAAGGTATTGTTTCCACCTTTTCTCACTTGAAATACAAGCATTATTCATAGAATGTGGAATTAGTTTGAGTATAATAATTTGGTTTTTCATTCTATATTAATCCTTAAATTATCTAGGGAATCCTAATTTAATTATAGGTTATTTATATCCAACATATTATTTAATCAATCATGATGGTTTGTGATGAGTATGAGACTTCTCAATGAATATCCAAAGAATTTTTCAATCTATATGCACAGTATGGCTCATTATTTTATTACAATGTTTTTCTACTTCATCCCCAAATCACCTTTTTGTAAATGTTAATCCAAGATAATTCAATTCTATAAGCACAATAACATGTATTACCAAGATAGTGATGTGTTTCTTTAGAACTACTCTCTCAATATTTTACCAAAGTCCAAGACGTTTTCCTGAACATTAACTAACACTTATATGTTTCTTTAGAAACATCCCAAGACATATCAATAGAAATACTCAGAGGGATATCACTAAATTTTTATAATAATTTTTTAAAAAAATTATATAAACCATCACTCTAATAAAAACTATAGAAACCATTAAATTTCATACACATACATTACATCATTCTTGTAAAATTATTAATAAAAATAAAAAACATACACCGAATGGTTGTATTAGTTTTGTCTCTTGTGATGATTGGAATAAATATTCTAATTAATTGAAATATAATAAAATTTTACAAAAATTATTATAACCCTTAGTAATCTAACATAAGAAAATTCTTCATAACCTTGTGATTGTAAGCAGATGAATAATTTAGGCTCGAATCCTCAGTATGGGTGAATAATGAAATTATAAAACCATAGAATGAACATAATGGTATGATAACATGAATATAAAATTCAAATGTCAAACCACTAATATCCAATATCATAAACACTAATCATGGAAATATTAATGATTTTTATAAGACATGAATCATCAGTTAATCAAGACCATATTTTTTTAAATCATCAAATAGGAATAAGAAATATAACGACTAAAATACACCTTAGCATTCAAAATATTAGGACAAGCATACCAATTATGACATTTATAATATTTTAGGGTTGGGATATGACCCTTGTACTAGCTTATTTTCAGGGATTGTCTACAACCCATGTACATTATTGAATTTAAGATTAGGGTACAACCTGTGCACCTTCTTAATTTTAGGTATGGGTTAAAACATGAGTCCCATATTAATTTCATTCTTAGGCTACAACCCATGTGCCCTATTCATTTTAGTCATGTTCTCAACCCGTTATACCATTTGATCTCATATGAAATATATCATTAAAGGATTCATCAAATAGAGATATAGGTACCACCATTCTCATAAAATAATCATTCATATATATAGAATATGACAGAAAAAATTCATCATATCAGGACACATAAAAATAGTTGTTCTTTATAAACATAAAATAATATCCAATGAAATTAAATGGCTACCAATAATATTTATTCACATCATAACATATGAAAAATATATAGGTTTAGTAATAATTTCATTAAATCATAAACCATAAAAAGAAGTATTTTTGAAAAGAAAATAACTTGTGGAAGGGAATAACATTATATAGTAATCATTCTATGAAAACGTAATCCATTTTTAAAAGAAGACAAATTTATCTTTTCAATAATTTTCCATAAGAGAGTGTGTAACATTCATGAATGACTTCATAGATAAAGAATAATTTTGAAACATATTTTAAATAAATTTATTAATTAAAATCTTCATCCTTATTTGAAAATGGATCTTAAAAAAAACATTTAGAAAACAATTTTCATAGAAATATAATTTAAAATATTTAAATAATTCTTAATATCATTTTGAAATTGTTTTTTAATAAAAATATATAAATGATGATTTAAATTTTATTAACCATTTTATTTTAATGACTTTTTCAAACATTTAATTTTTACAATATTATGAAATCATTTTAAATAAAAATATCTTCTTAATATTGTAAAATAATCTTTAAGGTCAGTAATGATGTTCATAACAGTGGCTAAATCCATTGATGATGAACATTCACATTTTAGTGTATTATGTTTCGAAAAGTACCTCAATAAGAAAATGATAATGTGATTCATTTTAAAAATATGTATTTTCAAAAGTTTAAAATTTGAAAAAATTATTTTAGATACCATTTTATAATATTATAATATATCTTAAACCTTTTATAAAACATGGTTTAGAAGGAATAATATTTTATGACCAAAGATATAGATAATGCTTGATCTTTTTAAAAACATTTCTATAATATATTCATTTTGAAAGAGTGAAAAATATTACTAATAAATTAGTATTTAATGAATAAGAAGAGGATAATAAAATGTGTGTGTGTTATTTAATTATTTATCACAATATTTTATCAATGTACGCACAATCATAAAAAGTCTTGAGAAATGATAAGACTTCAGTTATTAACCATGACCACTCTGGTAATGTTGAATCATAAAAAAATGAATGATTAACAATAAATAAGGAATGAAATTTAATTAAAATAATTATATTCTTAATATTTGATATCAATGGAATTTTATAATCCTCATTGAATAATATAGGTGAATAACATGATATGTGCCTCAAAAAAAGAAAATTGAGATACAATTACATTACAGATTTTGAAACATTTGAAAGATAGACCATAAGAAATGAAGATCATAAAATGGATATGAAAATACATTTAAATTTTTTTACATGATTATTTTAATACATACAACAAAATTATAGACACCATATATTATTATTAGATGGTGAACATGGTTTCTATCTCACAGAATATATTAGTGAGATGTGGAAATCTGTACTACATAAGTAAATTTTGAATCATAACCCCTATGAATGAATAACATCCATTTAAGAGGTTAATATCATGAAATAAGTTTAGTTAACGATATGACATGTATTAATGTAGTTTAAACACAAAACAAAATAAATGTGTGGTAAATATTATATGTATCTAATGAAAATACAAATTAAGATGAAATTCCATTACATTGTGACATAGATTTTCCATACACATACTCACCTCATTATTAATAAGTATAAGTATATAAAAAATGTTTAAAAGAAACATATTCATATATATAGTACAATACAATATTTTTATAGACTTTTATTACTGATTTAATCAAAATTTTATGTTGATGTAATGTTTCATGTAATAATCACTTTGTTTATCTTATTTGTTTTGACTGGACATTATTAATCATAATACATAATTCTAGATTTTAATATTTTAAAATTTAATATATATATATATATATAATATTAATTACATTAATATTTTTAATAATATTTAAAATGTGGATTTATTAAACGGAATACACAGTTCATGGAGAGGATTGGTCGTGCGTTTGCATGAACGTTGCTTCTTTTTTCAAGTCATTATGAAAGAAAGTATGTTAATGAAATATATGTATATATTTATATAATATCATTAATTTAAAATTAATATTTCATATATATCATATAAGTTTAACAAAATCATCCTTAACACATTAAATGTAATTTCTCAATGAATTATATCGGTTTGAGGAGGTAGTAGTTCACACTTCCACAAATGACATTATTATATTTACAAATGATGGAAATTATTATAGTAAACATCACATAACAAATAAATAATTATAAATAAATCATAAATATTATATATATCATTTAAAATTAGGAAGTTTTACATAATTCACGACTATAATAGTTTTTAATGTAAAAACAAATAACATTAATTCGTGATGTGGTAATTCGATGTACACAAGAATAGTAAATTAGATACCCATTAAGTGGAAGTTTGTACAAGTGAGGTTAAAAAATTAATATTAAAAATCACATTATATTGATGTTAATGGGGTTATAACTATACATTGAATACAAATATTGAAGTGGTGGAGATATATATTAAAATAATTGAGTTTGAGGGCATATGTTACCTCATCTTTGAATAGCTCATTTTGGTTTGCACTAAATGAAGGCCTTCATTGGAATTATAAGAAAATGGAGATTCAAGGTGTAAGTGGAATATTTGGAAGGAGGATGTGAATAATTTTTTTTGCTACTTAGTTTGAGAGATGTGAATATTGGGGAGTGGTGGTGTCCTTTTATAGGGCTGGAAATCACACACGTGGAGTTTCTAAAACCATGTTAGTTGTTCTAACAAGTTTACCAAAATAATAATAATAAACCAACAATAATCTTGTATTTTAGGTATATTTCAGATATATTTCCCCCTAATTGGTTTTAGATTGGAGGAAATTCAATTTTTTATATTATTATTAAGGTTCATTCCCTTGTCACACTTAATTTTTCCTTAATCACTACAATTAAATATAATAACTTTCAAAAATATATTATATAAAGAATAATGTTTTTGTAAAAAGGATACTAATATTATTCATATTATATCCTTTTATTTCCTGTTTTATAAATTCTATTAATATAAGTAGATAAATTATGATTAATGATAATCATGTAGAGACGGCGAGAAGGAAGAGCATTAAAGAGTAAATTTTAAAAAAATCGTTTATATTTTATATACAAATTAAATATAATAAGATTAAAATGAGATAAATTGCTTTAATAGATTTATAATTTATCTAATTTTAGTTTTTTAATATCCTCTAATATAATTTAAATATATTAATAATTTAGACCAAAAGGTAGTTTTGAATTAATATTTAGAAATTTTCACTATTCATCCAAATATAATGATTCTCATAAATATCACAAAAATACATCATAAATAAATTTTAACATTATTATTAAAAAAATTCGTTTTTTCAAACTCAATTTCTATAATATGAAAATAATAATTTTGTTTTCCCGAAAATACATGAAAATCAGTTCACTTGAAAAAATATTTTTTAAAAAAATTATGACTTTACCAAAAAAAATATATATTTTACCAATATTTATAATAAAAAAATAAAATTTATAAAATATTTGAAAAATATTTTTTATAATTAATGTTATTATATTTATGGGCATGTTTATAATAATCTCCGTAAAATAATTAGAACATAAATTGTTTTCCATAGAATCTCAGATTTGTATATAATGTATACCAAGTCAGTTACATGTTAATAGAATGTTTAGATTAGTGATATAATAGAAATAAAAAATAAATAATATATTGGATAAGAAAATAAGACCATAAAAACATGGGGTGTTACATGGTTCCTTTTAATTGAATAATAATGTTTTACCTTATATTATATATTTGATAAGTCAAAACCACTAATTCAATTTAAATTGAGAATAATTATTTTCAATGATTAAGTTTTCATTGTAGTAATAATAATTAACACACTTAAGAGATCATAAAATCCAACAATAGTTTAAATTTTTTTAATAATGGATTTGTTCTCATTTTTTTACAAATTTATGGAAAATTAAAATGTGTTATGTTAGTATTTAAAATAATATAATAGTACATAATAATATTAATTATACGATATCATATATCTCAATGCTTAAAACTCAAATATAGACTCATTTAGTTCAAAAACATTTTACTGAATTTATATTCACTAATTCGTCATTATCAAATCACTATGAAAAACATTACTATATAAATAGAATAAAATTATCCTTACGTAATTTGAATCCCAATATTCCGAAAAACCAATATCATTTTATCTATCGTAAAATTACCATATAAATTATCCCAAAAATTTTAGGCTATTAAATTCAAAAATAATATCTCAAATACTTTTTTTACACAAAATATATTAATATTTTCATAAAATTCAATTATATCTCATTGCCATGAATTTGTAATTAAATTATATAATTTCAGAGAAAAACATACTATCATTGTGACTCAAATAATTTAATATAATTTAATAATATAACATACAAGACAATAAGTATATATATATATATTATAATGTTAGAATGTTCCACAAAATGGGAATTAATTATTTCAAATAATTTTAATCACATTTTCAATAAAATCACCTAAAAATTTCAAATATAAAATATCTCATTTCAATAAATTACCATAATTTTGAAAATAAAATGACATTACCACTATAAGGATTTTACATAAATTATTATTTTATATTTTGTAAAACATCAAAAACATCCCCCAAAATATGCTTACAGATAATAAATTCTAATCATATATTTCATCCAAAGGTTAAATAAAACATTGATTCAATGATAATAAATAATCATAATAACACATGATAATACCAAAAGTACATATATTATATTATATAATTTAAATATTAATCATTAAGGGTTTCTATTCCACTATTTAATAGATATTATAAAAAAATTATACATTAACAATCAATAATTACTTTAATTATAGTATATATTAAATCACATTCATATGCAACAACGTATTTTATTTAATTGATAATGTAGTAGAAAAATAATTTATAACAAAACCCATTTATTTTCACATGGTGGAAATTCCTTCAACCAAGACAAACTCTTAAAATTCTACTCATTAATCATTAAAAAAATATTAAATCTAAATAAATCATTATAATCACTCCAAATCATCTTGAAACCATATTAAAAACATTTTAAAATGATATATATTAATATAAATATCATCCAGATTACATGAAATGATTTTAATTTATTTCTCTATTGCATCACATGAAATCTATTAAAAAATAAATCACATAAATAAGTTTATTTAAAATCACATTGACCATTAGTAACATAAGAATTCACTGTTTTCTTATTTATTACCATCAAGAAAACAAATAGAAATGTTGGAAATTGAATAATAATGAAATTTAATTTAGAAAATATTTTAATTGTGGTAACTAATCCCAATTGAATTTTATTTCCTATAATGGCACAAGATTTTATTTTTATGACTCCCACTCACTTGTCAAAATGATTTATCACAATATTTATTATTCCTATTTTATATCATATGTTTTCAAATGTTTTTATACCTCACTCAAACACACAGTGAAAAAATACTATTAGACCATCCATCATGAAAAATAATATAAGTTAAAACTCTTATGATAATGATATCCAATCCATTGGAATCAATAAAAATAGGTAAATATTATTGAAAGGATTATTCGATTTTTGTCATTTTAACCCGTTAATAATATTATGTTTTACTTTTACCACCTTTATATATCAATGTCTTAGTTATTGGTTCTATATATCAACCCATGATGTCCAACAACATCTTCATATGGGTCTTTATATGATATTAATGTAAAATAAAACCAAATTTACTACAAATAATGAAAAAAAAATTTGTCCCCCACTACAGGCGTACCTGTTCTCCTAAATAAGGGATTAATATAATGACTATCCTCATAGCACAATACATTTTCATTCATTGTGTTTTCCCTTTCTCACAAATGAACTTGAAATTTCCCAAGTTACTCACTATTTAATATCCAAGGTAATAAAAAAATAAATCATTTTCATATTTAATAATATGAATGAGATATTTATATTATATAAAAAAATTTATAAATTTTCTAATCAAAAAATTAATAGTTGTAAAGAAAATCTATTCTTATAATGTTCTATTTAAATTTTTAATTTATAAATCACAAAATATTAATATAACATTATGAATATTTTTATTCAAATCAGAATATATATATATATATTAATTTTTTTCATTTTTTATAAATTATTGAATTGTAAATGAATAATAAAAAATAGATATTTTTGTTAAAAGCCTATTAATTTCTATAATTTGAGTTTCTAAAACGTCCAAATATTTTTTGAATATGATTACATGGTTGATATTTATAATTTAGGTATAATAATTTCACTAAATATTTTGTGAATTAACATTATATTGGAATATAGTGTGTGTTTTTTTGTGAGTAAAAATGATTTTTTTCAAAAAATTATTTCGTAATTTATAATTCTTATTGATTTAAATTTTTTAAAATAGAACATTATGGGGGAATGTTTTAAATTATATATATTTATAATATATAGTTAATAATTAATTTATTTTCATTCAATTATTGTTATATGTTTTTGAGTTAATATAATATCATTTTTTTCTCACAACGTACCCTACTTGAGGCCCATTTTCGTATAAATATATTGTTTTTTAAAACTAAATATTTCCAATATGTGAATTTAATTATTTAAATTGGAATCTAAAATTTGAAACAAAATAGTAAATATTTTTTAATATGTAATTTTTTTGATTAGAATAAATTATGAAATTAGTAAAAAACTAATTACAGTGGTAGAGGTTAGACTGATTAACCAGCTGTTAAACAAACAAGAAAACATTTAAAATGGCATAATTTTTTTATAAAATATATTTGACAGAATTTTTTAGATTAATCTTTTATGTTCTATATAATGTTCCACTATATTATCTTTGTTACATTAAAATTATATGTGGGATTTATTACTATAAAAATTTATATGCCTTCCACTCACCAAATTTATACTTGTACACTGCATATACACCTAACATCAAAACATAAAAACGAATCCTTTAAAAAATAAATTCAAAAATAAATTCTATAAATACATCATATCATCCTAGAAGCCTTAGTTTAGGTTGAAAAACAACCACTTAATTACTTTTTTGAAATCCAAAATAATGTACCCGAAGATGAAGTCATGTTCTTAAATTAGATTTTTTATTTTGTTTCCACCACCTTAACCATAAATTATTCTTAAAACTTGGTTATATAAAAGCATATTAATACTAAATATATTGATAATTTATTTTTTAAAATTCATAAGCTTAATCCTTATATGATTCTACAAATTAGGTTTTGAAATCATTATTTGTGGGTACCGTGGAGTACCCCCTCATATACTAACGTCATTCATATTCCATTAGCACCACACAATGTTAGAGATAATGGTATATATAAATTATATATGCATATCATTTTTTTCATAATTTAAGATTAATAATAATTATATCATACTAAACTTTTTTAAGGTTCATTCTGTATTTTATATTATAATGTCATTCATGTGTATGGCGGCCTCCTTCATAAAAAAGTGATGTGATATGTTTTCTCTAATAATTTAGAAGGAAGGTAATAAGAGAAAATATGATGAATATATGTGATATAAATGGAATAATTATGATATAAAATTTGTGTATATAAATCATTAAATATAATATATCGATTTATCACATTTTCAATCACTGGTAAAATTATAGCATTATTTGTGAACGTATGGACTACCTCCAACACAAAGTGGTGAAATTCCCTTATTATCATCACACCCAAATTATGATATATACAAGTATATATAAATAAAAATATTTTGAGTCACTAAGAAATATGATAACATCATTTATGAATGTATGGACTACCCCCTCCTTGAAGCTGTGAAACTATGTTATCATTATCACACAAAATGTTTGATATATACAAGTAAAAATAAATAAAATATATTCTTTTTATTATATTTTTATTTTTCTAAAATTATAAATGATTACACAATTTCTTTACATAGTTATCATAAAAAATGAAAATGTAACTCATTCATATACAATGCCTGATTTCTCATTTATTATAACATAATTCCTTTATAAAAACCATATATAGTTATTAGTATAAAACGTATTATAAATTTTTAAATAAGAAAAATATTTCATTATTATTATTTTATATAATTTTGAATAATGACCTCATAAATTATAGTCATCCTACAAAATACATTTTTGACAAAAAAAATCAAATATAATCAAAACATCTGATATACAACTAATTAATTATGTAATTTTATATATCATAGTAAAAATTGATTTAAAAATAATATTAATCTTGAAAAATATCCTCAAGAATGTAAATTTTTAGCATAATATTTTTATTCAATAATTAAAATACGCAGGTGAAAATTCGGTCTCAGGTTAATTGTCTATATTTAATTTTTTTTCATTGAGGAATATTATTATGTTATACACATATAATCTTTTTTGTGGTGTATACATAGTAAATTGAAAATCCATGTAATTTTGTTATAAATTATCATGTTTACAGTTTCTTTTTTGATAATATTTCTTGGGAATTATGATTCAAATATTTCTAATTTGGTAAGGTATTTTACACTAAAAAATTCAATCTTAATGAACTCTATATAAATCATTCTTTTTTTGTTAAATGATTTTAAATTATTCAATGATAATTTTTAAATAAATATAGAATATTTATAAATTAAATTTTATGTCTATTTTTTCTTTTTTAATTTTTTTGAATGATAATTTTTAAGGGATCCATTTGGATCATTTTTAATAAAAACTAAATTATTATTATATTCATAACAAACACAGTGAAAATGACATTTTATTCTACTATAATCATTATTTAATTTTTATATTCCAATACAAGATTCATTATTTCCCTTAATGATAACACTTCAATCCCTTTTATTTTAAATTTTTGTATTTAAAATGGGTTTTAAATTATAATTTTATCTTTATAATCAGAATATGTTTTCACAAGAGTATAAAATATTTTTTCAAATTTGTTATGGTGAAAATGTGAAAACATAAAAAAATATTCATTTTTCTATTCATGGACATTATATACGATAAGTGTTTCTAGATAGGGACTAGAAAGCCCGTTATAGCTAATATTATGAGTGATCCTAGATAATGATCCAATGAATTTGGTAATGATTATGTTACATGTAAAATAATAATTGATGTTAGACATTTGGTTAGTCAAAATTGAATTTTATTTATGGTTTCTATAAGGGATATATGAGATGATGATCTAAGGAACCACCATGAATTTTCTTTTACTCTAATGTGTTTTCATATATATTATTTTTTAAAAAATTTAATGCATACTATATTTTTAAAAGATTGATACTCCAAATATTGGTATAATAGAAATGTTTTTATGGAAATAAATTTCATAGTTTTTTATATTTTTCAATGTTCTAATATTTTTCTTATTTTTATGTCCATTTTTTGAGTTTTATTTTTCTTATAACTTTTTAAATGATTTGAATAGTATTTTAATGATTATCTAGGAAACAAAAACATATTACAATATAAAAGTTTTACATTATGAAAAAATGGATACTAATCATAAGTATCAACAATATATTATATATATTTTGTAATATATGAGACATGACATTAATATATAAACACTAAACCTGAGAAGATCCTCAAGGTCAAATAATATAAATTAGTACTTACAACACATGATTACAAAATGCTTAAAGAAGATCTGTATAGTTTGAATCAATACTCGAATTAGATAACATTAGAGAGTAGGATAATGTAAATAGGATTCCCATGGAAGAATATATCATATGGATAACATTAAATGATATAAAATTATAATATTGCTATGTTTTTTCATCTAAAATATATCTATTAATGATAGTTTTAAATAAATTAATCATTGAATGTTTCTTTGGAAGTAATATAGTAGAATGTATCCTTTTAATTCTATATCCCAGGGTGATTAGAATTGGAACAAACTTGTTTGGTGTTTGGACATGTTAGTTTTCAAAAGTTATAAACAATGATTGTATCCATGTTTTAGAGGGACTTATTCTACGATCAAGGAACTCTTTTATATTAGATAATTTCTTATATAAAAATACCATGTAATTTAGTGGATGTTTTTCCCAATTTTTAGCAGATGGATGGATTAATTCTCTAGGGATGATATTTGAAGTCAGGGAATGATTTAAATATCATAAAGTAATTATTTTCATTTATAACTTTGAAGATAAAGATGATAGATGGTCATGTTTTTATATGAACATTAAAAATAAATATGATATTTATTCAATGGAATGTCAAACCTTTACTGAACATTTTTATTTGAAATAATCCTTTAGTGGGTTTTAACAATAGATAGATAACAATTTAATCCAATTAAGAAGAAAATATTATAATATTTTTCCATAGATGATGACAATTTGAAAAGACTAGAAATCTATATTAAATATTCAATTATAGAAATGGATATTAAAATTAATTTATTTTTAAATGGATACAAACCATGTAGATGAATTGAATTGTTAATGATAGAAATTAAAAAAAATTAGAATTTTTCTCATTATGTCGATGAAGTAGAGACGGAGTTTTATGACACATATATTCCTCGTGATGAAGAAATAATGAAGTGGTATATACAGAACACTATTGGAAACATGGAATAATGAAATCTAAAGATAGGAAAATGAAGAACCCATATTATTGTATTGGTTGTGAAAAGAATCTTGATGAATGAATTACGAAATAAGGGGTTCCTTAAAAATGTGGAATGTTTATCCATATATTATATTAATACAAGGAAATAAATCAAGAAGAATCATGGAAGTTTGTAACCACTATCCGTCCCATGATGATGAATCTTAGAAAAAATGTTTTGGGTGATTACGATTATGTGTGGTCATACTCCGAAAATTAAGAAAATATGGCAATGTTCAAATGAAAAATGATTTTCAAAATTCATTTTCTACTACTATTTTTTGATGTTGGTGCAACAAATCATGTGGTTACTTTTATATTACTTATTTATCTGAAATATTATAATTTCATATTTTTCTCTAGATATTATCACTCTATAATTACTATGAAATTTATATTAAAATTGTAAATATCACCTTTGGGATATAAGATATAAATTTGGTGGAGTCAATGAGTTGAATTATTAGGTAATAATTTATTTTTATGAAATATTATCATTTTTATTAGTGGGGTTGTCTTCCTCAAAATAAAATTGAAATATATATAATAATTTATTATATCATATTTTTTATGGATTTTTTTAGTTTATAATGATACGATATATTTTATTTCAAACAAATTTGTTATTCAATGATTAGATTCCATTGTTAACAAAATATTTATATTATATTCTTATATGATATGGCATTTAATGTTACATAACCCGCATTATTAAAAAGAATAAAATTGTTCAAATTATTACTTTTTATAAAAGTGAATGAATAAATGTGTTTTTATAGATGTATTCCTTTGTGTCATTATTTGTTGGGGGTCTTATGTTATAACTAACAGAGTATCTGATGATAATATAATTTATAATCAACTTTATTTAATAGATCTTGTGGGACATTTATAATTCAAAATTAATTACATGATTTATAAGATAAAGAATTATTATAACCTAAAACATCATCATCAGGTGATACAGTCTTGTTTTTGGAAAGAATAATGGTTCAAAGAGACATTTAATTGATCATATAACATTTAATAACAAAATAATTCAAAAAAAAATATGCTTTGTAATATAGATGATTATCTTGTCTGATCTTGGGAGAACAATATTTTTTGAATGATGAAATAAGGTATGTGTATCATATTTTGAAAGTCAATGAATAATAAATTTTGAAGAATCTATTTCATACAAAATATTGTCACTATGAGTTTACAATTTTTGCATTTAGGATTTCATATTCACTTTTAGGATATATCATCCTATTGAATTTAGTATTTCATTAGTTCCTATAATTTTTTGGTTGGGTTTGTGGATGGTATTTTGGAATATTCAAAATGTAAATAGGTTTATAAAAGAATTATAATGATTTATTTAATTCCTTTTTAGATAATAAACTATTTGGAAAATGTGTTATGTTTTTATTTTGGATGGAAAAATCTTCTTCTAAGGAAATAATTTTTATAAAGATTGAATAAATATTCACCATATAGAAAAATGATGATAATGAATTCCCATGACAAAAAAATAAAAGTGTGATTTAATGTTTTATTTTATCAATTGGTTTCCACTAATATATTGTCATTAATTTCTCTTCGATGTCTAGAGAACTAACAATATTGACTAGAAGATGATGATAAACTAACCTAGATAAAATAATATGATGATTTATTTCATGAACTGGATAGTATATTAGAGAATATACTTTTTTCCCTTCCATGTATAAATTTATATTTTTTCATAAATATTGGCGATACATCTGATGTCCTTGGGTGTGCAAAAATGATAAATCATAAGGTATTCACATATTCATCCTTTTAGTCGAAGCCTTATGGATTA
This sequence comes from Viscum album, assembly GCA_963277665.1. NCBI lineage: Eukaryota > Viridiplantae > Streptophyta > Magnoliopsida > Santalales > Viscaceae > Viscum > Viscum album. Next base: position 293,445,212 of record OY728137.1, on the reverse strand, counting down.
AATTACCCTACCCAATTTCAAAAATCACGTGTTATATATTTTTCTTTAATAATACATTGGTATCATCTCCAGGGAATATAATGTATAATATATACTATTCACACATGATTAAATTACAATTTCACATTGTATTAATAAAAATGGGTCAATGAAGTTGGTTGCAACGGATCAAGGTTTTTGATTGCTTGATTCATTACTATCCTAGAAAATTAAAAAATGTGCTCTATTCTTTGAGATGGAAACATAATTATACATTTTCATTTGATGGATTTTGAACAAGACCCTTTGGATAATGACTTTATATATTTTTCCCTAGAATTTGGTTATGTGGGAAAACAACTATTTGTTTTTTCTGCTTTTAGTGTAGTGGAATATTTCATAAATAATTATAAAAGATAATAAAGAGGATACTTTTTTATAATAAATGGTAGAATACCTTAATATGGTTATGTTTGTATATTTAGTATTGATAAAGTTGTTTTTGAGTATTTATGAAAATATTATGTTGGATTTGGGATTCCCAGTTGGAGAAATAGTTATTGAGTGAATATAATAGTTCTCTATTTTTCAATAATTCAAGAATAATTATGATGAACAGAGACCATCATAAATATTTCTGGTTGGATAGAATAAAATGATTTATTTATGAAATTTCTATGAATTATTTCACATATCATAATGTTAAAGTAGATTGAAAATTATAAATGGGAAAGAAAAGCCATTAATACTACTTAAGTGGAAATAACCAAACATATCAATGGATTACAGTATAGATTTTAAAAATCAATAGTAGTAATACTATGACCTAGGTTGTTTATGAGAAGATAATTTAATATTAACATTCATTCCCATTATAGATACTATTTATTTAGATTATATTTCTATACAACATCTAAAGGGTACATTTTGGTTCCATTGAGTTCCTCTCTCTATTATATCAGATAATTATCCCATGGTCACATGTAACTTTTTTAAATGACTGGTAATGTTTTTCAATATTGAATTAAATCTAAATACAATATTCCATCATCAATATAATAGAAGAATTTAGTGAACAATTTTTTACATGTAATATATTCTTAGTTCTTATTTGATATATTTCCATGGATTTGGGAATCAACATAATTATTTGGATGTTATTTCTTATAACTATTATTTTTATTTGAGTGTAAGGATGACACTATTTGATGAGTTATATGGAATGATTTATCTGATAGTATGATGTTTGGATGGTGTTGGAGGAATTTTTTTATGGGATCTTATTTGGTAATATAATGTGTGGAAAATAGTTATTTGATTTGGTAATATATAATCATATCATAGAATATGTATGGAACCAAAGAATATATCTAAATAAATGGTCATTCTACTGACATAGGTGATCATTTATTTATAAAATGCTCTATGTGTAACAGTGATATCCATTCTAATGAGAAAGGGAAATTTATGTCAATGGTTCATTGGACATTATGAAATCTTCACTAATGTTGGATTATCATCATATGAAGTGGAGTTACATTTGATTTTATCACATATACACTAATAGTTCAAGTCTCATTAGTATGGAAATATTTTACAGATTCATCTACTGTTCTGAGAATAGATGTTGTTCAGTTTGAATAGAAAATTTCATATGAGTAATATATGGTTCATACTCTAGATCATAGTGTGAAATTATTTCCTAATAAGGTTTGTGAGTGAGATATGAATTTACAATAAAACATATAGTTGAAAGGGAATCATAAAATTATATGATTGAATGATATCACCACATGTTTAATAAGTGAATGAAATTATAAAGGTTCATTTTATAAAAATGAAGAATAATGAAAAATATATGTAATGATTGAATGAATCATTTAAATATTTATGAATATGAATTAGATTTTTATATAATTTATAAAAATATTATCTATATTTTAATCAATAAAATGTAAACTATACCCTTTTCTAAATATTTTTTTAAATGTTTACTTTCAAAATTTTAAGAATTTTAATTTGAAAAATATTTAAATAAATTAATTAGTAATAATATAATTATCTACCTGTGAATATCAATTTCATTTATTATAAATTTTTTATTTTTAGTGAATATGTAAAATAACAATTCTTGTATGAAACGTCAGTTATGTTAAACAATTTAATTATTTGGATGTTCTCAATAGATTTTGAATTAGATTTGACATAAAATAATTATTTATTATAATTTATCCACATAATTAATATTTAATGAACATTATATTTGTGTTTATTAGATGTTTATTCCTTGTTTTAAAATGGAATTTTCTAAAAACTATTTTCATATACATAATTTTTCTATATATTTTATATTTAAATTTTAAAATAGAGTGTGTTTTTATTAATTGAATATATAAATTGTTTTTCATTAAATATCAATGCATCATATTTCAATGATTATTATTATTAATAATGTAAATATAATGTTTTTTTAGTAAAAATTATCTTCTTCCAAACTCACTTGTTCATCATGTCTACGAGATGTGATATATATTAAAATTTTACAATTATGTGGATTGAATTTGATAAATAATATTCCATTTTTGAATAAAAATAATTTATATTTTCTAATAATTTCAACGTAATATTTGAACAAAATTAATATTTAAAACAATCAAATGTAATTACAGCGGTTATGGTAAAATTGGATTTACATTTGTCTAATACATGTTGATAAGGGTTTAACTTATTTTTAAATATGTATGAAATCAATTTACTGGAAATATGTTGACCTTATAACTTATTGGATTTGTAATGGTCCATATTGGATACTTTTTAAATGAGAAAATGTGGTTAGAATTTAATATTTCTAACAACTATATGTGTTCCACTCATAACACTTATAGAAGGCCATGCCTTCTCCTCATATATTGACACATTCAAAACCCATTAGATCATAAATTACCTAAAAATAACTTTCATACATCCATCATGTCATACTATTTTTCTTATTATAGGCATAATTCAATATAATGATGTCCTTCATTGTAAACCAATATAAGGTTCCAGATGAAGAGGTAATGTTTTGCAATGACCATTATTATTTTATTTTTTACATGACACCCTTAAACTCCTCATAATACATAATTATATAATAATACTGTTAAATTAAATATTATGATATGTTATTTTTATAATGTAATAAACATAATAATTTTTCTACTTCAATATAATGGGTTATGAAAATGACAATTGTTTGTACAGAATACTACCTCTTCACAAACTGATATATTCAATTTTCAATTAAAACTACTCAAAATTGGTTATGATTATGGGATTAATGTATATAAATAATATTTATGATATTGTTATTCCAATGTAGTCATCCTATCATATATAATTTTTTGACATTCAATTATATAGTGGATACAGAAACATTGTTCATGTGTGTGGAAGAATACCACCTCATGAGGTAATGTGTTCATTTCCACCAACACTTTACATGAAAGGAAACAAGAGTAATGATGATGAATAAATAACATATAAATAGAACTATAAATATATAAACAGATATATATATATATATATAATATTTATCATTCCTAACATATAATATATCATCTTATTTCATTCCAATTCACTCATTGTGAAATGATAATGTCAGTCTGGAACGTGTGGACTTCCGCCAACACGAAGCTATGTGATTCCCTAATAATAACCACACAACATGGATTATATATATATATATATATTAAATTATTAATAATTTATATATGATAATATTATCATTCCTTAATGATAAAATATTACTTGTATCTATTCCCCAATAGTCATTGAATAATGTAAACCTCACACATGCCATGTTATGAAGAACTTTCCCCATTATTTTAATTTACATAATTTGTTATACCTATATTTTTTTATTTTAATTAAAATAATAATTTATTTATATATATGAAAAATATTTTTTTATTATTATTCTATTGATGTTTAAATAATGACCATATTAATCATAGACAACCTACCAATGTAACTTTTAATAGCTAAGCTGAATATTCTCTAAACAATTAATTTAAACATAATGGATTATCAAAATGCATATAACATAATAATTATTGAAAAATTTAAGAATAAAATTTAATAATGTACTCAATAATGTAATTAATTTACATATGTTCATTTTTCATGATGATAACGATACGTGATACAAGTCAGACAGAAGGTAATAAACATCATCTTATTTTCATATCATTGTGGTAAATTTTTATTTTTATACCTATACACTTTTATGAAGAATATATACAAAAATATTTTCATTTTATATAACGAGTTTTTATACTATCATGGTATTTATCATTTTATTAATTTTTTTTCATTTCATGAAAATTATTATTCAAATATGTCTAGATTGATATGGTTATTTATTTAAAAAACAATCTTTAAATTATTTCCATTTAACTCTTTATTATCCATTCAAATTTTATAAAAGATTTTATGATAAAAAATTTATAGACATATCCAATTTATAAATTTTTTTGTATAAAATTTTACATTATTTTTAATGTTTTCGTAAGGAATATTTTAATGTATTTTTTATGGAATGTAATCAAAAAAAGGATTATTCTATTCAAACCTGACACAAGGAAAATTAAATTTTCCACCATAAAAGAAAATGGTTTATTTTAAGATGGTGTTATAATGACTAATTTTAAATAAAATGACAAAATATATGTCCCTTTTATTGGGAACATTATTTTTGATAGTGGAATTTAAATGAAAATGGTACTTTTTTATAGCTGAAACTAATTTTTTATGAGTTTGAAATATTTAAATGTAGTTTTATTAAATAAATTATAAGGAATTAAATTAATTATTCATAATTTGGTTTTTGGAATTATATTCTATGGGTGTGCCTATATAGCATTGGGTAATCCCATGTTAACTAATATAATGGGAGTGCCCAAATAGAACTCTATTATATTGGGTAATAGTGTAACACCCCAAGATTTCATAGTATGTTATTTTTTAAGGTAATTCAATAACTTTCACTACACGTAACACCGAGTTCAAGCGCACAACGACTTGCCAAACTAGCCGTTCAAAAGCGGTTATGAATAGTATTAACTTAATTTTTAATTATATATAATACTTATAATTTTAGAGTCTATATTATTAGTTTTATATTCATAATGTAAGAACAAATTCATTTTTTCAAGATAAAAGAAGTATATTTCCAAAAATGCAATTTTTCTGCATTTTAATGGTGAACCCTTTTTAAATCCAATATTTAACAATTTTATATATTCTATTTGACAAAATAATATTCTACTTTAAAATATTGAACTATAAATTTAGTTTGAATATATATTTGGTACTTTTATGATAAATTTCATATTTTCATTAATAGTGAAAATTAATAAATTTTAATTAAAAACACCTTGTTTAATTGAAATAATTATTAGTGATAAATTATGCATTTGAATATTTTGAAATAAAAATTAGACTATATTTATATAATCTAATACAGTGTAGGTCATTATAAGTAATTTTATATTTATATTTGACATAAACAAGTGTCAATCTTTTGATTGTTATTTTTTCATAAAAACACGCTCTTTGTTTTGACAACGTGAATTAATTTTAAATTTATTTATACAACATTTAGGTTTCAAATTTGTTAAAATGGATTCAATATTTGGAATTAGGATGTCCAAATTTTGTAAAAAGGTACCTTTTATTTTTAGAAACTGGGAATATTCATTTCAATAAATATTTTCTTTATCAAGGTTAGTGGGGTAAATCTATTATATAATATTAAACCAATTAATATTGTTATATTATTAAATTACCCTAACATGTGTCATAAACATATTAGCTGATAATTTTCCAACCATTTGCATCCTTGGGTTGATTTTGGGACCCCATGGAGCCACATGGGAGGGATAATGACATTTTATATTAAATATTCTAAAGTAAACACAAAAATAAAGAAAGTAAATATCTCTTAGTAGAACAATTTTTATATAAGGTTATATAATTGATCTATTAAACAATAAATATTCTTTAAAAATATAATAACATTTCATCCCTTACGATATTTTATTTATAATTTTTAGACATAAAATAAATATATTTATATATGAAATAATAATGATGCAGTATTTTCCTTATTAATGAAACAATCAAATAAATGATATTATAAATACTAAAATTAATATAATTTGAATATTTTGATACCATCCACAAATTTTAAAGGGGAATAAGAAATATTATGGTTTATTAAATGTATTTAGTATGAGGTAACGATGTTTTTGGGACTTTAAAAAATCTATTATTAAATAATGTCAAAAATGACATAAAAGATTTTTTAATACAAATATTATATTATTAATTGGTACTCTATTCCTAAAAATATAAGGTTCGTAATAAGGGCTTATACACTATTATATCTGTCATTAATGAACCACTTAGGGTTCTATTGGAAATTTACAGTAAGTTTATTAACCATATAATATAAAAATAAAAAGAGACATGCACTAGTACAAAAACAGTTTTTTACGTTGGATATTGTTTATTTTTCACGTCGGTTTTGAACTGACGTGTTTGCGATCGATGTTAAAAATATTTTTTTAATGTATATTATTTATTAACTGACGTTATAATTATTTTTGTCTGGATTTTTCATGTCCGTTATTTAAAAACCGACGTGATAGGTCGTCTATTTTTCAAAAAAAATGATGTTGAAACTCTAATTTTCACGTTGGTTTTTAAATAACTGATGTGAAAATAATATAAAAAGATTTTCAGGTTGGATATTTAATAAAAGACATTAAAAATAACTTTTTTTTTATTTTTCACGTCAGTTATTTAGCAAACTACGTGAAAGACCATTGGTTTTAAAAAAATGATTTCTGAACTCTATTTTTCACGTCGGTTTTTAAACAGACATCGTTCATAGGCATTTTTTAGTTCGTTTATATAATAACCGACGTGAAAAATGTTAACCATATCGTAGATAATTTCGCAAGATTTTATTTGATAGGTCGTAGAGATAAAACGGCGTTACAGTTCAATTGTTATGACTATCAGAATATTCATATTTTTTCCGAGGAAACATCGAATGAGCCAACGAAAGCTTCGTCTTAAAAAGACTTTTTGAATAAGAAGTAGGATTTTATGTTCCAACCTTTTATGAAAAATTAATATTCATTATGATAAATTAATAATCATTAAATTTTATGTTAATTAATAAAACAATTCATAAAAACATTAATCATTGAAAAATAATAACGAATGCCTTGATGAGATCGCGGAGTGATGAACTTCGTCATAAAATAATTTATTGAATTCAAAAGATGAATTTAAGTTTTTCCACGATAAGAAAATTATTATTCATTATAATAAAATAATAATCATTAAATGGTATAATAATTAACAAAATAATAATAAAAAATATAAATAATGGAAAAATAATAGCAAATACCATGATACGATCGCAATAAATAGAATTACTAGATTCATGTTTGAGATTAAACAAGTCAAATCGGTCGGATGTTGATGGTTGAAAGAAATGATCGTAATTTTTTTACCTTATCTGCAAAATGAAAACAAATAAATGATGTGGTAAAAGAAAATTCGGTATTAAATGTTTTTGGCGGCAATCAAATTTTTTGATTTCACGCTGTAATAAATTGAAATTCTGCATTAGGAGGATATAAAACATATCATTTTCATCAGTTATAAAAAAAACTGACGTGAATGTTAAAATTTTGAATCGTGCCAATAATGAGATCAATTTTTTTACAATGCGGTATTGAAATTTTCAATTGCCACCTAATATTTCGTATACAACAAATTTATTTTCATGTGATTTTTTCTTCTTTTCCACATTGGTTGTTATATAAACGATGTGAAAAATAAATTCTTAAGACCTTTTTACCTCAGTTATATAAGAACCGACATGAAAAATACATTTTTATGACTTTTTCACATAAGTTATTAAATAACCAATGTGAGAAATCAATAAAAAATGCACTTTATTTCATAATCTTCTAGTTCATTAGTTCTGAAGCTCAAATGTAGTTACATATCAAAAGTTATATCCATTTAAATTTGATCACCTCTAAATGAATTCTTAAAGAATGTCAACTTTTGATGGCCATAACTTGTGATCTGTAACTCCGTTTGAGCTCTACGGCCACTAATAACAAAGCCCGAAAAATTCTATACATGTATGTAAACATTTTTCATGTCAGTTATTAAATAAACAACATTTAAAATTTTTCCAAACATGTATAAAATTTTCCTGGATTCTGTTTGACTAGTCGCAGTGCTCAAATAGAGTTACGGATCAGAAGTTATGGTCATCGGAAGTTGACGTTCATTAAGTCTTTTTTCAGAGGTGATCAAATTTTTATGGCTATAACTTTTGATCCATAACTCCGTTAAAGCTCTATGACCTATCAAATAAAATATTAGGAAATTAAATACATGTTTTTTATTGATTTTCACATCGGTTATTTAATAACCGATGTGAAAATGTAATAAAATATATTTTTCATGTCGGTTCATATATAACCGACGTGGAAAAGTCAGAAGAATGTATTTTTCATGTTGTTTATATAATAACTGATGTGAAAAATCGGGAAAAATAGCTTGATAATAAATTTATAGTATATGAAATATTAGGCGGCAATTGAAAATTTCAATGCCACATTGTAAAAAAATTGATCTCATTATTTGCGTGATTCGAAATTTTAACTTTCACGTCGGTTTTTATAACAGACATGATAAAATTATTTATTATGTCAGTAATTATATAACCGATGTAAATAATTGGCTTTATCACGTTGTTTATTTTATAATTGAGCTGATAAAGTAAGATAATGTATTTATCATGTCAATTATTTTATAACCGACGTGATAAAGTGATATATTTGATTTATCATGTTCGTTATAAAAATAACTGTTGTTATAAATCAACATAATGGATTTTTAACATATGTTAAATTATAACCAACATTATAAATCAATTATACAACATTTCAAGTTGGTTGTAAATAACTGATGTAAAAAATTATGATGTAAAAATTGTTTTCTGTACTAGTGATGGTAAATGTCAAACTATTTAACTAAGAATTAAATCTAAAAGATAAAGTTAATATAGTGACCCAAATCTATCTAAAACCTATTGGATTAGTGTTTTTCGATCAATCCCCACATTATTCTTTAAATAAATCATTTTCTAGCCATTAGAAACCCAAAATTTTTTTATTATAAAATAATATTTCAATCTTGTCCTAAGGTGCTCCTCACACCTCTTATAAAAGGGCACTTCTCCTTCTATCAAATTCACACCTCCAAAGAAATTTGGATCTTCCGAAACCTACAAAATATCCTCCCAATTATTCTACCTACATCCTAGAGGAATTCTACTGGTAAAAAATCCAACATATGGATCCCTTTTGTTCAAATCAAAAGAAAGAACTCGAAGATGAGGTAATGATTTCACCACCCTCTTTCAAGTTGTTTTCTTCTTCCACTATCTCTTTTTTTGTTCTTACCATCCCAAAATAATACCTCACGTACCATATATATAATTTTATGTTATTATCAACATTTCACAACCATATTCATTATTCAATCCATCCGATGAATGATAATGTCACCATGCGTGCGTACATACGACTTACCGTCACCACGTTGTGGTGTAATTATTTATTCAACACAATGTCATTTATATGGATATAATGATGAGTAATATGTATATAAATAATGAAAATAACACGATAATTTCTCTGAAAAAAATATGCCATCCAATTCCACACCTTAATGGAAATGATATTGTCACTCGTGCGTACGTATTGATTACCGTCTCCACGACGTGATGATATGTATTTCCACATTCACCATTCATCGATGATTATAAAAATCTATATTACTAATAATTATGTAACATATGAAAAAATAATGCTACTGGATATATATATATGTATTTTTGTACTTACATATATCTTATTCTATTACTTCTGTTCAATACTATATGAAAACAGAAATAGAGTTTATGCATACGTACGGCCTACCATTTCCATAAACGTTGTTTTCCATTTAGAAAATCTATCTATTATAAATAATTATATTCTAAATATATATGATATATAAATAAATTGTTATATTTTGTAATTATTTAATTCATAATATAAATGATATTATCATGAATATCAATTTGAAATACATACAATTATGGAAGCGATTATTACCCAAAATGTTAATTTAACATGGAAATTATTATTAAATGTTAGTATAAAGTTAGAAACGAATCACGTATGATATATTAAATATTAATATGTTTCATGTGTAATTTAATAACATACTAAAGTCTTTATACAGGAGGTTAAACATACTCTCGACTAATGTAAAGTACAAGGTAAGGGTTAATTTCACAATCTACTTGATATCCGAGGTTATTTTTACATAAGAATCTTCTGAGACATATTTATTATCCATGTCCATGTTTCATAAAGTAGTTTTCAAAGGGGTTATTTTTAAGGGACATTTTTACTAAAACATCATTTTAAATTTTTTAAATATTTATTCTTCTAAATCATTCTCATTTATGTATATGTTTCCAAAATTGTGTTTTGAGGATTTATTTATATGAACATGAATTTTTTTAAATGTTAACACCTTTCAAAACAATCAATGTAGTATGGGGCACTTTTATTGAAGAACTTCTTTAAATGTATTTCTTTATAAATTGTGTAATTTTTAAATGATTTTATGAAAAAGGGATATTTCTCACAAAGTGTTTAACAAATCATTTTCATCTATATCAAAATGATTTTATTGATTTTAATGTTGTTTGATGTTTATTGATTTTGATACAAATCATCCCTATTGTATTGAAGGTTTTGTGATATGTTTGACTGTGGATGTTTTATTTTTATACCATTCATGCTTTATTGATAAAGTATTTACATTTTGTATGATAGTTTTAAAATGAATGTATATGTTATTTTTAAACCTTTTTATATGACAAATGTATTGGAATTAGTAAGTGATGTGTAGAGCCTTCTATAGCTTCTCGATGCATTAGAAAGTCTCATGAGACAAACAAGTGTCTTGGCACAACACCTTGAAAAACTATTATTTGTAGTCTTGGAACAAGGCCATGACTATGTGGTTATGAAGTCAGTAATTATGCATCCCGTCATTATGAAATGTGGCTATTGATATTTCATGTGATTATTTGACTAGTATAATATCCATGTGAATAAGTAAATGGAATTATTTGATTTTATATTTTTGATATTATGATGAAGTTTAATTTTAAAAGGATTTTGTTTTAGTATTATACATTTCTTTAAATGTTTATTCTTATTTATGAAATAATCTGATATATTGTTATCCTTAATAAGCATCTGAACTCACCCCTTTCAATGTTTTATTTTTCTCAGGAACATAAGAATTATATTGTGATTGAGATGTGGGGTTAAACTAAGGGAATAATGGCATTCACAAAGGATTATTTATGTTGTGTTGTATGTTATAAATTGTAATGTAACATTCATTTATGTAATCTATTTTCCAAGACTACAAAACAGATCGGTCCTTCGAGACTTTATTCCTTGTAATCAAGGCAATGTATTAAAATAGTGCACCGCCTCTGGGTAACTGGGGTCAGGGCATTATAGTTGGTATCATAGGATGTTTACTAATAACATTGGAAACTAGATTTTGAAAAACTCTGATTCAAAAATTGTACCCAAAGATAGACATTGATGATTAGTGTAGAAGAACTTCATTGAATATTGGTAATGTGTAGATATTGTGAGTTTTTCAGGAAATACATCCATGTCTGCATACGAGCAGGTAGAGGCGGCTCTAGCAAAAATGTGACATGGGGTAAAACCAGAAAACACCACTTTGAGCTAGACTCAAATGGGAACGGGTGCACGACAACAGGCCTTGTTTCACTCTTGGTTACGACGCTCTCGATGGATATTCTTATGATAATTTTCATTTTATTAAGAACCACTAAGAAGGGTTTATGAGTATATACCACCTCAAAGAAAACATTTTTGTGATCATGAATTATATCCATAAACTGTTCAATTTACATTAGGTATTTTACATGTTTCGAATTATGACTTTTGATTCATATACTGACCTACTGTATGCCATTGTTTAGAAATGTCACCCCGTAGTAGGAATGGGAACTCTAGCAATACATATGATCCAAAGTGTAAGAAGGGTCATATCTTGCGTGGTATTAAGCCAAAATTTAGAAGGGAAATAGTCTCACATGTATTCTCAACATATGAAAAAATATTATCATCTGTTAGTAAGATAAGTAAAGAATTCTCTGAGTCCTATGGATTTTAAGGGAAGCAAGAGAATATAATTAAGGTAGAGAAAAAATATGGATTAAAGGAAGAGGTGGAAGAATGATTTTCTCATATGTGATAAATGATGAAATAATCACCTTGAAAAATTCTTGAAGGGAATGAGAGTTTGTTATATATGTGGAGAATAAGGACACCAAGTACATTATTTCAAGGGTATGAAAAAGGATTCAATTGTAAAATGATTCATCTGCAAAGTGTTGAGACACTACACGAATCAATGTCCCAGTCATCAGAGTACTCTAAAAATGATGCTATTGGATAATAATCAAGTTATGATACTAAATCAGATGAAGAGTAAAGAATAGTGTTCTTATGTTGTTATATGATAATTATTTCATTTTAGTGTTGTACCAATAGTATACTGGTTATCTAAAATATAGAGATAAATAAGGATTGTATTGTAGTATAATTTTATTGAGATTTGAGATTATATGGTTCTATGAAATATGAATAAATAATAAGCTATACTTTTTGGAAAATATATGGCTGAATGAAAGTTTATCCTTAATATGGTCCTTATATTGAGGTAGTGATTTTGTAATAAGAGATGGTTGATTTGAAAAAAAATATATTGGATATTCTTGACTTACTTAGAACCGATTAATAGTTTGTTTATTTCAAAAATGTTGGAATATTCAAAAAAATTGGATATAAGGAATATATCCAGTATTATATGAAATATAATAGAGCATGAATGTAATAAATAATGTTTAATGGTAATTCATGGTGTTACCATGTTTTAAAACAATAGATGATAAAGGTGTTCACATTTTATTACGTAGAAAAAAGGATCTTCATTGTGTTTAACTTCTTTAGGATTTTTGAAATTTGAGTTTGGAAAGAAGTATTTTGGATAAGTCTAAATGATAGAATGGATTATGTTTAAAATTGGATACAATTGTTAAGGTTATTTTTGGATTGTTATAAAAAGGACAAAATGCGGACCGATTGACAATCCATCATGCCGGAAAAAGCTACGGGAATCAAACCCACAACCATAGTGCGATTGGGATTTATCGCCTACCAAATCCTACATGAAGTCCATGGATTGTATAATCTAGTTTTCTAAAAGGGACTGATAGGAGAACTATAAATTCATTTGTTTACACCCTTATACGATTAAGAAAATAGAATATATATTTTTAAAATCTTTTGTAGTGAAAGATGAGTTTGTGGTTGAATTAGTTGAAGGATAAAACTCTACTAGTCAAGAATATATATATATATATATATATATATATTTTTACCTCTTATTATATGGGTAAATTATTTCTTAAACATTAGGGAATGGATCTTAAAACTAAAAATGAGTTATCCTACTACCTTATGGTTTGTTTAACCTATGGTATTTTAAATCATCATATATTGATGGATTTGAGACACTTAATTTTACACTTGTTTATGATTCATGAAATCAATCACTCCCTATGAATATTTATGGTCTTCCTCTAATTATGTGTCTCTATTTTCCACCAATGATCTCCTAATAGAGATCATAATTTGGTGGTGAACCTTTCATTTCCCTTTTGCTCTTATTAACACTCAATTTAATTAACCCAATTTCTGATGTGTGTTTTTCAAAAAGGTATTTTCTATTTTAATCCGTTTATTTTTGAAGAACAAATTTAAATTGCGAGAATGAAATTTATTGAATTAGAGGAGAAGGTAACACCCTAAGATTTCATAATCTGTTATTTTTTCAATGTAACTCAATAACATGAACTACACCCAACACTGATTTCAAGCGCACAACGACTTACCAAACTATCCGCTCAAAAGCAGATATGAATAGTATTAACTGAATTTTGAACATTATATAATCCTCATAATTTTATAATCCATATTATGAATTTCATAGACAATGTGTAAGAAAAAATTCATTTTTTTTCTAAAAAAAGATTATTTTTCAAAAAAATTACTTTTACAACCATTTAATAGAAAACCCATTTTAAATCTTATATTTAACACTTTTATATATTAAATTTGACAAAATAAAATTCTTCTTTAAAATATAGACAAAAAAATTTAGCTTAGATAAATTTTTGTTACTTTTATGATAACTTTTATATTTTGTTAAATAGTGAAAATTACTAAATTTTAATTAAAACAATTTTTTTAATAAAAATAATTAAAAGTGATAAATTATGAATTTTAATGTTTCAAAAGTATAATTAAATTATATTCTTGTAATTTAATACAATTTAGGTAATTATAAGTGATTTCATAGTTAAATTTGACATAAACATGTGTCAATATTTTGATAGTTATTATTTCATAAAAAACGCTTTCTTTTTTTGACAACAGGAATTAATTATAAATGAATTTCTGACAATTATTTGTTATGAATATGGAGAAATGGTTTCCATATTTTAAATAAGGAGGTCAAAATTGTATAAATATGTAACTTTTATTTTTAGTCATTAGGAATATTTACTTCAGTAAATAAGGTTAAATAATTAATATTATAAAAATATTAAATTACCCTAACATGTGTCCTAAACTTATATTCTATTACATGTCCGACCATGGGCATCCTTGGGTAGATTTTCAGTCCCCATAGAGCCACATGAGAGTGATAATGACATTTTATATTAAATAATCTAAAGTAAAGTTAGAAATAGGAAAAGAAAATATATTTTAGTAAAGAAATATTTATATGATGTAATATAATTCATATATTAGACTATAAATAGTCATTAACAATCAAAAACAATTTTCTACATCATTATATTTTATTTATAATTTTTATACATAAAATAAATACATTTATATATGACACAATAATGATGTATTATTTTCCTAATTAATGAAACAATCAAATAAATGATATAATAAATATTAAAATAAATATATTTTGATAGTTTTGATGCCATAAAACAATATTATAGGTGACTATAACATGTTAGGGTTTATTAAATTTATTTATTTCTAATTAATTGTGTAATTTTGAGTTTAAGAAATCTATTATTAAATAAATCAAAATTAACATAAAAGAGTTTTTTAAAACTAATATTATATTATTAATTTGTATTATATTCATAAAAATCTAATGATCTCCCAAAGGGCTTAAATACTATTATATATGTCATTAATTAACAACTTTGGGTTATCTTGGATGTTTGTAGTATGTTTATTAACCATATAATATAAAAATAGAAAGAGACATGGTAATGTCAAATTATTTTTCTAAAACATAAATTTAAATGATAAGGTTAATATAGTGACCCAATCCTATAAAAAAACAATTGGATGAATGTGTTTAGACCCATACTCACATTTTCCTTTAAATAATTAATTTTTTAGCCATTATATACAAAAAAATATTTTATTATAAAATAATATTTCAATCTTTTCCTAAGATGCCCCTCACCCCTCTTCTAAAAGGGAACTTCTCCTTCTCTCAAATTCACACCTCCAAAGTCATTTGGCTAGGCCAAACACTGCCAAAATATCCTACCAGCTATAATACCTACATCCTAGATGCATTACTATGCTAAAAAAACAACCTAAAAATACATTTTGATCAAATCAAAAGGAAGAACCCGAAGAAGAGGTACTGATTTCACCAACCTATTTCAAGTTATTTTCTTCTTCCACTAACAATTTCTTTTTTATTATCATACCAAAATTATTACTCCAGTACCTTATATATACTATGATTTTATTATCAATATTTCACAACCATATTCATCATTCTAACCATCCAATGAATTATAATGTCACCATGCGTGCGTACGTACAGCTTACCGTCTCCACGTCGTGCTGTAATTTTTTATTCAACACTATGTTATTTGGATAGATATAATGTTGAGTAATATGTATATAAATAAAGAAAATAACATGATAATTTCACTTTATGATAAATATACCATCCCATTCCAACATTTATGGAAATTAAATTGCTGCTCGTGCGAATGGATGGATCACCGTCTCCACGACGTGACAAGATTCATTTCCACGTTCACCATTCATCGACGATTATAAAAATATATATTAATAATAAGTATGTATTATATAAAATAATAATGCTACTGAATATATATATATATATATATATATTTGTGTAATTATATATTTCTTATTCACTTTCTTCCATTCAATACGATATGAAAACCGAAACAACGTTTATTCATACGTACAGCCTACCGTCTCCATAAACAATTTTTTCCATTTCATATATCTATATATTATAAATCATTATATTCTAAATATATATGATATTTAAATCAAGGTTTATATTCTTTAAGAATTTAAATAATGGTCTAAATGAAATGATCTGGAATAACAAGTTAAAATACATACAATAAAGAAAGTGATTATTACCCGAAATGTTAATTTAACATGGAAATTATTATTAAATGGGTAGTATAAAGTCATAAATGAATCATTTATGACATCATAAATATTAATATGGTTCTGTTATAATTTAATATAATTCTATGGTCTTTATACACAGGGTTAAATGTACCCTCGACTAAAGGAAAGTACAAGGTAAGTGTTAATTTCATAATCTCTTTATTATCCAAGGTTGTTTTTACATAAATATAAACTAGGACGTATTTATTATCCATGTACATGTTTAATAAAATAGTTTTCAACGGGATTTTTTAAGGGAATTTTTTACTAAAACATCATTTCAAATGTTTTAAATATTTATTCTTCTAAATCATTCTCATTAATGTCTATATTTTCAAATTTTATTTTAAGGATTTATTTATATTGACATGAAAATTTTTAAATGTTAATTCATTTTAAAAGTTTCAAAGTAGTATGGGACACTTTGATTCAAAAATGTCTTTAAATGTATTCATTTCTAAATTTTGTGACTTTTAAATGTTTTTATGAAGAAGGGATATTTCTCCCAAAGAGTTTTCCAAATAATTTTCCTCTATATCAACATCGTTTGAGTGATTTTAGATTTGTTTGTTGTTTTTTTTTATGATAAAAATATTCCATTATGTATTGACGGTTTTGTGATATGTTTGATTGTGGATGTGTTATTTTTTATAGAATTCATGGTTTACAGATAATATATTTAGATTTCGTATACTAGTTTTAATACGAATATTTACGTTATGATTAAACCTTTTCATATGAGGAATGCGTTGGACATAGTAAGTGACAGCTGGAGCCCGCTATAGCTCCTCGATGCGTCGTTAGGTCTCATGAGACAAACTAGTGTCCTGGCACAAGGCCTTGAAATAACTTATTTGTAGTCTTTGCACAAGGCCTTGACAACGTGATTATGAAGTATGGCATTATAAATTCCATCATTATTGAAGTGGCTATTGATATTTCATGTGATTATTCGACTAGTAGAATATATGTGTGAATATGTAAATAGATTTATTTGATTTTATATTTTCCATATTATGTTGTCATTTAATTTTAAAAGTATTTTATTTTATTATAATAAATTTCATAAAATGATTATTCTTATTTAAAAAGGATTCTTATATATTATTATCCTTACTAAGCATCTGATCTCTCCCCTTTCAATGTTTTATTTTTCTTAGGATTCAAAGAAGTGTATTGTGATTTAGATTTGGGGTTGAACTAATGGAATAATGGAATTCATAAAGGATTATTTATGATATTTTTTTATGTTATAAAGTGTAATGTAAAATTCATATAGAAAATCTATTTTCCAAGACTGCTAAAACAATTGGTCCATTGGACATGATTCCTTGTAACCATGCCAATGTATTGTAATAATGCACTGAATATGGGTAACTAGGTTCGAGGCATTATAGTTGGTATAATAGGATGTTTTTAAATAATATTGGAAACTAGATTTAGAAAAACTTTTATTATAGAACACTACCATAAGGTAGACATTTAGTATTAGTGTAGAAGAAATTTTTAGAATTTTGGTACTCTAGATATTTTGTGAGTTTTCCAAGATATACATCTCTCTCTGGATATGAACAGGTAGAGTCCGCTCTGGCACAGATGAACCTAGGGGTTAAACCTGAAAACACCACTTTGACCTAGACTCGAACAGGAACTGGTCCATGACAATGAGCCTTGATTCACTCTTGGTTACAACACTCTCGGGGGATATGCTTTGGGTAATTATCATTTTCTTTATAAACCAATATATTGGGTTTATGAGTATATACTTCCTCGAAGAAAACATTTTTGTGATTAAGGATTATATCCATAAAATATTCAATTTACCATAGGTATTTTACATGTTTGGAATTATGAATTTTGATTCATAAACTGACCAATTATATGATAGTGTTTAGAAATGGAACTCAACAGAATGAATGAGAACTCCAGCAATATTTATGATCCAAAGAGTAAGAAGGGTCATATCATTCATGGTTTTAAACAAAAATAAAGAAGGGATATAGTCTCCCACGTGTTCTCATCATATGAAGAAATAAAATCATGATTTTGTAAGATACATAAATAATTCTCTGAGTCCTACCACTTTTTAGGGAAGAAAGAGAATCAATGGATGGTATTGGGAATGACAGATAAAGGGAAGAGGGGAAAGAAAGATTTTCCCATATGTGATAAATTTTGAAATAATCACATTGGTAAATGGTTTAATGGAATTAGAGTTTGTTGTATGTGTGGAGAAAAAGGACACCATATATGTGATTTAAATGGTAAGAAAAAGGTTTAAAATTAAAATGCTTCATCTGAAATTCATTGAGACACTACGCGAATCAATTTCCTAGTCATCAGAGTATACCACGAATAATGATTTTGGATAATAATCAAGTTGTGATACTTCCTCAAATTAAAAGGAATGATTAGTGTTCTTATTTTGTTACTATAGAATTATTTCATTTGATTGTTTTTTCAACAGTATACTAGTTATATGAATTGTGGAGATAAATATGGAAGGTACTACAATACTATTTTAATGGGTATTTGAGATTATATGGTTCTATGAAAAGTTACATAAAATAAAGATATAGTTTTTGGAAAATACATGGTTGAAGGAAAGGTAATCCTTAATATGGTCCATATAATGAGATAATGATTATGAAATAAGAGATGGTTTATTTGGATAAAATATATTGAATATTCTTGAATTAAGTGAACTGATTAATAGTTTGTTTGTTTCATCAATGGTGGAATAATCAAAATTTTGAATATAAGGAATATTTTTTGTACTATATAAAGGATAAGTGAGCATGAATGTAATCAATAAGGTTTTATGGTAATTTAGGGTGTCACCATGTTTTAAAATAATACACAATGAAGTTGTTTACATGATATTATGTGGAAAAAAGGATCTTTATTGTGTTTAACTTCCTTATAAATTTTGGATTGTGAGTTTAGATAGAAGTATTTTGGATAAGTCTAATGGTTGGAATAGATTATTTTTGAAATTGGATACTATTGTTAAGGTTATTTTTGGATTGTTATAAAAATGACAACATACAGACTATGTGATGATCTCTCATGTTGGACAAAGGTACGAGAATCGAACCCACAACCATAGTGCGATTGGGATTTATCACCTACCACTGGACTACATGAAGTACATGGAATGTATAGTCTATTTTTTTAAAGGGTATGATAGTTGAATTATATATTCGTTATTTTTGGAACCCTGTGTGATTAGGATAAATAGAACATATATTTTTTGAAATCTTTTGGAGTGAAAGATGAGTTTGTGGTTGGAATTAGTTAAAGGATGAAACACTACTAGTCAAGTATATATATATATATAATTTTTTTTTTCTTATTCTATTCTTAAATTAATTCTTACACTTTAGGGAAGGGATCCTAAAAAAATGTCTTATCCTAATACTTTATGTGTTGTTGAACCTACGGTATTTTAAATCATCATAGATTGATGGATTTGAGGCCCTCAATTTTACACTTGTTTTTGATTGATGACATCAATCACTCCATATAAATATTTACATTTTTTCTCCCAATTATTTGTCCTTAATTTCCACCAATGTTCTCTTAGTCGAGATCAAAATGTTGTGGTGACCCTTTCGTTTTCTTTTTCTTCTTATTAAGACTAAATTTTACAAACTCAATTTCCGATGAGGGTTTTTCCATAAAGGTATTTTCTACTCTTAATCTTTTATTTTTGAAAGAAATTTCTAATTTAGAGTAAGCAATTTATTGAAGGAGGTAAGAATGTAGCAGCCCAATATTTCTTTGTATATTGTTTTTTCAAAGTAATTTAATAATATGTACTACACGCAACACTGAGTTCAAGCGCCCAATGACTTACCAAACTAGATGTTCAAAAGCAGTTATGAATAGTATTAACTAAATTTTAAACTTTATATAATCATTATAATTTTAAATTATTTATTATGAGTTTTATATACATAATTTAAGAAGAAATTCATATTTTCAAATAAAAGAATTATTTTTTAAAAATTGCAATTTTATAGCCTTTTAATAGAGAACCCTTTTTAAATCCAATATTTGACTCTTTAATATATTACATTTGAAAAAATAAACTACTTATGTAGAATATATGCCTAAAAATTTAGTTTGGAAAATTATTTGTACTTTTCTGATAACTTTTATATTTTTATGAATAGTGAAAATTACTAAATTGTAATTAAAAACAACTTTTTCATCGAAATAATTTATAGTGATAAATTATGAATTTTAAATTTTTGTAAGTATAATTAGAACATATTTTTATAATTTAATACAATTTAGGTCATTATATGTAATTTTATATTTAAATTTGACATAAAAAAGTGTAAATTTTTTCATAGTTATTATTTCATAAAAACACACTTTTTATTTTGACAACAGAAATTAATATTAAATTAATTTCTTCAACTTCTGTGTTTTGAATTTCAAAAAATGGATTACATTTTTGGAATTAGGAGGTCCAAATTGTGTAAATAGGTATCTTTTATTTTTATACATTAGGAATATTTACATCAGTAAATATTTTATTCTATGGTTAAAGTGGTAAATATAGTAAATAAGGTTAAAATATAAATATTATAATAATATTAAATTATCCTAACACATGTCCTAACCCTATTGTCTGATACCTTTCCGACAATGGGATGTCATGGGTCGATTTTGGGACCCCATGGAGCCACATGGTAGTGATAATGACATTTTATAACAAATAATATAAAGTAAAGACAAAAATATCAAAAGTTATATGTTTTAGGAAAACACTTTTTATATGAGGTTGTATAATTGATAATTTCCACAATAAATATTAATTAAAAAGATAAAAATATTTTATACCTTAGGATATTTTATTTATAATTTTTAGACATAAAATAAATATATTTATATATGACACAATAATGATGCTGTATTTTCTTTATTAATGAAACTATCAAATAAATTATATTATAAATACTAAAATTAATCTAATATGAAAGTTTTTATGACATACACAAATTTTATAGGTGACTATGACATGTTAGGTTTTTTTTAAATTTATTTAGTTTGATGTGATGAATTTTTTGGTACTTTAGAAAAATTTCATTATTAAATAATGTCAAAATGGAAATAAAAGAGTTTTTTAAAACAAATTATATATTATTAATCGGTATTCGATTCTAAAAAAATCAAAGGTTCTTATAAAAGGAATAAATTCTAGTATATATTTCATTAATGAACCACTTGTGGTTCTATTAGAAGTTTATAGTATGTTTATTATCCATATAATATAAATATACAAAGAGACATCGTAAATGTCAAACAATTTAACTAAGAGATAAATATAAATGATGACATTAATATAGAGACCCAAACATATCTAATACCTATTGGTTGAGTGTTTTACGACCCATAGCCACTTTAGACTCTAAATAATTCATTTTGATTCATTAGAATCCGAAAATTATTTTATTATAAAATAATATATCATTCTTTTCCTAAGGTGCCCATCACCCCTCTTATAAAAATGCACTTCCCCTTCTCTCAAATTCAAACCGCCAAAGCCGTTTGGCTCAGCCATCCCCTAACCAAATATCATAAAAACTATTCTTACTTCATCATAGAAGCATTAATTTTGTCCGAAATCCAACATAAGGATCCATTTTGATCAAATCAAATTGAAGAACCCGTAGAATATGTAATGATTTCACCACCCTCTTTCAAGTTATTTTCTTCTTCCACTTACTGTTGCTTTTTTATTACCATGCCAAAATAATAAATCCTATACCTTATATATACTTTGATTTTATGATCAATATGTCACAACCGTATTCATTATTCTATCCATACTATGAATGAAAATGTCACCATGTGTGTGTACGCATGGCTTAACATCTCCAAACTGTGGTGTAATTTGTTATTAAACATTATGTTATTTGGATGGATGTAATGATGAGTAATATGTATATAAATAATGAAAATCACATGATAATGTCTCTACAAAATAAATACAACATCTAATTCCACACCTTCAAGGAAATGATATTGTCGCTCATGCGTACGTACGGATTACCGTCTCCAAGACTCGATTAGATTCATTTCCACGTTCACCATTCATTGACGATAATAAAAATATATATTACTAATAAGTATGTAATATATGACATAATAATGCTACTGGATATATATATATATATATATATATGTCTACTTATATATATCTTATTCACTTATTTCTGTTCAATACGATAAGAAAAAAGAAATAACATTTATGCATACATACGGCCTACCGTCTCCATAAACGGTGTTTTACATTACATATATCTATCTATTTTAAATAATTATATTATAAATATATATATATATAAATCATGGTTTATATTCTGGAATTATTTAAATCATGATCTAAATGATATGATCCGGAATAACATGTTAAAATACATACGATAAAGAATGTAATTATTACTCGAAATGTTAATTTAACATGGATATTATTGTTAAATGGGTAGTATAAAGTCATAAATGAATCATGTATGATATAATAAATTTTAATATGGTTCTAGTATAATTTAATAATATACTATGGTATTTATATAGTAGGTTAAATATACATGATATATAATTCAAGGTTTATATTCTGGCGTTTTCAAAGGGATTCTTTTTAAGGGCGTTTTTTACTAAATCATCATTTTAAATATTTTAAATATTTATTCTTCTATATCATTCTCATTAGTGTCTATGATTTCAAAAAAATTTAAGTATTTATTTATATGGACATTCATTTTTTAAATGTGAATTTTTTTCAAAAGTTTCAAAGTAGAATGGGACACTTTGATTCAAAAATTTCATTAAATATCTTCCTTTCTAAATTTTGTGACTTCTATTTTATTTTTTATGAAAAATGGATATTTTTCTCATAGTTTTTTACATATAATTTTCATCTATATCAACATCATTTGATTTATTTTAATATTGGTTGAAGTTTATTTATAATGATACATATATTCCATATTGTATTAAAGGTTGTGTGATATGTTTGACTGTGGATGTGTTATTTTTTTACCATTCATGGTTTATGGATAAATTATGGACATTTCTAATGCAAGTTTTAATACGAATGTTTCTGTTAGGTTTAAACCTTTTCATATGAGGAATGTATTGGACATAGTAAGGGACGGGTTGAGCCCGCTATAGCTCCTCGATGCATCAGTAGGTCTCATGAGACAAATTGGTGTCTTTGCACAAGGCCTTGACAAAATCTTATTTGTAGTCTTGGAACAAGGCCTTGACTATGTGGTCATGAAGTCTGGCATTATTCATTCCATCATTATGAAATTTGATATTGATATTGAATGTGATTATTCGAATAGTTGAATATCCATTTGAAAAATAAAATGCAATTATTTGTTCTAATATCTTCCATATTATACTAAAGTTTACTTTTAAAAGGATTTTTTTTTTGTATTATACATTGTCTAAAATATTTATGCCTACTTATGAAAGATTTCGATATGTTGTTATCTTTACTGAGCATCTGAGAAAACCCCTTTCAATGTTTTATTATTATCAGGATTCCATGAAGTGTATTGTGATTGAGATACAGGGTTAAACTAAGAGAATAATGGAGTTCATAAAGGATTATTTATGTTGTGTTTCATGTTATAATGTGTAATGTAACATTCATGTATGTAATATATTTTTCAAGACTGCTAAATTGATCCGTCTTTCAGGACTTGATTCTTTCTAATCATGCCAATTTATTAAAATAATGCACAGACTCTAGGTGACTAGGGTCGGGGCATTACAAATAGATTTGTTCTCTGGATAAATGTATAGGTTGGAGGAGGTATGCTGATTAAAATTTATAAGGGTTTTGTAATATTTCTATAAAGACTTTATTAGATGATCTCCAATGGGACCAAAAAAGAATTTTTTGGTCATTATATTGAGTTTGAATGGAAATTATTGTCTCTAAATGGTAATATTATTGATCTTTTAAAAATATTATTTCTATCTGTTTTGGTAAATTTTTTTCTTTTAAAAAAATTGTATCCAATGATTTTTAGGTTTTTTATTCACTATTGACTTTCATAGATTTATGTCACTTAATAATCTTTTCATTCTCATGGAATAATTTTTAAATGTTTTTAAATAGATTGGAGGATGGGTAAGGGAATGTAATTCGTCAATATTAATGTATTAAAGATATTCATTGATAGGAAATCATTCTAAAATATTAAATTTTTATATTATGGGATATATTTATGCTAATCCGAACTATACACATTGAATTTTATTGTTTTTTAAAATATAATTTATGACCTAATTATCTAAAAAACCATACATAAAAATATCCACAAAGGGAAACAACCGAAATTCATTAAAAACCCATGATTAATTATTATCTATGGCTTGTTCATTATACAATAATCCTCATCAATAATACAAGAAATACTATAATAACTATTGAGTTATATTTTTTAGGATCCCAAAATAAACATTCACCTATTTGACATGTGTTTAGAAAATTAATCTTCTTATCCCTTTTAAATTTTGGGTTTTTACAGTCATATAATCCATTATTGTTAAATTAATTAAATAGTTATTTCTACATCATAATCATATAGTAGAATTACATAATTTTTAATAAGAAAACCATATCTTTAGATAATAAATAATTATCTAACTCAATGTGGAGGATATATCCTAGGCCCAAAAATATTTTTATGTACTGTATAAAACATAAAAAGCATGAATATAATTCAATGAATAATTATTATAGTATTTCATATATAAAACCAATGGAAACATATTTTTCAATGATTAAAAAAAATATTTTAGTTTAACCCAAAAAATAAATAAAAATGAAAAAATGGGGTAACCAACATCAACTTATCTAAAAAATAAATCCATATTATTGAATTTTTATAATGAACTACTAGAATATGGTAACTAAATATTTCAAAATTTATTTAATATGGACCGAAGAGAAATTCATCAAAGCATTTCAGTTAGTATTTTAAATTAAAACACGTTTAAACTTTTTAATTGCATTATTAGAAGCTATTGAATGAAATAATATAAATATTTAACTGTTATTACCTTGATTTCTAAATAAAATATGAAAAAATTCATTCATTTGACAGTTTATATATTATATAGAACCAAAAAAACAAAAATGGTAAATTATTTCATATTGAAATTATATTGGGAAATGAATTTTGTTACATTTATTCCAATCTCATCTCATTTATCATTTAATGTAAATAACAATAAAATTATTTGTCTTAGATATTTACATATTATTAATCACCATTTCAATCATTTTTTCATTTGTTTTTAATCATTTTCATGTTTTTCATTTTTTTCATCAGACATTTTGTGTGGGTACACCATAGAGTTCTAAATCAACTTCATTGTAATTCCTAAAAAAGTTTCCTAATATAAAATGGTCACATAAGATTTATAAAATCTAATGTATTAGATTTATTTAATTGTAGATGTAAATGAGTTATATTATTCTTTAAATGGTTACCATCATTGGAATAATTCTCGGTAACCATGTTTTTAGAAATGCACAAGATAATGATTAGTAAACATTATTTTCACGGTTATAATGGATATCACACCATTCATAAATAATAATAATGATATTACATGAATATTAATTTTATTTTAATTCATAATATAAATTATCATTAATATCTATTATTTCATAATTTTATATAATCATGGATGGTTACTAAATAATGGTGGAACCATGATAGCGGGTGATGTTTATTAAATTAAATTAAAATAATATTCTAAATAATAAAGATTTTGTTTTTATAAAATAATTATAATTATATTATTATTATATTATTTCATTACTTTTATGTGTGACCCCTTTTCTAATTATGAATAATGATAATTAATATTAAAACATGTTCATAAAAAAATTATAATATATTCGACATATTACTAAAAAACAAAAGTTCAGGATTTGAGTGATTAAGAATTTTATCACCATGGATGGATAAAAAATCAAAAATTAAAATCAAATAATAATTATAAAATTATCTTAAATGGTTCTTATTGAAGAATAAACCAATATAAGGAATAGACAAAATTAATAAATAAATAAATTCCTTCGGTTATGTAATTGGATACAGAATTGTTTTTTGGGATATATAAATAGTGATATTTCCCATTGTGTTTCATTAAATGTTTTTTAAAACTGCTGAAAAAAATAATTATTTAACTAAATTATTTATAGTAAAAAATATATTTATCCCAAATATGAAAATAATCAATATTTAATAATATTCATAAACACTTATCGTAATATTTCAATGCCCTCGATATCATTAATTAGATATCATATATAAAAAGTGATTTTTGCAGCACAAGATCCTTATAAAGTAGGATAAGAAAAAATATATAGGTATTTCTGGAAAATATGGTTTGAAAATTGATTGTTATTTATTCATTTTGATGTATGTATTTATTCCACATAATTGTTAAAATTTGATATCATTTGACAAAAAATCATATTTTTAGTAGTGAGTATTATTAATATGATAAGAAAGAAGATGAAAAATATAAATCTGACAATATTATAGAATATTAATTTCCACCACATTTCTGAAGAAATTTTTTAACAATTATTTTAATATTTTATACATATTTTTATAGATAAAATATATTGTGTTTATATTTTTTCAATGTTATTTTATTAATTTGTGTACGAAAATAAGAATAATATTTCAAAATTTATTGTTTATATTTTATCAAATATAATACATTTATTTGGTCTAAATAATTGTTTCGAAACACATTGTTTAATTAATTCCATAGTACTTTAAATATTTTATCCCCTATGGTTTTGACATCACTCGTGCTAGAGAAAGAAAACCATTGAAGATAATTATTTATTTTCAATAAATATTCAATTACATAATTCCTTAAACAAATTTATTTACAAAATATAATTCATTAGTAATAATTATTATCATCTATTAATTAATATAACATTACTAATTAATATTTTTATCATGATTACAATTATATTACATAAATTTATACTTTTGAAAATCGGTATAGTCACTTAGAAAGGACCATGCTAATTATCATGTTGTAAATTTATAAAAATCACAAATATAAAAATAAATAATTCTTTTTTCTATTATATATATCCTTCAATAAAATAATATCTCTATACCCATTCAAATATTAATTTATAATCCGAATTGGACATGTCA
This sequence comes from Viscum album, assembly GCA_963277665.1. NCBI lineage: Eukaryota > Viridiplantae > Streptophyta > Magnoliopsida > Santalales > Viscaceae > Viscum > Viscum album. The sequence continues at coordinate 293,417,257 of OY728137.1, read as the reverse complement.
ACTATATAGTAAGTACTATATCTACAGTAATAAATTTTATATAATTATCATGAATTTTATTTTACAAAATAATACTTTTATAATTTTTTAAATGTTATTATTATGTTTTCCTTTATGAAATAATACATTGGTAATTTGAGTGGTCTAAAAAATTTAGCAAAAAATATAATTTTAGGGCATGAAATTCAACCTAGAATTACACACTTAAATTAAATCGAATTTATATTCCAATTTACATCACTACCTATGGACACCATACATGGTAAAACAAATTGAAACATAGTTTCTTAACACATCAAAATACATGAATTGATAAAAAATAATATTTAACTTTTTCTATAATATTTTTAAATACAATATTTTTATTAAAAATGTTACTAAAAATATTATATCACTTCAAGTATTTATTATTTGTTCTTAAGATCATCCACCATGAAGAAAATGAAATATTCAAAATATGCAAAAATATTATTTAAAAAACAGAATCCAATTTTTAATGAATAAGATAAAATATTATAAATAATAATACACTAAAATATATATCTTAAAAACCAAAAATATTTATTTTTAACAGATTGACTATATCTGTATCGCATTCCATAATAAGTATGTTTAATATCGAAATAATGTAAATCATTTATATACGTCCATAAATTTTTTATAAATATCCATATTTATAAAATCTTATAATTTTTGATATTTAAAATCATGTTATTCTAATTTTTTACCCTCTATAAAAACATCTAAAAGATAAATTAAATATTACAATTGTAAATGTATTATAATAATATATTTAATAATATAATATATTTTCAATCCTTAAAAGAACAAATTTATAATTAAAAAAATTATTAACAATTTTATATTCATATTTTGAATATTAATAAAATATAAAATTTAATTATTACAATAAATAAGTGGGTTTTCATGAGATATCATGTATTCAGTTGTTTTGATGGAATATTTTATGTCATGATAGATTATTTTTGTGGAGAAAATTTGCATGTAATGTTCATGGTTTAAATGATCTGTATATATTATGTTCTCTTTCTTTCGTTTCAATTTATATTTTCTAACGTTATCATCAAATATTTGAGAATATATGAGGATCATAATGAGAATTTTATGAAGGGAATGACTATTACACAACAGCAGTTTATTTTAAGAATGTTGTATATGTTTTTTCTTTTTTTGGGTTAGATGTGAACATTAATTGATATTTTGTGTATTAGTTATTTATGGAATGTGATCCATCAAAAAATTATGCAATTAGTTCTGAGGTTTCTATTAAAAATTATGTTGATGTCTGGATGATTATAAATTTTTCGTTTATTAATATAGGTGAGTGGATAATTTCTCAAGGATTATAACATCTTCAAAAATATTTAAATAGAATGGAATGTGGAAATATATATGAATATATAATCCTTGGATTATTTTATTATCTATAATATATTCTAATCAATTTATATAATTATTTATTTGTATATATGGGAGTCATGATTGCGGTATAATAAAATTATTTTCATCTCAGTTAAGGATATCAAATAATTAAACTATGTGCAATATTCTCTTATGGGCCCTAATTATATTTTACCCATGAGAATAAATATTCTACCCCATGCTATGATATTGTTATAGAGGGGTTCACAGTGAATATTAGGATACACTATCCTATTATATTTTATAATTTTGTAATCCCATATCAATAAAAAATTTAATATATATTTCCTCAAATTTTATAAAATTATACAATATTGTTTGCATATTGACTTTATAAAGAATTGTGACAAAGATATGCCTTACACACTAGGGTAAAAAAATGATGTTGGTGGTATATTGAGTTAAAAGACTTGTGGATATGTTTCAAAAGAGTTTTAAAATGTTTGAATGATAATGGAGGATATTGAATCTATATATCAAGAAGTGAAGGATAGATGTTTTTAGAGAATTCATGTGTTTTGTGTTAGTGAAATAATATTTGAGCTAACCTATAGAGGATTAATTAATTTTTTTCCTAAAATATCATTATGGAGAGACCATATTATCTATCTGTAAATCTATGTGGGATATTTAGTGGTCAAATAACATCAGGTTTCCTTTCATAAAAAATTAGTTGTTCTATTTATGATGTGCAAGGAATATCTTTTTTAATGGAACTTGTCTTATTTAGGAATAGATCACTGAATTTTATTTTACTTATTTTAAGGAACTTATTCAAGTGGTAAGGGAAGATGAGAATAATTATTATGATTATGAGACGATGTTTAACGATTATAGGGATGATTACAAAGCATTTAATTTGTGAAATTAGATAAAAGACATCATTCTATTCTAATATTAAGTGGGGGATTATTTCTATTTTTTAAATAATTATTCTTTGTTTATATTATGATGGATGATATTCTATCTAAGTGGATTTTGGGTGAATTAATTAATAAATATTAAAAAAAATTAATTATATTGTAATATATTTTTGGTAATTCAATAAGATAATACAGATTTTTGTTAGTATTGATGGATTAGTTTCATGTATTATTTTCTCTTATAAAAAAACTCATTTAGAATTATATATGTCGATGTTTCCGGATAATGAATTTGGAATCAAACTATTCCATTGATAAACATTTTCTTGTAGATGAATAGAGATAAAAAAATTCCTATCCATGCCCTAGATGAAATTTTATAGAAAATTTCCCAGGGTATTGGCTCTTTATGTGAAAGGAACAATATATATAATGAGTTTTTATATATCAATTTCAATCAAATGTTAACTGGTATGGATGTATTAAATAAATTAAATTTCCGTTCTTATAAATCATGACTATGTTAGGAAGTGTTAAGAAATTCATGAATTCACTGGCTAAGATAAAATATGGCAGGATAAAGAATATTTCAATGTATTAATAATTTATTAACTCTATATAATTTAATCAAATGACATCTTATTATCATATAATGACACCTCTTATGGTCAAGGAAAATGAATATTTGTTTATTATGTTTCCTATGAATAATTGATAATAGGTATTTAGATATTGATATAAAAATATTCATTCAAATTTATTACTACTACTGTTTATATAGAATGTTGATGAGAAGTAATATTTATTAGATGTTCCTCCAATAAAAGATTAAAAATTTTAAATATCCAATGATTTATATATTTATACATACTTAACTGATTTTTTTATTATCATAAATATATGTGATGGAATTTTATGAATGATATGATTTTCATAAGGTTTTATAATAGATTCACGACTTCTAGGTGATGATGGTTAATGGGTGTATAATTTCATTAGTTTAATTATTATCCTGTAATAATATTTTTCACTATTGATTCTGGGAATAAGTGACACATATTCACAGTCAATATAATTGGATTTATGATTCTGTATTAAGGTGTAAATATTTAGAATAATTTTATAATAATATGAATTATGTTTTAATTTCTACTTCAAGTTTTTATAGGAAACATTTACTTCTACAAAATATATTTTTATCATTCAAAAATAATTATTACGATTTTGTTACAAATTTTGATTTTAAATAGGGTATAATTCATATAATATATTAATCATAGTAAAAAATTAATTCCATTAGAATATTACATTAAAATAATAACATAAAATTCAATTCCACTATTTACTATTTCACAAAATAAATGTTTATACCTGAGAGTATTTCATTATTGAAATGGTTACAAATAAAAAATATATATCATATTTTCATATTTTAAAAAACAAGTGTATAATTATAACACATATGAATCATGATTGGTAAAAGTAATATGTCCATGAGAAAAATAATCATCAAAGGATAAAGAATTATGAATAAAAATTAAATTATGAAAATGAGATGACGTATTAGTAATATTTTAATTTGATAAATTTAAAAACAACAATTTCTATAAAGTTTATATTCAAATGGGGTATACTATTGATGTTTAAAGCACAAGAAATCATTTTATGAATATTCATATGATTATAAAATTTTAAAATAAATTAACATTACTTAATTGATATATATATATATATTAATTAAAAATTATTCATTTAAAAAAAATATATTATTTTAAAAAAATGAATATAATAATTAATTAGTAAAAAATTATTTGATTCTAGATTAATTATTTTTATTTATTATGATTTTATTTTTCAATTCATTATATTTATGTAGGTACATAAATAGATTTATTTATAAAAATGAGGTTTGATTAATGCAGTAAATTAATATCATGCATGAAAAAATTATGTAACCATTAAAAAGACAATTTAGTAATTCTTTTCAGAAAAATATAGTAAACATTCATCTTTATTGAATGTTATATATGTTTATGTAATATAATAATAGATCATATATCATGTATAAAATGTAATGATATTCAATATCAATAAAAATAAATTAATCAATAAATATAAATATATTGGATTATTGTTGGTTAAAAATAGTAACAAAAATACTTATTATTTACTATATATGTTTTCTTTGAAGAATTTTTTATAAAATTTCAATTTTATATACTTAGTATATATTTCATACTACAACAATGATTATATTAGATTCCATTAATTATAATTAAAAACAGTGATGTTATGACCTATTTAATTATTATATATTTTTTTCAAAATAATATTTATTATTGTTAATGATTAATGATATGTTTTTCGATAAAAAATTAAAAATTTATTTATATATTCTTATTTATGATCATAAAAAAAATGTAGGAAAATAATTTTTTAATTTTTACAATATTTAGTCTTCTAATTCCTCTTATATGATTATGTTATTTCATCATATATCAGAAAATATAATTGATGATGCTAATTAAAATTATTGGATGTATTTGTAGTAGAATAAAATCAATTTTAGGTGATGCTTATTATGTTTTTATTTATGTTAGTGAAATGATATGAAAAATATTATCCATGCTAATTTTAAATATGTTTTTCTAGATCCATTGATTTGGAATATTTTATCCATAAAAAATATAGGAAAAATAAATCATAATGATTGAAAAAATATCCATTATTATTTAATGATTTCAATATATTCATTCAGTTGATAAAACCACTATTGAAAATAACACGTAATGGATTTTATTTTCTACAATTTAACATTATTTGGAACTATGATTTGATGGATGATGTATAACAAATATATTCAATAATAAAAATGTCACAATTGAAACTAATATCTCTATGTCCTAAGATCCATAGAATTTCTACCGAAATTCAATAATGGAATCCTTATTCACCATAGTCAGGAAATAGTACATAGGAAATCAAACCACAATGTGTGTATGGGTTCATCAACAAATATAATCCTTAGGTTATATCAAAGAGCCTGAAAAGACCCCTCCATATATTATCATTTTATGAATCAATAAAAATGTATAATATTGTCATCATCAAAGCATAACATTATGTTAATGAAAACTCAAAAGTAAAAAAACATCGTATTAATGGGTAACTGGTTTAGAGAAAACATTTTATGTATTGAAAATACAAAAGTGGTGGGATATGAAACTGATAAAGAGATAAATCAAAAGAAAATTTACACCTAAAATCTATGGAAACATTACCAAATAAAATGTCTGAATACACCAAGTGACATAAAGAATCATCCCAACATGTAAACACGCTAAAAATATAGAGATATACTGAACATTGAAAATATTTAAAAGGTTAATTTCTTCTACATAATTTATAATATGAACTATTGTACACATCTAATGGTTATATATAGTGTGTGTGATTATCATTTATATTTTAATCCCACATTTTTCATCATATAATTAAATTATTTAAAAACATATTATAATAATTTTATAATAATAATATGTATAAATATTTATAACATTCTATAAAAAACACATAATAAATTATTACAATTGGTAAAAAAATTGAATAAAGAAACTATTAATGTAATATTTCTTATAGAAAAAATAGGATTATACAACGACTAATTTTTTTGGATAATTTAGAGATACTATATGAAAATTTAGGTATGTTCTCTAAACTAGTTTTATTAATATATAACTATATATATTTCATGTGGGAGAACCATATAAACTACACCAGCAACATAACTAGCATTTGGGATCTTATTCACTTCTGATATTATTTTTCCTTGTAATTTTGGATTTAATTGATTCTTTTTAATAATAAAATTACCATGTAATTTTATCTAACAACATAATTAATAATTAATTATTTCAACATAAAAACATGTTCACAAAATTTCCTAATCCGAAAATTTATAATTCAATCACATGAGGATATAAATAAAAAATTAATAGCATAGTGAATCATTCAATGCATTTAATTAATTAATTTCAAAAATCACCCAATAATTATTTTAATAAAAAGAATATTTAATATTTAACTATCTACCATAAATGATCATAACCTATAAAATATTTTATACTGTGTGTTTCATGGAGTGGAAGGAAACATGTGTAGAAATGAAAACAATTAATATAAAAAATCACAACATTATGATTAAGCTGTATAAAACTTATGTATAAATAACTATATGATCTCTAAAAGACATATGAAATGAAAAGGTTTAATCAATATGAATAATTGGAATAAATTATTGGTAGATTTCAAAAATGACTTAAAAAAACAAACTAAATCCCCATTAGCGGATTGTAGAAATCAGCTCAAGAATGAGGTAGAGTAAGTGGAAGGCCTTGGTGATAAGGGGTGGGTTAGGGTGTCCAATTTGATGTTTTATTATTTGTTAGAAAATCATTTTCATGATTATTATTTCCTATAGAATATATCCACAATGTTTTTCTATCTATGAACTTGTGGTAATGTTAGCACATGAACCCAAAGAATATCAATCTACTTGGATTTGTAGTTTGAAAAACATTGCGTGAATGGTAAAAAAAATTATATTATTATAATGAAATTCAAGGTTCATGGTTTATCTAATTCATTTCAAAATCATTCAAAAATAATGAAAATTACTTTTCTCCAAAGTTGAAAAATGTTTATGATATAATACTTTAATGTGTTATAGTTTAGATAAAATCATTGAAATAAAATGTTCAAAAATCTAATATGAATGAAAGTGTGAAAATTCACCCAAACATGTCAATTCATTCCCAGAGGATATAATAATATCCCATGATCATAAGAAATGACTCCAAACTAACCTTATAATACATTCCCTATCCCATACACTATTGAAGTAACCCACAGATTTTTTATGACATGAACTATCAGTATTAACATACAATACAGATTCCTCACATGAGTATATAATATGTGGACCAAGTTCTCTGTCACAAGGGCCTGTATTTCCAAAAAGATATCCATATAATTTATCACAATAGATTGATGCGATTATACTAAATTAATTAAAAATATATAACACATCATGACTTTCCAATTGAGATATAAAATATAACCAATATGTATCATTCCCAATACTCCCCATAAAATGAAATAACAACAATTCATGTGAATAGATTCAACAATATTCCTAAAAATCACCCATAAATAATTTAAATTAAGAACCTAAAAACCTCTAGAATAATTTAAATGATTTTAATATCGATCATAATGTCAATAATTGGTTTCTATATTAATACTGATAACTCAAATTATCTGAGAACACTATTTGACAAGTTTTAGTCCTACTATATAGTTTTCACCTAGAATGGATTATCTCAAGGAATATAATCACTGTAATTAATTTATTTTGTAAAAATGTGAAATTAAAATATTATAGTTGTGGATAATATTGTAGGATAATTCAGAAATCACATGACATACAACCAATGATCCATAAAATTAAGAAACACAAATTTAGAGAAACTCTTGAAGAATCCTACTATAATTTATTATGTTGGCCTATAACCACCATATTTTAATTATCCCAAATCATTTTTTCTGTTTCATAAAAAAATAATTGATTAATTATATTAAAAAAATAACAAAATAATAATAAATTCTACATCTTAATGCTATATTGATAATTCTTATGTCTAATGAACCAACCATGTGATGAAGATCAATTGTCAATGATGATCATGTGATCATGTGGATGTGGCCACATGATTAACCTATTTTGTTCTCTTTAACATTCATGTGATCAATCATAAGGGGAGAATTTTTTTTCCATGTGATAAATAATATATAAATATCCCAACCCTTCTATCATAGAGTTAGTGGTTACATAATTGCATTATTAAAAGATACAATGTATAAATTTCAAAATGACAATATTTTTTAGTATTATTATTAAAATAGAGATATACCTGAATTTCAAATAAATTTTAAAAAATATATTATTGTAATTACTTTTCTATCATTATTAATTTATTCCATTAATCATGAACGAGCATATTAGTTATAGAACACTATGTGTTATCCTGGGGAATATAAAACATAGGGATGTGAGGAGCATAGATCCTTAGTATAGGTATGAGATAAAGAAATATACCATTAATAAATAATGATATTTAATATATAATGTTGAATAAATAGAACATATTCCATTTAAAAAATATAATAATCCTAAAATCGTAGAAATAAATGACAAAAAATAATGCCAAATTCATATCCACATTATCCTGAAACATATAAATGGATTTTATAACGAATATAATTATCACATGGGAATAAATAATAGATCACATAGTATAGGAATGAAAATTTCTATAAATCAAAATTATATTATAAATACCATAAATAATATATTATAAAAAATTTGTTAAAAAATTCCATAATTTAGTCAGCTAATTTGTATCATGAGATCTGTCGGTGAAACTAATTAATATACATAACTGAGCACCAAAAATAAAATAATATGTGGAATTCATTAATTATATTTAAGATTTTAAACATAATAAACAAAAATGTTAACAACAAAAAACTGACATCTGAAAATCTAATACATACACAACTCAAATAAACATAATCATAACCCATCCAGAGCAATATAGAGTATAATAATAAACAAGTAAATCCATATTCAAATAGATCATAAACAATACATAGAATTAATAATTATAAAATAAATACTAAAAACCCCTCTCAAACCAATGTACATTAATGCATTGATGTTCTTGATTAATTTAAATACCATATAAATTTCATTAAAAACATGTCTGAAGAAAATTTTTATTTCAATTTTGAAATATTTCTCTAGAAAACAATTTTTAAAATATTTATTAAATAAATTTTCAAATAAATTTTTTGAATAGTATGAAATATTAATTTAAAAATTTACTGGTTATAGATATAATAAACCCTATTTATGTAGTAAAAATTAAAATAATGATTGTAATAACGTTTTTGTTAAATAACAAAGAAGCCTTTTTTGGAAATGAGATGAAATTGTTTTTAAAACATTTTAAAAATATTCAAAAATGGGAAAAAATTGTTAGTAAAACTTTTTTAAATTTAAAAAATATTTTTGAAATATTTTTTACAAAATATATATTTGGAAGAAAATTCATTTCTTATAGAAAAGAGAAATAATATTTCTTTTTCATCAATATATTTCATAATAAGTTTTTTTCCAAAAAATTGAATATAGAAATGTTAAATAAAACGTTTATTAATAACTAGAGTATAATGATAATTTTTTGATTTATGATTAAAATAAAAAATTCTTCACCCGAGGGACAATTAATCAAAAAGTAACCCAAATAATGACGAGATTGTGAAATATACCCAAACCACAATGGTTGAATTTGAATCATAGGATCCAAAGAATAAATTAAAAAAATGAAATTATATAAATGATGACATGAAATATATTCAGGATAAAACATTCAAAATGTGGGATTATAAAAACCATAAAATGAAATAATTTGAGAATATGGAATATATCATTAGAGGAAAAGTTAAGAGAATGTCTTACATATGGTCTGATTTCTAATATAAATGTATATAATGGAATGATAATAAATACATATTTGTTTTAATTCTATTAAAGGACCATAATCATATATTTCATAATATATATTATTTACTAATGGTCTTTTATACACTTTTTATTAACAAATTCATTGTCAAAATCCTTGTTTTAAGTGATAATTTTATATTTTTCATTGATTATTTGGTTCAATAATTTTAGTATATATAATTTGATCTTTTTCAATAATCATCAAAATATTATACATTATTTTAATATCGAATATATTCATTATATTTTTTTAATGGAAATATATATAATTTATATATAGAAAATGTATTACACCATTAAGGGACATGGTAGAACATACATACACATGAATGATGTTTATAATTCATTTGATATAGAATGATTTAAAAATAAGTATTAATTCATAATTACAAAATAATTATTATTTTTATATAAAAATTTCATATAAATAAAATTCATACTTATTACCATCCATTTAAAAATAAAATTAAAATCATATGACATCAGTACATATTTGTAGCAGTCCCCACATATGTACAACCAACATTATTGTTTTCCAATGGATTGGAATGTAAAAATTTATATGTGATACTATATTTATAGAACTATTTTTATATTATAAATTAAACATATATTTTATTATTTTTATGCATACTACCCTACATGTAATGTTTGGCCTATTCTCATTGGATTGGGAGGGGTGAGACGTTACAATGATAAAAAAGTTATCCCTATAATGAAAAAGGCTTGAAATAAATGCTGCAGGACTTCAATATATATTTGAGATTATTTTACCTTCTATAAAAAACCACTAACCTAAAAATCCTTAAAGAAAAACAACTATATGATGCACAATTAGAATGAATGACAACTCAAAATTTCAGTAATTAATATCATACCCAATTCATGTGTCACAATAGAAGACTTTAATATCAATCTAAAAAAATAATCCAAAGTATCAAATCTATGATATTGACAAGAATCCAAGCTCTACAATATTAATGATCCAAATTCATAAAATTGTTTAATTATCTTTAATTAGTGCTAAAGACTTCTAATACTTTGTTGTTTCCCATGTCCCAGTAGATGAAATCACAAAGAGAAACAATGTGCTAAAGCACATGTGAGTACTAAAACTAATTACTTTATCCATAATTACTTCCACTATTAAAAATAATAGGATATAAGAGTTAGAAACATTTATATAAAAAAAATTATTTAAAAATATATTTAAAATATATTTAAAATAAATATAAACAAGTTCTAGGACACCCAATTTTACAAAACAATCATTTTTTTAAAAAGTGTTACCAAATAATGATTAAAAAAATTTCATGAGTTCCCTTTGGCATAATAATTACATTCAATATATTCAACCACTCATTAATTATTATGATTGTTCCATACTCATAGTGGTCTCTCATCGATCTACCAAGTCAGCACAATGTAATTATATCCCATGTGCTATTAAACCTTTTGAACTGAGAAAAATGAAATATTTCAAACATTTCCTATAAATTATATATGAACACACACACACACCATGTATGATGAAAAAGCATTTTAAAATGATTTCAATAAATCAATAATTTTATTAACAAACTTTTTCCCTAATACAATTTCAATGCAAACCCATATCAATAAAAAAACCCTTTTATTTAAAAACATTATCAATAATCATATTAACTAATTAAATTTTAAATCATAATTTTGAAATAATTTATCAAAGAACAATGGACATCCAAATTCAAAAAATAATCAATTTCACAAAAAACCATAAATCATCAAAAAATAGTATTTATAATAAGTATGGAACCACAATTTTATAAAAAATTTCATGAAATTATATAAATCTAAAACCAATCTAATAAGTTTTATAAATAGGTGTCAATAATGAATCCACCTACCACAATAACTTTGGTGAAAATGATAAAAAACATGGAAAACATTACAAAACTGGTTAGAATCTCCCCAAACACACCTTAGATAACCACCCCAATCATTAAAAATCCCAAATATAAACATATTTGTATTTTAAAACCATATATCTACACACAGAGTTTATATCTAATATATCGATAGAGTGGATTAAGTATATCTATGAAAACTACCTTGAATGAAGAAGAACGATCACATACCTTTTTGAATCAATATCTAATTACAATGAGAAGCATTCATATATCCTCAAGATTAGTGGAAGAACCCTCCTTGACCATTAAAAGAGAATAATCTCATGTAAGGGAAACATAATATGATAAACAATGGGCTAAAACCTTAAGCAACCCTATATCTACATTTTAAGGATCGTCTTCTAAACTATACATATTTTAGACTCACTGTTACTCAAATTTTGCACTTACTATGAGTTAGCCACTTATTAATATATGAAAATTTCATTATTTTCTTACACGGTCTTAAACCCAATCACCAACCATGCCCAATCCACTACCTGAAAATAGAAATAAAAATCATTTCATCAAAGGGATCTTTTTCTCCTTAGGGGATGCCCAGTTTTTTAAAATTATGTACCACTAGTGCGCCATTCCACATAACCCTATCTCACTATGAACAGTTTATTACATGGGTTTCATGGTTTTCACAAAATGTTCACTAACTGTGAACATTTATAAAATCCAAAAATATATTAAAAATTTGTAAAAACTCTCCCAAAATTCTCTCATATAATTTATATACATTAAAAATAATAAAATGGTTACTTCCATGAAATTAGGGGTAATAAATTCTCCCCACCATTAGTTTTTTCATCCATGAAAATTATAAAAACATCAGCTTATTGAATGAGTTCCACCCATTTCAATTTTTTCTCCTCCCTTCACTCCAATGTATTTCATGAAGTTGATCATGTTTCCAAGAAACCCACACTAGAGAAAAGCTTTTTTTATAAAAAGTATTTATCTTTCATATCATCAAGACACAATATGATATTTAATACAAAATCATCTAGCTATAGGTGAACATGATCCCATTAGATAACATGATGAGTATCATGCTGGTACCTTTTCAATTAGGAAACATGAAACACATCATCAATAATAGAAAACCTTGGTTCCTATTCCAAAAAATATATCACCTCACCAACCCATTCCATTATCAAAGAAGGGGAGATTTATCGAGAAGATAACATACCATGCTTCCCGAAATGTCGAGTTCCAATCATCAGAGAGATCCTCTAGAATATATTCTCACTTAGTGTAAATATCAACAATCTTCAATGATAACCCACTAAATTTTTATGATTACTCTAGGATTTATTCATACATTTCCTGTTAAAATGAATTTTTTTCATTGTATATTCGAGAGGGCTAGACCCAACTAAATATGTTTCACCACATTCCAACAGACAATGTTGAGAAATAAAAAAATGCATATACAATACATCAAAAGGAGGTATTTTGTATCATACCCTAATATTGTTTGTTTTATGAGAACTCCACTAGTGGAACATACTCTTCTCATGAGCCACTATTATTCATTACATAAGAATATACAATATTTTACAACTTCTGTATCATCCTTTTCCATTTCCCAGCTTCTAGAGGATAATACAATATACTCACAGTCAATTGAGTCCCAAGGACATTCTATTCGGATTTATAAAAATGAGATGTGGTCCTCATATCTCAGTATAACACTATCTTTTGTGGTATGGCATGTATATTTACCACTTACCGTGTGAATATTTTCGATATATCATCAACTATATGATTTTCATGAGTAGGGTTAAAATGATATGACTTTGTAGGAGAATCCACAATCACAAATATGGAATATTGTTTATGAACCATTTGGGGGAGATCTATTATAAAATCCTTATCTATCTTCTTCAATTTCAATACAGGGATATGTTATGAATGTAATAGAACTGTCTGTCACTAATGCTCTTCCATGACATGATGACCTTTTAAGAATCTCGAAAAATTCACATCACCATTAATTTCATGAAGACCCACCAAATCTGGGTTTCCAATTCGATATATGTCTTCAATAATATTTGATGAAAACCAAAAACTAAAAGGTGGTAAGCATGAAGATGATTCTCTTGAGATTTCAAAAGTAAAACCATCAAATTCCAAAACCACAACACTGAATTTTCATCTATATTTCATCTCCCAAAGGTCTCCCCGACATCTATTATTGAACTCATTGAAACATTTTCTCCATCAGATGGCAGTGCCTCCATTTCCATCATTAAAAAATTGGAACAATTTAAATAGAAATGAAAACCACAAAAAAAATTGGTTACCGCATTCCATATGCACTATAGTGACAACCAACATCAACTGCAACTCATTTGATCCATAAATTTATAACTTAATATATGAATTTATTATTAATGCATCAGCCACTAAATTTCTGTTACCCACAATACAGATTAAGTCATACTCAAACATATATAGATATTCCATACATCTTCTTTTCCAATAATTTAAATTTTGTGGTGAGAAAATAGTGTTCACACTCTTATGATTCCATAACCTAGTGACTTTCACAAAAAATAGATAATGAATCTATGTCTTTAAGGAAGGGATGAATGTAGATTACTCTAAATCATATGTTTGCATTTTTTTACATGAACCCTTAACATCCATGATCTATAAGAAAAAACAGTGTATTCTTTAATGATTACACACCCTAACCCTAATCATTAAGCATCACAAATACACCACATACCCTTGTACGAATTCAAAAAAAATAAATGTTAGTTATAATGTAAGGTGGACTGTCTACTCCTAAAAATATATTTTTTCATACCTCAATCTATTTGGAAAAATATATTCTTCATTTTAATGGTTTTCATGGGTGAATAAAGTCATGAAAAATAATGAACAATTTGTTCATAATGACAAGGTATACTTAGAAAACTCTATAGATCAAAAAAATTTAAGAAGTTTCCAAGAGATAAATACTTCTATATTTTCTGTATCTATTAATACAACTCTTTCAGAAAAAACATTTCATTGAAAATATTCTTATTATATCAAAAAATAACACATTGATAATTTGGAATACAATTGATGTTCTATCATGATTTTTAACACTGTCACCAAGTGTTTATTATAATTAACTCCTTCCCTTTAATACCAAAATATGCCATCCACAAACATAGTAATAAAATAATATATGTATTATAGAAATATCTGATTCATTAATGACATAAACTACACCGGTCAATTCCTCAGTCCAAAATCCATTACTAGATATTCAAAATTTCTATATATTCTTATTTTTTTTGGAATATCCTCCTTCTGAAACCATAATTACTTATTGACAGAGTGTAAGTAAATATTAATGAAATGTGGTTCTCCCATGAATTGATCGAAAAAATAATCAATGAGTGGAATTGGATAAATATTATTTTCCATAAAATGGTTATCCATATGATAATCCACACAAAGCCTTAGTGTTTAATATTTTATTATTCACCAACAAGACCAATGATGCTAAAAAAGATTTTATAAGCATAATTAAAACCTTAATTTCCATCACTTCATTATGCACTATCATCTCCCTTAATTCTATATATTTATTTTGATTAAATGGAAATGTGATGGGACTAGTCCCTGAGAAAACCTCAATCATACACTCCACTTCCATTACAATTGGTAACGCAGATAAATTTTTATGAAATATATCTACATAATGATCCACCACTGCTAGAAAACTGTTATAATTGATAACATATATCAATGAGAAAGTAATCACCAACAACCGGTATAAAATTGTTCGAGCTGTTGGTACTGAAAATCCAGTTGTACTGGTGATTATAGCCCTTTCTACTCTGATGAGACACTCAATGCTATTATTATACTCATAACTAATTTTTCAATCGTAAAATATGATGTGAGACTTGAACATTTTCAATGCATCCATACCTAGGATAACATCATATACATCAATATCCAACACAGATAAATCCCATTTTAGCTTATCTCTATTAGCGGTTATTGAAAATGATCAATGCTGAAAGGCTTGAATTATTTTTTTTCCAAGAGGACTTCATTAATTTATCACATAATACATCATCTCCATTTTAAAAATAGAAAATCATTATCACTATGAGAAATAAAAAATTTGATGCACTACTTCCGAACAATAATTTCATAAGTGTATAATTAAAAATAATCGTACCTCTCATTATAGATGGTCAGGCCTACTCATCCACAATCATGTGATGAACCATATATAATATATTCATCAGTGCACATTGTTTTCTTTTTTCTGTTTTAGTTCATTCTACATAATGATCTATGGTATTCTTGGAATCACCATGACTATCCTTGTTCTACTAATGTGACAAAATTATTAGTACTCACCCAATCGATACACACGACACCCTTTATTCCTGAGATGTGTCTCGAGCAC
Source organism: Viscum album (assembly GCA_963277665.1). Lineage (NCBI taxonomy): Eukaryota > Viridiplantae > Streptophyta > Magnoliopsida > Santalales > Viscaceae > Viscum > Viscum album. The sequence goes on along the minus strand of OY728137.1, from coordinate 293,400,961 downwards.
CTAACAATAGAGCACTGTAACAATAGTGTTTAGGATGTCCCATATTTTTGAAATTATGTAATGATATTGGTTTTTTTACACTCTAACTTCATGTGGTAAAAAACACCTTGGAAACATTTATCATTTATTGTGGGTCTTGGAGCAAGATTTACCAATCTAGCCATTTTATTCTGATTCACACTACCCTATTGGAAGTATGTATCTTTCTTCCAATTTCTTCCATAATTATATTTCCCACCATTTCCCATAGGTATCAACATACATACTCCTCCCATATCTCATGTGATTTACTGTTGATCCACCACCACACTATTGAAGATAATTTTATAGTTAGTAATACGAAGAACAACAATCTTCAAGTGAATATGATGTCTTATCCTTGATTCAATGATGTGTACCTTCAAGGACACACTACAAACATTTTTAGTTGAATAGAGAACTAAATTCATGATTTTATCCACATACTCAATGAAAGAGATATCTCTCAACTTCAAAAGTAATATGTTTGTCGTTCAATTAATCTTGAACATTTGAGGATAGAATTGTTTGTTTAACAATTCCTAAAAAAACCTTTCGACCAAGACCATAACCCACTTTAACATAGAATACTACATATAACCACTAATTTTTAAGATCCTACAAAATATATGTATCTAACATAAAATCATATCTTCTGTTGTGCTAACGAAATTGATGATATCATTCATTCTCTTCAGCCACAACTCTACCTTTAATAGTTAACAGGCACCGCAAATGTTGGGTGGATTATGCTTCCAGAACCTGAATTAATGATCCAAATTCCATGGATAATCCATTTTGTTCCATGGGTCAATAGCTTGAATCTCTTCGATGATACATTGAACTATCTATTGGTTCACATGTGTTTCTTGTTCAACCACATTCTCTGACATTTCATCCAGTTTTTTCCCTGATGCCTATAATGTTTAATTTTCTAAACATACACTAAACTCAATATGTATCACTCTATTTAAATTTATGGATTTTTATTTAAAATTATTCCATGTAAACCATAAAAAAAATTATTTCCAAAACCACCATTTACCATGTTCAACAATTTCATTTATGAATTTAAATTTTTTTAGAAAATCTATCCATTTCTAAAATACCACCAAAAAAATCATTTTCAAAATTATTTGATGGAAAAAAAATCAATATTTTCAATAAAAAAAACATTTACACAAAATCAAAAATCACTACTGAAAATTATTTATTAAATCCTTATAAGAAGACATTTCTCTAATGCATGCAATTATCATCTCATTAGCTATACCCTTGATAATGAGATTTCAAAATCTTATATGTGACTTCAAAATAATATGTTCCTAAATACCTTTTAACAGGATTTTTAGGAATTAATGGTTAGCTACATCAGTTTATGATTTATATTTCAGGTCTTGATAATCCTAATCATTTCTATGATCCCAAATCGAGTTATAGATAAGTATGGATTTATCACCATGATGAAGAAATTGATAACAAATTTCTCCACTGTGAAGGACCAAGATGATACCACCTTCCCCATTATGATTTTTTAGACCAAAAATAACTATTACCATTTGTAACATCATTCCACTTATTAATGTTTTGAGAGGGAGGTGAGATGATACATGTCCATAATAGACATCCCCAATACTCCAAAAGCAGGAAATATATTCCAAAGGGACTTAATACATGTGGGGGACAATTTTCCCATAAGAATAAAACAACTAACCAAAGAAAAAATATCCAAAAAACTATTTTATACATGATAATAATGAAAAAGAAAATCAACAATTCATTTATCAAAATCATACCAAATTAATGAGTCATAGTGAAAGACTAAAATATAAATTTTAACAACTGAAAACAAACTATCAAATTCAATGATGAAGACAATACTCTTTACTTCACAAGATCTATTCCCAAACTACATCAAATTGACAAAGTACAATGATGTAGTGGTAACGACATGTGATAATTAATAATTACAAATTTCTCAGAATATGAAATTTAAAAAATAACAAAAATACCAAAGCAAGGGTGAGTATTAATACAACAGTGGTTTCCCCAATGAGAACCCAACTCACACAAATTGGATATAAAATGTATCAAATTTTATATAAAATCATTTATATAAAACCTTTTAAAAAGATTATAACTAAATTTAAACTATTTAAATAACAACTAGTTCTACAACAAAACAATTTTTCAAATAGTGAAACCAAATAATGCATTAAAACCATTTAATATATTTCATTTTGAATAACCACTCAATTCAACATATCAAACCATGCATGAATCATTATGAAATTTCCATACTCATGAAAGGCATCTAGACTATATAACATGTCATAAAAAGTTAATTATACCCCATGTTTCATTATCCATTTGGCACTGAGAAAAAGGTTATATTTTAAAAAATCCGTATAAATGAAATCTGAACAAACACACCATGTATTCCCAATAACCATGACAAAAAAATTTCAATAAATCAACAATTTTTTGAAAACCTTTTTTTATGAAACCAATATAATGAAAAACCATTTAAAAAATTGAAAATATCATTCCATTAAAACATAATAAAATTATTTTAAAATCCTTATTTTAAAATCCAATATCAAATATAAATTCAGAACAAAATACCGCAATTCCACAATTTACTGATTACTATAAACCTTCACTAAAACTTATTTAAAACATAATTATCACCACAATTTTACAATAAATTTCAGGCAATTAGATCAATTTGAAGATTATCCAACCAGTTCTAGGAACATGACTTGACAATAAATCCAACTACCATGAGATTGTTTTGTGAAAACATTAAATAATAAGAAAATGGTCAAAAAAACCAGGTTGAATATTCATGAATCAGCCTTATATCTCCTCCCCAATCATAAACAAGGCCAAATAATAAAATATTGTGTCTCCAAAACATTACATATATCCATATTGAGTGTAGAACTATGAAACCAAGAGAGAGGTAAAATTAAATCTATGAAAACCCCCAAGAATGATATAAAATGATCGCATACCTCATGAAATTGGATTCTAATTTACATGGGAAGCCTTATCATCACCTAAAAATAAATTGTAGAACCCACGTTGGAATTTTTTAAATAAAAAACCAAAGTTAAGGCCACATATGAGGAAAAAGGAAGGGTTAATGCCTTATGAAGAACAAGATAAACTTTTTAAGGATCTTTTTTATCCACCCATTTTTTAGTCAAATAGTAAATAAACCGAGGTTCTAACCATGTGTTTGTGGTTTCTGGAAGAGTGATCCTCGCACAATCATCTCATATTGTCTCCATACCATTCTATAACCATGCCTAAGCCACTTCCTCAAAATAACCCAAGATGTTTTTCAAAACACATAATTTCTCCTTTGTGGATGCATGATTTCAGAAAATTGGGCATATCATATGGACCATCCATCTTGTCATGTCTCACTATTAATGCTGTATTACAAGTGTTTCATGGTTTTCTCAAACTGTGTGCCTATAGATAATAAACACAACCTATTAAAATCTTATCAAATGTTTCCCAAACATAACTCATAAAATTTATATAGGGAAAATAAAAATTAATGTGTTAATTATATTAAATCATGGGTACTAAATTCAAAGAAAATAATATTCCTATAACAAAAAACATCACATCATGAGGCAGTAGTCCAATGGACACATATGAAATGTTATCATATTTTCCATGCATTAGAATGTAAGAATATATATGCGATATAATAATTCTAGTAGTATAATCATTTCATAAATATATTATAAATATTTTTAATCCAATGTTATTTCCAAATTTGATGGTAATTGGTGGAAGAAAAATTACAATGGGTTTCAAGGAAATAGTCTGTGAAACACACAATCAATGGTTTTATTTAAAATATATTTTATGTGTTGTTTTGATCTGGGTTATTTCATTAACATAATATAATAAAAATATTTTTTCATTACTATTGTTATTATATTATCATATAATAATGTCATTTTATGTTTGTGGTTCTGAAATATAATAAATAAACTAGTATAAAATTATTATCACTTATTTAGAGTGACTCTTTGTGTTTATATCTAATGGCTTCATATTTGTGATTGGAAATAATAACAAGGCATCTTTGAAATGATAATGAAGTCACATAATATATGTTTTCATGACCTAGATGAAAAAAAATTGTCTGTACATGTGATGTGTGGAGGACAGGGTGTGCCTTTTATAAGTGTGAGAGGGGTCACACATGGGGGTTTTTTAAACACAAACAGATACCCATGTTTTATCAAGAAAAAATCTACCACAATGGATCAATGTTGATTATTACTAGTTATAGGATCTTAATATTCCAATAAATTTGGATTTGAATATTGATCAAATCATTTTTTACCATAACATCTTCATTTTCCCCCTAATAATCCCTATTTTATTTTAACCACAACAATCTATTTTTACTATTAACCCCATTCATTTTGGTCAAATGATAATTTCTACATTTTATATAATATACATTATGATTATTCCAAATGTGGAATCAATTTTTTCAAATTCCACTCACAGAATTGGTAAAATTTAATTTATAATTAAACCCACTAACACATTCAAAAATAGTTTCTCCAAAAATAAATCATTAAAATATTAGAATGATTTTCTTTCATAAGGACCAATGATTTTATTTTTAATGATTTAAATTATTTATTTTAATAAAAACTTAGTTAATTGAATTTAAAATTAATTTAATTTATTATTAAAAGTTTTAAAAAATTTGATTGAAAATTATGTTTTCTTTAAAAATAAATATTTTTCATAATTCATCAAAAAATTAATCTTTCATAAAAATCCACAAATATTACAGAAAGATGGTTTTCACTTGAGTATTTCAAAAATTATATTTATATGGGGAAATAATTTTTTCAAAAAAGTTAAATGTTAGTTTTAAAATCTAAATTCAATGAGTTCATAAAGCACATTTTAGATACATTCATTTTTTAATAAAATTATAATTTTATTAATGATTGATTATTATTTTATTTCAAAACAATTTATAATAATATAATTTGTGTTCATCATCTATAAACCATAAAATTATCATATTTTTGTTAGTGCAAACCACACCAACTAATTTAATGCATAAGTTCTAATGAAAACGCATAAATAATATTTTAATAGAATATTGTATTTCATTTAATCCTCATGGGGTATTCATAATAGATATAGAATATATTGAAAATAATTAATAAGAAATATAGAGTTAAGTCTCATGGTGTCATATTAACTTCTAAGATTTGGGTTAGTTGTCATAAAAATAAATTTTCAAGATGTTCCTATATTTTCCATATCCATTAAAACATAGTATTACATTTTTTAAAGAATAACTATCCATCAAATAAAAACCAAGGATTGTAATATCTAGTGTATTTGAAATATTAGATACATAATTAGAAAAAATTAGACCAGAATAAAAACATTGTTTCTTTAAACATCATAATGAACTCCGAAGTCACATGCATACCATAAATTTATATTGGATAACATGGGGAATAAAGGAACAAAGGGAAGTGCTAAAAATCTGAGTAAGTAAAAAAAACATATGAATAAATCATGGCACATGGATTATATGGCATAACATGATGACATAAAAAACAAGGTCCATGAATAAGCTTATAGAAACATAACATATAAAACACGGTATCATGTAATCATGGAATAATATTAATGAGGATGATACATAAAAATTTACATAATAATGAGAAAATGATCATTACACTTGGAGAATCATTATTCAAGGCTATCCACCCAGACCATTGCACTGAGAGCATGAGTCATGGATAACCACACGTAACATTGCACATGACGTATAATGATACTAAACATTATCATATTAAATGGGGATTTGTTAAGATGAATCCATCATAACATGATCATTTATATGTGTTATACATAATAAATAATATATAAGGAATACAAAATAAATGTAAGGATTACCCATGTAAATAATTGGGTATCATAATCTTGTTAGAAGGCATTTCAAAATAAAAGAACATAATTTTCAGAACGAAAGAATTGGTATAAATCATTAATGAAAATAAATAAAGAAAATATATCTATACTATTATTATAGATTTCAATATTAAGTGAAAAAAATAAAAAAAAAGGGTTTTTAAGAAACATTAGAAAAAAAATTAGTGCGGTTTAAGGGATCATTTTTAAGATTCATCAAAAAGTAGAATGGATTGTTTTTTATAAAACCATATATGATCCCTGATATTTTTTAATGTTTCAATTAGAGTTCTTATAAAAATAATTTTTCATTAAAAAATATCATGGATTTCACTTGAAAATGGGAATGAAATCACGAAGTTTCCTTTTAAATAGGAAATATTATTTGGTATAATTGAGAGATAAACATTTTTATAACATGTATTTCCATGAAACGAATAATGATATGATCTGTAAAAATGAGATTCAAACAAATGAATAAAATATATAATATTGGTATTAAAATAATTTTCAGTCAAATTGGTTTAAATTGAGACAAATAAAAACATGAGAGAAGAATCGTGGTTTAGACAGAATCCCTTAAGTTATTTCTGAAATTGTTATGATCTTTCACATAATGTCTTGCATAACTAAATTACCTCAAATAATTATTTTACTCATAACCTATTATAAATTTAATATATTTATTATTAATTTTACCGTTTTCATTTATGTCCACTTTGAAATGTTATAAGATAAAATTTCATCGTCTGAAAGTGTTCATTATAATGGATTTCATGAACATTTTATTTTCATTTTGTTATGGAGAATAATATAAAAAGATAATGACTTTATAGAATTAAATTTCTTTATAAATTATAGAAATAAATAATATGAAATATTTTTATAATTCAATTTGTTATATTACATGAGGGTTAATCATTATATAAGATTTAAGTTCGTTTAGAATAATTTGGCGGGTTTTCCATTATCACAAACTAGTTTTGTATTTTTAATTAATAGTATTTATATATATCGGTTAATGAAAATTAGATATTAGTTAATAAATATTTTAAAATATGTTTTAACCATAAAAATTCTTTTATGACCAGTATTGATGGAGGATATATAAATTGATAACTCATCACCATTGAATGCTGTAAATTGACAAATCACAAATGATGTTATCATTTCTAGTACATAAGCAGAGTGGAATAAAATGTTGATGGATTATTATATTAATATATAATTATTACATTATATGTTATATATGGGATATACCACTCTAATTGGATAATATATTTAGGTATATAATAAAAAATTGAAATTGTAATGAAATTAAATTAAATTTAAATATGTTTTCACCACTTGAATTCTTATCCTTGGGAACATCCTTGAAACACTTGATTTTGGTTTTTTATTGATATAAATGGATCATGGGAACAGGGTAGACATGGGAAGACTATTGGATATATTTTTTTACAAGTAACAAGACTTTAATGGTGTGAAGATATGGGGTGGTATTTTTAGTGGAGGAGAGCCATGCCTTATCATTATTTTATTCATTAGATTATTATTTTCTTAAAACTATTAATAATTTGATAATATAAAATAATTTTATTTAAATAATGAACTATAGGTCATGATTATGGGCTTACATCATACATATATCATTTATGATTCAATAATTCAAATATTTGTTAAATACCATAAATTACCATATATCACAATTCACACACAAGTCTATTATTTTATCAAAAAACTAAAAAATCACCCTAATATTTTTTAGATGTATATAATAAAAAAGTCCAAATTATGAAAATAATATTGTAAATATTATAAATTTAATTTTTAATAAAATATTCATTTACATAAAATATACTAATTTTAAAATTATAAAAAAATTTATAACATTTTGAAAAAATAATTAAGGCGACATAAAAATATTTCATAATCATAAGACAACCAAAAATTAATTTATTAAACAATTTAATGGAAAATGTTATATAAATCATATTATTAATTATAATATAGTAAATAAACATTTATATTTTATAAAATATATCAATAATTAATTAATAAAATCTAAATAATTTATTTTATTATGTTGTGATATAATTATATCCCATTACCATTTAAAATATTGAGAAATTTAATTTTCAATTCTTTGGTTGAGGTTACTATTCTCTTGGTTAGATTATAATTCCTAATGGACATATTATGATTCAAATGTCATGTTTTTATTCCTTTGGTATAGATTAAATAACGACTATAAATACATCTTATTTCATAATTTCATAATTTATAATGTTTGTATTGTGTTTTCTATGTGATTTTATTTCATTCATAATATATGGAATAATCATATGAATTTAATTATAATTGATAATATTTTGGGTTCATAGATACTTCCTCCCTTATGAAATTTCACTCTCAAAATTTCATTTTCAAACTATATTAAAAATGGGTGACGAGACTTCCCCTTCATCCCATAATCTAGTTACAATGTTACATATGTTTTCTTATGGTTCCACCATAGTACATTGACCAGCTGAGTTGTATTGTTGTGTAGAAAATTTTATCTTTCATCCAGGTTCATCATTATTTTCTCCTCATAAGAGATTTAATAATATAATTTTATATCCTATGAATTTTTTACATGTGATTGTTATGGTATGTACTTATAAAAAGAATTATATAGAATATATTGCATACTTGGGACATTATTTATGGAAGTGCTACACTATGGGTCATATCTCTAATATTATATAAAATCTCTAGGGATACAAATTATCTACAATCAATATTCGTATCTTCTCGAATCTAATGACCCTCTTCCATTGAAATATGTAGAGGAATATCATATCTCCAACCTTAATCACTAGGTCTCATAGATGAATTTTTTTTTCAAATATCACTTATAATCATTAGGCTATCATGATGTTTTGCTAAATAGTTTTCACATTATTTATTGTTTCGTCAACCATGTTAGGTCCTATAAGCTTACATTCACAGACTTTGTCCTAGCATTTATGATTTGTGGGTACTTTCCCATAAAGGTCCTCATTTGGATATATTTAGATGATATAGTGGACTCTATTGTTCTATGTGAACTTGAATAGAGGTAGAAGTTTGTCCCATCCACCTTTGTATTCCATAAAACATATTATCAATATGTATTCAGTTGTCTAAATATTCAACAGAGATTGGCCTTACATCTGAGTTTGATAAGATATACTAAATATTTTCACACTATTTAGACAATGTTGGAGTCATTTATAGAACATGGAGGTGAATATTATATATCAATCATATACAATAGACAGTGGTACTCCATAAAACATTACCATTTCTCTAATGTTTTTCCTAGAATGTTGATCTAGAGTGAAGTCCTCTCAAATTGAGATTATGTGAGCTATCATTGTAGGAAGATCCATAACAACCCATATAGGGTTGTTTCCTAGATAGGTCATTGTGATTATGGTGATAATTTCCCTGGTTATGTTTTCCAATTTCCATGCTAGAAAGGGTAATGGTTTAATCGTCCCTTTGGAAATTTTCCCTTCATTATTCAATTTCTGAAACACCAAGAACACTGATGTATATTGAGTGATCTCATTATTCATGTCGTCCCACCAATAGTATTCATGGATATCTCAACACAATTTTATGCTCCCTCCATTAATACAAAACATTTATCTAGGCGATTTAATTAGTATCACATTATTTTTCTCAAACTATTTTGAAATTTCCCCCTCAATTCTTTAAGATTAATTTATATTATCAATGATGGATACTTGAGAAATCATTTGATAAATGATTGATTATATTCCTTTGTTAATTATTCCAATATCCAGTCTTTTTAAATCTAATAGTATGGGATACTATTCAATTCTCGTCATTGATAAAGATATATGATCATTTCTACTTAGATAATCAATGCTTTATTTTCATCACATGGATGGTAGTTGATTGAAATGTAAAAATCCTTGATAATCTATAACCTATTCTAATGGATATTATTATGATCATTAAGTGTGAATATATAATTTAGGATCTTTTAATCAAAATATATCCCACACTTCTCACCATAGAGATAATAACTCTAGATAATAAATGTAAAGATAACAGACGAGACAACATATCATATGTGGAATATTTTTCCCACGAATATTCAAAATCCTTAATATAAGTCTTTAAAATTATTATTTTAAATTAGTATGAAACCAATTAACTTCTTTTAATCATTTATGTACACTAATAAGAGTTCCCTAATTATTGGTAGTGTGAGCACTTGTGCAATTGTATTACTCCATTTCACTAATAGATGTTACTACTCAACTAATCCAATAACAGTACATATCTCTATTACATATATTATAATGGTCCAATTGGTGATTCTGTTTTTCTTGGATGGTTTAATAAATATCCCTTTTTAAAATTAACACATTACCCATTAAAGATACTTCCATCATCCAAAACTCACATTTAATTCAATTATCATATAGTTTTTTCCACCATAATGTATTTCGAACAGTATTAAAAATCTAATAATTTTCATCCTTTCACATTGAGGATATCAAAATATCTTAAATAATGACTTCCAAACATTAGTCCATGTAATCTATAAAGATAATTTTAATTAAATCCATTAAATAAAATTCAGAAATAGTGATTCCAAATAGAATCACTATGAAATCATAGATCTATACTAGGTTTGAAAGGACCTCTAGGGAATATCCCCCTATTCCAAATTTAATTAGTGATATCCCAACTGATGAACCCGATTATAGAAATAAATGGCCCCAGGTAGTTGATACAAAAAATATTATATCTATGGGAAGAGATATAAGTAAATTATAATGATTTTATTGAGCTCACAGTAATCAATAATGAGGTATGTTAATACATTATTCTTCTTGACGAAGATGACTGGTGCACCCCATAGTGAAGCACTCAGGCGTATAAAATACTTTACGGTATTCCCCTGTAAATAATTCATTAGTTATTCTAACTCAATTTTAGAAATTTTTTATGGTGTCTTTAATATCGTTAGAGATCCATGAATAAGTCCAATTGTGAAATAATCTTATCAATCGGGTGGAATCCTAGAAAATTCTCACTTAACACATCTATATATCCCTTCACAATAAGAATTTCATTAATTTTGAATATATCCTTTATGTAAATCATGTGAGGTTGAAATGATTATTAAAAATGTAATAATATCCACAATTCATTTTCTAATTCTGAAAAATATTCATTCTTATATTTACACTTCTATAGAAATAGAGGGTGACTTTGGATATGAATGGTGATCACCCATTCCCAATAGTTGATGTTGGATTTGAATAATGATAGCCACTAAATTCTCAATCTAGAATCCATATCCAAAAAAGTAAGTAAGACAATATGTTATGGGAGGATATATTAACACTTATTAATTGATGAGGAATTCTATTGTCTAGATTAAATAATTGACACGGTTTTTGTTTTCACAGATAAATAATCCACTATATTTTAACATGTTTATTTAATAGTTATACTAAAAACATGATATGAATAAATGCATAGAACTAGAATAAAATAATATATCATGTATTCGTTAATGAATATATTGAATACAAAAAAAATCATCAACATCATGCATCACCTGAGTAGTATTGATAGCACATTCCCTTCTATGGTGAGAATGATGTTGGGTTGTTTATTTCCTCCAACAACCCTTTGATTAGGGATATTGTTCTCATAATTCCCATTTTCCTTGATGTTTAAACACAAAACTATAATCCGAGTAATGATATTAATGATCCCTTCATCTTGGAAATTATTGGGATTATTCATATCCCATAAGATGTTATTAGAAAATTCATTATTGTTCCGCATTTTTATCATATCATAGTACCATTTTGAAATTTCCATTGATGCGTCCTCCAAATGTTTTGAAACCTAGAATATTAAGTTTTCATTCAGTTATTGGATTTATCTGTTGATCCACCCATATAAAAATACAATTTTCTATTTTTATCTGTTAGTCCATGAGACCACATTGGGGTTTTTATCTCCCTTTCACACATGAAGGGATAACACAAAATATCAACATATTTTTCAAAATATAGAATCCCCAATGATTTTTGACACCTAAATTTTTCCTTAAAAAGAAGATATCAACAATGATTTTGGATTTAATGAAGAAGTCAAAGGAATGTTGTGCATGTATTGTGGTGTTTTCTCTATACAATTTGATATACTCTATTTCAATTTGCTTTAGACTAAGGAACTCCCTCTGTGTCATAATACAGATAGTTAGGGGAAAATATTTAAGGAAAAATATTTTCTTTAAACATTCCAATTTCATGGAACCAATTTCATCTTTGGACTATGTTTTATTTTTTCTGTGTCTAAAACATATCAGATTCCCCATAAAATTAAAAAACTATCAACCCAACCATATTTTCTTCTGAGAACTAGATTATAGAGAAAATATTTTCAACATAATCAATCCATTTTACAATGATGACAGGATTTTAAGATCCACTAGACAACAGTGGCCTTTTCTGTATTGAATATTTGACAACAACTTTCTATTTTTTAGAAGGAGTAAATTGAATGAAATTTACATTATTATTCTTATCATGTTCTAATTAAAAAATTACTATCATCCAGTTTTGTGCTCCCTTTCCCAATGTATATTCAATTTCATTACTAAAATAATCAATCTTCCCAATACATTGATTGTTGGAAAATAATCTCTTTTATACTTCCACTAACTAAGAAAAAAATTAAAATTATGGTGCCCTAAATTCATGTATAATAAGAATATAAAAATAAGAAACATAACATTTAATGATAAAATATTTAATGAAATGTCTATCCTAAATATTGACACCCTATGACAAAAATATAAATTATATTTGGAGATATAGTTAGCCAAATGGTTATTACTGATGTGCTATAGTCTAAATATAAAAAATAACTAGAACAATTTCAGATGCCAAAAATAATATATATATAATTTTAAACATATTCTTATGGGATTTAATGAATAATTATCCTTAAAATAAAATCCAATGATCGTAATTTATAGTGGCATTGGATGAATGGATACATAATTAGAAATCCAGAAACCAAAATAAAAAAATGATTTATTTAATCAATATAATGAGATCACAACACCCTTTGAGAACATACATGTGCATCATATAACCTATGAAATACATGAATAATGGGATGAAAAAAATTCTATTATGGTAATAAACATTGGAAAAAGGAATATCACATAGGTTGTTTAGAATAACTTGATGACATAAAAACACGGGACATGAATAAACATATGGAAAAATAACACATATAACATGGGATCGTATAATAATTGAGTCATATAAATATGGTAGAAAAATGAAATGTGACATAATATTGAGTCAATTCTCATTTCACATATAGTTGCATGAGTCAAGGATAACCACCAAGACTGTTATGCATGGATCACAAGTCAAGGATAAACACCCTGACCATTTTACATGACATCATGGAATACTAATCATTACCCAATGTATTGGAGAACTATATGGGACCACAGAACATATCATGTTCATGAATATGTTTTCCACATAATGAATTATACATCAGGAATCAAACATAAATAAAAGGTTTACCCATTGAAATAATTGGGTATTATAATCATTTTAAATGGAATTTCAAAATGGAATATCATAATGGTCTACATAAAAGAATGGATTTCAATTATACGCAGAAATTAATAAAGTAAAATTGTCATATATCATGATAATGGAGGTAAAACTAATGTGAAAACTTGTATAATAATTGTTTAAGAAAAATTAGAAATAAAACATTTTAGTTCAGATTAATGGAAAATTCTTTGGTTTCTATAATCATGAAAAGGAATAATCGGTTATATAAAACCAGAAATTTACCAAGATAGTATTTATTTTCAGAAAGAGATATATTTGAAAGATTATTTTTGGTTAATGTATATTTTGTTTTGAACTTTATAATTTGTAAAAAATCATGAAATTCCCTTTAATTACGCTTTCTTATCAGTACTAATTGAGATGGGGACATTTTTATAACATGAATTTAACATAAAATAAAGATGATATGATCTAGATATGAGAGTTCAGAATATAAATATATAATTAAAATAACTATACGAAAATAAATAAGAGTTTCATTTTGGTAAATTTATAATAAGCATAAACAAATAGAAAATTGGCGGTGTAAAAATAATCTCTTGCCTTATGTTTGAAAGTGTTATTCACTTGTATATAATGTATTATATGAAAAACTAATTCCATTAATGAATACATCATTAAAAATATATACTTTTTTTATTTACTTTAATTTGGTTATGTTTAATTATGATCTATTTTTTATGTTGTAATATACAATTTCATCGTTTGGGAGTGTTCATTTACTTAGTTTTCATGATTTGTTCATTTTTTTATGTGTAAGAAAAATATTGTAAAATGAGTGTGCTTGTACAGAATTTAATTAATATTTAAATAATTATCATGCTGAAGATTGAATGATTATATAATTAATTTGGAAATTTTTTGTGATGAAGAATCTATATATAAGATATTATAGATAATATTATGGATTATTTTGTTGGTTTTCAATCATTACAAACTAGTTTTGTTTTATACATTAATGTTTTTTACATATAATGGTAATAGAAAATTTAATTTTATTTAAGGAATATATAAAAAAAATTAGTAATAAAAATGGTTTTATGACTAGTCTTGAAGTATGTAATGGAAATTGAAAACTCATCATCCTTGAATGTGAAAAATAAATAAATCAATGAAGATGTTTTAATTTTTTGTAAAAAGGAGATGAGAAAAAATTATTAGGAATAATTTAATTAAAATAATAATATAGAATTATGTTTGAGATAATGGAGTTACCATAAAACTTGGATAATTTTATATGAGGATAGAATAACAAAGGGATTAAATTTCGAAATTAATTAAAAGTAAGGAAATGACTTTTTACCAATTGAATTCTTCTCCATGAAAACCTCAATTAGGAACATGAGTTTGTCTATTATTTTGACCATGGGAGGATTTTTTGGTATAATTTGGATAAGGCTCAATGCATGAAAGGTGTGAGGACATGTTTTGGTGTAGTTGATATCTATAAGGTAGGAGAGGGGCATTTTATCCTTAGTTTATTATTATTTCATTCAAGAATATGTATAAAATGATAATCATAACTATATATTTTGGAATAAATAAATACGGATAGATATTTTTGGATTACATCAGACATAAATTATCATATACTCAATAAGTAAGGTATTTATTAAATATCATAAATTATCTTTTTTAATTAGTCGTCAAAAATTAGACTATTTATAAAAAAATACCATATATTGACCCTAGAAATTTATATTCATGAGTAATTAAAAAAATAATCTCAATTTTATGATAATAATTTCCTATATATTATAAATTAAAATTTTAATTAAAAATATAATTTACTAAAGACATACTAAATATAAAAGTATAGCTTATTTTATAAAACTTCTTAAAATTGATTATGCTATCATAATATTTTATAACAATCATAAGACAAAATAAATATCAATTTATGAATCAATTTTATGAAAATAAATTATCTCATAAATCATTATATTAATTATAAAACTATTAATAAAAATGTATGTTTTTTAAAAAATATCAATACCTAATTAATAAATTCTAAAAAATTAATTTAGATATAATTTTATATGATTATATCATATTACCGTATATAATATGACAATATTTAATTATACATTCATGGGTGTTGTCACTAATTTGTAGACTATATTTCTATTTCTAATGGTCATGTTACTATTCCAATTTTTATGTTATTATTCCATTTGTATAGGTATTTTATCTTCATTAAATATCTTTTATTACCATCATTATTCATTTATAATGTTTTTAATGTGTTCCCGAACTAATTTTATATGATTTTTACTAATTAAAATAATTATAAGAATGTAATCATCATTGGTAAAATGTTGCTTCATTACATTTCCTCTTTTAAAATATCATGATTTTATATTGTGAGCCACATATATAAATTAAATCATAAAAATTAAATTTCAATAACAATAATAAGTGATTTTACATTTGAAATCAACCTTCTAGAAACCCCATATCCAAAAAGTGGTTATTACAACATCCCCTTGGAATGAAAATATAGGAACTATGATAGTCAAATTGAATAAAACATAAAAGGATTCCATATAGTATAACATTAGTGGGATGTATGGTAATAGATATAGATGAAATGTTTAAATAGATATATAGATTTTTTTATATCGTTGATCACAAAAAAATTAATGATCAATGGAAACGTAATTACATAAAACAATAAATCTAAGATGATTTATAAAAATAATATATTCATTCGATATAATGATAATATGATAACATTATGTTCTCAAAATCACTTTCTTAATTTTGATTAATTATATTACTATCTTAAAATTTATAGAAATATCTATACTTGAAAGAATTCTATTTCAAACAATAATTTCATTTGTTGGATATGATTCCATCGATTTGCACTTCAATTATGAGTCAACAAAGTTAATATCAAAAAACGGTTCTTTTAGGCCTAAAGCACTAAAATTTCATTTTAACCGATGAAATGACCAATAACATAGTTTCATTTTCTCCCTCTAATATTTTTGAACACCAAAATAGATCTCATGATATATCCAAAAACACATATATTTTATGTTCTTCCATTACATAAATAGTTAACCATAAATCCATTGCAAAAAATGTATAAAAAATCAATATAATTTTTTTTAAGGATTCTCACTAATCCAAAAAAAATTATTCCCCAATTTTCATAAAGTGACTCTAAATATTACATTAAAAATATTTGAATACCACTATCCCCATAAAACCAAAATGAATACATTTTATACTAAAGAAAATCTTTAGTTGTGGAATGTATATGGAAAATAAATACATGTAATTAAATCTATCATTGAAACCAAAAATCAATAACCAATATTAAGGCTATAGATACAATACTATAGACTTCAATTTTTCATTATTTCTTCCACATCAACACATATTAGTGGTTATCTTCCCCAAATCTTGTTTTGTCCAAATAGTTCATGATTCTAAATAATTGATATTATTGGAACCATTCAATAGAATAATTAAAATCCACAATTAAATTCTACTTCAGTTTAATATTTTTTGGATTCGTGATTCTTATTATAGGAAAATAATTTCTGAAATACCTCTATAACTTATTTATTGAATCCAAAACAATTTAAATAATCATTCCACTTTATCTATATCAATAGTATTTGTGTTACCTTTATCCATAATCCTATTATATGGTACTTTTCTAGGATACAAGGGACAAACATTTACATAGATTCAACTCTCGTTAATGGTGAATAATTGAACATTGTATGATTACATCATTCCCATGAAACTATAATAATGGTGCCTATTCTCTCAAAAATTTAAAAACACACACATTCTCTTCAGTTAAGTAGCAAGGAGTTTTATTCCCATATTATCAAATGGTGTAACTACTTTTTTTTTATCCCTTTATCCATCATTTCATTCACATCCTATTATTATATTTAATCCCATAAAATACATATGTAATGGAGAATAATCACTATATATTAATACTGAAAATATCATGTTCTTGTATGATGAAAATGATTGGAATAATATTACATTAAAAATAATTATATTTCAACCATCAAAGAGACATTAAATATTTCTCTTTAAATTATGCACATATTTCGAAGCAAGAAATGAAAAACTTCTAATCCTTTATCTATTCACATAAACATTTTATTTTTATATCTGGAATGGACCTAAAAATCTTATCTCTGTATGGGGTTGTTTCCTTTCAATCAATTACGTTTCTTTTTTCAGTGGTTGGAAGTGTTCAGAAGAGGTTTAAAAGGGGTTTTCTGCATTTTGGTTGTAAAAATATAGAAAAATACGGATTTAATATTGTGTTAGTTTATTAAATGGAATTAAACCCTCGTTCACTGCTTTTTCATGGATTTTTTCACAATGTGAATATATTTCAAATGGTTTGAAGAAGTGTTTCATTGTGTTTGATATTTTAGGGTTTGAAAAAAAAATTAAATCTAAATACAACATGTTTTTTATCTGGGTTCAACCATGAAGGATTACATTGTTTTAAACAACAGTACACTTCATATAATACCCAACTGTAATAACATTATAAACATTTTCCCAAAATATCCTGTCATCAAACCCTATAATTATAGAAATTTCTGCTCGATATAGTGCATCTAGGAATCTGCTCTCTAGTTTTTTGAATTATCATTCATCATGGTAATAATCTTATCTTCTCTCCTTCGACCCGTAGCTACCTATCATCAATCTATGGTGTGTTCTTCTAAATTTTCTTGTGGTTTCTACCGTTTTAGCCTCTCTTTTCCTTATTTTTTTACTTCCATCAAATGGTGGATGTTCTTCTTTGCTTCTAATGTGTTCTTATTTGGTTTTCATTGCTATAGTGCATCCCCTGCTTCCTTGGGTGGATTCCGAT
This sequence comes from Viscum album, assembly GCA_963277665.1. Lineage (NCBI taxonomy): Eukaryota > Viridiplantae > Streptophyta > Magnoliopsida > Santalales > Viscaceae > Viscum > Viscum album. The sequence goes on along the minus strand of OY728137.1, from coordinate 293,382,397 downwards.
ATGGCAGGAAGGGTAATCGGGGGACCATTACTAGCTTTGTTTCTTGTGCAAATCATGTTGACACATACTATGTAGGTATTTTTTCTTTTACCTCACCATAGTTGTATATCATGTGGGGGAGATCTAATGTTGTTTTATTATAAATAATAGTTTCAACATAATAATAAAATATACAGACTAGGTAAATGAATTGATGTGGGTATAGGGATGTGATGAACATTTTTTTTTCTAACATTGATATTATTGTGAAGTTGTGAATTATATGGGCTAAATACCCTAAAAATGGAGTTCATTGGTGGTCCATTCATTCTCACTAAACATGTTTTATTATGGTTTGATCCTATTTAAAATTTTGGTATGAAATTGGAAAATCAATTGCATTTTTATAAGAAACTGATACCCTATGTTTTCCCAGTTTCTATGAAAACCCATGAATTATCTAGTTGAAATAGGTAAGGTATGCCTCATTAAACCAAGAATTTTTTCATGTTTTTATAATTGGGGTGATGTATTGTGTTGGATGCTTAAGATTGTGCGTGAGGAGCCAACGAGAGGTGAAGTGCATGTGTTGTGATTTTCGTGTTTCCTATGGGTTTTTCTATGGGCTGGTTTTGAAGGATGAGTATGTACTAAGTGTTATTTTGGGAGGTTATGTAGATGAACTTGTAGAATATATATCAACCTAGATATTTAATGGAATCTTAGGGTGAGGGATTGATTATTGTGGAATATATGTGCATTTTTATGTAGTGGGGCTTCAATTGGGTTGACTTTGGTTGGGGTTTTGGGATGTGGTTGAGTGTTGGGGACTTGTTTTGGTTTTTATGGGTAATTCCCCTACTGTTCCATAATTTTTTATAAGTTGAAGTGTTTCTAGTTATGTGATCTGTTTTTTAGTTTTTTATATAGTAATGGAATAGATAAATAAATATTTTATTTATAAATTTTGGGATTATATTTTGTTGGTTTGGTTAATGGAATGAATAAACGAATTGTTAATTTAGAATGGTAGTAGTTAAATTAAATTGATCATGAATATGCATTGTGTTTCAGGATTTTTATGTGGTGGCGTTCATTTAGAGGTGGAAACAATGTAGATAGTGTTGTGAGCTAGTTGTTCATCTGAAAACACATAGTTTGTGCTGAGTGTTTTGTATATATATACTTGTATTTTCATTAAGATTTCTAAACGCACCCCACACTAATTGAGTACTATGTTCAAAAACCCAATATTTATATGGGATTGTGTCTTTCCCAGGAATATCGGTTGGAGGAAGGATGACTGGCCACCCAATCTTACTTACTCTATCTTCTATTCAGTAGTAGTTGTAGATTTCATGGGCATGTTTTGGTTTTGGAAGGCCATGTTTATGGAGGTGATTGTTTATTCCCTTGTGTCTTCATGATTAGATGTTTTCTTCTTTCCCGAGTGTCTTAAAAATGAGTTGTGGTCTTTGGAATAGGTGTCTATGGGTGGGATGTGATGTGAAATAGGGATTTGATGATGGTACGAGATGTGGCTTGTGGGGGCCAGGTGTGTGCGGGTTGGTTGTGATGTGGTTTATTTAGAAGTGGTTGGTGGATGAGGATGATGTACATTATGAAAGAACGTATAATCCAATGGGAAGTGGTAAGATGGTAACATATCATCAATTCTTATACTATATTACTTTATGTGACTTGTGTTTCTTAGAGACCATGCCATGTGGAGGATGGGATGGGTAATATACATTTTAGGGGCTATTTTGTTCTTACTAAGTATACTTGTAAGATCACTCAATGTATATAAATATAATTCAGTTTTCAAAAAGGATTTTGTGGATCTTGTTGGATGTTACTAACACAAATATTGTGATATTTTCTTAGTATCTTCTTCAGCTTGTTTTTGGTAACTTGGAGTTTTATTTCCCCTGTAACAGTTTTTGTTAGAACATGCATATGGGATGGATTTATATATATATATATATATATATATATATATATATTCCTTTCTGTTGTTTTGGGATTGACCATATTTTCTTATAATCAGGTTTTCTTATAAAAGGGAAGTGTGCCGCATTTTTGTGAGATTGAATAACCCTGGTTCTAGTTACCACCCTAGGTCCAACAGGAGGAAGGAAATATGTGTCATTATCACCCATTCATCATTTCTTTCCCATGAGAGGTATCTTTAGAGGGATGAGGTCATTACAGAATGGAATGAAAGGTGATTGTTGAGAGATAGGATAGAGTTGGGAGTTAGACACTGGGTGGAATTCAAGGGTTTGTAGGGAAACATTGTATGGTGATCTTGGTGTGTGACATGGACCATGGAATACCTACTAAGAAACAATATTTTTATTGGACCCCTGATCTGATTCAAGGAGTTAGAACCTACGGAATTACCATGTTAGGCTGCAAAATTTTTACAATATAGACATAGGAGATGTAAATGCATCATAATGACTTTATTATTATTATTATTATTATTGTGTTTTTTATGAATTTTGAAATAGAAAAAATAAATAGAATGAATTAGAAATGAAATTTAGTAAATTTCTATACTATTCAGGATTATTAATTTCTTCATTGCCATTCAGCTATGAAACATGGTCATCGTTCTTCTGTAGCACGACTAGATGAGGGAAGATATGCTGATGTAGTTGACAGACAGAGGTTTTAACTAGTGTAGGATGAAGACAAGTGATAGACAATGATTCATGCCTTCTAGTAACTTGAATTGGGAATATATGAGGACAGTTTTTCAGACATAGAGACCGAATGATGGCTCGAGGAGCTCATGATCACCTTTAGTTTGATCTGGGCCCCAATGTAATAGCAGTATTAATTGACAATTATCCATATGTGAGGGGATGTACATCAATGGTGGATGCTTTATCTATGAGAGAGGAAGGGGTCTGACATGTCGTGTGTCAAAATTCTAATGGATTTCTTGGTGAAGTTCCTTTTTTCGAGTTTGAAAGCAAAGAAGAGAAAGGAGCTACACCCTCTTCAAAAAAATAACGTGTCATTGTGAGAACATATAATCATGTGAAATGAACGTCATCTTTTTTCTAAAATCTCATTCCAGTTGAAGGGTCTTGAGCGTGGAGCCTAGATGAGGCAGTTCATCCCTCTATCTAATACCTGATTACTCCCTTTGAGTTTCAAACATACAGGGATGTTCATAAAATAGAATAGGTTATTGAGATAATAAACTCATGATGATGTATATAATTAGTGAGTAATCAACAGTGTTCATCAAAGGGAAATGCTTCCAGTAGCATCCCTAGGAACCGTAGCTATGATTGTTTTAACCAACAGGGATTTCACCTCAGTAATTTTAGTTTCAAAATTCTAGTCTTCTTGTCATTCCTGTGAATTTGGGACCAAGGTGTTTCATCTATGGTGAGTTTGAAAATCATAAGAATCAGTTCCCATTGGCCTTTTTATATTTTTATTATGGAGGTGAGAAGGTTTTGTATGTTCTTTATTATCATTTTCCATCAAGTCAATTTCTGCATCAGAGACAACCAGCTAATTTTCCACAATGTGGATATTGAATAGGTAATGGTAGACCTCTAGATTTTCCTCACGGACCATAAACTGTGCATGTTTTTGTATGTAGTTGTCAGTACAGAGGAAAAGGAACTGGGCTTGGTTACATATGTAGAGAATATGTACCATTTCTCTAAGGGCCATAGATTATTTTATGAATGATCAGTTTGTTCAGTACCATTTCTTTCTCTTTGATTAATTTAGGAGCATCAATCCCCTTTATTTCACCCATTATATCTCATTCTTTGGTAACATACATTGATAGCATTCCCATTACCCTATTTGTAGTCAGCGGTAATACTAGACTATTTTATGTGGGATAAAGATATAGACTGATGATGGTACCACATTATTCCTGCTGGGATCTTTTCATTCTACAGATGCAGCCATACGATGTCATTCATGGAATCAAATTTTTATATTCCATGAATGAATTTTTCTACTACATATGGAGGATATTAATATATTAAGATATGAATAAATGTTGTGTAGTTTTATTTGTGAGTGGAGCTGTCAGGTGGGCAGTCAGAGTGTAGAACCTCTTATTCACTTTTTGCCCAAGTTATCTATGTAATAGATAAATGCTGAGATAGTGTAGGTTCCCAGAGTTGTTGTGAAGTTCTTATACGTTTTCCTTGAAGTGCTCATGACCCTACCACATGAATGTGATGTTTATTTAGGGATAGACATGCATCCTATTTATTATAAAATTTCGATGTATCCTTTTCAGATGAAACCTTCTATGTTGCGAGAGCAGTTGATTTAGATTGATTTTATAATGAAAAATGGCATTATCTTCCATAGTGTTTTATCATGGGGTCCTCTAATGTTGTTTGAATAAATGGTGGATGGTGGTCTAAGGATGTATGTAGACTACGTAAGTTTGAATCATGTGACGGTGAATAATGGTTACCCTATTCCTATGATAGACAAACTTTTTTACTCGCTAAGAGGGGAAAGATAGTTTTCTAATATTGATCTACACTCTTAATATAACCAGTTGAGGGTGAAGGAGTTTTATATCCTAAAAGAATTATTTCAGATGCAGATATGGGATCATTCAGTTTGTGTTCATGCATTTTGTGTTACAAAAACACCAGTTTTGTTAACGGAGTTTATGAAATATGTCTTTCATGAGTTCCTAGACCATTTAATAATTTTTTTTGATTGATGATATCATGATATACTAAAATTTATAGGATGAGCACACCAAGAATCTTATAAATGTCTCACAGGTTCTTCAATGCCTCTTAACAATAAAATGTTGTACATGTGTATGTTCTATACACCAGAGGTGTGATTCTATGGGAATGTGGTGTTTAAACATGGTGTTTTAGTTGACTCATGGACAATTTAATTAGTTTTTTCTTGGGAATCTCACAAGAATGTTGCATACGTTATAATATTTCATTGCTTTGTAGGATATTATCCAATATTTTATACAATTTCACTCGAGTTATAGCCATATTGAAATATTTTACCTCAAAGTACCATGATTTATGTAAAGTGATTAGTGTCAGGTAGCATTCGGCTTTATGAAGGAGATGTTGGCCGGGGATATAGTTTCCCAGTTTCTTTTGAAAGGACTAATGCTTGAGGTCTTCTCTGATGCATTCTATATGGGTTTGGGATGCATCATTTTGCAGTAGTGGGAAGTGATCTCATGTGGGTCTAGGTAGTTATTCCCCCATGTTTTTAACTACCCCACCCATATCCAAGAGCTAGGAGAATTCATGTTTGTGCTCATGTTTTGCTGGAATTACATCATTGGGAAATGCTGTGTGGTCTTCATGGACCACAATGTCATGATATATATCTTTTCCTATTATGATATAAGTCTGTATAAATGAAGGGGGATGAAGTTACTTTATGACTATTATTTTTAGATCACCTAAACCTCATGGATGGTAAATTTTATGGCCAATACTTGAGCATGAAATTTCAGAAGAAGTTTTTTAGGAATCATTGGGCGCATGAATAGAAATGGATTAGTTGGCAGCCCTACACTTGGACTCAATAGTCGATGGTGGCCGAGCATATTTGTTCTTGTTGACAATGTAGTCTTATTGGATTCATTCAGTGGGGGAGTCTCTATGGAGAGATATATAGGTAAACGTTATGTACGGTTATGTTGACCATGGTGATTCTCCAGAGGTACGGATAGAGGATGATAAAAAATGAATGTTATTCTAGGGATGGTTGTTTATTACAATGGTGATGTGTGAGGGTGTCCATCATTAGTTCCATAATTAACCATTTGTGGTTATCCAAGGTGTTTACATGTTGTATGTTTTCTTAGGATTCGTGTTTGGTTATTCAGGTTGAAGCGATTAGTAGCAGGGTTTGTGTCAATGTTCTTGGGGTGGTGGAAGGTGAAGTCATAACACCATTTTCATGGTGTTTTTTTAAAAACCTTTTATGGCGCTGAGTGGAAGTGGGATTACATATTAATAGATTTATAGACAGGGTTACCTTGGGATCAGGGGGGCTATGATTCTATCTAGGTAGTGGTGCATTGGATGGTGAAACCAACTCACTTCTCAGTGATTAAGGACCCATGAATAATGTATTCTTTGGCTAAGTCATATGTGAATTATGTGGTGAGGTTTCATGGTGTTACAAGTTACATTATATTAGATCAGGACACATGTTTTACCTTATTAGTCTAGATGGTATTTAATAATTCTTTAGGCACCCAATTATGGATCATTATTTCCTTCCTCCCTCATACATATGGTTAGATGTAAAGGACTATCTAGACATTAGAGGATATATTGGGGGAACTAGTCTTGTAATTTAGTAGATATTGGGTGTGATACATTCCATTGGTAGTGTTTTTCTACAATAATATTCAACAATCTTTCATTTTCATGGTTCCACTTGATGCATTTTTCGTTAGATCATTTCATTTCCCTTTTTATGGAAAATGGTGGGGGAGACTGTTCTTCTTGGTCCCATAGTAGTGAAGATCATGAATGATATGGTTTATCATATTTATGAGAGGATGAAGGTTGTAAAGACTTGTAGAAGTTGTGTGTTAATTGAATGAGGATGCCTTTTGAGATCGAGTTTGGGGACCATGTGTTCATGATGGATTTACCTCAATGTAGGTTACTAAGGATTAGAAGAGGGATAAATCATTCTCCCAGGTACCTTGGACCCTTTGAGGTGTCCTAATGAGTTGGATAAGTGGCATACTAGTTGGTGTTTCCACCACATTTATAAGGTATCCATGAAATCTTCCACATATCTCAATTTCATCACTGTCTTCATGAGGACTCCCATATACATGATCGCAGAGAGTTGAATATAAATGATGAACCAATGTATCATGAGCAGAGAGTAAGGATATATGATTATCTAGAGAAGCTTCTATATTGATCGAATATACCTTTAGTTCTTGTGTTGTGGGGGTAGGGTTGTCTTGGGGAGAGTGCATTGGATTGGGGAACACAGATGTGTTCCTAATACCAAGATGTATTTTGATTTGTTTATTGTTCTATTTTGTATTGAAATTTAGTTATTGAACCTTTTTTTATGAGATGAGTTGTTTTTTCATGGTTGTGGTACATGTGGTGTGCTTTGTGGATAATGTCCTAAATTGTGAAAATGGAAAGACCTTTTTCCTAATCAAGAAGCATTAATTGTGATGCAGTTAAATTTGTGTGGGTGAGATAGTGATCCAAAAATAAAATAGTACATTGACTTGCAAGCTGTTATTGCATGATTTTCGTAACGGGACTGTGTGGTTTTTGTGCTTGTGTGTGGTGCCTTATTGTCATTGTCTATTGGCTATCAGAGGTGGTGTTCGTGGATGTGAGTGTTTACACTATATATTTCTAACAAAATATAGTGGTTTACGATAGAACATATTGTTTTTGGTTTTTAGTGGTGTTTAAATTGTATCATGATCCTTCGGAGTTATCTTGTGGGGAGGTTGTTCGGACACCTATTTCTTATTGGCATGATTATAGATTATTGATGTTTAAAATAATTGGAGAGGTATCTAATGTAATATTCTACGTTCTCCATGTCCATTATAATGTATTTTTTGGTCTTTGGATGTGTTTAGAGGTTGTTTATACGGGTTTTGGATAGGATTGATTTCCAATGTCTGGATAAATAGGAATTTCCTGCTGTGTAAATGTATTACATGACACAAATCCATTCTTCATGGGTTTTCATGGAAAAATTCATGACGTTGAATTATTTTACCTGGAATAAAGAAGATATTAATGGAATTTTGTTTTATATATCTTTAAAAAAAATAAAAAATCAAATGGAGAAAGATTTTTCGGTAGAATTAAAAATCGTGGCATTACACGAAATGAAACATAATTAAACATCATGTAATACCCCCATATTTCAATGTTTTAATCATTTTTCTAGGAACTGGAGTTATCAAACCCTACAACTGAAGAAATTTATTCTCTAACCTAGGAGTCTTATCATCCATCTTCATCATATTGAAGGTTAATTCGACAAGGATTAAATCTTTGTTTCATTCTTTCAATCTCTAGTGACCTGACATTAATCTATGTTATCTTTATCAACCATTATTCCAGTTTCTAATGGTATGGAATTTATTTTCCGGATGATCTTTTTACCATGTAATGGAGGATATTCTTCCTCGATTATAATGCTCTCTTATTCGGTTTTCATTAATGTGGTGGATCGTCAGCATCCTCTGGTGGATACATATTGTACAAGAGGGGTAATCAGTTGATCATTATGTGATCAGTTTCAATAAAAATAACATTTCCACCATCATGGTAGTGAATTTTTCATTTTTTCCCTTCGAATTTGTATTATATAAGTGTTAAATACTATAGTTTTTCTATGGAACTTTTTTTCACAAAACTAATCAATAATAAGAACTGGGTAAATTAATTAAAATGGGTAGACGAATACGATGTTCGTTTTTTATGGAATTTATATTATTATGAATTTTCTAATTGTATGGGATATACAGCTCGATGAAAATCATGACCGTTGGTGGTCATTTCTTTTACACTAAAAAGTTTCATAATGGTCAATTATTTTTGATCATTTTTATATGGAATTGTTAAATAACATCCACATTAATAATAAATATATTCCCTCAAGTTTTCTAGTTATCATGATAACCCCTAAATTAACAAGTGGAATTAAATAAGGGATCTCTCATTAATGTGGGTCTAGTTTTGGGATTTCTAATGTGGTGGGATGTGTTGTATGGGATAACTACATTTGTGGGTCTATTACCAATTGGAGGTGAAGTGGATTTTTTGTGACCCACTGGATTTCACGTGTTTGTTATGTGGTCTGGATGTGAATCATGGGAATGTGATGTGAATTGGTTTGGGAAATGTTGGGGATGAACATCAAGACAATACATCAACCTGATTATGCAATGGAATATCATGTTTAGATATTGGTTTGTTGTGAAATTGATGATTACTATTATGTAGCAGGGCCTCAACTAGGTGGTGATTTGGTTGCATTGATGGATGTGGTTGAGATTTTGTTACTTATTTTGGTTGTTATTAGTAATTCATCTAGAGTTTGTCCATGTTTATGTTTTTCTTGTTTTTAATTTATACGTAGGGATTGGTATTCACACAGTTAGTAATGTAATAGATAGATATATATTTGATTTATGATGGATGGGATTGTCATGGATTGCCCTGGTTAATTGAATGAATAAATTAATTTTGAAGGAATAATTGAAATTGTTAAATTAAATTGATCTAGTATATTTATTCAGTTTTTGGCTTGTTGTATTGGTGTGTTAATTTAGAGGTAGTAAGAAAGTCGGAGGTTCTCATAGATTGTTGTTAATTAGAGAACAAATATTTTAGTATTAATGTTTGGTATATATATAAATATGTAATTTTATATTACTTGGGAATTTTAAATCGACCTCGGCTCTGTTAATAACTATGTGACGAACACCCCCATATTCAATAGGGTTGGTGTATTTTCCAAACATCCTAATGGGAGGAAGGATGGTTAGCCAACCGCTGATCCCGGTATCCTCTTCTAGTAACTAATAGCCCGAGATTCTTGCATTAGTTTTTGGTTTGTGAGTCCTATTTGTGTGTGGGGAGTGGTTCTTCCCTGGTGTTATAGGGATGTGGTTGTGGTTTTTGAGGCCCATGTGTGTTTGGGATAGTGTTTTTTCCCATGTGTCTTCGTGATGAGGTATTTTGTTCATTCTAAGGTGTATCTAGGATGAGGTTTTGTTTGTTTACTTGTTGTCTATGGGTTGTATGTGTTGTGACTTGGGGATCAAGTCATTGGATGAGAAGTTACTTGTGGCAGACAAGTGACGGCAGGCATGTTGTGACAGGTTTATTTCTGAAGTGGTGGGAGCTTGAGGATGGTTTCTGTTATTTAAGAGTGGATAAACAAGTGGTATGTGGTGTAGGGTACCAAAATCATTTACGTACTTATTATATTACATTACATGACTTTCAATACTTTCATATAGTTCATTGTTATATATTTGATGACTATTATACCATGTTAGGTTATTTTCGCACTATTTTTTTCACATAGGTGCATTAGTATTATTCTCACACTTGTGAAAGTGATAATTTTTTATTCCCACAATGTATACTTTTATAGTCACAATACATATATATAAATACATTAGGGTTACTATAAGGATTACATTTTCCTTGTTGGACCTTACTAGATTTATCTTAGAAAAAGTTGTTGAGTCAATTCTTTAGCTATCTTTTGTAAATATTTTGAAGTATTATTGGGCTTGTAGTAGTTTTATTTAGAACATGAATGTAGGATGTAATTTGGTTTCACATATATATATATTTATTTATTTGTGACATGAATTTTTTTTCAGATGAACCATCTTATATAAAATCATATTTTCCTAATAATAGAATTTCCTCCATCATTGTGATATATTATACCTTTGGATTGAGTCGCGACACTAGGGCCAACTAGAGGCAAGACTCTGGGGTTCATTATCTCCCTTTTTTTAGACTAGGTGGGTTATCTTTAGTAGCTGGGGATTATGATAGTCTTCTTATCTACATGTTTCTCGTGAATAAAATTTCTTTTTTTTAAAAAAAACCTAATAATACATTAATTACATTGATGTTGTTTCCTGTATACCCATTGTTTGTTTTTGAATAAATGAACACCATGGATTTGAATATATGGATATATGATAAACATACATGGTAAATGTATCCCCTTAATTACTAACCATTGTGATTATTATATTCTATATGGAAAATGTGCATTAATAATATACAACTGGATTTGTAATCCCACATTATGATAGAGGATGATAATTCTTGAAGTTGACTAACATTATTTAACAACACCTTGTATCTGTAGGATACTTCATACATCAATTCTTTTTTCTAAACACTATGTAAACTTCCCTAATATGGGAATGATTTTGTTAGCTCTAGTTGTATCTCATGCTTCAACTTCATTTTTAACCAAGAGGGTAATCTCTGCATGGAGAATGGTATGTGAAATGATTTATATTCCATCCATTAAAAGACAATAAAAAATTGTAATAAAATATATTAGATCAAAATATTATTAAATATAATGTATACACCCCAAAATATTTATACAATTTTCATAATTTTATATGTTTAGGAAAGTCTAATCGCATAATCAAAAACATATATTCTTTAGAAATACATTAAAATAATAAAATGTCTTCATACTATTTATAATGTAATGTAATTAAAATGTTACATAACATAATAAAAAACACCATGAATATCACACTATCAGTGTTATTAAAACTATTTTCATATTCTAGGTAGTGCTTAAGTGATGATCAACATGGCTTTTAAGAGTTATTTCCACTATGTAAATTTTTTCTGAAAAAAAAAACTTCATGTATAATGCATAAATGGGTTTATTTTAATTAATAAAATAAAAACAAACCATAAAAAACAATAGTATTCTAGCCAATACATAGAATAAAAATTATGTCAATTCATAGAGTAACATTTCTAAATTAATGATTTCCTAAATATAATTCCCATGGTCAGTACTAAACATCTACTAATATTAAATCTAAAGAAACAATAAATTGTATCGTCAGGTCAATGGTAAAATTATTAAAACAAAACTTCATACATTATATATAATCATAGTTGTATAAGTAGTTCAGTAATATTGCTAAACAGGATAAAACCATTAATTTCACAACCAAATGAAAAAATAAAATAAAAAAAGGTATTTCACTTATTATATCATTTCCCACTTAATCACATACATATATATCGGTTACTAAAAATTTCCAAGAATCATAGAAAAAATAAATCATTTAATGGGGAGATTTCATATTATCATATTCATTTCGAATACATTATAATATACCATTAATAAAATAAGGAAATGAAAGGAAATTTATTTTCAGCTAAAAAGATAGATAATGTTAACTTTTCTAAAAAATATATACTTAATTTTCTCTACCAAAGTGTGAAAATATTGTATAGTTTGATTAAAAGATCAATAATAACCTAATTATATCTATATATATTGGTATTGTGATATAAATAAAATATAAATACCCTAATGGATATATAAATAAAAACAATCTCGAATAACGATGATGTTGTGGAATAATCACTTACCAACATATTAAATTTTGAACTGTAGACACCATGAAACAAATAACCTCAAATAAATCTAGTAATAATAGGAATATAAATATGTTTCTGATATAAAAAATCAATAGTTTAATTATATTCACTAAATGAAAGTATATATGGGGAATATGATATATGACTCATTCATGTAAAAGTGTTTTGAGAAACCCCTACCTCTGGTCTGATTTCCATCATACATGTATGTACCACATGTATAATAAATATAGATTTATTAAAAATATATTAGGAAATCATTATTATATTTCCCCATAACTCATATACATTAATATTATTTAAATGATAATGAATATTCAATACAAAATATAACAAATTCACAAAAGAAACTTGATGGTTAAATGTCATTATAAACTGAGAATTACAAAAAAAAATTGTTCGTAAGATAATATCATTTTATCCAACCAATTTCATTATAAACATAACCCTTTTTTAAATATCATACATAATACAATTCTTTATTACTTGGGGAGAGTAAAAAATTTATAGGGTGACCATAGATGCATAGTATGGGTAAACCAGGTAAATTTCTATCATATCATAATCATAAGACATAAGAATATAACATTTTCAAATATTATCATGTATATAAAATATCGTGATATCATTCGATTACATATATTCCGAAATTTTATAAGAATCAATGAAAACAATCAAAAATTTATAACAAAATACATTGTGTTTTTTTAATACACACATGCATAGAAAATTATTTCAAAAAATTTGAGGCTCATTGCCAAGACCATCATAGGGGTCAAAGTATATTAATGACCCTAGTTCAATCCTTATTCATCCCTATATTACTGAACTGATATCATTTCCCATTGTAGAAATGTATATATCATGATATATAAGTTTTTAAAAATTCATTGGAGGGAGATATAGGCCCCACCCATCTCATAACTAATTCATTCTAATGTGTGCCACATAAACAAAAATCGTTCATCATAGCATAATCGAAGGAATAAAATCGGTTACTTTAACATCATTCTATCATAATACATATAAAAGAGGTGGATTTACTAAATAATATTAAATCATAAATACAATAAAATCATAGCTATAACAGTGAGATAAATGTTAACCTATTTAATGAATGCCAACATAGATGGACAATATTTTTGATAAAACAATTGATAATAAATCTTGAGGAAAATATCCTTTCTTCTTCAAAATCTATTTTCGTATATAAAAATTAAATGAAATTTTATAAAAAAATAATTTATTTGAAAGTAATTATGAAATAATTATGATTAAGCTTCATGGAAATAAAAAATTTTGAAGACATATTTTTTATTTCATTTCGTTTAAGGTAAAAAATATTTTCCTTGTACTTTTTTCCAAAACGTTAAAAAGTACCATCTACCAAAAATGACAAAAGATTCCTTTAATACTATTTATTAAAAATTCACCAATGTGTAAAATTGATATTAAATTGTTTTATAATATTTAGAGTAATATTTCATATTTTGGAAACATTTATTTGGATGATAAATACACCAAATCAAATACTTACATATATACAATCTTGCATAATAATGAGACTGAAAAATGATCCCTTAACTTGGGCCTGATATCATTCATATGTATATAGACCTATATTATAATGAACTAAATAAATTAATTGACTTATTAATAAATCACAATAATTTTTATGAAATCAAATATGATCATATTATCATCTTTTTGTTTATACAATTTCATTTTAACTTGTTACTCAGATATTAAATGCTTTCTGTTCTTTTGCATGTTTTGTCATATATGTTCTGGTTCTACTTCATAGGTCATTGTTATATAAATAAAAAATTATATTAATATAATATAATCTATATTTATCATTTTTTACATTTATATAATAATTCATCAATGAAGATGATGTTGAATGAATCGAATCGCATCGTGGGGGTGGTAAGCCATACTTACGCACGAGCTAAGATATCATTATTATAATTGTTTAATTTTAGTTAATTAAATGGTTTATAATATTTTATAATCAATATAGTAAAATATTAATCATATATTGTTATTTTTCCATATTTTATCTCATTGAGGTATGATTTTCGTGAAAGCAGAATACACCGTAGTGTGGAGACAGTAAGTTGTATGTACTCACCATTGGTGATTTTATTATTCATATGATTTATAAAAAGAGGAATATTATTGTTTCATGAATATATAAAAAAATAACTATATAATTGATATTGAAAAAACTCTAGAATATTATATATAAGAAGAATGAATTTTGAATGAATCAGTAGAAGAGATTACCCCTTAATCGAGGTGATTCCTCTGAATCTCCTCTTGGTGCACTAGAGTCGGTCTTCGAATAAGACCAAAACAATTTGAATTTAATTATGGATGAGGATATAAAAAAAGTGAAATGGATTTCCCAACAAGAAGGCTCAATATGAATTGACGAATAAAGGTAAAATGTTCCATTTTATAATTTAAGAGAGGGGCATGTTTTGGATCTCCAAAAATATTAATTTATTATATAAAAAACATCCCCAAACCACCAAAAAGTAATAGTTTCAAAAATTAGGTGATATAATGTATAAATATAATCATCCAAAATATTTTATATATGTTTTTAAGTAAATATGAACAGTTTCATTTTAATTAACACTTAGTTACTCGACTTAATTTTAATTAAGATAAAAAGTATTTCAATATTAAAAGTGTGTCATGTATAAATATTTGATGTCAATTAGGTCACAAATAAATATATATAAAATTTTAGACCATATCATAATTATTAAATATTTGTATAAAAAAGTTTTATGATTTTTAAATAATATAATGAATCATTATTGTGATAAAAAATTAATATTGGCAACTTTTCCACTACTAAAACCATTGATTTTTAAAAATATTAATATAACATGTCAAAATAGATCCAAATATTTTTTTACAATAATAAGAGTTAAATGTAACATATAAAATTAATTAGACATATAAATTAATATAAATTATTCGTATTTTAATATTTTTAATAACATATATTCGATATCTCCATTAAAATAATAATTACTGCATCACTTTTGTATAAATATTTATTATATATGTTTTTAAATAAAAATTAAAATGGAAATACAATGATGAAGATAAATCTATAGGACTTTAGAAGAATATATGTAGTTAAATTTAACTTTTGATGGATCCAACATTTAAAATGTTGTACTTCTTAAATTATGAATGTGACAAATTTAACCTCAAATAATATAAAATAAAATATGTGTCACAATAACTTATATAAGGCTCAAATGGTCACTAACTCTACCCTTAGATGGTTATGGTCGATATATACTTGACCAATAATATTTGGTCTTGTTTTTCAGTCTTTTATTGGTTATGATTATATTAATAAAACAATTATTGATTTCTAACTAGTTAATTAATTTTTTCATTATCTAATTATTAGTCATTACATTAATTATTTATTTTTAAAAAATTAATAATAACTTAAATAATAAATAAATTACTAATATATTTTAAATGAGAATTTATAATCAAATTCGTATTATTTATAACATTAAATAAAACATGATTTATTTATTAATATTTAAGTGAGACATATTTAACTTTTCTTTAAATGAAATAAATTACATGTCCAAATATCATCTAAATGGCTTCCAAAGGACATCATTTCAAACCAATGATTATTTATGTCAAACCAAACTCATTTGTTGATATTAATTCAAATTATAGGGTAATGTTTAACATTATTATATCCCTTAATTAACAAATTTACCCTTTTAATGTATTCATAAAAACATTGATGATGTTACTATTAATAATGCCATAAAATAAAATGACATTATTTAAATAATTAGGAAATACTGATTGCAAATATAGAATATATTTTTTAAAATTTAAATAATTTTTTTGTTTTAATTATTTTAATATTATTCTTATTTTCGAAATGAATGAACGAGTTTTTAAATGATAAAGAATTACAAAAGATTTAAATGTTTTTACATCTGAATTCAACATTAAATTAATTATAATGGCATAAATTATATTGAATGAAAATATATATATAATTCATACATTAAATTTATAAAATATTATAATCAAATCATATAATTGATTTTGAGGAAAAAATTTGTTTTCAATTAGAATTTAGTTTATTTTTACTATTCATCAAAATTGGAATGTTATGTGATAAATTTTAAAATTTCATCCAATGTAATATTTTATATCCCACTTCCAAAGTACAATTATATGAAGTCATATAAAAATAATTAATGTGTCAAAAACATAATTTAAAAGGGGTTATACATTAAAAGGAAAGAAATTACCTTTATGAAAATATAGGATTTCACAGATCAAATAGAGTTTATTCACATCCTATGACAAAAATATATCTATTGGATGAATATAAAAAATATTTTGTTATTTATATAACATATAAATTTCATTAATTACATTTATTAACAGTAATTAAATATGTTTATTAAATAAAAACTAAAATATATTATTGATTTATTTTTTTCACAACTAGTTGGTAGAAATTCACATTACCATTCGTTTTCATATGTTAGTTCTATTTATTCTTGATAACCAAATGAATAGGTTAAACATGTAATTATATACTAATGGAATTTCAAATATCATTTAAACTTATGAATGTTTTCAAAGAAAGCTATTGATGAATTAAAATTATTTAGAGAAAGTAGTTTATAAAAGAAATAGAGTGTTACATTATACCCCCCGTAAACTAAATTTTACCCTTGATATTCTTCATATGGAAAAAAAATAAATGAGGATATATATCAATCATCATATCATCTAGTTCCCACATAGCATCCACAAATTAGTGGTTCCACCACAAAACATAATCCAAGGGAGTGGTATTGTTTTTTAGATATGTTTTACTATTATCTAGAATCTCTCTCGATTTTTCATTATTTTAAAAATCTATTTCCAGAGGTACAACTTCATAGGTTAATAATTGTGACGGATTATATATGTACATTGTCATGATGGATAGATGGATAACATCTGAAACATGAGAGATATTCGGTTGAAGTGCCAATTGATATAGCACCATCCTAACACGATCATGAATTTTAAAAGGACCAATATTCCTTGAGATCATCATTCCTTTCATTATAAATCACATTACTCATGGTGAGATATTTGTAAACAAATAGTATCACCCACTTTCAACTTGATGTCTTTTCTTTTTTTTTTATTCATAACTTTTTTCTCGACTCTTAGCTTTTATTATGTGTTGTTGAATAGATTTTAACTTATATACCATTTCATCGAAAATATTATGTCCTAATAGCTTTATTTTACCAACTAATTCCTAGAAATATGGAGTTATGCACTAATTTCATTATTGGATTTCATAAAGAACCATCAGAATACTATAGTGAAGGAAATTATTGTATGAAAAGTCCACATATGGTAGGTGTTGATCCCAACCACCTTGGAAATCTATATAGCCAGATCATGACATGTCTCTAGAGTTTGAATTGATCTCTTAGACCAGATGTATGTATAAGAATGATATGAATTGTTGAAACATAACTATGTATCCAGAGCCTGCTTAAGACTTCACCAGAATTTCATGGTAAACCACAGATCCAGATTAGATATAATATAAGTTTTTCCTCCATGCTATGTAACCAATTCATTTACAAATGTCATTTAATTTTGATCAAGAGAGAAATAATCTCCAATAGAAATGAAGTGTGTTGAGATATTATGACGATCAACTATAAACCATATATAATTATGGCCTTTAGATGTGTTGTGAATTTTGATGAAAAATTCCATATTTATTTTTTCTCATTTCCATTCTAGTATGCTCAATGGTTTTAACTTACACTTAAACTTCTATATCTCAACCGAAACATACTAAAAAACCTTGCACCAAGAGACATATTCAAGAAACATCTCATACAATTCCATCCCACAAAAAATAATCTTTCAGTTCCATATACATCATTGGGATTCCATGGTGATAATTTATTGAGAATTCATAATATTTAATCAACTGCAACAATCTTATTTGATATATATTAATATCTTTTTGTATTACATAGACTGTAAACTATTATGACCATTATATAGAACACACTTTTCACCATTAAATGATGCCTCTATATCATTAGTGCAATGAATACCGCAGTTAACTCCAAAGCATCATTTGGTTAATTTTTATCATTTATTTACAATTTTCGTGAGGCATAAGCGGTCACCATAACATTTTACAAGAGGAAAAATCCCATCCCATTTTTTGATGAATTTGTATAGTTCCCAAGCCATTCTCCACTGACAAGAAATGTTATTATTGGTTCATTGGATATCCTTTTGTTGAGCTCTTTGAAATTCTCCATATATTTATCCATTGACATGAACATATCATCTTTTCAATTCATCTTAGTCAGTGGATTACACAACAGTGAAAAATATTTCACAAATTGTTAATAATATCCATCCAATCCATTAAAACATCATATCTCATTTACTATATTTTTTCTCTACCATCATTCTATAACTTCTGTTTCTTCTGGATTCATATATATCCCCTCATTTAAGATTATGTGGCCCAATAATGAAACATTTTGAAGCCAAAATTGTCACTTGGTCAACTTTTCATAAATCATATACTTTCTTAGGGACATTACTAAAATTTTCAAGTGATATTCATGATCATATTTGATCATTTAAAAGATACGAATATCATCAATATAAACTACCAAAAACTGGTGAATATAGTTTCTAAAGACTCTATTCAATAGGTCCACAACGATATAGTGTGAATTAGTAAGACCAACATGCATCACTAAAAATTCATAGTGTTCATACATTGTGTGGAAAACAGTAATTGATAAATTATCATTATTAACACATAATTGAGGACATCCATATCAAAGATAAATATTGTAAATTTATTAAGCTAAATGTTGTTTTTTGAAATAGTTATCAATGAAATGATGATAATTTTTTTCTAAGAGTGATTTTGTTATGTTATAAATTATCAATTAAGAATCAATTGCTACAAATTTCATCTGGTCAAACCAATAAGATTCCACCCAATGTGATGCACTATGGAATATCAAAACCCTATCAATATTCTCTTAGTGATGCTTCTTCAATTCCTAAAACACAATTGGGGCCATTCTATATGGTTTCTTAAAATAGGCATATAACTCGATATGAGTTATATTGAAAAATCAACCTCGTGATTCGGTGGAAGGCCTATATATTTTTCTTGAAAGACATCATCAATCTATCTTAAAATATGTGTATTATTAATTATGAGTTTCTCCTAAAACATTAGAGATAAATAACATTCATTAATAGGAATAATGTCCCAAAAAATGGAAGAAATTTCTACTATACATTTATATTCATTATTGAACCAATATATGATAATATATTTATCCAAAATATTAAATGTGGAATTCCATCCATGGATATCGATAAGATAAATTTTTATAGAATTAAAATCCATGCCATGAATCTCACAAACTTCCACAATAGGAAGGATTGCAAGATTTGTAGGATTAAATTTCCAACAAACATAAACCAGAGATGAATTGTAAACTTTTTATATGATAGTTTTGCATAAGGAGTCATCAAAGCTAACTCAACATCTAATTGTAGAGGTAATATGACGACACCCTTATAAAATTACAAATAAATGATTGGGTGTATCTAGAATCAAATAAATCATTTTCTATACTATATTATATGGTATGTGTGCCATTCACCACTTTATTATCATACTCCACAACCCTGGTGTGATCACATGTGACTTTCCATTATCTTTGGCCTTATGTTTTTGTGGATGTAGACCATCGTCAATAAACCTTTGATTAGGGTGTTTATTGGCATAATTCCCCATTACCGTACATTGTAATATTTAAGTGTAGGACGTTCATTCTTTGACCCCTCTTATCTATTCTCATTTTCAGACATATTTTTCACATCACTCCATCATTCAACTACCCGATGACCATCATTTACACATTTAAAAAAATTATTTGTCCATTTTTGACAATTACTCCATTATTATTTCCACACATTGCGAATAAATAGAATTTGATATTTTTATTTCTAGTGTGGTCTTTATATATTCTATTGAATTACATTATTATCTTATTATCAAACACATAAGACTGATGCGTTTCTCTATCCTCCATATCAACCATTAGTGAAAATAAAATGATTTACTCATAGCTACTAAATTCACTTATGAATAATGACATTATGTGACATGGTTTTAATACACTAAATAATGGAAATATTTTACTCTTAGGTGGAATAATTATTCTAGAAACATTCCTTGTATGTTTTGTAAAATTTTCTATTTTGGTAGAAAAAATTTCATCGTCCTTTTACTTAAGTTCTATAATCTCTTTATCCATATTTGTTCAAGGAATATGAGGAATGTACATATTAAATAATTAGTTCTTGAACTCATCCAACTCTAGGTATTTGATTTCATATCTTTTCCACATATTCGTGATAAGGATAATCTTCGCCATCCAACAAATAGACTCCTAAGATTACATTTTCATGTCCTGAACATTGGTGAACATAAATAACTTTTCATTCGTATAGATCCAGTGTTCAACCACTGATGGATCAGAAGACCCACTGACTGATGGTGGATGAAACCTCATGAAATAACTAATAAAATTTTCTTCCCTCATTTTCTCATTTTTTGTCCGACATGATTCATATAATTATAAAGTGATGTGATAATAGTTTTAAATGTTTTTCATTCAATATTCTATAACATTTTTCTCCTCATGAGGAAAATCATTCCATTTCCTGTCACATTCATCATTAACATGGTTCCTTCGGTTTATATCTTAGGACTAAAACCACGAAGCATTTTTTGAGAATTAATAATCATAATTAGAAAATGACATTATTTATATTAAATGTTCAATTTTGGACATATTAAGTTTTATCCTAGGTTCTTCATGATCATTTTAAAACATTGTGACTGTATACTAAACTTTGACACATCCTTTGGGAAAAAACTAAGTATTTCACATCCCATTTTCTAATGGTTAACTATACAATTCCTCTAATAAAAATTATAAATACTCATACATTACGTACATTGATGTTAAATCATTTATGGAAAATTTTGATTACTAAATAAAATAATTCAACCAAATTTGTGTATAGGTTCTGTGCCATTAGAAACTAATAAATATATGAAACTGGTTCATAAATCATCATCAATGTCTCCCACTCATTTAAACATTACTGGATTCCATTTGTACATATCTTACTTTATACCCTTCTTAATGACCTTGGTGAATGAAACATGATAAAGGGTCATCGTAGATTATTAGAATGGGTAAGAAATGGAAATATCAATCATATCCTAATAATAAGACATATGAACATAACATTTGAAATTGTTATCATGTATTTGAATGATCATGATATCTGACCATAGGAAAAGTCATAAGACATTAAACAAATCGGTGAACATAATCCCCAATTTAATTACTTAATGCATAATTTTTGTGGAATACACAAAAGCATAGAAAATAATTTCACAATAGTCTTGGCTCATGTATAAGACCATCATAACAGACAATGACCTTTACAAAACTGATTTTACTTATCGTTACATCATTGTATTGTTGAACCAAGATCATTTAATATTCCATCCATGTATATATAATGAGAAATAAATCATTACCCAATTAATTAGAGCGGGATATATGTCCCACCCATATTATAATTCAATCATTCTTATGTGTGCCACAAAAACATAATTCATTTATCATAGCATATCCCAATGAATTAATTGGGTTTCTTAAACATCATCACATCATAATCCATATAAAAAATGGATTTAATAAATAGCATTCCATCACAAAAACAAAAAACCATAGTAATAATAGGGGTAGAAACATATCTATATTTAAATAATGTAATCATAGATGGGAATTACTTTTAATAAAATACATGATATTAATACTTGAGGAAAATATCTTTTTTTTTCTTCGAAAACATTATCTTTTATCAAAATGCTGAATTTTTTTAAGGAAGTTAATTTATCTTAATATAAATTTCAAATCGTGTTGTAGAAGAATCATGTAAATAAGGACTTATGAAGATGTAACAATCCTTTCATGCCATATATGTTAAAAAATTCCTCATTGTTTTTCTAAAAAGTCAAAAATGTCCCTTGAACATAAAATGACAAAATATTACATATATATCATTGAACAAAAATTCAAAAATGGGTAAATTTTACATTAAAACATATATAATAATATAAAAAATATTAAATATATTGGAACCATGGATGTGGATTAGAATCATACCCCAGTAAATACTTACGTATAAACAATTGTAGATAATAATGTGAGTGAAAAATTATCCACTACCATAGGTCTGATATCATTCGTATATATCCAATCCTCGTGTATAATACTTTAAATAATTTCATTGAGTATTAAGAAAGCAATTTAATATTTAGGATATCATATATGACCATATTATGATCTGTTTGATAAAAACATTTCATTGTTACACGTTATTCAGATATTTACTATTCAATGTTCTTATGCATGTTTTGTAAAATTAGTTATTTTTCTCCTTCTTACATCGTAATAATATCATTAAAAATTATATTGACCTAATATAAACCATATTTATTCATTATTTACATTTATATAATCAAACATTAACTAAGATCATGTAGAATTAATCACATCACATCGTGGAGATGCTAGGTTGTATGTACGCACCAGTGATTATATCATTCCCATTATTGTTGAATGGTACTGATGTGAATAGTGTAAAATATTTTAGAATAAATATAATTTTATAATAATCATATATACTTATTAATCCATCATTATATCTATCCTAGTACAGTGGTGGTGAAAAATATATAACACAACGATGTGGAGATGGTATGTTGTATGTACGCAAGTGTGGTGAATTCGTTTTACATAGGATGTATAAAAGGTGGAATATGATTGTTTCATAATTATAATAAAATTTTAGTATATATGTTATACATTATTTATTACTTTATAATGAAACAAATCATGTAGATTAATTTTAAGAATAAACAATTTTGAATGAATCAGTAGAGAATGATACACATCCATCCTTGTGCTTTCTCAAAATATAATCTTAGAGCACTACAGTTGGTCGTTGAATAATACAAGAACATATAAAATGTTAAAAGTGATTTTTATAAGGAAAACCAGTATGGGATAGTAGACCATGAAGTCTCGATGTGAAGTGATTAGGTGAGGAAGGAGGTTCCCTTTTATAATTGAGGTGAGGGTCACTTTTGAATTTTTTTTTAAAAAAAATTTAATTTATAATAAAATCTAACCCTAGCCAAAATCAGCAAAAAAATTCTATTTTTGATGATGGGATGAGATAGGGTTGTACTGATTAGAACCAATATATTTTATACAATTGTTTATGTGAATTTAAACGCTATCATTTTAATTATCACTTTGTTATTTTATTTAATTCTAATTAAGATAACAAATTTTTCAATATTAAAAAGGCACAATATTTACTTGATTGATTTAAATTAGAACATAAATATGTACTTTAGAACATATTCGACCATATCAATATTATTATATATAAATTTAAAATTTTTTACGATTTTAAATAATTTAATACAACATTATTTTTGTAAACAATAAATAGTGTCAATTTTTACACTATTTAATTCAATGATTTTTAATGATATTAAGATAACATGTGAAATTATAAAAAAAATTATGAAATTCATAAATGTTCAAAGGAATATATAAAACAAATTATACATATTATTTAAAAAAATTATATTTAATATTATATTTTAAAAAATATTGATATCTCCATTAATAAAAAAATTACTACATCACTTTTGTGTGATTGTTTAGTATAAATATTTGTTAAATAAAATTTAAAATAAAATACTAAGATTAATAAAAATATTCTATATTTTAGTAGAATAAAATTATTCAAATTTATGTTTTGAAAAATACAACATTTAAAATAACACACTTATTATCATATGAATGTGTCAATTTTAACAACACATAAAATAAAATAAAATAAGTGTAACAATATCTTATATAAATCATCTAATGGTAACAAACTAGACCATTGGATGGTTATGATTGATATATACTCGACCATTACAATTTTTTCAAGTGTATGGGTGATTTTTTTGTCATTATAATTTGAATACAAATTTTATATTGATTTTTCATCAATTAATTAATTTTTACATCATCAATGTACAAGTCATTTAATAAATTAATTATTTTCTATCTATTATTGAATAATTAACATTATAATTTAAAAAAATTAACTTTCATGTTATTATTTCTAAGAGAATTGAAATTCTGTATAACCTTATACAAAATATTATTTTGTAATCCAAATTAGTTTGAGAAATATTTATCTTTTCATTATATAAAATAAATTGCATGGGCTAATCTTTTCCGAGTGGATTCCAAAGAACACCATTTAAATCCTAGGATTAATTAGGTTGAACCATACTCATAAAATGATATTAATACAAGTGTTAGGGTATCTTTTTAATTGAATTCTTACACTTATTTACCATATTTACCATCTTACCTTATTTATAAAAAATTAATGATCTAATTATTCATAATTCCCAAAAATAAAATAATGATACTTAAAAAATTTGGAAAAAAAGATTAAAAATATGGAATAAATTTCCCAAAATTAAAAACACTGATGTTTTTATAATTAATTTAAAATTATTCCAATTTTCAGAAAGAAAGAACATGTTTTTAAAAGATATAAAATTGAAAAATATTTAAATGTTTTCAAATTTAAATTCAATATAATATTAATGATAATGACATACATTATATTTAATGAAACAATTTATATTATTTCAATATTAAAACCATTAAAAATTATAATTTACCAAATATAAATTATTTCGATGATAAAATTAGTTTTCAATTATAATTTAGTGTGTTTTTACTATTCATCAAAATGTGATACTTATAAGAAATTTATTAAAATTTATCCAATGTAAATTTTTATATCCCATTTCCAAAGAACATTTTTATTTATGATATAAAAATTAATATTATTAATTCATAATTTAAATGGGGGTTTTCATTAAAATGAGATAAATTAGCCTTTTCAAAATATTGGTTTTTTCCATGAAATATAGTTTATTCATAACCTATAACAAAAATATATACTGGATGTCTATGAAAATTATTTTAGTAATCATATATCATATATAATTCATTAATTTTATTTAATAATTGTACATAACTCTATTTAGTAACAAAAGATTACAAATATAAATTTGATTTATATTTTTTGAAAATAATTATTAACAGATGCCATTAAAATATATTTTCATAACATTGATATATTTACTCCCTCTAAACTAATGGCTAGCTTAATATTTTCTTTTTATAATATCGTAATCTCGATGTTCTTTTATACTCATGATTGTGTGCAATTTATTCCATTGACAAAATAAGAATCTTTAGATAATATATTTCATAAAAACAATCGACTGTTACATTTTACCCCTTAAGTTGAATTCCTCTCTTTGAATTATTCAATTTGATTCTAACAGGTTAGAATATATCTTCCTTATAATATCTTCATGTTCCCACATAGCTTCCTCATGTTGGTCATTCCACCACAAAAAGATAACCATGCTATAGTGGTCTTGTTTCATAGATATTTTTTACTGCAAGCTAGAATCACTAACAATAGTTTATCCTAAGAAAGATATTGTATAAGAGGTACTAATAAAGAAATTAGAACATTGAAAGGATTAGGTATGTACATTATTCAAAGATATACATGGAACACTTCATGAACATGAGAGGGATTCGGTGGAATCACCAATCAGTTGCCTTTCATCCCCAAATGATCCAGAATTTCAAAATGAATGATATACCTAATGATTAGCTTTCCATTAATTCCAAATATTATTAATCACTTCTAGAGATATATTTCTAGAAACACCTTGTCGCCAACTTCAAACTCTAGGGCTTTTCTACAATTACTAGAATATATTTGTTGTCAACTCTGAGATTCTCTTATGTGTTATGGAATAGAACTATCATTTTCATCCATTTTATAAAAAATATTTGGTCATAATAGATTTATTTCTCCAACTTCATCCCAGTATGTTATATTTTTACACCTATTTTCAGAGAGGGATTCATAAGGATCAATCTGAATACTAGTGTGCAAGCTATTGTTGTATAAAAATTCCACCAAGGTATGGGCTGATCTCAACCACCTATGAAATCCATAGGGAAAGATCTAAAAATGTCTCCAAGATTTTAAATTTTTCTCTCATACATACTATCTATATAAGGATGATAAGTAGTAAAGAATTTTAACTCAATATCCAGAGCCAGCTGAAGGCATCAGAAAAACATCATGGTAACCCTCAAATACTAATCATATATAATGTGATGTGGTACTCCATTAAATCTTACCACATCCTTTAAATATATCATAGATGTTTGATCAGTTGATAAATCTTATCTAATATGAAGGACGTGTGAATACATAGTAAGTTTATCGACTATAACTCGTATAGCATTACGACCATGACCTATTTTGGGATGTACGATGAAAAAGTCTAGAGTGATGTTTTCCCATTTCGAGTTTGGTATGGGTAATGGTTGTAACATACCCTTAAACATCTCTCTGTTATCCTTAATATTCTTAAAAACAGTACACTGAGAGACATATTTTGAAATATAATCTTTCATTATATCCTACTAAAAATACTCTTTTTTATCCATGTATATCTTTTTGCTTCCATGGTGGTAATATATTGAGAAGTCGTAATCTATAATCAACTCCAACCACATTGTTTGACACATACTCAACTCCTTTTGGGTGAAAAATATATATATTAAACTTTAATGCTCAGTATATACATCACAATTTTCACCATGATGATAATACCAACATATATTTAGTGAAAATATTACCAGAGCAAACTCCAAATAACTGGTTGGGTAATTTGTCTCATTTATTTTCAATTTATTGGAGGAATAACCTAGAACCATATAATTATTCAATAGGAAACTAGCCATCATTTTTTTCCAGACCAGTAAATATCAAAAACCTCCATCCACTTCATGGCTATGTGAGAAAATCTGCACCCTCTAACCGTATTTTGATCAATTTTAAATTATCTTCGCATTCCTTCATCCACATAAAACAAACTTATTTCCAAGTCAACTTGGTTAGTGGATTAGGTAATCAAGGAAAATAATTGAAAAAATGTTGATAATATCAAGCCAAAGTGAGAAATCATCAAATCATATTTACCTTATTTGTTCTCCTACAACATTCGAAATCTTATTTTTTTACTGAATCATCACATATCCCGTTATTTTAGATTATTTGACCCAAAAATGAATCTTTATAAATCTAAAATTCACACTTGGTAATTCTTCCATTAAGATTATCCTTTCTCATTGTCTTTAATAAAATTGCTAACTGATTTTCATTCACTTTTTTATATTTTAATAGAAATGAATATTGTCTATATATTATATGAAAAATGGATCAATATTTCCTCTCAAAACTCTATTCATATGATCTATGAAGATAGAAGTGGAAATAGTAAGACCTAAAGGAATCACTAAAAATTTATAGTGTCCATATCTTGTATGGAATGCCACCATTAGTATATCCTCCTTCTTAACCATTAATTGATGATATCTGGAATGAAGATCAATCATGGAAATGGATTGATCTCTACATAGTTGGTCAAATAAGTCCTCAATGCGGTAAAGATGGTATTTTTCTTGATTTTGATATAGTTATGTTCTCCATAATCAATGAAGAGTATCATTGATCCATCTTTATTCTTAGAAAAGATATCATGTTCACCCCATTTTTATAAACTAGGTCCTATGAATCCCCTATCAAGACTCTCTCCTATTTTTTTATTCACTTATGCAACTGAATTGGAGCTTTTTTATATGGTGAAATTAAATTAAGAAAATCACCCAGTACGATTTCTATTGAAAACTCAACCTCAAGATTTACTGGAAGACCTAGAAATTCTTCCAAAAATACATCATCAAACTCCCATACAATGAATTTATTTTACATTTTTAGTTTCTCCACATCCATTTGAGAAAAATAGCCTTCATTTATTGAAATCAATACCCATATTTGGGGAAATATTTATACTGAAAGGTTATATTAATCCTTGCACTAATAGATGATCATCGATTGATCCCAAATATGGAATGTGACTTCCCTTATTCAGAAATTGATATGAGATCCAAAAATGAAAAATTAATACATGTCAAGAATCAATTAAATTTCTACTATAGGAAGGACTACTAGATATGTATGAAGAAGTTTCCCACAAACATCAACCAATGTAGATTTATAGTCATTTGATATGACTGTTGTGCCATTAAGAGTTGTTACAAATAAATCAACATCTAATTATTGAGGTAATATGATGTTACCATAATGAAAATTCTTCATAAATAAAAGAGAGGTTGGATCCAAAATCAAATAAACCCTTTTCTACTTTAGAGTGGATGGTAATTCTATGGATCACCACTTCATTTTCATACTTCATATCATTGATAGTAATCGCATGTGACATGATTTTTTCATTGGCAATATGAGTTTTCTAACATCGATCATTACCAATAACCAATGGATTATGACATTGATTGTAATAATATCCCATTTCTATTAACATGAGAAATTTTTGTAGATGAGGTGCATTTTGTTTAAACTTTTCTCTATTGGCATCAGTAGACATCTTTTTCCAATCACATTGACATTTCACTGCTTAATTATCATCTTTTAAACATTTAAAACATTTACATGTCCCTTTAAGAAAATTCCCACTATATTTCATTATATGCGTTAAGAATTGGAGAAATTTCATTTTATTTTTAGTGTGTCCTTTCGATTTTCCCTTGAATTCAATATTTCTCTTCTTATCAAACCCATAGGAAAGATGGAAGACTATAACCTCTATCTCAACCTTCTTAGATCTTCAAATGATTTCACCATAGCTATTGATGTCCCTTATGGATAATTCCTTTCAGAAAAATAGTTTTATGCCAATAATGAATTGATCAATTTTACTCTTAGGTTGGATAATAATTTCATATGAATACCTTGAAATCCATGTAAAATTTTTCTTATAGGTACCAACAAATTCATTTTCCATTTACATAACATCATGTAAATTCTTATCCATATTTTTTCTAATAATACATGGAACGTACTTATTCAAAAATAACTTATTGAACATGCCCCATTCTATGGAATCACATTCATCGCTTTTCTTCATATACATGATAATGTTCCACAATTTTATTACATCTCATACCAAATGATACACTACTAGAAAAACAATATCAGGTTCTGAAAATTGGAGAACTAAAAATATCTATTACATAGAATTGATCCATTGTTCATCCCCTAACGGATCAGAAGACCCAATGAATGGTGGTGGATGCTTCCTCAAGGAGAACTAATCCTAATTTTTTCCCCTCATTACTTGTTTGAAATTATTGCATGATTCATATATTGGGAAAGTTGTGTGAGCATAGATTCACTATTTTCCATTCATAATCATATAACATTTGTTTTCTCAAGAGGTCACCAATTGTATTTCTTTCCATATTCACCATTAATGCGGTTCATTCAAGTTCCGTCCATTGACTTAAACCAAGAATCATAGTTCGAGAAACACTAATCATAATGTGAAAACCACATAATCAAGAATAAAAGTTTTATTTTATACACATTGGGTTTTTTTGTAGGTTATTCATGATCATTTCTAAAATACTAGTATTTAGATACATAGTTCAACATATCCGTATGGTTCTTGGATAGGTTTTTTCATCCTAGTTTTCAATGGGTTACTATACATTTCCACTTATTATATCTATAATTCCCCATACATTACATAAATTGATATTACATAAACATTAACGAATATTACTTAAAAATATAACAATGGAATAAAAGGACTATATAGGTATATTTTCTTTTAAAACTAGGAAACATAAACAACTGGTTCCTAAGAAATCTTCATTTTTTTGGACTCATTTAATCACAACTAGTCCCCCTTTTGGAATATCATACTTAATACCATTCATCATGACCCAATGAGAAGAAACATATTAAAAGGATATCTTATATTCATAGAAAGGGTAAACAAAGGAAATATCAATCATATCACAAACATAAGACATACAAACATAACATCTGAAATTATTATCCTATATATGAAGGATTGTTATATCATGAAATGGGATAAATCATAAATGATTGTACAAATCAATGAACCCAATCCTAAGAATAGTAACATTATAAATCTTGTTTTTGGGAATAAATATAAGTATAGAAAATAATTTCACATGAGTCTGGGCTCATTTCCAAAACCACCATAGTAGAAAAAGAAAATTCATGAACCGAGTTCACAACTCGTTGCGACCATGTATTACTAAATTGAGGCCATTTCCCATTTTACCTAAGAATATTTCATGAGATAAAATTCTTATCCCAATTCATTAGAGAGAGATATAGGTCCCCCCCATCATATAATGATATTATTATTATGTATTCGAAAAAAACATAATTCATTTAGAATAACAAAACCGAAGGAATAAAATGTGTTTCTTTATATTCCTTCCATCATTATCCATATAAATATAATGGATATAATAAATAACATTTGATAATAAACAAAATAAAACCATAGTAATAATAGGGATAGATAAATATCTCTATTTAAATAATTTTTTTATATGAAAAATAATATTGATAAAACGCTAGATATTATTCATAGAGGAAAATATCCTCTCTTCTTTAATAATATTTTTCATTCCAAAAATACCATGAAAATTTATAAGAAAATAATATATTTGAATAAAAACATGAAAACATGTAGAGGAATATTCATGGAAATAAGGATATATTTAGATGTTATAATCTTTTCATGCATTATAAGTTAAAAAAATTTCTCTAGGTTTTTTGGAAAATTCAACATGTAAATCATACGGAAAACCAAAAAAATATTACATTCAAACAATTTTATAAAAAAATCACCTAAGGGGAACAATTTCATTAAAAAAATTTATAATAATATAGAAAATATTATAAAGTTTTTAAACATGGACATGGATGATAAATATACCCTAGTAAATACTTACGTATAAATAATCCCAAATAAAAATTTGATTGTGTTATTATCTCGTACCTTTGGTTTGACATCATTTGTATGTATCTGAACCTTTTGATAATGATTTAAATAATTCCAATGACTTATTAAAGAATAATTTTCACTTTTATGATATCATATATAAACATATTATCATCCATTTCATAAATACAATTCATTGTTTCTCATTATTCCAATTTTAATTACATTATGTTCTTATGCATGTATTGTCGAATAAGTTCTTGTTATCCATCATATGACTTAGTTATATCATAATATATATATATTAACATAATATATCCTATTTTTTATACTGAAAATTTATATAATAATTATTTATTGAAGACAATGTAGAATGAATCACATCATATTATGGAAACGATATGCCATATGTATGCATTAGAGATGATATCATTTCCCATAATTGATGACTGTTATTAAAGTAAATGGTGTATAATATTTCATAATTTATAAAATTTTATAAAAATAATATATTGTTATAATTCAATAATTATGACCATCTAAGTATGGTGGTGGTGAAAAGAAGATTACACCCCATCATGAAAGCTGTATGTCGTACATACACATGCATGGTGAATTCCTTTACCACAGGATGTATAGATAGTGGAAACAATTTTTTTATAATTAAAATTACATATAAATAAATGAGTGATACAGAAGTTATAATTTTAAAATTAATAAACTAATGAAGAGGATGTAGAAGAAGAATGAATCTTGAAATAATTTTTAGAGGATATTACCTCTTCTTTGAAAAACTCCATTTAAATATTCTCATAGAGCACTTCAGTAAGTCATCGAATAAGTCAAGAACCTAAAAACATTGACTAGGGATGTGGAGACGGAAAAGGGGGTGGGTATTTCTGAGCATGAAGGCTCAATGTTAAGTGAAGAGGTGAGTGATAAGGTTCACTTTTATAATTGAGGTGAGGTGCACTGCTGGGATCTCTAAAAATATTAATTTATAAAAAAACTTGACCCTACCCAAAAACCACCAAAAAGTACAAATTGAGAATATAAGATGATATAGGTTTGTAATATCACAAACCAATAAATTTTACATAACATCTTATGTCAATTTAAACCTAATCATTTTAAATAATAATTAGTTATTCTATTTTATTTTAATTAAGAAAACAAATATATCAATATTTCAATGATACAATATTTACTTATTTGATATCAATTCAGCCTTAAATATTTACCTTATAACATTTTAGACTATATAAAAATTATTATTATATATATATATATAGTTTTTTAAAAATAATTTAGTAAAACAATATTTTGAGAATCAGTTAATATTGAAAATTTTGACACTATTCAATTAATTGATTTTAAAAAATATTAATATAACAAATTAACTTCAAACCAACAGTTTTATTATATAAATATAAACTCAAAGTTAAAATAATTAATTGGACATGTAAATTAACACAAATAATATTTATTTCACTGTTTTAATAACTTGTTTTTGATATATGCATAAATAAAATAATTACTACATCACCATTGTTTAATAATTTAATAAAATAATTTTTGATTAAAATTTATAAATATAATAATATGATGATTATAAACATAATATATTTTAGAATAATATATATTAATAAAATTTATCATCTTTAAAGACTAACATTTAAAATGTTATACTTATTAAATAATGAATGTGATTTATTTGTTAATATTTGAGGATGCATATTAAACATTTCATTATATAAAATAATTTACACGTCCTCATATCATCCGAGAGGCTTACAAAGCACACCATTTCAACCAAAGAATTATTTAGGTCAAACCAAACTTATCCAATGATATTAACAATAGTGTTATGGTAATTTTATAACATAATTTTTACTATTAATTTACTAATTTACACTTATATCGTATTAATAAAATAAACTTCCAATGATACTACTCTTAATTCACAAAAATAAAATAAACCTTTCCAAATATGTGGACATAATAATTCAAAATATAGAATCCATTTTTTTAATTTCAAAAAACTGATGTTTCAGTAAAAAATTTAAAATTATTCCCATTTTTGGAAAGAGAGAACAAGTTTTTAAAAGTTAAAACATTGCAAAATGTTGAAATGTTTTTACAACAGAATTAAATATAAAAATAAATGTTATTGATGAAAATTATATTAAATGATAAAATTATATTATATTTAAACTTTAATACCATTTAATATTATAATATAATCATATAATCTTGTTAATGAAAAAATATGTTTTAAATTAAAATTTAGTGCTTTTTTAATATTCATTTAAATTTGATATTTATAAAAAAAATTAAATTTTAATCCAAAGTAAATTTTTATATACCAATTACAATGATAATTTTTTTTAATGTTAAATTTATTAATTTGTAAAAATCATAATTTATAATGGATTTCAATTAAAAGGTGAAAATTACTCTATTACAAATAATGATTTTTATAAATATAATATAGTTTATTAATACTATATGAAAATATTTCTATTGGATGAATATAATAAATATTTTATTATTTATAAAACATATATATTTCATTAAATTCATTTTCTAATAAATATTCCCTAAAATTATTAATACAAAATTAAAAAAATTTAATTGAATTTTATTTTTAATAGATAATTTTTAGCAAATAAATATTCTATAAATTTTATATGTTATTTATATTTATTCCCAATAACCTAATGGATAATATAATATGGGCAATTTATACTAAGTTATTCTTATGGTTCGTTTAAACTCATGATTTAATGAAATGTATGATATTAATGAATTAAAATTATTTTAAGGATATATTTCATTAATCAACTAGGTGTAAGGGTAACCATATATTAAATATAAGATAGGGTTTACAAAATCTATTTTATAGTCATTTTATTAATAATTTGTTGTTAAAATAATTATCTTTGGTGATAATTTTTTCATTTATAATTTAATTTTTAATTTGGTAATTTTAGTCGTTTTACATTTTTAATGGTTCCATCATCTCCATAATTTCAAGAAATGTATTAATATCAGATATATTCATTATATATTTACTGATTGTAATAAATTACATTTAAGGAGAGAAAATACAATACACCATTCATGGAGACGATAATACAAACATTATCATGAATATTGCTTATATTTTCTTGGCAGATAGAAAAATTAAAAATATATATTAAATCAAATTTAAATATATTTATTATGATATATATGAAATATATCACTATAAAATTAATATTTATTAATGTCCAATAATATATTAAATTA
Source organism: Viscum album (assembly GCA_963277665.1). Lineage (NCBI taxonomy): Eukaryota > Viridiplantae > Streptophyta > Magnoliopsida > Santalales > Viscaceae > Viscum > Viscum album. The sequence goes on along the minus strand of OY728137.1, from coordinate 293,347,741 downwards.
ATAAAGTTTCGCAACAAAATATTGAGTTTGTTGGCCACTCATACACTTGAGCAACATTATTGTTATCCAATGGCTTGGGATGGAATACATTAGATGTGACATTGTATTTCAAGAGGCACTACATTGTTAAAATATCATATATAATTCATTAAAAACATCCTTACTACATTCCATGAAAATAATAAGAGGAAAATGAATCACAATACTTCCTGAAGGGTTATTCTGTCAAACACGAGCATCATTATCACATCCCCACTAGTGCAGAAAACAGTTTTTACGTCGGTTATTTTTTATTATTTACGTCGGTTTTTAGGCGACGTTAATACGGACGACGTTATAAATAACGTTTTTTACGTCGGTTACTTAAAACCCGACGTAATATCCCTAACATCACGGTGGTTATCACGTCGGTTCATATAATAACTGACATGATAAATATGCGCGGGGGGCTTTATCACGTCGGTTATTCCCTAAACCGACGTGATAAAACGCCTGGGATATCTTTTATCACGTCGGTTATATCATAACCGATGTGATAAACCCTTCCCCTGGCCTATTATCACGTCGGTTATTTAAGAAACCTACGTGATAAAAAGGCCTGGGAAACATTTTAGCACGTCGGTTATCCAATAACCGACGTGGTAAATCGATTCCCAGTCCTTTTAGCACGTCGGTTATATTAAGAACCGACGTGATAAAAGCCCCGGGAACGGTTTATCACGTCGGTTCTAGAAAAACCCGACGTGATAAACCCCTGCCGGTTTATTTACCACGTCGGTTATAAAATAACCGACGTGAAAGAAAATTTTTTTTTTCTTAATTAATTGCACTGCTCTCACCAAAAATCAACCAGAAACCAAACAAAAATAACCATGCCAGCCCTCCCCCAAGCCCCAACTGAACCCCACCCTCATCTATACCCACCTAACAACCTGGCCAGCCCTCCCCCACCACATTGGAGCCCCACCACAACCCTTGGAAACCCCCCCACCCCTTGGACAGCCCCCCCCCCCCCACCCTCATTTACACCCCCACGACCCCTAGTACAGCCTCAAACACCCATTGGAAACCCCTCCCATATCCCTTGGACACCCTCCACCCCTTGGACACCCCCACCCCTTGGACAGCCCCCCCCACCCTCATTTACACCCCCAAGACCCCTAGACACCCCCCGAGCCCTTGGACAGCCCCAAACACCCCTTGGACACCCCTCCCATATCCCTTGGACACCCCCCCCCCCACCCCTTGGACAGCCCCCCACCCCTTGGATAGCCCCCCCACCCTCATTTACACCCAACCGGCCCCTTGGACAGAACTCCCAGACACCTTGGACACCACTCCCATATCCCTTGGACACCCCCCACCCCTTCGACAGCCCCCCCACCCTCATTTACACCCCCCGAACACTAGGACAGCCCCAAACACCCCTTGGACACCCCTCCCATGTCCCTTGGACACCCCCCACCCCTTGGACAGCCCCCCCCCACCCCTTGGACAGCCCCCCACCCTCATTTACACCCAACCGGCCCCTTGGACAGAACTCCCAGACACCTTGGACACCACTCCCATATCCCTTGGACACCCCCACCCCTTCGACAGCCCCCCACCCTCATTTACACCCCCCGAACACTAGGACAGCCCCAAACACCCCTTGGACACCCCTCCCATATCCCTTGGACACCCCCCACCCCTTGGACACCCCCCTACCCCTTGGACAGCCCCCACCCCCTGGACACCCCCCCGACCCCTTGGAAACCCCCTACCCCTTGGAACCCCCCCCCCCCCATCCCCTTGGACAGCCCCAAACACCCCTTGGACACCCCTCCTATATCCCATGGACACCCCCCACCACTTGGACACCCCCCACCCTCATTTACACCCAACCGACTCCTTGGACAGCCCCAAACACACCTTGGACACCCCTCCCATATCCCTTGGACACCCCCCACCACTTGGACACCCCCCACCCTCATTTACACCACCCCCCCTCATTTACACCACCCCCCCGACCCCTAGGACAGCCCCAAACACACCTTGGACACCCCTCCCATATCCCTTGGACACCCCCCAAACACCCACCCACCCCCTTGGAACCTCTCCCCCATACCAAAATCCAGACCAGAAAAACCATCAACAGTAGACCAAAACAAGAATTAGAGAAAAATTAAACATTCACTTATATAACATTCAAAACATACACTGTCAACTTCAAAAAAAACTAAATCCAACCTAAACGACTACGAAATACACAATTACATTGACAATATTCAAAATTACATTTTACATTACAAACAACTAAAAGTCAATCAAACCTGTAAAATAATTTGACCACTCCACTTGTAAGTGTTTGATATCTTCAGCAGTAAAGGGTTGAGGGTCATCAAAAAGCTACAATGGAAAAGGATAGTAGTCAACGTGTATAATGAATAAATCAAATTGAAATATTATGAGAAAGAGGAAATCTTACCAGGTAAAAACTCAGAACTGTCCCAGTTGTTATTATTTCATACATAAATCTTAACATGTAATATCCGCATTCGATGATGCCTTGTTGCTCATGAAATTTCTGTTTGAATGAGTGTAAATTCAATATATTATTTTTATGTAATAAATCAAAATGTACAAAGGATAAATGGATATTTACCTTCGCATGTACATATTTGATCTTGAAATTCCTTTTCTTTGCGCTTTTTCGAAAGTGGACCCATGCCCTGTTAGAAAATAATACGAATGGGGTAAATTTAAAATTCATTATAATATATAAAACTATTGTGAAATTGAAACTTACGTTTCCAATATATTCATAAAACTTTCTCGCACATCATCATGGAGAGAGCATATCCAATAAAGTCTTTTCTCCCTAGGGCAAAAAACCCCTAACATCCAATGATCCCTGATAAAAGGAAATTTAACGTTAGTGGTTTTTTATGTTAAAAGATAATTAACTATTTGATAGGGATGTGTTTCATACCTCTCACAAAAAGGCATCATCCAACACTGTGTGATTACATTCTTTTCAAATCTATCAGCAATATAAAGCATTCTTTGTTCCTCATCCAATGCACATGCTTCAGGGGAAATCAATTGTGGGTCCACGAATCCATATACATCTGTCATCTCATTCCTCTCACAAATTTTATACAGATACCTAATACAAATCAGACATAAGTATACATTTTTAATAAATATAATGCAAGGAAAAGGTGTTAAGACTTACATGATAAAAATTTGCACCACATTGATGCCCAACTTATCTCCAGTGACAAACTCCATGATATCAGTTTTCATAATCCCCACACATAGTTCACGTCCACAGACATGAGCTTCCATTGTAAAGTCATAATGATCCCTCAACAAATTTGAATATCTTGACAATTTGTCAAGACTGCTAGTATCTGCATCTGATGTCATAGCTATCTGTCTTTGTTGTTGTCTATACAGTATTTCTTTACCTTTGAAGTATTCCTGTAAAAATAAATCCAGAAATATATTAGTTTTCAAATGATAAAACATTAAAAAAAATATAAAATAAAAGATATAACATCCATACCTCTATGGTAATGAGTCGAAGAAGTCTGGATGGCCAAAGTAAAAAATGGCCGATACTATGTCCAACTGTCGTCACCTCATCTGTAGGTAATGGTATCCGAGCTGATCTATCTATAATATCCTGTACAGTGACCCTCTGATTCTCTACCTCTAACTGTTGATGATGAACTGTATCTCTTATACAATATACCATCCCATATGCAACTATATGATGTTGAGGATCATCAACATACAACTCACAATAAGTAGGTAGCTGCGGCGGAGGAGGAGGATCAAAAATGGGGTCCGCAGGCTGAGGTGGGGGAGTGGGAGCTACTGGGAGAGGTGGAGTGGGAGCTACACCCTGAAATTGTCTTTTCAAGTCTGCAAACATTAACTGCACCGATGCTCTAATCTTGTCCTCCATTGTCGCATTAATATTATGGACTTCAGCCTCCAAGGATTCTTTTTTTTTATAAACTCCCTCAACGTTAGAAGTTGAGGAACGTGGCAACACTTTTCTTACCGATACACCTGCCGGATATCCTCTTACACGGCCAGGATGTTCGGGCTTTCCCAATGCCACAGATAAAATATCTTCCCTCCCAGATGGTGTAAATTTCCCCTGTGAACTCTGCTCCTCAAGAGAGTCCTGTAATAATTAATTGAACATTTCTATAATGATTGGAAATATATGACGAAAATAGAAAACTTAAATAAATAAAATAGATATCTTACAATCCTCTCAACTACGAGTCTCGATTCTTCCGAAAGATATTGTCCTTTTTTGCCCTTCTGAGCTCTTTTCCATTTCTCATGTCTAGATGGAGGGGATGGAGCGGCCACCTCTCCAGAGCTTGAAGACTCAGCTCTTAGTTGTTGAACTTTTTCTGCCATCATTTGTTCTTCCAATAATGCATACCCTCCCCGAGATAAACTATGAGGGTATACATTTTTAGATTGGATCTCTTGATGAGCTTTCCTTGTTTTCTGTAAATTAAGAATAAGTAATCATTAACAAAACAATAATAAGATCATTTATATAAGAATGCTTATAAAAGTTTACATTGCCCTTACCAAAAATGATTCTTTTCTTCTACTTTCAAAAAATTGTCTCCATGTGTCTTCATCTATAAAAGGATATATACGACATGGATTCTCACGACTCCTATGACCATAAATGAAATCAGATGAGAGGGTTGATTTGAAATCCCTCCATCTCCTAGCAGCCAACGATAAGCATTTCTTCCTGACTCCTCCAGTGTCAGGAATATCAAATGTCATGTGATAAAAAAGAGGTTAAAAATATTATATATACTAGAAACATTTAACGAACAGTCAAACAATAGCAAAAGATCTTACCAAAATGGTCTCCCACAGCTGAGAAATTATCGCCTTATCCACACTTCTCCAATCATCATAGAGAATGCTTACTTTGCTCTTAGCCTGAGTTGCTACAAAACCCTTAAAATCTTTAGCATTTGGACCTCTAGGAAGATCATCATCATCAAAATCCATGACTATCCTCTCCTCCTTCGTACGGGCAAGTGATAATTTTGGTAAACGTGTGCACCCACGCTTACCAACCTTTGAACTCTTTTTCATAATAGGAGCATGTGAATGTTCCTCCCCAGATGTATGACCAATATGCTCATCTCCAGAATCATGTGGCTGATCAACTGATTGATCTGTCATTTTCCTTCAAATCAAAAAAACAAACATTAGTTCACAAATAGAAAAGTGTACTAAATTACATAATAGTAAACATTGGTAATATGGTAAGCATGTTAAACAATGATAAACATGGTAAACACAGGCAAAAGGTTGCCAACGAGTTGGCCCAAGAAAGCTGAAAAGTGGACTCACTGAGTCCACCGGTCAGCCGGTGTGAGCACACCGGCCAGCCGGAGGACCCAGGCAGTAGACTTGCCCACTGCCTGGTGCCACCGGCGGGCCGCTGGCTCACCACCAGCCGGCCGGTGGACCAGACAGCCTTCCTGTCTCGACCACCGGCCGGCCGCTGGATCACCACCGGCCGGCCGGTGGACCAGACAGAGAGCCTTCCTCTGTCTGGACCACCGGCTGGCCGCTGGCTCAGCACCGGCCGGCCGCTGGTGATCCAGACAGAGGAAGGCTCTCTGTCTGGTCCACCGGCCGGCCGGTGGTGATCCAGCGGCCGGCCGGTGGACCAGACAGAGAGCCTTCCTCTCTGTCTCCACCACCGGCCGACCGCTGGCTCAACACCGGCCGACCGCGGGTGATCCAGACAGAGAGGAAGGCTCTCTGTCTGGTCCACCGGCCGGCCGGTGGTGATCCAGCGGCCGGCCGGTGGTCCAGACAGAGAGGAAGGCTCTCTGTCTGGACCACCGGCCGGCCGCTGGCTCAGCACCGGCCGGCCGCTGGACCAGACAGAGCTTTGTTCTCCTCTGTACGGTTTTTATTGTTTTATCGTTTTGGTTTGATACATGTTTTAATAAGTAAAAAATTTACAGTATCTAACATTATATGAAAAAACTAAATGTAAACAAGAAATAAACTTGTGTTACCTGTAATTTTAGGAATGTACAGTTGGATTGTTTTCCCAAATTCCTTCGTCGTGATCGCTCCTTATGGCACAAACCATGTCTTCAACATACTCATCATTATATTCTGTTAATCTTTCCATTGAAGTAGGGATCTCACATAAATCAGCATCTTCATAAAATTCATCCTCACCAACATATTGGTTTTTCCCTTGTAAAACAACAGCCCACTGCATATCTGATTGATCTACTACATAGAAAATTTGTTTGGCATGTGTTGCCATTATAAAAGAATCAGCTGTGTCTTCCAATCTATTCAGATTAACAAGTGTCATTCCAAATTCATCGTGTCTGACACTGTTGTTACCGATAAACCATTTACAGTTAAAAACGGGAACTTTAATTTTAATGTAATCAGCCTCCCATGTGTCTTCAATCACTCAATAATATGCACTTGATGCCGAAATTGGGTTTCTGTCCTTAGCACTCGAAAAATGCATTGCTTCTGCAAACACCAATACACCACTATTCTGCAATGCACTTCTGTTGTCCTGAGCTTTCGTATGAAATGTATAGCCATTAATGTCATAAGCGGACCATGTTATCACATTTAAAGATGGACCACCCACTATCCATTTTAATGTCTCTGATACATCTGATCTACCAAGCAAGGTCTTTTTAAACCATGGCAAAAAAGTTTTGTTGTGCTCATTCAAAATCCACATTTCTTTCTTCTTTGGATGACATTGTTTCAACTCATTAATATGCAATGTGATATACGGTTGAACATCAGCTATGTTATTCAAGATGTATGATTCTAACTTCTTCATATGTTCAGCTGACAGTGATTTGACTTTCAAGCCACAAATCCCCTTTCCCTCATTATTAACCCGTTCATGGCGAGATGGAGGCAAACCTATGTGTTGCGCCGTAGCCAAGTAGCTCGTACAAAACTCTGCTACCTCCTCAGAAATATACTTTTCAATAATGGAGGCTTCAGGTCGATATGGATTTTTAACATATCCCTTTAATATTTTCATATTCCTTTCAAAAGGATACATCCAACGAAGATATAAAGGTCCACAAAGCCTTATTTCTCTAACCAGATGAATCATTAAATGCACCATCATATCAAAAAAAGTTGGAGGAAAATACATTTCCAAATGACAAAGTATAAAAATTGCATCCTTTTCCAAAATGTTCAAAGCATTCACATCAATCGCCTTGTTGAAAATTGAATTGAAAAAATAACACAACCTCATTATAGTCTTTCTGACACGGATGGGCAATATTCCATGCAGTGCAACTGGTAGAATTTGTTGCATCATGACATGACAATCATGTGATTTCATACCTATCAACTTCAAGTCTTTCAATGAGACAAAATTTTTTACATTTGAAGAATAACCTTGAGGCACTTTGATATCATGAAGACACTGACAGAAGCTACTTTTCTCCCTCTTCGATAATGTATGACAAGCCGGGGGAAGAAATGTTCGTCTTCCTTTAGGAGTGGGAGCTAACTCCAAACATATTCCCATTGACAGTAGGTCTAACCTTGCATTCAACCCATCTTTTGTCTTTCCTTTAATATCTAGCAATGTTCCGATCATAGAATCACAGATATTCTTCTCCACGTGCATGAAATCAATATTATGTTTGACTTCATGATACCTCCAATATGGTAGCTCAAAAAATATTGACATTTTCTTCCAAATATGTCTATCATTACCAAATTTCTGTGTCTTTCCCAATGTCACATCAAGGTTTTTCACCCTCTCAAAATAAAATTCTGGGGATAAAGGTTGAGGAGCAGTATCAAATTCTTGTGAGCCATTGAATGCCTTTTTTAGTCTTCTATAAGGGTGATCCATAGGCAAAAACTTTCGATGACCCATGTACACTGTTTTCCTCCCATGATGCAATTGACAATATGACGTCTGTTGTTCGCAAATTGGACATGCTTTATTCCCTTTAACACTGTATCCAGACAAATTTCCATATGCTGGGAAGTCATTTATAGTGAATAGAAGCATTTCATGCAGTTGAAAATATTCCATTTTATAAGAATCATACACCCTAATACCATCAGCCCATAACAGTTTCAAATCATCAATCAGCGGTGACAAGTATACATCAATATCATTGCCGGGTTGCTTTGGACCAGAGATCATGATACTCAACATGACATATTTGCGCTTCATACAAACTTCAGGAGAGAGGTTGTAAATTACTAATAAAACAGGCCATGAACTATGTGTGCTACTGAGGGTTCGGTATGGATTCATTCCATCTGTGCACAAGCCTAGTCTCAGATTTCTAATTTCATTTCCAAATGTAGGGTACTGGGCATCAATTTTCGTCCATTGTGGACAATCAGCTGGATGACGTATTTTTCCATCACATACCCGCTCATCAGCATGCCATCTTAACCTTTTTGCATCATGTGAATTAGCAAACAAATGTTTGAAACGAGGAATTATAGGAAGATACCAAAATACCTTTGAAGGGAGCTTTGTAATCTCTACATCAGCTTGTGATTTTTCTTTCACCTTATACCGTGATGTCCCACATTTAGGACACTCTTTCAGAAATTCATATTCCTTCCTATATATAATGCAGTCATTCGGACAGGCATGTATTTTCCTGTATCCCAATCCCATCGGGCATAATATTTTTTTGGCCTTATAATGTGAATCTGGAAGATCTTTATCTTTTGGAAGAATGTCTTTCATCAATTGTAGCAGCTCTGTAAAACTTCTGTCACTCCATCCATGTTTTGCCTTCAGGTTAATCAATCTTAACACCGCCGACAAAACCGTAAAATCTGTACAACTAGGATATAATGGTTTTTCGGCATCACCATATAGACGTGAAACTATCGGTTCTATCTCAATTTGTTCTGCTACAATATCGCGAATCATTTCTTCAATTCCATCGGAGTTACCATCTTGCGATTCATTATCATCAGTGACATTCTGTCCAGTTTCGCCATGCCAAATCCAAGGTTTGTAACTCGGATTGAAATCATGACAAATCAGATGATCTTTTATCTCTCTACTTTTCAACTTCTTCATATTCAGACATTTCAGGCATGGACAGAAAAAAATTTCACTACTTGGAACATTTCGTTTAGCAAATTCCAAAAAGGCATCAACACCTTCCTCATATTCATTGCTCATTCGATGTGCCGTAATCCAACTTCGACTCATTATTACCTATAACAAATAGCAAAAATATATATATTTTTTAGATAAGACAAATATATGTTTATATGAAAAAAATCATAATTTGAATATAAACAATTTTGAAATATAAAACAAATCGATGTGTAAACCCCCCTGGACACCCCCCGACCCCTCTGGACAGCCCCCCACCCCTCCTGGACACAACCCCCTACCCCCGACCTGCTTGGACACCCCCCTGGACACCCCCAACCCTCTGGACAGCCCCCCCCCCACCCCTCCTAAACACCACCCCCACCCCCTACCCCCTCGGACACCCCCCTGGACACCCCCCAACCCTCTGGACAGCCCCCCACCCCTCCTAAACACCACCACCCACCCCCTACCCCCTTGGACACCCCCCTGGACACCCCCCAACACCCACCCACACCCTTGGACAGCCCCCCACACCCACCCACCCCCTTGTAAACCCCCCTGGACACCCCCGACCCCTCTGGACAGCCCCCCGCCCCTCTTGGACACCACCCCCACCCCCTACCCCCTTGGACACCCCCCTGGACATCCCCCAACCCTATGGACAGCCCCCCCACCCACCCGGACAACCCCAAATACCCTCTGGAGAGGCCTCCACCCACTTGGACAGCCCCCCACACCCATCCACCCCCTTGGACACCCCCCTGGACACCCCACCGACCCCTCTGGACAGGCCGCCACCCCCTTGGACAGCCCCCCACACCCACCCATCCCCTTGGACACCACCCTGGACACCCCCCGACCCCTCTGGACAGCCCCCGACCCCTCTAGAAAGCACCCCCACCCCTACTGGACACAACCCGCCACCCCCGACCTGCTTGGACACCCCCCCTGGACACCCCCAACCCTCTGGACAGCCCCCCACCCCTCCTAAACACCACCACCCACCCCATACCACCTTGGACACCCCCCTGGACACCCCCCAACACCCACCCACACCCTTGGCCAGCCCCCCACACCCACCCACCCCCTTGTAAACCCCCCTGGACACCCCCCGACCCCTCTGGACAGCCCCCCCGCCCCTCCTGGACACCACCCCCACCCCCTACCCCCTTGGACACCCCCCAGGACATCCCCCAACCCTCTGGACAGCCCCCCACCCACCCGGACAACCCCAAATACCCTCTGGAGAGGCCGCCACCCACTTGGACAGCCCCCCACACCCATCCACCCCCTTGGACACCCCCTGGACACCCCACCGACCCCTCTGGACAGGCCGCCACCCCCTTGGACAGCCCCCCACACCCACCCATCCCCTTGGAAACCGCCCTGGACACCCCCCGACCCCTCTGGATAGCCCCCGACCCCTCTAGAAAGCACCCCCACCCCTCCTGGACACAACCCCCCATCCCCGACCTGCTTGGACACCCCCCTGGACACCCCCCAACCCTCTGGACAGCCCCCCACCCCTCCTAAACACCGCCCCCACCCCCTACCCCCTTGGACACCCCCCTGGACACCCCCCAACACCCACCCACACCCTTGGACAGCCCCCCACACCCACCCACCCCCTTGTAAACCCCCCTGGACACCCCCCGACCCCAAATCCATGCACCTATGCCATGGTTGTGTGTGAATAAAGTAGTAACAACTGTAAAAGGGCAACCCATCCAAATGGACACGCCCCAACCCTCTCGGGGATTTATAGAAAACGATGAATAATTAGTGAAATCATAAAATTACTCAATATTGCAAGTCGAACAAATAGATCTAGGGATGATAAATAAGATTATGGTGCCAAAACGAGTTAAAAGGGTTCGCAATCGAAGAATCTTAGCTAGTTTCAACAAAAAAATCACAACACATATATATATACTATCCACGAAAAAAAACGAAGAGGTGGGAGGATTACCTGAGTGCTGCGAGTTTAGATGATTGATCCGAGGATATTAAATATGAGAAACGATGATCGCAAAACGAATCTAAACCAACGAAATGGACGAGCCGATTCGGGTTTACGCGCGAGAGAGACGAGTCGCGACTGTCGAAGGTAAACTCGCGAATGACAATCCACGGGTCTGGGTAAATTTTTAAATGAGTTATCACGTCGGTTATTTAATAACCGACGTGATAATTGTTTTAAAAACATTTATAACGTCGGTTATTTCAATAACAGACGTAAAACCCTTCCTCTGATTCATTTTGTACGTCGGTTATTTTATAACCGACGTTATAAAGGGCTCAAAATTCGCGTTTTTTTACGTCGGTTATGGAATAACCGACGTCAAAAACATCTGCGGATTCTTTTTTTACGTCGGTTATTTCATAACCGACGTAAAAAAGCCTTCAAAAACCACGTTTGTTACGTCGGTTATTCAATAACCGACGTAAAAAGGCCTTCGAAAACCGTGTGTTTTACGTCGGTTATAAAAAAAACCGACGTAAAAAACGAAGCCGCGCGATTAATAACGTCGGTTATAAAAATAACCGACGTTAAAGGTGTACCGAATACAGCTTGTTACATCGGTTAAGAAATAACCGACGTAAAAAACCTCGTTTTACATATTATGACGTCGGTTTTATATAACCGACGTAAAAAATGGTGACGTAAAAAACGTTTTCTGCACTAGTGCCCCCACAAAAAAAGAAATTATGAAGTTATATGGTATAAAATACTCCTATACGAATAAAAATTTAATTAATTTTATATAATTATATTCAATCTATATTCATATCCATCTATTATATATTACGATTGAAAATTAATTACATTAGTTTGCAAGGATATAGTCTATCAAAAACAAGACATACAGTTTCGTATCCCACATGATTAATATGAATATATATATTGGTTATGACATAAAAATAAGAACATGTTAGTATATAAGATACAATTTTGTAATTATATTATCATTTTTATGATTATTTTAATGATGAGGAATAAGATTCAATAAAAAATATGAACATTTATGAATATTATATCATTATCGAAGATCATTATTTTCTAAATAACCGAATAATTATTAGAAGTGAATAATTATAAAATTAAGGAATATATTATTTTTTTAATTTAGTATAGAATATATTGGGGAAGTTATCAGATGATCTAGATGTTTCTGTAATTGACAAATAGGATGCGATCAATGTATTTTTATAATTTATAGGCAGGACAAACATGGAATTATTAAAGTATTAAGGGCATGTCAAAATTTTCCTCATCAATAATGCCTAAAAAATGGTTTTTATTGACCATAATATATGATTAGTCTTATATATATCCATGAAAATGTATTTGGGATAGTATTATGTGATTATGACTCTTGTTTAATAGTTTTAACCCCATATATTCAAAGTTTACACTAACCGAGAAAATTATTTTTCATTTCTTATATTATTAATTATGGTAAAAATTTTGTTAAACTTATTAGAAAATATAAATTTTTATGATTCCAAATAATGAAATTTTTTTAACAATATATTAATATTAGTAAATTACTTTAATTTAAAAAACAAAATCATAGATGTGTTGAAGAAGATGGTTATTCCATAGAAAAAAAATCAAAAAATGTATCGATTTTAATGCCAAAATTAAAAATAAAATTGATTCCAATATACTAAATTAGTTTATTTATAATAAAATGGAAATTATTTTAATTTAAATAAATGTGTCTATATAATTTATCTTATAATTTAATTTAATGTGAAATGTCAATTTCAATTAAAATAATATTTTTAACTATTTAATAATGAATTTTTATTTTAAACAAATTACAAAAAATTACTCAATGATAGTTTAAAAATGATTAATTTATAAATAAAGTTAATTTTTTAAATTAATTCCCCAACAGTGTTTGTAAATAATATTAATATAAGTGTAAAAATAGAGACTCAAAATCTTTTTAGAAATATACTATTTAAAAAATTGTTTATATTTTATTCAATTGAATATTATTTTTTAATAATAAATAGATAACCATTTAATTTAGTTTATACATTTGATAATAAAATTGTTCTCAAAATTTATTTATAGATATTCATAGCATATAATTTAAATAAATGATATTTATCATCTTTATATGATTTTTTATAGAGTCTTGTATTTCATTTAAACCAAGCATTGCGTGAAATCAAATATATCAAAAAAAAATCATTACATTATAAATAAATATGTATCAAATTATAAGGGTGTTATATTCTCTTAAAAACTATATGATTCACATTTAGATTTTATCTAACATGATGTTGTTATTTTAATTTATTTGGGTGTAAAATTAACAATTTTTGTATTGTAATGACTGTAAGTTAAAATGATCATACCAGAAGAATAGAATTACCTACCTCATAAGGAAAATATTATACGACATGAAAAATTGGCATGAAAATTTGATGAATAAAATTTAATATATTCAAAAATATTTCTTCCTACGGATTTGAATCTAGTTATCTTAAAAATACATGAAGTTGCCTTGTATAGTAAAAATGATATGACATGGGGAAAATAATTGATTGCATGAACAAGAATATTTACCAAACCATGGGATTATTCCATGTAACCATGTTATGTGACTATGTAATGCAACCATGATATGTTCCACGAATATTAGCAGTGTAACGGAGACATTCTTATCAGCCTTATAGCAATGAAACTATTAAAAATATCAAATCAGGTGATAATTTCAAACTTATGTAGTTATGTATTTTAAATTATCTAATAGATATATTTTGAAGAACTAATTATAAGGATAATAAAATTAAATGATCAAAAATGTAGATTAAATTATAAATGACAAAAAATAACTAAATTGGAGGCAATATTATAGTATGATTAATAGAAAATCATAGAAAATGATTTGTATAATACACTTGTTCTTGAAACATATTGATACACTAATGAATTACACTGAAACCTCTAAGACACATGGTTTTCATAACATTTCCATGAAATCACTATGAATTATTTTTCATGATAAATAAAAAGAAAATTATCATCCTATGATGACAAGATTTATCTATATCTAGTTTTTTATCTCCTACCATTCTCTCATTCTATTTTACCTTACATTTCAATCTCTTTTTTTATACTGTATTCATTTATCAACATAGGGTATTGTATTTTATATAAGTGTTCTGGAGAGTATTTCATTGATTATTTTACATATATTAACCCACTATTAACAATGAATGTTGTAGATTGTATCCTGGACTACACATATGTAATCTTTTAGGCCATATTCAATCCAAGTTTAATATTGGTTTACTTTTGTAACAAAATGATCAATTTTTAGAAATTTCCATGTGAGGATGACAAGGTCTTTTGATGATACTAAACCTAGTATTTTTTATTAATTTTATTCTTTTTATATTTTCTCTATAGTTTTCTAAAATATGTTTTAGTTTTCAAAAGTATTCAAATTACAACAACACTATCTTTTACCTTTACTAAGTGTTTCATATATGATGTTTGATTTTAGTATTTTTTTAAATTTATAAGCCTTTGTAGAAGTACTTTCGAAATATATTTTATCTATATTATGAGAATCTTTTGTTGATAATATTATATTGAGGAACAAATTTATTTAAATGGCATACTTTTCATAAGTTTGTGTTTATTTTTAAATATGTTCTAATATTTTTTTAAAACAAAACCAAATTCACCCAATTCATTAGCTGTTTTCTTCGACTAAATCATGTTATTAGATGACTTTTTTCACATCATTTAACCATTAAATCTGATCTATCATTCCGCAAATGATCAAAATTTACGTTATTACTATATTTATATCATTATGGATAACAATTAGTTTTATGTAACGGATGCTAATTGAAATTAAATTTTTTTTGTCTCAATTGTGTTCATTGGATTATTAAACATAACATAAATTTGGAGAGAAAATAATTTTATATTTATATTATAAAATATGAAAAATATGGAAACATTATTTTTATAGCCGATTGGAGTGATTATTTGTAGGAAATATTTTATATAAATATTAATTCTATAAATTCATTAAATTGTAATTAGGTGAAGATGAGCTTCTGAAATTGTTTTTTATTATACAACTTATGAAATTTGTAGAAACATTATTCTTATACTAAAGGATAATTAAATGTTAATGTTTTGAAACTAAATACCTATAATAATAAATCTGAAAATTTTAAAATGAAAACTGGTGAAAAAAGTTCTTAATTTTATCTCAGGTTCAATGAAATTTTCAATACATTATCTGAATATTAGGAATAAAATTAATGATGAATATGAAGTTAGATAAATAATTCAATTATTTCAAAACTAGTGGATATGAAGAATAGTTTCGATTATAGAATCATATGATATAATAAAATTTTTATTTATGTAGTTGATTAGATAACTAATAATATATATAGAAGAATTGAATGTGAACAATGAAAATGATTATCATGAAATAATTCAGTTACTTCTAAAACATTCAAATGAAAATAGTGGATAAAATCAAAGAAGTTAGTTTCAAGGAGGATTATTCACCATATGATTCAGATTATGATATTATCCATCAAGACAGAAATCTTATGAAATTATATTAGATGAGTAAATTAAAAAAAAAATCAAATAATAAATTATAATTTGAATAATTAAAAAATAATAAAAAGAAAATTCTATCGGGCGACATCGCATATTAGGAAGTCAAATGTTATGATAATATCAATTTTTATTATATAAAATTTAAATTTATGGTTTTTTTGTGGAAAAAATAAAAAATGTCCAAAAATGATTTGAAAGATACAATGGGAGACTATAATGAATGTTCTAGTTACACAAAATCAATTAGAGAATATAAAGATAATTGAAAAACATAACATTTCATAAAAAAACATCCTTAGTACTAAATAAAAACTCTATATGTGATATTTATATATAGTAATGTCAAGGAATGTGAAAATAATGATGAACAATATAATATTGTATCTTCTTTTCAATACAACAATATGATGTAATAAACATTCAATGAACAATATGATTATATAAAAATATTATGAAACAACCTGCTTTATCTCTTCATGGTATATCATGTCATTTAATATAATAATTCATTAAAAATCAATTATTTAAATAAAATGATAAATGTATATTCTAAAATTATTAAGAAAAACTATATATTAATGAGATAAAAAATTATAGAGAAACCATGAACATAATTAATAATAAAAAAACACAGAAATAATCAAATTGGATTGGATACAAACATGGCCAAATTAGATTTTATAAGAATAAATTCATTTCTAATTCATACTCATAAAATGATTTAAATATTTAATTGTCAATTTGATATAAAATGTTATTTATTTATAAATTTATGTTTTATATTTATGGTGAAAATTTTCAATAGATGTAAACTCTAGTGAAATTTATTATTAATATTTCTCAACCAAAGACTATTTTTTTGAAAAAATTATATTCTTATTTAAATAATATAATATATACTATTAAGGGGTATTTAAAATAATTTGTTTTATTTTAGATAATAATGGTCAATAAAATTGATAAAAAAACCCAAAAATTGTGTTCATTATAGTAGATGATAGTTGAATGGACATTTTTAATGAAAACCCTAATGAAAAATAATTGGAATTTGTAAAATCAACATATCTAATCATATTTAAATTATGTTTCATTTTTTAGATGGATTCATATATTTTTTTCATTGTATGTCACAATTATGTGATGTTGGATATCAGGACATATTTTATTATATTTTAAAAAAATATTTTTCTAAGTCTGTTTTAGTATTTACATATGTCACAACTCATCCCCTGGGGCCCGTGCCGTGACTACCACAAGACCTCCTTCCATTGGACATCTGTTAGCGACTATAACCGGAAAGGAATATCCATAAAACTGATAAGGTATTACATTTTTAACCTATAAACTCACACAACAATAAACACAACAAGATACGAGTACAAAGTAAATAGTATAGTGAAAATGTTTGTACAGTATGCAATCGGGCCAGAATACAAGCTCAAATGGGAAGTACAAGTAAAACTGAAAACAACTCATGTGAACACCCTCCAAGGATCCAACATAAAGTGTAGATACTTCTCTCAAACTATCGTCTCTACAGAACATCTCATCTAATTTCCACCTCCGAGTAGCCTCCAATCCGGGTACCCTTGACCTCGATCAGTGTTGTCCATGTTCTTCACAAGACACAGCAATGTGCGGGCGTAGCTCATGCTGGGGTGAGTATAATGATACTAAGTGGGGTCCTTGAGACCCCATAAAGTATTTAAAAATCCACAAATGATAAACCGAAATCACAAGAAAGACAGTCAACCCTACATAGGAATATTCTCATACATATACCAATGTTGTCAAGTATAACCATCATGTTCTTGTGGAAGACAAGGCCCAATTCTTTAACCAAAATCACAACCATTCCTCAATGGTTCGAATACCATGAAGGTAACACCACAAGGTAAATACCACAAAGGTAACTTCACATAGATGAATACAAAAGGTATGTACCCAAAAGGTAACACCTTATAGAAGATTACCATAAATGTATCACCTCACAGATGTATACCAAACGGGTAAAGACACATCTCACACCCGGTATAACATAAGTACGGTATTATAGATGATTAACTCTATTGCATGGCCATCTTACTCCATATAGAAGATCTGTTTTTGACCCACAGAAGATCAAAGATGAGCCACACAAGATCTGAAGATGACACACACATGATCTGAAGATGGCCCACACAAGATCGGTATGCGCGGACCCAAACAAGATCGTTGAGCTCTAACCAACACAGGATCGGTATGCGCAAACCCACAGAATATCGCTGAGCGCTGACCAGCAGAGGATCTGATGATGACCCACACTGGATCTTATGATGACCCATAAAGGATCTGAAGATGACCACCCATGATCTAAATATTCTTCAAGTACAGCTAGCCGTAGGATTCTCGCACTAATAATTCTTGATTTCGGGAGGTTCTGCTTCTCATGGGATCATTTGTTACATGAACTTCCAAAAAGTCCCATGAAAAAGAATCCAAAATTTCCGTCACATAAAAATGGACCCAACCTGACTGAAGGTGCATAAATTGGACGCATGGTCTGCAAGTTATTAATGTTTCCATTCTGAGGGCCCAGTTGGATTCAGGTTCAATCCAACCTGGTTATACACCAAAATTATCTAAAACTCAAGTGGAGTATACCAAAAGACTGTCCTGATCCAAGTATCTCATTCTTATATATGTTTTTTCAAATAGATGCTCGATTCTCATGATATAGCCAAAAGGGGAAACTGGGTCTGGATGGGCCCAGGTACGGTCCGACTAGGTCGGACACCGGCCCGACCCAGCCGGGGCCAACCCGTCCTAGTTCGGGTCACATGACCCAGTCTAGGTTATGCCCGGATGGGCTAGACCTCCGTGGGCCCGACCCACTAGGTAGTGGTCTGGCCCAGACGCAAAGGGGGCGGCCTTGCCTGCTGGGCACGACCCACTACACGCAGCCCATTGTGGTGCGACCCACATTGCTGGTTGTGGTCCACCATGGTACGCCCCCCCCCCCCTAGCCGCAACCCAGGGGAGGCTCCCCCAGGTATTCTGAAAGGTCCAAGGGCTATTCGATTGCTATATTGGCACACGGGACAACTGAAGTGGTCCTGCTTGGTGAAACGTAGTCGACCAGTTTTCCAACCGATTTTCCTCCTAGTGTTGCGGATATGCGCCGCTGCTCCACCATGTCCGGTCAAATGTTAGCCACCATCTGACCTCCCCTGTGGCCATGCAGTCGCAGTCACTAGAATTAATGGCATGGACACACATCTCCACTTCACTATGCGACCTATCAGATGTCGTCCAATGCCCTGCACCTCCGTGGCCCACAAGCCACAACCTACTGCTCAACTCGTGGCACACACACGAGCCACCCTGCCTCCATACGGTTGATCGGAGGGCCAGCCACCATTCTCCTTGGCCGAGGCCAATGGGCCATGGTCTCCTCCAGCAGCGTAGTTTCCCGCAGCTGCTATAGCAGTTGGCCGGAGAGCATACAACCACCTTTTTCATGCTAGCGTCAGTTTCCGTCCTCCTCCACCATGAAGAACGTGTCAAAATTGATGATACAGAGGGATTTGATAGTGTTCATTTGACATGTACCCTCTGCGTTAGACCGGTAGCATACATATCGAGGAGAAAGATTCAACGTAAATAAAATTAATGAAGAATAATCATAAAAACACCAATACATCAATAGTATGTTATAGGTGTCATTAGGAGGTATATGATGATGGGGACTTCAACGTTCATTGCTCCCGCATGATGCTTCTGATCCAGGCTCAAACATCGTCCATGTTAGAGGTTCGTTCTTCTTTTGAGGATGTCCTTCCGAGTTCTCCCAATCTCTCCCATGTTCCAATGATCCTATCAAAAAGGGCGAGGATCCATCTATAATTGAGTTAATATAATTAATTTAATTATAGTTGGATGATTAATTAAAATAATGTTGTCACATTAATTAAAATAAATATAGCACATTAATTGGGGGAATTCTAAGGGTTAACTCACATTTAAGGGGTGTTCTGGTGGTCCCCACCACCATATATTTAAAAATGAGGTTTCAAGAAAATAAAATAAAAGTTGATACGTAATTTTATTTTTATTATTTTAACTATCTAACAAAAATACGAAAAACTAACTTCCATCCTTGACCTACGGTTGTCGAGGTGATGGTCTCCATATGAAAATATCAATGCTACGAGATCAACGGTGTCCTTATATTTCAATTCCAAGCACTTGTTCTAAAGTTACAAAATTCCAGTCTTGCATTTACTGAATGTAGCTAAAAAGTTCATAAATTCATTCCGAACACACCGGGCCTCCGAATCATGCACCGTCAATTTTCATGGACTCACAATATTTCCATATAATTAAAAAGTAAAATTTCCATTGAAACTTGTGGGTCTAAAAATTCTCTACATCTTAGGGCTTTGCATCCCCAAAAGCCTCAACACAAACTAGGGAAACAAGTGGGGGTAATAAGCACGAATTTGAGCCTCCTCCTCCCATTGGTGTCTTTGAGGATCCCGTTCTGCCAACGAACACACACCAGAAGTATCGACCTCCCATTAAGGATCCACTCTTATCGATCCTCAATCTCCGATTGAACATCCAAAAATGCCTCCCCGACATCAATATCCAGTTTTCCCAAGTCAATGATGTGAAAATAATCATGTACATTTTTCCTCAGCTAGGATACATAGAAAACGTCATGCACCTGATGTAATTGAGGGGGAAGAGCTAAGCGGTAAGCCCTCTCACCAACTCTACTATTGAACTAAAAGGTTCTGATTAACCTCAAAGTTAACTTTCCACCCCAACAAAATCTCTGAAAACCACATCAAGGTGAGACCCATAGAAAGAAATGGTCACCATCCTCGAACTGAATAGGTCTCTATATCTTGTCAACATAGGACTTCTACCAACTTTGTGCAGTCCTCATCTACTCTTAGATGATCTACACCATCTTTGTGGTAGCTCGTACCATTTCTTGTCCCATGACTGTTGACTCCCCTAAGTTAGTCCTGCATAGAGGAGATCTTCTTGGTCACCCGTACAATTCCTCAAATGGTTCCATAACAATGGTGGAGTGGTAGTTGTTGTTGTATGCAAACTCCACCCAGGTCAATTGATCCTCCCACCTGCATCCAAAATCAAAGAAGCAAGCATGCCACATATCCTCGAGAGTCTGAATGGTTCGCTCTGTCTGACCATCCATCTAAGGATGGAAGGCGGTGCTCAACTGATGTTGTGTCCTCTATTCCTTCTACAACCCCTTCTATAGATGCAATGTACATTTTGCATAACGATCAAAGACAATACTAGATGGAACCCAATGAATCCGCACAACCACCTACACATAGAGGCATCTCAAGCCTTCTACTGGTCCCATCTCTCTTATAGGGAGGAAGTTGGCTTACTTGGTGAATAGGTCAATGATCACCTAGATGGAATCATGCCACTTGGACATGCGTGGATGTCATGTCACAAAGTCCATGGAGATTCTATCCAGATTCAACTCTAGAACCACTATAGGTAGAACTATCCTCACTATAATCTGATGTTATTCCTTCACTTTCTGACAATTGAGGCACTGAGTGACAAACTTTGCTACAAAATTCTTCTTTCCCAGCCACCAGTGCTAACACCGGAGGTCCTGGTATATCTTCGCCACTTCTGCATGTACTGCTGGAGGGGACGTATGGAACTCCTTCAAAACATCTTCCCAATGTTCCATCAATACCATAATATTTCCTCTGGAGAAGATGATGTTCTCACCACCTTTATAAAATCCATCAGGTTCATGTCCTATGGATATCTGAGTACGTCGATTCTCATAATAAATGTCCCCAAGTTGCACCTCCCTGACTCATTGAAGGAGTGGGGGTGGCTATCAGAGATAAAATCTAAGTTGTTCCATCTCGATCCACATAGGTTTTCTGCAAAGCGGCTAGCTACTCGTTCGCCTCACTCTGCAATTGTATACCAGATCTTTTACTGAATGCATCTCCTACTACGTTCCCCTTCCCAAGAGTATAAACTATATTGAAGTCATTGCTTTGGAGGAACTCAATACAACTTTTTTTTCTTTGGTTCAGGTCCTTCTGAGAGAAGATATACCTAAGAAATTTGTGATTACAGTACACTATAAAATGTTGTACCATCAAGTAATGTCGCCACATATTCAATGCGAAGACCTATAAAGAAAACTCCAGGTCATGTGTAGCTTAGTTCTGCTCATACTGCCTAAGCTGTCAAGAACCATATGCAATCACAGCTTGCTCCCGCATCAGGACACATCCCAATCTCATCCCTGATGTGTCGTTCTAGAATAAATACCCAACACCCTACTCTAGTATCCTCAAGATGGGGGCAGTCATCAGTCTCTACCTCAGCTCCTGGGAACTCCTCTGGCATCTCTCAGACCACACGAAGGGTTCCCCTTCTTTTTAAACACTGATAAGGGTGCTGCAACTCAAGAAAATTCAGGAAAAACCACCGATGGTAACCGGCAAAACCCAAGAACCCCCACAAATCCGTCACACACCTTGCTGGCTCTCAAGAAAGCAATACCTAAATCTTTTCTCGATCCACCGCAACTCTAAACTCCATGATAATGTGTCCCAGGATGTGAACCTCTTGTATCCATAACTAGCACTTAGAGAGTTTACCATAAAGTTGGTGCTCTCGGAGTGTGTCCAGATCTATCTACAGATAATAGGTGTTCTCCTCCACTATAGATGAGTATATCAGAATTTCATCAATGAAGACTACCACAAAGTGATCGAGGTATGAGTGGAAGATACAATTCATGATTCCCATGAACACTGTTGGGGCGTTGGACACGCCGAATCGAATATCCCAGAACACATAATGGCCATACCATCATCTAAATTTAATCTTCTTCACATAATTTCTCGTAACCTGAGTAGGTGATAGCCTGATCTATGGCCTATCTTAGAAAACCTCAGTGGTCCCTTCAGTTGATAAAAGGGTTCTTCAATCCACTAGAGTGGGTACATATTCTTGACAGTCACTTGGTTCATGTACCGATAGTCCACACATAGTCTCAAACACCCATACTCTTTCTGAAAGTACAAAATCAGGGCTACCCAAAGGGAAACACCGGGCCTAATGAACCCCTTGCTCTACAAGTTATCAAGTTGTACTCACAACTCTCGGTGCTATGTGGGAGCCATCCAATATGCTTGTGTAGATATAGGTGTCAAATCGGGGTACAAGTCTATGAAAAAGTTGATCTCTATTTTAGGAGGTAGACCCAAAATATGATCATGAAAAACATCAGTGTACCGGTCCACTGCAACAGGATAGCTCAGACTCTCAACATCAACCACTCCCAGGGTATGTCTAGCCAACTGATGTGTGATCGGCTGCACCCTCCTCCATGTATGTCCATAATGTGCTAGAAAGGTTCCCTTCTCCTCATTGAAGAAAAAATAGTTCCCATATTCATGTACACAGTGAGATTTTTGACTAATACAATCAATTATATCATGGATTACAGATAACCAGTCCACACCATTGAAGACATTGTAAGGCCTCGGCGCCGATACTAGAGTATCCCAGTTGAACCTCTTTCCTCCTAGAGTATGCTTACACTACTGAAACCCATTTTTAATCATCAAATCCTCTACTATAAAAGTATCTAGGTGTAAGGATCAATCCAAAAGCTCCACCGGTATCTTAGAGTTCCAAACTAGTGGTGTGACAATGAAAGAGTGACTGGTACCTATGTTTATAAGTGCTGCTAGAAAGAAGGACCACACAAATATCATACCTTGTATCATCTTGGGAGTTCCATGGTCGTAGACCTTAGCTTTTTAAATATGATCTCGTCTATATAAACCTGATCCATGTTGTCAGGGTGGACCACCTTGTGGTGGTGGATGTAGAACCTCAAATCGCCTCTCACTGCCTGCTGAACGACCTACTCCCTTTCCCGGTTCACCTTCTGCCTACAGACTTCCTTGATCGAATCTTTTCTTCTTCCCAGGTGGTCCTTTAACCATTTTCTGGTCATCTGTATGGTGGGTCGGGCAGTCGCGAGCCGTGTGACCCTATCCACCGTACGAGAAACACTACTTGATCCTCGCCTATCCGAATCTGTCTCGAGAACCCTATACCACCAACCTTGTATCCAGTGGTTTTCCACTTGTAGGTCGAGTCCTCTTGGACCACTATTTCATTTGTATACTATCATATATAGATGTCTCTATTACATAGCTTGCACTGATGGGACTCGATGTCAGTGACTTCTCAGCAAGGATTCTCTCCACTAAGAGTGCTCACTCTAACAGCCCCACCTGTGGTGAGATGCTGAGAGAAATCATCCAATCTTTAATCTCCCGCCTGAGCCCCTGCTCCAAGATTTGGGACCAGAAGAAAGGGTCCCACTCCATGTCAGTGGAGTAGTGTGATAGGTCAGTGAATCTTGCTGAATACAGAGACGTGGTCATGCTACACTTCATGAAGTGAAGAATATCATGTATACACAATAAGTGTAGGGTCTCTGGATGATCTCTACCATGAAAAGTCTCTCAATGTCCTCCCATATGAGAGTCACCACATTGTGAACCTAGAACATCAAGATCCATCATCTGCCCACTGCAGCATAAAGAAGACTGGATGTAAAGATCACCATGAGATAAGATGGTGTCCATACCAATTGAAAAACTCTTACCATGGCCTTCAGCCAGTCCTCAACTGCTTGTGGATCTGCCTCGCCCTGGAACCTCGGTGGCTCTGGTGCTGAATGTCGTGTATCACGCTCAAGAGGAATGCATCCTTTTCTACAAGGGCAGGTGTAATCGGCTACCCAACGGGTAGTGGTGCTATTGGTACGCCACCCGACGGTACAACCGCCTAATGGGGGGCCTGCACCGGAGCCTCATCACTTGGTGGGAGGTCATCATGTACTCTACCTGTAACCCTGGATGGTCGTCTGTATAGAAGAATCCTAAAAACAACAGGTGTGCCATGGTCATTAGTTTATTCCTAGTGAGCTGACCCAAAGTGATCACAAAAAAAACATTTCAAAACCACACACGCAATCAGTGTTTTCCTGCACTGATTCAGAAATCAGAAGTCATGGTTTTGGTGTATGGATATGTCTGCTACCACACCAACACTAAATTTCTAAAACTGATGACCACACTCATAACAGTTAACACTATTGCAGATTAAAATAGCAGTGTCAGGGTTAATTGGTAGAACTGACACTTCTGATACCAATTTTTCATGACATGTCCCATGAGACCCCTGTCATGACTACCCTAATAAAGCCTTACATAGGCTAGGGGAGGGAAACTAGCATCGAAAAGGCATATCCCAAAAAATATGAAGGCATTTCCTTTATAACCCATAAACTCTCACAACTAAGAACACAAAAAGATATGAGAAAAATGTAAACTGTATAGTAAAAAGGGTGTTTACAGAAAGTAAAGGGTCCAAAATACTATCCCAACTAGAAATTACATGTAAAACGGTAAACAACTCTTATAAACACCCACCAAGGATCCTTCCTGAAGGGTAAGTACAGCTCTCGAACGGTCATCTCTACTAATCATCTCATCTAATTCCCACCTCCAAGCAGCCTCTAGTCCTGGTACACTCGACCATAATTAGCACTGTATATCATCTCCATAAGACACAAAAATGTGCGGGCATAGCCCATTCAATGGTGAGTATAAGAATACTCAGTAGGGAGCCCGAACCCACCTACTGTCTCTCAAAATAAAAAAAAGGAAAAATTACATGCCTGAATGAAATAGTCAACCCTACTTAGGTATATGCCCAAACATAAACCTATGTTATCAAGTATACCCATCAAGTTCATGATGAAAACTAGGCAAAATTTATTAATCAAAAGCACAATTATTCCATGAAGGATTGAATACAATGAAGGTAACACCACTAGGTTAGTACTAAAAATTTAACTTCACATAGAAGAATACCACACAGGTATCACCACAAATGTAAGTACCACAAAGATAACAACTCATAGAAGATTACCACAATGTTATCACATCATAGAAGAGTACCATAAGGTTAAAGACTCAACTCACAACAGGTATAAATTATGTATGATATTATAGATGATTAGCAGTATTGATATATCATATTACATAATCAAAAAGCTCTTCTATTGATCCACTCATGATCTATGATGACCCACACAAGATCTAATGATGACCCACATAGGATCTAGAGATGAACCATATAGGATTGGTATGTGTTGACCCACACTAGATCACTGAGCACTGACCCACAGTGGATCGGTATGCCCGGATCCACATAGGATGGATGTGCGCTGACCCACACAAGATATAAAGATGACCCACATAAGATATGAAGATGACCCACACAAATTCTAATGATGACCCACACAAGATCTGATGATATTTCAAGTACAGCCAGCCGTAGGGTTCCCGCACTAAGCATTTTTGATTCTGTGAGGTTCCACTCCTCAATCCAACTGTCGTTACATAAATTGAAATAAATTACAATGAAAAATCATCACAAAAGTCCCCCCACATGAAAAGGGACCCAACACGATAGAAAGGGAATGAATCCGATGCTCGATCTATAAGTTATTAGTGTTTCTGTTTCATGGGCCTGGTTGGATTTGGGTTTGATCCAACCATGTCATACTCCAAATTTATCCAAAACTCATGTAAAGTATACCAAAAGGACCATCTCGATACAAAGATCCTGGTGACATAGATGGTTTATCCACCGAACAGCTGGTTCCCATGATATGGCCAAAAAGGTGAAATTAGGTCCTGATGGGCTTGGGTCCGGTTTAACCCCGTCAGCCAATCCATCCTGACACGGCCTGAGCAGATGCGTCCCAGTTTTGGTTGAACCGCCTGGTTCATGTCTGGTAGGGACTGGAGGGGCCGCGGTGGGCCTTGTAACATCCCATATAAATGAATAATAAGACATATTTCATATTTAATTTGTGAATTAAATATTAATTTTACTTTAAAGGGTTTTCTATGTTTGATAGCGTACCCGATACGCATCAATGGGTTTCTTTGGAATATAGCGTTGCACACTAATAATATAATATTATTATTTTAAATGGTAGTTAACTCCTAGCCATTGTATTGGTGGTAATGAATGAAACTAAATACAATATTATTATACATGTTTGTTTAATGTATTTACATTATCCAATAAAAAGTTAGAGGCTTAAAATGTGAATGAATCTAATTTTAAGCATAATTTACATTAAAAGGACAATTTATCACCTTTTAATGGCGAACCCTCACTAAATATAGTTTTGGGAACTTTAATACATTCTAATTGAACTAATAAAATCCTTATTTAGAATGGGGACATCAAATTTTACTTTGGGTAAATTTTTGGTACTTATCTGATAAAGTTCATTTTTTAAGGAATTGTGAAATATACTGTATTTTAATTCAAAAGTGCCTTTTAATATAATTTATTTATATGGTTAGATTATCTTTTTAGATGGTTTTAAAGTGAAATTGAAATATATTTTTACCAATTAATCCAATTTTCATCATTGGAATTGATTTCATTTCGAAATTGGACATAAACAATTATCAATCTTTTGATTGTTATAGTTTCTTAAAAACACGCTATTTGTTTTAAATACGGGAATTAATTTTTAAATTAATTAATTCCACTTATATGTTTTCAATTTGTAAGAATATACATCAATTTTGAATTTGGAATATCAAATAATCCTCAGGCTAAATTTTTTGTATTTTTCTAAAAAACATCAATATTTGATAAATAGTGTAACCACTTAGTGGTAGTTAAAAAAATTGACGTTTTCATTTATATGAAATACTACCAATTCTGTGAATTGAATTTCAAAAATCCGACATGCATGGTTGTTATAAAGAAATAAAATTCGGTTCAATAAGATGAAAATTATTATTTTTTGAATATTAACTTTTGAAATTTATTTACCGTGGTTAAAGGTAAATAGGGTATTTCATGGTTAAAAGAATATTATAATAATTAAAAATTACCTTATCACTTGTCCAAAAATTATTGGTTGAGTAATTTACGACCATGGGAATCTTTGGATAGATTTTTAGATCCCATTGAGCCACATGGGAGCGATAATGACAATTTAGATTAATTACTTTATTGTGAAGGCAAAATTGACATTAACAAAAATATTTTAGTAATTAATTTTTATATGGTGTTATATAAGTCCTATTTTCGACAATAAACATTCATTAGAAAGATAAAAATATTTCATAAATTATAGTATTTTTTTGATAATTTTTATGCATCGAATAAATTGAATTATTTATGACAAAATAATGATGAAGTATTTATCTCATTAATAAATGATTTAAATAAATAAGATTATAATGATTAAAATATTATCAAAAACAGGTCCAATTATGATTGGATAATTTTATTTAGACAATGACTCATCTTATCATATACTATAATGATTTTTGGAATATTAAAAACAGAATATCATTGTATTATAAAATAATATTTTCACACATTCTTAAAGAGTCCCTCCTCTCCATTATAAAAGGAGACAACTTCTAACCAATTCCTCACTCCTCTCAAGCCATTTGGTTCGTCCAACCTCTGCAAAATTAAACTCCATACACTCCCCTCCCCCCTTTAGAAGCCTTACCTTAGGCCGAAGGCACTTCAAAAATTCCTTTTGGTTCAAACCAAAGGAAGTTACCCAAATTAATGTTAACAATTTCTCTTAAATTGTTATCTTTTATTTTACTTCTCGAACCCCTAAAATCCTTTTATTCATATCTTTTGTAACAACACCAGTATCCTAAATATACTAGGATTTTTTTATGGGAAGTATTCAAACTACACTTACGCAGACCTGCATCTAATGGATGAAAGCAATTATGTTTCTGTGGATGAAAAAACTAATGCCTCCTAAAATGATGATTGTTCAATTACATCATACCGCCTCTCATGGTGGCAATTATGATGGAACTATATTTATATATGATATATATTAAGTTTATTATTTCTTTATTCTTTTGTAATTCCCAATTATATCAAGCCTTTATGGTTTCCGTAGTGGGTAAATACGATAATCTCATTTGAGGATATGCGGACTACCGCCCCCTCAATGTGATGTGATTCGTTAATCCCTTAGGTGGGATGTATAAAGTATGGAGTTAATGATATTATATATGATATTATACTGGAAGTATTGTATACCTATTTATAATAATTTTTCAATTCCATTAAAATAAGTAATTGAAATGAAAGTATCGTTAATGCATACGTACGGCTTACCGTCTCCATGAACGGTGCATTTCATTTATTACCACTAAATGTTATGTACTATTATAAAAACGTGTATATACTAGATATAAATGATATATATGATATCCAACTCATGAATATCATTCTGGATATAATGAACCTTTTACCACATGGACAACTTGTAAATATAATGTGTTCATTTTTTACTCAAGTACCAAATATCAACGAAATGAACATTATTAACTTAAATGACTGCATAATGATTATAACATGGTAATAAGTGATATAAAGTGAATAATAAACATTAAAAAGCTTCTTAATAAAGTTGAAATTATCTTTAGCATATTATTAAGGAGATTAAAGAACGATCGAGTCAAGTCGGACAGAAGGTACATGACTTCGTCTCAATCTCCTTTTATTGAGGCATTTTTAGTTTTATACACAACTTTATTTTATACGGTGTATAAACCCCTTTGACATTACATTTTATTCAAAGGGAGTATTTTTATATGAATCATTTTACTAAATGATAAAAAGTTATGTTTTTTTAACATAAGCGGTGACAACGATCTTTCCACCGCCGTAAGTATTATTTGATCTTTGGCTTCCTTAACAAGATGGAATGTTTTTAAAAAGAAAAATGAATACCACATACACTTTTTATGCATTTTGGTATTGAAAATAATTTTGAGAATGGATTTATTACTTCAATATCTTATAATGATAATTTTTTATTGAAATGTGGAAATGTTATCTTTCCTTTATGCTTATGTTATGTTTTATGATCATGTTATGGTTCCTGGGAATTATTTAGGTATACGGGTGGTTCCGTGATAAACCTATGGCGGGTGAGCCCGAGATATCTCTCTAATGCATTGAGTAATGTGATGGAGTTAAATGTGAATGTTTCTCCTAAGAGATTTAGGGAATATACTTTGATGTGTATTCCAAAGTAACGCCCTATATAGCTATAATAGCTTGATTGTAAGTATGATAATGATTCAACAAGTTAACTTTATTATTAATGATTTCTATGTGTCTTTCATAAATAATATGATTTTATGAGGTAAATAAATTATTTCATGTTTTTTATGTAATTATGTACAAATGTTTTCATTCTTTGTTTTATAACCCTTACTAAGCTGTTTATTCTCATCACAAGTATTAAAATGTTTTCACATCACTTAAAGATGAATAGGGTCAAGGATGGGATCATGGAAGAGTAATGCAGTCTAAAACATGAAACTAGACATGACACTTTTTTCAAGAGTTTTTATTTTATGAAAAAAATGGAAACTGTGTAGATATGTCTACCTTTAAATCTTTTGAGATGTAATAGTTATGTTCTGATTCTCTAAAACTCTAAACCTGAAAAGATCCTAAATAAGAATTATTCATTTAATTCAATATTATGTAAGGTTTAAGGCATGTCCTTATTGTTGGTATCAGATGTCAGTTTAGATAACTTTAGGAGTTATGTTATTGTTAAATAAATTTCCATAATTTAAATTAATGTAATATTGAAATGATATTGCATTTACAGATTACAATGTTGCTTCACCTAAGATATTTCTGTGTTAAGAATTATTTTTCATAGAGGAAATAGGAAGCTATGCTAGGAAGGCATACAGAGGGAAATTACCTTCCAAAGAAGTCCCTTGAGATGGTCAGAATCAAAATTGAATAGTTTGTTGCAGTGATGATCAGTTGACCCAAGAATTGAAAAAAAAACATTGGTGAATGCTCCAGTTTTGGCAATGCCTTCAAGAACTGGTGAGTTTGTTATCTACAGTGATGCTTTGTTGAAAGGACCTTTTTGTGTCCTAATGAAGAATGATCAGGTAATTACATATTATTCACGTCGGTTGAAACGATATGAGTTAAATTACCCTACACATGATTTGGAATTATCTTATATTTTTTTTCTTTAAAGATTTAGAGGCATCATTTGTGTGGAGTGAAGTGTTAATGTTTGAAGTATATATTCACTCAAAAAGAATTTAACATGAGAAAGATGAGAGGGTTGGAATTAATCAAGGATTATGATTGCATGATCCAATACTATCCGGGAAAAGAAAATAATGTTGATGATGCTTTGAGTTGAAAAAGTAAATCTTCATTAACTATGTTACGTTTAGAACGAGATCCTTTTGATTTTGATTTGATGAACTTTGGCATAGAGGTTATTGTTGTAAGAAATTATTCTATTTTGTTTCAGTTGTCAGTGAAATCATCTCTATCAGACAGAATTAAGCAAGCGCAGAAGGAAGATAGTGAGTTGCAGAAAAAGGTTGTGTTGTTTCAGAAGGGTAAGTTTCCTGATTTTAATGTTGATAATGATTGTGTTTTGAGGTTTGGGAAGAGATTATGTGTGCCTTGTGATTCAAAGTTGAAGAATGAGTTGTTAGGTGAGGCTCATAGTTCTCCATTTTCATTTCATCCTGGAAGTACTAAGATGTACAAAGATCATCTGGAGTATTACTTGTGGGATGGATTGAAAGGAAATATTACTTATTGTACTGTGAAGTGTTTGACTTGTCAGCAGGTTAAAGAAGAGCTACAATTACCAAATGGAATTCTTCAACCTTTACTGATGCCAGAGTGTAAATAAGAAAATGCAACCATGGACTTTGTTGTTGAATTACCAAAGACATCTCAAGGTAATAATGAAATCTGGGTTATATTTGACCGATTAACTAAATCTTCTCATTTCCTACCTATTAGAGATAATTTGTCTCTAGATCAACTTGCTCGGTTGTATGTTAAAGAGATAGTCAGGTTGCATGGAGTTCCCCTTTCCATTGTATCTGATCGTTATCCCAGGTTCACTTCTAACTTTTGGAAAGTCCTTCAGATGTCATTGGGTACTGAATTAAATTTTAGTATAGTTTTTCATCCTCAATAAGATGGGAAGTCAGAACAAACAATTCAGACCTTGGAGGATCTATTACGTGTTTTCTTGATGGATTAGCAGGGAAGTTGGGACCAACATCTTTCTTTGGTTGAATTTTCATATAATAACAGCTTTCATTCTAGTATATAGATAGTTCCATTTGAGGCATTATATGGAAAGTAGTGTCAAACTCCAGCATTCTGGGATGAAGTATGTGAAAGGAATATGATGGGACCAAAATTGGTCGAAGAGATGGCAAAGAATGTTTAGTTGATTCAGAAGCACATGAGAATAGTTCAGACCAGACAGAAAAGTTATACAGATAACTAGAGGAAGGATCTTTCCTTTGAGGTAGGTGATCATGTCTTTCTCAAAGTTTCTCAATGGAAAAGTGTGATGTGTTTTGGTAAAAAGGAAAAGTTGAGTCTGAGGTTCATTAGACCTTATGAAAATCTGGAGAAAGTTGGATCAGTTGCGTATATAGTGGCTTTACCTGCAATTTTTACCCAGGTACACAATGTTTTCAAAGTTCCAATGTTGAGAAAGTATATTCTAGACCCATCTCATGTTTTGAGCCCATGGGTAGTTCATTTGGAATAAAATCTCTCTTATGAAAAACAAACAATTCATATTTTTGACCGCAGGGACCAAGTGTTTCAGAATAAGGTGATTCACCAGGTATATATTTTGTGCAAAAACTATATGGTTGAAGAGGCAACATGGGAATCTGAAAATTATATGAGGAATAAATACCCCCACTTATTTTGATAAGTGAATAGAAATTACGAGGAAGCAATTTCTAAAAGGGGGAAGGATGTAACATCCCAGGTTAATGAATAATAAGTCATATTTCATATTTAATTTTTGAATTAAATATTAATTTTACATTAAAGGGGTTTCTATGTTTGATAGCGTACCCGATACGCAACAATAGATTTCTTTGGAATCTTTCATTGCACACTAATAATATAATATTATTATTTTAAATGGTAGTTAACTCCTATCCGTTGTATTGTCAGGAATGAATGAAACTAACTAAAATATTATTATACAAGGTTTTTAAATGTATTTAAATTATCCAATAAAATGTTAGAGGCTTAAAATGTGAATGAATCTAAATTTAAGCATAATATACATTAAAAGGCCGATTTATTGCCTTTTAATGGAGAACCCTCTTTAAATATAGTTTTGGTCAATTTAATACATTCCAATTGACCAAATAAATTTTTTCTTTAGAATGGGGACATCAAGTTTTACTTTGGGTAATTATTTGGTATTTTTCTGATAAAGTTCATTTTCAATGAATACTGAAAAATACTGTATTTTAATTCAAAAGTGCCTTTTAATATAATTAATTTATATGGTTAGATTATCTTTTTAGTTGGTTATAATTTGAAATTTAAATATATTTTTACCATTGAATTCAATTTTGGTTATTGGAATTAATTTTACTTTGAAATTGGACATAAACAATTATAAATCTTTTGATAGTTATTTTTTCTTAAAAACACGCTATTTGTTTTAACAACAGGAATTAATATTTAAATTAATTAATTCCACTTCTATGTTATGAATTTTTAAAAATAGACATCAATTTTTAATTCGTAATATCAAATAATTCTTAGGCTGAGTGATTGGTATTTTTCTGAAAAACATCAATTTTTGATGAATTGTGAAACCACTTAGTGGTAGTTAAAAAAACAGACTTTTTAATTTAAATAACAATTTACCACTTCTGTGAATGGAATTTTAAAAATCTGAATTACATGGTTGTTATCAAGAGGTAAAATGTTGTTCAATAAGTTGAAAATAATTTGTTTGGGAATAGTAACTTTTGACTTTTATTTATCGCAGTTAAAGGAAAATAGGGTAATTCAATGTTAAAAGAATATTATAATAATTTAAAATTTCTTTAACACTTTTCCAGACCATATTGGCTGAGTCTTGTACGACCATGGGATTATTTGGGTCGATTTTGGGGCCCCATATAGCCACATGGGAGTGATAATGACAATTTAGATTAATTAATTTAATGTGAAGGCAAAATTGACATTAATAAAAATCTTTTAGTAATTAATTTTTATATGGTGTTATATAAGTCATTTTTTCGACTATAAATATTCATTGGTAAAATAAAAATACTTCCTACATTATAGTAGTTTTTTGATAATTTTTAGACATCGAATAAATTAAATTATTTATGTCACAATAATGATGCAGTATTTGCCTCATTAATAAATGATTTAAATAAATAAGATTATAATGTTTATAATATTATCCAAAACACGTACAATTCTGATTATATGATTCTATTTCGACCATGAATCACATTATCTTCGACTATAATGATTTTTGGACCATTAAAAACCGAATATCATTATATTATAAAATAATATTTTCACACTTTCCTAAAGATCCCCTTCTCTCCCTTATAAAAGGAGACCATTTCTAAAACATTTCTCACACCTCTAAAGCCATTTGGATCATCCAAACTCTACCCAATTAAACTCCCTACATCTCTTTCCTCAACCTAGAAGCCTTACCTTAGGAATAATTCACTTCAATATGTTCTTTTGGTTCAAACCAAAGGAAGTTACCCAAATTAAAGGTAACAGTTTCTTTTAAATTGTTATCTTTTATTTTACTCCTCCAACCCCTAACCTCTTTTTATTCCTTTCTTTTGTAACAACACTTGTATCCTAAATATACTAGGAAATTTTTATGAGAAGGATTCGGACTATAATTACACACACCTCCATCTAATGGATGAAGAAGATAATGTTTATGTGGATCGCAAACTAACGCCTCATGAAACAATGATCATTCAATTACAGCTTACCGACTCTCATTGTGGCCATTATGATGGAACTATATTTATAAATGATATATATTATGTTAATTATTTCCTTATTCATATAAACTTCCCAATTATATCAAACATTTAAGGTTTCCATAGTGGGTAAATACGATAATCTCATTTAAGGAAGTACAGACGACCGCCCCCTTAAAGTGATGTGATTCGTTAATGCCTTGTGTGGGATGTATAAAGGATGGAGTTAATGATATTATATATGATATTATATTGAAATTATAATATACCTATGTATAATTAAGTTTTAATTCCATTAAAATAATAAATAGAAATGAAAGTAGCGTTCATGCGTATGTACGGATTACCGTCTCCATGAACGGTGCATTTCATTTCATACCTCTAAATATTATGTACTATTATAAAAACAGGTATATAATGGATATATATAATATATATGATATCAAAATCATCATTATCATTCTGGATATAATGAAACTTTGACCACATTGACAACTTTTAAATATAAGGTGTTCCTTTTTTACTCAAGTACCAAATATCGACAAAATGAACATTATTAACTTAAATGATTTCATAATGCTTATATCATGGTGATAAGTGATATAAAAGGAATAATAAAATTGAAAATGATTCTTAAAAAAGTATAAATTCACCTTAATTTTTTATTCAAGAGATTAAAGAAAGATTAAGTCAAGTCGGACACAAGGAAAGGGACTTCGTCTCAATCTCATTTCATTGAGAAATTTTTAGTTTTATACATGAATTTATTTTATACGGTGTATAAACCCCTTTTAATTTTCATTTTATTCCAAGGGTATATTTTTATATGAAGCGTTTTACTAAATGACAAAAAAGAAATTTTTTTTAACGTTAGCGATGACAACGACCTTTCTGCCGCCATGAGTATTATTTGATCTTTGGCTTCCTTAACAAGACAGAATGTTTTTAAAAAGAAAAATAAATACCACATACTCTTTTTACGTATTTTGGTATTGAAAATGATTTTGGGAATGGATTTATTATTTCAATATCCTGTAATGATATTTTTTATTGCAATGTGGAAATGATATCATTCCCTTATGCTTATGTTATGTGTTATGATCATGTTATGGTTCTTTGGAATTATTTATGTATAAGGGTGGTTCTATTGTAAGCCTTTCGCGAGTGAGCCTGAGATATATCTCCAATGCATTGGGTAACGTGATGGATGTAAAAGTGAATGTTACTCCAAAGAGATTTAGGAAATATACTGTGATGGGTATTCCAATGTAACTCCCTATGTAGCTGCGATATCTACAATGTAAGTATGATAAGGATGCCACAAGTTACCTTTATGATTAATGATTTCTATGTGTCTTTCATAAATAATATGATTTCATGAGGTAAGTAAAGTATTTCACATTTTGTATGTATTTATTAAAAAATGTATTCATTATTTGTTTTATAACCCTTACAGTGCTTTTTATGGTCATCCCATGTTTTGATATGTTTTCATAGGACATAAAGATGAATAAGGCCAGGGATGGGATCAAGGAAAAGTCATGATGTCTATAACATACAACTAGACATGACTCTTTTTTTTCAAGACTTTTAATTTTATGAAAAAAATTGAAACAGTGTAGATATGTCTTCCTTGTAATCTTTTGAGATGTAATAGTTATGTACTAATTTTCTAAAACTCTAAACCTGAAATGATACTCAATGTGAATTATTCATTTAATTCAATATTATGTAATGTTTAAGAAAGGGTCCTTATAGGCCTGACTTGCGGGGCCATGGTCCGGCCCGACCCATGATGGGGGCGGCCCAACCCGCTATAGTGCAGCCCGCTCAGCTAGGTGCGGTCCGTCATGGTGGGGCCTGGCCTGTATGAAACCTGGGCGAGAGGCACCACCCATTATTCCAAATGGCCCAAGGGTCATTTGATCACCCTGCATGTATGCGGGACCTCCGTAGTGTTCCCGCTCGGCATTACGTGACTGAATAGTTTTCCCGCCTGTGCTTCTCCCAGCGGCGCGGATGCCCTCCACTGCTCCATCGTGGCCGACCAGATGTCGACCTCCTCCGACCTCCATCGTGGCCAAGCTATTGTGATCTCTAGCTCCGGTGGCATAAACGCGCACCGCCGTATCGCGCCGCGGTCAGCCTGATGCCGGCCTTTAACCTACTTCATAGCGGCCGACGGGTCATGGCCTCCAACTCTACCGGTAGCACGGACGCACGCCACCCATGTCTCCAAATGGCCAGCTAGTGTTCCGGCTACCATTCTCCTCCTCCACAGCTGACGGGCCATAGCCTCCTCTGGTGGCGTAGTTCCCCGTCATGGCTATCGTGGTTGGTCGGATTGGTGACCACCACCCTTTGCCCTGCAGGCGTCATTCGCCATCCTCCTCCAGCATGAAGAACGCGTCAACAAAGATGATATTGAGGGATTGGGTCTAGTTTTTTTTGGCATGTACCCTCCACGTTAGACCGGTAACACATGGAATGAAGTGAAATATACTACATAAAGAAAATTGATGAAGAATAATCATAAAAACACCCCTTATTTGATAGTCTATTATAGGTTTCATGAAGAGGAAGATGATGATGGTGCTGTTGGCATTTTTTTCTCCCATAAGATGCTTCTGATCCGGGCTTGAGCGTCGCCCATTTCGGTGGTTCATTCTTCATAGGTATATATCCTTCCGAGTTATCCCAAGAACTCCACTTTTCCAACAATCCCAGCCAAAAGGGATATGAGCCAACTATATTTAAGTTAAGATAATTAATTCAATTAACGATAGAACATTAACTAAAATAATGTTTTCCCATTAATTAAAATAATGTTGTCACATTAATTGGGGGAATTCCAAGGGCTAATCACATTTATGTGGACTTTGATTGGTCCCCACAACAACAAATTTAAAATGGAGGTTTCAAGAAAATAAAATAAAATTTGTTTTTTTATTTTATATTTATTTTTTAACTCTTCCACAGTAATCTTGAAAAACCAACTTCCACCCTCGACCTACTAAAGTTGTGGTAAAGTATCCGAAAGCGAATATCGGTTATGCGAGTTCAGCGTTGTCCTCAGATTTCAATTCTGAGTACTAGTTCAAAAGTTACAAAACATCGCTCGTGCATTTACTGAACATATGTATAAAATGTTTAGAAAATCATTCCAGGCACACCGAGCTTGGATTCAAGCACTGTCAATTTTCACGAATTCTCAATATTTCCATAAAATTTCAAAAATTAAATGGAAAATTCCGGTTCTTTACAACTTATTTAGGTAATAATTATGTTTATGCTGTTTATTTGGAATCATGTTTTCTATAATAATTTTTTCTTGAGTTTCTTTCTTATATAATAATGGTTTTAGAATATATAAATATTCCATTACAACCACTACTATATAGGAGAGTTAACATGATTTTTTCTTCATATTATATTACTAAAATATAATTTTATAAATACATATTCTATAATCCATGTCAATAAGAAAATAAATTTATGTTATTAACAAATACAATGAAATATATTTCATCTTCTCAACTACTATATGTGATTCATATGGATTTTTATGGACCATTGAATGATTATTGAACAAATGGGACTAATTATTTTCATGTTTTTGTAATAGAACATTAATGATTATATTTTGTATGATTTTTAGCATAGAATATTTATTATTGATCAAAATTTTCAAAATATATAAAATATATATATAATATAATCATTTATATACTATTAATAACATAAATAGTGATATTTTTCCTCTATTCTAAAAAATTATATATTTAAAATTTGTACCAATATGTCAAAAAATTGTAAAATTAAATGAAAAGTTTATGAATATTTTAATTATATAGAAATATATTAGATTTATGATATTAATATAAAATAGATCTCTTAATGTAAACATTAATAAAAACTATCACGAATAATGATGATATTGTGAAATAATCACTTACCAACTTAGTAAATTTTGAATCGCAGTCTACCAGAAAGAAATAATACCAAATGAATCTTTAAATAATAAGAATATAAATATGTTCATAAAATAAAATATTAGTAGGGTAATTATATACACAATATAATGGTATAAAAGGTGAATATTTTATATGCCTCACTAATGTAAATGTGATATAAAAAACCCCTACCTGAGGTATAATGTTTTTCATACAAGTTTGTACCAAATGTATAATAAATATATATTTATTATAAATCTATTAATGAAACACAATGACATATTAAATATATTATATGATTTATAAACAATCATTTATAGAAATGTTATTTATAATTTTTTGTTAAAAACATCATTAATATTGACAATTGTTTCGTTTATCGTTTATTATTTGGCTTCGTAATTTTTTTCTTTTACAATTGTTTGGGTTCCATCATCTCCAAAATTTAAAACATGCTATTAATAAAATATATATTAATTACAAATTTATTTTTTTAATCAAAAAAGTTTAAGTATATAAAATATGTTACACCAT
The DNA here is from genome assembly GCA_963277665.1 of Viscum album. Taxonomy (NCBI): domain Eukaryota; kingdom Viridiplantae; phylum Streptophyta; class Magnoliopsida; order Santalales; family Viscaceae; genus Viscum; species Viscum album. The sequence goes on along the minus strand of OY728137.1, from coordinate 293,308,507 downwards.
TCCTATAGATGGCTTGCCTTACATTTGCAAAAAATATTGTTTCTATTTTCTTGAAAGTTGGGAAAATGAAAATAAATAGAAATTGCGCATTAAAAATAATTATTTTGTTATATAATTGATTAATATTAATAAAAATAAAATTCATTATATATAATATAAATATAATTTTAAAACATTTCTCATAAAAACATTGAGGTGGATGGCCACTCATACACTTTAACAATAATATAGTCATCCAATAAATTAGGATGAAATAAATTAGATTTGATATTATTTTTTCAGATGTATTCCAATATTAAAACATCATATAAATGTCATTAAAATTATCCTTACTACCATCTATATAAATAATAATATTAAAATGACCGACAACACTTCACAAGGGGGTATTCCTTCATCTACCAGACCATCATTATCTTATCCCATATATAATAAAAATTTAAAAGATATTTGTTATAGAATAAGTTACTAAGAATTCAAATTTCATAAATATCATATAAACATGTTAAATCCACCATTATATACATCCTTTATATGTTATTATTGTAAATTATATACATTGGTTCGTGAGGATCTAGTCTGTCATAAACATGATTGAACGTTTTGTATCCCTTATGACTAAAGTGTAGATCGGTATGGGTTATTACATAAACATAAAAACATGCTAGTATATAAGATATAATTGTGTAATTATATTGTCATTGTTGATAATTATTTTTACAAGTGAGAAGAAGAGAAAATTCAAATACAAACATTTATAAATTTTATATCATTTTCGAAAGAAAAGAATTTAATTTACCAAATAATTATTAAGAGGTAATAATAATAAATCAAAGGAATTTAGTATTACAGGAATGAAGAATGGAAGATATTTGGGAAGTTATTGTATAATAAATATTTTTTGTAACTGTGAATAGGTGATGTGATCAGTTGCCTTCAAGAAGTTGGGGAGAGGATATACATAGAATTATTGAAATATTAAATGGGTACCTAAGATTTTATCATTTATGTTGCCTAGAAAATGGATCTTTTAAGATCCTTATATGCGATGAAGTCTATATATACCCATGAAAATGTATTTGGGAATATATTATGTCATTTTTACTGTTATATTATAGGTTTTACACCCTATATTTAAATTTTTCCATTAAAAAGATAAATAATTTTTCTTACTTTTACTAATCATTATCATAATAATGAATTTTTAGCTTATTAGAAAATATAAATTATTATTATTAAAAATAATTAATTTTTTCCCAAAATCAATTGATATTTTTGAATGATATCAATTTCATATTAAACCTATAGACATGCTGACAAATCATTTTCTATCCATAGAAAAATATTCAAATGTTTTTATTTTAAATTTAAATATGAAATTTACTCCAATAACCTAAATTTGTTTATTTCTAATATAAGGAAAATGAATTTACTTTATATCAAATTTGCAATATATTTTATTTTTTAAAATATTTTAATGGAAAATGACATTTTCAATAATAAATATTAATTTTGACTATTCAAGCATGGATTTATATTTTCTGAAAAAACTAAAAAATATACAAATAGATAATTTTTAAATGACTTATTTTTAAAAAAAATATAAAATTTTAATTAATTTTAAAAATTATTAGGAAATTAATTTTTATTCTTCTATACAACATCACAGCTCAGAATCCATTCTGAAGAAAATACTGTATTTAGAAAACAATTTTTTTTCATTCAAATGATTATTATTTTGTGTATAATAAAAAGATAACCATTGAATTTATTTTTTAAATATGTTAAAAATATAGTTTTTGTAATTTATTTATAGATATTCATATAATATAATTTAACAAAAATGGTATATTTTTCATCATTATATGATATTTTTGAAGATTCTTGCATGTCATTTGAACCTGGTGTAGTATGCATCCCAAGATATCAAACAAATTTTAACTGTTTTTAAAATAAAAATATTATAAATTATAAGTGTGTCATATTCTCTTCAAATCTTGTTGGATCATGACATCATGTTATATAATAAGATTTTACTCTTCTAAAATCATTGGGTTTATACTAATAATGCGTTTATTATAATTTATTTAAGAATAAATGAACAATGAACCTAAAGAAAATAACCTAACTAATAAGGAAAATATTTTACCACATTAAAAAAGTGACATGAACACATGATTAATTTAATGGAATCTACAAATATAGAATTCCACCACATGATTTAAACTGTAGTGAATATTTTATTATAATGAAGAGAAACTCATTTATGAGGAATTATAGATTATGAAAGTGCTTGAGAGACATACTAATACACTAATTAATTACACTGATCCCACTATCCCTTGGTTTTCATGAACTGTATATAGAATCAATATGAATGATTTTACATGATAGATATAATTGAAGTTTATCATACCATTATAATAATATTTATTTACATCAAATTTCATCGTCTCCTACCATTATCTATTCCTGTTTTCCCTTATATTTCAAACTATGTTTGATATAAAATATTTAGTAATCAACCTAGTCTCATGTATTTTATATAAGTGTTTCAGAAAGTATTTCATCGATTATTTCATATACATCCAGTAATTAACATAGGATGTGGATGTTTGTATCATAGACTACACATGTGTAGCTGTTCTATGTCACATTTGATCAAGGTTAATGATTGATTAATTTTTTTTTACAAAAATTTTCAATAGTGGAAAATTTACAAGTAGAGATGATATGGTTGCTGCTAGAGAGTAAAAATAATATTTTTTATTTCAGTGTATGTTATAAATTTTTAATCTATTGTTTTCTATGTTATGATTCAGTTTTCTAAAGTGTTTGGATAACAACTATATTAACTTTTATTTTTAATAAATGTTTTATATACGATGTATGATATTAGTAAATTTGTTTTAAAATTTATATGCATTTTATAAGTCATTTTATTGTAGTTGTCATCTAATATTAGAGATAATTTTTCATTGATAATATTATCATCATTAACATTATTAATTAAATAGTATACTTTTTATAATCAAGAGTATATTTTTAAATAATGTTTTAATTATCATTATTAAGAAGACAATTCACCCAATTCCTTAGATGTCGAAACATAATAACAATTTCTGTTAGATGTATTTTTAAATCTTCATTTAACCCTTTAATAGGATATATCTTTCCCCAAATGATAAATGTTTTTTTAGTTCTATATTTATATCATCATAAAAAATAATTAGTATGAGGAGATATATAAAAATAATATGTCATATTTCAATTGCAATAATTATAGATAGTGTATTATTAAGATTAACATACATCTATAGGGATGAGAATTTTATATTAAAAATATTATATTATAAAAATATGGAAACATATTCTATAGCTTATTTTAGTGATTAAATATTGGACACAATTGAATGAAATATTAATTCTATAATGACAATATATTTTAAATTATTGGTAGATGAGCCTAAAAAACATTCTTCATGTCTGAATTTAATGTATTTTGGAAGAAAATTCATCTTCTAAAAAGGATAAGAAAATTTTAGTGAATTTAAAATAAGTTACTATAATATTTAATGTGACAAAAATAAAATGAAACCTAGGTAATCAATTACTTAATTTTATCTCATAATCAATGGAATTTTCAATATGATGTGTGAAAATGGATAAAAATTGATGATAAAGATCAAGTGACATGACTCATGAAATTATTTACATATTAGTACAGACTAATCATAGTTTCAATTATAGAATAATGAAATATAATCCAAATAATATTGAAGTTGTTGATTAGAAAATTACTAATATGTGTGGAAGAATTTAAAGTGAACAATGATAATGATGATCATATAATAATAACTGTTACAATCAAAACATTCAATAAAAAAAAGTTTAAAATCAAATAAGTTGGTTTTGAGGAGAATGAATCACCTACTAATAGATTAAATGTGATGATCTATTTAGCCAAAAAACATAACAAATTATATTTGAGGAAAATATTCAAAATTAAATCAAATAAAAACATAGAATATCAAAAAATAAAAAACATTAACAATAAAAATCAATCGGGTGAAGTGTCGTATTATGAGAAAAATGAAATAGGAATATCAATGTTAATTATATAAATTTTGAATATAATAAATGGTATTCAGAAAAAGAAGATATTTACAAAAAAATTAAGCATGTTACATTGAGAGCATATGGTAAAAGATTCATTTACTCATAATAAATTAGAGAATATAAATTTGATTGAGTAATGATTATGTTTATGGAAAAAACTTCTAATGTAATTCCCTAAACACACAATTCTATATTTACTATCAAAACATATTCGGTATATTTATGTATAAATAATTTTATAAAAATAAAAAGTACAATATACAATCAATGACCTTTTCTGGTTTAGCTTTTGGAAGATCAGACAAAACTTACTTTAAAAAAGTATTTAAAAAAATAACAATTACAATATTACTACTATGATTCGTATTCATTTTCACTTTAACTACCACTTGAACATATAATTAATCACGTGAAATTCATTTTAATTACATGGGGTTAGTAAAAAAACATCAGTAATGGAATAATTGTAAGAATAAATATTAGCACATGGGTTAGAATGAATGACATAATGATACAAAAAGTAAATGAACAAGAATGAACATATTTTATCATAACATATAATACATGGGATCACATAAAATGGAATTATAGTAATGTGGAGGAATCATAAAACAAGACTTTAGCACATGTCAAGTCTCATTGAACATATAAGAGTTGATTTCATGGTTAACATCCAAGACTGTTGCACATGGAAGCACGACATAAAGAAAAATGCCAAGACCATTCACAGATGGTCTCATGTGACAAATATTTATACAATTAATTTGAGAAATATTCTTTTTCACCCATAATAACTTTTTAATGAGTATACGCTACACATATAGAATCATACATTATCAACCATACAAAAACATAAGGGTTACCCATACAATTAATTGGGTATTATAATCATGTCATAAAGCATAACAAATGGGAGTATCATAAAAATGAAAATAACGGGAAGGAATAAGAGCATGAATGGAAAATCATAGGGTATAATAGGAATATGTATTTTAACAGTATGGAAACATGAATTATTGACATGTAAAAATACATATGAAACATTAAAATTAAAACATTTTATTATAGTTAAAGAAAAATATCACAAGTGATTTATAAAAAATAAAAGAATAATATTTATATTAAAAAAATTTAAACCAAGGACTTTTCCATAATAAAAAGAGTGTTTTAAAAAATGGTGTCTTAAAACAGATTATATATTGTACATGAAAATAAGTAAGAATTCGAGAAATTCCCATTAAATATGTTTTCTTATTGGGATGTATTAAATTGGGAACAATTTTAAAACATTTATATAACTAAAATAGAATGATGAATGGATATAGAAAAATGATTTTGGAAAATATAAAAGTAATTTATTTTATTTACATAAAAAGAAAAGATAACTTAATTTGGTTATTAAGAAAGATATGTTGGTCTAATGTAATAAATGAAGTTTTAGTAGAATCAATTGCCTTCTGTATGATGGTTTCCTTAACATGATCTTAATGTTATGAATAACCAAATTATATACATTTATTAATATGTTAAGAACTTATTATACATATAATTTATTTATTATAGCTTTTGATTTTTATATTCATAGTTTTTTGATTGGATAATAGGTTCAATTTCATTGTTTAGGAGTGTCTGTTCCCTTGGTTTTCAAAATCGGTTTACTTATATACATGTAAAAATAATCATGTAAGATGAAAATTGTTGTGAATATTTGATGTTATTTGTTATTTTAGAAGTTCTGAAAAGATGAATGGTTATAAAATTCATTTGGTTATTTGAAGTTCGGGTGGTTCGTTATATAAAACTCTAATAATCACTACTTTAGTTAATTTGTAGTTTTTTTATCACGAAGAACTCATTTTATAATAAATTAAATACAATTGAACAAAATGTTTCTATAAAATAAAATTATAATTATTACTTAAATAATAACCGGTTTATATAATAATTATGGGTTATTTAATATAATTTAATATGGTAATATAAATTGAAAACTCGTCTACCTTGAATGTGATGAATTAATACATATTGAATGTTGTTTTCATTTCTATTATAAAAATTATAAAGGAAAAATGATGGTGAGGAATTATTACATTAGCATCTCATAATTATAATACATTTAAGGTACTAGATATTCACACTATTTTTATGAGGATTGTTAATGATAGGAGTGAAATCAATTGAACATTAAGATAAAACAAAAAATAAATGAAAAAAATAATTTGCCTCTTGAATATATATTCCATGAGAGCCTCTTTAGGGGAGAGGTTTTTGGATTTTTACAAGAAAAAGAGATCCTTGACATGGGAGAGGTAATTTGGAGATATTTGACCCAAATTTGGACTAATAACATGGATTGAGAGGTGCGATGAGATTAGGTAAAGTGTAGTGGTGCTTATAGTTGAGAAGAGGAGATTTTGTAAATATTTAATTTATTAGAGTATTATTATTTCACAAAAATAAATATTGCTGATTTGTGTGAAAAAATATTAATAATTACATTTAAGTTTGAACCAATGTCAATTTACATCATCCATGACTCTTGCAAGATATAGAAATTCATTTATTTACCATTTTTTTAAATTATCGAATATCAATATTGACAAAAAATTCTTGTATTTCAAAAAAAAAACCAAAAAATCACCCTAACAACTATTCGCTGTGTAAAATCAAAAAACAAACACATTTTTATCAAAAATATTATAATTTTGAACAATTTAATTTTTAAATAAATTCATATTTTATTAGAAAAATAAAAAATTTCAAACTTTAACTGATTTTATTACACATTGAAACATTAATCGAGGCCTCAAAATATTATATTATAACTATAAGATAATAAATATAATTTATGATTGTATTTAAGAAATTATATTTACATTAAACTGTTAAATTTATCATAATATTTCAATTAAATATTTATGATGTTAAAAGATACCAACACTTATTCTATGATCATATTTTCACATATAAAATTCATAAATGTTAATAATACATCCATGGGTGATGGTACTATACATTTGGAAAACATACTATTGATAAGGGTTATATTACAATTGATAAGGGTAAATTCAGTTTTCATGCGGTATGTTATTATTCTCAAAAAAAATTGTTGTTCCTTTAAAATAACAAATAACATTCGGATCGCAACAATTTATTTCTATTTTGTGAAATTAAATTCATATAACATGTAGAATTATGTTTAATTGTAAGTATATAAAGACCACATAATATATAATAGTTCATTTAAGAACAATGTGTTTACTTTTAATATCTCGAGATGTTACATTCATCCCAATTAAATGAAATTTTCCATCGCAATTCATTCCTTCTATATAGAATTGTGAATTTACAGATATATACTTAGTAAAAACTTGATTATTTTGTGCACATAATTAACCAAAATTTTAAAATGTAAATTCAATTGGTAATTTTTTTGAATGAAAATATCTCATCTCTAATGTTTTTTAGACTATTCCTATGATACCAACAATATAACTAAGAACCTGCACTTCTAGATTCAGTACTAAAACACTATGGTGACATTTTATGTATATAGGATAACATAAAAATACACACTATATTATACAAACTTTGGCCATATTTAGAATTGGTTTTGGAGGAGTATAAAAACCTTACATTAAACCAGAGTTTTAAAAAAAATAATTAAAATATAACTAATTGGATTCATCTGCATTTCACTTTTACTGCCTCTTGAACATTTAATAAATCGTGTGAAAAACATTTAAAAACATGGGATGAGAACAAAATTCTCATTAAGAGAATAATCATTAAAATAAATCTTAGCAAAAGGGTTAGAAGGCATGATATAAAGATATAAAAGGAAATGAAAATATTGAACACATGGAATCATAACATATAAAACAAGGGATCATATAATAATCTAATAATAATAATGTGGAAGAAATATAACACACGAAATTAGAACAATTCATGGATCGTTTCACATAGAGGAGAAAAACCCAAGGTTAACCACTAAAATCATTTCACATGGGATATCAAGTCTAGGTTAACTACCATGACTGATGCACATAACATTAATGAGACTCAACTTTTACCAATGAAAAGGACCACTATTTGGATGATCATATCATAACATGTTCAGGGATATTTTTTCCACATATATAATGATATGTAATATATCATACAAAAATATTATGGTTTCCAATAGTATGAATTGGGTATCATAATCATGATATGAGAATAAAAAATGTGAGTATCATAAAAATTTACATGAAGGAAATAAGTTAGATTATACATGTAATGTCATAGTGTAGTATAGTAATATATCAAAAAAGGTTATGTCAACATGAACAACTAACATATAAAAGAGTACTTAATAATCTTCAGAATTAATACATTTTAGTGGGATTAAAAGAAAAATATCAAAGGTCATTTAGAACATAAAAGGTGATAATAATTTATATAATACCATAAGTAATCTTACAAGATTATCAGAATAAAAATATTAACAGAATAAAATATATGTTGACTTAATAATAGATTATATAGTGTACTTGAATATTGGTAAAATTTTGTGAAGTTCCCTTAAAATGGGCTTTCTTATCTGGAAGTATAGATGAGAGAACCATTTAAAGACATGTATATCCCAAAAATTGGGTGAGGAATGGATCCCATTAAATGTTATTGGAGAATATAAAAATATTATAATATGTAAATGAAACAAAATGATAAATTCATTTGGATAATAATAATGATTGAGATACCTGAAGAAATAAATGATGTTCGGGTAAAATCTCTTACCTTATGTATGATGGTGTATTTTACTTATTCTTGATGACTTAGATAACCATATTAGATTCATTAATTAATATTTTCAGAACAATATAAACATTTAATTGATTTATTATATTCATATTAAATTCATTCATGGATTTCCTATAGGTTAATATGTTTAAAATTATTGTTTGAGAGCAGTTGTTTCCCTAGTTTTCAGGATTGGATTACTTAAATACATTTATAGATAAACATTTAAGATGATAATGGTTATCCTAAATTAATGTTATATTTTTTAGAGAACAAAAAAAATATTAAATGATTATAAAATGCACTTGGTTATTTTGAGAGAGGATCAGTCATTATACAAATCTGTATTGTCAATAATTTGGGTAAATTAGAGGTTTTTACCATAACGACCTAAATTTTTTTATAAATTAAATCCATTTGAAAAAAATTATACCTAAAAATTACATAGGATATATTAAATTCATTTTAATATGGTTCAAACATAAAAATGGATTCAGAATCTAAATTGATGATGGTAATGTAAATTGGAAACGCATCATCCTTTAATGTGATGAATTAACACATCGTGGATGGTGTTTTCATATCTATTATAAATGGAGGGAAATGAGGGATGATGATGATGAATAATTCAATTAGTATAAAAACATTCTAGTAAATTTAACCTAATGGAGTTATAACACCATTTATATTAGAAGTGGTTATAATGTTATTGGAATCAATGAGAGGATTATAAGAAATTAAACGAAATGAAAAGGGGAATTTTCCTCTTCAATATATCCTCACTCAAAGAATCTATAAAAGAGACTGTTTTTACATTTTTTTAAAATAAGACAAAATAATTATAATTTCTGAATATATTTTATGAAAATATATTTTCAGTTAAATTATTTAATTATTAATATATTCGTAATAAAATATTTATTTTTTAAAAACCAAAACTTATACTATGTTAATATTGTCAAATGCCCAAAAAATTATACATTCATGGGGGATGTTTCTATTTTTATGGATGAAATAATATTCATAAAGGCTATATTAATATTCATAAGGGTAATATCACTATTTATAAAGGTATATTACAATTAACCAAAAATTAGGTTTGTCCTATCAAACTTCAAAATAACATAATTACCACAATCATGTATGTAAGTTTTTCAAAATTTCATTCACAAAATTGGAATAAATATGATTTACTAAAAGGATGTAAAGGTTCCATAGTTTTTTTAGTTCATTTAATAACATAGTGATTCCTTTTAAAATCGTGTGATTTTACATTTGTGAAACAAAATATACTCTATATATCTCATATTTATATATAGAATCTCTATAAAGATGAAAATAATGGTAAAAACCTAACAACATACATTCAATTAAATAAAAAAAATTGTAATAAAAATTAATTGAACAAAACGATAAATATAAAAATACTATAAAACAACATGATTTATCTCTTCATGGTAAATCATATATTTCAATCGTGACTTATATTGACAACTATTTTTTAATGAAACCTGAAATAGTGGAATGTAAATTGATTTTCATAAAACATATATTTAATAGAAAAAAATGAAAGAGAAACCTTCAAAAAAATATTATTAAAATAACAACACATAAAAACTTAACAAGGATTGAATACCATCTTGAAAAAAGAAGATTTCATAAGAAATATTTTTTGCATACATCAATCTCATTAAATAATGAAAATATTTCCTCTTCCATTAGATATAAAATATTATATATTTAAAAAATTTGGATTTCTATTTATGGAAAAAATTTCAATAGAACTGCATTTCAAAGTCATTTATTATTAATATTTCTCAACAAGAGAATTTGTTTTTTGAGGAAATCATTTATTTTTTAAATTCTCATAGGATACAAGATTACAGATTATTGATAAGAATTTAAATCATCTGGGACTATAATTTTCAAGAAAAATAAATTTAGAAAACCAAAAATTTATGATCCTTATAATGGTTGTTTGTGATATACACATTTTTATTAACAAATGAGATTTAAAAACATTGGACATGCTTAAATCATCAAAACTAATTCTATTTAAATTTTAATTTATTTTTATTGGTGGTTTATGTATTATTTCCATATAATGTAAAAATTATGTGATGATGGAACCCTTGTCATATTTTACAATAATAATTGTATAATATATTATTGTAATTATTTTTTAGTATTTAATTATTAATGTAATTGTAATGTTTATATAGTTTATTTCGAATAATTGTATTTAAATAATTTTTTATTGAGTTTATTTTACATAGAATAATTGATTTTTTAAAATAGTAATTTTCCATTATAACTATTAATCTCTGGGAAATATAACTATGATTGTTCCATCATAGTATATTCCAAAAGTAGATATTCAAGAATTCATATTTTGTAACCCCTATCAAAAACAAAACAATATATGAGAATTTCAAATCTAAGGAGATAAATTTCAACTTCTCAATATCATAATATAGTTCACATGTATAATTATGTACCTTTTAGAGTTTTTAGAATTAATGGGAATATTGTTTTTTTATTTTTTGTAGGCAACATTTCTCGATACACTTGAGTATTCTTTTTAGCTCAGAATAATAATTACTGATCATACTTTTTGAGATATAAAAACATTAGATAATATATTCATTGATAAAATATAAATAAAAAATGATTGTTCGTATTCAAGATTTCTAATATTCATACATTGAATTGTTATGATCAAAATATTTTAACTATATGATAATATTAGCTCATATGACTCCTTAGTATAATTTTGATATAGAAATAAAAAACAAAAATCTTCATGAGATTTTCCATCCAATAGAAAATGATTATAAGCTATAAAATTTCTTACTTCTAGATGATATATATATAGATGAATATATTTTCATTAGGATTCTTATGAGACATCAATTATTGTAAATTCATTATGGTTTTTTTTGAATTGATGAATATAAGTGTATTATTATTGTTGTCATTTTAGTTTTGATTGCTTTATTATAATCAAAATGGTAAATATAGAAAAAATTTCATCCAAAATTGATGATGGATACAAATATAGTTGTTAAAAAATTGGTAAATCGTATTTGTGTTCATTAATAGATCCATAATTTTGAAAGAATTATTTAATTCATTGGATGATGAATCAGATCCACCTGAGACTAAAATGATATTAAAAACCGTGGGGATGATATTAATATCATGAATATAAATACATCAAACAATCCAAGTGATTTTTATATAAAACATACTACAGAAAATTCAAGAAAAATAGTTTGAAAATATTAACCAGATAGTGAGGATGAAATTGAGGTGGCATGTACATATATCCATTGAGCTATTTTTTCACATACATTCAATCCAATTGATTCTTTTGTCATATATAACTATTGTGGTACTCAAAATATAATTTCTCGTAGAATATATGTAGTTCATTAATACTTTTGGTCAAATAATTATCCAAAATACATCACAAAAGATAAAAATTGTTAGTTCTTGATAATATCTATGAATGATGAGATTAATTCATTTAATATAAAAAATATTTTATATGTATTAGAATGTTTTAATAAATTATTTTCTGTTTTAGTTATATGGTTTTTAAGAAAAAATGATTAGGAATATTTCAATATAATTTTAAATAATTATAGAATTATTGTTCCATGTTATATTCTATAATATTTAATTGACTTTAATGAAAACATTGAACCAGTATAAATACATGAAACTGTTAGCTTATGGCATTCCTATGATTAAAAATTCAATTTATAACTATGTAAAATTTATTAAAACTATGAATTTCATAATGATTATATTACTCGGGATTTTGTTTATAGAATAACCATTGTGATTCCAAAAAACTCATATAACTAATAATGTTATTAAATCAAAATAAATAATCATATGGTTCAAATAAAAAACCTACAAATTTGTATGTTTTTATCATTATATTTCTAATTTCAATTGGAAATTAAAAACGTATAGTTGATCCTTTATTTATTACAAAATTAATTTAAAAATGTGTTATTGATGTTCAAGATTTTGTTTCCGATATTTATTTTATATATTTATTAATATTTTTATGAAATTAATTATAAAAAATAATGAAAAACATATACAAATTTAAGTCATAAATAAAAATTATTTTGGATTTTCATATTTTTAAAAATAATGAATATTTTTAAAAAAGGTTATATATGATAAATATTGTCTTAAATGTTTTTTATGGATGTATGAAAATGTAATAATAATTCAATGAGTGCAAAATTTAATGTGGATCCTAATGAAACAATTAATTTTCTTATAAAACAATCTATGTCGGTATAATTGGAATGATACTATATGTAAATATCATCTAAAATGATATTATTCTAAGTGTGTGATTGTGTCAATTTTTTCATGGATATATAATGGATCCACATTTCAATTATATGAAAATATTGTATTAATTCCTAAAATTTACACCTAATTATTGATTTTTTTCATCCTTTAACATAGGAACTTGACATAGTTAGTTATTAAGATGTATGATTTTGTGGTAATAACATAGAATGAAAAATAACTTAAGGAATATATCAATTTTCTGAAAAAAATATATATAGTTTCAATGTGACATAAAATCAATTACTCTATAAAATAATCCAATATTTTTTGTAATTAGTTATTATGAAGAAATTTTCTTTAATATATTCAATTTATTAAATAAAATTTATTAGATTTTGAAAATTAATTTCAAAATGAAATTATAAAATATGAAAATATAGGTGAAATATATTTTCCAAAAATCTTTTCTCACACTAATGTAAAAAAATATTTTTAGAACACATCATATTTTATATTAAATTTTCAAAAGGGTTATATTAAAAAAAATTTTTTTCCAAAATACATCATATTTCTAACATAACGCCTATAAATTTTTAGATAAATAATTATATTATATATGAATTAGGATTGATCAACTATTCCAAACTCTTTGAATTTTTTAACTTATATTTGTATGATTTTTCTTTTTAAAAATATCAAAACATTGTTATTTAATTTAATTAATTAATTTATGAAATTTACAAAAATTTCATTATAGTTATGTTGATATGTGACCATGATGTTTAACTCACACAGTTTTTAATGTGACTCTTAGTTTTGTTCATATGGTTTGTTTTTTAACCATAACCAATTGGTCATATGGTAACTATTTATAAAATTATAATTTAAAAACATGTTCCCCATAATTAAAACAACCATTTACTCACACAGACACTATATTCAATGAAACATTTTACAGATGATTTGAATATGTTAACTATGACTATAATATTAATGTACCTACCATTCCTTTTCTTCCACCCACACATGATAAGTACATCTACCTGGTATAAATTTATTTGAAACATTTATTATTATTATTTATATATGATTTTTATTATTATCATTCTAAAATTTTTAAATTATATTAAGAAATAGTATATTATTTTTAGACGTTTTTTCAAAAAATATGTTTTTTATTTCAAATACCTATACACTATATTTCTATAAAATTTATTGAACTAAACCTGGACCTCAAAAAATTAATCTACAGTGTGTAATGGTGTAGATGAAATGAACTTAACATTATTCACATAAATCTAGATCTCCCAACACGATGAGGTAAAAAAAATATAAAGGTAGATCACATGAAATAGTGAATTGTTTGATACAAAAATCATTATTAAAAAAAGTAATTTCACAATGGATTCACTCTTGTAAATTATTAGTATATAAATCGATTCAGATACATGGATGGATTTTATTGTTTAATAAAAATTTGAATGCATTCTTTCCTTGTATTTATAAATATCGTTACACGTATATTCATTTTTTCCCTTGTGATAACAATGATATCATTCATACTATAATAAATGGAGATGAATTTGGGTTTTCTCCAAAACATCATGTGAAAGAAATTTTGCAAGATATAGCTGAGAATGATCATTATCAGAGTTTGTATTCAAAAATTCACTAACTTTTATATTGGAAAAATGGTCTCAAAGTATTAACTTTATATTAGTCACCTAGAAATCCCACATCCATGAATCATAATAGATAATATAGACTACTAGTTAAATATATCCTTCATTTTATCAGTATTTGTAATATATACAATAGTACGATATTGCACCATGATATTTCCAAAATATTATTGGTGATTAATTTGATTTAGATCAGTCTATCTATTCATATTATGATACATTTACTAGATCTTTGTATGAGGTTTCATATGGTTATTTTTCACCCATATCCCTTGTTTATATCATCCTAATAACATTATAAGGGATTATTTATTTAGGGGGAGGAAAATATAATATTTTTTTAATAGATGTCTCTTAAATAAAAACATTAATATGTATTTTAATATGAATTATAATGCTTTGATAATGAAACTAAAGAATGATAGTTAAGATTTTTCTGAAATATGGTATTAAATAAAGTTTCCAGTCAGACCAAAGGATCAGGTTGATTATGGTCATGAGCCAGATGATGTTTTTGGTTTTTTTGTATTTTCTTTTATATTATTGTTTATGTATAATAATAGGGACATTATGTACCATACTATAACAAGGAAGTTATGGAATCAAATATTTCTGAAATTGAATCATCTCTTATATTAACATTTGAAACGTATGACCATCATCCACCATTAAATTATTATAATGTTTTGTCGTAATTGGATAATATTATTTAACTGATGTATATGTTTGTTGTTTTGTGTAATGAAGCTGAATGGGATTATTTAAGATAATATTAATAGCGGAAGAATGTTTTGAAAATTCATCCACTCCATGTTTTATTATATGATCCACTCCTAGTCCATGATAACAGATACAACCGATTATGTATATATATATATCTAGGATCAGTTGTTCTAGAACAATATTCTTTATAATGTAATTATAATGTTGAAAGTGGTGGTATCCCACCTTTTTAAAGTGGTCATGCCATCACTTTTTCTAACAGAGATCTTGATGGATTTTTTATAAATGAAATTGATTATCCAAAATAATTTTAGGATTATAATCTTTGAACATTAGTATACTAGACTATGGATGATATATTTTTTTCTATTCATTCCAATAATTTTGTGTAATTCATAGATAAAAATGTATGAATACCTATTGGATCTCTCCTGATAGATTATCTAGTAGAAGAATGATATATTGATGATGATAATGATGTTATTTATTTTGAAAGATTTCCAATAAAGAATATGGATATGAAATTTTTTCCAAATGATTACATATGATTCATATAATACTATAACTATAATTACCCCATACAAATCCTCTATTACAATATAATATTTGAATAAATTTGAATAATATTAAATTGACGTGATGAAAAAATAGTCCCTTTTTTGGAAATTCTATGTATCATGTTTTTCTGTAAAATATATATACAAAAATAAAATTAGTAATTTATCATCTTTAATAATTATACTATATCAATATAGAACATATAAAAAACTAGATTTAGGAAATGGAATCTCATGATGGTTACCTAGGATAATACCATTAATATATAATGATGATGATGATAGATAATATTTTTCTAAATGTTGTGTTCAATTCATCTACTAAAAATAATCATCCTTTCTATATTTTATTATTGTCTCTTGCACCCATTTAATATATTGTGAATTGATATGATATAAGAAAACTCACATAATATTAGTATTGGTTTGTTATGTTCTCCAGATATATTGGTAATTGGGTTTTTAGGGTTTCCAAACCCATGATACTATAATACTGGAGTTAGTGAAAAATCAATGTTAATGAGGTCAAATGACAATGAGATACTATCAACATATACATTGAAATTATTATCAAAATTATAATCACAGTTTTATCATAAAAATATGTTTATATGTCATACCATTGATTGTAGGATTCCACTATTGACTAATAATGTCATATATTAAGTAGAAAATGTTATGGTTCTAACTGTAGTTTATCTAGCTGTCATTGAAATCATAAAAGATAATCTTCATGAAATGGAAGAATGATCAAGTGAAAATAAATTACTAGATTTATTGATAGAAACTAATACACTTTCTAAATTGATAAAAAAATCTCCTACATCTATAACAATTACCATGAAACACCTTTCTAATACATACTCATATATTTTTCCTTTTGAATGTAATCATATACAATAATTTTAATCACATCAACCTATTTCCAAGTGAGTGGTAATCTAAAAAATGAAGTATACCACTACACAAGAAACTACCCTACCAATTATAGCATGTACCTGGAGTTGAAAGAATATTATACACCTATTTAAAATTTGTTATGTGCCTAATAATAATTATTACTATAATTTTTTATAGATATATGTGTGTAATATATATATATATATATAATAATTTTTTTATTAATTAAATAATAATCATACATTTTGTCTTCTTTTCAAATTGTAAAATTATATTGATTGTTTCATCATAATTTCATGATTTATATTCGATAATCAAAAATGAGGTTAATATTTTGAAATTTCATGAAGAGATATTGAAATAGAGGATTTTGGGAAATTTAGAGATATGTACTTCAATTTGAATGAAATATATTTAGGATTTATTCATTTGATATCACTTCATATATATTGATTTTTGAGTATCAATAAAGGGAGAATATTTTACTAGTCCATAAGCTTCAAATATTAGGGTTCAAAATCAAATTTATTATTTTTATAATGATTTTTATGTATTTTGATAGTCATCATTTTTTTGACAAAATTAAAAATATTTATATGTCATGAAGTTACTATAAAATAATAGAAGTTTTTTAATCACCCTAAATTGATATGAACATCACATGTTAGTATAGGTATTGTGAAATTTGGGATTTGACAACATGTTGAACAAGATGAGACTTCATGAACATTAAAGTGACCATACATTAGGATTGATTTTTTTTAAATGTGATGAACTTAGAATTTGTATGATATAGTGACCACTAAAAAAATAATCATAACATATAAATAAAATAAACAAAAATATATGCAATCAATTCTTTCATAAAAAGAATATTAGTGACAACCAAAGAATTGATGGTAACATTTAATTAATGGAAGCTACCTATTAAAATTATGGAATTTACTTCAAGAAGAAGAGAATCGTATATGTGATTAAATGAAGTAGAATCTTGAAAAAAAATATGTGACCACATGGAAAATACCAGTTTCTAATATAATTGATTGTTCTATTACACTGTCCCAATAGATTATGGAAAGTAAGAATTCAAAATGTCTATAAAAACCTTCTATGGAGTGTATGAAATTTTTGTAACCAATATCTACAATGATTATGAATTTTGGAATGAACAACGGCAGCCTATAAAATATGTATCTACCTGTAACCAAATTCTGATATCTGTATTTTGAAAAATTAATTGTAGAACATGTCTTTTTAATGATGTAATGAGAATAAAGATTAAATTATAAATATCCTGAAACAATTAATTAGAGATAATATTTATTTTATATGATAATACAATACCTAAAAATGATATGTAGAATATGAATTTCCATGAGACAAATACGATTACATTGTTGAATTATAATGAATATTTTATAAAGAACGGTTTTCCTCACCTATCTATGAAATCCCAGCTTGATATATTTAAGTATGTATTTAAAGAATTTTAATCAACTAATGTTAATCATATTGAGTTTAAAAAATCCATATCACCTATTATCTTTTTGTCTCTCTATTTTTTCTTAAATTTGGAGTTTTGTTTTGATATTATGTTTATTAGGTAATACACGATCCAATATTACATTAATGTGTTATTAACAATAGTTATATAAATTTTTTAATATAATATCCAATAATGAACTATAAAAGAGGTAGTGTATACCATATGATTCATGTGTTTTGTTATTTTATGTAAATCTCAATCCTAATTTTTGTTATCAATATTGCCTTAATTAACCACATAGTAGCTAGGGATATAAATGTAGATAAAATAATTTCCAATAATTATAATGATAATATAGTTTTTTTTCAACTATGTGTTTTTTTAACTTGTCTTTTCTTTATAAAATTTATATTTTATTTTTCATAACTATATATAATAACACTATCTTGATATTTATTATTAATAAATGTTTTATAAATGTTTTTTGATACTATTAATTTTGTTTTAATATAAAAATGCAATATACCATGTTTTATATATGTTGTTATCAATCATTTAATAAATTGTTTGAATTATCAAAATATAAATTTATAATATTTACATTTACATGTAAATTTTGTATAAATTGGAGTTATTGTTTTGAATTCATATTTATCGTTATTTTTAATAGGAATCCTATTTCACTCCATAATTATTCTTCCATTATAACAAGTAACATTGTTGATATTTTCATTCATTTTTATGTGGTATTTCATACATAGTTTAATATGTGGACATATTTCATCATTATGTCATTCATAAACTAGGATTAATAATATGGATCCCTTAAATATGGGGTGATGTGGGGAAATAATAAAGTCTTACGATATATTTAAAATATTTTTTTTTCAGAATTCACTACATTAGTGCTGAAAATGGTCATTATAAAGTGATAAATTATAATTATTAATTTAATGATAACACATATAAAATTATTTACTCAAGGTATATTGTGTAGTTTAAAAATGATGTCTACTTATACATCATCACACATCCATGTTGTTGTCTGATGATTGAAATGTTGTCTTATATAGGTCTATGATGCTAAAAATATATTAATTTTCAAGAAAATAAATCGGATAAAAAATAGTCTACATCATTCCTTTTACAACTATATGAATTCAACTACCTCATATCGTATAACATATTTGACGAAATAGGATGAATAACAATCATAGACCAATAGTATTCCCATGCCATTTCATTTAAAGAACCCCATATATTTTTGGATTTATTTAAGAATGTTTAAAGATAAAATGTTTCATAAAGGTTTTGGGATTTTAATATATTCTTGATGTTTTATTTTATTATCATGTTGTCTAGTATACCTATTGGCTATATATTTCATGGGAAAATGAATAAAAATTCTAGAATGTTTATTTGAGATTGGCGTGTAATTGGTTATCATGACCCTTGACTCAAGTATACATTCTGATGCAAGTTGAAGTTTTAAGAGTTTTCAAAGGAAGTTTTATCATGACCCTGTACTCAAAAAGAAATTTATTAATAATCCATTGTAGGGTTCAGAGTTACCCTCACAAAAAATATATTCACCAACTCACACACTTCAAGTATATTTATCAAAAACAATATTTCAATCACGAACCTTAACTCAACTACCCTAGATATAGTCGAAAATTATTTGGAAATTTTATAGCTCTAATCATCCACTGATTCATGAAATATGAATAAAAAATAATGGTATAACTATTTACCTACCATTTCTTATTATTATTATGCTGAATGTAAAAAAATGGAAATAACCTCGACCCTTTTTTATATCTTTTTCATTAGTTTTAATTCTGATGGGAATAATATTCTACAACTAGAAATTCATTTATTTTTAATACAACCCATTTACTATGTATGATTTGATTGAAAAATCCTTTATATATAAATGGGTGAAGAGTAAATGTTTTTGTCAAATTCATCATGGTAGGATTAATCCACATTCATTTAAATTAGAACATTAGATTTTTTCTATTCCTTGACAAAATCATTTCTTGGGGTTTGCACCAATAAATTGGTATATCCACAATATTTTAATTAACTAAAATATGTCTATGGTTAATCAATTAGTGGGCTTCAGATATAGTCCAAGTCATACCCATTTGAAAAAGTATGTTATCCAAATGCATTTCAAGTAGTTGTAGTAAAATCTGACATGTGGACCCTTTTTCTTTTCTAGTGATACGAACGTATGTCAATAATTTTCATTCTGTAAGACAATAATGAAACCACATTTTTTGTTTTTCATCTAAACAAATATGATACTGAGATTTGTTTTCTAGTGCGTGATTGGTTTCTAACATCACATCTAGACCTAGGCCGTTTATTAGTTAGTCCCGGTAATGCCCTGAGATGGTGCATTTTTTTTGAAACGAGGCCCTCTATAACGTGACATAAAGACTCCATATTATTGATTTATATTTATTATATTTATTCATTCGTTTTTTTTCTGATATTTCATTTTTCATATTATTTATTAAATAAACCTAATAGAAATTAAAACTGAACTAAAATAAATGCATAAAAAAGATATGGATGTTCTGTACTAAAAAGAAAAAAAATATATATCTAAAATAAAAATCCGGATATCAAAACTGAACCGATGAGCATTGCATTAAAAATGAGATTCTCTAACCTCTGAGCTAAGTGGTCCTACAGAATATCAATTATATCAAATATAATAGAATAAAATTTATAATTGAATACAATTTCATATCATTCATGTCATATAATTCTAAATGTATAATTAAAAGTTCAAAATTTATTTGGCATTACTATATTCTTCTACTTGAAATAAAAGATTTCACTATACATAAATTAATTATATTATATTTATATATTATATTTATATTCATTTATTCATTTCTAAAAAAATATTTATCAATTTGACTAGTGATAAAGAGACTGTCCTAAAAGAATAATAAAAATGAAAGATACAATCCATAGAAATGAAAAACATTTGATTTTATTTGGAAAGATAAGCGAATAAGACCAAAAAATCGACTGTTAGAGTTTTTTTATTATAAAATGAAACAAATAGGAGGAACGAAAATGGTCAGTAATTACTATAAATAAAAAATTAAAAATAAATAATTCAAACGTTCCAACATAAAAAAGGAAAGGGAGAACATGACATTTTTTTAACTATTTTACAGAGATTGAAATCTCAAAAAAAAAGGGATACGGAGAAATTGGTAGATGCTATGGACATAAATTGTATTGAGACTTGGTATGGAAACCAATAAAGTGATCACTTACAAATTTAGTAAAACCTTAGAATTAATAAAAATAGGCAATCCTGAGTGAATTCATTATTTCTGAAAAAAATGAGAGATTTTCTAAGAAAACAACAATAAAAAAAAGGATAGGTATAGAGACTCAATGGAATATGTTCTAAAAAATAGAGTTGACGATATTTGGCTGGTAGAATCAATAAAAATTCTTCCATCATAAAAACTCTAGAAACTCTAGAAATAAGTCAATAGGTATCACATTTAAAAAATTGATGAATGACGACTTGAATGTTTATTTTGATGAAAAATAAAAAAAAATGAATCAATTCTACTAATCTACTAATACGTAGAATATGTAGAAAAATTTAATTGTCATTTATTCCAATAAATTAATAATCTACAGTCTCAAATTGATTGATTCTTACTAAAATAATAAAGATAGAGTCCTATTGTACAAAGAATATCTATCAAAATGAAATTTATAGTAAGAGGAAAATTCGTTAATTTTCTAAATCTTGTGGGTTCATGTCCCTATATCCCCACAAAAATCCCATTGAATTTGATGCACTAACTAATTATTTATTAGTTTTATTATTTTTTCATTATATATTCATCCAAAATTCATTATTTAGTCATTCATTATCAAATTCTATTTCTAAAAGAGATTCAATTTTTTGAAAAGAAGGTTTGTCGAATAGATTTTGACCTGATATGTAACATCCCAAGTAAATAATGAATAATGGATATTTTTATCTATGTCTATTAATGATTAATATAGTGTTATAGAGGCTTAAAATGAAAATAAATACAATCTTATGCATGGAATACACTAATATTCTTAAAAGATTGTTTTAGTGCCTTTTGTTGGAAAACCATTTTTGAATCTATATTTTGATAATTTTATAAACTATGTTTTTCAAAATAAACTTATCCTTTATGATTGGGACATCAAAATTTACCTTGTGTGAATTTTTGGTATTTTTCTAACAATGTTCATTTTTTAATGAATAGTGAAAAATACTGCATTTTACATCAAAACTGCTTTTTAATCTAATTTATTTAGATGATTACATTATGTTTTGAATTGGTTTTGAAGTGAAATTAGAATATATTTTTACCATTTTATCCAATGGTGGTCATTGGAATCAATTTCACTTTGAAATTAGACTTAAACTGGTGTCAATCTTTTGATACTTATTGTTTTGTAAAAACACGCTATTTACTCTGCCAGTGGGAATTAATTATTAAATTAATTAATGTGACTTATATGATTTTAATTTTGTAAAATAGAATTCATTTTTGAATTCGGAATATCAAATATAGCTTACGGTGAATTTTTGGTAATTTTCTGAAAAACTTCAATTTTTGATGAATAGTGAAACCACTAAGTGGTAATCAAGCAAACTGGATTTTCAGTTAAATGAAAGTTTACCACTAATGTGTATTGAATTTTGAAAATCCGACATACATGGTTTTCATTAAGAAGTAAAATGTGGTTCAATGAGATTATAATAATTTTTTGGTGAATAGTAACTTATTAAGTTCTTAATCGCGATTAGTGGTAATTTGGGTAGTTTAAGGTATAAATAATGCTTTAATAATAGGAAATGACCTAGACACATGTCCCAACCTTATTGGTTGTGTCATGGCCGACCAAGACAAGCCATGGGTCAACTTGGGGATCCCATGGAGACACTTTGGTTTGGAAATTACGTAAATAACTTTTAATTAAATGTTAAAGTAAAAATGACACAAACAAGAGATATTTTACGAAAACAATTTTTACATGGGGTTATAAAGATCAGATTTTTGATTATAAATATTAATTGGAAATATAAAAAGATATCCTACATCACAGTATTTTTTTAAGATTTTTAGATATTAAATAAATTAAATTATTTATGAGATAATAATGATGCAGCAATGACATCATTATTTGGCTATTTAAATAAAATGGAAAGACAATGTAAAATCTATGAACTACACATGTCCAAAACATATTGTATGGGTGTATTTAGAACCCATATCACCTTGTCCACGAATTATATCAATGTGGGACCTTTTGAAACCGAAACACATTTTCAAATAAAGTAATATTTTTTTACTTTCCAAAAGTGCCCCTCCTCTCCTCTTATAAAAGGCCCCCACCTCTACCTCATTTCACACACTCCTCAAGCATTTGGCTCGGCCAAAACCTGCCCATTTACTCTCTCCACGTCCCTCTCCTAATCCTAGAGGATTCCCTTTGGGCATAATCCTTTCAAAGGAAGCCTTTAGGCTCAACTCAAAAGGAGTTACACTTTTAAAGGTAATTCATTCTCTCATGTTCATTTGTTTTATTTTTATTCTCCAACCCCCTAAACTCTTTTTATTTACTACTTTTGTAACAACACCAGTATCTTCAATATACTAGGATGTTGTTATAAGATTTATTTGAGCTACACTCTCACAAAACTACATCAAATGGATAAAGAACATACGGTTTCCGTGGATGGCGAAATTCTGCCTCCCGAAACGATGATTGTTCAATACTCATTTAACACCTTCAAAGGTAGCCATTAAGATGTCACTATTTTTATATATGATATATGATATGTTTATGTTTTCCTGAAGCTTCTGTTTTTTCATTTTTGGCATACCTTTATGCTTTCCATTATGGCTAAACACGATATCTTCATTTTAGGAAGTGCGGACTACCGCCCCCTCAAAGTGATTTGATTTGTTAAATACCATATGTGGGACATATAAAGGATGGAACTATGATATTATTTATGGTATTATACTGGAATTATAATATAACTTTATATCATTATGATTCTATTCTATAAAATATGAAATAGAAATGAAAGTAGCGTTCATGCGTACGTACGGCTTACCGTCTCCATGAACGGTGCATTTCATTTCTTACCTCTAAATGATTATGTAATATTATAAATTCATGTAGGTACTGGATATATATGACATATATGATATCTACATCATGAATACCATTCTGCATATAATGAACCTTTGACCAAATTAACAACATGTAAGTGTAAGAAGTCTATTTTTGACTTAAGAACCAAATACCGACAAAATGAACATTATTAACTTAACTGATTACATGATGTTCATAACATGGTATAAAAGGAATAATGAACTTGAAAAAGATTCATAATCAAGTAGAGATTAACTCAAGTTTATTATTCAGGAGATTAAAGAACGGTCGGGTCAAGTCGGATACGAGGTATGGGACTTCGTCTCAATCTCCTTTCATTGAGGCATATTTTATTTTATACACAACTTTCTTTTATACGGTGTATAAACCCCTTTGACTTTTATGTTTATTCAAAAGGAATCTTTTTTATACGAAGCGTTTACTAAATGACAAAAGGGAATGTTTTTGTCGTACGTATGCGGCGACAACGACTTCTCCGCCGTCGTAACCGCTATTTGAGTTTCGGCTTCCTCTACAAGCCATACCTTTTTTTTAAAGAAAAATAAATACCATGTTTTACTTTGGTATTGAAAATGGTTTTCATAATGTTTTTATTATATCAATTTGTTGTATTGATATCTCGTGATTGAAATGTGGAAATGTTATGTTTCCTTTATGCATGTTTTATGTGATATTATTATGTTATGGTCCTTGGGCATTATTATGAAGACGGGTGGTTCCGTGATAAACTGAGGGCGGGTGAGCCCGTTATAGCTCTCCAATGCATTGGGTAACGCGAAGGAGTGAAACGTTAAGGTTTCTCCTAAGAGATTTTAGGGAATATGCTGTGATGGGTATTCCAAACGTAACCAAGAGGGTTACTCCCTACGTAAGAATGTTATTAATGCCTCAAGTTACCTTTATGTCTTATGATTTCTATGATTTATTCATGATTTTATGAGGTATGTTAAAGTGCCTATGTTTTATGGGTAAAGTATGATTTCGTTCTTATGTATATATGAACTCATGTTTCCTTTCCATGTTTTTTTTATAACCCATACTGAGTTTTTATGCTCATCCCAAGTTTTTGAAATGTTTTTCACAGGTCAAGGGAAAGGTACATGATAAGATGATAGAGTCAAGGATGTGTCAAGAAATAATCCATGTTTTATTTTAAATGTGTTTCCATTGATGGTAATGAAGAATACTATCTTTATGTAACCACTTGGTTTATATGTGGAATGTAATGCATGTTTTATGTTCTAATTCTCTAAAACTCTAAACCCGAAAAGATCCTCAATGTGTAATCTTGTAATAACTCAAGATTAAGTAAGGTTTAAGTTTGGGGCCTTATAGTTGGTATCAAAGGTCGGTTTAGATAACTTTAGGAGTTAGAATTCTATTAAATGATTATCCAAAAATATTTTTTTTGAAATGATATTGCATTTAAAGATTACCATGTTGCTTCATCTAAGACATGTTTGTTCAGAATGGTTTTCCGCAGAGGAAACAGGGAAGCAGTGCTAGGAAGGAATACAGAAGGAAATAACCTTCCGAATCAGCATCCAGAAATGGTCGGAATTGGAACTGAACAGTTTGTTGCAGTAATGGCGCAGTTGACTCAAGCGATAAATGGCGGTGGTATCCATGCCCGAGATCAGCCAGAACAACCGCAGAGGAACATGTCAGTGGTGGAACATTTCATGAGGCAACATCCACCATCATTCAGAGGATCATCTGACCCTGTGCTAGCTGAAGGGTGGATTAAAGCACTGGAGAAGATTTTTGATGTCATGGGGTGTTCAGACAATCAAAAGGTTAGTCTTGCTATTTACCGTTTGGAGGGTGAAGCAGATCAGTGGTGGTCTATGGTTAAAAATATCAGGGACGCCGATGAGATTGATGCTCTTGACTGGGATGAATTCAAAGGTATGTTTCTTGAGAAGTATTTTCCTAAGGCTGTTCGACTTAGGATGGAAAAGAAATTCTTGGAATTGAGGCAAGAGGAAGACTCAGTGGCTGCCTATGAAGAAAGGTTCACTCGATTGGCAAGGTATGCTCCAAATTTTATCCGGGACCTTGATAGTAAAATCAATCGTTTCTACTCAGTATTAAAGCCAAAGTATCGAAGGGCATTAGCTCTCGTGAGTTTAAAACTTATGAAAAGATTGTTCGATGTGCCGAGAAGGTGGAAATGGAGTTTGCCGATGACCAAGTTTTCTATAACAACCAGCAGAAGAAGAGACCGAGGTGGCAGGATAAAGGTAATAATTCTTCAAAAAATTCTGATGGTAAGAGAACTACGTTTCCAGTTTGTGATAAATGTGGCAAAAGGCATGCTGGGGAATGTCTTCTGAATTCTGGGAAGTGCTACCGATGTGGTAAGATGGGACATAAGGCTCGTGATTGCACTGAAAAGGATCAAGGTTAAGGTAAGAACAAATTTTATTTACAGTTAGTGAAATGTTATAAGTGCAATGAGATGGGTCACTATGCAAACGAGTGTCCGACAATGAGCTTGAGTGATGGGAAGCAGTTAGACTACAAGCAGAAAGGGGTGGTGAAATCCTTTGCAACTACTTCAGCAGATGTCAGGCCATCAAATGAAGTTGTATCAGCTCCAGGGAGCTCAGTTTTTTTCAAAGATTGACTTGAGATCGGGGTACCATCAGCTGAAGGTAAAGGAGGTAGATATTCCGAAGACCGCGTTTTGTATGAGATATGGCCATTATGAATTTGTAGTAATGCCTTTTGGGCTAACCAATGAACCTGCTGTATTCATGGACTTAATGAATAGAATTTTCCATGAGTTCTTGGATAAGTTTGTGGTGGTTTTCATTGATGATATTTTGGTGTTTTCTAAAAGTTAAGAGGAGCATGAAAAACATTTAAGGGTTATCTTGCAAAACTTAACAGAAAAGAAACTGTATGGGAAATTCAGCAAGTGTGAGTTTTGGTTGCAACAAATTTCTTTCCTTGGTCACATTGTTTCAAAAGATGGAATAACTGTTGATCCTGCCGAAACAAAAGTTGTGGAAGAATGGCCAAGACCCACAAATGTAACCGAGATTCGTAGGTTCCTTGGTTTTGCGGGCTATTACCGAAGGTTTGTTAGAAATTTTTCACGGTTATCTAGTCCAATGACTAAGCTAACTCGGAAGGGTGTTAAGTTTATCTGGACAAAAGAATGTGATGATTGTTTTCAGGAATTGACAAGAAGATTGGTGAATGCTCCAGTTTTGGCACTACCTTCCAGGAATGGTGAGTTTGTTATATACAGTGATGCTTCATTGAAAGGACTTGGTTGCGTCCTAATGCAGAATGATCAGGTAATTGCTTATGCTTCAAGATAGTTGAAAACTCATGAGGTAAATTAACCTACACATGATTTGGAATTAGCTGCTGTTGTTTTTGCTTTAAAAATTTGGAGGCATCATTTATATGGAGTAAAGTGTGAAATATATACCGATCACAAAATTTTAAAGTATATATTCACTCAGAAAGAGTTAAACATGAGACAAAGGAGATGGCTGGAATTAATCAAGGATTATTATTGTACAATTCATTACCATCAGGGAAAATCAAATAAAGTGGCTGATGCTTTGAGTCGAAAAAGTAATGCTTCATTAACAATGTTGCGTTTGGAACGAGATCCTTTGGTTAAGGATTTGATGAACTTTTGCATAGCAGTTGTTGGTGCAGGGAGTCCTTCTGTTTTGTTTCAGGTATCAGTGAGATCATCTCTATCAATTAGAATCAAGCAAGCACAGAAGCAAGATAGTGAGTTGCAGAAAAGGGTAGAGCTGGTTCAGAAAGGTAAGTTGCCTGAATTCAACATTGATAATGATTGTGTTTTGAGATTTGGGAAGAGATTGTGTGTGCCTTGTGATTCACAGTTGAAGAGAGAGTTGTTATGTGAAGCTCATAGTTCTCCGTTTTCAGTTCATCCGGGCAGTACTAAGATGTATAGATATCTGCGGGTGTATTACTAGTGGGATGGAATGAAAAGAGATATTGCTGATTTTACTGTGAAGTGTTTGACTTGTCAGAAGGTTAAAGCAGAGCGGCAGTTACCGAAAGGGATGCTTCAGCCTTTACCAGTGCCAGAGTGGAAATGGGAGAATATATCCATGGACTTTGTTGTTGGATTACCGAATACATATCGAGGTAATAATGCAATCTGGGTTATTGTTGATCACTTGACCAAATCTGCTCATTTCCTTTCTATATGAGATACTTTCTCTCTTGATCAACTTTCCCGTTTGTATATTAAAGAGATAGTCAGGTTACATGGAGTTCCTCTCTCCATTTTATCGGATCGTGATCCCAGGTTTACTTTTAACTTTTGGAAAGGCCTTCAGAAGTCGTTGGGTACTGAATTAAATTTTAGTACAGCTTTTCATCCTCAATCAGATGGGCAGTCGGAACGAACAATTCAGACATTAGAGGATATGATACGAGCTTGTCCTATGGATTATCAGGGAAGTTGGGACCAACATCTTTCTTTGGTTGAGTTTTCATATAATAACAGTTTTCATTCCAGTATACAGATGGCACCATTTCAGGCATTATATGGGAAGCGGTGTCGAACTCCATATTTATGGGATGAAGTGGGTGAAAGGAAGTTGATGGGACCAGAATTGGAAGAAGAGATGGCAGAAAAAGTTCAGCTGATTCAGAAGCACAAGAGAACAGCTCAGAGCAGGCAGAAGAGTTATGGGGATAACCGGAGGAATGATCTATCTTTCGAGGTAGGTGATCATGTTTTTCTCAAGGTTTCTCCTTGGAAAAGTGTGATGAGATTTGGTAAGAAAGGAAAGCTAAGTCCAAGGTTCATTGGACCATACAAAATTCTGGAGAGAGTTGGATCAGTTGCATACCGAGTGGCTTTACCTCTGAGTTTATCTCAGGTACACAATGTTTTTTACATTTCGATGTTAAGAAAGTATATGCCAGATCCATCTCATGTTTTGAGTCCATAGGTAGTTCAGCTGAAGAGAATCTATCTTATGAGGAACAACCGGTCCAGATTCTTGACCACAGGGAGCAAGTGTTACGAAATAAGGTGATTAAGTAGGTAAAGGTTTTGTGGAAAAACCACATGATTGAAGAGGCAACATGGGAATCTGAAAATGCAATGAGGGATAAGTACCCCCATTTATTCGATAAGTAAATAAATTGCGGGGACGCAATTTTATAAAGGGGGGAAGGATGTAACATCCCAAGTAAGTAATGAATAATAGATATTTTTATCTATGTCTATTAATGATTAATATAGTGTTATAGATGCTTAAAATGAAAATAAATACAATCTTATGCATGGAATACACTAATATTCTTAAAAGTTTGTTTTAGTGCCTTTTGGTGGAAAACCATTTTTGAATCTATATTTTGACAATTTTATAAACTATGTTTGTCAAAATAAACTTATCCTTTATGATGGGGACATCAAAATTTACCTTGTGTGAATTTTTGGTATTTTTCTGACAATGTTCATTTTTTAATGAATAGTGAAAAATACTGCATTTTACATCAAAACTACTTTTTAATCTAATTTATTTACATGATTATATTATTTTTTGAATTGGTTTTGAAGTGAAATTAGAATATATTTTTACCATTTTATCCAATGGTGGTCATTGGAATCAATTTCACTTTGAAATTAGACTTAAATTGGTGTCAATCTTTTGATACTTAATGTTTTTCAAAAACACGCTATTTGCTCTGGCAGTGGGAATTAATTATTAAATTAATTAATGTGACTTAAATGATTTGAATTTTGTAAAATAGACTTCATTTTTGAATTCGGAATATCAAATATAGCTTAGGGTGAATTTTTGGTAATTTTCTGAAAAACTTCAATTTTTGATGAATAGTGAAACCACTAAGTGGTAATCAAGCAAACTGATTTTTTAGTTAAATGAAAGTTTACCACTAATGTGTATTGAATTTTGAAAATACGACATACCTGGTTTTCATTAAGAAGTAAAATGTGGTTCAATGAGATTATAATAATTTTTTGGTGAATAGTAACTTATTAAGTTCTTAATCGTGATTAGTGGTAATTAGGGTAGTTTAAGGTATAAATAATGCTTTAATAATATGAAATGACCTAGAAACATGTCTCAACCTTATTGGTTGTGTCATGGCCGACCAAGAAAAGCCATGGGTCAACTTGGGGACCCCATGGAGACACTTTGGTTTGGAAATGACATAAATAACTTTTTATTAAATGTTAAAGTAAAAATGACACAAACAAGAGATGTTTTACGAAAACAATTTTTACATGGGGTTATAAAGATCAGATTTTTGATTATAAATAGTAATTGGAAAGATAAAAGGATTTCCTACATCATAGTAGTTTTTTTAAGATTTTTCGACATTAAATAAATTAAATTATTTATGACATAATAATGATGCAGCAATGACATCATTATTTGGCGATTTAAATAAAATGGAAAGACAATGTAATCTCTATAAACTACAGATGTCCAAAACTTATTGGATGGGTGGATTTCGAACCCTTATCATCTTGTCCACGAATTATATCAATGTGGGACCTTTTGAAACCGAAACACATTTTCAAATAAAGTAATATTTCTTTACTTTCCAAAAGTGCCCCTCCTCTCCTCTTATAAAAGGCCCCCACCTCTACCTCATTTCACACACTCCTCAAGCCTTTGTCTCGGCCAACCCCTGCCCATTTACTCTCTCCACATCACTCTCCTCATCTTAGAGGATTCCCTTTGGGAAGAATCCTTTCAATGGAAGCCTTTAGACTCAACTCAAAAGGAGTTACACTTTTAAAGGTAATTTTTTCTCTCAAGTTCATTTGTTTTATTTTTATTCTCCAACCCCCTAAACTCTTTTTATTTACTTATTTTGTAACATCAACAGTATCTTAAATATACTAGGATGATTTTATAAGATTTATTTGAGCTACACTCTCACACAACTACATCAAATGGTTAAAGAACATACGGTTTCCGTTGATGGCGAAATTCTGCCTCCCGAAACGATGATTGTTCAATACTAATTTAACACCTTCAAAGGTGGCCATTAAGATGTCACTATTTTTATATATGATATATGATATGTTTATGTTTTCCTGAAGCTTCTGTTTTTTCATTTTGGGCATACCTTTATGGTTTCCATTATGGGTAAACACGATATCTTCATTTTAGGAAGTGCGGACTACCGCCCCCTCAAAGTGATTTGATTCGTTAAATACCATATGTGGGACAAAATAAGGATGGAACTATGATATTATATATGATATTATACTTTAATTATAATATACCTTTATATCATTATTATTCCATTCTATAAAATACGAAATAGAAATGAAAGTAGCGTTCATGCGTACGTACGGCTTACCGTCTCCATGAACGGTGCATTTCATTTCTTACCTCTAAATGATTATGTAATATTAAAAATGCATGTATGTAATGGATATATATGAAATATATGATATCTACATCATGAATACCATTCTGGATATAATGAACCTTTGACCAAATTAACAACATGTAAGTGTAAGAAGTCTATTTTTGACTTAAGAACCAAATACCGACAAAATGAACATTATTAACTTAACTGATTACATGATGTTCATAACATGGTATAAAAGGAATAATGAACTTAAAAAAGATTCATAATCAAGTAGAGATTAACTCATGTTTATTATTCAGGAGATTAAAGAACGGTCGGGTCAAGTCGGATATGAGGTATGGGACTTCGTCTCAATGTCCTTTCATTCAGGCATATTTTATTTTATACACAACTTTCTATTATACGGTGTATAATCCCCTTTGACTTTTACGTTTATTCAAAAGGAATATTTTTTATACGAAGCATTTACTAAATGAAAAAAGGGAATGTTTTTGTCGTACGTATGCGGCGACAACGACTTCTCTGCCGTCGTAACCGTTATTTGAGTTTCGGCTTCCTCTACAAGCCATACCTTCTTTTTTTAAAAGAAAAATAAATACCATGTTTTACTTTGGTATTGAAAATGATTTTCATAATGTTTTTATTATATCAATGTGTTGTATTGATATCTCTTGATTGAAATGTGGAAATGTTATGTTTCCTTTATGCATGTTTTATGTGATATGATTATGTTATGGTTCTTGGGCATTATTATGAAGACGGGTGGTCCCGTGATAAACTAAGGGCGGGTGAGCCCGTTATAGCTCTCCAATGCATTGGGTAACGCGAAAGAGGGAAACGTTAAGGTTTCTACGAATATATTTTATGGAATATACTGTGATGGGTATTCCAAACGTAACCAAGAGTGTTACTCCCTATGTAAGAATGTTATGAATGCCTCAAGTTACCTTTATGTCTTATGATTTCTATGATTTATTCATGATTTTACAAGGTATGTTAAAGTGCCTATGTTTAATGGGTAAAGTATGATTTCGTTTATTGTATATATGAACTCATGTTTCCTTTCCATGTCTTTTTATAACCCATACTCAGTTTTTATGCTCATCCCAAGTTGTTGAAATTTTTTTCACAGGTCAAGGGAACGGTACATGATAAGATGATAGAGTCAAGGATGTGTCAAGAAATAATCCATGTTTTATTTTAAATGTGTTTCCATTGATGGGAATGAAGAATAATATCTTTATGTAACCACTTTGTTTATATGTGGAATGTAATGCATGTTTTATGATCTAATTCTCTAAAACTCTAAACCCGAAAACATCCTCAATGTGTAATCTTGTAATAACTCAAGATTAAGTAAGGTTTAAGGTTGGGGCCTTATATGATATCATCTGTTTTTTATATAAAAACTAGGGATAAAACAATACTTGGTAATAAATGATCAATATTAATAATTGACTAAGAAGAAACATGACTTGAAAAGTCGGGAAAACATAGTTGGTAGAGAAGAGGACTAAAAATCCTCGTGTCACCAGTTCAAATCTGGTTCCTGGAACACGAAGTATTTGTATTAGTATCATAGACTACTCGTATATAAAATGTTAATATTTATCTTTAATTGAATGGTTCTGGACATTAAGTATTGATTATAAACAATATTTATTCCATTTATAATCTGTGATCGGTATGTTTTGATGATACATTACCTACGTAACTCAGTGGTTAGAATACTGCTTTCATAAGGGGGAAGTATTTGGTTCAAATCCAATAATAGGTATCACATCTTATTTCTATAAATATATAGAATAAAAATAAAAAACAATTATATAAATCTAGTATAGAAATAAGAATTGAATGAAATTTTTTTGTTATATCATTTAGAATAGAATATTTCTCAATATTTTTTATTCTTTATTACGATTTTTGATTTTGTATTCAATCTTAAAAACAAGATAAGGGGTATATAAACCAGCCTTTTTGAATATTCGTATGAATCCACTAGTTTAGTTATGATAAATTATATTATAGCCTCAACTCGTATCCTCGATCGTCTTATAGATAGATTTTCCTCGATATTTTGTCTCTTCCCTTTGGGTTTCTTTAATTTTTCTTCTGCTATTTTGAGAGTTTTCTGAGCTTCTTGTCGGTCAATATCACTACTCTTCTCTGTATTATTTACTAAAATACTAATATCATTATTTCATATTCTAGAAAAACCACCCATAGGATACATCTTTAACCATTTTTCATTAATTTATAATCTCAAAATACCTATATCTACAGCTGTGTCAATAGGGGCATGGTTTGGTAATACACCAATTTGCCCACTATTGGTAGATAAAATTATTTCTTTCACTTCTGAATCCCGAACTCTTCAATTAGGATTCAGTACACAATGATATAAGTTAATCATTGATTCAATTTTCTCTTTGTTTTGTTTTATTTTATAACCTTCGTTATAGCTTCATATATGTTACCCACTAAATAAAAGGCTTGTTTAGGAAGACAATCTAATTCTCCAAAAAGGATCAATTGAAACCCTCTAATTGTTTCTATTAAACCAATATATTTTTCTTGGGATCCAGTAAATACTTCTTCTACAAAAAAGTGTTGTGATAAGAAACATTCAATTTTTCATGCTCTAGCTATAGTTAAACAGCCTTCTTCAGATAGTTCGTCCAACCCAAGAATAGCTATAATGTCCTGATGTTCTTTGTAATTTTGTAATGTTTTCTTTACTCTTTGGGAAGTTTCATAATGTTCTTCACCAAAACTCCTAAGTTGGAGCATAGTTGACGTTGAATCCAAAGGGTCGACTACTGAAATACCACATCACAATTATAATATCTATAATGCATAACTTATGAAATATGTACACATGATAATATTTTTGGGTCGTATATCAATATTTCTAATATTTTATTTATGCAATCACGACCCTTGACTCAACTACCCTAGATATAGTCGATAATTATATGGAAATTTCATAGTTCTAATCATCCAATAGTATAACATTTAATATGTTGACATATGTCATCTATCATTATAACAAATTACATTTTATATATTTTAAGCCATAAAAAAGTGTTCCATGGTTCACATATAAATGTTCAGTGTTACCCTCTTGGTTTTAAACATTTTGAGTCAAGAACATCGATATCATGCCCCCAAACCATGTACAGTAAACCATTGTATAAAAGTCTCACCACCATGCACCATACTCGTATAGTTTTTTAGGTTCTATTAAGGGATATTTATCAATAATCATTATTTATATGTATGTAAATTTTTTAATAGAATAATTTATATATATCCATCCATTTATTATTTCTTTATAATTGATTTTTATTTTCATAAAATAACACAGAAATAATATTTTTGGGTAATATTAAAATACAAATAAGTAATCTATATTTATGAAATAATTTATTAAATAAAAATATTAGTTAAAAATATTTTTAAATAATTTCTATCGCATATAAATTATCATATATTTTATATATACTCAAAAGTATTTTTGGTAGGGTTATAAAACAATAATTTTGAAAAAAACAAGAATTTGGTAATAAATGTCGATATAATTTTAAAAGTGAAAATTTATATATCTAAAAATTTATTTGTAAAAAATGAATATTATATTTTGAATCAAAAAATTAAAATTATCCATCATTAAATTTTTAAAATTTTCTTGAGACAGTCGAATATTCAGGTAAAATTAAAATATTGTATAAATATACATTGGGAATTATGATATCATAATAATAAAAAAAATATAATAAATAATATTAAATTCATCCACAACCAAATTTATTTTTATCATATAAAATAATTTGGTTTCATGATTATTTTATTTATTTTATAAATCCATTATGAACCCTCTCTGACTTGTAAAATATGTTATGGTTTTAAAGTAATTTCTTTATGAGTATGAATCACATCTAAATAAGAACGGTTATAATTTATTCATGTTATTATTTTTTACTATATTAAAAAATGGTAACCTATCTTATCTTATTTACACCATGGTTAAAAATAATGGTAAGGATTGTGGTTTTTCATATTTTATTATGTAGGGTCTGAAACCTATGTTTGAGAAACAATAACGAAATACCCACTCATTTCTTATATAAACCCACAAAATATCCCTGTTATTTTGAATAAAAACCATATAAAACATACATAATATTACCTCCCCTCTCTAGATCCCTCACAAAGTTCACACCATGCACTCAATAGGATCCTCTTAATCATTTGGTGCCACACACTCATGTAAGGGATCCACACATTCACTTTCTTATTCAAGTTTCTTTATTATTTTATCAATTCCATTAAAAATTTATAACATTGAGAGATGTATTAACATATCAATATTAATTCCAATTTTAATTTAAAATTATAAGATACCCACTTCAATCACATTATCCAATTTTATGAATTTTTATGTTACATCGTTACACTGGTGAAATTTGACCGCTTTTTTCCTTGACAAAATAGCATCCAACTGAATACCATACACATTTATTATAAAGGGTGTAAACCATTATAATCATTTACCTACTGGACTTGTTAATTAAATTTATTTATTAGTCACTCTATGTTTATAGATGAAAATGTGACAATAAATGATTCCATGTATTATAATTTTTTTTCACTGTTAAGTTTGAGAATAAAATGAATGTGATTGGTGAACCTATAATTATATTGTGATCCAATGAATTGGGTAATTTTTTTGTCTAATGAGGCCTAATTTTGTGATAGGGAGTGAAAATAGTTTTTCTGGGTTTTTTCAATCATATTTCCTTGGTAGTTATCCATGACCTATGTATTATGATGTAGTGTTTTAGTTGCTTCCACATTTCCAATGTTATGATAGTCATCCTATATCATGAATTTTATCACATATTCGTTTTATTCCCCATTGATAATACTATTTTCTAAAAAAATTAACCGATGTAACAATTATTCCCATAATGGGATTTATAAAACATCTTTTTCTTATGTATGTACTCGTGTTATCCTGTGCAGTTTTAAAAATCATCGAATTTTATGTTCATGTTAACGAAGCTTTCAATAAAGATGATGTATTTATAATTTTACGTTATTATGTAATGTACCTAATTCCCATGTACAATATAATTATTAATCTTGTAGGATGTATTATTTGTAAAATTATGTATGAAATCATGTATTAATTTGAAATAAATTTTTGGGTTGCAATAGATGGTATTAGTTGAAAATTATAGTTATTTGTGGGATTAGGATTACAAAACTATAATGAAAGCCCTAGAGATAATACTAAGTATAATAATGCATCCTGATTTTCTTTTAATTATTTATTAATCGATTTATATATGAAATAAATCCCTCTCCTGAATCTATAGGTGTACGTGGTAGCACCACAAATGTACCTAGGGGTAACAACTCCGGCATGGTGTCTCAGTCTGGAATTAGCGTAAACTTTTACAAAAAATAGGCCATAATAAAAACCTATTTTGACACTCCTTGGGATATTATATTTATAAAATTACATGATAATTACAAACCATTTTTAATAGAATAAATATATTTCCCATAAGAATATATGTTAGGAAATATATCACGAATAACATAGATTCAAGCCTGTAAATTCATATGTTATGGAAATGAATGTATTTATATGATATTTATTTAATTTAATTGAGTTTCCTTTTATGTTTTTAATAGTATAAAAATAATAATTCCTTATTTTCCATTTATTCTATCAAGTGTATGAAATTTGGGGAAATCTGGTATACAATCATTGTGATAGGAAATGTGATCACTGTCCCAATGGTATTCCCAACTAGATGGGATAAATAATCAATAAATATGTAATGATTATCTTTCAACTGAATATGTTACACAATTGAATCCCAAAACCAGAGATTTTCCCAAATCCCCCCCCCCCAAGAAGGAACCAGTTTTGATTGATTCCTTTCTACAAAATATGCCTCTAACAATCAATGGGTTATCAGGTCCATTAATTATGGAACAATGGATCATGTCCATTGAAAAGATCTTCTCCATCAGTCAAAGTTCTGAAAAAGGGAAATTTTATTGGATTTTTATTATAAGGTGGGTAAAACTATTTTATTGTGGACAATGGTCATGATTAACAAGACTAATGGAAAGATCGAAGTAAGTGGTTGGAAGGAATTAATAAAATGTTTTTTCAATAAATATTTTCTTCACACTCTCTAACTTATAATGGAAATGTATATCCTTTACATAAATAAAAATTATGATGACTATATCATGTAATAGGAGGAAAACATCAGAATACTTGCACGATACACCTTCATATTTTTCATTACAACCAAATAAAAGTTTGATAACTTCATTGGTCGGATAAAACCTAGTATGAAAAAGCCCTAGTGATCCGGGACTTTGATAACCGTGAGGAAATTGTATGATGTATACAGAATGTTTATATAGGGATTGGATAATTTCAAGGGAATCATAGGGAAAAGATGTTGGAACTGGGGTTTAATTATGTTTATCTAATGGGAAAATATAATGGTACCAAGAAATTTAAATATCCTACATTTCAATGTTTTAGAATGAATAACCATGAAGGTTTTTTATTGGGGAGAGGAAATGTTTTTTTTTTGAAGTAAGGATACCTAGCTAGAGATTATTGAAATTAAAAACCCAATAATGTGATGGAGGAAATTAATTTTCTATTCAATCCTCTATGAATTGTAAATTTCTTCAACTATAAGAAACATGGGGTCTTTGTAAACCAATTCCAAGGGCTAAATGTTTTTTGAGAAGCCTAACAACCTCCAGGGTAGCAAGGGAGAGTATTTTCCCTACCAACCACCAAAGTGGATCCCAACAATGAAGTAGTGATAGGTACATCAGTTATTCATTTATTAATAGTAAATGTTGTGTTTTATTATTTTTCTGTACATTCCTTTATAAAATTAAAGCTTAGTTAAATTATTCCAATACCACCAAAAATCATAGAAGTATAGTTGTCAGTGAAAATGGGAAATTTGGGAAATTATTTCTTCCAGAGTGTATAATACTCACCTATCAATATTTATGGGATCAACATCTGAATGCACCTTTTCATTCAATATCATGAGCTCAACAAGATGATGATAAAGAATATGTATCTTCTACCACAAATCGATGACTTGTTTGATCGACTATGTGGAGCACAATACATCTCCACGTAGTATGTATAGTTGTGGTATCCTCATGTTATGGTGAAGTGGGAATATATTCTCAAGAATACTTTTCATATGAGGTACGGGAACGTTAAGTTCTTAGTGATTCCTTTCAGTCTCATTAATTATAATAAAATAATCATGGACAAAATGAATTGAGTCTTTATATATCACCTAAAAAATATTATGGTTATATTTATAGATTCTATTAATATATTCTCCAATATAATTTTACATTTTGAGGGTCATCCAAGCACTATGAAAAAGACCATTGAAAGGATAAGATCTATGCCATGTACAGAAAAGTTTAGTTCTAGTTGATGGATGTCTCATTATTTGGGAATATTATTACATGAAATTGTATATCTATACACTCTTCAAAAATAGAAGAAATTGAAGGATGACTAAGGCCAACATAACTAAAAGATATCTATAATTTCACTGTATTATCTAGATATTATCATCTCTTTATGATAAATTTTTCAGTATTTTCAAATTCTCCAAAACAAGCTAACTCGAAAGGGAGTAAATTTTTCATTAAATTATCAATGTTAATAGAGAATCAAGGAGTCTATGAGGATTATTATCACTTCCCATGTGCTCACAATATCCAAAGGTGGATACAATTTTTTAGTATTAAGTGATGCCTAATGGAATGGATTGGGATATGTGTTAATACAGAATGAAAAAGTCATAGCATATGCTTCATGGAAGTTTAAAGATCATGAACATAACTACTGAATTCATGATCTGGAGTTCCTAGAGTAATCTTGACATTGAAAATATTGAATTATTATATATTTTGGAATATGTTTGAATTATAAATGGATCACAAAATCGTCGAGTATATATTCCCATAGAAAGTGATTAATATGTTCCAATGAATATGTTTATAGATGATCAAGAACTGTGATTACTAAATCCATTAACATTTAGGAAAATCAAATAAATTGGTGAACACACGAAGGAGAAAAGATCTAGAAATTCTATCGTTCATGCGAATTGATAGGGATAGAATATTCTTATATTTGGTAATGGAGTAATTTGGAATCATAAAGTATGTTACATCATAAATCCTTTAACAAATGATTGTTCAATTTTCCCTTGTGGTTAAAGAAATATTTTTAGTAAAATGTTGTTGGAATTATAAAAAATTGGATACTAAAAATAAGGTAAATAATTAGAGTTCAATGTTAATGATGAAAGAATTATAAGATTAAGGTCACAACAATGTGTCCCATAAAATACTATATTAAAGAAGGACTTATTGGATGATGCACATAGTTAATCCTTATCTTTCCACCCCGAAATCACACAGATGTATAAAAATCTATGAAAATACTTCTTGTGGGATAATATAAAAAAGGATATCACTACATATATATCACGATGTCGGGTAGGTCATCAAACGATGGTGGAAAGGAATAATTATATGGGGTGATAAAATCATCACCCAAACCAATATGAAAATAGGAAAAATAAGTGTGGACATTGTCACTAAAAAAATTAAGAAATATTAAGAAAAAAATTATATATAGTTCATAGCGTATTTTCATAAAAATAAAAAAATTATTGTTATTTGAGATGATTTTACACTGGATTAACTTGCAATGATATATGTCAATGAAGTGGTGAGGTTGCATGGCGTACCATTAACGATAGTATATAATCAACATCTATGATTAATTGTCATGTCTTGGAAGAGTACCCAACAATTTTCAAACACTAACTTTAACTTCTTCATGACTTTTCACACTCAAAATGATTACCAATATAAGTGGACTATCCAAAATCTTAGGGAAATATTGAGATAATTCTATTTTCACTACATAAGAGGAAGTGGCCAAAATCCTCCTTTGGGTGAGTTCCCTTAAAAAAGTATCCATTCGAGAATCCAAATAGATATGTATGATGATCTTTAGGGAAGAGGTGAAAAACACCTGCATGTTGGTATGATGTTTGGGAATGAAAACTGCAAGGTTATAAAATGGTCACAGAAATGGCGGAAAAGGTTAAGACTATTCAATAACCCCTCATGTTTTAATAGAGTTGAAAAATGATATATTATATCAATTATCAATGACCCCTAGTATTTTATATAGGATACATGTTATTCCCCCACATATCTCCATTTATTGATGTAATGAGATTGGGAATAAAGGATAGCCTAGTATTTGATACATGATCCCCTTTGAGATCCTTGATCACATCGGAGGAGAGGCCTACCCACTATCATTCACACCATACCATTACCAATAAAATTATATCTTCCATGTATCCCTCTTGAAAATGTACATACCCGAACCCTCAAATGTTCTCAATATAGATGTGTTACATTTCTAAAATGATGATTCCTAAGAGAAGTTTCTAGTGAATATCATAGATCATACAGACAATTTTGTGTGAAATAAGACAATGTACCATGTCATAGTGTTGTGAAGAAACCAAAATATTGAATAAGTGATGTGGTAGCCGGAGTTATTGATGAAACATAGTTCGCCTCAATTATTTTATTGTGATATATTAAAATCTTGAGGGAAAATTTTCATAAGCGGGGAAGAATTAACAGCATGAACTATTATAAATTATATTTCCCTGGTTATTTTAATTAAATGTCTTATTATGTATTATGGATATAGAAAACACATGAAATTATTTGGTTTTATTATATTCTATAATATTTAAAAATACATTTAATATATCCTTACCATTGAAAATAATTTAGTTTAATAATTATCACATGGTTAGTATAAATATTTTTTTATGAAATCCAATTGACATAGACAAAAGAAGTGGTCGCCCCACCCAATAAGTTCATATGCTATGAGTCAAATTTATTTGAGATTCCTAGGGAAATATAATCTATGGTATTTTTTCATGAACCTGACCAAGAGGATATCCAACAACATAAGCATGACAAATACTATTTATGGGTGGAGTTCAATCTCATCATGATGATGAACAAAACCATGTACACCGAGCCACCCAATGAATTTCTCAACATTAAACAATTTAATTTTAGAGATATTTTAAGTATACTAAAGTATATTTATCAAGAACCTTGAAAAAAGTGTATTTAAAATAATATTTTATTAAATATGTTATATATCTTCAAGCAGTTATTTTTACTCTATAAATGATTCTTTTTTTATACAATAAAACACAAAGTGTATTTTTGTGTAATATTAAAATTTATTTAAGGAAATTATTCTGATGAATTAATGGATTTTTGAAATAAATTATATTTTTACAAAATATTATAATAAATTAATTTTTATTAAATATAAATAAAC
Organism: Viscum album; assembly: GCA_963277665.1. Lineage (NCBI taxonomy): Eukaryota > Viridiplantae > Streptophyta > Magnoliopsida > Santalales > Viscaceae > Viscum > Viscum album. The sequence goes on along the minus strand of OY728137.1, from coordinate 293,265,856 downwards.
ATATAAATTTTATGAAGTAAAATGTAATTTTTATAAGGGTTCAAAAACAGTTATTGTCAAAAAAATCCATAATTTTTTTATTAATTTTTTATATATTTAAAAGGTAAAAATTCAAATATATATAAAAATATTTAGATAAAATGTATTTTTTATTTGGAATCAGAACATAGAATTTATCAAATGGTGAATTTTTCATAATTTTTTCAGGTGGTTGAATTTTCAGGTAAAAATTAAATACCATATAAATATTCTTTTTATATAATGACATAAAAATTACCCAAATGTGATGTAATAAATACTATAAAAATCATCCACAACCAAATATTTTTTTTCCTTTAATGTAATTTTGGTTTATACTCATTCAATTTTTGTTATATTGATATTATGAATCCTTTAATGTTTATACCATATTGGTAGGTTTAAAAATCATATCATTCAAAATATGACTCACTTCAACAAAACAAAGTGTATTATTTTTTCATTTTTTTCCCGTTACCATATACACTAGTGGAATCCATCCCCATTTTTCAAACCCATGGGAATCAATTTAGGATGGTTTTTGGTTTTGGTTATATTATTATATAGATTCCAAAACCTATGTCTGAGATATAATAATGAAATCCTCACTCATATCCGATATAAACCCGACCATGCTCCCATTTCACTTCACTAAAAATCCATGTATATTTTACTTAATATTTAATACCCTCTATAGGGTCCCCAATAGGTGACCACAATCTATAATTAATCCCATATCTACCCTTTAGAGTCACACATTCATGTAATGGATCCTTACATTTTTTTTCTTCATTTAGGTTTCTTTATTATCTTATGCATTCTGTTTCCATTTCCTTAATATGGGACATACATTACCACGTCCCTATTACACCCCATTTGATTTAAAAAATTTGGAGACCCCTTTCCTCTCATCAACCAATTTTATGAATATTTATGTGACGTGTTTAGGCTGCAGAAATTTCAAATCAAAATTTCCATTCGAAAACAATTTTGCAGTGAAGGGTACCCTTTAAAATTAATAGAAAACATGGGGTTTGTATTTCACTAGTCAATCCATTTCAAAAATCAGGTCAAAACCAGGAATCTATAACATTAAGAATCCCCAAAAAAAGTTACCCACTTACCTCTAGGGAAGAACCCTTACCCTCCATATATTTTCCTCTCAAACTCTCAACCATACATACATTGATGTAACGTAAAAAATATCCCACAACTAGGACCAACACAGTCTTTAACAAAGAAAATATAATATAATTTTAAGCCTTTATAAAGAACAAATCACTAGTAAGGATGAAGGATATCAGAATCAAACATCGAATTGTCGATAGCCCATCCTCAACACTACTAGGTTTAGGATTAACATCATAAATATGGCCAACCCCTATAACCTAAGCACTGTCCTATTATCCAAATTCTACACTACCTTGTTGATATAGATTCTCCCTTTTTAGAATTCCACATTCATTAAATTGATTGGTACGACCAATAGAGCTCCAAATACCTACCTGCTATGGGGTAACCTACACCTTTCCATCACTCTACATTGACATTAGTTCTCAATCAATGCCCATTTTTGAGGGATCCCATAGAACCTATACACATTTCCCAAACATCCACATTCTCAGCACTCAATTGGTGGTCAGGTACCTTGACCGTTTATATGTCTTGGATTGACTTATTGATAGATTAAAACATATCCACTACCCTAAGAGGATACATCACTTTTCTAACAGCTCTTTACCGCACCACCCTGTTGTAAATTATTAATGTGGCACTTCCAAACATCGCAATCTTCACTACTGTGTCGCTCTACTAGAGCTATATAGCCTCCTCCAGAAGCCTACTAGTTATTTCATTCTGAATGTGGTCATGGTTTACCACTTCAATAAACCTGTTTAAATATAATATATTTACACGGTAACTAATATCAAGTCTAATTAAATCATGGAAGAATCTCATCATAGCTGTATCATCCCCTTCGAAAACTGGAAAAAATTTCTTTCATGTCTAGGAATAAAACAACATAATCCATCACTCACTTGGACCAATGGGTCAACATCATAGACTCTATAAACCTCTCCTATCTCAATTTCCCTATATATATATTTCAAATGAATATTCTCTGGAAATATTTCCATATGTTTTCTCTAGAATAGAATATCCCAGAAGCACTATGTTGGTCCTTGAAACATGTAGTCCGCCAACATGACACTATTTTCATGGGGAGGCTCTATGTGATTAATAATTGTATAAATGGACTCAATAAAAAATACAATTATTTTATAACAACCCTCTCTGTAAAAATTCATATGTTATTGCAATTGAAACTCCTATCCAGCTTGAACGTACCTAGAACAACCCTCCCTATGTCTTATTCCATCATATTCATAAAACGATTGAACACGCCAAGAAACTAATTCCCTCTCCTGTTACCTTGAACCACCAGGTATTATTTATCCACTTATGGGGGATCATTATTGGTGACATCCAATTTTCTCCCAATAGGCACATGATGTCATGGTGGCATCCTCAAATAATTCAAATCATGCCTCTTATAACACATAACAGAAAACATTGATAGTATTAAAAGATAAAGGCTATCCATTATCCCCAAATAACTCATTTCACATACACTACCCCACAAGATATCTGTAATCCTCTATCACTAGCCCTATCTATCCATGCCATAGTTAATGGTCATTATAGTGTAAACTAACTAACGTAGTCTCTAGTCTCCCATTTGACACTCTTTTAAACAATTTTACAATCACAACACAAATCTATCTGAATTAGACACCTTAACATATTTACAACATAGCACAACAAATTTTTACCGCCTTATATCAATTCATTAAGCACAATCCATAAACAATTCATTTAGTTTATTTACATTTACCCATTCTCATCATCATTATTACTCACCATTTCTTTCAAATTTTCTAAAAAAAATAAAATTCATCCTACCCTGCATGTCCCACACATCCTCCTCATGTGTTCCTACCATGATGCATTCCACATATATCCATAGGTACCTTAAATTATGCATGAATGTATAACCTATTATCATTTCCACCATAAGAAAAGTATCATATAGTAGTAACATAACACAATTCATTCATCACCAAATAGTGAAATACCATTTAATATTATCACAAACAATAATCCCAAAATGGGGACATGAGCTTTATCTCATACATGGGTTCAAAACATTGATGCATGAGCACATTTACAAGGCCCAATGCCTTCTCGTGTCCTATCAACCCTCTCCAAATAGTAATACAATAGAAAAGGACCAACCTCTTATACCACTTTGTATCATCCCAGACATGAAAAAACTAAATATGTGCTTAGATCCATGATAACATAATACCCCATGCATGCCTCCCAGTATGCTAATGGTCTCCAACTAGTATTAATTGTCTAATAAATAGTGTTCATAGACTATATAATGATTATTAAATTAATAAAAAATTCATAAAATATGAAACAATAAAAAAATAACATATAAAAATTAAAAATAAAAATTAATTAACAATGATTTAACAAAACACAGTACAAACCCAAAACTAAACAAAAAGTGTACCATTTCATTACATGAAATTCCTTATATAAGGATGATAAAAAATAAATATGAATTATGAACCCAAAAAATGGCCTTTAAATCCATGTCTGGTCCCCTCAATAAATAACATCCCATTCCAAATAAACCTTCTATAACTGGGCACTTATCCATGTCTACACTTATAACCATAATGTCTTGTCTAGTATTTAATGGTAGCCCGATCAATGTGTGAGTACAACTCAAGAGGACACCACCAATGGAATCTAACAAAATATCAAATCTAAAAAGAAAGAGTATGCATGTTCTAAAATAATAATAGGTTAAATAACATATAAATTAGGCTAAAAGATCACATTTTTCACCACAACCATTTATATCACTCATTCACTGTGTTTAGAAGAACATTTATAAAACAACATCTGATGCCGATCAACCACTAAGAATAAGAACATAAAAAAATTCAGTATCACACTACAAAAACCACTTCACAATTAATTTTCATCACATTACCATGGATCTTCTATCTAGGTAGAATCAACCAATGTAACCACTATGTCCCTAGATCCTTTTTATGACTCTCTAACTAGTGCATTTTAATGTTTTATTTAGATACTTACTCAAACCAGGACTATGGGATGAGACATAGTCCAATACGGCACATACAACCAAACCAAGTGATAATTCATTGTTAATCATTAATAAATAAACAAATTCAATGTACTTTAATCAAAAAATACACAAAACATTTGTGTTTCATGGTTTGAACAATACACAAATCTTTTTAATGACATACCCACTTACATATTCACATTTTGATTCATTTTATTCAATAACAATAATATAGTTAGCCGTTTATATCGTTTCACAACTACAGATAGCAACCATTAATACCATTTCATAATTAATGATAAAATGACCTTATATTTTCCATCAGAATCACTTCCTAAAAAATTAATTCTGTAGTTATCATCACAATCTACCATGTTTGGGATGATGTAACTCCCCATGGGTGTCCTTATAATAATTTTAATCAAACTCAATATGTCCCATATGAATTATGAGGGGATAAATTAATTATTTAGCTATATAATTTTTCATTTCTCTATATGGGAATCAAAATAACAACAATATGTAACCAATCGAAAAACCACATACACATAAACCATACATCATGATAAATGATATAACTTGTAGACCACATAACTCTATATTGAAGATGAGAACATTCTAAAACTCATCCCTTGACTCATATTCAAACACCCATTGAATCCCAAACATCTAATCACTTTTAAAAATATTTTTTTATTATTCCCCAATAAAAAAACATAAACAAACACCCTAATCTTAAAAATATATCAAAGTGGAATTTTTACGCTCACCTAGAGCTTCGATTTTCAACCAAGAGTTCCCCCAAATAACTATAAAAGAATGTGGTTGATCATTGAGAAGCCTTAAGAATTTTTTATTATCACTAAAGTTATGGGATGATAAAATTAGGGAAATCTGAAAGAAAACATTTATGATATGATAGTACAAAGTACTAATTTACCGATATTGAAGGGGTTCATCGTATGGTTGCACAGTTAGCCCAAAGAGGTGCCAAACATTTACCACCCGATGTCCAAGATTGGTCTAGGAAACATGATTACCTAGAGATCCTATATGTTTTTAAGGTCTAATCCTAAACAATGTGGTATTATTCTTTTTAATCCATCAATATTTTTCGTTCCCACTTGCATGCCTTTTTCCAATATTTCACCCCTCCTCCTGACATGCATGGTTTGGGTAGATTGTTACATCTAACCATTTTACGACCATGAAACATGTATTGTATGGCCATTTTTTCAGCTTCTATTTCATGAACCCTTGTAACACCCTCGTGAATCCTTATACATTTAGAAAAAATATCATTAACAAAAATATATAGACTTAAACTATACAGTAATCATGGATGAACGTCATGAATTTCTAGGATCTTGGAATAAACCTCGTATGGATAAGAATACACATAAATGGATGTTAGAAAAAGATACATAAAAATTAAATTATTATACTAATAAGAAGTGATCTTAGTGAAATTATTTTTAATGCATAAAAAGGCACCAATACTATCAGAATAATCAAATAATTATGTCAATTATTATTTTTTGTTGTCATCAAAATTCTAATTATCAATATGAAAAACTATTTATAGAGAGTTTTTTTACAATAATTAAGGGTTTAATTTCTAAAATATTAATGTTAGATGTAACAACATCGATAGCGTCTTCATCATATACACACAAACATGATTATTTTCTTTATCTATTGATGAGTTTATTCGATACTAGTATATTTATCATGAATTTTATGCATATAGTTTTGAATATAAATTCATATTACAAGTTTTTCATAAAACATAATAAATTTTCTTCAATTTTTAATGGAATATATTTTTTTAACTGATGGATATATTCTTCAATAATTCTTATATTATCTTGAATTTCAATTTTTTAAAATCATTTATATAAAAAATAGTTTTTTATTTAATTAAAATTCATGTGAAGTGGATATTGTTTAAAAAAATAATTAAAACTAGTGATTCATTGACTCAAAAAAATATACTATTAATGGAAAGTTCAAAACCAAAATTAAATATTAAAATCATAAAGTAAAATTTAAATAAATCAACCTTGGTAATTTAGATAATACTTCCTTAATGAATTTTTCCACATTTTGATTATGAATCATTAGAATAAAAAAATTTGACAGTAATAAATATATAATAAACATGATTGGTATATTGAAATAACTCCCTCTTAAAATCTTCTTCAATTTTCATAAATTTATCCCCCTTTGTTACTTTTGAAAAACTAAAGGAATGAAGAAAAAATAATCAAATACAAAATAAAAAATACAAATTTATCTCTGTTAATAATTTCTGAACCCACTTTTTTGGTTTCTTAAAATACATATGTGGATCTCTAGATCTTTAATATGTCTTTTATGAACGATTGATGTAATCAGTATTTTTAAAATCATTTTTATTTAGTCCAAGTATTTATATCTAATGAAAACTTATTATGATGAGTTCATATACATATTTTCATCAACTCTACCATCCTTTCAGATATTTTTATGAATTTTTTCATACTAAAAATAACCATACACATTATCAAATTCTAGAAATTCACTTTCATCACCGATGATCAATGAACGTACCTTAGTTTTATCTGAAGATTTCACTATTTTTATATAATAAACAATGTGTTTCATAGATGTCCATATAGGATTCATTAGATGATATCTCTTTAAAATGATTCTATATAAATACATTCCAATATAGTATATACAATTAAGAATATTGAGAATTTAGTGCGACTATAAACAAATGTATATTTGTCCTTATATAGTGAGTTGAGATATTTCCTTAAAAAACATTATCCATTGTCATACTAATGGTCTTGAATGATTCATATGGAAATTTATAGGAATAAAGTTATTTATATGACTTCTTTTTTCGAAAAAAAAATTGTAATTTCATTATATAAAAATATCATTTGCACTAAGAATATTATGTATATATCAAGAAACACACCATTTAAAAAATTTAATTCATGAAAATAATCATAACATTAAATGATATTTCTTTCCATTATTTAAAAGTCAGACCTTTTATAAATAATGAAATCCTAGGATTAATATATTTGAAATAAAATTAATAATACATGAAGTAATATTATTATTCAAAATGAATATCTTACCTTTTATGGGATATTAAAGGAATTGTTAGATAAAATTATTAATCATTCATAGAAATTATGCATATATAATAACATATTTTGGAAAATATATTGTGGAAATATATATACAATGGAAATATAGATGAAAATTGATGAAAGGAAAAAATGCAACATTGATGAAGTAAATAAATGGAATCCCACTATATTAATGTAGTTTTCAATGTTAGGTGGTTGATTGAAAAAGTATGTTAATTGTCGGACACATTATATTAATAGTTTACAACATCTATTTAAAATATTATAATCTAAACTAATTTATGGTTTTATAAAAATAACAACATTTTGATTATTTTCTTCTATAAAATTGATGGTAATATATCCTATTATATCCCTAAGAATTTTTTTTACAACTTTGTATTTTTCAGGTGAGGTATATGGTAGATTATTTGGTAAACATAAAGCATTAGTATTACCATAATGTATTAATGTTTTAGTGAAAGTCAAAAAACAATCCCTGAGTGTGTGTTACATTAATTATACATGAGAAAAAAAATTTAAAGATCCATATATTCAAATTCAAAAGTGAAATGAGTGGAATAATTTTAACTCTTGATACAATATAAAACTAAATCTTCTATTAATAAATGACCATTTCTGGAAATAATTTTTTTTAATTAATTTATAGCCTCAAAATTCACTTTCTAAATATTCTTTAAAAAAAATAAATTCCAAAAATATAAATAAACTATGTTATCATGTTCCATTAACGAAATGTAACATATATTTTACTTATTTTAAATAGTATTCCTTCAAATAATCTTGAATCCTTAAAAATAAATACCAATGAATCATAATTTCTAGTAATCATGATGTACTATATTCTAAAATTATTTTCATACATATATAATTTTTATATCGACCTGTTTATTATATTTCTATAGGACATGTTTTTTATAAGTTCCTACCAAATTAATTATACTAGAAGCCTTGTCAAAACCAAAATGTATAAGTAATTATTTGATTTACTTATGTTGGTTTATGTTTTCAACCTTTTGTTTTTGAGAAATTTCTTGACAAAAAAAATTGATGATTTCAACTATCATGCCCATTTTAATATCATTTCTAAAATGTTTATAAAAACATTTTGAAACTAATTTTTTATTTGATTTCAAAATAATTTCAGAAAAATATATTTGAATAGAATATTTATTCATAAAAAATTTGCATGTAAATATTTTAGGATAAACACTTCCTTTTGAAATACTATTTTTATGTAAACATTTGGTAACACTATCAATCAATTATCTTGAAGATTATTTCATCCATATACTAATTTTGTATGTCTACCTAAATTTTAAGAGCTTTTAAAGCTTTATAATTAATAGGTTCTTCAATATATACATCCTCTTGTATGAAACCATTAATAATGGATCTTTTAACATCCATTTGAAAAAAATTAGAATTCAGATCAACAGGGAAAGAGAGATAAGATTTGAATAGTTTCTAATATTTATTCAATAGATAAAATTTCACCCTAATCTATGCCTTTAATTAATAATAAACATTATAAATAACTCATAATTATTTCAAAAAATAATTCTCTTTCCAAAATAATTATTTTTACATTCATAATTTTCCTCCTACTATGGGAAAGAAATTAAGTCATTTGATGAAGTTACAAACATGATTAATTTCTAATTGATTGATCAATTATTCTATAAAACTTATCCAATATTTATTTCCTAAACAATCATCATCCATTTTTTCATTCAATTTTGATAATATTTCATTTTTTCAATATTAAATTATTAAATAAATTATTCTTCAAATTGGTTTACTCACACCACCGATAATATTATCAAAAGGATTAATACATAATATCGACTTGTTTTTAGGTAAAGTAATAATTTGATTATCAAATATAATTATTAAATATTATGTTGATGAATTTTCCAAATATTGAGAACCTGATAGAATAACTTTTGATTAATTTTAATTAATAATTTTGTATCAAATTCTATAATATAGATTTATGTATTTTCAAAAACATTATATTGAGAATGAACTCCATTATTTTTTTCTAAAAACAAAAGGATTATATTTATCATGAATTTTCATTAAATAAAATTTTCAATAAAATTATTTCCCTAATTAATAACTTTACATGACTTATTTGTTGTAATGTAAGGGATAAAAAAATCATTCATTATATTTTGGGTAAATTTATTGATGTTGTTATTTACTATTCATGATGAGCAATTTATAACCAATAAATCTCAAGTAAATTTTTTAATCATTTAACTAGTCCACAACTCATAAATAATTTTATCAAAAAAAGTTTCATGTTAAAATTAATATATTGTTTACCAATATGTACTAACTTAACAAAACAAAAAACTATCAAGAAACATTGTACAAGAATTTAAATTTTCAAATAATATCATAAATACTTTTGTTTCATTTTTTCACTACACCATTTTACTATTGTGCTCTTTTTGATAAAAAATTATAAGTAAATCCTTTAATAGTAAAAAAATCAAAATCAGAATTAAATATTGTCCACCATATTCAAAATAGATTGTTATCCAATATTGTTTTTATCATGTTTATGATAAAAAAGAAAAATATTAAAATTATTATAGGCTTAACCTTTTCATGGGAGAAAAATACCATAGTAAATATAGGGTCATCATCAACCAATATATACACATAGTGTTTCCCCTAGAATATGTCCATTTGTTTAGACAAAAACATTATTTTTTAACCAATTTATAATATTTTTATGTTGAGAGTTTTGTTTTAAATTAAAAATTTGACTTATATTTCATTCCAAATTGAAAAGGATCAAATACTCTAACACAATGGAACATATGTTCAGTGTAACACCCTAACCCCAAAATCACAGATTTGGTGCATTTTTTTAATAATTTGGAATGATTGAAAGGAATAAAATCCCAAATGACTAATCATTTTAGATTTCATGGAAAATAGATTACATACATAACCGTTATATTATATTTTAAAACATAAAATACAATATAGGTAACCCTCTGATAACAGCATTATTCTCCTAGATTAACCCTGCACTTTAACCATAAAACACTTATTGGAATCTAGGGAAAATAAAACATTATAAATGGGTGAACATTAATGCTCAGTAAGGATAAACAATACAATAAAATCTTTCATAAATAAGATTACACTTTTAAGGCAAGTTATAAAAATTAATCCAAAAAATTTTAAACATATTCTTCCTCATAATATGGTATGAATAAATCAAATACTTATATTTTAACATTAACATGGATATTCTATTACTTTCATAATCAAATTAAATATTAATTAATAATATCTTAATGTAGGAATTCCTAATTTCATACATCATAACCATACAATCAAGTCCTTATTCCAAGACCATAAATATTTTGGGAAGATGTTAGTCAAAACGAAGAATAGTTTGTCATTAAAACTAATGATGCATTGAGAGGATTTTATTAACCTGTTCCCAAGCTATAGGGATTTAAAAAATTAATCACCAAGATGTCACATACTAAATCCAATTCATTACTCTTATAAAATGGGTAAAAAATAACCATCAAAAACCTTCTTATTAAATCTCGAATATGAAATTTTAATACTCTAACCATAAACCATGAATGGTATCAAAATATCACATTCACATTCAAAAATCTCTTATACCATTCAATAAAATGTGGTGAATTATATAAAAATAGTACAATCTCTATTAAAAATAAAATACATTAAAGGATTTTTAAATATATTAAAATATTTATATAAAAAAATTATAAATATATTGAGATAAATATCCCTTTTTCTTTTAAATCATTTATTCAAAAGACATTAAAAATAAAATACATTTAGAAATAAATTATTGAATCAATACTTTCTATACCTACTTGATGCTTTTAAAAGGAAGTAACATTTTAAAACATTAATGTCTATATAAAAAATTCCTTTAAACCATTTTGAAAACTTATACATTAATTATAATGATTAGAACAATAAATATTTAAGAAATATAAATTTATTTTTTAGTTAATGAGTACCTTACGTAAAACCATAAAAATATTACAATTGAATAAATAGAAATGAACATAAAATTAGACTTATTATGTTTTTTATAATCCATTTATATAAATATTAATATTTTATTAAAATAAAATTAAAAATAATTAAATGGATAAAGGGTTTATTCCCAATACCTTATTAGCGTCCAATACCACTTGAGACATTTAAATCACAATCCCAATATCATAAAATGAATATTTAAATAACATATTGAAAAATTTATTCATGATATGAAATATAGTAGGTGATGTAAATACACTATATATAAGAAATAGGTGGTAAACATGTATTTTATCTCACGAAAATTAAAGGTGAAATAGAATTCCATTATGAAGATCATATCTTTAGAATGAGGGTTGATAAATGACATAACAATGTCTGAAAAATATAAATCATGCCCAAATATTTTTATATTCAGTATAAAACTTCCATTCTTTGTTCACACATAATCATGGAAGAACATAAACATTGAGATATATGTTTCACTTAATGAATGGAAAGTGAGTTCCAATTTCTCTTGCCTTAGGTATGATACTCTCTATACTTGTCCAAAACACCAGTATAAAAGTTTTAAACATATTATTAACTTCTAAAAGAATAATAAGATCATATATGATTCATTTATGACTTCATATTACCCTTTTACAAATAATTCCTTGTTAAAGCAATGTTCGGGTTTGAATCCTATTTGTTTATCATATGCGTTTTGACATGTTATTCCTGATTGTTTCACATAGATCATTAATTAATTACTTAAATAATATAAAACATTATTTATATATCATATATATATTTTTATAAATATATATACAAATATATATATATATATATATAATGGAATACATTGTTAATGGAGAATATAGGCCATACAGACGCATGGACGTTGTTTCAGTTTTATTATCGTATTGAATGAAAGAAAGTAAATAACATATATGAATATTTAAATTATTCTATTATAATTATTATTTAATATATTATATACATATTAATTATATATTTTTATTATCATTATTGAATGGTTAACATGGAAGATGTATATCATCACATTGTAGAGATGGTACGATGTAAGTATGAACGAGCGATTGTATCATTTCTATAATCAAAAAGGGGTAAAGAAAAGGATATAAAGTTAATTATTAGGAATCAATATCATTACATATTTATTATTTTTATCCATTATATTCATCATTATACCCATTGATATAAATTATAGATTAAATATAGTAAACACCATTGTGTGGAAACTGTAAACCGTACATACCCATGCATGTTGGTATTTTTTGTAGGATGTGTAAAAGGAGTAATTTGGTTGTACCAAAATCATAAAAAAATATCATCCCATATTATATTTTGGAGTTATAAATTTATTATGGTAACATATTATGAAATATAATTTGAAGAATAAATTAACTTTGAAAAAGTTCGTAAAACAATTACCTCTTCTTCAAGTGTCTCATTTGGATTTACACAAAAGGACCCCATAGGTTGGGTTTATGCCCAAATTATGGCTTCTAGAATTAATTGATTGAATTTGGGAGGAATAATGTGGAGTTATTTTCCTAAATAAATGAATTTAGAAGTGTGAATGTAAGAGAATGCAAGATTCCCTTTTATAAGAGAATTGTGGGGCAATTTAGGATACTCCAAAACTACAAATTTCTTATAAACTATGTTTCGATTTCAAATAAATACAGTGTGATTTATTTCAATATAAAATTATTATGAGTATAAATATTCTCAAATAATGATTTTTATTAATGTTAAGGTAAAAAAATTAACCACACCTTTCGGATTTAACCATTATTTAAACAATTTAATGCTTTTCACGACAACATTTATTTTTACACTATATAGTAAATATAGTTATAATAAAATGTAAAAAGGGTCCCAATGGTATCATTTATCACATATTTAACATTATAATATTTATTTTTCTAAAATTCACATTTTAATCAATTTTATATCAGTTAATGAAATGTTTCTTATTTTAAAATCTAATTTAGTCTATTTTGACACTATTTATTACATGTCCTTTTAAATAATAATAATAACATGATTCAATATAAAAAATGCACTAAATCATCCCAAATATGTAAATTTAATCCCATATTTAATTTATGACATCAAATATCTCATATGGTATTTATTTTAATATAATTATTATTATCATCATTTTTTGGATTCTTCATTTAATAAATCAATTAATGTATCATCACTGTGTCACAATGAAATATAATTATTTAATGTTTAAAAACTATATATAAATTTTCATTATATAGATTAACTTTTTATCATTCAAATTAATATTTATAGTCAAACTTGACTTTTAAATATATCTATAATTAAAATCATTTATTTATTAAAATGTGAATATGAAATTTGTAATCCTTCTTAAAATTAAATATAATAAATGACTTAATCTAACAATAGTGGCATAAAAATAATTATATTTTCAACATATTGTTTATTTTGGTAGAAAATCATTAATACAACAAAAATAGGAAAAGTTTTTTGTTAATTTTTTAATATTATATAATCAATTTTAGATTTGATTTCCCTAATTACATTTAACTTTGGTAAATAAAATTAAAATGTTAGTATTCAGAAAAAATTATTTTGACCCTATAATTCAAATTTTTTCATACTGATTAAAAACATGTATGTCCTTTTACTAAATTTCATTCACAGAAGTGGAATTATACGTTTAATGTTAATCCCACAAATGTTTCTGGAAAGAGGGTAATAGAGACATTCAAAACTTAAATATATTTTTATATCTAATTAAATTATAAAAATGATTCCAAATAACCTCATTAGATTGATATATTAATTATATATCAATTTTGAAATTAAAATAAATTCAATTTAAAATAATTTTTTAAATGAAAAAGTCATTTTTTTAACAGCAATGGAGTATTTTTTACTATTCATCATAAATTTAATCAATTAAAAAAATAGGAAATAATCACCCAAAACTAATTTTGATATTACATATTCGAAATGAATTTATAATTTTAAAAATAATATTTATACATTTTATAATGCATTAAATACTATTTGTGAATACTTTTAAATGCATTGTATGATAGGTCATGTTTCACTCAAACGTGGTGTTGTGTGAAACACAAGCTATATAATTTACTTAAAAATAATCAAACCATGGAATCTCAGAATATTAAATTATTCACCATTATAATTAAATTTCTTCCTCATAATTTTAAATTGATCTCGGTAATCTAGTGTTTGATATTTGAAAATACAATTATTGATGAACCCACATTGTAAATTGGGTCAATAACACATATTCATTATAAGTTGGACAGGGAAATGTGAAGATAACCAGAAAATTAGGCTTTCTCATAAGGGAGAATTAATTGAAAGTAACAATACATACATTGAGAACAAACATAAATATTTATAGGGAGTGATTGAGAGAATAAATAACTATCAAGTTAATGATAAATAAAAATTTGAGGTCCTCAAAGTTATAAATCTACGATGATTTAAAATACCATAATTTAATAAAAAATAATGTTTTAGGATAAAACCCCTTTGGATGTTTTCCCTAGATTTGAGGGATTATTTTCTAATCCCCATATGAACTCGAAAAAACATTACTTTATTTCATTGAATGTCTCATTTTTATCTTTTAGTTGTGATTAAACCTATTTTCACTTTATTTAATTCACTATGAGATGGATATTTGAGATAATTCATCATTCATGATGACCTTTTAATGAATCATATGGTTTATAAGTATTACGGTAATCCTGTAAATTTTTACTAAACCCAAAATGGATATCAGATAATATTGAATAAATAATTATTAAATCTCAAATTAAAATATCGAATGTTCATATTTAACCATTACATCCTTAAGAATAAACCATAATACACCAATCAAAATTAAATGTCCAAATTGGTCTCTAAATTTCAAAAATCAATCATACCATCAAGTTCCCCTAAAAACATAATGTACATATTTTTATAAAATAAAAGAAATTCACCACTATATCCTTAATATAGTCTCTTATGGTTCCTAATACTTAATGAAGATATTCTGCAGTACAATATTTATATATCTCATGAATCTTATTACCATAATACCATCGATAAAATAATACCTGAATACAAATAAAATAATAACTATAATCAATCCACTTCACTCAAAAACAATTAACTATGCTTCAACATTTGTTTCATTAATACCTCCTTCATCTCACTTTTATCTCATAGTCTCTTCATTATCAGTAGTATAACCATTACTTGAATGTCCTTGCTGATTCTTACCATCGACTAAAACCTAAATCATTATCTCATCAACATTAATCATAGTGATATAGTCTTGAAAAAAGTAAAACATGATATCTAAATTATTCCATATTATTCTCAATAATTAAGTAAATAGAATTATTAGGTTATCTAATACCAAATCTAATTTGTCATATCTTATAATTAGACTTATTCTCAATGTATTTTTTAGGGTTATGTTCCCCAATATTTTATTTCAAAATATAGTATCCATGTTTGTTTCTAAACATCCTTTAATAAAAATAATAATTCCCTGACCGGAGAAGCCTAAAGTCAGTACATTATTTTAATGCATTGGCATGATTACAAGGAATCAAATCATGAATGATTGATTATTTTAGTAGTCTTGGAATTTATATTATATACATAATTTTAATTAAAATTCAAAAAATTAAATAAAACATATATAACCTTTTATAACACTATTATCCTCATTGTTTAACCATACATATTAAGCATAAAACACCCCTCGGAATCATCAGAAAATAAAAATTGAGAATGGCGTGAGCCCAAATACAAAGTAAGGGTAAAAAATATTGTAGAAGCTTTTATAGGTATGAAAAAATTTTATGGGAAATATAACACTGAAATAGAATCCCTTTAAAAATAATAATCAATATAACATGGAAATAAAAAACTAAATAATTTTATTTACACCTTCACTTGGATATTATAGTAATTGAATAATCACATGTAATATCAATGAATATTATCATATTGATGAAATAAAAAATGTTTGACACCATAACCACACTATCAAGGCCTCATTCCATGAAATCACATATGTGGGTAAAAGTTAGTCAAAACATAGAATAATGTTTCTCATGAAAACTACCAATGAATCGATGGAAAATCACTAACCAGTCCCCAACCCACAAGGCTTTCATTAAGTAATCCACAACCTATGACATATTATTTCAAATAAAATCCTCTTATTAAAGATGTAAAACATAACCCACATAATAATTCATAATAAAACTAGCATGGGAAATGTTAATACTATAACCATAAATCATGAATGGTATCAAAATAGAAAATCCACATTCAATGATATCATAAACCATTAAATACAATGTGGTATATAGTATCATATAAAAAAACCACAATTAAAAATAAAATTCAACAAAGGATGTTGACATAGAAGAAAATAATTTAATAAAATCATTAATAATATCTTGAGATAAAAATCCCTTTTCTTTTAAATCATTAATTCAAAAGTCGTGAACTTATTAAAAACATTTGGAAAGTGGTTTTTGAATGAAATTTTCTGATACCACATGGAATTTTTTGAATAAAATTAACATTTTATAAAATTCATGTGAATATAAATGAATCCTTAAAACCATTTCAAAAACTTGGACATTAATGAGAAATAATTAGAAGATTAAATATGTAAAACATTTATAAAGTTGTTTATTTGATGATTCCCTTATATAAAAGCATAAAAAGATTAATTTTGAATGAATTTGAATGAAAATAAATAAATACATAAAATTTCCAATATAATATTTTTGTATCTATATAATTACTTATGGGAAATAAAACAAAAAATATTAAAATGGTGAAAAAATTAATTCACAAAACATTCAATCTATCCCATACCACTCTGAAAATTTAAATTAAAAACATAATATCATCAAATGAATATTTAAATTTCCTAAATATAATTTTATTCATGATATAAAATATAATGTGGGAATTACATACACCAAACACACAAAATTGTTGGGGAGCATGGTTTTTATCTCATGAAAATTAAAAGTGAGAGGGAATTCCCTTACAAAGATCATATCTATAGACTGAGAATAAATCAATGACATAATTATGTTTGGCCAATATATATCAACCCAATATAAATATATATTCATTATAAAACAAACATGGTTTAGTCACACATATTATTAGAAGAACATAAGAAATGATATAGTTATTTAACACAAGGAATGGAAATTCAGTAGAGATTTCCCATACCTTAGGTCGGGTACACTCCATACATGTATGAAACTCTTGTATAATGGTTTTAAACAAATTATTAACTTCTTACAGAATCATAATATTTTTTATGGTACCATATATGATTCATTTCTACATTAAATTACCCATTTTTTAATAATTTCATGTTAATGAAATGTTTCGGGTTGTATCTAGATTGTTTATCGTATGTGTTTTGACCTATTATTCTTGATTGTATCACTTAGATATGTATTTATTTACATAAATAATATATATCAGGACATATATATAATATATATTCATTATAAATATATAATAAATGGAATTGTATACACCATTCATAGAGACAGTAGGTTGTACATCTACATTAACATTTTTTCCATTTTCATATTGTATTGAATGGAAGAATGTAAAAAAGATATCTATATAATGTTTATTAAAGTATAATTATTATTTCTTATATTTTATAGGTATTCAATATATATATTTTTATATAATTTATTTAATGTTTAATATGGAAGATGAATCACATCGCGTTGTGGAGATGGTGGGTCCTACATATATGTGAGTGATGGTATCATTTCATTAATGGTAAATGGGTAATGAAATGGATAGTGTGATAAATATAAATAATAAATATAATTTCATATATATTATTTATATCAAATATATTAATCATTATACCCATTTAAATAATGTATATATTAAAAATAGTTTACACCACGATGTAGAGATGGTAAGCCATACGTACACCCGCATAGCCGTATTGTTTTTTGTATGACTGGTAAAAAGTGGAATTTTGGTTATACCATAATAATAAATAATATAATTATATGTTACATGATAGGTTTATTATTTAATTATGTAAACAAAATAGAAAAATTAAGATTAAGAATAAATTAACATTGAAAGAGTTGGTTATATAATTACAACTTCATTAACTATCTCTTTTTGATTTTCCCTAAAGGTCTCCTTAGGTTGGGTTAATGAAAAATATGTGGCTTATAGGATTGATTTAGGGACATTTTGAGTATAAATGGGTATGTTTTTTCTAATCTATATTGAATTATTCATGTGAATAAAAGATAAAATGAGGTTCCATTTAATAATATAGGGGAGGGGCACATTAGGAAACTACAAACCTAATAATTTTTCATAAATAGAGTTTTAAATTAAGATATATAAAATGTGATTTAATTAATGAATAATATTAACATGGGTTGAAATAATATCAACCAATTAATGTTAGATGTGTTTAGGTCACATAATTAACAATATCTTTTGGATTGACCCCATAGTTAAAGTGTTTAAATCTTACAATGACAACTTGTCTTTTTACACTATAGGGTTAATATAGTTACAATAAATTTCCAAATTAACCAAAATTTGATAAATTATTACATATATTTCATTATCCTTTTTATTTTTCCAATGTTTTTATTTTAATGTATTTTCAGTAATTAAATAAAATATTATTTGTTTTAAAATATCATTTATGTCAATTTTGACACTATTTATTATATGACATTTTATAAAATCATAGAAAAATTTTCCTTTTCAAAAAAACATCAAATAAATTTTAATATTTAAATTCCTTCCAATAAATTATTTTATAGAATCAAACATATCATGTTTTATTTATTTAAATATTTATAATACCATTTATTTGATTTTTAATAAATTAATCAATTACTTCTTCCACATTATGTCATAAGTAAATTAGATTATTTAATTTATTTAATATATAAATACAGTATAACGATGTAGATAAACATTTTATCATTAAAATTAATATTTATTGTCGATTTTATCTTTTATATATCTCTATATTTATACCATGTAGTTATTAAATTTTCAATATGACATTTTTAACTCTTCTTTAAATAAAATACAATAATTGTCAAAATCAAACACAAGGCGATTAAAAAGGATCATATTTTCAACCTATTGTTTTTTTCATATAAAATCACTAATCAAATAAAATTATGACAAGTGTTAGGGTAGTTTAATATTATTATAATAATATTTCTACCTTTAATTACCTTATTTATCATTAACCATTGTAAACAAAATTCAAAATTTACTATTCACCATAAATTATTTTATTCCTTTGAGAAAAAATTTCCCATACAGTTACAAACACATATTTTCATTTTAAAAATTCCATTCACATAAGATGTAAAACTAAATTTAATGTTAATCTCACAAATGTGGCTAGAAGGATTTTTAAAGAGACGTTCAAAAGTTTAATAAATTTTTATATCTATTTCAATTATAAAAATAATTATAATGACCTACATCGGATTAATATAATTCTTATTTATATATTTTTACATTAATAGAAATATAAATTAAAATAATTTTTTTAAATAAAAATGTCATTTTTTAGAAACAAGGAAATATTTTTAACTATTCATCCAAAATTGAAACCATTTAGAAAAATACCAAGAATTTAACCTGAAATACATTTGATAATCCAAATTACAAAAATTTTGACTACATTAAGAAATACAATTTATAAATTTTAAAATAGATTAATATTATTCATTACCTCCTTTTGGAAGGCTAGTTTATTATGTTGTGGTGTACTCGATCTCGATGTTTAGTGTAATGCAATCTATTGAAATTATTTAAAAAGATATATATCTTGGATTCTTGGGGTGTAACATTTGTATATACCCCATACATATCCTTTCCTAGTTTTCGTAATAAGATTTTAATCCCAAAGGATTTCTAATATTTCATTTCACAATAACAATATACCAATTTATTTTCTAAATATTGGTAAATTTCAATAAATTATGTCATTTATGTTATTTCTGTATACATTAGATTAATTACTGGTTGATATAATATAAGTACATTCTGAGAGTATGAATGTAAATTTATCATTCTTGAAGTTAACAAGATATTCCTCATCACTCATTTGAGTAATTTTAAAAATAATAATCTTAGGAACCAAATATTATAATTATTTTGATGTTTAATTTTTTTTAGAAAAGAGACATCGTTGATTCTAATTATTTCACCATATGCATTTTGTCTAAATGTGCCCCATCCTCCATTTAAAATTTCAAATTATTGATGTTGTACATTACTGTAATCAATTTTTTAGGACAACTATTACCCATGTACCATTTTTATGTTCATAATCAATAACTTCTCTAGAGAAATATAAAACTACATACTTAATCCCAAAACAAAATTTTGTCCGACAACATTACAAAATGAAATGTTACATACCCACATCTACTTAATTCTTATATGATGAATAGATAATAGATATTAAAAAATATAATCATCATGAATATGAAAAAAATGGGAAATTATTTAAAGAAAATTTTTTATTTCCATGACCTCGACATTAACATATAATTAAAAATTGTTTATATTGGGATAAAAAATATTATTTTAAAATGGAATTTTATTAAATAAAAGACAACACTATAATAAGATTTATAAGAAGTAATTTTTTTATAAAACATTTATCAGAATTTATTTACTCGAATGAAAATCTAATAAGAGTGTCATTTTGAAACAAATATTTTATTTAAGTTGAACAAATAGTTTTTGGTCAACTAGGTTCTGATCATGAATCTTATAATCATTTATGTTCACACAAGAATTTGTTTTTTAATATAATTATAATTAATGTTATTGAAATTTTAATAATTATTTCTAAAATATTTTTATTAAATTTAAAATGTTTTTCTTTAGCAAAAAACATATAAACTCATCTACATATTTTTTATATTTTTTTATAAAGAGCTATATATCTATCCATTTCAATAAATGTAGCTAAAAATTCCTCCCCATATAATGTATTTAAATTTTTATCTTATAATGGATTTCATTTTCATCATCAGATAAATATGAAGAATCTTTACTATAATAGAAAACATAACATGGATTTTTTTTAAATAATATCTAATATGGACAATATTACATATCAATGTATCAATTTTGACTGATCAAAATGATTGATTAAAAATAGAATATTTTATGAAATTTATTTCAACATCATTCTGATGACCTATTATATTATGTGTCACCTTCAATGGAACTTCATGTGTCCAAATATTGAAAAAATTTATATCATTTTCTTTTTTGGTATATCTTTTAATTCAGAACATTATTTTTTAATTTTATTTTATATTTTATATTATAAAAGACCTTATTACATTCAAATAAATTCCCATATGATTATTTTCCATGAATATATTTCCTAGCCTTTTTATTATAATTCTATAAACTTTTATTGTTGACATGATTAATCATTCTTATTACAATTAGAGAGAGTTCACCATCAATATTTCTGTTAGATAAATTGATTGGATTATTTCATTTCTATTTTAAAATAATGAATTTATATGGAATTGTAAGATAATTAAAATCACCATAAGTAGAAATACATTAAGTTTATTTAATTAATACTTCATTATTAATTTTCTTTTAAACAACAATTCACATGATTCAGCATTCATATTGAATTAATGTGCCAATTAATTAACTGAAATATAACATAAGAAGTTTTTTAATAATCTATTTTTTTCCTCTTGGATGCTCAAAACTTTGAAATTATATAAATAATGTTTTTAAAAGTTAGATGATACTATAAGTCTTTCCCCCTAAAAAATAGACAATTTTATCAATAGTCCAACAATATTGATACATATGAGTTACTATTTCTCATTGTTTAAAATAAAATAATTTATAATCCACTCTCAACATTGCTCTTCAAGTTTATTAAATATTTGAGGTGCCAAAATGTATAATTTCATGCTTCTCCCACATATTTTTCACTATATAAAAAAATATATTCAGAAATACATTTTCTTGATCATTGAACGTAACAAAGGGTTGTTAACACTATGATATATATGATATAAAATCAGTTCCTCATGATGAAATGAACAATAGAATTTTCTATAAGGTAATAATTTTCATCCACCATAATAAGGATGTACAATATAGTATTACAAATTTACTAATTATTTAAATCATACCAGTAATCATGAACTTCTACATAAAAAATTGGTGGTCTTGTAAGATTTAAATATTCAAGTGTTCATACTGGAAAAACTATATTATGAATGGAAATATATTTTTTTTTGAAACTATTTGTATAAAGAAAATATAATGAAAATCTAATAAACTAAAAAATTTATTTATAAATATGGAAACAAGTAGACACTTGATCTAATGATAAGTCTTCTCTTAATAATATAATTCATGTAATCAACAAGATAGGGTAAATTTATGTTATAAAAAACTGATAAATTTTATCCATCTATATTGTTTTATACACATCATATTTCTAAAATATCAATTAATTCAAATATATTTGTAAAATAATACACGTTTTAGAAATATATGTAGTATTAAATGTTTTAATCTGAATATAAATATGTTTTTTTGATGATTATGAAAATAAAACATTAAAAATTTGAAATATATAAATATAAAATTTAAATTAGTTTAGATAAAAAAAATCATTACATATTGGTTAACAAATAAAAGACTCATTTAAATAATATATTCAAACAACACTTTTTCACTAATGTTGATGATAGATCAATACATCAAATACAATGTTTCCATGAAATTAAACCAACCATAAGGTATCCTTGCATTTAAAAACGATGAAAAAGCTTTCATTCTAGTCCCTATAATCTTATAACTGAACATATCATTTGGTGTATATTAGATCACCAAACACTCTATCTTCAAAAGAGTAGAATGCACTAATCCAAATAATGACTAATAAAATAATATAAACAATAATAATAATATATTTTCAAGAATAATCTACCAAAATAGTAGATATTAGATAAAAACACTGAGAAATTATATTATTACTACAATGGTAAATACTCTCTATAATAAAAAATTGAAATAGATCTAAATGACAAAAATTAGAATTATGGAACAAAATTTTAAATAAGTAATTGTAATTTTTTCACACTTATGAAGATTGAGGTGATAATTTATTTATTGATTTTTTTACAAACATCAATGATCAAATTCCAAAAATCCTAGAGATTGTTTTGACAGCATTGGAATTGTGTTCCTCATCTACTAAATAACTCAACACTTTTATTTAACTTCCAATCAGTTAATATGGAATCACTGTAGTTCCCTTGAATCCAATTTATTGTGTTTAGAATGGAATTTTATATTACCTAATTTAAAAAAACCATATTAATATTTTAGGTATATCAGTTTTAATCTATATATTTATACATTAGGTGTACTATTATAGAATTATTATGTTCATGGGAATATTAATTACTAGAAATAATTTATTGAAAAAAATAACAACTTAAATAATGTTGGAGATAAATTAAAATCATGTATTATTTTCATACCCAAAATAACGAAATGAATTGAGTCTTTGAGTCTGTAATCTTTATACATCTTTTTTATTCTATGGTGTGTAGAGAATTATGTTCTATAAGTTTCATCTAATAAATCCATCATTAATTCATATATTTAAGGGAAAAATATTCATTTCCAAAATATTTTAATTCTATTACATATGTGTTTTAATTACATAATGATATTTTACATCATTTGTAGCTATATATCCTACAACATCATCTCCATTATCATTTCATGGATAGATGGTTGAACACTAATTTTAGAAAGATAGGATTTATCCTCTTACCATATAATTTCATCTTTCATCCATTAAAATCAGTTAGTGTTTCATATTCTTAAAAAAATGTCATAGAAAATTAAGAATGAACATTCATTCTCAGAGAATTGTCCAACTAGTATTTTGTTTTATAATGGTAGTGTATTAATAATTCATAATCCATGATCAACATCCACCATTTTGATTGGTTCATTTTCAAATATTTATTTTTTACCATAAACATTAATCTCATTTGATCTCTATATATTTCACACTTTTCCCCATTGAGATAATGCCTACAAAAATTTAATACAAATATTACAAATCTTTTCTCTAAATCACACGTAGAGTAATTTTTCTCATAAACCAATTATTAATATGAGGCATAAGCTTCCACCATGTAAATTCACATTTGGAAACATACTAATTGCTTCATTGAATAATTTTTGAAAATAAAAAACTCATCTACACTATAGGGAGGTCAGAGTAGGCATATAGTGATGACCAATCTTTTATGATCCAATAAATTATCATCACATTCAAATGTGAAAGAACTAGTATCCCCTTTTTGATAACTTGGTTAGTAGATTTTAAATTCATGATAAATTTTTTATATCCCATTATAAGTATCCATAAAGTTCATGAAAATTATGGATCTCTATTATTAGGGTGGTTATATACCATTCCCCAATTTAAAATCTCTTTAAATGATCAATAATTGTACCAGAACTTGTGTTTATATGCCGCAATAGTGATACTTTACTGATCCAAAATTCACACTTCATGAATTTTTCATAAAATTTATCCTTTCCAAAATTCCTCAGAAAAATCCCTTAATTATCCTCATTATATTGATTACTTTTATAAAATATGTGAATATCACTTATAAAGATAAAAAATAATTGCGAAATTTAAATTAGTTAATTTTTTATTCATCATAACCATTATTATAATATTGTAATTTTTAAGTCTAAAATGTGTCACTAGGCATTTATAATGTCTATAGCTTGTATAAATTTATTTCATGGGAATATCATCTCCTTTTACACATAATTGATGATATCTAGATCATATTCCAATATTGGAATGGTATTTATCCTCTTACAATTAATATAACAACAAATTAATATTTTGTAGATAGTTATTTTTCTTGATTTTCATCTTGTTAGGATCACAAAAATCAATTTATAGATTCATTTAACCATATTTCTTCTTTAAAAGAGAGGTTTTGTGCACCCTATAGTGAAGATTTTTTTTTTTCAAAAACATTATCAATATTCACCTGGAGTTTCTTCATTAATTCATACCATTCAATCTAGGTTATTCGATAAGGATCCATTAACATATCCACATCCCCATGAATCAGTTATTTGAAAAATAATCATTGGTGTTTATGGGAATAAAAGAAATCTACTTTCTGAAAAACATTAATATATTTATTTAGAATCATTATATTATAAATATTGAGTTTTTACATAATCATTTGATCTAAATACCCCTGATTATTTGGCATTAACACCTATATAATGTATGGAGTTCACATGTTGAGTGAATAGACAAACATACATTGATAGACAATTAGGGATTGATTTGGGATATGAAATTTATTTCAATATCCAAAAATTAATATGTTCTCTATATAAAGAGAGATAATAAAAATCTAATGTCCAATAAAATATGAATTAAGTGGGAATAATAATATTTTCTTGAAGTAAATTCATATAATTATTGATTGAAAAATAGTTTTAGATAAAGAATGTAATCAGTATACACATAAAAGTTCCAAACTATAATTAAATATCTCTCTACTGGGTTGGTGAATTAATGATCACAAAAACCAATATAAATATGGATGATTGGGTAGAACCAAAATCTAATATTAAATTTTCATATCATAGTTATATTATGAGAGTATCATTCACCGCATAATATTTTTCACCCACATTATCATCTATGAATATATGTGATTTCACTTTATCACATAGAAATAGAGGTTACTAATGTCATTTTTCATAATTATACTTTTTATTATAATCTAGTTATCATATTGTCAATAATTCATTAAAATTAATCATTTAAACATGGTTGGTTTGTTCGAATGGTCAATAATTCCTGAAATTTCATTACCTAACCACTTCATATTACATTAGATTTCATTTTCATGATGGACATCTTTTCCAAACTACAATAATTTAACTATATTGTGTTATGGATTGTGTGGTTCTACTTTTGGGTCTCTAGAGTAGATATATTATTTGTTATTCTAATGGTGGAACGATATTACAATTCATGATTCCTACATTTCTGAATGGGGTATAACGTTTTTCTTAATAATATAGTGATTTACTCTTCACTAATAAAAATACTTTTTCTATTGGTGTTATTCCAAGAGAAAAAACATTGAGGGTGTGATGCCTAGATTAGATATCTTCATAACAACTTTTGAGGGCTTATAACTCATCTATATGAAATATATTGGCTATTAGGGAATACATTTCCCATTATGGAATCATTGTTTATAATAAAAGTGGAATCAAAATAAATAGATTCCCTTTAATGGGTTCAGAAAATTTCTTCCATCGCTTTTTTCTAATTTATGTGAACTGTTTCTTTCTTATTTTTGAAGAAGGCTGTCAAATGAATATTTCATATTACATTCAAATAAAAAAACTACATTCATTTATCATCTAATAATTTCGGAAATATATAGAATAAATGTTCTAATAAACCTAAAAAGGGTTCCAAAAAGAGAGAGAATGAACTATTGGTTGAAGATAACCTTAATGGTGATTATTTATTAGTTAATTTGTTTTATTATTACTCTAATACTTAAAATAGTTTTAGTTGTGAATGTGGGCGCATGGAATCATTTCAATACCTTTATCATCAGATTGTGTATTACATGATAATAGTTCCTAAAATGTATTTTTATATATTTTATCTTAAATCAAGATACATATTGATGCAAAGTCTTGTAAATAAATATAATATGGTGTTATGGAGTGTGCATTAGAAAGGAAAATATGTTTATAAAACACTTTCTCAAAGCTATTTAAAGATAAGGAAAAATTGATTCTACTTGGTAATAAAATATTTCCTTAGTTGATAAAGAATTTTAATGGTGACATTTTGAGAAATAATTAATTCAGAATTTTTTTAATGATACTAAAAAAAATTAGAGAATATTTATAATGTATCTATAGATGTTATGTATTCTAAAATGAAGGTTTAATAAAAAATATGGAAATAAGGGGGATAATTTTTAATTGGTATAATATAAATTCAAGAGGTTTAAATGTGGATGTTGAAGAGTGATCAATAAGATTGGTTATGATAAGTGAAATATAGTAAGATCTCTCTCCACCTAAAATTATTAAAATTATAAATTAAATAAAATATTATAGAAGAATAAGATTTCAAATTTTACCAATTTGTTGATAAGAACTGTGATACCACAGAAACATTATATTTGACACTTTCTTTAAAAGAAACTCATGATTTTGAAAAATAAAACTATTGATCATCGTAAAGGACTCCATATTAGGACCATTAAAAAATATATCTTTGAAATCAACTCATTCAGTAAATAAATTTTTTTTCATGATGTGTGTGGAAAAAGAAATATTATATACAATTAGGGAAGGAGAAATAATATAATACACCCAAAAATATTTCAATAATACAATTAACAATTTCCATGAAAAACTATTACCAAAATGGACCCAAAATTTTGGGGTTCCAAACAAATCAATTAGATGATATGTCAAGATAGATAGATTTCACCTACATGTAAAAGAATAAGACTAATTGAATGATTTTTTTGTTCCTAGAGATTCAAGAATAGAGCTATAAATTTTTGGAATAATATTTTAGCAATGTTTTGTCATATAAATTTTGAATAAGGGTGTGAAAACTATATATTAAAAAACCCTTCTAAAAGTAACCAGACCTTACAGAATATGGAGAATTTATAAATGACGAAAAAAATTTGAGTTCTCGAGAATTTAGGTGAAATTTAAATCACTGATGGTATTTATTATGATAAGTGTTGGTATAATATGACATGATATATTTTATAAATATCACTCTTTATCATGGAGTTTTAATGATAAAAAACAAACACCAGTGTTTGTAATAGATTAATTTATGTGAGTTTCAGTGTTTATATTGGACACTAAGTGATTTAATTCCATGAAATAATGAATATCATTTTAATAATAAATATATATTCTTTCTTAATTAAATTAAATGGAATCAAATTTGAAGAAACATTGAATTCCTATAAAAGAAATTGGAGTATCCCATTACTGAATTTGATTTACAGTAGGTTACACCATTTTGTTCATTATATAAACAAGTACCAAGATAGTGTATAAGGCACACCATAATGCCAGTGGAATTCCACTATCAATATGGTGTGGGAAGGAAGGGGCTTCCCTAACATGAAAAAGTCCACTAGAAACCTACTAGTACTGCACCATGTAAAAGATGGAGGTTTTCCTATAATAGTGGATTATATATTGTACATTGATATTCGTGTGGGAGGCTAGTAGGTATTCTGTGGTGTTGGGATATTTCATTAAAGAATTTATTTAATGATAGTCAAATTGGATTTAATGTGTTCATATTAGGATTTTATTCCATGAATGAATTATAGAACATTCCCAGTTTTTTTTTAATTCTATAAATAGAGGATTTGGGTTCTTTGATATCAACAACATCCTTATAAAACAACTATCATGTAAAAAAACTATTATAAATGATATTACCATTGTGAATAAATAAATGTATTATTTTGTAATGTTAATAAACAAAACACTTTTTTTATTATTTTGGACCATTATATAGTCTTTCGGATTTAAAATATTGTTAGGAATCATACCTGTTGATATTATAGTCATTGTAAAATAATCTTTTAGATAAGAATATAAGGGGTTATTATGATGTCCAATTTCGAATAGTTTAATGAGATATAGCCTCAATCAGTAGGATCAAACCAAATAAAGACCTTGTATTGGTTATTTTGAGGTAGATAGAGTCATGGGGAATTACCTTTGACCATGAACAAGAAATTATTCATCATAATACTAGTGAAAACAATGTTTCATGGGATAATTTCAATCTCCTCATGATCATGACCCATAACATGATCTTAGAACCACCCTAAGGGAGCCCCACCATTGGACACTTTACTGTTTGGGAATATGCAAGTATAATAATGGATTTTTCATCTAGGCCCTAGTACTATGTGTTTATAATTATTATTTACAATTAAATAAAAAATTTGTTTATCCTTTTTCAATAAGAATTTATATTATCAATAGGATATCGGTTGAATAAAATTAGTTTCTTTATATGAAGAATAAAATATTTTATTTTTAGAAAATATAAATTTTTTTTAAAATTCATATCGATAAATTAAAGAATATTTATATAAATATTTATTTCACATATTATTAAGATAAAATAATATATATATATATATCTGTATGTATATATATATATATGTATATGTATATATATATATATGATAATATAATTTATAGAAAGACAATGTAATATTAATAAGGGTAAGAAATAGTTATTTTAAAAAACCTTGTATTTTTTAATTAAAGAGGTTTTTGATTGAAAAGTGAAAATTATAAAACATAAAAAAAATTGGTAAAATATATATTTTTTACAAAATCAAGATGATGAGAAAATCCAATTTTGTAATTTTCATAAAAATTTAAGTGGATCAATTTTTTTGTTAAAATTAAATCCTATACAAATATATTATATGTATTATGATATCATAAATTGCCAAAACTGATTTAATAAATTCAATAATGGATTTAATATACCAAATATAGGTCACCCCTTATATTAATTTTTTTATTTTATTTAACTATATTTATAAACACGTAATTAGACCCAAAACCAATATTATATTTTATGGTTATAAAATGATTTATTTATAAATATTACTCACTTACACATTATCAATAATATGATTTTAATGATTAAAGTAATTTTTCATATGAAATATTTTAATCATCTCATATTTTTTGGAAAACATGTGGATAACCCATGGCGTTTTTATTGGTTTTAATAATTTTTTCATATAAATTATAAAGCCTATGTTTAGAAAATAATAATGAATTCCCCCGTCTTTTTCTATAAAACCTACCCAAAAACACATTCCCTTTAATTAAAAACAATTTTAGAATGAATTTAATCAAAATTTCCTTTATATATACCACATAAGTTGTTCCAAAACTCTAAATAATATCCTCCCATTTTTTTGGAGCACCCTATCAATGTAAGGGACTCTTCCTCTTACATTTTAATTCAAGTAGTTTCATTTTACTAATACCTCTTTCACATCACATTATACATGTTTTAATATTTTTTAAAATATATCATTATTTTAGTTATAATTTCCATGTAATTATATTCCTTATTTAACTAAAATTTCCCCTTCCATTAATGTTTAAGTACACCCCTTATGCCGTCATAATTATAATGTTGTTTTCTATGCCAAATAATTGTGTACTGAATATTAATCACTGTTTTAACTCAAGGACATTCACCTATATGTACATATAATTAAATTTTTGGAAAATTTCAAATACAAGTCATGTAAATTTATAAAAATCACACTATGTTTTGATTTCATAGATGTTATCTAGGACTTATTCATATGATGTTCAGTTTTATGTTCTTGAAATTTTACACTATTGCCTTTAATTTATCAAATTATATCATGTTTTGATGTTCATATGTCTGATTGTGACCCCTTTTAGGTATCATTTATAATAATTTTTAATCTCATGTATTATATTCTTCATGTTGTTATTTGATTATTCCTTTACTAGTATATATAGCCCACCGCTTTCTTAGGTACATCTCTAGGTTATCCCATGTAGTTTTTTAAGATCAAGGTAATTTAAGGGCATGTTATTAGAGTTCTAGTTTATGTAATTTTATTTTAGTTTCAATTTATTATACTATGAAACTAATTTTATAAATTAACTAATAATAAGTATCTAATGGGGTTGAATTAAGTGTGTTATATTTTAAAAAATCCAGAAATTATATGTATTAATGACTAGGATTTTTATAGTTGGTATAAAATAATTGTTTTATTATTTTTGTGACTAGAATTAGATAAAATAGTGAAATGTATATAAATAAGAGAAAACATAATAAAACATCCATAATTTTTTTAAATTTATACAGTTTGTGGTTTCCATGAAATAAAATCATTCTTTGTATAGTAAAAGTTGACATAGTTCTATTATAGTTTTACCTCAGTTTAATATCCCCAAAAAGGTGCACTATGCTCTAACTCAGTCATTACATAGAACATTAAAATTAGACATTAATACACACCTACTATAAATCATTTGGGGGATATACATTGGTAAAGTAAAAATATTATTATGAACCATTATGAAGAAAAACAATCCCACAATATTTGATATTTTTAATTATACCAACGATAAACCTGATTGAAACCTATAAAATATTAGGTTAAGGTGAATATGCAATTTATGAGTTATATCTTTAATTTTTTCGTTTTTCCATATTTGTGTTTAGTAGTTATTAAATTAACATCCCTAAATTTTCCCATTATTCTGCTCAATGTATATAAATATGATGAATTGAGGCAACAACCACTGTGAGTGAAAATATGATGACTACACAAATGATATTTCCATCCAGATGAGAGAAGGATAAGGGAAATTTAGGGAATGTATTTCCAAGATAACATATTTTTGTAATAATGGCATGAATTATGGGGAAACCCCAAAACCCCATATGTAATAGAATGTTTATACCTTTGTGAGAAAAAGGCATCCTAATTTTAGGGGATCTTATAAACCCATAATTGAGGAAATATATATAAAATCTGAAAAAAAAATATTCTCTACTATATTGTTCATAGGAAAATTAAAGGGCATGCTCATTTTTTATCATGGTTAAATAGATTATGATCAATGGTTTATAATAATCAAAAACAATAATCCCAATGAAGACATTGTAGTGATTTAGGGTAAAGCAGTTTGGAATGTTTTTCCCATAAATATTTTCCTCTCGCTCTCTAACATCTAATAGAGAGGTATTTTATTATCTTAAATGAGAATGATGAAAATATATTGGGTAATATATGGGGAAATTTACAAGACATACATGATATATTCATGGATATTTCATTATTAAAAAAGTAATTTTTTATAGGATAAATCAAATTTTACCTAAATATTAGAGAATTTGGGACATTAACATATATGTGGAAATTTTATAACGATAATTTAATTTTAAAATGAAGAACATTAAATCTATTGGGTCTCATATTTACCAAGAAAATAATAATTAAATGCAATTTCACTCTGCAAGAGTGATTGATAATCCCCTTAGTGTTCCAAAATTCTAACATTATGCTTGTCAAAACGTTTGGAAGAGTCAGCATAGATATTTCATGAATGGGATGAAAAACTTCATTAGTTGTGGGAAGTATGTACACCAATCTAGATAATTTTTTCATAAGTACTGAAAAAAAATTGTAGTTAATTAAAGAAAATTTAGTCCCTCAACCTACTATATATTCCTTCAATAACTATAGAAAATGAACATATACAAACCAATGCACAAGGTAAAGGTTTTTCATTGACATGAAATCCAAGCCCTAGAGAGGATGTATATTCTTATGTAATAATAAATAACGAGTAAGATCCTAAGAATTATGTTGATATAGGTTTAATCGTTATTCATACAAGGGTAGAGAATAAACTATTTTATTCTAGTTCTATGAATTCTTTTGTATCATGTAGGTTAAGTAAAACTATTCAAATACAACAGAAAACTGTAGAAGTAAATATATTAGTGAAAATGAAAAATGAATTATTATTGAATCCCAAGTATATAAATCCGCCAAATCCATATTTTGGTATTAACGACTTAAAGAACACTGTGACACTCCCTTTAGTGGAATTAGATGCATTTTTAGATATAAACTTTCTTTCCTTGTATAGAGAAAATAGAAATTTATGATAGAAGGAAATCATTTAATGTATCATAAATCTCCCTCTAAATATATAAAAGTGAAAGGAGGAGGGTAAATATATTTTTGTAATCATATAAATAACTTATATTATTGAATTACGATTAAGCATGTATTGATCAAATTATTTAGACTATGGAAAATATTTTTCATGATGACATGCCCATTGTCAGGGAATATTATTTTGTGTTTCTTGATGAATTACATGGTTTTTCGCTAAGTTGTGAGGTATATTTCTCAAAAATATTTTACCGAGACATTTTCTGATATCTGATAATCTATATATAATAGCCTTTGTTTAACAGAAAAATATATGGAAGGAAATATTGAAGAATCTGAATAATGGTTTTATAATCCCAACTTCTTCTCCATGGGGTGCACCATCACACATCATCAAGAACTATGACAGCTCAATGTTCCACTATATTAATTTTCATAATCTCAAAAATATGACAATAAAGAAAAATTATCCTCTTTCATAGATTAATGAATTATTGGATCAGCTATGTGGGGCCTTGTAATTCTCTATAGTCGATCATTGATCGTGACATTATTAAGTAAATTTGAAGGATGGCAATAACCTCAAAAAAACCATTCAAACAATTTATATGAACTATTAGTTCATATTGATGTTATCTTGACCCTATAATGTTATATCTATTATTATGAACATTATGAATACATTTTTTAGGGATTACAAATAAAATTTTATTATTTTACTTTTTATATGATATTATTATCTAGACTAAAATCAAAGAGGAAAATGTGGAGCTTTTCAATTATGTATTAATGAATTAATGTGGGGTATTTTTTTTAATGTACCAAAAGTGTTAATTTTTTATAGATAATTTAGAATTCAGGTTCAATTTTTTCAATGACAAGGTTTCATTTTTTATAGGAAAATGAAGGATGGCCTAGAACAATATCAATAATAGATATTGATAATTCCCTTGGATGAGTAGGATACAATATCCAATTTTTCATAAAAATATCATGATTATTAATCACCATAACTATACTAACTTTGAAGGGAGCAATATTTTTAAATACTAATGAATGTGGGATAAGCTTTAAATATTTTAACAATAGGACAATCACTACATGATTTCAAACAATACCCACTAATGGGTAAAGATTTTTAATCTAAAAAAATGTTTCCAAAAAGGAGTTTGTTTTGTACACATGTAAAATAAAAAATTGATATCATATTCCTCCCATAAATTAATTATCTATGAGAAATACTACTCAATAAATGTTTTAGAGTTGTCTACAATGATCTTCGTGTTGCATATTTGGAAAGAATATATCTATGAGAAGTGTCAGATATTTATAAATTATTAAATTCTAAAGTATATATTTTAAAAAATTGATATAAAAATAAAAAAAATTATTGTCGTAATATTTGATTAGTGATTAAAAATTTTCAATCTTATACGATATGAGGAATGCGAATAAATTGGAAGATGATATTAGTCGAAAAGATCCTAAAACACTATCCATGATGAGGATTGAAATTGATCCAATCTTTAAGGAACTGAAAATATGGATGTGTGTATAATAAAACTATATTCATGTTATATGTATTAAATAACTTCTCAAACATCTATTCTTGAGAGGATCAAGGATGAAAAGAAAATACATGGGGTAATATAGAAAAAGTTAGAAAAATATTAGTGTTCAAATTTAATAATGTCCGAGTTTTGATATTTTCATCTTTGGTATGTGTACCATCAACACCCACACATACGATAAAATATATGGATGATTTCATAGCTCATAAATAACTATTTACATAAGAATTAATAAGATATATATATATATATATTATGCAAAATAATTATGGAGGGATAACATTAAAAGAGATATTTTAGAAATCTTATATCGATGGTTGGTATGAAAACATGTCAAGGATAAACAATATATGTCTAGGGTTTTGATATAACCATTACCCAATCTAGTATATAAAAGGAAATAAATAACCATGGAATTAATTATAGGACTCCTCAAGACACCTAAAGGCATTAACGCTATTTTTTCATTGATTGCCTCATTAAGTATTTTCATTTAATATTGATGCAGGAATACTTCTCTCTCATCCCACACAATCAGATATACATGATCCAAGTTGAAATAATGCATGGATTTATAGTCTCTATTTTTTCTATGATGATCATAGGTTTATCATGATGTTCTTAAAAAGCATCTATCATGAATTTTATATAGTGATGATATTTAGTACTACATATCAGCATCAAACTAATGGAATTTCTAGAAGAACCATTAAAACTATACATGATACGTTGAAATGATGTTCCACGGATTTCAAATGATGTTGGGATAAGAACCATCCCCTAGTGGAGTTTTGAAATAAAAATAGTTCATATCATAGAAAACCAATATCACCTTATGAACCACTTTATTGGAAGAGGTTTCAAACTCAAAAATTGTAAGATGAAGTTGGAGAGAAGAAGCTGACAAAACCTAATCTTATACAAGTGGTGTGTGAGAAGGGCCAAACCATTATACGTCACCTGAAATACATAAAAAGTCAATAGGAAATATGTGCAGAAAATAACTGAAGTAACTAAGTGTCTGATTTTGGAGATAAGTTCCTCCTTTTTATATCGATATGGATGAAATTCATTTGGTTTGGGAAGAAAGGAATTCTTAGTCAAAGATACATCATCCCATTTGAGATCCTTGATCACATCAGAGATATCTTATATCAGTTAGCACCCTAACATAACCTATCTAATTTTAATGATGTGTTAGATGTATCCCTATTAAGGATGTATCCATAACCCACACATGTACTAAATAAATAGGTTGTACCCTTGAAGATTGATCCTTCAAAAGAGGTGAAACTATTAAAGAACATATGTTAGACAGAACAAGTTCTAAGAAACATGAAACTCACGTGGTCAAAGTGTTGGGGGTGAAATGTTTTGAACCAAACTTGGAACCGTACAATGTAATGAAATATAATTACCCTTATTTATTAATTTATTAAATGAAAATTTCAAGGGTGTGATTTACTAATGTGGAAATAATGTAATGATTTGAACTTTAATAGATTAAATACTACTTCTGATTGAATAAATCTCTTATTAATGAATCGAGATTTTGAAAAAAAATACATTGATTACTTTGGAATCTTATATAGTATATAAAATTGAAAACATGAATTATAATCATAACTTTAGATCATATTTTCATTTTATAATAACCATTAAGATTATTATATTAAGGGTTATCATAATGTCCAATTGTCATAGAAGGGAGGGGGGCGGTATAAACAACTAGGATTATACCCTAAGAAGCCCATTTATCATAGATTCAAAGGGATATAGAATAAATATAATCTCAACATGGCCTATCCCAAGAGAATATTCAGCAATAGAAGAGTTAATGAAGCCATTTACTATAGAAGTTCAAGGTCCTCGAGATCACAGGTCAGGCCATGTTCACCAAACCACCCCAAGAGAGCTCCACTATTGTATACCACACACATAGAGAATACATTAGTGTAATAAGGGGTTATTTATATGGAACATGGTTGTGTGAGTTTTTATGTATTCATGGTTATAAAAAATTAATATTTTTCTTCTCTTTAACTATTACATTATATTTACAATTATAAATGAGTCAACGAAAGTAATATTTTTGTACGATGAAACCAATATTTTATATTTAAAAAATATATTATTTAAATTAAAACACACTTTTTGATAAATTCAAGAATTTTAAAATAAATAATATTTTCATATAATATTATTTTTAAATAATCTTTATCTATTTTAAAATGGTAATATAATATAATGATGTCTTATGATATTTATAAGTGTAAAAAAATTATTCCAAAAAAAAGTATTTTTAAACAAATGAGGATTTTTATTTAATGTATTAAATTAAAAGATTTATAACATTATTTACATAAAATAAATATTACTTTTGAAATAAAAATATCTAAATAATATTACAATTAATTTTTTGGACTTTTCAGAGAGAGATTATTTTTTGAGTAAAAATTTAATTTTGTATAAATATATGGTTTTTATATTAACAATAAAAAAACACAAATGTAATTTAATAAATATTATATATGGTATCCTCTATGAAATATTAGTATTCCATTTAAAAAATGGATTTTTGATGTGATTTTCTAAATTTTATAAACCCTCAATGAATCCTCCAAAACCTATATTAATTTTAAATGTTTTAAAATTAATTATTCATAAAACCCACTCACATCCACCTCAACAAGGGCATTAAGGATTTCGGTTCATGGATTTATAAAATGTTGGAAACTAATATGTATTTTCTATACCATGGTAAAACCTGATTTTATGGTTTTTTGTTTTGTCAATTTTTTCATATAGAGTCCAAAAACTAAGATTAGGAATTCATAAATAATCCCACTATCTTTTTCTATAAAAACCGTACCAAAAATACATCACTCATCACTAAAACCACTTTTAGCTTGAATTTACTACCCCTATACATATCTACATCCTACCCACGGTGTGTCCAAGCTCTAAATAAATTCCTCCCATGAATTTAGAAGCACTATATAATGGTAAGGGACTCTTTCCTCTTCCATTTTATTTCATTTAATTTCTTTTTTCTAAGACCCCATATATTTTTAATTGTAACAATTGTTATGTTTTTTACACATCCTCCTAATATAATTTGTAATACCATGTAATATGAGAACTTTTTTAATATCATTGTCCCCTTACATAATTGTTTATATACAATCTTTATGTTAATGAGATTACCCTATGATTCTCCACGCCCAATAATTGTGTAGTGAATTCCAATTTTTATCTTCAGAAAAGGGAATTCAACTATATTTACCAATCATTAATTAATTAGGTACTTACATTTTTGTAACACATATTACATAATTATGGGGTTTTAATTGATAAAATTGACTCATATGTTTTATGTTCTTTTTGAATGATAAATTCATATACATGATGTTATTATTACGGGTTGGTCCAAAATTATGTAGCCCCCCTTGTACATTAGGTAATTTTCATCTCATTTGATTACATGAATAGTGAATGGGAGGTTATCCTAAGAACACTAGGTTGTGATTTATTAGTTTTTATCCACTAACTATTCATTTGATGTCATGTTTGATGTTATTTCTACACTCCTACGGTTCCTTCAATGTTATCATAACATATCATGCTTCGATGTTCATGTTTATTATTATCACCCATTTTATATCAAATTGATATACTTATTGAATCAGGTGTATTCCTATGACCATGTTATTATTTTGTTACTCTATTTCTAGGCATTAGATCTCACCAATTTATTATGTACTTTCTTGGGTCATCTCATGCTATATTAGAAGATCGATGGTATTTAGGGGAATGTAATATGGTTTTAGTTTTTTTCCATTTTATTTTTTCAATGTTATTATTCTATATACTTAATTACCAAAATAAATATATACTTTCAATCTTATGGTGTTTTATAATGATTATCTATATATAGTAAATCATGAAATTAATTGTATTAAAGACATGGGTTGTCATATCATTAATCAAATAGATGTGAAATCACCAGCGATCTCCAATAACTCTACTCAATGATCCATTGTTATTTTATAAATCATAAAGGATCTCACCTTTATCATTGTATGTTTCTCACTCAACTTGTACCCATATTTCTATAGAGAAAAAATATTTTCATTGAATATGATTTTTCTCAATGGAAATATATACAATCCCACCACATCTTGTGATGGTTATCATAACCACAATTGAGGGATATGTTCTCTCAACCATCAAAGTGATGGAAGGGTTTCTATTCAAAGCTATTAAATTTCAAGGGAAGTTTTCCTTTGGATTGTATTGAATCAAATGGAGTGGTACATGGGTTTACATTAAAATAAATGTAATTTGGATCTTAGGATTCTATTAAAACAAATACAAAGATTAGTAATATATATGTCTATAATAAAATGGCAGAGATGTAGGGGAACCTCATATTTCAATTCCTTAATCATAATCAAATTATGTTTGTCTTGTCTTTACATTTATTAATTACATTATTCTAATATTGATACTTATAAATTTCATAAATTAGATTTTCCTACTTTCCATTGTTCTTAAATTATTATTTAAATTAGATATTGACTTTATTATATGGGTCATACTTATCATCATGTGTATAGTAAATCTCATTGTAGTATCTTTTCAAAATCATTTAATTTTAAATTTTGAGTTAGGTTTTTTCGCTTATAATTTTGAAAGGTAGTTACCCCCCCCCCCACCACCACAAACACACACGCCATTGTTCCATTAATACTCTATCCAACATTATTTATCAAAATATGCCACTGTGTTTGTCAAAAAAAATATTTTTAAAATATTCATTTTAATTTTCAATGTCAAAAACTATTTCAAAATTATATTTTTAATGAAAAATTATTTTCTAAATGACTTCTAAATACCTTCCATGGGACATGTGTCATTAATTATAGTTAATAATTAATTGCATTGGAAAAATATAATGTATACATTTCTTAGAAACATATGGTATCTTGTATGTAAAATTGTTATGTAAGTTTAAACCCCAAAAATAGAATGGTAAGATAATGGAAACATCCTAGGTATTATCCACAACCCAAATAGACACCTAAACAGTGAAATTGGTTGGGTTTGACTTTTCATAAGATCAACTCCCTATATGCCAAAGGCTGCTGACTAGAATCGAGGGTGTAAATAAGAAAATGTTGAGAAGATATATCCTAAAGGGATAATATAATTATGATCCAAGTACAAACACAAAAATAAACAGATGAAAATATTTAGTTGAATCAAAACACACCCACCAATGGAGAAATCACAATAAATAACATAAAATAGAAGAATAATAATAATCAATATAAGTGAAAGCAAATAAACATGAGAGAATACCACTTGCAGCTACAAAAAAATGAATTCAATATTGGTAATACAATAAAATATCTAGAAGCGGATGCCAATGGAAAACCATATTAGCTATATACATATAAACCATAGTGAAATATAATGATAAAAAAGGGAAACTCCAGTTTAGGCATGACATCAAGGTTCATTTCCAACATCTCATCCCAACTCAACTAGGATCTAGCTCCAAATCCTTAACCATTACCTGAACATAAAATCATATTGTCTACCTGCATCCTGAAGGGCCAGTGTAGGGAGTGAGAATGAATCTATGTAGGATAAAAACCATGTTTGCATACCCAATATATGTGTTTAAGAAGTTCTGCAATATAGAATTAAATAATTCAACAACTAGTTAATTAATATTAAACAAACAAGATTTTGTGGTGATCAAAATCCACCAAGATGTTCTCACCTTCTTCGAGAAATGTGAAAATTCCATAGTGGAGAGTTTTATTTTCTAAATACCAAGGAACCCAATAATATTGAATGATCATATGGACCATCAGGTTCCACCTCTATAAGTTAACAAGCAACCTAATGACATCTATAACCTCATGTTTCTAACCACATCAATGGAATCCCAAAGGCACACCAATGAAAAATAGATTCCTTGTCTATCAGATTCCTTATTGAAGTACATGTTGTCTCAAATCCTAACATCTAGACATGTATCCAAAACTAAAATAATTATTTGATAATATAATTAAATCTTGAGGAATGCTGTTCTCCATCCACTAAAAATATTCAGTCTCAACATTCTCAAAACGGAGATCCACATCCCCCAATCGATATCCCAAACACTATCAACTAATGTCTCCTCGAAATCCCCATGGATATTTATATAAAGATCCCAAAAAAAATCACTAACCTCACTACCAAGGGACTCTACGAACCCGACTAGTCAAAAAAACCTATTCATTGAGTGAGCCTATTTTTACACAGCTATAATGTCTCTTTGTCCAATCATGGGTGAGCAGAAATCACTAAATAATACCTAAGCCATGTCATGTTTGTCACCTCATGGCCCTACAGCTATGTTTCTAAAATCAAATGGACATTTCCCCCCATATTATGGGCCACACCCAAAACATGGCATCCTCACCACCTTCATCTAATGACTGATTCATCCAATCGTATGATTGACATCGCTCAACATATTCTAGAAAATCCCAAATAGATGACCACATCACCTCAATAATGATGGCCATGCCATCCCAATTTCTTAGTTCGATCCTACCATGAAACAATGTTTCATAGTAGATTTTGAGAATAAAATTTATATAAATAATTAAATTCTATTTTAAACCAATAATATGTAAATTAATTTAATTATTCAACTCCAATTAAATAAAGAGAACACCTAATACTAACTACCCAAGGTGGATGATGGCCTCTAACCCAGCCTCACACATATGAATTTGGAAAAGTAATTCCAAAATCCATCCCATAACGTCATACAATAAATTTACAACAAAGAAAGCATTTAATTATGGTATAACTCAACTACCCAATGGCGCCATAAATACACAACCTCAAATAACTATAAAGACATGAATAAATGTATGAAGCACCTAACATGGAGTCTTAGATGTAGGAAAATATGATATCAATATCTAAGGTGATATGGTTTGGAAAAAATTGTCATTTTTGTAAAATTCCCAGAAAATGATGAAAATGACTCTCATGGATATAGTGTTCTATGAGGAAAGAGAATGGATGATAAGAGGAATGGGTGATAAATTGATTAGTATGATAGATATATCACACATGAATGATCAAAAATGGAGGATGGATGAGGAAGTAATCTCACAAAATATGTGGGGATGATGAGCCCCCCCTGGATAGCTATGAGGAGGACCATTTATGGAAAGATAAATATGAGGAGAGGATGTTAATTGATAGTACGAAAAATCTTATTTTCACCCCTTCATTGGGACTCATGGTTTTCTTGCCTGGTTTTCTCAACCGTACAGGAACTTTGGGGGCTACAGTATTAAGGTACTGCCTAAGAGGTATTACCCATGAAGATTGTGCATGGAATCCCTTAAATGTGTGCAAGAAATGATTAATCCCTATTAAAAAACTAAAAAGATTCATGTTGGGTCATGTTCCTCACACCTAGTGGTTTAAAAAACCTTACTATAGTTCAAAATTGGGGTTCATGGTTTACTAGAAGACGTTGCACGATTTACCTAAACAATACAACATCACCTAGAAAATCCAAAATAAACATTCAGGCCTTTGATGCACCCAATAACCCTTTGAACACCCAAGATACTCTCCAATCCTATAAACCCATCCAAAAATAAGGAAAACATAGTATTCGGTTCTGATGATTGAAAA
Organism: Viscum album; assembly: GCA_963277665.1. Taxonomy (NCBI): domain Eukaryota; kingdom Viridiplantae; phylum Streptophyta; class Magnoliopsida; order Santalales; family Viscaceae; genus Viscum; species Viscum album. The sequence continues at coordinate 293,223,225 of OY728137.1, read as the reverse complement.
ATAATCTTTTATACCCACTAATTCAAAATTTCAAAATATATGAGGTTATCAACATTCTCTAAAAACCCAAGACATTAAAATATATACACCATAACATAGTTCATCCTAAAGCAATAAAATTCCCAATGATGGTAATGAACATACCCATCATGGTAAAAATATCTCGGAAAACCCAAGTCAAATGGTTACCAGGAAACTATCTCAAGGGGGCTCCCCACTATAGGAGTGACCTACCCCAGTCAAATCCTGACCAGAAAAATCAAACATACAGTACATAACCATTTCTAGATTCAAAATTACTTCCCATGATGTATCCATACCCATGTACCCCATCATGAGATCCTATTTTATATTTGAATCCCATGATAATCCTTCACCAAATCAGTTCCCACCTCATTCTCTTGCAACAAATGTAACCAATGAGGCCATGCAACTCAATAGATGCTCCAAATCAAACCCGATAAATCACACCCCAAAAAAATTATTTCATATTAAAGATACCCCAGATGCTAATAGACCTCAAGTAACCCACATCTTCTCAATTCATTAATTCCAATAGATGTCAATACTCACACACTCAATGATTTTCACATAAGAGAGCATGTACCATGCCACTGAAACATATATATATATATATAGTAGACTTGATCTGGTGCCAACAAAACAAACATCATCTATATAGTCTATACAAATATTCCATTCATATCATGTACTCTAAATAAAAATTCATCAACATTTCATGCCAATAAAAATAGAAAATCATAGTTATTCCCATGGTTTACATCTAACCGTCATTTCCTCACCAGTCTAAAAGAACCCTATAATATCTATGTACTGAAAAAATACCAAATCTAATCATTCTAAAGCCTAAACTACCTATAGTTTTGTACCATCCACGGATCACCGACCACACTACTAGGTCCCATTGTCTCCACCATGACCACCACATACACCTGAAGCTCATCTGAAATCACCTGTTATTGATCCTGATTAGATCTCAGAAGCCTAAATGTCTTCTTTTAAAGAAGTATTCCTAAAGAAAATATCGATACTCATTACCTATCCACATGACTATAATTTTTTGGAGGATTCTCAAACTACATCTATATATATTTCCTAGATTCCCACAGTATAAGAACACTGTCAAAAATGCATCCTAAGTTGGTATTCTTTAGTCCTTGGCCTAATCTCTCTGCTAGAACTCATCTGGACCACTCTTCCTTCTAAATGAATAATTTCCAAAGAAATTAATTAAATACATTACTGAGATCAATTAAGACCTATCTACCATCATTCCACCATCTATGAGAACCTAGTTCACTGCCTCTGATAGTGAGGCCAACCTAATGATGTTTACCTTCACCCAAATGGTGTGTCAGATACCATCATCAAGGAATATCACTCTCATTATTTTTCTTCTTAACTTATAGGGTGAAAAGAGATACAAATCAGTGAATATTGTTGCATAGTCTATGAAACAAATGTCACCAAGCTGAATTCTCAATATGTATGGATCTCTTTCTACCCTTAGTGTTTTTGGGAAGAAGTAATCAATGAAAACAACCTCAAATTACTTTCAGGATGGTCCCTCGTATCTATCTATCAGCACCTTCATTTCCCACCAGTGCTTAGGTAGTCCACTGATCATATAAATTTATAGTTTAACCTTCATACCTATAAGCATCTATGGTTACCCAAAGATTATCTATATGGACTCGATGTAGTTTATAGTCAACTATGGACAACCATCACACTGAAACTCTAGAGGGTGTTTTGACTAGAACTCCTAAGTATGTAACTCCATAGATAGATCTTCTCTATGGGATCCCCTATTGATATCTTGTATTACCCATACCAAGATCACTGAGATATTCTCATCATGTCACATCCCAGAAGAATCCAACTATGGAGGCTACCCCTCTTGCATTGGAACCTGTTCTTGAATCTATCCCTAAGCCTGTACCTGGATCTCATTATCTACCTTACCCATAGGGGGCTCAACCTTAATGTACTCCTAAAACATTGAACCATCAACCTTATGATGAAATATTCAGGTAGTCAAGATGGAAACCCATTAAATTCCATCAACATGGTCATACAACACATATAACACAAAAAAACACACACACCCATATCACAGATAGAGAAATAAGTAACTAGAAGTGTCCACTCAAAACCCGTACACTCCCCCATTGCAACCATTCAACATAGAATATCAGGATCATGGCCTCATTTCCCACCCTAAAAAATCCATGTTTAAAATATTTCTCAGTCCACTCCTATCTTGATGAACCATGTCATGTTCAATCTAATGACCATATCTCCCAAATTGGTGATCAACATCACCCCATATCAAGTAATATCCATCCAAAATATTATTAAAGACCATGTAACATATATACATCACATTTAATCAATAATTTTATATTTTAGGCACTCATTGATATATAAAATTGAAATATGTTATCATGTACCTAATCAAATCATAAACAAGAATAGAAAACACACATTGTCTTACCAGTCCAGGGTTCCAATATCTTCTTCCTTTCTATACCATGATAATGATAAAAAATCATAACAACCTAAAAAACACATCCCAGGTGTACCACATGAGGCGGAAATACCATAAACTATAAAATGATAAAAATGAAACAAAAATTTACAGTCATGGTAACATTGTTTGTCCCTCATACATGGGAATGTAGGCACCCAAGAACAAGTTGTAACCCCATTTCTAACAACACTTAAGGTCCATTCTACTATAATCCAAATGGTAAAACCAAAATAAATGAAAATCTAAAAATAGGATATCAATACTATCTAGTCAAATATTGTTACCAAATCCTAGTCAAGAACTACCCTGATACCAATTATAGCTTCCCCAACCCAATTATCCACCCAAAAGTGATATCGGGCTACATACCACTAGCCTTAGGCACACCTCCCCATGATCCAATGGATTCTTACTAATAGCGAGTCTGTAATGAAGGAAATTTTTAGATTCTATACCCTAAGGGTATAATATAATAATTGTTTTAGTACATCTATAACATATAGAAGAAGAGAATACACATCATACTCAAATGAGAACTGCCGGTGGTGGAAGAACAATCAATAATATACAATAGTAGAATTGTAATAATAAGTAGAAATTTAAATAAATAAACATACATCATACAACTTGCATCTACTATAATCATGAATTCAATACATGTCATACAATAAAAAATATATATGGGGTCACCAATGGCTGAACATATTATCTAAATACATATAATGCATGTTGAAACACAAAGATAAACAAAATGAAAACTCTAGCTGAGTAATGAACTCAAGTACCCTTCCTAACATCCCATACCAACCCAACTAGCATTCATATAAAAATAATGAACCCTTTCCTGAATTTAAATGAATAAAAGTCTAAATACATCGCAATAGCCATGTGTATAGTATGAGAATAAGTCTCAACATGTTACCACCCATGTGTGCATTACCCAGCATAAATGTGTGTAACATAAATTAATTAAGGTATTAATTAATGAAATTTAAATAAAACAAAAAATATTCCTTTGTGTTTATTATCCGTCATGAATTGTTCACCTACATCGAATAATGCCAGAATACATGTAGTGAGGAGGTTATATAGCCTAATCCAAAGGAAATAACTGATATAGAATCCAATGTAATCCCTCATGCTCCACCTGCATGTATGTAAATTTTAACCTCTATTATGTCTCAGATTTTCCGGGTATTATTTTTAAATATTAAACTGAATTATTTTCAAACCAGATCTTTCGACTACGTATGATTTCGAGGCTCAGTTTCCCCAGAAAAATTGATTGAAATAAATTAAAATTTAAAACCATCGTGCATGAGAATTTTTCATGTAAATGTTGAATATAATTTAAATGGGTTCCCAAATCATAAGTCCAAGGAACCATTACGCTAAGATCAGCAACTTTACCTTAGTTGAGGCCTAACATCAATCGGCAATGGATGGTTGTGAGTGTTAGTTTTTGGACTTTTAATGAATATAAAATAGAATAATAATTTATTTTATTTCAATGTTGCCTTTTTGAACAGTGACCTAATTCCAAAAAATTTAAATACCTTCTTCTGGTATGTTCGTAGGGTTAGCCTCATAACCCTATAAATTGAGAGAGAGGAGATCTTGGAGCATTAGAGGAGAACCCATTGGTGGATGATGATGACACATCATGGATCAGACGAAATCGCTAACAAGCACAACACGGTGAGTGTTCTTCAACCAAATCGAGGTAGTGATTGTTATTTCAATTCTCTTTCCCTATTTTTGGATTTTATGACGAATGTGGATCTACCACGAACATATTGATATGTGTATCATGCTTTCTTGCAAGAGGGTGTTATTTTCCATTTCATTCGGGGATTGATTTGTGAATTTTAATTGTGATGATTATTGTATTATCATTTGTATTCCCTTTGTTTAATCATTCTAACGGGATCAGATCAACGTCGTGACGACCGATTGTGGATGATCATTCCTCCTTTTAGTTTATTGTATTTTTTTTATTCTATTATTCTTGGCATTCTTTGTGTTCTATATGGTGTGAAGAAAAAAAAAATGCGCATTAGTTTGGTGATTCCACGATCCCAAATTGGAGATCCAATATTATGGAAACCTAATGGAAGTACAACAACGCTGATGGTGGAAAAATCAACACACTTTTGGAACTATGGTTCCTCGACTGTTCTTCGCACGAATGATATAAATGCATTTTTTGGGCCTATTGGAGTACTGGAACTGATGTAATTGACTTCTTGATGTCGGGGAGACCTCAAATCTAGAGTTTTGTTGTGATTGGATAGAAGGATCTAATACTAGAGGAGAGACTAGGGCGTGGTTGCGATGGGTGTTGTTTCTGGAATTTTTTGAAGAACACGACATGTAACCCGGTGACATGGCAGCTAGCTTTTCGCGATGGGTGTTGTTTCTGGCTCAGTGGTGGCTAGGTTTTCGCGAGGTACAAAGCAATGACATGGTGTTTCCCTGAATAACACGGTGTGTGGGTCCTTACGTGAGACTTGATGTGTATCTCATGAGATACATGGACACTGGATGGAGTACACGGATGTGTAATCCACCACACAGCCGGACCAGTCCGGCAACATGGGTAACCCCATGTACCGGTTACACAAGACTATGCACATGAGATAAAACAGTGTATGGGAACACAGACGTGTACATGGAGCTGGTCCCATCTACTCAGACACGGAATGTGATATGTACTACACGCTATGTGTTGAATTTCCTACATGACCAACCTGGGGACACGGGCCGTAGTACACGGCCAGTACCCAGGGTCAAAATACATGGTGTGTGACACTTCTACACGCCGTTTTCTTCTCAATAAATGGATTTATCTTCTTGTCCACCATATCATTGACTTGTTAATTTGTGTTGGGGCCCCTTTTGTCGTTCCCAAGAAGGACATTTCTCGTTTCCTACTATAGGAGTATGATCCCTTCAGTATGACATTCCAAGATAGAGTCATGTACCCCTCAGAGTGGCCCAGAGAAAGGACCTTTATCCATTATTTACCCTAGTTAGAGTCAGGTATCGACCTGACTAATTTTCCAAGGCATGGATCCTCTACCAAGCATGTGAATTCCAGATGAGTCGTGGTATCCGACAAGGCTCGGGTATTGATCCTCATCTGTGTATCATGATATTTTCATCACTCAAGTGTGTGTTCTCACGGAATGAGTGCATCAATATATAGTGACCTTTCGCGATAGATAAAACTTCTCATATGGACATCATCAGAGCTATCAGACATGTGGACTGAGTTCATATATGTGAGGGCATCATGGAACCTTTGAACTGAATCCCTAGTTGGGGTATGTTGTTTCGTGACTTTTCCCTAGAGTATGGGTTTGGTATTTGAGTATATATGGATTGTGTTATCCTATTTTATTTTCAATAGACATATACTGTGTAGAGATGAATATTCCTTTCCTTTGTGAATTGATTTTTGGTTCTCGGTGTCCTCTACTGAGTATAGTTATACAAAACCATAAATAGGATTTTCCCACATGTGTGATGTCTTGTGAAGATGAGAAGCGTTTTGACATAGTCCAGGGTAGACCAGGACTAAGATTTCTATGTTCCCTATAGGCCGTGGTGTTCCTATGTCTAGGAGCAGCAGTACCAATACCTTGTTGTGATTACAGGTTGGAATTTTTAGTTTCTCAAATCTTGTTTTTGGTGTCCTTCTATTCTAGCCCAGTTTAAATTCAGTACATTATTTTCCATCATACACTGTTTGTTGGGTTTAGTTGTTTGCATGCATTTTTTCCCTAGTGTTTTTTTACATTTCATCATTGTGGGCTTAGAGACGTGTGCATGTGTACAGGTACATAGGAAATGCCTCCCATGTTAGTAATATAACTACTCGGTGCTACTCACTAGCCCCTGGCATATTGGAGGCCGGCTTGGGGAGTCATAGTGCGGGCCCCACTAGGACGGGTCAGCAATGTGTGGCATCAGAGGTAGTCTATCACACCCCAACCATTAATTTATTTTATTTATTTAATTCTTGACCCTAGGGTCTCTCTCCAAGGTCTGAAATGGGTCTCGGATCAATTTTGTCAATGTTTAATGTTTTTGCTGGGTTTCAGACCCGTGCACGGTCACCGCACGTTTGGCGGTAGCCGTGCATCCAGCTATAGTTTCGTGCTATTGCTAAATATTATTATCATTATTATTGTTATTATCATTATTTATTATTATTTTTATTATTATTATCATCTTTGGTTTTATTATGACTATTATTATGATTGAAACTGTTAAATATCTTTTGCTAGTCTATTATTATTATTATTATTATTATTATGGTAATAATGTAATAAAATGAAAAAAATTGAAAAATCCTAATTCCTACAGCACACCCCCCCCCCATTTTGGTTCTCCTATTCTAGCCGCTCCTGCGGCTCCTTGTGTCGGCTCTTGTGGATGTCGCCCATCCTTTCTCCCATCCGCCTGCACATGCCCAGCACCTACTGCTCCGCGCTCCTGACGTCATGACCCTCCCCCCATCTACAAATCTCCCTCGACCTCCTCCCACATCCAGCCTGCTCTGGCGGTGACAGCCTCATTGGACCCCAGCCGAGATCCCCCTCCCTACTGGTCTCGCCGCATGCCCCAGGTCTCTCCTCGGTCTGCCTCCCTCCTCGAACCCGCATAGCCCTCCCCTCTTCTGTCAAGATAGCCATCTGACTTCCCTTTAGGTAAAGCCTCCTCCTCAGAACTGTGTTTTTGGTTCGTATTAATTGGGGTTTCTGTTTTCTTTTGTTTCTTTTATGGTTTATTGATATGATTCCTTGTTTTTAGGGTTTATATTCTTTTGGTGTAATTATTGATTCAATTATGAAGTGTTTTGTTTTTGGGGATCTATATTGATGATTCTGGTTAAATATTTTTCATTAGAGTCAATTGAGGTTTCTCGTAGGGCATTTTTTGTGCCAAGGATGTTTCGCGGCAATTTGCGAAGTCAGTCTAGACCGAGGTAGGTGGTTATGCGCTTAACGATTATTTTATGAATTAATTTTCTTCTTAAATTATTTTAGCATATATATAAATTAGTTTGTTTTATGTGGATCAAATTTTTAATTGATTTTGATATGTATATAAGGTATGTGTGTGTTTTCTGTGAACAACCGTGCTAAATTGTTTACTTTCATTTCACAAACATTACAGTTTATGTTTTGGTTTGGCATCGATGTGAGGAGAGTCATAAATGATGTTTTTGAATAGTTTTTGGTATTTGTAATCTGAAAAGTAGTTTTTTTATAAAAAGTTGCTATGTTTTGGGTGTGTAAACCAGAGCGTTATTTTATAAAATGTTTTATGGGTTGGTTTGAAAGTGTGAGTCATGTTTTAGTGTGATGATGTTGTGTGTTTTATTTTAAAGTGTTTTCTTATGTGAAACTGGGTATCTTTTGATGTGAACCTTGGTTTCACCTTTTGCGGATGTTTTATAAATTATTCAAATGGTTTATTGCTTAAATCATGTGGTGTGTATGATGGTTGAAAAGTGGTTGGTGTGTCTAAAGGTTGTGATTGGATTATAATATAGATTTTGGTTGTGTTTTGATACATTTTTTGATGTGATATTTTCAAAAACATGTCAAGCTAGTTATTTTGAGGTGTTTGTTCATTTTATCTGTTTTGAGTCCGTGTTTATGCGTTTTAGTGATGCGGTTATTGCAGCGTGTCGCCGAGGAAGACCCGCGATATTGTGGTCGTCAGTAGATTGTGTGTACTTGTGCACAAGTTTGAGACGTGTCGCGTCTTCGTAACAAAGCTGCAAGTCAAGGTAAGTCCCCCACTTCACCACCTTTAAGTTTAGAATTTATTAATTGCTTGATGTTTTATTAATTTTAATGAATGAGAAATAATATTAGATAATATAAATTTAAATGATTATTTAGTGTTAAAAGAGCCTTTTATTTTATACCGAACACTTGGGAAATTTTCTTATTGAGAGGACACGCAGTATTGAATGAATGCATGTTTGGACTTTAAACATAATTCACGAAATTTCAAATGTACTTCCAGTTTTAAAGATAAATGATTTATTCTAAACAAGTGTTCTGGGATTTCATGAGAAATTAGGGTTCTCTTTAAAATTGGTGAAGACCTGTTTGACACTTTAATAAATAAATTTTTTTGGAAAACCCATTCAGGGGTGATATTTGGTGTGCATTGATTGCGTGAGATGTATGTGATGTTTGTGCATCGTGACTGATTAATTTACATTGTGGACGCACCCCTTTTTATTTCTTGTGTTGAAATGGGAACCTGGCATAGTGAGTGAATCTTATGAGAACGATTGCTGCACTAGTTTAGAATACGCACTGGATAGTGGCCCCATAGTAGGGGAATACTGATTTATTGCTGCTATAGGGATTGGGCCTCTCGGTTAGGCCATGCAGGACTATACCGGGTAGTAGTATTGGCGTTATGACGTCGTCGAGTTAGGGCATGCCTTCAGGATGAGTCAGATGTATAGTATGTTCTGGATTGTTCACGATATCCTAGGTTCGACCAATTTTTTTTAGTGTTTATTTTTATGTGGTGGACGTTTGAGAGGCTTAGTTCGGTTGCTGGCCCAGGTGTGCCACTTATTTTCCATTTCCCTTAGCATGTGTTGTGTGTTGTGTGTGGTTTTCCATTTGACTAACAACTGAAATTTGAATTTTTGAATTATTTTCAGAAATGTTTTTAAAATGAAATACACCTGTTCCTTTCAAGCATTAAAATTGTTCTTAAATTAAAAAGGGAAATGGGATGTTGTTTTTTTAGAAATGAAAGTGTTGGTGGAAACCAATATTTTATATAATTTAATTCAAACCTGTAATTGATAAATTCATTAGTTATTGGTGTGTGCCTTGGGAATAGAATTAGTCTGGCCTACCTACTGAGTTTTAATACTCATGCCTATAGTTATTTTCTAGTTTTTAGTGTTTGTGTAGGCTACAGCTTGAGTCCACTCACCTTGGGTGAGGCTTGATCGTTGAGTCGGAGAGTGACCCATGGGGTCACATGAAGTTAGTTCGGACGTCGAGTTTGGTTAACATTATTTCATTTTGTTCTTGTTCAGTCACTTTCCTTAGTTTGTTTATTCTGCATTGCTCTGTATTATTTCTTCTTGTTTATTTATTTATATTGGTCAAAATTGTTCCCACAGCCTCTATTGATGCCCTGGTGCTTGTCGCCATCCCGGGAGGATCAGGAACGCCTCTCGAGACATGCCGCGGACCGGCTCGGGTGACCGGATCAGGGTTGACCCGGGTTGGTTCGTGAAAAAAAGGTATCAGAGGAGGCCCTTGTGATTTGGGTTGTCCGTTAGAAGGAGATTTAGACTGTCAGAGATCAGGAGGTAGGTTGCGGGTCGGTGCCTGATCACCACCGCTCGCGATGAGACCTGAGTTACCAGGGGTAGTTCAGGTTTTGGGTGTTTTGTCTTTGTTTTGGATTGAGGGATGACAATAGAGGTGACTTGGTGTCACGCTATGACCCCACATGGAGTAGTGACCCATGTGGAGCCCAGGTGCCTGATTCAAGGTCATATGGTGTTATGTCTTACTTGGGGCGTGGCTCACTACCATGTTGTTGGGTTGGGCATAAGCACTAGTTCCTTATTCCGGTTGTCCATTGTTGGTTGTGCTTTGTCTTGATTTTGGATGGTTTTAGAGTGTTTTTGGAAATGAAGGTGGTTTTGAATTGAAAGGGGTCTTTCTCTAATGGTTTAAAAACTAGTAAAAAAAGGGTTTTTCTTTCAGGTTGTTTTGAAATTGGTGAAGTGGGTCTTTAAAGATTAAGTGTTTTAATTAAGAAAATTTGGTTTATGTTTGGATTTATTAATATGACGGAAATTAAAACCCTAGTATTCCTTAGGATTGTCCGCATATGTGTGGGTAGACACCTAAAGTACACATTGACACATATGTACGGGTGATTTCAGTGAAAAGAGATGAAGGATTATACGGAGGTTTATAGGATGCCATGGGTGGGGTTTTGGAATTTAAGGCTTGGATTCAATTTTTTTTTCTAAAATGGACTTGAATGAAAAAAAGAATGATTTCGAGAATTGATTTTTCTTGAAAAGTGGGTTTTGGATATTTTGAAAAATGGGGTTTTCCCTGTGTTTATATATGTTTGATTTATGAGTCTGTTACCCTTGGATTGTGGTGTTACATTGCTTGTGTTTATGCTTGTTCGAGATTCTGGGCCGGTTGTATTGGATCGGGGTGTTTCTTGTGATTGATTTTTGGCTTGATGCCAGTTGCGATTTTGTTTTTCATGTTTTTTCGAATATGCCACCCAGAAATGTCCTTAAAAGTTGTTAATGAGTCGTGCCAAATTCTAGTTTCTATCGAGTGTTTCTTGACTTTCGAGGAATTCAGGGTTCGTTAGGGGCAGTGAAGTAGTTTGAGGGGAGTAGAACATATCTTCGGGTGGTTGGGGACTCCTGAGTTTGTTAGAGTTCATATTGTCTGGGGTTTAATAAAGGATCCAGCCTTGGACCAATGGAGGGGGACTTTTCATCATAGTTGGAGTTGGGATGATGTGGGAGGTGTTAAATTACGTCTCCATCCAATGGATAGTACCTAAGGAGTTGAAGGCGAAAATAGAAGAGAGCTCATCTGTAGTTAACAAGGCCAGTGGTTAGTGAAGGCCTGTGTCGACCACTTTAAAGAGTCGACATCTGGATCGCAAGTTCTTGGAAAACCCGACACCTTTCGTCATTCGTAAGTGTTCCCTATTTTGTGAGGAGGGTGTACCAGAGGAACCTGCCTATAATGAAATCCCTTTTGTCGGTGTCAACTTCTAGTTCCTCAGACTACTTTCTAATGTTCCATTAGTGTTGCTGGTTCGAGCATCCTAAGCCATCTTGTCTCATCCCTCCGAAGTCATGCTATGGTGTGACTGTTCGGGTCACTGCGAAAGGTTTCAAAAGAGGTGTCATTCGAAGGAGTCATGATCGGGGGATGCTTGTGTTTGACTATAAGGCATAAGATGCATCAGCCATCAGAGCCCCAGCCTCAGGTATCATGGTGAAGCTCACGCACAATTAGGGTGTCAGAGGCATGTGATACTTTCACGTGGTTCTTTATCCTTCATCTTGGAATAGAGACATTCAGGGTTTCCTTGTCCTTGTTTTCTTATTGTTGTAAGTTTATCTTTTTCATTAATAGTACGATGAACTTTTTCTTTCATGATCATAGTAGTCGTGTTCTTCTGAATAAGGCCTCCAGAATTGTTTGTTTTTCTCAAAAGGGTATTTGGCCTTCTGTGGGTTGGTCCTGATTTCATTAGTGATCGTTTGGATATATGAGTGTTGTGGGTTTTTTCTTATGATGAGAGTTCTGGGTTTTAGTGAAAGCATTGTCTCGCTCGTACTGAGGGAGTTGGATGTGTGGGGAGTTTTAAATCAGTTTGGGGAATTCTCAGTTTTAGCTATGTGGTTATAGGGAGTTATTTGTTTTTGGTGCCCCGATATTCCGGGTGTCCTTATAGTGGTGTTCCATTTAAGTATCAGTGGTGGCCCCGCTCAACTCATGTAGAGATGTTTGTATGTTCGGGTTGGGAGTTCCTATATTTTCCCCTCCTCAGGTTGGAGTGTGTGGGTTTTAAATTTTTCGGGTTAGTCGAGTCCTTGTGGTTGGGATAACCCTCTCAAGTTCTCCCCTCATTTTATGTATTGGTTTCTTCGTGACCAGTCGGGTGTGATTTGTGGAGTGAATCTGCAACTCGAGGTTATTGACTTTACTTTTTAGCTATGCTCGGGCAAAGACTCGAGATTTGGCTATCTTCTGGCTTGGTGACTTTCTGGGGCAGAAAGTGTATGTGGTGGGGAGAATTGTCACACCCTGACCATTAATTTATTTTATTTATTTAATTCTTGACCCCGGGTTCTCTCTCCATGGTCCGAGCTGGGTCTCAGATCAATTTTGTCAATGATTAATGTTTTTGCTGGGTTTTAGACACGTGCGCGGTCACAGTGTGATTTCCAGTAGCCGCGCAACCGGCTGTAGTTTCGTGCTATTGCTAAATATTATTATTATTATTATTATTATCATTATCATTATCATTATCGTTATTATTTATTATTATTATTATTATTATTATTATTATTATTATTATCATCATCTTTGGTTTTATTATGACTATTATTATGATTGAAACTATTAAATATCTTTTGATGGCCAATTTATTAATATTAGTATTATTATTATGGTAATAATGTAATAAAATGAAAAAAAATTGGAAAACCCTAATACCCGCAGTGCACCCCCCCCCCATTTCGGTTCTCCTACGCGACCCGCTTCTGCGGCTCCTTGCGCCGGCTCCAGCGGACGCCGCCCCTCCTTTCTCCCCTCCGCCTACGCCGTGACTAGAAGCTGCTGCTCCAAGCTCCTGCCGTCGCGACCCTCCCCCGTCTGCATGTCGCCCTCGACATCCTCCCTCGTCCAGACTGCTCCAGCGGCGACAGCCTCGCCGGGCCCTAGCCGAGCTCCTCCTCTCTGCAGGTCTCGCCACACACCCCAGGCCTCTCCGAAGTCCGCCTCCCTCCTCGAACCCGCATAGCTCTCCCCTCTTCTGGAAAGACAGCCCTCCGACTTCCCTTTAGTTGAAACCTCCTCATCCGAACTGTGTTTTTGATTTCTATTAATTGGGGTTTCAGTTTTATTTTGTTTCATTTATGGTTTCTTGATATGATTCCTTCTTTTTAAGGTTTATATTCTTTTGGTATAACTATTGATTCAATTATGAAGTGTTTTGTTTTTAGGGATATATATTGATGATTCTGGTTAAAAAATTTTAATTAGAGACAATTGAGGTTTCTCGTTGTGCATTTTTTGTTCCATGGAAGTTTCACGGAAATTTGGGAAGTCAGTCTACATCGAGGTAGGTGTTTATGCACTTAACGATTGTTTTATGAATTAATTTTCTTCTTAAATTTGTTTAGCACATATATTAATTAGTTTGTTTGATGCGGATCAAGTTTTTAATTGATTTTGATTTGTATATATGGTATGTGCGTGTTTTCTGTGAACAACAGTGCTAAATTGTTTACTTGCATTTAACAAACTTTACAGTTTATGTTTTGGTTTGGCGTCGATGTGAGGAGAGTCATAAATGATGTTTTTGAACTGGTTTTGGTATGTGTAATCTGAAAAGTGGTTTTTTTATAAAAATCTGTGATGTTTTGTGTGTGTAAACGGGAGAGTTATTTTATAAAATGTTTTATGGGTTGGTTGTCAAGTGCTAGTCATGTTTTGGTGTGATGATGTTGTGTGTTTCATTTTAAAGTGTTTTCTTATGTGAAACTGAGTATGTTTTGATGTGAACCTTGGTTTCACCTTTTTCGGATGTTTTATAAATTATTCAAATGGTTTATTTCTTAAATCATGTGGTGTGTATGATGTTTGAAAAGTGGTTGGTGTGTCTAAAGGTTGGGATTGGATTCTAATATAGACTTTGGTTATGTTTTGATACGTGTTTTGATGTGATATTTTCAAATCATGTCGAGCTAGTTATTTTGAGGTGTTTGTTAGTTTGATTTGTTTTGATTCCACGTTTATTCATTTTAGTTGTGCGGTTGTTGAAGCGTGTCAGCGAGGAAGACCTGCGATACTGTAGTCGTCAGCAGATTGTGCGTACTTGTGCACAAGTTTGAGACATGTCGCGTCTTTGTAACTGAGCTGCAAGTTGAGGTAGGTCCCCCACTGCACTCACCATTAAATTTATAATTTATTAATTTCTTGATATTTTATTAATTTTAATGAATGAGAAATAATATTAGATAATAAAAACTTTAAATGATTATTTAGTGTGAATAGATCTGTTTATTTTATACCAAACACTTGGGACATTTTCTTGACGAGCGGACACCCAGTATTGAAAGAATGCCCATTTGGACTTTAAACATAATTCACGGAATTTGAAATGTACTTCTAGTTTTAAAGATAAATTATTTCTTCTGAACAAGTGTTTTGGGTTTTCTCGAGAAATGAGGTTTTTATTTAAAATTGGCGAATAACCGTTTGACAAATTAATAAAATAAATTGTTTTGGACAACCCACTCAGGGGTGATCTTTGGTTTGCGTTGATTGTGTGAGCAGTATGTGATGTTTTTTCATCATGACTGATTGATTTACATTGTGGACGCACCCCTTTTTATTGCTTGTGTTGACATGGAAACCTGGCATAGTGAGTGAATCTATTGAGAACAATTGCTGCACTAGTTTAGAATACACACTGGCTAGTGGCCCCATAGTAGGGGAATATTGAGTTATTGCTTCTATGGGGATTGGGACCCTCTTTTAGGCCATGCAGGGCTATACCAGGTAGTAGTATGGGCGTTATGACATCATCGAGTTTGGGAAAGCCTTCAGGAAGAGTCAGATGTATAGTATATTCTGGATTGTTCACGATCTCCTAGGTTCGACCAAAGTTTTCTTTAGTGTTTATTTTTATGTGGAGGACGTTTGAGAGGTCTAGTTTGGTTGTTGGCCCCGATGTTCCACTTCTTTTCCATTTCCCTTAGCGTGTGTTCTGTGTTGTGTGTGGTTTTCCATTTGACTAACAACTGAAATTTGAATTTCTGAATTGATTGCAGAAAAAAAAATTTAACCTGAAATACACCATTTCCTTTCAAGCAATAAACATGTTCTTAAATTAAAAAGGGCAATGGGCTGTTGTTTGTTTTAGAAATTAAAGTGTCTGTGGAAACCAGTATTTTATATAATTTAATTCAAACATGGAATTGATAAATTCTTTAGTTATTGGTATGTGCCTTGGGAATAGAATTAGTCAGTCCTACCTACTGAGTTTTAATACACACTATAATAGTTCTTTTCTTCTTTTAGTGTTTGTTCAGGGAATATATTGAGTGCGCTTGCCTTGGGAGACGCTTGAACATTGAGTTGGAGAGTGACCCATGGGGTCACACGGAATTAGTTTGGACGTCGAGTTTGGTTAGCATTATTTTCTTTTATTCTTGTTCAGTTCCTTTACTTGGTTTATTTATTCTGCGTTGCTCTATATTATTTCTGCTGGTTTATTTATTTATATTGGGAGAAATCGTTCCCACAACCTCTGTTGATGCCCTGGCACTTGTCTCCAGCCTGGGAGGATCAGGAAAGCATCTCAGGCCATGTCGCGGACTGGCTCAGGTGACCGGTTTAGGGTCGACACGGGTTGGTTCGTGACATAGTCGGTTCTAACATAGGACCGAGAGTCTGTTGGGGTTTTCTAGGGAAATAGTGTATGGCCTTTCAAGCTTGGCTTTCAGGCTAGAGACTCCAGTGATGGTGCGAGTGGCTAACATATCCGTACACCCAGACTCTGGAAACCTACCCTTCGACTTGGTACATGAAAATACTAGTTGTGGGGAAATAAAATAATGGTACATGCTTCATATAGGAATGAGTTATGTTTTCCATTTTACTTTTTTTTTCAGCAATCCCGATATACTCGTTAACCATGGTACATCTTGTTTTATTACTAGATGCCTCTACGATGCATACCCACTAGGATTTAGCTGCACGATCATGAGGATGACCCCCTCAATGATGAGGAATTGGTATAGGGACCAGTTCCCCAGATGTTTCCACTAGGTGGGGAACCTATAAACCACCACCAGGGGAGCAGCTAGTGGTACCTACAGTACCGACCAACGAGGAGCGCAGGATGAGCATGCTCCCTCAGTTCTGGAGATAGATACCCTCTAGGTTCTAAGGTGAGCCTGACCCTTAGGTGGTTAAGGACTGGATTGAGGTGGTGACCAGAGTTTTCCATCTAACGAGGACACCAACGAACCAGATGGTGATCCAAGGAGAAACCCATCTTCATGGTGTGGCGTGGCGATGGTGGATTCTGACCATGCATACTCACAACAAGGAGACTCTTTCGTGCACATATATTGAGAGACTCTTTAGGGAGTAGTTCTCTCCATTTATGCTGATAGAAGTGCACATCCCAGAGATTATTCAGCTTCAGAATGGTATTTTGACGGTAGCTAACTATTCATCGTGGTTCAACAAACCTCACCATGTACTCGATGGATATGTTCAGGGATCATTACTTGAGAACATGGAAATTCAAGAGAGGCCCACATAAGGTTATCAAAGCTAGTGTCGTGTCTCTGGGAATTTTAACTCATGAAGGAGTGCTCGAGTGAGGCTTGCTGATCGAGAGCTTCTTAGCGGAGCAGAGATAGCTGATGGCAGTCAGCAGCAGGCAGATAGGCGCGGACAACTCAGCAGTTGGGAGACGATATCAGTAAAAAAGATTAGGATGCGGGATACATCATTGGAGGACCTTGTATTGTGGATAAATAGTCCATTGATCTCTGGAAATATCCTGTCAGCCAAGGGGGCGGTGCTCCTCGTGCGACGGTAGGGGACATCTCACTAGAGATTGTCTGACCCATCGATCTGATGACAGGGAGTTGGTCGATGAAACACCAATGTAGAGGTAGAGAGTGGAGAATATAGAACCGCCAGGCGGTGGACGTGGTGGATCAAGAGGGATAGATGCAGGTGGTGGAAGACGCTTCGATCTACTTTCAGAACTACCCCCAGGAGGTTTGGACCAGGCTCAGGGAGATATGGGATATGGGCGGGGCTGCTGCACGTAGTTGAGGCGTATGACCCTGGGACTCCATGGATGATTCGAGGTATAATCTGTGTCTTCTATACCATAGCTAACTTACTAATAGAACCTGGTGCCAGTCCTTCCTTCATTTCCACATGTCTTTTGTGAATCCTAGAGATTTCCGTAGAGATGTTGACTTGATCCTTATGCTTGGAGACACCTACGAGAGGAGACCAAGTGATCATGCACCTTTCCAGATAATGTGATATTACCCTTGGAGGTGAGAGATTCAGTTGGAACCTCTTGGTGGTAACATCGGGGCCTTACAACCTCATTCTTGATATGGATTGTTTATCTTCAGTCCATGCCCAGAGTGACTACTTTAGGAGTAGGTTGTGGTGTGTCCGTAGAGATGTGATGTGGTTTTCTCTTGTTAGGGAAAAGGAGACCTAGGAAATACAGAATGGGCTCATGAATAAGAGGGTGCATCCGATCACACCTGAATTGGATTTCCTATCCCTCAAAGTAGTAGATGTTATGTGCTCCCAATTCCCAGTAGTAGTGGAGGATTATGAGGACGTATTTCCTGAAGATCTTCCAGAACTACCTCTCTGTGGGAAATTGACTTTTGCATCTACCTACACCATGGGATGACGGCTATTTCCTCATCAGCATATCGTATTGCTCCCATAGAGCTTCACAGGCTAAGGGTGTAGTTTGAGGATTTTGAAATCAAGGGTTTTGTAAGACCTAATGTTTCACCCTGGGTGGCCCCAGCCATGTTTGCTAAGATGGAAGATAGTAGTTTGAGGTTGTGCGTGGATTTTCGGAACCTGAATTAGGTAACAGTGAAGTACAAGTATCCACTACTGTGAATCGATGACCTCTTCGATCATCTAAGAGTGGTACAGTGGTTCTGAACGGTTGAAATTTGATCAAGTTATCCCCAGTTACAAATACGGGATGAGGATATACCGAAGATGGATTTCAGATGCCGGTAAGGCCACTATGAGTTCATGGTGATGCCTTTTGGTGTGACAAACTCCCCGCAGTATTCATGGGACTGATGAACTGGATCTTTTGTTCGTACTTACACCGGTTCATAGTAGTTTTCATTGAAGACATCCTTTTGTACTCAACGTCAGAGGAGGAGCACACGAGACACATTCGGATGGTTCTGGACATACTCTAAGAGCACAGGCTTTATGGGACTCTCTCAAAGTGCCAGTTCTGGATTCAGGAGGTCCACTTTCTGGGACATGTTATCTCAGCAGAAGGTGTATCTATAGACCCAGCCAAGGTGTACGAAGTGTTAGCATGGGATCCACCTCAAAGAAAGACTGAGGTGGGAAGTTTCATTTGGTTGGAAAGATATTACCAGATATTAATTCTTGATTTATCCCAAACATCATCACCGATGAAATCCTTGACCATAAAAGGACAAATTTTCATCTTGACGGACAAGTTCTAGAAAACATTCAAGCTATTGAGATAGAGTTTGAAAAGCACCCCGATCTTGAGATTGCCGGAGGAGGGTGTCCAGTATTTCATTTTCTTCAACTCATCAGGGACCAGGATTGGTTCTGTCCTGATGCAAATATGGTCATTGATTGATTATTTTTCATGCCATATTAGGCTACAGGAGAAGAACTATGCGACCCATGATCCTGAGTTGGAAGTGGTATTCTACACAATGAAGATGCGGTGAAACTACCTTATGGGTGAGCAGTTCATCATCTACTCAGACAACAAGAGCCTCAAGTACATTTTCTCAAAGAATGATCTGAATTTGAGGTAGAGGCGTTGGATAGAGTTCCTCAAAGATTTTGATTTCGAGAAAATCTATACTCCTTGAAAGAGGGACAAGATGGCAGATTCTCTTAGCAGAAGGTCGATCTCGCAATTGTTAAGTGAGGAAACAGATAAGTTAGCCACATTGCAGCTATCCTTCATGGATAGTGAGGATGTATGTTACCATCAGTCCATGGTTTTCACCCCTACAATAATACAACTAATTTAGGAGGTGTAGCTTGGCGATGTCAACTGTGACGTTTTACATACTTATTTATCCATAGGACATGCTCTTGATAGATATTCACAGGGTGGGGGCACATGATTTTTTTCAGGGGACATGCTGTTGTACCAGTGGCGTTATGGTAAGAGGTCCTGAGAGAGTTTCATACATCCCCTTTGGCGGTACATCCTATAGTGGTGAAGATGTACCAAGATCTTTAATGATAGTTCTGGTGGTCATGCAATAAGAATGAAGTAGCAGAGTTCGATTCTTGATGCCTTACATGCCAGTAGGTGAAGGCTAAGAACCATGTCCCAGTAGAATTATCTCACCCCCTAAAAGTTTTGTAGTGGAAGTGGGATGTAATTTCAATTGAATTTGTAATGGGATTACCACAGACATACAAGGGGAATGATTCCATCTGGGTGATCATTTACGGACTCAAGAAGTCAGGCCACTTCATAACTATCATGGGGTAGAGTTCTGTAGAGATCATAGGATGCATCTACATGCAGGAGACAGTTCGACATCATGGTGTTCCTTAGAAAATACTCTCAGATCATGATGCCCACTTTACATCCCGGTTGTTGAAGGGATTGCAGGAGGCTTTTGGGACTCAGCTACACTTGAGCACGACGTTCTATCCACAGAACAATGGTCAGATGGAGATGACAATCAAGTTTCTGAATAATATGTTGCGGGCCTATATCTCGGACATTGGTCGCAGTTGGGAGGACCACCAACCACTAGTGTAGTTTGCGTACAACAATAGATTCCACTCCCTCATTGGTATAGAACCTTTCAAGGATTAATATGGGACACCCGGCCAGTCACTGCTTTGCCGGATTGCCCCCAGAGAGTCAGCACTCATGGGTTTAGAGTTGGTACGAGCTACCACCGAGAAGGTTCTGATAATTTTGGAGTAGATGAATACTGCATAGATCTGGAAGAATTCTTTTGCTGATATGTGACAGAAACGTATGGAGTTTGAGGAGTGACACCACGTCTTTCTTCAGGTCTCACCTCGACGGGGTTTAGAGAGATTTTGCCGGGGCGAAAAGCCATATCCATGGTTCATCAGACCTTTCTAGATACTACTTAGAGTTGGGGAGGTGTTGTACAGCTTATATTTACCACAACAGTTGCATGGGGTACATGATGTCTTCCATGTGTCGCAGCTGAGGAGGTACGTGCATGACCCATCGCACATCGTCAACTAGGGTGAGTTGGACATAGAGGATGGAGTGACCTTTCCTGAGTACCATATGGAGATCGTCGATCGGAAGTAGATGATATTTCTTGGGAAATCAATTCCCTTCTTGTAAATTCGGTGGCACCATGAGAATCCTCAAGAGACCAAGTGGGAGCGGGAGACTCAGATCCATGCCCAGTACACACATCCTTTTTAGTGGCCTTGGTTTTAGATTTTTGTGGACCCAAAGCCACAATTTGGGGAGAATGTAATGTATCGTATTTTCCTTGTATTATATTTAAATATTATGTAGAAATATTTTGAGAGCAGAACATTCAAAGGCATTTGATTTCGAGGCATGGAGTTCCCAGAATAAATGTTTGAAATAAATTAAAATTTTAAACAGCGTGCGTGAGTGGTTTTCTAGTAAAAGTTGAATATATTTTAAATGGGTGTCTAGATTTGAAATCTAAGGGCACGATTGCATTTAGAGAATAAAATTTACCTTAGGTTATAGTGAATATTGATCATCATGGGACAGCTATGAGAGTCAGTTTTTGGACGTTTAATGCAAATAAAATAAAATAATAATGTATTTTATTTAAAAAATTTCTTTTTTGTGAAGCGAACTAATAACTCCCTTTCTAATTACCAACTTATTGAATGGTCATAGGGTTAGTCCCATAACCCATCAAATTGAGATAGAGCCTCTTGGATCTTTGGAGGATAACCCTTTGGTGGATGATGAAGACACATCTCGGATCTGACGAACCTCGCCCACGAACACGACTCGACGATCACTCTTCAACCAGTTCGAGTAATGGGTTGTTATTTTGATTCTTGTTTCCCCATTTTTGGAGTTAACAATGAACACAGATCAACCATGAACCTGATGATCCATAGATCATGTATTCCTACGGGAGGTTGTTATTTTGTGTTTCTTTCAGGGGTTGGTTTATGAATTTTAATTGTGATAATTATTGGATTATCATTTTGGTATTATTGGTTTAATCCTTATAATGTGATTGAATCAAAGTCATGACGACTAATTGTGGAGGTTTATTCCTCCTTTAGGTTTATTGAATTTTTTTCATCCACTTTTCTTGGAGCTCTTCACATTCCTTGTGGGGAGAAGAAAAACGGGTTATTGCGCATCCATTTTGTGATGCAACTATACCAAATTGGAGATCCGACATCATGGAGACCTAGTGGAGGTGTGACGACAATGATGGATGAGAAATCCACAAGGTTCATGAATTATCATTCTTCGACCGTTCTTCGCGCGAATGATAAAAATATGTTATGGGACTGATCAAAGGCCCAAAACTGACGGAATCAACTTCGTCATGTTTGGGTGACCTCAGATCTGTAGTTTCGTTGCGATCGGATGGCTGGATTTAAGAATAGAGGAGAGACTGAGGTGTAGTGGTGACGGGTGTCATTTTTTGAATTTTCTAAAGAACACGGCGTGTATCCCAGAAGAATACACCGTGTGGTACCAGATCTGTGGTGGCTAGGGTTTCATGAGGCACGAAGCAATGACATGGCATGTCCCCAATGAACATAGTGTGTGGGTCCTTACGTGAGAATCTATGTGTATCTCAAGTGATACACATATATGGAATGGAGTACATGATCATGTACTCCACCACATGGCCAGACAAGGCTGGCTACATGGGTTACCCCGTGTACCAGTTACACAAGATGGTGCACACATGATAAAGTCATGTACGGGCACACAACTATGTACATAAAGCCGACCGCATATACTCAAGCACAATGTGTGATCTGTACTAAATGTTTTGTACTAACTATTTTACATGACCAGCCTTGTGACACGGGCCACAGTACACGAGTAGTACCCACGATCAGAAGACACATCGTGTGACACGTCTATATGTTGTGTAATTTTTAGTACATGGCTTGATCTTCTTGTCCACTATATCTTGGACATGATTGGTTTGGGTTTGTTACCTTTTATATTTTTCCCTTAAAGGTCATGTATCGTTACCTACTACAGG
Organism: Viscum album; assembly: GCA_963277665.1. NCBI lineage: Eukaryota > Viridiplantae > Streptophyta > Magnoliopsida > Santalales > Viscaceae > Viscum > Viscum album. The sequence goes on along the minus strand of OY728137.1, from coordinate 293,200,849 downwards.
AGTATGATCCCTTCAGGTGTACATTTCAAGATAGAGTCAGGTATCCCTACAAGAGGTCCAGAGCAAGATCCTTCATCCATTCTTGACCCTAGGTAGAGTCAAATATCGAAGTGACAGCTTCCCCAAGGCATTGATCCTCTACCTAGCAGGTTAATTCTTGTTGAGTCGTTGTATCCACCAAGGCCGTAGCATTGATCCTTGTTTGTGTATCATGGTCTTTTCCCCACTCAAGAGTGTGTTCTCCCAGATTCAACACATCTATCTCATGTGACCTTTCCCAATGGATAGAACTTATCGGAAGGATGTCATGAGAGCTATCTGACTCATGGAGTGAGTTCTCCTAGGTGAGTGCCTCATGGAACCTCTGAATTAAATTACTAGTTGGGGTATGTTGTCGTGTGACTTGTCCCTAGACTATGTGTTTTCGAATTCAGTATATCTAGATTGTGTTCCCAAATTTTATTTTAAATAGGCATATACTGTGTACATGTGACTTTTCCATTCCTTTGTATATTGCTTTTTGGTTTTTTGGGTCCTCTACTGAGTTTTTTTATACTCACCTCTTCATGGGATTTTCCCACACAGGTTGTGTATTTTTTCGATGAGCAGCCTTTTGATAGAGTCAAGGTCGAACCATGATAGGACTGAGCTTTCTAAGTTCCCTACATAACAAGGTGTTTCTATAGCTACAAAAATCAATCCCAATACCTCTTTTTGTTTACAGGTTGGTCTTTGTAGTTTTCAGACTCTTTTTAGAGGGCTTGTATTCTGGCCCAGTTTACTTTCAGTACATTACTTTTTGTCGTACTCTATTGGTTGGGTTTAGTTATATGCATGCATTTTCATTCCCGGATGTTTTTTTATGTTTCACCATTGTGGTATTAGAGATGTGTGTGTGGGTATAGGTACTTAAGAAATGCCTCCCATGTTAGTAATATGCTTGCTCGGTGCTATTCACCCGCCCTTAACCAATTTGAGGTGGGTTTAAGGAGTCGCGGTGCGGGACCCACTAGAACGGGTCGTAAAAACATCCTTCCAAAGACACCACATTTACCAAATCAAGTCTCTAATATCAAGAATGAATGACCATGAAATATAGTGCACTGGTCCCTCAAACCCCTTCTTGATGCACGTGTAAGATCAAATCCAAATTTATGAAGGCAGAGTTATGTCAGTCCTCAGATAAAATTGTCATTGTCTCATAGAACGACATCCCAATGTGTGATGATCTCTATCTTGTAAATATTTCCATCATCTTTAATATAGTGTGCCTCATCCCCAAACTGATATATCCAATGCTATCAACCAAAGGTTCCTCACCATCCCTGTGGATTTATATGGAATTAAGCCCAAAACCAAATACCTATGTTTCACTATCGGGGCCTCTACCCACACAATTGGTCAAAACCACCTCATCATTGAGTCATCCTATGTTCACATGACTCTAATAGTGCTTTTGTCAATCATAGGTGAGAGGAAATCACCTAATAGTATCTATGACACACCTGACCTGGACCATTATTATTCTATAACTATGTCACACAAATCAAAAGTACATTCCACCAAATATCAGGGATCATTCCCTCAACATGATGGATTATCCACCTCAATATGATGAACAGGTCATATAGTCAAGTGATCATCATCACTCAATGTATCGTGACTAATCTCAAAACAGATTACCACATCATCTTAATCTCAATGGCCATTCCATACCAATTCCTTAGGTCACACGTGTCATGATCTAAAGCATAAAAGTATATTATTACAAAATATATATATATAATTCTATGATATTTCAAAAAAAATCAACCAAATTTAATTATTCAATTTTAAAATAAACATAACAATTAAAATTAAATAAAGAAAACACAATTCCAAACTACTCAAGGTATTTGATGGACTTAACATGGCCTTGAACGAATTAATTCATCAAGGGAATTCCCAAATGCATCCCATAATGTCATAAAATCATTTTAATATCACGAATTCAACTTATTAGGGCCTCTCAGAACAATCTAATGGCACACTAAAATATACACCTCGAAAATGACTACGAAAACATGAAGAAAGACATGCACTATCGACCAAAGGGTCATAGTCATAAGAAAACACTATATCAAGCTATTACATTAAGAGGTTTTGATGAACTTGATATTTCAATCGAATCCCCTGTAGGGACAAAAAACCGATGAATTTAGCAGTAAATTAGGCAAGATAATGTATGATATGTGTAATGGGTAAGGAATTATTATCGAGACAGATTCAATGACCCTGATATATCAAAGAAAAGAGGATGGATGAGGAAGCCATATCATACTCAAGTAGGAGAGGAGGACAACCCCACAATCTGAAAGGAGAAGGACCACACGTGGGAGGAGAAATAGGTGGAATAAGGATTAATAAAAAAGAGGTAAAATTTTCCTTTTAACACACTTTAAGGGTCACATGATCAGATCATTTGTTTTTCAAACCTTCTGAAAATTGTACGAGCTAAAGTGTTTAGGGACTACCAAAGTGGGACTACCCATGTAACATGTGCATGGTATTCCCTATCCATGTGCATGCTATGTGAAAATCCTCTACAAAAAGTGAAAATATTTAGGCATGTCTATGAGACTCACCCCCTCATTTTATTCTAAACTATTCATTACTTCCAAATTAGTGTTCATGAATAGGTGGAAGAGACCATGCATTTTACCTAAATTGTGCACCTTGACCTACAACCTCTAAAATAGGCCTTCAAGATCCAATGCATCTAAAACCCTTACAAACACCCGATGCACTCTATAAGACTCTAATACAATCCAAAACAAATGTATTGGGTTAATAGAGACTCAAAATTGAGTTCTGGGCAATGAAAAATAAACTAGAATATCCACAAATTCAAAAAATCAAAACCTGAGGTGTTTTAACCCTGCTCTAAAAAACCCAGAATATTAAATGAAGATATTTTACCATTTGAACTTAAAGGAAGATTCATAAAATCTATCAATTAAGGGAATTGATATAATTAATAAAATTGTGTTTACTCATGAAAAATCATTCATTAAATATATAAACTCATAGAATCTATACACGAAGGCATGAATAAATTTAAATATAATTTACATGATATGTTTAGATTAAAAATTTAATGTTTTCCCATGCATAAAATGTAATTTATTACTAATATTTTTACATGATTTTTGAAATTTTTAAATGGTAGAAATTATCTATATGATGATTTTTTTAAATAATTCTCATGAAGGTAATTTAATGTTTTTTACCAAAATTCTAGGATCTCAAGGTTATTTTTATAAAAGAATTTAATAAAATTAATAATATTTAATTTGATAAATTCATCAGTTTCTTATGACATATGAAATAATGATAAAGAGATAAGAAAATATAAAATAATATTAAGCCATAAAATCTAGACGAATTTTTTTAAACAAAATTGATAATGATGATTCTGTTAAAAGTGGATCTGATAATGAAAGTGATATTGAAAACATGAAGAGAGGATTGAGAAATTTGAGAAAAGTTATAAAAAACACCCTAATGGTCCAAAACAAATAATATTTATTTTATAAATTTAAATTAAATTTGTTTTAAAACAAAGTTTCACATAAATGCTTATTTTCTCTTCATATTCTCAACTAAAATTCCTTCATTCAAGACAATGTTTCCCAAGAAATAAAATTTTTGTAACCAGAAATAAAATTTTCTGAGTTATAATTTTTTTTTCTTACTCAATGTTTCCAAAATAACCCTTAAATGATCCTCATGATCCTTGAAACATTTTGAATATATAAGAATATAATAAATAAAAACTACCATTAATTTATAAATTTAGTGCTTTAATACTCTATTATTAAAACCCATAAAAATAGTAGTAGAATTAGATATGTTGAAGGAAATAATAAAATATTCATAATTTCCCTATCATGTTCGAAAGGTACTATTTTGAATATATTCTTTCATAACATTCAATTAATGATTCCTAGATCATAGGTAAATATCAGATAATTATTTATCTATGTAAACATCATCAAATGAATAATCAATCCTTGTGAGAGGTTAATTATTATTCATTATGATCCCATTATTGTATTTATAATCAATGCATATATTTATTGATCCACCCTTCATATTTATAAATAGAATAGTTTCTCCCTAAGGAGAGATACATAGTTAGATAAATACTCTGTAATAAGAAATTGAATTTGTCACTTCAAGTCCTCTAACTCCATATTTTCTATTCTACATTATTTCATTGATATCATCTTTGATCCAACTCTATGTTCAATGAAAAATCTAACTATTTTTCTGGGAGATGTCTAGGAAACTATTTAGGAAATACATCAATTTATTCAGGAATGATATGGAAATTATCTATCTTTATACATTTATTTTTTTCTCCCTCTTTACTAATTATCTCCAAAAATAAAGAAACATGAGGTGGTTCACGTCAAAACATAGGTTGGGTATCTCTTTTTTGAAGATGAATATACCTTTTCCATTCAAGACTACTTAAATTTCCTTAACTTTGTAATTTATCTTAGGATCATACATTTAGAGCTATTCTATACTGAGTATACTGTTGAATTCCACCATGTTAATTACTACTGGATTCACGATGATATTTTACTACCCAATGTTAATATTAGAGTTTCAATACAATTTTGATGATACGATAATTTCTATAAGAGTCTTGACAGGTAACTATACCTCTATAAGTTTAGGGATTTATTCTATATTCAATTAAAACATGGAATAAATAATGGAATGTCTATAACTATAATAAAACAAAGTAGTTTATAGCTTTGAGAGCACAATGATTGTACCTTCAACCACATCATTTCTAGCCTTTACTTTAGCCATTATGATGGAAAATACTCATTCGGTTTGTCTTTTCCTATACCAAGGATGATTGTGGTTTTCCTCTACTGTATTATAATTATAAAATTGATTGGAAATGTTCCCATGTTTTACATAGTTATATAATTGAACATCTATCCAGGCTTGCAACATCTTTGGTTTTTCGTCATGGTTAGAAGTTATGGATCCAATGCACCATAATAGTTTTGAGCTTTATGTCCATCTCTTGTGCATGTATAGCACATTCCACTACCATGTATTCAGTTCCCCAAATTCCCCTTACTAGATTTGTTTTACATCAAAATTTGAACATTCATTCCACCACATCCATGATATAAATTATTCCCTTTTTTATATTTATATCTATTTTTTCCTCTGATCTATATGAACACTACATCTCTCCAAACTCTGATTAAACCTTCACCTAAGTCCCCAATATCTCCTCACATTTTTTATTATCTTGATTATCTATATTACTCCACATATAGGGTCATAGTCCACTAACGAATCTATCAACCATTTCTATAGGATCCATTACAATTCTAGAGAAACATAGAGAGACACATCTAATGTTTATGTCATAGCTTCCCACAGATTAATATTAATTATAATTTAGCTCTAGAATTTACACTCCATTTTTTGCATTGAATGGGTGAAATATTTATTTAAAAATATCCCCCAAAACAATTCCAACTCTATATCATCAATTTCCCTTCTTTATTTTTTTAATTATTGTCCATCATTGATCATGTTATCCTTCATAGAGGAATACTTTTAGGGAGCCATTTTCAGTCTAAAAACTAGGGAGTTTAGAAAAAAATCATTTTTATAGATCTTATACACTATTCATAAATCAATGGGTTATTAGATCCCATGAAATATGGTGGTTCTTGACGCGTGAAGTGCTCGAAGGAAATTTATTCCCTTTAATATAAACATATTCTCAAGACTTGATTTAAGTAATTTTTCATTATTTATGTTTGAGGATTCATCATCCTCATGATGTTTTCCATTACATTTTCCTTTGGAATGTAGACAATGCATGCTCCATTGCACTCATCATTTATGTTGTTCTATTTCATGACAATTTTTTTAAAAAGAAAACATTATTGTGAAAAATTATTATTTTTCAAATATTTTAATTATATATGGATTTTATGTCTTAAAAATCTTGAAAAAATATTTTATTAATATCCACTAATAATAAATACATTTTCTATATATCCATATAATGGTTTAATAACATTTATGTGATTAACCAAAAATTTCCATCAATTCTATCAAACTAGATGTATAACATGTCTCATTGTCATGAAATAGTTCCCTTTCAAGTCTATCTCAATGTGGTGTTTTTGGGTGGTCCCCTTGGGTAATTATATTCTAGTTCCATATCCAATTATAGTATCAAGATAGGGATGTATTTTTTTTAAACCATTTACCTAATACTTACCAACATACCAGGATGTTTTCCAATATCTACTCTTTTCTCTGAGGTTCATGATAAACATTTCATGTCCTAAATTCCACAAATAACTAATCGTTACATTGATAATAACAATGGATTTATATCTTTTTTATTACCTAAATTTTGGTCACATGGTACATACAAATGATGTATTAATGTATATATTCTTGGAAGTAAGTTACATAATACCTAAAAAACTAAAACATTAATCTATGTCCTCTTGTAAGAAAATTTATTGGTTTAACCGATGTTTATTATATTATACCTCATATCCTGGGACAGACATAAATGAAATGGGGTAAGAACGAATCTCATTAGGGGAAAAATATAAATATACACATATCATGTGATCACATGCCATATTTAAAAGAAAATAAGAAAAAAACAATAAGTTGTGAACAATATATATATCATAATATTAATAACATGAATAAAAACATGGAAATGTGGTTACAATATTTAAATTATTCATTCATAACCATGTCACCAATATTTCACAAAATAAAGAACCAAGGTTACTCAACAAGGTAATGAAAAACATGTCCTCTCTTGAGATTAAATTATTTTCCCAATGTACTGGAGTGCTATCACGGTTCAACCATTGTATGTATTAATCTAATGTGGTCCATATAGATCATAATAAATCGTTTCATTAATAACATGTGTTGAAATAGATAATATATTTTTATCATAATCTTATCATACATAAGATAATAAAGACATCATTCTTATGTTGTTTTATCACATGAAAAGGGAATGTGAGTTATTTATATATAAATCAAAGAAAAAATTATTAAATTTTATTATAGGAGAATACCCAAAGTAATTAAATAGATTTGGGTTTTCAAAAAATAAGATGTAATTAATTATGTTTAGTAATAAATTTGAGAAATACATTTAGTAGTAAGACGGGTATATAAAATTTCGTTTTACAAATGGGTATATTTATAGGGTACGAGGGTCACCCCATTGAAAAAACATTATTTGGATGTTTTGATATGAAAAAATGTTAAAAAAAGAGTGTAACCATAGCATTTAGAAGAAATATACAAAAACAGGTTCTTGAAATGAAGAGAAAAGAAGGATAATTCCCTTACCTTAAAGAGTTACTCCTAGATCATGATGAAGAGAACCATGGGGGATTAAGGAATATTTGGGGGAAATGGAAAGGAAAAACCACCAAACACAATAGAGTATGGATTGGGAGTTAATGTAAATGGATAAATGGGTGGTTATTTATAAAAATGTAGAGAAATGGTTTAATAATTTCCAAATATAGTTCGTAGAGAATTAGGTTGTGGAAAATGAAAAACTATTATCTTACACATGGATTTCATCTTGGTTTTGGGAATATGGGTAACATATTATTTTATTTTAATCCATCATAAAATAGAATAATTCTTTATTATATATTTTGGCATCTAAAATTAATGTTTTTACATTGTAATGTGTTTAAAGTTAAAGTACCCATTTTAGACATTGGAATGTCACTTATATGTTTTTTTAAATTAATGAAAATCTATTTAAAACCAAAAAATTAAAACAATAAAATATTTAATACATGGATTGTCATTAATTAATTATTAAATAAATATTAAGTCGTTAAACATATCGAAAATAGAATACTTTATTTTACTATTCAAAAAAAATCAAGTATTTTAGAAAACTCTATAAATTCACCCAAACCTAATTTTGATGTGTTTATTTCAAACATGAAATATATGTTGAAAAAACTCAATATATTATAAGTTTATGTTTTTAATATAAAAATACTTATTTATTTGATAAAAAATATTATTTAAGGAACAGTAAAATTCTTGACTCTTATAAAAAAATTTCAAGGCTATTATAAAATTATTTTATTAATTATATTTTTATAAATGTGCTTTAAAAGTCTATTTAATTAAAACTAATATTATTCCCAATACGTAATATTTTTATAATAGTTTATAAACATTCTAAAAAAATACAATTATAATTGAATTGCCTCCAAAAATTAAATTATCAAATTAACCTCAATTAAATAACTATTTTTATAATAATAACTATTCTTAATAGGAATTTATGGAAAATTTTACATGAATAAATATAAAATTTATATTGAAATTTTTGGGGACCATAACACATACTTACACCCACATATTCCCTAAAAGTAAGTTGTGTGATGTCGGTAGTTTCGTTGGATGTCTTACCTAACATCATCTAATGGTAATCCCAACCATTTTGAACTTCTATTATTTGAAATTTCATTCAATATTCACATGTTCAATCTCGGATTGGGGTTGGTCATGGGAGAACCCCTGTGACGATACCTCAATCCTATGTTTTGAAACAATTTTCTTCATATGGCATGACTCTATCTGTTAAGGTCATCTATTCTTCATTATGTATCTATTATCCTATCTCATTAGTACTTATTGAAACTAATTTTAATTGAAAAATTATAAAATATGGGTATTTTTTCAAATGGTCATATTGAAAAAAAATGTCCATATTTGACCAACATTCATATGAAGGTCATATTATAATGGCCAGATTTACCTTTTCACCTTCTAAATACCATTTCATTCCTTCACACAAAAGTCACCACAATTTTCTCCCTGAGGTTATATTTTCATTTCATAATATTTTTATTGGATTAATAGTATTTTGATTCATTTCTATATAATTTTATGTGGGGATAAAATTATATAATATTAGGGTGATCCATACTTTCTAATTTTATTTATTTTATTTTGTACTTTTTGGTTTAGTTATACTATCTGATATTTTAATTTTTTTATATATAATTAATGTAATGGTTGTTTTTCATTAAATAATATTTCGTTTATATAGCTCTATTTTGTACATGAATAATATTATATAATATGTAGAAAATATTTATTTATGAAACAAATATAATTTAAAATCTATTGGTCATTACATTTCAAAATTTATTAATTTGAAGGAATACAAATTTTTAATGATTCTTATACTATGATTCAATATTCTTTAAATAATTATGATTATTCCAGACACTATCATGTATTATTGTAAATAATATTGAAGGGTGAGTTCCACTAAATGTATCTAATGATACTAAAAATTAATTTTTCATGGTTTTTAAATATAATTCAGATGAAGTTAGATCAATCATTTTTCATATATTGGAGCCCAAGTGATTGATTGGTAATTTTTTAATTAAGATAGATATGCCATCAAAACTCTTTTCAGTCACCAATTTTTAAAATATAGTAATCTGAGTTTGTCTGAGGGATCAATAGGTACTGAGAACAAATTATTTTATTTTTCCCAATGTTAGTCCCAATTTGAAGATATGTTTTCTATATAATTTAGTATGTTTTGTAAGAGAAGTGATCATTTTAGTAGTGGATACATATTTATATTAATGTAAATATAAATCTTTTAATGGGGGTCTATAATGGAATATTAAATTTATTTTGTATTTAAGAAATTTATACATTTAATAAAGGTGTTCTTGGAATACTCTTTGACTAGAAAAATCTAGGAATGGGAAAAAATGGGAACTTGAAATGGGAATTCTATTTTTTTCCAATGTTAAATATTTTATCTTTTCAAAATCTTATTTATAATTTTTGGAAAATAATAAATTAAATTAGTGGACCTCATTTTTACCTGATATTTTTGGATTTTGATGAGTGTAGAGACAAATAGTCAATGCATCTAAATAAAAAAAATAAGAAATTAATGATGGTGAGAATCTAAAATATATGAGAGATATAAAGATGAAACTATATAATTTTTAGAATAATAAGAATATTATAATATGAACTATGAGTAGTGTTTGGTGAATATGATTATAATGAAGCAGGAGGAGAAGATGATGATGATTCTAATTCTAATTCTGATGATGATGATGATGATGATGATGATGATGATGAGATTTATAGTGATGAATATGATGCAACTTATATAGGGGAAGAAAATATGAAGTTATTATAACCTACAATGAAGAATAATGTAAATAATATTTTGAAGAGTCTATGTATCCATAAGGATATTTGATTATATATTAATTTCTAATGACAATATCTATGAAGAACATGATGTTGTGGACATGTATCGATATCCAGTTTAAAATGCTATGTTGGTATACATGACGTATTCTAACGTGGTTTTTATAGTTGAGGAAACAGTTCTTATTTTTGGGTAAATTGATGTACCTATATGTTTTTTTGATCTGTTTCTAAGTGAAGAATAAATAAGATACATGAATGGATTACTATGAAAATTTGTTCAAATACCCCTTTATTTTAATACTATAGTGTAGGATTTTCACTAATGTAATATAATATCCTAACTACTGTAATATGCTTGAAGGGTTTTCAAGATAATCCTTGAAAACCCATTGTACTTATTGATTCCATTATAGTATAGAATATATCAATCAATGGAGGTATACATTTCAAAGAGTATCTTACTCATATGATGGTTGAACCATAAAAAAATATAAAGGGTTTATCACCATTATCATTTCTACAATGTATGTATTTATAAATTTTTGGGTGAAAAATAAAATATCCATTTATATCCTAATAGGTATCGAGGGATAAATTACTAAAATAGGTTACATTAAAACAACAATTTGGAATTTGGAAAAAGTTGGATAAAATATTATTCACCCCCAATATTGTATGAAACGTCCACTAGGTTATAATAACCAATTCCATTTTGGAAATTCCTATATTATTTATACCAAATTTTCAACATGTTAGAAGATAACTATTCTAAATTAAAAGAGCTTTATTATAAGAGTTTCTATAAAACCCAATATTTGTCTTCTTGTCCCCCAACCCACATGAAATATGGTATCCACCTACTTCCTTTTCCACATCATGAGAAAATCTAACAATTTATTCATTTCTACCATGGTCCCCAACTACTAAATAATTTCAATTACTTGGATTTATGAAAATGATGAAATAATCAATTTTTCATTTAGTTTTGATTATAATGTTGGATAGAAACCGTTCATGTCTTTTGATTTTTTTCATCATTGGTACCAATGGATTTAGAAACCTTTTTCCTCATCATAAATAATTCTCTGTCCATTTTTGAACACGGATTTTTGGAAAAATATTTTTTAAAAAATAACCTTCACAAACTCCCCCAATTCCATTGAGTTAATTAATTGATATTCTATCATGTTATTCACTTGGTACACCCATTTATTTTCCTCACATTTTAAATGATAAATGTATAAAAAACCTTCTCATGATTTAATTAATTGATTAATTTTTTTTTATTTTTTAAATCCACAAATCAGAAATTTGTGGATTTGATGACTATCTAAATGAGGGTGATTGATTATATATAATGGAATTAATGGGTGTTTTTTCCTTCTTTAGAAAATTTGGTAGTATGATATCAATTATTTTATTGCTGATAGATATATATATTTTGGTGAGAATATCTATGATATGTTTTACTTCATCTCTCCTCCCATTCGGTTTATCATTGCTAAAGTTGTTGAATTTTCCATCGTACTTTTTGTTTACTCAATTCATTTTGGTTCTGTGAATTTACTAAAACATAAAATGTTAGTATTAGTATCATAAAATAATAAATATTTTATAAAATCAAATGATAAGAGAAATTAATACTAAGATGTCAAAAAAATACACCTTTATTTCAACATATGGTATTTTTAGTTCATCCTCAATCACTATTGGTTCAGAAAGTTTTTTTAAATTCTATTCACATATTCTCAATGACCTAATACCTAAAAATAAATAATCCCCACTTTGAAGAAAACTAAGAGGGATAGTGAATAACATACTGACATATTACATAATTTTACATTAATATTCATTACAGATCACAATAATTCAATACCTTAAACATATAGTGTTGGCATCTTTGAAGATAATATATTTAAAAATTATTATTAAAAATTGTGAACAATTATCCATAGTCTTGTACACTGGACCCCCTTCTAAAAAGTTTATATTTTATAATCTTCATCATAACCTGGGTAATGGAAACACGTGAAAAGGGTGAGCTCAAATAATCAGAAAGTATAAATAAAATATATAATAGTCATATATCATAAGTGATGAAACATTGAACATGTGGTTTTCAAAAAATTAGAATGGTTTATGATCATAACATGTGGAATCCATTCCAAATAAAATAGAGATAAAAAATCCTTAGTCATGAAATAAATTATTGGTAATAACATAATATATGATTCATAGTAGTTTCAAAACATGATTCCCTATCAATGAGTCAAAATAACATAACATAAGAATGTATCAAAAAATATCATTTTGGAAAAATAATGTTTTTATATACATAAGAATAGAATATCATTATTTATGTGGAGGATCATATCCATTATCATCCCCACATAGAATATGAAAACTAATGATGGATTATGTTAACTCTTTGATCCCATAAATATAGTAAATGTAGTCCCAATTGGTTTTGTGTTTTGTTCTCATTCCCAATCATCTCAATAGATATAAATCTTTACCCAATGAATTATGGGGATATATAATCATAATACCACTAGTCACATAGCATATAATGTCCATTTTGGGTTTGGATTTACTCCCCATTACTATCAATTTCATGACATATAATTCTTTATTCAATGGATTTGTGTTTTATAAAATTCAATGCGCAACTCTTTTATTTTGAAACACTATAAGTATATCCTCCAAATGAGCATGATCAAATTCATAAATCAACCACTTCATATATAACACATGAGAAATAAATGATTTTCATAAATATAACCACAAGTAGATATCATAAACCATATAGATTAATAAAGAGGATGAAATCATTAGAGAATAACCCCAGTGATTTTTGAGGGATAATAAAAGGTGTTGGAATACATGGAAAACAATATATGATTATTTGAAAATTAATTTATAAATATATCCTTTACATTTTGATATTTATTATTTTATAAAGAAATAATTTATAATGAAAATGTTTTAGAAAAATAAAGATAAATTAAATTAAATTTACATTGGAATTTAGGATAACATGTAAATGATTATCCCCAATGATAACTTAAGAAAATAGACGGAGAACTTATTATTGTGGAAAATGATAAAAAAATATTCATTTTACATATTTAAAACAGAATTTAAAGCCTAATATATAATAACCATTATACTGAATATAAGTATAGATAATAAAATATATAAAAAAGTGAATAACATGGATATGTTGGAGAAGTATTCTTGAAATAAGAGGATAAATAAAGATAACTCCATATAAAATAATCATTTTTGTTGAATTGTAAAACAAAGTGATGTGAAATGGTCATAATACATCTGGACCCAAGGTATTACCCAATGAGATAAAATTTTATTTCGTTCTTTAGAGATTGAACAAAAAAATAGGAATGGAAATATAGTCACAAATGATCATTTTTCATTGTGAGATTAGAAAAAAAAACTCTCATATTTTGTGTACTTTTTTTTCAAAACACTTGTAAAATAGAGAATTGTTGTATGTGTTTGAATGATATTTGGGGTTGTTTATATCACACTAAAATATCAAGGGTGTAGTGTTATTTTTTAGTTAACAAGGAGACTATAAAAATCGAATGATGTGGGATGTATGTAGAGGAATAACGTTCTTTCTCTTTATGTAATTATCACCTGAAGACAATCACATTGTCAAACTAATATTTATCGTTTGGTCCATGTGATGATGATATTATTCCTTTAGTCACACCTAAATATTCTTATATTTTTTATTTATTGTTAAAACCATCATGGATCAATCTCTTGGTCACCATGTGAGATTTTTTGTTGAGTTTACGAGGCAATGAGGATATATAATCGTGTTTGCCACTATATTTTCATGCATGTGAATATTTGTATGGTTGATCATTTTTTTGAATGAAAAAATAAATTCATAAAGAATTTAGGGCTTCTAAAATACATGGATTCATTTTTATAAACAAATTGGATATCTAGATGAATCTTTTAAGAAGAAACATCATATTACCTCTCTATTTTTAAGGTTTACTTTCATAATGACAATTTTTCTATTATTCAATGGTAACTATTAAATGGTAACTGATCAATAGTATATCATCACTAGTAACTCATCAACAATATCACCATAATTCTATGTAAGATAATGTTCAACAATAAATCTTTCAAATAAATAGTAGGTATATTATACAATGGTATCATGATTCTACAATCGATGTACCTATTACCTCTATTCTGCAACATTTTCTCTTATAAATTGACGATAGCTTCTTCCTTCATTAGTGAATAAAGTCCCACATCCTATGGTATCACCATTGTGTCTATTAAAATGATAGAAGGATTTTTCACTTACATTATTTCAATCATTAATTATAGTTCATTCACAGATATTATATCATCATGTGATGTTAGATTATACCATTACATCAGATATTATTGTTGTACAATAGACGTAAGAGGTACATCGATTATTTTTATTGATGAATATAATTTCTCTTATGTCAATCATCAATTATAGTTCATTCATAGATATTATATTTTAAGTGATGTTAGATTATACCATTACATCAAAGATTGTTGTTATTGATGAATATAAATACTATAAAATGACTAAAAACATTCTTTTTGAAAGTAAACATTCTACTTTGGAAATAACCATTTAAAACAATATATTAATAAAATGTTATAAATTTTATTTTCCTTTAAAATAATATAATAAAATTATAAAGGAATTTTTAAAATATTAATTGGTCATTAAAGTGGTAAAAAAATTTAGGTCTCACACGCTAAATTAAAAATTCCCATCACATTTTTAGTGAAATCCATATGTGTCATTTTGTAAAATGACCTAAAGATTACTTTTAAACCATTCAATAAAAATTATGAAATTAGTAAAAATTTATTTATTAAACCATCTAGATGATGTCAAAAAATTTCATTAAATTTATTTTAGAAAAAAATCATTTTAAAGAAAAATTATTCTCATACAAAGAGATAAATAGAGTTAGATTTTCTCAAAAAAACATTTTCACAATCATTTCGCGTAATAAGGAAATTAAAATGGTAAAATTACTTGAAATTTGGATGAATATCCATAATATAATAAAACTAATTAGTTTCATGAGAGTTATATAATAATTTTAAAAAATAAAAAACATAATCATGAACAATCATGATTATCCAAGAGATTGTAACACAAACCCTTTACATATTATTAACCCCTGAATCATAACATGCATGAGTGATGTAAATTTATTTCAACCTATAATATTTTAATAGAAAATTGATTATTATTGTTATAATATGTAAATTTTTAGTATATACACCATTAATAATAAATTAGGCACATAAAAGAACTTGTGTCAAAAAGAATGAAATTTTGAGATGAAACTGTTACAGTGATCATATAATTGATGTGATTGATAATCAATGAAGAGATTATGTGTATGAAATTTATATCTAAAAAAATACATGGGAAAATAAATAATAATGTAATAAAATATAATTTTTTATATAAACCATTTAAAATATAATCAAGGAACTATAAGTATAACCCAATGAATGAAAATTGATCTCAGAAACCCCTACCTCAAGTACAAACATTGCCAAGTATGTATTTTGTCTCTTGTATAATAAAATTATTGAAAAAATTATTAAAAATATCCTATTTTAACCCCTTATACATAATTTATTTACATCATTTAATTTTCTTACATATTTAATTACCTATTAAATTTTCCCCCATCACGTGTTTTATGGATGTTTCATTCATAAATTAAAAATGTCGTCAGTTTTTTTTTAAAATGGTAAAATGATTAACTATTATATAATATATAAAATAATATTTACTAAATACTTATCATTTTTCTAATTTAATTGATATTTTAAATCTAACCATGAAATATGGTTATGAAAAACGAACTATGTTATAATCACAGAGATGGTTAGTCGTACTTATGCATGAGTAAGACATTCCATTTTTACATGATAATGATGGAAATAATGTGTGTGTAATTTTATCTTTAAATAATAATAATCATATCAAAAAAATAATATTACTTATTTAAATACACTTTCATATAGAATACTTGTGATGTAGTAATAAAGATGAATCATATCACTTTCTGAGGTGGTAGTTTTTCATGCACATAAACAATGTTATCATTTCTTCAATTGATTTTATGGAAAGTGAATAAATAGAATATTAAGTCTAAATAATTACTAATATTTCATTTATAAAAAATAAAAACATATATTTAATCATTGTTAACTTCCATGTAAATATCCTATGAAAAAGTAAACACATCGCCTTGTGAGGCGTTTACATGAGGGACAATATCAAATTCCATACTTTGTTGAATGTATAAATATTTTATTATATTATGACATTAGGGGAAACTTATATCATAAAAATTATATATATACATTAAACACATCATTTTATCAATCCATGAAATACTGTGAAGGAATATAAATTATGTCGGTTCATGAGGCGGTAGTACACCATACACACAATTAGTGATTTTCATTACCATTTGATGGAGGTAGAGATGGTTATAAATCATTATTGTTACCTAAAAACATATAATTATAGGTGATGTAAATATGATATTATAACATAATTGTTATATAATATTTTAAGTGGGTGGAAGAAAAAATAAAATAAAATGCTCGGTTAAGGATGTTACTTCATCTTTAGAAAAATTCTTTATATTTGCACAGAAATCCCTTCTATGATGGATCTCTGGTCAAGAAAATTATTATTTATTGATAGGAGAGAATTTATATTGATAATTTAATCATATATTTTCATCCAATAGTGTTTTAATGTGTGAATATGTAACATCTATGATATTTCCTATATAATTTTTAATTATTATATATATTATTTTCAAGATAAGGTAATGAGACAAACTACGATTTTGAGGACCGGTGTGCCAGAAATAAATGTTTGAGATTTATTAAAATATTAAATATCACATGTAATATGATTCAATGAAAGTATTTAAAAACTCCAAATTTACTTTCTAATAAAAAATATGAAGGCACCGTTGAGTTAAAAATGGTGTTTTACCCAAAGCACAATATAACAATAGTCTGCACGGGCCATTTTTTAAAAAGTTGTCACTGGTGTCAAATGAATAAAATAATATCAATAAATTATTATAATTAATTTGTGTCTATGTATCAGATTGAAAATATAAATATATTTTTAATGAATGTTTACAGGGTAATATGAATAACCCTTGAATCATATAGGGAGTTGTTGGTGTGAAATATGATGAATCCTTAAAAAAATTGACGGAATGAGGTTTGATTATCGATGCTCATCAATTTTGAATGATATATAAAATTAATGTAATGAGGCCTAATTATTCAATAATGAATGATCCAAATCATTGTAAAATTTCTTATTATGATAAATTCACCCCATTATTAATCCTGGACAATTGAAATCAATTCAATGAAAAAACATTGAACCGTACATCATCAATATATTTCTATTTCATATAACTATCCTATGTTCATTGGTAATACCTATTTATTAAAATGTTAAATGATAATTAATATAATCCAAACTATAAAATGGATAATGTTAATTCCCCACATCATTAGTTTGTGGATT
Organism: Viscum album; assembly: GCA_963277665.1. Taxonomy (NCBI): domain Eukaryota; kingdom Viridiplantae; phylum Streptophyta; class Magnoliopsida; order Santalales; family Viscaceae; genus Viscum; species Viscum album. The sequence continues at coordinate 293,182,914 of OY728137.1, read as the reverse complement.
TCCCCCCCCCCCCAAATTCTGTTGTGTGATCATCATTACTAACCCCTTGTCATACAGTTCAACAAATACCCAGTTCTAGATCATAATGAAACTATTCTATGATGAAATTGATAGAAACCATGGGTTAAGAACATGATGGTGGTGGGGGTTCAATGATTGACGATGATGATGGATAGATCAAGGGAGAATGAGAATAGATATATATTTCTACAATATTCTTTATTGATGCATAGTGAACAGACATCTTAAATGAGTTTCTCGATGCATTTCGAGGTAAGATTCTGATGACCTACTCATGGCAAGGCTTTGTCAACATAATCATACATAAATTGAGTGACTTTACGTAGAAATTTAGTTTGATGTGGTGTGTGAGGAAGAAATGATGACAAACTCTAGATCCAATATATCCTAATCAACAAGGCATGTAATTCAGGATTACATGCAGTGTGTGGCCCCTTCGTTGGTGGTTAGGTTTTTGGGATAAAGATGATGATCACATGAATTTTGAAAAATTTCAAATGGATTATGACCCTCCCAATATGACATTCCATATCCCTATTAAGTACATGGACACGGGTTGGAGTACATGGGAACGAACGCACTGTGTACTCCCACACGAACATGGGTTAGCATACACAGACTAGTATATGGACAAGGATTCAGTACACGGACATGTCTAGGTGAAATAGGTAGGGAACCACATGTCTCTACACACTACGTATTCATTTTATGTTTCATATATATGGATACTACATGTCATGTGAGGATCTTCCACATGATAAATTTGTTGTATCGCTGGACAAACTGTGTGCCCTATAGAACACATCTTATAGTACCTTATAGAGTTCTTGAGGCTCTCTATTTTCATAGTTTGGAAAATTATTGGTTGAGTTCTTTCCCATGGCTCATTTATTCTATGTTAATGTGTGACATTACATATACATCACCAGATTGTGATTCCAAATATAGGTTGAGACTTTGAAAGAGTTTTCATGTCATTCCATGAGACTTGAGTGTGATCCTCTATCACCTGTGTTCCCAAGTTGAATGTGATTAAATCCTCTTGAACTTCCTGAGTAGAAAATTTATACTTTATAAATCTTGAATTGTTGGTAGGATTATGTAATCATTGACATGTGATCCCCTACATAGATGTTTAATCCATACTAGTTCATGGTGTCCCCTAATGATTCTGGACATGACCCATGTCTATTTATCATGGTGTCATTAGACTAGTGAAATTTCGTGGATAGGTCCAAATAACCCAGCACTCTTCTTCATGTGATTCCAATGGTAGCATGGCTCATCAATTGATTTCTAATGCAATTATCATTGAATCAAGTAGAATCATGTGGATGGAAGGTTCTTATGACTAATTGATGGAGTGTTATCTCCTGTGTATATTTGGTTTCTCTTATATTTCTATTATACATTGATTGTTGTATCTTTTATGGATATGATTATACATGGTTTATATTGATCTGTTTTTTTGAGGTGTCCTAATCAGTTCTATTTCACTCACCCATGCATGAGGTTTTCCGACACATGACATGAATTCTACAGATGAAATCCCTTTTCAACATTTTCTTGAGAGGAAAGGGAATGTGTGGAATGTTCTTTTCACATATTTCCCTCCCATGGAGTAGGATAGATTATTTATAGTTTTGTTTGGGCTTTTGGACCCTTTTTTATTTTCAGTATGTTCACTATCATAATCTATTAGAGGATCCTAGATGTATGAATGCATTTTTTAGTTGTTATACATTTGAGAAATTCATGTCATAGAGATGTGTGTGTGTGTGTGTACAGGTACATCTGACTAATGTCATAATTTTATGTATATCCATACACAGAACTAGTCACTAGCCCCTGGCCTTTTTGAGGGGGGATTGGGGTAGTCACAGATCAGACCCTGGTTGGTCGAGTAGTGATAGATTGGTGTCATAGCTACTCAATTCTACCTTATGTCATGTGTTGTGGAGTTTTTTTTTCAAAACCATTTTATGTTCTTTTATTTCATCTTTCAGGCCATAGACTCTAGTGTTGGTGCCACAACCAACATATCCATACATTAGGAAATTGATCGAATACTTTCTCACTCAATACATAAGATCATTGGTTACAGGGAAAAAATATTCCACAAACAATATATAAATAGTTGTGTTTTCTATGACCTTATTGAGTGAGCTCCCCAGATATATTATTTTTATTATGGGTATGTATTGTTTTATTTTAAGATTACTCAATTTCTACATCCATCCAGGATTAAACCACGTTAGTTTAAGGATTATCCACCTAGTGATGAAGCATTAGTATATGGGATTGTACTGAAGATAACACCCCTAGTTTGTTTACTATCTATACAACTTCTTTTTCAACTGTATCTATCACCGGAACTAATAGGTGAGGATTCACATAGACTAAGGGTGTCGTATGAGATTCATAGGTAGTGAACTCTTATGTTTCAGAATGAAAAATACTCTTAGGTGGATGAGTACTAGCTAGAGGTAGAAACTCACATTTTCATCCTTGTGATGATGCCTGCTGACCATATTGTTGTCCTCGCATGGAGTATTCATTTGGTGTCTACTGGGTGATGTTGGATCTTGGTTACCCATTTAGATGATGATACAACTCTCTCCTAGATAGAATTAGAGCCTCTAATCAAAGAGGAGTTCAATCTGATGACGTTTTGATCGGTACACATATAGGATCCTTTTGATCTGTAGTTGGGATGTATGATCATAGCAGACTATTAATCAAGGTTTACTGATATAATTTGGTATTATTTAGATATGGTAATGGACTAGTTCTTCATGGATCAGACCTTTTAGTAGGGATTGATCTAGTAAATCAGTGATTCAATGGTATCTCTATGCAATTCAACCAATTTTGGAGTGATTCAGCATGCCTGATAGGTATAAAGTTTTCTAGAAGAGCAGACACCTTTACTGTGAACTCATAGTGGGAAACAAGAAGATGTGACCTTAGTAGTGGGAAACCGATGGTAGCCATAGGTATCCAAAAAGGTTATATGCTTTGGCAGGAGATCCCACGACTGATGGTTAGTGGTGCAGGTCTCTAATGATTTCTCAATTAAGACCTGGGATAGATGAGGTTTCTCTTGAGACGTTGGGGGATATCTCGCATGAGAAATTATGACCCATCACAGGGCTGGTTGGGAGATGGTCGTGGGGATGCTGAGGCAAAGACAGAGTAAAGTGAAGGGTGTTCCATAAAGATATGGATGTGAATGAAATTCCAAACGAGTGGAAAGAGTTTTTCAAAGGATTGACCTATTACCACCACCAAACTAGGTCGTCCATACAAGGATCAGAGATCCGGTGGGTACGGATGAGGTCAGTTGCCATCGATGGAGGCCAATAACATCAAGGCTCAAGGGATGATCCAATATAGTAATTATGTCATTTCTAAATTTTCATTAGTATCTACATACATAGGTCTAATCCATTCATAACTTTCCATGAATCTTCTTAGAAACTCTATGATTTTGGTTGAACCATTGACTCAACCCTTATTATCGGAGACTCCTATAGGAGGAGACTCAATTATCCAACATTGTAACTATGAGTGTGACCTAAATCATGGAGGAACGAGTTTCTATTGGGATATCTTAGTAAAAATATTGAAACCTTATGACCTCATTCTTGGTATGGACTGGTAATCCACAGTTCATGCTCAAATTAACAATCTTAGGCGATGAGTGTGGTGTGTCTGCAATGATGGAACCATGTTTTCTACTGTTTATGTGAAGTAAATCTAAGCAGTGTAGGCTGGAGTCATGCATAGGAGGGTGAAATAAATTACTAATCAGATTGCTAGACTTATCCATTGTGTAGTGGATGTTACGAGTCCTCATTTTCTTATAATTGTGGTAGATTATGAGGACGTATTTTTTTAATGAAATTCTAGTTTTAACTCCCTATTTCTAGATAAACCTAGGCATTGACTCTCAACCATGATTCCACTGATATCTACACCTTCATTTTAGATATATCCTACATAGCTTTGTGAGATAAGGGTAATGTTGGAAGACTTACAAAGGAAGGGATTTGTGAGACCTAGTTTTTCACACTAGTATGCCCCAGTTTTTTTTCCTAGAAGGTAGATTAGATATTTTGGTTTTGTGTTGATTATCATCACTTAACCCAAGTGACCATGATGAAAAATTATTCACTATTGAGGATCCATGACCATTTTGATCATAAAAAGGTGGCAAGATGGTTCTCAAAGATTTACCTTACATTAGGCTATCAACAAATGTGATTACAAGATTAAGATATAGTAAATATGACATTAAAATGTTGTTGTTGTCACTATGTGTAATTGGAAATTCCATTTGGTTTAATTAATGAACCAGTAGTGTGTATGGGACACATGAACAAGATATTTCATCCTTTCGTAGATTATTCTTGGGTATTATTCATCGATGAAATCATAGTTTTCCCAGTGTCTATGGAGAAGAATGTGAGACACTTAAGGACGGTCCTATAAACACTCTAAGGGAACCAAATTTTTGGTATGATCTTTAATTGTATTCATTGATTTAGGAAGTCTATTTTACAGGACAGATCATCTCAGAGGATGCAGTTGTAGTGGATCCAGTGATGGTTGATTCATTAATTGATTGGGATCCATACAATAATTTTACTAAGGTATAGAATTTATATGGAGTGGATAGGTACTATAATAGGTTTGTACCCAACTTCTCCAGCGTGTTAGTGTCCATGATAGCCATGACCGGGAAGGGGAGCCCTTTTTTTAATGGAAAATGTTCCAAAAGTTTTTTTAGAAGTTTAGGTAGAGGTTCATGAGTAATCACTTCCCAAGGTTATCAGAGGAAGGAGTCAAGTACATGGTATTCTATGATACATCAGAGACCAGACCATGTTGTGTTATGATGTAGAGGAAAATAGTTATTGACTATGGTTCTAACCAATTGATACCAAATGAGTACAAAAACGTGACATATGACCTTTAGTTATAAATAGATGTTTTTACATTGAAGATATGGTGACACTACCTGATGGGTGAGATATTCATGGTATAATCAGACCAAAAGAGTCTAAAGTATATATTCTTTTAGAATGATCATAACATGAGATAGAGGTGATGGATATTGTTCATCATGGACTATAAATTTGAGATTGTATATTCTCCTGGGATGTTAAATGTCATGAAAGATTCTCTTATAATGAGATCTATTTCATTATTGGTTAATGAGGCATCAATGAAGTTGGAATTATTATAGTTATCCATTGTGGAAGGAGATGGAGTAGGTCACATCATGTCGATGGTTTTTACCCCCCCCCCCATTCGTATAGTGAGGTGGGAAGGCATAGTTTGAGGATAAAACCTATGAGACCCAACATGCTCAGATGTTCACAGGGCATGATAATGGGGTTTCTAGAGGTGGGGAGCACATATTTCTTTTCAAAGGATGCATGATGGCACTAGTGACGTTGTAGGAGAAGGATTTGGTGGGTGATATGGACCCTTTAATGGTGCATCCAGGTATAGGTAGGATGTACCAAGAACTCTAACGTCAGTTTATGAGGCTAGGGATAAAGAAGAAGTTGCAATGTTTTCCTCTCGATGCCTTCTAATTAGTTAGTGAAGGTTAAGAACCATGTTCTAGTTTTTTTACCTCAAAAACATAAGGTGGAACACAGGATGTGGGTTGGGATATCTATGGAATTTTTGACAAGGTTACCACATAAATATTGGGGACATTATTCTATATCGGTGATCACTGAACGACACACCATGTCAATCCATTATCTAGGTATATAAGAGTAAAGCTCAGTAGAGAGCATGGGATGCCTCTAAATTAAAGAGATAGTTCAACTCCATGGAGTTCAATAGAAGATTTTTTCTAATCATGATTATTTCATCACATCTTGATGGTGGAAAGGATTTCTAGAGGAATTTGGGACTTAGTTATGCTAGAGCATAGAATTTTACCCTCAAACTATCCACCAGATTGAATCGACCATTTAGGTATTGGAAGACATGTTGGGAGATTTCATGTTAGACTTTTCCTATAGTTTACAGGATCAACTACCATATGTGTATTTTCATAGACCCATAACTACCATTTAATAATTAGTAAGGAACCCTATGTTGAATTTTATATGAAACACTATGTGTCTCCACATTGATGGATTGACCCTAGGGAGTCAGCACTCATGGTCCCGAAGATGGTGTGACCTACAATAGAGATAGTGTAGATCATTGAGGAGCAGATGAAGACCACACATATACATCGTAAGTCTTTTACTTATAGTCAATAAAAGATATTTGGAGTTCGAGGTGGGAGACTGTTTGTTCCTATTTTTACCTTGATCTAGATTACAAAGATTTGAATGAGGTGGGTATCTATCTATATGTTTCATTATCCCTTTCCAAAAACTATTTAAAGTTATTGAGGTGGCTGATGTCTTAGATCCACCACTATAGTTATACTAGGTACATGAAATCTTTCATTCTTTGTAGTTGAGGAGGTACATGCATGACCCATCACACATTATTGACTAGAAAGAGGTGTACATTAAGGAATGCGAATATTTTTGGGAATACCTAGTAGAGATCGATGATCAACATTAGTGGATCCATTGAGGGTGATCGATTCCATTGGTGTATTTTTATGGAAAAAGATGAGAATTCAAGAGATTCCATGGGTTTGGGGGCCTTATATTCATGCTCAGTATCCTCATCATTTTGATTATCCCTTATTTTGGAATTTCAAAAATGTAATTCCCCCAAGGGGGAGAAGGTAAAATATTGGACTTTCTACGTATTATTTTAAAAGAATTATTGATTATTTTAGACACTATGTCTTAATACAGATTTTGATTTTGAGGCTCGATGTTCCCAAAATAAATGTCTGAAGTATATAAAAATATTAAATAGTACATGCATTTTGTTTTCCCAAAAACATGGAATAACACTTAAACATGTCTCCATATTATAAATCATAGGGTAGCATTGATTTCTGAATGGTGGTTTTACCCTAGGTGTGTCTTAACATTTTTGGCATGGGTGATTTGTGAAAATATTGTCACATGTGTGAAATGAATAAAATAATTTAAACAAATAATTTTGATTTATTTGTCTGGAAGTAGTGGATTGAAGATATATAAATATTTTTTAATTTCAGAATTATAGTGTGACCCGCATTACCCATGAATCCCTTGGATTTCTGTTGGAGATAGATCTATAGAATCTTTCATAGATATCAATGAAAAATCAGGGATAGATGAAAGATGAAAATTTATTTCAAAGGATCTCTCCAACAATTTCAAGGCATAATAATTCCTCACTAGAAACTAATCCTAACTGAGTTAGGATTTTTTTCATGTAAAATTCATCCCTTTATTAATCATGTATTAATTTTGATCAATTCAATGAACAAAGATTGATTCGTGCATCATCAATAGATTTCTATTTGATTGAATTGTTCTTCATTTGTTGGTTATACCTCATTGTTCATCCTTTCTATGATAAATAATAATGGTAATAAAAAATGGTCTAGGTTAATTCCTCACTTTTTTTTTGGGATATCTCCCAAAATTTCATTATACAATCCTTGTTGGAAATCCCTTGGCCAACAGTTTGACAAATACCTCGTTATAGATCATTCTGCACCCATTCATCAGCGCAACAGATCAAAACCAAGGGTACGAAATGTAATAGTGCTTTTAGATCGAGTATCGATGGTGATGATGGGTAGACTAGTACAATTGAGAATGAATCCATGAATATACACACATTTTGGGAGTTGCGAAGTAATGAAATATGGGATGCGATTTTCCTGATGAGTTTTGAGGCTGTATTCTGATGAGATACTGATGGCAAGGCATGGTCGATGTTAATATGGGATATAACACATGACTTTAGGTCGAAATTTATATAAAAGTGGTTTGGGTGGATGAACTGAGAGATAAATTCATATCAGTAACATCCCGATCAACACGGTGTGTAACTCAGGATAACACACCGCGTGGGAACCCTTCAGGGGAGGTTTGGGTTTCTTGATGATGATCGGGATCACGCGGTGTGTGACCCCTATCACACGGCTTTTTACCCTGCATATGGGACTAGATGAGTACATATGATGTACATGGACATTGGTTAGTGTAGATGGGAGGAGCATGCCATGTACCCCCACACAGATATAGATTAGCATACACAAACTATTACAAGGACATCGCTTTGGTACATGGACATGGATATGAGGAATGGGTAGTGAACCATGTGTCTATATATTTTGTGTAGTAATTTAAAAATTGTGTATATGGATACAACATTCTATGTTAGTATCTTCCACATTGAAATTCTTAGAATAAACGGAAAAGTTGTGTACCCCATGGGACACACCGTGTACCCCATTCAACAGAGATTTAGGCTCTCGTTTTTTTTTGGGACATAATAGTTTGAGTTCATTCACTTGGCCCTTTTCCTTTAGTAAATAGTATGTAACTAGGAAAAAAACATTGGATTGTGATCCCATTAAGAGGATGAGTCTCATAATGAGTTGTGGTGCCCCTCCTTGAGACTGGAGTATGATACTCTGTCACCTATGTTCCCTTATTGGAGCTTGTGGAACCAACATGACCTATACATGTATGGTGGTGATCCTCCATCTAGCAAGTCATTTTGGTAAGGTTTCGGAATCATTGGAATATGATACCCTACATAGCACGTTCATCCAGACTGGGTTTGTGGTTACCCCCATTGGTTTTGCGCATAACCCTAGGTTTGTGTATCATAGTCCCCTTAGAACATTGAACATCCTTATGTAGGGCCCACTAACCAAACCACTTCATTGAGTGTCTATGATGGTATCATGGCTTGTGGGGTGAGTTCTCGTAAAAGGATAATTTATTTGAGTAGAATCCTATGGCTGGTAGTTTGTCATGACTGCCCATGTAGTGGTTTCTCTCCGAAGTATATATGGGTTCTCTTTTGATACTATTTTAAATTTATTGATAAATATTGTATTGAGCTAACTATACCAGGTTCCTCATGTTTAGTGTTCTTATGGTGTCTTATTGAGTATTGTTGAACTTGCCCTTATATAGGATTTTCCTACACATATCGTGTCTTATGCAGACGATGGCCCTTTTTATGTTTTCCTAGGAGGATATAGAGCATGTAGAGCATACTTTTGAATTAATCTTCTCAATTTGAGCATGATGAACTATTTATATTAATTTTTTGATCTTATTTTTGTCCACTTTTCAAATTTTAAATAACTTCACTATCATACTTTTTTGTTGGATCATAAATTTATGCATGAATTCTTTCAGTTGTTTTAGATTTTAAATTTTTTTGATTTTTGAAGTGTTTTCATCTGTGAATGTTATTTTGGATAATGCCGACCATTTTTTTTATTTTATTATGTAGCTCTAGTCACCAGCCATTGTTCTATTAGAGGCGATCTTTTCATAGTCATGGTTCAGACCATAAAGGGTCAGATCATGATAGTAGAAGAAAGGATGGGGGTGGATTTTTATAAGTGGTGGAGAGGACACAAATGGAAAGCTTGAATTGAAATAATTTAATACATGTTTATCTCATACTAAAATGATAACAAAGGGGTAATTTTATAAAATTAAAATATATAATGTTAAAATATGGCCATATAATAGAAATTACATGTGTTTTGGGTCATTTTGCACCATTATCTATTTATTTTAACCCCAGGTAAACAAGTTTTTATTTTAACTACGGTAAATAATTAGTATTATTTTAAGAATTGATTTTGATCAAAAATTAATTTTACCTTATTAGATAATATTAATTTTTATGATTAAACAAATTTCATCCATTTTAATAAAATAGGACTCAACTAAGTGGGATTATATAGTTTAAAATTAAACACATAGATGCAACCAAAAAGCAGGTTTCCAAGTAGACCATTTTTATATGTAGGGAAAGTGATAATATAATGATTTTATATAAAATTAATAAAAATAAACTAAATCTTGTTTATAATAATATAATTTTACTAATTTTACTTTTAAACCCATTTTAAATAAAAATTTATCAATAATATTCATTAAATGAAAATTATTTTTCAATAAAAACCAATATTTTCTCTATTCATCAAAATATTAAACTTCCTAGATAAATATGGAAAATTCACAGTAGAGAAAATTTTGGAAGGTATATTAAAAAAATTGATCATTTTTTCAAATATTTTTTTTGATATCCATCAATATTATTACCTATTCACAAAATTAAATAATATTAAATTTTGAGATATGTACTTTCAAAACATTTTATGTCATTACCAAAATTGAAGCACTTATTTATAAATTTATTATATTTTTTAAAATCAATTATAATTAGTTTTAAAAATTTGGTTATTATTATTTATTCCTCTAATTTTAATGACTATGTTCTAATGATCCTTTTTAAATAATGATATAAATAATATATCACGGTTCGTTAAAACTCATTTTTGAGTGTTACATAAGATATCGAAGAAATTGAATTTATTTAAAAATATTAATATAACATAAAGTATTAGGTTGTCACATTATCACATATACATTATCATGAGTGTCAAATATGATATAAAATGTAGTTTTATTCTCTTAAAATATTTACGTGTTACATTGAATTCCATCAAATGAATAGTGTCATCACAATTTAATCTTGATTTCAGTAATAACGGGTTTGAAATTTTGAAATTCCTTTATTGTAACCACACATCATAAAAAGGGTTAATAAAACATTATATTTGTACGATATAAATGGAAGTTTAAAAGTCATTCAGAATAACCCATACCAGGCATCAAAATAAGTGAACATTGGTGGAACGTGAAGATATAGTCAAAAAAATTAAATAATTATGGATTGTGATAGAGATCATTTATCAAATTAAATTAAATTTTCAATATAATTTATAGAATTATAAACCAAAAATAATTGATTATTTTAATGGAAATTGATTACTCAAATGTGGATGTAATAGGATTACATTTTTTTGTTTCAATATACTATTCCTAGAGTTAATGAACTATGTTACCATCTAAACTAAGAATATTATAAATTATACATACCTGAAAAGTAGTGTTTCATCCTCTCATTAATATCCTACATTATATCAACTTTTTCTAAAAATTATAAGTATTCGAAATAATTATTATTTATTCTTAATGAAACAAAAATAACATTAAAGGATAAACTGATCCAGAAATGAAATGTCATTCCTCTAGTCACTGGAGATTTGCCAAAACCATAATTATTTAATGAGTTATCCAATATATTAAATTAATCTCCAATTAATCAATAGTATCAAACAAAGATCAACTAAATACATTTAGTATGTTTCTATCCTTTAAACCCATCATCTTCATTCTACAAAAACATAATTCTACAAAATTATCCTTTATATTAAAACTAAAATTTATATACACATACACCTCCAAAAATATCACTAATTACTTCCAAATTATATTATAAACTAAATATTTATCCATAAAACCATTATAGAAAAAAAAATTCATATTAACCAAAATATAATGTTAACCAATAGTAGGTATTACACCCTTATCGACATTTTATTGTGGTTTCAAGCCACATTTACTTATCGGATTCAATGGGTTTCCCCAGATTTAATGATGATGATGCTGGGTTTTTTGGTCGTTCATTACCGATGATCTGGTGTGATTATGAGTTCGATTTGTGTTATGGCATAGGACGTGAGATGGATTGTGGCTCGATATAGTAATCAAATTTTTAGTTTGAATTTTGATGTTGGAAATTTGAATTTTAAATTTTGAATATTGTTCCATGTGGTCGTATGCGTGGCACTGTATAGATTTACTGGTTCCCACTCAAACAAAAAGTGGAATTTCTAATAATTAAAAAATATATTGAAGGTAATGGGTCATCACTCAACATATGGGTTGTCCTTTTTCTAAAATCACAATCAAAAAATTCATATAATATTCTAAAAAAATGATAGACATTATCAAAACTGACATTAATCATTGAATCCATTTTAAAATGGTAATAAATTTTATAAAACATATTTTTCCAATAAAAATATCACCATACCATTAAATAACCTATCTATTTCATTATTAACATTCAACATATTCTTTCAAATCCATAAATATAAATTACAACATAATAATCCATAATAAGATTAATGATTCTTGTAAATATAATTTTATTTATAAAATATTTCAACCACATAATTATAATCACACCTAACATAAAAACATCAAAATCAATGATAAGAATAACATATATCTTTACTTGGTATTGGGGTTAACCCATATATTATAATTTGACTCAGATAAATCAAATATACCCCACATCTTTGACATTTAACAACAAGTGGTAACTTAGGATTAATTTTATTTCTATCATTTTGGTTAACTAAATTCTCAATTTTTAATTGAATTTTTTTTGTTCTTACCTCCTTTTACAGACATAAAATATATTCCAGTTTCTGAAATTAATTTTCCCATGTTCCTCTTTCAAAATTTTCGTGATATAGTAAATCGAATATATTTTTTGTTTTTTAATCATTATCAAATAATTTTTATTGAGATTTTATTATTCTCTTATGAAGTGTTGTTGGGAATTAAAATATATTCAAGTTTTTAATAATAATTTTAGATTTCTCATTTTTCAAGATAAAAAATGTCTATCATTTATTTTTAATGTGATTTGTATCTCATTATAGAAATTATTATATTTTCCAAAACATAAGTTATTGGAATTCATTTTCTTTTTTTTTTCTATTAACTAATAAGATTAAAAGAAACAAGATTATATTCCACTAACATACCAAAGGAAAAAAATATAAACATAAAACTAATAACTTATAAAGGATAAGTATATACTAAAATATGTGTCTCTAAGATTCAATCTAGGTAATCCATGGTAATGATTCATACTTTTTTCTAACATGAAAATTTGTTCTAGTCATTCCCAATGGTTAGTAAAGAGTTTGTAAATTTCCAAAAAAAAATTCATCAGGAGTATCAAACCAAATGCATAGTAAGGGGCGTTGTTGTGTACTAGGTAATGGTTGAGTCAAGAGAAAAGTGCATTTTTTAGAGTAATTACAGCTAGGTACATCTATGGAAGAACCAAATCCACATTAAGTATTGAGACAAAAATGTACATTCATTGAAACTGTTCTCTCTATATATAACCATGATTTTAGGGGATTTTTCTGTAAGTATATTTATCCTTAGGATTATACATGAAGTTATCGTTAGTCTTATCCTAAGGGTTCACACTAATAATTTATTATCCTTGTTTTCAAAAATTAACTAAACCTTCTCTTTGATATCACTTATTGAGACCTAATATATTTACACAGATTATTAAATGATTTCTAACATAGAAATATTTCAATTTCATCCTAAAGATCAAAAGGCTGGCTATCTTTGGAAGAATGCAATTATAAAAAATCCTATGAAACTAAATGTTGGAATCCTTATTTATCCCCCATAATTATCTCCTAAAATTCATTGATCTTAAAACATTTCATGGGATATCCTAAAGGATAAATAAATGATGTGGTGAGATAAAAAACCTAAAAAGGAATAAATATAACAATGAAACATAACATGTGAGTCAGATAAATAACATTATATCATAATAGATATGGCTCATGAGTAATCACATTGAACCATAACATAAAGAAGACGGTATTATAAGATCATGGTAACCTATGAAATTTGGCCACATCCAAAATCATGACATAAAAAATTTGTAAAGGATAACATCTTCAATAATGTTATGTGGTGTAAACAGTATCATAATGGATTAGGTTTACTCCCAAATCTTATATATGTAGCCTCATGACACTAAAAAATTACCCATTGAAATGGATCTCTATCTGGGTGCACTCATCATGTATACTTCATTTGGCTCACCCAGTTCTGTACGAGCACACCCATCATAACAAGTTCATGATTTATGTGTTCATAAAAGGAAATAAATCATATGAAATAACATAAGAATTATCAATGTAATATAAATGGGATTCATAATCTTATATCACTATCATTATCAAATGATATTTCATAATTGATACATTTGGGAGATGAATAGAATACATGAATTACACTATAAATGGAAGTGTGAATGATCTATTTCTATATGTGAGATAAATAAATATATAATTTTTTTCAAATCCATAACATCAATTTAGTTTTTCATTGATGAATATAAATTCATTAAAAATATTATACAATTTATTGAGGTAAAAAACATTTTCACTTTGAAAATAAAAGTTTAAAACTAATAATTTAGTGAATAATTTTTAAATACTTCTTATTAAATATACCCTTTGAATCATAGAATTTATTATTTATAATATTTTATGGTTATGACAATGGAGAATTGTTTTCATGTAAAACATATTAAGACAATGATTCCATTCAAGTAGTCTTTATAATCCAAATGGTCCTTGTTTGGAAAATGGAAAGAATATTCTTTTTAAACCATTTTTTAAATATTATAATATGGGTAAAAATGCATTTAATAAAAAATATATAGAATTTTAAAAAATATCATTATATAAATTTTAGAAAACATTCTTCTATAAAGATAATGGATTCCCTATTAAAATATAAATGGAGTAATCTTTTCTCAAAATCATATTATCAATAATTTTATGTTACAATAAAAAATGGTTCTATTACTAGATAAGTTTTTCAATAACTAGTTGAGTAACAAATTAATGAGTTTATTGATAGGTATTTCATAATTTTAAATCATTGAAACCATAATCATTAACAGTACAGATAATCAAAGAGATCAAAACATCAACCCTTATAACTTTGGAAACTCAACGGTCCCAACTCCCATGAGGGAATTTAAAAAATTATATCATAAAATATCATGAAGAATGAATTATTCATGATATAATCTATAAATGGGTATTATATAAACCATTTTAAAAGAAATTGGTTCTTTAAAAGAACATGTTTTTCAAAGATGTATTTTTTGTCATAAAACCCTTACAATGTTCATATAATTGATGTGAGAGTTAAAAAATGAAGGGATTATGTATAATAATATTAAAACCATAAAAATAAAATCATAAATAAAACATTAATCAATAAATTTATATTTCACACATATTCGTTTTATAATATGATCATAAAAGTATAGGTATAACCTAGTAAATTCAAATTTAGTTAAAAAACACATACCTAGACTCTACAATTTGTTGTGCATCTATTTTATGTCATAAATAATAAAATTATATCAATTATTTTTTATAAATAAAATTATAAATTATTAACTGTTTATATGAAATATATTTAATTCTTTTAATTTAATGACATAATTAATTAATTATTTATTTATTTCTTTGTCGGTTGTTTTGAAGACATTCTGTTCAGAAATTAAAAACAACATTAGTGTATCAAACTTTTTAAAATTATTCATTATTTTATTATATATATAATAATATTATAGACATAATTATTAAAATCTATGTGAATAACAATTTTAAACCCCTCCAATAAATATGTTTATATGAAATAAACTGTGTTATTATCATAGAGATGATTTGTTGTATGTACGCATGATTAACACATTCTATTCTTCAGTGATTATGATGGAAATAATGTAAGTGTTTCATTATCCGTAAATTTTTTTCAATATATCATAAATATGTAATACTTATTTATATACACTTAAATATATCAATCATTTGATTTGTTAGCAAAGATTAATCACATCGCTTCTTGTGGCGATAGTCTGTCATGCACACCAACAATATTATCATTTATTCAATGGATTCTAACATAAGAAACTATATGAAATATTTATTTTCAAGAATTATTAATAAATCATTAATATTATTTATAAACAAAAAATTAATATTTGTTACCTTCTATGTAATTCAATTTAGAAAAAAATCATACTGCTTCATAAAGAGTTAGTCGGTCGTACACACAAGAAACATTATCGCATTCCCACTACAATGGAAAATTAAGAATGAGTTTTAAATATTATAATTAAATGTGTATAATTATATCATATATAAACATTAAATACCAGATTTTATCTTTATGTGATAAATGGTTACTGAAAGCAAACAACATGAGTTCATGAGGCAGTATTCCACTATACACGCGATCAATGATTTCATTATCCATTTCATTGGTGGACGATGTAGTTCGGGGTTATTACATTAAAAAAACGTATCATTATATGTAATATAATGAGAATATCATATCATCATGGTTCAATGATATTTAATTTTTGTGTAATAAAGAATAAAAAACACCTGATTTATGAAGTTTCTTCTTCATTGGATAACTTTAGGTTTTACAAAAGGCCTTTCTAAGCTAGATTTCTAATAAATAAAATGATTCTATAATGAGGTCATGGAACTAAGAGAGTTATATTTCTAATTATTTTTTAAATCAGTGGATTTTTTATGTGTGAATATGATTTGAGAGGGAGTGGCCTTTTATAAGTGGGGGATAGGTTGTACTTGAAATTTTATAAAATAAAAAATTACACCAACATTTTCACATAAGAAAGGATCCAAAATGGTAAATTTTGGAGCATTAGAAGAGGCAATGTATTAATATGAAAATAAATTATTAATTATATATATTTTTATTGTCATTTTTAACCCCTATTTTTAAATTTACCCCTGTAAACCCGTTTTTAACTTAACTACGGTGAATAATTATTATTGTTTCACAATTCATTATGGTAAAAAAATGAAATTATTATATAAAATATAATGTTATGATTAAAATTATGTAATCCATTTTCCATACTAAACTCATTTATGTGGTAGAATATAATTTTAAATTTAAATCCCAGATGTGTTGAAAAAATGGGATTCTAAAGAGACATTTTTCATAAGTAGAGAATGTTTTAATATCCAAATTCAACATGAAATTGATTAAATTGGACTAAACTAGATTGATTTATATGAAAAATAATTAATTTTATGTTTTAAATAATAATTTAAAAAAATAACCATATAAATTCTTTAAATTGAAAGTCAGTTTTTATTAAAAACAATTATTTTATACCAATTATTTAAAAAATTTATTTTAGTAGAAAAATCACAAAAATTACCCTTAAAATAATTTTTTCATGTAGATTCAAAAAATATAGTTTTTTAAAAAAAATATATTAAAAATGTGTCAAAATTTATTAATATTAGTTTTTCATAAAAATAAATAAAAATAACATTTTGAGAAAAATTATTTTTGAAGTATATAAAGACGTTACCAAAATAAATTTACTTATATATTAAAGTATTATATTTATCTAAAACCAATATAATTATTTTTAAAAAAGTTTTTATTCATATTCATAAATACAATTTGAATTTCTAGTTTAAAACATTAATTTGAAAAAAAAATATTGCTAGTATATTATGGTATGTTAAAACGTGGTGTTCTGTGTTATGCATGTAATCAAAGAAATTGAATTTATTTTTAAAGACAAATATATCAAAATTTATTATGGGGTTGCATTATCTTTTAAACTCGGTATTTCAGGTCATTTATGATATTGAACATAATGTCACTATTTTAATATCTTTGTGTATTGAAATAGTCAGATGCAGTTTAGGACTCGTAATTGTTAATGAATTCAAATATTTAAGAAACACCAAAGTTCATTCCTTATATTTTAATTTTTTTATTAATCATTAAAAAACATACATATATTAAAAATAGAGATATAATGATTATGATGGTAATTCATGTAGGAATAACTGAGTTTGGACTCTTTGATAATGAGTGTGGTATTCGAATTATAGGTTGTGGTAATATTTCAATGTTTATTATTTTTTCAACTTATTATTCTTTGATTATACAATTAAATCTTCTATAATATATGGATTTAAGTAAAAAAAAACTCAATGTAATTATATCTACAATGGGATAAAGTAAACTTAAAAAAAGTTTATTAAAGTATGATTAACATCCATGATTGATACAATTACCTTTAAGACCATGAATGTTATAAATAAAAGTCCCTTTTTGAGTTAATTAAATTAATAATTATGTATTATGGTTATAGAAATGTCATTCACATCCTTGGTTTTATTATATTCTATTCTATATAAAATACTATTAAGCATCATAATCATTGTTAATGTATATTTTCAACAATGAGAATATGATTAGTATAAATAAAGGGTTTTCAAAAATTTAGTTGACACAGGAAAAAGAAGTTTTGGCCTTAACTAATAATATTTTACCCTATAAACCACATTTATGAGAGCATTAAATGTATATATAATCACTAGGATTTTAACTTATCCATGAAAAATATGAGATCCAATAACTAAATCTTGAACAAAACCATTTATGGGATATGTTCAAGCCCATTGTGATCACTATCCAAACATTGTACATCGAACCACACCGTGAAAGTCTCACCATTTCACACATTAGCCTTATGGTGTTTTCTAGTTAAAAATTTCTATGTATCAAAACCCTCAACATATAAATATTTATATTTTATTTCAATATAATAATGTATATATTTAATTATTTTCATTATTACTTTAGAAATTATTTTGATTTGGATTTGATAAAACACGAATTTTATTTCTGGGTTATATGTAATTACAACATAAAGAGCCCTTTTGAGGAATTTTTAAATATTTTAGTTAAATTATTTATTTAATAATATACTACCATTAAATAATATTTATTATTTATGTTTGATAATATAGTTGTATAATCTCAAAAAATTTATAATAGTTTGAAAGATGTTACTATCAAAAACCGAACATTAATTAATAAATATTGTTTTTTATTTGATAATTAAAAATTCAAATATTTGGAAAATTCTCGGAATAAAAAAATCATATTTATTGAATTAAAAAATTCAAATTATCTAATGGTAAATCATTCCTAATTTTCTGAGACATTCAAATTTTAATATAAAAATTAAATACAGTATAAATATATATTGTCTATTATGACATCATAATGACAAAAAATTGTATCCTAGGACAAATATATGTTTTCCCTTTAAAATAACTTTTTTGAGCTTATTTGGTTAATTTTATAATCAATTTATGAATCCTCCAAAATCAAAAATATATTTTACTCTTTTAAAATCATTTTCTTAAGTACATGACTAACAACGACAACACCAAGGGTATTATTTTAATAATTTTCCTAATGGACTTATAAAATAATGAAATCCCATCCTAATTGGAAGAATACATGTTCAAGAACCATTGTTATATTTTTATTATTGATTAATTTTTTATATAGATTCCAAAACCAATGTTTGGAAAATAATAATGAATTCCCCTCCATATTTCTAATATAAACCCACAAATGTAACAATTCAAATTACCTTAAAATAGTGAGAGAATGTCATAACTCTGATATACTCTGTCCATAGTCCCCCCATGTTTCCTTTAATACTTGATGAAGATCCTCCAATGATTTTGGAATCACCCTCTCAAGGTACAACATCTTTTTTATCATCCCTTTATTCACATATCTTCTTCATTTATTTTCTTTTATTTCAAATTCTTTATATCACAAAGTGTTTTTATATGTACCTGTAAAATAAAATTTTAAATAAATATATTATAATATTTCTATTTATTTATCATTATAACATTTTATGAATTTTTATATGCCTTCTTCATGTTACTAAATTGTTCATGTGATTTATTCAAGACAAACCATTTTATTATGAATACCATCATTCTTCCCACACAAGGGTATTCAATTATACATATCTATAGACCATTTATTAGAAACATATATGTATTTATTACAAACTCTTTGATCTTGAAATTAAATATGTTGAGATATAATTCAATTATGATTGTTATATATGGCACACTTACGTATAAACATCATATGAACATGAAGGGTGCACTCAAAATTATATTGGGCTCTCATGCATTGGTGTTGTTTTAGTCCCATGATATGTCATGGAAATGATTAAAGAGGTAACCTAATCCATCATGGGAAATATTCCACCATGTTATGATGTACCAGTGGTTATCTATGACTTATGTTATGATGTAATGTTTAAATTTTATTAGACATTTCTAGGTTGCATTTATGTTATCATGATTTTTCCTTCCTCATTGTTCATTTTCATGTTTATCACCCATTTTGTATTCAATTTACATTGTTATTCTCTAACATGTAATAATGTCTTTAGGAAATAAAATTTTGATTACTTTACTGGCCTTTAAAGATCACCTATTTCTTATGTATGTCCCCAATATATCCCATATAGTTTTATGTTAGATGAAATATTTTGTGCATGTTAAGGAACATTTCAATAATGGAGATGTACCCATAGTTATAAATTTTTATGTAATGTACCTAATTACCCAATAATTATTTAATTTTTTATCTTCTGAGTTTTATTATGTGTGTTATTATTGTATAACTCTAGAATTAATTTCTAATTATTTCATGAGTTGTCACAGTTGATATAAAAGAAATATTTAAATATGGTGGGGTTAAGTTAGAAAAGCCAAGACAAATATGTATTAATAACACTAAAAATTAAAGGACATAAAATAATTTCTTAAAGTACAGTGTATGTGGCTTCCAGGAATATAAATCCATATCAAGATACTGTAAATAGATGCGGCTCTAGAATAGATATACCTAGGGGTAAAACCTGAAAACATCACATCAAGATAGACTCGATTGGGAACTACTATAAGACAAAAGGACTTGTTACAAAAATGGATTGAAACTATTAAGGGATATGGGTTGGTAAATTAAAATGCTAATTATGAAAAATTATTAAGGGAATAAAAATTACAATAATGTTTATGATAAGAAATATATCATGGATAACATCGATTGCAGCCCTGATATTTATATGTTAAAAAATAAATTACATATATAAGTTAACCCTTTAATTATTTGGATTCACATTCATGTTTTTAATTGTTTAAAAATAATTGTCCATAATTTTTCCTTTATTTTATTCAATTTCCAAAAATATGTGGAACTGGGTAAAAAACCAATGTGAGCAGAAATGTTAGGACTGTCCCAATTATATGTCTAACCCGATGAGAGTAGGAATCATGAACACTTTGATGATACTCTATCTATAGAATCATTCTCTAAGAAGAAAAATGAATCTAGAGAAATTCCCAAATCCCTAATATAAATAAAATTCTTCGATGAATACCTTTATTTGAAAATGGCCTCCAAATAGCGTAGGATTATATAATGCAATAATCATGGAACAATGGGTCAACACCATTGAGAATATCTTCCCTATCCTTAAATTTTCTGTGAAATACATGGTTTTATAAGTAATTTATTCTATAGTTGTAGAAGATGATTAGTGGTGGGAATCCATCCAGAATACAATTCTTGAGTAAGAGATCAATGTGATGGGGTTAATGGAATTCCATAAAATTCCTTTCAAAAAATATTTTCCTAAAAATATCCAATATAAAATGGAATGTGACTTATATAAACTCAAGAAAAATATATGATTATTTTATTGGGGTGAAATAATGAAATTTGCTTAGGAATACACAATATGCCTATAGATTTTTTGTGACCCCCAAATACAATGTTGACCACTTATTTGGTGGGAAAATACTAGTCTAGAAATTTCCATAGTGATCTATAACATTAATAGCTATGAAAAAATGGTCGGACAGACCCTCGTTGTTGAAATTTATATTGGATAATCATAAGGGTATCATAAAAATAATAAAAAGAAAACGAAGTTTAATTCTAATGGTGTAATGAAAAAATATAATGGTGTTAATAAATTTCAACATCCCACATTACATATGTGTGGAAACAATCACCTCTATAATCTATAAATGGGGATGAATAAATAATCTAATTGTGGGAATTAATTGTACCATGGTAGAGATTATCGATAGTAAAAACCTCCAATGTATAGGAGGAGAGTAATTCACTAAGGAAACCTCGCCCTTTATTCCATTGTTTCTATGGATAGAAATAAGGGAACATTGAAAAAAAAGTACTATGATAAGGGTGTTCACAAATAAATCAGTAGCAATAACCTCCAAGGAAAAATGGGTGAGCATATTTTACTGTAACTATTGAGGAGGATCCCATAACAACGTTTTAATAGGTAATCTAGTTATTCAGTCAAGAATTTTCAATGTATTTTTTAAATCTATTTATATGCATTACATTTATTCATGCATGATTATTAGAACTATTCATAAACCCCTGCAAATCGTGGAAGTATAAATTGAATGGAAGTTAGAGAAATTTGTAAATTATTACATCCAAAGTATACAAATCATCCCCTATAAAAATTTGTAGACTGAACATCCCAACAAACTATGTAATACTTCATTAAGTGGAATTTGATTCAATTTTTGGTATGTATTGTCCTTGGTTGTATAAATAAAACATAAATTAAGAGGAGTAAAAAATCAATCTCTTTATAAAGAATAATCCCCTGAATCTATAAATGTCCAATGATGAGGATAAATATTCTTTAGTGCCACTATCTAATGTATAGATATTATTTCATTATGAGAAATAATATCTATCTCAAATAATTGATTTTATTAAAAATATCATCCTTGATGACATTCCTATTAAGAGGGAATACACTGATGTGTGGCCCAAAGAATTCTCTGATCTTCATACTTTATGGGAAGTACAATATTTAATTAATCATGTACTTGGGGTGTTTTTATTATCCAAGATGCTATATAGAATGGTTGTTGCTAATACCCACTACTTTTAAATGGTTTTTATCCAAAATTAATATTTTTTATATATTATATAATATTATAAATGTATAAAATTAAAAGAAACCAACATAATTTTATCTCATTGACAACAATCGTTACACTAGTCTACAATGAAACGAATTAATAAGAAAAAATTACCACTGGAAAGAAAATATAAAATATAATATGTAAAATTGGTGTTTATGGATCCTCTGTGTCTACTATAACCCCCCCCCCCCCCACTAAAAATGATATAGAAATAAAACAAAATATTAGTAAACCATTCAATATCTTATTAAAATGAAAACATATCCTTAAGTGGAATTTTAATAATCATTGAATGAATGAATGAAGTGGTTTTTATCTGGTATAAAGGCTAAAGTGAACATTGAGATTCATCTCTAATAGGTCCATTTGTCTATGTGACCATCCGCCCACATTAAAATTGGTCAATATTACCATAGTAAAATATGACCTTTCATGATAATTTTACTATAGTATTTAGTGTCTATATGTTGTAATGACAAAGTATAGTTTATTTGAAATGAAGAATTGAAAGCCTAAACTACTAGATTCATGTCGTTTGAAGCCCACTTTTCATAACATGGGAGGGTGTAATCATTATTGGGGTTTTCCCTTGACCAATCCAAAGGAGAGCTTCATAATGTGAAGCTTGAACAAAATATCCTTTTATATAATTTCACATTAGTGGATATTAGAAATCTGTTGATGTTAGCAGATCCACCACACAAAACCATCACCATTGCACACCTTTCCCATAAGAAATATATGTGGGTGTATTGAAGTGTTATCTGTCTATAATGTAGTTATAAAAAGGGAAAATTCCTACATATAAATAAATTTTTATTCTATAGATTCCTCTTATGATTTTTTGTTTTTAATAAAATATATCATTAATCAAGATAAATTTGATTGTTTAGATCTTGGGATCAAGTATATCATTATTTTTTTTCATAGAAAATGTATACAATTTTATAATAAAATTAAGAATTCTAAAAAAATATTTTTTTAATAAAATATTCTTCTAAAACCTACTTATCAAAATATAAATGCCAAAAAAAGTATATTTTAGCCGTGGAAATTTTTTTTAAGTGTCAAAAATTTTATTTATGCCTTAAAACTACTATTTTTAAAATAAATAAATACTTTTATATAGAAAAGTTAAAATTACCATAGTTAGATTCATTTTATGATAAATTAAACATAATATATTGGAATAACCATGTAAAAATTAGGTTTGGGTAGATTTATGATAATATTCTAAAATAATATTTTTTTTTGTTATTATTAAAAAAAAATTAGGATTTTCTGTATGTTTAATGACTACATAGTAATGTCATAATTTTTTGATAAATAATTAACCATAAAATAGTGCCTAAAATATGTTATTTGATTAATATTATGTATTTTAATATATTATAATAAATTTCCAAAATATTTAAGTGACATTCCAAGGTCTAAAATAAAATCATTGACTATTAAAATAGTACTTTGTGAAAAACATAGTTCTTTAGGAAAAAATAAGTAACAAGAATTGATGTATCATTTAAGTGGGTTATAATAACTGAAAATGTGACCCAATTTTCCAAAACCATGATGAAAACCTTTGTGTAATCCAATGGTATATTATTTTCCACAACATAGTTTTTCAATACTTATATTTAGAAATTTCTAAACAATTCTTCAACATTTTCAATCAATTCCCACCCATTACACCATTTTTATCAACTTCAAATCCATCTTATGTAATGTTCTAATGTTTTTTGTAACGTCCCGGTTCTAGGAGCCATGCAACGGGTGCCCTGAACCCGGTTCGCCATGTGACCTTAAGCGCATTTTCCCAGACGCCAGATGCTGCCGACTAGCAGCGAGGGCCCAGGTCTGATAGTGGGGAAACTATGCCCTCATTTGTCAAAGTGTAGCACAACGGAATATAATTTAAACATACAACAACAGCGGAAGCAGTAACCGTACATATAACTGAAATGAAGTACTTTTTACAAATAGGGAAACCAGCAGTCATATATATATGAAGATGGATCGTGTCACTATTCTATTAAACAGCCAGAACATGTTACACTATAATAAATTATAATACAACTGAAGTACATGTATAGGAAAGAAAAACAGAATATCCAGCAGCATCGTGGGCCTAAGCTCGGTCCCATGCTCCCCTAAAACGCAACAGCAATAAAGTACCTGTATAAGGACCCTTTCCCTTATCCACACCTGCAGAAACGTAATCTTTTTGGGCTAAAAAGCATGACCCAAATAGGGTGTGAGAAATATATATCAGTAGGCACCCACTGAAGTCCCGTGCGCAACTGGGTGTAAAAATGCAACAACTCTGTGCAGTATTGAATGCAATAAACTAAGAAGTACTCAAAAGTAACTAACTTAATAGTTATATTGCCATTTAATGATTCATTTAATCCATTGAATATAAGAAAACACCACAGTGATTTTATAAGTAAACAGATAGCATCCTCAGACAAACAAAATCTCACACTCAGGTAATCGGAATCCAACCCACTGGTAATTTCCCACAGGCATAATGGATTTTTCCCGCAGTCGTATGTAGTGTCGCCCTTAGGCACAAAGTCTATTTCCCACAAGCACGGAAGAAGTTTCCCTTAGGCTAAGATAACAACTACCCTCGGGATAAGAAAATCAACGCCCACGGGCTGAGTAAAACACTTCCCTCAGGCACAAGTAACCAGGAAATGCCCAACATGTAAATAAACATTCACCTTCAATTCCTCTCAAGGAAAAAGTAATGCGTAATATAAACAGGTCATACCCTCGGGTATCCTGGCCAAATGGCTAAACAGAGGATCGCACCCCCAGGGTGGTCCTGGATCCAATCACTGATCCGAAACAACACTTCTACAACTTTATTTAATCACCTATTCAATT
This sequence comes from Viscum album, assembly GCA_963277665.1. Lineage (NCBI taxonomy): Eukaryota > Viridiplantae > Streptophyta > Magnoliopsida > Santalales > Viscaceae > Viscum > Viscum album. Next base: position 293,157,245 of record OY728137.1, on the reverse strand, counting down.
CTAGGTATAAAAAATAGCAACGGCCTCAGCCACACGACACCCCAAATATGGGTTCGTAGCTGAAAAACACACAAAACACACGATAGATGGAAAATAATCACCAACCCACCTACCTATTACACCAACGAATGATATATGCGAACGTCGATTTCAGAAACGCCCAAAGACGTCGTAGATATGAGGTTAATGAAATCTCTCTTAAACTCAAATATCATACATTAGAGGAAGAATTGGCAAGAACAATTAAAGAAGAGTGGAGGGATTACCCGTGCGGTTCCAACGAGATCGTCCAAGGCGGAAACGGATTCTGAACATGCACTCAGTGGATCCTCAAAGATTCGGCCATCCACACCTGAGCTCTCTTCTTATTCTAATCCTTCCCTATAAAAAGGGGTGGCTACTTCCCATTTTAAGCGAAAAAACAATGTACATGGAATGTACTTCGGAGTACACAGCGTGTACTTACAATTTTTAAACTGTTCCTCTGGCGGCTTTTTTCCAGTGTGGCACTGTTCATCTGTCGACATGACTACACAGCGTGTCTTCTTGAGTACACGGTGTGTTCTGTCGCACAGCTGGCCACCACCGTACTATTCGCTTGCCGACTGACTACACGGCATGTAAGGGACCACTACACGACGTGTAGTCAGTCTTTACACCATTCGTTGCCGACATGGCTACACGCCCTCTGTACTCATCCCACACGGCCAAAAGTACACGACGTATGGAAAAGTACATGGCATGTACTTCCAAAATTTGGGATTTTTCCCCATTTTCCATGTTATCTCAAAAGCACTTTAGGAAAAGAGAAAAGAAGAAACCCGTACCTCCAAAGTAAGAACCGGGTTCTTACAAACTTCCCCCCTTAAAGCAATTTATCCCCGAATTTCCCTTCCATAGGTGGTGAAGATAAATCCGTGAACAACTCCATCCACTGAGCACGTAAGTCGGTCTCCCGCTCCCAGGTTTCATCCTGTACTCGGCCATGCTGTCGTAGCACCCTTACGAGTGGAACTGACCGTCCTCGGAGAACCTTCGTGCTCCTATAAAAGATATGAATCAGATGCTCCTCAAAGGACGTATCTACATGAACCTCAACCTCCTCGGGCTGAAAGGCGTGAGACGGGTCTGAATGATAGATACACAACTGAGATACATGAAAGATTTCATGCATGGATCAGTACCTCTGAGGTAACTACAACCGATATACAACCGGCCCGACTCTCTCTAGAATCTAAAATGGCCCCACATACCCCGGTGAAATTTTACCCTGCCTCCTGATCCTATTGTGTCACAGCCTCGGCAAAACACGCAAGAAAACCAGATCCCCAACCACAAACTCCAAAGGTCATCTGCAGCGATCAACATATGACTTATGACGAGACTGTGTGGTAGCCATCTGCTTCTGAATCAACTGGACCTACTCAGAAGTCTCCTGCACGAGACGTGGTCCTAGTAAAGCTACCTCACCTGCCTCTAACCAGCAGAAAGGTGATCGGCATGGCCTATCGTATAGAGCCTCATAGGGTGACATCTCAATAGTTTCATGAAAACTATTATTATAGGCAAACTCAACTAGGGGTATATGCTTCTCCCAAGATCCCCCAAAGTCTAAGATGCATGCACGCAACATGTTCTCAATCACCTGTATCGTACGCTCTGACTGGACATTGGTCCGAGGGTGGTAAGCTATGCTAAGAAGCACCTGTGTACCTAGTTCCATCTAAAAACTCTGCCAGAAACGAGATGTAAAGCGGGCGTCCCTATCTGAAATGATAGAATGAGGGACCCCATGAAGACGTATGATCTATCATATATACAATTTTCCTAGATAGTCAACACTGAAGGTCTCCTTGATCGGAAAAAAGTGAGCTACCTTCGTGAGTCTGTCCACAATAACCCACATGGCATCATTACCTCGAGGTGACCTCGACAAATCAGTAACGAAGTCCATCGCGACATCATCCCATTTCCACTCCGGAATGGGTAACTACTATAATAGTCTGGCTGGCCTCTGATGCTCCGCCTTCACCTGCTAATAGGTGGAACACCTTGTAACAAAACCTGCTACATCTCTCTTCATACTCGGCCACCAGTACTGACGGCTCAAGTCACGGTACATCTTGGTAACCCCGTGATGAACAGCCCAACCTGAAGCATGAAACTCCCACATCATCTCCTCGCATATATCCCCTGGAACCCACACTCATCCATGGAAACGCAGAACATCATCATCTCCTATCGTCAAACTAGGAGGAGGGTCCTCACTTTCCACCTACACCCGTAGAACTAGGCCTTCTGAATCGGATAGCTGTCTCATCCTCACTCTATCCAGGAGGGTAGAAGACACAGCTATAGAGGAAAGCTAAGTCTTCAACTGACTGTCATGCACCTCCAAATGCATCTCAGAGAACAAATTCATGAGCTTCCACTCTCCACTAGCCTCCTCCACTGTCTTTATCTGAGTATTTCTGCTTAGTGCATCAGCTACTGCATTACCTTTACCAGGTGTATAGGCAAGCTCAAAGATGAAGGACTGGAGGTATTCAACCCACCTTCGCTGTATCAGAATCAAGTCACACTGAGTAAAGATATACTTGAGACTTTTTTGGTCGGTGAAAATGACAAAACGTTCTCCAAATAGGTAATGTCTCCTACAGTGCAACGCATGATCAACTGCAGCCAACTTGAGATCATGCGTCGGGCAATTCCTCTCATGTGGCCTCAATTGCCGAGACCTGTACGCAACTACTCGATTTCCCTACATCAAAACTACTCCCAACCCAATACCTGATGCATCATAGTAAACTTTATAGATCATCCCCTGTTATGGGAGTATCAGGATCGGTGCTGATGTCAACCTTCCCTTCAGGTCCAGAATGGCTGTCTCACAAGCTTATGTCCAAATGAACATCACACCGTTCTTAGTCAAACCTATCAACGGTGTTGCTATGCGGGAGAAATCCTTGATGAAACGTCTGTAGTAACCAGCCAGCCTTAGGAAACTCCGTATCTCAAACACGTTCTTAGGCTACTCCCAAAAAAATATGGCTCTCACCTTCTCTGAGGATACTGAAACCCCTGCCTCTTAGATGATATAACCCAAGAAGTGAATCTGGTCCATCCAAAAGTGGCACTTTGAGAGATTATCATATAGTCGGTGCTCTCTCAGTGTACTCAATATGATCTCAAGATGGGCGGCATGGTCATGTCGAGTGTGAGAGTACACCAAGATATCGTCCACGAAGACTACCACAAAAGAGTCCAGATAAGGATGGAACACATGATTCATCAGAGCCATGAAAACTGCTGGCGTGTTCGTGAGTCCGAATGGAATATCCAAGTACTCATATAGACCATATCTGCTCTAAAAAGCTGTAAGTGGTATATCTGATGGTCTCATGCGCAGATGATGATATATTGACCTCAAGTAAATATTCGAGAACACTTGTGCCCCACTAAGTTGATCAAAAATATCATAAATACATAGCAAGGGGTATCGGTTCTTAACCATCAACTGGTTCAGCTTCCGATAATCCACACAGAGTCTGAGGGTACCTTCCACCTTCTTCGCAAAAAGGACCGGTGAACCCCACATAGAAGTACTGGGTCGGATGAAACCCTTTGCATGTAACACCTCTAACTTCCTCTTGAGCTCCTGCATCTCGGGCTTAGCCATCCTGTATGGAGGAATGGACACTGGTGCTGCTCCTGGCATAAGCTCAATAGATAAATCCACCTCACGCTTCAGAGGAATACCTGAAAAGTTTTCCAGGAAGACATCCCTGAAACGTTCAACCACTGGAGGGAAATCCATCTGAAAAGTCCCCTGATCTTCCAGATATAAACTTCCAATTTGGGATGTGAATCCTCATTTCCCACAATTCTCTGGTCCATCTCGACTCGCCTAAACATCCCATTCTCCCTTGTATAGAAACTCTCTGCCCTCGGGTGACGTGAAACGCACCCTGCAACAATAGTATTCTATAAAGGCATGAAAGGGAACCAACTAGTCCATTCCAAGAATGACGTCAAAAGGTGTCATCTCTAAGACAAAGAGGTCCCAAAGAAAGTGACACCCACAAACCTCAAGCGAGCAGTCCTTGCACTGACACACACCAGCCGTTCTAGTCCCCAATGGAGTGTCTAATGTCATGATATCAGAAGATGTAGAAACACATAGCCCAAGACTCTCTAAAACGGGCACAGATATAAAACTATGTGTAGCACCCGTATCGAAAAGTACTGAAGATAAAACAGAAGATACTAGAATAGTACCTCTGACTGTAGAAGTTCCGAGATCCTTCTCATGCTGGGTTTGTTGCACTACATATGTCTGCCCTGTGTCACGACCCTACGACACAGCCTGAATACCCTGAGCTGTACCGCCCTGCTGCCTTGGAGATCCCGGTGTCTGGCTACCATGGCCACGACCACCATCTCTGCCTGCACACCCTGATGTATTCCAGTTCCCTGACTGGTAAGAAGCTGTTGGACCTTCTCCCACGCACAGAGTCTGCATAGAACCCTTCTCACTAGCCACTGGTAGAAACGACCTGAAAATGTGTTGCAGATGACCCATCTTTCCGCAAGCTCGGCACTCCACTGGGTCTCGTGGACACTGTGGTCTCTTGTTCCCCTCTCTAACACACTGGTAGCACATGACCTGGCCACCTAAAGCATTCTTCTGGATGGTACTGCCACACTAAGAGAATTCCATCTGTCTCTTCCTTTTACTAGTATAAATAGTACCAGAAACTAGTGCTGAACCACCCTAGCCCACACCACTAGCTTCCCGCAGGTTCCTCTCTATAATCAACACCAGATTCAAAATGGCATGTACTGAAGGCAACCTAAAAAAATTCACCAGCGCTCAGATGTTATATGATAGACCTTCCTCAAATCGTCTGGCCCTCAACGTCTCATCACCCACCAGAATGGGTGAAAAATGCTAAAGCTTGGTAAAACGAGCAGAATAATCCATCATCAGCATAGCGCCCTACTGCAAGTTCATGAAGTCTCGAGATCTTTCTTCATTCAGTATCTCGGGAAAGAAGAATTCATAGAAGACAACATGAAAATCTTCCCATGCCTTGTCTCTGTGGTTCTTTGACTGGGTGGTAACATCTCACCACCTCTTGGCGGAATCACGCAGCATGTATGTCACGAGCTTGACCCTCCACCCTGGAGGCCTCTCAGGATGCTCAAAAATAGTCTGCATCGACCCCAGCCAAGAATCCACAGCCTATGGTCTGCCATCCCCTGAAAACATCGGTGGATACTACTTCTGGAAGATACGAGTAAGCTCAGCCATAGATGTGGTAGCCGGCGGTGCACCCTGAAAGGTCTAAATGAATAGCATAAAGCCTTCACAGAACTGCACCTCCACGCCTAAGTCATGTATAAAAGTTGGTGCCACATCTGGCTCTACTGGAGGATCCACTTGTATACCATGGCCCACCATATCTGGAGTATACTCAAATATACTCTCTTGGGGAAAAAATGCGCAGTCAACTAGGCGGAATGACACTACAAGGTCAAAAAGACGCCTTAGATTCATGATTATTAAATACTGAAAATGAAGGAACCACCAGGGAACAAGAAGAAGAAGTTATTACAAGATTTGAAAAACCAGACTACACGGTGTGTATAATTACTACACGGTGTGTACTTGACTTACCTTCCCCTGCCAGGGTCCTTCAACACGGCTAAGCCACACGGCTCCTATTTGAGAAAAACTACACAACGTTTATATCATTTACACGGCATGTAAGGTGTTATTTTCCATCTGCCCATGTCATATGTGACACGGCCGACTACTCGGCTTGACACTACACAGCGTGTTAGACCAGCACAAAGCGTGTTAACAATCCCGTTTCCCAGTCACACGGCTAAGTCCACACGGTCTGTCCTCAGACAAGACTACACGGCGTGTCCCACAGGTACACGGCGTGTACTAGACGAGCTCCGCCGGCCCGTGTTGTTAGTCACATGGCCGGATACATGACTCAACTTACATGGCGTGTTATATATAGACAGGACGTGTACAGGAAGGGATTTCCCCGACCTGTGTTGATAGTTACGCGGCAGGGTCCCTTGGGTAAGACTACACGACGTGTTTCACTATAGACACGGCGTGTATGTCTTAAGGTCTTCCCCGTCCGTGTTTGTTAGTGACACGGGAAGACTCCAAGTCAACACTACACGGCGTTTATATCATCTATAGGGCATGTTCGCCCCATGCTCTTCCCCTTCCCCGTGTCCCCGCCCACACGGTTTCTGACAGGGGAAGATACTACAAGGCGTGTACTCAGGGTACACGGCGTATACTCAAAAAGTTTCCTTTTCTTCTCGAACAGAAGACCATACACGGAGTTTTTTAAGCACTACATGGCGTGTATACTGGGTTTCAGGACAGTATGCCTCAGAAACGTCTTCGGAACCCAGAAAACATTGAAAAACAACACCTAAGTGCCAAATTCAGATCTGTGGGGGCCCATACTTCCCACGAATCAATGTTTGGCATCTTATCTATGTTATGAAATACGATAAACACCCAATAATCCACCAAATTCCGGTCAATGGGGGCACATACTCCCAAGAAATAAAAATTTTGCGTCCATTCTATAAACATGATCATACAAAAATACCCTATCACATAGCAGGTATTTGTCAAGCAGCTATCACAACAGCATGCTTTACCAGCACAATAAATATAACAACAACATGCAATTCCTAATGCACCTAAATGGAATGGAACTATGCATGGTATGTGATTTCTATCATGTTCCTAAATGATGCATGAGAAGGAATACCCTCATCTCATCGGGTTGCAACTAAATACAACCCATAGATAAAATATAAACAGCACAATCACAGGTGTGTCACCCAACGGTGAAATCATATCAACTATAAATTGGAAAATCAGTAAAATTGAAAGACAAGGTAAATTGGATACTCAATGTACACAGGTTAGCTACGCCCAAGCATAGCTTATTAACAACTACCATTCCCTTCCTATCCCTGACTAAGGCTCCAAATTGTATGTCAAAGAAATGAACCCCTCTGATACCACTTTGTAACGTCCCGGATCCGGGTGCCACGCAACGGGTGCCCCGAACCCGGTTCGCCACATGAACTCAAGATAATTTCCCAAAATCCCAGATGTTTCCAACTAGCATCGAGGGCACAGGACTGATTGTAGGGAAACTATGCCCTCATTTGTCAAAGTGTAGCACAACAGAATATAATTTAAACATACAACAACAACGGAGGCAGTAACTGTACATATAACTGAAATGATGAACTATTCACAAAAAGGGAAACCAACAGTCATATATATATATGAAGATGCAGCATGTCACTATTCTATAATATAGCTAGAATATGTTACACTGCAATAAAACACAATACAACTGAAGTATAGGTACAGGGAAGCAAAATAGAATATCCAACTACATCGTGAGCCTAAGACCAGTCCCATGCTCCCCAACACCGCAACATCAATCAAGTACCTATATAAGGACCCTTTCCCTTATCCAAACCCACGGAAACGTAATCTATTTGGGCCGAAAAGCATGACCCATGAAGGGTGTGATAAATATATCTCAGTAGGCACTCACCGAAGGCCCGTGCCCAACTGGGTGTAAAAACGCAACAACAGTGTGCAGTAGTGAACACAATAAACTAAGAAGTACTCAAAAGTAACTATCTTAACAGTTATATTGCCATTTAATTATTAATTTCATCCATTTAATATAAGAAAACACCACAATGAATTTCTAACTAAACAGACAATGTCCTCAGACAAACAAAATCTCACCCTCAGGAAATCAGAATCCAACCCGCAGGTAATTTCCCACAGGCATAACAGATTTTTCCATCTAGCGTATGTAGTGTCGCCCTCAGTCACAGAGTCTATTTCCCACAGGCACAAAAGAAGTTTCCCTCGTGCTAAGATAACAACTGCCCTAGGGCTAAGAAAAAAAGCACCCACGGGCTGAGTAAAACACTTCCCTTAGGCGCAAGTAACCGGGTCCTCCCCAACATGTAAATAAACATTCACATTAAATTCCTCTCAAGGAAAAAGTAATGCATAATATAAACATGGCATACCCTCGGGTGTCCTGGCCAAACGGCTAAATAGAGGAATGCACCCCGGGGTGGTCCTGGATCCAAGCACTAATCCCAAACAACACTTCTACAACATTATTTAATCACCTATACAATTCTAGGTATCAAAAATAGCCACTTCCTCAGCCACACGACACCCCAAATATGGGTTTTTAGCTCAAAAACACACAAAACACATGACAGTTGGAAAATAAACACCAATACACCTACCTTTATCACCAACTAACGATATACGCGAATGTCGATTTCAGAAACGCCCAAAGACGTCGTAGATATGAGGTAAAATAATTCTCGCTTAAATGTAGATAACATCCATTAGAGGAAGAATTGGAATGAACGATTAATTAAGAGTTGAGGGCTTACCCATGCGGTTCCAACGAGATCTTCTGAGGCGAAAACAGATTTCGAATGTGTCCTCGGCAGTTCCTTGAAGATTCGGCCTTCCTCCCCCAAGCTCTATTCCTGTTCTAAGACTTCCCTTTAAATAGGAGAGGCTACTGCCCATTTTAAGCGAAAAAAATAAAGTACATGATGTGAAAATCCGAGTACACGGCATGTACTTCCCATTTTTAAACTATTCCTCTAGCAGCTTACCGCCAGTGTGGCACTGTTCATCGGCCGACATGACTACACAGCATGTCATCTTGAGTACATGGCATGTTCTGTCGCACAACTGGCCACCGCCTTACTATTCACCTGCTGACTGACTACATGGCGTGTAAGGGACCACTACACGACATGTAGTCAGTCTTTACACCCTTCATTGTAGACATGGCTACACGCCCTGTGTACTCATCCCACACGGCCAAAATTACACAGCGTGTGGAAAAGTACACTGCGTGTACTTCCAAAACTTGGGATTTTCCCCCATTTTCCATGTTTTCTCAAAAACTCTTAAGGAAAAGAGAAAAGAAGAAACTCGTACGTCAAAAGTAAGAACCCAGTTCTTATATTTTTATTCCCATGAAGTCCACCCAAGGTGTCCTCAATCCTTAAAGATTACATTCCTCAATATCTAGTAGGAAAACATTAAGGTAAAGGAATTATCCTTCCATTATCATTAATTTAATAACCTTTTTTGTATATATCTCAAAAATGCACCAATTTGATGACAATAATTTCACATTTTATCATTAAATTAATTCTAACTTATGTTTTATCTGTGGGATACTATTTTATCCTCTCAATTTACCATATTCTAAAACCATGTTTTATATACATGATATCCTTATGAATTTACATCTCAAATTTCTCTCTCTTTTCAATAAATTCTCATTAATTTTACTTTTTAGAATACACAAACCACTTTATATTATAGTGTTATTAACCTATATTTAAAAAATGATTTATTTTATTTAGGTAATTAAATATAATAAACCCAAATACCATTTTAATTGGCTATAAAATATGTAATGATCATGTCTTTATACTATTTTTTATAATATATTCATAAGAAGATTGTTCTTTATTTATCCATGGGTTATCAAGGAAATGATTTTTTATGATCTATGTGGATCACAAGAGATTAATAGAAGTGAAGGATCTTTCATAAGTGTGTTATAATGGATTGGGTAACGAATTTAATCTCTATTGATGTCATTTTTTATAATACCATTGTAAATACAACTGTTGATTTCCATTGTTGAAACAGTGGTGATATTCTTAAGAATGTATCATTTATGTGTTTTAGACACATTTTCATATAATTATTAAGGTTTTTAATTATCATATACCTCTTATTAATGCCTTATAGTTACGAATAATGTTCTTTTTGACATGTTCCATGATCACATGTTATATGAATCTCTTTCTTTTTTCTCTTAATGGGCTTCATGTCCACCCATTTCTTACGTTATATGTCTATAGAACATTAGAAGTAGAAAATGTTTCTTAGGGTGAACCAATAAAGATGTCTTGATATTGAATTAGACTAATTTTATATTTTTTAATGTATTATATACCTTATTTATATGAAACAAAAAATCAATTGATCTTCTATTTGTACCATGTAATGATATGTTATGTAACAAAAAAGGACGGATTCCATAGTTGGTATCAAAGGATGGTCAAGTCAATGGTGGGAATTAGGACCTAAAAACATTAGAATGAATTGTATAGACAAGACAAGATATATGAAAACGTACTGGTATTTGGTAGTATTATGTAAGTGGATTTTAAATAAAATGCATCCATGATGAGATAATAAAAGTAGATGTGGCCCTGGCATAAATATACCTAGAGATAACATCCAAAAACTATTTATTGAGATAGAATGAAATGGGAACTGGTACATCACAAATAGGGATTTCATCTGACCTTATTTGACACTCCGATGGAACATTCTTGGTTAATCGTAGGTTTTTATGAATATTTATTAAGGACATATGGGAAATTTAATTTTTATTAGAGAAGATTAATAATATATTTAATCATCATGTTTTCATATATAAAATACCTTTTAAATTATATGATTTGTAAAAGTATAATTTTTATCACTATGGTTTTCATATTTTAAAAAATAGTTTTTATAGATGATACTATTTAATTGATGAGCGCAATGAATGATTGTAACGACCCAAACTTTTTGAATAGTATTTTTATTTAATCTTAACGATTTAATAGAGATGTTAATGGATTAATGCAGAAAGAAGAGTCGATGGCTTCATCCAGTAGACTCGAACCATATAAAGCCCACTTATCAGAGCATGGTAAGGAGGTGGCATCTTTGGGCTTCGCTTTGGACCAAGCCCAAGCCAAACTCCAGCGTGTCAAGCTTGAACGGAGTCGCCTACGGGAGAAGTTCAAGTTAGTGGAGATTACTACTACGACAATGTTATCCGAGCCTCCCCAAGATTCTCTCACCTTATCACACCTTACACTTAGGTATTATGCTGGTGTTATAAGGTGCTATTTAACAAGACCATAGCTACTTTGTGTAAAACATTGAGATAAATAAAATTTTTATTTCTTCCTTTGGTGAAGTTTGTGAATTTTCAGATGTCTGGATGAAAATAGGCTCTATCTTATTGGTGAGTTTTAGAAAAAGTATATTTTAAAAATATTTATGTAATCCTTAATAATAAAAAATGTGTAATTATTTACAAAAAATGGTCTTCTACAGTTGTGTTCAGTATGAGATTTAGAGCCTAATAAGATCAACATAATTTTTGGTGAATAGTAAATTATGAATAATGATTTTACGCATAGGATTATTAATGTGACCAAATGGATTAGTAATCTCACTTAAATAAAGTATTAATATAATTTAGGCACCTTTATTAAGTAATGTTATTAAATAAAATATGTAAATAATGGTTTCATAAATTATTAGTTAAGTATTAGTTTTTTCGTGTGAATAGTGTTTTTTATTTAAAATTTAAATTAATAATATGTAGAAAATTATTTGTATAAAATGGAGTTCATTTTTGAAATCAGATAGTTGATATTTGGTTATGGTGAAATTTTTCGATTTTTCTGAGAAAGTTGAATTTTCGATGAATACTGCATTTTCAGTTAGAGTTTCGGGTGTTTAATGACATCATTAAGAATGTAATAATTATTTAATCATTATGGTAGACTTATGAATTGTATGTTATTGTATGAGGTGTCCCAAGTGGCCAATACCATGGGAAAATACCATGGTAAATCCCATGGTTTTGCAAATACCACCAATGAGGTGTCCCTTGGCCATTAATGCCATGTCCCCTCACTTTCCCTATAAATACCATGCCATTATCTCATCCTTTCCATTCCAAAAATCATCCTCAACGATTTTCTGGTCTCCTTACCTCCCAAGGAGTCCTCACAAGGTTCCCCCAATCCCTCAAGGTCCCAACATTCAAGTTTTTAGAGTTACGTTTTAAGGTAAGGGATCTTACCTCTCTCTTTCTTTACATGTTCTCTCTTTTATGTAATTCTTGTATGCTCCATGTTCTTATGTTGGGGATGTTATTTTATATCCATCCTACTGTCATTTTCATGTTCATATGATTAGATACGCCCTATTTCTCTCATCAATGCCTTTTATTAATCTTTAAGTGGCGTTGTTAGGCTGCCGAATTTTTAATGGATTCTTTCACCCTTCTCGTTTTCAAGATCTATTTTCATGTCAATTCTTCCTTGTTAATTTTTATTATGTTGGGTTATGATATATATATCTATAATACTGATGTTTTATGTTCATATAATGAGATACCCTATTTTATCTTTTCAATTCATTTTTTTGATGTTTTAAGTGAAGCTGTTAGGTTGCCGAATTTTCAAAAGAGGAATCTTATTTTGGTCTTCCTTCCATGTTTTTCATTTCATATGTCATGTCTTTCAAATTTCATTATTGTGTTCTTATATCCTTTATATTATGTCCCTATACTGTTATGTGGATCATTTATGAGTGGGTTACCCATGTCCTCTCTTTTTTTTAATGTTTTCTAAAACCCTAAAACATAGCCGTTATGCAGCAGAATTTTCGTCTCAAAATGTCTCTCTCTTTTTCTCAAATTCATTTGTTTTATTAATTTAATATTTAAAGATATTTCTTATATGTGGGTATTCAAATATATATATAATTTTTCAATTTTAATTCTATGACTTACATACATGAAACCCGCTTTTCTTTTTTTGTGGGTATAAAGTGACATAAAGATCACGTCATTAAAGCAGTTTTTAAAATGTGATGACTATGAAATGAAACCCATTTCTTTTATGCTATATGGGTTGGTTATGAAATTATTTATGATGATATAAGTGTATCACATGATGATAAATAAAAATTTATGGGTGTGCCCTGATAGCGCTCTAATTCATTGGGTAATGATGTAACCACTAGAGATTGCAATTTTAACGATACTTTGGTGAATAACCTTGGTAATTTCAAATGACACCTTGTGGATGGACCTTGGTGATATGTTCATGATTGTATAAGTTAAATGTTGTAGCCACATCATCATGTTATGAAATACGTTATTTTTTTATGAAATGCCTCATGATTTCTTTCTCATTCCATAAAGTTCTTTTTTCATGTCTTTATTGATGTATCTCAAGTTCACTTGTTAAATGTTTCCCCTTGTTTTCCTTACTGGGACTTCTGCTCACCCTTTCTTTTGATGTATTTCCCCAGGTTATGAGATGCAGTATTGAACCTAGGATGAACATAAGGATAATCCTTTCAAGTGTTTAAGAATAATTTTTTATTTTTTCATGTTTTATTTTCCTGGTTTCCAAGACACTAAACCTTAATGATCCTCGGTTTGATAAGATGTAATGAAAAGTTATGTTATAAAAGGAGAGATGTTATAGTTGGTATCAAAGGCTGGTGTAGTTATTTTTGGAAATTAGGATATGAAAACGTTAGGAAGAACCCTATAGAATGTTTAAATTTAGGAAATCTTCTTGATATTTTGGTGAGTATAGAGTTAGTGGTTTATCAAACAAATACATCCCTGTCTGGATACGAGCCAGTAGGGTGGATTTGGCACATATGTATATAGTGGTAAAACCCAAAAACACCACATTGAGCTAAACTCAAATGGGAACTGGTGCACGATAACGGGCCTTGTTGCACTCTTGGTTACGACACTCCTGGGGGATATGTTTGGTTAATCGTAAGATTTGTATGAATCATTATGATGGAATTATAGAGAAATATAATTTAAGCATGATGTTTTAAGACATAAAATCCTTTATTGTCAAAAGATTCGTAAATGAAACATGTTTCTCACTAAGGTTTTATTATATTATAAAATGGAGGGAAATAGGAGGAATCGTGCAAATGGTGACCGAAATACACCATGTGCTGACGGCCCTCTGATGGAAGACGGAAAGGAAACATTCATGCACATGATGAACCAACTGACTCAAGTTATGGTAAATAACATGACTCAGCTGAGAGGCCGATCTCACCAGGAAGGGAACTACATTCTCTTTAGTCCATTATGCGTCAACGACCACCAACCACAGTAGATCAACTGACCCATTGGTTGTGGAACAATGGATACGCTCCATTGAAAAGATATTTTTTGTACTCTATTGTTCGGAACAAGAAAAAGTCACCCTTACTTTTTGCTGCCTAGAGGGATAACCTGATCAGTGGTGGTCACTAGTCAAAAACACAAAGCCAAGAGGAGAGATAGATGCTATGGAGTGTGAAGATTTCAGGGGAATATTATTTAATAAGTATTTCCCTCGTTCCATGAGAACGATAATGGAGAAGGAGTTTCTCGAGCTAAACCAGAAGAAGAACGAATCTGTCGGACGCTATGAGATGAACTGAACCCGACATTCACGATATACCTCTATCTTTTCCATGGCCCCTAATGTAAATATTTATAGATTCTTTGGTGGACTATGACCTCATCTGCAGAAGAATCTAGCCAATAGGGACTATAATAACTACAAAGAAATAGTTCGAAGTTATATGAAAGTCGAACTGGAGTTTGGTGAGTCACAGTGGACCCACAAATCTAATGAGATGAAGAGAGCTCTAGAACCAATCCTGGGAAGAAGTTTTGATCATGAAAGAGGTTGAAAGAAAATGTATCATGCCACATGCAATAATTGTGGGAATAAGTATTCAGGGAATAGCTTGATCGGTAGTGGTAAGTGCTAAAAGTGTGTAAGAGAAGGCCATATTGGTCGGAATTGTCGTAGTGATGTTAATCCTAAACTTACCCACACTAATGATAGAGGAAAGATAATTTTAGCCCTACCAAAAGTCCAATGCTTCAAGTGTAGATGGATTGGCCACTCTGCTAATCACTTTCCAAATCCGAGGGCAGTGGAGGGGAATCACCATCAAACTCAGCAAAGGCCAAGGGAGAAAGGTCATTGTTTTTCTATCAGAACAACTTACATTGAAGCTTCGAATGATGTGGAAGCAGGTACTCTTGTTGTCCTCTTAAAACTAGCTAGTACTTTGTTTGATTCTGGTCCGACACATTCCATTATTTCCTCCATGTTTGCAAAGAATATTGAATCAATCCCTGAACTTCTAGAAGTAGAGTTGTCAGTCAATACTCCAAGTGGGATTATCCATGCAACAAAATTGTTTAGAGACTCTAGTGTTAATTTAGTGAGAATAATCTTTTTGAAAATATAGTAGTCATTCCCATGATGAAATTCAACGTTATACTAGGGATGGAATGGCTCTCAAAGTATAATGCTAATATAGAATGCATAATTAAGGAAATCTCAGCAGTATTGAATGAACAACCTACAATTATATTACAAGGAGAGATATCCCGACCTGATCCTTGTCTAGAAGAACCTCTTATAGCATTCTTTATGGAGTTAATCAGCGAGGATGAAGAAGGAAAATGGAGTATACAAAGAGAATATGTTCTGATTATTTAGGAATACATGGACGTATTTCATGAGGAGTTACCTGGACCTCGCCCAAAAGGAGAGGTAGAGTTCTCCATTGAACTCGTACCAGGATCTCAACCGATTTCAAAGACCCTTTATAGAATGGAAAATGTGGAGTTGGATGAGTTAAAGAAACAACTCCAAGACATGTTGGAGAAGGGGTTTATCTGACCGAGTGTGTCACTATGGGGAGCACCAGTTATCTTTGTGAAGAAGAAGGATGGATCAATACGGCTAGGCATTGATTATAGAGAACTAAATGGGATCACAGTGAAGAACAAATACCCTCTATTATGAATTGATGATTTTTTTGACCAATTTTGTGGGGCTCAATTCTTCTCCTATAATGATCTTCAATCTTGTTATCATCAACTGGGGGTGAATAAGGGAGATATTCTAAAGACTTCCTTCTGATCAAGATATGTGCATTATGAGTTTACTTTTATGCCCATCGGCTTGACTAATGCTCCTGATATTTTCATGGATATGATGAATAGAGTCTTTAAGGACTACATTGATAACTTTGTGGAAGTTTTTATTGATGATATTTTGATATATTCAAAAGGATGTGAGGATCATGAAGATCATCTGAGGTTCATTTTTCAAACTCTACGGAAGGAGAGGCTCTTTGGAACGTTCATCAAGTGTGAGTTTTGGTTATAACAAGTCGATTTTTTGGGGCACATAGGAACCAATGAAGGAATCTCGGTTGACCCTGCTAAGACAATTGTTGTGGAAGAGTGGCCTCAACTCTCAACAGTAACTAAGATTCTTAGTTTCCTTGTTTTAGTAGGATATTATAGGAGGTTTGTGAAAAACTTTTCACGGATTTCTAATCCACTAACCAAGTTGACTCGAAAAGGGGTTAAATTCATCTGGAAAAAGGAATGTGAGGAATGTTTCCAAGAGCTGAAGAAGAGATTGGTTACTGCACCTGTATTAACACTACCCTCTCTCGAAGAAGGATTCTTTATTTTTAGCGATGAATCTCTAAAATGGCCTGGGTGCATCCTCATAAAAAATGACAAGGCCATTTCTTATGCATCTCGACAGTTGAAGATTCATTAGCAGAGTTATCCTATGCATGATCTAGAGCTAGTGGCAATTGATTTTGCACTAAAGATATGGAGGCACTATCTTTATGGGGATAAATGTGATATATACTCCTACCACTAATGTTTAAATATTATTTTCACACTGAAATAATTTAACATGAGACAAAGGAGATGGTTGGAGCATATTAAAGACTATGATTGTTCAATTCATTATCACCCTAGAAGAGAAAAAAAGTTGCAGATGCGTTAAGCAAGAAAGACCCTGTTGTTCTGGAAATAATGTGGATCCTAGGAGATTCCTTGATTAATGATGTAGTAAAACTGGACATGGTAATTGTAAGGTAAGGGACATCATAAACCTTATCCCAAATGATTTCTCAACCTCCATTACTAGAGAATATCAAGAAGGATCAAAAAGAAGATCCTTTGTTGTAGGAGAAGTATGTGGCTGTGAAGGATGGGAAGTTCCCTGATTTCAATTTTGATCAAGAAGGTGTATTGAAATTTCGTACAAGACTATGTGTTCCATCTATTCCGGAGATGAAGAAAGAAATAATGGTTGAAGCTCATAGATCTACATTCTCTATACATCTAGGAAGCACTAAAATGTATAGAGTCCATTGTGATCATTATTGGTGGGATAACATGAAGAGGGAGATTTCTAATTACACTACAAGGTTCCTGGTGTGTCAATAAGTAAAGGCAGAACAACAACTTTCTAAGTGGGTATTACAACCACTAACCATACCAGCATGGAAGTGGGATAATATCACTATGGACTTTGTCACTGGTCACCCGAAAACATCCAATGGGAACAATGTGATAAGGGTTATAGTGGACCGTATCACCCAGACCGCCCATTTTATCCCTTTTTGGGAAGATTTATCTCTGGATCAACTTGCCATGATATACATAAAGGAAGTGGTAAGGCTGCATGGGGTACCACTATCCATCATATCTGATCGTGATCTAATATTCACATCAAAATTCTGGATAAGCCTTCAACATGCTCTGAATACTGAATTGAATTTTAGTACGGCTTATCATCTTCAAACTGATGGCCAATTTGAAAGGACTATTTAGAATCTTGAGGACATGTTGAGATTATGCTCAATGGTATTTAAAGGTGGATGGGATCAACACCTCCCATTAGTTGATTTCTCATACAACAACAACTTCCATTTGAGTATTCAAATGGCACCCTATTAAGCTCTGTATAGAAAGCAATGTAGAACTCATACTTGTTGGGATGAATCTGGTGAGTGGAAGATTCTTGGGTCTGATCTTGTGCAAGAGATGACAGAAAAGGTTCATGCCATCCAACAACACATAAAGGCTACTCAGAGTCGGAAGAAGAGCTATGCTGACAACCATCAAAGGGACTTGGAGTTTGGTGTTGGCGACAATGTCTTCCTTTGAATTTCTCCATGGAATATATTCATGCAGTTTGGGATGAAAGGGATGCTCAGACCTAGGTACATTAGACTCTATGAAATCCTTGATCGCATAGGAGCAGTGGCCTATCGTCTAGAACTTCCACCAAACCTAGATCAAGGTCACGTTGTCTTCCATGTATCTCTCTTGAGGAAGTACATACCTGACCCTTCGCATGTACTGAACCCAAAGGTGGTACAACTGGAACATGACCTCTCTTATTAGGAGCAACCAATGGTGATCTTAGACCGTAGAGACAAGGTTGTACGCAACAAGACTACCCACCTTGTGAAAGTGTTGTGGAGGAATCATAAGTTTGAAGAAGCGACGTGGGAGCCTGAGGAAACAATGAAGCAAAAGTACCCTCACCTTTTCGACTAGGCCTTTGGTATAAAATTTTGGGGATGAAATTTCTTAAGGGGGGAAGAATGTAATGACCCAAACTTTTTGAATATTATTTTAATTTACTCATTACTATTTAATAGAGATTATAATGGATAAATGCAGAAAGAATAGTCGATGGCTTTATCCAGTAGACTCGAACCATATAAATCCCACTTATCAGAGCTTGGGAAGGAGGTGGCATCTTTGGGATTTGCGTTGGACCAAGCCCAAGCCGAACTCCACCGTGTCATGCTTGAACAGAGTCTCCTACAAGTGAAGTTCAGGTTAGTGGAGATTACTACTAGGGATATGTTATCCGAGTCTCCCCAAGATTCTATCACCTTAGAACACCTTACACTTAGGTCTTACATTGGTGTTATAAGGGGATATGTAACGAGATCGTAGCTACTTTGTTTAATCCTTTGAGATAAATAAAATTTTGATTTCTTCCTTTGGTGAATATTGTGAATTTTCAGATGTCCGGATGAAAATAGGATGTATCTTATTGATGAATTTTAGAAAAAGTATATTTTAAAAATATTTATGTAAACATTAATAATTAAAAATGAGTAATGATTTTCAAAAAATGGTCTTTAATAGTTTTGTTCAGTATGAGATTTAGTGTCTAATAAGATCAACATAATTTTTTGGTGAATAGTAAATTATGAATAGTGATTTTATGCTTAGGATTAGTAATGTGACCAAATGGATTAGTAATCTCACATAAATATAGTATTAATATAACTTTGGCACCTTGATTAAGTAATGTGATTAAATAAAATGGGTAAATAGTTGTTTTACAAATTATTAGTCAAGTATTAGTTTTTTCGGGTGAATATGGTTTTTTTATTTAAAAATTAAATTTATTATATTTAGAAAATTATTTTTATAAAATGGAGTTCATTTTTGAAATCAGAGCATCGATATTTGGTTGAGGTGAAATTTTGAGATTTTTCTTAGAAAGTTGAAATTTCAGTGAATTGTGAATTTTCAGTTTAGTGTTTCGGGTGTTTATTGACATCATTAAGGATGTAATAATTATGTAATCAATATATTAGAATTATGAATAGAAATTTAAGGTATGATTTTTCCCATTTGTCCAATACCATGGGTAATCCCATGGTTTTGCCAATACCAACAATGAGGTGTCCCTTGGCCATTAATGCCATTTCCCCTCACTTCCCCTATAAATACCAAGACATTCTCTCATACTTTACATTCCAAAAATCATACTAAACGATGTTATGGTCTCATTACCTCCCAATTATCCCCCCAAGGATCTCTCATGGTCCCAACCTTTGAGTTTTAAGTGTTACATTTTAAGGTAAGGCATCCTACCTCTCTCTTTCTTTCCAAGTACTCTCTATTATGTCATTTCTTGTATGCTCCATGTTCTTATGTTTGGTATGTTATTTTATATCCATCCTAATTTAATTTTCATGTTAATATGATTATATACCCTTTATTTATCTCATCAATTCATTTTAAGAATCTTTAAGTGGTGTAGTTAGGCTGCCGAATTTTTAAGGGATTCTTTCACCCTTCTCATTTTCAAGATCTATTTTCAGGTCAAGTCTTCCATGTTACTTTTTAATATGTTGGGGTATGATATCTATATCTATAATACTGAACTTTTATGTTCATATTATTAGATACCCTATTTTATCTTTTCGATTCATTTTTTTTCTGTTTTAAGTGACGCCGTTAGGCTGCCAAATTTTCAAAAAAGAAATCTTATTTTGGTCTTCCTTCCATGTTTTTTATTTCATATGAAATGTCTTTCAAATTTCATTACCATGTTCTTATATAATATATATTATTTACCTCTACTTTTATCTGGATCATTTATGAGTGTGTGACCCATGTCCTCTCTCTTTTCAATGATTTCTAAAACCCTATAACATAGCTGTTATGCTGCATAATTTTCGTCTCAAAATGTCTCTATCTTTTTCTCAAATTCTTTTATTTTATTAAGTGAATACTCAAAGATCATTAATATATCTGGGTATTCACATATATATCAAAATGATTTATTTTAATTCTGGGACTTACATACATGAGACCCACTTTTCTTTTTTCGTGGGTATAAAGTGACATAAAGATCACGTCTTTAAAGCAGTTTTTAAAATGTGATGACTATGAAATGAAACCCATTTCTTTTATGCTATATGGGATTTTTATGAAATGAATGTTGATGATATATTTGGATCACATTATTATAAATACAAATTTAATGGTGTGCCATGATAGCTCTCCAATGCATTGGGTAATGATGTAACCACTAGAGATTACAATTTTAACGATACCTTGGTGAATAACCTTGGTAATTTCTAATGACACCGTGGGGATGGACCTTGGTGATATGTTCATGATTTTATAAGTTAAATGTTGTAGCCACATATTCATGTTATGAAACATGTTATTTTTATTATGATATGCCTCATGATTTCCTTCTCATGCCTTAAAGTTCTTTTTTCATGTCTTTATTGATGTATCTCAATTCACAAGTTAAATGTTTCTCCTTGATTCCCTTACTGGGCCTTCTGCTCAACCTTTATTTTTCTGTTGTCCCTAGGTTATGATATGTAGTAATGAACCTGGGATGAACATAAAGATAAGACTTTCATGTTTTTAAGAAGAATGTTTTATGTTTTCATGTTTTATGTTCCTGGTTTCCAAGGAACTAAACCTTAAAGATCCTCAGTTTGGTAAAATGTTATGAAAAGTTATGTTATAAAAAGGTGGGATGTTATAATGATTAACTGGTATTTTTCAAATAGATGTTGTAATAGAAAAATTCAGTATAATTATGAACTAAATAACATGATTTATGAATAATTAATTGAATCAATTCTATTTTCAAAATTCACATTGAAAGGAACAACATGCAAATTATTCCTTCATCCACTAATGAACACCTTAGTTTAGTGGATCTATCAACCCTTATATTATTGAACAATGGATAATATTTATAAAAAATACCTCTTCATAATCCATTTTTGGAGGAAGAAAAAGTCATCCAAGGAGTATACCACATATAAGGATAAGTTAATTAGTGGTTGATAGTGATTAAAAACACAAATCCTAGAAGGTAGATTGATGATTTTGATTGTGATGATTTCGAGGGAATATTTTTCAATAAATATTTCCCTTCTCTAATGTAAAAAATCGATAATAAATTATTATAGATAAAGAAGAAGGAAAATTAATTGGTTAGAATATATGAGATAAACATTAAACCACTCTGTCAATGCACCTCTTACATTGTTATGTATCTTAAGGGAAATGTTGATAGATTAACATGTGAAATGAGACACCATTTGTAAAAGAATCTAGAAAATATAGACCATGAATTCTATGTGGAGATACTGTAGAGTGCTACAAAGAATGAATTGGATTATGGAGAGACATACTTGTCACAAATATTGAATGAACATAAGTGTGAGATGGATCCAAAATTAGGTAAGAATTTTGATCATGAAAGAGGTGGAAAGAAAGATCAACATTTTTCATTTAATAAATGAAGGAAAAATCATTCCTGAAACAACATATATGTGAGTGTAAACGTATAAAAGTGAAAAATACATGTCCATATATATCAAAACTATCATGGAGAGGTAATGCCTCATCTTATAAACAATAATTATAAAGGTAAGATGGTGTAGGCCCAGCTGAAACATCAATGCTTCAATTGTTTAATGCTGGGGAACTTTTCTAATCAATGACCAAATCAGAAGATAAAGAAGGTATACCACCACCAGCCTTAGTATAAACTAATATTGCATGGTCAGTCATTTTCTATCATGATTGATGATGTAGAGGGTCCAAATGATGTGGTGTATGATAAACTAATTATGATCTCAAATATATCATGTTTATTGTTTGATTCTAGATCTATGCATTCTTTTATTTAATCCATCATTTAAAAGAATATAGAATAATTCCATGAACTCATATATGTTGAGTTATGAATCAAGGCTCCAAGAATATTTATCTTTGAATCAACAGTTTATTAATACTCTTGTATTATCTTGGGCGATTAAAATATCATCACAAATCTAGTAGTAATTCCCATGGTCGAATTCAGCACTATAAAAGAGATAGATTGGATCTGAAAGCATAATGATAAGACCAATTAAAGAAGAAAGGAAATATTAGTAGTATTAAGTGCACAATGTACCATCATTTTAAATGAGATATATCCCTTCCTGGGCTTTATCTAGAAGTATCACACATATCCTAATTTATATAGATGATTGGTGAAGTGGGAAATATGTAATGAAATTATAAATATACAAAATGTTCCAATATTCCTTGAATATATTTATGTATTTCATTAATTGTTACCTAGACCTCCACCAAATTAATATATAGCATTCTCCATTGAAATCATACATGGATCTATGCTGATATAAAATACCCCACATTGAATTGAAATTATTGGGTTAGAGTAATTAAATAAAAAAGGTTCAAGATCTTCTCATAAAGGGATTTATTAGACCAAGTGTGTCTCTATGGAAGGATCCCATTCACTATGTAATGAATAAGCATGGATCAATGTTGATAAAAATTTATTATAAAGAACATAACAAGATCACAGTGAAGAACATGTAACATCTTCCAAGGATTGATGATTTATTTGACTAGCATCTAGGGATCAATTATTCAACAATACTGACATTTGATCTTGGTATCATCAATTGATTGTAAATAATGATGAGATTCCATATAATTACTTCTAAATAAGAAATGGAAATTATGTGTAAGTTGTTATTCTTTTTTGCATGACCAATTATCCTCATGTACTTGTGGATTTGATGAATAGATTCTTTACAGACTACCTTGATAAATACAGTGTAGTTTTTATTTATAATAATATATTTATATATTAAAAAAATAATGAGAATCATGATGATAATATATGGTTTATATTTCGAACTCTGAGGAAGGGAATGATTCTGGGAAAATTCAAAAAAATTGAATTATGGATAAAAAAATTTCATTCTTATGGAATAATACGACAAAAAAATTAATCATAGATTACCCTCTAAAAAATGATGTATAATGGTGGACACATCCTATAATTGTAACTGATATCTGTAGTTCCCATGGTTTTGCAGGGTATTATAGGTGGTTTTGTGAAAAACATTTCATGACTTTATATTCCACTGACCAAGTTAACATTAAATAGGGATAAGTTAATATGGAATATGGACTATGAAGAATGTTTTCATGAACTTAATAATAGATTGTTCACTGCACCTTTTTTAACTCTACCCTCTCTTATGGAAGGGTTTATTATTTATAGAAATGCATTTCTGAAGTGGCTGGGGTGCATCATCATGAAAAATTAAACTGTAATTGATTATTCCTCTTGACATTTAATGTCTTATGAATTAATTATCCTACTAATGACTTGGATTATGATGAAAATATCTTTCCTCTTAATATATAGAGTCAATATCTATATGGGGAGAAATGTGATCTATACAAAGAACGCAAATTATGGAACAATATTTTTAGGAAAAAAAATAATTGAACATTTGATAAAGGGAATGTTATTAACTTCTTAAATACAAAAATTGTTCAATTATTTATCACCTTGTACGAGAAAACAAATTATCCAATGCATTAAGTGGGAAACACCATATTGTGTGGTAAATGATTAGGATTTAACTAGATATACTGATCAAGGACCGAGTAAACATGGGCATTGGAATCGTCAAAGAAATACCATCATCATCCTTGTCCCAAATTATTTTACAACAATAAATACAAGATAATATAATAAAATCTAAAATAGAATATCATTTTTAAATGAAAATAGAGGAAATGAACAATGGGAAGTTTCTTCTATTCAATATTGATCTATAAATTTATTGAAAATTCATACAGGGCTATTTGTACCATGTATCCAGGAGATAAATACTGAGGTGATGGATGAATCTCATAGCTCTACATTTTGTATACATCCTTAAAGGAAAAAATGTATGGGGGAATTCGTGATTATTATTAGTGGGATAATATAAAAAGGGAGACTAAATTGAATTTTAATATGGCCTATCACTGAGAATTCACATTTCATTATTATTAAAAAAAATATTCTACTAACAAACATCCACGGATATACATAAATGATGTGGTGTGGTTGCATGGGGTGCCACATTCTATCATTTGTAATCCTAATCCAAGGTTTACGACTTAATTCTAGAGAATTCATCAACAAGATCTAAATACGGAATTTAATTTTATTATAGTCTATCACCCCCAAAATTATGACCAATAATAATTGACTATTCAGACTCTTGTAGACATATTGATAATATACTAGATAGAATTTAAAGGTGGATGAGTTTAAAAAAACCAATTAGTTGATTTCTCATACAAAACAAATCTTCCACTCAATTATTCAAATGGCAGAAAATACATCCCTATATGGAAATAGATGTATAAATCCTAAATGTTTGAATTTAGTGGGTGAGAATAATATTATTGGGCCCAATATTGAGCAAGAGTTGAAAGAAATGATTCCTGGAATCCATCTCATATAGAAGGTTCTCATTGTAGTAGAAGAGCTATGATGAAAACATTTTTAAGAGACCTAGATTTTTTTGTTGGGGACAAACATTTTATTTTTATTTCACTATGTTAGTGATTCATGTGATTTATAAAGAAATGGAAGTTTGTCCTCATGTACATTGGCCCCTTTTAAATCTTTAATCACATTAGAGAACTGGACTATAATCTAGCCCTTCAACCAAATATTTCTCATGTTTCTGATGTATTCCATGTATATATCCTAAATAAGTAAATACAATATCCCTCATATTATATTTGTGGGTAGTATATCTGAAACTTTACCTCTCATTAGAAGATAATATGGTGAATACTCTAGACCATAGTGAAAAATATCTATACAATTAAACTACCCTACTTGTCGATTATTTTTTGAGGAATCATAAATATGAATGTGAATCAAGGGAACCTGGTGATAAACAAATATAGAAGTACCCACTGTATATTCAAAATTGGGATAATGAGTTGAAATTTCAAGTACAAAACATCTTAAGGGGTGAAAGATTATAACAAACCATTCTTTTAAATGGAATTTTTAATTTATTAAACTTTGGTAAAACATTATATAATATTATAAACATATAAAATAAAGAGAAACAAAAAATATCTCACTAATATTTTTCGTTACATTATTTATATTTGAAGGCAATTAAAAATAAAAACATTAAAATTGGATAGAAAATATAAAATATAATAGCTGAAATGGGAATGTCTGGATCTCCCCAAAAAACTAGATCCATCTGCCCCACTGAAAATTAGATTGTAATAAAAAATATTTGTAATTAAATAAAATTATTATGAATATGAAAATATAACATTAAGTATATTTTTACTAAATTTTTAATAGAAATGTGAAGAGGTGTTTATAGGATACATCGGGAAATGTGACCGTTGGGAATCATCCAATACAAGATAATTTGTCAATATGACTATTGGAAAATATATCATAGGTTAATAATTTTATAATTATAATTAATTATTATAAGAATTAATGATTAATTATAATTGATAAAGATAAGATAATTTATGTCTTCAACCAGTCGATTCATGTCATTTAAGGTCCATTGATCAAAACATGGTTGATAGGTATCATCACTGGGGTTCTCCCACGAACAATCCCAAGATGGGCATCAAAACATGATGCTTTGATGAAATATCTTATGGTAGAATTTCAAATTAGTGTGGATTAGTTCTCAGTCGATGTTAACTGTAACACCCCATTAAAAACATAACATCTCATTATTGTGTATACGGGTGTAATAAGGGGCTATGTGTACATACCATAGTAACATATAGCGTAAATTACTTCAAAAAAAATAAATTTTTACTCCATCAATTCCCAGAAATATTTTTTTTCTTTATAATATATATATATATATATATATATATTTGAGATGATTTTGAAAATTTTAATTTTGGATGAAAATAAACAAAATTTTATTTTTTTAGAAATGTATACAATTATATAATAATATCTAGTATTCGGAATAATTTTTTTAAAATAAAGTATTTTTTTAATAAACACTTATCAAAATTTAAATAAAAATATAATTTTATATTACCGTTGGGAAAAGTTTTATATCTTTCATAAATTAGATTATTTTTTAGAAACTACTATTTTTTCAAATAAATATGTGTATCTATATTTTTATGTGAAAATTATCATAATTTGATAACTTTTATAATAAAATAAAAACATATTTGAAATTATAACATAAAAATTAGGTTTTGGATATTTTAGGATCATATTCTACAATACCTTAGTTTTCTTATAAGCAGTAAAAAAATATAGTTCTTGATTTTAGATATGTTTATTGGCAACATAATTTTGTCATAAATATTTTAAAATTAATTATGCACAATCTAAGTCCTAAAATATGTTATTTTATTAATATTATATATTTTAATATATTTTAATAAATTTCCATAACCTATAAGGTAAATTAAAATACCTAAAATGGAAACATTCACTTTAAAAGCATTACACTGTGTAGAATTAACATTTTAATGAAATATAAATATTAAAAATGAATCATATTTGTAGTAGGACAAAATAACATAATATGTTACCCAAATTTCCATGTAAGTGATAAAAAACCATCGGTGTGAAATTTTTTATCATTCTCCCCAACATATTTTTCAAGACGTATATTTAGAAATTATTAAAACATTCCTCAACTTTTCTAAAATTACCTACACATTTATCCATTTCCCTTCACTACCATCCATAATCCATAATGTTATGGTTTTTTCCTTGAAATGAGTCCCCCAAGATTTTCCCTCATCCCTCATCATTCCATTCCTCATGATTTGGGATTAACTCTTCAATGTAAGGGAATTATCCATCACTTCTCTTCAATTCATGAAACATTTTTTGTATATGTTTTATAAATAATATATTTACTCAATTTTATTACTCTTTTGATCATTCATGTACTTCTAATTTTTTTTTATTAATGGGAGACCCTTTTTCAATATCAATATACCCTTTTTGAAAACCATTTTTTATATTCTAATTGTACTGTAGAATTTACTTCTAAAATTTTTCTCCATACATAAGAAATTATCATCTATTTTGCTTTGTGAATACCCAAACCTCATTATATTCATGGGGACTTCATCTATATGTAATAATTATTTATTTTATTCAGTTATTTACAAATAATATACCAAAATTTACTTTTTTATTACCAAAATGACGTAATGATCGTGTATTAAATCTCTTTTGTATACCAATATTTTTATATGAAACATTGTCTTTATTTCCCCAAAATTTATTATTGAAATGATTTATTATGATCTATGTGAATAACATGAACATAACACATATTATTTTTTTACCATGATAATTCAATATTATAATAGGTAGTGAATTCAATCTTTAGAAATGACACTTTTTATGATACCTTAGTAAAAAATATTGGTAATTATCATTTATGACACCTTGGTGATAAACCTTGGTTACGTGATTATGAATGTCTCATTTAAATGTGGTATCCACATTTCTAGTTTATGATTCACATTCTTATTATTCAGATATACCTATTTTTCACACCATATGTTTATACCTCTTATTTTATTTACTATGCCCCATGATCACGTGATATATATATCTCTTGTTTTTCCCTTTTTGGGGTTCATGATCACCCCTTTACTTTGATGTATGTCCTGATGATATGATATGTAGAAATTGTAATTTATGGTAAACCAATTAATGTTTTTTCTAGTGTAAATATAATAATTTATTATGTTTTCATGTATTATAGACCTTATTTTTAAGAAACTAAACATTAAAAGATCCTCTATTTGTATCATGTAATGAAAAAGTATTTAATAAAAAAGGAGGGATGCCATAGTTATAATGGAACTTGAGGATATGATGAAATAACTAAATTTTAATCTAGATAATGTGTTCATATTCCCTTGTGCTTCATTTTCATGTGAACTAGTTCTTTTTGTCATAGATAAGAATAGGTTAATGTGCTATTTCATTGATAATCGCGAGCTCAAAAAATCTAGATAAAGAAAAAGTATCAACTAACATGAACTGATGGATTTTTTATTAGCTACAAGGTTCCCAATACTTCTTGAAGGTGGATCTTTATTTGGGATAGTATCATGTAATGGTGAACAAGTTGGATATCTTCTAGATGACATACATTATATGGTATGGGCACCATGAGGTCATAAATTTTCAAGTCGAACTCACTAATGATCCAGAATTATTCGTAGACTTGATTAGAGGATTATTTAGAGGTTATATCGAAATCATTTTGGTATTCTATCATATGACATTCTCATATACTCTAAAATAAAGTAGGAGCATGAGGAACATCAGAGATCTATACTTAAAATGATATTAAAAGAGAATATTTATGCAAAGTAAGACGAATGTGAGTTCTTTTTGAAGAAATCATCATTCATTAGATATATTTTCACAAGAAATGTAATATCTTCTGAACCATCAAATATAGACACTATTGAAAGATATAGGAGGCCAATATATGTGAAAAAAATCATAGTATACTTGGACTATTTGGGTACTATCAATGATTTGTGAGAAATTTATCACACTTTTCCAAGACTCTAACTAAGATAACATAGAAGGGAATTATGTGTTTTTGAAATAATGAATGGGAATAGATATGAATGTAGTTTAAAAAATGTTTTATCACACCTCATGTACTTACGCTACCCACAAGTGGGGAACTCTTAATGGTATTCAACGATGCTTTTAAGAAGATGTTGGATTGCGTGTTAATAAAGATTAAAATGGTGATATATTATATCTCAATGAAATTGAATGATCAAAAATATAACTACCAAATTCATGATCTACGGTAGGATATTATGATATTATAATTGAGTATTTTATGGAATTATGTCATTGAGGAGAATATTTAAATATATATAGATCCTAATAAACTCAATTATATCTTCACATAGAAATAACTGAATATATTCTATCGAATATGGATAGATATGATTAAGAACTATAACATATAAATACACTACCATCATGGGAAGTCAAATAAAGGTCTAGATTCTCTTTTTATAAATGATCCATCAATTTTATCATTGATGATATTTACGAAGTATCTGATCTTCATAGACATAAAAACTATGGCCATGGAAATCATAATAGAAGGAACATCATTAGTCTATTCCCAACATATTCCCCAACTATCCCTTCTTGAGATGATAAATGATTATCAAGGATATGATAGACAAATTTAGAAGAGTGTGGACGATATAATAAAAGTAATATCCTTGTTTTTAAAAGTTAATTATTCTGTTATAAGAATTAGGTTATGACTATGTGTACCATTAAATCCCAATTTAAAGAAGTAGTTATTGGATTATAAACATAGAATGACCTTATCCATTCATCCATGGACTAAAATAATGTGTCATGATCTCAAATGTCAATATTGGTGGGACAATATGATGAAGTATTTCAAATAATATTTATCAACATGACCTCTATATGAAAATGTGGAGGAATAAAAGAAAAGAGGCAAGGGGATGATGGAACCATTACTTATACCTAAATGGGAATGGTAAATCATTACCACAGACTTATTTATTGTTCTTCTAAATATACCAAGGGGAAATAATTTGATATATTTTGTTGTGAATCTTCTTATAAAATATTTTCACTTCATTTCAATTTGAGATGACATTTTAATCAATCAACATGAAAGGATATACATTAAAAAAGTTGAGAGGATTCATGTAACACAGTTTTCGATTGAATTAGATCGAGATCCATGAATTAACTATATATTGTGTAAGATTATCCACAATTCTATAAATATTGGTTTTAAATTAATCACATCTTATCACTATCAATATGATGGTCAATCTAATCTTACTATCTATATGGTCGATGAAATATTAATAGCATGCTCAATTTAATTCAAAAGATTACGGGATTATCAACTAAAACTGTTCATGTTTTTATACAATAATAGTTTCCACTCAAGAATTAAAATATCTCCCTTTAATTAAATTTATGTGAAAAGGTGAGGAACACCTTCATGTGGGGATGATGTTAGGAAATGGAAACTACTTAGTCCTGAATCGGTCTAAGAAATGGTGGAAAAGGTCAAGGCCATTCCGCAGTATATTGGGGCTTCATAGAGTTGATGGAATATCTATGCTAATAATCATCAACAAGACCATGTTTCAATGTTTTTATAAAATCTATTACCCCATATATCTCCAAGGATGAGAGTCATGATATTTTCATAGATGTTAAAGATTATTCCAAGATACATCGGTCTCTCTGATATCTTTGATAACAACAAAGTAGTAGTTTCTCAACTAGAACTCCCATATAATCTATCTTAATTAAGTGATCTGTTATATGTATCCCTATGGAGGAAGTACATAATAGATCCCTCAAATGTTCTGAATCCATAGGTGGTACTATTAGAGAATGATATTTCATATGACATGCATCAGATGATGATCTTATACAATATAGACAATGTTCTTTGAAATGAGACAATACACTTGGTAATAGTGTTATGGAGAAACCATAAGTTTAAAAAAGAAATGTAGTAATAAAGGGATGCGATGAAATTAAATTACCACTATCTATTTTTGTGTGTTAAATGAAAATAATGAGGGTGAAATTTTTTAAGGGGGAGATTGTAACGACCCTAAACAATATAAATAATAGTTCCTTTTTTATTTAAATAAATGTATTATTAGGTATTATGGTTATTGAAATAAAATGACCTTTCATGGAATTATTATATCATATCTAATTTATACACTATTAGTCATTATATTCATTGAAAATATATTCATTGGTCATTGATTAAATGATTAGTATAAATAAAGGATTTTGATAAAACTAATTGACAAAAAAATGAAAAGGTGGACTTGTCCAGATTGATCATACACTATGAAGACTTTTTATAATAGCCTCCAACTGAGAAATAACCACTATTATTTTCCATTAATGAATCTCAAATTTATATTCAATTAGTAAAGAATGAGTAAAACTGATTATGAGAGAATTTCAACACATTGATATCCAGGCCCTAACCTTGTACACCAAACCACACCCTGAAAGTCTCACCACTTGGAATCTTACCCATAAGGGTGTTTCTATGGGTTATGTATCAATATATAAATTATATGCATATATATATATTGTATTTATACATAATAATAGTTATATTTAATTCTTATCCTAGTTAATTTAGAAAAGTTTTTATTTTGTTATGATAAACCACAAATTATATTTTTTTGGAAATATGTAATTTCAATTAAGACATCCATTTGGATGAATTAATAAATTATTGAAATAAATAGTATTTTAATACAATATTTTTAGTTATTAGTATTCATTGATTATTTTTGATAATATAATTTTATGAGATCCAAAATAATATTTATAAATCTTTAAAAACTGTTATTTTCAAAACCAATCAATTCCCAAAAAATGTCAATTCTAATTTGAATTGTGAAAATTCATGTATTTATAAAATTATTTGGAGAAAATAAATATTATTCGTAAAATTATGATGTTGAAAGTATCCATTTGTTAATTTCTTATAATTTTATAACATAGAATACTATTCGGGTAAAAATTAAATGAGGTATAAATATACAATGTGTATTTTGAAATAATAATGACCCAAAACTGATTTAAAATATACCATAATGGGTTTATGAGAAATAATATATTTTTACCCTATAAAATATTTTGATCATCAGGATATTTGATTCAATTTATATGCCCTTAAATAATCCTCCAAAACCTATATTATATATTATGTTTTTAAAATCATTTCCTTAAGAATATGACACACTTCCACTTCACAAAGGGTAATATTCTAATAATATTAACAATTTTACTTAAAATAAACAATGAATACCACACATATTTAGTAGAAAACATAAGAAAAACGAATGTAAGGATTTCGGCTTTGATTTATTTATTTTATAAAGACCAAAACCTATGCTTGGAAAATTTTAAAGAACTCCTCTCTCTATTCATGTATAAACCCTCTTGAGGTACCATTCCTCTTAATTAAAAAAATAGTAAACATGTAATTACATTGAACTAACCTATCATAGAGTCCCTTTTTGGTTCCCCTAATCTCTCAAGAAGCTCCTCCCAAACTTTTGGAATCACCCTGTCATGGTATGAGATCCTTTTATTCTCTTATTTATTCAAGCATATTTTTTATTTTATTTCTCTTATTTATAATAAATAATGTTGGGATATGTTTATAAATGTCTATATTACTATTTATTTTATATCTATTTGTAGAGATAACCTTTTCTCTATAATTAATCAATTTTATGAATCTTTATGTAACGCTATTATGCTATCAAAAATTCCTAGAAATTTTCTTGTGCCATCAATTTTTATTATGAATAACATCGCTAGTTCCAATCAAGGGTATTAACCTAGAAATATAAATACTAATTTTGTTGTGGAATCTTATATATTTATTCCACACTCATTGATCTTGTAATTAAATATGATTAAATAATATTCATTGTTAAATTTTCAATGTGGAAAACTTATGCTTGTCTATGATATGAATGTGACATGTGTTATAAGGAACCTGCCATTAAACATTACAAAATATTAAATTAAATAGACAATTCACATTGAGTATATTTTCCTGTTTACTGAATAAGGGAATTAGTCCATAACTATTACATTAAATATAATAATTTACAAAGTAGAAACTTCTACTCAGTTTTATTTTTTTTCATGAAATAAAAACTCTTGAAAAAAAGAGTCATGTCTAGTTCCATGTTTTAGATAGTACGAATTTTTCATTGATCCCATCCTTTACACTATTCATATTTAAGTACTGGGAAAAACATTTCAAAACATGGGATGAGAATAAAAAGTTCCAGAACATTTATAAAATAAATAAAGATATCATTACTTCATAAAAAAATAAGTTTTTTAGCATACCTCAGGAAATTATAAGATTTATGAATAACACATAGTAATCTCAAATAATAAAATAACTTATAGAATCCATAACATAATTGTGTTGTAACTTTCATTGATACGTAGGGAGTTACATTTGGAAGACCCATCACAATATATTCTCTAAATCATTTCAGAGAAGCATTCATGTTTTCCTCTGTCATGTTACCCAATGCGTTGAAGAGCTATCTCGACCTCACCCGCCCTAGGTTTATCAAGGAACCACCCATATATGTAAACAATTACCAAGAACCATAACATATTCATAACACATAAAAAAAATATAAGGTAATGAAAAAATATCCACATTTTAATAACAGTATATTATTTAAATATATTAAAATAACAAATAATTTATCAAAATTAGTATTTATTACAAAATATTTAACATGGAATATGGTCTTTACTTTACTTTTAAAAACTTTATGGCCTGTTATGGAATCCATATATCAAATAATACTCGCGGTAGCAGAAATGGTTGTTGTCACCACTTCTGTTAAAAAACATGCTTTTTTCATATAGTAAAATTCCTCATAAAAAAGATTCCCTTTGAATTAAATAGAAATTCAAAGGTGTATATACATAATATAAAATAATGTTGTATATAAAACAAAATATGACTTAATAAAAGGAGATTGAAAAGAAGTCCCTTACCTCGTTTCCAACATGACTCGTTCATTCCTTAATCTCTTGAATAATAAACTAATGGTAATTTCAACTTGATTGATAAAATTTTTAAAGGTTATTATTCTAATTATAACACTTATTACCATGTTATAGACATTATTTAATCATTTATGTTAATAATGGTTGTTTTGTCGATATTTGGTACATGGGTCAAAAATAAACATCTTATATTTACAAATTGTCCATGTCGTCAAAAGTTAATTATAACCAGAATGATATTCATTATTTAGATATAATATATATCACATATAAATAGTATATATAATTATTTATAATAGTACATAACATTTGGAGGGAAGAAATTAAATGCACCGTTCATAGAGATGGTAAGCCGTACGTACGCAGGAACGCTACTTTCATTTCTATTTCATATTTAATGGAATGACAAAGCAATGATACATAGGAGTATTATAATTATAGTATAATATAATATATAATTTCAGTAACTCTATTTTTTATTCATTCTGCGTATGGCATGAGCGAGTTATAACACTTTGAGGGGCCGGTAGTCCGCACTTTCTCAAAAGAAATTATCGCATTCACACATTATGGAAACTGTAAAGGTATGCTATAAATGAAAAATACTGAAGCATAGAGACAATATAAATATAATATATATCAGATATTAGTATAGTTTTATTATATGTTCCAATATAAGATGTGGTTGGAGAATATTGAACAATCATCGTTTCGTGAGGTAGTAGTTCGTCGTCCACAGAAACAATATGTTCATTACCAATTAGACGGAGGTGTGTGTAAGTTTAGTTCAAATGCATCTCATAAAAACAACATGTTATATTAAAGATACTGGTGTTGTTATGAAAAAATAAATAAAAAGAGTTGAGGGAATTGGAAAAGTAAAATAAATGAAAAAACATAAAAGAAGACTTTACCTTTAAATCTAGTAACTCAATTTGGATTGAACCAAAAATATTTCTTGAAGTTCTTAAATGCTAATGTAAGGCTTCTATCTAGAAGAGAGGGATATTGAGAGATTATTTTTGTATATTTTGGATGAGTCAAGGGTCTCGGGAGGTATGGGTAATGGGTCAGAGGTGAGGTGTTTTTATAAGGGGGAGGAGGGCCTC
This sequence comes from Viscum album, assembly GCA_963277665.1. Classification (NCBI taxonomy): domain Eukaryota; kingdom Viridiplantae; phylum Streptophyta; class Magnoliopsida; order Santalales; family Viscaceae; genus Viscum; species Viscum album. The sequence goes on along the minus strand of OY728137.1, from coordinate 293,122,056 downwards.
TTTAGAAAAGTTAGAAAAAATTATTTTATTATATAATGATTTTCCATTTTTGAAGGTCCAAAATTTATTAAAGTCCAAGATAAGATGACTCTTTCTCGAAATAAAACCATCCAATAATAATTGAACAGGTTTTTTGTATTTTTTTAATTTCAATAATCTTATTTATTTAAATCATTAATAAATAAGGTAAACACTGCATAATTATTCTATCATAAATAATTTTTTTTATTTGATGTTTAGAATTTATAAATAAAATACCATTATTTAGGAAATAATTTTTGCTTTATAATGAATATTTATAGTCAAATATATCAATTATATGACCCGACATTAAAATTTTTTTATCAAAACAATACATGCATATGATATTTTAATGTTTAATTTAAATAAAAAGTTATTAATGTCATTATATTACCCATGTGGCTTTGAAAGCCCAAAAGTCACACCCATGGATTTTTGTGGTCAGAAATTACTCATTTAATAAGCTTAGTATAAGTTTTAATGTAAATTTATATTAATATAATATGGGTTTTACCTTGAATTACGATATTTACCTTTAATCGCGGTAAATAAAAGCCAAATGTTACTATTCACCATAATTATTTTCATCTTATTGAGCCACATTTTATATACTAATGAAATCCATGAATTTATAATTTTTGAAATTCAGTTCACAGATTCAATAAATTATTAGTTAAATGAAAATGTTAGTTTTAAACTACTACTGACTGTTTTCACTATTCATAAAAAATTGAAGGTTTTCAAAAAAATACAGAAAATACAACCTAAGATATATTTTTATTCCAAATTGAAAAATGATATCTATTTTAACAAATTAAAAACATAGAAGTTGTATTAATTAATTTAAATTTATTACTTGTTGGCCAAACCAAAATACATGTTTTTAAGAAATAATAACTTTCATAAGATTGACACTTGTTTATGTCCAATTTCAAATTGAAAATACATTCAATGAACAAAATTGGATTAAATGGCTAATATATAATTTAATTAAAATTTAAATCTAATTAAAATTATAATATTACCATATAAATAAATTCGATTAAATGGTAAATTTAATTTAAAATACAGTATTTTTTACTATTCATTAAATAAATGAATTTTATCAGAAAAAACCAAAAAATTACCCAAAGTAAATTTTGATTTCCCAATTCTAAATAAAAATATTATATTGCTAAATAGAACATATAAAACCAAAAAAGAACTTGATTTAAAGAGGGGTTTCCATCAAAAGGCAGTAAATCAACCTTTGAAATAATATTAGATTCTTTATGCTTAAAATTAGATTATTTCTTATTTTAAGCCTATAGAATTTATTGGATAACTATAAAAACATTTAGGAAAAATGCATAATCATATTGTTGTTAGTTTTATTCATTCCCACCATTACAACGATTAGGTATTAACTACTATTTAAAATAATAATATTATATTATTATTTTTCAGTATGACTCAGCATTGTGTGCAACATTATTTTTCAATGAAAACTATTGTTTCAAATTGGGTATTCCATCAAACATAGAATCACATTTAATGTATAATTAATATTTAATTCACAAATATTAATAAATATGAAAATTCCATATTCTTTATTCACATAGAATGTTCTATCCTTCCCCCCTTTTGGAAATTGCATCCTCACAATTTTATTTACATATCAAATAAATTTGGGTATTTATCCCTCATAGCATTTTTCATATTCTCACATTGCCTCTTCAACCATATGATTTTTTTAGAAAACCATTACCTGATAAATTACCTTATTGTGCAACACTTTCTCTCTTCGGTCAAGAATATGGACTTCTTCCTCATAATAAGAGATATTCTCATTAAACCAAACTACTTTTTGGGATCAAAACATGAGGTGGATCTAGCATATACTTTCTCTACATTAACACATTAAAAACATTGTGTATGTGGGATAAACATGAAGGTAAATCCACTATGTAGATAATTGATCCAGCAGTCCCTAAGATTTCATAAGGTCGAACTAACCTTGGACTCAACTTTCCCTTCTTACAAAAAACACATTACACTTTTCCATGGAGAAACTCTGAAAAAGACATGATAAACAACCTCAAAATAGAGATCCTTCCTCCTATTATAGGCATAACATTTCTTCTTTCTCTTAGCTGTTCTCATGTGCTTCTGAATCAACTGAACTTTTTCTTCCATCTCATCTACCAATTCGAGTCCCATCAACTTTTCCCCACCTACATCATCCCAAAATGATGGAGTTCAACACTGCTTCCCATATAATGCCTCAAATAGAGAAATATGTAAACTGGAATGAAAACTGTTATTATAAGAAAATTTAACCACTGATATATGTTGGTCCCAACTTCCATGATAATCCATTGAGCTATCACGTAGCATATCCTCCATGGTTTGAATTGTTCGTTCTGACTTCCCATCTGATTGATGATGAAAAGATGTACTTAAATTTTATTCAGTACCCAAGGACTTCTGAAGGACGTTCCAAAAGTTTGATGTCACACTGGTATCATGATCAGATACAATAGAGAAGTAAACTCCATGAAATCTGACAATCTTGTTAACATACAACCATTGAATTTGATCTAGAGGAAATGTATCATAAATAGAAAGGAAATGAGTGTTGGAACCATGGATATTCTATGCATGAATTGGATTATGGTTTGTGTTTGTTGTAAATCCTTAGTGGAAGTTCAAAATGTTTTCCAGTAAAGTGATTATACAGTTAAAGAAGAAAACAGTAATGCAGGTGGTGTTGTTCTTGAGTGTTTGGGAAATTTTTGGCCCTCAAAATCGGTAAATGAAGACATGGATTGTTGGAAAAATGTGGTGCGTGCAAAGAGGAAGTGGTGCATTAAAAAATGGGTTGTGCATGAAATATTTGAGTTGGGAGTGAAAAACAACGTGGTGCATGAAATAGTGTATCATGTTTTTTCACTCAAATAGTGTTTCAGAATCAGAACGTCGAAAAATGGAAAAGGCATGGGCTGTGTGAAATATCTGGAGATGTGTGCGAATGGCGTTACCTGCATGAAATATTAGGCACCAAATGATAGGTTTTTTCCCCACAGGGGGTTTTGTGCACGGGGGTCCTAGACGCCTATAAATATGAGGTGACCCCCCTCATTCTATATGATTGAAGACACAGTGAAGATATGAGTTCTGATTCGCATAAAATGTTCATGTAAAGGGGCTTGAATGAAAAAATCCGAGCTGTGCAAAAAATTCTGGGTTGCAAAAAATGTTCCATGCTATACAAAAAAGGGTGTTGTTGCGTGAAATATATTTCCGTGTGAAAAGGAAATATTGCAGGCAATATTAAGGTCTCGTGTGCAATTGGTTGGGGTTTTGCACAGTTTCCAGTGAAACTTGTTCGCACGTTCTGGTTATCTAGTTCAGTGGTTTAGTGCGTACAAGTGAATCCTTTTCAGGCTTCAAAGCAAGTAGAGTCTCGTGCTAAGTAGAGGCAATGAATTCAATATGAACCTATTGAAGTGGCCTTCAGGTCTATAAACTGTCTGAGACTTCACCAAAGGTAGTGAGCCAGGGGGAGTCAACTGGAGTGACCTGAGGGACGTAGTGGTCTATCCCTGAATAGTTGTAAAGGTAATGAGCTTAGGACATAGTGACTGTTCCTGAACCTTTTTAATCCAAAACTAGTGAAGAATAGTGGAATTTGGTATGACCGACAACCTGTCGGGGTATTCTTCTTGGACATAGCCATTAGTGGAGAACCATGTAAAAAGTGATTTTTCATCTCTTTCCATGTGAATGTTTGATTTCTTCTCATATCCATCATACATGTTAAACTAGTTCCTACCATTGTGGGAACAAGATTCATTTGTTTAAAATAAATTGCTGACACCCTGATTCACCCCTCCCCTCTTAGGGTGTCCTAGGGTCCAACAATTAGAAGATTTAGTCAATTGATCAATAATAACATAGATTGCATTATTACATCAATATGTATTTGGTAATCCAACAACGAAGTCCATGGATATATTTTTATATTTCCACTCTGGAACCGGTAAATACTAAAGCATCCCATTCGGTAACTACTGATATACTTTACCCTACTGACTAGTCAAACCCTTCATAGTAAAATTATCAATATCACTTTTCATTCCATCCCACCAGTAATACTCATAAGGATCTATGTACATCTTAGTACTTCCAGGATGAACTGAAAAAGGAGAACTATGAGCTTCACATAATAACTCTTTCTTCAACTGTGAACCAAAAGGCACACATCATCTCTTCCCAAACATCAAAACACAAAATTTATCATTGTTAACTTCAGGTAACATAACATCCTTAACCAACTCTCCCTTTTTCTACAAATCACTATCTCCATTCTGTGTATGATAAATTCTGTCTGATAGATTTGATTTCACTGACACCTAAAACAAAAAAGATGAATTTTCTACAACAACAACTTCTATGCCAATTTTCATCGAATCAAAACCCAAAGGATCTCTTTCCAAATGTATCATGGTTAATGTAGAATTACTTTATCGACTCAAAACATCAGCCACTTTTTTGCATTTCCCAGATGCTAATGGATTTTGCAATCATAATCCTTGATTAATTCAATCCATCTCTTCTGTTTCATGTTCGATTCATTTTGAGTGAAAATATAATTTAAAATTTTGTGGTTAGTATATATTTCACATTTTACTTTATAAATATGATGCCTCAACATTTTTAAATCAAAAAAACAATAGCATCTAATTCCAAATCTTTTGTAGGGTGATTTTACTAATGAGGTTTCAACTAACGTGAATCATAAGTCATTTACTGATCATTCTTCATATTGACACAACCAATTCATTTCAATTAAGCATCATTATAGATAACATACTCACTATTTCGGGAAGGCAGTGCCAAAACTGAAGGAATCACCAATCTTATTTTCAATTCTTGAAAAAAATAATCACATTATTTTTTCCATATAAACATAACACCTTTAAAAGTTAATTTAGTCAGTGTTCTAGATAACTGTGAAAAAATTATCAACAAACCTCCAGTAATTACCCACTAAACTAAGACAACTACGAATCTTGGTTGTATTAGTGGGTATTGGCCACTCTTTAACAAATTTTGTCTTATAATGAACAAAATTTATGCCATTTTTTGAAACAATGTATCCATGGAATGAAATATATTTTTAAAAAAATGCACACTTGCTAAATATCCCAAACAGTTTCTTTTTTAATGGTTTTCAAGATGAGCCATAAATGTCTTTCATGCTCCTCTTTTATTTTAGAATAAACCAAAATATCATGAATTAACCCAACCACAAACGTATCCAAAAACTCAAAAAAAAAAATTGATAACATCCATGAATACAGTAAGTGAATTGGATAACACAAAAGGCATAACTAAAAATTCTTAATGGCGATATCTGGTATGAAACACAATCTTCGGAATGTCTACTTCTATTGCTTTAAACTTATGGCAACCCGAACTCAATCATTCTTTGAAAAATAATGAGCTCCCTGGAGTTGATCAAACAAATCAGTGATATGTGGTAAAGGATACTTGTTCTTAATAGTGATGTTATTCAATATCTATAATCAATGAAAAGTCTCATCGAACTGTTTTTCTTTTTACAAACAAGACAGGAGTACCCCATGGTGATATTCTAGGTTGAATGAAACCATTATTTATTAACTCATACAATTTATTTTTTTAACTCTAGAAGTTCAATTTGAGGCATTCTATAAGGGGTTTTTGAAATTGGGTTATAATCAGGAAGTATGTAAATAGTAAATTCAACTTACCAATTAAGTATAATACCATGAAACTCGTCATGAAAAACCTCAAGATACTCATTTTACACTGACACATCATTAATCTGAATGGTTTCTTTGTTTTCAACAATATGTAAAATGTAAAATTCATTTCCATCATTTAATATTTTCTTATATTCATGATATGTTATCATATGTAAGGGTTCATTCTTGTACCCAAACGAAAATTCTTTCAGAAAAGATACCTCTTTATATTTGATGTCAATCTTATCATGGTAAACAGAAAGCCAATCCATACACAAAATTACATCAAATATACCTAGAGGAAAAACAATAAGGTTTGCAGGTAGATTCAGTCCATATAATAATTTTTTTTTATCTCAACAATTCCTCCCAATGGTTTTAATATAATTTAAGGATTCATATCTTGATATGGAATTCACAATTAACTAGAAAACATCTCAGAAATGAACAAATGTGTGGACCCTGAATCAAACAACACATTGGAATATTATAAACAAACAAATGATATACATGATACTACTTCATTTGATCACCCAACATCTGTTGATGTAGTTGCAAAGGATTTCACCCCCCCCCCCTTCTGCTTGTAGTCTGGTTGTTTTCCATTAGTTGAGTTCATCGTTGGAGACTCATTTTCATAATGACCCATTTCATTGAACTTAAAAAATTTTACTGACTGTAAATCACATTTTTCATGCCATTACCCTTATCTTTTCTTGTGTAATTATGAGACTTATGTCCTATTTTACCACATATGTAACACTTACCAAAAATCAAAAGACATACCCTATAATGTTTTTACCACAATTTTCAAAAACAGTAAACTTATGTTTCATACCATTAGACATTTTTGAAGAGTTCATACCTTTCGTCTGCCACCTCGACCTCTTATTCAATTTTTTTTCATAGAACACCTGATTATCAGAAAATGTTATTTATACCTTCTCTACACATCAATATTGTTTTTCATAACTTTTTAACTCACTATATGATAAATACCATCGATACTTTGGCATTAACCACGAGTAAAATGGTTGATTTTACTATCAAGATCTCATATGAAATTTGGAGAATACCATGCCAGTCGAGTGAATTTTTCTTCATAAGTAGCCATGGATTCATCCTCCTACCTCAATTCTAGGATTTTTTTTCCATACTAAGACGAAAAACATTAGGAAAATATTTTACATGAAACATACCATCGAATTCATCTCAATCAAGAGTATCAATATCTTTTGTATCCCTGATATTTTTCACCATTGACCACCACTGACCACCACTGATCAGATTCAACTTTAAAATGGTAAATAGAAAGAAAGAATAGTTGATATTCTGGACACCCCATGACATCAAAAATCTTTTCAAGTGCATTAATACATCTTTATGCTTGCACAGGGTCAGTTAATCCTCAAAATGATGGGGGATGTTACCTAATGAAATTATGCACTACTAATATGTTCCTCTATGGTTGATCTGGATGATCTCATGCATGGATACCACTACCATTTATAGCCTGATTCAATTGTTCCATCACTACAAAAAAATGTTCAGTTCATATTCCAACCATATCAGGTTGCTGATATGGAAGGGTGTGTTCCTCCTAAGGTTGTACCAACATATATGCAATGTTTTCTCCACAGAAAACCATTCTGAACTAAGAAATATCTTAGGCGAAACAACATGGTAATCTGTAAATTCTATATCATTTAAATATTAACATAAATTAATTTATTTATATTAATTAAACAATATCCAAACTCCTAATGTTATCTTAAACTGACCTCTGATACAAACTATAAGGACTCGGCCTTAAAACATTACATACTCTTGAATTAAATGGATAACTCATATCAGGGATCTTTTTAGATAATTTTTTTTTGATAATTAAGCCATAACTATTACATTACATCTAAAAAATTACAAAGTAAACACTTCTACTATGTTTCGATTTTTTTCATAAAATAAAAACTCTATAAAAACGTGTCATGTCTAATTCCATGTTATAGAAAACATTACTTTTCATTGATTCCATCATTGTCCCTTTTCATCTTTAAGTCCGGTGAAAAACATTTCAAAACATGGGATGATCATAAAAAGCTCAGTAAGGGTTATAAAATAATGAATGGAAACATTAGTTCATCAAAACATACACTTTTTAATATACCTCAAGAAATCATAAGATTTTTGAATAAGACATAGTAATGACAAATCATAAAGTTAACTTGTGGAATCTATAACATGCTTACGTTGTAGTTTTCATAGCTACATAGGTAGTTAAGTTTGGAATAACCATCAAAGTATATTCCCCAAATCTCTTAGAATCATTCACGTTTACCTCTTTCATGTTACACAATGCATTGGAGATCTATCTCAGGCTCACCAGACCTAGTTTTATCATAGAACCACCCATATATGTAAACAATTCCCATGAACCATAACATATTCATCGCACATAAAACAAATCCAATGGAAAGATAAAATTTCCACATTTAAATAACAAAATATCATTTAAATATATATAAATAAAAAATCCATTATCCAAACCATTTTCAACACACAAATACGTAAAAGAGAATATGGTATTTATTTTCCTTTTAAAAACATTTTGTCATGTTATGGAATCCAATCACCAAATAATACTCACAGTGGAGGAAAAGGTCATTGTCACCTCTTATGTTAAAAAAACATTCCTTTTTTGTCATTTAGTAAAATTCCATGTAGAAAAATATTCCCTTTGAATGAAATAAAAATTAAATGGTGTTTATACATCATATAAAAATTTCATGTGTAAAACAAAATATGCCTCAATGAAAGGAGATCGAGACGAAGTCCCTTACATCATGTCCGACTTGACCTGTTCGTTCTTTAATATCCTGAATAATAAACTAAAGTTAATTTGTACTTTCTTAATTACTTTTTTCAAGTTAATTATTCATTTTATATCACTAATTACCATGATATAAACATTATTTAATCATTTATGTTAATGACGGACGTTATGTTGATATTTGGTACTTGAGTCAAAAATGAAATACTTATATTTAAAAGTTTTCCATATGGTCTAAAGTTCATTACCTCCCAAATTATATTCATGATTTGGATACCATAAATATCATTTATATTCAGTACATATATGTATTTATAATATTACAAAACATTTGGAGATAATAAATGTAATGCACTATTAATAGATATAGTAAGTCCTACATACGCATGAACATTACATTCATTTCTATTTCATATTTAATGGAATGAAAACTAAATAATACATAATTATATTATAATTACTGTATAATATCATATATAATATTATTAAACTCCATATATTATATGTTCCACATATGGAATGAATGAGTTATATCCCTTTGAGGGGGCGGTGGTCTGTACTTCCTCAAATGAAATTATCGTGTTTACCCATTAAGGAAACGATAATTGTATGCTATAAATGAAAAATAAAGAAGTATAAAAGAAATTTAAATATAATATATATCACATATAAATACATTTCCATCATAATGTCCTTTATAAGAGGTGGTAGGAGAAGATTTAATAATCATTGTTTTGTGAGGTAGTAGTTCACCATCCACAGAAATAATATGTTTTTTACCCATTAGATGGAGGTGTGTGTAAGTGTAGTTTGGATATTTCTCATAAAACAACCTATTATATTATGGATAAAGTTTTCTTTATAAAATAAAATAATAAAAATATTTATGGGGGATGGAGAAGTAAAATAAAAGAAAAGAACTTAAAAAAAGACGTTACCTTTAAATCGAGTAACCCCCTTTGGTTTGAACCAAAAGGATTTCTTGAAGTGCCTTATTCCTAAGGTAAGGAATCTATGTGGAAGTGGAAAATTTTGAGAGCTTCTTTGGGTAGAGTTTGTACGAGCCAAGGTGTTTTAGAGGTGTGAGTAATGGGTTAGTGGTGACGGCTTTTTATAAGGGGAAGGAGGGGCTCTTTTGGATTGTTTGAAAATATTATTTTATTATATAATGATTTTTGGTTTCTAAAGCTCCGAAGAATATCAAAGTCGAAGATAAGATGATTTTTTTTCTAAATAAAACCATCAAATAATAATTTTAAAGGTTTTGGATATTTTTTTAATTTATATGATTTTATTTATTTAAATCATTCATTAATGAGGTAAACACTGCATCATTATTGAGTCATAAATAATTTTATTTATTTTATTTTAAAAATATATAAATAAAATACCATGATGTAGGAAATATTTTTATCTTTTTAATGAATATTTATAGTCTAATATATCAATTATATAACCCCACATTAAATTTTTTTTTTTCAAAACAATACATGTTTATTAAATATTTATTTTAACTTTAAATAAAAAGTTATTAATGTCATTATCTTACCCAAGTGGCTTTCAAATGCCAAAAGTCTCACCCAATGATTACCTAGGTCATCCATTACTCCTAAAACAAGGTTAATACTTGTGTTTAGATAATTTTATATTATTATAATATTGTTTTTACCTTGAATTATCCTATTTACCTTTAACCATGATAAATAATAGTCAATAGTTACTATTCATCAAAAAATATTATCATCTTATTGTTAATTATTGGTGACAACCATAATTGTATAATATTTTAAATTAAATTTACAGAAGCTGTAAATTTTATTTAAATGGAAAAGATGGTTTTTAACTACTACTCAGTGTTTTCACTATTCATCAAAAATTGATGGTTTTCCGAAAAATACCAAATATTCAGCCTATGATATATTTTATATTCCGACTTCAAAAATGATATCTATTTTAAAAAATTCAAAAAATTCAAGTTCCATTAAAAATATAAATTTATTCCCGTTGTTAAAACAAAAAAGCGTGTTTTTAAGAAATAATAACTATCAAATGATTGACACTTGTTTATGTCTGATTTCAATGTAAAATTACTTTCAATGACCAACATTTGATTAAATGGTAAAAATATAACCTAGTTACACTATAAAAAATGAATAAGGAAATCTAGCCATATAAATAAATTAGATTAAAAGTCAAATTTGAATTAAAATATAGTATTTATCAGTATTCATAAAGAAATTAATTTTATCAGAATAATTCCCAAAATTTACCCAAAGAAAATCTTGTTGTCCAAATTCTAAATAAGAATTTTATTTTTTTCAAATAGAATATATAAAAGTGACATAAACTAGATTTAATGAGGATTCATCATCAAAAGGTTGTAAATGGACCTTTTAAAAAATACTTTATTATTTATTCTTAAAATTAGATTCTTTCTTATTTTAAGCCCCTATAATTTTTTGGTTAAATGAAAAAAATAACAATCATTTATAATTATATTTTAGTCAGTTATTTTCATTCCCTACATTAAAATGACTAGTTATTAACTATCATTTAAAATAATATAATTATATTATTATTTTTCAGAATGACTCATCATTGTGTGCAACATACGATTTCAACGAAACCGGTTGTTTCATATCCAGAACGCCATCGAACATTTCATCCACTTTAAAGTAAAATTTATATTTAATTCATAAATATTAATAAATATAAATATTCCATATTCTTTATTCACCCTAGATGTTACATGTGTGCTTAGAATTATATTGTGCTCTAATGCAATGACTATTTTTTTGTCTCCTGAGACATCTTTCGAGGGACTACATAGTGATTCTAATCCATCACTGTCACGACCCCCTCCCACCAAGGATGCCCCTCCTGAGCTGGAAATGGTGAAAGGGAGATAATGAACCCCGAGTCCCGCCTCCAGTAGGCCCCAGGGTGGCCACTAGCACCAAGGGTATGAGTATTTAAAAATATGGGAGGCATTACCCTTTTTATTATTTAAGATCGGGAAATAGGACAAGTCAAGCACAAAAAGGAAAAGAACAAGTGTATAGAAATAAACCCAAACCAAACCCACATGCATGTTTAAACAATTTTATAACAAGGTGTAAGTACATGAAAGATCAATGTACAAAACCAAAAGAAAACAAGAGTACAACAACTGCAAAAACTCTAACTGTCCGACTAGTAGTTTCCCCCACAGCCCTGGTAGTCCTCCTGGAAACCAGAAAGTAAACGTAGGGTGAGCATACAAGTATACTCAGTAGGGAAACCTAAATCTCTCGTGCACAAATGGAGAGACATCCTAATGTCCCGTGAGAACAATAGAAGAAACCTAGCAAGAAAATCTATCCACCCAACCTCACCAGCCACACTCACCAAAACACAATCACAAAAGGTTGTAGTATATAAGAACAAGAGTATTGTGTATCTCGCACCATTTCCCATTAGTTAGCTACTCTTCCTAACGGCGAACATCTGGACGCTGCCACACTCTCCCCGCCTGCACACACCTGGGCCTCACAAACCACAAATCCAGCCTGCACACACCTGGGCCTCACAAACCACATATCCCGCCTACACACACCTGGGCCTCACAACCACGTATCCCTCCCACACACACCTAAGCCTCACAACCATGTATCCCTCCCGCACACACCTGGGCCTCATTCCGATGATTCTTGGGAAACATTAAAACCTGCCCGAAGAGTCTTAGGCTAAAGACACCCCAATCGAAACCTACCTGAAGGGTCTTAAGTGTATGGTCGCCTCAAGCCATCACAACATAGGGAAGAAGGAGCAGGAAGGAGCTAGTAACTAAGGGGAAAACACCCTCTCCCAGGAAATGGGAGTGTTTGAAACTAAGTGCTCAACATGGGTGGGGTGTGATAAAACCCAAAATATACAGATATATATATATATATATAGAAAACACTCAACCCAACCTATGGATTCTAAATAGAGAAACTGAGCACGTGCCTCGACACTGCTACCATGAAGCATGCATACAAAAACAACCCCAACCACATTTAGGTTATCACGTTTCAGCAGAATTTTTTTATTTAGTTCATTAACTACTAGGAAAATAAATGCAAACAACCATATCAATCGTTCATGAAACATATCCCTTCCATCCACAAATCAAGATAGGAAAACACAAGCAACACTACAAGTCCCTTCTTATTAACCAACCAACCCATTAATTGTTAATATCGTTCCATTACCATTAACCACCATTCATTAACTCTTCCACATTCATTTATTATTCACAGCCCATAGTTCATTCACATTCAAACCCATCCCTGCATCCCTGCTGCCAACCACCATAACCACAAACACACCGAAACCCGTACATCATCATCCCATTAATACCATTTATCGCAACCTCAATTCCCATCACCAACATAGTATTCACACCAACCCACAACCAAGACAACTGCTGCCCCACTGCTCACCCGATCCATAACAACCCAAAAAAACACCCCCATCACATGCCACATATCCATGAGAACACCCACATGTTCAATATTCCATTTTTTTCAACCAGGGTGATCACACAAGGGTTCAAAATTTTAAATTAGCCAAATTTACATGATTAACCAAATTTCCATAGTCTACAATGTTTCCATCCACAAAAACGGTCTAAAAAGATAGGGAAACATTTAATTGCGCAAGCAAAGGCCCCCAACGACCATGATTTCTAGTAGGCATAAGCCTATTTCATTCACAACATAATATCACAGGATACAAATAACGTAACCGCATTCACAAATTTCACATACCCCTTATATAAGCCATTTATTATCTTTATTAAACTAGTTTAAATGTGTTTCACGTAAACAAGAGGACACCCACCCTGCATGATGCACAATTTAGAGAGATGAAGGTAAGATCCCTACCTCAACAGGTTCTGATCACAATGCTCCCCCGTATCAACTTTAGAAGACATCTGTCAGCGTTTTTCACTTCTGTCGAGTCCCAGAAAAACCTCCTCAGGTAGAAGTTGGAAAGGGAAGGTCGAAGAAAAGACAACAGATCCAAGATCATAAGTTCCGCCTCATCATTACGATCCAGTGGCCACTGACGGATCGTAAATTGGAGCTCGGACGAACAATGTTATGGAAGAAAAGGAGCCTTCGAGTCTCTTGGGAGAGCTCTGCTCAGAAGAAAGGGGAGGATAGGGGTGAGTTGAAAAGGAGGAGGGGACCCCTCCTTTTATAGGCAAGAAAAACAAAAGTACACGGTGTGTACATTATGGTACACAACGTGTACTCTAACATTTCACATGGTCACCACGCGGCTTCCAACACGGCCTTCAACACGGCATGCGGCCTTTGACTGGTCAACACACGACTTGAGAGTAACGCATACGCGGGGATGGACTACACGACATGTAGTATTGGCTACACGGCGTGTACTCATTTATTTAACACGTTTAGTACATGGCTCCAACACGGCACACAACCATTAACTGTTCAACACATGGTTTGAATGTAATGCGTACGCGGGGAGGGACTACATGGCGTGCAGTTTGGGGTACACGGCGTGTACCCATTTATTTCACGCGGCAAGGACACAGCGTTGAACACGGGGTATACCCGGCGAGGGGGTACACAACATTTACTCACACTACACGGCGTGTAGTATCAAAATTCTAGAATGTGTGGAAAAAGTCCATTTTACACTCCATAACACTTAGTGGCCTTCTTTTTGACAAAGGAATGGGCCAGAGAGGTCTGGGCCATTACATCAGATAACTCATAAAACATTCTTGTCCCCAAGAATTCAAAACCCACCCAGAGGAACCCAACAAGATACCTCTTAGGGTTCTCATTATAATAGGAACCCAACCAACAACCCTAATCATAGGTGTTAGGAATTCCCTCTCCTATGTCGAGATATTATCCGCTTTAGGTGGCACTGACTCGCATGCACGAGTTTAATCGCATCCACATTAATCCGTCTCGATTAAGGATTGGGACTTCCCACTTCCATATAATAGGATTTTCCAACTTACACTACCCCCAACACCATACAACCCACACACAGCCTGAACACGTGGTTTGAGGAAATTCCTTCTCCTATGTCGAGATATTATCCGCTTTAGGAGGCACTAACTCGCCCGCACAGGTTCAATCGCATCTGCATTAATGCGTCTCGATTAAGGATCAGGTTTTTCCCTTTCCCCATACGTCCGGAAATATAACACACTTCTAGAGAAGAAGGATACAAAATGTATCACAACCGACAAGCCAGGAATTCCATATATCAAAGGTACAGAGTATAACATCAACACAAAGCTCATAAGAACATGGTAAAACACAATTCAAAACAACTCCGGGTACTGAGCGTGCATCTGGGCCTCCTGCTCCCAAGTGCTCTCCTTGAGGCCGCCATGCCTCCACAACACACGAACCAGGATAATTGTTCGTCCAAGGAGCACCTTCTATTTACGATCCTCGATTCTGACTGGTCGTTCCTTGAAGGTCACGTCGCCTCCCATATCTAACTCCCTCCCAGTCGATAACACGAGACTCGTCGTGTAAGTACCAACGAAGATGGGAGACTTGGAAGATGTCATGAACCTTCTCCAACTGAGGTGGCATGGCCAGCTGATATGCCACCTCGTCGACTCACCTCAGCACCTCAAAAGGTCCGATAAACCTAGGTGAGTGCTTGCTCCCTTTCCCAAACCTCTGCTGCCCCCGTCGAGAGGAAACCTTCAAGAACACATGATCTCCCACCTCAAACTCCAAGGGCCTCCTCCAACGATCAGCATAAGACTTCTGTCGGTCTTGAGCCGCTTTCATCCTCTCATGCACAAGCTGAAATTTCTCTATGGTGCTTTGTACTACCTCTGGCCTAAGAGAACCTGTCTCACCAACCTATGCCCAGCAAATGGGTGAACGTAATGGTATTCCATACAAAGCCTCAAATGGTGCCATGAAAATAGTAGAGTGGAAGCTATTGTTGTAGGAAAACTCTACTAAAGGAAAGTGTCATACCCATGATCCTCAGAAATCCAGAACGGATGATCGCGTCATATCCTCCAACGTCTCGATAGTCCGCTCTGTCTTCCCATCGGTCTGGGGGTGGAAGGCAGTGCTAAGGCATAACTAGGTGCCAAAAGCATGCTATAACCCTCTCCACACTCGTGAGGTAAACTGAGTATCCCGATCTAATATGATAGTCTTTGGAACTCCATGCTACCGCACAACCTCGTCTACATACCTCTTTGCTAAGGTACTCACTGGGCCTGACTCCTTAATTGCTAAGAAGTGAGCTGATTTCGTCAGTCGATCTACCACTACCCAGATAGCATCATAACCACCCTGAGTTCGAGGTAGTCTTGTGATGAAGTACATTGATATGGCATCCCACTTCCACTCGGGGACATCTAAAAGATGAAACAAACCACGGGGAACACAGTGTTCAGCCTTCACTTGCTGACACACTAGGCATTTAGCCACAAACTCCTCTATTGAACGTTTCTCCCCAGGCCACCAAGACGTTCCCCATAGGCCTTTGTACATTTTTGAAACTCCTGGATGTACCGCCAAGGCTGAGCTATGGAATTCATGGAGTACTCCCTCACGCATCGCCTCTGGAACAAACAACCTTCCATGAAAAAGCATCTGATGTCAGCTGTCCTCTGACCATCCTTCTGGAGAGTTCCCCTGATCGATACGATCCCTCATCACTTTCACCTCGGAGCCCCCCCACTGAGACTCTTCCACTTGCTGCAACAAGGAGGATTGCACCGTCATCTGAACCAAACAGCCTCCAACACCTTCGACCCTGGCATCCAAGTGCAAGGAAGCCAACTCTCCCATCGCTTTCTAAGCATCAATGGATTCCCAAACCACTTCCTTATGTGACTTCCTACTCAGGGCATCAGCCACAACATTCCCCTTACCTTCAGTGTAAGAAATTTTGAAGTCATAGTCTTGGAGGAACTCGACCCATTTCCACTGCCGTATGTTCAGGTCACGCTTAGAGAAGATATAACGCATGCTCTTGTGATCTGAGAAGACCAAAAATCACTCCCCAAAGAGGTAATGTCGCCAAAACTTTAGTGTGAACACTATTGCTTCAAGATCTAGGTCATGGGTGGCATAGTTACGTTCGTGAGGGCGTAACTGCCTAGATCCATAAGAGATCACTCCCTTATTCTGCATTATCATGCACCCTGGACCAAGGCCAGAATCATCACAAAACACCTCATACAACAACCATTCCTCTAGAAACCTGAGTCCAGGAGCACTGGCCAACTTCTTCTTCAGGTAGTCGAAATCTTTCTAGCACTACTCGCTCCATCGGAAGACTTGGTTCTTCATAGTCAAAGCTGTCAATGGAGCAGAAACTCGAGAGAAGTCCAAAACAAACCTCCAATAGTAACCTTCCAACCCTAGGAGACTACGATCTTCCTCCACGCTCTTGGGTCATGCCCACGAAACAACTGCCACCACCTTCGACGGGTCCACTGACACTCCATGTTGAGATACCACGTTCCGAAGGAAGTGTACTTATTGCATCAAGAACTTACACTTTGACAATTTCCCATAAAGATGGTGGTGTCATAGGAATTCCAAGACTGCCCTGAGATGCTCACTGTGGTCCTCCTTTGATCTTGGGTAGATCAGGATGTCATCGATAAACACAACGACCAAACGGTCCAGAAACTCTCAGAAGACAAAGTTCATAAGTCCCATGAACACAGTTGGTGCATTCATAACTCCAAAAGGCATCACTACAAACTCGATGTTCCCATACCTGCACCTGAAATCCATTTTCGAGATGTCACTGTCCTTTACCCTCAGCTGATGACATCCAGATCATAGATCAATCTTAGAAAACCATCCTTCTCCTCTCAGTCGGTCTAAGAGATCATCTATCCTTGGAAGGGGGTAACGGTTCTTTAATGTTACCTAGTTCAACCTTGGGTAGTCTATGCATAGACTGAGACCACCATCTGGCTTCTTCATGAACAAAACTAGAGCACCCCATGGTGATATGCTGGGTCGAACAAAACCATTCTCCATCATATCGTCAATATGAATCCGAAACTCCCGCAACTTAGAAGGTGCCATCCGATAAGGGGCCATCGAAATCGGACAGGCACCAGGCTGTAAGTCTATCCTGAACTCAACATCACATCATGGGGTGGGGGGGGGGGGGGGTAGAGTCCCAACCTCCT
This sequence comes from Viscum album, assembly GCA_963277665.1. Lineage (NCBI taxonomy): Eukaryota > Viridiplantae > Streptophyta > Magnoliopsida > Santalales > Viscaceae > Viscum > Viscum album. The sequence goes on along the minus strand of OY728137.1, from coordinate 293,104,232 downwards.
TGGGAAAAACATCGAGGAACTCCCCAAAAACCTCTGGGACATCCATCATCTCTGTATCAGCTTGAACCACTGATAACCCACCTAACAAGGAAAGGAGAGGCTCCACACGCCGGCTTACCACCTGATAGCTCCTCTCGCCCAAAAAAGCTACATGTTTCCCATCCACGTCAGAGAACAGGACCCTTATTTGGAAGGAGTCGATAACGGAACTAACAGAAAACAACCAATCGATGCCTAGGATGACATCGTATGGTTGCATCTGTAACAAAAGAAGGTCCCCACTAGATCGATGTGGTCCCAACGTCATCCCACATCCCCGAAAAACACAATATACATTGGTCTGGCCTCCAACTGGTGTACTCAGCACCAGTGGTATGGAAATTATCTCTACATCGAGTCCCAAAGCATGGGCTAGAATAGGTGCAACAAATTACTGTGAAACTCCCGAATCGAACAAAGAAGAAACGAGAGTGCTGAACAAAAAAATCGGACCTCGCACCACATCAGGTCCTATCGGAGCTGCCAACACTGCTGCGAGAAACTGTCCACGCCTAGCTCCTCTGCCTCTCTGATGTCGACCACCTCCCCGACCACGTCCAGGTCGAGGTCCCTGAGAAGAACCCTGAGGTCGGCCTCCTCCTGCAAAGTCTGCTCTCAGAGTAGCAGGGTCCCGCTGCTGCTTGAAGGGCCTCGCCGACAACTGGTGCAGCTGAGGTGGGCACTGAACCTGACCACCTCCACCATACAGAGCTCGGGTCTGGCACCGAATTTGAACGTGCACGAAACCTCCACACGAAAAACACTTCGGTCCAGGGCTCGTGAAAAAGGGACGACAACCTAACGATCTGAACTGAAACTGCTGGGGCCTGCTCCCCACTGGCTTGAACATGGAAGGTCCCGTCGCAGGAGACCTGCTGCTGACTACCTTCCCCTTCAACGAACCTTGCTGGATCCCCTAATGTGGTGCACCACCCAGCGAGTTCATCCTCTCTACAAATTATGCCTTCTTCTGTACTGCCAAGTACGTCGGAAGGGTGAAGGGGGTAACATCATACTGTAGAGAAGGACGAAGCACCTCTTCCAAACGTCTCGCCTGAGACTCCTCATCCAGAAAGAGATCCGGAGAAAAGCGTAGGAGATCCTTGAACTTGATCCCCAACTCTCGTATTAACATACTCCCCAGCTGAAGGGAGAGTAACTCCTTCCACTTCTCCGCCTCGATCATGGAAGAAAGGAATTCCTCTAGGAATTCCTTCTCAAAGTCATCTCACGAAACCTCTGCCTCTATCCTCTCTCAATGGTAGAGAGTCTCCCAATGTCATGCCGCAACTCTCAGGTGACCGACTGCTAAGGGAACCCAGTACTCCCTCGGAGCATGAATCAAGGTAAAAGTGATACCTAGCTTCTCAAGGCACCCCTCCATCTCCATATCCGAAGTAATACCGTCGTACTTATTTAGGGTTTGCTGCTGGAAAGAATCGATAGTCTTCTGCCACTAGTTATCTTCCTCCTCTCGGCCAATCCTCAACTGATCGACCACCAGAATCTACTGGGCCTCAATCGTCTGAGCCACCTGGGGACGATGTCCAGGTGCCATGGTTTTATAGTAAACAAAGATCGCCTAAGCCCAAGTAGTAATGAAATTTCTCAGGGTTATCATTTTATTTCAATTTCTTTCCCAGAACACCCAAATAATGTAAAACACAATCATGATGATGCATGTACCTTCCCTAGGGTCTCTACCCTGCAATCAATGTTGTCTCACTTGGTCAATCGGTAGGCTCAGAGTCCTTGGATCGGATCATGGGGGACCCTAAAATCCCGTGTCCTAGACGGTCTTCCCTGGCCTATGTCATGCACCATGATTAACCAACAATGTTTCCCTACCATCCCATGAAATCCTCACTATGCCTAACTCCAGACTCCATCCTATCTCTCATCCATCAGCTCTGATACAATTTTTTCATGACCCCCTCCCACCAAGGATGCCCCTCCTGAGCTGGAAATGGTGAAAGGGAGATAATGACCCCCGAGTCCCACCTGCAGTAGGCCCCGGGGTGGCGACTAGCACCAAGGGTAAGATTTTTCACAAATATGGGAGGCACTACCCTTTTTATTATTTATGATTAGGAAATAGGACAAGTCAAGCACTAAAAGGAAAATAACAAGTGTATATAAATAAACCCAATCCAAACCCACATGCATGTTTTAACAATTTAATAACATGGTGCAAGTAAAAGAAAGCTCAAAGTACAATACCAAAAGAAAACAAGAGTACAACAACTGCAGAAACTCCAACTGTCCAACTAGTAGGGTCCCGCACGGCCCTGGTAGTCCTCCTGGAAACCTGAAAGTAAACATAGGGTGAGAATACAAGTATACTCAGTAGGCAAAACTAATGCTCTCTTGTACAAGTGGGGAGACATCCTAATGTCCCATGAGAACAATAGAATAAACCTAGCAAGCAAATCTATCCACCCAACCTCACTATCCACACTCACTAAAACATAATCACAAAAGGTAGTAGTATATATGAACAAGAGAATTGGGTACCCCGCATCATTTCCTATTAGTTAGATGTTTTCCCTAATGGTGAACGTCCTGATGCTGCTACACTCTCCCCGCCCACACACACCTGGGCCTCACAAACCACACATCCCACCCGCACACACCTGGGCCTCACAAACCACATATCCCGCCCGCACACACCTGGGCCTCACAACCACGTATCCTGCCTGCACACACCTGGGCCTCATCCCGAGTATTCTTGGGAAACAGTAAAACCTGCCTGAAGCGACTTAGGATAACGCCACCCCAATCGAAACCTACTTAAGGGTCTTAGGTGTGAGGTCGCCTCAATCCATCACATCCTATGGAAGAAGGAGCATGAAGGAGCTAGTAAATAATGCGAAAACACCCTCTCCCATGAAATGGGAGTGTTCGGCACTAAGTGCTCAACATGGGTGGGGTGCGATAAAACGGAAAAGATATATATATATATATATATATATAGAAAACACTCAGCCTAACCTAAGGCTTCTAAATAGAGAAAATGAGCACGTGCCTCAGCACTGCTACCACGAAGCATGCATACAACAACAACCACAACCCCATTTAGGTTTTCACGTTTCAGTAGAATTTTTTTATTTAGTTCCTCAACTACTGGGAAAACAACCGCAACCAACCATATAGATCATTCGTGAAACATATCCCTGCCATCAACAAATCAAGTTAAGAAAACACAAGCAGCATAAGAAGTCCCTTCTTATTTACCAACCAACCCATTAATTATTAATCTCGTTCCATTACCATGACCCACCATTCATCAACTCTTCCACTTTCATTTATTATTCACAACCCATAGTTTGTTCACATTCATACCCATACCTGCAACCCTGCTGACAACCACCATAACCACAAACACACCGAAACTCGTACATCATCATCCCTTTAATACAATTTATCGCAGCCCCGATGCACATCACCAACATAGTATTCACACCAACCCACAACCAAGCCAACTGCAGCCCCACTACTCACCTGATCCATAACTACCCATAAAACACCCCATCACATGCCACATATACAAGACAACACCCACATATTCATTATTCCATTTTGTTCAACCAGGGTGATCACACAAGGGTTCCAGATTTTAAATCAGCCAACTTTATGTGATTAAAAAAATTTCCACATTCAAAGAAGGTTCCATCCACAAAAACAGTATATAAAGATAGGGAAACATTTAATTGCGCAAGAAATGGCCCCCAAGGACCATTATTTTCAGTAGGCATAAGCCTATTCAATTCACAACATAATATCACATGATATAAATAAAGTAACCACATTCACAAACTTCGCATCCCCATTATATAATCCATTTATTATCTTTATTAAACCGTTTCAAATGTGTTTCACGTAAACAAGAAGACAACCACCCCGCATGATGCACAATTTAGAGAGACAAAGGTAAGATCCCTACCTCAACAGGTTCTGATCACAATGCTCCCCTGGATCATCTTTAGAAAACGTCTTTCAGCATTCGTCGCTTCTGTCGAGTCCCGGAAAAACCTCCTCAGGTGGAAGTTGGAAAGGAAAGGCCGAAGGAAAGACAACGGATCCAGGATCATAAGTTTCGACTTGTCGTTATGATCTTGTGGCCACCGACGGATCATAAATCGGAGCTCGGACAAAGAAGATATGGAAGAAAATGATCCTTCGAGTCTCTTGGAAGAGCTCTGCTCAGAGGAAAAGAAAGAAGAGGGGTGAGTTGAAAAGAATGAGGGGAACCCTCCTTTTATAGGTGAGAAAAAGCAAAGTACACGGTGTGTACTTTCTAGTACACTGCGTGTACTCAGCCATTTCACACGGTCACCACGTGGCTTCCAACACGGCCTTCAACGTGGCACGCGGCCGTTGACTGGTCAAGACACGGCTTGAGAGTAACACATATGCGGGGAGGGACTACAAGGCATGCAGTATTGGCTACACGGATTGTACTCATTTATTTAACCTGGCAAGGACACATATCCAACATGACACACGACCGTTGACTGGTCAACACACTAGTGGAAGGTAACACGTACGCGGGGAGAGACTACACGGAGTATAGTTTGGGGTACACGGCGTGTACCCATTTATTTCACGTGGCAAGGACACGGCCTTGAACATGGGGTATACCCAGCGAGGGGTTACATGGCGTGTACTCACACTACACGACATGTAGTTTCAAAATTCTGGAAAGTGTGGGAAAAGTCCATTTTACCCTTTAGAACACTTCTTGACATTCTTTTTGACAAAGGAATGGGCCGGAGTAGTCCGGGCCATTAAAATAACAAGTATTTCTCCAACATTTTATCATTCCATTGGTTTTTATCCATGAAATATGATATTATTTCATGTTTAAAGTTGTCTCAAAATTCCTAGTTTCACTTTTTTTATCATGGTTTATCATGCATCATTGTTCATGTTAATGTTTCTCTTCAATTTGAAGTTACATTTAAAAGACTATTCTATAACATGTATTGATTTAATTATATTATTACATGTTTATTTCCTTTCTAGTCTTTAATGTTCTCCCCATTTTTATGTTTTCTCCCATGTTATTCCATGTAGTTTTATATATAATTGAATATTTTGTGCACGATAAACTGGTTTTAAATAATGGTGATGTACCCCACCCCCAATTATAGGTTTTTATGTAATGTACCTCTTTGACCAAAGTTGGTCTATATATTGATATTACAGGTTTTATTATGTGAAATTATATGTAATAAATCACGAATTAGTGTTTAATAAAAAAGGATCATCATAATTTCCAATACAGAATGATACATCTTGTATACCAGAATTGTGAAGTACATAATCTTGAATATTATTATTTTTATATTATTGTGATCATGAATTAATTCTTCTTTTAAACCTTCTACTACATAATTTATCAATTATCTAGATCTCCATATAATTTTAACATCATTTCCCCCATAGAGGATCTAAATTTGTTCTAGATTTCTCTATATTATTTATTTATATCATTTTGTTTTCTCTATATATTAGGATTAATATTTACCCAATAAATTCTTTCCAAATGGGTTATTCCTGACATATAGAAGGGTTCTTGGTTTGTGACTCACAGACAAAATTCAGGTGGGTTTGGAATCCTTCAAAAAATAGTTCGGGCCATATTACCAAGTGATGAAATGGTACTTCAATATGTGTAATTTGGTTATCACTACCTATAATATGAGAGTATCTAGTATAGACAAGCCTTATCAAAATTAACATTGTCAAAACTCTGATAATTATATGTAATTTATTAATTTTTGTAAAAAACTATTCAACCGAGTAATTATTTAAATATACTATGACCTAAACAATAGATATTATACTGTTTTTATTTTTTTGAAGGAATTTATTATTAAAATTTCTTTATTTATTTTTAATTAACCATTATTTTATATTTAATAGTCTAATGAAATATGCACTTCTCTATTAAAAAATGATTGTAATTTGAGATGTTGAATCCCATTATACAACCACAAAGCAATGGTAGTGGATATTTTTACTGGAAGGATCTGATGGAGGAATTAATAAAAAGATATTGGTCTTGAATATTTCTCTGTTATATCAAAACCATATATAAAGTTTTATGTAGATTTAGAAACAATAACAGTTAATTATGTTGAAATGGTGTTATAAAATATAAAGTTTGATTTAATTATATTGTTATTTAATTAGAAATTTGTAAAGAAAAATTTGTAAATGTAAAACTAGTTTGAAATTATGATGCACATAGAAGTCAGTCATTATAGATCTGACAAGTTTTAAAGAACCATGAAATGTATTCATAGGGCCAAATTCATGAATTTGAATGAATAATCAAAACATCACTACTATGATATACAATAGATTCACCCAAACGATAAATATTATGGTTTCACTTAGTTAGGATATAAATAATTATTTTATCATAGAAATAATACATCAAGGATTACATAAAATATATAACTAAAGAGAGGTTTCAATTGAGTAGACGAAGTATTTCAATGATTTTTTTATGGATGAACTCATGTGATCACTTCTTCAATATGAGTCTGAAATGAAGAATGAAAATTTTGATGATCATGATTAAATTAATTGTATATAATTCTAATCTAATTTAAATTTTATTGTTAGTTACTCCAATTCGGAGTTCTATCTATGTGAGAAAGTTAAAATTAAAAAATTTATTAATGGATTAAATATGTGTGTGAAAATATAGCATAGTCATTAAGAAGTGCCACATAAGAGATAAAAAAAATAAAATGCATAATGGTAAAAGAAGTAAATATGATGTTTCATAATTAATCATGTACAAGTGTAGGGAAAATGTGTATATAAAGTCAGAATATTTGAAATTGAAACTAGAATGGAAGAATTATAAATTCAATGACATAAAATGCTAATTTTATGTTGTAATAAGTTATATAGAAGAGTAAAATTCCTTTAGTGATGATTCTGATAGTGAAAAATAATAATATATTATATCCATGGTATAAAAAACTATGAATGCATTATACTTTGATCTTGAATATAGTTATAGAAATGGTTATGATATTTAAAATGGTTATAATGAAACAACTAAACATAATAAAATGTTTCAGAGTGAGATTTTTAGATTATCTAAACTTTTTAGATAACAGAAAATGGAAAATAAGAAAGCTAAGGAATAGAAAAAGATTGTATATTTTGAAATGATAAATCTCAAATATGAAAAGGAATAAATGAAATATTTCATGTAAAAAATTAATAAAGATCAATAAAATTGATTTAAATTAGTCTAGGATAATTTAAATAATGTTTAAAAGGAATTTATGAATGCTTAAAATTAACATAAAAAACTGGAACCTGAAGGCTCATGTTCATCTATGAAAACATCGTGATGACCTGTATGTAATTCAAAAAGAGAATGTAAATTTTAAATTGGAAATAATTGGAATAATTAAACCCAATCTATTTCTAATCAAGGAAAAGAAAAATATATTAGATGATTTCTCTGAGTAAGACTAATATAGTGGGAAATGGTTATGGGTATAACAGAGAGACTCCTCATATGTACAAAACTACTTCTATTAAAGGGTTTAAAAATAATGAACCAACTATAAAATTATTTAGATATAATATAAAAGGGAATGATGTAAATAAATTTATATGTTAAAATAATCAATCACTAGGCCACAACAAGAACATTATTACAAGGATTTTAACCTTCATATTACCCTATAATGAATTTCTTAAATATATATGGTTTAATAAGTATTTTTATTAAACATGTTTGTACCAAAATAGATTAGGTAGAAATAAAACAAATAAGTAATTTATTTTATTGGAATCCATCTTAAAGAGTTATAAAGATTCATTGTGCATGGACACAATGTGGTTTAGGAATAGGACTGGTGACATTAACAACTTTTTTTTTAATTCATGTGTTGGAGGAACTATTAATTTATGATGTTTTTTATATAAATGGGTTATAACAGAATTTAATTAGAATATCGAAACTTTTTGATGATGTTATGAGTGTATTGTTTTAAAATAATAACTATATTGTTTATAAATATAATTCTATTTTATTTTACACCAATAGAAATTAAAATATTTTCACTATATATTTTTCATAACTAACAAAGTATAATGTAAAGTGCCGAAATGATATAAGAAAAGACCACTGTTGTTTTGAATATAAGACTAGGACATATTCATTTTAAAAATATATACATGTTGTAAAAACATTAACAGATTATGCAACTTATAAGAATTAAATCAAATAAATTCATATATGTGATTCTTGACAAATGGGACAGATATAAAAAAATTATTTTAGATCTATGAATATTTTTTTCACTAAAATTGGCTTATTATTCTGTCGTCATAATTTATTTAGACCTATTATAATGTCTGGTTTTGGTTTAAAGAGGTATTTTTCATTTGTTTTTTATGAATTCGGTATACTCACTTAGACTCATTTGTTTCCCACGAAAAGTAAATCCATAAACAATATTATTTGTTTCTATAAAGAAAATTCAAAAAGTAAATTTAATAACAAAAATTAGAAGTGAGAAAAGATAATTTTTTTAACCTAGATGATGAGAAATATTTTAAAATAATACTAATGTCAATAATTTTTGTTCGAAAATAACACCATAATAAAGTTGGGCTATAGGGAGGAAAAATAAAACTATTTATGAGTTGGAAAGAACCATGCTAAATGAATTCAATCTATGAAAATATTTTTGGGTTTAATTGATTAACACTTCTAACTATATGTTAAATAGAGTTTAAATTTGACATGTTTTAAGGAAAACCATTTATGAAGTGATTAAGGAATATAATCCCATGGTTTATTACAATAATTTATTTTTCGATAATGTTTGTATTTTATATACTAAACATAATCTAGAAAAAATTGATGCTAAAATTTAAGAGGGAATTTTTCCAGGATATCCATATAATTGTAATTAAAATAGACTATACAATAAGTGAACTAATTTAGTGGATGAATATTGTCATTAAAATATTATTGAAAATAATGAAAAATAGGTTTGAGGGTTTGTTAATTATATATAATATTTTAATTAATTAAATTTTTATACTGAAAAACATGAAAATGTTATTGAATCAATTAATAGGGAGTTTATATATTCCTAATATAATGCATTTGAAGATTAAATGAATCATTATATGTTCTTCACAGGATTCTAGATTCACCTATTAAACCACCTCATCACATGGTTACCCAATAGGGTGTTTCTCTAACACATATTTACCCCTTATATATAAACTTCTCCTAAGTTAACAGTCTTCATATTTTTTCAGATTAAGCATACAATTTTCAAGGATTCATATAAATGTTAAACTTCATTAAGGATAATAAAATTCATCCACAACAAAATATTTTATTATATTAGTATCATGTTTTATATAATTATAATAAGAACTTTTATAAAAAGGGACCCCATAAAATGATGACTTGTTTTGAACTCTCCATACAAATTTTTGTAGAAATATCTACATTTCAACATGATTAACATTTATGATCAAGTAAATAATCCATTTCAATGTCTACTAGTTAACTACATTTAATAATATCATATATTACTAAGGGATAATTGAGTGGATGGATGTTTTCCCAATACATCCTATGGATTATATCAACTCGATTAATTTAATATAATAACTATTATTGTTTCCAATATTGGTATAACCAAATAGTATTCAACGAAAAAGGAACCTAATGGTTATGTTCCCTTCATTACATTCATGTATTAGAATAAATAATACTAGAGATCTTAAGGGGTTGGTTCACCTATAATGAATGATCTTGGTAATGATAAGTGTCACATTGGAAGGATTATAGCACATAGTGTTTTATAGGAAAACCTAATCTCACTATATCATCTAATTTTGTTTCCTTTTAATGTATTAGTTATTTTAATGATTTAGTTTTTAATCAAATTAAATCCACCAAAACAATATGTTCAGTTTATATGTTTGTCTAACTATTTAAAAAAATATAAATATTTTGGCTAAACTAAATTAAAATCCATAAAATATTCATGGATATCGAAATTAATCATACACATATTGTATATGAAACAAATTTATGTAGATTCTTATAATTATTTAAATTTATAAATCACAATTTTAGTAATAAAGGATCCACATAATGTCAATTTTTACTTTTCTAGAAAAGGAATAAGCTTCCATTCTTATGAGTTTTCCAACGAAAAGTCCATTTACATGTGTATACTATAGTCCGGTGAGATTCCAATTCCATCACATATCATAGACATTATATTTATAAATTAATATTAACTAAATAATTTATTTTCATAAATTAATAAAATATGAACTCAAGGATGAAGAAAACTACATTATATTGTCATACGATGCATTTAACTCCAAAGATGTGTATATGATAATAAATAAAGAGATATTATTAAATATAAACACAGGTATAAATAAAAAATCATAAATTTTTTTAATGGATTAAAATTTAGAGAATAGTAAAAAAATTAAAAAATCGAAGTATTTAGACATGTGATAATGTGTTAGGAACTATTCATAAATAATGACGATTAAAAAATAGTAAAATTATTCTATTATTCTTTAAATTTTGATCATTATAAAAATGAAAACACCTTATCTTTATTTCCAATCTAAAATCATTCATATTATTCATTATATAAAATTTATTTTAAAAATAAGATTTTAAATGAATTTCAAAGAATTTAAAATATACATTATATTATTTATAAAATTTATAATATATACATATCATGTATTTATAACTATTTAATCCTTGGTCAAATAAATCATATACACTCAATTTTCTATGTTTTAAATAAATTATCAACTAATTCCCTTAATTTAGTCCATTTCAAATTTTGTTATTTTGAATAAATTATAATAAAAATATAAACTCCTTTATTTATTTATTTGGATTATAATTAATAATAAAACATATAAATTTACCAATATATTTATAAATTAGAACACTTTTTCTAAATCATAATTCATGCCACAAAATTTTGATTAGTTATTTCAATACTATATTTTAATATTATGGTTATTAATTTAATAAATGTACCATAAAAATTTTATTAATTAATTGTAAATTTTATTAGAATAATTAACTTATAAACGCCATAATAAATTGATAATATCCCATAACAAAATTTATTAGGATTTTTTGACATTTTATAAACCATTGAAGAAATTATAAAATGAAAATTAAGGGAAATGGTTTTCCACCACATATCATTTCTATGGATATGCATGAATCATACCCAATAATTAATAGATGCAACATAGGGAGAAATACCATGTTCATGGTTGTAAATGACTAAAATTAATGCCCTTATATAATATTAAACATCTCACGCATTAGGTTAAATTATAAAATATGTTTGCATAGATTATGTTATGCTACCCTTCAACCATAATTTTTATTATATCATGTGTAATATAAGAGTATACATGACTAATGATATTGGTATTGTGTGATGTTTAAATATCGACACCTTATATATCATACCATTTTGAATCCATATAATATACCGTATAGTAGGTTTAAAACTAATGCATTATGCTATTCCAAAACCAATGATATCAGATATTGTACACTACAATGACAATATAGAATAATTTATCACAATATAGATATTGTGACATGAACTGCCGGTTATGTTACCATATAACACACACTATAAACCCAACAGAAGAATGTATTATCATCAAACATATTGTTATGAACTAATAATATAATATTTTATCATATAATGTTATTCCATCCAAAATAAATACTCTAGAACCTTTTTTAACCAAATTCATTGAATCATAGTTGAAAATTTAGTTATTTTTTTTCAACAACATTCAAAACCCCTATGGTACACAAAATTTCCTATATTAGACAACTTTTAAAGGCTCTAATATAACTATTTTGAGGTAAAAATCTCCCATACTAACACATCAAATGTGACATCCATATAAACCTTCCAAAACCTTCAATTTCCCCAAATCTTGGCCTTAGAAGCTCTCTACATCGATAATGAAACACTACGGTAGGGAGCATCACTTCATCACCTCTCATGAATGAGAGTCTCTAGTAATTACCTAACCATTAAAGAATTTCATTGATACCATTAATGGGTTTCATAGAGTAGTTGAAAATGTAAACTAAGAAACAGAACACATATACACACCATATAATGTAATACCATCTGTAAGAAATGTCAAACCACATTACCTATAAAATGAAGAACAATGTTATTATGTACCTTAAATTGTAGAGAATCTACATCCATTCTCAATTTATTTGAAAATGGTTTAAAAATAATATACTTTAAACTCCCCTATCCCTTGTATATCCATGGGTAGAAGGAGAATCACACAGAATATGGGTAGGACCCACATTCTCTCTATTCAATAGATGTATCACACATAGAAAAAAAGGTAAATGGAAGGAATATAAAGTGAGGATTAAATGAGTAGGTTATATGATATCTTATCTTGAACATACACGATTACAATGGTTTTTATCTATTTATATTACACTCACCTGTAATGTATTCATTAACTCATACTTCTATGAAAAATGAGTTAATTTCATATGATTTCAGCATATATAAACCCTCCTATTAACATAAAACCATCACATGAGTGCATAAGGATTCTCCATTAATTAAATTAATGTTAATTAGTGTGGTTAATAATTAAAATATACTACCTTAGGAAATATAATTTATATCAATGTGTTATGATATGATTATTATGTGTCATAAGATAATATTATAGTTAATATATTATATATCATACCATATGATATGAATAAAACTCATATTATAAGTTAAAAATTATGGAATGTATACATTACATAGACTAGTGTAGGATGAAAAACTCAAGAGATTGTTAGGATTATGCATGTCTAGAAGTCATATTCTAGAACTAAAAAGTGTTGGTGACTATTTCAAGATGATAGAAGTGTGGAATCTCTATATCATTTAAGAATAACTCTGATTTAGAAATGTAATGCGTGTGTAGAGGAATTTTAAATAGATACGTATAAAATATAACACACCAATATTTCAGAATTTAATAATCTTTTATATAAAAATTGTGTTAAACAGATTGATTCTATAACACCCGAGACATCTATGAGAAATATTTTGTTTTTATGTTATATAAATCATCCAGGGAATCTTTCACTGCACACAACACTAGCTTGGCTTTCATTATATGCAACTGCGGCCTTCATCGATAGTTTGCGTCATACGCAATAACGAGTTTCACTAAACAACGATATGCTATTAAAATATTATTAAAACTAGCCGTTATGAATAGTAATAACCACTTTTTAAAATTTTTTAAATTTCAACATTCAAAATGGACTTCATTTTTGGATTCATAATATCGAAATTATCCTTGGGCGAAATTTTGGTATTTTTCTGAAAACTTTCAATTTTTGATGAATAATGAAAACACTCTGTTACTATTTAAAAACCGAATTTTTATTTAAATAATTTTTTATTTTATTTTAATTTATTTTTTGGTCAAAATTGATACATAATACCTATATAAGTTCAATGCAATTTATTGGAGTCATTTTATAATAATTTTAGATATATAAAAATTTTATTGAACTTTTCACCGTTTTTTACCGACCTCGTAGGAGAATTTGAAAATTTACATAAAACATAATTTTACAGCTTTTGTGAGTGGAATTTTGAAAATCTGAAAGACACTGTTAATATCAAGGACTAAAATATGGTTCAATGAGGTGAAAATAATTTTTGGTGAATAGTAACTTTTTACTTTTTTTACCACGATTAAAAGTAAATAGAGAAATTAAGGGTAGAAATGTTGTTATTTTAACCATAACACATGTACTAATTCAATTGGATAAGTTTAATTCGACCAAAAACAACCTTAGGAATAAAATATGACCATTTAGGCCCATATGGATTAGATTCGGACATTTATTATTAATTTATTTAAAGAAGGGTTAAAATAGTTAAAATCAATGTTTAATAAATAATTAATTTTTTATATAGGGTTATACATAAGATAAATTCGACTATAAATATTAATTAGAAAGATAAAAATATTTCTTACATAATTTTATTTTATTTGTAATTTTTAGACATTAAATATTTTAATTTATTTATGATACAATGATGATGCAGTAATTATCTTATTAATAAAATATTGACATAATTGCTGTTATAAATACCCAAATAAATGTAATTTTATACCTTTTATGAATAAAAATAATTCTCTAGGTTAATAATACATATTAGTACTTATTTAATTAACTTTTTTTGAACTAATAGTTCTGTTATTATTTTCACAAAAATCAAATACCAAATAGTGTCAAAATTGACATAAAATTGTTTTTAAAACAAGTATTATATTATTAATTGTTATTTTATTCCTAAAAATCTAAGGTTCGGAAAAATGACTTAGATAAGGTTATATATATTAATAATAAGCAACTTGGTGTTCTTTTGGCTTGTTATAGTATGTTTATTAACCTTATAGTGTAAGAAAACAAGAAGACACGGTAAAAGTTAAATTATCTAACTTAAAGTTAAATCTAAATGATAAGGTTAAAATAGATACCTAAACTTGTCTAAATTCTATTAGATGAGAGGATTTAGACCCATCCCCACCTTATCTTCGAAATAAATCAATTTGAAGCTATTAAAAACCGAATATGAATTTATAATAAAATAATATTTTTAGTTTTTCCAATGCTGCCCCTCTCCTCCCTTATAAAAGGGAACCTCCTCCCTCTCTTCCTCACACCACTTTGAGACTTCAAGATCGGCCAAACCATACCAAATTATCTTCTCCACTTCCCTAGAAACATCCTAGAGGTTCTGGGCTTCTTTAAAGACCAATTTTAGTGCCCTAAGAGGAGGTCTCAAAGAGGCGCTTCAAAGAAGAGGTAATGTCCGTTACCGATTATTTCAACTTTATTTCCTCTTCCGCTTCTTCTTATTTAGTTGTTTCATTATGAAGTAATAACATAGGTATCACTCATATACTGATATGTTATTATATTTATGAAAAAACCCTATTTCATTATTTATCCATCCTACAGAAAATGAAATCACCGCGCGTGCGTACGTACAGAATATAGTCTCCACGCCGTGGTGTAATCTATTTTCCACCACCACCTTACTTGGATGGGTATAATGGTGAAAATAAATAACTATATATGATTATTGTAAATTGTTATTGATTCTAAAATAGTATACATACACTCTAATACAATTCCACGATCATGAGAACGATATCATCGCTCGTGCATACGGACGAAATACCGTCTCCACAATGTGATGCGACTCGTTCTACATGATATTCATTGCATAATGATTATGTAAATGAATTTATTGAATTAATATGATATAAATTACACTAATACAATTTCGTAAATTAGGTATCTATAACCTAAAGAGAACAATAAGAATTTATTCGACAAAACATGCATAAGAACAAAAATTAATAAACACCCAAATAACAAGTAGCAATGAAATATTACAAATAAGAAGATAAGAATATGACCATATATGATATCATAACAATGAGTATGATTCTGTAATAAGTCAATGAAATTATTTAAATCATTATATAGGAGGTTCGGACAGTTATGAAGCAAATAGGACCTAAGGTAAGGGAAAATATCACAATCTCATTTTTTATCCGAGATTGTTTATACTTTGGTATTTACTGGGGTGTATTTTATCATCCACATCCATTTCTCCTAAATATGTAATATTATTTCCATCCACCTAAAATTGTTTAAATCAAATTTTACCCTTTTGTGAGTTTTTAGTAAAAGATATGAAAGGAATCTTTTTTCGTTTTTCGTACGAGGTACTTTTTGACTTTTCAGACAAAAGTACGAGAAGAATGTTTTTTTAACTTATAGGGCATGAATTTATTTTTAAAACATTATTTACAAGAAGCTTCCTTTACAAGTTTTCATGTTTAGTTTTAATGAACTTCTTTTAGTTTAAAATTGTATGACATGTTAAGAAATGAAAATGTTTTTGAAGTAGAAAGGATATTTTCCTCAAGAATGGAGTTCAAGTGTTTTATCAAAATTATTTTCCATCTAAGATAATATAGTGTTATGTTTATATCCCTATTATTACATTGATTTGATTATGTTGTAATGTAATTGTTTTTATGAATTCCTTTATCGTATATGAATTGTTTTATGATGTCATGATGTCTAAGAATCTCATTTTTATTCCATGGATTATGCTATGATGTATGATTTATGATTGTGTGGCACACATAAGAATGGTTTCATTATGAGATGGGTGGGACCTATATTTTCCTCCAATTCATTGGGTAAAGATTTATATCTCATGAGATAGACATGGATGGAATGACAGGTTAATCTGGTTCAGTGAAATAGGACTGAAACGAGGAGTGAACACGGTTCAGAAATAGACTTTGTCCGCTAAGATAGTCTTGGCTGTGAGTCTTGACTAATAAGAAATGATTCTCTAAGATTATGTGTGTATGCCAAAAAGTTTCATATTTTGAGTTATGATTATTGGGATTACATTTCAATTCTATGATTTATCCCATGATATGAAATTATGATTTCTTTTGCAGGTTAAGATTTCCAAAATGTTATGTTCTTATGAATATGATGTGATTGATTTTTCTTTTGTTTATCCTTACTGAGCATTTTAGCTCACCCTTTTGTATATTTTCTTTTTCCCAGGTCAAGAAGAAGGTTATTAAGTAGGATATTCCAAAAGGGACTCTAGATATGATGAAATAATTGGGAGACAATGTAGATTCTTTATGAACCAGTTGTTTATGTTTCCCAGTTTCTAGAGACACTATACCTATACAGTCCGTTCATGGTTTTGTTATATGTTGTAATATGTGTGACTCAATTTTGTAGTATTAACAATGTATGTAAATTATGGGTCGTTATAGTTTCATATGAAACATCTAACAAACATCAGTTTTCATATATTTTATTAACATAATTAGGAAAATCCTTTTCCATTATTCAATACTCTTTAAAAACATACCTTATATCATGTTACATTATGGAATGTTACACTATATAATTATTCCAAATAGTTAAATAGCCTAAATAAGTATATCCAATATTATATTATCATATATTATTGGTTAAACATATGGTATAGTACTCACTTTTCCAAATTTTTTAAAGCCTACCGAAAGAAAAGAGTTCTTATGCTTATTTTTCAAAGAACTATTTTTAAATAGTTTTTTATTTTATAGTAATTATTTTAATTTCTTTTTCATATATTATTATAATATTATTAAATATCACAATTCATGAATTAATATATTTAAATTCATTTATTTAGTTAATTCTATGAAATATGATTCATAACACTTAATGTTTATCACTCATCTTCTATAAAAGATGTTTTTAAATATATTTTATATTTTAATTTAAAATATTAAATATTGTATTTTATTTATTGAATTTTATGAAATAAACTTCAATTTTGGATTCAAAATAAAAAAAATCGACTCGGGAGAAATTTTGGAGTTTTTTTAAGGGGTATTTTTTGTGATTGTTTTTATAAATAGGGTAAATATTTTGACATAATAATGATATATGCACGAATTTAACATATACAAAACTAAATTATGAAAAAAATAATAATTTATGGATTAAAATAATGGATTGAAAATATTTATGTTTAATTTAGTAATCAATCATTTAATTTTTTGATCCTAGGTTATATGCCATTCTAATATAAAAACAAATTCTTATATATTTATTTATGTATTCTTAAAGATACATTAAATTTTGGATTTATTTGAGAGTCATAAATAAATAATATTTTTCCTAAAACAAATAAATTTCATGGAAATTATTTCTATACATGATTTTCGAGTATATTCATTTTTATTTTTACAAAGTCTTATTTATAAAATAGTTTTCCATTGGGTTTTTCATATTTAATTAAAATGTAATATTTAAAAACTATAGATATT
This sequence comes from Viscum album, assembly GCA_963277665.1. Classification (NCBI taxonomy): domain Eukaryota; kingdom Viridiplantae; phylum Streptophyta; class Magnoliopsida; order Santalales; family Viscaceae; genus Viscum; species Viscum album. Next base: position 293,086,184 of record OY728137.1, on the reverse strand, counting down.
TTATATTGTAAAATGGATTCAATTTTTTGAATTGAAAATATCAAATTAGTTAATAAAGTAATTTTTTAGTCACAAAACTAAGTTACATAAGAAAAAATTTAGTCACTATGCATAATGTTAAATAATGCAATGGTTCAATATAGTAGATAAGACCACAACTATTCGAAAAAAACTTGTCCAAATTGGATATTTTAAAGTCTGTATGGAAAAAATATAATCTCGTAGATTATCAAAATAAATTCCCCCAAACTAGACCTACATGCCCCAGTAAAGAAGTGTGTTCTCCAAATCCACCAATCACTTATAAGAAACATCTCCCTCTTCTAAAATAAATTTTAATCAAGGTTAACTTCTCAGACCCCCCCCCCCTCCATCAACAGAGAAAGAAACATTTTTGTAAATAAATTATCCACTATATATCTCCTTCCCATATTATAGACTATCATTATGTCATAATACTATGGGAACTCGAACAAACACCTTTTTATTAGTTTGATATATCTAATTAAGAAGATATTATAAATAATAATATTATATATTATAGTATAAAAACATTCACTAATAATATAGAATGTCCATATCTCCAAAGTGAACACCACCTCAATAAATTCTATGTCATCAGAGATAAACATTTTATCATTTGGTCTTATCCATATGGACCCTCAAGTATTCATAAATTATTTGTACATTTTTATACAACCAATAATTCTAATAGAAGCATCATAGAACCCTTCCTATTAGAAACCATCCCAAAGATTTCCTAAAATATTATCATTGGTAAAACTCTAAATTAGCTCCATAAGGTCACTCTAATAGTTCATAGACAAGATGAATGCATTAACTTTTACTATAAATTCCATAATAGAAGATACCTTCGAAAATAATTATTATATTCATATTTGGTAATAACATGTTATCCCTTGGAAATTGTAGAACTAAAACACCATATTAGGTTTCACCCAAGCCATGATAAACTAATTCATTATAGGATTCACAATATATTAAAAATTTGAATTAAAGGCCTTAATAAATGAACTTATTTTTCTAAAATATACTTTATTTTATTTTCATATATTTGAAGCTTATATTGTATGTCAATCGAAATCCTAAATTTTCCAGTATGCTCTTCCTCTATTCAAGAATAAAGGTGTATATCATAAATTAAACCAACTAGGAATCAACCATTGAAATTTTCTATGATATAATTCATATTTCCCATAATTATTTCATTATATTTATTCACTATAGGTGTAATCACTATGAATTAATTGTGACTATAGTGACACATTAACACTATTAGATGGATATCCTCCTGAAAAAACCTAATCGTTTGATAATTAAATCCAAGATCAATTTTTAGGAACCTATTTTATAATTTCATCTTTCCAAACTGATCATATATTTTTATATGGGAGTATATATTTTTAAATTCCCCTAATTCAAGATTAAATAGTTAATAAAAATCCTTATGCTCACATCGTCACTCATATTTAACATAAAAGGATATGCCAAAAGAGGCACACATGGAATAATAAATACATTTTCAATATGTTCCTCCAACCACACATTCTACTATCTTAGCTCCATTGGTCTCATCTAATATGTTTTGGATTAAATCATTTAATTTATAAAAATAAACTCAGTTCAAAACTCTGCCCATTAATGAGGGAGGAGCTCAAGTACATAATCTGGGAAAACATTCATATAATCATTCACCACATTATTTATATTATTCTCTAAAGTATCCTTGATTTACATGGCTAATATATATAATTCATGGGTAATGTGATACAATATATTCATGTTTCTCCCATTTCATCCTTCTAGGATAGCCAAATAAAAATTTTAGAAGAATCTCAAACCATATTATTTATGAAATTGTACCCTAAAACAGTTGATATGTACCCAAAATAGAATATAGATTACAAATCATGGTAAATAATCAAATTATAATAACTTATCTGTTACAAGACAGTAAACCTGAAAATGTATCTCGGATAAGGGTAAGATCGTATAAATGGAAGATTTGATTGATAGGAATATGTCCTCTAATTAGAGTCTCTAGTTGAATAGGTTATGCTATGTTATATAATGAAATATTTAACTCTTAAATAAAATATATAGTATATAAAGAGTTATTCATTCTAGTGTTGACATATTAAAATTCAAATATATATAAGACACAAATTATTCCTCATTAATTCTTAGGAGTCTACTAATTGAATACCCATATCATCATTATTGACCCAATGGCATGACCACCAACATTCTGTGCCTAAAATAGTCCACTAAGCGATAGTGGATGTGGTAGTTAATCAAAGTACTAATCATCCCTAGATGCTTCCATACAACAAGATCTTTGTTTATAGATGATTTTGGGAAGGTCACCCTATCCACCTAATGGAGGCCTCTATTATATTCATTTAATCTACAAAGGAGTTCCATCAATTATTCCTCTCTATCTGTAATTAATTTCCAATATATTAGAGTAGATACATGATTGGAATCCTCTAACACCATAAAAATCACATGTTTTGTCTCCCAAGTTGGTGGAACCTAGATTAAGATCCTTATACCACAAATGTAACACTTAGACACTAGAAACCCATAAGATATTAATTATTTCCCTACATTTGCATGATTACAGAGAATCAAATCCTGAAGGACAGATCAGTTTATCATTTTTAGAAATGTAGATTACATACATTATACCCATAATATATTATGAAATAAAAAACATGATACATAATAATATTAATTAAATACCATCATTGTAATATTATTGATAATTATCTTTTTCATAGCCTTGGGAATTGGAAATAGAAACTGTGAGTTCAAATTCTTTATAAATTTATTGTAACTAGAAGAAATAATGAATAAACAAGAATAAATTTACATAGAAAGGTAAATAGGTGACAACACATTTCAATAAAATGACTAGATAATAAATTTATATATATGGCCCCAAACATAAACCTTACTTAATCTTGAGTTATTACAAGATTACACATTGAGGATCTTTTCAGGTTTAGAGTTTTAGAAAATTAGATCATAAAACTTGCATTACATTCCACATCTAAACAAAGTGGTTACATAAAAGATAGTATTCATTTTTCCCATCAACGGAAACATATTTAAAATAAAACATGGATTCTTTCTTGACACTTTCTTGACACTATCATCCTATCATGTACCCTTCCCTTGACCTGTGAAAAACATTTCAAAAAAACATGGGATGAGCATAAAAATCTCAGTAAGGGATATAAAAATATGGAAAGGAAACATGAGTACATATACACATAAGAATGAAATCATACTTTACCCATAAAACATAAGCACTTTAACATACATCATCAAATCATGAATAAGTCATAGAAATCATAAGACATAAAAGGTAACTTGAGGCATTCATAACATTCTTACGTAGGGAGTAACCCTCTTGGTTACGTTTGGAATACCCACCATAGTATATTCCCTAAATCTCTTCGGATAAACCTTAATGTTTAACCCCTTCGCGTTACCCAATGCATTGGAGAGGTATATCGGGCTCACCCGCCCTTAGTTTATCACGGAACCACCCGTATTCATAAACAACGCCCAAGAACCATAACATAATCATAGAACATATCTTAAGAACAATGGAAAGATAAAATTCCCACATAGTAATAAAAATATAACATTTTAAGATATTTAAATAATGAATCCATTCTAAAAACCATTTTCAAAACCATTTAAAACATTTAATTAAGAGATTTTTGAATCAAAGTGTCCCATACCACTTTGAAGCTTTTAACATTTTAAACCATTAATATCCAAATAAATAAATACTTAAAACAATTTTGAGAACATGTATATTAATGAGAAATATTTATAAGTATAAATCATTAAAACATTTAAAACGATATTTTAGTTAAAGGGTTTTTAACAAAATGAGAGAAACTTGAATACAATAATTGAGGAATAACATTTAATAATAACTTTGTAATATCATGAGAATAATTGGATTCATGATATAATATTCAAAAGGACAATATATACACCATATAAGAGTGAATTGGTGTATGAAAACAATGAAGTCTCAATAGAAATCAAAAATGAGATGAAATCGCTTATGAAGAAGGTATCCTTAAATTAAGGATAAATAAATCTCATAATTATGTGTGAAAAATATAAATACACCCAATATAAGTGGATATTAAGTTTAATAAAATCATAGATTATTCACACATATTCATATAACGACATATTAAAGGAGTACAAGTTTATCCCAAAGAATCAAAATTGGGTTTAGAAGTTTCCTTGCAAAAAATCAACAACCTAACAGCGCCACTACAAAATTCAGAAAATGAGTTGATGAGAGATAAAAAGGGTATCTCATCACTTGGACATAAAATTTACATTAATAAGGATATTTAAGAACATATACCAACATTACAATATGTAAATTAAAAGACCCAACAAAAGAAGTCTTTTAAAAAAGAGGAGGGTGAAAGGTTCCCTTACCGACTTGGGTATCTTTCGAAACATACACCCCATGAAAGAAGGACAATACATCATTGATGTAAATACTCATAAACGAAATTATATTACACAAAGAGTAGAATAATGGGCAGTACATATACCACTCAATGGAAATGGTGGCAAATGTAGCATAAATCTCGCGGGAATAAAAGTGAGATGAAAAATCCCTTACGACAACTCGGCAGCCTAACGACGCCACTTAAAACATCCAAAAATGGATTGCTGAGATCAAATAGGGTCTCTCATAATATTAAAATAAAATGTACAGAAAGAGTAATATAAAGTAAAATTCCCCAACATAACAAAGAGGAGCTTAAAATAAGTGACATAACTAAGAGTACTTAAAAAGAAAGAGGGGGGTTTGATCTCTTACGAAAATTCAGCAGCCTAACGGTGCCACTCAAAACATCCAAAATGGATTGATGAGAGAGAATAGGGTCTCTAATCATATGAACAAAAAAATTACAGTTATAGTAATATAAAATAACATCCCAACAACAAGAAAGATGAGCTTTAAAAGGAATGACGTAAAAGAGTGTACTTAAAAAGAAAGAGAGGGGCAGGATCCCTTACCTCGGGTCCAACTTGACTCGATCGTTTTTTAACGTCCTGAATAATAAACTTGAGTTAATTTACACTTTATTAAGAACCTTTTTGTAGTTCATTATTCCTTTTATATAACTTATTTCCATGTTATAAACATTATGTAATCATTTAAGTTAATAATGTTTGTTTTCTCGATATTTGGTTCTTAAGTCGAAAGTGGACTTCTTACAATTACATGTTGTTCGTGTGGTCAAAGGTTCATTATATCCAGAATGATATTCATGATTTGGATATCATATATATCATATATATCCATAATATACATGTATTTATAATATTACATAATCATTTAGAGGTAAGAAATAAAATACACCGTTCATGGAGACGGTAAGCCGTACGTAAGCATGAACGCTACATTCATTTCTATGACATATTAATGAAATAAAAACCAAATGAGAGGTATTTATATTTTAATTCCATAATTATATTCATAATTTATATGTAACATAAATCATATATAATAACTTTAAATCCATCTTTTATACATCCCACATATGGCATTAACGAATCAAATCACTTTGAGGGGGCGGTAGTCCGCACTTCCTAAAATTAAATTATCGTGTTTACCAACAATGGAAACCATAAAGTTATGCCACACAAAAAAATACAGAAGATTAAGTAAAACATAAACATATTATATATCATATATAAATATAGTGAAATCTTAATGGCCACCATTGAAGGTGTTATATGAGTGTTGAACAATCATCGTTTCGTGAGGCAGAAATTCGCCATCCACAGAAATAGTATGTTCTTTATCCATTAGATGTAGGTGTGTGTAGCTGTAGCTCTAATTCATCTTATAAAAAAAATCCTTGTATATTGAAGATACTGGAGTTGTTACAAAAGAAATGAATAAAAAGAGTTTAGGGGGTTGGATAAGCAAAATAAAACAAAAAAACTCAATTGAAGACATTACCTTAAAATTGGGCAACTCCCTTTGGTTTGAGCTCAATGGCTTCCTTGGGAAGAATTCTGACCAAAGTGAGGCTTCTAAGAGTTATATATGTAGGTGGAGAGACAAAATGGGCAGGGTTTGGCTGAGCCAAAGGCTTTGGAAGTGTGGGTAAAGAGGTAGAGGTGGGGGCCTTTTATAAGAGGAGAGGAGGGGCACTCTTGGAAAGTAAAGAAATGTTACTTTATTTGAAAATGAGTTTTGGATTTAAAAGGTCCCAAATTGAAATAATTCAAGGATAAGGTGATAAGGGTTCGAAATATACTCATCCAATAGGTCTTTGACAAGTGTAAGTTATAGTTTTAACATTATCTTTTCATTTTATTTAAATCCTTTATTAACAAGGTAATCGTTGCATCATCATGATGTCATAAATAATTTTATTTATTTAATGTCTAAAATTTATAAAAAAATTATAATGATGTAGGAAATCTTTTTAGATATATAATGAATATTTATAGTCAGAAATATGACTTGTATAACACCATTTAAAAATTGTTTTAGTGAAACACTTCATGCTTGTGACATTTTTATTTTAACTTTAAATAAAAAGTTATTTATGTCATTTTCCAACCAAAGTGGCTCCATGGGGTCCCCAAGTTGACCCACGGATTGTCTTGTTCGGCCATGACACATACAATGAGGTTAAGACATGTTTATAGGTCATTTCATATTATTAAAACATTATTTTTACCTTAAACTACACTAATTAACTCAAACCGCAATTAAAAACTTAATAAGTTACTATTCACTAAAAAATTATTTTAATCCTATTGAACCACATATTACTTCTCAATGACAGTCATGTATGTCGGATTTTTGAAATTCAAAACACAAAGGTGGCAAAATTTCATTTAAACTGAAAATCGGTTTTTATAAGTACCACTTAGTGGTTTCACTATTCATCAAAAATTGAAGTTTTTCAGAAAATTTTCAAAAATTCACCCTAAGATATATTTGATATTCCAAATTCAAAAATGATATCTATTTTACAAAATTCAAAACATATATGTTTCATTAATTAATTTAATAATTAATTCCCGCTGTCAAAACAAATAGCGTGTTTTTATGAAACAATATCTATTAAAAGATTGACACTAGTTTAAGTCCAATTTCAAGGTGAAATTAATTCCAATTACCACCATTGGATTTAATGGTAAAAATATAATCTAATTTCTCTTTAAAAAACAATTTAAAAGATAATCTAATCATATAAATAAATTATATTAAAAGGAGGTTTTGAATTAAAATACTACATTTTTTACTATTCATTAAAAATTGAACTTTTTCGGAAAAATACCAAAAATTTACACAAATTAAATTTTGATGACTCTATTCTAAAGAAGAATTTTTTTTTCAAATATAACACATAAAATTGTCAAAAAGTGGATTTAAAAGTGGTTGGCCATCAAAAGGTGGTTAATCGACCTTCTAAAGAACATTAGATTGTTTACGCTTAAAAATTGAATTCATTCTCATTTTTAATCCTATAACATTTATTGTAAAAAGTAAAAATATTTGACAAGCATATATAATAATTTTGTACTTATTTCTGTTCATTCACGCCATCACAACATCTAGGCATTAACTACCATTTAAAATAAAATTATTTTATTATTAGAGTGCAACGTAAGATTTAAAAGGAACTCGTTGTTGTGTATTGGGTAAGCTATCAAGCATAGCGTTACCTTTAAATTAATATTGAAATTTTATTCAAAAATAGAGATAAATATAAAAATGTCATATTCTTTAGTTACCTGGGGTGTTACATTCTTCCCCCCTTTTGGGAATTGCGTCCTCACAATTTAAAAATTGGGCTCGGAAACATCCTTGAAAGTCCCACATCGGAACAAGATTCGGTAAAACAATCACATTAAAATAATGGGAGATAAGTACAAATGTCACCCGAGTTAACCCGCACTAGGATTCCAAGTATGAAAATGTGGACATGGAGGAAAAAAGGGTCATGTTCTGATGGAGAGTGATAGTAGAAATTTCTAGGAGAATGTTAACCATAAAAAATCACAAACTTTTGATGGGTTAAACGGTATTCGATTCCCCAGTAGGAAAAGGTAACAGACAACATTTTTGTTTTAAGTTACTTTTAATTGAGGAATTTATTATTGATCATAAGGAAACGTACTTACTTGTCGTGTAGAATCTCATCTCCTACTAGATTTCTGACACAAACTCATATTTTCTCCAAAAGACGAGTATTTAGGAAGACTTTTTCACTATAATAATATTCTAGAGAATCACCTAATCCACAAAAGAGAACTATATAAATCCCATGTCTTTATACATTAACCAGAACCAAAAACAAAATGGTTAGTACAAGATCAGATAATCCAGAAAAGGATAAACCTTTATAAAAAGAAAATATATTCTTAATCTCCAAAATTTGTCCAACAAAACCCAAAGTTCAATGAGAACCATTTGTTAAACAATTGTCCATAAAATTCTTCAAAGTAAACCAAAATAATATTGAAGACCAATTATTTGAAGGATTAAATCACATAGTCCTCCAAGGTACAAATTAACTTCTATCTCTAAATAACATCATATGCTCTTAAATTCTCATATTGAAAGTAATTAACCTAGTCACATATCCTCCATTATAGGTAAATCATTTCCATAGATAACCCAAAATAAACATACTCTTGATTCCTAAAATCATCTAACTAAAAAGAATTAGTCAAACTAACCAGGGCTTCAAATAGTCCAGTGGTAGGCGATAAATACCAGTCGCACTTTGGTTGTGGGTTCGATTCCCACAGCTTTGTCTGACGCGACGGGTTGCCACACGGTCTGTGTGTTGTCCTTTTTCCAAAACTATATAATTCTTAAAACATTCCCCAAAACGAGATAAAATCTTCAAAAATAATCATAACATATTTTAACCTCAAGTTTATCTCATGCCTTTAAGTTTCCATCATAACATATAATTACCCATAATTACCTCAAAAGCAAGAATCATATAAACTCTAATGGTTACATTTATAATTATTACCTGAACTTCCACATCGATTGTTCATATCTTACATGATTCATTTCAGATCATACCAAGGTTCATGTGGTTGATCATGACTCCTTGATAGTTGGTTTAGAACAACCACGAGTTTCCTCATTGAATCCCCCATTTTATCTAGAATCTTAATCAGAGAACCACCACAGTTTCCTTCAAACCTATTGTCTCTTTGGTGCCTACTAGATCCATCCATTCACTAAAAACAGAAATGTCAGTGTGAGTATATCAACAAAACCATCATGTATTAATGAGGAAGTTACACACTAATATATACTTACTCATTCACTTTATCTAACACTAGGACTCTTTCTGAAATCCTAACCATTATGGTAATGTAACTTGTGCTTAGAGAATACCCTAACCCCTAAAGTTATCTAAACCGACCTCTGATACCAACAATAAGGCCCCATCCTTAAACCTTACTTAATCTTGATTTATTACAAGATTACACATTGAGGATCTTTTCAGGTATAGAGTTTTAGAGAATTAGATCATAAAACTCGCACTACATTCCACATTTAAACAAAGTGGTTACATAAAAGATAGTATTCATTTTTCCCATCAACAGAAACATATTTAAAATAAAACATGGATTCTTTCTTGACACTTTCTTGACACTATCATCATATCATGTACCATTCCCTTGACCTGTGAAAAACATTTCAAAAAAACATGGGATGAGCATAAAAAGCTCAGAAAGGGATATATAAATATGGAAAGGAAACATGAGTACATACACATAAGAATGAAATCATACTTTTCCTATAAAACATAATCACTTTAACATACCTCATCAAATCATGAATATGTCATAGAAATCATAAGACATAAAAGGTAACATGAGGCATTCATAAAATTCTTACGTAGGAAGTAACCCTCTTGGTTATGTTTGGAATACCCACCACAGTATATTCCCTAAATCTCTTTGTAGAAACCTTAACGTTTAACCCCTTCGCGTTACCCAATGCATTGGAGATCTATATCGGGATCACCCACCCTTAGTTTATCACGGAACCACCCGTATTCATAAACAATTCCCAAGAACCATAACATAATCATAGAACATAACTTAATCCCAATGGAAAGATAACATTCCCACATTTTAATAATAATATAACATTTTAAGATATTTAAATAATTAATCCATTCTAAAAACCATTTTGAAAACCATTTAAAACATTTAATAAAGAGATTTTTGAATCAAAGTGTCCCATACCACTTTAAAGCTTTTATCATTATAAAACATTAATATACATATTAATAAATCCTTAAAACAATTTGTAAAACATGGATATTAATGAGAAATATTTATAAGTATAAATCATTAAAACATTTAAAACGATATTTTAGTTAAAGGGTTTTTAACAAAATGAGAGACACTTGAATACAATAATTGAGGAATAACATTTAATCATAACATTATAATATCATGAGAATAAATGGATTCATGATATAATATTTTAAAGGATAGTATATACACCATTTAAGAGTGAATTGGTGCATAACAACAATGAAGTCTCAATAGAAATGTAAAATGAGATGAAATCCCTTATAAAGAAGGTATCCTTAAATTAAGGATAAATCAATCTCATAATTATGTGTGAAAAATATAAATACACCCCATATAAGTGGGTATTATGTTTAAAACAATCAGAGTTTATTCACACATATTGATAGAACGACATATTCAAGGAGTACAAGTTTATACCAAAGAATAAAAACTGTGTTAAGAAGTTTCTTTGAAAAAATTTGACAGCCTAATGGCGCCACTACAAAATTCATAAAATGAGTTGATGAGAGATAAAAAGGGTATCTCATCACTTGGACATAAAATTTACATCAATACGGATATAGAAGAACATATCCCAACAGTACAATATGTAAATTAAAAGTCCCAACAAAAGAAGTCTTTTAAAAAGAGGAGGGTGAAAGGTTCCCTTACCGACTTGGGTATCTTTCGAAACTTACACCCCATGAAAGAAGGACAATAAAACATTGATGTAAATACTCATAAAAAAATGTATATTACACAAGGAGTAGAATAATTGGAAGTACATATACAACTAAATGGAAATGGTGGCAAATGTATCATAAATCTTGTGGGAATAAAAGTGAGATGAAAAATCCCTTACGAAAACTCGGCAGCCTAACAGCGCCACTTAAAACTTATTAAAATGGATTGATGAGATCAAATAGGGTCTCTCATCATATTAACATAAAATGTACAGAAATAGTAATACAAAATAAAACACCCCAACATAAAAAAGATGAGCTTAAAAGAAGTGACATAAAGAAGAGTACTTAAAAAGAAAGAGAGTGGTTAGATCTCTTACGAAAATTCGGCAGCCTAACAGCGCCACTCAAAACTTCCAAAATGGATTGATGAGAGAGAATAGGGTCTCTCATCATATGAACATAAAAATTACTGTAATATTAATATAAAAGAACATCCCAATAACAAGAAATATGAGCTTTAAAAGGAATGACGTAAAAGAGTGTACATAAAAAGAAAGAGAGGTGTAAGATCCCTTACCTTGGGTCCGACTTGACTCGATCGTTCTTTAACATCATGAATAATAAACTTGTGTTAATTTACACTTTATTAAAAACATTTTTCAGGTTAATTATTCCTTTAATATCACTTATTTTCATGTTATAAACATTATGTAATCATTTAAGTTAAAAATGTGTGTTTTGTCGATATTTGGTTCTTAAGTCGAAAGTGGACTTCTTACAATGACATGTTGTCCGTGTGGTCAATGGTTAATTATATCCAGAATGATATTCATGATTTGGATATCATATATATCATATATATCCAGAATATACATGTATTTATAATATTACATCATCATTTAGAGGTATGAAATGAAATGCACCGTTCATGGAGACGGTAAGCCGTACGTACGCATGAACGCTACTTTCATTTCTATGTCATATTAATGGAATTAAAACCAAATGAGAGGTATGTATATTTTAATTCCATAATTATATTAATCATTTATATGTAACATAAATCATATATTATAACTTTAAATCCATCCTTTATACATCCCACATATGGCATTAACGAATCAAATCACTTTGAGGGGGCGGTAGTCCGCACTTTCTAAAATGAAATTATCGTGTTTACCCACAATGGAAACCATAAAGTTATGCCACAAAAAAATACAGAATATTAAGTAAAACATAAACATATTATATATAATATATAAATATAGTGACATCTTAATTTCCACCTTTTAAGGTGTAATATGAGTGTTGAACAATCATCATTTCGTGAGGCAGAAATTCGCCATCCACAGAAACAGTATGTTCATTAACCATTAGATGTAGGTGTGCATAGTTGTAGCTATAATTATTCATATAAAAAAATCCTTGTATATTTAAGATACTGGAGTTGTTACAAAAGAAATTAATAAAAAGAGTTTAGGGGGTTGGAGAAGCAAAATAAAACAAAAGAACTCAAGTGAAGACATTACCTTAAAATCGGGTCACTCCCTTTGGTTTGAGCTCAAAGGCTTCCTTGGTAAAACTTATGACCAAAGTGAGGCTTCTAATAGTTAGAGAGGGATGTGGAGAGACAAAATGGGCAGGGGTTGGTCGAGCCAAAGTCTTTGTAAGTGTGGGTAAAGAGGTAGAGGTGGGGGCCTTTTATAAGAGGAGAGGAGGGGCACTCTTGGAAAGTAAAGAAATGTTAGTTTATTTGGAAATGAGTTTCGGATTTAAAAGGTCCCACATTGATATAATTCGAGGATAAGGTGATACGAGTTCTAAGTATACTCATCCAATAGGTCTTTGAAATGTTTAAGTTATATTTTTAACATTATCTTTTCATTTTATTTAAATCCTTTATTAATGAGGTAATCGCTGCATCATCCTGATGTCATAAATAATTTAATTTATTTAATGTCTAAAAATTATAAAAAAACTATCATTGATGTATGAAATCTTTTTATATTTCTGATGAATATTTATAGTAAAAAATATGACTTTTATAACACCCTTTAAAAATTGTTTTAGTGAAACATCTCATGCTTGTGACAGTTTTATTTTAACTTTAAATAAAACGTTATTTATGTCATTTTCCAACCAAAGTGGCTCCATGGTGTCCCCAAGTTGACCCATGGATTTTCTTCGTCGTCCATGACACATCCAATGAGGGTAGGACATGTGTCTAGGTCATTTGATATTATTAAAACATTATTTTTACCTTAAACTACACTAATTATCTCTAATCGTGATTAAAAACTTAATAAGTTACTATTCACCAAAAAATTATTTTAATCCCATTGAACCACATTTTACTTGTCAATGACAACCATGTATGTCAGATTTTTGAAATTCAAAACACAAAGGTGGCAAAATTTCATTTAAACGAAAAATCAGTTTTTATAAGTACCACTTAGTGGTTTCACTATTCAGCAAAAATTGAAGTTTTTCAGAAAATTACAAAAAATTCACCCTAATCTATATTTTATATTTTGAATTCAAAAATGATGTATATTTTACAAAATTCAAAACATATAAGTTTCATTAATTAATATAATAATTAATTCCCGCTGTCAAAACAAATAGCGTGTTTTTATGAAACAATTTATATTAAAAGATTGACACTAGTTTAAGTCCAATTTCAAGGTGAAATTAATTCCAATGACCACCATTGGATTTAATGGTAAAAATATATTCTAATTTCAATTTAAAAACAATTTAAAAGATAATATAATCATATAAATAAATTAGATTAAAAGGAGGTTTTGAATTAAAATACAACATTTTTCACTATTCATTAAAAGTTGAACGTTTTCGGAAAAATACCAAAAATTTACACAAAGTAAATTTTGATGTGTCTATTCTAAAGAAGAACTTTATTTTGTCAAATATAACACATAAAATTTTCAAAAATTTGATTTAAAAAAGGTTCGCCATCAAAAGGCGGTTAATCGCCCTTCTAAAGAACATTAGAATGTTTACTCTTAAAAATTGAATTCATTCGCATTTTTAATCCTCTAAAAATTATTGTAAAAAGTAAAAATATTTGACAAACATATATAATAATTTTGTAGTTAGTTATATTCATTCCCGCCATCACAACATCTAGGCGTTAACTACCATTTAAAATAATATTATTTTATTATTAGAGTGCAACGTAAGATTTCAAAGGAATCCGTTGTTGTGTATTGGGTAATCTATCAAGCATAGCATTCCCTTTTAATTAATATTGACATTTTATTCACAAATAGGGATAAAAATAAAAATGTCTTATTCTTTATTTACCTGGGGTGTTAATGTATATATGGAATGTTAAGAAACAAAAAAAATCAATTAAATCAATAAAGTTATAATACAATTAAACCATAGATATATCGATGCAAACTCACATGGATATGTACTAAATGAATAAAATTTGACGAAATTATTAATTATGGGACATCATTTATATGTAAAAAACTATGTTGTCAAGAAAATTCCAAATATGGTTAATATTGTGAATATATACTCATTTAATTTTGTTTAACAAATTCTACTCATGAGAACATATCGATTTATTGAGGGGCTATATATAGTCTGGGGCCCAACCATTGATTTTAGTACAATTAATTCCTCATATCGAATAATAAAAAAATAACATTCCATATATATTAATAGTTTTGAATGAATAATAGATATTTATCAATTATTCATTAGTAGAAGATAAATAAAAGCAATTATTTTTTACATTTGTGAATGGAAACACCCCTGAAAAAAACTTCCGGGAAATAATCATTAAACATTTCAAAGCTTCCCATAAAGCATTGAAATAAATGAATAAATATTCCCATGAATTAATAAAATAAAATTCTATTAATATATCATGATAATTTTTTAAATCATGATAAAAATTTTCAAATACCATTATATACACATTGTAAAATAAACAATGTTCCTTGAATTACAAAATGTCTCATCAAAATGAAATTGAGATGAAATCTTTTACATTGTATTTTTTTTTTGTAAAAGGAAATTAACCAAATTAATAATGGATTTAATAGTTTTAGTAACTTAGTAACTAACCATATTCATGTTTATAATATCATATATTATCTTCTCATAATATCTTATTACCGATTTGATCACAATATTTAATTATTTTCATTATTCTAGGTGTTAATTGCCTACTTTGTTGAGTAGGTTTTAACATGTATCCAATTTTACATATTAATTAGACAATGGTTTCATTAAAAAAATAATGTAATATATTATTTCAATATAATATATATTTATTATATATTTATTTATAAAAATCCATAATATTTTGAGATAATAAATGAAATGCACCATTCAAGGACATGTTGGTTCATACATACTCATGAACAAAACATTCATTTTGTTGTTATATAAGAAGAGTGATTATTAAATGATTCATATTAATATTATCATTATAACATAATATAAATTTTCTATATTTCATATATTTTTATTAAAATCATCCATAATATGTTCCATATATAGTGTAAACAAATCATTTCCCTTTGAGGATGGGGTACCCCACATTTCTAAAAATGATGTTATCATATTTAAAATATATATATTGTTTAAATGTATGTGTTATAAAATAATTACATAAGAATAAATAAAAAATATATATAATATATACCATATATAAGTTAATTTTAGCTCAAAAATTCCACCATGATAAGTGTTAAAGGAAAAAGTAAACAATTTCGCTTTATGAGACGTTAGTTCGTTGTTTACATGAGTTCTTTTTTCATTACACATTATATGGAACTGTATGTAATATTAGTTAAAAAAATTAATAAAAACATCACTGTGTATTTATTATAATTTTTTATATAATAATTTAATCAGTAGATCTTTGGGCCTGAATAAATGAAATAAAACTAAAAAACATAAGGAAAGATGTAACCTCTTAATCAGGTAACTCATTTTTTTATAACATTATTCTTTATATGATGCATTTATTCCAATGTATAGGATTATATATTTATTTTATGGATGTTTATATCTATTTGGTTAGATATTGGTCGAACCAAAGTGGTTTGAGAGGTGTGAGGATGTGGGAGGAGCAGAGGCCTTTTTAAACTGTGGGAGGAGTGTAGCTCTTGTAAAATTTGTAAATGGAAATTACTCACACGTTTTTTCCATTGAAATTATATCCAATAATTGTTAATATTATATAAAATGGAGTATATGGCATAAATATTCCCATCTGATGGATTTTTTCAAACATTATAGGTAATTTGGGAACAAAAGATTAAGGTTTAGTCCCTTGTTAAGCATAATTTTTCCCAGATCATTGTAATCAATTTTCATCATATTCACTAATAATTTGGGTAAAAAATAAGATGAACATAAAATAAAATATAATTATTCTAATTACAAATATTTAATTTATTTATATAAATTAGAATCACATAAGTTATAAAAATTGATTTATAATTATTCCCACAGTAGGGATGACTATGTGGGTTTTTAAATTACAATCATTGAAAATGTTTCTGTTTTGTTCGGAAATATATTGACTTAA
The DNA here is from genome assembly GCA_963277665.1 of Viscum album. Lineage (NCBI taxonomy): Eukaryota > Viridiplantae > Streptophyta > Magnoliopsida > Santalales > Viscaceae > Viscum > Viscum album. Next base: position 293,069,546 of record OY728137.1, on the reverse strand, counting down.
AATTGATTCCAACAACATAATTTGGATGAATATATAAATAATTGATATAATTTTAAATTAAAACAAATTAAAAATATTTCATTCATGATGATAAAAAAAATTATATGAAAAAGTAGTTTTGTATTAAAATTCAGCATTTTTCACTTTTTATTAAAAATTAAAACCTCATAGAAAATGGCCAAAAAATAATCCAAACATAATTAATATATTTAAAATTAAAATTTTAATTTCATATTTACATATTAAATTTATAAAAGGTTCAAAAGTTGTATTTAAAATAGGTTATCTATTAAAAGGCTGCCAAACTACCCTTATAAAATATAGTTTCTTATGTGTAAAATTAGGTTTGTTTTTATTTTATGCCTTTATAGTATATTAATGGACTATAGAAAATTTTGGATGGTTATATACTATATAAATATACTATATAAACTCTCTAAAAGTGTTAAAATTGAATTTTCTCTGAAGAAAGTGTCTAAATAATTCATGGTTTAAATTTGGTGTTTTATGCAATGAAAACTGAATTTGTATTGAAAGATATCCGTGAAATTAATTATTTTATAAATAAAAATATCTTAATTTAATGAGTTTATACATTCATCACTTCCTAAAATTATAATCCTTGAAATATTATGGGTATTACATTCAAAAATATTTGGGTAGTTCTCCTTCATAGAATCCTTTGGTTTCCATGTTGCTTCTTCTGTTTTTTGATTTCTCTAAAGTACCTTTACTAGAAGAGTCATCTAATTCCTCAATACATGATCTGTGGTATCAAGAATTTGGTTAGGTTTTGAAAATTATGTTTGTTCTGGTTCCCACTCCATGTTATCTATGACCCGAACTTTTTTGGGTTCTAGAATGAACTTCTGTAGCATTGATATATGGAACACAACATTTACCATTGAGTGATTTGGAGGAATTTCTAAAAGATAAGAAACATTTAGAACCCCATCAATAATGTCAATGGGTCTGATGTACCTAGGACTAATTTTCCCTTTATTACTTAACCTTATAACACCCTTCTAGGGAGATACATTTTTATAAAACATTATCACCCCATGGAATACCAAATATTTCATCTTGTTATCAGCATTGCTATTTTTACAACTATGAGATAATTGAATATTATTTTTAATACCCTTTACCTTTTTCATTTTATCTTCAACAAGTTAAGGGCATACAAGTTTCTTTTCACCACCATCATTCAAAAATGTTGGAGTACAAAATCACTTTCCATATAATGCTTCATATGATGCCATTTTAAAACTTTAATGAAAACTATTATTATAGTAAAAATATGTAAAAGGTTAATACTGAACTCACTAACCTTGATAGTCGACTTAGCATGACCTTGAAATGTCTTCCATTTTTTAAATTTTTCATTCATACACTCCATTAGATTGAGGATTGGTAATGCTCAAATGATTCATAGTATCAATATCTTTGTAATGAGTCTTCTTGAATTTCAATGTAATAAGGGGATAATGATCAGAAATTTTTTATATAGATTCCCGATAAATTACTATAACATCATTTATATATATATTTTCTTCATGCTCAAGAGGCAGGTCTTCTCATAGGGTAAGAAAATGTGTAGATTTGGTTAATCGATCATCAAAAGTCAATATTACATCTTTTTTTAGGTTTCATTGGTATTCTTGTGACAATGTCCATTGTAATTTCAACCCATATCAACATAGTAATAGGATGTGGTTACAATAATCTTTTTGGATGTTTCCTCACAAACTTCACTTGTTAAAAATGAAATCATCTGGAAACAAAATCATCAATCTCCCACCTCATGTTTTCCCTCCAAATGTTTCCTCTATATATATAAACATATTATCAACATGGTTTTGTAAATAAATTTGATATATGAGCATCTCTTAACTACACCTTTTTTTAGCTCAGGACTATATAGAACAAATAGCCTCTTTTTAAATTTTATAACTCCATATTCACTAACAAAATCAACTAATTTTTTCTCATTCATGACATTGAATTTCTTATATATTATCTCACCATCATATTGAAATTTATGTATCCTCTCTAATAAATATGTATTTTCAATAATATTTGGAATGATCAATTTTTCCCCTACGTTTGAAATTACCATATCTATCTTTACTAGAAAAATGAATATAAGATCTTTTTCAATCCACATTTAGGTAAGAAATATATTAGTAATTCCTCTGAAATCAACTACCACATTATTTCCCTTCCCAAGGTGGTAGTGTATGAGGAAATAATAATATTTCAGTAGCTCGAGATGCTACCTTTATCCCATATTGGTCTCTTTCCATGAGAAAATATAATTCAAGATCATATCATCTATGTATATCTCACATATTTCTCCATAGAGATAATGCCTCTATATTTTCAAAGTAATGATTACATGTTAAAACATAAGATATTGTTTTAGATTTTATTTGTTTTCGAGTCTTCAATTTTCCTGATGGATAATCAATGTCATAATTATTTTATATTAGAACACTACCATGTCCCTCCTTTTATGAATCACTATATATAAAAACCTCATCATTCCGATATGGTACAGTCAAAATATGAGCATTGAATAATTATATCTATTGTGGTTCATTAAATTATTCATGTTTCTTTATCCAAACGAACACAACCCTGCAATGTGTATGCTTGGTTAATTGGTTTTCTAGTAGAGAAAAATTACGAATGAATTAATAATAGTAACCTTCCAAAAAAATGATGTTACATACCTCAGTTATATTTGTTTTAATAAGACATTATTTAACTTCCTTTTTCATCGTAAGATCAACTGATATTCCTTTTTTGGTGACAATATATTCTATAAAAGACACTTCATGATGCAATACATTTCACTTACTAAATTTCTCATACAGCTCTTCCCATTTAAGCATCTTAAGAATAGTTTATTGGTGATTTTTCGGGTCCTCGTATATTTTTGAATGCACAACAATATAATCACTGAATTACATAAAAACTCATCATTATATAACATGAATACACTTTTCATTATGTCTATAAAGATATAGTATTTATTTGTTAGTCCAAATAGAATTATTGTAAACCCAAAATGCTCATACCTTGTCTGAAAAGTCATTTTTAGAATGTATTCTTAATTAATTTTAAATTGGTGGTACCCAAAACAAATATAAATCATTTAAAAATACTACACCTTGTGAAGTTCATCAAATAAGACATCTATGTAATGAATATGGGACATTTTATTTGTTTTAATAAAATTTATTTCTAAATAATCATTTCGCAACCTCAAGGATTCATCTTTTTTCTTAACAAATAGGATGAGGGATCACCATAGTGAAACACTATGGTGAATAAATCCCAAAAATCCAAAATCCTCTAGGTGTTTTTTAAAATGTACCAATTCAAATATGGTCATTATATACAGATTATTTGGAATCGACCTTGAATAAAGAATCAAATAAATAATAAAATCAAACCTTACACTCTAGGGTATTTCCATGTAATTCCATAGGAAATACATCAATATATTATTGAAAAATAATTACATCTTCAGTTTTAATATTACCTCCATAATCTCTCGACATTTTTCACATCTTCTGGAAGAATTTAATTTAGTAGGGATACTGAGGGTGGATCTAAATATGAATCAGGTGAGGAAGCTTCTTCTTTAAAGATGGCTGATTCTACATAATCCTCAAAAAATTTAATTTCCTTCCAATTTAAACCAATTTTCTCATCATATTTTGATAGAAATTCCAAACAAATATTATATAAAAGTTAACCATATGTATGATTATAATTTCAACACTTAATTTATGTCCATATTTCAAAATTGGGATTGCCTCACACATCTTTTATACTACATTAAATCCATTAGGAGAATTGACTAACAACTTCCTCTTTAAATTAAAATGTAAATATATAATTATTGTGGAAAAAATGGTACATATAAAAGTGTATGACAATAATGAATCAAATAATACATGGGAAAAATTTGGAGATAATATTAATAAACCTTATACAAAATAATTTGGTACTTCATTGCCTATTGTAGTAATGTCATAAGCATTTCCATCTCCCCTTGATCTTTTTTATAGTAGATTCCCTTAAGGTCGGGGTAAACCATTTTCATAATTTCTCATTAAATTAAAATTATATAATTTTAATACATTGATCATCTTATTCCCCTTTACCTCCTGAGCCAGGTGACCCCAATCTCCGCAATTATAGAATACTCCAAGTCCCTTCATCCATTTCCCAAGGATATTTTTTCCAATAGTTTTCACAATATCAAAATCGCTCAAACATATTCTAATTATTTGTTTCATTCCTTTTTTATGGTTCTAGGATGGGCTCTTCATATCTTTATATCCATTGAATATGTTTAATATATAAATCTTCTTCTCCATCTTAATGGAACATAAAACTATTTCATCATATGATGAATCATTTTGGGATACGAGTTCCCTTCAAATACATTTTTAGTCCATTCAAAAATATTATCAATATTTCACCCCATGTTCTGTATGTAATCCATAGAATACCTATATTATATTTTAACGGAAGATTTATAATCTGTGGCATGCTTCTCTTCGTTTTTTTTATACTAATGAACTTTCTCCTCATCTCAATTTGTTGATCATTAGGGAAGTATTTATCAATGACTGTCTCCATGATGGTTCTCTAATCTATGAGATCTATTAATTCTTCCTCCATATTATTTTTGATAAAGGTACAACATTGGTCAACATCACTGTTGAGTTAATAGATTAAAAGTGTATCATTTTCCATTTCACTACATCTCATAGCCACAAATATATTCTTCAAATACATTATCCATTTCTTGTCAATAATTGATTTATTAGTCCCACTAAATGTTGGGGAATCAATCACGTAAATAGATCTAGCATAATAGATTCTCTCTATGTAAAAGGTTTATCCATTCCGGAATGGTTATTATTCATAACCAAATTATTTTTCCCCAATATTTTAATAATTTTATCCATTCCAATAATAGCTATATTGGTTTCATTGGTAAATAAGTCTCTACATTTCCCATGATTATTGATACCATTCATCCTTCGAGAATTCATTTCAATATAATGGAATATAATGGATTTTATCACAAAATCTTAATGTATAATTTCTTATATTTTATGTGACATAATATAAATTCAATCATCTATAACTTAGAATAATTAAATCTAGTTTCGTTGGGGATATTTTTAAATTTGAATAATTTATAATGGTTTTTTAATAATATTTTAATTATCCTTAGAAAATTCCTTGAGTGTATCAAACTAGCTATAAAGTAAGTCCCATTGTGGTCTACCAGGTTATGTTGAGTTAGGCCTGACACACCTTACCAGAGGTTTTACTACTTGGTGCATATGCTCCATAACAACATCTACTTGTATTATCCATGGAGGGATATATTGTTAAGAATACACAAATAATATCTACATCAAAAAATAATAGTACATTCTTATATACATATTCTCAAATTCTATTATAGGGTTTTTTCCCTAATATATGTATTATAACTATTTTTTCCATGCTTGTTTATAAACATATTCTGATACAAATTGTAACACCCCGATGCCAGAAGCCCAAAGTCGGTGTATTATTTTATTATATTCGAATGATTAAACAGAATCAAATATTGATGTAATGATTAGGTTAATTGTTTTGGAAATCCATATAACATAGATTATACACATAATACAATAAAAAATATAAAATAAAAACATGATTCATAATATAATAAAATAAATAGAATCTGTATAATCATATTCAAAGTCTTCTTGTTCAGAACATGGGGAAAGGGATCATAATAAGGTGACATCAAATTCTCAGTAAGGCTATTTAAAGTGGTATCAATAATTACTGAATAAAAATAAATCCACATGGAAAGGTAAACAGTTGATAACACATGTCATTAAAATTACTAGGTAAGTAAAAATATAACTGAAATGATATGAAACTGAAACACATGCCATTAAATCAATTAATTAAGAATCGAATGAATTTATAGATAGGTCGATGCATAATCTCACTGATATGTAATAACTGAATAAAAATTAGGAAAATGATTAATTATTGGACGTCATGTTTAAGGAACATGAGAACCTATAACATAAATACCTTTCATAATATGGTTAAAAACATAATGAAACCCATTTAATTTGGCCAACATATTCATCCCATAGAACCTATTGATGAATCTATGGGCTATATAAAGACTGAGGCCCACATTTCATTTCTAGTCCATAGCAATCCACTTTTAGAAAAATAAATTTAAATAATATTCCTCATCAAATCACCATATTTAATGAATAATGTAGATTAAAAAATATTACACAATGGAGGAAATATAACAATAAGGATTTTAGGAATTAATGAATGGAAAATTATTTGAAAAAACATTCAAGAGGTTAATAATTTTAAACATTACAAAAGTGCCCTATACCAATTTGAAAAATTGGAATGATATGTATTTTTATGTGACAACATTAAATAGTCTTATTATATTATGCTCGTGAAGAATTTTAGGATGAATATTTTCAAATGGAAATATATACACTATATAAAATAAACTAGGTGTATAACATTACCAAATGTTTAAATGAAATGAAATTGAGAAGAAATCCATTTCTTTTTACTTAATTTTTTTGGAATGTGAATTAACCACTTATATACTAGTTTTAAGATTGTTATTAACTTATTAGAAACCTTTTTCTATTTTTAAAATTTCATATATTATCTTCCAATAATATCTTATTACCCATTTGATATTAATCAATCATTATTTCCACTATTTTGGACGTGAGTTTCCTAGTTTGTCAACAATATTTTAACATTTAACTTTTTTTATTATTAATACCACGGTTTACTCCTATACAAAATGAAAGAATTGATTCAAATATAATATATATTCACTACATATTCATTTATAATAATCAATAATATTGGTAGAAATGAAATAGAATTCATCGTTCATAAAGATGGTTGGTCATACGTCTTCATCAAAGCTAAATCCATTTCATTATCATATTAAAAATATTATAATGAAATGATACATATTTATAATATAACTCTAAATAAAAATTTTAATTCCCAATATTTCACATAGGTTTATTAAAATCATCCTTAATATGTTCTAAAGATAGTGTGAATGAATCACATCGCTTTGAGGAGGCGGTAGACCAAACATCCCCAAACGATGTTATCTTATTTACAGAAAACAAAAATTATAAATGTATGTGTAATTAAAGAATTAAAAAAAATATAACATATATAAATAAATCTTATATCATAATTTCTACCATAAGAGGTAGTAAAGTAAAAACAAACAATTTTTCTTCGTTATGTCCTTTTCCATTGTACACAATGATGAAAATTATGTTACCCATTAGATATACTTTTGTGTATATGATGGCCTAAAACATAACATAAAAACATTATAGTGTATTCAGTATACATTTATTTTATATAAGAATGTAATAAAAAGTGTTTAGTGTTGGAGAATGGAAAAAAGTCTAATGAGTTTATGGAAACATTTTACATCTCAATCGAGTAACTCTTTTTGGATTGTACCAAAAGGATTACGTGGATAAATTTATTACCAAGGTGAAGATTATATATTTAGGGGAGGGATTTAGATGATATATTTTTGCATAGTTGTTTCTATAAAACGTGTAATGATATGTGAGATAAAGTGGGAGGATAAGAATCCTTTTTATAGTGTTGGAGGAGTGACCATCCTATAAATTTTGGAAGAAGGAATTTCCCCCACATTATTTTAATTTAATGGGGGTTTAATAATGTTCTTAAATTACATAAAAATTAGTGTAGAATATAAATATATACATAAAATGTCTTTTACACAAGTTTATATATCAATTGGGTTCTTATGTTTAAGGTTATTCCCTTATTAATCTTAATTTTGCATCGATAATTGTAATTAATTTTATTAAATTTGAATAATATTTTTGTTAAAAACAATGTTAAAATTATTTGAAATTATAAATTATGTTGATTCCAAATTTGGAATCCATTCATACAAATTTTAGTCACATAAATGGAAGAATGGAATTTAAAATTATCTTTACAGTCAGGACAACAGTGCGATATTTTAAAGTAAAAACGTTCAAAAGTTTGCTATGATTTTATACCAAATATAAATGTTATATTGATTAAAATCACCATCATTGGAATATTATAAAAATTATATATATAATTTTATTTTTAAACCAGTTTATAATATATTTAAATAAAATAAATTACTTAGTTGAAAAATATTTTTATAAATAAAATTCTGTATTTTATGATATTTAATAAAAATTGAAACATCACATAAAAATACCAAAAAATCATCTAAACATAATTTTTATGTTTATCTTAAAATAATGTTTTATATATTTATATATAAAATTTTTAATTGTTTATAACATTAAAATTTAAATATATTACCCATTTAAATGTGGTAATACTACACATATAAAAATATAGTATTTTATAACTAAAATTTAGTTTTTTTTAGTTTATGCATATCCAATATATTGTATGAGGGTAAAAAAAATAATGGTTATACAATATACAAATTTACTATATAAACTCTCTAAAAGAGATAAAATTTAATTTATAATGAAAAATGTGACTAAATAGTGCTTTTTTAAAATCGGGTGTCGTGTTTATTGAAAACTAACTCTCTATTTCAATCTATCAATGAAATAAAATTTATTCTAAAGGAAAATATGGTAATTTACTGCAGTCATAAAACTATTCATGGAGAACATATATATTTTTAGGGACCAAATCTAGTATAATATATTTGATCAGCTGGTGTTGATGACTCTACACTAGGATACCCCGATCGTACACATATATTATGTTATAACTCTACTATGAATCTCACAATCACTAGATCATGCTTCAGAGCTTAATTATAAGTGGGAATAAACAAATGTATAGTCCAAAATTGAATATCGCATCACAGATCATGCACAAATAATCAGTCCTAATGATATTCATCATGAATAATTTATTGAAAGAAATTAATGATTCCCATATTTCTTAAATAAAATTATGGAACCACCATGTTGATATGATGGTGTTCTATCGTCTCCTAGATTCTCACCATCCAAAACATTATTGTGTAGTACTAATCTCAAAGTAAGAACTCAAAAATAATCCACAGAATGTTATTCTCATTCTAAGTAAACAAAACAAGAGGCCACCATTGGAAAGTTACATTTTGTGAATGACACATAAAGAATAATTATCTAGTCAATCGGTGTCCAAACAAAATAGAAAATTTATGTAACAATATATAGTCAATCATCGACAACTGTTGGATCTATCTCACCATAGAATCAAGGAGGCCTCTATCTCTAGAACTCCTAGATCACACAATATATATAATTATACACATCATTAAATATATGGACATTAATCATCATTGAGTATAGATCTACACTCATCTCAACCATTAAAATAAACACAAAATAGTGAGATCCCCATATTGAAGCAGCAATTCTCAATCAAATTGTTACTGTTGGATGAAACATTGGAATGACATCTCCATGACCCTACCACTATAGTTGAGGCAACTATCTTCAAGGTGGAATATTATATTTTATAGTCTGAATACCTGGTAAATTACAAATATTTCATAGAGTTTTATAAAATAAAAATGAATGAAAAAAAACTAGTGAACAACATTATGCATGTCCTAACCTGTTATAACATGAAAAAAAATTCAACATTATGAGACAATTAATAAATTATCATAGTTTTGGATGAAGGTTATTTTGAATTCTCACACCATTCATTGAGTTACCTAATATAATAACCAAATTTATGACATATAATCATTGTTTCCATAAGCATCCCAAACCATTTTTCATAAAACAGAAAACACTAAAATATAACCATATGAATCAAAAAACACAATTCTTTTTAAACTCAACACAGACTGTTTGGACACCATTAGGGTCGGTAGTAAGCTATGTTTTTCACCCCAATCCATCATTTAATAATTAATTGGTTTCCAACTTCAACCAAGAAGGCATCCCACACATGGGAGTCTATGTCCCATCAAAACAACATATATCCAAATTTCACTATAAAAATAAATAATAAAATAAACTTGGTACCTAATAAATTTTTCTTTTATAATCAAACAATACATTCTAAAAAAGTCAATAATATTATAATTAAAACACTAGCATGTAATGAAACAATACAAGGCCTAAAATCTAGTGACATTACCAACCATTAATAGCTAAGATTTATGTACTAAAAATTATACCAACTCTTACTCACACACTAACAAAAAAGTGTAATATTAGGTACTACTAGGCTTTAGATCCACCAGCTCCATGTCCATCGAAATAATTATTAAATTGTGTTTCATATTCATAGAAACAATATATGTCGTCATAAATCCCACAAATGGGTGAGTAGAATCCAACATGATAGAAATACCAAAAAACAGAAGGGGGGTATAAAATATTATATTATTTCAATTTAGTAAGGAAAATTGATATTTATTAATGTTATAAGATATAAAATATTAAAAATAATCTCAATACTCACTTATTAGCAGCATTGAATTCATACACTATATAGTGCCTTCATTATCAACAAATGTTAAAAAACCCATCAAAAGACATAGAAATAAACCTAAAAAATTACTTCACATCCATGCCATACCAATATAAAATTATTAGGGAACCCAAACCCCACTATAGAGTGTATTTAATTCATGGGAGTACTTGTTAATAATGTCTGAAAATTACATTCAATTATAATTTCCTATTTTGGAGAGGAGTTATATAAAAATAATTGTATTCATGTTGGTTTTAAAATAGTTTTTTATGATTAAACTAACAATGGGAATGTTATATAATCCAAAAAAATGCCTCTCAGTGTTTAATAAACCGGATAGTACATTAAATATTAAATTAATAACATTTTGATAACTGTATCTTAAAAAAATAGATGTTATAACCATGTTCATAATTCTCAAAAATGATTAATCAAAGGGGATCCATTAGACCCCATTTATAAAGTATTTCTAGGGGATGAAACAAAATAGCACATCATATGGGAAGGAAACTCTTTGTAACCATGATATTTTAGTATCTGTGATGAAAAATGAGGAATCATGAGGACAGATTCGATGAGGATGAGAGAATTTGGATATACGTTACCTTGGGAATGAACATACACCTCACCTATGGTGATTTTATCTATATATATCACTTGGTTTTCCTGAATTTATTAACTCATTTTTTAAAAACATATTATTTAATTCCATGAAATTAAAGTATACATTAAACCTTATCTTAACATACACTCATCAAATGTGTTAACTCTGACTCTATATTTGTTACAGTAATGATATCCTATGTGGGTAATAATTTGAATGTATTTCCACTTGATATGTTAGACATATGAATACATTTTTATATAATTAAAATCCATTATAAAGTAGTGGTGGAGTTGAAATAACATATATCACAACAAATGATACAATGATATCATACAGTATGATATGTCTAAAATATGAATTATAAATTTAAGGGCTTAGAGGATATCTTCATCAAAACCCAATTACACTAAATCATCAAAGATTAAATTTGATTCACCATATATTTTATCAATATAATAAGTTGTGAAATCATATGCAAATATCCTTTTGAATATTTTCCAAATCACTGTTCATAATGATATCATTAGCTTCCTCTTATATAATATCATATAATATACCATTGAAATACATATCCAAAATCTATTTTTTATAAAATGTAAAATAATTTTACTATGGATATTTGATTAAAACCAAACATTCAATAATATAACCAAAAATTATGAACCCATTCGAATTTTTAGCATTATAAATAAATATGAATATCTTGATATATAAATATAAGAAAATAAATGACATTACCAAGTCATTTGTGCTAATTAATGTATAATGGGATATGGTGTGATCATTATCAACCAAACATATCTTTATAATTGTGTCCACCATTTGAATAATATGAAATCCTATATTTTCACATGATCCCTTTTTTAGAGATAGTGAGTAAGCATGGGAAACTATGTAAGTCTCCCCCATATTGTCTACTCATACTTTAATGATTTCCCTTATATAGAATAATTGGGTTGATGAACAGATTTCATGTTATTTGACTTTATAGATAAACATATCATATTCCCTTTAACTTAATAAATAATAACATCAAATATATTATCAAGGTTTGGTTGTACACTTCTTTATTCTATCTAAATTGAGGGCCTAGTTGTCATACTCATCATACATGTTGTTAAATCCCATCATAGTTAATTCCCAATGGATGACATGATAAGAAACATTTCCAAACACCCTTGATTAGGTAACCCTTAAGGATTGTGTAAGAGTGTTATCACATTATAAATGTTCTAATGTCAGCTATTTCACCATCCTTAGGTAGTTGGGACTCCAAATATTAAATGTGGTCCAGAATTGCACCAAATATATAGTGTATGATATTCTATATGGTATACATCATGGTTCTTCCAACATGAAAAATTAATTTTATGGATCATGCATTAGTTTCATATCTAGGAAGAATAATTACACTCATAATAACCATAACAATTCATCAAAACTTATATTACACCATGATGATATTTGTATGGGGTAACTAAACATCAAAATTTTAGAGATCAATTATTATTTCACCTCATAAAATATATATATATATATATATATGTATGCATCTAATGTGAATGAATGATAAAATAAAGATTTTATATCATTTGATATGATAAAATATATATTACTAAAAATATTTATCATGACATAACATACCATTAATAATTGAATGTCAACAATAACATATATGATTTACTGTTATATGAAACATTTTTTTTCTACACTTTCAGGGACTCTATTAACTTAATTATACATCTACATAATTTCTTCCACATATTAATGTTACCATCTGATAAAAAACTCTAACAAAAATCTTTATTATGAAATATATATAGATAAATAATGTTTTAATAATGTTATTACTTAGGTTAAATATTCCAAATATTCTACTTCTTGAACTTATTAAAACTATTTAACTCTAAATAATAAAATGATGTGATGTTAATATATATGTTTCTCAACATAGAACTATTTCTATGAACATAATAATTATTATTAATACCTTTTCTATAAAATTTTTAATTAAAATATAATGATACTATTTTAATTATATCCTAAACTCCTTATTGATATAGTGTCATTCACATTATATTTTACAATGGGAAATATTTTATTTTTTAACACTAATGTTCTAAAAATATTAACACTATCCCACTAGCCTCTTAAACACTATATTATCTTATTTATATCTTATATAGATACAAAAAAATGTTGTTTTTAAATAATTATTACTTTATTTTATTAATATTAAATAAAAAAATTATATTGTTCATATCATAAATAGTGTTTTATGTTTTGTATCATTCTCTAGAATATAATATTATTCATTAAAATATTCCAAATATGATAGAAGAATCTCAATTTCACATATTCTAATAAATTCTTGGATAAAACACCTTTTTACAATAATAAAAAACATTTTTATTTATTTTCATTTCAAACATTTTATAAAAAAAATGAATCCTAAACCATGTGCATGGAGTCCATAATATCATACTATTCCTAAGAAATACTTTTAAATAAATTACTTCTATTATAATATATAAAAAATGTGGCAACTAAGGAAATGTTTTACACGAATTCATATATGATTGAAATATTCCATTATTTTAAAAAAAAAATTGGGAACACTTTTCATTACTAATAAAATTAAAACTATAAGTTCTATAAATTTGTACAGTGATTCCAAAGATTTTTCTATTTACAAAAAATGTATAATATACATTTTTACAACATTATGATCAAAATTGAAGATTTAAATTCTATAACTCAGATACTCAATAATAAAATTCTTGGGAGTTTCAAAAACCACTTTTGGAATTGTATAAAATTTTCTCCTATAGTGATAATGTATATCCTCTATGATAACAACAATATGTTTCAGTGAAGTAAACTAGATACATATAGATAAAATTTTAGACTTTCCAACCAAATTCCATTCATTTATTTTGAATTTTTATCCACTTGTATTATCCATAAAATATAAGATATTAGAAATCAAATTACCAAGTTCATCTATGTTTAACACTTTGATAAAATAGGGTAATCCATTCTTAAATTCATTATTATTGTTAAAACATTTCCAACTAAAAACCCCCCACTACTAGAAAAATCTTTGGTGGATACAATGAATCACAAAAAGTTATTAAGACACCCATTAATATTTACCATATCAGTGGATAGTTAAATTACATTTTTCATCACGCTTCTAATGATTTTGATCCTTAAGTGAATCATTATATTCTATTCATAAGAATATAATTCACCAGTTGAGGAACATCAACACAAGGTTACTCATAGGGTGATGATCTAACACAAAGTATTTCCTTGCATATACAATTCTATTCTATTACTAGTCTTATGATTTTTTTATATAAATCTAACAAATTTAAAGGATTAATATCTGTTGTAAACATGATGATATTGATTCCAATTCATCCAAAACATAATATTTTATTATTTGATTATCGTATTTTATATACAAAAAATTTGAACTTATAAAAAAAGGGATCCCAAAAAATTGATAACCCCTTTTGAAATCATCATAACCATTTGTGGGGAAAAAATTATATTTCTTCTGGATTTACTCTACTAATCATGTGAATATTTCAAAAATATATTTTGAAGAATACTAATGTTTATCAAATCATATATGACTCTTGGATAATTGAGTGTAAAAATATTTTTCCAATCCATCATATGGATTATCTAAACTCAATTTCTCATGTATTATAATAGTTATAGTTTCTATGCTAGTTATAACCAAATAATATTCCATGAAAATGTAACATAATGGTTAGGTTCACCTCATTAATTTCTTTCCTTACTATTGACAAAACATGGGTTCCTAATGGTTAGGTTCACCCGTAATGAATTATTGACGTCACGATAATCTTATTGTTGTAAGTAAAATGAAACATATTTTTTAAAATGGTAATTTGATATAATTATATTATCAAATATTAATATTTCTATATATATTCAATATTATAATTATTTATACTGGAATAATATTTATCCACTAATCTAATCTGATTGATTTATATTGATGTATAACTATTTACAATAATTACCACTTATGTAACTAACGAAAATCATAATACATCACTATTCAACAATATCCAAATGCCTTATGCACATAATATATATAAAACAATTTCTTGTAATTACTTATAATCAAATGAAAATTGAAATTACTATCAGAGTAATAAAAGAGAAATATATATTAAACCATTACTTTTCTTGACAAGGAATAACCTTCCATAATAGTGAGCAGTCTAACCCCATGTCCATCATCTTATGTATACTTTACTGATGTGATATTTCAATTCCATCATAAATAAATAATAAAATATGTATAAATGGAAATTAAAAACCAAATTTAAGCTTATAAGTCAATAAAAGATGAACTCAAGGTAGAAAAAAATAAAATTATTTTATCATACCTATAATTTAACTCTTTATATACATATATGATGGTATATGAAACATATTTATAAATAATTTACTCAGGAAAAAAATCATTATATAAAAAATTATATTCATAGATTAAAATAGGTTAATTATAATAAAATGAACAATTCATGTTTTTAAACATAATATATTGAATTCTGAACTATTCATAAATAATGAAAATTATAAAAACATTAAAATTTAGTTATTCAATATAAAAAATATATAAATATAAAAATATAAGAACGTTATATTTATTTCATTGTGTACACTTTCATATTATTCATAATATGGAATATATTTAAAATATGTGTCATTATATGAATTAAAATCATTTTAAAATATAATTTCTATTACGTAAGCAATTTACACTATATAAATTTGACATATTTATATTTATTTAATCCTTATTCCTTAAAATTATCAAAACTCATTTTTTGTGTATTACATAATTTATCAAATAATTCACTTACATTAATCAATTTAAAGTTTCGTTATTACGAATAATTCATAATACAAATATAAACTCTTTTATTTCTTTCAATTATATATAATTTTAATAACTATTATAAATTACTGATTACTTTTATAAATAAACTCCCTTTAAATATGATAATTCATTCCATAAAATTTATAATAGGAATTTAAATATAATATTTTAATATTTGTGGGTATTTATTTAATAAATTTATTATAATATTTAATTTATTAATTAAAAAAGTTATTAATTAACTTATAAACATAATAATAAATAAATAAATACACCAAGATACATTTTATTATGATTTATAAACATTTTATAAACCATTTAATGCATTTAAAATAAAAATTTAAGGAAACAAGTATTTTTTTACATATCATTTCTAAGGTAATTCATGAATCAAGCACTATTATTGATAGATTCCACATATATATATATACAAAGTGCCTAGCCATAAATGATAAAACCAAAGGCCTTATATGATATTAAACACCACGTAAAGAGGGTTCTTGATATTATAAGTGTGTATGGAGTACATTTTGCTACCCTTATAACCTAATTTTTTGATATCCTATGTAAGATAAGAGTACAGACGACTTATGACATTGTTCATGTGTGAGGTTGACACTCAGATACCTAGTATCTCATACCCTATAAAATCCTCACACCATACCCAATTATATTATGAAAACTAAGGGTTTGTAATATGACCCAACGAATGATATTTTTTTATTGTTCACTTCTACCACAATGTAGAATACCTTATAAAAACAGATTGTGATACCAACCATAGCTTAAGTTACCATATAACATACACTACAAACCCAAACAGTGAACATATTTTCATTTAACATATATTTATTATATAATAAATGAATATATTATCATTTAATGTAATTCCATCCTGAATTCAAACAATATGAAAATTTTTAAAGACATTCATTGAATCATAGATGGAGATTCAATGCTTTGTTTTGTAACAACAGTAAAACCACTTTGTTATACACAATTTCAAGTATTAAAAAACATGAAAGGTATTTGATATAACTATTGTGGTGGAAAAAATACCTCATATTAACACATATAACATGACGTCCATATGAGCCAATCAAATCCCTCAATTTCCCCAACACATGGGCTATGAAACTCCCTACACTGATCATAGAACCCCTGGGTTGAGATCTTCACTCCATCACCTCTCTTTCATGAGAGTTCCTAAATATTATCTAACACATTATGTTTTACATTGATACTATTAAATGGTTTCTCAGGGTAGTTGAATAAAATAACTAATAATCATAAAAAACATAGACACCCAAAATAAGGAATAACATGTGTTAGATACCAAAAACCACATTAACTATGAAATAAAGAACACTTTTGAAATGTACCTTTAAAATTGATAAGCAACAACCATCCTCACGATGATTGATAATTATCACAAAATGATGATTATTGGAATCCAATATCAATGTTTTATCCATGGTCTGATACCAAATTCCACTTAATATTGGAAGCACCCCCATTCTACCAATTTTATGCCTGTAGCTTAGATATAAAAAAGGAAAGGAGTAATACATCTCAAGTTATCATTAAAGGATTAAATTATCTAATATATCGACATTAACACAAAAAATTATGATTGTTTTTACCTCTTAATATTACCATCATCTAGAATTTATTCATTAACTCATGAATTCATGACATAAGATTTAATTCAATGTGATTGCAACATATATAATCCCTTGTCTTAATATGCACTCAACAGATGAGTGAAAAAGGATTCTCCATTCATTACATTAACAGTATCAACTATGGTAAATAATGAAAATATAATGACT
The DNA here is from genome assembly GCA_963277665.1 of Viscum album. Taxonomy (NCBI): domain Eukaryota; kingdom Viridiplantae; phylum Streptophyta; class Magnoliopsida; order Santalales; family Viscaceae; genus Viscum; species Viscum album. Next base: position 293,051,581 of record OY728137.1, on the reverse strand, counting down.
TTGGATATATAATTTATATCAATATATTATGATATGATAAAGATGTTTCATAAGATAGTAGTAGAGTTAAAATAATTTATATCATGCAATATAATAAAAAAAACTCATCTTATGAGTGTATGGATTTAGAGGATCTTACATTACATATACTAGTGGAAGATGATTGAAGAAAAAATTCATATAGAGGTGTGGAAATTTATAAATCTTATTCCAGAAATAGAAAGTGTATGTGTCCTATTCTGGATTGTGGAAGTGTGGAATCTATTTATAATATAATAATTACTCGGATTGAGTAATGTAAGTTGTGTTTGGTGGGATTTTAAATAGATACATATGAATTATGATAGAAATCAGATTAAAATGATAAATTTTCTGTTTGATATACAATGTGATAAATATATATTTTCATCTACTACATTGAACTAAAATGATTTTTGATATATTAGGTTACCAAAATAATGAATATTATTTTTCAATTGTTTGGTAATCTATATAAACAGAATATATATCAACAAACATTATAGAAATTTTTGCACTATATTGTTTCCGAATAGTAACATACCCTATAAAAAAATACCACATATTGATTACCTTACAATATGTGTTCCACTTACAGTAGGATAAAATCTTTTCCAGATTTTCAGTTTTTAAAGGTTACTAAAAGAAATGAGTATATGTTATTATTTTCAAAAGAACTATTTTTTAAATGGTTCTGTATAAAATTATAATTAGTTGAAAATATTTATTTAAAAATATGATTACATAAATAGTAAATATTTAAATTTATGACACACTATATTAACATTCATTTAATTAGTAAATTCTATGAAATAACATTAAGAAGAATCAACGTTTAAAGGTTTTATTTCAATGAAATATATTTTTATTTTATTTGGTATTTAAATTTAAAATATAAAATAAGTAATTTATAAATGTTTATTTAAAAAAAATTCATATTTGGTTTCATATTAAAAAAAAATCATAGGTTCCAATTTGGGGAATTTTTTGAAAAATATTAATTTTTTGTAACTTTTTCTAAAAATATGGTGAATTTGTAGACATTATAATGATATATGAATAAAATTAAATTATATGGAACCATTTAAACAACCAAAAATAAATTTAAGGAGTAACATATGTCATTTATACATAATATAATGAATTTAGTAATTGATCCTTTACTTTTAGGAACATAATTTGTTTATAATTATAATAAAAATATATTTATATTAATTACGAATTCATAAAAATCCATTAAATTTTTTATTACTTTTAAAGATGAACAAGTAATATTTTTAATTTATAAAAAATTTAATTTTATTGACAATAATTATATGCATGATTTTGTGGTTAATTTATTTTTATTTTTAATAAGGCGTATTTAAAAATGTTTCTTTTTGTATTTATATTTTATTTTATTTTTAATTTTTAAAAACTACATATATTTTATACTATAAATTAGATTGAGTATTTATAATAAATAAAATGTAATTATTTATTAATGGAAAATTTATTTTTAGGGAAAAAAATATTTTACATAGGGTAAAATAATTAACCATAGGAAAAGAGATATATGGTGAACTGTTAATCTAATAGATAAGATAATAAATTATCATAATTATATCTATAAATTTAATGTTATTATGTTAATATACTCTAAAATTTCATATATTTTATACTTTAAAATTAAATTCCACTTTTATTTTATAAGGATTATATTTTAATTTTTGTTTAATGTATTTAAAAATATAACTCCTCCTCAAATAATATTTTTCATATGGTATCATGATAACAATAAAGAAAAAAATTAAACATGATAAGTTATAAATAATAATATTAATTTCGAGTGAAATATATTAATGTTATTAATTTATTGGTAATTTTAAATAATAGTAAAATTAACTAAAATACTTATGCATCTTGGACACAAATCTTCTAATATCAGTAGAAAAATCAAGTAAATGGTTTTAAATAAATTAAATTTGATGAGGGTTGGATGAATAATGGTGTTAGAAAAAATATATGCAACATTATGGTTTTTAATTTATTATTTAAGTTTTTATGCTCAATATAAATTTCTATCTAGATTCTTCTAAAGATAAATTTTTTGAATAGCCAAAATAATGAATTAAATTATATTAAATAATAAAAAATTATTATATTAATTGAATTAAAAATAATTAAATCATATCACCTATAATTTTAGTTTAAAAATGGTGAATATTAAAATATGGTCTTTTTATTAGCCACATAGAATTTCAAAAATTACATTCATGACCATAAAATATTCAATATTTATTAAACCAATAATCATTTCTTCTTATAAAATGGGAATCAATATAAAAATTCAAAATACACAAATTAAATTATTTTTTTACAAAACAACTTTCAAAATACCACCCCAAACATCTCGTTCCACATACAAAAGCCTTAGTTGAAACTATAAATCTCTCTTCATTGGCGTTATGGTTTATCAAGTGGAGGATATCGAAAGAAGAGATAATCTTCTTTATAGAGTTAATCCATGTTTCTTCTTTCTTGCACTTCCTCTAAATATTATATAACCACATTAACATAATAAAATAATTATAATTAAATCATTTAATTTTCATTATTTTGTTATAATAACCATTCTATACACTATATCCATCTATTATACAATAATAATGTAACTCGTGCATATATAAAGACTATTGGCTCCATGAATGATGTATTTCATCTTCCATAATCACTTAACATTTAAATTTATATAAATTTATTTAATATATTAATATGAAATTTATTACATTATTAGGGTTTCTATAAAAGTAATATACATATTTATGTTCACTAATAAATTCATTTTTTAATGAAATTAAAATATATAAAAATTGATATTTTTATTTTTTTAGTAAAAATCATCACAATAAGTTCCATAAAGTGACCATGGAACTCCATAAATATATAAAAAATAAAATATACATATATAAAAACATGTTATATAATTAAACCAAGAAAATATTATAAGGACTAGGAAAACTAGCTAGTAACATCTATAGGAAAATGAATAGTTAACACATAAATATCGATTTAACAAAAAATAATTACTATAGTGGTAAAAAATTAATTAGTGAATTCTATACTGAAATAAAAATTAAAATATTGTTTTGATATATGTTTATAACAAAAATAATATTATTAAATAGGGAGGATGTAACATGGCCAATAATTGGTAATTCTGATGTGAGGTGATTTTTAACTCAATTGTCTTTCATTGGGTTATATCACCACATTATTCAATATATTCCTCTAAGATTATATTTTTCTTGACCTATGGTAGTTTTATATAATCTATTAACATGTATAATGTGCCCTTAATTATTTTATCATTATCAATTTTCTCATAGTTACGTACTTTAAAATGTTATGATCTTTGTAGTATATTTATTATCTCAATTTCAGTTATTTAACACTTATGCAATTCTTAGCATAAGTTCTCTTTTGTGTGATGTAAAAAAATCCATGTGGATGTATTTTATCATTACTGTTTATAACTCATGTGAATTATAAATCCATTTCACATTTTCTCCTAAAAGCTTCTTTTGATTCAAAAGTTACAAAATATGTAAGGAATATTTCTTTAAAAATTTATTTTAAATTTTTTAAATTCATTCTCATCATCATATAGAATATTCAAATTGTTTCAATAAGGATATTTTTAATACAAAAATTAATTCATAAATTTAATTCATATTATCTTTTAATTTGTTTTGAAAATTTTAAAAGTTATATATTTTCACCATTTATTAAAAAATCTTTATTGAAATTCTTTTCAAACGTGTGAAAATTATCTCATTTAAAATACTGTTTCACATTAATATATTTTCCAAACATCATAACTATTATTCATTACTTATATTACTTTATAATTATTATTGTATTTATAAAGTAATATCCTTCTCCAATTATTATTTGATGATATTATTTTTATATATAAATAAAATTAGTAATATTATATAATGAATTAGGAATGGGTGAATTCATAATATATTTATATTTATATATTGAACAAAAATTATATAAAAAAATAATAGTTTTATTTTAAGATTATTTTTTAATGAATTATATTAAAAATAAATTTTTTTAAGTCTCTTTGAAACCTTTTTCAAATATTTTTATAATATTTTTTAAACATAATTTTCATCACATATTTATTATAGTTTTATGAAATTGATTTTTAAAGTTCAGCTTCCATTTTCCTCTCTAATTCTCAAAATATTTTCATTTTCAAAAAACCACATCTAGTGACTTTATAGTTTCTATTTAAACCTCAATTATTAATGTTTTGTACCACATTTTTTCAAAAGGAATATTATTTGTTCCTTTTATTTAGATTTTGGATCACTATCCATCACTATTTAAATATATATGTATTCTGTCATTTTCATGTTCTTTATTATCCTTGGTATAGTTTTATTTTTAATATTATATCTCTTTTCTATCATTTATAAATATAGTATTACATGGAGAAATATTACAACAAGATTTATGGTTTTATTACTATATTTTATTTATTTTATCATTATTATATATTTTATCATGCTAATTTTGGGAGGTAGGTTTTGTGTATACGCATACCATTCTAGTTGTTTCAATTCCACATTACTTTGGCAGTCATGTCATGATATAGGTGAGTGTGTAAAAGTTCATTAGTCTATGGAATCACATATGTTTGTGATATGCCTTCTAAATTGCATTCCCCATAACATGTCCTATTATAGATTGTATTATATTTGAACAATAGGCTTACTAATAACCTTGAGATCCCTATAGGGTTGAGTTATTTCATTATGGATAGTTAGTTTTGGGTCTCCATAGTTTTTATCAAGGCTATTATAAAAATGATATGTTTTTACCTCTTTATATGGGTGTGTGTTTTAGAAGAATTATATGAATAATAATTTTTCTACATGAGATAAAAATTTACTTCTCCATTAAAAATATCATTTGATTCATACCTACATACAAATTCAAAGAGGTTTACAAGAGAAGTTGAGGCTACAATATAAATCTTGGAAGGTAATAAAACTCATTAACTTTCGAGGATCCACTATTAATATGTGGGTAGGGACCAATAATACTTGTAAATATGAAATTTCTTAACATAATATAGACTGAATTAGTCAATTTTTATTGTAATTTTTCTTCTCCCATTAGTTTACCATAAGTAAAAGTGTTCTCTGATCAATATCATACTACAGTTTGAACCATTGAAGATTATTACTATTATTCCAATACTTTGGGAGATTACAACTTGGTCTGTTTTTTAGCTATTGTGTTTTTATTTAAAATATAAGGGTTTGGATCTTGTGTAAAAATTTGTGTTCAGTTTATCTTCATAGTTTTGGTGCATTGGGTCCAACAATTCTTCTCATTATAAAATAACATAGCTGTGTTATGTATTTGAATCTTTTTTTTTGTTTTCTTCTACTTCTCACTGGTTTCTTGAATCCCAATAATTTTTATCAAATATTTTTTCTTATAAAGGATCTATTAACTCAATAACAAAATCATCATGTAATTTTCCTCCCTATACACTTTTTAATTCAAGTGAGATCCAACTTTTTTGGAAGTAATAACATAGTAAGAAGGAAATTCAACGATAAAAAAATATGATTGGATGGAATTCTATTTCTTGAGGTTGTAGATAGAGGAAAATATATTTAAAATGGATTTTGGGGTTTAATTAAAAAGATACATGTTTAAAGTAATGTATGAAAATTGTAATATTTAAGGGGATGATATAAAAATACAAAGAATAATATATATTTTCTTTGAATTGAATTGGTACTCTAAAATTTGGAAGTTGAAGACCATAGTGGAGATGATGAAGGCCCCAATAGATATGTATGAGAATAAAAAATCAATAAACATATTTTTTTTGAAGTAAAATTTGTTATACATGATAATATGGGAATGAATATTAGTTTATGGTATTGTAAATGATTATAGATTGTTTCAATATTAAATAAAATAAGTGAAAATGAATTTCATGCACTGTGTGTGGGATATGTTACTACCTTCATCACTTATGAAATCATAGTATTTGATGATGAATATATTAATAAATTATTTTTGAAATACTGACCTATTTTTTAGTACATTCAACATATAATTGAAAATGTAGAGCTTATGAGAAATGAATTTGAATCAACTACCATAAAAACACTAAATTGTAATTGTATAGTAAGTTCAATTTGACAAAAAATTAAAAATGTATTTGTTTATTGTTTGAGGGAGAGGATTAAATTTAAATATATTGGGTTTATAAGTATATATTGTAATTATAGAATGAATGGGTACCCAAATAAATATTTCAGTGATTACAGGTTGAATTATAGAATGGGAGATTATGGAAATGTGTGTTCTATGAACATTGAATATAAAGGTTATAAAAGTTTAATGCTATTTGTTAATACTCCATTGGAATCCTAGATCATTAATTATGTAGCTTTATTACCTTCAATATCCATGTGGGGATTCATGGTGATTTAGGTGTTCAAATGTTTTGGAAGGTAAAATATATCCAATGACGTTGAGATCAAGTATTTGGGAGACGTGAAACTATAAAAATAAAACTAATGCTTCATAGAGTTATTAGAAGTTCATCACATACAAACATTATGAAAGAATCTAATTTTCATTGGTAAGATGGATTTAGAAGGTTTTAAAAAAGTATTTTGGTTACAGTTTGGAAATTTAATTTAGCTACCATGTGGGTTTTTAGAGGGGATTACGATGGTATATTGTATCTGACATGATTACTAGAGGGAGAAAGAAATTATTAAATGACAACATATCAAAGTATAAATTTTTATAATTTTTATATATGGAATCTAAGAAAGAATGAAATTCGTTTCATAGTAGATAAGGGTATAATATAGATATATCATGTACATTTTTAGTCATGTAATAGTTTTTTAGTTGATAAGAATATACCATTATCATTTTACAAAAATAGAAGGATTCCCATGTATTTTAATATAAAGATCATCATTTCAAATTGGTTTATTAATCGATGATTCATAAAATATTCTATGGGTTCCATTCCTTAAGAACAAATCCAATGTGGTTTGGGTGTTCAATTTATGGAGGACCATAATGGAGATTGATATTGGACAAATTATTAAGTTCTTATGGTCCATCATTATTTTATAATATAGTGTCACTTAATTTTAAATGGATTTTTTAGATATATGAATAGATTTCAAAATACATTCATAGGAACAACGAATCATAATGGTGTAGAAAAGTGAATAAACCAAATGCTTAATTAGAATGATTGGAGCATGATACTATATTCTAGTATTCTAAACCACATGAAGGGATCATAATTTACTAGGGGATTAATAAAATTTATAATTGATTTTTAAACTAAATCTTTCACAATCATCTAATTAAATACAATGATTAGATAGTTTGAGTATGAACCCATGTAGATATTTTTTTAAAAAATACATAGTAAAATTGAATGATTATTTGAGATTGAAAAAGAAATAAAGAGAATAGATAATTGATTTTAAATAAAATAGAGAGAATGTTATATTTTTTTAATTTTTTTGTCACATATTCTAATGGATTAATGATTGGTCCCATTGGGTTATTTTTAATTCAAAGTTAAATCAAATAACTCCCATTTCCATGGTTCTTTGTATCAAATTCAATAATTTTCAATTTGAATTTGGTCAATTAATTTTGGTTAATTAATTAATTAGGTGATAAAATCCCATATTTATGCTTAATTATGTCAATCCATCAAAATTCCATATCATAATTATCATAATTAGTGGTATATTTAAGTATTCTTAATTATTATATTATCAATTTTCATAAAAACAAATAGTGTAGATAAACTTTTGGAAATGATATAAAAACACAAAAAAAAAACATCCAACTATTACAATATCATTCTAATTACATCACATAGAATAATAAATAATTACCTCCTTATGTTATTCATTGGAGAGTGAGAGAAGGTAAAAATTAAATGAAAATAAATCCTATGAGAATGATGAGGCTACCATGTGGAAGTCTCAATTGTGAAGTAATATGTACCAAGGGGCAGCATCATCTTTGAATTTATATTTATAAGAGCTCCCTATCCATACTTATATAAGAAACATTTTACCCTTAACACCATAAATTTCATTAAATTGTCCATTTTAGGTTACCATGTCTACTGTGGGTGATACTGGTGAGTTGTATGTGGGTCTTAGTCAAAACCTAAAAAATATTAATTATGAATTCTCATCAGCATGATTAAAAGTGTGCAAATGGGTATAACACCAAGATTTTAGGCCTCCTCCCCTGATGTCTTTTGAACAATTTATTATCATATTATAAATAAAAATTTATGTTCTCATCATGATTAAGTGTTTCATGACATATATTATAATTTTATATAGTTTTTTGGATTTTTCATCCCCGTTACTCTTCAATTATGATCCACAAAACCAAGCCTTATTTTATCTTGTTTCATAGGGAATTATATTACACCATGAATCCATATATTTTTTTAAATATTTATTCATTATAAATCATGTGATATTTAATATACCAGAAATTATTAAAACATAATTATATGGGAAATAATATTTATTAAAAATTTAAAAAGATTTTCTCTAATATTAAAAATATATTTATGAAATACAACTATGAAATCCTCCTTCAGTTAATCTCATGCATTTACTCAAGGATGAAATATCAAAAAAAAACAAATAATCATGACTCTAATAATATTAAAATATAAATTTCTTTTAAATAATGGGATTTAATGGGGATCTAAATATCCATGTATCATGTGAGACCAATTCCAATAAAACATATTTTTGAAAAAAATTATTATCATCAATGTATTTGACTTTTCCTTTTTTTATTCAACCATGCTTATTCATTAATCCATTAATATTTTTAAATTCATCATCACTGTTCATGAAATTTAATACTTAACTCAATTTAATTTTTTTCATGCATCATTATAGTAAAAACAATGTATTGATTTTTTCTCTAACCTCTTTTCATCCTCTAGATTATCAGCTTGAAAATAATCCATTTCTCCACCCCATAGAGTTAAATAAGAATTAGTCATGAGTTATTAAAAATTAAGTTAAAATTAATTTGTGTAATAATAATAGTTTGGTAATTATGTAAAAAATGTAAAACAAGAATGGTGATTAATCACTAAATCAAATTTTATGATATTAAAAATAATAATAATAAATAATTATCCCTTAAAAATTGAATCCCCTGATTCCCCAAAACTCAATGTACTGTCATGAATTATTTTATATTGTTAATATTTCATTACATTTTTCATTTTTCTGTTTATGAATTGTTGATTTTGGATTTGTATTGTATTCATAAACCAACCCCAAATGAGAAAAATAACTGGTCAAGTAAATGGTGATTTTTACCGACCAAAAAACAACCCATTTTTGTAATGTTTTTTTCTTTTCAAAAGGGTTTAAAAAAAATTACAATTACTGAATAATATTCAATATTCCAAATATCTCATGAAAACACACCCATATATATCAATTTATATATATATATATATTTCTCTACTACCAAGGAATCCTCTCCCCAAAACTATTTTTCTAAATTCATTCAAAATATATAGAGTGATGTAGGAAATGATGAAATAGGCTTGCTATATGATTATCACATTACAATTATATTCTTAGATTATATAGGATTAATTAAGGATAATATATAATTATAGTTATTTATATAATGGTAAATAAAAAATAAGCCTTTATCATTTTAAATGTGAATTTTTACAATCATATATTTCATTAGATGATAAGAATGTTTTCAAAGTAAACAAGCCAGAGCTTCATAAGAAATATGAACTCGAAAAGAATATAAATATTAGTCTTAGAAGTTATTTATGAACAATAATATTAAATTGAGACAATAAGTCATGTAAATACACACTAAAAAATAGATAATTAAAATTACTAAATTTCATGGTGTGGAATTTCTCATAAAAATTTAATTTAAAAAAATGGTTCCCCAAATCATGGTTTATCAAATAAAATAATCATGATTACATTTAATAATTTATATAACCATTTTTTTGTTTTAAATTATTTTTCAAAAAATGTATCACATTTAATTATTATTTTAGTAAGAACTATGTGTCTCCCTAATCAATGATTAATGAAAAATTCAATCCCACAGCATGTTCTTTTATCTATCTATTCATAAGTAAAAATTTACAGAAGTGTCATAAAACTGATAAAATCCAAACTCATAATCCCATATTGTAAAAACCTACTTTATATTATAGTTAAATCTTTTGATTCCTACTTGTACCTTAATTTTGGAGTTTAAATGAAAATACACTTGTGCAGGTGTTGTCCCTATTTCGATAATATTTAATGTGTTTTAATGGGGATTTCATATATGTCACGAGCCCCTCTGACCAAAAAGTACCCCTCCATAGTTGGATATTAGAGAAGATAGATTATGAATACCTGATTCATGTCTCTAGTAGGCTCTAGGATGGTTATTAGCATCAGGATTATAATAATAAGACATATGGGAGGCATTACCCTCTAAGACAAAATGCATAAGAGGGAGATAAGACAAATACTAAAAAACAATAGTTGGTCTGATATATAAAATAAATCTCAATATTCTTACATGAAATGTTGTAGAGTTATAAAAACGTAAAATAAGCTATAAGTACCAAAAAGATAAACTCACAAGTGACTATGAATCATAAACCGCTCTTGAAAAACTATGAGCATGTATTATCTAGTCTAATATCTAACCAATTCTTACTGACCTAAAAAATTGTTCATATATACATGGGGTGAAAAATAATAGTATAATAAGTAGTATTATCCCCAGAGACTCACATAAAATATTAAATAAATTCTTAAAATTAATAGTTGGAATTAGTGAAGCCAAGTCATCTCTTAAATAGGTATACTTAGTTCATAGTCCCACCATGGCTAACTCTCTCCATGTGTTACATACAAAGTAGAATAGAGTATAGTATCAATAGAAGGGTATCATTCTCCCTCTTCCCAAATTTTTTTTTATTACCCAATTTTACATACCTTTAGCCATCTCAATCCTAAATAATTCACCCAATATACAATATAACAATAGAAAATTTTCATACGTATATATTGCATCATTTTAGATGAATGTTACAGAATATAAAAAATTCACGCAAGAACCATATCGGTCGAGTATCTTTGGAAACTTGTAATCATAACCCAAATGTTCATAAAATATCTAAATCATCACCGTCATATTTCATTATTTACTAGAACCCATTTGATATATCAATATTAAAACCTTTGTTCATATTTCTAGACAAAAGATTCAAAAGAAATGGTGATCTCTTATGCTCAGTACAAGAAAACATGTGAGATAATAACTATTTTTAAGAATAATATGATAATAAGTGTATATGAAGTGAAAATTAACATTTTAAATTATAACATGAAAGTAAATTATCATAATATTGATTCATAGAATAAAAATTGACCATTCATAATTCGACAATCATATTTAAATCAAGGAATATAATCCATGAGAACATAACATCAGCATGAGACATAGAATTTTTTTTAATTCACATAATCAAAGAAAATATTTTCTATATTAGACAACACTCTTTGACAATACCGTAATATAAAACAAAGTCTTTTAATAAACTGGGTACTCTCTCCATTCCAACCATTCCTTACTGAACTGGGTTCACTTCTCATTCCAACCATATTTTACTAAACCAATTTCACTTTTTGTTCTTGTAATCTATATTTCAAAATATATAAATATTTTCTAAATTAATTGGATTGATATATATTTCTCACATATAACTTGATGATAAACATGCATATTTATTATAAAAGAACCAAAATCATTGATCATATAACGCACATGAAAATAAGTGGGTTTTATAAACATATCATCATTGCAAGACACTATAAATGAAATGAGATTCATAAATGTCAGTTCATGATCAAAATAAACCATCCATAAAAAGAATATTGAACATATATTTGGATAATATGTCAGGAGAAACATAAGTAAAATCAAATTATTTTGACATTGATGGAAAACTATTTATAAATTGAATATGAAATAATCCTTGAGGAAAATATCCTTTTTATTTTCAAAAAAATAAACCATACAATTAAGTAGTTAAAAAATTTATTTGAAAAGTAAATTTTAATATTATAGAGAAATATTATAATCATTAATGAGTCTTGATGGTGGGAAAATATTATAATTCCATATATGTTAGAAAAACATTCCTTCATTATATTTGTAGGAAAAGTCACAAATTACCTTTTTGTAAAATGATAAATTAATTCGTTGAGAACTATTTTGGAAGAATTAATAAAGTGATAAAAATGCATAAAATTAATTTTACTAAAATAATATAAAATTGATTTTTTTAGAAAGCATTTACATGGGAGAGAAATATTATGCAATATCACTTATCACAAATAACCCCAAATTATGATGATATTGTGAAATAAAACCAGACCTCAATTTTTTCCTTTATTTGTTCACATTAAAACACCTTGTATAATAAATATAGAAATATTATAAACATATTCCATAAAATTAATTATATCAATCCATATATTATTTATTTATAACATCTTATCACCTGTTAGTCAATATTTTGTTTTTAAAATCATTGTTTTAGAGGATTAATACTTCATTTTCCAAGAATGTTTCGCTACATCATTCTTGCTCTGCGTACATTGATGTTGCTATCACCATTTTCAGAATTTTAATAATGGTACACAGATAATATATAAATTTATGTAAATATTTATAATCATTATTAAAAATTAGAGATATAAAAATTCATTACATCGTTCATGGAGTTGGTACGTCTTATTTACACATAAATATTGTTTACATTTTCTCATTGACCAAGTTAAAAAAACATTAATAATAATTCATATTAAAGAATAATTATTATATCATATATATAATATATATTTCTTAAACCCATCATAATACTGATGCATAAAAGAAGGTGATAAAAATTGAATTGTATCACTATGTGGAGATGGTAATCCGTACATAAGCAAGAGAGATACATTCACTTATTAATTGATGAGAATGAGAATAAATAATGTTTTTTCATAATAATAATAGAATATCATAAAATTTAAGATACTTAAGTTTTTATTATATTATAATAATCATAGATTTATAGGCGGTAAAGATGAGTAGAAAAAGAAAGTGATCAATTAGTGTGATTATGTCTTCTTCAAAATGTCTCCTTTGTATCCCCTCTAAACAGCTAGAGGGTTTCTATTTTGGAATTAAAAAAACCTATAGATGGTGTGTTGGTATGTTTTTAAGATGATTTGTTAAGGTATGGTGGATCTAGAAGGCTCAATGGGATGTAAATGGGGGAAGAGGTTCCCTTTAATAATTAAGGTGATGTGCATATTTAGAATTTCTCAAAAGACTAAATTTTAATAATTTCATTTTCTACCCAAATAAAAACAAATTAAAATGTTTTATAATCCAAGAAAATATATGGTTTTAATCAGATCATTCAATATATTTTACATAAATCTTTTTATTATTTTAAACCGTATCATTTTGATTAACCCTTAGTTGACCTATTAATTTTATCTATATTGACTACTATTTTAATAATAAAATGTTGTAATTTTTACTCATATGGTGTCAATTGTACTAGAAATTATCATTTTATGAAATGTTAGACCATATAATGATATTTTTATATATATTTTTTTATATTTAGAAAATATAATTATAAATTAATTCCCTAAAATATCATTATTATCGATTTTGATACGATTCAATATTTTGAAATTTTAAAATATTAAGACAATAGTTCGAAATCAAAAAATATATTTAATTGTATCTATAACATGTAAAAATAATATATAGAATTTATGAATTACACTTAATAACTCAAATTATTTTATATTTAAAAATTTTCATAACATTTATTTTATTTTTATGTAAATTAGAAATTATTGCATCAATATTGTGTAATAACATATGAAATTTTAAAAATTTATCAAAATAAAAACAATGACCATGATAATGATAAATATTTTAAATTTCCAAAAAAAATGTATTGTTGATCATATATTCTGGTTAAAACAATATTAAATATAGTACTACTAAAAAAAACAAGAGGGTGAAATTATGTCACATTATTTGATTTTAATAATATCTACCTCATTTTCATGGAAAAGTGTACATTAATAAACTATCATTTGAACCTTTGGTGTTAACTATACAATTTAAGTCATCCAAAAAATAGGATTAAAATAATGACCTTATCAATTATTTTTAATCTAGATTATCCTATTTTACCCTTTAGTGAGGCAATAAATTTTACTGCACTCACTATTGATATTGATAAAATAAAATTGTATTAATTACATAATTTTAAAATACAAATTATAGGTATATTATACATTTTATCTAATTCAATACCTATAAATAGAATAAATTAATTTTAATTTATGTTCAAAATAAGTGAAATAATAATTTTTAGAAAAAATACCTTTAAAGAATAAAACTATATTAAATCTTATCATAATCTTGAAAAAATACGTTATTAATTTTTAATAATTACAAAAAGTTAATAATATATAAATTTAATTGAAATAATTCACTAGTACAATTTTAATATATTTATATAAAATTCATTTCATAAAAACAATAATTTATACAAAAAACATTACTTTTATTTTGAAACTAATTTTTTTTATGTCTTAATAATTTATAAATAAAAAATTCATTTTATAATTTATTATACCATACATATTTATCTTATTTATCTATTACCATTCATTATCCCTAATATTATTTCTATGATATAATAGACACATATTATTATTATAATATTACGCGGTGTATTTAAAATCGATGTTGTTTGCAACACAATATATCAAGTAGAAAAATTTATTTAAATATAAATATCTCTTATAAATATTGTAGGTTAAATTATTACCCTCTAAAAGATAAATTTTCCACGAAAATTCATCACTCATATAAAAATAGATGAGGATACCTATGTCTCATAACATTCTTAGAATCCCACGTAGCTTCCTTAAATTGGTGGGTTTTCCATAAAACATTAATTAGGTGAGTGGTCATGTTTTGAGGAACATTATATTAAAGATTCAAATTGCAACATATTTTTATTAATATATATGATCATGATCTGACCTTATGACCTTTTATCTTATTACATTTCTAGGATCATATATGTAATTCCTCAAGATAGATACTTGGAACACATCATTAATTTGAGAGAGATTTTATGGATCTTCCAATAAAAAATGTACCATCCGAATATGATAAATAATTTCAATGAGATTTATAAACCTAGGGATTGTCATTCAATTATTTTTAAATAACATTAATCTATATTAGGGAGGTATTTTTAGAAATAACTTCTCACCTAATTCAAAATCTATATCTGCCCAACAATTATCAACAAATCCCTTTGGTAAACTCTGAGATTCTCTTACTTGTTATTAAATCTATATAACCATATAAACCATTTCTTGATCTAGATCAGTTCCCCATATATTTCTTTCAACAAATTCATTCTAGCATGTCAATGTTCAAAATTTCATACCATAGAGTCCATCAAAAAGAGTCATATAAATATTGTAGTAATAAAATTATACCATATTCCTGATATTGATCTCCACCTCATTTCAAATCTCTAGAGTAATCCCAAAGCATTTATTATCAAATTTTAATGGTTCTCTTAGTATTCTAATATATCTAAGATGAAACATAATGCTCTATCCAAATTCTATTGAACACTTCCACAAAACATTAACATAATCATCATTTCCCAATCAAAAATAACTAAATGTGGTACTCAATAAAATATTACCAAATCCTTAATATATATTCTAATAATCTAATAAAGACAGAAATGGTTTATGTCATCAGTGAACTATTCCATATTCATAAGGTGACAATATGAAACCTTTATGTAAATATTCCTTTTATGTGTTTTGGGTAGTCCAATGAAAAAATATGATGTGATGTTTTCCCATATCTATTCTATTATGGGTAGTGGTTACAAAATCCCCTTAGATTTATATCTCATAACCTTAACAAGTTGACAAACCATGCATCAAGAAACATACTCTACAATATCTATTTTTATTTCAGAAAACTATAAATACTCTTACTTACCTTTATAATTAGTTGTGCTTACAATACAAATAGGTAATGATAAAATATGAGCATCGTCCAACAACAACTTCATTTAAACTGGCATGGGAGGGAAAAATGGTTTCTATACAATACTATTCCATCATTATCAGTGTTAAAATCATGATAATTTATCATATTTTTTTTTATCTCTACATATTTCTTCTGATCTTCCATTGTCACAACTTTCATAGATGGTTGAAAACAAATTATAAAAAGATAAAATTTCTCTCATTCATGATTTTGATATCCATCCTTTGAAAATATAGATATATTAAGTTTTTTTTAACCTCATCATATATAGGATAGCATTTTCCATTTGATTAAACGTATCTACTATATTTGTTTTCTTTCCCAATAATTTAATGTATTGAGTTGTAATAATCATAATTCAATAATGACAATATTTTTTGGCATACGTTCAACTCCTTCTATTTGAATATATATTTTAATTTTTTTTGAATGGTATGTATATTTCAATTTTCTCCACAAAGATAATGCTACAAAATATTTAATTAAAGTATTACCATAGCTGAATCTAAATCCTAAGTTGGGTAATTTTTCTTAGGAACCATCAGTTTTCCTGAGGCATGATCTATAACCATTTCATTTTTTTGAGAAAACATCTAAATCCCTTCTTATATTCTTCACTATAGATTACATACCCTTATCCACATTATGGTAATTTAAGAATAAGTTATATCACTAACCAACCCTTTAGTTCCTTGAAATTGTATTCACATTCATTCATCCAATTAAACGTGGAACCTCTCCATGTTAAATATATGAGTGGATTGGACAATTGAGAGAATTTTTCCACAATGTAATGATAATATGAATCCAAAACAAAAAAATCGTATCTCATTTATTTTAATTTTTCTAAGACAATGTTTAATATAATACACATCTGATGGATATATAGATATACTCTCTTTTCAGATTATTTGACCCAAAAATGAAACCTTCAGAAGCTAAAATTTACATGCAATTTTTTTTTAATAAATCTTCTCTATTTGTAAGGCCTTAAGTACATTGCACAAGTGATATTGATGTTATTATTCTATTATATAACATATAATAATATCATCTTTAAGAAAACCAAAAACTAATCAATATATTCTATAAATAATATATTCATTAAATTCATGAAAATGTTGAAGTAATTATAAATAAAAAATGTATCACTATAAATTCATAGTGTACATTCCTTCTATTAAATGACATCCAAGGCCAATATTCCTTATTTACCCTCAATTTATGTAATCTAAAACAAAGATAAATCATGGGAATGTATTTATATCCTCGTATTTGATAAAATAAGTCATAAATATTTGGAATAAGATACTTTCTCATGATAATAATCATGGTATGTTCCCAATAATCAAAGCAATATTGTATCGATCCATATTTATTTATAAAATTCTGAATAGGTTCACCCCAAGGTGATACCATTGGGTGTATGAATCCCTTTTCAATATTATCATGGAGTTTATTCTTAAATTACTACAACTCAAATGGTTTCATTCTATAAGGAGACATTGAAATATTCTTAGCACCATGTAAGAGTTCTACTAAAAACACAACTTCACGATTTGGTAGAAAACCTCGAAAGTATTTAGGAAATACCTATAAAACACATATAATGTTGGTGTATCCATAATTTTGAGTTTCTCCCAATCTATATGAGATAAATAACATTTACTTACAGGAATTAATACTCATAAGATAAATGTTATTTCAATTGGAAGTTTATATTAATCCTTGAATTGATAGATGATCATATTTTTATTCGAAATAAGAAAATTAAATTCCATTATTTAGTAATTAATATGATCCCCATATAAGGAAATCCAATACATTCCAATAATAAAATTAAATTCAACTAATTGGAGGATTAATAAATTTAAAGGAATCACTTTCTGAAAAAATAATCAATCAGAAAAAATTATAAACATGAGATGCGACCGTTTTTTCCATTTAGTATTATCATATTTAAATCAACATATTACTGTTGAGGTGATATGGTGATACTCATATAATATTCTTATAAAAAATTATTTGATAGAACCATAATAAAATAAGACATTATCTAATTTAGAGTGGATGGTATGTGTACATTTCAATACTTCATTATCATACTCCATATTTACAATAATGATCACATGATATTTTCCTTATCCATTGTTCTTAAAAGACTATGAACATATATCATCTTAGATTACCCTTAGAATTGGGTGCTAATTTCTATAATTCCCATTTAACTTTCACACGAATTACTAAAGTGTGGGGGTGCATTCTGTGTAACCTTCTCTCTATTCACATCACCATATTAATTATTTTTAATACTTCATTTTGGGTTTCTCTATAACATTCTATGGAAAACATTAATTATTTACAGGCCCCTTAAAAAAATCCCCAATAAATCTTCCCACACAATGACCATAAAATAAAAACTAGTTTTTTTTTCAACATAGTTTTATTATTTTATTATTAACTCCATATTTATCTTCTAATTATACCCATGATATGGATGCACAAATTTTACCTCCATTACCAGCTCAATGGCAGAGCGAATGACTTTTTTATTTCCCATGAATTCCCTTTTCTAGATAATTCCCTTCATAGAATTATGTTTATTATAATAATGTTTTAATTAATATTTATGAATGGTTTGATGATAAATCTATATGCATTCTTTAAAATTAATCTTAACGTTTCTTCACATATTCCAACAGATTTATTATCATATTTCATTAACTCAACTAATTCCTTTTACATTTTAATACAAATAATATGAGGAAAATATTTAGTAAAAAAATTAATTATTGAAATTATCCCAATATATAGATTCAATATTATCCCATTTCCTTGTATTATTAAAAAGAGTCCACCATTTATCTTCTTCACCATACAAATTAAAGAGATCCCAAATAAAGTTATCATGTTTTCAACATTGGAGAATTGAAAAATATTTTCAGGGGTACTGATGTATTCCTCAACCACTAGTGGATTAGAAATCCCCCTGACTAAAGGTGGATATTAGCACATGAAGGAATCAAATGAATTTTATTTCCCCCATTTCTCATTTATAAGTCCATGATGATTCATATCTTAAGAATTTTTCCTGATCATAGAAACATGAATTTTTATTCCTGCTCCCATAACATTCGGTGGATGTGGAGGAAAATCATTGTGTTACCCATCACATTCATTATTAACATGGTTCTTTCAGGTTCCATTCAATTACTAAAACCAATAAATATAGTATGGGAAACAATAATAATATTGGAAAACCCACATAATCAATTGAAATTGCGTGTAAAATATCACTTTTAGAAACCATATTTCTAACCTAGGTTATTCCTGATGGTTACCAAAACTCTAGGATTGTAACTTATTTATAGACCAATCCTTAGGGATAAAACTGTGGATTTATCATCCTATTAATGAATAGTTATGTATGACATCCTATGATACCAACTATAATGGCCTATACATTTCATACATAAATATTAACCCATTTTAGATGAATATTACACTACATAACAAAACCCACTCCAAAACCATGAAGGCCTAGTATCATTAAAAACATGGAATCATAAACAAATACATCATAATATATCTACATCACCTCCTACTATTTTCTTCAAAACTAGAACCATTTTTACATTTCATAAAAAATAATTTTCTTCATATCTTATAGAAAAGAGACATTAGAAAGGGTGATATCAGATACTTATTAAGTTCAATCAAGGGAGATAATAATGATATGATCATCATATAAGACGATAAGTGTATAAGAACATGAAAATAACTTTTGAAAATTATACCCTACATATAAAGGATCATTGTCTTTAGTTATTTAATAAATAATTTCATTTTATAAGACAAGAATCCTTGGAAATTCAAAGAACATTATACATGAGAACATAACATTAGCATAAAACACCAAATTTGTGTCATGGACATAATTAAAATATCCCTTCTATTTATTTCACTTTAATAACTAATGTATTGCATAATAATACACATAATACAACCCATATGATAACGAATTATACTATCAATGCGATTTTGGTACATTACATAACATTATAAAATAGGAAATATGAAATGATTATTGAAAACTTGTTTATCATGCTCAAAACAATCCATTGAACTTAAAAATGAATGGGATAACATGAGAAAAATGTATTTAAGGTGTAGTAATGAAATGTAATTAAGGGAATAAATAAGGAATTTTATGAAGAAGATGATATGATTTAGAATATAGGTATATCAATGGGTAATATAATGATTAGGAATCATAAACATGAACAACGAGACATGATATTTATCAACCATCGTAAGGTAAACAAGGGAAATGTGAAACAGCATAAAACATCACATCATTAACATAGGTCAAGGATAAATCTTAAAATACCTCATGGTGGATGAATTCCCATAATGGAATCAGGTTCACTTCCAATCAAAACATGAAGTATCATGATACAAGACATCACCCAACTAACTAGAGCACTATTACGGTTCACCCATGAAAATCCTTTTTTTTCTTCTCAAATATACCAATAGATCATACAAAATGGATTAATTTATCATATTAATTTATTAAATGATCAAGGAATCTGAAATAAATACATTAAATTACACAATAGAAAATTATATTTTCATAAGTGTGAATACCCTAGATCAAAAATGGTTATGGAATTCCCTAAACTATGGATTTGGCCTGGAAAATTATTGTGATATTTCTGTAGCATAATGAAATCACATAAAAAATTTTAAAATGGGTAGATGAAAGAGAAAGGGATCTATCATAATTTATAAATGAAATTTAAATTAATAGGTACATGTCATTACATTTCCCAATATTATTAATTGAAAATATACGGAATTTAATATTTCATAACCGTTAATAAGGAAAATAATAGAGATAACTCTTACAATATATCTGCAAGGTAATGGGTGTAGATAAGCGTTCATAAGAGGTAAAATGAGATTGAAATGGTCTTTAATCATTTATAAAAAAAGGTTTGTAATGGGTATATGGTATAACATATACCGATACATAAAATATTAAATTAAAAGACATAACGTAAAAGGATAGAATGATAAAGAGTAAACTTGAGAGCCCCTAATGGAATTTCGGCATAGTAATGACTTTGGGAAGGTTCCAAATAGGGGAGGATAAACGATCCCCCATTAAAATAAATTAAAATTTATAGTAAGGTAATTTTCATAAATAAATTAAAACATATACTTTTTAAATTACAAGAACTAATTTAAAAGAAGTTAGTTGAATTTGAAAGGAGGAGAGGAAGGTGGTGATCCCTTACAGAATTTCATCATAGTAACAGCTTAGTAAATTGTTAAAATGGGGGAGTATAAATGGTACATCAATAAAAAAATGGATAATAATGTAATGACTATAAAAATAAAAATACAACCATTTTAATATATAAAAAATAATTTAAAAAATTTTCTTGAATTTGATAGAAGGGGAGGAATGTGAGGATCAATTACTTGATTATTCGAACCCAAAGGCTTTGTAGTGGATTCTTGAGAGATTTGGGGCACCATGGGAAACCTATAGGGGGTGTAGTTCATAGTTCGGTCAATGTATAAAATGTTTTAGTTAATATAAATGGTAAATTAGTGGTTTTATATAGGAAATGAAGGGTATTTCATTATTTTTTAGTTTTTGGACTCTACATAATCAAATACCAAAACACACAAACCATACAATGGTTTTTCCCATGTTTTATCACAAACGGGTGTGGTTTTTAATATTTTATATGGATAGGTTTTGAACATATTAAAAAATAATCCATCATGATGTTGGGGTGAGTCAAACTCTTAAAGAAGTGATTTCCAAATCACAAAATATATTATAAATCTTCAGAGATTCATAACGGGTTTAAAAAATAAACAAATTAAATTTAAAATCACATTATTTTAAATTCAAAACATATATTTTGTCTTGAAGCCTATTTATATTTATTATTACATCACCTTTTCCCCATTTTTGTATCATAAAACACAATTATATTTATACATTATATATCTTTTACACGAAAATTTGATTATCTAAGAAAATTATAAAATACTCACTAATAAATAATTTTTATATTTTGATTTAAAAAATAATATTAATTTTATGTCAATAATTATATACATATTTGAATTTGTTTCTTTCAAAATAATGACTAAAATTTATTTAAAATGACAGGTTTATAAAATAGAATTTTCCAAACCCTGATAAAAATAATTGTTGACATCATAAAAATTACATGATTATTTATATATTATAGAAAATATTTATTAATAATATTTAATTAAAATTTTATTTATTTAAAATATAAATTATTTCATAAATTCATTAACTATATTTGGATATTAAACAAAAATTCATTTTTTTCTTTATTTTCTCAAATTAAAAAAACATTTACAAAATAACAATAAAAGGATAAAAATATATTCATTCCAAAATAATATATGTACTCATATTTGAAGGGTATTGATACCTATCACTTTAATACACTATAAAAATCATTAAGAGTAAGTTGTATTATGGTGGTACATTCTTCGGGTGGTTCGACAAACATGGTTTTGGTCATGATACTGATGAGATTGAATTTATCGCCTAAACAGTTTCTATCATTCTTATGTTGTTGGATCTGAGTTTTGGATTTGTCAAGGTAAAATCCAATAAATTCTACCTCCTTGAAAATATATTATAATGGGATTTATAGGGTACGATCCAACTATTTGAGTCCATCATTTCATTTGTCTAAGACAATTAGATTTGTTAAAACAATATATTTATACTTACTATATGATCACAATTAATCAGATAGAATATCACAATTAATGATCTTAATATAAAATTAAATATAATAGAAAAATACAAAAGGAGTGTATGTATTTTCAAATACCGCCACAACATAGAAGAGATTTAAATAAATGATAAATTTTAATTTCATTTATAATTGTTCTGGTAATTACAATAATTCTAGAAAATAATTTCCATATTTTTCTATTATTACAAAAAATAACATCATATAATAAAATTACTTATAATATTCTTAGTTCACTTCTTATTCATTCCTCATCTTACTGAACTCGGATATCTTCTCATTCCCTCTAAATATTGCTGAATCAAGTTCACATCTCGTTGTAGTCTTGTATATATCATGAGAAATAAATCATTACCCAATGCAATCGAAGAATGTACGAGTGCCACCAATAACATAATTAAAACCCAAAAAATGTGTTAAATAAGAAGAAAAGTCATTTATCTTTACAAACCCATGAAAATAAATGGGTTTCATATATATTTCTCAATTGCATAACCCATAGAAATGTATCGAGTTTCGTAAACATCATGTCATCCAAAACAAAAACCATATATTGAAAGAATAAGAATTTTACCCTTGGTTAATATCTCTATTAAATGATAATTAATATCAAATAATTTTTCTCTATTTGTAAAATTATTTTGATATATCACTTGAAATAATTCTTGAGGAA
Source organism: Viscum album (assembly GCA_963277665.1). Classification (NCBI taxonomy): domain Eukaryota; kingdom Viridiplantae; phylum Streptophyta; class Magnoliopsida; order Santalales; family Viscaceae; genus Viscum; species Viscum album. Next base: position 293,027,797 of record OY728137.1, on the reverse strand, counting down.
AATATACTTTCCATTCTAAAAACAATTTTGTTTTAAAATCCCTGAAATTAAAAGAAACCAATTTCTTTCAAAAAGAACTCATAATATTATATAATATGATTCAAATCATTAAGGATTCATACAGTTTAAAAAATACACTCATTTTTTATATGTTAAAAACATTCCTTCTATAGTTTTGTTTGAAAAGTCACGAAGTACCTTTTATAAAAAATGATAAATAAATTATTACATTATAAAAATTTTGTAAGAAATTAAAATATGGGTAAAAATGAATTAAATTAATTTTAGGATAATAGTTATAATATTTTTGAATTATATTTATAAAACATAGACCTAGATGTTAACTATTCTGTATTTGAAACTTAGTTTGAAACAATCATGAATTAGGATGAGATTGTGAAATAAACCCTTACCTCATGTATTTACTTTATCTGATCTTGTTAAATCCTCATGTATAATAAATATAAAATTATTATAAATATATTATTTAAAATAAAAATTTTCATACCATTTATTATTTATAAATAACATCTTATCACTTTTTTCATAGAATTGTTTTTATTAAAATAACTTTTCTGGGTGATAACTACTTCATTTATCAATCATGTATCCATTCGAATGTGTTTTATAATTACACCAAGATCATGATATAAAAATTTAAACAAGATTATTCATATTTTATAAAAAATATATAGTAATTACATAAATATTTATATTCATTCATATAAAGTGTAGATTAAAAAATTAAATACATCATTCATGGAGAGGGCATGTCGTATGTACGTAAAAATGTTGTTTTTATATTTTAATAGATGAAAAGACAGAAAGGTAAATAATAATTAATAGACAAAAATAATTAAAATATCATATATATTATATATATTAATTAATATCATAATAATACAAATCTATAAGTTATTGTGATAAAAAATGAAGTATATCGCTACTTGGAGAAAGTAAGTCATATATACACATGAGAGAGACTTTGACTTATTTTATGATCAGAAATAAGGTTTATAATGATGTTTGATTAATCATAATAAAATATAATAATTATTAAGATACTAATCTTCTTATTCTATTATAAATAATGTATATTTATAGTATTTAATGAATAATATAAAAATAAAGTGATCAGTTAGAGCAATTTCTTCTTCTTTGAAAAGTATCCTTTGGATATCCATTAAATAGCTCTAGGGTTTTACTTTAGGGAATACCAGCACCTCTATATAGACTATTGGGATGTTTATAATAGTAATTTATAGTTTATGGTCAATATATAAGTCTCAATGTTATTTAAATAACCATGGATGGAGGTTCTTGTTTATGCTTGAAGTGGGGGGAACTTTGAGAATTTCTCAAAAGGTTAAGTTATAAATTTTGTTTTCTACCCAAATACTGAAAAAAGTAGAAATTTATTAGAATAAAATATAAGATATGGATTTAATATCCTCAACCAATATATTTTTTAAATTTTTTGGTATTATTTTAATCATTATCATTTTCACTAACACTTAGTTAACCTATTTATATTTTTTCTATTGTAACAAATTTATTAATATTAAAAGGTTTTTATTTTCACTTATATTGTTTCAATCAGACTGTAAAAGGTAAATTTATGAATTATCAGTAATTTAATAATTTTTTTATTTTTTATTATTTTTTGTATTTTTATATAATTTAATAAAATATTAATCTCATAAAATAAAATTATTTTGAATTATAAAACTACTCACTATATTGGATTTTAAAAATATTAATACAACATATTTAAATTAAACAAAATATTTTATTATATACATAAAATTCTTTTTCATAAGTATACTTAATGTATCACATTAAATATCTCATATTATCTTACTTTTTATATATTTAACATCATTTGTTTTATTATTCTATTAACTGTATAAATACTCAATCAATGTTGTGTAAGAAGTCATTGTAATTATTTAATTTATAGAAATTATAAATAATATAATATTATGAATATAAATCTTTTATATTTCGAATAATATCTATTATCACACATATATTTTAGTTATCCCTATAATAAAAATAGTATAATTATTAAAAATAAGAGCGTGGAATTTTTTTGCTTTCATTGATTTTAATAATATCTATGTAATTTACCTGGGAATGTGTATATTAAATTACTCAATTTAATACCATTGGTGTTAATGTTATAATTAAATTAATATAATAAGAAATAAGATTAAATGGTATCACTTTTTTACTTGATTTTAATCCAAATTAACTCGTTTTACCCTTTTTTGATGTATTAATTATACCATATTTACTGTTCTTATGTACCAAAAATAAAAGGGGCTGAATTAAAAAAATTAAACTACATGATTATAAACATGTAATTAATTTTATCTAATTCAGTACCAATTATAATACGTGATTACTTCATATTAGATGATTAAAAAATATGGGTTGAATGTTTAAAACATTTTACATAGTATATAATATATATTTCATTAAAATGAGTCACCATTAATAATTTTATATATTGATAAAAATTCATTGAATGCATAAAATAGTTTTTCCAAAAATCCTCACATTTATTTTCATATAATTTTGTTTAAAATTTTTAATCATTTGATAACTATGGAATTCATATAATAAATGAATGGACCATTTTATATTTCTTATTTAGTTATTAAAATTTATTCTCACCAGTCAAATGAAAAGGATATTAATAAGAGATATTATTTTAAAAATATTATGTCATTTATTTAAATTTGATGTTGTGTGCAACATAAGCTATCAATGAAATAAAATTATTTAAAGTGAAATGTTTCATAAAAATTTTGAGGTGTTACAAAATATTAGGATTCTATATCCCAATATGATACTTTTTAAACACATCATCAAATCATACCATATCACTTCCTCTAAGAGAAACCAAGTTGTTTTTGTGATCCACCACAACCCATATGATGTGTATCATATATCGAGTATTATACCACAAGTCGTGACAAACCATACACCAAGTAAGGTACCTCAATACATCACAGTATATACACATCATACATATAATAATCCATTTGATACTATATATCGAGATACATGTGATTGAAATAACCAAATCCATTACATCCCATACAGACATATTTTAGGTGACTATCCAAAATGCATTCAAGCCCAAATATCTGAAAGGTGCAGAGAGTCAGGCTAGATGGGTTAGAAATTTATCCATCCCCCATAATGATGTTGGTTAAAATATCCTCTTATAGTCCACTAGGTGGCATTATCCCTAAGGAAATGGGTGGGTTATCATATTAAATCAAAGATAATATATGATATAATAAATCTCACAGCTATTATCTAGGTATAACATTGTCATATTCTCAATTGCATCTATCATCACATGGAAAGCCCACACCCACTGTTGGGTACAATATTTCATATATGCACACAAGCATTAGTATAGATACATTGAATTATATATTCCCTTTAATTCAATTCACATTACATATTCTGTTAACTATCCATCAATTAATACCATTAGTCCACCTTTATTATTCGATTTTATAGTTAATGAACCATATAAATAAAAGAACATTCCCTCTAGGTATTACCAACCAAGTCCATAGTTTCTACTGGTCAGTATCATTTAATAATTATATTTCTAAAAATAACAATCCCCATGGGTTAAAAAGTTTCAAAATTATTAACATTAAAAAAAATTAGGTACTCTACATTACAATCATGATAGAAAACGAAGAACATCAATCATTCTCAAGAAGTAGGGAAATGAAAACTGATGAACATGAAAATCATCTATAAGCCAGTTAATCATATTCAACTAATGAGATTCTGAAATCTCACCATCATATCAATGGGTATTCCCATCTTTATCCCATTACATCATCTCTAATTCCATCCCTAAAGCCCAAACGAATATCCTAATGAATCTCACCATCTCATTCTTCAACTGATACCATGTTATATATGCCTCCTCACTCCAATAACATCAGCCATTGTAGTATCACGTTTCATCAAAAGGCTCACATCTAGAGTACATCATATAGTATAAATGAAGAAAATCATATTAAATTTAGAAATTTTTTCCCTAAAAAAGAAATATATCCTTCACATGAAAATAGAATATCATTTCCATAAAATTATTGAATCCATCCTCTATAGACATTGGGTACTCATTACCCCAATCATTTTACATTATAAAAAAACAGGTTCTTATTCCATATTGAATTTAACAATTAATTATACACAATTCCATCTGCGGGAAAATTTTTATTTCAAATATAACAAGATAAAACATTCTTACATTGATTTATAAATTCCATCAACACATGGAATGAGTACAATAAACAAGAATTCATACATGAATCAATATTAATATCATCAAATTACATGAAACACCTAATTATTCAATATGCCACTAATTTCTCTATATTTCTATTTATTTTACCATATTTATGTTTTTTACCATTTTCTTATGAAATAAACATGATAAACAAAGAATAGTATATAATGAAAAATATAATTAAAATCAAGAGACAATTGTTATTGTGGTGAATGGAAACAACATGAAATATAGGTGTAATTATTTCTTAATCAGGTTCATTGATTATTAGGTTATTTATATTTCCATAAAAAGGAAGAAATCAAGGTTAATTTTCAATTTCATATATAAAAATGAAACCAAAAAATCCCAAATTGTAAAAGTTTCCTTATTCTTCTCATGAGAACAAAACAATGTCCCTGATCCTGATCACCTCTCTTGAAGGATGGCCACATCCCTCCCAAAATGTAATTCTAAAAACACACCATAAGAACAATATAAAACCTATAGATATACCTACATACCATGTAGAAAAAATTTTGTGAGGAACTATACTAAAAAACTTTAAATAAAGAGGTATATCATACCTCAAACCGTATCATATCATAGACGAAATCTGGGAATCAATACCCTTTAAGGGGATGTAAATTCCTAAGAAACATCTTTTTCATTCTATATATTTAGGATAAGGGGTAGGGTGTGGGAAAATTTTATAGGAACTACATGTTATAAAATGAACCACCTAGACACATTTTTGGTGTAAATAATTCATTTATGTCATTTCTGTGGTGATTTGTAAAATACAAAAAAAAATTATTGCCTGAAACATTTCAACTCATAGTTTATTTACATCATAAACTCCCATATTTCAACATAAATTAAATGGTTTAGATAACACAGTACTCAAACCACTTATGTTGATGACCCCACTATAGTCTTGATTCTATACATATGTAATTGTTTCTGTTGGCTTGTATCTTCTACCAACCAAACTGTACAAAAACACCACTATAACTCTTAAGAGAACATGGGGATTCAGAAACAAAAAAAAAATAATACTAATATAATATTCTCATTTAACTAATAATTCCCTCAAATAATTATCAATCTATAAAATTTAAAACTACACCCATGGAGAAAATAAAAGGGTTTTTTCAAAACAACCACCACGTGAGAAACTTATTAATAATACCTCCATCACATCATCTTAACCACCTCATACAACAACACAAAGTGAAAAACAATGTAATTGGATCCACCCTCTACTAAAAATAGCAATAGAGATAAAACATTTAAAAGTTAAAGGTAAAAATTGAAATATTTATCAACATAAAACATTCTCATAATAAAAAAATGATCAAGAACCACTAAATGAGCAGTGATGCAAATGAAAATACAAATAGCAATCAAATAGTGGTATTGAATATGTACATGTGACTTTCTTTTCTAGGTAAACTCCTCCTTTCTATGTTCATAATTGGATACGAACTAAGAGAATATAAATCCCACACAAAACCTTCTCTTGAAGGCCCTAGATCTCCACGCAAAGCTCCTAAATTGTTGTATCATCATCCACATTGGTCTCACCACAATAGATGATGTGGGAATCATTATGAAGGTGACTATAGATATTATATAACTGAAAAAATTTTGTAGCCCACAAATTGTTTAAGGAATTTATATATGATATGCTATAGACCTATCATGATCCAATAACATAAAATGCCTAATTAACCAAGGAGAAGGATTACTCCCATGATCAAACCATTGTTGTAAATAATGACTAGTCACCTTTTGAGACATAGTATCTCCATTATAAAAATATAGAGTCCTCTTACTTTGATCATAATATGTATTATGAAAATCGTGAATTTATTTCATTCTCTAGAAAATTAACAGAGCCATATATATTGTATTATGTACTACTTTTGTCTTGAGAATTGATTACTCTCCAACCCCAATCCGTCATAATTGAGAAAAGAAATGTTTTTCACACGAATCATTAATTGATACCATACCAATGGTGGAGTGGAAATGAGTGTGGTACTCAGAATATACCAAATTCATGTTCCTCAACCGTAAAAATCAAAAATAAAGGACACAACAACACAACATTTCTTCAATAGTAAAGACGGATCTCTCTATCAATTTTTCCATCTGTGGGAGAAAATATCTGTTATGGCACAATTAAGATCTAAATTCATATTTTAAACCTATCCAAACAATAGAGTTAAAATGAGGATCAATATTTAATATGATCACCCTTGGGAATACATAGAGTCTCACCACCTCCTCCAGATACTACTTGGAAAAACCTCCATTGATCTCTACTCCTTAATATCTATGCTATTGGATTTTTTCATTGACCAATCCACTATAACCAATATATGATTTAATCCTCCACATGATCAAGAAAAATAAATTACTAATCTCATAAAAACTCCCTCCCACACACACTATGGGAACATATAATGGTAGGAGAAAACTACCAGGAACATGGTGCTTGACATTCAACATACGGTAGACAATACATCAAGACACAAAATCTTTTACTGCATATTTCATCATAGGTAACCAACAGTAACCCCTAAAATATCTATAAATCGTTTTCATGCAAGGATGTACTGCTAAATGCGAGATATGAGTCTCATGGAGAACTATGTCACACATCATCTAATGTATGATACCCCTCCCATGGAACAAAACCAAGTGTTTACCATCTCTATACTAACATCTCCTTTAGATACTGGAATGCTAAATGACACTAGTTAGTCCACAAGAATGTATGGTCTTTTAAGGTATAGTCATTCAAAATAGTCATATCCAATGAAAAAATGGATACAAACCTCCAATAATAGAATGTAATACTATGGATGATTCTATCCTCCCCCAATATCTATAAGGATTACCAATAAACCATTACGTCAATCTTTAATGGATCCCTGAATAATCTCTTCTTTGATATGATATGCCCCATGAAATGAACATCATGTTCCCAGAACATTCATTTCAAAAACATCATGAATATATTTTAAAAAGAGATAACTCCAAAAAAAAATTATATGCGTATTCTATACATGATCCTCCTTAAACATATTGTACATAATTATTTCATCAATGGAAATATCCAAAAAATATTCTAAAAAACACCATAGACATTATATTTATTAATCACTTGAACAAGAATATGGAAATCCTCACATTGAATGACATCATAAAAATCTCATAATTTCTATTATGAAAATTGAAAGTTGTATTTGTGATATTTTCTTCCTTCACCAGCATGCAATTATATCTTAACCACATGTTGATTTTCAAGATCCAACTTGATCCCTTTATCTGATCAAATAAATCATCAATCTGTGGTAAAATAAAATGATTCTTAACTATCACCAAATTCATGTTATGATAATCAATAAAAGTATACAAGAAATCATAAAAAAATTACAAAATAATTGGGCACATAGACGGCGAAAAACTCATCTAAAAAACTATTTTTGTAATAGATCATCGATTTGTACTCACAACTCTCACAACTCAGAAGGTACCATCTTATACAAATCCATCAATATATGAGATATGTTATTTTTTATCTCTATACCAAAATCAATCAACTATTGATTGAAAAATATTAAAACATCCTTTATAAACACATTAGGGTACTCTTATACAACCCTCGGATACAACAACTGAGGATCCATCGACAACCTCAGAAAAATCTAAGATAATTATAAAGTTAAGAATGGAACACAACTATGAATCATCTTATATTTTCCCTCACCAGTGAACATTATTGTCTCTCCTTCTGCACAATGATATAAATCATGTATCCAAATGAAATCCATCATAGCCTATATAAAATACATCCAATATCTGAAAAGTTTCATGTATTATGGTTGTATTTATAAACAAAATAAATCCCCAAAATAGTTTGTTTTTTCAATAATTATCTCAAAATCATTATATACTTCACCCAAGTTAGCTTGACCTTTCACTAGAATAATCAATTCCAAGGGCATGAGAAGCATCTATACCTCAAGTAAAAAAAGAATGGATTGGGGAAGAAGATATTATTGTGTGTTTATAATCTAAATAAAATGATGTATAAACCATTTATAAAATGAGAATATTGTACCTCATAGATCGTTGGCTTGCCCGATGTTGGACACTCTTGAACATGAAGCTGACCACAGCCTGCTCTAAATCCTCTCAATCCCTAATGATGACTACCCATATAGTCATGGACTACCCTATGAGTGTGAAGAACATAATAGGGCTATCATCTACCATCCCCATATCCCCACTACAATTCCTAATCAGGAACATTCTTTGTCTTCTACCTCATCTAAAACTACATCATCAAAATAACATGAAGTAGAACACTTGATACAAGTTAACTACATAGTATGGTTGGAAACTGTAACCACTAATGACCATATACTGTATAATAAATGAACATTTTTCTTTACTAGAGGTCTAAGAGCTTCCACCCCAAAAAATGACCTGATTCAGTTTGGGTCCTACACCTTGCTGATCAAAATCTCTTTTCTCTAAATAACTGGAAACCATAAACCATAGCTCTGGTTCATGATAAATATTGACAATAACTTTTTTCTAAAGATCCATTTATTTTAAAAATACTATTCATGGAACCTACTCTCACTATAATCTCATGATATATCTTTAACACGAATGGGGTGACCAGGCGATAGACCTGTGGATGAAAAGCCTGCATGAAATTTCTGTATCTAGATTTCACTTCTAGAAATAGAAATGATTGATATCACCTTATGGAACTGAGATATATATAAAACTCCAATAAAGTATAATGATAATATTTAAGGCTATGAATCTCTTGGTAACTAGTATCCTTCATGGTCAGGGAAGGAAGCTCTACTAAAAATTAGTCATGGAACTTCCACCATGGGACTATTTACTCCTCTCATCCCCAAGGAACAAGATATTATAATATCTCCTTGATCCAGATAGCATCATCACTTCCAAAAAGTATTGATCCTTATAAGAATATATTGAAATGAATGTTGTTTAATCCTACTCCATCTAGTCTAATATGCATGAGTTTAAAATACATCACTCATACATCTGTAGAATTTGAAACTAAAACTCTTTCAATGTCTCTCTCTATGATTCCATGCCATCGACCAATACACTATATTGATATTTTGGAATATATTGATGAATTCATTTGGAAAAAACCTGATGAGGATTTCAAATAAGATCATTACCGTTAAAAATATCAATGGTTAGATCTTTTAAATTAAGAATTATTGAATATTCAATAATAATTATTTATTTATTTTATTTATATTAATGTTTAACCTATTACTCGTTCTAACTATTTTAAAAAATAGGAATGAATAAGAATGATGAATTATCTTTTTCTATGACATTACCCAAAAATTTGAAACACTCTTGTTAATGGACTTAGTAAAATTAGAGGTTCATGCAACAGATCATGGGGGACCTAAATACCCATGTCTTAACTGATCTCACATGTTTACCTGATGTACTCAACATATCTAAAATAGTATCCCTACAAACACATTCAACTAAACTGGTTCCTAAATTCTAACTTCAACAAATCCCATAAACAATAACTTTGATACCACTCTATCATGGCCACCTACACCCAATGAGTATCCCTCCTTGTATTCCATTGAAAGAAGTGATATGATATCTTCTTGTATACCACCTCTAATGGAAACTAGGGTTCAAACTAACATCGAGGAAATACTAAGCATACATATAGAAGGTATTTTCATCTATGGGATGATTGGTAAGATAAATATAAGATAGATACAAAAACAAGAAACCAATCCTATATATGAAATAAATACAAAGTGCATAAATTTAATTTCATTGATTTATAGAATATTGAATGGAAAGGACATATGCCAAAAATAATAACTCAGACATGACCAAGAAACCCATGAATATCCTGAAATCCACTAATCCTATAATATATAGACTTATCTACAACTTATTTTTAATAACAATAAAATAGATTACATATATGTGGGATGCAGACAAAAGTATACTTATTAAGAACCTCCTCAAATCCTCTCATACAAAAGATAATTAAAACATAGTAAATAACAGTGAACAAAAATGATAAAAAAATTTAACCTAAACATATATAACAGGTTCCAAAACCTATAATGAATAAATCTATCCAATTATTTCTAACAAAATATAAGATAATATAGTATCAAAACAAAGGTACCCCACTACCGCTTCCCCATAAGTATGAATTTTCCCCCAAAATCACTAGTATTGATCCATCTCTCTCCAAAATAATTTATCTCGTAGACACCTAGGATATTGTATCACAACATGCACCTCATTTATCATAAGATAAAATTATCACATCATTTTAAACAATGTCCTATTATAGTAAACAAGTAGATTCCAGTAGCCACCATAGCATATATGATGTGCATCAGACATTAGGTATTATACCTCAATCCATCACAGACCAAGCACTGACTAAGGTACCATAAGTAATCCCATACCTTGATTATCATACCTATTTCAATCCTTTAGGTACTATATTTGAAGATACATGTGTGTGAAAAAAAATCAATATATACCTACATACACATATATATGGTGAAAAAACCTTAATGAATATTAGAATAGATATATACCATTATAGGTGATCTAGGACTTATGGGGTGGCCAGTCATCCATCCTACCATTGGGATGTAGTCTAAAAAACCCTCCCAAAGTCTTCTAGGTGTCGTTATCCTTACTAACATGAGTTTGGTAGATTATGATTTCATGAATCATATTTGATATAATAAATCTCACCACCACACTAGGGGTATATCGTAGTCCTAGATGGAATTGTGGATATCATTGCTTAGACAACTAACTACCACTGCTAGGGACTCGATATCCTATAAGAACACAATAATTAATATAGTTACAAAAAATTACGTCTTTCTTTCTTAAAATTTTTCCTGATTGTAATTAATTACATATATATTAATTAAAATCATTAAAATTCATGAATTATTCCATTTCCTATTTTATTAACCATCCAAGTCCTTGATCATTCCCTTCATGCATAACTAATAGAATCAATGTATTGTCAAGATCATTTTTTTTATAATTTTCATTAATGCATGAAAAAACTTTGTGGGTTTAACATTTATAAAATATTAATAACATTCCAAAATTATCAGCACTATTAGAAATCATCATATTGTATAATTATGATATAAAACCAATAACATACAGCTTCAAAAAGAAGTGGGTAAATGAAATTAGGTAAACAAGGGAACTGACCATCAACCATTTAATAAAATCATGAAATCATCATCCCAACACTAATAATCACATCAATGGGTAAGCTAAGTTGTAACAACCTGATATTTTAAAAGTTAAACATCATATTTGATACCATATATGACACAATACACCATAATTATAAGATAATTTATTAACCTATGTATTTACTATATATTACATTCTCATTTATATCATATAGAAAACACATCCCTAATTCTAAAAGAAATATAATATAGAATACCATTATAACCTAGCTGATAAGTTAGTGGGTATGAATATCTAAAAATAATTTATGAAAAGGATATATTTTCCACATTTATAGATCAATTAATTGGTTATCTATTTATTATATATAACAATAAGGATTATAAGAAATAAAAATAACTTTTTTTAAAAAATTGTATTTTTCGGAATGTATGTTTTATCGCACTTTGAAACCAAATTTTAAAATTCTATTTTACCGATTTAAGAATATTTTATATTAGAAAACGAATATAAAATTTGAATTCCTAATATAGTCATTTCATTAGGGCAATAATTTTGGGGTTTCAGTAAAATATTGGTTTCACTATGAATATTAAAAAATAATGATTTTTAAAACTATCCATTCACTTTTAAACATTCTGTAATTTAAAATAAATATTATTATTTTAATATGTCATAAAATTAATATTATTATTTAGTTATATTTAATAAAATTATTTATATTCTAATCATAATTATACCATATTTGACTATACATTTATAATTGGGCATAAATCAGATTTAAAAAAATTCCCTACTACATAATGTTTCTATATTTTGATATATTAAAATAAACCCTAATTATGAGTTATTGGAATGAATATAGTTATTATATGTATATAAATATTATTTTAAATAAATATAATTAATATTACTATTCATTGAGTTAATATGATATCATTTTAGGCTAATAAAATATATTTCCTGAAAACCCATTATTTCACCACATTTATGGGTCTAATGTTAAATAATTTTTTTAATTCTGTGATTGGAATTTATAAAATTTGATTCCACAATTGTAGTAATAATAATTAATATAATTTAATACTTTCAATTTATTTTTTACCATAATTAATAGTAAAAATAGTAAAACATAGTTTCAGTTGTTATGGTATAAAAAGGATTATTGATGGTCCAACTATAAAGATAAGGGCTTAAATTCCCTCAAAATAAGTCTAAAATCAATTTTTTGACCATATTAAAACCTTATTTAATCCATTGTTTGATTAAAATTCACATTTTATCCTTTTTTAATTTTACAAATTTGGATACACATTATTATTTTCCAAAATATCAGGTGTTTCTTCTCCCCCACATATTAAAGGCTTCCCCTCTCCACTCCATAGAAGTCGTAAAAAATAATATTTAATTGTACAATACATACAAAAATATATTTATAACATCCTTTACAATTTTCTAGTTTCATTTGTTATATCATAAATCCAATCTATGAAGGATTAAAGATAAACATAAACATATTGTCTGAAGAAGAGGTAATGTATTTAACTATATGTTGTTGTTTTACTTATTCGCCAAACCAATTAAAATATTATTAAAATATTATAATATAAAAAAATTATCAAAAACATACTAATATTTAATTTTATAAATTTAATACACAATATTCATCTACACTTCCACCATAATGGATAAGGAAAATGGTGATCTGGTATACGATAGACTATCACCTCACAAAATGATGTCATTAGTTTTCCATCACCACCATTAAAGGATGGATATAATGGTGAATTTTACATAATTATATGATATTAATGACATTATTATCCTTATAGAGTTATTATATCACATATAATTTCTTACCATCTATTGCATTGGGGATATGATAAGGTCGCTCGTGTGTATGGCAGACTACCGCCCCTCGAAGCAAGGCGATTAATTTTTCACTTATGATCTTGATGTAGAGTTTTACAGATAATGTTGATGAATATATATTATATTTATGAAATAAAATTACTTATGAAAATATAATATCACATATAACTTATTAGCATCTATTCATTTGGAAAACAATAATGTTGGTCGTGCATACGTAAGGACTACTACCTATATGCAGCGATGAAAAATTCATTCTATTCTATTTTTACATTAATTATATTAAGTATTTATTTGATTCATATCAATAAAAAAATTTAGAATATAATGACTCTATAATGTTTTATATTTATCTATTTCCCTTTCATTCTATTCATCATGGAAATAGAGACAATATTCATGTGTACTTATGACCAACTGTGTCTATGAACGATGCAATCCATTTCCATTCTTAAAAATTATATATTATTATAAATAAATATTTATTTAATTTATTTTTTATATAATTTTTAACATCATGGATATTATTTAACTGTGAACAATTAAAAAGTAACAAAATTACCAAACCAAAGCATACAAGGAAATTGAAGTAATTATCAACTGAAATATTGATATTCACAAAGAATTATTAATAAACATGTGATAAATGAATTTAAGTAAATCATATATATTATGAGATATGTGATTAATTTTATTTTAAATACATATAAGAAATTGATATTTATTATATAGTATATTCATTCACATAAATGGAAGTTGAACATTCTATATGGGTTTCTCGTCTCACATTTACTTTTGTGAAACAGATGTTTTATTCACCATTTATTCCTTATAGTCAGGTATATACTAGATATTTTATGTCAAATATCATGAATATATCATAATTAGTGTTATTTTTAGTTTTTTTATTGAAATATTTCATCCATTGTGAATTTATAATATTGTTACTATGTGGTATTGTGTTTCATAACTCAATTGATTTTCATTCAGTTAAATTACTTCTTTATTTACTTAGATATTCTAAGATTATCTATGTAATATATTTTGAATATTATAAGTTTTATTTCCAATTATTTTATAAAGCTTTTGATATAATACACATAATCCTTCAATTGGTTAATCATCACCTCAATAGTATACTCTTTGTAAGGTATTTGATGTCAATTCTAATTTCATTGAGACATATTTGTTAATATGAATTTATTAACTTTTGAATTGTGTGTATACTCTCCCATGATCTATATTACATAAGAATATATTTATTTGTGAAGTTTAGTCTCACTAATATATTTTATTCTTTCAAATGTACTTTTTAAATGATACATAAGTTATATGGTTTTATTTTATAATTTCACATCTTTTCAATGATATAATTTAATTTAATGAATGTTATCATTTATCCTTTTTACAATCTCATCATTTAAATATACATATTATTGTGTCATGTATATTTTTATATTCGTAAATATATAAAATTTGTATATATGTTATTTACATTAAATTTTTTTTATTAAATTGGAAATATTAATAAATCTAAATTATTTAGTCAATAGAGATATTTGTTGTTAGAGAATATTATTCATGAGTTAAATTGATCATTTGATATAGGAGGAATGATTTTTATGTGCTGTTATGGGTTGTTCCTATATATATATATCCCCACAAAATCTCAGTAGCCTCGTGAGATTAATGAGTTGGATAGAAATATTAAAATGTGTTTTAACCCATATTTTTAAACTATCATATTAATATATTAATGAATGAGGTAACAGTGTGCTTGAGATCATGATATACCATAAAAAATTATTTAATTAATTGGAAATATTCTTATTAATATCATTGAAATTTTCACATTTATATTATATTTTTATACATTTCATTATTTTTATATATTAAATGGAATGAATTCTATGTAACTTACATTTACATAATGATTATTACTTTTATAGTAATGATAGTAATGTTATTGATTAATTAGACAATGTGTTCCATTATTTACCTTTCAATAATGAATATTACTCCCTTATCCATAATAGATTCTATTGTACTTAAACATTTAAAATCATTTGATTTCACCATTAATTTTTTCCATTTCTTGGGAATTGAGGAAGTGTAATATAAATTATATTCAACTATACGCTAGAGGGAAAAATAATATTATGTAAAAAATAATTATGTTGGAATTTTTTTTAAATTATGTATGTGATACATGTATGTATATAGATTACCGATACTAGTAATCTTTTCATTACATTGGGAGGTGGTCACTTTTATCTATTACGAATGTATTAATGTAACCATTGGCTCTAGGATAATAGGATAGGGTTAATTATAGTTAGATTCAATGAAATTATAGTATAAACTATTGTAAATGGATTTATGAAAATATATATTACATAAGATATCACTATGAATAACATTGTCGATAGATTTATGTATAGAATAACAACCTAATATTTTTCTATGATATTTATTTTTTGGTTTATCCTGGAAATACATGTAACGACCCAAATGATTATAAATTAAATTTCCCTTGTTATTTTAATTAAATTTCTTATTAGGTAATATTATTATAGAAAAAAATTTAATTTATTTGGTTTTATAAATTTCTATCAGATTTTAAAAAAACTATTACTTTATCATTACCATTGATAATATAGTCATTGAACACTGATCACATGCTTAGTAGAAATTTTGGGTTTTAATAAATACAATTGACAGAGACAAAGAATGTGATGGCCTTAACTAGTCGGATCATACCATATGTAGCCCATTCATCAAGGATTTTGAGTGAGATAACATCATTGGTCTTTTACCATATTCAATCCCTAATATATTCCCAATTAGTCAAGCATGATTAAAACAATATACCAGAGAAGTTCAAGATCATCGAGATCACAGATCAAACCATGTACCCTGAACCACCCCATAAGGGTCTCACCATTACGAACTTTAATCATATGGAGTTTGATGTTTTATTAAAGAGATATGTTTCAATATCCTAGATATATGGGTATGTACTTTTTTAATATAAAATGGTTATATAATCATTGTATTTCTGTTACTTTATATGTCTTTTTTATTGTTTTACAATAAATCAGAAATATTTTTTTGGGTAATTTTAAAATTCAATTAATGAAGTTATATTGATGGATTAATTAATTTTTGATATAAATAATATTTTAATAAAATATTATTATAACATAATTATTATTAAAAATAAGTTATCCTTTAATTTTTATGAAATCAAAATTAATTTCTGTAAGGTTTTGAAAATAATTATTATTAAAAATACCCACCATTTCATAATAAATATCAATTTCATTTTAAAATTGAAAATTAATATATCTAGAAAATTATTTACTTAAAATTAATAATATTTTACAAATTAGATCATTGAAATTATACAAATGATAAATTTTCACAATATTTTTAGATAGTCAAATTTTCTGGAAAAAATTAAATATTGTATAAATATACTACATGTATTAAGACATCATAATGACAAAAAACATATGTAATAAATACTATTAAAGGTATCCCGGACAATATATAGGTTTTTTTCTTTTAAATAATATGGTTTTATTTTTAGTTGTTTTATTTTATAAATCCATTATGAATCCTCCCAAAAATATACTATATTTTAAGGTTCACAAATCATTTCATTAAGAGTATAATTCACTTACAAATAAGAAAGGGTATTATATATTCTAATTTTTACCATTAATATATAAAATTAAGCAAAAAAACTCCAATTTTCTGGAAACCATGGGATATAACTACAAGAAGGTCTGTGGTTTTTGTTATCTAATTATATAGAGTGGAAAACTTATATTCGATTAATAATAAATAAAATGTCCCTCATTTACCATATTAACCCACCCAATATACCACTTCTATTAATTAAAAAAATGTAGATCACATACTTACTATTACCTCCCCTCTCTATATTACTCACAAGGTTCCCCAAAGCACTAAGGTATCTCTTATAAATAATATTTAGTAACACACTCATGTAAGTGATCCTCACCTTCTCTTTTTACTCATATTTATTTATTATATTATTGATTCCATTTCAAATTTCTAATGATAGTACATGTTTTCCCATATACTTATTATGAACTCTTTAATTTTAAAATTACTATTGACCCATTTCTCTCTCATCAACCCATTTTATGAATTTTTTGTGATGATGTTCTACTGCAAAAATTTGACCTTGATTTTTCAATGCCAAAACAATTATGCAGTGACTACCATAATCATTTCATATCATGGGTTCTCACCTTTATAAAAATTTACCAATTTGAATTAGAATATAAATTCATGCATTCCACTCTCTATTTTCATGGAATAAAATATGATGATAAATGATTCCATTTATTATGATCTCAATGGCACACTTAAGCATGAAAATAAAATGAATGTGATAGGTGTGACCAGAATTACATAGTCCTCAAATGAATTGGATAATTTTTAGTATCATGAGATATCATGTTGTGATAGAGATTAAAATTGGTTCCTTTATGTAACATTTTTCATCATTATTACTTAGATGTTATCCTTGACCTTTGTTTTATGATGGAGTTTTTTAAGTTGTTTGCACATTTCCCATGTTTGGATTACCATTCTATATCATGCATTTTAATCTATGTTCCCTTTGTTCCTTGTTGTTATAAATATGTTATAAAATGTCTTTCTTTATTTAATTCTTATTCTCTTAATTGTATATATATCTAAAACATTTCTTATGAATGTCCTCAAGTTATCTCATGCTGTTTTAAAATCCATGGAATTTTATGATCACGTTAAAGAATTTTTCAATAATCATTATGTGTTTTTTATTTTAAGTTGTTTCTTAATGTACCTAATTCAGAAATAAAATGTAATTATTATTTTTTTATATTATTTATTGGGTTTTTTCTTATTTAATAAGTCATGTATTAATTTTAAACAAAGATCATATTTTCTATAGTTGAAATCAGTGGAAAAGTTTAGTTACTTTTGGGGGTTGGATTAAAAAACAACAGTGAAGGACTTAGGTATAAGACTAAGTATATGAAAGCTTCCCAAAATTCTAGTAAGTATAGAGCTATTATTTTATATAAATAATATGTCCATATTTGGATTCTACTAGTGGATGTGGTTATTCAATAGATGTTCCTAGGGGAAAGAACTCCGACAAGGTGTGAGAGGCGTAACTGTGTGTAACCAGGTACATGACAACATTTCTTACTGCACACATGTTTTGAAAATCACAAGTATATGATTTGTTAAAAATAAAAGATAAGTATGAACCATTATTATTTAAATTAAAAAAATACAATAATAATATATGTTTGGAAATAGATCATGAATAACATAGATTGAAACTAATAAATTCATAATTGCAGGGAATTTATGTAATTTAATTGTTATCCTTTTAATGTTTTTTAATTACCGTTTTTTTAATAGTTTAAAAATAATAATCCATATTTTTTCAATTATTCGATAAAATGTCATGAAATAGAAGGAATCATGTTATAAATAAATGTTATGGGAAATGTGATGACTTTCCCAATGAGATGACCAACCCAATGAGAGCGAGAATACAAACAATTTGTGAAGATACCCTCTCAACTAAATCAGATTCTCAATATAATCATGGATCGAGGTAAATTACAAAATACCCTTAAGAAGATACATGTTTTTTTAGTCCTGTATACAATAATTTCCTCCAACATTTAATGGATCATTAGAACCATTAATCATGTAACAATGTATCAACTCCATTAACATGAACATCATCATCTATAAGTGTTTCGAACAAGAGAAGGTTCTATTTAATTTTTACCATATTGAGGGTTAATATGATCTTGGTTTGCAATTGATCAAAAATTTGATGGGAAATTAATAGGTCTAACTAATGGGGTTGAAAGAATTTCAGAAATTCATTTTGATAATTATTTTTTTCTCACTCTCCGACATAAAATGGAAATGGATTTCAATTCACTTTGGAAAAAAGATAAAGAATATATTGGGTATTATGATGAAAAATTCAAAATAGAGGCATGATACACCATTGGATTTTATGTGGCCTCCAAATATCATGTTTCAAATATCTTTGGTGGGATAAAACCTTGTCTACAAAATCATGGGTAATCAGGGACATCGATATTTATGATGAAATTATTTAATGTTCCCTCAATGTTGAGATGAAGATCTAATAATTTCAAGGGTATTATAGGGATAATAAGTGAAAAGGGGAGTTTAATTCTGGTGGTCTTATGGAGAAATCTAATGGTGCCTATAAATTTGAACATCTAACTTTTCAATGTTTTGTAATGAAGAACCCCAAAAAATTTCTAAAGGGGACGATAAAATGATTTATATGTGGGAATGAAGTATACCTAGCTATATATTGATTAAAATAGATTCCCACTAATGTTATGGAGGGAATGAATTCTACAGTCAAATGTTACTGCATTTTTTATTACATCAACTAAAATGAACTACCACACATTGAAAACTAATAACATAATCCAATGGTTTTTGGAGACATCCTACAACATCCAAGGTAGAAAGGGAGATATTTTCCAATCACAACTAAATAGGTAGATCCCAATAACAACGTAGTGACAAGTACACAGGTTATTCGTTGAAGAATAGAGAATGTTATTTTTGATTCTATATATACACATGCCTTCATATCATGAATGTTTAGTAGAACTATTCGAATACTGCAAAAAGTCATGGAAGTAGAGCTATTGGTTAAAATGTAAAATGGGGAAATTATTTCAGTCATTGTTTATAACACCACCCCTGTCAATATATTTGTGATAAACATCCCATTAAACATTTTTATACTCTATTTTTTTTAATTTTATGCAATTATCAGTACGTATTGGCATTCTCTATATAGGCGTATTATAAATTTCCATGAGAATGAAATCAGTGTACATATTGGGAATCAACCCTCGATCATGTACCACTACATAGAGGATGAATCTTCCTTAGCACTAAAATCTAAATTATGGTTGTTAGTACCTTATGAGAAAACCTAAGTATCTTAATTAACTGATTCTAAGGAAATAAAAATACTTAAATACATTCCTATTAAGAGTGAATATGCTGATATGTTTCCCAAGTAATTTCCTTGTCTAGCACCTAGATGGGAGGCTGAATTTTCAATCTATCTTATACCTAGGGAATTACCATTATCGAAAATTATATATATTGGATATTATAGAACTTGAGGATATGAAGAACCATATATAAACTAATATATATAAATGGATAATATGGCCAGGTATATAAACATAGGGTGCACTAGTCCTCTTTGTCATGAAGATGGATGGGTTAATGTGCCTTTGAATTCATTATCGTGGGATCAACATTATCACAATAAAGAAAAAGTATCCTCTAACACAGATTAATTACTTTATAAATCATCTATGAGAAGAAAAGTAATTCTATATGGTGGATCTGTGTTTGACATGTTATCACGTTATGCTGATGAGGGAGGATATTATCAAGACTACTTTTTCATGTGAGGTATGGTCACTAGGAGTTCAGAGTGATTCCCTTCAACTCTCTAATTCTACCGCAATCATCCTTAAAATGATGAATAAATTATTTAGATATTACAATGTGAAATTTGTGGAAATATTTATAGATTCTATTCAAATATACTATAAAAGGAAGGTGAATCATGAGGATCATTTGAGCATTATGACAAAGACCATATGAAATTATAATTTCTATGAAAAGTACAATAAATGTTAGTTCTGGATGAATGAAGTATCATTATTGGGGAATATCATCAGAGGAAATGAAATATATATGGACCCTTCTAAAACAAAGGAAATTTAAATATGGAAATGGAAAGTATTTCTAGTAGATATCCATAATTTTCTTTGATTATCTAGATATTATTATCGATTTATGAGAAATTTATCATCATTGTCAAACCATATAACCAAGATAACTCATAAGGGAGTCATGTTTTATTAGAATTATGAATTTAAAGAGAGCATCAAGGAGTTGGAATATATGATTATCATTTCCCAAATGCTCACACTACCCACTAGTGCAGAACATGTTTTTTATTCAGTTCTTCTTAAATAAAGGGTTTGGGTTGTGTGTTAATATAGAATAAAAAATTCATAGCCTATGCTTAAAAGTATATGAATGTTCAAGAATAGAGCAACCCAAATCTTGGAATGGAGTTGGACATAGTAATGTTATCTTTGAAAATATGGTGGCATTATCTCTTTGGGGATAAGTGTGAAATATATATGGATCAAAAAAATCCTCATGTATATATTCACCCTAATAGAGATGAATATGCTCTGATGTAGATGGTTAGAGATGATCAAGGACTATGAATGCTCAATCAAATAATATCTAGGAAAATAGAATAAAATGTTATATGCACTAAATAGAAATATTCCAACATTTATATCATTTGTGAGAGTTGATAGGAATCCCAAATCTTCTTATATTTAGAATTTATGGACATGGGATCATAATAAAAGGATCATCATCAATCCTTTCAAAAATGACGTATCAATTCTCCCTTCTATGGATGATAAAGGATGGTCATTTAAATTATTTGAGAATTTTACATAAAGTTGAAACTATAATGAAAGGTAAATACATAGAGTTTAATGTTAATGAATAAGTAGTTTTAAGATTTTGGTGATGACTATGTGTACCATCAAATACTAAGTTAAATAAGGAGTCATTTAATTATTCTTATTGTTCATCCTTTTCTATCCATCCTAGAAGCACAGAAATGTATCAATATCTCCAAAAACACTATTGGTGTGATAGTACGACAAAGGATATCACCGAATATATATCAAGATATCATGTATGTCATCATGTGGGGAGAGATATGAATAAAATATAAGGGGGTGATGCAACCATTACCAACACCTACATATAAATGGGAAAACATAACCATGGAATTTATCACCAGACCTATGATGAAATCTAGAGGAAAAAGTGTTATATGGGTCATGGTGGATTGTCTTACAAATACTATAAATTTACTTGCGATTTTAGGGGATTTCATAGCGGACCAACTTCAATGAAGTTACATCAGAGAATTTGGGAGGCTACATGAAGTACTTTTTTCAATTTTATATGATCAATATCTGAGATTTACCTCCAACATCTTGAAAAGAATCCAAAATTCTAAGAACTAATTAGATAATTAGCATGACTTATCTCACAAAAAAATGATTTCCAAAATGATTGAAATATCCAGACGCTTAAGTAAATATTGAGAGAATTCTAAATTTAATTCAAATGAGAACAAGACCAACAACTTCTTTTGGTTGAGTTCTCTAACTACAACAGTTTCCACTCAAGCATGCAAATGGATCATTATAAACACTTTTACGGGTATAGGTTCATAACTTCTGAATGATGGGATGATGTTGGGGAATGAAAACTAATAGGTCCAAAAATTAGTTGATGAAATTTGGGAAAAGGTTAAGACCATTCAGTAGCACATTAAGACTACTAATATTTGGAAAAAGATTTATGCTGAAGATTTTTAACTAGAACTAGAGTTTGATGTTTGATACATGGAATTCCTCTATATATATTTATATAAGGAAGTGATGTGATACGATAGAAGGGATATCTTAGTATGATAAACCTCATCCCCACTGAGATCCTTGATCATGGCCTACCGACTATCACTCTGACCTAGGCTATCTCATGTAAATGATTTATTTTATGTATACCTTTTAAAAAATTACATAACTTACCCCTCATATTTACTCAATCTTGAGGTCATTTCTCTGGAGAATGACAGTTCCTATAAGGAGTGGCTATGGAAGTTCTTATATCATAAATACAATGTTCTACAAAATAAGACAATGCGCCTTATCAAAGTGTTGTGGAGAAACCAAAAGTTCGAGGAAGAAATGTGGGAACTTGAGAAGTTGATGAAACAAAGTTACCCTCTTCTGGTTTAGTGTGGAATATAAAATTTTAAATGGAAACTTTTATAAGGAGGGAAGATTGTAATGACTTAAACTATTATAAATAAAATTTCCATTGTAATTTTAAATAAATGTCCTATTATGTTTTATCGTTATTGAAATCACATAAACCTATTTGGTTTTATTAAATTTTATCATATTTAAAAATAACAATAGAGTATACATATAATTTATAATATTTTCTTGAATAGTGATCATAGGGCTAGTATAAATATAGGTTTATAAAAAATCCAATTGACACTGGGCAAGGAAGTGATGGCCCCAACCAATAGGATTATATGCTATGAATCCCATTTATCGGAGCTTCTAAGGGAGATAAACTCATGGTTAATTTTTCCTAACCATGACCATGATTATATCCAACAATGTAGGCATTTAAGGTAATGCTTACAGGAGATGTCCAAGCTGATATAGATCATGACCCAAACCATGTACGTTAAACCACCCCATGAAAGTATCACCATCACAAACATTACATTTGTAGAGTTTCAATTTGTATTAATGGTATTAGATTCAAGAAACTAGAGAAAACATTAAGTGACTTATTTTTTATATAATAAGGGATATAATTTCATCCAATTATTTTTTCCTTATGAATAATTTATATTTTAATAAAATAAAACACAATTAGTATTTTTTCTGTAATTTTCAAAATCAATTAATGAATATTTTTATAAATTAATGGATTTTTTAAATAGAAAATATTTTAATAAAATATTATTATTAATTAGATTTTACTAAATAGAAATGAATAGATAATATTTTGGAACTGAAATTTACTTTTTATATGGGTTCAAAAACTATTATTGTAAAAAAACACAATCATTTCTTAATAATGGTCAACATTATTTTAAAAGTTAAAAATTCACATTTTTAGAAAAATTTTAAGTTAAAATGAATATTATTTTTGTAATCGTAACATTAATGTTATCAAATGTTGAATTTTTCCAAATTTTATGAGGTAGTGGATTTTCAGGTAAAAATTAAATACCGTACAAACATAATTTGGGTATTATGGAATCACAATGACTCAAAAGTGATAAAATGAATAATATAAAAGTGATCCCTGATAAATGTTTTTTAAATTATAATAATTGTTTTATATTAGTTTGTTTTATTTTATGAATCCAAGTTGAATCATTCCAGGTTTATAGTATATTATTAGGTTTTAAAATCATTTCTTTAAGATTGTGACTCACATCAACAAAAGAAAGTGTTTTATTTAATCATTTTAATACCCTACCCTTTGGAAATAAATGAATGAACTCCCATTTGGAAAAAATGGTAAAAACCATGGGAATTTTTGTGTTTTGGGTTATTTCATTATATAGAGTCCCAAACCTATGTGTGAAAAATAATGAAGAAATATACACTCATTTCCTCAATAATCCCACCCATGAATACATTTTTCTTCACAAAGAATCCATTTGTCACGTCTTTACACATCCATACCCTCTCTAGAGTCCTAAAAGGGGCCCAAAAAATCTCAAAAGTATCTTCTCAATCATTTAGAGTCACACACTCATTTGACGGATCCCCACCTTCTCTTCTTTATTCTTGTTTTTTATTGTCTTATTTCTTCCATTTCCAACTCCTAATGTTCATATATGTCATTACATGTCCCTATGACAACCCATTTGATTAAATTATTTTGAGAGACTCGTTTTTCTCTCATTAACCCATTTTATTAATTTTTATGTGACATCATTGTGCTGCCAAAATTTCATGATAACTTTTCCATTCCAAAATAATTTTATAGTGAATACAATAACCATTCACTATATAGGGTGTTCACATATATATATGCATATACCTATTTTACAAGGGAAATACATGAATTTATTACACATCCTATGTCCATGGAATAAAATATGATGATAAATGATCCCATGTATAATGATCTAGGTGGAATATAAAAGCATTCTAATTAAATGAACGTGGTGGGTTATCCCATAAATATATAGTACTCCATTTCATTTGGAAATTTTTAGTCTCATGATTATTCAAGTTAGGTTAGGGAGTAAACATAAATCATTTATGGTAAATTTTTAATTATTTTGTATTTGTAGTTATCTATGACAAATGATTTATGATGCAATGTTTTAGGTTATTTCCACAATTATCGTGTTATGTTCATCATGCTATATTATGCATTTTCTCTTAGGTTCCTTTTATTTCCCATTGATATTAATATTTCCTAATATATTTTACCTTATCCCATGATTATTATATTATTAGGATTTATATCTCACCCCTTTGTAATTTTTTTTCTCAGGTTATCACGTGATGTTTTAAAGGTCTGGGAATACTATGATAATTTTAAAGATGTTTTCAATAACGCCGATGTATTTCTTATTTTATGTTGTTATTTAATTCACCAAATTCCCAAATAAACTTTTATTATCTATATTCCATGTTTTTGAAGTTTTGTATTATGAAATAAATATTTTTCTTAATTTTAAATAAAGAGTAGTGTTGTTACAATACATCCCTATCTGGATACCAAAACATGACATGCCTCATGAAATATTGTACCAAGGGGTATCAAATATGCAAATGGAATTTTTGTCTTGACATGACCATTACCTGGTACAGAATTATTGATCTTATTATTCACCTCATTTCAAACTCCTAGAAGATAGGATTTGGATTATTAAAAATTCCATTACAAATTATTATGAATGGTTTAAATAAATCAAGATAATGCAATTTCATGATCAGTCTTATGGTATCTTAGATTTAAACAAAGTATTCCTAATTTATAAATCCTAAAAATGATTATATGGTTTCCCCACTACAAATACAGTTTTTCACATAATGATTTTTGTTTTAACTCAATGGCTAGAACTAGAAGGAATCATTTTATCATTTCATATATTAGACAATGTATTGATAATAGGAAACTAAATTGGATGATAATTAAATAAAAATAAATCACATTTATGATTAATTGGATATGCCAAAATATGATAAAAGGCAAATATTTAACCAACTAATGGTGTCACCAAAGAAGATAATGGTGTAGTTTTCTAAGATCTCGAGTGGTGGAGACCATGTAGGAAAGAATGATAGATTTCATTCATGTCATACCTATAGAAATAGTACCTAGGAAATAGTCTCAAATAAAGAATAAATTGGTTTATTTTTGAAAAATAAGGTTATAATTCATTGTATTTTTTATAAAAATGAAGAATAAGATAGATTAAAATAAATATCATCCTATGGATCCATTTATAAGTCACTTTAAAAAATTTGGGGATTGTGGGAATTATCCAAGTAAATAATATCTTATAAAGGATGAATCTTATATCAGGGAATAACTTATTCTATATAAATCATTGGAATTAAAAGGTTTGATGTATTTAGAAATTTGTTTTTAAAAACTATTTTATAGAATTATTTTAACAAATAGTGTAATAATAATTGACCATCAAAAAATTTAGTTTATTTTGGATGAAAATTTTTCATCATTAAATTAAGTGTTATGGATATAAAAATGGGTTAATGATGCTAAGGTAAATAAAAATATAAATGTATTTAACACTCGTTTTGGTTTTATGTGATTGAGTTTTCTGCAATTGATGGCATTTTGGGAGAATTTTATGGCTTTTTATTTCATTTATGACTTTTTGGGAGATGTTTTATTAGGTTGATAAATATGAGACCGAAATATTCAAAATGAATTATTATTTGAGGAATATTTTTCTATTATTATGTTTATATTTATTATTAATTTTTAATTTGATTATGATTATTATTGTTAACATAAAAATATAGGGGGATCCATTAGTTGGGGAACCTCTCAGCAGTATTGATTCTGTCTTCTCACGGGCTAGGGTTTTCTCCTTCAAATTAGTTCCCTCCCCTCCTCTGGCATTGCATGGTGTGCATTAGTGCTAGTGTCCTCTTCATGGAATCAGGGTTCCGTGGTGATGGTTGGTGAGTCCTTTGATTTTCATCACTTGAGCATTGAATCAGGGATTGTTCAGGCGAGGCTCTAGGTTCGTCATCTTGGAGCGTTGTCTTAGTGAAGGTGTAGATCTGGCTTCAACTGACCTTATAAAGGATCTAACATACATTCCTCTAGAGAGTTGGCCCAATGAATACGTTTATATTGCTTTGGTTTCTCTTTTGAAGGATTTTGTATAGATTGGGCTTCGACTACCTGTGTGTCAGATCAGGAAGTTCCAGGTGAGTGTCTCTATGTTGGTGCTCGGCTTGGCGTCAGTAGGTGAAGGCCTTAGTTTGGCTGGTCTCTTCTCAAGTGCAGCAGGGCGCTAACCCTAGTGTATTGTAGAGGTGTTAGGGTCTCTTGGTTTTGGCTTTTGTCATCCTGGGGATTACCTTTTAGGTTTGATTTCGATGAATTTCACATATAGTGTTGATGGAGGTGAAGTGATTGAGAAATTGGTTCGATGTCTATTGTGGTGTTAGGGTTGGGTTGTTGTGTAATTTTGGCATCGTTTATTCCTTTAGTGGTGTTAATATACTTATATCCCTATAGTTTGATGTTTTAGGACTCCATAACTATTCTCTTACAAGGGGTCACTCCAGATGGGGTTCAGATTCATGGTTTTCTTTTAGTCATTTTTATTAATATTTGGATGTTTGAAATGGTATTAAATTTACATAAGTTCCAGGCTCCTACAGTTATGCATTGGACAACATTCCATGCAGCGATGAGTTTGAAGAAACTAATATACATTTTTTTATGCTGGGTAGGGGATCTTCTGTGTAAGATTGATAGATTTTTCCATCCTTAAACATTTCTATCATGGTGGTTTGGTTGTTTTTATTTCATTGAAGTCATGTATGGCTTCCCTTTTTTTATACAAAAGATGTTTGAATAATAAAAAATTAATTTTCAGTCAATGATAACATAAATATTATCAATTGAAAATATTTGATAAAACATTTAAAATAAATCCTCATGTTTAAAATGTTATTTAATAATAATTTTAATGTAATTTTCACCATGATTCTAGTAACATTATAGGCATAATATTATAAAATTCTCTGAAATTGATATCCTACATATAGGGTTTCAACCTGTCGCATATGTTATGACATTGTGGCTTGAACCCATAGCCAAAAAGAGACATGTTTGGAGGGCATACCCCTAGCCTACGTATGTACTAGTTTGTATGAAATTGTTTTTTACTTTAAATATTTGACTGAAAGATAATATTGAATATATTAAGTAGATTTTTGGAATTACTATTAAGTTTTTAGAAGATGATGTATTATATTGGAAAATATTTCAAAAAATTTCGTTTTTTTTAAATATATTTGGACACACATAAAGACATTCTACCCTTAATATATATTAGGACCCATTAAATTGTAATTTTGGTGATTTGAACATTAAATAAATCAAATTTTATATTCTTTCCATACATTAATAGCTGAAGTGGAAACTGAACTAATAACAAGAAAATAATAAAATTGAGCTTATAAAATAGAATGATTTTGTGTAAGTATGTCACGACCTGTACCACGGGGCCCATTTTGTGACTACCCCATGCCCACCTCCCAAAGCCCAAGGGCTAGAGACTAGCGCTGAAGGCGTTAACCTGCAAGTGGGAGGCATTAACATGGATAATTGTATACACACACACACCCAACCAAGTCCTAACTCACTAAATGGAAACACCATACCATTGAATAACTGAGTACAAGTACAACTTAAAGAAATTGGGCTAGAATAAAAACCCATGAAAAATTATAGACAACTATAAAGAACAAAAAGTAATCGGATGGCCATCTGCAGTAAACCCCCCTAATCATAATAGTAAGGAAGCTTCTAGAAGATGGAGTAATATGTTCAGTCCGCCCAGTCCTACGGGGCCCCACCTAGTTATTGGACACCAATTCCCTTATCATAGCATTAATTCATCTCGTCTCCATGGGCACCCCTATCGAAACGTCGGTCGTCTGCATCAGACACTACACATGCGGGTAGAGCCTATGCAGGGGTGAGTAACACAGTACTTAGTAGGGGCCGAAAAAAAAGAGAGAACAAATATAAATTCTTCATTCTAAATCATGAAACACAAAACAACTCACACCTAGTATATCTAAGGTTGTAACAGTAGCATAATGTGTCACAATCATCGAACATCTTAGAGGGTGGAGATATTCTCCCCTATCAAGTACAGTGGGCATGTCGGGGGACAAAGATAAACTTCCCATTAACTTTGAACTAGTTAGGTACCCCTCCCCAACATGTACCGTGGTTATGCCGGGTCACAGAAAACCACTCCCCACCGTGGTCTACTGAGGTAGCCCTTATGTCGAGTATCGTGGGTTGGATGGGTCAGGCAGAACCACTGACGGACCCAACCAACCCGACCAAGGGGGTCCACATACCCAGTTATATTCTAATAGACCCGAACTGACCTGGTGTGGGTCGGGGTCGGTATGGTCCTGCCTGGCTAATTGGGCAGGCCCAATAGGCCACAATGGACTCGAACCAATTGGAAAAGGGTCCATCCCACCAGGTCGCCCGGCCACCCTGCCTCGATCAGCCCGGCTCGAAGGGGCACGGGTCCAACATGCCATCACAGGCCCGACCCATCAGCATGGGTCCATCTTGTCGAAGAGGGTCCAACCTAGTGGGATAGGTCGGGCCTGCCAAAGAGGGTCTGGCCAGCCGACGCGGGTCTGGCCCACTTGTGGTTCACACCCCATTTGGTCTGCAAGAGGGGGATGGGTCTACCTCGCTGGATAAGGTTGGGAGCCTCATTCGTGCATCAACATCACCATCTGGGTCACCCACAGGGTTCCTCCTCCACCATGGTCAAGCGACTATGGCATGCTGCCCTCTGACATGGTCAATCGACCACTTCTGCCACCTCCAACCACCGGCTTGGCCGGTGGCTTCTCCTATTATGCCATGGATCGGTCCAGCGACGACTATTAGTTCAGAGAGATGTCATGGAACGCCGCCTCCCACATGTGGTCACAACCATGTGCCACTACTAGCAGTCACCATTTCCACTGCCAATGCTAGTGGATTCTTCCCTGAACCACTGGGTCTGCACCAATTGTTTGTTCTCCATGCCGCTTGGGCCAGGATTTTTTGTGGATCATTCTCTTCACCGTGATGGTCTGAAAACTGCCTTGCTATCGATTTGAATAATTGTACTTGATGTACACATGAGTGGTGGTGCTCAGGCCTTGTTAATGTCAGTCTGAGCACTCTATGTTAGAATTTTAAACAAGGGGGAGACACGGGGAGGTTTGTGTTCAATCATTTATGCCATGGTTTAATCCCGAATAAACACCCCAAAAAATTTAAACCTCCTGTTATAACACATGATCAGCCGATTAATGTGTTTGTGGGTTAATTTGTGTTCGTCGTTTAGAAATGGATGGGGAAGAACAACAAAATAAAAACCACTACCTATTTGAAGTTCATTATTGCACTTTATTCCTCAAGGGTTTAAGAGTTCGGCATCTCATTCCGACTCTAATATTCAAAATGCATCAACGAAAATGTTATGCCAGCTTTCTCCAATTTTCACCAGGGTAGAAGTCTGTCAGAGGTTCACCAGAGAATCCCCTAATTTCATTAATCAACATTTTCCCATCACGTCGAAATATAAATATGGGCGGGTCGCAGAGTTTCTATAATGATGTGATGTCACATCATTGCACTGTTTTAATATGTGTCACTTCTTGTTAGTTATAAGCATTTGAAAAATAAAATAATTTTATTTAATAATTTTATTTCCAATTATTCCATTTTTGGGTTTTCTCACTAGAGGCATGTGTCGACTAGACTTTAGTCGTTCCTAGGTTAAACCCGTCATCCTGAATTCAATGGTGCCATCGTATTTCTGATTTGGGTACCCAATTAAGAGTTATTATACTTTTTTTGAAAACAACTCACACGTGCTATTTCAAGATTATTATTTTTTAACTTACCATTATGGGCACTCTGGGCCTCATAATTACATGCTGTCAAATTTTTCATTCTTGAAATTATTCTATATAATAAAAAATTTATACAAAAAATGTGGGATATTACATTCTCCACACCTTCGAGTTTCATGTCCTTGAAAGCCAAAACAACAACTAAACAAAAAAAATGGGGGTAATGGGCACAAATATGAGCCTCCCTCTCTCATATTCTCTCATAGAGATTATCGTGTTGTCATCGGATGCGTACTAGAGAAATTGACCACCAAAATTAGACCAGCTTCTATTGATCCTCTCTCTCTAGTGGGAACTCCACATACTTCTCCACATCATCGATGTCCAGCTTTCTCCATTCTATGACGTGTGATGGATCATTCACGTACCTCCTCAGCTATAATACATGGGAAAATCATGCATCAGGTGCATCTGTGTGGGAAGAACTAGGAGGTATGCCACCTCACCAACATTGTTCAAGATCTAAAAAGGTCCAATGAACCGCAGAGATAGCTTTCCACCATGGCCAAATCTCTGTAATCTCAATGGGGTGATACCTAAAGGAACAAATGATGTACCTCCTCAAAAACCAAGGGTCTCTATATCTTGTCAGCGTATGTCATCTTCTGGCTCTAGGAAGTCCTCATCTACTCTTGGATGATCTGTACCTTCTCGGTGGTAGCCAGTACCATTTCTGGACCCATGAGGGTGAATGCCCCTGGGTCTATCCAACCTATGGGTGATCTTCAAGCCCACATGTGCAAGGCCTTAAATGGTTTCATGCTAATGGTGGAGTGATAGCTTTTGTTTTATGAAAACTCCACCAGTAGCAGGTGGTCCTCCTAACCATGACCAATGTCAAGGATGCAAGCATGAATCATTCCCTCCAAGGTCTGTATGGTCCGCTCTGTCTAACCAACCATCTGGGGATGAAATGTTATGCTCAAGAATAACTACATATCTACCTTCTCATGTAATCCCTTCCACAACTAGTTTGTAATGTGGTATTCATGATCTGAGATTATAGTTTAATGAACCCCGTGAAGCCGCATTATCTCCTAGACATATGGCGTCCCAGGCTCTCTATCATCCCTTACTCCCGGATGGGTAGGAAGTGAGCCAACATGGTGAGTTGGTCAATGACCCCCAAATTCAGTCATGACCTCTTGATGTATGGGGTAACCCTGTCATGAATTCCATCGAGATACCATACCATTTCCACTCTTGTACCTCGAGTGGCTGATTCAAACCTGCTAGAACCTAGTTCTCGACCTTCACTCACTGACAAGTCAGTCATCAAGAAACGAACTCGGCTAATGCTTTCTTCCTCCTGGGACACTAGTACTGATTTCAGAGGTCCTGGTACATCATTTACACTATAGGACGTACCACCATAGGGGTAGTATGTAAGTCCTTCAACACCTCCTCCTGCAATTCCACAAGTACTACGGTGAGCCCTATTAAAAAAATGATGTGCTCCGCACCTTCAGAAAATTCTTTAGGAGAACGTCCTGGGGATATATAAGCTAGTCAGGCCTCACAGTCAATGTCCCCCAGCTACGCCTCCCAAACTAGATGTACGAGTGGGTGAGTAACATCCATAGACTAGAGGTAAATAACTTCACCATCGTACATGTGGTATACCATCATCATGGATAACTACTTTGTCTCCTCACTCATCAACTGCAACCTCGTCCGCCTACAGAATGTGTCTTCCACCATGTCCCCCTTCCCATGAGTATAGACTATGTAAATGTCATAGTCTTAGATGAACTCCGACCATTTCCACTATCTCTACAGCTGAAAATCTTACAAGATCCTTTCCATCCACACAAAAGGCTACCCCATCTAACTGATTGATGTTCCCATTGACCCTTTGAAAGTGGGGTACTTTTTAACCATGACCACATGGTTAATGTGCCATAAATCCATGCAAAACCTCATACTCACATCTACATTCTTGAAAAAAATGCATCGGGGCTACCCTTGGTGAAACACTGGGCCTTATGAGCCCCTTATTCTGCAAGTCCTGCAGTTGTACCCTCATCTCCTGAAGCTCTGTAGGATCCATTCGATATGCTTGTGTGGATACTAGTGTCATCCCAGGGTATAGGTAGATACAGAAGTCTACATATCTATGAGGAGATAGAACTAGAAGCTCGTCAGGATAAAAATCTCCGTACTCATCCACCACTAAAGAAAAACATGAACTCCTACCCTCCACTACACCGAGGATGAAGCTAGCCAACTGGTGAGTGATCAGCTGAAACCTACCCCTAGATAGTCTGTCATGTCCTACAAGGGTTTCCTTTTCACCAGTAAAGGACAATTATGTTCCATAATTGTGGACACAATTCACCCCACACCTAAAATAGTCGATCTGAGCATGGACTGTGGAAAACTAGTACATATCCAATATGACATCATAAGGCTCGGATTCTACTACTATGATATCCCAGATAAAATCTCTCTCCTATTAGAGTAATCTCAAACCGCATACACCAGTTTCTAATCATCGAATCCCCTCCCGTATGAGTCTCTACTCATAAGGATCGAGCCAACGGCTCTACCAGAATCTCTGAGCTCTGAACAAGAGTCCTGGAAAGAAATGAGTTACCGGATCTTGTGCCTATAAATACTACACCTAGGGTGTAAATGACACATATAGTACCTCGAATTATCTCCCAGGTTTCATGTTCATAACCCTCTGCTACCTGGATCTGAGCTCGCCCCTATCCACTGGTCACATGACCAGTTCCCCTACCACATATGTTGCCTTGCATACCTCCTCGCTCGAGCTAATTTCACTATCTCAATGGACCCTGAACTGTCTGTCGGTCATTTGTACGTTGTGTCGAACAATCACGTGACATGTGTCCCTACCTCCCACACAAAAAGAAAATTTTAACACCCATATGACTATCTCTGTCCTTGGAGCCTCGCAGTGCTAACCCTAAGTCCTAAGATCGTCCATTAAAAGACCTAGCCTGCTTGGGCCTAGGCATATGCTATCTGATGCCTGCCAAATACACTACCATCTAGGGTCTGCTGGCAGCTCTAACAATGGGTGCCAACTTCACCAAAAATCTCTCCATCAGAAGGGCTCACTCCAACACCCCAGCCTGGGTAGGGATGCTGAGAGACACCGCCGAAGCCCTAATAACTTTCCCGAGTCGTTGGTCAAAGGCTCGAGCCATGATGAAAGGGAATCAAACCATATCTGTAGAGTAGGAGTAAAACTCTATGAACCTTGTTGAGTACTCGGTGACCATCATGTTGTCCTTCTGTAGGTGGAGGAACTTTTGAATGTGCACAGAGCGCAAAATTGTGGGGGAAAACTTATTTCAGAAGAGCCCCTCGACATCAACCCAAGTGAGGGTCACCTCATCGTGAGTTTGGATGGTCAAGCTCCACCATATCCTTACTGGGCCCTGCAGAAGGCTTTCCGCCAAGATTGCCATCTGGTCAGGAGGTGTCCCTTATAAGCAGAAGACATGTGTCACAACTTCTAGCCAGTCCTCAGCAACCTTAGGATCCATATCTCCCTTGATAATGGGAGGTCTCTATCTCATAAAATTCATGTAGGCCACTAAGTCTAGGAACGTCCTCTGCCGGAACTTTCGGTAGTAGATACTGACCATCAGGGTTTGTAGCACAGGTGCACCACCCGGTGGGGCCATCTCAAGCATTGGTTCGTGAATGGATACCTCGTATTGAAGAGGGTCTTTTTTAAGACCTTGTATCGTGATCTTGGGTGGTCATCTATATGGAGGAATCATGACATAGATCAATATGTTCCATGGCTAAAACATCATTCCTAGTGAGATGACACTTATTCAAAATTACAAAACACTATTCGAATAGTATTTTCATGTATTGATCTGAAAAGCATAAGTCAAGGCCCTGGTGTATGGATATGTCGGCCACCAAACCAACACTGGATGCCCTAAATCTAAAAGTCAGTCTTAAAACATTTAACACTGTTGATCCAAGAAAAAAACAGACTCCCAGTCTTTAAGGGGGGACCAACTTATCTCCAATACCACTTTTTCAAAACCCATTCCCTAGGGCTCATGCCTTAACTACCCCAAACCCATCTTCCGAAGGGAAGGGGATGGAAACTAGTGCCGAAGGAGTCAACCTTCAAGTGGGATATACTCTCCTAGATACCTATACAAACACACAAGCCCAACCAAGTCCCAACTCACAAAAATGAAACATCATACTGCTGAGTAACGAAGTACAAATACATCTGAAAGAAAGTGAGCTAGAATACCAACCCAAGAAAATTTACTAAAAACTGTAATGTACAAAAAGCTCCTGGATGGACATCTAAAGTAAACCCCACCAGATCATTAGAGTAGGAAATCTATTGGAATATGAATTAGTATATCTAATTATTCTGGTACTACTGGGGCTCGCATGGTCCTAGGACACCATGTCCACCCTCGTATAATCTATTCATGCCATCCCCCTGGGCACCCTTTTCGAAATGTCAGTTTTCTGCACCAAACACAACACGTGATGGTGGATCCTATGCAGTGGTGAGTAACAAAGTACTCTGTTGGGACCCCAATACAAAAAAGAAAGAACATGCCTCAATTCTTCCATCTAATGCACAAAACACAAGATATCTCACACAATATATATTCAATGGTAGAAACAGTAGCTTCATTAGTCAAAATTTCCAAATAACTCGGCTGCTAGAAAACTCTTCCTCTATCAAGTATAATGGGCCTACTGGGTCACACAGAGCCACATCCCACTAATATAGAACTACATAGGTTCCCCTTTCCACCGCGTATCGTGGGTCTGCCAGGTCACACAGAGTCACTCCCCAATGGGGTCTGCTGATGTACTCCTATCGAGTATCGTGGTTCAATAGTGTAATATATAACTACTCCCCACCATGGGCCTAATGGGTCATACAGAGCTACTACCGTCTAGGCCATCGAGTCACATAGAGTCGGAAGTCAGCAGTCTTCAGGTCTCAGCCAGTCGTAGGATTCCGCACATAGCACGCTTGGAAGAACCGCTCATAATTCCATATGTTGCATCTCAACTCCCACAAATGTCTCCATTGAACGTTCTAAAAGATCCGACTCATCTAGTGGATCTCAACGATGAAAAAATCTTTTCTATAAGATGGACACTTTGCAGAATACATGAATTTTAGTAACTAGGGGGTTGGTTGCGACAGGGCCCGGTCCAACCCGATTGGACCGACCCAACCAACCCGGCCCAAGGGTTCGATATACTCGAGTTCATTATGAGAGACCTGACCTAACCTGGAGTGTCTTGGGGTCGATCTTGTCTTGCCTGGCCACCGGTCCTGGCCCAATAATCCTCGCTGGACCTGACTCGGTCGGTAGAGGGTCCAGCCTGCCAGGTCACCCGACGACCCAGTCTAGTCTGGCCTGACCCAAAGGAGTACAGGTCCGGTTTGTCGGTCAAGGTCGGGTCAAGCGGAGTGGGTCTGGCCCACCAAATAGGTTTGGGCCCACCCATCTAGGTTCGGCCTACCTGTGTGTGTTCAGCCCGCCCACGTGGCTTCGGCTAGCTGGGGGTTCGCGCCACGTCCGGTTTGCTTCACTGGACACATCCAGGAGCTGTGTCCATGCCCTTCCATCACCCCAAGGGTCACCAGGGGGAAACTCCTCCCCCCACTGTCAGGAAACCACATCCTGCTTCCCTTTGACACGATCAAGTGTCTGCGTCGCCCCCCTCCGGCCGCTGGCGCGGCCGGAAGCTTCTCCTTCTGTGCCCCAGCCCGTTCTGGCCGCAGCCTTTTGTTCGTAACACCATCATGTCACACCACCTCATACCTGCGTCCACTGCAGCGGTCCACCTATGGAATTCACCTGTTCCACCACCGACATAGGTGCACTGACATATTCTTCCACGGACCACCGTGTTCACACCGGTGGTCCGTTCTTCGTGCTGCTTATGCTTTTGTTTTCTAAGGATTATTCTCTTCACTATGATGGTATAAAAACAAACATTTCGTTGATTCAAAAGAATGGACATAAATAAAACATGATATGAGGTTATCGGGGCTTGTTTTTGTTGTCATTGGCCATCCGTGTTAATAGTATAAACAAGGGGGAGGCTCAGGGAGGTTTGCGTTCAATCATTTATGCAAAGGTTTAATCCCGAATAATCACCCAAAAATAAAAGTCACCTTCCTGTAATAATGCATGATCCTTATATTAACACGTTCATTGGTCAATCTGCATTCATCATTTAAAAATGGACATGGAAGAACAACGAAATAAAAACCTCTACCTCTTTGAAGTTCATTGTCACATGTTTTCCCTCAAGGGGTTAAGACATCGGTGTCGCTTCCTGGCTCTGATATTCGAAAGGCCTTGATATAAAAAGAAGTTTAGATGGTGTTCTTCATTATATGATACGGTGGAAGTCTATTAGAGGTTCTCCAGAGAATCCCTCAATTTTTTTATTCCACATTTTCAAGGCACGTTGAATTATAAATAGAAGCACATCGCAGCATTACCATAATAATTTGATGTCGCATCATTACACTATTTTATTTAAGAAACTACATCACTATGTCACATCATTAAACCATTGTTATGCTTCGAGTTTAATGAGCCATTAATGATCCTCATTGATGTGCATCATTGCGGCTCAGTCGATGCCCCATAGCATTGTCGTCCTCCACTCCAAATTGAGAATGAAAATAAAATAATTCATTTAAATTATTTTATTATTTTTCTAGAAAACTCTAAAAAATAACTTTTTTCCTCGGTCCTTTCTAGATGAAGTTATTTCATTTCTAGGTGAATTGAGGCATTCTAAATTCAATGGTTCCCTAAGACTTTTGATCCGGGGAAAAGTTAAAAAGCTAGAACATCCTACATACACGTTTACTAAAGATACCTTAAAAAAGATAGAAAATTATTAACAGTCACCCTCGACCCATTCCAGTCGATGTTATGGTCCACATAAGGGAAACACACACCCAAGAATTCAAAGGTACTCTTGGTTTTTCAATCCGAGTTATCATTTAGAATTTAAAGGATTTAAAATTAAAATAATTGTTATTATATTATTATTTTTACGGGAAAAAACTGACTTCCACTATTGGCCAGTGTTAGCCTATGTTAGAGTCTACTAAAGGAAATATTACCCTCAAGAGTTTAGAAATGGTATTAGATTTTTAATCTGAATCGCCGTTCATGATTTATAAGCATTTAATAAATAAAATAATTTTATTTAGTTATATTATTTATGGTTATTCCATTTTTGGGTATTCTCACTGGAGGAATGCATGGACTAAACATAAGTCGTGCCTGGGGTAAACCCGCCATCTTGAACACAATGGTGCCCTCAGATTTGTGATATGGGAACCCATTTAATCGTTATTCCACTTTTTTAGAAAAATTGATCATGCGGGCTATTTAATGCTTAACATTTTTCAACGGGTCATTCTGGGCACTCCGATCCTCAGAATTGTGTGCCGTTAAATTTCACGGTCTCGAAAAAATTTCATATAATAATCAAATTATACGTAAATTATGGGACCTTACAAACTTTATTTCCATATGTTCAAAAATATTAAAATAATTTCTAAAACATTAGTAAATGGATCTTGAAATACAATTGCTGATCCTATAACCTTTATATCCAATTATTCAATGGCCTTTTAGGTTATCACATATTTATTTTTTAATGGTCATTGGATTTATCTTTTGAATTCAACTTATTATTTTAAATGGCCTCTATCACTCCTCATAATTATTTAATTTTTCTTCCATTTCTATATCTAAACTTTCCACTAATGTTCACTTACTTTTAAACCTAATATCTATTATGCCAAATGATCTTAATTTTCCCTTTCTATCTTACCAAGAGGATATATTATTAACCATTTTTTATGATTTCAGTTTTTTAGAAATTATATTTTATAATTTCAAACCATTGACTGCTGAGATAAATATTAAATTTGTAGGACACAACTTTCTTTTGGTTGAAGGATGTAACACCCTTGAATTTTAAAAGATGAACACCGTGATTGGTAAAACAATTATGACAAAAAAACACCATTCTTATAAGATAATGTAATACCCTAAGACTTTATGATATATTTTCTTCTCTTATATAGCTTGAGGAACATGCAACCCCAATTCTATTGGAATCATAATATTAAATATTCTTTTAACCTAGCAGTTAATGTGGAATGTCTTAATAGTAAAAACCAATTAGTGAAATTTATATAGTTTACACTTCTATAAATAAATTCACTGGTTATATATATATTTTATAAATAAAAAAGTAAATATTGTTTTATATGAAAATAATTATTTTCTAAACATATGTATTTTCTTAAAAGGATTTTTTCGAATGATTTTCATACATAAATTCAAACAAAATTTTATTTGATTTTAGAAAATGTATTTTGTAAAATTAATTACATTTTTAAATCATAATATCAATAATTTATTTGTGTTTGTTAGTGGTATTTTCTAAAAAATAATTTGGTTCAGTGAATGGTGAAAAATATCGATTTTGGTAAAACTGTGAATTCAGTTTAAGGGACTAAGTATTTTAAACTTATCATTATATGTTAATATCAAATAAAAATAAAATAATTATTTCATAGTTATATTTAAATTAATTTATTACATTATAGTTGAATTTATATAGTGTTTTAGTATAAGTTTCTTCTTAAGATTAAAGCACATTTTTAAGAAAGTTGTTTGAAATTGAAAAATGTATCTCTATTTTGATAAATTTAAATATAAAATATTGATGAATTGTTTAAGTGAAATTTATTTTATATATATATATATATATATATATTTACTGAAAATAAAATAATTATTATTACTAATCATGTTTTTAAAATAAAATCATCTTATTCTTGAAAAATTCAATTATTGAAAACCTGTTTTTCATCACATTTGTGTGTTTA
This sequence comes from Viscum album, assembly GCA_963277665.1. Taxonomy (NCBI): domain Eukaryota; kingdom Viridiplantae; phylum Streptophyta; class Magnoliopsida; order Santalales; family Viscaceae; genus Viscum; species Viscum album. Next base: position 292,987,467 of record OY728137.1, on the reverse strand, counting down.
ATGTTAAATTATATTTTTTCCACATATATGAATGGAATCTATAAAAAATATGTACTATATATAGAATTATATTAATTAATATTATATATTTTGGTTAACATGATTTATGACCATAATGAATAGAACAAATAGTAAAAAATAATTTATTTAGTTAAGGTAAAATGGTTTGATTGTGGATTAAAATATGATAATAACTGTTAAAATGAACTAAATACATGTCTAAAATCTACTGTATAAACATATTGCTCCCCTATATCATAAATGGATCAATAATTAGCCATTTTTTATCCTTTTTCATATCACAAAAATTGGTACCCTCTATTAATTCCAAAATTGTGATTTGTCTCATCCCCTACTTATAAAAGGCCACCCCTATCCACTCCACATCACACATTAAAACATATATGGATCTGAGAATACCTTCCAAAAATCCTCCTTAATTCCCCCCTTATAACATATGTTATTTAGTTTGATGATAAATCTAGTTTCAGAGGGATTTAGTTTAAACGTACATTTTTTTTGAATTAGATCTATGTTTTTAACAGTGCATTTTTATTTTACATATTCTTATAACTCCTCAAAATATCATTCATTTATGATCATATTAGAAATATATATATTTTTTATATACTGAAATTTTATTATGTCAGTTTAATAGCATACATCCATCTCCACTTCTAGAAAATGGATATTAAAACGTCGATAATGTATACAGTAGAATACAGCTACGTGAACCGATGCCATTCTTTTTCCATCACCACATTTCAATAGTGAATATAATGATTGATTTGATATATATATATATATATTGAATTTATTGAATTATTATCCTTATTTATTTATGATATCCTACACAAATTTTTAATTTCCATTCGTTGGGGGATATTATATCATCGCCCGTGTGAACAGCATACTACCTCCCCACGAAGCAATGTGATTCATTTTTTTACACATTACAATGAATTTAATATAGATAAATTTCAAGAATATATATGATATTTATTAAATAAATATAACTATTTGAATCATATATGGTCTAACATATATAAGTATGGTTATGTAATATATGTTTTGTTAAAATATATTTGTTATACATTAGGATTATACATATATGAATTATGTCAAACCAGAGGTAAGGGTTTCACATTTCACTTTTAATTCTGTGATACATTTTCCACATTCACTACTTATTCATTTCTATGGTTGATAAACATCCCATATTTCATGTAATATAATAAATACTTTATAAATAATTGTATTTTTTTAATTATAAATATTTCATCCAATGGGGTTTTATATGAACTTTACCAAGTGGTAACGAGTTTTATAATGGAATTTCTTTTCAATGGGTAATATTACTTTTTTGAAGACATTGATATTATAAGATTAATTTTTTTAATATATATATATTTATTGTTTTTTTTACTTCCATATTTTATATGAATATACATTTCATACACATAATCACTAAATCTTTTAATCCTCACTTCAAATGTATGTTATTTTAAAGGTATTTTGTCCCGATTTCTATTTCATTGAGACATATTTGTTAATATAAAACTATAAAATTTTCATTGTGTATATACTACCTCTTGATATTCTTAAATTATATTACTATTTATTCATGACAGTTAATGTTATAAATAAATTTTATTCTTTCAAGGGGTATAATTTAAATATTACTAATCTGGTAAGAATATAATTAAAAATACCACATTCTTTTGGGGTGGCGTTTATATGTTTTTGAAGGAATCTTACCATTTATCTTTCATTAGATCCAATTAGTTAAACATTCACATTATTTGTAACATTGAGAGTATTATTTACTAAATTGTATACTATTTTTAAATACATGTTTTAAATCGAATGTCATTTGTTTAACTACAAAAATATTGATAAATACTTATTATTTACTCAATAATGATATTTGTTGATGAGGAATATAGTTCATTAATAAAATTGATCATTAGAAATATATAAAAATTTTTGGGTATGTTTTCATGGGTGTGTCCGAGTTATAGATAACCCATCGATGCATCAGTAGTATCTTGGGACAAATAAGTTGGATAACCTTATTAAACTGGGTTTTTACACATATTTTTGAACATTATTTTTAATTGTCTTAATTGTAGAGGTATCATGATTCTTGATATCATGATGTCTAATAATTATACATTGTATTTTTTATGAATTCATATATTATTATCGATGATATTTTCAAATTAAGAATATATTTTCATTCATTTAATTCTAAATTAATTTATCAAATAGAATGTGTCCTCAATTATTTATTTTTCTATAGTGATTTTGACTTATCCAATCAAGTTATTCATGTTATGGATTAAATAGTATGTCTATTCAATTTTTTATCTTTTCATATTGATTATTCCTAATTAATTCCTGATATATTACAATTTACTTAACGCTTACTTAGAATTTGTCCTCACCATTACATTGTTTCCTATCCTAAGAATCAATGATGTGTATTATGAATGTTATAAATGGATAGGCTACAGGGAATAAATATATTCTTGAAAAAAATTATGTTTTAATTTTTCTTTTAAAATTTTATAGGGGAAGAATGTATGTATCCACTTTACCTATAATACTAAACCAACAAATAATTTTGGATAAGATTCCTTTTATCTATAAACAATGTAATAATTTATCCAATAACGTTGGGCAAGTAGTGTTAGCTTCAGTACACTAGAGTCAACTAGATCCATCATTCTCGGTGATATCTCTAACACCCACATGAATATACCAATGTATATATTCCTTGTTGGAATACAAAATACCACATTATCTGATCCTACCCACCACTATCAAATCATCCATCCTCATCTCATTCATCCCATTCCCACACCTCAACACAAGGATAACATCTAGTGAACATCAGAGGGAAGCATGAATAAAGAAGCACCGTCCACAGGGTAATTTGGGAACCAAAAATAACATATCCATCAATCACATGAATATATTCTCTCATGAACCCAAACACAAGGCATTCATCCTTTATATGTTATGGGTACCCTGGACAGAATAATTTATCTTTATCAAAAATCAGTTCTCATTCCATTTTATATTTATTTATTCATTATTCATATGTTCAATCAATAAGATTCCTTATAAATAAACATAAATAAGCTATATCATGATTCATGTTATTTATAAATTACATTTATACAAGGAAAAAAACAATTGAATAAAAATTCATGATTGATGAAAATTTTAATATTATCAAGTTACTTGGAACATTGAATTGTAAAACAATAATCTTGATGTTCATTGTCCAACTAATTAATTTAACGGATTTGTTCTCTTTATCATTTTCCCAAAACATAACCATATTGAACAAATCATATTATATATTGAACACTATCCTGAAAATTTGGAGGAGGCCATTAATATGGTGGAATGAAACAACATGAAATCACTATGTAGTTATTTTTTAATACTATTCAATATTTATTAGGTAAAATCCATTTACATCCAATGGGATAAAATGTAGTTAATACATGATTTCAAAAAACCAGAATAGAATTATAAAATCCCCAATATAAAAATATTCTATATTCATTATATGTTAAAGGACCAAAGTCGCATATCCCAATCAACTATCCAACATGAATATCAAATCTATCTAAGGATATCATTCCATAATTGGTATAGCTATCAACAAAAAACCACATTAAGAACATAGAGTGAAACAACTATATAATTGTAAGAAATTGTGAGAGGAACCACAATAAAAACCCCAAAATGAAGAGTTATAATGTATCTCAAATAATGGAATATTGGTTTCAAAATCCAGTAATTGATCCCCTTTAATGGGATCCGAAAATGGATTAAGAAAATTATTGGTGATACCTAGACCATTGGTTGAATGGTTTGGGATTGGGAAAATCCAAGAAGCACACCACATTATAAAACACACTACCTAGGTGAATTTAAAAGCATAAATAATTAATTTATAGATAAATAATCAATTTACATCATAAATGTTCTGAATTTTATAAATATATAAAAAACAAGTCACCTAATCCATTTCAAAATATAATTTATTTATGGAGTGAACTCCCAACTCATGAAGAAAATTTCACTAGTCATATAAAATAATATTAAAACCACATACACAGTAATCCCCAGATACACTGTAAACCCAAACTTATGTTGTATAATCTCCACATTTCTAACTCTTTGCAACGAAACACCTCTGAAACACCTCTTAGCCTCATATAAACCCATCAGGATTTACAAACACAAAAAGATACAAACTAAAAGTACCAAGTCCCTTATAATAAACATGAAAAAATTAAAAACCATATACAAATTAGGTCTTCTCATAAAGGATCTTTTTTTAACATCATCGAATCAACGTTACCACTTAATCTTAGGTTAAAAATTATTTGAAATATTGTACCTATTCTACATCAAAAAACTACCTCAGTAATGAAATTTCAAAATATATGGGAAACAATTCTTCCTATAAATAATATTCATTATCACATTGGGTATAGCAGCATAGACACCCATTGTGACTATCCATCAATTATTTTCTAGATCGGAAAATCCAAATTTTGGGTCATGAACTGTCCAATTCGGTTGGAATTCATCAATATTATGTGTTTAATATATTCTATAATCAGTAGTAATCTTGTATCTAAGCTTTTAATTTTTTCAGTACTTTTAATTCTTTTTCATTATATGGTAAAACATGTATCTTTGGATTTAATTTTTTATGGAAGCCTCTTCAACATCAATACATTCATCTTCTTGAAATTTATCATCCTATATGTTGTAGGTCTTTATTTCGTGACATATATTAAATGTGTATTTTCACTACATACTCTAATACAAATACCACAATATTTCACATCAATATTAAATATTTCATTCAATGTAAATAGTCTCTAAATAATTATAGGTCTCTTATCCTCACCCATATATATCACCATAAATTCCAAAGGGAAGAAAAACATATAAAATTCAATAAAAAAATCTTTAATCAATTCTAATGGGTATTCAACTATAGAATCTACTAGTCAAACATAATCTCCTATGATATTTAGGTCTTAATGTCCTAGGATTATAGAATTAGTGTAGGATAGGATAGTGACTATTACACACAAAACAACCTAACTCTTTTCAAAATTTATTACGCCCAATATAAATAGTAATTTTAAAAATATCAAGATCTATTATATTTTTTCGTAGATCTTTTGACACTACACTAAAAAATTATCTCATGAGATATATTATTTCAATTTCATCTAGCTTGATATTTTTCATTGTTAGTTCATTCATGAACATTGTGTGTGTTTGGATGTTGTCTAATTCTTATGAAAAATAATATTTATTTTCAATTTTTTATTATATTCTATAAACATACAACTCTACACTCCAGGATTGATCTTCTTCAGAATCTCCAGAATTGGTAGGCATGGCTTAGTTGGTGGTGGTTGTGGTTACGACATTTTTTTAATATTCTTTATATTTATGGTCCTTCAATTCTTCGACTTGTTTTTATTTCTACTTATGAAATTTGATCTTGGGTGACTTTTTCACATATTGAGGTGGGTCCCCTAAATTCACCATGTTAGTTGTATTCTAGGTGGTGTTATAATAATAACATATTCCATCATTAAACATTTCAATCAATTTTATGTATATGGATTTATAATTTTTATAATTAATTTTTTTGAGTGTTTTAGCATTCATTATGTTCCTCTATAACTTTTTTAGTGGTGGTCATGATATTTTCCACTATCTTTTAAAAGAGGGAATTTGGATCATGAGTTGGGGATCATGAGGTTCTTATTCTTAGTGTTCAAATATCCATGACTATATTCCTTAAGATTTCAATTATTGTTCAATCCAACAAAAAAATTATTATATCCATTATATTTGAAAAATATAAATTTTTAGCACCCATACCTTGTGAGTATTCAGAAGGCCTTACTATATACATTATTCATGCCATAGACTCCATATAGGAAACCATCCTTTCATTGTGTTCAAGATATAACCCCATTTCATTATATTCATTTATTCAACTGAAATATATTTCTATCTATCTCATATAAAATATTATATCCCTCTATAGGGGATTGTGTTATCATTGATCAACCCATTACGACATCAATGATAAACTTAATTTTCTATGACAATTCATCATAAAATGATTTAATATAAATCCATATTTCTATACCATGATGTGGGTATTTTTAGATTATGTCTTCAAATTGTTCCTTTTTATTGTATAAATATTCATTTTCAAATTGGTTTTAATTTAAAATCGTGATGCTAATGTTCATATATATTTTTGGGGAAATAATGGAGAAAAAAAGTTCGCACTAGCCCATCCCATATGGTAACAGAATGAGGTATGAAGATTTGAATCCATACCCTTTATTAATCCGTTAATTAATAATGAAACAATAACAGTTTTTCCTCATCCATTGATAAATTATTGAATTTAATAGTTTCACATAGTTCAAGGCAACTCCCTTTGTGATCATTCATATCTTTATGCGATGACCTGGAATTCCAGGTCAAATTTTAGATCATATATTTTATATTGAGTTATATTTTGAATTGATGTACTATAATTAGAGAATCTTTAATTCTAGTAAAAATCCCTATTACAGATATTCTTGCGTAGTTATGGGTGTACACTAATCTAGTGTTCCTTGTGGTATACCTCCAATCATTCCATGTTCTTTTAATCTATTCATACAATCTTCTGGGTTCTCTTTCTTATTCTATGTGTTTTTTCTATCTCTAGATTATATGCATGATCATATTATGTTACATTAACATGATTAGTGCATACATGTATAGAATGTTTATCTAAAACAATTGGATGATAAGTCCATGTATAAAAATGGGAACATAAATAAAATTTTTAACTAATACTAATTAATTTTAGCAAAATAAAGAGCCTTCTCTAGAAATAGTTCCAAAAAAATGATCATATTAAAGGGAGTCATTATTTATTGTGGCGGTAATAAAATATAATAATTTGTTCTTAAAATTAAAATAACCATATCAAATAATTTTATTTAGTTATTGGTGACTCTCAGGTCAACCCAATGGATTATTTTTTAAATAAACTTATAAAAATTGGATTATTAATTGATGTTTAATGAGAATGAAAGAATACAAATATTTTTTCAACATAAAATAGATAATTTTTTCCATGATTAGTAATTTTAAGTTACATGTACTAGTGGATTAAGGATGAAATTTTCTTAGGTATGTTGTGCCAGCAATGGAATTTAATAACACCCTTATTCTTGTTTCTTTCCCTACAGTTTATTAATTTATCTTATTATATAGCTAATTATATCATGTGAGTAAATTAATTAGTTTTAAAAAATCCATTATTAAGAATAATTATACCTATTAGGAAAATACTAATGTGTGAATTTGGTTTATTAGTCTTATATTGGATGATTCTTACATATTGAATTAATGATTTTCATGATTATAAATAGTGAGAGATACAATTTGTCAATGAACATACAGCGCAACATCAACTAAAATTTTAAAAAATATATCATAATAGCGTATTCACATTGAAATTAAGTCACTCATAACATGAATTAATTTTCCATTAATACTAGTAATTAGAGGGTGAGGGAGGTGAAAATGAAAAAAAAATACTTTGATAATGGTGGATAATCCTAGTGAAAGACTCTAGGGTGCTTCACTTTGTAATTAGGGATGGTTTCTATCCTAGAATGGTATTTAGAGGATGAACATATATAAATATTTATCGAAAATATTAATTCCCACGACATCATAAATTCCATTAAATAATATATATATTTATATGCATATAAACCATGGGGTTTTATTGGACTTGTATGCGGGTCCCAATAAAAAATTTTAAGATTAAGATTTCATAATTTTTGTAACTATCTTTCCGAGAATTACAGATGCTTTCACATAATGATTTCATAGTCTCCTCCCCTTTCTAATATTCTTCACTCTTTCTTCTAACTTAACGAAATCTTTTGGAATTTAAAATATTGAATACATGTTTCAAAAGGTGAATTATGGTTTTCTAGGGTTTTTTCATTTCTACTTTAATCTTCAATAGTGAGATGCAAACTCAATCCTTGACTTGTATTGTTACCTAAATAATAATTTTCTATCAGGTGTATATCTTTTTTTCATTATTCATCCTCCAAATTCATTTCAAATATAATATGTCATAAAATAATATTGCAAAAAAATCAGGAAAGGTTATTATTTTAATTAAAAAACACTTTTTAATATTGAAAATATATTAATTTATTTATTTTATAAAATTTCACCAAGAGTTTTGGCTAGAATAAATCAATTACTATATTTTCTTTAGGAAACAATTATTTCTCCACCATTAGAGTATAAAATAACAGAAAATTTGTTTTCTAGAAAACATTTTGAATTATTCCACCTAAAATTTTTCACAATACACACCATACTCTATATTGATTCCATAGATATAGAAAAAAGTATATAAAATTCGCAAGACTGATTATTTTTTGTGTATGGTAATGAAAACATTGGATTTTAGATTTGTTAAAATGATAATAAAAATATCTTAATGATATTAAATGATATCTTCAATGAAAATATATTATAGAAGGAATAAAAATATTGAAATATAGATTTGTTAACTAATAATCCAAAAACCATATCCAGGTAAATTTGAGTAAAATTTAATGAATTTATAATTCTTTTGAATGTTTATATATCATGAAAATTAATAAATATTTTCATGCTCATAAGAAGTTACCAAAATATTGATAACTGTGGAGGCTCCATATACCTAATAGATTAAATTTTGGACGTAGTGGTACCAAAAATGTATAAATTTTTTGTTGAGTTATATAGGTCTAACAGAATAATAATAAAAGATTGGTGGATTGAAACTAATCTATATTACATTATATTTTTTTAGGTTATACTATGATATGATAATAAGAAGTGAGTCCCAAGTATTTTGGAATGTTAGAGTATGATATTAAAGATGAAGTATATTGATTTATTAAAAAATAGTAAACTATTGAAACTACCATTTGGGAAGAAATCATATCACAAAAAATAGGTTTTATGGTTTAAGTATGAATTTTATGGTAGAAATAATTACATGTCTGTAATGTTTATCAAAGGAAGGAGTAAATTTCAATAAAAGTTTCTCAAATGCATAAAAACACATCACCATAGGTATAATGACTTATTTGATTCTAAAATATGTATCTATAATATATGGATTTAAATATATACTTTTTTCATGTATATTTTGAGTTTAAAATAGTTTTCTATTATTTATTGGCTTTGATTGAAAAAAATAATTATGGCTTTGTTCATAGGAAGAAAAAAGCTTTTATTGATTGAAGTAATAACTAATGTAATGGAAAAATATGTATAATGCCATTATGGATATGAGAAGGCTATTCTAGTGCATTATATACCACATTTTATACAAAAAAATCAAGGGTTATGGAAATGTTATCCTTCTCTTTTACTTGTAAGATATAAACATTTAATGTTTGGAAATTAAATAGATTCCAAATGTGAAAACTGATTTTTTAAGGACTGGGATTAAGGACCTCAGGGATGAAAATAAGTTTCTAGGTATGTTTATTGGAATATATCCTAATATATATTATATACAAGGAAATGCATCAATATTTTCATTGAAGAACTCATAATGATTCGATATTACAATTTTCTTACCACATTGGTCAAATATATCATGTTATCGATATATAAATTACCAAAAGATAAATGAGAAGATAAATAAATAAATAAGTTTTTATATTCATCAACATTGAGAACATTGATGTACTCCATATTATATAAAATTCAATACATTTTACATGTTGTGGGATTTTTCAGTTAGTTTATGTTGAAACAGAGAAAGGATCCTAGGAAGTTATGAATCAGATTCTATGATATCAAAAAATATTATTAGTTATAGTCTGAGGTTTTGAAACAGATAATCAATTATATAGTAATGTTGATAATGAATTGGGTTGAGATATTTATCCAGGTATGGTATCATAGTCTTTTAGTTTAAATTCTGGGGTATATCCATAAGTTGGATGTTGAGGTGGTAGCCATTTTTTCACTCACAATGATAAAAATATGTTATATGGTCATAACTGGAGATGGGGAGGAAATGATGTGGATAAATATTTTATTAGAGGATCTCAAATAGGGTCATGAAATGTTTTTAATTTTATTCGATATTTGTTAAAAAAGTCTTTGGGATATAAATACAACATTTCAATGAATGAAATATCACATTGAGATGAAATATATTTTCATCTATAGATGTTGTAGTATGTGGTGATAGAGTTTATGTATTTAATGTTTTGATGAAATTTATACCATGGACTTAGATAAATAATGTATAAGGCTATATTGAACCTTAATAGAACATGGGTGAATAGAAAGTAGATTGGATACACTTACTATTATTGTGGGAATTAGAAAGATGAAAAATATTCTATATTTTGGAAGAAGATTCAATTATTTAAATTAGTATTCATGTAATATATATTTATGAATGTGTGTACAATGATTTTATATTAAATTTTCAATATATGGAACGATTGGTTCCTAAAAAGGGGAGTTGGAATTTTGTTGGCACATATATGAAAAATATTGTGTGGTTTAGATTTCATGTTCTAGAACAAGGAGTAAAGTTGGTCATGTATAGATGATGGAAATATAGAATCACTAGTTTTGGTAAAAATTATTTTAATGGTGTTATATAATACTTCACTAGTGGTTTTTGAAATTGATATGTATGAATAATTATAAATCAATGTTATATTATCTTTCATTATTCATTGGGAAACAAAATTTCTGGTAGAGATACTTATGGCAGATTAAAGTTATACAAGACCAATGGTGGTTCCTCTATAAATCAGTAGAGCTAGTGGAACCAGTTGATCCAATGGGACCATAATAAATAAGTGGTATGGTGTCTCTTATACTTTTATCTATGACTTTTAGTGATATATTATTGACTTTATTAGGTGATTTTTAATTTAATCTTTTCTTATTTTTTGAGTTTAAAAGATGAAATATTATTCTCTATTGGATGTAGGACACAATATTGAACCATGTAAATAATTTTTTTATTCCTAAAGTTAGTGTATGTTTCTTTTTGGGTTTCTTTCATGGAGCTATTTCTTTCTTTAGGGTGTAGAAGGGTGTTGACTGGGTGAAGTGGATTGTTTTTTTTTGTCTCAGTTCAAGTATATTACTATAGAGGAATTATATTTATTAAAGGGGTTTTAGATATTTTTCATACACTTGGATATTTCAATATTTTTCATCCATTTATTTATGATTCCATGGATCCAAATTTGTGTCACCTCTATAGAGTACACACACATCGTCAAGTGAAATTTACATCAATCGAAGGGATTAAAGACCCCATATGTGGAGGAATAATTCACTAAAACTATTGGGAGATTCCCTCTACAATAATTGTATGAAGGAGTTGCATACAAAAGAATGTATTCCACTAATAGTGTTGTTCAACTACATGTCTACTCTAAATAAATACCCTTCTCTCCATCATCGATATAATGCTAAAGAAACTATTCAGATCAAAATCCTTAAAAATGATTGTTTGATAAAGAGGTTTTCACTATCAGGTAAAACAAATTCAAATTCCATAGATTTTATTTCCATGTATTCTATTCTGACACCACTTTGAAAAAATTGGAAAAATACCAAGGACTGCCGAATATATGACATGTGCTCCCATGTACATGGCATGTGTGAAATAGCATGTGGATGGGTGGGAAATTCCACTATCTAGTATACATTGGTTAAAACAAAAGAACAGGTCTATTGGGATATATAGATTGTGGGGCCCATATAATTTTCAGAAATGTTCATCCCTGGAATTTTGTGGCATGTCATCACTGAAAATAACATATACACAAAACCATATAACATCTGAAGAGAAATGATAAACTAACTGAGTAGTTGGGCATTCACACTATTACATGTTGAGACTTGGGTCATAATATACAGAACTTGTGATATAAAATCACACACCTTATGATATTTATACAACTAAATAGAACTCTATCATTTTAGATTGAGGCATACATGTTGTGTTTTTATGAAAATAGTTTCTATGTAGTCTGGTAAACATTTATATATGAGTTTCACGTAATTTAATTTATTTAATCTATCATTTAGACACTATTCATCATAATACATGATACTTAACTCATATCCCATTCTTTCAATCATTATTCATCACAATAATTTCATCATTGGATGATGTATTTCTCCTACAGCAATGCTACTCTCATTCCTTATTGTTCAAGATTTAAGATGGACCAAGAATAACATACATACATATAAAATACTTTTTTCATGGAAATTCATTACATTTAAAAATGAATTATGACTCAAAAAGTTTGTTATTTTGTTTCATTAGAAATTAGATACATAAAAACTTATTTTTAGACACTAAAAACATTTCAGCAAAGTTACACAACTGTTGAACCCAAAAATATATATCATATTTTTTTCATTTATTTACTACATGGAGAAGGGAAACGTAAGAAAATGGTGATATCATATTCCTAGTAAGTTTATATATAATAGATAACAATCATATATAATTAATGAAAATAAGCTAAAAATGTCAATATGAGAATATAATCATAGCTCGTAAGCATACCAAAAGAAATGCATAATAATAAATACCTATATCATAAATCAAGAGTCATGAAATTCTATTTCTGTAATATTATTAGAAAAAAGTAACAGGAGTCTTTAAACATGAGTCAATAATCATGAGTCATTTGAACATTACATAATATTATTTTAGAACAATGGTTTGGGGCATAAGAATGTGTTACATTCAAAGGAATATTAAACCATTACTAATTCCTTGGCTCACATTCAATACTATCATTACATTGTGGACAATATCTCATAATTGATTTGGTCAACTCCATAACTTCATAAACTTATTTTATAGATTCCACTAAGATTTTTACATCCTCCCCATTCCATTTCTTCTAATGAGTTATAAATCTTTACCCAACTCATTAAAGGGAAATATAATTCTAGTCCTATACATCATATAGTGGATTTAATAACTTAGTTGTTTGTCATTACTACATATTCTTTATTATCTAATTAGATGTAAATATTTATATCCCACCCATCACATAGTTAAATATCATACATATATGTGTTTCATGGGCATTATCATATTCAAAAATTAACAATAGCATATATAAACCATTACAATGCAATGAACTTCATAAATTTTTCCAAAATTCATTATCATAAATGATACCGATATAAAAGGTGGGTGGTATCATTACATCATATCCCATGTTAGTCATAAATAATATTAATTATTGTAAAAACATATGGAAAACACTTTATAATAGATTTAGATAATTACATTTTAAAAATAAGAATTAATTCCCTTTAAAATTTTTGATTAATTATTTCTTAAGGAAACAATTCTTAAAATTTAATTTTTAAAAACATAATGTGGAAACTAGGAATTACACTCCAAATTCATGAAATATTGGATTGTATAATTATTAAAGAAAACATATGATAACGATGTATTAATTTGAAAAAGTGGAAATGGATAAAAATGATTCCTTTTAAACTATCTTAAATATAATTAAATTAAGTATACAATGAATTTTAAAAATAACAGAAGTATTGATCCTAAAAGAATAACAATATTTGAAAGAAATTTACATGGGGGAGAAATATTATTTATCTAAATACATACATTTTTCTATATAAACACTAAAAATTAAAAAAAAAATTGGATATGAAGAGTATCCAAATTAAGGGTAGTTGAGATGATAAACCCTTGACATTGATTCTCCCTATTCCAGACACTCAATAACATCCAATATAATCAATTTAGTCTTATTATTAATATATATAATAACAATTTTATTTTTATTTTTTTATATCAGTAATATATTATTTTATATTATCTATTTATTAATCATTCTTTGTGAAAATTGGTATTTGGTTGTTAATTATCATTGTTTATATTCTATCTTTAATATGGATATTTCAATCAATGTTCCATGATCATGATTTCACCCCCTCTTGAATTTACAAATGTGTATTTTTTTAATTTTTTATATATTTCAAAATTCTAATAGTAATTTTATATAAGTCATGGTTATGGTTCATAAATAGAAGTTAAAATAACATTTACAAATTTTTATTCAAAAAAAAGAATTTATATTATTGATAAATATATTTATATATATTACATTTTTAATATTCAAAAATCATATTAATTTCATTATTATTAAATCTTAATATCATTATTTCTATTTTATTAATCATTTTTATGGTATTGTAATAGAATTGATCATATTGGTGGTAAAACGATCCCAAATAAGAATATAGTGTAACTAAAGAATGAGTATGTATATAGAGTTATTTAGGAAAATATATCTTTTATAGATTCATAATTATTTTAATATTTTATAATTACATTAGATAATTATATTTAGGATGTTTTTAGATAGAAAAATAAATGAAATGAATAAATAAGACTTCTTTTCTCATATTGATGGAATAATTCCTTATTCAAGTGCTTTTCTTTTAGAATGAAGGACTTATTCCTCCTTATTGTGACCAATGTCTAAAAACATGGGATAGAACTTTTTATTGGTAATTAGGGTATGTAATTGAGATATAATCAAAGGATATAATTTTATTTGAGTTATTAGAGGAGATCTCATTATGTTTATGAAAATGGGGATCATATATTTGGAAACATGAGCTAAGTAACGGAGAAATATGAAATCATATAGCAGTTGGAAGAGTTAGAAAATAAAATCATATTGATAGTTTATTATTGAATACCAAATATAAATGTGTCTTCTAGAATGATTACATATAATTTTAATTAACTAAAGTCTGATCCATGTTATTTTTACCACATTATACTTTATTTTTTTATTTTCGATAATAATTATTTTTGAAATAACAATATATGATGAGCATTATTATTTTGTATTGATATTTTTATTCCAAATATAAAATCAATTTAATATATTTCAAATAATTAAATAGAAAATATTAATTTTTATATTTTAAAAGAAAACTTAAAATATGTTGACAAACTCTTTTTCTAGAAAAATCTATTACATCATTATGTTTTTCAATCCAATTTTTTATAAATTACAAATTAAATGGTGATAAATCGAATGTATTACGTAAAAAACATTAATTTTAAAATAAATCATCATTTAAAATTATCTAGTTAAAATTAATAAGATAAAATAAAAAAACATAAACACAATTTTCTTGAATATAACACGAAAATTAAATGATTTTAATCAAATCAATTACTTATCTTCTAACAAGTAAATATTATTAATCCATTAGTATTTTAATATTCTATTGATTTTTTTAAAAAAATTATATAATTAATTTCACATAATAATAATTATAATATGTAATGAATAAATATTTTAAAACTAATGAATTTTAATTTATTATCATCACTTTATTTCATTTTGTAATTTTTTTATTATATATGATTTATATTATCCACAATTTATTACTAATAATTACATAACATTAATATACATATTAGATATAGGTATATCTATATATATCCATTTTTTATATACCCAACTACCATATGCATAATTATCATATTTCTAATATCTATATATATAATGATCATATTAGATTCTTATATATTTCCATACATATATATTTAAAAATATTTTTTTCTAATTTATAATTTCTTTATAAAAATGTGTATGATATTTAGAATATGTTTTATTCATTATATATTTATCATTGTAGTATGATATTTGTGTAATTTTTTTATGTGGAGAATTTCAACTTTTTAAATGTATTATTTTCTTGTAGATTTATTCCATTAATAAATTTACTATTTATATTTTATTTATTTTTTCTTATAACATATTCTATTTTTATTGTAATATTCTACCATAATGAAATCAATAATTATCTATTTTGGTTCCTTATTTTATTTATCCCAATATATTCCCCATAATATTTATTTTCAGATAAATCGATATGAAAATATACTGGCATTATATTATAAAATTTCTAAAATAATTCAACCAATATTTTTATATGTGAAAAATTAATGTTTTTTTAGTCATTGACTCTTTGGGTTTTTAGAGACCCTACCCCAAGTAGGATTTAGTTAGTGGTTATATTAGTTCATTTTCATAATATATGTGGGATCACATTAAGATGGACCGAATAGTTTAGTAAAATTGATATTATAGATACATACATAAAGTTGATAATTCATTTTTAAATATCAACACATCAAGTATTTTATTTGAGAATGCCATTATTATTCTCTCTATATCTTTTTATATAAATCACAAAACATGTCATAATATAATGGGGAAAATAATCCATAATAAATGGGTGTGATCAGATGCTCAGTAAGGGTAAGGATATACTAGAATCAATCATGAATAAATAAATATAAACAATATGGGTAAGTAAATAGCTAAAATAAATTCTATTTAATTAATAGAATGAGCATAATATGGACGAAATAAAGGATGATCAAATAAACACCTACAAATAATAACATGATCTTGAAACTTATCCATGGATATTCTTACTAATAAAATAATAACATGAATACCAATAATTTATCTCATAATTTGGGAATGCATAATGTCGAACGTTTGAAAGATACATTCACGACCTTTCAAAATATGGTTTAAATCTATTTGTTGAAACTCATCTAATTTTTTCAAATGAATTATCTCACTAGACCGTTCAATGCATCAAAGAGATATCTATAAATAGGCCTCAACCTTCACATGATATATATAATGAATTTTTTATGTGAAAGGGGTGAAACATAATCATTATAATATTCATATTGAAAATATTACCTATTAAATGTTAATATGTAACCTAGTAAAATAAAAATAATCATAAAAATTTGATGAATTAAATGATTAATGGTCATAAAATTATTCATCCTCAGTGAAACTAATCAAAAACATTAAAAGAAATATTATGATGATCTCAATATAACATATTCTTTGCTAATTATATTTACAAAAAAGGGTTGATGTCATTTATTCATAGAAATACCATTAAATTTCATCGAAAATATTCATGATTAAAATGTTATGTGAAATATAAAAATCTCTATTTAAAACAAAAAGTTTTCAAAAATATTTTTAAAATAATTTTCTTTAGAAATATACTTTTCAAACATGAACATTAATCATTAATAAATTAATTTCTCATGATTGGGTAAAATATTTTTCATGTCATATGCATTAAATAATGATTCATTTCAAATATTTAAAAAAATACAAATCAGTATTGTTTTTAAAATAACATGAGTATTTCTTTAAAAAAATTAAAAGGTAAAATTAGGTATAAAAATTATTTAATAAGTCATTTGGAAAAGGGTAAAAAAATTTGAAAACAAACAATAACCATAGGAAATGAATATTTGTTGTAGAATGTAGAATGGTAATATAAATTGAAAAAAATTCATTAGTAACCATATGATAGGAAATGTTTTTGTTTTTTAGGTATAAAAGTCAAATAATTCTTTCATGTGATACTTCCACAATAACAATCTGAAATAATGATGAGATTCTGAAATAAACTCTTACCACATAGGTAAATTTAAAATAATATACCCCTAAAATAAAAAATCTAATGAACCAGTAAAAACAATTAATTTATATACATTCATGTTATGACATATTAATGTAAAAGTATATAAACCGCAAAAAATAAATAATTATTTTATTTGGAATATGTATCATAAAATTAGAAATGAAACGATAACAATTTAATCTAGTTAAACATAGTTTTTTGTGTCCAAAAATCCTATATAATAAATAAATGTTTATTATAAATATATTATATAACCATAATAATATATTTCATACCATATATTATTTACATATAGTATTTTATCACTTTTTTGTTATCATTTATGTTTTAAAATCAATCTTTCGTGTGATAATGGCTTCCTTTTTCATGTTTGTTTTAAATATGTATTTTTGTTCCTTTATATTTTAGCATGGTAAATATATATACATAATTTGAAACATGAAATAAATATCTTATATATTCATTAAATATTTATATACATTAATCTAATAAATTTTGAGATTGAGAATTAATTATACCTTTCCTGGAGATTGTAGGTTATACATATGAAACAAAGTTGTTTCCATAATTCATGATAAATTGAATGTAAGGAAAATTAATATTAATAAAATTTTAAATAATTACTATTAAGTCATATTTATAGTTTATTTTAATCAGATACAACCTTATTACACTCCGTGTAAAAATAAAATGAAAAACATTTCACATCGTTACGTGGATGTGGTATTCCACTCATATGAATGACTGTAATTATTATTTTCCATCAGATTAGAAGTTAAGAGGTTATATTGGGTATTATATTTTAATAAATATTTACTTATAATAGATATTACAAATATTCATTAATTTCTTCCTTACTACCTTTCATGTAAATCATAATACAAAAAAATCCCATCACTTTGCAAAGTAGTAGTCCGCCATACGTAAGAGTGACATTATCGTGTCTCCTATGGAATATAAATTAGTAAGTTATGTATGAAATAATTATTTCATATACATATAAATTACATAAATATAACATAAATATGATGAATATACTACTATATATATCCTTGATATGTGGCTATAGTAAATGAATTAACTAGGTTCGTGAGGTGGTTGTCTGTCGTACACATGATCGATGGTTTCATTTACCATTTTTTGGAAGTGGATATGGCTATGGGATATTAAATTAACATAATAACATATTATTAAATAATAGATAATGTAATTATTATACTATAATATTTCAATAGTTTTTTAGGGCGGTTGATGAATAAGGAAATGAAATATGCACGTTTAATAATTTTACCTCATCTTTAGAGAGTCTCTTTAGATTTATACATAAATACTTATTATGAGGGATTACTAATCAATATATTTACAATATAATTTTGGGAGAGAATTATGTAATGTATTGTATTATGATTATTATAAACCAAAGTGTTTTAAATGTAAGAATAGGGGATGATAAATGGAGACATTTTATAAGTTGGGGAGAAGACACAGATGGAGTTTTTGAAAATATAAAGTGATAACCAAGTTTATCTCATTCCAAAAGCCTCAAAAATTATAAATTATAAAAAATTACCTATTATAGGGTATATATATTTCTATAAAATGTCTTTTGGAAATGTTTTATGTCATTTTTAAACTTTATCTTCTTTTTTTAGCAGCATCAAGTTAAGTTAGTTTTGCCTAAATTGTGGTAATTAGTATTTAATCTTATTACTATTCCTTGTAGTTAAAAATTATGATTAACAATTTCTTTAATTTATATTATTAATATTCCAAATATTAAATCTATTTTTAAAAATTAATTTTTTAAAAATTTCATAATTTTATTTAAATATAATCCCCAAACATAATAAAAGATCTGTTTTCCAAATAAACAACTCTCATAGGTATATAATGTCTCAATATCAAAAATAAATATGAAATTAAATAAAATTAAAAAATTAGTTATTTTTAATATAATTTTACTAAAATAAATTTACGAATACTAAAAAAATATCATTTTGACCAATTTAAACAAAAAGGTGTTTTTTTATTAAAAATAAGTATATTTCACTATTGATCCCAAAAATATTTCTTAAAAAAACGATAAATTTAATTATTACATGTATATTTAAAAAATTAATATTGTTTTATCAAATACTTTTTTTAGAAGTGTTAAAAAATACTTTTAAATTTTGTGGGAAAACCATGAATAAAGAACCTTTTAGAAAAATATAGTATTTAAGGAAAAACAATATTTTTCTTTAAAATGGTTCATATTTCATTTATAATTTACTTATAATAGTTCAATTAATTTTTAAATTTTTAAACCATATAATTTTTATAAATATTTATTAATATTTACACCATCAATCTAAATATCTTGGTTACAATTGTCATGTTTAAATAATAATATTTTATTATAGTATAACGTTTTGTTCAAACCTGGTGTTGCGTTCATTGAAAGAAATCAAATAGATTGAATTTATATAAAATTAAATATATCATAAATTATCATGGTGTTTCATTCTGTTATAATATTTTCATATCATGTCAGACATTATATTGAACCAGATATTCATATTTTAATGTCTCATGGTGTTACATTATACCCCCATTCAATATAATATGTCCTTACAATTTAATCTAGATCTATGTTTGCAATGGTTTGACAATTTAAAATTACTTTATTAGAATCTCAAATCATAAATTTTTTTACTGTAACATCTCTTTGATAAAAGATAGAGGTAAGTATGATTATCATCCAGAATAACACATTAAAACCTCTCTAAATAGGAGAAAATTGGAGGGAAATATAAACTTGGACATGGAAGACAACACTAACACCCATAGATATACTAACGGTGATATAGAATATTTTCCTAATAACGCTTTCCACCAAAAAACTATATATATTTTATGATATGTATGGCGATTAAATTAATATAAATTAAACTAATATGAAGTCAATTTTTTCTCGAGATATGTTTCTTAATGTTGATGGATTCTATTACAATTATGATAAATAAAAAAATAGAATAATATTTCAATTTTCATCTACTAGTCATTCTTTGATCATTTCCTACACTATCTATTACTCCATGAAATTCACATCCCATAGTAATTTTTATGCTTGAAATTATAAAATTAACATTTTAAATATCATTGGATAAAAAATGATAAAAAATAACTCCTACATCTAGATAATTATAATGTCCAAAATGGTTATAACAATTTTTCTGACAAAAAAATTTAAACACATTCCATTAAATAAATAGTTGACCTTAAGGCTCATCCAAAATATATCGACCCAAATTTGAATGTAATGTCACTAATGAATAATTATATTCCCTAGAAAATATATGGTGTCTGTTAATTTCACATTAAAATTATGTGAATACCTTGATATTATTATACCGATAATGAAAATGTATATGATTCAAAAAACAGACATGGTTGTAAAATGTATTGTATAAATACCAACATGTATTAAATACACGAAATGAAAACCTAAACCCTGAAATCACTATCCAATTTATTCGCCACCAATATTATTGAATAAATATTTATATATCATTATTATATCAATATATATCATATATTATGGGTAATATTCCTTCATCCATGTGTTCTTAAAAAATATGTTCTTTTTACTGAATCATTTTTCCTTTTCATTTGTATCATTCAACATGTGGTCTTAGATCCATAAACAATAGTAAAATTATTATACAGTTTATAATTCCTATAACCAAAATATAATTTTTAATAATAATTCAATCACATTTCTCTTGATTCAAAAAATAAGAACATTCATCATTCTAGTTCAACTACAGTAATATCATATGCTTGACCTTGATCTCGTAGCTTCTTTTGATGTGTATTCTCTTAACACTTATATAAATAAATTTTATAGTTCCCCATATCCTTATATTTTATTGACAGAACATTGGAATATTTTTTCCCCTTAAGATCATGATTATCTTAGACATTATCTTCACAATTAAAAAAACTTTATTCCCTTAAAGAATTTACCAGGGTGTTTCTTTCCACAATTATCACATTTGGGAAATCCTTCATTCCCTTATTCCATTTATCTATCTTTTAATCATCCATATTCTTCTTATCATTATTTCATTTGAATATGTATTAACTATATTATTTATTTCTATCTTTATAGTTAATTACATTATGTCATCGAATGATGGTAACACTGGCAGTTTAATGCCATTTGATGGATTGACTTTAACCCATAAACTAAATCGAAAATATTACTCTTTAGATTGTGTATCTTAATAGATGATAAACTACCCTGAGAACCTTCTCAATTTCATTACACACAAAAGTGATAAATTTCAACTCCGAGGAACTTTTCACTATTCAATTATAAAATAATTTATAGTCCCGTTGAATGGTGGAATATTTTGAAGCAGAATGTATTGTAACTTTTTTACATGTCATTTTGGATTAATAGGATAGTCCATAATATAAATGTTATATATCATAACCTCAATAATTTACCCCAATGTAGTTATAATTTCATTTGTTATATCTATATCTGTAGCTCTATCTCCATTATCATTCCTAGAAGGTAATTCTCTACATTGGGAGTGTTCATTTATATGGTTTCCATTACATCTAATAGGAAACATTTATAAAGGTTATAATATAATATATTTCATCATGGAATTAAGAAACAATGTTTATAATCCCAATACAAGTGAAATACTACCATAACTTTACCAATGTATTCATATATAGTTTCGTAATCATAAATATTATTTCATTGGGATGGTTTTCAAATCCTAAAGGTATTTTAAAATCAATTATAATTGTTCGTAAATAAAAAAAAAATTTAACCAAAGAATATCACTTGGGAGTTTCAAACTTGTTGTGCAGTAAGACCCTTTATTGTGTACCATGTACCAATCTTGTAAATCCTAATATGCCTTTATTGGAGTTATTTCCCCTAGGTTCATTTTTTCTATGACCACATCAACTTAGAATATCCAAACATGGATTTATTTCTAGAAAAACAATATAATCCATACATTACCAAAACATTAGGATGATATTCTATACATACCCTCAATGTGTATCATAGGTTCATGTTCCAAAATATATGCTTTCCTAAATCATGACCCCGATGTTTCTACTATACTTCAACAAATACAACCTTTAAATTCACAGACCCCGGTATCCCTGAGTCAATGGTTAATTTATTAAATATTCATAATATATGAGGAATCACATATCTAAGAAACATAAAATTTAGTTGTCTTTGTAAATTAGTACATAAAGGATATTCATAATATATTTTAAAACATTTATACAACATATATTTTCTTTATGACCGCTAGTATTCCCTAGAGTGTATCTGTGTATATCAATCAAAAAACTCTTCCTTGTATCCTAGGGAAAATAAAATAGTTGAAAGGGGTGAGATCAGATGAGAAGTAAGGGTAATAAAACATTTGAATCTATCATGAATGAATTATAATAGTCAATATGTAAATGTAAAAATGTGAAACTCATGTAATTAAATTAATAAATAGACATTAATGTGGCATAAATATATGATGGTTAAATAAATCCACATAAATAATAACATAAGATCAAATCTACAACATATATATTCAAAATAATAATAAAATCACTTGTACATTAATAACAAATATCATAATATTTTAATGAAAAATGTTGGACATCTCGAACAATGTATTAAGAGAATTGAGAAGCCAATTTAACTATGTTATCTTAAACCCATTAATATGGGAAACTAAATTGTCTTATGTGACTTGTCTATAAATTAAGGGATATCTATAATTAGGTATAATCCATAATTTTCTAATTCAAATGGATTCCCCATATTGAATGGTTGAAACATAAACAGATAATAAATTTTTATAAAAATGAAAAAATATGAAATTTTAATACGTTCCCCAATCAAATATATATAATAAAATACCATCCTTAATAATATGGTGAATGGAAATAAAATTGTACAAACTAAGTCGATATAATCTTAATCCATCCAAATAGTTAATTAGTATATGATAAATAAAACATTTCCATAGTGTATTTTAAATACAATAAATTGCTGACGTCACCGATGAATCGAAATTCCATAAAAATTTAATTAAAATAATTCTGGAGGAAAATATCTATTGAACTTTGAAAATAATTTTTTTTAAATAAATTCATAGAATAATTTGAAGAAAAATTATATAAGGAAATAACATTTATAAAATTTGAAAATAATCTTCAAAACATTGAATTTCTATGACTGCATAAAATTTCATTTATGTCATGCATGTGAAAATATTGATTCCTTTTACATTTTTTATAAAATACAAATAGGACCTGTTTTGAAAATGACATAAATATTCCATTTGAAAATTTATTCAAATAGTGAAAATTTATAATAATTAATTCAAAAATTATTTCAGAAAGTTTAAAAAATTTATAAAACAATATTAAAATACATTGATATTAATGAAAAACGATTATTGATCAAAGAGAGAAATAATGTCATATTTTTTTAAAATCATTTTATCAATATTTATAATAACCAAAGAGTGGGAAATAGTACTATTAAATGCACAATGTTTTCAATACACCATGTAGAATAATATAGGTTTATTTTAAGATATAAATATCAACTAACTCTTTCAAGGAAGATATACTCAAAAAACAATCCGGAATAGTGATGTCATTGTGAAACCACTTTTGTAATTTTTGAGTTAAAATACCCATAAAACATAACATCAAATGAAACATTAAATACCATTTAAAAAAATATTTTCTTGTTATAACATATCAAATGTGGATTATATAAAACACACAAGATAAATAAGTGTTGAATGTGGAATATGTCTCATATATGTATAATTGATACTAGAAACCCATACCTTTGGTTATTCTTCATTTTTATGTTTCTATACCTCCTATATAGAAATATATTTTTATCATATTTTTATTACAAAAACAAAATAATACATTTTATACTATATATTATTTTTTTGTAGACTTTTATTACATATTTGTTATCAATTCTTTGTTAAAATCATTACTTCATGTGATAATTGATTCATTTTTCATGTACGTTTATTTTCTTTAATTTTTGTCATTTTACATTTATAATAGTTTAATCATCTCCATAATTTAATCCATGATATATATATCAAATATATTTATTATTTTTTTCTTTATTGTAATATATTAGTATTTTAGATAGAGAATGGTATACATCGTTCATAGGGATGGTAATTCGTACATATTGAAGAATTTTGTTTCCATTTTTCTAGAAGAATGTAAGAAAAATAAAATAAATAATAAATCATCACACAATAATAACTATTATTACAAATACAAAATTAAAATTAATCAAATATTTTTTTATTAATATCTATTTAAAACAAAAATTTAAAACATTTCACATAACTGAATGTAGGTGGTATTCCATTTGCACACATAAGGGATATTATTATTTTCCAATGTATTGGAAGGTAAATAGTTATATGTGATATTATATAATCTGAAATATGTTTTGATAGAAAATATAATTTATTTTTATTAATTTTAACCTTATATAAATTCATGTATATCTTATAGGAAAAAGAAAATCACATCGCTTTACTATGCGGTAGTTCTGCATACCCACGAATGACATTATTGTATCCCCCATGGAACAGAATATATGAATTTATATTTGTAATTATAATTAATCATGTATAAAATTCTCACAAATAAAATGTAAATATTTTAAATAGAAAATTATATCCATCCAATAATGGTTTTCAGGGAAAAATTACATTTGTTCGTGAAGCAGTTTTCTATCATGCACACGATTGACAGTTTCATTTCCCAATTGATGGAAGTGGAGATGGATCTTCTATAAACCATTAATATAAAAATATCTTAACAAATAGAAGAAAAGTTTAATATTATATTATCAATTTTTAATATGGTTTTTTGGATATAGAAGGAGAAATCAAACAAATAAGTACATTTAAGAATTGTAACTCTTCTTCAGAGAGATAACTTAATATTACAACGAATACATTCATATGAAGTATTCCTAATAAAAATATGGATTATATGATTTTGGTAGTAAATTAGGGAAGATATATGGGTTGGTATTTTCAAAAAAATAATTACTTTTTATGTGTGAAGAGAGAAGGAGAGTTTGTGACCTTTTATATGTGTGGGAATGGACACATGGAATTTTGGGAATGATAAATTGATATCTCTGATTATCTCATTACAAAAACATCCAAAATGGGTAATTATTAAGTATTATAGATTATAGGGTATAAATATATACATAAAATTGGATTTGAAAATGTTTTAGATCATTTTTAACACTTATCTTCTTAGTTTAATCCCTCATAATAAACCAATTTTTACATTAACTATGGTAAATGTATTTTTCTATTTTCAGTTATCATTATAGTAAAGAATTATGTTTACCTTATAATATAATATAAAATATACTAATTGTAATTTTATAGTCTATTTTTTCAAATTCATTTCACATAATAGTATTTATTCATTTTGAAATTAAACAACTAATGTGATGAAAGATAAATTTTCGAAAGAGAATAATATCATAAGTTTTGCAAGTTTGAGAATCCAAATTCAACATAAAATTGATTAAAATGACTTGAATTAGTTTAATTTTAATATAATTTTAATAATTTTACATTAAATAAAAATTTAAAATATAATTTATATATGTAAATTATTAAAATTAAAAGGCAGTTTTCTCTAAAACTCCGTATTTTTATTATTCAATAAACAATTAATAATTTCATAATAGTCACAAAAAAGAACCAAAATTTTTTATTAAAAGTATTTTTAAAAAAATTATATTTTTTCAAGTAAGTTTTCTAAAATTGAAAAAAAGTATGCTCCTAAATCCTGAATAGACAACCATTTTGAAAAACACAGTTTTTCCCAAAGTATTTATTTTTCATTAAAATGACCCTTTTTGTTTTTTATAAAAATATAACCGTTGAATTTATTTTATAAAAATAAAACCATATAATTTTAATAATTCAGTTATTATTATTTATACCCTCCATCATAACCTCTAGGGTATAATTCTCATTTTTAAATAATAATATTTCAATAGAGTATACTATTTCGTTTAAAGTTGTTGTTGTGTGCATTGCACGATATCAAAGAGATTTAATTTATTCAAAATTATTTATATAATAAATTAATATTTTTTTATATTCATTTCTAATATTTGTTTCCGTCATTCTCTCAAATATGATATTTCTTTTTTAATGTCTCTCGGTGTCACAAGGATCCCATGTCCCTTCCTCGAACAAATGGTTTCTCTAGAGATCACTAACCTAGTGAGGTGACATATTTCATAGTAATCTATTTTTATGATAGAAAGTTTATTATATTTTTTCCTCATAAGATTGAACATGTTCTATTATTACTCCCTCTACATTTATTACATGTTAATTTTTTGGTATGTATTGTGTCAGGAGTTATATAGGGAACACATCATGCACTTGTGATAGGTCTAATGGTTGTGTAATACTCTAAGATATCATCCCTAAATGACTGTGTACTTTTAAGAAGAAAATATATAATGGGATCAAAAATCCCTTATTCATAAATCTTATAACCCTCTTCTAAGTGGATATTCAATAGAATTTATTTTCCCCAGTATCATATTCAATTCCTCACCAATAGTTATCAGTATAACAAATTTGTGGAATTTTTTCATTCTTAATGTGTCAGTAAATGGTTTGAATATTCTATAACATCTACTTATAATGATAAAATCCCAAAAGCATAATATTTTCAAATTTACCGTAATATATTATATTTTGAAAAATATTCAATTAAAGAACCACATATAGTTCAATTTGAATTAAATGTTGAAATTTTTTATGGGATCTATAATAGGGAAAGTTATAAATAAAAACCTCAATTAAAATATATAAAGTGGTATCTCATCATATCTTATAGATTTTAATTGTTCCCTAAAATTCACCAATTAGTTTTTTTATGATAATTTGAACTAAATCAAAACCCAAAATTCAATTATTTTTGATAAATTCTCTAGAATATAATGTTAAATTATACATCATGATCTCAAATAGTGGAATGTGGTACTCCATAAAGTTGATATACTTTCATTATGTATGATATTCCCATAGAATTATGAAGATGTTGTATTTTTTTCAAAATTATTTGAAAGACAATTTTTGACTTGGGCTGAGAATATTTGTAAATATGGATAAATCAATGAAACATATTTTTAATGTTCACCAAAAACTCATGAAAACATTAAAAATTAGTGTTAAAATAAAGGGATATCTAAAAAATAGTTATATTAGGTTATACTATTTGAGAAACAAAAGAACATCCCCTTGGTGGAAGATGAATAGTGAATCATGTTGTACTCATTGAAATTTATGTCAATAGAAATAGAGAATAAGTTGATGAGGATCATACATGATATATCTAGATTGTAAAAATATTTTAATTCCCTAAAGAAACTGAAATAAATATTTCATTTAAATTTAAATGTCAATATGATGGAAGAAATATTGATATTGAAGATATTATAGATTGGATCATTAAAAGAGTCGATGAAATCACCAAATAAATTTATGATTTGTAGAAACTCTAACTGACTCAGAATTTTTAAATAATTTGATGATGAAATTATTGGGTATATTTTATCCAAATGTTTCATCTCTAGAAAATTGAGATGACAGATCTATAAATGAAATTCAAAATATTCTTATTTCATCTGAAATGAGTAAGAAACTATCATTTAATAAAAGATATAAAGATTTAGTAGATTTTCAATCCCTAAGGAAACTCAAAATAAATATGTTCAATGATGTATCATCTGATCAATAGGAAAACCAAGATGATAAGGATAAAGAGAAAAATAGGACAATATGTATTATCTATCACAATTTTAAAATTGTGTAAAAAATGTATAAAGGAATGTATCAGCTAAAATAACTTATGATCCAAAAATTTGGTAACTAATGTATCAATATCAATAAGAAGAAATGTAATAAAGGTGAATAAGATGAGATAGATAAAAATACGTAGATGAAAATTTTGATTAATGATATAATGGGAGGTAAAAAAATCTATTTAAAGAAAAAATTAACTGCATTTAGAAGAAGATATAATGTTTTTATTTCAAAATAATGACAGAAAATCATCATAATAGGTATCATATGATAAATAAATTCCAAAAAAAATTTAAACATCTTGGATCATATAAAACATGAGGAAGAATGTTGTAAATAAAAGGCAGTGGAGAAATATCTTACTTTAATCAAATGATAAAATCAAAACATTAAATATGTCTTGAGAAAATTACCAATCTCAATAAAGAACTCAACATATTAAAAAATAATGAAGATACAAATTTTCATTTCAAAATTATTTACATTAAGGTAATAAATAAACATTGGATTAAATTGGTCAACCAAGACAATGTTTTGAATGAAAAAATTGAGAAAATTTGGTAATGGAATTCAAACTTGATTCATCAAATTATTTTGGAATGTTACTCAAGAAAAACTGGTAAAATTTTTTCCTTCTAAAAATAAATATAAATCAGTTTCTACAAAAAAAATAGGATTTTATATCAAAATTAAGAATGTTTTGATCAATAAGAATACTTTAAGTACTTCTATTATACTGATTTAAGTTAGAAAAAACATTCAAAATATAAATACTTCATGTCAGTAGATAAAGGATGTCATATCATCCAATGAAAAACTATGATAGTTCTATAATCATAACTTCTATCAATATAGATGAGAACGAATAGGTGGATATTTTCCATTATTATGAAAATGTGGACCTAAATCTGATAAATGTTGGTAAAACATGCCTCATTCATAGTGAAGGTTAGATTTAATGAGAGAAAATATAAAATAATGAAATTATAAATTAGAAAATAAGATGAGGAATCTTATGAAAGTAGTATTTGTAAGTATAAAACTCTTCAATAATACATTTTTTGATACCCCAAAATAAACTTGTGGAATATGTGATCATATTGGCCACTATGCAGAAGAATCAATGGAGAATCATCCTAGATAGTCTTCATATTATAAAATACAAAAGTAGAAAGGGTAATAAAATTACAATGGAAATCTATAGTGGTTTTATAATCCTTAATAGTTTTATGTAGGGATAAACCATGGATTCTAGATTTCATATGCTTCTCTCATTTGATTTTCAAGGTAAAAATAGTTAAAAATTTGAATAATAAAATTAACGATATGTTACCTATGTATACAATTGTCTATTAAATACAAATGGAAGTATTATAGTTTTTATAGATGATCAGTAGTGGAAATATAAGGAATACCATTTTGTTGATAAACATAGACATAACCTACTAATTATAAGCCAACTATATAATGATGGAAATGAATTAATCATTCAAAAAACATTTTCATCATCTGATTATTGATGTGTTGAAGAACTATTTCTGAAATATTATGAATAAATGGAAATATATATCATATTGTAGATTGGGGAAACATATAATACATAGGATAGAAAGATTAAATTTTTTTTTGAATATAAGGCTTGGTCTTATAGGGCAAGCAAAATAAGAGAAAATATCAATGTAATATATTTGGGGAGATTTAACACTACTTAAAAAATAAAATAACCCTTTTTTAGATACTTTCATAAAGGGAATATAAAAGAATGAAAATATATAGTAATGGATGTGCAGTTCACTAAACCTCTTAAACTATTTCATAATGATATATTTTTTTAATGGTTGGGGCCGAAGCCTCAATTTATTATTAATGAAAATAAAAGACCACTTTTAACTGGGTAGAGGGAGACCCATTACATAACCTGAAGGCCCAGTGGTCTTGTAGCCCATTACATAGCCCGTAGGCCCAAATATTTGTCCTAAGGCCCATTCTATGAATAGTAAATCGGCTACTATAGTGCCTGCCACTGCTACAGTGTCCTACCGCCGATCAACAGTACCACCGCTGCTACAGTACTGCTACAGTATTACTACAGTACCTGCACCCCATGGGTTTTGAACCCCCATTTTTTATGTAGGATTATAGGGTTCTTACCACTAAGCCAAACCCCAACTACCATACTGATATATATTGACCAATGAAGAATAAACACACAAATGTTGATTCTTTAATTAGTCACTTTTATTGATGGATTTATCTTAATAACTAGTGTTACATTTTTCAAACATAAATTCATTTTTACAGAAATTATCATGTTTTATTGGAGGGGATATAATAAATATTATTCCACATATCTGGAATATAAAAATAGTTAATTCAAATGAGTTTACATGTTACACTTTTGGATAATATCTATTAAAGAAAATGCATAAAGAATCAGTATGTTTCTCCATTAAGTCCTTAGATTGATAGTGTTACTGAGAGGTAAAATAGAATTATTGTTTTAATGGGAAAGACCATTTTTGAAAAGTACAGTCTCCATTTTTAGGATTGAATCCATTTTCATGTAATGCATGTTTAGAATAAAAGTATTTTAGCATTGGAAAACTGAAATACTCATAAAGTGTTTTTTTTATAAAAATGAACTAAAATTAAACTAGTTTGAATTTTTTATATTTCCTTTCCAAAAAAGACCAAAAATTATAATTGGAAAAATTTTGATGAAAAATCTAGAGAATAAATTTTTCAAGGTTATATAACCACTAGAAGGGGATACATTGCCTAAAAAATATCACAGAAAAATTTGATTATATGTGACGTAGAAGTAACTAAAAAATATCATGATCAATAGATGATAAGAAAGGGTAAATTGATGAAGTGACATAAAATATTATATAATAATTTAGATGCACTAGTTAAAAGTAGTAATTTTTAGTCCAATAACAAACAATAATGTTATGATGAATCTATAAATGAAGAAAGTTATACCATAAGTAGAAACATAAAATTATGGGAACAAAAAAAGAATATTTAATTCAGTAATATCATTATAAGTTATGAAGAGGCATTTCAAAAATAGTAAAATCTTGAAATATGGAATCAAATGTAATTTATATCTCAAGATAAACCACGATCATAAATTGATGTAGTTTACCATAAGAAACTTTTACAATTAATAAATAATGAATTATATAAAATTGGAAAGAACTAAATATTTTAATTGTTTCAAAATTAAAAGTGAAAAATAAAATCATGAAAAAATGGTAAATCATAAATAAACTCAATGAAAAGGGTGATGTTTTAGAAAATGAATAATGGATATTTTGGGATTGATACTCATATGTGTAAGGATTTGATTTTTTGGAAACATTTCTCAAGTTTTAATACGTGAGACTATACTAATATTCTTAGTAGTTACTACTCATAAAATGTATGCACTTTTATTAAATCAATGAAAATCTAGTATTCCTGAATGGTTATGTTGTAGTGTAAGTTATCATTGAATAGCCATAGGGTTTAAAAATTGATAAGGATGTAAGAATGAGTTGTAAACAAAAAAAAATTATGGGTGCAGAAGTAGAACCATTATGATTTTTCTTCAATGTGATCATTATATATGTTGATAGAATATTCTAAAATTGTGTGAACAACAATTCAGGTAAACAATTTTCAAGGAAAATGAAATAATGCATTAGAATATAAATTATTATAAGGATAAATTTATTCATTCGCCTACAAGATATATAAAATAATAGATACATAATTATATCATAAGAAAATTATATAGTAGCTTCATTGAGTTATTTGGATGTGATATATTATAAGGTAGTTTCTAATCCTATAGTATATTGAAAAATTCTCAGCAATGATAAATCTAGTAAAATTATCATTCAAACAAAAATCCAGAAGCCATTCAAAAGATTACTCTATCTTATTATATCTTTACCAGATAATATTCATGTTCACACATTATGGGAATGATATAAAATATAGTTTAAATAACCACAAATTATTTTTTATAAAATAATTTTGGAGGTATTTAAAAGAAAAATTAAGCTGTTTTTATGATATATCAAATGACTGAAAATTTGATCAAACTCTGGTTCAAATATTCTGATTGGCCCAATGATTCTAAGGAACATAGATTAGAATTTGGAGGAACATTGTTTTTTAGGGATAGATTTGTTTCCTGTAGAAGATGATGAAAATATTTGAAACATTAAGTACAATATAATGAGAGTGTGTTTCTACTACAAATATTTTCACTCAAATATATTAGATTAATGATTAGAAGAAATTTTTTTTGTTGAATGTAGGGAAAACAATGAAAATGATCTGTAATAATCAATGTAAAATTGACCCTTCAAGGAAAATATTTTAACACTAATGTTCAAAACATATAGACATTGGGTTTTATTTCATCAATGATAATGTTGATAAAATGTTAATATAAATTATATTCCTATAAATTATAAAATTGAGTACATTTTTAGTAAATTTATGAAACAGGACTATTTTGAGGAAATAAGGCTAAAATAATATTTTCATCCTTAAACATCAAATTATTGAATTTTTTTTTGATATGAATCCATCCCACTATGCCATGGATTATATTGAAAATTATTGGATATGTGATATGATTTTATATGATGAAATATTGAAACCTTTCAACAACCATATAGATATAAGTTTTCAGTTCTTATAAATAAGAGTTAGATAAATAATAAATATAATGTGGCTAAATTGATGGGGTGTACATCATGATAACATATATGAAATTTATTTATCATAAAGACATATAATTCTCTCAAAATCATTTCTTTCTCTATCAATGTGGTTTTATGATTTTTCTCCTTGATAAACGATTTTGATATATTGAAATGAAATGTTTTAAGTAATTAAAAATAGATGTATTTTCAATAAATCCAATGCGGGAATTAAAACACCCCTTGGATTATAGAGGTGATTTATTTATTTATCATAGATTAAAATGATGTTTTTAGTTAGAATGAATAACTTTTTAAGTATGAAGAAATAAAAATTTGTTTTTGTATGTTTACCTAAAACTCATTGAAGCATGAATAGTTAGAGGTGTATCATAGGGAGAATTGAAAAATCATTCAGATGATTCTATAATAATCAATCAGGAGAAAATTTCATATTGGCACAATACATACATTGGTTCATATAGTAGTGATTCAAGTATATTTCAATCATAATAGTGAATAAAAATGGTTGATTATAGAAGATATATTTGAAAAGGGAAAATAGAATATGTGATTCCACTAAAAGATAAATAAATGAAAATCTTAAGAATTTTGAGATTTCAAAAACAAAATACGTGAAAATTTTTAATAACTTATTAGATCATCAATAAATGATGGCTAGAAGATTATAGTTCCAAAAAAAGAAATTTAATGTCCTTAATATTAATAGAAAAAGTTAAAAAAATGTATGGATTGAACCAAAAGTGAATATATTAGGATTATATTTCCCGGAAGTTATTGAGTGACTTTAAATAAACATCACTATGTCACAACAAAAGTGAAAACAATAATATGGATGGTTAAATATCAATATTAGTGAAATAAATATTTTGATTCAAACATAGATATGTATAGGCATTGAATACTATTGAAATTGAGTTTTATAAAAGATTTTAGGAAATGAATATGCAAGTATCATTATAACATTTTTAGGGTTTTTCACCAAAGACATGAACCTAAAAGTAGTTTAAAATAAGATTTTCTATGTTTTCCACATTTTTCAAATAAATTTTAGTTATATAAAATGTGAACAACATTTGATATGTTTTATGTTCTTTAATTGTTTTCATTAGTAATATTAATATTCATTGGTGAAGAATATCATTGGGAGTATGACTAGAATTCACTAAAGGATACTCTAGGTTGTAGAAGGAGATCACTATGTTTAGTTTTTCATATTCAAAATTACAATAAGATAAATAGTTTCAATGTTCAAAATGTATATTTATGTGTTTTGGAGAATAATATTTTTTCTTATTCAGTAGTCATAGAGGAGACTTTAAACATTTTGATTGGTGGGAACAATTTTACTACTTTTTTAGTAGATTTTTTGTTCAGATACATTTTTGGGTAATGATTTATCCATTCACATACCACTATAATTGTTTATTGATCGTAGTTATAAATATGTGACTTGGATGTTCCAATCACAGTAATAATTAATTTCCCTCATTGGGTAAAAAACATTGTAAACATTTTTATGCATTACAATCAGGTTTTGTTTAAATTATATTACGGAAGTTAGAGTAATCAACTGTGAAAATTTTGGTCATAACATGTCATATAGGGTTCTCTCACATGAATGGAAAATTTAAAAATGACACCACTAATTTATCCCCAAAAAATTCCATCCATTCCTAGGTTTTATTATTTATATAAAATAAATTCAATTGAGTGAGAAATCAGATTAATTTTGGACCCCCCTTATCAGTGGATCACCCATTTTTCTATAACCCAAAGTATATAGTCCCATCTTGGTTGAGTGATAAATATTCTCTATTTTAATTGATTTTTTTCTACAATATAAGGCTTTAATTTATAACTCAAATTCCATTATGGTCTTTATATGTTTTGAGAAATCCTATGATGAAATGAATGGAGTTTTTTTCATTGTTATGGAAGTATATGTTAGGTTTACGCCTTCTCATTAGGCATAATATGATCATCTCTAACATATCAGTAAACCATGAATCATGATATATAATATACAATATCCCTAATTATGTTTTCCAACAAAATAAATCAATTTTAGATCCTTTTTGTCCCAATGATTAACACACGTAATCTAAAAGGGGCGTGAATTGTAGTTTTTTATCAAACATTTTTTTTTCTAACTCCAAGTTTTAAGTACACTATATTTTGGAAATACTTATCAAATTTTCAATTAGTTTAAAATAATACAAATATATGAAATATAAATTATATAAAACATGGTAACCACAATAGAAATATGTTTCTAGATGAGTATATATTCAAATGGCACTTTCAAAACAATGTGCAATTTGGATCTATATATTTTATCCAATTTATCCCCAAATTTGAATGTTTTGTATGGTATCAAGGATTTTAAGACCTATTATAAGGTTTTTCACCGCATATGTAAAATCCCTTGACATAAAAGTTTAGTAAGAGTAATGTTCAATCTCTAACACTCTATCTTTCTAGACAACAAATCCAATAATATATACAATATGTAATAGAATATTTTCAATGAAAATACGACTTGTTTAACATCCATAGCCTAGAAGCCACAAAACCAGTGCTCCAAGCCATGTCACCACACTACCTCAGGTGAGCCTCCACCAATTCCATAGGCCACCAACTAGCTGTGACAGTCTAATAATTCATGTGAGGATACTGTAATCTCTTTATGATAGTAATCCATAGAAGATATAATATGAAACAAACAAAACAATAACCAATTAAAAATGGAGAGTAATAATGACTGATGAACCATCCCCCAAAACTATGTATAAGCCCCATAAATGATATATATTCCATGTCATGTCATGTTGTGAAAAGAGTAATGAAAATAAAAAATAAATACAAAATAAATAATCCCCAAAATGGGTCTCGACACCGAGTCTGGTACCCCCTCCCCTGTACATCCCTTTCCCAATCATCCATTGAGCATAGGGACTCATCCCATGTCCTATGTTGCAACCATAATATCTTCTTGGGGTACCCAATAGAGGCCTAAGTAGGTTTATATTATAACTCAATGGGACACAAATAACGGTGACTATAAAATATTTATCTTAACTAGATTGTATATTCATGTACTAAAAAATATTTGGATAAACAAAAGATGAACAAGGACAATTGTCCAAAATATTCACTTTAACCACATACATCACTCAATACAAGGGTTATGAAGAATATTTATAAGACAATATCCTATCTTTTCAATCACTAAAAATAATAAAATAAAACATATTCCCTTTATCTATCGGGAAACCTATTCTCGATAAATATTCATCACAGATCCTTGGACCCTCAATCTTGGTAGTCCTAACAAATTAAACCATTAGGGTTCTAGAGGCTCAGTATGACTTCTTAACTAATGAATTATAGGGGTGTGTTTAGAGCTTCAATCCAACCTCACCCATGGGAGGAGCCTCAATCAAAAACCCCACATACCACCAATCTATGTGGCCATTCATTATTAACTATTCATCACACGAACCATTTCAATAAACTATAATCAAACAACACACAAATCATTAACATTTTATAGTCTGACCAATACAAAAATCATCTTATTGACTTACCCATTTACAAATTCTCATTTTAATTCATTTAACTGTTCCTGATATTCAAAAAAAACATTCATTTTATGTCAAAAATAGTCACAACTAATCCCATTTTAATTACATAATTCATGTTAACATTTTATCTTTTTTACCATAATCTTCACTTTATGAGGAATCAATTATATACATATTATTATAGTTTACCGTTTTTGGGATGATGGAACACAACATTGGTGTCCCTATATATGTTATTGTCAACTTAAATGCATCCCATATGGATCATGAGGGGTTTAATTCATCATTTAGCCATCGAATTTATCATTTATCAATATAGATTTCAAAAAAACAAGAAGTAACCAATAATAAATTCACATACAGATAAACTAATCATTAAGACTAAAAGATTTAACTTGTATACCGACTACATAAATTTCAAAGAATAAATTTTGATTAACATAAGCCCTTATCCCTAATTTGAAACCCATTAAAAGTCTCAAACTATGATCCACTATAAAAAGAAGGTTTTTAGGGTTTCGAAAGTAGAAGAATAACGACACAACCCCAAATATGAATAAGAGAGAAAATTGGGGTGTTAGACTCACCTTGGGGTTTGATTCACAACCAATGGTGCACCAAATGGCCTAAGAACAAAGGGGAATCAACCTAAGGATGTTTTGGATCATCATTGGAGTAGTAGGAGGAAGTAATTTGGTAACTATAGAGTTATAAAATTTTATTTATGGGAGGGAAAAGTGGTAATTTTACAATTTTAAAATGGTTCACGGTTTGGATTCATGGTTGGAAAAACCATTCACCAACCTTGATACACACTCTATACAATAGGGGGATCAGTGTAACAGTTACCTATTGATCCCATAATATTTTAAAACCTTCCTCAACCCATGGGGGATTGATCTGTTGAGGCTCGAGTTTTTTTCATCACCCCTTGCATAGCTTGTTCAAACTATTCACCCCTCATCCTGGCATGCATGGATTGGCTACACGGTTACTATTAATTTAGTGATAACTATGAAACATGCACTGGATGTCCATTTTCTACTTCTATCATTCCCTAAATCCATGAGACACCTTATACATTATGAAGAAAATTTATTTAACCAACATAAAGAGACATAATCCAAAAAATAATCAAGGAAGTACATAAAGAAATTCTGGTTTATTACAACCTCCACGCCTTATAATAGATCATCCCTAAGATGCACTTCCAAGAAACACAATATTTCCAAAAAAATAGATTGTGGAACTTATCCTATATATATATATATATATCTCTTTCTCCCAATTTATTCCTAAGCATTACCATGCTTCCACCAAACTCAGATGAAAGGCACAATCTTTCCCAACAAGGCATTCACACCATGATCCATAATATGAATTACACATTACTAGAAAAAATCATTAGCATCAAGCTCAACATGTCCAACATCAAACACATGTGAAGAGTAAATGTTATACTGCTGAAGACGTGACACATGAAAAACATCGTGCATTCTGGTATACTATTTTCAAATAGACATCACGTATGCTACTAATCCAACCATGTCAACTATCACAAACACTCCCATGTACCTGGGTACCATCTTTCCCTTCTTATGAATCTGTCAATGACCCATTATTGGGGACACTCAATAAAACACATGATTTCCCAACCTAAACACAAGTTTTCAAATTCACCGATTCACATATGAATTATTTATACTCTGAGTTGTGGCCATACATTTCTAAATCAATAGATTTTATTGTCATGGTGCCTTCACATGGCTCATTCCCAAAAAATATGAATCCACATCCTCCATCCAATTCAATAATTATCCACATGGTCTACTTTAGATAACCTCATATATTTTCATTTAAATAATCACATGAAAACTATTATTATTGGCGAACTCAACAAAGGATAATTTCTTCCCCAAATACCCACCTAAAAATTATAAAAAACCCTCAAAATGTCTTCATAAACATTAATAGTATTATCTAACATCTAATCCGTCTATGGGTGGAAACTATATCAAAAAACATGTGGGTACCAAATAATTATATAGAACCTTCTAAAGGTGTCATTTAAATCATAGATCCTGATCTAAAAATACCATCCTTGGAACCCTGTGAAACTTAACTATCTCCCAAACATACAATTCTTCCAATTGATCCATGGTAATGGTCTATAGAATTGGTAATAAATGTTTCACCTTGCTTAGAAAATCCATCACTACCCAGATCACATCATTAATTATTGTAACCCTTGGAAGCCCCACTAAAAAATTCATCATCGCATCATCTCATTTCCACTCTAGAATGGGAAATGGATGAAATAATCCTCATAGTCATTGATGCTCGACATTCACCTGTTGACAGTTGTAGCATCACGTCCAAAATCCTACAACATCCTTCTTTATCCATGGTCTCCAACACTACCTTTATAGATTATGATGTATTATGGTTAAACCAGGATGCCCCACCTACTTCAATGCATGAATCTTGGTAATAAATTCCTCCCATATAAATTTAAGCATGAAAACATGGATATGAACATAAATGATTTCATCATTACCAACCATCCAACCTGAAGTTGTCTCCCCAACATCAAGACTTTCATAGATGGCCTTGAAATTTGGATACTCGTACTCCCTCACCATGATCCTATATAAGAAAGTAGACTAAACTGCCAAAGATAGAAGGGATAGATTCTATTTTCCATAAAATACCTGCAGTTGAATCCCAAAAAAAAACTCCATAGTCCTCCACATTGAACTAGATTTCAATACCACCTTCTTTTTTTGGGTCTTTCAACTCATGGAATTTTCAACACTTTTCCCCATTCCATATTTTTAAACCAGCTAAAAGTTAAAGGAATGCATGTATAAACACCTATTCACTACCAAAGAATAAAATCATGTTGGGATAAGATGTAATTAAATATTTTATGATAAATATATATAATAAACCATTCAACCAATAAGTAATGCCACCAATACATTAAGGAAAATCTACAGTGGCCAATTCAAAAACATTCATTTTGTAATTTCATTCACGAGGAATCAAATTCCATGAACCAAAGGACACAACACAGTCATCCTGCATCAACACTACCTCAAACCCAACATCGGATGCATCACAATACAATGCATACTCCCTAACCATCTCTGGAAAGATCAAAATCAGTGCATAACCCATCCGATTATTTAACTCATGATATGCATTTTCAAATATTTCATACTAGTCAAACATAATTCTATTATATGTTAAACTAGAAATTGGGGATGTCAAGTAATTTAAATGATTGATGATCCATCGATAATATACCTATAAACCGAGAAAAATTCAAATATCAAACACATTATTGAGATGCTCCCAAGTTAAAAGAGCATCCACATTCTTTGGGTCCAGCGACACACCATCCTATGATATGGTGTGACCAAAGAAATGCACTATTTCAATCTAAAAAATGAAACATTGATAATATTTTTATAGAATATTTTTTCTTTCTGTACTAAATATGAAGTCAAACTGTTTGGAATGTTTACCATGAGTCATATATTACACCAAGATTTCATCCAAAGAGATGACTATAAACATATCTAGGTATGGGTTAATGTTCTAGTTTATTTGGTCCATAAACTGTACAAGAACAATGGTCAACACGAATAACATCACCACAAACCCATACATTATATACATTATTTTTATGTTATACCAGAGTATATTAGTAGGTATCACACTCAAACAATGATATCATGATCTCAAATCAATAATCTAGAACACATGAGTGACCATTAGCTGGTCAAAAAAATTATCATTTTGTTGAAGAGGTTATCGACGCTTAACAGTCATCTAATACATCTTCTTATAATCAACACTCAATGGAGAGGATCCATTATCCTTATTAGGAATAAACACAAGTGATTCCAAAGGTGACATACTCTATTGAATAAACCCCTCATTATCTATTTCCTATAATAGATTTTTCTTCTCTTGGACTTCTATCGGGGCCATTCTATTTGGTGGATTTGAAACTAGTTCTGTTCCTAACTTCAATTCTATACTGAAATCAACCTCCCCCTTAGGTGGAGGCCTTTAGAAGTATTCATGAAATATATCCTGATATGGAACCACCATAGTAGTAAATAAAAGTTGCTTTAGCCCCCCATTAACAAGCATAAGACAAGAAACTTGGGATGTGAGTTTACCTTACACCTGACAGGCTGTCCCTGGATGACCTTCTTAGATAAACCATTCCCTATGGTGAAAATATGAACTCCCCTCCATGGACATTAATGCTACTATACAATGGTAATAGTAAATATTCTTCTATTACATCACTAGAGAATCCATTTCCAAAATTAGATCAAAACCAGACATCTATAACGCAAACAAGACCCAATGAAAACAGTACCCACCAACCTCTGTGGGCACCCCTTACATTTCAAGATATTTATATCCTGAACTCACAAACAGTGTATCAAGTAAAATAACATAACAAATATATTCCAAATATATTCAACCTCCATTCCCAACACATTCACTAATTGAGAAGAAATAGAAGAATGTGGGGCACCTATAACAAAAAAATCACTAGTGAAGGTGAAATATACAAGAATATTACCTCAAACTGTCAATGGCCCATCCCTGCCTACTCTAGGTATATAATGAACTATATGATGTTAAGTTACCCCTATAACCTAATATTTGTTCTATGCTTCTGTTGTTACACTACCCTACTGATATAGATTCTCCCATCCCATTGTACCATATCCATTACCCCAACCAGTACAGTTGTTAAAACTCCAACTTCCTTCCCGGTGTGGGGTAACCAACCCCCATCATGAACTTTTCATTGGCCTTAATAATCTATAAATACCCATATTTTTATCATTCCCATAGAACCTATACACATTCCCCAACCTTCCCCTTGCTCAGCACTAAACTGGATTTTGTGGACACTAACTATCCATGTTTCCCTGTCTGCCACACTAATAGTAGAAAATTCATTCACTACCTGGAGATGCTAGATCCCCTTTATGACTACTCTTTCCCCAAAAACCCTGGTGTAAAATATCAATGTGGTTCTTCTTAACATCATAATCATCACCATTGGGTCTCCCTGCAAGAGCTACATATCCACCCACAGAAGTCTCTTGATATTTTCTTCTAAAATAAGGTCCTGATCCACCAACTCAGTAATCCCTTTTAAATAGAATATATTAACGTGGGGATTAATATCCTATCTATGTTAATCAAATAAGAATCTCATCGTAGTTTCATAATCCCCTACCAATGTTGGAATAAAGTGTTCTATTTCGGTGATGTGACCAGTAGAATCCATCACTAACATATACCCCTCGTCCAACCTCATAAACTGTACGAAATTATTATTCATAAAGGTATCAATATAGAAATTTCCAAAAATATTTTCATAGAAATATTTCCATTTCATACCATTTTCATTCTATGTGGAGACTAGAACATCCCACATGTTCTTTTCTGTGTCATGAAACATGTAAGGTGCAATCTTGACTCTCTTCTCAGGACGAGACTCTTATTAATCAAGAATTGTCTAAATGGAATCTATCCAAAACATGGTTATATCAGGTCCACCCTTTCCAGAAAATCCATAGGGTCTTTACATTTGATGTCCCTATATAGATCAAAAATACTTGGCATGTCCAGCACTAGTTTAGGTTTCATAATTTTTATAATACAAGCATAGTTTTCATGGAACATATCTTCTCCCTTGTTACCCTAGACCATTGGGTTTTCTCTCTCGACGTATGTAGATTCATTCTTAGTGACATCCACTTATCACCCAACCAAAAAACGACATCATGTTTTCATGTTTATTTAATTCCAAACGCATATCTTAGAACACCTAACAAAAAACATCCACAATTTTTACAAAATAATGATCTCCACTAGCCAAAAAAACAAATTTTCCGTACACCAACCCAAATAATATTCTTAATCCTCTCTCTTTAATCTCAATTATCCCTATCACAATTCATGGCCAACATGGTGTGAAACAACTAACATAGTCACATTTCATTCATTAGAAACCCTATTAAGCAATTTTACTATCGGAATATAGATCTTTCTCACTTAGACAGTGTAACATCTCCAAAACTTACGACAACCAATTTTAAAACCATTTATAACATTTCATTAATCATAGTTCATTAACCATTATTTCAAATTATAACCACTTACCCATTTTCATCATCATTATTATTCACCACTTCATTAAATTTTTTTAATGATAATTAAATTCATCCTACCCTCTGTGTCCCACAAATCCTCCGCATGTGTGCAAACATGATGCATTCCATCTACATCCCTAGTTACCAAAAATGATACGTGAATGAAAAAACTCATACCATTTCAATCCATAAAAAGTATCATATAATAGTCATATCACACAATGAGTGCAACACCATATGGTGAAATAACATTCAACGGTATCAACACACATCATGAACAACAATCCCAAAATGGGTATATGGGTTTTTCCACATACATGGGTCTTCAAATACCATTCATGAGCTCAATAAAAAGGACTGAAACATCCTACTATCATATATACTATCCCAAAATAATTATATAAAATAAAATTACATTCCTCCAATACCACTTTTTTACATCATAAAATCGAAATCTACTAAACCAGTGCTCTAAGTCGGGTCACCACTTGACCCCATGCGTGCCCCCATGTATGCCAAAGGCTTCCAACTAGTAATGAGGCTCTAATAATTCATGTAGGGACACTATACCTTCGTTTAAAAATTAAGACACAGTAGATAGAATATGAAACAAAGGAAACAGTTACAAATAATAAAGTAATAATAACAATGTATTAAAAACCATTTTTTAAAGAGTCGGTACAAGAAAAAACAAAACGATAAGTATTCCAAGTCATGTCATGAAGTACTACGTCTAAGGAAACCCCAAAATAGACCCAAAATAATGATTCCCAAAAGTAGTTCTTGACACAATGTATAGTCCCCTCCTCTATTAAAAACCCTTTCCAAGTTAACCATCTAGTATAGGCCCCTTACCCTTTTCATGACATATAACCATAAAGTCTATAGGGTACCTAATGGTATCCCAATCAAGTTGTGAGTACAAATTAGTATTCCACCACTAACAGTGTATAGAAATTATCATTCTAAACAGAAAGTGTATCCATATACTAAAATATTAACAGGATAAAAAAAGATAAATTAGGCTAGTAGATCACAATATT
Source organism: Viscum album (assembly GCA_963277665.1). Classification (NCBI taxonomy): domain Eukaryota; kingdom Viridiplantae; phylum Streptophyta; class Magnoliopsida; order Santalales; family Viscaceae; genus Viscum; species Viscum album. Next base: position 292,943,294 of record OY728137.1, on the reverse strand, counting down.
CGCTTTAACGATTTATATCAATCAATCCAAGGGTTTGGAAGAACATTTATAACACAACATTAGATATCAATCAGCCAAAAATAATAAGAAAATAAAACAATTTCCCAATCACAATAGGGATCCCAAGTCCCAATTAATATTCAAAACACTACTTTGGTGCCTCAATATAAGTTGTCTCAAACAATGCAACTGTTAGGGGGCAAGATCCTCTGTATGACTCCCTAACTCGTACCTTCAAGTTTTGGATTTAAGTAGTCAGTCCATCCCATACTATGAGATGTTACTCATTGAAATATCCCACATACCCCCAAATATTGTGCTCATTTTTTATTAATCATTCATCATATAAACAATTTTATGGACTTTAATAAAATAATAAAAAAATATCTTACATTTCGAGGTTAGACCGATACATAAATCAACTTCATATCTTACACATTTACATATTATCATTATGATCCCTTTAACCAATTCATGGTATTTTTAAAAAAACAGTTTATATCATGTCGCAACTATGAAAAAGTACCATAAATTCCCTTTAATAATTCAAAAAAACATGACATCTTATTTAACATGAGAATCACTTCATAAAAATAATTTTATAGTTATCATCACAATTTACCATGTTTGGGATGATGGAACACCCCATTAGTGGCCCTCTAATAGTTCTATATGATCTCAATGCATCCCATGGGGATCATGTGGGGTTCAATTCATCATTTATCCTTCCAATTTATCATTTATCAATATATTCATAGAAATCACAACAATAAAGAATCAATAAAACAACAACTCATACACATAAACCAAACATCAATACTAAGTGATATAACTGATAGACCAACTACCTATATTTTGAAGATGAACACATTCTTAATCTAAGACTGTGACTTACAATCAAACACACATTCAATCCCCAAACTATTATTTATGGTAAAATATGTTTTTTGTGTTTTTGAATAATAATAACAACCCCAAAAACCCAAATCTGAAAAAGAGATCAAATATGAGGGTTAGACTCACCCGGAGCTTTTATTCGCAACCAGCGTTACACCAAATAGAATAAAAATTAAGGGGGTTGATCCTTAATAAGAATGAAGCATTTTTATTTATCAAAAGACGTATAGGAAAAAGATGTTAGGGAAACCCAAAGTTAGAACATTTATGGTCTGATATTGAAAAGTGGTAATTTCCCCATTTTGAAGGGGCTCATAGTTTAGTTGCATGATTGGCCAAACCATGTCCCAACCATGAATCACCCTCTACCCAAGAGGGGTATATGATACACCATTACCTAGGGACCCCAAATGGTTTAAAAAATCATTCTAAGACTATGCAGTATTATATTGTCCAGCATTTTACATATTTACCTTCCCCATTGTCGAGTTTTTTATATTGTGCATGCCTTCTCGTATCATGTTTGAATTGGTCACATGGTTTCTACTAACCATGTGCCAACCATGAAACATGCACTGGATGACCATTTTTCCACCTTTCATATCCTGAACCCTTGAAATGCCCTCTAAACTCCTTATACATTTGTAAAATAGTTCTTTAACGTCTATATATAGAGACTTAATCCAAAAAATAAACACAGATTAACCTCAAGAATGTCTGGGATCGTACAATGAACTTTTTAATGATTAACATACCCAATAAAATATCATAGCTAAAAATAATCAGAACAAAAATTATATCACTGATTATTATTGATCTCAGAACTATTCAATGCTTAAAAATTAACCTAACCTTCCAAAATAATCACATAATTGTTTTAATTAGTCATTATTGTTTTCATTAGACATCTAATTCCCATGGCATGACCCTATTTATAAGCAATTTTTTTACAATATTCAATGGTTGAATTCCTAAAATATTGGAGTAGGTTGTAACAACATCGGAAGAATATATATCATCTACTAATGAACATGATTATTTACAATATATATACATATGTTAATCTAATTTGATAATATTTAACTTGTAATTTATGGATATATTTTAGAATAGAAGTTCATATTTCTTGTTTTTCATAAAACGTAGTAAATTTTATTCTATTTTAGATATCATCTCTTCATTTAACCAATGGATATATTCTTCTATAATTGTTATGTTTTCTGACATTTCAACCATTGGAAATCCATTATATACACAAGAAACAAAAAAACAATGTTTTATTTAAATACCATTCATATAAAGCATATTTTTATTAATAAAAAAATAAGTGATCAATTTACTCAATAATCTACCCATTTTGGGGAAGCACAAAACCAACATTGAAAACTGAAAAGATAAACATGAATTTAATTGAATCATCATTTTTATTTTATATAATACTTCCCTAATGAATTTCTACATATTTTGATTAATAAAATTAGTAAAATCTTATTATTCAAAAAAAAATATAAGAAATTTGATTAGTATAATAGAATAACTCCATCTTATTATATTTCTCAAATTATAAAAATATATCCCCAAATTTGATTTTAAAACAAATAATGGAATGGAGAAGAATATAATCAAAATAAAAATTCTTATTTGAAATTTAAATCTCTTAAAAAGTTCAAAATAAACATTTTTAGTTTCCAAAAATACATAAGTGGCTCTTTGGATCTCAAAAAAGTCTTTTAAACAATGTTAATGTAATCAAAATTTCAATGTTAACTCTATTTCAACCATGAATTCCAATCTGATGAAAATATATTTTGACGAGTTCATATATGGAACCTCATTCACGACACCAACCATTAATATCATATTTTGAATTTCCTTATAATATAAAATATAATTCTTCATCATCAAATATTACAATGTCGCTTTCTTCCCCAATGATCAATGAGAGTGGCATTGTTTTATCTGATGATTTCAAAATCATTGTATAATAAACATTGAGTTTCATAGATGGCCACTTGGGATTAATTATATACTCTCTCCTAAAGATTCTTCTGTTTAAATACATTCCAACATAGTATAGATAAGTAGTAATATTTAAAATTCATTAAGAATAAATCAAAAATATATTATCCCTTATATAGTCATTTGAGATATTTCCATATGAAATTATATCCATTTCCATGTGAATGGTGTTGAATGATTCTAATTGAAATTTATAAGAAAACCCATTTCCAAATGAATTATTTTTAAGAATTAAATTTAAAATTTATTTAAATAAAAATATATGTAACGCTTTGAAAAAACTATATAACAAGAAGAACTCCCATTATAAAAATTATTTCATTCTATTATATTAAACAAAATTAAAGATATTGCAATAAATGATTAATGTTTATCCAATTTTGATTAATAATGATATCATCTGATTAATAGAGTTTAAATAAAATTAATAATCCATGAAGTTATCTTCAAATTAAATTGGTTTCTCTTATTTTTTTTGAGTAATGTTAAGGAAAGGTTAGCTAAAATTGTTTTTTTAAATGGTGGGGCTAAAGCCTCAATTATTAAAATTATTTATCATTTAGAAAAATGATTTATATCTAATAAAATATTTCTTCCAATATAGAGGAAAAACATATATACACAGAGAATATAATTGAAAAATGTTGATAGGAAAAAATGTAAAGTCTATGATGTAAATAAAGGAATCACCCTTATTCAACGAATTTTCAATGTGAGGATTCTGATTTAAATAATAACTAGATTTATGATCAATTTATATTAATAATTATAAAAATCTATATAAAATATTATAATCTCTCATAATTTAATGTTTTTTTACAATATCCACCATCGTAATTTCTTCATCAATTAAATCGATGGTTATATATCCTTTTGTATCCCTAAGAAAAATGTCTTGTATCTTGGTTTCTTTCATGTAAATAATGTGCTTATTTATTTGGTAAATATATAGAACTAGTATTTACATAAACTATTATAGTATGAGTGAAATTGAAACAACAATCCCTGACTCTATGTTTCCTTGACAACATAAGACTATAAAAATTTTAGATTTCCGTATATTAAACTTTAACAATGGAATGTGATAAAGAATGATACATCTTGATGGAATATAAAACAAATTATTATATTAATAAATTTGAAGTGCATTGTGTTGCATTTGTTGTCAATGAGGCATGAAGTTGTCTTGGAATGAATGGATGTCAAGGAGTCAATATGTGAATGACAAAGGTTGTGATGGTGTTGGTGATGAAGAGAGAATGACCATAGTACTAAGATGCATGTCACTTAGGAGATTCACTAAGTGACATAGGAGATGATGGTTGAAACATTCTCTAAGAAAATCTGACGATTGCTGAACTGATCTTTAAGTTCTAAGAACTTGTATCAAGATGATACAAAGTCACAACATGATTAGAAGACCATGCATTGTCTTCACAATGCATGAGGAGTTGAAGAGAGCCATCCACAACTTTTAAGTGGATAAAGTGAGCTAAAGAAGTCCATGCACTATCACTTAGTGCATGTGAATCAGAATATGTTCCAATTGATCTCTGATTAGATCAATGAAGTTTATTGAAGAAATAATTGACTAAGGAGCTCGGTTGATGAAGATGAACCTTTTGAATTTCACTCCTAAGTGAAGATTAAATGTTGAGGAAGAATTGGAGGAATTCTTAAGAAGAAGAGAAGATATGAACAAAGGAGGATGGATAAGAAGATGAAGATGTGGCACTTGGCATGTTTTACATAGAGGAGGACTTTGTTTTTACAAAGTCTAGGTTCTATCCTTTGCCAAAAAATTAGGCCAGCCGAGGCACCTTGGGGGGTTCAACCCCAAGGCATGAGCACTAGGGCACCACGCCCGGGGGAACCCCGTGGGGCGAGCCAGGGCGGCAGGGCGCACCCAAGGACACCCCCGCAAGGGCGCCAGGGGCACGCCCGGAGGAGCGCAAGGAGCATAGTGGGCGCTTGAAGCGCGCCCGCAGGAGGCAGAGTGGGCGCAGAGCGCGCCCGCAGAGAGAACCCGGTGCGGGGCGGCACCGGGAGGGGGGAAGTTCAACTGAGCGCTTTCCCCCAGCGCTTATTTGATAAGCCGCGAGAAAAACGCTGGCCGATTCGATGTGGGACGGGATTTTTATCCCGGGATCTAATCCTGGCCGCATGTTTGATCTCGCGCGAGATCTCCACCGTACGATCCATCTCCGCGGCGATGTTATTATCTGAGCCGTCCGCGGTCATTTAAATGGAGATCCGACGGCTCCCAGCATCGTCTGCTTCCTCGAGCTCAGCCGAAGGCCACCCGAAGCCACCCGCGAGCAGCCGCTGAACCAGTGCCTCCCCGACGACAGAATGTGAGTATCCGGCCATCATTTTCGAAGCCGAAGACATCATGGTGATCGTCTGATCACACTGAACACAACCGTGCACAAAAGTAGGCATGCATGCAATGTTTGGGAGATTTCGAGGTTGGCCGAAGCAACCGGAGGTGCGAGGCCACGTGATTTATTTTCTGCATGGTTTGGACCTTAACCGAAGGCCGTGCATGCGTTATGAGTCGCATGCACGAGGAGGAAAGAAAGAGGAAGAAACCCGCGTGAAATAAAAAGAAAAACAAGATTTAAGGAAATCTTGAAATCCCGAAATCTTCGGGGATTTGAAGTTATCCCACGCGGAAGATTTGAGGTGTTTCTCTGCCTATAAAAGGAGAGGCCGAGGCTCTCATTTCGGTTGCTGAAACTCTGTGAAAATCCGAGTCCCGTGAGCTCTGTGCCTCACGAAGTTTGGAGCTCCGCGCAACTCACTTGCGCGACGAAGCAGCCCGAAGCCATCCTTGGCTTCGTGAGTCCCTTTCGCGCACTCCTTGCGTGAAAGAAGAAAGGGGAAGACCCCTGCGCGCTCCTCACTTGAGCAGCAGGAAGAACCGGGGTCGCACCAAGCCTTGCGCGCCCACGGTTGAAGCCCCGCGGTGTTGCAAGCTTGCACACCCGAGCGCTTGCACGGCCAAGTGCACCCTTGCACTTGCGCGCCCACGCCCGAGATCCTTGTGCCTTGTGCTTGCGCGGACAAGAAGTGAAGATATGCCGCACCTTGCATGCCCTTGTGCATCTTGAATACCTATGCGGCAGTGGGAGAAGAAGAATTGGCCGCACCCTCTTTCACGGCTTGCTTAAGGCAGTAGCCTTGGGTGTGTGTGAAACAAGAAGACCACCGCAACTTAAGTGTGTGCAAAAACAGAAGAGGACCCGAGGCCGTGAGTGTGCAAGAATAGGAGAACCCGAGACCACACCTTGTGTGAAGTAAAAGAACACACCCTTTGGGTGAATGTGCAAACAAGAACAGTGGGAGAATAGGCCAAGCCGAGTGTGTGCATAAGGAGGAAGACCACACTATTTGTGTGTGTGAACCAAGTGGAAGACCACACTTTGTGTGTGAGAGGTGAAGAAGGAAGGCCGAGGCCTTTGTGCCTTTGTGTGCAAAAAGAACAAGAGAAGGTCGTAGCCCTTGTGTGTGAAAAATGAAGAACCAAGTGTGTGCATAAGTGGAGTGCACACTTTGAAGAAGATTATAAGAACAAGGAAGTGAGTGTGCTTTGCAAGTGAAGTAGGCCAAGCTCAAGTGTTTGCCAAAGTGAAGAAGTCTTCTGTGCAATGAGATAAGGAGGCCGAACCTAGTGTGTGTGCACTAAGTGAAGTGAACACACTTAGAAGAAGGAAGATTGAGGAGACCCTCACACTAAAGTAAAACACACTTCTTAGTGTGTGAGAAATTTGAATATAGTGTGTGAAGATTGTGAAAAGGTGTGTGCTATAATTGATCACACCCTTTGTGGGTCTACTGCACCAAGAGGAAGAAAAGGAAAGTGCATGCATGCATGCATGCACGTGCACACGTGAACAGTGCTAAATCAGTGGTGTGCAACTGAGACTGGACCAGACCAAAGATAAAGATATTATTTGTCTGAGCATTCAGTAATTGGAGAGAAGCCGGGGCATCCTTAGAAGAAGGTGATAAAGCCCGAGCTAGATGAGAAGACCTGTTCACCACAAGTGATCAGAAGAAGAGCAAGGCCAGCAGTCTTTATCCCAGACTGCTGAGGACACTTGAAGAAGAACTTAAAGTGAAGAAGAGCTACTCGTGTGACTCGAGGAGCCAAGAGAAGACCCTGTGGGACTCAGGGAGAAGAAGTCTTCAGTGGGATTCTGGAGCAGGCCAGTGGGACTCTGGTAACACTGTGGGACGCAGTATAAAGACCCTCCTGTGGGACTCAGGAGAGATACAGTGGGACTCTGTATCGACCATTGTAATTTTAACAGGTTATAATGGAGAATCCATGCTTGGAGAGCATGGCAAGGATGTAGGCCTTTGGTGCCGAACCTTGTAAATACTTGTGTCCTGTGCCTTTTCATTACTGCATTATCCGGGAAAGGTTGAGAGATACAAGAAGAGTGGATCGAGGCTTTAACCAGCCATAGAGGTTTAATTGATTAAGAATCAATTAGTAAAAAGATTTTAAGGGATCACTGATTCACCCCCTCCCCCTCTCAGTGATTCACACTGATCTGGGCACTTCAATTGGTATCAGAGCGAGGTTACCTCTAAAAGATCCAAGAGAGTCTTTATGGAGTGCAGATTTGAGGAAATGAATGACCAGCCTCAAATGGAGATATCTGCCAAGACTCAGAAAAACAGAATGAAGAAACAGGCAAAGAAGATGAAGAAGAAGGCCGGTGCAATCAGAGAAACTCCTTCTATAGAAAGAAATGTGAAAGTCACATCAGATGACAATTCCTTTTATCATTCTTCTGATGAAGCCTGCTCTAGCTGTGATGAAGATGAAAGAAACAATGATCTTCTAAATGCAATCAAATATCTTCAGAAGAGAGTCCCCAAGGAAGTTGCAATGTGTATAGCTACAGGCCTCCTTGATCTTCAAGAAGAAAAATTACAGCTAGAAGATGAAGCCAATTCTCTCGAAGTCCAATTGGCCAAAAGGGTTGGGATAACCAACACTCTCAGAAAGTTGGTAAATGCCAAAGATGAAACAGTGTCCCTTTGCAATGAAAGATATGAAGATACTGCTGAAGAATTGCAAAGGAGCCTTTCTGAGAAAGACATCTTTATGATAATAGTCAAAGATGTTGTCCATGCACTGGAAAAGAGGCACAAAGTTTCAATGGTTGTCAGGGATGCTCAACTAGAAGACAAAGTCAAAAGGGTGAAGGAGCTTGACAACTCATTGCTTGAAATGAAGCAGATGCATGAAGACCAGATAAAACAGCTGGAAGAGAAATGGGAAGGAAGGCTAAGAACTATTGAGGATGAGAAGAACTCCCTCAATATGAAATGCTTAGAACTAGAGGTGATATTGAAAAATCAGCAATCACCCAAAGCTGAATCCTCCCAGTCAGCTGAAAGAAGAAATGTTGCTACTCAGGTGAACCTTGAGCAGGATGATTCTAAGAGAAAGACATCCTCTAATAAAAGTGCAACATCTTCTAGAAAGAAGGTACCATCCATACCATCTTGTACTCATGCTTCTAATTGTGTTTCCACAAAAAGTGCAGGATGGAAGAATTATTCCAAACAAGTATGGATGATGAAAATGAAGAAGCAGAGCTCTCCTGAAACAACACAACTTGTCAAGAAAAGTACCCAGCAATCAGAAGGACTGAAAAGGTCAAGATTCGTGGGTCAATGTTGGTGTTGTAACAAGTATGGGCATTGTGCAAAGGATTGTTGGTACAATCCACTGAATGTCATAGCACAAAGGAAGCACATGCCAAGGGGGAGCAAGCCAGAAGGAAAGAAGCAACATCCACAGGTCCAGAGACATCTGTTTACTGCTAACAGATTTGGATTACTTGACAACATCTGGGATGATTGCAAAAGTGGTCAAAATGATACATGTCAATCTCCAACTGTATCCAAAGATCAAAAGAAGAAAAGATCACAGAACCTGGCTCAGAAAGATTCCTTGGGAAGCAAGAAGAAAGTGGAAGATGCTCCCAAGAAGATTATGAAAAAGGAAGAGAAGACCTTTGAGTCTAAGTCCAAGAAGGGTGAGTCATCCAGTATGACCACCAAGAAGACATGCTTCTACTGTGGAAAGAAAGGACACATCATGGACCTTTGTAAAGAAGCCATGAACCTAAATAGAAGCAGACTGAACTCCAAAAGACAATCAATCCAGAAGAAGAAGGGATTGATTGAAAATAAGTTGCCTAAGAGAGGTAGCTTAGCAGCATCCAAAGAACCATGTGGAACTTCCAGAACTGAGGCCACACTCCCAAGTGACTCACTAGTCATATGGCCAAATCAGTTGCAACTTGCCAAAGATTTGCAGAGAGCTGAAGATGAAGTTCTGGCAATTGCTAAGGCAAAAAGGAAACAAAAGGTTTCACATGAAGATGGTTTGAGAACCACACCAGCACAATCATCAATGAAGATCAAATGTGCAAGTGTGAAGAATGGTGAAAATGGGACATCTCGGTTGAGAGAATCTTCTCAACCTTGTTGTTCACATTGATGAACCAAGGAGGTTCCATCTTATTCCCTTATACATTGGTATTTACATGTGCTGACATTGCAGGGAATTGAAGATGATGATCATTCTCAAGTGGAGGATGGTTTGGAAGGAATGGAGTGCACCCCTTGAGGGGGAGCCAATCTGGAGAAGATGATGTTCTAAAATTAATATCATCTTGAGAAAGTGAAAGTATTCCAATCATGATTTCATCCCTTGTTTCTTAATTGAGTTTATCTTGTCAATTAAGGGGGAGTATGGATTGAAGACAAGTGGATGAAAGGGGGAGCTTTATCTTTGCACTGAACTTTCTAATGAGTTTTGTGAAGTATGTGCAGGATTCAGCAATTCATTGAATATCTGAAGAAAAAAAAATTCAACCCCTAAGCATGATCTCACATGTGTAGAGAGTTATGGACAGCATTGAGTACCTTGGTTACATCACTCTTGTTTTCTACACCGGGTGAGCCCAAGTAGACTTAGAGCTGATTTACTAAAGGTTCTTTGCTAAAGAAGAACATGTGACATCATCCCTCTCCTAGTGTTTTTCAAGAAAATGCTATTCGAAGGGAGGAAGATATTTGTGAAAGTGAACCACACCACACCTTTGCATTTGATTGCCAATAAGGGGGAGAAAATATTGGCACACATATTGACCCATTCATATGTGCTGAAGGAGTGTATTGACAACAAATACAAAGGGGGAGATTGAAGTGCATTGTGTTGCATTTGTTGTCAATGAGGCATGAAGTTGTCTTGGAATGAATGGATGTCAAGGAGTCAATATGTGAATGACAAAGGTTGTGATGGTGTTGGTGATGAAGAGAGAATGACCATAGTACTAAGATGCATGTCACTTAGGAGATTCACTAAGTGACATAGGAGATGATGGTTGAAACATTCTCTAAGAAAATCTGACGATTGCTGAACTGATCTTTAAGTTCTAAGAACTTGTATCAAGATGATACAAAGTCACAACATGATTAGAAGACCATGCATTGTCTTCACAATGCATGAGGAGTTGAAGAGAGCCATCCACAACTTTTAAGTGGATAAAGTGAGCTAAAGAAGTCCATGCACTATCACTTAGTGCATGTGAATCAGAATATGTTCCAATTGATCTCTGATTAGATCAATGAAGTTTATTGAAGAAATAATTGACTAAGGAGCTCGGTTGATGAAGATGAACCTTTTGAATTTCACTCCTAAGTGAAGATTAAATGTTGAGGAAGAATTGGAGGAATTCTTAAGAAGAAGAGAAGATATGAACAAAGGAGGATGGATAAGAAGATGAAGATGTGGCACTTGGCATGTTTTACATAGAGGAGGACTTTGTTTTTACAAAGTCTAGGTTCTATCCTTTGCCAAAAAATTAGGCCAGCCGAGGCACCTTGGGGGGTTCAACCCCAAGGCATGAGCACTAGGGCACCACGCCCGGGGGAACCCCGTGGGGCGAGCCAGGGCAGCAGGGCGCACCCAAGGACACCCCCGCAAGGGCGCCAGGGGCACGCCCGGAGGAGCGCAAGGAGCATAGTGGGCGCTTGAAGCGCGCCCGCAGGAGGCAGAGTGGGCGCAGAGCGCGCCCGCAGAGAGAACCCGGTGCGGGGCGGCACCGGGAGGGGGGAAGTTCAACTGAGCGCTTTCCCCCAGCGCTTATTTGATAAGCCGCGAGAAAAACGCTGGCCGATTCGATGTGGGACGGGATTTTTATCCCGGGATCTAATCCTGGCCGCATGTTTGATCTCGCGCGAGATCTCCACCGTACGATCCATCTCCGCGGCGATGTTATTATCTGAGCCGTCCGCGGTCATTTAAATGGAGATCCGACGGCTCCCAGCATCGTCTGCTTCCTCGAGCTCAGCCGAAGGCCACCCGAAGCCACCCGCGAGCAGCCGCTGAACCAGTGCCTCCCCGACGACAGAATGTGAGTATCCGGCCATCATTTTCGAAGCCGAAGACATCATGGTGATCGTCTGATCACACTGAACACAACCGTGCACAAAAGTAGGCATGCATGCAATGTTTGGGAGATTTCGAGGTTGGCCGAATCAACCGGAGGTGCGAGGCCACGTGATTTATTTTCTGCATGGTTTGGACCTTAACCGAAGGCCGTGCATGCGTTATGAGTCGCATGCACGAGGAGGAAAGAAAGAGGAAGAAACCCGCGTGAAATAAAAAGAAAAACAAGATTTAAGGAAATCTTGAAATCCCGAAATCTTCGGGGATTTGAAGTTATCCCACGCGGAAGATTTGAGGCGTTTCTCTGCCTATAAAAGGAGAGGCCGAGGCTCTCATTTCGGTTGCTGAAACTCTGTGAAAATCCGAGTCCCGTGAGCTCTGTGCCTCACGAAGTTTGGAGCTCCGCGCAACTCACTTGCGCGACGAAGCAGCCCGAAGCCATCCTTGGCTTCGTGAGTCCCTTTCGCGCACTCCTTGCGTGAAAGAAGAAAGGGGAAGACCCCTGCGCGCTCCTCACTTGAGCAGCAGGAAGAACCGGGGTCGCACCAAGCCTTGCGCGCCCACGGTTGAAGCCCCGCGGTGTTGCAAGCTTGCACACCCGAGCGCTTGCACGGCCAAGTGCACCCTTGCACTTGCGCGCCCACGCCCGAGATCCTTGTGCCATGTGCTTGCGCAGACAAGAAGTGAAGATATGCCGCACCTTGCATGCCCTTGTGCATCTTGAAGACCTATGCGGCAGTGGGAGAAGAAGAATTGGCCGCACCCTCTTTCACGGCTTGCTTAAGGCAGTAGCCTTGGGTGTGTGTGAAACAAGAAGACCACCGCAACTTAAGTGTGTGCAAAAACAGAAGAGGACCCGAGGCCGTGAGTGTGCAAGAATAGGAGAACCCGAGACCACACCTTGTGTGAAGTAAAAGAACACACCCTTTGGGTGAATGTGCAAACAAGAACAGTGGGAGAATAGGCCAAGCCGAGTGTGTGCATAAGGAGGAAGACCACACTATTTGTGTGTGTGCACCAAGTGGAAGACCACACTTTGTGTGTGAGAGGTGAAGAAGGAAGGCCGAGGCCTTTGTGCCTTTGTGTGCAAAAAGAACAAGAGAAGGCCGTAGCCCTTGTGTGTGAAAAATGAAGAACCAAGTGTGTGCATAAGTGGAGTGCACACTTTGAAGAAGATTATAAGAACAAGGAAGTGAGTGTGCTTTGCAAGTGAAGTAGGCCAAGCTCAAGTGTTTTCCAAAGTGAAGAAGTCTTGTGTGCAATGAGATAAGGAGGCCGAACCTAGTGTGTGTGCACTAAGTGAAGTGAACACACTTAGAAGAAGGAAGATTGAGGAGACCCTCACACTAAAGTAAAACACACTTCTTAGTGTGTGAGCAATTTGAATATAGTGTGTGAAGATTGTGAAAAGGTGTGTGCTATAATTGATCACACCCTTTGTGGGTCTACTGCACCAAGAGGAAGAAAAGGAAAGTGCATGCATGCATGCATGCACGTGCACACATGAACAGTGCTAAATCAGTGGTGTGCAACTGAGACTGGACCAGACCAAAGATAAAGATATTATTTGTCTGAGCATTCAGTAATTGGAGAGAAGCCGGGGCATCCTTAGAAGAAGGTGATAAAGCCCGAGCTAGATGAGAAGACCTGTTCACCACAAGTGATCAGAAGAAGAGCAAGGCCAGCAGTCTTTATCCCAGACTGCTGAGGACACTTGAAGAAGAACTTAAAGTGAAGAAGAGCTACTCGTGTGACTCGAGGAGCCAAGAGAAGACCCTGTGGGACTCAGGGAGAAGAAGTCTTCAGTGGGATTCTGGAGCAGGCCAGTGGGACTCTGGTAACACTGTGGGACGCAGTATAAAGACCCTCCTGTGGGACTCAGGAGAGATACAGTGGGACTCTGTATCGACCATTGTAATTTTAACAGGTTATAATGGAGAATCCATGCTTGGAGAGCATGGCAAGGATGTAGGCCTTTGGTGCCGAACCTTGTAAATCCTTGTGTCCTGTGCCTTTTCATTACTGCATTATCCGGGAAAGGTTGAGAGATACAAGAAGAGTGGATCGAGGCTTTAACCAGCCATAGAGGTTTAATTGATTAAGAATCAATTAGTAAAAAGATTTTAAGGGATCACTGATTCACCCCCTCCCCCTCTCAGTGATTCACACTGATCTGGGCACTTCAAAATTAATGTTCTGGAATTTCTTTTTTCATACTTTATTTATAACTCCCATATTATAAATATACATATTTTATAGACCAAAGTAATTTCTAAAAAAATAAATAACTTTGTTCTAAAGTTCCTTTAGGAAAATGAAAAATATTTTTTACTTTTTTTAAATTTTCTTCCTTTGGATTATCTTGAAACCATTAAAATAAAAAAAATGGGATCATAATTTCTTTTAAACATTTTATAATATATACTAAACTTATTTTCATACTTATATAATGTTTTTGATCTACATATTTACTATATTTTTCTAGGCAAAGTCTGATATAAGTTTATACCAATGAAATTATACTAGAAACATTGTGAAAAACAAAATGTCTATGTAGAGATTTTATTTACTTATATTGGTTTATGTTTTATATTTTTGGTTTTTGAGATATTTTATAACCAATTAAATAGATGATTTCACCCATAATTCTCATTTCAAGTTCATTCATCATAAGTTCATAAAAACTATTATAAATAAATTTTTGAGATGACACAAAAATAATATCATCAAAATATATTTGAAGAAAAATGTTATTCTTGAAAATATTCTTTATAAAATGTGTCTGATAAAAACTTCCTTTAGAAAAAAGTTTCATTAAAAATTGGGTAATCTTGTCAATTGATGCACTTCATGATTATTACCTCCATGTAATGATTTAGTATGTTTAAATATATTTTTTTAGAAATGTCATATATTTAAAAATAATAGGTTTCTTAATATAAACATTTCCATGAATATATCCATTAATAATAAAACCTTTAACTTCCATTCAAAATAAATTTGAATTTAGATCATCTAAAAAATCCAAACATATATTTATAGACTCTAAACATTGTTCCACTGATAAACTTTCACCATAGTACATGTTATTTAATATAAAATACCCATTATAAATAATTCAAGATTTATTTCTAAAAATAATTCCATCTTCAGTATATTTCTCAATAAATACCAATTTTAATCATAGTATTGGTAGAAAATTAGGCCATTATATTAAGTTACAATCATGATTCCTTTAAAATTGATTGATCACTCCTTGTATAACCATTATCCAAAACAATTTCCCTAAATAATCATAATCCATTTTTTGTTGGAATTTTTATAATTATTCATGTTTCTCACATTCAATTCTTAATGAACAAATACTTCAAACCGGTTCACTCAAACAACAAAAAATATTATCAATAAGATAACAACTTTTGATAGGCTATTGTTTAGATAAATTCATTAGTTGATTACAAACTATTGGATGTAAATATTAAATAGAGGAATTCTCTAAATATTGAAACCATATTAGACTAACTTATGATGAATATAAATTGTTAATTTGGAATGAAATTATAGTCTACAGATTGATGTATTTTAAAAAACATTATTTTTAAATTGTACTTCTAAAGGTTATGTAAAAACAAAAATATTAGATTTATCCAAATTTACATTAACAATTTCATTAAAAACATTATATCTATCATTAAAAAATCTCTATGGCATACTGGTTGTTCAATAAGTTATAAAAATTATTTTTTAGATATAGGATAAAATTTAGGAAAATGATATTTTGTATTCAATAAGTGTAATTTACATCCCCGGAATCTAAAGTAACTTTTTATGGCTTTCATACTGTCCAAAAATCATATGTAATTTTATTAGTAAAATTCCCAATTAAAACAAAATATATATTTTAAAAATATTTACATAAATAATTAAACTATAAAACATATAGAGACATTATACTCACATAGAAAATTCAACTATTATTCTAAATAATTAATTTTCTTTATTTTACAACAATATTTTACAATGGTGCACTAAGTGCTAAAAAATCATGATTAAAACCATTAATAGTAAAAAAACTATACAAATAAAAATTAAAGCACTCTTCACTTTAGATAGTAATCAGATATAGTGTTTTATCACATTTAACAGAAGAAAAAAATTATTAAGGGCTTGAAATTTTCATTTGAAAAAATAAACTCTAGTAAATCAATTTTATTTATAAACCAAAGTACACACATTGTTTTTTACTCAATAAATATCTTTTTATTTGGACCAAAAATATCCATTTCAATTAACTATTAATCCTTGGTAGTAAGAGTTTTGTTTTATATGTAAAATGTGACATATATTTCATTCTAAAATGAAACAGATAACAAACTCTGGATTAATTGATATTATGTTCAGTATATCCCATACATGTTATTTCCTTGAATTTTTTATTAAATTTGAAAGGTCAAAATGTCCTAATATTTTATTAAATAATAATAACTGATCATTTTCTTCTAAAAAACATGGTAAATTTCAATGAATTGAGTCTTTTATGTCAAGATTGTATATATTATCATGATTACTGGTAGAAAGATTGAATGAACCTTTTCATATTTGAACTATTCATTTATTATTCTAGAAGTTAAAAATATATCCCTCATATATTATTTGAATAATTCTGATAATAATATTTTTAAGACCTACAGTATATAAAACATTTAATGTATATTTTTTTTTATAAAAGAAACATCATTGTAACAGCCCAAGATTTTATGAAAAATATTCTTTTTAATTTCACTTATGTCTTGTGTTGTACGCTACACCAAAAGGAGCTTTCACAACACGCATCCTTGACATGCCTTTCATTACACGCAATCGCGACCTTCCACGATAGCGTGTGTCGTACGCAACACCAAGTTTCGCTAAACAATGATATGCTATTAAGATATTATTAAAACTAGCCGTTATGAATAGTAATAACCACTTTTTGAAATTTTGTAAATTTTATTTTTCAAAATGGACTTCATTTTTGGATTCAGAATATTGAAATTAGCTTAGGGTGAAATTTTGGAGATTTTCGGATAACTTTCATATTTTGATGAATAGTGAAAATTACTAAATTTTAATTAAAAACAACTTTTTCAATCGAAATAATTAATAGTGATAAATTATTAATTTGAGTGGTTTTAAAGTATATTTAGAATATATTTTTACAATTTAATACAATGTTGGTCATTGGATGTAATTTCACAATTAAACTAGTTATAAACAAGTGTCAATATTTTGATAGTTATTATCTCTTAGAAACACGCCTTTTGTTTTGACGACGGGAATTAATTTTTAAATTAATTAATGCAACTGATATGTTTTGAATTTGGTAAAATAGAAATCATTTTTGTGTTCATAATATCAAATATAGATTAGGCCTAATTTTTGGTATTTTTCTGAAAACTTTCAATTTTTGATGAATAGTGAAACCACTAAGTGGTAGTTAAAAAAAACTGAATTGTTCATAAAACTTAATTTTACCGCTTCTGTGAATGGAATTTCAAAAATCTGAGAGACACGGTTGATGTCAGTAAGTAAAATGTGGTTCAATGAGATGAAAATAATTTTTGGTGAATAGTAACTTTTCACTTTTTTTTACCACGGTTAAAAGTAAATAGGGTAATTAAGGGTAGAAATGATATTATTATTACTCTAACACATGTTATAATTCTATTGGAAAAGTGTAATTCGACCAAAAACAAACATAGGACTAAAATATGACCATTTAGGCCCACTTGGATTAGATTAGGACATTTATTATTAATTTATTTAAAGAAGGGTTAAAAGAGTTAAAATCAATGTTTATTTACTAAAACATTTTTAATATGGGGTTATACATAAGATAAATTCGACTATAAATATTAATCAGAAAGATAAAAAAATTTCCTACATAATTGTATTTTATTTGTAATTTTTAGACATTAAATAATTTAATTTATTAATGACACAACGATGATGCAGTAATTATATTATTAATGAAATATTCACATAATTGATGTTATAAATACCCAAATAAATATAATTTGAAACTTTTTATGAATTCCACTAATTTTCTAGGTTAATATGACATGATAGTATTTATTTAATTAACTTTGTTAGAACTTATCATTCTGTTATGATTTTCACAAAAATAAATTACTAAATAGTTTCAAAATTGACATAAA
Organism: Viscum album; assembly: GCA_963277665.1. Taxonomy (NCBI): domain Eukaryota; kingdom Viridiplantae; phylum Streptophyta; class Magnoliopsida; order Santalales; family Viscaceae; genus Viscum; species Viscum album. Next base: position 292,925,696 of record OY728137.1, on the reverse strand, counting down.
ATAGTTTGTAAAACAAATATTATTTTATTAATTGTTATTTTATTCCTAAAAATCTAAGGTTCGGTCAAATGACTTAGATATGGTTATATATATTAATAATAAACAATTTGTGGTTCGTTTGGCTTCTTATAGTATGTTTATTAACCTTATAGTGTAAGAACACAAGAAGACAGGGTAAAAGTAAAATTACTTAACTTAATGGTAAATCTAAATGATAAGGTTAAAATAGGAACCTAAACTTGTCTAAATTATATTGGATGAGAGAAGTTAGACCCATTCCCACCATAGCCTCTAAATAAATCAATTTGGAGCTATTTAAAACAGAACTTGACTTTATAATAAAATAATATTTTTAGTTATTCCAAAGGTGCCCCTCTCCTCCCTTATAAAAGGGAACCTCCTCCCTCTAATCCTCACACAACTTTGAGCCTTCAAGCTCGGCCAACCCCTGAAAAATTATCTTCTCCACTTCCGTAGAAACATCCTAGAGGTTCTGGTCTTCCTTAAAGACCCATTTTAGTGCCCTTAGAGGAGGTCTCAAAGAGGCGCTTCAAAGAAGAGGTAATTTACGTTACCGATTCTTTCACCTTTATTTCTTCTTCCACTCCTTCTTCTTAGGTTGTTTCATTATGAAGTAATAACATCAGTATCACTAATATACTAATATGTTATTATAATTATGAAACAACCCTATTTCACCATCTATCCATCCTACGGAAAACGAAATCACCGCGCGTGCGTACGTACGGAATACCGTCTCCACGCCGTGGTGAAATCTATTTTCCACCACCACCTTACATGGATGGGTATAATGGTTTAAAGAATAACTATACATAGTTATTAGAAAATCATATTTATTCTGATATATTGTATCATCCACTCCAATTCAATTCAATAATTATGGAAACGATATCATCGCTCGTGCGTACGTACGGACTACCGTCTCCACGACGCGATGAGATTCATTCTCCATGTTAACCATTTAAGAGTGATTATAAAGTATATATAAGAAATAATAATGAAATATATGACATTATAAAGCTACTGGATTTATGTATATATGTATGTCATCTACTTAATTCCATTCAACTCAATAAGGAAACGAAAACAGCGTTCATACGTACGTACGACCTACCGTCTCCATGAACGGTGTATTTCTTTACATTTACTAATTTATTATATATATGTATATTATGAATATATATTATATATAAATCGTGTTTTATATTCTGGAATTAAGTAATTATGATCTATGCAATCATATGAATAATAACAAGTCAAAACACGGATGACAAATGAAATAATTTTACCCAAAATGATCTTTAACAAAGAATTTACAAAAGAAAATGTAATATAAAGTCATAAGTGAACCATATATGATATCATAACAATGAGTATGATTCTGGAATAAGTCAATAACATTATTTAAATCATTATACAGGAGGTTCGGACACTTACAAATCAAGTCGGACCTAAGGTAAGGGAAATATCACAATCTCATTTTTATCCGACATTGTTTATACTTTTGTATTTACTGGGGTGTATTTTATCATCCACATCCATGTTTCGTCAATATGTAATTTTATTTCCATCCACCTATAATTGTTTAAATCCAATTTTACACTTCAGTGAGTTTTTAGTAAAGGATATGAAATGAATTTTTTGTCGTTTTTTTTTCGTACGAGGTACATTTTGACTTTCCGAAAAGAGTACGAGAAGAATGTTTTTTAACTTATACGACATGAATGGATTTTTAAAACATTATTTACAAGAAGATTCCTTTAAAAGTTTTCAAGTTTATTTTTAATCAACTTCTTTTTGTTTATAATTGTACGACATGTTAAGAAAGGAAAAGTGTTTTTGAAGCAGAAATGATATTTTCCTCAAGAATGGAGTTCAAGTGTTTTATCAAAATTATTTTCCATAAAAGATAATAATGGGTTCTGTTTCTATCCCTATTATTACATTGATTTGATTATGTTGTGATGGAAATATTTTTTTGAATTCCTTTATCTTATATGAATTGTTTTATGATGTCTTGTTGTTTAAGAATCCCATTTTTATTACATGGGTTATGCAATGATGTATGATTTATGATTTGGTGGCACACATAAGAATGGTATCATTATGAGATGGGTGGGACCTATATCTCCCTCTAATGCATTGGGTAATGATTTTATATCTCATGAGATAGACATGGCTGGAATGGTAGGTTATACCGGTTCAGTGAAACAGTACTGAAACGAGGGTGACTCGGTTCAGAAAGGGACTTTGTCCACTAAGATAGTATTGGCAATGAGTCTTGACTAACAAGAAATGATTATCTATGATTATGTGTGTATGCCACAAAGTTTAATGTTTAAGTTATGATTATTGTGATTACTTTTCACTGCCATGAGTTATCCCAGGTTATGAAATTATGATCTCTTTTACAGGTTAAGATTTCCAATAGTTATGTGCTTATGTATATGATGTGATTGATATTTCTTTTGTTTACCCTTACTGAGCATTTGAGCTCACCCTTTTATGTTTTCTTTTCCCCAGGATATAAAGAAAGGTTTTAGGTATAAAAAAAGGAAGATCTTTATGGGAGATGTTGAAGATCTTTCACCAGGATTAGAAGATTATATTCCGAGTTTCCAAATACACTAAACTATTACGATCCTTGTGTGTGTGTTTCTGTTATGTACTAAGTATTCCGCAAATGTAATGTAATGTCAATGTACGTTAAGCTTCGGGTCTCAACAGTTGGTATCAGAGGAAAGGTTTAGTCAACCTTTGGAAACTAGGATGCAAAAACGTTTATGAGATCCCTAGAGATATTTCTAAGGTATGTCTATGGATGTCTCTAAGGTTAAGTATACGTATAGGTTATAGTACTAGAATTACGCTAACGATCATAGAATTAAACCTAAGATGTTAGATATTGAAGGTACTCCCCCTTTATTATGTTGTTTTCCCGAGCATGATTTTTGCCTCTCACACTATTCTTTTTGGGTTTTAGACGATGGCTGGAACCCGAAGGAACCGTGTTGATCAATGCAATGGACAATGCAATGATTGTCCGCCTGAACAAACAAATCTTATGGGAGATGGAGTGAAAAATATTATTGCTATACTTACACAATCTATGAATCATTCCGGACTTCCAAATGAGGAGAGAAGGGAACAATATTCTATTGAGTCCTTCATGAGGCAATGTCCACCTTCTTTCAGTGGGAATTATGATCCACTTGTTGGTGAACAATGGATTAGTACCACTGATAAGATATTTTCAGTTCTTCATTGTTCTGAACATGATAAAGTCATCTTAGCAGTATATCGTTTGGATGGTGAAGCTGATCAATGGTGGAATCTTATCAAGAATACGAGGCCAAGAGATGAAATTGAGTCTATAGAATGGGATGATTTCAAGAACTTGTTTTTCAGTAAGTACTTCCCTCGTATTATTCGAACAAAGATGGAAAAGGAGTTTCTTGAGCTGAAGCAGAAGGATGATGAATCTGTTGGTATATATGAAGCCAATTTTACAAGACTTGCAAGGTATGCATCTGGCATTATCATCCAACCTGAAAGTAAAGTTGATCGATTTTTCAGTGGCTTAAAACCAAGTCTTCGAAGGGCATTAGCTATAAGAGACTTCAGTAGCTATGAAGAAATTGTGCGTTGTGATATGAAGGTAGAAATGGAAGTTGGTGTTACATATCCATCTCATGGTTTTGAAAAGAAAAGAAAGATGGAGTTCAAGGAGAAATCTCAGAATAATGGTGAAAAGAAAATGAATGTTTCCTTATGCACAATGTGTGGAAAGAAGCATGGTGGGGATTGTCTTAATGGGACTAGAAAATGTTTTAAGTGTGGAAAAGAAGGTCATCGAGTAGCTGAGTGTCGACGTAATGGAAAAAGGGTTTCTAATGATGTGAATAAAGCAAACAATGCAGAGAACACACCACCAACACTTCAATGCTTCATGTTCAAGGAAATGGGGCATTATGCTAATAAATGCCCTAATCCAAGGGTTAGTGATGATCGACATGAGAAACTGCTTAAGGAAAAGGACAAAGGGAAGTCACATGTGATCACTATTGGCGATGTCGAATATGACAACGATGTGGTGGAATGATTAAGTGTTTATGTAATGAGATTTCAGAATAGTATCATGGAATCTCATTTATGGTATTGTGGAATTTTGGAATATCTATGTATTGGTTCTTAATAATTATATGATACTGGTAACCAGGATAAAAAAGTGATTGAAATATTTTTGGAAAGTAGATGATATGCGCATAATGAAGGGACAATAAGATAATGAGATGTTTGATTGTATTCATGAGCTCTTGATTGATATAAGGACTAAGTGATATCATGGTTTGAGTATATAGAATTTTGAGGATTTTGGTATGTGGAAAGTTAACTTTTAACTACATTCAGTTTTTCACTAAGGTTCAATGTTTATTCAAGAGAATACATGATTAAGGCCTTTAAATGTTTCAAATGTGACCAACAAGGCATATCTTATGATATATGGGGATCAACGATGGTATTAAATCTCTGGTAATCATTTTCACTATATTATAAGAGTGGACTGAAGTATTATGGATAAGCCTAAAGATTGGAATGGATTATGTTGGACATAAGTTAGTATTGTTTAAGGATAAAAGTTTTTTTCAATATTATTGATGGGATGTTATAGTAATATAGTTTTAGAAAAAGGACAACCTGCTGGACGAGCGACAGCCCATCGCGTCGGACAAGGCTGTGGGAATCGAACCCAAAACCGAATTGTGACTGGCCTTTATCGCCTACCACTAGCCTACATGAAGTCCCTGTTTAGTAGAAACTAGTTTTATTATATTAATCAGTATGATATATGAAGTATAAGTCCATTTTAGGAACCATATATGATTAATCTCACTAAAGAATGACTTATGTATATTTAATAACTTTTTCTAACCCTTTTGTTTGAGACAGATGGAATGACCTGTCATACTAACACTTCACTAATAACAAATTAAACTTCATTTATTTAAGAGATGAAGTGGAAATTGTTCAAGGCACGAACAACAGCGAGATTGTACCAAAATAAAGAAAGTATTTATTCTAATTCAAATTCTTCAACTTTAGGGAAAAGATCTTGAAAACCAAAAATGTTGTCCTAGTGCTCTTATATCTGATTAATCATATGGTACCTTAGATCATCAGAAATTTATGGATTTGTGATTGTTGGCTTTTCCATAGCCATGTTATCTACCACTCTCCATCAGAACATGATGGTTAGATTTTTCTTCCATATCCATATTTTCACCTATGTGGAAACCCAGTGATTAGTTTATTTTGGTAACCGTTACGTTTCATACTTTTGTTTTTAAAGATTGGTTTTGGTATTCCTTTTTACGATGTAGGTTTCTAATAAAGAAACTTTCGAATAGTAAACCATTTATAACCCCGACGAATTTCGAGGGCGAAATTCATTTTAAGGGGGGTAGAACGTAACAGCCCAAGATTTTATGAAAAATATTCTTTTTAATTTCACTAATGTCTTGTGTTGTATGCTACACCAAAAGGAGCTTGTACAACACGCATCCTTGACTTTCCTTGCATTACACACAATCACGACCTTCCATGATAGCGTGTGTTGTACGCAACACCAAGTTTCGCTAAACAATGATATACTATTAAGATATTATTAAAACTAGCCATTATGAATAGTAATAACCAATTTTTGAAATTTTTTAAATTTTATTTTTCAAAATGGACTTCATTTTTTGATTCGGAATATCGAAATTAGCTTAGGGTGAAATTTTGGTGATTTTCGGATAACTTTCATATTTTGATTAATAGTGAAAATTACTAAATTTTAATTAAAAACAACTTTTTCCATCAAAATAATTAATAGTGATAAATTATTAATTTGAGTGGTTTTAAAGTATATTTAGAATATATTTTTACAATTTAATACAATGTTGGTCATTGGATGTAATTTCACATTTAAACCAGTTATAAACAAGTGTCAATCTTTTGATAGTTATTATCTCTTAAAAACACGCCTTTTGTTTTGATAACGGGAATTAATTTTTAAATTAATTAATGAAACTGATATGTTTTGAATTTGGTAAAATAGAAATTATTTTTGAGTTCATAATATCAAATATAGCTTAGGCCTATTTTTTGGTATTTTTCTGAAAACTTTCAATTTTTGATGAATAGTGAAACCACTAAGTGGTAGTTAAAAAAAACTGAATTGTTCATAAAACTTAATTTTACCACTTCTGTGAATGGAATTTAAAAAAATCTGAGACACACAGTTGATGTCAGTAAGTAAAATGTGGTTCAATGAGATGAAAATAATTTTTGGTGAATAGTAACTTTTTACTTTTTTTTACCATGGTTAAAAGTAAATAGGGTAATTAAGGATAGAAATGATATTATTATTACCCTAAAACATCTCCTAATTCTATTTAAAAAGTTTAATTCGACCAAAAACAAACTTAGGAATACAATATGACCATTTAGGCCCACATGGATTAGATTAGGACATTTATTATTAATTTATTTAAAGAAGGGTTAAAAGAGTTAAAATCAAAGTTTATTTACTAAAACATTTTTAATATAGGGTTATACATAAGATAAATTCGACTATAAATATTAATTAGAAAGCTAAAAATATTTCCTACATAATTATATTATATTTTTAATTTTTAGACATTTAATAATTTAATTTATTTATGACACAACGATGATGCAGTAATTATCTTATTAATGAAATATTGACATAATTGATGTTATAAATACCCAAATAAATATAATTTTAGACTTTTTATGAATTACACTAATTTTATAGGTTAATATGACATGTTAGTATTTATTTAATTAACTTTTTTAGAACTTATCATTCTGTTATGATTTTCACAAAAATAAATTACTAAATAGTGTCAAAATTGACATAAAATTGTTTTTAAAACAAATATTATATTATTAATTGTTATTTTATTCCTAAAAATCTAAGGATCGGCCAAATGACTTAGATAAGGTTATATATATTAATAATAAACAATTTGGGGTTCGTTTGGCTTCATATAGTAAGTTTATTAACCTTATAGTGTAAGAACACCAGAAGACACGGTAAAAGTAATATTATTTAACTTAATGTTAAATCTAAATGATAAGGTTAAAATAGGAACCTAAACTTGTCTAAATTCTATTGGATGAGAGAAGTTCGACCCATCCCCACCTTAGCCTCTAAATAAATCAATTTTGAGCTATTTAAAACCGAACATGACTTTATAATAAAATAATATTTTTAGTTATTCCAAAGGTGCCCCTCTCCTCCCTTATAAAAGGGAACCTACTCCCTCTCTTCCTCACACAACGTTGAGCCTTCATGCTCGGCCAAACCCTACCAAATTCTCTTCTCCACTTCCGTAGAAACATCATAGAGGTTCTGGTCTTCCTCAAAGACCAATTTTAGTTCCCTAAGAGGAGGTCTCAAGGAGGCGCTTCAAAGAAGAGGTAATTTCCGTTACCGATTCTTTCACCTTTATTTCTTCTTCCACTCCTTCTTCTTAGGCTGTTTCATTATGAAGTAATAACATCATTATCACTCATATACTGAAATGTTATTATAATTATGAAACAAACCTATTTCACCATCTATCCATCCTACGGAAAACGAAATCACCGCGCGTGCGTACGTACAGAATACCGTCTCCACGCCGTGGTGAAATCTATTTTCCACCACCACCTTACATGGATTGGTATAATGGTGTAAAGAATAACTATACATAGTTATTAGAACATCATATTGATTCTGATATATTGTATCATCCACTCCAATTCAATTCAATAATTATGGAAACGATATAATCGCTCGTGCGTACGGACGGACTACCGTCTCCACGACGCGATGAGATTCATTCTCCATGTTAACCATTTAAGAGTGATTATAAAGTATATATAAGAAATAATAATTAAATATATGACATTATAAATCTATTGGATTTATGTATATATGTGTGTCATCTACTTAATTCCATTCAACTCAATAAGTAAACGAAAACAGCGTTCATGCGTACGTACGTTCTACCGTCTCCATGAACGGTGTATTTATTTCCATTTACTAATTTATTATATATATGTATATTATGAATATATATTATATATAAATCATGTTTTATATTCTGGAATTAAGTAATTATGATCTAAGCAATCATATGAATAATTACAAGTCAAAACACGGACGACAAATGAAACAATTTTACCCAAAATGCTCTTTAACATAGAATTTACAAAAGAAAGGGTAATATAAAGTCATAAGTGAACCATATATGATATCATAACAATGAGTATGATTCTGGAATAAGTCAATAACATTATTTAAATCATTATACAGGAGTTTCGGACACTTACAAATCAAGTCCGACCTAAGGTAAGGGAAATATCACAATCTCATTTTTATCCGACATTGTTTATACTTTGGTATTTACTGGGGTGTATTTTATCATCCATATACATGTTTCTCCAATATGTAATTTTATTTCCATCCACCTATAATTGTTTATATCCAATTTTACACTTCGGTGAGTTTTTAGTAAAGGATATGAAAGGAATCTTTTGTCGGTTTTTTCGTACGAGGTACTTTTTGACTTTCCAAAAAAAGTACCAGAAGAATGTTTTTTTAACTTATACGACATGAATGGATTTTTAAAAAATTATTTCCCAGAAGATTCCTTTAAAATTTGTCAAGTTTATTTTTAATCAACTTCTTTTAGTTTATAATTGTACGACATGTTAAGAAAGGAAAAGTGTTTTTGAAGCAGAAAGGATATCTTCCTCAAGAATGGAGTTCAAGTGTTTTATCAAAATTAATTTCCATATAAGATAATAAAGGGTTCTATTTTTATCTCGATTATTACATTGATTTGATTATGTTGTGATGGAATTATATTTTTATGAATTTATTTAACTTATATGAATTGTTTTATGATGTCACGATGTTTATGATTCCCATTTTTATTACATGGGTTATGAAATGATGTATGATTTATGATTTTTGGCACACATAAGAATGGTATCATTATGAGATGGGTGGGACCTATATCTCCCTCCAATGCATTGGGTAATGATTTTATATCTCATGAGATAGACATGGCTGGAATGGTAGGTTATATCGGTTCAGTGAAATAGGACTGAAATGAGGGTGACTCGGTTCAGAAATTGACTTTTTCCACTAAGATAGTCTTGGAAATGAGTCTTGACTAATAAGATATGATTCTCTATGATTATGTGTGTATGACACAAAGTTTAATGTTTTCAGTTATGATTATTGTGATTACATTTCACTGCCTTGAGTTATCCCAGGTTATGAAATTATGATCTCTTTTACAGGTTAAGATTTCCAAAACTTATGTGCTTATGTATATGATGTGATTGATATTTCTTTTGTTTACCCTTACTGAGAATTTGATATCACCCTTTTATGTTTTCTTTTCCCCAGGATATAAAGAAAGGTTTTAGGTATAAAAAAAAGGAAGATCTTTATGGGAGATGTTGAAGATCTTTCACCAGGATTAGAAGATTATATTCCGAGTTTCCAAAGACACTAAACTATTACGATATTTGTGTTAGTGTTTTTGTTATGTACTAAGTATTCCACAAAATTAATGTAAAGCCCATGTACGTCAAGGTTCGGGTCGTTATAATCATCATTTCATATTATTTCACCCTATGTATTGTAACCAAAATTGGATTATTCTTCATTTGTATTTATCAAATTATGGAGGTTTTATGTACCTCCAATCATGTGTCTAGAACAACCATTAACCATGATACATTTATTTATTTTCATACTCATCCAATCTTCTAGAAAAAGATAAAATTATGTTCTGAATACACATACATAGTTTTTTCTGGTTACATTATAAAATAAAAATTTATATAGCCACATAAATACAATTATTATATGATGAAAAGATACTAAAATTTAATAAATAACATCATGATGAATATGAATAAATTGAAATTTATTTATTGAAAAATATTTATTTCAACGAACCACAATTACCATTTTGTGCTAAATGGTTTAAATAGTGATAAAAAATATATTTTTTTGAATATGAAATTTCAAGATATTAAAACCAACACAATTAAATATTATAGAGGGTTTATTTTAAAAAAAGTATCAAATTTTTTTACCAGAATTATAATCAAATAAATGTTTCCTTGGGATAGATAATTTTTATTTAAGTCTAAAAATTATTTTCTAGTCATGTAATTTTAATCACCATGATTCTATTGAAATATGATTATATATGATTTAGTTTTTTAATATAATTTTCTTTAATGTTTTGAAATTTTTGTAGTTAATTATACGATAATTGTATTATATTTAATATATATTTTTAAACAGATATAAACATATGGACTAATTATCTTATTATTTTCATTTTTCATAATAGTTAAATATCTTTCTATTTCAGTAAATGAACATAAAAAATTATCCTCTTTTAATGTATTTAAATTTTTATCTATTGATAGGATTCATTTTCATTATCTGATGAAGTTGAATAATCATTTATATAATTAGAAAACATAATATATAATATTTTTATAAAAAAATTCAATGATTCACAATATAACTTATCCATGTATGACTTTTAACCATCGAAATGTTGGAATAAAACTATTCAATTTTCTAAATTTTATTTCAACATTTTTTTGATGAATAATCAGATAATGTGTCACCATCAATAGAACACCATGTGTCAAAATATGTCATACTTTTTTTACTATTCTCTTTGTATATGTCATATAATGTTTTCCATTCTTATTTAATATAATACAATATTTTTTAATTTCACTGTACTTCATACTTTTATAGAAAATCCCATTTGGTGATTTTTCATGTCTAATTTTCATATCTTCGTTAAAATAATTATATAAATTCTTTCTACTTACAATGTCATTCATTATCCTTGTAATATATCAATGTTTATTATAATGTTTCTCTAAGATACTTCAATTGGATTATAATATATCATTTTTGAAATAATAAATTTATATGGATTAGTAGGAGAATTTAAATCACCAGAAGCAGGACTACGAGAATTTGATTCTATTGATACTCAATTATTTCTGTACTCTTTCATAGAAACTCAATTGATTCAGTATTAATACTGAATTAGTTTTCCATTTAATTCATCAAAACATTACTTAATCATTTTTTTTGGGCCCTATAAATTTTCCCTCTTCCATTATCGGTCCTATGAAATTATATGAGTTATGTTCTTAATAAGTTAATCTTATTATAATTATTACACACAAAAAATTTTAACATAATATCAATTTTACTAATACATTAATGCAATTTATTTAATGTTTCATGTGCTTGAAATAAATTTATTTATAATCAACTATCAATTACGATCTTCATGTTTCTAAAACCATTGAGGTTGAAAAATGTAAAATTTCTAGATTCTACAAAATATATTACACTATGTTAATAGAAAATATTTTGGAATAAATGTACTTGATCACGAAACATAACAAATGGATGAAAACGTTGTGATTTAAATGTTATTAAATAATTTCATCATAATAAAAATGAATAATCTCCGTCTCTATAATGTTATAATTTATAACCATTATAAAAATTTATTGACTATAGTATTAGTAATTTACAAATTCTTGAAATTAAAACAAGTCATCATAATCATATTTATCAAAAATTGGTGGTCTAGCAAGATTTAAATGTTTATGTGTACAAACTAGAAAACCTACCATTAGAAATGAAATATATCTATTTCTAACGCTATCAGTGTAAGGAAATAAAGATAAAATTACATTAAACTAGACTAAACTAAAAATAAATTTAGAAACAAGTCGATACTAGTTATGATGCTATGTTTTTTTAATGATTTAATGTATGTAATAATAAAGTAGGGAAAAATTGTAGTTTTAAAATCAATGTATAAATTTAATACAACTCTCATTTTTTATGTAAATATGATTTCCAAAATATTAATTAATTCAAATATTAGAAAAATCTAATTCATCGAGTAGAAATATTAATTCTATAAAAAGTAGTAATCTCAATAAGAATAAGTTTTTTTATATGTTTATGAAAATAAATCATTAATAATATGAACAATAGAAATAGAAAATATAAATTAGTTGGGAGGGAAAAAACATTATATACTTGTTAACAAAAAAAATTCATTTAAATGTTATATTTATATCAACATTTTAAACCAATGTTTAAGATAAATATACACATAGAATCAATGATATCCATGATTATAAAACTACCATAGGGTATTCTAGATTTTAAAACCTATTGAATTTTTTTTATTCCCATCCCTAGGATCCCACAACATAATAGATAGGTTGGTGTAGTGTTAAATCCACAAACACACTATTTTCCTAACCATAGAATCCATTGATAAGTATAATGATTAATAAAACAATTAAAATATAAATAATTATAAATTTACATGATTAATCTACAATAATGAAAGATATTAGCTAAAAACACCTAGAAATAAGATTCTGACAATGATCATAAGTACTCTCAATATTTAAATTTTAAAAAATTCGAAAATATAAACAACATTTAAAATTTTCTAACAAAATTGTAAATAAGTAGTTTTTATTTTTTTCAAACTAAGGATGCTTGAGGTGAGAAATTTTTTATAGATGTTGTGGAGACAAACTTCACTAGCCAAATTCCAAAAATCTCAGAGATAATTATAATAGCATTGTAATCATCATTGTCATCAAATGATTTACTCAACAAATTTCTTTATCAGCAAATAATTTAATATAGAATCACTATTGATATATTTAATATAATTTATTTGGTGCTGAATGGAATTTTATATTACCTAATTTTCAAAAACATTAATAATATTTTAGTTATTTATGTAATGATCTATTAACTTATTCATTGGGTGTACTCTTTTTGAATTATTATGTTATTTTGAATTTTGGATAATAGAAATAAAATATGATAAAACAAAAAAAACTAAAATAAAGTCAGAGATAAATCAAATAGATAGAAATTGAATTTTCATTACCAAAATAATGAAGATAAGTGATTATTGTACTTAACAATATGTATACATCTTTGTGATTCTATGGGTGATATAGAATGATGTTCTAGGAGTATCGTCTAATAAATCCTTCATCGATTCCTAAATTTAAGGAACACATATTCATTTCCAAGATATAATAATTACATTATTTTGAGGATGAATTCTAGACATTCTTGACCATCTTTTGTAGCTCTGTATCCTACTTATGATTCTTCATTCTCTTCACATTGATAGATTGTTGAATATTCATTTCAGAATGGTATGATTTCTCCCCTTACGATATATTTTCTAGTTCTTACCTTCTAAAATCAATGATTATTATATATTCTTCAAACTTCTTCATGGATAATATAGAATAGACATTCATGCTCATAGAATATTCTAACTAGATTCCCTTCCTATATTGGTCATGTGTCAATAATTCATAATCCTTAATCGACTCCAAACATCTCATTTAGTGAATGATTAAATATATATTTTTGAATCTATATTTTAAGAACATTTTATCGGTATATATATCACACATTTCCCCATAGATATAATGCCTATATATTTTTAGTACCAATTTTTACAATCTTAGCTCTAAATCAACAATAGAGTATCTTTTCTCACAAACCTTTATTTAACATGATCCATTAGCTGCCACCATATAATTTTACATTTCAAAACATGTAAATCATATTATTGATGAATATTTGAAAATTATAAACCCATATACATTATTGGGTTGTTTGATTAATGGTATAGTGAACAACCTCCACTTTTGATTTTTATAATTTTCATTAAATTTAAATGCGAATGAAATTTTCTCCCATTTATGTAAACTTGGATAGTGGATTTAAAATTCATGAGACAATTTTTAGAGAACATTGTATGTATCTATAAAATCTCTGAAAATTGTGGATCTCTATTATTGTACTTGACATATTCCATTATTTAGTTGCCTCTCTATTTAAAGTATCAATAAATATACCAAAACTCATGATTACATATCTTTATAGGGATACATTATCTTCCCAAAATTCACAATTGGTGAACTTTTCATAAGGTTTTTTCTTTTCTAAAAGTCATTAGAAAAATCCTCTAATTATCTTCATGATCTTCATTACATTTTTAATATATGAGAATATAACTTATGAAGGCAACAACAAATTGATCTATGTAATCCCTAGATATTTTATTCATCTTAAATGTGAGGATAATATTAGAATTTATAATTCTAAATTGTGTCACGGTGAAATTATAGTCTATATCATTTATAAAATTATTTCATGGGAATATCCTCTCTATTCACACTTAATTGATGATATCTATATTAGAGGGCAATTTTGTAAAAGTAGTGATCCTCTCACAATTTATTTAAAAATACATTAATATGTTGAAGAGAAAATGTTTTCTTTATATTTATCTTTTTAGGACCATGATAATCAATTTTTAGATTCATTTGACTACATTTCATTTAAAAAAGGATTGGTACACCACATAGTGTAGAAATTGAGAGTTCAAAATTAGTATCTAGAATCTCGTGGAGTTTCTTTTTTAATTATTTCATTTCAATTGATGTTATTATATAAATATCCTTTGACATATACATAACCCCAGTCATTATATCCATGGAAAACACACCCTTGGGATATAAGGGAAGACTATAAAAATATTTATCAAAAACATGAATATATTCCTTAACATTTTACATTTTCCCAATAGTGAGTTTATCCCTAACCATTGGAACTAAATACCCCTAATGATTTGGTATTAAGACCCATATAATGTAATTAACATACATTTAGAGATCATAGTAAAATTATAATTGATAGTAAATAATAAATAGATTTGGGATATTACATTTTATGTACTCATCCAAGAAATTAAAAAGTGCTCTATGTAGATAGATCTAATTCATAGCTAAATTCATAAGTATTTTACATAATATGTAATAATATTATTTTTATAAGTAAATCCCCATGAAAAACTATTGAAAAATAGTTTTAGACATATAATTTAATCAACATACCATAAGGTTTTATCAATTATAAATAAATATCTATCTACTGTGGTGGTGATTCAGTGATCATAGAAACCTTCCTAAATTTGAATGACTTCGGGGAACCAAAGTCAAATAGTAAATTTTCATTTCATGATTAGATGGTGAGATTACCTTTTACCACTTCCTTTTTACCCCACAATATCCTCTATGATTATATATGATTTCCCTTAGTCGCCTTGAATAGTAGTTTACTAATGTCATTTTTCATCATTAAACCTTAGATTAGTGAGTTGGTTTGCATAATATCAATAATTCATAAATGGAATCACTTTAGTGTGGGTGGTTCACTAGGTTTTTCATTCATTACATCCATTTAATTATTTAACCACATTATAATTCCTCATAATTCATGTGCTTGATGGAAATCTCTTCCAAAATTAAATTATTTACCTAAGTTGTGCTTAGGGACATGTGGAACTCATTTTGGGTGTCTATAATAGATACATAATTGGTTTTCTACTGGGGGTTAGATCTTAAAATTCATGAGTTTCATATTTAATAATGGTTATATTGTTGTGTTCCTAATAATGATGGAGTGTAATCTCCCCAAATACAAAGACATTTTCCTTTTGGGGTTATTCCCATTTAAAATGACATTGAGGGGGTGATGAACAAATAAAATATCATCCTGAAAACATTTGAGGGTCATTGACTCATCCACACAACCTGTATTGTTTATAATGTCATAGGTTACCATTGATGGTATCATTATTTACATTAAAAGTGATCTCAGATGTAAAATGGTCCCTAAAATGAGTTATGATAATTTTTCTCAAATGTTCTTTTCTGATTTACTTGAACTATAGATTTCATATGATTGAAGAAGTTCCTCAAATGGATAGTTCATCTTTCAACCAAATAAAGAAATACATGGATGTATCTTCCAATACATTGTGAAGGGTAAAGAACAAAAAGACCAATAAACATAATAACGGTTCAAACAACTAAGAGAAGGAACTATTGGTTGAATGAAATCATAATGGTGGTGATTTATTAGTTGAATCTGCTAATTATTACTCCTCTAATGAAACATGTTTGAGATATGAATGTGAATTCATTTGATATTATCAAGACCATTATCATGATGTTAATTATTACTTGAATGTAGTCTGTAAATATGTTTTAGTATATATTTTCTCCCAAATTAAGAGACATATTAATGACTACACACATCAATAAATAGAATCAACTGTTATGTAGGATTCATTAAAATGAATATGGATATATAAAACACGTTCACAACTCTAGTTGAAGAAAATGAAAGATTCTTTCTACTTGGAAATGAAATAATTTACTTTCATCGTGAATAATTTTGAAGGATAATTTGTAAGAAATAATAGTTTAAGAATTTTTGGCATGATACCATCAATTAGTTGAAGAAGATTTATAGAGTATCCATGGATTCTTTGTCTTCACAAATTTATGTTAAATCAAAATGAGTTAAATAGTTGTATAATTCTTTAATGGATTAAAAAAATACATGTGGTATATATTTGGATTTTGAATATTGATTGGTAGTATTGGTCAGCATCATTCGAATATGGTAATAAGAGTCTTAACATTATACGATTAAAACTAAAAATTAACCTTGAAATTTTAAAAGAATAAGATTTAAATACATTATACATTGTTGATAAAGGATGTGATTCCACAAAAACATTTTATTTGATAATTTATTTAAAGAATACTCATTATGCTGAAAAATAAAACCTTTGGTTATAAAATAGGAATCCATATTAGAAACTTTAAAAAATATCTAATAACTCAACCCATTCATTCAATATTAGATTTTTTCTAGAAGTGTTTGAAATATGAAATATTCTATATAAATTTAGAAGAAGTGATATCCTAATACTTACAAAAATATTTCAATGATATAGTTAATAATTTCCAATAAAATCTATCCCCAAAATGGGCCCAAAAGTTTGGATTTTCGGGCCAAAAAAAAGATATTTCAAGATAGATAAATTTCACCAACATGTAAAATAATAACAAAAATTGGGGGATTTTTTTCTATATATTCAAGAATAGGGTTGTATATTTTTTGAAAAATATTTCATCTAGTGGATGTTAAGTAAGTATTAAATAAGGGAGGGAAATATAAATCAAAATAAACCTACTAAAATTTACCAGACCTTAAAAAAATTAAATAATCTATCTATGAAGAACATATTTAAATGTCTAGATAATTTATTTGAAATTCCAATCAATAGTGGTCATTAAAATGATGACTATTGTTATAATCTGATGGGTAATATTTTAAAAATATAATTTAACCTAATGTATATTTAATTATTATAATCACTTGTATTTGTTTTTAATAGATTCATTTGAATCAGTTTCAGTGTTTTTATTAGACACTAAGTGATGGAATTGAATAAAATAATGAAAATCTATTAATTTCATGGACTTGTATTATTTTTTAATTAAATTAATCAGAATAATGATGAAAAACATTGATGGAATATATAGTAATTTGTTTACCCCTTATAATTGGGAATTAGTGTAGGATATACCATCATGTTGATTAAATAAAGAATAACCAATAGAGTGAATAAGGCACACCATCCAGTTAGTAGAATACCACCAGTTATCGGGTGTTGAAGGAAGAGGCATCCCCAACTTGAAAAAATATATCAGAAACCTGGTATTGGTGAACCAGCTAGAAGTTGGAGGTTTTCTAATTTAGTAGTGGATTCTATGTATTCCATCAACTACCTAGTGGTGGCTAGTAGGTATCCTGTTCTTTAAGATATACTGTTTGAAAAGTATTTATTAATGGTAAAATTGGATTTATTGTGGTATTATTAAGCTCTGATTCCTTAAAGTAATTCTAGAAGGTTCCAAGTTATTTTTAATCTTATAAATGGAGGCCTTGGGTGCTTGGATCACAAAATATCCTTGTGAAGGAACTCTCATGTAATAATAAAAACATTTATAAATTAGATTCCCTTTATGAATGAATAAATGTATTATTATGTAATGTAGATATAGAAATCAACTTATTTGATTTTTTTATGGTTATATAGTTTTTAAGATATGAAATATTATTATGAATCCTAATTTTTTACAATATAGTCATTGTACAGTGACCATTTAGATAAGCATATTAAGGGTTATGATAGGCCCGATTTTAAATAAAGTAAGGATTGATTTCCTCAATCACAAGGATCATACCCTATTAAGAAAATTTATCATATATTTTGAGGGATATGGCATCAATGGGAATTACCTTTTATCAAAAACAAGAAATTATTCAATAATTAATGCATGAAACCCACTTTTTATGGTATAATTTCAAGCAAAATCGAGATCATGACCCAAACCATGATCAACGATCCACCCTAATGGAGCCCCACCATCGTACACAATACCATTAGGACATACGTAGTTGTAATAAGGGATTATGCGTCTAGGTTATAGTAGTTTTAGTTTGTAATTGTTATTTTCAAAGAAATAACGATTATATTTTTCACTTTTCATTAAAACAGTATATTTACAAAAATATATTGGTTTAATAAAATTAGTTTTTTATAAGAAAGAAAACTATTTTTTAAAAATATACAATTTTTTTAAAGAATTATTTGATAAACTCAATAATTTTTATATAAATATTATTTTCATATTTTATTATTAAAAAATTTAAAATATATATTTATGTACGATTATATAATTTAATGAAGTCTAACGTAATATTTTTAATGGTCAGAAAACTATAATTCTAAAAAACCAATATTTTTCATTTAATGTGGTTTTTTATTTAAAAGTGAAAAATATGTAATATATAATATTTTTTGTAACATAAAAATAATTTATGGAATCAAAATTTTTATATAATAAAATTGTGTACATTTCAAAATTTTCTGAGACTATCAAATATTTTGGGTAAAAATTAAATACTATTTAAATATATGGTTTGGATTATGATATAATAATATCCCAAAAGTGATAAAATAAATACGATAATGGGTTTCCTAGAATAAATAATGTTCACCCTTATAATAATTTTTTATGTTATTTTATTAATTTTATAAACACTTATTGATTACTCTAAAACAAATATTATTTTTTATGGTTTTAAAATAAATTATTTATAAACATGTATCAAATACACATTATCAATGGTATAATTTTATTTATTTAAGTTCTATTGCACATAAAATATTATAAACCACTCCTCTTTTCCTAAAACCAAGGGAAAAAACTAGGGAAATTTTTTTGGTTTTGATAATTTTATCCAATAGATTCTAAAACCTATGGTTAGAAATTAGTAATTAATTCCCCTATAAATTGCAATATAAATCAACACAAACTCTCATTAATCATCATTAAAACCCATTTGATATTGAATTTCCTATCCGTTTCTGTATTTATATCTCTCTAATAGTTTTCCCAAACACTTAAGAAACATCTTCCATGATTTTTAACTACCCTGTCAAAGTAAGGGATTTTCCCTCCTACATTTTATTTCATGTATTTTAATTATACTAGGAAAATTTTAATTTCAAAATTTACATGTTTTAATGTATTTATATACATCTAATTATTCTACATAATATTTCTAGGTAATTATATACCTTCTTTAACTCTCATTTAACCTATCTATAAACGTTTATGCACACCCATTATGCAGTAAAAATTATCATGAAAGTTTTCATGAGAAATAATTTTGTAGTGAATTCCAAACACTATTTTCAATCATGGTTATTCACCTAGATGTATATATGATTAATTGGTTGGGTAATTCTATTTACATTACCCACAATCAGTAATATTTGTTTCAAATGGGATAAAAGGTGTTCCTACGTGGAATGTTCTATGTGGAATATAAATACATGTATAGGATATGAATGTTATCAGTGGGCCCAGAATTATGTAGTCCTCCAATGCATTGGGTAGTGTTTTCACTCTTGTGATACCATTTATGGTTCATTTTAATTTATCCTAAGAACACTTTGTGTTTATTTCTTATCTCTTATCATCGACTTGTACTTATAATTTCATGTTTTATGCGCTATCCCCATTCACTTGATGCCTTCAGGTAATCATATTATATCATGCTTATATGTTCATATTTAAGATTATAACCCCATTTATGTTTCATTTATAATTTTTTTTAATATTTTATATTAATTTCTTCATGATGTTCTTTGATTATTCCTTTACTAGGGTTTATGGTCCAACATTTTCTTAGGTACATCTCAATGTTACCTCATGATGTTTTTTTAAGATAAAGGTAATTTAGGGTCATGTTATTATAGTGTTAGTTTATGTCATTGTATTTCAATATCAATATATAATTTTACATACCAAATTATCTTAATTCATGAGGCATTATGAAATTTTTTATGGCTTTAGGGTATCATTACGTAAGAAATAAAGAAATTATGTGTATAAAATCTATTGGTTTTTATAGTTGGTATCAAATGAAAGTATTTTTATTTTAGGGATTATTGTTACAAAAAAATAGTTAAATACTGATTAATAATACTAAAAATAGTAAAAAAAAATTCTAAATTTTGGTAACGCATAGAGTATTTGGTTTCCAGGAAACCAATTACTTCTTGGTATACTACAAGTCTTTGTGTCTTTTTCATAGTTTTGCCTTGATTAAACAGCCCCAAAAAGGGAGAAATAGGAACTGACTCAGTCATCACCTCGAACCTGAAAACTAGTTTGTACTACACACCTAGTATAAATCTCTCAAGTTATCTACTTTGGTAAAGTCACTAGATCATTATGAACCATTTTAAAGGGAAATAATTCCATTATAATTTCTTTTTTTCAAATACACCAAGGATAACCTTGATTGAAACCTATAAATTGTTAGATTAAGGGGAATAAGTAATTTATTAGTTATACTTTCAATTTTCCACATCATACATATTTTTGTTTAGTAGTTTTAAAAATATCATCTCTAACTTTTACCTTTTTCTAGTCAATGGATGGAACATGAATGAATTGAGTTAACAAAAAATATGAGAGGAAAAATGATTTCTAATAAATAAGATGCCGAAACGGATGGAAGTATGATATGGGAAATTAATGGAATTAATTTCTTATTTAACACAATTTTAAATACAAACATGAATTTGGGTTAAAACCAAAATCCCCCCTAATAAAGAGAATGTTGAAAATGGCCTCCAAATTTTAGTTGATCTTATTAACCCTTAATCGAGGAATAATGGATAAAATCTATCGAAAAGATATTTTCTACTCACCAGTTCTTGGAGTAATATAAGTTTATACTCATTTTTTATCATGGTTATGGACATACTGATAAAAGGTTTACATTCATTAATAATAAAAATCCCAAGGAATAGATCAATGTGATTAATAGGAAAAGTATTATGGAAATAAATTTCAAAAAAAATCCTCTAAGTGTCTAAAGTAAAATAGAGAGGTATTTTCTTTAGCTAGAAGAATAATGATGAAAATACATTGAGGAATATGAGGGTAAATTTTAAATAATTTCATGATATTCTTTTTCATGTTTCATTATTTGAAAAAGTATGTTTTGGGGGGATAAATCCTTGTTTATAAAAAATTTTGGGAATTTGGGACTTTAACAGATAAGTGAAAATTTTATAATGTTCCCTTAATGGTAAAATGAAGACCAATAAATCTAAAGGGTCTCATTGTTCTTGTGAAATTAATAATATAACGCTGTTTATCTCTAGAGGAGTGATGTATAATCCTCTTGGAATTCAAAAAGTATAACATTGAACTTGTCAAACGTTTGGGAAGAATCATCTCAGAAATTGCATGAAGGGGATAACCAAATACAATAGTAATGGGAGGGAATGAAACCACGCAAGATAATTTTATCATAAAAAAACAACCAATGTTTTAGAACTAATTAAATATGTTTTCAACCCTCAACCTACTATATAGTCTATCAATTACAAGGAACAAATACACTATACAAACCAATGCACTAAGACAAACGTTTTCAACGACAATAACCTATGAGTCATAAAGAGGATGCTTTAGATTTTGTAATTAAGTCTATTGAGGCCGATTCTAAAAATTATGTGGTTATACATACACTAGTAATTAATTCATGGATCTAAAAATACTATTAGATTATAGATCTATGAATTCTTTTGCATCATGTATGTTTAGTAAAATTATTCAAACACAGCTGAAAATACAGAAATAAAGATATTAGTTAAAATGAAAACTGAGTAATTATTGAATCCAAAGTATATAACTCCTACCGAATCCATATTTTTGGGATTAAAATTCCAAATAACAATGTGGTACTCTGCTTAGTGCAATTAGATGCTATTATATAAATTTATTGGCTTTCCATTTATAGGGGAAATATAAATTTACATTACAATAAAATCTTTCTATGTATCATAAATCACCTCTTGATACTATAAAAGTGAAATGAGGATGTATAATATAATTTTTAATAATTATATCAATATGGATTATTATTGAATTATGATTAAGAGTGTCTAGATGAAATTATTTACACTAATGAAAATATCATCCATGATGGCATTTCCATTGTAATGGAATATTATTATGTGTTTCCAAAAAAATAACTTGGTTCTCTATGAATTTTTGAGGTTGAGTTATCAAAAATTATTTTCCCAAGATATTTTTTGATATCCTATAATATAAATATTTTTTTACTTCTTTAACTTTTGGATCCAAGGATGATATTATAGAAGAATCTAAGAAAAGGTTTTACAAGGCCATGTGCCACACTATGGGGTACATCGGTCCTCTTCATGGAGTAGTATAATGGGTCAACGATCTTCTATATTATTTATCAAGAGATTAAAGTGATCGAAATAAATAAATTTTATCCTTTATCATTGATTAAGGACATATTTTATCAGCTATGTGGCGACAATTTCTCTCTATGGTCGTTCTTATATCAGGATATTATCACATAAATGTGATGGAGGAGTATATCCCCAACACTACTTTTCAAAAAAGGTACAGTAACTATGAGTTAATAGTGATGATATTATCTCTCTCTATTGTCCTAGATATCTTTATGGACATGATTAATATAGTTATTAGGGATTAAATTGAATGATTTTTTGTTATCATGATGTATGATTTTCTTTTTTACTATAAAATTAAATAGGAAAATGAAGAGATTTTCAATTTTGTGTTCATGAATTTGTGGAAGGTAATAATAAATTTAAATTATTGTAACTGTGATTATTTTTATAATGAAAGTATAATTCATTGGGAATTTTATCATGAACAAAGGGAATTTTTAGGATACTTTAAAAAAAGTGGAAATTGAAAGATTGCCATAACCGTCATCTAAAAAATATATGAATATATCTCATGGATTAGTAGAGCACTATATTAAATTTGTCATCAAATTACCATAATTTTTAATCCCACTAACAATACTAACTCTTAAGGGAGTGAATTTTTTCAAGGCTTATGAATTTGGGGAAGGGTTTAAATATTTTAACAATAGGCTAATCACTGAACCTTTTCTAAAAATTATCACTTGTGGGGAAGGATTTGTGATCTATAGTGATGTTTATATGAATTTTTTTCTTGTGTATACTTGTAATAATAAAAATTGATAGCATATTCCACCATGTAAATAATGACCCATGATTTATACTACTCAATACATGATCTATAACACGCTACAATGATCATCGTGTTGAACATTTGGAAGCATTATATCAATGGATGGAAGTATGAGTTATATATACATCATAAAACCTCATGTATATATTCACAAAAAAGGATAACAATATGAAACAATTATAATGGTTAAAGGTTATTAGGGATTATATATTTTTATTCTGTTTCCATATAGGGTAAGTGAATAAATTGTAAGATGATATGAGTAGAAATGATCTGAAAACCTTATCTATAATGAGGATTGAAATGGATAAAATTTTCATTTAAATTAAAAGGATGAATATTTGTATAATAATATAATTTCAAACCTATATTTATTTAATATATTCTCAACCATTTATCCATGATTAGATTAAGTATGACTAGAAATAATATGAGGTACTATAGAAAAATCTAGAAAATGTTTTGAAGTTAAAATTTTCTAAAGATGGAGTTATAAGGGTTTAAACCTTTATATGTATACCATCAACACCAAAGATACTATAAAACATATAGATTATTTCATAGCTTATAATTAACTATTTAACTAGGAATCACTATGATATATATAAATTTGAAGTAAAAACAGTTATTGTTAGATAACATTAAGAGATATATTTTGGAAATTCTATCTCGAGGGTTGGTAAGACAAAAAGTCAAGGATAAACAATATAAGTCTAATTATATGATGGAACCATTATTAAAAAAACTATATAAATTGTAAAACATAACTAATTATTTCATCATGGGACTCCTTAAGACACTTAAAAGAGATTTCGCTATCTTTTTTGTAGTTAATTTCCTCACAATGTAATCACATTTAATTCTACCAAGGAATATTTATCTCTCAACCAACACAAAAAAATATACATGATGGATGTGGTAATACTCAATGGAGTTCAATTATCTATTGTTTCTATGGTGATCATAGGTTTTACTTGATGTTCTTGAGAATACTTTATTGATATTTGGATATACAGATGATAGTTAGTCCTACACATCAACATCAGACTAATGGAATGTATGAAGATACCATTAATACTTTAGATGATATTCTATAGTATTATTCAATGGATTTAAAATGATGTTGGGATTAAAATAGTACCATAATGGAGTTCTCATCTAAAAAAAATTTTGTCATTGAAATCAAATGTCGCCTTTTGTGACACTTTATTAGAAAATGTTTTAAACATTAACATGACGGGAGGAAGATAGTGAGTATAGGCTGATAAAAACACATCTTATATAAGGGGTGTATGATAAGTTTCAAACCATTTGAAATAACATGAAATCCATAGAATGAATATAGAATATATATTCATGAAATCATTGATGTAACAATGTGTTTAAGGATGTATATAGGGTGTTCCTTTATATAAAAATGTAGAATAAATTCAATTGGTTTGGGTAGAAGGGAATTCTTAGTCCAGGATACATCACCCCATTAGAGATCCTTGATCACATTAGAGTTATTTCGTATAAACTAGAACTACCACCTAACCTATATCATTTTCATGATGTGTTCAATGTATCACTATTAAGGAAGCATATACCAGACACCTCACATGTACTAAATCAAGAGGTAGTACCCCTGGAGAATGAGCTTTAATAATAGGTGCAACTGGTGAAGATTATATGCCAAAGTGGAAAATTTTAACAAAACATGGAAACTCACCATGTCAATGTGTTGGGTGGAACCAAAATATTGAGGAATCAACATGGGAACTGTAAAAGGAAATAAAATAAAATAATACTCATATTTTTTTTTATGAAATGAAAATTTCAATAGGGATATTTACTAATGGGGGAAAATGCATTAATCTGAATGTTAATATATTTAATTCCATTTATGAGTGAATAAATTTCTTATTGATGATTCTCGTATAAAAACTGATTGAAATTTTTTAGACTTATATATTGTTTTTAATATTTAAAATAAACATAATAATAATAATTGTTGATTATATAGTCATTTTACAAAGAACATTACGATTAGTATGTTCAGGGTTATCATAAAATCCTATTAACATAGAAGGAAGAACATATGGCCTCGACCAGTAGGATCTTACCATATCAAACCCATTTATCAGAGCTTATTGAGGGATATTGAATCAATGGAATTTTCACATGACCTATTCCAATATAATATTCAACAACTGAATCTTGAATGAGATCATTTACTCTTAATTATTAAGCTCATCAACATCACATCACATACCATTTTCACCAAACCACCCCAAGAGAGTCTCTCTATCTCCCATCATACCCTTAAGGAATATACTAGTTTAATAATGGGTTGTGCATCTAGACCCTAATAGAATGATTTTTTATATATTCTGGGTAATAAAATAAATATTATGTTTATCCATTTTCAATATTACTTTATATTTAAAATTATACATGATTCGATGGAAGTTAAATTTTTATTCGATGAATCCAAAAATTTATTTTACATAAATATAATATTTTAACTAAAACACACTTTTGGATAAATTCAAGAATTTTTGTGTAAATATTATTTTCAGATAATGTTATTATCAATTTTTTTATATACAAATTATAGTATAATTTATTGAATTAAAATGTTTACATTATAAGGGTAAAAACTGTTATTTACAAAAGAATTAGTAGTTTTACATAAATAAGCATTATTATTTAAAATAGTAAATTAAAAAAATATTTTCATAAAATAAATTTTTATTTTCAAATAAACCCATCTAAATAATCACACAATTAATTTTTCATAATTTTATGAGATAGCCAGTTTTTTGTGTAAAAATTGAATATAGTATAAATATATGCTTTTTATAATGACCACAAAATAACCAAAACGTGATGTAAAAAATACTATATGTGGTATCCATGATGAAAATTTTTTCTTCAATTTAATATAATGTCTTTTTTAAGTGTATTTTATAAATTTATAAACCCTCAACAAATCCTCCAAAACCTATATCATTATTAAATTTTTTAAATTAATTATTTATATACTACACTCACTTCCACATCCCCAAGGTGGTTAAGGATTTAAGATCATGTATTTATAAATCATTATAAACCAATACTTACGGTAGATACTATGGTAAAACCTCATGGTATGTTCTCTAGTTTTGATTATTTTATCATATAGAGTCAAAACCCAATGATTAGAAATTAATAATGAATTTGCCTCTTCTTTTCTATAACAATCCCAACCAAAAACCCATTACTCATAACTAAAAAACCTTTTAAATTGAATTTATTTTACATTGACATATCTATATCCCTTCCATGGTGTCTCTAATCTCTTAATAATTTTCTCCAAAGAATTTAGAAGCACCCTCGCAAGGTATGGAACGCTCTCCTCTTCCATTTTGTTTGACATAATTTTTTTTGTACTGGGACCCTTTTTATTTTGAATTGTAAACATTGTAATGTGTTTTTACACATCTCGTTACTATATTTATAATTCCTACGTAATGACAGTCCACTCTTCACTCTAATTTACCACTTTCATAATCCTTTATGTATAATCGTTATTCATCACAAATTTCCATGTGATTTTACATTTCAATAAATTGTTTAGTGAATACCCATTTTAATTTTATTAAAGTTGTAACATCCTAAGAATCTATGTTACATTTCCCTTTGAATAATGTAGTATCTTGCGTTGTACTCAACATGGAGTTTTAAAACACCACGACTAATCAAACTAGTAGTTATGAATAGTAATGCCCATTTTTTGAAATTTTATTAATTTTATTCTTCCAAATGTACTTAATTTTTTGATTTATAATATCAAAATTACCTTAGGGTGAATTTTGGGTATTTTTCTGAAAACTTTCACTTTTGGATGAATAGTGAAAAACACTACATTTTTGTTTAAAACAGACTTTTTATTTAAATAATTAGTTTTTTTATATTAATTTATTTTAGCTCAAAATAGATACATAATACCTATACTTTTTTATCTTAATTCAATAATGTGATTTTATAATATGTTTTTATATAAAAAGTTTTATCAATTTTTCTACCGTATTTTACCCACCTTCTAGAAGCTTTTACAAATATGCATAAAAATAATTTTACCACTTCTATGAGTTTAATTTCAAAAATATTAGAGACACGGTTAACATCAGTAAGTAAAATGTGCTTCAATAAGATGAAAATATTTTTTGGTGAATAATAACATTAGACTTTTATTTATCAAGGTTAAAAGTAAATTGGGTAATTAAAAATAAAAATGATATTATAATTACCCTAAAAAATTTCTTAATTCTATTAGATATGTGTAATTAGACCAAAAAAATATTAGGAATAAAATATGATCCTTTTGGTCCAAATGTATTAGATAAGGACAATTATTATTATTTTATTTAAAGAAGGGTTAAAAGTGTAAAATAAAAAGTTTAATAACTAAACCATTTTTAATATAGGGTTAAACACAATATAAATTCCACTATAAATAATTATTAGAAAAAAAATACTTCTTACATAATGGTATTTTATTTATAATATTATGAAATTAAATAATTTAATTTATTTATGACGCAATGATGAAGCAGTAATTAATTTATTAATGAAATATTAAAATAATTGATTTTATAAATATCAAAATAAATGTAAATTCAGAGTTATTGTAACACCCCGGGTAAATAAAGAATATGATATTTTCATATTTATCCATATTTTTGAATAAAATATTAATATGACTTTAAAGGGGATTTTATGCTCGATGGCGTACCCAACACGCTACAACGAGTTTCTTGAGAATCTTACGTTGCACTCTAATAATAAAATAATATTATTTTAAATGGTAGTTAACATGTAGCCATTGTATTGGCGGGAATGGATAGAAATAACTAAAATATGATTATATATGTTTTTAAATGTTTTTACATTTATCCAAGAAAAGATAAAGGCATAAAATACGGAAAGAATTCAATTTTAGGCATATATGCCCTAGTTTTCACTAAAGGATCACTTATCGCCTTTTGATGGATAATCGTCATTAAATATAGTTTTGTTCACTCTTATACATCCTTTTGGACCAAATAAAACTTTTCATAGGAATTGGGACATCAAAATTTACTTTCTGTAAATTTTTGGTATCTTTCTGATAAAGTTCATTTTTTAATGAATAGTGTAAAATGTTGTATTTTAATTCAAAACCACTTTTTAATCTAATTTATTTATATGATTAGATTATCTTTTGAATTGGTTTTAAATTGAAATTAGAATATATATTTTACCATTAAATCCAATAGTGGTCGTTGAAATTAATTACACTTTGAAATCAGACTTAAACTAGTGTCAATCTTTTGATACTTATTGTTTCATAAAAACACGTTATTTTCTCTGGCAGCGGGAATTAAATATTAAATTAATTAATGTGACTTATATGTTTTGAATTTTATAAAATATACTTCATTTTTGAATTCTGAATATTAAATATAGCTTAGGGTGATTTTTTGGGATTTTTCTGAAAAACTTCAATTTTTGATGAATAGTGAAACCAGTAAGTGGTACTTATAAAAACTGATTTTTTCGTTTAAATGAAATTTTTCCATATTTGTGTTTTGAATTTAAAAAATCCGACATACATGGTTTTCATTAAAGAAGTAAAATGTGGTTCAATAGGATAAAAATAATTTTTTGGTGAATAGTAACTTATTAAGTTGTTAGTCGCGATTAGAGGTAATTACTGTAGTTTAAGGTAAACATAATGTTTTAATAATATGAAATGACCTTGAAACATGTCCTAAACTCATTGTATGTGTCATGGACGACAAATACAACTCATGGGTCAACTTGGGGACCCCATTAAGCCACTTTGGTTGGAAAATGTCATTAATATATTTTTATTTAAAGTTAATGTAAAAATGAGACAAACATGAAATGTTTTACTAAAACAATTTTTAAATGGTTTTATAAAAATTATATTTTTGACTATAAATATTCATTGGAAAGCTAAAAGGATTTGATACATCATTGTATTTTTTTTATAATTTTTAGACATTAAATATATTAAATTATTTATGACATCATGATGATGCAGCGATGACCTCATTATTTAACGATTTAAATAAAATTGAAAGATAATGTAATATCTAAGACCTACACAAGTCCAAAACCTATTGGATGAGTGTATTTCGAACCCTTATCACCTTATCCTAGAAACACATCAATTTGGGACCTCTTAAATCCGAATACCATTTTAAAATAAAGTGACTTTTATTTACCTTCCAAGAGTGCCCCTCCTCTCCTCTTATAAAAGGCCCCCACCTCTACCTCCTTACCCACACTCACAAAGCCTTTGGCTTGGAAAACCTCTGCCCATTTTTCTCTACGCTTCCCTCTATTACTCCTTGAAGCCTAACATTCGGCAGAAGTCTTCCCAAGGAATCCTTTGAGCTCAAACCAAAGGGAGTTAACCGATTTCAAGGTAATGTCTTCACTTGAGTCCTTTTGTTTTATTTTTCTTCTCCAACCCCCTAAACTCTTTTTATTCATTTCTTTTGTAACAAATACAGTATCATAAATATGCTAGGATGTTTTTATAAGAAGTATTCAAGCTACAATTTCACACACTTACATATAATGGTTAAAGAACATACTGTTTCCGTGGATGGCGAATTTCGGCCTCTCGAAACGATGATTGTTCAACATTATTTTAACACCTTCAAAGGTGGACATTAAGATGACACTATATTTATATATGATATATAATATGTTTATGTTTTACATAAGCTTCTGTATTTTTCATTTTGGTCATACCTTTATGGTTTCCATTATGGGTAAACGCGATATCTTCATTTAAGGAAGTGCGGACTACAGCCCCTTAAAAGTGATTTGATTCGTTAATACCATATGTGGTATGTATAAAGGATATATTTAATGATATTATATGTGATACCATACTGGAATTAAAATAATATTATGTATCCTTATGTTTTAATTCCATTAAATATGAAATAGAAATGGAAGTAGAATTCATGCGTACGTACGGCTTACCGTCTCTGTGAATGGTACATTTCATTTCTTATCTCAAAATGTTATGTAATATTATAAGTATATATATATAATGGATATACATGTAATATATTAAATCAAAATTATGGATATAATTCTGGAATTATAACATATATATATCTCTCTCATTTTGTTTTAATTCCATTAATATGACAAAAAATGAAAGTAGCGTTCATGTGTACGTAAGGCCTACCATCTCCATGAATGGTGCTTTTGGTTTTTTATCTCCAAATGATATGGAATAGTATGAAATGAATATTTACTGGATATATATGATATTTTAATCATTAATACTATTCTGGAAATTATTTACTTATAACTACATGGGCAATCTTTTTTCAAACAAGTTCATTTTTGACTCATGTACCAAACATCGGCAAAAACGTATGATATGAACTAACATTATTAAACAATTATTATAACATTATAATATGTGATATGAAATGAATAAAAATCTATAAAGGAGGTACTTAGGCAATTATTAATAGACCAAAGTTTATTATTCAGGAATATAAAGAAACGAACAAGACAAGTTGGACATGAGGTAAGGGATCCTACTCCTCTCTTTCTTTTTAAGTACACTCTTTTATGTCATTCCTTCTAAGATCATATTTCTTGTTATTGGGATGTTATTCTATATTAATCTTACTGTAATTTTTATGTTCCTATGATGAGAGACCCTATTCTCTCTCATCAATCCATTTTGAATGTTTTGAGTGGCGCCGTTAGGCTGCCGAATTTTCGTAAAAGATCTAACCTGTCTTTTTCTCTTTAAGTACTCCCCTTTATGTCACTTCTTTTAATCTCCTCTTTGTGATGTTGGGGGATGTTCTTTTATATTCCTCTTTCTGTAAATTTTATTGTAATGTGATGAGATACCCTATTTGATCTCATCAATCCATTTTTGCATGTTTTAAGTGGCGTAGTTAGGCTGCCGAGTTTTTGAAAGTGATTTTTCATCTCGCTTTTATTCCCGTGAGATTTATGCTACATTTGCCACAATTTCCTTTGAGTGGTGTATGTACTGACCATTATTTTACTCATTATGTAATATTATTTCATTTATGAGTATTTACATCAATGGTGTATTGTCCTTCTTTCACGGGGCGTATGTTTCGAAAGATACCCATGTCGATAAGGGAACCTTTCAGCCTCCTCTTTTTAAAAGACTTATTTTGTTTTGTATTTTAATTCACATAACATTATTTTGGGATATGTTCTTCTATATCCTCATTGATGTAAATTTTATGTCCAATTGATGAGATACCCTTTTTATCTCTCATCAACTCTTTTTCGGAATTTTGAAGTGACGTCGTTAGGCTGTCTAATTATTTCTAGGGAACTTCTTAACCCAATTTCGATTCTTTGGGATAAGCTTGTACTCCTTGAATATGGCGTTCTATTAATATGTTTGAATAAACTGTGATTGTTTTACACTTAATATCCACTTATATTTGGTGTATTATTTTGTCACACATAATTATGTAATTGATTTATCCTTAATCCAAGGATACCATCTTTGTATGGGACTTCGTCTCAATCACCTTTCATTGAGGCATATTTTGTTTTATACACAACCTTCTTTTATACGGTGTATAAACCCCTTTTACTTTTACATTTATCCAAAAAGAATATTTTTTATACGAAGCGTTTTACTAAATGACAAAAGGGAATGTTTTTGTCATACGTATGCGGCGACAACGACTTCTCTGCCGTCGTGACCATTATTTGAGTTTCAGATTCCTCTACAAGCCATACCTTTTTTTTAAAGAAAAATAAATACCATGTTTTACTTTTATTTTGTTTTGGTATTGAAAATGGTATTCATAATGTTTTTATATCAATGTTTTGTATTGATATCTGGTGATTGAAAGGTGGAAATGTTATGTTTCCTTTATGCATGTTTTATGTGATACGATCATGTTGGCGGTTCTTGGGCATTATTATGAAGATGGGTGGTTCCGTGATAAACTAAGGGCGGGTGAGCCCGATATAGCTCTCCAATGCATTGGGTAACGCGAATGATTGAAACGTTAAGGTTTCTCCGAAGAGATTTAGGGAATATACTGTGAATGGTATTCCAAACATTACCAAGAGGGTTACTCCCTACGTAAGAATGTTATGAATGCATCATGTTACCTTTATGTCTTATGATTTCTATGATTTATTCATGGTTTGATGAGGTATGTTAAAGTGCCTATGTTTTATGGTTAAAGCATGATTTCACTCTTATGTATATATGAACTCATGTTTCCTTTGCATATTTTTATAACCCTTACTGAGATTTTTATGCTCATCCCATGTTTTTGAAATGTTTTTCAGAGGTCAGGGGAAAGGTACATGATGTGATGATAATGTCAAGGATGTGTCAAGAAAGAATCTGTGTTTTATTTTAAATATGTTTCCGTTGATGGGAAGAATGAATATTGTCTTTTATGTAACCACTTTTTTTACATGTGGAATGTAATGCAAGTTTCATGATCTAATTCTCTAAAACTCTAAACCTAAAAAGATCCTCAATGTGTAATCTTGTAATAACTCAAGATTAAGTAAGGTTTAAGGCTGTGGCCTTATAGTTGGTATCAAAGGTCGGTTTAAATAACTTTAGAGGTTAGGGTATTTTTTAAGCATAAGTGACATTACCATAATGGTTAGGATTTCAGAAAGAGTCCTAGTTTTAGATAAAGTGAATTAGTAAGTATATCATTTTTTTATCTTCCTCATTAGTACATGATGGTTTTTTTTATATACTCACACTGACCTTTTTGGTTTTAGTAAATGGCTGGATCTAGTAGGCACCAATGTAATAGTGGATGTGAAGGAAACTGTGATAGTTTTTTGATCAAGCAATTGAATGATATGGGAGCTGCAATGAGAACTCTTGTGATTATCCTCAACCAACTATCTGGAGTCATGATTGACCACATAAACCTTGGTGATTTCTATAAGGCATCATATATGTGAGAAACAAATCCCTATGGAAGTTCAGGTAATAATCATAAAGGTAAGTGTGTTCAAAAACATATGTGTCAAAGATGTGTAAAGAAACACCTAGGAAAATGTTTCAAAGGGACAGAAATATGCCATAGATGTGGAAATGATGGTCATAAAGTAAGAACCTGCCATGGAAAAAGGAAGCATCCAGTTGACTCGAGGAAAGGGAAAGAAGTTCTTTCTGAGGGATAAATTGAATGTTTTAAATGTGGTGTGCATGGTCATTATGCAAACACATGTCCTATGAAGAAGTTTCGTTAATGGGATCACCAAGAGTGTACAAATGTTCGTTTACCAATACCTAATTACATTCCGATTGAGGATGAAGAAACTGACAATGACCAATCAAAGGTATGTATTATTTCATGACTATTGTTTTCCTATTTTGGAATCTTAGGATATGATTCATGATTTTGTTTGTAGGAAACAGATATTTCGGAATAAGTTGGAAAGAAATGGTTAATGGATCATGAAGAATGTTTAATGAGTAAGATGTCAACATATAAGGGCTCCAAGAGTTGCGGTGAAATTATTAAGAGTATTAAGTCACTTTTGATGATGGGGTTACATTAGAAGACTTTTAATATTTTGTGTAACCCTGATGTTTAATATAGGAAAATTTTATTCAAGGAATAGTTATCTATTCTTTTGTGTACATAGTTATAAAGAACCATTTGGGTTTATATGATCCTTACTTTTGAGGTAATTATGGGTTACTATATGTTATGATTGAAGAGAAAGGCATGAGATAAAATTGAGGTTAAATTATGTTAGTGTTATTTTTTATGATTTTATCCCTTTTTGGGGAATGATTTGAGAATTATATAGTTTTGTAAAAAGGACAACACACAGACCGTGTGACTACCCATCGCGTCGGACAAAGCTGCGGCAATCGAACCCACAACCAAAGTACGACTGGTATTTATCGCCTACCACTAGAATACGTGAAGTCCCTGGTTAGTTTGGCTGATTGTTTTTTGTTATATGATTTTATGAATTAAGAGTAAGTTGATTTTGGGTTATTTATGAAAATTATTAACCTATCATGGAGGATATGTGATTAGGTTAATTACTTTTCAATACGAGACTTTAGGAGCAACTGATGTTGTTTGGAGATAAATGTTACGATTTAACTTGGAAGACTATGTGACTAAATCCTTCAAATATTTGGGTTTCAATATTATATTGGTTTAGTTTGAATAATATTATGGACAAATTGTTTATCGGATGGTCCTCGTTGAACTTTGGGTTTTGTTAGACAAATTTTGGAGATTAAGTATAGATTTTCTATTTAAAGGGTTATCCTTTTCTGGATTATCTGACCTCGTACTAACCTTTTGGTTTTGGTTTTGCTTAAATCCTAATGAAATGGGAATTATATAGATCTCTTTGGTGGATTAGGTGATTCTCAAGAAGTTGATTATAGTACTCTTAATGCGAACAAATCTCCCTAAATACTCGTCTTTTGGAAAAAAATATGAGTTTGATTAAGGAATCTAGTAAAAGTTGAAAGTCAACATGATAAGTGATTATGTTTCCTTAGGAATAAATTACTCAATAAAAAGTAACTTAAAACAAAAATGTTGTCTATTAACTTTTCCTACTGGGGAATCGAATACCATTTAACCCATCACATGTTTGTGATTTTCTTATGGTTAACTTTCTCCTAGACATGTTTACTATCACTCTCCCTCAAGAACATGACCCTTTGATTTTTCTTCCATGTCCATGTTTTTCTACATGGAATCCTAGTATGGGTTAACTCAGGTGACCTCTGTACTTATCTTCCTTTATTTTAAAGTGATTGTTTTACCGACTCTTGTTCCGATGTGGGACTTTCAAGGATGTTTCCAAGCTCAATTTTAAAAATTGCGAGGACGCAATTCTCAAAAGGGGGGAAGGATGTAACACCCCAGGTAAATAAAGAATATTACATTTTCATATTTATCCATATTTGTGAATAAAATATTAATATGACTTTAAAGGGTACGCTATGCTCGATTGCGTACCCAACACGCAACAACGAGTTTCTTGGGAATCTTACGTTGCACTCTAATAATAAAATAATATTATTTTATATGGTAGTTAATATGTAGTCGTTGTATTGGAGGTAATGGATATAAATAACTATAATATGATTATATATGTTTTTAAATGTTTTTACATTTATCCAATTAAAGATAAAGGCATAAAATACGGAAAGAATTCAATTTTAGGCGTTTATGCCCTAGTTTTCACTAAAGGATCACTTATCACCTTTTGATGGAGAACCATCATTAAATATAGTTTTTTTAACTCTTATACATCCTTTTGGACCAAATAAAACTAGTCTTAAGAATTGGGACTTCAAAATTTACTTAGTGTAAATTTTTGGTATCTTTCTGATAAAGTTCATTTTTTAATGAATAGTGTAAAATGTTGTATTTTAATTCAAAACATATTTTTAATGTAATTTATTTATATGGTTAGATTATCTTTTGAATTGGTTTTAAAGTGAAATTAGAAAATATTTTTTACCATTAAATCCAATAGTGGTCGTTAGAATTAATTTCACTTTGAAATCAGACTTAAACTAGTGTCAATCTTTTGATACTTATTGTTTTAATAAAAACACGCTATTTGCTCTGACAGCGGAAATTAATTATTAAATTAATTAATGTGATTTATATTTTTTGAATTTTGTAAAATAGACTTAATTTTTCAATTCGGAATATCAAATATATATTAGGGTAAATTTTTGGGATTTTTCTG
Organism: Viscum album; assembly: GCA_963277665.1. NCBI lineage: Eukaryota > Viridiplantae > Streptophyta > Magnoliopsida > Santalales > Viscaceae > Viscum > Viscum album. Next base: position 292,889,189 of record OY728137.1, on the reverse strand, counting down.
AAAAACTTCAATTTTTGATGAATAGTGAAACCACTAAGTGGTACTTATAAAAATTGATTTTTCCGTTTAAATGAAATTTTTCCATCTTTGTGTTTTGAATTTAAAAAATCCGAAATACATGGTTGTCATTAAGAAGTAAAATGTGGTTCAATGGGATAAAAATAATTTTTTGGTGAATAGTAAATTATTAAGTTTTTAATCGCGATTAGAGGTAATTAGTGTAGTTTAAGGTAAAAATAATGTTTTAATAATATGAAATGAACTTGAAACATGTCCTAAACTCATTTTATGTGTCATGGACGGCGAAGAAAACCCATGGGTCAACTTGGGGACCCCATGAAGCCACTTTGGTTGGAAAATGACATTAATATCTTTTTATTTAAAGTCAAAGTAAAAATGAGACAAACATGAAATGTTTTACTAAAACAATTTTTACATAGGTTTATACAAATCATATTTTTGACTATAAATATTCATTGGAAATCTAAAAGGATTTCATACATCATATTATTTTTTTATAATATTTAGACATTAAATAAATTAAATTATTTATGTCATCATGATGATGCAGCGATGACCTCATTATTTAACGATTTAAATAAAATTGAAAGATACTGTAATATCTAAGATCTACACATGTCAAAAACCTATTGGATGAGTGTATTTCTAACACTTATCACCTTATACTCGAAACACATCAATTTGGGACCTCTTAAATCCGAATACCATTTTAAAATAAAGTGACTTTTCTTTACCTTCCAAGAGTGCCCCTCCTATCCTCTTATAAAAGGCCCCCACCTCTACCTCCTTACCCACACTCCAAAAGCCTTTTGCTCGGCCAAACGCTACCCATTTTCTCTCTCCACTTCCCTCTATTACTCCATGAAGCCTCACTTTGGGAAGAAGTCTTCCCAAGGAAGCCTTTGAGCTCAAACCAAAGGGAGTTACCCAATTTTAAGGTAATGTATTCACTTGAGTCCTTTTGTTTTATTTTGCTTCTCCAACCCCCTAAATTCTTTTTATTCATTTCCTTTGTAATAACTCCAGTATCATAAATATACTAGGATGTTGTTATAATAAGTATTCGAGCTACACTTTCACACACCTACATCTAATGGTTAAAGAACATATTGTTTCCGTGGATGGCGAATTTCGGCCTCCCGAAACGATGATTGTTCAACATTCTTTTAACACCTTCAATGGTGGCCATTAAGATGACACTATATTTATATATGATATATAATATTTTTATGTTTTCCTTAAGTTTATGTATTTTTCATTTTAGGCATACCTTTATGGTTTCCATTATGGTTAAACGCGATATCTTCATTTAAGGAAGTGCGGACTACCGCCCCCTCAAAGTGATTTGATTCGTTAATACCATATGTGGTCCGTATAAAGGATATATTTAATGATATTATATATGATACCATACTGGAATTAAAATACCATTATGTATCATTATGTTTTAATTCCATTAAATATGAAATAGAAATGGAAGTAGCGTTCATGCGTACGTACGGCTTACTGTCTCCATGAACGGTACATTTCATTTCTTATCTCAAAATTTTATGTAATATTATAAGTACATATATATAATGGATATATATGTAATATATTACATAAAAATTATGGATATCATTCTGTAATTATAACATATATATATCTCTCTCATTTTGTTTTAATTCCATTAATATGACAAAAAATGAAAGTAGTGTTCATGCGTACGTACGGCCTACCGTCTCCATGAACTGTGCTTTTCATTTTTTATCTCCAAATGATATGGAATAGTATGAAATTAATATTTACTGGATATATATGATATTTTAATCATTAATACTATTCTGGAAATTATTTACTTATAACTACATGGGCAATCTTTTTTCAAACAAGTTCATTTTTGACTCATGTACCAAACATCGACAAAAACGTCTGATATGAACTAACATTATTAAAAATTATTATAACATTATAATATGTGTTATGAACTCAATAATAATCTATAAAGGAGGTACTTAGGCAATTATTAATTGACCAATGTTTATTATTCAGGAATATAAAGAAACGAACAAGACAAGTTGGACTTGAGGTAAGGGATCCTACTCCTCTCTTTCTTTTTAAGTACACTCTTTTATGTCATTCCTTCTAAGCTCATAATTCTTGTTATTGGGATATTATTTTATATTACTCTTACTGTAATTTTTATGTTCATATGATGAGAGACCCTATTCTCTCTCATCAATCCATTTTGAATGTTTTGAGTGGCACCGTTAGGCTGCCGAATTTTCGTAAGAGATCTAACCTCTCTCTTTCTCTTTAAGTACTCCCCTTTGTGTCACTTCTTTTAAGCTTATCTTTGTTATGATAGTGGATGTTCTTTTATATTCCTCTTTCTGTAAATTTTATTTTAATGTGATGAGATACCCTATTTGATCTCATCAATCAATTTTTGGGTGTTTTAAGTGGCGCCGTTACGCTGCCGAGTTTTCGTAAGGGATTTTTCATCTCACTTTCATTCCCGTGAGATTTATGCTACATTTTCCACAATTTCCTTTGAGTGGTGTATGTACTGACCATTATTTTACTCATTTTGTAATATTCTTTCATTTATGAGTATTTACATCAATGATGTATTGTCCTTCTTTCACAGGGAATATGTTTCGAAAGATACCCATGTCGGTAAGGGAACCCTTCACCCTCCTCTTTTTAAAAGACTTATTTTGTTATGTATTTTAATTCACATAATATTATTTTGGGATATGTTCTTCTATATCCTTATTGATGTAAATTTTAAGTCCACGTGATGAGAAACCATTTTTATTTCTCATCAACTCTTTTTCTAAATTTTGAAGTGACGCCGTTAGGCTGTCTAATTATTGCAAAGGAACTTCTTAACCCAATTTCGATTCTTTGGGATAAGCTTTTACTCCTTTAATATGTCATTCTATGAATATGTGTGAATAACCTCTGATTGTTTTACACATAATATCCACTTATATTTTGTGTATTAGTTTGTCACACATAATTATGTAATTGATTTATCCTTAATCCAAGGATATCATCTTTGTATGGGACTTCGTCTCAATCTCCTTTTATTGAGGCATATTTTGTTTTATACACAACCTTCTTTTATACGGTGTATAAACCCCTTTGAATTTTACGTTTATCCAAAAGTAATCTTTTTTATACAAAGTGTTTTACTAAACGACAAAATGGAATGTTTTTATCGTACGTATGCGGCGACAACGACTTCTCCGCCGCCGTGACCATTATTTGAGTTTCAGCTTCCTCTACAAGCCATACCTTTTTTTAAAAGAAAAATAAATACCTTGTTTTACATTTCTTTTGTTTTGGTATTGAAAATGGTTTTCATAATGTTTTTATATCAATGTGTTGTATTGATATCTTGTGATTGAAAGGTGGAAATGTTATGTTTCCATTATGCGTGTTCTATGTGATATGATTATGTTGATGGTTATTGGGCATTATTATGAAGATGGGCGGTTCCGTGATAAACTAAGGTTGGGTGAGCCCGATATAGGTCTCTAATGCATTGGGTAACACGATGGAGTGAAACGTTAAGGTTTCTCTGAAGAGATTTAAGGAATATACTGTGATGGGTATTCCAAACGTAACCAAGAGGGTTACTCTCTACGTAAGAATGTTATGAATGCCTCAGGTTAACTTTATGTCTTATGATTTCTAGGATTTATTCATGGTTTGATGAGGTATGTTAAGGTGCCTATTTTTTATGGGTAAAGCATGATTTCATTCTTATGTATATATGAACTCATGTTTCCATTCCATATTTTTATAACCCTTACTGAGCTTTTTATGCTCATCCCATGTTTTTGAAATGTTTTTCGTAGGTCAGGGGAAAGGTACATGATGTGATGATAGTGTCAAGGATGTGTCAAGAAAGAATCCGTGTTTTATTTTAAATATTTTTCCGTTTATAGGAAGAATTAATATTGTCTTTTATGTAACCACTTTGTTTAAATGTGGAATGTAATGCAAGTTTCATGATCTAATTCTCTAAAACTCTAAACCTAAAAAGATCCTCAATGTGTAATCTTGTAATAACTCAAGATTAATTAATGTTTAAGGATGGGGCCTTATAGCTATGATTAATTAAATTAATTTTCTAGGTTAATATGAAATGTTACAATTGATTAAATATATTTTTTTCTATGTAATCACACTGTTATGATTTTCACAAAAAGCAAATAATAAATAGTGTCAATTTTGACATAATTGAGTATTTATAACAAATACTATATTATTAATTGATATAATATTCCAAAAAATATATGGATTGGAAATATAACTTATATAAGGATATATCTATTAATAATTAAACACATGGGGTTCCCTTGTCTTGATATAGTATGTTTATTAATCATATAATATAAAAAAACAAAGAGACATGGTAAGTTTCAAACTATTTAACTAAGAGTTAAATCTAAAAGATAATGTCAATATGGTAACCTAAACCTATCAAAAAACTATATATAGAGTGTTTTTAGACCCATCACCACCATATATTTGAAATAAATAATTTTTTAGCCATTATAATCCAAGAATTATTTTATTATAAAATAATATTTCAATCTTTTTGTAAAGTGACCATCACCTCTCTTATAAAAGGGTACATTTCTTTATCTTAAATTAACCCCTACAAATCCATTTGGCTCGGCCAAAACCTACCCAAATATCCTCTAAACTTTCCTCTCATCGACCTAGAGGCCTTACCTTGATCAGAAAGCTAACCTATTGAACCCTTTTGATCAACTCAAAAGAAAACACCCGAAGAAGAGGTAATAATTTCACCACCCACATTCAAGATCTTTTATTATTCCACTTCCTATTTCATTGATGTTTCCATAAAAAAATAATAAATACAATACCTTTTACATATTATGATGTTATTATAAATATGGTACAACCATATTCATTATTCTATCCGTCCTATAAATGACAAAGTCACCATACGTACATACGTACAGCTCACCGTCTCCATGTCGTGATGTAGTTTGTTATTCAAATACTTCATTATTTGGACGGGTATAATAATGAGTATAACTGATGTAAATAATAAAGATAACATTATAATGATTCTGTATATACACCATCCAATTACATACAATTTCACAATCAATATAATGATATTGTTGCTTGTGCATACGTACGGATTACCACCTCCATGAACGTGATGAGATTCATTCCCCATCATAATCATTCAAGAATGGTTTTTATGATTAAAAATAATGTTTATGAACATAATATAATTCTATATATGAATCGAATACATCCTATACATAACAAACATGGATTACGTAATCATGCATATAAAGGGAAACGAATCAGTTAACACCTGAAATGATGATACTACTAAAATATTATTAACAAATAAATATTATAAGATCATATATGATATCATATTTATGTATTTTATTTAGAAATAATTTAAGAATAATGTTTTAACGATTATAAAAGAGGTTAGCATACAGTAGACTAAGGAAAAGTACAAGGTAAGGGTTAATTCTATAATCTCCTTACTAATATGAGGTTGTTAATACATAAGTATCAACAATGACCTATTTATCATCCACATATGTGTTCTCTAAAAAATTTAATTCATAAAATTCTTACCATTTAATAGACTATGGGTTAAATTAATTTATACGCTTTTATTACCATATATGTTTTGAAAGGAATCTTTCCGCCCTTTTCTAAACAAGGGGTTTTATGACATTTTCAACAAAATTAATGTAAGAATGTATTTTTTTTTAACTTATACGGCTGGTGTGGCTATTTTACACCTTTATAACATAGCCAAATCTTTCCATACAGTATTATAATAATATTTTCCAAATAAATATTTTCTTTTATAATTATATGACTTTTATATGATTTCAAAATAGAATGAGATATTTCTCTAAAAAAGGTTTTGATTTCATCTATGTCGACATCCTTTGATGGATTTTAAAATTATGGAAGTTTATTTATTATGATCCAAAACATCCATATTGTGTTGACAACTATTTTATATTTTTGACTATGGATGTGTTATTTTTACACCATTCATGGTTTAGGGATAAAGTACATATATTTCAAATGCTAGTTTTAATATGAATGTTTATGTTATTTTTAATTCTTTTCATATGAGGAATGCATTGGACTTATTAAATGCTGGGTGGAGCCCGAAATAGATCCTCGATGCATCGGTAGGTCTCATGAGAAAAACTAATGTATTGGAACACGGCCCGGACAAAATCTTATTCGTAGTCTAGGCACAAGGCCTTGACTATGTGTATATGTAGTCTGGAATTATGCATTCCATCTTTATAAAATTGGATATTGATTTTGTATGTGATTATTAGACTAGTATAATATCCATTTAAATAAGTAAATGGTATTATTTGATTTATATTGGATATATTATGAATAATTTTATGTTTAAAAGATTTAGGATTTAGTCTTATACATTGCATTAATTGTTTATTCTTATTTATGAAAGTTTACACTATATTGTTATCCTTACTGAGAATCTGATCTCACCCCTTTCTATGTTTTATTTTTCTGATGATGTGAAGAAATATTTTATGTTTGACCTGAAGTGATAGTCTAAAGATATATGTGTGGTCAATGGGGACAAAATGTTTGTGATTTTTTTATTTCATGATGTAATGTAAAACTTATGAATGTATCTAGAAATTCGAGGCTACTAAACTGATCGGTCTCTCCATATTTTATCCCTTGTGACCATGCTAGTGTTATGTAATAATTCACTGACTCTGGCTAACTGGGGTTGGGGAATTGAACATTGTATTAGAGGAAGTTTAGTAAAAACCTTGGAAGCTGGATTTAGAAAACTCTGATTAGAGAACATTAACCTAAGATATACACTGAGGATTAGTATAGAAGAACATCTTAGAATTTTGGTATTGTATATATTTTTTGAGTTTTCCATGAAATTAATCCTTGTATGGATACGAGCAGGTAGAGGTGGCTCTGCCATAGATGAACCTAGGGGTAAAACCCAAAAACACTGCTTTGAGCTTGACTTGAATGAGAACTAGTGAATGAAAACTGGCCTTGCTGCACTATTGGTTACGACGCTCCTGGAGGATATTCTTAGGACAATTCACATTTTTCTATAAACCATTATGAAGGATTTATGAGTATATATTTTCTCAAAGAATACATTTATATGATTATAATTTATACCCATAAACTGTTCAATTTATGTTAACTATTTTACAAGTATGGGATTACGTATTGCAATTCCTAAACGAATCTAGTGTGTGCCATTGTTTAGAAATTGTGACTATTGGAAGGAATATAAACTATATCAACATATTTAATACATGTAGGGACTTCCCTCCTACTCAAGATAATTATAGTGGAGCTGGTGATGAAACTGGTGTTGATCAGCTTATTACCATACTGGTACAACTCACTCTTGTTATGAATAATAACCTTTCCCGTATGGAGAACCCTGATCCACAATTTGGAGGATCAATGATAGACAACTACATGAGGCAACAAGCACAAACATTAAATGGGAGTCCAAATCCATTGGTAGTTGAAAAATGGATAAGTTCCTTGGAAAAAAAATTTCATGCTTTGGGGAGTAGCTAATGGGAAAAAGTTTTCATGGTATTTTATCGCCTCACGGGAGATTTAGATAAATGGTGGTCATTAATCTAAAACTAAAATAAAGATGAAGAGGTATATAATATGGAGTAGAAGGAATTTAAATATATTTTCATAGAAAAATACTTTCGTCATGACCATCGAGCAGAAATGGAAAGAAAATTTTTGAGTCTGATGCAAAAGGAGGACGAGAATGTCGCAAAGTATGAGGCTATAATTACAAGGGTAGCAAGGAATACATGTAATTATATATGTAACCCAAGGGGTAAGATTGATCGATTATTACATGGGTTAAAACAATTTCTTCATCAAGAATTAGTCTCAAAATCCTTCTTATAGTACAAAGAAATAGTCTAAGGCCCTATCAAGGAAAAAAAGGAATTCTCTGAGTCCTATGACTTTAAAGCAAAGTAAGAGAAAAATAGATCTGCTTAAAACTCAAGAAATGGAAATAAGAGGAAGAAGGGTAAAGATGAATATTCATACTATGGTAAATGTGAGAATAAAAACCCTGGTACTTTTTTGAAGGGAGTGAGAGTCTGTTACAACTGTGGTGAAAAGGGCCACCGAGCGCGTGATTGCTAGTGGAAGAAATAGGTTGTCCATGATAAATGATACAATTGTAGAGAAAAGGGGCATTATGAAAATAAATTTTTTAAGCGCCTAGGGAACTTTCCTCATAAAAGGCCAAGGGTGAAAGGACAGGCTTATGTGATCACTACTATTGAGGTTGAAACTTTGAAATATGTGGTGGCTAATAATTTAATGGTTTCTTCAAGTATAGTGAATGATTCATTTGATTCTGAATCATCTCATTGTTTAATATCTTCCAATTTTTCTAAGAGAATTAGATATTTTTGAATTTGACTTAACAAGGGATTTTTCAGTCAAAACTCCTAAGGGAAGTATCATCTCAACAATGTTTTATAAATCACTTCCCATTAGGGCATATAAATCTTCTTTATCCACTGATCTCATTATCATACCCAAGATTGAATTTGATATAATCCTCTAAGTGGATTGTATTTCAGACCATGATGTGAAAATTTATTGTAATAAGGAGGAGGTTATAATTTTCAATGATGATAAAGAGTACCTTATCTTAAGAGAAAAAATGTCACCATAAATTTATTATCTATATCCACCCCAATAGCTATACTAAATTCAATTATTTTCCACTTTGAGAATAAAATAACTATGGGTAGGAAAAATAATGTTCAAATAGAGGACATACCTATTGTGCAAAAATATGTTGATTTGTTTTCGGAAGATTTACCAAGACATCCTTCATAATAAGAAATTGAGTATTCCATTGATTTAATTCATGGTTCAAGGCCCTCATCAAAGACCTCTTATGGAATGGCCACTATGGAATTAGTTGAACTAAAGAACAAACTAGAGGAATTGAGTAATAATGGATTTATTCGCCCCGGTGTTTCTCCATGGGGAGACCCTGTCATTTTTGTTAAGAAGAATGATGGATCTATTATGTTTTGCATTGACTACAAGGAGTTCAATGCTATAATAATAAAGAACAAATATCCCCTACCTCACATTGATGATTTATATGATCACCTTCATGGAGCTCAATACTTTTCAAAGATTGACCTTCGATCTGAATACCATCATTTTTGCGGGAAAAAGGGAGAAATTATGAAGATAGAATTTTGAACCAGGTATAATAATTGTGAGTTTACAGTAATGCCTTTTGGATTGACTAATGCACCCTCTATCTTCATGGATATAATTAATAGAGTTTTCAAGGAATATCTTGATGACTTTATAGTGGTATTTATTGATGATATCTTGGTATACTCAATAAGCTCTGAAGATCATGAAAATCACTTGCACATTATTCCAAAGACTCATAGAAGTAATGAATTATATTGGATGTTTAGGAAGTTTGAATTTTGGATTCAAGAGATTTCGTTACTGGGCAATATTATCTCTAAGGATGGAATCTCTATTGATCCTTAAATGACCATGGTAATCCAAAAAAGGCCAGAACCAATGAGTATAACTAAGGTACATAGTTTTATTGGTTTAACAAGTTATTATCGGCATTTTGTCCAGAATTTTTCCCAATTGGATAACCCATTAACCAAGATCACACATAAAGGGGTTAAATTTTTTCGGACAAAAGAGTGTGAAGAATGTTTTGAAGAACATAAGAGATGATTGGTTGATGCTCCTATCTTGACTCTGCTATCAGGGAACTATGGGTTTGTTATTTATAGTAATGCTTCAAAGAAAGGAATTAGTTGTGCCCTTATACAGAATAATAGATTTGTTTCCTATGTATCACAACAGCTAAAAATTCATGAACAAAAATATCCTAATCATGATGTGGAGTTATCAGCTGTAATCTTTACTCTGAAAATATGGAGACACTATCTCAATGGTGAAAATGTGAGATTTATACTGATCACAAGAGTATGATGTATATTTTCTCACAAAAATAACTAAACATGAGGAAATGGAGATGGATTGAACTACTCAAGGATTATGATTTCACTATACACTACCACTTGGGAAAGGAAAATATGGTGGTAGATGCTTTGAGTAGGTAGGATCATTGAGTTTTGAACAAGATGAGAGTTGAAAGTGAATCTATTTTCATAGATCTAGTAAATATGGATATGGGAATAACCATGGAAGGTGAAACATCAATACTTTTTCAAATTGTTTCCAAACTAACATTACTATAAATGGTAAAGAGTTCTCAGACCAATGACGAAGAGTTTCAAAAGAAGATCAAAGATGTACATGAAGAGAGGTTGAGTGACTTCATATATAAAGATGTAATTATGAAATTTTAAAAGATACTTTGTGTTCCTGAAATACCTGATCTAAAAATGGAATTTTTGGATGATTCTCATAGCTACAATTTCTATATAAACCCTGGGAGAACCAAGATGTATAGAGATTTCAAAGAAAATTATTGGTGAGAAAACATGAAGAGAGATATTTTTTATTATGTGTCAAGATGTATTGTTTTTCAACAAGTGAAAGCTAGAAGGCAACAACCTGTAGGAGTCATGAAACCTCTTCCCATACCTAAGGGGAAAATATATAATATTATGATGGACTTTGTCATGGGACTACCATAGACTCCTCAAAATAATTATGCAATATGGATCATTGTTGATCATCTTACCAAGTCAACACATTTTCTTGCTATAAGAGAAGATTTACCACTTGAACATTTAGAAAGATTGTATATTAACGAAGTTCTAGGACGTCATGGAGTACCCCTATTTATTGTTTCTGATCATGATCCCAATTTTACATCAAGATTCTAGAAATGTCTTCAGAATTCCCAACATACAGAACTTCATTTGAGCACTTCCTACCACCCTCAAATAGATGGAAAATCATAATGGACTATTCAAACCTTAGAAGACATGTTGAGATCTTGCTCACATAACTTTCAAGGTATGTGGGATCAATATTTACCTCTGGCGGAATTTTACCATAATAATAGCTTCCATTCAAGTATTCAGATGGCATTATATGAAGTGTTATACAGAAAGAGATTCCACACACTAACTTGTTGAGATGATGTTGGTGAAAGAAATGTCATAGTCCCAAAACATGTTGAGGAAATAATGGAAAATGTGAAGATTATCCAAACCCACATCAAAGTAGCCCTAAGTAGGAAAAAGAGATATGCCAATAAATGAAGGAAGAATTAGGAATTTAAAGTAGGAGACAATGTTTTCTTGAAAGTGACTTCATGGAAAGGTGTTATCCGTTTTGGTAGGAAGGGTAAATTGAGTCCCAAGTACATCAGACCTTTCGAAATTCTAGAATGAATTTAAGTTGTAGCTTATCATTTGGAAATTCCTCAAAGTCTCTACAATGTTCATGATGTGTTCCATGTATCACTATTGAGAAAATAAATGACATACCCAACACATGTACTCACCTATGTGGAAATTTAACTAGAACATAATCTGTCTTATTGTGAAGAGACTGTCAAAATTCTTGATACTATAGAACAACTGCATAGAAACGAGATGACTCGTCTGGTAAAAGTTCTATGGTGAAACCATAAGATGGAAGAGGCAACATGGGAACATGAGGATCTAATGATGAAGAACCACCTGAATATATTTATGCAGTAATATTATTGAAATTTCGAGGGCGAAATTATTTTGAGAGGAGAATGCAACACCCCAAGCTTCCACAGTACGTTTCCCTTTGAATAATGTAGTAGTTAGTGTTGTACGCAACTTGGAGTTTAAACACACCATGACCAATCAAACAAGCTGTTATGAATAGTAATATCCACTTTTTTAAATTTATTAAATTTATTTTTTCAAAATGGACTTCATTTTTTGATTTAGAATATCAAAATTATCTTAGATTGAATTTTTGGTATTTTTCTGAAAACTTTAAATTTTTTATGAATAGTGAAAAACACTCTGATATTGTTTAAAGTCGGTGTTTTAATTAATTAAATAGTTATTATAAATTAATTTATTTTAGTCAAAAATAGATACATGATTCCAATATATGTTCAACGTAATTCATTGGAGTCATTTTATTATAATTTTAGATATAAAAAATTTTATCGAACTTTTTACCGTCTTTAACCCACCTTCTATTACCTTTTACAAATTTTCATAAAACAATATTTTACCACTTATTTGAGATGAATTTAAAAAATTATAGAGACACAGTTAACATCAGTAATTAAATTTTTTTTCAATAACATGAAAATGTTTTTTGGTGAATAGTAAATATTGACTTTTATTCACCACAGTTAAAAGTAAATAGGGTAATTACGGGTAAAATTGGTATTATAATTACCCTAAAACATGTCCTAATTATATAGGATAATTTCAATTAGACCAAAAACAATATTAGTGTTAAAATATGATCTTTTTAGTCAACTTTTATTAGATTAGTACATTTATTATTATTTTATTTAAAGAAGAGTTAAAAGTGTTAAATTAAATGATTAATAACTAAATCATTTTTAATATATGGTTAAACACAATATAAATTTGACTATTAATATTAATTGTAAAGATAAAAGTACTTCCTACATAATTATATTTTATTTAAAAAATTTAGACATTAAATTATTTAATTTTTTTGGGAAACAATGATGATGTAGTAATTAGCTTATTAATGAAATATTAAAATAATCGATATTATAAATATCAAAATAAATGCAAATAGAGACTTCTGATATATTACGCTATTTTTATAGGTTAATATGAAATTTTAGGGTTGATTAAATAATTTTTTTTCGAAGTAATCATTCTGTTATTATTTTTATAGAAACCAATACTAAATAGTGTCAAAATTGATATAGTTGAGTTTTTAAAATAAATACTATATTATTAATTGATATAATATTCCTAAAAATGTATGGTTTGGAAAAATGACTTATCTAAAGTAATATATTTTAATAATGAACCACTTTTAGTTCTCTTGTCTTGTTATAGTAATTTTTTAAGCATATAATATAAAAATACAATGAGACGTGGTAAATGTCAAACTATTTAACTTAGAGTTAAATATAAAAGATAAGGTTAATATGGTAACCTAAAACTGTTTAAAATGTATTAGTTGAAGGTTTTTCGACCCATCCCCACCTTATCTATGAAATAAATCATTTTCTAACAATTAGAAACTGAAAATTAATTTATTATGTAGTAATATTTCACGATTTTCCTAAAGTGACCCTCACCTATCTTATAAAAGGGTGCTTCCATTTATCTTATATTCACACCTCCAAAGCCATTTGTCTCATCCAACCCCGACACAAATATCCTCTAAAATATCCTCTTTTATATTTAGAGTCCTTACATTGTTCATAAAGATAACCTAAAGATCCCTTTTGATTAACTCAAAAAGAAACACTCGAATAAGAGGTAAGAATTTTCCCACCCTCTTTCATGTTTTTTTACTTTTTCCACTTCCACTTTATTTGTTGTTTCCATACCAAAATAATAAATCTAGTACCTTCTACATACTATAATGTTGCTATAAATATTTTACAACCGTATTCATTATTCTATCCATCCTATAAATGACAAATTCATCATACGTGTGTACTTACGCCTTACCGTCACCACGTCGTGGTGTAGTTTGTTATTCAAACACGTCATTATTTGGATGGGTATAATCATTAGTATAACTGATTTAAATAATTAATATAATAAGTAAATGATTATTTATATATAGCATCCAATTACATATGATTTCACCATTAATATAATGATATAGTCCCTCATCCGTACGTACGAATTACCGTATCCACGAACGTGATGAGATTCATTCCACATCATAATCATTCAAGAATAATTTTTATGATTAAAAATAATTTTTATGAACATAATATCATTCTTTATATGAATAAAATAAATCCAATCCATAAAAAACATGTCTTACATAACCAAACATATAAAATAAAATGAATCAGTTAACACTCGAAATGATGATACTACTAAAATAAATTTAACAAAGCAGTATTATAAAATCATATATGATATCATATTTATGTATATTATTCTTGTATAATTTAATAAAAAAATTATCTATTATACAATAGGTTAACATTCCATAAACTAAGGAAAATTACTAGGTAATGGTTAATTCTTCAATCTCTTTCCTTATCTGAGGTTGTTAATACGTAAGTATCTACTGGGACCTCTTTATCCTCCACCACCGTGTTTTATTAAAAATGAAATTCAAACCATTTTTACTATTTACTAGACTATGGGTTCAAGTCATTTATACCTTTATTTTACCATATATGTTTTGAAAGGAATCTTTCTGTTGTTTTCCAAACAAGGTTCTTTATGACCTTTTTGACAAAATTAAGGTAAGAATGTCTGTTTTTAACTTATACATCGGTTGTGGCTATTTTCCACCGTTTTAACATCGTCAAAGCTTCCCATATAATCTTATAAAAATAATTTCAAAATAAATGTTTTATTTTCTAATTATATCACTTTTAAATTATTTCAAAATAAAAAGAGATATTTCTCTAAAAAATCTTTTATTTCATCTATTTCAACATCCTTTAATGGATTTTAAGCTTCTTTTATGTTGATTTATTGTGATACAAAACTTCCATATTATATTGAATCTTTTGTGAAATGATTGATTATGGATGTGTTTTTTTATACCATTCATGGTATATGGATAAAATGTTGGAATTTATTATGCTGGTTTTAATACGAATGATTAGGTTATGTTTAAACCATTTCATAAAATGAATGCATTAGACATAGTAAGTGAGGAGTGGAGCCTACTATAGCTCCTTGATGCATCGCTAGGTCTCATGAGACAAACTAGTGTCTTGGCACAAGGCCATGAAAAAATTATATTTGTATTCTTGGCACAAGGCCTTGACTATTTAGTTATGAAGTCTAGCAATATGCATTCCATCATTAAGAAATTGGTAATTGATATTGCATGTGATTATTCCACTAGTATAATATCAATGTGAATAAGTAAATTGAATTATTTGTTTATATTGGCCATATTATGCAGAATTTTATGTTTAAAAGGCTTATGTTTTAGTCTTATACATTGAGTTAAATTTTTATGATTATTTATGAAAGTTTCTGCTATATTGTTACCTTTACTGAGCATCTGATCTCACCCCTTTCAATGTTTTATTTTTCCCAGGATGTGATGAAATATTTTATGGTTGACCTGCAAGGATAGGCTAGGGATATAAGTGTGTTCAATGGGGAAAATGTTGTTTAGGTTTTTATTTCATGATGTAATGTAAAACGTATGAATGTATCTAGTACATCCAAGGCTACTAAACTGATCAGTCTTTTAGGATTTGATCGCTTGTGATCATTCCAATGTTATGTAATAATACACCCACTCTTGTTAACTAGGGTCATGGCATTGCAAAAGGTTATGCTCAAAGAGGTACAAATTGTTCATTGATTAGGTAATTACATTTATTTAACCCATATTCCATAATTCTGGGGTTAAATTGATAATAGTTATTCTTCTATTGTATAATAAATGTGTAACATAAATTCATGTACATGATAAGAATGTGACAATTGGGGGGATTATATTTCCCTATAATACATTAGGTATTTTTTTTCTCATGCGATAACACTTATAGTGCATGGGAGGTTATCATAATAACACTATGTTATGATTTAATTGCCGTTATACTTTTACTATTATTATGATGTCATGTTTCTTATTATTTACACACTCTTAGGTTTCCTTCATGTTATCATAATATATCATACATCGATGTTATTTTTATTATTAATACCCATTTTAGGTCTAATATATATGCTTATTGACTCACAAGTGCTAATATTATCATGTTATGGTTTTATTATTTCATTATTGGTCTTTATATCTCTCCCCCTTACTGTGTATATGTCCTTGATGACCACTTATATTTAAGAAAATCAATGAAATTTAATATATTGATATGGGGTTTTAGTTTTTTTCATTTTATTTTTGTTGTAATTTAATATTATATGTACCTAATTATAGAAATACACAAGGACTTACATTATTATGGGGTTGTATTATGTTTATATGTATGTAATAAATCATGAAATGAAGTGTATTTAAGACATTGGATGTCATATCTTGAACCGAATTGATGTGAAATTACTATAAATCTCCATCCTCCTACTCAAAGATCCATTATTATTTTCTAATTCATGAAGGATCTCACCTTTATCATTATCTACCAATCTCTTAATTTGTACCCGTATTTATATAGAGATAAAATATTTTCAATGAAATGGGTTTTCAAAATGTAAATATCGATAATCCCACAAAATCATCTCAAGGATCTCCCCACCACAAGTGAGGGATGTGTGGTCTAAACAAATAATGTGAAGGAAGGGTTCCTTTTTATAACTATGAAAATTCAAGGCAAGTAGTTCTTGGGATTATATTAAAACCAATTTAATTGGTGTTTGGGTTTCCTATGAAATAAAAGGAATATTTTTCTAAGGAGTCTATTAAAACCAAGGTAATGGTTAGTAATACATATCTCTCTAGTTGAGTGGTGGAGATTTATGATAACCACATGTGTTATTAATGAACTCATAATCAAATTTTGTTTTTAATATCTTTATATTTATCCATTTCATCATTCTAATATTGATACATTTGAATTTTATAAATTAAAGTTTTTTTTATTTTCATTGTGCTTAAATGATTATTTAAAATAGAAATTAACATTATTATATGAGTCGAATTTATCATCATGTTCTTAATAAATATCATTGAAGGAAATTTTTAAAATCATTTTATTTTAAAAAAATTGATTTTATAACACATATTTCTAAAAGGTAATTAACACCCCCAACTTATTTTTATTTATAATCTATCAAAATTTAGGTTCAAATGAGATCATTCTGTTTCTATAAAATAATATTTTTCAAAAATTGATTTTAATTTTCTAAATCATAATGTATTTAAATTTTTTACATTTTTAAATAGAATATAATTTCCAAAATTATTTTGAAGCACATTTATTGGGATGTAATCTTTTATTTATTTGTTCTAATTAATCCTATTTGAAAAATATCTTATATAAATTTATATAAACTAGGATATATTTTAATGAAAATATGTATGCATGTTCAATCCAAAAAAATTAGAATGGGAATATAAATGGACACCTCTTGTTTAGAATCACCAATCAGATTAGCCACATGAATAGTAAAATCGGGTCGGGTTCCACTGGCCTTAGGCACAAATCCCTGTACACCAAAGAATTCTAAATAGTATCCCGGGGTAAAGAGGTAAATGTAAAAATGTCATCCCCTAAATGGATAAAATAATAATGGTTAAGGTATATATATAAAAAATAATGGAAGAAAATCCACATCAAACTCAAACTAGACCCTCCAATAGTGGAACCATAATCAATAACATTCAATAATAGAAGCATAATAACCAATAGCAATGAAGATAAATAAACATTCTAAAATAACTCTTGAAGCTTCTAAATAAACAAGAATTCAATACAGATAATACAATACAATTTCCATCAGTGGTCACCAATAGCTAACCACAGTAGATACATACATAGAGTGTGTGCTAAACAGAAAGATAAAAAAAACAAAAATTCTAGGTAAGGAATGACCAAAGTGTCCCTATAAACATCTCATGCCATCTCAAGTAGGATGTAGCTAATAAGCTCGAACCCTTACCACAACGTAAAATCATTAAGTCAACATTCATCCTAAAGGGACAGTGTAGGGTGTAAGGATGAGTCTCATTATGATACCACCCATGTGTTCCTAGCCACATTATGAGTTTAAGAAGGTGTGAAATATAAAATTAAATATTTCTTAATCTCATAAATTTTAAATAAAAAATTATCTACTCTAGTTCACAACCGACTCCAAGAAGTTATCACCATCTTCAGCCAATGCAAGAATACTATAGTGGAATGTTTCCTTATAATAAGACCAATGAAACCCATGATATGGAAAGCCCAAGTGGACACTGAGGTTCCACCATGATGTAATTTACCTAGAACCACATTCCAATGGACACTTCCTGTCCCAAATCACTTCAATGATGTCTCGAAGGAACATCCATGAAAAATAGAACTCTAGTCCCTTGAACCCCTGCTTGAAGCACCCATCAGCTCGAAGCTAGATATCCTATGTCATAGAGATATCTATCCTAAAATAAATCCTTTTTGTCTCAAAATATTACATATCTCAGAAGAGTTATATATGATCTCTCAATATATTTCAGGCCCAATGGCCTCAATACGAATAGCCTCAACACTATCAATTTAAGGATCTTCACCTTCCACATGGATTTATAAATAAATCACTCCCAAAAATATATACATACAACTATACTAAAATGGTAATATACCCACAAGATTGGTCAAAACCACCTCAACACTGAATCAACCTCTATTCACACAGCTCCATTGTCTCTTTGACCAATCACTTGTGAGAAGCAGTCAACAAATAGTGCCTATGTGAGATCAATTTCGGCATATCATACCCCAATATCCTTGTTTCTAAAATAATATGGCTATTACACCCAATATCATGGGCCAAACCCTCAACCGGATGTCCTCACCACCTCAATATATTCACAGATTCATCCATTCCTATGATCAACATCACTCAATATTTTCGGGCCAAGCCTAAAGAGAAAGCATCATTCCCTCAATAATGGTTGAAATTATACCCCAATTCCTTGGGTAGAGCCTGTCATGATCAAAATGATCATAGTATAATGTCACCAAAAATTTCATATATATCATTGACTTTAATTTAAAATAAAAAAAATCAATCTAAATTATTTTTTCAATTAAAATTAAATATAGAACACACCTCTACTTAAATTTCCATGGTTCATGAAGGCCTATAACCCAACCTAGCAGGTTAGAATTTGGATAGGTTATCCAAAATGAATCCAAAAAGTTCATACATTCAATTTCACATCAATAAATCAATTAATTAGTGTCTCACTCAACTACCTAATGGTGTGCTAAAATCTGCACCTCAATAACAACTATGAAAAAAAGAATAAAGAAATGTGATACCTACCTTGGATTTGTAGATGTAATCACATCAAATATCAATATTTAACTCCATTAGTTTGGGAATAAATCAACATTATCATCAAACAACTTCAAAATTTGGAAAATAACTCACATGGATTTATTGGTCCCCGTGGAAACAATAACGAAGATAAGAGGAATGGGTGAGAAGAGCCTTGATGAGATATATCCACCACACTGGATGGATCAAAGAATGGATGTGAGATAAAGAAGATATCTCACACCATATGAGGATAGTAGGAGAACCCCATGGCCAGATGTGAGGAAGACCATGCACGGATGTAGGTATAGTAGGAAAGGGGTTTAATTGAAGGTATAGAAAATTTCCTTTTCACACTTTTTAATGGCTTTAAAATCATCTTTCATTATTTTCCAAACCATGCAGCAACTGTGCGGGATATAGTGATGAGTTACTACCTATATGTAACTACTCATGCGGATTGTGCATAGTTTCCCCTAACTATGGGAAAGACATCTGAAATCCCACTTAAAAACCAAATATCTTTATGTATGATTGGGTTCTTCACCCCACAGAGTTTACCAAACTATTCTCCAGTTCAAAATAAGGGATCATGGTTAGCTAGAATAGGATAGACAACTTACCTAAATCATGCGCATTGACATACAAAATCCAAAATAGCCATTTGGGACGTCGATGCACCTAAACACCT
Organism: Viscum album; assembly: GCA_963277665.1. Lineage (NCBI taxonomy): Eukaryota > Viridiplantae > Streptophyta > Magnoliopsida > Santalales > Viscaceae > Viscum > Viscum album. The sequence continues at coordinate 292,869,296 of OY728137.1, read as the reverse complement.
AATGAACACCCAAGGTAGTCTCTATGCCTCTAAACCCATCCAAAAACAAGGGATAAATAGTATAATGTTATGATGATAAAAAAATGGTCATACCCACCAATTCAAAAATTAATAATGGGAGAGATTTTTGACCCTCTCTAATAAACCAGGACGTTAAAATATCTCCACCTTAACATAGATCGTCCCAAAGTAATAAAAAAACTCAATGATGGAATTGAATTAACGGATCCTTATAAAATATACATGGACAACCCCGGTCAAAAGGGTATGGGCCAACTACCTCAAGGGGTTCCTCACCTTAGGAGTGACCTACCCTGGTCCCATCCTGACCCAAAACACAAATAAAAAAATATGGTTCACCAACCATTCATAGAATCAAAACTTATTCTTGTGATGTATTGATACCCCTAAAACTCATTAGGTGATCATGTGTTATATCTAACACACATCATTATCCTACCCCACATCAGTGCCCACTAATTCCCTTATCACTCATGAAACAAATAAGATCATGTATCTCAAAAGATTCTCAAAATGAAACATGGTTCCTCAGAAATCAATAATGAACTACATCATAATGATTACTAGATTTCAATACACCTCATGTAACCTGCATATCCCAGATTACCTAATGCCAACACACCTCAGTAGCCACACACCCAATAGTGATAATATAATAGTTTCAATTCCATTCCCCTCATATGTGTATATATATAGCGCACCTGAGTTGATGCCAACCTACTATGAATCATCTTTTTTTACATTCACATATCCCTTGAACCTCATGCACCCAAAACAGATGAGAAACTACATGCTAGGCCAATACAAAATAGAAAATCATGGTTCCACCCTTAGCATAGCTTTTTCCATCATTGGATAACTAGTATTCTTAGACACTGGAAGATATATGTCATGCACCATGCCCAAAGCTTGACATTTGAAGACCGGACTCCGTTTGGTGTTTTACAATCCTCTGGACACTAACACAACCATTAGGTCCTATTGTCTCTACCAGGAATGAAACATACCTGGATGAATGGATACCATCACCTGGTACCATTCCATGTATGAACTCCAAACATTGAATATTAACTATTAGAGAATGATAATTATAGAACCTTTCCACATTCCTAACTTGTCCACATACCTAGAACTCCTTTGGAGCTCTCTCATAAACATAATGGACATTTACCGGCTTCCCACCCTAGAAGAACATAATCGAAGACCCATCCAAAGGTGTTCTTCTTGACTCGCTGGCCTAACCTCCCTATGGTAACACGTCATGGCCCCACATCTTCCTATCTAAATCTTTTGCACTAAAATCACCTAAATCAATTACTCAGATTGATGAAGACCTATCTGTCATGTTTCTCTCAGCTATGAACCTAGTGTTCACCACCTATGAGAATGAGGCCAATATAAAAATGATCACTTGAATCCAAATGGTGTGTTGTAAATCATCCTCGAAGTGCCTCACCCTCCTGCTGTTATTGCAAAACATGGATGGTAAAAAGAGGTAGAATTTTTGGAACATCATCATGTTATCCATGATGGACATGCCACCCCATATAATGTTGATGAACTCCCAATATGTTTTCCCTTAGTGTCTTTTAGAAGAAGTGATCAATGAACATGGCCTAAAATTTATTCCAGGATAGTCCCCCATGTCTTCCTTCAAACACATTCACATCCTACTATATATTAGATGGTTTACTGAGCATATATGTTGATTGATTTACCCTCCACACTATAGGCATCTCTATATACTCAATGATAATCTTCATGGAATCAATTGAGTTCTCAACCACCTACAGACCAACCTCACCCGGAAAAGTTAGTAGGTTTTGTGACTAGAACACCTAATTAAGGCATTCAATAGATGGACTTTCTCAATGTTATTTATGATAGAAACACTGGATAACCCACACTAGGCTCGCTCGGAGCTGCTCATCAATTCATGACCCAATGGTAGTAAGCACTGGTGGTTGACCCACCAGCACTGGAACCAATACATGAGAATATACTTAATCCTATTAATGTATCTCATGATCCAACTTTTTCTAAAATACTGCAACCTAAATGTGCTCCTATGAAACTGAATTTTTACCTTCCTGATGCTCCATTCTATCCATATAGGTGGTAACATGCTGAATACCATCAATATATAAAAAAACATATAATATATATATATCACACATTGGGAATGCAATAACATGAAGTGTTCACTCACTAACCTTACACTTCTGAATCCCAACCATTCAACATAGCATCCTTACCTCATGGCCTCATTTCCCAACCTCAATAGATCCATGAATCCAATATTTGCTAAACCATTACTATCATGAAGAAATATGTCCCATAAAACCTATGACCATTCCTCCCAACCTGGCGATCAACACCACCCCATATCGCAGTAATTTTCTTATCTTATTGGAGTCACTACCCTATCACACACTTATATATATAAAAATTAACCATTAATTTCATATTATAGTCTCAAATTGAATTAAATTATCATATTACTAATCGAAGAAGAAACATGAATAAATAAAACTTTTTTATACTGGTTCAACATTCTAATATCTTTTTCCTTTCCACACCAAGATTAGGATCGAAATTATTATGAATATAAAATTCACTGTCAAACCGTACCACTCGAGTTAGAAATAACATCATCTATAAAATGAGAAAAATGAAACTGTAATTTACACCAATGGTAACTTGTTCTTTCTCGCATACATTGTAGAGACCTGAAGCTTAACGTACATGGAAATTACATTACTTTTGTGGAATACTTATTATATAACAAAACATACACCAAAGGGCCATAATAGTTTAGTGCCTTTGGAAACATGGAACATAATCTCCTAATCATGGTGACAGATCCTCAAAATCTCCCATAAAGATCTTCACTTTTGTTCTTACCTAAAACCTTTACTTATATCCTGGGGAAAAGAAAACATAAAAAGGGTGAGCTCAAATGCTTAGTAAGGGTTATAATGGATAAAATAAAACAAATCATATACATTTGAAGTTAAAAACATGAAAATAATGTTTAAACATCAAAAGATTGAGCAATGACATAAAACATGGAAATACTAAGGCATAGATCATAAAGGAACATCAATCATGATAAAATATCATGGGAATAAAACATGTAACTGTGGAAACCATTAAGCACATGATATGATTTCCATAGTAGTCAAGGCATTGCTTCCAAGACCATCTTAGTGGACAAAGTCCCTTTATGAATCGAGTTCACTCCTCGTTCCAGTCCTGTAACACTGAACCAGATTAACTTAATATTCCATCCATGTCTATATAATGAGATATATATCTTTATCCAATGCATTGGAGGGATATATAGGTCCCACCCATCTCATAATGAAATCATTCTAACTTGTGCCACAAAATAAACATACATAACCAAATAAATAAAATTGGTTTCATAAACATCATCCCATCATCACATAATTCAAATAAAAGAAATAGATATCATTTAATAATGAGAAAAGTGAAACCATGTAAATCATAGATACATGATACTTGATACAAACACATATTAAATAATGTCATCTTAGATGAAAAATGGTTTTCATAAAACACTTGAAATGAATTCTTGAGGAAAATATCCTTTCTTCTTCAAAATCATTCTCTTTTCACAAAATGTCATGAAATTTTAAAAGAAAAGGATTTTGTTGATAATAGTCTTGAAATATTTTGGAGGAAGCTACATGAAAATAAGGATTTATAAAACTGTAAAAATCTGTTCTTTCCGTATGAGTTAAAAAACATTCTTCTAATACTTTTGCCGGAAAAGTCAAAAAGAACCTCGTAAAAGAAATATTCCATACATACCATGTAGTAAAAGTAAAAAATGTGTAAAAAGGACATTAAACATACATGAAACCATTTTAGAAAACATGGACATGGATGAGACCAATAACCCCAGTAAATACTTACGAATAAACACTCTCGGATAAGAATGAGATTGGAATAATTATCCCTTACCTTAGGTCTGATATGCTTTGTATGGATCCTAACCTCCTGTATAATTATTTAAATAATTTCATTGACTTATTAAATAATCATATTAATTGTTATGATATCATATATGTTTCACTTATGACTTTATATTACCCTTTATTTTGTAAATTCAATGTAAAAGCAGCATTTTGGGTAAAATCATTTCATTTATCGTATGTGTTTTGACTTGTCATTCTTGATATTATTACTTATATACTTATTTACAAAATTACAGAATGTAAAACATGATTTAAATATAATATATATTTATCATATACATATATATTATAGATCGATAACAGGAATGAAATACACCGTTCATGGAGACGGTAGGCCGTACGTATGCATGAACGCTATTTTCGTTTCCTTGTTGAATTGAATGATATTAAATAGATGAAATACATATATATATATATATACATAAATAAATTATAATTATTATTTCATATATTTCATATATTTCATTATTATTCATTTTATATACTTTATAATCATTCTTGAATGGTTAGTCATGGAAAATGAATCTCATCGTGTTCGTGGAGACGGTAGTCCGTACGTACGCACGAGCGATGATATCATTCCCATGATCATGGAATTGTATTAGAGTGTATGTATACTATTCTATAATCAAAATCAATTTACAATAGTCATATATAGTCATTATTTACACCATTATACCCATCCAAGTAAGGTGGTGGTGGAAAATAGATTACACCACGACGTGGAGACGGTATTCCGTACGTACGCACGCGCGGTGATTTCATTTTCCATAGGATGGATAGATGGTGAAATAGGGTTGTTTCATACTTATAATAACATATAATTATATGAGTTATACTTATGTTGTTAATTAAAAATGAAACAACTAAATAAGAAGAAGTAGAAGAAGAAATAATGTTGAAAGAATCGGTAACGGACATTACCTCTTCTTTGAAGCGCATGTTTGAGACCTCCTCTTAGGGCACTAAAATTGGTCTGTGAAGAAGAAAAAGACCTCTAGGTTGTTTCTAGGGAAGTTCGTAAGTGAAATGGGCAGGGTTTGGTCGATAATGAAGGCTAAAATTGGTGTGAGGAGGAGAGGGAGGAGGTGCCCTTTTATAAGGGAGGAGAGGGGGACCTTTGAAAATATAAGAAATATTAATTTATATAAAATCCCAGCGCCACATAAAAACATCCAAAATAACCCAAATATGTATATTAGATGATATAGGGTTTTAATATCATCAAAAAATAAAATTTTGACATGTTAGGAATTTATTTTAAACATTATTAACTTCATTTATCCTTATTTATCAATTTAATTTTATTTCTGGTAATAATATTCTAAATTTTATATTATTATAAACAATTAAATATGTTTTGTGAATTTTCCATAATTTGAAACTTTATGAAATTTTAGATCATATAAATTTAAATTTAAAAATTTTAAATATTTTTGTGAGTTTTAAACAATTTTATAATATGTTATTTTTATAAAATAACATTAGTGTCAATTTTGACACTATTAATTTATTTGAATTTAAATAAAATATATACAGAAGATATGTTCAAAATAAAAGCTTTAATAGATTCATAAAAGGTCAAATGTATCTATAAAATTAGTGGAGCACATTAAGTAGTTCATATAATAATTATTTGATTATTTTTAACTCCATTTATTTGGTTTATCTCTTAATAAAATAATTACTACAACATTTTTGTATAATTATTTAATATACTTATTTGTTGCATAAAAATTAAAAATAAAATCCTATGATTAAGATAAATATATTAAATTTCACAATAATACTTTTAATAGAATTTATCATCTTAAAATCACAATATTTAAATTGTTATATTTATTAAATTATGATGGTGACAACTTTGGCATCATTTAAAATAATATAATATAAGTGTCATAATCGCTTTTATAAGGCCCCAAATGGACATATATTCGACAATTGGATGATTATGGTTTAAATTTTCATTACCAATAAGTTTTGGTCAGGGTTTTGTGCCTTTTATGGTCACTATTAGTTTAATAAAAACTATACTTTTGATTTTTCACTAGATAAGCAATTTCTGCATCACTATTGTGTAACAATTAATGATAATTATTTAATACCTAAAAATTAGTAATAAATTCATATGATGTATATAATTACATTATCTTTCTGGAGACTATTCATGTTCGATGTTTTATTAAGTTTATCACTAAATTAAAATTAATATACTTATAAGATTTAAGAGAGTGACATGTTGCCACTTTCTTTGGTTTTAATAATAATTAAATTATTTTTATTGTAAAAAGTCTATAAAATGAATCTAATCTGACTCTTAGGTGCTATGGGTATACTTTTAGCCATCCAATAGAATTTTGGCAGGTGTTAGGGTAATTTTATAATCTTATATTTACCCTTAACTACCTGATTTACATTTAACTATGGTAAATAAAATTTACCGTAGCTACTATTCATAATGCCAAAAAATAAAAAGTTGCTTATTAACATAATTTGGACACACTGATTCCAAACATGTAATCCATTTTTCCAAATTCAATACACAATAGTTGCAGAAATTAAATTAAAATTAATCCAGTTGTCAGAAGAAAATGGGATTTTGTTGAAAACATTGCAAAAGATTGAATTGATTTAACCCACGAATTCATGGTAAAATCAAGGTTACTGATATACAATATATTAAAAGGTAAAAATATATTATATTTATACTTTAAAACCATTAAATATTATAATTTAACCAAATAAGTTATTACAATGAAAAAAGTTGATTTTAATTAAAATATATCGTGTTTTTACTATTCATTAAAATATAAAAGTTATCAGAATAATATGAAAATTTTATCCAAGGTAAAATTTTATATCCTGATTCCAAATAATAATTTCATTTTGTAAAATTGAACTTATAAACATGTAAAAAACTATATTTAAAGTGCTTGAGCCATCAAAAGGCGCAAAACTGCATTTTTTTTAAAATACTTATTTTACCCGAAAAATTTATTTTGTTCTTATACCATGTTCTAGAAAATGTGTAAGATGAATAATCATGTTATAAGATTCAAAATTTAGTTAATAATATTCATAATGGCTAGTTCATAATAATATTATAATAATATATCATTGTTTAGTAAAACCCGGTATTGCGTACAACACACGCTATCGAGGAAGGTCGTGATTGCGTGTAATGCAAGCAAAGCCAGGGTTGCGTGTTGAGCAAGAATTCTTTATTATTTAGAATAACAGAATCCAACCATTTTTCATTTATACATTGAATATATATATATATACACTTAATGTTGCGTAGAATGACTATTATAAAACGAACTTGAAATTTTGTGTAAAAGAATATAAGAATAGTGTTGCATATACTTCAAGCTAATACAATGTGGAATATAGCACAAGATAATCTTGTTGTAGCAAAAAACACATGACATAAAATAAATTAAAAATAATTCTTATCATAAAATATCGGGTTTTTACATTCTACCCCCCTTAAAATGAATTTCGCCCTCGAAATTCGTCAGGGTTATACATGGTTTTCTACTTGAAAGTTTCTTTAATTGCAACACACATCGTAAAATTAAATACCAAAACTTAACATTAAAAACTAAAGTAAGAAACGTAACGGTCACCCAAATTAACTAATCACTGGGTTTCCACATAGGAGAACATAGGTGAAAATATTGACATGGAAGAAAATTCTAACCATCAAGTTCTGATGGAGAGTGGTAGGGGACCTAGCTATGAAAAATCCAACAATCACAAAGCTGTAAATTTGTGATGATCTAAGGTACCATCTGATTCATCGGATATAAGAGCACTTGGAAAAAAAATTTGGTTTTCAATATCATTTCCCTAAATTTGAAAATTTTGAATTAGAAGAAATACTTGCTTGATTTTGGTACAATCTCACTGTTGTTCGTGCTTTGAACAATTTTCCACTTCATATCTTAACGAAATGAAGTTGAATTTGTTATTCGTGAAGTGTTAACAGATCATGTGATAGAATGATGGGTCATTCCATCTGTTTCAATCAAAAGGGTTGCAAAAGTTATCAAATATATATAAGTCCATCTATGGCGAGGTTAATCATATGAGATTCCAAAAATGAACTTATACTTCATATATCATACCGCTTAATAAAATAAAACTATTTTATAATAACCAGGGACTTATTGTAGGCTAGTGGTATGCGATAAAGGCCAGTCGCACTTAAGTTGTGGGTTCGATTCCAACAGCCTTGTCCGACGCGATGGGATGTTTCCCGTCCTGCAGGTTGTCCTTTTTCTAAAACTACATTACTATAACATCACATCAAAAATATCGAAAAAAGTTCTATCCTTAAACAATACTAACTTATGTCCAAAATAATCTATTCCAATATTTATGCTGATCTAAAATACTTCGGTCCAAGCTCATAGTATAAAGAAAACGATTACTTGAAATGTCATCAACCAAGCATGTGAATACCATCATTTATCCCCCATATATGTTATTGGTCACATTCAAATCATGTGAATACCTTAATCATGTATTCTCTTAAAAAATGAATACCCATTAAACCTTATTGAAAACATGAATGCTGTCAAAAGTTAACTCTTTCCACATAACAAAATCTAAAAATTCTATATACTAAAACCATGATGTAACCTTCGCCTTATATCAGTCATGAGCACATGAATGCTATCAAACATTTAATTTTTTCCTTATCCCTTCATTATGCGCATATAATCTACTTTCCAAAAATACCGATACCATTCATCACACACTTTCAAAACTAAAGGAAAGACAACAATGTAACAATCCTTAGATGTCTCTTTATTCCATAGTACCATGAGATTACTTATACAACATTACACTTGATAAACATGTAATCATTCCACTACCTTCTTAAACCATTTACCAAGCTTCAACAATTCTTTCATCTCACATATCATTTGTAGTCACTTCATCATCATCAACATAAATACTACCCATACGACCATACTGATTCTCTTCATGGGACTTTCCCTTAGGTCATTGGTTTGAATAATGCCCATACATTCCACATTTAAAACATTTAAACATTGTTGATGTTGTAGCAATACCATTATCCTCATCCATGGTGTTAACTAAAACTTTTCCTTTGCCCTTACTGGATTTGTGTCCTTATTTTCCACACCCAAAGCATCTTCCAGTTCCTTTGAAACAATCTTCCCGATGCCTCTTCCCACATGATTTACATGAGGGAAATTGAACTTTCTTTCCTCTATGATCATTATAAAACTCCATCTTTCTCTTATTATCTGAGTCGGGAAACTTACCAAAGTTGAGATTATTGATCATATTATGAAATTTATGATTAGGCATAATAACGATGTTTGGACTTCCAAATCCCATTTCATTTGGTTTCTCATGAAGAATATCATTCCATTGCCCATCATATCCTCCTTTATCATGAATCTTCATGTTTCCAGCCATTTTCTAAAACCCAAAAAGAATAGTGTGAGAGGCAAAAATTGTGCTAGGGAAAATAAAATAGTAAAGGGGGAGTACCCTCAATATCTAACATCTTAGGATAAATTCTAAGATCATTACTGTAGTTCTAGGACTATATCCTATACGTATACTTATCTTTAGGGACATCCCTAGACATACCTTAGAAATATCTCTAGGGATCTCACTAACGTTTTCGCATCCTAGTTTCCAAAGGTTAACTAAACCTTTCCTCTGATACCAACTGTAGAGACCCTAAGCTTGACGTAAATGGACATTACATTACTTTTGTGGAATACTTATTACAGAACAAAATAGACAACAAAGGACTGTAATAGTTTAGTTCCTTTGGAAACGTGGAACATAATCTTCTAATCTTGGTGAAAGATCCTCAAAATCTCACATAAATATCTTCCCTTTTTTTCTTTCCTAAAACCTTTACTTATATCCTGGGGAAAAGAAAACATAAAAATGGTGAGCTCAAATGCTCAGTAAGGGTAAGCTTGGATAAAATAAAACAAATCATTTACATTTGAACTTAAAAACATGAACATAATGTTTAAACATCAAAATCTTGAGCAATGACATAAAACATGGAAGTATATAAGGCATAGATCATAAAGGAACATCAATCATGATAAAATAGCATGGGAATAAAACATGTAATTGTGGCAACCATTAAGCACATGATATGATTTCCATAGTACCCAAGGCATTGCTTCCAAGACTATCTTAGTGGAAAAAGTCCCTTTCCGAATCGAGTTCACTCCTCCTTCCAGTCCTGTAACACTAAACCATATTAACTTACCATTCAAGCCATGTCTATCTCCTGATATATAAATCTTTACCCAATGCATTGGAGGGAGATATAGGTCCCACCGATCTCATAATGAAATCATTATTACTTGGGCCACAAAATAAACATACATAACCCAATAAATAAAATGGGTTTCATAAACATCATCCCATCATCACATAATCCATATAAAAGAAATGCATATCATTTCATAATAAGAAAAGTTAAACCATGTAAATCATAGAGACATGATACTTGAAACATACACATATGAAATAATGTCATCTTAGATGAAAAATGGTTTTGATAAAACACTTGAAATGAATTGTTGAGGAATATATCCTTTCTTCTTCAAAATCGTTCTCTTTTCACAAAATGTAATGTAATTTTAAAAGAAAAGGATTTTGTTGAAAATAGTCATGAAATATTTTGGAGTAAGCTTCATGAATATAAGGCTTTATAAAACCATAAAAATCAATTCGTGCCGTATAAGTTAAAAGAACATTCTTCTCATACTTTTGCCAGAAAAGTCATAAAGAACCTCGTAAAAGAACGATTCTATACATACCATGTAGTAAAAGTAAAAATGGGTAAAAAGGAAATTAAACATACATTAAACCATTTTTAGGAAACATGGACATAGATGAGAACAATAACCCCAGTAAATACTTACGAATAAACAATCTCAGATAAGAATGAGATTGGAATAATTATCCCTTACCTTAGGCCTGATATGCTTCGTATGGATCCAAAACTCCTGTATAATGATTTAAATAATGTAATTGACTTATTACATAATCGTATTCATTGTTATGATATCATATATGTTTCACTTATGACTTTATATTACCCGTTCTTTAGTCAATTCAATGTAAAGGCAGCGTTTTGGTTAAAATCATTTCATTTATCGTATGTGTTTCGACTTCTCGTTCTTGATATTATTACTTATATACTGATTTACATAATTCCAGAATGTAAAAAATGATTTATATATAATATATATTCATCATATACATATATATTATTGATCGATAAAAGGAATGAAATACATCGTTCATGGAGACAGTAGGTCGTACGTACGCATGAACGTTGTTTTCGTTTCCTTGTTGAATTGAATGAAATTAAATAGATGAAATATATATATATATATATATAAATACAGTAGCATTATTATGTCATATATTTCATTATTATTCATTATATATACTTTATAATCATTCTGGAATGGTTAATCATGAAAAATGAATCTCATCGCGTTTGTGGAGATGGTAGTCCGTACGTACGCACGAGCGATGATATCATTCCCATGATCATGGAATTGTATTAGAGTGCATGTATACTATTTCAGAGTCAATATCACTTTAAAATAATCATATATAGTCATTATTTACACCATTATACCCATCCAAGTAAGGTGGTGGTGGAAAATAGATTACACCACGGCGTGGAGATGGTATTCCGTACGTACACGCGTGCGGTGATTTCGTTTTCCGTAGGATGGATAGATTGTGAAATAGGGTTTTTTCATACTTATAATAACATATAAGTACATGAGTGATACTTATGTTATTACTTCAAAATGAAAAAAATAAAGAAGAAGAAGTAGAAGAAGAAATAAATTTGAAAGAATCGGTAACGGACATTACCTCTTCTTTAAAGCGCCTCTTTGAGACCTCCTCTTAGGGCACTAAAATTGGTCTTTGAAGAATAAAAGGACCTCTAGGTTGTTTCTAGGGAAGTGGGGAAGTGAACTGGGCAGGGTTTGGCCGAGATTTAAGGCTCAAATTGGTCTGAGGAGTAGAGGGAGGAGGTGACCTTTTATAAGGGAGGAGATGGGCACCTTTGGAAATATAAGAAATATTAATTTATATTAAATCCCAACCCCACTGAAAAACCTCCAAAATGACACAAATCCAAATATTAGATGAGATAGAGTTTTAATCTCATCAACCAATAAAATTTATACATGTTAGGAATTTATTTTAAACATTATCAACTTGATTTATCCTTATTTATCAATTTAATTTTATTTGTGGTAATAATATTCTAAATTATAAATTATTATAAAAAATTACATATGTGTTTTGAATTTTCCATAATTAGACACTTTATGAAATTTTAGACCATTTAAATTTAATTTTAATTTTTTTAAATATTTTTGTGATTTTTAATCAATTTTATAATATGTTATTTTTATAAAATAACAATAGTGTCAATTTTGACACTATTCATTTATTTGAATTTAAATAAAATATATACAGAATATATGTTCGAAATAAAAGCTTTAATAGATTCATAAAAGTTCATATGTATATATAAAACCAGTGGAGCACATTAAATATTTCATATAATAATTATTTTTTTATTTTTAAAACTATTTATTTGGTTTATCTCTTAATAAAATAATTACTACAAAATTTTTGTATAATTATTTAATATACTTATTTTTTGAATAAAAATTAAAAATAAAATAATATGATTAAGATAAATCTATTAACTTTCACAATAATAATTTTACCCGAATTTATCATCTTAAAATCCTAATATTTAAATTGTTATATTTATTAAATTATGAAGGTGAAAACTTTGGCGTCATTTAAAATAATATAATATAAGTGTCATAATTGCTTTTATAAGGATCCAAATGGTCAAAAATTAGACTATTGGATGATTATGTTTTAAATTTACATGAAAAATATGTTTTGGTCAGGGGATTGTGCCTTTTATGGTCACTATTAGTTTAATAAAAACTATATTCTTGATTTTTCACTAGATAAACAATTTCTGCATCACTATTATGTCACAATTAATGATAAATATTTACTCCCTAAAAATTATTAATAAATTTATTTGAGGTAGATAATTTCATTATATTTATTTAGAATATTCATTTTCTAATTTTCATGAAGTTTATCACTAAATTAAAATTAATATACTTATAAGATTTAAGAGAGTGACATATTGTCACTGTCTTTGGTTTTAATAATAATTAAATTATTTTTATAGTAAAAATTCCATAAAATGAATCTAATCCGACCCTTAGGTGATATGGGTTGAATTTTAGCCATCCAATTGAATTTTGACAGGTGTTAGGGTAATTTTATAATCTTATATTTATCCTTAATTACCTGATTTACCTTTAACTATGGTAAATAAAATTTACCATAGTTACTATTCATTATGCACAAAAATAAAAAGTAGCTTATTAAAATAATTTGGACCCACTGATTCCAAATATGGAATCCATTTTTCCAAATTCAATGCACAAAAGATTCAGAAATTAAATTAAAATTAATCCAGTTGTCGAAAGAAAACATGTTTTTGTTTAAAACATTGCAAAAGATTGAATTGATTTAACCCACATATTCAAGGTAAAATCAAGGCTAATGACATAAATTATATTAAATGGTAAAAATATATTATATTTATACTTTAAAACAATTAAATATTATAATTTAACCACATAAGTTATTACGATGAAAAAAGTTGGTTTTAATTAAAATATAGCGTGTTTTTACTATTCATTAAAATATGAAAGTTATCAGAATAATAAGGAAAATTTATCCAAGGTAAAATTGTATATCATGATTCCAAATAATAATTTCATTTAGCAAAATTGAACTTATAAACATGTCAAAAACTATATTTAATGTGGTCGCTCCATCAAAAGGCGGCAAAATAGCATTTTTTGAAAAATACTTATTTTACTCGAAAAAATTTATTTTGTTCTTATACCATGTTCTAGAAAATGTGTAAGATGAATAATCATGTTATAAAATTCAAAATTTAGTTAATACTATTCATAAAAGCTTGTTTATAATAATATTATAATAATATATCGTTGTTTAGTAAAACCCGGTATTGCATACAACACACACTATCGAGGAAGGTCACGATTGCGTGTAATGCAAGCCAAGTCAGGGTTGCGTGTTGTGCAAGAATCCTTTATTATTTTGTATAATAGAATCCAACCATATTTCATTTATATATTTAATATATATATATATATATATATATACACTTAATGTTGCGTAGAATGACTATTATAAAACGAACATGAAATTGTGTGTAACACAATATAAGAATAATGTTGTGTATACTTAAAACTAATACAGTGTAGCGTATAGAACAAGATAATATTGTTGTAGAATAAAACACATGACATAAAATAAATTAAAAATAATACTTATCATAGAATATTGGGTTGTTACATACATGGGGTTGTCGGAACCCAAGAATGAGTCATAAACCCATTTCTGACAAAAAATAACCTATATTATTTCGTAATACAAATTGTAAAACCAAAATAAAATAAAAATTTAAAACTTAATATCACTATTAGATAGTATAATGTTTCTACAAATTTTTAGTCAAGAACTCCTCTGATACCACTTGTACCATCGCTAATCCAATTATCCACCCAAACAGTTCAACTAGGTCTTTTTCCACTACCCTTAGGTGCACCACCCCGTATGACAAAGGATTATAAATAGTAGTTAGGGTATAAAGAGAGAAAATTAGGTATTCTATACCCTCGACGGATAATATAATAATAGTATGAGTATATATATATCATTCAGTGGATGAAACAACTCAAATGAGTAAAATCAGAGCAACCAATGGTGGAAGCACAATCAATAAAATACAATAGTATAAGTGTAATAATCAACAACATCTGAAATAAATAAAAATTTCTTTGTTGCACTCATAGCTACTAAAAAACATGCATTAAATACTGGTCATATAATAAAATGTCTAAAAAGGGTCAACAATGTCTAACCATAGTAACTACATATATATAAATCATTCTAAAATAAAAAGATAATCAAAAGTAAAACACCAACTAAGTCTTGAACTCAAGGTCCCTTTTTAATTTCTGATGCCAACTCAACAAGGATTTTTCTCCAAACCCTGAGCACATACATTAATGTAAATTAAAAAGTATATATGCAACCCAAAAGAACCTTGTAGGGTGTAATAATGAGTCTCATTAGGAAACCACCCATGTTTATATACCAAACTATTTTTTTATGAATGTGATTGAAATAAAATAAAATAATGCAACATATCATGCAATTTAAACGAAACAGAAAACCATCCCTAGTGTTCCAAAAACAGCTGAATGTTTTTATATTCTTTGTCTAGTGTCAGAATACCTTAGTGGGGAGGGTCCTTAGCCTAAGACTAAGGAAACCCCTGATATATAATGTCAAGGGGAACCCTCATGTTCCACCTTTATTTTTTAATCCAGCACCTCATTCCAGAAGAAACATAATGTACAAAATAATTTCACCAATGTTCAGAAGGCATGAACAAAAAAATAGAACCCTAGTCCCTAGGACCTCTACTTGAAGTACTCATCAGCTCGAAGACCAAGATTTGAAGGAACGATGATATATCTCCACAAATAAAATCATTGTTAGCCCATAGAATCACGTCCTAAGGAGAGGTTATATTTGTCAAGTCAGAATAGTTTAGGCCCACCAGCCTCAGTATGGCAAGCCTCAACCCCAAATTGATGGCCTTAATCCTATCATCTAAAGGTTCCTCTGTATTCCCATGGATTTCAAGAGAAATCAACCCCAAAAATAATAATAATACTTTACTGTAGGGGAAATTTAAATGGATGTGTGGTCAAAACCACCACATCACTAAGTCTTCATGTATTCATATGACTCGAATGGTGTTTTGTCCAATAATCGGTGAGAGGGAATCAATAAATAGTACCTAATACAGACCAGGACTGGAACCTCATGCCCATATGATCAAGTCTCTCAAATATGATGTCCATTCCACCGAATCTCATGGGAAACACCCTTAATATGGTGGTATCATCACCTTAATATGATTACAGAGTCATCAAGTCCTATGATCAGTATCACTCAATGTATCTAGACCAATCACAAACTAGCTACTATGTCACCTCAATCTTGAGGTTCATGCCATCCCAATTCATCTAGTCGATGCCATCATTATCCAAAAGGATCATAGTATCATATCACAATATAACAAATATATATATAATTCAATTCAATTTCAATGAAAAATTCAATGTAGAAACATCCAATATCAATATCTAACCCTGAATTGGTTTGTAATAAATTGATGTCTCAATCTAACACCCTAAAAAGGTGAAAAATGAATCACATGAATTTAGTAGACAATGTGGTGAGATCAATGAAGATAAGTGGAATGGTTCAAGAAAGTCTTGTCGAGATAGATACAATACACCCGATGGATCAATGAAAAAAGTTCAGATAAAAAGGTTAGCTCACACCCTAGTAGGGGATGAGGAGAAACCCATGACTGGTTGGGAGAAGGACCACACTTGGGAGGAGAAAGAGGAAAAATTGGGTTTTATAAGGAGGTAAAACTGCCTTTTCATACATTTTAAGGGTCACATAGTGACCTCGTATGGTTTTCTTGAACCATGTGGAAACTGAGTGGGATATAGTGCTAAGGTAATACCTACATGGGATTACCCATGTGGATTTCAAATTGTTTTCCAAAATCATGCACAAGTTGTGAGAAAATCTTATGAAAACTGTAGAGATATATGCATGATCATGAACCTCACCATGTATTGTTTACTAAACAATTCTCCGATTCAAAATTATGGCACATGATTTGGTTTAAGAGCCATCATGGTTTACCTAAATCTTATGCATTAACCTACAACTTTTGAAATAGACAGTCATGCCTCTAATGCACCTGAAACACGTTCAAGCTACAGAGGCACTCTCCAAGCCTCTAAACCCGTCCAAAACAAGATATTGGGTTAACAGAGAATCGAAAATGATTTATGAAAATATAAAAATAAATTTTCATACCCACCAATGCAAAAATTCAAAACATGATACACTTTTAACCATCTTCAAAAACCCAGGACATTAAATTAATATATTTTTCCAATTGAAAATAATAGAAAATCTATGAACTCCTTACACTCAGGGATTAACCCAAATGAACACAACTGTATTTATTCATGAAACCTCATTCATTAAATATTTAAACCCTTATTATACACACATGAATGCATGAATAAGGTTTAATATATTTTACTTGATAAGTTTAGAAATAAAATTGAATATTTTCCCATTCATTAAAATGATCCTATTACTAATATATTTAAATTAATTTTTAAAATTGTCAATTGTAGAATGTATCTAGATGATGATTTATAAAAAAATTTCATGTACATAATTATATGGTTTTTAGATAGATTCTAGGATCCCAAATGGAATTCTATTCATGAATTTAGTGAAATTAAAAATATTTCACTCATTTAACTCATTGGTTACCTTGTGACATATGAAATAATGATGAATATAAAATCCAATATATAATAAAATGAAACCATATAATACAAAATATTTTTCTAAAATAAATCATCGATATTGATTCTTTTAATTGTGACTCTGATAAAGAAACAAAAATAGAAGACATGATGATAAGATCGATCAATCTGATAAATAAAAAATAAAAAAATATCCCAATTAACCAAAAAGAAAATTAAAATTGTTGTTATAGATGTAACATCATTTGGTTATAAAAATAAGTTTCACATCAAGCCATATTTTCTCTTCAACAAAATTTCTAACAAAACAATAATTGTAGAAGGTGGTAAAAGTTTCAACTTCATATTACATTTAAGAATCTATTTAAATATATTAATCAACCAAATCAAATGTTAATGACTCGTATAACATATTAAGGTAGGTGTAGATTTTTTTCTCACTATCCTTCTTATTTCGCTTTATAATCTCATTTATACTCCTCTTATTTCTCTTCTTATAAATAAACTTAAATTTAACTTTTTTAATGAACATAATTTAAAATATGAACATATTTCAATAAAATATGAACAAGTTATTAATAAGAAAAATAAACTTCTTATTGAAAACAAACACTACTGTAAATATCACTTATACCCACGGTTTTAAACCGTGGGTATAGCCCTTGAAACCTTGGGTATAGGATATACCCACAGTTTCAGAAACCGTGCGCTACAGTGCCATCGCAATAGATCTATACCCATTGTTTTCTGAAAACCGTGGGAATAGCCCACTCATATTTCATCTTACCCACAGTTCTGATAAACCGTGGGTATACATCTATACCCACGGTTTACAGAACCGTGGGTATACATTTTAAAAGCACAACATATATACCCACAGTTAAGAACCATGGGTATAGACTGTTTCACAGCAACATATATACCCACGGTTTATATAACCTTGGGTATATATCGTTTACCCAGAAGAAGAATCAGTTCACACAGTTCACCCAGAACCCAAAAATAGAAGCACCGTTCCCCCAGAACCCAAAAACAGAAGCAGGCCAGACCACTTTGCATTCACCATGCTCCTGGAAACCATAATGCAAAAGCCAAAATGCAAAAAAAAAATGGAATCTCAATGAATTTGTTCTACCTATTAATACATAAGAAGAGCTTTCCAAAGTGTTCAAAAAATAAAAAATTTCTTACCAGAAAAGTCCTAAAAAAATTCTTAATAATGAAGCATCACAATCATTCATCTCTCATTGAATCCAAATAATGTCTTATAGAGGATGGAAAATTCCTAGCTACGAATTAATAAAATTATTCTAATATTAAAATAAATAGAGTATCCACTGAATATAAAAATGTTTCAAATATTCCCATAGGAGAAACCCAAGGGAAAGAGAGGACACCTTGTTTAGAGTCTTTTTTTCAAATATTTCCATTCAAGCCACTGTAAAACACACAATAAATGATGGATAAGAACTATAGCATAAATAAAATGCAGCAGGTGGAAAATTAGAAGACAAATTACATACATACCACTTGATGCTGGTTTTTTATGGATTTTCTTGTTATGTATTTTTCATCATTGTCATTTCATCCTGACCATTGTCCCGATTTGATCCTCATTTTCCATATCTAGCTTCTAGTTTCTTTGACATTTGCATCAACAGTTTCTGATTTCTCTACCTCACATCCTAATTTGCATTCAAACTTTTGTTAGACCCATAATAAACTCCAATATTTTGATAATAATTTCTCACTACATTCATAATATTTGTTGGAGAACTGATTAAGGATACCGGGATGGATTATGAACTACTTTGATTGTTTCAGTTAATGCAGGTGAATATTTTCTAGTGATAACTTGAAGAAAAAAGATTTAAAAAATTGTGATCTAACTGTGGTAGCACTACCACTCCATATAACGTAATCTAGATAAATCATGACATTGTGATCATCTCAACCCCCCAGGCACCCAGCCCCACCCCCCGCACCAAGCCCCACACCCTGAACTCCCTCCCAACCTGCACCCATCCCCCCTCACCCCGCACCGAGCCCCACCCCCTGTACCCAACCCCAACACCCCCCCCCCGAACCCAGCCTCCACCCCTACACCTAGCCCCACCCCCCGAACCCAGCCCCCACCCCTGCACCCAAAACTCCTCCCCCCCACACCCAGCCCCACACCCCCACACCAAGCCCCCACCCCCTGCACCCACCCCCACCCCCCTACACTCTCTCCCAACATGCACCCATCCCACCCTCACCCTGCACCTAGCCCCACCCCCTGCACCCATCCCCACCCCTTAAACCTAGCACCCCACCCCTTGCACCCATCTCCCTCCCCCCACACCCAAAACCCCTCCCCCCGCACCCAGCCCCACACCCCCGCACCAATCCCCACCCCCTGCACCCATCCCCACACCCCTACACTCCCTCCCAACCTGCACCCAGCCCACCCTCACCCTCCACCCAGCCCCACCCCCTGCACCCAGCCCCACCCCCTGAACCCATCCCCCACCACCTGCAACCAAACCCCTCCCCCCACACCCAGCCCCACACCCCGCACCCAGCCCCCTCCCCCAACACCCAGCCCCACCCCCAAACCATGATCCCACCACCTGCACCCCTCCCCACCCCCTGCACTCCCCCTCAACATGAACCTAGCCCCCCTCACTCCGTACCCAGCCCCCTCCCCCAGCACCCTGCCCCACCCCTGCATCCAGCCCCCACCCCATATATTTAGATCATAACTCCCTATACCAAGAGCTACTATACCTATCCTATATACTATGAGTTCACCTTTCTCCTATAAACTAGAATAAAAACCCCAAACCATTATATAAAAACCAAAAACGAGAATATAAAAACCGCAAACCAGAATAAAAACTAGAGCAAACCAGAATTAAACATCAAATCAAAAAAATTATCCAGATCTAACCTTCTGATCATGCGCAATAATAGGATGCTCCATCCTTAGATAGCATGAAATTTTCCTCAACAAGAAAGTATCCCCATCAGAAGAGCAAGTGTAATGAAAAAATGAATCAAAAACCTCATAATTAAACATCAGAACAAAAAATTAGAACTTCTAAACGGGTCCATATACTAGTATAGCATATAGGGTCCATCCATAGAGGCTTCAAATTTACACAGCAAGGTAGAATACCATCTGTAAAGTAGGCTAAGTGAAAAATGAAGCAGAAAACCGCAAGTGTAATGAAAATAAGAATACAAAACCTCAGAATTAAACATTAGAACAAAAAATCAGAACTACTAAACAAGTCCATATACCAGTATAGCATAAAGGGTCCATCCATAGAGGCTTCAAATTTCCACAGCAAGGAAGAATCCCATCTGTAAAGTGGGTGAAGTGTAATAGGAAGCAGAAAACCTCATAATTGAATAGCAGGACTAAATCATAATTGCTGAACAGGTCCACATAAACCAGAGTATCATAAAAGATCCATCCAAATAGGTTCCAAATAGTAGTGAAAACTCTAAATCAGATCCAAAAACCATAAACTTTTCATGACAAAACAATCATTAAAGCAGCAGATCAAAAGAAACTCAATCGTCATTACTAAAAAGAATAATTTCCAATGATCAGACTAGTCCTAAATAGACATAGATTGAACAGGCTGTGCAAGACATAATATTTTCTCATAGAGACAAATAAGGAATAATCATCATACTCAGATTAATCCCTAAAATAATCAGAATATAGCGAAGAAGTATAGAAGAACAAATAAAATAATATGTTATAAAGTTCTATGTAGTAAATAGAATCAGGAAAATTCATTGATATCCAAGAATCCTAATATTTCAAGCATATACAATAAGATATATCAAATTATTCTATGACCAGTATAGAGAATCATAGTTTTCAAATCATGTTCATTAGTGACGTTAAATAATTCACATCTCATTGATCATAAAATTTTAGTGGAAAACGATGGTGATGTTGAATGTTTGAAGTCGATCCATTCACTACTATGGAACAGGATTCAAGAAAAATAATGGGATTATTAGTTTAAAAAAATTGTAGAACTTTCAATCTAAATCTAATCATGGATTTTTATGAAAACCTTGAGTTATTACCTATAGAGGCAAGGGATACAGTAAATTAAAGTATAAATGGTGGAGTTTTCGAATTCTATTCAAAGCACTAGGAAAAGTGTTTCAGTGTGACACACAGTAAAGAGTATGAAGATTTTCAAAGTTAATATCCTATTAACCATTCAAAATTTGATTTTCAGATTGCATTTGATGAGATCACTTGAAATGGGACTCCTAGAATACCCACTGACGATGACTTGAGTGGTGAATATAGGGTCATGATTAAGTTTATTCAGTATGTAATATACCCAAGAAAAGGATACATTAGTATCCCGAGGCATCTATACCTATTTTACTTATTTTTTTATGTAGAGATGTTTTTAAATAGACCATTAAAGATATGTAATGAGACACATGGTTGAGATGTGCAAGCCAGCCAAAAGTTTTAGTTCCATACCATATCCTAAGATAATTTATGCCTTGTTATAATACAATGGATTAGTTCCTCAAGGGGAGGGTAAGATAAATTCTTCAAATAGATTATTTCTTATTGAAAAAGATTTATAAGAAAATTAAATTCAAATAGAATCCATGGAAATAGGAATGGGTGGATGGCCTGTATAAATTGTAAAAACAATTAAACCAATAGAGTATCTTTTTAAACCCAGAGTTCTAGTTGATCCAATTCTTTTACCCAATGAGATTATAGAGTACTCAGATGATAATGAGTCTCTTTATAAAGAATTAGAAGATGAATATATCGAAGAATAAGAAGAAATAGAGGTTGTAGACATTAATGATGAATCTTGGTTAGCTTATGAGGATGAGATATAATGGGATAAACAATTTGTATATGATACAGATATGTATATATTAGAAGGATCTCCTATTATTGGGAGTACCCTTAGAAAGCCTACACTAGATAAACCTTATAATTGATATAAGTCCCCCAGATCAATTGGATTTGACTTAGAATATCCTGATTCTGATGATGAAGATCATGGTGGTGCTCCACCTGGTGGAGGTGGACTTTCCTAGAATATCACATGATTTAACATGAAAACTAATGAATTTTCATGTTGGAGAGGCCTATAATCCCCTACACTATGATAAAAAATATAGGGTTAACATAGTGAACATGAAAATGGGGCTTATGAACTCCAAATCCCTAAGGATTTCTTGCATTCAGACAAACATGTGCTAGAGATGATTTCTCAGAGTAGTAGATATTACGACCTGCATGTTTTTTACAAGGTAATATACATGTGATGAAAATAAGTAACCATACAGAATACTTATATGCCTCACAATATCAACAAAGATCACATAGTGGAATTCTAGTTTGACATACGAAGGGCATCCCACAGACCATCTTGATTAAAATTAATTTAAATAAACTATCATTGAATGAATCTAAGTAATTTGTAATATAGGGTTTATTAAGAATATAAAAGGTGGAATACATAAAAATCATGTTTGATGACCCCATGACCTTCATGCGATCTATCATCCAAGCTATAGAATAAAGAGATACTGTTCATATGGACATTTTAGAGTAGAAAACTTTGTTCCCTTGGGTATGTCACTTTAGTTCAAGATTCCCTCCTTCCCAATACTTTTATGTCCTTCAAATACAACTCATCACTAGTATATCATCCTAAATTAGTATTCTTTGTCAGTTATATTCAAATAACAAAATGAAGTAATATAAAACATTGTAAATGAAAATAGATGTTGCAATAATAATCAGAGGAAGTAAAATTTACCTCTAAGATGAATTTTTCTTTTGAAGAAGGTGACATGGATTGGTTTCCCAATCCATAATGGAAGTAATTTATTAAATAAAATGTTTACATATAAATCCTGAGGTATAATGATCTAACACCATCTGAAACATAGAAAACAACCAAAAAAATGAAGCTTTATAGAACTGGGTAATCAACATCAAAAGGCTCAAAGTAGATGAACTGCACGATCAGCCAGCAGTAGTCTAAGTTCGTGCATTAACAGAGAATATGGAGATAGCATTCAAGCCAAATAAAACAGCAAAACATGCAGCAACAGGAGAAATACAGATAAATTTAAGCTTCAACAGTCTTTCTAAAAGGTCAACAATCCGTAAATGACTTCAAAACTGGAAAAAAAACCAGTGCAAGCTTTCCAACCCTACCGTCAAAATTACTGCTAGAAACCATATAAAATAAAACAAAAGATAGATAATCAAAAGGATTGTATGGAGGTAGACCACAAAACCACAAAACCAAGGGTTCAGTCGAACCCAAATCCAGATTCGAAAATTCAGTCCAGTAATGTAGGTAGATCATCTCCCAAATAGAACAAACAACAGAAATAAATTAAAACAAAATTTCCCCAAAGATGCAGAAAGATAGTCAGCCGACTCAAGAAATTATACTAAATTTACACTTTAGATGAATGATTATTGACTAAATAAACAATGAAAAAGATAAATTGTGTAGTGATATAAGACAAAGTGATTAGTTTAAAAAGAATAAAAAAGATAAGGAGAAGAAATTATATACCTATATGGAATGAATTGGCCGAGAAGTTGCCGGAGGAGAGGGAGCCGAGAGTTGGGGGGAGCGGGGACGTCGCCGGAGCTGGGGGTAGGGTGGCGAAGGATGGGATGTTGAGTCGGAGGCAAAGAACTAGAGGTCCAGGTCAGGTGTGGAGGCGGAGCCGGGAGGTGGAGGTCGGGGAGGGGATGAGATGGCCGGGAGGCAGAGGTCGGATGGCCGGGAGTCTGAGGTCAGATAGGGGAGGAGAGGGCCGGGAGGCGGAGGTCATATTTCCGGGTGCCGGTGGTCGTGGAGGGGAGGACAGGGTCGGGAGTTAGAGGTCGGGGGAGGCTAGGGTTGAGGGGGGGGGGAGCGCGATGGAAGTGAAGAGGAGCCCGATGGCGGCATCAAATTAGGGGTTGAATACCCACGGTTTTAGAAAAATTGTGGGTATAGATAATAAAAATCCTTCTATCCCCACGGTTTAAAGAACCGTGGGTATAGATCCGTGGGGATAAACCCCATTTCCAGTAGTGAAACTTATTTTAAAAGAACAAAATAATTTTATTTTGATGAAAATGTAATTGGATATTTAATTTTTTAAGTATAAAAGGAGTAATCATAAAATATATCTCTTGAAATTAACATGAGGTGAAAAAACCCATAACAAGATCCTTAGTTATCTATATGTTAAAATAAATATTCATGGTTTTTGTTTTTTAAATAACCACATATCTATGAAAATTAATAATTTTAAGAAATAAATATTTCAAAATATGTTTTTAAATTTTTGTCCACAAATTTATCATTTAATTTATGAATGAAATTGAAAAAATGGTTGATATGGTAGAAAAAAATAATTTATCTTCCAACTAAAATTTTTGAACTAAATTCTCAATCATTATATATTAATGTTACCATATCATTATTATATTAGCTTATTTGACTAAAAATTATTTCTTCTTCTCAAGGGTTAGTTGCTCACACTATGGGACCCTCAGTGGTACAAAAATTCACATGATATTGAAATTTTATAGGGCAATGCCACTAAGGTTATTTGATCTATCATATGGTGACATCTAAATAAAATTTTATATCATCTATTCAATTTATTGATCAACTCATTCCATCATGTGACAATTTTTAATACTCTAATTGACGGGGATGATATCTCTTTCCATTCATGAAAAATATGTACATCAACTATGACATAAAGGGGAAACATTGTTTTCAATCACTCTGATTTTATTTCCCTCTTAAACATAATTCCTATTTCACTACTCTATCTCTCATTTATTCATTCATTATTAAACAATTAGATGTTTAATTTGAAATTTTTTTAATATTTTTATATATTTTTCTCCCTTATTTTCTAAATTTTTTATTATTTTATTTTCCTTCTAAATTTTTTTTTTTAAATATAAATTTCTAATATTTATTTACATAATTTTCATTTTAAAAAAAATATGTTTTGAAATATTTAAAGGATATATTCTCTTATTCGTCCTAATCTAGGATTTTTCTTAATATTTTATTTTCATTCTAAGAAAATATTATCTTTATAATATTTTCTTGAAGAAATGTTTTAACGTTCTATCTCATTATATGATCATCTTATTTATTAAAAATATTCATTATATTTCCTTTCTTTATTTCCATTTTTTTATTCACACTGGTGGACCATATTTTTTGGTTAATAAGAGAAAATTTTGTGTTAATGGGGGAATAAAATTTTTATTTCAAGAATAATAGAACATTTAATTTTTTTATATAAGTTGTCTTAACTCTTGATCATGTGGAATATATTTATGTTAATCTATTAAGCCTATTAATTATCGTAAAATTATAAAATCTTGAATTTATTTGATATATCATTACTTATTGATTTTAACTTTTTTATCTTTTTATGTTTTTTTCTATATCTCAAAAACATGGGAGATTTTTGTACCTATATCTCTATCTTATGGTTGTTTAATGATCACCGACACTGACATATGTTTCTAATTATTTTATTTAAGTGAATTTCAGTGTTTATATTCAATGCTAAGTGATGGAATTAAATTAAAACTTGAATACATTTTAAATCCTTCGATATATATTATTTTATGTTAAAATTCCTTGAAATATTGTTGGGGGAACATTAAGTGTCCTCTCCGGGAAGTGGTGGATCTCTTTATTGAAGTTGAAGTTTTGCAAGCAACAGCAGCACACCAGTTCAGGGTACTCACTAGTCTGTTCCATAAGGAAACACCATCAAAGGTGAAGAAGACACATTAGGTATACAGTGGAGTTTCATAAGACTACCTTTAATGAAGGTAAAAGCATTCCAAGATACAAAATTTCCATGTCCTACTAGGTGGATGTTTTCCAGCAGTAGTGGATTGTGGGTAGTGAACCAACTACCTATTGAAGGCTACAAGGATTCTGATGTATTTAGTAAAAACCTTTTATGAATACATATAATGATGGTCAAATTTGAATAAATTCAGTCTTCTTCAGCTTCAATCCCCCCACCCCCACATCGATGAATTAATGAAGTTTCCATGTAGTTTTTATGCTAATAAATGGAGGCCTTGGGTGATTGTACCTCAGTAACTAGTTTTGAAACAACACATGAATTTTATAAATAGAAAATATCTAGTGTTATCTAAACCATCCTCAAAAAGATCCATTCATATTTTTTAAATCATTTTGGATCTCATCTTTATGTGAATATCTCTCGTAAAATTGATATCCTAATTTCTATAGAGATAAAAGTCTATTTTTGTATAGTATCTATCCTATATAAATCTCTATATAATCACCTCATATTCTCAAGGTTCTCATAACAACAAGAAAGGGTTGTGTGGTCAAACAAAAAAATTAGGGAGAGATTTCTTATCACTATTGTGAAAATTAAATAAATATTTTTCATGGGATTCTATTAAAACCAAAGGATGTGGAATTTGGGATTCTATTAATACTAAGGAATATTGTTCGTGGGATTATATTAAAACCAAAGAATGATGGTTTTTGGGATTTAGGTAAAACCAAGGAATATTTTTATAATACATATCTCCCAAAATAATGTTCAGATATGAATGGGACCCTCATTTTTTATTTTCAAACAACTTATCAAAAACAAATCTTACATTTAAATTTTTGTATTTTATCGTTCGAATCTCAATACACTTAAATTTCTTAAATTTTATTTTTTCCCTGATCTATTATATTTAAATTATTTTTAAAATTTTATATTTACAAAATTATATGAATCGAATTTATCATTTATTTCTTAATATATTTCATGGATTTATATTTTCAAAGTCATTTTATTTTAAAAAAATCATTTTCTTCTAATGAGCTATTTTTTAAGTATAAATTCTCCCCATACCTCTATATTTCTACTCTTACATACTATATCATCCAATTAATGATGAAAATATATAACCATAATAGGATGATAAAATGGATAGGAAACAATAAAGTCTATCATGGTTTCTAAATCATTGAAATAGAGTACACAAAAGAAAATAGTGAAGAATGATATTAAGGATTTCAATCCAACATATAAGAAATGATTTTATTATGGTATGATAGGCCACATCATAGATAAATTAAATATATACATTATTGTGATACATAATAAGAGTAATATGAAAAAAATATAGTTATTAAAAGAAAGAGATATCAGGATTGGAATGCTCATTGAAACTCAATTTAAAGTATATGTTAAGATTCTCAAGAATTGTAATGTAAAGGTTGATGAGAGCTTATGTTGAAGGAGGAAATAGGAAGGACACTCATCATTTATATATATTCCAATATTTCTTGGGAAACTAAAATAAAAAATGAAATAATATGTGATATTATATTCATAAACTAATATATTTGAGAAGGATTCCACACTCACAAACATGGATGAGTGTTTTTACAAATGTTATCATAAAATTTGGAAAGAATAGTTGGAGTTGGAATAGAAATTAGAACAATATGAAAATAAATTTTCTTCTCTATTTCATTATGTCAATAAACCCACTCCCATTAATAAGAAATTATAAAATAAAATAAACATATAATACCATATAGAGAAAAAAGATTGATACTAATGGGGAGGAAATAATATATTTGTATATACATTTTTTACATTTATGTAAATTGGTTCCTGCATTAATAATTATATATCATCATTGATTATTAATATTATAATGTAGATAAGATCAATTTATTTACCAGTATAGTTTTGATTGTGATTAAATTTTTTGAAATCATGTTGACGAAGGTTATAAAACATCCTCTATGTAGGATATTTGAAACATAGAAAGATTCTATAGATTTAAAAAATTATAATTAAATCTAGGAATCTAGAAAAACTAGTAAAAATATAAAGGATGTGGTATAATTTCATTATCCAATATAATTATAATGTGTATGAAATTTTTTTTCAAATGGGGTGTGGCTATAATTTTATTAGGAATTCATGGAACTTTAAATATTTTAATGTGTTTTTTAAAGTGATTGTAGGTTCCAAAATAATATAAAAATTGTTATATTCCACCCATAAACATAGAAATGTTCTATACTGGTATCAACTTTGAATTATATATAGCCATGTTTTCGAAAACCATTCACACTTCTTTTCTATAATGGTGTATCTCATATAGACTATGATTTGGTTTATTGATATCACATTATGAAGGGAAATGTGATTCCAAGTGTAAATACAAAAAGTTATGCTAGTCTATAAATTTTTACAATAAAAATTAATTTGTAAGAAATGATTATTATTGAAATAGTTTATTAATGATATTAGTGAATTATAAATTATAGTTAGTATCATAAATTGATATCAAGAATAGAAATCACATGGATATAACATGAATTATTTAAATGGTATGTTTTTGTTTAAATCCCTCATGATGGAAGTCATAAAAGGGAGAGGAACTTCAAGAAGAACTTTCCATTATACTTCACGTTCTATATAGGTGGTTGAAAATATTTAATGGGGGGAGAATATGAATTGTGAACCCTTATATATGAAAAGTGGGAAAATATCTTACCACATTCATTTACTTTTAAAATTTGAGAGAGAATACCATTAACATAATAGGATATATATTTTCCCAACAAACCTAATGGTGGGTTTATTATAGCCAAATAATGTATTTGATTTATTTAATGTCAAAGATTTTTTCAAAAATTAAATCAATGGTAATATTACAAGTAAAATATTAGTTTTTAAGTGATGGATGTCAGTATCCACCAATGAAATAATATTTTTTTCATTATGAATAAATGAAAAAGGAAGAAACAAAAAAAATCTAAAAAATTAGTTGACCATTGTACTTATAGTAGACCAAATGAATAGGTTGTATTTAAAAACATTCTTGTTAGTTTAGTAGTTTATGATCGAATTGGATTTGAGTTGGAATGAGATGGATTGGGATTTATTTCAAATAGTTTCACTGTAGATGGTGGAAGACTCACTAAATATGATATTTGGTGTATTGTATATACTTTAAGTCCTTAGGAATGTATGTAAATGTGTTTTCAATTTTTTTTGACAATTTTAATAACAATATTATAAAGTTATTAGATTTTTTGAATAGGTTGGAGAAATAGTAGATAAATTACAAGTATGTATGAATATTTATATAGAAATATAGTAATTTCTGAGGGCATTGAAAAATGGATAAGTTCAGACTATAATACATTGTTTAATGGAATGTATGAATTCATTTTCAATGTAATTATTTAGTTGTAAAATGTAATTCCTTCCCCAGAAATAATAATTCTTCATATACCATCCCAACCCATTTTATGACTTTGGAGTATTCTAAAAATTTAAAAATTAATGATCATATGACATCACTCAGAATGTCAGTCTTGATATAAAGACTTCACCATATGTCTTTCAGCTAATTGTATTAATTTTATAGATCATATGAGATTAATATAAACTGAAAATCGAAAAAATAATGTGTGTAGGTATTTTATAGATGTGAATAAGGCCTATTCCACTATGAGTAAGACTTTAAAATATATTATAAACATTAGACTTCAATACATAGTGATTATTTGGATGTTTGATAGATGAAGAACAC
Source organism: Viscum album (assembly GCA_963277665.1). Classification (NCBI taxonomy): domain Eukaryota; kingdom Viridiplantae; phylum Streptophyta; class Magnoliopsida; order Santalales; family Viscaceae; genus Viscum; species Viscum album. The sequence continues at coordinate 292,839,057 of OY728137.1, read as the reverse complement.
ATGTTTTCTAGATATAATCAGATGAACAATATGTATTGGGATGATGTAAAAGATGTTTGATCATGGTATAAATATCACTACACATAGATTAAGTGCATGATCATATATTATGAGGAAAGAGAAGTTTTCCTTCATCTAGGGAAATATAATATAAATGAAAAAAGAAAAAAATATTTTTTTACGGAATCCCACTATTTTAATTACATAATTTTTAATTGCATATTACAAAATAGGATTTCTTGAATCTAGTTTCTTGGAAATAAGGTACATAATACATGAAAACATAAATAATTCTTCTATATACACTTGTAAAACCCCTCATGGGTTCACCCCATGTTGGTTTACCGCATCTCAAATCATTGGGACACACATTAATAGAAAAGGTTCACCATGAATCCCAGTAAGAGGAAAAGCAAGAGAAACATATAACATGTGATCATGGGACATATCAAAAAGAACATGAAGAATAATAATAAGTCATGAATACAGAAATATAATTATAATAATAAGTACATGAATCCAAACCTGTAAATGTTCCTGCAACATTGAAATGAGACATTCATAATCCTATCAATATGGTTTATCACCAATGTTTCAAAAATAAAAATAACCAAGGTTGTTTCCATGATATTGGAAAACTTATCGTCCCTAGAGAATAAATTATTTATAGAATGAATTGGATTGATATTTTGGATCACCCTTCATATGTGTTATTTTCATCTAATCTACATATGTCATAAAATTCATTTCATTAATAACCTATGGAGAAATAAAGAATGATCTTTTTAATAAAACCATGGCATAAAAAACATCTTAAATACATTATTATTAAAAAAATTGGACCAAGAAATAGAATATTGGTTCCTTATGTTTAAATACAAGAATAAAATAAATATTTTTTAAATCTTGGTAATGAACCCTAAAAATGAATGTGGTTTTTGTATTCACAAAAGAAAAATGAAAGACATATTCTTAATTAGAGAGAGAAAATTGATATGTAAATTCTGTAGAATAAGGGTTCAAAGGTCTCCCATTGATAAAACATATTATATTTAGTAATTTTATGCTAAATTGGGTAATGAAAGTGTATTGAAATTTAATTTAGAAGACGTATACAAAAAGATATTATTTAAATGAAGACAATGGATGGATAATTCTTCTACCTTGAAAATTTACTCCATGATCAGGAGGAATGGGTCTTTGGGTGCATTGGGACACCTTTAATTGACTCCCTTTGAGGAACAAACACCAAAACTTCATATAGGATGGATTGTGAGTGAACATAATTTGATGAATTGTGGTCATTTAGAGAAAAATAGGGGGAATTGTTTAATAATTTCTAAATATATTTCATGGAAAACAATAATGGGGAAAATGAATAACCACTAGATTACACCTGGTTTTTGCTCATACTTTTGGAAAATTGTTTCATATTTTATGTTATTTTAACCCACTAGAACCGATAATCATTTTTTAATACTTTTTTTGGCATGTAAAAGTAATTTTTTCACAATGTAATGCCTTTAAATTCAAAGTATGCATTTTAAACAATGGAAAATCTCATATTGGTTTTAGAAAATGAATAAAATCTTTTAAAATTCATAACAGTAACAAAATAAAATATTTTAGGTCATGGATTGTGGTTAATTAACTATTACACACTTATAAAATATATGTGAAGTCATTAAACATAACAGAAACCCAATTTTTTTTTTACTATTCATGGAAAAATTAAAGTATTTTTTAGAATTATAATAAATTAACCCTAAGAAAATTTCAACATCATGATATAAAATATGATATTTATTTTATCTTAAAAATTAATTAAATATGTTAATTATAAATTTTAAATATAAAAATCCTTGTTTATTAAAAATAAAATTTTAAGGCACAGTCAAATTTCTTACCCTTAAAAAACTTCTTAGGCCATCATAAAATTATTTAATAATTAATATATTGATATATTTTATTTAAATGATTATTTTATTAAAAAAATACTATATAGAATACCTGAGTTTACTATATAACTATATGTATTTTCCAAGAAAATACAATTTTTATTTATTTACATCAACAAATCATATTTTTAAATTCATCTCTATTAAACAACTAATATATTAAGAAACAAATTCATATAACAAATTTAATGAATAATTTTTTTATTTATATGAAATAATTTAATCATTATGTAATAATGATTCAAACACAAAACTACTTATTACACCCACATACACCATAAGGGTAAGGTGTGTGATGGTGATATTTTGATGGGGTGGCTCAAATAACATCGACCGAGTGGTAATCTCCCCAAATTTTAAATTCTTTATAATAGGTGGTTTATTTCAACCATCACATGTGGATACATTGTATGGGCTTTGTTAAGGGATAATCTGAGTGACGATACCTTCCTCCCATGTTCTAATAAATAGGCATCAAATTTCATTCCTATACTAGCTGAGTCCATCGATTCTCCTAACTATATTAATTATCATTTTTCATTACTATATTTGAACTGTATTAATAATTGAAAAACTATCAACCAACGATATAGTTTCCAATGGAAATATTTACCAACATTCATATTGACCAATAATCATCTTGACCAATTTTCATATTGACCAGTGGTTATATTTGACCAATGTTCATATGACGGCCAAATCCCAAATACCACATTTATCTTTATACCATATAAATATTACTTCATTCATTCACAAAAAATTTTCCACAAGTTTCTCTCTAAGGTTATATTTTTCATTTATATATTTTTGTGGGTTTTCTAATATTTTGTTTCTTTTAAATATAATTTTTAGTGGGGATAATGATTCTAGTATATTAGTGTCATCGATAATTCTTCTTATTACCTATTATAATTTGTATTGTTTGTCCAACTTTAATGCTTGGAATTTTAATTTTTTTCATAGCTAACTAATGTAATGATCGTCATTTATAAAAAAAATTGTTGGTTTCTCTTTAATTGAAATATCTATTATATTATATAATATTTATCAAACATTTATTTAGGAAATAAATATCATTTAAAAAGTCAGGGTCATTACATTCATCCCCCCTTATGAAATTTTTTACATATAATTTCAAATCATTTCCTCTTTTGAAAAAATTTGGTGGTACTTTTTTCTCATTTTCTCCTTTGGTTACCACATAACTTATTTATATTTATGGTTCATTCACATAACTTTGATAGGGTTGGAAGTATTTATGTGTAGAACTATATCTCTATAGTATATGATTAACATATGATTCTCTTCACGTGAGAGGTCATGTTTCAGTTGTACGACATCAAGATCCTGAAAAGTTAAGGGATTGGGTATGTACTTATTCATGATATATACATGGAAGACATTATGAAATTGAGAAATATTTTGTGGAACATCTATTAGATTAGCCACTAATCCTACATGATCATGTATTTAAATGGAGCCAATGTGACTATAGATAAGCATCAATTACTATAAAAATAGAATGAATCTATTCAATGGTGATATGTGAAGAAAACATGTTTTCCCTAACATGAATGTAAATGTACCTTTGAAATTTGAAAACATAGCACTCCTGTCAACTATGATAAGCCTTTATATATAGTTGTATGGAATTAAAAGTTCGTTGGATATCTTTTACAAGATCATCCCCATAAGACTACCTCTCTCCCACATTATCCCAACAAGTTTGAGTTGTACATCGTATTCCATATAGAGCTTTGTATGGTTTCATTTGATTACATGATTGGAAGATGTAGTGGGATGAGAACTCAAATAATGAGATGTTTATATATCATTCACATTTAAATTTTATTGATCATGTTTTCATAATGTCCTCAAGTACTTGAGTAGTTCGTTAATATTGGATATCAGTTTGGGGGTAAAACGTTATGCAGGAATTCAATTCAACGTTTGGAGCATGTTGAATACTTATCTATAATTTATATGTAATCATTGGATCATGATAAATAGTATAGAATGTATAACCCCGTGAATTATAACTACTTTCTTTAAAAATATCATATAAATATATTCAAGAGAGGAATCTACCTTAATAGAAATGAAATTGGAATTATTGGTGTGTCAATCCACTATAACACATATCCCATTGTTTCTTGTATATGTTCCTAGGATAATGGTGATGAATCTCATAGTGATATTTTCCCACTACCATTTTGGAATATTTAGTGGTTACAATACCCCTTTATTAATTTTTCATACTTCATTCACTTATTGACACCCCTAGTACCATTCAATGTGGTGATCAATCTACCTTTTCATATTATCCCGCCAATAATGACCATGAAGGTCCATATAAATTTTAGTGATTCCCGAGATTGAATAGAATGTAAATGTATGAGATTAATCCATCTTATCCTTCATTATCTCCATGATATATAGGATAAATATACTTATAAGAAATTTCAATACTCTTTATTGATTAATATTGATCTCAAGAAACATCACATTCTTCACAGCCATTATCTTCTTTTGTAACAAATAATATTCTCTTTGATATTTCTTGCTATTATATAGTAATGATGGTTGAAAAATAATTTGGGATAGGTTTGATGATGTCCTTTCCTATAAAATTACCATGTATAATTTTACTAGGTTCTTGATCAGTGGATCTCCTTGAATCCTAATCATTTTCACCATGACATGGTCCTTCATATATAATTAATTAGAAACTTTTCATTCTCATACAGGTAGATAATTTATTAAATAGTACAATTATTTAAGTTGATAAAAAACATATATTTTATCCCATTCGTAATTCATTTTACATGAAAATATACTTCAAACGTTGGTGGTCTCTATATACACCACATTTATCCTCATAAATATATTTCCTCTACACCATCAATGAAAAAATAGAGGTATCTAACTCTAGGTCATGTGTAAGAAAATTTTCTCATGAGTCTTTAATTGTTTATATTCATAGTCATTTTCCTTTTAATGTTTAATGATGACATACCTAATATCATTCATATATTGTTAACTATTAATAGATACTCCTTATATGATATAGGGTAGTGTTAACACATTTGCATTAAAAACTATTTGTTAGTTCATGGAATCTTTCTTCACACACATTTTTAAAATTAAATTATCCTATTTTTGAGTTAACATGGTCAGTAGATTAGAAATACATTTAATGTTTTTGAAAAAGCTACTATAATACCCTGCTAAAACAAGGAAACTACAAATCTCAGTTACCATTGTTGGATGAGGCCACTCCTCTAATGCTTTTTCATTCAATGGGTAAACTAAGATTCCATCATTCATTATAATGATACCAAGGAATTAAAATTTTTGTTACCATAATTCACATTTTTATAAATTTCCAAATAGCCACATCTTACTCAGAGTTCCCAATAAAACACTTTCATAATCATCATGATCCTTGCGAATTTTGAAATATATTAGAATATAATCAATAAAAACTCCCCAAAATTTATCAAGGTAGTCCTTTAATACTCTATTATTAAAATACATAAATATATTAGGAGAATTAGTCAATCCAAAGGGAATAAAAATAATACCATAATTAACATATCTTGATCAAAATTTAGTATTTGTAATGTCATTTGTATTTACCCTTAGTTGATGATACCCTGATCAGAGGTCAATCATATAGAATAATTAACCCCATGAAGGTCATCAAATAAATCATGAATCCTTCAGAGAGGGTATGTTTTTTCACTATTGTCCAATTATGTTCTTTATAATCAATGCATAGAGGCATTGATCCATCCTTATTTAGAAATAGAACATGTTCTCCCAAAGGAGACACACCATGTCGGATAAATCCCTTCTCGGAAAGATCATCATTTTTTTTAATCCCTCTAAATCCAAATTTTCCATTCTATATTGGGACTTTGATATCATCTTGGATATATGTACTATTTTGATTGATAAATCTATGTCTCTTTCTGGGGGAGGCACATGTAACTCTTCAGTAAATACATAAATTTTTTCCTGAATGATGGGGGAGTTCTCTATATTTATACTTTCATTTCATTCTTCCTCTTCACTGATCATAAACTCAAAGATGGATACAGTAGGTTATTCTATATAAAGAATAGGTTGGGATATCTCTCCTTTCAATATGACTATTGTTTTTGCATTCAAGAGGTATTAAATTTCCTTTCTTCTGTATTTCGTCTTAGAATTATAAATTTAGAGCTAGTCTATCCATTGTGTAGTGATGAATTACACATTGGAAAAGAGTAAAATATTTTTATGAGATCGTACAAGCCAAAGTTAATACTAGAGTTTCTATACACTATTGATTCTAGGATAATTTCTCTAAGAGTTATTACTGATAAATATACTTTTATCAATTCAAGGATTGATAATGTATTCCTTGAAAACATGGATGAATTAAATGTATATTTATAACTAGAATAAATCAAATTAGTTGATAGAATTGAGAGAACAATAAATGTACGTACCAAAACATCATTTGAATCCATGACTTCAGCGATTATGAGTGAAAATTATCAACCCTATGACCTTATCCAATGTTGAGGATCATGGTGGTCTCCCTCTATTATCTTATTATTTGGAAATGGATTGTAAACTTTCAAAATCGATCCATGCTTGATGATTGTAACTCCCAACTAGTCTTTCACTATCTTCCCTTTTTCGTTTCTACTAAGAAGTTGAGGCTCCACTACACCACAAAAATTTATAGCAATATATCCATCTCTTTCACACTTGTAGCACTTTTTTCTACCATATATTCATTTCCCTAATTTCTTCATCCGATATTTTTTCTTGTGGGAAGTTGAATGTTCTTCATCACCTCAACTATAATCTAAATTCCTCCATGGGCTTGGATTTATTTATCTATTATTTTATTTAAATATATGAGAACACTAAATCTCTCCAAACTCTAATTAAACCTTTATATCACTCCTCAATCTCTCCTCATAGATTTTATAGTCTTTATTTTTTATATTCCCCCTCGTATGGGGTCTCGGTCCACTAAAGAATCTATCAACAATTCCCTTAGGATCCATAAAAAATATAAAGGGGTATCGTGAAACTCTTGTAATGTTCATCTCATAGCTTCCCACTAAATCATTTTCCTTATTCATGAGATCATGGGATTATTCTCCACTTTTTTCATTAAATGGGGGAAATATTTATTGAAAAATATTCCCCTGAACTCTTCCCACACCATTGCATCAATATCCCTTCTCGGTTTCAGGTTCTTAATCATTGTACACCATTGATTATCTTATCAATGTAAGAGGTATACTACTAGTTTAACATTATATTTATCATAACAATAGAATATAGAAAAGATATTTTTTATAGAGGTTATCCATTGTTCATCAACAAATGGGTTAATAGTTCCATTGAAAGAAGGTATAGGTTGAATCATAAAGGACTCATTGTAATGTAGTTCCCTTCAAGGTGAACCCAACCTATCAACATGATTTGAGATATTTTTCATAATTTTTGTTAGTTTATTCATCATCATAATGAAATTTTCCATTATAGTTTTCGTCGAAACTCCATCAGTGCATCTTCCAATTCACGATTCATTTACACGGTTCCTCCAAATTTCTACCATTTTTAAAAAAGAAGAAAACCTTATTGAGAAAAATGTTAATTATACAAATATTATAAATCTAAATGGATTTTATTTATTAGAAAATTTGTTTAATAATTTATTAATATACTCAAATAATAACAAAATTATATATATATATATATATCCATCAAAAAGATTCATAACAAGTTTGTGATTAATAAACATTTCCTCCGAGAGTTTCAAATTATGTGTTCAATAGGCCTCATTATCATGCACCAGTTCTCATTCGAGTCATTAAAGTGGTGTTTTGGTTGTTTCTCCTAGGTAAATCATTGTCAGATCCATATACACTTATAGTATCGAGACAATGATATAATATTTTGTAAACTTATTAATTAACACATACCAAAATACTAGTATGTTTTCTTATATATAGAATTTCATATATGTTTTTAAATAAAACATTCAAGTACTAATATCATGAAATAGATAATCTTTTTTTTTAATAAAAATAATGGTATCACACATTTACTATTACATAATGTTTTATCACATGGTACATGCAGAGGATCTATTAAATTTTATTTTCTTGTAATTAAGGTACATAATACGTGAAAATCTAAAACATTATTCTAAGTCCACATGAAGGAACATTTATTGGTTCACCCTATGTTAATTTTATTATATCTCATATCTGAAGGACATACATCAATGTAATGTGGTGGGAATGTTTCCATGTAAGGGAAATAAATAGATATATATATATAACATGTGATCATGGGACATGTGAAGAAGAACATCAGGCATAAAAACAATAAGGTAAAAAGAGGTATATAATAATAATAATAATTACATGAATCAAAACATGGAAATGTGGATACAACATTCAAATGAGTTATTCATAAAAATATCACCATGGTTTGTCACTAAGGTTTCATAAATTAGAAAACCTAGTTTATTCACCTCAGAATCATAAAACATGTCATCTCTAGATATTAAATTATTTACCTAATTTATTGGATCACTATTAGGAATAACCATTTATATGTATTAATTTCATGTGGGACACATAGATAATAATAAATAATTTCATTAATAACCAGTGGAGGATTAGATAATTGGATTCTTATCAAAATCTTGGCATACAGAGGATCATAATGACATGATCATTACATCATTTTTATCACATGAAAAGTGAATGTGGGTTTATTATATATAAACAAACAAATAAAATAATTTTTTTTACATCTAGTTGAATACCACTACAATTTAAATAGGTTTTTATATTGAAAAAGGTAAAATGAAATTGAATTTATTTAGTAGAGATACAAATTTGAGAAATAAATTTGGAAGTATAATGGGTATATAAAATTTGGTTTTATAAAATTGTAAATTTAGAGGGTAAAAGGGTCCCTCATTGATAAAACATAGTTTTTATGTATTATAATGATCAAAAGGGTAATAAAAGATTGTAAATATTTAATTTATAATACATATTCAAAAAGAGGTTCCCAAAATGAAGTTAAAGGAAGGATGGTTTTATTACCTTGAAATGATACTCCTAGATATTGAGGAATGAAACCATGGGGGATTAGGGAAACCTTATGAGATCCTTAAGAGGGAAAACCACTATGGAATAATATAGGATGGAATTTGATTTAATAGACATTGATAAATGGGATTGAATTTATAGAAAAAGTAGAGAAATTGTTTTATAATTTCCAAATATAGTTCCTAGAAAACTATATTGTGGAAAATATAAAATCATTGTATTAACCATTGTTTTTTATCATTATTTTGGGAATACGGGTAAAATATTAAGTTATTATAATCCACCATAATAAAGAAACATTTATTATTACTTATTTTGGAATTGAAAATTGTTTTTTCCACAATTTAATGTTTTTAAAGACAAAGAATCCATTTTAAAATTTGGAAAGTCACTTGTTGCTATTTGAAATTAATTAAAATATATTAAAATGATTAATATTAATAAAATAACATATATAATTATATTATTGGGTTTAATTAATTGTTAAAAAATTATTACATAATTATTAATTCATAAAACAAATCAAAAACTGATAACTATAATTTTACTATTCACGAAAAAATTAATGTATATTGGGACATTCCAATAAATTCACCCATACCTAATTTTGATCTTTTGATTTCATGTATGATGTTCAATATATCAAAAAAATAATCTATATATATATGATAATTTGATATTTTAAATAGAAAAATTCTTATTTATTTAAAAAAATATTAATATTTAATGCATAGACAACTTTCTAACACTTATAAAAAAATTCATAGGCCATTATAAAAATATTTTATTTTTTATATTTTGATAAATATGTTTTAAAAAACATTTAATTACAAAAATATTATTTAGAATACATCAGTTTATTATATATATATAAATATTCTCTAGATTAATAAATTTACGTTTTAATTGTGTCCAAAAATCAAATTATAAAATTTGACTCAATTAAACGTATGTTTTATTAAGAAAATATATTTTTAATTGGAATTAATAGAATAAAAAATTCATTTTTATGAATAAACATACACATTATGTAACTTTGTTTTCAACTCGTAACACCTAATTACTCTCACATACACCCTATATGTAATATGGGTCATAGTGGTAGTTTTTGGGGTTGGAGTGGCTAACATAGAAAGAGTATTAATCCACACTAATTTGAACTTTTTCCATTTCTAAATTTCATTCTAGATTAAACTTTTGAATCCATGATGGATTTTGGTGAAGAGATTACCTAGTGATGTTATGTCCCTTCTATGTTCTGACAAGTAGGATTCAAATGACATGACTCTACTAGTTGTGGCCAAAGATTATCCTTTATGTATCAATTATTATTTTCATTACAACTTATAAACACTAATTATAATGGAAAAATAATTAACTAAGGGTATGTTTTCAAGTGGGAATATTTTTCTGGCAATCATATGATGGTCGAATCCCAATGGTCACATTTTTCTTTATACCCAACAAATACCACTTCATTCGTATACTCAAAATTAACCAAAAATATCTACCCAATGTTATGTTTTCATTTCTTAATATATTTTCTAGATTACTACTATGTGGATCATTTCTATATTATTTTATGTGGGTGATATGATTCTAGTAGATTTGGGTGATCCATACTTTCTCATTTTTGTTATTCTATTTTATGTTTTTTAACCAGTTGTTATGTCTATAATATTAATCAACTTCATTAATGACTAATGTAATGATCATTTATAATGTGATAAAATTTTATCAATTTACCTTTATTTTTTACTGGTATACTATTATAAAATTTGTAACAAACATTTATTCAAGAAAAAATGTCATTTTAAAATTATGGTTCATTACATTTTCAAAAAAATTTAATTCAATGGTAAGTGAAAATTCGATTATTCCTATGTTGTCATTCAACATTTTTAAAATATTGGAGCATATTCAATACATGATCTAATGTTTTTATGATTAATATTGAAGTTTTACTTCCACTAATTGTATCAAATGATTCTAAAAATGAGTTTTTTGGTTTTTATGAATAATTTATTTGAAGTTAAATAAATGCCTTTTAATTTATTAGAGATCAAGTTCATGAGTGTAAATTTATTAATTAATATATAGAAGCCATCATAAATAAATTAATTCACCATTGTTAAAATTATATTGATCTGAGTTTTTTAGAGTGTTCATGAAGAACTGAGGTGGAATTTGAATATTTTTTCCATATTGAGTCCCGAGATTCTTATATGTTTTCTATATAATTTTATATAGTTTTTAAGAATAGTAGTGAATATTTAAATAGTAGATATATTTTTATTTGAAGAATAATAATAAATTTATTCATGACTATTATAATGTAATTAAATATTCGTTTGTGCTTTTATGAAATTTTAATTTTTAATAAAGGAGTTCTTTCAATAATCATTGACTAAAAAAATCAATGAATGAGAATATATGGGAACTTGAAATGGGAATTATTTTATTTAGTTTCAATTGAAAATATTTTTTCATCTCAAAATACCATTTCTAGTGTTTGGAAAATAATAAATGAAATTAATGAGGCTTTTTTTCATGTAATATGTTTGGTTTTTGAAGATAGTAGAGATCAATAGTCTATAAATCTATATAACAATATAATAAATTGACAATCGTGAGAATATGAGAGGTCAAAGAGAAATAAAGAAGAAAATATATATTTTCAAGAAAAATAAGAAGTATGATGATATGTTTTTGAAGAAGATAATGATGATGATGGTGGTGGTGGTGGTGAAGTAGGAGGAAAAATTAATAAAGATACTGATGACGATGATGATTATGATTATGATGATGATAATGAATATGATGCAACTTATATAGGTTAAGAAAATAAGAAGTAGTTATAAGTAATAATGATTATGAAGAAGAATAAGAGTGTGAAAAGTTTTTGTAACTAAAGGGGTCTTAAAGAAGAATAATAATTGAGTTAAAATTCCAGTGATACTTTCTATGTTGAACATGAAGTTGTGTAAATGTATCGAGATTGAGTTTCAAGTGTTTAGTTATTATACATTGAAGAGATTTTATTTCTATGTATAGTTGAGGAAACAATTCATATTTGTTGAAAATGTGATGTCTTTAGAAATTATTATTGATCTACATAAAAAAACGAATAACATAACCAAAAAGAGTGGAATAATACGAGAATTTTTATAAATAACCCATTATTTTCTTTAATATAGTGTAGTATTGTCACCTATTTAATATTTCAAACCCACCTAATAAATATAGTGGAAGAGGATTCCAGATAATCCTTGTAATCTCATTGTAATTTTTGATTCAATTATAGTGGAGAATTCATGACACAATGGGGGTTGAAACATTAAGTATTAGCTTACTCATATCAGGGATGAACCTTATAAAAATATCCCATGTTGATCCCTTTTTAAATTTCTCTAATTTGTGAAGTTATATATAATTGTTTAAAAAATAAATTATCCATTTATATGTTAATATATATCAAGGAATCAAATACTAAAAGGGGTTACATTAATATAAGAATTTTTAATTTGGTAAAAGTTAGACAAAATTTGAATCACCCCCAATTGTGTTGGAATGGTCCACTTGGATACAACACCCATTCCATTATAGTGATTCCCATATATTCTTATTCCCATATTTTCATCATGTTAGATGATTAATATTGTGTTCAACATGGGTTTCATAATTTGAGTTTCCATAACACTCCAATTTCTTTTATTATCCCTAAAACCACAAGAATAATGAGATACTCGAACTTCCTCTTCCACTTCAAGTGAATATAAAATAATTTATTCATTGATACCATGTTTCACTATACCAGAATCATTTAGAATAGTTGGTTTTAAGACACTGATGAAATGATTGATTTTTCATTTAGGTTTAATGATAAATCCAGAAACATACCTTTAAAGTCTTAATAATTTTTTATCATTAGTATCAATGAATTCAAACACATTTTTTATTATCTTAATTAATTTTATCTCTTTTTGGTGTTAATATTTAAGGAACAATATTTATTGAAAAATACCTTATTAATATTCTCACATTCTATGGTGTTAATTAAATCTTCTTGTATCATTTTCATTACTAGGGTCACCCATTTATCAACCTCGCCTTATAAATGATAATTGTCTAAAAAACCATTTCATTCTCTAATAAATGGAGTAAAAAATATTTTGAAATTTTTTAGTCCACTACTCAGTAGTTTGTTCATTTGAAGACCATCTAAAAAAGGGTATTTGTTTTTATATAAAGGACTCAAGGGAGATTTGTTACCTCCTTATAAAATTTGGAACATTGACATGGTTCATTATATTAATCATGTATTTATAAATTTTGTTGAGTATATCCATAATATTATTTACTACATCAATCCTTCTATTGGGTGACTCATTGGTATAGTCATTTTATTTTCAATTGAACTTTTTGTTTTCTCAATTCATCTTTGTTCTATGAATTGACTTAAACTCAAAAGTTATGTTTTATTATAAAGAAATAAAATTATTATTTGTAAATCATATTGTAATAGAAATCAGAACCAATATTTCATAAATTTTGACACCATTATTTCAACATATGGTATTTTTAGTTCATACTATTTCACTCATGGTCTATAAAAAGGTTTATTATGTTTTTTTACTTATTATCGATAACCTCATCCTTGAAAATATTTAAATCATGCTTTTATAGAAACTATAATGGGCGGAGAATAACATACAAACATATAACATATTTTCACATGAATATTTATTACATCTCACAATAAGTCCCACCCTTAGACCTATAGGTTTAGTATATTTATGGATTATTTATTGAAAATTTATTATAAATTATTTAAAATATTTTTCAATGGTCTCACACACTAGACACCTTTATAGACACATCATATCTTATAATTTTCATCATAACAAAAAAATTGGAAACATATGAAAATAGTAAGATCTATTAATTAGTAATCATAATCATAATAGATCACAATCAAAGATCATAAAAGACAGTACTAGGAACATGTGGGAATGAGAAAATAATAAGTGTTTATGATCATAACATGTTGAGACTATAATAAATAAAAAATTGATTAAAATTCCTTAATCCTAAAATTTATATTTCTGGAATAACATTGTACATGATTCACAGGAGTGTGAAAACATGTGTCTCTAATAATGAGTTATAAAAACATAACATAATTTTATTTACATAAATAAGGTTGTGGAAAAATATCGTTTCGCATAAAAAAGAAAAGAAAACTATTTCTTGTACGGAGTCTCACTACCAAGACTATTTTCATACAGTTTACATAAACTCATAATTGATTATGTTCACTATCTCATCCCTTCTACATAGTGAACATTTACCCATAGGTTTTTGGGTTTATTCCCAATTCCCTATTATATCATGAGTTATAAATCATTACCTAATAATGTATAGGGATATATAGTTATTATCCCACTAATTTCATAGTGTATAGATAACCTTATGGGTTTTGATTCACTAACCATTGTCAATTATATCATGAGATATAAAGCTTTAATCAATGCATCAGAGCTCTATATAAGTTTATGCCCAACATTTATATTTTTAAACACTCTACAAATATGTTCTGAATAAGAAAGATAAAATTCATAAATCAACCATTTCATATATAAATACTTGGAACTAAATAGGTTTTATAAATATTACCATAAGTAGAGATCATAATTAACATAGATAAATAATGTGGATGGGGTTATTAAAGCATATACCCATGGATGTGGCAGGAATATTAAAGGATGTTGGAATATATGGAAAACATTATAAGATTATTTAATAATTATATTAGAAAAATAGAATTTACGTTTTTTTAATTATTATTTTAAAAAGAAATAATTTATAAAAAATCATTTAGAAAACTAATTATAAATTACGAAAAATTTACTTTTTATAACTACGAAAACCTGTAATGGATAACCTTTAAAGGAAACCAGTGAAAATGGAGGAAGAAAGTCATAATAAGGAAAATGTTAAAATATATTCATTTCGCACATTTATAAGAGAGGTTAATGTTAATATTAACTAACCATTACAATAAGTATATGTATATAGAAGGAAATCCTTAAATCAATATGAAAATACTGGATATGTATTAGAATATTTCTTGAATGAAAAGGATAATTAAAATTGTTCACATATATAATAATCATTTTGGTTGAATTGTGAAGAAAATTGATGTGAAATGGTTATAAGACATCTAGATTCTATAATATCCAAAGGAGGTGAAATTTTAATTTTTTTTTGATATATTTAACAATAAATATTAAATGGGAATATATATATATATAATAATAATTTCAAATTGATATCAGAAAAAAAGACCCTTACAGTTTTGGAGATGTTTTATAAAAAACCTTTGAAATATAAAATGGGTGTTGGTTGGTGAGTGGATGTATGTTGTTTATGATCTTACACTACCACATCAAGGGTGTTTTGGAATCATTGTTTCAATAAGGAGACACTCAAATGAATCATCAACCAATGTGGGAAGAAAATTTTAATGATAATGATCTTTCTTTTCAATTGATTATCACATAATGATGATCACCCGTTCAAACTAATTTGTGTTGTCCAGTCAGCATGATAATAATTTTATTTCATTAGTGACACACAAATGTTCTTATATGTTTAATTTAAATTTAAATACTTCATGGATCAAACTCTATGTCACCATGGGATATTTGGGATTGAGTTTATGATGTGTTGAGTCTGTGAAAACATGTATGCAGCTACGTTTTCCATGAATGTGAATATTTTGAAGGTTGTTCATTCAGCCAAATGAAAACATAGTTGTAGAATAAATTGAGAGCATCTAAAACATTTGGATGCAATTATTATTTAAATTATTAAGATACCAAAATGAATCCTTCTATAAGAAACATTATATTACCTCTCTAGTTTGAAGCCATATTTTCGCAATGATAATTTATCTATTATTCAATAGTAACTCATCAATGGTAACTCTTCAATGGTAAATCATAAATAGTATATCTTCAAGGATAAATAATCAATAGTATCACCATATTTTGATGGTAGACATTATTAAGTAGCATCTCATTCCAATAAATAGTTGGTATTTCATCCAATGGTATCAGTCTTTTCCCATATATGCACTTCCACCCACTATTATTTAATGTGGCCTCCTTCAAAGTGATGACGAGTTCTCCCTCCCAAAGTGACTATAAGTATTTCATCCAATGGTATCACCGTTTTCACTTATAATCGTAGAAATATTTTTAAATTATAGTATGTCAATAATAAATTGCATTTCATTCACCAACAGAAGATATTGAAGTTAGGTTAGATCATATATAAATGGGAGTAAATGAAAAATTGTACATCAATGTAATGGTAGATCAATGTGATGGTATTGTAATAGTCTATTACCCCACCCTCCTTCAGTACATTACTATTCTATTTTTGGGTGTTGGGGATTTTTGGGGGAGGTTATAGGATATTTCGTAGGAGTTAGAGGTGCAGCAAAGCTGCTTTACCGATTACACGTCATGTAAGTTGATTTCCTAGTGTGAATCTTAGGTTCACAGCATGTCCATGTTGGTTTATGATGTGAAATGATTCAAGGTCTTAAAAATAAAAATAAATTGATTGGTGAAGTGTTTTTTGTGTAAACTAATCCACAAGGTATTACATGAAGTGAAAGGGGATTACACATCTGGTAATCACCGGATGCTGTAAAGATTTAAAATATTCCAGTCACTTAGGTTTGAACAAACCATTTGGATAGAACTATTTATATCATTTTATGAAACCTTCCAATCCCCTCCTCAGCATTTTTGAATTCACTTATATGAGAATTGATCATTATGCTTCCATCATCGATCCGTAGTGATCTGTCTTTGATCTCTGGTATGTTCTTCCTCTTTTTTAAGTATTTTTCTAAGGTTAGTATCAAATTTCCTCCCACTCTTATTTCCATGTGATGACGTACATTATTCCTCGATTTTAATGAGTTCTTCTTGGGACTTTTACTGTTGTGGTGGTTCCACATTATCCTCCGGTGGACGCATACCTCATGGGAGAGGAAATCAGATGACCGTTGACCAATCTGTTTCTGTGTGAAGAACATTGACCCCTCTTCTTTGTGGGGTTTTCCTATATTTCTCCTTATTTGTTCATCATCTGGTAGGGATATATTTTTTAGCCTATGGATCATAGTATTCCCACCATAATCAAAGATAAGAACTGGTTAAATGAATTGAAAGGGGGTAGAGGGACAAAACTCACATGTTTTTATGGACTTGATGTTATTGTCATGTTGTGAACTATATGGGAGAAATGACCAACAGAAAATTGTGGTCATTATTGTTCCTTGGTTTTTCACTAAACATGATTCGTGTTGGTTCATTTCTATCAAACATTTTTATATTGAAATTTTTAAATCACATACAGTTGGATAATAAATGGATGCACCATGATTATGAAGTTTCTGTGATAACCCCTGAGTTAAAAAGTTAAACTAAATAAAGTATGCCTTGATAAATTTGTAATTTAGTTATTATTTGGTATGTGGGGTGATTATTCGTATTGGATTGATTTTATATTTTTTGTGGGATAGATGTAATATGAAGTGACAATGTTTTGATGTGTGTATATGCTCTGGTTTGTGTTGTGGTACACCAATAAAGCACTGGTGTGTGATGTTTGTTGGTTTGGAAGGTAACATGGATGAACATTTAAATGATACATCTACATGAACATGTAATGTAATATCAAGATGATAGATTGATTGATTGTTGAATAGATGAGAAAACAATTGTAGTGAGGCTATGAAGCGGGTTTTGCGGTGGTGTGTTACTAGATGATGTTTTTATTTTGGGATGTCTCCATTTGTATGTGACTTCAATGGGATGAGTTTAAATAATTATATTAGTGGTTGATATGGGTGGTTCATCTAGTGTTTCTCCATGACTAGCATGCAAAAATCTTTCCCTATGTTTGAAGATTAATGTATCATGAATTTGTGTTAAATGTAGAGGAATGTGAATCTAATTTCGTTTATATGGATCTTATCATTCCAAGATTACTTTGGTTGTGTTTCCTATCATTTCTTATGTTTAGTTTTTTCTCAGATAGAGATAGAATGGTAACTCAGTAGTTTAATATATAACGGATATGAATAAATAAATTTATAAATAATGAATCGGAGTTGTTAAATGGATTTTTTGGGGAATATAAATGTGTTTGTGGAATGTTGCATGTTGTTGTGAATTTAAAGGTTGTAGAAAAAAGGTGGTAGTTGTGAGTTGGGTATTATACTTTAGAAGCATAGTTTGGGATTGAGTGTTTGGTATCATATATGTATCTTCTTGTATTTTCCTTGTGATTTCAATACTCACCACGCCCTAATAGATAAATATGTGTCGAACAACCCCATCATTATGGGGTAGGGTTTCTATCCCAAGAATCCTAGTGGGGGGATGCATGGTTGGCCACTAGCTCTTCCCTACTCCCTCTTCATGGTGGTCTAATCCCAATATTTTTTCAGCATGTTGTGGTTTGTAAGTACATGGTTTGTGCAGGTCAGTTGTTCTTTCCTTGGTGTTTTCGGGATGAGATATTTTTTTCCTTCCATGTTTTCTTCGGGATGCAATGTGGTTTTTGGCCCAGGTGTCTGTGGGCAGGAAGTAATGTGGTTGTGTCCAAGGTGTCAATGGGTGGGACGTGATGTGTTTTGTGGCCATGGTTTATATCGGTATGATGTGATGTGTTTTGTATTCCAAGTGGCAACGAATAGTTTGTTATGTTTCTTATGGCCCAGATGATGTGACAAGGTGTGCTTTGTGGGGCTTGAGTGTGTTCAAGTGGGTAGGGATGTGGTTCTTTTGGAAGAGGTGGGAGAGTGTGGATGTTTTCTATCAGGAGAGTGAGGATAACCTAGTGGAAATTTGTGTGGGGTACCCAAATCATTGATGTGCTTACTATATTACTTTACTTTACTTGTGTTACCTAGTGAGAGTGCCTTGGTGAGTATGGGATGGCCTGTATACCTTGTTAGGTGTGGTTTGGTTCTTATGTTTTCTCAAAGGGGAATTAGTATGATTACCTTAATGTTTTCATCATAGAATTAGTTTTTTTTAACAGATTATACTTGTATGCTCACCTTTCGTACATAAAATTTCCTTCAGGTCTCTAGGAAGACCACATGGACCATGCTAGGCATTACTTGCTCGGACATTGGGATAGTTGTTGTGTTATTTTTTAGCCTTACGTTTGGTACTTGAAATGGATCTTTTTTGGACAATTGTAATAGTTTTACTTAAAACATTCATGTTGGTTAGAATTTGGCATTATTTTATATATATAACATCAAGTTTTTTTCGGAGGAACCATCTTATCTCCTTCACTTATATCAAATAAAAAATGGAAATGCGTACCATTTTTTGAGATTGTATACCCTTTGTTCTAGTCTCCACCCCAGGTCCTAGTGGAGGTAGGACTCTGAGGTCATTATACACCTTTCTTCATTTCCATCCTAAGAGTGGTTTTTTTGGAGGGAGGGGGTCATGATAAAATGGTATCAGGGGTGATGGTTGAGATATAGTATGGAGTTTGGGGTTAGGCATAGTGAATAATGAATGGGTTGGTAGTGAAACAGTATCAAGTAATCCTAGTGCATGAAATAGGCTAGGGAAGACAAGATAGGACATGATATTTTAGTTCCCCTGTAATCTGATGTGAGGGCTCTAAGCCTACCGAATGACCAAGTGAGGATACACTATTAGCCTGGTAAAGACCCTAAAAATAGTACAAGAATACTAATGATTTGTGTTATTTTTTAATGGGGTCTTTTGGGAAATTTTAATTGGATGGAGAGATGAGATAAATGGTTTTAAATGAAACATAAAGAAAATTCCATACTATTTGGTCTTAGGAATTCCTTATTTTCATTCCACCTATGGAAGTCATTTGTCCTCTACGTGTTGCGTAGGTGGTTGAGACCCACTAGGATGATCCAGTTGATCAGTGAAGGGATGATCTAGTGGATGATTATGAACCGTGGTAGATAACATTATTTGCTCTCTAGTAGAAGGAATTGGGAATGTACAATGACAATGTTTTGGACATAGAGATGAAGAACTAGCTAGAGAATCTTGAGATCACCTTTCAGTTTGATTCTATCTCTGATAGAGTAATGTGTTACATTTGTAGTGATTCTGATATGAAGAGATGTACATCAGTGGTGGAAGTTTCAACTAGGGGATATTAATGAAGATGATGATTTGTGGGTTGAATTTGAGAAGGAGTTCTGATCGTAATTCCTATCATTGACCACGAAGGCTGAGAAGAGGTCAAAGTTAGTCTCCCTATAAAGGGGACTATATCGATACGGGGGTTTGATTCAAGTTCAAGGATCTCCATTTATTTTTCTCAGATCTCTTTTTGGATTATGAGTCTTATTAAAGTTGTCAAAAGGAGGTTATTCATCCTTTTATTCAGTAATTGGTTACTCACATTACATTTCCAATGTACATGGTGGTTTAGAATAAGCTTCAGGTGTTCGACTAGATGCAATCATGATGAGGTATAAAATGAGAGGGGATCCATTAAGGTTATTCATGTGTCATGGTTACAAGTGAAATGTCTCGAGAACTAGGGCCTTCATTGTTTCTATTGGTATGGATTCAACTTCAATAGCTTAATTTTTGAATTTCGGGTCCTCATGCCTATCTGGTGAAATTGTGATTGTGATTTTTCATATATGGAGTTTATGTCCATCTTCAAAAATAAATGTCCAGTGGCTGTTCAAGCTCAGTATGGTGGAGGTTGGAAGATTCAACACCACCATTACTTATATTTTCTATTTAGGCCATTTCAGTAGAAGGGACAACAAGATCATGATCCATCGAGGGGAGACAGAGTAGTTGTGGTTGATTTCATGATGTTCCTCAGGGACCATGAACTAGGCGTGGTCATGGAGGCAGTCATTAGTAAATGGTAGAGTAGTTGGGCATGGTCAGCTTCATGTTAAAGAGGTATAAGTTTCGAATGGACTAGAGATCGTTAGAGATACGTTCAGTTTGTTTAGTACCCTTATTTGTTTTTTATTTGATTTAGGAGCTTTGCACTACATTTTTGCACTTTCTCTAGCTCACCCTCTTGGATGGTACATAGAGTTTCTTACCATTCCCCGGGTATTGATTTTACCAATCGGATGTCATAATAGTTTTATTGATGTGTGTCAGGTATGTAGATTAATGATGTGACAGCATTAGCCTTGCAGGGATATTTTTGTGCTACATATTCATCCATAAGATATCATTATCACAATCGATTAGTTATATTCTATGAATCCCATTTTCAACTACTTATGGAGGAGAGTTTTTTTTTCAGATATGGATGTTCAATATTTGGTTTTCATTGGTGATGGGAGATGTCAGGTGGGAATTCA
Source organism: Viscum album (assembly GCA_963277665.1). NCBI lineage: Eukaryota > Viridiplantae > Streptophyta > Magnoliopsida > Santalales > Viscaceae > Viscum > Viscum album. The sequence goes on along the minus strand of OY728137.1, from coordinate 292,817,524 downwards.
TAAGTTAGATCCCCTTCTTTCCTTGTTTTCTAATCTGTTAGTGGATTCAATAGATGTTGGGATAGTGGGGGTTACTAAATTTGTTGGAGTGTACTTGGATGGTTTTTCAAATAAGGTTTTAACACTACCCCTTCAAGTGATGTTATGTTTGGGATAGACTTACAACCATATTCTTTTTTCATTTCTATGACTCCCTATGACATTTCACCTTCTGTGGTGTGAGATTTGGGTATTGAAATAGATGATCTGATGGAGAATGTTTTTATCTAGCCCAGTGTGTCTCTGTGGGGTGCTCCATTGTTATTTTTAATGAAACTGGATGGTGTTATGAGGTTTTCCATAGACTACATGAGGTTGAATCAGGTGACTCTCAAGAAACCTTACCCTCTTCTAAGGATATATGATCTTTTCGACTAGCTGATAGGTGTGAGTTAGATTTTTGTGATCGATCTATGATATGAATATAACCAGTTCATGTTGAAGGGGATGATATCTTGAAGATTACTTTCAGATGTTGCTATGGGAACTTCAAGTTCATAGTCATACTATTTTCTATTATGAATAAACTAGAAGTGTTCATCGGGATTATGAACTCTATTTTCTGTTAGATCATGAACTGGTTCATTTTCTTTTCTTTAAATAACATATTGATCTACTTGACGTTAGATGAGGAATGTAATAAGCATCTTAGGACTATCTTGTAGGTTCTTCGACACCACAATCTCTACAGGATGTTATATAAGTGTATGTTCTGGACAAAAGAGGTCCATCTCTTTAGGAAAGTGGCATATCATCTATGTTTCTCCATTAACCCATCAATGGATGAAGTAGTTTTTTCTTGTGAATAACTCGGTAATGTAGTAGAAGTTTTCAATTTTCTTGTTCTATCATGATACTATTAGAGGTTTCTACCTATTTTATCTCAAGATTCAACCCTGTTGATATCTCTGACATGAAAGGACCAAGATTTTGTTTGGAGTGAATAATTCCAATAAGTGTTTGGTTAGCTAAAGGGGATGCTAGTTAGTGCTCTGGTGCTTTAGTTTCTAGAGGAAGGGGTCATTTTTTAGGGTTTTTATGATGCTTCCCATCTGGGATTGGAATGAATATTTTTGTAGCAATGGGAAGTATTCTATTATGGTTCTATGAAGTTATGTCCCAAAAATATTAACTATTCCACCCATGATATGGATCTATCAGCGATCGTGTTTATACTGATGATGTAGAGGCATTACCTCATTGGGTATCGCTCTATGGTAATCAAAAATCACAAGATTTTGAGGTAAATATTTCCCCTATTTGATATGATCTTGAGACTCTGAAGGTGGATGGAGTTTCATGATGATTATTATTTTAAGATCTCCTACACCTCAAGAAATTGAAATACCATGGTCGATTCCTTGAGAAGGAAGTTATAGAGGGATGTTGTTTTAGAATCTATGGACACTTGGAAGGAAGTGGAGGAGTTGGAATCCAATCACCTAGATGTATGAGTGGAAGGTGGTAGATTTTGGTTGATTCGGATGATGGTGTAATCTTCTCGGATGTAGTAGGTTCATGTGTCCGAGTGAGGATACCCAGAGGAAGAGTTGTTGTGTGATCCTATTTTCTTAGGTGATGCTCTAAAGGTATGGTTTGAGGATATTTAGAATAATATTTTATTGTACATCATGTTGTTTTTTCTAGTTGTGATGCACAAGAGAGTCCTTTATGAGTTTCATTAATCTCTCGTAGAAGTACACCTAGGGATTTCTATGAAATACCATGGAATAATGATGTAGTTTTTGTGGACTTGGATGAAATAGGTAGTGGTGGATTATATGTCAATGTTTCTAGTCTTCCAGTAGTTGAAGGATGAGCACCATTACCCTAATAGATTTCTGAAACCTTGAATTTCCTAGAGTGGGTGTTGTATGACATCTTAAAGGATTTCATCACACGGTAACCCAATTATTAGGAAGGATACAATGTTATCTAGGTGATATTGGCTTGATTGAAAAAATTGGCCTACTTCATAGTGATTAAGGAGTGGGGAATAGTATATTTCGTAGCTAAGAGGTATGTGGATGATGTAGTGTTGTGGAACAGAGTTCTAAGTTCCATTTTATCATATTGGGATGTGTGGTTTACCTCATGAGTCTAGAGGTAATTACACTAATCTTTTGGAACCCAGTTACACCTTAGTACTACTTTCCACCATAAGACAGATGGGTAGTCATAGTAGACGATACAAATGTTGTATGATATGTTGCGGTCATACATCTTGGACTTTGGTGGATCTTGGGTAAGACACTTGCCTTTGGTGGAGTTTGCATATATTAATATATATCACCCTTCCAACGATATGGCTCCATTTGAAACATTTTATGGAAGAATGTGTCATTTGATTTTTTTTATTAATAGAGTTTTATGAAATAGTTGTTCTTCGTCCATACATGGTGCAGATCACGGCTGAGATGGTTCATCTTGTGTGTGAGAGGTTGGAAGTGGCACATGATTGGCATATTTCATATTCCCATCATAGGAGGAGGCCTTTGTTGTTCATGTTTTGGGACCTCATATTCTTAAAGGCTTACCCTCGATGTGGGTTGTGAAGGTTTGGCAGAGGGATAAAGCATTCTCCCTGGTATGTTCGACCCTTCATGGTGTTGGGAAAAGTTGGTAGAGAGGCATAAAAGTAGGAATTTCCACCACCATTAGAAAGGTTTTGTGACGCTTTCCTCATACCTCAACTATTTTAGTAAATTCATGATGACTCCTGTGTTCTAGTTTGTGTAGTGTTGGATAAGGAGGATGATTCAACGTATATTGAGTGGCCGGTAGAGATCGAGGATCACCAGGATAAGTTTCTGTGTCGACACACCATTCCCTTGGTTCACTTGTTGTAGAGGTATGTTGTCCTGGAAGATAGTACTTGGGTTTGAGAAGTTCATATTCATTCATATTCCCCAGAGTTTTTTTGAGTATTTTATTATTCTAAATTTCCTTTTGATGTAATTTTTGAACCTAGTTTTATGAAATGAGTTATTTTCCCTTGGGTTGACATTTGTTTGGTGAACTGGAAAATATGGTCCTCACATGTGAAAATAGGGAGACTACATCCCTTATCGAGGATCATTAAATAAGGCGTGATTAAACCCATACAGGTGAGTAAGTGCTTCCCAAAGTGGGTAGTATCTTGAAATAGAGTATGGAATTCCCTAATTCTTTTGTTTGAGATGGTGTATTTTGTTGACTACAAAAAATTTTGGTCAAGGATATGTAGAGATTATGATATTTTCTCAATGGTAATGTGGCAGTTTGGTTTTGGTTGTTTTATTTGGCTTGTTCAGCTAGTGGTAATGATTGAGGAGCAATGAGATTCATGAGAGGTATCTCACAGTGTGATTTTTCGAACCCCTTTTTTATTCTGTGATGGATTTATATTCTTGAGTGTGATAATCATATTATAGGTATCGAATGTTCGGTGTCCCCCCCCCCCCAAGCTCATTGATTTTTATTTTTTGGTGTTGGTGACGTTAAGGGGTGGTCTTGTGTGCTTTTGTAGTAGTTTGAGGTGCAACAAAGATATTGTAGGGATTACATGTCATGTAAGTAGTTTCAAAAATTGAATCATGGTTTTGAAGATTTTCTAAGATGGTTCACATCATGAATTTATTCAAGGATTGAAAAATAAAAATAAATCAGTAGGTGATAGGTTTTTCGGCAGTAGCCGACCCTAAGGTATTACATGACGTGAAAGGGGATTACACGTCGTGTAATCCCCTGATGTTTTAATATTTAAAAAATTCTATCCACTCATGTTTTCACAAGCCATATAGTTTCAGTAGTCTCTATCATCCTAGGAGACCAGATATTCCCCTCCTCGGTGTTTTGGAACACCCTACAATGAGAGTCGATTATCGAGTTTCTATCATTAATCTACAGAGATCTGTCTTCAATATGAGGTGTTTTCTTCCCCAGTTTCAACGATTTCTCTTGGTTTGGTCCCTCTTTTCCTCCCTCACTTCATTCTATATGATGGTAGACATTTTTTATTACATATAATGAGTTCTTCTTTGGCCATTTATTGGTGTAGTGGTATCGATGCATCCTCAGGTGGATGCAGACCTCAGGAGAGAGTAAATCAGAGGACCATTGCCCAATCCAATTTCATGCAATGAACACTGACACATTTTTAATGTAGGTTTTTTATTTGTTTCTCTTTTTTTGTGCATCATGTGTGAGGGATAAACATTTTATTACCTCTATATCATAATTTTCCCACACTAATCAAAGATAATAAATGGTTAAATAAATTGAAATGGGTATGGGGACTCAATTCACTTGTTTTTAATGCCTTGATGTTATTATGATGTTGTAAAATATACAGGCCAAATTCCCTACTAAAAATATTGTCTATTGGTTATCCTTGGTTTTTCACTAAACAAGTTTAATTTTGGTCGATTCCTGTTGAATAATTATGTATGGAAATTTTTTAATCACATATACTTGGATAATAAACTGATGCTCCAGGATTACCCAATTTTTGTGATAACCCATAAACTAACATGTGAAACTAAATAAGGGATTTCCCATTAAATCCATAATTGTTTTATTATTTGGTATGTGGGGTGATTTGTTTTGTGGTATAGTTTTGTTGTATTTTTAGGGCATATGGAATGTAAAGTGTCTATGTTGTGATGTTTGGATATTCTCTAGTTTGTTCTATTGTACATATTTGAAGCGCGGGTGTATTTGGGTGGATGGTTTAGGAAGTGACATGGATGAACATGTAAAAGATAAATAAACTTTACAAAGTAATTTTATCTCATGTTAAAATATTTTTTGATTTTGGAATGGGTGAGAAATATGGTGCGGTGACTCTGTGAAGCTGGTTTTACAGTGGTGTGTTACCGGATGGGCTGGTGATTTGGGGTTGGATCTGTTTGAATGTGGCTTGATAGGGATTAGTTTGATGAATTATATTAGGGTTTCATATGGATAGTTCACTAGGATTTTATACTTAAGAAGAAAGTATAAATCATTCTATGTGTCTGAAGATTGATGTATCATGAATGAGTGTTAAACGTATAAGAATGTGAAACTACATTTGTTTATATAGATCATCACCTTCTGAGGTGACTTTGGTTATAAAGAAAAAGATGCAATATCCATATATGTTAATCCTAGGTTTCTATATTGAGATCATTTTGAGAATATTTTTGGAAGGTTTCCATTAAAATATTTACAGTATGAGTAGTTTTAGTGGTTAGTTTTTCAATTACTTCTAGAAAATGATTAAAAAATTGTGAGAATAATCATCTACAGGCTCTTTGTTATATATATTGTTTTGAAAAGACAAGTGTTTGATTGAGAATATTTCTCAACTTTCACATCAATTTAGAATAAATGGTACTAGTACAAAATAAATTTATGAGATAATTAACATAGATCATATCCCTTATATGAATAAGGAATTTAAGAGAAAATATCATTATGACATAGATTTATTTGATATAGATAGGTGACAAAATATAACTAGTTAAGATACATGGTTTGTGGTAATCACTAGACCATTTGACTAACCTGTGTAATGATGTGTTAGACATAGATATTTTTGTATAAAACATTCATCCAAGGAAAATATAATAATATTAACAATAATGAGAGAATAACCTAGTATTATTTGGAAATGGTAGCTAGATTTTTTTTCAACAAATCCTTATTAATATTAACACAACAAATATACCTCATATCAAAAAAAATTCCAAAACCAACCACAATTCTAAAAACCTTATTGTCATACTTATAACCAAATCTCATAGTGAAACCCCATAATTTCAAATATAAGAAACCGAATGAACAACCTTCAACTAGTGAACGACATCTTATAAAGAAATCTGATCCTAATGCTTAGAAGATCTTAAGTGAAGTGGGATTGTTGAGAAACAAGATAAGTAGTTTGGTGGATTTTGTTTTTCCAAAAACACCACTAAAATTACCGACCCAAACAATCCCCAATCCCCTTTGAAAAATGAGAATTATAAAAACCATAAATATCATAGGGATTAAACCAAATAACACAACAGATGTTGAATAAACTCAATCTAGTAGTGAAGAAGTAGGAGCTAAAAACATGAACATGAATAAGCACAAACTGATGTGGAAGATCCTGTTGTAGTGGAAGAAGAATAAATATACGTACAAATAGTTTTTGAAGAACATGAAAATAGTAAAATAATCAATATGAGAATGTTGAACCAAGAAGAAAGGAGGGACTAAATACAACCCTACAGAGGCATAAAATGAAGAAGAAGTAACTCACACTTACATAACCAATAAGGATGATTCAATTCAACAATATTTAAGTGGAATAAATATAAAGATAAGTCTTGGGAAAATTTTGTTGTAAAGAGATCAAAATAAAATTCCTAATTTCTTCTACCAAATCCCAAAATATAATAATTTCCACTAAGATATTTTAACCAAAAAGTGGGATTCAAGGTAATTCATGATGTAATTTGCGAAGATGTGTCTCAACTTTAATCAAATTAAAATATTAAAATAATTTCAAGATATAATGAAATTTTATATATATTTTACTAGTGGTTCTATAGATTTGGTTAATGGTATAATTGATTTTGGTCATTCAAAAAAATTTATGATTCAATATATTTTTAAATCCTTTCACATGGGTGGATTGAGGCCTTTAATAGTGTTTTTATCTCTTTCAAATAGATCCATAAATTTTCTAGAAAGAGTCTTGAATAATGTTTTAGATATATTTGAAGAGAATATTTTAATAGAAAAATTATTCATAATCAATATGGAAGAGGATAGAGAATAAGGATACTCACTGATTATTTTGGGTAGAAAATTACAAAATATAACTAATTAAATCATTAATGTACATAAAGGAATGCTCACTATGGTGTTATGATACAACATAGTCCATTTTAAAACCATAAACACCATTAAATTCCTATTTGTTGGAAATTCCCTCACAAGTCATTTAAAATATGAAGAGGTTTAATCCATTGGATATCAAGGTATGTTTTATAAATCTATAAGCCTAATAAGATAATTAATCACTGAAAACTCCATAGAATTTTAATAAGTACTGAATGATGAAGAATATGATTTTATTGTGAAGTGTGAGGTAAATTTAGAGTTTTTGATGGATTTGTTTATATATTCAATTATGAGGTAGATTTTATTTCTTCTTGTGTGAAAGAAGTCTATGCTCCAGATGTGAAGAAAAAAAGGGCAGAATTTTATATCCCGGACAACCACAAAATCGAAAATTAAACACATTTTTATATTTATTTGAAATATGTGTACTTAAAAAGGGAGAAAAGATACCAGTAATAATTTTCAATAACCTATCATTAAATTAATACAGAATATTTATTGAAATTTTTAATGCAAATATTAAAGTAAAGGGATGTATTATAGGGGATATTCTTATAATAAATCCCAAAATCAGAATGTATAAAAATTTACATGAGGGAAATTCCATACATGTTAAGTTCCCCCAAAGGAGTTTGAATCCCACTATGATGGAGGTAGTGAAAAAGGAAATAAAGTGGTTGCTGGAAGATGAAATCATATAACCCATTTTATACTAATAATGGTCCAACCCCATTCAGAATGTTCCAAATTAAAATTGTTTGAAAATTTTGAGGATTGAAAAAACAAGTTTATCCTTGTGAGAATTGAGAATATTTAGAGAGTTTGTATATATTATAAGAAGATGAACAAGTTCACTGGGGAATATCATACACTTTCCCTTTATTGATTATACGTTAGAAATATTAGTAGTGGAAACATACTATTTCTTCCTAGATAGGTTTTTATTGTATTTTACGGTACACATTATTATTGATGACTATGAAAATACAACCTTTAAATGTCTGTTTCACACACTTATGTATAAGTGGATTCGATTTAAATTATGTAATAATGAAATTAAATTTCATAGTTTTATATTAATCCTATTTTCTGATCACATTGAATAATTCTTGGACACATTCTTAAATGATATCACTATTTTTGGTAAATAATTTTATCATTGATTGAGAAATGTTGATAAGTTTTTTTAGAAATATCTTTTGATAGCACACGGTTTTGAATTTTTAAAAATCTTATTTAATGGTTAAAATGTAATATTCATAGGTAATGTCATTTGAAAAAAAATAAATTGAGTTTAATAAGTCAAAAAGTTATGTAATATATTATTTACATAACCTAACTTTTGTAAAACACGAATGATCCTTCCAAAGACATGTCTGATTTTTACAAGAGATTCATAAAGAAATTTAGGAATAGATATATTCAACTATATATATTAATATTAAAATATGGTATATTTGATTTTAATGGATAGTGAAAATATATTTTTACTGAATTGAAGAGTTGACTAATCAACCACTAGTGATGAAAACTCACCAAAAGGATAAAAAATTGGAGTTGCATTATAACGCTTCAAACCAAGCCGTGGATATATTATTTACCAATGAATTAAAGACTAGGTTTAATTAATTTCTTATGAATCACGTACTTTAGATGCTACCCAAATAAACAATCCAATCACTCGAAATAAGTTTTTCTAATTATTTTCAATAGATAAATTTAGATGTTATTTTATTACAACCTAATTTATAATATTTTCTTATCAGTAAACCATGATATACATGATGAAGAAGGAAGATAAAAAGTCCAAGATTTTTAGATGGATTTTACTTAATATAGAGTTCAACATGGAAATAAAAGTCATGGAATGAGCTAAAAACTATGTTTTTGATCCTCTGATTAGATTACCTAACACTGTTAAAATAGAAATTCAAGACCATTACCCATTTAATGATCATATTCCTCAAGACAGAAATTATATTATTGAATGAGTTTTACCTTAGTATGCTAACATGGTTAACACTTTGGTAACTTATCATGTGATATTTAATTTCAATACCAAAAATTTCAAACTGAAATATAATTAAAAATTTAACATTTTAAAGGATCTGTAAATGCATAAAATTTATAATGATCTAGTGAGAAGAATATATTTATGTGAGAGTAAAAAAATAAGTTTTTGAATTATTTCCAAAACAAGATCATGGGGGCCACATCGAACTATACATTATAAATAAGAATTTTTTAGAGTTAAATATATATTATTTTAACTAGTTTAATGATTCTATGTAATTGTATAGAATATGTGAAAATTTTAAATTTATTGCATTTTTAAAAAAAATATAAGACATTCCTCAATAACCATCATCTTTTGTGATATTTTTTTAGTATTGGAAATAGAATTCAGGTGGAACTTTCCCATGTATTTTGAAAAATATTAAATTCATTGTGAAATGTAATGTGATTCAAAATGGTTAGAATCCAATACCACTAGAAATGATAATGCCCAAGATGTATTTTATTTCATAAGATCTAATATGTATTGTAGGTTTAGAGTTCCAAGATCCATTATCAATGTTAAAGGGACCCATTGTTACAATAGGAACACAGATGAGTTGATGATGAATGATGAAGTACATCATAAGAAATTTATACACTACTACCAATAATGAAATGGAAAATATTTCATTTCAAATAGGTAAATAAATAATACTTAGAAAAAAATTTAAACCAAATATAAATTATTGGACACAATGGCTGGAAGACACCTTATAGGCATAACGATATCCAATAAAACACAAATTGGCAGGGCTCTATATAGACTGATTTATGGGAAGAGTATTCATCTATATATGGAGTTGAAAAAAAGTATATTAGGATCTGAGAGATGTAAATTTAGATATAGATAGATTTGGGAATGAGATGAAGCTATAAGAGTTGTATTTAGTAGAAATTTGAAGATAAGCCTTTGAAAATTCAAGAGTTTACAAATACAGAACATGAGTGTATCATGTAAAATTGATTGCTAAAAAAGTATTCCATACATGGGAAAACGTTTTTTTAGAAAACTATATACTTAAGATTATTCTGGGTATACTTCATTCCATGTTTGAAGGACCACTTACAGTTAGTCAATCATATTTTTTGGTGCTATTCTGGTTGTAAAAGAATGAAATAAGAACCCATTCACTATGGATATAAATAAACTGATGAAATTATAAATAAAATATTCCCAGTATCTAATGGACGTTATCACACTTCTCTTACATATATATCAATTAAAAGTATCTGGTTTTACCACTCTTTAAAATTTAAAAGCATGTTTTGATTTTATTTAATATATTCTTATAAGACAAATGTACTGATATTTTTTCAGGACACTATATTATTTATTCATGATGGAGAGAAGCATTGTAGTTTAGTATTTTCAATAGTTTGTCAAATTTCATTACAATTGTTTTTTGAATATAATTTTTGTTTTTGAAAACTTAAGATCATAATGGGATTTCCTTTGCAATATTTGAATCTATCTCAATGATGGGAAAATAAATATACCAATTTACTAACCTTATATGAATTCAAGAATGAACATTTCATCATTTTTATGAGATGAAAATTTAGACAACCAAAATCTGTTGTGGAATTTATATCATGATTTATTACACTAACAAATACTTAATACAATCCTCAGCTATCAAGTGTTCTAGTGTATTTTATAAATTAGACATGTAACAAAATAATATAAAATAGATATAATGAAATTATTTCAAAACATCAAAATGTGTCATTGTGGTCCCCTGAACTTCTAATAATTCATGGGATATCCCAAGGAAAAACATAAGAAATGGGTGATATGTAATACCCCGTAATAGAATAATAAAATAAGAACACGATAAATGAAATAAATGTGAGTTAAGTGGAGTATCATGGTGATTCAAAAGGGATGATAATCAAAAAAATGAACATTGAAGCACAATATATAGTGATAACATCAAGGAAACACAATAATTTGGATGTATTATAAAACATTACATCATATGCCTAAGTCAAGGAAAATAGTTGAGAAATAATAACATAGTCTTCTTAGGATAACCTTTTATTCACCATACATGATAAATCATGAGATAAATATATTACTCTATGAATTTTATAGAGATATTGTTGAGATGGTATGTTTGAGTATGATATACTCTATAATACCAAATGTAGGATCAAATATGTACAGATACTGTATGGAGTATCTAATGATTCTCAAAATACAAGAGGGGGTGAATTATATACATTAAAAATTCCTTTGGAACTATAAATATGGTTATGTTTAACAAAGTTAAAGAAGGTAATTCACAAAACCTCTAGATCTATAAACTTTCTTGAATCAGGAAAGATGACTCTGAGAAAGCAATTCCAGAAAAGTGACTCCGGAAATGAAACATAATGAATGTTTACAAAGATGAATATTCTAACATAAAGTGTATAGAATCTAACTAAATCAGAGTACAAATATAAGGAAGTATAAAAAATTTAAACATTCCTTAACAACTAAAATACACTGCGGAAAACAAAATACTACAAGTAACAATTAGTAACTCTTTTAACATAAAGAGAAGGATATCCATCTACCTTGGATAAGAGGTCCCTTGATTTATTCTTTCAAGAAAGTCTATCTTACCCAAACCCAGGTAAGACCTCAATATGAATATCGGTATATGTCTTTCTATCCCTGCAATCCCTTGATTTCTAATGAAATCGGCACCTCTGACTTCACAACTCGAAGTCTCTGATTTCAAGGAAATCGCACCTCTGCACTATGCAAATATGCACAAAGAAAAGTTTGAACAGGTAGTTCAAAATCATTCTGCACGAAGCCTAAGAGTTCATAAGATCCTCTCTCTCTAGAAATCACTTCTGAATTTTCTGAGCTTCGAAAATTACAAATTTATTGAGCTCTTTCAAACGAGCTCCTATTTATAGGAATAGCTCCAATGGTCATCTCCCTCCTCCAATGGTCATATTTTTCCTTGAATTTCAGTGCGACCTGTATATGTGTCACTTAAATAATGTTTAGTGAGTAACTGAAAGAAATAAATCGTTTTATAACTAAATATGTTTAAGAATAAACAAAAACTGACATTCGGAATGTAAGTAAATGAATATTCGGAGTCTAACCAAAAATGAATTCAGAGTCTACAGTACAAGGATATTCGGATTCTGTTTGGTAGAAATTCGAAAGCTGAATTCTATAAAATTCTGGAGTCTGAATTTCAAGGAAATTCGAAGTCTGGATTCACAAGAATTTGGAACCTGAACATACAATGTTCAGAGTCAGAGATCATGATAATTCGGAGTCAGAACACATAAGAGTTCAGAGTCTGTTTTTAGAGAACTCGGAGTAAGAACTCAGAGAAGTTCATATCCAGAATTTTTAATTTGAATTTAGAGTCAGAACATAGAAATGTTCGTAACCAGAATTCTGGTTTAGAATTCAGAGTCCGAACTCTGAAGAGTTCATATCCAGAATTCGGAGAATTCGGATCCTAAAATAGAATGCTTCATATCTAAGTAATTATAGGATTCCAATGTTTTGGTATTCAAACTGAATTTTATACTTATAAAAATTATGATATGAACAGTGAAAACGAGGTAAGGATAAATTTCCTTAGGGAAGGGAAATTTTCCTTGAAGAAGTAAAGCAAGGGTAAAAAGAAATTTTCCTTGAGATAAGGTGTTTGTGATTTTCAAAACAAGAAGGAATTGTGTGGTCATAAAGAAGGCCTTAATCACTTAACAATATCTCCCATGTATGAAGGAATGGAAAAGTCATAAGGAAAACCCTATTGACTCAACAATCTCCCCCTTTTAGAAATAAGAAACATCCTTACGAAAAAGAATATAATGACTTAGAAAATATTTTAATAAACTTTTAAAATAAAACCTATCTCCCTTTGTTCATGGACAACAGTGAATACGACTAACTTCCCCGTAGACTTTGGAACACTGAGGATTTTATTCTAGATTTCTAGAATGAGAATTTTCATTTGAATGTGGTAATATTCTTAATGAGAACTCCCCCTTAGATAAAATATCACATACTAGGGGATATTTCTTCTTTACTTAGAAATATATTTCCTTCTCCCCCTTAGAATTCTTTTTCTTTCTCCACCTTTGTGATTTTCAAAAAGTGTTTGGGGGAATGGAAAAACAATATAGTACCTGAAATATTAGTACAAACATCTAAAAAAAGAAGAAACCCCAATTTCATTAATATCGAAAGAATTTGTACGAGGAAAGATATTACAAGAAAAGATCACATTGGGTCTATTTTTTATTTTTTTCCTTGGTTATTAGCTTCTTCATGATGGTTTTTAGCTTCTTGAATTCTTTGTGGTCTTCCTCAGCTTTATTCTCTAGATTTTTTATGCTCTCTTACTGAGACTTAAGAACTTCTACTTGAGCCTTCAGCAACTCATCTTGCGTCCCAAGCTTCTCTTCAAACTCAATTTGGAGATCTCTTTCCCTATTCCAGGTTTGAGCTATAGAGTTCAACTTCCCATTCAAGTCTTTGTCCTCATTAATCTGAGTATTCTATTCTAGAGTAAATTTTTCCTTAAAGATGTTAGTATGATCCTTGATTTTGGTTTCTTTGGTATCAAAATCTTCCTTGACATCCTCTTGAAATTGATCAAGCTCACTCATTTCTTGTACTAACCTCTTTGAGAAGACGGTTATCTTCTTACATGACTTTATGTGAGCTTCATAGCCTATGAGGAATGTTTTGAAATCTGATTCCATCATGACAAACTTTTCCATCACCATGGACACTGAATCTGATTTCTAATTAAGATAATGTTGAAGCATCTGGCATCTAGAGTCTATGATTGAAAAAGTCATAATGGACCTGACAAAGCTTCTTCAAGGATTGTTCAACAAAATCATGACCAAGCAAAGATGATTCAGAATCCGAGACATTACATGGTGATGCTTGTTTTTCTTGCTCAAAAAACATCCTCTTTGAAGTTTCGTCAACTTCCTTATTCTTCACTCTAGATTCTCTAGGAGTATCAAAAAACACTTGTTTACCCCTATCAATTTTCAGTAAGGATTCCTCATCAGGGGATTCATGCTCGCAATCAGACAGCTAAAAAATTCTATCTTCATCTACCTCTTCATTCTGATTTCTAGCCTCGTTATCCTCAGGATGAATGAAATCACGATTTATACATCCTTCTTCAGAAAATTTATCAACTTATTCTTCACCTTTCTCTTCACCATTCTCTTCATCCCTCTCTTCATGCTTCTCTAGAGTAACAATATTCGAGGACTCGGCTTCAAAAGTTGGGAGTGACAATTTTTCAGATGGTGTTCCCTTGTCTTGATAATCTTCAACTTTTTTTATATGAACATATGTGTTACCACTCCTTTTTTTCTTCTTCTTCTTCCACTTCTTCCACTTCTTACACTTCTTCAACAAGTCTTTCTTTAGCTTTTCCCGGAGTGAAGAAATTCTTTCCTAGAGTCTCAGGTAAAGGATCTGTCAAGAATGATTGTGGCACCGGAATATTCTTGGATGCTACTTAATTATCCTTCAATATGGATTTCACAATTTCGGCCTTATACAACTTCTTCTTAAGTTTATTCTCTTGGGCTTGCTTCTTAAGATCTTCAGCAGTTGATTCATTCAAGACCTTATCCTCAGCAGGATCCAAACTAAACTGTGGCTCCCCTTCTTTTCTATTTGTCTTATCCTCCCTTCATTTTTATACAACCTTATCTCAGTAGGATTTCTGCTACTTGGTTTTAGGAGTTTCGGATTGGACTTACTTAGATTTTTGAGTTTGTATTCTACTTCCACTTCCTTCAACTTTCTTTTCTTTCTAGCCTTCTTTGATGGTTCATCTTTTTCAGTATTTTTCGGAATAACTTTTGCCTCTTCCACTGGAAGATCATAAAACTCTGAGGACTCCTTAGAAAATCCCATAGTCATTCTTTTCAATGTTTCATCACTAAAAAAATATCTTTACAATTCCTTGGCTTGGAACTGCAACGGATATTGAATGATTCAAGACACCGAACTATAATCTTGGAAAGTAATCAAGATACATAATAATCTGAGATCTTACATTTCCATTTTTACTATTCTTTATTGTAATTAGAATGTGCCTCATCAAATTTATTTTCCATTGATTTACCATGAAATCCAAGATATATATGTCACTTTTCTTTAAGGTGTCCTTATCACCATTTCTCCGTACGAAAAACCATGAACCTATAACTAGAGGATCCGACTGTTGATAGATAAGTGAGAAATATTTGTGGTCTTAACATCTGATAGTCCAAGACATTCGAAAGAATTCACCTTAATAAAACTTCCTAAACATCCGGTAGTTTTTGAGAACAAAACTCGGCTTCCCCTTCGTAAGATAACTACACCAAGCTAGCATCCTTGATGTATGAGAGTTTATAAGTTTCTCCATAACTCTTGAAGGAGAATTTATCTCTTCCATCTTCCTTAAAGAAATAAACTTTCTCATAAAATTATATAAGAAAAACTAGATAAACCAAGTCTTGATTTCCTAGTTTTGATATGCACACGCTCTCCCATCCATTATGTTTGATATTCTTAGAAACAATAGAATCGTATTTGAAAAAATTTCAGATGGACCAACCTTTCCCTGTACACTTTCCAATTTAATATTGGATTCACGGTAGACATATCTTGAGAAGAGGCTTCTACAGACATGTGGATTGAAGGAACTCTGAGAGATTCAGAACGAGCTTAAAAAAGTGGGGTAGAACTTCAGTACACGAGAGCTTGAAAACCGATGTGGGGTAACCCATCAGGGGTCCTATATATAAGTGATGGAAGTGACCTTTCTTCTTCCAAATCCAATCTAACGGTTGAGAAAAATTCTGATCAGATCTAACGTTTGATATGAAAGATGCAAGAAAAAATTGGGTTGGATCCAATCTTTTTAGGTTTTTTATAAGAAAAACTAGAATCCGAGAATTTAAAATACAATAGAATATAGCAGAAATGAAATAATGACTACGAAAATTTAAGAAGGAAATCATATCTTTCAGATTCCTAAAAGGATTATTTGTAATAGGTGATGGTCTTCTTGAATAACTTAATATTTGAAACAAATTTGACTATGAAAAACTTATTATGAAAAATCTACAGTCGATATAATTTTATTGCAAAATAATTTTGAGAAAAAAAATTCCACTAAAAAAATTTTGAGTACGAAAATTTTCATTATGAAAATTTCATGAACGAAAATTTTCATTACAAAAAATTTCGAGTATGAAAATATTCATTACAAAAACATCAACATGAAAATATTCATTATGAAAATTTCAGGTCTCAAAATTTCAAAAAACTAACTATGAACATTTTCATTATGAAAATTTTGAAAAACTAACTACGAAAATTTTTATTACAAAAATATTGAAAAACTAACCATGAAAATTTTCAAGTCTGAAAATTTCAATTTCAAAAAATATTAAAAATGAAAAACGAAAAAAATAAAAAAACACTAAACAATTGTAATCCTCCTATGAAAAGGAGTTCAATACTGTAAGGATATTGATTTCAACAGAATGTTAACAAGGAGGATTACCTTATGGTTATCACTCCTTAATTTTATATAATGTATTTAAATCTATCAGAGGGAAAAGATTTTGTAAAAATATCTGCAAGTTGATCTTGTGTTCTGATAAATTGAAGAATGATATATCCTTTTTGTGTGTGATCCCTAAGAAAGTGATGCCTAATATCTATGTTCTTTACAAGAGAGTGATGTGTAGAGTTTTTAATAAGGGAAATGGAAGCTGTATTATCACACATAATTTGTGTTTTTGGTAAAACTCATACCATAGTCTGTGAGTGTGTGTTTTATCCACAACACTTGAGCACAACTTCCAGCTGCTATATATTCTGCTTCAGCAGTGGAAAGTGCTACCAAGTGTTGCTTCTTTCAGGACCAGACAACTAATGAATCTCCTAAGAAATGAAATGTTTAGGATGTACTCTTTCTATCCATTCTACATCCACCAAAGTCAGCATCTGAAAATATTTTCAAAACAAAATAATTTCCAGAAGAATAAAACAGTCCTAAATCCATGGTTCCCTTTAAGTTGTGAAAAATTATTTTCATTGCCTTTAAATGAGATTCATTAGGATTAGATTGATATCTTGCACATAATTATACTGAAAACATTAAGTCTCGATGACATACTGTAAAGTAAATTAAACTTCATATCATACCTCTAAAAGATGTTTGATCTACTGGTTTCCTAGCTTTATTGAGATCAAGTGTGTTTGAGATACCAATGGGAGTACTTATACTCTTAGTGTTGTCATAACCATAATTTTTAAGAATATCATTAATATAATTATGTTGGGATATATAGATTCCTTCTGGTTTTTGGAAAATTTAAAAACCAAGGAAAAAATTTAACTCACCCATCATACTCATTTCAAACTCAGATTTTATTAGATCTGCAAAGGAATCGGTTAAAGATTGCTGAGTTTAACCAAATATAATGTCATCAGCATAAAATTAAAAAATCAAAACATTTTTCTTATCTTTCTTTAAAAAAAGAGTTGTATCTTCAATTCCCTTAACATAGTTGTTTTGAAAAAAAATCATGTAAGTCTATCATACCAAGCTCAAGGGTATTTTTTTAAGACCATAAAAAGTTTTGGTAAGTCTAAAAACATGATCATGATGTTTTGTATCTTCAAAACCAGGAGGTTGTTCAACAAAAACATCCTCTTGAAGAAAACCATTAAGAAAAGAACATTTCACATCCATTTGAAAAAGTTTGAAATTGAATAATGGTGCAAGTTAATGTAAAATATGAATAGATTCAAGTATAGCTACTGGAGAATTTGTTTCTTTATAGTTTATTCCTTCTTGTTGATTATAAGCTTTAGCAACTAATCTAGATTTATTTCTAAAAATGATTCCATTTTCATCACACTTATTTTTGAAGACCAATTTTACTCCAATAACAGATGTTTCCTTAGGTCGTTCAACTATGGTCCAGAAATTATTCCTTTTGAATTCATTTTGTTCATATTTCATGGCTTTTATCCAATCATTATAACCTAAATCATCAATGGTGGTTTTTGGTTTTAATTGGGAATGGAATGCTAGATGTTATACATCATTTCTTAAGGATCTTCTAGTCCTTATAGGTTGATTCACATCCCCAATGATACTATCATTGGGATGATCCTTTAGAAACAACTGATTTGAGTTTTGTGAAACTTTTTCATCAACATAGGGTAGGAAATATTCTGGGGTAAATGTTTCAGTAGTATCTTCTTGAAAATTTTCCTTATCCGAAGGATCTTCTAACTAAGGTTGATAATCAGTTTTTGAAAATACACTTGAAAATGTAGGTTGGGATTCTTTAAAAACAAAAGGATCAGTTTCATAAAATTAAAAACTTACTATTTCTTCAACAGTACAAGGTTTATTGTTGAAAACTCTATATGCCTTAGAAGTTTCGAAGTAGCCTAAGAAAATTCCTTCATCATGATTTGGTGAAAATTTATGTAGATTATCTTTAGTATTCAAAATTAATACCTTGAAACAAAAAACCTTATAGTAGGAAATTATAGGTTTTCTTCCATTCCATAACTCATAAGGTGTTTTATTAATAAAAGGTCTAATCAAAACTCAATTTATTGTATAAAAATCAGTACTTACAGCTTCAGCCCAAAAATGTTTGTCTATAGAATACTCTCTCAACATGGATCAAGTTATCTCTTGAAAAATTCTATATCATCTTTCAACAACACCATTTTTCTGAGGTGTTCTGGGTGCTGAGAAGTTGTGAGTAATACCTTTTTTACTACAAAAAGTTTCAAAATCGGAATTTTGAAATGCTCCCCCATGATCACTATGAATAGTTTTCAATGGAAGGTTTTTCTCATTTTTAACTTGGGCTCTAAAACTTTTGAAATAAGAAAAATCATCATAATTCTTTGCTATAAAATAGACCCATGTAAATTTAGCGTAATCATCAACCAAGACAAATATATAGTACATGCACCAAATGCTTCCAGTTTGTGTTGGACAAAAAAGATCCATATGCACTAGCTACAATTCATCAGTAGTTAAGACTTCACCTACTGATTTAAAACATGATTTTTGTTGATTTCTATATTGAAAAGGGTCACAAACTTTTGAAGAATCAAATCTAAGCTCCGGTAGATCCTTAACAAATATTTTTATAGAAATTTTTCATATTTTCCAAATCTTACAGTGTCCTAACCTTCTATTCCAAAACCAATAATGATCTTCCATTGCACTAAGAAAAGTTAGATCTTGGCTCCCATGTTCTTATATGTTTAGTGTGTAAATATTATCTTTCTTGTGGGCATAAAGAATAAACTCTTCCTTGGAATTGTGTACTAGGAACTTGTAATCCCTAAAATTCACAAGATAGCCTTAATCACATAATTGGCTTATGCTAATGAGGTTCTTCTTAATACCTTCAACAAGTAAAACATTCAAAATTAACGTTTTTACAAGAATAAAGATGTTACATTTACCAACAATTTCTCACATAGCATTATCTCTGAAAGTTACTTTTCCTCCTTTCATCTTGAATATAATTTCAAAGAAGTTTTTGTTACCAGACATATGTTGGCAACATACACTATCCATGTACCAAGTATTATTGTTGGTACCTTCATTATCTTCCTGAAAAAGAGAAAGTTAGACTTTCAGAATCCAAGATTTCGTGGATCCAGAATTTTTAGACAATAAATCTTTGGGTATCCACATTTTTTTAGAAAAATAAGCTGTATGAAACCCAAGAGATTGAACTTTGTTCGAGGGGCAATTTTTATTCCATTGCCCACCACTTTTACATTTAGTGCAAAAAGGGGTTCTAGAAGGAACAAAATAGTTTTTTTTTCCAAAATTTGTTTTTTGGTGAGTACAACCTACTCCAGTAGTGTTACCTTGAGGTTTAATTTGAGAATAAATCTTGTTAAAAATTTTCTTCCCAGAGTTAAAGTTTTCAAGAAGCTTCTTAAGAGAAAATATTTCGGATTTCAGTCTGATGACTAAATTCATATCCTCCGGAATAATTTCATTAGAGTTAGATTTTTCCTCATAAACTTTTATCATTAAAACTGAATTCTTAACATCTTTAGAAATTTCATACTTTCCAGAATTTGCTTTCTCGTGGTCTTTATAAAAGTTTTCTAAAAGCTCATCTTTATCTCCAAGATCTCTAGAAAGATCTGAAATTTCTTTTTTAAGAATTTCTTCCCTAGTATTTACCTTGTCTAATTTCATAGAAATTTTACAATTTCTTGCGTCAAGTAACTTGGAAAATCTAGATACTTCTTAATATGAAGGTATTTCTACATTTTTTGAGAATTATGTATCTTAATTAGAAGTACTATTTTTGGAATAGTAATTCTTATCAAGAGATAAATTTTTTAAAGCGTCGGCAGAGCATACCTTGGCCATAAGACATTTATTAGGGAAAGAAGTAGTAGCAATGAATCCAATATTAGTCTATGATGATTAATCATATTTATAATATTTACATTCTGAAGAGTCTTCAAAGATAGCACTCCAAATATCATTATATTTAAGGCTTTTCATGTGCTTTGATCGATAAAATTTCTTCTTATTCCTTTCCGAATTCCATTCCTTCTTTTCTTTCTTTTTTAGTAAAGGACAATCAGGTCTGATATGACCTCTTCTTCAACATTCATAACATGTAACTTCTCCATCTTTAATATCTCTGTAATCTTTCTTCTTTTACTTATTCTGATGGTTCTTTTGAGATACAATCTAGTTCATTCTCCAAGAAAGATTAGTTAATTCAGTCTCATACTTTTCTTTGTCACTAGATTCTGACTTAATAATGTCTTTATTTGACTTTGATCTTGTTACCCTTTCTGGGGGCTTGGCTTTCACATGTATATAAGTTGTTGTAAAAGTAAATCCTCTATTCCCATTATTCTTTATAACATTTTCAGCATCTATCTTCATTCTGGTTTCATTCTGAAGAAGAGTTCCGAACAACTCATCTAAGGAAATCTGAGTGAATTTCCTGTTTTCATCAATAGTTTTCCTTTTGGACTCCCAATCATTTGGATTGATATATATGATATTTTCTACAATACCCTCATCATCCAAAACTTTTTCTCTCATAGATTTTAATCTATTCACGATAGTCATAATCCTTTGTTGTACTTTGCTTATAGTTTCTTCATAAAGAAAGTTAAAATTATGGTATTCAACACTCAACATAGATCTTCTTGCCTCTTTGTCCTTAGATGTACCAAAATGTGTAACTTAAAGTTTCTTCCAGATACTGTTTTTAGCTTCACATGATGATATTTGACTATATATGATCCTAGTTATGGAACATAACAATGGATTTCTGACTCTGAAGTTTTCTTGGTATTCTGATTTTTCCTGATTCGTATAGGTTCTAAATTCCTTAGCCAGTGTCTTATAATCTCTAGTCAGCATTAGATAGTTATCAACTCCAGTATTGATAACTAAAGTATTCATCCTTTCTCTCTAGTACTAATAGTCATTTCCATCAATAATAGGAGGTCTGGTAGGATTCATATTATCAATATAACCCACAATTATACCTACCATCCTTAAGAAAATATTTGGCACACAAACTTGTTAGTAGAATAATTTTTTAAACAATAGAAAATATCCTAATAAAGGAAGTTGATATTGTATCTCTATGAAAAAATTAATCCGAAATATACGAGTACGAAAAATATGAATCCGAAAATATAAATCCGAAAAAAAGAAGAAGATTTATCTTCTGAATCTAATCGTGAGATTAATTCAGAGGTAACCTCCTCTGATACCAATTGGTGATAAGGTATGTCTGAGTTTGATATACTCTATAATACCAAATGTAGGATCGAATATGTAAATATGTTGTATGGAGTATCTAACGATGCTCAAAATACTAGAGGGGGTGAATTGTATACATTAAAATTTCCTTTGGAACTTTAAAGATTGTTGTGTTTAACAAAGTTAAACAAGGTAATTCACAAAACCTGTATATCTATAAACTTTCTTGAATCACAGAATATGATTCTGAGAAAACAATTCCGGAGAAGTGATTCTATAAATGAAACATAATGAATGTTTACAAAGATGAAGATTCTACCTTAAAGCGTATAGAATCTAACTAAATTAGAGTACAAATATGAGGAAGTATAAGAAAGTTATACTTTCCTCAAAAACTAAAATACACAGTGGAAAACAAAATACTACAAGTAACAAGTAATAACTATTTTAACCCAAAGAGGACAATATAAAACAACCCTGGATAAGAGGTCCCTCGATTTATACTTTCAAGAAATTCTATCTTACCCAAACCCAAGTAAGCCCTCAATCGGAAGATCGGTATCTCTATTGCTATCCCCGCAAGCCCTCAATTTGTAAAGAAATCAGCACCTCTGAATTCACCACCCAAAGCCTCTGTTTTTAAGGAAATCGATCCTCTACACTATAAAAATCTGCACGATACAAAGTTTGAAAAAGTTGTTCAAAAACATTCTACACGAAGCGTGAGAGTTTATAAGAGCATTTATCTCTAGAAATCACTTCTGAATGTTCTGAGCTTCAAAAATTCCAAAAGTCCCGAGGTATTTCAAATGATCTCTTATTTATAGGAATAAATCCAATGGTAGGCTCCCTTCTCCAATGATCATATTTTTCATTGAATTTCGGAGGGAACTATAAACATGTCACTCAAACAATGTTTAGTGAGTAAATGAAGGCATGAAATCATCTTATTACTAAATAGGTGTAAGCATAACCAAAAACTGATATTCAAAATGTAAGAAAAATGAAAGTTTGGAGTCAAACCAAAAATGAATTCGGATTCTATAGTACAAGGATATTTGGATTCTATTTTGTAGAAATTCATAACCTGAGTTCTGTAGAATTTCGGAGTTTGAATTTCAAGGAAATTCGGAGTCTAGATTCACATGAATTCAGAACCAGAACTTACAAAGCTCGGAGTCAGAGTTCATGAGAATTCGGAGTCAGAACTCATAAGATTTTGGAGTTAATTTTTAGAGAACTCAGAGTCCAAACATAGAGAAGTTCGTATCCAGAATTCCTAATCAGAATTCGGAGTGAGAACTTAAAAAAGTTTTTAACCTGAATTCTGATTCCTAATTCGGATTCAGAACTCTGAAGAGTTCGTATCCAGATTTCTGAGAATTTGGATCCTAAACATAATGCTTCATATCTAGGTAATTATAGGATTCCTAGGTTTTATTTTTCAAACAGAATTTTACACTTAGAAAAATTATGATATGAAAAATGAAAGTGAGGTAAGGATAAATTTCCTTGGGGAAGGGAAATTTTCCTTAAAGATGTAAAACAAGGGTAAAAAGAAATTTCCCTTCATATAAGGTGTTTGTGATTTTCAAAACAAGAAGGAATTGTGGAGTTATAAGTAAGGCCTTAATGACTTAACAATCTCCCCATATTTAAAGGAATGGAAAAGTCATAAGGAAAACCTTATTGACTCAATAGATATAATTTCAGGCCCACCAGTCACATTCATATTATGTACAAGATTTTTCATGCCACATAGAATAAGATACATTAGGATGTGTTTAATTAATCATAATAAAATGATTAAGAAGTGGGATTTAAATAATTGGGAGAATCTAATAAATAGAGTATAAGTACATCTAGGTTAATACCATTGGGTGGAAATGGGGACGGTTATATTCAAGAAAAGATTGTCATGGAAAATAAATGGACAATTTTCTGAGAAAAACCATGGTACACAAATGTTTATAAGATTTTTTAATAAAAATATATGGTGTTATATAAATACATGGGAATCATACATATTGTAATGGGATGTGTAAAACATATATACAAACATGAAAAATAGAAAATCAGACGTTCTAACTACATAGAGTGTTCTTGATTAACATAGAGGATGATAGAATCCTCTTACCGTGAGTAGATGATTCTAAATTCTTGGGAGAACCATTGTAAGAACATGGGAACAAATTGAGAGGTATTTATTGAGGTGGAGGGAGATTAAATTCATGATTAATGGGAATTCAGTGAAAATGAGTTGGAGGATTGGTGGGAAGTCATAGTATAAGGGAGGGGAATTCTTTATTAATTTCTAAACGTATGTTTTGAACTCTATATTATAAAATAATCAATACCAAAAACAATCCAATGGTTTTTTAAATGGTTTATAAAAAATATGAGTTTGTAAATATTTTATAAATAAATGAACCAAACATATTTAAATAACAAATTGGTGATGTGGAAGTGAGTCGTGTTCATAAATAATTGATTTTAAAACATCAAAATAAAATACTGGTTTTGGGGTATCCATTATAAGATTATAAATGTCATCGAATAGCTTTGAAAACAAATTATTTTAAAGGTTAAACCTACATTTGTTCATGTATGACCATTATATTATTTATGAAATCACTTTAGTGTAATATGATGTCATAATAAAGATTGTACATTCTTATCATAATAAAAATTACAAAAAAACTAATTATATCAGAAAACATTTAAAATATATACATTAGCTAATTTAGATGTTCTGATTTGAAAAATAATATTTATTTTATTAAAATAATTTTCTAAGTATTCGTATTCTTTATTTAAAATCAACATCATTATAAAATAAAGATATTAGTTATTTTGGAACTACTGACTTTATGATAATAATAAAAATTACATTAAAATTTATTAAAAAATAGTATCATATATATTTTAAAAAATATTTTTAAATAACAATGTTTTATCTAATAAAATTTATTTAATTTTTTTTGAATTTGTCAAAAGATTTTCTGAATTGATTATGATTATTTTTTAAAAAATAACTTTGATGTATTCATATCAAAATATAATTTTTGTTAAATTCATAATATAATAATTTATATGAAACCTAAAAAAGGGATAAATATAATCATTTTTATTAAAAATAATATATAAAAATTCATATTACTAGGGTTTAGATATATAATCCCTTAATACACTAACATATGAATTAAGGGTAAGGTTTGTGATGTTGGTACTTTCTTGGGGTGGTTTAGAGAACAATTTGGGCCGTGATATTGATAAGATTAGACTTCTATCATAAATAGTTTTTATTATTATTTAGTTATTGAAAATAATATTGTTCTTAATAAAGGTAAAATCCCGGTGATTCCATTTCCGTTGTAATCTCTGATAAATTATATTTATAGGGTAATATCTTACTAGTACAGTCTATACCTTCTTTTACCTATGTAAATTGGATATTATGATAACCCTTACTATATACTAATCTTAGTAGTCAATGTAAAATTTTTATATTATCAATTATTGATATAATTAATTGTATTTTAAATCCAAATGGGTATATTTTATAATTTTTCAAAAATAATTAAATTAGTTAATGTTTTTTGTATAATTACTTAACATTGAATGTATTCATATAAAAATAGAGTTTCATTTACAAAATATTGGGTTGTGTCATTATTCCCCATTGAAAATATCACCTAATAAATTTCATTTCATACACTAAAATAAACTCGGGTACTTATTTTTCTTCCCCACATTCAATTCCCATGTTTCTTTTTCAAACATGTTGTTTTGTCTGAGTACATTGACCATGTGAGTTATATTGTTTCATATGACTTTGTATCTATGACCAAGGTTCTATATAAGATACACCTTGTATGAGATATTTCTATCCAATGGAACAACCTATAGATTTAGTACATGTGATGGTTTTAGTATGTTCTTCCTCAAGAGATATACATGGAACACATCATGTACATGGGATTGGTGAAGTTGGAGTTTTAGATGATAGGGCATACCTTCAATGTGATCAAGGATTTCAAAAGGGTCGATGTATCTAGAATAATTCTGTCACTTCTTTCCAAACCTAATGAATTTCATCCATGATAATATATAAATGAACACCTAATCTCTAATATTATATTCCAAGTCACTTCAATGATTGAATTAATAGATTTTATATTGAATTTTTTCGGATTTCATATGATGTTGAATGGTTTGAGCCATCAATGACATCTCTTGAATATGATTAGATCCCATAATTTTACTATTTAGAAATTTATCTCAGTATGTTAAGTATCTAACACATATTCCCACATAGATCCTCATAAGGTTCTATTTAGAAACTATAATAGAATCTATTATTATATAAGAACTAAAATAGGGGAAGGTGTTGATCCCAACAACATTAGAAACCTCGTTGTACATTACTTTTTTCAACTTCCACTACAATAGGATCTTCAATATCAGTTTGTGCTTATTCATATTCATGTATTTAGCTCCTTCTTATCCACTACTAGCCTGAGTTTATTCAATATCAGTTGTGTTATTTGTTTTAATCCCCATGATATTTATAATATTTATAATTCCCATTTTCCAAAAGATATTGGGGATTTTTTGGGTCGGTAATTTTAGTGGTGTTTTTGGAAAAAAAATCCACCAAACTACTTATCATGTTTCTCAACTCTCCCACTTCACTGATGATCTTCTAAACATCATGCTTAGGTTTATTTATAGGAGGTCATTCACTAGTTTAAGGATGGTCATACGGTTTCATATATTTGAAATTACGGGGTTTTCAGTATGAGATTTGGATATAAGTTTTACTATAAGGTTTTTTGGAATGGTGGTTGGTTTTGGAATTGCTTTTTTCTAATATGTGGTATATTTGTTGTGTTAATATTAGAAATTATTTCTTGAAAAAAATTTAAGTTACCATTTCCAAATAATACTAGATTATTCTCTCTTTATTATTAATATTATTATATTTTCCTTGGATTAAATGTTTATACAAAAATATCTATGTCTAACACTTCATCACACATGTTACTTAAATGGTCTAGTGATTACCACAAACTATGTAACGTAACTAGTTGTACTTTTTCACCTATCTATATCAAATAAATCTATCTCATACGTATTTTTTTATCTTAAATTCCTTATTTATATAATATATATTATCTATGGTTATTACCTCATAAATTTATTTTGTACCATTAACATTTATTCTAAATTTATGTGAAAGCTGAGAAATATTCTCAATCAAACACTTGGATTCTACAAAAAATATATCTATCAAATATCCACTAGATGATTATTCTCATAATTTTCTATCATTTTCTAGAACTCATTGGAAAATTAACCACTAAAAGTGCTCATATTGTAAATATTTTAATGGGAAACTTCCAAAAATACTTTTAGAATGATCTCAATATAGAAACCAAGGCTTAGAAAACATTAATATCAATTATCTCTACATTCACGATATTCATTGGATACTCCTCATAAGAGAGATCATTTTCCAACTACAATACCTCTTGATGCAATAAATATGAGCGATCTGGTATGTAATTCCTCAATACGGATACATGGAATGTGTGGTGTACTTGAGACATAGTTGGTGTAAGTTCCATTCAATAGAAAAAATCTCTAAAATGATCAATAATATTGAAGGGTATGATGTACCTGGTACTTATCTTTCCCTTGATACCAAAATCTCATACTCCTCTCCCATATAGATATTCTGAAGAATACCATATCTCCATTCTCAAATTTTAGTTCTCATCGATGATTTTTGGCATAGCTATTCTATTGATATTCGAGATGGCTTCTTGTGATACTGAATGATTTTCAACTTTTTAACCATTTCTTCATCCATTTTTAGTCCTAGAATATTACATTCAATGAGTTTATCCTAGCATCCTAGTCTTCTTAATATTTTCCGATAAAGGTATTTATATATATCCATTATTATGAATGAGTGTAAATATTTTTTTGTAAGAGAAGTCAACTAGAGTAAGATTCTCATCCCATCCTCTTATAAATTTTATATAACATGATCTCAACATGTCTTCCACTGTTTAAATAGTCATATCATATTTTCCATAAATTTTTGGTTGATAAGGTGTACTGCACTTCAGCCTAGTGTTTATAGTATGTTGGATACATTTCCCAAACATTTTTGTGAATCTTAGATCTCGATCAGATATAATCAATAATAGTACTCCATGAAGCCTTACCATTTCTCTTATATATATATATTCATGTTAATCTAGTGATTTGTCTAGTTGATTTATGGAAATGTGAGTTGTTTTGTGAGATGATCCACAATAACTCATATAGAATTGCTTCCTCTAGATTTCCATAGAAGTCCAGTGAAAAAGTCCATGGTGATGTTTTCCCATTTCTTTATTGGTATAGGTAATGGTTTAATCATCTGCTTATAATTTTGTATATCATCCACAGTTGAAGACATACTGGGTACTTTGATATATTTTTAGCGATCTCCATTTTCATATTTTACCACCAACAGTTCTCTCAGAGATCTTGATACATCATTATAACCCCTAGATTAATGGAGATGTTTTAGATATATGCATCACTTAGAATATATTTCATTATATCTAGATTTTATGTTACAGATATTTATGACCAAAATATTATAACTCCTTCATCAACAATTTTGAACTCTGAGTATTTCCCATTTCTCATGGCTCTCACCTTCTTTTGAATTTCTACATAATTTCTTTGAGCATCCATTATTTTCTCCATGAGGGATAGATGAGAAATAATTTCACAAGGGATTAATTATGCTCTTTCTTTAATGATTCCCATTTCTATAATTTATAAGTACTATAATATTGGATCCTTTTCAATTCGCATCATTGATAATGTTTAAAGATCTTTTCTACTTTGAGAACCTGCCACTTTATTCACTTTCCATGACTGTAGTGGATTAAGCCCTCATAATCCTTGATGTGGTATTACTATATCTATATTATATTTGAATCACCTTTAATATAAATATAAATTTTAGGATTGTATGATTAATTTATATTTCACACTTCTCATAGAGATAATGCCGCCAGATTTTTAATTTGAAAATCATAGTTTCAAACTCTAGATCATGAATAGGATAGTTTTCTCAAGACATTCCAACTTCCTTGAGGCATTGTATATATATTAATCATTTAGAATCAGTACATAGCCTAATTCCTTCTTTTATGCATCAATATATATGAAAAAGAGTTCCCCACTTTTTAGAAGATTGAGTACTGACACTATGATAAGCCACTTTTTTAAGTCTTTGAAGTAGTCATCACATTCACTGGTATAGAAAACATATTATCCCTTTTGGGTCATCATGGATAGTGTGATTCAAAATCATGATAATTTATTCGAAAATTGACTTAAATACACAGAAATAACATGGAAAATATCTATTTCTATTACATATGTTCTCATGGTCCACCCTTTCAATGCTTTTTCCTTAGAATGGTCCACAAATATTCATTTTTTGGTGATAAAATTCTCATAGAATGATACTTCATCCGTACAAAACATCCATTTACTAAAATTTTCATATAGAGTCTCCCTTCCCTATGTTTTAGTATAGTATTCAAATGATCTTCATTTTTCTTTTTTCTCTTGGAGTATATCAATATAACATTATTGAATACCAATACATAATTTTCAAGGTAATCTATAAAGACTCTATTTATTAAGTCTGTTAATATTTTTATAGCATTAGTTAGTATTAAGGGTGCCACTATGAAGTCATAGTGTTCATACTTGATTTGAAAGTCTATCTTGGGAATAGCTTCATTACTCACCTTTAAATACTGATATCCTGAATAAAGACCTACCTTATATAAATTCTTTTCACTATAGATGTGATTGAAAATTCATCTATTCATGGAATGGGAAAATTGTTCTTTATCGTGATTTTTTGATCTCATGATAATCAATGTATTGGCGCATTGATCCATAATGGTTCTTGACGAATAGGACTTGCACACACCATGGTGAACCACTCAATTGTATAAAACCCTTGTTCATATTCTCTTGTAACTTCATCTTTAGTTCCTCCAACTCAATCATGGACATTCGATAATGTTTTTTTAATATTGGTAAAGATCCAGGAATAATTTCATTCAATAAATAAACCTCTTAGTGATGAGGATGACAAAGAAATACTGTTGGGAATTCATTACTTTAGTTCATCACAATGGTCATGTCTTTGATCATGATTCTCTCATTTTTCTCAATTATTTGAGATAGATATTCATTCTTATAATGAAATAATATTACCAATTGATATGAATATTCCCAATGAGATTCATCCTCATCCATGCACATATATAAAATTGGAGGATGCATATGGATTTGAAGAGTGATTTACCTTTCCCAACAGTTGATTTTGGCTTTGTATAAAGATAGTCAATCCCTTCCCATTATATAATCAGACCCCACTAAAGTAAGAAAAAAATTTCTATGAGGTTTAGGCCATAAACATTAACATGGGAGGAGTTATAAAAATTTGTTTCAATAATTTACCCATTTATAGTTATCATAGATTACTAAACATCTATATTTTTTAGGTGGTGTTTGAAATGATCTATAAAACATTAAAGATATGAAATAATGTGTATAAAAAAATATAATAGTATATTCTCTATTCTTGAATGAATAATTAGTGTACTTTCACATCATCATTTCCAGGATCCACCTCAATAGTTGTGATGGTACAAACTTTCCCTTTCTCCTTTATTGTTGGTGGTTGTGGACACTGATTACCCATAAGGACTTAGGGTCTAGTGCACAAGATTACATAATACCCTTTCTCCATTAAGTTAAAGCATTGAACCATTGGTGGTTCTCTCCTTTCCTCCACCACCTTGTCATGCTTTCTCATGTATCCTCGACATTTGTGAACTTGTGGGCCTTCTCCCTTCACATGAATAATTTCCCCCTCCTATTAACTCACTTACAAGGATGACTCTTCCCACATTTTTTTACATACTAGTGGTTGAGTTTTCATTTCTCCCTTTTCATTAGATCCTCAATGTTCAAACTCCATATTTCTCTCATATCTCTATTACCATGGGACCATTCTCCAAACTCCATCTTCAATTTGATGGAACATGAAATAACGTCATCATAACTCTCAAAGTCTCGAATTCTTAGATCCTTATAAAGGTCTAGGTTTAATCCACTAAATAATATATCTATTTTTATATCAATTTTTATAACAAAACTAGAATAATACTTTTAATTCCTTGCGAAATCTGATTTTTAATCCATTAAATATTTACCTTCCTTTTTCTTTAACTCTAAGAATACTTTCCCTATATTTGTAAAATGATTTTGAGGGAAATACCTGTTATGAAATAATTTCTTAAAGTATTCCCACGAAATCTTTTCAATTTCATCCTTTGGCCTTTTTTTCATAATAAACACCCACCATTGATCATCTTTCCCCTCCGAAAGATAATAATCAAGAATCAAATTTTCCATATCAGAACATTGAATCATACAAAATACCATCACCATTGAGTTGACCCACTATTTTTTGAATAGTGTATCATAATATCAATTAAAAGTCGGTGTTCATTTCCATATAAAATTATTGATATCTAGTTTCTCCCTATTTGGTGAAGGTGGTCCTTACAAATTATTTTGGTTATTTTTTCTAGCCTGACATAGCTGGGTAATCATCCCCATCAAATTTTGAAGTCCACCTCCCAAGGAATTAAGGATGTAATTCTAGAAATTGCTCTATTTTAACTCCCATGGATCATTATCCTTATTTCACCTTATTCCAACTATTTTTTAAAATATAAATGGTTTGAAAAAATATAATTCAATAAGTCATGAATAAATAAATTATTCCTTTTTGAAATTATCTCTAAAGGCGGATCTTCTCTGATCCCTATGATTATAGACTAAAACTTCTTTTTTTTCAAATAATTCACTTTTTGGGTAAGTGAGAACCTGCAAACTCACTAGATTCCAAAACCTTCCACCTCCCAAACTCAACATCAGCATTCACCACCAGTGGTAATGAAATCACCGGGAACTCTTCACGGACCACAAACCAGACAGCCAAACATCATACCACAGATTCACAAAGAACCAACAGAAAACAAAATCACAATCACAGATTCATTTAACCTGCTGTAAAAATGCCACAGAAAGTCCGAGAAAATATTATCCTCCACCATGAATCCATCACAGAACGTTGCCAATCACCCAAAAACAAGATTTCGGTCACCAAGAATGCATCACTGGTCACCGGAATCGTAGCCGAGTCCATACCGAGCGCCGTAACAACCAACGCACCACGAAACCAATAAAAACACACAGAAAAACAATTAGGACAAAACATAACATTTACAAAAAAAATAGTTAATTCCTTATTCTATAGTCTATTAGTGTCTCTTTTATGTCTTTTTTATTGGTAATAACCCGAGGATAAATATCAAAGAAATGTGTGAGCAAAAACCCGAGTAAGATGATATATAAGTATATGAATCAATATAACATGGGTGACAATAATGATCATCATCATAACATAAGCATGTGATCATAATAATAATAATGATAGGAAGAATTATTTAAAATCATGTAATATTGGAATTCATCAAAAATAAAAACCATTTCATAGAGTTCAAATACCACACTTTGTTAGAAACAAAGACAACATCATGTTCACGCATAACAAATGTGCATGACCATAACATAATCACTGTGAAAAAAGCTAAAACAATGTTAATGAATATTTCACCTTGTCTCATGAGATATATCACATTACCTAATGCATTTGACTAATATATAATTCTTGCTGCACCTGTCACATCATAACATTTAAATAATAATTCATTACACATAGAACTCATAGTAATCATTTCCATAAAATAACTCATTGAATTGAAGTGGTTTTCATTAAAATTAATAAATAATACATTCATTAATAGAAATTTCGGCTCCCAAAATAAAAAAAGGAAATAATATATTAGTATAATAATCATCCATCTTAAGTAAATAAGAAACAATCTCATGAAAAGTAAAAGTTATGTTTTTTTAGAACGAACTGTTGTTTTGGAACAATCATCTCATTTTTCAAAAAATAAGAATAGAAACATGTATATCCAAGAAAAAAATTAAGAATAAAGAAATTATATTTTAGTAATATTAAAATAATATGCACACTAATGTTTTTTTACAAAAGTGGAATGAACAAAAGAAATGAAATTGGGTTCAAGGATCCCCTTACCTTAGGTCTGAATGATTTTTTCACATTAATATTATGGAAAATCATATATAATTCATTAATTAATAAATTCAGAACCTATTATACATATATATGATTCATTATATTTTTATTAAGCTCATTTATGTCCAATTTAATGATTAATAGTGTCAATTTTGACATTCTGAAGTGTTTGTTTTCTTGCTTTTCAGGATCAGTCCACTTTTACAGATTATTGGGAGATCATGTAAAATGGGGATAATTTTCTAGAATTGATATTATATTTCATTATTTAACTGGTAGAATTTTAATTGGTTTTATGTATTATTTTTTAGATATTATGATGATTCATTATATGAAATGATATTGATAAGCATTTAGATTAATTTGGTAGTTTTTCAATCACAACAAACATGTTTCTTTTTATTATAAAATATTATGCATATTTGTTAGTTCCAAAATATAAAAAAGTAATAACATAAGTTTTTTTAAAATTCAAACATTATAAAGGTTTTAAGACCCACATTGATGTATTTAAAGGAAAATGAAAAAAAAAATTCCCTAGAAGGTGATAAAACAACACCTTATAGACTAGTACTCCATTTTTAGAATAAATGGTAGAAGAGAAGAGTTTTGAGGATATATTACTCCATTAGAATAATAAATTTAATATATATATATGATACTATAGTTAGCATGAAACTTGTATGAGGGGAGGTTAGGGTAGAATAAAATAATAACAGATGTTCAATAGAAATTAAAAAAAAAGGAAGAGGATTTTACCTCATAAATTATTCTCTTTGAAAACCTCCTTAAAGAGATTGGTTTTGATATTTTCAAGTGACTAATGGCTCCTAGATGTGGGGATGATTCATGAGATGATTGTTGGAAAGAAATTTTCCAAGCATCAATTCTTTGTATTTGTCAGGATAAGGGGTGGTAATGGGTGGTATTTATAGTGGACAAGAGAATTGTTTTCTGATTATTTTATTCATTAATTTTTATTTTGGATGAAGACTATGAATAGTTTAAACCTTATCACTAAATATATTAAAATAATGAAGGATAGTTTGAGATCATAACGTTACATTATCCATAATTCATCACTAAATCAATAACATCGGTATGTGTTAAATGCCATAAATTACCATTTTTTACTATTCACGAAAAATTCAACTATTTTTGATAAATAAAAAAAATCATTGTATATATTTTTCAATTTTAAGAATTCAACAATGGACCCTATGTTATTAAATTATGTTTCTAAATATGAGAATTTTTTTTTTAAAAATCATCATTTATTTGAATAATACTGATTTTAAAATTATAAATGATTTTACGACACTTTTAAAAATTACTTAAGGCCACATAAAAATTTATTATTATCATTAGAAAATAAAATAATAATTTATTAATAAATTTTATTAAAATAAATATTATTTTATATAATTATATTTATTATAAAATTGTAATTATATATATATTACTTACATAAATACCAACACTTTATTTATCATTTCAAAAAAATTTATTTACTTATGCCATAAAATAAATATATAATTTTTTTATTCATAAGATGCCTAAGTTTTATTTATACTTTCATATATGATGATACTATTCTATTATCCAGATTACTGTTCCTAGTGGTTAAATTACTATTCCAAAGATCAAGTTAGTTTTCCATTGTTATATGTTTCTTAACTACTAGAAATACCTCTTATTCTATTCATTATTCATTTTTAATGTCTATATTGTGTCCTCAATATGATTTTATGTGATTTGTACTGTATGGAATAATTATAAGAAGGGAATATCCATTGACAAATTTTTTGGTCATTACAGGTTACCATAATTTATATAATATAAACATAAATACTATATAAACATAAAATATATGGTTTTGAAATTAATTTCAAAAAATGAATAAAAGTGAAAATTTATAGAAAAATTTACATAAAATACGCTTTATTAAAATTTTCATCTCTCATATGGCACTAAAATCCCTTGATGTTCTATGTTGATTGCATCTTATACATATAAATTTATTATAATTAGCTTTATAGAAAGGATTTGGGCATCTCGTTGTATTTTTTAAGTGTGGGACGAGTGGATTTCCAAGGGTAGAGAGATTAGATATTTATACATGAGGGGAGGGGTATTTTTTAGGGTAAAATAATAAATAAAATACTATATCCAAGATAAACCTTGTAATCGTTTCTTTTGACATTGGGAATAATATTCAACAAAAATAAAATAGATTTATGACTTTAAACCCCTATTGAAACTAAATTCTCTAATTTATTGAAAATTAATGTGGCATAAATGGAAAAATGTTTTTTTAATATAACACTTTTGACTTTTTTCATTAGAAAATCATATTTGCGTTCTGAAATTATGTTTATTATCTTTAAATGACCCATTTAAATTATTAAATTTATTTTGGGCTAATCTAACAAATTTACAATTTATTAGTTTTATTATTGCATCATCTTTGTGTCATAAAATAAGTGGTATTTGAAAAACATGTTTTTATGTTTCCATTAAAAATTGATGTATTTCAGAAAATTAATAAAAAGTATCCCTTTACAATTTACATGTGGTGATTCAAAAAATGACCTTTATTTTGTCGAAATAATTTTTTAATTATGAAATTTAAATTTTTTATATAAAATTTATTATATTTATAAAATATATTAAAATATAGTTTATTAAAAAGTGATTGTAATTTATTTATGTTTTCATATCCATAAATATTTCATACAATTATAATATTTATTTTTTATTAAATAAATGAGTATACATATTAGGTTTTATTATTTTATGTTTTTATTAATATTCTAATGGTTATTATACTATTACCAATGGCCAGGTTAATATTTTTAACAACCACATTACCTCTTATAAATACAACTCTCTTTATTATATCAGCATTCAAAATAATTCCTCCCAATGTTAAATATTTTCATTCCATAATATAATGATATGATTAATAATATTTTATTTATATTCCTTAGTGTTTTTCACTTGAGTGATGACTCTAGGATGTTGGAAGGATCAAAATTTTCCTATTCTAATTTTTTATTTTTCATTTTTTTATTTCAATTATAATGTTGATCATTTTAATTTTTTTAGTTAATAACTAATTTAAAAATACTCATTAATAAAATAAAAAACATTTATTTTCTCAATTTATGGTAGGTATTTAATACTATATAATATAATATAACAGACATTTATTTATAAAAAATATTGTTAATAAATTTGGGGTCGTTACATTCTTACCCCTTTAGAAATTTGATCCTAGAAATTTTAACTCATATTCTAAGTTAACAATAAATGAGGGTACTTTTGTTTCATTATTTCCTCCAGTCCCCACATCAACTATTCATCTTTAGGGTTACTCCACGACACCTTGAAATGGTGAGATATCTTATTCTATAATTTTGACTCTAAGGTCTAATATATTCACTAGATTTTCCTTATAAGAGAGGTTATTCTCAAGTTGTACCACCAATGGATTCAATATTTGTGAGGGATCAGGTATGTAATTCCCCATGATTAATATTAGGAACACATCATTTACATGATCCAAGTTTAGTTGAAGTGATAGTCTATAATACACTACTCCTATGTGTTTAATGATCTCAATAGGGCCAATATACCAAGGGTTTAGCTTTCCTTTCTTTCAATACTGCATGAACATATTCTATAATGATATAAAAAGGAAAAATTCTTACCCAAAATCATACTCCAAGTCCCATCGATGATTATAATCAATGATTTTCTACCAACTCTGGTCCATTATATTTTATTTTAGATATCTTGAACCTTCTCTGTAATCTCTTAAAAAATAAATGGTCCTTATAGATTTTTTTCAACAACTTCATTCAAACATGTATGAGTTTTACATCCCTTCTATAGAGAGCTCCATGTTTATACTTTTTAATATGATAGCGGAAGATAATGTTATATAAGAACTCAACTAATGGGATATGTTGATCTTATCCTCCTTTAAATTCCATTAAGTGGGTTATCAGTATTCCCTTTTTTATTTCAAGGGTCTTTTTTGATTTGAAATCAGTTTAGGGGTCATAGTCCATACTAAAATTTAAATAAGTATTCAGAGAATGTTGAATACCTATACCAAATTTATAGGTGAACCTTGGATCATGATCAGAGATAATCAAATGTGGCTCCCCATCAAACCTCCCCGACACCTTTTATGTATGTAGTCACATTTTTATAAAGTGATAAATCCTCCCTGATTGTGATGAAGTGGAATATATTTGGGAGTCTTTCCATCATAACAAATATCACATTACTTACTTTGGATTCCTTTGGGAGGGCAGTAACAATGTCTTTGGTTATCTTCTCCCATTTCTATTTGGTTATGGAAAATCATTTCATCATTCCCTTAGAATTCTTTCACTCTTCTCTAACATGTTTACAAAAAAATAAAATTTTAGGTGTACTTAGTGATATCCATCTTCATGTTTTCCCACCATATGTACATATAATGATCATGGTACATCTGGGTACATCTTGTATTGATAGAGAAATATGATCTATGTGCATTATCCAATACCTATTTCGTTATCTCAACTGACAAAGGCATGAAAAATTAAGATCCAAACCAATTGAAACCATATTCATTGACGTTAAATTCATGAAGCTTTCTATCCATTATTGATTCCACCTTTTTTTATGCTCTATATTATCCAATTGTCCCTCCTTGATCTTCTCTTGAATAAATGGTTGATCAATAATTTGGGAAAGATAGTATGTATTCCCTAGCATTATAAATTCTTGATTTATTCATTTAATATACATAAGATATGGCCTTTCTCAGTTGGCATCATGGATAGACTATCAGATTATTTTTTTACTAAGAGTATGAGCTACCATGTTCTCCATTCTCATATAAAAGTGAATAAAGAAATTGTGGTCCTTGATTAGATCTATCCATCATTTCATACACATGATTATCTCTGTTTGTGTGAATATATGATTTAGACTCTTATGATATGAATATATATAACACTTCTCACCATAAATTTAGTGCCTTTGAATATCCAAATCAATGATCATTGTTCCAAACTCTATATCATGAAATTGGTAGTATTTCTCATGGATCATAAACCTTCATAAGGCATATGTTATTACTTTGTCATTTCTCATGAGTAAGAAACCCAATTATTTCTCTGAAGAATCATTATATAACACAAAACATTCTCTGGTTTATGGTAGTTTGAGTACAAATGTGGTGATTATCCTTTTTTATCTTCAAATATCATTCCTCACAATCTTATATCACGAAATACATTACACCTTTCTATCTTAACAGAGTTAGTGGGTTATAAAATCATGATAAATTTCTAAAAAAATGTTAGTAGTACCCATCAAATCAAAAAAAACTATTGATTTATGTGAAACATGAAGTTATAGTCCATTTTTAAATTGTATTTTACTTTTAAGGGTCTATATAAATACCCTAAATTATGATCATGTTCCCCAAGAATGTGACCTAATATATCCAAAATTCTTTGTTTTGACCATGTGGTACATTTTCTAATATATTAATGTTTTTAGTACAATACTTAAATGATCTTCATGTTTCTCCGTTATCTTAGAGTAAATGTTAATTTAATCAATACATACTACCATAAATTTGTTGAGGTATTCTCTGAAGATTCAATTCATTATATCCATGAACATTTTAGGGGCATTAGTAAGTATGATGGGAATCACTATGAACCAGTAGTTCCCATGTCTGGTATGAAATTCTTTCTTCAAAATATCACAACTCTTCTCCATCAGCTGATTCTATCTAGAATGAATATATACCTTTGAGAATTAACTATATCTTATATTTTTATCAAGAAATACAAAAATCATTTATAGGGAATATTTTTTTTATGTTGATAATTTTTAACTCCTAGTAATAAATACATAGCTTTATTGATCAATCCATTTTCCTGAAAATGAGCACTGGTGTACCCAAACCAAATGCACAATGGAGTATAAAATATATTTCTAAATACCAGAGAATATTATTCCTTAATTCCTCTAGTTTTTTTGGGACATCTTAGAGGGGAACTTAGAGATGGGATTGGATCTGAGTATAATATCTATTGAGAACTCAACCTCTACATCTAGGGGAAGTACATGAAAATAATTGTGAAATACATCATTATAATCCCTTACATTGGTTATTTCTCTAATGTTGATAGTTTCCTTTGACTCGAAATTTTTTTCAAGGTTTGTTTCTTATGTAGGTATCAACACCCAGAACATTGATGTATTTTCTAAATGATATTTTTTATCTTCTTTGCATCTAAATAGGTTCATGGGATGGTTTGGTATATAGAAAGAGCTTACCCTTTAATAAAATTTGATGTGAGATCTATATAAATAGATCTAATAAATGCCCAGTATCATTTCAAATTCCACCAATGAAATAATTAAGCAATTTTCCAGGAAATCAATTCCCACATACACTAACAGGAGAAGATTCCAGCACTTGGGTGGCACTGATATCATAAAAAGATGATTTTATGGATATAACTACCTTATGCTATTGTGATTGTGGTCCAATAAATCATGAAAACATTCATGATATGAAGGATTGCATATAACCATAATCATATAAAACATTTTCCATTACTGGGTGAATATAAAGTGTTCCCTATATGACTTGATTTTCATGATCAACATAATCATTATTGATGGAATTATTTTTCCTTTGATCCATTGGATTTATTTATTTCTTAAAATGATTACCCATAATGACCAATTTTTTTGTGCAATACCGTTCATTGAGCCCTTTATCCTTATAGATAAATCATTGAACCTTGGGTTGTATGTGACAACCGGGTCCCGGTGACAGCACAACCACCCCGCCTTAACAAGGTCGTCGGGTCCTTGCCCACCAGGTACCCCCAGTTGCCCCACAGACACGTGGGGCCCACCCTAGGGTCCACCCACGTGCCTGAATGGGTTATCTGACTAATGAAAGTCCCCACAGGCCAACACTTGTCCTTTCTAGTGTGCTCTGTCCTCACTTACACACACCCTGAGAAACTTCCCAGGAGGTCGCCCATCCTGATCACTACTCCAGGCCAAGCACGCTTAACTGTGGAGTTCTAATCAGACAGGCTCCCGAAAAGGAAGGTGCACCTTGTTGACATGAGTCATATCATTTAGTCATTTAACCCTTTATCATTCAGGGATGTTACAATCACCCCCCCTTTAGAGCACAACGTCCTTGTTGTGGGCCCTACATCTCAACCCAGGCAGTGCACTGCACTTAAGGCTGGGTACCACCTCTGATACCAATTTGTCACGACCCGCCCTCGGGGTCCGTGCCGTGACTACCCCAAGCCCGCCTTCCATAGGCCAGGGGCTGGCGACTAGCACCAAGGCGTAAATCCCGGTAAAAAGGGAAGGCATTGCCTTTGAAAAGTAAACACACACCACAGAGTAAACAAGCGGAAAGTAAACACTAAGCAAGCAGAGTACAACTGAAAGTGCGGAAAAGTAAATGGGCCAGTATAAAAACCCAAACTGAAAGTAAAGTACAACTCAAAAAGGGAAAAACAGCAACTGAAAAGTAAAAGCCGCTACTCCGAGCTGTCCACTGGAAATCCCACCTGAAGGGTGGGTACAGATAGCTCCTCTGCTCCACGGGTCCCACCGTCCGCTCCGTGCACGTCTCACCCAGTGGTCCACCTCCGGGTACCGTCTCGCTCTGCAAGCCTCAGCTAAGGTCAACGCTGTCCGTCGTCTGCAACCAACACAACGTGGTGCGGGAAAAGCCCGTGCAGGGGTGAGTATAAGCTACTCAGTAGGGACCCCGATACCCCTGAAGGTCTCTCAAATCCACAAAGGATAAATCACGAAGAAAAGTAAAAATCACGAAGTAACAACCGACACTGCTTAGGTATATGCCCATACATATACCTAAGTCATCAATTCTAATACGCTCCAACCTCCGAGCCCAAGTACTACTCAGTCCACGCAGGAAAGTATACGTATTCCACATAGGAAAGCAAATCATAATCCACACAGGATTGCACAACACAATCCACACAGGAA
Source organism: Viscum album (assembly GCA_963277665.1). Classification (NCBI taxonomy): domain Eukaryota; kingdom Viridiplantae; phylum Streptophyta; class Magnoliopsida; order Santalales; family Viscaceae; genus Viscum; species Viscum album. The sequence goes on along the minus strand of OY728137.1, from coordinate 292,776,427 downwards.
AGCAACAGGATTCAGCTCACACAGGTATACTTCTTCAAGGACGATAAAGATGATCACTGATCCATCTAAGTCGTCGGACCCACGAAGGATCGATAGGTAACTAACCCCCGCAGAAGACCCACACAGGATCGGGCTCACACAGAACCTGTAGGCGCTGGCTCACACAGAACCGCTGAGCGCAAGGACCCACACAGGATCGGGCTCACACAGAACCTGTAGCACTGATCCACGTAGGATCGCTGAGTGCTGTAGTCGTCGTCGTCGAATCCACACAGGATTTCTGTACTGTCGTCGTCGAATCCACACAGGATCTCTGTACTGTCGTCGTCGCAGTCACAGTAGCAGTTGTAGCAGTAGAACAGTCGCAGCCAGCACTGGGGTTCCCGCACACAGCAAGCTCGTACGGAGGGTCCGCTCCACGAGCCGAGAGGCTGTTACATCAACTGTCACGAACACCGAAGTTGATGTATCCAAAAGTTCCGTATCATCAACAGGAACTCAACGCAACAGACGGCGCGTCGATCGGACGCCCGGTCTGAGAGTTATTGGCATTTTTGTCTCCGGGGCCCGGTTGGTTTTTAAGGCAAAACCAACCCGACCGTACTCCACCTGCGTCCAAACCACGGGCAGAGTATGCCAAAAGATCCGTCTCACTAAGAGGAACACTACACGACTGACGGCACGTCAATCGGACGTCCGTAGCTCAAGATATGAGTGTTTCCGCTCCGAAGGCCCGGTTGGTTTCGTGAACGAACCAACTCGGCCGAACTCAAAGTAACCCGAAACCTTGAGTGCGATATACCGAAACGACCGTCTCGATCCAAGGATCGCGTTGCCGCAGACGGTTCGTCATTCGGAGGTCCGAGGCTCAAGTTATGAGCCAAAAACCAAATTTGGTTCGAAACGGGGGGGTCCGGGTCCGGGCCGACCCGGCCCGACCCCCCCCCCCCCCCCCCCCCCCCCCGGGGCGGCGCGGCGGCGGCGGGCCGTGGCGGCGGCGGCGGCGGGCCGCGGTGGCGGCGGCGGCGGGCCGCGGTGGCGGCGGCGGCGGGCCGCGGGGGCGGCCGCGGCGGGCCGCGCGCACGCGGAGGCTAAGCCCCGTGGTTTTTGTGCGCTGCGCGGCACAAAGGGGCCGTTCCCCTTTTGTTTTTAAAGAAGCCCCCCCCCCCCCACATGGGGGGCCTGCTGTTGCGGAACCGAGGGGGGCGCTGCCCCCTCCTTCAAAGAACCGCCCCCCTCTCTTAAAGAGGGGGGGTTTTAAAATACCAGCCGGGGAATTAAATTCCCCGGTTTAATGGCATCCGGCCGGCCAGCTGGCCGGCCGGTCTTCTCCAACGGGACCGGAAAATCCGGTCCCCTCTTCGGCTTCCGACACCGGCGGCCCGGCCGCCGGTCTTCCCTTCCGCTGCGGCCCGGAACCGGCCGCGGTCTCCTCGTCCCGCCGCGGCCCGGAACCGGCCGCGGTCTTCTCGTTCCGCCGCGGCCCGGAACCGGCCGCGGCGTTCGTCATCCGGCGCGGTGCGTCGGCACCGCGCCCCTTCGCCGTGCTTCGATTCTTTTCAACGCGGCGCGACGGCGTCGCGTTCTTGAAGACTTTTCCTCGGCGTGGCGCGACGGCGCCGCGTAAATTAATTGAACGATCATCCGCGTGGTGCGACGGCACCACGCTACTTGCTTCCACCCGCATGAATAAACATGAACGTTGGAGGGGGGTTCGGCCGTGTTCGTGCGGTCCGGCCCCCCTCACGTTAAAATAAAAACGCAACTCAAAATAAAAATCAAGTCACACGTTAGTCTTGATAAAATCACGATCAAGAATAAAAATAAGGAAACCAAAAGAAATCGACAACCCCTACCTCGGGTTTAAGATTCAAAGGTTCAGCTACGCTCCGCGGAAGACGGCGTCGCGGAGGTCGGGTGTCGCGGTCGTCGTTCGTCAAATCCGTTGACGAAGAGTTATACCCGAAGAGACACGTTGTTGGCGGATCTTCGTTTGCCGACGAAGAAGGTCCGATGAGGGTGCGACGTTCCCTCTTGATGACACCGAGGACGAAGAAGAGAGGCGTCGTTCTTCGTCGGAGGTTGAGCGTTCTTCGTTCTTCGTCAGAGCTTGAAGATGAAGAGGAAGCTCTCCAAAAGCTCTCAAGGGAAAAAACAAACAACCCAAAAACAAATAAGATTACATCTTATTTTATTAACACATAACTCAAAAGAATTTCAAATGTTTGAAATTCAAAAGAGTTAACTCCCAAAATTAATTAAGAGTAACCTAAGCCAATAAAGAGGGGGTTTAGAGGGGTTAGGGAATTTGAAAAGAAAAGGGGTTCGTGTGGGCCCCACCACACTTAATCCTCCCAAGGGAGGTTAAGTGGGTGTGGGTCCCACTTCCAACCACCTTTGATAGGTTTTAACTAGTTGTAATAAAATTGTTCTTCACAATTTTATTTAACTCAAACTAAAAACCCCAAAACGTAACTTTCAACCCGCAACAAACGCAACTCCCGAAAAGGTCTCATTAAGCGAATATCGGTGCTGCGAGTTCATCGGTGCCCTCGGATTTCAATTCCGAGCACCGGATCAAAAGTTAGGAATTCCCGCTCGTTCGTTCACTGAACGTACCCGAGCCAAACTTCGGAAAAAAATTTCGGGCACTCCGGGCCTCGGAATCAGATGCCGTCTGAAACCGCGCTCTTGTAAAATTCTAAAGAAAATTAAGAAAAAATTTCCTTTGAATTTTACGGGTCTTTACATTACTCCCACCTCAGGGCTTTACGTCCCCGTAAAGATACAACAAAAACTAGGGAAACAAATGAGGGTACTGAGCACGCATCTGAGCCTCCCGCTCCCATGTGCTCTCCTGGAGATTCCCGTGCTGCCATCTGATGCGCACAAGAGGAATCGATCGCCCACGCAGGACCCGCTCATGTCGATCCTCTATCTCCACCGGGACCTCCGTAAAAGTCGCCCCATCGTCAACGTCAAGCTCCCCATGGTCAATGATGTGTGTCGGGTCGTGCACGTATCTCCTCAGCTGGGATACGTGGAATACGTCGTGCACCCGGTGCAACTGAGGTGGTAGAGCCAGGCGATAAGTCACCTCGCCAATCCTGCTGAGAATCTGGAAGGGTCCGATGAAGCGCGGAGATAACTTGCCGCCTCGGCCAAATCTCCGAATACCACGTCGAGGTGAGACCCGCAAGAAGACGTGGTCGCCATCCTCGAACTCCAGTGGCCTCCGCCTCCTGTCAGCGTATGACTTCTGCCGGCTCTGAGCTGTCCTCATCCGCTCCTGGATGACCTGGACCTTCTCTGTCGTGGCCTGGACCATCTCCGATCTCACAAGTGCTGACTCCCCAGGGTCTTTCCAGCACAAAGGAGATCTACAAGGTCGGTCGTAAAACGCCTCGTACGGTGCCATCCTGATGGTGGAGTGGTAGCTGTTGTTGTACGCAAACTCCACCAAGGGTAGGTGTTCCTCCCAGCTACGACCAAAGTCGAGAACACATGCGCGGAGCATGTCCTCGAGAGTCTGAATGGTGCTCTCCGTCTGACCATCCGTCTGAGGGTGAAAGGCTGTGCTCAGACGTAGCTGTGTCCCGAACGCCTCCTGTAACCCCTTCCAAAGCCATGAAGTAAAGTGAGCATCTCGATCGGATACGATATATGATGGCACGCCGTGGAGCCGCACAATCTCCTGAACGTAGAGACGTCCCAAGCTCTCCACTGAGCCCTGCTCTCTAATGTGTAAGAAGTGTGCCGACTTGGTGAGTCGGTCAACAATCACCCATATGGAGTCGTGACCTCTGGAAGTACGTGGAAGTCCAGTCACGAAGTCCATAGATATGCCGTCCCACTTCCACTCCGGAACCTCCAAGGGTTGTACCAAGCCTGCTGGTACCTGATACTCTGCCTTCACCTGCTAGCAGGTGAAGCATCGAGAAATGAACTCTGCTACAACCTTCTTCATGCCCGGCCACCAGTGCTGTCGTCTGAGGTCCTGGTACATCTTCGCCACTCCAGGATGTACCGCCAAAGGAGAAGTGTGAAACTCTCTCAGCACTTCCTCTCGCAAAGCGACTGGTACCATGGTACGTCCTCTAAAAAGGATGTTGTGCTCTGCTCCAAGGGAGAAACCATCAGGTGCCTGTCCCGAGGATATCTGTGCACGCCGTGTCTCACAGTCAGCGTCCTCACGCTGTGCCTCCCTGACCCGCTGCAGTAGTGGAGGGGTGACTGTGAGAGACTGGAGGAAGGTTGATCCATCTCTATCCACGAAGGATATCTGCAAAGAGGCTAGCTGCTCTGTCGCCTCCTCAAGTAGCTGAATGCCCATCCTCCTGCTGAGGGCATCGGCTACTACGTTCCCCTTCCCAGGAGTATAGACTATATCAAAGTCATAGTCCTGGAGGAACTCGAGCCATCGCCGCTGTCTCAGGTTCAGGTCCTTCTGCGAGAAGATATACCTGAGACTCTGATGATCGGAAAAGACTGTAAAGCGCTCGCCCATCAGATAGTGTCGCCATGTATTCAGAGCAAAGACCACTGCTGCTAACTCCAGGTCATGGGTAGCGTAGTTCTGCTCATGCGGCCTCAACTGACGTGATCCATAGGCGATCACTGCCCGCTCCTGCATCAGAACACATCCGAGTCCGGTCCCTGATGCATCGCAGTAGACTACGTACCCTACTCCCTCCTCAGGCAACCTCAAGATAGGTGCGCTAGTCAATCTCTGTCTCAGCTCCAGGAAGCTCTGCTGACATCTGTCTGACCACACGAAGGGTTTCCCCTTCTTCGTCAAAGCTGTGAGTGATGCCGCAACTCTAGAGAAGTCTGGCACGAATCTCCGATAGTATCCAGCTAGTCCCAAGAAACTCTGAACCTCAGTCACGCTCCTGGGTGGCTCCCAAGCTAACACAACCTCAATCTTCGCGGGATCCACTGCAACTCCCGCCTCAGAGATAACGTGTCCCAAGAAGTGGACCTCACATATCCAGAACTAGCACTTCGAGAGTTTACCATAAAGATGGTGCTCTCGGAGTGTGTCTAGTACAACTCGCAAGTGATAGGCGTGCTTCTCCTCTGTCGTAGAGTAAATCAGAATGTCGTCGATGAAGACCATGACAAACCGATCGAGGTATGGCTGAAAGATCCTGTTCATGAGAGCCATGAACACTGCTGGAGCATTGGTTACACCGAAAGGCATAACCAAGAACTCATAGTGGCCATACCGACATCTGAAGGCTGTCTTCTGCACATCCTCGTCTCTGACTCTGAGCTGATGATAGCCTGACCTGAGGTCTATCTTCGAGAACCACCGTGCTCCCTTGAGCTGATCGAAGAGGTCGTCAATCCTCGGTAGCGGATACTTGTTCCTCACTGTCACCTGGTTCAGGCGACGATAGTCAACACAAAGTCGCAGGCTCCCGTCCGCCTTCTTGGCGAACAATATCGGGGAAGCCCAGGGTGAAACACTGGGTCGGATGAACCCCTTGCCCTGTAAGTCCTCCAACTGTACCCGTAGCTCTCGAAGCTCGGCGGGGGCCATCCGATATGCTGGAGTAGATATCGGGGCTATCCCGGGGTACAAGTCAATATAAAAGTCTACCTCTCTACGAGAAGGTAGCCCTGGAACGTCGTCGGGAAAAACGTCCGCAAACTGATCCACCACTGCAGGAAAACCAGGACTCCGCACGTCAACTGCTCCAAGGATGAGGCTAGCCAACTGATGAGTGATGGGCTATCCTCTCCTCTGCGGAAGTCCATCCTGTGCTACTAAGGATCCCTTCTCGCCGGTGAAGGTGAACCTGCTCCCGTCGGTGCGTACACATCGCACCTTGCGCCTAAAATTATCAATCTGTGCATGGACCGTAGATAGCCAATCCATGCCCAAGATGACGTCGTAAGGCCTCGACGCTGCTACAAGAAGATCACAACCGAAGATCTCGCCTCCTAGAGTAAGCTCACACTGCCGGCACCAGTGCGTAATCGTCGAGTCTTCTCCCGTAGGAGTCTCTAGCCGTAAGGATCGAGCCAAAGGCTCTGTCAGAATTTCCGAGCTCCGAACAAGGGTAGCGGCTATGAAAGAGTGACTCGCTCCTGTGTCTATAAGAACTGCAGCAAGGGTGGAATAGACACAGATAGTACCTCGAATCATCTCGGGTGCGCCGTGGTCGTAGGCCTCTGCTGCCTGGAGCTGTGCCTGTCGCTGCCCGCCAGCTCCCTGTGGTCGGGGTGGACCTCCTGGTGGTGGTGGTGGTAGAGCCTCAAAGCGTCGTCCACCACCGGCTGCTCGTCCATCTCCTCTGCCTCGTCCGCCTCCTCCCTGCGGACCGCCACGGTCGACCCTCTACCTCTGCCTCGGTGGTCCATCAAATGTCTGCTGCTCCTCGGTACGACGGGTCGGGCAGTCGCGAGCCATGTGGCCCTGCCCGCCGCACGAGTAGCACTGCCTGCCTCTCGGAAGACTGGCTCCGCGCTGTGTGCCCCGCACTGCTGAGCCAGTGCCCTGAGGTCGTCTGCCTGAAGGTCTGGTTTGTCTGGACCCCTGAGTCATCCATCGACTGCCTGCTGCAGATGAATCTTCCATGTGCCGCCCTGCGGTGGGTCTCTGTGCTGGTGTAGACTCAGCAAGGAAGCTCTCGATCAGAAGGGCCCGCTCCAGTACTCTTGTCTGAGTCGGTATGCTGAGGGAGATCAGTGATGCCCTGATCTCGTGTCTCAAACCCTGCTCGAAGGTCCGGGCCCAGAAGAATGGGTCTCGTACCATGTCGGTCGAGTAGCGCGAGAGATCAGTAAATCTCGCCGAGTACTGAGCGACCGTCATGCTGCCCTGCCGCAGCTGAAGAAGCTCCTGGATACGCACCGCACGAAGGGTGGCTGGGACGAAATCTGAGCGGAAGAGGCTCTCAAAGTCCGTCCAAAGAAGAGATGCCTCATCGTGCACCTGGAGCATCAAGCTCCACCATCGTCCTGCTGCTTCGTGTAGTAGGATCGCAGCGAGGATCACCATGAGGTCTGCTGGTGTCCTCACTAGCCTAAACACTCGTACCACTGCCTCCAGCCAGTCCTCTGCTGCCTGGGGATCCGTCTCCCCGTGAAACCTGGGCGGTCGCTGGCTCTGAAACTCATGCAGTGCGCTGAGGCGACGTGCATCGTCAGCGGCTGCTGCTGGAAGCATCGGGGGCTCGGCGGGTAGAGCTACCGTCGGTGCCACTGCTGACAAAGGGCCCTGCACCGAGGCCTCATCACTCGGTGGGCTGTCGTCACGCTCGACTCTCGGAACCCTAGCTGGCTGCCGTCGTGGGGCCATCCTGAAAAGAAAACAGGTGCGCCACGGTCAGAACAGTATACCTGGTGAGCTGATATAAGTAATCACAAAGAAAACTTTGAAACACACACGCAATCAACGTTTTCGTGCATTAAGTCGGAAATCAGAAGTCAGGGTCCTGGTGTACGGATACGTCGGCCGCCGCACCAACACTGGACTCCCTGGACTGATAACCACACTCAATACGCTAAACATTATTGCTTCACATAGAAAAGATCAGAGTTCGCGGTAGAACCGAACTCCTTTGATACCAATTTTTCACGACCCGCCCTCGGGGTCCGTGCCGTGACTACCCCAAGCCCGCCTTCCATAGGCCAGGGGCTGGCGACTAGCACCAAGGCGTAAATCCCGGTAAAAAGGGAAGGCATTTCCTTTGAAAAGTAAACACACACCACAGAGTAAACAAGCGGAAAGTAAACACTAAGCAAGCAGAGTACAACTGAAAGTGCGGAAAAGTAAATGGGCCAGTATACAAACCCAAACTGAAAGTAAAGTACAACTCAAAAAGGGAAAAACAGCAACTGAAAAGTAAAAGCTGCTACTCCGAGCTGTCCACTGGAAATCCCACCTGAAGGGTGGGTACAGATAGCTCCTCTGCTCCTCGGGTCCCACCGTCCGCTCCGTGCACGTCTCACCCAGTGGTCCACCTCCGGGTACCGTCCCGCTCTGCAAGCCTCAGCTAAGGTCAACGCTGTCCTTCGTCTGCAACCAACACAACGTGGTGCGGGCAAAGCCCGTGCAGGGGTGAGTATAAGCTACTCAGTAGGGACCCCGAGACCCCTGAAGGTCTCTCAAATCCACAAAGGATAAATCACGAGGAAAAGTAAAAATCACGAAGTAACAACCGACACTGCTTAGGTATATGCCCATACATATACCTAAGTCATCAATTCTAATACGCTCCAACCTCCGAGCCCAAGTACTACTCAGTCCACGCAGGAAAGTATACTTGTGTGAGTTGAATCCTATTGCTTTCCTGTGTGGATTGTGTTGTGCAATCCTGTGTGGATTATGATTTGCTTTCCTATGTGGAATACGTATACTTTCCTGCGTGGACTGAGTAGTACTTGGGCTCGGAGGTTGGAGCGTATTAGAATTGATGACTTAGGTATATGTATGGGCATATACCTAAGCAGTGCCGGTTGTTACTTCGTGATTTTTACTTTTCTTCGTGATTTATCCTTTGTGGATTTGAGAGACCTTCAGGGGTCTCGGGGTCCCTACTGAGTAGCTTATACTCACCCCTGCACGGGCTTTGCCCGCACCACGTTGTGTTGGTTGCAGACGACGGACAGCGTTGACCTTAGCTGAGGCTTGCAGAGCGGGACGGTACCCGGAGGTGGACCACTGGGTGAGACGTGCACGGAGCGGACGGTGGGACCCGTGGAGCAGAGGAGCTATCTGTACCCACCCTTCAGGTGGGATTTCCAGTGGACAGCTCGGAGTAGCGGCTTTTACTTTTCAGTTGCTGTTTTTCCCTTTTTGAGTTGTACTTTACTTTCAGTTTGGGTTTGTATACTGGCCCATTTACTTTTCCGCACTTTCAGTTGTACTCTGCTTGCTTAGTGTTTACTTTCCGCTTGTTTACTCTGTGGTGTGTGTTTACTTTTCAAAGGCAATGCCTTCCCTTTTTACCGGGATTTACGCCTTGGTGCTAGTCGCCAGCCCCTGGCCTATGGAAGGCGGGCTTGGGGTAGTCACGGCACGGACCCCGAGGGCGGGTCGTGACATTGTATATTACTTCACTCCATTAAATTTTCTAGATTCTTCATTTATATTTCACATTCATGATCTTCGTGTCCTTATGTCTAACAATTGATGCATTTAACTATCACTTGTAGGAAATTCCCATGATGCTTCTTCCCAAAATTGTGACATGTTGGTTGTTGGATCTTCTTTCCACCTTTTTCATATGATTATCCTTCTTGAAACTACATATTTCATTTCATATCACTATATCCATAAGATATTTCTCCAAATTCATTCTCTATTATGAGATTAAATTTATTAGCTTTTTCATAACTCTGAAATATTCAAATAATTATAACCTTTTGAATAAGTGGTTTTAGACCAATAAAGAATTTATTTATTTTTATGTCATGATTGATAACCAAACCAAAGGCATATCTTTCAATCCTTGTGAATGTTTCCTCATAATCCATGGTAGATTATACCTCATTTTTATTAATCTATAGTAATTCAATCTCTATCTTTGTTCAAATATTTTTAAGGAAATATATATTAAGTAATAACTTCTTAATGTATTCCCATTCCATTTCTTCTATTTCATCCTTTAGTTTGGTGTTATTTATCAATTACCACCATTAATCAACCTATCTATATAAACATTAGATGTCAAGAGTAAAATTATTGTTCACAAAATTGTGATGAAAAAAATATCTTCTCAATTGAGTTAACTCATTGTTTCAGGAATAGTGGATCAAAAAACCCACTGAATTTTAGTGATCTTTTCTACATAAAATACTTGATAGATAGTTACTTCTTCTTAGGTTATGGAAGTTATTATTTATGGTTAAAGATATAATTTATATCTCAAGAAATCTATTAAATAATATCTGAGAATTTTATAACTCAACCACCCTTGGTATTTGGGATTTCATTCATACAATCCTTGCATTGTCCCTCATATTGGATGTTAGCCTGGTTTCTGTTTGTTCTGTAACACCCTAATATTTTATGAATTATTATTTTTTGAATAAATTTAATTTATTGGATAACTTGTGTTATACACCAAAAAATTTAAGCATACACTATAGGTAATAAAAATAAAATCTTATACTACACACCACAATGGATTGTCTTTTATTCACGCAACAATAAGTTTTAACAAAACCATGGAATATTATTAATATAATTTTATAAACATTACCATTATAAACTAGCTGTTAAACATAGTGATATGAATATTACAAAATAATTTTTTAAAAATATTTATAATGGTTTTATATAAATAAAACATATTGATATAAAAATACACAATTTATCAATAATGAGTTTATATGTTTTGAAAACACTATTCTCTTAACAAACTCTTATTTTTCTTCTTTATATAAATAGTAATAATGTTAATTTCTTAAACTTTTGTAAAATTAATAAGAAAAAACAAACATTAATTTTTAAATATAAATCTCAAAATTACCTTAGGGAGAATTTTTGAATATTTTTGAAATGCTTTATTTGTTGTTGAATAGTAAAAAATGAATTTCAATAGAATCTTCCTTTTTTAAATTTATTTATAATGATAAAATATATATTAAATTGGTTTTGAAGAAAAATTAGTACAATTACATATCAATTAATCTAATTTATTAATTTTAATCAATTTCATGAAGAAATTGGATGTAAAACTTTGTAAAGTTTTATCTTTTTTTCTTTAGAAACCCACATTCTCGTTTCATTTACGGGATAAATTTTAAACTAATATTTTTATATTATGTTAATGGAATTTGGAAAAAGGGATTCCATATTTGGAAGAAAAATAATTTCTAATTTCAAATAAAGATTTCATATATTTTTAACAAAATGAAAAGTGAAATAAGTAAAAATTAATTACAGTGGTTAATGTAAAAATGGGTTTACCATGGAGTTTAACAAAAATAATAAGGGTAAAATTTAACTATAAACATGTAAAAAATATATTAAATTGACTTATTCTGATCTTATATTGTCTTAAGTTTTATTTTGATCCATTTTTTATCCATTTCCATAAGAAAAATATGGGTGCACAAAATTCTTTTCAAAAATACCAACTTTGTCATCTCTCCCACTTATAAAATCCCACCCTCTATCGTCCCTTCGTCACTCCTTCACACCTATATGGATTGGATAATCCATTACCATATTTCATAGGAAATTTCCTCATGCCATCCTAGAGACCTCATTTTGATCATAAATTCATCCTATGCTTGATTTTAATGCAAACCTAAAGATGAAACCAGAAGAAGAGGAAACGTTCATCAACGAACATTTTTGTTTTATTTCATCCTCCACCAATTAAATTATAATTATATAATTTTTATATTATAACCATAGTATATATATAATATTATTATATGATTTTTGGTTATTTTCATTACCAACAACCATGTACACTTCAATAAAATGGGTTACGAAATCATTTTGTGTGTGTTTGGCGGACAACCGCCTTGTGAAGAGATGTCTTCTGTTTTTCCATTATCACATTAAAATTATAGTCATTATGTTGAATTTATTTTTAATATATGAAATATATTATATTTATTTTAAAAAAATTGAATTAATATGTCACACATACCTTAATATTTTCCATTTTTTGGAACACGAAAACAACATTCATGTGTACGGTGGACTACCGCCTCTCGAATCGATGTGATTCATTTATGCTATACATGGATGGTATTAAGAATGGTTTTAATGAAAATATATGATATATATAAACTAAGAATTATTATTAAGTTATAATAAATAATTCATAATTTTCATTCTTGTATTCCAACATGAAAAAGGAAATAGCGTTCATGTGTACGTAGGGCCTACCGTCTTCATGAATATGGTATTTTATTTTCTATATATAAATTATTTGGATTGCTATAAACACATATATAATTTATTTAATTTATATTTATATCTTTGTTATAATTTTATATCTGATGGATCCATTTTCAAATTAAGAGGACCAAAACTAACAAATCGAAACACGAACGTAAAATAAAGCGGTTATTACCCAAAACATAACCTTAACATTAAATAATTAATAAATGTGTAATAAAAGGTCATAATAAAATAATATATTGTATGATATAAATAAATATAGATATTTATAAAATTTATAATAAACATATTTTATTATAATTTAGTTTTGAATGAGTACGATGGAAGTTAAGGCTTAAGGTAATGGATTTCTATCTCAATTTTTTACTTCCATGAGACACTTGTTATATCTACCTCATATTTCCTTTATATGGTGTATATACTACCCCTAAATTTATGGTATGAATCCTACACTAAAACATTGGGTTCATATATCAATTTTTAGATTTCCTTAAATTGGATGTAGAGTTTAATACTGAAAAAATCAGTAATGGATTTTTTACTCAATTTTCTTTATTTGATATATATGTTATATTATGCACCTATATTCATTCATGAGGATTATATAAAAACCCTTTTGACCTATAATATCATGAATATATTTTTTTATGATATTATATGTTCCATTTAATGTTATTTCTGCATGGTTCTTATTATTAAATGTTACTAAAGGGGTAAATATATTTTATTACAATATCATCATTTATCAAGATTGTTTATGATAAAGTATTCATTGTAGAAATATTGGAAACTGACTCCCAATAATTATATTTAATTTTACTCTCTACTATTTATTCAGAAAATATTCCGATCATGGTAACATTTTCCACTATTTGGTACCAACGATAATTAAGAAACTATTTTTATAGAAATATGACTTTATTTCTCTATTCGGTTATAAATTTTTTTTCTTATAAAACCCTTTTTTATAAAAACATTTTCAAATATATTTTGAAATGATATTTTAAGATCATTTTCATTGAAGATGGTCTCTAATTTTTTTTAAATTTTATTTTAAATTATTTTTTATACATCAATTATAATTTTCAAAACTATTTTCAAATAAAAAGGTTTAGAAAATGAATTATGGTTTAAAAATAATTTTTCGAAGAAGAGAGGATATTTTCCTTAAGAAATGTTTTAAATTATCTTCAAAAAAATATTTTCCATCTAATAGGACACGTGTAGTTGAAACCTATTCCTTAATGGGGATATGATCCAATGTTACCATTCATATTCTGTCTCTAAATGGTCTATGTTTTCATGGAATGATGATAACAAATTGTGGTTATTTTCTACGTGTTATACCATGATAAGATTCTTATGAAACCCATTCTTTTTCATTATTTATTCTATGTTGAAAAGATTATAAACCCATTCCCTTTTTAATATATTATGATATGATAAAAGTTTTATGAAACCTATCACATTTCACCGGTTATGACATGATGAAGGTTGTATGATCTTATATAATACATATGTATTATTTTCATTAAGTGAGTGGTGGGACCTATATCTAACTCAAATATATTAGGTAACGATTATTATTATATGATCTCAAATGTTAAACAAATGGTTATATCAATCCTGAAAGAGGATATACATGATGTTATCCTAAGTCTGAAGTAGGTAAATGGGTGGTTATCCTAGGCCTATCATGTTATGATTGTCTTGTATGGAAGCCTTTACATAGGAATTTCTATTCTTATGTGTATTATAGAAATCAATTTTGTATTTCAATATTATATTCTTAGGGATCATGTTCTCATGTTTCCTTATAATTGATGTTATATGAACTCCCATGAATTATTCCATGACTCAAGAGTCTAATATTTAATATGTAGGGTATAGTTTTCATAATTATTATGATGTTTTCATACCCTTATATTCATTCTATGCTTATGTATCTCACATTTTTATCCTTACTAATAATTTGTGTACATCGTTTCATATGTTTTCTTTCCCCTAGTTATGAAAATTTTTATTATGTATAATTTTTCTATGAATGGTTCTATATATGATGAACATAATGGGAGATGATGTGGCTAGCCTATGAACCAGTTCTTTAGGTGTCCGTGTTTCCAAAGGCACTAGACCTAAATGATTTTGCCTTGGATCATTATTTTATGTAATGAGTATTTTTCTAATAAGATATAACATAAATTTATGATAAATTTGGATCTTTGTAGTATGTATCAGAGAAAGGTGTAGTTATCCTTTGAAAACGAGGATGGTAAATCCATAGTGAGATCCCAAATTCCATGTTTAAGGATATATCTAATATTTATTCAATGTATAGGAAAACATTCTTCGTGTTTGGAAAATGATAGAGTGAGAATATTCTTATAAATATTTCCATTTCTAGACACAATATTTGGATGCGTCTCTCAAATAGATCTTCCTAGGGGTAAGAACCCCAAACACCATATAGAAGTAGAATCAATCAAGAACCGGTGCACAACAATGGTCCTTAATGCACACATAGTATGAAACTCCTAGGGGATATTCTATGAAAATTAATATATTCTCTATGAACCACCATGAAGGATTTAAATAGAATATGATTGTTAATAAACTAGGATAAACGTATGGAGTAATAAATTATAAAGAAGGTGTCTTGATTTAAACATCCTATAAGTTAATTTTCATGATTATATGGTTCCCCATAATCATTTCTATTTTTTATATTATTTTTATTTTTAGTCAGTTGTTGGAATCTAAATTTTTCATGTTAATAATGAGTTTGATGTACAATGCAATGATCTCTCAAGTGGCCAAATGTTATGGGATATTTAGTTAAACATATCATTTAAATTTTCACAAAAATTTCTTTAAATATAAAACATATTGGACATTAAAATTATAAAAGGATGGAAATATATTTGATTGAGTCCTTCATGAGGAAACATCCACCTTCCTTCGGTGCAACTGTTGATCTTCTAGTTACTGAACAATGGATCGGTACCACTAAGATGATATTTTTAATTCTACATTGTTTGGAATGTCAATAAATAAATTTTTTTCTATAATTTGGAAGTATAATTGGATCAATGGTGGACTCTAATCAGTAATATGGAGAAACAAGAAAAAATCAACTCCATGGATTGGTATGAGTTCAAGAAATTATCTTTTATCATTTACTTTCCTTGTGTTCTTCATAAAATGTTGACTAAGGGGATTATTTAGATAAATGAATAGGATGATTAATATATTTTTACCTATGAGGAAAAGTTTTCAAGAATTTCAAGATATACATATATTATTATCATCTAACTTTATTATAAGGGTGGTCGATTATTCAGTTGGTTAAAACATGGTCTTCTAAGGGTATTGTCCATAAAATATATTAGTAGCTATAAAGTTATTGTTAGATGTTATATTAATATGGAAATAGAGTTCAGAGTTACCTATCAAAATCATGGTTATAAAATGAAAACGAATATGGATATAAAAAGAAAATCTAAAAATCATGGAGAGAAGAAGATGGGGATTCCTCAATGATCAAAGTGTGGGAAGAAGCATGGAAGAAATTTTCAAAATGGGGATACTAAATTTATTAAGTTTTTAAGGTATGTTCATCATGTGGATTTAAACAAATTTGAATTTAATAAGAGATCTAATGATAAAAAAAATTGGGAGTTCCCCAAAGAATGTTCCATATGCACTTAATTGTTTCAAATACATGGAGTTTGGGAATTATGCTAAAAAGAGCCTAAATATGTGGGTTCATTATTGTAAAAAAAGATAGTAACATATTATGTAAATGTATAAGTGTAAATCTCATGTTATTAATTTTTATGATGATGGGTGAAATAATAATGTTGTGAAAGGTACACTTACCATCCCCTCTAGGACTACTAATTCCCTATTTGACTTAGGATATACCCATTCATTCATTTCTACAAAATCTAGGAAGGGTATCAGGATTCTACCCAAATTATTATATTTAGACATAGAATATAGAAACTATAATGGTATTATGGTCACATAAAGATTATATGATTCCTCTCTGATTGATGTTTGTTGGAAAATTCTTTTTGAAAATATTTTTATTCTTCCTCTAGTTGAATTTGTTGTCATCTTTAGAATGTATTTGATTTAATTATATAAATACATCATTAATAATTTAGTAAGGTATGTCATGTTGAATATTACAATACATCATATAATCATATATAAATGTGATGATAAGTGTTAAATAGAAATGGAGATCACATCTATTGTATTGGTCTCAATTACCATTTAGAAAGGGGTGTTTATCTAAGATGGAGAAGGAGAAATATGACATCAAAAATATGGATATTATGTGGAAATTTGTTGATTTATTTCTAAAATATATTCATCGCCTTCCAAAAAAATGTGAAGTTATGATATCAATTGAAATCATACCTAATTCTATACTAAATTGAAAGTATTTCAATATATTTGTTCGAATTAGATTGCTAGAATTGAAGAAGAAACTCCAACAAAGCATTCACGAAGTATTAATTCAGAAAATGTTTTCCCACTGGGGTGAACATGTTGTTATTATTATTAAAAATAAATACTTACTGATGAAAAAATTCATTGATTTTTGGGAGTGGAAAAATATCACAATTTTGATTAAGTTTACGTGTCCCTATATTGTGGACCTTTTTGATCAACAACACGGACCTCAATGCTTTTCCATGATTGACCATTATTATGGATATCATCAATTGAGGGTTAATAATGAGGATATAACCAAGAGGAAATTCCATGAAAGGAATGTACACTATGAATATATATAGTAATGTTATTTGGTCTTACTAATTCCCATGATACATTCATATATTTAATTAATAAATTATTTTGAGATTGCCTTAATTAGTTTGGGGTTGTCTTTATAGATGATATTATTATCTAATAAAAGAGAATGAAAAAAATGAAACCAACATTAGAATTTCACTAAATCCACTAATGAAGGAGAAACTATTTGAATAATTGACAAAGCATAAATTTTGGAAGCAAGTGGTTTAGATTTGGGGTCAAAAAATCTTAAGAGATGGGATATCATTATATCCATCCAAGATGGTGGCTATTGAATTTTGGCCTACACCACCCATAGTAAATGAGATCTATAGTTTTCTTGGTTTAGTTGGATATTATCAATGTTTTATTGATAATTTATCTGGAATATCTATTAAACCTTATATGTTAACTCAAAAGAGAGTTAAGTTCCTATAAACAGCTAAATGTGATGAAAATCTCCAGGATCTGAAGAGAAGATTAGTCAACACACATGTTCTTACATTACCCTTTACAGGAAAAGGGTTTTGTAATCAATAGTGATTCATCCAAGAAGAAATATGGTTGCGTTATTATATATAATGACACGGTTCTATCATATTCTACATGAAAATTGATGATTCATTTGAGAAATTACCCAACTCATGATTTGGAGATAGTTTTGGTATTTTTTACATTAAAAATATGGAATCATCATATTTAGGGAGAATAGTGTAATACATATATATATATATATACTAGTCATAAAAAAGTAAATTATATATTCAAATTAATGGAGTTTAATATGTGCCGAATAATTTGGTTAGATATGACTAATGATTATGACCACTCAATACATTACCACCCTATGAAAGGGAACAATGTGGTGAATGCATTGAGTCTATAAGATCATCCAAGCTTATACATGATGAGGATTGAAAATATGCAGTATTTCTGGATTGGTAAAGGATAGATATGAAAATATTTAATTAAGTGGGAAAATATTATCTTATGAAATAGAATTTTCATCCATCTATCCAATTGAAGATTAAAGGGGAATAGATGGAATATATAGAGATATAATGGAAGGTTATAAATTTTATTGATTTTAACCAGGATCAAAATGGGCTGATAAAGTTCTGGAACCATGTATGTGTTCTATCTATACTAGTATTTAATATGGAGTTATTATATGATGTTCATAGTTATTAATTCTCTATTTATCATAGATGTACGAAGATGTATAGTTATTTGAAAGAGTACTCCTTGTGGTATGTCATAAATAAATATATCATAGAGTTTTTATAATGGTTCTTGGTAGTTAAAAATGTTAAGGTTGAAATATAGAAGTCAAAGTAGATGTATCATCCATTACCCATACATGAATGGAAATTGGAGAATACCTCCATGTATTTTTTTTCATTGGATGCCCTAAAACATATAAAGGGAATAATTATATATGGTTTGTATTCAATCACCATACTAAGTTAACACACATAATCTCTATCAGATAATATTTCTCTCTATATCATCATTCAAATATATAAATTAAATAATTGATTAGGTTTCATGAAGTACCGCAATCCATTTTGTTTGTTCGGGATACAAGGATTTCCACAATGTCCTTTAAAAGTATTCACCAAGGTCTTCATATAGTGTTTAGTTTTATCATATCATATCATCCCCTAATAGATGGTCAGTTTAAAATAACAATTAAAAACTTAGAGGAAATGCTTAGATTATGTCCTCTAGATTTAAAATGTGATTGGAACAACTACTTCCTTTATTAATATTTTTTTATTGTAATATCTTTCACTCAAGAAATTGGTTGTATCCTTATTAAGCCCTCTATGAAACATAGTCTGGTGAGCCAACATGCTAGAATTATGTTGGAGAATGAAATTTTTTGGGACCTAATATAGCTAAATAAATTTGAAAGAAGGTTAATTTCAATCAAAAACACATAAATCCATCTCAAATTCGGCATAATAATTATGCTAAAAATCACCATAATGATCTATAATTTAACGTTGGTGACAAGGTGTTTCTATGATTTTCAATGTAGAAGAAGGTTATCAGATTCCAGAATAAAGGAAAACTAAACTATAGGTATATCATCACTTTGAAATTCATGATTATATTTGGATGGTATCCTATCACATAGTTCTGCCACATAAACTATCTCAATTCCATTATGCATTCCACATATCTCTCCTAAGGAAGTACATTCCAGACCCCTCATGTGTACTGATCTTAGAGTTCATACCACTGGATAAATATCATTTTTATAAGGAATAGCTAGTGAAGATTACAGATCATTCCAGTAATGTTATAAGAAATGAGAAAACTCATATGGACAATGTTTTTTGGTGAAAACACTAGTTTTAAAAAGATGCATGGGAAATTTTGGATAAGATTATATATAATTATCCCCATTTTTAATCAAAGTTACAAATTTTGAGGTTGAAATTCATTTTATGTGGGTAGAATGTAACACCCTAAGGTTTTTTTTCAATAATATAAATTTCTTTGATTGATAGTGTTATATGCAACACCATGATAATCATACTCTATAGTAAACACCATGATAATCAAACACTATATGCAAAATTTTCTTATCTTTCATTACACGCAGCATTTAGTTTTAACAAAACAATGATATATTAAAATTTTATTTGTATAAATTTAAAAATTATAACAAAGCAATTAAAAATTTTGATATTAATAGTAATTAATAGTTTTAGAAAAAATATAATGGTTTTATATTAATAAAACACATTGATAGAAAATATGTAACTTTGCACTAAAGTCTTTAAATGTTTTCAAAATGTTATTTTCTTCAAAAAAATATTTCTTTTATTTCTTTTTTGGAAGTTGTGAAAATTATTTTTTCAAAATTTTGGAAAACTAATTTGATAAAACACATATCATTTTTTTAATATAAATTTCAAAATTATCTTTTTTGAATTTTTTTGATGTTTCGAAAAAAATTATTTTCTGATGAGTAGTAAAAAATAATAAATATAAATTCTAAACAATCATTTCCTTTGATTTATTTATAAAGTTATTATATATTTAAAATTGTTTTTAATGAAAAATTGTTTCAATTATAAATCCATTATTTTATATTTTTTCATTTTAATCTATTTCATATTGAAATTGGATATAAAAACAATATAAGTTTTTGATCATTTTTGCTTTAAAATGTATTTCTCATCACATATGTGGGATTAATTTAAAATTTATTTCTTCCACTTCTTTAAATAGAATTTAAAAAAATGGATTACATATTATGAATAGTAAAAATTTATAATTTTTGATAAGTCAAACAAAAAATTTGACCAAAATTAATAGTGAATGTTGTTAAAATTATTTACGCGTTTAAGGTAAAAATTGGATCAGGGGTTAAACTAAAATTATAATGATAAAATATACCAATAAATATTTGAAAACATATTATTGGACCATATTTAAATCTTGGGATGTTTACGGTTCTAATTTTATCCATTTAGGACCCTTTTTCTTGTGAAACAATTGTGTCCTCTCTCCCACCTAATAAAGGACACAACCTCTCCTATTTTATTCACACCATCAAACCAATTTGGGCCAGTCATTACCAACGATAATAACTTCCCAATACCCATCCCCTCATCATATGATCCTTATTTTGGGAATAAATCCATCCTATGAAGGATTTTAGTGAAACACTAAGGAGGATACATGAAGAAAAGATAATGTTCATCAACAACAGTTTTTGTTTTATTTCATCTTCAGCCCCATTAAACAATTATTATATCATTATTATATATTAACCTATTCATATCCTATATAATGAGAAGTTTTTCTGTTAATTTAATGACGTAAGACTATCTTCACATTCATCAAATGGGTTATGAAATCATCATTTGTGTGTACGGTGGACTATTTCCTCACAAAATGACGTCGTTCCTTTTTCATCAACACATAACAAGGCTAGTTTTAATGATGGATTTTTTTGATATATATGATATATATGATATTTTTTATTTCATTATGATTATTGATTTATTATATCACATATACCTATATATTTTTCGTTTTTGTGAATACGATAACGTCGTTTATGTGTACGATGGACTATGACCTCGTGAAGCGAGGTGATTTGTCTTTGCATTACAATAATGTTACTAATGACAGGTTATGTGAACCTAAGTTCTAGATATGAAATAAAATTTATTATGTAATGTTAATATATATCACTTACAATTTTTCCTTCAATCTAATAAGAAAATGGAAATAGCGTTCAACTGTAGGTAAGGCCTACCATCTTCACGAACCATGTATTTTATTTTTAATCACTAAATTATATAGATTCTTGTATATATATATATATGTGATATTTATATCATGTTAATAATTTTGGAGATGGTGGAACCATTATCAAATTAATAGGAACAAATCTAACAAATTAAAACTCATAGAAAAAATAATGCGGATATTGCGTGAAATGTAACATTAACATGAAATAATTAATAAAATGATAATAAAATGTCATAATAAAATCATATATGGTATAATATATATGAATATGGTTATATATTATTTTTATATAAAAATTATATGTATTAAATAATATTTTTGAATGAGTACGATGAATGTCAATACTTAAGGTAAGGGATTTATTTCTCACAATTTACTTTTACGAGACACAGGTCTTATTCAACTCCTATTAAATTTATTTGGTGTATATACTAATCACTAATTTATTTTATGATGATACTCTAAAAAAATATTCTTTTATATATCTATTTTTGGTTCTCTCTTTCCTATTGTTTACTGTTCAAAAGATTACAAATAGGTAAGGGTTATTTGTCTTAATTTTCCATATTTGTCACATGCAAAATGTTATGAACCAACATTAATTCACAAGGTTTTTATGAAGAAAATTTTAAATTTTAAATATTTAATTTATTTATCCTCATGATATGTTAATTTCTATTTTTTATTATCCTTCATGGTGATAATTATTCAATGTTAGAAATGTGGTAATGAATTTATATTACAGTCTCATTATTAATCAAGATTGTTTTTTATTAAGTCACCAAGGTTTAAATATCATGATATACCTCTCAATAATTATCATGAAATTTATTCTCATCTTGTTATTCATGTTATCTTAATTATTGTTACCATTTCTCCACTACATGATACTTAAGATAATTATGAATAATATTTTTCAAAAAATCCAAATTTATTTCTCTCTTCTAATAGAAATATATTATCTTCCAATCCCATGTTTCCTAAAATAAATTTATATTTTTTTCAAATTATATTATAATATCACTTAAAATGAATGGATTTTAAAAAAAATTACGTAAATAAATCTACATAAATTATTTTTAAATATTCGATTAAAAAATTTCAATGTAATTTTCCCAGAAATTATTTTTCATTCATTTTTATGTTTTAAATATTATTTTTCAAAGTTTAATGGATATTTTCCTTGAGAATTGTTTTAAATAATCTTTAAACTTAGTTTTCATCAAATATGACATCTTTTAGTGTTACATATTCATTAATGGGTATATGATTCAAAGTTACCATTCATATTCTTTCTTTGGAAGGTTTTTGTTTTTATTTCATGATGTTTATGAAACGTGTTACTTTCCCATGGTTTATTACATTATAAGATTCTTATGAAACCTATTCCTTTTCATTTTTTATGATATAATTAAATTATTATGAAACCCGCATCTTTTTTAGATGTTATGATATGATGATATTTTTATGATACCCATATCATTTCATGGTTTATGATATGATGATTGTTTTATAATCTTATAACCCACATATCTGAGATTATAATTTAGTGATAGGAGGTACTTATATCTCCATCTAATGTACTGGGCAATGATTAATGTTACATGATCCCAAAGGGTACATAAGAGGTTATTCCAAGCCCAAAAAAATGTACATGGTTATTCATCATAATCATGAATAAGGTATACAGGTGGTTATCCCAAGTCTATCATGTTATGCATGTCTTTTTGGGTATCCTGGACATAGAATTTTATATTCTTATGTGTATTCCACAAATCTATTTTATATTTTAGTTCTATTATCTCATGGATCATTTTATTTTTATTCTCATAATGAATACATGTCCAATTAAGTTCCATTCATTATGTCATGACTCGATATTCTGATCTTTGATATCTAGGGTACGGTTTTCAAATGTATGCTCAGGTTTCCTTACACTTATGTTCATAACATGCTTATGTGCCTCCGTTATTTATCCTCACTAAACAACTGGTATTAACATTTTCTAATTTACCTTTCCCCAAGTTATTAATATATGTATTATCTATGATTTTTATAATATGGGTCCTAGAAATGAAGAACATAGTGTCATATGATGTAGATCACCTATGAACCAATTGTTTATGTTTTCATGTTTATAAAGGCACTAGACTAAAATTTTATGGTATATATATTTATGTTATATAATGAATATTTTTATAATATGATGTAATATTAAATAATGATTAGTTTGGGTTATCAATGGTTCCCACCATTTTCAAAAATAGAAAAGGTTTAAACAACACCTAAGTCAAAATTCATGAATAAATATTTTGTTTTTAATTAAAAATTAAATAAAAAGGAAAATCATATGGGATCCCAAGGATTAACATTTTACATAAAATATTCTTTAATGATCTCTTACCTTAATAATTTTCTAACATTAATAAGAATAATTTAGATATTTATCCTTCATAAGGGTTTGTATATATTCTGGGATTAACCGAAGCATTTCCCTTGAGAGTGTCAAACTACGTGGGTCAAAATGCCAATTTTCATACTCCATGTGATGATCAAGTAAAATCCCAATGATCCATTTTGAGGATTTTTACCCCTAGGTAAAACTATTATAGAGCTAAATCAACTTCTATTATCCAAATAGTGATTTCATTCTTGGAAACCACGTATACTTTTACTTCCCCAAAACTTATTATGTTTACCTTTACATAGACTCATAATTATAGTTTTTAATACTGTTTTCTAATCCTAATTACCAAATTAACTAAATCACTCTTTGATACCAACCACAACAACACATCTTTTTTTTTACATGACATTTAAAGTATTTTTAAAATAAAAAAAATAGTAATAAAATATATGATTTATGGGTTTAGTATCATAGGAAAAATAGTAACATACATTGATTTTACATAATAAACATTAAAAATTAATTTAAACCCTTATTATTCTTCATCAAAATATTTCTCATGATTTTTTTAGAACATGTCATAACCTTAGGATATACATCAAATAAATCGGTGATCTAAAATCCTTGTAAGGGGGAATAATGGAAATGAATTAACTGAAAATCAGTGAGCATAATCAATATCATCATGTCTTAATAATAGTATCATAATCATAATAATGATAGAAACATATCATAAAGGCAAGTATTGTTGAAAATTCATAATATGAAACATCATAACATAATGTCCAAATACCACATATTTTTTTAAACATTTCTAAAATCATGTAAACACATAATATATGTGCATAAATTATAACAACGTCATTGTGAATAAAGATAGAATCATGTTCACACAAAATACACATAATCTCATGAGATATATCACAATACCCAGAGCATTAAAGGGATATATTATTCCATTCTCACATGTCACCTTCTAAAATGATCATAATCATTTATTCATTATATATTGTTATAAAATAATTTTCATTAAAATAAACCCATGTAGAGTAATGGGTTTTATAAGGATTTTATATATCATAATTCATGGAAAAACATTTTTGGTTCACAAATTAATAAGTTATGTCAAATTTATTTATAAAGATTCATTATTATTTAGTTTATAAGAATAAATAAAGAGGATTTAAGGCAATGTTTTATGAAAATAAATGCTTTTCAAAAAAATGCACAATAAATGTCTTAGAAAACATTTGGGAAAGCTGTAAAATTTAATATCCCTAAATTTAAAAGTGAAAATATATTGGAAAGAAATTTTTAGTGTATTATAATAATATCTAGACTAAAATCAGAGTGAAATTGATTATAACGCATTGATAAAGAGTTGGGTTTAAGAATCCATTTACATTAAATCCATCTTTATTTCATCACTTTTCCTCCTCTAAAATAAAATATATAGATTTATTAAAACATAAAACTAAAATTTAATTTTATTAAATTATATAAATATTTATTATTTACAATAATTTGATTATATTTCATAATTTCCATTGATAAGGTGATATATTTTGTTATCATGTTTTCCATAAAAATATCTTGTTTTATCTCGATTTCACTATGTTTTTTTAGGGAAATTTATATATAACTAAAATTATTTCCCAAATCATATGATAAATAATAATATAAATTTATTTATATTAAAAAATATATTATAACTATAAATTATGGTGGTGATAATAAAGTAGTTGGAAACAACCTTGTGGGTGGTTAACCGACCGTTAATATGACATTGTCCAAATAAAAGGAAATATATGCTTAAAATATAAATACTTCAGAAACATAATTTTTACTATATTTTAGAATCAATAATAAAATGTAAACATAATAAATAATTATCCTTATAATATTTGGTTTTGATATCAATTTAAAAAAATGAATAAAAGAGTAAAATGATGGAATTGTCGATAAAACTGACTACTTCCTCAGAGTTAATTCTCTTGTAGAACACTAAAATTTCTGGATGTTTGATGTTTTTTACTCCAAAATGTACCATATGTATTATAAGATAATTGAGAGATACGATTGTGGTTGATCTTTTTATTCATCAATTTTGAGAGCGGTGGTTTTTCATTGGAATGGAGAGGTATATTTATACTTTAGCGAAGGGGTATTTTTTGGGTAAAATATTGAATAATATACTATATCAAATGAAAACATTATAATAAGGTTTTTTAAAAATTTTAAACATATATAAATATAATAATATTAATTTAATAATTTAATCCCCTTTATAAACTGAATTCAGTAGTTTATTAAAAAGAAAATTGGTGAAATTATGAAGTTGTTATTTTATGGGAAAACTGTAGATATTAGACATTGTAAAACGCATTTATTGGTTTATAAATTTTATTTTTTTTTATAATTGATTAATTTATATAATTTAAAAAAAATTTATGAACTAACCAATTTATCATTTATTAAATCATGATTTCATCATTATTATGTCATAGAATAAGTGGTATTTAAAAAATAGTATTTTTACGATTTACATAAAAATTAAAGTATTTTAGAAAATTACGAAAACAATAACCCATAAAATTTTAAATGTGATAGTTATAGAAATAAAATTCATTTTATTGAAATATTTTTATAACATAAATAACCATAATTTTTAATATAAACATTATGATTTTTACAAAACTCGTTAAAATTAAGTTTTATAAAAAATTGCTCATAATTTCAGTATGTTTTTAATAATCATAATTATTTTATAGAATTAGAATATTTGTAGTTTTTAAAATTACTCATTATAAATATTAAATTTTATTATTTTGAGGTAAGAATACTATTCTAACTTTCGTGTTAAGATTCATGGTGGTCATGTTACTATTCTCCATGGTCAGGTTAATATTCTCAATAGCCACATTTCCTAACATAAATACAACTTTATTCATTCACCCAAAATTCACTACAATTACTCCAGGGGTAATATATTTTTATTTTATAACATGTTAGTTAGTTTAAAAATATTATATTTAGTTTCCTTAGTGTTTTTATGGGAGAGATGATTCTAACATATTAGAAGGATTCAAATTTTCTCATTGTACAAATCCCAATTATAATTCTTCGAATTTTCATTTGATTTTTAATATGATAATATTCATATATTTTTTTATTAAATAAAATACCACTTTCTATCTGGGTATACAGAGACCCATTACATAGCCCGTAGGCCCTAGGAAATGTTACTTGGGTCATGCCAGTGCCACCACCTACCAGCATCATTCTTATGTCACCTCCCTGAATTTCATTATGTGTGTCAGTTTCTACAACATAAATTCCCCAAGTAAAATTATAGGATTCAAACCATGGTCTTTTGGATATGTGATTATGTGGTTAAACAATCGAGTTCTACACCAACATAATTCATTTGTTTATTTACTGACTAATGTGATAATCTAATTTGATGAAATAATGTTTTCTCTATTTCTCCATGTGTTTTATGTATATAGTACTATATAATAAAATATAAAACACATTTATTTAAGAAAAATATTACTAATATGTTATAGGTCTTTACAAACCTTAAGTACCAACATTATCTGTGTGTGTATCTAGTATTCTAAAGAACTTAATTAAGTTTATTAAATAATTTATTCACAAAAAATCATCTATGTTTAGATTATTGATACTATTTTATGTATTTTTATAATAATTTTATTAATTCATCATGTTTATTCATTCTATCATAAGGTTTTTTGTTCCATGGTTCCAAGAACATATTGGTTTTTAGTTTTGTGGAAGTTCTTTTCAAATGATACCATAAATAAAGATGTCAAATGATATGATTCTCATTTTATTAAATAAGTTAAAATGTTCTCAAATATCCATCTGCCTTTGAATATTGGGATGATTCATTTAGTATAATTGTTACTATTATATGGTTAGATCATTTAGTTGGTTTTTATACCAGGAGGAACTTATTTGGTTTTGTTTTACCTTATTCTGATTTAACCATTCCAGAATATGAAACAGTATATACTATACTTATTTATCTTCTTTTTATCCATAATATGTGATGGACGCTAGTGAAAGGGTGTGGAAAAATAAAATTTCTAAAATGTTTCCTAGTGTAGTATGGTGGTTTACCAGGGACATATTACTTGACGAGCTTCTCAATTTTCTTACATACTCAATCTAATTCACCAAAATAGATTCTTTTTTTTTCATTTTTGTTATTGTCTGAAAAAGATTATTTTTTTGTTATGATTATTTTATAAATAATTAAAAGGTGTGTAGATTGAAATTTTAAACTAAAATAATCTTTCAATTCTAAATCAAATAAATTTATAATGAAGTAACTGTGACATATGTTTGGTTTCTAACTTTATCATTATTCTCCTTTATTTGTTCAAATTTAGTTTGATAACTTAGCTATAAAATCTCATTCATAAATTTATATCCTTTTATTTAGAGTTTTGAAATCTGAAATGCATTAAGAAATATAAATTCCACCTCCTCCTAAAATCAAGTTTTATGGGATAACATTAACGAGACTGTGAAATATTCCATGACCCAATTCCATCGTATATCGTTTCATAAATTTATTGGAAAAAATTCATCATATCAATATCTAATCAATATAAGTGAGTGAAAATATATAAAATAAAATAATGGAAATAGATTTTAGTTTCATTTCATTGGAAAAAATTTCCACTCCCACACTTTCACTTCAAATATACCATAAACATAAAATAGATATTAATAAAGAACTCAGGAACACCTAACCTCCCCATGGCCAAGCCTTGGGTTGGCCCCTCATTGTTGTGGGTAAGAGATCACTTGGTGGAAATTGAGAACATAGTAAAAATAAGTATAAAAATAAAATTTCAAACATAATAAAAAATAAGAAATATAATTGATGAAATAAAAAAAATAAAAAACAGATGAACAATATATAAAGAATAAAAAAATAATAATATAATATATATATATATATATAATGATGGAATAAAGAGAACAAGATTATTAGAATAATAAATAAAAAAAGAAAAGAATATGGGTGGATAAATTGTATTAATAAAATATGCGTGGGTTAATTTGAAAAAGAAATAAATTGCATTAATAGATAAAATGAAACAATTTTAAGGAATAATAATACCTATAAATGACAAAACAAAATTAAATTGGAAGGAACATCCGGGATAGTGGCCTCCCCCCAATGGATGTCTAGACTCCCTTATCTTAGAATTGTCCTCCCATTTTTATAGGCACGGAGGATCCCCCAGTTCAAATTTCTGAAGTCGGATCTTTCAAATATCATTGATATTTTAAATATCTACATTTTCTAATTTAAAAGATCCTTGTATTTCTTGAGCTATAGTATGGACCAGTTATGAGGTAATTTAATTTCATACCTATTTGAATAGAAAAGTGAGACATAGAAGTGGTGTGTGGTGTACATGGAAGTGGCAGTTGAGGTGCAACAATAATGTTGGAAACCTCATTCATCTGACCCTTGAGGTGGATGAATGAATATTTGAAATCACCTTTCATTGGTGTCGTTTGGGGTGTAAGAGGTGATCCAAGGTGATATAGATCTTTGTATGTGCTATAAGATATCTATTTTTTCTCTTTTATGGAATTCCATGTCTATTACCTTGTGGTTTATGATGGAATTCCAATTGATGGGGTGTGATAGGTGGTAGAGCTCAGTGGCGCCTTGTGTCTGAGACACGTTTAAGACGGGTTGAGCTGATGAGATGACATTTTTTAAAGTGGATAAATATTAAATATTATCCAATGTCCCCAATTATAACTATAGAAATGTGTCATGATGTTTTATCAAAAATATTGTACAATACTCAATTCAAAATATTGCGGTGGGGATGGGGTCCCTCATTCACTTGCGCACACCAACATGGGCCAGGCCAGACTATTTGGCCCACACATGCCTTGGCCTAACCTATGTCTGTGGGATACTCCCATGGTCTCTCGAACACACATTTTACAATGAGAAAGCTCTCCGAATATCCCACATGCCTAGACGACCTCTTCTGGATGACTATGTGGCGACATGTTACTTTTTGGGGGGCCAACTCATTGATGTCCCATATTTTTATATAAAATACACTCAAAATGAAGTAAAGTTTCAAAACCAATTATGAAATAATATTCAAAAAATTCATTAATCAATTTTTAATAATATTATCCAATTCAAACCATAATTTATGTTTATTTCAATTCTTCATTTTAATATCACACTATTTTGAATAAATATTGAAATCTATGAAAAAAATAAGTGAAAAATATTGAAAAAAATTAAGAAAAAAATTCAACTTGTGAGTGAAAAGTGACTGTGTCCAATACCCCCACAAATAAACCATGTGTATCCTCAATTATTAAATCTCCATATTGAATTAAATAGGCACTAGTGTTACCATTATTCAAATATCAACGGAAAAAATAATTATAATTAATAAATCAAACATTCAAAAATCAACATTAAATATCTATTCTATTTCTCAATTTTCAATGAAACCATCAACCCAACTATTTTACCTTTTCTCTTTTGAAATCGATGTAACTTCTCCTCTAATTCATTCATGCTCCTTAATTAATTATTATTACACATGCCTAATCATTATTTACCACTCTTTTTTGAATCATTTTACTCATCACTCATGATATAGTTATACTCATGTCATTAGAACATACTTATCCATAAGATTTTAGGGGAACTTCTTTATCCACATTATAAATACAAAAGGAAAATGAAATCATTATGAATTTCCAATTAATGTTCAAATTACTCTGAGGATTTAGGGTTGGTGAGAAATTATGTATAAAAAATTAAATCTCCAGGAGTATGTTTATCTTTAAATTACCATGATTAACATCCGAAGAAAAATCTCAATGAAATTAACCCCTTAAAAATAACAACCCCCACTTCCCATGACCAATGTATGGTAATTAAAAATAAAATAATAATGAATTATGTGCACCTTGTTGATTTTATCTTTAATTTTATACTTTTTAAAAAAGTAATTTTAAATATTCATTTTTTTGAATTTATGCTTATAATGAATCCCACACCCACCACATTAACTCATATAATAAAAATCTCTAGTTTAGAAATGGTGATTTTTTATTCATCTAAGTCACAATACATTGTTATTTTTTTCATTTTCTCTCATCAAGGGAAAACTTTAAAGAATAATAAATGAATAAAAAACCTTTATTAATAACCATGTTAAGACCACCACAATTTTCACTTACAATCCATTTCATCCCTTTTTTCATGAATCTTTGTACCCCAATAATTATTCTTTAAAATA
Organism: Viscum album; assembly: GCA_963277665.1. Lineage (NCBI taxonomy): Eukaryota > Viridiplantae > Streptophyta > Magnoliopsida > Santalales > Viscaceae > Viscum > Viscum album. The sequence continues at coordinate 292,745,724 of OY728137.1, read as the reverse complement.
TCATTCAAATACCAAGATGAAGGTAGGAATGGATAAAAATGGATTGAAACATATATCTTCCATAATAAGTTAACTCGTTGTCTCTATAGAAAAAACAAGGATTAATTAAAACGTGGTCCTCAAGGATAAGGGTTTTGAAAATGATGTCTCTAACATTTTAAATGTGTATTTTCACCATCATAACTTTGACAAGCTTCAATACAAGTTATGGAAGGTGGCATGTCCCAAGACTACTCAGGAAATATGATCACAATAAAATAGGAAGTACTTGGTCATGAAATCCTCTCAGGAATGGTACATTTGATTTGGTACAGTCGCCCATAAAATTATGAAAAATAACAAATTAATTTATATTAATTTTAAAAACTCAAATCATGAAAAATAATAGGGAAATTTCATTTACATTAATTAACTAATTCCCTCAAATAACGAGTCATTATTTTATAATCCATTCTTCACATAAGTCATTAAATTATCCATTTTACTCATTCAATATCATTATCATTGAAATCTAAAACACGTAATCACATGATACCTAAGAAACTCATGTCTTATAAAAAAAATTATATTCGATCATAAATTAATATTATGGGAATTAAATTCTAGTTGAAACCTTAAATAATGTTTTTAGAATAAAATATATATAGTTTAAAAGATAAATAATAAAATTGAACTCCATTTTGAATTAAATATTTATCCCATTTCCTCCATTGTTTGGGTGATTACTTTTTCCATCATGGTCCTGCAAATGTAACTTATTCAATTAATCACACGGATCATTTTATTTATTTTTAAAATGAAAGCCGGAGTGTGGCTACATGATGAAATTTTAAAAAGAATTAAATTAAAATATAAATTCCTAGAAAGAACGTAAAAATAAATCCTGGTATAATCCGATAATAGGGCCTTGAATTTTTACTACCTTCACATGGAAGTACTAGCTATTATATATAGTCTGATGGTGGGTGGATCATCTTATACATGAACCACCACATGATAATTTTTCACATTATTAAATTATTCCTTCATGGTGAGAAACAATCCATAGATAGAGTAAACAAAATCCTCCACCTTAAACATTATTTATATCTGTAATAGAGGGAGTAGGATTAATTATTAATCATCCTCAATCTTGGTAGATATATTTTCAGAAACCTCTGGATTTTATTGTACCGGCACAATATATTCTATTTTACTTGACTAATCAAAGGGAAAGTAAGATGGTATATTTAATTGAATAAAATATAAAATTTAATAATTTGGAATATCCTACCTTTATAATGAGAAAAAATTATGGGTTTCCTCAATATTAGCTAGATGGAATTTTTCATGGGCTTCCTCAAATGCATGTTCATCAAAATTTGGATCTCTATGTGTTCCTTAATAGTTTCATTTGTTGTTTCTTTATCTTCCTCTATGTCATAGAAAGTATTGACCTATTTTGAAATATAAAATTCATGGGAATTATTACCCAATTCATATTGAGTATAATCAATATAAGTAGTGATTAAGATAATATCAACACCCTTGGTTGGATCATTTTCAATATCATATTTAATGGTAAGTGACTCTTGGATTTGGATTGTAGAAATTGAAGGTTATTTGTCGATATCCTCCATCCCTTCATCAAATTAAACCACTTGGGTCATGAATTATTCAATAGAATAAAATTAATGAAATGATGGTAGATCATCTAATTTATAGGGACTAGGAAGATCATGTTGTAATTCACACTCATTCCAAAATTCATCAAGATCTTGTTTATCTCCCACAAATAATATAGTATGAAGTTATTCCAAATAATGAATCCACTCCATCTCATCATGTTCTTCCTAGATTTGGTTGTTTAAAAAGGTTGGTCTATTGAAAGTCAATTAATTTTTCATGAACATCTTGGATATCCTCAAAAAACCGGAAAGACTAAAGGTTCATCCTCTATTCTATGATTGGGTTTCTTAAGGGATACAATTAATTACTCATTCTCCAAGTTCATTTTTCCCTATAGATATTGTACCATCTTTTCAATATGTTGAATATTGAATTTGTTTTTATTATTATTAGAATCTTTTTCCTATAATTTCACTTCATAAATTTATTTATAAATGTATAGAGAGACCAATAATGACACTATTTGGGTAATGGAAACTACTTGATAAAAATATAATAAGCATTTCTAGAGTTCAGTTAGTTCTCAAGACAATCCTTAAAACATGGGTTGTTCAAGGGTATCTTAAAGAACCTAAATGTGGCCCTTTAATTTCTCCTCTAAAATGATTTGAATTCAAGATCCCCTGGGCTATCTAGTGAAAAAGACAACACTATCTTCTAAAGTCCAATGTATGTTGATAATATTTATATATTTTAAAATAATGTAAATAAAAACTATCTAATTGTTATTAAAAGAAAATGAAATAAAAAATAATGATTATGTCCCTGGTAATGGAATTAGTTTTGAAGGATGTCTATCATAGTTCATCAAAAAATAAAATATATAAATTCTTTTCTAGAGAATAATAGTGGTGGACTAGGGACTTATAACATTTGAAGATTCCTAGTTTGTTTACATACTCAATCTAAATCACCAAAATTACTTCTCTATATATTTTTACAAATATAATGGTATATTTGTGTTTTCATTATTTTATAAAGTAATAAAAAGACATGTATAAAGCTAAATTATACTAAAATAATCATTTAATGATAAATAGAATTAATTTATAAATAAAGAACTTGGTTCTAGGTTCATTTTTTGGTTCTATAATTATTCTTCTTTATTTGTTCAAATTTAGTTTGATAATTCCACTATGAACACTCATTCTTGATTTACTATCCTTTTATTTGGAGTTATGAAAGATGAAAATTCCTTATGTAAAAAAAATCCACCTCCACCTATAATCATGTTTGATGGCACACCTTAGTCGAGAATTTGACATCTTCTAAGATCTAGCTATACTATATTCCATTTTATCCAATGACTAGCTCAACTTCATCGTGAGAAGAGATAATCAGTGGAAGAGAGGGGAAAATATTAAATATAAATATATTTGTATTTCTTGTTAGGGGGCCAATATCCACACCCATGCATCCCACTCACATCTACCACTAATATAAAATACACTTTTGGAAATAATTTAAGAACACTTAACTTTTCCCAGGCCAAACCTCATGTCAGCCCCTCATTGTTGAGAGTAAAACATCACTTGGTGGTAGGAGAAAAGTGAAGAAGAATATGAATAAAAAATTAAAAATAAAATTGCAAATAAAATTTGAATGAAAACACATGAAATATTAAAAATATAAATATAATAAAAAGGGAGAGTGAGAGTTATTATGAATAATAAAATAATATATATATATATATATATATATATTGAATTTTAGAAGAAAAACAATAATAGAATAAGTAATAAGAATAAAAATATGGTTGAATAAGTTTTACTACAACAAATATTCATGGATTAATTTTTAAAATATAAAAATTACATAAAAAGATAAAATATACAAGTACATAAGAAATAAAAATAAAAATAAAGGAGAAAATGAACTAAAATATGTAGCAGAAGCTTGGACAGTGGCCTCCCCCTGGTGGATCTCCAGAATCCTTCATCTTAGTAATAGTCACCTATTTTTATAAGAAGGGATGGACCGTCATTTAAAATCATCAAATTTGAAACTTTTGGATATCATGGATATTTTGAATATTCATTTTTTAAACATTTGAAGATATTGGGAATTCCCAATCTACGTCTTGGACTAGTGGTGGATTAAAGGCATTTGATGCCTCTATTCATAGAGATGTGAGAGTTAGTAGTGGCTCTTAGTTGATGAGGTAGTGACCACAGAAGTGCAACTGTTGTGGTGGAATCTTCCTTCATCTGGCCTTTGAATTTGTCAGATGACGATTCGAAATAAGCTTCCAAGGGGGTCTTCTAGGTAGAAGGATGTGATCTTATGATGTCTTGTTATTTTTCAATGGAAGTATAGATCAATCCAATATCCTTGATCATTATCATAAGTGGTTATCTAGTGGTTTCAGATGATGGTGGCATGAATATGAGGTAGAAGGCATCGAAACTCGGTGGCACCATGTGATTGAGGCACGAGTGAGTGAGGTCGATCCAAATTCTCATTTATATAATTATATGAACTGTAAATTTAATCAGAAGTCCCACATTGAAAATATTGATGAGATTTGTGATTTCTTATCAATCAGATCATGTGATACTGGGTTCATATGCCTACGTCGAGTATGGGCTCTCACATTCTCACAATCGCACAAACATGGGCCAGGAAATATGGCCTGGCCCACATGGGCCTTAACCCGACCAATGCTTGTTATATGATCTTATATTCTCTCATTCACTCCTTCCATATCGGGATAGATCTCCTGATGTCGAGCATGTTTGGATGGACACATCATACTGGCTATGTGGCTATGGGTTTCTTAATTTAGGGCAAGCCCATGGATGGCCCATTTTTTACCTAAAAGACATTCAAAACTAATGAATGTTACAAAAAAACATATAATATAACATTTAAAATTTAGTTAATAATTTATTAATAATATTATTTCTTGAAAACTACCACATAATTTCATTTCAATTCCTCATTTAAAAATCCCACAACTTCATATAAACATTGAAATATATTGAATATATGAGTGAACAATATTTAATATTTTTTATAGTACATTTAACAATGTTCATTAAAAATTAGTACGTCAAATACCCCCACACTTACATCATCATTTCCCATAATAATTAAATCTCAACATCTAAATTAATGTCATCCAATGTTACCATTATTCAAATCTCTAAGAAAAAAATTATTATCAATGTTAAGAAAACAGTCAAAAATTCACATAAAATGTAAATTAAATTTCTCAATTTTCAATGAAATCATCAACTTAATTATTTTACTTTTTACCCATTTAAATTGATGGAAATTATTATATCATTAATTCTAGATCCTTAATTCATTACTATTAACCAATACAAATCATTATTTCCCTCTTCTTTATAATATTTTCACTCATCACTGATAATAGAGTTATCGCCATATCATTAGAACATTATTTTTATCCATAAGTTTATAAATTAACTAATTTATGCACATTTTAAAGAAAAAATAAACATGAAATTACCGGGGGATTTTCAATCATGTTTCAAATGACTTTATGTTTCTAAGGATAGCGATAATTGATGTTAATAAAACTATGTCTCAAGGAAGACGTGTCTCTCAAAATTACAAAGCATGATATAAAAAGTTAAGTCTAAATTAAATTCTCTCCATCAAAATAAAAACTCCCACTTCCCAATATCAAAGTAAGGTCATGAATGATGAAAGAAAAATAAATGATATAAACCTTATTGAATTTATCTCTTCTTTTATAGTGTTTTTTAAAATACTTTTTTATTTACATTTTTTTGAATTTTATTCTTAGAATAACTCCCACACCAACTTCCTATCCACATATGATAAAAATAATCAATCTAGTAATTTTTTTTTTGATTCTTCAAAGTCACAATCCATTCATATTTTTTATCATTATCTTATGAAGGTAAAACTATGAAGTATAATTAATTAATCGAATATACTTCTTAATAACCACATTGACACCCCCACACTTTTTCTGCAATTAATTTATCTACTTTTACCGTGTATCCCTTCACCCACCATACTTTAAAATTAAAATTTAATGAAAATATCAATAGGTGGTAAAAATGGATAAAATTTGATTAAAACATTTCATATACCCAACAAGGTCATTAATGGTCTCTACAGGATAAAAAGACCGAATATAATGGTGTTCCTCAAGGATAAGGGATTTTAAAAATATGCATGAGTCATTTGAAATGTATTATTTTATATTCATAGATTTTAGGGCATTCATTACATATTCTAGTAGTTGGTATGTGAGAATATCCGTAAATAAATATGATCAATATAAAATAAGAAGAACATGGTCTATAAATCTTGTTAAGAGTAATACATTTGATTTTGGGAAAATCACTCATAGAATTCCAAATAATAAAAAATCCATTCAAAGAAATTTTATAAATTCAAATCAATAAAAATGATAGTGAAATTTCATTTACATAAATCAAATAATTCCCTCAAATCATGAGTCCTTGTTTTAATGTTTATAATTTACATTAATCATTCAATTAACCATTTTACTCTTTCACTATCATTATCATTAAAATATAAAGCATTATTTTCTTTTGATTTTTTAGAAAATAATGTCTATATAAAAAGTCAAGTAAAAAATAAATTCAATTAATGGTCCAGAAAATCAAATTGAATACTCAAATCATTTTTTTGATAAAAAAGTATGGAGATGAAAAGATAAAACTTAATATTAAAAAACCTTTTGAGATGATTTTTAGTCCTCTTCCTCAATTATTTGGGGTGTCCTTGTTAAATAATTTTCTTACAGAAGTAAATTAATAAAATAAGAACAAGGATCCAGTATTTTGTTTCTGAAAATTATAGAGTGAGTGGGCCTATATGCTAAATTAATTCAAAGAATAAAATTGAAATATAAATTCTTAGATAGCATGTAAATATATATCTTGTTATGATCACCCGAGTGGGCTCCTAATTTTTACTACCTCCAGATGTGAATAACAATTGTTATCCATGGTCTAATGGTGGGTTGATATTTTTATATTTGAACCACCACATTTGGAAATTCTTATCCTGTACTTCAACCTTATTGGTGAGGTATAATTTGTAGAGAGATTACACTAAATCGTCCACCTTCACAATTACATATAGAATTCTTGTTGAGGATCGGATAAGGTATAGATCAACCTCTATCAATATTTCTTCTTAAGTAACATCCTCTTGATTTTCATATACTTGTTTAATATGGGCTTCATTAAATGAATAATCCATGATAAAAAAATAAGATAATTTAACTTGAATAAAATTTAAATTTTAATAATCCAAAATATTATCCATTTTAAAATGAGAATCTTGTGTCCAGGTTTCCTCAAGCTTAGATACTTGGACTACTTCATGGGATTCTGAAAAATTATGTTCATCAAAATTATAGAGATCCATGTTTTCCACTATAGGTTAATGTGTAGTTTCTTCATATTCTACTAAGGTGTAACAAGGATTCCCCAAATATGAAAATTCAATGTTGTCTGAATTAATATTCAATATATATTTAGTAAAATAAAATGAGATAAGGCTGAGTTATTTAAAATCCCATAGTTTGTTCGAATTCGATCTATTATCCAATGGTAAGTGCCTCTTGGAATTTTATAGTTGCATGTGGTGAATGGTATTCGGGATCCTGTTTATTATCATAAAATTCCACAAATAGAGTTGTATCTTCTTCTATTGATAGAGATATATGCAATGGTGCATGATCGTATAATTTACAGGGACTAGGGAGATAAATTTATAACTCATTCTCATCCCATAAGTCATCCAGATATTGTTTATCTCCCACATGTAGCTCAGTAGGTATCTCTTCCTCACCATAAATCCACTTCATATCATTGTGGTCATCCATGATCTAGTTATTTAAATTAATGGGTTGCTTGTATTCCTTGAATTTGGTCTCAAATTCTTAGATTCCCATGTAAAATTTAGGAAAGTGTAAAGGTTTATCCTCTGGTCTCGGTTCATGTTTCCTGAGGTCTGCATTAAAGTACTCAGTCACCTAGTCTATATTTTCCTAGATAACTTGTACAATCTCATTATGTTACTGAATATTGTATTTGAGATTTTTTTATCCACTTGTCCCTAAAATCTCACCTAGATTATTTCTTCAAAAAATCAGGGTAAAGTTAGGATGGATCCACTTGGTCCTTTTCCACATCTTCATAAAACTTTAGGATATTTTATTTGATTTTAGTTAGTTCTCTAGCTAATCCTTACACAACTAGTTATTTGAGGGTATCTTTAATATCCTATGTGAATTCAATCAATTTATCCTCTATGAATATTTCTCTATGGGAAACCATGATTTATCTATAAAATAGAGAATCACTATCTTTCAAAACTTGGGTAACTTAAAAAAATTTATCTTTTAAAAGGAAATAATGAAAAATTATCTATTGAGTGTGAAAAGAAAATGTAAGAAAACTAACAATTAGCTCCTTGAAAATGGTTCCAGTTTCAACAAACACCTTTTTTAAGGTGTGGAAAAGAAAAATTTATAAATTATTTCATAGGAAGATATATTTTTTGACTAAGGTCATATCACATTATGAACTTCTCTATTTTTTTACTTTCTAAATATAATTCACCTAAAATACTTTTTTGTTGTTTTAATTATTTTCTAGAAATAATTTTATTTTTTTGCTATGATTATTTTCTAAAGTAATGAGAAGATGTTAATATTGATAATATAAACTAATTAAATCTTTAAATTATAAAAAAAAGAATTTAGAATAAAAATACTTGGTATTAAGTTCAGTTTTGAGTTCTATCTTTAATCCCCTTTATTTGTTCAAATTTATCTTAACAATTCAAGTATGAAATATCATGCATAAATTAATATAAATTTATTTAGAGTTGTGAAGTATAGATTTCCTTAATAAATTTAATTTCCACAAACTCATTCAAGATTGTGACATATTCTATGACTTGACTCCATTGTATGTAATTTCATCCATTGATTGGGTCAACTTCATCGGTTGAAGACATAATCAATTTAAGAGAGGTAGAATAATTAAAATAAATGAATATAAATATATTTGAGTTGAATTTCATGGGGTAAATTCACTACACCGATTCATTCCACTCACATCTACAAAAAACATAAAATAAAATTCATCAAAAAATTTATAAACACCTAACCTCCCCTTGAGTTACGCCTCATGTCAACCACTAATTTTCAAGGGTAGGTGATCACTTAGTGGAAAGAGATAACATAAGAATAATAATAAGAAGAACAAAATAAATAATATAATAACTAAATAATAACAAAGAAAACGCATAACATAATAAAACTAAAAATAAAGAATAAGAAGATAGAGATAATTATAATAATAAAAAATAACTTAAAATAAAGGAAACAAAAATATATAGATTTAATGTTAGATGATAAAGAAAAAAATTATAAAAGAAGAATTAAAAGAAAGAAAAATTGTATGGGTGTATCACTTAGATTAAACAAAATATTCATTGATTAAATTTAATAATAAATAAATTACAATAAAATACAAACTAAAACAACAATATAATATATAAAACAAAATAGAGAGAAAAAAATTTAAATTGGGGGTAGTATCCTAGACTCTCTTCGATGGATGTCAAAATTACCTTATCTTGGGGGTGGCAACCTCTTTTTTTAGAATGTAGAAGCAAATGGTTCAAATATTCAAATTTGGATATTCCAGATATCATAGATATTTAGAATAGTTGAATTTTGAACTTCCGAAGATATTTGGTTTTCCTAATCTGTACTGTAGAACAGTAGTGGTTCAATAATGTTGAATTCCTCATAGCATTAAAATGTGAGATGTTTCAGTGCCACTTTTTGTATGTGGCATCAATAGTGGAGGTGTAGTGGTAGTGTAGAAACCCTCCTTCATTTGTCCTTTTAAGTGGATGGGTGATGCTTTAAAATAGGCTTCTATGGGGGTAATCAAGTGTGAATGATGTGATCAGGGGAGGTATTGAGATTCAGTAAAGGGAGTATAGATCAATTTGGGTTCCATCATGGCTAAACATGGTAGTTCTATAGTGGTTGTAGATAGTAGTGGCATCGATCAGGTGTGATAGTGGTAGAATCTTGGGGAACCTTTTATTTGAGCATGGGTAAGTCGGGCCAAGCTGAAGTGGTGGTGTTTTTGAATGTGAATGAATATTATCTCTTATATTTCATCCCATATCATAAATATTTATAATAACCATGATAGATTATCAATATGATCATTCAATACTCGTTTTAGACACATATGATAGAGATTGGCTCCCACATTCACTTGCACACACCAATATGGGTCAGGCCGCACTCCCTAACTTGTGATGCCTTGTCCCAAACTATACTCATGGGATGCTTCCATAGTCTCTCATGTACACAATTGGATTTGACCAGGCTCTCCCAGTGGCCCTCTAGGTCATTCTGCCTCTTTATGATGGCTATTTGGTTGTAGTTTTCTTGTTTGAGGGACAACATGTGGATCAGCCATATTTTTTCCAAAAAAACATTAAAAATTAGGTAAAGATTCAAAAAACTTAAAAATAACATTTGAAATTTAGTTAATAAATATATAATAAGATAATTCATTAAAAACCACCAATTAATTTCATATAAATTCAAAATTTGAAAATCCCACTTTTTTAAATAAACAATAATATATGTGAAAAAAATAATTGAAAACTATTGAGAATCATTAATAAAAAAATTAAAATTGTTCATGAAAAATGAGTTTTTAAATTTTTGAATTTAAACTATCCCTGAAGGTGGTGGTTAAGAATGAAATATTTTCATTATGAAGGTAGTGATATAATCAAAATATGAACATAATTTTAATTATAAATTAAAAAAAGTCACTACTGGAAAAGGGAGTTATACCAACATTTTGGAACTAATGGTACAGGCTAGAAAACCATTGGTATAGTCTACTACAATAGTTTTCCAAACCATTGGGTATATTTTCATGGGTATTTACCTATACCAATTATTTTTTAGAAACCATTGGTATCAATCATCTAGATTAACACTATACCAATGCTTTCATTAATCCATTGGTATAATTGACCTGAATTTACACTATAGTAAAGGTTTAATAAAACCATTTGTATAGATCTATGAAAAAAATACAAACCATTGTAATATCCTACACATACCGTGGAAACCAAAATCCCCCCACCATGGCCCAAAACCAACAAACCCTAAAAAACATGAAACTATAATCATCAATACACTTGCACCCAAACCACTACCATCCATTATAATGAAATAGAAAAACTAATTAATTTATTAAACCAGTGATAATAAATATTTAAAAAATAATATTTATGTATTCACATAAAATCATCAAATATCATGTGATAAAAATATCAAGAAAAATTTAATAGACCAATCCATCTATCATCACAACAAATATCACCACCACCATCATCATCATTACTATCTTCTTCATCATTATCCTCGCCATCAATTTCAATATCACCATAATCATCTCTATATTTATCAAAATCACCAAGAGATTTAACCTCTCAACCACTAGCATGACCTTAATCACCATAACCTAGTGATTAGTATAATGAATTCATCATTGACATTTTTGTATAAAAACAATGGAGTTATCTAGTGAAAGTTAGAGACCTGAGGCATCTATAACTTTCATAAATTTTTATTTTCCTTTTGACTCTGTTCAATCATTTACATAGTTATTTTTTCATTTGATTCCTTTGTATGAGCTGATTTTGCCTTTGTTTGAGCTATTTCCAACTCATTACTACCATAAATGGCACCTAAAGTAGGCCAATATCAACTGTATAAAATAATCTTCACTAGTCAACAATGCACTCTTCCATGGTTCTCATCTTCTAATACCTATTTTAAATGGTTTTTTTGGGCCAATGTTTTCAACTTTATTCTATTCAATGTCCTTAAAAGAAAACTGTTGAAACTATATATATGTACTATATAGTTACAAAATAGATATTAAAATATGAAATCAACAAAGGAAAACTTAAAATTTGATGTTTTTTATTAATGTACTCCACTTTCATTATTCTTCTTTCTGTTTGTGGAAAATAGTGTTTCTTGATGCATTCATCCATAAATATTCAATACAAACTTCTACAATGAAATTGAATATTGAATAAAATTATACAATAAAATATAATTGGGAGAAAAATTACATTATTGTAAATAATATTTAATTGATAATTATTAACGAAAACAATTTGAATTAAATTTCACAAAAATGTATTTTATTACACCCAACTGTGAAGAACATTACACATTAAAAACAACATAAAGGGGGTAGAGATAATATTATATACCCATAATAAATTCAATGTGAATTGAAAAGATAATTAAAAAATATATATGGACGAGGAGAACACTTAATATTATTTACAACGGATGACTAAGTAGAATTCAGTATAAATTTATACATTACATTTAATAAATTATTATTAAAAGTGTGTGTGTTATTTACAGTAGTATTATAAGCATAATAAAATTTGGGATAATGTTGTAACTTGTTTCTAATGTGTTTTACTTGATGGAAGTTTGGTTTTATTTATTAATAAGGACATGTACGATGATATTAGAATACATGGTGAATCAGAAGCTATTGATGATGGTTAATAAACACATGTTATCCACATTTAGATTATTCAATATTTATAAAATTAAATATTTTAAAAGGATAAATTCTATTATGACATATGTATCAAGTTGTTTTATATTTTCAGCCCCTGAAGACCAATTTTATACTTTATAGAACGTTATTTTTATTAACATTCTTATTTTTTATTGTAATGTACAATATAAACTCACATAATTTAGTTTGTTTAAATTGGTTTAATTGTATTGATTATTTATCAAAACATTACATGATATCTTTATATGAAATCGAATAGTAAAAAATTCATGTTTTATTCATAACTGACTAGTTAATTATATGTTCATTGTTCCATAATAGTGTAAGTTTATTTAACTTTTATCCAGATTTAGACTGCTATATTTAATGAAATATAGAAGGGAAGATCCATGGTTACCTTTCTAGGTTGAAAGGTAATATTTAAACCTGCGATTGGTGTATTTCCTCAATTATTTATTAAATAAAACCTTCCTTTTTTATTCATTCAATTGATATTGGGAAATTTAGTTTATTTCCCCCATAGCATGAATGAGTTATAAGAGAATGGTCCAAACATAACACCTGATAAAAGTTATCATGGTGGTGTCGTAATGGTTTGTCTAGCTATGTGGGACGAAAATATATGGTTCTTGTGAATATTTGATTTACTAAAATGGGTTTCCTCCTAAACCGAGCCTTTACATTAGTTGTACAAAATTTATTCCTTTTCTATAGGTGACAAACTCTATTTTTAGTTCATACTAGACCTTAACCTATAATTGGTTTTTATGAAATTATATCTTCCATGGAAACTTATACATAACATTATTTAAATTATTCTCACATTTCAACATACTGTATATATATTTTTACTTGTGTTGTAATAGATCAAATCCTGGAATATTCAATACTAATAAACACGTCTTTTAAAATTAGATACTTTATAAAGGTGAGTTTTATATATGAATGATTACTTAATAAAATAATTTTAAATTTTTTTCTCAAAACTAACATTTAAATATTATTTTATTCTTTATTTTCACTATGACTAATAGTGTATTTATCTTTATACCATATTTTCACTAGTGCACAGTAATGTTGATCATGTTATATATAGTTCCTTGTTTGGAATGGTTCTGGCATACTTGATTATTTCCAGTGTATTTTTATAAAAATATACCCATGATGTTTTTCCATGAATGACTAAACCTTTGATTCAACTATGTTGAGGTGATATCTAATGTATTAAATGATATTATATCTATATGTAGTTACAATGAGCCACATGTTGTTATGATTGAAATGTTTCCCATATTTGGTCACTATATTGATATGTTGATCTTAGTGTTTCAAAATTATTTCAATAATATGTTATTTGGGGTTAATAATGTTAACTTAAACATAGATATTAATTGATATGTGATGCACACCTATCATAGGTAGTAGAAATAATAATTCGATTTCCCTAATACAGTACAGAGGCTGGCTACGGTCATCTCAGTTGAGTAGATTTCTCACTTGTTCACTCACATAATTTAATTCACCTAAACTACTTATTTTTGTTTTTTAATTTAATATAATAAGGATTTAAAATTTAAATGAAAAAAATTATTAAACTAAAATTAAATGACAGAATGATACTAATAAAGAATGATCTCGGCCTTTCTAGTTTGGATTATAGGATCTACTATTCTCTTTGTGTGTGTTTCATTTATGTTTTTTAATTTAATTCTATTATCTCATGTATGAATTACTATTCACTTATTTAGTGATTTGAAATCTCAAATGAAATTAACAGTCTTACTTCCACCTCCTCTTGTAATCAAGGTTGATGACGCACCTCGATCGAGAGTGTGACATCTCTAAGGTCCTTACACCATCGTATGTCATTTCATCCATTGAATGGATCAACTCAATCATATTAAGAGTTTGAATCTAGTATAAGGGAGGTAAAATATTTAATAAAATAATATAAATTAGTTTAAGATAATTTTCATGGTGCACAATCACCACACCCATGCACATTACTATTTCTCTTCACAATATAAATAAAATAGAAGAATTTAATATCAGAATAAATAAAATTGCCACATACCTACCCCAAGAAAAGCCTATGGTTAGCCCCATGTTTTGTAGGGTAAAAGGTCACATTGTAATTAGAATGGAAGAGAATAATTAGATTGTGGATTGTGGATAAAGTGAAATAAATGAATATAGAAACACATGAACTAAAAATATGCATATTTGTTACATGGAAAAATTAAAATAAAATAAAAAAGCAAATAAATAAATCCTAAATAATCATCATAGACCATTTTTTCCTCTCTTTGGTTCCCCATATGGAATGGGATGTATTGGAATAATTTGGTAATGAGTAATTATCCTCATTTTATAGTGCATAATTTTCATTCGAAATGTGATGTGTCACATCTACTATAAATGACCAATTCAGGCATTGAATCCTTCATGAATGTTGTTAAAAATGTCTTCACCATATCCCATAAAAATTTATGAGTATTGGTACAAGTGTAGAAGGATTTAAGTTAGTTTAACTCTAATATTTTTTTCCACCTTGTCAGACTCCACATATTTAAAACCTCTGGAGTATCATGCATTAATTAATGAACATGAAAATGGTATATTAACATGTAGATTCCTTAATTAATGTTGTTCCTCTTTGTATTGGGTGTCCAGCCACCTAATTTTAGAGTATTTGGACAATACATGCATGAGATATGATCCCAATACAAAAAATGTCACAATATGTAAATTGTTTTCATGTCTCAAATTGTGAGTTTGTTTCAAGCTTCTATATTGTGGGTTCAACTTTTGGTCCATAAGGGTGAATTGAATACCAAGATGAATAGAATCCTAAAAACATATAATTTCATGATTTGAATCAACATAAAAAAAGGTTTTATCAAAATATTGAAGAAATTTAAAATTATTAACTATCCAAAATGGTACATTTTTACTATTAAGCTCATAATACCACCAAAATAATCAAATGTTGCACATTTTCTTCAAAATCACTTTGGTGGGATTTGAAACAATTAAATTTTAAGTAAAATTACTGAAAATATATTCTCTATCAATTCCTCAACACTTAAACCATGTTTTTCTTCAACCATAATATCTTAGCATGGAATTCAAAGGACACCAATGCTACCGGTATTCTAATTCCAAAGTGAAAAAATTAAAAAAAAATTCAAATAAAAACTTCTAAAATCCACTTAATATATAAATTTAATTTCTCATTTTTCAAAGATACAATTATTTCATGTATTTTATTTTTCCCTTTCACAAATAATTGAACTTCTCTTTTCATTCATTCAATCTCCAAAATTCATTATTATCAAATATTCTACATCAGGACTTACCACACTTTTGATTCCTCTCTCTCATAAATCATGATAAAATTCAAAAAAAGATATTCTCATTTCATGAGAACAAGCTCTTTATATATAGGCTTGAAAATTAACTACATTCTCTTCTTTTTAATGAAAAAAGGCACATAAAATCCTGATGATTTTTTAATAAAGGTTCAAATGACATTGAGAATTAAGGTTGGCATGGTTTGATGCTTAAATAATTAAGTCTCAAGGAGGAGGTTTATATTTTAATTGAAGTGAATGATATCAAAAATTGTAATAAAATGATCCCCTTTAAATTAGAAACTCCCCCTTCCCTCAAAACTGAAAAAAAATATCATGATCAGATTTAGAATAATGAATGATTTGTTCACCCTCTTGAATTTTTTTTTAATTTTATACCTTTTTTCTTTTTTGAAAGTTAATATTTAGAATAAACACCACATCCTCCAACTGGCCACATATGGTAAAACTAATCATCCTAGTAATGGTTATTTTGGGATTACCAAAATCACAACCCATTTTTATTTCATGGTTTTTTTTAATTTTCTATTTTTTAATCAAGATGGGGAAAAATAAAGAGTACAATGACTGATTAAAATTACCTTTATCATTACCCAAAATAGAACCCCCAAACATCTTCATTTCAATTAATATCAGTTGTTACACTATGATTTCCAATTCTCCATACTTTATCTTTAAAATATCATACAAATACAAATAGTAGGGTATGAATGGATAAAAGTGGATTGAAACATGGCACATCCTAATAAAGGACTTTCATGGTCATTATAGGATAAAGAAGGATTGATATAGAGGTGGTATTTAAGCATAAGGACTTTACAAAAGTTTCCCCAATCATTTTAAATGTGATTTTTCATAGTTAGTAGCTCTGACAAGTTTCAATACAAGTTCTGGCATGTGACATTTCCCAATATCACTCATGAAATATGGTCATGATAAAATAATAAATACATAATTGGGAAATCTTCCTATAAATGGGAATTATTTGTAAAAAATCTGGATTTACAATTTTTATATTAATATGGAATTATTTCGAGACTGTGAAATCTGACAGCGCATGATTCCCTAGCCCGGAGTGCCCGGAATGATCCGTCGAAGTTTTGTTAAACTTTAAATAGTGCACGTAAGCAGTTTTCCTGAAAAATTCCAATAACTCTTAAATTGTTTCTTTGATCAGAATGGTAGGTTTACCTAGGGTGCAACTAAAGTTTAGTCGACGCGGGCCTCCTATGAGAAAACATGAAAATGACATAACTTTAAATAAAATATTTAAATAATTTTTTTTTGTTTTTCAAATTCTTATAACTCACAAACAGTAACTCAGATTGAAAATCTGGTACCACCACTGAACTCCTGAGAGTATGCTTTATTTTGGTGGATACTAACATTTGTTAGCATGGGCCACTAGTGAATGTTAGTTTTTGGCTGTAAGTAAAATAATTAAGTGATAATTATTTTAATTTAAAATCCATAACTTCTAAATAGTAACTCATATTGAAAATCAGAGAGTAACATTGGGTTTATTTTGGGCGTGTTCTGTTTATTTGGAGCCCAACCATGACCGGCATTGGTCGAGAGTAAACACTAATAATCTATTGAACTTTTTTTCAGGTATGTTTAGTAAGCGTGCGAGCGGTATTTTCTAACTTTTGAACTGTTGCTCGGATTAAAATTCTAAAGGCACCGTTGAATCCGCAATGTCATGTTTCACTTAAGGGAGGATTTACTTTGACCGCAGTAGGTCCAGATAAAAAGTTATGTTTTGAGAATTTTCAAATGAAATTAAATAAAATAATTTTATTATTTTATTTCATATCCTCCAATGGACAAGTAAAGAGGTGGGTCCAGTGATGTGTCAAGCCAATAAATGGCTTGAACTTCCAACCCAAAGTAATAACATCATTGGGGAATTAGAAAGATTCGTAATTGATAAACCCCATTAAATTCTATCATCATTACTTACCCTCCCCCTACTCTATATATTTTGAGCTTAGGGAGGGGTATCGGCACTGCTTCACTAAGAAACGTAGTGTGGAAGGAGCACCATGATGTAGGACTCTTAGAATATGGATTTGATCCCAGCAGGAGGTAACGGGTGACACTGAACCACGAACTGGAGGACGACATCCGAGCGGCGTCATTAGAAGCCTGTTATGAGAATTTAGAACACCGACCCACCTTCATGTGCGGGCATTTCAATGAAGATTAAAGTTAGGGGTTTATTCGTTTATATTTCCTTAAAATATTCCCTCTTCCCTATTATTGAAAATTAAATGAAGAACACGAGTAAACTGACTAACGGGTTGATTCTTGATTCATTGGTTTTGCGGGAAGTTGTTATGGGCTGTCCTTGTAGGGTTTTGTTTTTTGTTTAATACAAGAAATTATTTAGCCCATTTTATCCTCCCTTTGGTCACGAGCTAATGCAGAGGGCCCCGTCCTAACGAATCCGGCCCGAACTCTCTGCAAATTCGTTACCCGTGTGCCTTCCATGGAAGACTGATGGCACGACAACACCAACCAGCTATGAATAAGGGACACGCCAATTTAATTTTCTAGAGGAGGCAGAATCACAAAGCCGTGGTGGACATCGGAGTGGCTGAAACCGTACAACCACGGAGGAGGTGCGGTGCACCGTCGTGCGCCACCAGTGAGCAGGAGACTGCGGCCGAAGCCGTGGAGGAGGTGAAGAAACCCATGTCTCATGTGGGTTCCATAGTGACCAGGCGGCGCCCATGTAGGGCCGCCACATTAAAGGTCGAATGGCCTTTGGCCATTTGGGATCTCTGGGGAGCGGCTCCCCCAAGCTGTCAGGCAGATGCAGTTCGGACCGCGCCGTTCAAGGCTAGACGGCCCTCTAGCGGGCTGTCGCCAGCGGGCCGGGCCACCTACCCAGTAGGCCACCTTCCCATAGGGTTACGCCCCACCATGGGTAGGGCGACCCTTTTTGCAGGCCCTATCCATACCCCATTCTAGCAGGCCGATTCCACCACGCCCCGGCCCGGACTGGGTTGGGCCGGGTTGACCGAACCGGGTCAAACCGAACCAGGGCCTAGAAAATCGTTCAAGGCCTTATCTCGAAAACCAAACGTCTGTTTAACAAACCATCTATGGTGTTGGGATCCATGGATAAATATAGTCCTTTTTAATTACTCAATGATTGTTTTGGAGAAACCTGATGTACGACCGGGTTGGATTGTACCCGAATCCAATTGGGCCTGCGGTACTGAAATGCGAATAACGCACAAATAGAGCTTCCGGTTGACGCACCATCTACTGCCTTGAACCATTTTGACACAACATATCATCGATTTACTTCTTTTTGAGACTTCGATTTGGTTGAAATATGACTTATAGCTTTGGGATTGGTTCTCCTAAGTTCACTACGTGTGTATACCTATGACTGGATGAGACCTAACAACTGCTGAATTTTCTACTTGGAGTGACTCAACAACCATGGTACACAATGGGGGGAGTACCCCACCAGTTCAGGGTTAGTGGGAAGCACCTATTTGTGATGTGGTAGGCCCACTATACTCGATAGAGGAGTAGTTCTCCAGAAGCTGAGTTGTTCAACGTTGTGACTGGGAATGTTACTTGTTCCTAGTCCTAGAGAATATGTGGTTGGCTATCTACATTCATAGCGATCTTGTGTGGGTCAGCATCATATATTATTTCTCTAATTTGTATACCTAGTTTGAGATGAGAATCTAATTGAGCTGTGACTATTTCTTTGTGATTTGTGACTGAGATCATGCCTTGTGGTTTTCCTTATGGAATTATGAAAGACCTTCAGGGGTCTCGGGGTCCCTACTGAGTATCATTATACTCACTCATGCATGGGCTTTGTAACAACCCAAACATTCAATAATGAAAATTCCTCTTAATCTGATTAAATATCTTATTATGGTTATATAAAATGTGAACTTCATTAGTTTTATGTTTCTAGGTTTTAAAATACAGCTTTGAATTTTGACCATTGCTAATATATCCTTTGAACAGTTATCACACGATTAGTATAAATATAAGGCTTTAACACATCCAATTTACTCAAACAAACGAAGTGATGGCCTTATCCACTAGACTTTCCTGGTACGAAGACCATTTTTTAGAGCTCATAAAGGAGGTGGAATCATTGGGCTTCTCTCTTGACCTATCCCAAGCTGAGCATGAACATTTTATTCTTGAGTAGAACTGACTATTGGAGAAGTGGAAGTTAATAGAGATTACCACCCGAGTCATGTTATCCAAGCCACCCCAAGAGTCTCTCACCATTTGAAACATTACACTTCATTATTATGTGGGTGTTATAAGGGGTTATGTTACAATACCCTAGAACTATGACTATGTATATTATTTTCATTATAATTAATGTGCATTCATTTTATTATTGTTACTTTGTAAATTGTTTTTCAAGAACAAATAGTATTTTTAGTTAATATTAAACTAAAAAATCTATTTAGTTGAATTAATGGATTTTTTAATTAAATAATATTTTAATAAAATATTATTATTATTATTATTAAATTAATTTTTATTGATTATTAATTATCGAATAATTTTATTAATGCAATTGTAATTTTTATTTTGGTTTGAAAGCTGTTTTTGTCAAAAACCATGAATTTTTGATAAATGTCAGTTTTCATTTTAAAAGTAAAAATTCACATATTTAGAAAAAAATTTAGATAAAATTAATATTATTTTTGGAATCAAGGCATCGAAATTATCCAATGGTGAATTTTTCATAATTTTCTGAGAAAGTCGAATTTTTGGGTAAAAATTAAATATCATTTAAATATATAATGTGGTTCATGACATCATAATGACCCAATAGTGATGTAATAAATTACTATAAACATTTTCTGCGGTGAATATATGTTTTATAATTAAAATTTTTTATTTATTTTACAATGATTTAGTGGACACTTGAAGACAAATAAAACATTTTGCCTTTTTAAATAGTTTTCCTTATGTGTGTTACTCACCTCCACATAAGAAACACTATTATTTTTAGATGTTAGGCCATTCGCCTCATAAAATATTTATTTTTCACTCCCTTGTGGAAAAACTATGGGAAAAAACCACGGGCTGGTTTCTGGTTTTGATTAGTTTAATGTGTCATGTCCCAAACCAAAATAATAAAGAATTCTCACTCCTTTCCTATATAAAACCACCCAAACTTACACTTCCTCTTCACTCAAAGAAATTGGATTTCATCCAACCCTTCCCTTCTCTCTCTATAATCCTCCCAAGGTTCCCCAAGCTCCTAATAATCCTCTCTCAACCCTGTCCCAAGCATTTGGGATCGCACTTCCAAGTAACAGATTTCCTTCCTGTCTCATTTTTTTTTCAAATATTATTTAAGTTGTTATGCCCTTTTTTCAATTAAAAATGTTTAGGTATGATTTATTACCTACCTCATACTTCCCTTTTTATTTTTGAATGATGGTAGATCCCTTTATCTCTCATTAATTCCTCCCTTGTACACCCGTTACCATGCTGAAATTCTGTTAGGGATTTCCCTCTCCTCTTTTACATCCAAGTAATTATTTTGTATTATACATCTAAATTACATTACATTTGTTGGTAAATGTATCTATATGACCCTTTTACTGTCCATAAGAATGTTCAACCCCCCCCCCCCCAAGAAGGAATAAGTCACTATCGAGAGCTTTATGAGGCAAAGGCCTCCTACAATTAATGAACCACATGATCCCTCAATCGTCGAACAATGGATCAACTCTATAGAAAATATCATCTCCATACTTCAATGTTATTAATAGGAGAAGGTTCTTATAGATGCTTATCATATGGATTGTGAAGTTGATCAATGGTAGAAATTGATCAGAAATACGAAGCCTGAGGAGGAGATCGAGGCATTGGAATGGGAAGGATTTCGAGAAGATGTTTTTTGATAAATAATTTTTGTGCACCCTCCAGATTAAGAGGAAAAGGGACTTCCTTTACCTTAAGAAAAAAAAGATAACAAATCTTTCAGAGCGTATAAGTAAAACATCACAAGGCTTGCAATATATGATTCTAGAATTTTCATTACCCCTGAATTCAAGGTTGACCGCTTCTTTGGGGGGCTGAAACCCAGCCTAAGGAAATCCCTTGTGATCAGTGAGTTCAATAGCTATGAGGAAATTTACTGATTTTACCTCAATGATGAAAGGGATATCGGTAAATCTTAGGGGTATCATAGGGATAATAAGTGTAAGGTGGACTTCAATTTTGGTAGTGTGATGGATAAATCCAATGGTGCTAAGAAAATCCAGTATCCCACTTACCAAAGGTGCGGAAAGAATCACCCTGGAAATTTCCTAAAGGGGATGAGGAAATGCTTTAGGTGTGGAAGAGAAGGGCACCGAGATATTAACTGTCAGCAAGAAAAAACATATGGATGCGATAGAGGAGAGGAATTATACACTCAACCATTAACACATTGTTCATTGCTTCAACTTTAAATAATCGGGGCATCTTGAAAATTAGTTCCCTAAGCCAATGGTTTTCAGAGGCAACTGACAACCTCCAAGGCAGCAAGGGTGATCTTTTTCCATCAATAATAACGAAGAGAACCCCGACAAATAAGTGGTGACAGGTATTCTAGTTATTCATTCAAGAATAGTGAATGTGCTTTTTTATTTGGGTTCTATGAATTCTTTTACATCTTGAAAGTTTAGTAGAACAATACCATCACCACCACAAATCATAGAAGTGAAGATGTCAGTGCGTACGGAAAATGGGGCAATCATTTCATCCAATAAATATAACTCCTCCCTTGTCATAATATTTGGATTAAATTTTCCAGAGAACCTATTAATACTCCCTCTAGTGGAATTTTATGCAATTCTTGGCATGGATTGGATTTCCTTATATAGAGCCAACATAAATTTTCATGAGACGGAAATAACTCTCCATGTAGAGATTTGACCCCCGATTCTATACAAGTGCAAGGAAGAAGATGAATCTACTTTATCTCTATCATCCCAAGTGTGGATATTACTTCCCTATGAGTATGAATATCTTACTCAGATGATTGAGTCTATGGAGGCAACCATCCTTGAAGACATGCCGATTGTGAGGGAATTTGATGAAGTGTTTCCTGAGGAATTTCATGGTCTTCCTCTTAAAAGAGATGGTGAATTCTCAATTGTTCTTATACGTGGTGAATTTCCTATATCCAAGACTCCATATATAATGGTTTTTGTGGAGCTTAAGTATCTGAAGAAATAACTATCGGATAATCTGGATAAAGGGTTTTTATGCCCAAATGCTTCACTATGGGGTGCACCAGTCCTCTTCATCAAGAAACTGGATGGGTAAATGTGCCTTTGCATCGATTATTGTGAGGTAAAAAAATAACCTTACAAAACAGGTATCCTCTCCCACAAATTGATGACTTGTTCAATCAGTTGCATGGAGCATAATACTTTTCCATGGTATATTTTCAGTTATGATATTATCAAGTAAGGGTGAAGAAGGAATACATTCCCAAGACTGCCTCTCTTACAAGATAAAACTCTATGAATTCATAGTAATGCCTTTCAGACTCGCTAATTATCCATCAATCTTCATTGACTTGATTAATAGAGTCTTTTGAGATCACCTCGACAAATTTGTGGTAGTATTTATAAATTATGTTCTAATATACTCCAAAACCAAGAAGGATTATGAGGATCATTTAATAACTATACTAGAGTCCTTGCAAAAGAAGAAGCTCTATGAAAATTACAGAAAGTGTGAGTTCTGGTTGAAGGAGTTATCATTCATGGGCCATATCATCACAAGAAATGGGATATCTGTGGATTCCTCCAAGATAGCTGCAATAGAGGGATGGTTGAGGCCAATATCGGTAATGGATATTCATATGATCTTGGGGTTAGCTGGATATTGTTAAATATTTGTGAGAAATTTCTCATGATTGTCCAACCCTATTACTAAGCTAACTCAGAAGGGAGTAAGGTTTTCTAGGAGTGAAGAATTTGAAGAAATCCCCCTGGAGATGAAATGAAGGCTTATCACTGCACCCGTGATCACTTTACCCACAAGTGGAGAACTTTTTGTGGTATTTAGTGATGCTTAGAAGAAGGGAATGGGATTTTTGTTGATTAAAAATGACAATGTCATTTCCAATGCTTCAAGTAAAATGAATTTTCATGAGTAGAATTATCCAACACATGATTTGGAGTTGGCTGCGGTGATATTTTCTTTAAAAAATTTGCCGAATTTTCTCTTTGGAGAGAAGTTTCAAATATATACGGACCAAAAAATCCTCAAGAATAAATTCACACAAAAAGAGTTGAGAGTATTCCAATGAATATGGTTAGAGATGATCAAAGACTATTCCTACTCAATCCATTACCAACCTAGGAAAGCGAACAAGGTGGTGGATGCTCTATGTATAAAGGACCCAACAATTATATCATTGATGAGAATTGAAAAGCATCCAATCTTTTTATATTTGATGAAGATAGACATGAGAGTCATAAAGAAGGGACCATCATCAATCCTTTCACAAATTATTGCTCAAACGTCTCTTTTGGAAAGGTTAATGGATTCTCAAAAGGATGATTTGGGAATTTATAAGAAAGTATAAGCTATCAAAAAAGGTAAATCCTTGGATTTTATTGTTAATGAATAAGGAATTGTGAGATTTGGGAAAGGACTATGTGTTCAATCAAGTCCAAAGCTAAATAAGGAACTTTTGGATGATGCACATAGTTCAAATTTCTATATTCACATAGGAAACACAAATATGTATTGAGATCTCAAAGAGCATTATTGGTGGTATAATATGAAGAATTAGATCACTGAGTATACATCATAGTGTCTGGTGTGTTAGAAAGTGAAGGAATAGTGGCAGAAGTCTAAGGGGGTGATGCAACCATTGCCCATACAATCATGGAAATGGGAGAACATCACCATGGACTTTGTCAGTAGACTTCCTAAAACATCCAAAGTCATCAATGAAATCTGGGTTGTTGTGGATCATCATAAAAAGTCTCCACACATCATTGAAATTCAAGAGGATTTCTCATTGGATCAACAAGCACAAATATACATCAGGGAAGTGGTAAGGCTACATGGAGTACCACTATCTATTATATCCGATCAATATCTAAGATTCACCTCTATGTTTTGGAAGAGTCTTCAACATGATCTGGATACTAAGCTGAACATCAGTAAGACCTATCTTCCTCAAACTGATGTTCAATCTGAGCAAACTATTTATACACTGTAAGATATATTAAGATCATGTTCAATGGAATTTAAAGGAGGCTGGGATCAACATCTTCCACTGGGTGAATTCTCCTACAATAAGAGTTTCCTCTCGAGCATCTGAATGGCATCTTATGAATCCCTGCATGGGATGAGGTTCAGAACACCTGAATGTTGGGATGAAGTCGGTGAGTGTAAGTTTCTAGGAACAAAAATGGTCGAAAAATTGGTGGAGAAGCTGAAAACCATCCAGCAGCATATCAAGGCATCCCAGAGTCGACAGAAGAGTTATGCAGATAACGATTAATGATAAATTGAGTTTAAAGTTAGAGATATGGTATTTCTATGCATATCTCCATGGAATAAGGTCCTGAGGTTTGGAATGAAAGGTAGGTTAACCCCTAGGTAAATCGGTCACTTAGAGATTCTTGAATATGTTGGGGTTGTGGCCTATCGACTAGGACTTCCACCTACCATGGACAAAGTACATGATGTATTTCATTTATCCCTCTTAAAGAAGTACATACCAGACCCTTTATATGTACTCTCTTCAGAGGTAGTGCAGTTAGACAATGGTCTTTCTTATGAGGAGAAACCGGTGAAGATCATAGATTTTAGAGAAAAAGTTCTATGAAATAAGACAAATCCCATCGTCATGGTGTTGTGGCAAAACCATGTGTTTGAATAAGTGACATGAGAATTGGAGGAAGTGATGAAGCAATATTACCCACATATGTTTTAGTGTGGGAAAAGGAAATTTCTAGGGAGAAATTTCTTGGGGGGGGGGAGATTGTAATGACCCAACCTTTTAATAATGAAAATACCTCTTGATCTAATAAAATGTCTTATTATGGTTATATAAAATGTGAACTTCATTGGTTTTATGTTTCTGAATTTTAAAATACCATTATTAATTGAGACCATTGCTAATATAGTCATTGAACAGTGATCACATGATTAGTATAATTATAGGGATTTAACAAATTCAATTTACTCAGACAAAGGAAGCGATGACCTCAACCAGTAGACTTGACCCGTACGAAGCCCATTTGTCAGAGATCGGAAAGAAGGTGGAATCATTGGGCTTTACTCTTGACCAAGCCCAAGATGAGCTTGAACACGTTAAGCTTTAGCAGAACTGACTACGGGAGAAGTTGAAGTTAATAGAGATTACCACACGAGCGATGTTATCCGAGCAACCCCAATAGTCTGTCACCATCACACACCTTACCCTTCGGTATTATGCAGGTGTTAGAAGGCGTTATGTAAAAATTCCCTAGGACTATGACAATGAAAATTATTTTTTGTATAAAGAATGTGCATTCATTTTATTATTGTTACTTTGTAAATAGTTTTTAATGCACAAACAGTATTTTTAGTAAATATTCAACTAAGAAATCTATTTTGATGAATCAATGGATTTTTGAATTAAAAAATATTTTAATAAAATATTATTATTATTATTAAATTACTATTTATTTAATATTAATTATCAAATAATTTTACTATTTCAATTGTAATTTTTATTAAGGTATGAAAGTTTTTTTTCAAAAACCCATGAATTTTCGATAAATGTTGGTTTTTATTTTCAAATTAAATTTTCACAAATTTAGAAAATTATTTAGATAAAATGAATATTATTTTTTGAATCAGGATGTATAAATCAAGCAAGATTTAATTTTTCATATTTTTCTGAGACAGTCGAATTTTTGGGTTAAAATTAAATACTGTTTAAATATAAAATATGTTTTATGACATCATAATGACCCAATGGTGATGTAATAAAAGACAATAAACATTTTTTTTCTTCAAATATATTTTTTAGCATTAAAATAATGTGATTTTGGATTTTTTTGATTTATTTTACAAACCATTAGTGGACCCTCCGAGACTTATAAAACATTTTGTCTTTTTAAATTGTTTTCTTTGAGAGTGTGACTCAAATACACATAAGAAACCCTATTATTTTAATAAGTTCGGCCATTTTCCTCATAAAATATTTTTTTTAATCCCCTTGGGCAAAAACCAAGGAAAAAACAATGGATTGGATTGTGGTTTTGATTAGTTTAATGTGTGGTGTTCCAAACCTAAAAAATAAATAATTCCCTCTCCTTTCTTATATAAACCCACCCACGCTCCCACTTCCTCTTCACTAAAAGCCTTTATATTTTGTCCCACCCATGCCCTCATCTCTTTAAAATCCTCCCAAGGTTCCCCAATCTCCCAAGAAGCCTCTATCAAGCCTCTCCCAAGCTTTTGGGATCGCACTTCTGAGTAAGGAATTTCTTTCTTTCTCATTTTTGTCCAATTTTCATTAAGTTGTTATTCCCTTTTTTTCAATTAAAAATGTTGGGGTATGATTTATAACACCCCCCATAATTCCCTATTTATGTTTGGGTGATGGGATACCCCTTTCGCTCTCATTAATTCCGCCTATGTACACCCATTACCATGCTGAAATTCTGTGACGTATTTCTCTCTCCTCTTTTACATCCAACTAATTATTTTGTATTATCCATCTACATTCCAATATGTTTGTTGGTAAATTTATCTATATGACCCCCCCTTAATTCCCATTTTATTTAAATTTGATGAGAAGCCCATTTCTCTCTGATCAACCATTTTCATTAATCCTTATGTCACCCTGTTATGTTGTCGAAATTGCACCGCCTTTTTCCAAGACATGATCATTGTGTAGTGAATACCATACCCATGTCTCTAATATCGGGTAGTCACCTTTACGCACATATACATATTTAATGGTTCTTTCATGTATTTAGTCCACATTAATTAATCGTGGAATAACTTATGATGTTGATTGATTCCATTTTATATGATCCATGTGGCACACTTATGCATGAAATGAAATATTTAAGAAAGGTGTGCCCTGATAGCACTCCAATGTATTGGTTAAAGTATAGTATCATGAAACATCATGTGCAATGGGTCTTGACTCATGCTAATTCAAGTGCAACGAGTATTTACTAGTGCTTTATGTGCAATGAGGGTTTACTCATGCTCTATGAGCAATAAGCCTTGGCTCATACTAATTCCATGTTAAGTGTTGTCGCCACATTTCTATGTTATGATTATAATGCTTTATCATGACTTTATGTTCATTCTTTTCTCATGCTCCATTGATATGCCTATTGTCTAACATGTATTTTATTTCTCATGTTATTCCACGTTTATTCCCTTACTGGGCTATATAGCTCACCCTTTTCTTATGCATGTCCTCAGGTTATCGCATGTAATGCTATGTATGAGGCAATGTAGTGGTCATGTAAAGGAATTTCTCAATAAATATGTTGTATTTCATGTTTTAAGTTTTTATGTAATGATCCTAAGCCCCCAATACACTAGACCTCTCAATATTCTATGTTTATCAAGTTAATTTTATGTAATAAATCATATTTTGGTGTGTAAGAAAGATAAGGGTTGTCATAGGCTTCATCTGCACATTAGTGTGTCTTGTGTAGACGATGACCAGTTGTGCAGAGGTTTGGGGGAGCCAGGACTAGGTGGTTTGCATAGGATATAGGTAGATGTGGAGTGATGAGGAGGCAATCTATACGTACCCTTTAGGTAGGATCCTCAAAGGATGACTCGGTAGTTGTTTCCCCTTTTTCATTTGTATTGTTCCTTTCAGTTATATTTTTACTTTCAGTTGTACTCGTACATTGAGTTGGTCTTGAATTCCATCCCCTTTTACATTCATCACTCAAATTTACTACAGTATTTTACATCACAGTTTCTTCTTTTTGTGTTTTCAGACCGTGTGTTTGTCTAGTTTTAAAGGTAACACCTTTCTGTTTTAGGGAATATGCATTTCAGTGCTATTCACCATCCCCTGACCTATTGAAGGCGGGCTTGGGGTAGTCACAGAACGGGCCCCAGGGGACAGGTCATGTCAAATTGGTATCTAAGGATCTCAGTTCTACCGAAGAACTAGGAGTCTAATATTTTCTATGAAGCAATAGTTTCGAGTTTTATGAGTGTGGTTTTCAGTTTGGGGAGTCCAGTGTTGGTGTGGTGGACGACGTATCCATACACCAGGACCCTGAATTATAATTTCTGATTGAGCGCACAAAAACACTGATTGTGTCTGTTTATGAAAGTTTCCTTTTTTATCACTTGAGTCATCTCACCATGTATAACTTATTGATCGTGGCATGCCTGTCTTCTTTTATGATGCCGCCATGTAGAAAGCCAGCTAGGATTCCTGAGAGAGTACGCGATGACAGTCCACTGAGTGATGAGGCCTCGATGTAGGGCCCTCTTACGGCGTTGGCACCTTTGGGGGGTGTACCAGCAGCACCACTACCTATTGGTCAGCCATTACCACCAGCTCCACCAGTTTAGGATACACACTGATTGAGCGTGTGCATGATTTCCAATGACAAAGGCCTTGGGGGTTCATAGGAGAGACGAACCCACAGGCGGTTGAGTACAGGATGAAGGTTTTGGCCAGAGTTTTCCACTTGGTTGGGACACCAATTGATTTTATGGTGATCTAATCATCCTTCTCTTTTCAAGAAGTAGTAGGGAGATTCTAGAGCCTATTCCTATAGATACACGATGAGGTGACCCTAATCTGGGAAGACTTCGAGGGCCTTTTAGGGTCAATTTCGTCCCAGTGACCTTACGCTTTGTGCATATGCAGAATTTGATCCACTTATTGTAGGGAATCTTGATAGTGGCCCAATACGAGGTGAGGTTCATTGATCTCTCCCGATACTCCATAGACATGGTACGTGACCCCTTCTTTAGGGCCCGAACATTTGATCAGGATATCCGATGGAAGATCATAGCATCAATGGTATTGCTCAGCACACATACATAGGCTGGGGTGTTAGAGCGTGCACTATTGGTGGAGAGATTCCTAGCTGAGCAAGCACCCACAATGAGAGCCACCACCGGACATTAAGAGGCCGAGTCATCTGCATCATGTAGAAGGAAGATAGCACAGAGGTCCAAGAAAAGTAAACGTTCTAGTGGATGACCTCAGAACGCATGGGTCAGAGGTGTGAGGTTTGTGAGGCAGAAAAAGACAGGCGAGGGACACGTAGTGTTACATGTGCGGTGGGTAGGGTCACATGGCTCGCCAATTCCTTACCCTCTTTGTGGATGACTAGAAGATTGTAAAGGGACCATCGAGGTAGAGGCATAGGTTCGAGTGATTTGGTCCGTAGGGTGGCATACGTGGTAGAGGAGCTGGTCGTGCAGCAGGCGGTGGGTGACATTTCGAGGTTCTACCACCACCACCACCAGGTGTTCCACCCGGACCATAGGGAGCAAGATGAAAAGGATGAGCTCAGCTCCAGGCAGACGAGGCCTACAACCACAGTGCTCTGAAGATGATTAAGGGTATGATATGTGTCTACTTATCCTTAGTTGTAGTACTTACAAACACAGGTTCTTTTCACTCTTTCATTTCCAGAACCCTTGTTCGGAGCTCAGAGATTCTAGTAGAGATGTTATCTTGATTCTTATGGCTAGAGACTCCTATGGGAGCGGATTATATTATTAAACATTGGTTCTGGCAGTGTGATCTTACTCTAGGGGGTGAGAGCTTCGGCTGGGATCTCCTAGTAGCGGTGTCGATGCCTTATGACGTCATCTTGGGTATGGACTGGTTATCCACAGTCTATGCTCTGGTTGAATGAATTAGGTGAAAAGTGTGGTGTGTCCACATGGATGGTACTATGATATCTATCACTGGTGAGAAGGGAAATTTTGCAGCACAATATGGACTTACCTAGAATAAGGTGTAGCCGATTACTCATTAGTTGGATAGCCTTACCCTCAGAGCATCTGATGTTGAGAGTCTAAGTTATCCTGTAGTGGTGGCCTAGTATCTAGATGTCATTCCTGATGAAGTTTCGGTACTACCTCCACACAGGGAGTTATACTTTTACATATAACTGTACTCCGAGATGACACCGATATCTACACCAGCATATCGGATGGCTCCTGTAGAGCTTCGGGAGTTACGGGTACAGTTGGAGGATTTGCAGTGAAAGGGGTTCATAAAATCTAGTGTTTCTCCATGGGCAGCCCTGATTCTATTAGACAAGAAGGAATATCAGAAGTTTAGACTCTATGTGGACTATAGTCTCCTAAAACAAGTGACCATTAAGAACATGTTTCCACTTCTTAGGATTGATTATATTTTCGATCAATTGAAGGGATCTCATTGGTTTTTGAAGATAGAACGCAGATAAGGCTATCATCAGCTCAGGATACGAGATGAGGATGTGCAGAAGATGTTCATTGGATGTCATTATGGCCATTATGAGTTATTTTTTATTCCTTTCAGTGTGACCAACGCCCCAGAAGTTCTCATGGGAATCATGAACAATATCTTTAATCCATACCTTGATCGCTTTGCGGTGGTGTTCATCGATTACATCTTGGTATACTCGGAAACATAGGAGGAGCATGTATATCATCTATAGGTTGTTCTAGATATACTCCTAGAGCACCAGCTTTATGGTAAACACTCCAAGTTCTAGTTTTGGATACGAGAGGTCCACTTTCTAGGACACATTAACTTAGTGACTGGAGTTGTAGTAAATCCAGCAAATATAGAGGTTGTGCTTTCTTAGGAGCCACCCAGGATCGTGATGGAGGTGCGGAGTTTCTTGGGGTTGGCTGGGTACTACCGGAGGTTCGTGCCTGACTTTTCTAGAGTTTTGGAACCCTTGTTAGCATTGAAAAAAAGGGGTATCCCTTCGTATGGATGGATATATTCCAACATATTTTCTAGGAGCTGACATATAGACTGAGGAGTGCCACCATCTTGAGGCTACCAAAAGAGGTTGCTGGGTAAGATGTCTATAGTTACGCATTAGGGATTGGGATTGGGTGTGTCCTGATGCAAGAGTGAGTAGTGATCACTTGTGGCTCACGATAACTGAGACATCATGAGAAAAACTATGCCACCCATGACCTGGAGTAAGTAGTAGTGGTCTTCACCTTGAATGTTCGGTGACATTACTTGATGGGCAAACGTTTTACTCTCTACTCTGATCAAAATCTTCTCAGATATATCTTCTATTATAAGGACTTGAACCTGAGACAATGGTGTTTTCTAGAGAACCTCCAGGACTATGACATTGATATAGTCTATACTCCTGGGAAAGGGAACTGGTAGCAGATGCACTCACCAAGACATCTGGTCTGAAGTTGCTGAGTGAGGCGACATAGTAGCTAGCCGCGTTGTAGATATCTTTCGTGTATAGAGATGGAGAAGCATACCTCCAGTCTATGATAGTCACTCCCACACTCCTTCAATGAGTCAGGGAGGTGCGGCTTGAAGACATTGACTGTGAAGCTCAACGTGCTCAGATATCCTCAGGGCAGGCACATAATGGGTCTTCTAAAGGTGGGGAGCATGTCATCCTCTTCAGATGATGTACCAGGGTATAGGTGGCGCTATAGGAGGAGGTGTTTATGTAATTCCATACATCCCCTGTAACATCCAAAGGTTTTCTAAAAATAAATTGAAAATGCTTGAAATTTTGTTAAGTTATATATTTATAAGTATCCTTTAAACATAATTTTATTTCTTCTATGTTTTGAATTTCAAGAAACTGTCATCTACAATTGTGTTCAGTATGTTATTTAGAGTATGATGAAACAAACTTGTTTTTTTTGTGAATAGTAACATGCCCTTATGAATAGTAATATGAATAGTAATATGAATAGTAATATGACCTCAGGAATAGTAAATAATAATATTATTTTATTTTCCCATGGCAATAGGATAATGGGATCTTAATTAATTTTCCAATGTCACATAAAACTAAATGCACTTCAATATTGTTATTTTTCGAATTAACTATGACCTTATTTAAAAATTAAATTAATAATATTTAGAAAATTATTTTTGAAAAATGGAGTTCATTTTTGAATTCTACACATCAAAAAAAGGTTGGGGTAAATTTTTGGTATTTTCTGAAACTCTTGAATTTTTAGTGAATAGTGAAATACGATAAAATATCGTATAATCAATTTATCAGTAAAAATGCACTATTTATGACAACATAAGTGTTTCAAGGCTATTTGCTTAGAACTCACTTGATATTTTCATTAATTAAGGCCACTTTATTTGAGATTATTCATAGTCTTGATAAAATTATTATAATAATAATTAAAATAATCTAAAATACCTCCCCTCCTCCACTATAAATATCACCCTCACTCCCCTCTTCCTCCCACACCTCTCAAGCCTTGAGCATTGTCTAAATTCTGCCACATTCCCTCCCCAATCTTATTCCCCACGTCCTAGAGCTGCTGGTCTCACCAAAAGACCAAGACCAAAGCCCTTAAAGAGGATCTCAAGGAGAAGAGATCAAGAGGTAAACATCCTCTTTCATTTTCATTCTTTTCTTCCATTTTATGTTATTCTCTTCCTTTACCTTTGTCTTTTGTTGGGATATTTCATTAAATATTTCCCCTTACTGTCAAAATTTTGAATGAATGATGAGATATTCCATTCCTCTCATCAACCTTGTTTTTATGAAATTTTAAGAGACGTCGTTAGGCTGCCGAATTTTTGTAAGAAATTTCTCATGTTTTCTTTATTTCATGATTCCTTTCTCTTCTTTCTTCACCCTCTCTTATACAAGAGGCATGAAATCACCAGAATCATGTATATTCTGGATGTTTTCATATTTTTGGAAAATTACAAATCATTATTCCTCTCCTCTCTCACTTATTTAAGGAATAAGAACATTGTCCGTGATGTGTCGAATTACCGACATCGTGGACGATGTAATTTCACTTTCCATTAATTATTTCATGTCTGGTCATGAAACCATTTATATGGTTGATCCAGGTTATAATATATTTTTTATAACTCATATATGGTTCTGTAATTCTTTTGTACCCATGGTTCACATTTATAATACTAAATGAGGTTGTAATTATCAAGGAACAACTTAAATGATCTAAACGAACATAATTAATGTTTTAACTTATAAATCATCATCATATAAAGCATCAAAGTGATAAATGGTATAATTTATGGTACTGGAAATATGTAAATACTATTCCATTCCAATTCTGGAGTTTCACTTCCAATCAACAAGAACAATTCATAATGAACCGATCGTGAAAATCCCAAAAGAACTCACCCAAAATAATGCAAGGAACAAAATACTAACAATTAAGGGGTGACATGAGGTTATGAAATGACCATATAAGATATTATAAACATGAACATGTTTCTTTAAAATACTAATAACACTCTTTTAACCATTATACCGGAGGTTTAAACAATTTTTAAGTAAGACAATCCCAAGGTAAGGGAATTCTTAACCCGATTTCCATTCTTTGGGTTAACCTTCTACTTTATTATTTATGTGATATTTAAATTGTTTGTGTGATGGGTTCTGTTTATATTATGTTTCATTAAGTGTATTTATAGATTATATACATATTCCATCCACTCTATTAAGTCTCACTTCAAGTATATGAAGTTTAAAAGGGACTTTTCTTCTAAAATCCCCTTTTTAAAATTCTGTTTTACAATATTCAAAAGCAATGTTTTTATGCTATTATTTATGATGTATGATTATGTTTTGGTTATTGGGAATTGTTTATGATGAAGGGTGGGACCTATATTTCTCTCCAATGCATTGGGTATGAGTAAGTTGGAGGTCGGTCGTATGGTTACTCCAAGTGTAACTGTGATGGTTACACAAAGTAAGGTAGCCGTGAGGGTTACAAATTTTATGGTAGCCAAGATGGTTACAAGATTATGTAAGTAATGCCCCATGATGCCTCTATGATTATATTTATGTTTTTGTGGATCTTGTGTAAATCTCATGTTAAACAAATTAAGAATTTATGGGTGGAAAGCATATCTTTTGAAAATGTTTTCATACGTCATGTGTATTCATGGACTAATGTGATTTTTCCTTCTTTTTCATACCATTCTGAGCTTTTGTGCTCATCCCATTTTTTTAAATGATTTTTCACTGGTTAATGGATTATTAATACAAGGAAGGAAGACATGTTAAATTTTGAAGAATTTTCAAGGAGTCTTGTTTTAAGTTTTAATGTTTTATATTCTGAGGAAAATGGAAACTGATTTTATGGTATCCACTATGTAATAATGTGTAATGGTATGAATTTTTTGTCTTAATTCTCTAAAGATCAAAACATGAAAAGATCCTCAATGTAAAAGGAAGTGTTTTCTTGAATAAATTCAATATTATGTATGAAATAAGTGCGGGTCTTTATATTTGGTATCAGAGGATGGTTTTGATAACTTAAGGGGTTAAGGTGTTGCTAATAGAATACCATAAATAATTTTCACTCTATGTTTAATTTGTTATTTCATTTAAAGATTACCATGTTGCTTCATCTAAGAAATTTTTGTTCAGAATGGTTGTCCACAGAAGGAACATGGATGCTGAAGAGGAGAGGCACCAACAGAATGACATCCTTCCAGATCTACAGCCCGGGATGATAGGGATTGGAACCGAGCAGTTTGTGACAATAATGGCTCAGCTAACGCAGGATATAAATGGTGGTGGAATCCATGCAAGAGAACCAATAGAGGTACCCCAACAGAACATGACAGTGGTGGAACATTTTATGAGAAAACATCCTCTTGCATTCAATGGATCTTCTGACCTAGTGGCAGCAGAAGGATGGATTAAAGCCCTTGAAATGATATTTGATGTTATGGGATGTTCAGACAATCAAAAGGTAAGTCTTGCCATTTATCGTTTTGAAGGGGAAGCTGATCAGTGGTGGTCAATGTTAAGGAATATCAGGGATAGAGAGGATTTTGATGCCTTAGTGTGGGATGAATTTAAAAGTATTTTTCTTGGAAAATATTTTTCTAAGGTGGTGCGACTTAGAATGGAGAAAAAATTCCTTGAATTGAAACAAAAGGAGGAAGATTCAGTGGCTATGTATGCGGTGAACTTCACCCGAATGGCGAGGTATGCTCCAAATCTTATTCTGGATCTTGACAGAAAAATTAACCGCTTTT
Organism: Viscum album; assembly: GCA_963277665.1. Classification (NCBI taxonomy): domain Eukaryota; kingdom Viridiplantae; phylum Streptophyta; class Magnoliopsida; order Santalales; family Viscaceae; genus Viscum; species Viscum album. The sequence continues at coordinate 292,709,806 of OY728137.1, read as the reverse complement.
ACTCAGGATTGAAGCCAAGGTATTGAAGGGCGTTGGCCTCCCGTGAATTCAAAGTTATGAGAAACTTGTCTGATGTGCTGAGAGGGTAGAGATGGAATTTGCTGACGATCACATGTATTTTGGAAACAAAGAGAAGAAGAGGTCATGTTGGTAAGCAATGGGTAAGAATCAACCAAAGAAATCTGATGGTATGAAAATCCAGTTTCCAGTTTGTGAAAAGTGTGTCAAGAAGCACCCTGGGGAATGTCTTATCAAAACTCGGAAGTGTTTTAAATGTGGTAAGTTTGGACATATGGCCCGAAATTGCGATGAAAATGAACCAAAGACTAATCCTGATAAGCAAACTATAAAGTGTTTTAAATGTGGTGACATGGGTCACTATGCAAATGTCTGTCCAAAGAGGGATCCAAATGATTCAAAGAAGCTATACTACAAGCAGAAAGGTGTAGTGATATCCTTTGCGACTACGTCAGCAGGTGTTGGGCCATCCAATGAAATTGTATCAGGTACTTTTTTTGTTCAATCAGATTTTGCTAAAGTTTTGTTTGATACGGGTTCTACACATTCCTTCATCCCTGAGAAATTTTCTAGTAAATTGGAAATATCACCTCATCAAATGATACCCGAACTTGTTGTTAAAACACCGGGGGAAATGTTATAGAAAAGAGGAATTATAAGAATATTTCCATTGTGGTATGTGGAAAGACTTTACCTGAAAACCTTGTTGTTTTACCCTTAGTCGAGTTTGATGTTATTTTGGGGATGGACTGGCTTCTTGATTATCATGCTAAAATTGACTGTAGAGCTAAATAAGTTGTTTTTCATAAAGTGTTTCAGTTTGTATACAAGAATGAACCCATACAATTGATAACATATCAAGAAGCTGAGAAACTACTGAAAGATGGAAATGAAAGTTATCTGGCTCATATTGTTGAAAACAAGGGAACTATTCAAATTAATGATGTGCCAGTGGTAAATGAATACCTTGATGTTTTTCCTGAGGAGTTACCCAGTGTCATTCCTAAACAAGAAGTCAAATTCACAATTGACTTAGTTCCTGATGCTAAGCCAATTTCAAAACCCCCATATCGTATGGCTCCAATAGAACTTCTTGAATTGAAAGATCAGTTGCAGGATTTTCTTGTCAAAGGCTTCATTCGTCCTAGTACATCACCATGGGGAGCCCCTGTTTTGTTTGTTAAAAAGAAATATGGTTCCATGGGACTTTGCATTGATTATAGAGCTTTGAATAACATCACTGTTAAAAACAAGTATCATTTGCCTCATATTGATGACTTGTTTGATCAGCTCCAGGGAGCTCAGTACTTTTCCTAGATTGACTTGAGATCCGGATACCATCAGCTGAAGGTGAAGGAGGATGACATCCTGAAAACAGCCTTTCGTACTAGATATGGGCATTATGAATTTGTTGTTATGCCATTTGGGTTAACTAATGCACCTCTTGTATTCATGAATCTTATGAATAGAGTATTTCATGAGTTCTTGGATAAGTTTGTGGTTGTATTTATTGATGACTTCATGGTTTTTTCTAAAAATAAAGAGGAGCATGAAAAACATCTAAGGGTTGTTTTAAAAAAATTAAATGAAAATAAACTATATGGAAAATTTAGCAAGTGTGATTTTTGGTTGCAACAGATTTTTTTTCTTGGGCACATTGTAAATAAGGATAGAATAACAGTTGATCCTTCCAAAACAAAAGTAGTTGATGAATGGCCAAGACCCACAAATGTTACAGAGATTCATAGTTTTCTGGGCTTAGAAAGTTATTACCGACGGTTTGTTAAGAACTTTGCACGGTTATCTAGCCCAATAACTAAGTTAACACGGAAAGGGGTTAAATTTGTTTGGACAGAGGAATGTGATGTTGGTTTTTAGGAACTAATGAAGAGATTGGTGAATGCTCCAGTTTTGGCCTTACCTTCCCGGAATGGTGAGTTTTTCATCTACAGTGATGCTTCTTTTAAGGGACTTGGTTCTGTTTTGATGCAGAATGATCAGGTAATTGCCTATGCTTCGAGACAACTTAAACCTCATGAGCTGAATTATCCCACACATGATTTAGAATTGGAAGCTGTGGTTTTTGATTTGAAAATATGGAGGCATCATCTATACGGAACCAAATGCCAAATATATACTGACCATAAAAATCTTAAGTATATATTCACTCAAAATGAATTAAAAATGAGTCAGAGAAGATGGATAGAACTGATAAAGTATTATGACTACACGATTAATTACCATCCTGGAAAAGCAAAAAAAGTAACGGATGCCTTAAGTCGGAAAAATCATGCATCATTAACCATGCTACGTTTGGAACACGATCCCTTGATTAATGATTTGATGAATTTTGGCTTTGAATTTGTTGGTGTAGGGAATATATCTGTTTTGTTTCAGGTTTCAGTGCAGTCTTCGTTGTCAGATAGAATTATGAAAGCGTAGAGGGAAGACCGTGAGCTATAGAAAAAGGTAGAATTGGTTAAAATGGGTAAGTTTCCAGAATTTAATCTTGATAAAGATTGTGTTTTAAGGTTTGGAAAAAGGTGGTGTGTGCCTTGTGATTCCCAGCTGAAGAAAGAATTGTTGTGTGAAGCTCATAGTTCTCCATTTTCTGTTCATCCTGGAAGTACTAAGATGTACAGAGACCATCAAGAGTATTACTAGTGGAATGGGATGAAAAGAGATATTGCTAATTTTACAATGAAATGTTTGACATGTCAGCAGGTTAAAGCAGAGGGGAAGTTACCGAAGGGTATGCTTCAGCCTTTTCCAGTGCCAGAATATAAATGGGAGAATATATCCATGGATTTTGTGGTGGTACTACCAAAGACTTCTTGAGGTAACAATGCGATATGGGTTATTGTTGATCGGCAAAAAAAGTCTGCTCATTTTCTTTCTATTCGAGATACAATGACATTAGATCAGCTTTCTCGATTGTACCTCAGAGAGATTGTCAGGTTACATGGAGTTCCTCTTTCCATTGTGTCTGAACGAGATCCCAGGTTCACTTCTAAATTTTGGAAGGGACTTCAGAAGTCTTTGGGCATAAAGATAAATTTTAGTATAGCTTTTCATCCTCAATCAGATGGGCAGTCAGAACTAATGATTCAAACTTTGGAGGATATGCTTCGAGCTTGTTCAATGGATTATCAGGGAAGTTGGGATCAACATCTTTCATTAGTTGAGTTTTCTTATAATAACAGTTTCCATTCCAGTAATCAGATGGCACCTTTTGAGGCCTTGTATGGAAAGCGGTGTCGGACTCCTGCATTTTGGGATGAAGTCGGTGAATGAAAGTTGATGGGGCCAGAATTAGTAGAAGAAGTGGCTGAGAAAGTGAGGATGATCCAGCAACACATGAGGACAGCACAGAGCAGGCAGAAAAGTTATGCAGATAACGGAAGGAAAGACTTCTCTTTTGAGGTAGGTGACCATGTTTTCCTTAAAATCTCTCCTTGGAAAAGTGTGATGCATTTCGGTAAGAAAGGGAATCAAAGTCCACGGTTCATCGGTCCTTTTGAAATCTTGGATAAAGTTGGAACAGTTGCATACCGCGTAGATTTTCCTCCAAGATTATTTCAGGCACACAATGTTTTTCATGTTTCGATGTTGAGAAAGTATGTTCTAGATTCATCACATGTCTTGAGGCCGGAAGCAGTTCAGTTGGCAGAGAACCTTTGTTATGAAGAAAAACTGGTTCAGATTCTTGATCGAAGAGAACAGGTATTACCGAATAAGGAAATCCACCAGGTAATGGTTTTGTGGAGAAACCATATGGTTGAAGAAGCAACATGGGAGTCTGAAAATGCTATGAGGGAAAAATACCCTCAGTTGTTTAATAAGTAAATAAAAATTGTGAGGACACAATTTCAAGTAGGTGGGGATAATGTAACATCCCAAGGATTTCTAAAAATAAATTGGAAATGCTTGAAATTTTGTTAAGTTATATATTTATAAGTATCCTTTAAACATAATTTTATTTCTTCTATGTTTTGAATTTCAAGAAACTGTCATCTACAATTGTGTTCAGTATGTTATTTAGAGTCTGATGAAACACACTTGTTTTTTTGGTGAATAGTAACATGCCCTTATGAATAGTAATATTAATAGTAATATGAATAGTAATATGACATCATTAATAGTAAATAATATTATTATTTTATTTTCCCATGGCAATAGGATAATGGGATCTTAATTAATTTTCCAATGTCACATAAAACTAATTGCACTTCAATATTGTTATTTTTCGAATTAACTGTGACCTTATTTAAAAATTAAATTAATAATATTTAGAAAATTATTTTTGAAAAATGGAGTTCATTATTGAATTCTACACATCTAAAAATGGTTGGGGTAAATTTTTTGTATTTTTCTGAAACTCTTGAATTTTCGGTGAATAGTGAAATATGATAAAATACCGTATAATCAATTTATTAGTAAAAATGCACTATTTATGAAATCATAAGTGATGCAAGGACACTTGCTTCGAACTCACTTGATATTCTCACTAATTAAGGCCACTTGATTTGAGATTATTCATAGTCTTGATAATATTATTATAATAATAATTAAAATAATCTAAATTACCTCCCCTCCACCACTATAAATATCACCCTCACTCCCCTATTCCTCCCACACCTCTCAAGCCTTGGGCATTGTCTAAATTCTACCAAATTCCCTCCCCAATCTTCTTCCCCACGTCCTAGAGCTGCTGGTCTCACCAAAAGACCAAGACCAAAGCCCTTAAGGAGGATCTCAAGGAGAAGAGATCAAGAGGTAAACATCCTCTTTCATTTTCATTCTTTTCTTCCATTTTAGGTTATTCTCTTCCTTTCCCTTTGTCTTTTGTTGGGATATTTCATTAAATATTTCCCCATACTGTCCAAATTTTGTATGAATGATGATATATTCCATTCCTCTCATCATCCTTGTTTTTATGAAATTTTAGGAGACGCTGTTAGGCTGCCGAATTTTTTTAAGAAATTTCTCATGTTTTCTTTATTTCATGATTCCTTTCACTTATTTATTCACCCTCTCTTATCCAAGAGGCATGAAATCTCCAGAATCATGTATATTCTGGATTTTTTCATGTTTATGGAAAATTAAAAATAATTATTCCTCTCCTCTCTCACTTATTTAATGAATAATAACATTGTCCGTGATTTGTCGAATTACCGACATCGTGGACGATGTAATTTCACATTCCATTAATTCTTTCAAGTATGGTCATGAAACCATTTATATGGTTGAACCATGTTATAATATATGTTTTATAACTCATATATGTATCTATAATTCTTTTGTACCCATGGTTCAAATTTATAATACTAAATGAGGTTGTAATTATCAAATAACCACTTAAATGATCTAAACGAACATAATTAATGTTTTAACTTATAAATCATCATCATATAAATCATCAAAGTGACAAATGGTATAATTTATGGTACTGGAAATATTAAAATACTATACCATTCCAATTCTGGAGTTTCACTTCCAATCAACAAGAACGATTCATCATGAACCGATCGTGAAAACCAAAAAAGAACTCACCAAAAATAATGCAAGGAACAAAATACTAACAATTAAGGGGTGACATGAGGTTATGAAATGACCATATAAGATGTTATAAACATGAAAATGTTTCTTTAAAATAATAATAACACTCTTTTAACCATTATATAGGAGGTTTAAACAATTTTGAAGTAAGACAAGCCCAAGGTAAGGGAATTCTTAACCCGATTTCCATTCTTTGGGTTAACCTTCTACTTTATTATTTATGTGATATTTAAATTGTTTGTGTGATGGTTTCTGTTTATATTATGTTTCATTATGTGTATTTATAGAGTATATACATATTACATCCACTCTATTAAGTCTAACTTCAAGTATATGATGTTTATAAGGGACTTTTCTTCTAAAATCCCCTTTTTAAAATTCTGTTTTAAAATATTCAAAAGGAATGTTTTTATGCTATTATTTATGATGTATGATTATGTTTTGGTTATTGGGAATTGTTTATGATGAAGGGTGGGACCTATATTTCCCTCCAATTCATTGGGTATGAGTAAGTTGGAGGTCGGCCGTATGGTTACTCCATGTGTAACTGTGATGGTTACACAAAGTATGGTAGCCGTGAGGGTTACAAATTTTAAGGTAGCCATGATGGTTACAAGATTATGTAAGTAATTCCCCCATGATGCCTCTATGATTAAATTTATGTTTGTGTGGATCTTGTGTAAATCTCATGTTACACAAATTAAGAATTTATGGGTGGAAAGCATGTCTTTTGAAAATGTTTTCATACGTCATGCGTATTCATGGACTAATGTGATTTTTCCTTCTTTTTCATACCTTACTGAGATTTTGTGCTCATCCCAAGTTTTTAAATTATTTTTCACAGGATAATGGATGATTAATACAAGGAAGTAAGACATGTTAAATTTTGAATAATTGTCAAGGAGTCTTGTTTTAAGTTTTAATGTTTCTTATTCTGAGGAAAATTGAAACTGATTTTATGGTATCCGCTATGAAATAATGTGTAATGTTATGAATGTTTTGTCTTAATTCTCTAAAGCTCTAAACTAGAAAAGATCCTCAATGTAAAAGGAAGTGTTTTATTGAATAAATTAAAGATTATGTATGAAACATTTTTGGGTCTTTATATCCCCTCTGGAAGTATATCCTGGTGTGGCGAAGAAGTTCTAGGACCTCAGGCATCAGCACTGGTGTCCAAGGATGAAGAAAGCAGTGGAAACATTTTCCTCACGCTGCTTCACTTGTCAGCAAGTGAAGGCCTTATATCAGGTTCCAACAGGCTTAGCTCATCCACTAGAGGTGTCGGGGAGGATGTGGGATGGGATCTCCATGGACATTTTGACCGGGATTTCAAATACATCTAGGGGAAATGACTCCATTTGGGTGATCATTGACTGACTCACCAAGTCATCCCACTTCTAACCTATCTGTAATCAAGGATTAGTTGAGGGAATGGGATGTGTCTATATTCCGGAGATTGTGCGACTCCATGGGGTGACATAGATGATCATCTCTGATTGTGAAGAATGTTTTACATCCTAGTTGTGGAAGGGATTACAAGAGTCATTTGGAACTCAGCTACGTTTGAGCACCACCTTTCATCCTCAGTAAGATGGTCAAACAGAGCAGACCATTCTGACGCTAGAGGACATGCTTCATGCATGCATCCTATATTTTGGTCATAGTTGGGAAGCTCAATCTCACTTGGTAGAGTTCACATAAAAAAATATTTATCACTCCACCATTGGTATTTCACCATTCGGGGCCCTATGCAGATCACCTCTATACTAGACCAACCTAGGGGAGTCAGCAATTTTGGGTCCAAAGCTGGTACGAGCCACCACTGAGAAGGTACAGAACATCCAGGAGAGGATGAAGTCTACACAGAGCAGAGAAAATTCATATACAAACATTAGACAAAGGCCTTTGGAGTTCCAGGAGGGGGACCACATTTTCTTGCGAGTCTCTCCTCGATGGGGACTATGGATTTTTGGCTGAGGCTGCAAATTATCACCGAGGTTTATCAGGCCATTTTTGATACATTGGAGGATATGCAAGGTGGAATACTATTTGGAACATCCACCACAGTAGGAGAAGGTGCACATTGTCTTCCATATATCCCAGCTGAGGAGATACGTGCATGACCCATCTCTCACTATCGACCATGGAGATCTGGATTTAGATGATGGGGCGACGTTTACGGAGACTCCGGTAGAGATTGAGGATCAACAAGAGCGGGTCCTTTGTGGGAGGTCGATACCTCTAGTACGCATTCGCTGGCAGCACGGGAACATCTAGGAGAGCACATGGGAGATGGAGGCTCAGATTTGTGCTCAGTACCCCCATTTGTTTTCTTAGTCTATGTTGTGGCTTTTGAGATTGAAAATCACTAATATGAGGAGAATGTAAAGACCTGGGTTTTTCCATGTAATTTTTTTTAAATATATGGAATTATTTTGAGACCGTGAAATATGGCGTCGCGTGATTCCAGGGCCCGATGTCCCCGGAATGATCCGTCGAAGTTTTGTTACACTTTAAATTGCACACGTAAGTAGTTTTATAGAAAAAGTGGAATAAATATTAAACGGTTTCCCTTTTCAGAAATATGAGGGCTCTATTGTTCCTAGGATGGTGGGTTTACCCAAGGCATGACTTAAGTTTTGTCAGCGTGGGCCTCCTATGAGAAAACCCAAAAATTTTAGAACAGTAAATAAAAAAGCTAAAAAAAAATTATTTTAATTTTTAAATGCATATAATTCATGAATGGTAACATGGATTTAAAATCCAATACCTCCACTCAAATAATAATGGTATTATTTTCATTAGGCTGATAATAACATTGGATGGCACGGGCCACCAGTGAAAGTTAGTTTCTGGTTGTAAATAAAATAATTAAGTGACAATTAGTTTTTGTAAAATTTATAACATCTAATTTTTATATCATATTTAAAATACAAGGGTACCATTGGGTGTTTTGGGGTGTGTTCTCCTTTGGTAGAGCCTAAACTCGATAGGCACAGGTCGAGGGTGATCACTAATAATTTATTGATATTTTTTCAAGTACGTTCAACAAATGCATTAGTGGCATTTTTTAACTTCTGATTCACTGCTCAGATTGAAAATATAAGGGCACCATTGAATCCACAGAGTCAGGATTCGCTTAAGGGAGGCTTTGCTTTGACATAATAGGTCCAGATAAAAAGTTATGTTTTGCGAATTTTTGAAAGAAATGAAATAAAATAATTTTATTATTTTATTTCATATCCTCCAATAGACAAGTAAAGGGGTGGGGTCAATGACGTGTCAATCCAATAAATGAATTGAGCTCCCAACCCTATGTAATAACTGAATTGGGCAATTAAGAAGCTTCATAATTGATGAGCCCCATTAAATTCTAACATCTTTACTTACCCTCCCCCTCTCCTATGTATATGGACCTTGGGGATGTGTATCAGCACAGCTTCTCCAAGAAACAAAGTGCTGAAGGACTACCTTGATTCTAGACCCTTAGAAGATGGAGCCGATCCCAGCATGAGGTGATTGGTGACACTGAACCATGAACTGGAGGGGGATGTGTGTGTGGCATCATTAGAAGCATGTTGTGGGAACAAAGAACACAAACCCACCTTCAAGCATGATCATTTCTCCAACAAATTGTGGTTGGGGGTCTATTCATTTATGTTTCCTTAAAATATTACCTCTTCCCATTTCTTGAGAATTATATGAAAAAATGAGGGTCAACGGACTAACAGGTTGATCCACGAATCTTTCATTTTGTTGGAGGTCATTACAGGGTATCCTTGTGGGGTTCTCTGTTTTTTAATAAAAGAAATTTTTAAACCCATTTTATCCTCCCTTTGGACATCATCTAACGTGGAGGGTGCGAGCCTAAAAAACCCTGCTCAAACCCTCCACATATTTGTTACCCTTGTGCCTTACATGGAAGACCTCCGGCATGGCGACGCCAACCTACTACGTAGGAGGTGACATGCCAACACATGCCGTTAGATGAGGTCGCGGAAAGAAGCTGAGGTGGACATCAGAGTGGTCGACACTGGCCGGCCGCAGAGGATGTATGGCACGCCATTGTGCACCGTCAGTGTGAAAAGGGGTCATGACTCATCTGATGCGGAAGACGGAGATGGAAGCTAGCTTATCGGCTATCCCCGGAAGGGAATGGCGGCGTGCTGTGGCAGACCGGCGGTGATCAAAAGATCGCGGCCCAAGCTGTGGTGGACAAGGTGGAACCCACACCTCCAATGGGTTTCACGGTGACCGAGTAGTGCCCACGTGGGGAAGCCGCTTTAACAATCGAATGACCTTTGATCATTTGGGATCTCAGGGTAGTCACTCCCCCGAGCCGCCCGGTAGAAGCACAGCGGGCCATGCCCTTCACAGTCTGACTGCACTCTAGTGGGCTACCGCCAAAGGGCTGGGCCACCTACCCAGCGGGCCGCCTACCCGTTGGGCCGCCGCCCAGCAGGCTGGGCCCCGCCCCACCACGGGTCAGGTAGCCATTTTGTGGACCCTCCCTACACGGGCCTGGACACCCGTATGGGCCTCCCCTTTTTGCGAGCTAGGCTAGACCTTGGTCCAGTGGGCCGAGTCTGCCGTGGACTAGCCCAGACCCGGTCGGGCTGGGTTTTTCCGACCAGGTCAGACCAGACCCGGGCCCAAATGGGCCTTGAAACATTTAAAAGGCCTTATCTCGAGAACCAGATGTCTGTTTGATGAACCTTCTAAGGGGTTGGGATCCTTTCAGAGATCTAATCCCATTTAATTACTCCATGATTGTTTTGTTGAAACATGGAGTATGGCTGGGATGGATTTCACCTGAATCCAACCGGGCCCTCAGAACTGAAATACCAATAACGCACAGACCGGACGTCTAGTTTACATGTCATCTATTGCGTTGGAACCCTTGTGCCACAATGGACCATCAATTTACTTCTTTGTGAGAATTCTTTCTTGTTTAAATATGACTATAGTCTTGTGAAGCAGTTCTCCAAGTGTGCTACATACGGAACCATTTGACTTTTTGAGACCTGACAACTGCAGACTTTTCGACTCAGAGTGACTCGACAACTGCAGTACACAATGGGGAGGAGTACCTCAGCAGGCCACAGTGGGGAGAGGCCATAGTATGCAATGGGGAGTAATACCTTATTGGGCCATGGTGGAGGAGCGACTCTTTGTGACCCTGCAGACCCACAATACAAGATGGGGAGGAGTACCTCAGCAGTTCAAGGTTAGTGGGAAGCAGCTTTGTGGGATGCGACAGGCCCGTTGTACTTGATAGAGGAGGATTTTTTCAGCAGTCGGGGTTTTCAACATTATTACTGGGAATGTTACTTGTTCCTAGGCCTAAATAATTCATGTCTAGCTATCAGAATTCATAGCGATCCTGTGTGGGTCAAAATGATATCATGTTTCTCTAAGTTTTATACATGGTTTTAGCTGAGACTCTAATTGAGTTGTGTGTATTTCCTTGTGCTTTGTGATTGAGAACATGCCTTCTGGTTTTCCTTCAAGAATTCTGAGAGACCTTCAGGGGTATAGTGGTCCCTACTAACTATCATTATTATCACCTCTACACAGGATTTTCCAGCACCTTGTGGTGTCTTGTTAAGACGAAAAGCAGCAGGTTTGAGTTTTGAGGGAGCCAGGATTAGGTGGTACGTGAAGGAGATATGCAGACGTGGAGTATTGAGGTGGAAATCTATACCTACCCTTCAGGTAGGATCCTTGGAGGAAGACTCAATAGATGTTTCCATTATTTTAGTTGTATTGTTTCTTTCAGTGGTATTTATACTTTCAGTTTTACTCGTACTTTCAGTTGGGCTAGTATTCCATCTCATTTTACTTTCATCACTCCTTTTTACAACAACATTTTCCATCATAGTTGCTTCTTGTAGTGTTCTTGGACTGTGTGTTTGTACAAATTTGAAGGAAACCCCTTCCCATTTTAGGGAATACAATTTTTAGTTCTATTTTCCGTCCCCTGGCCTATGGAAGGCGGGCTTGGGGTAATCACAGCATGGCCCTGGGGGATGGGTCGCGACAAAGTCGTATTAGAGAATTTAGTTCTACCGAAGAACTAAGTCTTTGATGTCTTCTATAAAGAAATAGCGTCATGTTTTATGAGTTTGGTTTTCAGTTTGGGGAGTCCAGTGTTAGTATAGTGGCTAACGAATCCATATAAAAGGACCCTGAATTCTAAATAAAGACTCAGCGCAAAAAAACACTGATTGTGTGTGTTTTGAAAAGTTTTCTTTTTGATCTCTTGAGTTAGCTCACGAGGTATAACTTATTGACCATGGAACAAATGTATTTTTTCAAGATTCCACAACATAGAAATCCAGCCAGGAATCCTGAGAGAGTGCGTGATGATGGCCCACCGAGAGATGAGGCCTTAGTGCATGGCCCTTTTACAGCATTGACACCATCTGGTGGAATACCAGCAGCACCAATACCCGTTGGACAGCCATTACCACCAACTCCATTGGTAGAGGATGCACGATGACTAAGCATGTTACAAGAGTTCCAGCAACCGAGGCCTCTGAGGTTCCAAGGCAGGACGAACCCACAGGTGGCTGAGGACTAGCTGGAGGTTGTGGCATGAGTTTTCTGCTTGGTTGAGACACAAGATGCTTTTATGGTGATCCTAGTAGCCATCATTTTTCAGGTCGAAGTAGGGAGATGTTGGAGCCTAATTCTCTAGATACATGATGAGGTGACCCTCATCTAGGTGTACTTTGAGGGTCTCTTCAGGGCACAGTTCGTCCCATCAACCTTACACTCTCTGAATATACCGAAGCTTTTGCACTTACAACAGGGCAACATAAAAGTGGCCAAGTACTCGGTGAGGTTCACTGATCTCTCCTGCTACTCCGCCGACATAGTACAGGTCCCCTTCTTCAGGCCTCAGAATTTTGAGCAGGGTATCTTATGGGGGATCATAGTATCGATGGTATCTCCCATCATACCGACTCAGGCGGGGGTGCTAGAGCGAGCACTATTGGTGAAGAGCTTCCTAGAGGAGCAGACATCCACAACAAGAGCCACCAATAGACATCAGGTGGTAGAGGCATCTTTAACAGGTAGAAGGAAGGTGGAACAAAGGTCCATGTGGACTAGACCTTTTTTGGATGACCCCAGGATGTAGGGTCAGAGGTGCGAAGTTCGCGAGGCAGAGGAAGACAAGTGAGGGACACATAGTGTTACACGTGTGACGGGACAGGTCCAATGGCTCACCACTGCCCGACTCACCATACAAAAGACCATAATATAGTCAAGGGACCACTGAGGTAGAGGTAGAGGTTTGAGTGAGGAGTTCTATATGGTGGCGAATGTGTAAGAGGAGGTGGTCGTTTAAGATATGATGTGCATCATTTCGGGGATCCACCACCACCACCACCAGGTGGTTCACCCCGATCATAGGGAGAAGGAGGAAATAAATGAGAAGAGCTCCAGAAAGTTGAGGCCTATGACCACAGTTCTCCAGATATGATTAGAGGTAATACATGTCTCTATTCTACCTTAGATGCATTAATTATAGACACATGTGACAGTCACTATTTTATCGCCACGATCCTCTTTCCAAGCTCAGAGATTCCAATGGATCCATTTCCACGATCCTTATGGCTAGAGACTCTTACAAGAGTTGATTAGATGATTACAGACTAGTACCAGAAGTGTGAGCTTACTCTAGGAGGTGATATCTCCACCTGGGATCTCCTAGAAGTGACGTCAAGGCCTTACAACATCATATTGGGTATGGACTAGTTATCCACAGTCCATGCTCAGATTGACTGTATTCGGAACAAAGTGTGGTGTTCCTACATGGATGAGACCAGGTTTTCCCTCACTAGGGAGAAGGGAACCATTAAAACACAGGATGGACTTTCCAATAAGAGGGTACAACCAATTACTCATCAGTTTTCAAGCCTTAACCTCATAGATGCAGATATTGAGAGTCAGATCAATCCTGTAGTGGTGGACCAGTATACTGATGTCTTTCCTGATGACGTTTTGGGACAACCTCCATGCAGAGAGGTAGAATTTTACATCGACCTGTACCCTGGGACAACACCGATATCTACACCATCATATCGGATGGCTACCACAGTGCTTCGTGAGTTAGTTGTATAGTTAGAGGACTTGTAAGGACATGGGTTTATAAGACCCAGTGTTTCTCTATGGGCAGCAACGATTTTTTTCTCCAAGAAAGAAGATGGGAGTTTGAGACTCTCTGTGGACTACTGGTTCTTGAACCAGGTGACTGTTAAGAACATGTATCCACTTTGTAGGATTGATGATCTTTTAAATTAGCTGAATGATGCTCGTTGTTTTTTGAAGATAGATCTCAGATCAGGATATCATCAGCTCAGGATACTAGATGAGGGTGGGTAGTAAATGGCCATCAGATGTTGGTATGGCCATTATGAGTTCTTGGTTATTCCTTTCGTGTGAACAAAACCCCAGAAGTGTTCATGGGACTCATGAATAGGATCTTTCATCCGTACCTTGATTTCTTTGTGGTGGTGTTTATCGATGACATCTTTGTATACTTGGCGATGGAGAAGGATCATGCATATCATCTGCAGGTAGTTCTGGATACACTCTGAGAGAACCAACATTATAGTAAATTCACAAAGATCCACTTCTGGATATGAGAGTTCCACATTCTAGGACATGTTATCTCAGAGTTTGGAGTTGCAGTGGATCTAGTGAAGATAGAGGATGTGCTTTCTTGGGAGCCACCCAGGAGCATGACAGAGGTGCAGAGTTTCTTGGGGTTGGCTGGGTACTATCAGAATTATTTTCCAGACTTTTCAAGAGTTTTGGAACCATTTTCAGCATTGGAATAGAAGGTAAAGCCCTTCATATGGATAGAGAGATTCTAGTATATTTTCCAGGAGCTGAGGTGGAGACTGAAAAGTGCCCCCATCATGAGGCTACCAGAAGAGGGTGTTTGGTATGTAGTCTACTATGACACATTAGGTACCAGGCTTGGGTGTTTCCTGATGAATGATCAAGTAGTGATCACTTATAGCTCACAAAAAATAAGAAAAAATGAGTAGAACTGTGCTACCCATGACCTAGAGTTTGCAGTAGTGGTCTTCTCCTTGAAGATGTGGTGACATTACTTGATGGGTGAACGTTTTATAGTCTACTCTTTTCACAAGAGTATCAGGTAAATCTTTTCTTATAAGGACATGAACCTGAGACACCGGTGATGGATAGAGTTCCTCCAGGATTATGACTTTGAGACAGTCTATACACCTGAGAAGGGGAACATGGTTGTATATGTACAAAGTAGGAGGTCTGGTATGCAGTTACTGAGTGAGGCGACAGAGCAGCTAGTTGTGTTGCAGATATCCTTCATGGATAGAGATGGAGAAGCATACCTCTAGTCTATGATAGTCACTCCCCCACTCCTTCACCAACTAGTGCAGAAAATGATATTTACGTCACCATTTTTTACATCAGTTATATATAACATATGTGAGAATCTATGAAACGTGGGTTTTTACATCGGTTATTTAATAAAAGACATAACAAATGCATTGTGTGGATTTTTAACGTCGGTTATTTTAATAACTGACGTTACAAATCGCATGTGTTCGGTTTTTCCGTTAGTTATTTGATAACCGACGTAAAAAATGAGATATCTAGGCATTTTTTACGTCGTATATTTGATAACTGATGTAAAAAACGAGATATCTTGGCGTTTTTTACGTCGATTATTTTATAACCGATGTAAAAAAAACCAAAGTGTGGGGGGGTTTTTACGGCGGTTATTTTATAACTGATGTAAAAAATGAGTTATCTATGGGTTTTTTTAAGTCGGTTATAAAATAACCGACGTAAACCCCCCCCCCCCCCCCCGCTTTGGTTAATTACGTCGGTTATAAAATAACCGACGAAAAAAACGTGATATCTACGAGTTTTTTACGTCCGTTATTTTATAACCGATATAAAAAACCAAAGCATGGGGGGTTTTTACATCGGTTTTCATATAACCGACATTATAAATTTAAAAAATAGTTTATAACATCAGTTATTATATAACCGACATTATAAAACATTTAAAAAATTAAATCCCTGTGGACTTTCATTTACGTTTCTTCGATCGACAGTCCGATGGCTCGTCTCTCTCACGCGGTAAACCCTAATCGTCTCGTCGATCTACCTGTGTTAAACTCATTTTGGCTTCATCGTTTATCATCTTTAGTCTCCTCAGATCTATCATCTCAATTCGCAACACTCAAGTAAGCATTCCACGAATTTATTTCGTTCGTTTTTTTCCCGGATAGTCTATATTAATGTTTTGTGATTTTTTTGTTTACACTAGGTTAGATTATTCCATTTCGAACCCTATTACATCTTTTTGAATATCGTTGGCACCAGACATTAGTTTTTATATTGAGTGTCTTGTTTTTATATTTCTTTATAAAACAAATTTTGATATATTACCTTGCATTTAATGACTCAAAATCCTCCTATGTTGGAAACATATTTGGGGTTATTTATTGAAGGACTGTGGGGCAACTAAGAAAAGATTTGGAATACTTCCTGATTTGACCGGTTTGAATTTCATTATCAAAGAGAAATTTGAGGAATGGTTGATTAATCCATTCCTTTTATCCTATATTTCATTTAACGCTCAGTTTCATCTAACAATTTTGTAGTTGGATAACTAATAATGTTTATGTGATTAGAGAATTGAAATAAATTATCATCATATATAGTGAATCATCCTTGTTGAGTTTCTTATCATAGAATAGGAATCAATCATCCATATTGAAGATTTCATTTTTTTAGAAAACAAATACCATTAATGTAAACCATTTGACATTCATTAATTGAAATAAAATAAATATTTACACATGAGTTATAATGGAACATAATAAAATAAATATTTATCATTCACCCTCATAGAGTCTAATAAATCTATGATAAACCATTTGTTTTTGTTAATGGAAAAAAATTCACTTTTACCCACTTTGTATTTTTAGAAGACACTAAACTCCCTTATAATTTCACCCTTCTGGGAAGTATTAAACATCATTATATCCCATTAAAAAATCTAAATGTCACAGAAATACTGTACATCCATTTTGTCTTATAGGACTCTACTATAGATAAGTATACCATTTTTTATATTATTAGTTATGATAAACTCTATCATAACATCATTAATATATGTTTATAAAAATGGGAATATCACAATTATCATGATTTTAGTTGAGAATAATGATAATTTTTTTATTAATGATAATATAGACATGGTTAATTTTACAAAAAGAATGTGAACTTGAATAATGAATGTTACTTATATGTATTTCACAAGATTTTTTTATTTTATGTCACAAAACTAATTGATGATCAAATAAAACAAATAATTGCACCACCAACCAAAGTGAAACCAGTGTATTGTTCTATTTTAGAAATTCAGGATTCAATCAATGAGATTATGATTTATTTATTTTTTAGAGTTTCTGAATCAAGATACTAGATTCTATTTCAAATGGGTATTTGTTTGTTTTTTTGATGTTTCATGATTTTATTTGATGTAGGTTTTTCTTTTTCATGGATTACTTAATAAAGTGGTCTCGGTTCATTTGATTTTGTGTTTCCTTTGACACCATCCCCCCTCATTTACTATGATCTCTCATTGCCAGTTTTTCTCTAATTGTTCTCTCATACACCTTTTGGATTTGATGGTTGATTACAAACATATTTATTCAAATATTTAAGCTGGATTATATGCATTTTTTAGGATTATATAGCTATTTTATGGCTCTTTATTTATTATTCTATCCAATACTAAGACCCTTTCTAGTAAGAAAAATTTCAGAAGAAATACAATTGAACTCTTCATCATATTTCATGAAATGTTTTTAATAATGTCACGTTTTTTTAAAAAAAATATGTTATATCAAAGATGTGGAAACGGGTGGTGCCCAGAGGGTGTCTAAGGGGGTGGGTGGGTGTGAGTGGTTGTCCACGGGGGTGGGGGCCTGTCCGGAGGGGTGGGGGCTGTCCAGAGGGTTGGGGTGGGGTGGTGTCTAGGAGGGGTGGGGGTGCTGTCTCGAGGGGTGGGGGGCTATCCGGAGGGTTGGGGGTGTCCAGGGGTGGTCCAAGGGGGTGGGTGGGAGTGGGGGCTGTCCAAGGGGGTGGGGGCCTATCCAGAGGGTTTTGGGGGTTGACCGGGGGGAGGGGGTGATTCTCAGGTTTACTCCATTTTCTCCAATTTTCTATCAACTATGTAAGCAGCATGGTTTTATTTGATTCAATGAAATTTAAAACTCTTATATCTAACTATATTTTGTTTTAAAAACAATATTCAAGCATATTTTCTAAAATACCCATAGATTTGTTTTATATTTTAAATTTTTTTACATTCAAATTATGATTTTTTTCATATAAACATATATTTGTCTTATCTTAAAAATATATATTTTTTGTTGATATTTGTTATAGTTAATAATGAGCCGAATTTGGATTACGGCACATCGAATGAGAAATGAATTTGAGGAAGGTGTTGATGCCTTTTTGGAATTTGCAAAACAAAATGTTCCAAGTAGTAACATTTTTTTCTGTCCATGCCTGAAATGTTTGAATATGAAGAAGTTGAAAAGTAAAGAGATAAAAGATCATATGATTTTTCATGGTTTTAATCTGAGTTACGGACCTTGGATTTGGCATGGTGAAACTAGACAGAATGTCACTGATGATGATGATTCGCAAGATGGTAACTCCGATGGAAATGAAGAAATGATTCGCGATATTGTAGCAGAACAAATTGAGATAGAACCGATAGTTTCGTGTCTATATGGTGATGCTGAAAAACCATTATATCCTGGTTGTACAGATTTTACGGATTTTTCGGCGGTGTTAAGATTGATTAACCTGAAGGCGAAACATGGATGGAGTGACAAAAGTTTTACAGAGCTGCTACAATTGATGAAAGACATTCTTCCAAAATATAACGATCTTCCATATTCACATTACAAAGCCAAGAAAATATTATGCCCGATGGGATTGGGATACAAGAAAATACATGTCTGTCTGAATGACTGCATTATATATAGGAAGGAATATGAATTTCTGTCAGAGTGTCCTAAATGTGGGACATCACGGTATAAGGTGAAAGAAAAATCACAGGATGGTGTAGAGATTACAAAGCTCCCTTCAAAGGTATTTTGGTATCTTCCTATAATTGATCGTTTCAAATGTTTATTTTCTAATTCACATGATGCAAAAAGGTTAAGATGGCATGCTGAAGAGCGGGTATGTGATGGAAAAATATGTCATCTAGCTGATTGTCCACAATGGAAGAAAATTGATGTGCAATATTCTACATTTGGAAATGAAATTAGAAATCCCAGACTAGGGTTGTGCACAGATGGAATGAATCCATACTGAACCATCAGTAGCACACATAGTTCATGGCCTATTTTATTGGTAATTTAAAACCTCTCTCCTAACGTTTGTATGAAGCACAAATATTTCATGTTGAGTATAATGATCTCTGGTCTAAAGCAACCCGGTAATGATATTGATGTTTACTTTTCACTGTTGATTGGTGATTTGAAACTGTTATGGGCTGATGGTACTAGGGTGATGATTCTTATAAAATGGAATATTTTCAACTGCATGCAGTGCTTTTGTTCACTATAAATGACTTCCCAGTGTATGTAAATTTGTCTGGATACAGTGTTAAAGGGCATAAAGCATGTCCAATTTGCGAACAACAGACGTCATATTGTCAATTGCATCATGGGAGGAAAATAGTGTACATGGTTCATCGAAATTTTTTGCCTATGTAACACCCTTATAGAAGACTAAAAAAGGCATTAAATGGCTCACAAGAATTTGATACTACTCCAGAACCATTATCCCTTGATCTGTATTTTGAGAGGGTGAAAAAACTTGATGTGACATTGGGAAAGACACAGAAATTTGGTAATGATAGACATATTTGGAAGAAAAGGTCAATTTTTTTTTGAGCTACCGTATTGGAGGTATCATGAAGTTAAACATAATATTGATGTCATGCACGTGGAGAAGAATATCTGTGATTCATTGATTAGAACATTGTTAGATATTAAAGGAAAGACTAAAGATGGGTTGAATGCAAGATTAGACTTACTATCAATGGGAATACGTTTGGAGTTAGCTCCCACTCCTAAAGGAAGATGAACATTTCTTCCCCCGGCTTGTCATACATTATCGAAGAGGGAGAAAATTAGCTTCTGTTAGTGTCTTCACGATACCAAAGTGCCTCAAGTTTATTCTTCTAATGTAAAAAATTTTGACTCATTGAAGGACTTGAAGTTGATAGGTATGAAATCACATGATTGTCACATCATGATGCAACAAATTCTACCAGTTTCATTGCGTGGAATATTTCCCATTCGTGTTAGAATGACTATAATGAAGTTGTATTATTTTGTCAATTCAATTTGTAACAAGGCGATTGATGTGAATGCTTTGAACATTTTGGAAAAGGATGCAATTTATAAACTTTGTGAATTGGAAATGTATTTTCCTCCAACTTTTTATGATATAATGGTGCATTTAATGATTCATCTGGTTTGAGAAATAAATCTTTGTGGACCTGTATATCTTCGTTGGATGTATCCTTTTGAAAGGTATATGAAAATATTAATGGGGTATGTTAAAAATCTATATTGACCTGAAGCCTCCATTATTGAAAAGTATATTTCTGAGGAGGTAGCATAGTTTTGTATGAGCTACTTGGCTGCGGCGCAACACATAGGTTTGCCTCCATCTCACCATGAACGAGTTAATAATGAGGGAAAGGGGATTCGCGGCTTGAAAGTCAAATCATTATCAGCTGAACAAATGAAGAAGTTAGAATCATAAATCTTGAATAACATAGATGATGCTCAACCGTATATCACATTTAATATTAATGAGTTGAAACAATGTCATCCAAAGAAGAAAGAAACGTAGATTTTGAATGAGCACAACAGAACTTTTTTGTCATGGATTAAAAAGACATTGCTTGGTAGATCAGATGTATCAGAGACATTAAAATGGATAGTGGGTGGTCATTGTTTAAATATGATAAAATGGTCCGGTTATGACATTAATGGTTATACATTTCATACGAAAGCTCAGGACAACAAGTGTAGTTCTGAATAGTGGTGTATTGGTGTTTGCAGAAGCAATGCATTTTTCGAGTACTAAGGACAAAAACCCAATTTCTGCATCAAGTGCATATTATGGAGTGATTGAAGACATATGGGAGGTTGATTAATTTAAAATTAAAGTTCCTGTTTTTAACTGTAAATGGTTTAACAGTAACAACAGTGTCAGACATGATGAATTTGGAATGACACTTGTTAATCTGAATAGATTGGAAGACACAGATGATTCTTTTATAATGGCAACACATGGAAAACAAATTTTCTATGTAGTAGATCAATCAGATATGTAGTGGGATATTTTTTTACAAGGGAAAAAACAATATGTTGGTGAGGATGAAGTTGATGAATATGATGATTTATGTGAGATCCCTAATTCCATGGAAAGATTAACAGAACATAATGATGATCATGTTGAAAACATAGTTTGTGCCATAAGGAATGATCACGATGAAGGAATTTGGGAAAACAATCCATTTTTACATTCCTAAAATTACAGGTAACATATGTTTATTTCTTGTTTACATTTATTTTTTCCATAAATGTTAGATATTGTAAGTTTTTTATTTATTAAAAAATGTTTTAAAACAAAATAAGTTTATGTTTTTGTTTGTTTTAAGTTTGTTTAGTTTACTTTATCATGTTTCTAACCATTACATGAATTATATATCTATTATTTTTGTTCACGGAAAATTACTTTAACATGTTTACCATGTTTACCAGGTTTACCATTTTTACCATGTTTACCATCTTGACCATCTTTACCATCTTTACCATCTTTACCATCTTTACCATTGTTTAACATGCTTACCATATTACCAATGTTTACTATTATGTAACTTAGTACACTTTTCTATTTTTTTGATTACAGTAGTATTAAAATATTTGAATTTGTATATTTGTGAACTGACGTTTGTTTTTTTGATGTGAAGGATAATGACAGATCATTCAGATGATCAACCACATGATTCTGGAAATGAGCATATTGCTGGTCATACCTCTGGGGATGAACATTCACATGCTCCTATTACGACAAAGAGTTCAATGGTTTTTAAACGTGGGTGCACACGTTTACCAAAATTATCACTTTCCCGTACGCAGGATCAGAGGATAGTCATTGAGTTTGATGATGATGATATTTCTAGAGGTCCGAATGAAATAGATTTTACGAGTTTTGTTGAAACTCAGGCTAAGATAAAATTAAGCATTCTGTATGATGATTGGAGAAGTGTAGATAAAGTGATTATCTCTCAGTTGTGGGAGACGATTTTGGTAAGATCTTTTGTCCTTGTTTGACTATTCTTTTAATGTTTCTAGTATATATAATATGTTTAACCTCTTCTTTATCAGATGAAATTTGATATTCCTGAAACTGGAGGAGTCAGGAAGAAATGCTTATCGTTGTCTTCCAGGAGATGGAGGGATTTCAAATCAACCCTCTCATCTGATTTCATTTATGGTCATAGGATTCATGACAATGCATGTCGTATATATCCTTTTATAGATGAAGACACATGGAGACTGTTTTTTTGAAAGTATAAGAAAAGAGTCATTTCTGGTAAGGGCAATGTAAACTTTTATAAACTTTATTATATGAATGATTTTATTAATGTTTTGTTAATGATTTCTTATTCTTAAATTACAGCAAACAAGTAAAGCTCATCAGGAGATCCAATCTAAAAATGTATACCCTCATTGTTTATCTCGGGGAGGGTATGCATTATTTGAAGAACAAATGATGGCGGAAAAATTTCAACAACTAAGAGATGAGCCTTCAAGCTCTGGAGAGGTGGCCCCTCCATCCCCTCAATCTAGACATGAAAAATGGAAGAGAGCTCGGAAGGGAAAAAAAGGGCAATATCATTCGGAAGAATCAAGAATCGTAGCTGAGAGGATTGTAAGATATCTACTTTATTTATTTAAGTTAACTATTTTCTTCATATAATTTTAATCATTACAGAAATGATCAATTAATTAATATAGGACTCTCTTGAGGAGCAGAGTTCAGAGGGGAAATTTACAGCTACTGGGAGGGATGATATTTTATTTGCAGCATTGGGAAGGCCCAAACATCCTGGTCGTGTAAGAGGATATCCGGAAGGTGTATCGGTAAGAAAAGTGTTTCCACGTTCTTCAACTTCTAACATTGAAGGGTTTTATAAAAAAATAGAATCCTTGGAGGCTAAAGTTCATAATATTAATGCGACGATGGAGGAAAAGATTAGAGAGTCAGTGCAGTCTATGTTGGCAGAAATACAAAGACAATTTCAGACTGCAACTCCCACTCCTCCACCTCCCCCTACAGACCCCATTATTTATCCTCCACCTCCGCCAGTAGCTCCCACTCCCCCACCATAGCCTACGGACCCCATTTTTTATCCTACGCCTCCTCTGCAGCTTCCAACTTATTGCGAGTTGTATGTTTATGATTCTCAACATCATATAGTAGCATATGGGTTGGTATATTTTATTGGAGATACAGTTCATCATCAACAATTAGAGGTATAGAATCAGAGGGTCACTGTACAGGATATTATAGATAGATTAGCTAGGGTACCAATACCTACAAATGAGGTGGAGACAGTTGGACAGAGTATCATCCATTTTTTAATTTGGCCATCCATACTTCTTTGACTCATTACCATAGAGGTATGAATGTTATATCTTTTATTTTATTTTTTTATTAAAGTTGTTTTATCATTTGAAAACAAATATATTTGTCAATTTGTTTTATAGGAATACTTCTAAGGTAAAGAAATACTGTATAGACAACAACAAAGACAAATGGCTATGACATCAGATACAGATTCAAATGGTCTTGACAAATTTTCAAGATATTCACATTTGTTGTCGGGTTATTATGAGTTTCAAATGGAAGATCATGTTTGTGGACGTGAAATAAGAGTGGGGATTATAAAAACTGATATCATAGACCTTGTTACTAGAGATAAGTTGGGCATCAACGTGGTGCAAATATTTTCCATGTAAGACTTACCACCTTTTCCCTGCGTTATATTTATTAAAAATGTATACTTATGTATGTTTTGTATTAGGTATCTTTATAAAATTTGTGAGAGGAATGAGCTGACAGAAGTATATGGATTCATGGACACTCAATTGAATTCCCCTGAAGCATCTGCATTGAATGAGGAACAAATAATGGTTTATATTGCTGAAATATTTGAAAAGAATATAATCACACAATGTTGGATGATGCCTTCTAGTGAGAGGTATGAAACACATTTCTCTCAAAG
This sequence comes from Viscum album, assembly GCA_963277665.1. Classification (NCBI taxonomy): domain Eukaryota; kingdom Viridiplantae; phylum Streptophyta; class Magnoliopsida; order Santalales; family Viscaceae; genus Viscum; species Viscum album. Next base: position 292,685,814 of record OY728137.1, on the reverse strand, counting down.
AGTTAATTATCTTTTAACATAAAAAACCAATAACGTCATATTTCCCTTTATCAGTTATCATTGGATGTTAGGGGTTTTTTTCCCAAGGGAGAAAGCCCTTTATTGGATATGCTCTGTCCATGGGGATGTGCGGGAAAGTTTTAAGAATATATTAGAAAAGTAAGTTTCAATTTTTCAATAGTTTTATATAATATAATGAATTTTAAATTTACCCCATTTGTATTATTTTTTAACAGTGCAAGGGCCTAATTTTGAAAAAAACAAACAAAAGAGGTTCAAAGATCAAATATGTAAATGCGAAGGTAAATATCCATTTATAATTTGTACTTTTTGATTTATTACATAAAAATAATATATTGAATTTATACTCATTAAAACAGAATTTTCATGAACAACAAGGCCTCATCGAATGCAGATATTATATGTTATGATTTATGTATGAAATAATAACAACTGAGAAAGTTTTGAATTTTGACCTCGTACGATTTCCTCTTAAACATTTCCATAATATTTAAATTTGATTTATTCATTATACACGTTAACTACTTTATTTTTCATTTGTATCTTTTTGATGACCCTAAACCCTATACTGCTGAAGACATCAAACACTTACAACTGGAGTGGCCAAATTATTTTATAGGTTTGATTGACTTTTAGATGTTTGTAATGTAAAATGTAATTTTGAATATTGTCGTTGTAATTGAGTATTTGGTAGTTGTTTAGGTTGGATTTAGTTTTTTTTGAAGTTGACAGTGTAAGTTTTGATTGTTATATAAGTGAATGTTTAATTTTTCTATGCTTCTTATTTTGGTTTACTTATGATGGTTTTTCTGGTATGGATTTGGGTTTGTGGGGGAGGGGTTCCAAGGGTGTGGGGGTGTGTTCAGTGGGGTTGGGGGGTGTCCAGCGGTCTGGGATGGTTTTCCGGTGGGGTGGGGGGATAGTCCAGGGGGTGGCAAGGCTGTCCAGGGGTGTGGGAAGGTGGTCCAGGAGTGTGGGAGTGCTGTCCAGGGGTGGGGGTGTACATGAGGGTGGGGGATGTCTAGGGGTGTGGTAGGGGCTGTCAAGTGGGGTGAGGGGGTGCTGTTCAGGCGGGTGGGGGGTTGTCGAGGGGTGTTTGGGGCTGTCCGGGGGTCGGGGGGCAGTCCAGGAGTGTGGTGGGGGCTCCAATGGGGCCGGGGAGGGCTGTCCAAGGGGTACACATGAGGGTGGGAGCTCCAATGGGGTGGGGGAGGGCTGTCCAAGGGGTATACATTAGGGTGAGGGCTCCAACGGGGTGGGGGAGTGCTGTCTCTGGGGTATACATGAGGGTGGGGGATGTCTTGGGGGTAAGTTTTATATGTTATAAATGTACATGATTAATTTTGATCTACTTCGGTTTTTGTGGTACGATTTCTTGATTTGTTTTCTGGTTTATTCTGGTGGAGATCAGATGACTGCATACAATTTTGAAAAAAAAATTAGGTTTATCACGTCGGTTATTTAATAACCGACGTGATAAAAGGCCTGGAAAATGGTTTATCACGTCGGTTATTTAATAACCGACGTGATAAGAGGCCTGAAAAATGATTTATCACGTCGGTTATTTAATACCTGATGTGATAAAAGGCCTGGAAAATTGTTTATCACGTCGGTTATTTAATAACCGACATGATACACCACCTCCCCCAATTTATCATGTCGGTTATTTAATAACTGACATGATAAACCCCCCTCACCCCGATTTATCATGGCGGTTATATAATAACCGACGTGATAAACCCCCCTCCCCCCAGTTTATCACGTCGGTTATTAAAAAACTGACATGATAAACCCTCCACCCCCCGGTTTATCATGTCGGTTGTTTAATAACCCACGTGATAAACCCTCCGCCCCCCGGTTTATCACGTCGGTTTTTTAATAACCGACTTGATAACCCCCCCCTCGGTTTATCACGGCTGTTCTATAATAACCGATGTGATAAACCCCCCGCCCCCCGGTTTATCACGTCGGTTCTTTAATAACCGACGTGATAGACCATTTCCCTATCCATTTATCACGTCGGTTTTTTAAGAACCGACGTGATAAACCATTTTCCCGGCCTTTTATCATGTCGGTTGTTAAATAACCGACGTGATAAACCCTTCCCATTTTATTTATCACGTCGGTTCACCAATAATCGAGGTCATAAACATCGCGATTTTATGTTTTTGACGTCGGTTTTTAATAACCGACGTCAAAAACATTATTTATAACGTCGCCCGTATTAACGTCGGCTAGAAACCGATGAAAAAAATGAAAAATAACCGACGTAAAAACATTTTCTGTACTAGTGAGCGAGTGAGGGATGTGCATCTTGGAGACATTGACTATGATACTCGATGTGCTCATATATCCTCAAGGCAGGAACCTGATGTGTTTTTCGATGGTGGGGTTCATGTCATCCTCTTTAGAGGACGTACCATGGTACTGGTGGTGCTACGGGAGGAGGTGTTGATGGAAATCCATACATCCCCTCTGGTGGTTCATTATGGTTTGGTGAAGATGTTCCAGGACCTCCGACCTCAGCACTAGTGGCCAAGGATAAAGAAAACAGTGGCACAGTTTTCTTCTCGATGCCTCACTTTTCAGCATGTGAAGGCCAAGCATCAGGTTCCAGTAGGCTTAGATCAACCACTTGACGTTTCGAAGTTGAAGTGGGATGGGGTATCCATGGAATTTGGGATAGGGCTTCCACATATGTCTAGGGGACATGCCTCCATTTGGGTGATCATTGACCGACTTGCCAAGTCGGTCCACTTCCTACATATCTAAGAGTAGGGATTAGTAGAGGGCTTATGATGCTTCTACGTTCATGATATTATGCGACTCCATGGGGTGCCATTGATTATTTTCTCTGACCGTAATGCATGTTTTACATCCTGGTTAGGGATTACAGGAGGCGTTCGCGACTCATCTACGTTTGAGCACCGCCTTTCATCCTCAGACGGATGGTCAAATGGAGCAGACCCTTAAAACACTAGGGGACACGCTACATGGATGTGTCCTAGATTTTTTCCATAGTTGGGAAGATCACATACCCTTGGTGGAGTTCACATAAAACAATATTTATCACTCCACCATCATTATGGCACCATTTTGGGCTTTATATGGTCGACCTTGCAGATCACCTCTATGCTAGACAGACACAGGGAAGTCAGCACTTATGGTCCAGAGTTTTTAAGAGCCACCACTGAGAAGGTGTAGAACATACATGAGCGAATGAAGACTGTACAGTGTAGACAGTAGTCATATGCCAATAGAAGATAGAGGCCTCTAGAGTTCCATGAGGGGGAACACGTTTTCGTGTGATTCTCTCCTCGATAGGGACAACAGAGATTTGGTCGAGGCAGTAAGTTATCCCCAAGGTTTATCGGGCAATTTATGAAACTTCGGAGGATAGGCAAGGTGGAATACTTCTTGGAAATTCCACCGTAGTTGGAGAAGGTTCACAACATCTTCTACATATCCTAGCTGAGAAGATACGTGCATGACCCATCTCATGTCATCAACCATGGTGAGCTGGACTTAGAATATGGGGTGACGTTTATAGAGGTTCCAGTAGGGATTGAGGATCGACATGAGTGGGTCCTTTTGGGAGGTTGATACCTCTGGTGTGCATTCGCTGGTATCACAAGAACCTCTAGGAGAGCACATGGGAGTGTGAGGCTCAGATTCATGCTCAGTACCCCCATTTGTTTTCTTAGTATATGTTGTGGATTTTGGGGATGAAAACCCATAAGGTGGGGAGAATTTAAAGACCTCGTTTTTTCCATGTAATTTAATTTAATAATATTGAATAATTTCATGACCGTGAAATCTGACGGCACATGATTCTAAGGCCTGGAGTTCCCATAATAATCCGTCGAAGTATTTTTAAACTTTAAATAGAGCGTGTAAGAATTTTTCCTAAAAATAGAATAACTCTTAAACAGATTCCCATATCATAAATTTGAGGGCACCATTATGCTTAGGATGGTGGGTTTACCCTAGGTGTGACTTAAGTTTATTCAGTGTGGGCCTCCTATAAGAAAACCTGAAAATGGCATAACCTTAAAGAAAATAAATAAATAAAATTATTTTATTTTTTAAATTATTATAACTCATGAATGGTAACATGGATTGAAAATATGAGACCACCACCGAACTCATGAGGGTATTATTTCCTTCGGATGATACTAACATTGGCTAGCATGGGCCACTAGTGAAAGTTTGCTTTTGGCCGTAAATAAAATAATTAAGTGAAAATTATTTTATTGTAAAATCCATAAATTTTAAATGGTAACTCAAATTTAATATCCAAGGGTACTATTGGGTATGTTGGAGCGTGTTATCTTAAGGTGGAGCCTAACCTTGACCGGCGCTGGTCGAGGGTGAACACTAATAATTTATTGAACTTTTTTTCGAGTATATTCAGTATATGCATGAGCATCATTTTCTAACTTCTGAACTATTGCGTTGATTAAAAATATGAGGGAACCATTGAATCCACTGTGCCGAGATTCACATTATGGAGGCTTTACGTTGACCACAGTTGTTCCGGAGAAAAAGTTAAGTTTTTCTGCTTTTTAAAAGAAATGAAATGAAATAATTTTATTATTTTATTTCATATCCTCCAATTGACAAGTAAGGGGTGGGGCCAGCAATTTGTCAAGCTAATAAATGTCTAGACTTCAAAACTCCAAGTAACAATGTAGTTGGGTAATTAAGAAGCTTATTAATTGATGAGCCCCATTAAATTATAACGTCGTTACTTACCCTCCCCCTCTCCGATATATATGGAGCTTGGGGAGGGGTATCGGCACTGCTTCGCCAAGAAAAGAAGTGCTGAAGGATCACCATAACATCAGACCCATAGAAGATAGAGCTTATCCCAGCGAGAGGTGATGGGTGACACTGAACCACGAACCGGAGGATGAAGTGTGAGTGGCGTCGTTAAATTCTTGTTGTGGGAATGAAGAACACTAACCCACCTTCAAGCGCAGGTATTTCTCCAATGATTCGATGTACAAGGTTTATTCATTTATGTTTCCTTAAAATATTCCTTCTTCCCCGATCTAGAAAATTATACAAAGAATGCGGGGCAACCGACTAATAGGTTGATCCGTGAATCATTTGTTTTGTGGGAGGTTGTTAAGGGGTTTCCTTGGGGTTTTTGTTTGTTGTTACTTACAAGAAATTGTTAAAACCATTTTATCCTCCCATTGGTCATGAGATAACGTAGAGGGTGTGGGCCAAACGAATCCATCCTGACCCCTCCACAACTTTGATACCCATGTACCTTCCGTGGAAAAACACCAGTGTGGTGACACCAACCGGTTATGAAGGAGGTAAAAAACCAACGCACGCTGGAAGAGGAGGCTAGGACACGAAGCCACAATAGACATCAGAGTGGTCGACACTAGCCAGCCACAGAGGAGGTGTGGAAAGCCGTCACGCATCACCGGTGTTCAAAGGCGTCACGGCTTGTCAGCCGCGGCAGACATAGAAGGTGGTTGGCTTGTCGGCTGGCCGTAGCAAGGATGGGAGGCATGCCATCACGCACCACTAGTGAGTATAAGCCTGCAACCAAAGTTGTGGCAGAGGTGGTGGATCCCGTGCCTTTAGAGGGTTTCTTGGTGACCGGGTGATGCCGATGTGGCGCTGCCGCTTTAAAGGTCAAATGGCCTATGGCAGTTCGAGATCTCGGGGGAGTGGCTCCACCGAACTTCCTGGAGGAAGCATTGTGATCTGAGCTCTTCAAGGATAGACTTCCCTCTAGCAGGCTGCCGCTAATGGGCTAGGCCGCCTGCCCAGCGGGTCGGACCAGTCCCCACCGGCAGGGCTATGCCCCATAGCACGTTGGGCGGCCCCTTTGCGGGCCCCTTCCTACATAGGTCAGACCGCCCTTGTCAGTCACCCCTTTTTGTAGGCCAGGCCGGACCTCAGCTAGGCAGTCCAAGTCCTCCACGGCCCAGCCTAGACTAGGTCAGGTCGGGAAGGTCCGACCGGGTCATACTGGACCTGGGCCCAACCTGACCTAGAAACACATTAAGGGAATTATCTCGAGAACCGGATTCCCATTTGATGAACAATCTACGGCATTGGGATCCTTGGAGCGAGATAGTCCTTTTGACTTATTCCATGAAAGGTTTGGAGAATCTTGGAGTACAATCGGGTTGGATCGCATCTGAATCCAATCGGGCCCTCGACACTGAAATGCCAATAATGGACAGACCGGGCGTCCGTTTGGCGTGCTGTCTGCTGCATTGGATCCCTTATGACACAACAGATCATGGGGATACTTATTTGTGAGACTTTGTGCTAGTTGAAATATGACTGATGGCTAGGGGAGTGGTTCTCCCAATAGTGCTACGTACAGAATTATACGACTGTCTGAAACCTGACTATTGCAGACTTTTCAACGTGGAGTGACTTGATGGACACAGTACACGATGGGGAGGAGTACCTCAATAGGACACAATGGGGGGATGCCATGGTATTTTATGGGGAGGAGTACCTTAGCATGCCACAATTGGTTAGCGAATCTGTGTGACCTATCAAACCCACAATACGCAATGGGGAGGAGTACCCCAGCAGTTCACGGTAAGTGGGAAGCACCTCTGTGTGACGCAACAGGCCCACTGTACTCAATAGAGGAGGATTTATCGAGCATCCAAGTTGTTCTATGTTCTGACTGGGAATGTTACTTGTTCCTATTCCTAGAGAATATGTGGCTGGCTATCAGCATTTATAGCGATCATGTATGGATCTACATCATATACTGTTTCTCTGAGTTGTATACCTGGTTTGAGTTGAGACATTATTTGAGTTGTGTCTATTGCTTTGTGATTTTTGATTAAGATTATTCCTTTGTTGTTTTCCTTGTGGAATTCTGAGAGGCATTCATGGGGTCTCAGGGTCCCTACTGAGTATCGTTATACTCACCCCTGCACAAGCTTCGCCCGCACCTTGTTGTAGTCGTGTGCCGATGACGAGTAGCTAGGCTGAGGTTTGAGGGAGCCAGGACTACGCAGTACGCAGAAGAGATATGCAACATGGAGTACTGGGGAGGAAATCTATACCTACCCTTCAGGTAGGATCCTCAGAGGATGACTCAGTAGCTGCTTTCCCTTTCTTAGTTGTACTGTTCCTTTTAGTTGTATTTTTACTTTTATTTGTACTCGTATTTTCTGTTGGGATTGTATTCAAGACCCTTTTACTTTCAGTAGTCCTTTTTTACTATATCACTTTACTTCATAGTTTATTTTTATTGTGTTCTCGTACTGTGTGTTTGTATAGGTTTAAAGGAAACACCTTCTCCTTTTAGGAAATACGCCTTTCAGTGCTAGTCGCCAACCCCTAGCCTAGGGAAAGCGAGGTTGGGGTAGTCACGACACATGCCCTAGGGGACGAGTCATGACATTATTATTTATGAAAATAACTTATGGAATGATTAATAATAATAAAATAAATTCAAATTATTTTATAAATTCAAAGCATAAAAAATTATAATAAAATTTCATTTACATGAATCAACTAATTCCCTCAAATCATGAGTCCTCATTTCAATATCCTTACATCACATTAAAATTTAAATTTTCCATTTTACTTATTAAATTTCATTGATATTTAAATCTTAAACATTGCATAATAGGAGTAAAAAGAAACTAATTTCTCTTATATATGTTAAGTATATCTTGAATTCAACCATGGTCATTCAATTTCAATTTAATACTCAAATCATGATTGGGAAAAAAATGTAAGGATTTTAAAGTTTAAAATATAAAAGTGAGATATCTTTTTAAATAAGTATAAGTCTAATTTCCTCATTTTCTATTTGGTGATTTCATGGGCCATCATGAACCTACAAAATAAAATTACTCAATTATGCACAAGGATATTTTCATTTATGCTAAAAAAGATAAGAGGGAGTAGGTTGCATGTTGGAATAATTCCTAAGACATAATTTGAAATATCAATTCCTATGATTTAAAGTGAATGTACATGAAATCATGTAAAGGATAATTATTGGTATGATCCCCCATGTAGGAAATTAATTTTTACTACTTCTATGAGGGTAGTACTAGTTGTTATCCATAGTCTTTCGATGGGTGGATATTATTTGACATGAACTACCACATGTGGATTTTCCCATCATCCACTTCTTCTTCTCTATTTAGGATGACTCCATGGATATTGTACACTAGATCCATCCCCTTCCCAATTAATTACCTCTTGTATTGAAAAGGTAGGATAACATATGGATCAGCTTCTTCTTTGGTTTCTACTTGTGAAGCCTTCTCCTTCTTTTCAATTTTCATCTCAACATGGGTTGTATGAATTGAATTCCAAAAGGGAAAGTAAAAAGGTAATTTTATTCAATAAAATTTTAATTAGATAAAATATTATCCCTTTCTAAATGAGTATTCTCTATCTTGGTATTCACATTCTTAGCTACATAAATGTCTTTATGGGGCTCCACAAATGTATTTTCATCATAATTATGGACATCCATGTATTCCTTAGTAGGTGTATGTTTAGATTCTTCCTCTTCCTATAAGTCATGATTAGAATTGGCCAAATCTAGAAATTTAAAAAAATAAAGAGTTATAATCAAATCAGATTGAATATGATTAGATAATGAATTTAAAATAAGATCATCTCCCTGATTTTTTTTGTTCAATCACTTCCTTAGTGGTGAGTGCCTCTTGAAGGTGAGTCTGGCGGTATTGAAGTAGGTAGTAATACTATTCCATATTTTTCATCAATTTTAATAATGATTGGTGTAATTTATTCCAATACTGGTTCAGATTCATTGTAAGGAATGGGGATATCATGTTTTTTTCCCAATCATTACAAAGATAATCTAGATCTTATTAATCTCCCATATGCAGCTCATGCTCTAGTTTCTCTTGGTTTTCTTGGACATATTCTGTTAGCCTACGAATTTTTCATTATTTTCCTTATATGGAATCTTTATGTTCCTTTACATGATCCTTATTATACTCTAAAATAGCTTCATCCTGTTGATGTTTCATATGTAAGTAGTCATTCCATGTATAGTAATTAAAGTTTGGAAAAAAAATTTATGGGATGTTTTATTTTAAAAAAATATATTTAAAAATAGGAAAATTAATGTAAACACATATCATCAACCTATAAATGGAACCATTTTTTATGCATGCCTGTCATAAGGTGTGTAAAAAGAAATTTAATTTTCTTAATGTAGCACAGAGGCTGACCGGGGTCATCTCACCTAAGGATCTTTCTTAGTTGTTCAATCACATAACTTAATTCACCTAAACTAATTATTTTTTATTTTTTTTATTTAATATAATAATGAGATGGTATTTAAATGAAGGATTCAATTAAACTAACATGAAATGATAGAATGATACTTATAAAGAAATATCTTGGACTTTATGGTTTGATTTGTGGGTTCCATCATTCTCATTGTTAGTGTTTAGATTAATTGTGAAAATTCAATTATGAGATATCATGAATGAATTAATATTATTTTACATGGTGGTGTGAAATCTTGAATGCATTTAGAAATATTAATTTCACCTCCTCTTATAATCATGGTTGATGGGAGACCTCGATTGAGAGTGTGATATATTGTCTCCATTGTATTCCATTTCATCTACTAAATGGGTAAACATCATTGTATAAAGTGTTTTTATCTCGTAGAATGGAGTGAAAACATTTAATAAATAAATATAAATGAGTTTAAGATTAGTTTATTAATGGAAGATCTCTACACCCATGTGCATCACTCTTACTCATCAAACACTTAAAAAACATAAGAATATAATGTCAAAATAAATGAAATATCCAAATTACCTCTCTCACAGAAAGCCTCGGGTTAGCCCCTCATTTATTAGTCTAACAGTTCACAGTGGAATGAGAATGAAATATAATAATTAGAACACGAATGGAGTATAAATATATATAAAATAATATGGACACACTTCAATTAAAAATACGCATAAGTGTTTCATGGGGAAAGAAATCTAAAATAAAAAGAAAATAAATAAATCCTAAAAAAATGGAACATTCATGTGTAGACTCCTATATGAATGTTTTTACCAATGTATTGTGCACCCAACCACCAAATTTTAAAGTGTGTTGTCTCCCCAAGCACGATATATAGGCCCAATACCAAAAATCTTCAAATCTATAAATAGTTTTCAAGTCTCAACTTGTGAACCTATTTCGAGCATCCAAATGGTGGATTCATCATTTGGACCAAATTGATGAAATGAAACTAATGATTCATAGAATCATGAAAAGTAATAATTTTCTGATATAAATCAATATAGGAAGTTTTTTTTAACGAAATAAAAACAAAATTTATAATTGTTAACAATAAAAAATTGGCCATTTTTTATGATTAGGCTCTAAATACCACCAAAATAAAAAAATGTTGAAATTTACCTTAAATTAACACTTTAGTGGGATTTAAAACATTGAAATTATATTTAAAAATATTAAAAATATTTTCTCTATCAATATATATATGAGAATTCGAGAAGAAGTATATTTTTTGTGTGAATTATAAGTAGGTACAAATTATGTAGAGCATGATGGATGGGATGGTCATGTAACCCCTTGACTCTAGTATAACCATTAGTGTTATAATAACTATATATTAATTAAAATAATAAATTAAATAGTTTCTAAAAAATTTAACTCTGTTTTTCTAAAAAAACCATTAGTTGATATATAACTAAGTAAATTTTTTATGATATATTTTCACAAGAATGTTACTTATTTTCTCTTTAATATTATATTTTTATTATTCTATTAATTTATTTTTTGAAAATTTATTTCATAATTTCTAAGCAATTTTTATAGATATATATTCTTCATCTTTTATACTAGTAATAAATTACTAGTTTAGTATTTAAAACTAGTTTTTGGAAATGAAAATTACTTAAGGATTTCTATTATATTTATAAATTTTATATACTTTTAATAAAAAAATGGTATTAATATTATGACCAATAAAATAATATCCTTTGTTTTTGTTCATTATTAGTGATATGTTATTAGTTATTTCTCTTTACTAGTAATGAATCATAAGAACTTTGTAGTAATCGTGTTCTTGGATATGTTGTACGTAGTTTTAATATCATGTTTGTTTAAAATATTGGATAATAAAATATTCTTGTTTTTTGAATGATAATAAAAATACAAGGATAATTTTAAGAGTGATGTATAGATAATTTTAAAAATGAAAAGAATATCCCTAAATAAGTGATGGTCTTATAGTGAATGCTTAAGGGGGAGCCTGGTTCATGTCAGATTTCAATAATATATAAATGTAAAATATGTAATCTCTCTCTCTATATATAAGAGTATGTTCTGGAATAAGAAGTGAAATACAGAAAATTAAAATTAAATGGACCTTGAGGAGTTACCTATATTACTAAATTTCACAAAAAATAAGTATTTTATAGAGTCAAATATATAAAATCTTCCATAACTAAATACACAAATCTAATCAATGAGGGGAATATTTTATAATTTCTATATTGGATTTTTAGTTTTTATAAAATATGGGATCCAAGGTATTGATAATGGATAATGGAAGATATCATGAGGACATCTATGAGTTGATGATGCGGAAAAAAATACAAAGCTCAATAATAAAATTAGTTTTAAACATCTATATTTTATTTATTGTTGGGTCTATTTTGAAAGTAATATATGGTGAGATTATCATGATATAGTGAGTTAAATTGTCCTGATTTTTTATGTTGAGTTAACTAAGAGTAGAAAATAAATTCAATAATTTACATGTAATTATATGATAATTCCTATAGAAATTATTTTTTTGATATTTATTATAATGTTATTTGAGAAAAGGTACAAAATGGAATGATAAATGTTAGATATATGTAGTTTTTCAATACTATGTTGGTAGGTGTGAACTTTTTAGTAGTGCAATAGCTAGAAGTGGTTGGGGGTGTGATTCTGGGTGTATGCTTCTTAGTAGTGGGGTGAATTGAAGTGGTTGGGGATTCCATATTCTATTAGGAGTGGGAATTACTTATGAGGTTTGTTTGTGAGAACTTATTTTTTTATTGTATTTTATTTTGATACATCATTATCACAACATGTGGAGTTATAATCAAAAAAACTATCAATAAAGAGAGATCCCTAGAAAAAATTTGGAGGGTGACAAAATCAAAGTTGATTATGAACAAAGATGAAGAATTCCATAGTGATATGAGTATGTACTGGGTTCCCATTAAGGATGATTACATTCCCATAGAGTGTTTCATGTCCACATACTTAAGGGATGGAATATATGCTGAGAATATTATCCCATATTAAAACCATTATCATTTTTTATATAGGAAAAATATACTATAAATTTATATTTGAATAAAACTCATATTGAATAATTTCTTGAGGAAAGAAACCCACTTGAATCAGTTTTTGACTACTCAGTAAGAAAGAAACTATTGAATAAAAAGAAATAAAACACATTTTTATTGGATAAAATAAAAAGGATGGATCCAATAAAATTTATTATTCATGTTACGATAGTAATGAAGAATAAGTTTTTGAAGATAAGGACATTAATTAAGATCTAAAAAAATCTATTGAATGTGAATTTATAGAGTATAAACAACTCAAAATGGTCGAAAAGATTCTATGAAGAAGGGGAATTATTTAATAATGGGCTTAAAAGATAGGTAATGTTATTTTATCACATAAAAGAGACATAGAAATGACCCAAGAATCCATATTCATCTTAGGAAGGAAGATTCCAACATCAATGTAATTTAAAATAGTTATAAATAATTGCTTTTTGAATCCACAAGAAAAAAGAGATCAAGAAAAAATCATGTCTAATTAAGTAAAGAAATCATTTTTAAATAAAAAAATATTCTTTGAAATGATAAAGTGTATTAGAGGGTAATATTGGCTAATATTTAGAATATTTCACTAAAGAAATATCATTTAATTATTTTGGAAAACTATATATAGTTATATGGTATCTAACTTCCTCACTAATTAATCAAGGTCTTCCAACCCAATTATATCATTGGTAGTGTATAAGATCACGATCTAAAACATTGTTGAATGAATAATCTAAAAAGATCCACCAACTATTTTGAAACCCTCTTGAGATATGATCAGTTAACTACATAAAAATTATATCTATTCTTTAAAAATTTTATAGGTGATTTCGTAAAATAAATTAAATAATATTTAAGTAAAATCCAAAATATGTTTAAGGAAATGATAATTGTTCACTACAAATAAAATCATAATTGAAAAACTAGTCTATATGAGAACAAAAATATAAAAGAAAAATATAATATATTTATTTATTTATTTATTTATTTATATTTATTTATAATTACTATTTATATAAACCCCTGATATAGAATTATATCATATTATTGAGTAATAATTTTACATAATACTACAGAAATATGTGTTTATAATTGTTTTTTTATTTTCTTCTCTTCTTATATTCACTTTTTAACTTATATCTTTCATATTCTGTAAATTCATAGATAAGTTATTACTATTTATTGGATTGAATCTTCTATAGCACATAATAATTAAGAATTTAGATCAGATATATCCATAATTAGTGGTTTCTCATATTAGTTCAAGTGTGTATGATGATGAATGAAAGTGATATAGAGGTAATAAAATAGGTGAAAAATAAAAAATAATGGAAAAAAAATTAAAATTTTGTGTGATGCGTAGTGTGGGAAGAAATAGAAAATTGTGAACAGTTGGTGTAGGAGATAAAATAGTGAGGAACTAAACTTATTAATGTCAAAAAGATTAAAATATATGAAATTATTTTAAAGGGGATACATTTTATTTTGGTTTCTTAAAATTTCTTTCTGGAAATAATTATTATTATAGGATAATCGGGCCTATTTTAAATTTTTATTGATCCCAAACAATATTATTCAATACATAACAAAATAAAAAATATATTGTTGAAAAAAAAACTAATAGGAATAATAATATAATTCAATTTAAGAGGTTATACCAATTAATTATTATTTCCTGAAATCGGTGTAATTGAACTCACTAGTGCGTTATTCGTCTACTTTTGAATTCATTACTCAAGATAAGAACATTTTTATTCGTTAAAAGAATTATTTTCTCACATTTTACTTGTTATTGTAAAGATGAAAATAAAAAAAAATCAAAGAAAAACTACCCAAGTGATTCTAATTGGGTTCAATATATCAAAAATGAAAGGCAAGTAATTAATGTGAGAAAACCATCACTAAAGAATCCCCCAAATTGTATTAAGAAAAAGAAAGAACTCAAATTAAAAACTAAAATTATACAGATGGTATTGATGGATGTATAAAACATGGTAAATAAATTGAGTTAATAAGAAGAGAAATTATAAATTCTCCTCTAATAGAAGTATATATAGAATTTTTTTTAATATTACATAAGGATAAGAACTTATTCATAATCAAAGTATCTTTCACCATAATATAAACCCATCCCAAAAAAAAGATAACACCCCATAGAGTGATAAAACCTTATAAAAAAATAAATTCCACCCACACTTACATCATTCATACATTAATCATTCCAAAAAACATCAACAAAAATATACACATCATCAATAAAATAATAAAAATAGTTAAATATATCCAAGAAAACACTAAATGGAAACGATAACTAGAAAAAATTAGAAAAAAATTAATTTATAAAATCCACGAGTAACAGTAATAACCATTTTTCAATAATTTAGGAGATTAAGGCTATAAAAATGTTGTTTTATGTCTTATACCGAGAAAAAATGAAAATGATTCTTGGAAAAATATATTTCGGATTTCGAACTCAAATATTTTATGTTCAAGAAACAATAAATCAAAAAAATAAACTAAGGGTAGATCACTATAGTATGGGAGGGAACTGTAATAAAATCGTAGGGTACAATCATTATTAGAGTCATATATTAGAAGGGGGAGTCTGCATAGCTGGAATTTGTGTGGAATGGTATACCTACTGTTTTATAGAATTATTGGTATAGCATATTCAATACCAATGGATTTTTAAAAATTTTGGTGTATATAATCATATAAAAATGTTTTTCTAAAATAGTTGGTATTGAATTCACATAAATGTGTTATACCAATGGTTACTGAGAACCATTTGTATTGAGGGACATGTACCTATGGTTTTTTAAAATCTTTGGTATATGTCCCTTTTCCACTAGTGAGAGTATATTAGATGATGAATATTATTTTATTATAATAGCATGGAATCTTATAAATAATTTTTTTTATCATACTATCTGGAATAAAATATATTTGATGAGTTAAGGGAGTAAAATAATTTAAGCAAGTCAGTTTGGTAAAATTACCTCTTTCTCTGGATATCCACTCTTAGAAAACACCATAATGCACCTTCGGTTTTTATTTTGGTGATGCCAAGGAATCTAAGACAATTGAATATATTTGAGGATAGATTAACAAATATTTTTGATGAGCTATGTATTATAATGAGTAGATAAATTGAGTGTTGAATGGTGGTATTTATAGGGGTAGGTGGTGCTTTAGAATAAAATATTATAATATCTTATTAAATATTCAAATAAGGACACGTATTATGAATCAATTGTAATGGGAATGTGCATACATAGTAAATGGGTAAATAAAATATTTTTATACATTATATAACTAAAAAATCATTCATATGTACATTTACTAAATACCGTATTCATTTGGTACTTATATAGTATATTAATATTCCCCTAAAAAATAAATTAATTACATAAAAATGCCAACAAAATTCACCCTATGATAATTTCTGTATTCTAAATAAAAAAAATACATTTTTGGAAAGAAATTCAAAATATTAGAAATTTTTTTTTCAATAAAACTATTATTTATTTAAAAGTTCTAATTTTTATGATATGATCAAATTTTTTACCCCAAAAAAATTATTATGATTTAATAAAAATATGTTACAATTTATATAAAAATAAATATATATTTTTCTAAAACAATTTTATGAAAATAAATTTTATTTTATTTTTTATATTTATCATAGAAAACTATATTTATGAAACAATATCATATATGGTTAATCGAAAATAAAATTATGCTTAATTTGTATCAATCATTTATTTTATCATATTTCACACTTTTACTTCATAAATTTATCCAATTTATAGTTTATAATTTTCTTAAATATTATTTTTCTATTTTACCATAAAAATATTAAAGTTCATCATTATCTGAATCTGAACTCTTGGTTCCAAATATGAAATCAAGTCCATCAATATAAAATATGTTTCTTGAGTAAACAATATTTGAGTTATAAAATAATTTAAAATATATTAATACCCATCACCTAGATATATTTCCTCCCAAGACCGCCACATACCTCTACATAAGATATAAAGAAAAAGATGACAAGTGGTCCCAAACATGGACGGTGGTTTAGCTAGCATAAATCTCATTTTTATTTCCATGAACTTGTATGTCTCCCAAAAAATATTTTGATCAAGCCATAAATATTGAATTTTATATTGGGATTTGTCTTAGAAAAGCTTTGGTGATTCTCTATCCTTTACAATATTGAAAAAATTATATTTAAAATGAATACTCTAACTCCTTTATTTCATTTAATCTCATTTATACATAAAATTCATAATTCGGTTACTTCTATTTATACTCATGAAGTCGATGGCTACAATATAATGATTATAATTAATAATATTATCTTATTAATATTTTGTTTTTTATTTTAGTTTTATGTTTTTTGTGAAGATATCTATTCAATCAAAATTTATTTAAGGGAAATATATTCCAAAAATAATGGTATATTACATTCGACTACGTTAAATAAATTTTGAAACCAAAATGAATAATTTAATCAAATAAAAATTAGTTTACCAATCTCTCTCATTGTTTTTTTACGATAAAAAACACTCTCTTTTGAATCTACTGTTTTCTTATAAGTGATTTTAGTAATCTCCAATATGACATTAACAAATTTTTTAATGGGTTTATTAGATATCTTAATGATTTTTAAAAGGAGACATTTTAACCTTATTGAAGACTTGGACTTATATATTATGTTTAAAGTCTATTTAATCAAGTTTAATGATTGTTAGATGGACTTTAAAATAAGTGGAGGATCTTTTTGTTGATGTTGAAGTAGTAAGAGCTACACAGTATGATCAGTGAAGGGAAACAACATTCTGGTGCAATGATGGAAGGCTCACTAGTGAGAAAAGGAGGCATCAGCTAGACGGTTGGGAAGGAAAGAAGCTCCCCTTTCTCCAGGAGTCCCATCAACTACTCGTTAGAGGATTAAAAACATTATGGTGAGGGAATTATAGTGATAGTGATGTTAAGGAGGTTTAATGGATACCTAGTGGAGGGTATCTGGTGTATAATTGTGTCGGGATAGTGGAATTGAGACATCATTGATAAGGGATAAAATGGATTTAAAGGTGGTCTTCCTCAGCTTCATCACCCGTGATTAATTCCAAAACATTATAAGTATTTTTGGGGGCTATAAAAGGATTCCCATGAAATATTTTAAGATACAACTTGACTCCAATTAATTATCTCTAATTGAATTAGTCGTGAATCTCTAGCATTATCCACGTCTGATTCTCAAAAATATATTCTCCATTTCCCAATCTCAAAGTCTCACACATTTTATTTAACCCTATCTATATATATCAAACTATATCTACCTTTCATGTGAGATAAAAGATCAAATTTTTAAAGTATTTTTGCTAATAAAATCTCTCTATTATCACCATATCATCTTAAGGTTCTCAAAACTGAAATTTTAGAGACTTATTCTCACAACTGGAGAAGTGAGGTATCTTCATAAACTAGTTTCTTATATGTATCTTAAAAATGAAAGGTAATTTTTTAATGTGTTTTTATAATTAATTCAATTTGAATATTAGGTATTCATTAAAAACAAGGAAAGTGCTTATTTGATTTTCCTTACAACCCTGGGAAGGTATGACAGAATATATCTCTCTAATTTAGGGTTGCGGGCATACGGGCACCACCTAATCTATTATTGAACTTCTTATCTAGTTATTTATTATTTATCATTATATTTTCATATTGCAACATTATAATATAAATACACATAAATTTGATAAATATAATTCTACATTCATTTTTTTAAAAAAATTATTTAACAATGACATTAACTTTATTATATTACCCACAATTATAATTTATCAATTAAACAATGTCATCTTCTTTTATTTTTGAAATAATTTTATTTTAAAAAAATTGTTTCATTCCGTTACTTTTTTTAAAATAAATTCACCCAAACCCCTCTTTCCATTTCCCCATTGACTAATACTCGGTATCAAATGAGATATTTTTTATTCTAAAACAATAGTTTTAAAAAAATTTATTTCAAATATAAATTTATTAACTGATTTCAATGTTTTCTATTTTAAAATGATGTATTATTTTAAAAAATATTTCTAAGGGCTTTCCATATGATTTACTCTTTTATTTTATGTTTATAATTACTCTTATTGGCAAAATCACATGTTTGGATTTCTTAGTAGCCAGGTCTGTACTTTTTTGGAAAAAATTTATGCATGTTTATACACCAAAAAAATAATCTAAATATATATATGGATTCCTAGGGGTATTTTTTTAAAAATATTAAGGTAAAATTCTTGAACACTCTCCATTGTGAGCTAAACCAAAATGAACTTATTTGTATTTTTTATTGAAAATGGCCCATTAAATTTGGAAATTATTAGATGTAACAAATAATGGAAAGAATAATACGAAATCCACTTGGTTTTATATGTTTATAAAGATTTATTGACCATTTTTTTAAGTATTAAAATGAATCTATTACTGATATACTTACCCAATTGACTGACATTTTCATTTGTAGAATGTCTTTGGGTGATTATTTTTCTATAGGAATGATCATGAAGAAAATATTACGGGTTTTTCTTTGATCTTGGGCCCCAAAATTGACATACATCCATGAATAGAAATAAATATAAAATTTATTCTTGATAAAAACATTGGATTACTTATGAAAATTGAAATAAAGATAAATAAATAAGCTTAAAAAGAATCTAAGAAATCTGAATTATCAAAAATAAAATTTTCTTTTAAAGAAATAAAATATTATGATTACTTATAAATTAAATTTGATAATTAATATAAGATTAAAAGTAAAATATAAATATTGATCAATATGAACAAAAAATAATAAATCTTTCTGATGATCCCAAAAGGAAAATCAAATTGAATTGATGGAAGTGACTTTCATCAGTTACAAAAATAAGGGTGACATAAATTTATATTGTTCCATTAATAAAAATTCTAAATACAAGAATAATATTTAGAAGGCTCTAAAAGTTTCCACTTGGAGTGTTGGTGAGGGTTCTATATTAATCTATTAATTGAGTTAATTGATTCATTATTACCACATGGATTAGAAAAATGTAGGTGATGAGGTTAGTTATCACTCTCCTTTTCATTCCTCTTCATCCACCCATTCATCCCCTTATTCTTCATATTCTTATCAATAAAATGAAACTATATCAAAATAGGATGATATTATAAAGAAATAAAAATGCATTATTAGTAACACAAATCAAATTCTCAATTTAAAATATTTTGTCTTAAATGAAAAAACAATAATTTGTTTTTGATATTAAAAAACAACAAGATATTTATGTTTTCAGTTCTAAAATAATGATCCTAAAATATGTTTTCAAAATAAAACTAAGTTGAAAAAAACATAACATGATCCTTGGTTTTCAATTACATAAAATAAATACTCATTGTTTTGTATTTTTAAATAAATAAAACACTTCAAAAAATTATGATTTTATAAAAAAATCTCAACATAATTTTTTCAAATATTTGAAAAAAAATATTCATTTGACTTGTAAATTTTATTTCAAAAACTATAGATTTAAAATAACTGAAAATATTTATATTTATTCTAAAATTTATAAAATAAATTCTCATTCTAAACAAATTGGGTTTCCCAAAACTTTATTACCAATCTCAGTGAGTCCAAAAATTGGTTGAGTTTCCCAATGTTTATTAGCTCACACATTTGGACCCTCAGCAGAAGTAAAAGGTACTTACATTTGATTTTTTAATAATACCTCACCACCATGATTCTTTTATCTACCATATAGTTTCTTATAAATAAAATAAGGCGTTAACCCTTGAAATGATTGATCAACTCTTTCTATGTTGAGTTCGGTATTAAATTCTCAAATTTAGAGGGAGTCTAAATCATTTCTATCCTGATAAATTTTGACATCAACCATGATATACACGGTAAAACAGTTTTTTGATCTCTCATTTTTTATTTCTCTCTTGAACTTAATTTATATATCTCTCAACACCCTCTCTATATCATATATGATTTCTTTTTTAAAGTATGAGTGTTTTGATTTAAAAAAATTTAAAAAATCATAATTTTTTTATCTTCATTTAAAAATTTATTTTATTTTTCTTCTTTTATTTCTATCCATTATTTTTTTTAACAATTTTATTATATTTTTATAAATAATTTTTATTTTATTTTTAAAATTTATTTTTAAAATCATTTTAATCTATATAAAATATTGATATTTTGAAAAATTACTTTTTCTGAATTTAATTCGATTACATTTTAACTTTCAATGAACCTAAATTTGATATGATCTATTATTTTTATATAGTGGAGTTTTCTTAATGACCAATTACTATTTTATTCTTCATTAATGAATGTTATTAATTTTTTGACTTTTCCTAGGAATGTGATATCTTGAGAATATTTTTTAAAAGCATATTTAAAATGTCTATATTATTGAATTATCTTCTTATTTATTAGAAAATTATATTCATTTTCCCTTACTTAATTCATTTTTTATAATTAGAAGGTGTTATTTTTCTTTTTTTATTGTTATTGGGACTTTATGTCAAAAGGATAATATTTTTTATTTAAAATGGGGATATGATTCTTGGTTTTTGGGAGAACATAGTTTAATTGTTGAGTAGTTTAAAATAATTATATTAACCTATTGGGAATATTAATTATCATAAATTTATAAAATATTAAATTTCATAGATATATCATTTTTCAATTTTTTTAACATAATTTATCATTAAATGTTATGTTTCTGTGATCATAAAAATTGAGGGTATTTTTGAAACCATGTCTCTCTATCTATAATCTATGGTATTTTCATTACAAAAAACACTCCATTATAAATATAATATTCTTATTTTAGTGATTATCAATAATGAAAGTTGACTTTAATTCGTATCTTTAATGGTCCTATTGAATATATTAAATTCAATTTGAATTTTTTTTATCTTGTTGAAGGATTACACATTTCTCTTAATATGTTTAAATTCCCTGAAATCATATTTGATAATCATTATAAGGACTTTGAACAAACTATAGGAGGACCTTGTTGAAGGTGAATTAGTACATACTACATTGACTCATTGGTGCATGAAATTGACCAGCTGGTGGATCTTCACTAGCTTGTTGATGTGGATGGGATAAACAACCATTTTTAGAATATTTCTACAAGCTATCCGTTGATGTAATTACAATAGTAGTTTTTCTAGGTGGTCTACTAGCTACCCAGTAGGGGATACTAATTATCCAATTACATCATAATGGCATCTCTAACCCCAAATTTATTATGGAAAAAATGGTTTTAATGTCTCTATTATGTGGATTCATTACCCCAAATGAATTCTAGAAGGTTCCTAGTCCTCTTCGTGTCTATATAAGGAGTCCCTCGGAATCTTGGAAGATATAACTTTATACTAAACAAATATCTATAATTGAACCAATGGTGAATATATATATATTTCTAACCCGTCATATCAAAGGGTCATTCTCCATTTCTAAATTTCAAAGCCCCTCATCCTTTTCTCTCTCTATCTCTCTCTCAAATCTTATCAATATTTCAATAGAGATATAAGACCATATTTTTAAATGTTTTTTACTAATAAATATGTAGTACCCCAATATTGAGGTATGTAACTCTTACTTGATTATTTTATGGTTATAATGGTTAAGGGTGATAGATAGGAGTGTTTGGAGAACGTTGGATGTAGTTTTAAAGAAAAATGGAAGTCGCACGGGCAGTGCATGGTTTGTTTAACCATGTGGCCAAACCATGTGTTTTTATTCCTCTTGAGGTTGTAGCTCCCACACTATTGGAGGATAGATAGGGATACCATGAATGGAATCTATGAGAGGGCCCACCTAGGAAGCATCTAATGTACAGTTATCACAAGGTTTGTCTAACCGCGTGAATTAACCATGCCTATGGTTTAAGTGAGATCCTAAAAAAATGGATCTCACACATTTCTACCATTAATTGACTCGTTTTTTCTACTAGTCAGCCATAACATGGAATGTTTCTTCTCCTAAGTCCAAATAAGGTTATCACATCGATTCGGAGGTGATCTAAAGGCTTTCCTTGGTGAATCGAAGCTTGATTCTTGAGGTACATGGTCATTCATCATTCTTATTGATCAGTTTCTAAGATCTACCTAGATATACTTATCCTATTCTCTAGGTTTAATATATCTACCCCTTTTAGGTGTAGTTATAGGTGTATGGATTCCAAATATGAACGGATTTTTTCTTGATCATTCAAGGACAAGAGATCTAATGATGGTTCTTGAAGAATCAACCTGGTTTCCTTGTGTGTTCTTCATTCGTTGTGGTTTGCATCAAAATAATTGATGAGGAGGCTTCCATCATGGATCCACTTATTATAACTGAATGAAATTATTTCAAATTGAATTTTTGGTGTCCAATTGATTGTGGTTTTATTTTTGAACTATTTTTGGAAACCTTCTTGAGTGATGGTTGTGAAATATGGAAAAATAAGGATTTTAAATGAGTGCTTGGTTATTTAATTTAAACATGGGTTTAAGAAATGGTATATTTTTTGATTTATGGAAAATAAATGGGATTATATGGTTTCAATAAAAGAGGATGTTTTACTGAAATGATTTTTTAAAAAAAATTGGTTGCGCTTTGTTTTTCAATAAAAGTTCAGTTTTATTGAAGTGGTTTGTTTTGGAAATGGAATATTTTTCATAAATGGTGTCATGAGAGTTATTGCTTAAAAGTCCATTATTAAGGACTGAGTACAATTGTGGTACAAGGGATGTGACCCTAGATCTGGGGTGTGTGTCATTAGGACACAAGGTAATTAGATGAGAGACCCCTCATGAGTATGGAACTATCAAACAAAGCATGCATGTGGGGGTGTGTTGTGAACTTCGGAATGGTTATTCCAAATGATAAAAATAATTGGTTTTAAATAATTGATTAGTTATTTTTATAGAAAAATAACTTGATGGGAATTGGTTTAATTTAGGTTTGTTTTTACTTATTTGCAAACGGTTTTTTTAAACTTGTGTATATTTGGTTATAAACTATTTTTGTAAATTTATTTATTTAAACAATTTTATATAAATGCGGGTTAATTTTCAGACATAGTGGGGTGAGTAGGGAATACATTTGGGAAATATTACCTAGTTTTATACTCACCCCTACTTTTTCACTTTGGTGTTTTTGTAGATGATATCTTCTAAGATAGGAGAAAAGGTAACTTTTACCACGTTTTTTGCACTACCTTGTGATGTTTGGGATATTCGGAGATTATGGAGCATAGAGCTTGTGGAGCATGCTATCTTGTGTTGTTTTGAAAGTATTGAGTTATTTATCCTTTGTGAACTTTGATACATGGTTATTTATCCACTATTTCACACTTTGATGTGGATTTGAGGCACATGAAGTTTTGAGTTGTCATTCTTTTTTTCATGCATCATATAGTGAATGGTTTTTTGGTTTATTGTTTATTTCATAATGGTTAAATCATCCCCAACTTGTATTTGAAACCTTTCACCATTTATTTCTACCCTTTGGCATCTGGGGGATGTTTTTTAAGGCCAAGTATTGACTCATTGTACTCTAAAGAAAATGAGAATGAGTAGGTCATTACAAATGGTGTCAGTTTGGTCCTTCCATTATAGTAAAAATGTAATCAACTTGTTTGGTCCATTACAATCAAGTATTCATCATTTTTCTTGGTTTTGGAGTTGAAACTCTTTCAGGTCGATTCTTCTTGTTGGAATCTTAGAAAGGAGTAGGATTGTAGAAACCTGAAATTTATAGCATAAATGGATGTAGCTAACCCATTTACGATGAACATCAATTTACCATCGAGTTGGGTACATAATTGTTTTGGAGACACTTCTATAAGGATGAAAATCTTATTTTCATGGGTTTAGCCAATGAGACGCGCATGACACACATTGTAGCGGAGTGACTTCTTACTTGGATGGAATAATTCATTTGGAGTAATGATTTATGATTTTTTTCAAGGTGTATATTTTTAAAATATTAAGATTTTTTTTTTCAAATGAATGATTTTGGAACAAGGATATTTGGTGTATTTTGAAAATTGTTTAGTTTTCAAAAGAATGAATGAATGTTTAAAAATGGATACAATAAAAATCATTTGTTTTGGAAAACAATTTTCTGATAGTGATGTCATAGAATTTGATATTCTAAGCCATCAGTTTCTAGAAATTGAGATTGACCAAGTTTGTTGTTGGTTTATAAAATGGCACCAAGTAGGCGTCGTCGTAACCAACCTAAAGGAACTTTGGAGAATGTGGTTGCACCTAAACTATTGGTGAACCAGAGTATTGTCCAATATTTTCATGTTGTGGGTACAAGGAACCATAGGAATGAGCCAAGGCATGTGGATTATACCATCTAGTTCCTAAAGAAGAATACAACAAACTTTGGGGGAGATGTTGAGCCTGAAAGGAAGAGGTGTAGATGTGTAGGATGAATCATATCTTCAACTTCATCGGTACACCTATTGAGCTAAATTTCAATCTGGAGACTTATATGCTTGATGATCTGTAATGTTTGTGGGGAGATTTAGTGGTGCAAGATAAATTGGATGAAGGCATTACATGGCGGTATTTTGAGAAATTGTTTAATAAAAAATAATATCGTCACAAATTCAAGATCTGTAAAATGAAGGATTTATTCATCTTGAAGTAAGAGAGTCTCTCTGTCACATAGTATGCAGCTGAATTCATAAATTTAGTAATCTTTTCACCTGAAGTTTCAGTGAGTTTGTCTTTGAAGTCGTGTATCTTCGAATCGAGGCTACAACAGGAGATTTGATCGAAGATTGTGGTTCTTTTTATTACTAATTATAAAAATTTGGTGAATAGAGTGTCTTTGGATGAAAATGATATCTTGGGATCAATAGTATGAAGTATAATGATTCCCCTAGAGAATGGTGGGAACACATCCTCTGGGAATAAGAGTAAAAGGGACACCTATTTCCAAGGATGATGTTGAAATCAAACACCTGAATCAGTATACCTACCTCCATGACCCCAGAACAAAGTAGGTTGTTTTAAATTTGGTTAACTTAACCACATAAAGAGAGACTATATGAAACAACCAAGATAATGTTATAATTTCAACAAGATGGTACATATTTAGTGCTATTGTCACAGTGCTCCAAGGTCTGGTTCTTAGGACACTTCATAGGTGTTGCAAGCATCATATGCTTCGATAGGGAGAGGACATCAGAATCTATCTAAGCTGAAGAACAGAGCAAGCTAGGGTGATTATCAAAATAACATGAATCTTCAAATAGGGAAATTCTAGCTAGGAAACTAGAAGAATAGTGCAGCGAAAAATCAATTGTATGGAGCTGAGAAGATGATGATCACTGATCAAGATGCATTATCTATGGTGGGAGGTACAATTATTTTGAATTTGACCCTTGCGCAAGTGATCTTCGATACTGGTGCATCACAATATTTCATTACTTTTTGTGTTTTTGATTTTCTATGTTTAAATATGGAAATGATGCCTTTTATTTTAAAACTAAAAACTCCTCTATGTGAAAGATAATGTCATGCATTTGTGTGTAGATCATGTGCTATAACAGTTGATAGATCTAAGCTAAAATGGTACTTATCAATTTTTTCCATGTATTTATATGATGTAATCCTGGGTATGGATAGTTTGACAACATTTAAGGCTCACATCAACTGTTATAGGAGAAAAGTTAGTTTCACGACTAAGGACGACATTAAGAATCTCTTCAAAGGAGAGAGAGAATGGTAAAGAAATGTGAAAATAGCCTATTAGAACCAATAGTGGGAATGATCTTTTACTAGTTGGCAGTATTTACCTTGGGATAAGTGAAAGAGATTGAAGAAAATAATTTTCCGGCACTTGTGGATCAATTTCCAGATGTATTTCCCATGATCTTATCAGGGTACCACCAGTAATGGAAGTGGAGTTCACGATTGATCTCCCTCTAGGGACTAGTATTATATCCCTTCCATCTTATAAGATAGAACCAACAGTGTTAAGTGAATTGAAAGAGCAGTTGGGGGAATTGGATTTCAAGGGTTTCATTCGACCAAGTACCTCTCTATGGGTAGCACTGGTCTTTTCATGAAGAAAGCATATAGAACTATTTGGACATGTGTTTATTATTATAAGCTTAAAAATGATAACATAAAGAACTTATATCCACTTCCATGAATTGATGATCTGTTTAATAAATTAAGGGGAGCTCAATGGTTCCATAAAATTGACTTGTGATCTGCATATCGCCAATTGTGAGTTTTGAAGGGGGATATTCCAAAGATAGCTTTCAGTGTAAGATATGTTCACTATGAATATGTATTCATTCCACTCGGTCTAAAGAATACACCAGTGGTCTTCATGTCTTGATGAATCAAATATTTCATAAATATTAGAATTATTTTATTGTGGCGTTTCTGGATGGCATCCTAGTGTACTCAAAGACAAGGTATGACCATGAGAAACACCTGGAAACAATATTACAAATATTGGGAGATCACCATTTGAATAGAAAATTATCAATGTGTTATTTTTGGATATATGAAGTATGTTTTTTTATCCATGTCATTTATGAAAAATTTGTTTTGTTGATCTTGAAAAGATAGAATTTTTTATCTTGTGGAAACCATCGAATAATGTCTTCGAGATATGATGTTTTCTTGGTCTATCTGGTTACAACCAATGCTTT
This sequence comes from Viscum album, assembly GCA_963277665.1. Lineage (NCBI taxonomy): Eukaryota > Viridiplantae > Streptophyta > Magnoliopsida > Santalales > Viscaceae > Viscum > Viscum album. The sequence continues at coordinate 292,658,699 of OY728137.1, read as the reverse complement.
GTGTGTGATTACTCATGAATATCTTTTACAATGATAGTTATGACAATGAATAATACCCCTTTCCAATGGATAGAGGAATTACATAAGCCCCTCTAGGAACTAAATTTTCATCTTAAATTGGCTCCTATATTGATTTTTTTATAATTAGGACAGGGGTATGTCATGTATATTGATTGTTTAGGATTAGGGTTGAGATGTGTTCTCATTCAAGGAGAACAGGTGGTAGCTTATGGTCAAATGTAGTTGAGGGTGAATGAGAAGAATTAACCAAAGCACGATATGGAGTTATCTACAGTTGGTCATTCTTTGAAGACTTAGATACATTATCTCCTTCATGACAAATTCACTATGTTCATGGATCCAAAAAACATGAAACACATCTTATCACTGGGAGATTTGAATCTGGTGCAAAGGCGATGGATAAAATATCTCCAAATGTATGACTTTGAATTTATGTATACACAATGAAAAGGGAACGCTATGGAAGATGCATTGTGTATAAAGTCATATGCTAGGTTGATGAAAGAAGATTCACATGAATGGTAGTTGATGTCGGCCCTAGCCAACATGCATGTGGAAAGCGAAGATCGAGGTGATGTTGTGGTTTTCTTTTCATCTACGCTTATTCCAAATTTGGTAAATGTGGTCAAAGAGGCAAAAACATCTGATGCAAAATGTCTAGTTATGAGTTCAAAACTCAATGGTGGGGATACCATTAAGGGCTAGAAACATGATGGAAATTTAGGTGTGTGCTTTAGAGATCGGATAGTTGTAACTATGTCTTTTCAGGAACAACTCCTTCATGATCACCACCATTCGAAATTGGATATACATCCAAGTGCACAAAAGATGTATAAGGCATTAAAGGTGTAGTTTAGGTGGAGAAGAATGAAAAGAAAGGTGACCAAGTTCATCTCTAGGTGCTTAACAAGTTAGAAAGTGAAAGCATATCATTAAAGACCTGTAGGTATGTTACAGTATATACATATCCTAGTGTGGAAATGGGAGAATATTACAATGATTTTTTTTAGAGGTCTTCCAAGAACAATCCTGAAACACGATTCCATATTGGTGATTATGGATCATCTTACCAAGTCGACCCATTTTATCCATATTTGTGAAACTAATATAGTAGAGGAACTCTCCAAAGTCTATATCCAAGAGGTAGTAAAGATGCACGTCCTGCCAGTGCCAATAGTCTCAGATAGATATTTGAGGTTCATGACTTGTTTTAATAAATACTTACAGAAATCCCTTGGGACTCAGTTGACAATGAGCGTGGATTATCATCCTCAGATATAATTCCAGTCTGAGAGGATGATACAGATGTTCGAAGACATGTTGTGGTCTTATTTAATGGATTTTAGTGGCTCATGGGAGGAACATATACCCTTGATGGAGTTCACATACAATAACAACTATCAGGTCTCGATACACATGGCTCTGTTTGAAGCATTGTATGAGATTCCTTGTAGTTATCCACTATGATGGGTGGAAACAGGTGAAACTTCACTTATTGGGCCGAAACTTGTCCAATAAAAAATAGAGAAGATCCAGTTGATCATAAAGTAGATGGAGACATCTCAGAGTCATCATATATTTTATGTAGATCTCTGTTGACGGTCTTTGTCCTTTTCTATGAGTGATCATGTTTTCTTGAGGATATCTTCAAGGCTTATACATCATCATTTTTTGAAACAGGTAAAGTTATCTCCTAGATAAATTATCCCTTTTGAGATACTATAATATATTGGAGAAGTGGCATATCAGTTGGCATTACCACCACAGTTTTGTTTTCTTCATTATGTATTCCATGTTTCTCGGTTGAAAAATTATCATGCTGATCCTGACCATGAGATTTGATGTGATCACATTGACCTAGATCTAGATGATTTATTGGTACACATCCTAGTTAGTATTTCGGATAAGAAAGGTAAAGTATTTCATGGAAGAAGCATTGATCTAGTGTAGGTTTAAGGGTAACACAGTCAGACTCCGGAAGAGACTTGGGAATTCTTGAAGGAGATGAAGGATCAATGGCTGGAACTCTTTCTGATCGGTGAGAGTTTTCTAATTTCTGAGGATGAAAAGACCAATGGTGGGGAGAATGTAGTACCCCCATTTTCTGGTATGTAACCCTTATTTGAAGCTTTTATGGGTATAAATTCTAAGGGTGATGGATGGGATAGTTGGGTGAAATTTGGAAGTAGTTTTGATGTAAAATGGAAGTCGCACGGGTGACGCACGATTTGTTTAACCATGCATCCAAACCATGTATTTTTATTACTCTTGAGGAAATTGATCATGCACGGTTGAAGAATAGTTAGGGTTACCATGAGAGGAATACAAGTGAGGGTCCACCTAGGAAGTATATAATGCACGATTAGCGCATGGTTTTTCTAACCGTGTGAACTAACCATGCAGACGGATTAAGTGAGGTCCTAAAAAATTGATCTCACACGTTTTTGCCTTTAAGTGACTCGTTTATTCATCTAATTGGACATAAATCCGTATTTTTCTTCTCCTATGGCCAAATAATGTTCTCCCAACAATCCAATGTTTATATGAAGGCTTTCCTTGGTTAATTGAATCCAGATTCCTAAGGTACGTGATCATTCTTCTTCATTCTTGATCGGTTTCATAGATCTACTTATATATATCTATTCTATTCTATTGGTTTCATAAATATACACCCATTATGGGAATATCTACATGTTTGGATGCTAATATGATGTGATTTGGTCTTTATCTTTCTATGAGAAGAGATCTATGGTGGGTTCTTGAAGATTTGACCCAGTTTCCTTGTCTATTCTTCGTTCATTGTGGTTTTTGTCAAAACCATTGAGGTAGTAGGATTCCTTAATTACTCTACTTAGTATAACTAATTGGAATGTTTTAAAATTTAATGTGTGGGGTTTAATTTATTTTTATTTGTTTTTTTCACTTTTTGGAATCCTTCTTTAGTGATTGTTGTGAAATCTAGAAAAATTGGGGATTTTAAATGAGTGTGTGGTTCTTGGTTTTAAATCCCGGGTTAAAAAAAGGATTTTTCTAGATATTTTTCACAATAATGGGATTATATAATTTCAATAAAAAGGTATTTATTATTTAAATTAAATTTTTCTATAAAATTGGTTGTGCTTTGGTTTTCAATAAAATTTTAGATTTATTGAAGTGGTTTGTTTTGGAAATGGAAATATTTATCATAAGTGGTGTGGTGTGAGTTCATTCTTAATTGGACCTTAGTAAGGGACTAGTACCATTAGGGTACAAGGGACATGGCCCTAGATCAGGGGTGTGTGTCATTGGGACACAGGGTAATTGGATGTGAGACCGCTCATGAGTATATAATAGTCCAAAGAAGCATGCATGTGTTGGTGTGTTGTGAACTCTGAAATGGGTATGCCAAATGATAAAAAGAATTTGTTTTAATGAATTGATTATTAATTTTTCTAAAAAAATAACTTTCATGAAATTGGTTTCATTTAGTTTTATTTTTAATTTCTTACAAATGTATTTTTAAACTTGTTTATATTTTTTTATAAACTGTTTTGGTAAATTGTTATTTATAAAATGTTTCGTATAAATGTGTATAGCTTTTTTATCCTTGTGGTGTCAGTAGGGAAGTAATTGGGGAAAACCTACTGAGTTTTTTACTCATCCCTGCTTTGGAACTTGGGAGCTTTTTCAGATTCTATCTTCTAGGACACAGGCAAAGGTAACGTTTCCCACATTTTTAGCACTACCCTATGATATTTGGACTATTTGGAGATTATGGGTCTTGGAGCTTGTGGATCATGTATTCTTGTGGTAGTTTGAGATTCCTGAGTTGTTTATCCACTGTGTACTTTGATACTTGTATATTCTTCCATTGTTTCACACTTTGATATGGGTTTGAGATACATGAAGTTGTCAGTTGTCTTTCTTTTGTTCATAGAGTATCTAGTGAATGGTTTGTTGGTTTAATGGTTATTTCATAAAGGGTAAATCATCCCACACTTGTATTTTGAACCCTTTATAATTTATTTATAGCCTTTGGAATCTTGGGGATGTCGCTCAAGGTAATGTAATGACTCGTTGTACTCTCATTCAAGTGAGAATGAGTGGGTCATTACAAAATATTTATTTTATAACCTCATTTTCTCATAGTGATTAGAACCACATAGTGTGGTATGTGTGTTCACAACCAAAAAAGTTATGGATCTTCATTAATATGTTTCATACCATATCCATGAAAATTAAATCGAATTTTTTCATGGTTTTTCATCAAAAAAAGGGAATTTGGTTCTTTGGTTTCTGTTAAATCCAAGGAATGTAGTTCTTGGGATCCTGTTAAGACCATGCAAAGGTATAATTAGGAATATGTATCTAATTGAGGGGTGGAGATGTAGGGTATAGAGACCTCCTTCTACTTACATTACTATTGAATAATTTTAAACATAACAAGAAAAATTGTGATAGCATATAGGATCTAGAAGTTTACGGTCTAGGTAAAATTAGACTCATATGTCACATGTAAAAAATAAAACCTAAACATTAATTAAATATTTTTCCTTTACCCTATGAAAATATATCACATCCTACATAGTATCTGTAGTCTCTAGAATGAATTATTTATGGCTACATTGGAATCCCAAAAAATAAAAATTTTGATTTTTATTACTATGATTGAGGTTATGACATTATTTCCAGCATAAATCATGCTCAGTTACAACACAAGGATCTCACATGAATGAATTAAGAACATGAAAATAATTTTAATATTTCCACATATTATATGAATCTACATTCATAAATCATTCATCACTGGTGACTATTTCTCATAAGAACTATAGATGTATCTATCTAAATCATCCACATGTAACTTGAAATTCTATGAGAGCATTAATCATTGAATTTTGGGTTATATCATAGAGATATGATGAAGTATTTGATATCTCGATGATCACATAAAGGATGATCCATCAATTTATATAGTGTAACTCATATTAGGAGTTGGAATCATGTACATCTCTCTCTATAAATTGAAAGAGAGTAGAGTGGGTATTTATACCATCATTTGGTGAAAAGTATCCCATTTAAGAGCCTCCATCTCGTTATATAGTGTGGTAAAAAAATTCTAGAAAAGTATCCCCGGCCAATGAAAATTTATAACGCACTACATAAGCCATAAATGACTTCATTTGACTGTTTTACTAAGTCATAAATATCATTTATATTTTCAACACTTACTTGTAATATAATAAATATATTATTTCATAAGATCACGATAATAAATTGACACATTATTATGTAAATATTAAAGGAACCATTAATATTAAATAATAATCTTTAGTTATAGATTTTCAATTCATTCACCTAATACCTTATGAATAATTTTAATAAATCTATTTTGTACCAATTATTATAAACTCTAATAATATGAATTTATTTTTTACATGGTGATCATTCATTCTTCAACATCTACCGAACCCCATAGTGGGGCTCACCATTTCCTATACTCATATTCATCGGAATAGGATTGCCTTTTGAAAATTCTATGTGTGTGAACCTATACACCCTCATCTCAATAACATTGAATACTATTCAAAAACTAGGAGAGAGACTAGTATACTATCAAGGACCCTAAACAGATAAGTAAAATTCATATCAAAGCAAAAAAATCATATGAACACACATTTGTGTAGTATAATCACTTTCTCTGTCAAGATCTCTTAAAGCCTATTAAATACATTGTGGAATCAACTTTTAATACATTATTGTTCATTGACCTAACTAGATGGACAAATATTCTTCTACCATATCCATGGATTTAGTAGAGGTATTACTATCTAGCTCAACTAGTCTTGAGATATCAATTCCTTTCAAAAGAGTCAAATCCAATCTTGATTATTCAATTAATTTCATACCATCAATGACACACCCATCACAAGCTACCTTGAAAAAAAATTAATACCATAGATTTTTCCTTACATCAATGATGATGGTCAAATAGTACTAAATGATAATAATCTAAATTCAACTAACTATCACACATGTTCCTAAATAATAACTACTAACGGAATGTAAATCATGTAGTGTTCTTATTGGTGGTTCATTCCACATGATCTCATCTACTTGAGACCACCATGTGAAAACTTCATGAGAAGAAGTCTTAATGATTATGATCCCATAACACCTGATAGTCCCGCATCTTCTCTATCCTATCAGCATGAATTTTCTAGACCATAGGAAATATGATAAATATTACTAACATGGTATATATATGTTCTCATTATAGCTTGTTAATTTCTAGAATTGTTTCTTTAGAAAAATAATATATTGAAATTAAAATTTAAATTATTGTTCTGTAAATCTCAAAACTAAAATAGTAAGGTTACATCGTAAAAAACCCATTGTATACATGAAATGGTAATCAAAAATCACTTTTCAGTTTGGGTCCAGGGTTCCCACTTTAAAAACACTCTCACTTACAGTGGATCCAACATTATAACTATCCTGGTTTGATCTCACATGATAAGATCGTGATTTTGTTGAGTTATGTCTTTAGTTGATGTCCCATCCATGTCTATCCTACATGGATAGTCTCTATAAGTGACATTAACTCCTTGATTAATAATCCTAAAGAGATTATATCCTCAATAATTATCCTTTTTTCCACTCTCAAATTTTGAAATCTTAGATCGAACCATTTGTGGGATTATCATAATTTAAATTATGATATAAATTCACCTACAAGGGGTGACTACATGATCTAGAACAAATCGTACCATATTTTATAATACTTCTTTATCTTCATTAAAAGTCACAACACACTCATTATTTGTAGATATGGGTAACTTTGGTTTGAATGATATTTTCATGGTCATTTCATTATCCTTACTATAAAATTAGATTATAATGATATAAAAAATTACTATTTTTCTACTTATATTGGAATGTCTTCCTATCCAATTACCAAGAACATATCTCTAGTACTCTCTCAAGTACAATCGGATAGTTCTAAATGAATTTCACATAGTTCTCTAGATTATAAATACATTTTCACCCATATTGTATTTTTTGGAAGTATCATATCTTGTACATATAATGTAAAATGTGATTTATCAACTCTAGAATCATTTTGAATTCTTCTCACCAAATTAATTTTCTCTAATTTTTATACTATTATTCATTGATGGATTTATGCCGTGAGACATTGGTAAGAAAATATATATTAAATAGTTCCTATATTTATTTTTTAATATATTTTCAGTGTTTAAACTCTGACATAGTCTACAAAACCCATTAGATCTACCACAGAAGATATTGCTTCTTAAAACATTGGTATAACTTTAACAAAAACAATTGATAATTACTTTATTTCAGTTCTTAACTAACTGAAAGTTCAATAGTTTTCTTCTATGTGTTATCAAACATATTATTCACTGGAAAATAGAGGCTCTCCCACTTACCTTTATAAGAAATATAGAAATAAATAATTCAAAATTAATATTCTATGGTATTTTCATTTACATAAATCCTAAATTTGATTTCAGTAACTTTCTCCCCTTATTGGAATTATATGGTGTCATAAAAACTTTTAGATTATGTTATATTGATGACTTCCAAAAATTGGTCGTCTTGAAATCCAATTCCCAATTTAATGATCATTGAAAGTATCTAGGAAAAGTAGAATTATAAATGCTTTAGGAATGAAAACTTTTTATTATCAATAAATAATTTTTTAGTACTACACATGTATCATTGATGTATGGTCTCACATGAATACCCCCCCCCCCACACACACACAAACACAGTATTCAATATAATAATCATTGTAACAATGTTACATGGAATCCATTATTGAATTTTAATTGCTATTTTCAATCTTATATTGTTTCAATTTACCACATACTTATAGGATTCATTACTATTAATAAATAAATTCCCACCAGTCACTATGAATATAAAACCATTACCATTGTTTTATCCTTCTAGAATAGTTTGTGACTTTGAAACATTTATTTTCCAAAATCTCTTGTGGAACAAGTTCCTATGTCCGCCACTTATTTATCGTCAACATTAACTAAACCCAAGTAAATATTTATTCCACTATCTCAAGTAGATATATGCACCATTTTATAAAAATATGTTCTATAACATGGCTATAAATTTTCTATCAAAGAGATTTACCTAATATCCTATATGAACATTGGGATACTAAAAAAATACACATTGGGTTTTTGTTGATGCAAGTTTTCATAAATTTCAACAAACACTTTACCTTTAAACAACGGTTGTTATTAAAATATGGATTTATATAATACTATAACACATATATAATACATATATTATTATATATGTAATATGGTTAATGGAAAAAATCAATATTTGTGAAGCATGTCTTGAAAGTTAATGAAAGTATCTATCATGACTATAAATCTTAGGATTGATTCTCTATTTATATTCATCATAATGTTGATCTGTACAAGAAAATATGAATTTAGTAATAACACCAGACTTCATTTTAATGATCAATGTTTTCATGAATGACTCATCCTCGACCTAGCTTAGTGACATCATGAATTTTATGTGTATACGTTAATTCATGTTTAGAAATAAATCCTCTCTATATTTCATGATCGATGAATTATTGGTGAAGATATTCTTCAGCACCTGGCCCTAAATAAAATAATAACTTCATACCATGAATACAACATACTTCACTTTTAGATTCCATAATTCTCTTAAATAATTTTATTAATTACATAAATTTACCTTCTTCTACTCCTTGGAATAGTTCATGCATTTTAGTTGAACTAATTCCAAAATCATTTCGTATTACCTTTATTTTTAAAGGATTCTTTGTTAAATAATAAATAAGTAGATGTGTTGATAATACATAAATTCTTGAACTCAAAAGATTATAAACCTGTAGTGGGTATATATTGGATAATTATTTTTTGTTTTACAAATAATTATATTTCCAAAACATGGTATAATTGAGTCTTACATTTTTTATTCAACATTAATTACCAAAAATTCAAGTATTACTAAATATTATTTTAGTATTAGTTGCCATAAAAATAATTCATTACAAAATATAATAGTGTCTTATTTGTGTCTAATGTACACATGAGATATGTTTTTTGGTTATTCTTAATAAAAATTCTATTATAATTATTAATGTTTTCAATTGTATGTTCTTTTCATCTCACCACTAACTTAGGAATCACCCATTCCTACCCTCTTGAATAATTAAACTTAATTATTTTATAGTTTCTTTTATTACATGGTTACTATATTTCAATACCCATATTTGATAGACATATCATTTTTAATACCCAACATGTATGATAGAGAAATCACCTATAAGCTGATTAGTATACTCTAAGTCAAATACACTACTTATTTCTAATTCATTTCATATCATTCTATATTACATAGACATATATCATTACATGTGAAGAAAGTAACCTCATTTATGATGATGTACCTCAGTTCTTTGGAGGATGTTTTTAATGTTCCTTTGTCATGACACTTTACATTGGGTGGTTAGATTTTTAAATTTCAATTCTTTCACCATTAGAACTAAATATTAATAAATATTTATGTTTTTTATTTTCCTAGAGAACCATACCCAAAAGTTAATGATTTGTTTTCTCTATTATTCTCCTCTTTTTATATTATATGAAATTGGATGAGTTGTGTGATAAATATATAAGAATGGGATGTAATTAAATATCGTGATACAAATTTCAATTTACATGTATTCAGTGTAGTCATCTCATTCATTCATATATATTTTTTACATTATCCTTTAAATATTCTTCGATAAGAGACAATATGTGATATTTCCGAAAAAATTATCATAGTTTTTCCAAAACACATTGGAATTTTTTTATATAATTATTATTCCATCATCAAATATATCATACATGAATCTCATGTAATCGTTTTTCTCTCCCTCACTTGATATGGTCTCCCAATAGGTAGTGGGGACTTGGGACCATTGAATTTACATTCATTTCATAGTACTTTTCACAAAATACTATACTAATATTGTAAATTAATGCTAGTATGGACATGTTATTTATCCATAACAAGTTGTAGGGATCTCTTGGTTTTACATTTTATTGTTCTACAAAATTAAACACTACTGCATTAGTACTTTTATCTTTATAACTTATTAGATATTACTGATTAAATCATTAAATGTCTCTAACTATTATATAAAACACTAGTTACCCTCACTAGTAGATTTTTAATAATCAGTCTCTATAGAATTCTAGTTTAAATTATCCCTTAAACCTCTCCTCATTGTCTTAGCAATGTTTATCCACTACTCATGGTGTTTTATTATAGGAGTTTGAATGGCCATCCACATTAACTCATAGCTCCATAAACTGTTGAGTGAATTTCCAACCTCTATAAATCATAATCTTAATTTACTATACTCTTTTCCTCTAAAGATGAAACAATAGAGAAATTACTACTTCCATGGTTCTATAACTAGTTAAGTCAACTCATCGCACTCATAATAACTCACCAATAGTATAAGGTACCCACACCTTAGGCTGACGAGTGCCGAAAATATCCAATTTTATTCAAATTAAAAAAACTAAAGGACTTTACGACTTAATATTTATTTGATGGTTATTATTTTTCTATAAAAAATGAAATCAATTTTATAATATATACATGAAATATGTGATTTCACTAAAAATTGATCAAGGAATTTATAGAAAACATTCATCACATAATAATTTTTTTAATATATATATTATTTTTTTATTTTTTATTTGATAATGGTCACTTTCATACTCACAAAAAATAATAAACAATACATAAATTAAACAGAAAAACAATATCTGTCTTGTAAATTTTTTATTAGTTGATTCATTTATTTTCAATGGATTAGTCGTGAACCTAAGGTTAAAATAATTAAGTCATATATAAATTTTATAAAAAAATAAACCCCTATCAAATGTATCCATGTCTCATTTGGAATATTTCCCAGTCTTAGTGTGGTCACCATCTTATAATGTGCTCTTCGTAATATATAAATTATTACATGTAAGTGAATGGGATCTTGGGAATATGTAATACCCATGCAATATAGTTCTCATAGACATATAATCCATTATACATATTAAACATGGATAATAGACAATTCATATATCATCTATTTAATTAATTATTTACTAAAAATAAAAACATAAAATTATTGATTATTAAATAACATTACATATATAAAATGGTCATTCTTTACTCAAGATTAGTCAACACAAATATTAAATGTGTAATTTAAAATTAAATTTTTTTAAATGTTATGTTGAGATTATTAAATGAATTAAAATAATTCATTCAAAATTTAATTCAATTAATGGTTTTCACACGATCCCAACATAAAATAAAATTTTATTCAAAAAAAATTAATTCAATTTTTAAAATTACATAGTTTTTCATCGAGCCCACAATAGCCTGAAGACAGCTGAAAGGGTTCCATCATTGTTCTTGTCCGATAATGCGTTTGACGGTTCAGTATTGGCCCCACCTACCATAGCTCAGGTCATGCTAACCCATATTTTCTTTGGTTCGGTCGGTAGGAAGAACCCGAAGGGGAGAATTCAGATTTCTGATTTAAAATTTGAATATTACAGAGAGATAAAACTATTATTGGAGGGATTTTGTCAAAATTAATGGATGATTTTATCCCAACATTAATGAATATTTATTCCCAATATTAATTGATGGAATAATGAAAGTGTACAACATTAATGGAGATATGGTCTGGGTGTTTATATAGGGAGATGTTGTAGAATTTTTTAAAATGACGAGTCGACAAGATGTAGCAAGTGAAAGAGAGAATGAGAATGGGGGTGCCGCCATTGCGGTTGCCTATGTGCCGATGATATAAGACAATGAGGTGATGAAGATGATGATGGGTGACGATGGAGATATAATTGTCAACGATTACATGCAATGATATTTATGATGGTTCCATGTATTTAATGACCTCTTGGTTGCGCAGATCAAGCAGCATGTGCAGTTGGGATGATCGATGGTATAATCAAAATGGTACCTTAATGGGTGTCGGTGTGTTAGTGGAGAAATTCTTCAGCTGCATTGTAAAAATCCTTCGGGTGTTGTTAAAAATCCATTGGGTGACGTGTAAAATTATTTAGGGTGATAAAATGCCTTTGGGTGATTAAAGGTCTTTGGGTGAATCTTCTTTTTTTCTACAATGACTTCCATTGTGGCGTCGGGCTCCGAGCCCCAATAGGGAGGACCTATCTTTTGTAGGCTCGTTATGGAATTGTGTTTAGGGGAGGACTGGCACAATTTAGTGGCAGGGGTGTGGGAAATTTCAAGTATTTGGGTGGTCATGAGCCTGATAGTGGAAGTTTGGCACTTTGGTTTTTAAAATTCACATTATTATTATTTGGAAAGGTTCCATATAGCCCCACCCCTTAAATTTTTTTAGTGTATATATATATACAGTTAGTAAACATCTACTTCCCCTTTCTATTTTTATTTATTTTGTTTTATTACCCAAGGTAGAAATCATTTTATTAAATTTTCAACTAATACAAATTTTGGTTTTTTATAAATTTCATTTTATTTTTTAAATTAAACATCCCAAAATTATATTGAAATAAGGGTTTGTGGGAAAATATTATTTCATCCACCTGAGTTCCATTTGAAAAATAGATTTCATCTAAAACTATTTCTATCAATAGCTACGAAAAAATATGAATTTTGTATAAATATAGACACACATATTCATAAAAAAATAATCTAAGAAATCGGTTTTGTTATATATTCTGATCATCCTATGGCCATTTCTCAGCCATCTCATATCGTCTTTGATCACTTTATGTTGAATTGAGACCCTTGGTATTCTCTCTACTAAAATTTATTTCAAACTTTATTTTACTTTTACATAAAACATCATGTGCCCACTCTGATACCAATTGATGATTTTGCGCATGTAGTGGATGTCTAATAAATTATAATTTAAAATTTAAATACTGAAATTATCATTGTAACATCATTTCCAGCATAAACAATTCTCAGTAACAACCCAATAATCGTACACGGATGAATTAAGAACATAAAAATAAATCAAAGATTACCTCATTCAATTTGAAGGTAAATTTACTAATCATCCATCTTTAGTGGTTTTTTCTAAAAGGAAGTGAATGAAGATCCATTTATATTGTCCAACATGAATTTTAAAGTCCACCAATGTGTTGATAGTCAAATTCCAAGATCTATCATAGAGTTATACCAAAGTATTTGATGTCCCAAAGATCACGAGAATGACGATCCATAGATCTCTGAAAAATAACTCAGATCAGAAGCTCGAATCATTTGTTTATCTCTCTATAAAGAAAGAAATAGGATATAGAGAGAGTGGATCTCATATATCATGCAATGAATAGTATTCTATGTGAGAGTCTCTTCATCCTTATGTAGTGTGTCATAAAAATATCCATAAAAGGCTCATTGAAACCTAAACATTTATTACCCCCAAAATAAGCCATGAATGACTTGTTATGACTATTTTACAGTGTCATAAATATCATTAATATTATTATAACCTTATTGAAATAAAATAAATATAGTATGTGATAAAAATTATCATTTACTCAACTATTTATTTTTCAAAATATTAATCATACATTAAAATATTAAATATTATAAATTATTTATATATTTTTAATTCATTCACCTAATATCTTTTGAATATTTTTTTAAAAAAAATTCAATACCAATTATTCTAAACATTAATAATATAAAGATATTTATTAAATGGTGGTCATTTATTCTTCAACATCTCCCAAACCTTATTTTTTTCCCACTATGACCTATACTCATATTCATTATAATAGGACAGACATATTATCATGTTTTGTGTGAGATTCTCTAAGACCTTATCTTGATTATAGTGAATACTATTAAAATTTCAATATCACAATATAGAAACCCATAAAGTATTCTAAGGAGATACAGAAAATTAATTACAATGATAAGTTATCCTATGAACACACATTGAGTAATATAATCCCTTTGTATCGTGATTTCTCATAAATCATGATTCACAGTTTATTTCATCATCCTTTCAAAAAAAATGGTCCATTTACATAAATGGATAGACATGCCATTTTCTTCGATGGCCATGGATGTAATGAATGTATTCGGATCCCGATCAAATTGACCAGATATATCGATTTTTTCAGAAGGAATAGATTTTATCCTAATTATTCATTTAATTTCATACCATCAATGACACACCCAATGCAATCTACCTTTTTACAATGTCAATGAAAAGGTTTTTTCATTTAATAAAAGTCAATTAACAATAATTATAAAGTGATAATATTCTCGATTCAAGAAACCAATATAAATGTTCACAGATAGAAAATATTAGTAACACTTGAAATGTGTGGTGTTCCTATCGGAAGTTCAATCCTCATGAACTCATCAACTCAAGATCACAAAGTGAAAAATTAATGAGAATATGTCTCAATGATTATGATACCCCGACACATGATAGTAACAAATCATATTTTTCCTTTAAGAGTGATGTTTTTCAACCATAGGATAGATTCTTAAGATTATTATCATGGAAAATATAGGTTCTCATTATGTCCTGGGAAGTGTTATAACCATTTGATATGAAAAATAATATATGGATATTACTATGTTAATAGTAGACATATACATATAAACACTATTATAGTAATTATGAAACATGTATAACTCTCTATATATAAGATATGTTAATCAAAAATTACTCTTCTTGTTGGGCCTAGGGCATGCACTTTTACCAAAGTGAAAATATACATCAAATAATGGGATAAGCTGAAATACCAGTAAGGGGAGGAATACGGGACATAAATAAATAGTACATGGGTGAGAAAAATAAAAATCAATATATTATAATCATAGGATTGCCATCTTAATCTTGTGTAAAAAATTATATAAATCCCTGGAATGTGGAATATGCATAATAACGAACCATCAAAATATAGTTTCAAAATACCACGCATAGTTCTAAACAATGATAGCATCATGTTCACACATAATATATTTTCATAAATAATAACATCATAAATGTGAACTAATATAACATTATGTACATAAATAATAAAATTTATCTAATGAGATATATCACATTAACCATATAATTGGAGGGATATATAATTTTCAGTCTACCTATCACATCATATGATCCTCATAATCATGCATGACACATGGGTTGAGAACAAAAAACAATCCCAATTATGAATTAAAAAAATTGGAAATGAATTTGGTTTATAAGAGTGTCAAAAATCATAATTTAATTCATAACCATTATAGTTAAAAAATAAATAAGTGAAATCAATATTTTTTCATAAATCATAATAGTTATTGAGTGGGGAATAAACAACTCTAGTGGATTCAATATACAGATTTGGAAAATACAACCACTTTGAGAAATCATTTTTTTAGCTTATACCTCATTTTTACAAGATAAAGACATTTATATCCCTATAAATAGATGGTTAATATCATTTAAATGAATTTTTAATTATATTATGTGAATATTTATACAAAAAAAGAATGTGAAATATGAGATAAACCAAAATAAATAGTTGGGTTCGAAAATTCCCTTACCTTAAATCCTACATTATTTCATCACATTTATTTCTCATGTATAATTGAATTAGTTATATTAAAACAAGTAAATATAAGTTAATTATGTTAATTTTTTTACTATTTAGAAATTATAAAAAAATTTCTACTCCTTAATTACGATTGTCAAAGTAGAAATTATCTGATAATATATATTCTTTAAAATAAATCATCTTCTATCCATTTTTTTTTGTTTAAGGATATTTATAAATTATTATAACTAATACCTGAATATTAGAATTAATTTAATTAAATATTTATATATTATATATAATTTATTATAATCATCCACAAACCTGGTGATAGGAAAAAAGTTGTAAACGTCCTCATTGCTGGTTAATCGATCGTTAAGGGGTCATTTTCCAAATTGATGGTGTGATATATATATTATGTGATTATATTAAAAATAACATTTTTATTAGAAATTAACATTATAAAAAAATTACATGAGATTATATTATTTTAAGAATGATCAGATTTGAAAATAAAAGAAGGGTAAGAAATTATAAATTTAAAATGAAAAAATGGAAAAATGACATTACCTTTTTCTTGATGTTGTTAATATTATATGTAACTTAACATATTGAAATATTGTATTGTTATTAATTCATAATGTTGATAAGGTTAAAAATGGGATTAATATAGGATAATTATCTTGATCTTTGGCATTGATAAGTTAAATTTAAGTTGTTTTGAAGGGAGTGAGAGCGGTTATTTGTACTTGAGGAGATGGGTCTTTTATTTTATAAAATTGAATAAAATTCCATATTCATGGTATAACATGTTATTGTGATATTTTAAACATTTTGAATCACATATAAATAAAATAAAATGGTTTTGGTTCATTAAACCCCATTATATACTAAATTAAATATTTTATTTAAAATGAAATTGGGAAAAGATAAAAAAATCAGTGGAATTATTTTGACTATATAATTTATAAAATGGATTTTATGTTTGTAAATTAGGTCTATTGTTTAAAAATGACCGGTTTATATTATTATTTATATTTTATACTGAAATTACCAATTTAAAATTTATTAAGTCATTATTTCATCATCATTATGTCGAAAAACATGTGGTATTTGAAAACAAATGTATATTAACTATTAATGTAAAAATAGATGTTTCTTAACAAATTATCAAAAATGAACCCTCTAATTATAAAAGGAATCTCATTTTACCAAATTAATTTTAAAACATATATAATTTTAATTAGTAACATAAAAATTCGGTTTTTTTGAAATATATTGAAATATATTTATTAAAAAAGTCCGTATAATTTCATTGAGTTCTCATTAATGGTATTTTTTAAAGTATTTTAATATTTTTATTTAATTTAAAAAATAATGAAAATTATTATTTTTATTATGTTTTATTCTTTTAATAACAAATTACTATTATAATGTCTATGTTATTATTCATAATGATAAACACATTATTTTTAATGGTCATGTTATCATTCTAATAGTCACATAACTATTCTTATAGAAATATTAACTCTTATAAATACATATTCATTCATTCATCAACATTCACTAAAACTCCTCCCAAGGTATTAAATTTTACTTTTATAAAATTTCAATTGGTTTACTAAAATGAATTTAGTTACTATATATATATTGTATTCATATAATTAAATATAATATAACTCACAATTAGTAATTAAAAAAATTAATAATAAAGATTGGTTCCTTACATTATCCACCCCTGGATATTTCATCCCCAAAATTTCACCACAAATTATCTATTGAGAATAGATGAGGATACTTCTTCTTTTTCATATCCCTTGGTTCTCATGATACATCTTTATATTTATTACCCCACCACAACACATTCACAAAGTGATTTCTTATATTTCATAGAAATTTATCTCTACAATATAGTATCTTCAATGAATTATTCTCATAATAGTGGTCATGCTCCAATTATACCACCTCTAAATTTCGTATATGTGAGGGATGTGGTATGTACTTCTTCTTGAGGGATATGTGAAACACATCATGAAATTGATCTATGTTTGGTGGAAGTTATATCCTATAGAAAACTTCTCCTATGTGATCAAGGACCTAAAAATGGGCCAATGTAACTAATCCAAATCTTTCCTTTCATTCCAAACCACATCATTATCCTCCATAGTGTTGTTTAAAAGAAAATTTTTATTCCAATGTCATACTCCAAGTCCCATTGATGGTTTTTATCATAAAATTTCCTTATAATATAAGAATCATTTTTGTGTTTTTGGATGTATTAATCCATCTAAGTCATCTCTTCCACATGTTCAGGTCCAAGTATATTTCATTCACCAAAGGCATCCCAACAAATATGAGTTCAATATCAATTCCCCTATAGAGCTTCATATGGAGCAATTTGAATAATCGGATGGAGGTAGTTGTTATATGAGAACTAATATAATGGTATATGTTGATCCCATCAACCATTAAATTTCATTTATTTAGAACTCAACATTTTCTTCTCTTAATAAGTGGCCCTTTCAGATTGGCTATCAGTTTGGGGGTGATAGGTCATTCTGAAATTTAATTCATTCTTCATATAATTTTTGATAGTTGTTTGGAATTTAGAATTGAACCTTTTATCATGATTAGGTATGATTGAAAGTGTTTCCCCTTGTGTCCTCACAACTTTACATATATATTATAATGATCTTAAATCAATTTATCTTCTCGAATAGTGATGAATTGGGTAGTCTTACTGAGTCAATCCACCATAACATGATCACATTATTTCCATTGGATATATTCAAGAGAACAATGAAAATTTTCATGGAGATGTTATCCAATTTACATATAGGTATGGGAAATGGTTTCATCATGACCATGGACTTATATCATTCTTATTTAACTCGCTAACATACCAATCACTTTGAGGTGTAGTCAGTGATCTCATTCTTCAAGTTGTCTCGCCAAAAGTAATCTCAAATATCACAAAACAACATGGTACTATAGTATGGATGACAAACGGTACTCTATTTGAATTATCCAACAAATTTTTCTTCATTTAAAGTGACAATGTCATGGAAATTATATATGTTAGATAAATGAAATCATATTCATTTAGGTGGAATTCATGAATCTCCCAATCCTTCACTGCTTTCACATTCTTTTGAAACTTAAAATCATATTTTTTCCCTCATTGATATTCTCTTGGATACATGGTTAGGAAATAATTTTTTCAAGAAAGGATGGATTCCATATAATTATTATTTATAGATCCATCATTTACATATCTATAATTATATTTCTTTCTCAATCAGTATCATGGAAAAAGGATTAAGTTTTTTTTCTAAGATCATCAATTACCATGTCCGCCTTTCCAAAATGGTTGTGAATATAGAAATCGTAGTTTGTGATCTACTCTAAACATCTTCATTTATCGATTCTTATCAATTTCAATATGATTATATACTTTAGACACTTTTGATATGAATATATGTTACACTTCCCAAGATAGTGGTTGTGTCACAATTTCTTCAAGTTGATGATAATGTATTCAAATCCAGATTATGTGTCTAGTAGTTCTACTCATAGATCATTTACTATTGTGAGGAATATGATACCACTTTATTATTCTACCTGAGTACACAACTAAATAAGTTTTGTCAAGTAACACTGTATGTCAAGAAAACCATCTCCACATGATGGTAATATCTATATATGCATAGTGATTAGTCTCTTCTTGAGCTCCTTAATTATTTCCTCACATTCTATAATGAATACATAATATACCACCTTCCATTTTAACTTACATTATGGGTTATAAAATCATGAGAAATTTCTCAAAAAACATTTGTTCCTAGTTTATCTAAGAAAACTATTGATTTCTATGACATATGATATTCTTATCCATTCCTCAAATTAGGTTTTCTTTGAAACATCTATAGAATATCCCTTTATTTTGATTAGGTTCCCCAGAAATGTGACTTACATTGTCCACATTTCGTTATTTTGAACTTGGAGTACATTTTCTCTTTCCATATGTCACTAGAACAATACTGGTATAATCTATATATTCTTCCTTTATCTAAGAGTAAATGAGATCATCACCAATGAATACTACAAAAAATTTGTCAAGGTAGTAAATAAATACATTATTAATCAAATCAAAGAATATTTTGGGGTAATGAGTAAGTATGAATGGAATAAATTTGAATTCATAGTGTGCAAAACTTTTATGAAAGGTTATCTTTTGTATATATTCCTTCTTTACATTTAGTTGATGATATCCCGAATGAAAATACACATTTGAGATGTACTGTTCTCATTGTTTATGATTGAAAAAATCATAAATACTTGTAAGATGATACTTTCTTATGGTGATCTTGTTGAGAGCCTATTAATTGATTCACATCTTCATTTATCTTTCATTTCTCTTAACAAAGAGCATTAGCACAGGCCAAGGCAGCTCACTAGTTCATATGAACCCTTTTTCTAAATTCATTTTCAAATACATATTTAACTCCCCCAGTTAGATCAGGGGCATATTATATAGACTTTAGGTATATCTCTATTGAGTACTCTACTATATGATCTGGTGGATGTTTATTTATCTCTATAGGAAATACATCGGTATATTCCCGTACAATGTGAATTCCCTCAATATTCATATATTCCATCAACAAAACTATTTGGGAAATGCTTTCTTCTTCACTTGGTATAAACCACCACAACATTAAGATATCTTCCTTTTTCAATTTAGGGTTATCCATTAATTTTTAAAGAATCATGTGATGGTTCTAGATGTGGAAATAAATTTATTCTCTCGATAGCTGATGTGAGTCTAAACAAAAAGATAAAATCCATGGCCGGTATATATTCAAATTCGACCAAGGGAAGTATTACAAGATTAAATAGAATAATATTCCAAAAAAAATATAATTTTATAAGAGTCTAATACATGGATTTAAATAATCTCACTACTAAGTGTTTTTATAGATAAATTTACTTTAACGTATTGGCTTTGTGATTAAATAGTTTGAGAAAACTTATAGGATATATAGGAATTTGTAGAACTAGAATAAAGAAATATTTCTTGAGTTAATATGATGTGTACATTTTGTGAATTCATTTTCATGTTCCACCTGAATGGTAGTGATGGTTTTATTTTTCTATTATTCATTTTTCTTCAGTGGTTTCCAAAATAGATTACCCTCAAAGACATGTGGTTTTGTTCACTGGATTTCACAGTTCCCTTTCTCCCTATAGTTGAAGTATTGTACCATCGGTGGTGCATTGTGAGGTTCCTTACATTCCTTTGTAATGTTTTCTATCTTTCTCATGTCCCTTTAAAATTCCTAATCTTTGTGGTATTATATATAACACTTGAATATTTTACTTTTACCATTGAGTCAGTTCTCAAGATGTTTATTTCCACATTTTTGACATGTGGGTGGTGGATATTATTTTATCCTTTTTTTATTCACCAGTTTGAGACCCTGTCATTAATTTATTATCTCTATAAAAATTGAAAAATTCTACAAAATAAATTTATAATTTTATAGAACATAAAAATAATTCTTCATAACTACCAATTTCTTTGATAACTAGAGAATTTCAATGGTTTGGTTTTAGACCGCTAAAAATTTATTTATTTCTTTATTATTATTAAAAAAACATGAGGCCTAACTATGAGCCTTGTGAAATTCACCTCTCATTCCATGATAGATTTAAAAAAAATATTAATCTTTATGAATACTCTCTTCTTTTTTTTAAAATATTGAGGGAAATACGTGTTTTGAAAAGACAAATTAATGTCTAAGAACACCATTTCATTAGCATCATTTTTTAGATTGGTATTCTTTATCAAATCTCACCAGTGATCCAAATATTTAACTAAATAATAGTGATTCAAGGTGACATTATCTTGTTCAGAGAAGTGTAGAATAGAAAATAACTTATCTATTGAGTTTACCCAAAGTTCTATGGAAAGTTATTTGATATGATCAACTAAACGTCGGTGGACGTTTCCCCATAAAGGATCCAATGCCCAGTTTACCTTTCATGGGTTAGGGAGTCCAGCACAAATGGTTCAAGTTATCGTTCATATCAAGATATAGATGGGTCATCATCTCTATGAATTTTTTACTCCATTTGTCATTACATTAGGGCTGTAATTTTTACTATCATTGCATTACACTCACACGGGTTGTTAGTATAGAATCTTCTAGTTCCGTCAATTTCTTAAAATAGAAAATGTTTTTACAAACATAAGTAAACAAATCACGAATAATTGTTTTTAATACACTAATTAATTATAAATTATAATCTTATGGGATGCCTATGTCTAGATTTATTCTCAAACAAAAAACATTTGATCTTGTAATTTAATCATTTTCTAAAATTTAATAGGTATAACTACTTAATTTATATATCATATATAATGGTTTGTATTGATCTTATTATTAATTTGTGTATATCCCCAGTGAGTTTAGAATAAAATCTGTAGGAATACCTTTTTATCATGCACCAAGTATTGATCATGTTAATACCCAATGTGCCATTTTGGGGGCTATTACCCTTATGTAAAATTGTTCTAAAGAAACATCTAATTGTATTATATAAATAGAGATTTTATTTTATCAAAATCAAACACTCTTATACTTAACCATAATAAAGATGTTTACCTATACATTGACCCATCCTTATGTTTTTTTACTAATTTTTTATAGTCGTATTTCAAAAAATAATAAAATCTTAGTTCTGATACTAAAAAGCGTAATTCCATTTTTATTAAATTAATGATACCTCATTTTCAAAATAAATAAACTAGTACTGATACAATCCATGATATAATGTAGTGAACCAACCCCAAATATCCTAGAGCTGGTGTATACTACTAAATAAATTTGTAGGATAACAAGGAATGAAGCCCTTAAAGAACCGATTAGTTTAGTAATCTTGGTAAAATAGATACATAAATGAGTGTTGTATTATAAATTAATACATTTATTTTAATATAATTTTTTTATTCATTATAAATAAACAACTCTGATGATAACTCTAATCCATCTAGAAAATAATTTCATATCTTTCATAGTAATCTTTTTGGATTCTAGGGAAAATAAACACAACAAGAGGGGAGCTCAAATGCTCAATAAATGACAAATAGAGCTAATGAAATAATGAATTAAAGAGATTATTCAATATGGGAATGTAAATAACTGAACTCACATTTCGTGTAATCAATAAATTAAATTGAATTTTATAAACAATATGGAAAGGTAATAACTATAATCACATCCCATTAAGATAACTAGATAAGGGAAAAAAATATAGTAAGGTATGAAACTGAAACACATTCCATATAAATAACTGAAAATGAAATTTATCCATAGATATGTCGACAAAAAATCTCATGGATAAATAATAACTAAATTCTCAATAAAGCAAATTCTTATTTCATGGATGTCATGTTTCCTATGAACATGATACCTTTACTATCAAAATATAGTTTAACTATTCTAATTTGTGTAACTAATTCATCCCATGACATTGTCGATGCATCGATGGGATTTCATTCACTAGTCCCCAACCTGTGTATTGTATATCCAAATAATTCTTCAAATATCAAATAAATAATGTGCCTTATCAAATATATGTATTGAATAAATTATATGTATTTACCAATATTTCCCCAAATAATTAAAGAAATGTCAAATTTGACACCGTATGTAAAATTTTATATGGTTTTGGCAATATTAATATCAATGGTACGTGAAATAGCTAACTTAGGGGAAATTCAATGTTCAATGATCACAGTAAATTAAATTCATCAAGGTGACTAACAAATACATTAAGGAATTTAATGGGAATACTATCATTGTAAAAATAAATAAAAAACCACCCAAATAAAGAATATGGATGGTATCAACACAATAATCCGAAGTGGAATAAAAGAGAGGGTCATTTTCATTGATGAAATAAAAGATTAAATTTTAAAAATATTATTGAAGAAAATATCATTTTCTATTGAAAGAACTTTTGAAAATATTATTCAATTAAAAATAAACCGTTAAAATTAAAAATGTTGCTTTAATGGAATGACATCAGAAGAATCTGTACATGTCGTATGAGGTAAAAATAATATTCGTATTATATGAAAATAAAATTAGCAAATGACTCATTAGAAAATTTACAAGAAGATTCCATTGAAACATTGGTAAAAAACTATAAAAATTTATTTTTCCAATTTTTTCAGATAACACCTCTAAAAACCTTTTAATAAATCGTGGGTTTTAGTATAAAACATGTTCTTTGACTAGAGATAGAAATAAATTCGGGTTTTATGAAAAACATTTTTTAAAAACATCTTAGTACCAAAGTGTGGAAAATGGAACTAAAACTTGAAAATGGAAATGAAGAACTAGATAAGAGTGAAAGGTATTGCTGAAAAATTGTTATATAATTTCATCAAATGGAAATTCCATTAAAAGATGATTAGGATTGGTCTTGAGGAATATTTAAAGACCAAAAAATTCCAGAAAAGTTTTTTTTATTATTTATATGGAATTTTCAGGAGACCCCAAAATCTGACAGCACATGATTCCGAGGCCCGAAGTGCCTGGAATGATCCGTCGAAAAGTTTTAAACTTTAAATAGCGTGCGTGAGCAGTTTTACTTTAAAATTGGAATAACTATTAAAGGGGTTCCTAGATCAGAAATATTAGGGCATCGTTGTATTTTGGATGATGGTTTTACCCTAGGTGGAAATTAAATTTAGTCGTCGGAGGCCTCCTGTGAGAAAACCAAAAAATGGAATAAATTTAAATAAAATTATTAAATAAAATTATTTTATTTATCGAATTCTTATTACTCACGAATAGTGCCTCAGATTAACAATATGAGACCATCGCTGAACTTGTGAGGCTGTTCCTTCTTTTGGCAGATACTAACATTGGCTGGCACAGGCCACTAGTGAAAGTTAGTTTTTGGCTGTAAATAAAATAACTAAGTACTATTTATTTTATTGTAAAGTCTTTAACTTCATAATGGTAACTCGGATTGATAATTCGAGAGTACCATTGATCTTGTGAGGGTGTGTTCTCTTATGGTAGAGCCTATCCTCGACCGGAAAGGGTCAATGGTGACTGTTAATAATTTTTTAAACTTTATTTAAGGTATGTTCAGTAAACCTATGGGATTTGTTTTCTATCTTTTAAACCGGTGCATGGATTAACAATCTAATGGAACCATTAAATTTGAAACACCGGGATTTACTTTAGGGAAGCTTAACATGGACCAAAACGGGTAAGACAAAGAATTTATGTTTTGGACTTTTCAAAAAAAATAAAAAAATGATATAAGATTATTTTATTTTTCCTTTTTGAAACTGTTGGAGAAACTATGGTAGGACCGTGGTGAAACATCAAACCATTTAGTGGAATGACTCTTATTTTGTGTGATAGTACTGTTGGGGGAAATTTAGAGGATGTGTAACCGCACTGTTGAGACAATTAAAGAGATTCATTAATTATACTCATTAATGAACCTCATTAATTGTGTAGTTCATTGATTTTCTACTCCCTACTATTTAATATAATCTTTGGAATTGGTTTGGGAGAGCTATGAGAGGAAGCTCTGGTGAAGTGCCAATGAACTTCGGCTCTAATGAAGAACATGATCAAATGATGATGTTTGAGGAATCAATCCAGAAACGAAGAATACTGAAAGCTTCAATGAACGTGGATTCTTCTCACACAACCGCGAAATCTCCTATGAATCTGAGGTAGGGGTGTTTTTTAATTCATGTAAATTTATTTTCAATATATCATTATTAAAAAACATGACAAATGTGGATTAACCAAAAATGAGTTAATCCGAAATTCGTAAGAAACTATGTGTGGATAGTGCTGAAATTTTTTAATGGGGTTTTAATTTATCTTTTGATTATTTGATTATCGCACCCTTGTTTAATTGCTTCCATGGAGGGTGCGGGCAAACTGAACAACATCCAAACCCTCTACCGTTGTTGGGTTTTTCGTGTTCTTCAGGGGAAATATTTGAACTTTTGGTAACTTGAATATGGGATCCACGCAGTGACAACAACATCTTGGGATGCTCGAAGGCACGATCCGTAGAGAAAATAGACCAACGATGTTCAACCAGTTGCTTGGGGATTACTCCCTAGTTCGACACCAGCACGGTGGCGGCAAGCGGTGAGGCATGGCCAGCTTCCACCGGCCATGGAAGAAGGTGGAGCAACATGGCGTTATGGAAAACAACAAGGGTCATCGTCCCTTAACCGGCCACGTTGGAAGTAGGTGGCATGTCGTCACTCACCATGGATAGAGGTCACTACTTCGAGCTATGGTGGAGGGGGACCTTCACCCCACGGGCCCCACTAACAAAGTGGGGGAAGCACAAAGTGTTGCCTTTGTTGCAATCTGAACTGACAAATTGTCTGTTCAGGAGGGGGACAGACACCCACGTGGGTCACGCCTAGCCAGTGGGCCGGGCTGGTCCTGCAGCGCGGTGAACCGTGCCCAGCCAAGGTGGGCCTAGAAAGTCCATAGCCCAGCGGGTCGAGCCCAAGGTGGCCCAGCCCACTTGGGCCAACCTAGGAAGTTCAAACCGGGTCGGGTCAGCCTCAGGCCGGGTCGGTCCCACCAGGTCAGACCGGACCCAAACCCTTTTTTCCCATGTTTCCCATAAAAGGTCGTCTCTCACAAACCAGATGTTCATTTGATGAATTGTCTACTACAATAGAATCCTTGGAACATGATGGTACTTTTGATATACTCCACAAAAGTATTGGATTATGTTCGTGTATGGCTGGGTTGTATCAAACCTGAATGCAATATGGCCATTGGTACTAAAACTCTTATAACCCATAGACCGGGCATCCGACCAACGTGATGTCTGTCACATTGGGACACTTATGACATGGTGGTACATTGGGTTACTCATTTGTGGAAATTCTTGGATGTTTAGGGCCAAACGATATCTTGAGGATTATATTCTACAAAACTCAAGTGCACTGAGTGCGGGGAATCCTATGGCTGGTTGTTAATTAAAGAGTGGCCCTATGTGGATCAGTATCATAATGACCCTGTGTGGATCCAAAAAATAGAGAACCTATGTGGATCTAGATCATAGTGACCCTGTGTGGATCAGCATCATAGAAACCTGTGTGGATCAACATCATAGCGACCCTATGTGGATCAGCATCATAGTGACCCTGTGTGGATCAGCATCATAGCGACCCTATGTGGATCAGCATGATAGAGACCCTGTGTGGTTCAGAATCCTAGGGAACCTATGTGTATCAGAATCATAATTAACCTTTGTATATTAGCATCATAATGACCCTCTGTGCATCAACATCCTAGAAACCCTGTGTGGATCAGCAATGCACGACCCAACGAGGACCAGCCTTAGAGTGGCTCATCGTGGATCAGCGACATCTGACCCTGTGTGGATCGACAATGAAACAAATTCCTTATGGTTTAGTTGTTGAGCTTCCTAATAGAATAAAATGATATAGATTAATACTAATCATATTTATTCTGGATCTCTGAGTTGTATACCTGATTTGAGATGAGTCTTTTTCTTTGGGCTTTTTGATTCAGACCATGATTTGTGGTTTTTCCTTTGTGGAATTATGAGAGACCACCGGGGGTCTCAGGGTCCCTACTAGGTATTTTTATACTCACCCTTGCATGGGTGTCACCCACACCTTGTTGGGTCTTCTGAAGATGACGAGCAACATTGATTGAATCTCGTGAATCCATGACATGATGGAGTATAGAGGTGATCGATTGACGTGGAGAGCCGCAATGACGAGTTGTATGTACCCTTCGTATAGGATCCTTAGTAGATAACCTCATGAGATATTTCAACTTTTTCTATATTTCCATTTCAGTTAGGATTGTATTCTTTCCCTTTTTAATTTAGTACTTACTTTTACACTCTATGGTTGTTTTTAGTTGTGGTTTCACCTTTATTCTTCAGTTGTGTTTTACATGTTCGTAGTGTACCTTGTCTGTGTGTGTATAGGTTTTGATGCAATTCTTTCCCATATTAGAGAAATGCCTTTCTTATGCTACTGTCCAAACCCCAGCCTATGGAATGCGGTCTTGGGGTAGTCATGACACAGTCCTCGGGGGACGGGTGAGACAGAAAACAATTTTAAAACATTGCAATGTGTCTAACACCACTTTGAAACATTTTTAAAGAATAAATCTTGTGAAAGGATAATATTAAATGAAATTAATAAATACCTTGAAGATAAGGGTTCAATGTTATTATATGTAAATATGTCGGTATGTACACTATATATAAGAAATTAGGTGCCAAAAAATTAAGCATGCCTCATGAAATGAAAAAGACACAGGAATCCCTTGCATTGTGCTTCCTTTTGAGTGAACATCCTTTAACATCCTGTATAAAAAAATTATTTTAAATTTTTAATTTATTCAAAACCTTTTTAATTTTTTATAATTACTTTTACTTCAATTATAAACATGTTGTTTTTTTAAAGGCAATGCTTCTGACCATTTATTAAGAGAAAGAAAAAGTACAACAGAGCGGCGGATGGGGTCAAACAACGGACATGCCCTCATCCACCAAGAGAAAGTCTAGAGATCATAAAAAGAAATGTCATTTCCATAATCAGAATCACCAGCAGTCTCCCACTCAGATTGAGACTTGTCCCTATTGAGGATTTTCAAGATATCCAAATCCACTTTCCTTGACACCTTAGGCGACGATCTGGTAGACACAGTTCTAGGTACATTAGAAAAATCCTTACGTTGTCTCCTCTTAAGGGGAGGACCCTCACATTCAATAGTCTTTGGCTTGTCACTCAATATTGCATCCTTATAAGAGGCATGACCACCATTGCCCGAGACCCTGATCGGGGTACGCACCCTCCCCTGTTCATCTTCAGAAATATTCCCCCATTTCTCAGGTAACTCAGATATCTGAAATTGCTTCTGGATTTCATGATGATAATAAACATGTAGTTGCACATCACCCTGATTAGAGACATCAACCTGGTGAGAATCAGGGATCACCCGTTCTGGAGTCCGCATGGGGATGTCCTCAACTAGAGGAACCTCTTTAGCCAGCTTTTGAATGTTCAGCTGTGAAGAATCATTCACCACCAATGCTGACGCAGGACTCAAATTATCAGAAGTGATAACCTCATGATCTCTAGAAGGGCCGCTGTAAGATCTTGTGGGAGTAGAATCAACATTCAACTCTTTGCCCTTTGAAGGAGTCGGCACATCAGGGGCTGCCTTCATAGGAGGGTCGCTGTCCTTGAGGACATGCTTTGGAGAGGACGATTCCTTCAAATTATCCTTTTTTCGACAGAGATTGGAGGGGTGTCCTCGCATCACACACTCCTTACAAGTGTTGTTTTTACGACACAACTCCAAAGAGTGCCCCACAGTCATGCATTTAGTGCAGAAAAGAGGTTTCTTTTCATATTCAACATCAATTGGAATTTGATCAGACGGAATAGAAAGAGTTACCGTATCAATGAGAGTGGATCTGAGATCAACTTCCTCAAGCATTCTAGCGAAGTCCCCAAATCTGACATCAGTTGTTTCCTTATCAAGGCGGATGGGAGTTCCAATTTCCATTCCAATATCATGAAGGATCTCTGGATGCCAAAGAACCCAATTAAGACCATGAAGACGCACCCATACCTGAGCGAAGACATTTTTTGCATTGGAGACATTAAAGTCAAGTGACTATTCGTGCAGATGAAGCCATCCCGGTTTTAGAAACATGGAACCAGAACTCCATGCCCTAATCTTGAGATCCGCCGATGGAAACAAACAGTGAAAGGATCCCTGCCCAATGGAGACACATTTCCAGCTAGCAAAGCCCCACAACATCGAAATTCTACGGAATAAATCTTCACATTTCCAGGGTTGTGCACCTTTAGGAAGAACAATGAGAGCAATCAATGAGTTCTCACCCAATGCCATCCTTTCAGCAATCACACAGGGGTTCACCTCAACGTGATCCAAAGATCCCTTTCGGAGAATCCTTCTAATGCAGGAATTCTCAATCTTTTTCTGATCCGATAAAGAATCCTTCATCACATCAACAAAGGAACGCTAACCACATGATGCGGCACCAGAAAGAACCCTCACAGATTCCTGAAACTGACCAATATTGACATCGGAAGAGTCAATCTTCAAAACATCCTTTACCATGGACCTCGAAGAATCCCAAGCACACTGGTTAAGGGATTTGCAGGGCGGAGGTTTCGCAGCGACGCGATTCAACCGGTCCACCCTCGCCGCACCATCCTCCGATCTCAGCAAAACAGTCTCACAAGAGGATACCTTCGCACCACCAGCCGATGCGACATCAGCAGAGGAAGCCTCCAGATTTTTGAAGCTGCTCAGGTCTGCATCCTTCCCAGAAGACTGTCGCTCGCCGGAGGAGACAACACCACCAGCCGATGCGAGAAAATCAGAAGAGGAAACCGCTGGCTTTCTGAAAATGGAACTCGGCGCAGAGGAAATACCGCTCGGAACCGGATCCTTTCCCATCGTTCACATGTCGAGGCGATTGAATCTAAGGAAGTTCGGAAGCACCATTTTCAGTTTCTGTATCAAAGAAAATATTGTTGGTAAACCATAGTCAAAGGGGTCATTATATAACATATCCAAAATAATAAAAATGACATAATTATATTATTTTTACATCAATTATATTTTTAAAATCAATAATTAAATATGGTTATGAAAATGATAATATGTTACAATCATGAAGACGGTATGTCGTACGTACGCATGAGTAACATTCTCATTATTAAATGATCATTGTGGAAACAAGGTAAGTAACTAATATCTTTATATAATAATAATTATATAATAAATATAATATTATTTAATAATTTATACTTATATATAGAATTATATGGTGTAAAAATAATCACATTATGTCGAGGAGGTGGTAGTCCACACATCCACGAAAAACATTATATCTTTTAAATTGTGTGAAGGTGTAGTAAAGAAAATGATATATATATATATATATACAGAAAGTTAATTATGTAATGAATATAATATTTATATTTTATATATTATTTTATTTAAACAATTAATTTTCATTTATAAATTTTGGTTATCGTGTGGACAAGTCACATCGCTTTGAGGGGGTGGTAATCCACACTTCCTCAAATGAAATTATTGTATCCAAACAACATGGAAAGAATAATGGTATGTTATAAATAATAATTAAATATGGATTAAACATTATAAATAACATATATATCATTTATAAATTGTTTTTCCATTATACTAGCCATTATAAGTGGTGGTAAAGGGGAATCGAACAATCATCATTTTGTGAGGCAATAATTCTCCCTTCACAGAAATAGTATGTTTGTTTCCTATTAGATGTAAGTGTGTATAAGAGTGGTTATAAAACATAGTACAAAAAAGTTATATTATATTTATGATACTTTTTTTTATTAAATAAAAGAGTAATAATATTTTTAGTGTTGTTGAATTGAAAAAAAAAACTAGAGAGACTGAGTAAAGACATTACCTTCTAATCGAGTAACTTCTTTTGGTTTAAACCAAAAAGAATACATGGCAGGTATTCCAACAAAATAGGGGGTTCTAGAACTATGGTAGTGATTTTTTGAGACTATTAGGGCAGGTACTGGCAGAACATAGGAGGTTTTAGAGTTGTGAGGAATGGGTAGAGGTGGTGGCCTTTTATAGAGAAAGAAAAGGACTTAGATTGTATCCTTGAAAAAGAGTTAGGTGTGCACATGTCATTACCTAATAAAACTCATAACTAACCTCAAAAATAAATTAATGGAAGTTTCATGGCCTATATAAGTCATGATAATGGTTTTTGAGAAAGTTCATAGGTTATTTGGAAGCTTAAACATAGGGTTTTAGTCTATTTTAAGCATAGTTACACCTTAATCAATATAATTATTTTTAATAACATTCACAAATGATTTTTTTTTCAAAAATTAAGTTGATATTATTAGACCAAAAATATCATATTTATTTATAAAGTTTATTTCATATCTTCAAAACCCAAATCACATAAATGACAAAATTATAATTAATGCTAATCTCGCAGACACACGAATTAACTGGTTTTAGTGGAAAATGATAAAAAGGTTATTATGATTTTTATGCAATCTAAAAGTTAAATTGATTATAATGAACTAAATTATATTAATAGATGAATTATTTATCCAATGTGACTTTAGAACAAATTTAGAATATATTTTGTCATTAATAATTATTTAAAGGAAAAGGTGGGTTTTAAATAAAATGGAGTATTTCTCACTATTCACTAGAATAATGAAGTTTTTCAGAAAAATCCAAAAAATTAATTTTCATCTAATTTCGAAATTATGAATTAAAAAATTATGTTTATTTTACAAAATTCAGTTCATTAAATATTCAAAATTAATATTTAAAATAGTTTCTCTATAAAAAGGCGGTTAAACGTGCCCAAATAAAAATAATGATTTTTATGTGAAATATTGGGTTTGATTCTATATTATATTTACCAAATCTATTAGATTACTATCAAAAATAATTGATTGAATATGTAACATTTTTATCACATTAATCTCACCAACTAATTTTAATTAATTTTATCCATTAGGGTAAAAATGATTTGAGACTATAAAAATAGTTTTCTATAAAAATATGATTTTAATATTAAATTGTTTCTTATATTAATTGATAATTGATTTTTAACCAATTATTTATTTGTCTAGATCATATAGTTTTATAATTTGGTTAATACTATTCATGAAAACTATTTTATATCTTATTATTTTAATTAATAATTTTTTAATTAGAGATTTTTTCTCAGTAAGACTCAGAATTGTGTATAGCGTAAGCCATCAAAGTAGGTCGCGTTTGCATGTAAAACAAGCTATAGAGTAGGTTCATTATTTTATATGATGTAAGATAACTTAGTGTTGCATGAATTACAAGCTAAATTGGGTTTTCATGTATTGAAATATATAGAATCTATTTTAATATTACATATATTATGAAGTATACAGATACTACATTACCTTACGCGCTTTCTGTCGCATGTCATACATGTTATCGAACAAAAGGTTCTTACTTTAGTTTTTCTGGGCATCGCAATCCCCCTACATATTTAAATTGTGTCCTGTAAATTTGAAATCAAACATATTGATAGATTGTTTGATACTTTCTATTTTTTAAATCCCACATTGTGATAAGGGTTCATAATTCGTCCTCTATATAATAGAGAATGGAATGTAAAAAGGTCACATGGACTATCATGTAACTAGGTTTCTGAGTATGATAAAATCAGTGGCAAGTAGAAATACATACATGGAGAAAAAGCGTAAATATTTATACGGAGTGAATGAGGTCATCAATCAAAAACAATTGAATGATCAATGGAATGTTTAAGGCCTTGAAGCCATAAATATTTTATGATTTATAAGTCCATCAGTTCAATAGAAATTTAGGTATTAATAAAACATTTTATTTCTATGTCATTTTACCAATGTTGGGCAATCCTTTTACTAAACAATAATATAATAAAATATTCCTACATGATAGGTTTCTATCTCATATGAACAATCCTGACATTTTTTTGTGTTTCTACCAAAATTTAATTCATCCACTTACTCCAAAAAATTAACTACAAATAATAATAAAAATTTTGTCTTAAGTAATAAATTATACTTTTAAAGGACCATAAGGCCAATAAAAGAGTGACAAGTCTTATTATTTTTCTTTAACTAACTCCCAAAATAAATATGGTTAGTAGATTAATTTCTAATCATCACAAGTGTTACTATAGGTTCATCATTAATATTAATTCTTTAAATTATTTAACTAAAAACAATTAAAATTAACAAGGATGTGACGTAGGTTAGTGGTAGGCATGAAACCCTTATCATCTTTCGGTCATGGGTTCATGATCTGCAGCCTTGAGAGATTTTATTGGATATAACCTAGCCTATAGGTTGTTCTTTTCTAAAACCATATTAATATAATTTAAAAATTATATTTGTTGTAAATCCATTAAATTAGGTTAATATATAAATATCATTTTAAATAAGGTTCTCAATATAACCTCAATACATAAATACATCACTCATTTTATTTTCATATAAGTTCTTCCTAGGTGTAGGGTTTATCTGTAACATCATTTGTTTACTTTCTAAATTATGAAACCTTATCTACAATCTAAAACTCATTACTTTTATCCTAGTTTACATATTATGTATCCAAATCCTTCATGGTTGTTTACAAAGAAAATGTGGATTATCCTATGCATATACCCCAGGAGTGTCAAACCAGGTGCGCAGTAAGGTTCATTGCCTTGTACTAGGGTACCTCGAGTCATGTTTAGAAAAATATATCAAAGTTGTTACTTCTAGGTACATCAATACCTGAGCCATGTACACTTGTTGTATCCAAATAGGGATATATTTCTATGAATACCCACATAATCTATACTGTACCAAAGTTATAGGTTTTTTATCTATACTTATTCAAATTCTATCTTAGGGTAATGTTCTCTAATATAGGCTTTCCAAAATCTAGTTCCCAAATATTCTACTAAACTTCCAATCATAACAACTATAGCATCGGAGCCCCAGATATCCCAGACCCAGTGTCTTATACTAAATACATTGGAATGATTACAAAAAATCATGCCCCAGAGAAGTGATTAGTTTAGTTTTATTGGTAAACCAGATACATAAATGAGTACTGTATAACAAATAAATACATTGATTACAACCTATTTTTTTCTTTATAAATAAATAACTGTAATGATAACTCAAATCCATCAAGTAAATCCCAACATATCTTTCATATTAAACTTATTAGATACCTGGGGAAAAACTAATAAGGGTGAGCTCAAATGCTTAGTAAGGTAAAAATAGAGCGGAAAAAATAATAAATCAATGAGAATAGTCAATATGGAAAGCTAAATAACTGAACACACATTCCATGTAATCAATAAAATGAATGGAAGTGAATAAATAATAAGGTAATGTAATAACTGGAAACACATTCCATTAAGATAAATAGGTAAGAAAAAACAAATATATCAAGGTAAAAAACAAAAACACATGCCATCTAAATAACTGAAAATGAAATATATCCATAGATATATCGATGAAAAATATCATGGATAAATAATATCAAAATTATTAATAAAGTCAATCATTATTTCTAGGATTTCATGTTACCCAGTAACATGATACCTTTTCCAAGAAAAGACAGTTTAACCATTCAAATTTGTGCAACTAATTTGTCCCATGAGACTATTACAATATCAAAGAAGATTTCATTCACCGGTCCCCAACCTGTGTATTGCATATACAAATCCTTCCTCATATGTCTAATAAATAAAGTTCTTTATCAAATATCTTTATAGAATAAATTATTTGGATTTATCAATACTTCTCCAAATAATCAAATAAATTCAAAAGTAGACATCGTATATAAAATGATATTTAGTTTATCTAATAATAATATCCATGGTAAATGGAATTGATAATTTAGGGGAAATTCAATGTTAAATGATCATTGGTAATTAAATACTTTAAGGTGAATAAAAAATAAACCAAGTATGTGAATTTTAATATTATCCTTGGAAAAATCAATAATAAACCATCCATAGGAGGAATATCAATGGTATTAATACAACAAGACCAAGTGGAGAAAAATAAATGGTTATTGTCATTGGTGAAATAAAATATTAACTTTTAAAAATATTATTGAGGAAAATATCCTTTACTTTTGAAAAACCTTTTGAAAATATTTTTCTTTTAAAAATAAACCTTTTAAACATGAAAAGGGGGCTTTGATTAATTAACAGTGGATAAATCCATACATGTCGTACGAGGTAAAAAAAATATTCCTTTTGTATGTAAAAAGGTTATAAAATACATCATTTGGAAAGATACAATAATATTACTTTGAAACATTAGTACAACATGAAAAGGGTAAACATTTATTTACCAAATAATTTTATAAACCCCTCTGATAAACTTTTAATAAAACCTTTCTTTAGAAGAAAATATGTTCTCTAACTAATGAGAGAAATAAAGTCATGTTTTATGAAAATGTTTTCTAAAAATATATTAGTACCAAAGAGTGAATAAATGGTACTAAAAAATGAATATTTTCATGAATATCCATAAAATATTTAAGGGATAATTGAAAAATGGATATATAATTTCCTCTAATGGAAATTCCATTGAAATATCATTGGGATTCTTCTTGAGGAAAATAACCTTTAATCGTTCCAAAGTGTCCCATAACACTTTAAAATATTTTTAATTTATAAAACTCATGAAGGGATAATATTAAATTAAATTCTTAAATACCATGAAGATAATGGGTTCATGTTATTATTGATTAATGTGGAATTATTTACACCATATATAAGAAATTAGGTGCACATAAATTATGTATGCCTCATGAAATGAAAATGAGACAAGAATTCCTTACCTTATGTTTCCTTTCAGGTGAAATTCCTTGAACATCATATATAATAAACTTATATTAATTTTTTAATTTCATAATAATCTTTTTCATGATTATATTAACCTTATTTCAATTATAACCATGTTTTGTACATTACTTTATCAATTATGTTTATGTCCGGTGTTTTTTACTAAATTCAGTTTATGTGTCAAAACAACTATTGTTGGTCAACTATGGTCAAAGGGGTCATTATATAACATCTCCAAAATAATAACCATGAAATAATTATCATATTTTTACATTAATTAAATTTTTAAAATCAATAGTTAAATATGGTTATGAAAATGAGAATATGTTACAATCATTGAGATGGTAGGTCGTATGTACGAAGGACTAACATTCCCATTTTTAAGTGATCATTGTGGAAAGATGTTAAGTATCGAAAATATTTTCATAATGATCCTTATATAATAAATATAATATTATTTAATCATACGTAATTATATATAGAACTTTTTGGTGTAAAAGGAATCACGTCATGTCGAGGAGGTGGCAGTCCACACATCCACGAATGAGGTTATCTATTTTAAAGAGTCTGAAGGGGTAATAAAGAAAATGATATATACATATACAGAGGGGTAATTATGTCACGAATATATTATTTATGTTTTTTATGTCACTTTGGTTAAACTAGGAATTTTCATTTATTTATTTCGGTTATTGTGCGTACGAATCACATTGCTTTGAGGGGCGGTTGTCCACACATCCTCAAACGAGATTACTGTCTTCACTCCACTTGGAAAGCATAATGTTAATGTTATAAATAAAAATTACAGAAGTAAAAAAAATTATAAATAAAATATATATCAAATATAAATATTTTTACCATCATAATGTCCACCATAAGAGGCAGTAATGGATAATTTAACAATCATCATTTCGTGAGGTACTAATTCATCGTTCACAGAAATAGTATGTTCATTGCTCATTAGATGGATGTGTGTTTAGGTTTTGGTATAAACCTAATTATAAAAACATAATAGTGTATTTAAGATACTATTTTTTTTATAAAATAACCGAATAAGGATATTTTAGTAGTTGATGAAAGGAAATGAAACTAAAGAGATTAAGAAAAGACATTATTGTCTAATCAAGTAATTTCTTTTGGTTAAAACCAAAAGGAATCCATGGAAGGTATTATTAGAAAATTTAGGCTTCATGGTAGAGTTTAGGGATGTTGGGAGACTATTTTGGTGGGGATTGTCCAAACATAAGAGGTCTAAGAGGTGTGAGAAATGGGTAGAGGTAGTTTTCTTTTATAGGGAAGGAAAATGACTCAAATGATATTCTTGAAAAAGTTTTAGGAGTTCACATGTCCTTACCTAATAAATTTCATTAAAAACAACCAAAAATAATTAATTTAAGTTTAATGGACGATATATGGCTAGATATTAGGTTTTGGAATAGTTTCTACGATATTTGGTCCCTTAAACATAGGGTTTTAGTCCATTTTTAATCCTAATTACACCTTAATCATTGTTATTAATTTTAATCACTTTCACTAATAATTTTTTTGTAGAAAATTAATATGATATTATTAGACCAAAAATATAATATTTATTACAATTTTTTATTTATGAATTTCCAAATTAAAATCACAGAAGGGATAAAATTATGATTAATACTAATCTCACAAACATATGGATTAACTAGTTTGAGTGGAAAATGTTCGAAGGATTGTTAGGTTATTATATTGATTTTAAATGTTATATTGATTCTAATGAACTAAATTATATTAATAGATTTATAATTTATCTAATTTTACTATAAAACAAATTTATAATATAATTAACATTACTAGTTATTTAAAAGAAAGGGAAGTTTTTAACTAAAGCGCATTATTTTTCACAATTCACTAAATAAATATCCTGAAAAAACCGAAAAAATTAATCCTAAGATAATTTTGTTATTATAAATTAAAAAACTTATCTTTATTTTATCAGATTAAATTCATAAATGTTTAAAAATTAATATTAAAAATAGGTTCGCCATAAAAATGTGGTTAAAAATACTTGAATAAAAATATTGGTTTCTATGTGAAATATTGTGTTTGATCTTATATTATTCTCAAAAAATATATTGAATGAATAAAAAAATATTTTATGGAATATGTAACATATTTATTCCATTAATATCACTTGATAATTATAATTAAATTAATCTATTATGGTAAAATATCTTTCTGAGTATAAAAATTGTTTTCTACAAAAATATAATTTTAATATTTAATTTGTTCTTATATTAATTTAAAATTTATTTTTAACCAATGATTTGTCTGTATAAACCATATATGTTCATAACTTAATTAGTACTCTTAAAAATGTATAGTTTATATCTTATTATTGTTAAATAATAATGTTTTAATTGTAGATTTTTTCTCAGTAAGACTCTGTATTTCATATAGCACAAGCCATAAAAAATGGTCACTTTTGCGTCTAATGAAATCTATAGAGTATGAATGTTTTTGGGTATGATGTACACAAAATCAGTTTTGTTTTCATTCCATTCTAACTCGGTGTTTCATGCGCATAAATATATATAATCTATTTTAAATTGTAAATATATTATGTTGTATATTGATATTAAATTACCTCACACACTTGCTGTCACGTGTCATACCAGTTATAGAACACAAGTTTTGTACTTATTCTTTTGGTGCGTCACATATATAGGTTTAGTATATTGGTTAAATTTGGTTTATTCATCATTTGAAAATAATAAAACATAAACACTATTTAAATCTATCTTCAATATCCTCCAAAAATCTATCACATTTCTTCTATTACTTGTAATCACTTGAGGATATTTGTCAATGAAAGGGGTGAGATGAAATCCTAGTAAGGTGAAGAATAAGGGACATGAATTAATAGTTCATGGGTGAACATAATCAACATCATCATGTTATAAGAATACGATCATTATAATAATCATCTGGTAAATAGTTGATAAATTCATGGAATGTGGCATATTCATAATAATGAAACATCAAATCATAGTTTTCAATTACCACACATAGTTGTGAACAAATATTGCATCATTTTCACATATAACACATGTTCATAAATCATAACATCATAATTGTGAAATAAAAAAATAAGATCATGTTCACACATAATAAATATAATATCAAGACATGCATCACACTACACAATTAATTTTAGGGATATATAATCCTTATTACACCCATCACAAATTTTAATTATCATAATCATGCAAGACACAAGGAAAAAGAAAAAATAACAATTGTAGTCTTGAAATAAACCCATTGAAAAATAATTAGTATCATGAGGGTTTCATAAATCATAATTTAAAATGTCCATTAGTGTTCACAAATAAATAATTTTAATCATATTTTGGAATAAAACATCATCATTATTGGGTGGGGAATAAACAACTCAACAAAATCCAATATGATGTTTTCAGAAAACAAATTCTCTTTGAAAAATCATTTTATTTGTCTTGGAAATAATTTTTAAATAAGTAGAAACATTAATATCCTTATAAATATAGGGGAAAACATTGAAAGAAATTTTAAAGGATATTATAACAAAATAAATACTTAGAATAATGTGAAATTAGAGATAATGTAAAATATATAGTTGGGTTTTAGAATCCCCTTACCCTAAATACTACTTTATTTCATCGCTTTCCTTACTCATGAATTATAAAATTAGTTTTAATAAAAACATGGGATAAATATTTTATTATCCTACATTTTCTCACTATTGATTAGTTAAAGTAATTGGATTCTATTCCTTAATTACCATTTTTAAAAGAGAAACATTTTGATATCATATTTTCCTTAAAATATCTCATCTTGTTTTAATTTCTCTATTTTTTTCAGGGCTATTTACACATAAGTAAAACTAATTAAAATAAAAAAACTAGTAATTAAATATTTATATATTAAATATAAATTAATTTAATCATCTATAAGGTTGGTAATAAGAAAATAATTCTAAACATCCTCTTTAGAGGTTAACCAGCCATTAAAGAGACATTATCCAAAGATGAGATCTAAGATATATATTATTTAATTATTTTAAAAATATGATTATTATAGTACATTAAGGTTATAAATATCATGTTAACGTAATAATTAAATATTTTAATATGTTTTGGATTATAAAATAAAAGGATTAAATGAAATTAGTAAAGGAAAATGAAAAAAAATAAAAAAAAATCATTACTTTCTTCAAGTTGTCCCTTTTCTACAATCCTTAAATTTAAAAAATATTGGAGGTTGATTACTCAAAAATGTCCCCAAATATGATAAGGGACTTATGAGAGGGGAATATTTCTTATACATGGCTTTGATAAGTGGAAATTATTTGGTTTTCCATGGGAGGTAGTGGGGTTATTTATACATGAGGAGAGAAGTATTTTTGAGTTATAATATTGAAAAAAATACTATATCCAAGATAAACCATACCATAGTGATATTTAAAACATTATGAATTATTTATATTTAAAATAAAATGCTTTTATTACTTTAAAACCCTTTATAAATTGAATTTACTTTTTTTAAAAAAATAATGTGGAAAAATATAAAAAATATTTTCCTAATGGAATACTTTGGACTATAGAATTTGGGAAAAAAATTAAGTATGTAATTTAATTATATTGTTTTTAAATGACCCAATTATATTTTTTCTAATTTTTTTGGTCCAAAATAACCAATTTAAAATTTATGAAGTCATTATCTCATCGTTATTAGGTCACAAATAATGAAGTATTTGAAAAAAAAATTATTATTCACATAAAAAATAATGTTTTTCAAAAATTAATCAAAAACTCACCCTTATGATAATTTAAAATTAA
Organism: Viscum album; assembly: GCA_963277665.1. Lineage (NCBI taxonomy): Eukaryota > Viridiplantae > Streptophyta > Magnoliopsida > Santalales > Viscaceae > Viscum > Viscum album. The sequence continues at coordinate 292,617,700 of OY728137.1, read as the reverse complement.
AATTATAAATATGATGTTCATTTTATCAAAATAATTTAATAACATATCTAATTTTAGTTATTAAAATAAAAATTATTATTTTTGAAAAAATCATTTCAATATTTTTTATTAAAAAAATGTGCATAATTTCTATGATTTTTTATCATGAGATTTATTATATGGTATTAAAATATTTAAATTTTCATAAATTACTCATTATAAATTTTATTTAAATTAATTTTATTATTTTTAGGTCAAACAACTTTTCTAATGATCAAGTAATTATTTCCAATAGTAATGTTAATATTTCTAATAGTCAAGTTATTATTACAATGTTCACATTTCTATTACAATGGTCAAATTACCACCTATAAATACATATTCATTATTTTATACAAAATTTACAATAATTTCTCTTGGGGTTCTATATTTACCATTTAAAAATTTTCAATTGGTTCGCTAATATTTTTTATTTTTTTTTTTTAGTTTTTTATATTTTGGGGAGATGATTCTAACATATTAGAAACATCCAAATTCCCTGATTCTAATTTTTTTATTTTATATTTTTTGTTTAATTATAATTTTTTGAATTTTCGTGGGCTTATTTTCTACCTAATTTAATGATATCTATTTCTAATATAAAGTGCAGATAGTTTCTCTATGTGATGTATCTGTACAATGTTATATAGTATAAAAATGTGTTATTCAATAAAAATATACTAATAAATTTTGGACCACTATAGAGGGGAACCTCATTTGTTATTATTTAACTCCTTATTAATTTTTCTTCTCCCTATTTTTATATTTCCTGATTTAATCATTCTAATATTGATATGTAAAAATTTCATAAATTTTATTCATCTTATTTCTACTATGAATAACTTTTTATTTATCTTTGTTATTAACTTTATTATATGAATAAAATTTATCATCTATTACTTAAATGATTTCATCACTTTTTTATTTTAAAATTTTTTATTAAAAAAATTTATCACTTCAATTTTTAAAAGTAAATTCACCCCCACATACTTTCATTTCCTCTATGTCCAAGAAAATAAGTGAGGATCCTTCCATCTCATCACAACTTTAGGATCCCATGTAGTTTCCTTATATTTATGGTTTTAAAGAAAAATATTTAACCAGGTTTGTGGTATTTCTCTAAATAAATTTATCTTTTTAATCTAGGATCTCCACTAGTTTTTTTCAAAAGTGATACCATGATCCAACTGCATAGCTTCTATGTTATGTACATGTGATTGATCTAGTATGAACTTAATCAAAAGTAATACATGAAAAACATGGTGAAATTTTTAGATGTGTATAGGGAGTGTTATGTGATAATATATAGCCCTCCTAAGATAATTAATATCATAGGGACTAATATACCTTTGGATTTCCATCCTCTTGTAAAAAACTATAAACCTGACTCTAATGAGTTACCAAATGGAACACCTTATCACTAACATCAAACACTAGTTCCCATTAACAATTATCAAAATATCTCTTCTATAAACTTTTTACTAATTTCATATGTATCTAACAGGTTTTGATATTTTCAATCATTTATTATAAAATTTCAATATCTATTAGCTACATAACAACAATTTTATCCAATAATATAGGATTTAGGCACCTTTTACCATATATAGAATCTTGTGGTTCCATTTAATTGAAAAAAATATAAACTATTATAATATGATAACTCTACCAAATAAATTTGTTGATCCCAAGATCCCTGGAAATACAATGAAGAGGATCTCAACCTATCCTATATAGTTTGAATTATTATTTGAGACTGGCCTTTTATTTGAGGGCGATAATAGTGCTCAATATCATCTTAGCCTCTAATTCATGTTTAAAAATTCTCCAAAATCTCTACGTAAACCTTATATCTCGATCAAATATGATGGAGAGTGGTATTTCAGGAATCTTTTCAACATACCTAATGTATATCATTGAATTTTGATCAATTGGAAAATTTTATTTTGTAGAAATGAGTTGCACTTCCTTTAAAAGGTGATTTATTATTACCTAAATAACATTATAACCATCAAATTTATTGGGGATTCCTATAATATGTTCTCCCATTTACAAACCTTTGTGTGTAACGGTTTCATCATCCCCTTATACTACTATCATCTAGACTTAATTGTTAAATTTCTAAGAATCATAATATATACCCGACAATATCCCTCTGCATGGTTTCCAATAATAAAGTATATATTAGTTCATTATACATCTATGTTCTTCAAGGATAGATGTAGAATATTCAGTTTTGTTCATAATCCCATAGCTCCATTTTTAATTATGGTATAGATATTATGCATATCTATTCCCAAAAAAAATTACTATTCCATCACTACCGAGTTTGAATTTTAGGAGATTACGTACCTTCTTCTATAGTTCCATATCATTCTTTTAAACCACTATGATATTCTCATGGATGGACGGTGCTGAATTTATTTATGAAAGATACAATTTCTACCCTTCCCTTTGGACTTCAATATAAATATTTTTCAGATCCATGATTGTTGGGTATTTTTAATCTTTATCAGGTATAATGTAGAATGATATTTCATATTTAAAGAATCATCCATATGTTTTTCCTTGCCAAGGGGAATTGGGTTGAGAAATAACTGTCTTTGATCAAATTAAACCACCTCATTTGAAAAAAATTTAACTCTTTCAATGTTAATATATACTTTAAGATATTTTGATTCGTATATATATATATATATATCATAATTTTTCCCATATATATAATACCACTAAACCATTAGTTCAAAGATAATTGTCACAAGATCTGGATCATGGATTGGTTAAATATTCTTGTGAGTATTTAGTTGAAATGTTTTATAAGATATTAACATTTTATTTTTAATTTGGATGTATCTTAAGAACTTTTTTTATGAACCATTTTATATTATAAACCCTAGCCCTATGCAGGGTATTTTAATTGTAGGTGGTGTGAAAACCCTCTTCTTAAGTACCTTAAATCTCTATTCACATTCCTCTATCCAATGAAACATAACTCTCTTATAATTTACCTTTTTTATTAGATTTGATATCCATTATAAATTCCTCACAAATAATTGATAGTATCCATCCAACCTATGAAAATGATGGATCATAGTTATACTAGCTAGACTACACTATTATTTCATAATATCCATATTTAGAGACTCTACATATACCCTCCTTATTATGATTACATGAAATAAAATGATTATTATGTCATATATATTTCACTAATTCCAAATTTTGAATATAGTCACTCTATCCTCAAGGTATTCAACACAGCACTAAATTATCTTCATACTCTTCTTTTTATTTAGAATATAATTGAATATCATCTATACAGACAACCATAAACTGATCAAGGTAGTCTCAAAATATCCTATTCGTTATATCTATGAATAGAGAAGAATAATTAGTATGTTTTAATGGATTCAATATAAATTTATAGTTTCCATACCACATATGGAAAGATATATTTTTTATATCCGCCATTTTTACCCTTAATTAATGATTTCAAAATCAAAGGCTAATCTTTGAAAAGTATTGATCCCTCTTATTTGATCAAATATTCCATAAATATGGGGTATAAGATACTTTTTCTTGACCACGATTTTTAAAAATTTTGAATAATCATTGAAAATTCATGTTGTTTAATCCTTCATAAAAAAAAGAATCCATGAACCACAATATGAAGAACTATGGTATATTAAACCCATATCTAGATTCTATTGAATATTATTCTTCAAATCATCCAATTAAATGGGATCGATTATATTATGATACTTCAATATTGGAATATATCCAGGTATGAGCTCAATTTTAAACTAAACTTCATGCTTAGGGGGAAACCATTTCTTCTGAAAATATATCATTAAACTCATGTAGAATCGGCATAAATAAATTATTTAGTTTTTCCTCAACAAATTGGGACAGTAGTCCTTATTCAACAGGTATTATGACCCATGTTATAGAGTTTTCCACCAAATCTATATCATTATAATCTATAAATTGATATTTGAAAATAGGTTGATTTGGGAAATAAAATAAGATTTCTATATCTGTAAAATGGATAAGCTCTCAATGTAAAGAGATTCAATGAATTATCAATAACACATATAATTCTAAAAATTGGTGAATAATTAAATATATAGGAAATATATTTTCCTAATACCTGATCAGAAAAGAGTTATTATATAATTTGGATACTATGATCGCACCACCCGGTGTTTTCCTATATAATCCCAACCAAGAGTTCATGGTAGTGAATCAATATTCTTATTAAACCTTCAAGATATAAAATAATGAAAACAAACATAATAAAATATGACATTAAAATATATAGTGTGAAAAAAATTTGTACCTTTCAAAACATCAAGATCTACTTTATCTATAGTTATTTACTTATCTCTTACATGTTCCCTTATTATTGGAGGTCCTTTATTTATGTATTCCTTGTTATCCCCCGGATTTGGGTATTGATTTTAATAATTCCATAATAACATTCACTTGAGTCAAAAAAGTATTAGTCAGTAATTAGTTGTGACATTATTCTCTTTCATTTCATTTACCTACCACTCCATCCCCCATTGACACTCATGGGCTTGATGGCCAACCATTACACACATAAAGAAACTTCTAGTTTGTTTCTTTAAATTCATATAGGGCTTCCTCTCACATGTTATGGCATGTATGTGAGTATTTTTTATTCCCTCTATTCAATTTTCATTTTATTTTCTATGAAACACCCCTTTCCTTTTTTTCTATCTAAATATATTGGAATAATGAGAGTCTCATGTTTTCATTTCTACATTAAGTTAATATTGAATAATTTCGTTGTAGCTATTAAAGTGTCATAAAGTTAATTTTTCTTAATGAACCTTTTTTAATCCACTAAATGATTTATTGATCACTTTTTTAGAGAATGTAATAAAATTGGTGTCTTTAATTGTCATTCTAATGATGGTTTACTCATAAAAATAAATAGATTCATCCACCTTTTCTATCATCTATTGAAATTATCTCTCCATTTTTGTGAATAATTTTGGGGATAATATAAATCCAATGATATATTTTCGAACACTTATCTTTCCTTATATTCAATGTTTTTCTTTTATATTAAATTTTCATATATGGTCCACCATTGGACAGCCTCATCCTCTAAATGACACATAGCTAAGAAAACCTTCTCCTAGTCCCAGCACTCTAGAAATTAAAATATGTTATCTATTTGGTTCACCCATTTCTCTAATTCTAATGGATTATAGGATCCACTAATGGTCAATGTAATTTTTTGTATGAAAGACTTTATAATCAGTTAATCCTTACTTGGTGTATTCGGAAGATTATCATAGTGTGAATTATTATTTATTACATGAGATAGTTGGGTGATCATTTCCATAATATTCTTCACTCCATATTCAATTTTGTTGGTTTTCTTATTAGGATAATCATTGAATTGTCCTACACATTCATTGTTGACTCAGTTCTTCCTATTTCTACCCATTTTCCAAAAAGAATAATATTATGGATGAGAACTATTAAATTAATTAAATGTATAGAAGGAAAAAGATGAACTTGTATGAAATATATCATAAATGGAATATCTTACCTAACTTGTGAATTTTATAATTCCCAATTTAGTTTATCTATTGTCATTTTCGAATTAGGATGTCTAACATAATTTTATATCCAATTTCATAAAAATATTTTAAAATGATTCATAAAGATCATGTTAATAAACCAAATAAAATCTTTGGGAGTGTCAAACCATGTATGAAATTATGCCCACTTTTTTCAATAAGTTAATATTAAGTCAATACCCAACCAACCTGTTTCAAGTTGATTACCCATAGGTTCATTTGTATTAGATTCGACACCCACTTGTTTGTATGTAATCATGGATTTAATTATGATAAATCCAAACATTCTACTTCACCAAACATTTAAGATGGTTTTCTATAGTTTGACTTATCCATGGGGTTTTCACTAATCATTTATATTCAAAATCATTATAAGAAAAAAATATTATCATGTTGGCTTTTATTGTATTTTAACATTTTTTTATCCAAAATTTTTGTTTATGATGTTGAAAATTGGAATTTCATTGTAATTTTTTCTAAAATTACATCAAAATTTAAAACATTAAACTTTATACATCAATTTTTTATAAAACTACCACCAAAATTATTATTTCATAAGGATTTTGATGTTGATAATTATAATGCCCAACCTTAAAATTAAAATATTAACTTTCGATGTCAGTTTTTTCAAAAGATAACATCAAAAGTATCATTCCACATTTTTTATTAAAATTACTGATGTGTATATATTGAAAAAAAATTTCAATATATATTTATATGACTCACTTAAATGAAAATATAAGAAAAATTAACGAAAAATTACATAGAGAAAATTATAAAAATAATAATCAATCTTAAAATTTTGACCTAATTTTAATGATTTGGATAGTTTCCATTGAATATATATGTTTTTTTTATTATATCTTTTAATTTTAGGAATGAAATCATGAGTAATGAAATTTGCAATAGATAATTAATTTTTCACTTCGGTGGGTGAATCTCATGGGTATGTTTTTTCTTCACAACTTGATTGAAAATATTCTTCTTCGTTATAAGAAAAATTATTAGGATGTTTTTTGATGGAGGAAAATAATAATATTGAAATTAATTGATGAGAATAAATATAGTGTTAAAAATTTTATTCAATAATCATCAAAAATTTAATTGTATAGAAGAGGTTGAATATTTTGAAAGAAATGGAATGAATATTTACATATTTCAAAACAAAATATGTTTGAGATTGATGTAATAAAATATAGGTTGGACATTAAAAATTGACACACATGTAATGAAAAAAATGATATTCCAAACCGTTGTGTTTGAAAATTTTTTTTTAACCTCAAGTAATTATAAAACTAATGTTAAAACCCTTCTTGTTTTAAAGTTTTAATATTAGTTTTTTAAAAAACTAACCTTAACGTATCATCACATTAAATGTTTTTTTCTATGAAATGTATTTTTAAAAGTAGTTTCAATGTGGGTTTCTGATAAAAACATATGTAAAAAATAACTTTTTCACATAGGTTTTACAAAAAATAATCAGTTTTAAATTTAAAAAATACATTTGATGATTATTTTTATGAATAACTAACATCAAACACAAAAAAAATACTTTAAACATATGAATTTATTAAAAAAATTAAAACATGAAAAATAGGATTCCTTGAGAATATTTGGTTTCATAGGCTTAAATTTGACTAGTTTTTTTATCATAAATAGACATATGGATCAAAATATATGGTCATCGTAAGTTGGACTTCTTAAAGTCTTCTCTTAGAGAATTCCAAATTCTCACAACCATAAATTTGGATATGTATGTTGGTTTTAGCTCTAATACCAGTCAAATAGAATATTACAAATTTAAATAAAACATGATAAATTTTTTTATATTGAACCCATCCTTTAATACATATTGTTACATGATTTTAATCATAATTAACCATAAAATTACAATACATAGATCATAAAGTCTAGTGTATTTTGATGATTAGGTTTATAAAATTGACAACATGGAAATATAATAATACCAATTTATTTTAATCATATATAAAGGTATCCTATATTACATTGAGATACTACATATTAATATGAAAATCTGGGAAATATATTAACAAAATGGATGTGCTAAAAATCCTAATAAATTTATAAATATTGGAATAAAGTGAAGCACAAGGGTTTGAAGGCATAACACGATGACATGAAAAGTTATGAATTGTTAATAATCATAAATAATAATAACATTTAGAGAATTTGGAAATGTAATCATGATATCATATTAATTTGGAAAAAACATTCAATGTGACATAATCCTGATTCAAGGCTAACTAGTAAGACCATTTCACATGATGGACAAAGTCCCATAAAGTAATTAGGTTCAATACATGTCCCAACATAACATCTCATGAGATTAAACATTACCTAATGAATTGTATAACTATCTAGTCTCACCCATTATAACATATTGAGGCATATGTTTTCCATAAGAAGAATAAAACATGAGGTATTAACATAATTATTACCCAAAGAAATAATTGGGTATCATAAACATATCATAAGCCATAACCAAAGGGTGTATCATAAAAGAGTTCATGAAAAAATAGATTTATATCATAAATTAAAATTCATAAAAGAAAATACTCATATATAATGATAAATTATTTCAAAATTATGTGGAATCATTTAAAAATAGTGTTTATCAATATTTAGAAATGGTCCACTTTAATGTTGTTTAAGGGAAAACATTAAGGATTCCATAAAATAGAAAAGTTATATTTTTTTAATATAACTAGAAGTGAAAAATATTGTATTTTATGATAATATTAGTGATTTTAGAAAAATAATGGTGGTATAAAATATATTAGGGATAGTACATGATTATTGGTAAGAATTATAGAAGTTACCTTTAATCGGGCTTTCTTATTAGGAGGAAATTGAAAGGGAACCTTATAAAACATGTATTTTCTCATAAAAGAAAGAATAGTAAGAATATAAATACTTTATTAGAACATAAAAATTAGAATTTATGATGATTAAATATTATTAATTAAATATTAAATTGGTATACAGTGAGAGAAAGAATAACCTGAAGGACAAAATGGAGGTTCGGAAAGAATCCCTTACCTTATGTCTGAAGGTGTTCTGCACTTGATTTTCATGTCCTGGATAATTAAATTAATCTATTAACTAATTAATTATAACGATTTTATACATATATTTATTTTATTTTAATTTTATTATGTAAATTATTGGTCTTTTTTGAGTTCTAAGATACAATTTCACCGTTCAGAAGTGTTTGTTTCCTTGGTTTTCATGATTGGTTGACTTGAATAAATGTATGAAAGGGAAAGTAAAATGTGAATATATATCTAGAATTTAAGTCAATTTTTATTAATTAATATACAGAAGATTAAATTTTTATATTATTTTTTTTATTTTGGGTGACGCTACATCATTATATATGACATTAGTGATAATCATTTGGATTATTTGGGTGATTTTTTAATCATCGCAGTCTTGTTTTGTTTAATTTTTCATGTTTTGTGTTTAAAAGATAGTTTCATAAAATAAAAAGGGTTATAACCTCAATTTTACAATATTTACCAACCATTATAATGTTTTTATTTCCATCCTTGATGTTTTTAATGTAAAATGAAAACTTTTCATACTCGAAGGCACAAAATCATCACCTCGCCTATGATATTTTTATATTTAGAATAAATGGAATATGGGAAGAGACTAGATGGATGATTTTAAATTAACATAATTAAATATTATTATATATATGATAATAGAGTTATAATTCATGTTTGAAAATATTAAGTGATGAGAGTATAAGAAAAGAAAAGAAAGTAAAAAAATAAAATAAACAATGCAAAAGAGGATTTTACCTCTTGAATTCTTCTCCTTGAGAACCTCATTAGGGAAATTGGTTATGCTATTTTTTTAAGACCCAAACCTCATGAAGATGGGTAAGATAATTTATAATGATATTGAGTATAAATTTATAAAAATTAAAGTATTAAGAGTTTTTATGAGAAGAGGTGTTGAGGGGTGGTAATTATATTGGTGGAGAGGGGAGTTTGTTAATTATTTTATTCATTTATTTGTTATTTTGGATCAAGATTATAAATAGTGTGGATTTCAAGTGAGTTAGAACCAATGGTTCCTAAATTATCTAAATATCTTCCATGACTCAATAATTCATGTATTTTTCTTATACTATAAATTACTATATTTCAATATTCACAAAAAAATAAACTATTTTAGAAAAATCCCAAAAAAATTCCCTAACCATTTTTCAAAGGGAATAATTCAAAAATGAACATCAATTTTTGAAAATAATTTTCCATCATTTATTCATAATATACCAATTGTAAAATTATAAATAATTTTATAACACTTTGAAAAAATAAATTAAGGTCTCAAAAAAGTTTGTTATAGTTAAAAGACCACATAATATTAATTAATGAATCTATTTTAACGAAACAATTACTTATAAATAATTATATTGTTTATAAAATTGTAAATAAACATTTACGTTTCACAAAAATAAAAAAATGTAATTTATTATTTTCAAAACATTTATTTACTTCTAAAATGATATAATTATATAACATTTTCATTTACAAGATAACATAATTTTATTTATACTTTCATATTTGCGGTTACTATTTTATTGGTCAGTTTACTATTCATAATGGTCATATTACTATTCCAAAGATCAAGTTACCTTTCCATTAGTATAAGATCCATAATTTCTTGAAATAACTCTTATTTCATTAATTATTCATTTATAACGTTTTTATTGGGTTCTCTATGTGATTTTCTATGACTTATACTGCAGGAAATATTTAAAAGAAGGAATAATTCATTGATATAATCTAGGTCACTACATTCTTCCACTCTTGTGAAATTTCACCCTAAAAATTTATTTTACAAACTATGGGGATAATATGTGAGGGTACTTATCCTTCATTGCTTATTCAAGTTCCCATGTTTTCACATCATATATTTTGTTCTATTTATTACATCGACTAGTTGATTGATCATGTTGAATAGTAAATTATCATTAGGATCCAAGATCTTCATAGGATTCTCTTTATAAGAGAAATCATTTTACAACTATACAACCTTTGAATTTAGTAAAAGGGAGGGATCTGATATGTACTTCCTCAAGAGGGATATGTGGAATACATCATGAACTTTATACAAGTTTGGTGGAATATCTAGTTGATAGGTTATACCTCTAATGGGATCATGAATTTCAAAGTGGAAGATGTATCAGGGTCTTATCTTTCTTTTCATCCCTAATCTCATGACCCTCTCCCATGGAGATATATATAGGAATACAATGTCTTCAACCTTAAACTCAAGGACAGGTTGATGATTATCTGAATAGATCTTATATCAACTCTGGGATGATTTGATATGTTGTTGAATGATATTCAATTATTATACTATTTATTCGAACATTTCAGTTTCTAGTATCTTTTGTTCACTGGCTTCATCCTGGAATATTGGTGTTCTAAATATTTTCCCATAATGGGATTCATATAGAGCCATTTGGATGCTCGAGTGCAAACTATTGTTGTAAGTGAGATCATCAAAAGTAAGATTTCAGTCACATACTCCATTTAATTACATTGAATATGGCCTCAACATGTCTTCTAGTGTCCGAACATTCTGTTTATATTGGCCACCATTTTGATGATGATATGTCATATTGAAGTTGATCTTAGTGTCTAGAAGATGTTAGAAATTTCCCATTACATTGAGGTAAATCTTGGGTCTCAAATAAATACAATATATAATGGTACTATATTCATACTAATTGTAACACCCTAAGCTTCCACGATACATTGCCCTTTGAATAATGCAGTAACTTGTGTTGTACGCAACATGGAGTTTTAACACACCACAACCAATCAAACTAGTCATTATGAATAGTAACAACCACTTTTTGAAATTTTATAAATTTTATATTTCAAAATCGACTTAATTTTTTCATTCAGAATATCAAAATTAGATTAGGGTGAATATTTAATATTTTTGTGAAAACTTTCAATTTTTGATGAATAGTGAAAAACACTTTCTTATTGTATAAAACCAACTTTTTATTTAAATAATTATTTATTTTATTTTAATCTATTTTATATCAAGATAGATATATAATACCTATATATATTCAATGAAATTCATTGGAGTAATTTTATAATAAGTTTAGATATATAAAATTTTATCAAATATTTTATCGTCTTTTACCAACCTCTTAATAGCATTTGCAAATTTGCATAAATCATTATTTTACCACTACTGTGACTTAAATTTCAAAAATCCTAGAGAAACAGTTAATATCACAAAGTAAAATTTGGTTATATAAGATGAAAATAATTTATTGTGAATAATACATTTTGACTTTTATTTACCACGGTTAAAAGTAAATAGGGTAATTAAGGGTAAAAAAGATATCATAATTACACTAACACATGTATTAATTCTATTGGATAAGTATAATTTGACCCAAAAAAACCTTAGTAATAAAATATGATCCTCTTTGGTCCACTTAGATTAGATTAAGAAATTTATAATTATTTTATTTAAAGAAGAGTTAAAAGAGTTAAATTCAATGTTTAATAACTAAAATATTTTTAATATAGGGTTATACATAAGATGAATTCGACTATAAATATTCATTAAAAATATAGAAATATTTCCTACATAATGGTATTTTATTTATAATTTTTAGACATTAAATAATTAAATTTATTTATGACACAATGATGATGTAGTAATTGCCTTATTAATGAAATATTAAAATAATTGATATTATAAATATCCAAATAAATTTAATTTGAAACTTTTGATTAATTAAACTAATTTTCTAGGTTAATATGACATTTTAGGGTTGATTAGATAATTTGTTTTCAAATTAATCATGCTGTTATGATTTTCACAAGAACCAAATACTAAAAAGTGTCAAGATTGACATAATTGAGTTTAAAAAAATACTATATTATTAATTGATATAATATTTATAAAAATATAAGGTTCATCCAAAGGACATTGATAATGTTATATATATTAATAATGAATCACTTGGGGTTATCTTGGCTTGTTATAGTAAGTTTATTAACCATATAATATAAAAATACAAAGAGACATGGTAAATGTCAAACTATTTAACTAAGAGTTAAATATAAAAGATAAGTTTTATATGGTGACATAAACCTGTCTAAAAACTATTGGTTGTGTGGTTTTAGACCCATACCCATCTTATGCTCGAAATAAATCAATTTTTATCCATTATAAATTGAAAATTATATTATTATAAAATAATATTTTATTCTTTTCCAAAAGTGACCCTCACCTCTCTTATAAAAGGGTACTTCCCCTTCTCTTAATTTCACACCTCCAAAGCCATTTTTCTTGGAAAAACCCTACCAAAATATCCTACCTTTATTTTAGAGGACATAATTTGGTCATAAAGAAATCCTAAGGTTCCCTTTTTATCAAATCAAAATGAAGAACCCGAAGAACAGATAAATATTTCATCACCTCTTTCAAGTTCTTTTCTTCTTCCACTTCCTCTTTATTTGTTGTTTCCATTATAAAATAATAACTCCAGTATATTATATATACTAAGAGCTTATTATAAAAAATTTACAACCATATTCATTATTATATCAATCATATTAATGAAAATGTCACCATACGGGCGTACGTATGGTTTAGAGTCTCCACGTCGTGGTGTAGTTTTTTATTCAAACACTTCATTATTTGGATGGGTATAATAATGGGTAAAACTTTTGTAAATAATAAATATAACATGTTAAGGATTCTATATATATGATATACCATCCAATTAAATACAATGTTAATATCAATATAATGATATTGTCCCTCATGCGTACGTACGGATTACTGTCTCCATGAATGTGATGAGATTCATTCCCCATCATAATCATTCAAGAATAATTTTCATTTTTTGATTAAAAATAATGTTTATGAACATAATATAATTCTGTATATGAATATAATACATCCTATTCATAATATACATGGCTTACGTAACTGAGTATATAAAGTAAAACAGGTCATTTAACACCAGAAACGATGATACTACTAAAATATTATTAATGAAGAAATATTAGAGGATCATATATGATATCATATTTATGTATATAGTTCATTAATAATATAATAATAATTATTTAACTATTATATAGGAGGTTACCATACCCTAGTCCAAGGAAAAGTACACGGTAAGGGTTAATTCTACAATCTCTTTACTTATCTGAGGTTGTTAATACGTAAGTATCTACTGGGACATCTTTATCATCCACATTCGTGTTTCCTTAGAAATTTAATTTGAAACATTTTTACTATTTACTAGACTATGGGTTAAATTCATTTATACCCTTATTTTACCATATATGTTTTAAAAGGAATCTTTCTGTCCTTTTCCAAACAAGGTACTTTATGACCTTTTCGACAAAATTGTGGTAAGAATTTCTTTTTTTACTTATACGGAGGGTACGGCTATTTTCCACCGTTATAACATCATCGAAGCTTCCCATACATGCTTATAATAATATTTTAAAACTAATTTTTTTCTTTTATATTTATATAACTTTTAAATGATTTCAAAATAGAAAGAGATATTTTTCTAAAAAAGTTTTGATTTCATCTATGTCAACAACTTTTGATGAATTTTAATCTTCTTTGAAGTTGATTTATTATGATAAAAAACCTAGATATTATATTTAACGTTTTTTGATATTTTTGACTATGGATGTGTTATTTTTACACCATTCATGGTTTATGGATAAATTATTGTCATTTCGACTCCTTGTTTTAATACGAATGTTTATGTTATGTTTAAACCTTTTCATATGAGGAATGCATTGGACTTAGTTACTGAAAGGTTTATCCCACTATAGCTTCTTAATGCATTGGTAGGTCTCATGAAACAAACTAGTGTCTTCAAACAACTCCTTGAAAAATATTATTTGTTGTCTTGGCACAAGGCCTTGACTATGTGGTTCTGAAGTCTGGAATTATTCATTCCATCATGATGAAATTGGATAATGATATTGCATGTAATTATTAGACTAGTATAATATCCATATGAAAAATTAAAGGGGACTATTTTTTTTTATCATTGCCATATTATGTTTAAGTTTATGTTTATAAGTCTTTTGTTTTATTTTTATACAATTCATTAAACGTTTGTGCTTATTTATGAATGTTTTTGCTATATTTATATCCTTACTAAGCATATGAGCTCACCCCTTTCTATGTTTTATTTTTTCTAGGGTGTGAAGAAGTGTTTTATGGTTGACCTGCAGGGATAGCCTAAGGATATAAGTGTGTTAAAAAGGGGAAAAAATGTTGTTGATGTTTTTATTTCATGATGTAATGGAAAACTTATGAATGTATCTAGTTCTTCCAAGGATACTAAACTAATCGGTCTTTCAGGACATGATTCCTTATTTCATGCCAATATTATGCAATACTGCACTGAATCTGGGTAAATATGGTGAAGGAATTATAGTTGGTATAAGAGAAAGTTTAGTAAAAACCTTGGAATCTTGATTTAGAAAAACTCTGATTAGAGAACATTGCCCTAACATGGACTTTGAGGATTAATAGAGAATAACTTCTTTGAATTTTGGTATGGTAGAGATTTTGTGAGTTTTCCATGAAATACATCCAAGTCTAGATACGATTAGGTAGAGGTAGCTCTATCATAGATTTACCAAGGGGTACAAACTGAAAACACCGCTTTGAGCTAGACTCAAACTAGAACTGGTGCACGATAATGGGCATTGTTACACTCTTCGTTATGACACTCCTAGTGGATTTGCTTTGGATAATTCTCATTTTATTTACAAACCATTATGAAGGGTTTATGTGTATATAATTCCTCAGTTAAAACATTTTTATGATTATGTATTATATCCATAAACTTTGAATTTTTCTTAACTGTTTTACAAGTTTGGAATTATGTATTGTGATTCAGAAACTAATCTAGTGTATGTTTTTGTTTAGAAATGGGACCTAGTGGAAGGAATGGAAACTGTATCAACCCACATAATCCATGTAGGTATATCCCTCCTACTCAAGAAAATTATAGTGGATATGGTGATGCAACTGGTGTTTATCATCTTATCACCATACTTGGACAACTCACTCAGGTTATGAATAATAACCTTACCCATATGGAGAACCCTAATCCACAACGTTGAGGATCAATGTTTGACCGCTTCATGATGCAGCAACCACCAACATTCAATTGGAGTAAAAATCCATTAGTAGCTGAGAAATTGATAAGTTCCTTAGAGAAAATATTTCATGCTTTGTGGAGTAGTGAAAGAGAAAAAAATTTCATGAATGTTTATCACCTGGCAGGAGATGCAGGCCAATGGTGGTAATGAATCCAAAACACAAAGGAAGATGAAGAAGTATTGAGCATGGAATGTATGGAGTTTAATGAGATTTTATTAGAAAAATACTTTCCCTGTGACCATCAAATTGATATGGAAAGGAAATTTCTAAATTTAAGGCAAAAGGAGGATGATAATGTCACAAGGTGTAAGGATAACTTTACAAGGTTATCAAGGAATTCATTAGATTATATATATAACCCAAGGAGTAATATTGATTGATTCTTTTATGGGTTAAAACAATTTATTCATCAAGAATTATTCTCACAATCCTTCTCATCATACAAAGATATTGTCTCATGCGCTATCAAGACAGAAAATGAATTCTCTAAGTCTTTCGACTTTAAAGCAAAGAAAGAGAAAAAGAGATCTTCTGAACACTTTGGAAATGGAAATGAGGGGAAGAAGGGAAAAGTTTAATATCAATCATGCAGTAAATGTGGGAAGAAACACCCTATTATGTGCCTGAAAGGAATGCGAGTCTTTTACAAGTGTGGTGAGAAAGGCCACTAAGATCAGGATTTCATGGGGAAAAAAGAGGCTCTCATTGTTGAATTATAAAATTTTAGAGAAAAGGGGAATTATGAAAATTAATGTACTAACCGCCAAGGGAACTTTTCTCAGAGAACTCCAAGGGGGAAAGTCCAAGCTTATACGATCACTACTACTGAGGTTGAAGCTCTGAAAGATGTGGTCGTAGGTAATTTAAAGGTTTCCTCAAGTTTAGCCAATGCTTTATTTGATTCTGGATCATCGCATTATTTGATATCTTCCTAGTTTGCTAAGAAAATTAGATATTTTTAAATTGACCTAAAAAGTCAGTTGTCAGTCAAAACACCTAAGGAAAGTATTGTCGCAACAATTTTTGGTGAATCAGTTCCCATTAGTGCACATAAATGTTCATTATCTGCTAATCTCATTGTCACACCCTTGATTGAATTTGACATAATCTTTGGGATGGATTGAATTTTGGATCATGATGCGAAAATTTATTGTAAGAAGAAGGAGTTTTCAATTTTCGATGATGATAAGTAGTACCTTATCTTTATAGCAGAAACGTCACCACTGTATTCTTATCAGGATCCACCCCTAGTAGCTCTACTTAATTATATTATTGGGGAAGAAGAGAATCAAATAATTGTGGGTGAGAAACATAAAATTTGAATAGAGGACGTACCTATTGTGTAAGAATATGTTGATGTGTATCTAAATGATTTTCATGGACATCCACTAGAATGAAAAATTGTGTTTTATATTGATTTAATTCATGGTTCAAGGCCCATATCGAAGACCCCTTATAGAATAGCCACTGTGGAATTAGTGAAACTAAAGAAAAAACTAGCGTAATTGAGAAATAATAGATTTATTCGCCCTGGTGTTTCTTTATGGGGATCCCCTGCCCTTTTTTCTAAGAATATAGATAGATCTATGAGTTTTTACATTGACTACAGTGAGATCAATACTATAACAATAAAGAAAAAGAATCCCCTACCTCGCATTGATGATTTATTTGATCAATTTGATGGATCTAAATATTTTTCAAATATTGACCTTTGATGTGGATACCATCAGTTGTGCGTGAAGAAGGTAGACATTCCGAAGACAGTATTTCGAACCAGGTATGGGAATTACTAGTTTATAGTAATGCCTTTTGGATTGAATAATGAAACCTCTGTCGACATGGATCTAATAATAGAGTTTTCAAGGAATATCTTGATTAATTTTTAGTGTTATTTATTGATGATATCTTGGTATACTCAAAAAATCTATGAAGATCATGAAAATCACTTGCACATTATTCTAAATACTCTTTAATGAAATAAATTATATGAGAAGTTTAGCAAGTGTGAATTCTGGCTTCAGGAGATTCCATTTCTTGGCTATATTTTCTCTAAGGATGGAATCTTTGTTGATCCTTCAAGGACCAAGGAAATCAATGAATATCCAGCACCAATGAGTATAATTGAGGTATATATTTTTATTGATCTAGCATGTTATTATCGGCATTTTGTCGAAAATTTTTCTCGATTGGATAACCCATTAATCAAGCTCACACGTAAAGGGGTTAAATTTGTTTGGACAAAAGAGTGTGAAATAATGTTTTAAATAACTAAAGAGAAGACTAGCCAATGCTTCTATCTTGACTCTACCATCAGGGAACGATGGGTTTGTTATTTATAGTGAAGCTTCGTTGAAAGGACTTTGTTGTGTCCTTATGTAGAATAATAAAGTTATTGCCTATGTATTACGATAGCTAAAAATTCCAGAACAAATCTATCCTACACAAGATCTTGAGTTAGTAGCTATAATCATTGCTCTAAAAATATGGAGAAATTATCACTATGGTGAAAATTGTGAGATTTTTATTAATCACAAGAGTTTGATGTATATTTTCTCACAAAAAGAACTCAACAAGAGGCAAAGGAGATGGCTTTGACTACTCAAATATTATGATTTTATTATACTCTACCACCTGGGTAATGAAAATAAGGTGGTAGATTCTTTGAGTATATAGTATATCTATTTTTTGAACAAGATGAGAGTTGAAATGGATCCTATTTTCAAGGATCTAGTATAGATGGATATTAGAATAAACAAGGAAGGTGAAACATCAATAATTTTTCAAATGGTTTCCAAAACATCTTTCCTAGAAAGGATAAAATGTTCTTAGACTAATTATGAGGAGTTTCAAAAGAATATTACTGATGTAAATGATAGAATATTGAGTGACATCATATATGAAGATGCAATTTTGAAATTTGGGAATAGACTTTGTGTTCCTAACATACCTGATCTAAAAAGGTAATTGTTGGATGATTCTCATAGCTCCAATTTCTCTATAAACCCTAGTATCACTAAGATTTATAGAGATTTGAAGGAATATTTTTGGGGGTACAACATTAAAATGGATATTTCTGATTATTTGTTAAGGTGTATGGTTTTCCAACAAGTGAAAGTTGGAATACTACATCCTATAATAGTCATGCAACCTCTTCCCATACCTGAGTAGAAATGGTATGATATTATGATGGACTTTGTCATGGGGCTACCAAATAATCCTAGAAGGAATGATACAATAAGGGTAATTGTTGATTGTCTTACCTATTCAGCACATTTTCTTTCTATATGAGAAGATTTACCACTTGAAAGTTTAGTAATACTATATATTAATGAAGTTGTAAGGCTTCATGGAGTACCCCTATCAATTGTTTCTGATTATGATCCATGTTTGAGATCAAGATTCTGAGAATTTCTTCACAAATCCCTGGATATTAACCTTTATTTGAGCACGGCATACCACCCCCAAACTGATGGACAATTACAATGGACAATTCAAACCTTATAAGACATGTTGAGATCATTATCACTTGACTTTCAATGTATGTGGGATCAATATTTACCACTGGTAGAATTTTCCTATAACAATTGCTTCCATTCAAGTATTCAAATGGCACCATATAAAGCCTTATATGAAAAGAGATGTCGCACACCAACTTGATGGGATGATTTTGGTAAAAGAAAACTCTTAGGCCCAGAACATGGTGAGGAAACAATGGAAAAGGTTCAGGTTATCCAAACCCACATCAAACCAGCCCAAAGTAGGCAAAAGAGCTATGCTGATAACCGAAGGAAGGATTTGAAATTTCAAGTAGGAGACCGGGTTTTCTTGAAAGTATCTCAAAGGAATGGTGGTATACGTTTCGGTAAGAAGGGTAAATTGATTCCGAGGAACATCGGTACTTTTGAAATTCTAGAACAAATTGGAGTTGTAGCTTATCATTTGGAAATGCCTCCAAGTATCTCTAAAGTTCATGATGTGTTCCATGTATCACTATTGAGAAAATGCATTTCTGACCCAATGCATGTACTCACCAATGAATAATTAGAACTGGAACCCGATATTTCTTATTGGGAAGATCCTATCAAAAAAAATTATACCAGAGAATAAGTGTTGAGAAATAAGAAAACTCATCTGGTGAAAGTTCTATGGATAAACCATAACATTGAAGAGGCAACTTGGGAACCTAAGGAACTTATGATGAAGAACCACCCGAATATTTTTATACAGTAATATTCTAGAAATTTCTAGGATCAAATTATTTTAAGGATGGAAGAATGTAACACCCCAATCTTCCATGGTATGTTTCCCTTTTAATAATGCAGTAGCTTGCGTCATATGCAACACGGAGTTCTAACATACCACGACTAATCAAACTACCCATTATGAATATTAATAACCACTTTTTGAAATTTTATAAAAAAAATTTCAAAATGGAACTCATTTTTTTATTCGGAATATCAAAATTATCTTACGGTGAATTTTTTGTATTTTTCTGAAAAAATTTCTATTTTTGATGAATAGTGAAAAACATTAGGTTATTGTTTAATACTGACTTTTAATTTCAATAATTAGTTATTTTATTTTAATCTATTTTATGTCAATATAGATACTTAATACCTATATATTTTCAACGTAATTCATTAAATTCATTTTATGATAAGTTTAGATATATAAAATTTTATGGAACTTTTTACCGTCGTTTACCCACCTCCTATGAGAATTTGAAAATTTGAATAAAAAATTATTTTACTACTTCTGGGAGTTGAATTTCAAAATTATAAGAGACATGGTTAATATCAATAAGTAAAATTTGGTTCAATAAGATGAAAATAATTTTTGGTAAATAGTAACTTTTGACTTTTATTTACCACGTTAAAAGTAAATAGGGTAATTAAAGGGAAAAATGATTTCATAAATACCCTAAAACCTGTCCTAATTCTATTTTATAAGTATAATTAAACCCAAAAATGCTTAGTAATAAAATATGATCCTCTTTGGTCAACATGGATTAGATTAGAACATTTATTATTAATTTATTTAAAAAGGAGTTAAAAGAGTTAAATTAAATGTTTAATAACTAAACCATTTTAAATATAAAGTTATACAGAAGATAAATTCAACTATAAATATTAATTAGAAATCTAAAAATATTTACTACATAA
The DNA here is from genome assembly GCA_963277665.1 of Viscum album. NCBI lineage: Eukaryota > Viridiplantae > Streptophyta > Magnoliopsida > Santalales > Viscaceae > Viscum > Viscum album. The sequence continues at coordinate 292,596,675 of OY728137.1, read as the reverse complement.
TATAATTTTATTTAAAATTTTTTGACAATAAATAAATAAATTTATTTATGAGACAGTGATGATGCAGTAATTAACTTATTAATGAAATATTAAAATAATTGATATTATAAATCTCTAAATAAATTTAATTTGAGACTTTTGATGAATTAAACTAATATTATAGGTTAATATGTCATTTTAGGGTTGATTAAATAATTTTTCTTCGAAGAAATCATACTGTTATGATTTTCACTAAAACAAAACACAAAATAGTGTCAAAATTGACATAATAGAGTTTTTAAAACAAATACTATATTATTAATTGATATAATATTCCTAAAAATCTAAGGATTGGAAAAAATACTTAGATAAGATTATATATATTAATAATTAACCCCTTGATGTTTTTTTGTCTTGTTATAGTAAGTTTATTAACCATATAATATAAAAATAAAAAGAGACATGGTAAATGTCAAGCTATTTTACAAAGAGTTAAATCTAAAAGATAAGGTTAATATGGTGACCTAAACCTCTATAAAACCTATTTTTGAGAGTTTTTCAACCCATACCCCTCTTATCCTCGAAATAAATAATTTTTTGAGCCATTAGAAACCGAAAATGGTTTTATTATAAAATAATATTTCAAGCTTTTCATAAACTGACCCTCACCTCTCTTATAAAGGGGTACTTCCCCTTATCTTAATGTTACACCTCCAAAGCCATTTGGATCATCCAACCCCTGACCAAATATCCTATCAACTTTCCTCCCTTCATCCTAGAGGCATTAATTTGTTTATAAGTCCAATCTAAGGATCCCTTTTTATCATATCAAAAGGAAGAACCCGAAGAAGAGGTAAATATTTCATCACCTCTTTCAAATTCTTTTCTTCTTCCACTTCCTATTTCTTTGTTGTTTCCATTATAAAATAATAACTACAGTATCATCTATACACTATGATTTTATTATAAAAATGGTATAACCATATTCATTATTCTATCCATTATATGAATGAAAAAGTCCCCTTACAGGCATACGTACGGCTTACCGTCTCCACGTCATGGTGTAGTTTGCTATTCAAACACTTAATTATTTGGATGGGTATAATAATGAGTATAACTGGAGTAAATAATAAATATAATGTTTTAATTTTTTTTTATATGATATATCATCCAATTACATACTATTTCACCATCAATATAATGATATTGTCACTCATGCGTATGTATGGATTACCGTCTCTAAGAACAGGATGAGATTCATTCCCCATCATAATCATTCAAGAATAATTTTCATTTTATGATTAAAAATAATGATTGAGAACATAATATCATTTTGGATATGAATAAAATACATCCTATCCATAATAATCATATCTTACGTAACCCATCATATAAAGGAATACATATCAGTTAACACATGAAAAGATGATATTACTAAAATATTATTAACAAATAAATATTAGAGGATCATATATGATATCATATGTATGTATATAGTTCTTTTATAATTTAATAACAATAATTTAACTATTATACAGAATTTTAACTTACCGTTGACCAAGGAAAAGTAGAAGGTAATGGTTAATTCTACAATCTCTTTACTTATCGGATGTTGTTAATACGTAAGTATCTACTGAGACCTCTTTATCATCCACATCTGTGTTTTCATAAAAATATAATTTGAAACACTTTGACTATTTACTTTACTATGGGTTAAATTCATTTATACCATTATTTGACCATATATGATTTGAAAGGAATCTTTTGGTTGTTTTCCAAACAAGGTAATTTAGGACCTTTTCAAAAAAATTATGGTAAGTATGTCTTTTTTTAACTTATATGGAGGGTGCGACTCTTTTCCATCATTATAACATTGTCGAAGCATCCCATAAATTCTTATAATAATGTTTTCAAAATAAAGGTTTTATTTTATAATTATATGATTTCGAAATTATTTCAAAATAGAGAGAGATATTTAACTAAAAAAGTTTGATTTCATCTATGTCAACATTCGTTGATGGATTTTAAGCTTGTTTGAAGTTGATTTATTATGATACAAAACTTCCATATTGTATTGAAAGTTTTTTGATATGTTTGACTATGGATGTGTTAATTTTAAACCATTCATGGTTTATGGATAAATTATTTACATTTCATATGATAGTTTTAATACAAATTTTTATGTTATGTTTAAACCTTTTCATATAATGAATACATTGGACTTAGTAAGTAACTGGTGGAGGCCGTTATAGCTCCTCGATGCATTGGTTGGTATCATGAGACAAACTAGTGTCTTGGCACAAGCCGTTGACAAAATTTAATTTGTAGTCTTGGCATAAGGCCTTGACTATATGGTTATGAAATCTGGCATTATGCATTCCATCATTATGAAATTGGCTATTGATATTATATGTGATTATTTGACTAGTAGAATATCCATGTGAAAAAGTAAATGGAATTATTTTATTTTCATTTTTCCATATTAGGCTGATGTTTATGTTTGAAAGGCTTTTGTTCTTGTCTTATAAATTTCCTTAAATGTTTATGCTTATTTGTGAAAGTTTCCGCTATATTGTTATGTTTATTGAGAATATGAGCTCACCCCTTTCTATGTTTTATTTTTCCCAGGATGTGAAGAATTATTTTACGGTTGACCAGTAGGGATGGGCTAAGGATATAAGTGTGTTCAAAATGGAACATAATGTTTATGATGTTTTTATTTCATGATGTAATGTAAAACTAATGACTGTATCTAGTACTTCCAAGGCTACTAAGTTAATCAGTCTTTCAGGACATGATTCCTTATATAATTCCAATATTATGTAATAATGCACCGACTCTAGGTAACTGGGTTTGGAGTGTTAAACTTACCACTTATCTGATTTATATTCATGTATGTTTCTCTAGTGATAATTCCTCTCTAATTTTGATAAAGTGAGTTGTCTTTGTGAGGGGATCGCCAACAATCTATATAGTATTATTTTTTTTAGATGTATTCTGAAGTCTGGTGATAATGTACATGGTTATGCATTCCCATTTACTTGTTTTTATGTATGATGGTTGCATTATCCTCTTAAAATATTTCCTTATAGACTTCACATTCTAGCATATGAAGCACATTGAAATATATTCAACGATAACCTTTCTCATATTGTCCCACTAATAGTACTCTCAGATATCTCAACATATCATTATGGTCCCAGGGTGAATGGAGAAGTTTGATCTATGTGTGTCACTCAGAATCTCTTTTTTAACTATTTATTGAATGTTACACATAGTCATGACCCAAATATTGAAACTCATTCCTCATCAATTTTCAACTTTGAGGATTTCTCCTTTCTCATGGATTCCAACTTCTTCTGATTTTCCACACATTTCATTAATCATCCTTTATTTTCTCCATGATGGATGGTTAAGAAATTATTTAATAAAGTATTCATAGTGTTTCTTCTTTAATTGTTCCCATATCCATCCTTTTAAAAAAAATTAATATTTAATCCTTATAAATTTCCATCGTTGATAATATTGTTGGATCCTTTATACGTAGAGCATATGCCACTTTATTTTCCATACTAGGATAGTACTATATTGAGAAGACATAATACTTTAAATGATCTAACCATCTTCATTAGCATGTATTAATATCCTTTGGTATTAATATATATTTGAGGCTTTTATGATCAGTATAAATTTCACAATTCTCCCATTAGAGATAATGATGCATGATTTTCAATATGAAGATCACAACCTCCAACAATAGATCATGTGTTGGATAGTTTTCTCGTGATTATTCTACTATATTAAATAATGGGATATCAAATTATCATTTTCATCAGTAGATTTCCTAGGACCATATTTTAAAGATAATTTAACGCCATAAAGAGTTCCCTACTTATCGATAGTGTGAGAACTAGTACAATGATAAGCCTATTTTTCAACTCTTTGAAGTAGTATTCACATTCACTCCTCCATAGAAACTTTACTCCCTTCCAATTAAACTTGATTATTGAGTTTGAAAATTATGATAATTTCTTTGAAATTCATCAGTAATTCCCATATAGACTAAGGAAACAATGTATCTTCATTATAAATGTTGGCCTCAAATACTCTTCAATTTCCATGGTCTTAGAAGGGTTCACAAATATTATTTTATTGGGGATAACATGCCCCATGAATGATACTTCCTCCATATAGAACATGAATTTAATGTAATTTTCATAATGTTACTCCCTTCTCATGGTATTCATCACAGTATTCCAATTCTTTTCATGTTCCTATTTCTTCTGGGATAATATTAGAATATCATCAACAAATGCAAATATAAATTTGATTAGGTAATCTCTCAAGTATTTATTCATTATGTCCATTAATATTGTTGGAGAATTAGTGAGTCTGAAGGGTATTTCCAGGAACTCATAGTGTCCATTCCTTATTTTAAAGGAAGTTTTGGTAATATCTTCCTTCTACATCTTTAATTGGTGATATTATGACTGAATGTCCACCTTTGAGAGAAACTTTGCCCCACATTGTTGATTGAACAATTCAATTATCCATGGAATGGGATACTTTTTCTTTATTATTATTTTTTTAAGATCACGATAATCTATACATAGGTGCATTGATTCACCCTTATTCGTGATGATGAGGACTGGGGTACCCCATAGTCTAGCACTCGGGCTTATAAAACCCTTATTCAGATTCTTCTATAGATTCTTATTTAGTTCTTTCAACTCAACAATGGCCATGTTATATGGTTTTTTTGATATAGTTAGAGATCTAGGAATAAATTTTATTTAAAATTCAACCTCTCATTCGCAATTAAGACTACATAATTCTTCATGGAACACATTGGTGTAGTCCCCCATAATGGGAATGTCTTCGAAAATGATTATCTCATTTGTATCAATCATTTGAGATAGATATGGTTTCTCAAAAGGAAATAATATACACAATTGATATGATGATTGTAAAATTGATTCATCTTCCTCCTTACCATTTGTACATAATTGGAGGTTACCTTTGAATGTGAAGAGTTATCTCCATTTCATGATAATTAATGTTGTCTTTTTATAAATATAACCAATACATACCCAATATGGCATCAAACTCCACCAAATTAAGTAATAAAATATTTTTTGGGACGTTCATTTGAAAAAAATTAATTCGGTAGGAGTTATATACATTGGTTTATTTAATTTCCAGATTTGATGTTATCATAAATAAATCAACCTCCTTATTTGGAGGTGGTGTTTGAATATTTATAATAAACATGAATGATATGAAATAATATATAGAACCTGAATCAAATACTATATTCAGTATTCTTGAATGATTAATTAGTGTACATGTTACCATGTCATTTTGAGGTTCCTCCTCAGTAGTAGTTATTGCATACTTTCATCCTTTTTCTCATGGAGGTTATTGTTGATGTTGAATTCTTCCAACAATATGTGGATTAGGTAAATATATTTCATAATTCCCATGTTCCTTTCAGTTGAAGCACTACACTATAGAATGAGTTTTGGTATGAATCTTCATCACATATTACATTTTAGTTGGATTACTCATATCTGTTTGGTAGTTATTAGCAACATTCCCCACCCCTCCACAGTTGAAGCATCTCTTGGTTCCCATTAAGTAGTTTCTATTATTGTTCTTCCAACACTTTTGACATAATGAATGTTGGTTCTTATTTACATCATGGGATTTATCTGTTAATACACCTATATTAAGTTCTATTTTCCTCTTTTTTCATAGATCCCATGAGACCACTGAGAGTATCCAATCTCTATTTCAACCTTCAGGGAACAAAATAAAATCTCCTCATAACTATCAATGTATATAATTTCCTTTGATTTTCATAGACTCATCTTTACTCCACTAATGAAGTGATCCACCATGATTTTCATATTCATGAAAAAGCAAGAGGCATATCAAGAATGCTCTGAGATGGTTTCCATGTATGATCCAATAGACTCATCATCTTGTTGCTTCAATATAAGGAACCCTCTTTCCATATTAATATGGAGGGTTTGGGGAAAACATTTATTGAAAAATATTTCCTTCAAATCTTCGCATTCCATAGAATCAATTTCCTTCTTGGAATTTGTGTTCTTGATCAATTTCCACCACTGATCAGCTTCTCCATCAAAAAAATATACCTCCAGTACAATTTTCTATTCTTCAGAGCACTAGAGGAAAGAGAATATCTTCTATATAGAGTTAATCAATTATTCCCTGATAATGGGATTGATAGATCAACTAAATAAGGGAGGCCTCTGTCACATGAAATATTCTACCTCAAATTTATCATTCTTATGAGAATTAGGGAGTTCCACATTATTAAGGTTATTATTCATAACTTGATGAAGTTAATCAAGTACTTTCATGATGTTTTGAGCACCCATTTCCATCATAATTGGCATATCATTTGAGAAATTTTTACATTTCCTATCACATTCATTGTTGGCATGGTTTATTCTATTTACAACCATTAACTAAAAAAAATTTACAACTAGGGGATTTAATAGTTAGATAATAAAAATATTAAAATAAAACATTGATCATAGAAGGATAAACATGTAAATGAAAACTATACCCTAACCTGTGATACCTGATGTTTTAAACTATGTTATCCATGGTGATTCAATTATCCTTAGGGTTCATAACCAAGTGATATAGTCCTAATATCCAAAAAAAATAGTCCTTTATATGATACCAACTATAGAGACTCTATCTTTTTACACATATTATTACATGATTTTAGGCATAATTAACCATGAAATTTCAATCCAAGGATTGTGATGTTCATATTCTTTGTGTGATTAGGTATATAAAAATGAAGACATGGAAATAGAATAAAACATATTTTTTTAATCATCCACAAACTGATCTTCACTTCCATTGAGATCCTACATCTTCATAGGATGATCTGGGGAATACACAAACAAAATGGATGAGCTAAAAATCCCAAGAAGGGTGTAAACAAAGGAATAAAGAAAATCACGTGGGATAGAAGACATAAAAAGCACTGGATTATGAATAACAATAATGAAGTATTACATGTAGAGAATGGGGACATGTAATCATGGAATCAAAGTAATTTTTAAACAAAACATGACATGACATAATCATGAACTAAGGCTAACTATCAAGTCCATTACACATGGCGGTTAAAGTCCCATAATTGAATTAGGTTCACTTTCTATCCCAACATAACAACTCATGAGACTAAACATTACCCACTACATTAGAGAACTATCTAGGTGCACCCATCAAAACACGTTCATACATATTTTTTCCACAATAAGAATTAAACATGAGGTATAAACATAAGGCTTACCCAATGAAAGAATTGTTTATCATAAACATATCATAAGGCTTGGCCAAAGTACTCATCATATAAGAGTCCATAAAATAATTGATTTAATTAATAAATGAAAATTAATAAAGGAAAATAGGAATAGATAATGATAATTTTTTCCAAATAATTTGAAAACAATTAATATGTGTTTTTAAGAAAGTTTACATATGAGCCACTTTTGTGAAAATTAATGGAAAACAATAAAGTGTCATTAAAACAATAAATTCCTAATTGTTTGTATAAAATAAGAAATTAATAAATATTTTATTTCATCATAAGGTGAATAATTTTAGAAAAATAATGGTGTCCTAAAATATATTAAGGATGGTACTTTAAAATTAGTAAGAATTTGAGAAGTTCCCTTTAATCGGTCTTGCTTATCGAGACGAAATGGGAAGGGAACCATGTAAAACATGTATTTACCCATAAAATAATGAATAGTAAGGATAGAAACATATTTTTTGAACCAAAAAATAAAATTTTGGAGGATTACATAAGAATTATTCCTAATTTCATTAGCATAAAGAGAGAAATCATAACCCGAATGAAAAATCGAGGTTCAGAAAGAAAATATGAACTTATGTACGAAAGTGTTCTCCACTTGATCTTAATGTCATGGATAATAAAATTAGATCCATTAATTAATTAATTACGAATAATTTATAAATTTAGATTATTTATTATAATTTAGATATGTTTATTTACGGCCTTTTGATGAGTTATAATATACAATTTTGTCATTCGGGAGTGTTTGTTTCCTTAGTATTCATAATTTTATCACTTGAATAAATGAATGAAATATCAGGTAAAATGGGAGAAGATATAAAGAATATATGTTATACATTATTAATTAACATCCATAATATTAAATGGTTATATAATTAATTTTTATTATTTGGGGTAAGAATGAATCATTAGATAAGACGTTAGTGATAATCGTTTAGATTATTTCGTCATTTGTTTTATAATCACAAACTAGTTTCATTTCATTATTCATTATTTTGTATAAAATTTATTTTTAGAACATTAAAAGTATTATAAAAAAAGTTTACAATTTTTTACAACCATTATAAAGGCTTTATGTCCATCCTTGAAGGTGGTAAAACAAAATGGAATATTCTCATCCTCAAAGTTGATAAATCAACACCTTGAAGATGATATTTTCAATTTTAGAATAAAAGGAAGAGGATAAGAGACATAGTGGGGGATTGTACATTAAAAAAATAAAATTAATATATATATATATATGTGATTATGGATTTATTATGAATTTTTGGAGAGAGTAGGCGGGGAGAGAATAAGAAAAGAAGTGGAAGTGAAAAGAAAATAAAGAAAGTGAAATAGGATTTTACCTCTTGAATCCTTCTCCATGATAACCTCCTTCGAAAAATTTGTTTTGGTCCTCTATTAATACCAAAAACACGATTAAATGGGGAAGATACTTGGGAATAGCATTTGGTATAAATTTTCCAAGCTATAAGTCGTAAGAGGTGTGAGGAGAATAGGTGGTGAGGGGTAGTATTTATAATGGAGGAGAGGGTGTTTTTTATTATTTTATTGATTTGTTTATTAATTTGGCCCAAGAATTGGAAGTGTGTGGATTATTGTGACTAAGTACAGTAGATAGTGGATTTCAATTCGACTTGATGTTTCTTACATTTGCTAAACATCATTAATGACTCAATAATTCATATATTTAGCTTATACCATAAATTATCTTATTTCACTATTCAACTATTTTAGAAAAATTCCAAAAGTTATTCCTAATAATTTTTGGATTTTTGAAATTAAAAAATGAACTCCACTTTATGAAAAAATAATTTTTTAAATATGAAAAATTGTTTTTAATCAAAATTTTTATTATTTCAATAAATACAAATTTAAAATTTATAACTGATTTTATAGCACATAGAAAAAATAATTAATGTATCATAAAATAATCTTATAATCATAAGAAAATAAAATATTAATTTATGAATATATTTTATTAAATTAAAATTTCTTTTAATTCAATATAATGATTATAAAATTGTAAGAAAACATTTATGTTTCACTAAAATAAAATAACATAATTTATTATTTTCAAAACATTTATTTACATACAATATGATATAATTATATCATAGTTTGATTTATAAGATACCGAAATATTATTTATACATTAATAGGTGAGGTTATTATTTTATTAGCTGGTTTACTATTCATAAGGGTCATATTACTGTTCTATAAAACATGATATTATTCTGTTGGTATAGGTTTCTTAATTTTTATAAATACCTCTTATTTAATTCATTATTTATTTATAAAGTTCGTATTGTGTTATCTATGTAATTTTATGTGATTTATACTATATGAAATAATTATAAGAAGTTAAAATTCATTAATATAATTCCAGTTCCTTTCATTTTTAATGTCAATTTCTTTAAAAATGTATGTTAACATTGGACTTTTAAGGTCTACTCCTGAAAAACATGACATTAAATGTCTTATATGAGGAAGTATGACATTAATTTTTTAGGAACCAATTGTAAATAGTGGATTTTACTATCAGTTAATAATGAAACGATGGTAAATGTATACTATGAGGAATTTCAATGTTGGTCTTGATGAACTGGTGCTAAAATTATGATTTTAATGTTAATTTTTCTACTGGTGAATCCCTAAACATAATTAAACCTATATTTGTTACCAAATGTGACAACCCAAGCTAAACAACATAAATATTAATCATTTTAAAGTAAAATTTCATTAATAACCACCAAATATCAAGGAAAAATGGTTTGATTTCTTTTGGAATTATCAACATAAACATATTATTACACATTACATCACCATTTCCTATAAAACTCTCTTTATAAAACATACATCTATACATAGTCTTGTATAAAATCCCATGGGTAAAATGAAGCAAATAAATGATTGAGCTAAATGTTTTAGTAAGGGAAAACTTATTTACAATCCATAATATGTGTTATAGTATAATCATGTGAGAAATTATGAACATTGATGAAATTTATAATAAAATGGACCATCATTAAATTAATTTATTGGATTTTAAAGGGAAATCATGGAAGTGTGAATCATATACCATAATTTTTAATAGTGTTTAAATAATGATGGAAATATAATATTATATATCTATTAACATGGAAATTCGGATCAAACATAATAACAAAAGCCTTATCCTATATCATGGTTAACTAAAGAGACCATCATAATACAGTGGATCAGGAGTCACTATCTCTTTCTATTAATGGATCAAGCATTACAACTCATTTCTCTTAATTATCTAATTATTTTTAAATTTTTACAAGATACATTGGATGGATATATAGGTACCACCCTTCACGTAATGATTTATCATACATATGTGTTTCACATTAAAACAATCATTCTTCATATAATGTAAAACCCATAGAAATAAAAATTGGCTTCATATATTTTTCAAGAAGTATCACATATCATTTTATTAATATTAGATCTGTTCACACCGAAAATAAAACATTTCAAATGACTTAAAACATAATTTAATTTATAATCATGATAATTACTCTATAATTTGTAGTTTATTTAAAGTTAGAGAGGAAAATGGATCTAAAATAATAAAAAATAGATATCATGAAACATTTTTTTCATTGTTATAAAATATTAAGAAGTTATTAGTCACATATAAAAAATAATTTTCATGAAGGTGACATAAAAACCACATTTATTTAAATATCACATTATAATAAATATAAATAATGAATCCCTGAAAGGAACTAAATGTTAAGTCAAAAAATTTGGAGGAAATATTTCAAGATAGTAATGCGGAAAAAATTATCGTTTTATATTTTATATTATCATTATTCAAACCCACGTCATTAAAAGTGTAATCAATAATTATTTTTTAGAAGAGGTAAATAGAATTATTAATATAATAAGATAATACATATTTATTCCCTAATAAAAAATTATAAAATTCTTGGGAAAAATAATATAGATATGTCATGGAAAGAACCATTATCAATAATGGTAATTAATCATAAAAATGTAAATATTTTATGAAGGAATTCTCCAAAAGATGGTATTTTGATATGGAAATTGAAATCCTGAATATATAAATTAAACACCTTATAAAATAAAAAAGTGGAATAATGAAATAACCATGGAAGAGCACTATCAATGGAAAATAGTTTATACACCCATAAAAGAAAATTATATCGACGAAACCCATATATAGAATCCCCACATCATTGTTGTGTGTGTCTAGTATCTAGAGTAAGAAAATTAAGTCGGTCAAATAATAAATTCAGATGTTTTTTCATATATCTTTTATTTATTAATATTATTTTATGTTCATAAATAATTATTTTATTAATACATCATGTTTATCTTTACTATATTAAAGGCATAAATTTCACGATTCTAGGAATGCTTTCGTTTGTTAATAATTATGAATGTTCTTGAAAAATGAGATAAAAAAATCTAGAAGTGAAATGAGTTTATTTTCATTTCAATTTCTAGGGTTACATTTCCAAAAAATATTGATATTCATTTATACATATGGATGATTATTTAGTATAAATTTTATAGTTATATAGTTAGTATATTTTGGAATGTCTTTGGACAAAAATAACCTTCTTTGGTTTTATTTAAACTTCGGACTATTTTACCATTTTAGAATATGAAATAAAATATATAATATACTTATTTATCTTATTTTTAACCATAATATACCAGTTTCTACTAGCCATGACGGTGGTGGTGAAGAATGAAATACATTGTTCATGGAGGCGATGAACCAACCATGATATGAACACCATCATTATTTTGCATTAAAAAGTGAGGGGGTTACATAATAGATAATTTCTTAATATAAATAATTTTAAAATATTAATAATACTATTGTTTTTATACTATCAAGGATTGAATATATTTGATGAGGTAGAATAAGAAAATAATTTAGGAGAGTTATGTTGGGAATAATACTTATTCTTTAATATTTCATCTCTTAAACTACTCTTTACAGCACGTTGGAATAGTTTTTTGGTAAATATAAGGCTTCTTGGATTTGACAAGATCATTTTGGATACATTATAAATAATTTTGGATGATCTAAGGCTTAGAATGAGTGGAGAAATTGGGTGGTGAAGTGTGGTATTTATAGGGGTGTTTTAGGAAAAAATATTAGAATAAAGTTTTATACCTTAAAATAGTGACTCATTTTACGACTCAATAGTAATTGGAATGTGAATATACACTAAATACACGTTAAAATATTCTTCTAACTTATAAAATCCACAAATATTATTTCATATATACTATTGAGAAATACAGTTTTTATATGATACTTATATGGTATTTTAATATTCAACAAAACATTCAATATTTTAAAAAAAAATTGAAAAAAATAAACATATGTTAATTTAAATGTTTTCATTCCAAAAATTATATCCATTTTATCAAAATAATTTACTAACTATGAGAATTTAAAATTTTAAAATGAAACCCTATTTTACTAAAATGTTCTAATTTTTTTGAAACGGTTAAATTCCTAATCCTCGAAAAAATTACTTTTGATTGCATAATATTATATAATAATTTATATATAAATGAATATTTATTTATAAAACCATTTTATGAAAATAAATTTTATTTTAATATTTTATTTTCATCATAAAAGTTATTATATTGAAAATAAACCATATGCATTTTATCAAAAATAAAATTATGTTTTAAATATATAAGCCATTTAATTTTTCATATTTATTACATATTTCATTGATTATTATTTTTAGTTTATAATTGTCCCAAATATTATTTTTCTAATTTAAACAAATATGAAAAGTTTCATACTTATCTAATTTTTACCTCTATGTTCGAAATATACAATAAAATACATCTATAAAAATTATAGTATTGGAGTAAACACCATTTTAACTTAAGAATAGTTTTCAATATCCTCAAGACCTCTTTATAATATCTAATGCTAATATAACTAATACTGGTATCATGAATGGGGGTTTCTCTAGAATAAATCTTAAATTGGTTTCCATTATCTTGAACTTATTCCACATATTATTTGGCCCAAACTACACTTATTGAAGATCAGTTTACGCTTGGTCATGTTGCCTCATTCCCAAGCTCGAAAAAATGGGCTTCATAGAGAATACACAAACTTATTAATTCAATTAATTCTCATTTCTACATAAATTCTATAATCCAGTTACATATATTTATACATTTCTATTCAACACTCATATTTTATAATTTCTTTATTATTTTTTTTAGTTCAGTGATGCGTATGAAATAAGTAATTCAATCAAAATTTATCTAAATAGAAATATATTCAAAACAAACATGGTATTTTGCAATGATATTAAATTTTTATCTCAATGATCACTACAAATACAATATAACATAGTGTGCTAATATTATTTCTAGTGCACCATATATGTTATCTCTAGAGATGAAAGCATCACCAAATGCATTGGAGGATGTATAATTCAAGTACCCCTCATCACATTATATTATAAACACACAAATGTTTCCTCATAATGAAATCATATATAAGTAACAATCTTAAAAAATAACCCATGAGGGGGGGTATGTGTTACATAATCGTGTCTTATTGTATAACAAAATAATATATCATAATTATTCCGAATAAATAAATTTATTAAGGATTTTTAGACATTTATAATTTAATAAATAAGTACGTGTCAGGAATATAGAGAACATGTGAAGAAAAAATCCTGAAAAATTTGTGATAAAGTAGGCATGGAAATGAAACCTTAAAATGATTTATGAAATAAGAGAAGATCTTTCAGAGGACATAATTTTATAGGGTATTCCTTACAACCATAAATGAACTAGAATATTTTTCTTCAAATAATGATTATTTTTATAAATTATAGAAATCAAAAATTGTTAATCCTAAAGTTTCTTGGGTGAGAGATACCTATAGAGGGGATAAATGAGGGTGTGTAATATTTTAAAAAATAAACATTTTTTTATTATTCTCTCACAACCCTTGGTGATAATGACATCTTATTTATATGGCTCTTTGATTTTTTTTCTCTTTTTCAAATATTAATATGTTTGTTATCCCTCTTGTATTTTCCCTTAATTGATTTAACATTTTATTTAATTATCCCACCTTATTAGTTTTGGTTGTTCAAAATATAAAAAAAGTGAAAACAGAACACCTCAAGATTTAACAATGTATTTTCCATTAAATAAACATTGTATCTATATATTTTTCACACACAAAAAAAAATTAAAATGACCAATGAGGCATTAAATGAATATTATTATCAACTTTTAATAATTATAAAACCTATATTAAATGAAAATACTATAATCAATTATAAATACATACAAAATAGGATTAAGAACCCAAAATGTATTGAAAGAATTTTTTTCCATACAACCATCTTTTCATTATATATTGTATTTTCATTTAAAATATAATTATATAAAATTTCGAATTTTACCTTTCTAAAATGAACCTAATTTTGGAACACATATTTTCTATGCTATCTTAGGGAAATTTTTTATATTTTTTTAAATATTTTATTATAAAATAAAGAGTATAAAATATCGATTTTGTTAATATAGTCACTTTTATATTTTATTATAATACATAAATTCCATAAAAAAGTTGAAACCTTTTAAATAACATTTATATTTAAAAACTAAAACTAATCATTTGAAATTACTATGTAGAATTTTTCGACCCATGTTTAGAATTTTGGAAACTTAAATAAAATTTTACTCTAAAATATATTTTCATTCAATTATATTAAAATTTTGCTTTCACAATTTATAGAAATTAAATATAAAAAAATAGATTTTATATTTTATATAAATATGGTCATATTATTTAATAATTTCAATTTCATTTTAAAAAATAAAATTGAGATTACTAATATTAATTTTAATAACCATGATAATGGTCAAAAGGTTATTTTTAGAGAATGTTTTTATAAATGTTGTGTATTTTTTATCTAATATATTAATTTTTTATATTTTATATAATTTATTAAATATTATTTTAAAATATATATATGAAAATATATTAATTTTTAATTAATTTTATATATTATTTAAGACAATAAGTTTTTCAAATTATATATTTCAGTAAAATATTTTTTCTATCTATTAAATGTTTCAATTTAATAGTGAAATTTAAATTATTTAGAGATTAAATTAGATTAAATGGATCTTGAATTTAAGTTCATTACATCAAAATAATTTATTATTTTTTACCTCATATTTTATATAAATTATAAAGTACTTTGGTAAAAAAAAATATGAAGGTAAAAAACTAAATGGACAACTCTAAAAAACTATTTGTATATTACTTGAAACAAGTTTAAAGAATGTATGAACTGTATTGGTATAGGACTGAGCAAATTTATATTACCAAAAAAATTCTACTTTTAAATCCATTGACATTAAATTATATTATTTTATCATTGATATGTAATGGGTATTTTCAAATGTTACATTTTCATCACTTATAAAATGATATCACGTCCAACACATTTATAAAAAACAATTAAAAAGATCTAGCTCAACTAAAACTCTTCCCTAACCACTCCTAAACCCTCTGTCCATGTCCTAGAATATTTTTTCTTTCTAAAAAACATAGTTAAGGATCCCGAAGTCTTTAACCAAGGGATAACCTTCAAAGAGAGAGGAAATGATCTCAACCAAACTTCTCTTAATTCTTTTCTTCATCTTCCCCCCAAAAATTCGTTCTAATCCATGAATATATAATAATATTATTAAAATAAATATGTTAAAATTTTATTATACTAATGGAATTTCACTTTTTTACTTTCATCTTATACCATTAAAAAACCAATTTTTCCTTACGCGTATGAGCATACTACAGCCTCAATAAAATGTGTTTTCTATTTTCCATTACCACCAAATGTTACAAACCGGCCAGACCATCCATTCAATTTAACACTTGACCATCCTTTTGATTGTCCTGAAAGGTTTTATTGATGCTCGTGGGATGGAAGATAGTGCATGGACATTAATGATCTCCTTTGGGAATTATTTTCACATATGAATAACGATTAAAAAAATATTTTACATAAATCATCACTACCATCATCTATAACAAACTATACAAAGAAGAATACAAAAAATCCAATATAATGTTTACATTTGTAACTAAAAACAAAAATTTAAGAAAAAAATAATTGGGAAAAACGAAAAATAAACCTCATCCTGGCATGAGTTCTAACACCCACCATGTCAACACCATTAACAACTATCAAAAAAACAATCCACTGACAAGACTACATGACACCACCTCCATCGATTGTATTATATTTACCTGAGTCTAAAAAATAAGGACTACATACACCCATGGGTTGTATGTAGGATGTGTGCTCAAATCCCATGTAGGATCCCACTATGTTTTCCATGCATAGACATTATATGACAAATAAACATGCACATTTTGAAATAAAGTAATCATTTTAATTTCAAAACCTTGATTAATATTGAAAGAAATATAAGAGTTGTAAAAATAAATGGAAATAGGTAAAGACACATTATAAATAACATGGTAAATACCTATGTATCCTGGGTTAGTGGGTACCTATGATCCTCAAACCCTCATCGATCATCCCTGGATAGGATGGTCTATTCTCATGCACAAGCCAACGAATCCATTTCATCCTAGTTTAGTAAGTTTTGTAACATAATCATCCTCTGTATAGAATTTCATTATTGCTATAAATGTCCTATTATACACACCTAGGTACCCAATTTTACCATGTGATTTAATCAATTTATCAAACTAAGTAATTCCCCTTTTTTATAAACCAAGCCATCACATACCAAATCATTTCATTACCAAAAAAATCATAGGGGGAAAAACTCAAATACCTTACACACACCAACACCATGTAAATAACTAATTTACACACCTAATATGATATAGGAAGTAATTGGGAGTATAATAAATTAAATTTAAATCATTAAATAAACAAACACCCCTGAACCAGCAACCATTCATCTTGAAACCACCACAAATTTGTTGCAAATCATGATCCAAGATTATTAGAGTTCCAATGGAATAAGTAATATAAAAATGAATAAAAAAATACAATAATAATTGGAAAATTATTGGGTCCATACATCCACTGGAGAGAATAATTCTCAATAAATAATGTAGAAGAAACCAAATAAAGAAACATGGAGAGACTTTCATGAATATTCCTTGAACAATATAGATTAAATACCTAAGAGAATAAATCCAATAGGGGAGTGGTAAAGAGGTTTGAAGTTACAATTATTGTGAGGGATGAATGGGAAAATAAATTATGGGATAAGATGGTTAAATCATGGATGGTTAGATTAGGAAATTCAATATATATAAAAATCATGAAGGCCACATGATTTGGCCACACGAGTTTCCAAACCATTCACCAAACATCTATGAGCCTCTATCTAAATAGATGGAGGACACATTATTTGGTTCAAATTATTTTTCAAATCATGTACCTAACCATGTGGGTACTCAATTATCATTGTCCATTCCTCATGGTTTGGATGGGTATGGCACACAGCTGTGTGCCCGACAATAAAACATGCCTAAAGACTCTTCCATCCAATGCATAGTCTATAAAGGTTGGTGCATGGTCTCCCCTAACAATGATCCAATAATGATCCACCCTAAATCCTCCCAAAAAAATCCCACATTCTAAATAAAACTCATAGAAAATATATTGTAAAAATTAAAGTATCAAAAATAAATCAGAAATACCTAAAAATATCACTGTGGGTACACCAAACCATGTAAGCTCCCATCTGAATCTATCAAACCAAGAATGGTTTGTAAAGGATGGAGCAGGGTTTCCCCTAATCGTGAACTAATCATGTGCCACACTCTATCAACCTAAAAATTTCTATTTCAAAAAAACACCCTCAAAATATACAAGGAATGATAATGATAAAAATTTAATGATATATAAATGAAAATGTCATCTTGGGTGTGAAAATTCTCCCCAATATTAAACTTTCCAACCCCAAAAATTCATTCCATTGTCTGGTTGTAGAATAAATTATGATACTTATCTTCTAGAAAACATGAACATCATTCTAATGTTACCATAAGACTTTAAGAAATAAAATAAATTTTCCTCAGAGTACTTTTATCTAGGACCCCAAAATTTGAATTGGTTTCATGGTCACTAACAAATTAGTATCCCACTCAAGATCTACCCTGTTTAGAACATGAGATGTTCCCATATTATACCTCTTCCTATGAGATAGATGGAAAACATCACGAATTGAAATCTATTTAGAAGGTAATTCCATGTAGTACTTGACCTCATTAACCATTTTGGTAATCTCAAAAGGTATGGCATACCTTTTCATAAGCTTCCCTTTATATTCAATATGATGATGACACAATACTGTTTTTTCCATATAAGCACATGGTAACCCACTATGATTTACAATACTAAACATTCATTTTTATAATATGAATTTTAGTGGATCTAAGATATAATCAAATTATGCCTTATCATCTAAATCTTATAAGTATTCAACTACATGATTCTTATTCCCACTAAGGATGTTTCACTTAATTTTATTAAATATATAAGTGATTGAAATGGTTGAACATATAACACTTTGAACTGATCCATCTAGATCGTATATTGATAATTGTTATTATAGTTGAATTCCACCAATACAATATGGTTATCCCATGAGCCACCAAATTATAACACATAAGAATGATGTATTTATTCTAAGATTTTGTTTTACCGCTCCTTATGGACATCCTTTCATGGATGGTATGTTCTGTTGAGCCTAATATATGACCCTACTTCCTTCTAGATACCTTCTCAGAAATGAGTGGTAAAATTAAGGGTCCCTATTATAAAATATATAAGATAGAACACCTTTCATACACACAATGTCCCAAACATAAATTTTTCCCAACAGTTTCAAATTAGTGGTATCCTTGGTAAGGATAAAAATGGAATATTTGGATAGATAATAGATAATAACCCAAATCATCATCCCCCCTAGGTGTATGAGGTAACCCAATAATGAAATCCATGGATACATTTTCCCTATTCTTGGTTGGAATAAGAAGGTGTTGGAATAAACCTAAGGGTATCTAGTGCTCATATTTATCCTGGTAAAATTTGTAACATCTTGACATAAATTTAGTTATATCACATATAATACTTAGCCAAAAAAACTTGTGACATGCATTCTAAAACATCTCGATGCACCAGGAAAAATGAACCACTACTACTAATGGAAATCACGCATCACAACCTTTCATGTAAATAATGTCATAACCACCCAGCCTTAGAAGTAGTTAATCCTTTTAAAATATAAATACCATTAATTTCACACCTCCATTCTATTTAAAAACTGTCAAGATAACTAAAATGACTCTTCATTTGTTTTCTTATCCTAAATCATCTCTAGAACACAATGTGTCAACTGAAATATTTCTAAGAACATAACTCCACTCTATTCCTTGGACTTTATGTGAATCTGAGTGAAATCCCCATCAATTCCCACTCATCACGAGAGTACTTTCGGTCTAATATTGGTTACTTCTTCAATAAATAATCAGGGACCATATTTCATTTACATGGTGTGTAGACAATATTGAAGTCAAACCCCTGAAGGTACTCAATCCATCCACACTAACATTGGGCTAAAATCCTTATGGGGGAATATATATCTCAAACTTTTTTAGTATAAGTAGCATTTAAACTACCCACCAAAAATAGAGTGATGCGGAATTTTACGGTAATTCATCAAATCCACAAGTTTTAAATTATTGGTTGGATATTTTTTTATGTGGTTGGAATTTTCAAGATGCATATGCCACCACATGGTCACCCTAAATAATATTTCTAAACAAACTTATACTTAAAAAATAGACCATGTAACATTACCTATCATCAGACAATATCAAAATAAGGTTGGTGGTGAAAAACAACTTAATCTTCTAAAAAAATGATTATCACTCTGGAATATGTGATAAAATTACCCCATCCTAAGTAAGAGTTGGAATATGCAAAGAATACCAAGATAAATCTCAAAAAAACCACCTTTAATATCCTTAATGTCTTAAAAAATATCTAATCTTGAATAAATTACTCACCTCCTCCCATGAAATCACTGGAATATCTTTTTATAGATCAATCAAATCCTTACATTCTGATATTACATGTCCCAATAACGTGACTTCCCAAATCCAATGTTTTTACTTAGATAATTTGGAATAATGAAATTTGTCTCATTGTTTTCCAAGAACAATCCTCAAATGTTGCATGTACTTTTGTTTAACTTCTAAATAGACAATAAATTCATCCAAAAACACCACGATGAAAGAGTTGATGTATATATAAAACTCTCAGTTCACAAGATCCATGAAATCCATGGGAGAATTTTTCAATCTGATGATAGTACCAGATATTAAAAATGGTCATAACCACTCTGGAATTAGATATTAGGAAAATGAAATTCTCTCAAGATGACCTTGTGATACCCTAAACATAGTTCATTCTTTGATAACCACCATAATCCTTTTATTTGGTCAAATTTACCTTCAATATGGGTTGAAGGGTATTTATTTTTTATGGTATCCGGATTTAGGTTATAATATTCAATATATATACTTAGAGATCCATCAACATTCTAAACAAAAAACACTAGAGTAACCCTAAGAGAGATGCTTGGGAGAATAAACCCTTTGGATTTAAAATAATCTAGTTTTATATTTAACTACCTCAATTTAGTTGGGGTCATATTATATGAGGGAAGATATAACAACTACTTCCTTAGTGCCAAATAGATGGTGAAATCCTCATCACACCTAATGGTTAGACATGAAAATCCTCTAGGAATACCTCAGGACACTCACTCACCATGTGAGGTAGCCCACTCTCGAATCCTTCCCCATAATCCTCCAGTAAGATGGAAGATACCTAACAATAAATACAACATTGTTTAAAATGTGGAGGTCCAACTCATCCTGAATTCAGATCCCATTCTCCATAGAAAACTCAAGTGCTCCCATCGAAGGTTGTGAAAGTCGCCTTCCAAAAATATCAGTCAATGTGGGCCTTAAATAGAATTTTAAAATCCATCCCTATGATCACATCAAATTGGTCCATATCAAGGACAATGAAATTCCAATTTATCTTAAATTCTATCAAAGAGACAACATAAGATATGCACTTGAAACCCCACTCCTTCCTTATGTTGATCGGAGTAACCACCTCCATGGAATAAAATATAATCTCGATTTGGTGTTTTAAAAAATACACCAAGATGGGATAAATGAATGAGTTATAAGAACCTATATTTAATAATAAAATTAATATATATGATACAATAAGTTTCATACCTCAAACTTTCATAAGGCTTGCATCATATTCCATTAGTTCTTAGTCTGTATTTGGAATGTGTATTGTCTCCATCTATCCCTATGGTTGACTACTCATCACTTCATTAAGATAACTCTACCCAAAATTAGTTCCTCTATATCCACCAAATCTTCTAGAATAAGACCCCAAAGATCTATTTTCACTAGACTGAGTGTTTTTCCGATAAAAGTTATAGATATTGCACCACTCTAAGAAGGAGGGGATCTCTTATGTAACCTTTATAGGTGGCCTGCATTTCCACAAAGGTGGGATGCACTATCATGAATAAATCATGTAGATCGAATGTTCGTGAACATACCACACTAAGGGAATATGGTAATTCAAGTACCTATAGTTCCAAAGAAGGTCATTAGGGTGGATATACTGATTTTTAACGATGCTTATTACATTTCTCTTCATGCTTCATCTTGATTTTAAATAGGACACTCCCACTCTGGCATAGTGTTATAATGAAAAATGAAAATCCTTACATACCCACCTAGTGAATCACTACCATAAAATATCGATCAACTACTTCAAAATACTTCTTCAAATTAACTAAGAAGACTTGAGATTGAATGTTCATCCCCAACCCCATTACAACCCATTAGGCTTTCATCTTCTCATTAATAACCAAATCAAGAGTAAAGGGAACCAGCTCTATAAAACAGTTAGCATACTCCGAAACATAATTATCTCTTGAATGGAGGACTATAAACTCATGGGACTTGGAAAAAACCATTGTACCAAGGATTTAATACTCATTTAATATTACCATGAACCCCTTCTATCGCATCCTCTCATGATTCCCTACCTAAACCATTGACTCCCACTACTTGTGGTTGGGGATATAACACATAAATGTGGAACTATTTAATTTAATGGATTTATAAGTCACATGGATATAAAATATCCTCTCATTATTCTCCTCCCAATACTCCACTTTCTGGGGGTTAGTGCTTCCCTAGAAGGATGTGGTATTATGCATGAGAAAATCTTTAGACTGATCAATTCCGGGTCTCGGTTTGGCTTCCTTATCCCCAGAAAGACCAAATACCACACTCAGATCCAAGGCTCAGATAGCTCAACCCACATCCTCTACTAATGATTGGTTATATAGATATGGAGAACTCTATTTTTCCTCCTCCTTTAGCTATACAGAAGGTCTTATTGGAAAAATAATACTACACGGGGAAAAAAATAAAAGAGAGTAACCATTAATACATCCACCCAATGATATTCAAGTAATTTATAAGATAAAACATCCATATAGATCAAAAAAACCCACAACAACTCAAAAACAAATTCAAACCACTTATACCCACCTTGGTTCCCATCCCCAACCAGAAGCCTATATATTACACCTTAAATATGAGTTGAAAAAAAAAACTGACATCCCATGATAACCCATAGACTTTCATAAGGTATGTCTTCTAGAAACCCCCTCAATAACAAAAACTTCA
This sequence comes from Viscum album, assembly GCA_963277665.1. NCBI lineage: Eukaryota > Viridiplantae > Streptophyta > Magnoliopsida > Santalales > Viscaceae > Viscum > Viscum album. The sequence continues at coordinate 292,573,456 of OY728137.1, read as the reverse complement.
TTCCCTGAAATTAAAATATATTTTCTAACTAGGATTCCCTAAATGAAAATACCCATAGAAAGGGTAAATCCCTCTTTGATACCATTTTTTCATTAATCATCTCATCCTATCATAAAACTTCGTATCCAACCGAGCCTATGGTATAGCTTTAAGGGATTTCCCAATCCCCATGAGATTGAAACCAGTGTTGTAACATCATGTCACCTTGATCAGGTATGTTTTTAATTTATCTAAGTTACCTTAGGGTTTTGAAAATCCTTAGATATGTTTTTCCAGTTTTACTGCAGGTTGCAGAATAGGTACACATCATGTACCAGAGGTACACGTTGTGTATTGGTTGTTGGTTTCAAGTCATGAATGGGGGATCACAGTGTGAGCAGGTACTATATAGGTATATGTCATGTACCGAAGGAACACATCATGTCGGGGTTAAATAGAATATATTTAACATGAGTTGATGGGTTTTTCGATGAAACATATATAGAAAGTATTACACGTCATGACTAAGGGGTACACGTTGTGTCCCAGCCCACACCCAAGTTTAATTCATGCGTTTTTCTTTTTTGATCATCATTTTTTCACCAAAACCTCTTAACTCTAGACCCTAAACTTCCCCTAGTAATTTTTCATAGGCATCTAACATTCCGGATTGATCACATCGGCTCTAATTCATCATTTCTTCTACGTTCTGTACCTTTAGGTAAGTTTTATTTTTTAATCTTCCTTGAGATGGATCATGATAGCACCCTAGCCTTATGTTATCGGATATACTAATCCAAGTTGGATGTTTCTTTTTGTCCTCATCTAGATCCATTGTGACTTCTTATCTCAAAGTTCATCTCTTGGCTAGTAGTGGTGAAGTGGATGTTCATTCTTAAGGAAATTGGGATTTCTTCTATTTTCCAACCCCCTGTCTTCTATATTGAATCAATCAATTGAGATGTGTGATTGATTCTAGGGACTTTGATGATGGAATTTTTTAGGTTCCATAGCTTTTGGAATCTTTTGTGGGAATCTACGGACCGAAAATGGAGGTCAGTTGTTTCGTATCTATCCTATGGTAATTATCCTAATTAATATTTCTTTATAAAATTTATTTATTATATTGGCATGATAGTTTGGGTGTGTTGAAAATGAGTTTTTTAAGAAAATGGTTTTTCCTTTCCTTTTGATAAATTGATTTTGAAATGGTTTTTGAATGGTTTTCAAAGAATTGAAGTTGAATTGTGAAATTGAGCACATGGGTTACCTTAGGTACTTTGGTGGAAGGTCTAGCTTGAGTCCATTATCCATTGTTGTTATTGTCTTGTAGGTTTGTCTTTGGGTTCTCCTGTATTTCCTAGGCCCGTTGTTCTAAGAGACCGATTTGAAATTTTGGGGGGGATTAATCTTGGGTTTTTCCTCTGCTTCCTATGCCCGTTGTTCTAGGATTAGTTTTGTGAACTATATTCTTATGGTATGAGTATTATGATTCCTATACATGTCGTATTCCTTGGTGCTATGAATCATGGGCTTCTTTTTTTATTTCTTGGATTTTTGAGTTATCCTAGATATACTTGATTATGCTTATAGAAAATGATATGGAAAATGTTCTTTGAAACTGATATGCCTTTTTTTTGTTTAGAACTATGGAAAAGGGAATTTTTACCATGTTTTTAATAAAAATTATTTACTTCTTATCATGTCATGTTTTAAATTACAAAGAAGCATAAAAAAATTTTATACAGAGACATTCTATGGAACACCTATGTGGGATCTGACTGATCATGTTAGCTCATGCCTGCCACACTGCTTTGGTGGTGTGTAGACCTTTGTTAATCTTTCAGTGTATGGAAAGGCAAGGCACCATAGTGTGGTGGTGAGGTTCATGTCAGTTTTGATGGGTAGTTGGTGGTGAGATGGTTGGAGTTTGTTCACACCACCGTTAAAGCATCTTTTTGATTTTGAGACCCATATAGTTGGACTTGTCGTTTAGATTTTTTTAATTACTATATCAGTTTTTATGTTTCCCCTATTTTCTTTATTGTTATGGAATATTTATGTGTTAGTATTCCATTGTTTCTTCCATTCTCTACATATATGATGTGTGTTCGAATAGTTTGGAAGAAATCAATCCATTTTTTTCGTTTGATGCCTGGGTACTTGTTTCCAGCCTGTAGGGATCAAGAACGCCCTTCGGGTATGTTACTTATTGAGTCAGGTTCTATGTTTCATGTCAAACCAGGTAAGTTTGTTGCATTCTGGTATCATAGGGAGTATTTCATCGAGAATATTATTCTTGGGACTTTTATTGTACAAGATATATAACATTAGGGACTTTGGAGGTAAATTAGCATAGGCACATGGCCAGATATTATCATAAGGAGACTCAAGTTACCATGGTATGTTGGCATATGTGTCTTTAGGGTTGGATTTTATTTTAAAATCTACGTTTTTTTCTTAGCGGTTTTCTAGTTTTTATAGATATATTGTTCGGTGTCTAATCATTATTATGTTTTGGTGTGCAACAGTATGCCACTGAGATATCTTCCATAGGTTCCTCAAGAAGGTAAAACTAATTATCCTCAATGAAATCCACCTATGGATAAGAATATCATCAAGATAATCATACAATAATTCTGTGTTGTTGATTGATCGCATCGCGATTCACTATTTCATTTTCACCCTTACACCACTATGATTAACTTGTTTTAGATTGAAAATTATAAAATTAATAAAAACTTTCATTCCATGTTTGAATCATTTACTTTTTGTTTATCACTCTGTAAAGGGTCAATGTTACTTGTTTTGATGATTCCATTGCAAGAGGAGGTGATTTGGTGGCCCTGGATATGATCCAGAAGGAAAATGGGAAAAAACTACATGGGTTCCATGAACACATGTCCACTATTGGCTAGAGTATGAAAAATATGTGCATCCAAATGGTCTAGGATTTTTTTTCTAGTCCAAATTTCAATTTTATGCAACTCTTATGAAGAAAACCAAGCCCCATTCGGCCATTAAGGGGCCCAACCAAAGTGATATGTCCAGGACACCAAATCTGCACTGAGTCAAAGGTTGTGTGTTGTGTGTTGTTAATATCTAGAGTTGTACGTGTCCAAAAGAATCAAAAATTTCGGTGGAGATATCCAATATGTGTTTAAGAAACTTTCTACTTTTTTCAAAAGTGATTTAAGACTGTATGGAGATCTAAAACAATGTGACAATTAGTTTTACACAATTTGTGTGCCAAAAACCACTTCCCATTTTTTCTATAAAAGAGAATCATGGGTACCTTATTTGAGGAGTTCGAACCAGGAGACAAGCTCTGTCATTTTGGTGTCACATAGGAGTATATTAATAATCCTATAAGTTATGGAGGGCCCAAACCACATTGGGGGATCAAGGATGAAGAATGAGTTCCACCCGAGGCTCCTCCTCCTCTCGATGGCGTGCTAAACGGTGGATGATCATTTTGAGGGAGCTACACCATCATGGGAGGAAGTTACAACACATGTTCTTCTAATGGTTTTGTATAATTTGTTTGTTGAATATTTCACTTATTTTTTATCTTGACAGGATTCTTCCCTAATTACATTTCATTTGATATAATTAAGTGGAACACTTTTTATTTCAACACCGATTGGGTTGAGATTTCAGGTGGGAATCCTGGGTTGTTCTGATTGGACAACAAAATAATCCTATTTATCTCACTCGTACATAATATTTAGGTATTATTTTTTAGACATTTTATTCTATGATTGATAACCAAATCGTGGAAACATGATTGTTGTGTCAAGGGGTGGTTCACTAATCATCATTTGAAGAGGAAATTTGGGAGTCAAGAAGTTGACAACTTTCAACCAATGAGTTAAACAAAACAATGTTAAATTTTTAGAACAATGAACTATACAAGGTGTGTGTTGAACTTGAAATGATCTTATTCTCTAATAATTTTTAATACATCACCGTTATTTATAAACTATTCAACTCTTTAATTAAGTAGTTTACTTAAATCTGATTTCAAAACCACCACCCTCTTTTAGTACATCTTATTAAAAATAAATTATCTAAAACTATCAACACTCATTGAGAGATGATCTAGGTTCTTCCCTAGATTATTGATTTATCTTCAAATCATAACCAATATAACGTGTTAGTACAATGCCGAAAAAATTTGGCGTCGTTGCCGGGAAGTGCTTTGGTTTTAGTGCGTGTTTTTTTTAATTTTTTTGTAAATATTTTGAATGTTTGTTTGTTTTATCTTCTACCTTTACATTTATTTTATTGTTTAAATTAATTTCTTTTGTAGGTTCTATGTATGACGTGTTCTCCTCTGGGAGACTTAAAACATTTTGAACCTGAACTGGAAAGGATCCTATATCAGCAACACCGAGATACACAAGGGGAACCTGTGAAGGAGGATCCACAAAACATCAACTCTCATCTTTATCTTTCTTATTCATCTTTAGTAACCCACATTAAAACAAAAAATAATGTAAATAACCTGGCTGGAAACAATATAACACTAAAATAACTAACCCCTCCTTATGTTGATATCCAACCCACCTATATTCAATTACAAGGAGAAGCACCCAATTTTGAACTAAAATCTGGTTTAACTCATCTATTACCAAGATTCCATGGACTTCCTAGAGAGGATCTACACAGTCATTTAAAATCATTTCATACTATGTTTTCTCCATTAAAACCTGAAAATGTGGATGAAGAACAATTAAATCATAGAGAATTCTTATTTTATTTAAAAGATACAACAAAATATTTGTTATATTATGTTAATTCCCCAATAAGAGGTTGGGTGGACATGAAACACATTTTCCTTGAAAAATATTTCCCAACCTCCCGAACTACAACAATAAGGTAAGAAATTTGTGGGATAAAAAAATCTCAAGGAGAAAAATTACATGAATTTTGGGAACTCTTTAAAAGGTTATTTTCAAGTTACCCACACCACCAAATAAGTTATTAACTTTTAATTCAATATTTTTATGAAGGTTTAATCCCTATTGATAAAAATAATATTGATGTTGTTGTAGGTGTTGTGCTAGTTGATAATACCCCAATTGTTGCAAGATCCCTGATTGAGAACATGGTGCAAAACACATAGAAATTCGATTCAAGGTCTAATGTACCGATTTGAGGTATCCATGAGGTGAAAAGTACTAAATTAGAGAAGAAGGTGGACAAAAAGTTTGAAGAGGTAAGTACCCTTCTTTGATAACTTCCTCTTTCCCAAGGGAAATCCCAATCTCCTCCTCCCATTCATTGTGGTATATGTTCGTTTGCAACCCACTATTCTGATCAATGTCCTCAATTGAGGGAAACATCTGAGAATTTTGAGGCAATATTTCTAGGTTTCCCCTATAACCAACCCTTTAGGAAAGAACCTTACTATTCATCCTACCCTGGGTAGAAGGAGAACCAAGCCTATATGAAAGGGGGTATTCAAACCAACATCAACAACAATAGAGCCAATTGAGGTAGAGTATTCGTCCACCACCACCACCCATAAATCCTCAACTGCCCAAAATGACTTTCCAACAAACCCCTCTAAAACCATATTCTAGCCTAGAAGATATGATGAAACAAATAGCTGCAAACAATATCCAATTCCAACAAACCACTCATGTATCCTTAAAATACCTTAGAACCCAATTAGGCCAACTAGATAACCCAGTAGGTGAAATTAAAAGTCATGGGTAAAGTAAACTTTCCTCTCAACCAGTAGTTAACCCTAGGGATAAAGGAAATGTTAGTTCCATCACCCTTAGGAGTGGAAACCCACTATAAAGTAAAATGAATCCTCTATTAGAGTCATCCACTCCTGAGAAACCTATATCCCAACCATTAAAAATGATCCAAATGTTGAAGAACCTTGTCCAGAGAGAATCCCTTCCAAAGGAAAGAGTGTGTATATTGATGAGTCACTTAGCCCAACCATTCCTCTTCCATTTCCTCAAAGGGACACCTAAATAAGAAAACAAAAGGAAACTAAACATGATAAGGAAATTTTGGAAATTTTCAAGAAAGTGCAGGTTAACATCCCATTGATTGATGTTGTGAAGAAAATTCCATAGTATGCCAAGTTTCTAAATTAGATGTGTACACATAGAAGGTAAATTCTAGGTAATTAGAAAGTGATCTTAGGGAAGAATCTTTCAGAATTGATAGGGCCATCACTTCCCACCAAGTTCAATTATCCTTGAACATTCTCAATTTTGTACACCATAGGGGAGTATTCTTTTTCTAATGTTATGCTTGATTTTGGTTCCACTATAAATGTGAGGCCTCACTCCATTTACTCTACCTTACAGATCGAGGAACTAAAGACCACTAGAATTTTTGTTCAACTGGCCAACCGGAGTACTATACACCCCTCTGGTGTGTTAGAGGATGTTCCTGTGAGTGTTCAAAATTTAATTTTTCCTATTGACTTTTATGTTCATGAAATGGAGTATGATATGATGAATGGGTATGCCCTAATTATATTGGGGAGTCCCTTCTAGAAAACATCCAAAACTATAATTAATATCCATAATGGTACAATATCTATAGAGTTTGGTGGTGACATTTTCCACTCCAACATCCTTGATTCCACAAAGAACCCCTCAGAAGAATATTCCTCTCTCTCTATTAATTCAATTGATGTACTTCCTTTCCCTGAAAAAACAACATTCTTTTCCCCTCATCCCTTTTCTGTGTTTTCTACATTGATTGAAAATCTACGTAATGAATCATGCATTGATTTTTGTAGTGTTCTATAAAAGTGTCATGCATGTTCATTAGTTGATAATTTCTTGAACATCGGGGATCAAATGACCATTGATGATACTGATAAGCTTGTAAAAGCTCATTTCTCATATGAGGATGATACCATTGAGCAGTTAGATGAGATTAGTGACCTGTCACTTTCACACACACTCCCATCAATCCAAAATCCACCTGAATTGGAACTGAAACAACAGCCTCAAGATTTGAAATATTCATATCTTGAGAATGGAAATAAGTTTCCCATCATCATTTCAAGTTCACTCCCTCCTGAGAATTAATTTCGATTTCTTTATATTTTTAGAGAGTATAAAAAAGCTTTGGGATGGACTCTAGCTCACATTAATAGTATTATCCCATCAACTTTTACACATTATATTTTGTTAAATGTCGAGGCTAAACCTATGATGCAGGAACAATGTCGATTGAACCCAAACCTCCTAGAAGTTTTGAAAATAGAGGTAACAAAATTATTGGATATTAAAATCATTTAATCCATCTCTAATAGCCAATGGGTTAGTCCCATTCAAGTAGTTCCTAAAAATTTAGCCTTACAGTAATCCAAAATAAAAACAATGAATTGGTTTCAACTCATGTGCAGAATAGTTGGCGTGTCTGTATAGACTATCGCCGACTGAACCAAAACACTAGAAAGGAACATTTCCATTTTCCATTCATTGACCAAATGATAGAGAGTCTAGAAATTAAGTCCCACTATTGTTTCCTTAATGGGTATTCTGGATACATTCGTATCTGCATTTCCACAAAGGATTCAGAAAAGACAAACTTCAATTTCCCCTTGGTCACATTTGCCTATAGAAGGAAGTCATTTGGTCTGTGCAATGCTCTGGGTACTTTCCAACAATGCATGGTTAATACTTTTTTTGGATTACCTGGAGAATTTCATGTTTGTATTGATGGATGATTTCACTGTTTAAGGATCCTATTTTGTTGAATGTTTGATTAGTCTTTCTTGAGTCCTATGTCGTTGTATTGTAAATAATATCGTATTAAATTATGAGAAATTCCATTTCATGGTGTTCCAAGGTATATTTTTGGGGAATTTCATTTCTTGGGATGGTATCTAAGTAGATAAATCGAAAGTGAATTTCATTTATTCCTTACTATTCCCATAAAATGTATCAGATGTGTGGTGTTTCCTAGGTTATGCTGGATTTTACTGTCGTTTCATTCACGACTTTAGTAAAATTACACTCCCCATATCCCGAATAATTCAAAAGGAAAATGAATTTGTTTTTGATAAATAATGTGAGGTTGATTTTAAAAAAATAAAATGGAGTCTCACATCACCCTCAATAATCCAACCACCTAGGAGGGATTTACCATTTGAGATCATGTGTGATGCCTCTAAATATGGATCTTGGGTAGTCTGGTCAGAAAGGGTCGATTGAGATCCACATGTCTTTGCCTATTCCTCACGTACTTTGGTCGCTGCCCAAGAAAACTACACCAAAAGTGAAAAATAATTCCTTTCCATTTTATTTTCCTTGGAAAAATTCAGGTCATAATTTTTGGGGTCCAAAGTCATTGTGTTCTCAGAAAATGTAGCCCTACAGTATCTCCTTAAGAAACTAGAATCCAAGACACGTCTCATTCACTAGATGCTCCTACTTCAAGAATTTAATCTAGAAATTATAGATAAAAATAGAGTAGAGAATGTGTTGGCTAACCATATTAGTAGGATTCCACCATCAACGAACATTAACTTATCCCCCTGTATTCTTATAAATTATATGTTTTCCGATGATCACTTTTATCGAGTGCAAGATGATATTCCATGGTATGATGAAATTGTATATTATTTGGTAGCATCTTGCATCCCTACTAATTTCAATAAAAACCAAGCTATCTGTCTAAAACATGAGTCTCATTGGTACATTTGGGATGACCCCTACCTCTAGTGCACATGTAGTGATCGTTTCTTTAGGTGTTGTGTTCCTGATAGTGAGTTTCCATCTGTCCTTATATTTCATCACACTCTAGCTTGTGGGGGTCATTTTCTTCCCCAACGGACTGCTCAAAAGGTCCTTGATTTTGGCCACTTCTTGACAACACTTTTTCGGTCTGCCCATGATTTTTGAAAATCTTGACCTCATTGTCAAAGAATGGGGAATGTCTCAAAAAGAAATGAAATTCCACAACAACCATTGAACTTTTATTTCTTTTTTTTATGTTTGGGGAATTGACTTTATGGGTTCATTTTCCAATTCTATTGGCAACGTGTATATTCTTCTTGTTGTTGATTACATGTCAAAATGGGTAGAGGCACGAGCTACAAGGACTGATGATTCCATGGTAGTTGTAGAATTTTTGACAACCCAAATCTTCTCTAGGTTTGGCTTACCTAAGTTCATCATCAGTGACCAGGGTTCTCATTTCTCTAACTGAACAATGCAATCACATTTTCGTCGGTATGGGGTCGATCATAGAGTGTATACTGCATATCACCCATAGACCAATGGTCAAGATGAGGGTTCAAATAGAGAGATAAAATAGATTCCTGAAAAAATTGTTCTTCCCAATAGAAAAGATTGGAGTCTTTGACTTGATGATTCATTATGGGCCTACCATACTACTTTAAAAACTCTCATTGGAATGTCACCATATCATCTTGTGTTTGGAAATAGTTTTCACCTACCTGTTGAGATTGGGCATTGGCCCTACTAGGCCATCAAACAATGAAATTATAATATTTCTAGTGCTGGTTCTCAAAGGAAGTTTCATATTCAGATGATAGAGGAAATGAGAAGAGATACATATGAAAACTCCAAGATTTATAAAGATAGAACCAAGGTTGCCCATGAATGTCTTATACTTCATCGTCAGTTCCACATTGGGGAGAAGGCACTCCTTTAAAATTCAAGGCTAAAGTTGCATCCAGGTATACTTTGTTCTCACTGGTTTGACTCATAAACTGTTATTAATGTATCTCAATTTGGTGTTGTTTAGGTTCAAAATGAAGAAACCAAGAAAACCTTCATTGTCAATGGGCAGCGGCGGAAGCACTTCCACAAAGCCCTTCTGGATTTTATGATGGATGAACTCCATATTGAAGAAGAAACATACTTGTGAGACACACAAGGTTTTATCCTTCCTTCTCACCTTCTCAATTATTACAGTGAGGACACTACACATTCTAGGTGTGGGGGGATGGGTACATTCCTAGGATAGATTGGAATTTTCATCTGCTTTTTTCTTTCATCTCATTTACACCTTATTTATAGTATTTTCACTTTTCTCCATCATGTTGATTTTATTAGGATTTCTATTGTCGTTCTTTTTTCTCCACTTTTTCTCCTTCTTTATGGTATTTTCATTTTTCACATTCAAAAACTTCAATGTTACATGATTTGGTGACCATAAGGGGGGGGGGGGGAAGTAGAAATACCATAAAGGAGTCGAAAAATAATATTTGTATGAATTTAACATCAGAGAGTGATTTTTAGTGAATTGGTTTTCTGTGAAATATATAAATGGTTGTATCTACAAGAAACCTTTAAGATGATTGATTCCCCTTGTGTGAGTAGCTTTTGAAAAAACTATTTCACTTATATCTCTACACATTTCATCACCAAACCACAAAGTGGGAATATTTCTTACTTACTATAAGGTAAATATAAGTTAGGTTAATAATTTTCAGCATAAAATGATATTTACATACATTTGTTCCTTATCTGATCTGTTTCATTACTATACCGGATTGACCTATGTATGTGTATTTGATATTCGACTGTTCCACGCCCTCAAAAAAAAATTTTGGGTTGTGTCTTGGGAAGTTCAAAAACCACTCCTCCTCAACCATTGATTTTGTTATAACTATTACAATTACTATCGTGAAGAGATCAAACAAGGGTTGAGAGATAAGTGTGAGATTTTCTCGAAATGTAGCTTCTGAAAAAAATAAAAAAATAATAAATGAGGGGAGTGATGAAATGTAAATCATATGGAGATATATAGGTTAGGAGATTATGTTTTTACTTCTAGGAATTCTTAAGTGAGTGGGTCATGAATTTTTATTTCAAAGGATGTAGGGCATGTTCGGTGAAAATTCATTTAAAGCAGAATAATTTTAAAATAAACTATATTTATTAGATAGAAAGTAAGAAATAATAGCATTGAATGGTTTTCACTCACACACATGGAGAGTTAGTGGAATGGTTGACTTTTGAATTCCTTTCTCAATTTAGTTTCATCAATCCCTTTTAATTTCATTGTGATATGATTTATGAGACATATTTTTCCATTTTCACTAGGAAGAACTCATTGGTGTGGTTCATGTATTGATCACATTACATTAATGAATTTAAATTTCCTCAAATGATAAATCTTCATGATGCAGGTAATATATATATGCATCATTTTTTGGATATGTTACTTTTCCTAGTAGTTCAAATGTTTAGGTGTGGGGGTGTGATCACACCGTGAGTCATTGTTTTATTTTCACTATTACACCACTATGCTAAACTTGTTTTATATTTAAAATTATAAAAATAATAACAAATTTCATTCCATGTTTGAATAATTTATTTTGTGTTTATCACTGTTGAAAGGGTCATGTTACTTGTTCTGATGATTCCATTATAGGAGGAGGTGATTTGGAGGCCTGGAGATGATCTAGAAGGAAAATGGGCCAAAACTGCATGGGTTCCATGAAAACCTATCAACTGTTGGGTAGATTATGAAATATTAATGCATCCAAATGGTCTAATATATTGTGGTCTGGTCCAAATTTAAATTTTATACAACTCTTATGGAGACAACCAATCTCTATTCATCAATTAAGGGGCACAACAGAAGTGATCTTTACAGGCCACTGAATCTGAATTGATTCAAAAGTTGTGTGATGTGTGATTTCCATATCAAGAGTTTTACATCTCTAAAAGAATCCAAAAATTTGGTGGAGATATTCAATATGTGTGGAAACAACTTTCATGTTTTTTCAAAAGTGATTGAAGACTTCCTAGAGGCCAAAAACAATGTGACAAGTGGTTTTACACAATATGTGTTCCCAAAACCACTTCCCATTTTTGCTATAAAAGAGCACCCTGGGTACCTCATTTGAGGAGTTCGAACCCGGATCCAATATCTACCATTTTATAGCCCTAGAGGAGTATCTTCATCATCCTATAATTTATGGAGGCCCCTATCCTTATATGGGGATCAAGGATGCAGAAGGAGTTACACCCGAGCCACCTCCTCCTCTCGATAGCGATCTAAAAGGTGGACGATCATTTCGAGGGAGCTACACAAACCTTGGAGGGAGTTCCAACACATGTTCTTGAACTGGTTTTGTATAATTTGTGTGTTGAATATTTCACTTATTTTTTATCTAGACTTTATTCTCCTTAGATTAAATTTCATTTGATATAATTAATTGAAACATGTTTTATTTCAACACAGATTGGGTTGTGATTTCAAGTGGGAATCTTGGGTTGTTCCGATTGGAAAACACAATAATCCTATTTATCTCACAAATACATATGATATAAGTATGATTTGGCAGACCTTTTATTCTATGATTTATAACCAAATATTTTCAACACGATTTTTGTGTCAAGGGGTGGTTCTTTAAGCATCATTTGAAGATGCAAGAGGGGAGTCAAGATCTTGACAACCTTGAACCATAGAATTAAAAAAAACCATGTTAAATTTTCAGAACAATGAACTATCCAAGATGTTTAGTGAACATTAAATGATATTATTCTCTCATAACTATTAATACACCACCTTTATTTATCAACTATTTAACTCTTTAATTAAGTAATTTAATTAAATATATTTTCAAAACCACCCCCTCTTTTAGTAATTATTATTAAAAATGCATTCTCTAAAACTATCAACGCTCATTGAGAGACGACATATGTTCTTCCCTAGACTGTAAATTTATCTTAAAATCATAAACAATTTTATATTTCACGACAACTTGGCCATTGATCAATATGTTCCATGAGTTCAAAAAATAGTGGATGAGGAACAACTAGGAGTTGGAGGGGAAAATGATCGATCACAGGAGTTCTGTCGTGAGAATCCGCCATCCTTTAATGGGACAACTGAATATCAAGAGGTGGGGGATTGGTTTAACAAGATCAATCAAATCTTTGACATCTTGGAGACACTTGAGAATATCATGGGGAAGTGTGTAGCATTTAGACTCGATGGTTCTGGAAACCTTTGGTGGGACTATATTGAGTAGGAATAAAGATATGTGGTCTTCGATTGGAAGTGTTTCAAACCCCAATTATTTCATAAGTTTTTTCCATAGTATCTAATGTTGGAAAAATATATGGAGTTCATGTCGTTGCAGTAGGGAGAGCATTCGGTTTAGGCATGCACCAACCGGTTGGTTGAGCATGTTTTTTTTGCTTTGAAGGTGGTAAATAATGACTAGATGAAGGCATAGAAGTACCAACAGGGTTTGAAACCAAACATTAGATCCCATTTGTTCATGTTGAAACTTTTTAACTAATAAAATACAGTGTATAGAATAATGATGGTAGAGATGGGAATGGCAGGAAAGGTCAGCTTTGCTGCCTCTTCTCTTCCAATTGGTGATAGCTTCAGTGGCGTGCATGGGAAGAAGAAGAAGTGACAGGACTGTTGTAGGAGTGGTGGAGGTGGGTCTCAGTAGTGAGCCCCCTCTACATCGTCTTTTGTAGTTAGTAGTGTGCCTCTAACTTGATACCAGTGCAGAAAAGGGGGTCACACCAGAAGTTCTTGTCCTATGCCGATGAAGATGTGCAATAGTTGTTGACATGTAGGTCATATATTAAGTTTTTATGAGGCTATGAATATGCCTCATTATGTTTAGGGACAGTCAACATTAAAGGTTGCTACGGTGCATTCCTAAGCTTCATAGACTATAGGGATCCAGTCACATGCCTTAGTAGTGAAGCATTTACACATCGTAGATGAGTTTCTAATGGAAGTTGATGCAATTCCGGTAATTGTGAGAGGTATGATCCATATTGAAGCATGAGTAGCTACTTCTTTGATTGATATTGGTGCCTCCCAATCATTTATATCTTCATGTTTATTGATATTCTTAAATGTATAATGGAACTTATTCCCTTTACAATGGATTTAGTGACACCTCTTGAAAAGTGGAAAGATCAGGGGTTCTGGTGTCCTTCTTTTTGGTTCATAATAGCTGAAACGCAGTTGGTCTTGGATTTTCTCATTCTTGATCTAGATTTGTTTGATGTAATCATCGATATGGATTGTATTGTCACTCATTGAGTTGATTTTGATTGTTATTATCGGGTTTTTTCATTTCTTAATGTTGAGAAAATCTCTCATGTGTATCAGGGAGATTGAGACTTAGGGTCAGGTCATGCAGGACTGTCCCACACAGAGATCAAGAGTTTGTAGGTTGTTGTTGCCTTTGATCCCAATGATGTATCTTATGTTAAGGATCTTCCTGTTATTGTCTAATACTTTCCTGACATTTTTCTTAGATGACTTCTCTAGTCTTCCTCTATAGATAGAGGAAGAGTTCACGATTGACTTGGTCACAGGTGTGTAGCCGATATCAATTCCTTCTAATCATATTCAACCATTTGAGTTGAAAGAGCTCAAAATTTAGTTGGACGACCTTTTAGAGAACGATTTCATTCTCCCTAGTCTTTCCCTTTGGGTAGCCTCTGTGCTCTTTGCTAAGAAAGCAAATGGATCCCATAGATTATGTGTCGACTATCAAAAGTTAAACCAGGGAACAATTAAGAAAAAATATCCTTTGCATTGTGTGGGTTAATTGTTTGATCAGTTGAGTGAGAAAAGTGGTTCTCAAAGATCGACCTTCAGTCGGGTTATCATCATCTCAGAGTTGTGGAGTCAGATATACCAAAGACTACCTTCATGACATGGTATGGCCATTATGAATAACTTGTGATGCCCTTCAGTCTGACTAAAAATCTTACAGTTTTTATAGACTTGATGAATCAAATATTCCACTAATATCATGACACTTTTGTGGTAGTGTTCATGGTTGATATTCTAGTTTATTCAATGTCTGAGCATGAGCATGAGCACCATCTCAGTTTGGTCCTCGAGATTCTGAGAAATCACCATATCTATGGAATGCATTCAAAATGCATTTTTTGGATTCCAGAAGTGATGTTATTACGGCACAAAATTTATGAGCACAGCTTATCAGTTGATCTAGAGAAGGTAAAATCTATTTTAACCTAGAAGTAACCACATAATGTATTTGAGATATGAATCTTCCTTGATCTTATTGGATACTACCGATGCTTCATCAAGTACTGCTCTAAGACGGTGTCACCTTTGACTACTCTTCCCAAGAAGGCAGTGAAATTCTCATGGGATAAAAAGTGTTAGTGTTCTTTTCATGTACTGAAATGAATTCTGATATCAGCACTTGTTCTGATTTTACCGAAGCCCGGCCAGGCATATGTTGTGTTATGTGATGCATCAGGTCCGGGTTTAGGATGTGTACAAATGCATGGTGATCATGTGGTAGCTTATGTCTCTCATCATCTTTGACCACATGATAATAACTACCCCACTCAGGATTTAGAGCATTATGAAGTGATGCATGCCCAACAAGAAAATAGTGTTTTAGAAGTGGTTTTTTCACCGTGGTTTTCAAAATCACCGTAAATTTTTTATAGAAAAAAATTGTGCGGCAGTTTTGAAAATAACCACACAAAAATAGCTACAAAATGTTTTTGAAAAAAAAATTATAAATGTTTTAAAGTTTCTTCCAAAAAAATTTACAATTTTTTTAGCAGTAGTTTTTTCAAAACCACCGCGAAATTGAGGAAATAATTAAAAATTTATTTATTAATTACTTAATTATTTATTATTTAGTATTTAAAATCAAATATAGCTTATTATATATTATTTTAATTATTTATAATGATTCAATTAATAAATATTATAATTACTAGTAAATAATATTTTTAAACTAAAAACAAATCTTCAATAATTTGAAGAACATACTTCAACATCAAATAACCATAACTTCTGATCTAGGAGTCCATTTCTCCTCCAAAACCAGTCAAATCGAAGGATATAAAATGAGATAAAACCTTGTGTGAATTAAATTATGTGATAATTATAGGAAAAAATATATTATAATTTCAAATGTCGAAAATCAGACTCAAACTTTAAATGGACATAACTTTTAATCTGGGTGTTCCTTTGGGTTCTACAACATATCAAATCGAATCTTGCGATGAGATATACATTATTAAGGTCTGGTACAAACTTCTTAAATAGTGTACCCCTTTTAAATCCACAAAAAAGGCCCAGTAGGCCTCTGAAATAGACGTTTTAGATGTAGACCCCAATTTCATAAAATTCAAACTGTTATAACTTTTGATCCTGGTGTATTTTTGGCATTTACCACATATCATATCAAGTCTCATTTCATGATCTTCGATTTGACTAGTTGTGGCATAGAGAAAGGAGTACCAGATCAAATTTTATGGTTATTTTAGTGTTTTTAGGGTTTTTAGAGGTTCTTAATGTTTTCTGATTTATTTATTTCTTTATATATTTATTTACATATTTTTTTTAATTTACTTATTTATTGATTTAATATTTTTTATTTATGAATTAATTATTACTTATTTAATTAATTATTATTATTTATTTATCTATTATTTATTTATCAATTATTGTTTATTTATTTTTAATTTATCAGTTTATTTATATATAAATTTATTTATTTATTTATTTATTATTTATTTACTATGTACACATTAATTATTAATTTATTTGTAATTTATAAATCAATTATTTATTATTTATTTATTATTAATGTATTATTTTTTTTATTATTTATTTATTTATTATTTATTTATTTATTCTTTGTTCACTATTTATTAATTATTTATTTATTAACAAATTATTTATTTATTTATTATTTATTTATTAAATATAAAATATTAAAGATTAAATATTACATATTAATTATTAACTATTAATTATTAATTATTAGTTATTATTATATATTATTTATTATTATTATTTATTTATCTATTTATTTATATATATATCTTTTTATGTATTTATTTATTTATTCATTATTATTTATTGTTTATTCATTTTCATTATTTTTTATTATTTTTTATTTATTTATTTATTTTTTATTTACTAAATATTAATTTATTTTTAGTTTATTATTCATGTATTACTTATTTATGTATTTTTTAACTATTTATTCAACATTTTTTATTTATTATTTAATAATTTTTTATTTGATAATTTTTTTAACAATTTATTAATAATTTATTAAATTTTAAATATTAATTCTTAATGTTCAATTATAAATTATCAGTTATTATTATTTATTTTTTATTTTTTATTTATTATTTATTATTTACATTTTACTATTTACTATTTACTATTTATTATTTATTATTTATTATGTATTATTTATTATTTATTTGATTAATATTTATTTTATTTATCTATTATTTATTAATTTATTGTTAATTTGTTTTTTATTTATCATATATTAAATTATGCTTTAATTAATTTATTATTTATACAGTACTTATATATTATTTGTTATATATTATATATTATATATTATATATTATATATTATATGTTATGTATTATTTATTATATATTCCATTTTATATATTATGTATTAGATGTTACATATGATATACTATGTATTGTATATTATATATCTTGAATTATTTATTATTTATTTTATATTATATATTATATATTTTGTATTATGAATTATATATTATATATTATGTATTATATATTATATATTATGTATTATGTATTATATATTTTTTATTATGGATTTTCTTATTATCTATTATCTATTATATGTTATATGTTATATATTATATATTATATATTATTTAGTATTTAGTATTTAGTGTTTAAAAGTTACTATTTAACATTTACTATTTAATATTTACTATTTACTATTTACTATTTATTATTTAATATTTATTATTTACTATTTATTATTTATTATTTATTATCTATTATTTACTATTTTTTAATTACCATATATTCCCATATTATATATTTATTTATTTATCATTTATTTATATTCTATTTATTAATTTGTAATTAGTGATTAGTAATTATTAAATTTTATTAATTAGTTATTAATTATTAATTATTAATTATTGATTATAGATTAATCAATATTGATTAATAATTATTAATTAATAATCTTTTAGTGTGTATCTATTTGTTATTTATTATTTGTTTTTCTAATTAATATATATAGGTGTGTGTGTGTGTGTTAAATTCAATTTACTGACCACATGCGGATTTTGCTAGAATGGAAAGTCAATAGAGAATAATCAAGAGGTAAGGGGTTCAAATCTCACCCAACATAGAATTTCTATATATGGCATGGGCAAGTGCATGGACATGGGAATGTGGATGGACATGGACTTGTTCATAGAGATGGGCATGGGCACGGTAAAAATATATAAATAAAAAATAAATAAATATTAAATAAACAATAAACAATAAATAAATACTAAATAAATAAATAAATAATAAAAATTAAATTATGAAAATTAAAAAAATTAAAAAAAAATTAAAAAACAATTTAGTGACGGATTAAACCATGGCTAAAAACCCATGACAAAATCATTCTACGATGGTTGTAAAAAATGGCGCTAATTATTTCCCGACACACAGTTTAGTGAATATTTTCCAAAACCATCGTAGAATGATTATGGGGTTGTTTAAACCACTGCTAAAAACAAATTTTACTGTATTGACACACTTAAAAGTTGGTGGCAGTATCTATTTGGGGAGAAGCTCACTGTCTTCTCTGATCATAAGAGTCTAAGATATATCTTTTCCATGAATCCATTGAATCTCAGAAAAAGTTGATGGATTGAATAAATTTAGAAATTTTACTTTGGCATTACATACACCTCAGAGAAAGGAAATTTTGTTACAAACACTCTAAACAGGAAGGTGTCATCATAGGCTGTTCAGTAATTGAAGGAAGAGTGGAATCTTATGGGGTTTTCACTCAGTGGCCCTTGGATGCCCATGAGGATGTCTTGTGGATGATTCTAACCAGTTTTTAGTTATCATCATCTCTCCTAGAGTCTATATTGCAAATTCAGTAGCAGTATGATGAGTTTCAGAATATTCGAGAAATCCTTTATGGTGGGAAGACAATTCTGGGTTGGTCCATTTCTTCATATGGCATAATTCAGATTGAAAAGAGATTCGTTATCACATCATCTGTGAGAAATTCAGTTTTGTTTGATTGTCACATCTCTTTATGATATGTTCATGCAGGTGCTACAAAGATGTATTATGACGTGAAATGATAGTCTTGGTGGCTGGGTATGAAGCGTTCCATTGCATATTATGTGTCCCACTGATACACCTGCCAATAGATAAAGGTAGAGCACCTGATGCCCTCTGGTTTTCTTCAACCTTTCACGGTACTGATTTAGAAGTGGGATGAGGTGTCCATGGATTTTTTTTGGGTTTCCATGGATTCCCCTAGGTAAAAATGATATCTGGGTGGTTTATTGATCATTTGAAAAATTATTCTCACTTCATTCCAATCAAATACACTACTAAATTTGAAGATCTGGGTATGTTGTATGTGGAGGAGATCGTGAGGTTATATGGGAGTCCTTCTACCATTGTTTCAGATAGGGATCCTAGGTTTACCTCCGGGTTCTGGAGGAGTCTTCAAGAGTAAATGGGGACTTAGGTCAAGTTGAGAAAAATATACCATTTATAGAAAGATGGCTAGATGGAGCGTGTAATTCAGATCCTAGATGAAATGCTTCTGGCCTAGGTCTTGGATTTTGGTGGATCATGTTATATCCATCTGGGACTCGTTGAGTTTGTTTACAAAAACAGTTACACATCGTTGATCAGAATGACACCTTTTGAGTCTTTTTATGGTACCCCGTGAAGATCACCTTCTTTTTGGGATGCGGTGGGCGAAGTAGCTTTGGTTGGACCAAGTATAGTTCATGAGATGATGACAAATATTCATGAAGTGTGATGCCATCTGGTTACAGCCTAGAGTCGACAAAAATCATATGCAGATCGACGAAATCATCCTTTGGAGTTTTCTGTTGATGACTGGGTTTTCTTGAATGTTTCCCTTCGTTTTGGTCACCATTGGCTCAGAAAAAATGGAAAGTTGGCTCCAAGATATGTTGGACCATTTGAGATCACCGAATAACTAGGGCATGTTTCTTATCTATTAGCATCCCCAACTCGGTTGATAGGCATTCATGATTTTCTTCACATATCACAGATCAAGAAGTATCACCCTGACCCCACTCATATTCTATGTTGGGAAGAAATTGAGATTGAAATCGACACATCTATTTTAGAGAAACCAATTGATATCATTGACTCTCAAACGAAATTCATTCATGGGAAGTTGATTCCCTTGGTAAGAGATTTATGGCAACAAGGATCTGATTCTCATGATACATAGGGACGCAAGTTTTTGATGAGGGAGTAGTGTCCTCATCTTTTTCTAGGGAGTATAACTTCCACATTACTTCTTGGTGATGGAAAGTCCTTATAGTGGTGAGATTGTAACATCCTGTTACATTGATTGGGTATATATTCCTTTTTACTAAATTTGCATATAGTTTTTAAAATCCAAAGATATGTTTTTATAGGTTTAAAGTAGTTTGCAGAATAGGTACATGTTGTGTACCTGAGGTACATGTCATGTAATGGTTGCTGGTTTCATGTTGTGAATAGGGGATCATGTTGTGAGTATGTAATATGTAGGTATACATTATGTACTATAGGTACACGTCATGTAGGGGTTAAGTAGAAAATTTTTAACCTGAGGTGATAGATTTTTCATCGTAACTTATCCAGCGAGGACTACATTTCATGAACAAGGGGTGCACGTCTTGATCCGACCCACACCCAGGTTTAAGTCACACCTTTTTCTTTTTCACTTGGCCTTTTCCATCCCAAACCTCTTGGTTGTTGACCATAAATCCCTCCTAGCTGTTTTTCAGAGGCGCCACACCTTCTAGATCAATCTGATCAGATCTGTTTCATCATTTCTTCTACAGTGCGTCTCTTTGGTAAGTATTCTCTCTTATTCTTCCTTATGATTGATCGTGATAGCGCCCAAGCCTTGATTTATTAGATCTGCTGATCCAATAAGGATATTTCTTGTTTTCCTCATCCTGATTTTTGTGAGATTTATTCTCGAAGGTCATTCCCTAGCTAGTTGTTGTGAAGAGAATGTTCGTTCTTGAGTTACGTGGACATTCTTCTATCTTCCAACCCCTTGTCTTCTATTTTGAATCAATCCGTTGAGGTGCGGGTTTAATTATAGGGCCTTCATTGATGGTTTTTTTGGGTTTCATTGCTTTTAGATTCTATTGTGGGTGTGGGTGACCAAAAATTTGAGGTCTGTAGCTCAATCTCCAACCACTACTGAAAAAATACCATATACCAACGGTTTGGAACAATTGGTATAGGCCTCCAAACCATTGGAATAGGTTATACCAATGGTTTAGAGAACCGTTTCCATGTAAGCTGTGAGGATAGGTCTATACCAACGGTTTTTAAAACCATTGGTATAAGTAATATGAAAAGGTATACCAACGGTTCAATAAATCGTTGGTATATGTAATTCCAAAAATAATCATCCAGTTGGTTTTGATCTCTGCACCTCCCATTTGTGATTGAACGACCTAACCACTAACCTAACTTAATTTTGTGAGCATAATTTCATAAATATATATATTTATTATCATAAGTATTTTAAATTTTGATTTATTTAATGACTGATGTAAGAATATTCCATTAAAAATACATGTACTTATACCAACGATTTTGAGAACCGTTGGTATAGGTTCTATGATTTTGGGACTTATACAATTGGTTTTGGACAAACTGTTGGTATAGGGGGGACATATACCACCGGTTTGGCCAAACCATTGGTATAGGTCCCACTTATATCAACGGTTTGTCCAAAACCATTTTTATAGGTCCATATAAGTGACCTATACCAACGGTTTTGGCCAAATGGTTGGTATAGGTCAAAATTAGTGAACTATACCAACGTCTTGCCCAAAACTGTTGGTGTAGATCATATTTCCAGTAGTGAACCAATGATAATGAGCCTTATTTCTATTTCTTTATAAAATTTATTTATGAAATTTGTAGGATTGTTCATCTGTGTTGAAAGAGGGCTTTAAAAGAAAAAAATCCCTGTATTTTTATGAATTTATTTTGAAATGGTTTTGAATGGGTTTCAAATAATTGAAATTGAATTGTGAAATTATGAAGATGGGTTACCTAGGGTACTTATGTGGAAGGTATAGCTTGAGGACATAGTCCATTGTTTTTATTATCAAGGAGGTTATTCTTGGGTTTTTCCTCAGTTCCCTAGGCCCGTTTTTCTAGAAGACTGGTATTGAAATTTTTGGGGGATTACTCTTGGGGTTTTCCTTTACTTCCTAGGATTGTTGTTCTAGGATCAGTTTTATGCACATGATTCTTATGGTATGAATAGTAATTTTCCTAGACCTGTAGTATTACATGGTGTTTTGATACCTATTCTTCTATTTTTAATTTCTTGACTTCATTAGTTAGCCTGGATATGCATGTTTATGCTTCTGGAAAATGATATGGAAAATGTGCTTTGAAACTCATATGCTATCTTTGTTTAGAACTGTGTAAAAGTTAATGTTTAACATGTTTTATATAAAGATTATTTACTACTAAGCATGACATGTTTTAAATTTTAAATAAGAATAAAATAATTTTTATAGAGAGACTTGTTATCGAACACATTGGTGGGATCCTATCTCACACCCGGCACACAGCTTCGGTGGTGAGTAGACCTTTTTTCTTCCAGTGTAGGGAATGGAAAGGTTTTGTAGTGAGGTAGTGAGTTTCATGTCAGCTGGGACATGTAGTTGGTGGTGATATGGTTGGATTTCATCAATTCTATCATTGGAGTAGTTGTTTGGTTTTGAGTCCCTTAATGTCATGTTTGTTGTTTAGAGTTTTTAGCTACACTTTCAATTGTCCTGTTTCCACTATTTTCCTTACAGTTATGGAATATATATCTTTTAGTCTTTTTTTACTTCTTCCTTGCTGTATATACATATTATTTTTAGTCATTCAGGTTGGGAAAAAATTTCCCTCTGTTTTGTCGTTTGACACCCAGGTGCTTGTCGCCAGCCCGTGGGGATGGAGAACAACCTTCCGATATGTGATAGATTGGGTCAGGTTTCGGGTTATAGGGAAACTCTGGTCAATTGTTTACAAGTTCATAGGAATTAAATAAATCCTTTGGAATATATTTATTCATATGAACAATTATCAACAAAAAAATACATAAATAATCACAACCTTCTTCCATATCAAGATATACAAAAGATCATACACAAAGTTAAAGTTAAAGATTACATTTGTAATGAAAAACTAATTTCGCTTAAAAAATATAGAGTTTAATAAATGAAACATAATAATCTTCATGGAATTAGTTCTAACACTAACCATGACACCACCATCAAAACCTACCAGAAAATACACTGACAAGAGTACTGGCGACCACCTCCATAGAAAGCATTACCTTTACTTGATTCAAACAAAACAAGTTCTATATACACCCATGGTGTATATGTAAGATGTTATATCACTTTACCAATAGGTTCCCACAAATATTTCCATGAATATCAATTATAATAAAAACAAACATGCTGGTTTTGAAAAAATTAAATCATTTTAATTTCAAAAAGAGTTTTATCTTTGAAATAAATATAATATTTTCAAGAATAAATAGAAATATGTAAAGAAAAAGCAAATGAACCCTAGAAAATCCCCAAGTAGTTATGGTTAGTGGGTAAATATGATCCCCATAATCCTGCTGACCGAACATTCAAGTGATGTTCCATTCCCTTTCTTGATCCAACCAATCCAAATCATCATAGTTTAGTCAGTGTTATAATGTAATCCTACATGGTTGGGTAGGTCATTCCTAGTGTACCTATCCTACTCTACCACATAGGATCCTAGTATTCCCATGTGATTCTCACTATTTATAAAACTAAGGAAATCCCCTTTTTGACTAACCAATCCATCACATACGAAAACATGTCATTATTGACGATAGTTGCAAGTGACAAACCATTTCAAGTACCATAGACAAACAAACACAATTTATATCTCCAATTTACACACCCAACACTATTTATCATGAAATTGTGAGAAAAGGAAAGCACATTTAAATAATTAAATAATAGAACAATATGGAACCATATACCTTTCTTCTTGAACCCACTAAAAATCCATTACTAAGTATGTACCAATATTAGACAATCTAC
The DNA here is from genome assembly GCA_963277665.1 of Viscum album. Classification (NCBI taxonomy): domain Eukaryota; kingdom Viridiplantae; phylum Streptophyta; class Magnoliopsida; order Santalales; family Viscaceae; genus Viscum; species Viscum album. The sequence goes on along the minus strand of OY728137.1, from coordinate 292,549,353 downwards.
TATGTAATTAATAACACATACAAAAATTAAAAATCAATCCAGAAAATTTGTATTCGATTATCACCTTATCAAAACACCCACTATAGGGGAGAAAACATGGGAAGTATGGATGAATAAACTGAAGGAATAAATTATGAGAATCTTACATGAATTTCCTCTAATGAATTAGACTAATCCTTCCAAAAATATATATAAAGAACGAGTGGATAATATTAGAGGTGTGTCTAGTGATATTATCTTTGAATGGGGAGATAAATTACGAGTTAGAGTGGTTAAACTAGATTGGTGTATTATAGTAAATTTAAAATGATCAAAAACTAGATAGGATGCGTGGTTTGGTTGCACAGTTTTCCAAACCTTGCACCAATCGTGGGAGTTACTCTATATCAAAAGATGGAGGAAACATTGTTCAGTCCACATGTTTTCACAAACCATGAACCTAACAGTTTATCCACTATATTTCCCCTCACCAATACATATGATTTGGATGTGGATGGAGCATGGTCATACGCCCACCTATGTGGCCCCCCCCCATTGCCTCTATCAAACCATTAATTGTTTTTATAGGTTAACACATGGTTTCCAATAAGTTTGTGCCAATCATGTTCCACATTCTATGTCCCAAAAACTCTAATATTCTAAAAAAACACTAGAATACCTTAAATAATAAATAATGATAAAAAATAAATGAAAAATACCTAAAAATGTCCCTACGGGAGTGCATAAGCATGTGAGATCCCTGGTACCTCTATCAATACACACACAGTTTGTAGAGTTTGGAGAAAAATTTCCCAAAATTATGATTTAATAGTGCACCACCCTCTATCTCCCCAATAACCCCACATTCAGAAGACACACCGGTAAAAAATGAGAGAAAATAAGTATTAATAATAAATGAAAAATACCTAAAAATGTCACAATGGCTTTCAAAATTTTGTGTAGCTCTGCTTGAAAAGTGAATCATAAAAACTAAATGTTAATACATATGTAGAAAGGTAAAAAATTCTTTTGTGGGTAATAATGATTATAAATTCATAGTTATTTATTCTTGGCAAGGAGAATTGATTAGGATAGGGGACCTTATGGGAAGTTTCCTAGATTGTGTGCTAGTGAGGACAAACAAAACTGAAATAACCTAGGTTGTAATGTGGGGATAGTCATTATCCTGATAAGTGACATTTTTTGGAAATATAATGTGGTGTGATAGTAAGGATACCATGGTATTATAGGATACCCTTGCGTTTATTTGTCCAAGTTCATGGAATGATGTCAGTCAGGTCATAAAATGTGGTATTAGAGTTAATACCTACCTATAATTTCAGTGTCATTGGTTGGGTTTGGTGTGGGGGGTCCATAATGAGGATGTTGTGCATTAAAGGGGTAGAGGGATGAAACACCACTAGAATAGTAATGAAGAAAAAATGAAATGTCACTACCCATGTCAATAAGGTCCACCTTTCTTTTAGGGATCCTACTTAATTAGTACTCCATAGTTATGTATCATTGTCCTAGATTAGTGATCATTATGGGTGACCTCATGGGATGTTTTAGAGTGTATGTGTGAGTGAGGATAAAGCACACTAAAATAATTTGGGTCACCATGTGGGGAAAATTATTAGTCTATTATGTGACTTATGTGGCTAATAGCTTGTTGTACATTGGTAAGAAACCCAAGGTATTATACAATTCCCATGGGATCAGCTGACCAGTTTTATAGCCCAAGGTTGGTCATTTCATGGATGACTTTAAAAATATATTTAATTCGTAAAAATAATATTAATGAAAATATTAATAATTTTTAAATATAATATCCAAATTATTTATGTGAAACGTACTGGGAAAAGAAAATATTAAGAAACAAAATATCAATACCCATGTCAATAAGGTACACCTTTCTTGTACAGATCCTACCGGATTATAACTCCACAGTTAAGAGTCATTTGTCTAGAGTAGTTATCAAGATTGGTGAAATCATGGTTTCTTTCCTAGGTTATGTGTGAATGAGGAAAATAACACAGAAAGAACATGTATTAGGATGTGTGGACTATCATTAGTAAGATAAGTGACTTTACTGGGTAATAGCATGTGGTGTTCTGAGCAGGAATCCAAGGTATTATAGGATATCCATGGGGTAAGTTAACCCAGTTTATATCCCATGGTTGTTTGGACTGTGACACCTAACATGGATGACATTAGAAGTTTATTTAATGAATAAAAATTTTATTTATGAAACTACTAATATTTGGAAATATAATATTGGACCTTATATAAGTGACATAAAAAATGGTGATAGTAACTTATTCGTGTAAAATAAATATATCAATGAAAATTTATTAATTTGATTCCATTTTGGTAAAACATATAAATATAAATAAATTTTATTCTAATAGAATAAGAAATTTAATTAAAATCTAAAATTATATATATTGTGAATCTATTTTACAACACTCTTTACCATGGTCAATATACCAAGGATGTTTGAGAGAAATTGACTGAACCACCTCAAGTAACTACAACAAATGAAAAATATTTAATAAATAAAAAACATATGATAATAAATATACCTTATAAAATTTAATATAAATGTAAAATACTATTAATAATGTTTTATATAATCTTACTTTAATTATTCAATATTTTAGGCACATGTACATAATAAATTAGGACATGAGGTGTGGGTTTTTGTATCTCAATTTTGATTCATTGAGATATGATGCATATTCAATAATTGTTTCATGTTTATGTTGTATATATTGAAAATGGATTACTCTTATAATATTTATTCATCTAATTGAAGGGTTTTACTAATAAATCTCATGTTATCCAATTTATGGGTTTTTTATTTAAAAGATAATAAAGTCATATGTGTTATGTTGAACCAATTTTCTTTCCATTTGGATATTTGAGCCCAAATTTACCCTCTAGTTATATGAAGTTTCTGTAGTACTGGTTGAGATCAAATCCGTAGGGACCAGAGAAGTAAACTTGAGATACAAAGATTTGATGGAAGGATTGGCTATGAAGTGGCCATCTTTTTGGAATGATTTTATTTTAATAACTAATGAGTTAAATTAAAAATACCATAAAATAAATAAAATAATTTGAATTAAATTAATTAATATTTATGGGACTGTCCTAAGTCATTTTTAGGGAAATAAGGGTTGTAATTTTTTTATTAATTTTTCATTCACTTGTTCATGATATATCCTGTCAATGGGATAACTCCACAATATCAATCACATATTTAATTCTCACAAAATTATAAGGAAAATCACTAATTATCCTATAAGAGCACTTTCAGGATCACATTATGGAATTTCATTATACTATCACTCAAAATTTGTAGTCATTTAATTTGGTGAAGAAGAAGTATAAATAAGTAAAAGAATGGAAATCTCAAACCCTGGATTGAGTTAATGAATTTATGAACATAAAATAATATCCAATCGAACCAATTAAAATATATAGTACCAATACATAAATATTTATCCCTATATTGATGGTATTTCATCATTGGAAGTGGGGATTCGACTTAATGTATCGAGATTGGTGAATAAAAACATTGAAATCATGATCACTCAACAGTTGTGTGAAAAATTTCAAAAAATATGTAGTAAATAAACTCACTCCCTAAGGAAAAGGTATTAATTTTATATTGAAAAAAATAATATAACATAATAATTAGATGAAATTTTATTAATAAATGAACAGCATGGAAAAAAACTTACATGAAAAATATAAAGGCGTGACTACAAAATGAAAGTGGTAAATTATAATTGAAAGAAAAACATGGATGATAATTCCATTCAACACCATCTCCTTATATAGGAATATTTAGATCCTTAAGTATACCCACCATCAATACATTTCTTTCATAATAATTTAGAGAGTTAAAATTAGGGTGATAAAATCAAAGTAAAATTGACATTTCAAAGTTGAGCCGGAAAGTCATCCAGATTCATACCCCTTATTGATGTGTGAATCTGTAACTGAATATTGTCGAATCAAAACGAGTTGTAAAGGTAAAATATCTTCTTCCATGTGTCCTATAAAATATTTAAAAATTTCATCAAATTTTGATTAGTCCTTTGGATGTTATGCTTGATCTAGTGGAATGACATTATGGGTATTCAAATCTAGCCCCCAATTTAAATGTCAACAAGGGGTCCCATAATCTATATGAAAACATAAGAATTGACTTTATAAAAAGCAAGATCAAATGATTCCCATAACTTTATATCTATAAATATAAAATTTTAGCTTCATTAGGTAAGGATTGTGGGCCCCGATTTTGTTTTGTGGGCCTTATCCCCATTATGATTTGTCTAGAAAAGTTCAGCATTCAGGCCCAAAAATCATCATCCTATCTTAGGATTCATCCATTGATCCTAAAAGATATAATTTTTAAATAAACATGATCAGTAATATCCCAAAATACAAAATAAAAAATAATTAATATAATTATTTACAAAAACAGATGATTTTTTGGGCCCAAATATGCACTTTTTACATGAATTTTAGGAATGATGATAAATGAAGTTCAATTTATAAAATTAACTAAAATTGATGTTTATAGACATTTAAAAACGTCTATACTAAAATATAATCAATTAATATTATCATCTTTAAGTGGCTAATCACACCCCCAACTTGTGCTTTACTAGTCTCGGGCAAAATGCAAGTCAAAAATAAGAAGTTGAATTCCATTTTTCAAATATATTTTAGCATACATTGATCATCAAAAGACATCAAGAAAAAAATCATGAAACCTATTAAAATAATTTCACACAATCTTGGTTCATAAGTATATCCCTATCTCAAGCTCATTCCTTTGTTAAAATTCATTTGCACATTTCATCCAATTTTAATTAAGCATAGTGATATTTTGTGAATCAAAAAAGGCATGGGGCCCATTTTCTTGTTCAAGGGAGAAAGAAATAGAAGTGATATGTGGGAATCACACTAAACAAAAGATGAGTATCCCATTTTTTTGTTTATTTTTATTTTTATTTTTATTTTGAACAAAAATAGATATGAAAAAACTAAATCTGGTCAAGACAAAAATGGTGTCATGATCTCCAAGGGTCAAAAGCCACACATATTATCAATTCCATGATCTATAATATAGATATAAAGTCTAACTTTTGGAAATACAACCATGTAGTCATGATCCCTAAAACTAGGATGCCACACATTTGGGAAAACATTTCTCTATATGGGTTTTCCATATTTTAATTATTTTTTTGGATACACAATTTAAACTAAAAATAACCCAAAACCCAATGCTATGATGAAAGGAACCCAAGAACCCAAATCTACACCCGTGATAAAATGGACCTGCATTGTGGACTTTTGATTTAGACGATTAAAATTTAATCATTGAAAAATAACATCAAACAACCATACTTTCCAAAAACTATTCTCATGAACATAAACATGCACTAAAATCATAATAAAGGCATTCAAAATCATTTTTAATTCATTTTTAATGATTCAAAACATACATTAACACATAAAAGAATAGTGAATTTATACTTTTTATTGATTTTAAATTTTTATCATAAAATCCTTTTATTTAAAATCCCATATTTTCACTCCCAACAACATAGAGTGAAACTTACCTCAGTTTGGAAAGATATGAGAAAATAGAGAGTTCAGAATTGGGTTGAAATAGGGGGACTGTTATTGGAAATGAAATCATGGAATAAAATCTTTTGGTTTTATGTTGATTCCCAATCAATAATAAATTAAACAATTTATCTTCACTTCACATATAGAATCCTCAGTGATGATTGATGGCTAGGTTTGAACTTTATAAATAAAGGGTTTTATTTTGAAACGTTAAATTACTGAATATGAAAAATTTCACATACAAATATCCATTGTATTGCATTGGAAACCCAAAGTGGTTCCCTTATCCAAAAAAATACACAAAATAAAAAAATGAATAAGCTATGTTACCTCCTAGAAATCTCTTAATTTAATATCTTTCGCTCGACTTGGACCCCCCCAAATTATCAAATATGAACTTTAAAAATTTTAAAGACCCTATACTTCTCCACTTAAACTTGATTGGGATTGTGTATCCCTTGTTATTTCCAGGAAGGTTTTAAAATTCATTTAAAAAAATTATATGGGTCAATGTGAGAGGGATAATCCCATGAATATCGAAATGGGAACATCTAATTTATTTCCTAATCTTGTATAAGGCCTCAAGGGGAATTTTATTTTTATTAAATTCACGAGTAGAAGAAATGATAAAAGAATGTTTTTGATTATCACCAATGATGAAGAATTGAGAGAGGATGTATTTAATTTGAATTTGACATTAGGTTAGTATGAATTTTCCGACACAAATAGGGAATTAAAATTGACCACAATTTGATTTTTAAAATTTATCAACCCTGTTGGTACCATTTTAATAAAATTTTCAACCAATAAACTTTATTGATGGGTTCCATAAATGGGTATGGACTTGATGTTTTTGATTCCAGCAGAGGATTTAGTGATTGTTTTTTTTCAAAAATCATCAATGGTTCCATATAAAAGAGATTCAAGATATGGAAACAAGTTTCCCTCATGTGAATACAGAAAATCAGGTTCATCTTGTTTTAGACACCCTTAAACAATTACCTTTGGTTCCCCATGTTGAATCTCAATATTCCCTAACAATCTCACCACATCATACAAATCTGATTTTTCATATTCTAAAGTGGATTCTTTAACATTTTGTTTTATTTTTGAATCCTCTGAGGGTTTTGGAATAATTACTTCAGTTTTTTCATTTTTTTCAGACTTGTGGAAAGAGTCACATCTTACAGTTGTTCATGATGTGTTTTTATGTGAGAAGATAATTCTATCAATGTTGAGGAAGGGACATCCTATGTGTAAATGGGTTCTATAGATGTTTCAATGTGTTGTATTTATTACCTCAATGATGACTCTTCTAAATTCATTTTATCTATTTGTTCACAAAAATTTCAAGAATTTTTTTGGTATTGGGCTAGATAAGAGTTTGGATATCATTGAATTAATTATGTTCAATCTCAATAAAAATCCTTTAAAAGGGAAAAAATTTATCCTTTAAATGTTCATCATCCCAAATAGTATACATCTCATCAGGTGTTTGGTATTCATTCAAGGGTTGAAAAATGAAACTTTTGTTGTGAGTCAATTCCAAATATTGATTTTCAATTTGGTTCCATATTTGGTTTATGGTGGGTTATTTATCTTGATCATCCATTAGAGTACAATAAAATTATGATTCAGAAAGAAGAAAAGAGAAAATATAAGAGAAATGGGAGTGAGAAAAAAAGGTTGGCTTTTAAGATACTTACTTAGGTCCCCAGAAAAAAGTGGCAAAATTTGATTGCACCCAAATTTACCCTACAGCTATATACAGTTTTCATAGTATAGGTAGGGATCAAATATATAGGGACTGAATAGTGAACTTGAGATACTCAAATTTTATGGAAGTGTTGGCTATTAATTGGCCAAATTTTTGGATTGATTTTATTTTAAGAACTAATTATTTAATTTGAAAAATAAATAAAATAAAAAAAATTATTTGAATTAAATTAATTAAAGTTGATGTTCCAATCCAATTTATTTGTTAAGTAAAGACTGAATTTAATTGTTTTCATATTAATTTTCCCTTCATTAGTTCAATTTTTATCTTGCTAATGAAATAAGTCCACAATATCATTCTTTGGTTTAATCCTGACACAATTCCATGTATAATCCAGATCCAATTCCAATTTTTTAAAATTTAACTGGTTATAACTATCAATCAAGGTGTGTCTTTGGCCTGTACCACAAATCATATCGAACCGCATTTCATGGTCATCGATTTGACTGGTTATGGCACTAAAAAAGAAGCCTCAAATAAGATTTTAATCAGTAATTACTAATTATTAAATATTATTAATTACTTATTAATTAATAATTATTTATTATTGATTAGTCAATATTGATTAACAATTAAAAATTAATAATTATTCACTGTGTATCTATTTGGTATTTATTATTTGTTTTTCCAATATATATATATATATATATATTAAATTCAAATTATTGACCATATGAAGAGCCTACTGGAATGATAAAGTCTTCATAGAATATGTAAGAGGTAAGGGGTTCAAATATCACCCAACACAGAATTTCTATATATGGTATGGGCATGTGCATGTACATGGGCATGTGGATGGACATGGACTTGTGCATGGTCAAGGATTTGTGCATGGAGATGGGCATAAGCATGGTAAAAATAAAAAAATAAAAAATTAAATAAATAAATAATACATAAATACATAAATAAATACTAAATATATAAATAATAAATAAATAAATTATGAAAATTAAAAAAATTAAAAATATTGAAAATTAAAAATGATTTAGCGACGAATTAAACCACTGCAAAAAACTACCTCTACATCATTCTATGACGGTTTTAAAAAACTATTTCTAATTATTTCCCGACACATGATTTTGCAACGATTTTCCAAAACCGCTGTAGAATGATTTATTAATGGTTTAAACCGCTGCTAAATACAAATTTTACTTTAGAGACACACATAAATGTTGGTGGCACTATCTCTTTTGGGAGAAGTTCACCGTCTTCTCTGTTCATAAGAGTCTAAGATATATCTTTTCCCAGAATGATTGAATCTCATATAGTGTTGATGGATTGAATACCTTTAGAAATTTTACTTCGGTATCGCTTACACCTCAGGGAAATGGAATGTTGTTGCAGATGCTCTAAGAATAAAGGTACCATCACTGGCTGTTCAGGAAATGAAGGAAGAGTGGAATATTATGGGGAATTTTGCTCAGTTTCCCTTGGATGCTCATGAGGATGTTTCATGTATAGTTCTAACTAGTTTTTAGTTATTATCCATTCTCATGGATTTCTATCTTCAAAATTCAGCAGCATGGTGATGAGTTTCAAAAGATTCGAGAAAATGTTTGATGTTGGAAGACAGTTCCAGGTTGGTCCCTCTTCAGATGGAATACTTCACATTAAAAATCGAGTTCTTATCCCAACATCTGTGAGAAATTTAATTTTATTCTATTTTCATATCTCTTTATGATCTGTTCATCCAAGAGCTACAAAGATGTATCATGACATGAGAAGACAGTTCTGGTGGTCGGGTATCAAGCGTGACATTGCAGATTATGTGTCTCGTTGTCACACATGCCAACTGATAAAAGTAGAGAACTTGAAGCCCTCTGGTTTGCTTCAGCCTCCCCCGTTGCTATTTTGGAAGTGGGATGAGGTGTTTATGGTTTATGTTGTTGGGTTTACACAAATTCCCCTAGGGAAAAATTCTATCTGGGTAGTTTTGATCAGTTGAAAAAGTATTCTCACTAAATTCCACTCAAAGACACCCCCTAAATTTTAAGATCTGGGTAGACTGTATGTGGAGGAGATCATGAGGTTATACAGGAGTCCTACTATTGTTTTAGATAGAGATTCTAGGTTTACCTCAATGTTCTCGAGGACTCTTCAAGAGTAAATGGGAACTTAGGTCATGTTGAGAACAGCTTACCATTTATAGAAAGATGGTCAGATGGAGCTGGTAATTTATATCCTAAATAAAATGCTTCATGACTGGGTCTTGGATTTTGGTCGATCATGGGATAGCCATCTAGGACTCATTGATTTGGTTTACAAAAACAGTTATATGTCTTCATTCAGAATGACGCCTTTTGTGTCATTGTATTGTCACCCGTGCAGATCACCTCCTGGTTGGGAAGAGGTGGGTGAAGTACCTTTGGTTGGACAAAGTCTAGTTTAAGAGAGGATGAAAATGATTCAAGAAGTTTGATGATGTCTGGTTATATCCCATGGTCGATAGAAATCGTATGGAGATTGGTGAAATATTCATTTGGAATTTTCCGTTGGTGACTAGGTTTTCTTGAATGTTTAACCTAGTTTGGGTCACTGTTGGCTCAGAAAACATGGGATATTGGCTCCGAGATATGTTGGTCCATTAGACATCACTGAACATCATGGGAATTTTGATTATTTGTTAGGATTCCTAGCTTATTTGATAGTCATTCATGATGTTTTCCACATATCACAGCTCAAGAAGTATCACCCTGATCTCGCTCATGTTCTATGTTGGAATGAAATTGAGATTAAGCCGGATGCTTCTATTTTATAGAAACCAATTGGAATCATAGACTCTCAGATTAATGTAATTCATGGTAAGTTGATTCCTTTGGTCAGAGTTTTATGGAATGAAGGATCTGATTATCACGAGACTTGGGAATGTGAGGAGTGGCCTCATCTTTTTCTAGGGAGTATATCTTCCACATGACTTCTTGGGGAAGGAAAGTCCTTATGGTTGTGAGATTGTAACATCATGTTACCTTTATTGGGTATGTTTTCCCATTTTCTAAGTTTTCTTCTAGTTTTTATAATCCATAGATATGTTTTTCTAGGTTTATAGTAGGTTACGGAATAGGTACATGTTGTCTACCTGAATAATATGTCATTTACTGGTTGTCGGTTTCATGTCATGAATGGAGGATCATGTTGTGAGTAGGTACTAAGTAGGTACACATCGTGTACTGCAGGTACTCATCGTGTATGGGTTAAATAATGGATTTTTAACAAAAGGTGATAGGTTTTTCAGTGTAACTTTTCCAGTGTGGACTACACATCTTGAACATGGGGTACACGTCTTAACCCATCCCACACACAGGTTTAAGTCACACATTTTTCTTTTTCAATCTTCCTTTTTCCTCCCCAACCTCTTCGGTGTCGACCCTAAATTCCTGCTTTCTGTTTTTTAGATGTGTCTCGGCTTTTGAATCAATCTGATCGGATCTGGTTCATCATTGCTTCTACAGTGTGTCTCTTTGGGTATGTATTCTCTCCAATTCTTCCTTGTTATTGATCGTTATAGCACCCAATCCTTGCTTTATCAGATCTGATGATCCAAGATAGGTGTTTCTTGTTTTCATCATCTAGATCTGTTATGAGAGGTTGTCTCGAAGGACGTTCAGTGGATATTTTTTGTGAAGAGAATGTTCATTCTTGAGTTATGTGGGCTTTATTCTATCTTTCATCCCCTTGTCTTCTATTTTGAATCAATATTTTGAGGTACGTGTTTGATTATAGGGCCTTAGTTGATGGCGTTGTTGGGTGTTGTTGCATTTGGATCCTATTGTGGGAATGTGTGACCCAAAATTTGAGGTTGGTGGACCAATCTCCAACCTATGATAATGATCAGGGTTGTTATTTCTTTATAAAATTGATTTATGAAATTGGCATGATTGTTCATGTGTTTTTAAAAAGGTCTTTGAAATAAAAAAAGTTCCCTAGTTTATTATAAATTGATTTTGAAATGGTATTGAATGGTTTCAAAGCATTGAAATAGAATTGTGAAATTTTGAACAAGGGTTACCTATGGTACATAGGTGGAAGGTTTATCTTGAGAACCTCATCCCTTGTTATTATTATCAAGGAGGTTTTTCTTGGGGTTTTCCTATGTTCCCTAGCCCCATTTTTCTATAAGACTGATATTGAACTTTTGGGGGAATAACTCTTGGTGTTTTCCTCTACTTCCAAGGCTCATTATTCTAGGATTTGTTTTGTACACTTGATTCTTATGGTACGATTAGTATTCTTCCTAGACCTGTTGTATTACTTGGTTTTGTGATACCTGGGATTCTATTTTTTATTTCTTGGCTTCATGAGTTAGCCTGAATATGCATGTTTATGATTGTGTAAAATGATATGGAAAATGTGCTTTGAAATAGATATGACTAATTTTGATTAGAACAGTGGAAAAAGGAATGTTTATCATGTTTTCTAAAAAACATATTTACATCTAATATTTCCATCTTTTAAATTTTAAATAAGCATACAATAATTTTTATATAGAGACTTGCTATGGAACACATTGGTGGGATCCTACTGAGCTTGTTCGCGCACACCCTGCACACTGCTCCAGTGGGGCGTAGACCTTTGTTTGTCTTCAAGTGCAAGGAATAGAAATGTGTCACTATGAGGCAGCAAGGTTTATGTCAGCTAGGATTTTTAGCTAGTGGTGAGATGGTTGGATTTCATCCATTCTATCATTGGAGTAGTTGTTTGGTTTTGAGTCTCTTGTAGTCAGACTTATTGATTGGAGTTTTTAGCTACTATTTCAGTTGTTCTGTTTCCACTATTTTCCTTACAGTTATGGAATATTTATTTTATGTATTTTTTGTTTCTTCCATGCTCCATTTATATTTTCTGTTGTCATTCATGTTGGGAGAAATTGTTCCCTATATTTTTTCATTTGATACCTGGGTTCTTGTCGTCGGCCTGTGGGGATTGGGAACTCCCTTTAGGTATGTGACGGATCGGGTCAAGTGTCGGGTTTCGGAGAAACCCAGGTCAATTTTTTACAAGTTCAAAGGTATCAAATAAATCATTTATAAATTATTTTTCCATATGAATAATTATCAACAAAAAAATACAAAAATAATCACAACCATTGTCCATATCAAGCTATAAAAAAGAATATACACAAAGTTAAAGTTAAAGATTATATTTGAAACCAAAAACTAAAATTTATTAAAAAATGATGGAGTCTAATAAATATAAAATAACTATCTTCATTTAATTAGGTCCAACACCCACCATGACACCACCATCAACACCTACTAAAAAATACACTAATGGGAGTACTGGCGACCCCCTCCATGGAAAGCATTCCATTTACATGATTCAAACAAAACATATTCTACATACACACATGGGTTTTATGTAGGATGTTATATCACATTCCCTATAGGTTCCCACAAATATTTCCATGAATATCCATTATAATAAGAATAAACATGCTAGTTTTGGAAAAATTAAACCATTTAAATTTCAAAAAAAAATTATCTTTGAAAAAAATATAATATTTTCAAGAATAACTCGAAATATGTAAATAAAAAGCATATGAACCATAGGAAATATAACGACCCATACTTTACATACATTGTTAATAAATCAAAATTGAAGCACACTTATTACAACATATAACAAAACCATGAAAGGACCGTATAGGTATAGTGTCTTTAGAATCTGGGAAACATAAACAACTGGTTCATAAAGCATCTACATTATCTCACATTTATTTCATCATATCTAGAGTCCCTTTTGGCATATCCTACTTAATAACCTTCTTCCTAACCTGGGGGAAAGAAAACATAAAAAATGGTGAGCTCAAATTCTCAGTAAGGGTAAACAAAAGAAAAATCAATCACATCATATTCATAAGAACATAACATTTTGGAAATCTTAACCTGCAAAAGAAATCATAATTTCATATCATGGGATAAATCATAGAAGTGAAATGTAATCCCAATAATCATAACTTAAAACATGAAAAAAAATTTCATACACACATAATCATATAGAATCATTTCTTATTATTCAAGACTCATATCCAAGACTATCTTAGCGGACAAAGTCCATTTCTGTACTGAGTTCACTCCACGTTTCAGTTCTGTTTCACTGAACTGGATTAACCTTCCATTTCAGCCAAGTCTATCTCATGAGATATAAATCTTTACCCAATTCATTGTAGGGAGATATAGGTCCCACCCATCTCATAATGATACCATTCTTATGTGTGCCACAAAACAAAAATCATACATCATTTCATAACCCATGTAATAAAAATGGGATTATTAAACATCATGACATCATAAAATAATTCATATAAGATAAAATAATTCATAAAAATAATTCCATCACAAAATAATCAAATCAATGTAATAATAGGGATAGAAACAGAACCCTATATTATCTTATATGGAAAATAATTTTGATAAAACACTTGAACTCCATTCTTGAGGAAAATATCCTTTCTACTTCAAAAACATTTTCCTTTCTTAACATGTCATATAATTTTGAACTAAAACAATTTGATTAAAAATAAACTTGAAAACTTGTAAAGTAAGCTTCATGGAAATAATGTTCTAAAAATCCATTCATGTCGTATAAGTTAAAAAAACATTCTTCCCGTACTTTGGCCGAAAAAGTCAAAAAGTACCTCGTACGAAAAACGACAAAATATTCCTTTCATATCTTTTACTAAAAACTCACTGAAGGTTAAAATTGTATTTAAACAATTGTATTTGGATGGAAATAATTTTACATATTGAGGAAACATGGATGTGGATGATAAATATTCCCCAGTAAATTCTGATGTATAAACAATCTCGGATAAAAATAAGATTGTGAGATTTTCTCTTACCTTAGGTCCGATTTGCTTCGTAAGTGTCTGAACCACCTGTATAATGATTTAAATAATTTCATTGACTTATTCCAGAATCATAATTATTTTTATGATATCATATATGGTCATATTCTAGGCTTCTTATTAGTAATATTTCATTGCTACTTGTTATTCGGTTGTTTATTACTTTTTGTTCTTATGCGTGTTTTGTCGAATAAATTCTTATTCTTATCTTTAGGTTATAGATACCTCATTTACAGAATGGTATTAGTGTAATATATATCATATTAATTCATTAAATTCATTTATATAATCATTATGCAATGAACATCATGTATAGTGCGTTGCATCACATCGTGGAGACGGTATTCCGTACGTACGCACGAGCGATGATATCGTTCCCATGATCGTGGAATTGTATTGGAGTGTATGTATACTATTTCAGAATCAATATCACATTACAATAATTATATATAGTTATTATTTAAACCATTATACCCATCCAAGTAAGGTGGTGGTGGAAAATAGATTACACCACAGCGTGGAGACGGTATTCCATACGTACGCACGCACGGTGATTTCATTTTCCGTAGGATCGATAGATGGTGAAATAGGGTTTTTTCATACTTATAATAACATACCAGTATATGATTGATACTGATGTTATTACTTCATAATGAAACAACTAAATAAGAATAAGTGGAAGAAGAAATAAAGTTGAAAGAATCGGTAACGGACATTACATATTCTTTGAAGCGCCTCTTTGAGACCTCCTATTAGGGCACTAAAATTGGTCTTTGATTAATACCAGGACCTCTAGGATGTTTCTAGAGAAGTGGAGAAGATAATATGGCAGGGTTTTTCCGAGCTTGAAGGCTCAATGTGATGTGAGGAAGAGAGGGAGGAGGTGTCCTTTTATAAGGGAGGAGAAGGGTACCTTTGGAAAAACAAAAAATATTATTTTATAATAAAGTCATATTCAGTATTTAATAGCTCCAATTTGATTTATTTAGAATCTAATGTGGGGATGGGTCAAAATACTCTAATTAAATTGAATTTAGACAAGTTTAGGTCATTATATTAACCTAATCTTTTAGTTTTAACTCTTAGTTAATTAGATTGACATTTACCATGTCACTTTGTATTTTAATATTATATAGTTAATAAACTTACCATATACATCCAAGAGACCCCCAAGTGGTCCATTAATGATACACCTATCATTATATAAGTATCTTGGCCGAACCGTAGATTTTTAGGAATATAATAACAATTAATAATATAATATTTGTTTTAAAAACTATTTTATGTCAATTTTGACACTATTTGGTAATTGATTTTTGTGAAAATCATAACAGAATTATTAGTTCGAAAAAAGTTAATTAAATCAATACTAACATGTCATATTAACCTAGAAAATTATTTTAATTCTTAAAAAGTCTTAAATTACATTTATTTGGGTATTTATAACATCAATTATGTCAATATTTCATTAATAAGATAATTACTGCATCATCATTGTTTCATAAATAAATTAAATTATTTAATTTATAAAAATTATAAATAAAATACCATTATTTAGAAAATCTTTTTATATTTCTAATGAATATTTATAGTTGAATTTATCTTATGTATAACCCTATATTAAAAATGTTTTCGTTATAAAACATTGATTTTAACTATTTTATCTATTCTTTAAATAAAATAATATTAAATGTCTTAATCTAATACAAGTAGGCCTAAATGGTAATATTTTATTCATAAGGTTGTTTTTGGTCGAATTAAACTTATCAAATAGAATTAGGACATGTTTTAGGTTAATAATAATAACATTTTTACCCTTCATTTCCCTATTTACTTTTAACCGTGGTAAAAAAAAGTAAAAAGTTACTATTCACCAAATATTATTATTATCTCATTGAACCACATTTTAGTCCTTGATATTAACCGTGTCTCTTGGATTTTAGAAATTCCACTCACAAAAGAGGTAAAATTAAGTTTTATGTAAATTTTCAAATTCTCCTAGAAGGTGGGTAAAAGATGGTGAAAAGTTCAATAAAATTTTTATATATCTAAAATTATTATAAAATGACTCCAATGAATTGAATTGAACTTATATAGGTATTATGAATCAATTTTGACCTAAAATAAATTTAAATAAATTAAATTATTATTTAAATAAAAAGTCGGTTTTTAAATAGTAACCCAGTGTTTTCACTATTCATCAAAAATTGAAAGTTTTCAGAAAAATACCAAAATTTCGCCCTAGGCCAATTTAGATATTTTGAATCCAAAAATGAAGTCCATTTTGAAAGATGAAATTTAAAAAATTTCAAAAAGTGGTTATCACTATTCATAAAGGCTAGTTTTAGTAATATTTTAATAGCATATCGTTGTTTAGTGAAACTCAGTATTGCGTACGACGCAAGCTATCGAGGAAGGTCGCAGTTGCGTGTAAAGAAAGTTAAGCTAGAGTTGTGTGTAGTGAAAGATTCCTTTGATGATTTATATAATATAAAAAACAAAATATTTCTCATAATATTCTTGGGTGTTACATTCTATCCCCCTTAAAATGAATTTTGCCCTCGAAATTCGTCACTTTGTAACAAACAGATGAGGATACCTCTCCCTCATCATATCCTCAAGCTCCCATGTAGATTCTTCAAATTGGTGGTTCCTCCATAAAACATTCACCAAGCGAGTGGTCTTGTTCCGTAGGACTTTTTCACTACGATCCAGAATCTCTATTGGCTTTTCTTCATAAGAAAGATCTTGCTCCAGCGGTACAACTTCTATGCTGAGTACATGTGAAGGATCAGGTATGTACTTCCTCAGGAGAGATACATGGAACACATCATTAACTTGAGAGAGATTCGGTGGAAGCGCCAATCGGTAATCTACCTTCCCAACATGATCCAGTATTTCGAAAGGACCGATATACCTAGGGTTCAGCTTTCCCTTCTTTCCAAATCTCCTTACTCTCTTCCAAGGAGATATTTGTAAGAACACTTTATCACCCTGTTCAAACTCTAGGTATTTTCTTCGGTCATCGGCATAACTTTTTTGTCGACTCTGAGCTGCTCTTATGTGTTGTTGAATAGATCGGACCTTTTCTGCCATCTCATCAACAAGATCAGGTCCTAATAGCTTTCTTTCCCCAACTTCATCCCAGCAAGTTGGAGTCCTGTATTTATTTCCATAGAGAGCTTTATAAGGAGACATCTGAATACTGGAGTGAAATCTATTATTATAAGAAAATTCCACCAAATGTAGGTGTTGATCCCAACCACCTTTGAAATCCATAGAGAAAGCTCTTAACATATCTTCTAGAGTTTGAATTGTCCTCTCAGACTGACCGTCTTTCTAAGGATGATAAGCAGTGCTGAAACTCATCTCTGTATCCAGAGTATGCTGAAGACTTTTCCAGAACATTGAGGTAATCCTCGGATCTCGATCAGATATAATGGAAAGTGGTACTCCATGCAATCTTACCACTTCCTTTACATATATCCTGGCAAGCTGATCCAGAGAGAAATCCTCTCTAATAGAAATGAAGTGTACAGACTTTGTAAGACGATCAACTATGACCCAGATAGCATTATTGCCTTTGGATGTTATAGGAAGTCTGGTGACAAAGTCCATAGTGATGTTTTCCCATTTCCATTCGGGTATGGGTAATGGTTGTAGCATCCCCTTAGACTTATGTCTCTCAGCTTTAACTTGCTAACAAACCAAGCATCAAGAGACATATTCAGCAACGTCCCTTTTCATGCCATCCCACCAGAAGTACTCTATCAGGTCAATATACAAGTTTGTGCTTCCAGGATGAATAGAGAATGAAGAACTATGAGCCTCATCCAGCAGCTCCTTCATTAATTTTGGTGTGGGAGGAACACAAACCCGATTCCTGAACTTTATTATCCCATCACAATCAAGGTTGAATTCAGGAATATTTCTCACCTTCTTTTGTAACTCTACATCTTCTTTCTGTGCCTCTTTATTCTTCACATGTATATGTGGTTGAACATTCAATTGATAAAGATACGATTTTTCGCTTTTCATTATAATTCCAAGATCCATCCTTTGTAAATCCATAAATATTGGATCTTTTGTGATCCTCATCATGGATAAGCTATCACGGTCTTGTCGACTTAATGCATCTGCCACATTGTTTTCTTTCCCATGGTGGTAATGAATTGAGCAGTCGTAATCCTTAATCAGCTCTAACCATCTTCTTTGGCGCATATTCAGCTCCTTTTGTGTGAAAATATACTTTAAACTTTTATGATCAGTATAAATATCACACCTTTCTCCATAAAGATAATGCCTCCAAATCTTTAATGCAAATATTACCGTAGGTAACTCCAAATCATGAGTTGGGTAATTTTTCTCTTGGATTTTAAACTGTCATGAGGCATAATCTATCACCATATCTTTTTTCATAAGAACACACTCTAGCCCCTTCTTGGATGCATCACTGTAGATCACAAACCTTTCTCCACTACACGGAAGTGTGAGTACAGGTTCACTGGATAACCTTCTTTTCAACTCCCTGAAATTCTATTCACATTCCTCCATCCACATGAACATAACTCCTTTTCGAGTCAACCTGGTGAGTGGATTAGATTATCGTGAAAAAGATTTCACAAAACGTCGATAATATCCATCCAAACCAAGAAAACTTCGGATCTCAGTTACTGTTGTTGGTCTCGACCATCTTTTGATAACCTCTATTTTTGCTGGATCCACAAATATCCCCTCTTTTGAGATTATGTGACCCAAAAATGCATCTTTTTGAAGCCTAAATTCACACTTGGTAAATTTGGAATAAACCTTCTCCTTTCTCAGGGTCTTCAATATAATTCTCAAATAATCTTCATGTACTTCCTTGCCCTTTGAATAGACAAGAATATCTTCTATAAAGACTACCACAAACTACTCAACATAGTCTCTAAAGACTCTATTCATCAGATCCATGAAGATAGTAGGGGCATTAGTAAAACCAAATGGCATCACTATAAATTCATATTGTCCATACTTTGTATGGACAACCATCTTTGGTATATCCTCCCTTTTTACCCTTAATTGATGATACCCAGAACAAAGATCAATCTTGGAAAAGTATTGAGCGTCGTGTAGTTGGTCAAATAAGTCATCTATGCGTGGGAGAGGATATTTTTTCTTGATAGTGATCTTGTTATGTTCTCGATAATCAATGCAGAGTCTCATTGATCCATCTTTATTCTTAACAAACAGAACTGGTGCTCCCCATGGTGATGCACTAGGGCATATGAATCCCTTATCAAGATTCTCTTGGAGTTGCTTCTTCAATTCCTGCAACTCAATTGGGGCCATTCTATATGGTGTCTTTGAAATAGGCAAAGCACCCGGAACGAGTTCTATTGAAAACTCAACTTTACGATTATGTGGATGACCCAGAAATTCCTCCGGAACGACATCGTCAAACTCCCGTACAGTGGTAATATTCTTAATCGTGATTTTCTCACCAACCATTTGAGATAAATAACCTTCATTTAGTGGAATCAAAACACATAAGATGGAAGAAATTTCCCCTGGAAGGTTATGTTCATCCTTGCATCGATAGACGATCATAGATTGATCTGGAATATGAAATGTGACTTCCCTTCTTTGGAAATTGGTATGAGCTCCATATAAAGAAATCCAATCCATGACAAGAATCACATTAAATTTCACTATAGGAAGGATCACAAGATTTTCAGGAAGCACTTTCCCCCAAACATCAATCGGAGAAGAATTATAAACTTTTTATGCGACTGTTGTGCCATCAGGGGTTGTCACAGCAAACTCAACATCTAATTGTTGAGTTAATATGACGATACCTTTAGAAAATTCTTCAGAAATAAAAGAGTGGGTGGATCCAGAATCAAATGAAACATTTTCTACTTTTGAGTGGATGGTAAGTGTACCTTTCAGCACTTCGTTATCGTACTTCACATCGCTGATAGAAATTGCATGTGACTTTCCTTTGTCTTTGGCCTTAAGAGTTTGTTGACATTGATCATCATCAACAACCCTTGGATTAGGGCATTGATTGTCATAATTCCCCATTTCCTTGCACTTGAAACATTGAAGGGTAGTAGGTTCATTCTGCGTATCCCTTCCTTTATTTTCATCATTAGACATCTTCTTCCCGTTATTTCGACATTCTACTGCCATATGACCTTCTTTTCCACACTTATAACATTTTCTTTTCCCCTTAAGACAATTTCATCCATGTTTCTTTCCACACTTTGAGCATAAGGGAAAACTCATCTTCTTTTAAGTCTTCTCATTAGATTTCCCTTTGAATTCCATTTTCCTTTTCTTATCAAACCCATATGACTGATGGGTTAAACCAATCTCCATCTCAACCTTGAGAGCAATCGAACAATTTCCTCGTAGCTATTGAAGTCCCTTATGGCTAACTCCCATCGAAGACTTGGTTTTAATCCACTAAAGAATCGATCGATCTTACTCTTAGGTTGGATAATAATACCAGAAGCATACCTTGCATGTCTTGTAAAATTTGCTTCGCAGGTACCAACAGATTCATCATCCTTTTGATTTAGTTTAAGAAACTCCTTCTCTATCTTTGTTCGGAGAATACGAGGGAAGTACTTATTGAAAAATAAGTTATTGAACTCGTCCCATTCCATGGACTCAATTTCATCCCTTTGCCTCGTATTCTTAATAGGATTCCACCATTTATCCGAATCACCTTCCAAACGATAAACTAATAAGATGACTTTATCATGTTCAGAACATTAAAGAACTGAAAATATATTTTCAGTGGTACTGATCCATTGTTTAGCCACTAATGGATCAGAAGACCCGCTGAATGAAGGTGGACGTTGCCTCATGAAGGATTCAACAGAATTTTGATCCTTCCTTCGCTCGTTTGGAATTCCTGCATGATTCATATCATGAGAAAGTTGTGTGATCATGGCTACAAGATTTTTCATTCCAGCTCCCATAACATTTGGTTGCTCAGGGGGACAATCATTGCATTGCCTGTCGCATTCCACATTAACACGGTTCCTTCGGGTTCCAGCCATTGTCTAAAACCAAAAAGAATAGTGTGAGAAGCACTAATTATAATAGGAAAAACAAATAATCAAGAATAAAATTTCAAACTTAAGGCCTTATCATAGGTTGTTCATGGACATTTCTAAAACACTAAGATTGTGTTCTACTCTTAGGCTTATCGTTAGGGTTCTTACTAAGGCTTTCACATCCTAGTTTCCAAAGGTTGACTATACCTTTCCTCTGATACCAACTATAACGACCCATACTTTACATACATTGTTAATAATTCAAAATTTAAGCACATTTATTACAACATATAACAAAACCATGAAAGGACCGTATAGGTATAGTGTCTTTTGAAATGGGGAAACATAAACAACTGGTTCATAAAGCATCTACATTGTCTCCCATTTATTTCATCATATCTAGAGTCCCTTTTGGCATTTCATACTTAATAACCTTCTTTGTGACCTGGGGGAAAGAAAACATAAAAAAGGGTGAGCTAAAATGCTCAGTAAGGGTAAACAAAAGAAAAATCAATCACATCATATTAATAAGAACATAACATTTTGGAAATCTTAACCTGCAAAAGAAATCTTAATTTCATATCATGGGATAAATCATAGAAGTGGAATATAATACCAATAATCATAACTTAAAACATAAAACTTTGTGTAATACACACATAATCATAGAGAATCATTTATTAGTAGCCAAGACTCATAGCCAAGACTATCTTAGCGGACAAAGTCCATTTCTGAACCGAGTTCACTCCTCATTTCAGTCATGTTTCACTGAACCAGATTAACCTGCTGTTCCAGCCATATCTATCTCATGAGATATAAATCTTTACCCAATGCATTGTAGGATGATATAGGTCCCACCCATCTCATAATGATACGATTCTTATGTGTGCCACAAAATCATAAATCATACATCATTGCATAACCCATGTAATAAAAATGGGATTCTTAAACATCATGACATCATAAAATAATTCATATAAGATAAAGGAATTCATAAATATAATTCCATCACAACATAATCAAATCAATGTAATAATAGGGATATAAACAGAACCCTATATTATCTTATATGGAAAATAATTTTGATAAAACACTTGAACTCCATTCTTGAGGAAAATATCCTTTCTACTTCAAAAAACATTTTCCTTTATTAACATGTCATATAATTTTGAACTAAAAAAAGTTTATTAAAAAGAAACTTGAAAACTTTTAAAGGAAACATCATTGAAATAATGTTCTAAAAATCCATTCATGCCGTATAAGTAAAAAAACATTCTTCCTGTACATTGGCCAGAAAAGTCAAAAAGTACCTCGTACGAAAAACGAAAAAATATTCCTTTCATATGTTTTAATAAAAACTCACCGAAGGTTAAAATTGGATTTAAACAATTTTAGGTGGATGGAAATAATATTACATATTGAGGAAACATGGATGTGGATGATAAATAATCCCTAGTAAATTCTGAAGTATAAACAATCTCGGATAAAAATAAGATTGTGAGATTTTCCCTAACCTTAGGTCCAATTTGCTTTGTAACTGTCTGAACCTCCTGTATAATGATTTAAATAATGTCATTGAATTATTCCAGAATCATACTTATTTTTATGATATCATATATGGTCATATTCATAGATTCTTATTAGTAATATTTCATTGCTATTTTTTATTCGGGTGTTTATTACTTTTTGTTCTTATGGGTGTTTTGTCGAATAAATTCATATTCTTCTATTTAGGTTGTAGATACATCATTTCCAGAATGGTATTAGTGTAATATATATCATATTAATTCATTAAATTCATTTATATAATCATTATTCAATGATGATCATGTATAACGAGTCACATCACATCGTGGAGACGGTATTCCGTACGTACGCACGAGCGATAATATCGTTCCCATGATCGTGGAATTGTATTGGAGTGTATGTATACTATTTCAGAATCAATATCACTTTAAAATAATCATATATAGTTATTATTTACACCAATATACCCATCCGAGTAAGGTGGCAGTGGAAAATAGATTACACCACGGCGTGGAGACGGTATTCCGTACGTACACACGCGCGGTGATTTCATTTTCCGTGGGATGGATAGATGGTGAAATAATGTTGTTTCATACTTATAATAACATACCAGTATATGAGTGATACTTATTTTATTACTTCATAATGAAACAACTAAATAATAAGAAGTGGAAGAAGAAATAAAGTTGAAAGAATCGATAACAGACATTACCTCTTCTTTGAAGCGCCTCTGTGAGACCTCCTCTTAGGGCACTAAAATTGGTCTTTGAAGAATACCAAGACCTCTAGGATGTTTCTAGAGAAGTGGAGAAGATAATTTGGTAGTGTTTTTCTGAGCTTGAAGGCTCAATGTGATGTGAGGAAGAGAGGGAGGAGGTGCCCTTTTATAAAGGAGGAGAGGGGAACCTTTGGAAAAACTAAAAATATTATTTTATTATAAAGTCATATTCGGTTTTTAATAGCTCAAAATTGATTTATTTCGAATCTAAGGTGGCGATGAGTCGCAATCGTCTCATCCAATATAATTTAGACAAGTTTTGGTCATTATATTAACCTTATCTTTTAGTTTTAACTCTTAGTTAATTAGATTGACATTTACCATTTCACTTTGTATTTTTATATTATATAGTTAATAAACATACCATATACATCCAAGCGACCCCCAAGTGGTCCATTAATGATATACCTATCATGATATAAGTATCTTGGCCGATCCATATATTTTTAGTAATATAATAACAAATAATAATATAATATTTGTTTTAAAAACTATTTTATGTCAATTTTGACACTATTTGGTAATTGATTTTTGTGAAAATTATAACAGAATGATTAGTTCAGAAAAAGTTAATTAAATCACTAATAACATGTCATAGTAACCTAGAAAATTAGTTTAATTTATAAAAAGTCTTAAATTACATTTATTTGGGTATTTATAACATCAATTATGTCAATATTTCATTAATAAGATAATTACTACATCATTATTGTGTCATAATTAAATTAAATTATTTAATGTCTAAAAATTATAAATAAATAACAATTATGTAGGAAATATTTTTAGCTTTCTAATTAATATTTATAGTTGAATTTATCTTATTTATAACCCCATATTAAAAATGCTGTAGTTATAAAACTATGATTTTAACTATTTTAACTATTCTTTAAATAAAATAATATTAAATGTTCTAATCTAATCCAAGTGGGCCTAAATGGACATATTTTATTCCTAAGGTATTTTTTGGTTGAATTAAACTTATCCAATAGAATTAGGACATGTGTTAGGGTAATAATAATAACATTTTTACCCTTAATTTTCCTATTTACTTTAAACCGTGGGAAAAAAAAGTGAAAAGTTACTATTCACCAAAAATTATTTTTTTCTCATTGAACCACATTTTAGTCCTTGATATTAACCGTGTCTCTTGGATTTTCTAAATTCCACTCACAGAAGCGGTAAAATTAAGTTTTATGTATATTTGCAAATTCTCATAGGAGGTGGGTAAAAGACGGTGAAAAGTTCAATAAAATTTTAATATATCTAAAATTATTAGAAAATGACTCCAATTAATTGCATTGAACATATATAGGTATTATGTATCAATTTTGACCGAAAATAAATTTAAATAAAATAAATAATTATTTAAATAAAATGTCGGTTTTTAAATAGTAACCCATTGTTTTCACTATTCATCAAAATTTGAATGTTTTCAGAAAAATACCAAAATTTCACCCTAGGCTAATTTCGATATTCCGAATCCAAAAATGAAGTCCATTTTGAAAGACGAAATTTAAAAAATTTAAAAAATTGGTTATTACTATTCATAACGGTTAGTTTTAATAATATTTTAATAGCATATCGTTGTTTAGTAAAACTCGGTATTGCGTACGACGTAAGCTATCGAGGAAGGCCGTGGTTGCGTGTAAAGAAAGCCAAGCTAGTGTTGTGTGTAGTGAAAGATTCCTTTGATGATTTATATAACATAAAAACAAAATATTTCTGATAAAAGTCTCGGGTGTTACAGGAAATCCCCAAGTAGTTATAGTTAGTGGGTAAATATGATCCCCATACTCCAGGTGGAAAAACATTCACTTGAAGTTCCATTCTCTTTCTTGATTCAACCAATCCAAATCATCATAGTTTAGATAGTGTTGTAATGTAATCCTACATGGTTGGGTAGTTCATTCCTATTGTACCTATCCTACTCTACCACCAAGGTGCCTAGTATTACCATGTGATTTTCCAAATTTATCAAACAAATGAAATCCCCTTTTGACATACAAATCCATCACATACAAAACCATGTCATTACTGACCATAGTTGCAGGTGACACACAATTTCAAGTACCTTACACAAAGAAAAACCATTTATATATTTAATTTACACTCCCAACAATAGTTATGATGAAATTGTGTGTATAGTTAAGCACATTTAATTAATTAGATAATGGAACAACATTGAACCACTTACCTTTCTTATTGAACCCACTAAAAATCCATTAAAAACTATGTACCAATATTATAGAATCTACTATGTAATTAATAACACACCATAACATTAAAACTCAATCCATAAAATTGTTATTTTATTATCACATTATCAAAATACCCACCCGAGAGAAGAAAAATAGGGAAGGAACGGAGAAGAAACCAAAGGAATAAATTTTGAGAAACATACATTAATTACCTCTAATGAGTCAACCAAATCCTTCCAAAAATCAATAAAAGGAAGTAGTGGAAAATATTGGAGGTGTGTCTAGTAATATGTGCTTTGAATGGGGAGAGAAATTAGTGGTTAGAGTGGTTAAACTAGATAGGTGTATAATAGTAAATTTAAAATGTTTAAAATCCAGGTAGGATGCATGGTTTGGTTGCCCAATTTTCCTAACCTTTCATCAACTGTGGGGGTGCCTCTATCGCAAAAGAAGAAGGAAACGTTGTTTTTTCACATGGTTTCCCAAACCATGAACCTAACTGTGTAGCCACTCCATTTCCCCTCATGAATACATATGATTTTTATGGGGATGGAGCGTGGTCATACGCCTAGTTATGTGAGCCCCCCATTGCCTCTGTTAACCCATGAATGGTTTATAGAGGTTGACACAGGGTTTCCAATAATTATGTGCCAACAGTGTTCCACATTCTATCTCCCAAAAACTATAATATTGTAAAAAACACCATAAAACCTTAAATAATAAATATTGATAAAAAATTAATGAAAAATACCTAAAAAAGACACTGTGGGAGTGCCTAAGCATGTGAGCTCTCTGGTACCTCTATCAATCCACACACAGTTTGTAGAGTTTGGAGCACAATTTCTCATAATTATGACCCAACTGTGCACCACCCCCTATCTCCCCAAGAACCCCACATTTAAAAGAAACACTGGGAAAAATGGGAAAAAATAAGGATCAATAATAAATGAAAAATAGCTAAAAATATCACAATGGGTGTGAAAATTTAGTGTAACTCTGCTGGAAAAGTGAATCATAAAAACGAAATTTTAATAACTGTGTAGAAAGGGAAAATTTTCTTTTATGGGGAATACTAATTATAAAGGAATAGTTATGAATTCTTGGAATGGAGAATTGATTTGGATATGTGACCTCATGGGAAGTTTCTTTGATCGTGTTCTAGTGAGGACAAATAAAACTGAAAGAACATGGGTTGTAATGTGGGGATAGTAATTATTCTGATAAGTGAACTTATTTGGAAATAGAATGTGGTGTGACAGTAAGGATACCATGGTATTATAGGATACCAATTGGTTCATTTGTCCTGGTTCATGGAATGAGGTCAATCTGGTCCTGAGAAGTGGTATCATAATTAATACCTAGCTATAATTTCAGTGCCATTGGCTAGGTTTGGTGTGTGGGGTTGATAATGATGATGTTGTTCTTTGAAGTGGGGGAGGGATGAAACACCAAAAGAATAGTAAGGAATAAAAAATAAAATGTCACTACACATGTCAACAAGGTCTACCTTTCTTTTAGGGATCCAACCTAGTTAGAAATCCATAGTTAAGCATCCTTGTCCTGGAGTAGTGATCATTGTGGGTGACCTCATGGAATGTTTTATAGTGTGTGTGTGAGTGAGGATAAAGCACACTAAAATAAAATGTGTCACCATGTGGGGAAAATTATTAGTCTAGTATGTAACTTATGCAGTTAATAGCTTGTAGTGCACTGGTATGGAACCCAAGGTATTATAGGACACCCATTGGATTATTTGACCAGTTTTATAGCCCAAGGTTGGTCATTTCATGACACATAACATGGATGAATTTAAAAATTTATTTAATTTATAAAAATTAAATTTATGAAACTATTAATAATTTTTAAATATAATATCGGACATTATATATGTGAAAATTCTTAGGGAAAAGTAAATATTAAGAAACAAAATGTCAAAACCCATGCAAACAAGGTACACCTTTCTTTATCAGATCCTACATGATTATAACTCTATAATTAAGTGTCATTTTTATAGAGTAGTGATAAATAATAGTGAAATAAAGGTATGTTTCCTAGGATACGTTTGAGTGATGAAAAATAAAACTAAAAGAACGTGTATTAGCCTGTGTACACAATCATTAGTTAGATAAGTGACTTTAATAGGTAATAGCATGTGGTGTTCCGGAAAGGAATCCAAGGTAATATAGGAGACCCATGGAGTCAATTAACCAGGTTTATATCCCAAGGTTGGTCGGGTCATGACACCTAACATGGATGACATTAGAAATGTATTTAATGTATAAATATTTTATTAATGACACTACTAATATTTAGAAATATAATATTTGACCTTATATACGTGATATAAAAAATGGTCATGTTAACTTATTCATGTAAAATTAATATATCAATGAAACTTTATTAATTTGAGTCCATTTTGGTAAAACATATAAATCTATATATGATTTATTCTAATATAATAAGAAATGGAATTCAACTCTAAAATTATATATATTGTGAATCTATTTTACAAAACTTTTTACCATAGTCAATATACCAAGGAAGTTTGAGAGAAATCAACTGAACCACCTCATATAACTACAACAAATGAAAAATATTTAATAAATAAATAACATATGATACTAAATAGATCTTATAAAATTAAATATTAATGTGAAATACTATTAATAATGTTTTTTATAAACTTACTTTAATTATTCAATATTTTAGTCACATTCACATAACGAATCAAGACCATATGTAAGGGTTTTTGTATATCAATTTTGATTCATTAAGATATGATGAATATTACACAATTGATTCATGTTTATGTTGTATATATTGGAATGGGATTACTTTTATAATATTTTTTCATCTAATTGAAGGTTTTTACAAATAAACCTCATGTTATTCAATTTATGGGTATTCAATTTAAAAGATAACAAAGTCATATGTGTTCTTTCGACACAATTTTCTTTCCATTTTAGTGGTCGAGCCCAAATTTACCATATAGGTATATGTGGTTTCTATAGTACTAGTTGAGATCAAATCCATAGGGACTAGAGAAGTAAACATGAGATATTTAGATTTGATTGAAGGATTGGCTATTATGTGGTCAACTTTTTGGAATCATTTCATTTTAAGAACTCATGAGTTAATTTTAAAAAAACATAAAATAAAAAAATGATTTGAATTAAATTAATTAATGTTTATGGAACTATCCTAGGTCATTGATAGGGAAATAAGGGATGTAATTTTTTTCTTATTAATTTTCCATTCACTTGTTCACGATATATCCATCCAGTGAGATAAATCCAAAAAATCATTCACCAATTTAATCCCCACAAAATTTTATGGAAAATCACTAATTCCCATATAGGTTCACTTTCATGATCTCTATAAATAATTGGATTTTACTATCACCCAAAATGTGTTTTCATTAATGTCGGTGAAAAACAAGTAGAAATAAGTAAAAGAATGGAAATCTCAAACCATAAATTGATTTAATGAATTTAGAAACATATAATAACATCTGATACACCTCATTCAACTTTATTGTACAAATATATAAAATTTTATCCCTCTATTGAAGATATTACATCATTTGAACTGGGAATTCGACTTAATGAATTAGGATTTAGGAATAAAAACTTTGAAATAAGGATCACTCCACTGTTGTGTGAAGAAATTTCACAAAATATGTTGTGAATAACCTCAATCCCTAAGGACAAGGTATCAATTTTATATTTAAAAGAATAAAATAATATAATTATAAGATGAAATTTTATTAATAAATGAACAATAAAGAAAAATATTTCATCAAAAAAATGAAGGCGTGATTACAAAATGAAAGTGGGAAATTATAATTGAATGAAAAACTTAAATGACAATTTACTTCACCACAATATCCTTATATAGTAATATTTTATTCCTTAAGAATACCCACCATAAATATATTTCTTTCCCATTAATTTAGAGAGTTAAAATGTGGTTGATAAAATCATGGGAAATTTGACCTTTTAAAGATGACTAGGAAAATCATCCACATTCATCCCCCATATTGACGTGTGAATTTGTAACTGAATATTTCCAAATCAAAAGGGGTCATAAATGTAATTTATCTTCATCCATGTGTCCGATTACATATGTAAAAATTTCATGAAATCTGGACTAGTCCTTGGGATGTTATGCTCAATCTAGTGGGATGACTTTATGGGAATTCAAATCTGGCCCACCATTTAAATGTCAACTTGGGATCCATTTATCTCCACGAAAAATAAATAATTAGCTCCAGCAAAATATGAATTAAATGATACCCAAAATTTTATATTTCTAAATATAAAATTTTTCCATAATTATTCTTGGTTTGTAGGACCCTCATTTGTTTAATGGGCCTTAGGATCATTATGCTTTGTCCGGAAACTTTCAGCATTTATGCTCAAAAATCTTCATCCTAACTTATGATTCCTCCATTGATCATAAAAGATAAAATGTTCAAATGAATGTGATAAATAATATCCCAAAATAAAATATAAAAATAATTAATATAATTATTTACAAAAACATATGATTTATTGGGCACAAATTTTTACTTTCAACATGAATTGCACAAATGATGATAAATGAAGATCAATTTATAAAATGCACTAAAATTGATGTTTATGGACATTTAAAAACGTCAATATTAAAATATAATCAATTAATATTATCATCTTTTAGTGTCTAATCACACCCCTGACTTTAGTTTTTCTAG
This sequence comes from Viscum album, assembly GCA_963277665.1. Classification (NCBI taxonomy): domain Eukaryota; kingdom Viridiplantae; phylum Streptophyta; class Magnoliopsida; order Santalales; family Viscaceae; genus Viscum; species Viscum album. The sequence continues at coordinate 292,518,817 of OY728137.1, read as the reverse complement.
TGTCGAGAAAAATGTATCTCAAAAATAAAAATTGAATTCCATTTTTCAAATACATTTTAACATACATTACTCACCAACAGAATTCATGAAAAAAAATCATGAAACCTATTAAAATAATTTCACTCAAGCTAGTTTCACATGTATAACCCTATCCCAAGCTCATTCATTTGTTATAATTCATTTTCACATTTCATCCAATTTTAATTAAGCATGATGATATTTTGTGAATCAAAAAAGGATTGGAGCCCATTTTCTTGTTCAAGGGGGAAAGAAATAGAAGTTCTAGGTGGGAATCACACAAAATAATATATGAGTATCCAAATTTATTGACTTTTTTAATTATTGGTTATTTTGGTTATTTATTTTGAACCCAAATAGATATGAAAAGACTAACTCTGGTCAAGACAACAATAGAGTCATGATCTCCAACTGTCAAATTCCACACATATTATCAATTCCATGATCTATAGTAGAGATATAAAGCCCAACTCTGGTAAAGACAACTATGGAGTTATGATCCCCATGTGTAAGATGCCACAAATTTGGGAAGACTTTTATCTATGTGGTTTTTCCCTTTTTTATTTATTTTTTTGGATACTCAATTTAAACTATAAATAACCCCAAACCTTATGCTATGATGAAAGGGACCAAAGAAAAAAAAATTACACCCTCAATAAAATGGGCATGCATTGTGGCATTTTGATTAAGAATATGAAAATGTAATAATTTGAAAATAAAATCGGACAACCGTACTTTCCAAAAACTATGATCATGAACTTAAATGTTCACTAAAATCATAATCAAGGCATTAAAAATCATTTGACATTAAATTTTAATGATTCCCAATATACATTAACACGTGACAGAATAATGAATTGATTCTGTTTATTGATTTTAAATTTTTATCATAAAATCCCTTTATCCAAAATCCCATTTTTTCACTCCCCACAACTTAGTGTAAAACATCCCTCAGTTTCAAAAGATATGAGAAAGTGAGAGTTCAGAATTGGGAAAAAAATACAGGGAATGTTATTTGAAATTAAATCATGGAATAAAATCACTTGTTTATATGTTGATGTCCCATCGACAATAAATTAAACAATTTAGCTTCGCATCACATGTAGAATCCTCTGTGATGATTGATGGCTGGGTTTGAACTTTAGAAATAATGGGTATTATTTGGAAACATTAAAAATTTTAAGATTCTAAATTTCATAAAAAATATCCATCATATTGAATTGGATACCCCAAGGGGTTCCATTAACCAAAAAAACACACAAAATAAAAAATTCATAAGCTGGGTTTCCTCCCAGGAATCTCTTAATTTAATGTCTTTAGCTCAACTTGGACCCACCAACATATAAAATATGACCTTTCAAAATTTTAAAGACCCCATATTTCTCCACTTAAACTTGATTGAGATTTTTTCATCCCTTGTTGTTGGTAGGAAGGTTTTAAAATTGATTCAAGAAAAATCATATCAGTCAATGTGACTGGTATAATCCCATGAATATCAAAATGGGACCATATAATTTCATTTATAATATTGCATAAGAGCTCAAGAAGAATTTTATTTTTATTAGATTCAATAGTAGAAGATGTGATGAAAAGGGTTTTTGATTATCCCATATGATGAATAATTGAGGTAGGATGTATTTACATTGAATTTGATCGTAGGTTGGTTAAAATTTTCGGACACAAATAGGGACTTAAAATTGAACTTAGTTTTATTTTCAAAATTTCTCAACCCAATTGGTACCCTTTGAATAGAATATTCAACCAACAAACATTCTATATGAGTGTTAGAAATTGGCATGGACGTGATTTTTTTATTCCAACAAAGGGTTTAGTGATTTTGGTTTTTGAAAATTCATCAATGGTTCCATATAAAAGAGATTAAAGATATGGATACAAGTTTCTCTTCTGTGAATTCATAAAATCAATTTCATAATGATTTCAACACCCTTAAACAACTCCCTCTGGTTCCCCATGTTGACTCTCAATATTACCTAAAAAATTTACCACATCATCCATATTTGATTTTTCATATTCTAAAGTGGGTTCTAAAATATTTTCCTCTATTTTTGAATCATTTGAGGGTTTGGGAATCATTACTTCAGTTTTTTAATTATTTTTCAAACACTTGGAAAGAGTCACATATTGCATTTGTTCATGATAGGTTTTTATGTAATAAGATTCTTCTATCAATGTTGAGGAAGGGACATCCTGTGTGGAAATGGTTTTCGTAGATGTTTCAATAAATTGTATTTCAAACCTCAATGATGACACTTCTAAATTAATTTTATTTATTTGTTCAAAAAAAATTCAATAATTTTTTTTGGGATTGGGATGGATAAGATTTTTGTATATCATAGAGTTAATTATTTTGGATCTCATTATGCATCCTTGAGAGGTCCATAAATGTATCCTTTAAATGTTCTTCATCCCAAAGATTGTACATCTCATCAAGTGTGTGGTATTCATTGAAGGGTTTTACAGTGAAATTTTAGTTGTGAGTCAATTCCCAATATTGATTTTCAATTTGATTCCATATTTTGTTTATTATGGGTTATTTATATTGATCCTCCATTAGAGTAGAATAAAATAATGATTCAGATAGATGAAAAGGGAAAAGATAAGAGAAATGGGGGTTAGAAAAGAAGGTGTGCATTTGAGATACTTACATAGGTCCCTAGAAAAAGCACAAAAAATTTGGTTGCACCAAAATTTACCCTATAGTTATATAATTTTTTTTACTATAGGTAGGGATATAATCAATAGGGACTGAAGAAGTGAACTTGAGATACTCAGATTTGATGAAAGGATTGGCTATGAAGTGGCTGAATTTTTTGATTGATTTTATTTTAAGAACTAATTAATTAATTTAAAAAATAAATAAAATAACAAAATTATTTGAATTAAATTATTTAAGGTTGATGGTACAATCATATTTCTTTGTTAGGTGAAGAAGGGATGTAATTGTTTTCTTATTAATGTTCCATTCACTAGTTCAAGATATATCTAGACAATGAGATAAGTCCACAATATCATTCTCTGATTTAATCCAAACACAATTCCAATTATAATGACCAATTCACTTAGAGGATCACTTTCATGATCAATCTATGTAATAATATAGTACTATCACTCAAAATTTATCATTGTTAAAGTCGGTGAAGAAGTATAAATAAGTCATTGAATGGAAGTCTCAAACCATATATTGAATTAATGAATTTAATAAAATCAAATAACATCCAACCCACCCCATGAAACTCACTAGTACCAATCCAAAATATTTTATCCCTCCATTGATGTTATTCCGTCATTTGAAGTTGGAAGTTGACATAAAGAAGTAGGATTGATGAAGAAAAACATTAAAATAATAATCACTCCACCGTTGTGTGAGTAATTTCACAAAATATGTTGTGAATAATCTTCCTCCATATGGCCTTGGTATCAATGTGATATTTAAATTTATAAAATAATAGAAGAAGAAGATTAAATTTTATTAAGAAATTAACTATATTGAGAAAACATATATGAAAAAAATGAATGTGCGATTACAAAATGAAAGCCGGAAATTACAATTGAAAGAAAAACATGGATGATAATTCCATTCACCACCATATCCTTATATAGGAATATTTGGAGCCCTAGGTTGACCCACCATAAATACATTTATTTTCCATTAATTTAGGGAGATAAATGGATGGTGATAAAATCAAGGGAAATTTGATGTTTCAAAGTTACCCAAGAAAATCATCCAGATTCATCCCCCTTGTTGAAATGTGAATGTGTAACTAAATATATATAAATATAAAGGGTTCATAAAAGAAAATTATCTTCATAAATGTTTCCTATAACAACTATAAAATTTCATACAAATTGGATCAGTTCTTTGGATGTTATGTCGTATCTAGTGGGACGACTATATAGGCATTCAAATCTGGCTCGACATTTAAATGTCAACTTGGGCTCCCCTTATCACCATAAAAACATATTAGTTATCTTTGTCCTTATTTTAATTAAATGATACCCATAATTTTCTATTACTATAGATAAAATTTTAGATTCATTATTCTTGGATTTTGGGCCCCACTTTTGTTTTATGGGCCTTAGGCCCATTACACATTATCCATAAAATTTTTGCATTCATTCACAAAAATATTCATCTTCTGTTGGGATTCATCCATAAATCCTAAAATATAAAATTATCCTAAAAACATTATCAATCATATCCCAAAATATAAAATTAAAATAATGAATATAATGATTTACACAAACAGATGATTTATTGGGCCAAAATTTGGACTTTAAACATGAATTGCATAACTCATGTGAAGTGAAGTTCAATTTATGAAATGAAATAAAATGGATGTTTATAGACATTACAATAATTGAATATTAAAATATAATCAATTAATATTATCACCTTTCAGCTACTGATCCTTGGTTACTTGGCTCTATTTCTTTACTACTCTTTTATAAGTCCCCTTATTCTACCATTTCTATATTGTATATAATGAATCCTCATTCTATGTGGTGAAAATACATTTTTAGAATAAAAACTACATCATTGGTTTGTTTATTTATAAATTATTTTTAATATTAATACCCATACTTTCTAATTTAATTTTCTATTATATTTCAATGTTTTCTATTCCCACCAATTTTCTCCATTATATTTGGAAAGCCAATAATTTTATATCTAATGTGTCCTTAATATTTCTCTTGACCATATTTTAAAGGAAATTTTGATTGTATTTTTTTATGTGGTCTATCAATACATTTATTTCACAAAAAATGTTTATCGTCCTTTCAAAATAAACTTTTTTATCTTTTATTAAACATTCCTTTTTCAAAACTTTTATAACTTTTCAAGTATCTATTATTTAATTTTATTTTTCAAAATATTTTTTTCCCAAATCTTTTAGTTCACATTTTCAAAAATTACTTTTGAAGGTGATTTATAACATCTTATTTAATGATGATGTTAAATTTTTTTTCTAAAAACAAATTTAATGTTTTTATATTGTTTTATTATTTATCTCAAATGTCCATTTATTTAATTGTTATTTTTCTGGAACCACCCTCTATATTTTATTTTTAAATAACATTTTGGGGTGATTCAATATTTTTTATCAACCATTTCATTCATGGGGTTACTTTTGGTTACCACATAATTATATTTTATGAAACCCATTTTTTATTCCATGGGTTCTTTATAATATAATGAATTATTGATTTTTTTTGAAAACTTATGCATGTATGATTTATGGGAATGGTACAATATCACCCTCCAATTCATTGCTTAATTTTTTATGTTTCAGGATATACCAAGATTGCGTATAAACATAGTCATTTTTTTCTTTGTTCACATGATGGTTCATAGACATGATCGCATGTAGATTTTTTAACATGATGCTTAAATTAATTGATCACATATAGATTTTTTCTCATGGTATTGAATGGACATGATCTCATAATATTTTTTCACATTGTGGTGAATGGACATGATTTCATGTACATTTGTTCACATGATGGTGTGTGAATATGATAACATATATCTTTGTTCAAAATATTTTGTGTGATCATGGGCATATGTAGATTGATCCACATAATTGTGAATAAAAATTATTATGTTATAATTTTTTATAATAATGTGTATTGATGTTATCTCTCTTAACCTTGTTCAGAATATTATTATTTAATATTATTTTTCGTATTAAATAGTTTTATATTCCTATTATTATGATTAATATCTCATATTATTTGGTATTACATGGACTTTTATTTGGTATTATGGATAAAATTTATTGTTATATGTTATTTTTAATAACATGTTTCTCCTCAAATAAAGTCTTATCATATACTTATGATCTTACCTTTGATTAAATGTTGATAAGTTTTACATTACACAGTGTTTGACCTCACCCCATTCTTATATTATATTTCCCTAGGTTATAAAGATGAGTATATCTTATAAGAAGTGAATAAGAGATTCTATTATGGTTCAATTATAGAAAAATAATCAATTGTATCAAAAAATAAGTTTCTAATATAGCAGATCTTCAAAGACACTAAACCATCCATTCTTTATATTTTTTGTTTATTTGCGAGATGTAATGTTTCACTTGAGAAAATGATGTAAAATAATGATATTTCTATCTTGGTTGATCTAATGTAATAGAAAATATAGTTTTGGAAGTATTTTTTTAATGAACTAGACCCAGGTGTGTGGGTCTTGGGTGCCTTAGTTGAGGTTAAAGTATGGATTAGTTGTTTTTTTAGAAATACATTAGTTATTTTGGGGGATTAGGATGAGAGAAAATTATTAAAAACCATAGGGATGGATAACCTCTTAGATTTTTGGTAATGTATGTATTTTGAGGTGTCTTAGAAATGACATATCTATCAGGATGTTTTCATGTGGATTAGTTTTTAAAATAGATTCAACTATGGGTAATCACTAAAAATATCTTTCTTGAGTATAAAATCGATATCCAATATGTGAAAAATTAGTGGGCCCAAGACTGAACAAGTGGCTAGATACACCCGAAGGATATGATTTAGTTAATTCACATTTCCTTTAGAAACCATTATGAAGGATTTATTTCCTAAATAATTCATGGGATTAAGTTAATAAGTATGATATAACCAATTTTAAATAAAACTAGGTTGAACTAAGAGTTATATAGGCTGATTTAACAGAATTATAGGTTAACATGATTATGACATAATTTGAGATGTCTTCAAAATTAATTTTCCTAACATTATTTATGATAATTCCCTTATGATGTTATTATTGATTTCCCATGATTAAATAATTTGATTTTAAAAATGTTTGGAGCTGTGAGTATCTATTTTAATCAAGTACATGATGGAAAATTTTGTAATTTTCTTAATGAGGAACCAAATGGGGTAAAAGATGGTGTTAATAATGCGGTAGTTATTCCCTACCAACTATCTGGAGTTATGATTAACAATATAAATTTTTTGAACATCTAAACACATCAAATAATTTGTTCATGGAGTTTAATATAATATTAGGTGATGAATATGATGAAGGAAATAACATTCACCTTTCTAAATATCAAAAATATTAGAATAAGAACCCAAGGAAATGTCTCAACAGAACATAAAATTATTTCAACTATGGAAGTATTAGAAATTGAGTTTTTATTGTCACATTGGGGGAAGATGATGATAATGAAATTATTGTGAACAATTTCCAATGGATAAAATTTAATAATTTCTATCATTATATAAATTGATTCCCTAATATAAAGGCTTAAATGGATAACAGACTCTCCTACCTCCTAGTACTAGAGAACAAGGTAAAGCCTCTTAAATGACTGATATTTAAGTATATATTGATAATTAAATGGTGAAATAGAGACTTATCCACCCACCCAAATTTTTAAAGATCATATAAGATTCTAGTGTAAAAACTCTAGTATAACAAGGAATCTTTCTAAGATCCTCAAACCACCACCTCCATGATTATTATTATTAATGAAAAACTTATATTATTATAGTATCCAAAATTTGGGTTTATGTAATATGAATCATGAATGTATTATTATACTTCAATTACATTAATTTGTTGAAATTTTGTAAATTATTTATTTCCACAAAAGATTCCATTTTAAGTACAAAAATAACGAAATAAAATTTTATATTTTAAACTAACCAAAGATAATCTATTTGTAAATGGATAACTATAAGATATCTTGGAAATATAAATATATTATTGGAGTTATGAAACTTAATAATGAGAAATTTTAACACTAATGATTGGAGAAAAATCAGTATTTGGTTGGACCAATTATGACAGCAAAAAGGTGACAGTTGTGGGTAGTTCACACTAGTAGGAATGATGAAGTTTTCGAGCATAGATGGGGCAGTCTTATAGAATGGCTGAAAAAGTTCATGGGTCAATACAAGAAGAGGACATGGGGAATTAATCCATCACTCAATAGGTAAGAAAAAATATGGGTTCACATCTACTAAAATGGTTCCACGTGGACCAAGAAATTCAAGGTAAAAAAATCCAAGGGGCCTTCTAAGTCAAAAAATGGGTCCCTCATGGATCAAAAAAAATTCCAGAGTCAAAAACTCCAAAGGGACCATCATGTACAGAAAACGGGTCCTTATGGAATAAAAATCAGGTAGTCATCAGAGATATATATAATTTTATTGGAAATAATCATGTTTATAGACCTATCCTTATGGGGATGAGGTTGGATCTATGATATACCAATGAATGTGTGTGTGTGTGTGTTTTCATTGTAACCCATTTATCTAAAAGTAATTTTATAAGTACATTTTAATAGATTATATGTGTGTGTGTGTGTGTGAATACATTACATATATATATATAACTGAAGGATATATTACCAAAATCTTTATTTACTTATTATGTAATATAGAACACATCATTAGGCATAATATTAATATATAAATATGTATATATTGTATAGTATGACAAAGATAAAACCAAGGAATGTCATATAAAATTTCATTAGATAAAACATAAGGAATGAAATTGAGGTTTCATGATTCAATATTAATCATATCATATAGTACGAGTTGAAGAAATTATAGGTCATAAAATATCATATGGTCCAATTCATATTATACCCAATGATTGATCCTAGTTGTGTAATATTAAATTTTCAAAAATCGGATCTATCTTCTACATAAAAAATTAACTGATTTAATGTTTCATAATATAAAACATATGTTATAACTAATTTCACATAAATATTAAGTGAATTGATGAAGGGTTATGAATTGTATATAACATAAGTCTTTACATGAACATTTCATAACACTAAAGTAAATTCCAATAGTGTACCAAGAGTTCCTTGAGGTATATATAATTGGGAAGAAGGTCATGAATACTAAATTTTACTGTGGTTTCTCTTTGAGGTTGATTCTCTATATTGAAGATCCCTATTTTTCCATCCTTTTCCATCAAGAGGCACCAAAATACGAAGGGTGTAAATGAGAATATCTCCTAAGCATATGGTGATTTATATCAGACTATAGATAACCCACAAAGTAAAGATTATTAAGGAATATTCTAAATGATCTTCATCAATCAGGTCTTTAAATATAGTAGAATTTAGGTCCATCATTGATGTCAGGTAAACATTACTCTTAATTTTCTTTTTACACGTGGTTTCGATTCTTATAAAATGGAGACCTTAAGAATTATATATTTTATTTTTTTTTACACTACATTTAACAAATATTTTTCGATCCATATAAACCTTAATGTTTTATCATAGGAAGGGTAAAAAAATTAAATAATTCATGTGAAATCTCAACCATGAATGGTGATGTGTGACTATCCACTCATGAGCCCTATTATCAATGTAAATAGTAACATAATGTAAAGATTTGGGGAGGAAGTAGTGTTCTTTAATAGGTTCATATGCATGTCACATTGGATGTGTTCATATAAGGGAAGGTGTTCTCACCCCAATAGTGGAATTAAAGCATCACCATGCTACATGATTTATCAATTCATGTTTTGAAAAAGAATAAATTATGTATCATATTGGAATCCTTTTGGTTATCATAAAAATTGATATAGAAAGTGAACTGTAGATTGTTTTATATTATTCAGCATCATAATTAATATTTGATAATTTTATATGATATATGTTATCAAAAAAATGAAATGTTCAAATCCTTAATTTTTCATGTATCATCGTGTATGATATAATTTATTAATAACTGATGAGAATATTAGTTTTATCTTACAGATGCTTAAAAAATAAAACACTATTCCATAAAAACATTATTTTTTAAATTATATATAAAAAATACCATCCACATAAGGATTTTTAATAGCCTAAATTTATATATCATTGAAAATAAATGGTTATATGGAAGTAAAGGTCTGGTAGGGGCTTCATCAGGGAGTTTTAGAATGGGTAGTGGTGGTTGTGTTTCATCTGGTTCAGCTTTACTAACGTTGAAGGATCCCTCTAGGTGTACTAGGCCATAGTGAGATTCTATTGAAGGGGCTCAAGGGTTGGTGACTTCCACTAGATATGAAATGGTGGAGGAATAATCTTGGTTTTTTGTGGTCTGGTCTACGGAGATTATTGGTCTTGAGTTCACAGTGCAGGGGAATTATCAGAAGGAGATGCAAAAGAGGCCACATGATCTGACAATTAGGAATATTTTTGAACCTTTAAAGAGTGATATTGGTATTGTTAATGAAAATTAAATGGAGAATTTGGAATACTATTCCTTGTGGAAAGATTCTATGACTATGCAACATTTGGACTTAGTTTTTTATAAATTGAGGTCAGTGGATGCCTATGCTGAGGAGTAGCTAGGGCATGAGGATGTTGTTGGAGGAATTACAATCATGATCTTCACTGGTAATCATTTTCTGGAATTTGAAAATGAGCAGAATTCCAATGCAGAGGAGGATGATACAAGGCAAGAGGGTGGAATTTGGCAGGCTGAGTTCTCCTCTGAAGATATTGCAACTGGAAAAATTTTTCTGCAAGAAATTGTGGAGCAGCCACACTTTATTTCCATGATTTACTTTAACAATCAAATCCGGTAGGAACGGGGGTTGAATTACTAAGAGGTGAAAGTCCATATAAAGTGGGGAGACATTTCAGATAGTGACAAGGAAAATGAGAGTGATTTTGTTCATCCTTTTTATAGTGATTTGGTTTAGGGTGGGAGGATGAAGATGTCTAGGAATGAGGATTCTATGACAGCCCCACCATAGCAATGGTCGAGGAAATGATACTCTTATCTTCCAAGGCTAGTGCCTTATAGATCTTTTGTTGCAAAGTAAGGTTAGGCTATGTAGTCCAAGAAGGAGTTTTTATCTTTGGAGAAGTTGAATCTTATAAGGAAATATGACAAGGTCCTTAAGTATTATAAAATTTTAGAGTGGGAATCGGCTACTGCAGAAGAAGGAATCTATAATGGATGTGGCGACGGGTATGACTTTTTCAATATGTAGTTATATTTTCTACCTTCACGTACTTGATATTTTTTGTTTATTAATAAATGGTTAGAGGCTTGCCTCTGACTGAGATTTGTAGGTAGTAAAATTGGTCAAAAAATTTCTTATATTTTCAAATAAAGTAGTTTATATTAACTTCATGTAAATTTTAATATTAAAAGTTTATATTGGATAAAATAGATTCATACTATTTATTTATTCTAAAATTATAAAATGTTTTTAATTTCTATACTTATGAATTTTTCATAAATTCAATATATCAAGTTTAAATATCTAAATTTTTAATTTAATAGTTTTATTCCCTACTTTATTCATAAATATAATTTCTATATTTTAAAATTTTGTATGATTTAGTTAAAGTGGAAAACTTCCACTATAAATTTTATACATGCATATTAAGAGTCACATGGTAGGTATGATAATTTATTTATTTTTCTTCTAACTTGAATTTATCTTATACTTGGTTACAATCTTGAATTTAATGGTTTATTATAGTTTAAATATATTAGTTTTTATAATTATTTTATATTTTCAGTCTCTCATTAAACTTGGGTAAAGGGACATTCATTTATTTTTCTCATTATCTTGGAGGATTATTCCTTGTCTTGAATAGTGGTGGTTGTATATATGTCACTTAAAGTTTAATCTTATAGCTATCTTTGTAATTATATATTCTAATCCTTTACATTGAAAAGTTTTGTATACCTTATGAATGATATCCATTTGGATATGTACAAATATATTTGGATTTTAATTTTGGTTATTAACCTAAGATATGAGTTGTGTAAAAATTTACACATTAATATGATTTAAACACATTGATTTTATATAATGAATAGGATTCAAAGATAAATCATTACAATCATGCATACATTTAATGATAATATATGAGATAATATAGTGAGAATAAATCCCATTAAATAAAACATAGTGTTTGATTCTTATTAAATTAAATTCATGTCAATAAATCTATCATCAAATTGGTTAATTTCATGTTTAATTTGTGTTCCCAAGGATTCTCTTCTATATGACATGGGGAAATAGATAACCCTAAGATTTTGGATACAAATAATATACTATTATATTAGGGGTACACATAACTTTTAAAACTTGTGAGATAAGATAACAAAGGAATAATGTGGGGTTTATCGATATAATGGATGGGGAAAATATTTTTCAACTCAATAATCCAAGATTAATAAATGATATGTTTTTCATAATGGCCTACCAAAATATATAAGCGGCTATAAGAACACTAAATTGGAATCATTACATAATGAAATATATATTTTTATCCACTAATGAAAATTATAAATTTATAATGGGTCATCATATTAAGTGGAATCACATTTAATAAAAACCATATTAAATAAATTTAATTCATGATACTCATATATTAAAACCATAAATTATAGATAACATGGAATAATAATTATCATTAATTTTACTTTGATATGAATAAAAGATAAAGTAGAAGCTTAATATAATAATCTTAATTGGATTACATAAAACTAATGATTTTTTCATAAGGAATAGTGGAAAATTCAACGTGTTAGGGTAACACCTTCTTATGTAACCAATTGTTGAATTTTTCTAACACATAGATCTAGATGCCTATGGTAATCGTATATTGTTTCCTATTTGGTTTCAAAAGATACAAGATGATTAACTGAACTTTATTTCCTCATCATATATTCAATATGATAGAGTTTCTTGATGACTTGGAGAGACCAAATTATTTCTTTAAATATTTTTTTCTATTAGATTCTTTATAGAATCATTGTTGGATGTTTTCCAAACATATGAATAAATTCAAGAAATTATTACTTATTTTCTCAAATTTTTGAGAATAGATGATCTTGGGAATGTGATGTCCAGGTTCTAGTCCCATATTAACAAGTAAAAGATGGGTAAAAGTTTAAACTAGAAGAATATAATTTAATTATAAAGTCCAACAATGTTACTTCAAAATAGAAAATCAAGATTAAAGAACCCTAATGTTGGTTTTATGAAGGAAGGAATAATTTCATATAATATGTAATTAATACAATATATCATATGTGGTTTGAGAAAATCCATGGAAATTCCATGTTAAATATAAATGGTATAAAAATAAATTCATTTATTATAAAAGGTATATGATACCATATATATATTTTGTAAATGTTGTAAATATATAACAGATAAAAATAAAACAAATAATTAATCATGATTTTGATCAAAATAAATTTATAGACTAAAGGGGTTCTGAATCATGATAATGAAAATGTTGTAAGATCATGGTGTTTAATGTTAAAGAGAGTATCAAGTTTGGATGGATCTAAATAAATTATCTTTTTTTCATATTATATATCTTATATGTGAAGAGATGTTTTTTATTAACAAATTTTTTCAACTATAAGTTTCTTGTTGTATTTTTTTAATTATATTTGAAGATGTTTTCAATTGATAAAAATAATAGATATCTTTAGGAGAATAATATACTATAAATCATAATTATCCTATGGTGATGTGTTGGATAGTGAATTTTTTTACCATACATGGGAACCAAATTTGGTGAAAAATTCACTAAAAAACATGTAATTGATGATTATAGATGATCATAACCTATTCAATGAGGAAGTATTGAATCTTATACAATGGATATATGAAGCTATAAAATATTATACATGATTATACATTTATATATTAAGGTAAAATAATAATAAGATTAATATCTGGAGTGTGATGGAATATATAGCATTTACAGCTGATAATTGATGTATGGCATGTAAATTCAAGTCAAGTGAGGAGTTAGAGGAAGTAAGATCATTTATGAAGTCATTTCGAAAAAATGTAGGTGTTTTGGTTAATAAAAAAACATTTTTATATAAAAATGGACACATAACAATATAGTCTTGTGTGAAATTAAATATAGGTTACATAATAATAAATATGAAGCTAGTTGGATGGTTTTTTTAAGAAACATTAAACCACATAACATAATATTTCATGTAAGGATAATTTTTTAAGTTTGAAATATCTCTTATGTTATATATTGTTGTCAAAACGATTTTTGTAATATTAAACCCCATAGAATTCATAAGTTCTCCACTATTAATATATGGACCATGCCATAGTGGTCTCACATAATATAGAATCAAACGATATATAGGATTAAACATAGGTTATGTAGGAAATGAATAGGAATTTGGGTGAGGAATTGTTTCGTGAAATTGAATACCATGACATAATGGATGATATAGAATATTTAAAATATTATTAAGAGTAAACTTTCTAATGAAACTACACTATAGTGAAGGATTGGGATAATTCGGTGTGGCTCTAGATTAAAATAAATCACAATAGTGTAGAGGCCAAGAAAATGATGAACAAGAGTTTATAATTTACACCCTATAATAATGGTGGTTTCACCATGTATAATATTAATATAAAAAAATCTAGAATTATTAATTATTTTAAGAATCATATCTTTTTGTCATGGTGAAGGAGATGGCTCTATAATCGGTTTCAGATTTGAATTGATATAGATGATCACATTGAAATTTCTAAAGAGTTTTATGTGAGTTATTATATATATATATATATTTTTTGATATGTTTTTTACTAAATATCATGACCAAATAGAGGAGATCATCTCACAATATGGTTTAAATCATGTGGTGTAATGATAAAGTGAATGAAATCACAACATAATCAAGATATTTCTTTAATATCTTGATGATTATTCTGAAATTTTAAAATATTAATATTTAAATCATCAATCAGGGAATTGGATTGGTCCATTTAAATATATTTTATAACATATAATCATCTTGGAAATATAAAATATTCCTGGAATATTGGAGGAATACGTAATGAATCCCAGCCATTTGCCCAAGAAATCTATGCTTATAAAAATATATAAAGAATTCATACACTAATTTTGGGGAAAAGATAAGAATTAAAAATATTTCAACATATGGTTTTAAGAGAGGAATAATGTTGTAGATACATTAAAAATGGATTTTCATTGATCATATGCATTAAAAATGAATGAATAATGATCCAATAAAATGAATTATTTCCATCAATAAATCCATATTTTAAAAAAGATTGTATCAAGAGTAATTTACTTTCTAGAAAAATATGTATATAGAGAAGGAAGTGTTATTTTTGTATTTTATTCAAAATAATAAAACTCAAGTTTCAAATATAGGAGTTTATCACATACATTTTGGAAGATATAAATTTAAATGAAGAATATCTTAATAGAGAATTATCTTAGAAATTAGGATGCAAGGTGTCCTGACAACCTATATATATATATATATAAGAACTCTCAATCTAAAAACTATTGAAGAGAACCTCAGATCAATAAATTTTCATATCCTTCCCCCATATAGATAATGGAGGATAATGATAAGGGGTAAACCATATATAAAAAAATGAATCTTCCTTAAACTTTGTAATTGAAGTGTTCCCTGTTATAGACTGGCTCCATCCAAATATTTATATCCATCGAACTAGTGTAGTAGATGATTTTGTCACATTAACATATCACAAATTTTTTCTACTTTAACTTATCATTTTTTCTTGACCATATAAAATCTGTGTTTCATGTTCATTAGTTACATCCTTATATATATTTTCATTTTCTAGTGTGATCTCCAATAAAACGAAACTATTTAATTTGTACCTTCAAATGATGGAACAAGATCCAATAGAGTAAAATGAAATCAAATGAAATTTTTTAATAAGAAACATCCAAATTTAACTCCCCCCCTAGGACCCATATATTTAACTTATTCCTAAAAGTAGTATTATATCCTTTATATTAAACATTATTTTCAATATTTAAAATAGTTTTTGATTTCTTTTCATGCATGGATTCAATGATAAAGCCTCCAATTTTTAGAGGTGCTAAATTTTATGGATGGAAAATTAGATATATTGATTTGTATATACCTATGTATAATATATCTTGGAATATATACAATGATATACTGATTTAAGAAATCATATTAAATGGGTTCATGATGGTAATATACAAAAAATTCTAAATCAAGTTATTTTGGATGATTTATTCATGACAACCATTCACTATGCTAGTGATTTTATCATTTGGATATTTTTTCCATAAATGTATATATAGTTAATATAAACTATGATATTGGTGGATATTACTAAAATATAAGAATTTAAATTTTATTTTAAAAGGAAACCGATGAACAATTATAGAAAATACTACCTTATGTCAAAGGGGAAAAAAGAGTATGAATAAGACTCTCGAGAAGATAAACACTCCAATTATGGTGAGGAATTCATAATTTATTTATAATTAAAGAGATAATATTGATATTCATGATACTTATTAATATTTAATTTAGGATCCCTCATGAAGAAATAGGTGGAAGGAGATTCAATGGAATAAGTATCAACAACATTGATTTTTCAATTCAAAAAAAAATTATAAAACAACAAAGATAAGATTAAATCCATGTATTAAATGGTGTATCAACTAATTATCAATCATAAAGTGTTCTATGAATTCATAGAATATTTAGTTTAATAATATATAATATTTGGGAAATAATAGGTTTTCATTAATTAAGACATTATGAAATTGTTTTCAAGTATGAAGGGTTAAAGTGACCAATATAAAAAACATACACACAATCAGGGACAATCGGTTGGCATAGATAAGGAACTAAAATTTCACATTATCCCTCTCAAAAAACATCTTGAATAGAGGATAAAATTCTTCATAGAATATCGCTCAGGGCTAGAGAATATGGTTTCCCATTTTAAGGAGAAATATTTTAAGATCAAGGAGGTTAAAGCAAAATTGAATCCCGTAAAGGGATATGAGAAGGTAAAATCTCCCACCCTGGAGAAATCAATAAGTGGAAGGAGTAAAAATTAAAATCTAAAACTACTATAAATTGGAAATATATTATTAAATATTATATACAAGGCTCTCAAAGGAAGTTACCTACAAAGTGTTATTTTTATAGAATCATTGGACACACTATTAGTGTGTGTTGAGAATCCTAATGGCTCAAAGGTGTAAGAAAATACGCTCTAATGAAATAATAATAAATGAATTAGTAAAAATTTATGACTATAATAAGCGATATTTTATTTTTTCTAACCATGTACATATGGTAATAAATTTTCGAATGATATGAGGTGAAGGTTTTAAAAGGAAATCATCTATTTCTATAACAGACAAGAACAAACTTAACACCAAAACAAAATATATTATATTGGAAAATATATTTACCACGTTTGAAGAATTTAATGGTAGATATTAATTAATGGTTGAATAAGCACTACTAATGGTTTACTCATATCATCCTTCATGTATATAATGAAGAAAATATTAGGGAACAATAAATAAGATGACGTATTTGTTAGAAATGTGGATAAACATGTCATGAAATATTCACCAAGGAAAAAATAGTTTTTGGTGTCTCTAATAGCTATTAAGTAGAATGAGCATGATTTCTAAATGATATCACAAATTATACCATAGCTGATGGAAGATCACTCCTATAGTGAAAGATTCATGATGAAATATTTGGTGATGATGCCTTGAAAGAAGAAACATTCACTGGTGGGATCACTCCAACATTGGTGGTTAATCCCAATACAATAAAAATAGAGGATTCCAAAAAAATATCCATAATTTTAAGTGTAAAAGTCGCATTGAAGGAGAAACATTGTGATTGATTTGAAGTAAGTTATACGTGAAGGGTTGTTTAACTAAGACCAACCACAATCCTTTACTTTGAGATGATAGAAAAGTACCCCTCTCCTAATTTAATTTAATATTTTTTTTAGCTATTGATAAAGTGATGTAGATTTTAGGGGGAGATATGATCCATTGGGGGTACATGTTGAATGAAAATACCTAGAAAAAGTGTTTCAAAGAAAGAACCATGGTTTTAAGGGATAATCTAAATCAATAATTAGTTTTGAAAATTGAATTTTGATATAAAATCTAAACATTAAATTATACGATATATTGAATAAGTAAAATAGAATTATATTATGATTTGGAATTAAAGTGATTTTAAATCCCTACTGATTTGTTTTATATTCAAGATAAATGATGTGATCAATAAATTTTATTTTGGCATATTCATAGAGGTATTATCCTAAAAAACATGATAATTCTTGATAAAATAATGACATCAGAAATAGGATCATGAATTTTTTTTGATTATTCTATGTTTTCCATGATATAAAAGATTATTTTTCATTTGAACTCATCAATTATTATAGGACACGAATGGATTCTTTAATAGGATAACTCACTACTTGATTGATATTCATAAAAATCTATTTATGAATGTTATGAGAGTATATTTTTAGGAGTGTTTGACGAAATTGAATATCTAAACCCTTAAATCTATAATGAAATTTGTGTTACTATGTTTATAATTTATTTATCAATTGAGAATCATTGAAAACTAGTTTAGTTAAAAGAAATTGTTCTTTAAGGATTATTTACTAATGTTTTTTTAAGTTTTATTAATATTGTAGGAAATATATTGAGGAAATTAAATTTAAAATTTGCATATTTTTATGGAATTAAGTATGTGACATGGAAAAAATTCAAGTAATTTTATTAAAATATTAATTTATAAAACAATTTATGACATACTTGTCATGTAGGATTTTTTTATTACTCTTTGATAATGGTAAATCCACCCACTAAAATCATTGAGATAATATAGATATTTTTTAAAAGAGGCTAAAGATTAAAATAAAATATGAAAGTATTTTCCAATAGGAAGTATTGACCATATTTGTAAATGATGTTAATAAAATGAATAGAGCATATAAGTTTTAAAATATGAGAAATAAATGGAAATTTTTAGGCATGATATTAGAATACTACTAATGGAAAATATATATTGAAGGTTCCTCGAACTAGAGGTATGAGTAGGTTGTTAATTGAGCTTAGATATTCAAAAAAAAAATAAGTGGGTGAAGCTATTTTAGTTTCAATGCTAAGATACCAAATTCATTGAAGATAAATTTCAATTTATTGTTAAGGACAATAGTATTGTGTGTCAATTATCTATATTTAAATGTAGGTTTTAAAGAAGTTCCAAAAAAGGGTGAGTGAACAAATCTCTAAAATAAAGGGTAGGAATTTTCCCAATTAGGGGGGTAAAATAAATGAAAAAATACACATATTTTCCTATGATAAAATGGTATAAAATAAAAATAAAAATATATATAATTGATATTGATTCACTCTCAAATTTACCCAAGAGAAGAAGGTAGAACGGTCCTTGTAGTCTAGCTTGGGTGGTCGAATCCTCAGAGACTCAGAATAACCTACAGACTTGTACATTATATGGATTATTTTTTGCTCTGAAGTGGCCAAAATGGGAAGATTTAATATAGTTTTAAATTAAATCTAACATACTTAAGTGAATTAAATTTAAAAGAATGAATTTATCAAAGGTTATCACATGGGGTGGATTGGACGTATTTCCTTTTTAATTATTTTAATTTTTTATATTTGAGATGAGTTCATTTAAGGAGATCAAACAACTTAATCACATAATAATTTTATACCAACACACCATAATACTAATCACCTATACACTTGGAGAATAAAATTTATTAGCACTCCAAGTTAAAGGATTTTATTAGCACTTGAAGTATGTGGCCTTAAAAATCAAGAAGGATGAAAAAGTTTTAAAATAATCAAATAAAATATAAATTAAAAGAAGTGATTATAAATTAATGGGGTGATAAATAACATCAAATCCAGTCCCTTTATACTTCCTTGGATCAACCCATAAGTGGGTTATCCATCCATTAATTATATGGCTTCAATTGAAGCGGGAATTAGACTAATGAGAGAGGAAATGGAGAAGTAAAAAAACAATGAAATAATGATCACTCCACTGTTGTGTGATAATTTTACAAGGTTTTGGGTGAATAAATTCAACCCTGGAACCAACCGTATCAATGTGATATTAAGAACAACATAATAAGATGATAATAATTACTTTTATTAGGAAACTAAAGTTAATTAAACAACTTACATGTGAAAGACAAACTTGAGACAACAAAATCACAGCATAACATTACAGTGAAAGGAAGCTCAAAAAAAGATAAAATCCTCTACCACCACTTCCTTAAATTGGAATTTCAAGAGGCTTGGGTCGATCTCCAAATAGTTCAAAGGATTTCACTTGATTACAGTAGGCCTAGGGTGGTGGAATGTAAGGGAGAGGATACTTTTCCACCCTTGACCCCAAAGTTGCAGCCATCTTGCTTCCTCCGAACAGAGGCGCCTATAAGACCTTTTAAATGGCATAATTGTAGTGGGACATATAATAAAAAAATAACTCTTCGGATGTCCCCTATCTCTCTGTAAAATTTCAGACCAAATGAATATTTGTTTTTCGAGATATGATTAAATTGGTGGGATGAGTTTATGGGCCTCAGAATCTAGCCCATAATTTTATCTCCAAATTGGGAAGCCTTAATAACCACCATGGATGCCGAATTAGAACTAGATCTTCAAGAATTATTTGTTCCTATATATCTATTATATCATCCCATTAAATTTTGGCTTCATAGAAACTGTAATTTGGGCCCCACATTCTCATCAGTGGGCTGGTGTCCAATATGCCTTCCCCATTATTGTTTGCATGAAATCCCATTTTGGTAGTCTTCCATAGTAAATCATACAACACTCCACAAGTATGAATTGTTCCCAATATAATTAGAAACCTGAAAATTAAATATGAAAAATAAAATCAAGATCATTGGGTGCATTAAATGATGTTAAAAAATGTACCACATAATAGTGAATTTCAAAAAGAAATTACAATCATAATGTGAAATGACGTTCAAAGTGTAAGATGCACTAAAATGGTGTTTATTAATAATAAAGCACATGAGTATTATATATATTAACAATGAATATCGGCTTTATTTAGTGGCTAATCACACCCCCAAACTTGAGTTCTTTTAGTCCTGAGAAAAATATATCTCAACAATATGAAATTCAAGTTCCCCTTTCCAAAAACATTTAAATACACAATGGTAACAAAAAAACCTTATACCAAGAAATCATGAAACCCATAAAAATATTTTAATACATGATAGTTTCATAAGCAGATCTCAATTCCAGGCCTATTTTTTTGTTCAAATTCATCACTATGTTTCATCCAATATCAATTAAGAGTGATGATGTATTGTGAATCGCATTAGACATGGGGGGTCATCTTTATTCAAGAGGGAAATGATGGAAGCAGTAGGTGGAATCACATTTCAATGTTAATATGGGTGTTCAAAATTTTTTTGTATTTTTTTTTGTTTTTTGTTTTTTGCAATTTTTCCAAGGTAATTGAAATTCTACTGAAAAGAGTCAACCCTTGTAGTGAGACTTTACCGATGACTCCCACTCTCAAAGACATTAGGGAACCAAGTGAAGCCCATATACTCAGGCATCGTCTCTAGTTAACTCAATCAAAAACAAATTCAAATTACCAAAAATAGAGATAAAATTACTAACTATGGGTCAGAAAACTATGGATTCACGATCCCCAAGTGTCGAAAGTCACGCATTAGGTCATTCCATTGCTCTATGCGCAAATTTATTGTTTTTAAATTTTTTTTATTGAATACTCATATTAAAACTAAAATTATCACCAAACCTATGATATTTATTAGGGGTACCCCATGATCTCAAACTAATACCACACTATCCAAAGGACGTGTGTTGTGATTTATTTTTTTTTGTATGAAAATATAAACAATAAAATATCACATTAGGCAGCCACACTATCCAAAATCTAAGCTCATAAAATATACATGGATTAAAATCAGAATCAGGGAATGCTAAATTATTTAATATTTAGTTTCAAAGTTCACAATGTCTATTATCAGGTTCAATGTTAAAGAAATTTTTCCTTCCATTGAAGAACATTTTTTTTTTCAAATCATTCATTTTTTTGACACAAAAGCATTTTTTTATGTTATCTCCCCCCAACATAAAATAACACAATCACCATTGTTTAAAGAAAATAAAATTTAGAAGTGAGTAGAGGTAGAGAATGAGAGTTCAAAAAGGAAATTGAAAATGAGGATCATGGAAAGAAGTCACCTGGTGGTTGAAATTGAAATTCTTACTACTCCCTTTTAACCCCTTTATCTCGATGTCACTCTGAGAATTCCCTAGTGCAAAAAAAGGAAAAACAAACAAAAAAAACAACAAAAACTATATATATATATATAATAAATAATGTAAAATATAGGTATATATATAAAAATTATAGAATAAGGAAGCATAATAAGCCTTAGGTCAGTGGTAAGTGCTCGCCCCTGTCTCCCTTTGGTCTCGGGTTTGAGTGCCCACAGCTTCATTGGTTGGGATGGGGTTTTCCCCATGAACTATGATGTGGCCTTTTAATTTTATTATTATTATATATTTTTTTATTTTAACCTATAAACAGATACAAATAAAATGAATTGATGATACATTTTCTTCTTTTTAAAATTCTGGGTAAGGTATTACTCAAAGATCACACCACTTGACACAGATGAGTATGGCGTTCTTCTTTCATACCCATCCATACACATAATAGATGAACAGGTCAATAGTCTATTTTTTTTTATTATTTTGAATTATCAAAATTATTCATTAATCCTATTTAAAAAATAAATTTGATTAAAAAAAATTATTTGAAATTTGAAAACCATGGGTTTCCTCCCATGAAGCGCTTTGTTTAATGTCGTTAGCTCGACGTGGATCGTAAATCTATCAATTTTTCTAGGTTCATAGGATGGATCAGTTAACTCAACCTCTGTTTCTTGTTTATTGAATGATTCAATGAATGGTTTTAACCTTTGATCTTTGACCTTGAAAATGTAACAACTTGTGGGATCTTGAACCTCTACTTCCCCATGGGGGTACACATAATGCACTATGAAAGGACCTGACCATCTAGACCATATCTTTCTTAGGTGTAAATGAATTTTTGAACTATACAAGAGAAAAAAATTTCTAGGATCAAAATTTTTGACTTTGATATTCCAAGATTGGTAGGCTTGAACTCTAGCTTTTTTATACTTGATTTTTCATAAGCCTCCATCCTTAGTTCCTCAAGTTCATTGAGATATAATTTCCTTTTTGTTCCAGCCAATAAGAGGTCATAATTTATTTTCTTAATTTCCCAAAAAGCCTTATGAAAAAATTCAACAGGTAAATGGAATGATTTTCCTTAAACCAACTTATATGGTGACATTCCTATGATGGTTTTTTATGCTGTATGACATGCCCAAAGAGCATCCAGGAGTTTCTCAAACCAATCTTTCCTTGAAGTATTCATAGTTCTTTCAAGAATATTATTAATCTCCATATTTCCTAACTCAGCTTGACCATTGGTTTGAGGATGGTACACAGTGGAAAATTTATGAGAAATCCTATACTTAGACATGAGTAAAGAGAATGGACGGTTGCAGAAATGTGTTCCATGATCACTGATTATAGCCATAGGAATTCCAAATCGAGAAAATATATGCTCTTTCATAAATCGGATCACAACATTATAGTCATTAGTCTTAGTGGGAATAGATTCAACCCATTTTGAGACATAATAAACAGCTAAGAGGATGTTGAGGTATCCCCTAGAGTTTGGGAAGGGACCCATGAAATAAATTCCCCAGCAGTCAAATATTTCAATCACTATGATGGGAGTGAGTGGCACTTGATTCATTTTTGGGATTGAACCTACTTGTTGACACTTAGGGTAGCTTTGAAAAAATGTGTAGGAGTCCCTTTAGAGGGTGGTCCAGAAGATACCACACTAAAGAACCTTAGCAGAAGTTTTCTTAGAGGAAAAGTAACCTCTACATGCCTCAGTATGACAAAATTTAAGGATGGACTCTTGTTCATATTCTGGGACACACCTCCTAATGACTTGGTCAATGAAGAACTTATAGAGGTATGGATCATCAAACACATAGTTCCTAACATCTGAAAGGAAATTAATTCGATCATTAGTCCCTAAGAATTTTGGAATTACTTATCTAACAAAGAAGTTAGCTATATCATCATACCAATGGCAGTCACTCACAGAGTATAGGTGTTCATCAGGAAATAAATCAGACCCAGAAAGGTGATTTGAGTTTTCTTTGGATTCCATCCTATAGAGGTGATCAGCTACAACATTTTCAACACCCTTTTTGTCCTCTATTGTGAGGTCAAATTCTTGTAAGATAATGACCCACCTAATTAGTCTATCATTGGAATCTTGTTTTTGTAAAATGTATTTTAAGGATGAATGGTCAGTGAAGACAATGATGGGTGATCCTAAGAGATAGGACCTGAATTTCTCTAAGGCGAAGACAACAGTAAGAAACTCTTTTTCAGTGGTGGTGTAGTTTATTTGGGAATGATTTAAGGATTGTCTTGCATAAGCAATGACATAATGAGTTTTATTTCAATGTTTTCCTAACACAGTTCCTACAAAAAATTCATTGGCATCACACATGAGTTCAAAATGTAGGTTCAAATTTGGATATTTCATAGTGGGAGGAGAGGTGAGAGAGGATTTGAGGGTTGAGAAAGAACCCTCGCAGCTTTCTGTCCAAACAAATGGAGCATCCTTTACTAGGAGAGCACAAATGGGAAGTGAGATTGAACTAATGTCATTGATCAATCTTCTATAGAAACCATCATTTCCTAATAAATAACTCACTTCCTTAATAGTTATGAGTGATGGAAGGTGACGAATGATGTAAACCTTTGCTTTATCAACCTCAATCACCCTACCCGAGACTATATGGCCAAGGACTAATCACTGTTTAATAAAGAAATATCATTTTTTACAGTTTAGAACAAGATTCATTTCTTTACATCTAAACAAAACTATCTCCACATTCCTAATACATCCCTCAAATTTTTCCCCAAATACATAGAAGTCATCTATGAAGACCTCAAGAGAATCCTCTACCATGTCTGATAATATTCCCATCATGCATCGCTAGAAGTTTTTAGGGGCATTGCATAACCTGAAGGGCATGCATCTGAAAGCAAAGGTGTCGAATGGACATGTGAATGTATTATTCCCTTGATCCCCTAGGGTGACCTCAATTTTATTATACCCTGAGTACCCATATAAGAAATAGTAGAAGGCATGACCTGTCACTCTCTCAAGGACTTGGTCAATGAATGGTAAGGGGAAATGGTCCTTCTTAGTGAATGATTTTATCTTCCTATAGTCAATGCAGACCCTCCGTCCACTAGTCACCCTAGTTGGAAGAATCTCTTCATCCATATTGGTTATCACTATGAATCCTGCCTTCTTGGGAACCACTTGGATTGGGTTGACCCACTCACTCTCAGATATGGGATATATGATACCAGCTTTTAATAATTTCAGAAGTTCTTTTCTCACTACTTCCATGAGAGTAGGATTGAGTCTCCATTGAGGTTGATGAAATGGATTTGAATCAGATTCTAGAACAATCCTATGAGTCTCAATATGTGGTCTAATCCCAAGAATATCAGACAAGGTCCAACCAATATCTTTCTTAAGTTTCATAAGTGCATCTAGAAGCATCCTCTAATGATTGGATTCAATAAAAGAAGAAATGACAATAGGATATGTTTGATTTTCCCTTTATGAAGGCATACTTGAGGGCAGTGGGAATATCCTTCAATTCAAGATCATTTTGGTTCAGAATTTCAGCAAACGATTGGGACATTAGATCAAGATCAATTTTGTTTCCTATAGTTTTAAATAGGATTTATTCCCCACATGTAGAAAATTTAGCTACTAGATTGGCATGATCAGATTTAGGGAATGAAGTTAGATTGGTCACCATGAAAGTGGTTTCATGAAAGGTTTCACTGGTTGTTGGACGTAAAACTTCATCATAAGAGATATTTGAAAATGATTCAAGCCAAGGAGATAAACATCCTTCATGTGAAAAAAGGAAATCAATCTCATCCTAACTTAAACATCAATAAAATATTCCTTGTTGTTCTATGGATTCTTTATCAATTATTTTTATCATGTTTATTTCGTGAATGTCCTTGTTATCAGTTATTTTTGATCTCGCATTATAGAAGTTCAAGTCTAGACTCATGTTTCAAAAGGTGATGGTCATGTTCCCGTTTTGAACTCAGATAACAGAGTTGATTGTTACAAGGAATGGATGACCAAGGATGATTAGGGTTTGTTCCTTATTTCTTAATTTTGGATGGTTGTCAAGTAAAATGAAGTCAGCAGGGTAGATGAACTTTTCAACCTTTACCAAAATGCCCTTTTAAATCCCCTTTGGAACCCTAATTCTACGATCATTAAGTTGAGCTGTGATAGATGTTGGTTGGAGTTCTTCTAGGCCTAACTGGTTGTAGACAGCATAGGGGATGAGATTTACACTAGAACCTAGGTCACACAAATCCTTGAAAATATTTCTGTCTACTAGTTCATCATTGATATAAGGGAAACCCGAGTCTTTCAACTTAAGAGGAATGGTCC
The DNA here is from genome assembly GCA_963277665.1 of Viscum album. NCBI lineage: Eukaryota > Viridiplantae > Streptophyta > Magnoliopsida > Santalales > Viscaceae > Viscum > Viscum album. Next base: position 292,492,300 of record OY728137.1, on the reverse strand, counting down.
CTTGAATGGTGGTACTCACATTAGCAGCCAAAAGGACTTGGTTTTTATGTGAAAATTTTCTTTTTAATGTGCAGAGGTCCTAAAGGTATTTTGAGTATTCAAGAATGGTTTGAATATCATCAAGAAGTGTAATGTTCATCTTGACTTGGGAGAATATTTCCCTAAATGTTTCATTCAATTCAGGCTTGTTTTTCTCCCTCATGTGTTGAGGAAATGGTCCAAGATGTGGCGTTGTTTGGCTGAAGAGTCATTTCATTGACAATGTTATCATGTTTTTCAGCTTGATCATTTGGTTCATTTGAATTTTCATCCATGTTTGAATCTTTTGATGTGTTTTGAATTAGTTTTTTAAGTTTCTCAATTGATTTACCACTTCTTAAAACAGTCACAGCCATTAGTTGTTCATGAGTTGTTTGAGTGAAATTTGACTCTCCCCTTACTATTTGTTGTGGAATGGATTGTGTAGGAATGGATGCCTTTCCAGTTTTGATGGTTTTAAGTTCTTGATTTAAGGAAGAGACTTCCGAGTTTATCATTTCCATTTGTATTCATAGTTGTTCTAGTAGTCTTTGTGGAATAGTTTTGGTTGGTGCTTGAGAAGATTGGTTTATCCTAGGGAGACATTTTAGAGGTGGGATGGTCTGTTGAAAATGGACTGGTGGTTGTTGGTATTGGATAGGTTGGGTTTGAAACTGGATATGGTTTTGGTAGTTCTGATGAGGGTAAGGATTTTTTTCTGTGGTTGGCTAGGTTGTTGGTTATCTTTCCAGCGGAAGCCTGGGTGGTCATTTTACCTTGGGTTGAAAGTGTTTTTGAATTGAGGATTTATAAAGTTCAAAGTATTTACTCCCTCTAGGTGGTCCTCCTTAAAGAACTTCCTTGATGGTTTAAATGGTTTGGAAGTTGTCTATATTATGGTTATTTATGTCACAAATTATGTAAATAGGGTTTATAGTTTGGATTTCATGGACTTTCCTAAGGTCTGTCTCTCCAACCTTCCTAGAGAGTGTTGCGAGTTTAACCCTAAGGATTTACTCTTATCTAAGTGTATGAATTACAGTATCTCTTGGTGGCTTTTTAGAATAAGGTGAAGTTCCCCATTTTAGGTTTTCTTTAGAAAGGCTTTCCAGATACTCGTAAGCATCATTTGGGGCTTTTTTTTAAAGGTTCCATTACATATTATGTAAATGAATTGTTTGTTCCCTAGAACCAAAACTTCATAGAACATTCACAATTGTTCAGGAATAAAAAAACCTTGGTGTGTAACTATGTTAAGAGTGTCTTTTAACCTCTCCCATGTTTCATAGAATGAATCTCCATCTTTTTCAAAAAAAATTTGGATACGCTTTTTAAGTTAAATTGTTTTGTGGTGGGGAAAGTATTTTTTGTAGAATTATCTTTGTAGTTAGTCCAAAGAGATAGTGGATGATGGTCTCAAATGGTTTAGCTAATTATTTAGCTCGATCCTTTAATGGAAAAAGAAATAGCATCAACTTAGCTGATTCTAGTTGATGTGTGGGACACATGGTTTCTACATTTTCATTGAACTCCTTAACGTGAAGGTAGGGCATCTCGGACTCCTTTTCATGGAATGTGGGAACATGGTTTAGAACATGGGGTTTAAATATGTAGTTGTTATATTCTAGGGAATTTTGTCTAATAAATGAGGGGGCATTGGTCCAAGAAGGTGTGAGGTAGTCATTCATGGTTTGATCGACCGCATTCCCCAAGTTTGGGGCTGCCTCATTTGGATTTCCAATTTGGTTTCCACTTCGGTTTATGAGTTGGTTTCATTGAAGACCTTCCATTGAAATGGGATCAATTTTGGACTCTGTAGTATCAAGAGGATTAGTATCTAATGGAAACAATCCCCTAGTTGCACTTGACTCCCCAACCCTATGACTTTCCACCCTAACTAGATGGTTAGATTGATTGCGGGTGTAGGCGGACATGCGCCAAAAGAAAAAAATGAGAAAGGGAGAATATAAGAGATCTTGGGTGAGAATAGAAGAAATGGGGGAGAATAGATTGGGTGTTGATATTACTTACTTGGGTCCCCATCAATGGTTCAAAAATTTGATTCATGCTCAAATTTACCCAAGAGAAGAAGGTAGAACAGACTTTGTAGACTAGCTTGGGTTGTCGAATCCTCAGAGACCTAAGAAGTAACCTACACACGCAGACATTATATGGATTGTTTATGGCTATGAATTAGACAACATGGGTTGATTTAAGATGGTTTTAAATAAACTCTAAGAGACTTAAGTGAATTTAATTTAAAATAATGAGTTGATTCTAGGTTATCACTTGGGGTGGATTGGATGTATTTCCTTTTCCATTATTTAAATTTCTTATATTTGAGATGAGTTCATATAAGGAGATCAAACAAATTCATCACTTACTTATTTTATACCAACACACCATAATACTAATCACCTATACACTTGGAGGATCAAATTTATGAACACTCCAAGGTAAAGGTTTGTATTTTCACTTGAAGTGTGTCGCCTTAAAATACAACAAGGATGAAGAAGTTTTAAAATCATCAAAAAAAATATCAATTAAAAGAAGTTATTATGTATTAATGGGGTGATAAATAACATCAAATATCTACCCTTTATACTCCCTTAGATCAAACCATATGTGGGTCATCCCTCCAATTATTCTATGGCTTCAATGGAGGCGATAAGTAGACTCCCGAGTGAGGAAATGGAGAAGTAAAAAAACAATGAAATAACGATCACTCTACCATTGTGTGATAATTTCACAGGGTTTGGTGGGAATAAATTCACACCTTGAACAAATGGTATCAAAGTGATATTAATAACAACATAATTTGATGTGAAGAAGAACTTTTATTAAGAAACTAAACTGAATTGAACAACATACATGTGAAAGTCAAACTTGAGACAACAAAATCACAGCATAACAGTACAATGAAATCAAGCTCAAAAAAAGATAAACTCCTCCACCCCCACTACCTGAAATTGCAATTTAAAGAGGCTTGGGTCATGATACCAATAGTACAAAGGATCCCACATGAGTATGGTAGGCCTAAGGTGGTGGAAAGTAAGGGAGAGGGGACTTTTCCATGCTTGACCCGAAGTTCCATCCAGCTTGCTTCCACCAAACAGAGGCGCCTGGAAGACCATCTAGATGGCCGAATTGGAGTGGGAAATAGTAAGTAAAAATGAATCTCATATATCCCCTATATCCCTATAAAATTTCATCCCAATTGAATATGTAGTTTCCGAGATATGATTAAATTGGGGTGTTGATTTTATGGGCCTCAGAATCTAGCCCAAAATTTTATCTCCAAATTGGGTCACCTTAATATCCACCGTGGAGGCCGAATTAGCCAAGTATCTTGCATAATTATTTTTCCCTATGTATGTCTTCTAGAATCTCACAAAATTTTGGCTTCATTGGGCAGGTATGTTGGGGCCCACATTCGCATTAGTGGGTTGGTTTCCAATCTGCATTCTCTATAATTGTTTGCATGAAATTCCATTTTGGTGGTCTTCCAGTGTGAATCTTCCAACACTCCAAAGTATTAATTGTTCTCAATATAATTAGAATCCAGAAAATTAAATATGAAACATAAAATAAAGATCATTGGGTACATTAAATGATGTTTAAAAATGTATCACATAGTAGTTCATTTTAAGAAAGAATTACAATCATATTGTGAAATGATGTTCAAAGTGTAAAATGCACTAAAGTGGTGTTTATTAATAATAAAGCACATGAATATTATATATATTAACAATTAATATTATCATAATTTAATTTATAATCAGATACCATTAAATTTTATTGATCAAATGGGAATAATAAAACTAACCAGAAATATATACATGTATTTGTAGTAAATGGGGTTACATAAAGAAACTAGATTTATGGTAGAATTTATATCAAAATAAAATGGGGGATAACATTGAAAATATTGGTTATAAATTAGAATTATTGTAATTTAAAGTTAAAGGTATTATCAATTTATGAAGAGATTTTTGGTATTTAAGAGAAGGAAAGGTTGATAGTCATAGAAAAACCAATGGTAATATGATGAATAGTAAAAATAATAACATACATGCGAACCACATTTAGATAAGAATACATTGACAATCAGGGAACTATAGAATTTGGGTGATCATAAAATATTTAATGAGGAAATACAGAATCCTACACTATATTTATATGAAGATATGATAGATTATAGACCTTGATATCCTTATATATCAAGGTAATGGATTATAGAAACCATAAGATAGAGTGTGATATAATATATGAAATGTGTAGGTTATAGTTATAGAAGGCTATACTATTTTGTTCTACTAAGGTATGATAAGAATTAGCTTCATGTAAAGAGTATTTCAGAGAAGAATAGTGGTGTTTTGGTAAAGAAAAAAATATCACTCCATAATAACAATGACCACAAAAAAATCCAGTCATGTTTGAGATTAAGTAGAGGTTATGTAAAAATAAAATATGAGCTAGCTGGATGGTTTCACCCTGAAATATTGGACCATGTTGTAGATATCCCACCTAAGAAAAATTTTAAATGTTTTAATGTTATGTGAGATTAACCAATGATTTCCAAAGGAGTTAGGTAATATTTAACCCTGAATAATTCAAAAGTGTTGATTTATGAAGATATAGGTCATACTGTATTTTTCCCAAAAATGATTTAATCTACAACTATATAGTATTAAAATCAAGATATATATGAATTGATTAAGAAGTAGGGTGGGAAAATATGTTGGGGTTCTTAAAGACCATACTAAAATAGATGATAGAAAAGATTAGAAATATTATGCAGGAAGACTTTTTGATGAAGACACGCTATAGTGAATGATAGGGATATATTGGTGGGGATATAGAATAAAAGAATCACACCATAATGTTTTTTCCATTATATGAATAAATAGGATCTAAGAATTTCTATTCCCTAATCAAGATGGAACAAAATTCAAGGATCTTTTTTTGGAAAAAGAGGCAATTCTTGACTGGTTTAAGGGGATGGTCTCTATATCTTGAATTATTAGATCACATCATAATAGGTTTGAGATTCAAAGAGATATATAAGATCGCGTTGGAATTTCAGGGGAGTTTAAAGTAAAATATTATATAGAATTTAGGGATCTGAATTTTGACTAGATATCATGTTATAATGGAATTGATCATGTTAGAATATATATTTAATCAAATAGGATCATTCCACGATAAAGGGTATTACACCATGATCAAGTGATATTAATAAAATCGTGATGATTGTGTTGAAATTTAAATAGTGTATGGTTTGGATCAATATTAATGGAATTAAATCAACCCATTTGGATGTATTTGAACCCATCAATTATATGGGACAGATGTAATAATTATAGAATATTTTATTATAAAGGAATTATTTCCAACCATTGTATCAATGGTCAAAATCATTGAATACTTTGAAAAAATTTCTCACAATAGTACTGAAAAAATAGGAATAAAAATATTTTTATATCTTATTTCAAGAGAGGATGAAGAATATAGATACATTAACAAAGGATTTTTACTGGCCATACCTATTTAATTCCAATATATAAGGAACCAATATGAAGAAATATTTCCATTAACATATCTATATATTGAAGAGGATCACCAGAAGAATGATTTTATTTATATATTTTACTTTATCTGGATTGATAAGTGTTTATTTTTCATTTGATTGGAAGCAAAATACACATCTATCATGTAGATAAGTAGATTTCACCAGGTTATAAGGACTTGAAGTACATTGAATAAGATCATAATGAATCATCCACTTGGAGATGAGGTTGCTGTTTGTTTCCATACCATATGTTGATATGGATCAGACCTACTTGATTATATATTTTGTAAGTGTCCCTCAAGTATATAACTGTCATATACATACCCAATGTAATATGTGTAACGAAATAATAGGGTGAAGTCCTTGGATAGATTGTGTATTTTTCCTAAACCCTAAAAGGTAGTGCAACTTTTTGTGGAGTAACCAAATCCTAAAATTTGTATCCACAAAACCAGTATTGTAGTGATTTTTGTCATATTAACACATCATCAGCATGTGTTCTTTGGGCGTAGCCCATTATTGTGAACCAAGTAAAATCCTCATGTATTTTACATGATTTAACATCTTGTATATTAAAATCTATTTTGGTGAGTGTTCCATCAAGAGTGAAAGATTGAATTTATTCTTTCAAATTAGAGAACAAGATATGATAAAATATTTAATGCAATCAAGTGAAAAATTTTAATGGGAAATACCCTAATTTATCCCCCCAAGTCATACATATTCAACTTGGTCCCAACACAAATAGTTTTTATAAACTATATGAGATGATTGATTTTGTATACATTGTTTATGATTAATCAAATTTCCTAATATACTTTAAAATAAGATAAGGATAAAAAAACAACTTGGATAAAAGTTTTTATCAGGATATTTATTAAAATAACATGAATGAGATCCCAACACACATCAATGAATGATTTTAAATAATGAAATCATATTTTCTATTTTATACTCCAAACACATATTATACCATATAAGATATGGATGTCAATAATTTATTTTTAAATATTCCAATTTGAATAATTAAGTGTTATTTCCAAACACAAATTATTTTATTTATCATATAAATATATTTTAAAGGAATTATAATTTATAAGAAACTAGAGGAAGTTTTATTGGATATATATAGGTAAAAAGTTAAAAAAATAAAATATTATGCCAATAAAGATTCAAATTGAATGTCACTTAATTTATTAACATAATACTTAGTATATCAGTAAAGAGAAATGTAATGAGAAATGTAAAGAGTTACATTTATATAACACAATGAATTGAACATCACACTCTATTGTAAATGAGTTTAGGATATATTGGTACATCCTTTTCACACTTGGATGTACCGCCAAAAAGGGGATGTATGGAACTCCCTCAACACCTCCTCCCACAATGTCAGTGGTACTATGGTGCACCCACAGTAAAGGATGATGTGCTCCATACCATTAGAATATCCATCAGGATCATGCCCTATGGAGATCTAAGAATGTGTAATCTTTCAACTAGAATCCCGATGTTTTACCTCCCTGAATCGCTGTAAGAGTAGATGGGAAACAACCATCGATGGAAGAAAAGTTTTCTCCTCCCTATCCACAAAGGATTTCTGAAATGAGTCCAATTACTCTGAGGCCTTATTCTGTAATTTTGAACTCAGTCTCCTGCTGAGATAATCTTCCAAAATGTTCCCCTTCCCAGAAGTATAGACTATCTCAAAGTTATACTCCTAGAAGAACTCCAGTAATCGTGGTTGTCTCATATTCATATCATTCTAAGAAAAGATATACATCAATCTCCTGTGGTCTGAGTATATGATGAAATGCCCTCTCATCAAGAAGTGTCTGCACGTATTCAATTTGAAGACTACCACTGTCAACTCAAGGTCATGAGTCACATTGCTCCACTCATGTGGTATCAACTATCATGAGCCATAAGAATCCACCACTTGTCCCTACATCAGGATACTACCAAGCCCAGTTACGCATGTATCACATAACACCACATAATCGGCTCCCGCCTCTAGAAACCTCAAGATAGAAGAACTCATCAAGATCTGCCTCAGCTGCTAAAATCTTTAATGGAATCATTTTTTCCAAATAATGGGTTTTCCTTTCATTGATAACACATTCATGGGTGTTTCTACTCAGAGAAGTCAGGTACAGATCTCCAATAGTACCCAGCTATTCAAGGAAACATCATACCTCAAAAACACTCTTGGGTGTCTCCCAAGAAAGCACAATCTCTATCTTTGTTGGATCTAATGCAACTCCAACATCCATTATTACATGTCCAAGGAAATAGACCTTTCGTATCCAGAAATCAAACTTCAATTGTTTTCCCTAAATATGGTGCTCTCAGAGTGTGTCTAGGACCATCCTCAGGTGTATTGTGTGATCCCCCTTAAATGCTAAATACATGAAGGTTTTATCAATGAAGAACACTACAAACCAGTCTAGGTACTGATAAAAGATCTAGTTCATATGTCCCATGAATACTGCTGGGGTGTTCATCACGCAAAATGACATCACTAAGATGTCCTCATATTTATCCACCATGGTAGGAAACTTTGGAATCGTCTCATCAACCATACTGAGGGTCATGCTAGCCAACTGATGAGTGATCGGCTACACCCTTCTATGTGCAAGTCCATCCTGCATTGCTTCATTTTTCTTTTCACTAACAAAGGAAAAATAGTTTCCATATATGTGGATACACCGCACTGTGCACCTAAAATAGTAAATGTGAGCATGAATCCTAGAATTATATCACCATAATGACGTCATAAGGCCTCAATTCCAATTAAAGTAGATCCCAGCTAAATATATCACCTTCTGGAGTAAGCTCACACTGTCAGAACCAATGTGGGATTTCTGAATCCCATCCTATAAGAGTCTCCAATCATAAGAATCTATCCAAAGACTCTATCATAATCTCTGAGCTCGAAACAAGTTCCATGGAAAGGAAGGAGTGATTTACACTTGTGTATATAAGAACTATAGGTAATGAAGAGGATACATAGGCCATACCTTATATCATCTCTAAGATGTTGGTATCAGAGTCCTTTATCACCTAAAGCTAGTCCAGCCTTTATCCACCATCCCCTGGAGCTCATTGTGGACACCCTGGTGGTGGTGGTAGTAGTACGTCATACCTATTCCAACTTCATGTCATTCATCCCGATTTGCTTCCACATACTCCACTCTATGTATCACCATGTTCGATCCTCTACCTCTACCTCGGTGGCCCCTCGACCGTCTGCTAGTCATATTTAGGGTGGGTCGGGTAGTCTTGAGCTAAGTGTCCCTGCCCATTGCATGAGAACCACAACCTGCCCCTCTATTGGTTTCGACTACTTGTGGGGCCTTGAAATTCTAATCCAATATCATGGGTTCATCCTCTATTGTTTCAAGATCCATTGTCTCCCTACCATCCCATGTAGAAGACATGCGGCTAGAACCACCATCTGGTCTATAGGTGTCCTCACCATGTGGAAAACCTACATAACTGGCCCCAGCCAATCCTCAGTTTCCAGAGGGACTGTCTCAACCAGAAACTTTTGAGGCCTCTTCCTCTAGAACTCATGCAACATGATCAGTCTGTGTGCATCCTTTTCTGGAAAATCTGGTAGCAACTGCTACTCTACGGATGGTGGTGCCTCGGGTACACCACCCGGAGGTGCCATCTCTATAATTGATCCCTGCACTGGCTCCTTATCAGGGTCCAGTATCAGGATCATGGATGGCTGTCTACATGGAGGCATCCTGAGTGAAATCATGTTGGACCATGGTCAATAAGCTATACCTAGTAAGCTTACTCAAACAGATCAAGAGAAAAACATTTTCAAATCACATGAAACCAGTGATTTCATGTACTAAGTCGGAAAACAGAATTCAGGGTCTTGGTGTATGGATACATCAGCCGCCACACAAACACTGGACTCCCTAGCCTGAAATCCAAACTTAAAACACTTAATACTATTTTCCCATAAAAAATTATAGGCTCTTATTTATTCTAGTAGAACCAATCTCCCTTTTATACCACTTTGTCACGACCCATCCCCCGGGGGCCCGTGTCCTGACTACCCCAAGCCACCTTCCATAGGCCATGGGTTGGTGACTAGCACCATGAAGGAATATCCCGAAAAGGGAAGGCATTTCCTTTGAACCTGTACACATGGAAAAATGGAAAATTTCCTAAAGTAAATATTAGTAAACCACAACCACCAAAAAGTACCACCAAAGAGAGTAAAGAGTAAACTGAAATTGAAAGGGGCTAGAATACATGCCCTAAATCCCACAAGGGGAAAACACTACTACTAAGGTATGCCTTTTAAAGACCCTACCTAAAGGGTGGGTGTAGGATAGATGCATGAAGATGTAGTAGTAATACCCCATCTGAACATGGGTCACTAAGCTCCACTTAGTCCCAGACCACCATGGTCTGCATCAAAGTGTCGATTGTCTGCATAAGACACGACATGTGAAGACAAATCCCGTGAAGGGGTGAGTATAAAAATACTCAGTATGGACCCTGATACCCCAAAAGGTTTCTTAGAAATCCAAAAACAATACCACAAAGCAAGATCAAAAAGTAAAGAATAATGAAAAAGATATCTCACATAGGTATAATCTAAAGTATGCAAAGAAAAATTTTCAGCCATAGATTGAACACCATGGAATACTAAGGTATTCATCCCTGATGTGTATCATGGGTCTTCTGGCTCATACAAAGCTTCTACCAACTGTGGTTCTGTCGGGTCACATAGAGTCGCATCCCACTTAGTCCATCATATCTGGTCCGCACAGGGCTGCTTATAGCTACTCCACACATGGTCACTTATAGCTGATCCCTACAAGGTTTCTTATAGATGATCCACACAGGGTTTCTTTTAGATGATCCATAGAGGGTTTCTTTTATCTGATCCTCACAGGGTCACTTTTATCTGGTCCACAAAAGGCCTCTTATCATCTAGACCTGCAAATTCATTTAGACCTTCTCATCAGTAGTCTTTAAGTCTCAACCAGCCGTAGATTTACCGCACATAATGTCTATGATTTTAGGAGAATCCACTCCTCAAGACATTCATAATATTTCAACATCCATGAAATACTCCTTAGAGCATTCCAAAATAAGATTCTCTTCACGAGGGTTCCCAAAAACTCAAACGGATCACCAATCGGATGCTTGATCTAAATGATATTGACATTTTCGTCAATAGGGGTTGGTTTGTGTCTGGGCCCAGTCCATCTTGGGCCTAACCCGACTGGGTCCGGCACACAGTTGGCTCGAACCACCTGTTGGGATGTGTCCCACCCACAAAAACCCAGCCTACTGAGGTGGTCTAGATTCTCAATCTTGGACATGGCTTAGCCCATTCGGTTCGTCACCCAGCGATGCTAGCTGGCGCCACCTCCCCTTATAACCGGTATGCATAGAGGACTGATTTGGTGACCCGAATGTGGATCTACCACATCCGTTGTTTCCCACATGGATGGACAGTCCACTTGAATGCAGTTGATGGACTTCCTTCCACCAGCTCGCCTGGGAAGCCCAGAGGTGAGCCGGCACCTTCATGTGCCACCAGTCGGCGCCGCACCTCCAGGAAGTACCGCACCTCCATGCAGCGCCGGTCGTCGATTCACCTCCACATGGCGCTAGTTGGTGCAGCACCTCCATGCTGATGCGGACGGCTGGTCGCGACCCTCTACCTTCATGGAGTTCCACCTCCTTCTACTTGCGGCCACCACCGATGCACCAGCGGTTTCTTCTACGGGCCACTAGAGTTTCTATGGTGGTATGTTTCTCGTACCGCCTGCGCCTGTGGGCTCCAAAGGGTGTCACCATTACTGCGAAGTCCTAAAAATTACAATGCCTCTAACTTGATCATTCATTCATGAAGAACACACAAGAAACATCAACAACGGAGAGACTCAGGACTTGTTCATGTCAGCCCGCGCCCTACGTGATAGAGTTTATAGATTGGGGAAATAATAATAACCACACAATAATATAAATCCCTATTTTTTATCCCACATTTTAACCCACCTGCTAGAATGAATGGATCATAGATCAACAAATTTCTAGGTTGATCTCCATTCATCATTAACCTCAAGAACGGGGAAAGAATCATAAATCACAAGGAAAGCATAAACCCCTAACTGGATTTCAGATCAATCATTGATGATGGATGGTGATCTGAGTCATTGACGATCCGTGATCCACTGAAGTTCTTTGTCGTTCTTAAATCTATGATCTGTTGGTGCTCTCCACCATTTGTCGATTCGTGATCCGTTAGCATTCCCCACCACTTGTTAACCTCCAGATCCAATCTCAAATTCAATGGGAATTTTTACTATCTTCCAATCATCCAGAATTCATCACTGTTGGAGAGAGAGAGAGAGAGAGAAATTCTCCTCACTAGAGTTTTTCCCCAGTGTTGCTTTTTAACCCTAGATCTCTGATTTATTAGAGGTGGGAGACACATTTCATGTTTCCACACTGATACATTAATGTGATTCATTAATGTGACATCATTTTCTTGTCACTGCACTACAGTACTGACTGGACGTTGTGTCTCCATGAAACTATTTGAAATAAATAAACTTTTAAAAAAATTAGTTTATTTTATCTTCTTCTTTAAAAAGGTCGTATGTTTATATCTTTCAGTCAGCCTACGCCATTTTTTGTTAATTCATTCCTCGGTGAATCTTGGCATTTTGAACTAAATGGTGACCTCATATTTTTGATCTGGGCACCGGTTTAATAGTTTGAAAAACATTCTTGCACGATTATTGAACATACATTAAATAATGTTTAAAAAATATGTTCCAGCCTCTTTGGGCCTCAGAATCATATGCAGTCTCATATCCGAGCTCCAAAATGATCCCTTTCAATTGAAAAAAATTTACTTCGAATATTTCAGGATATTACAATTAGGACGAGAAATAAGTTCTGAAAACATAACGTATGATTTTGAGTTTTAATATAAATATCCTTTTCTTTGGTAAAGTATGAAATTTCTTGGTTTCTGAGAAATGAAATCTTTGTTTGGATATTACAAGTGGATGTGGACCTAAAATAGTTTTACCTAGGGGTAATAATCATAAATAAGATGCATTGGTTAAAAAATCCATCCTCTCCTGGTGCACGATAAGGAGTCCTTACTACACACCTAGTTTGACACTCCGAGGGGATATGTTTCAGTTAATCACAAACTCTATAAAAATCATTATGAAACATTTATAACTTAAGTTCTTATACCTTTTAAAAGTGAGAATAAGATTAGATTAAATGATCCTAGAAGTATAGTTTTTCAAAACAAGTTATCCAAAGGTATCCCATAAGATATGAATTTTAAATTAATTTGTGCATAAGAATAAATTTTTCATGCTTTGTAGACATATGTTTTCCCAACCATTTCAATTTTATAAAATTTTCCTAACTAAGAGAAGGAAGACCCAAAAACTCATGTTAAGGAAAATGTAATGAATTTCAAAATGATATCCCCAGTTCCATGAGAAGCATAGATCAAATTTTTATAGATATTCTTACCCATCTGTCTCAAGATATGAATAATAACATGAACCATGTGAAACAGTAACCCTCAACTAAGATTGAGAAACTATCAATAGAGTACTTTATACAGTAATGAACATTGAAGTTTAGTATATCTTATAATTCAATTGTCATTGAAAAGTGGTTTTACTCAGTGGATAAGATCTTTTTTCACTATTATTCAATGGAGGAGAAAGTTACGAGGGTGGCCTATTTTTTATCAAGAAAGGATAACCAATGGTGGGAGTAGATAAATATTTCCAAGATTAAGGACTAAATGGATGAAATAAATTTGGGAAGAATTTAAGAATTTATTTCTTAACAAGTATTTCTCTAGAAATCTTCAAATAAATATGGGAAGAGGATTCGTATGGATTAAGAAAAAGTTATGTGAATCTCTAACGAATTAGGTAAAAAAAATTACATGGATTTCCAGATAAATCTGGTGGTTTATAATAAAAAATGATAAAAAAAAATAGATAGGTTATTTAGTGGTTTAAAAAAACACTTATGAAATGATATAGCTATCTGATACTTTGTAAGTTGTGAAGAGGTAGTTTGATGTCCTCTCAAAGTAGAGATAGGGTTCATAAGTTGGTCTTAAAGTTATAGTGATAAAAATAAAATGGATTTTGAATATAGTGGATTGAATTATAAGTTATTAAATAATATATCACAATTAACATGTTAAAAATGTGTAAAAAATATCATAGTAATTACCTCAATGTGACAAGGAAATTATTCACGTGTGGGAGAGAAAAAAAATTAATCACGTTAATTTTGATGATCCATGATGAAGATGGACAACTTGATGGAGGAATAGAAGGCACCACCCAATTCACCACCCATGGTTCAATGCTTCAACTATAGGGGGGAAATGTGACTAGGAAAACCAGTGCACTAAATTACTTTCCTTTGAGAGGAATAAGAATTAGTAACCACAAAATACAATGGTTCAATAGAAATTTTATTCCATCACAACCAATAAGGTGGAACATGAATATAAATTCATATAAGATACATCCTATTCACTCAATAAAGGAAAAAGGTTTATTTGATTCGAGTTCTATGAATTCCATTATACCTTGAACATTTGATAAAATTACTGAATCAAAACAGAAATATATTAATGTAGATATATTTTTAAAAACTCATAGTGACCGAAGTGATGGAATCTTCTCATGTTATAATTTGTGTAAATATTATTCAAGTGAATCACATAATCCTTCTATTTGTATAATTTGATGCTATAATGGGCATGGATTGGATATAATTATATAGAGATCACATCAACTATAAGGATAATAAAATCTCTTTTTTTATTCAAAACTATCCCATTCTCTGGTATAAAGGCAACGAAGATCATGAATATCCTTTTGAAAATCCCTCAACCGTGTGGGGGTTGATACCCGATGAAGAAAAATACCTTCACTAAATAGTTAAGTTGAAGTAAAGTATCATCCGGAGTAAATTTAAACTTTAATGGAATATATTGATGTATTTTCTTAAGTATAACTATGATTTATCCAACATCTTGATTAGATTTCTCAGAAGATTTTATTCTTAGATCAACTCTTGTATCCAAATTCTTCTATAAGAAGGCCCCAATCAAACTGGATGAGTTAAAGAAGCAGCTACAAGTGTATTTTGAGAAAGGATTCATATACCCTAATGCATTAACATGGGTTTTTTCATTTATATTTTTCAATAAAAATTATGGATAAAAAGGGATTTGTATATATTACCAGGATCTAAATATGATTTCCATAAATAACAAATATCTCCTAACAAGGATTGATGATTTGTTTGATTAACTATGTGGAGCTTAGTTCTTCTCAAATATGGATCTTCCTTATGAATATCATCAAATGAAGGTAAAGTAATATATTGAGAATATGACATTCTATACAAGGCATGGAAAATATGAGGAGTAATTCAGGTTCTTGTAGCACATGATCACAACTGAGGAAGATTCTGTAGACCCTTATAAGAAAAAAGAAATTGAGGAATGTAACAGAATCATATGTGACATAGAAATACATAGTTTTTTTAGTATATAGGTACTACTTATGTTTCATACGAAATTTATGATGATTTTATTAACTTATAACATTGTTAACATTGAAAGGGGTAAATCATGCCTGAATGGAATAATGTGAGGAATGCATTAAGGATATCGAGAAGAGGATAACCACTACATCTATACTCACACTACCATCATATTGAGAATGTTTTGTGATAAGAAATGATGGTTAAAAAAGTATTAGGTTTTTCACTTATATATAATGATAATGTTAGAGCATATGGCTCATGATAGTTAAATATCCATGAGAAGAATAAATCAATGCATAATCTGGAGTTACCAGTTATGATCTTCACCTTTAAAATTTTGTTGCATTACCTCTATGGTTACAAATTTGGAATGTATAAAATCCACATGATTATAAAGTATATATTATCCGAGAAAGATTATAAAATTAATCAATGAATATGGTATATGATGATCATGTGTTGTGATTACACTATTCACTACCATCCTGGAATGGTTAACAAGGAATCTAATTCTCAATGTAGAAAATAACATGCACCACTAACCATGATGTGGATTGATAAATAATATATCTTCATGTATATGAAAATTATTGTCTAGAAATAAAAACAGTAGGGAATACATCCTACTGTTCCCAAGTTATTTCCCAACCATCTGTACAAGAGAATATAAATGAGGCACAAATGGAAGATTTGTGGCTTCAAAATAATGTGAAATCACAATGGAGGGGAAGATTGGTGAACTCCATATTTATAGAGATAGTTTCATTTTTGGTTTGAAATATACATAATGGTCCATCATCGCATGAGATAATGAAATATTTTTTAGATAATGCACAAATTTCATCTTCCTCCATCAATCCTGGAAGTACCACTATGTTTAATGGCTTTTAAGAGAAATACTGGTGGGAAAATATAAAGAAGTAGGTCGATGAGTAAACCTAAATGTTTTTGGTTGGTTAGAAAGTTAAATTAGAGAAATATAATTATACGGGGATGGTAAAACCATTTCCCATACTAACATGGAAAGGAATAACATCACCATGAACATTTTGACTACTCTCCTGAAGACATCTAAATAAAAAATCTAATATGGGTTATGGTGAATCAACTCACTATGACTTCCCACTTCATCAAAAAATTGAAATATTTATCTCTTTAACATTATGCTAAGATATATATAAGATAAGTGTAGAGACTATTTGGGGAACCATGCTTTATCATCTCTAACTATGAACCAAGGTTAAATTGTGAATTCTAGAGAATAATTCAACATGATCTGAATACTAAATTGAAATTAAATATGGCATATCATGACCAAAATGATATCAAATATAAAACAACCATTTATAAACTCATGGAATTGTTGAGAGTCTTCTTAATGTAATTTAAAGTTGGATGGGGTCAACATATCTCTTCAGTTGAGTTCATATACAAGGAAAACTTCCACAAAAGTATTAGAATGTCTCCAAATGAAGCTCTCATAGGTAGTGATGTATAACTCCGACTTTTTTGGATGATGTTGGTCAATAAATTTTACATGTCCTTGTCTTGTGAAATAGATGATAGAGAATGTTCATTCTATCCAACAAAATATAAAATATTCTCAGAGTCACCAAAAGAGATATATTAAAAATTGTCAAAGGGAATTGGATTTTGATGTTGGGGACAAATTATTCCTTTAAATATCACCACTTAATAGATTAATGTGGTTATAAATGAAATGTTTTATTATCCCTATGTACACTAGTCCCTTTGAGATTCTTTAATGGGTAGGAGCATTGGATTTTCTCTAGAACTTCCACCAAATATGGCTCAACTTCATGATATGTTACAAGTATCTTTCCTAAGGGAGTATATACCTGATCCCTCACATTTAATTAATTCATAGGTGGTAAAACTGGAGCATGGACTATCATGTCAGCATAATCGTCTAAAGATCTTGGACCCTAGAGAAAAATTTCTACACAACAAGACAACTGGCCTAGTGAAAGTATTGTGAAGGAACCATAAATGTAAAGAGGTGATGTGTGAACTAGAGAAAATTATGAAAAAAACTTATCCTCACATACTGATAAATGATAATATGAGTATAAATTTTGTGAATGAAATTCTTAAATGGGGGGGAAATGTAGCAACCCAGAGTTAATAATTGATATTTTTCCTAAATAAATACTTTTTATATTATATACTATTATAAACATACAAAACATTGAAACATGAATAACACATTATTTAATAAACGAACATAATAACATTATTAATAAAGTAAACCAAGGAAAATTCCAAACATTAAAATGGTAAAAATATAAAATATGAAAATTGTAATTATAAAATTTTGGATGTTTCCAATCTACTAGAATAATCTCTCCATGAACAATTTGAAAAGAAAAAAATTATTATTAAACCAATCAACATTTTAGAAAATTAAAAATATGGAACCTTATGAATAATGATAGAAAATGTTGAATGAACAAATCATTATGTATTTATAGGTGATAATATAACCATTGGAATTGTAATATGATCATTCGAATACTAATATGACTACTGTTAATAGTATCTAGGCCATTGGGAATAGTAACATAACCATTAGAATAGTAATTTGACCTCAAAATAATAAAAGTTAATATAAATATGGATAATAATTAGTAATTTAATAAAATATAAATATCATAATATAGTCAAATAAATATCAAAATTATAAACTAAAATAAACTATAAGTACATTTTTAATATGTAGTATTATAATGTATTTCATAAAAATCATAATTTTTTTATATTAAAATTAATAATTAATTATGTTAGAATTTTTTTTAATAAAATGTATGATATTTTTAGAGTCCTCATGTCTAAATTTTCTAATGGTTATTTTTTTGGTAATTGTCTAAAATACTTACATTTTTAGGTGAGTAGTAAAAAGGTTATTTTTTTTTAAACTGGTGTATTTTAAATTACATAATTAATGATTTAATAATGAATTAATAAGTTAGAGAAAATGTTACCCATCCAAAAAACAAATTTATTTTCACAATTGAGTCATCTAAATTCAATACATATGTTTTCCAAACCTAAAAATATATTTTCCAAATTCTAAAGTATAAAGTATTTCATTAAAATAATATTTTTTTATTTTCCCACCTTTAAATTTGATTAAACTAATAGATTAAGATAATAAATTTTTTAACAACTTAAAATCATGTTTTTAAATTCAAATATTTTTTTATAATGGCAAAAATATTAATTTTTAATGGTTTACCTTGGATATAATATTTTATCCAAATTTTTAACACAAAAATTACCTTCTCTTAAAGTATAAATAACCCATCACACATCCCTAGAAAAACCACTTAACACCCACTTACATGAACTATATTTTTCCCAAATCTACTCCCTTTATCCCCCCATAATCCTTTGTGACATTGTGGATTAAGCCAACACCAGGAATCAAAGGATTTTAGTATTTTTGAAAAGGATAAATATTGAGAAAAGAGTAAGTCTTCATCAACTTCACTTCTCACGTCCCATTTCTCTTATTTATTTATCTGTTAATTTAAAAAAAATGTTAATATTAATTTATAATTATTCAAAATTTATATAAATGATTTTAACTTTATATAATAATTTTTTTTTATTTATTTAAATTTCTTATTTAACTCTCTTCTTTAATGCATAATATCCTATTAACGGTTGGTTGACAACTAACAAGTTCATTTCCAATCCATTTGTTATGACCACCATTATGAATGGTTATAATAAATTATATATAAAATATAAATTTAAAAATATATTTATTTTAATATTCTATAATTATTTCTACTTATGTATAAATGACCTTGAACAAAAAAAGAAAAAAAAGTTTATTTTTTTGGAAATCATGTTATCAAAACATTTCACCTTTAGCAAAGGGAATTAAATAATCGAATCCAATGATTATAATTGATAAATAAATAAAATAAATCAATATGATTCACTTATGGTTCCATTTTTTAATAAACATAATTTTATTGTTTTGTATGTGGAAAAGGGATGAAATATAGAAAAATTTAGGGTAAGGGGAATCTCAAACCCAACTCTATAATTTTAAGTTACCACCTATTTCAAATTATTTTCAATATGGATGTCCATAAAATTCCCTTAAGTTATTATTTCCTTTTTTGGGGGGATATACATGTTCCTAACCTTTTGAAAAAAATTATAATCCCTTTATAATGATTTTTTTAAAATAATTTAAATTCAAAAAACATCACATTTATTTCTTTTGAGTTATTTATTTTCCATTATAGAATGATGATTTTTTATTAAAAAATGATTTCAATTATTAATTTGGAAACTAAAATGGTAATTAATGAAATTATTCTTTATGAAACCTTTATGAGACTCATTCCTTTCGAAGGGTTTATTTCATGGATATGAATGATTTACGTTCTATATGGAATGCATGTTTATGAGCATTTTATAATGTGATGGGTGGTCTAGGAATCATATATCCCTCCAATGCATTGTGTAATTTAATATGACACATGAGATTTTTTATATTATGCATGGATATGATTTTATATTTGTCCACAATCAAAATGTTATGATCTATGCACATATGTTATTCATGAACATGATGTCTCCTTTGTTCACAACTCTTTTTGGTATTTGACAACAATGCTATAGTGTTTCATTTTAAGTCATATGCCATATTCATTACCTATATCAAATATTTCTACCATTTTTATGATTATGATCATATTATTATGATATGATGATTTTGACTATGGTCTCCGTCATACAATTTATTTATCTCCATTATTCCTCTCTTTACTAGGCTTTTATAGAACCCCTTTATTTGATGTATATCCTTTGGTAATTACTTGTACTAAATAGAATGTGAGATATTTTAGCAGGATTGTCATGAATCGAATCTTGTGGCCACTAATACCATCACCAAATATATCCCATGAAAAGGCCCAAAGTTTTTTCCCTATCCCCACTATCTAGTTCAAGTTCTTGGGTATCAATAAATTAAGTTTGGGAATGATTTAATCGTGTATGAAAGCATAAAACATTAAAAAACAATAATATGAATCTCAATTTTTCATTCCAAAAAACCCTTAAAAACAAGATCTGAATACATGGTTTTAAATAAATTACAATAGGTATAAACATAAAGATAAATAGAAAAAAAAATTATCCAAAATTACTCCACACGACAAGGGGTCATCACGCCCTAGCCGTCTCCACAACACTGCACCGTAGATGGAGACTAAAACCCCGAACCGCCTTCACCTGATGTGTTTCCTCTACCCGAGTCAAACATAATCTTGTATACTTACACCCAAGGGGATTAATTAGGGTGTGATACTAGTACAAACAGGATTCCACCCAAATATTCCAAATAGTATACAATACAAGGTGAAAATCATGCAGTTTTAATATGTAAGGAAAAGCGGCGATAAATTCCAAGAAATGAAAATTTCAATTGTAAACAGTTTTCAAAATAAAACATTCAAAATGTTAGCACATTTTAATAAAACATGTTATGTACTATTTTGTACATCCAAAAACAATCTAAGACAACGGTAAATTCCACAAATCCAATGTGCACCAGAAACAGGAATAACCCTAGGCACTAGATAGTCTCGGGCCCTATGTACCTCGTACCTCGATGTAAAGTAACCATTTAAATACATGTTCTAATGAATGAGACACTAGAATAAAACATGCACAAAACCTATTGGTCTCCAATAATCATCAATATAATTTTTTTAGTGTTTTTTTTATCCAAAAAGCTAAGTGAAATAAGGGAGACCCCATCATGATCACTAGCATAATAGTACATATCCACCCCCCAAGGTACTCAGGCTTCCCCCTTTGTGCTAAAACAATTTAAGCATGAAAACTAAATTAATTTCATATAAAAACACCACTAATATTCAAATACAATAAGTACAGTATCTTTACACACTTTATACCACTTAAAACACACAACAAAACATTTTGATTTTCAATAATACAACTTCTCAAAATATCACACTATTTTGCACCAAAAACTCATTGAAATGACCAATTTGAACACTATGTGACAACTTATAAGTCACCAAAACATAAATTTAAGCTCAATACCATTCAATAAAACCAAAAATCAGTTATTGGGCTACCCAATGCGAACCAAAAAGTGATATCTTTGTAAAACCTCCATTTTCACACAAACATGACACTTAAAATTCATATGCTTCGCAAACACTGTTAAAATAAATTTTTTGCAACAATCACCAAAGGAGATAAACATTAAAAAAATTATTTTCATCTCTAATACATTTCAATAAAATCAACTATGTAGTTATAGGGCAGCCCCAAATGAACCAATAAAAAAATTCTATGAAAACCAACCAATTTCACATGAAAATGGAACTTAAACTTCATTTTCATTAAAAATATCACTAAACCCAATTTTTTCACCAATAATAAAATGAGATGAACATTAAAATATTATAAACATGTCAAGATAAAATCACAATGTTTTCATAGACATGGTATCACCTACCAAAATTGTTAAAACTTTGAATCCTTTGTGTGAAAATTAAATCGCACCACCGACACACCTCAAGGAAGGTAGATCGAACCCATAAGGACTTCATTTTTTATTGATTTTTTGATAATACACCTTTCAAGGGGTGATGTGGAACCCTTAAAAGCCCTGTAGATTCTAAACCATAACATCAGTTAATTTGGAACTTGATGTAAAATGAAAGAAACTTCATAAAAAATGGATGAACTAAGAGGGATAAACACATAGTTGAGATTGTGTGTAGTTCCTCCCCCAAACCCTCCTTCAAAATAAAGTTCCAAGGAGGTTTTAGGATCTTGGGAGGATTAAATGGCTGAAAGGGTCGAATGGGAGAAGAAAGGGCTAGGTTTTTTTAAATCATGGGTGGGAAAAGAAGACATTTAACATGTTTTTAAGGATCATAACATGGGCGCATGGTTTGTGTGCATGGTTTGGAAAACTGTGCACCTAAACTGTACACCCTCCTTATTCCCCTAAAAACATATCCAAAAGAAACTAAAATTTGTATATGATTATGGGATACTTAGGGGGTATGTTAGGATAAAAATATAAGAAAAATAAGTATCGTTAATGAATAACATGGTTGTGACCATTCTCCCCCCCATGAAAACATTTCATCCTAGAAAAACGACTAGAGGATTTATCGAAAAAAATAATGGGTACTCATCCTAAACCCATAAATTCTACTCCTAGGTATCATGTGTATCACTATAATGATTCCAACAAAGCTAGATGAGTAATATAGTTTTCCTTCGAAGCATCTTTTCATGGGAGTCCACTATTTGCACTTGCCTCTCAAAAAATGACAAGTCAGGCTCTATCTCCCGTTCTTCCCAACTCAGCACATGGGAAAGATCCAGGTTTTATTTCATCAATTTGGAGACATGGAAGATGTCATTGATGGATGTCAAATGAGAAGGTAATTCCAAACTATAATCCACCTTTCCAATACGCTCTATGATCTTAAATGGGATGACATATCACAACATTATCTTCCCTTTCTTCCCCAATGGATGATGGACTAAACGAGCGACTGCTTTCATGAATACCCTATAACCCATAGAAAACTCTAGGTCTTTATGCCTCTGGTCAGCATATGATTTATGGACACTCTAAGCTATCAATAAGTGTTCCATTATCAAATTTACCATTTCAGATGTCCCCTGCACCGGACTCGCCCCTAGTAGTTAGATCTCACCTACCTCAGCCCAACACATGGGGGACCAACAAGGCCGAACACAGAGCACCTCAAAAGGATCCATTCAAATCAAGTATTGGTAACTGTTATTATAAGAAAACTCAACCAATCCCAAATGGCTATCCTAAGAACCTCCAAAGTCCAAAACACATGAACAAAGCATGTCCTCCAGAATTTGGTTCGCCCATTCTATCTGACCATCCATTTGAGGATGGTACACCCTTCTCATCTTGATCTGTGACCCGAAGGCCTTCTGTAGGACTTCCCAAAACTAAGAAGCGAAATGAGGGTCTCTATCTGAGACAATTGCTGATGGAACACCATGGAGACTTACCACCTTATGAAGATACAAACGACCCAACTCATCCACTTTAGTTGTATCTCTACTTGGAATGAAGTGATCTGATTTGGTCATACAATCCATCAACATCCAAATATAATTCTTACACAAAGGTGTATGAGTTAATCTAACAATAAATCCCATGTAAACTTTTTCTCACTTCTAACCAAGAATGGGTAATGGATGGAGAAAACCAAAGTTCCTTTGATGCTCTGATTTCACCTTCTGGAATGTGTAGCTTCTTGAGACAAAGTTTGTGATGTCTTGTCTCATACCAAGCCACCAAAACTGCTGACGGTTATCATAATACATCTTGGTGGCACCGAGATGGAAATCCAACTGAGGCAAGTGGTTATCCTCCATCACCACCTTCCACAAAGATAATGGCACTATTGAACGGCCCTTAAAGCACAAGATTCCCTTTGGGAGACAATGAACAATTAGAGGATATCTCCCTGCCATGATGTAACTACTTCGACCGCTGAGAAATCTCATCATAAGGTTTCTCCTTAAGAATTAGATCCATTGGAGAAGGAGTAAAGTGATACCTTGCAAAAAACACACCCCCATTTTTTCTCCTTGGACTCCATATGCATCTGGGCAAAGAGTGCCATCATATTCCACCAATCATTGTACATCCTCAAATCATTCACAATGATTATTCTACTCAAGGTGTCGACCACCACGTTACCCTTTCTTGGGGTATATACAATGTCAAAGTAGAACCCCTGAAAGTACTTGATCCAATGACGTTGCCTAATGTTGAGGTCCTTCTGTGAGAAGATATAGGCTAAACTTCTGTGATCAGAGTACACCACAAACTTTTCCCCAAAGAGGTAGTGACACAAATTCCACAAAGCATGCATCACTACTTCCAACATCAAGTCGTGTGTTGGGTAATTCTTTTTGTGTGGTCGGAGTTGGTGAGAGCAATACACCAACACATGATCATCTTGCATAAGCACGCACCCAACACTCATACCTAAAGTGTTGCAATAGACCTCATACCCCTTCCTTATCTCAGGAAAAATCACCACAGGGGGTTGTAGTCAACTGATTCTTTAGATCCTCAAAGGATGCATCAAATTCTGGGCCCCATTCAAACTTAAAACATTTCCAGGTGAGTGCATCCATCGGTGAAGCAAGCCGAGAGAAATCCCAAAAAAACTGGATATAATAACCAGCCAGGCCAAGGAAACTCTTGATATCAAACATGTTCTTTGGTTGTTCTCAAGACGTAACCACACTGATCTTCTCGAGGTCCACTGAAACCCCTACTCCAACATCACATGCCCTAAAAAATTCACTTCCCTGATCCATAAATTCCTCTTGGACACCTTTTCATAGAGTTGGTGATCCTTCAAAGTTCCCAAGTCAATCCTCAAGTTATGTTCGTGTTCCTCCTTAGAGCCAGAGTATACTAGAATTTCATACACAAACACCACAACGAAGGAATTGAGATACTGGTGGAACACCCTATTCATGAGTTCTATAAAGACCACTGGATCATTGGTCAATCTGAAATTCATGACCAAATACTCAAAGTGGTTATACTAAAATTGGAAGGCTATCTTTTGGATATCTTCCTCTTTCACCCTAATTTGATGGTATATTGAACTGGAGTCTATTTTTGAGAACCACTTTTCCCTCATCAACTAATTGAAAAAATCATATATTCTGGGAAAAGGTTATTTTTCATAACTGTTACCTTATTCCTCTTTCAGTAGTCAATGCACAACCAAAGGCATCCATAAGCCTTTCTCGCGAACAACACAGGAGAGGCCTATGGGGAGAATCTCGGTCGAATGAATCCTTTGTATTCTAAGCCCTCCAGCTATATCTTTAATTCCCCTAGCTTAGTTGGGGCTATACGATATGAGGGAAGAGATATTGGTTGTGGTCCTAGTGTCAGATAAATCGAGAACTCCACATCCCGCTCTCGGAGAAAACTTGAGAAATCATCTGGGAATACCTTTGTAAAATCATCCACCACATGAGGTAATGCACCTTCAAGAGCAAGACCATTTTCATCTAGCATGACTGGTGATAACTATAAGATAAGACATCCCAACTCTGGGAGTAGAGGTCCTATGTGACCTGACCAAGGATCCCATTATCCACAAAAACCTAATGACTCCCATTAGGTTTCATGAAACACACTCACCACATATAGAAATCGATGTGTTCTTGGAAGTTTACTATCGAATATATGCCAATT
Organism: Viscum album; assembly: GCA_963277665.1. Lineage (NCBI taxonomy): Eukaryota > Viridiplantae > Streptophyta > Magnoliopsida > Santalales > Viscaceae > Viscum > Viscum album. Next base: position 292,466,798 of record OY728137.1, on the reverse strand, counting down.
ATAATTTCAATAAGATCCATATATAATACCAAGAGGTCCCACTCCATCTCAATCCCTGACATAGAGAGCACGCACAATGAGCAACTAAGACCTTGCTCCTTCTTTCTCAACTTCATCACCAACTCCATCGCAAATGGAAACCACTCGGTTGGAAAATTCAGTATGTCCAAAAAACGGGTTGATATTAATGAAACATATGCACCAGTATCAAAAAGAGAAGTAGCTATAGAAGATGAAATCAGAACGGTACCTTGAACTGTCAACGATCCTACCTCTGACCCTGTTAGTGCCTGATCCTCTACAGAGAGATGTCTGGTCTCTACCTAAGGATGACCACTAGTCTATGGCTATGAACTAAACTCACTATGTATAAAAGATGAACCAGCCATTCCACCACCACGGCCACCATAATGAGATCCCCCTGTCCTTGATGGCTTGGACTGTGCTAGCACACCTATTGAAGACACTGACCCTGCCCCACTCTAAAGTGGACGTGCCACCCCAGAAAAGCATTGCAAGTGACCCATACCTCCACATTGGTAACAGGTCATCAGAGGAAGTGGTCATGTTGGTCAGATGTTCCCTAGCATCTCACACTGGTGGCACACAACCGATCTTGCATCTAAAGTCACAGATGAAAACTTCTTGGTAGAGTGGCCTGAACTACCACCTCCCTTCTTCGCATGTTCCTCCACTAACTTTTTCTTCTCTGGAGATCCACCTATTCCCACTACTAATAATGTCCCAGAGAAATAATACCTACCTTTATGGTCAATCTCCACCATACACACCTGGTCAATGACATCAGCATAGGTCCTCGCCTTGAACAAGAATACCTGGGAGTATATCTCTGATCACAAGCCTTTCTCAAACCAATGGGCCTTCACTTGTTCATCCGAGATGATTTTAGGAGAATACAAAACCAGATCCACAAAATGGTTGGAGTACTCTATGACATAAAGATTCCCCTAAACAATATCCATGAACTCTCAGGACCTGGCATATGCTAAGACCGTGGGGAAGTATTGTTCATTGAAGATGGCATTGAAATCTCTACAGTGCATCTGCTCATTCTTCCCAGTTTGAAGTAATGACTCCCATCACTTGTGGCTAGGACCCTCCAATAAAAAGGAGTCACATTTCACCTTGATAACCTCGGATGTATCTAAAAACTCGAACATGTGCTCAATCTTCTTGATCCATTCCTCTACTTCCTGGGGTTTTATACTTAACAGAAAAGTAAGAGGATTGTTTTTTTAAAACTCCTAAGATTTATCATTTCTAGGACCCATCTCTTCTGCCCCAAAGAATAATGGAAATAGGATTTGGTCTCTATCCTGGAGCTTGGACAGCCCGGACCACAACCTCGACTAGCCTATGATCAATCGGTGTGGGAGAACTCTCTCTGGCTTCCTCCCATTGGTGAATTAGAGCTTTCTGGGGAGGCATGTTGCTACAAAATGCAATAGTAAGAAAAAAATAGATAATACCAAAATTCTGAAAATTTTAAACAAATACATCAAATATAAATAATCAAAACACATTATAGTAATAAATCAAACAAATACTCTACCCCCACCTGATGTCCTTGTGTGGTCTGCATCCCACACGTCTCACCTGGAAGGGAATTCAATCAGATAATTCCAATTTCCCCTAGTGACTCAAGGTCTACCATGAGAATTGGGGTCTAGGAACCTTACTAATGACCAAAACCCTTATCCTCGATAGTTCTAGCTCCTTTCTATCTCGACTCATCCCAAAATAGTAATATAACTTAAAAGCATTGGCCTCCTTTGATACCATTTGGTCATGAATAAAATCTGGTCGCCACAAATACCAGCACCAAATCCAGCACAATACAAGGCTTTTATGGTGTTCCCTATACCCACAGTCTGGAACAAGTTCCCAGGTATCAATAAATTTGTTCTGGGAATGATTTACCTGAGTATGAAATCATAAAACATTAAAAAACAATAATATGAATCTGAAATTTTAATTCCAAACAAGCCTTAACAGAAACCATATCTAAATACATGGTTTTCAATAAAGTACAAGAGGTCCAAACATAAATAAAAATACAATAAAATTATCCACAAAGACTCCAAAAGACAAGGGGTTATCACCCTTGAGCTGTCTCTATAACACTACACCATATGAGGGCACTAACAACCTGAACCACCTTCACCAGAGGTTTTTCCTTTACCTGAGTCAAAAATAATAAATTCTACAAACACACAAGGGGTGTAAGTAGGGTGTGAGCCTAATACCAATAATATACCACCAAAATATTCCAAATATTACGCAATACAAGGTGAAAAACATGAAGTTTTAATATGTTAGGAAAAGCGGTGATAAATTCCAAGAAATGCAACTTTCAATTGTAAAAAGTTTTCAAAATAAAACTTTCATAATGTTTACACATTTGAATAAGACATGTTATCTATTGTAATTTAAATCCAAAAACAGCCAAATATAATGATGAAAACCACAAAATCTATTGTGCACCAAAACATGGAACACCCCAAGGCACTAGATAGTCTCGGGCCTTATGTACCTCGTACCTCGATATAATGTAACCACAGAAAAATACAATCTCATGCATGAGCCACTAGTAGGGAAGATACCCAAAAACTAGTGGTCCCTAATCATGATCAATATAGTTTTCATATTTTTGTCTTTATCCAAACTTATAAGTGAAACAGGAATAAAACCCATCCGGGTCACTGGCGTACTAGTACATATCCGCCCACCTACGTACATGGGATCCCCCCTTTGTGATAAAACAATTTGTGCGTGCCACATACATATTTTTTCATACAGAAACGCCACTATGGGTCACATAAAAAAATATACTATCTATATACACTTTATACCACTTAAAATAAAAAAAAAGTTTTATATTTAATAAAAAAACTTCTCAAAATCTTGCACTATTTTGCACACAAAACTCCTTGAAATACCCACTATGCACACTATTTTCACACTTATAAGTCACCAGAAAATAAATTTAATCCCAATACCTTTCAATGAAACTAAAAATCAGTTATAGGACATCCCCATATGAAAAAATAAGTGATATATTTGTAAAACCTCCATTTTTACACAAACATTGGACTTAAATTCTTATTCTTCACAAACACAATTAAAACAAATTTTTAAAGAAAACACAAAATGATATAAACCTTTAAAACATTATTTTTAGATCTAATAAATTTCAATAAAATCAAATAAGTAGTTATGGAGCATCCCCAGATGAACCAATAAAATATTTCTATGAAAACCCCCCAATTTCACATAAAAATGGCACTTAAGCTTCATTTTCTTTACAAATACCACTAAAACCAATTTATTCACCAATTATCAAATGATATAAACATGAAAATATTATAAAAACAGAAATATAAATCAAAATTATTTCATACACATGGAGTTACTGACAAAATTGTCAAAACATGGAATCCTTTTTGCAAAACTTCAATCGCACCACCGTCGCACCTCAAGGAAGGTAGATCGAGCCTAAAATAAAAATATTGGACAAATAAAACCCAAATTTAAACCCCAGGATCGAAACCCTAACCTCTGTTCATTTGGGACATCAAGTAAAATGGAAGAAACATCATTAAAATGGGAGGAACTATGAGGTAGAATCGCTTAGTCTAGATTGTGTGAAGTTCCTCCACCAAACCCCCTTTAAAATGATGTTCCAAGGATGGTTTTAGGTGCATGGGAGGCTGAAATGGATGGAAGGGTCAAATTGGGGAAGAGAGGGGCGAGTTTGGATAAATAACGGGAGAGAAAAGAAGTCATTTAGAAAATTTTTAATGAGCTGGACATGGGTTCATGGTTTGTGTGCACGGTATGGAAAATGGTGAAGCTAAACCGTGCACCCTCCTTTCTCCCCTAAAAACATCTCCAAAAGCAACCAAAATTTTTGGGGGCTTAGGGGTACTTAGGGGGGATTTTAGGGAAGAAATATATGAAATATAAGTACCTTTAATGAATTACATGGGTTCTAAAATTATAAATAATAAATATTTTAAAAAATAATGTTTTATAATGTATCAGAAATGTAAGAGCCTAAATTTTCCAAGATACTAAACCATTGGATCCCGGATTGCATCACTATTATGTTTTTACCTTAAATATGATGTAATAGTCATGTAATAAAATGTAGTGTCACAATAAAAAATCCAAAAAATAAGTAACTTATCAAAATTAGAAACATCACCCAATAAAATGAATTCACCATAAAACTATATTTCTAATCCTCACCCCAATGGTAATAACCACTGGAATAAATTCTAAAAGAAAATGGGAATGGAATCATATCTTACTGTAAAAATAACTCTTCATGGTTTGGCTACATGGGTTGGATAACTATGTTCCAATCTGGTGAAAACCTCTGGAATATTTTATAGCCCCATCCTCAGGGGCCCTGTATAGATTTTCATACTATGAGACCTAACCTTGAATCTCTTTTTCCTCACTTTTTTCACTGTAAAAGCTCAAAGAGACCCACAAAATAACAATTATAATTAATGGGGATCAAAAATAACATCAAGAATAATAATAATAATAACTCTATTTATAGATTTAAATCTTTAAAACCCTTAGAAGCTCAATGATTTGGGTGAAAATATCTATCTAGACTCTGATTACACCAACCATTAGATTCCTAACAGTATTATATTTAGGATAACTAACTCCCCAAATAATAAGTGAGTGTTTCAAGAAATTAATCCCTCTTAAAGAACATCATCATCGATACCATTTTTAATGAACTTACTTGGGATAAATTGTAACATCACCCAACCTAGATATCAACTTGTTTTTAATAGAATTCCCTCTCCCCTTGGGTGGGAAACTTGTTAAAATGTATCAAAAACATACACATTGGAATGATTTCACCCTAATATAATAATAAAAACAAACATTAAAAGATAATTATAATTTGGCATGGCCTATCTTGATGTTGTACATTTAGGAATTGAAAATAATAATTCTATATATATAAACCAACCAAACAAGGAATAAATAAATAAAAATCCATTCAAAACATACATTTAATATCATACAAAAAAATAAGATACAATAGTACATAATATAAAATACTTCAAGCCATAGCGGCCCATATAACATCCCAAAAAAAGAAAATAAACTAAAAATGAACCACTACCAACCATCTCCATGTGACTCATGATCACATACCATATCCCAATAACATCCATCATCAGAAAATAAAATCATAAACCCTAAAAGTGACCAAATTCAGAGAACCTAAAAGAAAACATGAAATTCACATACATCCAATTGTATATGTAGTATATGATCTAAACATAATCAGTATGATTTCACTAAAGAGTTTGTGACACTTCCTTTCAAAGTATATTTCACATGTTCTTTTTGTAAAATAAATACAGAATAATATTTTCACATATAAGTGGGATGAAAGCAAATATCATTCCATACACACTTTTATAAAACATTTCCCCTTCTTTAAAAAACAAGGGTACAATAAATGTCTTTCTACAAACCATGGAATGATGGAATCTAGATAACGTTATTTAAAAAAAGATAAAATCCCTTCCATAATTACAAAACATTTCTCAAATACCTTCCAAAAAACTAATACCATATTCTTTTGGAAAATCACCATTTCAAAATAATTTTATAATTATATTTGAAAGAAAAATATAACCATAACTGGAACAAAAATATTAGCACACATGGGTACCTAGACATCAAAAAAATATAACAAAGAAAAAAGTGGTTCAATAAAATCCAAAAAAATATATAGGGGATATAATAATCCATATAATGTAATCCTCTAAATAATTAAAAGGTGGAACTAGTTATCCTGGGAAACTCTCTAGGAGTTGGGTAATAGAGACCCAAATAGGAGACTATAAATTTAAGCCATCATTAAATAATATTTCGATATCATGCTAGTACTGTATAACTAACTAGTAAATATAATCTTTCATGGGAGTTCTCATGCTATCACGAGCTACATAATATGTCCTATTATAACACACCATATCTTACTAGGAAACACTTCCTATTCAGTATACAATCTACCCTAGGGATTTTACTTATCAAGGACATATACTTACATCCTAGGGTTACCATGGTAGAACTCAAATATAGAGGATCGTAAATGAAATATAAATAATCATTACAGAATCATCAATAAGACACAATAAATAAATCTCACATATCACCTCACATATCACCTCCAACACCCATGAAATAAAACAACCCATTTTCCATCCATAATCATCTTATAATTGTATAATGAAACAAAACATACCCAATAGGTTACAATCTATAATGTGCATATCAATTACAAGGGGAAAAATCAAGTGTCTCACATGTTTTATAAACAACTTCTTTAAAGGTTCTAAGTAGGCCTTTCATTTGAAATGGACTCTTGTTGCCATGAAATTTCACATTTTCTAAAATGTTACTTTAAATCATTTATTGAAAATAAACCATGTAAAATCATTCATAAATTCCTTAAAACAAAAAGTAATAAAAAACAAATTTAAAATAAATTTAGAAACCATTTATCTCTTCCTTTAAATCTGAAGTTCCCTTAGATGTGTCAGTCTTCAATTGTATTTTTTTCAATATGATGTAATTAAATATGTATTAATGTATAAATAGTTGGTTTCTATTGTACATGAAAATAGGAATCTATCTCATGTTGGAAATTTATGTGGGAAGTTTTCCCATGTATTTGGGTAAAGAAGAATAAATTCGGTTTATTATTGAGAAACCCATTATATTATATTATTAGAGAGCTAATCCTAATGTCAAAGGAAAGTAACAAGACTGTAGAGTAATTTCCATTAAAGTTGGAAGGTTATTTGAGAGAATCCAACTAGTCGGAAGGTTGAAGTATAATTATCCCCAAAAAATCTTGATAAACGTCCTAGATAATCCATCCTTGAGTTACTAGGTATGAAGACTGCTGAATATTGAGTTGAATAACTCTTGGTAGAATTTTTGAGAATATTGAAGAAGGACTGAAGTCATTTTAAATGGATCATATTTAATTTTAAAAATTTCTTAATTTACATGTATTTAAGAATTGATAAAGTCCAGATATATATAAGAATATTCTCCAAATGTGTGTAAGGATCATCAATGTCCAAAGAAACAATTATATAGTGTATTTGAGTGGAATAATGAAAAGTTCATGTACATTATATATATTGTATAATCCTAAATAATATTTATCCCACTTCTATTTAAGTATCATCTGGTTTTGTAAGAATGAATCCTTGTATACACAAATTTTATTACATGATCTATGTAAACATCAACCAAACCTACAAAGCCATAAATGTGTCGTTATGGAAAATGATTCAAGTCCATGTAAGGATGATGTTTGTCTATGTAACAATCAAGACAAAGTGAAATTTGGGGTTTCTAAATACTGAAAGATGATGTTTCTATATTTTATAAAATGAAGATAAAGTCAATTGGGATGATTTAAATGTTATTCTTAAGTTCCCTAAATATCAAAAACACCTGGAAGGATATACGATTCAAGCCTGAAATAATGAGGAACAAATCTTCAACCCTTAGAGAAGAATATCAAAGTAATAAGGATAATTAGAAAGAGTTTTTAAGGATAGAAAATTAAGCTTCAGGAATTAAATTATTTTTATGAAAATAAAATGATATGGGTCTAGAGTTTTTCTCCTAGTGATTAAATATCACAAAGTAATTTCTAATCCAAGAAAAATGATTTTATTATAATGTGGAGCTGAGATTCAATATTTTTTACATAGATTCAACTTGAGTCTGTACAAGAATTCATGAATTCACCAAAGTCAAAATGTTGAGTAGGACCATAATTTTAACTATTGTTTCTATATATTATATACACCCTTATAAAATGGGGTTATTTATAGATTTTGTGAGTTGATTTTTACTAATAATGAACTTGATCTTGTTATATATTAGGTAGAATATATATAAATTTTTGGATTATTTAGAGTTCATTTTAAGAAGAAGAATTCGAGCCTGATGGTGTTTTAAAGAGAGAATTATATGATCATATAAAAATAATGGAAATGGGTAATTTCGGTATTTTTATAGATTCACTATAGTTTTTAGTTAAAAATCAAATATATGGAAATAATTGTTTTACTTATTTCCATTTATTGGAATTTGAGAAGATCCCATCAAGAAAAAGGTGTTCCTCTTGTAATATGAACTAACAAGAATAATAAAAATTAAGGTGTGTTTTAAATTGAACTATTTTTAACTAAGTTATATAAGATGAATAATAAGCTCCTAAAGAGAGGATAATTAGTAGGAGAAGCTATGTAAATAATAAATAATCTCAAAGAATAAATTGAACTAAAATAATGAAGATGTGGAGAATCTATTGCCTTTTAAATATGGAGAAAAGTTATTTTGAATTTTCATAGAGAATTATATATCTCTTTAAGAATTAATAAGAGGTATAAGAATAGTTATCAAATAGAATACTGGTCTATTCATTGTGTTATATCACCATGAATGTTCTTTAGGATTGGTACATTTCTGTAGACTCTCACCATGTAAGATAATTTTTAGGATTTATTCCTCATGCTTGATTTGAGGGAGAGGCCAAAAATTGTTTTTTAGAGAATATGGGATTTTTTTAGTGATTCAGAGATACAATAGCATGATTTTTTAAGAGATTTTAAGGTATTCTAAGACTCTCTGGTTAAAGAATTCAATAATGTTTTTGGGTATAGATACAAACATGTATATCCTGTTGAACTAATTTAGTAGGAGGAAATAATTTTTTAATGCTAGTTGGTGTGATGCCAGATCTAAGACTATGGATTTATTATAAAGATCACTTCACTTGGGTAATATATTCAATTTGGTTAAAATATGTAATATAGTGAAAAATTGTATGTGTACTATGGAAATATATGTTTCAATATAATATTTGTAAAACACTTATAATTGATAAAAATACAACTATTGGATAATTACTGACTCAATGGGATATAAACATGATATGTAGTAGATTTCTCACATTGGGGATGATCCTTGTAAAACAAATTATTCCGACATTACTTTTAATATATTCAATATATATATTTGTATAAAAAATTTAAACCATAAGAGTTCAATTTATATCTTATCAATTGAAAAATGTTAAAAATCAAAGCCTTTTTTAGTATCATAAGGAAAATTATTTTTTGGTAAAATAACATGATGAACCCTGATTCACCCATCTCTTAAGTGTGTTTGTACAATCAACTAAATCTCTAAAAGTTATGTAAATTTTTCCAACACCCATTTTTCACATTCAAAGAACACCTTAAACACTCTAAATTCCTTCATTTCATGACCCAGTCATTTTCAAATTCCCTTAACCATTAATATCCACTTGAAAATATATATACAAAAGTTCAAAAACACTTAGAATCCAACATTTTTCATTATAAATATTGAATGTAATAAGATAAATTTTTTCTAAATTACAAAACAATTATAATCATTGTAAAATCATCTATGGTCATTGTATATAGTCATATATTGATAAAACAATACATTAGAAATATTCAATCATTTAATGGAATTTTATTTAAATTAAATTCACAAAATAATGTACCACAAATCATGTAGAAAAAATATGTGATGTGTTTCCTTTGATTTATAATTCCAAAATGTTTAAGGAGAAACCCCCTAAAATACCAAAACAACTAAAAACCCTAATTATAAGCAAACTTAACATTGTATCAATAAATTCAGACCCTAGGGGTTAAGGTAGAGAAAGGATACAGGATGATATGGGTGTATGAAAGAAGAAAATGATAAAATAATAGATAAGTACCGATTTACCACATCAATATAATTGTAATTAGTGGATAATGAGATAGAAAAACCAAAGGAGGTAGAGAGATCTCCCTAGGTCTTGTAAGAGGTTATTCAAATGATGAGAAATGAGGTGGTACAAAACCTCTAAAAAAGACAGAAAAGAGTGGGAATCCACTTTTTAATAAAACTCAGAAACACACATGGTTATATTGCATGTTTCACCAAAACCTACTCTAACCATGTATATTTCACTAGAACCAACCACTAAAGCATTCATAGTATAGCTATATAGTTTTGAAAATATGCACCAAACTAGAAAAAAACCACTACTAAACACTACAGAAATGCACATGGCTGCCTCATATGAATAACCTTAACTATTTTCATTTAGTGAACCAACACATAAAGTCCAAAATTGATCATATGGTTTCTACTAAATTTAACATTATTTGAAACAAATGGTTTACTTCCCATGTATACTAGCAATCTCATTTCAAAATGAACTTGACAAGTATCTCTATAAAATTTCACCCATAGTTTTCCCTAACCCTTGTGCACTAACCATGAAATAGAGGGTAAAGATAGTGAAATTATAATTTTAAAGCTCTAATATTTCGAAAATTTCAAAAACCCAAAAATAATATAAAATATAGAAATAGTAGTGAAACAGGGCTATCATAATTCTCCCCTCTACATGGATTTCTTTACCCAAAAATTAAATGATAAAATTAGAATAAATGTAAAACTAAAACCTCAACACCCTCATAAGAGGTGGGAGGGTTCAGAAAAATTAACAATGTCTATAAATAATAAAACACTAGGAAAACAAATAGATTCTCAAAACCATGTACTTGATCATAAAACATAGTTCAACATATCCAAGAAAATCCAACTCATAACTACTTGATGACAATGATATTGGAAGGTGATGACCTATTATAGGTCTCCCCTCTATTTATAATTCCTCTAATATGATGACATATGGGACAAACCCACCCAAGAGAGGGACTATCGCCAAGAACTCTATGGAAATAAAGATACTCCCTAAGCCACAAAAACCATCTGATAATTGATCTCATACTACCAATGGAAGTAAAACCCAAAGGACTCTCAATGACTACAGTAAAACATCACCAATCCCAATTTTTCCCACATCACTAGAATGGGAAAATATACCTCAAATTAAAACATGAATCAATGAGAAAAAACAAGGGTCATGACCTTAGGTTAAAAAACTAAGTGAAAGGGGATAACTATGAAATCATATCAGGAACACCATCTAATGGTGAACCAAATAAGACTGAAACCAACATCAACCAGTGATAATCTCAACTGGTGTCACGGATTTCTTAGACACTCAAAACAATCACCAAAGGAATTACTATGTCCAAACCTTCAAAACTAAAAAATATTAACCATATCAAAACATCCATAAGAGACAAAATAAAATACAAAGAAACAGACACAACCACTATAATCAATACCTCATAAATAAAGGACCTAAAAAATTTCAATGAAAACATCCAAAATAAATAACCTCAAGGGTCTCAATCAGATATAAACTCATTGAGTACAAATCCCCAAATCAAAAATCACCCAAACTAATCTAGTTAATTCATAACATTGGATTTATGAAATTATTACAACCACTTAACTAGTTAAATAAGACCCTGATCACCATGGAAGGAAAGGTTGTGACTCAATAATTCTAGAATAAAGGAAGATATTGGAACTACCACTCTATCTATAGTTTGGACATAGTCAACATCCAAAATAGATACACTCAAAAAATAAGAGGATTCACCTCATGGATCACCCTTAAAGAAAGTATTTCCACAATAATTGAATAAACATATTGAAGGAATATCTAAGAATCATGGATCATAAATCTAAAATATTCATGTTTCAAAAATAAGATCAAATTTTCTCAATATACACAAAGGTAGAAACCAAAAACACATATTCACCAAATAAAAAAATACAGAAAAACATATTTAAAGGATTCTATTTTTATTTAAACCATAATCCTTTTCGTAAGAATTGTCAAATTCATCTTCCAAGGAACTCATGATTTTAAAACAATTCACCATCATTTAGATACATTTTATTTCAATTATAAAACTCGTGAAAAATACATTTCTCAAAAATCACAACATTTTATAAGGAGTCCAAAAACTCATTTCATAAAATCACACCCATTATTTAAAATTTTAACTTCTTTAAAATAAAAAACCCACCTGAAATTAAAAATGGTCCATTTTATTTTAAGAAAACATATTGAAATTCATTATATAAAACAAAATATTTCATGAATATCACTTCCATTTTAAAACATTTTCTTGAAAACCCAATTTCATTTCATATAATTTCCCTTAATCATGTATCCTTTACAAAAACATTTCCACAAAATTTATAATAAAATCAACCAAATTATATAAAACATTATTATAATAATAAACTACTTATAGATAAACAATAAATCATTTTATGAAAACTAAAACACTTCACAATATCTTAATTTTTAATATTAAAAAATATTACAAATCATAATGAAAGAGGAAGAATAATCACTTTCAAGAAAATTCTTAAGTACCAAAATTTATTTCATTATATAAATGAACTAGTTTAATAAAAATAACTTCATAAAACTATTTTTTTCATTCAACAATTAGTTTTCCAAAACGCAAAACAAAATTTCATAATTACATGAAAAAATAATAAGGCACAATGCATTATTCAAAACACCAGCCAATAATACTAACTAACAATAAAACCCACTTAATTAACCTCACAGCAATAGTAAGAACCATTGGAATCTATTAAGAAATAAATGACACTAAGAAAACATGACCCTAGGGGAAATAGAATATTAATGGATTGAATTCATAGGTTGGATGACTTTTCATCAACTATGCAACATCCTATGCAGTGTATTATAGAACCATCTTCATGGGAACCACATTGCTTTCCAAACTATGACTCATAACTGAGAAACTCTAGTTATTCCTCTATTTTCAACCCAAAAGCTCAAGGAAACCCAAAAAATAACCAGTATACACATTTTTTATAAAAATATAATTAATATTGATCAAAATAAAACAATAACTCTAGATTAAAATCATAAAAACCCTTGGAAACTCGAGGCTCTGGGTGGGAAAGAGGTGTCTAGACTCTCCATATACCTACCTCTAAAGTTACAATGTCTATATATTGATACAACCTAACTCCCCATATAATAATCTAGTGTTTCAAGAACCTAATACCTATTTAAGAACCTAAGAGTTGATACCATTTATTACAAGCCATCCCGGGCAGACCATCCATGTCACTGAACCGGACTCACTATTAGGCCTGAAGGGAAATCATGATCCCCATGGACTATTAAATAGTACCTAGGTATCAAAAAGCACAATATTGTGTGAATTCACCCTCATATAATAATAAAATAGAGAGAGGAATCTACTGAGAAGTATACAACACCTATATAGGTTTTGGACATCCATACATCACAGATACGTAGTTCACATAAATAAACGAATTAACCATGGATTAAAGAACTAAACAACCATCTGAAACATACATTGTATATAATAAAATATAATTAGATAAAGATTATATAATATAAAATAATATGTACCAAATTGGATGATACAACAACTCAAAAAGGGGGGAAAATAAAATTAAAACACTACAAACCATCTCTATGTGACCCATATACAATCACCACTTCCCATCATAATACATCATCATACAACACAACCATCAACCTAGAAAGAGACCAAAGGCTAGTAACCTAAAAGAAACCATGAAATTTTCTTACACAAATTGGTTCATACATAGTGTAAGTTAAAAATTACCCATAAGATATCACCAAATAATTTTTGCAATTTCTTCTCAAAATACATCAAAATAATTCAGGTTTGAAAAATAAATATAAAGTAATATCTTAACTTACAATTGTAATGAAAATAAATTTAATTCCAAAAACAATTTTATAAAAAATCCCCCCTTTCTTTTAAAAATAAAGGCATAATCAATGTATTTTTATACAAACATCTCTAAGACATAGAAAGGGGGTCTTTAATAAATTCAGTAAAATATGCTCAAATATATTCCATCTTTCCAAAAAGTTTCTCAAACACAATTTATAAAAAACATGAAACTTTTATTTTTAAAATTACTATTTCCCAACTATTTTTCAAATTCAATTAATAGTAGACAACTAATATAAGTAGAATGGAAAAAAGAGCACACTAGGTCACCAAGACCTCAAAATAACAATAAAAAATAAACTAACCAAATAGTTCTGACACACAAGAAAATAAAATTCTAGGGGATACACCTTAGAGTATAAAATAATATACAAAATAATCTTCAAGAGTAACTAGGTATAATTGGAAACTCCTAGGATTCTAGTAATACAAACTTGAACTGGTGACTTGAACTATCGTATAGAACTAAAAAGAATTTCAATATCCTTGTAGTCTTGTTTTACTAAATGGGATATATAATCAATACTTAGAGTGATCAAGCTACCAAATATCAAAAAGTACATACTTTTATAACCCATATTATCTAACTAGGAAAAACTCCTAGTTAGTGCCCAATCTATACTAGGGATGGCACTTATCCAGGTCATATAATAACTTCTTAGGGTTCCCATAATAGAACTAAAGTGGAGGTGATCATACATCCAATCCATAGAATAATTACATAGTCATTAAAAACACAATAAAAATTTACATATCTGGCCTCTAACAACCTCACAAGAAACAACCCATGTTTCTCATGCATAATCATCACATAAAACTATAAAAATGTAAAAAAATCATCCAAGGGGTCACAATTCACAATGGATATACTAATTATAAGGGTTGTAATCGAGGGTCTCAAATGTTTTAGAAATAACATGTCTAAATGTACCAAAAGAGCCTTTTATTCCAAATTGAATTAGTATACCAATCCATTTTCCCTAATTTGAAATATTTCTTTAAACCACTACTTCAAATAAAATCATATAAAATCATTTATAAGACCATTTAATACAAAACCAATAAAAATTATATTTAAAATTTATTAATGAATCAAATCTTCTTCCATTAAATAATTTAAATAGTTCCCAACACCTCTCTTCCAATTTCAAAATACACTTTGAAAACTATATATTCATTAATTTTATGAAAAAGATATTTTAAACTTCATATATATATTAATATATATACTAAAATACATATAGGTAATTACACAAACATAAGGAATCTAGAATTTTGTATGAGAAAACAAAAAAATGTATATAACACCTTTATTATAAGAGTAAAATCCTTTAGAACCTTTATAAAATTCACTATGTTCATCAAATATAGGATTAAATTGATATAAAATACATTTAAAATCATTATTAATTTAATAAATCTTTATTTAAAGGGAATTTACAATAACAACTACCAAAAATCAAAGGAACCAAGCTACAACTCGTTGCCTCCAATGGAGAATGCTAAACTGAGAAAAAAAGAAATCCTATTAAAGCCCTAAACACCAGAAAAACCATTATAAGAAACACCCTAGAACCTTATCTCATCTAATAAAACCTATATTTTATTAATAGAGATAAAATAGATAAGATTAAATGAGTGTATAAAAGAGGATAAGGTAAAAAAATAGAAGAGTGATTTACCATAAGAATCTGCATGAAATTGATGGAGAGGAGATAAAAATTACCAAGGAGGGAAGAATATATCCCTAGGACATGAAAGGGGTCAGTAAAATGAGTATTATAAAATCAGGGGTTCAAAACACTTGAGTTTAATGAGTTGAAAGTGTAAATATACTTAAGTAAAACTAGAAAACTCATATGGTTCAGCTACACAATTTACCAAATCATGCGCCAACCCTATGGATCACATTGGAACCAAACTAAACACCATAATTAGTATGAATGCATGGTTTACCAACCATGGACTCTAATTTATAAAAACTACATAACTATGCATGGTTTACTAATATGGTTTCCCATAACCATATGTCAACCATGCACTGAAACTCCAAACTCAAAAGGAATCACGCTATTTTTATTAGAGGACATATGATTTTAATCAAAATGTGCATTTAATGTTCTAAAAAATAATATGATTAAAAATAAACTAGATATGTCTATATATAAGACTTGATAGATCATTTACCCAAACCCATGTACACTAAACATGAAAAATATATACTAATTACAAAAAAAACTACTTCCAAACCTAAAACTTCCTAAAATTTAAAATACCCCAAAATAATAAGAAATATAAAACAAGAGTGACCCAAGGTTATTATAGTATACCTAATAGAAAGAGTTTTTCTAATAATTTAATTCATCCCTATACTCTATAAATCAAACTACCCCATGACGTCGTTCCCCACTACCACAACATCCCCAATAAATTATATCCTTTACAACATCTTGGCCTTTTTAATAAACCTAAAAAAAATCATCCTGAGGAGACTCTTTAGCCTTACTCTAGATCCTAAAATCAATCGTATATTTCTCCCTATACTTGAATTAGAGAAATTATAATATCCAGATAGTTTGAAATAAAGGATATGTCAGATATTATATAAGATACTCAACAATGAGTTTAAACAAACTCTAAAATATTATTAATTAAATATGAATGTTATAACATAAAATTTGAATTTTAGGGTAATAATAGGATTAAATACATTATAATATATATATATATTCTAATCAATTAAAATTCATTGATTAATTCTTCGAAAATAAACACTCAATTTTTTAAATACAGTTTATTCGAAAATGATATGTTTTCTTCAAAAAATTGTTTGTATTAATTTTTGTGAATGAATAATATAATTAATTTATATAATTCCAATAAATTTTACTTTATAAAGAATATATTATTTTTCAAATAACCATATCAAAATTATACTATAGTGAAATATTGAATTTTTTTGAAAAAGATCGATTTTATAATTAATAATAAAAATACTAATTTTTATTGAAAACTGTATTTTAATTTAATGTATTTACAAATTAATGTTATATTTTGGATTATTTTTAAAATTAAAATAGTTTATTTTTATAAACTATATTTTCTTTTAAATGAATTCTATACTTTAATTCTGTATAAATAATTTATACTTAAAAGGAATTTTCCTAAAAAAACTTTTTTTCTTCACATTTTCGTGGTTTGATTTTAAATAAAATTCTCCCACTTATGTAAATTGAATATTGAAAAATGGATTTCATATTTATAATTAGTAGGTCCAAATTTATTTAATATTTTGTTTTTATTTTTTTACATTTTTAATAGTAACTTTATAAAACAAATTCACCTTGGTAAGGGTAAATCAGGTAATTAAGGTTATGAGTAACCTAAGAAGGACTAAACAGTGACCCTAACACTTTACTTAAATTTATTGTATTATTATATCTTGTACTTAATCTTAATAATTTTTAATATATTCCATTTTTCCTTTTTCCATAATTTTTACATTTATAAAAATTTATGTATAGAATACTCAAAAATATTATTCTCTTTGTTTTATTATCATTAATTTTTTTACAGAGGGTTAAAAAGACTGTGTATTCGGTTATCAATATAAATTTGAAATATAAATGATTTTTATTTATGATTATAATTTATTTCTAATTTTTAGTGATGAAATAAATACCTCAAATTCTTATGCAATGCAAACATAATATTGATTTAATTAATTGGAAATAAAAATATATTATTTTAAAAATATGAAAAGTAATATAATTTCTAATATTTTGTGTGTTAAAAAAATTTATATAAAAATAACTTATTATAAAAAATTTAATTTCTTATATTTAAATTACTTTTTTAATTCTATTTTTTAATTATAATTAAATTAATAGTTCCAAAATTGACATTAATGATATTTTATAACAAATAATAATTTATTGAATGATTTTAATGTCCCAAAAATCATATCATAAACTAAGTAATTTTTATAATGTTTAAAATATCAACCATTATTTTATTTATGGGTAAATTATTCATTTATAGTACCTATATTGACCCCTAAGGAGTAAAAACTTTATTATCGAGGTAACAGTTAAAAGAAGTTAAAAAAAGATAAAATAAAAAGATAAGGGTAGAAAAATTATCTCAATTTTTTTAAATTTTAATATATGGGATTATTTACATTCAAAATCATCTTAAATTATAGTAATATCATTTTTGATATATTTTAACATTAAAATTAATTTATATTAATTTAATATTTTATAAAATTCCAAAAGTGCATCTCCCCTCTCTTATAAAAGGGAACCACCTCTCCTTCTTCTTTAGACTTCAAAATCCTTTCATTTCAACCAATACCTACCCAAATAGATTTTTTAAAATCATACACATGTTTTAGAGGTATTAGTTTTTGGAAAAATACCAACCATATAGGTCTTAAGGTGTAAAGCAAAGGAATATGTCTTGAGAAGGGATATAGTTATTAATTGAGTGTTTCAGTGTTATTTATTCCTATACTCATTAAAATATTCTCCAAATATGATAAAATAATAAAACTAGTATATTTTATATAATATATTTTTTTATTTTAATATCATTACCTATATTCAACGCCTCTTAAATAAAATGGGAAATGAATCCATCATTCGTGTGTACGGAGGACTACCGCCTTGCATACTGATGTAATTAACTTTCCATAACCCCCTATCATGGATGGTTATGAAGAAGTAATTAATGTTTATATATTATATCAATGAAAAATTTTTCATTATAAAAAAGATAATATGTCACCAATTTTTTTACCTTTGCATACACTAAAAAGTGGTAATGTCCTTCGTGCGCGTGTGTGGAATACCACCTTCACAAAGCGATGTGATTAAATTTTCATCACCACATCACATGGATGATATATATATATATTTGTGTCTGTATTTAAAGAAATAATATGGTATATATGATATTATTATCATTATTTACAGATAGAATAATACTTACCTTTTCCCATAATTTTCTTTGAGAAATGAAAATGTTACTCATATATATGTACGACCTATCATCTCCATGATTGTAACATAGTTAATTATTTCATAAAAAAAATTTAATGATTGGTTTCAAAAGTATAATTTATGTATAAAAATTATAATTATATCATGGTTACTATTCTATAGATAATTAAATAATGACCCCTTTGACCATATTCAACAAACTGAAGCTGTTTTAAAATTATGGAATGGACATTCTCAAAGTACATGATGTGGACTTAACTAATTAGGTAATTAATTGTGTAATTATTATAAATGAAATAAGTGGTTTAGTATAAGGTAATAAACCTGTGAAGTGTTCTTAATAATAAAATAAATTATATTAGTTTATTACACATATCTGAAATCATATATATTTCAACTCTATACAAAATGTAAGGGATTTCATCTCAAATTTCATTTATTGATGCATATTTTATTTTTATATACCCAATTTATTTTATATAGTTTATATATTTCCCAATTTTGAATTATTTCATTCAATGGGATTTGACATGAAACTTACCATGTGGTAATGGGTTTCTTAACCTAATTTCCTTTTTATTAGGCTATAACTCTTCTTAATTGACTTTTTTATGATATGAGTGTGTCTGAATATATATATATATTTATTTATATTGTTTTATTCTCTTTTCCCACATTTTTTTATGTATGTACATTATTTAAAAATAATTTCACCATTTACTAAATCTCAATTCAATGGTATGATATTTGAAAGGATTATTTATCCCAAATTATATTTATTTGGGACATAAATTTATGATATGTTATAGGCCCAAAGGTCATCATTATTTCACATGAGCCTAATAAAAATACAAAAAATACAAAAACTAAAACCTTGATACTTAATTAATTAAAATTTAGTATTATTCAAGTTTTATTTTGAACCCATAGATATGGTGAACTGTTTTACTTAGATTTTTTAAAAGTCGTTTTATGTGATCTTAAGAAACATGAATAATAACATATGTTTGTTTTGAAATCTATTTGAATAATGAAAAATTTAAAGTGAAGCAGATTGATCAGTTTGAAATTAGATTAGAGATGTTTGTTGAGGTTTTATTATATTAGGGTTTGGGTGTAATTGTATTTTATAAATTAAATAAACTGATCCATGTGTAGAATCATAGTTGGGATGAGCTGGATTCAATGGTAATGGAATCCCCTCCTTATCATGGTGATTTCACTTCTTCTATGGTAATGAAATTAGGGAATTGTCCAATTGAGTTTTCATCTATACGATATTTAAATATTGTTTCACTAGATGCCACAATGGAAATGAATCAATTCAAGGTAACTAGTTTCACAATTAAAATTCTCCCTTCAAATTTATTAACCAATGGACATGATTAAATGAAAATAAAGTAATTGGAATTGGATAAAAAAATTATAAAATATCAAATACATTAACAGAATAAAAGAAATAAATCTAAAAACACTTTCTCCATTCAACAACATAACCCTCGTAAAAGGAAAGTTCTACCCATCATATTAGTGGTAAGGGAGTAAATATGAATGTAGAAATAAAAATAAATCCTAAATAAAACTATACGGAAAGTGGTGGAGGACCCTGGAAAAGCACAGCTTCTTTACCTGGACCTTAGTCTTTGGATCTCATACTGGTTGTAACATTTTATCACTATATTTATGAACTCGAAAAGGGATCTTGTAGAATTAAATGGAATCATAAATGTGTCAAATAGTGATTCTAGGTGGTCTGGGGGTCATAAATTGGGTCTTCATATCCATTTTGTCAAATATTTCTATTTTTTGTGTCATCCTTTCACTTTCACTATGTGTAATTTTCCACCACGTGTAATTTTTCGTCGCACACAATTTTTTCTGTGTGTAATTTTTCTATGTGTGTAATTTTTCACCATTACTAATTTTTTACCACAATTAATTTCTCACCATGTCTAATTTTTCACTACCAAAATTGATTTCACAGCCAAAACGGTTTCAAAACATGATAGTTTTCAAAACCTAAAATGATTTTACCACTTGAAATGAGTTCCTAAATTAAATTCTCTTGTTTCAATTCTATTATTTAGTTTCTCGCCACTTAAAAATCACATTGACATTATTCATCATATGAAACCATTTTTAGTGGAAATCATGATCACTTTTTTCTTATGTTCCTCATTTCGAAAAAATTAATTCATCCTTCCAAATAATAAAAAATAATCAATATCCAAAAAATAATTAATCAATATATATCAAGATTTATGCATTTATATATGAAAAAACATACATGAAATAGGATTATAAAAATCCGCCCACACTTATATTCAAACTTTTCCTAAAGGATGTAATCTAAACATACTCTAAAGGATGTTCGTCTTATCTTCCATTAAAATAAATATCAATAAAATCAATTCATAAAATTGGAAATTATATATTTGATAATCACCTATAAAAATTCATAAATGCCTCATTTTTAAAAGAAACAAATCAATCAAGTAATTTAATTTTCTTATTTTGATAAATCAAATCATTTTTATTTATCTATTTTTATTTTTCAATTCATTATTAATATGAATTCGATATGAAATCTAAATCGATTCCAATTTTCCTCTCATAATCATGGTACAACTATATATAGAGTTCAACACATATCTCAAGAACATTTCACTTAACATAGGCTTTCAAGGAATCTGCTTCCTCCACCATATAGAGACAAAATCACAAATAATCATGAGGGATTCATCATTTAGGATCAAATTACTCTGAACATTATGTAAGTTTAGTAAATGATGTAAAACAAGTAATTATGAAAAAGGAGGTTTGTCTATAGATTAATTTGTGTGATAATAAAAAATATCTTGATGAAATTATCCTCTCTCCTCATTATTTTAGATCAGGAACGTAAATAGATGCAATTAACAAATGAAACTCCCCCTTTTTCTTTTACTTTTACTTTTTATTTTTCTTTTTTTAATTTTTTTCCTTATTTTGAAATTTGGTCATGGTACAAATCTCACAGCCACCACCCAACACCAAATGGTCTCCTCATGACACTATTTTTAACATTTATAACAATATCACTGGTCAAAAAATGGTGACTTTTGTATTTCCCCAGACACAACACATCTATTAAAAAATATATACAAGATGGTGTGCAATAAATAAAAAGAACGTGCCTTCTCAACATCCCAGAAAAATACCCCCAAAATTATCAATTACAAAATTCGTTTCCCTTCCTTCTATCTTCATCTCCCCCACTCTTATTTTTAATAATCATGAAAAACATTTTGAGGAATGTTGGAAAGGATAAAATGGGTGTATAACATAGATCTCTCCTAACATGGTTTTTGATGGATTAAATGGGATTAAAAAGTATTAAGGTAAAGTATGTATCATGATAATGGATAACCAAATATTATGCCTCGATCATATTAAATGTTAATTTTATTCAATCATAGCTTTCACAAGATGCAAAGAAAAATCTAGAATAGATTATTCCTGAGTGACATAAGAAATATATTATAGAAAAGTATGGGAAGTATTAGGCTTAGAGGATGTCTTGAGATTTCAATGAATCGTTGTGGAATATACTCCTTGTGATTCATAAGAATAAAAAAATAAATTAATCCAATACCAAAAATTCAAATCATGGATCAATCTTAGAAAATGTTCATATAAAAAATCAACCAGTTTCCTTAAATCATGATTTTCCAAATCCTAATCTATATTCTTATCCCTACAAATTATTTTCCCATTTTTTCTCAATAAAATTTTCTAAAAATGAAAATTTAAATCATGGCATGAAATTGATCCAAAGAATTTTATTTCTCATAGTTTGTTGAGAAATGAAATAATAAAATGTTGGCACGCAATTATAAGTTACAAAATAAAAAACAATTAAATGTGGGGAATAAAATAGAAAAATTCACAATTTAAATACTTACTCCCCTATTAATGTTCCTTTAAACTTGAATAAACTAGTTATTCCCACAATGGATTCACAATGTGTATGTGTTTCACGACGTGTAATTTTTTGTCTTCATTAAGTGTATTGGTGTTGAAGACTCTTATTTGTTCTTTATTATGGTTTATAATAGTGTATTTATTGATCTAAAAAATTAAAAATACAAAAGTGAAGGTGTATTCCATAATCAATGAATTTTTTTAAAATAAATTGGTCAAGTGCATGTGCACCTCAAAAAAATGAAAATAATTAGAAACACAGAAAACATAGTTTTCCACCCAAAATCTATTTTGTCTAATCTAATTATATTAAAATTACCTTATTTATCATGATCTGAAGTTATGAATGATTGAAAAGTTTTTACATCATCAAGGTCCATAAATGGTCTCAGTTTTTTCCTATCCACATAGGTCGGCCTTCATCCTCCTTCTATTAACAGCTTAATTATTTTTGATGGTTTTACTTTCTTGATTTACATTAGGTAAATACACGATTTCATTCTTGATATTGAAAAACTAAATAGATTTGGCTTACCATCTAAACCTATTGGTCTTTTCCATACATGGTGGACTCAATCACTCATATAGTGTTAATGACCTGACCTTTTATATTCCCTTTGTTATTTTTAGTATTTTTATGTTGATAATATTATTGAATAGTTGAAACTATCTCATGTACTTATTCACTTTCAGTAATAACCTCAACTTAAATTATTTTCTCTTTTACAAACTCATTTTATTTTATTACATTTTGATTCTTAATTGATAGATGAATATTGAAACATATCTTTTAACATCCAACACTTAGATTGATTTCTCCACTATGGATGTTAATCAATGCATGACTTGTGGCTAAAAATGGCCACCTTATAATGAGTAGAGTCCACTCCCCTTCTTTATCCCTAACTATGAAGTAAAATTTAAATTATAATTTTTTGACTTTGATAGGAATATCTTCGATAATCCCTCAAGGTTAATTCACTATTGATTATTCCAACAAGATTCTTACTCTGGTGGTATTCAGTCCTTTTAATCCAAAACTCTTGAAAGTGGTGTACGAAATGATATTGACAGTCATACCAAAGTCACAATAATATTTTAAAAACTCATTATATTTGATAAATATGAGAGTTCAAAAGCTACCAAGATCACATTACTTCTTAATAAGTTCCCTTGATACCACTACCAAGCAGTCATGTGTGAGTTCACTGGTGCCAATTTCCTCTAGCTTCTAATTGTTTCATACTATCTATTTCATGAATTTTGGTCATATTGGTAAATTTATAAGGGATTCTCCAATTGGAATATTAATATGAAATATTTCAAAATTTCCCAGAAATTTATCTTTCTGAGCATCAATTTTAACTTATACCATTCATTATGGAAAAGAAATACTTGTCTTGAATTAGGGTGGTTATTCTTCAACATTTTTTTTAGATTCTTGTTTCTTTCTTGAATTTGTATTGTGTTTGGTGATTTTTCCACTTCATTGAGAAATGAATTTCAAATATTTACATGGACACACTTCAACGCATCTAAATAGTACTTATCTTGGCCTTTTTATAATTAATTCATCTATTTCACTTAATTGATGTTCCAGATTTTGAAATGTAGACTTTTTTTCATTGGTTATTATTTTATAACTTTGATTACCATGCCAGTCATGGTCATAAATGTGAAAAGTTTCTCTTACAATGTGTGGAATTAGATCTCCAGTATGGGCCCATGGGGTTCTTATTGTTGGTACCCTTGTAAACTTTATTGATATACTTTTTCTTTTTGTTCTTATGACCACCAACCCTAAAATTGATTACCAAGACATTAATCTGAATAATTGAATTCATATGTATACATACCCTTGATTTTCTTTATTGTTCCATTATTATGTCCATCTTCTTGGTAGGTGATTCCATTTCTGCCACCATCTAGTAATTGTGGTTAACTGTGCGACTTCCTCTTCATTTTTTCCCTTCACCTTACTAATAGAATATATTTCTCCAAGTTTCATTCAATATTCTATAACTCTCTTCAATTTAATTCTTCATTAGTTATCCTCTAGATGAAGCATCCATAATTGACATTTTTTCTTATGATAAACTCTTATGAAATGTATGGATTTGCATCCATAAGTCTATACCATAATGGGTTTATATGTGATTTATTTCATTGTAGTATTACCATGATGAGTAGAGTGACTCATATTCAAAATAATAAATGTTTACAATTTTTACCTGTATCTCCATTGAATTAGAATATATGTAGAAGCAGGTGAGAATGTTCTTGGCTAGATCATCCTATATAGTGATCGAATGTGCAAGAAGACTTTTTATCGAATACTGATCTCAATATCATAATGAAAATTATAGAATATGGAGTATTATAAGATATTTTGAAACATTTTTTAATTGGAATGTGTCACAGATATCAAGAAGTCTTCTTAGATGTACGATCAGATCTGCATGTGGTAGTTTGGTGAATTTCACGTTGTTCGAGATCATTTGGATGATAGAAGGTTTGATCTCAAAGTGTTTTGAAATAATGGGGATTTCTGAATGATCGATTTAAATCCTCTATTTGATAAATATTTTTTGTCCAAAAGCATACATATCTCATATTATCATTATAAAATTCCTCCAAAAGCATGATTTATTTCAAAACCTGCAATGGTTATAGTGACATTTCTCTTTTTTCTTTTTTTCATAATCAGAGATGCACTTTATGGTGTCATTTCACAATATCCAAGTTTTTTAGTTTTGTATTAAAGGTTTTTAAACCCTTAAATTTTTAGAAAAAAATACCAAATTTAAAAAAAAATAAAATAAAAAAAATAGTTAAATTACAATTATCCTAAAAACTAATTAGCAATTTTCCCCAGCAATGATTCTAGTTTTGACCTGCCCAAGGGGAATTATTATTTTCTTTAAGTATAATAAAAGTACTTAATTTATAAAAACATAAAATATTCTACTTAATCAATTAAAATATAGTATTAATAATGTTCATAGTCTAACACACAGAGACACTTCTGATTTTAAGAATGATGGTGGAGAATAAATGTTAGTTTAGAAAGTTATTTGAGGAAATCAAGAATCAAAAGCAATGTATGTTGATTTTTTTCAAATTCGATTATAAAGGCATGTTTAGATTTTTTTAGTTTCAGGTTTTGGGTGAAATTAAATTTATTAATTAAATAAAATAATCCATGTGTGTCATGATAGTTAACATGAGTTAGAACCAATGTTCATGGTTTCCCCTCCTCAATGTGGGGATTCCCCTTTTCCCCTGGTCACGTTATTAAGACATTTCCAAATCATGTTTTTCTAGATACCGTAATGAATCCCTGTTTCCATAAATGTGTCACTAGTAATTATTAATTTAAGGGTAACCATTTTTGCAATTAAAAGGTTAATTTATGATTTATTAACCAATTTTCATGATTATAAAAAATAATTTGATTGTAATTTGATAAATAAATTATCACAAACCAAATACATGAATTGAATAAAACAAATAAATCCTACAACAAATTCCCCCATATATGAGATAACCTTAGAATATGGAGTGTTTTACCCCCCACACACACTCTCATCCTAATGATGAGGGAGAAAGTTAGAGGTAATAAAAATTGAAATCATAAAGAAAACCTAACAGAAAATGGGGGGGACCTTGGAGTAGTTCGGCTTCTCACCCTAGACTTTGGTCTCTAGATCTTGTACTAGTTGGAGCAACTCATCCATCAATTTATAGACTCCCAAATGTCTCATTAATAGTTCAATGGAATCATAAGTGGGTCAAAAAGTTATTTTGGGTAGTTCTGTGTAATAAATTAGGTCTATGCATCTATTTTCTTCAAATCTATCTTTTTTTGTTGACCTATCACTTTCACAACGTGTAATTTTTCACTTCATATATTTTTTCTCCGTGTAAACTTTTTCACCAAGCGTAATTTTTTACCGCATGAATTTTTTCCCAAAATTTAATTTCTCACCATGGGTAATTTTTAACCATGTGTAATTTTTCACAGCCTGAATTGGTTCCATAGCCTGGAATGGTTTCATATTGAAAAATGATTGCTTATCAAGAAATTATTTCAAAACCTAAATTTTTTCTCCTCTCTTCTTCAATTTTGATGAAAAAAAATTCCATTGTAATAATTCATTATGGAATCCATATTTTTTTAGAAATCAATGTCTATTTTGGATTGTTTTGGTGATTTTGGATACATTAATTCATCCAAAAAATATTAAAAATATATATTAAATATTAAGTCTTGAATTAATCATTTATATATCAATAGTAAAGAATATATATATATATCCTGAATTATATGGGATTATTAATATAGAAATATATTCTTTTTATAAAAATATTCCATTATAAATAAATAAGATTTTTTAGAGTTTTGTTGTCATTATCCTTGATCATCTTTTTAAAGTATTAAAAATGAAATTTAAAATGTTCTCCAAATGGGACACTTTTGAATCCCTTTAAAAATGGTTAAAAATAATGTTTATTATTATCATTTATGACATAGATGGTTTTCCTTCTATCATTACCATTATCTTATTTAAATGTTAATTTTTATTATTCTACGGTTTTTTTCAAATAAATTAATTTTAACAATTGTTTGTGATTTTTTTAAATTGATTTTAAAATGAAAATATTATTTTCATCAAAAATGTTATTAAAGATATTATAATTTTTTTTCTATTAATCAATGTCAAAAACCATTGAATAGTACATATTCTCCACTAGGGATATTTTATAATAATATCATCTTAATAATTTCTCTAAAAGTTTTATGATTGTTTCAAAGATATTTTCATGGATCCAATTTATTTTCAATGTTTTAATCAAGTTATGAAAGGAATAATGGGTTTTTTTTTAGTTTTATAATGAAGTGAATTCTCTTTCTACTCGGTTCATGTTACGGTACATGGACATATTTTATGATTATGAGTGTTTCTGTTGTAATCCCAATATGGGATGTTCTATGATATCCCCCTAATGCATTGGTTGAGGATTATATTGGAAGTTGAATATAAGGTTACTCGAAATTGTATGGATTCTTTAAGGTTTCTACAAAGATAATGTTCCAATATACTAACACATTTTCTTTGTGATTTAAATGGGTTATAAATGTTTCTTTTATTCAATATTGACATCACATGGCTCATGATTATTGACTCTAATGATTTTTTCCTTTATTAAATCATTATTACATTTTTTCTATTGATGTTACATGTATTAGTGAGCATGAATTATTTTATTTGAGGGTCATTATATTTGATTGTTTCATCATACACTTATTCTCAATTGCTAATGATTATGTTTACCATACTAAGTAGTTGATATCACCATTACATTTTTCCTTTTCCCCAAATTATGAGGACTCATATTAAATTATTTGGTTCTAGAAAGGTTCCATGTGTAGATAATTTTATGGGAGATTTTGAATACTTATAGTGAAATAAGAAAATTTGGTTGTAAGTTGTGAAAATGATCACTTAGAGTCATGGGGATTTAGTGGTAAGATTTTTTCTTAATTATCTAAAACTCTAAACCTAAAAAAGATCCTTTGAATTATATTTGATCTAACATTTCCTTCTAATGTTGTAAGTTTCTTATGCCTAAATTTGGGTCACATTTATCAATATCAATCTATAAATATAATGATAATGATTTTATCACCAAAATAAGGAGTATGGTTTTGGGGCCTTTATAGTTGGTGTTATATTAATGGATTTCATATGACCCTTATGAACTCAAAAATATAAACATCATTCAAAGTGTGACTATTTTCCCAGGGGCTCCATGAGGAAATTTTTTCCGCTAAGGATGAAGGATAGAGTCCCCCTAAGGAGGTGGAGATACCCATGCAGGTATTTGATATGTATTAATTATATCCCACTATTTATATGCATAGACTATTACTATTAGTATCATATAATTATCCATATTTTAAGATTAGTATGTTTTCATGAGAGTATGTTTTAACAATTATAGATACCGTCACAGGTTTATAAATTTAAGGATTATCATAAGTTCTAAAGCTTAGACTTGTATTTTAATGCTTAAATTCATGGTATTTTAATGTGATTAATGTAATTTTGGGAGATTTATTATTGGTTTGAAGTATATTTATCGCTTAGGATTAACATCAATTTTTATTTGAGGGTAGAAACATCAAGTTTCATGGTCGCAAGTTTTAAAGGTATTGATAACCTTTAGGGTTTATGTGATATTTAATATAGAGGTAATTATGGGTCATTAAAATTTGGGAACATATGTTTTATTTTATAGATAACCATGGGATTAAAGAGTGGTTTGGTGATTAAATGATTAGTGTTATTTTAAAATAAGATCACTGTAATTTTGTGGAACATTATTTTATATTATATGATTTTATTTTAGGATTTAAGGTTCATTTATCTTTTGAAAGCATATATAATCTCAATATGGCTTTATGTTGATTTAGGTTATTTATGGAAATTTGTGTATTATTTATTTTTATGAAGTTTTATTAATTTTATTAATTATCTTACCGCTTTTTGGCCATTTTGATTTTGGTTAAAGTCTAAAAATGGGAGGAATTTCTAGTTATCCTTTTTCATATTATGTTATTCTTAAGATGTTGATTCTACTATTTCAAACATGAAAAATTATTTGAATACTTATCTTTTGGATAAAAAGATAATATTGTGTTGGGAATTGGATAAAGGTTGAAATTATACTTGTTATGTATTCATGTTTCCTTAAGTTATAAGTCTATATGAAAAAACTAATTCCTCAACAATGAAAAACGAACTTGAAAAGAAATTGTCCTATAAAATTCATTTTTGATAAATAAAGGTCTCTTTAATACCTCTTTGGTTAAGCGTTCTTTGGTTGTTAATTTTTTCTTGATCATTCCTTTGCATGTGATCAATGATTCATGTAACTTTTCTTAATTTTTTGGACATTAAGTTTTCATTCCATGTCCATGTTTTATCTTTCCATTAATTTTATCCTACTTGGAAGCATATTATGTATTATTTCCAGATGGATTTCAAACTTCCCTTTACCTCATTTTAAGAGGATGCTTTATTAATGCTTTTTAGTATGTGGGATATAAGAAAATGTATTTTCAATTGTGAAACCTTTTATTATAATGTTCAAGTTCAAATTTTCAGGATAAATTATATTAAAGTACAAGAATGTAATATCCTGATATTTTAAAAAGAAATATTGTGTTTGATAGCGCACAAGATGTGAAACACCGAGCTTAAAAAACCCCAAATTATTGATATTTAAATTTGGTTTCTATAAAATAGTCATTGAATTGTTCGGTATAAATAGGACTAAATATTTTATGATATATATATAAATGTTCTAATCAATACATATGTATTGATTAATTATTAGTAAATAAGCACTCAATTTTCAGTGAATCTATTTTATTCTCCAAATATATGTTTTCCTTAAAAAGGGGTCTTTACTAATTTTTTTGAGAGAATAATATAATTAATTTATGAATTTTTTAAAAATAAAATTTTATAAATCACCATATCAAAATAATCCTATAATGAAATTTTGAATTTTTTCTGAAAAAAATCATTTTTAAATGAATAGTGAAAAATATTGATTTTTATTGAAAAATGTATTTTATTTTAAATTATTTACAAACTAAAATTATATTTAGGATTAATTTTAAAATTTTGATAGTTTATTTTGATAAAATTTATAGTTTTTCTATGAATTTTATTCTTGAGTATGGTATAAAAAAATTTATGTTAATAAGGAATTTTTTTGAAAAACTGTTTTTCTTCGGGTTTTGTGAGTTTAATTTTAAATAAAATTATTCCACTTATCTGAATTAAATATTGAACATTTAGTTATATATTTTTAATTAGGAGTTACAAATTTAGTAAATATTTCCCTTTTATTTTTGTTCATTACGAATGGTCAACTTAGAAAAATTTTATCTCCTTCGTAAGGGTAAATCAGTTAATTAAGCTTAAAAAATTATAAGAACTAAAAAATGACCCAAAAACATGACTTAATTTTATTCATTCAGTATTTATCATACAAAATAATCCAAATTTAAATTATAGGGCCATTTTTCAATTTTCCCATGCTTTTGACCTTTATAATAATTTATGTAAATAAAAGACAATAATATCAATTTACTTTTTTTATTATCTTTCAATTTTTGACATAGGTAAAAAAAAGTTATTTTCATTTATAAATATTTAATTTAAATTTAAATTATTATATTTAATCATGATAAGTTTTAAAAAATATATATTTTTGAAATAATTACATTAAATTCTTACAAGACGCCAACATAATATTAATTTAACTAATAGAAAAATAAAATAAATCATTTTAAAAATATTAAATCCAATATATTTTGAAATAATAATTCGGTTTAATGAATTTTATAGATAATAATAACTTATTATGGTTTTTTATATGGATTATACTTGAATTTCATCTTTGTCTTTGTGTTTTAAATGTAAAATTATATGAATAGTTCCAAAATGACATAAATTATATTTCATAGTATAAAATATTTTATTAAATGATTTCAAAATTAATAAAAATATTATCATTACTCATGTGATTGGTATAAGGTTGAAAATATCACCCATGGTCTATTTATGGGCTAATTAGCGTTTTATCATAACCATATTGACCCCTAAAGTGTAAAGACATTATTATCACGTTAATCATTAGAAAAGGGATAACACTAGTTTTAAAAAATGATAAGGGTAAAAATATAATATAATATTAAAAAAAAAATTATGATAGGATTTCAAATAATCCTCTTATTACATTCAAATCATATAATTTTGGATACATTTGGACATGAAAATTAATTTAAACTAATTTAATTTTTTAATATATTCCAAAAGTGTATTTCCCATCTCTTATAAAAGTACACAACCTATCCTCTTTTCCAAAATATTAAAAAACTTTTTGGTTCATCCAATTCATACCCAAATACCATAAAAACATCCCTCCTCACGTTCGAGGGGTATTACTTTCGTTAAACTGCAACCCTCAGAGGTTTTAAAGTGTAAAAAAGGAGAATGTCTAAAGAAGAGGTATAGTTGTTAACCAAGTGTTTTAGTTTTACATATTCTTATAGAACCATAAAATATTATTTAAAAATTATAAAATAAAAAAATCATAATATTTCATATATTATATGTTTTTATGAAAACATCATAACCTATAATTATCTCCCCTTCCATCAAATGGGAATGGATTCCATCATTCATGAATATGGAGAACTACCACCCCATGGGCTGATGTAATTAATTTTCCGTCAGCACCTCTCGTGGATAGTAATAATTATGAAATCAATGATTATATATTATATTCATTACATTTTTGTCATTCTTAAAAGATAATATATCATCTATTTTCTTAATTTTCCATACACTAAAAAATAATAGTGTTGTTCATGTGTACGACTGGTCTACAACCTCTATGAACAGATGTGATTCATTTTTCATCACCACATAACATTGATAGTACATACATTTATGTGTGTGTGTGTTTTTTTATTTTTAAAATAATGATTTATTTAGGCTTTTATTATCATTTTTGAAATATAAAATCTTACCTACCATTTTTTCATTATGATCAATGAAAAATGGAAACATTGCGTATGTGTACGTATGACCTACCATATTCATGATTGTAACATCGGTCATTTTTCATAAATAAAACTATCATGGTTTGTTTTCAATTTTATATTATTGTATAAAAATTATAATTCTTTCATTATTAATATTCTTAAGATAATTTAAGAATAATCCCTTTGATCATGGTCAACACACCAAAGTTGAATTGAAATTATAGTTTGTACATTCTCAAAGTACCTGATGTGGACTTAACTTATTAAGTAATTAAATATGTCATTATGATAAATTAAATAAATATTTTACTGATAAGGGATTAAAATTTTGAAATTTTTTTAAAAATAAAAAAAATGATACGTGTTTATTATACATTTTTTTAATAACATACATTGAATGTATGGACTCGAGGTAAGGTATTTCCACAAATTTTTACTTCATTGAGACATATTCAATTTCTATGAACCAAATTTATTTTACACGGTGCATATATTTACAAATTTTTAATTTATATCATGAATCCTTCATGCTTCATGAATTTTTGAGTTAAAATTTAAATTATTTCATCCAAGGGCATTTGAATTGAAAGTTACCAAGTGGTAAAGTGTTTTTTAAATCAATTTCCTTTCATTGAATTATATCTGTTCTTCATTTAATTTATTATGGAATGATTATGTGTCAGTTATTATATAATTTTTTTATTTCTAATTTTTTTGTGGATTTACATTTTTAACATAGAATTTTTCCAAAGATTAATTCTCAATTGAATGATATGATCTTGGTAATAATTATTCGTCTCAAATTATCATTCTTTGGGATATAATTTTATAATATGAACCTCTATTCTTTTATGAGGTATATATACAATCTTTTTATCTTGTCATTTCAATAATATATTTTTTCAAATAATAATTAATTATCCATTTTATTTATTCTTTCATGGGGATTACGATTGAAAAGTTACCATGGTCGTAAAGGATTTATGTTAAAATATCATTTCTTTTTTAGATTGTTTATGTTTAAGGTTACATTGGGGAAATCATATGAATTTGTTTTAATGTCCCAACTTTTCTTAAAGGTAAGAACAGTTGATTTTTTTTCTAGTTCCCTTAAATGGATGATCTCTCCTCCCATGTGCATGAGCACCTCATCTCTCACAAACTAGGGACCCAAGTAATTCCTCTATTCGTCATCCATTTTTTTGACCATCAGAAGCTTCAAGTATATAATGGTAAGCTCTTTAACCCTCTCTAATTTATTTCAAGGTTCTTTCTTCATATGTTATTCTATTTAGGTTGAGCTATTTTCCCCTATTTTTCAAGAATTTTATGGTTTCATCGATTTCCCTCAACCTAGCTCGAATCAAATGTCATGGATGGATGAGGGATGCTCTATAAGGATACGGTGGGTGGTATCAGCTCCTTCCATTTATTTTGTTATGTTTTATATTTTTTCTCATTTTTTCTCTCACCAGTTCATTATGACAGTGCATCCAAAATTTTAATTTAATAAATCGAAGTGGTCCCACATGTGCATTATGATCCTAACAAGCAAGTAATTTCCTCCGATGTTGCTTTCCCTGACTTAAACCACCCCAATTGGTGTGTTCTACCCATTTCTTCCACATTTTACCTTTTCTTAAAGATTGGTTAAACACCCTTGTGCATTTCACTACATGACTAATACCTTAAATTTATTAATTTGATGGATTCGGGTGATGACCCATGTTATATTCCCCAACCACCCATTCCATAAATTTAATGGGAGAATTAAAATAATTTTTCAACTGCCAAAGACACATTCCTTACACCATATAATACTTTTTTAATAACATGAAATCATTATTATGCCTAATATGATCAAATGGATTGCATTAAATGAGATGTAACCTCTTACAAGAATTCTCTATAAATGCATTTCTTGGTTAATTCCTTCATTGTAGTGTCGAGGGTGAAACAAGGGTTAACGACTTAAGTTCCCCTAGGATGAACTCATGTGCCTACTTGATGATGTTTTCAATGGTTAGTAAACATGTTAGGGGTGACACCATCTATGTCGTGGATGAGCTCGCCGAGTGTTATCTTTTTTTTTTACTTCCAAACGAGTGACACCAGTTCCCTTTGTGAGACCCCATGGATGGCTTGAAGAAATGATTGGTTGAACCATACCTCGATAGAGACTCCTGACCCTACTTGCGATACTAGGTACAGACTTAGAGGCAAGCACTTTAGTTTTCATACTATGCTTTGAGTGAGACATGGGACTTCATCCTTGGGTCACCACATATGGATTCCATGGCATTGGTCATATGCGGATCCCCTTGAGAGATATTGGGTATTCCCTTCCGGATTGTCATGGATGGGGTTTGGGTGTCTCTTAATATTTTATAGAGTGATTTCAATTGAATTAAAAAGGAAAATATATTTTTTCAAATAAAAAATTTTTAGTTTGTTTAGAAAATGTAATTACATGTCAATCAAGCTTGATCATAAGCCTGGGGAAAGTCCAGCCTATGACACTTAACCTTACTCACTTTAAAATTTCAGGTTCTATCGGTTTATACATACCATCATCAATCATAACAAGTGGATTAGGTGGGTGTCCAAGTGGAACCCAGTCCAACATGGTTATTTATTTATTTTTTATTGCATTTAATCACAATAGAGATCTTTAAAATTTATAATGCATGTTATGAATTCTGCTAGACATCATGGGAGTCGTTCTACTGAGATTGTATCTCATACCCTGATTGGTCTTTATTTGTACCCATGTAGACATTATGGTTATATATATTGAAATGGGGATAATCCATCTTCTAGTGATGGATTTACATAACTGTGATGGAGTTGGGAGTGGAGGACTGAGCTTATGCATGAGATGCAAGTCATAACAGTTTTTTGTCATTTTGTTTATTTTTAAATCATGTTGTATATTCTTGTATTACCCAGCCCTAAAATAGTCATTTTTTATAACCGCATTTCCATGAAATTATGATCATATTATATCTATTTTTATTCAGCTTCCACATGTTAAAGTATTTTACATTCTACATCTTACTTGTATTTTTTGTCGTTATCTATTGTTTCTATATCCATTATTTCAAATTATACATACATACATACATCTATATATATATATATTCACTATACTCTAATCAATGAGGGGATAGTCTCACCATGGACTTACCCAATTCACACACTCCTAGTTCGCAGCCTTTAGCGTTCAAAGAGTCACGCTTGAGGTCTTGTGGTCGACATCCTCATAGCACTGTTGAGTTGCATCCAGGTTGGGATGCTACAAAGTGGTATCAGAGAAATTTTATTTTTTTATTACAGTTTCGGTTTCTAAAGAAGACTAGGACACCATAATTTGGTAGGGAACCAATTCTTGGGAGTATCTACCCCCACATATAGGGTAAATCAAAATTTTATAGGATGGGTAACTGTTGTTATTTTATGTTCTTATTATAGTTTCATTTCATTTCATTATAGGTTGATTCGGTTTATTTTCATTATTATTAATTAATGAGATTTAAATTACATTGCCTGATGAAATGAGGGAATATTAGAATAATTCATCATACTAGGAATGATAGTATTTAAACTTCCATGGATTATTTTGTGCCACATTTACTTTCATATGTGTATTGCTTGTTTTTTCTATGATTTATATTTTTGACATTTTTTGTTATAATTTTCATTTTTCTAGTACTTTAAATGATGTAATATTGGTTTAATTGACCAATAATACCACATTAGGTGTTTTTATTGGTGATCTCCATTGTAATATTTTCTAATTAAACCACAATTATGGTCAGTTACACATATTTTCAGGTGTAAGGGTCAGGATGTAGTTAATTGACATGCTGCTTTCAATTGATAAGGTTTATGGCACCTTATGAAATTTAATTGTTGACACAATTAATTGGATCATTATATTAATAACTAAATAAATTAGAATGAACCTCAGTGGAATAAAATAAAATTTATCCTTTATAATTAAATGGTTTCAAAATGTTAGACCTTTTCTCAACTCAATCTTAGTAGTGGATTGTACATTGTGTCTCCATTTATCCTTTAGTTTCTCATTCATATCACCCAGAACTAGATCTGTAATAGGATAAGGGTTATATAGATCTTAGGAGGTATTTTTACTTGTCATTGTTTGCAAATTTCATTATTTTTAATAAATCACATTTTAGTTATGGGTTAGTAAATTGTATAGTTATTTGAAAACATTGATCTCATATTGTACACTATGAGAGTGGAGATGAGAATACTCCTAATATGGTGGGCCCTTATTTACCCATGATACCTTCTATAGTTCCACCTAAGGATACTACTTCAGATCCTCCATTGTGTGATGATTCCTAGTTTAGTGATAGTTTCCTTCACTTTATTCATTCGGTACAAGGTGCTCCTCGACCTTCATCTTCTATGGTAGTGATGACTCGTGAGTTGCAGTAACATAATCCTCCCACCTTCTCAGGATATGGTAGGTACCAAGCTCTTGATTCCTAGTTAAAGGTTATAGTATCCATCATCGATCATATCAAGACACCTTTATATCATATGTTCAAGCTTACGACCTATCTATTATGCGATTTTACAAAGAATTTGGGGGACATCCTTACTCAGGTTGGACAACATCAGGGTATGGTATGGTGGACTTCTAGACACACTTCTTAGACTGATTCTTTCTATAGACCTTGATAATGAAATTTGTTTGGGAATTCTAGCTCCTTGAGCAAGGTGAAATATTAGTGATGGTATAATCATCTCAATTCACTGAATTTAATTTTTCACACTAAACTTGACTGGTGTTTTGATGAATACTGTAATGAGCTTCAAGGATGGTATTTATTATGCCTTTCTCTCATAGGTAAACATTTCTTAGCTAACCACAATTTTAGATATCATCAATTGGGACCTCATCACTAACTATAACCTGATGGAATTAGGCAATGTGAAGCAAGGAAGTTCAACTTCTAGGAAAATAAATGGTTTATCTAGGGGAAAGAAGCGACGCTTTGATGGTACATGTAAGGGAAGTACCATCTAGGTGGTCCACACTATAATCCATGTGGTCTATCACCAATGTAGTGGTCTAGGCTATAAAAATACACATTGTATGAGGAATACGATTGAGTGTCAAGATTACGGAAAGATGGGTCACCTCTGATGTTTTTTCAAATCTTTTCCTTCAGTGCTGACTGAGCAAGGTTCTATTCCAGCACCACCCTCAAATTCCGGATCAATGACACATCATCTAGAAAAATGAATTTATTCTATAGGTATTTCATGCCAAGTTAGTGGTCTTGGAAGATCCACTATGGCTTCATAGTTTCATCTTCATCAAAGTGGACCTACTCAAGCTATACAAGCAGTGTCTCAGGGCCACAATTTAGGCCATATATATGTTTTTAATTATACTCTACAGGATAATAATGCAAGTCCATCTACACTGATAGTTACTATCATCGTATCCTCTAGTCTAGTATCTTCATTGTTTAATACAGTTACTTTATAATACTTTCTATGTAATAAAACAATGTGATGTCAAGACTTTGTGGTAGAGTACTCCAGTAGTGTTATGACCCTTGACACTCAATTAGGATTTCTAAAAGAGGTTATAAGACAATGAAAGGATTTCCCAAATAAAATAGGTGGGTACCATTTTCTATGGAGTTTCTCCATCCTTGATATTAATGGTTTTTGTGTCATTATCAGTATAGACCAGCTTGTTCCTTATCAAGCCTAGGTGGATTTATATCACTGATGGGTATCTTCCATATCACTCAACAGAAAAAAATTGTCCATAAGTGATAATGGAATCTACATGAAATTAGTGTTGGACTAAAGTGTACTATGATGGGTGGGATGATAGGATGTATGCCTAGTCTATTTATGGGAGAGAGTGGAATGAAGTTAGTATAATTTCAACTTTTTTTGATTGATTTTTGGGCATCATTCCTAATGATTTATCCAACTTACCTTTGAGAGAGAAGTTGAGTTCTCTATTGAGTATGTGTTAGGTGTGGAACTAGTGTCCATTCCTTTATATAGGATGGCATATATAGAGCTTTAGCAACTCAAGAAGAAACTTGAAGACATAGATTCAAAGGGTTTTATTAGAACTAGCACATCCCAATGGGGTTCACCAGTATTTTTCTCAAAGTAGAATGATGGTATCCTAATATTGTGCATGTATTAGCACTAATTCAACCTGCTTATAGTGAAAAAATGGTATCCATTTCCTCATATAGATGACCTCTTTAACCATATCTAAGGAATGATTATTTTATCCAAGATTTATCTGAGTTCGGGCTACCACAAATACCATGTGAGTCCCTCAGACATACCACGTATATCATTCCAGTGTACGTACAGCTTGTATGAGTATTTGGTTAAGAATTTCAGTCTGACAAACATGATAGTAGTCTTCATGGATATGATTAATTGGTTTTTCCACTCATATCTTGATTCATTTGTAGTAGTGTTTTTGGAAGACACCTTAGTGTTTTATCACACCAGACATGGCCATGAAAATCATCTTGAGATAATACTATGTTCATTGAGAGAGAATTAAATATATGTGAAGCTCATAAAATTCATATTTTGGATCTGCAAGGTTCTATTCTTGGGTCAAATCATATCTAAGGGAATTCTATTAGTGGACCCAAAGAAGGTGAACATCATGGTCTCTAGGGATAATCCCAAGAACATGTTCGATATACATAGATTATTGAGTCATGATGGTTACTAAAGGAAATTAATCCAGCACTTTTCATGCCTAGAACCAGTGCTAATGGTCTTATCTAATAAGGGTGTGAAATTCTACTGAATAGAGTATTTTGAGTTAGCTTTTCAGGATTTAAATGGGAGACTCACTTTAGCTTAGTTCCTAATTCTTCCAGAGTTGGGAAAAAGTAAAAAAAACTATTGTTATGCCCCAAGGATCTGGTTGGGTGTTGTTCTGATGTAAGTTGATTGGGTTGTAGGATATGGATCTCATTAGATAATGACTCCTGAGAAGAACTATTCCATACACTACCTTAAGCTACAAGCCATGGTTCATGATCTATTGGAGGAATTACTTATCTTGTGATCAGTTCATTATTAATAGGGACTATAAATATCTCAAATACATATCCACATAGTGAGACTTGAATTTGAGGTAGCGTAGGTAGGTTGAATATCTGAAGTAATTTTACATTGAGATAAAATACACACCCAGAAATAGAAATTTTGTAGGTGGTTCTATGTGTTGGAAGACTCATTCGGAAGCAGAAAAAGAGGCCAGTAGTGAGTGAAAATTTAGGCCTTTATTCTATGAGATGGATCTATAGGTTCAATAATAGTACGGGCTAATATTTTTAGCAGATCTAGCAGTGACATACTACCGTATGGAGTAGTTTCTGATGAGGCCAATTTCCAACTCTGAGTTCCTTGTTTTGACGAAGATCTCCATAGGAGAGAATTAACCTCATAGTTGGGTTGTGGAAGTGATTGTGACCTTAATATTCCATGGATGTGTATGGGTACCATTATATATTTGGGAAGAGTTGATGAGGGTATCACCTGACTCTATATGGATAGTTTACCCTAGTGTCATCATGATGTACAGAGATATATACCATTACTGATGGTGTCTAGGTATGAATAGGAATATAGCATGACTCATTACTCAGTGCTCCACCTATCAATAGTTGAAGGTAGAGCACCAGTGACCTACTGGACTCCTACAACCTCTCTCTATTTCTAAGTAGAAATGTAATAAAGTCTCAATTAACATCATGATATGATTTTCAATATCTCCTCATGGAATCAATGTTGTATCGGTGATCATTGATAGGTTAACTATGTTCGTGCACAAAATTATTGTTTGAGAGACCTTTATTGTTGATGAGTTGTGAATGATTTATATATGTGAGATAGTGAGACTTAATAGAATACCACATTCTATTGTTTCATTTAGAGAATCCAGATTCACTTCATGGTCCAGGAAATGTTTTTATAAAGCACTGGTTTCACAAGTTCTCTTGAGTAAGGAATATCACCCTCAGAAGAATAGGTATTTCAAAAATAAAATTCATGTGTTATAGGATATGATACGAGCATTTACCCTTTATTTTATAGGTTCCTAGGAAAATAATATTCATATGGTTATGTTTTCCCCAAAAAAAATTCTATGAAACAATTCAGATGTATCCTTATGATTCTCTCTATGGTAAACCATGTCGTTCACCTCTGTTCTGGCTTGAGGAAGTTGATTTATCTCTACCGGATCCTCATCTTGTTCAGGATATTTGTAGTAGGTCCTGCTGATTCAAAATAATATTACTATAGCTCAATCTTGGTAGAAGTATTATATTAATATTCATTCTAGAACACTTAATTTTGATGTGGGACATTGGGTATTTCTGCATGCATCTCCTAGATTGGGTCCGAGGTGAATCAGGAGTTAGGTCATGTTATCACAGATATATGCCAGTCCTTTCGAGATAGTGGAGTGATTTGGGTCGGTATCATATCGGTTGTTGTAACCTCAGAGGTAATGTTCCATGCACAATTTCATTCACATATCTCATCTTCAATAGTATCATCAACCCATCTCATTCATTTGACCCTGATACCATTGAGCTGGTTGTAGATGCATCCTTTGAGAAGCATCTAATATGTATCATCAATCGACGCATGAAGGTCATATGAGGTATGTATGTTCCTCTAGTCTAGGTAAAATAGAATCATGAATGTGTACAAGATGAGGCATGGGGGTGGGAGGTTGATGTACTTTCATAATAGCCAAAACTCATCTCAAACTACATTCTTCTACCCTCTAAAGTGAATATTTGGGATGATTTGTCTTAAGTATGGGAGGTTATGACATCTTGGATGTTCCTAAACGTACATTCTAATAATTTTTTGTTCTAATTCCTTTAAAATCACCTAAATATTAGGAATAACCAATTCAAGAAGGTAATGGGTGTGTCTAAGATTCTTTTGAATCCTAGATCCCAGAAATTGGAAGAAAATATTGGGCCACATAGTTACATAAAAATCGTGCCACCCCGCCTGCACAGTTTCTCTGAAACCATGCAGTTGTAGATAGTGAGCACCTGGGGGATGTACAGTTTTTCTACAACAGTGTACCCAGAGGAACAAAACCATGTGACACTACAGGGGTTTTTTAAGTGATTTTCTTCATGGTTTTCACATAACTATTTAGACTGTGTGCCTAATCATGAAATGGTCCACTTTCAAGAAGTAACTAGTGCACGGTTGGCGCATGGTTTGTGAACAGTGAGGACAAAACATGTAAAGTGTAACGTGTGGGTAAAAAACTATTTTTCCATCTTAAATTATTTAACCTCCTTTTTTCTTTCTTCTTCTTTCTTTTCTCTCCTTCTCCAACAGTTGAGATCTCCTCTCCTCCTACCTCACTAACTAAATATCCAAGTAACTCCTCTATCTATTGTTTGTTTCACTCACTGTTGGAAGAATCAGATCCATAATGGTAAGATCTCAGATCCCATATAATATATTTCACGGTTATTTATCCATCCATTGTTCTATTTAGGTGTGATCTATTTTTCCCCCCATTTTCATGGAATTTGATGGTTTCATCGATTTCTTCCGACCTTGCCCAAATCGAATGTTGGGGTTAAATGAGGTAATATATATGAGGCTAAGGTGGGTGGCCTCAACTCTTTCCCTTTATTTTGTTGTGTTCCATAATTTTATCAATTAATCATCTCACCAGGCCTTTTTGGTGATGCCTCCAAACTGTTAATTTAATAAATACAAGTGGATGCACACGTGTATTATGATCCTAACAAGCAGAGAATAACCCTCCAAGGCTGACTTTATTTAATCGAACCACCCCAATGGGTATGTTCTTCCCCTTATGGCCTCATTTTTCCTTTGTTTAAAAATTTATTAAACACCCTTGGGTGTGTCGCTAAATTAATAACACCATAATTTGATTAATTTGAAATATTAGTGTGATGATACATGTCTTATGCCCCTAAACACCCATGAAATAAATGAAATGGGTGGATTAAATTAATTTTCCAAGAACCAAAGACACATGGATTACGCCATAGAGATTTTCCACAATAATATTCCATGACTATAATACTAAATATGATATAATGTCTTGAATTAAATGATATGGATCCTTTTGCTGGAATTGTTTATAAATATATTTCTTGTTTAATGCCTTCACTATAATATTTAGGGTGAAATAAGTAGTTCTGACTTTAGGACCCCCTGGACAGACACTCATGCATTCTTGATAATGTTTTTTTATGGTAATTAAACACGTTGGGGTGACACCAACTATTCCTAGGTTGGGCTCGCTGAGTGTTATCTATTTTTACCTTCAGGCGAGTGACATCAGTTCCTTAGGGGAGACCCCTTGGATGGGTCGGAGGCATGATTGGTTAAAACATGCCTCGGAAGAGACTCAAGCCCCTACATACTATACCAGGTACAGAGTCATAGCCTAGCACTTGACTTTACACTACCACAAAATGGGGTAAGAGAAACACCATGTTTTATTAGCGCTAAGTAGAATTCCCTGATAAATATATCTTTTATCAGTTCTAAACATGTGTTGTTAAAGGATACACATTTATCAATTCTTTTATTAGCACTGATAAAGGATACATTTATCAGTTCTATTTTTAGCACTGATAAAAGTTTTTAATAATAATTTATATGCAGTTATTATATTTATATTCAAAAGTAAGGTTTATTTGTATACATTAAATAAAAAATTCATGTTTATAATTAATATATATTTTTTAATATTTCAAATATATTAATATATATAATGTTTAAAAAACTATTTCTAATATTATAATAATATATATGTGTGTTTCCAATGAATTTGGTCAATAAATATATTGATCATGCATGCATATATGTAATGTATCTTCAAGAATGTTCATTTATACATTACACTCTTCTAATTATTCATGTTTTCCATTGACGGCTCATTTTTTATTATGTATATTTTACTAAGCGTATATGATTAATTCATGCTGTTACCCATATATATAATAAATTATGTTCTCAATACTTATAAAATTACATTTAATATATTTTAAAGAACAAATGGGGTTATTATATTTATAATTGTTAAATTTTAATTATATATTATTACATTTTAAATATATTTATTTTTAATTATAATCATAACTATATATATAAAAATAATTATAAAATTACAATAAATATATACATATATTATAATTTTATAAATATATATATATAATTATATACAAATATTTATAAATATATTTATTTAGAGTTATAATTATAACTATAACTATATATATAATTATAAAATTATAATACA
Organism: Viscum album; assembly: GCA_963277665.1. Taxonomy (NCBI): domain Eukaryota; kingdom Viridiplantae; phylum Streptophyta; class Magnoliopsida; order Santalales; family Viscaceae; genus Viscum; species Viscum album. The sequence continues at coordinate 292,423,013 of OY728137.1, read as the reverse complement.
TATATTTATTATACTACTTATAAAGTTATAAATATATAATCAAATAAATATATAAATATATTTATAAATAAATAAAAATATTTATACTTATAAATCCAAAATAAACTTATATATATTTAAAAATTTAAAAAATTATAATAAATATATTAATTTTATATATTTATATACAAATATCTATAAATAAATACAAATAGTTATAAATAAAATTCTAAATAAATGTAGATATATTTAAATATTTAAAAAATTATAATAAATATATTAATTATATATATTTATAAAATTATAAATATATTTGTTATAATTTTATAATTATATATATTTATATTTATAATTACAATTATAAACAATTTATTTATTATAATTTTTTATTATAAATATTTATTTATTTATTTATTAGTTATGATCATCATTCCCAGGAGATGGGTACTGAGAGTGAGCCGAGGAAACCCTCGGTTCCAGAATCTTGCCCCTTCGAATCCTCGCATCCGAGAGCAGTCAACCTCTTCGCTTATGATTCACAACACAGATTCCCTGCTTTCCTTCACAAAGCTTCTTTGAAGGAGCAGGTAAGTGAAGGGAAATTAAGTGATTTTTCACTCTCTGGAATCCCTGCAGGCTCGTTTGTTTTTCCAGAAAACCGTAAGCCGAACAGAATAATTCGAAAGGGTTCTACAGCCCATGTTTCAGCAGCAAATGGCCCGATTACAGAACTCCTTGAACTCTGTAAAAATTCGTTCATTGCTAGGGTTTCTCTCTCAAAAGGTACGCAGCCCTGGAAAATTGTTGAACTTGTTGCTCGATTATCTTCCATTTGGGGTTTCAATGACTTCAAAGCTGTCTCCTTGGGTAGAGGTTTCTTTCATATTTTATTTCCATCAGCTGATTGCAAAAACCGAGCATGGTGTTTTGGATCTGTGAACCTTAAACCAGGAACTCTTAGGGTTTATGAATGGAATCCAAATTTTAGTTTAAATGATTTCAAAGATTCATTTGCACAGATCTGGATTAGAATACATGGGTTGAATTGGATTTTATGGCATTCTGAAATTTTGTTTGATATAGCTTCAGCAATAGGCATTCCTATTAGGATGGATCAGGCCACTGAAAAAACGTCCTTTGGTCACTTTGCTAGGATTCTGGAAGAGGTGGACTTAAGTTTTCCCCTTATAGACAAGGTCATTCTGTCCACAACACACGATGACATTAACTTAAGGATTGCCTATGAACGTTTCCCTTTATACTGTGAGGTGTGTTGCATCATTGGCCATGAAAAATCCAAATGTAGAGCGAATATTATCTGCTCTATTTGTAATATAAAAGGTCATGAGGGATCAGTTTGTAGAAGGAGAGATAAACAATACCCCCAACAAGGGATAGCATTGCAACCTATTATACAACGCAAAGATGATCAAACTGCTACAAGTGGTTGTGACCCTGATCAGATTTCTAGACAGCAGGATCCTAGGGAAATAGATCCTTTAAATTTGCAACAGAAATTGCCCAAAATAAGCTGGGACAATCTAGCGGATGATGTTGAAACTCTAGATCACCAACCTTCTTTTAAGGATATGTTAATCAAAGATATAACTGCACAACATAGTGAATCAGATTCTGATGATAGTCATGTGGAAAGAGAATCATTTGCTCAAGCTGAAGCTGATGACAGATTCTTGAATGAACATAATGCTCCTATTAATAGAAAGGGTAAGATACCATTGGAAGCTGCTACTTCAAAGAAAGTTATAACAAAAGAGGTTCACAGGAGGGACCTTGTGAAGGATTTCAATCCTTCTCTTAAGCAGAAGGACTCGGAACTTCCAAAAAATTTGGAAATTTCTGGTATGGACAGTTCAGTTGATAAAATTATTGCTGTTAAAACCCCTTCCCCCATGGGCCAAGAGGGGTTAAAGTCATCCAGTCCTTCTCTCAGGCAGAAAGTTTATGAAACTCCAATGAGTTTGGTAGCCTCAGATTTGGTCAAATTAGCTGGTAAATCTCCCCTCTGCTCGGGTTCTGTTTCAATGCAGGAAATTGAACATTCCCCTCATACTCCACCTGTATCGAAACTTTTCAAACAACATGACACTAACCCTGCTGCTGGTGGAAGTCAAATACAGGTAAGTTCTCCTCCCCCTTCACAGGGGACTCCAGGAAATGATATAAAGGTTGGTCAAGCCTTGTGTACCTGGACCACTTCTCCCGGGAATGTTATTCCAAGCTCTTCAGCAGCTGCATGCAAAAACAAGCAACATGCCATAGGTAAAACCGTTCAGGTATGTACCTATAACCCTTTTTCACTGCTTGCTTCTTCAAGCAGGGATGATGATGGAGGGAAAGCTGGCTGTTTACTTGATGTTGGTAGAGCACAACTAGATGCTGACTCTAGTTCAGAGGAGAGAAATGGCACATGGATACAAGCGAAGGCAGGGAGAAGAGGACGTCGTGCTCGTGGCAAGAGTGGCAGCTCATCATGTCACAGCATGCATACTCGCTCCTGGGGTTTTTGATGAGTTTTCTTTCGCATCTGTCTTGTTTCAGCTTATGTTTTATGATGTATCCCCCTTTTTGTACTTTCTTTCTTAATTTATAATAAGAGACCTTGAGTCTCCACCTTTTAAAAAAAATTATTAGTTATAAATAAAAATAAATATATTTTATTTAAATATTTATTAATTCATGAAAAATATATTTACAATTTTCATATATAATGTTATATATAATTAAATAAATATATTTCTAAATATATTTACAAATATATAGAAATATTGATAAATAAATAAAAATAGTTATATTTATAGTTATAAGTAAATAAAAATATAATTAAATAATTATTAAATTATAATAAATATATTTAATATATATATTAATAAATTTATAAATATTAGAAATATTAATTTGTTATAATTTTTTAAATATTTAAATGAATATATATTTATTCATTTATAATTAAAGTTATAATTATAAATAAATATATATTCATATAAATAATTATAAAATTAGAAGAAATATAGTTATATAAATCTATAATCTTATAAATGTAAATAATTAATATATTTATTATATATATTTCTAAGACTATAAATATAATAAGTTTATTTCTTATAATTTTATAATTATTTGAATTATAATTTTATAAATATAAATATAAATTTATCATGTATATAATTTTATAAATATATATTAGAATATAAATAAATTATTAACATTATATCTTTATCTGTGATTTTTTAGCGCTAATATAGACATTATTTATAAGAACTTATTTAGCATTGATAAAGGCATAATTTAGCAGCACTTTTTATTTTAGTGCTAATAAAACATACCTTTATGAATGCTTTTTAGCTAGGGCTGATAAATGGTTCATCGAGTTTTATAAAGAAACCATAACTTTCTTCCCTTTCCTCACACCCCTAAACCTCTCACGGAAGCTGATCACTACTATCGTCACCTCCTCCTCCTCCTCCTCCTCTCCCATTGATTCCTCTTCCATTAACCCACCTTCCCTACACGCCTCTCCTCCATCGTGCATCTCTACTCCACCATGACAATTTCCTCTGCCACATGACTCTCCTCTGTCGCGCTCCTCTCCTACGCCAGAGGACTCCTCCATCGTGTGCCTCTCCTCCACCAATAACTCCTCCGCCTTTGATATTCCATCCACTGCAAACCCAACTTCCTCGCGTGCCTCTCCTCCGTTATTCACCTCTCCTTGGCTAGAGGAATCTTCTGTCACGTGCCTCTCCTCTGCCAGGGGACTACACTATCATGCACCTCTCCTCTTTCGCACATTAAACCACACCTATATGGTGAGTTTTATCCTATTTATCATATGTTTCTCATGTTATTACAGTTTGATATTAATGGTGAGGTTGTGAAAATGTATGGGCTAAACACCCCATTGAAAATCGTGGCCATTTGTGGTTCTTGTTTACGCACTAAATGAATTGCATGTTGGTAGTTTTTGTTTCCACTATTATTGCACATTGATCTAATGAACAATTATCTCCACCATATTCTTATTTTTTCTCATGAATAGTTGGTAGCCTCTAACATACGAGGAGGGTTTCTAGAGGTTTTATCTCCTGATAGATCAGTCGATAGGTCAGCTAAACACATTTTGGTTCATGAACAAATGGTATCAATACTTGTCTTTTTCATAATTTTGTGAGTTATTAGTTAATATTATTATGGATGTGTTAAAACAAATGACATACCTCATACTAGTGCTTCATGAACAACGTTTTCGAGGAGAATTCCAAGCTACCATGGTGATAGGATTGTTTCCCTTTGTTTCTATTTTTACATTTTTATGATTTCAACTTTCATAATGCACTTGAGTTTTAATATTTTGATTTAATGGTTTTTTATCATTGATTATTGGTAAGAGGACCATGCCCATGCATCATTCTAGGCATTCAAGAGTAAATATGACATATGTTTTTCTATGTGTGGTTTAACTAAAAATGAAGTTTTAGTTGTATGAAGTATCTACAATAACCTTTATTAGCTCCATACATCTTTTTCACCCACTTATTTATTAACTAATGTTTCTATATAAAATATTTTTCCATGGATAGTAGTATCCTCAAGTACATGTAATGTATATTATCTCTACTCATTTACTTTCTTATCCAGTTTTTTATTGTTTGATGGATATTAAACGTCACCTCTACTCCACTAACTCTAAAGAATAACTCCACACTTTGAACTTATGTAAATTACCTTCCATTTATGGGTATGGTCCTCACAAGTTTTTACAAACCATCTCTTTTTCCATGTTCATCAAAAGAATGTCCACTGGAAATTTGAACATTTCCACCTTGAAAATAAACTCCTCAAGAAATCCCAGTAGACCCCAAATTATAGTATTTACAAGTTAAATCATAACTAGAGTTGGATTAATCTCTCTCAATTAATTGATTTTAAATATAAAGTAATACATTACATTCATGATAACTCATAGTCCACTCAAAACTTTACCAAACTCCTTAGACCCAATATTAATCAAAATGGAAATGTTAACGATATCACATTACTTATTCAATAGGATTATTTATACAACAATATAGCAATTCCTCATTAATTTCATGGTACCCAATTCCATTGGATTTATCTTTTCATAAACCATTTCATTCTTAAATTTTTTATAGGTAGTCATTTTCTCTATATCCTCAATAAATGCTAGGTTAATTTTTTATTTAATAATCAAACATAAAAATTTATCTCATTTTTTATTCTACTCTCTTGTCCTTTCAATCCCTTGAAAGGGTATTAGTGGTTGATATTTTATTGGTTCTTCCTCACTAACCAACCCCTCATCTTATATTTCTTTTACATTCTTAATTGATCTTCTTACCTTTCTTTCTCAATTGTTTCATCTTCCTACTTTATGCTAATTTTATCTTATATCTTTTAATATCTTTCCCAATTTTCAGCACTATCATATGATTTTTCAACACTCTTCAAGGTTTGAGTTTTAGGGATGGTATTCCAAACCCCGAGAGGGGATAAGGGGAAATTATTACCAATTGTTATCTATTAAGTCATATAGTTGGAGTTGGGGGGACTACTATTTTTTTGGGCTTGGATGGGTTTGGTTGATCATCCAATTCATTGGGCCTATTGAGGTATTCTAACACCAAGTGATAATTATATAGAAATACCCCTTTGGGTATAGGCATGTGGATGTATTGGAGTTGATAAGTGGAGTGTTGGGAGTTCTCTTAATCAAGTAGTTGGGTTTATGCTTATACATTTTCTTAGGTGTATTTATAAAAGAATGAACCAATATTACTTCATGTGAGATACATATACATTTTTCTTGGGGGTTTATAACCAATTGATTTGGGGTGATCCAATGATAATTGGGACAATACAGTGTTTGTAGTAAACTAAAACACGAGTGTTTCATGGTTATGAATGTGGTCACTGACTATGTAACATATCTGTTGGGACTTTGGTGTTGTGGTGAAGAGTAATTGATATAACTAGACAATGGAAGCATAAAAATGAGATATCCAGTGGTGGGGAGCACAATATAAAATTTTTGTTGAAATTATTTTTATTACACCAACCTTTGGAATAATGTGATGGAATCATACAACACTAATTGATTTGTGATTAATCGAGGCATTTTCTATGTATATTTTAGGAAGTACATCTCTTAGTATCTTTTTCGTTGTGAAAATTCCTACATGACTATTTTAAAATGATTTAAGTTTTTTTAAATTTTTCTTAGAGTATTGTCGCTCATATTAGATTATTAAGATTATTGGGTCATGAAGATTCATTGCATGTTTTAAAATAAAGGAATTGTGGTTTTGTGAAAGATTGTTTGGAATTGATTGATTTATATTAAAAAGGTTGTATTATTTTAAATATGAATTTGTATAAATTGTTGGTTTTATAATGGGATTTCAAGTGTGATTTATTAAATAGTTTTCATAGGGAATTTGAACCATAGTTTTTCCATAATATTTTAAGTTCATATTTTTTATTGAATTAAGATAACCGTTACATTATATCAATATCATGTGTATTTATTGTTTTAAATACTAATATCCCTGAATAAAATAGGATGGATATGAATAAAGAATGGATAGATTCTAATCATTTGACAAAATAGTATGGAGGTAGAGTGATAAGGATTATCATGTTTGCAAAGCATCATGCATATGACCCTTCTCAAATTCTTTGTCCATGTTTACACTATTTTTATTCAATACAATTCTATCTGGAGGATTTAGAAGAAAACTTGATTTGTCACGGAATAGATCAAAGTTAAAAATATTGCAATAAACATGGAGAAAAATTTAATGTAGCTAGTGTATGAAATAACAATGCATTTTATAGATCATCATATATGATTACAAGTGTGGAAAATAAAGAATATTGTATCAAGGATGTGATTAATGTTTTTAATAATGATGAAGATCCAATTGAGGAAATTACAAGGATAGTTTAAGAATAACTTATTGATTTCCCAAAATGGTCTGATCATGTAAAGAGTTGTGCAAAGACACCTTTGTATGGTGGTTGTACTAAATATACAGAAATTACATCCATGCAACAGCTGTATAATATGAAATTAGGCAATGGATGAAGTGATTCCAATTTTATAGAATTAATTCCTCTCCTAATTGGCATTCTCTTTGAAGATAATGAGCTCCCAAGCTAAACATACAATGACAAATGAATGCTATGATCAATGGGTATGATCTCTGAAAGAATAAATGACTGCCCTAATGACTATATAATATTTTCCAAGGACCAAAAATCACTTATATAATTTTCAAAGTGTGATGCTTCTCGATACAAGAAATATAATTCATGTCCTATGAAAGTTGTATGGTACTTTCCAATCATTCCATGGTTTATGAACTTATATAGAAGGTGGATACTATAGAATAATTAACATGTCATGTAGACAGAATACATAAAGATGGGATACTATGTCACCTAGAAAACTCTCCCCAGTAGAAGAGAATCGAACATAATTATCCAGATTTTGAAACCGAGTCGAGAGACCTTCGTCTTGTGTTATCTATAGATAGAGTGAATCCTTTTGGTTTTAAAAGAAACACACAAAGTACATGGATGATTATGTTGGTAATTTATAACATTTTGACATGGTTATTCATGAAACAAAAACACATCATGTGATCTATGCTTATATCAGGACCAAAATAACTGGGTAATGATATCGATGTTTATTGGCCTCTATGGATCAAGGATCTGAAATTATTGTGGGATTCAGCTGTAATGGTGTGTGATGCTTTTAGAAACGAATATTTCATGTTGAGATCCATGTTATATGGGATGATAAATTTCTTTCCTACTTATGTAAATCTTTCAAGATATATAATTGAATAATCACATGGGTGTCCCATCTGCGAACAAGGTATACAATCAATTAGTTTGAAACATTCATCAAAACCCATGTTTCTAGGAATTTACATACTTCTACCCCCAAAAATGTACTGATCTTGGATGAAATCATTCAATATATTTTCAGAAGAATTTCCATCACCATCTACAATAATATGTTCTCAACTCTTTGACAATTTAAAATTTGTGGACACTACTTTTGGGAAACTATTTTAAAAAAACTGTATGAAAACTAGTTGGAAGAAGAGATCAGTTTTTTTAATACCATACTAGAATTTTTTGTACCTTAGGCAATGTCTTGATGTTATTCATAATGAAAAAAACGTATCTGATAGTGTCATAGGAACGTTTCTAAATGAACCCAGCAAAAAAAGGATGGAATTAAGGCTAGGTTGGATATGGTTGACATTGGAATATGAGAAGAGATGGTGCTAATGAAGGGTGAAAAAATGAATATTTCTTCTTCCAACATCTTACACTCTTTCCAAGTAATAGAGATATTAGTTTTGAAACTTATTGAATGATGTAAAGGTTCTAGAGAGGTATTCATTTAATATCCAGAACATTGGTTTAATGACCGATTTAAAGTTAAAGTGTCTGAAATCCCATGACTACCATGTTTTGATGAAAAATATAATTCTTATATCTTTATGTTGAATTTTTTCCAATAATTTCGGTTATAAAATAAAAAATAATTAATTCTTATTCAAATATATATGAAGAAAAGTTATATTCCATGTGAAATTTCTGAGTATAGAATGTGAAACTTCTGTTATATTATCTGAATTGGAAATATTCTTCCCACCAACATTCTTTGATATGATGGTTCACTTAGTGAGAGATATTCGACTATGTGGTCATGAACACTATATATGGATGTACCCCATTGAATGGTATATGAATATTTTGAAAGGCTAGATAAATATAATAATTCTTCTATAGGGTTGTATTGTGGAGGGATATATTGTTGAGTAATCTAATGAATTTTGTACCTAATACCAGTCTAGTGTGTAAATCATTGGTCTTTCAAAATCTCATCACACAGGGAGGATTGCGAGTGAAGGAATTTTTGGAAGAGAGGTTTTCATAATCAATATTATATATCAGGAGAAATCCCACCATTACATGTAGGAATCAATCACACCTCAATCCAATGAACACCTTGACCGATATGACTAAAAGTGTCAGTTATGAGTTTAAAATTGACATTTTATTTCAAAATGTGTCACTCACTGAAAACCATGAAAACTCTCTCAAATTGTCTTCATAATTTAGGAAAATTATTTATTAGTTTTTTGTGATGTGTATGAAGTAGTCTCATGTAAAACCGATGAATAATGTGACCAGTATGACCCAAAATGAGTGTTTCAAGTTTGAAATGATATTTTAGTAAAAAACACAACTCACATACTAAAAACTAATCAAAAGCATTAAGATTTTTTTTGATACTTTAATAAAATGAACTATAAGTCATTTTGGATGTGTAAGAATCAATTACAAGTCAATATAACACACGGTATGACTGGTATGACTCAAAGTGTCTCTTTTTATTTAAAATTGACATTAATTTTAGTAAAAAAACACAACTGGCATACTGAAAACTAAAAAAATGCATTTGTATTGTTTTTATAATTTATTAAAATGATTTATTAGTCATTTATTACGTGTAAGAGTCAACCCCACCTCAAATAAAATGTATGATGTGACTAGAATAAATCCAAATGTGTGTTTTTATTTAAAATTGACATTAATTTAAGTTAAAAGAAAAAGTGACATACTGAAAACTGAGAAAATTCATTCGGATTGTTTTAATATTTTGGATAATTATATCTAATTCATTTTTGATGTGTAGGAATCAATCACACCTTAATCCAATGTATGGTGTGACCAGTATGAGTAAATGTTTTTATCATTTTAAAATTTACATTTTATCTCAAAAAATATCACTCACTGAAAACCAAGAAAATGATTTCAGGTTGTCTTTATAATTTAGGAAAGTGATTCATAATTACTTTTTGGAGTTTATGGAGTAGTTTAACATCAAATAGATATATGATGCGGCTAGTCTGTCTCAAAAAGATTGTTTACGTTTTGAAATGATATTTTAGAAAAAAACCACATTTAACTTACTAAAAACCAATAAAATCATTTTGATAGTTTTTATACTTTATAAAAATGATCCATGAGTAATTTATGACATGTATGAATAATCCACACCTCAGTATTATAAACAATGTGACCGGTATGAATTGAAATGTGTTTTTATTTAAAACTGACATTAATTTAAGTAAAAATAACATGGCACATACTGACAACTGAGAAAATAGTTTCCCATTATTTTGATACTTTAAGAAAATGATCTAGGAGTCATTTTTGATGTGTAGAAATCAACTGCACCTCAATCCCATGCACAGTGTGACCAGTATTACTAAATTTTTTGTTATCAGTTTTAAATTGACATTTTAGCTCAAAACGTTTCACTCACTAAACACCAAGAAAATGACCTCTGATTGACTTCATAATTTAATAGAGATATTTTTAAGTCATTTATGATGTGTATGAAGTAGTATCATCTCAAACCAACACACGATCCAACTAGTATGACTAAAAATGTGCGTTTTTAGTTTGATTTGATATTTTAGTAAAAAAACACAACTAACATTCTGAAAACTGATCAAATGCATTCGGATTGTTTTGATACTTTATAAAAATGATCCATGATTGATTTGAGACTTTTAGGAATCAATCACAACTCAATATGATGAATGATGTTACCAGTATAAATCCAAATGTGTCATTTAAATTTTATATTGATTTTAATAAAAGAACAAGGGACACACTCCAAACCAATAAAAATCATTAGGATTGTTTTGATATTTTAGAACAATGATCCATAACTCATTTGTGATGTGTATGAATCATCCCCACCTCAATATAACACACAGTGTGACCTGAATCACTCCAAATGTTTCTTTTCTATTATAAATTGGCATGTTTTAATGTATTCTTCCATATTAATGTTTAATTTATTTTTTTATAATATTATTAACATAATATTTGTTTTCTTATATAGGTGGAACCTTTTTCCTGGGTTAGGATGACTTTTTTGGAAACTAATACCATGGGTGGAAATTTGTGAGAGGGGATCATGGATATCAAAGGATGGAACATTAATGTTTTTAACCATTTATTGGATAATTATAAATTTAACTATATAAAACATTGTTCAAAATTTATATAGAATTATTTTCCGAAACCTTGTGTGCACTGCTTTTTACTTGTGTGTGTTTTGGTGTGCGATGCTTTGTTCTTGTGTACACTGTGTAGGTGTTATTTTTTATAGGTGGTGTGTGTGTGCATTGTGGACATGTTGGTGGATGTGCTAGCATATAAATAGCACATCACATGAATCTAGGTCTTTATCTGTTCTATTTTGAGTGCTGATAAAGGGGGGTCTTTATAATCTCTTTTTTTAATATACATAAAGGACCCCCTTTATCATAATTTTTTAAAACAAATAATGGGGCCCCTTTATCTTCATTGCGATTATCATCACTTTTCTGTCACAATTAAAAGTGATTTATTGCACTTTCAAAAACACTATCTGTAGTAGTAGTTCCAATCATAGTAAGAAAATTGAAGTGCTAGCCTCTGATTTTATACCTGTTATAGCACGTAGGGGCCTATGTCTCTCTCGTGGAATGGTTCAACCTATCATGCCTCTGATCCCATCCAAGGGGTCTCCCCTAGGGAACATATGTCACTCATTTGAAGGTAAAAATAGATAACACTGAGAGAGCCCATCCCATGCATAGTTGGTGTCACCCAGAAGTGTTTAATAACCATTAAAACCTTTTTCAAGATGTCGTGTGAGTCCATCAAAGGAGTCCTTAAGTTTGAACTCCTTATTTCACCCTCAATTCTATAGCGAAGACATTAAAAAAGCAATGTGTTTTTAAAAAATTCTAACAAGAAGAACCACCACATTTAATTCAAGTCATTAAATAATATTAGTTTTAAGATTCATAGAATTTCATTGGGAAAAAGCTCAATGGGATAATTCATGTGGCTTTGGTTCTTGGAAAATTAATTTAATCCAACCATTTCAATTATTTCATGGGGGTTTAGGGTCATAATACATGGAGCATCACCATAATCCATTAAATTAATCAATTTAATGTATTATTCTTTTATTAAAACACCCAATGTTGTTTACTAAAATTTTAACTAAGGAAAAATGAGTCTATAAGGGTCATAAAACACCCATTGGGGTGGTCTGAGTCCCAGAAATCAACTTTGGGGTTATTCTCCTCTTATTACGATCATAATACATGTGTAAAACCACTTGGATTTATTAAATTAACAATTTGGAGGAATCACCAAAATGTACTGGTGAGCAGAATACTAGAAAAAATTATTGAACACAACAATGTGAAGAGAAAGAGCTGAGACCACCTACCTTAGCCTCATAGAGATTGAATCATCTAGCCTAGGTCTTTGATTTGGGCTTGGTTGGAAGAAATCGATGAAACCATCAAATTCTTTGAAAATGGGGAAATAGATCACACCTTAATAAAACATTGGATGGTGAAATAGCCTTTAAATATATTAAATAGTATCCAAGAGCTTACAGTTATGGATTCAAAGCTTCCAACAGTGAGAGGAATAGACAACAGATAGATCAGTGACATGGATCCCTAGTTTTTGAGGTAAGAGGAGATCATGATAAAGTGAGGACAGCTCAACAGCTGGAGAAGGGGAAAAAGGAAAGAACAAGAAGAAAAAAAGGTGTTTAAATCATTGAAGAGGGAAAAATAATAATTTTACCCACATATTAAACTTTACATGGTTTGGAAACACTGTTGGCAAACCATGTTCCAACCGTGTGCTAGTTACTGCAAGAAAGGGGAACATCGCACGGTTTGCCACATGGTTTAATTAATCGCGTGAAAAATGTGAAAAAAAATCACTATGAAAAACCTCTTCAATATCACATGTTTGTGTGACTTAGGTCATACTATTCTAGAAAAACCATACATCCCTTAGGTGCTCACTATTTATAGCTGCATGGTTTTACAGAAACTGTGCAGGCAGGGTGGCATGATTTTTATGTAACTGTGTCGCCTAGTATTTTCTTCCCATTTTAGGGAGTTAGGCTTCGAACAATCCTCAGACACACCTGTTACCTTTTTGACTTGGTTAAGACTAATATTTAGGGTATTTTAACAGAATTAGAACAAAAAAAATTAATTGTATATACCTTTAAAAAAATATGGGATGTTACAACCTCCCATCCTTAAGAAAAATCATCCCCAAGTTAACCTTCTGAGGGTAGTAGAATGTCATTTGAGAATAGTTCTGGACATTATGTATGTACATTGACCTCCCACTCCCAGGTCTCATATTGTACACATTAATGATTTCATTTTACCCAAACTAGAGGAATAGACCAACCTCCGAGAGCCTTCGTGCATCGATCGATGAGACGTATTAGATGCTCCTTAAAGGATACATCAGCTTCCAGCTCAATGGAATGAGGTTTGAATGAATGAGGTGGGTTTAAATGATACTATGGAAGCTCAGATGTGTGGAAGACATCCTACATGTAAAATTACCTCTGAGGTAACAATAATTGATAGGTTACTGACCCAGCATGCTCCACTATCTCGAAATACCTAACATATCTCAGTGACAAAATAACCTATCTCCTGATTCATCTCTGTCCCAATCTATATGATACATGAAGAAATACCTTATGTCCCACCTCAATCTCTAGTGGTCTAGAAAGAATATTGATATAATACTCCATCCTAGATTGAGTTGTATCCATACACTTTTGAATCACATGGACCTGCTCTAAAGTCTCATGAATAAGATGAGGACCTAGTAGAGCTAACTCCCCAAACTCAAGCTAGCATAGAGGTGAACGACATGGTTTACCATAGATAGAATAATAAGGAGACATCTGAATAGTTCCATGGAAGATGTTGTTTTAGGAAAACTTAACTATAGGAATATTCTTTTCCTATAAACCTATAAAATAAAGGATACATGCTCGTAGCATATCCACTAACACCTGAATCATATTTTTTGAATTTCCTCCCAGTCTGAGGGTGATATGTTGTACTCAAGAGAACTTGTGAAACTAGTGCATTATAAAACCATTTCCTAGACCATGAAGTGAATATGGAGTCTCAAATGGGAACGATACAATGGGGTATTCCATTAAGTCTCACTATCTCTTAAATATAAATCTTTCTGAACTCATCAACAAAGAAGGTATCTCAGATAGGAAAGATGTGTGATACCTTTGTTAAGCTATCAAAGATCACCCATGTTGTGTTGTATCCCTAAGAAGATATCAAAAATCCTATCATGGTGTCCATGGTGACTTTATTCCATTTCTTCTTAGAAATAGAGAGAGGTTGTATGATTCCAGCAGGTCACTAGTGCTCTACCTTCAACAAATAATAGGTGGAGAACCAAGTAATGAGGCCTTCTATATTCCTCTTCGTACGTGGCCACTAGTACTGATGGAATATATCTTTGTACATCTTAATGACACTAGGGAGAACTATCCATATAGAGTCATGTGATACACTCATAAACTCTTCCAATATATAAAGCTACCCATACACATACATGAAATATTATGGTCTAACTCATATCCACAACCCAACTAGGAGGCAGGTTATCTTGTGTGACTCTCTCTCTCAAAACAAGGAACTCAGATTCAGACATTTTCCTCATCTGAAACCACTCTATAAGGGAGGATGTCACAACAAGAGCTGCTAAAACTGGCAGCTCGTGATATTACTGAACCACTAGATTCATCTCATAAATAAACACATCAATTTAAAATCACAACCGGACTCTTTTTCAGCTTCTGTATGAGTCTTCCATCTCAAGGCACCACTTACAACACTTCCATTTCTGGGTTTGTATTCTAGCCCAATGTTGAATGACTGCAGAAATTCAACCTACCTATGCTACTTTAGATTCTAGTCTCACTTTGTGGATATGTATTTGAAACTTTTATAGTCCCTGTAAACAATTAACCGCTCACCCAATAAGTAATTCCTCCAACATCACAGATCATGAACAAGAGATTCTAGCTTTAGGTAGTGTATAGGATAGTTCTTCGCATGAGGCATTAGGTGATGAGATCTATAGGCTACAACCCAATCAGCTTACATCAGAACTGCACCGAGCCAGATCCTAGCGGAATAATAATAGTTTGTTTGAAATTTTCTTTACTCTAGTAGAATTAGGATCTGAGCTAAATTGACTCTTATATTTAACCCTTGTAAATATTACTGAAAATACTCATTCTAGTCGAATTTCACACCCTTATTGGATAAGCTCATTAGTGGTTCTTCCAGGCATGAAAAGTGATAGATTAATTTATTTTAGTAACCATCCTGGCTCAATAAGCTATGTGTATTGTACATGTTCTTGGGATTATCTCAGGAGACCATGTTTTTCACCTTATCTGGGTCTACTAATACTCCTTCCTTAGATATGATATGAACCATGAAGATAACTTTACTGATCCATAATTGGCATTTTTTGAACTACACATATATCTAGTTCTTAGTTTATGCACTTATCATGATCTCAAGATAATCAGAATGGTCATGTATGGTGTGAGAATACACTAATATGTCTTCCAAAAATGCTACCAAAAATGAATCCAAGATATGATTGGAAAACCAAATTCATCATATTCGTGAAGACTGCTAGAGAATTCTCAAGATTGAACATCTAAACCAAATACTTACACAATCAGTACATAATCTCGAATGTTATGTGTGGTATGTCTGATGGAATCACATGGTCCTAGTGGTATCCCAAACATAGATAAATCTTGGATAAAATAATTGTTCCTCAGAGCTGGTTGAAGAGGTTATCTATATGAGTCAAGGGATTCCTTTTTCACCTTATGATGGTTCAGTTGGTGGTAGTCCTCACAAAATATAAGCATACCATCATCCTTCTTAATTAAAACTAATGGTGAAACCCATGGATATTTTCTAGGTCTAATAAAACCCTTAGAAAATCAATATTCAAGTTGCTTCTTGAGCTGCTAAACCTCTATAGGTTCTAACATATATGGAGGAATGGACACCAGTGTCACACCCAACACGTGCTCAATGTTGAATTCAAATTTTCTCTCATAAAGTAATATAAATAAATCATCAGTAAATATGTGCCTAAAGAATTTAAAAAAGTTTAAATTCTAATAACTTCATTCCCATGTCTCTCACCAATAGACTAGCCATACGGGCTATCATCCAATGCATCCTAGTACATTTGAGTCCAACTCACTTTCAAGATGATTAAATTCTCACTTATGGATAAATTTGTTCCATAAAGTTATGTGAAAGATACCCATCAGAAATATCAATCCATGTAGTATAGATAAGGCACAAACCCTTCCATATCGAGAATGATGCTAAAACCATTCATCTCAAGGATGAAGAAACTCTATAGAAAATGATACCCACCTATTTCAAGGGGGAAATATTTCATTGGCTTATAACCTCTTTTATAATTCCTAATAGAGTGTCATGGGTCATAACGCCACTGGAGTACTCTACCATTAAGTCCATACACCCCATAGTTATAGAAGATGTAAAGGATTATGAATAAAATGAATTTAAAAAGGTAGATACTAGATTAGAGGCTACCAGGATAGTAACTATCAATGTAGATGGCCTTGGACTCTTCTCCTTAGGTGTAGAATTAAAAATATAGATATAACTAGAATTGGAACCCTAAGACACTCTCTGTAAAGCCTGAGTAGATCTACATTGATGAAGATGGATCTCTAAAGCCTGAATGAATATTCCATGACCACCTGTTTATCCTAAATAACCTGTAGAATCAAAAAATAATGCCTGAGGGTGTTCCATTGATCCTACATTTGATGTTGGTGCTCACACATAACCTCTATCACTCAACACTAAAGGAAAATATTGGAAAAAACGTTAGAGGTGACCCATCTTTCCATATGTCTGGAACTCGATCATATTCCTCATGTACAGGGGATTTTTATGTCCTAGCCCAATGCACTAGTGGAATACCACAAGGATTTTAGTATAGTCCACATGGATGTTACTTCCCCTATGTGTAATATCAAAGTGTCTCCTCTTTCCCCTGGATAAACCGCTACTTTTCATGGATATTGAACTACCCTGCTTCACATCTCTCGATTCCATCTGGCTCTGGTCAATGATGAGGTCTCGATTGATGATATATGAAATTGTGTTCATCTAAAACATGTTTAATTATGAGTGAATGGAATAATAAATTCCATCCTTGATGCACCTTATAAAAGTCATCTCATCACCAATCATGTTCGGTCTGAAAATATACAATTCCGTGAAGCGAGATGATTATTCCATAACTCACATGCCACCTCATGCAAGTTACATGAATTCCAGAAAATATTATATTCTCAAGGTCTATGGAAGCAAGTATTCGAAGAATGGTGTTTATACTTCCACCCATATCATACCATGATGTTGTCCAGCATGAGTCAGGATGTCTCACAAATGCTTGGCAGAGTCTCATAAAAGATAGGTTGCAATCTTGAACCTATGCTCTAGAGGTGTCTTGATATGCTCAAAGATAGATACCACAACCTTCAACCAGGGCTCAGCAACCAAAGGACCACCATACCCTAAGAATTTGGGAGGATTCTCCTCCTGAAACTCACAGGTCAGGTATACCATAGATGGGGAAGGTTGAGGACCACATTGTACTAACTACATGAAGTGAAGGAAATTATCACTGAACTAGGAATCATCACACAATTAAAGATCTCAAGTAGGTGCCTCAGGTGGAACTATTTAATTTATCATGGGTGACTCAGGGCCACCACCTTAGGATTAATCTCATGACCACTCTCATGTTGTACAACATGAGGTCATCATTGTGGAATAACTCTACAATTTAAAAGTGTATACCTCATTCATGTTTTATTAAAGATAATGATATTTGTAAATAATAAAAAGTACAAATCCCTCTAAACAAAACTAAAACCAATAGCCGATTACATATCTAGTTCTTGGTGATATGAATGAGAAACTGAAAGATAAATGGGGACATGACCAACAATCCAATACTAATATTGGGTTAAGAAAAGGTATATCATTTTGTAACCATTTAATTATAAAGGATCTATTTAATTTTATTCCATTCAGCATCATTATTATTTATTATGTTATTAATATCATGATCCAGTTAATTGTGTCCCCAATTAAAATTCATAAGGGACCATACAACTTATAAATTGAAATAGGTTCATCAAATAATGGTATCTTAACCCTTACATCATACAATAGGTGTAACAAGCCATAATTGTGGTTTGATTAGAAAATATTACAGTGGAACTCACCAGTAAAACCAATTAATGTGGAATTATTTTCCAATTAAACCAATTATTACATCATTGAGAGTTCTAGAACACAGGAAATCATAATACAAAAAGGAAAAAACAACAATCACAAGAAAAACAGGAAATACACATTGGAAAGTAGATATGGCATGGAATAATTCTTGGAAGTTTAAATAATATCATGCCTACTATGATGAATGATTCTAATATGCCCTCATTTCATTGCGCTTTTATAATTTCCATCTCAGCAATTAATAATAATGAAGATAAAGTACATCACCCTGTTATGAAATGAAATAAAACTATAACTAGAATAGGAAATAACAACAATTACCCATCCCAAGAAATTTGGATTTACCCTATATGGGGGTAGCTACGCCCAGGCATTGGTTCGCTACCAAATTCCAGTGTCCTAGTCTTCTTCAAAAACCTAAATAGAAAGGAAAAATGAAAATTTCCCTGATAATACTTTTTCGCATTCCTCCCTCGATTCCACTCACCTGTGCTCTGAGGAAATCAACCGCAAGACCTAAATCCTGCCTCTTAGAATTCCATAGGCTACTGAGTAACAGTGAGGGAATTGGGTAAGTCCATGGGGAGACTATTCTTTCATTGATCAGAGTAGAGTGGATATATATATATATGTGTGTGTGTGTGTGTGTGTGTGCGTGTGTGTGTGTTTAATTGGAAATAATGGAAACAGAAACAACAGATAACTACAGAAATACTAGTAATATTTACAATGTAAAATACTACAACAGGTAGAAGTTGGATAATAATAGTTACAATATGAAGATCATGTCATGGAAGTTTGTCTATAAAAAATGACTATTCTAGGTTATATAATACAAGCATATACAACATGATATCAAAATAAACAAAAATAAAAAAAAACTATTATGACTAGAATCTCAAGCATAGGCTCGGTCCTCTACTCCAAACACCATCATTGTAATTTAAATCAAGAATTAGAAGATTTATTCTTCCCGTTTTCAAAACCTACAACTATAATGTCTACTTGGGTATTAATTGTAACCAATCAGGGTGTGAGATACAATCTCAGTAGCACAACACCCATGATTTCTAGCATAATCCATAATGTGGATTATAAATTTAACAATGTTCCATTGTGATTAAATGTAGTACAAAATAAATAAATAACTACATTAGATTGGGTTCCACTTGGAAACCCACCAAATCCTCCTTTTTGGACTAATATGGTATGTATAAACTGATAGATCCTGAAATGGTAAATTGATTAAGCTTAAGAACCATAGGTTGGAGTTTCCCAAAGAATATGATTGATCTTGATGGACACATCCCTAAATTTTCCAAACCAACAAATAAATTTTCATTTTAAAAAATCCAATTCCATTTTTAATTAAATTGAAATCACTTTATAAAACATAAGGACACACCCTAACCACATCCATGACAATTCAGAAGGACTTGCAACGTATTACTCAAGGGGATCCTCATATGACCAATACCAAGAAATCCATACATGGTGAACCAAGGATGAAGTCCCATGTCTCACTCAAATAGAGGTAAGAAAATTCAAGTTCTAGCCTATGAGTCCATACCTGGTATCGCACATAGGGTATCGAGTCACACTTGAGGCATGGTTCGACCAATCATGCCTCTGAGCCATCCAATGTGTCTCCCTTAGACAATTGGTGTCACTCGTTTGGATATAAAAATATATAATTCTCGGTGAGCTCATCCTGGGCATAGCTAGTGTCACCCCCAACATGGTTACTAACCATTGAAAACATTATAAAGTAACCACAAGAGTCAATCCAAGTAGTTCTTAAGTCAATTGTCCTTGTTTCAACCATGACACTATAGTGAAGGGATTAAGAAAGGAATTCATTTATAAAAAAAGTCTTGTAAAAGGGTGCATCTCATTTAATGAAATCCATTTGATCATATTATGAATAACAGTCATTTCAAATCATTGGAAAATGCTTCTATGGTGTAAGTCATATGGCTTTGAAAATTGGAAAATTATTTTAATTCACCCGTTAAATTTTTAGAATGGGTGTTTAGGGGATTAAGACATGGAACATCACCGGATTCCATCAAATTAATCAATTTATGGTATTTATCATGTATTGAAACACCAAATCATGTTTAAAAAATATTTAAACAAAGGGGAAATGAATCCCTAAGGGGTGGAACACACCCATTAGGGGGTCTAAGTCAAGTAAAGAAACCTCAGAGGATATTCTATTCTTGTTAGGATCAAGATTCACATGTAGAACCACTTGGATTTATTAAATTTAAATTTTGGTGGCACCTCCAGAATGGCCTAGTGAGTGTCATAATAACAAAAATTCTAAAACATAATAGAATGAACCAAAGGAGATGATACGACCTACCTTATCCTCATAGATCTTCCCTCATCCAACATCAAAATTTGATTCGAGCTCGGTTGAGAAAAATTGACAAAATCATAAAATTCGTTAAAAAAGGGGAAAATATATCACAAAATATGGAGAAATAACCTTCAAATATATTAGAGAGGGTCTAATAGATTACCATTATAGATTTTAATCTTCTAATGGTGATCAAAATGGTTGATGGACCGAGGAAGTACTTAGATACCTAGTTTGTGAGGGAGGAGAAGATCATGTTCATGGGAGGAGAGCTCAGCTATTCAAAGGAATTAGAAAAAAATAGTTACCTTTATTAAAAGTAGGGACATTACAATAAATTCATATGATTTTCCCTATTTGAATGATGAACATATAAAATCTAAAAAAGAAATGAGATTTTAACATAAAACCTTTATGAATTTGGTAACTTTTAAATCGTAATACCCATAAAATAATAACTTCAAATGAATCATTAATTATTATTTTTAATAAATATTATAATGAAATTAAATGTTAAAAGGGTGTTATATATACCTCATACAAGAATATAGGTGTATATTATAAAATTATGTCCCAAATAATTATAATTTGATACAAATAATGCTTACTGATATCATATCATTTAGTAGATAATTAATCTATGGAAAATTTATGCGTTAAAAATGTAAATCCACAAAAAAAGATTAGAAATAAAGAATAATAAAATTATATAAAAAATCAAACATAATCATTCAATAATAAAATCAATGAATATAAGATATAATTCAATGAAAGGGAATTGAGTTAAGAAATACTTTACCTCATGGTAACATTCAATTAAAATGCCCTTGGATGAAATAATTCAAATTTCAACTCAAAAATACCATAAAGCATGATGTATTCATGATATAAAATAAAAATTTATAAACACATGCACCGTATAAAAAAATATGGTGCATATAAATGAAATATGTCACAATGAAGTAAAAATTAGAATAAATCCTTTACCTTGAGTCCATACTTGCTATATATGTTATTTAAAAATTGTATAATAATCTCATATCATTTTTTTGTTTTTAAGAAATTTTAAAATGTTTAATCCATTATTTGGATACCATTTATTTCATTTATCATAATTAAATAGTTAATTACTTAATCAGTTAGGTCCCCATCAAGTACTTTGAGAACGTCCAGACTACAATTTGAAAACAAATTTGGTGTGTTGACTATGGTCAAATGGATTATTCTTAAATTATATATATAATAATAATCCTGAAATAATTAACATTTTTATGCACTAATATAAATTTTAAAACAAATAATTATAGTTGTTTATGAAAAAGGACCTATGTTACAATTCTGGAGATGGTAGGTTTTACGTATGCAAGAGCAACATTTCCATTTTTCATTGATCATTATGGAAAGATTGTAGGTAATATTTTATATTTAAAAAATGATAATAATATCATAAATAAATATCTATTTTATTAAATAAAAACAAACATATACGTATATGTATCATCCATGTGATGTGGTGATGAAGAATTAATCGCATATGTACATAGAGGTTGGAGACCAGACGTACGCACGAACAACGTTATCATTTTTTAGTGTATGGAAAATTAAGAAAATATATGATATATTGTCATTTTATAATGATAAAAATCTAATGAATAAAATATATAAACATTAATTTATAATTATTACCATCCATGAGAGGTGGTGATGGAAAATGAATTTCATCAGTCCATGAGGTTGTAGTTCTCTATATACATGAACGATAGATTCCTTTCCCATTTGATGGAAGCGGAGATAATTATAGGTTATGATATTTACATAAAAACAAATAATATATGAAATATAATGTTTTTTTTATCATGTTTTAAGAATATTTTATAGTGGTATAAATATATATAAAACTAAAATTCTTGGTTAATACCAATACCATTTCTTCACACATCCTACATTTCTTTACACATTAAAACCTATAAGGTTATTATTTTAACCAAAATAAAACCTACAGAATGTGGGGATGGATGTTTTTATATTATTTGGGTTACGATTGGATGAACCAAAAGGCTATTGAATTTTAAGGAAAATAGGATAGGAGGTGCACTTTTATAAGAGAGGGGAAGGAAACTTTTGGAATATAATAAAATATTAAATTAATATAAATTAATCTTCATATTAAAATGTATCCAAACTTATTTGATTTGAATGTAATATGAGGATTATTTTTATTCATCTCATAAATATTTTTTACAATATTATATTAGTTTTTCACCCTTTTAAACCATTTTGACCCTTTTCTGATAATTACGGTGATAATAAAGTTTTTACACTTTATGGGTCAATATAGTCACAATAGAAGGACAATTATCCCATAAATAGACCATGGTTGATATTTTATACCTTACACCAATCACTTGGGTGATGATAATATTTTTATTAATTTAATATCATTTAATAAAATATTATATATTATAAAATATAATTTTTGTCATTTTGTAACTATTCATCTAATTTTACATTAAAAACACAATGTCAAATATGGAATTCAAGTATAATCTTGTAAAACATTCATAATAAGTTTTTTTATGAATAAAATTATTCAAAAAATATATTTATTTAAAAATATATTGAATTTAATATTTTTAAAATCATTTATTTAATTTATTTTATTAATTAAATAAATATTGTGTCACCATCATGTAAGAATTTAAGGTAATAATTTCATCAAAATTTTTTTAAAAAAAATTATCATGATTAACAAAAATAAGTTTAATTGGAAATGAATATTTAGAAATGAACATACGTCCTTTTTCTACCTATCACAAAAATTTAACGATAATAAAAAGAATAAAAATGAAATTATTAACTTTTCTTTACATAAATTATTTTAAAGCTCGAAATCATGTAAAATTTAAAAAAAATATCCTATATTTTAAATTTGGATTATTATGTATGAGATATAAACAACCAATAAACTTGAGGTAAGTTTTTGGGTCATTTTTTAGTTCCAATAAGGTTATTGTTTACCTTAATTAACTGATTTACCCTTACCAAGGAGACAAAAATTCACTAAGGTGACTATTCATAAAGAACAAAAATAAAAGGGACCTATTTCCTAAATTTTTAGCCTCCAAATTTAAAATATAGAATTAATTTTTCAATATTTAATTCACATAAGTGGCATAATTTAATTTAAAATTATACTCCAAAAATGTGATAAGAAATTGTTTTTCAAAAAAAATCATTTAGGAATACCAAAATTTTTATACCATATTCAAGAACAAAATTCCAAAAAATAATATATCTTTTATCAAAATAAACTAACGGAATTTTAAAATTAATTATAAATAAAATTTTACTTTGTAAATAGTTTAAAAAAAAATACAGTTTTCAATAAAAAACTATATTCTTCACTATTCATTTAAAAATGAAAACTTTCAGAAAAATTTAAAAATTTTACTAAAGGATAATTTTTGATATAATGATTTCTATAATTTAGTTTTATTTGTAAAATTAAATTTAAAAAAGGTTCAGAAATTAATTATATTATTCTCTCACAAAAATCAATAATGCCCACTTTTTGAAGAAAACATTTATTTTGAGAATAAAATGGATTGACTAAAAATTGAGTTCTTATTTCCTAATAATTAATCAATAAATTTTTATTAATTAGAACCTTTATATATATATATATATATATCATAAATTATTTAACCATATTCATACCAAATAATTCAATGACAATGTTATGGAAACCATATTTAAATAATAATATTTTGGGGTTTGTTTAAGCTCAGTGTTACACATATTGTACGCTATCAAACATAATACTTCTTTTTAAAATATAGAGATATTAAATTATATCCATTTAATATAATTTTTCCTGAATATTTGAACAGAAACTTCATAATAAAAGGTCTATCGTTTGAAAATATATTTTTTATATCCCACGTCGTAAAAAGGGATAATAAAAATTCCACTTCAAAAGAGGGAAAGGGCACTACGAATGCCATATGGAAATAATACATACTATGTTTCCCTAATAAGATAACATTAATGGAATTTTAAAACATGGGCGTGGAAGAAAAACATGATGTTGAAAAAATTATTTAAAGTGACATGGATCATTGATCACATGAAAGTGAATGATCAGGAAAAATTTAACAATAACAGAATCCTTAACCAAAGAGTTATGAAAGATACCATTAATTAATCAGAAATTAATGTTCTAGAATAATTTGTTTTCAAGATCGTTTTCCACAGTTGAGGAAATAATATATCATATAGACTTATAACATAAGTAAATATACTTATCTATCAAGTAAAATTTCTACCTTTATACAATTTCCACCGAAATCTTATCTTATTATCCAAATGATTAGTATTCAAATGATTTTTTCATACCTTGATAACTAGAATCTACATATTATGAATAACATGATCTGAAAAAATATAACTAGAAATTCCTTCAATTTTTATAAATTTAAAAAACCCAAATGGTCAGAAAAGGTTAATATATTTACTAAAATTAATAATCCCTCATACAAAGATATAATACACCAATTTCTATAAATAACCTGAATCACCATAAAGATATATTAATATTGTATGTGATTTCATAAGATAATTTACCCTTTATTACTAAAATAAAATCATATAATATCAAATAATGTTTTGCAATATTAGAGTGATCCTGTTCCAAAATAACATTAATCACTTAATATCCAAATCACACTTCAAACCCATGGTTATCTATATAATAAAACATATGTTCCCAAATTGAAATAACCCATAATTACCTCAATATAAAATATCACATAAACCCTAAAGGTTATCAATACCTTTAAAACTTATGAACACAAAACATAATGTTTTTCCATAAAATAATAATTAGTGTTAATCATACGGGATAAATATACTTCAAACTAATAAAACATCTCCCAAAATGTCATTATAAACTTTAAGCTCACAAGAATTTATGTATTAAAAGATATTTCTAAGACTTTGAACTTATGATCAACCTTAAACTTATAAACCCATGAAGGTATCTATAACTATTATAACATACTCACTTGAAAACATGTTCATCTACAAAGATGTCTAAAACCTTCTCTAATACCAATAGTAATAGTCTAGACATATAAGCAGTGGGGTATAATTGATACATATCATAGCACTCTATAGGAATCTCCACCTCCTTAGTGAGAATCTTACCTCCATACTTAGAGGAAAAACAATCCTCATGAATCCCCTATGAAAAGAGTCATGCTATGAAAAAATTTCATATTCCAAAGTTCCTAGGGTCATATTCACTCCATTTATTTAATACCAACTATAAAGGCCTTGAACCTGTACTCCTAGATTTGGTGCTAAAAAAATAATATTTACATTTATGGATTGATATTTATAAATATGACCCAATTTTAGACATAAAAAACATAAAATATCATAAGGAAATATTGGATCAATTACAATCCAAATGAATGTTTTTTAAATTTAGTGTTTTAGATAACTTAGATAGACTCTTACATATCTATACCCATGTCTCTAAGTTGTCATTTTTACAAATTATGCCCAAATTTTTCTGTTTCACTATACGTCTTCAAAATATCACAAAATAAATCTACACATGGAACCTTTCTATAACCCAGTCATTTAATATCAATCTTCATAATCTAGGGAAATGTAAAAAAGTAAGGGTGATATAAAATACTTAGAAATGGTAAGCATGAGCATTACTAATTGATAATAAGGTTAGGATGAAAAAATAAAAGATCATGAGCATAAAATAAAATAAATCATGCTCACCAATACCTGGATCATCAATATAAAAAAATTACATAATAGTGATTTAATAAAGGAAAAAGTCATTGGAGTAAATAATCATGAGCCATTTCATGTCAATATTGAATAAAGGAAACATTTAAAACCCATAAAATCATAAAGAAAATATGTTAGTATATTGGGACATTATCTTTATATAACCCTTAAAGAATCCATACAATTTTGAGTAACCATATATTCAACATCCAATATAATCTTTAACCAATGCATTGGGGGGCTATCATAGACCATCCCATATTTGGTTTACAATAGAAACACCCATAATAATAAAAAATTTCTAAGAACCATAACCTGAATAGAGTACATAGAGAATTTATTTCATTATAAAACTCATAGAAAAACCTATTATTCCTTTCATAACTTGATTAAACAATGTAAAATAAATTAGTTCCATGTGAATATTTGAAATAATAATCATAATCAATCTAGAGAAAAAAATGGGATGATATCATTACAAAATATCCCAAGTGTAGAATATGTACCATTCAAGGGTTTTTGACAATGATGAATGGAAATTCTATAATAATATCATTAAAAATATTCTTGAGAAAAATAAGATTTTCACTTTGAAAATAAATTTTAAAAAAATTCACTAAAAGTTGTGAAAATAAATTTGTTTCAAAATGAACTTCAAAAAATATAAATTAATATTTAAATAAGATAAGGGTTATGATAGTATGAAACTCGTTCATGTCGCAAATGCTAATAATAATAATTATTTTTTAGATATTTTTAAATGGATTTAAAAGTGACCCATTTAGAAAACATTAAAATTTTCATTTTAAATACTTTAAAAAAGGATCAACAATCATTTAAAATAACTCTAAGAAATAATATTTATTAATAAAATAATATTTTTTTAAAAAAATATGTAATATGGATATGGACATTAAAATTTTATTGTCTAAAAGAATATACAAGACTCATATCACTTATTAGAAACTTTCACGATGTTTATTTAATAAATAAGGGAGGAAATAGAAACTAAACATGTAAAATAACTCTAAGAAATCATACTTATTTAGAAAAGAATATTTTTTTAAACCATTTTAGTGAATATGGATATGGAAGTTAAAATTTTATAGTGTAACAAAAGATACAAGACCAGTATAACTTTTAAGAAATTTTCTTAATGTTTATTTAATAAATAAGGTAAGAAATGGAAAATAAACATGTAAACCACATTTATAAATATTGGATATTAAAATATATTTTATTTCCCCTAATATAACCTTAAACACAAACAATTTTGAAATTTAATTAAATTATAACATAAAACCTTTACCACTTTGGTAAATTTTCAATTGTAGACCCCAATAAATAATAAATTCAAATGAATCTTTAATTATCATGATCATAAGAAGGTTTATGTCATAAAATTTGAAGTGTAGTATATACACCTTATTAAAGAATATTGTTTTATATTTATAATCTCATTTCATGCTTGAATTTTATATATATATTCACCATTCTTTATATATAAATGATTAATTATAGACCAAATATTTAATATATTTTTCATATTTGGTTGGAAGCATTAATTTGTGGGAAATGACCAAAATAATCCAAAATAGACATTTATTTCTAAAAAATATTGTTCCCATAATTAAATATGTTAATGGGATTCTTTTCGACATCAAAATTGATGAAAATAGGTGAAACAAAAAAATTAGGCTATCAAATCATTTCATGCTATGAAATAATTTTTGGTTGTGAAACCATTTTAGGCTATGAAACCAATTCATGTTGTGAAAACTTACACATGGATAAAAATGAAACATGGTGAGAAATTAAATGTGGTAAAAAATTATATGTGGTGAAAAATTAAACATTTTCAAAAAGTACACATGCTGAAAAATTACATGATGTGAAAAATAATATGTAGTTAAAGTGACAAGACAACCAAAAAATATAAATTCGAAGAAAATAGTTGCATAGACCTAATTTATTACACTAGAACTACACAAAATCACTTTTTGACCCACTTATGATTCCATTGAACTATTAACAATACCTAATGGATTCTATAAATTTATTTTTTAGATGATACAACTAGTACATGATATGGAGACCGGAGTCTAGGGTGAAAAGTTGTTCTACTGCAAGGTCACCACCAATTTCTCTCTGGTTTTCTTTATGATTTATTTTGTTTTATTCCTTCTCACTTACTCCCTAATTATTACAATGAGGGTGGGGGTAAAATCTTATTTATGTTATGGTTATCTAGTTAAATGAATAATTTTTCTTTGGATTTATTTCTTTTATTCTATTCATGCATTTTGTTTTCGGTAATTTATTTTTCCAATTTCAATCACTTTATTTTTTTAATCATGAAAATAGGTTAATAATCTTGAAAGTAACCTTTTAATTGTACAACTTGTTACCCTTAATTAAAGCATGACTTTTTGACATTTATATAAATAAGGATTAAATATGGTATCAAGAAAAATTCAATTTGGAAATTTCTTAATAACATGACTATGGGAAAAGGGGAATCGCCTCATTGAGGAAGGGATACTATAAACATTTGATCCAAATCCTATCAACTATGATGACACATATGGATTAATTTATTTAATTACTAAAATATAATTTCACCCAAACCCTAAAACACAAAAATCCTAACACACCTTTAAAACCTGATATTAAACTATTCAATCTACATTGCTTTTGATTCATGACTTCTTCAAATTGATTTCAAAAGTAACCTTTGTTCTTCACCATATTCCTTAAAATCAGAATTGTCTCTATGGGTTAGACTATTAACATTACTAATAATATATTTTAATTTATTAATTAGCCTAGTTTAAGTTTTTATAAATTTTTTATTTTGATAAGACTCAAGGGAAATAGTAATTCTCTGTGGGCCTGTCAAAATTGGAACTGTTTTTGGGGATAGTTACTAATTTGTTTTTCGGGTAATTTTAATTTTATCAATTTATTTTATTTTCTTTATTTAAAATTTTTTGTTTACTTTTAAAAATATTAGGGTTTTAAATCTTTTAATTAACACCTAAAAAAATCAAACAATGAGAAAATACTCCATAGAGTGGAACCATGATTCTGAACTGAGAAAAAAGATAAAATTCAATGTGACAATGACAATTGTTGAAATAAATCATACTTTTGGAGGAATTTTATAATGAGTGTTATGGTTGTGTACACTTATGGACTAAAACTAGTCATCAAATATAGAATTTAAATAAATAATATATAAACCCTCATTATTGAGAAACACTTTTATATCAAACCTTTTATCATCTTAATGATCTTGAACAATGTGAAATTCACCAAACTACCATGTGAAGATCTGATCATTCATTTGGTTATCCTTCTCAATATTTGTGACAAATTCCAATTACAAAATGTTTTGAGAAGGATTCTTAGATGTACGATCCGATATTTATCTAGTAGTTTTGTGAATTTCACGTTGTTCGAGATCCTTTGTATGACATATGGTTTGATCTCAAAGTGTTTTGCAGTAATGGGGATTTTTGGATGCTTGGTTGAAATCCTATATTTAATGACTATTTTTCATCCACAAGCATACATATCCCTGATTATCATTATAAAATTCCTCCAAAAGAATGATTTATTTCAACCCCGGCCATGGCTGTAGTGACTTTTCTCTTTTTTCTTGGTTCATTATCAGGGTTGCACTCGATTGTGTCTTTTCTCAATGTCTGAGTTTTTTAGGTGTGCATTAAAATTTTTTGAACCATGAATTTTTTAGAAAAAATACCCAATTTAAAATAATTAAAATAAAATAAAATTATCAAATTAAAATTATCCTATAAACTAATTATCAATAATCCCCAGCAACGGTTCCAGTTTTGATATGCCCAAAGGGAATTATTATTTACCTTGAGCCTAATCAAAATACAACATTTATAAAAACTTAAACAATTCTAATTAATCAATAAAAATATAGTATTATGAATCCTTAAGGCCTATCAAACCAATACAATTTTAATTTTAAGGAATATGGTGAAGAACAAATGTTAGTTTTTAAAACTATTTAAAGAAATTAAGAATCAAAAGAAATGTTGGTTGATCGGTTTGAAATCAGATTTTAAAAGCGTGTTAATAT
This sequence comes from Viscum album, assembly GCA_963277665.1. Lineage (NCBI taxonomy): Eukaryota > Viridiplantae > Streptophyta > Magnoliopsida > Santalales > Viscaceae > Viscum > Viscum album. Next base: position 292,392,421 of record OY728137.1, on the reverse strand, counting down.
TTTTTTAGTTTTGGGGTTTTTCTGGAATTATATTTTAGAAATCAAATAAATTATTCCATGTGTGACATCATAGTTTATGATAGTTGGATCCAATGTTCATGATATCCGCTCCTTAATGTGGTGATTCCCCTTTTCCCAAGGTCATGTTATTAAGAAATTTTCAAATTGATTTTTATGGATACCATATTTAATCCCTTTTTCTATAAATGTGAAAATAGTCATGCCTAAATTAAGGGTAACCATTTGTACAATTAAAAGGTTCCTTTCAGATTTATTAACCAATTTTTATGATTAAAAAAATAAAGAGATTGGAATTGGATAAATAAATTACCACAAAACAAATACATGAATAGTATAAAAGAAAAAAAATCATACGGAACCATACCCCTTAGACTATATGCCTTATAATAATTAATTTTTTACCCCCCCCCCCCAATTCTAATGTTTTTGGAGTAAGTGAGAAAGAATAAACCAAAATAAATCATAAAGAAAACCATAGAGAAATTGGAGGGGGACCTTACAATAGTGTAAATTCTCACCCTAGACTTTGGTCTCTAGATCTTGTACTGGTTGCAGTACCTCATCCATCAATTTATTGAATCCAAAAGGTCTCATTATTAGTTCAATTGAATCATAAGAGGGTTAAAAGGTGATTTTGGCTAGTTTTGGTGTAATAAATTTGGTATTTGCATCTATTTTCTTCGAATCTACCTTTTTTTTGGTTGTCCTCTCACTTTCACTACATGTAGTTTTTAACATCATCTAATTTTTCACCATGTGTATTTTTTCACCATGTGTAATTATTTCACCAAATTTAGTTTTTCACCACATTTAATTTCTCAGATTGTGAAATTTTTAACCATGTGTAATTTTTCACAACCTGAATTGGTTTCATATCCCGAAATGGTTTTATAACCAAAAATTATTTCATATCATGAAATGATTTCACAACCTAAATTTATTTTGCCTCTTGTCTTCCATTTTTATGCTGGAAAACATCCCATTTAGATAATTCATAATGGAAAACAATATTTTTTTAGGAATTAATGTTTATTTTGGCTTATTTTTTCCATTTCCCACAAATTAATACATCCAACCAAACGTTGCAAAATATTTTAAATATTGATATAGAATTAATCATTTATATATCAAAAGTGACGAATATATATATATATATAACATTCATGGAATGGTATTATAAATATAAAATATATTCTTTTATGAGGTTTATATACTACCCTTTTGAAATTTTATAACATAAACCTTCTTATGATCATGATAGTTAAAGATTCATTTGAATTTATTCTATAATGGGGTTTAAAATTGAAAAGTTACCAAAGCAGTAAAGGTTTTATGTAACAATTTAATTTAATTTCAATTTTTTTGTGTTCAAGGTTATATTAGGGGAAATAAAATCTATTTCGTTATCCAATAGTTATAAATTTAGTTTACATGTTTAGTTTCCATTTCCCCCCTTATTTATTAAATAGTTATCAAGAATGTTTCTTCTAAGTTACATTGGTCTTATATCTTCTTTTAGACCACAAATTCTTAACATCCATATCCATATTCACTTAGATGTTTTAAAAAATATTCTTTTCAAAAAAAAATATTTCTTAGAGTTATTTTACATGATCCTTGATCATATTTTTAATGTATTTAAAAAGAATTTTTTAATGTTTTCCAAATGGGTCACTTTTTAATCCCATGAAAAATGTTTAAAAAGAATGTTTATTATTATCATTTATGACATGAGTGGGTTTTACTACTATCATGACCACTATCTTATTTAAATATTAATTTATATGTTTTTAAGGTTATTTTCAAATAAATTCATTTTCATAATTTTTTTGTGTCTTTTTTTTAAAAAAAAATTCAAAGTGAAAATATTATTTTTCTTAGTAATGTTTAGAGAGATATTATAATGGTATTTCCATTCATAAATTTCAAAAAATCTTGAATGGTACTTATTCTCTTCTTGGGATATTTTATAATGATATCATAATTAATATTTCTTTCGATGGATTATGATTATTTCAACGATATTTTCATGGTACCAATTTCTTTTCCATGGTTCAATCTAGTTATTAAAGGAATAATTATTTTCGATATGCTTTTTATAATGAAAATAATTCTATATGTAATATGTTCATTTTATGGTTCTTTTGTATTTTTTTATTATTGGTATTTCTATTATAAACCAAGTATGGGATGGTCTATAGTATGCCCCCAATGCATTGGTTAAGTATTATATTTTAAGATGAATATATGGTTACTCTAAATTGTATGTATTATTTAATGGTTCTATAAAGATAATGTTCCGATATACTAACACATTTTCTTTGTGATTTATATGGGTTACAAATATTTCTTTTGTTCAATATTAATATCATATGGCTCATGATTATTGACTCCAATGACTTTTTCCCTTATTAAATCATTATTACATTTTTTTCTATTAATGTTCCAGGTATTAGTGAGCATGAATTATTTTCTTTTATTCTTATGCACTTTTATTATTCCATCATACCTTTATTCTCAATTGTTAATACTTATGTTTAATATTACTAATAATTTGATATCACCTAAAATTTTTTCTTTTCCACAGATTATGAGGACTAATATTAAATGATTTGGTTTAAGAAAGGTTCCATGTGTATAAAATTTTATTGGAGATTTTGAAGACTTATTGTGAAATAGGAAAAGATGGGTGTAAGTTATAAAAATGATCACATAGAGATAAAAAAATATATATTTAATAGTTTATCCTAATTATCTAAACTTCTAATCCTAAAAGGCTTCTTTATATTGTATTGATCTAATATTTCCTTATGATTTTTTATGTTTTTTTTGTCCAAAATTGGGTCACATTTATCAATATAAATCTAAAAATATAAAGACTATGTTTTTAACACTGAATCCGAGAGTATGGTTTCAAGGCCTTTATAGTTGGTATTAGATATATAGACTGAATATAACCCTTGGAATCTCTAGAATATGAATATTGGTGAAAGAGTGAATCTTTTACTAGGGGAATCATGAGGAAACTTTTTCCGCTAATCATGGAGGTAAGAGTCCCACCTAGGTGGTGGAGCTACCCAAGGAGTTCTCTGATGGGTATCAATTATATCCCACTGTTTAGAAGTCTTGAATATTACTATTAGTATCAGAGAAGGGTTTAAAAATATTTGTAGATTAGTATGTTTTCATGTGATTATGTTTTAATAGTTATATATACCATCATGGTTTTATAATTTTAAGGTTAATAATAAGTTTTAAGTTTTACTCATCTTTTTGTATACTTAAATTTATTGGACATTAAAGTGATTAATGACATTTTGGGAGATGTTCTATTGGGTTGAAGTATATTTATTCCTTAGGATTAACATCAATTATTATTTGATGAGAAAAACTTTAATTTTGGTGGTCATTAGTTCTAAAGGTATTGATAACCATTAGGGTTTGTGTGATAATTGATATTGAGGTAATAATGGGTTATACCAATTTTGGAACATATGTTTTATTATATAGATAACCATGGGATTGAAGACAGATTTGGTGATTAAGTTATTAATGTTAATTTCGAATAAGATAACAATAATATTAGGGAACATTATTTGATATTATATGATTTTATTTTGGGATTCAAGGTTGGATAATCTTTTAAAATTATATATAATATTAATATAACGTTATGGTGATTCTATTTATTTATGGAAATTGGGGTATTATTTATTTCTTTGAAGGTTTATTAATTTTAGTAATTATCTTACCCTTTTCTGACCATTTTTTGTTTTGATTAATGTATAAAAATGGTACTAATTTCTTGTAATCCTTTTTGAGATTATGTTATTAGTAAGATATTGATTCTAGTGCTTCGCACATGAAAAATCTTCTGAATACTCATTGTTTGGATAAAAAGATAAGATTGTGGTGGAAATTGAATAATGGTTGAAATTGTAATTATTAGGTAAGTATATTTATTTATTTTATAATTCTATATGATAATTTTATTCCTCAACTGTGGAAAAAGATCTTGAAAAAAAGTTATCCTACAATATTAATTTCTGATGAATTGATGGTCTCTTCATAGATCTTTGGTTAAGGGTTTTTTGATCTTTAATGTTTTCCAGATCATTCACTTTCATGTGATCAATGATCCATGACACTTTTCATAATTATTTGGACATTACATTTTTCTTCCATGTCCATGTTTTAACTTTACATTAATGTTATCTTATTTGGAAAAACCGTATTTATTATTTCTAGATGGTGTTCATACTTCCATTTCCCTCCTTTTAAGAGGAAGTTTTATTAACCCTTTTTTGATGTGGGATATCAAAAAATGTATTCTCAAATGTTAAACCTTTTATTATCAATATCAAGTTAAAATTTTCATGAGAAAATATATTAATGGGATAGAATTTAATATCCTGATATATTAAAAATAAATATTATGATTGATAGAATACAAGATGTGCAACACCGAGCTTAAATGGACCCCAAAATAGTGTTATTTAAATATGGTTTCTATAAAATAGTCATTGAATTGCTTATTATGAATAGGATTAAAAAAATTATGAATTATATATATATATTATAATCAATACAGATGTATTGATTAATTATAAGTAACTAAGAACTCATTTTTTAGTGAATCTATTTTATTCTCCAAATATTTTTTTCTTCACAAAGTGGTCTTTATTTATTTTTTTGATAGAATAATATAATTAATTTCTGAAACTTTTAGAAATTTAATTTTATATAAAAAATTAAATTTTAGAAATCATCATATCAATGTTACCCTATGGTGAAATTTTGAAATTTTAATGAAATTTTTCATTTTTAAATGAATAGAAAAATTTATTGATTTTTATAAAAAATATTATTTTATTTTTGAGTTATTTATAAATAAAAATTATATTTACGATTAATTTTAAAATTTTATTAGTTTCTTTTGATAAAATTTATATTCTTTTTTGGAATTGTATTCTTGAATATGGTATAAAAATATTTTTATTCTTAATTTTTTTGAAAAACAATTTTTCAACGCGTTTGATGAGTTAAATTATTAATTAAATTATGCCACTTATGTGAATCAAATACTGAAAAATTGATTATATATTTTGAATCAAGAGGTATAAATTTAGTAAAAAGGTCCCTTTTATTTTTGTTCATTATAAATAGTCACCTTAGTGAATTTTTATCTCTTTGGTAAGGGTAAATTATTTAAATAAGGTTAAAAATAAAATTATTAGAACTAAAATATGACCCAAAAATGTACCTTAATTTTATTGGTTGATTATACCTCATACATAATAATCCAAATTTAAAATATAGGACCATTTTCAATTTTTCCATGATTTTGACCTTTATAAGAATTTATGTAATGAAAAGTAAATAATGTCATTTTTCTTTAATTTCTTATCATTAAATTTTTGACATAGGTACAAAAAGAAGGTATGTTCATCTTTAAATATTCATTTTAAAATTAATTTTTTTATAAATAATTATTATTTTTTAAAATATTGAGGAAATAATTTCCTTAAATTCATAAAAGACATCGACATAAGATTTATTTAATTAATAGAATAAAAATGATTTTAAAATTATTAAATTCAATATATATTAAAATAATTATGGTGTACCATGAATTTTAAAGATAAAAATAACTTATTATGGAATTTTTAAATGATTATACACAAATTCAATCTTCGTCTTTGTGTTTTTAATGTAAAATTAGATGAATTATCCCAAAAATGACCTAAATTATATTTTATAATATATAATATTTTATTAAGTGATTTAAAATTCCTATAAATATTATTATCACCCAAGTGATTATTATAACATTTAAAATATCAACCATGGTCTATTTATGGGTTAATTGTGCTTTTATAGTAACTATATGGACCCCTAAAGTGTATAAACATTATTATAACAGTAATCATGAAGAAAGGGTTAACACTAGTTTAAAAACAATAAGGGTGAAAAACTAATATAAGATTTTAAAAATTATTTATGAGAGGATTTAAAATAATCCTCATATTACATTCAAATCAAATAAATTTGGATACATTTGGACATAAAGATTAATTTATATTAATTTAATATTTTAATATATTCAAAAACTGTCTTTCCCCTCTATTATAAAAGTCAACCTCCTATACTGTTTTCCTTACAATTAAAACGCCTTTTGGTTCATCCAATACCTACCCAAATACCATAAATTATATCTCCCCACATTCTGGATGTATTATTTGGGTTAAAATACTAACCTTATAGGTTTTAATGTGTAATGAAACGGTGGATGTCTGAAGAATAGGTATAGTTCTTAACCAAGAGTATTAGTTTTTTATATTCTTATACCTCTTTAAAATATTATTAAAACATGATAAAATAGTAAAACCATTATATATCATATATTATATGTTCTTATGTTAGTATCATAACCTACAATTGTCTCCCCTTCCATCAAATGGGAACACAATCCATTTTTCTTGTATATGGAAAACTACCACCTCATGGAATGATGAAATTCATTTTCCATCACCACCTCTCAAGGATGGTAATAATTATGAAATTAATGTTTATATATAATATTCATTACATTTTCATCATGCTGAAATGATATTATGTCATCTATTTTCTTAATTTTCTATGCACTGAAAAGTGATAATGTTGTTCGTGCGTACGTCTCGTCTACAACCTCTATGAATATATAGGATTTATTTTTCAACACTACATCACATGGATGATACATATATGTTTCTCTATGTATGTGTTTTTATTTAATAAAATAATTATTTATTTATGATATTATTACCATTTTTGAAATATAAAATATTTCCTAACTTTTTCCATAATGATCAATGAAAAATGGAAACGTTTTGCATGTGTACGTACAACCTACCATCTCTATGATTGTAACATAGGTCATTTTTCATAAACAACTATCATGATCTGTTTTAAAATTTATATAATTTTATAAAAATGTTAATTTTTTCATGATTATTTATCTATAGATAAAGTAAGAATAATCCTTTTGACCATAGTAAACACACAAATATTTTTTAGGGAATTTGGTAGTTTTGTCGATTTATCTAAACCTAGATCGAATCAATTGTCGATGTTGGATGAGGGAAGCTCTGTAAGGATAAGGTATGTGGTATAAGCTCCTTATCTTTGTTCTATTACATTCTATAATTTTTGTCATTTTTCCTCTCATCGGTCCATTCTGGCGGTGCCTCCATAATTTTAATTTAATAAATCCAAGTGGTTCAACACGTGCATTGTGATCCTAACAAATAGAGAATCCCATTTGAGGTTATTTTCCTTGACTTAGACCAACCCAATGGGTTTATTATACCCCTTATTTCCTCATTTCACCTTTTTTTTTAAAGATTGGTTAAAAACCCTTGGGTGTTTCACTACACGAATAATACCTTAAATTGATTAATTTGTTGGATTAGGGTGATGACCCATGTCTTATTCCCCTAAAAACACATTCTATAAATTTAATGGGTGATTTTAAATAATTTTCCATCCACCAAATCTACAATACTTACACCATATAAGCGTTTTTTAATGACATGAAATAACTATTATTCCTAATATGATCAAATCAATTCCATTAAATGAGATAGACCAACTTACTAGAATTATTTATAAATTCTTTTATTGTTTAATGCATTCAATGTAATGTTGAGGGTCAAATAATGGTTAAGGACTTAAATACCCCTTGTATGGACTCTTGTGCCTACTTGATAATGTTTTCAATGGTTAGTAAACATGTCAGGTGTGACTCCAGATATGCCTAGGATGATCTTGCTGAGAATTGTCTATTTTTACCTATAAACGAGTGACACCAGTTCCCAAGGGGGGACCCTTTGAATTTATCAGAGGCATGATTGGTTAAACCATTCCTCAACAGTGACTCAGGTTCCTATGTACTATACCATGTACGAACTCGGAGGCTAGCACTTGAATTTTTTTACCATACTTTGAGTGAGACATGGGACTTCATCCTTCGTTCCCCACATATAAATTCCTTGGAATTGGTTATATGAGGAGCCCCTTGAGTGATACATGGTAAGTCCTTTCCGATTGTCATGGATGGGCTTAGGGTGTCTTCTTATGTTTTATAAAGTTATTTCAATTGAATTAAAAATTAAAATAGATTTTTTCAAATGAAAATTTACTTTTTTTTGTAAAATGTAGGGATATGTCTATCAAGCTCAATCATAATATTAGGGAAAGTCCAGCCTATGGTGATTAACCTTACTAACAATACCATTTCATGATCTATCGGTTCATACATGCTATTTTAATAAAAAATAGGTGTATTAGGAGGGTTTAAAAGTGGAACCCAGTCTAGTGAGGTTATTTATTTATTTTGTATTGCATTTTATCATAATATAACTATGTTAAATCTATAATTTACGTTATAGATTGTGCAAGAAATCATGGTTGTAGTGCTACTGAGATTTTATCTCACACCCTAATTTGTCTCTATTAGTAACCAAGTATAATTTATGATTATAGGTATTGAAAATTGGAAGAATCCATCTTCCATTTCTTGATTTGCATTACTATGATGAAGTTGGGAGTATAGGATTGAGCTTATGCTTGAGATGCTAGTCATAGTAGTTTTTTGTATTTTTTTTGATATCATGTTGTATATGCTTATGTATACCTTACCCTATAATATTGATTTTTTATAGCCACATTTCCATGAAATGATCATCACATTTTATCTATTATTATTCAGCTTCTACATGTTTTAGTATTTCTCATTGTATGTATTACTAGTATTTCTTTTTTTATCTATTGTTTTTGTTTCCATTATTTTAAATGAAACATACATACATATATATATATATTCACTCTACTCTGATCAATGATGGAATATTATCCCCATGTACTTACCTAATTCTCTCATAGCTAGTCAGCATCCTTTGGCATTTAAAAATGAATTCTTGAGGTCTTGTGGTCGACCGCCTAAGAGCACCGGTGAGTAGCATATAGGGCAGGATTCTATAAGGGGTATTAGAGAAATTTTCCTTTTTTCTTATTTTTTCGGTTTTAAAAGGAGACTAGGATACTAAAATTTGGTATTGAACCAATGCATGGGTGTATCTACCCCACATAAAAGGTTAATCCAAATTTCTAATTATGGGTAATTGTTTATATTTCCCATTCTTGTTACAGTTTCATTTCATCTTATTATAGGGTGATGCACATTATTTTCATTGTTATTAATTAATGAGATGTAAATCACATAGTTTGGTTAAATGAGTGAATATTAGAAGCATTCATCATACTAGTCGTGATTTTATTCAATCCTTCATGCATTATTTTATGTCATATCTACTTTCCTATGTGTATTGCATGTTTTTCCTATGATTGTTGTTTGTGCCTTTTTTTATGATTTTTAGGGTGATATTAATCTCAATGATTTAATTATTGGTTTAATTTACCAATAATTCTACAATATATGGTTTGATTGGTGAGTTCCATTTTAATATTTTCTAATCAAACCATTATTATGGCCTATTACACAGGTTGTATGGTATAAGGGTTAAGATACAGTTAGTTGATGTGTCGATTTCAATTTATAAAGTTTATGTTCCCTTATGAATTTGAATTGGTGACACAATTAACTATATCATTATATTAATAACTAAATAAATAATAATGAACTAGAATAAAATAAAATGAAATTTATCATTTATAATTAAATGGTTTTAAAATGTTAGACATTTTCGCAACCCAATCTTAGTAGTGGATTGTAGGGCATATCTCTATTTATCATTAAGTTTCTCAATCATATCACCCAGAACTAGCTCTATAGTATGCTAAAGATTATAACATTACTAGGAGGAAGTTGTGGTTATTATTCTTAAAATATTTCATTATATGTAATAAATCACGTCTGAGGTATGAGCTTGTAAATTATAGAGTTATTACACAATTATGACCTCATCTTGTACGCCATGAGAGTGGCGATGAGAATACTCAAGAGGTGGTGAACCCTGAGTCACCCATGGTTCCTTCTATAGTTCCACCTAAGGCACCAACATTAGATCCTCCATTGTATGGTTATTCCCAATTCATTGATAGTTTCCTTCCCTTCATGTAGTCATTACAAGGTTCTCCTCGACCTCCCCCTTCTATGGTAGAGTTCACCCATGAGTTTCAATAGCAGCATCCTCCCACATTCATAGGGTAGGGATTCCCTCTAGTTGATGAGTTCAGGTTTAAGGTTGTGGTATCCATCTTAAAGCATATCAAGACACCTCTAGAGTGTAGGTTCAAGATTGTGACCTATCTCTTTTGCAATTCTGCCAATAATTTGTGGGACGTCCTGAATCAGGTTGGAGAACATCAGGGTATGGTATGGGTGGACTTCCAAACACCCTTCTACAACTATTTTTTTCCATAGACCTTGAGAACAAAACATGTTCGGTAATTCAGGATCCTTGAGAAAGGATTCATTTTAGTGATGAAATAATCATCTCACTTCACCGAATTACATCTTTTTGCACCAAACTTTATTGGTGATCAGATAACTACTATGAGGTGCTTTAACGGTGATATTTATTATGAAATTCTCTCATAGTTAAACATATTTCAGATGACCATAATTTCATATATCTTCAATAGGGACCTCATCACTAACTAGAACCTGATGGAATCGGGAGATGTAAAGAAGGGAAGTTAAGATTCATAAAAAGTACTCATTTATCCAGTGGAAAGAAGAAATGATTTGATGGTATATGTGGGGTAAGTAAAATCCAGGTGGCCTGTACTGACATCCTAATGGTGTGTCACCAGTGTGGTGGGATAAGCCATAAAAATAACTAGTGTATGGGGAATCTGACCGTGTTTCGGGCTTATGGAAAGATGGTTCACCTCGGACATTTCTACAGATATTTTACTTCAGTGCTGAGTGAGTGAAGTTCTGTACCAGCACCTCCTTCCAATGCAGGATCAATGACACATCATCAGGCAGTTTGTTCTTATTCTAATGGTCATTTAGGAAAATTAGGTGGTCATGGAAGATCCATTCAGGCTTCAGAGTTCTATCTTCATTAGAGTGGACCTACTCAGGATATACAAGTAGTGAATCAGGGTCTCGATTCAAGCTGTATCTATGTTTTTAATCCTAGACCTAAAGAATAGAGTCCTAGGCCATCTACCTTGATAGTTACTATCTTGGTAGCCCCTAATCTAGTATCTCCCTTATTTGATAAAGTTTCTTCACACTCCTTTATATCTTCTACAACTATAGGATGTTTGGACTTCATGGTAGAGTGCTCTAGTGGTGTTATGACCCTTGAAACACTATTAGGAATTCTAAAAGATGGTATAATACAATGAAAGGACTTCCCCCTTGAAATAGGTGGGCACCATTTTCTATGGAGTTTCTTCATCCTTGAGATGAATGGTTTCGGAATCATTATCAGTATGGACCGACTTGTGCCTTATCGAGCCTAGGTAGATTTATCTATTCTATGGCTATCTTTAACATCACCAAATGGAAAAAAAATATCCATATGTGAGAATGGAATCTATGAGAAAATCGATTTGGACTCAAGTGTACTAGGATGAGTGGGTTGATATCCCGTATGGCTAGTCTATTTATGAGAGGGAAGGGAATGAAGTTAGTATAATTTCCTCTTTTTTAGATCACTTTAGGGACATCTTCTCTGATAATTTATCAATATTTCCTTCTAAGATAGAATTTGAGTTCACCATTGAGCATGTGTTAGGTGTGGCACTAGTTACCATTCCTCCATATAGGACGACACCTAATGATATTTAGCAGCTCAAGAAGTAACTTGAAGACTTAGAGTCTAAGGGTTTTATTAGACCTAGAACATATCCATGGGGTTCAGTTTTTCTTTTCTCCAAGAAGAATGATGATATCCTTGTATTGTATGTGGGTTACCACTGACTGAACTAGCTTAATGTGAAAAAAAGTTATCTCTTGCCTCATATAGACGACCTCTTCAACCAGCGTGGAGGAACAATTATTGTATTCAAGATTTATCTATGTTTGGGCTACCACTAGGACCATGTGAGCCCATAAGACCTACCACGAATAGCATTCCAGAGTAGGTTCAACTTGTATGAGTATTTGGTTAAGATTTTATGTCTAACGAACGCACCAGCAGACTTCATGGATATGATGAATTGAGTTTTCAACTCATATCATGATTCATTTGTTTTAGTATTTTTGGAATAAATATTACTGTATTCTCACACCAGATATAACCATTCCATTCATCTTGAGATCATGCTGAGTGCACTGAGAGAGAACCAAATATATTTTAACCTCAACAAATGCCAATTTTTTTATCAAAAATGTTCTCTCCTTGGGTCATATCATATATAAGGAAAGCAGATCAGTGGACCAGGATATGGTGAACATCATGGTATCCTGGGAGAAGTCCAATAAAATGTTCAATATATATAGTTTATTGAGCCTATATGGTTACTACAAGCGATTAATCCAGCAATTTTCATTCCTGGAAGCACTGGTAATGAGGTTATACAATAAAGGTATGAAATTTGACTAGAATGAGTCTTTTGATTCATCTTTTTAGGAGTTAAATAGAAGAGTAACATTAGCTCAAGTCCTAATTCTTCCAGAGTTAGGAAAAATTTAAAAAACCTATTATTATGCCTCTGGGATCTGGCTAGGTGCAATTCTGATGCAATGTTATCAAGTTGTAGCATATGGATCTCATCAGCTAATGCATCATGAGAATAACTATGATATACACTACCTCAATCTAGTATTCATGGTACATTATCTATACTGTTGGAGGAATTACTTATTGGTTGACCGGTTCATTCTATATAGGGACTATAAAATTTCAAATATATCTCCACCCATTGAGTCTTGAATATGACGTAGCACAATTAGATTGAATATCTGCAGTCATTCAACTTTGAGATAAAGTATACACTGAGAAAGGGAAATGTTGTAGGTGGTGACGTGATCCAGATGGCTCATATAGATGCTTAAAATAAATACAGTTGTGAGTGTAAATTGATTTCTTTATTATATGAGATACATATATAGGTTTAGTAATAGCACGAGCTCCCACTTTTAGCAACTCTATCAGTTACATCCTCCCTTATAAAGAGGTTTTGGATGAGGCAGATGTGAAACTCCAAGATCTTTGTTTTGAGGGAGAGAATCACAGGAGAGATCCCACCTCCTAGTTGGGTTGTGGATGTGAGTGAGATCCTAATATTTCATGGATGTTTATGGGTACCTTAATATATATGGGAATATATAATTAGGTTATCAAATGACTATATATGGATATTTCACCCTAGTTTCATCAAGATGCATAGATATATCTACCATCAATACTAGTGGCCAGGTATGAAGAGGAAGATAGTTTGCTTCATTACACTATGATCCACCTATCAATAGTTGAAGGTAGGGAACCAATGACCAGATATACTCCTTCAACCTCTGAATATTTTTGAGTAAAAATGAAATAAAGTCACCATGAACATTATGATAGGATTTTTTAGATCTCCTCATGGAATTAGTGTAGTATGGGTGATTTTTGATAGGTTAACCAAGGTCTCAGACATCTTTCCTATCCAGGATACCTTCTTTATTTATGAGTTAGGAATGATTTATATCTGTTAGACTTAATGGAATACCCCATTCTATCATTTCAGTTTGAGATGTTGGATTCACTTCATCGTCCAGGAAATGGTTTTATAAAGAACTAGTTTCACAAGTGCTCTTGAGTATGTCATATCACCCTTAGACCCAAATGAAATTCAAAAATATTGTTCAGGTGTTAGAGGATATGCTACAGCCTTGAATCCTTTATTTTAGAGGTTCTTAAGAAAATAATATTCCTATGGTTGAGTTTTCCTAAAAAAAAGTTTTCATAAAACAATTTAGATGTGTCCTTATGATTCTCTCTATGGTAAAACATTTTGTTCACATATGTACTGGCTTGAGACATGTGAGTTATCTTTAATAGGTTTGTATCTTATTCAGGAGACTTTAGAGAAAGTCTTGCTGATTTTAAAGTGTATGGCTACACCACATTCTAGGTATAACTATTATATCAATCTTTTTGTAGACCACTAGAGATTTAGGTGGTAAATCGAGTATTTCTACATGTATCACCTAGATGTGGTCAGAGATGAATCAGGAGATAGGTCAAGTTATCACCGAGATATGTCGGGCCTTTTGAGAAAGTGGAGTGAGTTGGGTTAGTATCCTATCAATTGTTGTTAGCTAAGAGAAAATGTGCCATGAACAATGTCATGACCTGACCCTACCGGTCTCAAGCCACAACTACCCCAAGCCCACCTCCATAGGCCAGGGGCTGGTGACAAGTTCCAGAGGTGTAACAATATCAGGGAGGCCTTTGCCTAAGTACATTTACCCACACACATAGCCCACTCAATGCAGAAGTGAAGAGTAAAAAAGGAAACCAAAGTACGAACTAAAATATCCCAACCAAAAAGAAAGCATTGACCTCTAAAAACAAAACAAGTAAAGTGTTTAAAAGTTGACTAACAAGTAAACTTAATAGTAAAGGGAAAAACACGCACCCAACAAGAAAGGTTCCAAAACCTGGCAATAGGTAAACGAATGTAAACAGCTAGAGAGTCTCACACCTAAAAGTCCAACTATGACCACTGAATGTAGCCCAAACTCATGTGTCCTCTACGCTCCTCCGTAGTCTCGATCGACCTGTTTGTCATCTTCAAGGGCACACCAAGTACAGGAAAATCTCAAGCAAGGGTGAGTATAAAGATACTCAGTTGGATGCCCCGAAAGCTCAAGCGAGCAATAAAGGAGGTACTAAAACGGTGAGTATTAGACATACCAAAGAACAGTGTAAGAGTAAAATAGAGAGAGTGCATCTCAAACCAACATTATAAAGGAAGTAGACTCATCTAAACAACGAGGATCTAGACATGGAAAGCATGTGGCATACCCCGCGCTTCTTCGCCCTTTCTAGAAGAAGAGTAACTAAACACAAGGAGTGGGAACAAAAGTAGGGTGTATATATATATATATGCTTAACAAGTAACCCAAACGAGCGTGTAAGGGGGTCTATATCTCCAGGATCAGTGCAGGAAAAGTCTCCAACAGTTCTAAGGATATCCATCACTGATTTCCAACAGCCCCGCATGTCAAATTTGTCTCATCGCTAAACCGTACAACCAAGGGTCCTGCTCTGGTAATCACGAAGAAAAGTCACTGACTAGCCTCATAGAAAGGGCGGAGTTTGAAAGAAGTCATCAGGTAACCCACTGCCCAGCCCAGTTGAAGGGTAAACCCTAAGAGGTCATCAGGTAACCCACTACCCAGCCCCTTTGGAGGGTAAACCCTAAGGTTAACGGTTAACCCACTTCCCAGCCCTGCTGGAGGGTAAACCCTAAGGTCAAAAAGTAACTCACTGCCCAGCCCCGCTGGAGGGTAAACCCGAAGGCCAATGGGTAACCCACTACCTAGCCCCGCTGGATGGTAATCCCTAATATACTGGTAGGTAACCCACTTCCCAGCCCCGCTATAGGGTAAACCAAGAACTGGTTCAATAACTCTGCATTGCCCATGCCATCACCGGGTGTCACTAACATTGCTACCATGCGTTAGTTTGAAGTGCGTCAAAGGAACCTCTGACCAACACCCTTTTCATGTTTCCACATTTAATGAGACCTAAAATGAGGCTCTGCATGCCCAAACAGATTACACCATTGCAATCCTCGTATAAAAACATGCGAGATAGACTATCTATTTTCTTGAAACGGACTCCCGACGAAAAAATTTACTTAACACCGCTTTATGCCCATACGGCGGCTCATGGTTCTCATACCTCATTCCCATAAAAGGTCGTAAAAACTGCGCCATCACAATGCTCTCAGAAAAACATGCCAAATAGACTATTCATTCACCCAGAACAATCATCTGATGGAAAAGTCAAAGTATGTTGCACACAACTTAAAAGACGGCACCTGGGGACCATGCCTCAACTCCGGCTTCATCGCATGAAACCACCCTAGACTACTTCGTCACGATGACAGGGTAACAACTCCGCTAATGGTTCATAAAACATACTCTGTATGTGTTCATGCTATCCGAAACAAGGATCTCAGCGAGGCGCTAAATAAAACTGAATGGACGTGTCGCGCCACTGAGCCCCTATCTCAGGAATTAAAAATTCCCAAGACCATCTCAAAACCTCTGACTCGATCTGAAGATCACTTCCCCATAGATGGAATATGAATCTTACACTTGGTTTGCATGTTAGAGGCATTTTAATGCCAACGGACGGAGACGGGGTGGGCTGGACTAGTTCGGCCGATCCACCCCTTTTAGACTGGCGGTCTGTGGCTCGGTCGCCCGGACCGGCCGGTCCACCGCGGCCTGTGGTTGACCGCATGGGCCGCACCGCCTCACCCTTATCGGCTTAAGTCGGTCCATATCTTTTCCATGAGACCCGCGCTTCATGGATCTCGGTCTACTCCCAGGGTCACGATGACCCCAATTTCGTGTCGCATGCGGACCGATGAAGTCGACCAGTGTGCGCCCCTGGCCTACCGTGTGCACCGCCGACGCCCATAGCCGCTCGCCCACAACCGGCCACGCCCCCACCTAAGACCCACCATGCCACCGCCATCCCAGACCACCTGAGGATCTTTCACCTCTGGGACTCGCCGGATGGTCGTGCGGAGCCACCGGACCACCTTGGAACCCCGGGAAAATAGGGGTTTTGGCCGGAAAACTTCCCCGGGCCACCCCGGACGCCCCAGGACTCGGATTTTCAATCTAAAAAGAGATTTGTTAATATAGGATTAAACCCTATGCATATATAAACTTCTAATGTAAATTAAACTGAATTTAGATGCTATAATTTGAGTTCAAAGAGGATGCAAGAATTTAAAAAGAAAATGCACGACCCCACCTCGTAGGGCGTAGCCCGTCGCTTCACAAACGATCCGCCGAAGCCGCAACCACACTGAAGAGGTGAGGAGAGGAGCTTGAATAATTAGGATCCTTTGTTGGGAGAGCTTATTCCATGGGAGATTTCAATGGGGAATAAAGAGGGCATGGATTTGTTTAAGTAGTGAAAAAAATAATTAAAATTTAATTAATTTTAAACACCCACCAGTAGGCCCATACCTGAACTCTCAAAGGGGTTGAGGTTAAGTCGCTCCTAGGGTAAAATCCACATTCTGATCGTAACGGTGGTCTCATAATTTTAATTTTAGCCTCCATTCATAAGTTATAAAGTTTACACCCTTGGCCGCTAAATTACAAAAATGCCCCTGGTGGCATGTTCCACAGAAGGGTCGCACCCGCGAAAGTTACACCACTTCCTAGGGTAAAAGGAAGGCTCCGGACTCAATGGTGCCGCTCAGTTTTCCCATCTGAGCAACATTTTAGGAGTTATTCTGTTTATTTGGCATGTCTAGTGTGAATGCACTTAAAATTTAATTCCAGCCACACTAGGGCTCGGAATCACACATCGTCTAAACGCCCTGCTCTGAAACACCATCAATAAATTTTCAAAGTCTTGTAGGCTCAAAACCCTGGTTCTTATATCATTCCCTACTTCAAGTTTTTCATCCCCAAAAAAACAAAACTGCAAAAACAACTCGGGATACTGAGCCCGTATTTGGCTCTCCCGTTCCCAGGTGCTCTCTTGCACCCTCACGTGCTACAACAACACTTGAACCAAAGAAATGGTCTATCCACACAGATTCTTCTCTTGCTGGTCCTCAATCGCCACTGGGTGCTCCGCAAAGGTGGCTCCATCCTCAATATTCATCTCTCCCCATTTGAATACATTTGTGGGGTCGTGCACGTTTTTCCTCAGCTGCGACATGTGGAAGACGTCATGCACCCTCTCCAGATGTGGGGGTAGATCAAGACGGTAGGCAAACTCACCAACCCTGCGTGTGATCTCAAAAGGCTCGATGAACCTCAATGATAGTTTGCCTTCCCAGCCGAACCTCTGTGTTCCACACCATGGGGAGACTCTCAAAAAGACATGGTCCTCTTACTAAAACTCCAAAGACCTACGAAGACGGTCTTTATAGGACTTTTGTCTGCTCTAACTCTTCCTCATCCACTCACGAATGACATGTACCTTCTCCATCGTCGCCCACACCAACTCTAGGCCCACGAGGGAGGTATCCCCAACCTCCGTCCAGCACAATGGTGACCTACATGGTCTCCCATAGAGGGCCTCAAAAGGTTCTATGTAGATGATAGAATGGTAACCATTGTTATTCACGAACTCCACCAAGGGCAGGTGATCCTACTAGATTAGGCCAAAGTCTAACATGCACGCTCTGAGAATATCCTCCAGCACCTTGATAGTGCGCTCGGTCTGCCCATCTTTCAGGGGGTGAAAATCTGTACTCATCCGTAGCCGAGTCCTGATTTCCTCCTATAGGCCTCGCCACAATCGCGATGAAAACCATGCATGACGATCGGAGATGATCGTTGAGGGAACTCCATGAAGATGGATGATCTCCCGAACGTACAGCTGCCCTAGACTCTCCACCGAGCTCTGCTCTCTTATGGTAAGGAAGTGTGATAACTTCGTGAGTCGGTCCAATATCACCCAAATGGAATCATGGCCCTTCACTATGCACATAATCCCTATGACGAATTCCATAGATATTTCATCCCACTTCCACTCCGGGATATCAAGGGGTTACAACAACCCTGCCGGAACATGATGCTCTGCCTTCACCGACAGACCAGTAAGACACCGAGAAATGAAATCAGCTACGCTCCGCTTCATGCCAGATCACTAAAACTACCACTGAAGGTCTCTAGACATCTTCCCACACTGAGATGTAAATCCATGGGAGATGTGTGGAATTCCCGCATAACCTCCTCCCTCATCTCCACTGGTACTACAGCTCACCCCTAGAATAGGATATCATGATTCCCACCTTCAGAATACCCATTAGGTGTGTCGCCAATGAATATATGATCACACAATGCCTCACTATTGACATCCCCCAACTGCGACTCTCTCGAACGCTCATGGAACGAAGGAGTCAACATCATCTACTGCAGAAAAGTCATACCCTCTTGATCCACCAAGTTCAATTGTAGGGAAACCAACTGCTCTGAATCTTCCCACACTAGAGGAGTCTGGGACTTCCTGCTAAGGGCATCTGCTATTACGTTTCCCTTCCCTGGAGTGTAGACTATCCCTAAATCATAGTCCAACAGAAACTCCAGCTAGCGCCTCTGCCTCAAATTCAGATCCCTCTGAGTGAAGATGTATTTGAGGCTCTGGTGGTCTGAGTAGACCACAAAACACTCACCGAGAAGGTAGTGTCTCCATAACCTCAAGGAAAAGACCACCTTTGCCAGCTCCAAATCAGGAGTTGCATAATTATGCTCATGGGGCCTCAACTACCTCGACCCATATTCAATCACTTCCCACTATTGCATCAGCATGCACCCGAGCCCATATCTGAAAGCGTCGTAGTATACCATGAACTCAACACCCTCCTATGGAATTCTCATCTCTAGAGCACTAGTCAGCCTCTACCTCAACTCCTCGAAGGCCTTATGGCACTGATCAGTCCAGGTAAACGGTTGTCCCTTCTGTGTCAATGCGGTCAAAGGGGAAGAATTCTTAGATAATTCTTCCATGAACCTCCTGTAGTACCCTACCAAACCAAGAAATCTCTGCACCTTAGACTCATTCTTGGGTGGATCCCAAGAAAGCATTGCCTCTATCTTTGCAAGATATATGGGTAAACCCTATTCTGAAATCACATTCCCAAAAAAGTAAACATCATGAATCCATAACTAACACTTCGAGAGCTTCCCATATAGCTGGTGCTCCCGGAGTAAGTCTAGGACCATCCTTAAATGATTCGCGTCCTCATCCTCCGTCTTAGAGTAGATGAGTATCTCGTCAATAAAGACGACCACAAATCTGTCCAAGTATGTTTGGAAGATCTGGTTCATCAAAGCCATGAAAATGGCGGGGACATTCGTCATGCCAAAGGGCATCACTAGAAACTCATAATGGCCATACTGAAAATGGAAATCCAACTTCGGGATATCATCCTCACGAACCCGCAACTGGTGGTAACTGGATCGAAGATCAATCTTGGAGAACCACTTCGCACCTCTCAACTGGTCAAAGAGGTCATCAATCCTTGGAAAAGGTTATTTTTCATTATCGTGGCCTGATTCAGGCGACAATAATCCACACAAAGTCATAGGCTCCCATATTCCTTCTTCACAAATAAAACCGGAGATGCCCAGGGGGACACACCGGGCCTGATGAATCCCTTATCACGAAGGTCTTCAAACTAAACTCGTAGCTCCAAAATCTCTATGTGTTCCATCCAATAAGCCGCACATTATATCAGTGCATTTCCCGGATGCAGTTCAATGCGGAACTCCATCTCTCACCTCAGAGGTAGTCCTGGGACATCCTCGGAAAAAGACATCCATGTAGACCTCTACAATGGTAGGGATCCAGGTGCATGTAGAGTCTACTACTCTGAGAGCCATGCTCTCCAACTGATGAGAAAAAGTTCATGGTCTCCTACTCAAAGTACCCATATGCTCTTCCATGAGGTCTTGTTCACTGAGGATGGTGAACCTCGTCCCATCAGAATGCACGCATATGACTCGTCTGAACCGACATCCAATATAGGCGTGAACCATAGAAGGACAATCCATGGCCAGGATGACATTTTAAGGTTCCATTATGATGACCAGTAGGTCCCATGTGAAACTCTCTCCTCCAAATGATAGTTTGCACTATCTGCAATCAAAGGTCACTAATGAGGCACTTCCCGTAGGAATACCAAGGATAATTGTAGGTGTAAATGCCTCTACTGGGAGCTCCAAATCTCATACCAAAAGCAGCGATATAAAAGATTTAATGGATCTTGTGTCTACTAGTACCGAAGTAATCATAGAGTAAACACAAAGCATACCTCGTACCATCTCATGTGATGGGGGGTCACGAACACCCAGAGCCTAAAGATGCCCATGGCCCCTACCACCAGCTCCCTAAGCCTGTTGTGGGCCACCCAGTGATGGTGGTGGAAGGACCTCAAAATTTCGTCCCCCACCACCATCTCCTGTCGGTCTGCCTGCGCCACCTCCCTGAGGACCACCCTGTCCTCGCCTGGGAGATCCCTGGTCACGAAACTTCTTCTACCACTTCGGTGCGCCCACTACCTACCACGGCTGCTCAGTATGCCTGGTCAGGTAGTCCTATGCTAGGTGACCTCATCCGTCACAAGCGTAGTACCATATCTCTCCTGACGGACACAGTGCTCTACGGCGCCACTGCGGTGTACGACCCTACCTCTGAGTCTCCTCGTCGAAGGGTCTCCTTGACTAAGGCTCTACCCTCTGCCGCCTACCTGCTACCGAAGACTCTGCTCTGAAGCAGCCACTTCCCGGCCTTGCCAGCTAGCATCCCTCATCCAAGAAGCTATCTTTCACTAGAACCTGCTCTAGTACCCCATCATAAGTATGGATGCATAGGGGTACTACACTTTCACGGATTACACTGCGATAACCCTGCTCAAACTTCTGCACCTCCAAGTAACTATCGCAGATCATATCCTGCGAGTAGCGTGTCAGATCGGTAAATCAGGTCGAGTACTACGCCATGGTCATCCCCCCTACTTCAGCTCCAGAAGATCCTGAATTTGAATGGAGTGTAAAAAATAGTGGGAGTACTCCTCCTGGAAGAGCTGATGGAAGCTATCCCACGTGAGAGACAACTCGTCGTGGGACTGCGTAACCAACCCCCACCAACGCTCGGTCGTCCCGAGGAAAATTCTGGAAGCTAGGGATACCATTTGGTCCACTTATGTCCGTACCAACCTGAAAAGTCGGTCCATGGACTCTAGCCAGTCCTCTGCTACCTGGGGATCCGGGTCCCCACGGAACTTCTGCGGCCACTGACGCTGTAAGTCTCGGAGTGCACTCGGCCTACGCTCAAACTCAGCCTATGTTGTTGGTACTAACCGCCACTCTTCAGATGGAGGGGCTACTGCTGAACCACTGGGTGGAAGGGGATCACATGAGGGTCCTTGAACTAATTCCTTGTCCCTCGTCAGGTCATCATCATGAACTAGAGAGGGTAACCTGGCTGGCTGCTGTCATGGGGGCATCCTGAAAATTATCCAGGATTATCGTGATTAAATGAGCATATATATATAACAGTAATCACAAAGGGGATCTGACTCAACAATGATAGTCAAATACTCAATCCTACCATATGTATGTTCCAAAGTTCCCTTCAACAAGTGTCTCAGTGTGTCGAGTCGACAAGCGGGTTACCAGGGTCCTGGTGAATGGATACGTCGGTCGATCATACCATCACTAGACTCCCTGGCCTGAGATCCACTCTCGAGACACATCGACACTATTTCCCTAAATCCCAACTAATTCCTTTTTAGGGACGTCCTAACAATGCCCTAAGGAATGAATAATCCTTTGATACCACTTTTTCATGACCCGACCCTACCGGTCTCGAGCTGGAACTAACCCAATCCCACCTCCATAGGCCAAGGGCTGGTGACAAGCGCCGAAGGCATAACTATCTCGGGGAGGCCTTTTCCTAAGTACCTGTACCTACACACACATCCCACTCAATGCAGAAGTGTAGAGTAAAAAAGGAAACCAAAGAACAGAGTACAATATCCCAACTAAAAATCATGAATCGACCTCTAAAAACTAAACAAGTAAAGTGCTGAAAAGTAGACAGACAAGTAAACTAAACTGTAAAGGGAAAAACCCATGCCCAACCAGAAAGGTTCCACAACCCAGCAATAGGTAAAAAAAAGTAAAAATCTTGAGAGTCTCACACTTGAAGGTCCTACTATGACCACTGAATGCAGCCCAAGCTCCTGTGTCCTCTATGCTCCTCCGTAGTCTCAATCGACCTGTCCGTCGTCTGTAAGGGGCACACCAAGTGCAGGTAAAGCCCTAGTAGGGGTGATTATAAAGATAGTCAGTAGGATGCCCCAAAATCTTGAGTGAGCAACAAAGGAGGTACTAAAACAGTGATCAGTAGACAGACCAAAGAACAGTGTAAGAGTACAATAGAGAGAGTGTAGCTCAACCCAACAAAATAAAGGAAGTAGACTTGTCCAAACCAAGAGGAGATAGACATGGAAATCACGTGGAATACCCCACGCGTATTCACCCCTCCTAGGAGGAGAGTAACTGAACCCAAGGAGTGAGAACAAAAGTAGGGTGTATATATATATATGTGTGCTCAACAAGAAACCCGAACGAGTGTGTAAGGGGATCTCTATCTCCAAGCTCAACCTAGGAAAAGTCTCCAAATATTCTAAGGATATCCATAACTGATGCTCAACAGCCCTTTATGTCGAAGTTGTCTCATTGTTAAACCATACAACCAAGGGTCCCACTCTGGTAATCACGGAGAAAAGTCACTGACTAGCCTCATAGAAAGGGCTGAGTCTGAATGAATTTGTCGAGTAACCCACTTCCCAGCCCAGCTGAAGGGTAAACCCTAAGAGGTTGTTGGGTAACCCACTGCCAAGCCCCGCTGGAGGGTAAACCCTAATGTGAGTGGTTAACCCAATGTCCTGCCCCGCTAGAGGGTAAACCCTAAGGTCAATGGGTAACCTACTGCCCAGCCCTGCTGGAGGGTAAACCTTAAGGTAAACAAGTAACCCACTACCTAGCCCCGTTGGAGGGTAAACCCTAATATGTCGGTGGGTAATCCACTGCCCAGCCCTGCTGGAGGGTAAACCCAGAATTGGTCTGATAACATTGCAATGCTTGTGCCATCACTAGGTGTCACTAACATCACTACCGTGCGTTGGTTCAGAGTGCGTCAAAGGAACCTCCAACCAATTCCCTTTTCATGTTTCCACATTTAATGAGATCTCGAATGAGGCTCTGCATGCCCAAACATATTACACCATTGAAATCCGTGCAGAAAAACACGCGAGATATACTATCAAATTGCATGAAATGGACTCTTGAGTAAAAAGTTATTTAACACCGCTTTATGCCCATACAGCGTCTCATGGGGCCCACACCTTGGTCGCGGATAAGGTCGGCTGAAATGTGACATCGCGATGCTCACGGAAAAACACGCCAAATAGACTATTCATTCTCCTCGAACGGACGTCTGATGGAAAAGTCACAGTACGCTGCACACATCATAAAAGATGTCCCATGTGGCCCACACCGCAACTCTAGCTTCATCCCCTAAAACCACCATGGAATACTTTCTCATGACTCCAAGGTCATAATGCCACTAACAGCGCATAAAACAGACTCCGGATGTGCTCGCACCATCCGAAACAAGGATCTCGGCGAGGCGCTAAATAACACTAAACGGACATGTCGCGCCACCCGAGCCCCCATCTCGGGAATTAAAAATTCTCAATACCACCTCAAAACCTCCGTCTTGATCTGAGGATCGCGTCTCCACATATTTCATGTGAATATAACAATTGGTTTTCAAGTTAAGGGCGTTTTAATGTCAATGGATGGAGACGGGGTGGGCCAGACCGGTTCGGCCAGTCCACCCCTTTTAGACCGGTGGTCCACAGATCAGCCGCCCAAACCGCCTGCTCCACCATGGCCCGCGGTTCACCATGTGGGACGCACTGCCTCACCCAAACCGGCTTAATCCAGTTCGGAACTTTTTATGAGACCCACGTTTCACGGGTCTCGGTCTGCTCCTGGGGTCGCGACGACCCTCGTTTCGCACTGCACGCCGACTGGCGAAGCCGGCCAGCGCGCGCCCCTGGCCTCCTGCATGCGTCGCCAATGCCCACAGCCGCTCGCCCGCAGCCGGCCGCGCCACCACCTGAGACCCACCATTCCACCGCCATCTCGGACCTCTTGAGGAGCCGCCGTCGTCGGGACTCGCTGGACCACCGCGCGGAGCCGGCGGAACCCCTTAGAACAACCAGAAAACAAGGGTTTTCGCCGGAAAACTACCTGAGGCCACCCCGGACACCCCGGGTCTCAGATTTTCGATCCAAATAGGGAGTGTGAAATCTCGGATCGAAACCTACGCATCTATGTCCTTCTCTTGGCATTTAAACAACATTTTGATGCTATAATTTGAGTTCAAAGAGGATGTGTAAATTTAAAACGAAGACGCATGACCCTACCTTGCAGGGCGTAGCCCGTCGCTTCACAAACGATCCACTAGAGCTGCAACCGCCTTGAAAAGGTGGGGATATGATCTTGAAGAAGTTGGATCCTTTTTTGGGAGAGCTTCCTCCAGGGAGATTTCAAGGCTGAAGAAGGAGGGGTTTGATGTGTTTATGTTAGGAAAAAAATAATTAAAAAATAATTAATTTTAAACACCCACTAGTAGGCCCGTACCCAAACTCTTGAAGGGGTTGAGGTTCACCCTTTCCTAGGGTGAAATCTACATTATGAGTGCAATGGTGTTCTCAAAAATTTTAATCTGAGCCTCCGTTCATGTGTTATAAAGTTTACGCCCAAGGCTGCTAAATTACAAAAATGCCCCTGGTAGCATTTTCCACAGAAGGGTCGCGCCCATGAAAGTTACACCCCTCCTAGGGTAAATAAATGGACTAGACTTAATGGTGACCTTGGTTTTCCCATATGAGCAACCATTTAATAGTTATTCTGTTTATTTGGCATGTCTAGTGTGAATTCACCTAAAATTTAATTTCGGCCACACTCGGGCTCAAAATCACACGTTGTCTGAACGCCTTGCTCTGAAATAACATCAAGAAAATTTCAAAGTCTTATAGTCTCAAAACTCATTTTCTTACACATGATATCTTCCACATATCCCATCTTCGATATTATCATTTCAACACACCTCATTTATTCGACTTTGATGCCATTGAGCTGGAAGTGAAAGTTTTATTTGAGAAGCATCTAATATGTATCATCAATCAATGCATGAAGGTTTTATGAAGTAGGTTTGTTTCTCTAGTCTGGTTACAATAGTATCATGAAAGTGTACAAGATGAGACTTGGGAGTGGGAGGTCGATGTACAATCATACTGGTCAGAACTCTTCTCAGATGATATTCTACTACCCTCAGAAGGGAAACTCGAGAATGAATTTTCTTAAGGATGAGAGGTTGTAATATCCCAGATTTTTCTATAGGTACATACCATTAATTTTTTGTTCTAATTCCCTTAAACTCACCTAAATATTAGGACTAACCAAGTCCATATAGTAATAGTTGTGTCGAAAGATTTTTTGAAGCCCAAAGCCCTGAAATGGGAAGTAAAGACTCGGCCACACTGTGACATAAAAATCATGCCACCCGGCCTGCACAGTTTCTCTAAAACCATGTGACTATAGATATTGAGATCCTGGGGGATGTATGGTTTTTCTACAATAGTGAAACCTAAGGAATATAGCAATGTGATATTTCAGATGTTTTGGACAGTGATTTTTTGCATGGTTTTTACATGATTGGATAAACTGTGTGCCTAACTATGCGATGTACCCCTTTCAAGAAGTAACTATCACACAGTTTTTCAACCATGCGACCAAACCATGTAAAGTGTAATATGATGGTAAAAAATCTATTTTCCCCTCTTAAATGATTTAAAACCCATTTTTATTTCTTATTCTCTCCTTTCTCTCCATCTCCAGCAGCTGAGCTCTCCTTACTTTCACATGAGCTCCACCTACCTCACAAACTAGGGATCCAATTAACTCCTCTACATGTTGTCTATTTCGCTCACTATTAGAAGCATCAGTTCCATAACTATAAGCTCTTAGATCTTTCTTAATATATTTCTAGGTTCTTTCTCCTTCCGATGTTCTATTTAGGTGTGATCTATTTTTCCCCATTTTTATTGAATTTGATGGTTTCATCGATTTCTTCAATCATATCCCAAATCTAAGGCTAAGGCTAGACGAGGTGATCTCTGTGAGGCTAAGGTAGGTGGTATCGACTCTTTCCCTTAATTTTTTTATGTTATATAGTTTTTTACAATGTTCTACTCATTGGTCCATTTTTGTAATGTCTCCAAATATTTAATTTAATAAATCCAAGTGGTTTCACACATGTATTATGATTCTAACAGGCATATAATAACCCCCAAGGTTGATTTACTTGACTCGAACCACCCCAATGGGGGTTTTCTTCAACTTATTGCTTCACTTTCTCTTTGTTTAAAAATTTTTTAAACACCCTTGGGTGTTTCACTAAATGAATAATACCAAAAATTGATTAATTTGAAAGATTCAAGTGAGGATCTATATCTTATGCCTCTAACCACCCATGAAATAAATGAAATAGGGAATTAATCTAGTTTTCCAAGAACCAAAGTCACATTAATTATACCATATAGGTTTTTTCCAATGACATTCCATGAATATTTTACCAAATATTATCTAATGTCTTAAATAAAATGAGATGGATCCTATTTTAATAATTGTTTATAAATACATTTCATGTTTAATTCCTTCACTACAGTGTTGAGAGTGAAACAAGGAGTTACGAATTAAGGACTCCTTAGACAGACTCTCATTCCTTATTGATAAAGTTTTAATGGTTATTAAACACATTAGGGTGACACCAACTATTCCTAGGATGGGCTTGTTCTGTGTTATCTATTTTTACCTTTAGAAGAGTGACATTGGTTCCCTAGGGGAGCCTCGTTGGATGGGCTCAGAGGCCTGATTGGTTGAACCATGCCTCGAGAGACACTCGACCCCCTACGTTCTATACTAGGTATAGACTCAAAGGCTAGCACTTTACTTTTCACTACCACAAAATGGGGCATGGGACGCTCCTCATTTTGTCCATTGATGGCTCATTTTTTATTATGTATATTTTATTAGTTGTATATGATTAATTCATTCATGTTACACATATATATACTATATTATGTTCTCAACAGGTATAAAATTAAATTAAATATATTTAAAGAATAAATATATTTATTATATTTATAATTATTAATTTTAATTATATATAAATACTTTTTA
The DNA here is from genome assembly GCA_963277665.1 of Viscum album. Taxonomy (NCBI): domain Eukaryota; kingdom Viridiplantae; phylum Streptophyta; class Magnoliopsida; order Santalales; family Viscaceae; genus Viscum; species Viscum album. The sequence continues at coordinate 292,364,421 of OY728137.1, read as the reverse complement.
TATATATTTATTTCTAATTATAATTATAACTATACATATTTATATAATTATAAAATTACAATAAATATACACATATATAATAATTTTATAAATATATATATATACAATTATATAAAAATATTTGTAAAAATATTTATTTATAGTTATAATTATAACTATAGAGAAATAAATATATATTTGTGAAAAATTATAAAATTATAAAAAATATATTTATCGTACTACTTTTAAAGTTATCAATATATAATTAAATAAATATATATAAATATTTATAATTATAATTCCTAAATATAAATAGATATATTTAAATAATTATAAAATTGTAATAAATATATTAATTATATATATTTATATACAAATATTTATAAATAAATACAAATAGGTAAAAATTTAATTCTAAATAAATGTAGATATATTTCAATAATTTCAAAATTATAATAAATATATTAATTATATATATTTATAAAATTATAAATATATTTGTTATAATTTTATAATTATATATATATATTTAATTACAATTATAAATAATTTATTTATCAAAATTTTATATTACAAATAAATATATCTTTACTTATTACTTACAAATACAAATAAATAAAAAAAAATTAAAAAATTATTAATTCATGAAAAATATATTTATTATTTTCATATATAATGTTATATATAATTACATAAATAAATTTCTAAATATATTTACAAAAATATAGAAATATTGAGAAATAAATCCAAATAGTTATATTTATTGTTATAAATAAATACACATATATTTAAATAATTATTAAATTATAATAAATATATTGAATATATATATTAATAAAATTATAAATATTATAAATATTAATTTGATATAATATTATAATTATTTAAATGAATAAATATGTATACCTTTATAATTATAATAATAAATATATATATATTCATATAAATAATTATAAAATTAGAAGAAATATAGTTATATACATCTATAATCTTATAAATATATATAATTAATATATTTATTATATATATTATTAATACTATAAATATTATAAGTATATTTATTATAATTTTATAATTATTTAAATTATAATTTTATAAATATAAATATGTATTTATCAAGTATATAATTTTATAAATATATAGAAGAATATAAATAAATTTTTAACATTATATCTTTATCAGTGCTTTTTTAGCACTGATAAAGGCCAATCCTTATTAGCACTAAAAAGAATTGATAAAATGTTTCTTTATCAACGCAATATTTTTACCGCTGATAAAGATATCATTTTCCAATGTTTTTTTTGTGCTGATAAAGGCATGTTTTATTAGCAATTTCAATTTTAGTGATGGTAAAATATACTTATATAAGGTCTTTTTAGCTAGAACTGATAAAAGGTTCACCAGGTTTTATAATGAAACCCTAACATTCTCCTCCTTCCTCACACCCCCAACCTCTCGCGAAAGCTAATCACAGCCATCGTGTCTTACTCCTCCTCTTCCTCCTCTCCTACTAACTCCTCCACCGCGAACCCACCTTCCCTGTGCACCTCTCCTTTGTCATGTGCCTCTCCTCTACCATGCGACTCTCCTCTGTCGTGCTCCTCTCCTCTATCAGAGGACTCCTCCGTTGCGCGCCTATCCTCTATCGTCGACTTCTCCACCTCTACGATTTCCTCCGTCATGAACCCAACTTATCCACATGCCACTCTTCTGCCATTTGCCTCTCCTACTCCGGGGGACTCCCCTTTCATGTGCCTCTCCTCCACCGGAGGAATCCTTCACTACATTCCTCCCCTCTTCTATGAGGGCGCCTCTGCCACACACTGAACCACACCTCCATGGTGAGTTTTATCCTCTTTCTCATCAGTTTTGCATGTTATTATAGTTTTTTATTAATGGTGATGTTGTGAATTGTATATGATAAATGCCTCAATGAAAATCATGGTCGTTGGTGGTCCTTGATTGGGAACCAAATTACTTCCATGTTGGTTTTCCTTGTTTCCACTACTACTACACTCCGATCTAATGAAATATTCTCTCTACTATATTATTTTTATTACCTTATGAGAATTTGGTAGCCTCTAACATACGAGGAGGGTTTCTAGATATTTTGTCTCATGCTAGATCAGGTGATATGTTAAGTAAACCCATTGTAGTTCATGAAAAAATGGTATCAATGCCTATATTTTTTATGAGTTGGGGAGTTATTAGTTTAGAGGATTAGGGATGTGTCACAACATATGACATAAATCATACTACTTCATCATGAATAACTTTTATTAAGAGTATATATAAATTAAATAACCAATAATAATTCATGTGAGATACATATACATTGTTCTTGGGGTGTTCAACTAATTGATTTGGTGTGTTCCAATTATCATTGGGATAATGTAGTGCTTGTAGTAAACAGAAACATGAGTGTTTCATGGTTGTGAGTATGGTCACTGAATATGGAACATATCTGTTCGGACTCTGGTGTTATAGTGATGGATAATTGATATAACTGGACAATGGAAGAATGGATAAGGGATATCCAATGGTGGGGGGAAAAATATCAAATGCTTATGGAAATTATTATTATTACACCAACCTTTGTAATAAGTGATGGAATCATTCGACATGGATTGATTTGAAATGAATCAAGGTGTCTTATACGTATCTTTTATAAAGTTCCTCTCTTGTGATCTATGTCCTTGTGAAAAAGGCCTTAGTGGATCTTTTAAAATGATTAAAGTATTTTGAATAGTTTCTTAGAGGGTTTACTCCCATTTTAAATGATTAATATTGTTGTCTCATGAAGTTTCCCTGAATATCTTAAAAAAAGGAATTGTGGTTTTGTGAATGAGTTTTTGGAACTTATACGTATCTTTTATAAAGTGCCTATCTTGCGATCTATGTCCTTGTGACAAATGCCTTAGTGTATCTTTTAAAATGATTCAAGTATTTTGAACAGTTTCTTAGAGGGTTTTCTCCCATTTTAAATGATTAATATTGTTTTCTCATGAAGTTTCCTTGAATTTCTTAAAAAAAGAAATTGTGGTTTTGTTATTTTAGAGATGAATTTCGGTAAATGGTTGGTTTTTTAATGGAATTTCAAGTTTGATTTTCTAAATAGTTTTCAAAGGAAATTGGAACTATAGTTTCTTCATAATCTCTTAAGTTTATATTTATATATAATTAGGAAAACCATTTCATTATATCAATATTTTGCGTATTTATTTTGTTAAATACTAATATCTCTAAATCAAATAGAATGTATAGGGTTAAATAATGGATGGATTCCAATCATTTTACCAAAGAGTATGGATATGGAGTGAAATAGTTCATCAAGTTTTCAAAAGATAATGCATATGAACCTTCTCAAATTTTTTTCCCTCATTTATGTTGTTGTTATTCAAGACATGTTAGTCCAGAGAAGTTGGAAGAACACTTGATCTGTTATAGAATAGATCAATGTTATAAATGTTAGAATAAACATAGGGAAAAGTGAATGTAGCTAATGGATGGGATAATAGTGTGTTTTATAGATCATATGATATGATTACAAGTGTGTAAAATGATGAAGATTATATTGAGGATGTGATCATAGATGTGAATTATTGTGAATATAATATTGAGGAAATGACAAGGACAATTGAAGATTAACATCCTGATTGCCCAAAATTGATTGAGCAGTTAAAGATTTGAAAAAATACGCCTTTGTATGGTTGTTTTACTAACTATATAGCAATTCTATCTATATTAAAGGTCTATAATTATAAAATAGGCAACAGATGGAGTGACGAAAGGTTTATAGAATTAATTTCTCTCTTAAATAACATGACCTCAGAAGAAGATGATCTCATGAGACAAAAATATGATGCCAAATGAATGCTATGCTCGATGGGTATTATCTATGAAAAAATACAGGCCTACCCAAGTGAACATATAATTTTTATCAAGGACCAAAAATCAATTAGAGAATTCCTAAAGTGTGGTGCTTCATGATACAAGAATGATGAATCTGGTCTCACAAAATTTGTATGGAACTTTCCACTCATTCTAAGGTTTAGGCACCTATTTAGAAGTGAGGAGACTACATGGAAATTGGAATGGCACATAGATATATGAATTAAATATGGGAAACTACATCACCTATCAGACTCTTCTTAGTGGAAGATAATCGATCTTGAGTATCATGATTTTTGAAACAAGATGATAAAACTTCATGTTGCTCTATCTGCAGATGGAGTGAATCCTTTTGGTTTTCAAAGAAGAACTCATAGTACATGGTCGATTATGTTGGTAAATTATAATTTTCTACTGTGGTTATGCATGAAATGAGAACACATCATACTATGTATGCTTATATCAGGACCAAAACAACTGGGTAATGATATTGATGTTTATTTGGATCTATTGATCGAGGATTTGAAATTATTGTGGGATCTAGGTGTTTCGTTTTATGATTCTTATTGAAATTAAGATTTCACATTGATATCCATGTTTTACAGGATGATAAATAAATTTCTTACTTATGGAGATTTTTCAAGATATAGAATTAAGGAACTCATGGGTGTCCCGTCTATGAACAAGGTACACTGTCAATTAGGTTGAAACATTCATCGAAAATCATGTTTCTAGGATATCACAGATTTCTAACACAATGAAATAAGCACTGATCTAGGACGACATCATTCGATATATGTACAAAAGAACATATTTCACCATATTCACTAATAGGTGCTCAATAGTTTGAGAAATTAAAATATGTGGAGACTACTTTTGGTAAACCGTTTTCAAAAAACCTTAAGTAACCTAATTGGAAGAAGTGATCAGTTTTTTTTTTGAATTTCCATACTTGAATTTCTTGTACATCAGACACTTTATTGATGTTATTCATGTTGAAAAAAATGAATGTAGTAGTGTCATTGGTACATTGATAAATTCAAAAGGGAAAAAGGATAGAATTAAGGCAAGGTTGGACATGGTTGATATGGTAATATGAGAAGAGTTGGCACAAGTGAAGGGTGAAAACCAACATTTCTTCCTGTAGTTGTTTACACACATTCTAGGGAGAAGAGAAATAAGTTTTGATACTTATTTAATGATGTAAATGTCCCATAGAAGTATTCATCAGATATCAATAACATTGTGTAAAGGACCTATTTAATGTTAAAGAGTCTAAAATCACATTACTTCCATGTTTTAATGTATGATCTAATTCATATAGCTTTACGTTGAATTTTTCCCAAGAATGTCCATCATACATTAATAAAGCTATGTTTCTAATTCAAATCTATACACAACAATGTTATATAACTAGTGAGATTTCTGAGTATGTAAAGGTAAATTTCCATCATATTATGTGAATTTGAATTGTTTTCCCTATCAAAATTCTTTGATATGATGGTTCATTTTATGGTTCACTTGGGGAGAGAGATTCGACTATGTGGTCTTGTACACTATAGATTGGTGTACCCCATTGAATGGTATATGAATATTTTTAAAGGGTAGGTCAAAAATAGAAGTCATCCAGAGGGTCTTATTATGGAGAAATATATTGTTGAGGAAGCCATTGAGTTCTATATTGAATACCTGTTCGGTCTGGAAATCATTGGTCTATCGAAATCTCATCACACTGGGTGGCTTGAAGGTGATAGAATCTTTCGGAGAGAGGTTTTCACAATCAATATTTCAGATCGGGGTCGGTCCCACCTTTATAGGTAGGAATCAAACATACCTCAATCAGATGAATGGTGTGACCGATATGACTAAAAGTGTCCGTTATCATTTTAAAAATGAAATTTTAGTTCAAAATGTGTCACTCACTAAACACCAAGAAAACTCGCTTTGATTATCATCATAATTTAGGGAAATTATTCATAAGTTCTTTTTGACTTGTATGAAGTATTATCATTTCAAACTGATTCATGATGCAACCAGTATGGCTCAAAATGTGTGTTCTGAGTTTGAAAAGATATTTTAGTAAAAAACAAAATTGACATAATAAAAACTGAGAAAAAAGATTTCTATTTTCTTGATACATTAGGAAAACTATATATAATTCATTTTTTATGTGTAGTAATCATCCACAACTCAATTCGACACACTGTGGGACTGGTATGACTCAAAATGTCTCTTTTTATTTCAAATTGACATTAATTTTAATAAAAAAACAACTGGTATACTGAAAATAGAGCCGACACATTTGAATTGTTTTGATAATTTAGTAAAATGATCCAAGAGTCATTTTTGACATGTAGGAACCAACCCCACCTCAATTCAATGCATGATTTGACCAGTATAAATCCAAATGTATCTTTTTATTTAAAATTGACATTAATTTAAGTTAAAAAGAACAAGTGAAACACTGAAAATTGAGAAAACGCATTTGGATTATTTTTATACTTTAATGAAACGATCCATGAGTCATTTTTGACTTCTTGGAATCATCCTCACCTCAATTTAACACATGATGTGACCAGTATGACTAAAAGTATATGTTATTAGTTTAAATTTTATATTTTATCTCAAAATGTTTTACTCACTGAAAACCAAGAAAACTCTTTATTATTGTCTTCATGATTTAGAATAGTGATTCATATGTCCTTTGTGATATGTATGAAGTATTCTCACATCAAACCGACGCATGATATGACTCAAAAAGCATGTTTTCGGTTTGAAATGATATATTATTAAAAAAACAAGTGGCATACTGAAAAGTGAGAAGATGAATTTGGATTATTTTGATACATTATAACCACGATCCATGAGTTGTTTTTTACGTTTAGGAATAAACCACACCTCAATCTGATTAACAATGTGATCGCTATAAATCCAAATGTGTTTTTATTTAAGATTGAAATTATTTTAAGTAAAAAAGAACAAGTGAAAAACTGAAAACCAATAAAACACCTTCTCATTGTTTCAATACTTTAAGAAAATGAACCATGAGTCATTTTTGATGTGTACGAATCAACTACACATCAATCCAATGCACGGTGTGACCAGTATGACTAAAAGTTTCCATTATCATTTTAAAAATGACATTTTAGCTCAAAACGTTTCACTCACCAAAAACCAAGAAAACTCTCTAATTATATTTATAATTTAGTAGAGTGATTCATAAGTCTATTGTGACATATATGAATAAGTATCGCCTCAAACCAATGCACGATATGACTGATATGACTAAAAATTCATGTTTCATGTTTGAAATGATATTTTAGTAAAAAAACACAACTGACATACTAAAAATCAAGGAAATTCATTCATATTGTTTTTAAACTTTAGAACAGTGATCCATGAGTCATTTGTGACATGTAGGAATCAACCACACCTCAATACTAATAATGATGTGATCAGTAGAAATCCAAATGTTTCATTTAAATTTTATATTAATTTTAGAAAAAGAACAAGGGACATACTAAAAACCAAGAAAACTCATTGGAATTGTTTTGATATTTTATAACAACGTTTCATAACTCATTTTCAATTTTTAATAATCAAACCCACCTCAATACGATGCATGGTGTGGCATGTATTACTTCAAATGTGTCTTTTTTATTAAAAATTGAAATTGTATTAATGTATTCTTTCATATTATTGTTTAATTTATTTCTTTATAGTATTAATAACATAATATTTGTTTTCTTATATAATTGGAATCTTTTACTTGAGTTGGGAGGATTTTTTCAACAATTAATACCATGGGTTGACATTTTTGAGAGGGGATCATGGATGTCAAATGATGAAACATTAATTTTTTAAATTGTTTGTTGGATAATGGTAAATTTAATTACATAAAACATTAATTGAAATATATATAGAATTTTTTTCCAAAAACTTTTGTGCACTTCTTTGTTCTTGTGTGTACTGTTGTGTGCACTATGTAGGTTCGATTTTATAGAGGTAGAGTGTGTGCATTGTGAAAGTGTTGGTGGGTGTACTATTATATAAATAGCATATCTTAGGAAGCTAGGCCTTTATCAGCACTATTTCAAGTACAGATAAAGGGTCACTTTTATTCACACTAAAATAAAACTGATAAAGGGGGGCCTTTATCAGTGCTTTTTTAGTGTGGATAAAGGACCCCCTTTATCTTAACTATGATTAATAGCACTTTTATAAAATAATTAAAAGCGGTTTCTAGCACTTTTAAAAGAACTATCTGTAGTATTGAGTTCAATCATGATAAGAAAATTCAAGTGCTACCCTTCGAGTATGTACCTGTTATAGCACATAGGGGTTCGACTCTCTCTTGAGGCATGGTTCAACCAACCATGCCTCCAATCCCATTTAAGAGTTCTCCCCTAGAGAACCTATATAACTCATCTGAAGGTTGAAATATATAACACCTATCAAGACCATCCCAAACACAGTTGGTGTCACCCTAACGTGTTTAATATCCTTTAAAAACATTATCAAGAAAGCATGAGAGTCCATCCAAGGGTTCTTTATCTCAGAACTCCTTGTTTTACCATCAATACTATAGAGAAGGCATTAAACAATCAATGTGTTTATGAAAAATTCCAGAAAGAGGCTCCTTATCATTTAATATAAAACATTAGATTATATTTGGTATCATTGTCATGTAATGTCATTATGAAAAAACCTCTATGGCATAAGTCATGTGACCTTGGTTCTTGTAAAATTAATTTATTTTACCCATTTCATTTATTTCATGGGTTTTTAGGGGCATAAGATATGAATCATCACCATAATCCTTCAAATTAATCAATTTAAGGTATTATTCATTAACAGACACACCCAAGGGTGTTTAAAATTTTTTTTAACAAATAAAAAATGAGGCCATAAGGGGCATAACACACCCATTGGGGTGGTTTGAGCTAATGAAATCAATCTTGGGGGGTTATTCCCTTCTTCTTAGGATCATAATACATGTGTGGAACAAATTTTATTTTTTAAATTAACAATTTGGAGGCATCACCAAAATGGCCCAGTGAGCGGAATAGTGGAAAAATTATAGAACACAACAAAATGAAGGGAAAGAGTCGAGACCACCTACCTTATCCTCAAAGATATTTCCTCATATAGCCTTAGCCTTTGATATGGGATAGGTTGGAATAAATCGATCAAACCATCAAATTCCATGAAAACAGGGAAAAATAGATCACACTGAAATAGAATAGTGGATGGAGAAATATCCTGGAATTATATTGAAAAAGATCTAAGATCTTATAGTTGTAGATCTAATTCTTCTAATAGTGAGAAAAACAGACAACATATAGAGGAGATACTTGGATCCCCTGTTTGTGAATTAGGAGGAGCTCATGTGAATGTGAGGACTGCTCAACTGCTGGAGAGGGAGATAAAATAATGAAGAAGAAATAAAAAATGGGTTTAAATAATTTAAGATGGTGTAAATAGTAATTTTACAGATATATTACACTTTATATAGTTTGGTTACATGGTTGAAAAACTGTGCACCAACTGTGCACCAGTTACTGCTTGATAGGGGCACATCACATGGTTAGGCACACAGTTTAACTAATCGTGTGAAAACCCTGAAAAAATCACTTTCCAAAAACTCTAAAATATCATATGTATTTGTTCCTCAGGTTTCATTGTTTCATAAAAATCATACATCCACCAGGTTCTCACTATCTATATCCTCATGGTTTCATAGAAACTATGCAGGCTGGGAGGCACGATTTTTTTGTAACCATACAGACAAATCTTTCCATCCCATTTCAGGGCTCAGGGATTTAAACAATCCTTGGAAACAACCATTAACTTCATGACTTGGTTAGGCCTAATATTAATTGGAGTTTAATGTAATTAGAACAAAAAATTAATTGTATGTACCTTTAGGAAAATCTGGGATGTTACAACCTCCCATCCTTATGAAAAATCATCCCTGAGTTTCCCTTATGAGTGTAGTAGAACATCGTCTAATAAGATTTCTAGATATTATGCATGTACATCAACCTACCACTCCTAGGTGTCATCTTGTACATATTCATGATTCCATTGTACCTAGACTAGAGGAATGAACCTACCTCATAGAAAATTTATGCGTTGATCGATGATACATATTAGATGCTTCTCAAAGGACACATCCACTTCTAGCTCAATGGTATTAGGATCGAATGAATGATATAGTTAGACATGATACTATCGAAGTTGAGATATGTGGTAGAAATCATGGTTGAAAAATTACCTCTGAGGTAACCACAACTGATAGGCTACCGACCCAACTCACTCCATTATCTCAAAAGGACCGAAATATCATGGTGATAACTGGACCAATCTCCTAATTTATCTATAAACCAGTCTTGGTGATACATAAATAAATACCCGATGTCCCACCTAAAACTCTAGTGGTCTACAAAGAAGATTGATATAATACTTCTACCTAGAGTAAGTTGTATCCATACACTTTTGAATTAGCTGGACTTGCTCTAAAGTATCTGGAAAAAGATGAGGACCTAGTAGAGATAACTAACCTTCCTAATGACAACAAAGTGGTAAACTACATGGTTTACCATATAGAGAATCATAATACGACATATGAATTATTTCCTAGAAACTGTTGTTTTAGGAAAACTCAATGATTGTAATATTATTTTCCTAGGAACCTCTAAAAAAGGATAAAGGTTAGTAGCATATCCTATAACAACTGAATCATCTTTTTTAATTTCATATCGGTCTCAGGGGGATATGTCATACTAAAGAGAACTTTTGAAACTGATACTTTCTTAAACCATTTAATAGACCATGAAGTGAATCTGGCATCTCAGACATAAATGATAGAATGGGGTACTCTATTAAGCCTCACTATCTCTCAAATATAAATCATTCCTAACTCATCAAAAAATAAGGTCTCTCATATAGGAAATTAGTGTGTGACCTTGATTAACCAGTTGAAGATCACCCTTACTGCATTGCTACTATGATGAGATCTTAGGAATCCTATGATGATGTCCATGGTGAATTTATTCTGTTTATAATAAAAAATGGAGGAAGGTTGTAGGGTTATAGCAGGTTTCTGGTGCTCTGTATTCAACTACTGACAGGTGGAGAACTGAGTAATGAAGTATGTTATCTTCCTCTTCATACCTAGCCACCAGTACTAATGGCATATATATCTGTACATAATGATGAAACTTTGGTAAACTATCTATATAGAGTCTTGTGATACCCTCATCAAGTCATCCTTTATATATGAAGGTACCCATAAACATCCATAGATGAGTAGAGTCTCACTCACATCCACAACCCAACTAGGATGTGCGTTCTCTCCTGTGAAGTTATCCCTCAAAACAAGGAACTCGGAGTCAGACATATGCCTCATCAAAAACCTCTCTAGAAGGAAGGATGTCACTACTAGAGCTACTAAAACTGGAAGGCAATGCTATTACTAAACTTCTAGATGCTTCTCATCGAACAAATCCATCAATTTTTGTACTCTAGTGGCCTCTTTTTGAGCTTCAGTGTGAGTCTTCCAGCTCAAGGAACCACCTACAACATTTCCCTTTTTGGGCGTGTTTTTATCCCAAAGTCGAATGACTATAGATATTCAACTCATTTTCACTACCTCAGATTCAATTCTCACTATATGGAGATGTATTTGAAACTTTTATAGTCCCTGTAAACAATAAACCACTCACCCATAAAGTAATTCCTCCAACATAATAGAGCATGAACCAAAGAATCATGCTTTAGGTAGTATATAGGATAGTTCTTCTTGTGAGGCATTAGATGATGAGATCCATGTGCTACCACCCAATCACATTGCATTAAAACTACACCCAGCTGGATCCCAGATGCATAAAAATAGTTTGTTTAATATTTTCCTGATTCTGGAATAATTATTTTGGGATCTAAAGTGACTCTTCCATTTAACTCCAAAAAATTTGACTCAAAAGAATCAATCCAGTCGAATTTCACACCCTTATTGGATAATCTCATTAGCAGTGCTTCCAGGCTTGAAAAGTGATGGACTAATCTCTTCTAGTAACCATACAGCCTCAATAAGCTATGTATATTGAACATGTTCATGGGAGTCTCCCTAGAGACCATGATTTTCACCTTCTATGGGTCCACTAATATGCCTTCCTTAGATATGATATGACCCAAGAAAAAACCTTGATGATCCAAAATTGGAATTTTCTGAGATTTACATATATCTGGTGCTCTTTTAGTGCACTTAGCATGATCTGGAGATGATCGGCATGGTCATGTCTGGTTAGATAATACACTAAGATGTGTCCCAAAAATACTACTACAAATTAATCAAGATATGAGTGTAAACACAGATTCATCATTACCATGAAGATTTCTGGAATATTTATCAGACTAAACATATTAACCAAATACTCATAAAACTTGTACCTACTCAAGAATTCTATATGTGGTATGTCTAATGGAATCACATGTTAATGGTGGTAGCTCTAACTTAGATAAATCTTTTATAAAGAAATTATTCCTTAGAGGTGGTTGAAGGGGTCATCTATATGAGTTAAGAGATACCTTTTTTCACCATAAGCTGGTTTAGTCTGTGGTAATCCAAGAACAATATAAGGATACCATCATCCTTCTTGGAGAAAAGGACTATGGAAACCCATGGAGATGTGCTAGGTCTAACAAAACCCTTAGACTCTAAGTCTTAAAGTTGTTTCATGAGCTGCTAAAGCTCTGTAGGTTCCATCCTATATAGAGGAATTGACACTAGTGCCGCACCTAACACATTCTTAATGGTGAACTCAATTTATCTCTTAAAAGGTAATCTGGATAAATCTTCAAGGAATATATCCCTAAATAGATCCAAAAAAAGATTAAATCCTAATAAGTTCATTCACTTCTCTCTCATAAATAGACTAGCCATACAGGCCATCATCCCACCCATCCTAGTATTCATGAGTCCAACTTGAATTTTATGGAGTTTACATTCTCACTTATGGATAAAAAAATTCCATCTAGTGATGTGAAAGATACCCATTGGTGATATCAATTCACCTAGTTTTGATAAGACATAAGCTGACCCATACCGAGAATGATTTTGAAACCAATCATCTCAAAGATGAAAAAATTCCATAGAAAATTGTACCCACCTATTTCAAGGGTTAAATAATTTCATTGGATTATAACCTCTTATAGAATTACTAACAGAGTTTCAAGGATCATATCACCACTAGAGTACTCTACCATTAAGTCTAGACATCCCATTATTATAGAAGATTGAAAGTAGTATGAAGCAATTGTATCAAATAAGGAAGATACTATATTATAGGCTACCAGGATAGTAAATATCAATGTAGATTGCTATGGAATATGATCCTCTCGTGTAGGATTAAAAACATAGATATAGCCTGAACTACAACCCTAAAACATTGCTTGTATAGCCTGAGTAGGTCCTCAATGATGAAGATAGAACTCTGAAGCCTGAATAGATCTTCAACGACCACCTGCTTGGCCTGAATGACCTCTAGAATAAAAACATATTTCCTAATGATGTTTCATTGATCCTGTATTGGAAGGCAGTGTTGGCACATAACCTCTCTCACTCAGCACTGAAGGAAAATAATGGCAGAAACGTTGTAGGTGATCCATCTTTCCATAAGCCCGACACTCTATAGGATTCCTCATACATTGGGGATTTTTATATCCTAGACCACTGCACTGGTGACACACTACAAGGATATTAGTGCAGTCCACATAGATTGTACTTCCCCCACATGTAACATCCAAGCATCACTTCTTTCCACTGGATAAACCACTACTTATCCTAGAAGTTGAACTGCCCTACTTCGCATCACCTGATTCCATTAGGTTTTGGTCAGTGATGAGGTCTTCATTAATGATCTCTGAAATTTTGGTTATCTAAAATATGTTTACGTATGATCTAATTGCATAATGAATACTATCCTCGATGCCCATCATAGTATTCATCTCATTAACAGTCATGTTCGGTGCAAAAAGATACAATTCAATGAAGTGAGATGATTATTCCATCACTGAAATGTCACCTTTATCAAGGTGCATGAATTCTTGAACACATTCTATTATCATGGTCTATGGAAAGAAGTATTCTAATAAGGGTGTCTGGAAGTCCACCCATACCATACCCTGAGGTTTTCTAGCCTAATGGAGGACATACCATAAATTCTTTGTGGAATATTATAAAAGATAGGTCGCAATATTAAACCTATTCTCTTGAGGTGTCTTAATATTCTTAGAGATGGATATCAGAGCCTTTAACCAGGACTCACCAACAAAAGGCCCGCCATACCTGGTGAAGATGGGAGGATGATTCTGATAAAACTCACAGGTTAGTTATACCATTGAAGGGGAAGGTTGATGAGAACCTCGTACGAACTGCATTAATTTAAGGAAAATAACACTGAACTAGGAATCATCAAACAATAAGGGATATGAAGTAGGTTCCTCAGGTGGAACAATTAAAGGTATCATGGGTGACTTAGGGCCCACCACTTTATGAGTATTCTCATCCCCACTATCATGGTGTACAAAATGATGTCATCCTTGTGGAATATCTCTACATTTTAAAAGTGTATTACTCATATATGATTTATTAAAGATAATGAAATCTATAAATAACAACAATTGAAAATCCCTCCTAGTAACACAACAACACTTGGACTACTACAGAGCCAGTTATGGGTGATATGAATGAGAAACTGAAGGATAAATGGAGACACTACCTATAATCTACTACTAAGACTGGGTGAGTAAAATGTTTAATATTTCGTAACCATTTAATTATAAAGGATCAATTTCATTTTATTTCATTCAAGTTCATTCTTATTTATTTAGTTATTAATATCATGATCAAGTTAATTGTGTCATGAATTCCAATTCATAAGGAACCATACACCATATAAATTGATATTGGTGCATCAACTAACTGTATCTTGACCCTTACACTGGACAATTTGAGTAACAGACCATAATTCTGGTTTGATCAGAAAATCATACAATTTCACTCAATAATCAAACCAACTAATGTGGAATTTTTGGTAAATTAAACCAATTATTTCACCATTGATAGTACTATCACATTTAAAATCATAAAAAATTCACAAACATAAATCATAGGAAAAATAGGCAATACCCATAGGAAAGAAGATATGGCATGGTATAATTATTGGAAGTATAAATATTTTCATGCCTAGTGTGGGTAATTATTATAATATTCCCTCATTTCATTGGGCTATGTAATTTAAATCTCATCAAGTAATAATAGTTAAAATAAATTTCATCACTCTATAATGAACTGAAGTGAAACTATAACATGAACAGGAAATAACAACAATTACTGATCCCAAGCCATTTGGATTTACCCTGTATATGGGTAGGTCCTCCTAGGCACTGGTTCACTACTAAATTCTTGTGTTTGGGACTCCTTTAGAAACCTATACAATAATAAAAAAGGAAAATTTCCCTGATACCACTTTGTAGTGTCCTGCCATATATTCCACTCATCAATGCTATGAGGTAGTCAACCACAAGACTTAAAGTGTGCCTCTTCAAATACCATAGGTTGCTGACTCGCAGTGAAGGAATTGGGTAAGTCCATGGGGATATTATGCCCTCATTGATTAGAGTAGACTGAATACATATACATATATATTTATATAATTTGAAACAATGGAAACCTAAACTATAGATAACAGTATAAATACTAGTAAGACGTACAATGTAAAATACTACAACAGGAAGAATCTGAATAATAATTGAAAAAATATAATGATCATGTCATGAAAATGTGGCTATAAAAAATAATTTTCAAGGTTAGGGGAATACAATCATATACAATATGATATCAAAATAAAAAAGACAAAAAACTGCTACAACTATCATTACAAGCCTAGGCTCAGTTCTATACACCCAACACCATCATAGTAAAGTAAATCAAGAATTGGAGGATGGATTCTTCCTATTTACAACACCAAAAACCACAAAGTCTACTTGGGTACCAATGGAAACAAATCAGGGTATGAGAGAAAATCCCAGTAGCACGACACCCGTGATGTCTAGAAAAATCCATAACGTGCATTATAAATTCAATAGAGTTACATTGTGATTAAATGCAACACAAAATAAATAAATAACCACATTGGAATGGGATTCACTTGAACACCTACCTAATCTACCTATTTGGGCCTAAGATGGTATTTATGAACCAATAAATCATGAAATAGTAAAGTGGGTGATGTTAAGCACCATATTCTATACTTTCCCCAAGCTTATGATTGAGCTTGATGGACACGTCCCTACATTTTACAAACCAACTAATAAATTTTCATTTGAAAAAAAAATATTTTCATTTTTATTTCAATTGAAATCACTTTATAAAACATAGTGAGCCACCCTAACCCCATCCTTGACAATTTGGAAGGACTTACCAAGTATCTCTCAAGGGGCTCCTCATATGACCAATTCCAAGGAATCTGTACGTGGTGACCCATGAATGAAGTCCCATGTCACACTCAAAGCATGGTATCAAAAGTCAATTTCTATCCCCAAATCCATAATTGATATCGTATGTAGGGTCCCAAGTCTCTCTCGAGGCATGGTTCAACCAATCATGCCTCTGCGCCATCCAAGGGATCTCCCATAGGGAATTGGTGTCACTCTTTTGGAGGTAAAAATAGATAACACTCAGCAATCTCATCCTCAACATATTTACTAACCATTTAAAACATTATCAAGTAGGCACAAGATTCCATCCAAGGGAAATTAAGTCGGTAACTCTTGTTTCACCCTCGACACTATAGTGAAGGCATTTAACAAGTAATGCATTTAAAATGAATTCTAGTAATAGGGTTCATCTAATTTAATGAAATCCATTTGATCATATTAGGCATAATAGTCATTGCAAGTCATTGGAAATATATTCTATGGTATAAGGAATGTGGCTTTGGTGGTTGTAAAATTATTTTAATTCAACCATTAAATTTATGGAATGGGTGTTCAGGGGAATAATATATGGATCATCACCTGAATCTATAAAATTAGCCAATTTTAGGTATTATTCATGTATTGAAACACCCAAGGGTGTTTAAAAAATCCTTAAACAAAGGATAAAAGAGGCCATAAGGGGTAGAACACACCCATTGGGGTGGTTTGAGTTAAGGAAAGAAACCTCAAAGGTGATTCTCCTGTTGTTAGGAGCATAATTCATGTGTAGAAACACTTGGATTTATTAAATAAAAATTTTGGAGGCACCTCTAGAATGGCCCAGTGAGCAGCACAATGACACAAATTATAGAAAATAACAGAATAAAGGGAAGGAGCTGATACCACCTACCTTAGACTCATAGAGCTTCCCTCATCGAAACTTGACATTTTATTTGATCTAGGTTGAGAGAAATTGACGAAACCATAAAATTCCCCAAAAATGGGGAAAATACCTCACACCTAAATATAAAACCTTATGGAGAAAAAAACTTAAAATTTATTAGATTAGGTCAAAGAGCATACCATTATAGATCTAAAACTTCGGACGGTGAGAAAAATGGATGACAGGAAGAGGAAGTACCTAGATCCTTAGTTTGTAAGGGAGGAGGGGCTCATGTGCATGGGAGGAGAGCTCATCCATTTATGGGAATTAGAACAAAAAATTAATAGTTTGTACCTTTAGGAAAAGTAGGGACATTATAACACATTCATACGATTTCCCCCAATAGAACCTTGAAAATAAACAATATAAAAAGGAAATGATATTTTAACATAAAGCCTTTAAAACATTGGTAACTTTTCAGTCATAAGACCCATGAAAGAATAACTTCAAATGAATCATTAATTATGATTTTAATAAATATACTAATTAAATGAAATTTTAAAAGGGTGGTATATATACATCATAAAAGAATATAGGTTCATATTGTAAATTTGTGTCCCGAATAATGAGAATTTGAGACAAATAATTCTTACCAATATCATACCATTCAATTGAGAATGAATCTATCAAAAAATTATGTGTTAAAAATTTAAATCCAAAAAATTAGAAATAAAGAATAATAAAATTTATATAAAAACTCACACATAATAATTCCAAAATAATTTCAATAAAGAAGATATATAATCCAATGAAAGGAAATTGAGTTAAGTAATGCTTTACCACTTGGTAACTTTAAAAATAAAATTCTCTTAGATGAAATAATTCAAATTTCAAATCTAAAATACTGTGAATCGGGAAGGATTTGTGATATAACATAAGAAAATATAAATATATGCACCATATAAAATAATTTTTGTGCATATAAATAAAATATGTCTCAATGAACTAAAAATTAAACGAAATACCTTACCTAGAGCCCATACTTTCTATATATGTTATTTAAAAATATTATAATAAAAAATATCAAATATTACTATTTTGACAAAAATTAAAATGGTTAATACTTTATTCATAAAACATTTATTTCATTTCTCATAATGCATAGTTAATTACTTAATCAATTAAGTCCACATTAGGTACTTTGAGAACATCCAGACTATAATTTCAAAACAACTTTGGTGTGGTGACTATGGTCAAAGGGATTATACTTAAATTATCTCCAAAATAATAATCATGAAAGAATTATCATTTTTATACACTAATATAAATTTTAAAACAAATCATGATTGTTGTTTATGAGATATTACCTATGTTACAATCATGTACGATAGAAGGTTTGATCTCAAAGTGTTTTATAGTAAAGGGTGTTTCTAGATGCATGATTAAATCATTTATTTTATGAATATTTTTAGTCCATAATCATACTAATCCCTAGTTCTCAATATAAAATTCCTCCAGAATCATTATTTATTTCAGCACCTTCCATGGCCATAGTGACTTTTATCTTTTTTCTTAGTTCGGAATCAGGGTTACATTCGATGGTGTCTTTTCCCATTGTTTGTGTTTTATTTATGTGAATTGAAATATTTGAAACACTAAAATTTTTATAACAAATTATCCTATTTAAAATAAATATAATAAAATAAAATTATAAATTTGAAATTATCTTAAAAACTAGTTAGAAACTTTCCCCATCAATGGTGCCAGTTTTGATAGACCCCAAGGGCATTATTATTTCCCTTGAGTCTAATCAAACCACACATTTTATAAAAACTTAAACTATGCTACTTAATCAATTAAAATATTTTATTAGGAATGTTCATGGTCTAACACATAGAGACGGTTCTAATTTTAAGAAATATGGAGAGAAACCAATGTCAGTTTTGAAAGAGATTTTAAGAAATCAAGAATCAAAGTAAATGTAGGTTGATCGATTTGAAATCATATTATAAAGGCATGTTGGGATTTATTTAGTTTTAGGGTTTGGGTGCAATTATATTTTTGAAATTAAATAAATTAATCCATGTGTGTCATAATAGTTGAAAAGACTTGGATCCAATGTTCTTTGTATCTCCTCCTTAATGTGGTGATTCCCCTTTTCCCATGGTTATGTTTTTAAGACATTTCCAAATTGTGTTTTTCTCAATAATATATTTTATCTCTAATTCCATAAATGTGAAAATATTCATGACTCAATTAAGGGGAACCGGTTTTATAATTAAAAGGTTCCTTTCATTTTTATTAACCAAATTTAATGATTAAACAAAAATAAAGTGATTGGAATTGGATAAATAAATAACTGAAAACCAAATACATGAATAGAATAAAATAAATAAATCCTACGGAACCTTCCCCCTTCAACAAAATAACCTTATCATAAAGAGGTTTTAACCCCCCCCTCCCCATTCTAATGATGAGGGAGTAAGTGACAAGGAATGAAACAAAATAATTCCTAAATAAACTAGAGAGAAATTGGTGGGGGAACCTACAACAGTGCATCTTCTTACCCTAGACTTTGGTCTCTATATCTCATACTGGTTACTACAGATCATCCATAAATTTATAGACTCTCATAGGTCTCATTAATAGTTCAATGGAATCATAAGTGGCTAAAAAAGTGATTTTAGGTAGTTCTTATGTAATAAATTAGATATATGCATCTATGTTCTTCAAATCTAGCTTTTTTGGTTTTTCGGTGACTTTCACTACGTGTAATTTTTCATGATGTGTACTTTTCCACCATGCATAATTTTTCACCACAAGTAATTTGTTACCACATTTAATTCCTCACCATGTATAATTTTTAACCATGTATAATTTTTCACAACCTAAATTGGTTTAATATCTTGAAATGATTTCACATCCAAAAATTATTTCAAAGCATGAAATGATTTCATATCCAATTTTTTTGTTTCAACTCTTTTTTCAATTTTGATGCTGAAAATCATCCTTCATGCATACGTACAACATACCATCTCTATGATTGTAACATAGGTCATTTTTCATAAACAACTATCATTATTTATTTTCAAATTTATATTAGTGTATAAAAATTATAATTATTTCATTATTATTATTATAGAGATAATTTTAGAATATTACATTTGATTGTGGTCAACACACCAATGTTTTTTTGAAATTATAGTCTACACGTTCTCAAAGTACCTGATGTGGACTTAACTGATTAAGTAATTAAATATGTCATTATGATAAATGAAATAAATGGTTTATGAATAAGGGATTAAATATTTAAAATTTTCTTAAAATTAAAAAATAAATTGATGTGTTTATTATACTATTTTTAAATAACATATATAGAAAGTATAGACTCGAGGTAAGGGGTTTAATATCATTTCTACTTCATTGAGACATATTTTATTTCTATACAAACAATTTATTTTATACAATTGATATATTTACAATTTTTTATGTTATATCATAAATACTTCATGCTTTGTGGTATTTTTGAGTTCAAATTTGAATTATTTCAACCAAGTGAATTTGAATTGAAAGTTACCAAGTGGTAAACGGTTTCCAAACTCAATTTCATTTCATTAGATTATATATATTCATCATTGAATTTATAATGGAGTAATTATTTGTGAGTTTATATATAAATATTCTAATTATTTATTTATATTTTTTGTGGTTTTAAATTTTTAACACATAATTTTTCCCTAGGTGAATTCTTAATTGAATGGTATGATCTTGTTAAGCATTATTCATCTCAAATTCTCATTCTTTGGTACATAATTATATAATACGCATCTATATTATATTATGATTTATATACACCACCCTTTTAACATGAAATTTCAATAATATATTTATTAAAATAATTACTAATGATTCATTTGAGGATATTATTTCATGGGGATTACGATTGAAAAGTTACCAAAGTCATAAACGCATTATGTTAAAATCTCATTTCTTTTTTGATTTTTTATGTTCAAAGTTCCATTGGGGGAAATAATATGAATGTATTGTAATGACCAGAATTTTTATAAATGTATGGACTATTAATTTTTTGTTCTAATTCAATAAAATTGTTGATCTCTCCACCTATAGTCATGATCTCTTCCTCCCTCGCAAACTAGGGATCCAAGTACTTCCTCTATTGGTCATCCATTTTTCCCACCATCAGAATCTGCAGATCTGTAATGGTAATTTGTTAGACCCTCTCTAATATATTTCATGTTTCTTTCTCTATAAGTTGTGATATTTAGTTGTGATCTATTTTCCTTCATTTTTGGGGAATTTGACGGTTTTGTCAATTTCTCTTAACCTAACATGAATCAAATGTCAAGGTTGGATGAAGGAAGCTCTATGAGGCTATGTAATGTGGTATCAGCTTTATCCCTTTATTCTGTTACATTCTATAATATGTGTCCTTGTGCTGCTCACCGATCCATTCTGGTGATGCCTCCAAAATTTTAATTTAATAAATCCAAGTGGTTCCACACATGCATTATGATCCTAAAAAATGGAGAATCACCTCCGAGATTTCATTCCTTGACTCAGACCACACAATGGGTGTGTTATATCCCTTATGGCCTCATTTATCCCTTTTTAAAGATTGGTTAAACACCCTTGGATGTTTCACTACATTACTAATACCCTAAATTGATTAATTTTATGGATTCAGGTGATGATCCATGTATTATTCCCCAAAACACCCATTCTATAAATTTATTAAGTGAATTACAATAATTTTCCAACTACCAAAGCCACATGCCTTACACCATAGAATCATTTTCATTAACATGAAATAACTATTATGCCTAATATGATCAAATGGATTGCATTAAATGAGATAAACCCTCTTACTATAATTCTTTATAAATTCATTGCTTGTTTAATGAATTCATTATAGAATCAAGGGTGAAACAATTTTTAATGACTTAAGTACCCCTTAGATAGACTCTTGTTCCAACATGATAATGTTTTCAATGGTTAGTAAAGAAGTCAGGGGTGACAACAGTTGTTCATGGGATGAGATTGCCGAGTCTAATATATTTTTACATTCAAACGAGTGACACCAGTCCCCTAGGGGAGAACCCTTGAATGGATTAGAGGGATGATTGGTTGAAATATGCCTCAAGAGAGACTCGGGACCCTACGTGCGATACAATGTATAGACTCGGAGGCTAGCACTTGAATTTGATTACCATGATTTGAGTGATACATGGGAATTCATCTTTGGGTCCCCACATATGGATTCCTTAGCATTTTTCATATGAGGAGCCCCTTGAGAAATACATGGTAAGTCCTTCTTAATTTCCGTGGAAGGGGTTAGGGTGTCTTCTTATGTTTTATAAATTTATTTCAATTGAATTCAAAATAAAAATATATTTTTTCAAAGAAAAATTTATTACATGGTTTGGAAAATGTATGTGTCCATCAAGCTCGATCATATACTTGGGGAAATTCTAGTCTATGGTTCTTAACCTTACTCACATTACCATTTCATGGTCTATTGCTACATAAGTTCAATATTAGGCTGAATCTGGTGGATTGGGTGGGTGTCTAAGTGGAACATAGTCCAATGCGGTTATTTATTTATTTTGTATTACATTTAATCATAATGGAACTCTATTAAATTTATAATGCATGTTATGGGTTTTTCTAGACATCATTGATGTCATGCTAATGAGATTGTATCTCACATCCTGATTGGTCTCAATTTATACCCAAGTACACATTATGGTTATAGGTATTTACAATGGGAGGAATCCATCTTCCAATACTTGATTTGCATTCACTACTAGAAATGGGGTCTTTCCCAACAGTTTAGAATGGTTGGGAAAGCCTGCAGAACCATTGGTATATGTTATACCAACGGTTCTACAAACTATAGGTAAGTAAGCCGTTGGAAAAACCTATCCCAATGGTTTACAAAGAACCATTGGTATAGGTTAGTAAAATTAACCTATGCCATTGGTTTTGCCAACCGTTGGCATAAGTTTTACCAACCGTTTACACAAAATCATTGGTAAAAATAGGGAAATCAACTCTTTCCCAATTTTTTCTAAACTATTGGGAATGGTTTTTTTCAATGGTTCTCATTGAACCATTGGCAAAAAAATCCTTAGAAACCTTTCCCAACGGTTTGAAACCGTTGGCATAGGCTATGTTGTGCAAATTGTACACCAGCCTGCAATTTGCGCAGGAGCCTCTAATGATGTCCATTCTGCTCCTTTCCAATCACTATACCTGCAATAACAAACTAATATATACATATAGAGAACAAATTCATACACATTTAACATATAATACATTCTTGAAATATAAACATCCAGAATTAAATCATAATTAATAACGTAATTATAAACATACATAATTGATTTAGAAGTCAATTTAAAATTTAGATGACAATTATATGTGGAATCTTTAATTCAATTCACAATTGAATAAATACATAATTTTATTATCAATTATCAATAATATACATAAAAATAGAATAAGTATTAACAGAATCTGAATACATTTGTTCGGTTTTTCGTATACGAGTTTTTTCTACTAAAAATGATGTCCATTTTAAACAAAATGCATACACTTGGAGTGATAACGGCCACACTGTGCCTCGAATTTAGGCATGGTTGACTAGTACACATTACATATTACCCATGGATCATTTTCCTAAAGTATCAACATATTCTAAAAGCATTTGGTCAGTTTTCCGTATTCCTGTTATTGTTTTCACTTAAGATGTTGTTCATTTCAAAAAAATGAGACACTTTGAGTGGTGCTGGCCACATCATGACTTTTATTAAGGAGGGTTTAACTCTTAAACATCACATATGACTCATTGATCATTGTTATAAAGTTTCATCAAATTCAGAATGCGTTTGGTTAGTTTTCTGTATGCCAAAAGTTGTTTTCAATTAAAATGTTGTCCATTTCAAATAAATGTGAGACACTTTGAGTGGTGTTGGATACATCGGGCCTATTATTGAGGTAATATTGACATTTACACGTCAAATATGACTCATGTATCATTTTCCTAAAGTTTCAATGGAATCTGAATGCATTTGTTCGGTTTTCCGTTGTTTAGTTGTTGTTTTCACTTAAAATGATGTCCTTTTGAAACAAAAGAGAGACACTTTGAGTGGTTCTAGCCACACCACACCTTGGATTGAAGTGATGTTGATTCTTAAACATCACATATTACCCATGGATCGTTTTCCTAAAGTTTAAAAAGAATACGAATGCGTTTGGTCAGTTTTCCCTATGTCAGTTGTACTTTTCACTGAAAATGTTGTCCATTTCAAATAAAACTGAGACACTTCGAGTTGTGACAGCCACACTGCACCTCGGATTTAGGCATTATTGACTTTTAAACATTAAATATGACCCATGGATCTTTTTCCTAAAGTGTAAATGAAATCCTAATGCATTTGGTCGGTTTTTCGTATATCAGTTGTTGTTTTCACTTAAAATGATGTCCATTTTAAACAAAAGAGAGACACTTTGAGTGGTGTCGGCCACACCGCACCTCGTATTGAGGTGGGGTTTACTTTTACACGTCACATATCACCCATGTATAGTTTTCCTAAAGCATCAACACATTCAGAATGTGTTTGGTCAGTTTTCCATATGTCAGTTGTTGTTTTCACTTAAAATGTTGTTCATTTCAAAAAAAAATGAGACACTTTGAGTGGTTCCAGTCACAACATGCATCGAATTATGGAATTGTTGACTCGTACACATGACATATGACCCATTTATTGTTGTTCTATACTTTCAACACATTAAGAATGTGTTCGGTCAGTTTTTTGTATGTCAGTAGTTGTTTTCGATTAAAATTTTCTCCATTTCAAATAAATGTGACAAACTTTGAGTGGTTCCGGCCACACCAAGCCTCGGATTTAGTCGGGGTTTACTCTTACACATCACATATGAACTATGGATCGTTTTCCTAAAGTTTGAACAAAATACGAATGCATTTGGTCAGTTTTCTGTATGTCATTTATTGTTTTCACTTAAAATGAAGTCCATTTTAAATGAAAGAGAGACACTTTGAGAGGTTTCGGCCACATTGTGCCTCGGATTGAGGAGGGGTTAACTCTTAAACGTCAAAAATGACCCATGTATCGTTGTAATAAGGTTTTAATAGAATCTGAATACGTTTGGTCAGTTTTTCGTATGTCAGTTGTTGTTTTCACTTAAAATGAAGTCCATTTTAAACTAAAGAGAGACACCGCACCTCGGATTGAGGCGGGTTTGACTCATACATGTCACATATGACTCATGGATAATTTCCCTAAAGTTTCAATGGAATCAGAATGCATTTGGTTGGTTTTCTGAATGTCAGTTGTTGTTTTCACTTAAAATGATGTCCTTTTGAAACAAACAAGAGACACTTTGGGAGGTTCTGGCCACATCACACCTCATATTGAGGCAGAGTTGATTCATACACATCAAATATAACCCATGGATCATTGTGATAAAGTATCAACACAATCAGAATCCGTTTGTTCAGTTTTCTGTATGTGCTTAAAAATTTGTCCATTTTAAACAAAAGAGAGACACTTAGAGTGATTCCGGCCACACAGTGACTCGGATAGAGGCGGGGTTAACTCATACAAGTCACATATGACCAATGTATTGTTTTCCTAAAGCATAAACACATTCCAAATGCGTTTGGTCAGTTTTTCGTATGTCAGTTCTTGTTTTCACTTAAAATGATGTCCTTTTTAAACAAAAGAGAGACACTATGAATGGTGTTGGCCACACTACGCCTCAGATTGAGGCAGGGTTGACTCGTACATGTCGGATATGACCAATGGATAGTTTTTCTGAAGTATCAACACAATCAGAATCCATTTGGTCAGTTTTTCGTATGCTAGTTCTTGTTTTCACTTAAAATGAAGTCCATTTTAAACAAAAGAGAGACACTTTGAGTGGTGTAGGCTACACCACGCCTCGGATTGAGGCAAGGCTGAATCTTACACGTCACATATGACCCATGTATTTTTCTCCTAAAGTTTCAATGGAAAAAGAATGTGTTTGGTAGGTTTTACGTATGTACTTAAAATGTTGTCTATTTTACACAAAAGAGAGACACTTAGAGTGATCCCGGCCACAGCACGACTCGGATTGAGCCCGGGTTGGCTTTTAAACGTCACATATGACCCATGGATCTTTGTGATAAATTATCAACAAAATCTGAATGCATTTGGTCATTTTTCTGTATGCCAGTTGTTCTTTTCACTTGAAATGAAGTGCTTTTTAAATAAAAGAGAGACACTTTGAGTGGTGTCGGCCACACCGCACCTCGGAGTGAGGCAGGGTTGACTCGTACACATCAAAAATGACCCATGGATCATTTTCCTAAAGTGTAAACACAATCAAGATCTGTTTTTTCGGTTTTCCATATGTCAGTTGTATTTTACACTTAAAATGAAGTGATTTTTAAATAAAAGAGAGACACTTTGAGTGGTGTCGGCCACACCATGCCTCGGATTGATGCGGTTTTGACTCGTTCACATCACAAATGATCCATGTATCGTTGTGTTAAAGTATCAACACAATCAGAATCCATCTACTCAGTTTTCTGCACGTACTTAAAATGTTGTCCATTTTAAACATAAGAGAGATGCTTTGGGTGGTTCCGACCACACCGCGACTCAGATTGAGGCGTGATTGACTTATACACGTCACATATGACCCATGGATCGTTTCCCTAAAGTTTCAACAGATTCTAAATTCGTTTGGTCGGTTTTTTCGTATGCCAGTTGTTCTTTTCACTTATAATCCTGTCCATTTTAAATAAAAGAGACATAGTTAGAGTGGTATCGGCCACACCGCGCCTCGGATTAAGACGGGGTTGACTCTTACACTTCTCGAATGACCCATGGATCATTTTCCTAAAGTATGACCAAAATCAAAACCCGTTTGGTTGGTTTTCCATATGTCAGTTGTTGTTTTTACTTAAAATTAATTGCTTTTTAAATAAAAGACAGACACTTTGAGTGGTTCTGGCCACACTGCGACTCATATTGAGGCTGGGTTGACTTGTACAGGTTACAAATGATCCATAGATCATTGTGCTAAAGTATCAACTCAATCAGAATCCGTTTGGTCAGTTTTCCGTATGTACTTAAAATTTTGTCCATTTTAAACATAAAAGAGACACTTTGGGTGGTACTAGCCACACCGCAACTCAGATTGAGGTACGGTTGACTCATACACATCACATATGACCCATGGATCATTTCCCTAAAGTTTGGATAGATTCAGAATGTGTTTGGTCGGTTTTTCGTGTGCCAGTTTTTCTTTTCACTTAAAATCCGATTCATTTTAAACAAAAGAGACACAGTTAGAGTAGTACCGGACACACCACACCTCGGATTTAGACAGGGTTGACTTGTACACGTCTCAAATTACACATGGTTTATTTTCCTAAAGTATCAACACAATCCAAATGTGTTTGGTTAGTTTTCTGTATGTCAGTTGATGTTTTCACTTAAAATGATGTCCCTTTGAAACAAAAGAGAGACACTTTGAGTGGTGATGTCCACACCGCACCTCAGATTGAGGCGAGGTTGACTCGTACACGTCACATATGACCCATGGATCGTTCTCCTAAAGTTTCAACAGAAACCTATTGTGTTTGGTCAGTTTTCCGTATGTACTAAAAATGTTGTCCATTTTAAACAAAAGAGAGACACTTAGAGTGATCCCGACCACACCGCAACTCAGATTGAGCCAGGGTTGACTCGTACACATCACATATGACCCATGGATCATTGTGATAAAGTATCAACAGAATCCAACTTTCTATGGTCAGTTTTCCATATTCCAGTTGTTCTTTTCATTTAAAATCCCGGCCACACCGCGCCTCGGATTTAGACGGGGTTGACTCGTACATGTCACTTTGAGTGGTGTCGGCCACACAGTGCCTCGAATTTAGGCGGCCTTGATTTCCAATTATCTCACATAGTGGACCGGGTATCACCTGAGGCATGCTATTACCATCTTTCAAAACAAACATGTCCTCGGTTTATTTTCAAGAAACCAATATCACTCATGAGTAAGAGAAACAATCCTGATATCCCTCACCTAGAAACCAAAGCATACATCCTGGAATTTCAAGTCTAAATTTCCTGAGAATGATGAGTCTGTCCATGAGTTCTTAACATGTAACCCATGTCTTATCGTAATAATTGACAAGTAAACCAAATCAAACAAGGCATAATTCACATAACATGTAGAATGTACTACAAGGCTTTGTATACAATTTAAAGCATATCATCACATGCATTTGATGAGCATGAGCTAATAAGCTTACCAAGACATTCATATAATTCAAGACATACAAAAATGGAATAATCCTAAATAACATCGTTATCACCCTCATCATCACTATCATCACCATCATCATCACCCTCATCCTCGTGGTCAACATTGTCCTTATCATCATCCCCACCCTCCTCAACGCCCTCCTCCTCACCCTCACCCTCCGCCTCGCCCTCCTCCTCCGCCTTTCCCTCCTTTTCTCCCTCCTCTTCCACATCAAACTCCTCTTCATCATCGTCGTCATGCTGGACATCATCTTGAACACCACTAGAACTGCCACCTAGTGCACCATATATAGAACATATCAATGGCATATATTCATCAAAATCTGGGCTGGCCTCTAGTGGAAGTGTTGTATGTAGAACTTCAATAAATTTTATAAATGCACTGTTTTCCCTAGCAGACTATTCTTCCGTCTCTATGGCCCTTTTGTTATCCTATTCTACATGTGACCTAACTTACTGTAGCTCGTTGGCACTACAAATCGTACCTGAGGAGGGATAATACTCTTTCGGGGCTATCCTAGGTCGGGAGCATACTCTGCCATAATGCTCCTCTCCCAACACCTGATGTAAGTGATCAGTTGGCCCAAAATTTTATGGTTCTTGGGCATAGAGGGCCTCTAAAGAAGCCTGTTACAAATATAAATATGTTATTAAGTTACAAAATAGATATTACAATATAAAATCAAGAGATTAAAACTTACAATCTAGTGCTGAGTTGGTTCGTTGATGGCACTTCCATCCTTTTTTCGTCTACTCGAGCAAAACAGTTTTGCTCAAGGCACACATCCTTCAATATTCAGTTTTTGCCTCAACAATGACATTGAAAACTAAATTTATATGAAAAATTTAGCTAATTATTAAATAATTGAGGAAACAAAAGAAACTTTAAGTCGTAAAGAAAACTTATAAACAATTTTCATACCATTTTCCCCTCGTGATCTGGCATCGTAGTACGTCCCAGTGTGTGGAGGTATTTTTTGCATCAAAGTTTTTTTTATTTTTTCTATATGATTCCAAAATACAATTCCATAATTTAAAGGATAATATTAATGCAAAACATGAAAGTTATTATTTAAATACCTCAAATTTAATTAATACCTTAAATTGAGTAGTCGTCCAATGAGTAATCATCTGCCGATACTGCACTATAGGACAATCATCCACGACTGGTACCGCCTTTAACACAGTGCCAACTCTAGCACGCCATCCAATATACAACTCATGCTTGTAGTCTCTCCAAATCTCACCTAAATCCTTTAGACGTTTTGGTCGTGCACCCTCACCATTGGGAAAATTAAATTGAAGCTAACAACAAAATATTAATTCATATAAATACAAATATAATTCATGGCATTAAATACAACAGATTTTTTTACCCATATCTCTACCCAAGATCTATCCTTGAACTCATGTGGCAACTGTCTCCATGATAGTGTACTAACGGGAATGATGTCGGAGTATTTGGAAAGCGTCGCCAAAAAACATCGACATTGCCGCCCTATTTTCTCAACCATTTTGTTGTCTTCATTGTAATACACCATTACCTGTGTGCAGTGGTTCCACAAAGCACGCATGCATGTATGCACCCGCCCCACCTCCTTTCATTAGATGTATCTTTCATGAAATAAAAAACAAATATTTTATCAAAAAATGTTATACTGAAAATAAATATTGGTATAAAAAAATTTAGGGTTCTATAAATATACCTGCATTAGTCTGATCGTTGAGCGTCGCTGGATCCACAGAAACTGATTGAACACCCTGTAGTGGAACAGGAGTCGAAGAAGATGGAATATAGAAGCTCGGAGAGACAGAAGTAGAAGGAAAAGAAGATGGGATAGCTATATGATCGGATTCTGGCTGGAGAGTGGGAATCATCATGGGTTATGAAAAATATGGGTCAGAAGATGCAAAAGATGATGAAAACATGGGAGGCCTAAATATCCCGTGTCTCCATAATGACACACCAGGATCAGAATGTGGGAAGGATGACATGTCAGTGGGAGGGGCAGGGTCTAGTCGGGTACGCGGAGCTGCTCATCTACCTCTGTTACGAACCCCCCTCATACCACCGGCCAGAGTACTAGGAACAGTACTAGGCTCCTCATCGAATAACTGTCGACTTATAGGTGGATCCTACAAAAATGTTTACAAAAAAAGTCATCACATGACATTATATATTCTTTAAATATATATATTTGAAATAAATTACTCACTGCAGGCACTAATGCTGGAACGCCCATCTCCGCCATTCGATTATTGTTCTCCATCATTTTTCCCTTCGTCTATCTTCAATTGGCTGCATTTTCTTCTTTTGAAAACAAATATGTAATTAATTAGAAAAAGGAAACTAATGTGTGACCCAAAAAACTAAATATATGAGTGAATAGGGGGATTCATTGGTAATTTATCTATCAATTGTTTTAGAAGAGCTTGAATGGATTTAGTAAATCATACAAGTTGTAATGTTCACCAAGTTAGAAATATTGTTTGACTAGGTTTGAATACAGTTCAATTCCAAATTAGAAAATGCAATTCAAATAAAACTAGAACCAATAAACATTGGAAATTCACATAATGTTCAAGTCAGCTAAAACATATTTGTGATTAATACTAAATCAATCTGAATAGTACCAACCTTAACAACCCAAATCAAGGTAAACCAAAAGAATTGATAACATGGATGAATGATTCTATATATTTTCAACCACAACTTCAGGTTCACAATCAACTCTGGAAATTGATCTATTGGAGTCATCAACTCGAGGTAAACCAAAATAATTTCATACACTATGCATGGTGGGGGAGTCTCAGCCAATATAGAAACTAAAATTAATTCTCATCATAGGTATAAATAAGAAACATCAACATCCTAAGAAAATCCAAATAAAAAAGGACTAAAAACATCAAACACTTCAAGAATTCACTACTATGCAAGGTTTATCCACATGTTTAGCACTAATTATATTCCTTAATCACGAAACACCTCTACATCTCCCATTTTTAATCAATAAACATATAATATCCCCCATGATCATTGTATGACTTAACACTAATAGGTAGATATCTCAAAATATGTTTAAAACAACTCATTAATAGGCTCAAAACGTAAATATAATCTTGAACCAACCATGGAATCTCTTTCACAACAAATTATCACACACCAGTTATCTCATGTGTTACTAAATACCAAACATAGTCACATAACAAGTGTACTATATCAAAATACATTACACAAGACTTATTAAAAAAATTCCCATTTTAATAAAACACTTTCCTCAAGATTAAATCATTTCTGAAATATCTTTCAAAATCCATTTTAAATAATAAAATCTGTTTGATCAGTTTTAAAAAATATTTGGAGTATTCTCAAGGCACCCCCATTTGAAAAAGTCAAATTAAATGCCCAATTTCCATGACAAACCATTGAAAAAAATTAACATGGGACAATCAACAACCACAAATAACTTAACTGGAAATTAAAAAAACAGAAACCAAATGTGATATAGAATTTAATGTTAAGTTAGGAGAAATGAGATTAAATAGAGACAAAAACATCATAAATGGTTCCAAAATCATAACTTTGGATTAAAACCACCCATAATTGGAATGGGAATGCCTCATACACCTAATCCCTAATAAAACAAACCAATTATCCAATTAAAAAATTTAATTTAAGGTTTCTACCTTCAATAAAAATTGATAAATATGTAAGATAAGTGGAAAATGATCAATAAGACATGAAGATTTGGAATTATCCCATCTAACCTCGTGGGGGGGTCTCACTGGATTTGATGGAGTTCACCTGGGTGGCGCGTTCTAGGGTTCTTCAAATTGGAGGACCAGGGTTCCATAAATTAGGGGAGAAATGCAACTGGATGAGGTCTTCTTGATTTGTGTATTTGTGGACATCTTTTCCCAACAGTTTTTAAAAACCGTTGGGAAATCATCAACATTTCCCAACGGTTTCATCAAATCGTTGGGAAAAGGAGAATAATTGGAAGATTTCCCAACGGTTTGATAAAACTGTTGGGAAATCATGCCAAAACTCTCCTATACCAATGGTTCATTGGAACCGTTGGTATAATACCGTTTGGAAAAACAAGATTCACAGTAGTTATTATTGTGATAGAGTTGGGAGTAGTGGACTGAGCCTTTGATCGAGATACTTGTCATAGTATTTTTTTGTATTTTTGTTAATTTTAACATCATGTTGTATATTATTGTATTCACCAACCCTAGAATATTCATTTTTATAGACACATTTTCATGACATGATCATCATACTCTATCTATTATTATTCAGCTTCCGCGTATTGTAGTATTTAACATTTTACGTCTTATTAGTTTTTCTGTTGTTATCTGTTCTTTATATTTCCATTCTTTCAAATTATACATATAAATATATATATATATATTTACTATTATATGATCAATGAGGGCATATTCTCCCTATGTACTTACCCAATTCCCTCAATTCTAGTTAGAAGCCTCTAGAATTTGAAGCGGCATGCTTGAGGTTTTGTGGTTCACCACCTCAGAACACCAGTGAGTGGCATCCAGGGTGGGCTGCTACAGAGTGGTATCAGAGAAATTTTCTTTTTTTTACTTTTTAGGTTTATATAGGAGAATAGGATACATGAATTTGGTAGTGAAACTTTTCTTGGGATTAGCTACCCCACATACCGGGTAAATCCAAATTTCCTAGGATGGGTAATTGTTGTTATTACATGTTCTTGTTACAATTTCATTTCATTTCATTATAGGTTGATGCACTTTATTTTCATTGTTATTACTTGATGGGACTTAAATTACATATCCCAATTAAATGTGGTCATATTAGAATCATTCATCATAATAGGCATGATAGTATTTAAACTTCTAAAAAAATTTATGTTCCATATCTACATTCCTGTTTGTATTGCCTGTTTTTTCTGTGATTTATGTTTATGCCTTTTTAATTATGATTTTCATTATTCTAGTACTCTCAATGATGTAATAATTGGTTTAATTGACCTATAATTCCACATTAGTTGGTTTTATTGGTGAGTTGCATTATAATATTTTCTGATCAGACCATAATTATGGCATGTTACACCTATTTTCTAGTGTAAGGTTCAGGATACAGATAGTTGATGTGTTGATTTTAATTTATAAGGTGTATGGTCCCTTATGAATTTGAATTTTTGAAACAATTAACTGGATCATGATATTAATAACTAAATAAATAATGATGAACCTGAATGAAATAAAATGAAATTGATCCTTTATAATTAAATGCTTACAAAATGTTAGACTTTTTTCTAACAAAATATTAGTAGTGGGTTTTAGGTAATGTCTCCATTTATCCTTCATTTTCTCATTCATATCACCTAGAACTGAATCATTAGTAGGATAAGGGTTTTATAATTCCTAGAAGGGGTTTTTACTTGGTATTCATTGTAGATTTCATTATCTATAATAAATCACGTATGAGGTATGATATTATAAATTTTATATTTATTCCACAATGATGATCTCATGTTGTATGTTGTGAGAGTGGTGATGAGAATACTCCTAAGTTGGTGGGCCCTGAGTCGCCCAAGATACCTTCAACAGTTTTACCTGAGGAACCTACTATAGATCTTCCATTGTGTGATGATTCCTAGTTCAGTGATAGTTTCCTTCACTTCATGCAGTCAATCCAAGGTGCTCCTCAACCTTCCCGTTCTATGGTAGAGCTGACCTATGAGTTTCAACAGCAACATCCTCCCACTTTCTCAGAGTTTGGAGGGACTCTAATTTTAACTTTTTTGAAGGAAGTGGTATCCATATGTGAGCATATCAAGACACCTCTAGAGCATAGGTTCAAGCTTGCGACCTATCAACTATGTGATTCCGCAAAGAATTTGTGGTACATCCTAATTCAAGATCGAAAATATCAGGGTATGGTATGGGTAGACTTTCATACACCCTTCTTCGAGTACTGTTTTCCATAGACCTTGATTGTGGAATGTGTTCGGGAATTCACGCACCTTGAGTAGGGTGACATTTCAATGATGGAATAATCAGCTCGCTTTACTGAATTCCATCTTTCCGCACTGAAATTTACTTGTGATGAGATGAATACTATGAGTCTCTTCAAGGATGGTATTTATTATGACATTCTCTAATAGGTAAACATATTTTTAGAAGTCAAAAATTTAAGAGATCATCAATCGGGACCTCATCACTGACCAGAACCTGATAGAATTGGGCGATGTGAAGTAGGGTAGTTCAGCTTCCGGGAAAAGCAGTGGTTTATCCTATGGAAAGAAGAAATGATTTAATGGTACATGTGGTGGAAGTATCATCTAGGTGGCCCACACTAACATCCTTGTAGCGTTTCACCAGTGCAGTGGGATAGGATAAAACAATCCTAGGTGTACGAGGAATCTGATCAAATTTAAGGCTTATAGAAAGATAGGTCACCTCAGACGTTTCAATTGGTATTTTCCTTCAGTGGTGAGTGAGAGAGGTTCTATTCCAAAACCAGCATCCAATGTAGGATCAAAGATATATCATTAGACATGATTTTTTATTCTACTAGTTGTTTAAGCCAAGAAGGTGGTCGTGGAATATCCGTTCAGGCTTTAGAGTTCCATCTTTATCAGAGTGGACCTTACTCTGGATATACAGGTAGTGTCTCAGGATCATGGTTCATGCTATATCAATGTTTTTAATCCTACTCCAGATGAGTAGAGTCCAAGTCCATCTATATTTATAGTTACTATCCTAGTATCCTCTGATCTAGTATCTGACTTGTTTGATACTGTTGCTTCATACTCCTTTCTATCTGCTATAATTATGAGATGGTTGGACTTAGTTGTAGAGTACTCCAGCTGTTTTATGAACCTTGACACTGTATTATTATTTATAAAAGAGTTTACAATCCAATTAAATTATTTACCCCTTGAAATATGTGGGTACGGTTTTCTATGGAGTTTCTCCATTCTGGAGATGAATGGTTTTAGCATCATTCTCGGTATGGATAGGCTTTTTCCTTATCGAGCCTTGGTGTATTGATACTACCGATGGGTATCTCTCACATCACTATATGGAAAAACATTATAAATAAGTGAGAATGGAATCTCCAAGAAATTTGAGTTGGACATAAGCATACTGGGATGGGTGGGAAGATAGCTCGTATGGCTAGTCTATTTATGAGAGAGAAGGGAATGAAGTTAGTAGAATCTCATCTTTTATTGTATTGATTTAGGGAAATATTAACTATTAATCTAGTGTACCTTCTAAGAGATAAGTTTAGTCCATCATAGATCATGTGTTAGGTGAGGAACTAGTGTTCGTTCTTCTTTATAGGATGGCACCTATAGTTCTTTATCATCAAAAGAAGCAACTTGAAGACTTAGAGTCTAAGGGTTTCATTAGACCCAGCACATCACCAAGGGGTTCACGAGTCCTTTTCTCTAAGAAGGATGATGGTATACTTATATTGTGTGTGGATTACCACTGACTAAACCAGATTACAGTGAAACAAATGTAACCCTTGCCTCATATAGAGGACCACTTCAACCATCTCTGAGGAACAATTATTTTATTCAAGATTTATCTAAGTTTGGGCCCCCACCAGGACCATGTGTTTCCATCAGACATACCACATATAGCATTCCTTATAAGGTACAGCTTGTATGATTATTTGGTTAATATGTTCAGTCTGAAAAATGTGCCAGTAGTCTTTATGGATATGATGAATTGGATTATCCACTCATATCTTGATTCATTTATGGTAGTACATTTTGATAACATCTTAGTGTATTCTTGCACCACACATGACCATGACAATCATCTTGAGATCATGATGAGTTCACTGAGAGAGAACAAAATATATGTGAAGCTCATCAAATTCCAATTTTGGATCACAAAGGTCCTCTTCTTGGGTCATATCATATCTAAGGCAAGAGTATCAATGGACCTATAGAAGGTAAACATCCTGGTCTCTAGGTAGAATCCCAAGAACATGTTCAATATACATATCTTGTTGGTCTTGGATGGTTACTACATGTGATTATGTCATGACCCGGCCCAACGGGGCTCAAGCCGTGACTCCCCAAGTCCGCCTCCAATAGGCCAGGGGGTGGCGTCTAGCGCCGAGTAGGTTATCGCACACATGGGAGGCATTAGCCTAAGGTACCTATACACACACACACTCATATACCTCCATGCAACAGTGAAAAGATATATACAACTGAAAAGAAAATGCATGCATACATCTATCCCAAACCAGAGTGCAACAGTAGTACAAAAAGAGAAAAATAGGGCCCACCAAAAGAAAACTACAAAGGCGTCCAACCTGCTCGGAAGGAGGGGTACACAGCCAAAAGCACCACCGGAAAGCTCCTCATCACACCTCCGGTAAGACTCCATGGTTAGTCCCGCCCACTCAGCTCTGCCTACTCTGGGTCCTCCTGGGACTCCGTTGAAAGGCATGTGGTCTGCACAAGAAAAAAACATGTTCGGGCAAAGCCTGTGCATGGGTGAGTATAACAATACTCAGTAGGAACACCAAAAACCCAAAAAAAAGAGAGAAACTGAAAGGTAACAGTCTGATCATCCCAGCCAAAGGGAACCCAGATGAGAGAGAAACTCCCTCTCGTGACCATCCTCATCTAAACACAACTAGTCATCTCAAACCAAGTGTATTCCCATACATACACCTCGAACATCCAGATATTCTCAGCTCACACACCAAGCCACGTGAGGTATCGACCTCATCACTAGCAACTTTCCACAACAAGGAGAACACACTCCATGATCACTATCATCCTAGATGACACATGTCTGAGAGATAAACTCCATCGGGTCTCACACAAACATCTCATACGCTCACCCAAGAGATCACGCTTGTCGGGTACCATCACTGAGGAAACCTCACTGAAACAACAAAAACACCAAACTCCTCTGATAGGGGATCACTCCTAGGGTCCTCTAGGGGATACTAGAACCCACAATAGTATACAAAGATATCACAAATATGGGATCACTCCCAGGGTCCACTGGGGGATACCACAACCCGATCTATTCATAGATCTCACAGATAGGGGATCACTCCTAGGATCCGCTGGGGGATACCACAACCTGATCTAGCACTCGTCAGAAACACGCCACTCAAATAGAGGATCGTCACCTGTGTCACATTGGTCATGATGATACTGAAACCCTATCTGGTACATCTCGCGTTGTATGGGATCGAACTAATGATGCCACAACCCTACAGAAACCATGCGCTGAGTAGGGGATCGTATAACCAAAGATACCGCAACCCTACTATAATCCTTATGCTGAGTAGGAGATCGTATACCTGATAATACCACAACCCTACTTAGCACAGCCCAATACGTAGGGGATCATATTCTCAATGATGATACAAATCTTATGGGGTTAACCTGCTAGATAGGGGATTTCCACCCATGGATAAGGGGTCACAACGATACCAAGAACCCGATCTTGGGAAAAGATGCTAGAGGATCCCACATCAGGCCCACTGGAGGGATGCCACAACTCTAACAGATTAAACATCCCATTGAGAGGATCAAAAACCTATACTAAATATGTGATGCGGTGCGAACACTTGTAGGAACTAACCAAGTGAGTACCCTCAACCATTGTTGGTCCAAACATTGCT
Organism: Viscum album; assembly: GCA_963277665.1. NCBI lineage: Eukaryota > Viridiplantae > Streptophyta > Magnoliopsida > Santalales > Viscaceae > Viscum > Viscum album. Next base: position 292,326,161 of record OY728137.1, on the reverse strand, counting down.
AACCCGAGCGACCCAACACAACGCCACCCCGTGCACCTCCAAGGCTGATACCAAGGTCACCATCACGTTCCATGCAGAAAAACAGGCAGTATAGGCTATTTACTCGCTTAAAACAGACAACCAATGAAAAATGCACTATTCACCGTCGCTAGACCACGCGGGGCCCACACAACGATCCCGAAACTCATTAAGCAGATCACACAACTGTGATCCCCTCAAAAAAACACACGGGGTTCACTACTCGTTCGTCCCAAACGGGCCCCCCAGTGAAAAAGGTACTATTCACCAAAGCTAGCTCGAGTGGGGCCCACGCCTCGATCCCAAAACTCATCGAACGGATACCACCATTGTGATCCTCTTCGAAAAACACGCAGGATCAACTATTCATCCCCCAAAATCAGACTCCTGGTGAGGAAGTTGCATTTCTCTGAAAACGCCCAAGCCCAGCCTCATGGGGCCCGCACGCCAAACTCGGTCCCAACACCATAAAACCATCAATAGAATTCCACCGTATCATCAGGGTCTCAACGCCACCAACGGCACGTCATTCAGACGCTCCGGGTAGATGATACAACAGCCCGAAGTCGAATAATAATAAAATATTATTATTTTATTCGACGTTTCAAGCTCCTGGGCCATGATCACAAATTATAAAATTTCTGAACCCACACCGAAGGGTTCACCTCGTCACCAGGGTCATGTCACCATAGATGGAATCTGAAACAGACTTCCAGGGAGCAAGTGATGGGGGTTTTAAAACCCTCGTGTATTAAAAGACGGTCGGACCTGGCGGTTCAGGCCGGTCCGGCTAGCCTGGGCCAACCAGGTCGTCGCCGCTGCTGGCGCACCCTGGCTGGTGGGCCTCTACTGCGTGGTGTCCCGCGCTTCACCGGCAATCCCCCCACCCCCCGGGCGGCCGGCCGCCAAGCCTGTGTCGCGCCAGTGGAACTTCCGTAGACCGCCGGGGGCACCCCGGTGGTCCGTTTTGCGATCTGCAACCTTTTGCACGACTCTCAGGACCCGATCTTCCCTGCTACGACAACAAAACTAAGAAATTAGGAGCAAAATAGGATCAGGGGATTAAAACTAAAACCGCCTACCTCACGGGAGATACGTTGAAGCTTCGGGTGCAGAACGACGTCTGCGACGCGATGGAGCTCGATCGGCTGATGATCGGCGCAGAAAATGGATTCCTGGGGCACGATTGGCAAATAAACAGAGGAGGAGGGTAGGGTTTCGTTCGTCTGTGCATTGTGGTTTGGGGGGAGAAGAAAATTAGTTTTTTATTTATTTAAAAAAAATCATTTAAATTAACATCCCTGACCAGACCTCCCGGCGCGGAGGAAATTAGGTCGCCCATATGGTAAACGCGCCATTCTAAACGAAGTGGGGGACTCATATTTTTTATCCGAGACTCCATTCATAAGTTATTTGAGCTAATTCACGTAATTAATGTTTTCCATTTATTTACAAAAACACCTCTGGTGGCTTTTCTCATAGTAGGCCTACGCCCGCAAAGTTTAAACACCACCTAGGGTAAACGGCACGCTCCGGACGAAACTTTGCCCTCAAATTCCCGTTCCGAGCTACCGTTTAGGAGATATCACACCCCCGCCACATGCATTGTATAAAAATACTATATATTTTTATAAAATTAATTCTGGGAACACCGGGTCTCGGAATCACACACCGTCTTCACGCCTAGATCTGGAATTATTCATAGGAATTTTCGAAAGTCTGACAGGGCCAAAACCCAAGTCACTACATCCTTCCCACCTTAGAAATTTTCATCCCTGAAAATCCATAAGAATAAGGAAAGCAACTGGACTCTCAACGTGGTCTCTCACGCTAGCGAGTTCTCCAAAAAACACCCATGCCCGAACACATAAGTTAGAGGGACTCATCTACTACACCTCAACACTATCCGCTTTGGGGAACACTGACATGACCGCACGGTTGTAATCGTGTCACAAAAATGAGTCTTGGTGGGGGAAGGATCCTCTTCCCCACGCATTCGAATCACGTTGAACAACACCCACAGAGGGTCTTACCAATGCCCTGAACAAAACTCGAGCAAGCAACAGAAAGGAAAGAGTACTACTGAACGGTGTCTATCAAACTACTGCAGAAAGTAAAAAAGACACAAGGCGTACCTCTATCCATCTGTGGAGCCTTAGGGTCAACAGCCTCTAGGACATGCAGCTGTCTGCGTTCTCGTCCACTAGCTCCCTGAGCTTGATGTGGACCACCTGGGGGTGCGGGTGGTGGCAATTGATACCTCCTACCACCTCCTGATACTTCACCAGCCCTGTCATAACGTCTGCCACCCTATGGACCTCCTTGCTCGAGACGCTACCTCTGCCAAGGTGGTATTTTGACCGGCTACCTCTTAGTATCACGGCGAGTCGGAAAATCTCTAGCAAGATTTCCCCGACCGTCGCAAGCATAACACCACCTCTCCTGAGGCTGACCAAAACTGGCCTACGAGCCCTGTGTGACCTGAGCCTTAGATCCTCCATCCTAGGGTCACCTCCTGAAACATCACTAATGTTCGGGCCCCTAAGTCTGTCGTCTGTTACCAGATGCCGATCTGACTGACGAAGTGCCATCTCTCGTGTGCCCAACACTAACAGGTGGAATCTTCTTGGCCAGAAATATCTCCACCAGTAGGGCCCACTCCAGCACTCCAGCATATGTGGGAAAACACAAGGAAACCACACCTGCCCAGATGTCTCTGTGTAGGACCTACTCAAAGGTCCCAGTCCTAAAGATCGGGTATTGACCCATATCCAGGGAGTAGAACGACAGGTCTGTAAACCTCGCTGAGTACTAAGACACGGTCATGCCATCCTTCTGAAGCTTTAGAAGCTCCTGAATCCGCACTGACCTCAGTATCACCGGATATAACTCTTCCCTGAATATTCTCTCAAACTCTGCCCACGTGAATGTCTCCTCATTGTGGGACTGCATCACTAAACTCCACCATCGCCCGACCGAACCATACAGAAGGATTTCCTCTAGGACCAACATCTTATCTAGAGGTGTCCTCACTAGGTTGAAGACTCAGGTGACTGCTTCAAGCCAGTCATCAGCTGCCTGGGGGTCTGTATCACCCCGAAACCTCAGAGGTCGCTACCTCTAGAACTCGTTTAGTGCACTCAGCCTGCGCGAAACCTCATCATGCACTTCGAGCACAACCAGCTGCTCAACAGGTGGTGGTCAACTGGAGGACCACTTGGAGGTCCAGCCTTAGAACATGATCCCTGGTCCACATCCTCTACACGAGGTGGATCATCACCACAATCCAACTGTAGAACCCTCGCCGGCTGTCATCATGGAGGCATCCTGAAATACATTCAAGATGCACCACAGTCAAAGAGTATATCGCGTGACCTGACTCAATAAGGACAAAGAAAAACCCAGAACCTAGTCCTATATAAAACATGTACCATTTTTTCCCTGTGACCAGTGTACAGATTTCCTGAGTTGAAAGGCAGATTATCAGGGTCCTGGTGTATGGATATGTCGGCCGCAACCCCAACATTGGAGTCTATGGCCTGAAATCCGAGCTCAAAACATCAAAACATTGCCGCTACGAAACCTAAACCAAACTCATAGCTAGATCAGCTACGCTCTGAGATCCCAAAGGAGGAACTTTCTCTGATACCACTCTATCATGACTTGGCCCAACAGGGCTCAAGACGCTACTCTCCAAGACCGGCTCCAATAGGCCATGGGCTGGCGTCTAGCGCCGACTAGGCTATCACACACATGGGAGGCATTAGCCTCAGGTACCTATACACACACACCCACATACACCTCCATGAAATAGTACAGAGATAAATAAAACTGAAAATAAAATGCATGAATACATCTATCCCAAACAAGAGTGCAACAGCAGTACAAAAAAGGAAAAATAGGGCCCACCAAAAGAAAACTACAAAGGCATCAAACCATCTCAGAAGGAGGGGTACGCTGCCAAAAGATCCACTAGAAAGCTCCTCGATAAAACTTCGGTAAGCCTCAACAGTTAGTCCCACTCACTCAGCTTTGCCTGCTACGGGTCCTCCTGGGACTCTGTCGAAAGGCTTGTGGTCTGCAAAAGACACAAACATGTGCGGGAAAAGCCTGTGCAGGGGTGAGTATAACAATACTCAGTAGGCACCCCAAAAACCCAAAACAAAAGAGAGAAACTGAAAGGAAACAGCCCTCTCATCCCATCCAGAGGGAACCCAAACTAGAGAGAAACTCCATCTCGTGACCATCCTCGGATAAACACAACTAGTCAGCTCAAACTAGGTGTATTTCCATACATACACCTCTAACATCCAGATATACTCAACTCACGCACCAAGCCACATGAGGTACTGACCACATCACTAGAAACTTTCCACAACCAGAAAAACACACTCCATGCTCACTATCATACTAGATGACACCCTTCTAAGAGATACACTCCATCAGGTCCCAGACAAACATCTCAAAAACTCACCTAAGAGATCAAGCTCATTGGGTACCGTCACTGAGGAAACATCGCTAAAACAACAAAAACACCAAACTCCTCGGATAGGGGATCACTCCTAGGTTCCTCTATGGGATACCAGAACCCACATCGGTATATAAAGATCTCACAGATAGGGGATCACTTCTAGAGTCCGATGGGGGATCCCACAACCCGATTTGGCATTCGTAGATCTCACAGATAGGGTATCACTCCCAGGATCCGCTGGGGGATACCACAACCCGGTCTGGCACTCGTTAGAAAAACGCCACTCAGGTAGAGGATCGTCACCCATTTCACGACAGTCACGATGATAACGAACCCCTATCTAATACATCTCGCGCTGTAGGGGATCGAAATGATGATGCTGCAACCCTACAGAAACCACACGCTGAGTAGGGGATCGTATAACCAATGATACCGCAAGCCTACTATAATCCTCATGATGAGTAGGGGATCGTATATCCGAGGATTCCACAACCCTGCTGAGCACGACCCACTGTTTAGGAGATAAAATTCCCGATGATGTTACAAACCCTGCGGGTTTAACTTGCTAGATAAGGGATCGCCGCCCATGGATAAGGGGTCACAGCGATACCAAGAACTCGATCTTGGGAAACGATGCTAGAGGATCCCACATCGGTCCCACCAGAGGGATGCCATAACTCCAACAGATTAAACATCCCATCAAGAGGATCACAAACCTATACTAAGATTGTAATGATGTTCAAACCCTTGTAGGAAATAACCAAGGGAGTACCCTCAACCACTACTCATCCAAACATTACTAACCCGAGCGACCCGCCACAACACCACCCCGTGTACCTCCATGTCCGATACCGAGGCCACCATCACGATCCATGTGGAACAACAAGCAGGATAGGCTGTTTACTCGCCCAAAACGGACAACCGGTGAAAAAGGAACTATTCACCGTAGCTAGCCTGTGCGGGGCCCGCACAATGATCCCAAAACTCATCAAGAGGATCATACCACTATGATCCCCTCGGAAAAAACACACAAGATCCACTACTCGTTGGTCCCAAACGGACCCCCAGTGAAAAGAAACTATTCACCAAAGCCATCTCGAGTGGGGCCTATGCCTCGATCCCGAAACACATCGAATGGATCAAACCATTGCGATCCTCTTGGAAAAACACACAGGATCAACTATTTATCTACCAAAATTAGACTTCTGGTGAGAAAGTTGTGTTTCTCTGAAAACGACCAAACCCAGCCTCGTGGGGCCCGCACACCAAACTCAGTCCCAAAAACCAGAAACCATCAAGAGAATTCTTTCGTATCATCAGGGTCTCAACACCACTGATGGCATGTAAATCAAACGCTCCGGTTAGAAGATATAATGGCCTGAAGTCGAAAAATAAAAAAAAATACTATTTTTTTATTGGACGTTTCAAGATCCCAGGCCACGATCCTGAAACATAAAACTCCCAAACCCACACTGAAGGCTTCGACTCATCACCAGGGTCACGTTGCTATAGACGGGACATGAAATGGACTTCTAGGGTGTAAGATACGGGGGTTTTAAAACCCCCTTTGTATTAAAAGAGGGTCGGACATGCCGGTTCCTGCCGGTCCAGCCGGCATGAACCGGCCCGTGACTGCCTGCCCTGGTCGGTGGCCCTTCGCTGCACGGCACCCCACACCACCACCCTTGGCGGCCGACTGCCACGGACCACCATGGGTCTGTCGCCGCGCCGGTGACGTGCCAGCGGAACTTCCACGGACCGCTGGGGGCACCCCGGCGGTCCGTTTTGCAATCCGCAACCTCTTACGCGACCCTCGTGACCCAATCTTCCCCACTAAAACAATAAAACAAATAAATTCAAAGAAAAAATGGGATCGGGGGATTAAAACTCAAACCATCTACCTCACGGGCGAAATTCTGATGCTTCGGGTGCAGAATGACGCCTGCGACGCGCTGGAGCTCGATCTGCTGACGATCAGCGCTCACAATAGACACTCGGGGCCAGATCGGCAAAAAAATGGAGGAGGATTGGATGGTTTTGTCCGTCTACGTGTAGGGGTTGGGGGAGATGGAGATTTGTTTTTTTATTTATTTAAGAAAAACATCATTTAAATTAACACCCCCAACCAGACCTCTCGGTGCGGAGGAAATTAAGTCGCCCCCAGGGTAAACGCGTCGTTCTGAACGCAACGGTGGACTCAGATTTTTGATCCAAGACTCCTTTAAAATGTTATATGAGCCAACACCCATAAATAAAAGTTTCCATTTATTTACGAAAATGACCCTAGTGGCTTTTCTCACAGCAGGCTCATGCCCGCAAAGTTTACACCTTGCCTAGGGTAAACAGCACGCTCTGGATGCAACTGTGCCCTCGGATTCCTGTTACGAGCTACCGTTTAAGATATATCACTCTCCCTCCATGTGCATAGTATAAAAATACTAAAAAAAATTATAAAATTAATTTTGGGCACACTGGGCCTCAGAATTGCATGTCGTCTTCGCGCCTAGATCTGGAATTATTCATAGGAATATTCCAAAGTCTGACAGGGCCAAAACCCAAGTCGCTACAGATTAATCCATCACTTGTCATGCTTGGAAGCACTACTAATGGGATTTCCAAAAAAGGGTGTGAAATTCAACTCAATTGAGTATTTTGAGTCAACTTTTTAGATGTTAAATGGAAGTGTCAATTTAGATTAAATCATAATTCTTCCAGAGTCAGGAAAAAGTTAAACAACCTATTGTTAGGCCCTTGGGATCTAGTTGGGGGAATTTCTAATGCAAGGTGATTGGGTTGTAGAATATAGGTCTTGTTAGCTAATGCCTCATGAGAATAACTATCCTATACACTACCTCAAGCTAGCAGTCATGGCCCATACTCTATGGTGTTGGAGGAATTACTTATTAGGCTAGTTTTTCATTGTTTATAGGGACTATAAAATTCTAAAATACATCTCCACATAGTGATTCTTGAATCTAACGTAGCTCAGGTGGGTCGAATATCTACATTCATTCAACATTGAGCTAAAATAAAAACCCCGAAAGGGAAATGTTGTAGGTGGTTCCTTGATATGGAAGACTCATATGGAAGCTAAAAAAGAGGCTAGTAGTTAGTGGAAATTGAAGGATTTATTCAATGAGACACATCTATAGGTTCAGTAATATCACGATATGCCACTTTTAGTATCTCTAGCAGTGACATGCTTCCTTCTGGTGGAGTTTTGAATGAGGCAGGTGTCTGGCACCGAGTTTCTTATTTTGAGGGAGAGAATCACTTGAGATAACCTGCCTCCAAGTTGGGTTGTTGATGCGATTGAGACCCTACTCTTCTATGTATGTGTATGGGTACCTTCATATATACAAGAAGAGCTGATGAGGGTATCACATGACTCTATATGGATTGTTCACCCTGGTTTAATCATGATTTACATAGACATCTTCCATCAGTACTAGTGGCTAGGTATGAAGAAGAAGATAGATGGCATCGTTACTTGGTACTCCACCTGTCAGTAGTTAAAGGAAGAGCACCAACTAACTGGTGAACTCCTACAACCTATCTCCATTTTCTGAGAAGAAATGTAATAAATTCACCATAGACATCATGATAGAATTTAGGATATCTCCACATGGCAGAAATTAAATATGGGTGATCTTTGATAGGTTAACCATGGTCATGTAGATCTTTCTTATCCAAGATATATTCTTTGTTGACTATTTTGGAATGATTTATATCTGAGGGATAGTGAGACTTAATGCCATATCTCATTCTATCATTTTAGTTCAATATGCTAGATTCACATCATGGTCTAAGGAATTGTTTTAGAAAGAATCATTTTAACAAGTACTCTTGAGTATGGCATATCACCCTCAGACCAATAGAAATTCAAAAGGATGATTCAAGTGTTAGAGGATATGCTATAGGAATGTATCCTTTATTTTAGAGGTTCTTAAGGAAAGAATATTCATATGGTTGAGTTTTCCTAAAACAATAGTTTCCATGAAACAATTCAGATGTATCCTTATGATTCTCTCTATGGTGAACAATATCCTTCACCTATATGTTGTCTTGAACTAGGTGAGTTACCTCTATTGGGTCCTCATCTTGTTCAGGTGAATTTAGAGAAATTCCATCAAATTCAAAAGTGTATGGCTACATCTTACTCTAGGTAGAAGTATTATATAAATATTCTATAAAAACCACTATATTTTGAGGTGGGAAATCATGTATTTCTACATGTATCACCTAGATTGGGTCCTAGATGAATCAGAAGATAGGTCAACTTATCATTGAGATATGTTAAGCTTTCCGAGATAGCAGAGCGAGTTGGTCGGTAGCCTATCGGTTGTTGTTACCTAAAAGGTAATGTGAATGCATGATTTATTCCATATATCTCAACTTTGATATAATCATGTCAACCCATCTCATTCAATCGACCCTAATTCCATTGATTTAGAAGGGGATGTTTCCTTTGAGGAGCATCTAATATATATCATTGATTGACGCACTAATGTTCAATGAGGTGGTTCTATTCCTCTAGTATGGGTACTATGGAATCATGAATGTGAACAAGATGAGACCTGGGATTGGGAGGTTTATGTACATAAATAATGGCCAGAAATCATCTCAAACGAAATTCTACTACCCTCGAAAGGGAAAATTGTCAATGATTTGTCTTAAGGACCGAGGGTTGTAACATACCGGTTTTTCCTAAAGGTACAAACCATTAATTGTTTTTCTAATTCCATTAAACTCCCATAAATATTAGGCCTAACCAAGTCAAGAAGATAATGGGTGTGTCTGAGGATCATTCAAAGGCCATAGCACTGAAATAGGAATAAACGACCAGGTCACACCGTTATATAAAAGACATGCCACCAAGCCTGTACAGTTTCTCTAAAACCATATTGATGTAGATAGTTAGAACTTGGGTGATGTACAGTTTTTCTGTAACAATTCAACCTGAGGCACATAGCCATACGATATTATAGAGATTTTTGACAGTGATTTTTTGCATGATTTTCACACGATTAGTTAAACTGTGTGCCTAATTGTTCGATTTACCCCTTTAAAGTAGTAACAAGCACATGGTTGGTGCACAATTTGTCAACTGTGTGAAAAAACCATGTAAAGTGTAATATGTGGTTAAAATATTATTTTTTCTTTATTAAATGATTTAATAACCTTCTTTATTTATTCTTATTTCTTTTTTATCCTTGTCCAGCAGTTGAGCTCTCCTCACTTTAACATGAGCTCCTCCTACCTCACAAAGAAGGAATCCAAGTAACTCCTCTATCGATTGTATGTTTTGCTCACTGTATGAAGCATCTGATCCATAATTGTAAGATCTTAGATCCTATATAATCTATTTCAATGTTATTTATTCATCCTCTGTTCTATTTTGGTGTGATATATTTTTACCCATTTCAGGGAATTTAATGGTTTCATCTATTTCTTCCAACCTAATTTCAAATAAAAGGATGAGGTTGGAAAAGGCAATCTTTATGAGGTTAAGGTAGTTTGTGTCAACTCTTTCCCTTTATTTTTCTATGATCTATAATTTTTTTCATTGTTCTTCTCACTGATCCATTTTGGTGATGCCTCCAAATTGTTTATTTAATAAATCCAAGTTGTTTCACACATGTATTATGATCCAAAAAAGTAGAGAATAACACACCCCAAGGTAGATTTCCTTGACTCAAAACACCCCAATGGGTGTGTTCTTCCCCTTATGGCCTCATTTTTCCTTTGTTTAAAATCTTTTTAAACACCCTTGGGTGTGTCACTAAATGAATAATACCATAAATTGATTAATTTGAAGGATTATGGTGATGATACATGTCTTATTCCCCTAATAATCCATATAATAAATGAAATGGGGGAATTAAAGTAATTTTCCAAGAACCAAAGCAATATGAAATATGCCATAGAGGTTTTTTCCAATGAAATTCTATAAATATTAAACCAAATATGATATAATTTATTGAATTAAATGAGATGGATCCTCTTATTGGATTTTTTTTATAAATGCATTACTTTTTTAATGCCATTACTATAGTGTTGAGGGTGAAACAAGGAGTTCCGACTTAAGGACCCCTAGATAGACTCTCAGGCCTTCTTGATAATGTTTTTAATGGTTATCAAACACTTTTGGGTAACACCATCTATTCTTGGGATGGGATCACTAAGTGTTATCTATTTTTACCTTCATACGAGTGACATCAGTTCCCTAGGGGGGACCCCTTGGATGGGCTTGGAGGAATGATTGTTTGAACCATGCCTTGAGAGAGACTTGGACCCCTACATGAAATACCAAGAATAGACTTAGACGATAGCAGTTGAATTTTATTACAATGATTGGACTCACTACTGCAGATAGTTCTATTAAAAGCACTATAAACAACTTTTGATATTGCTAGAAAAGCATTGTTAATCACAAGTAAGATAAAGGGGCTCCCCTTTATCAGCACTAAAAAAATAATTGATAAAGTTCCCACCTTTATCAGCACTAAAAATAGTGCTGATAAAGTCCTGACTTCATGTGATCTGCTGTTTATATAACAACACACCCACCATCACCTACATAGTGCACACACAGCACCTACAACAGCACTTGCACAACACACATAAGAACAAATCAGTGCACACAATAGCACACACAAGAACAAATCATTGCATACAAGGGTTTGGAAAACAATGATATATACATTTCAAACAATTTTTTATATAATTAAATTTACAATTATCCAAAAAATAGTTACAAACATTAAGGTTTAATCCTATAACATTTGTGATCTCCTATAAAAAATGTCTTCCAATGGTATTAGTTTCCGAAAAAATCAACCCATCTAAAGAAAAAGGTTCCACCTATATATGAAAACAAATATTATGTTAGTGGTACTATAAAAAAATAAATTAAACATTAATATGAAAAAACTAATTAATAAAATGTCAATTTTTAATAAAAAGGTGACATTGGGAGTTATACAGGTGACATCATGCATCTTATTGAGGTGGGGTTGATTCCAACACATCAAATATGATTTATAGATTGTTTTTCTAAAATATCAAAACAATCTGAATGATTTTTCATAGTTTTTATTATATCCCATGTTCTTTTACTAAAATTTATATCAAATTTAAATTAGAAATTTGGATTTATCTCAGTCACATAATTCATTGGATTGAGGTGCGGCTGATTCCAACATGCCACAAATGGCTCATAGATCATTTTTATAAAGTACCAAAACAATCTGAATACATTTTCTCAGTTTTCAGTATGTCATTTTTTTTAATAAAATATTATTTCAAACTAGAAAAATGAATTTTGAGTCATATCGGTCATATTGTGTATTGGTTTGAGGTGATACTAGTTCATACAGGTCAAAAAGGACTTATGAATCACTATCCTAAATTATTAAGCCAATCTGAGGTTGTTTTGTTTTTTTTCATTGAGTGAGATGTTTTGATCTAAAATGTCAATTTTAAACAGATAAATGAAACTTTTAATCATACTAGTTACACTGTGTGTTGAATGGAGATACGGTTGATTCATACGCATCAAAAATGACTCATGGATCATTGTCTTAAAGTATCAAAACAATTTAGATTTGTTTTATCAATTTTAAAAATGTCACTTGTTCTTTTTACTGAAATTAATTTCAATTTTAAATAAAAACACATTTGGATCTATACTAGTCACATTATTCAACGAATTGATCTTTGTTTGATTCCAAAGCATCAAAAATGACTCATGGGTTGTTTTTCTAAAGTATCAAAACAATCCAAATGTGTTTTCTTAGTTTTCAGTATGTCAGTTTTGTTTTTTACTAAAATATCATTTCAAAATAAAAACATGCTTTTTAAGTGATACTAGTCATATCGTGCATCAGTTTGATGTGAGACTAATTCATATACATCATAATGGACTTACAAATCATTATCCTAAATTATGAAGAAAATTTCAAAGTGTTTTGTTGGATTCCAGTGAGTGACCCATTTTGAGCTAAAATGTAAATTTTAAACTGATAATAAACACTTTTAGTCATATCGGTCACATTGTGTGTCAGATTGAGGTGTGGTTGATTTCTAAACATAAAAATGACTCAAGGATCATTGTACTAAAGTATCAAAATGATATTTACGATTTTTCTTAGTTTTTAGTATGTCACTTGTTATTTTTACTTAAAGTAATGTCAATTTTAAATAAAAAAGACACATTTGGATTTATACCGGTCACGCCATGATTTTTATTGGGGTGGGGTTGATTCCTATACATCACAAATGACTCACGGATCATTTTACTAAATTAACAAAACAATATGAATGAGTTTTACTGATTTTTAGTATGCTAATTGTGTTTTATTACAAAAATTTATGTCAATTTTAAATAAAATGTGACACTTTGATCCATATCAGTAGCACCGTGCGTCGGATTAAGGTTTGGTCAATTTCAACACATCACAAATGACTTATAGATCATTTTCCAAAAGTATCAAAACAATATGAATGTGTTTTCTTAGTTTTTAGTATGTCAGTTGTGTTATTTTACTAAAATATCATTTCAAACTGGAAACAAGCATTTTGAGTCATATCGGCCAAATCGTGCATTGGTTTGACATGAGACTACTTCATACACTTCATAAAGAAATTATGAATCTTTGTCCATAATTATGAATATAATCGGAATGAGTTTTCTTGTTTTTCATTGAGTGACAAATTTTGACCTAAAATATCAATTTTAAATTGATAACAGACACTTTTAATCATATCGGTCACATCATTCTTCAGATTGAGGTGTGGTTGATTCTTACATGTAAAGATGGGCCTAATCTCGATCTGTAATATTGATTGTGACAACCTCTCTTCCAAAAATTCCTTTACCAACAAGCCACCCATTGTGACGAGATTTCGGTAGACCAATGCTTTCCACACCGGACAGGTATTCGGTTCAGAGTTCAATGGATTCCTCAATAATATATCGCTCAACAACACAACCCTCTTTCCGACTTCAATTTCTGACCTACCCTTTCAAAATATTCATATACCGTTTAATGGGGTACATCTATCTATAGTGTATAGGACCACATAGTCTCACTAAGTGAACCATCAAATGAACCATCATATCAAAAAATGTTAGTGGTAAGAAAATTTATAATTCACATAATATGATGGTAATTTCTTTTTCCATTCTCATAAATTTTTTTCAGGTATATAACTTTTTTGCATATATATTTTAAGAAGAAAAAAGTCATTGTTAATGTATAATAGACATTCTTGGTTAAAATGAAATGTAAATCTATAGGAATTGTATCTTGCAAAAAAACGTGGAAGACGTGAGATTTTAGAACCTTTAACATTAAATCGGTCATTGATATGATTTTATTGATATTCGATGAATATCACTCTAGAACCTTTACATCATTCAAGAAGTTAAAAACTCATATCCCTCCCGCCTGGAAAGACTGTAAGCAGTTTGAGGAAGAAAAGTCCATTTTTCACCCTTTACTGGCTCCGACTCTTCTCGTATTCCTATGTCAACAATGTCCAACCTAGACTTAATTTCAACCTTTATTTTTTGGGGTGCATTTATCAATGTGCTTATGACACTATATTTTCTGACACAAATAAAATTCCAGCATGGTAATCTAAAAAAACTGATCTCTTCTTCCAACTAGTTTTTGTACGGTTTTTCAAAAATGGTTTACCAAAAGCAGTGTCAACGTCTTTTACATTATCAAATAGTTGATCACCTGTCAGTGGAGACGGTGATGTACATTCTACTGAACTTCCATCAAAAGATGTCATCTATGATCGGTACTTATTTCTTCGGGGTAGAAATTTGTGGTGTCCTGGAAATACGGTTTTCTATTAATGTTTCAACATAATTGACTATGTACCTTGTTCACATATTAGAAACCCATGAGTTTCTTTAATGTTATATCTAGAAAAATTTAAAAAAGTAGGAAAGTCATTTAAAGTTCTATACAACATGGCTCTCGATGAGAAATATTCATTTCTATAATCATCATACAATGTAACACCTGAATCCCACGATAATTTCTAATCCTTGATCAATGGAGTCAAATAGACATCAATATCATTACCCAGTTGTTTTGGTCCTAATATAATCATAGATAGCATGAGGTGTTTTCATTTCATACATAACCATAGTGGAAAGATATAATTTACTAACATAACTGGCCATATAATATGAGTGATGATTTAAAAACCTAAAGGATTCACTCCATCTACAGATAATGTAAGAAGAAGGCTTCTAGACTCATTTCCAAAATCAGGACACTCATCATTGATTCTCTTTTATAGAGGATAGTCTATCAGGTGATGTAGTTTCCCATCTTTATTTCTTCTATCTACGTGCCATTTCAATTACCCTGCAGTCTACTCACTTCCATAGAGGTTCCTAAACCATGGAATGATTGGAAAGTACCATAAAACTTTCATAAGACCGAATTCAACTTTATTGTATTGATAATCACCATAGTTTTGGCATTCTCTAAGTGATTTGGGGTCCTTTTAAAATAGTATACATTCATCTGGGTAGGCGTGTATTCTTTCAAAGATAATATTCATCGAGTGTAGCACTCATTTGGCACCATATGTTCATATCAATATATAATTATTTTTTAGGATTATGTCATTAAAGAAAGAAATTAATTTTGTAAAACTGGAATCACTCCATCTCTTGCCTACTTTTAAATTATACAGCATCAGTACAGCTAAAAATACTATATATTTAGCACAAAAACCATACAAAGGCGTCTTTCCAGAAATCATTAACTGCTCAAAAAAATTTGGGCAATCATGAAGTTCATCTTCAACTATCATTATCATTTCCTCAATATGATCTTTGTTATCATTCACATCTGTGATCACATCTTCGATACAGTTTTATTTATTTTCCACACTTGTTATCATATCAGATGATCCATAAAATGAAATTTTATCCCAGCCACTAGAAACATTCTATTTTTCACCATGTTTATTCCCAAATGTATAACTTTGATTTATTCCATGACAAATCACACTTTCTTCTAACTCATTTGGACTAATTTTTCTAGAATAACAATCGTTTAAACATGGATAAAGGATTTGAGAATGGTCATATACATGATCTTTTGCAAACTTGGTGAACTCTTTCACTCCATATCCGTAATATTTTTTCAAGTGATTGGAATCCATATATTCTATATTCATATCCATACTATTTTATTCAGTGATGTTATTATTTAACAAAATAAATACACAAAATATTTATATAATGTAAAGGTTTTCCTAATTCTATAAAAAACTAAACTTAAAATATTATGGAAAAAATACCATTCGAATGTCCTTTGAATACTATTTACAAGATCACACTTAAAATCCCATTAAAAAAACAATTTAAAAAAACCCCATTTAAAATAACACACCCTTTTAAAAATAAATCAATCAGTTCCAAACACTCTTTCACAAAACCACAATTCCTTTTTTTACATTCAAGGAAACCTCATGACTCAACAATCATAATCATTTAAAATGAGAAAAAACACTAAAAAAATTTCAAATCACTTAAATCATTTTAAATGATCCACATAGCCATTTTCACAAATACATATATCCCAAGAGATACACTTTATAAAAGACACATAGAAAACACCTTGATTCATCGCAAATCAATCAGTGTTGTATTATTCCATAACATTATTCCAAAGGATGGTGTAATGATAATAAGTTCCATAAGAATTTAATATTGTGATTACCACTATTGGGTATCCCTTATCCATGATTCAATTGTCCATTTATATCAATTATCCTTCACCACAACACTAGAGTCCCATTGGATGTGTTCCATAGTTAGTGACCACACTCACAACCATGAAACACTCGTGTTTCAATTTACCACAAACACTGCATTATCCTAATGATCAATTTATCACACCAAATAAATTGGTTGTACATCCCAAGAACAATTTATATGTATCCCACATGAAGTACTATTGGTTTCTTCCCATATAAATACACATAAGAAAATCTATAACCATGAACCCAACTACAAGATTGAATTCACTCCAAACACTCCACTTCTCAAGTCAAATGCATCTAAATGCCTACCCACAAAGGTGTATTTTAATATAATTATATCTTGGTGATATAAGAAACCTACATGCCTAATGAATTAGAAGATCAGATACACCCATAAAAGACCCATACAAATAGTAGTCCCCTAAGCTCTTACTATAAGACCTAATAGATAACACCTGATAGGAATTTTCCCTTCTCCTCTATGGGGGTTTGGAACACCTTACACGAAACTTAAACCTTGTATAGTGTCAAAAACCCTATGATATTTATAAAAATTGGGAAAGATATTAAAAGATATAAGCTAAAAGGATCATAAAGTAGGATAAGGAAACCTTTTATAAATTATGGTAATAAGAAAAATGAATAATGGAAAAGAACTAGAAGATGAGTGGTTGGTTAGTGAGGAAGAACCACTAAAATAGCAATCACTGCTACTCTCTAAAGGGAGTGAAAGTACTTTCTCTTATAATGAAAAATGAAAGAAATTTTTAGAGTTGATTAAGAAATGATAAATAAACATATAATTTTTGAGTCTATAGTGAATATGTCTACCTATACAAAATTTATGAATCAAATGGTTGATGAAAAGACAAAACCAATGAAATTGGGTACCATAACATTAATGGGGTATTGTTTTATTGTTGTATGAATAATACTATTGAAGAAGTAATGTGATCTTGTTAACTTTTCCATTCTGATTAATATTAGGTCTAATTAGTTTTTTCAGGATTTAGGTGGATTATGAGTTATAAAGAATGTAATGTATTACTTTATATATAAAATCTAGGTATTTAGAGAGATTAATCCAACTCAAGTTTTTATATAACTTGTAAATACTATATTATGGCATCCACTAATTTTTCTTGAGGATTTCATTTTCAAGGTGGACATGTTCGAATTCCCAATGGACTTTCTTTTGACAGACATGGAAAAAGAGAAGGTTCTTAAAATCTAGTGAGGGCCATACCTATAAATGGAATGTAATTGATATAAGTTCAAAGTGTGGAGTTATTCTTTATAGTTAGTGTAGTAGAGGGAACATTCAATATCCATTGGACAATGAAAAATCTGGAAAACAAAGTAGATGAGTAGGGAAAATATAGATTCCAAGTATTTGAGGATAATACATTCCTTGGAAAATTATTTTATGTAGAAACAATAGTTAATAAATAAGTGGCTGAAAAAGATGTATGGAGCTAAAAAAAATTGTTGCGGATACTTAATACAACTAAACCTTCATTTTCAGTGAAATCATACATAGAAAAGAATATTTCATATTAATCATTCATTCCTGGAATGATTTATGGGAATGGTCCTATTACCAATAATCCAAGATCCAAAACCCTTATATCATAATATTCAAACTCATTTTTATCGCCCAAGGTGAAATCATACAATAGTAAAAATAAAAAAAAGAGAATCAATCACATCACCCTAGTAACTTGGACATCCCATTGAAAAAATTTGTTCATGATGAACTAGTATGAGGTATTTCATATGTTGTGACACATCCCTAATCCTATTAACTAATAACCCCCCTACTCATAAAAAATATATGCATTGATACAATTTTTTCATGAACTAGAATGGGTTTACCTGACCTATCACCCGATCTACCATGAGAAAAAACCTCTATAAACCCTCCTCGTATGTCAGAGGCTACCAACTAGTATTGAGGGAATTAAAAGAATACGGTGGATAGAATATTTCATGAGATCAGAAACAAGGACTACCAACATGCAATTCATTTAGTGCGCAATCAAGGACCACCAACGACCACAATTTTTAGTGGGGTGTTTAGACCGTACAATTCACAATAACATCATTAATATAAAACTATAATAACATGAAAAATGAATGATAAATAAGAGAAAACTCACTATGGAGGTGTGGTTCAGTGTAGGGCAAAGGTGCATTCGCAGCGGAGGAGAGGCACACGGCGGAGGAGGACTTTAGTGGAGGAGAGGCACACGAAAAAGGATTCCTTAAGTTGAGTACATGTGAACGGTGGAGGAGATGTTGGTGGGGAAGATGGGTTCGTGGTGAAGGTAATTGTAGAGTCAGAGGAGAGGTGCGCATCAGAGGAGTCCTCCAATGGAAGAGAGGAGCATAGTAGAAGAGAGTCGTGCGGTGGAGGAGAGACGCACAACAGAGGAGAGGTGCACGATGATGGAGAGGCGTGTGGGGAAGGTGGGTTCATGATAGAGGAGTCGGTGAGAGAGGAGAAGGAGGTGGTGGTGACGGCAGCGATTGGCTTCCACAAGAACATGAGGGGTGTAAGGAAGGAGGATAAAGTTAGGGTTTCTTTATAAAACATGGTGTACCTTTTATCAATGCTAGATAAAAAATCCTGATAAAAGTATGTTTTATCCGCGCTAAAATAGAATGCACTAAAAAACATGCCTTTATCAGTGCTTTTCTAGCGCTAATAAAGATAGGGCTTTATCAGCGATAAAAAGTGATGATAAAGATATAATGTTTATAATTTATATATATTCATATATATATATATAATTATATACACGATAAATATATATTTCTATTTATAAAATTATAATTTAAATAATTATAAAATTACAAGAAATATACTTATTATATCTATAATAATAGAAATATATATAATAAATATATTAATTATATATATTTATAAGATTATAGATGTATATAACTATATTTCTTCAAGTTTTATAATTATTTATATGAATATATATTTATTTATAATTACAATTATAAAAGAATATTTATTTATTTATTTAAATATTTATAAAATTATAACAAATTAATAATTATAAGAATTATAATTTTATTATTCTATATATTTATAATAATTTTTTAATTTTTTAAATATATTTGTATTTTTTTATAACTATAAATAAAAATATTTTTATTTATTTCTCAATATTTCTTTATATTTGTACATATATTTAGAAATGTATTTATTTAATTATATATAACAATATATATGAAAAAAATAAATATATTATTTATGAATTAATAATTATTTAAATAAATATATATTTATTTTTATTTATGACTAATAAATATATATTTATTTATAATTAAAAATTATAATAAATAATTTTTTATAGTTGTAGTTATAAATATATTTATATAAATATAAATATATAATTATAAAATTATAAAAAATACATGTATAATTTTATAAGTATATCTAATTAATATATTTATTTTAATTATTTAATTATTTAAATATATCTACATTAATTTATAATTATATTTATAACTATTTGTATTTATTTATAGATATTTATATATAAATATATATAATTGACATATTTATTATAATTTCTAAATTATTTAAATATATCTATGAATATTTAATAATTATAATTATAAATATTTGTCCTTATTTATAAAAATTTATATTTATTTATAAATATTTCAATATAATTATTTAGTTATATATTTATAACTTTATAAGTAGTATAATAAATATATTTCTTATAATTTTATAATTATTTACATATATATGTATATATATTTATAATTATAATTATAACTATAAATAAATATATTTCTAAATATTTGTATATAATTATAAAAATAATTATATATATATAATATATATGTATATATTTACTATAAATTTATAATTGTTTAAATAAATATATATATAGTTATAATTATAATTAATAATAAATATATTTAAAATGTATTTATATATAATTAAAATTTAGTAATTATAAATATAATTAATATATTTATTCTTTAAATATTTTTAATTTAATTTTGTATGTATTGAGAACATAATATATTATACATATTGGTAACATGCAAGAATTAACCATATACACCTAGTAAAATATACATAATAATGAGCCATTAATAGGAAACATGAATAATAAGAAGAGTGTAATGTATAAATGAACATTCATGATGATAAATAACATATGTGCATGCATGATCAATATATTTATTGACGAAATTCATTGGAAACACATATGTATTTATTTATAATATTAGAAATACTTTTTTTAAACATTATATATATATTTGAATTATATAAAAAATATATTAATTAAAAACATTTGTTTTTGTTTAATATATACACATAAACATTATTTTTTAATATAAATATAATAATTGTTTATAAATTATTATTAAAAACTTTTACCAGCGCTAAAAATAGCGCTGAGAAATGTATCCTTCATCAATGCGTTTTTAGCACTGATAAAGGATACATTTATCAGCACTTTTAGCCAGCGCTAATAAATCCCCCCCCTTTATCAGTACTTTTTTTCTTAGCTCTAATAAAACAAGGTGCTTCCCTTGCCCCATTTTGTTGTAGTGACTGAGATATAGGATACATCCTTGGGTCACCACGTACGGACTCCATGCCATTGGTCATATGAGGATACCCTCAAGCAATACGTGGAACGTCCTACCAGATTATCAAGGATATGATTAGGGTGTCTCTTTATGATTTATAAAGTGGTTTCAATTTAATTAAAAAGGAATATAGATGTTTTCAAATAAAAGTGTATTAGTTAGTTTGGAAAACCGAGGGATGTTTCCTCCAAGCCCAATCACAATCACGGGGATAATTCAACCTATGGAGATTAACCTTACTCACTTTACCATTTCAGGATCTATCAGTTCATACATACTGACTTAGGTTGAGGTAGGTGGATTTTGAGGGTGTCCAAGTGGAACCCCATCCAATGTGGTTATTTATTTATTTTGTGTTTCATTTAATTACAATGGAATACTATTAAATTTATAATTCACATTATCAATTTTCTTAGAAACTGCAAGTGACAGCATATTGAGATTTTATCTCCCACCCATACTGGGTTCGATTAGTATATTAGTATACTTTATGGTTTTAGGTTTTGACAAATGGAAGCATACATCTTCCAATTCTTGATTTAAATTACTATGATGGAGTTGGGAGAAGAGGACCAAGCCTATGCTCGAGATGCTAGTTGTCCAAGTTTTTGGTATTTTTGTTTATTTTGATAGCATGTTGTATATGCTTTTATTCCCCTTCCCCAGTATAACAATTTTTTATAGACACATTTCCATGACATGATCATCATATTTTATTTATTATTATTCATCTTCTGCATGTTGTATTATTTTACATTTTACATCTTACTATTATTTCTCCTACTATTTCCTGTTTTTGTTTATGTGGTTTCACATTATATATATATATATATATATATATATTATAGTGATCTACTCTGATCAATAAGGCCATAGCCTCTCCACATATTTTTCTAAGTCCATCACTGCTAGTCTAAAGCCTCTCGCATTTGGGGAGGCACGCTTGAGGTCTTCTGGACGACCGTCTCAGAGCACCGATGAGTGGCATCTAGAGTTGGATGCTATAGTATTTTCTTGAACCACATATACTTTTTTCTACTTTGTTTATGAATTTCTTTTTATATTTCTATTTTCTATTTCCTACCTTATTCATTAAAGAAACATCAAGAAAGTTTCTTGTAAGTGATACTGATCTTGTATCTTCTTTTAGATCGGGAATCTTTCACTTACATATCCTTAATTTCTAAAAAAATTCAAAAAAATTATTTTATAGACTTAAATGATTTCTTAAAGTTATTTTACATAATCCTTGACCTCAATTTAATAGGATTTAAATGAAAATTTTGTAATGTATTTGAAATGTGTCATTCTTTACTCTCTTTACAAAATGTTTGAAAAGAATGATTATTTTTACATTTTACAAAATGAATAGATTTTACCACCATCCTGACTATTATTTTCATTGAATCTATCTTTATATGTTTCCAGGGATATTTTTTAGGAAAATTATTTTGTCAATATTTTTGAAATTTTTAGTTTTTAAAAAGCGATTTTCAATGTGGAAAGGTTATTTTACATAATAATGTCTTTAATAGTATTTCTATTCATCAATATTAAAAAATAGTTAATGTTACTTATGATACACTAAGGATATTTTTTAATTATACCATATTAATTATTTCTTTCAATGGATTGTGATAGTTTCAAATATATTTTCATGAAATCTATTTCTTTTTCACATCTTAATCAATTTATAAAAAGGAATAATGGTTATTTATATGAGTTTTATGATGAAATTAATTCTATATATACTTTATTCATGTTATAGTTCTTGGAAATTATTTTTCATAATGGGTGGTTCCATTATAAACCAAATACAGGTTGGTCTGTGATATCCCTCTAATGCATTGGGTAAAATTTTTGTTGGAGTTCATTCATTTGGTTATTCCAATTTTTAAGGGCTCTTTAAGGGTTCTATAAATATAATTTTACAAGATAACAAAATGTTTTCTTTTTTTCTTGATATGGGATGTAAATGTTTCCTTTAATCTGTATTGACATCACATGGACCACAATTATTTATTTAAATAACTTTTTTCTTTGTTAATGATTTATGCCATTTTTCAATATTTATGATATAGGTATTGATGAAAATTAATTATCTTATATTATGATCGTGAACATTGATTATGTAACTATATCATTATGATCATCTCATTATCACGAATGATATTTAATTGTAAATACTAATTTTTACCATTACTAAGATTTTGATCACACCCTATCGATGTTTCATTTTCCCTAGGTTTTGAGGAATGATGTTAAATGATTTTTGTTTATAAATGTTCCTTGTGTAAATAATTTTATGGGAAATGTATATGATTTATTGTGAAATAATAAAATTTGGGCATAATTGAAAAAACTATCAATTAAATTTAAGCGTATTGTTAGGTAAGTGTTTTCTCTAAATTTTATAAGTCTTCAAAACGTAAAAGGTCATTGGGTATATAAGTGATCCAATATACCCTTATGATTTTGTAAGTCTTTTTTTCTAATATTGGGTCACATTTATTGGTATCAATATAGAAATTTAAGGATTATGTTTTTAGCATTAGATATAGCAGTTCTAGTTTTAGTCCCTTACAAACATTCCAACAAATTCACTACAAGTGACCCATCTACCCATAATAAATAAAATCATTTTTTTATTGATGACAATTTTACCAAATATTCCCATGATAACCACATTGGAAGCACTAAATGGTATTATTCTATGTTAGTGGAAGAGATAAACCATGTCCCTTCCTACACAATCTATCATCACCCTAAAAAACTATAAAATTTATTCTTCTTAATTCCTAAATTCCTACTCCAAAACTTATAAAAACAAGTGAATTATCCTAGAAAAATACCCACTACTAGGTTTCTCTCATTTATGAGTGTCTATTTTACAACCTCAAAAAATTAATTCAAGTGTAATATGTCCACCTAGACTCTAATTATGTACCTTAATCCATACACAAAATGTGTGCCCCCAACTGCCTCATCCCCTAAAAATATCAAAGAAAAAAACACCAGTAAACATGTTTTCTACACCATCACTAACATATCCCCCTATTATAGATTCATAAAATCGTGATATATCACCTTATTTAGGGTCTCAAGGAATAAATTATTAGTGAATGGAGACTAGAATTTCTTCTAATATTTCACCTATTTTAGGACCACTTGGACCTGTACATCCCACTATTTCTTGAATGGTAAATGAAGCTTGTATATTTCCATATTCACCCTCCAATTTGTGGGGTTCACAATCTAGTCATGTATTCTATATAAATATTTAATCCAAAACTATATACCCTGTAAACCACACTCACATAAGAAAAGGATTACATGATATATCTAAAACTCTCTTATAAGATCTATCATGGATGACTCTACCCTTTAAATACCACAATCCAATAACTATATATACCAAATAAATATCTATTAGAGATTTTGATCCAAATGAGGTTTTGGTTCCATAGTTGTTGGACTACTGTCATCACCACACTCTTAGTACTTAACAAAATTCCATTATAGTTCCATGTCACTAGAATTATAAACACATTTCTCAATACATTTCTATCATAATTCTTTGTATCATAGTTTTTTGAAATAAGTAACAAGAATCAAGAACCACTTAATTTTATGAACCTTGTCCACAAAGGGTTCCACACATATCAGGAACCCTCTATCAAAACATAGCAACTCTCAGGTTCAATAGATAATATACATGTGGTTCACATAATTAGTAATCATATAATAATCATAAGAGGAGTCATGTCTTGAAGGTTCATTCAACTAAAGTGTCAGCAATATGTTATGAAATAAAATACTGTATAACTTAGTGTTGAAACATTAAATAATCAAACATATTTCTATAACTAGGTGATAAGTCACATATAGTAATAATAATGTCATATGAAAAAATGTGATAAATATGACTCATAAACACATTCTCTATTTCTACCTTGGGATAATAGTAAAATAATAAAAAGTAAATAAAGCACCATATTCCATGAGATCATAGGGATTTAATATTCAAAAACTAAAAACACATCCCCACTCCCTAGCTACCTGGACATTCCCCATATGGGTGTTATTTAAGAAAACTCTAGGGTCCATCTCAAGTCATGAGTAACCTTAGTTTCATATACGTTGTCCCAAATAGTAAAATGTAAAAACAAGGTTATGATACAACTTTATAGCATCCTATTAGTGTTCGTGCTAAACAATGCCTAAGTAGATTCATTAAATGACCTCAATGACTCCTTGTATAGTAAATATTACCCACTAGTCTCAAGGTCCAATAATTAATTTTGTGAGGCTATAATCTATGGCAGGTAACCATAAATAATAGTGAAAACATAATAAACCATCATCTATAATTTAATACCATAATATATACATTATAATGATAAGTTAAATATAAAAAATATCACATGAAATAACCAAAAATTAACTCGGTGTAATTTCTTCAAGTCATGTTTCAAGATAAAGATTCACTTTATGGGGTGATCATTTACTAGCATTGTCCAAAAATAAAAAAATCGAAATATAAGAAAATTTGGGGTCCAATGTTCTTCCCAATCAAATCCCCAAATCCCATATATTCATCCTAAGATCAACTATAAACCATAGGTCCCTTTCCCTTACCTATATCCTAGACCATGAGATTTTCATTCACACCAAGTTTCACATATTGTGTGTGATAAATATAATTAGTAATTTGCTACTAATGGTTCCCCTAAACAAATACATTTTATATGGGTGTATGAAAAATAAAATATGGAAGAAAAAAATAAACAAAACCATTATCACATCATCAAGTGATAAGGATCTGACCAAACCAGTTACCATACTGACTTCAGCTATTTTTATAATGGGATGATCCTCCATTGTATTGATCATGTAAAGTGGGTGAATTAGTTCTCACCTTATAAATAAAAATAGGTGAATTATTTATAACCATATCAAATAATCATAAGTTAATGAGATGTCACCATATAATAAACTCATGTGAATGATGTATTTCTAAAATATTAACATGGGTGAATGATATAAAACTAATATAATAAACCAAGTAAACAGTGTATCACCAACATACTTTTCAGGGGTGAATGATATATCAAAAGTATACTAAATAGGGTGGATGATATATCAAAAATATAGTAAACAAATTTGAATGATATATCACCAACATGCTAAACAAAGATGAATGCAGTATCCATAGTATTATAAAATATTCTAATAATGTATCACCAATATAATTTTCAATGGTAAACGAAGTATCACTAATATACTAAATTCTGTTAATGATATATCACTAATAAAAAACAATGGTAAATGATATATCACCAATATACTAAAAAATTTGAATGATATATAGAAAATATAATAATAAAGGATTGATAATATATCACTGATAAATAATAAAGGAGGAGTTTTCATGGAATGGCCATATAATAACCATAAGAGAATGAGTTACCACTAACATCCCTAAAGGGAGACTCTTTCAATGTATATACAACCTCACTAAACTAATATCACCCACTATGATACTTGTTTCCAAAGTATTTTATACCTAGGAATATTTAGCTCAAGTTTGACCCCCTAGAATTGTTTAGGATCACCTATAACTATCCCTTTCATAAGGTTTATGACATATTGACCACTAATCATACATGAAATGAATAACTTGGGTAATTAAACACTATACCTACCCATAATTAATATTCCCATAGTCAAGGAACACTCGAGGACACCTCAGTAAGTCTATAAACTCAAACCAAAGATAAGGAAACAATTCACAGGATCTATTAAAAATGTATCTCACCACATTCCCAAGGAAACATAGCCATCATCAGCCATGTTATCAAAGAATTACCATCATAGAGACTATCATTGGTTATATATTTTCTAGTCACCACTCAATGCATAAGGGAACCCAAATTCAGTCCTACTATGGGTCATTCACACTCACTCACTTACACTCATATATCAAATGGTGTATAAACTCATATAAATTAAGGAAAAACTATACTATCAACCAAAATAATTGTAGTAAAATCTTTCTTGTTAAATATAATTTAAATAATTATCCCCAATCGATGGATATATATCAAGAAAAAAACACCCCCCCCCCCACCACCACCACCACAAATTTAGTGATTTTCGATTATAAACATTGAAAAAAATTATAGAAACCCCTAAGAGTAGGAAACTAGATGATATAATCATTAATGGTGATCCCACCCAAGGAAAAAATCATTCAAATATTAGACATAGAATATCTCTCACTTTGAAGATAGGAAATGGAGATGAAGAAAGAGTTGGGTCATGTGACTAGCCTGAAGGGCGAGAATCCAAGGTTATAACGCATTTAATAATTAATAATTTTAAGTAAAAAAGACTAAAAAAATAAAATTGATTCCACCAGATACCCATTGGTCACTCGATACCTAGAATGGGGACATTGACAAACCATTGGTCCACCTAGGAGTTTTAAAATGATTGTTTCTCCATTGAGTACCCAGTGGTATTTTCAACATTAATATATTTCCTCAATCAAGGCTATTTCATCAAATTTAATCTCTTGATTTGAACAAGTAACTCCTATAGTAAAAACACACCAAAATTTGTGTAGAATTATTATAGTTAATTCAAATTTATACCATGTAATATGTTGGTCATTAGATAAAAAATATTGATAGAATTTCTCACTCAATCCATGGTTATATTGAACCTTTGTATTAAAGAAGAAGAAGAAAATGAAGATTGTTATCCTAGGATGTCGAGAGCATGGATGTAGATTATATTTCATTCCTTTTAGTTTAATCCCCTGTTTATTGGATAACTTGGACTCTCTAAGGAATAAATTACTTGAATTTTTATCAAACATTTGATATATTACAAACCTTTGTAACAAATATTTTAATTACTTATTATTATAAAAATAAGAGTATTTAATTATTAAATATTTATAATGATATTTTTTTAATTCCCAAAAATATCATATTATGATTTTAGGTTGAATATATGATGGATATTGGTGGAATAATTAAGATGATAGTATGTGATATCTAATATTTCATGAACATCACCCCACGTAATATTCTCATGTCACTCATAGAAATCAGCACATCATTTTTGTTTCACTAAAATAGATATAATTATATTTCATAAATAATTACTCTATTAAATATTGACATATAGATACATTTAAACCTGTTATATAGAATTATATCTTATAATATCTTTTAATATCTTACATACACTAAATTCTCCAAGAATTTATACACATTTCACTCTATGTAACATCTTATACAAAAACTTGTGTTATAATACTGAAAAAGATTTTTGATATCCACAAAATATCATTTTGGAAAGTTATAAAATAACTTACTTATTTTTGTAAAAAGATTTTATAATAATCAAATCATAACTCACTCAAATTTTTAGTGACCATATAGTCCTTTCTATAGTTGAAAATGATTATGAATACTTAATTCATAACCATAATTAGAAAGAGTACTCTAGAAAAGTGGAAGTACTAATAAAGTTACAAGGGTATTTGGTTTTATTTCCATTAAAAATATATATATCCATAAAAATTTCAGCTATATGTATCTCATAAATTATGCATAATCATATAATCCACATGTACAAGACATCAGTTATATTCATGATACCTAGAAAATGTCAATATCATATTTTTCAACTCATATATTCTTGATTCTATGAGAAATAACTAATTAAAATCAGAGATCACATTACATTTAACTTATTGAAATGAATGCATCACATATCATTTATCCATGTAGATGAGTACATCACATGTCACACAAAAATGTAAAATTATTTTCATTTTATTCTATTTCATTGGGGGATTACATATCATACTAGACATACTAGAGGTAAATCCAAGGATTCACTCAGATTTAATGGTTACTTTATTACTTGTGTTTAAAATAGCCAAGATTTAGTGTTTACTTTCACTATCGTAAAAGAGGGTTTTCACAGCACCACCCTTTAGCAGTGCTTAAAAAATCACTGATAAAGGAGGAAACATTAAAAGTTCTAAAAAAAATTGTTAAAGGGGCCCCTTTTATCAATGCTTTTTTATTAGCACTGATAAAGGAAGTTCTTTATTAGAAATTTTTTTACTAGTGTTATTGAAGGGTATATTTTAAAAAATCATTAAAAAATATATTATTATAAAAACATATAAATATATAAATATATTTATATTGATATAAATATAACATATATTTTTTAAAATATGTTTTTGATAAGTATAAATAGACATTTGCATTTAATATATAACATATTTTCTGAAAATGGCTTAAAATGATTTTAAAAAATATTATTAATTTAAAATTTGATAATTATCATCAACTAATAATCATTTAATAACAATTTGAAGACACAAAAAATCAGATAATTAATAAAATATCTAAAATAAGTTAAAAAAGTAACTCGGGCTTCAAACGTCCATATTTTTGATCTGGGGGTCCATTTGAGCTCTACCACATATCAAATTGAAGCATGTGTAGAACTCAATGCACTGAAAACACAAGGGGACCTTATGTCATATTTTTAAATGTCAAAAAAATCCTAAAAGTCCTCCAAAACTGAGTTTTTAGTCAGTATGCCAAAAATATTTTAACATTTGCTGGAATTTCTGCCTCGTTTTAGGGGGACTTTTTGCCCTTTTTCAGTGGGGAATAAATTTATTCTGAAGAATTACATTCATATTGATATTATGGATTTTAAATTTTATCATTTTTCATAATGTAATGTTATTTATAATCAAATATATACCAATACATACATATGTTTTATATATCCACACATAAAAATTTAATTTTATAAATAAATAATAAAATATATTTACATATAAAGTATATTTCTGAATATATAAGTGATATAATATCCATTTTATTTAAAATAAATATATATATATAACTATATAATGTGTGTGTTTTTGTGTGTGTATATATATATTAATGTGTATCTGTATTATCAAACTGATATATATTAGCTATATATTCTAACATATGAATATACATATAAATATACATAGGAATATACATATGAATATACATATGAATATACATATGAATATATATGTGAATATATATATATGAATATATAATATATATTAATATATATAAATATGTATAATTATACTTACAAATACACAAACATATATATGTATATAATATATACAAGTTTATGTATGTTGTATGTATGTCGTATATATGTATGTATGTATTTATTTATAAACACACAAAAATAGCTATTTTATAATTGTATTTAACTAATAATATAAATATATATTAATATATGAATAAATATACGAATAAAAAACTATAACTAGATATATATATATAATATAAATATATATTAATATACAAATATATATATATATATATATATATATTAATGTAACTATATATATATATTAATATATGAATAAATATAACTATATATATAAATAGATATATCATTAAATGGAGAACAAGGCGACATGGAGGAATGGTAAAGTGTCCAAGCACGCAGGGGAGAGGTCACAAGTTCAAATCATGGTGGAGGTAGAGGAATATAAGCAGGTGCAAGGGGAGCTAGCATGCGGGTGGGTGTAGGGTGTGGTGCTATCACTATTAAAGGGGGTAGTGGGTGCTTAGGCGGGTGTAGGTAGGGGCTAGCATTGTTAAAGGGAGTTCAATCACTATTAAAAGGGGGCTCCAATTTAAATACTTTTTTTTATTTTTCGACTTTTATCAGCACTTTTTTGAGAACTGATAAAACGGACCCCATTTATCATTGCTACTATTAATAGTTCATTTCTAGAATTGTAAAAAGTAGTTTCTAGTGCTTCTAAAAGCACTGAATATAGTATTTTTTATTACATGTGTTTAAAATACAAGGATTCACATAAAAAGGGACCAAATGATTTAGAATAATTGGGAGACTTGATACATACATGATTTCCACATTACATTGTAACATCAAAATACATTATTAAAACTTCTTTAAACATTATTATTCCTTTTAGAGTATCCTTGAATTTGTTAATAGTTCTCTTCTTGGTACCCAAGGGAAATGGAAACATAATAAGGTTGGTCTAAAACACTCAATAAGGGTACAAGTATAGTAGAATCTATCATAAAAGGAATAAAAATTATGGTAGAGTATATAGTAAATAAACATTTCCTATAATCAATATCTTTAACATAAAACATATCCATGGATAACATAGAAATGGATATAACCACATGGATAATAACAACCAAATTCATAGTGATGGAGTGAATAATTTCAAACAATTGAATATTTAACATCAAGTCCTCATCCAAGTAGTTCTTCATTTCATCAAGTTCATAACCAATACATCATGAATTAATTAGGTATTTACACACCACATACCAAAAATGTTTGTCTTAGGAGTCCAACTAATGCATCGAGGGGATATATAATTTCAATCCTCACCCATCACTTCTTTATGTATAATGCATTAACTATATAAAATATTTGAATAATTAACTTTACTTCATATAAATACATATTTGAATAACAACATAAAGAACATAAATACTTTTCTACATGTTAATAAAATGGATAACATGTTCATAACCAATCTTGAGAAAGAAGTTTGATGGTTAAAAAAAATCCATATCTGGATGTTCTATAAAGAACCTCATCATTTATCCTGAAAGTTTAATCCATAGTTATATATATATAAAAGGTGGATATACATATTATCAACATTTCCCTTTTCTATGGAATAATGTTGCTTATTAGGTGAATATCCAACCGTAAGAACATTTACAATGTAATGGAAAGTACCCTTTTCAATGAAATAAAGATATGGTGGAGGAGAAGGGTACCTAAATAAGTGATAGGTTATCAATAGAATATAGTAATAGTTATAAATGGTATGAGAAAATAAAAAAATTAGTATAATCCTTTATTTTGGTATGTATGAGTGTGCATAAATTTCAAATCGTATCCCTTAGGAGTATCTTTCTAGATATTCAGTATTAGGTCCACTCATTGTGCATTGAGTGAATATTGAGTTGACAATCAACCATCATTTTCTAGGGTGATTACCCCTAGTTTCATATATTCTAAATTTGTGTCCACTTGATATAATCCTGATAAGAATGTAATATATAGTAAAATATTCATGCTTTTACTTTACCAAAACTTTAAGATGCCACTATGGAAAAACTAGATTTTTATAACAGTTTGGGTAACTCTTGATTCAATAGGATATGAGGGTGGGATAATTATATAAACTCATAAATCCCATGAAATACATGTGGATTAAGATATAAGTACATCCATTTTTATTTATAAACCATAAAAGGGAAACAAGGGGTGAATATAAACCATATCTCAATGAATCAAAATTGAGATGAAAAACCCTAACCTATTATATGAAAGTTATTTAATATAATGTACTATAAAAATAGTTTCTTAGTAACTTACCTCATGAATTTATTAATATATATTAAACTTTACAAAATTATTTTATAACTACCTATTAAAACATATTACTTAGTTATATTTTATTTCCATCATGAGGTCATAGGATAATTTGATTTATTGATTAATAAAAGTACCATGGGGAAGGGGTCGATTATTAATAAAAATATTAAATTTCATCATTAGAAAATAATTAAATTTATTTTAATTTATTTTTTATAAGTATTTATAAAGTTAAAATTTCATTCAAGGATAGTTTTAGTTTTGATACTTAAAGATTAAATCAGTGATGAGCATGTTTCAGTGAATTTGAATGAATAGGAGTTAGTATCTTAATTAATGAGTTTAATATTAATATAACCATTACATATCCAACATTAAATAATTTTTTACATATTAATATAATATATTATTATTATTTAAGTTCTCATAGTCTTACATGATATTATTTTATATCATTTTTCAAGTAAGTTCTTAGACCAACTCAAACATGAACATACCATAATTAATGGATGATTATGATTTTGAACGTGCTATATTTTTTAATAATATAATTATTATAGATGTATAATAATATTATTATTATAATAATATTAAGGTTACTAATTATGTTTTAATAAAATTAAATAAATAATAATTAAACTAGATAAAAATTGATATGTGTTACAATGTTGAGGTGGTAGTCCACACAATACACGGTTAACCTTTTCATTTATTAAAGAACGAGAGGTAAAGAAGTTGGACTATAATTTGTATCTTCATAATCATATTTATGTTATATATAACTTTTATTCTTCAATTTCACCCTTCTATCTAGTTAAGAGAAACATTTGTGAAAAATTAATGTCATTTCTTCATGGATATGGTAGTTCGCACAATACACGTTTGACAATATAAATTTTCATAACAAAAAAGGAAAAAGGTGGATAATTTTTATACCCTTAGAATAATAACATTAATTATAAATTTTATTGATTTTATTATATATAAATTGAAAAATTATATTAGTGAAATTAAGTATAAAGGAAAATAAGTTAGGGAAAGAAGTACTCACATTGGGGACTTGGCCTTTCCCTTGGAGGACAATTCGGAAATTGGGGTCTTAGGCATATATCTTGTGAACATAAGACTAATAGGGTGAAATAATATTCTATTTGAAGTAATAAGGGTATATTTTCATGAGGAAACTGAATTTTTAAGTTATATTTAATTGGTGTTGTGAGGTCCCTTTTATAAGTGGTGAGAATGGAATTTTTTGTAAATGTTCTAATTTAATATAAAATGGGAACTTGTTTTACATATATTTTGGCCCTAAAAAAGAACAATAATAAAATTGGATATTATATAAGGTCTATAATATCTTATCTAATTAATTATATATATTTTTAACATGATTCAATCTCTTTACCCCAATATGTATTACTTTTACTATTTTTGGTTTTATCATGGTAACTATTTTTTACCGAGGTAATTTAATTTTAATGAAGAAAAATAAAATAACTCCTATTATATAATTTGGAACTAATTATTCCAAATATTAAATCCATTTAATCTTATAAAATTTATACATGTAAGAAAACTAAATTTTAAAAATTAACGTATGTAATACGTAAAAACCTGTTTTAGAAAAAATGTATTTTTTAGCTTAAAAAATATGTGTACAAAAAAATTCCAATATAATTATTTTAGGGATATAAGTTTTTTTAATAAAACAAATATAATTTAAATATAATTTAAATCAATCCAAAATATAATTTTACCAAAATAATATTTAATTAAAAATTATAAAAACAATTTATTTTATTGGAAAATATTAATAAGTTTCTAAACTGATAATCATAGGTTTTATAAATACATAATAGTATTTCAAAACATATATATTTAATCCTTAAAAAAATTAAGTCAATTAAAAGGTTTTATAAATTTATATGTCTTTCTTATATAGTAATAATGTAATAAAAGTTACCATTTTGTTAAAAACTGTATTTTCTGTTATTCGCCTAAAAACAACTATTTCTAAAAAATCCTAAAATTTGAATTAAGTTAATACTAACATTATAAATTTAAATAATGAAGTCACTTTGGTTATATTAAAATCAAAAATTAAATTTTAAATAAATTCATGAATAATGGTTCTATAGAGGGAGCATTATGTAATATTTTTTGGATGTAGTTTTTACCCGTTATAGTAAGGTCTTAGGTATTACATTCTCTCCCCTTAAATAATTTCCTCATCAAAATTAGATATATGTAAATTAATAAAAAAAATTATTCCTTCCTTATATATTCTTTAGGCTCCAATGTTTACTCCTCTAGTTTCTGATTTCTCTAAAAGACTTTCCCCATATGAGTTTTCTGGTTCCGTAATACTTACTCTATAGTGTCATGAATTTGGATAGGCTCTTAATTATTAGAAAATTCATATTCAAATTATATTCCCTCATATGTGAGTATATTCATTGGATCTAGTGTGTATTTCCTTAATAATAAAACATGTAAGGCATCATGTACATTATAAAGAATGGTTGGAATATACAATTGGTAAGTTATAGCTTCAATTATTTCTATAATTTCAAACGGATCAATGTATATAGGGTTTAACTTACCCCTTTTACCAAATCATACAAATCTTTTACATGTTTAAACCATTAAAAATACATGATCCAAGACCGTAAATTCTATTAATTTTCTATAATTTATTATATAGTACATTTTCTTCTTTGAGATTCTTTTATATGATCATGCATAGTATATACTTTCATAGTTGTTTTCTCTGAAATATCTTATCCTAATAACTTTGTTTCTCAAAATTTTTTCCAGCAAGTTTGAGTATGATATCTCTTACAACGTAATTAATAAAATGGTTCCATCAAGATGATATATTGGAAAATGTTATTATATGAAAAATCCACTAGAGGTAGATACCGATAAAGTGATCTTTGTAAGTGAATGTAAAGTAATTTCAACATGTATTTTATTGTCTAAAGACTCATTTCATTATTCCCATAATTTTAGGGATGAAAGGTGGTGCTTAAATGTACTTTAGGGTTGATATTGTTTTTAATACTTTTCCATAATTTAAATGTCAACCAAGGATCATGATCTAATATAATCGATAGATTTGACCCATTAAAACTCATGAATTTTATTTTTATATAATCATGAAATATGTTCAAGGGGTAGGTCTTCCCTTACAAGTAATAAATGTGTATACTTGGTGAGGTTATTGACAATGACCCATATAGCATCATTCTTCATTTAATTTTTCTGAATTCTAATGACAATGTATATTGTAATATTGTACCACTTCCATATTATTATAGGAAGTGGTTTTAGGATTACCTTAGGATGATGTTATTTAGTCTTTTCCTATTGTAATACTAAGTATCTAGACAAATAGTCTTAAATTTTCCACTTCATAACATCCCATAATAAATATTCTCTTAAATTCCTATACATCTTGGCGATACCAAGATGTATAGAGACATTTGATCTATTTGCTTTATCTAGTAGCTCTCTCTTTAGTTTAGGTAAATATAAAACACATAACCTCCTTCCAAACATCAACAATTCATCTTTATCTCTTAAAAAAATCATTTACATTCCTAATACCATGTGAATTTAACCCCTTTACATGTCATCTTGGTTAATGGGTTTTACAATCCTGTAAAATTTTAGACGAACCATAGATCAAAATCCAATAAACAAAGGAAACTACATATCTTGTTTATATTAATTGATATAGGAAATTATTAGTGTACCTTTTTATTTGTAGGATCAATATATATTCCATCCCTAGATACAATACTTCCATGAAAAGAAACATCATGGAGCTAAATTCACAATTACTAAATTTCCCATATAATTTCTTTTTTATAAGGGTCTCATGAATTATTCAAAGATAGTTCACATTCTCTTCATATATTCTGGATTATATCAAGATATTTTCAATAAATACAACCATTAATTTATAAAGATAATATTTGAATACTATATTTATCATATATGTAAAAATATAATGTTATTTAGTCAATATAAATGTAATTACCAATAATTAATAATATAAATATATTGTAAAAATGACATATTTGATATATCCACTTATTTACCCTTAAATGATGATAACCATAGTGAAGATTGATCTTTTAAAAATACTGATCTTCTGAAAGTTGATCAAATATGTCATCAATGTGTGGTAAATGATATGTTGTCTTTATAGTAATGATATTGACCTTTATGTAATCTAAGCACAGTATTATAGTTCCATCCTTTTTTTCAAGAATAAAATAGGGGCTACCAATGGTGAAACACTAAAAAATATAAATCCATTATCACAGAACTCAATTAGTTTTTTATTAAATTATAACAGCTCCCTAGTTCCATTCTATAGGTAGTTTTAGATATGGTACATTTACTTGGAATGAGTTCAATGGAAAACTCAACATCACAATTAGGTCAATGACTAAGTAATTCAACAGGAAATCCATCAATGATGTTTTTCACAATGGGTATATCCTCTATCTATAGGATTTCCTTGTCATCCATAGATAATATTTTCTCTCCATATCCTGCCATAATTTCATTAAGGTTAGCTACAAGAGGTGGGACTAGAAAAGACTCAGTAAATGAAGTATATCACTTTAAAATTAGGAATTATATACCCCCTTTCACAAATAGTAATCGCCTTTTATTGGTAATAAATTCTTGAATTATACATTGAGATACAATCTATACAAAGTATTGATTCAAAATCAATAATAGTTATAACAATAAAGTTTTACACCAAGGAATAAATATTTATAGTAATACGAATATCATTATGTGCCCTAACGGAAACCTCCTTTCTCAAAGTATTAGGGGATGATTTAATTATATCCACAAACATGCATGTTATAAAGGAGTTTGTAATTATGGAATCAAATAAATAATTTACTAAACTTTATTTTATGATCAATGTACCTTTTATCACATAATTTTGTACTTTAACCTCAGCTGTAGTGATTTATAATATCTACCTTTCTCTATCATCCCTTTATGAGTAAAATTACATTAAAATGTTTAGTATTAGATGTAAAAGTTCTCTATCTATTTATAGTTAAATCATTAAAAACTATAAAATTATTCCTTTTCTTTTCATTCACAAGGTTGATGGCCTTTTTCTCTATACTTTAAATAGAATCTCATTCCCTTCAAGAAATTATTTGAGTATTTCTTTCCACATTTAATGTAACTTCAGACTTTATCCTAGTATAATGAAAATATATGACAGACTAATTGCATTCAAAGTCTCATCTTTAACCCATAAAATAAAAAATATATCAATCTCTATGTTCTACATATAGAGATTTTAGTATGTCTAGCTAACCTTGTAAATCCAACTTCATTATCAAAAACACTTTCCTACTTATGTATGAGGTCTAGTAATTTCCTTTCCATTCCATCCCTTTACTCATGAGAAAATAGTTTTTCATAAAATATCTCCCTAAAAGTTCTTTATTCCATTAACTCTATCTATAATTCCTATTTATTGTTATTAATTTATGACTGCTATTGATATGCATTTCGCTTCAGATGATATACCACAATGATGAAATTTTCCCTACCACGACTTCTCAAAGTGAGAAATATATTTTATAAGGCCTCTATCCATTTATCAAATACCAATGGATTGGTATTTCTGTTGAATGGTGAATGTTTTTGTCACATGAATCGGTCCAAAATTATTTCTCCACATTGTGGATCAATAGGTTACTCTATACAAGAGAGTATATTTGTTATTACCTATCTCAACTGCCAAAATATGGTTATAATCAGATTAGCTCTAACTCTAAAATCACTAAATTTATAATAAGGTCCATAAATAAATTAACAATGGGTTTTTATATGGTTCATATTTATTTAATTAGTCTTCATCTCTATATAATGAAATATATTTAACTAGAAAATGATATTTAAATTAATAAAAATACTATTAGGTTTTCTTGGAAAAAAATACTTAAAATATTAAGGGGTTTGCATAATATTTTTGATATCTTACTATGTTACTATAAATATAATCTCTATGGTTTCTACTAAACTTAATTTTTTACCAACTATAACATACCAAATCAAGTAACTCTGAGCTAGTAGTTACTTTTTTATTATAGTACAAAATACAAGGGTTCACATGACAAAGGACCAAAAGTGTTAGGGGTATTTGGAGACTAGATACATACATGATTTATATATTATATTATTACATAAAAATATAACATAAACATATATTGAAACTTTATTATTCCTTTTAGATAATCCATTACTTTATTTATAGTTTACTTCTTGGTACCCTGGAAAAACATAAATATAATATGGGTAATCTCAAATTCTAAGTAATGGTACAAGTAAGTGGAATATATACTAATAGGAATATTCATTATATGAGAGTTAATAATCAATAAAAATACCATATAATCAATATATTGAACATGAAAAATATCCTTGTATATCATATAAATGATAATAATCACATGGATAAAAATAACTTAATTTATGGTGATAGATTAAAAAATTTCAATCATATTGATATTTATCATCAAAACTACAACCAACAAATTATTATTATCATAAAATTCACCGCTATGACACCATGATTTTAAATTGTTGGAATACACCAAATACCAAAGCCTTTTTTCTCATGACACTAATTGATGAATCATTGGGAAATATAATTATGGGCCCCAACCGTCTCATATTTAAGTCCAATAAATTCACCATAATCAAGATATGAATAATCAACTTTCCTTCATAAACATTCAAATTGGAATTATAAAATATAGAACACCAATAATTTCCCCCATGTTAATAAAAGGTATAACATGGTTATAACCCATCTTGAGTAATATGGTGAATGGTTAAATAGTACAGATATTTAGTTCCATAAGGAACCTCATCCATAATAATGGTTTATTAAACAATAATTATCTATATATAAATATTATATATATGGATTATGAAAATTTCCATTTTCATTGGAATGGTGTGGATCACTAGGTGAATATCCAACCATGGGAATATTCATGATGTAATGAAAAGTAAATTTATCAAACAAATAGAGTTAAGTTGGTGAATAAGGGTACCTACAAAGTGATGGGGTAATAGTATAAGATAATAATAGTTTTAAATGGTATGAGGCTATATAAATTCTATGAATAGCCTTTATTATCATTTTTACGAGTCCCCAAGGAGTTTCTATTTAGGTGTGTACACTTAGGCCCACTCATCATGTACTAAATATAGATTGAGTTTATACTTAACCAAAAAATTTCTGGGTGATTACCAATAATTTTATATATACCATAGCCTCATATACTTTCTATTACCCATACCTGGATTTAATATCTAAGAAACTACGCACACCTTTAATGTACCAAGACATTTGGATTTCACTATGTAACATTTTGGTTTTTGTGACAATTTTGGAAACTCTTAAGTCATTATTATATGAGGTATTTATAATTATATAAACTCATAAATCCCTTTAAATTATTTTGGAATATGGTAAAATGAAATCTCTTTCAATTTATACACCATGTAAAGGAAACAAGTGGTAAATAAAAATCATATCTCTATTAAACAAAATTGAGATGAAAAAATTATTACATTAATTCCTGACTTCCACAAAAGTGATTGAGTCTCATATATAATAAATATAAATTTATTAATCACTTAATTCATGGAATTACTAATATTCATAACCTTTTAAACACTTATTTTATATCCATATATTAAAAATATACTCACTTATAATTTGTTTCCATCATCGGGCCTTAACGTATTTTGATTGTTTGTTTCATACAAGTACCATGGGGAAAAAGTCGATTATTACTAATTGGTTCAAATTTAATCATTATGAGATCATAAAAGGTACTTAAATTTATGTTTTATAATTATTTTTAATCTTATAAGTTCATTAAATGGGGTCTTTTATGATACATAAAGATAAAATCGGGGAAGATCATGTTTCAGGGATTTTTAGAAAATAAATATTGGTATATTAGTTAATGATTTTCATATTAATGTCTCCATTATATAAAACAATTAAATCATTATTTAATTATTTATATCATATTTCATCATTATTTAAGTTCTCAAATTCATCCATGATATTATTTTATATTATTGTTCAAGTAGTTTGTTAGACCAGCCCAAACATGAACATACTGTAATTAATTGATGATTATGATTTTAAATGTGTATTCTTTATAATAATATCATTATTATATAATAATAATGATATTATATTAATAATTTTAATGTTATGAATTGGATTTTAATATAGTTAAATAAATAATAAATAAACTAGATGAAAAATGAGACATGTTACTTCATGGAGGTTGTAGTCCGCACAACAAATGGTTAATGTCCTCATTTTTAAAATAATTAGATGGAGTTAAGTTGGGTTATAATTTTCCTCTTAAAAATAAAAAATATGTTATATATTTAAATTTTATTATTCAATTTTACCCTTATAACTAGAATATAGGGGTGTTGGTGAAAAATGAAAATCATCAATTTGGGGAGGTGGTAGTCCGCACAACATATGAATAATGGTTTCATTTTCTTAATAGAAAATAGAAAATGTGGTTGATAATTATTACCATAGAATAATAACATTCAGAATAACAAAATAGATTCATTATATCAATATTAGAAAAAAAATTCGGGAAAGTGAGAAAGAAAAGGGGGTAAGTTAGGGGAAAACTGCTCACAATGAAGACATTGGCTTTCCCTTAGAGGACTCCTTAGAAATTCAAGTCTTAGGCCAACCTATTATGACCAAAGTCTAAAGAGGGTGAAATATCATTCTATTGGAAGGATTAATGGTACATTTTGAATATGAGTCCGAATTTTTTAGTGGTATTTAAGGGGTGGTTAGAGGCCCCATTTATAAGTGGTGAGAATAACATTTTTTTAAATATTTCAACTTAATATAATGATTGTACATGTTTCACATCTCATGTTGCTCAAAAAATAGACAATAATTAATTTTAGGCTGATATAAGGTTGATAATATCTCAAACACTCAATTAGAAACATTTTTTTAACATGATAAAACCATTTTACCCTTAAATTTATTACTTTTACAATTTTCTATTTTAACATAGTTACTAGATTTTACCTAGGTAATTTAATTTTAATTACAAAAAATAAGAATAGAACCTATAATATAATTTCAACCTAGTAATTAAAAATATTAAATCCATTTTATCATAAAAAATTTATATGTGAAAGAAAACTCAATTTTAACATTAGCACATCAATGATGTATTTTTTTGAAAAAGTGTATTTTTAAGCTTATAGATTTTGAATATGATCAAATTACCAAAAAAATTAATTATCAGGATATAAATTTGTTTGATATAAAATTCTTAAAATATTATTTTGATTAAAATAAATAAATTGAATTTTATAAAAATAATATTTAATTTTAAAATTCCAAAAAAAGTTTTCTT
Organism: Viscum album; assembly: GCA_963277665.1. Classification (NCBI taxonomy): domain Eukaryota; kingdom Viridiplantae; phylum Streptophyta; class Magnoliopsida; order Santalales; family Viscaceae; genus Viscum; species Viscum album. The sequence goes on along the minus strand of OY728137.1, from coordinate 292,284,275 downwards.
TTATTGGAAAATATTACTTAAGTTTACAAAATGTAAAATATAGGTGTTATAAATTCAAAATAGTATTTATAATCATATAGTTTCACTCATGAAAAACATATTTTATCAATTAAAATGTGTTATAAATTTATAGTTATTTCCAATATAATTATAAAGTCATAAAATTTATATTTTTGTTTGAAATATTATTTTTCACCAATCACCTAAAAATTAACTATTTCTAAAAAATCCTAAAATATAATATTATTCTAATATTGAAATTATAAATCAAAAAATTAAGTTAATTTGGGTAAATTAATATTAAAATTAATATTTAAAATAAATTCATGATTAAAGTCTCTTTATAGTGCACATTATGTAACTGTTTCGTGATGTGGTGTTTACTTTTTATAATTGGGACTTGGGTATTACAATATGGGTTATGTATAACCAACAAATTGATAAAAAAACATATCCAACCTTGCCTTGATTAGCCCAGTCTTAGAAAAAGAAATGTGTAAAATTGTAAAGGTTCATATGTAGTGTGCCTTGTTAACCAAGTGTAATGGGGATTAAAATATAACATGCATCATAAGTATATTAATGATATTATGTATGTAATTTAATGTGCCATGATCAATGGGTTAGTCCAGAATGGGAGATATACTTATATCTCATGTGTAAAATTTGTATCACAACATGAAACACTACTCATGTTTATCTTAACATCTCATCACAACCGATATATTTACAGGATGATAATGGATCCAGAATAAATTATATATTTATATCTATGGGGATATTTATCATTCTTTCTCAAGATATACACAACATACATGAATGAACAATAGAGTCATAATAAAATCACAAAACATGATATAGTTGTATATTATTAAAAATATTTTAAGAAAATATTTATAAAACCATATATATAATGTCACAACCCATCCCCACTAGAACTACACTTAAGATGAAAATGAGTTAGAGTGTGACCCCCAAAGACCACTATCAATAGGACATGGTTTGGGGACTTCACTAAGGGTATAATTCACACATTTATCAAAATCATTACACTTTAAAATAATTTCCCAACATAGGGAATTATATAATTCAATTCCCAATCCCAATACCTGGAAAATGTATATAAATACATGTAATGTCATAAAATTCAAATACACTAATAGAAAAAAACAATAAAATAACATCTTTTTTATACCTCAAGAAAAGAATAATGAAACTTCCTCCTCAAATAAGTATCTTGTTCCAAGAGATAAGGTCAACTAACACCACCACTAACTCTATCTAGATAATATAAAAAATATTATTTACAAAGTGTTTATGGGCATATAAATATACTAAGTTGATTCTTACTCGGAACTCTTATGTTTCCATGTGAAGAAATTATACCAATTCATCCATGTATGGAATAGATAAAACATAAAATCAATTGTAATAATCTCTAAAATTTCAACCATCCAACCACTTTCATTCCCAACCACTCCATCGTACATTAAAAGCCACATAAAATTATCTACAAATATTATAATAAAACCACAATTATAAAATTAAAGTTACAAATCCCAATCTATTAAGTTTTCCACCCATAAGGACCACGCTATAGTCTCACCTTCCCCATGTTGTTATACACTTGCATGGAACTTGGTAATCATCCATCATTACCACCATTTAGCTATCCACCCATAGGGAACTCACTAATCATCCATAATCACTTCAAAGTATTTATCCACCCTTAGAAAACACACTATTATATCACCATTCATTAGTCAGTCCATTTTCCACCCACAAGGACTATTACTAGTTTTTTAGGTGTACACCCTCATGGACTCTCCCCAATACAACCAGCATGCATTAGGAAATTGTTCAACCTTAGGGATACTCGTAATATTACAAGTTTCACACCCTTTATGAATATCCCCAAATTTACCTATATTCTCACCACCACACATCAAATTTCCATCATGGCTAGCACTACCAGAAAACTGGGTTTCCGCAGTGCCACCCTTTAATAACGCTTTTTTTAGTAGCGCTGATAAAGGGAGGGATTTATTAGCACTTTTTTCCTAGCGCTAATAAAGTTTATATTTCAAAATATATATATATATATATATCATAAAAAAATATATTGATATATAAGTATTTTTATATTGATATAAATATATTATATATTTTTTAAATATGTTTTAGATCGATTTGATATGTGGTAGACACAAAACAGCCACTTGGAGCGGAATTTATGGCATTTTGGAGGGATTAAGGACCTTTTAGGGCCTTGAAGAATATAATAAGGTGTTATAGTGGTCACTGGAATGTATGTTTATTAAAAATCATTAATTTGAAATGTGGTAGAGGCAAAACAGACACCCGGAGTAGAATTTATTGCAAAATGGATACCCAGAGTAGAACTTATGACCATTAGGAGGAATTATGGGTATATTGTCTTTGAAGAATGTGATAAAGGGTTCTATTGGTCACAAAAGTATGGATATTTTCTCAAGAATCGATTTTATATATAGTAGAGTGAAAACATACTCCTGGAGAAGAAGTTTTGATTGTTTGAAATTGAGCAACTCTCCTAACACCTAAAAACCTAAGAAACCCATAACTCACTAAAATAGACATAAATTATGATTTGTGTTTATGTTTAATGACCTAGACCAGTAAAATTAAATCTCAAGAGATGAGTTAGTACCATGTACAATATAAACCGCGAAAAGTTCAAAGAAACGGAAGATATATCTATTATACCACTCTAAAAAACACCAACTTCAAACGGCCATAACCTTCGCTCTGGGTGTTCGTTTGGGCTGTACCACATATCAAATAGAAGTTAGAGAATCTATCTAGGTATGGGGAAGATTTTGAAAAAGTTAAAATTATTTACTAGACCCTCAAACACCAAAAAACCATCAAAATACCTCCAAAACTCAATTTCCATGTGCGGTGCCCTGTCAATTTTTTCTAAAAACAGTCCTCATCTATGTGTCTGTTTGGACTACACCACCTATTATATAGTATTTAGTTCCACGATATTTAGTTTGACTGATCAAAAAGCTTAATTGAACACCCGTATAATAATTTATGCCTGTTTCAGTGACTTTTCGGTTTGTTAGGTTTTTCAAGCCCCCATTTCTACCACTTTTGTCATGTCTTCTGTTTTTTCAAACAGTTGAAACTTGTGATCTATCTATCCGTTCGGAATCCACCACCTATAATATCAAAGTTCATTTTATGATATTATATTTGACTTTTCATGGATCTAGAAGGTACTCTTGGATTAAAAGTTTTCCTCATTACCCTGAGTTTAGGGTTTATTTGACTTTCTGACTGTAGTTACGGATTTTGAGGGTTTCTCTATTTTTTACCTATTTTTTAGTTTTTTAGGGATTATTATTGTTTTTCATAATGTATGGTTATTTATATTAAAATATATAACAATATATACATATTTTTATATATTCACACATAAAAAATTAATTTTATTAATAAATAATTAAACATATTTACATATAAAATGTATTTCTCAATATATAATCCTTATCTAAATAGAAAAGTAATATTCATTTTATTTAAAATACAAATATATGAATTTTTATATACCTATATAAAGTGTAAATGTATATATGTGTGTGTGTGCGTCTGTATTGACAAACTGATATATATTATCTATAAATTCTAAACATATGTACATATATATTAATATATAATATTTTTAAATATATATAAATATTTCTAATTATACATACAGATACACATATAATATATGTGTTTGTGTGTGTGTGTTGTATATATGTATTTATTTATTTATAAACACATACAAAAAATCATATTTTATAAATGTATTTAAAACTGATCTTATAAATATATATTAATATATAAATATTAATATAACTATATATATTAACATATTTATATATATATATATTGATATAACTATATGTATAAATATATATATGTTAATATAACTAAATATATATATATATATATATATTAATAGATATATGTGTGTGTGTTAATATATATATATATATACAAGAAAATATAACAATATATATATAAATAAATATATATATATTAATAAATGAAGAGAAAAGAAATATAATAGAGTGTTAAAGGCTTAGGTGCGTAGGAAACTGGTCTCGAGTTCAAATCCAAGGGGAGGAAGGTTACATGCGTGGGTGGAATAAGGGATTGCACTTTTAAAGGGTGGGGGCACTGTTAAAGGTTGGGGTGGTTGGGTCATGTGAGCAGGGATGGGGGCGCTTTGAAGGGGGGCTCAAGCATTGTTAAAGCCCCTCCCTGATTTGAATTTTTTTAATGTTTTTTAAATTTTATTAGCGCGTTTTTTAGCGTAGATAAAAGGGGCCTTTATCATCATTTTTCTGAGTGCTAATAAAAGGGACCCCTATCTTCGTTGATATTAACAGTGTTTTTTAGCACTGATAAAGACCATTTTTTAGCACTAATAGAAGAATGTTTTGTGGTATTATATCCACATAATCCACATGAAAATCACATCATCCTAGTCATCATCATGACATAATATAACCACTTCCATATCACAAGTCAAAACTTCCACATCACTATCACACATAAAAAGTGGATTTAGACCCCCTCTATCCATTTATTCACCCACATAGGCTATTGTGCATACAAATTTCTTAGGCTATATAAAGAAATTATATATATATATATACCATGATCCCACCTAGTTCTACCACAATTTAGATCCAATAGAGAATAACTGCACTACATCAGTAACATTCTTCACGTATTAGTCATATACTAACACCATCACTTAACCAACACATGTCATGAGACACTATTAAATAATGAATCTTCATATACACCATAAATTTACAATTATAACTTTATTTATTTAAATATAGAGGTTTTAAAGGTTCTCAAAATAGATTTGAGTTCCTCCACCTTTACCATATTATGCCAATATCATCATATCTTAAGAGTATCAAGTTTCATGATCCCGACTAAAACTGGATTGACCCCATACAAATATTATAATGATCCCTGTATAATTTATACCACCTCATGTATCACACTACTATAAAATCCTCCAAATAAATAAATTGGAATGTACCCATGAAAATATGACACAAACCCATGTAAATCACTACAAATTCATCACCCTACCTTTGAAAAAACTTCTTCACAATTTTCTTGAGAATCACATGCCCTGTGAAAAAGTATGTAATTTCCATCCTCTAACTTAAAAGATATATTTGTATTAAATTTCCTCTATTTCTAGATTTAATTTATTATGGGGTACATAAAATTATTTCATAAATATTTATAAACAATTATCAACATAAATTTTCCACCAAAATATTCCAAATAATTCACATATGAATAATAATAAATATTCAACGAAAAACTAATCAATTTTTATCCATATAAATTATTCATAAGCTTCCTCCTCTATCAATTCATATTTTATTCATAGAACTATACTTATAGTAATTTATAATATCTCATTTCCACTAATTTACAATTTCAATAATAATCCATCAATTTCATATTCTATCTCAATTCAATTATACAGAAATTATAATTATTCTACCAATTCCATATTAATTAATCCTCTCCATTTTCATTTTATGTCATAATAATTCCATTTCATTATTATAAATTATCTAAAAAAATTGAATATAATAAGAATGGTAGAAACTATAATTACCTCATCAATACGATCATTTTAATTTTAAGTAGAATTTGAATTATAGAGTTAGTGGACAAAACATTTTTAAAATCGATTTTTGGATCAAAAATTTTAGAGTTGGAACCTCTTAAAGGGATTTTTTTGGATGTGGTTTTATTCCTTATACATTACTCATTTGATTGGATAATTCTAAAGATATTTAAGTTAAATTTTGTATTTTTTCATATGTATTTTTCTTAGGTTCACAGTTTGGTGTGCATGGTTTAGGAGAAACCATGAAGAACCCTAACTGTGGATCACTTTTCAATTCAAAATCTATAGTTCATGGTTGTTTGGAATGATTAGTGTAAAATTTAGGGGAAACCATGTAGATATCAGAGTAAAATGTGAGTGGTGACTTAGACTTGGGTCTTGTTTCATGGTTACAGACAAACCTAGTGAATGGTTAGATAGAAATTCTCATATATGGCGTATAGTTTGTTAAACTATGTGGCATACCCATGTGAAATGGTGTGTCCTAGGTAGTGGTGTCTTAATGGTTGGATCATTTTTTATTAAACCATGTGGAATAATCATGTACCTATTTAAATTTGGGATAATTATGGAATTTTATCGTTGCCTATTTATGTTTTTAACAACTTTTCCCTCCCATTTCCAGCTAGTATCTCCTCTTTTACTCTCTCCATCCCCCTTCTCTTCCCATGGGTGGATATACCTAATTTCTTGGCCAAATTGAATTATTTATAAGAAATTTACAAGACTAAGTTATGTCTATAACTTTGTTAACTCCATTTTCTTGTTTATTTCACTAACATGTGATATCTCACTATTTGGTATACTATTACCTATTTTTTAGTCTTTTTTCTAGTTTATCATTTTATCATGATTTAAGAGGAACTGGTGAAAAATATTTGATTTGTATACTCTCCTAATACAACGGTATGTGGTTATTTTAAATCAACCTATCATTCTATTTTTTTAATTTCTTGGGTAGTGCGGTCATCTCATCTTGTCATCCATTAAACTAACATAAATAGAATTTTCTTAAATATTTTTTAATAGAATTAAAATACCATTTAATATGTATTAACCTTAGAAAGATAACCCCAAATTTATAAGTTAAGTAATGGGATTAACCTTGATGTTAGGCCAATAAAGTGATGAATTTTTCTTAAAAAAGTAAGTGAAATATATTAAAGGTAAACTTATTTTTAGAATTTTTAAAAAGGGATTATAATTACTTTTATGGTTGTGAAATTTAATTTCAAACCCATAATTTTTCTAAATGGAATTGGAGATTCATATGTACAAATGTGTTGATAAACATATATGATATTTATGAAATGTACGGTGGTTCTTAAAATTGATTATCTTATGGTAATGATTTTTTTAATTGTCTAAATAAGAAAATATAAAAGATCTTATTTATTGGGATGGATTTTATTGAATGAATTTTTTATTTGATGATAATGTTTATAAATGTTCTATGAGGATTACCATTCTGTTTTTTCTTGATTAATTAATTTCTTGATAGAAAGTGCTTGTTTTATAAATAGGGAATTGTTAAATGAATGTCTATTGAAATGATTATGGGTTTGAATTCCTTAGGAGGATTCTTTAGTGTATGTACAGACCTATAAATGTGTGTAATTATACTAGTGATCCTTTAATTCATCAAGGGTACTTGTATCAATTTCATAGTGTGATGAAACCCTTAGATTCATGGAGGTCCAATGTTATGGAATACCTTGTTCATGCCATTGGATTCTTCATAGATTCATTATTGTGAATTACTTGGGGTGTAAGACCCTTGGATTTGGGTAATTTATATATTTATCAAATTCTATATAATAATTTCATGGTTTCTTATATGCTACCATTGTGAATTTCATGGGATGAGCCCCTCATATTCTAGTCGATTACTTTGAGTGGAATGCTACAGGTTTAAACTGAGGATTCCCATCAGGTCATGCTTCTAAATATCAATGATGATTACTTGAGTTTATAATGGTAGTTTATATTAGTGTATTTTCAAGGGAAAACCTCCTTGTAACACCCCATGATATTTTATATGCATTTCCTTTGAAATGACACATGAAGTATTCAATAGCTTTTCGGATATGCAACCCCAAGTCTCTATGACTGGTGATATAGTAAATATTTATAACCTCGCCATTAAGTCATTAGTTATGAATAATAAAAAAATTATAAATATTTATAAATTATTTTAATAATTAAAATTTATTAATTATTTTATAATAAATCAGAACCTACTTTCGAGTAATTATTTTACTCCTCAAAAATATTTTTTCTTCAAAAAAAAAATCTTATCACATTTTTTCATGTGAAATTTATAATTAATTTCTATAATTTTATAAGTTTTATTTGAGAAATTTAATATAAACTTTTAAATTAGTATTTCATTATAATATTATGGTGAATTTTTTATGATTTTTCTAAAAACACTTATTTTCCTGTGAGTAGTGGAAACTACTAATTCTTTGTAATAATTATCATTTCTTTTAAAGTAAAATTCATATTATGTTTTTAATTTAATATTAAAGTAAAATATGCATAATTTATTGATTATATACTCAATATAACATTTTAACATTCATTTTATGATTTTTACAAGGAAATTAATGGATGTAAATCATGTTATATGCTAAAAAGTATTTTATTTGAAAACGGGTATTTGTTATAGTTTGTGTACTTAATTGAAATTAAATTATTCCAATTCTTGATATTACATATAGTAAAATGTATTCCATGTTTTTAATCAAAATAATCAATATAATATAAAAAACTTTACTTAATTTTTTGTCATAGTGATAGTGAAAATAGGAAACTTGTCTTACCACGATTAAGGTTAAAATGGGTTTATCAGGGATTAAACACTAAGATAAGGGTATAATTGCCTCCCAAACCTATAAAATTATTATTGTTTGAATATATTTAAACATTATATTATCTTAAATTTTAATTCCTAACCATTTTAGCCTCTTTTTCATGAAAGTGTCCTTAAATCGTTGAAATGTTTTTAGAAATTCTGTGTGTGTCCCTTTTTCGACCTAATTCACCTCATACTAGGGTAGAAAACATGTCACGATGGATAGTAAACAAATTTCCATTATAATTAAGGGTTTTGTGTCAGGTAAAATGTCCCTAGATGGTCTTCAACGGGTTTATTCAGGGATCTAGAAACACCCAACGGCCCTTGTGTCCATGATTCATGGACCTGCTTTCCAATGGCAGGTGCTCATTAGATGATGACTGGGCCAATGACACTTAAGGACTCTATTAGTCAAGAAGATGAGAGTTCAGTCTCATAACATCCTTTTGGATTTAATTATTTCTTACTCTATGAGTCTCTTATATATTTAATAAATTTCCACATGTTCATGAATCCTAAGTTCTTTCCCAAGCATGTGTCATGGGTTACCCCTGGGTTTCAGGATTAACCAAATATACACATGGGTCGGGAATTACTGAGAAAATGATAGTTATAGTTATATGATGAGGTTCTCTAGAGTTTATCATCATCCAAAGGGGTAAGAGAATTGTTTTGATGCTGGGGTTAGACCTAAAATATGGTATTCCTACATATCCTCATGAGGGGAATTTGATCCCACATAGTTTGGTAACACTTAACTGGACACATAACCTTTTAGGGTCATGTGATAAGTTCACATCCATATTGTTTAACGTCATGCAGTGAGGATGTATAGATGAAAGTATCCTAGTCAAGATTTGATTCAGGGATTACACTAAGGTGGCTTGGGATGTCTAGAAGAGATATAATCTCTTGGGTGAACATGGCCCTACAGGGGGTATGGCCTGATGAACATTAGGGTGACTTGGGTGTTGGGTTTGGACCTCAGGGAGGCTTTCTACGTATCCTAGTTGGATAGAAATCAAAGCCCTCATATTTTGGTTGGGTGGGGATTGTGCATAGAAGCTACCCATTTGAGAGGATATGGTTGGGACTTACACTATACAGGACACCTTTCTGGAAGATTCGTGTTAGGGATTATATCAACAGAGTATTCTTTAATGATTCAGAGGTAATTTTTTTGGGACTAACATTAATAGAGAATTTACCTTGTGCTCGGCCCTTAGGAATGTTTCCTATGTATATTGGTTAGAGTATAAATTATAGTTCTCTTAGTTCATTGAGAGATGGTATATGATTGGGGATTGCACATGGGAGCTTCCCATTTGAGCTCGAGCCTTCATACATGCATCCTACATATCCTATTTAGAGCATGAATTATATTTATTGTAGTTCATTTAGAGATGGTATGGATGTTGTGATCATCATCAACTTCTAATCCCATGTGATTCATGATCGGTGTGAGAAACAAGAGGAAGCGGTAGATCTAATAAAATACACACCTACCCTTCTTTGTTGATGGAAAAGGAGGATGACAATAGAAGAGGATGGGGCAACTTATCAACGAGATTGAGAGGGGATTTGAATGTCCCAATTTCTTTACTTGTGTTGATATAGGATAGTCACATTAGGAAATCTATTTGTACGTGTCTCAGGAAGAGCCAAAGAGAAGCAGGAGAGGCACCTCATGTGGGAAGGTTAGGGACTTATCCCAAGAGGTTTGCCCTAAGGATGTTTTTGGGAAAGGGGATAAGCATCGCTCCTCGTCAAAAGGAAAGGTAGGCATGATCCATTTAGATTATCATTGTCCCACATTGAATAGGAAATCCAATGATTACCCTAAATCCTTAGAATGGGGAGGTACATTGGAGCATACCAAGGTTATACCATTGGTCAACATGATAATCTAGACTTAGAAACACTCCGGGGGCCCATACTATGGTGGGGATTACCCACATGTCTCCACTAACCACAGGTATGTAGAATCAGAAGGGCATGTTGTTACGCCCAATAGTTATTCATATGGCTCTGGTGGAATTAAAAGTTTATTTTTCCTAATTCCTTTTCATTGGTTTGTGGAGGATCCATAGAGGGCGTGATGGGTATGGAAGTAAATGATTGGAACTGGAGGATGGAATGCCTAAATGAACCCCATTCTGTATACTTTTTCTTCATGTAGGATGGGGATCCCTCCGCACATTGTACTGCTATGTGGGTAGATGGTCCATCTATATACCAATGTGGTACAAAGACCAAGGTATGGTCTGCATACTTTATTGGTACGTAGCTTGAGGTTTCTTCCACATATTATAAGGGTATGCGGCACTGGAGTCCATTCTTGTGGTGGAACTCTACACGGGGTAGTGTTTTGGCTGTATAGCGATGTGTTATGTGGTACACTAGATTAGAGAATTATTATTGGTCATATAGTTCATGGGAAGTTCATATGTGAGGGGAGTATGGTTCATGGTTCACTAATTTGGTTCATGGTTTTCCCATATTATTATGCTTCCTTCTTTTTATGGTTTGTGGTGGGTTTAGACCAGCTAGAGCTCATTCGTGATTCCATACTTCGTTGATTGTTTGTCTTAAAATTCATCCATCTGTAAACTCCAAGGTCCCCCCAAAAAATAATCTTATCTATATAGTCCCCATAGTGGACCCTTTTGTAGAGTTTTTGGTAAGTTTTATATTTGGGTCACATGGAACCATTTGTGAAATCCCATGATGAAATTTCTCGGCCCAAGGACAACTCATTTAATAGAGATTTGTGGGACTACAGTTGTAGAGGAGGAAATCTCCACCTCAACCCCAAAAATGATGCAGTTCGCAGGAAACTTCCATCCTCACCTTGTCTATGAATTGATTTTTTGGGGATTATGTGCGAGGTCATACCTCTATGTCACGTTTTTGCCAATGACATAGTTTGTGGGGTTGCGGTTCGCAGATGGCATTTATCCACCTCTATTATTCCAACGGCGTGGTTTGTGGGGGACCATCATAATTCTTCATTTATTATGAGAGATTCTTGGTTCACTGGGAAACACCTTGTGGGCCAACATTTCATGATTTGTACATATACCGTTCAGTTCATGGGAATACCATTTGTGAACCATTCCTAGAAATCAATACACTGACCACTTTGGTCCTTTTCCAAATTCAATTTCTTCATTATTCTTCTCAATTTTTTAATTTAACCTTCATATTATACGTTAATCAAACTTTTGGGAGTATTTTCCTTCCCTTTACGGATTTTTAAGGATCCTATAAATTCCCCCCATCAGAATGGGTTCCGATCAGGATGAAGAGGAGGCTATTTCGTTGTACAAATATGTCCTGAACGGAACTAGTTTGTGGTAAAAAGGTAGACCCATTGGGGGGACCACACCTATATATAGGGGGGAAAGGTTATTTTTCATTTACCATATTTCTCAATGAAAATAACTCCACAGTTTCTCTTAGCATTCCTTGCTTCCATATACTAGATCCTTCATAAACTCTTTCAACTGTGAACTGTGCTTCACTATCCGCAAACTAAAAACTCTTCACGATAACCTTTTTTTCTGAACTAAAATTATAAATCCTTATGATGAAATTTAATTATAAAACTTAAACTTTTAAGTATTCACTTTGTATGACCTCATAGTGAGGCTCAGTACGCAGCTCACCGAGTCTGCGAACTATTTGGTTTGTGGGCCGTCGCTTTGGGGTACAAAATCTTATAGAGCATTCCACGAAGCTTCGGTTTGTGGGGAATATATTTATTGAAACATTTTTGTTGTTAATTAAGAGAATGATTTATAGGAAAAATTATTTTTATTCCTTTTCCAATTTTTGTTCTTTTTTCCAAGCATTTTGTTGGACTAACCCTTTTGTGTGGTCTTTTTTTAATACATGATAATGGCTCTTCCTCATATCTCAATAGAAGAAACCAGGAGGAGGGAAGTTATGGTTGAGTTGATAATTCTAAAGAAAACCTTCATGAAAACACCATTCCTCAAGAGGGTATTCTCATAGACCTTCTTTCACTAGAGCTCATGGCCTATCCACTATATGTCCAATTTCCACTTTATAACATTGGCCTCCTAGATGACGTTCTTCTACCATTGTCCAATCACTGTACTCATATTATTCACAGCAAGTCATCTCAAGGGTGTTATAGAGCCAATATTTATTAAACTGGAGAACTCAAAACTACTTTTACTCAACAGAATGTGTTCACACTGAAAGGATCTTCATGGAATCAGAGAAATTGTTTTCATCATAACACCTCTTTTAGGTTGGTCATCCAGAAGTACCCATCCATTGTCAATTATTCTTGAGATAATCCCAATGGTAGGTGGATCACCAAATGGGACTTTTTATCTGGAGGACGATTCTCTAATGATTGGGCCTGGGCATTCTGGGTGCATCATATTTTTTTGGAGTACCCAGGCCAGTTTGAAGTAGTAAACATGTATCAAGAAGCATGGGTTTCCCAATTTGAAATCTATTCACCAAGTGAGATGTTTCCCTAACTTCTTATTCATTAGTTTTCAAGCACCAATACCTTCCACCTATTTCATAGAGAGGTTGGGATTATTTTATAAGAAATCCATCAACTCGGAGGGCTTCCCATTATAGGAAACATGTGTGATGAGTTTCATTCAACAGCCAATTCCTGGGGGAATGTCGAAAAAGTATCTCTGTGGGAAAAGAATTTATTAGTCATGGTAGAGGGATTACTCAATCAACCCCTCCATGATCCTTCTCTTTTTTTATTCAAATTTTGGACTGAGTTGTTCTTGAAAGTTAATGGTCCTAGGATGAGGGCTCACCACAGCCGAACTCACCAAACTCAAAAATCATGGAAAAAATCAGGATCATATTGTTCCACCCTCAAGGCAGGTCAATACAACACCTAGGGGTATCGTATTTGGTCATACATACCTCTCAAGCTCATATTGGTAGGTTTCAATGATATTTTTTTGATTGTATGGATATTCCCCTCTCATGATGTATATACCGGTGTTAGGGATTAAACTATGAAGATGGAAGACACATTGGTAGAGGGACATACCATTAACTTGGTCATTCTTACCCTCACCTAAATCTATGAACTATTAGGGAAGATACAGGAAAGGAAACCCCTGAATCGTCTTAGTGGGTCGTTTCAATTTTTTATGGCTCGCTGGAATAGTATTTCCCTTTCTATGAGTATCATTATATTGTGATGGTTCCTCATTCTGAATTTCCCCCATCTCTTCTCAACATTGTTGTTGTCCATCCCCAATCATTGTGTATTGATGATGTAATCAAACTATTGGGTGATATTTCTCAGTTTTCTTTTGTACCTTCATTTTTTCCCCACAAATCCATGATGTATAACAGAAGGGGATCTTCATAAGAGTGTTCTATATCATTATAGTTCGGGATGTATTTTTATCTACTCGTATATATTGGGTAACCATATGAAAACCTTACACTTTTTATAGGTCTTCCATGCAATTTGGATGTATTCAATAGGTCGCACCTCTAACTGCAATTTTGTTTAAGAGGGAGTCTCATCTTGTGATTCTTCAGGAATTTTGGCTTTCCATGACGTGGAAGGATGCTAATGTATAATTCCTCACTCCTCTCATAGTAGCCTCAAATTACCTATCATTTGAGTATGCCCAATTGTGGGTATCTTTCTACCTTGACAGGGTCTTGGGAAATCCAATTCAATCGGTTCAGAGACTATTGGTCGTTTCTAATCCTACCCCAACTATTCCAGTTGGGATATATATTTACCTACCTATGGTGATAATGCATTTTAATCACCGTCACATGTGTTTGTAAGGGGATTTACCCACACAACCCATCTATATTGAAAGCAACTCAGATCCCGTATCTTTGGCCAACATGGAACATGGTTCTATAAAAGCTGGTCCGAGTGGGACATCACCACGTGTTCTTGAAGTTGTTGTTATCCCACCTCATTTCATCTTATAGGCTAAACCATATATTAGGAGTAAAATTCCCCCTACATGGGTGACTCAACTCAGGGCTCTTTCATCTATTGTAATGATGCTTCCTAATTATATACATGTTACTTTAAAGGGGCATGATCAAGGTTCCAATGACATTAAGAGGCACTGAGTTGTGTGGAAATGTGCATGGCCTCAACTCTATGTCCTTAACACAGAAAATCCCTTGAAATAATTTGTTGATAAGGAGGATAATTTTCAATGATTATTCACTGACTTGGGTTCAGGTGACTTTAATTACCAAAAAATGCATCTCCTTTTATACCAGATCGCCATATCCCAAGAGGATATTTCTTCTTGTAAAGATAATATTTCCAAGTTTAACACTTCCCATCATCAAACTAAGAACTTATATCACATTACTGACAAGCTACATCATTTAGAGGCTGAGGAATCAAAGGCTTGTGACCAAGTGATTTCCTAGACGAAAGAGTTGTGAGAGTGTGAGGCTTTTGTAACCAGGTTGAAGTCACAATTAGAATTGTCATGTTCTAATTATGAGTTCATAAAACTGATAGGATGAGACCTTAGTACCATGATTAAATGATTACGTTTGATGGTGGAGACTGAAGGATGGTAGAGGACCACTTTGGAGCCATCCCTTTATGGCCTTTGTCAGGCGATTTTCAACTTGTTGTGGATAGAAAGTTAGGATTAATTATAATGTATTAGGATTCCATTACCATTTTTTTATGTTAGAGAGAGACTAAAAATTGTGGATGTTCCTCCATTCTTGTTTTAGCTGATGGAATAGAAACATTTTTCTTTTCAATGTTCTTATTTTTCCTTTCCCTCAATATCAATCAATCGTAATTGACTACATTTGAAAAATAATCTCAAAAATATGTAAATTTTAATTATAATTTGGGATGAGAAAATTAATCAAATCATGATTTAATATTTTCCTTAAATAAGGGAATCAGTGAGAATAGTTTTACTATTTCTAGGGTAACATGAAAATACCTACAAACTTTTTGTATCTTTCATTATAACCCTAATTTTTTCCTGAACCAAAGTTTTTGTGGGCATAGTGGGTATAACTTTACTTTTTATTAGGCCTCCCTTTGCAGGTTTTCAACCTAATAGGCTTTGTGTCTTTTCAGATTTTTTTATTGCTTGATGTTTTACCTAAACCGTAAGTAGTATAGGTTTAGCAAGTAGGTACATGACTTTTGTTCTATGATTCCCTTTGCGAGTTTTCATCCTAGTGATTCCCATACCACTTTTGTATTTTCATTTATAATATTTTAATCTGGTCTACCATTACTAGTGTTTTAGGTCAAATATATTTGACCATTTTGTGTAGGGTGAGGGCCCCAATTTTAGACACATGGACTAAGGATGTCCTAATAACATTCAGACATAGATAAGGGATTTTTCTTGACCATGATTTCAGGATTTCTAGATATGGTACATAACATGAGGCTTGAAACCTATTAAGAATATGAAAATAGGAAAATCGTATCATGGGGATTAGTTTTCATTTAGTTGATAGGCCATTTTTTTGGGAAACATATATAGATCCATAAGGGTATTGTGCACAAATTCAAAAAAAGGTGTTCACGGGACACTGGTCGTCCATTTCCGATGGAGAATAATTTTGAATAGAATTTTGAATTTTTTATTCTATGGAGGTTCATAGTGGGTGGACCCTTAAGAGAACTATGTGTAAAATTAATAGGGATATTTTCATCTTCTTTGGATTTGAAAACATTCCAACATGAACTTGACTTGTGTAAAGGAGGACTAGTGGATAGTTTAGTTTAAAGTCATACAATCCATACATTTGAGATTTGTTTTAAAAATAATTTCACTCTGACTAGAGGAGGGTAAATGATTCATCTTTTCCACATTAGTTTGACCATAAATTTATTTTATATTGAGGCATTGAAAATGGAAAATATCTAAATCACAATCTTAGTGGTTTCTGAATTCAGGGATTAATGTGGGACATAAATTCTATAAGGGAGTATAGAGGTAGGAAAATCCTCTAATGAGGAACAATTTACCCTTGGTTGATAGGCTCATTTGTAGGAAACATATGCAGAGTCACGAGGGCATTGTGCGTATAGTCATGAAATGGTGTTCGTAGGACACTTTCTGTATATTTCTGATGGCCATAGAGGATTATGGGGATTCAAAACATTATGAACACAAAGTATGGTTTGTGAATTGGATGTGCCTAAACATGAAAGGGGGAATATGAAAATAAGAGGAGGAATTTTTGTTCTATCCATGGGGGTTTGGTCCTTATATAGGTATGAACCTTGTACAAGCCAAGATGAGGCAATTCTATTTAATGGATAGACCTGAAATATGATATTCAGATCTCACTACCTATCCTATAAGAGAAGAAGTTAATCCATGTGTAGTTATTTTAAGGATCTTCCCTATGAGAATCCAATTTAAGCATATCAGCAGGCCATTTTTTTTTGGATATACATTCACTAATGTGGCAGGGCATATACCGAACATTCCTATATGGATTCATTTTTTTCACAGGAACATGAGGGAAAATAACCTTTAACATTCCTTTCCTAATGGTGAATACTGGATATCGAGTATCACACAGTTTGAATGGAATATGATTAATACATTGATATAGAATCCTCAAGTATCTAGAGGAGAATCAGGCTTGGATATTCTGACATGTCTAGGACACAAGTAGGAAAGATTGTGTAAACCATATATTCAAGGGTTCTTGAATTAGGAGGACTGATATGGGGCTTAGATTACATTAGTCGTATGGAAGTAGGAAAATCCTCTCTTGAGGGAGAATTTTCCATTGGTTAACATTCCATTTTTATGGAAAAAATATGTAGATCTGCTGGGAAATTGTCTGAATAGTCAAACAAAGGTGTCCACAGGTCACTGACTCTCTATTTCTGATGGTCGTGGATGATTATGATGACCAAGATCACTCAAATCATAGAGTTTGATACATGGAAGGAGTGTTCAGGGATACATTAGAAACATTTGGTCTGTGATTTACCCATATATTTGGTAACTCTCCTTCATCGATCTGACTCATACGCAGGGTGAGGCATTTTGATTCCCTCAGTGGGGTTGGGCCCAAGTTTGGAGATCCCGACACCCATATATTGGACACCTTGTCTGGGTCTGATCCATGGGTAGGGGGAGGGGAATTTTTGCTATATTTGTGATACCTTATAGTTTAATTTTGTATAGTTAGGCACTTAGGTTTCATAATAATGAGGGGAAAACAACCATAATGTGACTTTTGTGTTCATGCCACTAGGACCTAAATTATGGATTGATGTACCATAATTTCAGGATGAATTCTCTTCCAAGGTTTCTAAGACCACGTGAGCTATTCTCAGGTTGATAAATAAGGGATTACAAGGATTTCACATCACTACCTAAGGATGGAATGATCAATAGAAGGGATAATTTTATACTCAGGAGTGATGGTGTGCAGTTTATCATCATATAATAACGATGTCTTATCATGTGGTTTATTATCATGCAGTCAGGAAATTTCATTGTACAGTTTAATGTCATGTGATTAAGATGAATTCCACACATTTTAGAATCATGTGGAAAATACATAGGTGTACTTATGTGAAATAAGGATCATGTGGTCATTCTCAAGATGGTCTTGCAAATAAGACTTGTCTAGGAGTCCCTGGCTTGGACTTATCTCTCATGAAGATGATGGGACACTTCTAGTGTTCCATGGTGGGGTATTGATCATTGGATCTGGATGTCACTAAGTATACCTTGGAATAGGATTAAAATCACCTATGATACTTTATAGAATTACCCCTATAAGAATCTGACCCATTCATAGTGGGGAAGGTATTTATTTTCCTTTCTTTGGGGTGGTTGTACTAGGATGAATGTCTGGGCATCATCATGTATCCTGTGAGGGTAGGAATCAGGTCGGTATTAGTCCTCGGGCATGAAATAATATGTGACCGATGTCGAAAGAAATTTCTTATTAGGTGATAAAATTATTGGGTCATGTATTTTAATGTCATGAGGTACAGACATGGTTGACTTTTCATGAATGATATAGACATTGTGGGTCAACACATTTTGAGTCTTGAAGGATAGACGTTGGTGGAATAGTTTAGCGTCATGTTGTGGGGACTAATTATCATAGGAATCATGGCTATGTATTGGATAATCATGTTCATAGATTCTAGAAAGGCTCAGGCTTGAGGGGAGAGAAGGTGTGAACCACGATCCTGAGGACCCTTGAATCAGGAGGAATGATGTGGGGCATAGAATCTATTAGGCATACAGAAGAAGGAAAATCCTATCTTGAGTATGAATTTTCCCTTTTTTGATAGGCCAATTCTATGGGAACCATATTTAGATCCGTCGAGGCGTTGTGTTCATAGTCAACCAAAGTTATATGCGGGACATTGACCATCCATTTATGATGGTCTTGGATGTTTATGGGGATCCAAAACATCTTGGGTTATGGCGTTTGATGGATGAAAAGGATTTTTCTAGGTACATGGTGAATCTATAGACTGTGATTTTCCAAAAATCAAGAATTACCCCACATAAATATGATCCATTCATGAGGGAGAGCATGATACTTTATCAAAACCTTTTTGTAGGAAACAAGGGTTGTAATATCTTACCTGGATTTTAATAATCGCATGGGACTTAGGGGAATTTTTATTTCTTCATTTTCAATAACCGGACTCAGATATGTGGAACCCGGACATTACTACGTATCCTGAAAGGAGATGAATCAAGTCGTGTGTAGTTCTTAGAAGGGAATTCCTTGCATAGGTCTGATCCATACATAGGGAAGAGGGGATTTTTTTAGGTGGAAGCTGGACTAGATTTTTGCATCTGATTATCACAATGTATCCTACAAGTACAAGAATCAAGCCACACATATTTCTTGGGGTACCCAATAGTTTTACTTCTTTTGGTAAAGACTTTTTATAGTAGTTATTTTGTATTCTTGTGAGTAATCCTATTTCGAGACTCTTAGGCCCATGTGATCTTCCCTTAGGGTGAGAAACAAGGTTCATAAATGGAATACACTGCCACATAAGGGGGGCATGAAGAAGGATAGGGGAATTTTTCTTCAACACATTGCTCCATCCAGTCCTAATTTTGAAGATCTAGGTGTTTCTTGTGTAACCTATTGGAGTAGGAATGAACCCATATGTGGATGTACAAATAAACTACCTATATAGATATGACCCTTGAATAGGGAATGGTGGCTTTTTTTGGGTGGTATTTGGACTAGGATGAATAATATGGCCATCACCATGTATCCTGCAAGAGAAGGAATCAAGCCACATATAGTTCTAGAAACTCCCTATGCCAGTTAGATCCATGCACATAGGGGGGGTTTATATTTTTATTTGTTTAATAGCGGTTGGATGGGGATGGAAGACCTGGGAATCAATATGTATTCTGTAGGGGCAGTAATCAAGCAACACATGGTTCTAGAGATTCTTCCCTATATAGGTTTGGCTCATACACAGTGAGGTGGGTTTTAACCATTTTTTAATGATCCTGTAGCATACTTATATCCTCTTTTCATCAAGGGGGAAACCTTTAACACCATTCTTAATCTATGTGACCTATGCTCGATGTGATAAACAAGGAATATTCTAGGTCTCCTCTCATGATGTAGAGGTATTTGAGTGTACAATAAAGTCATTTTTTTACCATTTGGTGATTGGACCAAGAGCTAGTATCAAGGCATCTCTACATATCCCATCAGTATATAGGAATCAAACTATATGTAGTTCCAAGAGAATGTGTTCCCTGTACCAATCTGACCTATGTTCAAGGAAGGGGGTTCATTTTTTTATGGTGGATGGAGCAGGATGAAAGATCAAGGTGTCACTATGTATCCCATTGAAATATGGGAATCAATCCGTACATAATTTTGTAGTGTGGCATGGTAGGTGACTGATGTTGGAGAAAACTTCACCTTGGGTGAGAACATTTTTGGGGCCATTTATTTTAATTTCATGCGGTAAGGATGAAGATTCTAAGTAGTTTAATGTCAAGAAGAATGGATGACTTCATCGTACAGTTTTACATCATGTGATCAGGATGTCTTCATCATGAAGTTTATGGTCATGATATCAGGATGTATTCATCATTTAGTTTATTTTCATGTGATCGGGGAATATTCATCATTTTGTTTATTTTCATGCGATCAGGACATATTTTTGTGATTTTTGATACATGAAATATTTCTTCAGAAACCTTACATTGGTGGGAGATGTGATGAACTTTCCATCCATTGAAATCAGGGAATATTCTCCACTAGAGTAAACTTTGTGTATGAAATATGGTTCTTCTTATTTTGGATCCAACTTTGGAGGTTTCTTCCTAAGTATCATCGGGGTTCTGAGGACCAACACCATTTCTCCTTCAAAGAAAGACCAAAGAAAAACCTTTTTATTTAAGGCTTGTGCAATTTGATTTTGGTAGACTTATAAATAGTGAAAAGTGTAAAATATTATCTCATTAAACTACTCGAGCTCATCAACCCATTTTTGGGATTTCTCATTTTTATATATTTGATCACAGATAGTGATGTATACCGATGGAAGTTGAATTTCAATTGGTAGAACCACCTTTGTCCCATTTACTAATGAGTACGTGGTGGCAGTGCAGATTGTGGTTTGGTAAGCCCAAAGAGCATGGAGGATCTCGTCTAGCCAGGATTTCTTATCCTTTTCTACCATCTTTTGGAGTATGTTGGATAGGGTATTGTTTAAATCCTCTATTTGTCTTTTGGACACTTCATAGTAGTGGGATGAATGGTTGGATTTGATTCCATACTACCGATAGTGTTTGTCAAATTCAAAAGAGAAAAAATTTGTATTGTTGTCCTCCAGTATCGTGTGAGGGACACCAAACCTTGTGATGATATTGAATTTTACAAAGCTGACAATTATTTTTTCTTTGAATTATTTTAGGGTTATATCTTCTTCCAATTTGGAAAATAATTGGTGTGTTGTGAGAATAAACTTTAAATTTCTTGCTATGGTGGGAGGATATAGTCCCATGACATCCATTCCCCATATGGTGAATAGCTAGGAGTACATAGCTGTGTGAAGAAACTCTGGGGTTTGATGGATTAAATTGGTATGAACTTGAAAGGAATGGAACTTTTTGGTGAAATATAAATAATCATGCATCATGGGGGTCCAATAGTACCCAATCCATTGAATCTGATGAGAGAGTTTGGATTCTGATTAGAGTGCCCCACAAGTTCTAGCATGCACTTCTTTCATGATGGAAGCAGTCTCTTCTACATCAATGCATCTGAGAATGACTCAATCAAGGCCTCACTTATAGAGAACCTTTCATTGATATGTACCATCGTACAGATGAAATCGACTACTCGTCTTTATATTTGTTTCCTCACATCCCTATATGGTGTGAGTTCTCCCATTCGAAGATAGTCCACAATGGGGACCATCCAACTAATGGTGTGACTGTATGGATTGGAAATGGGACTGACCTCATGGATTTCTTCCATATTTGACTGATCATATGGTAAATCCATCTGACAGTGGGAAATACTGATGATCATTTCATTATGATCTAGATTTTCCATAGTTGTGGCTACATTCTCCAATTCATCATCTTGCAGATTTTCAGACCGGGGGACATAAGCCAATGTCAGTTCTAATGTGAATTCTTATATAAATTCTCAGAAATGGTTTATCAAAGGGATAATATCATCTTTCTTGATATCATACTAACCATTAACATGATTGATGACCAGTTCTGAATAACCTTTTACTTTCATGTGTTCTTCCGGTTCTTGGAGTGCTAGCTCTAGGACTGTAATGAGGGCCTGGTATTATGCTTCATTGTTTCTTCAGTCTTCGGATAGTAGGAAGCAATAAAGAAGTATGGCCTTTTCTGGATATATGAGTATGACTCCAAGACCCACCTTGTTGAGTCTGGGGTCATCTATGCCTTTTCCTTCCGGGCTACTGGACACGATGTTAAAATGCATATCCCATGTTTGGGGATCCTCTTGAATGGAGAACACATCTTTATCAAGTAATTCGGCATCCAATGGTGTCACTTATGTTGAGGTGTGTTTTACCAAGAATTCTACTAATGCATAACCTTTTATAGCCTTCTAGGGTATGAAATATATGTTGAACTCCTTAAAGATGATTTCCCACAATGACCGGCATCTTGTCAACATTGGACGGTTGAGAATATACTTGAGCAAGTTGCTACGTGAGAGCAGGTGGACCTCAGGGTGCTGCAGATAATGCCTCATCTTCTGAACCACAAATGTCAAGACCAGTAATATCTTCTCAATATTTTAATACCAAGTCTCAACATCAATCATGGTTCGGTTGAGATAATAGAGACTATTTTCACTATAGGAATCATTGTTCTATATGAGGAACATATCTAGGGATCGTTTTAAGGTGGTTATGTACAGAATGTTTTCTCTTCCTGCCACCTGCGGCATTGCCACTGATGGATTTAGGATATATTTCTTGAGATTGTTGGATGATTCCTAACAATCATCAGTCCAGTGATATGTAACCCCTTACTTCATTAACCTGGTGAAGGGAAAACATTTCCCTACAAGGTTGGATATGAAGCACCAGATGTAAGCCAATGTACTTGGAGTCCTCTCAAATCAATGATATTTTAAGAAGTAGACATGTCAAGGATGGCCTTTGTGTTCTCAAGATGGAATTAAATTCCATGATGGTGTACGAAGAAGCTGATGAATTTCTATGAGGTGATTATGAAAACACATTTCATAGGGTTCATTTTCAAACTATGTTGTCATAATTTTCTGAAAATGGTTTCACGGTTCTTTAGGTGGTCTGAGAACTATATTGACTTAACCAAAAAATTAGCCACATATCATTCTACAAACTTTCCCAAGAAGGGTTTGAAGATGTGATGCATGGCGTGTTCATATGTGGCGTCAGCATTTTTCAAACCAAAGGGAATTACCTTGTAGAAAAAATACTCCCTATGGAGGATTTAAAGGTAGTGGATTCTTTATCTTCATGGGCATTAGAATCTGGTTATACCCTGAATAACCATCCATGAATGAGAGAGCCTCATATCTGTCAGTTGCATCAATCAATAATTCTGCGATTGGGATTGAGAAATCATCTTTCTGGCAGTGCTTTTTGAGGTCCCAAAAAATGTTTTTGACCTTGATTTTCCTATTGATCTTTTTAAAAAGGACTATATTTTCTAGTCAGATGGGATATTGGACATCCAAAATGATTTTAGCTTAGATAATCTTGTCAATGTCAGTAACTATGTTAGAGGAATGCATCGGGTGAGTTCTTCTAGAGGATTTCTTGTAGCCATGTTGGTCTTATGGCAGGCCCAGGTGGTGAGTGGCCACCCCAAGATCAAGGCCTGGAATTTCTATATAGTTCTAGGTGAAAAAATATTGGTTATTCTTTATGAAGGAGGTGTATATCTCTTGATATTTGGAATACATGGCCACACTAATCAGAGTGGGACACTGGTCCTCTTTAGAACCCAGGTTTATTTCCTTGTGTTCATTAATGGTAGTAGATACACCTTCCTCAAAAGAGGGAGGGTAATACCTAATATCTTGTTCTCTTTCTTCTTACACATACCCCTCATCCACCTCTTCCTCTTCCTATGGGTATAAAATTCTCAAGGTGAACTCTTCAGAATTAGGAAACGAATCACAATTTTGGTATTTGGAGGATAAAACAGCTTCTTCTATCATAGCTGAATGTATGGAATTTTCTATAGGAGATGGAGTGAGGGGTGGAGGAGTGTCCTCTCTTCCTTTTAGTGGTGAGACATCATCTTCTACCTTGGTGGGCAAGGTTGGAATTTTTTTGATCCCTAATGATGGGTTGGGTCATTTTTTTTAGCACTCACTATCGTCCTAAGGGCCAATTCACTTTTCAACACTGTTAGTCTTAGTATCCAAGAATGAGATCATGAAAATGGGTGAATCCCTATCCAATTTTTGACTCATTCACTCCACCTTATTGATTAGGAGTATATATTCTTCTTCAATCTTCCTTAGAGGGTTGGTATGGGATATTTCTAGTCTGTTTGGGGCAGCGACCCAATCAATGTCATCTATTAAATACCACTTCTCTTACTATTCATATATTCATACTTCAATGTAGTGTGATTCAAAAGATTCAAATGGGTATTTATCGGTATACAATGTCCCATTTTTTCTGTCAATGCTATATTTGATGCATTGATTTTATGATGAGGGAATTGTCATGTGTTAATATAGCCAAGGCCTTCCTAAAAAGAAATTGAAGGCCATATTTTTTTGTACAACAAGAAATTATGTGTTGCACACTAGGTCGCCCAGCCAGGTTTTGAGAATGATTTTTTTTCCAACGGATTATTATCACATTAATCATACCCCCAACAAGATTTTGGTGAAGGTTGTTAAACTGTCTTCATCATAGCCTAGCCGGTGAAGTGTCTGCAGTGGTATGAGATTTACTTTGGATCCATTGATGGTGAAGATTTTTCGAATATTGACACAAATTACCTTTCCAAACACATATAGGGGCTTGATGTTCCCTTGAATAATGGATTATTCATCTTGATCCTTAAAGGAAATGACCACATGGAATTATTTGGGACCATTATCTATCGAATAGACTTCAGTAGTGGTTACTTCAGCTTCAAACTCATAGGGACTCAGTAAAGCTTCTATGAGAGATTCCCTGAGATCTGCTGACATATTCAATGTATCTAGGATCGAAAAATAGGATAGAATTGAGTCTAATTTCTACATAATATCATATTTATATTATAAATGCCATAAATTTATTATTTGGGGGATCTCTTTCATAGACACTTTAGATACTTTACCCTTGGATGTAGATGGTCTGGCTCCTAAAACAAGAGCTACTGGTTCTTCTACTCTTTCGGGAATTTTTCGAGCATGTCTGTCTGCAGACCGCATGAGGTTAGAAATCTATTACTATTATAATGGGTACTCTAGGATGATCAGACCAAAGTTTATTTTGACGGGGGTAGGGAAGATTTACTATTCCTGTTGGGTCCGCTGAAGGGTACGTCCACAAGTCTTAGCAACATTGACGATTTGAGTAGGAGTGCAGCTAGGGATTTTTTTTATCATGACTGCATATTCATAGGTAACCTCAGCTTCTGCAGACTCTTCCTCAAGCCCCCCAATTGGGTGTATATAATTCTAGTATATAACCATATTCATTATCATATAAGGGATCCACTAGGTTTATGAAATTGAGAGATCTAAAAATTAGATCCTCTTCTGATGATTACTTTTGACATATCATCTACCTCTAGTGGTGTCGTTTGGAGGACTGGTACTTGTATCTTCATATCTTATGGCATGAAATATGATATTTTAAATGAAAATTTTATATTTGGTTTATGTTTATCTTCCTCCACTTGAATTATTCCCTTCTGATTGGACTATTTTTTGGGCGGTCATCCTTTATAGTTTTGTGGGGCCAAGGATATTGACTCTGTTACATAGGGTGTTTTTAGAGGCACAGTTAGATGCTTTGACTATTCCTAGAGGATATTTTGGTCTAGTATGATTTTGTTTTGAGTCATCCAAATATCAAACTTTTTCTCATTTTTGTTAAAAACTTTTTTCCACTCTCCTCCTTCATCTAGGTTAGTGATGGAAACATATGCCACTTGTGCGGGCGGTGGTCCCATCTTGACTTGTTAAGAATATATCATCATTTAAAAAAGGTACTTGATGAAAAATAATTCCTAGATATTGTTCCATAATATCCAGTGGAAGGGAAAGTAATATGTCCATACATCAAGACATGCTTCATCATCCCTCTTTGGCTCTGGAAGCTGAAGCAAGTTTCAATACATGGAAGATACAAAGTAGACACAGAATTGAGCATCCCATAATGAATACAGTTTATTTATTATTTCCTAGAATTGATTTATTTTGGTACCCCTCCGCTCATATTGTTGAGGCGAGGGTAGTTGTTGACATTTAGAGGGACCTACACGGTTTGGTGGGGGCGTTGGAGCTATAGATGGTGTAGGGGGTGGTTTAACCATGATAAAAGCTACTTCAGCTCTCCAATATTTTTTTATAGGGTCTTATGGGGTTACCTAGAACTTGAGATTAGTTTATTTCAAGTAATCTCCTATCCTTTGAGTAGTGGTGGAGAAGTGTTAGAATATAGTTGTATATTTCGTAGGAATTAGTGGAGTTATTAGCTCATATCAATGATTATAAATGCACATGGAAAGCATATCATCTTGGGGGAGTATCCAGTTAAAGGAGTAAGTTAGACCCATTCATCTTGCAATGAATTATGAAACTATCCAACTCTCCCAATATTTGTAGTTCATGAGATCACTAATTGTTGTCTTTGGAAATCCTGAACTAAACTAGAAGAGAAACTTCTACCAAAGGTATTTCCATCCAGTGATTGAATTAGCCGATAAAATGTTATACCACACAATGGTTGATCCTTACAGATTCTGCATGAAGCATCTAAGTTTCAGTGCTTCTTATTGCTACGGGGTTCCCATCATGTGGTCACAATAAGAAGAGAAATGTATTTAATGATGCTCTGAGTCCCATGAGACATTGAACACTATGAATATAGGATTCATAAAATTTGGTGGATGTGGGGAAATTCTTACCTAGTCAGGGTAAGATTTCTGTTCTGGTTGTATCGAAGCATGCAACCCCTATATTGCTTCCATTAATGTTTTCAATAATTTGCTGGTATTTAGGATCCCTTGATTCATGTCATGTTGGACATGTGTATGACTGGGTGTAGCAGGGGGAAATATTGGATATGTCAGCACTACGGGGACTTGAGGTAGATACCCAATAAGGGGTATCATTTTTTGATTCTCTTAAATCATTTCCAGTTGCTTCCCTAAGGGAGGGAAATCTTGATATCTTGCTGGGATTGGGTTTAGGTAGACTGATGGTCTCAGCACTGCCTTAAATGAGCTTTCCATCCTTACTTCATCCATCTAGATGATCCTATGATGCATAGGTATATCTGATGAAAGGGTTTGTTGATGCTCCACCTAATGAACATACCCATTAATAGGGCTCGATCATAGAATTTTATCATTGATTCACCTTATCTCTTTCATTTCTTCCTCCTATCAAGCGAATCTCTCCTCAAGTATGGGGAAATCATCTTCACGAGGGGGATGAGGTGGGTTTTATACCATAATCTTATTTATCTCCTTATTGTATATTCTCATAAGAGGTAATGGCAGATTAACTAATGGGGAACCCAAATTTAGGAAAACTATTTGGTTTTGGGTGTGCACACCTCCAGGATCAGTGTGCACCATCTCAGGGAGGGAACCCTCTTCTAATGTTTCTGAATTATTTGTATCATTTTTAGTGAGGTATATGAGAATGATGTCCATAAATTTCACAGATTCATACCACATTGGGGGTGGCATACTAGGTTCTAAATGGTAGGAGAGATTTTGGGGTACTTTGTTGGATATTCTCCGTCAATTCTATGATACTCTTCCAGATTCTTGGAGAAGAGTGACTCGATGGGAGCCCTGATATGACCATGAAGTATGAATCAATTCTAGGGGATGTGAGTCATAGGACGAGATTTAATGGGTTACCCCTATATCCATTGTTCTCCCCAGTTGGGAGAAGACAGACGTTCGTTGGGCGAGAATTTGAGGCAAAAATTCCCCTAGCCCTGCAGGCTGGGGTTGCTCTTGTTCTTCTATTGAAGTGCCTCGACCGGGATTTTTTTTTGTTAAATGGGGGCATTTTGGGTTAAAAATTTCCCCAGTCCTACGGGATGGGGCTGGACCTATGTTTCAGTTGATTATACTGCTATTGTCACCTTCTTGATCTCATGCATTCCCATATAGGTGTGAGATAGATATGGTATTGGGTCCTCACACAAATTACTTGATTATGAGGACATTATCAGTGATTTAATATTGTATTACATTATATTGGAGGCCTACTGAATTTTTTTAGTATCCTGTTTTATGATGTTCTCAATGTCTTACTATCGTTGGTCCTGACACTTCTGAGACTTACTCAAGGCCGATTCTTGTCGAGCATTCAACCTTTCTTGATTAGTAGCTTTATATGAATACCATATGTGAATGATGAAATTGTTGGATATCAATTAAAATGGTATCTTCTAGATGGTAATTGGTGTGAAGTGTAGAGCTCCATTATCTCCCCATCCCTAGATATGAACACAAGATGGAGTGTTACCGGTATGGAACTGAAACTTGTGCATCACAAAAAGGCAAGCTAGCTCAAGGTCTTTCTTTAACCAATCTGATTGTGACCACTATGCATACGGAAGGGATTCTAGGTCTATTTGATGACGAAGATCTCCCAAGGAATTAACATGGTCATCATACCCATCAAATGGAAGAAAATTAACTGGAAGATATTTTCATAGATATTGAGGTGAATGTTATACGTATATTCTTCTTAAAACTCTATTGGTATATTTAATTGAGAAGTGTTCAAGGGCCAATACATCACTGGTATGTAATACCTTGAAATTTTCCTTATCATAAGCAACATATCTAGTTATTTTTCTTCTAGGGACTCTTTTTCTTGATCTAACCAGTTTGACTGCTCCTTAATGATTTCGTTCCAAGCAGTAGGGCTAGCGATAGTCTTGTTACCATACGAACGGTATGGGGGTGGATTATAGCATGGTCCCTGACCATCCTCTAGTTGAGAAAGGATATCTATTGTCATGGAGAGAGTATCCAGTATGTCATACTCCATTTTTACAAGCACTTCGACATATGAGGGCTTTCTCGCATTTGACCCAATGAGGGGAGGACCTTCTCACAAGCATGAATTTTTACTTTAGGGAGGACCTTCACAATTGGTGTCACGATAGTGAGTACTATTTTCTCAGCTCATTGTCCAATCATAGAGAGTAATACTGAATTATATACCCTGGGGAAGACCTTCATGGTGGACCGTAGCAAGGTGAGGACCTTCATGTTGCTTGGAATCATTAATGGGAGGGCCTTCACAATGACTGTTATCATGGTGAGGACTACCATCATAGATCAGGATACAGGGAGAGTATTTATAGTGTTCATTCTGGGGAGAACCTTAAGTAAGTATTGAAATGAGTGGAGGACCATCTCTTTGCTTTATTTCACTATAGTGAGGTCCTTCTTAGCGATTGTCGTCATGGTGTGGACTACCATCACAATTGGATGTCCGACTATAGGGAGAAACATATATAAAGTGTATAACCTGGGGATGACCATCCAGATGGAGGAAAGAAAGGGTATTACCTTCTAATTCATCGATCTTCTGGTCAATGTGAGGGTTACCCTAACACGCATCAGTAGATAGGCTCTCATGATCGATCATCTCTAGAACATGGAGTAAGCCCAAGTGGGTGCTATGGGGAGGACCTTTAGAGCTGCTGGTAGCGACATTGTAAGGACGAACTTCGCAATTGTTACTGCCACTTTCATAATTTGGTAATGGACTGACAGGATATTGATCCTCTATTGATATATGTTTGATGGCATCAAGATCTCTATCTTCCAGCAAATAAGAATCATGAGTATGCACTTCACTTTTCGGTTGCCTTTAGAGCATTTCATTTTTGTGCACTCTCTTGCAGAAAACTATGGATGCATGCTGTTGGTAATGGCCTTTATATATGGGCCCATGTTTGGTTGGTTCCTATGATGCAGTCAGGATATGCCAATAGAAATATTGAATTTTGGAAGGGATATATGTCTGCCCTAGAGTATCCACCACATTGGACTGGTGTCCCCCATTTAGAATTGGTATTTTTTCCCAATCAGGTTTTCCTTGTATCATAGAATATGGTCATCGACCCTCCTAGACTGAAGTAGGGATGTGGGTCTACTCCGAGGTGACTATCTGATTTTATGGATGAATCACCCTGTTGTGTAGACCGAGTCATTGGCCAGACTCCTCACTTTTTTCTCCAATTCAATTATGTTATGACACATCTAGAGGATATAGTATGGGATCAACATATGATCCTCTATCATGTCCAAGATGTGTTGAAATACTTCTTTGGCTGGAATGGGTATGAATTCCTATTCCGATGTCAGAGCAGGAGTTTGTGCCTGCTTTGGTCCTCCATGGGTTGCTAGTGGGTACTAGCGATTCTCACGTGCCAGGACAAATGAACGAGTCTTATATCATCTATCTTCTATGGTTTCCACCATATTTTTATGGTGGGATTTGTATGCATCCATATAAATTTGACTCTACTCAAATTTTCTTTCCACCATATTTGACTTGTGGTCTTCATATGCATTTGTAGTGTTATATGGTTGACCATGGTTTTCCTCCCTATTTGGATGGAGGGATTGGTGTAAATCAGTAGATATTTGTGCCTATTTATATTTAGGTGTCATTATATTTGGATTATGGGCTTCTTGTTTATTGGCAGTGATTTTCATATGCCTATATTGTTTCGCTATGTCTGCACGGCAGGACCGGCAAGCATTGGTGGGAATTTGTGCTAGCTTGTGATGTGCCATCATGTATACATTCTGGGATTTATAATATTTAGGGGGAATATATTTATTCTCAATGGTTTTTGTCATATTTTTGTGGCTGACTTGAGAGGAGGGGTAGAGTTGTATGTATGTCCATTGTATGTCGTCTTATTTGTACGGTGGATCTCCTCTATGGGAAACAAGGTGATAACCTTCTCCTGATTGTGCATTTTCTGCCCATGATGGGAAGCCTGAGGGGCCCATGTCCATTAGACTTCATCAGGTTCCCTCGATATGAGATCCTCTTCATAGAGAGGATATAGGGTTGTACGTGTTCGGTGGCAGTATCCTCTAGTAAGAGCCCTCGAGTAGGGTTCCTATGTAGCTTGGATGAAGTCATTAGCATACACTTCCTCTGCCTTCCTAATATGAGAAAGGTACTCATTCTCGCACTCTGGTGGTAGGATCCCAAATCAGTTGGAGATAGAAAATGGGGTCATCCTATGTTGGGATGTCGTATGTGGCTAAAGAGGTGGCTCAAGAGATTTCACTGATTGGAGGGCCTACCTTGCAGCCTCCACCAAATGGAGCATACCATTTTTAGAGTAATTTTTGATCAGCATGTTTGAAACCCAATGTTGAAGAAACAATGTAGGTGACAAAGTCATGTTCATATAGGATCTATTCACTTGTGTGGACGCTGACACACATGTTTTATAAATTAGTTGATATTTCATTTGGATCGAAGAGAGATCTAGGAAATTCCTGCTATATATATATGACATATACATACAAAAAAACACTTTCAAAGTAGAATCTCATGATCACATGCATTATTGAAAATATTGCTTGTCCCTATTAATTTTTGACTTAAAGGGTATTGTGGTTGGATAATATTTTCACCTTGGATAAGGATTCATGTCAGGTCCAACATTTTTGTTTCGTACCAGGCCAGACAAAATGTACCAAAAGATAGTAAATAATAGTCATTTATTATGAAGGGTTTCATGTTGGGTACAATGTCCTAGGATGGTCTCCAATGGGTTTATTCATGGATCTAGAAACACCCAATGACCCTTGTATCCATGATTTATGGTCCTAATTTCAGAAGTCAGGAACTCGTTTGATGATTATTTGGCCAACAACACTTAAGGACTCCATTGGCCGAGTGGATTGGAGGTCGGGCTCATCTCATCCTTCTAGGGGAATTATTTCCTAGTTTAGGACTCTCTTATAGATTTATTAAATGTTCATATGTTCATGAATCCTTCATTATTTCCCAATAATGTGCCAGTCGATAACCCCTTGTTTGCAAGATTAACAATATATATGCATGGGTCGAAAATTACTAAGACAATGCTAGTTTAAGCTGTATAATGATGCACTCTAGAGTTTATCATCAACCAGGGGGGACTAGAACTGTTATAATTCTAGGTTCAAACCCATAAGATGGGATTCCTATGTATCATCATTAGAGGAATCAGATCCAACGTAGTTTGGTGCCACTTAACTGGACACATAACCTTTTATGGTCATGGGACAAGGAATCATCCATCCAATTTAACGTCATGTGGAGAGGAAGTATATATGAAAAAAAAAACAAAGTCAATATTCGATGTGAGGATTATGTTGAGGTGGCCCGGGATTTCTAGAAGAGATACGGTCTCTTGGGTGAACATAGACCTATCGTGGGTATGGCCTTTTGAACATTAGGGTGACTCAGGTGTTGGGTTTGGACCTTATGGAGGCTTCCTATGTATCCTAGTTGCTTAGAAATCAAATCCCTCGTAGATCGGTTGGGTGGGGATTATGCATGGAAATTGCCCACTTAAGGGGATATGGTTGGGACTAACAACGTAGAGGAGGAATTTTTAGGACAGTCTCATCGGGTTTTATAACAAAAGAAGATTCCTTAATGTACCACGAGGAATTTTATTGGGACTGAATTTTAAGGAGAATTCCCTTGAGATCGGGCCTTAGGTTGGTGTCCTATATATCCTAGCTAGAGTAGGAATATGATTTATTATATTTCATTGGGATATGGTATATGATTAGGGCTTGCACATGGGAGATTCCCATTTGATCTTAGTCCTTCATATAAGCATCCTACATATCCTGATTAGAGAAGGAATCAGAGTTCTCATAGTTCATTTAGAAATGGTATGAATTTTTTGATCATCTTCAACATCTAAGACCACGTGAGTCATTCTTAGTGTGATAAACAAGATAAATCAGTATATCCATCAAACTAAACACCTTCCCTTCTCTGTTGATGGGAAAGTAGGACAACGGTGGAAGAGGTTGGGGTGATGTCTCAATGAGAGAGAGAGAGATAGAAAGGCTTTAAATGTGCCAATTTTATCACCTGTGTTTATATATATGATAGTCACATTTGTAAATCTATCCATAAATTTCTTGGTTCGATCTTGAGAGGAGTAAGATTTCCACATCCTATGGAAAGGTTAGGAACTTACCTCAGTAGGAGTTCCCTAAATCTTGTTCTGGGAAAGGGGATAAGCATCTCTCCTCGTCAAAAGGAAAGGCAAGGATGATCCCTTTGTCCTATCATTATCCCTTATTGAATGGAAAATCCATTGATTACCCTAGATCCCTAGAATGGGTAGGTACGTCTGATAATCCTAATGTTGGACCCAGGGTTACCATGGGAATATAGACATAGAAACATTTTGGAGGCCCATACTATTGTGGATATTACCCACATGTCTCTGCTTACCACAAGTATGTAGACTCAGAAGGGTGTACTGATGCACCCTATGGTCTGTTCCTATAGGTCTTCTGGCTTTGGAAGAGACTTTTTTCTAATGTCTTTGGACTGGTTTATAGAGGATTCATGGAGGGAATGACGTGTATGGAAGGAAATTATCATAACTGGAAGGTATAATGCCCAAAGGAACCCCATTCCATGTAATTTTTCTTCATGTAGGATGGTGATCCCTCCATATATCATACTTCTATGTGGGTAGAGGGTTCATACACATACCTAAGAGGTATAAGGACCTGGGTGTGTTCTAAATACTATAGTCATACGCGGCCTTAGTTTTCATCTGCATACTATGGTGGTATGCGGTTCTAGATTTCATCTGTGTCGCGGAACGCTACCCGAGGTAGGGTGTCATTCACATAGTGATGTGATATGCGGTACTCCAAATTGGGGAGGGGGAAATGGTCTTACAATTCATGGTAATTTCATCTAGTAAGGGATTACAGTTTTTGGTTCTCCAATTAGGTTCTCAATTTGCCCATATTATTATGCTTCCTTATTTTTATGGCTTGTGGTGGGTTTTACCTACTAGAAATTATTTGTGGTTACATACTTCATTGATCCTTTGTATTTGAAGTCTTTTATCCATAAAATCCAAGATCCCACAAAAAAATCCTATCTTTTCAGTTCCCCTTATGGTCCCTTTATAGAGTGTGGGGGAAGTTGTATCTTTGGGTCATGTAGTGCCATTTGCAGAATCCCATGAAGAAGTCTCTAAGCCCACAGACAACTCGATAAACATAGATTTGTAGGGATACGGTTCGAGGTGGCATAAATAACCACCTTGATCCTATGAATGATGCAGTTCATGAGACTTTATCAGCCTTGCCTTGTCTGTGAACTATGTTTGTGAGGACGGTGTGGGGGGCGTACCTCTCCATCATGTTTTCTCCAATGACACGGTTCGCAGGGTTGTGGTTTGCAAGGTCATGGTTCATAGTTGTAATTTATCTACCTCTATTCTTCCAATGATTTTTTATAGGGTGTTGGTTCTATTCTCCATTTATTCCACAAGCTACTTGGTTTGCTGGCCAACGCCTCACGGTCTAGCTTTTTGCGGGTTGTCTGCATACCATTCGGTTCGTAGGCAATACCATTCACGTACTATTCCTGGAAATCAATACACATACCCCTTAGGTCCTTTTACAAATTCGATTTCTTCAGTATTTTTCTCAAATTTTCAATCGAACCTATATATTATTCATTCATCAAATTTTTGGGTGTATTTGCCTTACCTTTGCAGAGTTTTCAGGACCCTACAGTCCCTCCCCTCACTTATAAAATGGCATCATACCTCCACACTTATTCACACTATTTGAGCCTTATATACCAGAACATACCTAATAAAAAGACTTAATATAATAATTACCTTAATCTTGGATATTTTTTTCTTTTTCTAAGACCAATCCTTTAAGGATTTAGGAGTAAACCAAAGGATGTCTCTCAATGAAGAGGAATAGATCTTAACAAATCACTTTCAAATTTATTACTTATTATACTTCCACTAAACATGTTTTATACATAAAAAAATATGAATTTAGTATAATTAATATAATTATATGTTATTATTATGATGTGAAAACCATTTACAACCTATTATCAATCCAATGATAGAAAAAAGTATTGCTCGTTCATATGTGTGGACTACCGCTTCTACATAGTGATACGACTCATTTTCCACCACCATCGTTCATGGTAGGTTATTATGATTAATTTAATTTTTATATATTATATATATTTTATAATAATTATTCTATATATATATATGAATTAATCTTTATATTTATTTCATTATATCCTTCAAAAAATGGAATCATTACTCATACAAATGTACAGACTACCGTCTCCATGTAGTGATCTAATTCATTTTTCATCACCAATGTATATGAATGGTTATAAATTTATTTATAATAAATATATGTGACATTTATACCATTATTAACACTATGGAGATGAATTATCCCTGACCAAAGTGAAAATACCATAACTTTTGAACTAAAACATACAATAAAACGTAGCAATTAACACACGAAATGATAATGATAATGAATAATTGTTAAGGAACAGGTGATAAGATGTTATAAGAGAAACATGTATGGTATTATAGGTATTATTATAGGTATTTTATATGATTATAATAAATTTAAACTTATTATATTGGAGTCTATAGTAATTTCGAAGCAAAACATACATGATATATGGGCTTTATGTTACAATCTCGTGTTTTCCGGGATTTTTTATACATAAATTTTACAATGATGAAATTGTATAATATAACTCTCCAAAATATTATCTATTATATAATTCTATCATTATTTCAAGAAATTTAAAGATTTACTTTCATTTTTATCACTTTAAGTACTCAAAAAACCAAATGTATATTTTCAAGGAAAATCAGCCATATATTTCTTTTGGGCGTAGAATATTTTCTTATATATCCATATTTTTATTAAATTATTTTCAAAAATTATTTTAAAATTAAAAAAATATTATTTAATGTAATTTTTAAATATATTTTAATTTAATTACAAAAGATTAAATGAACAATTTTTATTGTTTTCCAAACATGGTACTTTTAACTTTTACCAAAAATGTGAAAGAAATTTTTATTTTAACATACATTGAATGAATAGATTTCCCCACCATAATGAATAATAATTTACTTAAATATTACATTATATTTTTCCAGATTTATTTTCAAAAAAAATGTTTTAAATAATATTTTAAAAAAAATTAGATTCTAAATAAGTGATTACAAATAAAGAGTTGTTCTACTCAATAAATTTTATAGCTATATTTTAAAGGTATTTTTATCTATAAAAACATATTCCATGACCCCATACCTCTAATGATACCCCTCCTGGGCTGTAAAAGAATAAAAGGAGAAAATGAACCCTGATTCCCGCCTCCAGTAGGCCCTAGGTTGGCAACAAGCACCAAGGGTGTACAAATCTAACAATATGGAAGGTATTACCCTTTTTAAGAAAACAAGATCGATAGATCAGAAGAATAATAAAAAAATACCAAATAAATATATATAATAAAATCAAAATCCATCCAATAATTCATGTATAAATTGAAATGATACAATAAAAGACTCCAAAGTATATACCCAAAAGTAAATCTGAACAGTAACACAACAACTATCAATGATCCGAGATGGTAAGGTACAACATGGTATGTGAAATCCTCCTGGAAACCTAAAAATAGATTTATATACATAGGGTGAGTATACAAGTATACTTATTAAAAAAACAAACACTTTTGGAAATGAAGTCTATTCCAATAGTTTCAAACTGTTGGTATAGGCAGGAAAATCATTGGTATAACTTATACCAACTTCTTTCAAAACTATTGGGTTGTACAGTGTTGGGATAGGTCTATACAAATAGTTATTCCCAACCCATTAGTATAGGGCAGTGTAAATTTTATTATACCAATAGTTTCAAAAGAACCACTAGTATATAGAAAAATTAAACAGTTTACCAATGGTTGACAAACTGTTGGTATAGAGTTTTACCAACGGTTTATTAAAATCGATGGTAAAGACATGTTTTTCAACACTATATCAATAGTTAAAAATAGTTGGTATAAGTTATTTCTGGAAATATTCACATCAACCATCCCAAATCCCCTCTATTACTTACACTTTTATACAACACTTAAAACAACATAAAAACTCTGGCAATAACACATAAAAATAGCAGACTCTTCCAGCCATGGAATGTACCACAACATATTACTCCCCATTTCAATCTTCATATGACAACCACAATTCCAACTAACCCATTTTAATTTCTTTGGTGAATACATCTCAAAATTATTAATTTACTCAAAATGGTCATAAATGTTTTATCATGGAGTAGTCAATGTCCTTATTGGTTCCCAGACACACTATGAAATTCTCATTTCAAAGATGAAATCCTTTTTATTCTCCACTATAGTGTGTTATATACTACACCATGACATAATTAAAACTTATTTTTGGAAAATGACATGAAAAATGCACGTTTCTTGGGTAGAAAATCTCTTTTACTTCCCATATGAGAATTTTATATACTTATTGAGTTTTTATTATTGATTAATGAGTTTAGTACTTACACACTTGAATTATATTTTAGAATAGGTTCTTAATGTTAGGTATTTATTTTTATAAATGCATTTAAATGAAGGGTTGTAATGAAATTGAGTAAAATTCATACTCAAAGAGAGATTAAAGAGACCATCCATGAATTTATGGATAAAGGGAGCCATCATCATCACCCAGACAGTGAGATACCACTCACCTTTGAAAATTTGGAATGATACTATATCAAAATAATCTCCCATGATACTAGATCAAAATAGTGAGAGACCACTCACATTTTATAGATACAATGATAGTTATAGTTACATTTTGATAATTTTACTATGGTTTTTATTTTTTTATTATAGACATTGGTGTATGAGGGGTATGTGTGATATGTGAATTAACATAGTGTAGTTAATATATGGTCATCAGAAGTGATGTAGAACTTGTATGTGCATTGAGTGTGATGTGGTATTTTATAGTCATCATGTATGGTGTGATTTTGAAATGATAATATGGTGGGATGTGGTAAATGATGGTTTATGATGGTTCTAATTTGGGTTTTATGGGATGATGGTTCGTGTAGAACCACTGGGATATTGAGACCTTGGTTCGAGAAGTGATCGGGTAGGTAATTCCTATGAAGAGAGTTCCCACAAAAGGGATCGATTAATTATATTAAGTAGTTGGGGTATTCTGGTCATGCGAGAATGATACATCTACATTCAATGTAATTTTAAATTTTGGCACAACGAAGATTGGTAACTTGAGATGTAGGATAGTTTTTTTCTATGTATCGCCAAAATAGCATAGGGATGAGCTATTATATATTAGGGATATGGTAAGGCACCTGTATTTTTTATGGATTAAAAATCATTGAGGGTCGGGAGTGTTAAAGGAATGGGTTTGGGAAAATCATGTTGGTTTATATCCATTCAAAACATGACACCATGTGCCATGGAATGAAATAGTTACAAAGAGGTGGGGGTGGTCCTGATGACCTATGGAATGAACATACAATTCACATTGTGAATAGTTCTAGGAGAATGAAAAAGTTTTTTTATTTTGAAATTAAAATTAGGTTTTATGGTTGGCCATTCAGATGAGCTAGTAGTGTACTCCTCTTTCTCCACCATTCTAAGTCCTGAGTGATGGGTCTCACTCTTTTCCTTCTAGATCTTGGAGTCATTAAAATTAGGAAGTATCTTTGAGAAATGATAATGTTATATATCCATTATTCTATGATTTATCTCACTTATATGGGTTGTTGTAGTATTTATGAATATTATTCCATATTTTTATATTTTCATTTTCCTTTTGAATTCTTTAAATTTTAAATTGAATTAGATTTCAATCTTCTATGAGTACGAATCTATGATTATAAGGAAGGTTCTACATAGATTTCTCCTAAATTTATATGTGTGTTATCTGATGTGTGGTAAATAGGTTTGAGAGGGATGATCTAGGTGAGACCATTTATGATCTTCTTAAAATTTAATGGTTATTATGAAACACTATAAGGTATTATCATGTGTGAAATGGTATGGTGAATCCTATTATGGAATGGTAGGTGTGATTTATGACTCTATTTTCAGTTTGGCATGATGATGTCTGGTATGAAAATTGTTTCATGGTGTGATCACAAAGATGATTCTATGGAAATGTGTTGGTAAAGGCCCATGTGAATTTTAATTATTTTAATCACTTGAACTGAGGTGACATGGTTTTTCAGAATGAGGTAGATGGTTTTGACCATTTTTGGTTGGGAAAAATGGTTCACAGGTGGTGATAGAGATTTTCCAAAGGTGTAGCCTGTTCTTTTTTGTGATGCCTCTCACTTTGGTTAGCCAATATATCCATCCAACTCATGTGAACATAGGATAAAACCCATTATGGTGGTGTTGACCACTCATTGTGGGTGGAGACCTCTGTAGAGTATGCGACGTAGGAGATGGTGTTGACCATGGGTATAGAGAAGGTGTTTGGCATAGAAGGTCATGAGTAGTGTTGTGTGAGGCCTTTATATAAAGGCTAATTCTCACTAATATATTGGGGTTGATGGGATATGACATGGAATAACACATATAATAATGCCTTGAGATATCAACCTTTGATCCAATTGTTTTTGAGTATGTGGAAGTTTGTGGTACATGTGATAAGTCTTTTGGGAATTCCATTTGGGCATTGGGTTGACTCAAAAAGATTATGGAGGAATGATGACATGTGGTTTCATGAAATTTTTTTGTTATGCATGTTGTGTGACTTCAAGTGATATAAAAAAATTAGAGGGTTGTTCTTTTTGGGAATTGGGATAACTCAAAAATATTATATCCTTGTGACTCACCGAAGGCTACCTGGGTAGTGTGAAGGGCTATTGGGCATCCATTGAGAGTCTAATAGATGTTAATTTGATGGAATTATTTTCCATAATGTTGTAAAATTATGTTTCAATGGCCACATCCACAAGGTTTTGTGATTAAAAATATATATTATTTAGGATACCCTAGTCAATCATAATGGGACCTACCTAATCACACATATATTCAGTCACATAAAATCATAAAACATCAATTGTCAGTAATATAAGTCAAAAATATAACTGATCAATTTTTCCCTCACCACCATCACTATCATCTCCATCACCATCATCCTCATCCTCATCCTCATCCCTATCCCCATCTCTATAACCATCCTCATCCACATCCCCATCCTCAGCCTCATCCTCGCCCTCATCCCCTACCTCAGCCTCTGCCTCGTTCTTGACATCATCCTCATCCTCGGTCTCTTCCTTGCCATCATCATCTCTATAAATGAAATCATATCATCCACCACTACTACTTCCACCTGGTATACTATATAATGAATTCATTGACAAAATATATTCATCACAAGTTGTTCTAGCCTCTGGTGGAAGTTATGGAAATAAAACTTTCACCGGTTTTATAAATTATCTGTTTCCTCCATCGACTCGTTCTTCCACCTGTGTAGCCCTTTTTTTATCCTGTTATTCCTGTTCCTTAACCTTTTACAACTTGTTGGTACTGCAACCGGTACCTAAATAGTGAAAATACCTTTTTGGTACTATTCTCTTCCTAGGTTAGCAGTGTACTCTTCCAGGGTGCTCATCTCCCAACACCTGATGTAAGTGATCAGTTGGCCCAAAATTAGAAGGTTTATGAAAATCAAGGGCATCTAAAGTAGCCTATTAAAAATATAAATATATTATTAATTTAAAACTAGATACCGAAATTTTAAATCAAAAAATTAAAAACTTATAATATGTTGTTATGTCAGTTCATTAACCGCACTTCCGTCTTTTGTCTTTCTACTCGAGAAAAATAGTTTTTCTCGAGGCAAACATCCTTCAATATTCAATATATACCTCTGTAATGACATTGAATATAGAAACCCATAATTTAAAATAGTTTACCAAAAATGGATTTCATGAGTAAAATTATATCAAAACATTAGAAATTGAATAAATTATGGAGGAAACAATAGAAAGTGAAAGTGATAAAGAAAAATTATAAACAACTATCATACCTACTTCCTCTCATGATCTAACATCGTAGTACACCCCAAAGCATGGAGGTATTATTTAGCATCAATGATTTTTTTATTTTTTCTGAATTATTCCTAAATAAAATTAAATAATAAAAATGATATTATTAATGAAAAACATGAAATTTTTAATTAAAAACCCTCAAATGTGATTAATACCTTAAACACTGAAGTCGTCCAATGAGTAATCATTTTTCGATACTATTCTATTAGAAACTAATTCTTGACAGGTACCACCTATAACTCTGTTCCAACTCTAGCATGCCATCTAATATACAACTTGTTCTTATAGGCTCTCCGCATCTCACCTAATTCATTTAAACGTGTTGGTCATGCACCCTCACCATCTAGAAAATTAAACCGAAGCTGACACCAAAATGTTAATTCATATAAATAAAAAACATATTACATTAAATACAATAGATTTTTTTACCCATATATATGCCCAAGAATTATCCTTGACTTCGTTTGGCAACAGTCTTCATGAGAGTGGGCTAACAAGAATGATGTCTGAGTATTTATCAAACATCGCCCAAAAACTCTGACATTGTTTCCCTATATTTTCAATCATTTGGTTGTCTTCATTGTATCCCACCATCAACTGCGTGTAGAGGTTCCACACCAAACGCATGCATGTATTCTCCCCCCCCCACCTATCAGTATATGTATCTGTTAAAAAATAAAAACAAATATTATATAAATACATATTATAATGAAAATAAATTGTGGTAAAAAATTTGTGAGAGCTCTAAAATATACTTGTAGTAGTCTGATCAATGGGCCCTATTGGATCCACTGGAACATAAGGAATTAAATACCAACCTACGATACATCCCAAGACCATAAAAACACAACCTATAACGTAATCTAAAACAAAGAAACACCACCACAATGGATTATAGGAAGAATAATGGAATAAGATGGATGAGAACGAGAATAGAACTCGCCATGGATCAACCACAGATTGCTAATGAGCATCCACCAGAATCAATAGATCAAGGAGGGATAAAAATGGATTGGAGAAAACCTCAGGAAAACTAGGGTTTTCCCAAAACAAGAGGAATAAGAGATAATGTATGAATGAAAGAAATTTTTTCCGAAAATAATTTAAAAACTATGCTGGATTGGGGTATTACATGATGTGTAATTTATGTTCACATGATGTAATACCCGAGGTTCGATTTCCATTGAAAAACTCATCAACTCTTAATTTTTTTCTAACCTCAATTCATTAAATGTCATGAAACCAAATTTTACATGATGAAATTCTTATACACGGTCTAAAATCTACTTTCATGTTATGAAATTTTCCAACTCCTAGCTCTCAGCACCCAAACTTTTACATTCTTCTTCTGAACACCACCAACAACCAAAACCAAAAAAATAACATACCGGGAAGAAATGAACTGGTAAATTAGATACCTCTTAAATAATTCTCACCCTTGAGAATCCAAAACCAATCCTATAAAGAAAAAGGGTCTTAACAACCACCCCGTAAGTTACCTTTCAAGGATCTCATCACACCTCAAACACTACCACCATCTGAACATGCACAACCAAATGAACAAAAACCTCTTGAAAAACCTCATCGTCACAAAACCATCACTAAAAAGTATCTACTCTAACACAACTACACTTACACATCCCCACTTCAAAACTCCCTCAACCTCCATACAGCATAAACAAACAACCGCTACAACCAACGGACTACACCATCCCAAACACATGAATCTGAGAATTCCATATTCCATTTCAAGATGATATCCCCTCAGAGAGGCAATTACTCTCCCGCACGTATTTAATCACATCACAATTAATGCATCTCGATTAGGAATTTGTTCCTCCCCTTCTTATATGTTAGTAATTTATAGAAAATCACACCACACACATCACAAACCAAAGAAAATAGCTCATATAAAAAAAGATCCAAACATTACATCTCAAACAACACAAAATAAAGAAAAACTCAAGAAAAATTTGTGTATTGGGAATGTGATGTTCCAAGGATCAAATAACAACTGAGAAGTGGGGGTTGAATCAGTTTTTTAACTTTTTATAAGTTTTAAAACTTTAAGAAACTTAACCATTGAAACCTGTTAATATTTATTTACTTATAAACCTTTATCAAGAAACTTAAGCATGCAAGAAAGGCACACAAGATTTAAAAGGTTCTTCCTCAATAATATAACCTATTTCCTTTCAATAGACACTCTTGTAGGTCTATGAAAATCCACTAAAAAAGAAGTGAATACAATTTGTGCCAACTCCTGTTAGACACCTTTTATCTCCCGATAGGAAAGATTATATTGAATCCTGTCATTTTAAAAAGTTTTCTTAAAGAATAAATTATCCAAACACAGGAATAAGAACTTCATTAAATCTACTCCACAAATGCTCACTCCGAATCTTCAGTCTGGTTTTTTTTAATATGATTTTCTAAAACTGGACTTCTCAGCAAGTTAATAATTGTTCTTATTTCCTTCTATTAAAAAACTCAAGAAAAACATATTCAAGATAATTCCAATCTCCTTAGAAAGGTAAGATGATTATAATTCTATTATTCTCAACACTCAAGAAAAATTCTTCAAGATGGTAGGAACTTTTTACTTTTAATTCTCTAGCACTCCTCTTTTTCCACGTGTGTGAAAATTACAAATGAGTGAATGATCTGAGCATATATTTATAGGAAACTCAGAAAACAAATGCAGGAATCTTGAAAATATTTCCCTCTTCCTCAAATCTCAAAAACTCCGCAAATATCTCACATTTAATCATCAATCTTTGACTTCTTAAAACCTCTTTAAATTTCACTGAGATTTACCCAAAGTTAAAATTTGGGTTTTCATTCTTGAACTCTTCATGTCTTTCTCAGAATTATAATGCTAGATCTTGGTTCTAATTTTCTCATAAACATGCTTAGAAATCATGTTCCAAATTTTGCAGAAATCAGGTTTCAAATTACTCAAGAATCAGGTTCTGAATTCAGGTTCTAGTTTTCATGTTCATAAATCAAGTTCTGGTTTTCTCAAGAATCAGGTTTTGAAATTAGGTTCTGGTTTTCAGGTTTAGAAATCAGGTTCTGGTTTTATCAGTAATCAGGTTCCGAAATTTGGTTCTAGTTTTCTTAGTAATTAGGTTCTGAAATCACGTTCTAGACTTCAGGTTCAGAAATCAGCTTTTGGTTTTCTCAGGAATCAGGTTACGAAATCAGGTTCTGGATTTCAAGTTCAGAAAACAGGTTCTTGTTTTCTCAGAAATTATGTTCTGAAATCAGGTTT
Source organism: Viscum album (assembly GCA_963277665.1). NCBI lineage: Eukaryota > Viridiplantae > Streptophyta > Magnoliopsida > Santalales > Viscaceae > Viscum > Viscum album. Next base: position 292,239,531 of record OY728137.1, on the reverse strand, counting down.
TATTTTTCTCTGGAATCAGGTTTCTAAATTAGGTTCTAGTTTTCAGGTTCATAAATTAGGTTTTGGTTTTCTCTGGAATCATGTTCTGAAATCATGTTCTAGTTTTTAGGTTCATAAAATAGGTTCTGGTTTTCTCAGGAATCAGGTTCTGGTTTTCAGGATCATAAATCTTGTTCTGGTTTTTCAAGTTTTGAAAAATAAGTTCCAATTTTTTTCAGAATTTTGCTCAGTGAAAATCGTCAATCCTCTTCACCATTTATTCTATAACTTTTATTATGAAACTTTTCATGATTTTTCAGAATTTTAAGATTAGAAAATCATCATTTTATTTAGTTTATAAAGTTTGAGACAATTTCTTAACTTCTAACTTCTTATTCTTCAAAAACATCCTCTTTAATAAAATCATGAGAAACTATCAACTTCAACATCTATAACTCAAAAACATTCTTAAAAAAATTAGTTGTCAAAAAATAAAAAAAAATTGTTAAAAAACACCACAAAGGTTCTTCAATCTCCCCCTTTGGATTTTTTGGCAACCCTTACTAAAAAAATTTCACCTCTCAAAAAATTTCACATCTCAAGTTCTTGAGCATTACCAAAACATAGCCTTTCTCAAAAAAAAGAGTGTCCTGACACCACACTACTGGATAAATTAATCTTTTTTTAAGGATTTTTATCCCTTGGTTATCATATAATGGGGGATAGAGAACGAAAAATGAGAGAGTAAAATAAAATTGAGAAAGAGAAAGATGAAAATCCAAGAAAACAGACCTTTCAATGTAGAAAGTTGTTACTTACTCTCCCCCTTTGTCAACATAATCCAAATCATGGTGGGGGAACATCCTTATGAGTTTTAGAAAGTTTTAGGAGGATTATGAACATGGAGTTTCAACCTCAGTTCAACAAACCTTTCCTTGGACATTTTTTTTGTAAAAATATCGGAAATCTAATACATTGTTGAAATATATTCCATCAAGACTTCTCCAGAAGAAGATTTCTTTTTTAAAAAGTGATACTTTATATCGATGTGTTTTGATCTTGAATGTTGAACATGATTCTTAGAAAGATCAATGACACTTTTATTATCACATAGTATCTTCAAAGGTTTAGAAACTTTAACTTTCAAATCTTCCAGTTGAACCTTCATCCACATAATTAGAGTACAAGAATGAGTAGCTGTAACATATTCAGATTCAGTTATGCATAAAGTTACTGAAATTTTGTTTCTTACTATGCCAACTCGCATAGCATTCCCCTAAGAAAAATGTTCCTCCAGATGTTGATTTTCTATTATTACAATCAACATCTCAATCATCATCAGTATAACCCTGAAACTTCATCTCATTGTTTCTATTATATAATAAATCATGTGAAGTTGTTCCTTTAACAGATATCAGAATTCTCTTAACTTCCAACATGTGTGATTCTTTTGGAATACTTTGATACCAGGAGCATAGATTCACAACATAACCAATATCGGGCCTTGTAGCTGTAAGATAAAGAATATTTCCTATCAAATTTTGAAAGTCCCTCTGATTCACATTGTTACGTGATTCATCTTTTCGCAACATTGTTCTCCCTGAGATAAGATTTAAAACTTCCTTTGATTCTTCCATCCCAAACAACTTTATCAAATCCATGGAATTCTTTTCTTGGGATAAGAATATGTAGATTTCTTTTTGTATAACTTATAATCCAAGGAATAAATTTAATTCTCCCAACATTGACATTTCAAAAAATATCTTCATCTCTTCAAAAAACTCTTCACAGACCTTTTATTCTTCTCCAAGAAAAATTATATCATCCACATACATGATTAAAATTAATGTTCTAGAGTCAACACCCTTAAAATAAAATTTTCTATCAACCTTTCCTTTATAAAAGTTCATCTCTCTCAAAGAATTTTTAAGATTCGACTACCATACTCATGGAGCTTGTTTCAGCCCATACAAGGCTTTCTTCAATTTTCAAACTTTTTTTTCATCCTCATCAAGTAAAAACCCAAAATTTTCTTCCATTTGGTCAATAACCCATAAATATTCCTTCTTCAGCATTCTCATAAAACTTTCCTAAGTATGGATTTTTGATTTTGAGCAAGAATGGACTTCCAAAAAACTTTGAAGTATTTCAATGAAGGTTTTTTGTTATACCACATCTCATAAGTAGTCATGTTGGTTTCCAGTCTCAACAAGAATCTATTTTGAACTTGTACAGCAGTGCTAACAGCTTCTCTTCAAAAGAATTTTGAATATTTGTATTCTGATAACATATTTATTCCCATTTCCACCAAACTTTTATTCTTCCTTTATGCTACTCTATTTTATTGTAGAGTATAAGGAGAACTATACTAAAGTTTGATACAATGATTCCATAGATAAGTCTCAAAATCATTGCTTGTGAATTTGGTACCATTTTCTATTCTCAACTTATTTATGAAATCTCCCAGTTCTTTCTCAATATCTTTTTTAAAGAATTTAAACATTTCAATAGCCTATGACTTAAGCTTCATGAACATGATGTTTGTCATCAAAGTCAAATAATAAATAAAAGTGATAAAGTGTAAATTTCTTTTTGTTTGTTGATGTCTCATAGACCCACATAGATCAGAATGAATAAGATCAAGTAGTTTTTTAGATTGAATCTCAACTCTTTTATGACTTTTGTTAGTCATATTTCCTTTATGGCAAGTAATACAAACATCTTCATCTCTTCTTTTTAGTTCTAGAAAATTTCAAATATCATCAAATTTAGAAATATTACACATGTTATTCTGACTAAGGTGGTCAAGTCTTTGGTGCCACAACTTTTTTTCATCTTCAGTACTCAAATAACAAGAGTTATTGGATTCTCCAATTTGAAAGAGATTCCCACTAGTTCTTTCTCCTTTTGTAATCACTTTTCCATTTTTCACACTTTTGATGATACAAGAATCCTTTCTGAAGAAAATATATTTTCCATCATCACAAACCTGACTTACACTAAGTAATTTATGTTTTATCCCATCAATAAGTAAGACTTCATTAGATTTCAGTTTATTTTCTTTAATTTCTGGCATTCTGATTCCCTTAATTTTTAAGGAACTATCATTGCCAAAAGTAACTGCTCCTCCATCATGAATTTCAACTAGTTCTAATATTTTTATATCACCTGTCATGTTTAAAGAAAAACCACTACCAAGAATCCATGGTTTGTTCCTATTACTTGCTTTTAAAGTTGTCACAACAACAAAAGCAATCTCACCAACCTTCTTATTTTCAGATTTCTTTTATTTCTTATCATAAGAAACTTATTCTGGAAGGAGCATAATACATATTTCATCATGATGACTAGACTGATCACATCTTCCAAAAACTTATTCCAAACATTCAAATTGATTCTTTGATGGAATGTTTCTGACATCTTAAGAATTAACCTTTTCAACATTCTGTGAGTACGGAAAGTTACTCATTCTTCTTTCACTATTTATTCCACTTTTCTCAAACCTTCTTACAGGTAGAGATAAATTGTGCCAGAAATTATAAGCTCTATTCCCATATATTCCACATCACCAGTAATAGCCCTCAGATCTTGATTTTCTATTAAATAATGATCTTTCTTTATAGAAACTTTGTTGAGGTTGATAACTTCTTTTAGCTCTTGAAAATTCAGGATGTAGGTCATCTCTTCTTTTGAGTGAGTTTTATACTTTTGTAGGATTGATAGGTTTCTCACATCCTTTATCCACCCAATATTTACTAATAATTTTTCCCTAACCTAAAATGTTTGAATAATTATATAAAACATTATTGTTGATAGGAGAATATTTCACCTGATTGTCATGGTAAGCCTTCTCAGCAATCTTGGAAATCTCAGCTTTTGCTTCAGTGTCTTTGTTGAAGTTTTTATTCATCTTCCATAGGATATTTTAATACTCAATAACTTTTGATTGAAACTTTTTTACCTCTTCTTCTTTAGTTTTCAGCTTCTTGATAAGATCTTCAATCATCTATCCATGTTCAACAATTCTTAGTTTGTAAATTAAAATTTCTTGAATGTATTCATCTTTCTTCTTGGTGACATCATTACTTACACTATGAAATTATTCAGGATTCTTCTTTATCACACGAATTTCTTTCTTGAGAGATTTGTTTTTCTCAATACATGCAAGAAGTTCATATCTTAGCTGATATTCTTTGTAAGATTCTTCACCACCTTCTTCACTCTCTAAAGAAACATTTGTTTTATCAATTTTTTCAATGAAGGTTACGAATCTTTCTTTACTTCCATCTTCCAAGGAATCATTGTCAGATGATTTTGATTCAACCTTCTTACTCAAAATACTTCTTTTATTTCTAGAAAACTTTTTCTTTATTTTTTTAGAAGTCTTCTCTTCTTTTCCATTCTTGCTATACTTCTTGCATCGAGGATTCTCATCAGAAACATCTTGATATTCTCCAACTTTCTTCTTAGGGAAATTCATAGAAAAGTGTATGGTTCTTCCCACACTCAAAAGACATGAGAGTAAGTTTCCCTCCATACTTTTCTCTTCCTCTTCAATAGTTCTTGGATATGCGAGACATGATTTTTTCATTCAACTCTTCATCTTCCTTATCATCGGACTCATAAGGATTAGCTTCGTCATCATCTTGGATTTTCATCTTTCTCATAGCTTCAAAATCCATTTCATCTTTAATATTCTTCTTAAAGATTGGAGCTTTTATCATTTCATAAGAAACAATAAAGTTATGCAGTTCATCAAGAGATAAATCATCCTTATCTTCTAAAGCTAAAAATTTAGAATCAAACCTGTCTGGAATGTTTCTCACAAGTTTCTTCACAATTGTTGAGTCCTCCAAAACATCTCCAAACACCCTGATATTGCAAACAATTTCATTCACTCTAGTGAAGTATTCATAAATTGTTTCTTCATCTCAAATTTTTATGTCTTCATACTTACTACTCCAAATCTATAGCTTTTCTTCCTTAACTTTAGTATTCCCTTCAAAAACACTCTCAAGATTGTACCACATACTTTTGGAAGATTTAAGACCCATCACCTTTTGATAAAAATTCTCTGATAAGGACATAAGGATTTTATTTCTTACCTTTCCATCAACTTCTATGTTCTTTTTATAAGTAGTTTTCATGGGGGAATCTTTCTCAATAAGGGGAAAACAAATAGTGGCAGCATCAACAACATCCAAGCCAAGAGATATGATATAAGGAATCATCCTATTTTCCCATCCATAATAATTCTTCCCATCGAATATAGGAACTCCTCTACTATTGACAGAATTTATATTATCCATGATAAGGATTCAATAAGGGAACTTGTCTTTGATACAACTTGAAGTTCCAAGGATCAAGAAACAACTGAGTAAGGGGGGTTGAATCAGTTGTTTAACATTTTATAAGTCTCAAAACATTAAGAAACTTCATCCTTGCAACCTATTAAGATTTATTTCCTTATCAACCTTTAGAAAGATACTCAGGCATGAAAGAAAGGTAAATCAAGAAAGTAATAAAAAATTTACAAGTTTTGGCCTCAATAAGAGAACCTATATCATTTACACAGCCACTCATGTGGGTCTATGGAAATCCACTATAACAAAGAACTGAATACAACTTGTTCCAACTCTTGTTAGACACCTTCTATCTCCTGATAGGAAATATTATACTAACTTCTGTCAGTTTACAATGTTTTATTAAATAATATATTATCCAAACACAAGAATAATAACTTTATTGAAGTATCTCCACAAATTCCCACTCTGAATCTTCTATCCCATTTTCTTGAATCCGATTTTCTGAAATCGGTCTTCTCGGTAAGGTAACAACGGTTCTGATTTCCTTCTATTAAAAATTCAATAAAAACTTTTTTAGGATAATTACAATCTCCTTATCAAGGTAACATGATTCTAATTATATTATTTTCCACACATAAGAAAACTTCTTCAATATGATAGTAACTTTTTACTTTGAATTCTTCAGTGCTCTGCCTTTTTCGCTTGTGTTAAAGTTACAAATGAGCGAATGATCCGAGCACATATTTATAGGAAACTCAGAAAACAAAGGCGGTAATCTTCAAAATCTTTCTCAATTCCTCAAATCCCAAAAACTTTGAAAATCTCTCACATTTAAACTTCAATATTTGACTTCTTCAAACCTCCTGAAATTTCTCCTAGAATTACGCAAAGTTGAAATTCGGGTTTTCCTTCTTGAAATATTTATATATTTCTAAGACTGATAATAATGTATCTTGGTTCATATTTTCTCATAAATATGCTCAAAAATAAGGTTCCGAATTGTTCAAAAATTAGGTTCCTAATTACTCAGGAATCAGGTTTTAAATTGTTCAAAATTAAGGTTCTGAATTCATGTTCTAGTTTTTAGGTTCAGAAATCAGGTTCTGGTTTTCTCAAATATCAAGTTCTGAAATCAGGTTCTGGTTTTCAGGTTCAGAAATCAGGTTCTGGTTTTCTCTAGAATCAGGTTCCGAAATAAGGTTTTGGTTTTTAGGTTTAGGAACCAGGTTCTGGTTTTCTCTAGAATCAGGTTCTAAAATTAGGTTCTGGACATCAAGTTCAAGAAATTAGGTTCTGGTTTTCTTAGGAATCAGGTTCTGAAATCAGGTTCTGGTTTTTAGGTTCAGAAAATAGGTTCTGGTTTTTTTCAGGAATCATGTTCCGAAATCAAGTTCTGGTTTTCTCAGGAATCAGGTTCAGAAATCAGGTTCTGGTTTTTAGGTTCAGAAATCAGGTACTGGTTTTTTTAAGAATCGTGTTCTGAAATCAGGTTCCGGTTTTCATGTTCATAAAACAAGTTCGGGTTTTCTCAGGAATCAGGTTCGGAAATCAGGTTTTTGTTTTTTAGGTTAAAAAAACAGGTTCTGAATTTTCTCGTAATTTTTATCAGTGAAAATCATCAAACCTCTTCACTATTTCATAAACAGATTTTATTGTGAAACCATTCATGATTTGTGAGAAATTTAAGATTAGAAAATTATCATATGATTTAGTTTAAAATATTGAGACAATTTCTTAACTTCTAACTTCTTATTCTTTAAAAACATCCTCTTTAAGAAAATCATAAACCACTGGAAACTTCAACTTTCTATAACTCAAAAACACTCTTCAACAAAAAGATTAGTTTTCAAAAAATAGAAAACTTAGTTAAAAAACACCATAAAGGTTCTTCAGAATGCATCTGAGTTTCTCGCTCCCAAGTACACTCCTCCTAGCCACTATGACTCCACAACACACAAACCCAAGGAATGGTTCATCCACACAAGAACCATATCTTGGTGGTCCTAGATCTCTATTGTCCATTCTATAAACATCATGTCATCCTTGATATCCAAATCTACCTATTCAATGACAGGGGATTCATCATGAAGATACTAGTGAAAATGAGAGTTGTGGAAGAATTAGTGGATTATTTCCAACCTTAGTGGCAATACCAACCGATATTCCACCTTGCCAACTTTCCTCGGAACCTAAAAGGGTACAACAAACCAGGGAGAAAGATTACTCCATCTTCCAAACCTCTGATGCCCACAGTAAGTGGGGGCCTTTATGAACACGTTGTCCCAAACCTTGAACTCCATGGTCCTCCTTTTATGATCAACATAATAATTATGTCATCTCTTCACTGCTATCATTCTCTCACAAATGAGTTGAACCTTCTCTGTCATGCTCTACACCACATTCAGACCAAGAACAGTTGTCTCTCAAACCTTCATCCTGCACAACGAAGAATAAAATGGTCTTCTGTACAAAGATTCAAATATAGTCATGCCAATTTTAGATTGATATATATTATTATAATAAAAATATACCAAAAGATGGGATGTACCCAAGATCCACCAAAGTCCAAGATGCACTCTCACAACATATCCTCCAACATTTGGATTGTCTATTTTGACTTCCCATCTGTCTGTGGGTGGCAAGCAGTGATGTGGCATAACTCGGTGCCAAAATCATGATGAAATCCCCTCCTGACTCGTGAGGTAAAATGTGTGCCCTGATATGATACAATAGACCATGTAACTCCATTCAACCAAACCACTGTATCCATGTATCTCTTAGCCAAATAATCTACTAAACCTAACTCCTTAATCGCTAAGAACTGGGTTTATTTTTTCAATCATTCTACTATCACCCAGATAGCATCACAACCTCCCTAAGATATCTGTAACCCTATGATGAAATACATATATTCTTTATCCGATTTATACTCAGGAACATCCAAGGGCCACAACAAACCACCAAGAACATGATTCTCAGCCTTTACCAGCTAGAAAAATAGACAACAAGCCACAAACTCTTCCACTCCTCGTTTCATCCCAGTCCACTAAAACAACATACTCAATCCAAAATACACTTTGTAAATTCTTACATGGACCACCAAATGGGGTTATAAAAGTCCTGAATGACTGTATTGTGCATTGTTACCAGAAAAACAACCTTCCACGAAACAACATCTGGTTTCGACTATCCATAGACCATACCTCCATAGTATCACCATGTAAAAAATGATTGTGCTTTACCTCTACCTCTGATTCTCCCCCTGAGACTCCTCTACAAGTTGTATCATAGAAGACTATACCATCATATGAAAAAAAATCATATACCACCATCCACTCTTTTATCTAAGTGCAAGGCTTCAAACTCCTCCGTTCTTCTCTAAGAATCCCCAGACTCTCGAACAACACCCTTCCAAGACATCCTGCTCAAAGCTTCAACCACAACATTCCCATTTCTAGAGTTTTATATGATTTCAAAATCATATTACTAAAGAAACTCCATCCATATCCACTGTCAAAAATTCAAATCATGCAGGGAAAAGATATACTTCAAACTCTTGTGGTTCGTGAAGACCATCAAGTTCTCCCATTGAGATAATGTCCCCACAACTTCAGTGCTAACAAAACTGTCAGTAGCTCTAGATCATGGGTGGAAAAGTTACGATTGTGGGGATGTAACTACCTAGACCCATAATTGATCACTGCCTTCTACTGCATCAGCACACATCCCAATCCCAAATAGAAAGCATCGAAAAAACACCTTAAATAACACACCCTCCTCTGGCTGCTGAAGAAATGGAGCACTTAATAACTTCCCCTTCACATAACTGAATGGTTACTGGCACTGATCAATCCACACAAAATCATGGTCATTCCATGTCAAAGTTGTCAATAGAGATGAAACATAATAGAAATCAGGTACAAACCTCTGATAATAGCCTTTGAGACCAAGGAAACCGTGAACCTCTTCCAAGTTCTTGGTTTCTTCCCAAGAAAAAAAATGCTTCAACCATATATGAGTCTACTCCCACACCCTTTTGAGACACCACATGCCTAAGGAAATGCACCTCTAATGTTTGAGATAATTGGTTTGCTCTTCCTTTGACTTCATGTAGATTATGATATCATCGATGAATACAAAGACGAACCAATCTAGGAACTCAAAATACATGGATTTAATATGCCCCATGAACACAGATGATGCGTTTATAACACCAAGAGGAATGACTAAATACTCGAAGTACCCATACCTGCATCTAAAAAGAGGGTAATAGTTTTTAATGTAACATCATATAACCTCTGATAGTCTATACACAACCTAATACTGTTATCTTCCTACTTTTCAAACAACACAGGAGCATCCCGCATCAACACACTGGGTAGAATAAAACCCTTCTTTATCAAATCATATATTTTGATCCTCAACTCCCACAATTCAGAAGGTTCCATTAGATAAAGAGCCATAAAAATTGGAGAAGCACCGGGATGCAAGTCTATCCCAAACTCAACATCAAGTCGAGGGGGTAGCATCACAAGATCCTTGGGGAAAACATCTTGGAACTCCACAATGACCACTGGAACATCCAAAATCTTAGCATTGACTGATTCTAGTGATAACTCATCCAACGAGGAAATAAGGGCCTTCACACACAGACTTCCCACCTGACCACTTTTCTCGCCAACAAAAAACACATGCTAGCCATCCACATAACAAAACATGACTCTTATTTGAAATAATTTGATAATATAAAATATAAAATACAATCATTCGATTCCAAGTATGACATCATATGACTGCATCTCTATAAGGAAAAGATCCTCACGGGACTGATGTTACCCCATCATCAGTCTACACCCCCGGTACACATCAACCAAATTAGTATGGTCTCCCACTGGAGTACTCCACACTAGGGGCATGGGAAGCCTAATTATGTCTAGTCCTAGATAATGGGCTCAATTGGGTGAAACAAAGGAGTTTGAATCTCTTGAATCAAACAAGGAATAAAAAAGAGTACTAAACAATCTGATTGTACCACTGATGATCTTTGTCCCCTCTGGAACTACTACCTCCACTACTTGCAACTGACCATTCCTAGCTCCTCTGACTCTCTGCTAAAGACCACCTCCATTACCATTCTCATGTCACAGTATTTGAATATGAAGAACATCCTGAGGTAGGTCTCTACCAGCTCCATCTCCCCTCGGTAGAGCATAAGCCTGATACTCCTACTACTGAAACAGCCTCCCTCGAAAATACTTCTAAGTATACCACTGAACCTTTCATCCTCCACCAAAAAAAGCTGAGGTAACAATTGGGCACTAGTTCTGGAAATGTGCACAAACCCGAAAAACAAAACACACTGGAACAAAACTCCCAAAAAAATCACAGAAACCAATGGCACCACAAGTCCAGAAAGGAATCTTATGAGGTTGACTCCTTGTTAGTCAAAGCCTCGAATTCCCTAGTGTCTGAGATCTGTCACTGTCTACTCTACCCCTCAAAGAAACTTGATATCTCCACTCTCATAGTAAACCTCCTCATAAGTGCATCTTCTCAATCACCAATTCCTTCTTCTGAACCTCAAAATATGTCAGCTACGTAGAAGGAGTTACTGCATACTGGATAGAAGGACAGAGTGCCACCTTAAGATGTCTGGCTCAAGACTCCTCATCCGAAAAAAGATCTATGGAAAATGAAAAGGTTCTTTGAACTTTATTCCCAGATCCCATAATGACATGCTCCCCGAATGAAGAGAAAGAAGCTCATGCCTCTTCACAGCCTTCATGGTCGATGAAAAGAACTCTGCCTAGAACTCCTTCTAGAAGTCGACCCATAAAATATATGGTTCCTTCCACTCTCCCAAATACAGAATCCACCACAAATGTCCAACTCCTAACATATGAATGACTTATAGATAAAAATAAAAGAGATCTCAAGATCCTCCAACTATCTCTCTATCTCCACATTTGAAACACTTCGCTCATTATTTCCCAAATCTTGTCACTGGAAAGCATGCAACGTCCTCTTCCACTAATCATCCTCCTCAACCAGATCAACCCTATAGTGATCAACTGGATCATCCTTTTGAAACTCAAATTCATGGTCTACATGTGGATGATGACCATGAGCCATAATTGAAAGGAAAAAAGGAATTCTTAAGCCCGAGTAGTATTGAATTTTCATTAATATTCATTTTAACTTAGTTTAATTCAGTTTTTACATTTTTTATTTCCCAATGAAACCAAATTCATACAAGAACACAAGTCATTATAATGAATTTACCTTTCATAGGTATCTACCCAGCAAGTGGGTCCATCTCACTTGGTCATTTAATAACATTAGAGTATGTGTACTAGATCACAGGTGGCCCTAAAATCCCATGTCCTAGTAGTTCTCCATGGACTATGTAAAGCACCAAGGTCAACTAGAACTATTCCATTCCACCCCATGTAATTATCTTTGTTTCTAACTATAAAATCCATCCAATATCTCAACCATCGGCCTCTGATACCACTCTATCATTACCCCCTCCCTCCAAAGATACCCCTCCTGGGTTGGAAATGAAGAAAGGGAGATAATGACCCCAGAGTCTCACCTCCAATAGGCCTTGGGTTGGAAAATAGCACCAAGAGTGTAAAAATATCACAGTATGGAAGGTATTACCCTTTTATGGAAACAAGATACGGAGATAAGATGAATCATCTACCAGAAAACCCAAGAAATATATATAAGAAAACCAAAAATCATCCTATAATGCATGTAAAAAGAGAACTGATAAAATAAAAGTCTCCAAAGTAAATACCCAAAAGTAAAACCTACTATTGTCATGGAAACTATCAAGGATCTGATCTAGAAAGGTCTAGAACATTCCATTAAATCCTCCTAGAAACTTGAAAATGGTTTTATATATGTAGGGTGATCATACAAGTATACTTAGTATAAAAAAAAGTCTCTCATGGACATGTAAAAGGAGTGTACTAATTCCCCTGTGAGAAAAAAATAGAACCAAACAGCACTTATCAAGGTATACTAACCATCCCATCCTCACCAAGGAATTCACACCAAATAATGAAAAACAAGTAATATAATATAATATTAATCAAATATATAAGGTTACCCCACACCACTTTATCACTAGTATACTTCTCTATCTTCCAAAGTAGTATGTCATGGAACTCCCATATCATCTGTATACCACAAAACCTTGCAAGAAAGATCACAATACACCTCACCCATAGACACTTGTCTCTCCACCCCATAAGAATGGCCACACACATCTCACCCAAAAAAATTGGGCTACTTCCCCCATAAGCATGGTCATGTATCACTTGGAAACACCTAGGTTGTCACACCTCATCCTGAAGACATCTGGGACACATATCACCTTTCTCACAAACACCTGGGATATCACATCTTGGTCGAAGACACCTGAGCCATCACAACCACCATCTAATGTACTAAAATACCTCTGACCATCACAGCATGTTCCATACCTACCTTGTATGGAATAGAGAGCATGAAAGAGTGGGTACCCATCCATCCGTACTCCCCACCAGATGTTGGTAAAAACACCCGGCGCATTACTATGTGTGTGTTCATCACATAGTTCCCAAAATGGTGGGGTGCGTATATAAATCACAAGAATTTATCGTGTATAAATATGTCTATATAGAAAAGCGCACAAGCCCAACCTATGGGTTTACAAATAAATAACCAACTCACATCACTGTCACTTTTTCTACTACCACAAAATGAATTTATTAGTATATGAAATAGTCATTTGAGTAGGAGAAGAGCCCTGAAAAGTGAATTCACATTTCCCCTACATTTAACACCCATTCATTTCATTATTTATCATTAACCACCTCTAATCACACAACTCATCATTAAATTATTTATTAATAGATGTCATCCCATTTAACAAAGTAACCCATTCCATTTCAAAAATTATTAAATTATTATTTATTCATTCCATCACTACTTGGGAATCTAGAAAAAACAACCACATATGTGCTTCTCATAACCACATCCAAACAACCACATCCTCATTGCCCCAAAATTACAGCCAAACGAATCATCTCCTCGCCTCCCCAAAATCCTACCTAAACAAATCACATATTTCCCCAAACCCCATTGTAACCACTCAATGTCATCCCAAAAGAACAACCACATAACAAAACACATCAACATCCATTTTTATAGATATACAAAAGGGATTTTATCACATTCAACTTTAATTTAGGGGTGTTATCACACAAATCAAAAATCTTAGGGTAACCATTTTTATTATCCAAAAATAAGTTGTTATCCAATTTCTATTTTAGGGTGATACCAAACAATCACAACCAAAAAAAATCAAAGAACACGTATATTTTAGGGTGATACCAAACAATCACAACCAAAAAAAAATCAAAGAACACGTATCTAGTATAATAAAATCCCCCAATAAGAAAAAATTTCAACAGAACATAAATCCAAACAATTCCAAATATCAAAAATAGTATCAAATCCATAAAAAACATGTGAAACAAACCACACTGCCCCTTTTCAATTCAATTAACCAATTTTCATTTTATCTTTAATTAATCTAGCACCATGATAATTTATAGTTAAAAATTATTTACCCCTCCTACATGATGCACAAATAAAGTGAAATTAATTAAATCCTACCTCAAGGAAGTTTTCCAAAATGTTGTACATCGCAGGGCGAGGAAGAACACCCTCAAACCATGGTCGCACAATGAGGAACCGAAGTTCAACCAACGCCACATCCTAATAACATCAAAATAAAACCTATAAAATACCTCAAACCAAATAAACACCACTATATTGGATCCTCTAGAGAAGAAAAGAATAAAATAGATGAGAAAAAGAAGATAACTCATCAGGGATCAACCGTGGTTTCCAACAATCATCCACTGGGATCAACAGATCAAGGAGGGAGGAAAATGGATTAAAGAACACCTCGGGTGCCTAGGGTTCAATCAAAATGAGATCAAGAAGTTATTATGGACGAATGAATGAAATTTTGGCTAAAAATAATGTTAAAACTTCACTAGATTGGGGTATTACATGAGTTGTAATACCCTTTCATGTCATGCAATCCCTGGGGTTTGGTTTTCGCTAAAAAAACATCACATATTCATTTTATTTTATTTTTTTCTAATCCAAATTAATTATAGGTTGTGAAATCAACTTTCAGGTTGTGAAAATATTTTACATGGAATGAATCCCACTTTAACATCATGAAAGTTTACTACTCCCAGGTCTCAACACTAAAACTCCTCCAGACTTCCTTTGAACACCTCCAACAACCAAAACTAGAAAATTAATAGGCAGGGAAGGCATAGACCATTTGAAAATCATTTGTTTTATCTTATGATTTATTGTGGATATGATCCAATGTTACTATCTATATTCTTCATTTGAATGGTTTATTATTATGATGAAGAAATGTTAATGAAACCCATATCATTTCCACATGATATTATTTGATGATATAATGAATGTTTTATGATCATACGGTGCACACATATATATGGTTTTCATTATGATATGGGTGGGCCTAAAATTATTTATCCTTATAATCGATTGGGTAAATAAGGATATATCATAAGATAATATGCAATAGAATGGGTAGTGAACCTATTTCAATAAGGGGAATTTCCAATAATGTGGTCTTGGGAGTAGACCTTGAAAAATAAAATAATGGAATAAGGAGTGAACCAAATCCACTATGATAGACTTAGCAGTGATATTTGACTAAATAAATGATTTTCTATGCTTATTTTAATGACACAAAGATATCTATTATAATTATGATATTTTTTCATAGATCATCATTTATTATTGATGATTATTCACACTTATTTCTTATGTATTTTGATAGATATGACTTTTTTCTACATTTCATTATTAATATATAGGAATTTATTGGTCTTATTTTATAATTGTTAGCTCATGTTATCATACCCATATATTTATCTTACGCTTGATTATAATAATTTTTTGATAGCTATTATGTTTACCCTTATTGAGAATCTTACCTCAACCATTTTTATTTGAACGCCATTATATTTTATAAAATATTTTGTGAAAAATAAATTTAATTTCTTTGATAACTTTCGTTATACGCAACACCAAAATTTAACGAGCCAAAATATACTATTTATACTATTATTTAAACATGGTCATTATAACATAGCCATTAAACATGAAAGTATGAATATTAATAACCACATTTTAAAAATTAAGTATAAAGGATTTATATAAATAAAATATATTAATAAATAGGCACTTAATTTTTAGTAGTCTTTAAAATTCTTTGAAAATACATTTTTCTCAAAATATGATTTTTATTTACTTTTGTGAAAAATGTTAAAAGTAGACTTTTCCAAATGTAAATTTTTTTTTTGAAAAAATAAAATTCATTTTGGATATCAAAATTAATTAGAGTTATTTTCTTATAATTTTCTAGAAAAGATTAATTTTTTCTATGAATAGTGAAAAATATAGGTTTTTATTAAAAACTACATGTTCGTTTAAAGAGTTTATAAGGTTTTGTATTTTTAAAATTATTTTAAAAAATAGATCAATAATGTCATAACTAATTCAATTTATTCCATTTTAATCAATTTCATATTTAATTTTTAAATTAAAACTTTTTATACTTTTATAAGTTTTTTCTTTGGAAACCCATATTTTGTCACGTCTATGAGATTAATTTTAAATTATATTATTCAAATTTATTGAATGTAATTTTTAAAAATGGGTTTTATATTTAGAATAATAATAATTAATATTAAATAATAATTTCAACAAAATATTTTTTATAATTAATGAAGAAAATAGTAAAAATTAATTATTGTGATTATGGTTAAAATATAATCAGTAGGGGTTAAACTAAAAGGATAAGAGTTGAAATGATTAAAACACTTATCCAATTCCTATTTTCCAAAAATATTTCAACCATGTAACATCTAATGTTCGATAATGGCCCATTTTATATCCCTTTTTCATTTGAAAAATATGGGTATAAAGTTTTGTTTTCAAAAATTCCAAGAATGTCCTCACCCCCACTCATAAAAGGTCACTCACTATTCACTCCTCTTCACACCCCATAATCCATTTCATTTGATAAATAACTACCCAGTTAACATAATGAATTACCTCCCAACATCATATAGTTCTTTTTCACTATGAAATCCTCCTAATAATACATTTGGTATAAACCTAAATTCATTCTCTTGAGAAGAGAAAATTTTATTAACCTTGGGTTTTGTTTTATTTCTTCTTCCACATCCTTCAAATATTATTTAAATATGAAGATATCAAAGAAAAATTATATCATATATAATTATATTATATTATTTTAATGTAATAATTTATATCCATCTCCTCTTCCATAAAATGGGAAACGAAATCGTTTATCATGGGTATGGTGGACTAGCCCCCCCTAAAAACCATTGTAATTCGTTTTTCAAAACCACCTATCACAGTTAGATATAATGATTTATTTAATGATTATATATGATATTAATGAAATTATTATACTTATATAATTATAATATCTCATATACATTATTACCTTCTAATCCTTTAGAAAATGATAATGTCACTCATGCATATGTGTGGACTACCACTTCCAAGAAGTGATATGATGCGTCTTTCATTTTATTAAGACTTGGATGGTAATATAGATAGATTAAATGAATATAAATTATATATATATATATTATAACTATTATTCTTTCATGGTGAATTAATATTTACCTTTATTTTATTCCATCCATCAGGAAAATGGAAACAATGATCATGCATATGTACGACCTACCATCTCCATGAATGGTGCAAATCATTTTCTATCTCTAAATTTTATAGATTACTATAAATACATATATAATGAATATATATGATATTTATATCATGGTTTAAATTATGGATATTATTGAACCATGATAAAATTAAATGGACTGAAGTTACCAAACCAAAACATGCATGAAAACTAATTAATTATTACCCAAAACGGGATTTTAACAATAAATTGTTAACAAAGTAGTGATAAACGGTTATAAGTAAATATTATATTGAATGATATATTTGAGTAAGGTTATGTAAAGGATGAATAATAATCCTATATTTATTATACATGAGGTTCAAATGTGTGATAATAAGGTTGATACTTAAGGTGTTGGATTTTTAGTCCCTCTTTTATTTCTAGGAAACATTCTATATTCACCACTCATTTATTTTTTGTGGTGTATATATTGGCCATTTAAAATTTCATATCATTAATATCATTATTTTAATGATATTTAATGTTTAATTTATTTTATTAATTAATGGGGATTACGATTCAATTGTTTTCAAAGTTCTAAGTGTTTAGTGTTAAAATCATTATTTATCGAGGTTAACTATGATTAAGATTCCAATGATGAAATATTAGGATCCATATCTCAAGAAAATAATGAATTTTATTTTACTCTATTTATTTAATTAAAATAAATATTTTCATTTCATTTTACACCTTTCATGTATTTAATTGTCCAAAATAATGTCTTTAAGTAAAACTGACTTTATTTCTCTCTTCAATCAAAAAACCTCTTCTTCAATATCTATGTTTTCTAAAAAATGATTTCAAAAACGTTTTTAATGTTACTATAAGATTTTTTAAATTAATTTTTACAAATTTTAAATGGTTAATAAATTTTTTGAAATTTATATTCTTGTTTCTTATTAATGAGGATCTTTGGACCTTTTTATCTAAAATTTAAAACAAATATTTATTTTATGTGTACAGTATGAACACAATTTCCCATCATCTTGACCACTAAATGTTTTAAGTCATAATTTATATGTTTAAAAGTCTATTTTATAATAAAAATATTATGGAAATGTGATTTTCAAAATTAAAAGGTTATTTTACTTAAGAAATGTTCCAAGCGATCTTTCAAAACAACATTTCATCTAGAATGACATTCTTTTATATTACATAAGATTTACTAGGGATGTGATATAATTATACCATGATTTTTTTTTCTCTTGGTTATTTATTATTTTTATTAAAATATTTTCATGAAATATATTACACAGGGTTTTTCTATGATTAAATGATGAATATTTTATGAAATTGGTTTATTTTCTAAGGGTTATTCTTTGATGAAATTTTTTTGAAACCCGTTTATTTTCATCAGTTCTGATATGATGAATGTTTTATGATGTTATAGAACACTTATGTACGGTTTTGATTTTGTGAAGGTGGGAAAATATATCTCCCTCTAATGTATTGGGTAATGATTAATTTTCTATGAGCTCAATGGGTATGTGGGAGGTTATCCCAATCCTGAAACAAGAGGGTACACAGGAGGTTATCCCATACCCAAAACAAGGGGGTACACTGGAGGTTATCCCAAGCCTAAAATAAGAGGGTATGAGGGAGGTTATCCCAAGCCAAAAATAAGAGGGTACAAAATGAGTTTATCTTATCCTTGATATAATAGGGTGTATAGTAGGTTATATTAATCCTGAAAAAGAGGGTACATGGGAGGTTATCTCAATCTAGAATTAGGTACATGGGTGGTTAATTCAAGCCTAACGTGTTATTAATTCCTTGGTGGTTATACTTGACATAATGTTTTTAATTCTTATGTGTATCATACAAAAATATGTATTATTCCAATGTTATTATCTCATTTCTAATGTTCTTTGACGACTTTATGATTGATATCTTATAAAATAGCATGATTTATGCCATTACTCAAGTTTATGATCTATGATATGAATATTATGGTTTTAAAATTTTAAGCTCATGTTATCATACCCTTATTCTCATGCTATGCTTATTTGATCATTCCTATATCTTTTTTTACCCTTATTTATAATGTGAGCCAAACCTTTTTTGATGTTTCCTTTCCCAGGGTTATGAAGAAAGGTTTTATGTATGATAATTATAAGAAGGTTTATAGCGATGAATAACTTAGTGGAAAATATGAATTTCACTTATGTAGTATTTTTTATGTTTCCAAGATTCCAAAGGTATTATACCTATATGGTTATCATTTGGATCATTATATTATGTAATTAATATCCATCTATTAAGATTCAATGTCTATATATGAAACTTTTGGGTCATTATAGTTTGTATCAAAGTAAGTTTTAGTTAACCTTTGGGAACTATGACACTAAACTTTTAGTTAAAACTATAAGGAAAAGTTTAATTATAAAAAAATATCATGGAATTTTGGTGAAGGATAGAGTGAGTAGTTTCCAATAAATTAAATCCATGTATGGATACTAAAAGTATATGTATTTTTGGTATAAATTCATATTGGGTTAATAAACCTGAAAATAGTTTATTAGTTATATCTCTTTCATCATGTTTTTGCATGGTGAGTGTTCTCTTATTGTGCACCTGGTTTGACACTCCTGTGGGATATGTTTTAGAAATTCAAACAACTATTTATGAAACATCATGAAGGATTTTAATAGATAATTACTATGAATAAACTAGGTTAAGCCTAAGGTATCTTATTTTTAATAGGATTCATGATTTAGAAAACCTATAATTTATTTTCAAGATTATGTGGTTCCCTAATATAGTTATCATTTTCCCCAGTTTGATTCATTTATTCAATGGATAGAACCTGAAGGAACCATTTTAATTATAAATTCTACAAAAAACATAGTAATTATCCTCATGAGAAACCAAATTTTATTGAAGTTTTAATGAATAATATCATTTATATTCTCACACAACTTTATGAATCTCTGAATCACATTGAGCATCTTAATGAGGAAAGGAAAGAACAATGTTTTGTTGAGTTCTTCATGAGACAACGTCCACCATCCTTTAGTGGTTCCACTAATATATTGGTTTATTAGAAATAGATCAGTACCATATATTGGGAGAAATTTAAGATCTTATTTTTCAATAAATACATCCACCATATTCTTATTAAGAAAATATAGAAGGAATTCCTTGAGATAAAGTATAAGGACAATGAATATTTGGTACCTATGAGGAAAATTTTACCATACTTTCAAGGTATGCTTATGGAATAATCATCCAACTTGAAAGTGAGTTTGATAGATTCTTCAGTGTATTAAAATCTTTTATATTAAGTGTGATATCAATAAGGGACATAAATATCTATGATGAAATTATTTGATGTGCTATGAATATATAAATAGATATTGGTGTTACCCATCAATATCATCGTTATGATAACAAAGGAAATATGGAATTAAAATTTTTCCCTAAAATGGAGAGAATAATATTATCTTTCCATAATGATCAAAGTGTGGAAATAAATGTAGAGGTAATTTCCTTAAGAAGACATGTAGATATTTTTAGTGTGAAAATAAAGGTCATCAAACAGCTTAATACTGAAGTGATGGGATGAATTTTTCTAATGATGTGAATAGAGAAAAAGTTATAAAAGGTGTATTACCTACACTCCATTGTTTCAAGTGAAGGGAGTGTGCGAGTTATGCTAACTAGTCCCAAATCCAAAGTTTAATGATAATGATCGAAATCAGTAACCTCTTAATCCTAGATCTAAAGTTAAGTATCATGAGATCACTATTTATGATTAGGGGTGCTATAACAATGAAGTTAAAGGTAAACTTACCATCCACTCTAGAACTATTAATGTCATATTTGAATATAGATCTACCCATTATTTTATATTTGATGAATTTGATAAGGGTATCAAGATTCTTCCTAGATAAACATATATAGATGTATTAGTGAAAACCCCCAATTTTATGATGATCGCATCACAAGTCTATGATTCTTCTTTAGTTGAATTTTTTGGTAATTTTTTTTAAAAAATTAGTTATTCATTCTCTAGTTGAATTGGATATTATCCTAGGAATAGATTGGGTTTCTATGAATAAATCTCATATCAATTATTGAGGAAGGTAAGTCATGTTTGATATTGAAAACCAAACTATGATTTTATATCATAGAGATGATAAATATGAACATAAAAGAGAAATCACAATCATTGTATGGGTTGTGATTCCCATTAAAAAGGGGTGTTTATCTCAAATGGTTAGGGATAAACTTAGAATGGATGATATTTCTATTATACAATAGTATGTTGATGTCATTCTAGAATATTTTCAATGTAATCCATAGTTGGTTCCACACATATTTCAAAGACTCCCTATATAATGGCCCGGATTGAGTTTCAAGAATTAAATAAGAAACTCCAAGAGAACCTTGATAAGGGATTAATTCATCCAATTGTGTCACCTTGGGGTGAATGTTTTCTTTTATTAAGAAGAAATGAAGATAAATGCAACACTAAATTTATTATCTGGAGATGATAAAGTTTACTATCACAAAAAAGTTTCTTATACCCCATATTGATGGAATATTTGATCAACTATGTAGATATCAATAATTTTCCAAGATTGAACTTTATTTTGGATATCATCAATTTAGTGTTAATAAGGAGGATATACCCATTAAAACATTCCATAAAAGGTATGGACACTGTGAGTATATAGTGATTCCATTTGGTTAGACTAATTTCTAAACTATCTTCATGGATATAATGAATAGAATATTTATAGATCACCTTGATTAGTTTTTGGTCGTCTTTATATATGATATTATTATATCTTTAAAGGGAAAGAAAAAATATAAAGATCACTTGATAAATGTTCTGAAGACCCTAAGGAAAGAGAAATTATATGGAAAATTTATAAAGTCTAAATTTTTGATACACAATGTTTCATTTTTGGTTCATATAATCTAATTCAAGGGAATATTTATAGATTCGTCAAAGATGAAATCTATTAAACATTATCCTAGACAAACCACAAAGACTGAGATCTGATGTTTTCTTTGTTTGGTTGGATATTATTAACAATTTGTGCAGAATGTATCATGAATCTATAATCCACTCACCATGTTAACTTAGAAGGGATCCAATTCCTCCTAGAAAGATGAATGTAATGAAAATTTCATAGAACTAAAGACAATTTTAGTCAGTACACCAATGATTATACAACCCTATAGTATATAAAGGGTTGTTATTCTATATTTATTCATCCAATAAGGGATTGGAATAAATTATCATATAGAATGATGTGGTAATATCTTATCTGCCATCACAATTAAAGGTTCGTGAGAAAAATTATCAAACTCGTGATTTAATGTTAGTTATGGTAATATTTTCATTTAAGATATGGAGGAATTATATTTATTGAGAAATATGTGATATATATACTAATCACAAAACATTAAATTATATATTCACACAAAAGGATTTGAACATGTGAAAGAGAGGACGGTTAGTGATGATTAAAGATTATGACTTCTCAATCCATTACCACCCAGGGAAGGTGAACAAGGTGGATGATACATTGAGCCGAATGGATCATGATAGATTATGCATGATGAGAAGAAAAAAAGATCCCATATTTCAAGATTTTTAAAGGATGGATCTAGAAATCCTAAAGTAAGGGTATAAATATAATCTTTCTCAAATAATTTTCAAACCATATATTCAAGTGAAGATTAAGGAGGTGTATAGGGAATATGTAGAGTGGTATAAGAAGGTGGGAAATTTTTCTGATTTAAACATTGATGGTGATGTAATAATAAGATTAAGGTTCCATTTTTGTGTCACCTAAATACCTATTTTGAATATGTCGCTATTAGAGAAGGATCGTAGTTCTTCATTCTCTATTTATCCTAAAAGTACAAATATCTGTATAGATTTGAAATAGTATTTTTGGTGGGATGGAATGAATTGATATATATCATAGTTTGTATCATATTTATTGTTATGTTGAAAAGTTATGTCTAATAGGAAAAGGTATAAGGGGATGTTATAACCATTACCCATACCAAAATGAAAATGGGAAAACATCTCCATGGATTTTATCATTGGAATCCCCAAAACATCTAAAGAGAATAATGTTATATGGGTTATAGTCAATCACCTTACAAATTCAACACACATAATTACTATCAGAGAGTATTTATATTTAGATAAACATCCCAAAATATACATTAAGTAAGCATTAATATTTCATGGAGTACCACATTCCACTATATCTAATTTGGATCTGAGGTTTTCCTTGAATTTCTAGTGAATTATTCAGCAAGATCTTGATAAAGAGTTGAGTTTCATCATTATGTATCAAACTCATATAGAAGTTCAGTTTGAGATAACAATTCAAACCCTATATGGTATTCTAAAATCTTATTCTATGGATGTAAAAATTTATTTGGGATCAAGAACTTCCTCTAGTTGATTTTTATTACAATGATTGCTTCCAATCGAGTATTCAAATGGATCCTTATGAATCCCTCTATAGAAATAATTATCAGAATACAATGTGTTGTGATGAAGTTAGGGAAATAATTAAATTGGGACTTAATTTATATAAATAAAATTAATATAAGTTTGGTGACATTAGGAAATTCATAAGGGAATCAGAAAGTCAATAAAAATATTGTAATGATAATTATCAATGTGATCTAGAATTTGAAGTTAATGAGAATGTTTTTATATGAATTTCTCCATGTAATAAGTTTATGAGATTCAGAAATAATGGTAATTTGATCCCTAGGTATATTTTCCCACTCGAGATTCTTGATCATATAAGGATGGTAGCTTATCGGTTGGCACTTCCACCAAACCTCTCTCAAGTTCAGGACGTGTTTTATCTCTTTGGAGGAAGTACATAACTGATCCATCACATGTATTGAACTCAAAGGTCAAACTAAAAGATAATGATCTTACCAATGAGAAAAAATGAGTGTATATTATACATAATATATAGAAAGTTCTGTAAAACAATTCCACCCACCTAGTCAATTTTTTTTGAAAAAACCACCAACTTGAGGAAGTTATGTTTAAAACTGAGGATGTTACATGGAAGAAGTATCATTATCTATTTATTCAAAAGTAAATTGATTTAGAGGTATAAATAAATTATAAGTGATGTAGAATTTAACACCCTAATATTTTAGGAAAAAAAATTTGTATTTGAATAAATTTAATTTCTTCAATAGCTTGTATTACATGAAAAACCATGTTTCAACAAACCACAATATAGTATTTATATTAATATTTAAACATGAAAATTATAACTAAGACATTAAATTTTATGGTATGCATATTAATAAGCACATTTTTAAAATTAAATATGAAATTTTTAGATAAATAAAATATATTGGTAAATAAGAACTTAATTTTTTCTATAGTCTTTAAAATGCTTCAAAAATACATTTATCTCAACAAATAATTTTTATTTATTTTTTTTGAAAAAATAATAAAATTAATTTTATACACTTTTATAAAATATATTTGAAAAAAATAAAATTATTTTTTCAATTCAACATTGTAAAATTAAATTTGGGTAAATTTCTTATAATTTTCCAAAAAGATTATTTTTTTTGATGAATAGTGAAACATACTGATTTTTATTAAAAACTGTCTTTCATTTAAATGATTTATATGATTATACTATTTAATATTTTTCAAATTAAAATTATTTAAATTATAAAATAATTAACCCAATTTATCACATTCTAATCAATTTAAAAATTATTTTTTATATTATTATTTTTTATACTTTTGGTAGTTTTTTCTTTTAAAAATGGTTTTTTCATCTCATATGTGACTTTAATTTTAAATTAAATTATTCCAATTTTGTGAATAAAAGTTTGAAAAATTGATTCCTTATTTGTAATAAGAATAATTTATTTTATATAATAAGTCCAACTTTATATTTTATCATAATAAATTGAAAAAATAGTAAAAATTAACTACCACAATTAAGGTTAAAACAGATTTACTGGGGGTTAAGCTAAAAGGATAAGGGTTAAAATGACCTAAAAACTTGTCCAATTACTATTTTATTGAAATATTTTGACAATATAAAATCTATTTATTTTTATAATGGTCATTTATTTAGCCCTGTATTATGTGAAAAATTTGGGTATAACATTTACTTTTCAAAATTTCCAAGTGTGTCCTCTCCCCCACTTATAAATGGTCACTCACTATACTCTCCTATTTACACTCACAAAGCCTATTTGTCCTGAAAATAAAAACCAAAATACATTCCTTATTTCCATACACACATACTATAGCCATTATTTTGATTAGAAAACCCTCTTATGAAGGATTTAGGTATAAACCTAAAGAGGTTCTCCACAGAAGAGGGAAAATTCGTAATCATGCATTTTGTTTTATTTATTATTCAACCTCATTAAAATATTATTAAACTATGATGATATAATAAAATAATTATCTAACATATACTAATATGTTATTATGTTAATTTAATAAACTATATCCATCTCCTCTTCTATAAATGGTAAATGCAACTGTCGATCATGTGTGCAGAGGATTACCGCCTCGCAAACTGAAGTAATTCGTTTTCCGTCACCACCTCCCATATCTAGATAAAATGATGGATTTAATGTTGTATATTATATTAATAAAATTATAATAATTTTGAAATTATAATATATCATATACCTTATTAACTTCCAATCCATTGGAAAAATGATAATGTTGCTCGTGCAGACGTGTGGACTACAGCCTCCACAATTCGATGTGACAAATTTTTCATATAATAATAACTTGATGATAATAAGGATATATTATATGAAAATAAATAAAATATATTATATAAAAATTATAAATAAATATGAATTAATATTTACCTATCTTTCATTCCATTCTTCAAGAAAATAGAAATAGCGTTCATGGATACATACGGCCTACTGTCTCCATGAACAATGTGATTCATTTTATATATATAACTTTTAAGTATTAATATAAATAAATATATAATGAATATATATAATATTTATATAATGGTTTATATTCTGAAGATAATTCAACCATGATCAAAGTAAATGGTCTAAAGTAACCAAACCAAAAAAAATCATGAAAAATGAATTAATTATTACCCAAAGCATGATTTTAGTAAGGAATTGTTAACAAATAAGTGATAAATGGATATAAATAAATATTATATGGTATGATTTATATATATATATTTTCTATAAAATATGAATAAAAAACTATATTTATTATACAGGAGGTTTGAACGTGTGATAATAAAGTCGATATTTAAGGTAAGGTATTTCTAGTCTCTCTTTTATTTCTAGAAGACATATGACATATTCACCACTTTTTTATTTTATATGGTATATTGTGAAACATTTACATGTTATATCTAGAATATATTTATTTTCATGAAATTTAAAGTTTCATTTCATGATATTCTTTAAAGGGGATTATGATTAAGAAGTTACCAAAGTGCAAAGGTTTTTATGTTTCAATCTCATTGTCTATCAGGATTGTTTAAGATTAGCTTTCCAATGATGAAATATTATGATCTATCTCTCAGGAAACTAATGAATTTTAATATACTATGATTATTTCATGAAAATAATTTTTATTCTTTCATTTTCCACTCTTTATGAATTCATGAGTCCAAATTAATGTTTTTTGTGGAAAATTGGCTTTATTTCTCTCTTTAGTCAAAAATTATTTTTCTTCCATATTCATGTTTTCTTAAAAATGGTTTCAAGAATGTTTTAAATATTCCTAAATTATTTTTTTAATTCATTTTTACCCTAGTTTTAATTTTTATTTTTTTTTTCAAAATGAATCTTATTGTTGATTTTTGAATGAGTAAATTTTCACCTTTTTACTAAAAATGTGAAAGGAATATTTGTTTTAACATGAATAACGTGAAAAAAAAAATTCTTCCATTATGACCACTAAATGTTTTAAATCTTCCTTTATTTGTTTCAAAGTCTATTTTAAGAAAAATGATTTTAAAAATGTTTTGTTATCTTTTAATTTTGAAATGTTATTTTAAAAATGAAAAAGGAAATTATTCTTAAGAAATGTTCCAAGAGGTATTTCAAATTCATTTTACATATAAGGTGGTATACATTAATGTTACTTAAGATTTTATGGGAATATGATCCAATTATACAATCCTTATTCTTTCTCAAGGAGTTTTCTTATTATGATGAAAATATGTTCATGAGACCCATTCCCTTTCCATGGTATTTTCTCTAATTAAATGATGACATGTTTAGGAAACATGTTTATTTTCCATGGGTTATAATATTATAAAATGTTTATGAAAACCATTTATTTTCATGGGTTCTAAAATGATGAATTTTTTATGATCTTGTGAAACACATATGTACGATTTCCACTATGTGACTTGTGGGACATATATCTCCCTCCAATTCATTGGATAAGAATTAATGTTATATAAGCTCAAAGGGTGAATGGAAGGTTATCACAATCCTAAAAAATATGGTACATGGGAGGTTATCCTAATCACAAAATAGGTACATGGTTGGATAGCCCAAACCTAACATGTTACAGATTTATTGGTGGGTAGCCTTGGAATAATATTTTATATACTTATGTGTATGCCAGAAATCTATGTATTATTACAATGTTATAATATCATGTCTTATGTACTTTGATTCCTTTATGATTTATATCATATAAACTGCTAATATTTATTCCATGACTCAAGTATATGATCTATGGTATCCAGGTTGTGGTTTTAAAATTTTAAACTCGTGTTCTCATACCATTAGACTCATGTTATTCTTAAGTGATCATTGTTATCTATTTTTTTACCCTTACTGAGAATTTTAGATCTCCCATTATTATATTTCCTTTCCCTAGGTTATGAATAAAGTTTTTATGTATGATAAGTATAAAAAAGGTAATAGTTATGAATAACTTAGTGGAGAAGATGCAGTTCACCTATAAACCAATTTTTTATGTTTACAAGTTTCCAAAGGCACTAGACCTATATTATTCTGGTGTGGATTGTGATGTAATGTAATTAATATTTATGTATTAATATGTAAATTATATGCAAGTTGTAAATAACTAAATGGTAAATGATATAGATCTTTTATATACCATTTGTTTATACATCTAGGTTTCCAAATATATTATACCTATATAGTCATCATTCATGTATTATTATGAAATTTATTGAATATTTTTCTAATATGATATAATTTTTATGTATGAAAAGTATGGGTCACTATAGTATGTATAAGAGGAAAGGTTTAGTAACTTTTGGAAACTAGAATGATAAGAATTTAGTGATAACCCTTTAGATAATCCTATATATAGGAGAACATCCTAAGTTATTGTAAAGATAGAAGTTTGGTTTATTTATGAAAAAACATCCCTATTTGGATACTACAAGTGGGTATGGTTTGGGAACAAATTCATTTAGTGTAAATAACCCCAAAAAGAGTTGGTTAAGTATATCTCAACCATCAATATAGTGCATGTTGAATAGTCTCGTACTGCAAACCTAGTTTGACACTCTCAGGGGATATACTAAGGTTAATTAAAATTTTATTTAATATATTTCATTAAGGATTTTAATATATAATTTTCATTGATGGCCTAGGTTAAACCTAAGGTTTCATATATTGAAAATAAGGTTCCATGATTTAGAATTCATATAAATTAATCTCGTGATTTTATGATTTACCGCAATGATTATTTTTTTCATACTATGATTTTTAGTTTTAGTCAATGGCTGTAACCATAAGGTACCTTGTTAAACATAAATGTGATGAAAAATGAAATGATTACCATATTTTTAATTAAATGTTATGGGATATGGAATGAAAACATGTTTTTATGATTACACAACATTCTCAAGACATGAATCATGTTGAGATTCCGAGTGATCAAAGGAAGTGACAACGTATTATTGAGTCCTTTATGAGTTAATTTCCATATTATTTTAGTGGGTATTTTAATTGACTGATTTTTTAGTAATGGATCGGTACCACTAAAAATATATTATCTATTCTCTAGTTCTCATAACATGAAAAGCTTATATTAGTAGTTTATTATTTAAATGACGATGTGAATCAATCATGTAATCTTATAAAGAATATGAGGAAATGGGAAAAAATTGACTCCATGATGTGGGATGAGTTTAGGATCCTATTTTTTGAAAATTAAATTTTTTTTATTATTAATATGAATATGGGGAAGGAATTCCTTGATCTAAAGAAGAATTATGTTGAACTTGTTTTCACTTATAAGGAAAATTTTACATGACTTGTGTGGTAAACTTCTAGTATTATTATTAAACTATAAAGTAATATTAATCAAGTCTTCAGTGTATTATAAACAACTATTCAAATGGATTTATCCATAAGAGACTTTAGTGTCTATGAATAAATTGTTTGATGTGATATCAAGGTGAAAATGGAGATTGGAGTCACCCATAAATTTCACGGTTTTTAAAAGAAAATAATGATGGAATTAAAAATAAATTCTAATAAAACAACCCATGGAATGAATAAGATGAGTTTTATTTTATACTAGAATTGTGGAAAGAAGAATGGGGAAAAATTTTTAAGGGGGTCTTATAACCATTTTCCATACTGGAATGGAAATGTAAAAACATCACCATGGATTATGCTATCAGATTCCCCAAAACATTGTAAGTCCATAATGCTATTTGGGATTTATTTGATCTCCATATGATTCCAAATAACTTATTTGCTATCAAAGAATATTTCCCTCTCTATCGGCTTTCCATGATATACATTAAGTAAGTGGAAAGGTTGGATATAATACCACATTATTTTGTATCTGATCAGGATATGAGGTTTACCTTGATGTTCTTGATAATTCTTCAGCAAGATTAAATATATAGTTGTGTTTTAGTACTACTTATTATAATTATAAATATGGTTAGTATGAGTAGAACATTCAAATACTAGAGTATATTTTGAGATCTTATTCTCTAGATTTAAATTGTGTTTGGGATTGGAACCTAACTCTAGTCTATTTTTTTTACTATAATAACTATCACTTGAGAATTTAGGTAGATATTTATGATGACATATAAGAAATGAATTTTATAACTCTAACATAATGGGATGATGTTAGAAATAGAAAGTTATTTTGACCTAATCTAGCAGAGGAAATGATAATGAAGGATATATCTATTCAAAATCACATCAAGACAACCCAGAGTCGACAGAAGAGTTATGCTGAAAATCATTGGTGATATATGGAATATTATGTTGGTGAGAAGGTTTTCCTATTATTTTATCCATGGAATATTTTTATGAGATTCATAAATGAGGGAAATATAATCCTTAGTTATATTGGTCCCTTTTAGATTCTAGGTAGAGTAAATGTAGTATCTTATCATTGGGAACTCCCACTAAACCAAAATCAAGTTCATAATGTGCTCCATGTATCTCCCCTAGGGAAGTATATACCTGATCTTTTACATGTACTGGACATAGAGGTTGTACCACTAGATCATGATATTTTTTATTAATAACTACCAATAAAAATATTGGATTGTAGAGATAAAATTATATGAAATAAAACTACTCACCTAGTTAAAGTTCTATGAATCAATTGAATATTTGAGGAAACTAAATGGGAACCTACGGATGTGATGAAGCAGAAATATCAACAATTACACTTACTAGAGTGATTTAATTTTGAGGGAAAGTTTTATTTTAATGGGGTTAGAATGTAACACCCCACACTTTTAGATTAATTTTATTTTCAATAAAACTTTTAAGTATTCGATATCTTTCTTTATATGAATCTTTGAGTCTATATGTACCATGATATAGTAAACCACTATAACCTAGATCTTAAATTGGATGGTGTGAATAGTAATAATCAATTAATAAATGATATGTATAACAGATTTTATTGATTAAAATGTATCAATTAATTCCTAATAAATAAGTACCCAATTTTTGGTAAAGTCATTTTATGCTCCAAAAATATGTTTTCTTCAAAAAATAATTATCACTTTTTACATGTGAAACTTATAATTAATCTATAACCTTTTTAGAATTATTATTTTAGAAAATTAATATAAATTTTAAAATTTTAATTTCAATATTATCTTAGGATGAAATTTTAAGATATTTCAAAAAAGATTTATTTTTTATTTTATATTAAAAAATAATGATTTCTGTAAAAAAATGTCATTTATTTTAAATCAAATATCCCATTATGTTTTTAATTTTATCAAAAAATAAACTAATCCTTGTTTAATTATAAATAATCTAATTAATTATGTAACGTCCTGAACCCAGAAGCCTAGATCTGATGCATTATTTCATTATATTGGCATGATTATAAGAAATCAATCCTAAAGGACTAATTATTTTAGTAGTTTTGGAAGACTAGATTATATACATGATACCCATAGTACATTTGGAAAGAAAGGAAACAACATGATACATAATAAACTAAAATAAACTTCCTCCATGAAATCTTATTCAAGTTTATCTTCTTCAATACCTAGGGAAAGGAAACATGATAAGGATGAGATCAAATTCTCAATAAGGGTTACATATATTGGAATCATGAATCAATAATAAGTGAACTATAACTAATTAGACATAACTAATATGTAATGATAAATAAATGAAAATAGTTTCCATAAATAAGATGAGAATAAAAATGCATCCATATATTTTTTCATAGTGAAAACCTCATGGAAAAAATAAAAAAATACTGAATAAAGAAAATGATTATTATTCAGATGTCATGTATCTGGAACATAAACCATTATACCATAGAGACAGTTTAAGTCTGTGGGTAGAACCCCATCTGATTTTTAGAAACAAACTTGAAGGGTTTGTCGCCAACTGACTTGTCTCATGAGACTTGTTGATGAATCGAGTGGATATAGCAAGCCCCACCCATTATATCCAGTCCAAATAATTCTTTATACAAAGATTTAACACAATAAAAATATTCTTTTGCAATATCTGTATTGAGTAGAGGATACGGATTCATCAACATTTCCACAGTTAAAGTAACCTTCCAAATAAACATCGTATGTAAAATGATATAAGACTAAGACGTTAGTCAAATCCATGTAACAATAATATAGATATATAATATAATTACAATTTCAAAATGAAAAAATATCTCAAATGGGTAGTAGATATTCCGCATAAGAATGATTAGGTGCACAATACCAAGTAAATCACAATGAAATTGAAATTGAGACAAAGTACCTTACAACATTGTAATCAATAGAGTTAATAATAATCAAATAAATAATTTAATACTATGAATA
Organism: Viscum album; assembly: GCA_963277665.1. NCBI lineage: Eukaryota > Viridiplantae > Streptophyta > Magnoliopsida > Santalales > Viscaceae > Viscum > Viscum album. The sequence goes on along the minus strand of OY728137.1, from coordinate 292,207,114 downwards.
TAAATATAATCATGATATTATATCCCAAAAGCAGTAAACAAACACCGCATATAATAAATGAGTGGTGAGAAATGGAAATCTTAAGAAAATAAAGGTGAGATGAGATACCCCTTACCTTATGCACGAAAGTGTTCTTAGATTGATCTTAATGACCTGAATAATAAAATTTAGCTTTATTAATTAATAATTTCATAAACTCCACTAAATTTAATTGATTTATTATAACCCTATCAGGTTCATTCATGTCCTTTTTTAAGGGTTTAAAAGGTTTACTTTTTATTGTTTTGGAATTATTTGTTTCCTCGATTTTCATGATCGGTTTACTTGTATTCATGAATGTAAGTTCATTTGAAAAGTGGTTAAACATCAAAAATAATAATATATATTATTAGTGAAATTACAGATATATAAATTATCTTATAATAATTTTGGTTATATAACATGAGGATGACTCGTTAGATAAAAGTTAATGATAAACGCTTGGATTAACTTAGCGATTTGGGGCATAATGAATTTGTATTGTATTATTTTTTTATATTATGAGTGTGTAAGGATTAGAAAACATTAAATAATATAAAATACATATATTATGATATGGTTCAACCATTAAAATGTTTTTATAACCATTATTGAAGATAGTAATGAAAATTGAAAACTTGTCTTCCTTGAACGTGATAAATTAACACATCTTGGACGGTGTTTTCATTTATAGTATAAAAAGAGGGAAAAGAAGATATGATGATGAAATATTTCATTATCATAAAACATTATATTAAATATAAGTTACTAGAGTTTTCATAACATTTTAATGAGAATAAGTGAGAATAGAAAGGATAACAAAGGAACATGAAAATAAAACAAAAGAATTGAAAAGAGGAATTTACTCCTTGAATCTATCTTCCTTTAAGAGCCTCTTTAGGGGAGATGATTTTGTCTTTTGAGGAGAAAAAGGGATGTTGGACATGGGGGAGGATATTAGGGTGATATTTGAATGGAATTTAGGCAAGTATTGAGGCTTGATAGGGGTGAAGAAATGTGGTTGTGAGGGGTGGTATTTATAGTGGAGGGGAGGAGGGTTTTCTTAATATTTTAATCATTAGTTTACTATTTTCCCTAAGACAAAAAATAGTGATGATTACATGACCAAAAATAGTAATAAGTGCATATGAGTTCGAACCAATTGTTCTTACATCATCAATGATTCAAGGAATAGTGTATTTATCTTAAAATGTATATATACGGTAAATTATCATATTTTACTATTCATCAAAAATTCATGTATTTCAAAAAAATCTCAAAAATTCGCCATAACCCATTTTTAGACGTGTAGAATCCAAAAATGAACTCCATTTTTTTAAAATAATTTTCAAAATATGAGAAATTTATTTTTTTTAATTAAAATCATCATTTAATCAAAAAATACCAATACTTAAAATATTCACCTTCATTTTTAAAGTGCCTACATTTTATTTATATATTCATGGGTAAGGTTGCCATTTATAAGGGTAATATTACTATTAATAAGAGTAGGTTACTATTCATAAAGGTAATTTACTATTCACAAGGGTAAATTACTATTCCCTAAAAATCAAGTTGATTATATTAGACTGCAAAGCACACCCCGATCGCAACTGTGTATGTCCATTTTTTGAAATTCAAAACACAGGAATGGTATATTTAAGCTTAATAGATAAATTATGACTATCTCATATAAATAAACAAGTTTTATTTCACAAAGACTCGATGATTCATGCAATATAGTCTATCTAATAAATTGAAAGTATTTAAGAGAGACATACCATAAAATTTTTGGGGTGTTATATTCTTCATACCTTCGGAAATTTCATCCTTAAAATTTTTAATGTATAGAGCCCTTTAAAAATTTGTGGGTAGTTATTCTTCATAACATCCTCATGTTCCTAAATTTCTTCCTCCATTTTATTGGTTTCTCCAAATAACATTTACTAATCAATTTTTCCAATTTCTCAATACCTACTCCCTTATGTTAAGAATCTTGATAGGCTCTTCACGGTATGAAAAATCAGGTTCCAGCTCTATTTCTTCATATGTGAGTACATGCATTGGGTCTGACATGTATTTATTTAACAATAACTCATGGAATACATTATCAAATTTGGTGATACATAGTGGAATTGTCAAATGGAAATCTACAGCACCAATTCTTTCTAGTATTTCAAATGGTACGATGTATCTGGGGATCATTTTTCATTTCTTACAGAACCTTAAGACACCCTTCCATGTAGATACTTTCAGAAAGACATGATCTCATACTTGAAATTAAATATCCTTTCTCTGGTTTTTAGTATAATCCTTTTTCCTACATTGGTATGCTTTAATATGGGCCTGAATTTTATTTATATTTGCATATTTCGTTTCAATAAGTTCTGGTCCTATAAGTTTCCACTCTCCAACTTCATCCCAATAAGTTGGATTTCGACACCTCTTGCATCATTTGGTGCCATTTGAATGCTATAATGGAAGCTATTATTGTTGGAAAATTCAACCAAAGGAAATAATTTGTCCCATATACCAGGAAAGTCAATAAAGAATAATCTCAACATGTCTTCTAGTGTTTGAATAGTCCTTTCAGATTGTCTGTTGGTTTGGGGTGATAAGAAGTACTCATATGAAGCTCAGTATCTAAATCCTTCGGGAGACTTTTCCAGAATTTTGATGTAAATCAAGGATCTCAATCAGAAACAATTGATATAGGTTCAGCATGAAGTCTTACAACTTCATTAATATAAAGTCTTTCTAGATTCTCAAGTAGTAAATCTTCTCTTATAGTAATGAAATGTGCTAATTTTGTGAGACGATCAACAATTACCCATATTTCATCATTCCTTATAGGTTTCCTCAGTATTCCTATGAAAATTCCATTGTAATTTCATCCCACTTACACAAAATAATAGGTAGAGCTTTCCTGACCCTTCTAGGATGTTGTCTCTCAGCCTTCACTTGTTGAAAAACTAGACACCCTAACACATATTCAGCAATTTCTCACTTCATGTTATCCCACCAAAAATGTTCCTTCAGATCAATATACATCTTGGTGCTACTAGAGTTTATATAGAAATTAGAGCTATTATCATTATCTAATAGTTCCCTTTTTATCTTAGTTACTGATTGAAAACATAAACTCCTCCCAAATTTCAGAAATCCTTCCTCGCAAACAAAGTCTTCCAATCTTCCATCCTTAACAGCTTTTATTTTCTTTTATAGATTCTCATCATCATATTAAGAGATTTTTATCTTCTTTAGTAAATATGATTTAGCATTCATTCAAAAGAGGAAATATGTTTACCCTTACTTATCAATTCGCATATCCATCTTTAGCATATCTATGAATATATAATATCTCTTAATCCTCATTTGGGTAAAAAGGACATTATCTTTCCTTCTTAATACATATTCCACCTTATTTTCTTTTCCTATGTGGTAGTTTATGGAAAAATCATAATCTTGGAGTAACTCAATCCATATCCTTTGCCTCATGTTGATTTCTTTCTGTGTAAAAATATATTTCAAACTCTTTTGATCCATATATATCTCACATATTTCACCATAGAGATAGTGTCTCCATATTTTTAGAGCAAAGATTACAGCTACTAACTCAAGATTATGATTTGGATAATTTTTCTCATGAGTATTCAACTGCCATGATGCATAATCCATAACATTATCATTTTGCATAAGAACATAGCCCAGTTCATTCTTTGATGCATCATTTTATATCAAAAATACATCATTTCTAGAGGGATGAGTAAAAATTGGGGCATTGACCAATATTATTTTAAATTATTCAAATAATTATGTATATTCTTTATTCCATACAAACTCAACCCCTTTATGAGTGAGTTTGGTTAGAAGGTTATCCAGTCAGGCAAAATTCTGAATGAAATGCCAATAGTAACCTACTAAGCTAACAAAACCACATACCTCGGTTATGTTTGTTGGCATGGGTATTCTTGGATTTCCTTTTTCTTCACAGTATCAACTAAAATTCCATCCATAGAGACAATATGACCAAGAAAAGAAACTGATTGAAGTCAGATTTTACACATGCTAAACTTTCCACATAATTCATTTCTTATAAGAGTTTTTAAAATGATTCGCAAATGATTATCATGGTCTTCGTAGCTCTTGGATTATACCATGATATCACCAATAAATACAACAACAAAGTCATCAAGATATTCCTTGAAATCCATATTCATTAGATCCATGAAAATTGAAGGTGCATTAGTCAGTCCAAAAGGCATTACTATAAACTCATAATCCCCATACCTGGTTCGAGATGTTGCCTTAGGAATATCTTCCTTCCTCACATGAAACTAATGATATCCAGATCGAAGTTCAATCTTTGAAAATATTGGTATCTAAGAAGTTGATCTAATAAATCATCAATGTGAGTAAGAGAATACTTGTTCTTTATTGTATTAGATTTATTTCCATGTTGTCAATTCACAACCTCATAGATCCATCTTTATTCTTGACAAAGAGAATAGGGGCTCTCCATAGAGAAACAATAGGGAGGTTAAATCCATTATCACTCAATTCCTATAGTTTTTTATTGAGTTATACTAATTACAAAATGTCCATTATATAAGGATTCTTTGATATAGGTCTTTCACCTTCAATAGAGAACTCAACTTGCATCATTGGATAATTTCTAGGTAAATCCTCTAGAAAAACATCAATGTATTCTTACACGATAGGTACATCTTCAATTTTAATATCCATAGTTGATGTTTTCTCTTACTCCCTAAGAATTTCATTTAGAATAGCTACTAAAGGTGAATCTAGATAAGATCCAGATGATGATGTTTCTTCTCTAAAGATAAGGTATTCTAAATCATTCTCAGAAATTGTAACATCATTCTTATTGCAATAGATTTTCGCATCAGAATTTGAAATCCATTTCATACCAATAATTATGTCAAAGTCAGTCATAGGTAAAATGATAATGTCGGAAACTAAAGTACGTTTTGGTGAAAAATGGGACTTATTGACACATATTTGTTACAACAATAATCTCCTTAGGATTTTTGACTGAAAGCTCCTTTATTAAATCAAATTGGAAATGTCTAATTTTCTTGGAAGACAAGGAATATAAAAAGAATGTGATGATCCAAAATCAGATAAATAATTGGATAAGTTTGAGGAAACAATTATATTACCTTCCACCACATCATTAGGAACTTCAACCTCTGCAGTTGTAATCGCATAAGCTTGTCCTTACTCTCATAGCCTTTTCTGAGGCAAGTTTTCATGGAGTTTAGGACACTCATTTTCATAGTGTTCAATCTCTCTACAAATTTAGCATTGAACGTCATTGAATTTTTTCTTCCCCTTTCATTCAGTAGATAGATGACCCTTTTATCCATACTTATAGAAAACTCCCATGCCTTTCAATCATTTTCCAGGATGATTCTTTCCACAGTTCTTGCATAATGGGAATTGCTTAGTTCCCTTCTTCTTCTTTGGCACTTCACCTTTTCCATGGTTATCAGAGTACAGCTTCTTATCTTGGTTTCCTTCTAAAAAAATTTATCTAGTTGATTCCTTATCTATTTTGATGTAACTTAATATAATTTCATTATATGATGAAAATGTTTGAGAAGATAGTTCCCTTCGTAGACATGGATTAAGACTTTCAAATAAATGATCAATCTTTTCTTCCAAGTCATGTATATAATCTATAACATTCTTGTATAATCTTGTGAAGGTAGCCTCAAACTCTGAAACACTCTATTCTTCCCTTTTCTTTAGGATAAGTAATTTCCTCTTTATTTCAGTTCGTTGTTCACAAGGTAAATATTTATCGAATAATATTTCCTTAAAAGTTCTCCATTCCATATTTTCTATTTCTTATTTCAATTTGGTATTCTGGATCAAGGACCACCTTTGATCAGCATCACCCTTGAGACAATATATTGTTAGTACTTACTTTTCATTTTCATTACATCTCAACGATAGAAATATATTTTCAAGGGACTTGTTCCACTACTCATCTACCATCGAATTAGTAGTCCCACTAAAAGATGGGGGATTCTTCCACATGAAAGGATCCAATATATGTGTATCACGGTTATTCTTCATAGCCTAAGTATGTTGTCACAATATGGTCATGATCTGATCCGCTCCAACACTGACTATGTTGACTTTCTCAATGGGAAAATCCCTATATTTTACAAGGGTATTGATTCCCTTTCTTCCATTTGGAACCATCACTAAACAATGTAATACACTAAATTAGGTTATAATGCATAATTTTTAACTAGAAAACACTTAAAATAATTTGAAAATTTATTCAAATCTAATCTCATAATCATAAACATGGTTTCTATTTACTTTTAAATCCTTCATAATGGTTTATAAAGAAAATGTGAATTATCCTAATCATATCTCCTAGGAATGTCAAACTAGGTGTATAGTAAGGCCAGTTCTCATGTACTAGGATACCTCAGGTCAAACCCGAAACACCTTGTCAAATTTGTTACTCCTAGGTACATTTTTTCCAAAAACATGTCCACTTATTGTATCCATACAAGGATGTATTTTCTAGTAAGACCCACATAGTATCTACCTTACTGAAATTCTAGGACGTTACTCTATGCTTATCCTCAAATTATATCTTATGGTAATGTCCTCTAAAGTATGTTTCCTAAATCTAGTTTCCAAGGTTGCCGTTAAACTTCCTTCGATGCCAACTATAACACCACAAACCACAAAGCCCAGATTCGGGGCATTATTTCATTATATTTTCATGATTATAAGAAATAAATCATAAAGGACCGATTAGTCTAGAAATTTTAGAAGACTATATTATATACATGATACTCATAGCACATTTCTAAAGATATAAAACAACATGATACATAATAAACTGAAATAAATTTCCTCCTTAAAAGATTATTCAAGGTTATTTTCTTCATAAACTGGGGAAATGAGACATAATAAGGGTGAGATCAAATTCTTAGTAATGGTTATATATATTTGAATTAGGAATCAATAATAAGAGAATCATAATCAATTAGATATAACTAATATGTCATGATGAATAAACGAAAACACTTTCCATAAAAAGATTATAATAAAAATGCATCCATAGATTTTATAATAGTGAAATTATCATAGAAAGAAATAACTGAATATTAAATAAAGAGAATGATTATTATTTGGATGTCAGGTATCTGGAACATGAACCATTATACCTTTGAGACAGTTTAAGTCTATGGGTAGAAACCCATTTGATTTTTTGAAACAAACTCAAGGGGTTTGTCACCAATTGATTTGTCTCAAGAGAACTACTGATGAATTGAGGGGATATGGAAGGACCCTCCCATAACTTCCATTCAAAATCATTATTTATAAAAAGATTTAATACAAGGAAAACATTCCTTTACAATATTCTTATTGAGTAGAGGATTCATATTCATCAATATTTCCACAGTTAAAGTATCATTCCAACTAAACATAGTATGTAAAATGGTATACGTGTCACGACCCGCCTTCACCAAAAAGGAGGGAAGGGTCAGCAGATTGCCAGGCCCTTCCTTCTTTAAGTTGAAGGAGAGATAATGACCCCCGAAACCTGCCTTCAATAGGTCCCGGAGTGGCGACTAGCACCAAGGTTATAGAAAATTCTCGCAAATGGAAGGCATTACCCTTTTTATTTTATAGGATCGAAAGATAAGGAGAAGAAAACCCAACAACACCAAGGTAGAAAGAAAAGTAAAGCCAAAAGTAAACCATTCCAACATGCATGTTTCAAAAGTGAAAGCCACAAAGTGCAAAAAGGTGACTACAAGGTAAGTACCAAAAAGAAAAAGAAAAACAACTGCAATTGCTCCAAAAGTCCGAGCTAGTAAGGTCCTGCGTGATCCCCGAAGTCCTCCTGGAAACCTGAAAGAAGTTTTATATACGTAGGGTGAGTATACAAGTACACTCAGTAGGGAAAACCAAGACTCTCGTGCACAAGTGGGGGAACGTACTAAAGTCCCGTGAGAAAAGAGTAAACTAAACACCTAACAAGGAAAACTATCCATCCCAGGCCTCACCAAGGCTCACTCCCCAAATAACGCAAGTAAAGTAATATATATAATAAGAGCACATCGATGTTTGGGTACCCCGCGCCACTTTCCCACTGGTTATTGAGACATCCTACGCATCGGACCAATCCCGCCATTCTTACTGTAGTCCCACTGCCACACCCGCCCGCACACACCTGGGCCACAACCACACGCAGTCCCACTGCCGAAATCCCACCCGCACACACCTGGGCCTCAACCACACGCAGTCCCACTGCCGAATCCCACCCGCACACACCTGGGCCACAACTGTCACATGTAACCATGCCTGCAAACACCTAGGCCAGAACAACCACCGCCACGCCTGAAGACACCTGGGCTGAAGGATCCACTGCCACGCCCGAAGACACCTGGGCCTCATCCCGAAGACACTTGGGAAACCACCTGCCGCACACACCTGGCCAACCACCACAACACCCCACCCGATGGTTCTTGGTCTAATAATGGACTTCAGGCCATCACAGCCTACCTGAAGGTACTTGGGCTATCCGGGAAAGGGAGCAGAAAAGGAGCTAATAACCAGCCACTAAGGATAGTGTTGGGAAAAACACCCTTCCCCCATAAATGGGGGTGTTAATCACTGAGTGCTCAACTTGGGTGGGGCACGAATAAGAAACAAAAATCTACAAGTATAGATATAGGTAACAAACACTCACCCAAAGCTTAGGTTTTCCTAGCCAACCTACAGAACACAACACCACTGCATCCGAGTCACAGTTCACGACCCTTGCCCACAAAAAAAACATTTGTCCCATTCTTGTTTCACGTTCAGTTAAAATGTTCAATTAATTTTAAGCACTACTGGGCAACTACCATAAGCATAACCAAGGAAAGTGTCAAAAGCATGGATCAACCAAAACACTCACACCTGGTTCTGTCAACAGAGGATCTCTCCACAATTTGTGATATGAACGAGTAACCACTCAGATTTAAAACTCACAACCACCGAATCCATACCAACAGGAGATCTCATCCCCCAAATTCACACAACCACCGAGAGTATAAAAGAATAGGGGATCCCATCCCCTCCCACATTTCCAACAATCGGCCCTAAAGGAAAACAACCAACTACCACTACCAACACAAGTCAGGGATTTTCAGATTTAAACGACTTAACACACTCCATGATTTCAAATTCCGTGTGTTCTAACCGGGAGTTATCACAGAAGGGTTGATCCTGGTGCTTTAAACTTATCTAGCCGGGCATACGTGATTAACCAATTTCACAGCAGGAGTTCACAATTTCAGAAACCCATTTAAAACATCACGAGGGGATTCATCAGTGCACATACAACGACCACCAACGGCCTCAATTTTCAGAAAACATAAACCAGCACAACTAAAAAGGATGATCACAAGATAAAGCATAAACAACGATCACAACCCCTTCCCCTTCTTTCTTTAGAACTTCGTTTATTATCTTCATTAAGGTTCGGTTCAACCAATTCCATAGGAACAAAATAACGCCCACCCCGCATGATACACAAAAGTGAGAGACGAGAGAAATCCCCTACCTGTTGATAGATGATCGATGTTTTGGCCGGGGGCGCGGAACATTACGGATAACGATGCGGCGGGCCCGATGCACCAGAAGAGCCATGATCGAGGAAGGGGGGAAACCACGGCCTAACCCTAAATTTATAAGAGCCGGGGACGGTTGAGGTGAAAACGTGAAACCGCGCAAGACGTGGGAGTCGTGGGTTGACCACGTGGCTTGACTCATCATTAAAGGTGCTGGGTGGTTTAAACCGACTCATGAGTCGATTAAGTATTTAATTAAAACTTTCGTGCGCGTTTCGGGTCTTTAATACATTTTCTTTTCTTTTAAACGAGGAAGAATAGGGTTTAAAACCCTATTTGTGAAAAAGGAGCGTTACTGGAACAACTTGGTAAAGCCGGGTGACGTTGTCCGGTTCCGCCGATCGGTCACACCGATCTGTCCCACCGATCGGTCGCACCGATCGGTCCCACCGATCGGCACCCCTTAAGGATCCGGATTTTGGCAAAGGAAGGGACCAAGGGGGGTCTGGGTCATCACAATACGACTAAGGCGTTAGTCATATAAATGTAACAAGAATATGTATATATAATATTATTACAATTTAAAATAAAAAACTATCTCAAATGGGGAATTATATATGCCACATAAGAATTATTAGGTGCACAATACTAAGTAAATCACAATGAAATGGAAATTTAGACAAATTCCCTTACAACATAGTAATAAATCAAGTTTATAATCATCAAGAAAATAATTTAATACCATAAATATAAATAGAATCATTATATTATATCCCAAAAGTTGGTAAACATACACCACATATAAGAAATAAGTGGTGAGTGATGGAAATCTCATGAAAACAAAAGTGAGATGAGAGACCCCTCACCTTACGCCTGAATGTGTTCTTGGATTGATTTTAATGACCAGAATAATCAGATTTATCTTTAATAATTAATAATTATAGAAAATAATATACATTTAATTGAATTATTATAACCTTATTATGTTTACTAATGGCCTTTTTTATGGGTTTAAAAGGTTCAATTTTATTTTTTTGGGAGCATTTTCTTCCTTGGGTTTCATGATCGGTTTACTTGTATTGATGAATGGAAGTTCGGTTAAAATGGGGTTAAACATACAGAATTTTTAATATATATTATTAGTGAAATTAAATATATATAAATGATATTATAATTATATTGGTTATATATCATGAGGATGCCTCATTAGATACATGTTAATAATAAATTCTTTGATTAACTTGATGGTTTTGTGCACAATGAACTTGTTTTGTATTATTATTTTATATTATGGGTGTGTAAGGATTAAAGAAAATTAAATAAGATAAAATACATAGAGTATGATTTGTTTCAACCATTAAAAAGGTTTCATGACCATTCTTGAATATAGATATGAAAATTGAAAACTCGTCTTCCTTGAACATGATAAATTAACACATCTCAAATGGTGTTTTAATTTATCGTATAAAAGGAGGGGAAAGAAGAGATGATGATGGAATATTCTATTATCATAAAATAATTAGATTAAATATAAGGTAATGGATTTTTCATAACATTTTTATGTGATGAGGTGATAATAGAAAAAGATAAGAATGAAACTTGAAAAGAAAACAAAAGAATTGAAATGAGGAATTTACCCCTTGAATCTATCTTCCTTTCAGAGCCTCTTTAGGGGAGAGGATTTGGTCTTTGGAGGAGACCAAGGGCTATTGGATGTGTGGGAGGATATTAGGGATATATTTTAGAAGCATGATAAGTGTGAAGAAATGAGGGTGTGAGGGGTGGTATTTATAGTGGAGGGGAGGAGGGTTTTCTTAATATTTTAATCATTAATTATTGTTTTTTCCTAAAAAATCAATAGCGACGATTCCATGAAAAAAATAGTAATAAGTTCATGTGAGTTCGAACCAAGTTTTCTTATATATTCAATTATGTAAGGAATGGTTTATTTATATTAAAATGTATATTTATGTTAAATTTTCGTATTTTACTATTCATAAAAAATTCAAGTATTTTAGAAAAATAAACCCAAAAATTCAATGTAACCATTTTTCTACGTGTAGAATCCAAAAATGAACTCCATTTATTGAAAATAATTTTTTAAATATGAAAATTTTAATTTTTAAATAAAATCATCATTTAATCGAAAAATACCGACACTTAAAATATTCACCTTCATTTTTAAGGTGCCAAAATTTTATTTATACTTTTAAAGGTTACATTTTATAAGGGTTGTATTACTATTTATAAGGGTATGTTACTATTCATAAGGGTAAGTTACTATTCATAAGGGTAAGTTACTATTCACCAAAAAATTAAGTTGATTCTATTATTCTCCAAATCTCACCCCAATCGCAACCGGGTATATCTGTTTTTTGAAATTCAAAACACTGAAGTGGAAAATTTATGTTTAATGGATAGATTATGACTTTCTCCTATAACTAACCAAGTTTTGTTTCACAGAGACTCAATGATTCATGTAATATAGGTGATTTAATGAGTTGAAAGTATTTAAGATAAACATACCTTAAAATTTTTTGGGTGTTATAAATTAGATAGTAATTTTCATCGTACTTTATTTTGGTATAAGTTAATTTTTAGGCTTATAAAGACATTTTTCAAAAAAAATCTAATTTTATACACGCAATGTGTTCTTTTTCTTAATAAATTAATTAAAACAATCTTGATTAGTTATTTTAATGAAATTTATATATTATATATTCATTATAATATTTTATCATTAAATTTATGGTTTTTACAAGTCAAGGAATGGAGGTGAATTAATTTTAATGCTTAAAAATTCATTTTTTGAAAATGGGTTTTAATTGTAGTTTATACGCTTAATTGAAATTAAATTGTGACACTTATAGAAACTAAATATATTAAAATGGATTAAATATTTTTAATCATCATAATTAATATAATTTTATAGTGTCATATTAAATTTTGGTCATAGTGAATAGTAAAAAAAGTAAAATTTTGTTAAAGTGGTTAAGGTAAAAACAAGGTTTCTGAGGATTAAACCACAATATTAGGGTACAATTGTCACCCATAACTATAAATTTATTATTTTTTAAAGTAATTTAAACTTTATATTATCCTAACATCTAATAAAGTTCCATTTGAAGCAAGTCTTCCATGAAAGTGACCTTAAATCATTTAAATAATTTTAGAAATTTCAAGTGTGTTCATCCCCTTACTTATAAAACGGAACATATCCTCTACAATTGTTCACACTATTTTAACCTTATAAAATATAAAATCCCACATAAAATCTTTCTATGATTAATTCTCTTAATCTTAGAGATTAGTTTCTTCTCCTAAGACCAATCTTATGAGGCTCAAGGAGTAATCTAAGGGATATCTCCCAAAGAAGAGGTACAGATCTTAACCAAGATCATTCAATTTTATTTATTCTTTTAATTCATATAAAAAAAATTATCCATAAAAAATTTATTAATATGTTTTTATATATATAATAAGTGGTGTTTATTCTTATATAACAACCATTTACCACCTATTCTCAATCCAATGGCAGATGAAAGTATCGCTCATGTGTACGTGTGGACTACCACCTCCACATAACAATGCGAATAATTTTCTACTAGAATCATTCATGGTTATTTATTATGATATATGTTTTGTAAATATATGATATTTAAATTATAATAATTATTCTATAAATGTTAATTATTATTTACCTTTCTTTTTTTCCATCCATAAAAAATTGAAACGTTACTCTTGCATATGTATAGACTACCATCTCCACATAGTGATGTAATTTATTTTTCATCACTGGTTTATATTAATGGTAATAAATATGTATATAGTGAATATATATGATATTTATACCATTATTAAAATTATTTATAGGAATTAACCTTGACCAAAGTGCAAGGACTGTAACCACCAAACTAAAACATACCTGAAAGTGAAGTAGTTAACACCCAAAATGATAATGATAATGAAATATTGTTAATGAATGGATCATAAGATGTTATAAGTAAACTCTGTATGTAATTATAGTTATTATAATGGATATATTATAGGATTATAATAAATTTAAGTTTATTGTACATGAATTTATATAACTTACAAAGTATGATTGACTTGAGGTGATAAATTTATTTTAAAAACCCCTTTTTGAAGATACTATTCATGCTTAAATTTTCAGATGATAAAATTCAGTGATCAATATCTCTCAAATATTATTACCTTTATTATAAAGTAGTTATTTTTAAATATTTCTTATTTTCATTTCATTTTCCTCTATTTAATTACGTATGACACCTGATGAATGTTTTTAAGAAAATTCAACCTTGTTTATCTATTTAATCAGGAATATTTTCTTCCATATACATATTTTCATTAGAATTTTTTAAATAATTTTTCCATTAAATTAAAAAATATTATATAAATTAATTTTTAAAAATATTTTAATTTACTTACAGTGGTTTAAATTTAACCTTCTTATCATTTTCCAAACATGGTTTTTAATTTTACCAAAAATATGAATGGAATTTTTGTTTAATTTTACATAGCATGAACAGATTTACCTGCTATCATGAATAATATTTTCAATAAAGATTAATTTATAATCTTACTTTCTTATTTTAAAATAATATATTTCCTTTATTTTTTGGAATTTTTTAGATTTTAAATAAGTTATAATAAATAAAAATTGTATTATCCTCAAGAAATATTATAATGGTATTTTAAGGATATTTTTATATATAACAATATCATTTGATATTTATTATGATTTACTAGGGATAGGATCCAATGTTACCATATTTAGTTTTTCTTTAGATGGTTTATCATTATGGTTATGGAATATTTTTGAAACTGATATTCTTTCTATTGGTTATGATTTGATAACATGATAAATGTTTTATGGTCTTATGGTGCACATATGTCTGGTTTTCATTATGAAATGGATGGGCCCAAAAATATATATCCCTCTAATTAATTAGGTTAATAATGACTTATAATAAAATAATAAGGATTGGAATTTGGAGTGAGCCTGGTTCAGTAAGAGACTTTGTCCAATAAGATAGTCTTGGGAGTGAACCTTGACAAAGAAAGTGATGGAATGGGGAGTGAACGCAGTCCACTAAGGAAATTATTTTCCAGGATTATGTGAATTCCAAAAACTTATGTTTTATGCTTATGATATGTTTTAATGGATCATGATTCATTATTAAGGACTATGCACTCTTATGAATTATGTACTTCTATTAATTAAACTTTATTATATGTTTCATGATTTTAATATATGAATTGATAGGTTTGATTTTATAATGTTTAGATTATATTCTCATACCCTTATGGTAATATTATGATTTATTATAATCATTTATTGATATATATTATGTTTACCCTTATAGAGAATTTGAGCTCACCCTATATTTTTTTACCCTTCCCTTGGTTATGGAGAATGATTTTAAGTGTGTGATTTTTAATAAGGGTGATAGTTTTGAAGAAATAAATGGGAAATGCTATAGATCTTTTATAAACTAATTGTTTACATATCCATGTTTCCAAAGACACTAAACCTATATGGTCCTCAAGAATGTATTATCATTAATTGTACTGAATATTCATCTAAATGACATAATAATTGTGTGTGAAATGTATGGTTTGTTGTATCATTTATATTCCATATGGTATTTTTTTAGAGGGAACACCCAGTTATACAACATGGATTCCCTCGTGTAGTTACGTTCATAGTTTCCCTAGTAGTATACCTTGGATGCATTATATCCATGATGTTTACCATGATCAATAACACATCAACATAGGATAAAGAAGGTTTTTATTGATGTCATGTGTCACCCTAGATCCTAGGAATTGGTGATTATTTTTACCACTTATTTTATTTGTTATTATGTACCTATTGAACTGATAAATTGGTTAAATTGTATAAATAATTATCTATAGAACTCTTATGAGTACTTTTTTATAGAATGGTTATTTAAGGGATGATTTTTGTGGTTTCGTACTGATTATTACTCACACCTTAATAAAGATTACATTGAACTTGGGTGCATGAGAATATGACTATATGATACATGTTCAGGTAAGAGTAGGCATACGATGTTGTTGATTACTTCGGTACGGCTTGGCTTGCATGGAGTGTGGATTTCGAGTTTGGGAAGGACTAGATATTGGTTTGGGGAAGATTTTTAATTTTTTTTATTATTATATAATTGTATATGATCGACCCATGGGGGGTCAATTATGGCATATATAGCATTACTCATTATTTTATAATTTTGATACAATATTTACTTTTGGAACTTGCACTGTCTTATCCATGATTTTTATTTGTCCTGATTAATTTTTTTATTATTCTAAATTTATTTTGACTCTAATCAGAGGTTATAGTATCCCCAAGGTATCCTTATAAACCCTCAATACTAATCATAATCCTCTACCATATGGTATGGCTTGCTTAAGGCCATGTGGTTAATCAACCTTGAGGAAGGAGCCCAAATGTTTTATTGAAGTTGAAATTGTTTTCAATAAGTTGAGAATATTAAAATTCAATGATTTTTAATTGTGACGATTTTATAAATGATTAGTAGTTCATAAAAAATGTTTCTTTAGTTCTTTAAAGTGATATAATGTTTACAACAGTTTAAAATGAGCCCATGGAAAATGGTGTTTATTCTGATTGTGGATTTGATAATGTTGGAATTGGAATATTTGAGTATCATTTTTGTTATAATTTAATTAAAAAATCTGGTCTCCCAGCCAATAGGCCATGGAATTCATGGGCACTAGGATTTACCAAGGAATATTCAACCAACATAGCAGGTGAGGCATGAATAAAATGCCCACATAGAGGTAAAATGGAGCATTGGAGACCCACTATACAGGGAGACACGGTGGAAGAAGAGGGTTTCAGCATGGGGTAGTGATAATAGGAGAAGGGAGCATAGATAGGTAACTGATTTTGGATAACAGTGGGAGTAGTTTTTTATAAAAGGGAGCATGAAACCTTATTAGAGATCGATGTGGGTCTTAAGATAGTACAATACTATTGATACATAATTAATTATATGTATAGAAGCTTCATTGTTTGATCTGATAAACTCATACCATTCAGTCAGTATTATGCATCGTCTTTTACCTCGATCTCATACAAGAGTTATGTTCATTTGGTTTTCTCAATACAGCATCATCCAATGATTGAGTCAAATCCTTTTAAGCAATATTTTTGTGTCCTAGGGATTTAAAAATAATCCAATCATCATGAAATTTTTTTCATGATATAAAGAATATTATTTTTAGGACATACATTCTGGATTAAAAAATTATTTACATTGATGGTGATTCTCATTTTCTCATGAAGCCATTACATGAAGAAACGTGTGGTTGTCTGTGATTTATATAGAACTGAGTTTGTGTAGATTTTTCTATAAATACCCCAAACCTCGCTTATTTTTATAATGAGCTTGGTGTACATCCGAGAGTTATTCTTCATAGAGAAACAAAGATGAGGTAGCACTCTAATTTGTCAATAAGGTTTCATAAATTTTATTTATATCTTTGAATTCATTATCACATGATAATGGTTTGAGTGTCATGGGTCTTCACATGACCAAGGTTGTTATGTGAAAAATATTAAAGTTTTAATATTCATTTATGCAATGATGGAACAGATGAATCACATTTTTTTAATAGGAAGTGATCCAGACTAGTTTTTTCAAGAGAAATGATTTCATGACGCATGTGTTAATCTCTTGTATGTGGTTTAATGAGTTATGTGATGAAACATTTCCATCGTGTGATAGTTTTTCATGTAGACACACTGATTGGAACAATATACTTATATAAAGGAATAGTGAAAGGTGTGATTTAAGGACACTGTCACAAGATACAGTTGCATGATTCATTTTTGGAAGGTATTAAATCTTATTTATAAGTATAAAACTTATGTGACAGTTAAAAATATAATGATTCAGTGCAATGTGCTTTCATTATTCAACATATGCATTCACATGAGATAATCCATGCATGGAAGTGTAGTTTATTAATTTGTAATGTTGTGATTTTTTTGAGAATACAATGAATTTTATTATACTTGCATAATGTTTAAGGAATTAATGTGTGATATACTTTGCATGTATAGTGTGGAGTGAATATTTTGAGACTGAATCTATATATAATTTTTGAAGTAATATACCCTAGTGATTAGTGTATTAATTCAAGTTTAGGTCATTTTAAGATCAATGAATGGTGAGAAATATCAAGAATCTATCATATAGTTTCTGAATATATTGAATGTTTTATATGAGAAGATCAAGTGATTTGGTTTGTTTACAGAGAGAGACTTAATCTCGGGGTAGTAAAGAAGCAGTCCAAAGCTGACAGTGATCCTCCAATTAGTAGATCATTTATTCTATGACTCAAGATTAGTATAAGTATTAATTGCGACTCTAAAGAAGAATAATTATCTAGTGAGACTTCGGAGCATGCATGTTGGATACTAGTAACATAGTTAGATACTGTATAAATATTCTCATATGGGATTCAGGAGTCGCTAGTGTAAGTTGGAAATACTATTCTCTAGTGGGAGTCTGGAGTGAAACATTATGGTACTCATTGTTGATGTGAATGGGATATTCCCATGTTGTGACCATTTATATATTATAAATAATTTATAATAGGGGGTACAACCAATTGAAGCTAGGGCATGGTTCTTAGTACCAATCCTTGTAAAAATAGTATGTATTTTGTTTCTTTAACTTTCTACATTTCATTTAGGATCCACTCATCCTAATAGGTGACAGATGTTTGAATGGGGTTAAAGAAAATAAAATAATTTAGTAAAACAATTCACACCTAATTCACCCCCTCCCCCTCACTATGACTACACAATCCATTGGAAACTTCAATTGGTATCAAATAAAAGGCCACCACTGGTTGGATCTACTTTACTTGTCCAGTTGTTTATATAGAGAGTATATGAATATCATATTTTAGTTTAAAGAAAATTTAGTATATCATCAGATGGAAAATCTTATCTCTAATCATAATGTTAAAAAAGTTTATATTTTAGATAATACTTAGAAAAAAGGGAAGAAAAGAGTGGAAAAAAAGATAAAGAATAATTCAAAGATAAATGATGATAAACTGTTATCTAAAGGCACTTAGAGTGGTAGTTATTTAATGAAATTGGATGATTATAATTTTGATGAATCAAGTTCAATCTGGGATAAAGATATGTTCTATTCTATAACAAAATATCATATGATAAAATATTCCAAAAATTGTTCACTAGTATGATCAGTGTTTTCATGGAACATCAAGATGAAAATTATAGCTGGAATAAGAGGATAATTTTATAGAAGAGGCATTAGATAAAAAGGTAGGAATATGAAAAACTATCAAAAATATATTATAGAAAAGGATGAAGTAACATTTATTTGTAATGAAATATATGTTGGAGCTATTAAATAAATGGAAAGTAATGTTTTTGAGGGAAATATTTTTAAAATGTTATTTACAAAAGTAATACAAGAACATGAAAATCAACATATTACATCTATGAATGTTAAATATTCTCAGCTAGAAGTTAAAAAAATACAAGTATCTTTAAAAAATATTAGTGAAGTCCAACCAGGTTCATGAATATAATATTTAAAAGATAAATATTCAATGGGAATAAATAATGAAATTTGTTGAAGATGATAAGATTTATATTAACAAAAAATGTCTTGAACTATAAGTGAAACTGATAAATATGAAAGATATTCAACATAAGAATCCCCAAGTTACAGAGAAAATAATTCTTTCTAAGTAATCACCTAAAAATATTCCTATTTCTAAAAAGACTCAATCCAATGTAATGAAGAGCTTGAGATCGCCTATGGATAAATAAATTATAGGCTCATCGAAGAAGGTAACCCTTTGTTATTATAAATCTGTGTGTACTATTATTGTTTTAATAACTAGTGATGATTCAGATATAAAATATAAACAAAAATGGGTGAATAAATATTCCCAGTAATCAATTACATCTATAAATATGGATGTAAAGAAGTTTAGAAATTCTTTCTCCTTGAAGAAATCACAAAATAATGATTTTCTACCTAAAAGCATAAATATGTCAAAGACAGTCAGAATGTTTCATAGAATAAGAAATAAATATTTATTAACTACCTTTGGGGTTTTTGGAAGTTTGGACAACATACAATTAATTTTTGGCATAATATTTCATTGTATGAAAATTATAGAATGCCTACATTTAGGTAGAGAAAATATGAATCAAAATGGAAACATGCACACATGAAATAAAATCATAGAAATATAATCATTCTATCAAGAATATATATGAATTGTTTGAAAATTCATATGATTATTACAATAAAAGTGTTTATTATTATTATGAGTTCTAGTATGCAACAACCATGCACAAATAATCTATTTATGTGAATATAATACCATAAAAATTAAATCAAGTAAGAAATAATGATGAAAATTCAGCCTTGGGATGTGAACAAAATAAGAAGACTGTTAGACAGAAAACTCCCAAAAAGTTTGTGACGAATGTTGTGAATAGTATCACACTAAATAAAATATTATTCTATTATGTTGGTAAATGTCACATCATGGATCATTGTAAATTATCCATGAACAAAAATTTAAATAATCAATCAAGAAGAGAATAAATGTGGTTTATTTGGTGAAATACATATCTGATAATGAATATAAAATTTTTCCTAAAATGGTAACTTGTTGAATTGTAAATTTTTGTGTGAATGGTGTAATATATCTATTTATTTAGGTAAAAATATTTGACATGTTTCCTAGATAATAAGTACTCTTTAAGAAGAGAGGAAAATCACCAGTGACTTCTTGTATGAAAATTATTGTTGTGAAGAAGGAGTATACACACAAATTAAATACTGATCTTATTCCTAAACAATGTGTGATCATATGTCCAAAATAATTGGAAGAGGAAAGAAATATTGAACAAGTAGAGAAAACTGAAACTACATTTCTAGAAAATGTGGAAAAAAAATTTTCATCAAAGAAGACTGTTGGGTTAATTAGAAACTCTCAGCTATGTTTCTCTAAATAAGAATCATTGAAGAACAAACTTATTCCCTTGTATACATTGTGTTTGCTTTTTTAGGTAGGGATTTGAATGTGAAGCATGAATTTAGGTGGATTCATAAATCCATCATGGAATACTATTGGCATCATGTTTTATTTCTTCAATATTTTATATAATATCCAAATATGGTTGGAGTTTATTATTGAAGAAATTCAATCATGAAGAAGAAGTATTGAGTGAATCACTTGAGGGGTTCATAGAAGAACAACCCCCAGATATCTCTAACTCAGTTGGAATATGATGAATATCTGATGTTCTGGTGAGGTATGCATATGATAATTCTTGATGATAAAAATATAGATTTTTATCCTTGTCATCATTGAGGTATGTTTATTAAACTTTTTATTTCATGATGAAAAATAAATTCTAAAAGCGATAGATTTATTAATTTATGAAAAAGGGAAAGTAAATTTGAAAGGTGAAATATATTCTTTCACTTGAATGTTTCCAATCTATATTACGATATGTATGCAGGAGATTAGTTGAAAATATTTTTACAACCCCTTATAAAAGGTTTCCATTTTGGTATCATATATTGAACATTTATTTATGGAATTAATGTTAAATGTGATCACTCTTGGTTTCTACAGAGATCATTTCTCATGCTAACATAGAGTTGGTTAATTTTTCATTATTTTTAAGCTAGTAGTGATTTCATCCTTCTATTTAATAAATCAAAATGTAACTATCATAAGAGAAGAGGATGTTCTTAAAATTTGAATTTAAAGATGAGGGATCCAACCCATACTTATAAATTTGGTTTTATTACCAATAAGGTGGATAAGATATAATTGAATTTTGAAATAAAATTGGTATTTAAAATAAATACCAAGGGGGATATTGAAGAATCCAAATGGTTTATTGGAGTTCAAATTGTTTTTAATAAGTTTAGAAGATGAGGAGTCAATGAGTATTAATTATGATGATTATAGAACTGATCAATAGTTTAGAAAACATGTTTATTTGGTCATTTTAAGTGACATAATGTTTACAAAAGTTTAAACAAGAGGAAATTAAAAATACTATTTATTTTTCATGAGGATTTGAGAGTTTTGGAATTGGAATTTTGAGTATAATTTTTTTCCAGGAATTTAAAAATATAGCCTACCAACCAACAAGCCATAGGATCCATGGGAACTAAGATCAACCAAGGAATATAATGCTAGCATAGCAGCCAAGAATTGTATAGTTCACCCATAGGTAAGATCAAGGTAAAAAATTTGAGCCATTGTGTTTAGAAGCATGGTGGAATAAGATGGTGTCTGAATGGGGAAGTTCCAGTAGGGAAAGGGAGCATAGACGAGTAACCAATTTTAGTTGGCAACATGAGTGGTTTTTATAAAAGGGAGTTTGTAAGATTATAGGGGATCAATGTGGCACTTATGATAAAAAAGTATTATTTATCCATCATTAAATATATTTATAGAAGTTGTGTCATCCGATCCGACTAACTTAGATCATCTGGTCAGGAACGCATGTCGTATTCTACCTCTAGCTCATCTGAGAGTTCTGTTCATCGGATTTTTTCGATGAAACATTTTCTGATGATTGAGTTAAATCCTTATAAGAATCATTTGAGTGTATCGGTGATTCGAACATGATCAAATCATCATGAAACATTGTTTTCATGATATAAATATATTATACTAAAGACATATAGTGTGAATCAAAAAATGATTTATGATGATGGTGAATATCATTATCACATGAAGCCATTAAAATAAGAAATGATGGTTTTCCTTAATTTATGGAGCACTGAGTTAGTGGATGTTTTTCTATAAATACCTAGGACCTCACTAATTTTTTAGAATAATCTTATCTCACATTTGAGACTAATTCTTGAGAGAGAAATAGAGTTGAGTTAGCACTCTAATTTCACAATATGGTTCCATGTGTTCGATTTTTTTCTTTGTATTTGAGATCACATGATGATGCTTTGAGAGTCATGGATCTTCGCATGATCGATGTTGTTATGTAATGAGGATAAAATTTCACATATTAATTTATGTGAAGATAGAACACATGAATCGCCTTTTTTGGGATAATATGTGAATGATACCATTTTTTTGGTGAGAAAGTATTTCATGATGTATGTGTTAATCTACATGTATGTGGTTTAATGAGTTATATAAAGAAACAGTTCCATCATGTGATAATTTTTCACAAAGGGACAATGAGTGGAACAATATAATTTCTTAATTGAATATTGAAGATTTCTTCTTAAAGGACATTGTCACATTATATACTTGTGCAAGAAATTTTTGAAAGTTAGTGAAATTTTAGATTTTAGATTTTTATTTTTGAAGATTTTGTGTTGAGAAAACCATTCATTGTTTTTTAATTTCATTATGATTGAGAAATAAAAGTGTGATATACTTTTCATGTATAGTGTGTAATAAAAATTTTGATATTGAAGATAGGAATAATTTTAGAAGTCATATACCTGAGTGATCATTGTACTGATTCAAGTTCAGATCATTTGAAAATCAATGAATAGTGAGTAAGATCAATCAGTTGTTAGATAGTTGTTGAAGTTCTTAAAAAATATATATGAGAAGATCAGGTGATCTATTTTTTTTTGTGGATAAATACTACATATTGATATAGTGTATAAATATTATGAATCCGATAAAGATATTTTTATTAGTGGATACTAAATTTTGAAATTCAAGATTAGTGTAAGTCTTCAATGGGACTCTGAAGAAGAATAAATCTCTAGTGGAACTTTGGAGCATGCTGGCGGGATATTGGTAACATTGTGAGATATAGTATAAAGATCCTCTTGTGGGACATAAGAGTCGCTAGTGTAGGTGGGAACTAGTAATATCTAGAGGGACTCTATAGTGGAACACTATGGGACCCAATGTTGATGTTAATAGGACTTTCCTTGGTTTTAAGAATCTATATATAGTGAATAATCTGTAACTAGGGGGTTTATATGGTTGCAGTAAGAATGTAAGTCTCTATACTGAACCTTGTAAAAATAGTATGTGTCGTGTTTCATTTACTTTATTCATTTAATATAGGATTCACTGATACAAATATGCGATAGAGTTTTGAAGGGGATTAATGAAAATAAAATAATTTAGTAAAACAAGTCACGCCTGATTCACCACCTCCTAGTGTCACTGCACAATCCATTGTACACTTCATGGGGCACCTGTTCAGTGTAATATGAGGCGGGGCATTACAAAATGGTATCATAGGAGTTTTTATTTTTTCTTACTATTTTGGAATGGTAGACAGGAGACATGGAATTTCCTAGGTCTTGGTAATGAGATTGTTCCTGGGAGTGATCAAAAAACACATGGTGGAAAACCAAGTTTCTAGGGATGGGAATTTTTGTTCATGGGATTCACTATTATTGTTGAATTTATTCTCACCTTGTGTGAGGCACTTGATTTTTGAGGTTATAGGATTATTTTATTTTTTATGGTATGGAAAGAGATATTGTGTTTTTTCATGCATTATTATAGTCACATAGGATGTGTATGTCATCTATATGTTTTATATGATTGGTATTTCCCTTGCATGTGATTGATTGATATATCTAATTCCCTTGGTGGATGTATGTATTTTCTATACTTTATACTGACCATTGATTATATCTCTCTGATTTATGTCTTATTTTGTTCTATAGTTTATTGGTAAAAAGTGTTATTTTTTATTTAAAATGTTTATAGTGACATATATGGGGTTTTCCATATAAATCTATAGTGGCATCTTACTTCACCAATTCTTAGGATGATCTCTTGATATATAGGTATAACTAAATTAATTGATGATTTCATTGATTAAATAAGGAGCTAGTAAGAAAATTTTAATGTGTTTTCCTTCATATATTGTGAATAAAATATTATTTACTCAAGCCTTGAAAACATTAAATCCTATTATATTCTGATAAAAATGAAAGTGTAATTTTTGGAAAATGAAAATGAATTCTTAAATAATGATAATTGGTTAAATATATTATAAGTAAGAAAACTATAATATGTTTTCCTTTGTGTCTTGTTAATGGAATCCTATTTAACCAATCCTTTAGACTATAGAAATATTTATAAAACTAAGAAATATTAACTGTAAATACTATATTTGAAAGATAGTGAACCTAGTTGAGAATGATAACTTTATGTATTATGGTAATGGAAATTCCTTATAAATATGAATTGTATTTAAAATGTTGGTTGAATTAAATAAAATGTCGGTAAAAAACTTATCAGTTATTTTCCCTCATAACTTTCGAATGAAATTATATCTAACCAACCCTATAATGTGAAAATTGTGAAATAATAAAGCTTCAATAGTGTAAGTTTTTAAAGTGTTGAATATTAAATGGATGAGGTGTTTTATAGGCCTTACACACTTGGCTTGACCCAATGTATGGGTAGTGGGGCTACTGTGAGTTCCTAAGTTATGAGATTCCCGTGTTATGGACATTCCCTATCTATAGTAGTGGCTTGAGACCCTTGTGAATTACACCAAACCCAAGAGTGGGTAGCATAGTTTGGGTTCACATCATTGTTTGAGACATTGATATGGGGATGAGTGTTATCATGTGAGTGGTGACCCTTATGAGTCTTGTTTTAGGGGCTAGGTGGTAGGACCTGGTGATCCTTGAGAGTGTCTTAGATTTAGTGAGGTGATGCCTTATGACCTTGGAGGGTAAACCAAGAGAGGAGCCAGCACAATATTTTGATATTCCTTTAGGGAGGTATATGTGTCAGCCTATACAGTCATTTAATGTTTGGTACTTCCCATAGTTCTTGTAGATTTTGTTGAGTACTCAGATTTCTAGTGCCTCTTATTTAAGACAATTTTGTAGGGGTAGGATCATTCAGATTCCAGGACATGTCATTTTGAACATGCTTTTGGTATACTATGGTAGTGTAAGAAAGTTCTCTAGGTTTAAGAAATTATGCCTACAATGAAATGTGGTTGTACATGTGACCTTGATACATGTAAGGTCCTAGACCAATTATATATGGAATTAATAATGCCTCTATTTTTATAAAGTGACATGTTGGAAGCATGCATGGTTTGTTTCTTTAATAGATTCATGAGAAAATAAGTGATGATTATTAACTCATAACATGATTATTTGGGTTTTTTAATTTCGTCATAGCTAAGTGTTAGCACCAATTTTTTAGATTTAATTGAGGTGATTCTTGGATCCTGGACTAATCCATCTAAGGTGCGACCAGTTTTGCGGTATAGGCACAATGTTTCCATGAATGGTTTTAAACATGAAATCACATGGGGTTACAATTCTTGGTATAATGTTTGATGATATAGGTAAGGATAGGTTGAGTATCTGGACCTGTCAAGTTCAAGATATTCTTTCAGTAACTTGGTGTGAATGGGGTTAGAACTTTCATTTTTTTTGAATGATCTCAGTTGGAAGGTTGTCGAGTGTTGGACCATGACACAAGTAAAGTGATTTATTTTTTTAATATGAATACCAAGGGTACTCCCAATTCAGTAATATTGACATGGGTGTTATCAAGTTCATTGTTTTAGGTGTGTGATTCTAGTTTGGTTGTGACATGACTAAGGGGATTGTGACTTGATCAATGTAATTAGGTAGCGTGGGAGTGTGCACCCATTTTGATTCAATGGATTGAGGAAGTTCACACTGGTGAGTGTGGCACCTACCAACATTTAGTTTGGTGAGATTTGGTGTGAGAGATAAGGATTGATCTCCTTTAGTAAATTTTACAGGAATAGATTCCCAAGGTTTTGATAAGAAAATAAAAGACCCATGGTTGATAGGGGCATCATTGGTTTGAATCGAAATTCTATGACATGGTCGATCCAAGAGATGAATCTTGGCTAGGTTTTTATAGGATAATGGGTGTGGATTGGGAGGAGTAACACATGTGTGGTAAATACAAAACCCATCAAGGGTTAGTGTTTGTGGAGAATTGTAAGGAAATAAATATGGTATAGAGAACACTATATGATTTCGGGTTAATTTCCCTTTATTTGAATGATTTTTTCAAGTGTTAATGATAGTCTTATATGATATATAATTTGTTAGTATTTTGTAATTAGAGTAGTTCTTGGGTGTCAGATAGTTTCTCCATGTCCAACTATTGTGTTTGGAAATGGCTAAGATGTAGGCCACTAGGATTATGATGTTAACCCAATCAAATGATGATAACGAAACTCCCATGATGGGAAGATTCATCTCATTCATGGGCATATTACCCTTATGTGATAAGGTTTGTGGATGTGTGGGGATGGCCTTTAGATAGTCATGACAACACTGGATTTTATGCATGGGTATTATCTATGAAATCTGGATTCCTTTGGTAATTTAAAATGTAGTTTTTCCATGTGATGATGGTTATATTCCATGTGGATTTCTTAGACTCATAATAAAATGGTGTTTCCTAACCATTAGTGGCACGTTGGTTCTCAAGTGAGATCATGGTGGGTAGTGCATATTTTTTATGTTTCGACTATGAAGATGAATTGGAAGGTCAAGTTCAGACATCAATGTATGGTTGGAAAAACCATGTTATAACTATGAAGATAATGGAATAATAGTCTAGATTTTATGAGAGGCATTTCATCGATTGAAGCTAAGAATCCTTGAGATAGGCCAGCTAAAGGAGGCCTGACTATTGATCTTGTGTGTATTTAGATGTAGTGAGTTTAAAAACATATCGAGAATATTTTATTAGATGTGATGGTGATGTTTCAGTAGTTGTTTAGATGTTTTCAAGGAATATTTGGCATGTTCAGGTTATTCATGGATGGTAGATGCGCACATGTTTTTTCTTTAAATATGGAAAATAAGATTTGATACTGGTGTTGACTGGAGCTCTCATGCATGTTCTAATATGGTGTGTTAGGGACCATGCCGAGTGGGATAGTAGACCACTGAGAATAGTCTTTGGTATATAAATTCAAATGATGATATGTGGAATGGTTTGGAATGAGTCTTTTATGCTAATTTTTATATTGGGGAGCACCACAGGCCTGAAAAATAAACTGAGTGACAACATGTGGGCGTCTTAAGTTATACGATAGTTGTGAAGACTCATCGTGATGTTTTATGATAAAATAAAATATCGTATTGGGTTTTAGAATTCATCTATCTTATTTTTTGTAACTATGTTTTGGTAATGCATTTGGAATTTAGGAGTAGCCCATGATAATTTGTGTAATGTCCCACCACCCTAGGCCACAGACTATTTCTAGACCAGTGGAATGTTGAAAACTTCTATCACACCACCCTGTATTCTAGAGTCTACCAACTAGTCATGAGGGCATGTGAGGATACCATGGAGAGACTATGCCTTCAATATTAGAGTAACTAAATAAGAGGAATTAAAAAATAGATAATTCAATAATATTACCATCATAGATAAACATGAACATGACAATAAAATAAAAAAAAACATCACAATAAAATAAATAATGAGGTTCCATACATGTCTCAATGGATCTCCCATGGTAGGATCATATAAATGAATAGATAAAAAATAAATCTAAACTAAAACTAACCCATAATTGGTCCCAATCCCATCTCATTCCCATCTATCATGCTCTACTCTAACATGCCATGAATAATCTCATGTAATGGGACCTTCCAAAACTATAATCTAAAATCTAGTATTATTCTCAAGTACCCAAGTTTCATGTCATTCCAAGCAAGGTGTGAGTATAACTCAGTAGTCAAACCATACCACACTGAACCATGGGAAATATACCCAAACTAGTCCAAACCATCATCCTAGGGAAATATACCCATCCCCAAAGCTCTTTATCCCTCAAAGTCAGAATTCACCCTAGATTAACTATAAATTATTGCATCATATGGGGGTAGTGTTCACCCCATGTTAACCATAATTTTTATCATTTCCCTCAGAGGTGGGTCATGTTTAACCTCATGTTAACCTTAAATATACTAGCATACACTAGGTAAATAATTAACCCCTCTTAAACTATTAGTCTATACATCACCAACAGATCATTCCTATAACAATAATAATAACTACATGCATAAATTTACTCATTATATCCCCAATTAGAAATCCATACCAACTCCTAAGGGATGTCTTAATTTTCTTTAATCACATCAAAAAAACACAATTCTCAATTACTATTTCCAAAATAAACAAATTTTTAAGTAAAATCCATTATACATTTCCATTTCAAAAGAAAAATTAATTTATAATTTCTCTTAAAACCCCTCTCATGATTTAACTAACATTGTCCAAAATTTTCCACTTTACGAATCAATTTACAATTTATAATGGAAAAAAACAAGATCAATTACATATCACATATAACTAATGGTTGTGAAATTTAATTTTACAATCATTTATTCCAAAAACATTATTTTCTACTTTTTAATGATTGTAAAATGGATTAACCTTTGAGATTAAAAATAACAAGACATGGACAACAATTCAATTTAGTAATTTTAATTAAAATAATACAAGGAAAACAAAATTAATAAATTCTAGTTTGGGTTCCATTAAATCAAGTGGTGGTACAACCCATGTACCTATAAAAATAAATGTGACTATGGTTTTGGATTATGGACCACCTACCTTATGTTTAGAGAAGAAAACATGTGGATTATTTTCTTTCAGTTCAGCCTGAGTTGGAAAAATACACAAAACCCCAAAAATGCCATGAAAATAGGGAATGTTAGCATAAACTAATGATACATAGATTTCTAGTGAAATAAAACAAAAATAGAGGGGAGAGGGAATACAGACTCGCCATGGGATCTTGAATACAAGTTATAGAATCAAAATTTTACACTAATCAAGGGAGAACCCACCATGGGAAGGGGATAAGGAGGATGGAATTCATGGAGGAGGTTTTTTCTAAATAGTAGAGTGAAGGGGAGGTAAAAACATTTAAGGGTAGGGGTAAAATGGTCATTTTAACCCTTTTAATTTGGTTTATGGTCTATCCATGTGGTTTTTTGAACTATTTACCAACCAAGAGGACCTTTATTTCTGAGGCACACCATGTCCCATGGTTAGTGTACATGGTTTTTGAAACCATGTTCAAGATGTGAGACATGCCCTGGAAATGTTCTACAGAGGTCACACAGTCTCCCAAATACCCCTCACCTGGTTTCATCAAAAAATTTTCCTTATAAAATAGGTTACAAAGTTTGGGTTCACAACTATAACTACTCATTCACCAACAATATTCCCTTGCCTATTTCCCATGAAATTGAGATTCTGAACCCTGTGGATCTCGAGACTTATCCAAGAACCTGAAGAACCATTAAATCCTTAAACCATATCCAAAATCATAATTTTAATATGTTATAACTCTCAAAATTTTATTTTGAATCTCAATTTTAAAAACAACCCTTACACTAAATTAAAAATTCAAATTTCCTTTGGAAATGTTTAACCCATACAGACATAGGATCTTACAGATTGGAATCAAAATAATGACCTATGTAGGTTGGTTTATGTTTTTGATGACTACCAAGACTTCATAGTTATGATAAGTGTTATGGTGGAGATTTTTTAATGCCCTCTTCCATATTAGCATTTGATTTTTAAGGAGAATTTTAATTTTTGAGTTGGAAGACAAGTTGTTTTTAAAATCAAGTTTTAGATCAATAATTTTATGGTTTGAATTTCTGGAAGGGTTTTTTATGTGTTGTGTATACTGAGATGTCCCTCAGGTGCTAAGTTAATTCTCAATAGCATCGACTTAAATTTTATGAGGTTTTTGGAGATATGTGTCCTAGGTTCACAGTTTGGTGTACATGGTTTAGTAGAAATATTATAGTACCCTGAGCATGGAATGCCTATTCAAATTCTATAGTGAATGGTTTTCTATAATTTTCAGTGCACACTTTAAAGGGAAACCAATAAGATCTTAGATTAAATCATGTGAGGTATCTTGGACCAAGGTCTTGGTGAATAGTTTTCACATGGTTCTAGAAAACCCCTTAAAATGATTATAGATACATTCTCATGGATGGAACATGGTTTCATAAACCATGCAGACTACCTGTGTGAAATGGTGTTTCCCAGACAGTGGGAACTGCATGGCTGGAAAAAGATTGTTAAACTATGTGGTCTAACCATATCCCTCTTAAAAAGTGGGAAATTTTGAAATTCAGCTTCCAAACTTATTTTTTAACACCTTTTTACTCTCATTTCTTGGAAAATAATTCTTCTCACACTCCCTCCCTTCCAAATTCTCTTTTCATGGGTAGATATCCATAATTTCATAGCCAAATTTACTCATGTTTGAGGAATTGGAGAGACTGAGGTTGTTTTATGACACTGTTAGATCCCATTTCCATTTTATTTCTCTAACAATCAATCCCCCAATACTTTGGTCTAATAATCCCTATTTTATTATATTTTTTCTATTTCCTCATTTTATCTTGATTCAATAAAAATTACAAGTTGATATTGGATGTGTAGACTCTCTTAATACTAAGGTAGGTGGTCCATTTAAATTAACTCTTAGGACCTTTATTATGTGTTTGTGTAGTTCGTTCGTGTCATCCTGTTGTGCCTTAGCCTAATATAAATACAATTTTCTTAAATTTCATTATCTATCATTAAATTCTCATTTAAAAAATTTGAACCTTATAAAGATAAATCCTCATGGATCAATTAAGTAATGAGTCTGACCTTGAGGTTGGCCCAACAAAGTGGTGAATTAAGTTTATAAAAAGTAAGATGAATATGTTAAAGGGTCACTTATGTTTGGAATGGTTAAAGAGGGGTTGTGAATTAATTTGAGCGTTTTGAAAAGGAATTTCACAACCATAAATGTTTTAAATGGAATTGGATATTTATATGGTTAAATTCGTTGGTAAATAGATTGAATTTTTATGAAATGTGGGTTGGGTTTTAAAATTAATTAGCCTATGGTAATGAGTTTTGTAATTGTATAAATAGTAAAATTTTAAATAACTTATGTAATGGGATGGGATTTATTTAATTTAATGATTCTATTATAATAATTGGAAGAAATTTTCCAAAAGGAGGAACACGAGTTTTTGTTCTTCAATGATTATTTTCTTTATAGAAATCATTGATTTGATAAATAGCTAATTGTTAAATGAATGTATCTTGATATGTTGATGGGTTGGAATTCCTTAGGAGGATTCCTTAAAGTTCGTGTAGACCTAGAAATGTGTGGAATTTCATGAGAGATCCTTTTATTCCACTATGATACTCACATGAATTCTAGAGTGTGATGAAACCCTTTGATTTATGGAGGTCCAATACTACAGAATTCCTTCATAAAGGAAATATAATTTTCTTAGATTCATTATCAATAATTCCTTGGTGAAACTCCACATTGTATTTAGGTTGTATTTATATTTATTGAATGTTATGTATTAATTTCATGGATTTTTCTAGGGTATTTTAGTGAATGTCATGGTATGATCTCCCAGGATTAATCTTAATTACTTTGATTTGAATTCCTTGGGTGTAAGATGGGGATTTCCCTTAGGTTATACTTTTGAATTTCAAGTATGGTTCTTTCAGTTCATACTAGTAGTTCAAATAATATTAATTCCAAGAGTCACCCCTCCCTTGGATTCCCTATGGGCTTTATTGAGAGATATTTCACGGTTGAAGAATTTAGATTCCCAATGGTTGTTACCACCATGCTTTCTCTAGTAGTATACCAAGTAACCAGTCAACCCATAATGTTTACCATATACCCCTAGCTTAGGTTGAAGTAGGTATAGATTTATTTTAGGTTTCACCCTAGATCATAAGCATTGGTTTTTTTTTACCGCTTTTATTTTTTTTAATCTGTAACTATAAGAATGATAAATTGGTTAAATTTATAAATACTTATCTATATCACTCCTATATGAACTTTATTGAACAGGTTATTTTAAATATGTCATTAATAGTGGCCGATTATGTTTTACTCACACCCTACTCGGGCCTCTATGGGTCAATTTTCTAATATTTTCATTTCATGAAAAAAATATAAAACTCTACATTCTTAAGTAGTTTTTTAACACCACAACCATAGAAAAATATCTCCCATGGAACATTATTTATTTATAAAAATATAATCTATAAAATATGAATTAATTAAATAAATAATTAATTAATTAAAATACCAATGATACCCTACATC
The DNA here is from genome assembly GCA_963277665.1 of Viscum album. Classification (NCBI taxonomy): domain Eukaryota; kingdom Viridiplantae; phylum Streptophyta; class Magnoliopsida; order Santalales; family Viscaceae; genus Viscum; species Viscum album. Next base: position 292,174,237 of record OY728137.1, on the reverse strand, counting down.
TTTAGAAAACACAAATCACCTTATAAAATTACCAAAACACAACCCAAAGGTAAACACTATATCCCAAATCCAATATAATGATCAAAATTTTATTCTAAAAACTAAAAAATCACTATTTTACCCTTCTTATAAAATGCTTAAAAATTTTCAAAAATGGTGAATTCAAATTTTATGCCTCTAAGTTACGCACCCATTTATAAATGTTAAACCTTAAAAAGATTCAACAATAATCATAAAAATGGGAAACATCCACACAACACATTCCCTTAAACTTTCAACAATACAAAAAAATCTACATCCAAAAAAAATGATAAATTAAAAAAATATAGATACTACACTTATTTCTATGATTCTATTTCCCATGTGATCTCCTTTATACTACCATGTCTTTAAATAACTCATGATAAGGTTATAGCTCATCCCTGTATGATTTTCTATCTATAGTCTTTAATTTTCACTCGAATCCAAAAAAATTACATCTTCCTCGATATCCACATCATTCAAATCAATAACATGTGAAGGATCAAGATAATTCATCCAAAGCTATAGAATGAAAAATAGTTTATGAACCTTTACTAACCACAAAGGTATATCCAACCAATATTCTACCAATCCAACATGTACCAATGCTAACACCTCATTGCCTTGATCCGATAATTTTCCACCTTTTCTAAGTTCATGTTCAGTTAAGAATCCCTTTATGTGATTTTTATGGTTTTACTGCAGATTGCAGAACAGGTACACGCCGTGTACTGGAAGTACACATCGTGTACTTGGTATTGGTTTCAGGTCATGAATGGGGAGGTCATTCCGTGATCTGGTACATGTCGTGTACCTAAATTACACATCGTTTAGGAATTAAATAATGGTTTTTTAACCTGAGGCGATGGGTTTTTCAGCATACTTATCCAATGTGGCCTTCACGTTGTGACCAGGGGGTACACGTCATGACCCGACCACCCCCAGGTTAAAACCACACGTTTGGTAGTACCACTCAGTCTTTTATTCCTATACATCTTGTCTCTCTACCCTAGAATCTCCCAAGAAGGTTTTTAGAGGAACGCCGCCTTCCGGTTCAATCTGATCAACTTCTGATCTTCATTTCATATGTAGTGTAATTCTTAGGTAAGGGTTATCTCTCGTTCTTTGAGTTTCTATACTTCTATACTCTTGGTATTTCAATGGATCATCTAGGGATTGATGGATCTATTCCATGTGGTGTTGGAAATTTCTTCTAGGTTGAGTTTCAAGATCTCCTTTACCTTCTTCCTTGTTGAAAGGTGCCATTGTGAGTGTCATTATTTGGGAAATAGGTAGGTGGTTCCATCCCTAATTTCCAAATTTATTATCATCATATTGCTTAATTTATTTCAATTATTTCTTTAAATTCAATTGCTTAACTTATTTTCAATTGATGTAATAAAACCCAATTCCAATAAATTGGGAGATTTGAAATGTTTTTGACCTGGGAACATGGAAAACCCCCAATTCCATTGAATTGGGGTGGGTTTGTAGAAATTGGATGATTTAAATAGTTGAATTTAAATTGTGTATTTGATGAAAATATTTTCAATTGAATTGTTGAATTTAATTTTAAAAAGGAATTTTGAAAGGGATAAAATTTGGTTTTTAATGAATTTCAAGATTTTCAGTGGCTTAAAGTGATTTGATAGAAACCCAGTGGTTTTGTCCTGTGAAAAGGGCATGATTTTGAATAAAACATGTTTTGGTTTTAAATGGAAAGGAATTGAAATTTTTGAAATGTAATAATGGGATTGATCATATTTTAAGAAGTCTTAAAATATTTCTCTGGTCATATAAGATTTCATTAAAACCTTAGGTAGTTAGTGAGTTATTTGGATACACTCTACGCTATTACAACGTTCTAAAAATACATGCAAAGGGTCACATCCCAGATGGGTTGGTGATGAGTCTCCTTTGGCCAGTGTCATAGGGATGCATGTATATAAATTTTTATGATATCCCATAGAGATTTTGGAATCCTATAGTTGTTTAATACTATTGTACCTTTTGGGATATGACCATGTTTCTCGATTTTTTATTTATATTTGAGATAAAAATGTATTCTAATGTTTGATTGAACTGATTTATGTAAATAATAAATTTATATAAACTGTTTTATATAAATGATCTACTTAATCCATTGTTTTATAAATTTTCCATCTATTGTAAAGTAAATCATGTGCTTCAAATGTATTTTCCATCATTTTGAAACTGTATAGCATGTTTTGTTTAAATATGATATTGAATTGCCAAACCTTTTTATTTTGAAAATTGAAATATTTTCTTTGGATAATCTATATTTGGAATTTTTTATGGAATCTTTGGTGGTATCCTACTAGGCCTAGGATCACACCCTACTTTTTGCTTTTAGTGTTTGTAGACTTTCTCCTTCCAGGCTCGAACAAAGGGAAGGGATCTCTTAGAGGTGGATCCAGTTGTTGTGATTTGGACATGGTGAGTTTTGTCCGTAGGGAATTTTTGGTTGTTTTCCAGTTTTATTACTTGGGTTTCAGTACTTTGGGTTTTATTACTAGTTGTATTCTGGTACCTTTACTCCATTTTGAGTTTTCCTTTTGATTTGAATACTTTCTTTTATCTTTTTCTTCGAAATTATTTTAGAAAAATTGTTCCCACTTGTTTGTTGCAAGATGCTAGGTGCTAGTCTCCAACCAATGGGGATAGGGAATTCTCTTCAATTCATGTCAGTTCTAGCTCATTTATTGGGTTACAAGGGTACCTGGTCTGGTTCATGACAAATTTTTATCATAGGAGGTTGTTGATCCTATTTCTTGAATTCAGTATGCATTTTTTTTAAATCTTATCGAGACTTGGGAGGTAGTAGTGATTGATTGATTAGAAAGATCTCACTGTAGTGAACCTTAATTCAACAAGGGTGGTTAGGGAAATATATCTTGTGGATTAGTTCTAGTCTTTTTCTTATTGATATTTTTATAGAGAGAAATCCAAATCTTTGTTGTCTCTACTATTGAGAATACTTTATCTTGTTACTCAGTTTGGGTGTCAATCTAATGCCTTCATTTATCTGTTGATGTTGTCTAGAATCATTCCTCTAAGAACACGTGTGAATCATATACAGGAAACAGATGCTTCTAAACCTCATCAATAAAATCCTATTGTCAATCCTAATCTGGTTAAGGTGATTGTGTGCACTGTCCAAACTCTGGGACAGGAACCACCTCCAGTTCCCGCTCATGCTTCAGCTATGGATCCTCAGGGGAATGTTCTTAAAAATCATTCTCAAGAGTTCCTTCACCAGAAGACACTAGTCTTAAAATGATCCACTAATCCTCAACATGCTGGGGAATGGTTGGAAAGTATAGAACATCTGTTTGAGTTCTTGGAGATAGTGGAAATGATCAGGGTGAAGTGTGCCACCTTCCTACTGGAGGGATCGAGTAGAAGATGGTGGGACACAATGGTTATGGAAGGGAAGCATGAGGGATTATAGTGGAAATACTTCAAGTTTCTTTTCACCAATTAGTTCTATTCATATTTTATGGTGTTGGATAAGACTGTAGAGTTATTCAATCTTGAGTCGACTGACAAAACTATGACGGAGTATTCAAATTTCTTTTTTTAAGATGGTGTAGTTTTCTACTGAGATTATATCTAATGAGAGGATAAAGGCTCAATAGTTCATGTTTGTACTTAGATCATATATATGTTCTTCGGTTTTCATGTTGAATCTGCCCACTTATATTGATGTTCTGGATAGGGCGATGATGGTTGAGATGGACTTGACTAGAAAGTCACAGTTAATGGGATTTCTGTTTTCTCTTAGTGGCAGTGTTTGTTCCTTAAAAGAAAAAAAGGAAGTGAGATGATCCTCATGGAAGTTATTGATAGTAAATTTATTCCATACCTCCTAAAACTCCAATAGTAAGTTCGTTGACTTGTTACTAGTGTGGAGAGATAGGAAATTCTAGTAGGATTTTCACTAAGGTACCCAAGAACTGTATCTCCTATGGATGTTCAGGAAACTTACATAGGTTCTTCTATCACATCTCTACTATTTGTATTGATATAGGATCATCAGATCCTCTTAAAAATATGGTACAATAAAATTATTCACGTTCAAAAGGGTTCCATCCATAGGCATCTAGAACGAAGCTTCTTCATGCAATGGAAAATTCTCCATAGGAAGCAGACACAGGTCCAACCACTGTGAGGGGTACCATTACCATTACTTCGTCATTATTTACTTCTATTTTTGATACTAGTGCATCTCACTCTTTTATTTCAAACCATATTGTTGACCTTCTTAAACTTCCTATGGAGCAACTATCTTGTGTAATAGATATTACTACACCCCTTGGTATGACGAGAGAGCAGAGCCTCCGTAGTTCTATATGTTTCTTCTCTCTATCTGATGTTGAGCTAGCTTATAGTTTTTTAGTTCTTATTATGAAATATCTTGATGTCATATTCAGGATGTATTGTCTCATTTCTAACAAAGACTAGATTTATTATTATCTTCGACGGGTCTACTTCACTACACCCAGTAGTCTGTCTCTTGTATTTCAAGGAGAATATGACACAAGGTCAAGTAGATCCAAACCTTCTTATCCAAAGTTGGGGAAAGTGATAGCAGTGTTTTGTTTTGAACTAGAGTGAGATTAAATGGGTGATGATCTTCCTCCATCCATTTTCAAGTTTTTCAATGTGTTCCCTTTAGATTTATATGGTCTTCCACCGATGAGAGAGGTTGAGTTTTCTATTGACATAATTCCCGGTACTCAACTAGTATCTATCCCCTCTTACCATATGACACCAGCTGATATGAAAGAGCTGAAGTATCAATTGGATGGTCTTATAAATAAATGCTTTATTCTTCCAAGTGTGTCACCTTGGGTAGTGTCGGTTCTCTTCGCTAAGAATTTTGATGGTTCTCTTCACTTATATGTTGATTATTGAAATCTCAATTGTGTTATGATAAAGAATGGATATTTGTTGCCATATATTGATGATATGTTTGATCAGTTGATAGGGGTGAAGTGGTTTTCAAAGATCGACCTTCAATCTGATTACCATCAGTTGTGGATAAAAGAATCTGACATTCATAATACCTCCTTTCAGAGGAGGTACGGGCACTTTGAGTACCTTATTATTCCCTTGGGCCTAAAAAATGCTCCTATATTTTTCATGGATTTAATGAAAAATATTTTCCATGAGTATCTAGATACATTTGTGGTAATCTTTATGTATTACGCTATTATTTACTCCAAGTCTGAGGAGGATCACGTGCAACATCTGAGAATAGTTTTGAATCTGCTAAGAAATCACATCCTTTATGAAAAGTTTTCAAAGTGTGATTTCTGGATTCGGGAAGTGAAATTCCTGGTACACATGGTGTCTAAACAGGGTGCATCAATTGATCTTGAGAAGGTGAAAGATATTATGATGTGGGAGTAACCACAAAATGTCTTCAAGATCTGAAGCTTCTTGGTCATAACTGGGTATTACCGCAGGTTTGTGAAGGACTTCTCAAAGTTGGATTCTCCAATGAATGATCTAACTCAAAGGGGGGTAAAGTTTGTGTGGGATGATAAATGTTAGAGTTATTTATTGATATGAAATGTATGTTGACTATTGTTTCGGTGTTACCTCTTCTAGAAGCTTTGTAGGGATATCTGGTCTTTTTTTATGCATTAGGTTCTGGTTTGTGTTGTGTTCTTATACAAGGTGATCACATAGTAGAATATGGATCTCGTCATCTTAGGAATAATGAGAAGAATTATCCAACCCATGATCTTTAACTTGTATCTGTGATGCACGCACTTAAAATTTGGTGGCACTGCCTTTTTTTAGAAAGGTTTACGGTGTATTCAGACCACAAATTCATGAGTTATATCTTCTCTCTAAAATATTTGAATCTTCGGTAGAGGAGTTGGGTGGAGTACCTATATTCTTTTAACTTTAACATCGTCTATACCCCAGGGAATGGGAATGTATTTGTTGACTATTTGAGCAGGAAACATCCAACCCAGGTAGTGAAAGAATCTTTAGAAGAGTGGAATTTAATGGATCTTTTTGCACAGTTGTATATTGGAGTTTAGAGGGAAGGGGCTAAGGTTTCTTTAGCCAACATTATGTTGAATTATACTCTTCTAGAGATGATCCTTCAATATCAACATCTTGATGATGATTTCCTTAGCATTAAATTTTCTCTTTATGGTGGGAAGATAGTTTCCTAGTGGTCGTTCTCCAAAGAGGGTGTCATATTCTATCAGAATCGTTGTGTAGTGCCGTTAGCAGCAAGAAACATAGTGGTGGTGGGATTTCCATATTTCTTAGTGGGTTTTTCACCCAGGACCCATAAAAATGTTCTATAACATGAGTTGAATGTTTTGGTGTCCAGGTATGAGATGGCATATTGCTGAGTTTTTCTCTCGTTTCTATACCTTCTAACAGGTGAAAGATGAGCACCAGAAACCTTCAAGTTTTCTTCAACCACTTCTAGTACCTACTTAGATGTGGGATGAGATCTCTATGGACTTTGTGGTTTACTTTCCTCATATAAAAATAAAGAATAATGTGATATGGGTTGTGATTGATAGGATAACCAAGCCGTCTCACTTTATACCCATTTGAGATATAGAGAAAGTTGAGGAGTTGGTAAATCTCTACGTGAAAGATATTGTTCATTTTCATGGAGTTACCTCTAATATAGTCTCTGATAGGGATCCTTAGTTCACTTCTCACTTTTAGAGAGGCCTTCAAGAGGAAATGGGATCTTAGTTTCATTTGAGCATGGCCTATCATCTACAATTGGATGGCCAGATAGAAATAGCTATACAGATTCTTGAAGAAATACTTCATGCCATTTTTCTTGACTTCTTAAGGGCTTGGGATGATCTCTTGGGGATAGTTGAGTTCTATTATAAATACAGTTACCAGTTTACTATCATAATGGAACCTTTCGACACCTTTTATGGATAGCCTTGTAAATCTTTGTTGTGTTGGTAATAGGTCGGTGAAAGCTCTTTGGTTGGACCAAGATTGGTGTAGGAGATGACAGCAAAGATTCGGCTGCTTCATCAGAGGATTTTAATAGCACGGAGATAATATAAGTTTTATGTTGATCAACAGCGTATACTTTTGGAGTTCTCAGTTGGTGACCAGGTGTTCTTGATTGTTTCACCCTATTTGGGTCATCGATGTCTCGGGAAGCAAGGGAAGCTTGTTCCTTGATATATCAAACCTTTCGAGGTTATTGAAAAGATGGGGAAAGTTTTGTACCATTTGGAACTTCCACAACAAGTAATTTTGATACATAACACGTTCCATGTATCACAGTTGAGAAATTATTTATCTGATCCTTCTCACATTTTGAGCTAGAGTGATCTTGAGATTGAGCCTGATTTATCTTTGATTGAATGACTAGTCAGGATAGTTTATTATGAGACCAGGTTACTTTGTGGGATGATGATACCTTTGGTTCATTTGTTATGGAAGAACGATACTGATTTTCGTGAGATGTGGGAGAGGGAGGAATTGATGAGAGAGCAATGGCCTCATATTTTTGGCCTGGAAGCTTATTTACAGGCTTTCTAGGGGTAGAATGTTTTTATGGTGGGGAGATTTAAACATCATGTTACCTTGATCAGGTAATCTGCCACCTTTTCTAAGCTCACACTCAGTTAAAAATCCTTTTATGTGATTTTTCTGGGTTTATTTTAGACTGCAAAATAGGCACACACCAGGTACCTGAAGTACATGCCATGTATTTAGTGCTAGTTTTAGATCGTGAATGGGGAGGTCGTGTAGTGAGTCGATACACACTGTGTACCTGAAGTAAACATCATGTAGAGATTAAATAGAATGTTTTTAACCTAAGGAGATTTCTTTTTGGCGTACTTATCTAGTGTGGTCTTCATGTCGTGACCAGGGGGTACACATCATGACCCATATCATGCCTAGGTTAAAACCACGCATTTGGAAGTACTGATCAGTCTTTTATTCCCATACTTCTTGGCTCTTGACCCTAGACTCTCCCTAGGCATTTTTCAGAGGTTCCCCACCTTTTGGTTCAATCTTATCATCTTTGTATCTTCATTGCATATGCGTTGTGATTCATGGGTAAGGGTTTTCCCTTGTTCTTTGAGTTTATCTCCTTCTCTCCTCTTGGTATTTCAATGGAACATCTAGGGATTGACATATATATGTCATACGGTATTGGATCTTTCTTCTAGGTTGAGTTTCAAGATCTCATTCACCTTCTTCTTCATTGACGGTTGTCATTGCGAGGTTTGTTCTTTGGAAAAGAGGTATGTGGTTCGATCCCAAATTGCTAAATTGATTATCATTTTATTACTTGATTTATTTCAATTATTGATTTAAATTTAACTAGTTAACTTTATTTTAATTGATATAATAAAACTAAATTCCAATAAATTGGGATATTTGAAATTTTTTGGCATGGAAACCTGGAAAACCACCAATTATTTTGAATTGGGGTGGGTTTGTGGAAAATTGGATGATTTAAATTTTGGATTTAAATTGTGGTTTTGATGGAAATATTTTCAATTGAATTGTTGAATTTAATTATAAAAAAAATTAATGGGATGTAATTTGGTTTTGAATGAATTTCAGACTTGCAAATGGATTAAAATGATTTGATAGAAACCCAGTAATTTTATCTTGTGAAAAAAGAACGATTTTGAATAAAACATGTTTTGGTTTAAAATGAAAAGGAATTTACATTTTTGAAATGGAAGAATGGGATTGAACATATTTTAAGAAGTCTAAAAAAATTTCACCCATCATGTAAGAGTGCATGAAATACTTAAGTAGTTAGTGAGTTATTTTGATACACTCTATGCTATTACAACATTCTAAAACATACATGTAGTGGGTTACATCCCTGATGAGTTAGTGATGAGTCTTCTTGTCCAGTGTCATAGGGACATGTGTATACACATTTTGATGAGATCACATAGAGAGTGTGGAATCCTGTAGATGGTTAATACTATTGTACCTTTTGGAAGATGAATGTGTTGCTCGCTTGTTTATTTAAATTTGAGATATAAATTTATGCCAATGTTTGATTGAACTTCTTTACATTCCTCCTAAATTTATATAAACTTTTATATAAATTCTCTACTTAAGACCTTGTTTTTTGTCAATGTTCCATCTATTGTAAAGTAAATCTTGTGCTTTGAATTTATTTTCCATCATTTTGAAAAATTTATATCATCTTGTTTTTTAAATATTCTATTGAATTTCCAAACCTATTTATTTTGAAAATTTAAATATTTTCTTTGGATAATCTATATTTGGAATCTGTTATGGAATCTTTGGTGGTATCCTACTGGGCTTAGGGTCACAACGTAATTTTTCCTTATGGTGTTTGTATACTTTCTTCTTCCATGCATAAGCAAAGGGAAGGGGTCTCTTTGTGGTGGATCCAACTATTGAGATTTGGAAATGGTGAGTTGTTTCCTTAGGGAATTTGGGGTTGTTTTCCTATTTTATTACTTGGGTTTTAGAACTTTGGATTTTATGCCTAGTTTTATTTTGTTACCTTTACTCCCTATAGAGTTTTTATACTGATATGAATAATGTCTTTTAGCACATGAGCCTCAGCCCAGTTGGTGAGGACTTCTTAAGTGAATCCACGAGACCCAGGTTTGAAACCAAGAGGAGGCATAATTCTAGGGTACTGTAGTAGAACTATAGCATGTACTGTAGTAATATTGTGTGGATACTGTAGTAGGTATTGTTTGGTACTGTAGCAGCCAAAACTATTTACCTTAGGCCACTGATTTTGGCTTGGAGACCTTAAGGTATTTGAGCCACCGAAGCCTTTGGGTCAGTAAGGATTTTGGGCCACCTATAAGGCTTTCGGGACACCTCAAGGCCTTTGGGTCACATAATCAGTGTAGTTGACCCAGATAGACTCTATAAAAAAGGATCATCCCCAGAGGATGATTTAGAGAAATTGAACTCACTATAGTAGAACCAAATGGATTTGGAAGAATGAGAGGGTATGGATGCACAATCGAGACCAGCCTGTGCTTACATGGGAAGCCTAACCAGATGACCATGTGAAGGTGGAGAGTTATCATCACGATGCAGATGCTGGGGAGGGGCAGTTCCTTGTAGTGATAATCTGGTTGAATTCCTTAAGACCTTCGGGTCATGTAATCACTTAAGCCTAAGGGCCATGTAATCTCTAAGACTACGGGCCTTGTAAGGGTTCCCCCTCATCCCTTTAAAGGGGGGTTATAAAAAATCAATAAAAAATGAAGGCCTTTGCGCCATTTTTTCATACTATCTTTTATCTTTTTATTTTGAATTATTGTGGCAAAATCATTCCCACTTGTATGTTGTAATATGACAGGTGCTAGTCTCTAACCTATGGGGATTGGGAATTCCCTTCAGGTCATGTTAGGGTTGGCACGTTTATTAGGTTACCAGGGTACCCAGGTTGGTTCGTGACACCAACACTTTGAATTTAACAATAAATCTCAGTGATAAATTACTTCCCTTACAAAACCTTTATTGTCTATTCTTGGGAGAAACTCACAAGAATACATGATCACTATATATAAACTCCAATGGCCCTCTCTTCCAATTTTCATAGTATTTCTATCTAATTTGACCAGTCATCATACAATCCTAAATAACCTTCATATGTTTCAAAATATTTTACAGTATCTCTAACCCAACTATCGTGGATTTACTAACCTAAATCCAACATAGCATAAAATGCATCAATTTCCAATACAAAGTCTCATGAAGTTCCATAAAATTGTAAAAAGAAAAAAAATTATTATAAAAAACCACTAATGATAAATGGTCCATACATAATCCTCAAAAATCCATGATATATGATCTAAACATATCTTGTAAAGTTTGGATCATCCATTCTATTAGATTATCATTCTATGGGTGAAATTAAGTGCTAAGGGATAACTAAGTTCTAATAGAACACTATAATCATTTCCACATTCATGATGTAAATTAATCATCAGGATCATACATGATTTTCCTCAAAAAATCATGAATCTTAACCACTTTGGACACATAAATCCTTTCCAAACTATCCACCAAACTCAATATCTAGGTTGGTAAGATATGATATAACTTTTGAATATATATGTAACAACCCAAATGGAATAAAAACCCTCTATGTTTATATGGTAAAACTATAATAAAATCCATATAAATTTCATTCAACTTATAGTAATATATTTCCAAAGGATGCAAAAAACCCACTAGAATATGATTCTTGGTTTCACCTACTATCACAAAAGATATAAAAATATAAACTATATCTCTCTAAATTAAAAGCCACAGAAACTTTTTCCTTAAATCATGATGTTACTTTGAAACATGTGAATTCAATTCCAAGTATGATCTGTGAAGCTAATATACATCTAATTCATACATACATTTGGGGAAAAAATAATTTCCATAAAAAAACACCTGATACTCCTCATCCTCATAACAATTATCCAAAACTTCACCATCCACAATCTAATATCTCCATATTTCTACTATCTGGTCTCCCGTTTGAGGTTTCTATACATGAAACATTAATAAATATTCTACCATTATATGACAAAAAAAGTCTATATTATTAATCTCTTTATATCCAAGATAAAAAGATGCCAAAAACTCCACCAATTTCAATTTATCACCTATCCACCGAGAATCCACACCATAATACTTAAGAATCAAGGTATCAACCACAAAATCACTCTTTCATAAAGTATATGTGATCCCAAAATCATAATAATAGATAAATTCAACCCAAATTATCTACCAAAATAGAAAATTTTATATAAAAATATATATATCAAGATCTTGTGATTGGAATAAACCAAAAAACATTCCCCAAGTAAATAAGACCTCCAAATCTTAAGCACAAACACTACAGCCACAAGCTTGAAATAATTGGTTGAATAGTTATGTTCTTGGGTATTTAAATTCCTAGACCCATTTTTAATGAATTGTTAATCTTTCATCAAGACACATCAAAATAAATAATGATAGGATTAATAATATACCTAATAAGGAATGATCTCCTCGGAATAATCAATAATTAAACCACTCACTAACCTCTCCTTCAATCATTTAAAAAAAATCATGATATCATTCAATCCAAAAAAATAGAATTACTTTTCTTAGTCAAAGATGATAATAGAGTCTCAATATATGAAAACACAGGTATGAACCTCTTATAATAATCATCCAAGATTAATAAATTTCTACTTTATAAACATTCTTTAGATTATTGTATTCTATAAGGTCGACAACCTTTTTTGGGTCCACTACCACACCGAACTCTAAAATATCATAAACTATAAGATTCACCTCACTTTTACAAAGTTGATACATTGATTTCTTCTGATATAACTAATGCTCCATAAGAAAATATAATAGCTTTATGAAATCATTTTTATGATATTTATCTACCTTTGAATAAAACCAAATATGAATACAACCATAAAACATTAAGTTAGGGTTGAAACAACCAATTCATAATCCTTATATACAATTTTAGGGCATTTATAACATTGAAATACATAACTACAAACTTAAAAATCCCATAATAGTAATTAAAGTCTATATTAGGGATGCCTTCATCCTTAACCCACATATTATGATATCTAGATTATAAATAAATATTAGAAAATTGACCCACCCCTTGTAATTGATCAAAAAATAAAATATCCTAGGAAGAGATATCAGAAACAAGGGTTTATTTTTGAGATGTTAGAATTATGGAAGAATGGTGGAAGTGTTGTGATTATATTTGTTAACAATCAAGGAAAGGTTTAAATTTCCATTGTTGATATTTTTATTGTTATCGAACTGGGAGATGATTAAGGTATAATTTATAGAGATTAAAGGTAAATTTAGTGGAGGTTTTTCACACAATAAGAGTTTTAGGATCCTCTATATCATGGTGGTGATAGAAAAAATGAGCTTAGTGTGATTGTGGTTGTTTCAAATATCATGGTGTGAAGTTAAAATTTTAATCTAAAACAAATATTTCTCTATTCCATGTTCAAATGTGTTTTTAATGATATTTCCTTTCATATGGAAGGAATTTTGGTCATAAAATACATTTTGGGGTAAAGCTAGATATTTTCGTTCTATCCCAGGTTTTTGAAATTGGAAAATAGTTATATAATGGGTGTAGAACAAAAAAATTGTTTTGAATCAAATTCAATAATAAATGGGGAAGTCTATAATCGTTGTTTTATAATATGTGGTGGTCTATACATTTGAATAAATAAAATAGGGATTAGAATGAGACCACAATATAGTCATCATTTTTTAAAACATTTGGTTATATTAAATTGATATAAAGTGGGTAGTTGATCATAGTATAATCCATTTTTCAAGGAATTTCACCAGAAGTGTGACTATGAAATAGTCCTAACACAAATAGAAATTTGGAAAACTACCATTACCATAACCATGGACAAGTTAAAAACATAGATGTAAGGTATCCTCTAGCCATCGTCGGCTAATTTCCATGATTTTAGGGTAGTCTATGGCCATGGTTGGGTGATAAATAAGGTTGTATGGTATCGTACAACCATGGGTATCACTCGCCCATGGTTATAGGTCCATATGAAAGGCCTATGACCATGTCCATGTATCAACCATGGCTATAGGGAAGAATATATCCCTGGGAATCACCCAACTATGGTTGTAGGTTATTTTGGAAGGCCAACATCCATGGTCATGTCTTGGTCATGACCACAGGGTCCTACTCCAACCAAGGTTTTTAGTTTTTAAAATTACAATAATTATAAATATATAAAATTATATATATATATTGTGTTTGTGAGTGTTTTTGTTTGTGTGTGTGTTTTTTTTATGCATATAAATTTCCATATGATAGTGGTAAAGTCTTATATATATTAGGAGGAGGTCCTAGGTTAGAAACCTATATATTATTTATTTTTTTGGTTAATGCAACGGGTATCGCATGTAGTGATATCCCCTTATGACCATAGAAATAACCCTTGTGTCTGTAGTTTCCATGTGACCAAGGCTATTTTCATGATCATATCCCATGGTGATATCTATATAATACTATGGAAATAGCCTCCAATGGTTATCTGACCATAGATACAACCTATAGACATGTTCAGAAGGGCTATATCTATAGTAATTTCTCATGCATATAACCCAAATTTCTAGTAGTGTAAGATTAAGGTACCATGGTCAATCACATTGAATTCAGTTTGAAGTGTTTTGAATGGAGATAATTCAGGTTATATTGAGAAATTATGTCACAAATGTCAAATAAGTTTTTTTAGGTGGACCCAAAATAATAATTTTGGGATCCACCATCCAATAGTGAACCATTTTTATGTAGAAATGTATAATCAAATGGTAATTTGATAACTTGACATTGTTTATGAGATGTGGAGGGTATGGAATGACCTATAACTATCGAAGTAGATATTTATACTATAGATATCTCCTAAGAATATCCAATGTCTAAGGATAAAGTTGAATAATTTGAAATTCAAGTTTGAAGATTGAATTTTGAATTTGAATTTAAAAATTATGAGAATATAAAAGAATAATTATGTGCATATTAAATATATAGAATGGACCCATTCTCTCTCGACATGATCTACTGAGTGAACTTCTCTTATTCTTCCTCAGCTTCCCTTCCCTGGTTTTGGATAGTCCTTTGGCCTTTTTTCTCTTCTGACGAATTCCCTGGAGCGATCTCCTTTATTGCTACTAGGGTTTCATCCCCCAATGTTTTTCTGGATCACCCTTCAGTCTCTCATCTTCTTTATATCCTTCTTCCTAGGGTTTTATTCTCCCAGTATTCATACTAGGGTTCCATTCCCAAGTTCGTATTAGGTTTTCAATCATATTTTCTACTTACTTGTTCTGTGGTGGTTTTAGGTTGTGATTCTGTTTATGTTATGGAGTTTGGATGGAGTTATGGTCTCTATTTTGTTGTTGATGGTTCATCGTTGATGTTCTATCATGAGTATGATGGTGCTTTCTTGGTCATGTATTTCTATGGAATTTGTGCCTTCTCATACTCCTCTATATCCACCAAATCCACTTATTCCTTCCATTTCATTCATTTCTGATGGTTTCTAAGAGGTTTTGGGTTGTGTTGTGTATTGCATTGGGGGTTCTAAGTGGCCTGGTATACATTCAGGAAATGGGGGGTTTCAGTTTGACTGGGTGATGTTGATGAAGATCTGGACTCCCTATGAAGGATCCATGTTACTCCTACTTTGATATGGCTTCAAGGACCACCTCTCCTCCCCAAATCGATCTGGAGAGGTGGTTATCATGCAACCTTTGGGAGGTGTTATTCGAGTGGATATTAGTTTTCCAGGAGGCATGATCTTCATTTGGTTGATGCAGTAACCTTTTTGTGTTGGTATGTGGTCTAGTGATGGCGTAAGTTGACATGATGATGTTGATGGATTTCGATGTTCTCGTGTGGTGTTTGATCAGTGACGCTGATGGTGATGGTGGATTGGAGTTTGGCATAGGTGGTGGACGTCAGAAGAGGATGAAGGTGAAAAGCTGATGAGGATGATGTCTTGTTGGAGTGACGATGTGACAGAAGTGATAGTGATGAGATGTTAGGTTGGCGATGTGATGATGTAGGTTTGGTATTCCTCAATGGAGGGTTTCTCAGGCAGCACGCTTTTCCCACGATTCCAACTTTTCAGTTTGAATTTTAAATTTTGAATGTGGATTTTGGGGTCAGGTAATGTGGTATATGTTTTTTTATGTAGGTGGTGTTTGAAATTGATATTTGGTTTTTTGTAAGGTTCCCACTCATCCAAAAATTGTTATTTTTAAAATTAAAAAAATATATATATATTTTAGGAAATATAGAGAGAGAGAAAAGGATATAAAGACTATTTAGAATATTATTATGAATAAGAAAGAAGATGATAATAGAAATTTAATTGAATATCTTTGACTGAAATAGTGGGTTTTATTGAATTGAGTCTTAATAAATATTTTTTTGGAAAGAATAGTTTTTTTAACACACTTATTATGATTAGGAAGATAATATTATAGAATCATATATAAGACCTTTGGATATTTGGTTTAATTTTTTCATTTTATATTTTTGAGAATGACTTATGTGTAAACATTATCATGTTTTTATCTATCATGGAAAGAAATTTTTAGAATATGGGAAAATAATGTGAACCTTGGATGATAAATTAGTTTATCCTAAATATTTTAATCATCAAAAATTGAAGTTTTTATTATTAGTCATATCAATACTTCATTAACATGTTCTCCTCATATATAGATATGTGGAGGTAAACCATGTAAAATATTAGTGCCCGTGTTCTTTTCATTTTTTTATTTGGTAATGTCGTTATTATATTTTTGTGATAGATTCAAAATATTTCTACAAACATGAGAAAAATAAAAAAAACAAGATTTAAATAAGAGATAAATTTTGAACACCCTAACTCACCCCCTCTTAGGGTGTATATTGGGACCTCAAGTTACAATTAGTTGTATAAGATCTATAAGGTTTATTTGGATGAATTTTACAAAGGGGGTTATTTACATGGAAAAATATCGAATTATAAAGGAGTATTATTATTTTATAGACAAAAATATCATATTTTAAAAAAAATAATGATATCCATTTTGCGTTCTATTGGGATATATTTTTTCTATGTAGTGATTCTATATAGTTTCCAATTACTAAAGTGGACAATAAACTACTCAATACATATATAAAGGAATTAAATGCCTTGTCAAGGGACTTTTGAAATCATATATACATGAAAATTATGAGTTGTACATCATCAAAATAAATGTGATAAAAACTCTCCAAGATTTTTGAGGGTGATGGTAGGGTGAAATAGGTAAATCTGCAGGTTCTTTATAATGAATTTGATAATTAAAATATGAATTACAGTGAAAATTGATGATTTATTTAACTGTATAATTGAATTTTTTGTATTGAATATGAGATTAAGGATGTTTATTTTGTGAATAATATCTTGTAGATATTACCACATTTATAAAATATAATGGTGTTGTTTCTTAAAGAAATAAATCTTATAGGTTTATTACTTAATGATCTATATAGAAAGTTGGTCACATATGAAACATGTCTGAAGATGAAATAAATTGTGAGTCAATAATTAAACTAAATGTAATTTTAATTAATATAGAATCTTGAGATTAATAATATATGAAATGAATAAGGTGAAGTTAGTGATGAGATTTTATCTCTTAAGTAAAGAAAGTTCAAGTGATTTAACAGTAGGTTTGAAGGAAAGTTATCATTTGAATATTCCAAAAATGGAAAGGATTGGCACATTGATATGATATATCTAAGGAAGGAGGGTGGATAATTTTAATTTTAATTTAAAAAAAGACATCAAAGGAATTTTACTCCCAAATGAAACTATAAATTTGGAAACACATCCAAAAAAATGTTTCAAAAGAATATTTTGGTTAGTATAAAAGAGGATGAAGATATAACATGATTTAGAGAATATTAAAATAAATTTGTTTTAGATATGAAGAATGATATAATGTAAATGGTTGAGATATCTCAACCCAATACTAAGTAAAAAATGTGAACTGGAAGGTGTTATAGATTTCAATGTGGAACTTGAAGGTGCTCTTGAGGAAATTGATCTAAAGAGGAACAATAATAGAAATATTAGGGGTTTAATGATTGAATATTTAGAATATATTGATCAAATTGAGGATAAAACTACTTGGTTAGAGTTTTTTTAGAGTAATAATGTGAAATTAAATAATCATCAATACAAGTAATAAATTTTAGAAAAAATATTATAGAACAAGCTAAAGTTATTGATAACCTTAATTATTGCATTGAGGAGAAAGAAAAAAAATTAATCCACTAAAGAATAAGTGGTTACTCTAGGAAAGAAACACAAATATAAAATAATACTATGTGGTCTATATAAGTATTTTTAATTTGTAATGTTTTTAGATAAATAATTAAAGTAAAGGGATAAATGATGCTCGATGAGTGTTGAGAAGGTGTTGAGTTCTCAAAGACCTAATTACATGGAAAAAAGAAAACATGGATTCATATATGAATCATAAAAGGTAGTTACAGTGAGTGTGAAGAGAAATAAAAGTAGAAGGTTGGAATTACTTATTAATATTCAAGGTATTGTCAACAACCAATAAATTTTTTAAAATATAGGGATATGTGGAGATATTTTAGTGACAAGATATTTTCATTGATGAATTTATAATTTTGTAGCTATCTATATCACACTATGATCTAATATGAAGGGGAAAATATTTATTTCAATGAAGAGGCTCTTGGGAGTAAATAAGGGAGGAAAAAATAATTTACTACATCATAAAGAAGAAATTTTTTCTATGGGTATTACATTTACAGCTTAAATTTTGGTCACAAATACATCAATTATAGGGAAGTGAAAGGTATAAATTACTACCATAGAATTCAAATAAATATGAATCCAATAAAACCAATATAATTTCATTGAGAAATAAATTTTACCTATTGTATTAATATGATTATTACTATGTTAATTTTTTAAAGAGAATGAGGAGAGATCATCACTTGTCTTGATACAACCATGAATTTTGGAACAAAATTAAAAAAATATTTCATATAAAAAATATGGAAACAAAGAACTGTGATAAAGAAAGAAGGTTGGTAATAGGCTCTTAGACTAAAAACCTTACCACTTCCACATAAATAAATAATACCCCCATATTAAAAGTCAAAAAATCTTACCACAAAGTGAATAATCCATGAAATATAATATGATACACATGATAAATCTAAATCAAGAATCCAGACTATGTGAGTGAATGGATGGTACCAAAGAATCATTCCAAACTAAGAAGGTGAACCTAATGAATAAATAGCAAAAAATATTCAACTTAAAAAAATAGGGAACTATACCATCCTCACACAACAAGCACCACCTTTCATCTTCTCCGTCGAAGGATAAAATTGGAACAATGTCAATGATCGTGTTACCGGGATCCTAAGAAACCTCAAAAAAGAATGTAGAACTAGAATACAATAAAATATAAAAACAAAAATTAAAAACCATTAGAACATGACAATAATATATCATTACCATTGTCCCACACTAACCTTAGTTCCTTAAAACTCAACATCTAACTTCACAGAACAAAATTATAAAAATTGTGAGATGATTAGGAATTTCATCGAAGTAGAGGGAAAATAAAAATAAGGTTATTCTTTCTAAGATTTATTTAAAGGTGAAAAAAAAGTATCACATGGATTCTAGATAGTGGGTGATCATACCGCATGACCAAATATATGAACTTACTAAAGAATATGTTGGGTTGTGTTCATAGAAGGGTTCAATTTGGAGATTATGGTTCTTTGAATATCAAAGGAAGTGGAATAACAATGATAATTGGTTGTGAGTTGAATAATATAGAGGTACTTTATATAGATATACATTCTCACAGCCTACTAGGTGTGAACCAGCTATATGAATCAAGGCTTGATGTCACATTAAATTGAAAGGATCTTTTTGATCAACATAACGGATAAAAATTCACTATTGAAATGTTGTATAAAAAATTATATTTTGTATAAAGTTTATAGAAATGAGAATACTTTTATATCCCCATATATACATTTGAAATATTCATTAATGAATCATAGAAATTCCAAAATCATGTGGTGGTGAGATCCCTCAATTCCTAGAACTTTCTCATCTAATTTGATAATGAAGAGGACATGATTTTTGAGTGGTCCAGATCCCTTTGATTATTCAATTTGGATTTTTTTTATTTTCATAGATTATATTTTTAATTCCATATGAAATTTTATTCTCCCACAATGGTGATTTAGATAAACCTTCCATGTCTTCCAATCCTATTTCAGAACCCATCCATTATCAAGATGATCAGGAGCATGATTGGTTATTATCTTTCCTTGGACTAGAGAACTATAACACTATGTCACCCAATATAATTGAGGGTTTTTGTATAGGATGGTGTTTCGAATACCCCCAAAAAAATCATCTGGATTTAAATTTATTGTATGTATATTCATAAACAATAGTCTTTCCTTGAATATTAGATAGAGTCCTATCATATTTGGTTATAGTGAGGGCATTGGTACAAAAACAATCTCAAGAATAGTCATGTTTCCCAAGTAGATACCACTAAGGGGAATAAAAATAAGGGAACTAAAGGTTTGTTTAAAGGTATAATCGGGATTGGTGTAGGATTTGGGGGGACTAATTTTTCACCCCTCAATCCTGGGCAGATGATTATCCCCAAGGTTAAAGAGGCAACAGATTCTTTGTTGATCAAAGATTAAATGAGTAGAAGGTGTCTATATTCTTATGTAGATACCCTATACCCAATATTGGAAATCCATTACTGCAACCTAGATATGAATATAATATTTTTTTATTCTCACAAAGGCCTTGGTTCCCACGATAGGGACAAACTAAAACATGTTGTGTCTTCTATGGATTTAACAAAATAACAAGTCCATGTAGGGTTATTTTCATCCCCATGATTTTATGTTAAGTTTAACTATTATTCTATCCAATTAAAAAACCATTTAAATATTTTGAATGAAAATTTTTTGGGTAGCAACAATTCTGATCATTATAAACCTGTTATACCAAAGTGGAAAGGGAAGCAGGATGCCGGCAAGAAAACCTTATATATAAAAAATAATAAAGTAGTTTATGAGGGTCTTGAACCTTTTTATATGAAATTTGATTCCCAAACATCATTAGATTAAGGTATAGAACAATAGGTCGAGGTGCACATTGTCTCTAGTTTGAAGAATGGAAAAAAGGCAATTTTGATTATGGGGATTATTCGGAACCTCTCACTTATATATCAATGACTTAACCACTAAGTTATAATTATATTTGTAAATATAAGTTGACAAAAATATATACATATATTTCCGAGTAATTTATATTTTTATTTATTTAATAATATTTGACAAAATAATTCATAAAACAATACTGGGACCTATACCAATGGTTCTAAAAATTGTTGGTATAGACCTATACCAATGATTTTCAGAATCATTGGTATAGGTCCCTGGATTTTTGGTCCATATACCTATAGTTTTCCAAAAATTTTGGTATAAGTTTTTTATAAGGAACCTATACCAATGGTTCATTTATAACTATTGGTATATAGGGGACATATACAAATGGTTTCTCTAAAACTGTGGGTATAGGGTTTGTATGAGGTAGTTATGCCCACAGTTTTTCCAAAATTGTGGGTATTAGGTTTGTGTGAGGCACATATACCCACAGTTTTGGAAAAACCATGTGTATAGAGTTTGTGTGAGGAACATATGCCCATATTTTTTCCAAAACCATTAGTATAGGGTTTTTACTAGGAACCTATATGAATTGTTTTAGAAAAACTATGGTCATAGATTTTGAAAAATATGCTTATACCCACGGTTTTTCTAATCTGTGGTTATATGGTTTCATTAATCCACATATCCCCCATAGTTTTGGAAAAAATATGGTTATAGATTAACTATACCAATGGTTTTTTAAAGCTTTTGGTATAGTTCCATTGGTATAGAATAAATTTTCTGTAGTTGGTAATCCCATATCCAAGGTTTCTTGAGGTTGGAGTTGTGTAGATGCTTGAAAGAGGTAGATCTGTGAGAACCATCCCCCCAAGTTTATCCAGTTCAAAATGTTTCAAAATAATATTCATGGGATTAGATAGATATTGAAGGTAGTAAAGGAAAAGTGATATAATAAGATGAAAAATAAGCACCAACACATCAAATGGTTATCTCATATCCAGATACTCTTAGGGATCTTCTCATGCATTATAAGGAAGTTATGATGGAAAATTAATTTCCTATAAAATATTTCTCACAAGAGGACTATAAAAAATGAAGAATAGATATACTATAGTTATTATTAATGAATAAAAAATAGAATGGATTAATTATATGAATTGTATTTTTCTTTAGGGAATTAATGAAGGAAAGTTTAAAATAGAGGAGTACATCAATACATGGGATAAGATGTCGTTACCATTTGAGGATATCATTTGTTAGGATCCAAAATAGAATAAATTTCCAATTTTTTAGAGTCTTCATATGATGTGAAGCTTTAATAACTTAAGGTTTTATTGGAATTATTATTAATTTCTCATTGAAGTCTAATTTCATGATTTTTTCGGTGACCATTCAACCCTAAAAATTGGGTTTTTGAAAATTAAAAAAAATTATAAGGACATAAATTAATATGGTATAGAAAATTTATCAAATTTTAATGTTGTAGTTGATATTTATTATCTAAATTGTGACAAAGAAAATACTTATGATTCTTGTATTTGAGTAAATATGGTAAGAAATATCTACCTAATAAAAAATAAGTGGGCATCAAATATTTTATACCTAATCCATACTGATAGGTGTGGTCCAATGAACATTCCTAGAACTTGAGGTGAAATATATTATATCTTATGTATTTATTATTAAAGTATAATGATATGTATCATGATTATATAGACTAATAAGGAATTCATGTAATGTATCAATAATTTTAAAAGGTGGTCAGAATATGAAATTTAAATAATAATTAAGACACTCCGATAAGATAATGGAATTGCGTAAACCATTATCAAAATGGAAAATTAACTGTAGATTCATTGAAAAAAATGAGGTTTCATAAATAATAACACTATATAAATGGTTTTTCATAATGGTGAAATGGAACAATGAATAACACGTAAAATACTTTTCTTATCAAGAGTGTGATCTATCAATACTATTAGAAGGAAGTTTTATAGGTGGATGTGTAGAGGTAAAACTAGTCTTTGTTGAGTCAATGGGAGAATAATACACCTTATGAGGTGTATAATGGAAGATGGAAAACATATAAACACTTCATAATGTTTGGTAAAAAGTTTTATATCTAAAATAAGGATGGAAAACCATATAAATATGGATATTTAGTGGATAAGAGAATTTTATTTGGCTATTATACCAAGGGTAAAGTATAAAAATGTATCTAAATGAGGTTTAAAGGGATTTTGGAAAATCATAATGTTAATTTGGTCAAAGATAAATCTGTAATTAACTTTATAAATTTAGTTTTTAAATAATTTTATGATAAAAAAGATTATTTTTACTCAAATTATAGTGATATTTATGGTTCAACATAATAAGAGGATTTTGATGTTGATTTAGAGGGAGAAAATCCTACTAAAGAGAGTTTACATTTGACTGATAATAAGAATAAATAGGCTAAGTTTAATAAATCAAATATATTTAGTGATAAATATGATATAACAAAAACTCATTAGATGAGGAGTATATCAAGTGGATTCAACTTAATTTTATTATGTAGAGATGTATGATTCATGGGTCAATTCCATGAATCAGGAGTTAGATAAAATAGAAAATAAGAAAACGTGGGATCTTATAGAGATTTTAGTATATCATAACATCATTATAATCAAAATAGATGTTCAAGAATAAATATAATGATTAGGAAAAGTTGAATAAAAAATATGGTTAGTTTTGAGGGCTATGAAAAAGTTAAGAATGTTGATGTGTAATATAATTTCACACTAGTGTCAATGTTGGAATCAATAAGGCTCTTAATGGTTGTGGAAATTCAAAGAGTCATAAAAGTCTTTTAAATGTATACAAATATATAATTATTGAATAGAGTGGCCTAGGAAGAAGTATACATTAAACAAATGATGGGTTTTTTTATCAAAGATGATGTATCAAAAGTGTGAAATTTGAATAAGTCATTTTATATACTAAATTAAGAACCACAAGCTTGGAATGCTTTCATGAATTCCTACTTAAAAATGTTGTATTTATAAAGAGTAAATTTTAACCAAAATATATATGTGAAATTGGTTAAGAAAGATCAGTTTATGGTACTCTTTTATGTCAATGATATCATATTTAGAGGAAATAATAATATTTTAGTAGAATAATTTTTTATAATGATGAGATTGGATTTTGATATATTAATGATTAGAGATATTACATGCATTATCATGATAAAAGTGAGTTAAAAGAATATGTATAAATTTATTTCATAAGAAAAATATGTAATAAAATTCCAAAAAAGTTCAAGATGCATGATAGAAAACTGATTCTGACATCGATCATCATTAGAACCATGCTTCCAAATAATAAAGTTGGAAGATTATTTGATCCTATAGTTTATTATAAAACTATTTAAATTTTATTATATTAAATAGTAAAAAGGCCAAATATTTTATAAGTTGCATGTTAAGTTACTTGGTATCGAATTAGTCTAAAGGCAGAACCCTGATGTTAGAAATAGAATCATGAGATATATTTTTGATACTTTTGACTATAGTTTAGTGTTAAATTTAGGGAAAAACAAGGATCAATCACATAGTTAGATAAAAATTAGTTTAGATACATTATATATAGAAAATATATGACTCGGGTGAATTAATTATTAAAATAAAGTGTATTGGTTGGATCAGAAAGAAGAAATAAATCACATCACTAAGTATAGATGAATTGAAGTATATATCTCCAACAAATTCATATACACAATAACTATAGATAAAGTAAAAGTTGTAAGATATTGTCGAGTAAGTTAAGGTTCCCATATTGACTCAATTAGATAACAATATTGAGATACAATTTACAAATAATATGGTGCATCACTCATTCACAAATCACATGTAGGTAAAGTATCATTTCATTAAATAAATGGTGGAGAACAGAATGATAATCATGAAACATATTTGAATGAATAATTAATTGGTGTAAATTCTCATGAAACTATTGATGATAATTGTAACATCCCAAGCTTCCACAGTACGCTTCTCTTTGAATAATATAGTAGCATGTGTTGTATGCAACTTCGAGATTCTAACACACCGCGACCAATCAAAGTAGTCATTATGAATAGTAATACCCATTTTTTGAAATTTTATAAATTTTATATCTCAAAATGGACTTCATTTTTGGATTCTGAATATTGAAATTAGCCTAAGTTGAAATTTTGGTACTTTTCGGATAACTTTTATATTTTGATGAATAGTGAAAATTACTAAATTTTAATTAAAAACAACTTTTTTAATCAAAATAATTAATAGTGATAAATAATGAATTCTAGTGGTTTTAAAGTATATTTAGAATATATTTTTACCATTTAATACAATTTTGTCCATTGTATATGTTTTCAAAATTAAACCGGACATAAAAAAGTGTCAATCTTTTGATAGTTATTATTTCTTAAAAACTTGCTTTTTATTTTGACAGCGGAAATTAATTTTAAATTAATTTCTTCCACTTCAGTGTTTTGTATTTAGAAAAATGGATTCCATATTTGTAATTAGGGTGTCCAAATTTTTTAAATAGGTAACTTTTATTTTTATACATTTTGAATAATTACTTCGGTAAATATTTTATTTACCATGGTTAAAGGGTAAATCCGGTAAATAAGGGTAAATAAATAATATTATAATAATAAATTACCATAAAACATGTCCTAACCTTATTGGTTGATACATGTCCGACCATGGGAATCTTTGGGTCTATTTTGGGACCCCATGTAGCCACTTGTAGGTGATAAGGATACTTTATATTAATTAAGTTAAAGTAAATACAAAAATGACATAAGCATGTATCTTTTAGAAAAACAATTTTTACATAAGGTTATATATGTTATATTTTCGACTATAAATATTCATTAGAAATATAAAAACATTTCCTACATAATGGTATTTTATTTATAGTTTTTATACACTTAATAATTAAATTTATTTATGACACAATAATGATGCAGTATTTTCCATATTAATGAAAGAATCAAATAATTGGTATTATAAAAGTTAGAATAAATATAATTTGAAAGTTTTGATGTCATCCAATAATTTTATTGGTTAATATTACATGTTATTATTTCTTAAATGAATTTTATTATAATTAATAAAGTTGTTAAGACTTTAACAAAAATCAATTATTGAATAGTGTCAAAATTGATATAAATGAATTTTTTAAAAAAATATTATATCATTAATTGATATTCTATTCTTAAAAATCTACGGTTCAGAAAAAGTACTTATATCATGATATTTTTATTATTAATGGACCATTTGGGGGTAGTTTGGATGTATATATTAAGTGTATTAACTATATAATATAAAAATACAAAGTGACATGGTAAATGTCAAACTAATTAACTAATAGTTAAAACTAAAATATAAGGTTAATATAGTGACCCAAACCTGTCTAAAATCTATTGGTTGAAAGTATTTCTACCCATACCCACCTTATACTTTGAATAATCCACTTTTGAGCCTTTAGAAACTGAATATGAATTTATTATATATTAATACTTTAAGTTTTTTCTAAAGAGCCCATCCTCCCCCTTATAAAAGGACACCACTTCTAACCAATTATTCACACCTATCAAGCTTTTTGGATCGTCCAAACTCTACCCAATTAAGCTCCCTACATCCCTATACTACTCTTAGAAGCCTTAACTTAGGCATAAGGCACTTCAAGTGTTCTTTTTTCTTCAAACCAAAGGGAGTTACCCAAATTAAAGGTAACGATTTATCTTAGCTTCTTTTATTTAATTTTACTTCTCCAACCCCTAATCTCTTCTTTTTATTTTCTTTTGTAACAAAAAAAGTATTATAAATATACTAGAATATTGTTATGAAAATTATTCGAACTACACTTACACACACCTCCACCTAATAGGTGAATAATATAATGTTTCTGTTGATGGAAACCAAACGCCTCACGAAATGATTATTGTTCAATTATCTCCTACCACCTATCATGGTGGCCATTATGATGGAACTATAATTAAATATGATATTTATGATATTTATTTTATATATAAGCTTTTGTAATTCCATTTTATAGCATACCATTATTCATTTCATGTTGTATATGTAAATGATAATTTCATTTGAGGAAGTGCGGACTACCGCCCCCTCAAAGTGATATGACTCATTCATACCATACATGGAATGTATAAAGGATGGTGTTAATGAACTTAAGTAAAAAATATAAGATATTATATTATACTGGAATAATAATATACCTATGTATCATTTGGTTTTGATTCCTTTTAAAATGAAAAATGAAATGGAAGTAGCGTTCGTGCGTACGTACGGATTACCCCCTCCACGAACGCGATGAGATTCATTTCCCCATCATATACATTCAAGACTAATTCTAGTTTGATGATTAAAATTAATGTTTAAGGACTTGATATCATTCTGGATATGAATAAGATAAAACCTATCCATAACAAACATGGCCTATGTAACAAAGCATATAAAGGAAAATGAATCAGTTAACACCCGAAATGACAATAATACTAAAATATTATAAACAAAGCAATATTAAAAATAATATATGATATCATATTTATGTATATGATTCTTGTATAATTTAATAACAATGATTTAACTATTATACAGGAGGTTAATCTACACTCTATCAAGGAAAAGTACAAGGTAAGGGTTTATTTCACAATCTCTTCATTATCCGAGGTTGTTTATACGTAATTATCTACTGGGACCTCTTTATCATCCACATCCATGATTCTTAAAAATGTATTTCAAAACATTCTTACTATTTTACAGAATATGGGTTAAAGTCATTTATACCCTTGTTTGAATTTTTATAAGAAGTTTATAAAGGAATCTTTACGTCATTTTCCAAACAAGGACCTTTTTAACCTTTTCGACAAATTAAGGTAAGAATGTATTTTTTTAACTTATATGGATGGTGCGGATATTTTCCACCATTGTAAAATCTTTGAAGCTTCCCTAACAATATCATAAGAATATTTTCAAATTAAATGTTTTATTTTATAATTATGTGACTTTTAAATGATATCAAAAAAATAGATATTTCTCTCAAATAGTTTTGATTTGATCTATGTCAACATCCTTTGATAGATTTTAACCTTATTTGAAGTTGATTTATTATGATACAAAACTTCCATATTGTATTTAAGGTTTCTTGATATGTTCGACTGTGGATGTGTTATTTTTATACCATTCATGGTTTATGGAGAAAGTATTAACATCTCGTATGCTAGTTTTAATAAGAATGTTTATGTTATGTTTAAACCTATTCATATGAGGAATTCATTGCACTTAGTAAGTGACGGGTGGAGCCCGCTATAGCTCCTTGATGCGTTTGTAGGTCTCATGAGACAAACTAGTGTCTTGGAAAGAGGCCTTGACAAAATCTTATTTGTATTCTTGGCACGAGGACTTGGCTACGTGGTTATGATAGTCTGGCATTATGCATTCCATTATTATGAAAGTGGTTATTGATATTTCATGTGATTATTCGATTATTAGAATATCCATGTGAATAAGTAAATGGAATTATTTCATTTTATCTTCGCCATATTATGCTGAAGTTCAAGTTTAAAAGTTTTTTGTTTTAGTTATACATTACTTTAAATGTTTAGGCTTATTTATAAAATTTTTCACTGTATTGTTATATTTACTGGGCATCAGAGCTCACCCCTTTCTATGTTCTATTTTTACTAGGATGTGAAGAAGTAATTTATGAATGAGCTACAGGGATAGTATGAGGGGATATGAGTGTGGACTATGGAGACTATGTTGTTGTAGTTTTCATTTTATGATGTAATGTAAGACTGATGAATGTATCTAGTGATTCTAAGGCTACTAAACTAATCAGTCCTTAGGGACATGATCTTTTGTGATCATACCAATGTTGTGTAATAATGCACCGAATATGGGTAACTGGGGTCGGGGCATTAAAATTGGTATCAGAGGAAGTTTAGTATAAACCTTGGAAGCTAGATTTAGATAAACTCTGATTAGTGCACATAGCCCTAAGATAAACTTTGAGGATTAGTATAGAAGAACTTCCTAGAATTTTGGTGTTGTATAAATTTTGTGAGTTTTCGAGCAATACATCCCTGTATAGATATGACCAGGTAGAGGTGGCTCTGGCACAGATATACCTAGGGGTAAAACCTGAAAACACTGCTTTGAGCTAGACTCGAACGGGAATTAGTGCACGACAACGGGCCTTGCTGCACTCTTGGTTACGACACTCCTGGGGGATATGCTTAAGATAATTCTCATTTTCATTACAAACCATTATGAAGGGATTATGAGTATATACTTACTCAAAGAAAACATTTTTATGATTATGGATTATATCCATAAACTATTCAATTTATGTTAGGTATTTTACAATTTTGGAATTGTGTATTTAGATTCATAAACTAATCTTGTTTCTGCCATTGTATAGAAATGGAACCTTGTGGAAGGAATGAAAATTGTATCAATACACATACTCCATGTAGGGATTTCCCTCCAACTTAAGAAAATTATAGTGGAGCTAGTGATACAACTGGTGCTGACCAGCTTATCACCACATTAGGACAACTCACTCAGGTTATGAATAATAACCTTACCCGTATGGACCACCCTGATCCAAAATGTGGAGTATCAATGTTAGATCGCTTCATGATGAAAAAACCACCAACATTTGATGAGAATACAAATCCATTGGTAGCTAAGAAATGAATAAGTTCCCTAGAGAAAATATTTCAGGCTTTGGGGAGTAGTGAAAGGGGAAAAGTTGTCATGGCAGTTTATCGCCTCATTGGAGATGCTGATCAATAGTGGTCATTGATTCAAAACACAAAGGAGGAGGAGGAAGTATCAAGTATGTAATGGCGGTATTTTAAAGATATTTTCTTAGAAAAATACTTTCCTCATGACCATCGAGCGGATATGGAAAGACAATTTCTCAGTCTGAGGAAAAAGGAGGATGAGAATGATGCAAAGTATGAGGCTAACTTTACAAGGTTATCAAGGCATACTGTAGATTATATATGTAACCCAAGAAGTAATATTGATCGTTTATTTGATGGTTTAAAACCATTTCTCCGTCGAGCTTTATTATCTCAATCCTTCTCATCATACAAATATATTTTCTCATGTGCTATCAAGACAGAAAAGGAATTCTCTAAATCTTATGACAATAAAGTAAAGCAAGAGAAGAATGGAATGTTTGAGCAAGAGATAAGTAATGGGAAAAATGGAAAGAAGGATTTTCCATTATGTGATAATTGTGGGAAGAAACACCCTGGTACTTGCCGAAAATGAATGGGAGTCTGTTACAAGTGTGGTGAAAAGGGCCACCAAGCTCATGATTGCAAGGGAAAGAAAGTTGATTTCAACGTTGAATTCTATAATTATAGAGAAATGGGGTATTTATGAAAATTAATGTCCTAAGCTCCAAGGAAAATTACCTCATAAAATTCCAAGGGAGCAAGGCCAAGCTTATGATGTTACTAAAGTTGAATTTGAATAATTATTGTATTTGTGTTTTTGGACTCAAGAAGTATATTCTGGTTATAAGAATAATCTGATATATATAAGGATTGTACTGCATTACTTGTTGTTTTCATTAAGGTTTTAATATGACTAAGGTAATCATATTTTCAGTATGTGACAATAATATAAACATTACTTTTTTTGGGGAATCTGATGTTACAATTGATTTTGGAATTTCGATACCTTTTACAGAGAGTCTGGACAGAGGTATTTTGGATAACTATAATGTTTGCAATGAATTAAGTTGAACTTTTGATGATATTTTTTATGTTTAAAACATTTCTTATGATTATATTTGGAATATTATAATACTATAGACTTGGAAAAGGACAACATGTGGGTCGGGCAATAACCCATCGCGTCGGAAAAAGCTGCAGGAATCGAACCCACAATCATAGTGCGACATGACTTTATTATCTACCACTAGTCTATAGGAAGTCCCTGGTTGATACAAAATAGTTTTCATCATTTAAATGGTATATGTTTATATTTGTAACCATATACGATTAGGATAAATAGAGTATTTTTTAGTTGAATCATGTTTTGGAGTGAAAGATGAGTTTGTGGTAGAAATTTATTAATGGATAAAACTCTAATTATAAAGTAAATATATCTCCATATGATCTTAGCTAATCTCGTAAATAAATTCCTCAATATTAAGAAAAGGAACTTAGAATAAAAACGTTGTACTAGATGGTACCTTAGATCATCACAAATTTATGGCTTTGTGATTGTTGTATTTTTCATAGCCATGTTCTCTACCACTCTCCATCAGATATTAATGGTCAGATTTTTCTTCCATATCCATGTTTTCCTACATGGAACCCTAGTATGTGTTATATTTGGTAACCTTCATACTTACCACTCTTTATTTTAAATAGAGTCCTCATTAATCCATTTTTCGATGTGGGATTTCAACTAAGATATTTTGAAATGTCAACCCCAAGTTTCCAATACTGATCATAAATTGTGAGGAAACAATTTATTGAAGTAGAGGATAATGTAACATCACAATATTACACAGTACGCTTCTCTTTGAATAATATAGTAGCGTGTGTTGTACGCAACTTCGAGATTCTAACACACTATGACCAATTAAAGTAGCCGTTATGAATAGTAATACCCACTTTTTGAAATTTTATAAATTTTATCTCTAAAAATGGAATTCATTTTTGGATTTAGAATATAGAAATTATACTAAGGTGAAATTTTTGTACTTTTTAGATAACTTTTATATTTTGATGAATAGTGAAAATTACTAAATTTTAATTAAAAACAAATTTTTAAATCGAAATAATTAATAGTGATAAATATTGAATTTGAGTGGCTTTAAAGTATATTTAGAATATATTTTTACCATTTAATACAATTTTGGTCATTTGATGTGATTTCAAAATTAAACAAGACATAAACAAGTGTCAATTTTATGATAGTTATTATTTCTTAAAAACACGCTTTTTGTTTTGACAGTGGGAATTAATTTTAAATTAATTTCTGTCACTTCTATGTTTTGAATTTAGAAAAATGGATTCCATATTTAGAATTAGGGTTTCCAAATTGTTTAAATAGGTAACTTTTATTTTTATACATTTTTAATAATTACTTCGGTAAATATTTTATTTACCATGGTTAAAGGGTAAATCCGGTAAATAAGGGTAAACAAATAATATTATAATATTAATAAATTACCCTAAAACGTGTCCTAACCTTATTTTTTGATACATGTCCGACCATGGGAATATTTGGGTCGATTTTGGGACCCCATAAAGCCACTTTTAGGTGATAAGGACACTTTATATTAATTAAGTTAAAGTAAATAAACAAATGACATAAGCATATATCTTTTAGAAAAACAATTTTTACATAGGGTTATATATGTTATATTTTTTACTATAAATATTAATTAGAAAGATAAGAAATATTTCCTACATAATGGTATGTTATTTATAATTTTTAGACAATTAATAATTAAATTAATTTATGACACAATAATGATGCAGTATTTTCCATATTAATGAAAGAATCAAATAATTGGTATTATAAAAGTTAAAATAAATATAATTTGAAAGTTTTGATTCCATCCACGAATTTTATTGGTTAATATTACATGTTATTATTTCTTAAATTAATTTTATTCGAATTAAAAAATTTGTTAAGACTTTAACAAAAATCAATTATTGAATAGTGTCAAAATTGACATAAATGAATTTTTAAAACAAATATTACATTATTAATTGATATTCTATTCCTAAAAATATAAGGTTCGGAAAAAGGACTCATATCATGATAGGTGTATCATTAATGGACCACTTGGGTTCTCTTGGATGTATATAGTAAGTTTATTAACTATATAATATAAAAATACAAAGTGACATGGTAAATGTCAAACTAATTAACTAAGAGTTAAAACTAAAAGATAAGGTTAATATAGTGACCTAAACCTATCTAAAATCTATTGGTTGAAATTATTTCGACCCATACCCACCTTATAATTTTAATAATATACTTTTTAGCCTTTATAAACCAAATATTAATTTATTATAAATTAATACATTAAGTTTTTCCTAAAGAGCCCCTCCCCCCCCCTTATAAAAGGACACCACTTATAACCAATTCCTCACACCTCTAAAGAATTTTGCCTCATCAAACCTCAGCCCAATTAAGCTCCCTAAATCCCTGTACTCCTTCTGGGAGCCTTAACATAGGCATAAGGCACTTCAAGAGCTCTTTTTGGTTCAAACCAAAGGGAGTTACCCAAATTAAAGGTAACGATTTCTTTTAGCTTCTTTTATTTTATTTTACTTCTCCAACCCCTAAACTCTTCTTATTATTTTATTTTGTAACAAAAACAATATCCAAAATATACTAGGATATTTTTATAAGAAGTATTCTAACTAAACTTACATGCACCTTCATCTAATGGGTGAAGAACACAATGTTTCTGTGGATGGCAACCAAATGCCTCACGAAACGATGATTGTTCAATTATCTCCTACCACCTCTCATGGTGGCCATTATGATGGAACTATAATTAAATATGATATTTATGATATTTATTTTACATATAATATTCTTTAATTACATTTTATAGAATACCATTATTTGTTTTATGTTATATATATAAACGATAATTTCATTTGAGGAAGTGCGGACTATCGCCCCCTCAAAGTGATATGACTCGTTCATCCCATACATGGAACGTATAAAGAATGGTGTTAATGAACTTAAGTAACACATATAAGATATTATATTATACGGGAATAATTATATACTTATTTATCATTTGGTTTTTATTCCTTTTAAAATTAAAAATGAAATGGAAGTAGCGTTTGTGCGTATGTACGGATTACCGCCTCCACAAACGCAATGAGATTCATTTCCCCATCATATCCATTCAAGAATAATTCTCATTTGATGATTAAAAGTAATGTTTAAGGACTTGATATCATTCTGGATATGAATAAGATACAACCTATCCATAACAAACATGGCTTACGTAACGAAGCATATAAAGGAAAATGAATCAATTAACACCCAAAAAGACGATAATACTAAAATATTATTAACAAATCAATATTAAAAGATCATATATGATATCATATTTATGTATATGATTCTTGTATAATTTAATAACAATGATTTAACTATTATAAAGGAGGTTAACCTACACTCTATCAAGGAAAAGTACAAGGTAAGGGTTTATTTCACAATATCTTCATTATCCGAGGTTGTTTATACGTAATTATCTACTGGGACCTCTTTATCATCCACATCCATGTTTCTTAAAAATGTATTTCAAAACATTCTTACTATTTTACAGAATATGGGTTAAAGTCATTTATACCCTTTTTTGACTTTTTATATGAAGTTTATAAAGGAATATTTACGTCATTTTCCAAACAAGGACCTTTTTAACCTTTTCGACAAATTAAGGTAAGAATGTATTTTTTTTAACTTATACGGCGGGTGTGGCTATTTTCCACCATTTTAAAATCTTCAAATCTTCCCTTACAAGCTTATAAGAATATTTTCAAATTAAATTTTTTATTTTATTATTTTGTGACTTTTAAATGATTTCAAAAAAAGATATATTTCTCTCAAATAGTTTTGATTTCATCTATGTCAACATCCTTTGATGGATTTTAAGATTATTTGAGGTTGATTTATTATGATACAAAACTCCCATATTGTATTGAAGGTTTTATGATGTGTTTGACTGTGGATGTGTTATTTTTATACCATTCATGGTTTGTGGAGAAATTATTTACATCTCATATGCTAGTTTTAATATGAATGTTTATGATATGTTTAAACCTGTTCATATGAGGAATGCATTGGACTTAGTAAGTGGCGGGTGGAGCCTGCTATATCTCCTTGATGCATCGGTAGGTCTCATGAGACAAACTATTTTCTTGGAACGAGGCCTTGACAAAATCTTATTTAGTATAGTTTTTAAATGATCCACATGTTCCTCATTTATTTGTGATTATATAGGAATATCTTCTTTAAATACTACCACAAATTTGTTGATAAAATCCCTAAATAATATATTCATTAAGTCTATGAATATTTTTGTAGTATTTTTTAGTCCAAATGTCATCAATATGAACTCATAGGGATCATAATTTAAATGAAATAAAATCTTAGGGATATCCTCATTTTCCCTTATTTGATAATATATTGATTGAAGATACATATTAAAGAAGTATTGAGTTCCATGTATTTAATCAATCAATTCATCAATCTTTGGAATATTATACTTGTTATTTATAGTGATCTTATTGATTTAATTATAGTCAATAAAAATGCACATTGACCGATCTTTATTCTTGATGAAGAGGACCAATGCACCCAATGATAAATCACTTTTTCATATAAACCCTTTATCAGGATTCTTCTGTAGTTTCTTCTTAAAATAATTATGTTAAAAACGATTCCATTAAATATAAGGTCTTGTATATTAGAAAAGTTCTACATAAAATATTGATTGAAAATTCATCCTCTCAGCTAGGAGGAAGACCAGGAAATTCTTTGAGAAATACATCAACATATTCTCTCACAATGCTCATGTCTTCAAGGATAATATTGACCTTAGTCTCAGTATTTTGAGAAATATATGATTTCTCATATTGTAATAATATCCATGACTGAGATGATGATACCGAAGAATATTCATCCTCCTCCTTTCACTTGTATATAATCGGAGGATGATTTGTGATATGGAGGGTAATTTTCTTCTCTCTAAAATTTATGTTATCTCAATATAAAGAAAGAATATTTATACCCCAAAATGGAATCAAATTCTACTAAAGGAAGTTTTACAAGGTCATCTATGAATTTTATCCTGCAAATATGCAAAGAGGATAATTTATATGCTTTGGATTCAATTTTTGACCCATTGTCTATTTTCAGAGATAGCTCCACTTCATGTTTTGTAGTGGTGTTTAAATAGTTCTTTTAAACTTTCATGATATGAAAGAATGCATAGAACTAGAATAAAAAAGTATATTCACTATTTTTGAGTGAATAAATAGCATATATATCACCAATTAATTCTTATGATCCACCACATTTATTATCATTTCATAATCTCTTCCTTTCTTTGAAGGCCTTGGAGGCAGTTGGAATTGGTTTTCATCAACAACCCTCGGCTTAGTGCATTGATTCGCATAGTTTCCTTGTTAATTATAGTATAAACATTGTATAATAGGATGAAGTTTAACTGAACATTCATTTATTCCATCACATTAGTGGGTTTCTCCTGTATGCAATCCCTAGATAGGTTCCCTTCCTTCCTACACCCAAACCATTTGCTTATACCCTTTTTAAAAAATTTGGGATAATTTTTCCAACACTTTTAAAAATTGTGGTGTTAAACTTTTGTACCCCATGATATTTCTCCATCACTCCTATAGAATTAAACTCTATCCTCCACTTCCTATCTCCAGACCTATGATACCCTTATGATTCACTAATCCACATTTCAACAATGAAATATAAGAAATTTGTAAGTAACACAAAACATGACATAGACATAAGTCAATTAAAACTTCCAAGACAAAATCACATGGTGGAAAGATTCCCATGTTGGATTAGGTTCACTCCCTAATCCCATACATGACGACTCATGAGACTAAAACATTACCCAATGAATTAGAGGGCTATATAATTTTGGTCCCATATTTCAAATTAATATCATATGAATACATATCTATGACACATAAGGAAATCAATCATAATTTATAAAAAAATAATTACCCATGGAATGAAATGGTTTTCATAATCTTTCCTCATATCATAATAAAAAGATATTTATTAAATAATTTATTGAATAAATGGTCATAGGGAATGTATTACCCCATCAAAGGAAGGAAAAATAATTTATTCATATATTTTAGAGACATATATATATATGTAACTTATAAGTGTTTTATAATAAAAAATAGAGAAATTTATTTAAGATAAAATTTTCATAACACAAAGATAAAGGTTGGTTCGAATAGACCCCTTGCCCTAAGTATTGTCTTTCTACATATGCATTAGAAAATCTTATATAAAAACTATACATTTATTATAAATTTATTTTAGAACCATACTAATATATATCATTCCACATAATATTTACTTATAACTTTGTATCATCTATTTATTTAAAATTCTTAAAACCACTATTTTGGGTGATAACTTATTTTTTCGTATATGGTTTGGTTAGTTAGTTTGGGTCATTGTACATTGATTATAGCAACCCATACTTTTCATAAATAGATATTACATCTAAATAGATGAATATTCTCAATATAACATAATGACATATGAAATAATTATATATGTATAATATCTTTGGAAACTGAAAAACATAAAAAAAACTAGTTCATAATAGTTCTACATTGTCTCCCACTTTTTTCTTCCTAACTATCACCCTTATTATACATTTAATATATAAAAACTTTATTCATAACCAAGGTAAAGTAAATATAATAAAGGTGATCACTAATCCGCAATAAGGGTAAACATGTAAGATATCAAAGATCATAAAATAATAACATGAGAAAAAGGGTATGATAACTTAATATTAAAATTTCAAAACCATACCCTACATATCAAAGATAATAATATTGAGTCATGGAATAAATCTTGAAACTTAACAATACATGAATTATAAAATAATAAAATAACATGATTCATGAGAGCATAAAATTAGTATAATACATGAGTTTTGGCATAGACATAATAATAGAAAATAATTTCTTTTATATTCAATGATCTTTTCCAGGACCATCATAGTAAAATATGTTCACTCCCTATGGAAAAATTTGGGTTTCAAAAACATTTAATTATTTCATCATAGTATAACCTATGGAAATGGAACAGGTTTTATTAAAATCTTGTCATTATAAACATAATACATCTAAATAAAGAATAAGGATGGTGTCATTAGATCATATACTCATTAAATAATAATTAAAATCAAGGGTTTTTATAGTTTATTAATATAAATACTATTAAAATATCATTAAAACATTCTTAAACAAAATAATCTTTCTATTTTTAAATCACTTATTTAAAATATAAAAATTCACAAAATATTATAGAAAACATTTTATTTTAAAATTACCATGTAAATTTTAAATGAATCTCCAAAATTTTGAGTCTTCGTGATGGTGGGAAATTTTGTTCATGTTGTACAAGTTAAAAAATATTCCTTTCAAATTATTGTAAAAATGATAAAAATTACCTCGTTCAAAAAATAAAAATTAAGATTCCTTTGAGACAATATTTTAAAAACCCAATAAAGGTTGAAAATGGCTTCAAAAATCAACTAATATTAGTGAAAAAAAATTCATTAAGATATTTTTTGAAAACACGGAATTGGGATAAAAAGGTTTTTTGGCAAAAGAGAGAAATAAACATGATTTTCCTTAAAAACATATTTTTGGTATCTTGATTACAAAAGGTGTGTAAAATGAATGGAAAAACTATATTTTAAATTAATAAAAATAGTATAAGAAAATTAATTAGTATCTTGAGAGTTAGATCAAAATATTTAATCATTATAACTTAATCATAAACAATCCTGATAAAAATGAAATTTTAACATAAAACCCCTTACATCAGGTCCAAATTCCTTCATATATTTTTTAAACTCTTATATAATAAATATAGTTTTATTATAAATAAATAAATTAATAATAATATATATATAACCATATGTGATTTAATTTTAACCTTTTATTTCTCATTTATTAACAATTCTTTATTAAAATCACTATTTTGGGTGATAATTGCTTCTTTTTTCATGTATGTTTTTTTTGTTTCAATACATGTAATTTGATCAAAGTTCAATTACATCCAGAATATTAATCATTATATAAATAAAATATATATTCAGTTTATATATATATATTTAATTATTTATATTCATCCATGAAATTTAGTTATAGAAAAATAAATTACACCATTCACGGTGACAGTAGGTCGTACGTACGCATGGTCGCTGTATTTATTTTTTGATGGATGGTATACAAGAAATTTAAATACTAATTCACCTTTAAAAAATTATTATTATATCATAGATATCATAGATATTCATAAAATCCATCTTCTTTACCATCAAAGTAAAATATAAATTAAAAACAAATCACGTCACTTCATGGAGGTGGTAGTTCTCTTGTACCCACGAGTGATGTTATTGTTTCCCAGTGGATTGGATGGTAAAAAGGTAAAAATTATATTGTAATTATAAAGTATAATTATATCATAAATATAATATATTAATATTAAACCCATCATAATACAAATCTATAAAATTTATTGAAATCGTTATATGTATGCACAAGTGATACTTTCACTTCTAATTTCACGGGAAAGTGGGTATATAATGGTGCTTTCATAATCATAATAAAATTTTAGTATATTTAGGATAATGAATTTATTATTTTATTAATATTATAAAATAATTATATGAGGTAAAATAATAATTTAAAATAAAGTGATCAGTTAAGGAGATTACATCTTCTTTGGAATGACTCCTTTAGATCTTCTCTAAAGGGATATAGGGTTGGTATTTTTTGGAAGACCAAAACCTCTAAAATTTGGATAGATATTTTTATAATATAAATTTTTAAATTTTGGTCGACTTAGAAGGATCAATTTGGTGTTAGTAAAAGAAAAGAGGGGTTCCATTTTATAATTGAAGGGAGGGGCACTCTTGGAATTTCTTAAAATATTAAACTAATATAAATTAATCTTTATGTAAAAATGGATCAGAATTTATATTATTAGAATATAATATGATTTTTATACGAAATAATTTCATATAATAAAATTAGGATAATTTTGTATCATATTTTTACCCTAATCGTTTGGTTTTATCCTTTTGTTAACCCTTTTGAAAATTACAGTAATATTAATTCTTTCTTCACTTCAAAGGTTAATAATTTTAATATAAAATTAAAAACAACCATAAAATGGACCATGGTTGATTTTTAAAACTATATCCCATAAATTTTAATGAATCTAATATTTTTATAAAGTTTATATCATTTAATAAAATAATATTTATTATAAAATATCATTAATGCCATTTTTAAATCAATTCATTTAATTTGACTTTAAATACATCAATGAAAATGTTTAATTAAAATATAATTCTTTAAATCCCCCCATAATGTTTCATATTTATTTCTATAAAATTTTTGGGACACATTAACCAATTAAAATTATATCACTTTTAATATTTTTAAAATCATTTATTTTATTTTTCAATTAATTGAATAAATATTGTATTAGTGTTTCATGAGTATTTAAGGTAATTATATAATTTATAAAAATTATAACTAAATTAATATCATAAAAATAATTTCATTAATACAAAACTGAACATTTATATTTATTCATAGCTTTATTTTTTTCCTATGTGGACATATAAGAGATATTTAAAACTAAGATAATAACATTTTGTAACTTTATTTCATTTAAATATTATATAAGTCATTTTCTTGTGAATTTTTTCTTTAGAATAATAAATTTTGAGAATAAGTAGATAAGGTTCTGATTGCCTTCATTAAATAATAATTAG
Organism: Viscum album; assembly: GCA_963277665.1. Taxonomy (NCBI): domain Eukaryota; kingdom Viridiplantae; phylum Streptophyta; class Magnoliopsida; order Santalales; family Viscaceae; genus Viscum; species Viscum album. The sequence continues at coordinate 292,133,748 of OY728137.1, read as the reverse complement.
GATGAAAAAATCTGTTATGATCCCTTAGTTTCTTCCTAAATTAATCCAATTTATTCTTTATCAAAGTGATTAATTTTACCACATTTACTATTTATATAGAAAAAAAATAAAAGGATCCTATTTACCAAATATAAACCTCATGATTGTAATTATTTAATTAAATAATATAATTAAAGACCTAAAAATGGAATAAAATAATTTTAAAGTAAGTTTACAAAAATGTGATGAAAATCACCTTTTATAAAAATACATTTTTATCCATAAAACTAGATTTATTATTATACTATGAATAATAAAAAATATTATATGAATGTTTTAACATTTTATTGAATATATAATATATAAATTTCATTAAAATAATTCAACAGTATTGATAAGTTTATTTTGTTATTATAAAAATACGTTGTGCACATAATTTTTCATAAAAACATATCCTTTGTTTTTAAATTATTTTTATTTTAATTTATAATTACTCAAATACTAATTAATTAATTTTATACATGTGTAAACCAGAAAATTTAATAATTTAGTTAGGTCAATTTATACCCTCTAATCTAATGTCTAGGTGAAAATAATATTTTAATAGTATAGTGTGGTTCGTCTAAACTTGTTGTTGTGTGTAATATAAGTTATCAAAGAAATTAAATTTGTTTGAAAAAATATATATTTTATAAAATATCTAAGTGTTAAATTTTACCCCCATTTAAATAATTTATCCCTTGAAATTCCATTACCTAAATACAAACAACTAAGTATACTTCTATCTCATCATATCCTTAAGTTCCCACGTACCTTCCTCAAATTGGTGATTTCAAAACAAAACATTTTCTAGGTGAGTTCTCTTGTTTCATAACACTTTTTATCTATAAAATTGAATCTACACTAGTTACTCCTAATAAAAAATATATTTCTATATTGACATGACCTCTAAGTTCAGTACATGTTAAAGATTATCTATATACTTCCTCAGTATATATATATATAACACATCATGAACTTGAGGTAGATTTGATGGAAGTGTTAATAGATAAGCTACCATCCTGATACAATCAAGAATTTGGAAAGGACTAATATGCCTAGGACATAGATTTCCCTTAATTCAAAATATCATATCCCTATTCTATATAGATATTTATAGGAATACTCTTTAAACAACTTCAAACACTATATATTTCTAATGGTTTTCACTATAACGTTTTTGTCGGCTCTGAGCTGGTTTTATGTGATGTTGAATGACTCTCACCTTCTCAGCCATTTATTCATCTAGATCATGTCCCAATATCTTTCTTTCTTTAACTTCATTCTAGCATGTTTGAGTTCTTCAATTCCTACTATATAGGTAATTATTAGGAGCTATATAAATGTTTGATTGAAGGATATTATTTTAAAAAAATACAATAAAGGAAGGTGTTGATCCCAAACACATTTAAAATTTATAAAGAAAGAACTAAAATTTTCTTATAGAATTTGAATGGTGCTCTTAGAGTACAATTCTATCTAAGGATGATAAGAAATTATGAAACTTAACTTTGTATCTAGATCCTATTGAATACTTCTCCAAAACATTGAGGTAAAACCCATATCCCGATCACATACAATTGATAGTTTTACTCTATGAAATATTAGCACTTAATTAATATATCATCGAGAAATTTGATCAAAATAGGAATATTATTTAATATAAATTAAGTATATATAATTTTTAAGGTGATCAATTATAACCCATATATCATATTTCACTTTTTATGTTTTAGAGAGTCTGATGAAAAAATCCATATCATTGTTTTCACATTTCCTTTTCGGTATGGGTAATGGTTGTAACGTCCCCTTAGAATTTTCTCTCTTAACCTTAACTTTTTTACATTCCCAGCAGAAAGAAACAAACTATACAATATATCTCCTCATTTCATACCACCATAATTTCTATTTCAAATCTTTATACATCTTCATACTTCCAAGATGAATTTAGATTGAAGAAATATGATATTCATCTAATATATCCTTAAAATATGCTTTCAAAGGGATATATACACTTTTATAAAACCTTAATATCCAATCATAATCAAGGTTGACCTCATGAACATTTCTCATTTTTTTCAGATCTATGTCTTCTTTATAAACCTCTTTAATCTTCACTTGGATTGATAGTTGAACACTCATTTGAGAAAGAAAATATTTCTCCCCTTCCTTCAATATTTCAAGATATATCCTTGTAAAGTCTAAAAAAATGAATCTTTAATGATCCTAAATATATATAACATAAAATAATCCTCTTTAATCAAAGGATCTATCACCTTGTTCAAATTCCCTGGGTGATAATGTATTGAGAATTCATATTCTTTAATCATCTCCAACCAACTTCTTTAATTCATGTTCATCTCATTTTGAGTGAAAATATAATTTAAACTTTTGTGATCATTATATGTGTTGCATCTTTCTCTATATATATAATTCCTCTTTATCTTTAATAAAATAATTACCGTAGAAAATTCTAAATCATGAGTTGGGAAATTTTTCTCATGAACCTTTAATTTTCATGAGTCATAAGATATAACCATATAGTTCCGCATGATAATTCATTCTAGATAGTTATTTGATACGTAATTATAGATTACAAACCCTTATCTACTATAGGGTAGTTCAAGAATAGGTTTAATTACTAGCCTTATCTTCAATTCCTTAAAACATTCCTTGCATTAATCCATCTAAAGGGACTTTTCTCCCTTCCGAGTTAAATTTGTTAGTGGATTTGATAGCCATGAAAAATTATACACAAATCATTGATAATATCCCACCAAACAAAGAAAATTATGGATCTCAGTAACTATGGTTGTTCTGGGATATTTCTCAATAACTTTTTTACTTTGATGGATCCATAAAAATACCATTTCTTGAGATTATATGACCCAAAAATGAAAATTTTTGTAGCCAGAATTCACAATAGGTAAATTTTTCTTAAAAATTATCCTTCCTTATGTTCTTCAATACAATCCTCAAATAATATTTCTGATCTTATTTCCTATTTTAATTAATAAGAATATCATCTATAAATACTACCAAAAACTGATCAAGGTAATCTCTAAACACATTATTCATAAAGTCCCTAGAGATATTGGGGGAATTTGTAAGATAAAATAGAGTCACTTATACTCATAGTGTCTATAAATTGTATGTAACGTTGTATTGGGTGTATCTTCCTTCTTTGTAACAACCCAAACTCTTATGAATAAAATTCCCCTTTTTAATTTAATTAAATATCTTATGGTCATAGAAAACACATTAACTTTTTTTATATCTAATTGGATTTAAATGACCATTAAGTATCTTTACCATTGATAATATAGTTATTGAATAGTAATCACATGACTAGTATAAATATAGGTTTTTAAAAAATCCATTTGTTATAAAAAAAAGTGATGGCCTCAACCAGTAGGATCATACCCTATGAAGCACAATTATCAATGATTATTAGTGAGGTATCATTTCTTGGATTTTCCCTAGACTAATACCAATCTGAGATATAATAAATTAAGCATGATATAAACCTTTTACGGGAGAAGTTCAAGCTCATTGATATCATGGCCCAAACCATGTTCACCAACTGGCCCCATGAAAGCCCCATCATAGCCCAAATTACTCTTAGGGATTATGTTGGTGTATTTAAGGTATATGTATCAAGATCCTAGAATTAGTAATATTTACATTATTTTTTATAAAATAATTAATATATTTATATCCTATTATTTTTACTTTTTAAATGATTTTTAAAGCATAAATATTATTTTTGGTTAATATTAAAATTCAATTAAGAAATATATTTTGATAAATTAATGGATTTTTGAAATAAATAATATTTTAATAAAATATTATTATTAAATAAATTTTTATATATATAAATGATCGTATAGTTTTTATGAAGTCAAATGTAATTTTTATAAGGGTTCAAATAAATGTTATTATCAAAAACCCATCATTTTCAATAAATGTCAATTTTTATTTTAAAAGTGAAAATTTACATATTTAGAAAATTATTTAGATAAAATGAATATTATTTTTTGAATCAGTATGTCAATATTATCCAATGGTAAATTTCTCCTAATTTTTTGATATAGTCGAACTTTCGGGTAAAAATTAATTACCATATAAATATACTTTGTGTTTTATGACATCACAATGACCCATAAGTGATGTAATAAGTAACATAAATGAGATAGAATAAAAATTATATGTTTTACATTTAAAATAATTTTATTTTCTTTTAATATGTTTTATTTTGTAAATCCATTGTGAATATTCCAAGACTTATAATATATTTTAATATTTTAAAATCATTTGTGTAAGACTGTGACTCACCTCCACATCACCAAAGGTAATATTTTAATAATTTCAGCCATTGGATTTATAAAATAATTTATACCACTCATATTTGGTAGAAAAAATTATAAAACCCATGTGATGGTTTTTGGTTTTGAATATATTATTATGTACAGTCCAAAACCAAAATAATAAAGAAATACCCCTCCTTTACCATATAAACCTACCCAATACCACATTTATCTTCAATAAAACTCCTATTAGAACGTCCAAACTCTTCCCTCAACTCTATAAATACCTCTCAAGGTTCCCTAAAGATCTCAATAATCCCCTCCCAAGCCTTTGGATTCACACATTCAAGTAAGGGATACCCACCTTCCTCCCCTCCTTTCAAATTCAAGAACATTATATGAAATTAGTTCCTTTAATTTAAATTGATTATATTTTCATTCATTTATAATAATTATATCACATTAAATTTGATATTATTTGAATGATGTATCATTTATACTCCCTCATTTGTACCCTTACCTAATATTTTACTATGTGTAATTTTCATAAGGGATCTTCCACTCTCTTCTTTTATCAAGAACTCCTTTAATGTTATGTATTTTAATTTCAATTTTATTATATTGGGATATGTTATTCTATATCCCCCTCAATTTAAATTTTATTTATAAATTATGCGAGTCCCTTTCACTCCCATTTATCCCTCCTCACAACCATTATGCACACATGTCACAATGCCGAAATTCTGTAAGGGTTCTTTCCTTTCACCTCTTTCTTCAAGTTTATTTATTTTTTTTCACCTTATATTTTCAATTAAATAGGGAATTAATTCCCATATCCATATTACTATCAATTTCAGGTATAAATTATGAGAGACCCCATTCTCTCTCATCAACCCGTTTTATGGATTAATATGTGATGATGTTATGCTGCCGAAATTGTACCGCGATTTTCCATACCAAAATGATTGTGTAGTGAATACCATACCCACTTTTCTATCATAGGTATTCACCTTTATTCAGATATTATTATTTTATTAGTTAATTATATATATTTATTACACACTCCTTGATCATGGAATAACTTATGATGATGAATAAATCCTTGTTATATGATCTATGTGGAACACTTAAGCATGAGAATGAAATGATTATTAAGGGTGTGCCCTGATATCACTCCAATGAATTGGTTAATGGTTAGTATCATGATACGTCACATTTGGGATAGGTGTTTTACCTGATTTTTTATGGTAATTTGCTTTCCATGATGAATTGGTGGGTTTATCCTTCACCTATGTTTATTATGTAGTGTTTTAAGTTATTGCCACATTTCTAATGTTATGATTAGCATTCCATATCATGCCTTATTATCCACATTCCTTTTATGATCCATTAATATGCCAATTTTATAAAATTTATTGTATTCTTCTTGTTATTTCTTGTTTATCCCTTACTGGGATTTATTTCTCACCCCTTTTTATGCAGTTCATCAGGTTATCCCATGTACTATTAAGTCTGAAGGAACATTTGGGTCATGTTAAATAATTTTTCAGTAAAGATATTGATTTTCATGGTTTAAGTTATTATGTAATGTACCTAATTTCTCAAATACACAAGAATAATCAATATTTTGTGGTTTATCAAGAAAATACATTCCTTTATGGATACTATAAGTGGATATGGTTATGGAACAGATGTACATAGGGGTAACAACTCCAACAATATATTTCATTTTTAACTCAGAGTAATCTGGTACATAATAATGGGCCTTATTGTGCACCAGGTTTGACACTACCAGTAGATATGATTTGGTAAATTGATAATCTAATTACAAAAAATTATTGAGGGAACAAAAAATGCATGTAAGAATAAATGTTAGAAAATGGATCATGGATAACAATTATTGAATCCTAGAAACTCATAAGTTAAGGAAATAAATGTAATTTATATGTTATCCTTTTAATTTCACTAGATTCCCCTTTATGTGTTTAACTAAGATGGTCATCCATAATTTTTCTTTTTATTATATCCAATGGTAATAAATTGGAGGAATCGTGTTAATAACCAATGTGAAAGGCAATGTGATGATTTCTCCAAGAAGATTCCCAATCTGATGGGAGCGAGAATTGCAAAATTTGTCATAATACTCTCTTATCTCACTCAAGTTCTAAATAGAAACCAATATCAAGAGGATTTTCCAACCCCCATAATATATAAAACCCACAATTAATATATTCATGTGATAAATTCCTCCTACTTTTAATGGATCATCTAATCCATTAAGCGCATAATAATAGAGCAACTCCATTGAAAATATATTATCCATCCTTCAATGTTCCGAACAAAAGAAGGTTCATTGGTTTTCTATCATATGGAAGGAGAAGTTGATAATTGGTGTTCATTGATCAAGAATAAGAATCATGAGGAATATATTTAATAAATAGAGTGGAAGGAATTCCTAAAAAAATTGATAAATATTTTCCTCGCACTCTCCATCTTAAAATGGAATGGAATTTACTTGAACTCAAGAAAAAAGATATCTAATCTATTAGGGTGTATGAGGAAAAAATCACAAGACTTTCACAATACACCTTTGGTTTTTTCATTACCCCCGAATTCAAGGTTGACCACTTCTTTTGGGGGCTAAATCCTAGTCTATTAAAAGCCTTGGTGATTTGTGACTTTGAAAGCTATAAGAAAATGGTTTTATGTTCCCTAAAAGTCAAAATAGAGATCGTATAATATCAATGGTATCATAGGGATAAGAAGTGGAAATTGAATTTTAATTTTGGTGTTCGGATGAACAAATCCAACAATCTTAAGAAATTTGAGCATCCTACTTGTCAAAGGTGTATAAACCACCCTAGAAATTACATATGTGGAACAAGGAAATGATTTAGGTGTGTAAGAGAAGGGAACATGGAAAATGATTGCTGAAAGGATAAACCCACCAATGTGAAAAAGAAAATAAATGATCCAGTCAACCGTTAACACATTGTTCACTACTTCAACTCCAAGGAACTATGGAACTTTGTGAACTAGTTCACTGGTCCAAGGGTTTTTGGAAGCAACCCACAACCTCTAAGGTAGAAAACATGAGCCTTTTCCATCACTACCACTAAAGTGAATCTTGAAAACAAAGTGGTGACATGTATGCCAGTTTTTAAATCAATAATATAGAATGTACTTTTTTTATTCTGGTTTTATGCATTCCTTCATATCACAAAGGTTTAGTAGAAGTATCCAAACACCACCACAAAGCATGGAAGTAGAGATGTCAGTGAAAATATAAAATGCGGAAATTATTTCATCCCAAGTATATAACTCCTCCCATGTCTATTTTTTTGGGATGAACTTCCCAAATAAATTTTTCATACTCCCTTTGGGGGGATTTGATGAAAATTTGAGAATGGATTCTCTTCCCCTATATAGAGCCAACATAAATTTTCTCAAGAAGGAAATCAATCTCCATACGGAGAATTGATCCCTAATTCTATGCAATTGCAAGGAGGAGGATGAATCTTATTTATCACCATTATCTCAAGAATGGATATAATTTTCCTAAAATCAAGTTTATCTATATCAAATGATTGATTATAAGTAAATCATCATCCTTGAAGACAATTCTATTTTGGGGGAATATGTTGATGTGTTTCATGAGGAATTCCATGGTCCTTCTCTTAACCGAGAGGTTGAATTTTCAATTGAACTTATACCTGGGTATTTCTAATATCCAAGAATCCATAGAGGATGGATGTTGTGGAACTTTAGGAACTAAATAAACAACTATATTATAATATGGATAAAGGATTCATATGACCAATTACTTCACCTTGGGGTGCACCAATAATCTTTTTCATGAAGTATTGGTAGTTTTACCTTTTCATTGATTATCATGAGCTCAACAAGATCAAGATAAAGAACAAGTATCCTTTTGCACAAATTGATGACTTGTCCAATAAGCTATGTAAATCACAATACTTCTTCAAGGTAGATTTTTAGTCTGTATATTACCAAGTTATGGTGAAGGAGGATATCCCCAAGACTTATTTTCATACAAGTTCTGGGTACTATGAGTACATAGTGTTTCCATTCAGACTCACTAAATCTCTATAAATATTCAGATATTTAATGAATATAATCTTTAAATATTACCATGAAAAGTTTGTGTTAGTATTTATATATTATATTTTAATATACTATAAAACCAAGGAGGAGTATAAATAATATTTGAGCATTATGCTAAAGACATTGCAAAAGGATAAGCACTATGAAAAGTACAGAAATTGTGAGTTTTAGTTGAAGGAAGTCATATTATTTGGGAATATCATCATAAGTAGTGGGATATCATTGGATCCTTCAAATAAAAAAGTAATTGAAGGATGGTCGAGGCCAATATCTGTGACTGAGATCCATGGTTTCCTTGTTTTATCTAGATATTATCGTCGATTTGTGAAAAAAAATTCACAATTCTCAAACCCTCTTACCAATATATCTTGAAAGGGAGTGAAAATTTCTTGGAATAATGAATGTGAAGAAAGATTCATGGATTTGAAAAGGAGGCTTATCACTAGCCCTATTCTCACACTACCCACAAGTGGGGAATTTTTTATAATTTCCGACCATGCTTCGAATAACGGATTGGGTTGTGAGTTGATGAAAAATGAAAAATTCATAGACTATGCTTCAAGGTAGTTGAAAATTCACAATAAAAACTATCCCACCCATGATATGGAGTTAGAAGTAGTGATATTCTATTTGAAAATTTTGTGGTATTATCTCTTTGTAAAGAAATGTGAAAAATATATAGATCAAAAAAGTCTTAAATATATATTCATAGATAAATATCTAAATATGTGCCAATGAAGATGGTTAGAGATTATCAAGGATTACAACTTCTCAATCCACTACCATCTAGGGAAAGTGAACAAAGTGGTAGATGCTCTAAGTAGAAAGGATCCAAAAAATATATCATCAATGATAATTGATAAGGATTTTATCTTCTTAGATTTAAAGAGGATGGACATGGGAATCATAAAGGAAGGAACATCGTTAATCCTTTCACAAGTTATTTCTCAACTGTCTATTCTTGAATGGTTAAAGGATGCTCAACAAAATGATGATGGGATTTATAAGAAAGTTTAAACTATAAGAAAAGGTAAATACTCCGAGTTCAATTTTAATTAATAAGGAATTGTGAGATTTGGGTCAATAATACATGTCCCATCAAATCCTGAGTAAAAAAATGAACTTTTGGATGATGCATATAGTTCAAATTTCTCCATTCACCTAGGAAACACAAAGATTTATTGAGATCTCCAAGAGAAATATTGGTGGGATAACATGAATATAGAGATCATTGATTATACATTAAATTTTTTGGTATGTAAGCAAGTGAAGGTTGAAAGGCCAAAGTCTACGGGGATGATATAATCATTACCCATACCAACATGGAAATGGGAAAATGTAACCTTGGACTTTGACACCAGGATTCCTAAGATATACAAAGGATACAATACTATCTGATTTGTTGTGAAACATCTTACAAAGATGGCACACTTCATTATGATTCAATAGGATTTCTCACTAGATAAATTGGCATGGATATACATCATAGAAGTGGTAAATATGTATGAAGTACCACTATCAATTTTCTCTTATTGAGATCCAAGATTAACCTATAAGTTTTAAAAAATTCTCCTGCATGCTCTAAACACTAAACTGAACTTTAGTATGGCTTATCTCCCTCACACTGATGGCTAATCTGAGTAGGCTATCCAAACACTTGAGGATATTTGGGAGCATAATCAATTGAATTTAAAGGAGTATGGGACCAACATCTTCCTTTGGTTGAGTTCTCTTATAACAATAGTTTCCACTCAATCGTCCAAATGGATCCCTATGAAGCCTTATATGGGAAGAGGTGTAGAACATCGACATATTGGGATGAATTTAGGGAAAGAAAACTTCTAGATCTTGAAATGGTTAAAGAAATTATGGAGAAGGTTGAGACCATTCATTAGCACGCCAAAGCTACTTAGATTCAAAAAAAGAGCTATATTGGCAATCATTGATGTGAACTATATTTTGATGTTGGAGACACGGTATTCCTCTACATATCTCTGTGGAAGAGAGTAATGATATTTGGGAAGAATTTAAATCTTATTCCAAGGTACATCAGCCCTTTTGAGATCCTTGATCACATCAGATCAGTGGCCTATCAACTAGCACTCCCACCGAACCTATCTCAAGTACATTACGTATTCTATATATCCCTCTTGATAAAGTAAATACCAGACCCCTCACATGTACTCAATACATAGGTGGTACCATTGGGGAATGACATTTCCTATGAGAATAATCTAGTGAAGATCTTAGATTGTAGAGAAAATGTCCTATAAAATAAGACAATGCCACAAGTAAAACTATTATAGAGAAACCAAAAGTTTGAAGAACCAACATGGGAACCAGAGAAAGTGATGAAGCATAGTTAACCTCTTCATCCTTAGTGTGGGAAAAGGAAATTTCAAGGGATAAATTTCTAAAGGGGTAGATTGTAATGACCCAAAATTCTATGAATAAAATTCCCCTTTTTGATTTAATTAAATGTCTTATGGTTATAGAAAACACATGTACTTATTTTGTTTTATTATATCTAATTGAATTTAAAAGACTATTTAGTATTTTTATCATTGATAATATATCCATTGAACAATCATCACCCAACTAGTATAAATATAGAGTTTTAACCAATCTATTTCTCACAAAAAAAGGAAGTGATGGCCTCAACCAGTAGAATTGTACCCTATTAAGCCCATTTATTGTCACTTATGAGGGAGGTAGAATTTATGGGCTATCCCCTATATTAATCCAAAGATGATATCCAATAATTTAATCATGAGAAAAACCATTTATGGGAGAATTTAAATCTTATCAAGATCACGGTCCAAACCATGTTCATTAAACAGTCTCATGAAAGCCCCACCATCGTGCACCTTACTCTTAGGGTGTATATAAGTGTATTGAAGGTATATCTATCAAGACCCTAGAAATAGGAATATGTACATTATTTTTTTTAAAATAATGAATATATTTTTATCCTATTATTGTTACTTTTTAAATGATTTTTAATACACAAATAGTATTTTTGGTTAATATTCAAATTCAATTAATAAATCTATTTGGATGAATTAATGTATTTTTGAAATAAATAATAATTTAATAAAATATTATTTTTAAATAAATTTTACTAAATATAAATGATCATATAATTTTAATGCAGTCGAATTTAATTTTTATATGGGTTCAAAAAAATGTTATTGTTAAAAACTCATCATTTTCAATAAATGTCGGTTTTTAGTTTAAAAGTGAAAATTCACATATTTATAAAATTATTTAGATGAAATGAATATTATTTCTGGAATCATGATGTCAATATTATCCAATAGTGATTTTTTCATAATTTTCTAAGACAGACGAATTTTCAGGTAAAAATTAAATATTGTATAAATAATATTTGTGTTTTATGACATCATAATGACCCAAAAGTGAAGTAATAAGTAAAATAAATGGGATACACGACCAAATTTATGTTTTAGATTTTATAAAATTGATTTTAAGTTTTTTTTTGTAAATTTGTAATGAATCCTTCAAGAGTTGTAATATATTTTAAGATTTTAAAATTATTTCTTTTAGAGTGTGACTCACATCATCCTCACCAAGGGTAATATTTAAATAATTTATTCCCTTGGAATTATAAAATAATTTCTGAAAATCCCATTTGGAAGAAACCATGGGATGGTTTGAGGTTTTGAATATTTTTTTATGTAGAGTCCAAAACTAAAATAATAAATAAATCTCCCTCCTTTCCTATATAAACCCACCTAATCAACCATTTTTATTCACTAAAACTCCTTAGAGCACATCAACACTCTTCTGTTCACTCTCTAGAGTCATCCCAAGTCTCTCCTAATCTCTCAAAAATCCCCCCCCCCAAGCCTTTTGAGCCACACATTCAAGTAAGGGATCCTCACCTTCCTGTCCTCCTTTCAAATTTAGGTACCTTCTTTGAAATTAGATCTTTTAATTTAAATTGGTTATATTTTAATTCATTTATAATAATTATCTTACTATAAATTTGATTTTATTTTGTTTATGGATCATTTATCCTCCCTCATTTGGACTCTTACCTAATTCGTTACTATACCGAATTTCCATAAGGGATCTTCCACTCTCCTCTTTTATCAAGAACTCCTTTAATGTTATATCTTTTGTACATAAGCCTCAGACCTTTTGGTGACGACTCTTTAAGTGCATCCAGGTGACCTATGATCAAATCCAGGTAGAGGAATAATTTCCAGTACTGTAGCAGTACTGTAGTAGTTACTCTAGCGGGAACTGTAACAGTCGGGACAATTCCCCCGTTTGGGCCTTTGGGCTACCGATTTGGTCCTCGAGTCCTTTAAGGCCTTCGAGCCACCCAAAACATCAGGTTAGTAAGGCCTTCGGGCCACCTCGAGGCCTTCAATACACCTTAAGGCCTTCGATCCACCTTATGTGCAGATATAAACCAGACAACCTACAAAGAACAAGCTCCAGAAGGAGGATGAGCAAGGAGCTTTCACCATAGCAAAAGTTAAAGGGATTACAAGAATGAGAGAGTATGGAACCTGCCATTAGGACAAGCTGTGCATGAATGGGAAAGCTAGCCGAACAGCCATGCAAAGGTGGAGAGTTGATTTCATGATGAAGATGCTGAGGAGGAGCAGTTCCAAGTAGTTATTCTGGGTTGTATGTAATGTTTGAAACCTACGGGCAATGAATTCCTCTAAGGCCTGTGGGCCATGTAATACTTGCGCCTATGGGTCTTGAAAGGGTTCCACCTCACCCCTTGAAAAGTGGATTATCAAAAATCAATAAAAAAATAAAGGCATTCAGGCCATTTAATACTTACGCCTACGGGTCTTGTAAGGGTTCCACCTCACCCCTTGAAAGGTGGATTATCACAAATCAATAAAAAATAAAGGCATCTGAGCCATTAGAGGAGTTATATCTTTTAATTTCCATTTTATTGTGTTGGGATATCTTATTACATATACCCCTCACATTAAATTTTATTTATAAATTATGAGAGACCATTTAACTCTCATTTATCCCTCCTATGAACCATTATGCACACTCATTACCATGCCGAAATTTTGTAACGGTTCTTCCCTTTCTCCTCTTTCTTCAGGTTTCTTTATTATGTTACACCTTTTATTAAAAATTAATTTTGTTAGGTCATGTCTTTCCATGTCCCTATTACTTTCCATTTCATGTATAAATGATGAGATATTCCTCTCTATCATCAACCCATTTTTTGAATTTCTATGTGACACTGTTAGGATTCCAATATTGCACCGTGATTTTCCATGAAAAAATAATTGTTTAGTGAATACCATGCCCATTTTTCTATCATGGGTATTAATATTTATGCACACATAATTCTTTGATTTGGTACTTATATTTATGTATTCCACACTCCTTGATCATGGAATAAGTTATGAAGGTGAATGAATCCATGTTATATGATCTCTGTGGAACACTTAAACATGAGAATAAAATTATTATAAAGGGTTCACCTTGATAGTGCCTCAATTCATTGGGTGTTTTTTAGAATTATGATATGTCATATTGGGACATGGGGTTTTCCATATTTCTTTATAAGACTTTTTAAACCATAATTTCTTGGCAGGTTTATTTTTGACCAGTGTTTATGATGTGGTGTTTTAAGTTGTTTCCACATTTCCCATGTTATGATTATCATGATATATCATGTCTTATTGTTCATATTCCTTTTATGCTACATTTCTATGTCTATTGTCTAAAATTTATTGTATTTTTCATGTTATTATATTTTTATTCCTTACTGGAATTGATAGCTCACCCCTTTTTTATGTATGTCCTTCGATTATCCCATTCATTGTTAAGTACGAAGGAACGTTTTGGTCATGTTAAAGAAGTTTTCAATAAATATGTTTCTTTTCATGTTTTAAGTTGTTTTCTAATGTACATAATTTCCCAAAGACCCTAGACATATCAATATTTTAGGTTTTATTAAGTGTAATTTTATGTAATAAATCATGTTTCAATGTGAAATAAAGAGAATGGTTGTTATATTCTTGACCCTAAATTGGTTTTATCCAGAATGAAGATCTATTATGGAAAATTGTTGAACTCCATGAATTTGATCAAACAAGTCATAAATATGGGGTATAGGATACTTTTTCTTGATAATGATCTTTTCAAGTTCTTGATAATCAATGTAGAGTCACATTTATCCATATTTATTCTTCAAAATAAGAAATATGCACCATAATGTGACGCAATTGACAGAATGAATCCCTTATCAATATTCTCCTTGATTTTCTTCATCAATCCATAAAACTCAATCGAGACCATTCTATATATATTATTGTAAATATTTATAGAACTAGGTATTAGTTACATTGAAAACTCAACTTCATGATTCTTTGGAAGACCATGAATCTATTCTGGAAAGACATAAATAAACTCCCAAAAAATATGCACATCTTTGATGGTGAGTTTCTACCCAACCATTAAGATAAACATTCCTTTTTAATATGAATCATGACCCATATAATGGATGTAATTTAAATCAGAAAATAATTTTTTTCATCACACTAATTTCCTATCATAGATTGGTTTGGTGAAACACCCTAACCCCTCTAGACCAGAACTGGTGCATTACTTGTTACATTAGAATGGTTAGAAAGAAAGAAATCTCGAAGGAATGATCATTTTAGTAGTATTTAAGAAACTAGATACATATATGTAACTCAAATTACATTGGGAAAGGTTACAAAATACAATACATAACAAAAACTAAAAATTGCATCCACAGAAACTCAATAAATGATATCTTATTCATAACCTGTTGAAGTTAAAAAAAAAATAAAGGGGTGAGATCAAATTCTCAGTATGGGTTACAAATAGCAGAAGCATGAATTAAATAATAAGATAATCATAAATAATTTTACATAATCCATATGGCATAGTGAATGAATGAAAAAAAAACTCACACTATTAAAAAACTGATATTGAAACTGCATCCATAGATTTTGTCATAGTAAAAACCTCATGGATAGTAATAACTGATAATGAATAAAGAAAATGATTATTAATTGGATGTTATGTATCTGGAACATGATACCATAATATCGTTAAAACGGTTCGGTGCTATGGGTAGAAACCCATCTGATTTTTGGAAACAAACATGAAGGGTTTGTCGCCAACTGATTTGTCTCATGAGACTTGTTGATGCATCGAGGGGATATAGCGGGCTCCTCCAGTCACTAAATGTCCAAATAATTCTTTATACATATATTTAATACAAATACAATATGGCTTCTCAATATTCGTATAGACTAGAGAATACGGATTCATCAATATTTCAATATTCAAAATAACATTCCAAATAAACACCATATGTGAAAGGGTATAAGGCTTAAGAAAATAATCATATCCATGAAACTAGAATATGGATATATAATATAAATGTAATTTAAAATTAAAAGTGATCTCAAATTTTTAGTAGTTACACCACATAAGAATTATTAGTTTCGCAATACAAAGTAAGTCACAACGAAATGGAAAATGAGACAATGTTCCTTACCACATTGTAGTCAATCGAATCATATGAAAAAAAGTTAATAACCATAAATTTAATAGTTATATATCATGAATATAAATAGAATATTGATATTATACATCAATAGTTAGTACACATACGCCACATACAAGAAATAAGCAGTAAACAATGGAAAACTCATGGAATTGAAAGTGATATGAGAAAACCCTTACAAACATTTTGGCATGGTAACGAGTGCTCTTGTGAGAGTTTAATGAGAGTTAAAGAGGTATAACATAATTTATATATCATAATGGTAGTATGTTGGAGGTGATAAAACATACCCCATCACTAGGAATTAAAAATAAAAGGACACAACATAGACGGAATTCTTGAATAAAAGTGAGAGAGAGGATCCTTTACAAAGAATGTATCATTAGATTGAGGACAAATCAATGAGATAATTATGTGTGAAAAACATAAACCAACACAATAAAAGTGGATATATAGAATAAAACAATCATAGGCCATTCACACATATTTTGAGAATGATAAAACAAATGACATTGATGTTTAACTCAATGAATGGAAATTGAGTTAAGATTTCCTTTACCTTGTAGAGTAACTCCTAGAACTTGATGGTTGGGACCTTGGGGGATTAAGGAAATCATGGGAAGACTCATCGGGAGGTTAAACCACCAGATCTTAGAGGATTATGGATTTGGAATGAAATGAAACAAAGGGGTTGAGTCGGAAATTATAGTAAATGAGAGGGAGTTTTTTATTAATTAAAAGGGACACCTCATTAGTGGTTTTTACAAAACCATGGGCTTTCCCATGGTATTTTCCCATGGTTTTAGCCACTTGGGACATGTCATGTCATATGTTACTATAAAAAAGTAGACCATCCTTTTATATTAATTATTATATCATTATAATGTCATTAAACTACTGAAAACTCAAAACTGTATTTTTATTATTCATAAAAAATTCATATATTTTAGAAAAATCCCAAAAAATCACCCTAACCATTTTTTGACGTGTAGAATTAAAAAAGGAACTCCATTTTTTAAAAAAAAAATTATAATTATTTTCAATTTAATTTTTAAATAAAATCATAATTTATTCAAAAATAACAATTTTAAAGGTATAATTAGTTTTATATCACATTGAAAAATTAATTAAGATCTTATTATCTTATTACCTTAAGAAAATACAATATTATAATTATTTACTATTCGTAAGGGTCATGTTACTATTCATATTACTATTCGTAAGTGCATGTTACTATAATAAAAAAATCAAGTTGGTTCTATCAGACTCCAAATGACTTACTGGTCACAACTCTGGGTGACCGTTTTTTGAAATTCAAAACATAGAAGCAGAAAATTTATGTTTAATGGCTAGGTTATGATTATCACCTAAATAACCAAGTGTTGTTTCAAAAGAGAACAGTTCTTTATGAAATATAGGCTATGAATAGAATATATTTAAGAGAAGCATACCATAAAATGTTTAGGGTGTTAAATTATTCCCTCCTTCGGAAATTTCTCCCTTGAAATTTTATGTATAAATCCCACCGAAAAGATGTGGGTGGTTCTTCTTCATAACATCCTCAGGTTCCCATGTTTCTTCCCCTATATTATGTTTTCTCCAAAGAACCTTTACTAGACATGTTGTCTTAATTCTCAATACCTACTCCCTTGTGTCAAGAATCTTGATAGGCTCTTCGCAGTATGATAAATCATGTTCCAGTTCTATTTCTTCATATGTGAGTACATGCACTGGGTATGGCATGTATTTATTCAACAATGACACATGGAATGCATCATGAACTTTGGAGAGACTCTGCGACATTGCTAAATGATAAGCTACAGTTTTGATTATTTCTAGAATTTTAAATGGTTCAGTGTACCTGGGACTTAGTTTCTCTTTATTACCAAACCTAAAGACACCCTTCCATGGATATACTTTTAGAAAGACATGATCTCTTGCATGGAATTTCAAATCCTTTCTCTGGTAATCAGTATAACTCTTCTTCCTACTTTGGGATACTTTAATATGGGCTTGGGTTGTCTTCATCTTTTCCATGGTCTCTTTAATAAGTTATGTGCCAATGAGTTTCATCTCACCAACTTCATCCTAACAAGTTGGAGTTCAACATCTCTTTCCATATAATTCTTCATATATAGCCATTTGAATACTAGAATGGAAAATATTGTTGTAGTAAAATTCCACCAAATGCATGTATTAATCCCAAATACCTTGAAAGTCAAGAGAGTATGATCTTAGCATATCTTCTTGAGTTTGAATAGTCCTTTCATTCTGTCCATCAGTTTGGGGGTGATAAGCAGTACTCATACGAAGCTCGTTATTCAATGCCTTATGGAGAATTTTCCAGAATTGTGATGTAAAATGGGGATCATGATCAGAAATAATTGATAAGTGTACACCATTAAGTCTTAAAACTTCATTAATATATAGTATTGATAAATGTTAAAGTGGTAAATATTCTCTTATAGCAAGAAAATGTGTTGATTTTCTAAGATGATCAACAATGACCCATATCGCATCATTCTTTCTTAGAGTCTTTGGTAGCCCCATGACAAAGTCCATTGTAATATCATCCCATTTAAACATAGGTATAAGAAGGGGTTTCATGACACCTCTGGGATTTTGTATTCTAGTCTTCACCTATTGACAAACTAAACATTTCAACACATAATCAACAATATAGCACTTTAGGTTGTCCTGCCAAAAATGTTCCTATAGATCTCTATACATCTTTTTGCTACCAGGGTGTATAGAGAAATTTTAGCTATGAGAATCATCCAATAGTTCCCTCTTTACCTTAGGAATAGAGGTAACACAAATTCTTTTTCCAGATTTCAAAATTCCACCTTGATATATGAAGTCAATAAATTTCCCATCATTTACAGCATTAATTTTCTTTTGAAGCTTCTCATTATCAATCTGATAACTTTTTATCATTTCCAGTAAAGAAGGTTTGGAAACCATTTGAAATAGTAGTGATCTATTACCTTCCATTATAATTTCCATATCCCTATTTACTAGATCCATGAACATAGGATCCCTTTCAACTTCTATCTTGTTCAGAATTATGTGGTCTTTTCTACTCAAAGCATCTGCCACCTTATTTGTCTTTTCAGGGAGGTAGTGTATTGAATAATCAAAATCTTTGAGTAACTCAAGCCATCTCCTTTCCCTAATTTTGAGTTATTTTTGGGTAAAAATGTATTTCAAACTCTTGTGATTCGTGTATATCTCACATTTTTTACCATAAAGATAATGTCTCCATATTTTCAAGGAATATATTACGGCTACTAACTCAACATCATGATTCATGTAATTTTTATCATGAGTCTTCAACCACCTTGATGCATAATCAATAACTTTATCATTTTTCATAAGGATGCATCCTACACCATTATTTGATGCATCACTATATATCACAAATCCATCATTTCCCAATGGAAGATTCAAAAATAGATCATTGAGAAGTCTTATTTTCAATTATTCAAAGCATTTTGTACATTCTTTTGTACATAAAAACTTAACCCCTTTACGTGTGATCTTGGTTAGTGGGTTATCCAGTCGGGTGAAATTATGAACAAAACACCGATAGTAACCTGCTAAGCCAATAAAACTGTGTACCTCAGTTATGTTTGTTGGCATCAGCCAATCTTGGATTGCCTTTGTCCTAGTAGGATCAACTAATATTTCATCCTTAGAGACAATATGTCCAAGAAAATAAATTGATTAAAGCCAGAAATCACACTTTCTAAACTTTCCATATAATTCATTTCTTTTAAGATTTTTCATAATAATCCGCAAGTGATTCTCATGGACTTCATAGACTTTAGAGTATACCAGGATATCATAGATAAATATCACAAAAAATTTATCAAGATATTCCTTGAAAACTATATTCATTAAATCCATGAAAATAGAGGGTGTATTAGTCATCCCAAAAGGCATCACTGTAAACTCGTAATTCCCATACCTCGTTCGAAATGCTATCTTAAGAATATCTTTCTACCTCACATGCAACTGATGATATCTGGATCGAAGGTAAATCTTCAAAAAAATATTGGGCTCCCTGAAGTTGATCAAAAAATTCATCAATTTGTGGCAGAGGATACTTATTCTTTATTGTAATAGAATTGATTTCCCTATAATCATTGCATATCCTCATGGATCCATCTTTCTTCTTGACAAAGAGGATAGGGGCTCCCCACGGAGAAACACTAGGTCAAATAAATCCTTTGTCACTCAACTCCTATAGTTATTTCTTTAGCTCCACTAATTCCACAGTGGCCATTCTATATGGGGTCTTTGATATAGGTCTTGTACTAGGAATTAAATCAATAGAGAACTCAACTTTCCGCTCTGGAGGATATCCTGGTAAATCCTATGGAAGTACGTCAATGTATTCTTGAACTATATGTCCATATTCAATTTGAAGATTTATTTCCTCACCCACAGACATTGGGTTCTCTTCCTCTCCAATAATTTCATTCAATAGAGCTACTGGGGGTGGATCTAGATTGGAATTAGTTTGCAAGGTTTCTGCTCTAAAGATATGTTATTCTACACCATTTTGAAAAAATATAACTTATATATTCTTTTAATAGATATTTTCATAATAATTTGATAGAAAATTCATACCAAGAATTATATCAAAGTCAATCATTGGTATGATGATAAGGTTATCAACTAAAGAACATATATGTGTCGTGAAGGGGACTCATCGACACACCTTTGTTGCAATGATACATCCCCAAGGAGCTTTTACTAACAGCTCCTTTATTAATTCAAATTGGACATGTCTAATTTTCTTAGCAAACTGGGAAGATATAAATGTATACAAGGATCTAGAATCAAATAATGCATTGTCCGAGTTTGAGGAAACAATTAAAGTACCTTCCACCACATCATTAGGAATATCAACCTCTGTGGTTGTAATCGCATATGTTTTCCCTTTCTCTCATGGCCTTTTCTGAGGCTAGTTTCCTTGGTGCATAGGTCACTCATTTTCATAGTGTCCCATCTCTCTACAATTGTAGCATTGAACGTCATAAAATTGTTTCTTCCCCTTGCATTCATTAGATAGATGACCCTTTTCTCCATACTTATAGCAGACTCCCATTCTATTCAATCATTTCCCAAGATGATTCTTTCTATAGTTTGTGCATAACGGAATTTGCTTCATTTCATTTTTCTTCTTTGGAACTTCACTTTTTCCATGGTTATCAGAGTACCACTTCTTATCTTCGTTTCCCTTGGGAAAATTTAATCTACCAAATTCCTTATCTGTTTTGATGGAACTTTATACAATTTCATCATATGATGAAAATGTTTTTAAAGTCAGTTCCCTTTGAAGAGTAGGCTTAAGACCTTCAAAGAAATGATCAATATTGTCTACTAAGTTATGTATGTAATCTATGGAATACCTAGCTAGCCTTGTGAAGGTAGCCTCATACTCTGCAACACTGTCTTCTTCCCTTCTCTTTAATCTAAGAAATTTCCTCTTCATTTCAGTCTATTGCTCGTGAGGGAAATATTTTTTTAAGAATATTTACTTAAAAGTTCTTCATTCCATATCTTATATTTCTTCTTCCTTAATGGTATTCTGGGTCAAGGACAACTATTAATCAGTGTCACCCTTGAGACAATATACTATCAGCACTACATTTTCATTTTCATTGCATCTTAATGCCATGAATATCCTTTTGAGGGACTTGATCCACTACTCAGAACCCACTAGATTAGTAGTCCCACTTAAGTATGGGGGATTCTTTCATATAAAAGGATCCAATATAGGTGTGGCATGGTTATTCATCACCACCTGAGTAAGTTTCCCCAATATGGTCATTATCTGATCTACTCCAACATTGACTGTGTAGACTTTCTCAGTGGGGAAATATCTACATTGTCCATGAGTATTGATTCTCTTTCTTCAATTAGGTGCCATTTCTAAATAATGGCATACACTATATTAGGTTATGAATCTTAAATATAAAATACCATTACATAGACTGAAATTATATGCATATCTAAACTCATAAACATGGTATCTCTGGGGAAAAAATTACATTAAAATCCTTCATAATGGATTGTAAATAAAATGTAAATTATCATAAGCATATCCCCAGAGAGTTTCAATACCAAGAGTGTATCAAGTCCCATTTTCATGTACTAGGATACCTAAGGTCAAGTCCAAAACTCCTTATCGGAGTTTTCACTCCTAGGTATATCTATGCCAAAGCCACCTCTACCAGTTTGTATCCATACGGGGATGTATTTGCTAGAAAGATCCAAATAATCTATTCCTTACCAAAATAACAATATTCTATTGTATGTTTATCCTAAAATAATACATTAGGGATTAGTTCCCTAATCTAAAATTTCTAATTTAGTTTCCAAGTTTGCTACTAAACTTCCTTTGATACCAACTATAACACCCCAACCCCTCTAGACCGGAGCCGGTGCATTATTTGTTACATTGGAATGGTTAGAAGAAAATAAATTCTGAAGGAATGATCAGTTTAGTAGTCTTGAAGAAACTTTATACATATATGTAACTCAAATTACATTGAGAAAGGTTACAAAATACAGTACATAACAAAAACTAAAAATTGCATCCATAGAAACTCAATAAATGATCTCCTCTTCATAACCTGTTGAAGGAAAAAAAATGAAAGGGGAGAGCTCAAATGATTAGTAAGAGTTAAAAATAGTGGAATCATGAATTAAATAATAAGTAAATTATAAAAAATTTGACATAATCAATATGGCATAGTGAATAAATGAAAAAAACTCACACCATTAAAAAACTGAGAATGAAACTGCATCCATAGATTTGGTCATAATGAAAACCTAATGGATAGTAATAACTAATAATGAATAAAGAGAATGATTATTAATTGGATGTCATGTATCTGGAACATGATACCATACTACCGTTAAAACAATTTTGTTCTGTGGTTAGAAACCCGTCTGATTTTTTGAAACAAACTCGAAAGGTTTGTCGCCAACAGATTTTCCTTATGAGACATATCGATGCATCGAGGGGATATAGCAGGTCCCACCCATCACTGAATGTCCAAAGAATTATTTATACATAAATTTAATACAAGTACAATATTCCTTCTAAATATCTTTATAGACTAGAGAATAAGAATTCATCAATATTTTAATATTTAAAATAATATTCCAAATAAACACTATATGTGAAAGGGTATACGGCTTAAGAAATTAATCATATCCATGAAACCAGAATATGGATATCTAACAGAAATATAATTTCAAATTAAAATTGATCTAAAATAGGCATTAGGTACACCACATAAGAATTATTAGGTGCACAATACAAAGTAAGTCATAACGAAATAGAAAATGAGACAATGTTCCTTACCACATTGTAAACAATCGAATCATATGACCAAAAGTTAATAGCCATCAATTAAATCATTATATACCATGAATAAAAATATAATCATGATATTATACATAAATAGGTATTACACATACACCACATACAGTAAATAAAAAGTGAACAATGGAAACCTCATGGAATTGAAAGTGAGATGAGAAAACTCTTACAAACATTTAGGCATGGTAAAGAGTTCTCTTGTGAGAGATTAATGATAGGTAAAGGGGTATACCATCATTTATATATAATAAGGGTATTATGTGAGAGGTTCTAAAACATACCCCATCACTATTATTTAAAAATAAAAGGACATAACATAGGGAGGATTCTGGAATAAAAGTGAGAGAGATGATCCCTTACAAAGAATGTATCATTAGATTGAGGAAAAATCAATGAGATAATTATGTGTGACAAACATAAACCCACAAAATAAAAGTATATATACATAATAAAACAATAATAGTTCATTCACACATATTCTGGGAAAGATAAAACAAATGACATTGATTTTTAACTCAATGAATGGAAATTGAGTTAAGATTTCCCTTACCTTGTAGAGTAACTCCTAGAACTTGATGGTTGGGACCTTGGGGGATTAAGAACACCTTAGGAGGACTCCTAGGGAGGTAAAACCACTATATCTTTGAGGATGAGGGATTTTTAATGAAATAAAATGAAGGGGGTGAGTGGTTATTTATAGTAAATGAGAGGGTCTTTTTATTAATTAAAAGGGACACATCATTAGTGGTTTTTGAAACACCGTGGGCTTGCCCATGGTATTTGCCCATTGTTTCAGCCACTTAGGACACCTCATGTCATATGTTACTATAAAAAAGTCAACAATCCTTTTATATTAATTATTATATCATTATTATGTCACTAAACTACTTAAAACTTAAAACTATATTTTTACTATTCACGAAAAATTCAAGTATTTTAAAAAAATCCAAAAAATTCACTGTAACCATTTTTTGACGTGTAGAATTAAAAAATTAACTCCACTTTTTGAAAATAATTTTCTAAGTATTTTTAATTTAATTTTTAAATAAAATCATAAGTTGTTCAAAAATAATAATTTTTAATGTATAATTAGTTTTATATCACATTGAAAAATTAATTAAGATCTTATTATCTTATTACCTTAAGAAAATAAAATATAATCTTTATTTACTATTCATAAGGGTCATATTACTATTCGTATTACTATTTATAAGGGTATGTTACTATTCATCAAAAAACCAAGTTGGTTCTATCAAACTCTAAATAACTTATTGGTCACAACTCTAGATGACCATTTTTTGAAATTAAAAACATAGAAGTGGAAAATTTATGTTTATTGGCTAGGTTATAACTATCTATTAAATAACCAAGTGTTGTTTCAAAGGAACATAGTGCTTTATGAAATATAGGCAATGAATAGAATATATTTAGGAGAATCATACCATAAAATGTTTGGGGTTTTATATTTGGAATATCAAATATTACTTCCCTTCCTTAGAAATTAATGTGGGATTTATAATGAAAGTTAATCCATTACCAAAATAACATCAAATTAAACTAGGGGAAAATAATAATATTTTCAGGAAGCATATTCCCATAAACTTCAACCGGAGAAGAATCATAAACTTGAGATGTGATCATTGTATCATTAAGAGTTTTCATAGATACTTCAATATATAATCGTTGGGGCGGTAATGTGATATCCTTATAAAATTCTTTAGATATAAAATAGTGGTATGATCCATAATCAAATAAGACATTAGTAGTTTTAGAATGGATGTTAAGTGTACCTTTCACTACATATTTATTATACCTCTCATCTTAAATAGTGATCTCTTGATATTTTCCATTTTATCTATACTTAAGAGGTTTTTGACATTTATCATCATAATTAACCTTCATATTTGGGAACTTGTTAGCTTAATTCCCATACTCATTACATTTTAAACACTGAAGTTTGGGTAGTTCATTTTGTGGTAATTTCTCTCTATTAACATCATTATATAAATTCTTCCCATCACTTCATAATTCAATTTCCCAATGACCTTTTTTTATAAACTTGAAACATTTACATTTTCCCTTAAGATAATTTCACCAATGTTTTTTTCCACATTTTGATCGTAAAGAAAAGATCATCTTCTTCTCTCTATAGTTTTGATAAATTTATATGAATTATGATTTTTCTTTTCTTTTAAAAATCATAATATGTATTGGTAAATACAATATTTATATCCACCTTGATATCACATCGAATAATTTCTTCATAGATAATAAATTATTTTAATGTTAATCCTCTTTAGATAATCGGTTTTAATCCACTAAGGATTCAATAAAACATACTTTTAGGTTGGATGATAATAATATAATCATACCTCACAAGTCTTGTAAAATTTTTCTTATAGATACTAATAGATTCACCATACCTTTATTTCATTTCAAGTAATTTATTATTCATTTTCTTACAAAGAATACTATAAAAATCATTATTGATAAATAATCTCTTAAACTTATCCCATCCTATAGAATCAATTTATTCCCATTTATTTTTTTTCTTGATAAGAGTCTATCATTGATCTATTTCACCTTCCAAATGATAAAGATTTGTAGTATATTTCTCATGTTCTAAACATTGTAGAATTAAAAATATACTTTCAATTGTACTAACCCATTAGTCAGTGACTAGTGGATCAGTGGACCTATTAAAAGAAGGTGGGAATTTCCTCTTTAAGGACTAAAAAGAACATCATTCCATCCTTTTCTCATTTTTAATCTTATCGTGATTCATATCTTGAGAATCTATTGTGATAATAGAAATGATATGTTTCATTACATCTCCCATAATATTGGATTATTTGTGAGGAAAATCATTACACTGCCCATTGCAATGAGCATTAACATGATTCCTTTTGGTTTCATCCATTAACTGAAAACAAAAAATCAAAGTGAGAGAAACAATTATATAGTAAAAAACCACATAATCATGAAAATAATGTAGAGTATGTATAAATCATGACACCTTATTCTATGAAACATTATGTTTAACCTAGTCCATTGATGACTGTTACAATAACTTTAGGATTTTATCCTATACTTTGACTTATCCTCAGGGTTCTCACTAAAATATTCTCATCCTAAATTCTAAAGGTAAACTAAACCTTGATCTAATGCAAACTATATAAAACCATACATTTCATACATAGATATTAAATCTAAATAGATAAATATTATTTACATAACATAATCATATATTCTAGAATTGTATTGGTCTAGTATATTTGGAAGCATGTAAACATAAAAAAATGGTTCATAATAATTTTACATCGTCTCTCACTTAGTTCTTAATAAATATCACCCATCTTATACATATCATACATAAAACCTTTCTTTATAACATGGGGAAATTAAGCATAATAAATGGTGACCTATGATGCTTAATAAGGGTAAATAAGGGAGATATCAAAGATTATATAAGTATAACATGAGAAAAAAAATATAAGAATATAAGCTTGACATTTTAAAATTGTACCCTACATATCATAGATCATAATATTGAATCATGGCATAAATCTTGATAGTTTATAAGAAATTAATAATAAAAGAAACAAATAACATGATCCATGAGAGCATAAAATTAGCATAAGGCATGAGTTTTGGGCATAAACATAAGAAAATAAAATCATTTCCTTAGTAGTAAAGGATCTTTTCTAAGACTATCATGGTTTAATGGGTTCACTCCCCATTCAAGTCAAGTTTGTCTCATGAGATATCAATCTTTAACTAATGCATTGGAGAAAGATATAGGTCCCACCTAACACATAAATATAATAATACATATGTGTGCCACAAGATTATAAAACATTCATTATATCAGAACCCATGAAAATAAATATGTTTGATAAACATTTAATCATTTCATAACACATGGAAAATAAACGGGTTTCATAAACATTTCATCATAGTATAACCTATAGAAAAAGAATGGATTTCTGAAAAATATTGTCATTATAATCATAATACATCAAAAAAATAAAAATTATGGTATCAATAGATAATATACCTAGTATATAAAAAGTGAAATCAAGGGTTGTTATTTTGGATGAATAGAAATTCCATTAAAATATTATTAAAATATTATTGAGGAAAATAACTTTCCCACTTCTACATAAATTCTTTAAAATATAAAAATTTTAAAAATATTATGGAATATTTTCTTTTAAAAGAATCATGGAAACTTTTAAAGTAATCTTAAAAACCTTGAGTGTTTATGATGTAATTAAATTTCTTTCTTATCGTATAAGTTAAAAAATATTTCTTTCTCACAAATGTAAAAATGTTAAAAAGTGCCTCATTCGGAAAACGAAAAAAAAATATTAATTTTAAAATATTTTTTAAAAATTAAAATATGTGAAAATAATATTTTATACATTCATTATAGAATAGTAAAAAATCATTATTTAAAAAAAAATTAGAAAACATGGTTATGTAAGAAAAAGTTTATTCGATCAAAGAGAGAAATAAATTTGATTTTCCTTAAAAACATATGTTGGGTATCATGAGAACAAAAGTTGAGGAAAATTCAATGAAAAACTATATATATCCAAGAAATAACTAGAGTATAATACAATTCATTAGTATCTTGAGAGGTAGATCATAATATTTCATTATTAGAACATATTCATAAACAATCCCAATAAACAATGAGATTATAATATAAAACCCCTTACCACAGGTCTGAATTCCTTCATATTTTTTTGAGCCTCCTTTATAATAAATATATTCCTATTATAAATCTATTATAGAAAGATACTCATATACATATAACCATATATGATTTACTTTTATCCTTTTATCACCCATTTATTAACAATTGTTTATTAAAATCACTATTTCAGGTGATAATTTTTTCATTTGTCAGGTATATTTTGGTTTGGTAGTTTCAAATATTTTAATTTGATAATAGTTAAATAATATCAAGAATTTTAATAATGGAATAAATATAATAAATATTCATTATATATATATATATTCATCAATAAAAGTTAGGGATAGAAAAATAAATTTCACTATTCATGGAGACGGTAAGTTGTACGTATGCATGAATGTTGTTTTCATTTTTCAACAAATAGAACAAAATATTGGAAAATATTAATTAAACTTTCTAGGTTAATTATTATATCATATAAATTCAACAAATCTATCATAATTAAAATCCAAGTAAAATATAAATGAAAAATGAATCACATCATTTCGTAGAGGTGGTAATCCACACGTACGCATGACCAATATTATTGTTTCCCAACATATTGGATGGTAAGGAGGTAAAAATGATATTATAATTATATAAGTATAATTCTATATAAATATCATATATAAATATTAAACCCATAATAATACCAATCCAAAATATTTGGTGATGAAAAATGAATTGTATCGCTATGTGGATTTGGTCAGTTATATGTACACACGAGCGATACTTTCACTTATCATTTAATGGAAAATAGGGTGTATAATGGTTTTTTCATAATCATAATAAAATTTAAGTACATTTATTATATTTAAGTATTATTTTATAAATAATGTAACATATTTATAGGATGTAAAATAATAATTTAAAATAAAGTTGTTGGTTAAAGTGATTACCTCTTTTTTGAAACAACTCCTTTAGATATTATCTAAAGAGATATGGGGTTGATATTTTTGGAATACCAAAATCTCTATAATGTGGATGATTAATTTTATAATATAAATTTTTAGAGTTTGGTTGACCTAGAAGGCTCAATTTTTTGTGAATAAGAGAAAGGGAGGGTTCCCTTTTATAATTGAGAGGAGGGGCATCTTGGAATTTAATAAAATATTGAATTGATATAAAATAATTTTGATGTATAAATAGATAAAAATTGATAATATTTGAATATAATATGATTATAATTATAAATAATTTCATAAAATAAAATTATTACTAGTTTTTATCACATTTTTACCCTTATATATTTGTTTTAACCATTCGTTAACTCTTTTGACAATTACCATAATATTAATGTTTTCTACTCTTTAAAGGTTAATAATGCTGGTATAAAATTAAAAAAACCCTCTAAATAGACCATTTTTTATTTTTAAAATAATATCCAATTCATTTGGATGAATAAAATATTTTTATAAATTTCATATCATTTAATAAAATATTATTTATTATAAAATATCATTAATGTCATTTTTAACACTACTAATTTAATTTGACTTTAAATACATAAATAAAAAGAAGGGATTAGAATATGATGTTTTAAAATCTCCATAATAAGTAATATAGCTCTAAAAAAATTGGTACACATTAAACCATTCAAGTTATATCACTTTTAATATTTTTAAAATCATTTATTTTATTTTTCTGTTAATTGAATAAATATTGTATTAGAATTTCACAAAACTTTATGGAAATTACTTAATTTATAAAAATTAAAATAAATTTAATTCATTAAAATAATTTCATTAAGATCAAAATATACATTTATATTCATTTATAACTTTTTTTGTTCCCTGTGTGGACATATAAGAGATATTTAAAAACAAAGAGAGTGACATTTTGTAACTTTGATTTAAATATTATATAGTTCATTTTCATAGAAATGTGTTCAGTAAATTAATAAAATTATATAATAGGGTGATAAGGGTAAAATTACCTTCAACTATTAATAATTATTATGAAAAAACTATGGCCTTATAGTTTTAACCTAAATTAATCCAATTTATTCTTTACTAAGGTGATAAATTTTACCTCAGTTACTATTCAATTGACCAAAAATAAAAGGATCCTATTTTCCAAATTTTAACCTCAAAATTATAAATATATAATTAAATTACGTTTAATTTTAAAAATTAATTTTAATGTAATTTCACAAAACATGATGAAAACAACTTTTTAGAAAAAATGCATTTTTATGCCTAAAACTGAATTTATTATTTTCATATACATAATAAAAAATATTAGATAAATGTTGAAACATTTTATTGAATTAATAATATTTAAATTTCATTAAAATAATTCAACAATAGTGTTCAATTTAATTTATTGTTATAAAAATACATTGTGCACATAGTTTTTTAGAAAAACAACTCCTCTATTTTCAAATGATTTTTATTTTTATTTTTAACTAATTGATATATAGGAATTAATTTTATACATGTGTAAAAAATAAATTTTTATAATTTAGTAATTCATATTCATTTACCCTAATCTTATTTCTAGGTGATAATAATATTTTAATAGTATATCATGGTTCTTCTATTTTTTTTTTGCATGTAACACAAGCTATCAAAGAAATTAAATGTATTTGAAACAAAAATATTGAAATATCAGGGTCATACATTCTACACCACTTAAAATAAATTATACCTTGAAATCTTGATACTATGGTTCAAACAAATATGGATATTTCTACCTCATCATATCCTTAGGTTCCAACATTGCATCCATAAATTGGTGATTTTGACATAAAACATTAATGAGGTGAGTGGTCTTATTTTGTAATACTTTCTCTCTACAATATAGAAACTACACCAGATATTCTTCATAAGAAATTTATTTCTCTAATTACATGACCATTGAGTTTAGTACATGTAAAGGATCAAGTATGTACTTCTTTGGGAGTTATTCATGGACCACATCATAAACTTGAGGGATATTCAGTGTAAGTATCAATCAATAAGCTACCTTCTTGGTATGATTAAGAATTTTGAAATGGTTGATATACCTATGTCATATCATTCAATTATTTCCAAATATCACTACCCTATTCCAAGGATATATTCATATAAATACCTTATCCCTAAATTTAAACAATATATCTTTCTGATGATTGTCAGTATAACTTATTTTCAAATCTAATTTTCTTTATGCACTATTGAATGGCTCTAAAATTCTTTGTCATTTACTCATCTAGATCAGTTCCCAATATATTTATTTCTCCAACTTCATCCATTATTATCTAGTTATGAACTTACTTCCATAGAGGGGTTTATATAGATCCATCTGAAGGATGGATTCAAAGATATTATTGTAATAAAATTCCACCAAAGGAAGGAATTGATCTCAACCACCTTTGAAATCTGTAGGGAAATCTCTCAATATGTCTTCTAAATTTTGAATTTTCCTCTTGACAAATAATATGTATAAGGATGTTAATTAGTGATTAAACTTAACTCTATATTCAAATCCTACAAAATTCTTCTCCAAAACATTGAGGTTAACCTTAGATCTGAATCAGATACAATTAATAGTGGTACTCGATGAAATATTACCACTTCACTAATGTATAACCATGTAAGTTGATCAAGAGAGATATATTATTTAATGTAAATGAATTATTCTGACTTCGTAAGGTGATTGAATAAAACCCATATATCATTAGGCCTTTTTTATGTTTTGGGATGTTTGATGAAAAAATCAATACTAGTTTTTCTCATTACCATTCTAGTATGGGTAATGGTTGTAACATCCCCTTATAATTTTGTATCTTATTATTAACTTGCAGATATATAAAGCACCCATAAACAAACTCTTAATTATCTCTCTTCATGTCATCCCACCATAAATTCTCTTTCAAATGTCTATAAATCTTCATACTTATAGGATGAATAGATAATGAATAATTATAAACTTCATATAAAATCTCCTTCTTCAAATTTAGTACCAAAGGGACACATAAATTGTTCATAATCCTTATTACTCCATCACAATCAAGGTTGATCTTAGAATAATTCCTCACCTTCTTTTATAGCTCAATATCTTCCTTTTTTACCTCTTTAATCTTCACTTGGATGGAAGGTTGAACACTCATTTTGGAATGATAATATCATTCCCCTTCCTTCAAGATTTCAAGATCCATATTTTAAAAGTATATAATTTTTGAATATTTTGTGATCCTCATAACACATAAGATTGAATGGTCATTTTTTACTCAGTGCATCTACCACCTTGTTCCCTTTCTTATGGTGATAATGTATTGAGCAGTCATAATAATTAATCATCTACAACCATTTTCTATGGTGAATGTTATGTTATTTTTTAGTGAAAATATACTTTAAATTTTTTTGATCAGTAGATATGTCACACCTTTATCCATTGATATAATGCCACCTTATATTTAATGAAAAAAGTACATAAGATAACTCAAAATCATGATTTGGGTAATTTTTCTCATGAATCTTCAATTATCATGGGGTATAAGCTATAATAATATAATTATACAAGAGGAATAATCCCATTATCTCCATTGATGAATCATAATTGATTAAAAACACTTATCTACTATAGGTTATTTTGATCATAGGTTCATTATAGCACCCTCAGTTTCAAGTAAGTAAACCTTCATTTATGTATTTTAAGTAAAGTGTTTGGGTAAAGTTTGAGAGAGTCTGGAAACCTTTTAGAATTTTTTGTGGATTTTTTATTGGTGAACAATTTGAAAATAGTTTGTGGAAACCATGAAACTTCTATAGAAAACCGTGAATAGTGAGATAGGGGCTAAGGGGGAGGCGTACGGGCATGCACATGGTTTTTCTAAACCATGCGGCTACCTAGGAGAAAACATGCAAAGAGGTACAATTATATTTTTCATGGTTGGAACACGGTTTGTCTAACCATGAAGGACAAATATGAATAACACACCTCGAGGTAGTGTCCAGTGCATGGTTAGCGCACGGTTTTTCCTAACTGTGCAACTAACCATTCACTGATTAAGAACAAGATCCTAAAAAAGTGGATCTAGGTTGTGATTAAGTTTTAACCCCTAATGTTTTCTCTAAATGGACCCTAACTCAATATTTTATCCTCAAAAAGTCTTTTAAAGCTTTCCACATCAAATTGGAAGCAATCCAGAGGCATTTCTTGGTGCGTTGAATCCAAATTCCCAAACTAAGTCATTGTTCATCAAAGTTTTTCTTGGTTTTTCTTAGATATGCTTTCTTCCCTCTCTTAGTTTCTTATATCTAGTCCACTGAAGATAGATCTAATGTTTTTTATTCCAATAATGGTTATATTTTACCTTTTATATGATAAGGGATGAGATCTAAGGTGGTTTTTTGGAGATTCAGCCCAGTTTTGTTGTTGTTTTCGTGTCGTTCTTCATTTTCACCATAATTTCTAAGGTAGGTGGCTTCACTCTCGATTCCTCTTCATAAAAATTTAATGATTATTTTAAAATTGGTTAAATGTATTAAATTTTATTGTGAAATTGTTGTGAAAATCATGTTATAACCCCTCTTTAGTGAAGGTCTGAGTATTTTATGGATTTTTTATAAAATTTTGGAATTGTGGAAAGTAGTTGTGAAATGTGCCTTAATTTATTAATTTTAAAATTTTGGTTTTAAAATATGGATTTTATGGATTTTTCATAAATGCTTTAATTGATATGTTTTCAATAATAGGATGATTTTATTGAAATGTATTGAAATGGTTTGTTTGAAATGTTTTAAATAAAAGAATGGTTTTATTGAAATTGTTTGAATTAGTTAATTTGAAATGGTTTTGGTATACATGGGTTGTGTGATTTCATGCTTTCATTGGGACCTTGAATAATGTGTGTGTTCCATTGGGGTACAAAATGATGTGACCATGGATAAGGGTCATGTTTCATTCGGGCATAAGGAGATTTTTCCACTTTATGATGACTTAGTGGATGGATGAGAAATTTCTCATGAGTATGGAACTTTCAGTGAAGCATGCATGTGTGTGTGTGTGGTGAATCATGGAATGGATATTCTAAAAAGGAATGTGAAATGGTTTTAAGTTATTGTTATGTTACTCTTCATTATAAGTTGTTTTTGTATGGAAAACTATTTTGGTGTTAAATTTCTTGGCTTTGATATAAAATGTTTTCAATTATTTTATATAAATTTTTTATATAAATGTGATAACATGTTCTATACTAGTGGAGTGAGTATAGAATTAATTTAGGGAAATATTACTGATTTTTGTTACTCACCCTTTCTTTGTCACTTTGACACTTTTTTAGATATCATTTATCAGGACACCGGAAAAGGTAAAGTATCACACTTATTTAGTGGTGCATCATGATACTTAGGATTCTTTTTGGATTTGAATCATGGAGCATCTTGGAGTTTTTGAGTTTTGTGGTTTTTTCTTCCATTGTGTGCTTTGATGTTAGTTTTGTTCTGATGTGGTACTCATTTGTAGTTTGGTTTTGACATCAATGGTATTTATTTGAGTTGTTTTACATTTTTATCATGCATAATTTAGTGGTTTATTTTGTTATGGAAAGTTTGGTTGAGTGGTTTTGTTTCTTAATGGGAAAATCATCCTCAATTTTTACTAAATCCCTTAGAATTTATTACCAACCTTTGGCATCTTGGGGATGCCTCTTAAGGCCAAGAAATGTCCTCTCTCCTTCTCAATCCAATGAGGAGGTGTGGGATGTTACATGTGTTATCAGTCTGGGTCCTTCTAAATATCTTTGTGGAACAAGTGTTATCATATTGTTTGGTCCTTGACTAATAAGGGTTCATCAGTTCTATTAGTCTTGGGGTTGAAATTCATTATGGTATATTCCTTGTATCGGGTTGGTAGAGAGGAGTAGGATTATTGAGACTTTAAATGTAGATCATAAAAATATGTATCTAACATTTTTATATTGAAATTCAAGTTACCAAGGAGTTGGGTACATTATTGTTTTGGAGACACTTATTGGAGTGTTATCTCATTATCATGGGTTTATCTAACGAGATGAGCATGTCATGCATTATAAAAATGTCTTCCCACTAGGAGATCATATTTAATTTTGAGTAATTATTTATGATTTGGTTCAAAATTGTTGATTTTTTAAAAATTGTTAACTTTTTTTCAAATTTTAGATTTTGAAAAACGAGTGAAATTGTTATTTTGAAAATGGTATGATTTTCAAAAGTATGGTGTAATTTTCAAAAATGGATGAATGTGAAAATGATTGAATTTTGGAAAGTAATTTTATGATAGTGTGATGTGATATTATTTAAAATTGTTAAGCCATTAGTTAATAAAGAGTTGAACTTGTGGTTCTTTTGTCTATATAGAGAATGAAACCTATTGGGCATCACAGAAACCAATCGAAGGAAGCTGTTGAGAATGTGGATGAACCTAAGCCACGGGTGAACCAATAGCTGGTTCACATTATTTTCCAACCTTTTCAAGATATGGAAATAGGGAACATATGGGATTAACAAAGGCTAGTGGATCACTCTGTCCAATTCCAGAAGAAGAATCCAACCATATTTTAAGGTAATTCAAAACTAGATAAGGCAGAGGTGTGGATGAACAATATGAATTGAATCTTAGGTTTCCTTGGCACAAAAATAGAGCTAAAAGTTAATTAGTAGATGTATATTCTAAAGAATATTTCATTCCAATGGTGGGATTTAGTGGTTTATGCAAAATTAGACCAAGTCCTTCCATGGGAGGATTTTGAGGAATTGTTTAATAAAAAATTCTATCTTCATACGTTTAGGATCATAATAATTATGGAATTCTTCAGCCTGAATAAGGAGAGCCTCACAGTGACAGAGTATTCTACTAAATTTATGAATTTACTCCTCTTTTAACCTAATGTTTTTTCTACTGCATCCTTAAAGTAACACATATTTAAATCGGGGATGAAGTTAAATATTCACTCAAAGATTGATATGTTGTGTGCTATAGATTATACAGATATGGTCAACAAAGCGATGGTGGGAGAAGAGACATATCAAGAGTTAAGGGTTGAGGGAACATGTTGATACCTACAGAAAATAGTGGGAACTCTAATGCTGGGAGTAAGCAGAATAAGGACACCTATTTCTAAGGTATGGCGATAACTCAGAATCAAATGGATGGATCGATAAATATTCCTCTAAGACCCAATAGAAAGACCAAATGTTTTAAATGTGGTTCATTTGACCACGTGAAGTGAGAGTGTATATCACCACCTAGAGCATTCCAAAATTATAACTATATGGGTCATCTTCAGTGCTATTATTGTAGTGCTCTGATGTTGGGTATTTGGGACACTTCTCATGTGTCGCAAACATCACATGCTTTGACAAGACGAGGGCAGAAAAACAATCCTTGTCAGTAGAACAGAGCTATCCATGGTGATTATAAGAATACCAAGACTCCTCAATAGGGGAAATATCAATAAGGTAATAAGGAACAATGTTCCTTGAGAAAGAAATTATATGGAGCTAAGCAAGTTATTATGGATGACCAATCTAGATCATCAAAAGTGTGACTTAAGATTATTTTGAATCTTATCCTTATGCAGTCTTTGTTTGATACGAGTGCATCTCATTCATTTGTTTCTTATCATGCTATTATTTTTCTGATTTTAAATGTCGAGATGATTCCCACTGTTTTGAAACATTAAATTCCTCTTGGTCAAATAGAATGTAGAGCCTTTGTGTGTAGATCATGTTCTATAACTATTGATAGAACTGAGATTATATGGTATTTTTCAATGCTTGATATGGAGATATATGAACTAATCCTTGGTATGGATTGGTTTAAAACATTCAATGATCACATTGACCATTATAACAAAAGGGTCAGTTTTATGAAAGATGATGGTGTTGAGCATATTTTAGAGGATACCAAAATGTAAAGGCGGGTGCAAAGGAATTGTTAACACTAGTAGTTGGAATGATCTCATACCAGTTGGTAGAGTTGAATTTGGAATTGATGGAAGAGATAAATAATAGTAGTTTTCTAGTAGTGTTTAATCAATTTCTATATGTCTTTGTTGGTAATTATTTTGGGTTTCCACCAATAATAGAATTGGAGTTTATGGTTGATCTTCTTCTAGGGACCAGTCCTATTTATATTTTTTCTTACTATATTGAACCAATATAACTAAGGTAACTAAAATTGTAGTTTAAATATCTATAAAGAAAAATTTTCATTTATATGAGCATGTCTTTGTAGGTAGTACTGATCTTTTTTTCAAAAAGGCGAATGGAACTCTTTGGTTGTGTGTGGATTATCATAAGATTAACAAAATTACGATGAAGAATCGGTATCCACTTTCATGAATTGATGATTTCTTCAATCAATTAATGGGATACTAGTGGTTCTCTAAAATAGACTTTCAATAATGATATCACCGATTACAGGTTTGGAAGGAGTATATTCCAAAGACAGCTTTCAGAAGTATATATGGTCATTATAAATATGTGGTGATGCTTTTCAGTATCATAAATGCACAAACGGTATTTATAGCATTGATGAATCAGATATACCAGAGATATCTTGATTCTTTTTTGTGGGGTTTTGGGGATGACATATTGGTGTATTAAATCATAAGTGTTAATCATGAGAAACACTTAGAAACAGTTTTTGGAATCTTGAGATATCATCAGTTGTATTCCAAATTATCAAAGTGTAATTTTTTGATACAAGAGGTAAATTTTCTTGTCTATATAATCTATGAAAAAGGTGTCTATACAGATTCAGAAAATATAGAATCTATTATCTCTTGGAAACCACCAAATGATTTCTTTGAGATATGCAGTTTCCTTAGTCTGACTGGTTATTACTGGTGCTTTGTTCATGATTTTTCACGATTGGATTCACCAATGATATGTTTCACATGGAAGAATGTTCCATTCCAATGGAATTATGAATGTAAAAAAAGTCTTTTAAATAGCTTAAATTTCACCATACATTAGTACCAATCTTTATATTTCCAGAATTAGGACAAGGGTACGTGATATATTGTGATGCTTTGGGATCTGGGTTGGGATATGTTCTCATGCAGGGAGATCATTTTGTTTTTTATGGCTCGAGACAGTTATGGTTGCGTGAGAAAAATTACCCAACACAAAATTTGGATTTATTTATTGTAGTCTATTATTTAATGACTTGGCATCATTGCCTATTTGTTGATAAATTTATAGTGTTTATAAAACATAAGAGCTTGAAACATATTTTCTCATAAAGGGATTTGAGCCTCAGGGAAAGAAGATGGATGGAGTATCTCAAAATGTTTGAATTTGACTTGATGTATACATCGGGTAAAGGAAATATAGTTGAGGATGAATTAAGTATAAATTCATATGATCAATTGGAAAAAGAAGCTTCAGAATAGTGGCAGTTGATTTTGATCATAGCTGACACGCACTTGGAATGTGAAGACTGAGGTGATGTTTTGATTTTCTTTCTACTTTCATTCGTTCATAATTTGGTTTAGAAAATTAACGAGGCACAAAAATATGATTTATAATGCATTTCAATGATGTCAAAACTCTATGGTGGGGAGATCATTGAGGTCTGAAGGAGGTATGGGAGTTCAGTGATGTGTTTTAAAAATCAAATTGTCATACATATGGCTTGTCAAGAACAAGTTATTCATGATTACCACCATTCGAAATGGGCAGCTCATCCTAGAATACAAAATATGTATAATGCATCAAAATAAATTTTTTGTTAGGTCAGTATAAAAAGGAATGTGGTTGAGGTTTTTTTTTTGATATTTTTAACTTGTCAAAATTTTAAAGAAGAACATCAAAGACCAATAGGTATGTTGCATTCTTTACCTATTCCTATTTGGAAATGGGATTAGATAGCTATGTATTTTGTAATAGGTCTCCCAAGAATGGTTTGGAAACACTATTACATTTTGGTGATAGTGGATCATCTCAAAATGTTGGCCCACTTCATCCGTATTTTTGAATCTCATACAGTGGAGGAATTGTCAAAAATATATATCTGATAATTGGTAAAGAGGAATGGTGTACTAGTTTCTGTAACACTCTGAACCCTATAGAATGTAGACAATGCATTACTTGTTATATTGGAATGGTTATAAGGAATAAAAATCCTGAAGGAATGATCAGTTTAGTAGTCTTAATAAAACTAGATAAATAAATGTAACTCAAATTACATTGGAGAAGGTTACAAAATACAATACATAACAAAAACTAAAAACTGCATCCAGAGGAACTCGATAAATGATCTCCTCTTCATCACCTGTTGAAGGTAGACAATGAAAGGGGTGAGTTCAAAGGCTCAGTAAGGGTTACAAATAGAGGAATCATGAATCAATAATAACTGAATCATAAACAAATATGGCATGGTGAATAAATGAAAAACACACGCCATTAATAAACTGAGAAAGGGCATGCATCAATAGATTTTTTCATAGTGAAAACCTCAAGGATAGTAATGAATGAAAATGAATAAATAGAATTCTTATTAATTTTACATAATTTATCTAGCACATGATACCATAATAACATTAAAACGGTTTAGTTATGTGGGTAGAAACCCGTCTGATTTTTGGAAGCAAACTCGAAGGGTTTGTCGCCAACTGATTTGTCTCATGAGACCTACCGACGCATCAAGGGGATATAGCGGGCCCCACCTGCCACTTCATGTCCAAATAATTCTTTATAAATTGATTCAATACAATATCAATATGCCTTTTCAATATCCGCATAGATTATAGTATACAGATTCATCAATATTACCATAATTAAAATAACTTTCCAAATAAACACCGTATGTAAAATGGTATACGGTTTAGACAACAAACATATCCATGATATGAGATTATGGATATTTAATATAAATATAATTTCAAATGAAAAGTGATCTCAAATGGGTAGTATTTACACCTCATAAGTATTATTAGGTGTACAATACAAAGTTAGTCACAACAAAACAGTAGTTGAGACAAAGTCTCTTACCACAATGTAATCGGTCAAATCATATGACCAAAACATAATAACCCTAAAATGAATCATTGAATTACATGAATATAAATAGAATCATGTTATTATATATCAAATGGAAGTACACATATACCACATATAAGAAATAAGTGGTGAACAATGAAAATCTCATAGAAATGAAAGTGAGATGAGAAACCCCTTACCTTATGCTCGAGTGTATTATTCGTTTGTTTTAATGACCTGAATAATAAAATTTAGCTTCATTAATTAATAAATCCAAAACCTCTTATACATTTAATTGATTTAGTATAACCTTATTAGGTTCATTCATGGCCCTTTTTATGGGTTTAAGAGGTTCAATTTTCTTATTTTGGAAGCATTTTCTTCCTTGGTTTTCATGATTTGTTTACTTGTTTTCAAGAATGAAAGTTCATTTGAAATGTGGTTAAACAACCAGAATTGTTAATATATATTATTAATGAAAATAAGAAGATATAAATGATCTTAAAATTATTTTGGGTTATATACCATGATGATGATTCATTAGTTAAAAGTTTATTGCAAATATTCGGATTAAGTTGGTCGTTTTGTACATAATGAACTTGTTTTGTATTATTATTTTATATTATGAGTGTCTAAGGATTACAGAACATTAATGAGATGAAATACATATATTCTTATCTAGTTCAACCATTAAAATGGTTTCATGACTAGTAATGAAGTAGAAAGTGAATAACGAAACTTCGTCGTCCACAAAAGTTATAAATTGGAACCTCATGGACGTTGATTTTGTTATAAAAATAAAAGGGAGGGAGTAAGGATATTGATGATAGTTATTCCATTAATATGATATAATTCAAGTATATATATGATACTTTATTTTATCATGTTCATTTGGATAGAGGAGGTGAGGACAGAAAAGGAAAAGAGATGAACTTGAAAATAAAAGAAAAGGTGAGAGATCCCTTATGAAAATTTGGCAGCCTAACGGCGTCGCTTAAAATTTAATAAAATAAAATGATGAGAGAAAAAGGGTATATAATCATATTTAAATCAAAAATAAAGTAATAAGAACACTTAAAATCAAACCCCAACATATGAGAATGGAAAATAAAATAAAAAAAGCATTGACTAAAAGAAGATAATGAAGGATTCACTTACCTTGTAGAGTAACTCCTAGATCTTGAAGGATGAGACCTTGGGGGCTTAAGGACACCTTGGGAGGACTCTTAGGGAGTTAATACCACCATAGATTCGAGTATATTGAGTTTTTAATGAAATAAAATGAAGGGGGTGAGTGGGTATTTATAGTAATTAAGAGAGAGCTATTTATTAATTAAAAGGGACACCTCGTTAGTGGTTTTCGCAAAACCATGGACTTTCCCATGGTTTAAGCCACTTGGGAAACCTCGTGTCATAAGATATTGTACACAAGTAGAATAGTGTTTTATATTAATTATTACATCATTATGATGTCATTATACTACCAAAAACTAAAATCTGTATTTTTACTATTCATGAAAAATTCAAGTATTTTTAAAAAATCACAAAAATTCACACTAACCATTTTTCAACGTGTAGAATTCAAAAATGAACTCTATTTTATGAAAATATTTTTTGAAGTATTTTTAATTTAATTTTTAAATAAATTCAAAGTTAATTCGAAAAATGAAAATTTAAAGGTATAATTAGTTTTGTATTACAATGAGAAATTAATTGACTTCTAATTATCTTATTAACTTAAGAAAATAAAATATTATCATTATTTACTATTTATAAGGGTCATATTACTATTCATATTACTATTCATAAAGGTATGTTACTATTCACCAAAAAATCAAGTTGGTTTTATCAGACTACAAACAACTTACTGGTCCCAACTCTGATGACTGTTTTTCGAAATTCAAAACATAGAAGTGGAAAATTTATGGTTAATGGGGAGCATATAACTTTCTCCTATAATGTTTTGTTTCACAAAATAATTAGTTCTTCATGCAATATAGGCTATCTAATGAATATAAAGTATTGAAGAGCAACATACCATAAAATGTTTGGGGTGTTATATTATTCCCTCCTTTGGAATTTTTGTCCTCAAAATTTTATGTATAAATCCCACCAAAAAGATGTGGGTGGTTCTTCTTCATGAAATCCTCTAGTTCCCATGTTGCTTCCTCCATATTTTGGTTTCCCCAAAGAACATTTACTAGATGATTTTTCCGATTTTTCAATACATTCTCCCCTATGTCAAGAATACCGATAGGCTTTTCACAGTATGAAAAATCAAGTTCCAATTCTATTTATTCATATGTGATTACATGTGTTCGATATGGCATGTATTTATTTAACAATGACATGTGGAACACGTCATGAACTCTGGAGAGATTTGGCAGTATCTCTAAACGGTAAGCTATAGCTCTGATTCTTTCTAGAACTTAAAATGGTCTGATGTACTTGGGGCTCAGTTTCCCTTTCTTACCGAACCTTAGGATACCCTTCTATGGAGATACTTTCAGAAATAAATGATATCCCACTTGGAATTCCAAATCCTTCCTCCAGTTTTCAGCATAACTCTTCTTCCAACTTTGGGCTGCTTTAATATGGGCTTGGATTTTCTTCACCTTTTTCGTGGTCTCTTTAATAATTTCTGGGCATATAAGTTTCATCTCACCAACTTCATCCCAACAAGTTGGAGTTAAACATCTCTTTCCATATAATGCTTCATATAGAGCCATTTGAATACTAGAATGGAAACTATTGTTGTAAAAAAATTCCACCAAAGCTAAGTATTGATCCCACATACCTTGGAAGTCAAGAGAGAATGACCTCAGTATGTCTTCTAGAGTTTGAATAGTCCTTTCAGACTATCTGTCGGTTTTGGGGTGATATGCAGTACTCATACGAAGCTCATTATTCAAAGCCTTCTGGAGAGTTTTCCAGAATTTTGATGTAAATATAATATCTCGATCGAATACAATTGATAGAGGTAAACCATGAAGTCTTACCACTTCATTAATATACAATATTTCCAGGTGCTCAAGTGGTAAATCCTCTCTTATAGGAAGGAAATGTGATGATTTTGTGAGACGATCAACAATTACCTACATTGCATCGTTCCTTCTAGGTGTCCTCTATAGTTCGGTGATAAAATCCATCGTAATATCATCCCACTTCCACATAGGAATAGGTATAGTTTGCATCACTCCTTTGGGATGTTTCCTCTCTTCCTTCACTTGTTGAAAAACTAGACACCTTAACACATAGTCAACAATTTCCCACTTTATATTATCCCATAAAAAATATTCATTCAGATCTCTGTACATCTTGGTTCTACCCAGGTGTATAGAGAAATTTGAGCTATGGTAATCATCGAATAGTTCACTTTTAGCTCAGGTACTGATGGAACACATAACCTCTTCCCAAATTTCAGGACTCCTTCTTCATACACGAAGTAAGTTAGTCTCCCACCCTTGACAGCATTAATTTTCTTGTGCATATTCTCATCATCAGATTGAGAGATTTTTATCTTCTCTAATAAATATGGTTTACCAATCATTTGAAAGAGAAAATATGTTTCCCCTTCCTTAACAATTCTCATATATATCTTTATTAGATCGAAAAATATAATATCTCTCTCAATCCTCATTTGAGTCGGAAGTCCATGATTCTTCCTACTTAATGCATCTTCCACCTTATCTTCCTTTACTTTAACAATTGTAATCTTTGAGTAACTTAAGCCATCTCTTTTGCCTCATGTTGAGTTCTTTTTGTGTGAAAATATATTTAAAACTCTTTTGGTCTGTATAAATCTAAAATATTTCTCTATAGAGATAATGTCTCCATATTTTGAGAGAAAATATTATGGCCACTAACTCAAGATCATGAGTTGGATAATTTTGCTCATGGGTATTCAACTGTCTTGATGCATAATCAATAACTTTATCATTTTTCATAAGGACACAACCCATCCCATTCTTTGATGCATCGTTGTATATCAAAAATCCATCACTTCCAAATGGAAGAGTCAAAATTGGAACATTGACCAATCTTCTTTTCAATTATTCGAAGCATTCCATACACTCTTTTGTCCACACAAACTTAACTCATTTATGTGTGATCTTGGTTAGCGGGTTATCCAGTCGGGTGAAATTCTGAACAAAATGCCAATAGTAACCTGCTAAGCCAATAAAACTGTGTACCTTGGTTATGTTTATTAGAATTTTCCAATCTTGGATTGCCTTTGTCCTTACGGGATCAACTAGGATTCCATCCTTAGAGACAATATGGCATAGAAAAAAAACTGATTGAAGCCAAAATTTCCACTCGCTAAACTTCCCATATAATTCATTTCTTCTAAGAGTTTTCAGAATAATCTGCAAGTGATCCTCATGGTCATCATAGGTTTTTGAGTATACCAGGATATCATTGATGAATACCACAAAATATTTATCAAGATATTCCTTGAAAACTCTATTCATTAAATCCAGGAAAACATATGGTGCATTTGTCTATACAAAAGGCATCACTGTAA
The DNA here is from genome assembly GCA_963277665.1 of Viscum album. Taxonomy (NCBI): domain Eukaryota; kingdom Viridiplantae; phylum Streptophyta; class Magnoliopsida; order Santalales; family Viscaceae; genus Viscum; species Viscum album. The sequence goes on along the minus strand of OY728137.1, from coordinate 292,089,124 downwards.
ACTCATAATGCCCATACCTGGTTCGAAATACTACCTTCGAAATATCTTCCTTCCTCTCACGTAGTTGATGATATCCAGATTGAAGGTTAATCTTTGAAAAGTATTGATATCTATGAAGTTGATCAAATAAATCATCAATATGAGGCAGAGGATACTTATTATTTATTATAATAGCATTTATTTCCCTATAATAAATGCATAGCCTTATGGATCCATCTTTCTTTTTGACAAACAAGATCGGGGCTCCCCATGGAGAAACATTAGGTCGAATAAATCCTTTGTCATTCAACTCCTCTAGTTGTTTCTTTAGCTCCACTAACTCTACAGTGTCCATTCTATAGGGGGTCATTTATATAGGTCTTGACACTACTATAATCGGGCCCTTTATCAGCACTAAAAACTGGCATTAACATCACTAGAAAAGCGCTATTAATGCCGGCGTAGATAAAGGGGGGGTCCCCTTTATCAGCGCTCCGAGAAGCCCTGATATAGGGGATATTTATCAGCGCTAAAAAAAGCGCTGATAAAGGACTGCCTTTATCAGCGCTTCTCTTAGCGCTGATAAAGGTATCCTATATCGGCGCTTGACGGAGCACTGATAAAGGGTTCCTTTATCGGCGCTCCTCTAGCGCTGTTAAAGGTGTCCTTTATCAGTGCTAAAAAAGCGCTGATAAAGGCCCCATCGCCTGCACCTACAAAATAGTACCTGCACACCTGTACACCAGAATACCTACACAAAGTAGCACATGCACACCTGCACACCATAGCACCCGCACCCAATATTTTGACCGACAATGGTATATACATTTACTTAACATCATGAATACAAAAGAACTCATTGATATATACATTTCAAACATTGTTTTACATGGTTACATTTACAATTATTCAACAACAGTTATAAACATTCATGTTTCATCCTTTGATATCCGTGATCCGCTCTCGACGGTATTTGTTGCCGAACAAAGCATCTGAACTCAAGGAAAAAAATTCACCTATATAAGAAAACAAATATTATGTTAGTAATGCAATAATGAAAGAAATTAAAACAGTAATATGAAAGAATACATTAATATGGAAATGTGAAACTAAAATATGAAATTTTAAACTCAAAAGTTTTCATTTTCATAACAATGAAAGGGAATAATTTAAAATCAATATGTTTTTGATTGATTTATCTCATTTAATAAATACTGATTCTTTATCTAATGAAAAGATTTACCGGTCACACCATGCATCGGTCAGATTGAAGTGAAGTCGATTAGTACACGTCACAAATGACTCGTGGATCGTTTTCCTAAAGTATCAAAACAATCTGAATGTGTTTCCTCGGTTTGGAGTATGTCATTGGTGTTGTTTTCCAAAGTTTATCTCAATTTGAAACTTTTATCAGACACTTTTAGCCATACCGGTCACAGCGTGAGTCGGATTGAGGTGCGGTCGATTCTTACATGTCACAAATGACTCGTGGATCGTTGTCCTAAAGTATCAAAACAATCCAAACGCATTTTCTCAGTTTGCTGTATGTCATTGGTGTTGTTTTCCAAAGTTTATCTCAATTTGAAACTGATATCAGACACTTTTAGCCATATAGGTCACATCGTGCGTCGGATTGAGGTGCGGTCAATTTTTACAGGTCAAAAATGACTCGTGGATCATTTTCCTAAAGTATCAAAACAATACGAACGTGTTTGCTCGGTTTTCCACATGTCATTGGTGTTGTTTTCCAAAGTTTATCTCAATTTGAAACTGATATCAGACACTTTTAGCCATATCGGTCACACTGTGCGTCAGATTGAGGTGAGGTCGATTCGTACACGTCACAAATGACTCGTGGATAGTTTTCCTAAAGTATCAAAACATTCCGAACGTGTTTTCTCGGTTTTTTGTATGTCATTGGTGTTGTTTTCCAAAGTTTATCTCAATTTGAAACTGATATCAGACACTTTTAGCCATACCGCTCACACCGTGCGTCGGATTGAGGTGTGGTCGATTCTTACACGTCAAAAATGACTCGTGGATCATTTTCCTAAAGTATCAAAAATATCCGAACGCGTTTTCTCGGTTTGGCGTATGTCATTGGTGTTGTTTTCCAAAGTTTATCTCAATTTGAAACTGATATCAGACACTTTTACCCATACCGGTCACATCGTGCGTCAGATTGAGGTTCGGTTAATTCGTACACGTCACAAATGACTCGTGGATCGTTTTCCTAAAGTATCAAAACAATCCGAACGCGTTTTCTCAGTTTCGCGTATGTCATTGGTGTTGTTTGCCAAAGTTTATCTCAATTTGAAACTGATATCAGACACTTTTAGCCATACTGGTCACACCGTGCATCGGATTGAGGTGCAGTCGATTTGTACACGTCAAAAATGACTCATGGATTGTTTTAAAAAAGTATCAAAACAATACGAATGTGTTTGCTCGGTTTTCTGTATGTCATTGGTGTTGTTTTCCAAAGTTTATCTCAATTTGAAACTGATATCAGACACTTTTAGCCATACCGGTCACACCGTGCGTCGGTCGGATTGAGGTGCGGTTGATTCGTACACGTCACAAATGACTCGTGGATCGTTTTCCTAAAGTATCAAAACAATCAGAACACGTTTGCTCGGTTTGGCGTATGTCATTGGTGTTGTTTTCCAAAGTTTATCTCAATTTGAAACTGATATCAGACACTTTTAGCCATACCGGTCACACCGTGCGTCGGATTGAGGTGCGGTCAATTCATACACGTCACAAATGACTCTTGACTCGTTTTCCTAAAGTATCAAAACAATACGAATGCGTTTTCTTGGTTTGTCGTATGTCATTGGTGTTGTTTTCCAAAGTTTATCTCAATTTGAAACTAATATTAGACACTTTTAGCCATACCGGTCACACCATGCATCGGATTGAGGTTCGGTTGATTCGTACACGTCACAAATGACTTGTGGATCGTTGTCCTAAAGTATCAAAACAATCCGGACGCGTTTGCTCGGTTTTCCGTATGTCATTGGGGTTGTTTTCCAAAGTTTATCTCAATTTGAAACTGATATCAGACACTTTGAGCCATACCGGTCACACCGTGCATCGGATTGAGGTGCGGTCAATTTTTACACATCACAAATGACTCGTGAATCGTTTTCCTAAAGTATAAAAACAATCCGAACGCGTTTGCTCGGTTTGGCGTATGTCATTGGTGTTGTTTTCCAAAGTTTATCTCAATTTGAAACTGATATCAGACACTTTTAGCCATACCGGTCACACCGTGTGTCGGATTGAGGTGCGGTCAATTCGTACACGTCACAAATGACTCGTGGATCGTTGTCCTAAAGTATAAAAACAATCCGAATGCATTTTATTGGTTTGGCGTATGTCATTGGTGTTGTTTTCCAAAGTTTATCTCAATTTGAAACTGATATCAGACACTTTTAGCCATACCGGTCACACCGTGCGTCGGATTGAGGTACGGTTGATTAAAACACGTCACAAATGACTCGTGGATCATTGTCCTAAAGTATCAAAACAATCTGAACGTGTTTGCTTGGTTTTCTGTATGTCATTGGTGTTGTTTTCCAAAGTTTATCTCAATTTGAAACTGATATCATACACTTTTAGCCATACCGGTCACACCGTGCGTCTGATTGAGGTGCGGTTGTTTCTTACATGTCAAAAATGACTCGTGGATCTTTTTCCTAAACTATCAAAACAATCCGAATGTGTTTTCTTGGTTTGTCGTATGTCATTGGTGTTGTTTTCAAAAGTTTATCTCCATTTGAAACTGATATCAGACACTTTTAGCCATACTGGTCACACCGTCCGTCGGATTGAGGTGCGGTCGATTCGTACACGTCACAAATGACTCATGGATCATTTTTCAAAAGTATCAAAACAATCTGAACACGTTTTCTTGGTTTGGCGTATGTCATTGGTGTTGTTTTCCAAAGTTTATCTCAATTTGAAACTGATATCAGACACTTTTATCCATACTGGTCACACCGTGCGTCGGATTGAGGTACGGTCAATTCGTACACGTCACAAATGACTCATGGATCATTTTCTTAAAGTATCAAAACAATCCAAATGTGTTTTCTCGGTTTGGCGTATGTCATTGGTGTTGTTTTCCAAAGTTTATCTCAATTTGAAACTGATTTCAGACACTTTTAGCCATACTGGTCACAGCGTGCGTCGGATTGAGGTGAGGTCGATTCGTAAACATCACAAATGAATCGTGGACCGTTGTACTAAAGTATAAAAACAATACGAACGCGTTTACTCAGTTTTCCGTATGTCATTGGTGTTGTTTTCCAACGTTTATCTCAATTTGAAACTGATATCAGACACTTTTAGCCATACCGGTCACACTGTGCGTCGGATTGAGGTGCGATCAATTCATACATGTTAAAAATGACTCATGGATCATTTTCCTAAAGTATCAAAACAATACGAACGTGTTTGCTCGGTTTGGCGTATTTCATTGGTGTTGTTTTCCAAAGTTTATCTCAATTTGAAACTGATATGAGATACTTTTAGCCATACCGGTCACACCGTGCGTCGGATTGAGGTGCGGTCGATTCGTACACGTCAAAAATGACTCATGGATCGTTTTCCTAAAGTATCAAAACAATACAAACGCGTTTGCTCGGTTTTCCGTATGTCATTGGTGTTGTTTTCCAAAGTTTATCTCAATTTGAAACTGATATCTGACACTTTTAGCCATACCGGTCACACTGTGCGTCGGATTGAGGTGCGGTCGATTCATACACGTCAAAAATGACTCGTGGATTGTTGTCCTAAAGTATCAAAACAATCTGAACGCGTTTCCTCGGTTTGGCGTATGTCATTGGTGTTTTTTTCCAAAGTTTATGTCATTTTCAAACTAAGTAGTAGGAATTCACTAATCTAAGGATATGAAACATAAGAAAGGGAGATCATAGATTCTCAATAAGTGTAAAGGGAGATATCAATGACCATATAAAGATAACATAAGTATTAGTAATTCACCTTCATTGTCTTATTTGTTTACATTCTTCCATCAGGTACGATGCCCATTCGTTTCTAAAGACATTTATATCATCTTCTGAATAGGAGTTTTTGCGACAGTCATAGTAGTAATGAAAATATATAAATACACAAAGGATTAATAATTATTTTAAATAAAGTAGTAATTATTTTCAAAAATACCTCTTCAGGGATGCTAGTTTGTTCATGAAATATGATCTCTTTCATAAATTTACAAACATAATAACCGTAGTCCTTGTCAATTTTTTGTTTCGGACACTGCATAAACATCAAGAAAAATAATTAATTTGTTTTGATATGTATTTGGATAGTGAAATATAATTATATATACCCAGATACTTCTCCATTTGTAGATCTTGTGGGCATTGTCGTCCTTATGCCCTGGATTCATTCCAGCCTTTAGACGATATTCATACACTGCCCTATCATAACAAAATCCTCATTAAAAGATAATATAAATTATATAACTAGATATTTAGTTCTAAAATGTTGGATATAGTGTATTACAAATTGAAAATCTCCATCATCTATGGTTGGTTAGTTGGATATCCATGTAGTGAATCCAGAAAATAAATCTTTGGAGTATCCAAATTGACTGTAATGAGCATCCAATGTTCCCTAAAAACACAAAAAGAAATAAGTACTGATAGAAATGAAAATATAATTGATATGATTAAAATGTAGAGTTTTACCCTTGCATCGTTGGTATTAAAAAGATCATGTCAGTCGTAATTCTTCTTTGAAACATTCTGAGCAGATTTGACATCAATTCAGCCTGAAAATTAGAATCTATTTCTGTTCGTTGTGTAGAAATGGTGTGAGGACTAACGAGTCCAAATTCGTATTCATGGGAAAATCCCTTCAATTGTTTTTCATATATACTCCTGTGAAAAATATGAGATGTATTTATCCATAATTATCAAAGTATATCAGCTTCTATAAAATCAAATCATGAAAACATACCTCATGTATACATTTATAACTGAGGCGCCTAGCCAGTCGTATGTGATGATCTCAGAAACAGCGTTTTCACTAACGAAATCTATTGTTTCCTCTCCATACATATCTTTTTCACAAACAATTATATGACTCTTTCCGTCTTTCATTTTCGTATCCACATGAGCTTGCAATGATATTAAATGTGGATATAGAACGGGCGGGGTGAACATGCTCTCAATAGATCATTTTGATCGGTTGGTTGATCCAATGTTGGAGCCGCTCTTTCGTTTTAGCTTCTCCATTTTATCCTTCTGTAATAACATTCATCAGTTCAGCCATTTTCTAATTTAATGTTAAAGGTTCTTCTTGAAAAATGAACTGGAAATGGATACCTCCTGCTCGACATGTTTTTTTACAAGATTTGACAGCCATGCAATGAATGTTCCAATAGCTTTTTCCACCGTATGAATATCGTCATCGTCATTTGGCATGGGTAGCTCGGCGCTCGGCTCATGAGCTACGTTAATCGACACTTTGACATGATCGGTTGGAAGTGGTCTGGAGTGTAGCGTGTCATTATGCATACTGAACACCGTAGCCCTCGCTACAAGGCGATGGGTGGGAGTTGACAGATATAAATCATAGTCATTTTCACCCTGCAGAATATCATTACATTAAAGGTATCAGTATCTATGTGATTAAAATCTCACAAAAACGAATATTATAACATTGATTACCTCAGTTAAGTCAAGTATTTGAGGGGAATGTCTCGCCTCAAAGCTGGTGAGGGGTGGATCTTCTCGCGGGGGTTGTTCTTTAGTTGTTTGTTCTTTTCACCTCTCCTCCATCAAACTCTTTAGCATCTCTCCCTGAGTTTGCATTAGTTCTTCAAGGGTAGAAACTTTATCTCTCATTACATGAAATTCTTTAGTTTGTTCATCCTCTTGTTTTTTTCCTGAAAATATGTCTGGGGTGACACCCCAAAACCCACACCTCTGAAGCGGCCATACTATTCTGGCTGTTTTGAGGCCGTTGAAAGTATGTCTGCATCCGGTGCGGGTGTTGTTGATTCCTGTGACTATGTCAAATTGAAAATATGAAAAAATAAGTAAGCATCGTTATGTAATAGTGATTTAAAGCAAAACAAGTTTATATTATGTCATACTTACACATGTTTCCCACACTTTCTGTGTGTTTTCAACTATCAGTTTCCCCTCTTTATTAACACGAGCCTCCTTCCATGGCACATGGCGTGGAATGGAAGTGACTTGAGATTTTGCTTCATTAATCTTCATATAAACAGAGAAACATGGTTACAGTGTTGTCTTATGTCACATAAAATTATTACAGTACTTTTAAAATACATACCAATTGTTTTTCAATTGAAGCGTACCCCAACCTTGATTTACGGTAGGGGTACGCTGGTTTTGCTTCCCGTTCTTTATTTTCAGCACTCAGTTGCTATTTCATAAATAAAAACCTATCAATCAACGTGATGAATACAAGCAACGTTACACAACGTGTAACAAAACACAATGTACCTGAAAATTCTGTTCCGCACGACGGTTGCAAAACGCATCCCACATTCCTTGGGATATCAAGTGTGCATAAAGAGGAGGGGGTGTGGCTTGATTTTCCCTTCGGCATATTTCAGATGATGTTTCGTTAAAATGGTGTGAAAGCCTCTATGAATCCTTCCTGCCATTCTGAAAACATATTCTTTGTGAGAAACATCTACTATAAATGCACTCTACAAGAGATGATGAAGGGTTAGTCAATATTTCAATATTTTATTTTATTTTAATAAATTAAATAGATGATATCATAATGTTACCGTAATCACTTCCCATATTAATGTTTTCAACCCGCTGACAACATGGTGCCATGACTCTACGTCAATCGGCACGCGTTGTCGAGTGACGATTCCAATGTAGCTACTAAACATGGCTTTGTTGGGGTTTACATGCTGGCCTAGCTTATTCCATCCCACCTCATATTTTATGCCTTTTGCTTTTGCCTTAAGGATTTTTGCTCAAACTGTCAAACTACGGTGCACCTATTTTTTTTTGTGTCACTGGGGTTTCATCACCTACCATTTCCTCAGTTTCTGCATCATCACTATGTTTCTCCAAAGCGCTAGCATCGGCACTGACACCAGATGCAACAGGTTGAGAGACTTGTTGTACATCAGCAGTGGGACCAGCTGCAACAGGTTGAGAGACTTGTTGTCTCTCAGCAGTGGGACCAGCTGCAACAGGTTGAGAGACCTGTTGTCTCTCAGCAGTGGGACCAGCTGCAACAGGTTTAGAGACGTGTTGTGTCTCGGGATTGGGTGCATCAGCAGGTGAAGAAGTCATTATCTGCAGAACTGGTTTAAAATTTAATTTAGATCACATAAAAGCAGCAGCGAACATATAATAACATAATGTAACACAATCTATATTACAATAAAAATCAATAACCTGATTATTGAACTCCCTTTTTTTTAAGAGACTGAAGGGATTTGACCCCTCTATCAACTATCCATATCCCTTCATTGTGGTCTCCTCTGACATACAAAATGTCTTCTACATTGGGACCACTGCTAAATGATTGCGAAGTCCCAATGAAAGGGTCATCTTCCGTTGAATTTTCATCTAACCCTTCAGCTGTTTTGGTCGATAACAGAACAATTGACCAGTTTCGATTTGCGGGATCTGGAACATAAAATACTTGCACTGCCTGTGATGCCATTATAAATGGTTCGTCTTTCTCCCCTTCCTTATTGAAATCAACTTTCATGAATCCCAAATCATCTATTTTAACAGCACTCATGTTATCAACCCACTTGGATTGAAATATTGGAACTTGAAATTCCGTATAATCCAACTCCCATATTTTTTTGATGATGCCAAAGTATGACATATTCTCATAAATTGGATTTCTGTCCTTAGCACTGGAAACATGCATCGCTTCAGCCACAAGTGTAACCCCACTATTCTGTATGGTACTGTCTTCATCATGTTCATTAGTATAAAATGTATAACCATTAACTACATAAGCATTGTAAGATAATGCATACACACTTGGTCCTCCGGCTAGCCATCGCAGTCGTTCCGAAATTGACTTTGGATTTTCAACTGACTTCTTAAAAATATGATCTCGAAACCATCCTATAAACTATAGATTATGTGTATCTGATATCCATTTTTCAGCCCTTGATGGATTCAAATGCCTAAGAATTTCTTTGTGGATTTCAACATATGGGTCAACATCGAAACTGTTATGCAAAACATAAAGGTGGGCTTGCTCCCGATCTGTAATATTGATTGTGACAACCTTTCTTCCAGAAATTCCTTCACCCTCAAGCTGCCCAGTGTGACGAGATTTCAGTAAGCCAATGCTTTCCACACCAGAAAAGTATTCGGTACAGAATTCAACGGCTTCCTCAACAATATATCGCTCTGCAATACAACCCTCTGGCCGACTTCTATTTTTGACATACCCTTTCAAAATCTTCATATACCATTCAATGGGGTACATCCATCTGTAATGTACAGGACCACATAGTCGAATCTCTCTCACCAAGTGGACCATCAAATGAACCATCATATCAAAAAATGAAGGCGGGAAGAACATTTCTAATTCACATAATATGACAGTAATTTCTTTTTCCATAGCTGGAAATTTCATCGGGTCTATAACTTTGCTGCATATAGCTTTGAAGAAGAAACACAGTTTTGTTAATGTATGGAAGACATTCTTGGGAAAAATGCAACGTAAAGCAATTGGAATGAGATTTTGCATCAAAACATGACATTCATGTGATTTCATACCTTTTAACTTCAAGTCGCTCATTGACACAAGGTTACTGATATTTGACGAATAACCCTATGGAACCTTTACGTCATTCAAGAAGTTGGAAAACTGATATCTCTCCTGCCTGGAAAGAGTGTAAGCAGCAGGAGGAAGAAATTTTTGTTTTTCACCCTTCACTGGTGCCAACTCTTCTCGTATTCCCATCTCAACCATGTCCAACCTAGCCTTAATTCCATCTTTTGTTTTGCAAGATGTATTTAGAAACGTGTCGATAACACTGTCAAATAAATTTTTTTCTACATGCATAACATCAATAAAATGTCTTACATACAGACAATTAGATTATTTTAATTCAAAAAAAATTGATCTCTTTTTCCAACCGATTTTCGTAAGGTTTTTCGAAGCCGGTTTACCAAAAGTAGTGTCCACATTTTTAACTTTCTCAAACAATTTATCGCCTGTTAGTGGAGACGGTGTTGTACGTTCTTCTGAACTTCCATCGAATGATGTCTTCCAAGAACGGTACTTATGTCGTCATGGTAGAAATTTGTGATGTACTAGAAACACGGTTTTTTATGAATGTTTCAACCTAATTGATTGTGTATCTTCTTCGCAAACGGGACAGCCTTGAGTTCCTTTAATGCTATATCCCGACAAATTTCCATAAGCAGGGAAGTCATTTATCGTCCCATACAACATGACTCTCAAAGTGAAATCTTCCTTTCTGTAAGCATTATACAATGTAACACCTGAATCCCACAATAATTTCAAATCTTCGATCAATGGAGCTAAATAAACATCAATATCATTACCCGGTTGTTTTGGTCCTAATATAAGCATAGATAACATGATGTATTTTTGTTTCATGCATAACCACGGTGGTAAGTTATAATTTATCAACATAACTGGCCATGTACTATGACTGTTGCTTTGAAAACCAAAAGGATTCACTCCATCTGTAGATAACACAAGATGAAGGTTTCTCGACTCGTTTCCAAATTCAGGATACTCATGATCGATTCTCTTCCACTGAGGAGAGTTTTCCGGGTGACGTAGTATCCCATATTTAATTCTTGTATCTACATGCCATGTTAATTGTTCTGCAGTCTCCTCACTTCCATATAGGCGTCTAAAACTTGGAATGATTGGAAAGTACCATGCAACTTTAGTAGGACTAGATTCATCTTTCTTGTATCGAGAAGCACCACACTTTGGGCATTCTTTAAGTGATTTGTGGTCCTTGAGAAACAGTATACAGTCATTCGGGCAGGCGTGTATTCTTTCAGAGATCATACCCATAGAGCGTAGCATTCATTTGGCATCGTATGTTCGGCTTGGGAGATCATTGTCTTCTGGGAGCATTTCATTCAAGAGGGCAAGTAGTTTCGTAAAACTGTCGTCACTCCACTCGTTATCTACTTTCAAATTATACAGCTTTAGTATGGCTGACAATGCTGTATATTTAGTGCAACCAGCATACAATGGCGTCTTTGCACAACTTTTTAACTTCTCAAACAATTTTGGGAAATCACAAAGTTCATCTTCGAAGGTCCTTGTCATTTTCTCAATACGATCTTCATCATCATTCACATCTGTAATCACATCCTCCATACGGTCATATTCATTGTTCATATTTTTAATCATATCAGATGATCCATAAAACGCAGTGTCATCTCAGTCACTACCTACATTCGTTGTTTCCCCATGTTTATTCCAACATGTATAACTTTGATCTATTCCGTGACAGATCAAGTGCACTTCCAACTCATCTGGACTAATTTGTTTTGAATAACAACAGCGTAAACACGGACAAAGGATTTGAGAAGAGTCACATGCATGATCTTTTGCAAACTTGATAAATTCTTTCACGCCTTCTTCATACTCTTTTGTCAACCGATTGGCATTCATCCATTCTTTATTTATATTCATCCTATTTGAAATCCATAGGATGAGTATATAGGTTAGAGGAGAAGGAATATGAGTATAATTTAGATAAAAAACAAGATACTTCAAGGAAATAATGTGACCATGAAATGAATAAGTCTAGAATGTTGTGGATGTTGAATACATTCTTTGACTGATTTGGAGAAATGACTTCTCGAACCTTTTCTGGATAACCTAGAACTCCTTCCAAGGAAATAATGTGACCATGAAACAATACTTATTAAACAAAATATGGGGAATTTATAATATTTTAATAAAGACAAATCTCTCTAAAAACACCCAAAAAAACCTCCAGATTATCGGAGTACTCCTCCTATATATTGTAATACACCAAGAAGTATTCTAAAAAAACGAAAATGGAGGTGTCTAGAAAGATATTAAAGATCTAGTTCATCAGTTCCATAAAATAGATATAGCATTGGTGATCCCAAATGGAATTAATAAATACTTTAAATTTCCATATCGACTTTAAAAATCTATCTTTTGAGCATCCTCTTCCCAAACCCTCAACTGTTGGTACCCTGATCTCTAGAAAATTTTCAAAAACCAATAGAACCTTATAAGATAGTCAAACAAATCATCAATTATAGGAAATATGTAATTATTCATTACTGTCACCTAGTTATGACTACGGTGGACTATTAAAATTAATAGGTTATGATATGAATTCATTGAAAACGGAATTGGAAAATCCCATAGTGATATGATCATATAGATAGAACCATTTCCCTAAAGATCTTCTAGCTAATCTTTTAGCTCCTCTAAATCGTCCAGAGCCTTATGATGTGATGGAATGGAAAATGGGATCATTCTGTGAAGCAAATAGACAGAAAACACAAACACTCATTGGGGAGGTTATCCCATGAAGTCCTCTAGAAATGATTTTGTGTTCTTTTCCATGACCACTGGAATTTCACATGAAGAACACTTCTCAACAACCCCAAGGAAAACCTTGGAAAAATGACATGATATGAACCATAACATAGAAGAAACTTGTCATACCCTCCATGGTTATAGATCACAATCTCCATAAAAGACATGGAATCTCCTGTTAAGAGTAAGTAACTGAACCCAATGGTGATAATAATCATCTAGTGCACTAAATCCAATAAAAAAATCCAAGACGATAATGAGGTCGAAAAAGACCAGGTCCAAAACATGGAATTCCGAAATTTCCTCCATGCCAAGTACCACAACACAACTCTCAAAGAACATGAAACCATGACCATTTTTCCTACCCAAAAGGGTTAGGCAATACATGAAATAATTTATAAACTCTGCCGTCATACCCAAGTAATTAAAAAATATGTGAAATTAATGACTAGGATTCACCATTTTGAAATGAAACCAATACTATAGAAGAATTAAAAAAATTCACCTCGAATTGTGGTTGGCCAAGATTATGAGTCCTCATGAATGACCTCTACTGCATTGATTTTTTCTATATTAGACTCATCTATGTATTATTTCCCTATTAATAATCCCCCTTTCTTTTAGGATGTGATCCTCCACCATTTGAAGCCTCTTATTTTAACTAAGAGCCCTTAAAAAGTGGAGCCTACACCACTACCATTAGGAGCCAATTGAAAAAATCACAAGATATTCCCCGGCTACCCAAATAGGTGGAACTCCCTCAGAGTCTCTGGTAAAATCGTCCAGATGTTTCCCACATTTCAAATCTGATAAAAAAATAGGTCCATTGTCCATAGAATCCACATAATCTATTCATAAACACTACTCAAATCCCTTTCCACTACTTCTCTAAGACTCATCGTGATTTAGATTTTATCCTCAAAAATAACTATGGATACCACCCATTAATGGAACACCATTGAGACCAATATTTCAATTAAAATATGCCTCTCACATCAATACCTTGGGAAACACCTAAAAATAGGTTGGTAGACTTAGAACAATAAGAATAAATCTGATATATTTCCTCAAACCCATCTCAAAATTAATAGCCATTAGATAATCGTTCGTGGGGAGATAAAGAGATACATGAACCAAATTACGGAATCTAGTGGCATAATCCATGACTAAATGACCACCATACTCTAGCTTTAAAAACACATAGTCATTAATCAATCTCAAGGTATCTGGGTAGAACCTCTGAAGAAATACCATTTGGAAAGTGGTAAAAGTGAGATCCTCTCTATTCCTCAAAAGAATCATTGAATTGCACCACATTAAAATAAATTCTTTTAAAAAGGAACCAAAAATAACACTTTAGATGTCTTAGGGGTTTTCAAAAACTCTAAGATCTACTTGATATAGTCCAACTACTCCTTAAATTACGTGGTTTTCTTTTCAGTAAGGAAAAACTATGAATTATTCTTTTAAAATTCTTGAGTGTGGTCCATAGTTCATGTTTTATCATGGATACCAATTTAACCCACGTTTTTGAAATTATAAATCATTGAATCCAAAAAAATTGTATCAATGGGATGGTTCCTCTTTGGGGTACTCTGGTTCACACTCTCTATGCTTCTACATGGTTCTTCTAGGAGGTATTGTCTACAAGAAACATGAACAACCTCCATCAAGGAAAACCCAACATAAAATCACAACTAAAGAACTAAATTAAAACACCAAAACATAAGAATAACTAAATAAATCTAATGAAGTAGTGTGAAATCATAAAAACAACCCATAGTCAGGATCAAAACATAACCACAATCCCAAACCACCCATGGAAACTGAAGATTCAACACAAATAATAGTTGGCCAAACACTTACCCATTCCAAACATAATTAATTCATGAAAATTCAATTTGAATCACCTTAAGGAGGAGGACCTGGTGGAGGAGGAGAAGTAGGTGTCGACAGTGGAGGCACCAGAGGCAACGGAGGCAGCGCGGAGGCAGGGCGGAGGTAGGGCGGAGGCAGTGGAGGAGGAGGAGTAGGAGGAGACAACGGAGTAGGTAGAGGAGGAGGAGGAGGAGGCGTCGGTGGAGGAGGAGGAGGATGAGTCCGCGGACTAGGAGGAGGAGGAGGAAGCGATGGTGGAGGAGGAGGAGGACGAGGCCGTGGTGGTGGTGGTGGAGGAGGAGGAGGAGAAGAGGAGGAGGAGGAGACGGCAGCCGGAGGAGGAGGAGGAGGCGGCCGGAGGAGGAGGAGAAGGAGTAGGCGGCGGCCACGGCGGAGGAGGAGGAGGCGGCGGCAGCAGCGCAGAGGAGGGCTTCCGTGAGAGCTTGACCGGGTGCAGGGAGGAGGAAGAGGACCCGCGGGTTTTTAACAAATCCGCGTGAGCCTTTATCAGCGCTAGTAAAAAGCACTGATAAAGGGTGTATTTATCAGTGCTAAAATGAAAAGTGTTGATAAATACAACCTTTATCAGCGCTTTTTTATCACTGATAAAGGGTACACCTTTATCAGCGCTTGCTTTAGCACTGATAAAGGCAGGCGCATGCCTTGCCCAGTTTTGTGGTAGTGTGAACCAGGAATTAAGTCAATGGAAAACTCAATTTCACGCTCTGTAGGATGTCTAGGTAAATCCTCTCGAAACACATCAATGTATTCTTGCACTATATGCACATCTTCAATTTGAATATTTCTTTCCTCAACCATAGTTATTGGGTTCTCTTCCTCTCCAAGAAGTGCATTTAATAGAGCTACTAGGGGTGGTTCTAGATAAGAATTAGATGGCGAGGTCTCTTCTCTAAAGATAAGAGATTCTACACCATTTTCAAAAAAATTAACTTCCTTTTTCTTGCAATAAATCTTCACATCATAGTTTTACATCTAATTCATACCGAGAATTATATCAAATTCAGTCATTGGTATGATGATAAGGTTAGCAAGTAAATCACGTTTATGTGTCGTGAGGGGAACTAGTTGACATTCCTTTGTTGCAATGATGCATCCCCTAGGATTTTTGACTGATAACTCCATTATTAAATCAAATTGGACGTGTCTAATTTTCTTGGAAAACTGGGAAGATATAAATGAATACGATGATCCAGAATCAAATAAAGTGATGTCTAAGTTTGAGGAAACAATTAAAGTACCTATCACCACACCATTACAAACTTCAACTTCTGTGGTTATAATCGCATAAGCTCTCCCTTGCTCTCTTGACTTTTTCTGAGGCATGTTTCCTTGGAGCTTAGGACACTCATTTACATAGTGTCCCATCTCTCTACAATTATAGCATTGAACATCATCAAATTGTTTCTTCCCCTTGCATTCATGAGATAGATGACACTTTTCTCCATAATTATATTACACTACCTTTCCTTTTAAGCATTTCTCGAGATGATTCTTTCCACAATTTTTGAATAATGGGAATTTCTTCATTCCCTTGTTATTATTTGGTGCTTCACCTTTCCCTTGGTCATTAGAGTACCTCTTCTTATCTTGGTTCCCCTTGAACAAATTTGATCTAGAAAATTCCTTCTCTATTTTCATGGAACTTGATACAATTTCATCATATGATGAAAATGTTTGAGAATCCATTTCCCTTCGAAGACATGGATTAAGACCTTCAAATAAATGATCAATATTGTCTTCTAAGTCACGTACGTAATCTACGGCATACCTGACTAGCCTTGTGAAGGTAGCCTCGTATTATGCAACAATGTCTTCTTCCCTTTGTTTTAAGCCAAGGAATTTCCTCTTCATTTTGGTTTGTTGCTCACGAGGGAAATATTTTTTGAAGAATATTTCCTTAAAAGTCCTCCATTCCGTATCTTCTATTTCTTCTTCCTCTGTGGTATTCTGAATCAAGGACCACCATTGATCAGCGTCACCCTTGAGATAATATACTTCCAGTACTACCTTTTCATTTTCATTGCATCTTAATGCCATGAATGTCTTTTCAAGGGACTTTATCCATCACTCAGCAACCACTGGGTTAGTAGTCCCACTGAAATATGGGGGCTTTTTCCGTATTAAATGATCCAACACAGGTGTGTAATGGTTATTTGTTACAACCTGAGTAAGTTGTCCCAATATGGTCATGATCTGATTTGCTCCAACATTGACTGTGTTGAATTGCTCTATAGAGAGATCCCTACCTTACCCAAGAGTATTGATTCCCCTTCTTTCATTAGACACCATTTCTAAAAAATGGGATACACTAGATTAGTTTATGAATCTCAAATAGAAAATCACTCAACATAAATTGAAATTCTATGCATACCTAATCTTATAAACCTAGTTTCTTTGAGGAAAAATTTATACTAAAATCCTTCATAATGGATTTTAAAGAAAATGTTAATTATCCTAAGAATATCCCCCCAGGAGTTTCGTAACCAAGAGTGAAGAAAGGCCCGTTGTCGTTCACCAGTTCCCATTCGAGTTAGCTCAAAGTGATCTTTTCAGGTTTTACCCCTAGATACATCTGTGCCAGAGCCACCTCTACCTGCTCGTATCCAGACAGGGATGTATTGCTTGAAAGATCCACATAATCTATTCCTTACCAAAATACTAGGACTTTCTTGTATGTTTATCCTCAAATACTACCTTAGGTTTTTGTTCCCTACTATACATTTCCTATTCTAGTTTCCAATTTTTCTACTAAACTTACTTTGATACCAATTGTAACACCTCGACCCCTCTAGACCGGAACCGATGAATTAATTGTTATATTATCATGGTTATAAGGAATGAAAATACTTAAGTAATGATCATCTTATTAGTCTTGAAGAAACTAGATTCATAAATGTAACTCAAATTACATTGGAGAAGGTTACAAAATATAATACATAACAAAAACTAAAAACTGCATCCACAGAAAATCAATAAATGATCTCCTCTTCATCACTTGTTGAAGGTAAATAATGAAATGGGTGATCTCAAACACTCAATAATGGTTACAAATAGTGCAATCATGAATCAATAATAATTGAATCAAAAACAAATATGGCATGGTGAATAAATGAAAAACGCACGCCATTAATAAACTGAGAAAGGGACTGCATCCATATATTTTGTCATAGTGAAAACCTCATGGATATTAATGACTAAAAATGAATAAAGATAATTCTTATTAATTGTATGTCATGTATCTGGAACATGATACTATAATACCGTTAAAACAGTTTGGTTTTTTGGGTAGATACTTGTCTGATTTTTGGAAACAAACTCGAAGGGTTTGTCGCCAACTGGTTTGTCTCATGAGACCTACCGACGCATTAAGG
The DNA here is from genome assembly GCA_963277665.1 of Viscum album. NCBI lineage: Eukaryota > Viridiplantae > Streptophyta > Magnoliopsida > Santalales > Viscaceae > Viscum > Viscum album. The sequence goes on along the minus strand of OY728137.1, from coordinate 292,071,293 downwards.
GGCTATAGCAGACCCCACTTACCACTTAATATCCAAATAATTCTTTATAAATTTATTCAATACGAGATCAATATTCCTTTTCAATATCTGTATAGATTAGAGTATATGGATTCATCAATATTTCCATAATTAAAATAACTTTCCAAATAAACACCGTATATAAAATGGTATGAATTTTAGAAAACAGACATATCCATGATATGAGATTATGGATATATAATATAAATATAATTTAAAATGAAAATTTGTCTCAAATGGTCAGTAGGTACATCACATAAGGATTATTACGTGCACAATACAAAGTTAGTCACAATAAAATAGTAGTTGAGACAAAGTCTCTTACCACAATGTAATAGGTCGAATCATATGACCAAAACTTAGTAACCCTAAAATTAATTGTTAAATAACATGAATATAAATATAATCATGTTATTACATATCAAATGGAAGTACACATATACCACATACAAGAAATAAGTGTCGAACAATGAAAATCTCACAGAAATGAAAGTGGGATGAGAAACCCCTTACCTTATGCTCGAGTGTGTTCTTAATTTGTTTTAATGACCTGAATAATAAAATTTAGCTTTATTAATTAATTAATACATAACCTCTTATACATTTAATTGATTTATTATAACATTATTAGGTTCTTTCATGGCCCTTTTATGGGTTTATGAGGTTCGATTTTCTTGTTTTGGAAACATTTTCTTTCTTGGTTTTCATGATTCGTTTACTTGTTTTCATGAATGGAAGTTCATTTTAAATGTGGTTAAACATCCAGAATTGTTAATATATCTTATTAATGAAATTAAGGAGATATAAATTATCATATAATGATTTTGGGTTATATACCATGATGATGATTCATTAGTTAGAAGTTTATTACAAATATTCGGATTTATTTAGTCATTTTGTTCATAATGAACTTGTTTTGTATTATTATTTTATATTATGAGGGTCTAAGGATTACATAAAATTAATGAGATTAAATAAATATATTATTATCTAGTTCAACCATTAAAATGGTTTCATGACCATTAATGAAGGAGAAAGTGAAGAACGAAACTCTGTCGTCCACAAAGGTTATAAATTGGAACCTCATGGACGTTGATTTCGTTATAAAAATAAAAGGGAGGGAGTAAGGATATTGATGATATTTATTACATTAACATGATATAATTACATTATTTATATTATAATATAGTTTATCATGGTCATTTGGAGAGATGAGGTGAGGAGAGAAAAAGAAAAAAGATGAACTTGAAAATAAAAGAAAAGGTGAGAGATCCCTTATGAAAATTCAGCAGCCTAATGGCGTGGATTAAAATTTCATAAAATGAAATGATGAAAGAAAAAGGGTATCTCATAATATTGAAATCAAAAGTATAGTAAGGAGAACACATAAAATCAAACCTCCACATATGAGAAAGGAAAATCAAATAAAAAAGTGTCGACTAAAAGAAGACAATGAAGGATTCTCTTACCTTGTAGAGTAACTCCTAGATCTTGAAGGATGAGACATTGGGGGATTAAGGACACCTTGGGAGGACTCCTAGGAAGTTAATACCAGAATATATTCGAGGATATTGAGTTTTTAATGAAATAAAACTAAGGGGGTGAGTGGGTGTTTTTAGTAATTAAGAGAGAGTTTTTTATTAATTAAAAGGGACACCTCGTTAGTGGTTTTCACAAAACCATGGGCTTTACCATAGTATTTGCCCATGGTTTAAGCCACTTGGGACACCTCATGTCATAAGATACTGTAAAAAAGTCGACCAGTCTTTTATATTAATTATTACATCATTATGATGTCATTATACTGCCGAAAACTCAAATCTGTATTTTTACTATTCATGAAAAAATCAAGTATTTTAGAAAAATCCCAAAAAATCACGCTAACCATTTTTCGGCGTATAGAATTCAAAAATGAAATCCATTTTTTGAAAATAATTTTCTAAGTATTTTTAATTTTATTTTTCAATAAAATCAAATTTTATTCAAAAAATAAAAATTTAAAGGTATAATTAGTTTCGTATTACATTGAAAAATTAATTAACTTCTCATTATCTTATTACCTTAAGAAAATAAAATATTATTATTATTTACTATTTATAAGGGTCATATTACTATTCATAAGGGTATGTTACTATTCACCAAAAAATCAAATTTCTTCTATCAGACTCCAAATGACTTAGTGGTCACAACTCTAGATGACTATTTTTCAAAATTCAAAACATATAAGTGGAAAATTTATGTTTAATGGATAGAATATAACTTTCTCTTATAATGTTTTGTTTCAAAAAAGACTTAGTTCTTCATGAAATATAGGCTATCTAATGAATATAAATTATTTAAGAGCAACATACCATAAAATGTTTGGGGTGTTATAGTTTTGATCGTGTTAAACTGAGATCTAAGGATTACATCTCATTTCTAGAAATAATTACAGAAATCCCTTGGGACTCAGTTGAATATGATTACAGCATATCATCCTTAGATGGATGGACAATCCCAAAGTATGATAAAAATGTTGGAATATGTATTTCTAGCTTGTGTAATATATTTTGGTGGCTTGTTGGAAGACAACATATCATTAGTGGAGTTCTCTTATAACAACAGTTATCATGCCTCCATACATATGGATCCTTTTAAAGAATTTTATGGGTGTCCTTATCATTCTCCACATGTTTTAGTAGAAATAGGTGATAATTCATGAGTTGGTCCAAGACTTATCCAATAAATAATAGATAATATTTCATTGATCAAGAAATAAAGGGAGATATCACAGAGTTGTTATAAATCCTAAGTGGATCATCATTGACAGTCGTTGTCATTTGAGGTGAGTGATCATGTGTTTTTGAGAATCTCTATAAGGCTTGAACATCATATTTTTGGTATGTGGGGGAGCTTATCTCCTAGGTACATAGGCCCATTTGACATAATGTAATGGGTTGGAGAGGTGGCATATCAATTGGATTTTCTACCACAGTTCAGTGATGTGCATAATGTGTTTCATGTATCTCAGTTGAAAAAGTATCAGCCGGATCCTTACCATGTGATTTTATTGGATAACATTGACCTATATCTTCATGCATCATTAGTGCACATGCTAGTTTGGATTGTGGATATTCAAGATAAAGTCTTTTGTGGGAAAAGCAATGGTCTAGTGAGGGTTTCGTGGAAACATTGTTAGATTTGGGAAGAGACTTAGGAACCAGAGGGGGAAATGGTCAAGAAATGGCCTAAACTCTTTCACCACATCAGTGGTTTTCAAAATTATAAGGATATAAAGGCCAATGGTGGAGAAAATTTAGCACCCCCAGTTTCAAGTAAGTAACCCTTAATTTATGTATTTTAAATATATAAAGTGTTTGGGTGAAATTTGGGAGAGTTTGGAAACATTTTTACAGGTTTTTCAGTCTTTTATATTGGTGAACGATTTGAGAACAGTTTTTTGAAACCTTGTAACTCTTATAGTAAATCGTGAACATTGAGATAAGGCTAAGGGGAAGGCTCACGGATAGGCACATGGTTTTTCCAAACCATGCGGCCTCCAAGGAGAAACTGTGAAAAGTTGGATAGTGAGATTTTCCATAGTTTGTGCGTGGTTTTTCTAATTGTGATGACCATCCATTTGAGGTCCTCCTTGAGGAAGTGGTTGGTGCACAGTTAGCACATGGTTTTTTCTAACTGTGTGACTAACCGTGCTTGGTTTAAAAATAAGATCCTAAAAAAGTGGAATTGGGTTGAGATTAATTTTTGAACACTTTTTTTACTATAAACTGGACCTAACTAAATATTTTCTCTTCTAGAAGGTTTTGGATGTTTTACCAACCGAATTGGAAGTGATGAGGTGGTATTTATTCATGATTTAAATCCTGATTCCTTTGGTAAGTCATTGTTTATGGTATTTTTCCTTAGTTTTTCTTAGATTTACTTTCTTCGCACTCTTAGTTGATTAAATCTAGTACATTGTAGATATATATAAGGTTTTATGTCAATAATGAGTATATTTGGAATTTTTGATGATAGGGGAAGAGATATAAGGCATGTTTTTAGAGATTCAACCCAGTTTTGTGGAATTTTTCATGTCATTTTTCATTTTTGTCGTAATTTCCAAGGTGAGTAGCCTCACTCTTGACTTCTCTTCTTATAACTTGAAGGATTCATTTCAAAATGGTTAAATTGATTAAATTTTATTGTAATTTTTTTAAATAATGATAGAAACACTCTTTAGTGATGGTTTGAGTATTTTATGTATTTTTGGTAAAATTTGGGAATTGTGGAAATTTTTTGTGCAATGCGCCATATTTTCTTGGTTTTAAAATATTGATTTTAAAGTATGGATTTTCTAGTTTTTTTTAAATGGTTTAATTGAGATGTTTTTAATAAAAGGATGATTTTATTGAAATGCATTGAAATATTTTTTTTGAAAGGTTTTCAATAAAATAATGGTTTTATTGAAATGGTTTGAATTGGTTGGTTTGAAATGGTTTTGGCATACATGGGTTGTGTGTTCATGATTTTGATGTGACACTGAATAAGTGGTGTTTACCATTGGGGTACAAAGGGACATGACCCTGGATAAGGGGTGTGTGTCATTCAACTATAAGAAGATTGGATACTTTTTTATGACTTAGTGGATGGATGAGAAACCCCTCATGAGTATGGAACTATCAGTGAATCATGAATGTGTGGGTGTGTTGTGAATCATGGAATGGGTATGCCAAAAAAGAATGTGAAATGGTTTTAAGGTATTTTTTGGTTTCTTTTCCTTGGAAATTGTTTTTTGTATGGAAAAACTTTTGGTGTTAAACTAATTAGATTTGATATAAAAAAATTTCAATGGTTTTATATAAATGTGTAACATGTTCTATCCTAGTGGAATAAGTAGGGAAGTAATTTTTGGAAAGCCTACGGAGTTTCATTTCCCAACCCTTCTTGGACACTTTGGTACTTTTTCATATATTTTTTATAGAGACATAGGAAAAGTTAAAGTATCACACTTATTTAGTGGTGAATTATGATATTTGGGTTATTTTGTGGATTTAGAGCATGGAGAATCTTGTATTTTTTTAGTTTTTTGGTTTTGTCTTCTGCTATGTACTTTTCTATAAGTTTTCATACACTGTGGTTCTAATTTTTAGTTTTATTTTGGCATTTATGTTATTTCATTGGGTTTTTTTACATTTTTATCATGAATCACATAGTGGTTTTTTTATGGAATGTTTGGTTGAGTAGTTTTATTTCTTAAAGAGAAAATAATCCCTTAATTATATTTAATCCTTGGAATTTATTTCCAACCTTTAGAATCTTGGGGATGTCACTTTAGGCCAAGTATTGTACTTATACCTTCTAAATATAATGAGGAAGGGTAGTATGTTACATTCGTTAACTTTCCATATCCTTAATTCCTTAAAACATTCCCCATATTCATCCATGTAAAGGAATAGGGGTCCCTTCCAAGTTAACTTAGTGAGTGGATTTGATATCCATGAAAAATTCTCCACAAAGCACCAATAAAATCCATAGAAACTAAGAAAACTATGAATATCAGTAACTCTAGTTGTTCTAGTACATTTATCAATAACTTATCCCTTTGAAGAATCCATAAATATACCCTTTCTTGATATTATATGTCCCAAAAATGAAACATTTTATTTAAAAAATTCACACATGGTAAATTTTTCATATAGGTTCTCCTTCTTTATGGTATTCAATAGAAACCTCAATTTATCTTCATTCTCTTCCTTTCATTTTTAATAAATAAGAATATAATTTATAAAGGCTACCACAAATTGATCAAGTTAATCTCTAAATACTATATTCATTAAATCCATAAATAAAGTATGGGAATTAGTAAGACCAAATGGAACCACTACATACTTATAAAGTCCATACCTTGTATGGAATGTTATTATGGGTACATTATCCTTATTCACCCGCAATCGATGATATCCAAGAAAAAAAATAGGAAAAGTATTGATCACCATGTAGTTGATCAAATGAGTCATTAATACAAGGTAGAGGATATTTTTTCTTGATAGTAACCTTTTTAAGTTCACGATAATATATACAGAGTTTCATTAATCCATATTTTTTCTTAACAAATAGAACATGTGAAACCTAAGGTGAGTCACTTGGCCAAATGAATCCCTTATAAATATTCTCCCAGAGTTTCTTCTTTAATTCCTACAACTGAATTGGGACAATTCTATATGGAGTCTTGAATATAGGTGTAGCACTAGGTATGAGTTATATTGAAAACTAAACTTCATGATTTGGTGGAAGATAATGAAACTCTTATAGAAATACATCAATAAATTCCCATCCACAAATAATTTATTTGATTTTGAGTTTCACCCCAACCATCTGAGATAAATGCCCCTTTTTAATAGGAAGCATGACCCATACGATGGATGTAATTTCCATCAAAATTTCATTTTTCCCATCACAATGATAGCTGAATCATGGGTTGGTTTGGAATATAAAATGTAACATCCCTTTAATTGATGTGGGATTTATGTAATAAAATATAATCCATTCTTAAATAAAACCAAATTCAACTAGAGAAAAAAATATGAAGATTTGTGGGAAGCACATTCCCATAAAATTCAATAGGAGACGAATAATAGAATTGAGATGAAATCATCATACCATTAGGATTTTTCACTACAAATTCAACATGTGATCATTAGAGTGGTACTTTTATACCCTTAGAAAATTATTTAGATATAAATGAGTGGGTAGATCTAGAATCAAATAAAACATTAGCAGTTTTAGAGTGGATGGTAAGTGTACCTTTCACCATGTCATTATGATACCCCTCATTAGAAATAGTGATCACATGAAATTTCCCATTGTCTCTGGGATTAAGAGGTTTTTATGTCAATAATCATCATTAACCTTCATATTTGGGCACTGGTGAGAATAATTCCCATACTCCTTTCATTTAAAACACTAGATTCTGGTTGGTTAATTCTATGGTGATTTCTCTCTATTCACATAATTAGATAAGTTCTTCCCATTACTTTGGTATTTTATATCTCAATTAAATTTCTTTACACACTTATATCATTTAAAAGTTACATTAATACAATTTATCCCATTTTTTCTTCCACATTATGAGTGTAAAGGAAATACCATCTTCTTCTCTCAATGGTTTTTAAAATTTCTTTTGAATTCCATTTTACTTTTCTTCTCAAACCATGATATTTATTCGTAACTCCAATTTCCATATCGACCTTAATATAAAATAAAACAATTTATTCATATATACTAAAACCCATTATGGATAAATCCTTTTAGAGATTTGGTTTTAAGACCTTGAAGAATTGATCAACCTTACTTTTAGGTTGGATGATAATACCAAAAGTGTACCTCACATGTCTTATAAAATTTTCCTCATAGGTACCAATATATTCATCATACTTTTGTTTTGGATCAACTAATTCCTTCTCAAATTTCATATGAAAATTATTTGGAAAATAATTATTTATAAATAAGATCTTAAACTCCTCCTACTTCATAGAGTCAATTTATTCTTATTTCATTGTGTTCTTGATAAAATTATACCATTGATTTTCTTCACCTTATTAATGATAGATATCCTGAAAAATACCTCAAGTTCCAAAAACTAAAGAATGTAAAATATCTTTTTAGTGGTAAGGATGCATTGCTTAGTGACTAATGGATCAATAGACACACAAAAAGAATGTGGATGTTTCCTCAAGAAGGACACAAAATAATATTGTTCCCTATTTTTCTCATTTTTAATCTCAGTGTGATTCATATCTTGATAAAGTTTTCTAGTCATAGAAAAGATATTTTTTATTCCAAATCCAATAACATTTAGTTTTTTAGGAGTATAATTATTTCATTTTCTATCACATTTCTCATTAACTCGATTCTTTCAGGTTCCATCTATTGACTAAAACCCAAAATCATATTGTGAGGAACAATAATCATAGTGGTAAACCATATAATCTTGAAAATCGCTTATAGGATCTCGAAATCATGACACATTGTTCTAATACGCCTTAGGTTTAACCTAGTCCATTCATAATCATTAAAAAACTTTAGGATTTTATCCTATACATATATTTTTCCCTAAGTTTATTACTAAATCTTTATCATATTAGTTTTCAATGGTTAAATAAACCTTAATCTGATACCAATTATAGAAACCCATACATTTAATACAAATATATTACATCTAAATATTTGAAAAGTGTTTTCATAACATGATTATCCACTCTAGAATTCTATAGGTCTAGTATCTTTTGAAACTCGAAAACAAGAACAAATAGTTTATAATATTTATATATCATCTCCCACTTAGTTCTTAATAACTATAACCCTTCATAGAAATATCATATATAAAATATTTCTTGATAACATGATGAAATGAAACATAATAAAGGGTGAGCTCTGATTCTTAGTAAAGCTAAATATGGGAGATATCAATGATCATATAAGCATAACATGAGAAAAGGGTAAAATAACATGATCTTAACATTTCAAAATATTACCATACATATCATAGATCATAATATTGATTAATTCCATAAATCATGGTATTTTATTATACTTGAATCTCAAAATAATCAAAGAACAGGATCCATGATATCATAACATTGGCATAAGACATGAGTTTTTGGCATACACATAAGCGTAAAAATAATTTCCTCAGTAGTAAAGGATCTTTTTAAAGACCATAATAGTGGAATGGGTTCACTTTTCAAACCATCATAATAGTCAAGTTTCACTCCCAAGACTATCATAGTGTAAAAATTACCTTACTGAACTAGGTTCAATCCCCATTAAATTCTTGTTTATCTCATGAGATATGAATATTTACCCAATAATTTGGAGGGAGAAATATGTCCCACCCATTAAATAATTAAAATCATGAATATGTGTTCAAAAATATCAAAAAACATTCATCATATAATAACCTAATAAAATAAATGGGTTTTATAGACATTTCTTCATTTCATAACCCATGGAAAATAAACAGGTTTCATAAACATTTCATCATAGTATAACTCTTAGAAAAGGATCATCTTTCATAAACATCTTGTCATTATAAACATAATAAATCAAAAGAAATAATAAGGATGGTATAATTAGATCATATACATATTAATTCATAATTTAAATAAATTTTTGTTTTCTTTGGTTAATATAAATACCATTAAAAGATCATTACACTATTCATGAGGAAAATAACATTTCTATTTTTAAATCAATTATTTAAAATATAAAAGTTTCAAAAATATTCTAGAAAATATTTTATTTTAAAATAATCATGTAAAATTGTAAAGGAATCTTAAAAATGTTGAGTGGTCATGATGGTTGAAATTTTTGTTCATGCCATATAAGTTAAAAAAACATTCCTTCCAAACTATTGTAAAAAGGATAAAAAGTACCACATTCATAAAATAAAGTAAATTAAACCATTTTTAAAAAAGTAAAAAATTATTAAAACGACTTTAAAAAATAATTGGTGAATACTAAAAATGCATTCTTTAAAACATTTTTATATATTATAGTTATGGTAAAAAAGTCCTTCGACTAAAGAGAGAAATGAAGTCGATTTTTCTTACAAATGTATTTTCAGTATCTTGAGTATATGAGGAGAGAAAATGAAAGGAAAAATTATATTTTAAATATATATATATATATTTATATTAATAAAATTCATGAGTATCTTGAGAGTTTGATCATAATATTTCATCATCAGAATTAAATCATAAACAACCCCAATAAATAATGATATTATAATATAAAACCCCTTACCTCTGGTTTTACTTCCTTCGTATGTTTTAAAACCTTGTGTATAATAAATATAGGTTTATTATAAATATATTATATAACCATAATATATATATATAACCATATATTATTTACTGTTAACCTTTTTTTACCAATTTATTTATAATTGTTTATTAAAATAATTATTTTGGGTGATATTTGCTTCATTTTTCTTGTATGTTTTGGTTTGGTAGTTTTAGTACTTTTACTTTAATCATAGTTACATAATATCTATAATTTTAATAATATTATAAATATAATATACATTCAATATATATATATATACATAAAATTTAAGGATAGAAAAATAAATTAAATCATTCATGGAGACAATAACTCATACGTACACATTGATGTTATTTTAATTTTTTGAATGACGAAACATAAGAAAGTTAAATAATAAATGAAATTTATATGATCATTATTATATCATATATATCATATATATTCATAAAATCTATCCTCATTACCATCCAATTAAAATATAAATGAAAAATCAATCACATCACTATGTGGAGGTTGTAGTCCACACGTCCGCAAGAGTGACATCATTATTTCCCAATGGATTCGATGGTAATAAGTTAAACATGATATTATAATTATATAAGTATAATTGTGCCATAAATATAATATAAAAATATTTATCCCATCATAATACTGGACCATAAATGTTAGTGATGAAAAATGAATTATATTGCTACATAGAGACGGTAAGTTGTATGTACGCGCAAGAAATACTTTCACTACATATTATATGGGGAAATGGTTGTATAATAGTGTTTTAATAATCATAATAACTTTTAATTAAATTATTTATACTAAAACTATTATTTATGAATAATATAATGGATTTAGAGGATGTAAAAGAAGAATTTAAAATAAAGTGATCAGTTAAGGTTGTTACCTATTCTTTGAAATGACTCCATTAGAACTTCTCTAAAGGCCTATAGGGTTGGTCCTTTGGTAATAAAAAACTCTAGTGAAGCTTCTGATTAACCTTATGAAGTCTTCATCCAACATTACAAAGATTTATTTTACCGCAAAATGAATTATAATTTTACATGGTAACTTCATGCCTTTGTCATAGAATCAACCTTACGATCACAAAGAAACCTTATGATAACCATGATAAAAATTATGATCTAGACTTATCCAAAATTAAAAAAATCCTACTACCTAAAATTAAACTAGTATGCTCTAAAATTTCTTTTGCACACCTCCACTCTTCACATTATGATTTTTCCCTTCCCCTATGAGCTATTTTGAACATTCATTCACTAAAATTAGTGACAAACCCAACTTAAAAATACTCATAAGATGATTTTATCCAAAAATATTCAAATTTTTGTTTCTTGATAACTCCAAAATATATTAACAAATTATTTATTCAAAAACTTAATAAATAACCTAATATTATCAAAAAACTTAATTTAAGACTCTTTCATTCAAGGAGTGTGTTAATAATTCACTAATCACAAACTTTAACCCCTCTTGAGTAAATATCAATGTGAGAAATAATATTTAAATTAAAATATACTTATGAAAAAACTTTATTTTCCTCCATACCCTTAAAATTTAAATCCTAAAAATGATCCCCAATATAAATCATTTAAATACCCCCCCCCCCCCACACTCTAAATAACTAGCATGGGATAAATCATTTAAATAGTCTCCCCCAATTCAAATCACTAGCATGGGTCTCATCCCTATTTTTCAGTAAGAAATAAAAAAACTGTCCCATTTTATCATCTCAACTCATGTATGGATTCTCTTAAGTAGTGAATTATAAACTCTTCTCCCCCTTTGTTAATGAACCTAAAGAGAACTTCCCTGAAGATTCACAAAATAAAATTATAAAATCAAAAGGTTAATTAATGATAGTTATCATACCTCAATATAGGTAGATATATCACATAGGGGTGTGAAGGTCTATTATCCAACTCACCTAGTTGGAGGGAGTTGGTTAGAATTCAAGATCCAATCGATACCTTTAAAAATATTTCTTGGGTTGAACCTTAGTTAAGATATTATAAATATGATTTTATGTGGACACATACTCTGATTTAATAAACCCTTGTTTAACTTTCTCCTTTATAAAATGGTATTTAATCTTGATTATCATTTTCCTAAAAATATTAATGGGGTTTTTAAAAGATTGATAACACTCAAGTAATCAAACATGATAGAAATATAAAATTTAACCTAAACTCTAATTACCTCAAATTTTTGTTTCATTAATAGAAATTGAGTATTTTCTTGATTGGTTTATATTTTTTCATCTATTGTGGTACTCAAAGAGATAAATTCTATATTATTTCTCATCCAAGAAATTCAAGAGATTACAAGATAAAAGAACTACCTAATGTTGACTTCCGTTCCTCATTTGAGCATACCCAATATGCACCATTATAACCAAGTAACACTTACTATGATGTTATATAATAAAATAGCCAAAAATACACCATATTTTTTATATAATAAATTGTCCTCTTCACCGATAACATATGAATTTCCTTGGTATAGCTTCAATATTGTGCATCTTGGTATATAGAAAACACTATATCTAGTCATTTGTTAGTAAGATACAATATAATCCAATTCACTTTTCTATATTCTATAACATTGAACTCTATTCTATAATAATCCATTGAAAATTTCATCTAGATAGCCAATGGAGTTGTCATTGGTATAGAATATTCCATTCCAAACCTCTTGAGAACTTATTTCATGTATTTATTTTGATAAATAAGTGTGTCATTCATTCCTTGAATCACCTATAAGACAAGGAAAAATATTAGTTCTCCAATCAGGGAAATTTCAAATTCACACCTCATATATTATAAAAAAATATTACACTATCCATCATTTTAAATCTCCAAAATTAATATAATCTATATAGATAAGAAAAAAATTATTTGATTATTTTCCTTCTTAATATATATTTGGGGAAAATTATCATATTTAGAACCCAAGATTCTTAAAATATTGTTCAACTTGAGAGTATCAAGCTCTTGGTGATTTATTTAGATTATACAATTCCTTATTCAACTAGAACACCTTGTTCTCATCTTCATCCAAAAGAAATTAATTTAGTTTCTCAATGTATACTTCTACTTATAAAACTCTATTTAAGAATGATAATTTAACATCTATTTGATACACCTTGAATTCCATTTATATAACCATATCTAGAAATAATCGTATAGTTTACAACCGGACCATTATTCAAAATGTCTCATCTATATTTATGCCTTTGATTTGAGAATATACTTTTTACACTAGTCATTATTTGTTTTGTGTAACCTTTTTACCTTCATTGAGTTTATTATAAAACACCAACTTGATTCTAATGATATTCTTGTCTTCTATCCTTGGAATAATTTTCCTTGTTTGGTTATTTTCTATTTGGTCATGCACTTCATGTATATCCTTGACCCAGTTTTCATCTCTAATAGCCTTTTAAAATATTTTAGGCTCTATTTGAGATAGAAGAGAAGTTTTGTTTATCCTTCATTGTTTGTGTTTTAATTGAAGCTATCTGATCACCGACTGTGTTTCCATCACAAATTTTATCCCTACTCTTTTCCTTTATAGTTATTATATCTGGTATATTTTTCTCATCATTTTTATCCTCCTATGAGTCCTCTACATCTCTGTGTTCTCCCCCTATGCTTCTCACTTAGGTATCACTTTCTTCAATCTTTTCTTCATTGTTATGTTAAAAAATCTTCTCATTTTCAATAATAGTAACATCTTTACATTTAATAATTTTCCTGGGCCATTTATTGTAGCATTTTTATGCCTTTATTTTTGGATAAATATCCATAGAAAATTACTTTATACCCCTGATCTTAAAACATCAAGTTCTTGTCCTTATTGATAAAAATTCATTTAATTCTGAAGACTTTAAATTACTTTAGTATAGTATTCTAGCCATACCACATATCATTGGGGTCATTTTCTTAATTCTAACATAGAAAATCTCAGTTGGAGATGTATAGTGATATAAGCATGGATTCCTTCCAATAAGTCTCTAGGATATTCTTTTCAAGGAGAATTGTCTGATCCATATTATTGAAAATTTGATTCTTCCTCCCAAAAAATATATTTTTTAAGTATTCCTCACTACTAACACTTTATGAATAATTTTATTTTATTTTTTGATATTCTTATACTGAATTATTAGCGAATTCCATACTATTATTAGTTTGTGACTTCTAAATTTTTATCCCATGCATCTTCTCTATTAACCTCTGATAACATGTAATTCATTTAAACACTTTGTATTTGTGAATAATGACCATAAAACATTTAATTTTTTTGTAATCATAAATTAATAAGACATATTACTTCTATCTATCTATGTATTTGGGTGTCATAGGCCCATACACATCGATATTCACCAACTCGAGTAATTTTTTCAATTTATTCTCCTTTTTCTTGTAAGTATTATTAACTATATTTATATTTTAACATGAATCACACATGTGAGTGTTATTATGTGATAGATTGGGGATTTCTCATTCACCTTCACTTTTTACCAAGTTCTCCAAATACTTTTGGATCAAGTGTCCAAGTCTTTTGTGCTACAAATAATTTTATTTATCTTTAGAAAGATAACATATGTCGTCTTCTTCATTAATGAGATGTATATTTCCTTTGATTTTACTTATTTTAAAATATATAGTGTCAAATTTTCCATTAATGATGTCGGTATTATTTTTGAACTTTATTGCACTCCTCGATTCACAAAACAGACTTACACTTAGTATTTTTAGACGGAGTTCATTATACAATAAGACATCTAAGTGTCTCAAGTCTCTTACTCATATCTTGGCCTTCCTAGAGCTAATTATATTCTACCCCTCATCATTTATAAATCTAATGACACAATATTTTTCATACCTTATACCCATCATAGGTTCTTTATTTATCATCATACAGGAAGTGCACATGTTGTCCAAAATCCATGTTCTAACTCTATTTATTGTTATAAAAACAATTTCAATGATTTTGGACTTATTATATTTTCCATTAATGATCCATGTCCACTGTTTCACTTTCTTTTATGGTAAATCGTGTTGTTCCAACTCTGTCTCTATAGATTCTTCCTCATCTTGTAAAGAATCATATCGATTTCTTGATTCCATCTGGCTTGATGAGGCTTCTAGTTACCATTTTCTCCTTGTATGGATATATGATGGTGCATTTATTTATACTCTTGGTGATCTTTTTATAGATTTATATCCTAATTCTTCACACAAAAAGCAATATCCATTAAATACATATCAAGTAAAAGAAATTATTCTCATATTTTTTTCTCTTGGTCCTTAAAATATATTTTCACTATGGAACACACATATTATGTATGTCCCATATTTCTAAAAAAATAACACTGAATTTGTATTATCTTATTGTATGTATTCCCAACACCAATAATAGTTTTATGAGTATTTTTTGAGTCATCAAATTCAACTTTCTTAAATAGTGTGTATGAATAAGGTTTTTTTACACCCGCTTCTAATTTCTTATTATGATCAAGCCCTATAAAATATTTCCCTCTTTCTTTAAAATTAAACACTTGTGGGAAAGTAACTACTCTTTCAACAAACTCTACATGAACTTCAAAAAATACTTTAATAGATTGTCTACTTGAACCCCCTAATGTCATATAGAGGGTAAATAGTCTTTCATGATCATAAATAACCCATCACAACATCATGATTTCACCTTTATTTTATTCAATTAATTTTACCTAATCTTTGAATGAGTTGGTTATACCATCAATAATTTAGACATATTCTTCAATTTGGATCCTAATCTAAACTTCTTTTTTTAAACATCAATAATTTTTAGATTTGAGATGCTCAAATTTAAATTTTAGCTTAGACTGATCCTCTTATTATTGTTTCATATAAATTTTGGATTCACATACCACTCTATTTTCTTTATTTGATTTAGCCCTCAAAATGTCAACTTCTTCAAAAACAACCTCAAGTTCAGTTATGAGGTCAACTATTCTCTCAATTTCATCACCTTCATCATCATTTTTCTCTACTAGTGTATTGTTTAAAATATCAATAAGGAATTATTTACTAAGTTCTCTATAGTTATCAACCTCCTCTAATTCTCTCTTCACTGAGCTCTCATATTCTTGATATTGGATTTGGTACACTAGAACCAACTTCTATGTACTTTAGATTACTTATATTCAAATATATGAGTTTTAGTAAATGTATTATCATATATTTATTGATCATATATGTGAATTTAATGTGATAATTTACTAGTGTATGTCACATTTAAAAGGTCATTTCATTTCTCCACTATGGTGAGAAACTCAAAATTTTATGATGATATTCCTAAATAATATTTCATATGGTAATATGATGTCATGTGAAAGAAAAAAATTATGAAACTACTAGTTTTAAGTACTTATAAGTAGATGAGACTTTATCTCATGAAGTTCACACTTGGAAATCACTAATATTGGAGATTATGGTGACTGACCCACTGGTAAGAATTCCACATGTTATGTATTATTGGATATTCTTATTTATAATCATGTGTAACGATCCTTACACTTTTAGATTATTATTAATCCATATCATGACTCAAATATTTTAATTTATTTATCAAACCTATGATTTCCTATATTCATGATAAGTAGGATATATTGGTTATGTTAGGATTGATATATTATTAATGAATAGTTTGAGGAAGGATATGTCTCATTTATCTTTATGGAATTTGATATCCTAACCCTTTGATTAGAATAAAACAATCAAATTAAATTCCATTTCAATGGTGTATGGATGGTTTCATTTTATAAACACAGATAAAGACATATTGAGCACATAAGTTGATGAAATAGTTATGTAACTAGATTGATGGGATATCAAGAAAAAAATATCATATTATATAGTGAGTGCTCATATGTGGTTGTTGATATTATGGAATTAAATTTTTCTTATTAGGTTCCCTTATGTGTTTATAGATGCTGATACTGAAAATTAGGAGAACCTATCTAATACCATTAAGGAGGAAACCCATAGTTTCACACACATAGTATTTCCATTGATATCAATTAAATTCTATTTGAATTTAATTATTTGAATAAATATTATTCCCCATATTTTGGAATAATATTTATTCAGGATTTGTTGATCGAAAATATTAAAATAAAACTTCATTCACCAGACAATGAATATTATAAATATTTATTAATTTATTTATTGGATAATATTTATTTATTTTAGAGTTTAATAATTTTTTATAAGGATGAGTGAACCAAGTTTTGGGTTTTTTGATAAATATTATTTACCATAATATAAAATATTATTTATCATTGCATCAGTAAGCATATTCCATGGGATAAAATATTATTATTATTATTTTACATGGAATGGGGTATATTATAGAATTAATATATGATTAAAGGAATTTTTTATAATTAATTAATATTAATCCTTATAATTTTATCTATATATATACCTTGTTATGTCTTTTTTGAAAGAGTTAGAATTTTGTTGAGGGAAATACCTCTCCTCTCCTCCCTAGAGATTTCTCTCCACTAAGAATGTATCTAGGGTTTCTATGAAGAATAGAAGAAGTGACATTATTCCTCTTTCCTATCAAGTTGAAGAGACCAAGAGAATATCCTTCCAAAATAAAGGGATCATGGTTGTGATTAAAGGGAGCGATGAAAGATAATCGATACTGCCACGATTATACCTGGAAAACCATCAATAATGCTTTGAGATCAAAGGAGAATATGTGTATCACCACTAGATGGATTCTATCCTTATAACCTCATAGTACAATTATTATGAAATATAATTATATTCAGATGATCATCCTCTATTATGAAGAAAGAATTCCCAAGATCGAGGTGACTCTTTATTTATAAATCAATTATAAATTTAACATGAAAAAGATCATCTCTTCTTGGTTCTAATGTCAATGTCAATTAATATTTGAATTAATTCATTGTTCATGATGATCCTTTTTCATGTACATCTCATATTATCCATTAATTATGAAAAAAATGATTTTTCCCTATCCCAATAGTCACTTCTTCTATATCTGGAACCTATAAGTTGTATCATAGTGTTCACATTAAAATTTATTATTATTTAAATTTATTAATCATTATATGAATTTTTTGATATTTTTTTATTTAAAAAATATTTATTTATTTATGAACATTGATGTCTATTCTTATTCTTAATTCTCACTCATAAAACCATGAACATGTTAAATTTACATGAAGAACATCTAGTAAACCCATCTAGAGGTACCGAGATTCCTGATCAAATAGAATGGTACTACACCGTGTGTAGATCAAAGGTAAAATTTGTGTTCCCATTGTCATTGAACCATAACCAAGACACGTAAAACATGTATGGTTGTTTGGATAAATATGTGACATACTTAACACATCGTTCCTTGACCACAATAGGCAGGTACATGGTTTTTCGAACAGCACATCTTATAACTCACTTACACACTCTATAGTTTTCACATTTTCATGTTGGAAAACACTGACTCAAAGATTCGTCAAGTATTTATTACATTATTTTTATGACTGGAAGTCATGAAAATCATTACATTATATAGTGAATAAACCCATTAAAATTATAATTATTTAAAAGTGAAAAATATAAAATAGAAAAACTACAATGGAAAAATATGGATCACCCTAATCAGATAGAATCATCCCACCCACGAACAATGATATAGAAAAGAAACAAATTATTAGTAAACCAATCGACATTATAGAAAATGGAAATGTAGAACCATTAGTGGAATTGAGGTTACTAGTGAATAATTAATGAAGTGGTATTTAAAGAAGGTAATGTAACCATTATAATAGTAATGTGACTTTTGTAATAGTAATGTGACTGCTAGAATAGTAACCCGAGCATTGGGAATAGTAACCTGACCATTGGGAATAGTAACATAAATGTTGGAATAGTAATTTGAGCTCAAAATATTAAAATTTAATATAAATAATATTTAACTTGATTAAATTAAGTAAATATAAATATTATACTTCCAAAAAAACTACCATGATTAAAAAACTCAAAGAAAATATAACCATATTTTTATAAACTCTATTTTAAAGGATTTCATAGAAATCATATTTTTTATATTAAAAATTAAAATTAACTATTTATAAATTTATTTTTATAAAATTAATACCATTTTTGAAATCATAAATTTTAAATTATCCGAGGATTATTTTCTGGGAATTTTCTGAAATACTTTAATTTTCATGTGAATAGTAAAAATACAGTTTTTCACGCAATTGGTGTACCTTAAATTACATCATTCATGATGTAATAATGACCAAATAATTTATAGGACTTGATTTTTGGAAATTATATATTTAATTTAATTAATGATTCATTTGAATACAGAAAAGTTAATTTCCAAACCTTAAAATAATTTTCCAAAACCTAGTCAATAGTGATTCCTTAAAATAATAATTTTTCTTTTCTTCCACTTTCATTTATAATAAACTAATGAATTTAAATAATATAGGGTTTTAAAGTATTAAAAACATTATATTATATTTATATATGATTTATATTTTCAAAAAATTACTATTTCATGGTTTACCTTTGATATAATATTTTATTAAATATTTTAGTCTAAAAATACCCCTCTCCTCAAGTATAAATAACCTCTCCCCATTCACTTGAAAAACCACTCCTACCACCCTTTAAAAATCCAAATTTATACCCAAATATTCCTTATAAATCCCCTTAATATAATTAGGTACATTATTTATTAAATCATCTCCAAAAATCAAGGGATTTTTAGTGTCGTACAAGAGAAGCTACACTGAGGAAAGAGTAAGTTTTATTAAAACTCTTATCTCATCCTCTTATTCTTATCTTTATTTTACCTGTTTCTTTCAAAATAGAATCTTCTAATATTTAATTAGTAATAATTTTAACATTATATTAGTTATTTTAACAGACTATGAAAATTTTATTTTTGATGTATTTATATTTTATACCTCTTTTCTTTATATTTGGACAACATTTCTGTTAATAGTCAGTTAGCTGCCAATAAGGAAGTTGCCAATTATTTTCTTACCACAAACACTATAGCTGGTTATTATAAATTATTTATGATATATAAATATATAAATATATTAATTTTAATCTTCTAGAATAAGTTCTACTAATGTATAAATTACATTGAAAAAAATAGTGAAATTGACAAAAAAAAATTAGAAATTTTTAAGGAAGACATGATATCAAAATGTATTCCATTTAACTAAGGAAATTAAGAAATATAATCAAATGAATATAATTTATAAAAAAATAAAAAATAAAATAATTCACTTTTGGATCATTTTTTTAATAAATATGTGTTTATTATTCACTAGGTGTAAAAGTGATGAAATAAAGCAGGAATTGAGGTAAGGGGATTCTTGAACCTGAATCCTTTTCTTTAGGTTATCCCTCTTTCATGAAATCTTCATTATGGATATTTATATAATTTTCCTTAAATAACATTTCATTATTCTTCCATTTTATTTTCGTGTGTATAAATGTTTCCACCATGATTTTTAATCGAAATAAATATATTTTCCAAAAATACATTTCTTTCCAAAACACATATTTTACTACTCTTGAGTTGTTTCTTATTCACTCAAGAATGATTATTTTTATGCCAAATATTTCTCCCTTATTAATTTTGGAACCCCAAGTTTATTCATGAAATCCTTATGAAATACATTCCTTTATATGGGTTATTTCATGATTATGATTGTTATATGTTATATATAATATTCATGATTATGTAAATATTATGATATAACGGGTGGGCCTAGAATTATATAGCCCTCCAATGCATTGGTAAATGTGGTGTATCTCATGAAATAATGTATATTATGCATGAAAATGATGTTATCTTTGTTCATAGTGATGAGTTTATGAGTATTCACATGTGTTATGTGTGAACATGATGCTAGATTTGTTCGCAACTATGTGTGGTATTTGACCACTATGGCAAGATGATTCATTTTTATGCATCTCCACATTCTATACCTTTATCAAATGTTTACCTCATGATGTTGATGATGATCATGTGCTTATGATATGATTATGATGATTATGTTCACCCATGTTATGTTGATTATTGTCTCTTATTCATCCTATTATTGGGCCTTTACCTCAACCCTTTCTTTGATGTATATCCTCAAGTGACAACATGTACTAAGGAGAACATGATAGATTTTAAGTGGATAATGAAGAATGAATTTAAGAATTTTTAGGATTTATTATGTATAAGTGATGTATGGTCCTAATTTTCCTAGGATACTAAATATTTTTATCCTTGAATGTATAAATATTATGTTGTTTATCTTTAAAAATGATGTCATAGTCATATAATAAAGAGTTGGTTCATTATAATTGGTATCATAGGTACGATTTAGTTAATTTGGTAATTAGGAATAGATAATGATAGTGACAACCCTTATGATAAGTCTAAGGATATGTAAATATTCAAGAATATTTGTTTTAGAAAAATGATAAACATAGGGATCCTATAATGTATTAATTTAGAGTTAATTGTGAAAAAGAATAAATTATATATTCATGCTTTTTTTACTTATGTTCCGTTCAAACCTTTTTAATATTACAAAATTGTTAGAACCAGGAGAAACTAGGAAAACAACATATGTGAGGGATAATGTAACAATTTTCCAAATGACATCCCCAATGTCAAGGGACGTGGAGTTCAAAACTTCATGGAAATGCTTACCTAGTTGTCTCAAAATATTAATTATAACATGGACCATGTGGAACATCCAACTTCACCCAAGAATTATCAACTATCCATTAAGTCTTTTATATGGAAACAACTGCCAACATTTAGTGGATTTTATGATCCACTCGTCACAGAATAATGGGATAACTCAATGGAGAATATATTTTCTATGCTCTACTATTTTGAGAAGGATAAGGTGACTCTGGTCATCAATCATTTAGATAGAGATGTCAATCAATGGTGGGAGTTGGAAAATAACTCCAATCTAAAGGATGAAATGGAATAGATGGAGTGGGAAGACTTCAAAAATATATTTATTAACATGTATTTCCATTGAAATATTTGAGAGATGATGGAGAGATAATTTACAGAGTTGAAGAAAAAGGAAGGTGAATCTGTCATGACTTATGTGGAAAACATCACAAGGCTTGCAAGAAACACCTTGGGTTTTGTTATCAACAATGATAGAAAAGTAGATATATTATTTAGTGGTTTAAAACCACACATTCTAAAGGATTTATCTATCTAATAATTTGGGGGTTATGAAGAAGTAATTTGATGTGCTCTCAAAGTAAAGATGGAGTTTAGAGATTGGACATTTGGTTATGGATATAAGAAGAGAGAAATGGAGTTTCAAGATGGTGGGTAAAATGAAAAATGAGTAAAGAGTATCCAACCACACACATGTCAAAAATGCAGGAAGAAGTATCATGCTAATTGCTTCAAAGGAATAAGAAAATGCTTCAATTATGGGACAGAAGCCACTGCTACAAAATAGGCCTTTAAAAATACTAAAAATGGAAATTATCAGTGCTCGAGCAGTGCTAACTACCAGAGCGAGATTAAAATCCCTAGTCTTTGATCAGTTCTAAAAATAGTTGGTAAAGGGGTTATTTATTAGTGCTTTTATTTAATGTTAACAAAGAGTACCTTTATTAGAACTTATAGAAGTGTTGATAAATTGATCCATTATCAGCACTGATAAATAGGCATATTGTAGTGTGTTGTAAAAGCACACTGCATCACCATAAACACCACTAAATATCAAAAAAATAAAGTAACAATACATAATTTAAATGAAATTAAATTTACAACAAAAATAAAATAAAAATACTATGTTATATACATTTCGAACAATGGTTTATACAAGTATACAAGTAAAAATTAGTATATACATTCAAAAAATCAATGTTCCATTGTCTTTTGATCCTAACCTAACTCATTCTATTGCCGACCAAACCACCCCTGCTCAAGAAAAATAATGCACCTATATAAGAAAACAATTCTTATGTTAGTGATAATATAAAGAAATAAATTAATAAAAAGTATTAATTTTAAACTAAACTTTGGTAATGTGATGTATATTTTAAACTAAAATGACACTTATATATTGAAAAGAATCACTTGGAGTCATACCAATCACACCATACATCTGATTTAGGTACCGTTAATTCCAACACATCTCAAATGACTTATGGATTATTTTCCTAAAGTATCAAAACAATCTAAATGAATTTTCTCAGTTTTGAGTACGTCGTGTTTCTTTTTTACTAAAATATCATTTTAAAATGGAAACACAAAATTTGACTCATAACGATCACATCATGTGTCAGTTTTATGTGAGACTTATTTCTACATGTAAAAAATGAATTATGAATAATTTTCCTAAATTATCAATTCAATTTGAGTGTGTTTGTTCAGTTTTCAGTGAGTGGTGCTTTTTGAACAAAAAAGTCGATTTTAAACTGATAATGGACACATTGAGTCATACTTGGAAAATCATGTATCAGATTGAGTTGAGTTTGATTCCTACACATAAAAAAATACTTTTGAGTAGTTTTACTAAAGTATCAAAAAATCTAAATTTGTTTTCTCAATTTTGAGTAGTTCAGTTTTCCTTTTTATTAAAATTGATGTCAATTTAAAATAAAAATACGCACATTGAGACATACCGGTCACATCGTGCGTCAAATTGAGGTATGTATGATTCCAACACATCTCAAATGAATTATGGATATTTTTTTCTAAAGTATCAAAACAATATGAACGTGTTTTATTGGTTTTGAGTACATCACTTATCTTCTTTACTATAATGTCATTTTAAACTGGAAACACACACTTTGACTCATACCGATCACATCTTGTGTCGGTTTGATGTGAAATTGATTACTACACGTCAAAAATGACTTATGAATAATTTTCCTAAATTATAAAGATAATATGAGAAAATTTTATTAGTTTTCATTGAGTGACATTTTTGGAACTAAAATGTCGATTTTTAATTGATAGCGGACATAAAGATATATTGGGGACATCATTTATCAGATTGAGGTGTGAATGATTTATGCATGTCATAAATGATTTATGGATCATTTTTATAAAGTATCAAAACTATATAAATGTATTTTTATTAGTTTTTAGTAGTTCAATTGTCTTTTGTACTAAAATTGATGACAATTTAAAATAAAAAGATACACATTGAGTCATACCGGGCACACAGTGCATCATATTGAGGTGAGGTTCATTCCAAAACATCTAAAATGAATTATAAATAATTTTGATAAATTATTAAAGAAATATGAATGATTTTTCTTATTTTTGAGTACACAACTTTTCTTTTTTACTAAAATGTCATTTTAAAATGGAAACATGCACTTTGACTCATACCAATCACATCATGTATCAGTTTGACGTGAGACTGACTCCTACACATCAAAAATGATTTATTAATCAATTTCCTAAGTTATTAAGAAAATACAAGCTTTTTTTATTAGTTTTAAATGAGTGAAACTTTTTGAACTAAAATGTCAATTTTAAAGTGATAACAGACACTTTTAGTCATACCAGGTACATCATCTATCGGATTGAGGTGTGGTTGATTCCTACAAGTCACAAATGAATTATGGATAATTTTCTTAAAGTATCAAAACAATATGAATATGTTTTCTCAATTTTGAGTATGTCAGCTATCTTTTGTACTAAAATTAATGTTAATTTTAAATAAAAAGAAGCACATTGAGTCATATCGGTTACATCATGTGTAAGATTGAGGTAAGGATAATTCCTACATGTCCTAAAGTCAAAAAAAATCTTAACTGCCAATTTTACCATGATTTACATTGGATTTATTGGTCTAACTTCCAAAATTTCATATCTAATTAATGTTTTTAGTTGAAAAAACTTTCCCGTTGTTGAAATATAGAATAATAGAGGAAACTCATGTACCCATTATATCACAAGAAGTCACTATAATGGTAACATGATCTTACTTTACTATTTTGAATTTTAATGAGAAATTATTTTTGGCTAAGAACATCGACTCAATATGTAGTGTTGGTTATTCGACAAAGAAATTCAATGGAAATCATTGTAATATAGGAAGAAATTAACTTTTTATCTATTTTGTGGCTTGTTGAGGATAGTTGAAATAAAAATATGACTTCCAAAAATATATGTGAAAAAAAATAAGTATTAGATAAAAATGGTACGGAAATTAAATTAAAAATAGTAGATAAAATGATGAAAAAATTAATTAAATAATAAATATGAATTCATATTTTCATGATGGTCATATGCATTATTTATACATTTCCCTATTTTCATTATCTCATTTACATGATCGAAGTACAATCTATCATGATCATGACCATCTTTGAACAAACCACCCCAACTCAAACAAAATAATCTACATGTATATGAAAAAAATTATTATATGAGTAATACTAAAGAGAAATAAATTAAATATAAATATGAAATAATATATTAATTCTATAGAAAAATGATTTTACAATGTAAACATCAAGATTTACTATATGATTGAGAAATAGAGGGAACTTGAAGGAAATTGATAAATTCCAACACTACATGGGTGAAAATGTATTGAGGGGGAAGAAGTTTGTGGAATTTTTGGTGTAGAAAGGCATGAAAGATGGGTAGACCATCCCAACTCAAAAAAGAAGAACCCACCTATATAATAAAGAAATTATTATGTGATTAATACTAAAAATAAATAAATTAGACATAAATATGAAATAATACATTAATTTTATGGATAATTATTTTACTGTAAAAACATCAAGATTACCTTTGTGATTGTGTATAGGAAGCGTCATTACTCTTCATGCAAATTATATAGAGGGAAATTGAATGAAAGTGATAAATAAAACATTATAGGGTTGAAAAGGTTTGGGGGAGAATAATTTGGTGGAATTTTTGGTGTATAAAGGCATGAAATATGTACATAAATCTTCTAAAATGAACTAAATTTTAATGGAATAATGAAAATTAAATCAACGTTTCATTATATAATTTTTTGGTAAAATAGAGAAATTATATCATAATATTACATTTAAATATTACCAAAGTTTTTCCTTTATTATAGATTGTTATTCTAAGGTAATGAAAACATCATCATGTGAAGAATACATTGTATATAAGAGGAGCCAAATTTCATTTAGATTATATTAATGCATTAGGGAACATATGATATTATGAGGAAAAATATAGTATATTAAAAAAAACTTTTATTTTCTCATTAAACTCTATTTTTTTAATATTTTAGGGATTTTGTTCCTCTATCGAGAATCCAAATCCCCTCTTTGTGGTCCCCTATAATGTACAATATGTTGTATACATTGGTACTAGTATGAAATTATTATGATCTCCCAATAAAAGGGCCATCCTCTATTGATTATTAATCGAACCCAAAATCTATTTTAGTCTCCAGTATAAAAATAAACCAATTCTTATTTATTGGATTTGAGACATAAAATACTTTCACTTCTTGTGATTCCATTATGAATGGTTTATCTTTTTCACCTTTCACATTGAAATACACCTTCATGAATCCCATTTCATCAACTTTCACTACACTCATTTTGTCAACCCATTTTCAATGGAAAATCATCACTTGAAATGTTTTATAATATAACTCATATATCTATTCAATAATGAAAAAATATGACATATTTTCCTAAATTGGATTTCTATCCTTAGTATTTGATATTTGTATTACTTTCACTATAAGTGTAACACCAGTATTTTTCATTGTATTGTAGTCATCATATGATTTTTTATAGAACATATAACCATTTAGTACAAAACTAGTGTAAGATATAACATTTGAATTTGGTCCCCTCGTTAGCCATTAAAGTCATTCAGAAATTGAATTTATATTTTCATATAAATTCTTATAAATTTGATCTCAAAAAATCCTATAAACTATTGACTGTGTGTATTTTATATCCAAACTTTAACCCTTACTGGATTAAAATCTCTAATAATTTCTTTTTGGGATTCAATGTATACATAAATATCTTCACTATTATAAAAATGTAAATATGCTCTTTCCCCTTCTCTATCAAGGTAATTTTAACAATATCTCTTTTGAAAATCCCTTTTCCCATAAGGCGTCTACTATGATGAGACTTTGGGAGACCAGTGTTGTAAACATCTGATATGTAATCTGTAAAATATTTAATAGCTTCTTCAACAATATATAGTTCTACAATAAAACCTTCTATATGACTTCAATTATTGACATTTCCTTTCAAAATCTTCATATACCATTCAATGGGGTACATCCATTTATAATGGAAAATACCACATAGTTGAACCTTTCTAACCAAGTGAACCATAAGGTCGACCATTATATCAAATAATGATGGTGGGAAGAACATACCTAATTCATATAAGATGATTGTAACATCATTATTAATGATTGGAAACTTCATCATGTTTATAAATTTATTGCATATGTATTTGAAACGGAAGTAGAGTTTGGTTAATGTATGTTGTACATTTTTATTCAGAATGCAACAGAAAGAAACATGGATCAAATATTACATCAAAACATTACATTTATGCGATTTTATTCTTTGTAACTTAAAATTATTCATTGACATGGTATTATTTATATTTTATTAATATCCCTCTAGAACTTTTACACTATAAATGGAAAAGAAAAAATTTCAATTTTTCCTATCTCAATAGAGTGTAAGATTCTAGAGGAATAAAATTTCTCCCTTCACCCTTCACTGGTTCCAACTAATCCCTTATCCCCATGTCAATCATGTACAACCTAGCCCTGATGTCATCTTTCCTTTTTCTAGGAACATTTAGTATCATTCTAATAACACTATAAAATACATTTTTTTCTATATGTATGAAATCAAGAAAATGTATAACATACAAAAAATACAAATATGGTAATTCAAAGAAAATTTATCTCTTCTTCCAACCTAATATCCTAAAGTTTTTCAAAAATGGTTTACCAAAAATAGTGTCAATAACTTTTAATTTATCGAAAATTTTATCACTCATTATTGGAGACAATGTTATACCTTGTTTGATATTCCCATAAAATATTTTCATCCAGGATTTTTATTTATGTCATTAGGGTAAAAATTTATAATTTCCTAAAAAAACAAGCTTTGATGAATGTTTTAACCAAGATAAGTTTGTGTGTTTTTTACAAATGGGACACCACAACATTCCTTTAATACTATAGAATGATAAATTTCTATAAGCGGGGAAGTCACTTATCATCCTGTGTAATATGGACCTCAATGTGAATTCTTCCCTTCTATGAGAATCAAACATTTTAACACTTGTATCCCATATAAATTTTAGATATTCGATCAATGGAGCCAAATAGAAATCAATATCATTACTGGGTTGCTTTGGTCCAGATATAAGTAGAGACAATATAATGTATTTTTTCTTCATGCATAACCATGGTGGCAAGTTATAATTTACCAACATGATAGGACATGTACTATGAGTACTACTCTGTACCCAAAAAGGATTTATTCCATCTATATATAACACAAGATTAAGGTTTCTCAGCTCGTTTCCAAATTCAGGATACTCATAATCAATTTTCTTCCAATGAGGAGAATTTGCAGGATGATGTAGTTTCTTATATTTAATTATTGTATCTGTGTGCCATGTTAATTGTCTCTCGGTTTCCTAACATCCATATAGTCTTTTAAATCATGGAATGATAATAAGTTACCACATATATTTTGAAGGACTTGATTTATTTTTCATGTATTGGTTTCTGCCACACTTAGGGAATTTTATGATTGATCCACGGTCCTTACGAAACAATATGTAATCATTTGGAAAAGTATGTATTTTTTAGATATCATTCCCATTGAACATATAATACCTTTAGCATCATATTTTCAATATGGTAGTTCAATTTCTTCTAGTATCATATAATTCAAGAGACCAAGTAGTTCTGTAAAGATGGTGTCACACCATCCACTTCCACCTTTCAAATTATATAACTTCAATAAAAATGACAATGTTGTATATTTAGTACAACCTATATATAATGGTTTCTTAGAACATCTATTTAACTTATCAAAAAACTTTGTAAAATCATTAAGGTCATCTTCAATTTCCATTTTCATTTCTTTCATGTGATATTCATCATCATTTACACTGGTATTCATATCAAATGATCCATAAACCATAGTATCATCCCAATTGGTCCACGCATTCAGTTTTCCCCCATGTTTAGTTCAAAATTTATTGCTCTGGTCTATTCTGTGACAAATTAAATGTTATTCCGACTCTTCTGGACTAATTTATCTTGAATAACAACAATTTAAACATGGACAAAATACTTGATAAGGGTCGTATGCATGATCTATTGAAAACTTGATGAACTCTTTAACTCCATATTCATACTCTTTTGTAAAATGATTAGCATGAATCCATTTTTGATTCATATCCATCATATTAGGTTCATAAAATATTAATTTTGTATAATAAATAAATAAATACACATAAGATATTCATTATCAAAAGTGAAAGTTATAGATAATTCTAATAAGGGAAACCCAACATTTGATTATTTCAAATAATTTTAGTATGTTTTAAATAAAATGGGTAATTTAATTTAAAAAAAATAATTAATACACAATGGTAGGTTTTATCCTATGAATTCATTAAAAGGTGAAAGTTATAGACAACTGTCATCCTCATCATCTCATCTCCCACGAATTAATCATTGCATTTTTTATTTGACACACATCCTCCATCTCTTAGGGACATGCACCTATGTTTCTTGAAATAATCTAAGTAGTATTAGTCCATAGGATGACTAATTCTCATAGTAGTACAAGAAACATAAAAGATATGGGGGATGAGTCTCAAGCAACAAAATTCAACAATTGTTTGAGAGATAAAACTTATTAGGATGATAGTTATACTACATTGTGTTCTGTAAAAGGGGTAATGTCTTCTATTTATGATAATTACACTATTGACACAAGTTATTAACTTGTGGACTATTGAAGGTGAGATTTGGGGGGCATAAACATTCCTATCAATGATTCAATGGGTCTCAATGGGGGCATGTTATGATATATGAATCATTGGGGGCTATATGAATCCTATATTTATAGGAGAAATCCCAATTTTAATACTTTCAATCCTCTAACTAAGACTAGTCCTACCTCTATTAAAATGTGTTATCGAGTATTTCTTAAATCTCGTAAACAAATGAAAATATAATATAAGCAATTAAAGAGTAATAAGAAACCCAAATATAATAAAAAGAAATAATAAACTACCGTTTGATCAACTACAAAATATAAAAATGTATTGATAAAAAAAATTTAATAAATAAAGAGTTATTTAATATACATGGATGGTAATCAGAGATTCTTAGGCATGGAACCAATACATGTAGACCTAAAATAATGAATACCTCAAAATAATTTATAATAATAATTCCAACATATATAGGTTTTGATGATATATTTTTATAATATGTTTGTATAATATACTTGTGCAATATATATTTATATTATATAATTTTTTTTGTGATATATATCTTTATTTGTATAATATTTATTTTTATTTTATATATTTTTTTAATATAATATATATTTGTATTTGTATAATATATATATTTGTATAAAATGATTGTATAATATATAAATATATAACAAATTTGTATTTTTTAATTGTACACATATAAATTTGTGTAATATATTTATATAACATATTTTTATAATATATATTTTTATAATATAATTGTATAATATACTTATATAGTATATTTGCATAATATATTGGTATAATAAATTTTTATAATATATATTTATATTTGTATAATATATATGTTTTCATAATGTATTTGTATAATATATATCTATATTATATATATATATATATAGTTTTAAAATATATGTATGTGTGTCTATATATATGGATATGTATAATATATAAATATATCATATATAATATAAATATATAACTATATTTTTTATATATTTGTATTTTTTTCAAATTTATACATATAAATATATAAATATTTAACATATTTATATATGTAATGTGTTACATCCATTCAATAAAAAATTATAAATATATATAAACATATATATTATATATATATATACACACACACACACACACACACATATATATATATATATATTGGCATACATAAATATAAATATATTTATAAACATGTGTGTGGGTCTATGTGTGTATGTAAATATAATTATATTATAAATTTAACATTATATATATATATATCATTATATTGATATGTTCCCAGTGAGGTGGGCATGCACCTATCTTTCATTCCATAGAACCTGTGGTCAAGTCTAATAGGAAGATAATTTCTTTTTTGGTGTTTTTTGTGTGTAGAAGGGTGGCGGTGGTCGCATGTTCAGAAGGAGGGAATGATGCATGTGAGATATATTATATTTTAAAATAATGAAAAAAATCAAGGGGTCGGCAATCTCATGAAGCAAGCGTTGGGTTGGGCAGGTTACACAAAATCAGTAAGCGGTAAGGGTGGGGGAGTGAAAGGAATGATAACCCTATATCCTTTCAACCAAACATCCCCAATAAACATTATTGAGAAAAGGGATATGGAAACGGTAAAGAAATAATGATGATAAAAATCAAATAGATATCACCAAACAATAAATCAGTAAGTGAGGGGGGAGAAAATAAGATACCTTGGATTGAAGTTTTGAATCATCTGAGAGAAAGTAGAGATATCAAAAACCTAGAAAACGTTTGATCATTGGATTCGTTCGACCCTTGAATCATTCAAGACTTGGATTTGAGCCTTGAAATTGTTTGAGCCTTGATTAAAGCATTGATTTGAGATTTGATTCACTGAGGAGGAGCACCAGAATAGGGTGTCTTTCATGGAAAGCTTCATACATCACGATGAGTTCGTGACTGGTTAGGGATATTTAAATAAATCAGGACACTTTTATCAGCACTTCCAAAAAAACACTGACAAGAATCCCTTTTATCAACACTTAAGTAATATGCGCTAAAAAAAATTTATCAGCACTTTTTTAGCACTGATAATGATGGATTTTATCATCACTTTTTTAGTGTTGGAAAATCATTATCTTATCAATGCAAAAAAGGTACTAATAAAAATTTCTTTAATCAGTGCTTATTACTTAAGCGCTGATAAAAGATTTATAATTATAATTATAAATTAAAAAAATAGTAAATATATTTATATAATTATATATATATATAATAAATATGTATAAATATAAATATAGTACATATATTCTTTATTTAAATATATTTATTATAATTTTATAATTATTTAAATATATGATTATTTATTTATAATTATATAAATACTTTTTAAAAATATATATCTATATCATTATATATATTTATATAATTATATATATATAATAAATATATATATATAAATATAATAAATATATTCACTATTTAAATTAATTTATTATATATTTATAATTATTTATAAATATTGTTTTATAAGTATATTTTAAACATTATTAAATAATATTTAATCTTGAGTGCATGTATGTTAAAATTGAGGAAAATTGGATAATTAAAAATGAGTACACTTTAAGAATGTTGAAAAAATGGATAACTTTTATTAATTATATATAAATTATTTAAAAAATATGGATATATATTGAAATAAATATGAATACATGTTGAAAATATTAAAACATAGTAAATAAATATATATAAAATAAATAATTGAAATTGATTATATTCCTAAAAATAAAAAATAAAACATATTAAAAATGAATTAATACCTAATTGTAAGCAAATTAAAAAAATTACCATGATTAAAGACATAATATATTAAATGTATCGTGTTATAATTAAATTCTAAAATGAATACTAAAATTCGAATAAATTACATAAATATAATATTAGGTGTATGTGTTTCCATATAAGAGTTAATTAATTACGTGAATATTTATGTGTTTGTATTGTATATAAAAATTCATTAATTATATATATATGAAATCAATATAACACGCATTTGATCTATGATAAATTGAAAAATAAAACGACATTCAATTATGTCAATTACTCGATGCAGTTGGTCAATATTTTTAATTCAAATTAATTTTTAATTATAAACCATTATTCACTATATATTACTATTTAATGTAAATCATAAATATTTTTTATTATATAAATCATATTTATATACATTCATATATATATATATATAATATACTATTTATTAACATTATCAATAACTATTTAATTAATAAAATTTTTATTTCTCAATTTACTTGTTTTTAATTTTTATTTGTTTAATTTTTATTTTATATATATCTATATATTTAATATATACTATTTATTAGTATTTATAATTTATATATATTGTAATCAATTTATTCATTTTTATCAATAATTATTTAATTAATAAACTTTTTAATATTTTTTTAATAAAATCATTTTTATTTTTTATTTATTTACAGACCTTTATCAATGATAAAACCAATTGATAAAGAATCCCTTTATGGGTTCTAAAAACATTGATAAAGGGTACCCTTTATCAGTGCTACAAATAAAGCACTGATAAAGGGATCCTTTATCAGTTCTTTTTTCAAGTGTTGATAAAGGCCATCATTGTTAAAGGCCTGTTTTGTAGTAGTGAAGCCACCAAACTCATCAATGTTTAAGAGGCATGAATAATTAAGCTAACATGGTGGAGGGAAGGAAGTAAACTCTTAATTGACCACACATAGTTCAATGCTTCAATTATAGGGAGCAGGGGAACTATATAAGCTAGTGCACTAAACCACAAGACATTGAGGGAAATCAGTGTCAGTAGCCTCCAAATCCAAAGGATAAAGGAAAAGATTTTTCCATCACTACTAATAAAGTGGAGAATGAAAATGAATTCGTAAAAGGTACACTTTATATTCACTCAATAATGAAAAACAATATTTAATTCTAGCTCTATACGTTCCTTTATATCCTGAAAGTTTTTTAGAACCATTAATTTGAAGCCATGATACCTTGAAGTAGAGAAATCTATAAAAACACCCAGTGTTGTGATCATTTCAACCCAAGTGTTATATGCATATCCTATTAGAATATTTGGTAATATACTTCCAGTGAATCTTTTAATTCTTCTTTTGGTAGAATTTAATGTTATAATGGGCATGGATTGGCTCTCATTATATGGATCTCAAGTTAGATTTTAGGGAATGGAAATATCTTTTCATACTCCCAATCATCCTATGATCCTTTAAAAATGAAAGGAAGGTCATCAATCTCCTTTGGAAAAACCCTCAATGATATGAATGTTGATACCCTATAAATAAGTATACCTTGTCCAAATATATGAGTCAAAGGAAGGTATCAACCTATAGGAGATCCCATTTTGAGGGAATACACTAATTTATTTCCCAAAGAGATACCCAGAATTCCTATATATCATGAGGTAGATTTCTCAATAGAACTTATTCATGGATCCACTCTTATCTCTAAATTTCCCTACAAGATGGCCCCATTGAACTGGAGGAGTTAAAGAAGAAACTGTAAGAGCATTTGGATAAAGGGTTCATACGCCCTGTTGAATCGCCTGGGGGTGTACCGGTTCCATTTTTCAAGAAGAAGTATGAATAAATGTAGTTTTGTATTGATTTCTAGGATCTCAATAAGATCACCATAAAGAACAAGTATCCTCTACCAAGGATTGATGACTTGTTCTATAAACTATGAGGATCTCAATGCTTCTCAAAGGTGGATCTTCATTCTTGATATCATTATTTGAAGGTGAAAAAGAAATATATTCATAAGATATCCTTTTGTACAAGGTATGGGCATTATGAGTTTATAGTGATGCTCTTTAGATTTATTAATTCCTCTATAATACTCAGGGATTTGATTTATAGAGTCTTTAGAGACTACCTCAACAAATTTGTGGTAGTGTTTATCGATGATATTCTCATTTACTCCAAGTGAAATGATAGACATTAATAGCATATAAGGATTGTGTTGGAAACATTAAGGGAGGATAAAATGTATGCTAAGTTCATAAAGTGTGAATTTTAGATACAGAAAGTCACATTCTTGTGGATCATGATCGCAAGTGACAGAATTTATGTGGAACATTTAAAGAAAAATGAAATTGAAGAATTGTACAAACCCACTAGTATCATGGAAATCCATAGTTTTCTTGGCTTAGTAGGGTACTAAGGATGTTTTGTGATAAATTTCTTAGGATTTTATATCTCTCTAAAAAAGTTAACTTAGAAAGGGGTAAAGTATGTTTGGATACAAAAATATGAGAAAATATTTATGGATCTTAAGAAGAGGATAATAACTATGCATGTACTCACACTACCAACAAGTGGAGAAGGTTTTGTGATATACAGTGATGCTTCAAAGAAATTCTTGGGTTTTGTACTCATTCAGGATGATAAAGTGATAGAATATGCCTCATGACAGTTGAAGATCCATGAACAGAACTACCCAACTCATCATCTACCATTAGCAGCTATGATCTTCACCTTAAATATTTAGTGTAAGTATATATATGGTGATAATTGTGACATATATACCAATCATAAGAGCCAAAAATATATATTCACATAGAAGGAGCTCAAAAGTCATCAAATAATTTTTTATAGATAATTAAGTACTATGATTGATCTACTCACTACCATATAGAAAATGAAAACAAGTTAGTTGATGATCTTAATAGAAAATAACTTGCTACTCTATCTATGATGAGGATTGATAAAGTCTCTATCTTCATGGATATATAAAGGATGGATTTGGAAATCATAATAGTAGGGAATATATCCTACCTTTCCCAAATAATTTCCCAACCATCCATTGAAGATAAGATTAAGGAGGCATAAAGATATGATCTTGAGCTTCAAAAGAAGGCGAAATGAGCTAAGGAAGTGAATCCTTATGAATTCCATCTCGATGATGATGGTGTAATTTTATTTGGAACTAGAATTTTTGTTCTAGCATCACCTAAGATTAAGAATTATCTATTGAATAATGTGCATAGATCATCTTTCTCTATCCATCCTGGAAGTACCAAGATGTATTGTGATCTTCGAGAACACTTCTAGTGGGAAAACATGAAGAAATAGATTGGGGAGTAAATATCAAGGTGCTTGATATGTTAGTAAGTTAAATCAGATAAATAAAATTCCAAAGGTATGATGAAACTGTTTACTATAAACATGTGTAAATGGTATAATGTCATAATGGATTTTTTCACTAGTCTCCCAAATACATCCAAAGGAAACAATGCGGTATGGGTTGTGGTGGATCATCTCACCAAGACCGCCAACTTCATTTCTTTTTAGGAATATTTCTCACTTAAAAAAATTACCAAGATATATATAAATAAATTGGTGAGGATGCATGGGGTTCCACTTTCAATCATCTCTAACCATGGTCCATGGTGCACTTCTAAATTCTAGATAAGTCTTTAATATTCTTGGAATAGTTAAATGTATTTCATTACATCATGTCACCCCAAAACTGATGGTCATTTTAAAAGGAATATTTATACTCTCTAGGCTATGATAAGAAATTTCTAAATAAAATTTAAAGGAGGATGGGATCAACATATCTCATTAGTAGACTTCTCATAAAACAACATCTTCCACTCAAATATCAAATGGCTCCATATGAATATCTTTATGGGAAGTGATTTAGAAAACTTGTTATGATGAAGTCGGTGAAATAAATCTAATTGGACACAATATTGTGCAAGATATAACAGAAAAGGTTCAATACATCTAGAAGCATATAAAATCTAGTCATAGTCAGCAAAAGAGTTATGCTGACAACTGTCGAAGGGACTTGGAGTTCGAAGTTGGAGACAAATTTTTCCTTCAAATATCACAATGGAAGATAATCATGAAATTTGGAAACAAAGTTAATAGTATCCCTAGGTACATTGGCCCATTTTAGATTCTTGATTGCATATGAGTAGTGTCCTATCGACTTTAACTTCCACAAAATATGGCTCAAGTTTGTGATGTGTTCCACATATCTCTCTTGAGAAAGTACATACACGAACCCTCAAAAGTACTAAATCTAGAGGTGGTACAAGTGGAGAATGAACTCTCATATGAGGAGCAGCTAGAGAAGATCTTGGACTGTACAGAAAAATTTATGCATAACAAAACAACTCACCCTGTCAAAGTGTTATGGAAAACCATAAGCATTAATAAGAGACATAGGAACTAGAGGAAACAATGAAACAGAAGTACCCACACCTATTCTTAAAGAAGAATATGAGTGGAAATTTTAGGGATGAAATTTTTTTAATGGGGATGAATGTATCAACTCAGAGTTTATAAATGATATTTTTTTATTGAAATAAATGTGTATTATATTATATTAAACAATATTATACACATATAACATATAGAGAATCCAACAACACATTATTTCACTAATGAAAATCATTACATTATCCAAGGAATAAATAAAATAAAATTCCAATTATTATAAGTGGAAAATAGCAAATATAAAAACTATAATGGGAGAATATAGATCACCCAGATCATCTAGAGTCATCTCACCCATGAACAATGATATGGAAAAGAAATAAAATATTAGTATTCCAATCAACGTTATAGAAAATGAAAATTTAAAACCATGAGAGGAGTTTAGGTGAATAATGAATTAAGTAATGAAGTGCTATTATAGGAGGTAATTTGATCATTGGAATAGTAATTTTACCATTTTAATAGTAACCTAATCATTGGGAATAGTAACATGGTCGTTGGGAATAGTAACCTGGCCATTGGAATAGTAATTTGATGTCAAAAAAAATATAATTAATATAATATTTATCATGATTAATTTAAGTAAATATAAATATTTTAGTGCTAAAAAAATATAACTATATTGATAAAAAACTTAAATAAAACAAAAGCACATTTTTATTAATTGTGTTTTAAAGGATTTCGTAAAAAAAATAATTTTATATTAAAATTTTCAAATTACCTATGTTAGAAATTTATTTTGATAAAATGAATATCACTTCTTAAATCATCATGTAGAAATTATCCAAGGTTTATTTTTTGGAGATTTTCTAAAATACTTCGATTTTTAGGTGAATAGTAAAAATAAAGTTTTTCACGTAACTGGTGTATATTAAATTACATAATTCATGATGTAATAATTAACTAATAATTTATATAAATTTAGATTAAGCCAATATATATTTAATTTCTTAAATGAGTCATTAAAATACAGCAAACATAATTTTCAAACCTAAAAATCATTTTCCAAAACCTAAAGTCAAAAGTGATTCCTTAAAATAACATTTTTTATTTTTTTTATACTTTACTTCACTAGTTAATTGGAATAATAAAAGGTTTTAAAGTCTTAAAACCATTATTTTATATTTATATAAGATTTATATTTTCAAAAAATCACTATTACATGTTTTTACTTTCATATATTATTTTATTTAATATTTTATTCTAAAAATTCCCCTCCTCAAGTATAAATAACCCTTCTACCATCCCTTGGAAAACCACTCTTCCCACCCTTTAAAATCCAATTTTCAACCCAAATATTCCCTATCAATCCCCTTGGAATACCTATATATGTGTTTTAGTAAACCAACTCCAAGAATCATGGTATTTTTATTGTCGTATAAGAGAAGCTACACTGAGGAAAGAGTAAGTTGTTTTTCAAATTCATCTCTCATTTACACATTATTATATTTCTTTTTCCAATTTATTTCAAAATAAAATATTATAAGATTTAATTATATATAATTTTAAAATTATAATAATAATTTTAACTTACTTTAAAAATTATATTTTTGATGTATTTATTTTTTATACATCGTTTTCTTCATATATGGACAAAGTTCCCATTAACAATCGATTAACCGCCAATGAGGATGTTTCCAATTATTTTATTACCACCAACCCTATGTCTGGTTATTATAAATTATTTATGATATATAAATGTAAAAATATATTTATTTTAATATTTTTTTAGTTAATTATACTAATGTATAAATTACATTGAACAAAATAGTGCAATCGAAAAAAATATGAAATTTTTAAGGAAAATGTGATATCAAAATATATTCCCTTTAACCAAGGAAATTAAGAAATATAATAAAATGAATATAAATTATAAATATTTTTAAAAATGAAAATAATTCACTTCTAGATATTTTTTTTAATAAATCGAATTTTATTATTCAAGAGGCCTAAAAGTAACGAAATATAGCGGTGATGAAGGTAAGGGGATTATTAAACCCAAATATTTTTTTCATGGTTATCCCAATTTCACAACATCTTTGGTATTGATATTCCTATAATGTTCCTTAAATATCATTTCATTAATCTTTCATTTTTTCGATGATATACATGTTTCCACCATGATTTTTAATCCAAATAAATATATTTTCCAAAAATTTCTTTCTTTCTAAAACACATATTTTACTCTTATTAAATTATTTATTATTCACTCAAGAATGTTGATTTTTATGCCAAATATTTTTTTCCATTATTCATTTCATAACCCCAGGTTTGTTCATGAAATCGTGCTTTATGAAACACTTATGAAACTCATCCTTTCCATGGTTTATTTCATGATTTTGATTGTTATACTTTCTACATGGAATGCATTATTATGTAAATATTATGATATTATGGGTGAGATCAGAATTATATAGACCTAAAATGAATTGGGTAATGTGATTTATCTTCTGAGATACTATTTATTATGGGTGAACATGATTCTATCTTTGTTCACAATAATGATGTTATGATTATGCACATGTTTTATGTGTGAACATGGTATTAGCTCTGTTTAAAACTATATGTGGTATTTGACCACTATGACATGATGTTTCATTTTTATGCATCTTCATATTACATTCCTTTATCAAATGTTTCCATCATGATATTTTTGATGGTCTTATTCATATGGTATGATGATAATTATTATGTCCACCCATGTTATATTTATTTATGTACCTTATTCATCCTCTTACAGGGCTTTTAGCTCACCCATTTCTTTGATGTATATTCTGAGGTGACTATATGTGCAAAGGAGAACATGAGAGATATTAAGTGGATAATGAAGATTTATTTTAATAATTTTTATGTTTTATTATGTATAAGTGGTATATGGTCCTAATTTTCCCAATATATTAATCCTTTTGATCCTTGAATATATAACTATTATGCTTTATATCTTTAAAATGATGTAATAGTCATGTAAAAAAGATTATGGTCCCTATACCAGGGATATGGTTTTATTTTTCTTGGTTTGTGATGTTACATTCGAGTCTTATTTTCACTTGAGTGACACACATGTGATGTGGTTTTTATGATTTATTATGGAATTCTGGCTCTTATCCCGTTTTCAATAGGCCAGTGATTTAATTTTTTACTATTGGATAGAAGAGGAAAGAGGTGTCCATGCATCATATTTGGAAAATATGTTCTACATTTTATAGTAATTCTAGTGTTTGATTTAACTATTAATGACTAAGGTCATTCGTTTAAAGTGTAAAAAAACCTATATAGTGTTTTCCCATATAGTTTCTTGCTAAAATTATACTCAAATTGTCCAAACTGTATGTATATTTCCTTCTTATGGCATGTTATGTGGATCTATAGTGTGACATTTGATGGTGAGGATAATGAATCATTCCTCATGCATGGGAGGTTCAGTGAGCCTAATAGGTTGATATGTCACATAGAGTCCAAGTGTTGGACCCCTCATGGTGAATTTTTACTTGGGTGCAGTTATTTAACATGATAGTAACAACCTATACAATGTTTTATTTCATGTATTGGAATGAAATTCTACTTAACCTAACTATGTCAGTGTGATACAACACATATCATTGAGACGATGCTATGTGTGTATTTTTTGACCCTCACAGGTCAACACCGGAAGATAATTCCCTTTTAGGAGACCCTTATGGTTGTATACTTTTCAGGTGTATTTAACTAAATATTCACAACAAACTACATGGAATTTTCCCATCTATATTCCTATGATATTTTACTTAATCAACCTTAATTTTTGGTTACCTAGTCATATCATTGGGTGTGATACCAATAGGTACCTAAACATTTTTAGTGAACTAAAACCTTGATTGGGTATTACCATCCATGGATACCCAATGAGGGTTTTTTGTTATCTTTTTACACTGATATCTTGACCCCCTAGGAGGAATCCCATATAAGGATTCTCGGAGAGGATCAGGGACCAGTGGAGTGATTATTGTTATGCGATTCTATTATATTCCCTTTACTTAAGTTGGTAGTTATCAATGGGTTTCATTGAAATGGGTTTCCAATTATAACTTATAGGGTATTTTACTTTTTAACTTGGAATTTACAAAATATATAATTGAACCCATTTTGGCATTTTTTGACCCTCATAGGTCAATGTTATCATTACCTCTCTTAGATAGAGGTTTGACCTTTGGGCTATGTGATTGGACCTAGTGACCCTATTGTGAGACTTGATTAGTAGGGCTAGGTTAGAGACCTATAGGCCCCATATTTGACTCAAAACCTAGTGATTCAGCATTTGGTTTGACCAAGGGTAATCTTTGATATGGGTTGGCCTAATTTTACATATGCATGTAGTGGCATTTAGCTTAGTTGTATGCTCTTGTTGAGACTGATGCACAGAAGGTTCTTGGGTTTTGCAATATAGGCACGGTGATGCCTTTGGATTCTGAGAAAGCACCGAGGGTTCTTGGGTATTGATACTGGCTTCGATAAGTAGGTATTTTTGTGTGTCTATCCCTATTAACTAGTGGTTTTGTGGTTAAAACTTTAATTTCAAAAAATGATGTCGTGTGATGGGCGGTCATGAAATAAATCATGGAATAGGTGAGGTGATAAATTTTGAAGAGGAGTTCCAAGGG
Source organism: Viscum album (assembly GCA_963277665.1). Classification (NCBI taxonomy): domain Eukaryota; kingdom Viridiplantae; phylum Streptophyta; class Magnoliopsida; order Santalales; family Viscaceae; genus Viscum; species Viscum album. Next base: position 292,029,493 of record OY728137.1, on the reverse strand, counting down.
ATCTCCCAACATGTTATAAATTATGTGAAGTGTATAATAGTCAACTTATCCTTGTATCATGATCCTCATGGGAGCATGAGTTGGGTGGTACAAGATTATACACCCGTCACATATGATTAGTTTTAGTTCACACTAGTTTCATGTGGTAACTATTATAATGGGACTTCGGTGAGTGGTCAGGTGCTGGTCAATTATTGATGATTTTAACTGATTTTTCAGTCATGTTGAACTAGAGATTTAGGAGAATTGTGGAAGTTCTTTATAATGAATGATATCTAGGAAAAGAATCAGGGTTTGTGGTACAGTCAACTCGAGGGTGGAACTTAACATGAACTTTCTGGATATGCAGTCTCGGGGGTTAGTTAAATGCAAGTGAATCCTAGATTGGTGTGAGTATAGATCGACAGGCATGAAATGATTGAGACAATTAAGATGGAACTCAGGAATAGTGGGTTTGTAACTAGGCTGGTTATTATGTCTAGAAATGGATGGGGCATTGACTGTGGTGATTGAGAACTATTTTTTGGTTCCATGAAAAGGATAATCCTAAGGTGTGGAGCAGGATGTCATGTGAGGATGAGATTGGACATTGGATAGTCCTTGAGGATTTAGATGTCATTGGATAAATGGTACCAAGAACTGCTATATTTCTTAGTAAATTCCAGGTATAGGTTTGAATATGGACTTGGGTAGAGTCTAAGAATGGGCAATGATCCTAGGATAGACTGTGACAATTCAAGGGTGTTGGATCAGGGATGAACTGGTGTTCATGTTGTGGAATAGTAATAGAAATGTATAGGTGATTCTTTAGGTAGTAAATGTCACCAGAAGTTAGTTAAAGAATTTAGTGAGTGGTTTTAGAATGATCTCGGTATTCCTTAGTATGAAGGCATCATAATCGGGTTTTGGTGATACGTCAGCTATAGAAGCCTAGAAATTTCTAGAATAGTCATCCTGAGGTGGTTTGTCTTAATTTTTTCAAATATTTAGATGCATTAAATGATGAACTACATCAGGCATGTTGTATGTATGAGACAGGTTTATTGAAAGAGTTGGTTGAGGCTTTTTAAGGAAATCCTAGAGTGGCCAGACTGAGCTTAGTTAATTGAAATTCAACTGTTTAGATCAAATTGATGACCGATAGTATTTTTATCATGTTTTATCGAGTGTAGAAATTTGTGAGACATTTTAGGAGAATTGTTAGGATTCTATGGGTGTGATTTTGTAAGAAACTATGATGGAAGGAGTATAGTGTCTTGGAATTGGCTATTGAAAGTAAGAACCTATGGTGGGGAGCACCATAGGGTGGCTGAGTAATCGAAAGATGATGTGAACATAATTGATATTTTATGGTATATGATAAGTTTTATCTTGATTTTTCGATAATGGATATAGGTTTTGGATTGGGTTTTGGTGGGTTAAGCACCATATGTTTAAATTAGAATTTGGAAGTATGTTAAACCATCAGAAACTCAATGAAACTCTTTTAGGGAAAATTTATGACTAGAGTAAGTCAGGATATTTATTTGGATTCCCACCAAGACTTCTTGGGGATGATAATCATTAAGGTGGAGAGGTTATAAGACCCTGTATTTTATGATTTGAAAATTTCAGAAGGAATTTGAATTTTTAATTACTTGATGGGTCAAGTCTTAATTAGATATTTGGAACAAAATTATAAATTTTTTAATTCTTCAAAGTAATTTTTTTAGACATGGAATAAGTATTAGAATGTATCTAGAAGGTTTCAAGATAATCTCAAGGATTTGGGGGCCAAATTTTGTGTTTTGGATAAGTACAACCTAGGGTACATGGCTGGAGCACAATTATTGTTAACTATGCATCCTAACCATACAGCCAAGTTTTGTATAGCCACATGGGTTGGGAAACCATTTATCTAGACAATGGAAATTATACAGGTTTCTACAATTAATTGCATACATGTCTTATAGTTGGTGCATGGTTTGTTAAACTATGTGTTGTACCCATACCATGTGTGTTAGGATCACACAAAGGAGATGCATGGTTAGTGCATAATATATTAAACCATGCACCCTAATCGTTCAAGGTTGTGTGCATTGGATAGTAGAGGCTCACGGTTAAAATATGGTTTATCCAACCATGTGGCCAAACCATGAGTTCCATTATGAAGGAATAAATTACCCATTTTCCCCTGTGATGTTTAAGAGGGTATCTCACTATTTTCTCCCCTTTTTCTCATTAATGTGAGCCATCCATCCTCTCATATCCTTCTATTATTCAAAACCCATCAATGGGGTAATATTAGTGTCCTTCCATGGTGATTTAAGGTATGATTTCTCCTCTGGTAACCTCTCTTTCTCTTCTCCTACCTTAATTCTTAATATTAGGTTCCTCGGTTATGAATTTAAATTCTAATTCTACTATATAATAGTGGAATCAAATACTAGTGACATGGATTTTACTCTACTTGAGAAGAGGATGACTTGAGAGACTATTTTTTCTTCATCATGTATCATATCATTGAGGTATGCCACTATGGTTAATTTCTAAATCTTTAAAGCCTAATTTATTTTTTTGGGGTTCTTTTTATGAGTTCATTACTTAGGGGTTATTCCTAGTTCAAGGTTGATGATGTGTCATGGGTTGTTCTCAATCATTAGATTGTGGTTCTAGTTCAACTAGATCAAACAATGATATTTTATTCTTTATTCCCTTGCAAATAGTTTTTTTATTTTTTATAAATTATTAATATGAAATAATTAATTATAATTAATTAACTTTTGGTGGTTTGGTTGTGATACAGGACCTCATATGTCACTTATAAGCTTGTACAGATATTGGAAGTTACTATTATCCATTGGAAAATAAATGGAAATCTTCTTATATTTTAGGTGGTTTTTCATACCTAACCTATGGTATTTATTCATATTTATGGCAGTATGTGGATGCTTGGGATCACCCCTGAGGGAGACGCCTCCTGTGTAAATCTATTCTAATAGCTTGTTTAATTAAATTAAATTGGTTAGTTAAATGTATGAATGCCATGGGTTTCTAACAACCCTTTTGTTCTATTATCATTCCTTGACCCCTTGTGGATAAGGTTTATCTCTTTGAGATACTGAGTATCCTTCATACCACTTAGGAGGTGAGACTAAATTTAGTAAGGAATTATATACTTTGTACAAGACTAAGTGGACAGGCCATTGGTAGATTGGGATAGGGTTGGATGTGTAGATCCTTATAGAGATACATTAGAATATATATTGGGTTATGACCAATATCTTGATGGTGGTCATAGTGGAATTACCATCTATAGTCTCCAAGTTCATCCTACCAGTTCTCGATGTCATGGGATGTAATGTCCTAGTGCATCGGGTGTTGACCTGAGACTATGGTCATGAACAAGGAATACATAAGAGATTCCTCCACTTAAGTGTGTACATTGAGGATCCTACAGGGGATACTATTCTAGTATCTTGACCTAGGGGACCCCAGTGGGTTCCCCAATGGTTGACTGACCTAGATCGAGTACATCATGAGTTTGGGTAGAGATGGTATTAGGTGTTACCCTAGAACTCATATCAAATATTTAATACTAAGAGGATATGTAATTATAGATTCTTTTAGATTTTTTCCCAACCCTACTCACTTATTTTTGCTTTCACTCAGTTAATATTAATTCAATTATGATTCAAGAAATGATTCATGGAACTCATTCTATGGGCCTAACATGATGAGATGACATGGTGGGGATACCTAGAAGTATTTCATGGGATCCAACTTATGATTCTTACATGTTTGAATAATACTATTACTAGAAGTATCATTTTTCACTGGGGTTCCTCCCCACATAGTGATTACATAGGTAGGTTATTAAGTGCATCTTAGAGCCCCTCTTATATAGTGTGTCACCTAATATGGAAAGCTCTATAGGATCCAAGTGATGTCATAGGTTTTTGGTGGGATCATTTCCACCAAGAATAGGATACCAAAATCTCTAATGATTGATGATGATCTCCTAGATACATTTCCTAGGAAGATCCTAAGGATTAGGTGTACACATCATTACTATATTTCATAGACTTGTCTGGGAATGAGGCTATTGAACCATTTATTGAATTTATATTGAGTTATAATCTCAAGTTTGAAGATAATTTCTTACAGATAACCTAAGGGTCATCCCCCTTAGGAATTATCTAAGTTCCAATGTCGTGACTACCTATGGACCAGGACCTAAGAATCAGACATCATACTAGATTTACATGGCTTGAGTAGTATGACATCCAGCTCTATTCCATATTTATAGTATGTCTAGTGATACTTGGAATCCTTATTTATGTATATATTAGAGGTGAGTACAGGTGATACCAGGGATAGTACTTGTATCCCGCTATGGTGATATAACTTACTCAAATAAATTTTCAGTTTTGGATAAATTAGGATTGGATGATTGAGATCATGTTCACAAGGATTGATAGGATTACACATATATTAAGTGGTATGACATCCAACTCAATACCTTATTAATAGGATTTCTATTTGATCAAGTTCATGAATGCAAGGGTCGATTGTGGTTTCATTTTATTCTTTTATTTCCATTTGTGTCTTATCTAGGACGATCATATTTCATGAGCATGCACTTATAATAAATTTCCTTTGTACGAATTTTTTTATTTAGTTCACTTTTAGCAATTAATTTCTATTACTATTTTTATTCTAATGAGTAGATCACATAAACATATACTACATTTACTGGCTATGTACATGACTGCATTGGTAGTGCCCATCTGAGTTGTCTAATCACACCATGTTCAGACCACAATTACATTAGGGTACCCAAGAAAATGTTCACTTGGTTGTAGGAATAGGATTGGTTGAGTCTCAGTACTAATCCAACAATATGGTTCGGATGTGTATGATTAGTTGGGTATGTGTTATGGATTAGCATGGGTAATAGATCCTTATACCTTGTTTCTTTTATTTACCCATGTATATGTTATTGGATCAATGGGTGGTTAGTTTGGTATGTATAACATAGAAATTTGGGCCTTTAATTCATTTAATTTATTACATCCTTGTTATATTTATTAGTTATACATTGTGATTATTTACTATTATGGATGATGTTTGGTTATTTCTTCTATTTTTATTAATTTTAAATGATGGTATAGTCTCCCCATGGACACACCCCAGTCCCTCACTCTTATTCCGTAGCCACTTGTGTAAAGGAAGGTGCACTTGTGGTCTTGTCACTAGTTGGTTTGGCTATTATCCATAGAGTGATTTGGGCTAAGGCATGACACCCTTGTCAGGACACTTAATTTTATCAGGAAGTCTTATAAAGGTTTGAGGTTGACTTAACCAATTCTACATCAAGTAGAGTATGCCTTTCTAGAATTGATGTATATTGGAGGAAAGTGTTATGTAAATATAAAATTGGATTTTAAGATTGGGGAGTCAACTCAAAGAATATTAGAGCTACATGTCCATAGTTGGAAAGACCGCCTACTAAAATACCTTCAAGTGATTAACTAGGACCTTTCTTGAGTTATGATAAGGTAAATATAGATCCTAGACACTATAATGATCATGTGATGGTACATTCTAAGTACAATGGTAAGGGATATTAAGAATTTTTTTAGTGCGATACTAATTAAACTAATATTATTACATCTCATATATTTTGGTAATCAAGTAAATTACCAATAAAATGATTTTATATTATTGTACAAAATTTAAAATCTCGTAAACCATGATATCCATATGGTATATACTTGATAAATACCATATTATAACAGGCAGTAACTTATAGGAATGGTACATGAGTTTGCACACTGTGCTATACCATGAACACAAGATCTACATACTAAAGACCCTTATTTTTTAGAGGAATACTAAGGATATGAGTGTTTAATAGTTCATTTTCTATTAAAAACAATTCAATGATTTACTAGATTTTTGGTGTTTTATTTTATCATCAATGTAAACTAGACACATAAAGTTTCATAAGAGCATGGATGATTATAGAATACTCAATCATCTTCATGATCTTTATCAGGATAGATCTAGACAAAAATGGTTTTAGATATCAAAGGCACTACTCATGAGAAAACATGAATAAGGTGTTCTATTTGGGCCTCACATAGTCAAACTCATTAGATATATTGAGCATTTAAAGGTTCTAGATTTTAAACTTCCATAATAATTAGGAACTAATATCATTCTTTCCTCACTCCCTCTAAGCTTCTCTGGATTTTTTTTGAATTTCAATATGAAAAAATTTGAGAATATGATCTTATATCTCCTCACTATGCTTCTCCAAGTTGATAATTATATGAAGTGAAAAAGCCTTTGATAATTATATTGAACAATAGGAAGGATAATTCAAAGATCCCCAAGACTAATTCTAAGATTAAGGCTTCTTAGAAACATATTTTCAAGAGAATAAATAACAAGGGGAAAGAAAGGGAAAAAGATAATTTCTATTTTTATTATGGAAAGAATGGTCAATGGAATAAGAGTTGCATTGTATTAAGTAAGTAATGGTAAGGTTCATGTGTGTTTTTTATCGAGTGCAATCTATCTATTCCTATAAATTAGATATTAGATATATCTTATGGTGCTCAAATTTTTATCTAATTGTGGCACTAAGTATATTTATAATAGTCATATAACTTGAGTCGTATCTATGAACTACTAATAGATACAAGTATAATGTAGTACCTATAGTATACTACCACCTCACATTGTCGACTTGAATGGTATTGATTTTAAAATATTTTTATTATGTGATGTCAGTTACCAAAAATATTATTTCAATGTCCAAACATGATATAGATGGAATTTTCTTCAAATTTAAAAATAATAATTTATTATTTTATAAATAAATAATTTTTTATGGTAATGAACATTTAAATAATGGACTTTATGTATTGTATTACATAAACTAAGTAATGGAAATCAATAATGAATCTAGTTTTCATGACTCATATCACGCTCAACTATGTCATAACCACTTAAGTCATGTAAAAATAATAATTCTTGACCAAATTATATCAATATTTATATTTATATTCTTTTTAACTAAAACCACTTGTAATATATCATGCTTCTTTTCAAGGGAAAATGAAAAGAGCTCCATTTAGTGGAAAAATTTAAAGTTCCATGGAGGTTTTTGAATTGGTTTATACTGATGTGTGTGGATCATTTCTGGTTACAGAAATGGGTGGGTACTCATACTTTATAAATTTTATTTGTGACTTTGGAAGATATTTATATTTCTAAAAAATGAGGTATTAGTCAAATTTCTTTGATAAATTCAAGGAATACAAGAATGATGTTGAGAACTAACTAGGTAAGAAAATAAAGAAACTCTTCTTAGACCGTGGTAGATAATATCTCAACCAAGAATTAATTGATTACCTATAGGACTATGGGATCCCAAATCGATCATCCTTTTACACCATAGTATAATGGTGTAAGTAAAATGGCAGACTATACCTTGTTAGACATAGTGAGATCAATAATGATTCATGAAACTCTTTTATTATCCTTTTATGGATACACATTACAAAAAACATCACACATATTAAACCAAGGGATAACTAAATTAAAAAAATGGTATTCTATAAGAACTTAATCATGGAAGTAAATATATATTGTTTAATTTACATGTGTGGGTATGTGAATTTTTTATTAAGGCCTTTTCGGGTACCAAACTTGAACCCTTAGAAAAAAAGTGTGTCATTATAGGGTAACCCAAGGAAAGAAGTGGATATTACCTATCAAACCCTCATATAAGAAAGTAAAAGTGTAAATAAACTCCATGTTTCTTGATAGGTAGAACATCTCTAAAATATATACTAGGAGAAAGATATACTTCAATGAATCATGGATCAAGATATACAAGAATTGGTAGAGTAACAAATTCCACAAATCCCCATAGAAGGTGATATTCTAGAGACATAAATATTTTGTACAAGTATAAAATAGGTTAGAGAACCTGAAAGATATGGATTTATAGTCACTAAGGATAGTGACTCATTATTAGTTGATAATAATGATCTTGTAACCAACAAGAAAGTAGTGAGTGTCATAGAAGCTACTAAATGGAAAGAATCCATTAATTCTAAAATAGATTTAATATACCAAAAGATGTATGGATTTTGGTAGATCCTCATGTGGATATAAATCTTGTTTTCTTAAAATGGGTACTCAAAAAGAAAATGGACATTGATGGATAAGCCAATACACATAAATCATGACTAGTTGCAAAAGGGTTCAAACAGCATCAAGGAACAGACTACATTAAAACCTCTTCTATATTTTTTATTTTTAAATCCATCAAAATTATACTTATTATAATAGCTTACTATGACTATAAGATTTTAAAAATGGATATGAAAAGATATTTACATAATGGTATCCTTTAAGAAGATTTATATATTACACAACCCAAAGGGTTAATGATTCTAAATAAGTAAAAAAATATATTCAAGTTGTATAGGTCCATTTATGGATTAAAGAAAGCATCTAGGTCATGTAATATTCACTTTGATGAATCCATAATATAATTAGGTTTCATTAAGAAAAAATGTGAGACTTGTGTCTAAAAGTGGTTTAGTGGGAGTGTAATCATTTTCTTAATAGTTTATATTGATTACATACTATTTATAAGAATTGAGATACTAATAATACAGTATATTAAGACTTGGTTAAATACATTCATCTCTATGAAAGACTTAGGTGAAGTAACATATATTCTTGGGATAAAAATCCATTGAGACAGATACAAGAGGATTTTAGGACAAAGTGAAGGTACGTACATTGACAAGATACAAAATAGATTTAGTTTGGTACAATATAAGATGGAATTGTTTCCTATGTCACATGGCATTATTCTTTCCAAGAAAACATGTCCTTAGAATCATGCTAAGAGCTATTTAATTACAAGGATTCCATATGCATCAATGATTTATTCATTAATATATGTCATGTTGTGTACTAGAATGTATTCCACCTATTCCTTAAGTGAAATAGGTAGATATCAATCTAATCTATTAGACCTCCAGTGGATTCTAGTAGAAACTATCCTTATGTACCTCAAGTGTACTAAGTATATGTTCCTAGTTTATGGAGAAGATGAGGAACTAGTCATTAAGGGTTATACATATGTTAGTTTCCAAATAGACCAAGATGATCTGAAATCATAATCAAGATACATATTCACTATCAATGGAGGTTTTTTGAGATATAGGATCTCAAATAAAGTCAAGGGCATAGATTTTATAGTGGAATTTGAGTGTATTTAAGATTATGATATAGCCAAGGAAGCGGTTTGGATATGAAACTTTTTCCAAGAGCTTGACATGGTGCCTAGTGATAAATACCATATCACAATATATTGTGACAATACTATAGAGGTGGCTCTTAAAAAGGACCCAAGGTCACATTTTTGGATAAAGAACATAGTCTGGATATATCTTCTCTTGAGGTATTTTTCTTAGAGTGGTGATGTCATAATGAGTGTAGTTTCCACAAAAGACAATGTAGTGGACCCACTTACTAAATCTCTTTCTTAATAGAATAATAAACATCATGTGAGTTCTAGTAGACTAAAATTCATTATTAGTTGGATCTGGTATAAGTGGGAGTATATTTGACTTGGTTCCCTAGAACCAACTTCTAAGTACTTTAGATTAGTTATATTCAATAATGTCAATATTAATAAATGTATTATCACATATTTATTGATCTTATTTTTTTAATTTAATCTAATAATTTAATAGAGTATATATAATCTTAAAAAGGTCATAGCAGTTCTCTTTTATGATGAAAACCTTTAAATTATATGATTATATTATTAAACTATGTGTACTATGTTTGTATAACATCATATTATGGGATAAAAATGATGTATATTATTAAGTGTGAGTACTCATAATTGGATGATATTTTATCTCAGGAATTTCTCACTTGGTAATCTCTAAGACTATAGATTATGATGACAGACCCACCAGTAGTAATTCCACAAGTTATAAGTTATTGGATATTCCTATATGTGAGTGTTTATATTGATCCTTGGACTTTAATATTATTATTAATGAATATCATGAAATATATAAAGTCATTTATTTCCAAAAAACATGATGTCCTATATTTACATTGAGATACATTGGGTGAGTCGTGATTAATATTTTATTATTGAATAAGTTAGGGAATGATTTATCCCTCTTAACTTTATGGAATTTGGTATCTTGAGACTTTAATTGGAATGAAATTTTCAAACTAAATTCCATGTCCATGGTGTATGGATAGTTTCATTTTTTTAATTAAAAGAAATATGTATTGAGTACATAGGTTTATGACACAGTTGTGAAACCTACTTGATGATATATTAGAGAAAAAGTATTATATTACATAATGATTACTCATTTTTCATTGTTGACATTTCAATATTAACTTCATCCACTTGGGAGCCTTTATGTGTTTCTAGATACTAATATTGAACTTTAATCAAAAATACCTGATGCCATTAAGGAATAAGCTTATAGGCTCACACATTTAGTGTTTTCATTTATCTCAATTAAATTCTATTTGAATTTAATTATTAAAATAAATATTATTCACCAGATCGAGGAATATTATTTATTTAGGATTTATTGATCACAAATATGAGAATAAATATTTATTCCCAAGACCATAAATATTATAAATATTTATTTCTTTATTGAATGAAAAATATTTATTTAAAATATTTATTGAATAATTCAATAAATATTGAGGAGGACTAATAGACTAAGTTTTGGTTCTAGTAATAAATATTATTTACCAGACTATAAAATAATATTTATCATTATAGGAGTTAGCACAGGCCATGAGATAAAAAACATTATTATTATTTTTCATGGTACGGGATATATTATGGAATTAATATATGATTAATAACATTTTTACAATTAATTAATATTAAACACCAAAATTTGCTCTATATATACCATATTATGAAATTTGTGAAAGGGATTAAATTTTTTTGTGCACAACACCTCTCCTCTCCTCCCAAGAGATTTATCTCCACCAAGAACATTTCTAGAGTTTATCTCTAGAATAAGAGAGGTGAAATTATTACTCCTTCCTCTAAAGCTAGAGAGACTAATAGATGATCCTTCCAAATTAAAGGGATCATGGTAGCGATCAAAGAGAGTGATACAATACATTCGATACTATCATGTCAGCACCTAGAGTTCCATTGGTGAGGCTTTGGGAACAAAGGATAACATATAGATAATTTATGAAGTGATTATATAATTGGATCATCATAACATAGTGATGGTGTAATCGAATGGAATTCATGCTACCAACCTCTCTTGTGAAAAAATAATTTCGAAGACCAAGGTAATTCATTATTTATAAAGTAATTATAAGTTTAATTTGAAAAGGATCTCATCTTCTTTGTTCTAAAATCTATTCCAATTAATCATAAAATTAATTTATTGGTCATGATGAAACTTTTTCATGTGAATCTTGAATTATCCATTTATTACAAAAAAAAATATTTAGTCATGTCCTGATAGTTTCATCTGCTATATCTGAAACATGCTCTTGAGATAATAAGTTCATCTTAAATAATTTATATTATGTTTTAATTTTTATTTTAATGAATTTAAAATATTTCCTCATGGTTTATTCTACTTCATCATCATCGTGGGAATTCTTTGGACACCTTGGAATGAGAAACCCTACATTGAAACATCATAAATATTCCAGTAGAAGATTGATTTAAAATTTTCATTTCCATATTTTAAGAATAGAGGAAAGAAAATACATCACCTCTATAGATACCTAGTTTTTTAATTTTAAGTCTTTGAAATATTTCTACATAAGTGGTTGTGGCTAGGTATGGAGATGACATGCGATTCTGAGGACCGATGTGCCCAGAATTAATTTTATAAAAATATTAAATATATTTTATATTATGTGTACATAGTTCCTTAAATAAATTGGAAAAACTATTAAATGGGAGCCCAAATCAGAAATATGAGACCATGTTTGAGTTAAGAACGTGGTTTTTACCCTAAAATGACCTAAAATGGGTCAGCACTGGATTTTTAGACACCTCACTTATTGGCAGTACATTCAGTGGATTAATTAATTATATTCATTCATTCATTCATTTTAACGCAAAAAATATATATATTTCTATACATAAATGGTGAATTATCTAGAGATAGTCACATAAACCCTAGGATAATTTTAGAGCTTCTCTTCCTCCTTCATTAGAGAATAATCTCAGGTGATGATGAAATACCAGATCAGAGCACAAAGAACTAAAAAACATCATTCAAACATTAGAGAGTGTTTTGTTCGATGAAAAATGATCCAATATATAGTTAGGACTTGTAAATTGGTTATTCACTCACTTTTGATTAAATAGATTAAGCATATCAATCCCCATTCTTGGATCTGCACCAATTTTGAATTGAACATGCACCCACATACTAAAATCTTAATTGATTATTCAATGTTTTATAACCCTAGATTCCCATTTTTGATCATTATCCAATAATTATTGGAAAATATAAATTAAAAATGATATTTTCCCCCTCATTTTCTTTTCATTTATCACCAGTTGGACCACAAGCCCAATCAAACCCCTATAATCATAATGGTTTTGTGAATAAGGAATAGATCGATAAATCTAGCACAAATATAGGATGATTATGGGTTTGGGATGATTGCATAAATGATCAGGGGTTTGATAGTCAATGTTAGGAGGTTAGGGATATGTGGAGGAGTATGAGATCATTCAAAATCACAACAGATTCGATTTTCTAGCCACCGAAGGGCCGGAATCTACTGGCCAATGCCAAATCCACTATTCTTAGGCAGAAATAGGGCTGAATTTGATTCAGTGAGGCCTAATTAAAGGCATAGATAATGGATTTTTATTTCTATAGAAAACCTGACTATACACCATATACCATGATGAACACACGATGTGTATCTTTTTGGATGTGATGGATAGGGTTTCAGAAGTTTTTAAGGATGGAATGGTGTGTAGTTTACATACATGTCATGTACCACCTTCTACATGTAGTCGATCCATGTGAATAATAAAATGTCCACGAACATTCCATGTTCTGAGTACATAGAAATGGACAGAGCACACAGGTAGCACGACATGTGAAGGAACACATTGTGTACGAAAGTACACGGACATGGATGGAGTACACGGATATGACCAGAAGGACACGGCCCGATATAATATCGCTAGGAAATGTCATGTAGTCCACCTTCATAGTGTGTACTACTACATGGATTGGGAGCCATGTATTGTCTAGGGAAATGTCCAGGTGGTGAATTGGGACCACACGCCATGTGGTTCCCCTCACATGCTATGTAACCCTTGTTTCCTTTTTAGGAAAATTTAAGGTTTCGTATCTCCTTTGTTTGAACTCAGATCTTGGCCAGTGAGTATCCTATCCTAAGTGTTTTTTCACATAGAACATGATGGTTTCATCATTTATGGATTTTTAGATATTATTTGGAATTTTATAGGCTCAAAAATTGTTTAGGTGATGCTTGAAAATGGTAGTGATCGGGCAGAATCACTAGAGGCTTATTATAGAGTGGAACCCCCCATCAGTATGGGTGTGGGTCCTTCATAGCTACCTTCTGATTGGAACCCTAAATAGGATAGGGGACTGGTTCTTGATGACCAGAGTGGGACCCCCTATTATACTAGGGCATGGTTCCTTGACTTCTGAGTGTGCCCCCCCCCCCATCGGATAGGGTGTGGGTCCTCGATAATCAGAGTGGAATCCCTCTGTTTTACCAGGGTGCGGGTCCTCGACGTAAGAACCCAATTTTTCAATCAAGTATGGACCCTTTAACTTTCATTTTAATTACTTATTTTGGACCTATTTTGGATTCCTAATGGGTTAGTGAAGGTCTCAAGGGTGTTTGGGGCTTGTTCGGATCCCAGAACCCGCCTTTTATAAACAAAACAGGCATGTCACATGGTTTAGAGTAAACCATACGGAAATTTAACATGGTTATAGAAAACTATGAAAATGGTCACTTCTTGGATAGAGACTTACCACACAGTTAGCATGTAGTTTCCCTAAATGTGTGACTTAACTATAATAGTGCCCCTTTCTTCCTAGGTTCTTGTGCATGGTTGGCGTACAATTTGGAAAACTATGAGTTCAAACCGTGCATAGGCTATTTTATGGGTAAAATGTACTTTTTACCCTTAATGATCTAATTAAGCCTCCTCCTTCCTCTTAATCTGAGATCCAATGGGATTAACCTATTTCTCTCTCTTTTTGGAGCTCTTTTAAGGCTTAATCTATGGATTGAAAGAACTTTTTCATCCTGGATCTGCTCGATCGTTCGTTCATCACATTGGATGCACAACGGTAAGTACTCGAGTCTATTTAAGTCTTTCTTCTCCTATCTTTCTCTCGACCTAGTTATCGAGGTATGAACATTTTTTCCATTTTTCTCAAATCTACTCCATTATAAACTAAATTAGAGGCCAATATCGAAGGAGAAGGATTGTACAACCATAAGGTGGGTGTTCTATAACTTATCCCTCAATTTATTTGATTTTGGAATTGTCGTGTGGGGACCACCAATTTCATAAAGTATCATTTAATGAATTTATATTCCATGATTATAATCATTAGAACCATATGGTTATTCTATTTCCATATATGTGGTTAATTATTGGTGGTTACACCCATAACTATCACACCCCGACCTATCTATTATTTTTTATTTTATTATTTTCTTTGGTTTTAAAAATTATTGTCGAGGTTCTGGTTGAATTCTGAACATGATTTTTTAGTTTTGTCAAAAAACACACGTTTCTGAGTTGACGTCACTGGGCGCATGGGCAGAGACCATTTTGAAAACCTCATGTGGCTCCGTCTAAGCATCTGCACGGTCTTCCTACCTTCAGAAAAATTAAAATGGGTAAAGATTTTATTGTTGTTCATAATTTTATAATTTTTATTAAAAATAAAATGATAAATATTATTGTTATTATGATAATTACTTTTATTCTAGGCCAGTGTGTGGTCACAGCACGGCTAGATGAAGTCGTGTGGTCAGCCCGGATACTGTGTGATTATGGTATTTGAATCGGCCAAATGAATATGAATTGAATGAGTGAAAAAAAATTAAATAAATAAATTGATGTAATAATAGTATTTTTTATGAATAATAATATTCTATTATTATTAGAGAATTATTATTGTTTTAATTTTTATTTTTATCATTTTTTTATGTTGTTGTTAAAGTTTTTGATTATTATTATTACTATTATTATTACTCTTGTTTTTATTATTATTTTATGTGCATTATTTTAGTTTTATTTTCTTTTTCTTTTGATTTTTCTTTTATCTTTTATTTTGTCCCGTTTTTTTTCTTTCTTCTATTCCTTACCCTTATAACCCTAGCCACCACCATCCCCCCCCCCCCTCTCCTATCATCTCCCCTTCTCCTCGTGTGAGCCGCCACGGCCTCCCTTCTCCGACCCCTCCTGCACCTCTGCCTTGCAGCGCCCCACCAGCATCCGGCCTTCCTGAACCCATCCAACATGCCATTCCCCCTCGTGATCCTACTGCCTCCTCCTGCCATGCGCACTCCCAGCCACACCATCCCTCGCCCCGGCCGTCCAGCCCTCTTCCTGTTGCCTAGCCGACCTAGTGTCCTCCCTGCACATCGGCCGACTCTCGGTAGCGCATCACCGCCTCGGTCCCCTGTCCTGCCCCGACGCCACTTCCCTGCTTCGGCCTCCCACAAGCCCCCTCTGTCAGCGCACCCCCCTACTTCACCCACACAACGCCTCACCCCTCGTCCTACCCTGCACCGCGCAGCCCCGTGCCCTCCAGTCGCTCTGCGTCCTGCACCTTCCATGCCTCTGGCTTCCCTGACTTGCACCGGCCACAACATCAGTCTCTTGCACTTGTCACACCTCCTGCGCCCTTCCCTTTCTACCCGGCCAGCAACTTAGTAGGTCGTCACCCTCACCCTATACAAACCACATCGCCAGCGCGGGCTGACCAGCGGCGCACCCTCCAGCGCGCCCCCACCTCACACCCATTGTCCAGTCGAATACCCTAGCATCTGCACCCTTTAGTGCGCCCCTGTTCACCCCCACTGTCTATCCATTCCCCACGGGTCCACCATAAGCCATGCTAGTCTTCGCGTTGTCATTGAAGATGTTGGTGACCTTTCCTGCGCACCGCAACACCACGCTGGTCGTTTTCACTATCACACAACCGCATTGGCCGAGCGCATCTCCGCATCGAGGTGAGTTTTGCGCTTTTTCTTTCTTGAATATTTGATAATTGGTTTAATGTATGTTGTTTTTAATTAAAATTGGTGTGAATGTAGTTTTTAAAATAATTGAGTTTGTTTAATTAGTTCAGTGTTAAGTTTAGTTTTTAAATGATTTTAGTTTTCATTTTATATCTTATAACATACTCATGTGGTTTAAGATGCGTTTTTATGAAACCCAATCCTGAGTTGTTTAATCACTTTTTATAAATTGTGAAATTAGTTTATTTAACTATGAAAGTGGTGCGTATTTTGTTCAGTAGGTCATGGGTATGAATTTGATCAAAAAAAAGTGGTCGTTGAATGAGTTTTGTTTATGTGAAGTTGTGGGGGGTCTCTTTGGATTTTCTTTATAAATTTTGTTAAAGTGGTTTAGTAAATTATGTGGATGGTGCGAGTTGTGTTTTGAAAATATGTCGGGGTAGTTATTTTGTGTTGTTTATTTGGTTGGGTTTTTTTAAGTTAGTGTTTATGTATTTTGATTGTTGTGTGTTTTTTGCAGTGCATTGGCGAGGTAATTCCGTGAAATTTAGGTCGTCAGCCTATGCATGCTTATGTGCCCGCTCAAGGCGTGTCACGTCATCGTGTTCTGACTGCGAGCTGAGGTAGCTCCCCCACTGCACTTTCCTTTATATTTAGAATTTATTAATTGCTTGCTGTTTTATTAATTATTAATGAATGATAAATAATATAAGATAATTAATTTCTAAATGATTATTTGGTGTAAAAGAGCCGTTTATTTTATACACGACACTTAAAACATTTTCCTAATGATCGGACACTCATTATTGAAATAATTCATGTTTGGCCTTTAAATATAATTCACAGAATTTCAAATGTAGTTCTAGTTTTAAAGATAAATGATTTATTTTCAACAAGTGTTTTGGGTTTTCTCGAGAAATGAGGTATTTCTTTAAAATTGGTGAAGGCACGTTTGGCACTTTAATAAAATATATTATTTTGGAAAACCCACTCGGGGGTGATCTTTGGTGTGCATTGATTGTGTGATCTGCACGTGATGTTTGTGAATCGTGACTGATTAATTTACATTGTGGACGCATCCCCTTTTTATTACTTGTGTTGACATGGTAATCTGGCATAGTGAGTGAATCTTCTGAGAATGATCGTTGCACTAGTTTAGATTACGCACTGTCTAGTGGCCCCATAGCAGGGGAATACTGATTTATTGCTGCTATGGGGATTGGGCCCCTCGGTTAGGCCATGTAGGGCTATACCAGGCATTAGGGCGTTATGACGTCATCGAGTTAGAGCATGCTTTCAGGATGAGTCACATGTATGGTATGTTCTAGATTGTTCACGATCTCCTAGGTTCAACCCATGTTCTTTTTTAGTGTTTATTTGTATGTGGCGGATGATTGAGATGTCGATTTCGGTTGCTGGCCCCTATGTGCCAGTTTTTCCATTACCCTTAGTGTGTGTTGTGTGTTGTGTGTGATTTTCCTTTTGACTAACAACTAAAGTTTGGATTTCTAAATTATTCGCAAAAATGTTTTAAAATGAAATGCACCTATTTCTTTCAACATTAAACTTGTTCTAAATTAAAAAGGGCAATGGATTGTTACTTGTTTTAAAAATTAAAGTGTGTGTGGAAACCATATTTTATATAATTTAGTGAAAATCTAGAATTGATAAATTCTTTATTTAATGGTATGTGCATTGGGAATAGAATTAGTCGGGCCTACCTACTGAGTTTTAATACTTACACCTATAGTGTTTTCCTATTGTTTTTAGTTTCTATTGTAGGTTGACTTGAGCTCTCTCATTGTGGGTGAGATTTGGTTGTGGACTGGTGAGAAACTCTCGGAGTCACGAGGAGTTTTGGTCGTGGTCAGGTTAGTTGTTGTTGTTGGACATTCTTTCTTTTTGTGTTGTTCTATTTTCTTTCCGCTACTTTATTTATTTTATTTGGGTGAAATCCTTCCCTCTTGCTCTCTTTGATGCCCTGGTGATTTTCGCCAGCCCAGGAGGATCAGGAACGCCTCTCGGGCCATGTCGCGGGCCGGCTCGGGTGACCGGTTCAGGGTCGACCCGGGTTGGTTCGTGACAATAAATATATCCATCCCATGTAGGATGTTATGCCATAATTAGGTTTTTAGTATTTGACATGTTTGAGACATCGTTCGGGTCTGACTTGGCGTGACCTTTCTAAGGGTAAGCTTTTATATATTAAATAGCTTGATTTATATTGTGAATTTCATAATGGAAAGTACCATGTATGCTCATAATTTGACCCACCTAAGGTAAGTTCTTCAATTGATAAACTAATGATAGATGGAAATTGGAAATTATACTAAGTATATTACTTGACTAGATTAAATGTGAATGATTAATAGGTTTCATGTTTATAGAACCCCTTAACACATTAATGGAAGGTATAAAATGAACTTAAATTATTGAATATTCTTTAAATAGAATTAATAAAGTTTGCATGATACTTGGCCTTGTCACACAAATGAAAGGAAAGGATTGAACCAAATAGTATTATTGATTATCTATGAATTAATTAAACGGTTTCATGCTACTTGACCTTGTCACACTAATAAAAGTCAAGGCTTGAACCAAATTGACTTATTGATTAATTATGACATGATTAAAAGTTTTCGTACTAATTCAACTTATCACACTAATGAAAGTCAAGGATTTAACCAAATAAAATATTACTTGACTTCATAAATAAACAAGAATGGCCTGACTCAAGATCACCTTGGATTCTTATTAGGGAATTCCATGAGCACTCAGGAACCCCATTCTGATTCAAGGATATGGATTGCTTATATTGAGACCCACCTAGATCTTTATCCTTGTATATTATTGTATTCCCAGTATGAAACCATAGAATCCCACACATAGTATTACAGGATTCCTTGGATACACTCCTTGGATCCAGAATTGATAAGTAGGTTCCATGGTTAAAGCACATCGGGCCCAGTCTTTTCTTAGACCCATTTTACCCTGGATGAACTCCTTAGAATCGGTAGGCATCCCGATGTGGAATTCCTTGGACTATGATCCTTGGATTACACTCTTACCCCATTCCAAGATATATCTATTACTAAGTTGGTGACCCTTGTGTTCTGCGTTGCCTTGGTTATTACCTTGGAACTTCATTATTAAATTTCATTACAGGTTTCCTTTTCACAAATTGGGACTTTCACTATTTTTAACATGTTAATCATTTATTAACTAGTAATAATAAATTAATGGACTGGTTACATTCAGATTCTAGACGAGGGATGAAGAAGGTACTTTTCTATTTAGTTACATTATACTGCTTTACTTTATATATTCATGCTTGCACACTATTACATTTACATTGCATAGGTTGGATGTTATATACGCCATTAGTGGTGGCCCACTAAGATTTATCTCACACCCTCTACAGGAACTGTTTGGTACCTAGGGTAGATTATATGAATGCAGATGTTGATAAAGTGATGCATACGTCTTCGAACACTTGATTGCTTGCTTTTTAGAATGGATCTTGATAGTAAATGACTGATCCAGAGCTCAGTATGATTGAGATAGTCTTTTATTTCCTTTAAAAAAAATTGGAACATGTTATGCATGTTGTCTTATCTCTATGTTTTCCATTTTTTCTAGATACATGACATATCATCATTAGTTGTTGTATACTATTCTATTTTTTTCAGTTATAGCTACTATTGTCCCTATTTTATAATGTGACTTATGTTTACTTGTATTTATTCCACTATTTACCTCAATTTGTATTAATCAATTGTGCTACACTTCGCTAATGAGGTCATAGTCTCCCCATGGACACACCCTAGTCCCTCGCTACTAGTCAGAAGCCTCTGGTATTTGGGGAGATGTGCTTGAGGCCATGTGACCCACCAGAATTGGGGCACCTACTAATTGGAATCTAGGTCTAAGACATCATAAAGTGGTATCAGATAAGTTTCCTTCCTTTCTTTACAATTTTAATATAATATATTAGATATTATGAATACTGGGAACTTGGTCATAATTCATACTTGGGCGTTGCGAACCCATGTTCGGGGTAAAAGACGAGTTGCCTAAATTATAATTTTTGTTCTCTTTTACCTATTACAGTTGACATTATTTCACCATTGGGTGACGCACATGATGTGTGGTGTTTTTTATTATTTTTATGACTCATATTCTATTTCATCATTGTCCTGATGATATGAGGGAAAGGTGTGTTGTTACATGCATCATATTAGGCACCTATAATTCACATGTCATGCATCTTTCCATTTCATATAGGTGAATTTCACTGCTTTGTATTTATTGATATGATTTTGATTGTTGATTGATTATATGATAGTTAGATTATACTTGTATTATTATAGGTTGAGATTTAGTGATTTCTTATCTCAATTCATGAGGAGTATGGGCCCTCATGGATTGGAATGTTTAATTTATCAAGTCAAGCCATTATACTATAAATAAATGGGTATCATTTTCATTGATGAGGTGCATGGGCACTGACTCAATGGTAAAGGATAACCATTATAAAGTGAAACATGACTTATAATATGAAATGGTTTCACATCCTTATCCCACCTTTTTCATGTTTCTTAAAGGTAAATGAGTTAATTAGGGAATTAAATGTAAAATGAAATGAAACTTACACTTGATCACTTACCAGTACCTGGCCGTCAAAGTGGGTAGTTGGGGTAGTATACCTTGGGTAGTGAGCCTTCCTCATTCAGCCTCTGTAAGTGATGTTATCTATCTTATTAAAGCTTTTTTGGAGGTCTGTTTTTAGCATTAGTAAAACAATTCTTCCACAACGTCCTCATATCGTACGCCAGGAGGGTGTTGGAGACCATGCTCCAGATGTGGTGGGCCCTGATACACCACTCTTACCTCTAGGATTTCCACTTGAGGAACCACCTGTTGTACCTAATCCGGTCATTGATTCCCAACTTCGTAGTATTTTCCTATGTCTGATGAAGTCCATGAATGGTGCTCTATGGCTTTCACCTACGATGGATGGTCTAACTTGTGAGTTCCAGTAGCAGCATCCTCCTACTTTCTCAGGGGATGGTAGTCTACAGGCTACTGAGTCTTGGATAGAAGCCACCCTATATATCTTTGAGCATATGGAGACACCTCTAGAGTTAAGGTTCAATCTTTACATATACATGATTTGGTATTTGGATAAGTGCTGGTGGGATGTGATTACCAAAGCTGGTTATCATCAGGGCATGTTATGGGTTGATTTTTAGACTACTTTCTATGATCAGTTCTTTCCTCAAATGTTGAGAACTGACAAAGATAGAGAGTTCATGAATCTCGAATAAGGTTATTTTCTAGTTATGGAATATTTATCATGTTTCACATAGTTTTTTCACTTTGCACTGCTTCTAGTCAGTGATGTGCTTTCGCGTGCTAGACACTTCAAGGATGGGATTGTGTACACCATTTGTAAGTAGGTGAATGTATTTATCCTTCCTAACTTATTTGAAATAGTAAATCATGCTCTTATCAATGAGTGTAACCTGAGGGGTGGCAATAGTACTAGGTTCAAAGGATCATTCCCACTTCAGGATAGTAGTTCTTCTGGTGGAAGGAAATGTTCTCTCAAGGTTTCTCGTCGGGGGAGTGAAAATCAAAGTGCCTTTTTTGATAGATCAAAAGTGTGTCATCGGTGTGGAAGAAATCTTGGTGTATTCTCACACTCGTAGAAACTATAAAAATAATCCTCAAATTGTTCTAATTAAACTAAGAGAGCATCATATTTACACCAATATTTCTAAGTTTCACTTATGGATCAACAAAGTTCACTTCTTGGGTCATATTATTTCAGAATTAGGTGTATCTATTGACCCAAAAAAGGTTAGTGTTGCAGTTTTCTGGGAGAATCCCAAAAACATATTTGATATACATTGTTTCTTAGGGCCAGCTGAATATTACAGTCATTTCATACAATACTTCTCACATCTTTCTTTACCTATTACTGGCCTTACAAGGGAGGGTGTCAAGTTACTTTGGTCAAAAGTGTGAGAGAAATCCTTTCAGGATATGAAAGAGATAATTGTCTCAACACCTATTCTAATTCCTCCATTGTTTGGCAGGGGTTACACCATATTCTGTGATGCATTAGGAATCATCATTGGAGCAATACTGATGTATCAAGATAGAGTCTTTGCATATGGATCTCAGCAGTTAAGGCCTCATGATAGAAATTACCCAATGCATACCCTTGATCTAGAAGAAGTTGTCCATGCCCTATGTTGCTGGAGACATTATTTGTTGGGTGAGTGCTTTGTGGTGTACACAGACCACAAGAGCCTAAAATATATCTTTTCTCAATTTGAATTGAACATCAAACAATGGATATGGGTCGAATATCTACAATCCTTTGATTTTGAGCTTGCCTATACTCCTAGGAAGGGAAATGTGGTTGCAGATGCACTGAGTCCGAAAAATAAGGAATATGCCATACGAGAATCCAATGATGAATGAAAGTTAATGGCCCTCTTTTCTGAGCTACACCTAGAGTTTCATGATAGTCACAAGTGGTATTATCTCTCATATTTGGTAGTTACCTCTTCCCTTCTTGAGAAGGTGAAGCGTAGGAAATTTTTAGATCCTAAAGTCTGGGTACTCCATGATAGTATATCGAGAGATAACACACCTACATATTGGTCTGTAGATAGAGAAAACACCCTATATATTCATGGATGTGTCTAGGTACCTAAAGATATGAGAGAGGAGTTGATGAAAGAGTCCCATGCCTCTCATTGGGCAGTTCATCCAGGCATCTTGAAGATGTATCGAGACATGTGACACTGGTATTGGTGACCTGGGATGAAACATCATATAGTAGGATTTATCACTAGGTGTTCCAGCTATCAGTAAGTGAAGGCAGAGCACCAAAGACCTACAGGCTTGTTATAACTGTTTCTAGTCCTGAAATGGAAATAGAAATATGTTGTTATGGACTTTGTAGTCGGTTTACCTAGTTCGGCTATAGGTAGTGACGTTTTTTGGGTTGTAATTGAAAGACTGTGAAAGTATCCCACTTCATTCCTATTCGGGAGACTTACTCAATTGATGATCTGGGAAGACTGTATGTCCATGAGATCATAGGACTCCATGGGGTCCCTTGTACTATCGTTTCAGATAGGGATTCTCATTTCACATCGCAGTTTTGGAATGGATTGCAGAAGGATATGGGAACATAGGTTCTTCTAAGAATAATGTTTCACCCTCATACTGATGGAAAATCATAATATAAAATATAGTTTTTAAAGGATATTCTTTGAGCATGTGTCCTTTATTTCAGTGGTTCTTAGGAAAAACATATCACTATCATTGATTTCATCTATAATAACAGCTTCTAGGAGAAAATTCAAATGGATCCATTTGAGGCATTATATGGTAGGTCATTTCTTTCACCCCTATGCTGGCTAGAGGTAGGTGAGGTGTCCCTACTTGGTCCCCATCTCATTTAAGATACTTTGAGGCAGGTTTAGATAATCAAAAAGCATATGAATACTACCCAGTTTAGACAAAAATCTTTTGTCGATCTTCGTTGATGACCTCTAGAGTTTGAGGTTGGGGATCATATTTTCCTTTGGGTATTACCCAAGATAGGGTATATATGGTTATGAAATCAAGGGAAGTTTTCACCTCATTAGGTAGGTCCGTTTGAGATCCTAGAGATATTGAAGTCCATATCCTATCGATTGTTACTACCTTAGAGGTATCATTACATGCACGACATCTTCCATGTTTCATAGTTTTTCCAGTATCATGCCGACCCATCTCATACCCTTGATACTGAGGAAGTTGAGATATATTTTGATGTTACCTTTGAGGAGTATCCATTATGCATCATTGATCAGAGTATCAAGGTTCTCTGAGTCCGGTATATCCCTCTAGTACAGGTTCTATGAAAGCATGGTTGTATGCAGGACTAGACTTGGGAGTGGGAGGCCAAAATCCATGATCATTGGCCAGAATTTTTCTCATACATTGTTTCTATACCCTTGTAAGGTGAACTCAAGGATGAGTTATTTTAAAGGGGGAAGACTATAAGAACTCAGTTTTTCACTCATGTGTGGACCCTTTAAATTTCAGTCTAATTCCTTATTTTGAACCCATTTAGGATTCCTAATGGGTTAGTGAAGGTCCCAAGGGTGTCTTGTGATTGTTCGAATCCCATAAAACACCTTTTTGGGAAAAATAGGTATGTATCATGGTTTAGAGTAAACCGTGCAGGAAGGCCACATGGTTAGAGAAAACTGTGCAGATGGTGACTTCTTAGACAGAGCCTTACTACATGGTTGGTGCATGGTTTTCCTAACCATGCGACCTAACCATGTGAGTTCCCCTTTCTTCCCAGGTTCTTGTCCATGGTTGGCACAATATTTGGAAAACTATGTGGCCAAACCGTTCACGGTCTATTTTATGGCTAAAATGTCCTTTTTCCCTTAATGATCTAACTAAGCCTCCTATTTTCTCATAGTCCAATATCCATAGGTATTAACCTATTTTTATCTCTTTTTGGAGCTCTTTGAAGGAATAAGATAGGGATTGAAATATCTCCTTCATCTGGGATCTGATCGAGCTTTCGTTCGTCACATTGGATGTGCAACGGTAACTACTCGAGTATGTTTGAGCCTTTCTTCTCCTCTCTTTCTCTCGACCTAGTTATCAAGGTGTGATCATTTTTTCCTTTTTCTCAGATATACTCTATTCTAAGCCGAATCAGAGGTCAATATCAGAGGATAAGGATTTTACAACCTTAAGGTGGGTGGTCTATAACTCATCCCCCAAGTTCATTGATTTTGGAATTGTTGTGTGGGGCCCATAGATTCCATCGGGTGTTGTTTAATGAATTTTTATTCCACTTTATGGTTATGATATTTCCATATATGTGATTAATTATTGGTGGTTACACCCACAAATCCTTCCATCCCATGTAGGATGTTATTCCATAATTGGTTTTTTAGTATTTGACACGTTTGAGCCACTGTTTGGGTGTGACTTGGCTTGACCTTCCTAAGGTTAATATTTTCTATATTAAATGGATTGATTTATATTGTGGATTGTATAATGGAAAGTAACATGTATTATCATCACTTGAACCACCTAAGGTAAGTTCTTCAATTGATAAACTAATTATATATGGAAATTGGAAAGTATACTAAGTATATGACTTGACCAGATTAAATGTGAATCATTAATAGGTTGCATGTATGTAGCACCCCTTAAAACATTAATGGAAGGTAGATGAATGAACCTTAATTATTGAATATGATTTAAATTTAATTAATAAGGGTTGCATGTTATTTGTATTTATCACATTAATTAAAGTAGAGGCTTGAAACAAATGGACTTATTGATTATCTATGAATTAATTAAAGGGTTGCATGTTACTTGACCTTGTCACATTAATGAAAGGAAAGGATTGAACCAAATGGAATTATTGATTAATTATGGATTTATTAAAAGGTTACACACTACTTGACCTTATTACACTAATAAAATCCAAGGCTTGAACCAAATAAAATATTACATGATTTCATAATTATATAGGAATGGCCTAACTCGAGCTCGCCTTGGATTATTATCTTGGAAATCCATGAGCACTTGGGAACCCCACTCCAATTCAAGGATACGAATTTCTTAGGTTGAGACCCACCTATATCTCGATCCTTTTCTATTCTTGTATGTCTAGTATGACACTGTAGGATCCCTCACATAGTATTATAGGATGCCTTGGATACACTCCTTGGATCTAGTATTCACAAGTAGGTTCCATGGTTAAATACCATCAGGCCCAGTATTTTCTTAGACCTATTTTACCCTAGATTAAATCCTTGGACTTAGTAGGCATATCATTGTGGAATGTCTTGGACTATGCTCTTTAGATTACACTCTTACCCCATTCCAAGCTACAGTTATTACTGAGTTGGTGACCATTGAGGTCTACGTTGCCATAGTTATTACCTTGGATCTTGATTATTAAATTTCATTACAGGTTGTCTTGTTACAACTTTTAACCTTCACTATTGTTAACATGTAATTCATTTATTAACTGGTAATAATAAATTAATGGACTAGTTACATTCAGACGCTATCTAAGGTCTAAAACAGGTACTTGGGTATTTAGTTACATTATGTTTCTTTACTTTATATATGCATTATTGCACACTATTACATTTCCATTACATGGGTCAAATGTTATAGACATCATTGGTGGTGGACCACTGAGATTTATCTCACACCCTCTATGAGAACCTTTTGGTACCTGAAGTAGATTATATAAATGTAGTTGTTGATAAAGGGAAGCATGTAGCTTAGAACACTTGACTGCTTGCTATTTAGGATGGATCTTTATAGTAGATGACTGATCTGGAGCTTAGGATTATTGGGATAGTCTTTTATTTCCTTTATAAATTGTTGAACATCTTATTCATGTTGTCTTTTCTCTAAGTTTTCATGTTTTTCTAGATACATGACATATCATCAATAGTTGTTGTATGTAATTCCAATTATTTCAGTTATTGTTACTATTGTATCTATTCTCCATTATGACTTCTATTTACTTGTATTTATTCCACTATTTACCTTAGTTTATATTAATCCATTATGCTACACTTTTCAAATTAGGGCATAGTCTCCCCACAGACACACCCTAGGCCCTCACTGCTAGTCGGCATCCTCTGGCATTTGGGGAGATGCGCTTGAGGCCATGTGGCCCACCAGTCATGGGACAACTACTAAGTGGAATCCAGTTCTGAGACATCACACTCAAATTCTGAGAGAAAACACCTATAGGGTAGGGAACATGTCCTTTATGACTAGAGTGGAACCCCCTGTTGTATCAGGTCATGGTTTCTTCACTTCCGAGTGGAACCCCCTATTGAATAGGATGTGGGTCCTCAATGAATAAAGTGGTACCCCCCATTGTACCAGGGATTGGGTCCTAAAATTCAAAGTGTAACCCCCTATCGAATAGGGAACAGGTCCTCATGACACTATAGTTACCCCCCATCATCATAGGTGAGTGTCCTCTATAGATACGTACATATTAGATCCCCCTAACACACTAGGGATCAAGACCTTTACTTCAAGTTTTTTCCCCTTGATTATGTGTCACAGTGATGAGGTGTGTCTTGAATTACATAGTAACTTCTTGGTAGACACAATATATGTTTGGCATCATTGATGTACTTTTGGTTCTTTTAACAACACTTCTTCATAGTCTAAGTTGTGAGATGGAGATCCCCTTACTCTTTTGTTTGGGATTCTTTGACTTAGAATGTATATATATTTATCTATATCCATACCTTTGGATTTGGTTACTCTATTTCCATGATAGGTAAATACATTCGGGGTATGTCATATGATTTCTATGTTTAGCTTCTCATGGTTGGATGAGTTTACTCTCCTATTATAGGTGAAGAATACTAGATATGTAGTTTATCTACTCACTGTGTCGAGCCCCTTGTGATTGGATGAGTTTACTTCTAGTCTTGGTATGGGTTGAGTTGTTCTCTTTGACAGTATCTTGAATCTAATATATTTCTATTCATGTTTTTATCTCTTATTATTCCCCCTTCAGTTTTCGGGGTGTCCTACTGGGTATGTATATACTCACCCCCACATGGGCTTTTCCCACATGTATCATGTCTTATGAAGGAAACAGATAGGTCAGTGGTGACTTCGAAGGATCTTAGTGATACCTGATACTTTGGACCATGTATGGTAGTTACAGCTTGGGATTCAGTAGCTAGTCTCTCTCAGCAGTTTACTTTTTTAGTTTTTTTTAGGTTGGGACATATTTTAGGTTGTGTGTGTATTTTTTCCTGTTAATTTTTAGTTTTTACAGTTGTGCTCTTGTACACCTTAGGGGTTATGTATGCTTGGTTTACTTTCTATATGTGTTGAATCTTTTACTCTTTCTATGTGCACTTCTGTATCAAGATGGTTGTTTGTGTGTGTATAGGTACTTAGGAAAAGGAATCCATGTGTTAGATATTCCTTTGGCACTGGTCACCACCCCCTATCTTATGGAGGCAGGCTTGGGGCTGTTGCTGCTTGAGCCCCGGCTTAGGTCGGGTCATGAAAAATTGGTATCATAGGTGCTTTGATCCTAGGGATGATGTTTTTAGTAGTCCCCTTATGATGATTTTTTTGGGCTTAGGGAAATATTTTCAAAGTGTCTCGAGTGCAGCTCTCAATCTAGGGAGTCCATTAATGGTGTGGGTGGCTGATTTATCTATTCACTAGGACCTTGACTACCTGCTTGTCAACTCAGTGTATCGAGACATTGGTTGGGGGTTTAATGGTACATGAATCATATAGGATTGAGTATTTGAAAGTCCTTATTCAGTTATTTCTTCATTATTGTTATATATATATATATATATATATTCCCATCTTATTGTGATATGTATTTATAATTTAAATATGCCTCCATGATGACAGTCATCTAGGATACTAGTTCCAGATCATGATGACGATCTGAAGAGTGGTGAGGAATCGGTTCAGGGTCCATCCCACGAGCTTATTACTCCAGATGGTAAGGTAGTAGAACCTCCAACTATCAAGTAGAAAATCATCCCAGTAGAGAAATGTGAGGATGCGTTCAGGATGAGTGTGCTCTGTGAGATCCATCACCAGAGGTCGCTGATGTTCTATGATGATCCAAATCCTCAGGCAGTAGAGGATTGGCTAGATTTCGTGGTCCATATCTTCACTCTTTTTCATACCCTGATAGATTAGTTGGTTGTATTGGTATATAGACTTTTCCATGGAGTAGTTGGGCACTGGTGAAGCCTTATTACATAGATGAATGATAAGTCGACACTCTCATGGACCGAATTCTAGTATTTGTTCAGTGAGGATTATTACCCCTCCATCTTGCACTAGGTTCTAATTCAGAAGCTACTAGAGATGTATAAGGGAAGGATGATAGTTTTTGGTACATATGGAGGTTCACAGACCTTACCTGATACTCTCTTAACATGATCTGTGATGGCTACTTCCAAGCATGGATGTTTGACCAGGGACTCCGTGGAGAGATCCATGCTAGTTTGGTGCCCTTGGGCATCCTCATATATGTAGGGGTGTTGGAGTAGGAACTAGTGACATAGATCTTTCTGTCATAGGTATTCCAAATAAATGGAGATAATAGTGGGAACCAAAGAGTTGGGTTATCTATAGAAGCTAGCAGGCACCAGGTTCTAAGATCTTTATGTAGGATGCCTCTGAGTGATTAGGATCATGCATGTAGTCAGAGGCAGCACAGAGCACCAGGGAAGCCTAGAGAGGGGAGGTACTTTGATTGTAATGGGTGGGGTCACATATCATGAGACTTCTTGACCAGATGAGCCAATCAGTGTAAGAAGATAACTGACAGAATTCCATAATAGAGTCAGCACCATGATCAAGGATATCCTAGGTGAGGGAAGGGTGGTCCCCAGGGAGGCAGGGTTGGAAGAGGAGAAGGAGGAGTTATGGGTGGTAAAAGATGCTATAATATCCTTCCACCACCACCACCAAGCATCCAATGTAAAGCCTAGGGAGATGGAGAATAGGTCTGTGAACAGTTGTAGGATTTGGAGGCTTATGACCCTGCAGCACATGAGATTATTAGAGGTATGATAAATTTTTATTCAACTCTTGATTCAGTATTAGTAGGCATAGGTTCTAGTTATTCCTTTATCTCTATACTCTGAGTGTGAGATTTGGAGCTCTTAGTTGAGGTTCTAGCCTAATAGCTTTGTATTGAGATTCCTATAGGGAATGCTTCATTTGTATCTTTTATCTGATGACAATGTGAGTTATCTCTTGGTGGAGAGAGGTCCTATGGGACCTTTTGGTCATCACAATGGAACCCAATAATTCCATATTTGGTATGTAATGGTTTTACATGGTCTGAGTACAGATTGAATGTCATCATAGACAAGTCATATGCCTTTGTACTGATATAACAAGATTCTTCTCTTCTAGAGAGAGAGATATCAAGGCGAGATGAGTGGGTCTTATGAGAAGAAGGTTCTATCCCATAACCCATCAGTTTACAAGTATATAACATGGTGTATAAAGCACTTTTATCATTAGTATTCATTCAGTTGTGGAGGATTATATGGATGTCTTCCCCAAAGACATTCTAGGACTACCTATGAGGTGGGAGATGGAGTTTTTCATCAACTTAAATCCTGGAACCACTCTGATTTCTTTTGAGGTATATCGAATGGCCCCTACCAAGCTCCAATGGTTGATGTTGTATTTGGAGGAACTTTGGTAGAAAGGTTTTATCAGGACCATTGTTTCCCCCTGTTCAGATCCAGTGTTGTTTGTGAAAAAGGTGGATGGGAGCTTGAAGCTTTTTGTATATTATCTCCTGAACTAGGCCATGATAAATAAAAAGTACCCTTAATAAGGATTGATGACCTCTTCGACCAGTTGTGAGGTGAGATATGGTTCTTGAAGATCGATATCAGGTCCAGCTACCACCAATTTAGGGTTTGCAAGGCTCATATTCCAAATTCTGAATTCTGATGTCGTTATGGGCATTATGAATTCTTAGTGATTCTCTTTGGTGTGATGAATGTCCCTGCTATGTTTAGGGATTTAATAAACTAGGTCTTACTACCGTACTGAGACCAGTTTTTGGTCATCTTCATCGATAAATACTCATCTACTCAGTATCATAGGAGGAACATGCAGAGCAATTGGGTTTGGTTCTAGATTTTCTTCGAGAGCACCAAATTTATGTTAAAACTCTCAAAGTGTTATTTATGGATTCATGATGTTAACCTTATGGGGTATGTCAATTTTTAGATTGTTTTAGCTATGGAACCAATGAAGATTGATGCAATTATTTCTTTGGATCCATATAAAATCATTTCAAGTGATGATATTTCTTGTCTTGGCAGGTAACTACAAGTGGATTGTGGTAGAATTCTCCAAAATTGCATCCCCTTTGACTACCTTAATGCAGAAATGGTAGTCATGTACCTAGTGTGAGCATTTCTAGAGGTACTTTGAGGAGTTAATGTTGAGGTTGATGAGTGATCCTATGTTTAGACTATCAAAGGAGGGCATGGAATACATTGTGTATTGAGATAAATCAGTAGTTTTGCTCAGCTATGTTTTGATTCAAAAGTTGGTAGTTATCATATACGGGTTGAGGCAGTTGAGACCCCACGAGAAGAACTATGTGACTCATGACCTAGATCCAGCTGCAGTATTCTTCTCTTTTAAAAATGTGGAGACACTACCTTATAGGGGGTATTTTTGGTTTACTCAACCATCATAGTCTTAGGTATGTCTTCATATAGAGAGACTTGAACCTGAGATAGTGACACCGGTTAGAGTTCCTATAGGACTATGACATTGAGATATTCTATAATCTAAGGAAGCACAAAGTAGTTGTAGATTACCTTAGTAAAAAGTCTCTAGCTCACTTGGTATAGGAGGATTTAGAGTAGTTGGACTCTCTATAGTTGATCCTGGTGGAGAAGGAGGATATAGCTTTTCTTTATTCAATGGTGTTGACTCTTACACTTCTCAAGTGTGTGAGAGCCCCATATAAGATACATTGACTGTGAGGTATTTTGTGACCAGATATCCATGGGGGAACTCACTAGATGGATATTTTGAAGTAGAGAATCAAGTCATATTTTTTTTGGGATGTGTGGTGGTTCCAGTCACAATTCAAGAGTAGGTGATGTGAGAGTTACACACTTCTCCCCTAGCTATACATCTTCATGTGAAGAAGATGTAAATAGACTTTTGATAGCAGTTTTGGTGGTCCATCATGAGATAGAGTGTAGTTGAGTTTGTCTCTTGGTGCCTCACCTATCAGTAGGTGAAGGCTGAGCACCATTTTTTGGAAGGTTTATTACATCCCCTTGAGATCCCATAGTTTAAGTGGTATGGAATATCCATGGACTTTTTGGCATGGATTCTGCACACAATGAAGGGACATTATTCCATTTGGGTGATATTTGACGGACTCGCAAATTCAGAACACTTCCTTGTTATCAGGGAGTAGAATTCGATAGATATTATGGGCCATATATATGTAGATTATATCATTCATATTCATGGGGTTCCCTCAATGATTGTTTTTTATGATGATACATGTTTTACATCATGATTTTGTATGCTTTCAAGATCCATTCAGGACCCAAATGAGGATGATTATAGACTTTTACCCATAGATTTATGGGAATACTGAGTGCACTATCCATGTTTTGGAGGATATGTTGAGGGATTTCATGTTATAATTTGACCATATTTGGGAGGATCACTTTTTCTGGGTAGAGTTTGCATACAACAACAACTATAACTCTACCATTATCATGGCACCTTTTGAGGCCCTTTACAGGAGACCATGATAGTCACCATTATGCTAGATAGAGATCAGTGATAAATCTATTGTGGGACCATAGATAGTGTAGGTGATGAGTGAGAAATTCTAGGACATCTGTGAGTGGATGAGAATGGACCAAATCAGATATAAATATTACACAGATCACTATTGTATGCCCTTATATTTTGATCAGGGAGACCACATTTTCCTAAGAGTATTTACATGATGAGGATTATGGAGTTTTAGTCAGGTAGTAAAGCTATCCATAAGGCTCATAAGGTCATTCAAGATCATTTATAGGTTTGGTGAGGTTTCTTACCACCTCTCCCTACCCACATAGTTTAATTGGTTGCACGATGTCTTCCACATGTCGTAGTTGAGGAGGTACGTGCATGAACCTACGCACGTCATCGACTGGGGTGATATGGACATCAAAAAAAGAGAAACATTTTCAGATAACCTATTGTAGATCAAGGATTATAAGGATAGGATCCTACATGGATGGACTATCCCCTTGTTTCACGTGTTGTGGTGGCACGAGAACATGTCAGAAAGTTCATGGGAGCGGGAGAGAAAAGTACGGGCTCAGTATCCAGAGTTGTTTTCTTAGTTTTTATTTTTTGGAAAAAAACTTGAAACATATAATTATCTAGAGACCTATTTTTTATTTTAATACTTTTAAATATTTCTATATATATTTACATAGCTAGGCACTGAGACGGTGTGCGATTCCGAGGCCCAGTGTGCCTGAAATTAATTTTATAAGAATATTAAATATGTTTTATATTACACATGCATGGTTCCTTAAATAAAATGATATAACTCTTAAATGGGATATTGGATTATAAATCATAGACCATGGTTGAGTCAGAAACTTGGTTTTCACCCTAATAACAACCTAAAATGGGTCGGTGTGGGGTGTTCGGACACCTCGCTCATTGGCAGTACGTTAAGTGGATTAATTAATTATTTAATTATTTCATTAATTCATTTTAAGACAATGAAATGTATATATATATATATATATAATTACATGTTTAATTATCTATGTTTATTCACATGAACCCTAGGATAATTCTAGATATTCTCTTCCACCTTCATTGGAAAATCACCTCAGACGACAACGAAACGCCTGATCAGAGCATATCATAGTGCAATGAACACAACGACATCCTTAAATAATTGGAGAGTGTGTTATTAAATTAAGAACAATACAATATCTAGGTTTTACTCTTCAATTGTTGATTTATTCCCTTTTTATTAAATAGATTTATCTTATTGATCCCTATTCTTGGATCTTCTCCAAACGTGAATTGAGCATGCACCCTCGTACTGAAATCTTAATTAATTATTCAATTTTTTCTAACCCTGGATGCATGTTCTTGATTATTGGTCAATAATTATTTGAAATGATAAATTAAACTTTTTTTCAACTTTTCCCCCTCATTTTATTCACATTCGGCACTAGTTGGGCCCCATGGTCTCGGTTTGACATTGTCGGGTGGTATCGAGCCTGATCGGACCCCCAGAATCATGATGGTTACATAAATAAGGAATGGATCGATGAATAGATTATCGATATAAAATAATTAAAAAATTTGGATGATCTTTTCAACAATCAGAGGTCATATATTCAATGGCGGGAGGTTCAGGGTGTGCGGAGATATATGGGATTGTTCAGAATCACAATGGATTTGAGTTTTCAGTTATTAGAGGTTCACCAGCCAATGTTATATCCACTATTATTAGTAAAATATAGGTCCATATTTTAAGAAAAGGTTTCTGATTCAAGTTGTGTATCATGGATCTGGATTTCTAGAGAAAACCCGACTATACACCATGTACCATAATGAACATGCGGTGTGTAGCCCCTTGGTTTTAGTGGCAAGGGTTTCATAAGTTTTTAAGTATGGAATGACTTTTAGTTTCCTTAAAAATCATATACCACTTTCTCTATATGGTTGAATAATGTGATAGAGTACACATCTAAGCACACTCCATGTTCTGAGTATATAGACATGGCCAGAGCACATAGGATGCAACTCGTGTGAAGCAACACGTCGTGCCAAAGTACATGGACACAGCTTGAGTACATAGAAATGTCCATAAGGACATAGACCGGTCTCAAGTATCTTGGACAATCTGGGTAGTCCACCTTCATGGTGTGTACTACTACATGGATTGGGATCCATCTACTATCTAGGGACAGGGTTAGGCAGTGGAGCGGAACCACACATTATGTGGGTCCCCTCACATTCCATGTACCCCTTATTTCCTTTTTATGAAACATTAAGGTTCTATATCTCCTTTGTTTTAACTTATATATTGACCTATGAGTATACTATCCTAAGTTTATTTCCACATAGAATGTGATTGTTCCCTTTTTTGTGGTTTTTTGAGATGTGATGTGGAATGTTCTGGTATTGGCACTTGTTTAGATGATGATTGACAACAGTACTGATCAGGTTGAATCACCATAGGATTATATAGAGTGCACCCCCCCCCCCCCCATCAGCATGGGTGCAGATCCTCTAAATCTACTTTCCAAGTGGAACCCTCCTATCAGATAGGGCATGGGTCCTCGATGACCAGAGTGGAGCCCCATTATTGTACCAAGGCATGGGTTCTTGACTTCAAAGTGGAACCCCCTATCTAATAAGGAGAAGGTCCTCAATGACTAGAGTGGAACCCCCTATTATATCAGGGTGTAAATCCTTGACTTCTAAGTGGAACACCCCTATCATATAGAGAATAGGTCTTCGATGACAAGAGTGTAACCCCACTATTTTACCAGGGTTTGGGTCCTCGAATTCCAAGTGTAACCCCATATTAGATAGGGTGTGAGTTCTAGATGACTAGAGTGGAACCCCATATTATAAAAATCATGGGCCCTAAAATTTTTATTGGAACCCCCTATCATATAGGGAACAGGTCTTATATGACTAGAGTGGAACCCCCTTTTGTATTAGGGCACAGGTCCTCGACTTTTGAGTAGAAACCCACCATTGGATAGGGTGTGGGTCCTCGTGACACTAGAGTAGAACCCCCCATCATCATGGGAATATGTACTCTATAGATACTTATAGAGTATAACCCAAAAGGCACGCTAGGGTTTAGGTCCTCTACTTTGAGTTTGTTCCCCCTCGACTATGTGGCGTAGTGATGAGGTGTGGATTGAATTGCATGGTTACTTCTGAGTAGATGCATGATATGCTAGACATCATTGATGGACTTTCAGAAATTTTTGTGACTCTTCTTCCTAGGATGATTTGTGAGATGGATATCCCCTTACTCTATTATTCAGTATTCTTTGACTTAGCATATATATATTCGTCTACATATATACCTTTTTATTTGGTTACTCTCTTTTCATAAGAGGTGAAGATGTGAGAGGTATTCCACGTGATTTTTGTGTTTGGCTTATCATGGTTGGAAGATTTTACTCTCTTATTATAGGTGTAGAATACTCTATTTTTAGTT
This sequence comes from Viscum album, assembly GCA_963277665.1. Classification (NCBI taxonomy): domain Eukaryota; kingdom Viridiplantae; phylum Streptophyta; class Magnoliopsida; order Santalales; family Viscaceae; genus Viscum; species Viscum album. The sequence goes on along the minus strand of OY728137.1, from coordinate 291,993,333 downwards.
CATCTACTCATCGTTTTTATCCCCTTGTGCTTAGATGAGGTTACTTAGACTCTTGGTTTGGTTTGATCTATTCTCTTTCACTATATATTTAATCTACTGTCTTTCTATTCCTATTGTATCTTTTACTACTCCCCCTTAAGATTTTGGGGTGTCCTACTAGGTATGTATATACTCACTTTTACATGGGATTTCACCTCATGTGTCATGTATTATTCAGACAATGGTTAGGTCAGTGGTGACTTCATATGATCTTAGGGATAACTGGTACTTTGGATCGCGTATGGTGGTCGTAACTTGGTATTTAGGAGCTGGGCTCTCTCAGTAGTTTACTATTCTAGTTTTTTCAATTTGGGAAATATTTATAATTGGGGATTTATTTTTTCCCTTTGCTTTTCATTTTTCATAGTAGTACTCTTGTACACCTTAGAGGTTATGCATGATTGGTTTACTTTCTAGCTATGTTGCATATTTTACTCTTTCCATCTACAATTATGCAACGATGTGATTGTGTGTGTGAATACAGGTACTTAGGAAAAGGACTTCCCATGTTATATATGCCTTTATTATTGATATCCACCCCAAGCCTATGAAAGCGGGCTCGGGGTAGTTGTATATTGAGCCATGGCTTGGGTCGGTTTGTAAAAACCTCATCAACTTATCCATCACTTAGATCATCTCACAATGAAATTTTCCTTATAAAATTAAATTCTAACTCACGAGAATTTTCTTTTGGAATGTACTCATTATAATTTTTTCTCATTTTATATGAAATGAGAGTGTTGTTAAGGATTTATATAATCACATTCTTTGGATCTTTGTCTTCAAGAACCACCACTTTTTCATTGAAATTCGGTGGAAATATTCTTAGGTTTACTTTCATGATTTTAAAATGATTAAGGATCTCTCTATGTATGCTCATATCTTCGAAAAGAATTTTCAATTGATCAAATGATTCACCAATCATCTCATTTGATCTCATCCTAAAATCTTTACACTTATTCAAAAATACATGTAACTTTTTCTCTCTAACCTTAGAATCACCTTAATAAATGTTAACAATATATTCCCACATAGAATGAAATTTTTTTCATGAAATCATATTAATTTATATGGGGATGGAAAAATCTCCCCATAATAAATTAATTTTAAAGGATTCAGCATCCAACTACTTGTGATCCCTATCTAATAATTCTCCACTATCCATGCTGGTTGGGATTCATTACATGAAATCCATGTATATATACATTACCAATGATCAAAATTAGTGTTACATTCATTTTTTTATATAACTAGATATTATTTCCATTAAATATTAGAATTCCCTTATGGTTTATAATTACTTAAATAAATTCATATAGTAAAACTTCCCTCATGAAAATTTTGTCTTATAATAATTTTTGGTCCCAAACAAGGCAAATACCTTGAGAGGGGGTGAATCGAGGTATAGAAAATTTCTTAAATTAACCATTTTCAATGATCTTGTTCCATTTTAATAGGAACAACTCTATCTATCTTCCTCATGAGTGATATAGAGAAATAAATTAGTAAATAGAGACACATCTATTTTTACTCAGTTCACCCAAATCAGGTTAATCCAATGATAATACATATGCAATTTGTCAATGTAACGAGACACTAAGAACACTGCTTCTATTACAATTTCAAAGTATCCACACTAACCTTCTCAGTTTATAACCTTTATGAAATATTAATAACTTACTTTCCTTTTTACAATAAGGATACCACTTACCCTCTTATAATTTTCTTTCTTATTATGAATAATGGATGTCTAATTACACTAAAAATGGTGTAACAAACTGCAAAACTTCCATAAACTTTCAATAAGTTGAACTCCTAGAACACCTACGTATTCATTTCAAAATTACCAATGAAATCCTAGATTTATGGTTCTTTTCTAGTCAAACTATATAATTCCTTCATATTTTTCCCCTTGGTCTCTTCATGATCATATCTTTTACCTTATTTTTATATTTTTCCTTTAATCTGCCAAGATTCTTAATATTAAATTGCCTACAAAATCAACAAGATCCTTTATTAAAATTTGACCAATTTATAAATTTTATATTACTATTGATAATTTCCCCATGTATTTAGACACTTGGAGTGTTGTTCTGAGTTTTAGTTTTATTTAAAGAACCACAAAATCTTTATTTTAAATTACGAGTAAACTAACAGCATGATCCTCCGTCATCTTTGAATTGGTTTATCCACATGTGGTAGAATGGGTTATTAATAATATTTCACAATTAATAAAACACTTTTCTACTACTATGGTTAATCCTTATTAAAAAAATAATTAATAGAACAAACCATATAGATTTTCCCTTGAACAGTCTCCAGACTACTAGATTTATCAAAGGTAATAAACCTTACAAAGTTCCCTAATTAACCTTATGAATTAATATTTATAAAATTTCCCAATAAACCTTAAAATTTTAAGTAAATATTTGATATTTTGAAATCAACTTTATGACGTTTTGAAATCAAATTTATAAAGTTTCAATAACCTTATGAAGTCTCCTTATCAATATTATGAAGTCTAGTGAACCATATGATGAAATTTTTGAATTCTTTGTCCAGCCTTATAAAGTTACAAAAACCTTAAGAATTCCCCTTATCAACCTTAAAATGTTTTTTGAACCTTATGATGAACCTTTTGAAGTCTTCATCTAACATTGAAAATATTTCCATTTCCACAAAATGAACTTTATATTCAAAGGGTGACTTCATGACTTTGCTACAGAATCAACCATATGATCACAAGGAAACCTTATGTGATCCATGATAAACCTTAAAATCTATACTTAGTTAAAATTTATAAACTTTAACTAGATTAAATTCATAAATTACACTCCATAATTTATCCATCACACCTTCATACTTAACATTATGAGTTCCTCCTTCCCTTATGAGTGGTTTTGGACATTCCATCACCAAAATTGTCAAAAAACACAACATAAAAACACTCTTAAGGTATTTTTACTAATAGTTTTTAACCAATTTACTTGAAGTTAATATTTTTAGAAGTTATAGAGATGAATCAGTTAGAGAAAACGAAATCTATCCATATTGATGATAACTTAGAGGTTTTATCCAATACTCTAAAAATAAAAATAAAAGAGTGGATAAGAAGTTAAAGAAGTTGACTTCTCAAATATAGTAGTAGGAGGAAACTTTATTATTTTAAGGTAATCAAAGTGTTAATTTCTCATCTATTAAATCTCTTGATTTTGATCCTCTTGAAGAATCTAGTTTGGGATAAGAGAGTATAATGAAATTAATAATATTAAATTTGCTAAATATATTTACTCTAAATTCAATAACTATATGAAGAAAGTTCTTTTTGAATTTATCATCTACATATTTTAGTTTATCTAGGAGTTACATGATGATAAATAATAGTTGGGATTTGAAACTAATTAAATGGAAAGTAAATTAAACAAAAAGTTTCACAAGTGTACCACTCTCATTAAAATTTTTCAAGGAAGGAAGAATTTTTATTACTTTATAATGAAAATTTATCCTTATTTGAAGAATAATAGTAAAAAAATTGAGATAATTTGGATTAAGAAATTTTTTAAAGATAAGATCTATGAACTACAAGAAACTCACAAAGTTGTCATTACTATTAAGGATAGTTAGTTGGAGATCAAGGGAAAAAGGGTAGAAGATATTGATTATTCATTAAAATAGAATATTTAGATGCATGAAGTTCAAGTTAGGAATATAAAGGTGGAGTGAGAAGATATAGTGAAATTTATTAAATATCATAAAACTAATATAAATTCAAAGTGTCTTGAGTTGGAAGTAAATTTTAGAAACATGGAAGTTACTCAAGCTGAATATTTGCATGAAGATAAAATAAGAGTTGTGGAAAAAAAGTTTCTAAGAAGAAATTTACTTAAAAAAGGATCAAGTTAATGTAAAATTATATTGAAATAATCATAATTTAAACTCAACACAAGCTTGTAGAAGAAGGTACCCCTATATTCTATAAATTATGTGTGCACTAATTATAATTCTTTAAATAGTGTAGGTTACAATTCAACTTCCAAACAAAAGTGGGTAAATAAAAATGTGGATAACCCCACCACATCCTCAAGGGTGGAATAAATAAAATATGTAATAATTAGTTACCCACATGGTGAATAAAATGAAGAAAATTATACTCAAAAATAACAAGGTGAAAAAATTGGCTCGATTATAACTCAAAAGAAGAAGTCAATAGTTGTTGGATATTTTTGGTTCTATAAAAATTTTATAAATAAGTCCATTAAATTTTGGAACAATATATCAAGGTATGGAGAATATATAAGGCCTTATTTAAGTGGAAACAAAACATAATTTAAGAAAAATCTTTTTGGAATGAATAAATTTACATAAAATAAGGTAAAACTTTATTCATAGAACAGATTTTAATATCTTGATAAGTCCTATAAAAGTTGTAATTAAGGAGATAATTCTAATTATGGGTGCTGGTTTACACCTACTGAACATTATTTTATTATAACTAAAGAAAAAATCCATTATAAAGAAAAATAAAATGAAGGAAGGTGGTGAATCTACCTTAGTGTGTAGAAAAAAGGATGATGTTAACCAAATCTCACCCAATAAGAATGTAAAGGAATATGTTACACCATATAAGAGTAACTTCTATTATAGAATGAAAGGATACATCATGGATAGTTACAAGAAATACATGAATATTAAAGTGAATGAATTAAAGTTAGAATGAAAAATTAAATCAATTTGAGCAGCCAAAGAGCATGTAACTGAGTGGTAGAAGCTCCTGCTTGGTATCCAAGAGTCTCGGGTTCAAATCTGGGTGGGAGTGAATTTCTGGGTTACTGTAGAAGTACTATAGCATGTATTGTTTGGTACTATCAGTACTATTCATATGATTTGTGCCTTCGGGCCACCGGTTTGGGCCTATGGGTCTTAGGGCCTTCAGGCCACCAAAGTCCTTCAGTCTACGGGGCCTTCAGGTGGTTAGAGTCTTCGGGCCATAGGGATTTTGGGCCACAGAAAAGACCAAGAAGCATCGGGCAGACCACACAGGAGTAGGCCTAGATGAGGATTCAGAGAAAAATAGCAACTACCAGAGTAGATGTAACTGTATTGTAAGAATTAGAGGGTATGGAAACATCCATTGGGACCAAGAACCATACATCTCTGCATGGAGAAATTTTATCCAATAATCCAGGCGATGTGGGGAGTTATGCGCCTTCAAGATGCAGATGCTGAGGACGGGATATTTCAAGTGTTTCAGGTTTTGGGCCTTCAAGGTCATGTATTGGGTCATGTATGGGCCTTGTTACTTGGTCCTTTGTTTCATGTAAGGGTTCCCATTCAACATTTAAAAAAGTTAATATCCAAAAATTAATAAAAAGAAGGCCTTCAGGCCATTCGGGGTAAATCAATTTGAGAAAGAAACAAATGGATTGGTTTGATGGAAGACATATCTAAAGAATAAGTTGAACTTAATGAGAAGTTTCCAAATAATAATAACTTAAATTAGTAAAATAAATTATATGAAATATTCAAAAAATATTTTCATGCTCCTAAAAATTTCATGACAGTACTACTGGGACTAAAGAATCTAGTGAATAAATAGAAGATAACATAAAGGGATTCATGTGATTTAAAAATTTATATGAGTAAGAAATATTCAAACAATGATAAATTTATACATGTTTCTAAATTATTAATGATTTATTATCCTAGATAGTTGAAATTAGAAATAAATATGGAGTAAATAAAGAAGAACACGTATTTTTTCTATATTTTGTAAAAAAGAAGGTTTCACGCAAAGTGAAAGTTGAGAATAATAGAAAGCTTATGTTTCCCATAAAATTTCAAGTTGATATTCCTAGGTTGATCATGAAGTCACCCTAATAGGGGGTTTAATCAGTGGTAATAAACTTTTACTAATTATGTTTAACTTAAATTCTTTATTACTTTAAGTTTATAAAATATCTACTATGAGTTAATATGTATGGATTTTTTAGAGAAATCATCCATGGTATTTTACCCTAGTGATATTAAGATGATATAAGGAAAAAATCACACATGTATTTTTATAAGGTCCACACTCAATGTGAGAACCTACATCTTTTCAATGGAAACTCTTTCCAGTCCAAGTATTATTCTACTAATAATATTTTCATCAATTACAAGTGGGGGGTATTTATACAGCATCCCACTATTGGGTTATCTCCCAAATAAATCCACTTATCTCATGATAAGTAATTATACTAACTCCTGTTAGTTAAAAACTTTTCATATATTTAAAACAAACATAATATAAACATGCAAGAAACATCCTAAAATACATCTGGAAAAGTCTATCTAATAACTTTATTCAGTGTACTCAATTTGGTGCAAATCTATCTTCATTTAGTATGGTATTTATAATGAACCTCACCTTTTATCTAGTAATCTTCCATTCAGTGTACCTCATAATTCTATTCCTCAATACTTTTAACCTCAACTTTTTCTGGTATTCCTCTATTGGATTCAACTTGAAACTCTTTACCTTGGATCAATGCTATGTCAGAGGAACAACACCCTATATATCTACCCAATAATCTCTCTGATGACCCTGATTGAAAACCTATGTTTGTTACCTCTGATCAAAATTTGTCCCCAACATTTTTATTCAACAATATTCTATCTTGGTTAGAAATTATTAGTAACCTAATATCTTTATCACTTCACCTCTTCATGCATATGTGAACAGTGTTTGTACCCTTTTTCCTATATAGTTTCACCCTTTTTTAGGTGAACTTCCTAGTAAAATTTGAGAACTAAAATGTATTTTACCACCCATATAATTTTTTTGTATGTGTATCCACACTTATATAATATTCATGAATCTTATAGAAAAATCTATAATTTGTAACCTTTTAAAAGCATCCTTAAATTTGGAATTAAGGAACTTCTTCAAAATTATTTATCACGGATAGATAACAAACTTTGATATAACAACATCGCATCGTCGATGATAGGAACTTTATAAAGTCTCATAAATATCCTAAACACTTATTCTGACATACTTTTTTCCAAATAATTTATTAATAAATCCTATGTCCATCTCTATTTACCTATCTGGTGCATATGGTATTTCTCTATCTGGTAATTCACCTTTCCACTTCCTGTTATGACCAATTACTTTGGTCTAGTGAACTCATATCTTCTTCAATTAGATCTCTTCATATGTATCCTCTACCAAAGCATTCATAAATGTTTTACTGATGAACTTTATTACATTCCTCTATCCATTCATTCTATCTGATGGAATTTTCCACTTAATGATCATTTGTATGATTACACTACAACAGGTACTTCATACAGGACTTGGTTCACAATACTTGTTTTGATTTATCTTCACTACATTTTCCATCTGATTGAACCTTGATAGATCATCTAGATATATAGAACTCATCTTTATATCTTATTTTATAAATTATTTCTTTAACCGATTCACTTTTTACTGTATCCGACCGATAGAACTCAAGATTCATCTTAGTCAAGTAAAACATCTCTAAATTGTTTATCCAATGACATATTTATTATTTTTTTGATGATCTTATGTTTGATGTAATTTTTAAGTATCTATAAGAACTCACCTATGACTATAGGGGCCTTTATCCAAGTCTTGTAATGATCTTTACATAGGTCTTGAAAACTCTTAGCTACCCTCACACAAGCTCATAACTATATTTAGGAAATTCCTTTTATACCTTTATGTAAGTAGTGTAAATAATGAATTACCATTATATGGAACCTTTTATACCTTTATGTAACTATTTTATTATAGTTTTCAAATATTGCGATAAATTCATGTACATATGGATTATATATCACTTATAAGTAATGAATGAAATTTTTTTAATCCTTGAGAATTTTTTTAAGAGAACTCTCTAAGCATTTTTTTCAATAATTTTGAGAGCTAATATAACATTTGTATCGAGGAAATATAAGGAAGAGGATAATATAGAATAATCAAGATATAGTGAATATTTTTGGGACTAGAAGTGTTAATGATTCTATTAAGTTTTTACACAAGAATACCTATTAATCCATACTTATTTTAGAGGAAGATCAATTCACAATTAGTGCAGAAGAAACCCTGAGAAAATTGAGGTTTGTTTATCATTGGGTCAAAAGTAAAGGAGTTTTGTGACTGCGATATATAATCAATTGGTTAATAATTATAGATAAGTTGTATAAAAAATACTATAATTATGATATTAAGGTGTCTAACTAGTTCATATTGTATCCTCATGAAGATTTAGTAGATAATCCATGCAAGGTTTGTAGCAAACATGGAAAGGAGTAGGATTTTATGCTGAATATTATAAATATCATGTGATGTGTTCTCTTTTATTTTTACTTCATATAAAGTGAGACTGAGAGATGTTATTAAGTGGATTAAGAAATCTAACTGGTTAAACTGGTTGAATTAAAAAGTAATATAATTCATATGGAAGTCAAGTCCTAATAATGTTTCCAAGGTTAGAAGCACCAAAAATCTCAGGGACTACGAAAGCTCAGGGAATATCTATAAAAGGTAAAGTTTGGGATGTAGTGGTTCTGGAAGTATCTGAGCCATAGGTCCATTTTCATAGATCTACCCGGATTTTGTGGCATGTGAAAAAGTATAGAAGTGACTAATACTATTGGATTCTCGTGAATGAGGGAGAACCTGAAAGCTTATAAGAGTCTATAAGTCTTAATGACTTGAGTTCGTGGGGGTTATATATGATGGATTAAATGGATTACTTACATGTTTTTGGAACATGTGATCTAATGGAATAGATGAATGGTAAGATATTACTTCAAAATAAATGGTTTTATTAACTGAAGGAGGAAGTGGGTGATAGAAGGTAGTAAAATTCAAGGCTTTTTATTAAAAAAATTCAATAAAAATAGGGTGTAGAGTTTTTTGAGATTTTTTCTTTGTCTATTAAACATATGACTATTCAAATAATTCTTAGTATAGTTTCTAAGGGTTATATATGGAGAAATTATATGTAAAACCCAATTTCCTTCATGGATATTTGGAAGAAGATATTTTTATGCAGTATCCAAAGGGTTTCATGGAGAAACAAAACAAGGATCTTATGTGAAAGATGAAGGAAATACCTTATGGTTTAAAGCATGCATGAGGGTAGTGGATCTAGAAGTTTCATCATCATTATTCTATATATGGATGATATTATTATTTATAGATCAGTAAGGGAAAGGATTGATGAGATAAGCGCTGAATTGTCCAAAATATTTGAGATAAAGGATTTTTGTCCAGCAATATAGATTTTGGGGAGTAGATTATAAGGGAATTAATTTATAGAACTCTGATCCCAAATCAATTTAACTATATCTAGAAGGTGGTGGAACACTTCATAATGAGTGAGGTGAAACCGATTACCACTCCCCTAGGTATACACTTAAAGCTGGGAAAGTATAAGGCACCTAGAATGGAAGAATATTTTGAGAATTTGGAAATTTTTCATTTTACATCGGTAGTTAGAAGCTTTATGTATGCTATGGTTTTTACATGGTCATAAATTAAACATGTAGTGGGTATTATTATAAATTTCATTGTTAATCCCAAAATTGAGAACTTATAAGTGGTGAATTGGATCATATGGTATCATAAAGGTTCTTAAATCTTGTCACTTTTTTTAGAATAGACAAACCACTATAATAGTTTGTAGATTCAGACTTTAGGGTAGATTCATACATGCAAAGGATAACTAATAACTATTTATTAACATACAGAGGAACAAATATGAGTTTTATGTCAAATATTTAACTGATAGTTACACTTTCAACAATGGAAGAAGAGTAAATTTCACTAATGTAATCTAGTATGAAGTTGATTTAGATGAAAGGGTTGTTGGAGGATCTTGGAATAAGGTGGGAGATTAGTACATTATTTTTTGATTCACAAAGAGTGGTCCACTTAGCTAATAATTTGATGTTTTATTCTAGGAAAAAGTATGTTCAATTGAATTATCACTTGATCTATAAGTTTTTGGTGGATAAAGTGTTGGATCTATGGAAGGTGGATGGAGATGGGAATCCATCAAATACGAAGACTAAGGTTTAATTATATGATATATGGAGTTATTGAATCACCTCAGTAAAGATGGGATTACTAGAAGCATGTTGGGGGAACCATGTAAAAAATAAATTAATATTGATAGAGGAAGGGTTTTATAGATATTGATATTAGACTTAATAGTGAAGCCTAAAATGATTCTCAAGTGGGAGATTTTTAGTTTTATTCATATGAAACCCATTTTTAGGATAAGTATTCGAAATTAAATAAATAGTTATTTTGGAATTATAATTTTCAAATTAGATTATGGTGGTGGAGTAACAGTGATAAATTATAGAAGTTTGAAAGTAGGCTGATCAAAAGTAGTGAAATTAGAAGCAACACAGACAAATTTGGGAGTAAGAAGTGTAGAGATGCAAAGGACTTGTATAAGGGTAAACCCTAATGATACATGAGGGTAAACTTTGGAAGTTATGTAAGGGTTATCATTATTCACTAGGGATATATAAGGGTTATTTGGAAGGTTATGTAAGGTTGAACTCATAGAGTTTCCAGATATGTGCATTATTCACTAGAAGGAGTTTAGGCAGTGGATGACTCTAACCAAGTGAAGGATTGCCCATGAAGATCAAATCCAAGTGGGATAAAACTCTATAAGGATATTAAGGTGGTGGAACTAATTACACTACCTTGTCTCTACTTTAAGTAGTGTAGTGGGGACATTTTTTCTAATACTTTGACTTTATATTTGATATTGTAATCATATGTATCTTCCTTAATAAAATTTATTCATGGTTCCTCCTATTATTATAAAATCTGTAAATACTTGTGTTTTTCTTTTGCTTTTTCTTTTTTCAATCATTTTCATTCAAATGTTATTTTCTAGTTTTTACATGTGTATTGTGGTGTGTGTATTAGGTGACTTGTCCTACCAGTTATGAATACATCATTAGTGTAGGTTTATTATGATTCAGTGGTTCCATTTATTTATTTCTATTTTTTATGTTCTTAGGTATAATGTAACACCCCAAACTTCCACATTATGCTTATCTTTGAATAATACAGTAGCGTGTGTTGTACGCAACTTTGAGTTCTAACACACACCACAACCAATCAAACTAGCCGTTATGAATAGTAATATCCACATTGTGAAATTTTATACATTTTATCTTTCAAAATGGACTTCATTTTTGGATTTGGAATATCGAAATTATCTTAGGGTGAATTCTTGGTATTTTCTGAAAACTTTCAATTTTTTATGAATAGTGAAAATTACTAAATTTTAATTAAAAACAACTTTATTAATCGAAATAATTAATAGTGATAAATTATGAATTTGAGTGGTTTTAAAGTATATTTAGAATATATTTTTACCATTTAATACAATTTTTTTCATTTTACGTAATTTCACATTTAAACCGGACATAAACAAGTGTCAATCTTTTGATAATTATTATTTCTTAAAAACACGCTTTTTGTTTTGACAGCGGGAATTAATTTAAAATTAATTTCTTCCACTTCTGTGTTTTGAATTTATAAAAATGGATTCCATATTTATAATTAGGAGGTACAAATTGTGTAAATAGGTAACTTTTATTTTTATACATCTTGAATAATTACTTCGGTAAATATTTTATTTACCATGGTTAAAGGGTAAATCTGGTAAATAAGGGTAAAAAATAATATTATAATAATAATAAATTACCCTAAAACATGTCGTAACCCTATTGTTTGATACATTTCCGACCATGGTAATCTTTTGGTCGATTTTGAGAACCCATGGATCCACTTGTAAGTGATAATGACACTTTATATTAATTAAGTTTAAGTAAATACAAAAATGACATAAGCATATATCTTTTAGAAAAACAATTTTTACATAGGGTTATAGACGTTATATTTTAGACTATAAATATTAATTATAAATATAAAAAAAATTCCTACATAATGGTATTTTATTTATAATTTTTAGACATTGTATAATTAAATTTATTTATGACACAATAATGATGCAGTATTTTCCTTATTAATGAAAGAATCAAATAATTAGTATTATAAATGTTAAAATAAATATAATTTGAAAGTTTTTATGACATAAAATAATTTTATTAGTTAATATGACATGTTATAATTTCTTAAATAAAATTGTTTCTAATTAATAAAGTTTTTAAGACTTTAACAAAAATCAATTATTAAATATTGTCAAAATTGACATAAATGAGTTTTTAAAACAAATATTATATTATTAATTAATATTCTATTCCTAAAAATATAAGGTTCATACAAAGGACTTATATAATGATAGTTTTATCATTAATGGACCACTTGGGGTCACTTGGAAGTATATAGTAAGTTTATTAACCATATAATATAAAAATACAAAGTGACATGGTAAATATCAAACTATTTAACTAAGAGTTAAATATAAATGATAAGGTTAATATAGTGACCCAAACCTGTCTAAAATATATTGGATGAAATTATTTCGACCCATCCCCACCTTATAATTTTAATAATCCACTTTGGAGCCATTATAAACCTAATATGAATTTATTATAAATTAATACTTTAAGTTTTTTCTAAAGAGTCCCTCCTCCCCCTTATAAAAGGACACCAATTCTAACCAATTATTCATACCTTAAAATCATTTTGGTTTGTCAAAACTATGCCCAAATACACTATAAACTATCCTCCTTTAATCCTAGAGGCCTTACTTTAGTCATAAATCCAACCTAAGGATCCCTTTTGATCAAATCAAAAGGAAGAACCCGAAGAAGAGGTAATGTTTTCACCACCCTTTTTCAAGTTCCTTTCTTCTTCAACTTCTTATTTATTTGTTATTCCATTATAAAATAATAACTCCAGTATCTTCTATATATTTTTATGTTGTTATAAATATGGTGCAACCATATTCAGTATTCTATTCATCCTTTGAATGACATGTCACCATACGTGCGTATGTACGGCCTACCGTCTCCACGCCGTGGTGTAATTGTTATTCAATACATTATTATTTGGATGGGTATAATAATGATGTGTAATTCTGGTAAAAAATAAATATAACATTATAATGATTCTGTATATATGATATACCATCCAATTATATATTATTTTAATATCAAAATAATGATATTGTCGCTCGTGCGTACGTACAGACTACCGTCTCCACGAACGCGATGAGATTCATTCCCCATCATATCCATTGAAGTATAATTATAATTTGATGATTAAAAATAATGTTTAAGGATTTTATATAATTATGTATATGAATAAGATACAACCTACCCAAAACAAACATGACTTATGTAACAAAACATATAAAATAAAATGAGTAAGTTAACACCCAAAACGATGATAATACTAAGATATTATTAACAAATCAATGTTAAAAGATCATATATGATATCATATTAATGTATATGATCCTTGTATAATTAAATAAAAATTATTTCACCATTATACATTAGGATAACCTACCCTCAACCAAGTAAAAAGTACAAAGTAAGGGGTTTCTTATCTCACTTTTAATTCCATGAGATTTCCATTGTTCACCACTTATTTATTGCATGTGGTGTGTGTACTGCCCATGATTGTATTCATTGTGTAATATAATTTAATTTATGGACATTTACATCATCTTGGTATGATCCTTCTTTCATGGGTGTATGTTTCGTAAGTTACCAAATCAATAAGGGAATTTGAAATTTCAATTTCCACTCATTCGCCTTTACACATTCTTCATTGATTATTTTACTCCAAGATTATGTGTGGAATCACTATTTATTTGCTTATGTCATAATTTCCACTCCCCTTTCTGTGGATATAATTTTGATACACATAATCACTCCATTGATAAATTCTCAAGTCATCGATATGAACTTGATAAGAGTAATTTTAACTCAATTTCCATTTATTGAGTTAAACATCTAATTCATTGGTGTTGTTTTTACAAGAATATGTGTGAATGTCCTTTAATTGTTTTACACTGAATATCCAATCATATTGAGTGTATTTATATTTTCCACACATAATTATGTTTTTGATTTATCTTTAACCTAAAAATACGGTCTTTATGAGAGATTTCATCTCAATTTACATTCCATTGAGACTTAATTGTTGTTATACACCAATTCACTTTTATATGGTGTATATAATGTACTTTGACATACTATATCATGAATCCCTTTATTCTCATGATGTTATAAAGTTTTGATTACCTCAATTAATTGTATTCAAATGTCTCTCTTTTGGTTAGAAACTCTAACTAAAATGTCATTTTTAAATGTTTTAAAGATTTATTCTTCTAAATCTTTCTCATTAATGTACATGTTTTAAAAATGGTTTTAAGGATTTATTTATATGTACATTAATGTTTTAAAATTGAAATTCCTTTTAAAAGTTTCAAAGTGGTATGGGACACTTTGATTCAAAAATCTATTTTTAAAATGGATTCTTGACAAGTAGTGTGACTTTTAAATGTTTTCAAGAAAAAGGGGGTATTTCTCTAAAATAGTTTTGATGATTATTTTCATCTATGTCAATATCCTTCATTATTATCAATTGAGGTTAATCTGTTACAAAAAAATCTTCCATATTGGATTTAATGAGTTATTTTTTACTGTGGATGTGCTATTTTTATACCATTCATGGTTTGTGGATAAAGTATTGAAATTTCATATGATAGTTTTAATATGAATGTTTATGTTATGTTTCAAACTTTTCATATGAGGAATGCATTGGAATTATTAAGTGACGGGTGGATCCCGCTATAGCTCCTCTATGCATTGGCATGTCTCATGAGACAAACTAGTGTCTTGGCACAAGTCCTTGACAAAATATTATTTGTATTCTTGGCATGTGGCCTTGACTATGTGGTTATGATAGTCTAGAATTATGCATTCCATCATTATGAAAGTGGTTATTGATATTGAATGTGGTTATTCGACTAGTATAATATCCATGTGAATAAGTAAATGGAGTTATTTCATTTTATCTTTGCCATATTATGTTGATGTTCAAGTTTAAAAGGATTTTGTTATTGTTATACATTGCCTTAAATGTTTATGCTTATTTATGAAAGTTTCTGCTATATTGTTATCCTTACTGAGCATCTAAGCTCACCCCTTTCAATGTTTTATTTTTCCCAAGATGTGAAGATGTAATTTATGAATTTCCTTCTGGGATAGTATAAGGGGATATGAAGATGAGATGTTGTTTTAGTTTTTTTTTACTTTATGATGTAATGTAAGACTTATGAATATATCTTGTATTTCCGAGACTACTAAACTAATCGGTATTTTGAGACTTGATCTTTTGTGATCATGCCAATGTTATCTAATAATGCACCGAATCTGGGTAACTGGGGTCGGGGCGTTACAGTTAGTATTAGAGGAAGTTTAGTACAAACCTTGGAAACTATATTTAGATAAACTCTGATTAGAGCACATAGCCCTAAGATAGACTTTGAGTATTAGTATGGAAGAACTTCCTAGAATTTTGGTATTGTATATATTTTTTGAGTTTTCCAAGAAATATATCCCTGTCTGGATACGAGCAGGTAGAGGTGGCTCTGGCACAGATGTACCTAGGGGTAAAACCCGAAAACACAGATTTGAGCTAGACTCGAACGGGAACTGGTGCACAACAACGGGCCTTGTTGCACTCTTGGTTACAAAACTCCTGGGGGATATGCTTAGGATAATTTACATTTTCTTTACAAAAAAATTGAATTATTTTGATATAATATGAGAATAAATGACCTTGGAAAATCCTAAGGTGTTTCAAATTGAGAATATGGTGTCATGATATTCTCTAAATGATTTTATGACTATTGTTACTCACACAATGCTTTCTGGTTTTAGTCAATGGCTGGAGTCCAAGGAAATCATAGTAACTTTTATAATGATATACAAGGTGGGAACGGTTGTGGAAATTACAAACAAAATGGAATGTTGATAGGCATAAAAGATATCGTGTTCATGCCAAATCATTTTTCCAAAAATATGATCAACAACATATATATTAACCAACTCCCAAACTTATCAAAGAAGAGAAAAGTGATGAATGATAAGAGCTCCAATAGTGGATACCATGGAGAAAAGAATCCTAAATTTCCATCATGTAGGAAATGTGGAAGGAGACACCCAGGAAAGTGTCTCAAGGGGACAAAGAAATTCTTTACGTGCGGGAAATAAGGACATAAAGTGAAGAATTGTCGAGGAAAAATGAAGAGTACTATGGAAGAAAATAAAAATGGTCCCAAGAATCCATTTACAGTCATTTTCCATAAATGTAGGGGACCTAGACATTACCTAAGTAAATTCTCTATTCTATAGGATATTTTCTTGGTCAAAAAAGAATCTATGTAGAAATAAATGGTTAGAGAAATGTTTAAAAGTATTAGTGCTCCTTGTTGATGGGATTACTTTGGAATAATTTTCTTGTGTATTTTTAACCCCTTAGTTTTCCTTGTGAGAATGATATTTTAGGAAGTCTTATATTTTCCCTTGTGGATATAGTTATAAATAACCATTTGGTTTTATATGATCATTGGGTTTGAGGCAATTACAAGTTATTATATTTTGGGATGAAAATGAAAGGTATGAGATAACATTTCTGGTTAAAATTATGTTATGGTTATTTTGAGGAATTTATATCATTTTGGTAATGTCATAAAATGTAGTTTTTGAAAAAGGACAACACGCAGACCGTGTGACAACCCGTCGCGTCAGAAAAAGCTATGGGAATCGAACCCACAACCAAAGTGTGATTGGGATTTATCACCTACCACTGGACTACGTGAAGTCCCTGGTTAGTGTGACTAATTATTTTTAGTTAAATAATTTTATTGATCAATAATAAGTTGATTTGGGTTCTTATGTCTTATCAAATGAATACCCTTAGTATAGGAAAATAATTTGGTGATTAAGTGATAAATGTTATTTTGTAAGATGTTCGCTTTGTTGGGAAAACTATATACCCAAGGAAAATAGAATACTATGGGGTTTCATTTGAGGAGTAATGGTGTATTTTTATCTACTTTTTTATTGTGTATTTATAGTGATTTGGGTTATTTATGGAAATGATTAACCTATAATAGAGAATATGTTATTAGGTTAATTAATTTTAAGTATATGACTTTAAGAGTAGTTGATGTCATTTAGAGATACAATTTAACATGGAAGACTACATAACCAAATTCTTATAAGTTTTGGGTTTCAATATTAGTTTAGATTATATTGAAGTATTTTAAGTACAATTGTTTATTGAATGGTATTTATTTAACTTTGAGGTATTGTTGGTTTAATTTTAGAAATTAAGATTAGTGTTTCTTTCTCTAAAGAAATATCCTTTTGGGGGATCATCAGATATTGTACTAACCATTTTGGTTTTGATTAATCTCTAAAGACAAGGTAAATATATATTTTATCCTTCATGGATCATGTGATTCTATATAAGTTTAATCTAGCTCTTCCAGTGTGACTAAGTATTCTTGAATACTCATCGTTTAAAAAAATGAGTTAGTGGTGGAAATTTATTAAAGAATGAAACTCTACTTAAAAAGTAAGTATATCTCTTTATTTTCTTAGTCAATCTCATAAACGAATTCCTCATCTTTATGTAATGTAACTTAAAAAAATGTTGTCTGTATACTTTTCCTACTGGTAAACTAATGACCGTTTGTCCCATCACAAGTTTGTGGCTTTCTTGTTGTTAAATTTCTCCTGATCATGTTTTCTATCCCTCTCCATCAGAACTTAACACTTCGTTTTTCTTCCATATCCATGTTTTCCTACATGGAATCCTAGTGTGAGTTATCTTGGGTGACCTTTGTACTTCTCTTTCTTTCTTTTAAGGTGATAATTTTATTGACACTTTTTTCGATGTGGGACTTTCCATTATATTCCCAATCCCAATTTTAAAAATTTTAAGGGCAAAATTATTTGAAGGAGGGGAGAATGTAACACCCCAAGCTTCCACAGTACGCTTATCTTTGAATAATACAGTAGCGTGTGTTGTACGTAACTTCGAGTTCTAACACACACCACAACCAATCAAACTAGTCGTTATGAATAGTAATACCAACATTTTGAAATTTTATACATTTTATCTTTAAAAATGGACTTCATTTTTGAATTAATAATATCGAAATTAGCTTAGGGTGAATTTTTGGTATTTTCTGAAAACTTTCAATTTTTGATGAATAGTGAAAATTACTAAATTTTAATTAAAAACAACGTTTTTAATCGAAATAATTAATAGTGATAAACTATGAATTTAGTATATTTAGAATATATTTTTACCATTTAATAAAATTTTGGTCATTGGACGTAATTTCACATTTAAACCGGATATAAACAAGTTTCAATCTTTTGATAGTTATTATTTCTTAAAAACACGCTTTTTGTTTTGACAGCGGGAATTAATTTTAAATTAATTTTTGCCACTTCTGTGTTTTGAATTTATAAAAATTTATTCCATATTTAGAATCAGGAGGTACAAATTGTGTAAATAGGTAACTTTTATTTTTAGACATTTTGAATAATTACTTCGGTAAATATTTTATTTACCATGGTTAAAGGGTAAATTCGGTAAATAAGGGTAAAAAATAATATTATAATAATAATAAATTACCCTAAAACCTATCCTAACCTTATTTTTTGATACATTTCTGACCATGTAAATCTTTGGGTCGATTTTGGGACCCCATGGATCCACTTGTCAGTGATAATGACACTTTATATTAATTAAGTTTAAGTAAATACAAAAATGACATAAGCGTATATCTTTTAGAAAAACAATTTTTACATAGGATTATATATGTTATATTTTCAACTATAAATATTAATTATAAATATAACAAGATTTCCTACATAATTGTATTTTATTTATAATTTTTAGACATTTAATAATTAAATCTATTTATGACACAATAATGATGCAGTATTTTCTTTATTAATGAAAGAATCAAATAATTAGAATTATAAATGTTAAAATAAATATAATTTGAAATTTTTGATGCTATAAAAGAATTTTATTAGTTAATATGACATTTTAGTATTGCTCAAATGAATTTGGTTCGAATTAATAAAGTTTTTAAGACTTTAACAAAAATCAATTATTAAATATTGTCAAAATTGACATAAATGAGTTTTTAAAACAAATATTATATTATTAATTGATATTCTATTCCTAAAAATCTAAGTTTCAGCAAAAATAATTATATAATGATATTTTTATCATTAATGGAACACTTGGGTGTCTATTGGAAGTATATAGTAAGTTTATTAACCATATAATATAAAAATACAAAGTGACATGGTAAATGTCAAACTATTTAACTAAGAGTTAAATATAAATGATAAGGTTAATATAGTGACAAAAACCTATCTAAAATATATTAGATGAAATTATTTCAACCCATATATACCTTATACTTTGAATAATACACTTTTGAGCCATTATAAACCGAATATGAATTTATTATAAATTAATACTTTAAGTTTTTTTTAAAGAGCCCCTCCTCCCCCTTATAAAAGGACACCACTTCTAACCAATTATTCATACCTTAAAAGCCTTTTGGTTCAGAAAACCTATGCCCAAATACCCTATAAAATATCCTCCCTTAATCATATAGTCCTTCCTTTAGTCATAAATCCAAGCTAAGGATCCCTTTTGATCAAATCAAAAGGAAGAACCCGAAGAAGAGGTAATGTTTTCACCACCCTTTTTCAAGTTCCTTTCTTCTTCAACTTCTTATTTCCTTGTTGTTCCATTATAAAATAATAAATCCTGTATATTATATATAATGTGATGTTATTATAAATATGGTACAACCATATTCAGTATTCTATCCATCCTTTGAATGAAATGTCACCATACGTGCGTACGTACGGCCTACCGTCTCCACGTCGTGGTGTAATTGTTATTCAATACATTATTATTTGAATGGGTATAATAATGATGTGTAATTCATGTAAATAATAAATATAACATGATAATTATTCTGTATATATTATATACCATCCAATTATATATTATTTTAAAATAAAAAGAATGATATTGTCGTTCGTGCGTACGTATGGACTACCGTCTCCACGAACGCGATGAGATTCATTCCCCATCGTATCCATTGAAGTATAATTATCATTTGATGATTAAAAATAATTTTTAAGGACTTGATATCATTATTTATATGAATAAGATACTACCTACCCATAAAAAACATGACTTATGTAACAAAACATATAAAATAAAATGAGTAAGTTAACACCTGAAACGACGATAATACTGAGATATTATTAACAAAGCAATGTTAAAAGATCATATATGATATCATATTAATGTATATGATCCTTGTATAATTCAATAAAAATTATTTCACCATTATAAAGGAGGATAACCTACCCTCTACCAAGGAAAAAGTACAAAGTAATGGGTTTCTTATCTCACTTTTAATTCTGTGAGATTTCCATTGTTCACCACTTATTTATTGCATGTGGTGTGTGTACTGCCCATGATTGTATTTATTGTGTAATATACTTTAATTTATGGAAATTTACATCATCTTGGTATGATCCTTCTTTCATGGGTGTATGTTTCGTATGTTACCAAATCAATAAGGGAATTTGAAATTTCAATTTCCACTCATTCGACTTTACGCATTCTTCATTGATTATTTTACTCCAAGATTATGTGTGGAATCACTATTTATTTGATTATGTCATAATTTCCACTCCCCTTTTTGTGGATATAATTTTGATACACATAATCACTCAGTTTATAAATTCTCAAGTCATTGATATGAACTTGATAAGAGTAATTTTAACTCAATCTCTATTTATTGAGTTAAACATCTAATTCATTGGTGTTGTTTTTACAAGAATATGTGTGAATGTCCTTTGATTGTTTTACACTGAATATCCAATCATATTGAGTGTATTTATATTTTTCACACATAATTATGTTGTTGATTTATCCTTAACCTAAGGATACGGTCTTTATGATAGATTTCATCTCAATTTACATTCCATTGAGACTTCATTGTTGTTATACACCAATTCACTTTTATATGGTGTATATAATGTACTTTGACATAGTATATCATGAATCCCTTTATTATCATGATGTTATAAAGTTTTGATTACCTCAATTATTTTTATTCAAATGTCTCTCTTTTGGTTAGAAACTCTAACTAAAATATCATTTTTAAATGTTTTAAAGATTTAATCTTCTAAATCTTTCTCATTAATGTCCATGTTTTAAAAATGGTTTTAAGGATTTATTTATATGTACATTAATGTTTTAAAATTAAAATTCCTTTAAAAGATTCAAAGTGGTATGGGACACTTTGATTCAAAAATATATTTTTAAAACGTCTTCTTGACAATTAGTGTGACTTTTAAATGTTTTCAAGAAAAAGGGGGTATTTCTATCAAATAGTTTTGATTATTATTTTCATCTATGTCAATATCCTTCATTATTATTGATTGAGGTTAATCTATTACAAAAAAATCTTCCATATTGTCTTGAATGAGTTATGTTTGACTGTGGATGTGCTATTTTTATACCATTCATGGTTTGTGGATAAAGTATTGAAATTTCGTATGCTAATTTTAATACGAATGTTTATGTTATGTTTCAAACTTTTCATATGAGGAATTAATTGGACTTAGTAAGTGACGGGTGGAGACCGCTATAGCTCCTCGATGCATCGGCTGGTCTCATGAGATAAACTAGTGTCTTGGTACAAGTCCTTGACAAAATCTTATTTGTAGTCTTGGCACGAGGCCTTGACTACGTGGTTATGATAGTATGGAATTATGAATTCCATAATTATGAAAGTGGTTATTGATATTGAATGTTGTTATTCGACTAGTAGAATATC
Source organism: Viscum album (assembly GCA_963277665.1). Taxonomy (NCBI): domain Eukaryota; kingdom Viridiplantae; phylum Streptophyta; class Magnoliopsida; order Santalales; family Viscaceae; genus Viscum; species Viscum album. Next base: position 291,971,359 of record OY728137.1, on the reverse strand, counting down.
CATGTGAATAAGTAAATGGAATTATTTCATTTTATCTTTGCCATATTATGCTTATGTTCAAGTTTAAAAAGGCTTTTGTTTTTGTTATACATTTCCTTAAATGTTTATGCTTATTTATGAAAGTTTCCGCTATATTGTTATCCTTACTAAGCATCTGAGCTCACCCCTTTAAATGTTTTATTTTTCCCAGGATGTGAAGAAGTAATTTATGAATGTCCTGTTGGGATAGTATAAGGGGATATGAATAAGAGATGTTGTTTTAGTTTTTTTTTACTTTATGATGTAATGTAAGACTTATAAATATATCTAGTGTTTCCAAGACTACTAAACTGATCAGTATTTAGAGACTTGATCTTTTGTGATCATGCCAATGTTATGTAATAATGCACCAACTATGGGTAACTGGGGTCGGGGCGTTACATATAACTTTCAGTCATAGGGTTCCTTATCCAAAAACTAAACCATCATAACTTGGTTAGAAACATGAGATTTTTTTTCACGCATTATACGCCACACCACAGCTAGTAATATGATGATTTCACTACTCACATTATAATGATGATATTGGATATAATTCGGTTTGGATTTATCCATTTATTATATATTTATTATCATATTTTTTAGATTGTTCCATGTTATGTAATGATTCATTTATTGTGACAAACCTAACTAGATACCCTCTCAAAATGGTACCCAACCCGAACCATCACACACCCAATGGGAATTCTTGATCCCCATAAGCTGTAAACTAGCACTCGGGTATCAAAAATAATCAGAGGGAATGATTTCACCCAAATTGAAGTATAAAACATGGTATACATATACATATCAGAGAGAGAAAATGGAAGAAAAAACAAGAAATGTATGCCATAACAAAAAGGAAATAGTAGAAGCGATACAAATCAAAGGTAGATAAATAATATCCAATATACGAGTTCAACAGCAATGGACATCAAAAATTGAAATATATACTCCATGTGATATGATGGGTAAAATCCCACCATGTCACCACCATTTACCCAGACACAATTGATAGAAACATTTCCACCTCACTGCAGCACCTTGCCTTTCCCGGCATCAAAATACATAACAAGGTATATTCACCGTTGAAGGGGTGTGTAGGGTGTGAGATAAACAGGCTCAGTAGGATCCCACCCATATGTTCCATATCAAGTATTTGTATAACAATTTGAACATTCCAAACTTTAAAGAAAATAAGTTATGATAAACAGTTAAACATATTTTATATCAAAATCATGATAAAACATTTCCCCTTTTTTCCATCGTCCCAAACAATCAAGGTAAAATAGCTTCAAAGTATATCATATATATCAAAGTATTCAAACCCAATAATGCATTTAATATCATATCAAATTCAAATAGTACAAACCAAAAGAACAGGTAACATCACACTAAGGATCATAATATGTCAGGATAGCTAGAACATTCATACCCAATCATCGACAATCATGCACATCAAGTATATAGATATATGCATAGAATCTAGAGATAAACAGAATACCCTAGCAAGTGAACCTCCCAAAAGGTCTAATAATTCCCTAGAACAGTGGTCTTAGGGAGCATAGGAACACCCCATGAGTGACCCCTCCTCCCTGATAATATCAATGGATGAATCTTATTACTACACCTTCCACCTAAGTACCCAAGGCTTACCATGTGCTACATTTTCCAAACCATTTCATAAAAACCATTCTTTGAAAACCATTTCATAAATTGAATTCAAAATACTTTGAAAATATATTTTCATTTAATAAAAAAATGGAAAACCATATTTTCTCAAAAACCCATTTGCACACACACAATTCAATCATGATGATTTTTTTATAAAACAATTTATAAAACCAAAGAAATAAAATTCATCCAACATAGGCTAGATATGGAACCACGTAACTCAAAATTGGATACACATTACTACAATAGGATCCACTAACTTTTAATAATTATAAGATAACAACGTAGGCCCTAGAATCAATCCTTACATCTCATAATCAATTCAACAAGTAAAATGGTTGGTGGAGAAGATAACAAAACATGTACCTGAATAAAATTGCAAACCACACCACAACCAACATGAAGTTCAGCCTCTAGAGGATTATCACACAACATATCTAGAAAGGATCAAGGGAATCAACACCACAAGACTAATGGATCTAAAAATGTAGCACACAGTGTTATTACGTCTAAGGGAAATGAAGAAGTAAAAATATTTCTTACTCAGAGAGACATAGATCAAGAAAAATTAAGATTAATCACTGAATAAAACAATCTATAATGAGGGGAGATCCCTAAAATTTCCTAGGAGATCTCTTAGGTTTTGAGAGAAATAAAAAAATCATATGTGCAATGTGGTTAAAACCACTAATCCTAAAACATTCTCAATGTGAAACCATATCACGACATGAATTCCATGATTTAAAAGATATGATAAAAAAATTGTCACCTCATATTAAAAAATTACTCTAATCGAACTTTACATGATGTGAACTAGTCTCAAGATGTGTAAAACTTTCACACCATGAACCAGTTTATGACATATTTTCGGTAATAGATTCATGTTGTGTAAACCATTCATGATGTGAACTGTTTAGTAGGAAGATTCTATAGAAACACTTAGAAATCCCTCAGGTCAACCTACACCCAAAAGTAAATATTCTTAATTCCCTTTAACATCTATACTAAGACTCCATTAATTCAAAAAAAGATATATCCCCAAACTTTAGGTCATTTTCCCCAACAAATGATCTTCATCCTGAGGAGTCCGAAAACACACCCAAACTAAGAGGGAAACAAAAATAGAGATGAGAAATACTTGAAAGAGGGAAAATGGAAGTTACAAACTCCCCACTATAATACTTTCCATACATGGAAGTTATGTGTAAGAATAGTGTCCGAAAAGAGTTGAGGCCACTACTTACTCATCAATAACTCATACTCCCAAGTCTAATGATAATATGATATATGTCTCCATAATACTATGACCAATGGAATCAAATTCCCATGAAATACCTTTACTTGAGAGTCGATGATCTCCAATGGGTGATCTATAATAGAAATTTCGGGTTCCAAGTCGATCTCTTCCCAACTCAAAATGTTAGAGGGATCTAGATGATACTTTATAATATGGGATAAGTGAAAAGCATCGTGAATACTCATCAAATGAACAAGAAATTATAATCGATAAGCAAAATTTCCAAGCTAATTAGTGACCTAAAATGGTCCAACATATATTGGATCCAACTTTCCATGTTTTCCAAGACAATGGTAACATAACTGAGTAGAAACTTTCAAGAAAACCTAGTTACTAATGCAAAACTACAAAGGATGATTTCAATGATCTGCATACAATTTCTACCAACTCTGAGATGTAAATATACACCAACGTATATCATTAATCCTCACTGAAATCTCCTAAAAATACTCAATCCTATAAGAGAGGCCTCACCCGCCTCTTCCCATTTAATAGGTGACCAACATGGATGACCATAAAAGCCTCAAAGGGAACCATTCTAGTTGGAGAATGATAAATTTTGTTATAAGAAAACTCAACTAATCCTATATGGCTATCCCACGATCCACCAAAATCTAAGATGTGGGCACAGATCATATCCTTCAGGATCTGAATAGTACACTTTGTTTGACTGTCTGTCTATGGATGGTAAGTTGTAATCAACCTGACCTAAGTCCCCATTTCCTCCTGGAGACTCTTCTAGAACTATGAGGTAAACCTAGGATCTCTATATCAAATAATGAAATAGGGAACCCCATGTAACCTCACAACTTTATACACATGAATCTTACCCAAGTATTCAACCTTAGTATTGTCCCTAATCGAAATGAAGTGAGTTGTATTTTTCAACTGATCAATCAACACCCATATAGAATTCATCCCTTAGGGAGTCTGTGGTAATCAAAAAATAAAGTTTATGCACACCTCATCCCATTCCCGTACCAACACCAGAATAGGCTGTATTAACCCATAGGGTTTTAGATGCTCTACCTTTATCTATTAGTAGGTGTAACAACGGGACGCATAATATGTAATGTCACACTTCATACCTAGACACCATAATCATCATCTCATTTCATAATACATCTTTATAGTTCCTAGATGAATTTCCCATGAAGAAATATGACATTCAAACAAAATTAATCACCTTATAGATACTGGGATGTTAAACTGATCTTTAAAACATAAAATACCATCTGAAGATATAGAACAAACAAAAATGGTCTCCCCACCATATAGGGTTTCTCAAATTCTCCTAAACTCATCATCTTGATATTGATCCTATATAATAGACACAAGGAGATATTATGATAACTAAACACTTTTCATAATCCTACTTGAAATATCCTCCTAAAAATTCAAATGTAACTGAGTGAAGAGTCCCATAAGGTTCCACTCTACCTTTGATTACAGAATAGCTTGTGATGGTACTTTTCTATTGAGAGCATCTACAATGACATTCCCCTTTCCCAAGGTATAGGAGATGTCAAAGTCAAAAATCTGAAGGTATTCCACCCACCACCTCTTTCTTATATTCAAGTTTTTTTTTAGAAAATCTATAACTCAGAATCTTATGCTCAGAAAGACTTTGAACCTCTCCCTAAAAAGATAGTTCTTCCAACATTTAATATCATTTATAACCATAAAAAGCACTAAATATTTAGTGTAGTAATTATTCTCATGCAGTAAAAGGTTAAGAGATTTGTAATCCACCACATGAATATCCTACATAAGAATGAAATCCAAAATAGCACCATAATCATTATAGAAAACCGCATACCCCTTATTAGGCTCAAGTAAAATCAGAATAAGAGATGATATCATAAGTCATTTCAGCTCATCAAAATAAGACTAACACTTTTCATACCAAATGAATTTCAACCATTTTATAGTAAGATCAGTCAATGTTGATTCAAACTTTGAGAAATCCTTGACAAACCGTTAGTGGTATCCAGTAAGATCAAGGAAGTTCCAAAACTCAAAGATGTTTTGTGGCTCTTCCCATGACAAGATAGTCTTAACCTTATTAGAATCAACTAATAATTCATAATCATAAATCATGTTCCCAAAGAAATTAACTTCCTAGATCTAGATACTTTATTTTAAAATATTTTCATACAAATGGTGTCTCCCCAAAATCTCCAGATTCAAACTCAAATGGTACTCATGCTTGCACTCAAATCTCAAATAAACCAAAATATCATCCATGAACACTACCAAAAAGTTTTGAGATAATAATGGAATATATTATTCATAAAATCCATGAAAACTATAGGATCATTAGTTAGACCAAATATCATCACAAGATATTCATAATTCCATACATGCTCTTGAAATCCGTTTTCATTATACCAAACTCCCAATCTCTGAGTTGATGATAACCCGGCCAAAGATCAATGTTCAAAAACCAGTATCTCCCCTTTAACTATTCAAAAAATCATCTATATGGGGAAAAGGATACTTATTCTTAATATTTACCCAGTTAAACTTCCAATAGTCTACACATAATCAAAGTGAACTATCTACCTTCTTAGAAAATAGCATAGTGGATTCCCAATTAGAAACATTAGGTCAAACAAAAACTTTCTCCATCAGAACATCCAATTGAATCTTGATATCTTTAATCTCCTCTAGTTTCACATGATAAAAGGGTGTCGAAATTGGAATTTTTCCTGAAACTAGATAAATAATAAACTCTACCTACCTCTTTAGAGGAATACTAAAGAAATCATCTAGGAAAACATCAGGAAAATACTTCAAAAACCAAAGAAATATTACACTCAAAATAAATTTTATCAAGCTCAACTACAACAGAAGACAATAAAATCATGATCTCTGGATGGGAAGGTCCTACATAACTTAACCTCGAATACCACTCTCCCTAGAACACCGGATAGATTCCATTAGCAGCAAAGAAAAAAATATGTTGATGATAACAATCAACCTCATCATGATGAGTGATAAACTAGTCCATCCTGATGATGATGTCAAGTAGATCTATATCAAGAACAAGGAAATCCCAGACTAACTCTATATCATCTATCGATAGTGAACAATAATGACATTGAAACCCCTGCTCTTTAATATTCCTAATAGGTGTTGTTAACTCCATAATAAAGGACGTGAGATCTATTGTAAGTTTAAGAATATCCAAAAAAACATCTAGATATAAATGAGTGGGAGGCATTGGTATTGAATAAAGAAGTCACTACATAAGATTAAATAAAGATGGTACCTCTAAATATCATTGGACACACATCTAACTCCAATGGAAACTCAACCACTTCATGAAGGTGATTCACTATTTATTCCTGTGACTATATCCTTATAGTGTTTGAAGCATCTAATTGTGTTGCAGTGGCCTTTGGATCCAATGATCCATGAATATAATGTGGCATAGATATAGAATGAAATAAATGAAATAGATAACCATAGAATCCATTACTATTACACATATTTGTGGGTGCATAACAAGAACATCGGGTGTTCCTGGCCTTTCCACGCTAATATAAAGTTAGGGTAACACTACTAGTTGTAACTAAAGGTGAAGAGGAGACCTGCTACTGAGAACCCCCACCACCACCACCACCACCACACATGTGATGATAATTCCACTTCCTCTTTCTCCCCAAAATGCTACTGAATATTCCAATATATGGAAGATAATGGAAAGAATAACCAACCATTACTACCATATCTATCTCCACCATCATTTCCTTGTCTACTATCTAAAAATTGTTTGAAATCTTTATTATAAATACCTTAGATCTGATATCCAGTCGCAAACCCTATAGGTACTTCTGAGCCTTTAGATAGACACTCTTTAATACCTATAGAGAAAAATGAACTAGATATGAAAACTGATTTGTGTACACTCACATCGAACACTCTCCCTATTACAAGGATATGAACTCCAAAGACTTCAACATCGTCAGATACTCTAGAAAAAACTACTAAAATAAGTGGGTCTTGAAACCCTTCCAGTCCAAGACCATGTGTCTATCTGATTGTACCATGGAATCCCACCATCACTTACATTGACCCTAGAGTCTAAAAAACATTCAATTCACCTTGATATTCTTAGGTGTATTCTAACACCCCGAGAGTATATGAGAAATATTATTTTAAATTACTTTGATGTCTTGTGTTGTACTCTACACCAAGATTAGCTTGCGTTATACGCAACACTGTATTAGCTTACAGTATACGCAAACACTATTCTAGGCTTGTGTTGCACGCCAGAGTAACCTTCCTCGATAGCGTGTGTTGTACGCAAAACTGAGTTTCACTAAATGATATATTATTATAATATTATTATGAACTATCCGTTATGAATAGTAATACCCACTTTTTGAAATTTAATAAATTTTATTGTTCAAAATGGATTTCATTTTTGGATTTGGAATATCGGAATTATCCTAGGGTGAATTTTTGGTATTTTTTTGAAAACTTTCAATTTTTGATGAATAGTGAAAAAACTAAGTTACTATTTAAAAACCGACTTTTTATTTAAATAATTATTTATTTTATTTAAATTTATTTTAGTTCAATATTTATACATAATACCTATATAAGTTCAATTTAATTCATTGGCGTCATTTTATAATAATTTTAAATATATAAAAATTTTGTTGAACTTTTCGCCATCTTTTACCCACCTCCTAAGAGTATTTGCAATTGTACATAAAACTTAATTTTACCGCTTCTATGAGTTGAATTTCGAAAATTCGAGAGACACGGTTAATATCAAGGAGTAAAATGTGGTTCAATAAGATAAAAATAATTTTTTGTGAATAGTAACTTTTTGCTTTTATTTACCACGATTAAAAGTAAATAGGGTAATTAAGGGTAAAAATGATATTATTATTACCCTAACACATGTCCTAATTCTATTGGATAAGTTTAATTTGACCAAAAACAACCTTAGGAATAAAATATTACCATTTAGGTCCACTTGGATTAGATTAGGACACTTATTATTATTTTATTTAAAGAAGAGTTAAAAGAGTTAAAATCAACGTTTAATAACTAAAACATTTTTAATATAGGGTTATACATAAGATAAATTAGATTATAAATATTAATTAGAAATATAAAAATATTTCCTACATAATGGGATTTTATTTATAATTTTTATACATTAAATAATTTAATTTATTTATGACACAATGATGATGCAGTAATTACCTTATTAATGAAATATTAACATAATTGATGTTATAAATACCCAAATAAATTTAATTTGAGAATTTTTATGAATTAAACTAATTTTATAGGTTAATATGACATTTTAATATTGATTTAATTAAATTTTTAGAACTAATCATGCTTTTATGATTTTCAGAAAAATCAATTACCAAATAGTGTCAAAATTGACATAAAATAGTTTTTAAAACAAATATTATATTATTAATTTTTATTCTATTCCTAAAAATATAAGGTTCAGACAAATGACTTACATGAGGTTATATATATTAATAATGAACCACTTGGGGTTTGTTTGGCTTGTTATAATAAGTTTATTAACCATATAGTGTAAGAAAACAAGAAGACACGGTAAAAGTTAAATTATTTAACTTAGAGTTAAATCTAAATGATAAGGTTAAAATAGTAACCTAAACTTGTCTAAAACCTATTGTTTATGAGGATTTATACCAATATCCACTTTATCTTCTAAATAAATCAATTTGGAGCTATTATAAACCGAATATGACTTTATTATAAAATAATATTTTAAGTTTTTCCTAAGGTACCCCTCTCCTCCCTTATAAAAGGGCACCTCTTCCCTCTTCTCTTTACACAATTTTGAGCTTTCCATCTCGAACAACCGATGACCATTTCCCTTCTAAAATTCCCTAGAAACATTATAGAGGTTCTGGTCTCCTCAAAAGACCAACTCTAGTGCCTTAAGAGGAATCTTAAAAGAGGTGCGTCGAAGAAGAGGTAATCTCTTCTACCAATTTTTTCAAGTTTTCTTTCTTCTTCAACTTCTTCTTCTTTAGTTGTTTCATTATAAAGTAATAACAAAAGTATCAATAATATAATTATATGTTATTATAAATATGAAACAACCCCATTTCACCTTCTATCCATCCTATAGAAAACGAAATCATCGTGCGTGCGTACGTACGGAATATCATCTCCACACCGTGGTGTAATATGTTTTTCCACCACCACCTTACTTGGATGGGTATAATGGTGTAAAGAATAACTATATATAGTTATTATAAAATCGTACTTATTATGAGATATTATATCATCCACTATAATTCAATTCAATAATTATGGAAATGATATCATCGCTCGTGCATACGTACGGATTACCGTCTCCACAACGCTATGAGATTCATTATCCATGTTAACCATTCAAAAATGATTATAAAGTATATATGATGAATAATAATTAAATATATGACATGATAAATCTACTGTATTTATGTATATATATGTCATCTACTTACTTCTATTCAAGTTAATAAGGAAAGGAAAACAGCGTTCATGCGTGCGTACGGCCTACCGTCTCCATGAACGGTGTATTTCATTTCATTTATATATCTATTTTATATATATATATATACTGAATATATATGATATATAAATCATGATTTAAATTCTGTAATTAATTAAATCATGATATAATTAATAATAATATCAAGAACAACAAGTCCAAACACGTACGATAAATAAAACGATTTTACCCAAAACGTTGCTTTAACATGGAATTTACAAAAGAACGGGAAATATAAAGTCATAAGTGAACCATATATGATATCATAACAATGAATATGATTCTTTAATAAGTCAATGACATTATTTAAATCATTATACAGGAGGTTTGGATATGTGCGAAGCATATCAGACCTAAGGTAAGGGATAACTATTCAAATCTTGTTCTTATCCAAGATTGTTTATTCGTAAGTATTTACTGGAGTTATATTTTTCATCCATGTCCATAAAAAATGTTTTTCTTAAAGTGTTTAGTAGTATTCCTTGTATTTTTAAAGTCATGTTTACCCCTATTTGACTTTTACTTTGTGTTATGGAAGGAATCTTTCTTTTGTTTACCATATGTGGTACTTTTTTACTTTTCTGTTAAAAGTACAAGGAGAATATTTTTTTTAACTTATACAGCATGAACAGGTTTTTACGGTTTCATAATAACTAATTTTCATGAAGATTAATCTACATGTTTTCATGGTTATTTTTAATAAAATCCTTTTCTTTTAAAATTGTGTGGCATTTTTTGAAAAGAAAATGATTTTTAAGAAGAAAGGATATTTTCGACAAGAATTCATTTCAAGTGTTTTATCAAAAATATTTTCCATCTAAGATGAAATTATTTAGCATGTTTATGTTTCAAGTATAATGTCTCTATGATTTACATGGTTTCACTTTTCTTATGATGAAATTATATCCATTTGTTTTATATGTATTATGTTATGATGGGATGATGTTTATGAAACCCATTTTATTCTTTGGGTTATGATGAATGATTTATGTTTATGTTGTGGCACAAGTAAGAATGATTTCATTATGAGATGGGTGGGACCTATATCTCCCTCCAATTAATTGGGTAAATATTTATATCTCATGATATAGACATGGCTGGAATGGTAAGTTAATCTGGTTCAGTGATACAGGACTGGAACGAGGAGTGAACTCAATTCAGAAAGGGACTTTGTCCACTAATATGGTCTTAGAAGCAATGAATTGGATACTATGGAAATCATATCATGTGCTTAATGGTTTTCCACAATTAAATGTTTTATTCCCATACTATTTTATCATGATTTATGTTCCATTATGATCTATGTCTTACGTAATGCCATGTTTTATTTCATTTCTCGAGATTTTGATGTTTAAACATTATATTCATGTTTTGAAGTTCAAATGTATATGTTTTGTTTTATTTTCTCCATGTTTACCCTTATTGAGAATTTGAGCTCACCCTTTATATGTTTTCTTTTCCCCAAGATATAAATAAAGGTTTTAGGTAAGAAAAAAAAGGGAAGATATTTATGGGAGATGTTGAAGATCTTTCACCATGATTAGATGATTATGTTCCAATTTTCCAAAGACACTAAACTATTACTGTACTTGAGTGTTGGTTTTTTTTATGTATTAAGTATTTCGTAAAATTAATGTAATGTCTATGTACGCCAAGATTTGGGTCTCTATAGTTGGTATCAGAAGGAGGTTTAGTTAACCTTTGGAAACTAGGATGCGAAAACTTTAGTGAAATCCCTAGAGATATTTCTAAGGTATGTCTAGGGATGTACCTAAGGATAAGTATACATATAGTTTATAGTCCTAGAATTATGGTAATGATCTTAGAATTAAACCTAAGATGTTATATATTGAAAGTAATCCCCCTTTATTATGCTGTTTTCCTAGCATGATTTTTTCCTCTCACGCTGTTCTTTTTGGGTTTTAGATGATGGTTGGAACCCGAAGGAACCGTGTTGATCAATGTAATGGAAAATGCAATGATTTTCCTCCTAAATAAACCAATGTTATGGGAGATGGAGTGAAAAATCTTATTGCTATACTTACACAAGCTATGAATCATTCTGGACTTCCAAATGAGGAGAGAAAGGAAAAATATTCTATTGATTCCTTCATGAGGAAACATCTACCTTCTTTCAGTGGGTCTTCTGATCCACTTGTTGCTGAACAATGGATTAGTACCATTGAAAAGATATTTTCGATACTTCTCTATTCAGAACATGAAAAATTCATTTTGGTTTTTTACCGATTAGAAGGTGAAGCAGACCAGTGGTGGACTCTAATTAAGAATATAAGGCCCCAAGATGAAATTGAATCCATGGAATGGGATGAGTTTAAGAACATATTTTTCAATAAGTACTTCCCTCATATTCTTCGAACAAATATGGAAAAGGAGTTCCTTGAGATTAAGCAAAAGGATGATGAATCTGTTGGTATATATGAAGCGAATTTTACAAGGCTTGCAAGGTATGCATCTAGCTTTATCATCCAACCTGAAAGTATAGTTGATCAATTCTTCAGTGGTTTAAAACCAAGTCTTTGAAGGGCATTATCTATAAGAGACTTTAGTACCTATGAAGAAATTATGTGTTGTGCTATCAAGGTTGAACTGGAAGTTGGTGTTACATATCCATCTCATGGTTTTGACATGAAACGAAAGATGGAGTTCAAGGAAAAATCTCAGAACAATGGTGAAAAGAAGGTGAATGTTTCTTTATGCTCAAAGTGTGGAAAGAAGCATGGTGGAGATTGCCTAAAAGGTACTAGAAAATGTTTCAAGTGTGGAAAAGAAGGTCATCGAGTAGCTGAGTGCCGAAGTAATGGAAAAAATGTTTCTAATGATGTGAATATAGAAAAGACTATAGATAATTCTCCACTAACACTTCAAAGCTTCAAGTGCAAGGAAATGGGGAATTATGCTAATCAATGCCCTAATCCCAGGGTTAATGATGATCGACATGAGAAACCTCTTAAGGAAAAGGACAAAGGGAAGTCACATGCGATCACTATTTATTATTTTGAGTATGATAATGATGTTGTGGAATGATTAAGTGTTTATATAATGGGATTTCAAAATAGTATCATGGAATCTCATTTATAGTATCATGGAATTTTTGAATATTTATGTATTGGTTTTCAATAATTGTATGGTACCAGTAACCATGAAAAGTGATTGAAATATTTTTGGAAAGCAGATGATAGGCGTATAATTAAGGGATAAGGATAAAATGAAATGTTTGACATTATTCATGAGCTCATGACTGATATAAGGACAAAGTGATATCATGGTTTGAGTATATAGAAATTTTGGGATTTTGGTATGTGGAAAGAGTTAATTTTTGACAGCATTCATGTTTTCACTAAGGTTCTATGGTAATTCATGTTTCAAAAGAATATATGATTAAGGTATTCACATGTTTGGAATGTGACCAACAAGATATATCTTATTATATATGGGGATAAATGATGGTATTCACGTGATTGTTATGTGACCTTTCAAGTAATCATTTTCTTTATACTATGAGATTGGACAAATGTATTTTGGATAAGCCTAAAGATTGGAATGGATTATGTTGGACATCAGATAGTATTATTTAAGGACAGAACTTTTTTTTCGATATTATTTCTGGAATGTTATAATAGTATAGTTTTATAAAAAGGACAACCCATAGGACGAACGATAACCCGTCGCATCGGACAAAGCTATGGGAATCGAACCCACAACTGAAGTGCGACAGGCCTTTATCGCATACCACTGGCCTACAGGAAGTCCCTGGTTAGTATAAATTATTTTTAATTTATTAAGCGGTATGATAGATGATTTATAAGTCCATTTTTGGAATCATATATGATTAACCTCACCATAGATGGACTTATGTATATTTGATAACTTTTGTTAACCTTTTGTTTGAGATAGATGGAATGACCCATCATTCTATCACATGATCTTCTAACACTTCACGAATGAAAAATTCAACTTCATTTCTGTAAGATATGAAGTGGAAATTGTTCATGGAACGACCAACGGCGAGATTGTACCAAAATCAAGTGAGTATTTATTCTAATTCAAAACTTTAGGAAAATGATATTGAAAACCAAAAATGTTATCATAGTACCCTCATATCTGATGAATCAGATGGTACCTTAGATCATCACAAATTTATGGCTTTGTGGTTGTTGGATTTTTCATATCCATGTTCTCTACCACTCTCTATCAGAACTTGATGGTTATATTTCTCTTACAAATCCATATTTTCACCTCCTATGAGGAAACCCGGTGATGAGTTACTTTGGGTATTCGTTATTTTTCTAACATTTATTTTTAAAATGATGATTTAGTATTCCTTTTTACGATGTGGGTTTTTATGAAAGAAACTTTCAAGTAGTAAATGATTTATAACCCCGACGAATTTCGAGGGTGAAATTCATTTTAAGGGGGGTAGAATGTAACACCCTGAGATTTTATAAGAAATATTATTTTTAATTATTTTGATGTATTGTGTTGTACGCTACACCAAGATTAGCTTGCGCTATACGCAACACATTATTAGCTTATAGTATATGCAAACACTATTCTAGTCTTGTGTTTCACGCCAGAGCAACCTTCCTCGATAGTGTGTGTTGTACGCAATATTGAGTTTCACTAAACGAGATATTATTATAATATTATTATGAACTAGCCGTTATAAATAGTAATACCCACTTTTTGAAATTTTATAAATTTTATCATTCGAAATGGATTTCATTTTTGGATTCGGAATATCGAAATTAGCCTAGGGTGAATTTTTGGTATTTTTCTGAAAACTTTCAAATTTTGATGAATAGTGAAAACACTGAGTTACTATTTAAAAACCGAATTTTTATTTAAATAATTATTTATTTTATTTAAATTTATTTTAGGTCAAAATTGATACATAATAACTATATAATTTTAATTAAATTCATTGGAGTCATTTTATAATAATTTTATATATATATAAATTTTATTGAACTTTTCACAGTCTTTTACCCACCTCCTAGGAGCATTTGTAACTGTACATAAAACTTAATTTTACCACTTCTGTGAGTTGAATTTTTAAAATCCAAGAGACAGGGTTAATATAAAGGAGTAAAATGCAGTTCAATAAGATAAAAATAATTTTTGGTGAATAGTGACTTTTTACTTTTATTTACCGTGATTAAAAGTAAATAGTGTAATTAAGGGTACAAATGATATTATTATTACCCTAACACATGTTCTAATTCTATTGGATAAGTGTAATTCGACCAAAAACAACCTTATGAAAAAATATTACCCTTTAGGTCTACTTGGATTAGATTAGGACACTTATTATTATTTTATTTAAAGAAGAGTTAAAAGAGTTAAAATCAACGTTTAATAACTAAAACATTTTTAATATAGGGTTATACATAATATAAATTAGACTATAAATATTCATTAGAAAGATAAAAATATTTCCTAGATAATGGTATTTTATTTATAATTTTTATACATTAAATAATTTAATTTATTTATGACACAATGATGATGCAGTAATTACCTTATTAATGAAATATTAACATAATTGATGTTATAAATACCCAAATAAATGTAATTTGAGATTTTTATGAATTACACTAATTTTATAGGTTAATATGACATGTTATTATTTATTTAATTAAATTTTTCATAACTAATAATTCTGTTATGATTTTTACAAAAAACAATTACCAAATAGTGTCAAAATTGACATAAAATAATTTTTAAAACAAATATTATATTATTAATTGTTATTCTATTCCTAAAAATATAAGGTTTGTAAAAAATGTTTTTATTAAAGTGTTTGGTATTCTTCCAGGTATGTTTAAAGTCATGTTTACCCCTATTTGACTTTTAATTTGTGTTATGGAAGGAATCTTTCTTTTTTTTACCATATGTGGTACTTTTTTTACTTTTCCGTTAAAAGTACAAGGAGAATGTTTTTTTAACTTATACGGAATGAATGGGTTTTTACGGTTTCATAATGCCTAATTTTCATGAAGCTTACTCTACATATTTTCATTTTTATTTTCAATAAAATCCTTTTCTTTTAAAATTGTGTGGCATTTTTTGAAAAGAAAATGATTTTTAAGAAGAAATGATATTTTCGTCAAGAATTCATTTCCAGTGTTTTAACAAAACTAGTTTCCATCTAAGATGACATTATTTAGCATGTTTATATTTCAAGTATAATGTCTCTATGATTTACCTGGTTTCACTTTTCTTATGATGAAATGATAGCCATTTATTTTATATGGATTATTTTATGATGGGATGATGTTTATGAAACCCATTTTATTCTTTGGGTTATGATGAATGATTTATGTTTATGTTGTGGCACACATAAGAATGATTTCATTATGAGATGGGTGGGACCTATATCTCCCTCTAATGCATTGGGTAAAGATTTTTATCTCATTAGATAGACATGGCTGTAATGGTAAGTTAATCCGTTTCAGTGATACAAGACTGGAATGAGGAGTGAACTCGATTCAGAAAGGGACTTTATCCACTAAGATGGTCTTGGCAGCAATGCCTTGGCTAATATAGAAATCATATCATGTGCTTAATGGTTTTCCACAATTAAATGTTTTATTCCCATGTTATTTTATCATGATTTATGTTCCATTATGATCTACGCCTTACGTACTGCCATGTTTTATTTCATTGCTCAATATTTTGATGTTTAAACATTATGTTCATGTTTTGAAGTTCAAATGTATATGGTTTGTTTTATTTTCTCCATTCTTACCCTTAATGAGAATTTTAGCTAACCCTTTATATGTTTTCTTTTCCCCAGGATATAAAGAAAGGTTTTAGGTAAGAAAAAAAATGGAAGATCTTCATGGGAGATGTTGAAGATCTTTCACCATGATTAGATGACTATGTTCAGAGTTTCCGAAGACACTAAACTATTACGGTCCTTGAGTTTTGGTTTTTGTTAGGTATAAAGTATTCCTCAAAGGTAATTTAATTTCCATGTACACCAAGATTTGGGTCTCTACATGTATCTTGTGGAAAGAGCTGGTCAAACACTCACCAAAACCTGCCTCTCAAGTCCCAACAATCATATCTCGAGTCTACCAACATCCTAAAATTGAGCACAACCTAATATGACACCAAAATATGAAAAACACAACCTTGATACCCTCTCAAATCTGTACCTAACCCAAAAATTCACATACTCAAAGGGTATTCCCGATCTCCATGGGTTGGAGACTAGCACCCGCACATCAACTACAACCATAGGGAATGATTTATAACAACCTAAAGAAGACAACATGGCATACATATACATAGCAGATAGAAATAGTGAAATAAATAACAAGAAATATATGTCATTAAAAAAAGTAAATGGTAGAAGTGATACAACTCAAAGGTAGTTAAATAGTATTCAAGATACAAGTCCAACAGTAATGAACATAAAATACCAAAATAGATCATCCATGTGATCACATGGGAAAACCCCCACCATCTCACCACCAACTACTGAGACATAGTTGATGGAAATTCTACCACCTCATTATAGTGCGTTACCTTTACGTGCATTAAAATACATAAAAAGGTCTACAACTACCAAAGGGGTTCACATGGTGTGAGCTAAACATGCTCAGTAAGATCCCACCTAGGTGTTCCATATCAATTCTCTATACAATAATCCAAACATGATAAAATTTAAAGAAATAAAGTCATGATAAATAGTTAAACATTTTTTTATCAAAAGCATGATAAAACATTTCTCATTTTTCCATAGTCCAAAATAATATAGGTAAAAAGGTTTCAAAGAATATCACATATATTAAAGTAGTAAAACCAAAGCATATATCACATATCATAAAAAATCCAAATAGTACAAACCAAAAACATGGGTAATAACACACCAAGGATCACAATAGGTCAAGCTATTTATAACATTAATACCCAATCATAGACAATCACATGCATAAATTCTATAGATATATAAATATAATATAGAGAGAAAAGGAACACCCCAGCAAGTGAACCTCCTAATAAGTCTGATAAGTCCCTAAAAATAGGCCTAGGGAGTATAGGAAAGCACAATGAGTAAACTCCATGACAGTATCAATGGAAGATGCATATTAATACACCCTTCACTTAGGAACCCAAGGATTCCCATGTGCTGAATTTTCCAAACCATTTCATAAAAAATATTAATTCTTTGAAAACCATATCATAAATCTATTTCACAATGCATTGAAGATACATTTTATTTTACCAAAACATGGGGAAACCATATTTTCTCAAAAATCCATTTTTACACATTCAATTAAATCATGTAAATTAATTTATAAAACAATTTATAAAACTAGAGAAATATAGTTCACCCAACATATGTTATAGATAGAACCAATTACTTTAAACTTAGGTTGCACACACCCACAATGGGATCCTCTAACCTAAAATAATGCTAAGATAATAATGGAGACCCTAGAATCAATCATTACAACTTAAAATCAATTCAATAAGAAAAATGGTTAGTGGAGAACATAACACAACACGTACCTCAAGAAACTCACATTCTTCACCACAACAAACATAAAGGTTACCCTCCATAGGATGATCTTGCAACAAATCTTGAAAGTATTAAGAGAATCAACACCATAAGACCATCGGATTTGAAAACATAGCACAAAGGTGATACTATGTCTAAGGGAAATGAAGAAACATAAAGATCACTTACTCTGAGAGACACAGCACAACTACGATAAAGATCAATCATCATATAAATGATCCAGAAGAAGCATAGATCCCTAAAATATCCTAGGATATCTCCTATTCTTTGATATAAAATCCTACATACCAAATGAGAATAAAATCATATGTTCATTGTGGTTAAAACCACTAATCCCAAAACATTCACAACATGAAACCCTTTTACAATGTGAATTCCATGATTTAAAAGATATTCCAAAAAGGGAGAAACCTCATATTAAAAAATAAATCTGATCGAATTTTATACAACTTGAACTGATCTCACGACATGTAAACATTTCATGCTCTAAACCAGTTCATCGTGTCATCCTAGATACAAATTCACATCGTGTAACCCATTCAAAATGTGAAATCATTCAACAATTAGATTCTTTAGAAACACTTAAAAAATCCCCTGGGTCAACCCAAACCCCAAAGGATATCCTCTTAATCTTCTTTCACATTTATACCTGAACTCCATTAATTACAAAAAACATACATCTTTGAACTTTAGGTCATTTTCCCCGGTAAAGGCTCTCCATCCTCAAAAGTCCCAAAACTCACCCAAATAAAGAGGTAAATGAAAAGAGAGATTAAAAATACCTAAAATAGGGTAATTGGATGTTACGTTTATGATAAAGTGGTTATTAAAGAGTTCAATGATCACTTAAATGGGTGAGGTATCTATTATAAGAGTTACAACAGATGAAGTTGAGCATCAACCATTACATAGTCTATGAACCGGAAATATCTTCTTTATTTAATAAAGTAAATATATATAAAGGGGTTCAGGGACTTCTTCTCATGACAGTCAATTAAACTAATACTATTTGAATCTATATTTATTTTTTTCCTCTCTATAACCTAAGGGTGGTTCTATTATACCATTGTATATTGAAATTGGTCCTATTAAAATGTTTTTTTGTAATTCCATTGGTTGGTGTACACCTATAGAGGTAGGAGTTTTGTAACAACCTAAACTTTTATAAATTAAATTACCCTTATGAATGAATAAATATCTTATTATATAATGTATTTATATAAAATATATACACTACTTTGGTTATTTTGAAACATTATAAGCTATACCCTACCTAATTTAAAATATTTTTTAACATCATAACTGTTGATAATATAGTCATTTTATTGTGATCATAGGATTAGTATATATTAAGGGTTATGATAAATCTAACTAATAGAGACAAAATAAGTGAGGGCCTCGAACAGTATGATTATACCCTATGAATCTCATTTATCAAAGCTCCCAAGGAAGATAGCATATTTGGTATTTTCCCATGACTAAGACCAATCCAATATTCAATAACTAAAGGATGAGTGAAACTATTTAAGGGATAAGTTCAATCCCATCGATATCATGGACCAAATAATGTTCACTGAACCACCCCAAGAAAATATCACCCTCACATTCCATAGCCTTAGTAATTACGCTAGTGTAATAAGGGGCTATGTATCTAGACCATAACAGTGTGAATTTTTAAATTTTATTTCAAAAAATGATTATATTTATTCCTTTATATTACTACCTTATAAATGATTAAATTATGAGCTTGATAAAAATTATATTTTGATATGATGAAACACAAATTGTATTTTGGGAAATATATAGTTTCAATCAAGACACTTTTTTTGATGAATTCAATAATTATTTAAATAAATGATATTTTAATAAAATATTATTTTTTAAAAATATTTATTAAATATAAATGACAATATAATTAATAAAAAGTCAATTTTAATTGTTATAAGGGTCTAAAAAATATTATTGTCAAAAAAATAGCATTTCTCAATAAATTGGATTTTTGATTTAAAAGCCTAAACTCTCATATTTATAAATTATTTTGATAAAATAAATATTATTATTGAAATTATCATGTTGAAATTATCCAATGGGTAATTTTTCATAATTTTCTGAGACTGTCAAATTTTATGTAAAAAATAAATATGGTATAAATATATGGCATATATTATGACATCATAAAATCCCAAAAGTGATGTAATAAATACTATAAAGAGTATCTAGAACCAAAATCATGTTTTACCTTTAAAATAATATATATTTTAAGTTATTTTATTAATTTTATAAACCCTTAAAGAATCCTCAAAAACTAATATTATATTTTAAGGTTTAAAATTAATTATTTATAAACATGACTCACTTCAACATCACCATGGGTATTATTTTAAGTAGTTCAGTTAATAGACTTATAAAATAATAAAATCCACTTTTATTTTGTAGAAAACATGGGAAAAATCATGGTATGGTTTTTTGTATTAATTTATTATATAGATTCCAAAACATAAGTTTAGAAATTAATAAATAATTCCCCTCTATTTTTTAATAAAAACCCACCCAACCTCCCATTCTTCTTCACTAAAAACCATTAGATAATGAATTTATTCTACCATTTTCTCTCTAGAGTCCTACCAAGGTTCTCTCAATCTCTCAAGAATCTCCTCCCAAGTTTTTAGAATATCCCTCTCAAGGTAAGGGATTCTCTCTAAAGATCCTTTGTGATGTTTTCAAAGTTTTTATTTTTATTGAAAAATAAATTTTTATAAAAGAATTTTTTTTATAATTTAGGTGAAATATGTTTTTTTGTAAGTTCATGATTTTTTTATTGTGGATTTTATGAGAATCTGGATGAAGAAAATTTTTTGAAAATGTTTTGAACAGACGCACCATGGGATGCTCCATCGGATGATTCTTTTTGTTGGAAAGACAGGAGGTGAAAAAGATGAATAAATTTGTGATGTGTGAAATTTTCTAAGTTATGAAGTTGTTGAAATTTATAAATAAATTCATAAAATGATTTCTTGTTATTTAAATTTCCTAAAAAACATGAAGAATTCATAATATAATCTGAAGTTTATGGAAGGAAAGAGAAGTGAAATTGAAGTTTTTCAGACACATATCATAAGACTGAGAAGCACCAGACGCAGAAGTTTTCAGAATCCTGGAAGTTTTAATTCAATAAATTTTTAAGAAATGAAAAGTTTATGATTGGATGGGGTTCATCGGATGCAGTTCATTGGACTCACCTGATTGGACGTGAATCATCAGAAGTTTCTTTTATTATAAAGTATGACTTTTCGATTTATGAGTTATAAGTTTGTGTGGTTTTACAAATGAGAAAAGAATATGAAAAGGTTCAATATTTTTTATTTTAATATCTGAGAAAAGGAGAATTAGGAGGTCATTTTTTATTTCAATCAAAAATATGAGGAAGTTTGAAGTTGTTTCACCATAGAAGTTAATTGGATTAATAAGTTGTTGAAAGAGTAAAAGTTTAATTTTTTTATCATAAATATCATATAAAATAGAAGGCAATTGTTGATTTGATAAAAAAGGAAGTTTTTTATCTAAGACATCAAACATAGATCATAGGATAAATAATTTTTTAATAAGATGGAAGAAGTTTGTTTGTTGAGTTCATGTGGTTTTGAAAAAATATAAATGAGGTATAAGATCTATTGGATGAGAATTTGACACTGATGCATCATCATATGCAGACCATCAAACCTAGTATTATCAGACTGAAGAATTGATGAACAGATGGTGAAAGTGGATGAAAATGTGATACATACTAAAGTTTCTACTGAAAATTTATCACAGTAAACTGAAGTCTTAAGAAGTTTCAACAATATAGTGAAACATTTTTAGTTGTATTGGAGAAATGGAGTGAGAAATAACTTATTCTATTTGTTTTATTTTTCAATGGGTCAGTAGAAAAATATGTGAGTTATTTAATTTGAGATAAGAGAACAGGAATGATGAACAAAGTTATGGACTAACATGTTTTGGACTATCAATTTTTGAAAAAATCATTTGAAATTTTATTATTCAGATAAGGTTGATAATTTTAAAGTTTTGGGGAATTAAATAAGATTTAATAATACTTGATAATAATTAATAATTCATCAAATTAAGTTCAAATGTTTGAGAAATTTGGATTTGTTAATTTGGGTGTGTGGTAAAATATTTTAGTTTCTCTCCTTTCCTATTTCTGTAGTGCCTATAAATAGATGAAAAAAGTACATCATACTTTATTTCTATTAAACCATGAATAAAATCTAATACACTACTAATTTGGTTTCAAAAGTTATTTTTCCAACTAAATTTGTTTCATATTGAAGAAGAGTTTCTGAACAAAGGGTTCTTATTAGAAGATTAGACTGAAGATAGTTAAAATTATTATAAAGGAGCTTATCAGTTTGAGGAAGATCAGATTGAGTAATTGAATAGAGTTTAAAAAAGTTACAAATTTTATTAATCTAATAGAGTAGAATGTTTGATTTAGGCATAGATTAAAAATTGGTGTATCAGAAAGAGCCTACTAGATATGGGTACACTAAATATATTTTGTCTGATGGATAAATCAGACTGAGGGAAGATCAGACTAAGATTACAGAAAGACCTTTTGTGGAGCAATTTTAATAAAGTTTCATATTTTTTTGTGGCACAAATTCTTGTAAGAAAAATTTTGTAAACTAATGGGAGTAAGTAAAATTATTCTTATAAGAAGGTAGAAGGTGTCTAATCAGAGTTGACACAAGTTGTATTCACTTATTAATAATAGTTAATTTTCATAGACCCATGAGAGTGGCTATGTCAAGAATGTAGGTTTACAGAATGAGGTAAAAACTTATAAATCTTTTGTACCTTATTTACTTTCATATTTTATTTCATTTGAGTTTACTAAAATTTGATGAGGAAAAAACTCTAACAAGTTTCAGGGGTTAAGTTTCCTAAAGATTTAAATTTGTAAAAAGGAAAGTGATTCACCACCACCACCCCCCCCCCCTCCCCCTTCAATTGTTCTATGATCCTTTATAACGTCAATTGGTATCATAGGGAGCGTTACCTTTTTAAATCCATATCATAGAAAATATAAATTCCATCAATAGTAGAGGGATTCCTATATTTCATGGAAAAATCATCATGGTTGGAAAAACCTGATGATTCTATATCACCTATCTCTTGTTCTAGAAGGTATTGATGCTATTACTATTTGTTTTCAACCCACTAAAAGAGATGATCCTGTGACTTTTTCTATTAAGATAAATATTGAATTTAAATAGAAAATATATAAATTTTATTCCTATGTATCTATCAAAAAAAATTATATGAAGGTTATGGGTCCCAAAATAGTAAAGAGTATGTGGGACAAGATCAAAAGTATTTTCTAAGAGACTAATAAAGTGAAGGAAGAAAATATACAAATACGGTGTAATGATTTTGAATAAATAATAATAAGAGATGAATAAAATATTGATGAGTACTTTACTAGATTAAATGATGCTTTTTCAACATCAATAGATTTAGATATGTATTGGAAGATTATACAATTGTGAAGAGACTCATGAGAAACTTTCTATATAGGTTTGATTCTAAAATTTATACTTTTAAAGATAAAGATGAATTATCTCTTGATTAATTTTATAAATTTATTGATACATATGAAATGATAAAAGAGACAGTTTTCAAAAATAAGATGAAAGATTAAATGAATTTTAAATCTATGAGAAATATGAAAATTCAATATGTTGAAGATGTTTATCCTTCTGATTCCAAAGATAAGGAGTAGGATGAGTTGAATGAAAAAATTATGTATCTTATCTCCAAGAACTATAGGATAGGAAGAGGAGATTATGGAGGAAAATTTTCTATCAAATATTTTGAGTGTGGTAGAATCGGGAATTTTTCTATGAATTTCCCCAAAAATAAAGTTATTGAATTTGAAGATCATTCTGAAGAAAAACCTTAGTGGAAGAAGTTTCATAAAACTTACAACAACAAAAATAAGTACTTAAGTGTAAACAATAATTTCACTAGAAATAAAAGAATTTTGATAAGTAATAAAGTAGAATATGATGTAGATGAGATTGATTCATTGGAATATGAAAGTTCCAAAATAATTAAAAAACTTCTTCGAAAATGTTGAGAAAATGAAGATTCGTCAAATAGTGAAGAAGGAGGAGGTGAATAACCTTAAAGAGAGTGTCAACTCAGATCATAACATATTTCATGTATAGTGAAAAACATAACTCTCAATAAATATATCATAATTATAAATAAGTAGAGTTAAAAATTTGATTAAGGGAGAAAAAATGTTGCCAAGTGGGAAGAAGAATACATCCATGAGATCTTAAGTCATAGACTAAGAATTTATAAATCGGGAAATATGGTTGAAGACATTAGTAATAAGTTTTAATCTAAGGAATATAGATTTAAAAAACTCAATCAAAACTTCTTATGGATTAAATAACCATAAGAAAGTTTAATGAAATTTTCATAAAGGCTTCAGAAGTAAAATATGATTCATCTAATGCGATAGAAAAACCTCACTCCAAGAATCAAGATAAATATATACCCAATAAAAAAATTAATCTATTTTTATAACATTTCAGGTGTGAATAAAAGTGTTGGGAAATATTAGGTTGAGAAGGGATTTGAAAAATAAATCACATCAAAAAAAGTTGAGAATTACCCCCAAAGGAAGATTTGCACACGCTTTGAGAAAACTAAAGTTGAAAAATTTTATGAACCTCGACAATGTTATTATAAGGAAAGATCATACTTCTACATAAAACCAAGATTTTATGGATTCTATTGGTGTTGTGGAATTTATGGGCATGGATATTACAACTATTTACATAATGTTTCATTTTATGGAAGAATGTTTGAATAAAGAGGAATAAATTGTGTAAAAAATTATTAACTTTACTAAAACATAGAAAGTTAGAAAATTGGAATCACAATATTTTAGAAAACTTACAATGGAAAAACATTGAATTTCTTAAATAAGTATATATAATATGTGACCAGGTTGGATGCCATGATGAAGAATGTATGAAAACTCTTCCAGGGAAAAGTTCTTATGTTAAAGAAGAGAAGGAATTTGGAAATAAAAAAATTTAGGAAAGAGGTTTTGTTATTGAGAAATCACTTAAAGAAATTAAAAAAGAACAAAACATGGATACTTGATAATTTTTTTTCATCACACATTATAGGTGATTTGAAAATATTGAAAGATGTTGAGAATCATGATATAGGAGTTGTTATATTTGGGAATAATAATTACTTAAAAATAAAAGGAATTGGAATGAATGATATTTAAGTAGAAAAGTTAAAATCTAAGAGAGTTCTATTTTTTATGGGGAAAAACATGATTTACTTAGTGTAAGTCAACTTTGTGGTTATTTAAAAGAAATAATTTTTAGAAAATATTATTGTATCATCAAAAGTATGGAAGATGTAAAAGTTTTTATGAGAGGAAAAAGAACTATAAGAAAAAAAAATTAGATTGGAGAACTTGATAATTCATGTTATCTAGGTATTGAATATGAGAATAATTTGTGGTGTCATAGAATCATCCTCCTTAGGAATAAATGCATGAACAAACTTTCTAAAGTTGATGTGGTATAAAGTTTTCTGTCATTGAAAAGAATAAAATATGATTTTTGTATAAATTTTTAGAAAGGAAATACGGTTAGTAAAATATATAAGAAAGTTAATATTTAGTATACTAGACCTATTAAACTTATTCATTCAGATCTTTATGAACCAATGAAACAAAAATCAATAAAAGGATATTTGTACTTTATCACTTTCATTGATGATTTCACTTGAATGACCAATTCCATGTTTATGAAACACAAGTCAAAGGTTGTTGAAATATTTGGATTTTTTAGAAAATATGTTAATAGAGAAATGGGGGGTTATATAAAGAAGATGAGAATAGATAATGGAATAGAATTCACATGAAATGATTTGGAATATTATCTAAGAAAGCATTGAATCAAACATCAGTATAGTTCTCCATACACTCCCACAACAAAATGGATTAACAGAAAGGAAAAATAGAGGTTTGATGGAAATAGGAAGAGGCATGTTAAATTAATACAAACATTCAAAGTTCTACTGTAGATAAGATATCAGTACTGTTGTACATGTAAAAAAAAGATGTTTTCTAAGTTTGTAATCCAACATGACTTTCTATGAAATGTAGTATAACAAAAAAACCTTCATTGAAATACTTTAAAGTTTTTATAATTCCATGTTTACTAAAAATAAATAATCAAGATATTTGAAATTTTGGTGATAAAGAAAAAGAAGGAAAATTCATGGGATATTCACCCAATAGAAGAATTTATAAATGTTGTAATAAAAGTTTACAAAATCCGGTGGATTCATATGTTGTGAAAGTTATTAAAAATCAAAATTACTTATGTTTAATATATTGAGGAAAAAAACTGAATATTTCTGATGAAAGATAAAATTATTCAAAACATATATATCAAAACTCATAGGAATCATGTGAAGAGGAAAGTAAAGTTGGAATAGAAACTTTGAAATTTCTTACCATACTGAAACATTTTGAAACTAAAAAATATATTGGGAATCAAAAAGCTTCATTTCAAAAAAGAATAAGGTTGAGACTGTAAAATTGGACATCACTCATTTTACAAATTTAACCAAAATTAGTTTCATAATTATTTGAACACAAAGAATGGGTTAATATGATGAATGAATAGTTAGATCATATTTAGAAAACAACACTTGAGAAATTTTTTCATATCTAGAAAATAAAAATGTTATTAGAACAAAATTTTTGTATAGAAATAAGTTAAATGAACACGGGTAAGTTTAATGAAATAATGAAAGAATTATTTTTAAAGGATATGCATAGGTGAAACATGTGTATTTTGATGAAACCTTTTCCTCAATTGTATGATTAGAAACTATTAGAATGTTTCTATAAGTGGTTGCACATCAAAATTACAAATATTACCAGATGGATGTAAAGTCAGCTTTTTTAAATGGTGAAATTGAAGAAGAAGTTTATATTGATAAACCTTATGGGTTTCAACATGATAATTGTGGAATAAAGGTTTGTAACTTTAATAAATCCTTATATGGGTTGAAACAAGCCCCACATTCTTAGTATTCAAAACATGAAAATGATTTTAGAATACTAAATTTTTCTAAAGTAAATGTTTATATAAACTTATATGTGAAATAATTTAACTCCAACACCCTAATTATAATTGTTTAAATGGATGATATAATTTTTAGGGAGATAAATAAAAAATTTATAAAGAATTTTCTGAGGAAATGAATAAAAAATTTGAGAAGTAATTGTTGGGAGAATTAACTTTATTCTTAGGTTTACAAGTTCAAAAAAAATAAAAATACATTTTTTCCTATCTTAAGAAAATTATTTCAGATAGTTTTTACAGAATTTTGATATAGAATAATCAAAATAAGTTTCCACTCCTATTTCAGTTGGGATAAATATGAATAAATATGAAGCTAGGAAAATTGTGAATTAGAAATACTTTCAGAAGTTGATAAGAAGTTTTCTTTACCTTATAGATTCAAGTCTAGATATTATTTATGTTGTCACTTTGTGTTATAGATATCAAATTGATTCAAAATAATATCATATGTTGGTAGTAAATATAATCTTGATATATATTAAGGAAACAAATTCCAATGGGATATTATATAAAAGAAGTTGTGGTATGAATTTTCATGGTTATACTGATATTTATTGGGCTGGAGATTGCAATGATAGAAAATAAACTATTGGAAGAAAATTTTTCTTAGGTGGATGTTGTGTGAGTTGGAATAGTAATAAATATAGTTTTGTCACTTTTAGCATAATGGAATTATAATATGTTGTTTCTACATTGTCTTGTACTCAAATTTTGTGGATGAAAGTTCAATTGGAATATTTTAAAGTAGCAGTTTGAAAACCATTGAAGATAATTTGTGATAATCATATTGTAATTGAAGTTTATAAAATTCTAGTCCAACACTCAAGATCAAAAAACATTGATATTAAGTTTCACTTCATAAAAGAAAAAGTTGATGGTGGATATGTTTTTATAGAATATATTTCAATAAAGTATTAAATTATTAATTTTTTCATAAAATCTATGTCAAGAAATAAATTTGAAGAATTGATGTTGCAAATTCATGTTCATCCTCTACCAAATAATTCCTAAAAATATTAAGGAAAAAACCCCACTATGCTTTGGATTATATTGAAAGGGGGAGAAATTTTACAACTTTATCCTATAATGGGTAGATAATTACTTTTCTTACTTAAATAAATTTGAAGTTGTGGTTATCATAAAACGGGAGAGAGAAATAAAAATGACAGAAAAAATATAAAAGTGATGGGTTGTTTATTTTAACATATCCAAAAAAATCTTATCACTTAGGGATAGAATTCCTTTTAAAAAAATACTTTATCTAGTAGTGTTGTGTCAAGACACTTTTTTTAGAGAAAGTTGATATTTTTGTAAAAGTTAAAAATATGATTTTTTGTAAAAATGATTTGTGAAAAAATATGATTGATTAAAAAATGATGAGTTCAAATTTTTGTTAATAAGAGTTTTCAACAAATAAAAAGGGGGAAGTGGGGATCATTTTATATGCTTGCAAAGTTTTTGTTTTTTTAACTATTTTTTATAAAATAATGTGTCTATAATTCAGGTGAAATATTTTTTTTGTAATTTTATGATTTTTTTATTGTTAAGTTGTTGAGAATCCAGATAAAGAAAGTGTTTTGAAAAGTTGTTGATCAGATGCACCATCAAACACTCCATCGGATGATGCTTTTTTTTAAATACAGAAGGTTATAAAGATGAATAAATTTGTAAAGTTTGAAATTTTTTAATTTAGAAAGTTATTGAACTTTTCAAATAAAGTCATACAATTATTTTTTGTTCTTTAAAGTTCCTAAAAATTATGAATAATTCGTGATGTGAGCTAAATTTTGTAGAAGGAAAGATAAGTGAAGTTGAATTATTCTAGATGCAAATCATTAGACCGAGAAGAACCGGATGAAAAAGTTGTTAGAATCCTAGAATTTTTAATTTGATGAAGTTTGAAGAAATAAAAGTTTCCAATCAGATGTGGTTCATCAGATGCAGGTCGTCAGACTCACCTGATCAAATTCGAATCATCAAAAATTCCTTTTGTTATAAAGTCTAAGTTAACAGTTTTTGAGTTATGAATTTTTGTAGTTTTATAAATATAAAATAAATATTAAGAGGCTCAAGATTTAAAATTTTAATATATGAGAAAATTCAAAGGAGGGTATCATATTTTCTTTCAACCAAAAATTTGAGGAAGTTTTAAGCTATTTCACCACAGAAGTTGATCAGATGAAGAAGTTTCTGAAAGAGTGAATGTTTGAGTTTTCTATTAAATAGATTGGATTGGAGAGAAGGTATTTGTTGAGTTAATAAAAAGATAATTTTTTGATCCATGAAATCAGATGCAGATTATCAGAAAAATAATTTTTTAATAATCTATAATTAGTGTAGTTTTTTATTCCATTTGGTTTTGAAAAAATATGAAATAAGTATATGATCCATTATATAATCATTTGACATTGATGCATCATTGGATATAAATTTCCATCAAACATAGTATGATTGGACTCAAGAGCTGATGAACTATTGGGAAAAAATCTCTCAAGGTATTATTTAAGCGTTTTTGAGGTGATTGTGTTTGTTGACAAAGTGGGCCTTCGTGTTGTGTTTATTGACAAAGCAGACCATGATGTACAAATTTGTTGTAAAAGGGGGTTTTCATGGTTACATTTTGAGTTAAAGGGATTTTTTTAACAATCCATGATTGATTGAAGAATATCAATAAAGGAATGAACGATCTGGAGGCAGTACAAAAAGAGCAGATACAAGGTGGAGCCCTTTTCCAATGTTTGCCAAATTTTTAGGCCTCAAAATCAATAGATGGAGAAAAGTGTTTTTGGAAAATGTACTTTTGCGTCGATGTCTTGGAAGCTTAGAAACTTGATCGCCATATGTTTTTCATAATCAGAATATCAAAAAATTTCAAAGGAAAGAGGGGCGCCCAAGTTTTGGTTTGGGCGCGCAAGTGACTAGGGCGACAGAGGCTCAGGTGGCTGGACTTGCGCGCCAAGAGGAGACTTGCACACTGGTGCTCAAGGTACCCAAAATTTCTATAAATAGAGGGATACCCATCCTCATTTGTGATGGATTTCAACACTTATAGAAAATTAGAGCTCCAATAGTGCAGGTGGTTTGGGCGCGCAAGTGGTGGTTTGGTCGCACAAGTATAAAGATATTCAGAAGTTGCACGCCAGTTGATAGTTGTGCACCAATACTAATTTGGGAGTAAAGGGGTTTGAGTCACCCATGTTTTTGGTTGAATAAGGGAGTGTCGCACAAGTGGTTGGGTGAAAATTTCATGCCAGGATTAAAGAAGCACACCAGGTATTAGAGAAGAACGTCAGGCATAGAGAAGTACACAGGTCATTCTAGGGTTGTGCAAAAAGTTGGAATATTTCCTGGTACATCAGTGGTAAAGTTTTATTCATCAGTGGATGAAAATGAAACTTCAAAAGATAATCTATATACAGAGGAATATGCATTCATTTGTGATAATGAAGTGACCTACAAGTCTTTAAACTATGAGTGGATCTTCTGAATAAGCATTGAGCACACTTCAGTTTAGAGAGCAGTGAGCTTTCATATTGTGAGTGGTTGTAAACCTAGAGGGATAGTGAGTCTGCTCCGAACTTTGTAAATAGCGGTGCGCTTTTAGTGGATTTGGTACATTGGCACATTGTCGTTGTATGATCCTTGGAAATATCCTAGTGAGGGTGAACCATGTAAAAATCGTTGTGTCATGTGCATGATTTAGTTTTTATTTATACTTTTCTACAGGAAAGAGAGAGAAGAGAGTTTTTCTTAACAGTGAAACAAGATCAATAGGAGAAGTTGTTTTAATCTTTTATACCATGATTCACCCCCCCCCCCCCCCCCTCAAGGTATCTAACCCAGTGGACCTAACAATTAGTATCATAGGTAAAGGTTGATATCAGTGCTTCTCTCTCAAATGGAGGTCACTAATCATAAAGGGATTCCAATCTTCGACGGGAAAAAATTTTAGTTGGTGAAGAATCGGATGAAACACTACTTCCGATCTTTGAGAATGGATGTGTTCATGGCAGTAATGCATGGTATAAGAGCCGATATTAATAGTGGTGCATTATCAGAAGATGAGCGAAGAGAATTGGATGTTGACGCCAATGGAATCAATGCTTTAGGGTGGGATATCCAGTCCAATCTGTATGAAGGTGATGTCATGAAAAACATCAGATTCCATTTGGGAAAAACTTTTGAACATATATGAAGGAGATTCAAAGGTAATAGAAGCAAATCTGAAAGTGTTGTGGAACAAGTATGATGATCTTAGAATGAACCCAAATGAGTCTGTTGATACACTCTTTGACAGGGTAAATGTTGTAGTGGAAGACATGCGAGGTATTGGAAAATTTATTGAAGACATAAAGATTGTGAAGCGCATCTTAAGGAAACTTCCACCTTGGTTCAATCTGAAAGTTTTAGTTTTGGAAGATAAAGACCCAAAAGAGCTGACATTGGATAACCTGCATAGCACCATTATTGCATATGAAATGAGAAATAATGATAATGATGTTGTGGAAAAGGAGAAATACAAAGAGGTGGCATTCAAGGCCATGAAGAAGTTCACCATTGAATATTATCAGGAATAAGATGATACAGATGAGGTGATATCATTCCTCTCCTCAAACCTTCAAAGAGGAAAAGGAAAAATTAAAGGTAAACTTACACTTTCTTGTTTTCGATGTGGAATGGTTGTACATCTTGTGGAAAGGTTCCTCAAAAAGTTCCAAGAGGATGATGATATCGATGAAATAATAATTCCAAAGAAGAAGTCTTCAGCCTATGGGAAAGGAAAGAAAAAGTTCAAGAGAAATTTCTTTAAGAATATGAACCTTCTTTCAAAATAATGTGATAGTTCATATGAGTCTAAGATTGAGGAGGTTTAAGAGATAGAAAACTATAGATATTGTGGAGAAAATACTATGGTGTCAGTTGTCGGTAGTTCTCAGAAGAAGAATGAAATCAAAGTTGATGAAGAAGAAGAAGAAGTTGAGGGAAGAGTTGACATAGAAGCTGAATTAGAAGCATATCTTGAAGAGATAGATTTTTGGTGAGAAAAAACAAAGAAATCCAACAAGGTGGTACATGATGCCAAACTCTACATGCAAAAGTAGGAATAATAGAAGTTTGAGCGGATAAAAGAAATTGAAAACCTTAAGTATTTTAGGCCAGATATCTCAGAAAAGGTTGATGAATATAAAATCAAAGTTGAAGAACAGAAAAGGGAGATTGATGGCTTGAATAATAAAAATTAAAGATAAAATCAAGAGTATCAATGAACTTGAAGGATAAGTTTTCAGTTTGTGAAAACAAGTTAAAGATCAAGAAAAAACTCTTAACTCCTGCTGGGACATCAAGAAAGCAGATCACTCTGAAAACTGAGAAGCTAAAAGTTGAGCATATTGGTTTAGAAAAAAGTAAGTATCAATTTTGTTCATATGATAAGGCCGATGGGGGGCTTGATCGAAAACAAAAAGCTGCAAAAATTAAAGTCAGACTTCAAGCACTTGTTCCGAGATTGAAGGTTGATTTGGGCTCAAAGTAGGATCAGAATATTCAGAGATCCCAAGGGTAAACTAGAAGTGTATAGGTGACATGAAAGAATAAAACTTATATCAGGTTCTATTTTTGTGGAAGTATGGGAAATTCACAGTATGTGTGTTTCATAGCCAAGAGATATCGAAGGGCACAAGAATAGAGGTGGAATACAAACAAAAAATGGTTCTCTAGAACATATTTCAAAGGACACTATTCTTTGTGTGGAGGATTTGGTAACATGGCTAGATATTGTACATCGACCATACAGAGGAATGTGACAAATCAAAATCAAAAATGTTCACAAGCAGAAGATCAATAAACCAACATGTGAGCTGAAATGCAAAATAGATTTGCAGCTTTACAAGATGAAGTCGGTCCATCATACTCTGAGAAAGATCAAAAGTCTCAATCTATGTTGAGTGTAAAGGAAAAAATATGGACCAAGAAGAAAAAGTATGAGAGGTAAATGGTGGCAGAAATTTCCTTTAAAGCATCAGATCGTTCTAGTGTATTGATCCTTGATAGCGGTTGCACATTTCACATGATAGGTAATAAGGATATTGTGATAGGCATAAAATATGACAAAGAAGGATTTGTCAAGTTTGGAAATGATGAATGCCTAAAGATTATTAGCTCGTGAAAGGTCATGTTTGGGGGCAAAGAGATGAGATGTACTGATGTCTTAATAGTAGAAGGCCTTAGTCACAATTTTCTCAATGTCAGTCAACTATGTGACTCAGTATATTCTATAAGGTTTACTAAGAAGATGTGTATCATCAAAGGAATATATGGGGAAGTAGTTATATAGGGAAAAATAACAAAAGGAAATCTCTACCTGGTAAGTGGAGATGAAGATATGTGTTTTCTGTCCAGAGAGGAAGAAAACAAGTTGTGGCATAAATGAATCGGTCATCTATGCCAACCATCCTTGGAAGATCTGGTAAACTGTGATGTATCAAGAGACATCCCTAAGCTATCATGTGATCTTACTCACACGTGTGATGCATTCCAACAAGGGAATCTCATCAGAAAGATGTATAAGGCAAAGGAACAGAAGTCAAAAATAGTGCTTGAATTGGTGCATGCTGATGTTTGTGGGCCTATCACACCAAGATCAATTGACAGAAAGAGGTATTGTGTTCTTTTCATTGATGAATATAGCAGAATGGCATGGGTATTTGTTATTTCCCATAAGTCTGATGTGTTCAGCTGCTTAAAACAGTACCGGAGGGAGTGTGAAAGGATGCTTGGACAGAAAATTCTAAAATTTTGTACTGATAATGGTACGGAATTCACAAACAGTCAGGTGGAATACTATCTCGAGAAACATGGGATAAGGCATCAATTTTCCTCAGTGAGAACTCCCCAAAAAAATAGAGTGGTTAAAAGGAGAAATAGGATCATCAACAACATGGACAGAATGATGCTTATAGAAAAAGACCTACCAGAGAAATTTTGGAAGGAAGTAGTATTGACATCGGTCTACATTTATAACAGGGCTCTGTTGTATTTCAAGGAAGTAAAGACTCCATATGAGATGTGGTACGGGAAGAAGCCAACGGTGAAGTACTTTTGAATATTTGGGAGTAAGTACTTTATACTCAACAAAGAAAAACACAGAAAATTTGAGTCACGCAGAGATGAGGGAATATTCCTTAGCTGCTCAGAGAAAAGAAAATCATATAAATGTTTTAATAAAAGGTTGGGAAAAGTATTTTAGAGCAATGATGTAATTGTTGTGGAAAATTTTTAGAACATTCAACAGCACAGTGAACATTTTCCTAATGAAAGTGATGAGGAGGAAGTCAACACAGAAGGAGAAAAAGTGGATGATGCTGATTCAGAAGAAGATATTGATGATGATCATGAAAAAGAAAAAAAATTATCTGCACAGAAGCCAAGGAGTCGAGCAAAAATTGACAGGAAGAATATCATTGGTGATCAATCGGCTCCAGTTCAGACAAAAAGAATGAAATCACTATAGCATACATCTTTCTTATCTTAGGTAGAGCCTAAATTATTTTCTAATGAAACTGAAGATGAAAACTGGGTTCATACTATGAATGAAGAGCTAGATCAGATTGAGAATAATCAAACGTGGGAGATTATTTCGAGTCAAGATGATAAGAATGACATGAGGACTAAATGGGTCTTTCACAACAAGATCAATGAAGATGGAACAGTGATTCAAAACAAAGCATGACTAGTGTTCAAAGAATACTCCCAGATATAGTGAATTGATGTCGATGAGATATTTTCACCGGTTGTAAGGTTGAAGAAAATCAGATTATTCCTAGCCATTGCAGTGCAACGAAAGTTCATAGTGTACCAAATGGATGTAAAATCTGCATTCTTGAATGGGATTCTGGAGGAAGAAGTATATATCAAGAATCCAAATGGTTTTCTCATTCATGAGGATGAGAACAAGGTTTTTTGGTTGAATAAGGAGTTATATGGGCTGAAACAGGCACCAAGAGCATGGTACTCAAGGCTTGATCAGTATTTAAAGAAGCTTGGTTTCCCGCGTGGTGGAGTTTATTACAATCTTTATTTCAATAACAATCGTAATCAAAGGATGATAGTACTGGTTTATGTCGATGACATAATATTTTTTGGATCAGATGAATCACAGAGCAGATAGTTTTTCGAATTCATGAAACATGAGTTTGAAATGTCTAAGATTAGTGAGTTAACATTTTTCCTTGGTTTACAGATGACACAAGGAAGTAATGGAACATTCATTTCTCAATCCAAATATGTCAAGGATGTTTTGAGAAGATTTGGAATGGAAAAATACAAGGAGATGAAGACTCTGGTTTTTACTCGGATGAAATTATTGAAAGATGATAGTGGAAAGGCAGTTAATATCACAGAATATAGGTAGATTATTAGGATTTTATGGTACCTGACAGTGAAGAGACCTGATATTATTTTTTCCACATGACAAGAAGAGTGATATCAAAGAAATCCCAAGGAAATTCACATGCTTTAAGTGAAAATAATGCTTCAGTATATCAAGGTCACGGTGGATT
Organism: Viscum album; assembly: GCA_963277665.1. NCBI lineage: Eukaryota > Viridiplantae > Streptophyta > Magnoliopsida > Santalales > Viscaceae > Viscum > Viscum album. Next base: position 291,935,514 of record OY728137.1, on the reverse strand, counting down.
TCAGTTTGATATATAGTGACAAATCTTAGTCAGAGTTATTGGGAAATACTGATGTAGATTGTGCTGGTTCAATGGATGACAGGAAATCAACATCAGGAGGTGCTTTCTATATTGGTGTATTGTGTATTTCTTGGCTGATCAAGAAGAAATATTCATTTCATTGAGCATTGTAGAAGCTGAGTATATTGTGTCCACTCAAGCATGCACTCAGTTATTGTGGATGAAGTAGCAACTTGATGATATGGGAGTTGAAGTGAAGTCTTCGATCAGAATCCAGTGTGATAACTCAAGTGATATAAATCTCAGAAAAAATATCATCCATCATTCAAGGACAAATCACATTGAGATAAAGTATCATTTTATCAAGGATAAGGTTGAGCGGGGAATCATGAAGTTGGAGTATGTTCCTACAGAACTACAGGTTGCAGACAATCTAACAAAGGCCTTACCCAAGGAAGCTTTTGAGAGGCATCGATTGGATCTAGGATTTCAATTGACTCCCCCCACTTTAAAAAGTGTGGATGTGGATCCATGCCTCTCCTTGAGGTATGGTGTGTTTTTATCTAATGTGATAATTTGTGTTCTTTCCAATGTCTCAGACCACAGAGGAGTTACCTTTGGGTTTGTTGACAAAGGGGGAGAAATTGTGGCTAAGGAAAGGAGAAAATTTCTTAGTCAAAGACATGGGGAAAATCTGACAGGTGGAGTAGCGATATAGGGGAGAGAAATAAGATAGGGAGAGAGTATTAAAATATGATGATGTTAGAAGTGATCAATCAAAGATTAGATATCATGATAGCAGAGGATCATGATAAAAGCAGAAGATTGATGTTGGAATGGTGTGAGAAGGTTTTCAGCTATCACCAATCGATATCAGTGTGGTATCAACAATTGGTATCAATTTGAAAATTGGTATCAGTTGGGTGTCAAAATTTGGTGTCTGAAATGAATTGATTCATTGATGATATTTTTATTTACTCTTGTTTCTCATGGCGATCATTTCTTATGTGGTCTTAGAGTATATGTTGAGTGAATCCTTGATCTCTATCTGAATCACAAGAGGCAAATAGTGGTAGCGGTTGGAACAAGCTTTAATGAGGTATCAAAGTGTAGAGAATTTTTATGAGAAAGAGTTTTCAACAAACCCAAAGGGGGAGATTGTTGGAGAAAAATCCCTCAAGGTATCATTATAGCATTTTTGAGGTGATTGTGTTTGTTGACAAAGTGGGCCTCTGTGTTTTGTTTGTTGACAAAGAAGACCATGATGTACAAATTTGTTGAAAAGGGGGTTTTCATGGTGACATGTCGAGTTCAAGTGATGTTGTAAACAATCCATGATTGGTTGAAGAAACTCAACAAAGGAATGGATGATCTAGAGGCGGTACAAAAAGAGAAAATACAAGGTGGTTCCATTTTCCAGTGTTTGCCAAATTTTTAGGCCTCAAAATCGACAGATGGATAACAGTGTTTTTGGAAAAGGGACTTGTGTTCCGGTGTATTGGAAGCTTGGAAACTTGTGCACCATATGTTTTTCATGATCAGAACATCAAAATTTGTCAAAGTAAAGAGAGCCGCCCAATTTTTGGTTTGGGCGTACAAGTGACTAGGGAAATAGAGGCTCGGTCAGCTGGACCTGTGCACCAAGAGGAGACTTTTTCACCGGTGATCAGGGTACACAAAATGTCTATAAATAGAGGGCTACCCCTCCTCATTTTTTATGGAGTTCAACACTTAGAGAAAATTAGAGCTCTAGTCACACAGGTGGTTTAGGCGTGCAAGTGGTGGTTTGGTCACACAAATATAAAGATATTCAAAAGATTCACACCAATTGATAGTTTCACACCAATGTTGGTTTGGGCGTAAAAGGGTTTGAGTCGCCCAAGTTTTGGGTTGAAGAAGGGAGTGCCGCGCAAGTAGTTAGGTGACACTTGCATGTCTGGATTGAATAAGTGCACCAGGTATTAGAGAAGCGTGCCAGGCATAGAGAAGCATGCCGGTCATTCTAGGGTTGTGCGAAAAGTTGGAATATTGCCCAGTACATTCGTGGTAAAGTTGTATTCATCAGTGGATGAAAATGGAACTTCAATAGAGCATATATATACAGAGGAAGATGTATTCATTTGTGATAATGAAGGGACCTACAAGTATTTAAAATGTGAGTGCATATCCTGAAGAATCAGTGAGCACACTTCAGTTGAGAGAGTAGTGAGCTTTTATATTGTGATTGGTTGTAAACCAGGAGGGACAGTGAGTCCGCTCCGAACTTTGTAAACATCAGTGCGCTTTTAGTGGATTTGGTACATCGACACATCACTGGTGTATGCTCCTTGGATGTATCCTATTGAGGGTGAACCAAGTAAAAATCCTTGTGTCATGTGCATGATTTAGTTTATGTTTATACTTTACTACAAGAAAGAGAGAGAAGAGATCTTTTCTTAACAGCAAAACAAGATCAATAGGGGAAGTTGTTGTAATCTTTCATACCCTAATTATCCCCCCCCCCCCTCTCAGGGTATCTAACCAAGTGGACCTAACATGAATAGATGATGAAAGTGGATGAAAATGTGATACATAATAAAGTTTCTACTATAAATTAGTTACATGAAAATGAAGTCTTTATAATTTTCAATAATGTAGTCAACCATTTTCAGTTGTCTTGGAAAATTAGAGTGATCAATCACTTTCTATAATTGTTTTATTTTTCAATGGTTCAATAGAAAAATATTTTATTTATTTAATTTGAGATAAGAGAACTATAATAATGAATAGATTTATAGACTAAGATGTTTTAGGCTATCAATTTCCAGATATAGCATTTGAAAAGTTATTATTTAGGTAAGGTTGAGAATTTTTAAGTTCTAGAGAATTCAAGAAGATTAAAGAAGACTTGAGAATAATTGAGAAGAGTTCAAATGAAGTTCAAATGTTCTAAAAATTTTAATGTGTGAATTTTGGTGAGCTATAAAATATTTTAGTATCCTATATTTACTATTTCTGGAGTGTCTATAAATAGAATAGTAAAGTGTATCTCACTTTGTTATTGTTCACCCGTACATAAAAGTTGATACGTTGCTAATTTAGTTTCAGAATTGGGTTTTACAACTAAATTTGTTTCATGTTGAAGAATAGTTTTCAGACAGAGGGTTCTGATCATAAGATCAAACTGGAGATAGTTTAGATTATCAGATAGGGGCTTATTAGTCTGAGGAAGATTGGATTGAGTAATTAAGCATAGTTTCAAAAAGGTGAAAAGTTTGTTAATAAAACAAAATATAAAGTTTGATTCAAGAATATATTAAAAATTAGTTCATTAAATGAATCCTACCAGACATAGGCACACCTGATAGAGTTTACCATATGGATAAATTGGATAGATGGTAAATCATACTAAGATTCTGAACAAAACTTTTGTGGAGAAATTTGAACAAAGTTACATATTTTTTTGTTGATCAAATTCTTGTAAGAAAAAATTTGTAAACTAATAGGAGTAATTATAATCATTTTTATTGGTAGATATAAGGTTTTTAATGATAGACAACATAAGTTGTATTCACTTATTCATAATGGTGAATTTTCATAAACTCATGGGAGTGGTTATGGTAAGGATGTAGGTTCTCACACTGAGGATAAACCTTGTAAATCTTATGTTCCTTATTTACTTTCTTATTTTTATGAATTTGAGTTTACTAAGAGTTTATAATGAAGAACCTCTAACAATTTTCATGGTTTAAGTTTCCTAAAGTTTGAAATTGGTAAAAAGGAAACAAATTATTCACCCCCCCCCCAGTTGTTCTATGATCCTTTAGAACTTTACTCTCCTTCTTCTATTTATTCAAGAACCTCCTTTATATTATTCCTTTTGATTTTCAATTTATCATGTTGGGATATGTTTTCACACATCCCCCTTACTAACCTTATGATATCTAAGTAATGATAGACCCCTTTTACTCTCATTATACTCTTTTATGAACCTTTAAGTACACCCATTATGCTTCTGAAATGATCTTGTGATTTTCCATGCCAAAAATTTGTGTAGTGAACTGCACCCATTTACACTTAAGAGTATTCACCTAGATGTACTTATACTTGTTTTATTTGGTAATTCCATGTATATAACCCACACTCCTTAATCATGGGATTAAATGTGATGAAATTTGATCCTATTTTAAATGATCTATGTGGCACACTTATGCATGTACATGATATAGATGTGACAAGTGGGCTTGAAATTATATAGCACACCAATGCATTGGGTAATGTTTTATCTCATGATATTCCATATATGGTGCATGGTAGGTTATCCTAATCACATTATGCAATGTTTTCTAGGTGGTTAGCCTTGGCTTATGCTTATAATGACTTGTTTTATATTGTTTTTGCATTCCTATGTTTTCTTCATGTTATCATTGTATATCATTCTTTGATTTTTCATGTTTATGATTGTCACACCTTTTATGTCTTATTCATATTCCTATTGACTCGCATATACTACCTTTATCATTTTAATCTTTGATTATTCACTTACTAAGATTTATATATCACCCCTTTCTTATGTATGTCCCTAGGTTACCCTATGTAGTTTTAGAAGAATCAAGAGAATATAGGGGAATTTTATGGAGTTTTAATTGATGTCTTTGTATTTATATTGTAATTTTTTATGATATATACCTAATTTCCCATAGACACTAGGACTTATGATCTTAAGGGATTGTATTATGAGTATCTTTGTGTAATAAATCATGAAATAAAGTGTTTTAAAGATATGGGTTGTCATAGTCAGTATCAGATAAAATTATAGTTATTTTTGGGATTAGGGTTAGAAAAAACTAGTAAAATACTTAGGGATAAGACTAAAATATGAAAAAATACCTAAATTTTGGTAAAGTATATAGTAAGTGTTTAACAAGAAAATACATCCCTATCTTGATACTACAAGTGGATGTGGCACGGGCACAGTTGTACTTAGGGGTAATAACCCCAAAAAGGGAGCATTGAGCTGGACTCAATTTTCACTTGGTATATGAAAACGAGCCTTGATGCACACCTGGTTTGACACTCCTCGGGGATATGATTTGGTAAATTCTTAATCTCATTAAAAACCATTTTCAAGGGAACAAAAATTCCCATAATATTTTATGTTAAGTAAATAGATCATGGATAATGTATATTGAAACCTCGAAATTCATAGGTTAAGGAATATATGTTATTTATTAGTTGCCACTTTTATTGTTCATGGTTTCCCATTTATGTGTTAAATAGTTTAAAATTTCTCATACCTAATTTTTCCTTTATTCTAGTTAATGGCCAAAATAGGAGGAATCAAGTAAACAACCAATGTGAGGGGAAATGTGATGACTGTACAGATGAGATGCCCAAACTTATGGGAGTAAGAATCACAAAATTTGTTACAATGATTTCTTAATTGAATCAGGTTTTTAATAGAAACCTAAATTGTGAGGAATACCCAAACCCCCTAAGAAAGATAAAGTTTCAATTGAGACCTTTATTCAATAAAGTCCTCCACGTTCATTGGATATTTTTATCCCTTATCCATAGAAAAATGGATCAAATCAATTAAAAATATATTCTATGTCCTTAAATGCTCTAATCAAGAGAAGGTCATTATGGATATTTATCGTATGAAAGTAGAATCTAAAAAATGGTGTATGATGATCAAAAATATGAAGCCAAAGGAAGAGATAGAAGCTATGGAGTGGAAATAATTCTGTAGAAAAATTCAATAAATATTTTCCTCACTCTCTTTGACTTAAAATAGAGAGGTATTTCCTTACCCTAAAGAAAAATAATGATGAATATATTGGTGAATATGATAAAAAATTCAGAAGACTTGCATGATATGCCTTTGTATTTGTCATTACCTTTAAAAGTAAAGTTGATCGATTATTTGGTGGGTTGAATCCAATCCTATTAAAAGACTTGGTGATTAGGGACTTTGAAAGCTATGAGGAAATTATCCAATGTTCCCTAAAATTAAAAATAGAAATCAGAAAATATCAAGTTTATAAGAGGTATAATAAGTGAAAAATGGAGTTTAATTCTGGTGGTATGATGGAGAAATCTAATAATTGTAGGAAATTCAAAAAACTCACTTTTAAAAAGTTTGGTAAGAAGCATCTTGTAAATTTCTTGAAGGGGGTGAGGAAAATGATTTAGGTACTAGAAGGAAGGGAACCTAGATAGTGACTGCCAAAGGGAGAAACCCACCAATGTGATGTAAGAAAGAAATGATCCGCTCAACCCTCATCCTATTATATAATTTTTTAACTATAAGAAACAAGGACACTATTTGAATTAATGAACTAATAAAAGGGTTTTCAGTGACAACTGGTGAAGAAAACTTCCTAGGCCTAGAGAAAAAGGGAGAGCTTATGTTATTACAACTACTAAGGTAGATCCTAAAAATGAAGTTGTGATAGGTATGTTAGTTATTCAATAAAGGATATAAAATGTACTTTTTTATTCTGGTTCTATGAATTCCTTCATATCACGCAAGTTTAGTAGAATTATTCAAATACCACCACAAATAATGGAAGCTGGTCAATATATGAAAATGAAAAATAGTTTAATTATTACATCCCAAGTATATAAATCCTCTCTTGTCAAAATTTGTGGGATGAACTCCCAGAAAACCTTTTGATAATCCCTTTATTATAATTTGATGTTATTCTAATTATAGATTAGATTTCCTTATATAGAGAAAAAATAAATTTCTAAGAGAAGGAAATCACCCTCCGTATCTCAAACCACCCTCTAATTCTATACAAGTGAAAGTAGGAGGATGAATCTTCTTTGATACCATCATATCAAGCATGGATATTATTGCCTTATGAAAAAAATTATCTTTATCAAATGATTGAGACTAAGGAAAATATAATCCTTGAATATATTCCCATTGTGAGGGAATTCATTTATGTGTTTTCAAAAAATTGAACAGTCTTACTCCTAGTTGAGAGTTTGAATTTTTAATTGAAATTATACCTAGATTTTTTCCAATATCCAAGACTTTGTATATAATGGTTGTTGTTGAACTTGAGGAGCTGAAGAAGCGACTATGGGAGAACCTAGATAAAGGTTTTATATTCCCAAGTTCTTCACCATGGGGTGAACTAGTCCTCTTCGTTAAGAAGAAGGATGGGTCAATGCACCTATTTATTGATTATCATGATGTCAACAAGATCATGATAAAGAACAAGTATCCTCTTCCAAATATTGATAAAAAATATCAGCTATATGGATCCCATTATTTCCTTAAGGTGGATCTTCGGTTGGGATGTTATCAAGTAAAGGTGAAGAAGGATTATATTACCAATACTAGTTTTTATACAGGGTATGGGAAGTACGATTTCATAGTGATGCCATTTTTACACACTAATACTCTGGATATCTTCATGGACTTGATGAATAGAGTATTTAGTGGTTATCTCAAAAAATTGGTAGTATTTATAAATGATATTTTTATCTACTCCAAAATAAATGAGGAATATAAGGATCATTTAAATTATGTACTGATGACTTTTTGAGAGGAAGAGTTATTTGAGAAGTATTGTAAATGTAAGTTTAATATAGATAAAGTAACTTCCATGGGTAATGTTGTCACAAATAAATGGATATTTGTGGATCTTTCAAAAAATGAGGCAATTAAAGGATGGAAAAGACTAATATTTTTTATGGAAATCTAAAGTTTCCTTGGAGTATCGGGGTACTATCATTGATTTTTGTGAAACTGCTCATGATCCTCAAACCCACTAACCAAGATAACTCAGAAAGGAGTCAAGTTTTTATATAATTATGAATGAGAAAAGATATTTGAATAGTTTAATAAGGGGATAATCACTTCACCTGTGCTCACATTACCCACCAGTGGGAAAGGATTTGTAATCTATCATAATTTGTCCAAAAGGGGTTTGGGTTTTGTACTCATTAAAGATGAAAAAATGATGACTTATTCCTTATAACAATTAAAGATCCATGAGAACAACTACCCAACACATGATCTATAATTGGCTGCAGTGATCTTTGCAATGATTATTTGGAAATATTATCTCTATGGGGAGAGTTTTGACATATATACAAATAATAAAAACCTCAATTATATATTCACACAAAAAGAGTTTAACATGAACCAATAAAGTTGGTTAGTGATAATCAAGAATTTTGGTTGTTTAATACATTACCGTCCTGGGAAGAAAAACAAAGTGGAAAATTCTCTAAGTAGAAAGGATCCTTCAACCCTATCCAAGATGAGGATTGCAAGTAATACAATATTCTTGGACATGTAGAGGCTGGAAATGGGAATAATAAAATGATATTCATCCTACCTTTCTCAAATTAATACTCAACCATTATTCTTAATAGGATCAAGGAGGCCTAGAAAGATGATGAGGTGTTACAAAAAAAGGTAGTGAATATTTTAGATTTCAGGTCTAATAAAGTTGGAATTATAAGGTTTAGAACCTGGATATGTATCTCATCAAAACTAGAATTGATGAGAGATATTATGGATTATGTGTGTAGATGATCCTTCTTTATTCATCTAGGAATCACTAAGATGTATAGATATTTGAATCAAAAATTATAGTGGTATAGTATGAAGAGGGAGATTGTAGAATTTGTATCTCAGTTCTTGGTATGCCAACAAGTCAAAGGTGAATGATATAAGTCTAAGGGTATGATAAAACCCTCTCCCATATGAGTATGGAAATAGAAAAACATAACCATGGATTTCATCATAGGACTCCCTAGGACCCCTAAATAAAATAACACCATTTGGGTGGTCTTTGATTGCCTTAAAAAGTCATCACATTTCATTGATATCAAGGAAGATTTCTCTATTGATCAACACAAAAAGATATATATAAGGTAAGTAATAAGACTGCATAGAGTTCCAATCTCTATTTTATTTGATCGAGGTCTGAGGTTTACCTCGAGGTTCTGGAGAAGCCTTCAGTAAGCGTTGGATATGGAGTTGAGCTTCAACACTGGTTATCACCCTTAGATGGATGGCCAATCTGAAAGGATAATTAAAACTATGGATGATATGATAAGACCATATTCATTGGATTTCTAAGGATGTTGGGATCAACACCTTCCCCTAGTTAAGTTCTCAAATAAAAATAGTTTTTATTCTAGAATTAAAATGGAACCTTATGAGGCTCTATATGAGAATAGTTTTTGGACTCTGACATGTTGGGATGAAGTTGGAGATCAGAATCTTATGGGACCTAGTATTTCCCAATAAATGATAGATAAGGTTCAAAGCATTCAGCATCATATGAAATCCATACAAAGTAGAAAAAAAGTTGTGCAGACAATCATCAATGAGACCTAGAGTTTGGGTTCATAGATAAAGTGTTCCTTCATATATCACCATGGAAGAAAGTCATAAGATTTGGGAAGAAGGGAAAGCTTAGTCCTAAATACACCAGCCCCTTTTAGATTCTTGATCACATTAGAGTAGTGGATTATAAACTATAACTCTCACCTAACTTATTTCAAGTACATGATGTGTTCCATGTATCCCTCTTGAGGAAGTACATAACAAATCCTTCACATGTACAAAATCCATAAGTGGTGATTTTGGAGAATGATCTTTCTTATCACTAGTGCAGAAAACGTTATTTACGTCACCATTTTTTACGTCGGTTATATATAACCGACATGATAATCTGTGAAACATGGTTTTTTACATCGGTTATTTTATAACCAACGTAACAAATGCGGTGAGTAGATTTGTAACGTCGGTTATTAAAATAACCGACGTAAAAAACAAAAGTACGGGGGTTTTTTACGTGGGTTATTTGATAACAGATGTAAAAAATGAGATATCTACGAGTTTTTTACATTGGTTATAAAATAACCGACGTAAAAAACCAAAGCGCGGGGTTTTTTTACGTCAGTTATTTGATAACTGGCATAAAAACCCCGTAGATAACTCATTTTTTACGTCGGTTATAAACTAACCGACGTAAAAAACGTGGCTTTTGAGGCCTTTTTGACGTCAGTTATTTTATAACCAACGTAACAAAACAACCCACATAATGTTTTTTACGTCGTTTGTACAATACCCGATGTAAAAAACTGTGATTTTTGATGTCTTTTTTACGTCGGTTATAGAATAACCGACGTAAAAAACCAACACGCGGATTTTTTTACGTCGGTTATTTTATAACCGATGTAAAAAAAGTTGTATCTGATACATTTATAACGTCGGTTATTATAATAACCGATGTTATAAATGTAAAAAAAACAGTTTATAATTTCGGTTATTAAATAACCGATGTTATAAAACATTTAAAAAATTAACAAGCCCCATGGATTGTCATTTACGATTTTTCGATCGACAGTCTGGAGGCTCGTCTCTCTCGTGTGGTAAACCCTAATCAACTCGTCGATCTCGCTATTGTAAACTCGTTTTTCCTTCATCGTTTATCATATTTACTCTCCTCGGATCTATCATCTCAACTCGCATCACTCAAGTAAGCCTTCCACGAATTTATTTCGTTCATTTTTTTTCCCGGATAGTCTATATTTATGTTTTGTGATTTTTGTGTTTAAACTAGGTAAGATTCTTCGATTTCGAACCCTCTTACCTCATTTTTCCATCATCATCTTATTTATCATCCCTAGATCTATTAGATCGACTCGCAATATTCATGTAATCCTCAACTACTTCTATTTAGTTTCTTTTTGTTTCGCAAATTCCCGACATTGATGGTAATTTTTGTTGTCCTTGACAACTAATGATCTCATTCACCTATATTACTGCATAGAATGGTTATTGATTAAATGTACGAATTCGGAAATGATATTTCATGTGTTGTTGTTGCTTATGTTTATCCTCTTTTATATGAGAATCTATTAGACATATAATGTAATGGCTATTGACCTCTATGGCCCTTCGATGCATCGCTATGTCTCATGATTCCAAATAAAAATGGGTTCTGCTGAGGTCTTACCCTAGTATTTTTTGAGGCCTTGGCCAAGGCCTCAACAATATGTTTAAGATTTCTAGAATTATCTATTACCTCATTATGATATTAGTTATCAATAAAACTTGTGATTATTTGACTAGTTGAATATCAATGGTTATTTTTAATTATCATACGATCATTTAAGTATCCATATTTAATAATATTTAATTCCATCTATTTCATGCTGAAGTATATATTAAATTCATGTGTTTTATTTGTTCACCATGCCTAGTTTTTATATGTAAACCATTGTTTGGGGGGTTGTTCGGGGGGTGGGGGGTTGTCCAGAGGGTTGGGGGGTGTCCAGGGGGGTATCCAAGGGGGTGGGTGGGTGTGGGGGGTTGTCCAAGGGGGTGGAGGCCTGTCCAAAGGGTTTTGGGGGTTGTCTGGGGTGTGGGGGTTGTCCAGAGGGTTGGGGGTGTCCAGGGGGGTGTCCAAGGGGGTCGGGGGTGGGGGTGGGGGTGGTGTCTAGGAGGGGTGGGGGTGATGTCTGGAGGGGTGGGGTGTTGTCCCGGGGGTGGGGCTGTCCAAAGGGTTGGGGGGTGTCCAGCGGGGTGTCCAGGGGGGTAGGGGGTGGGGGTGGTGTCCAGGAGGGGTGGGGGTGTTGTCTAGAGGGGTGGGGGTTGTCCAGGGGGTTGGGGGCTGTCCAGAGGGTTGTGGAGTGTCCAGGGGGTGTCCAAGGGGGTGGGTGGGTGTGGGGGGTTGTCCAAGGGGGTGGGGGCCTGTCCAGAGGGTTTTGGGGGTTGGTCGGGGGTGGGGGGCTGTCCAGAGGGTTGGGGGTGTCCAGGGGGGTGTCCAAGGGGGTGGGTGTGTGTGGGGGCGCTGTCCAAGGGGGTGGGGGCCTGTCCAGAAGGTTTGGGGGGTTTTCCGGGGGTGGGGGCTGTCCAGAGGGTTGGGGGGTGTCCAGGGGGGGTATCCAAGGGGGTAGGGGGTGGGGGTGGTGTCCAGGAGGGGTGGGGGTGCTGTATAGAGGGGTGGGGGCTGTCCAGGGGGTGGGGCGTTGTCCAGAGGGTTGGGGGTGTCCGGGGGGTGTCCAAGGGGGTGGGTGGGTGTGGGTGGCTGTCCACGGGGGTGGGGGCCTGTCCAGAGGGTTTTGGGGGCTGTCCGGGGGTGGGGGTTGTCCAGAGGGTTGGGGGTGTCTAGGGGGATTGACTACTGCATCGTGGTTTATGAGATTATGACATGATGATTGAGCCGTGATGATTGGATTTACATTGTGATTTTCTCCATCTGAATTTTTATTTTAAATATGATTTGATTCTCACGTTTACTCCATTCTCTCCAATTTTCTATCAACCATGTAGGCGCCATGGTTTTCTTTTATTCAATGGAATTTAAAACTGTTATATCTAACTATATTTTGTTTTAATAATAATATTCAAGCATATTTTTTTAAATACACATAGATTTGTTTTATATTTCAAAATTATTTTACATTCAAATTATGATTTTTTTCATATAAACTTATATTTGTCTTATCTTAAACATATATTTTTTTTTTATATTTGTTATAGGTAATAATGAGTCGAAGTTGGATTACGGCACATCGAATGAGCAATGAATATGAGGAAGGTGTTGATGCATTTTTGGAATTTGCTAAATGAAATGTTCCAAGTAGTGACATTTTTTTCTATCCATGCATGAAATGTTTGAATATGAAGAAGTTGAAAAGTAGAGAGATAAAAGATCATCTGATATGGCATGGTTTTAATCCAAGTTACATCCCTTGGATTTGGCATGGTGAAACTGGACGAAATGTCACTAATGATGATGATTCACAAGATGGTAACTCCGATGGAATTGAAGAAATGATTCGCGATATTGTAGCAGAACAAATTGAGATAGAACCAACAGTTGTGCGTCTATATGGTGATGCTGAAAAACCATTATATCCTGGTTGTACAAATTTTACGGTTTTTTTGGTGGTGTTAATATTGATTAACCTGAAGGTGAAACATGGATGTGGTGACAAAAGTTTTATAGAGCTGCTACAATTGATGAAATACATTATTCCAAAAGATAACAGTCTTCCAGATTCACATTACAAGGCCAAGAAAATAGTATGCCCGATGGGATTAGGATACAAGAAAATACATGCCTGTCCAAATGACTGCAATATATATAGGAAGGAATATGAATTTCTGTCAGAGTGTCCTAAATGTGGGACATCACGGTATAAGGTGAAAGAAAAATCACAGGCTGATGTAGAGATTACAAAGCTACCTTCAAAGGTATTTTGGTATCTTCCTATAATTCACCATTTCAAATGTTTATTTGCTAATTCACATGATGCAAAAAGGTTAAGATGGCATGCTGATGAGCGGGTATGTGATGGAAAAATACGTCATCCAGCTGATTTTCCACAATGGAATAAAATTGATGCGTAGTATTCTACATTTGGAAATGAAATAAGAAATCTCAGATTAGGGTTGTGCACAGATGGAATGAATCCATACCGAACCCTCAGTAGCACACATAGTTCATGGCCTATTTTATTGGTAATTTACAACCTCTCTCCTGAATTTTGTATGAAGTGCAAATATGTCATGTTGAGTATAATGATCTCTGGTCCAAAGCAACCCGGCAATGATATTGATGTTTACTTGTCACCGTTGATTGATGATTTGAAACTGTTATGGGCTGATGGTATTAGGGTGTATGATTCTTATAAAATGGAATATTTTCAACTGCATGAAGTGCTTCTATTCACTATAAATGAATTCCCAGCGTATGGAAATTTGTCTGGATACAGTTTTAAAGGGCATAAATCATGTCCAATTTGCGAACAACAGACGTCATATTGTCAATTTCATCATGGGAGGAAACAGTGTACATGGGTCATCGAAAGTTTTTGCCTATGGATCACCCTTATAGAAGACTAAAAAGGCATTCAATGGCTCACAAGAATTTGATACTGCTCCAAAACCTTTATCCCCGGATCTGTATTTTGAGAGGGTGAAAAACCTTGATGTGACATTGGGAAAGACATAGAAATCTGGTAATGATAGACATATTTGGAAGAAAAGGTCAATATTTTTTGAGCTACCATATTGGAGGTATCATGAAGTTAAACATAATATTGATGTCATGCACGTGGAGAAGAATATATGTGATTTTTTTATTGGAACATTGTTAGATATTAAAGGAAAGACTAAATATGGGTTGAATGCAAGATTAGACTTACTATCAATGGGAATACGTTTGGAGTTAGCTCCCCCTCCTAAAGGAAGACGAACATTTCTTCCCCCGGCTTTTCATACATTATCGAAGAGGGAGAAAATTATCTTTTTTCAATGTCTTCATGATATCAAAGTGCCTCAAGGTTATTCTTCAAATGTAAAAAATTTTGTCTCATTGAAGGACTTGAAGTTGATAGGTATGAAATCACATGATTTTCACTTAATGATGCAAAAAATTCTACCAGTTGCATTATATGGAATATTTCCCATTCGTTTCAGAAAGACTATGATGAAGTTGTGTTATTTTTTCAATTCAATTTGTAACAAGGCGATTGATGTGAATGCTTTGAACATTTTGGAAAAGGATGCAATTTTTATACTTTGTCAATTGGAAATGTATTTTCCTCCAAATTTTTTTGATATAATGGTGCATTTAATGATTCATCTGGTTCAATAAATAAAGCTTTATGGACCTTTATATCTTCATTGGATGTATCCTTTTGAAAGGTATATGAAAATATTAAAGGGGTATGTTAAAAATCCATATTGACCTGAAGCCTCCATTATTGAAAAGTATATTTCTGAGGAGGTAGCAGAGTTTTGTACGAGATACTTGGTTGCGGCGCAACACATAGGTTTGCCTCCATCTCGCCATGAATGAGTTAATAATGAGGGAAAGGGGATTCGTGGCTTGAAAGTCAAATCATTGTCAGCTGAACAGATGAAGAAGTTAGAATCATACATCTTTAATAACATAGCTGATGCTCAATCGTATATCACATTTCATATTAATGAGTTGAAACAATGTCATCCAAAGAAGAAAGAAATGTGGATTTTGAATGATCACAACGAAACTTTTTTTTCATGGATTAAAAAGACTTTTCTTGGTAGATCAGATGTATCAGAGACATTAAAATGGATAGTGGGAGGTCCATGTTTAAATGTGATAAAATGGTCCGGTTATGACATTAATGGCTATACATTTCATACGAAAGCTCAGGACAATAG
Organism: Viscum album; assembly: GCA_963277665.1. NCBI lineage: Eukaryota > Viridiplantae > Streptophyta > Magnoliopsida > Santalales > Viscaceae > Viscum > Viscum album. The sequence continues at coordinate 291,920,336 of OY728137.1, read as the reverse complement.
AAGTGCAGTTCAAAATAGTGTTGTATTGGTGTTTGCAGAAGCAATGCATTTTTCGAGTGTTAATGAAAAAAACCCAATTTCTGCATCAAGTTCATATTATGGAGTGATTGAAGACATATGGGAGGTTTATTACTTTAAAATTAAAGTTCATGTTTTTAACTGTAAATGGTTTATCTGTAACAACAGTGTCAGACGCGATGAATTTGGAATGACACTTGTTAATCTGAATAGATTGGAAGACACAACTGATTCTTTTATAATGGAAACACATGAAAAACAAATTTTCTATGTAGTAGATCAATCAGATATGCAGTAGGCTGTTTTTTTACAATGGAAAAAACAATATGTTGGTGAGGATGAAGTTGATGAAGATGCTGATTTATGTGAGATCCCTACTTCCATGGAAAGATTAACAGAACATAATGATGAGCATGTTGAAGACATGGTTTGTGCCATAAGGAATGGTCACAACAAAGGAATTTGGAAAAACAATCCATTTGTACATTCCTAAAATTATAGGTAACATGTGTTTATTTCATGTTTACATTTATTTTTTTCATAAATGTTAGATGTTGTAAGTTTTTTATTTATTAAAACATGTTTTAAAACAAAATAAGTATAAGTTTTTGTTTGTTTTAAGTTTGTTTAGTTTACTTTATCATGTTTAACATTACATGAATTATATATCTATTATTTTTGTTCAGTGAAAATTACTTTACCATGTTTACCAAGTTTACCATGTTTACCATGTTTACCATCTTGACCATCTTTACCATCTTTACCATTGTTTAACATTCTTACCATATTACCAATGTTTAATATTATGTAACTTAGTACACTTTTCTATTTTCTGATTACAGTAGTATTAAAATATTTGAATTTGTATATTTTTGAACTAACGTTTGTTTTTTTGATTTGAAGGATAATGACAGATCATTCAGTTGATCAACCACATGATTCTGGAGATGAGCATATTGGTCATACCTCTGGGGAGGAACATTCACATGCTCCTATTATGACAAAGAGTTCAAAGGTTGGTAAACATGGGTGCACACGTTTACAAAAATTATCAGTTGACCGTACGCAGGATCAGAGGATATTTGTTGAGTTTGATGATGATGATATTCTTAGAGGTCCAAATGCAAAAGATTTTAAGAGTTTTGTAGCAACTCAGGCTAAGAGCAAAGTAAGCATTCTGTATGATGACTAGAGAAGTGTGGATAAAGCGATAATCTCTCAGTTATGGGATACAATTTTGGTAAGATTTTTTTATATTGTTTGAATATTATTTAAATGTTTCTAGTATATATAATATGTTAACCTCTTCTTTATCAGATGAAATTTGATATTCCTGACACTGGAGGAGTCAGGAATAAATGCTTATCGTTGGATTCCAGGAGATGGAGGGATTTCAAATCAACCCTCTCATTTGATTTCATTTATGGTCATAGGAGTCATGACAATCCATGTCATATATATATCCTTTTATAGATGAAGACACATGGAGACAGTTTTTTGAAAGTAGAAGAAAAGGGTCATTTTTTGTAAGGGTGGTGTAAACTTTTATAAGATTTCTTATATAAATGATCTTATTAACGTTTTGTTAATGATTTCTTATTCTTAATTTACAACAAACAAGGAAATCTCATCAGGAGATCCAATCTAAAAATGTATACCCTCATAGTTTATCACGGGGAGGGTATGCATTATTGGAAGAACAAATGATGGAGGAAAAATTTCAACAACTAAGAGCTGAATCTTCAAGCTCTGGAGAGGTGGCCCCTCCATCCCCTCCATATAGACATGAAAAATGGAAGAGAGCTCGGAAGGGAAAAAAAGGGCAATATCTTTCATATGAATCGAGAATCGTAGCTGAGAGGATTGTAAGATATATATTTTATTTATTTAAGTTAACCATTTTCTTCATATAATTTCAATCATTACAGAAATGTTCAATTAATTAATACAGGACTCTCTTAAGGAGCAGAGTTCACAGGGGAAATTTACAGCTACTGGGAGGGAAGATATTTTATCTGTAGCATTGGGAAGGCCCGAACATCCTGGTCGTGTAAGAGGATATCCGGCAGTTGTATCGGTAAGAAAAGTGTTGCCATGTTATTCAACTTCAAACGTTGAGGGGGTTTATAAAAAAAATAGAATCCTTGGAGGCTGAAGTTCATAATATTAATGCGACGATAGAGGACAAGATTAGAGCGTCGGTGCAGTCTATGTTTGCAGACATGCAAAGACAATTTCAGACTGCAGCTCCCACTCCTCCACCTCCCCCTACAGACCCCATTATTTATCCTCCACCTCCGCCAGTAGCTCCCACTCCCCCACCTCAGCTTGCTGACCCCATTTTTTATCCTAATCTTCCGCCGCAGCTTCCTACTTATTGCGAGTTGTATGTTGATGATTCTCAACATCATATAGTAGCATATGGGTTGGTATATTTTATAGGAGATATAGTTCATCATCAACAATTAGAGGTAGAGAATCATAGGGTCACTGTACAGGATATTATAGATAGATCATCTCGGGTACCATTACCTACAGATGAGGTGGCGACAGTTGGACATAGTATCGGCTATTTTTTAATTTGGACATCCAGACTTCTTCGACTCATTACCATATAGGTATGAATGTTATATCTTTTATTTTATTTTTTTTATTAAAGTTGTTTTATCATTTGAAAACTAATATATTTTTCAATTTATTTTTACAGGGATACTTCAAAGGTAAAGAAATATTGTATAGACAACAACAAAGACAAATGTCTATGACATCAGATATAGATTCTAGTAGTCTTGATAGATTGTCAAGATATTCAAATTTTTTGGTGGGTCATTATGAGTTTCCAATGGAAGCTCATGTTTGTGGACGTGAAATAAATGTGGGGATTATGAAAATTGATATCATGGAGCTTGTTACTGGAGATAAGTTGGGCATCAACATGGTGCAAATTTTTTCCATGTAAGTCTTAACACCTTTTCCCTGCATTATATTTATTAAAAATGTATACTTATGTCTGTTTTGTATTAGGTATATTTATAAAATTTGTGAGAGGAATGAGCTTACAGATGTATATGGATTCATGGACCTACAATTGATTTCCCCTGAAGCATGTGCATTGGATGAGGAACAAAGAATGCTTTATATTGCTGAAAGACTTGAAAAGAATATAGTCACACAATGTTGGATGATGACTTTTTGTGAGAGGTATGAAACACATCTCTCTCAAAGAGTTAATTATCTTTTAACATAAAAACCACTAACGTTAAATTTCCTTTTATCAGTGATCATTGGATGTTAGGGGTTTTTTCCCAAGAGAGAAAGCACTTTATTGGATATGCTCTGTCCATGATGATGTGCGGGAAAGTTTTAAGAATATATTATAAAAGTAAGTTTCAATTTCTCAATAGTTTTATATATTATAATGAATTTTAAATTTACCCCATTAGTATTATTTTCTAACAGGGCATGGGCCTACTTTCGAAAAAACACAAAGAAAAGGAATGCAAAGATCAAATATGTAAATGCGAAGGTAAATATCCATTTATAATTTGTACTTTTTGATTTATTACATTAAAATAATATATTTAATTTACACTCATTCAAACAGAATTTTCATGAACAATAAGGCGTCATCGAATACGGATATTATATGTTAAGATTTATGTATGAAATAATAACAACTGGGACAGTTGTGAATTTTGACCTGGTAAGATTTCCTCTTAAACTTTGCCATAATATTTTAATTTGATTTACTTGTTATACACGTTAACTAATATCCTTTTCATTTGTATCTTTTTGATGACCCTCAACCCCATAATGCTGAAGACATCAAACACTTACAAGTGGAGTGGTCAAATTATTTTACAGGTTTGATTAAATTTTAGTTGTTTGTAATGTAAAATGTAATTTTGAATATTTTCGTTGTAATTGTGTATTTGGTATTCGTTTAGGTTGGATTTAGTTTTTTTTTTTGAAGTTGACAGTGTAAGTTTTGAATGTTATATATGTGAATGTTTAATTTTGCTCTACTTCTTATTTTGGTCTACTTATGATGGTTTTTCTAGTATGTATTCTGGTCTGGGGGGAGGGGTTTCAAGGGTGTGGGGGGTGTTCAGTGGGGTTGGGGGTGTCCAGGGGTCTGGGAGGGCTGTCCGGTGGGGTGGGGGGGTATACATGAGGGTGGGGGGTTTTTGAGGGGTGTTTGGGGCTGTCCAGGGGGTTGGGGCAGTCCAGGGGTGTGGTGGGGGCTCCAATGGGGTGGGGGAGGGATGTCTAGGGTGTGGGGGTATACATGAGGGTGGGGGGTTGTCCCGGGGTGTTTGGAGCTATCCAGGGGGTCGGGGGGCAGTCTAGGGTTGTGGTGGGGGCTGTCAAGTGGTGTGAGGGGGTGTTATTCAGGAGGGTGGGGGTTGTAGAGGGGTGTTTGGGGCTGTCCAGGGGGTCGGGGGGCAGTCCAGGGGTGTGTTGGGGGCTCCAATGGGGTGGGGGCTGTCAAGTGGGGTGAGGGGGTGAGGGGGTGCTGTTCAGGAGGGTGGGGGCAGTCCAGGGGTGTGGTGGGGGGATCCAATGGGGTGGGGGAGGGCTGTCCAGGGTGTGGGGGTATACATGAGGGTGGGGGGGGTGTCCCAGGGTGTTTGGAGCTGGCCAGGGGGTTGGGGGGCAGTCCAGGGGTGTGGTGGGGGCTGTCAAGTGGAGTGAGGGGGTGAGGGGTACTGTTCAGAAGGGGGGGTTGTCGATGGGTGTTTAGGGCTATCCAGGGGGTCGGGGGCAGTCCAGGGGTGTGGTGGGGGCTGTCAAGTGGGGTGAGGGGGTGAGGGGGTGCTGTTCAGGAGGGTGGGGGGTTGTCGGGGGGTGTTTGGGGCTGTCCAGGGGGTTGGGGCAGTCTAGGGGTGTGGTGGGGGCTCCAATGGGGTGGGGGAGGGTTGTACAGGGGGTATACATGAGGGTGGGGGCTATCAAGTGGGGTAAGTTTTATATGTTATCAATGTAAATGCTTAAATTTTCTTTAGTTCATGTTTTGATCTCCTTTTGTTTTTGTGGTACGAATTATTGATTTGGTTTCTAGTTGATTTTGGGGGAGAGCAGAGGACTGCAGTCGATTTTTTTAAAAAAAAAATTGTATTCCACGTCGGTTATTTTATAACCGACGTGATAAAGAAATATAGAAGGTTTTATCATGTCGGTTTTTTTTCATAACCGACGTGATAAACACATGTGGCATGGTTTATCATGTTGGTTATGTAATAACTGACGTGATAAAGGACCTGGGAAATGATTTATCACGTTGGTTAATCAATAACCGGCATGATAAACCATCGCCCAGGAGTTTATCACCTCGGTTATTAAATAACCGATGTGATAAACTCCCCCGCACGTGTTTATAACGTCGGTTATTGTATAACTGACGTGATAAAGCCCCCCCCCCCAGTTTATCATGGAGGTTATATAATAACCGACATTATAAACCCCGCCCCTCGGGTTTTTTCACGTCGGTTATTAATTAACCGGCGTGATAAACACTGTGATTTTATGTTTGTTACGTCGGTTTTTAAATAACCGATGTAAAAAACTTTATTTATAACATCGTCCGTATTAATGTCGGCTAAAAACCGACGTAAAAAATGAAAAATAACCAACGTAAATAATGTTTTTTGCACTAGTGTATGAGGGTCATCCAATGAAGATCTTAGATTGTAGAGAAAAATTTCTACGAAACAAGACAACTCTCTTGTTCAAATTGTTTTGGTGGAACCATAAGTTTGAGGAAGTGACATGGGAACTGAAAGAGGGGATAAAACATAAGTATTCTCATCTATTTTAGTGTATGAAATGAAAATTAAAGGGTGGAATAATGTAATGACTTAAAATTTTATAAATGAAATTCTATTTGTGAATAAATAAATTTATTATTACATAATGTAGCTATAGAAAACGCATGCACTACTTTGGTTATTTTGGATCATTATAAGTTATATCATTTCATATTTAAAATTTTATTAAACTTCATAACCATTGATAATATAGTCATTGTATAGTGATCAAATAATTATTATATATTAAGGATTTTGATAAATCCAATTGACACAGACAAAAGAAGTTATGGCCTTAACCAGTAGGATCATACCTTATAAAGCCCATTTATTAGAGATTTCAATGGAGATAAAATCTATAGGATTTACCCTAGACCAAGACCATGTTGAGATTCAACAACTAAATCATAAAAGAAACCATTTATAGGATATGTTCAAGCTCATTGATATCATGACCAAAACCATGTTCGCTGGACAACCCCAATAAAATCTTACCCTTGCACACCTTACCATTAGGGTTTATGCTGGTGTAATAAGGGTTTATGTATCTAGACAATAAAAGTATAAATTTTTATATTTTCATTAAATAAATTAATGGTTATATTCATTCCTTTTTATTATTACTTTATAAATGATTAAATAATGAGTTTGATAAAAATTATATTTTGACATGATGAAACACAAATTGTATTTTTGGAAATATATAGTTTCAATCAAAAAATATTTTTTATGAATTCAATAATTTTTTAAATAAATGATATTTTAGTAAAATATTATTAAATTATATTTATTAAATATAAATGATAATATTATTTATATGAATTCAGTTGTAATTATTATAAGAATCTAAAAACTAATATTGTAAAAAACCATCATTTCTTAATAAATGGGGATTTTTTATTTAAAAGTGAAAATTCTCATATTTGGAGAATTATTTTGATAAAATAAATATTATTTTTGAAATCATCACATTGAAATTATCAAATGGTGAATTTTTCATAATTGTCTAAGATAAAATAATTTTTGGGTAAAAATTAAATACGGTATAAACATACAGCATGTATTATGGCATCATAAAAGACCAAAATGATATAATAAATACTATAAAGAGTATCCACGACCAAAATAATGTTTTCCCTTTAAAATAATTTTTATTTTAAGTTATTTTATTAATTTTATAAACCCTTAAATAATCCTCTAAAACCTATATTATATTTTAAGGTTTTAAAATTAATTATTTATAAACATTACTCACTTCCGCATCACCATGGGTATTATTTTAAGGATTTTAGTTATTATACTTATAAAATAATGAAATAATATCATCTTTGGTGAAAACCATATGCAAAAACCATGGTAATTTTTTTGGTTTGGATTACTTTATTATATAGAGTCAAAAACCTAAGTTTAGAAATTAATAAAGAATCCCCCTCTCTTTTGATATAAAACCCACCAAACCTATAATTACTCTTCAATAAAAATCATTAGATTATGAATTTACTCTATAATTACCTCTATAGTTCCCTATCAAGGTTCCCATAAGCTCTCAAGAAGCTCCTCCAAATTTTTTAGAAGTGCCCTCTCATGGTAAAGGATCCTCTCCTTCTCCTCTTTATTCAAAACCTCCTTTATATTATGCCTTTTGATTTTAAATTTATCTTGTTGAGATATGTTTTAAAACATCCCCATTAATGTAATTATGATTTAAAAGTTATTATAGACCCTTTAACTCTCATTAAACCCTTTCATGAACCTTTAAGTACACATGTTATGCTGTTAAAATTATCCTGTGATTTTCCATGACAAACATTTGTGTAGTGAATACTCGTACCCATTTATACTCAAGGGTATTTACCTAGATGTACCTATAATTATTTTATTGGGAACTTCCATATATTTAACCCACACTCCTTAATAATGGGATTAAATATGATGAAATATAATCCTATGTTGAATAATCTATGTGGCACACTTATGCATGTACATGATATGAATGTGACGGGTGGGACCTTAATTATATAGCCCTCCAATGCATTGGTTAATGTTTTCATCTCATGATATTTTATTTATGATGCATATAAGGTTATAATAATCACATTATGTTATGGTTTCTCAGCATTTGTCCTTGACTTATGCTTATGATGTCATGTTTTATATTGTTGCCACATTCTTATGTTGTCTTCATGTTATCATCGTATATCTTGTTTTGATGTTCATGTTTATGATTATCACCCCTTTTATGTATCATTGATATTACTATTGACTCTCATGTACTACTTTCATAATGTCACACTTTTATTATCCTCTTACTAGGATTTATAGATTTCTCTTTTCTTATGTATTTCCCCAAGTCACCCCGTGTAGTTTTAGAAGAATCAAGAGAATCTAAGGACATGTTATAGAGTTTTAGTTTATATATTTGTATTTATATTGAAATTTTATATTCTACGTACCTAAGTTACCAAATACACTAATCCTTATTATCTTCTAGGATTATATTATGATTATATTTATGCAATAAATCATGAAATATGGTCTTTAAAAGATATGGATTATTATAAGTTTTTTGTTTATTACTTAGTGATTTCCATCAAACTCACTGGTCAAACAAACATTAAGATGAATAGTGAGGTATGTATATATATTTATCTTCATTTTATTTAATACATCATTTTTACACCAAGTGATATATGGTATTTTTGGGTTTTCTTATGATATTTAATTGAATGGATGATTTCTATGAAACCCATCACATACCCCAACACAATAAGCGCTCTTATTTATCATACTGATTATACTCAATCAGATATAGAATTTATTACTAATTTATTTAAAATATTTAGGTAAAAAAAGAAATTGGAAAGGAATTAAACTCATTTTTTGTTATCATCATGGAACTATTGATTTTGTTTTATTCTATTGTAAAAATTGAAAACAAATAATTTTCATTTTTATAGATTTATTTTATGTATCATATCCACATAAAGTGATATCACAGACAATAATTGTGTTCATTATCATAGGTATAACAATATTTTTCAGATTATAGAAGTATATGTTTTTTTCAACATCCCCTAATCATGAAAATGTTATGCACTATAAGAGTATTATAGAAAATTTGTATAGTTATGATCCATAACCAAGAACATTCAAATGATAATTGGATTAACTATAGAAAGAAATATAACGGTGTTATTTGAAGATAATGTTGCATGTATCTCTCAAATAAATTAATTTTTCATAAAAATGATTGAATGAAACATGTAACATGCAGACCCAATCCATTAGCTTGGGAAGGACTGGTGTACCACTAATCTTAGGTGACATCCACCAAAAACTAAAGATTAGAAATAAATTCCTAGGGTATACATAATTTTTGGGGGATAATTTACCATTACATAGAATACAAAAATTGAAATAGACAAATTCAATAGCATATAATGAACATGGTGCATGGTATAAAAACCAATGGAAATCCAATAACATAAATAAACCAGAAACATAATTAGAGTCACAATAATAAATAGACACCAACAAGTATACATCAAAGAAATACCCAAATACACCAAAAGAAATAAAGGAACCTATGTGTCACCATGATTAACTCCACTAAAAGACTTATTCAAGCTCCAAATCCCAAATAATGAGACTTTGGCATCTAAGTGCTCAACTAGTAAAGTATGAGAGCTACCCCCTTACTTGTATCATGGTAAAAAACTTATGCATATACACTAGGATGAATATACTGGGGGTGAGTATATCAAATCACTATGAAATCCTCAAGAATTCTCACATGCACCATTAAAAAGAGAATAGGTTAGCAAACATCTTATATAAAATAGGAGAGGGAAATATAAAATAGTTGTGTTAGATATAAAAATAAGTAAAAAATTATAATAACTCACACCCTGAAAGTCACCCATGCAATGAACGTGCATTCACATGATAATTCTCAACCAATTTGAGCACATGCCACATGTCCACTAACTAATACTAACTCACAAGTGGTACCCATCCCTCCAGACCAAATCCATCACCTGGTGGTATAATCCATTGTTCCCTAACTCCAGCATAAGAAACCAAGTCCAAAATAACAAGGCCCCTCATATGTATCATGCACTCATGAACCCATGTCCATGCTAAGTTCTCATTCCAAATAACTTTATTTGGAAAAAAATCTCATATTTTTAATTTAACAAACATGTTAGGGGAGATTCCCCAAAACATGTTATTTTTATAATCATAACACTAGTTTTTTCAAAAAAAATATCTATAAATATAATTAAAACACAAAATTTTGATTTAGAAACCCAATTCCTTCTCATTCTGGTAAAAGTGGAAAGGAATAGAGGACACCTACCTCAACATGTTCATTTTGAAAAATAACCCTACAACCAATTATATATGGGTTTCTCCTCCCATTCCTTTAATAAACCCCAAATATGACTCATCAAAACATTACCTAACCCATAAATATAGGCATTAAATTCCTATTCTAGGTTTTCCTACTAAAATAAAATAAGGAGATTACTAAGGAGAATAAAAACTGAAATCATTAAATTTTATTCCTTAGTCATGATTCTTGAAGATTTGATAAAACCTATATTTATAAGGAATAAGATCTCTAAAATCACCTAGAGAGAGCCTGAGTTTGAAAGTAAAAAGAGGTAAAACTAATGAGAACTGAAGGGGTGATGGAATTAAAATGGTTGTCTAGAACCAACCAAATTCATAACATGAAAAAATAGTTCATGTCATGAATCTTCAAGATATCCACATATACCGAAATTCGAATCACATCAAATTACAATCCCTAAAACCCATTCATGATATGAAATAATAATTCACATTGTGAATAGGTATTGGTGGCATGAATCGAATCATGTAATAAGATTCCAACTCCAGTTTGACTTCCTCCATTGAACACTTTCCAGGATCCATTCCCTTCATTCCATAACTTAAAATAAATAGCATAAAATGGTCGTGTGCCTCAAATTGGGTGTGTCACAAAGCACACCCTACCAAAATTCTTCTTCTTTTTTAAGAGATGATAAATAACAAAGACATTGACATGAAATATGGTTAATCAAGAGACAACATGATTAATCAATACTTATACATTATCAAATATAATTTTTATAAAAATTTCACATAATATAAGAATTCATGAATTAAAAAATATAAAAAAATTGTAATATAATTTTCAAAGAAAATATAACCTAGTTGTGTTTATCTCATAAGGTTTTTCTGAAGAATGTTTTTAATGAAATATATCATGATTATAATCTTTTTCTTATTTCAATTTGTATCTCGTTAGGTTTTTACGATAAAATTTTTAATAAACCAAAATAAAAACATGTATAGATCGATATACCATAATGGATTATGGACATCAATTAAGAGTATTAAAGTTAATACAAGTTAATGGAAAAAAATTTAAAACGGAATATCAATGAATAATAAAATAAAAATCTACCATTAACCTTAAATATCATCTATAAAAGGAAATTCAATCCCTCTAAAAACACATAAAACTTGTAACAAACCAGTATAATTTGACCTAACACATCACTCGGCTCAGCCCACCACTAATCCCATAGGGAGTTCTCAATCCATAAAGGATAGAAACTAGTTTCTAGGTACTAAGAACTCAAACTTGGGAATGGATTCATCCTCTTAGTAATAATAATAGTAATAGGCTATGAAAACTTTACCAAGAATCCATGATGGGGAGTCCGTACATTAGAACTCCATGCAAATGTAGTAAACAGCTTCAATATAAATGAAACAACCAAACATAGTAATATGTAGTCGAAATAATAAAATAACCCATAAATAGAATAAATTCATAAATTGTACATAAGTAAAAAAAATTACATACACAACACAACCTAAAGAAATATTTTGTTCGACAAGGTAGATACATAACATCTAGAAATAAAATCTCAATCTGAACCACTACCAACTACCCCCTTATGACCCAATGTCACTCACCAAATCCCATATTATCTATCATGGGACCAACCTGAACATAAATCTCAAAAAAATAATATCCTTATCACCTAAAATAAAAACACATGCAAGTTTTATACACCCATTGGTGCATGTAGGGTGTGATCTAAACATTCCTATAAGGATTTCACCAATAATTTTTTCAATTACTTTCAAAATACATTTCATTAATGCTAGTTTTAAATATAAATAAAAAATTATATTTTTCACATATGGGTTTGATTGAACCAAATAACATGTAATAATCACTTTTATTAAACATTCCCCTTCTTTGAATAGACAATAGTGGGAAAAAGCCTTTCTAATTAAAACACTTTTAAACTAGGGAAAGATGATTCTTTATTAAGTTTATGAAAACATGCCCAAATACCTTTCATCTCTATTAAAAAAATTATCAAACTAATTTTTATGAAATTAACATCACTTTATATTTAAATAACCCCTTTAAAGTCCATTTTGTAAATCAATTTGAAATTAAACCATAACCATAACTAAAATGGAATATAAATACATACAAGAACCAAGATATAAATGGGGCATAAATGAAAATAAGAGGCAACTAAAGGATTAGTTTCATATAACAAAATAAAGAGCTGGGGATATAATTAAAAAAAGGAAGGAATCCTATAATTAATCCTAAATAAAATCTAAGCACCATGGTAAAATCACTAGGTTCCAATCTGAATGAAACTAGACTCAGGAAAAAGAACACCTAAAATATAATCTATTGATCCTCGGTGAAATTAACTTCATTCAAACCTATATTACCCTCTTTGTATCATCAGGAGGTAATCTCATAGTAGAACACGATAATATATATAGAACTAGATAGTGCATAATCAATGCTAGTGTGTCACTCATCCAGATATTTTACCTCATTGGCAAGGTTTCCCATGAAATCAATTAATGGAGGTGAGAACACAATCAAATAAAGTGATCATTTCATATATAAATTATTATTTTAATCATGAAAAGTAAACCACACATAACCTTACCTCTATCACCCTAATAATAAATAACCTCTTTTACATCTATACAAACCACAAATAATATACAACATTCCCCTTGGAGGCCAAAATCGATATCAAGCATAATTAGAACAAGGGGTGTAACTGAGGGTCTTGTAATCATCCATAAAATATCTTTTATAAGTGTAAAATAAGACTTTTAAAAAAATTACTTAGAATGGAAAGTCATTATCCACTATTTTAAATCCCCTCTTAAAAGTGTTTTTAAAACAAATCCATGTAAAACCATGTTTAAAACTGCTTAAAGGATCAATTTAATTTTTCATTCAAATCCTTTGAAAATACCTAACTCTTACTTATATTTAAACATTCCTTAAAACCAAAAATTTCCCATTATAATACCTAAAGAGGGTAAATTTAATTTAATCTTCAAAAATACACTTTAAAAATATATATAATAAATTTTAAAAACACTTGAAATTCAATATTACTTTAGAAATGAGAAAAATCATTAAACAACCATTACACCAAGTGAGAAAAACTTTTGGAACTTTTTTAAAATACACTAAAAATATCACATACAAATTTAATATAAAAAACAAGGCATTTGAAAACACCAAAAACTTAACAACATTTCAATTAAAAGAAATGTGCAAAAACACCTACCTAAATCAAGTGAGAATCAAGTCACAATAATTAATCTTTAATGGATAAGCTCAACCAAGAAAAGAGGATCCCTTTAAAATACCTAAACACTCAAAACCCCCAAATTATAACCACCCCCAAACCCTAATCTTATTCAAACATACTCTAGGGTCCATGGGAGAATAACCAACTAATAAAGAATGGTTTTAGGGGAAAGGAGAGGAGAGGAACAAGGATAAAATAGAGGGTTTCCCAAATAATCTACATGAAATATGAAGGGAGAGGACTCAAAAATGAAAATAAAGGGTGGGGGGCTCCCATTCATGCACCCTAGGCTCATTCAAATGAAATATGGGAAAGTGGGAGGAAAAAGTCCTAAAAATAAAAGAGGGGAAATTTTGGAAATTCAAATTTTTAAGAAACTGGACAAGCCTCATGGTTAGGTTGCATGGTTTGACAAACCATGCACTAACCATGTGGGGGCTAATTATTGGAATTCCCACACCTCACATGGTTTGGCTACAATATTTCACATAATTGTGTTCCAACCAAGTGGATAACTCCTACACACCAAAATAGGTCTCATAGTTACCTAGAGACTCTGCATGGTTAGAAGAATGGTGCGCCAACCATGAAAAACAATATTGGAGTCCATTTTCACCCCCTCGCATAGTTTTCTCTGAAATCTATATAGTTTTGGGAAACTATGTAGTAACTGTGAAATATAATAAAATCATTTAAAATTATAAATTTCACACTCAAAACTCTCAAAAATTCAAAATACCCCAAAATAATATAAAATATAAAATATTTTTTATATGGGGGTTTCATAATTCTCCCTATAATGCCACTTTATTCATCCATAAATTCATTGGTAAAAGTAGAATAAAAGAAAAACTGAAAACCTCAATACCTACCTAAGAGGTGGTTGGGTTAGGTTAGTTTAATTAGTTCTAGTGAGAATGGGGCACCAAAAAAACTCACAACTCTTTTAATCCATGTATTCAATCTTCAAACATCATCAAACATATCCAAGAACAATCTAACCCATAACTATAAAACAAAGAGATTTAAGAAGAAAAAGACCTGATATAGTCTCATCACTATTTATAATTCCTCTAAAGTGGTGAACATGAGATAAACACTCACAATAGAGAAACCATAAAACCCACACTTTTATCAAGAACCTAATGGAAACAATAGTCCTCTATAATACACAACAACCATTCGATAATAAACCACATGAGCTCAAGGAAGCACAACCCAAAGAACATCCAAATCATAATAAGGACACATCACCCAATCAACTACATCACATCTCACTAAAAGGGAAAAGATATCACAATCAAAAACATGCTTCAAAAAGAAATGAAATAGGCTCTAACCTTTGGTTACAAAACTAAGTGTAAGGGGTGATCTAGGACCTCATTCCTAGAACACCATCTCATGAGGAACTAAATAGGATCTAAACCAACACCAGTTGGTGTAAGATCTAAATCAATGCCACATCCATCCTAGTAACCCAAAACACACACCCAAGGCCTTACCATGTCAATTCCATCAAAATCCAACCATAACAATTATCACACATAATCATTAAGATACAAAATCAAATACATTATAATAATCACAATCATCATAATCAACAACTCCTAAATGAGGAACCATAAAATCATCAAGGAATGCATCCAGTGAAAATCACATAAAGAATATCAATATAATCTATACTTAATGAGAAAAAATCCCAAAAATAAATGATCTCCCAGATCTGGGTTACACCCAAAACTATTCTAGATAATTAAACTTATGGGGTCTCTAAAAAAACACAACCATTTCACTAAAATATGAGGATATTGATCAGTATGGAAGAAAGGATGGTGAATTAATAAGTCCATGAGAAAATAAGGTTTCATCTCCATCACTCCATCTAGAGTCTAGGAAGAGTCAACAACCAAAATATTTACACTTAAATGATTAGAGGACTCTCTCTATGTCTCATCCTTAGAATTATATTTTCCACATTTTCTCAATACCTTTCTAGGGGGCATAAATAAGTAGTACAAAACATGAATCTAATCCATTCATGTTTCATATACCAAATTAAATAGTCTCAATATACACAAAGGGAAAACCCAAATACAAAAATTATTCAAGTCAAAACATATAAAAACGCCATTAAAAACTTCAATTTTTTTAGACCATACCCTTTTTATAATGATTCTCAAAAACATGTACACTTTAGAAAAAACCTAACCACTTTTTTAAAATGCTCCTCTTCAATTACAAAACTCATGAAAAATATACTTCTTTAAAAATTACCACACTTCAAAAAGAGTATAAAAATTCAGTTCACAAAAGAACATACATGATTTGAAACATTCAACTTATTTAAAACAAAACCCCACTTGAACTTTATAAATATCCCTTTTATTTTCAAGATTCTCCATAAGTCCCATTATAAAACTAGAACTTTCACAAAGCTCGCTTCCATTTCAAAACATTTATATATAAACTCACCTTCATTTCAAATCATTTCCATTAGATATACCTTATTTTCAAAAAATATATAAAATTTCATGATGAAATCAACCACTTTCTAAACACCCCCTAATAGTAAAAAAATTATTACAAATAAACCATATTTCTTAGTTTTTAAAAACCAAAAAATTTCATTAAATATTCCTTCTAATTCAAAAAAAACTTACAAATAAAAATTAAATAGAGAGACTAATATATTTAAAAACATTTCATGATCACTAAGAGATATTTAATTCCCATAAAAACTTATTTCATGAATAAATCACCCCAAAATATCCCCTTTTCCATCCAAAAATTAATTTTCCAAAATACAAATCCAATTTTTTAAAATCAAGAGGTAAAACTTCATGGCATAATGAATCGATAAAAACTTCCCCAACAACATCAATTCACTATAAATCTCCCTTAATTAACCTCACACCAATGGTAAGAAACGTTGGAATCAATTTAGAAAACAATAGAGGCAAGAAAAAACATCTTGGGGGAAAAATTGTGCACAGTTTTATTGTGTGTGTTGGAAAACCATGTGTCAACTATGCAAAAACCTCTGAAATGGTTTCTATAACTAATAGTGAAGGCTTCGAATGGTTTTTCAGATCGTGCGATCTAATTGTGTAAATTTTTTTCTTCCTCCATCTTCACCCCAAAAGAAAAAGTCCCCAAAATCACTGGTATACTCAATGTGGATCAAAATATCATCACCTCATATCAAAATACATCAAAAATAATCCAAAATGAACTCAATTTCAAAATTCAAATCCCAAAAACCCATGGAAACTTATAGATCTGAATGAAAAAGAGCCTTCTATACTCTCATCGCACCTTCCTCTTGATTTATAACATTCTTATATCCATGATACCAAACTTCCCAAATAGTAATAGGGTGATTCAAGAACCTAGGTACTTGAAAACCCTAGGCTATAATACTATTTGTAACAAACCGATCTGAGCTAAGCTGACACGTCACTCAGCTCAGCCTGTCACTAGGACCAAAAGTCATTCCTGATCCCTATGGATTGGAAACTAGTGCCTAGGTATAAATAACTCACACCTAGAAATGGTTTCACCCTCATAATAATAACAAAAATAGGAAATAGAAACTTTACCAAGAATCCATCATGGGGTACCTATGCATTAGACCTCTATAAAAATGAAATAAAGATTTTCAATATAAATGAAACAACTAAATAGATTAATATGCACCAGTAATAATAAAATAACTCATAAACAACATTAATGCATAAATTGAACATAAGATGAACATTACATACAAAACACAACCAAAATAAAGATATGTGATGACAAGTCTAGTACATAAAATCCAGAAAAAAAACAATCTGAACTACTACCAACCACCTTCTTATGGCCCATGGTCACTCACCACATCTCATACCATCCATAATCAGAACAACCTAAACATAAATCAAAAAAAAATCATAGCCTAGGAACCTGAAATAAGACACATAAAAAGGTGTATATAAGGTGTGAATTATACATGTACATAGGTATTTCACCATAGAGTTTTTGAAATTCCTTTCAAAATACATTTCATTAATACTAGTTTGAAATATAAATATAAAAATATATTTATTACATGAAGGTGTGATGAAACAAAATAACATGTTGTAATAACTTTTATAAATCCCCCCCCCCCCTACTTTTAAAAAATAAGGGGAAAACAAAATAATTTTTAATTAGAACACTTTTAAACCAAGGAAATATTATTCTTTATTAATTTTATGAAAACAATCCCAAATCCCTTTCCTCTTTCTTAAAACTTTTCTTAAACTCCTTTTTATGAAATACGCATCACTTCCATTTTAAATCACCCCCATTCCAAACCATTTTGTAAATTGATTTGAAAGTAAAATAAAACTATAACAGAAATAGAATATAAATACATAAAATCACAAAGATATCAATGGAGTAGAAATAAAAATAAGTGAAAATTAATAATTGAATTTTTATAAAACAATAAAGATCTAGGAGATAAAAACAAAGAAAATAATGAATCTCTTAATTAATCCTTAGTGGAATCTAAGTGTGATGTCCCGGATTTTCCATGTAAATTTTTGAAAATTATATGGGATTATTTGAAGACCAGATGCTAAGACAGAACATAATTCCAAGGCCTAGGGAGCCTGAAATAAATTTTCAAACTATTTTAAAGTTTATTAAAAATAGAACATGTGTGCAGTTTTAGTAACTTCTAAATGGGTGCATGGATCGGAAATTTAAGGGCACTATTGAGCTCAGAATAGAAAGTCTACCCTAGGCGGGGCCTAAGATCGGTCGGCGTGGGTCAGCTGCAGAAAAAAGTTAATTTATGGACGTTTTAAGAGAAAAATAAAATATACTTAAAAAGTTATTTTATTTTATTTATTCAACATTACACAGCGACTCGGCAGCACTACGATGCAGTGACTCAGTGATTCTACAATGTTGAAACATGTTTAAAATAATGAAATGCATTAATGTGTTTCCTCCATTAATCACAATTATGGAGCAGCATTAGAATTTATAATGCTAGATAATTTTTCCCTAGAGTCCAGAAGTTTCCCTGAGGAAGGAGAAGGAAGCTCTCTCACTGGCGACAACGAACGACAGATCAAGGATGTTTGTGGACGGATCGCCTTCAACAACAATTATCTCCTCCGAGTGATCCTATTTCCATGTAGGGGGTTTCTTTTCTTTATGATTCCTTTCCCCATCCTTGTTTCCAATGACGAATGCAGACCAACACATGAACAGTTTGATCCGCGGTTCAATCGTCTTGAGGTATGGTTAAAAATACATGATCAAAGGGGATGAATCTTGTTAAATATTATTTAGTTTATCTTTCATAATTATGCTGACATAAATGGACCAAGGATGATAAAACCAAGGCCAAGTTCCATTATAAGGGTGTTCTTGTACTTATATTCTTTCTATATTCTTGTGTTATTCGTTGGTAGACCCTCATAGTCACGACGTGTTTTTCTGGGTGGTTCCAAACGTGGTCAGACCCCCTAAGTGATGGTGAGAATATTTAGGGCTCACAGAAGTGAAGTAGGGGACCCAAGGATCATGAAGATCTTTCTGTTTCGAAAAATGGGCCACCACAGTGATGGTGGTGGCCCGTAGAAGAGGATCCATCAGAGGACAGCACGCGACAGCATGATTGTCGGCTCTACAGCCGGTGGCGGAGGACCCTGCGGCACCGTGGACACGAGTAGCGTACAGGGCCGCCGGCTTGGCATCCATTGGAGGGCCTCAACCAAATGCATTAGGAGGCCACATCATGTGGAGAAGGGCCCCACTCTAGTGGAACCATGGGGTGGTTCACATGGTGTTCGACCGCGTTGAATGTGGCGGTTTTCCACGTTGACCAAGAGGGGATGTGGCGCCTGCCGCGTACTGAGTGGATGAAACAGACCACTCGAGCAGGCTGGGTCGAACCCATATGGGGTGGGCCGGACCTAGTGGGTTGAGTCAGGTGGGAACCAGTTCAGGCGAGACCTGGGTCAGACCATACTCGAGCCCCACCGACTCCTTTTTACTTAAATGCCCATAACTCTCAAACCGTGCTCCCATTTGACAAGTTGTTTCCAGTTTTGGGACCCTCGTGAAGAGGTGGTCCTTTTGAGATACATTGTGAGAGTTTTCATAGAGTTTTATGTATGGCCTATTTTCTCAAGGAGTGGGTTCTCTCAGAGCGAGCATGCTAAGTATGGAATCATGTGACTAGCTATGCACCTATACAGAGTGTATCTTCTATACCCATACGGAGTGTGTCTTCTATGAAGTGTGTCTTCTTTACCCATACAGAGTGTGTATCTTATGCCTAAATATAGGGTGTATCCAACGTATTGTGTCTCATGCACCTACACAGAGTGTATCTCTTTCACCTATAAGGAGTGTGTCACTTGTACCTATGTGGAGTGTGTCTCCTACGAAGACCCAGAGTATGTCTCCTTGGATTTGGATATTCCTGGACTTTTTAGGTATATGTATCCTAGTGTGAGATGACTCTATTGACTCTCTTGATTGTACTTCTTAGAGGCTACACTTTGTGTACCTCTTTTTTAGTCCGCCTTGTGTCTTTCTTTGTGGTTTACCTTTGTGGTTTGGGGTCCATATTGAGTATTTTTTTACTCACCCCTACATGGGATTCACCCACACAAGTCGTGTCTTGTGCAGACGATCGGCATATTTGAAGGAGTCCTTGGTAAGATAGATATGGGGGTGCTTCAGGGTGACCCAATGGATGTGATATTCTTTAATAACATTCAGAAATCTTGCTATACCTACCCTTCAGGTAGGGTTTTCTGAGGATGAGACCCAGGATCTTGTAATTTTCTATTTTGGTTGGGCTTGTATCCTGGACCATTTAATTTTCAGTTTCTACTGTTACTCTCAGTGGTTGTCTTAGTGGGTTGCATATATATTTACTTAGTGTTTTTAGTTTCAATACTTTTCTTGGGGATGGGTGCGTGTGTGCAGGTTTTTAGGAAAATGCATCTCCTTTGTGGGAAATTTCTACTCGCTGTTAGTCTCCAACCCCTGGCCAATGGGAGGAAGGCTTGGGGTAGTCACAGCATGGGCCCCAAGGGACAGGCCATGAAAGAGTGGTATTAAAGGGTTATCGGTTTCACTTTTGTTTTGGGGCAATAGTGTTAAGTGTTTCAGGTTTGTCTTTTAGTCCAGGGAACCCAGTGTTTGTGCAATAGTTGAAGTATCCATACACCAGGACCTTAAATTCTATTTTCTGACTCGGTACATGAAAACACTAGTTTCATGGGAAATTAATGGTTCATGAATCATATAGTAATTGAGTGTGTTATCATGTCCTTATTGAGTCATAATCATCTCACCAGGTATACTCTATTGACCATGGTAAATCTTGTTTTATTTCAGTATTCTTCCACATAGGCAGTTGGTCTTTCCCAAATTTACCCAAGATTTTAGGGTTAAGTCGTCGCTTGAAGTTTAGCTTGGGTTGTCAAATCCTCAGAGACCTAAGAAGTAACCTACAGACACATACATTTTATGGATTGTTTTTGGCTATGAAGTGGCCAACTTAGGTTGATATTATATGGGTTTAAGTGAAAACTAAGATACTTAAGTAAATTCAATTTAAAATAATGAGTTGATCCTAGGTTATCACTTGGGGTGGTTTGGATGCATTCCTTTTTCAATTATTTCAATTTCTTATATTTGAGATGGGTTAATTTAAGGAAATCAAAAAAACATCATCACTTATTGGTTTAATTCCTAAACACCCTAATATTAATCACCTATACATTTGGAGGATCAAATTCATGAGCACTTCATTGTAAAGGTTCATATTAGCACTTGAAGTATGTGTCCTTAAAATTCAACAAGGACGAAGAAGTTTTAAAATCATAAAATAAAAATATCAATTAAAGAAGTGATTAGACATTAATGGGGTGATAAATAACATCCAATACACTCCCTTTATACTCCCTTGGATCAACACATAATAGGGTTAGACCTCCATTGATGCTATGGTTTCAATGGAAGCGGTAAGTAGACTCGTGAGGGAGGAAATGGAGAAGTAATAAGAAAACAATGAAATAACGATCACTCCACCATTATGTGATAAATTTCACAAGGTATGGTGTGAATAAATTCACACCTTGAGAAAAATGTATCAACTTGATATTAATAATAACATAATAAGAGGAAATAATGAACTTTTATTAAGAAAATAATGTGAATTGTACAACTTATATGAGAAAGAAATGTGATTAGAAACACAAAGCGGCAGCATAACACTACAATGAAACCAAGCACAAAAGATTCATAAATAATCCAACACCACTACCTTAAATAGTAATTTTAGGAGACTTTGGTCTATATTTAAATAGTTAAATTCATCCCACTTGATTATAGTAGGCTTAGGGTGGTGGAAAGCTTGTGGAACTTAGACTTTTCTACCCTTGACCCAAAGTGGAAGGCAGCTTCCATCCACTGAATAGATATGTCGAAATGACCTTATAGATGACCGAATTAGAGTGGTACATAGAATAATAAAATTGATATCAAGAAGTATCCTAACCTCCTATAAAATTTCAGTCCAAATGGAATTTTGGTTTGCGAGATATTATATAAATGGTGGGCTATTTTTCTAGGCCACAGAATCTGGCCTAGAATTTTATCTCCAAATTGGGATGCTTGGAACTCCATTAAAACATCCGAATTAGCTCTTGTAACTTTTGGATGAAATTTTTTCCATGATTTAATCTATCTTAAGTTAAATTTTTAGAATCATTGGGCATTTATCGTCGTTACAGTCTCTTTATTGGGCTGTTATCTAGTTTACCTTTCCCAAAATGTTGTTGGTTCGAGGCCAGCTTTGGCGGTCTTCTAATTTGAATTTTCTAGTGCTCCAAAAACATGAATTGTTACTTATATAATGGGAGACCTGAAAATAAAATATGAAAATAAAATCAAGAGCATTTTTTATGTTAATATGTGTTCAAAAATGTACCAAGTAATAGTGCACTTTAACAAATAATTACAATCATAATTTGAAATAATGTTCAAAGTGTAAAATGGACTAAAATGGTGTTTATTAATAATTAATATCATGAATATTATAAATATTAACAATGAATATTATCCTATTTCAGTGGATAATCACACCCCCCAACTTGAGTTTTGTTATTCCTGATCAAAATGTATCTCAAAAATATGAAATTCGAATTCCCTTTTCCAAAAACATTTTAATACACAATGATCACCAAAAACCCTTATACCAAACAACTATGAAACCCATAAAAATATTTTAATACAAGATAATTTCATAAGTTTATTCCAATACCAATCTCATTCCTTTGTTCAAATTCATCACCATATTTCATCCAATATCAATTAAGTATGAGGATGTGTTGTGTATCACAAAATACATGGGGGGTTCATCTTAATTCAAGGGAAAATGATGGAAGCACTAGGAGGAATCACATTTAAATATTAAGATGATTATTCAAATTTTTTATTTTTATTTTTTGCAATTTTTCCATGGTAATTGAAATTGCACTCAATAGACTTAACCCATATAGCGATACTTTTCCGATGACTCCTAGGCTCAAAGACCTTAGGGAACCAAGTGAAGCCCACATACTCGGGCATCATCTCAAGTTAACTCAGTCAAAAACAAAGTCAAATTACCACAAATAGAGATGAAATTAAAAACTTCGAGCCATAAAACTATGGAGTCATGATCCCCAAGTGTTTAAAGCCATATATTAGGTTATTTCATTGCTCTACATGAAAATTTATTGTTTATTTTATTTTTATTTTTTGTTGAATACTCATATTAAAATTTAAATGATCACAAAACCTATGCTATTTATTTGGGGGACCCCATGAAATCAAAATGACACCCCATTATCCAAAGGACATGTGTTGTGATATTTTTTTTATTTAGATGAAAATATAAACGATGAAATTTTACATTAGAGAGCCACACTTTCCAAAATCTATGATCATAAAATTATAATTGGATAAAAATCAGAATCAGGGCATGCTAAATTATTTGATATTCAGTTTCAAAGTGTGCAATGTGTATTATTATGTTCAAGGTTAAAGAAATTTTTCCTTCCACACATTTTTTTATGCACACAAAATTAATTTTTTTTCTTTCTTTTCATCCCCCCAACTTAGAATAACACTATCCCCAGTGTTTAAAGAAAATAAAATTTAGAAGGGGGTAGTGGTAGAGGCGAGGATTTATAAAAATAATTTGAAATAATAAACACGTAAAAAAGTCACCCCGTGGTTGAAGTTGAAGTTCTTTCTACTCCAATTTAGTCCTCTGATATACATGTCACTTGCAGAGTTCCCTAGTGGAAAAAGGAAAAAACAGACAAACAAAACAATATATATTTATTTATTTATTTATTCATATAATAAAAAAATAATATATACAAAAATTATAGAATAAGGGAGAACTATAATTTGTAGGTCAATGGTAAGCGCACTCCCCTATCTCCCTTTGGTCCCTGGTTTGAGTCCCCGCGGCTTTTCTGGTTGTGACGGGGTTTGCCCCACGACCAACGACGTGACCTTTCATTTTATTTTTTTTATTTTTATTTTTTTGTATTTTTATTTTAACCTAAAAACACATAAAAATAAAATGAACTGATGATAAATTGTCTTCTTTTTAAATTTCTGGGTAAGGTGTTACTCAAGGATCACACCACGTGACACGGATGAATTTGGCGTTCCCCTTTCATACCCATCCATACTCATAATAGAAGAATAGGTCAATAGCATATTTTTTTATTTTTATTTTAAATATAAAAATGATTTATTAATCCTATTTGGAAAATAAAGATGATTCAAAAATATTGGAAACATGAAAACCACATGTTGCCTCCCGTGCAGCGCTTTTGTTTAACGTCATTAGCCCGACTTGAACCCCCCAACTTACCCAATACCAATTTTCAACATTTTAAGGACCCCATATTTCTCCACATACACTATATTGATATTAATTATTTGTTTATAATTTTTTTCATGTGAAAACCTATGTTCTATGGCGAGTGGTAAAATCCAAGGAATATCAGAAATGGTTGATCTAGTTTCCTCTATAGTCTTTCCTAATACATCAATGATCATTCCAAATTTTTTTGTTTCAATAGAAAAATTAATTCCAACTGAAAGGTCATGGTTATACCCTATGAATATATACTTTAGTGGGGAAGTAAGGATAAAAATTTTGAGCTCGGTTTGGATAGGGAATTCAGACACAGGTTGAGATTTTGAATCCAACTCAGTTTCATTTTCCAAATTTCTCAACAAAATCGGTTCCTTTTGAACAGAATATTCAACCAAAAAAATTGAAAGATCAGTGTTAGGAATGGGTATGGACTCAATGATTGTGATTTCTCTCAATGGTTCTGTGATTGGTGTTTTTGAAAAATATTCAATGGAGTTATACTTAGGATACTCAATCTATGATGTCAAATTCTCCTCTTTTGAATCCAAAAAATAAATTTTCTCTTGATTTAAAGACCCTTCAACAATTTCTTGATTCAATTATGCTACCATAAATCCAAAGTTTGGTTCTTCAATAAATTCTTGAGAGTTTTCTGGGAAACTAGACACTCCACAAAAGGTTATGGAAGGAACAATTGGTGTAGGGATGAGTTCCTCACAAGTAGTAATGCATTGTAGTTCTAATCTCAAAGATGAAACCTCAGTATTCATTATCTCTATTTGATTACACAATTTTTCGATCAATATTTTAGTAATATAATTTTTATGAGGTTTAACATCATGGAATTCCCCAAGATTTATCTCTTCAACCATCCTTGAGAGGGATGGAAATTTATCCTTTAAACAGTCATCATTTAAATGATTGTGCATCTCACCGAGTGTGGGGTGATCATTCAAGGATGGATCAAATAAATTCACTGAGTTAGGGAATTCCCAATAATTATTTCCAATTTGATTCCAAAATGGTTTTATGATAGGTTGATGTTGAATAGACTCTGTTAGAGTAGACTGAAACTATGATTTTAGATTCTTAGGACACACACAAACAGAAAGGTGAAAAGATAAGAGTAATGGGGGTGAGAATAGAGAACTTGGGGTGAGAAAAGGATGATAGTGTCTAAGATAACTTACTTAGGTCACTGTAAACTGCCCCAAAATTTGTTCTCGCCCAAATTTACCTAATATTTTAGGGTTAAGCGGTCTCTTGTAGTTTACCTTGGGTTGTCGAATCCTGAGAGACCTAAGAAGTAATCTACAAACACATATATTCTATGGATTATTTTTGGATATGAAGTGGCCAACATGGGTTGATATTATATCGGTTTAAGTGAATGATAATATAATTAAGTTAATTAAATTTAAAAGAATGATTTTATCCTAGGTTATCACTTGGTCTGGTTAGGATGCATTCCTTTTTCAATTATTTCAATTTCTTATATTTGAGATGGGTTCATTTAAGGAGATCAAACAACATCATCGCTTACTGGTTTAATGCCTTCACACCCTAATAATTATCACCTATACACTTGGAGGATCAAATTCATGAGAACTCCAAGGTAAAGTTTCCTATTAAAACTTGAAGTGTGTGGCCTTAAAATTCAACAAGGATAAAGAAGTTTTAAAATCATCAAATAAAAATCTCAATTAAATAAGTTATTGGACATTAATGGGATGATAAATAACATCCAATACACCCCCTTTCTACTCCCTTGGATCAACTCATAAGAGGGTTATACAGCCATTGATTCTATGGTTTCAATGGAAGCGGGAAGTACTCTCATGAGGGAGGAAATGGAGAAGTAAAAAATAAAATAATAAAATAACGATCACTCTACTGTTGTGTGATAAATTTCACAAGGTATGGTGTGAATAAATTCACACCTTGAATAAACGGTATCAACGTGATACGTATAATAACATAATAAGAGGAAATAAGGAACTTTTTTTAAGAAAATAAGGTGAATTGAACAACTTACATGAGAAAGAAATGCGATTATAAACACAAAGCAGCAGCATAACACTACAATTAAACCAAGCACAAAAGATTCATAAATACTACAACACCACTACTTTAAATAGGAATTTTAGGAGCCTTGGTTCGAGACTCCAGTAGTTAAATTCATCCCACTTGAGTATGGTAGGCTTAGGGTGGTAGAAATCTTATGGAACTTAGACTTTTCCACCCTTGACCCAAAGTGGAAGGCAGCTTGTATCCACCAAATAGACGCGTTTAAATGACCTTCTAGATGGACTAATTAGAGTGGTACATAGAAGAATAAAATAAATCTTCTAATTTCTCCTAATATCCTATACAATTTCAGCCCAAATGGAATTTTTTTGTGAGATATTATCAAAATGGTGGGATATTTTTCTGGGCCGTAGAATCTGGCCCAGAATTTTATCTCCAAATTGGGCCACCTGAAACTCCATTAAAAATCCAAATTAGATCTTGTAATGATTTTATGAATTTTTATCCATGATTTCCTCTATATTTAGTTAAATTTTTAGAATCATTGTTATTGTATCTTGTCCGCTACAGTCTCTTTATTGGGATGCTGTCCAGTTTACTTTTCCCATAATGTTGTTGGTTCGAGGACAACTTTGGTGGTCTTCTAATGTGAATCTTCTAGTGCTCCAAAAACATGAATTTTTACTTATAGAATTGCAGTCCTGAAAATAAAATATTAAAATAAAATCAATATCATTTTTTATTTTAGTATGTGTTCAAAAATGTACCAAGTAATAGTGCACTTTAACAAAGAATTACAATCATAATGTGAAATAATGTTCAAAGTGTAAAATGAACTAAAATGTTTTTTATGAATAATTATTTTCATGAATATTATAAATATTAACAATGAATATTATCCTATTTAAGTGGCTAATCACACCCCCCAACTTGAGTTTTGCTAGTCCCGAGCAAAATGTATCTCAAAAATATGAAATTTGAATTCCCTTTTCCAAAAACATTTTAATACACAATGATCACCAAAAACCCCTATGCCAAACAACTATGAAACCCATAAAAATATTTTAATACAATATATTTTCATAATAATATCCCAATCCCAATCTCATTCCTTTGTTCAAATTTATCGTCACATTTCATCCAATGTCAATTAAGCATGAGGATGTGCTGTGTATCACAATAGACACGGGGGTACATCTTAATTCAAGGGGGAAATGACAGAAGCACTAGGTGGAATCAAATTTCAATATTAATATGATTATTCAATTTTTTTATTTTTATTTTTTTCAATTTTTCCATGGTAATTGAAATTTAACTCAATAGAGTCAACCCATATAGTGAGACTTTGCCGATGACTCTCTGGCTCAAAGACCTTGGGGCACCAAGTGAATCCCACATACTCGGGCATCATCTAGAGTTAACTCAGTCAAAAACAAAGTCAAATTACCACAAATAGAGATGAAATTACTAACTTTGGGATAGAAAACTATGGATTCATGATCCCCAAGTGCCTAAATCCATGTATTAGGTTATTTCATTGCTCTACGCGCAAATTTATTGTTTTTTTATTTTATTTTTTTTAATACTCATATTAAAACTAAAATAATCACCAAACCTATGTTATTTATTTGGGGTACCCCATTAACTCAAACTCATAACCCACTATTCAAAGTACATGCATTGTGATCTTTTTTTTATTTAGATGAAAATATAAATGATGAAATTTCACATTAGACAGCCACACTTTCCAAAATCTATTATCATGAAATTATACATATATTAAAATCAAAATCAAGGAATGCTAAATTATTTGATATTCAGTTTCAAAGTGTGTAATGTGTATTATCATGTTCAAGGTTAAAGAAATTTTTCCTTCCACGCATTTTTTTATGCACACAAAATTAATTTTTGTTCTTTCTTTTCACCCCCCTCTCCAACTTAGAATAACATTATCCCTGGTGTTTAAAGAAAATAAAATTTAGAAGGAGTAGTGGTAGTGGAGAGGAGTTATAAAAGGAATTTGAAATAATAAACAGGTAAAAAAGTCACTTGGTGGTTGAAGTTGAAGTTCTTGCTGCTCCAATTTAGTCCTTTTATATCCATGTCACTTGCAGAGTTCCCTAGTGGAAAAATGAAAAAACAAACAAACAAACAAAACAAAACAATAAATATTTATTTATTTATTTATTAATATAATAAAAAAATAAAATATAAGTATATATACAAAAATTATATAATAATGGATCACTATAAGTTGTAGGTCAGTGGTAAGCACGCTTCCCTATCTCCCTTCGGTCCCAGGTTTGAGTCCCCGCGGCTTCGCTAGTTGTGACGGGGTTTGTCCCACGACCTATGACATGTCCTTTTATTTTATTTTATTTTATTTTTTTGTATTTTTATTTTAACCTATAAACACATAAAAATAAAATTTATTGATGATACATTGTCTTCTTTTTAAATTTCTAGGTAAGGTATTACTCAAGGATCACACCAAGTGACACGGATGAATATGGAGCTCCCCTTTCATACATATCCATAGTTATAATAGAAGAATAGGTCAACAGTCTATTTTTTATTTTTTATTTAAATATTAAATTGATTCATTAATCTTATTAGAAAAATAAAGATGATTCAAAAATATTGGAAACATGAAAACCACGGGTTGCCTCCCGTGTAGCACTTTTGTTTAACGTCGTTAGACCGACTTGAACCCCCCAACTTACCCAATACCAATTTTCAACATTTTAAGGACCCCATATTTGTCCACATCCACTAAATTGATATTGATTCTTTTTTTATAATTTTTTTCAGGTGAAAACCTATGTTCTATAATGAGTGGTAAAATCCAAGGAATATCAAAAATGGTTGATCTAGTTTCCTCTACAGTCGTGCCTAAGACATCAATTATCATTCCAAATTTTTTGGTTTCACTAGAAAAATTAATTCCAACTGAAAGGTCATGGTTATACCCTATGAATAGATACTTTAGTGGGGAAGGAAGGATAATAATTTTGAGCTCGGTTTGGATAGGGCATTCAGACACAAGTTGAGATTTTGAATCCAACTCAGTTTCATTTTTGAAATTTCTCAAAAAAATAGGTTCCTGTTGAACAGAAGATTCAACCAAAAAATTTAAAAGATCGGTGTTAAGAATGGGTATAGACTCAATGATTGTGATTTCTCTCAATGTTTCAGTGATTGCTGTTTTTGAAAAATCTTCAATGGAGTTATACTTAGGAGACTCAATCCATGATGTAAAATTCTCCGGTTTTGAATCCAAAAAAATCAATTTCCTCTTGATTTAAAGACCCTTCAACAATTTATTGATTTAATTCTGCTACCCCAAATACAAATTTTGGTTCTTCAATAAATTCTTGAGAGTTTTTTGGGAAACTAGACACTACACATGAGGTTATGGAAGGGGCAGTCAGTGTAGGGATGAGTTCCTCACAAGTAATAATGCATTGTAGTTCTAATCTCAAAGATAAAACCTAGGTATTAATTATCTCCATTTGATTAAACAATTTTTAAATCAATTTCTGAGTAATATAATTTTTATGATGTTGAAAATCATTTAATTCCTCAAGATTTATCTCTTCAACCATCCTTGAGAGGGCTGGAAATTTATCCTTTAAACAATCATCATTTAAATGATTGTGCATCTCACCGAGTGTGGGGTGATCATTCAAGGATCGATCAAATAAATTCACTGAGTTAGGGAATTCCCAATAATTATTTCCAATTTGATTCCAAAATGGTTTTATGATAGGGTAATTTTTAAGAGACTCCATTGGAGTAGATTGAAACTAGGATTTTAGATTCTTAGGACACACACAAATAGAAAGGTGAAAAGATAAGACGAATGGGGGTGAGAATAGAGAACTTGGGGTGAGAAAAGTATGATAGTGTCTAGGATAACTTACTTAGATCCCCAGAAATAGTTTCAAAATTTGGTCTCGCCCAAATCTACACAATATTTTAGGGTTAAGTGGTTGTTTGTAGTTTATCTTGGGTTGTCGAATCCTCAGAGACCTAAGAAGTAACCTATAGAAATGTATATTCTATGGATTGTTTTTGGATATAAAGTGGCCAACATGGGTTGATATTATACGGGTTTAATTTAATTATAAGATACTTAAGTGAATTCGATTTAAAATAATTATTCTATCCTAGGTTATCACTTGGGGTGGTTTGGATGCATTCCTTTTTCAATTATTTTAATTTCTTATATTTGAGATGGGTTCATTTAAGGAGATAAAACAACATCATTATTTACTGGTTTAATGCCTACACACCCTAATACTAATCACCTATACACTTGGAGAATCAAGTTCATGATAACTCCAAGGTAAAGTTTCATATTAGCACTTGAAGTATGTGGCCTTAAAATTCAACAAGGAAAAAGAATTTTTAAAATCATAAAATAAAAATCTCAATTAAATAATTGATTAGACATTAATGGGTGATAAATAAAATCCAATACACCCCATTTATACTCCCTTGGATCAACCCATAATAGGTTTATCCCTCCATTGATGTTATGGTTTCAATGGAAGCGGGATGTAGACTCATGAGGGAGGAAATGGAGAAGTAAAAAGAAAACAATGAAATAATGATCACTCCACCATTGTGTGATAAATTTCACAAGTTATGGTGTGAATAAATTCACACCTTGAAGAAACGGTATCAATGTGATATGTATAATAACATAATAAGAGTAAATAAGTAACTTTTATTGTGATGTCCGCCTTCGACCGCCTTGATCCGGTGGAGGATCTCGCTCTCGTAACTTGAGGGCATTCTTGGTGGAAAGGGAATTCTCTCTTGGCTTGAGAGTATTTCCAAATCTATTGTTCACAAAAATGGATCTTATGGAAAAATTGTTGGGTTGTGAGGATATTTATAATCAGGTTTGAGGTTAATCGAGTTATGACAATAAATAAACGTGTTACGCGTTTTATTTATTTCATTAACTCTTATTGAAACCCCCATGTTGAATTATTAATTCCTTGACATGCGCCCACGCTGATTATAATTAATATCATTTAATAAAACAATATTATATCCTCAAAATCCTAACTAGAAAACTACACAGCCTGTAATAATTAATACACGGCGTGTACTTGTTTTCCATAAAACTACACGACGTGTATATTTAATATACACGGCGTGTACTTTTATTTTCCATTTTTCTCCACCACATTTATTAGACCTTGAGTAATGGCTATTTATTTCTTAAATAAATGCAACTGCATTACTCGATAATAAATATATTATTTCACCCACAATATATTCTCTCAAATAACTAGTGTTGAAATAAATGAGATCAGGCATCCTTAAATAATTATTAAACCACAGTCAGGAATAATATTTATTTAACTTGTTAAATTAATATTTAACTAAGATACATGGACACACTTAGTGTGTGACCCTCTAGGCCTCTTTCTCAGTGGCATTAGGCGGAGCCTGCCTAAAGTCTAAGGTTAGCGTCTAGCAACACGCCAAGGCACCCATAGAGAAATAAGTTAACGCCGCAATGACGTGTCACCTCCTACGAATGCTTACCATGTAATATAATCCCTTTGTCTTGATATCTCTAATCAAGCGGGTTGCATGCTAGTGCCATCAACCCATGTGCTCGATTATTCTTTCTTTGACTTCCTTGAATTGAACTTGCCTACCATTTCCATGGATTCATTTAGGCTATATCGATTCTTTCAAAGGGCCTGAGATATCTACTTCCTTTATGGAACATAAGGGACAAATCCTTTCTCACATTATCTATTAATGCAGTATTACTCATGATGCACCCAACGTATCCTACCTCACTGCGAATAGTGTGTCGTCACAATTTTCGTCAATACATCTAAGTGTGTGATTTGTAATACCCATTAATAATAATCTTAAAGTCTAAGGACCAATACACACGTCTGCAGATAGGAACATCCAATGACACTATGAAATGTGGATTTCCTACTGGCGGGTCTCGTTCTCATAATATCCTCCTGGATATTACCAAGGGCGCACACCATGAGAAGGTGCCTCAAAGTTGTATGAGTCTTCACCCCTAATGACCTGTATTATTTTTGTCCCTCAAATAATATAATCTGTCCATAGAACATATATTCAAGAACAGTGTTATGGCACTTCTGGGTTCTCATCATAGCAGGGATCCACTATTGTTGACGCTCCTTTCTGTCACAAATTCTAACGACTGAAAAAAAAGAAAATACCTTAGTCCAAAGTGATTCATCCTTTGAAGAAACATCAAAAATCAACAAAGGGATGAACAAGGAGAACATTTCCCATAGGTCTCGCAAGTTCCCTCATGGTCGTGCAAGTACACTTGCGCGCCGCCTAGTGGTCGTGCAAGTCTACTTGCGCGACGCCTTATGGTCGTGCAAGTGACTTGCGCAACCTAAAGTGGTGACCGCCCGGTAACCGCCCAGGGTCTTCTCCTGCCTATAAATAGACCCTGTGGGCCCCCAATTCGAGGAGGATCTTTTTCCAGAAACTCGGATTGAAGCTCCCGACTCCCAAGTCTCTTCTCAAAGCTTCCAGAACACTTCTAAGGTAATTTCTTACCTAGAACGGAAGATCTAAAGAGAGGGAGGAAGGCCTAAGTGTTGAAACTCATCAACACTTGCGCGCCTGAATGGCCAGCCCTTAAGGGAACTGGTCATACTTGCGCGCCGCCTTATTCCTTCAATAGAATTTGCACGTCCCTTTTCTGGAAGAACCTCAAGGGGATTATAAAGGGTTTAAAAAGGAGTCGCTCAAGTATTTCAATTCCGATTGAAAATCGCGCAAGTACACCATGTGTCGCGCAAGGTATACCTGCGCGACCAATACTTGCGCGCCCACGCAAGACTTGCGCGCCTTTCAAGACTTGTGCGCCCCTACCTTTCTGGGTGCCCATCTTTCCCATTTTACCCCTCTTAAGCCATTTCACCTTTCCGATTTAAGATTCAGTCTTCAAGATACTCTTAAAATCCATTTATGGCATGATTTCTTGATTTGACTTCCTTATCTGAAAGGAATTCGGTGGAATATCTCTCAAAACCTAGTGATTTATACATCTTTATGTCACCAAAGATTGAGAGTTCGTTCATTCAACCTCATCCTTTAAAGATGAGAGAATCCTTAACCTAGGTCTCCTTTTCAGGAATAATCCCCAGTTATAAATCCTTTAATCTGGGCATCCTCCTCAGGAGTAAGCCCTAATCATAATCCTTTAACTTGGGCATCCTCCTCAGGAGTAAGCCCTAATCATAATCCTTTAACTTGGGCATTCTCCTCAGGAGTAAGCCCCAATCTCAAATATGGGCATCCTTTTTAAGAGTAAGCCCCAAACCTTAATCCCTAACTTGGGTCTCCTTTTTAGTAATAAGACTCAGTTATAATCTTGGGCTTCCTTTTCAGGAGTAAGCCCCAAGTCCCCTAACCTGGGCCTCCTTTTTTAGGAGTAAGTCCCAGTCATAATCTTGGGCATCCTCTTCAGGAGTGAACCCCAAGTCCCTTAATTTCTCTTAACCAGTCCTAAATTACGTTTGATATGGGGTTCCTTCTCAGGAGTAAAACCCAATTATAAATCCTCTCCTAATTTGGGTTTCCTTCTCAGGAATAAGTCCCAAGTTAGAGTATTCAAATCTCCATAAAGAACATATACCTTTATGGACCCTGTTCCTGGATTTTCTCCCTAAAAGTAAATCCTAAACCTTCATCTATTTGGGCAGTCATACATACATAATCCCCAAACAATTTCTTATGATTGCATCTTTCATGGCACAATTGTCTAATTTTTACCAATACCTCTTGTTTCTCACACCGAGCATGACTCACTTGAGCTTAGAGTGTAAAAGTAATTATGACATTCTTCTTTGAGCCATCAATCATAAACATCATATTCCATTACTCGAACTACGTGGGTTCTGATTCCTTTTCCAAAATAAAGGATACGTAGGTAGCCCATTTTTGGGTTTGATCCCAACTTTGAAATAATCCTTGTCCTTCTGAATGACGATAAACTTCAAGTGCCCCACTAAGTGGCTTTAAAACCAGCCTGGTCATTATAATGACCAAGAGACTTTTATATAAATGTTTTGAAGGATACCATTGACCAAGAATCTCTAAACAGATATAGATGATTCTCTATTGATGAAGAACCTCGAATACATATAAAAGATTCTCTAAATTTCATGCATATTTAATCATTGATTGTTAAAACTAAAGGAAAGCACATTTTATACTTTGTAATGTAATAAGGATTCACGAACATAACTTAAATCTATAAAGAGAGTCCCGGAGTAGACAATAATTCCCCTAAAAAAGGTGTGATGAGTCCGACCTCCCATCCTCTCGACCAATGCAAATTCCTAAGCCTCATCAGTCCACAAGATAATGAGCGCCTACCTTTGGAAAGTAGGTCCAAATGGATGTGGAATCATTGGATGTTTCTGGTTCTACGAACAAACCCGCTAGAAACCGATCGGAACGTTTGAATCTCCCGTCCAGGAGGTCATCCCTGGATTCCGAGGGAAACAAAAAATGGTGAACCCGATGTGAATCCTTAACCAAGTTAAAGTGATGTTCTTCTTATTTGTTAGGCCCCTTGGGCCAACAAATCAATCATTGACATGTGCTCATCCAAAAGATGCAGTGGCCAGATTCATCTTGATTATGTCTGTTATATGGAACAGGCACTCTTTTCTTAAGATCTTCTGCAAAATGGATTTTCTTAAATTCACCCCTGTGAATACTGCTGCTGTGAACACCTCTACTGTGAGGTCTGCTACTGTGAAAACCAATGCTGCTACTCCTGCTGGAATGTCGTCCGCTCTAAGGATGACATCACCAACTCAGCGTCTTCAACGCTGGGTTTCTAATGCACTGGTTAAGGAGTATTGTCGCAACGGTACTATCCCAACTCTGGAGGCCACTCGTCAAGACCTCCAAGTTAACAAATCTACCTAGTCGTCCGGACAACGGCAGCCAGCGATCAAGAAGCAGGCGGTGCTGACTACCGTCTCTAACCGTTTCGGGTTGTTATCCCCGGAACGCAATTTCCATTCACTCCCTTACTCTGAGGAAGTGAATGATCAGGTCCCGCAGGGCCTTAATTCAAAAAGACAGGAGTCCTTCTTGAGGGATCCCATCAACAATCGCCACCAGACTCGTGCGGTAGTGCGCCCTCAACATGATGAGGGTACCGACTCCAGGCATTCAGTTCAGGTTCCTCGAACCCGAGCAGGCAAGATGAACCGCCAAAGACGGAATCCGGTTAACAATGGGCAGGTTGTCATCCCTGCCATCTCCGGAGAAGTCCACCAACCTAACTTGGTGGAAAACAACGAGCAGGCACACACACCTGCCCATTTTTCCGCTGTCCAGCAGACTCGTCTAGCAGCATCAAGCCAATCCCGCCAGGCAATTCCAGCGGAGTACTATAGGCAGGAACATGCACCTGCTTATGCATCATCAGTTAGTCAGCAGGCTCGCCTGACTACATATGATGGATTCCACCAACCTAACTTGGTGTCAAATAACGAGCAGGCACAATCACCTATCTGTTTTAATTCCGCTGTCCAGCAGACTCGTCTGGCAGCATCACGCCAATCCTGCCAGGCAATTCCGGCGGAGTACTATAGGCAGGAACATACACCTGCTTATACATCACCAGTTAGTCAGCAGGCTCGTCTGACTACATATGATGGATCTCGTCAACCGCTTTTGGCGAAGTGTAATCACCAGGCACATACACCTACTAATACTAATCAAGCCTAACAACAGTCTCGCTTGGTAGCGCACGGAGAAGTCAGTCGGAAAGCCCCGACGACAAATAGGAGGCAGACTCAACTCTCTGCCTCCACACTTGAGTACTGTCAGGATTCACTAATAGGAAAAGGAGGACAGGAGCAGGCACATACACCTACTCCAAGCCCGGAATGGACGTATATCCCCGTTCCGGCGGCTGAAGTCACCAAACATATTTTGTCAATGGTGAAAGAGCAGAAGCAAATTCCTGCTCATATTCTGGATGCTTGCCAGGATATCATAACAGCTTCAGAATCATCTCAGGGACAGACACATAAATCTATCCCTAGTATTGGAGTGACACATCAACGATTCACTCCGGAACAGACACACACATCTGTTCCAGTCCAAGAGGGTTATGGGGCATACTCCCCCATATCATACGGACAACCAAGTCAGGCACATACACCTGATTTGAGTGGAGATCGTCAGCCTAACCTGACCATATTTCCTAATCAGGCACATACACCTGCTCAGAGTAACCACTTTCGTCAACAAGTGGTTTCTAAAGAGAGTTAGAAGGCATCTAAGAAAAAGATCCGCCCAGCACAGTCAGGAGATCAAAGGCCAATCTGCAACAAAGCCTTGCTCGATGCTGGAGTTCTTGAAGCCCTCAGACATTTATCTGTCAGATTTCAAGATTCTACTCCCTCAGTTCCCAATAACGGGAACATTAATTTTGAAGGTCTTCAACAGACACTTCTTCATGAAGGCTTGCTTCATGAAAGTTCGGTCAATCTTGAAGTTTCTTCTTCAGATGAGATCCACAGGAACCCTCTGTGTGGTCAGAAGACCAAGGAGCAAGAGATCGCATCTTTTGCTGTAACCCATTATGGTGGTCCTCCCCATGATGATGAACTTCGCTGCGAAAGTCCTCTCCGCAGTAGTGATTCACATTGCCTGGAAAATACTCCAGTGGATAATGTAGTGCCGAGAAAGCCCTCTTATCTTGAGGCACTTGCAAATGCAAAACCAGTCATGTCTGATGCTTTATCGCTAACAAGTGAAATAATTTCTCAATAATAAGATAGCCCAGGGTGTAGGTCATTCTCCGAACCACCCCTAAGTCATGCATCTTCTAGTTTGATCAATGATCTCTCTACCAATCTTGTTGAATCCGATAAAGCAACAAGGAAACACCAACTCTGGTCAAAATAGGTAGAAGAATTTTCATTTAATGATAAAGAGGAAATGCTGAACATGAGGAAAAAACTGGCAAAAGGTGAAGTACCAGTCATGTTTTGGCCTTTGGCTGACTCCCAGTACGACATTACAAAGATGTTGACGGATGATGGAATCCATGATGTTCGTCTCAACATGTGGAAAACTCTTTGTCAATTAAAGAAGAAGGTATTATCTTATGATGAATATGAAAATCATCTTAAGATAATAGAAGGGCTACAATGTCAGATTGATTTGGCATCTCTATCAGTCTCTCGGTATCCGAAGGCTGAAAAGCAACAGAGAACCCTTCAACGTTCATGCCTTGGCACACTAAAAAAATTGCGTTAGTTAATTGCCAATGCTCCATCTGGTGTTCATATCAGAGGATGGGGTGTTCACGGAGCACTAAATTTCATAGTGCTTTCCAGTTAGCAAAGCCCGCCGAAAATGGTTTCATGCAATGTTATTGCCCATGGCCGGCCACAGTCAATGGGCTTTGTTCATAATCAAAAGCTTGCTCAAGAACAGGCTTCAACTAGTTCCTCTCAAAATCAAGTATATAGAGAACAAGTTGTTGAATTTCTCCTACATCAAGCAGGCGAGAATATTGCACAAGCCTCTCGTCTGGAGCAAACACGTCATCAAATGACAGAAGTTTCGGAAATCATCCAATGGTCTGTTGAACCAGGTGATAAAAGTGGATACAGGTTAATGCATCTAGCTAATTTCCGAACTAAGATTCGCAAGATCAAGAGAGATTTTAAGAAGATCTCAGACATATCATGTCAAGAGACACCCCATCTTGTCAGACTGGGGACTTCTCTAAACCAACCCTCAGAGTCAACAAATGGGATTCGAGGAGTTGAGCAGAAGCAGCAGGAACATCCCCAGTCCACCGGACTGGGGACCTTTTCAAATCCTCAATCCCTCCCTCAGAGAAAGTTAGTATTCTCTCGATTAGGGAATAATCCTCAAGAGGAATGAAGAGCCAAGCTATCAGGAGATTCTCTCCAAGTGACGGTTCTCCAAGAAATTCCTGAGGGATCAAGTCAACGGAATGCCATGTCTCATCATGGACATGGAAGAAGACAATATCACAGAAATGCTGATAGAAAGGATTCCATGCAATATGCATCCATTAATGTCATCAATGTCGTTGCTGCTGATTCACCAGATGAGGCTCAATCAGAGGGATCAGACGAAGAGATTCCTACTCAAGAAGTTGCGCACACAGACCTAAATGAAGAAGGTGTGCGCACACGTAATCAAAGGCTTACCCAAAATCTGGGTATTCCTTCAAGTAACCCACTTCCCCCTCTCTGAAAAGGATCCAATAAGGGGAAAGGAAAGAATCATGTTACTTATCACCCTTCCTCTGAAGGAGGTCAATCGCTCTCATTAGAGCAAAGGTTTGCACAACAGGAGGAAGAAATGAAAGAATTAAGAAGGTTGAATGCAGAACTACTTCAGAGTAGTCTTCTTCTTAAGAATGCTGAAGTCCGACAGCCGAAGGAATTTTTTGTAACTACTGAGATGGATCAGGAATATCTTCCTTTATCAGTACACCCTCAGAGGTCTAATCCTACGGGTCAAATGCAACAACGGTTGGAAGCACTACCATTAGTTGCAGCACCAACCACCACGTCTGTCCAAGCTCCATTCATTGCACCTACCCAAAACCAAGTTCAACCTGATGTTTCTCAAAAGTTAATAACTACTATTGAGTCATTAACAGCTTGGTTAGAAACTATGGAAGGGAAACGGGCACAAGTTCAACCTGAAAAGAAATTTTACCCTGAATGGGTAGATTCAATTTCTCTTCCATCCAGTTTTGGAAACCCTGCTTTCCCTACTTTTAATGGATCGGGCGACCCTGAACAAAATTTGACGCATTACGTGTCTTGTTGTGATCCTATGATGGGAACTCCAGAGCAGCAAGAAGCAGTGAAACTCATATGCTTCGTGCGAACCTTGCAAGGACCAGCTTTTGTCTGGTATACAAGCTTGCAATCCCGGTCAATCATCAGATGGGAGGATCTTCGTCAAAAATTCATTCTTTAGTTCAGCTCAACTTTGCCAAAAACGACAGTTTTCGATCTTACAAACTGCAAGAAAAGGGAGAATGAAAGAGTCTCTGATTTCATTGCTCGTTGGAAGGGATTAACGTATTCCCTGAGTTTAGCACTCCCTCAGGAGGAATTGTTGCCAATCTGTGTGGCAAATTTGCGTGATGAATTACGCACACCATTGATCCCTGTGAAATACACAGGAGGGTTTCGAGACCTTACTTCAATTGCTCAACAGATTGAAGATTCCCTTATACAGGCTAAGGTTAAATCTCGTATAATTCCATCAGCTCCAAGAAGGAGAATGGGTAAAGCGGAAACTGCTATAGTTATGCTTAAACAAGCACATGTACCTATTTCTACTTCAAAACCTTCATCTTCTCGAAGGGCTCCACCTCCTGAACGCCAACAACAAAGGTTGTTTCGTCCAAATGATCAAAGAGATCAACGACGAAAACAATTTGAGGATTTGAAGAGTAAAACATACTCTTTCCGAAGTGAGCAAGTTCCTGGTTACTTCATTTCAGCTCTGGAAAATAATTTGGTTCAATTACCAGTGCCCAAGAGGCCAAACAAGGAAGGAGATGAAGACCGTCCCAATTATTGTCCCTTTCATCAAATGTTGGGGCATCCCATCCAGGAGTTTTTTGTCTTTAAAGACCTCCTGCAAAATATGGTCGACTTGGGACAAGTCAAATTGAAGGGTTCTTCAGCTCATGTAGCGTGTATTACCGCTACAGATACAGAGGAAGGAGGCGAGTGGAAGGAAGTCAAAAGAAAAACTGCGAAAAAAATATGATGATTGGATGGTCAGAAAGACAATCAATCGGACCCATTCCATTTTGCGAACACAATTTAAGAAGCCAATTGTGTCTCCTACAAAAGCTGCAGTAAAGCCTCCATCAAAAGACAAATCCTTAAAAGGGCAGCGCAATTCAAAGAAGAAAGAGAAATCAGGAGAAGATGAGTATGTATCAAAGCCTAAATTGTCTTTGACTCTGGCAGATTTCATGCCATCTACTTCAAAGCCACGGGCACCGCCCCATCAAACGGCACAGCCTAAATAGGCTAACCAGGCAGAGTCTTTATCAGACGAAGAGTTAATATTTGGTTCTGTTAATATGATTCAATTAACAGATCCATATTCCAGTCTTGATGAGACTGAATTCCTTGTATCAAATAAGGGAATCCGAGGAGGTTCTAGAGGTTCAGGATATAGGGGAAGACGTGGATCTTTCCGAAGCCACTACTCTAATTTTACCCCTGCTAGCATTGTATATGCAGCAGAAACTCGTGGTAGAGCCCTTCAGTGAGCTCAAAAAGAACAAGCAAGTTCTTCTGCCAATGGCCAACTCAGTTTTGGCATAGTTATTTTGGAAGACCGATTAAAGGTTCCATCTTCTTTATCTCAGCAAGTAAATGGATCTAATTAGTCTAATCTTCCAAAACCAAGGATGTTGCCAACTTCAATACAAGATGCATCAGCTTCCAAAGTATCTGCTTCCAAGGTACCTGTTAAACCGCATATTCCTATTGGGAAACGCAGACCTCTAGATCAAAAGTATGATATATTGAAACACTTGGCCCAAGTACCATCCAAGTTATCAATTTTGGATGCTTTGAATCTGTCAAAATATCTTCGGGAAGCACTCATCGAAGCTTTGTCAAGTCCTCAGGAGTTTGAAGCTGAAATTGCTGCAGCTGAAATCTATCACATAGAGAATAATCCTGTAGAATGCCATGCAGTGATATCTTTTACTGATAAAGATGAATATGATGTTGTGCATGGGCACATAAAACCTTTGTACTTATTTGGCAAAGTCAATGGTGTAGATGTTCGAAGAGCTTTCATTAAAAATGGTTCAGGAGTCAACCTCATGCCCATTCGTACACTTCGTCGATTGGGCCTCACGGAATCTGATTTATCTCCTTCTACCATGATGTTACAAGGATATGATAAAAATGAACAAGAACCACTGGGAGAAGTTACACTCAGAACTCAGTTTGGAGATCTTGTATCCAATTCGGATTTCATGATTGTTGATCAAGACTCAGCTTTCAATACCTTTCTTGGAAGACCCTGGCTACATCAGCATGCAGTTATTCCTTCATCATACCATCAATGTCTCAAATACTGTTTCGATGGTCAAGTTGTAACATTGTATGGTGATAAGGCCCCGTTCAAGACATGTGAGTCTCAATACATTGAGGCGGAATTTTATCACATGAAGGGAAGAGAAAAATATACAATGAAGGAAATTACCAAAGTTAATGCTCCATATGGTTTGGAGAAAATTCCAATAAATCCATTTTCACATGTGAGTACAGATTATGTGTTACCTATCAGTCAAATTGACAAAATAGGCCAAAATCAAAATACTCTTATGGAAAGATCCATAATGTCAATTACGGAGATTGAGCCAGACAACATGGGAGAAATTGGTAACCTACCAAGCAGTGATGAAAGCATAAGTGGTGACGTTTTCATTTCATCTGCTGAAGTCCAACAAGTCTATACTTCGCTAATCAGGCCAGAAGAAGTTATAGCAACACCAGAGGTGAATAATGATGTCGATTCTCAATCCATCATCTCCTCTTTATTTCCCAAAGAAGACCCTTTATCATCAATAGGGTTGGAAATGGAAGCTTCTTCTTCAAAATGTGAAAATTTTGACATCTCTTATGATCATGAGAATTTCATTTTTTCATCTACTTTGCAAGTAGAAACGGAAGGAATAACACATAATGAAGAGGAAGAGGAAGATATTAGAGATGCTCCTCCAGTATTTGAAGAGGGTATCTCTACCACTGTGGATGAACTCAGAGAAGTAAATCTGGGTACAGAGAAATATCCACGCCCCACTTTAATTAGTGCGGCCATGACCCTTGAAGAGAAAGAGATGTATATTTCTTTTCTAAAGAAAAATAAAGATATTTTTGCTTGGAATTATACAGAAATTCCTAGGCTTGATCCTGATATTTCTACTCATCATTTGGGTTTACCAAAAGAACATCGAGGTTTTAAGCAAGCCGCGAGAAGAACACACCCAACCTATGCTTCCAAAATTGAAGCTGAAGTGGATAAGCTGATCAAATCCAACTTCGTCAGAGAAGTTCAATATCCCAAGTGGTTGGCTAATATTGTCCCTGTAAAGAAGAAGAATGGACAAATTAGGGTTTGCATCGATTTCAGAGATCTTAATCGGTATTGTCCTAAAGATGATTTCCCAGTTCCGATTACAGAACTCTTAATTGATGTGACGGCTGGCTATGAAGTAATTTCTTTCATGGATGGATATTCCGGATATAATCAGATCCGAATGGCCCCAGAAGATGAGGAATATACAGCCTTCAGAGCTCCTCAAGGTGTGTTTTGTTACCGGGTGATGCCCTTTGGTTTAAAGAATGCAGGTGCAACATATCAACGCGCCATGCATCGTATCTTCAAACCTCTTTTAGGGAAGTTTGTTGAATGCTATGTAGATGATTTTGTGGTTAAATCCAAACAACGTTCTAATCACTTGGCTGATTTGGAAGTCATATTCCACAAGCTTCGACAACATAATTTAAAGATGAACCCCTTAAAATGTGCTTTTGGGGTAACCTCAGGAAAATTCCTCGGCTTTGTTGTACGCCATCTTGGTATTGAAGTCGATCATGAGAAGACCAAATCAATCCTTGATATGTCACCTCCTCATAATTTGAAAGAATTAAGAGGACTTCAAGGACACTTAGCCTATATTCGGCGTTTCATCGCCAATTTGGCAGGCAAAAGTTTACCCTTTACCAAATTATTGAAGAAAGGAGTCACTTACCAGTGGACTCAAGAATGTCAAGAAGCATTTGATGTTCTCAAGAAATACCTCTTGATTCCACCAGTACTCATGCCACCTGTTGAGGGTAGACCGCTTATCCTCTATGTGACAGCTTTAGAGCGATCATTGGGTGCCTTTATCGCTCAAAAGAATGATGCTGGGAATGAAAATAGTCTCTACTATCTCAGTAGAACTATGCTTGAAGCAGAAACCCGGTATTCAAGTATTGAAAAGTGCTGCCTAGTATTAATCTTTGCAGTTCAGAAACTGAGACACTACCTACAACATCACGAGGTCCAATTGGTATCTCGTAATAATCCTCTCAAATTCATCCTTAGTCGTCCAATGCTTACAGGACGTCTGGCAAGGTGGACGGTTATTCTACAGCAGTTCGACATTCAGTATGTGTCTCAAAAGGCAATTAAGGGCCAAGCTCTGGCTGATTTCCTGGCTGAACATCCTTCAGTGG
Source organism: Viscum album (assembly GCA_963277665.1). Classification (NCBI taxonomy): domain Eukaryota; kingdom Viridiplantae; phylum Streptophyta; class Magnoliopsida; order Santalales; family Viscaceae; genus Viscum; species Viscum album. The sequence goes on along the minus strand of OY728137.1, from coordinate 291,876,547 downwards.
AAGACATGTATTCAGATATCGAACTCCCTAATGAGGAAGTTTTCTCTATTCAAGAGAGTCCTCAAACATGGGAAATGTATTTTGATGGTGCTTCTAGAAGTCCAACAGGGAAGAAAATGGAAAATCCTAAATTCAACAAAGTTGTTTTAGGAATTGTGCTCATTTCTCCAGATAAGGCAGTGTTACCTTATTCCTTTTTGTTGTGGGAAGGTGGTACCAATAATGAAGCTGAATACCAAGCTCTCATTACAGGCTTGGAGTTAGCGCTTCAAGCACAAGTGAATCACTTAAAGGTGAAAGGTGATTCAGACCTGGTAATCAAACAAGTCAATGGGGATTATGCCATCAGAAAAGAAGAATTAATCCCTTTGTATGATTACGTCAGAGAGTTAATGTCGGAATTCCCTTCAGAACCGACATTTTCTTATGTCCCAAGATCACAAAATGCTCAAGCTGATGCACTGGCTAATATAACCATAGCTTTAGCAGATCCAAATCGGGACAAGACAACCATCTGTATTGCCCACCGTCGTGCAATTTCACCTTATGTTCAAGTCAGAATAGAGGATATTAATGAAATTAGTCCCATTCCTGAACCGTATGGTCATACTACAGGATGGATGTCACCTATCAGGGAATACCTTCAAAATGGAACACTTCCACCTGATAGAGCCGAAAAAGAACAAATCCGGCGACGTGTGGTCAATTTTACTCTTTATGATAGCCCAAACCACCTCGAGAAAATTCTCTACAAACGTGGTTTTGATGGAGTTCTCTTCAGATGAATTGATGGTGAAGAGACAATGGCTGTCATGAAAGAAGTGCATGCAGGAGTCTGTGGTGCCCACCAGTCTGGACATAGACTATTTGATCAAATTCGAAGGCTTGGATACTTTTGGCCTTCAATGATACAAGATTGTGTTAATTTCAAAAAGAAGTGTCATTCATGCCAAGTATATGCCAACTTCATTCATCAACCTCCAAAGTTGCTTCATACAGCTAAATACTCATGGCCATTTTCCACATGGGGAATGGATGTGGTGGGACCTTACCCTTCAGCTACGGCCAAGCAGTTTAAGTGCATTCTTACTGCTACTGATTTCTTTTCCAAATGGGAAGATGCAGTACCTCTCAAAGAAGTCAGTTCTAAATGCATTGTTAGCTTCATCAAGTCTAACATCATTACTAGATTTGGTGTCCCTCATACCATATTGATGGACAACGGCACCAACTTCTGTTCTTCAGAGGTAAAGAAATTGTATCAAGAATACAACATTAAGTCCAACCATTCATCTCGATATCATGCGGCGGCTAATGTCCAGATAGAAGCCTTCAATAAGACTCTTTCAAATATACTGCAAAAGATGGTGGATAAAGATAAGAGGTCATGGCCTGATAAACTCTTTCATGATTTATGGGATTATCGGACTACCACTCTCAATGCAACGCAGTCAACTCCATATTCATTGGTATATGGAACAGAAGCAGTCTTGCCAATTGAAGTTCAATTGCCCTCACTCAGAATAGCCATTTGTGATCAGTTATCTACAGATGAGCAATCCCAAAAGCGGTTGAATGAATTGGAACAGTTAGATGAGAAAAGATTGTGCACTTTGCACCACTTGGAAATCTATCAGAATCGAATAGCACGAGCTTTTAACAAAAAAGTTCGTCTTCATTCATTCATTCAGGGAGAATTGGTATTGGTTCTCAGAGCACCAATGATACCAGGAAAGAAGCCTCCCAAGCTTGAACCAAAATGGGAAGGACCTTATTCAATACATAAGGTCTACTCCAATGGAGCGTATTCTCTAATCTCAATGGATGGAGAACACATCACGACTCCAACTAATGCCAGATTTCTGAAGAAGTATTTTGTATAAACACAAAATATTGTTCCCAGATCCAAAACAGTCACATTGGTTCATGATATGTCCTACATGACACTAAACTGTATTATGTCCTATCTACATGACATTAAACTGTACAGAAGTTCCTTATTTGTCCGAGATGACATTAAACTATATTTTGTCCGAGATGACATTAAACTATATTGTGTCCTAGAAACATGACATTAAACTGTGTGGCACTTTCATTGTCCAGCATTACGTTAAACTGTGTCAGTTCCCTTATCGTCCAACATGACGTTAAATTGTCACATTGGTTATTATTTGTCCGAGATGACATTAAACTATATTTTGTCCGAGATGACATTAAACTATATTATGTCCTAGCAACATGACATTAAACTGTGTGGCACTTCCAACGTCCAGCATGACGATAAACTGTAAAAAGTCCCCAGAACTGATATCCTCATATTGGTTCACCTTAGTCCTAGCTACATGACTTTAAACTGTACAGAACCAGTTCGTCCTTGCTATATGACGTTAAACTATACAGCAATGGTCCAGTATGACTTTAAACTGCAACTTCGTCCCACACGACATTAAACTGTGAAAAAATTCCCTAAACTGTCCAGCATGACCTTAAACTACATCATCCCTGGTCCATGTATATGACCATAAACTATTTTCAAATCCCTTATGTCCAGCAAGACGTTAAACTGTGACGTCCTAACTACATGACGCTAAACTGTATAAAAGTCCCTCACGTCCGGAAAGACGTTAAACTATATAATCATCAAAGGTCCAGCATGACATTAAACTGCACCATCCACGATCCATGCATATGACCTTAAACTATTCGCACTTTCGTCCAACATGACATAAATGGTGTGTTATTTTGTCCTTACTGCATGACATTAAACTGCACAGTCCCCCTTTTGTCCAATATGACGTTAAACTATTTTATCCCCATTGTCCTAACTACATGACGCTAAATTGTACAGAAAATCCTTGATATGTCCTACATGACATTAAACTGTATTTTGTCCCTGCTACATGACACTAAACTGTGCAGTACCAATAGTCCTAACTGCAAGACTTTAAACTACATAGTCCCTTTATATGTCCCACATGACATTAAACTATGCATCGTTAAGGTTATTGTTACCTCTTGTTTCTCACACCGAGTATGACTCACGTGAGCTTAGAGCGAACATCAACCATAACACTCCCTTTGGGCCACTAACCATGTGTAAGTCCCAACAACATTTTAGTTAGATCGTTGTCCCCAAGAACAACTTGATCATTAATTCATTCTTTAATTGAACTACACGGACTTTGATCCTTGCCCTCCAGGCTGGGTATGTAGGCAGCCTCCTAGGGTTCAAGCCCAAAAACAATCTCTTCACATCGGTTCACCACCATCTCATATGATGTTGATTTGTGAAACCGCCCCTAGAATCAATATCTTTACATTGATTCACTTTCGTCCTTGTTATATGACATTAAACTATGCAACACTTTTGTCCGGTACAACAATAAACTATAATATTCTTTGATTTCCTCATTTGAGAGAGAACTATTATTGACATTGATTTTTTTCAATCATGTTTCATTTCAAAAGACTACGTGCATACATGGTAATGCCTAAACTTTTTATCTTAGGTTAAACCATCATTGCACTAAAGTCCCCTTTCACCCTTCACATGTACGAACCAAATTTGTACAAAGGGTAGTTCTAGAACTATGTGGACTTGATTCCCATCCTTATGGGATACGTAGGAACATTCGAGTGTCCCTCGAATCCAGTCCCAAGTCTTTTGGGCCTAACCCCAAATTTCACTTTCAGTCCCTTAGCTGAAAAGTACTCATGAAAACACACACTGTGTATTCATTATTATGGTCCGAATTCTATGACCCTAAACTAAGATCTCTAATACATTCGTCCTGCACGACGTTAAACTACATTTCAAGAACTACGTATGGCTTGATTTTTATTCTTATGAGATACGTAGTGAAGTCCAAAATTTCAATTCAGGACCCAGCCACAACATGATTATGGTTATCATTGACCTATGTATCTCTATATATATTGGACAATACCCATATTTATGTGTTATAATCCTAACCTTAAATATTTTCAGATCTTCATAACCCTTTTTTCATGACTTATAGTCACAAAAATGTCAAACTTCTGAGAATTCTTTTTGCCTGACTATGCAGCACATGCCCATAGGTGGCCTTGCATAAATAGTCCACATAACAGACTTGTCAGCCAAAAGATGTTATTTATTTGACCATGCAGCCAATGCCCTTAGGTGGCCCTGCAAATTTCAACCCTCTAACGGGTTTGTTAAATAATGGTAACTTCATTCTTGGGAAGAATGCCTCTTTTGTCCTTATTTATCTTAAACGACAGTATGTAGGGATCCGCAAAAAATAGTCATCCTTAACATATTTCTCCCATATCCTTTTTCATGATCTGAAAGTATTCAAGTCTATGGTTTATTCTTTTTCCCTACGTTTGGGTCAGACCTTCGTAGGAGTGATATTCATCCAGTTCTTCGATAATCTTGTCTGAAAATATCTTCTCCATATTCAAGTACCTCTTTCCATACAACAAACTCTATACTTTAGAAAATTTGAATCTCCATAAACTTTCACTGGATTTTAGCACTAGGAAAGTAAACTTCTGAGAATTCTTTTGCCTGACTATGCAGCATGTGACCATAGGTGGCCTTGCATAAACAGTCCACATAACAGACTTGTCAGCCGAAAGATGCTATTTATTTGACCATGCAGCCAATTCCCTTAGGTGGCCCTGCATATTTCAACCCCCTAACGGGTTTTTGTCAAATAATAGTAACTTCATTCTTGAAAACTACTTCTTCTAATGCCTTTTAGCTCTTTTTCATATCATTCCTCAGATTCAAAAATTCTTAAGTCATAGCTTACATATTTTCCCTCATACTTGAGTATGGTAATATGTTTTCAGATAAATTTTCAAGGAATTGAATCAATTCTAATCCATTTTGGTCAAAGCTATTTCGACCTTAAACATTAGCCTTTGTATGTCCGATATGCATGACTTTAAACTGCCAGATTTCTTGTTTTTCTTTTCACCTCAGAGTCAAATCCTCTTTTCTCTCCAGATCCAACACTGAGGGGGGACTTTTGTTGACGCTCCTTTCTGTCACAGAGTCTAACAACTGAAAAAAAGAAAATACCTTAGTCCAAAGTGATTCATCCTTTGAAGAAACATCAAAAATCGACAAAGGGATGAATAAGGAGAACATTTCCCATAGGTCGCACAAGTTCCCTCATGGTCGCGCAAGTACGCTTGCGCGCCGCCTAGTGGTCGTGCAAGTCTACTTGCGCGACGCCTTATGGTCGTGCAAGTGACTTGCGCAACCTAAAGTGGTAACCGCCCGGTAACCGCCCAGGGTCTTCTCCTGCCTATAAATAGACCCTGTGGGCCCCCAATTCGAGGAGGATCTTTTTCCAGAAACTCGGATTGAAGATCCCGATGCCCAAGTCTCTTCTCAAAGCTTCCGGAACACTTCTAAGGTAATTTCTTACCTAGAAAGGAAGATCTAAAGAGAGTGAGGAAGGCCTAAGTGTTGAAACTCATCAACACTTGCGCGCCTGAATGGCCAGCCCTTAAGGGAACTGGTCATACTTGCGCGCCGCCTTATTCCTTCAATAGAATTTGCGTGTCCCTTTTCTGGAAGAACCTCAAGGGGATTATAAAGGGTTTAAAAAGGAGTCGCTCAAGTATTTCAATTCCGATTGAAAATCGCGCAAGTACACTATGTGTCGCGCAAGGTATACCTGCGCGACCAATACTTGTGCGCCCACGCAAGACTTGCGCGCCTTTCAAGACTTGCGCGCCCCTACCTTTCTGGGTGCCCATCTTTCCCATTTTACCCCTCTTAAGCCATTTCACCTTTCCGATTTAAGATTCAGTCTTCAAGATACTCTTCAAAGCCATTTATGGCATGATTTCTTGATTTGAATTCCTTATCTGAAAGGAATTCGGTGGAATATCTCTCAAAACCTAGTGATTTATACATCTTTATGTCACCAAATATTGAGAGTTCGTTCATTCAACCTCATCCTTTAAAGATGAGAGAATCCTTAACCTAGGTCTCCTTTTCAGGAATAATCCCCAGTTATAAATCCTTTAATCTGGGCATTCTCCTCAGGAGTAAGCCCCAATCATAATCCTTTAACTTGGGCATTCTCCTCAGGAGTAAGCCCCAATCTCAAATATGGGCATCCTTTTTAGGAGTAAGCCCCAAACCTTAATCCCTAACTTGGGTCTCCTTTTTAGGAATAAGACTCAGTTATAATCTTGGTCTTCCTTTTCAGGAGTAAGCCCCAAGTCCCCTAACCTGGGCCTCCTTTTTTAAGAGTAAGTCCCAGTCATAATCTTGGGCATCCTCTTTAGGAGTGAACCCCAAGTCCCTTAATTTCTCTTAACCAGTCCTAAATTACGTTTGATATGGGGTTCCTTCTCAGGAGTAAAACCCAATTATCAATCCTCTCCTAATTTGGGTTTCCTTCTCAGGAATAAGTCCCAAGTTAGAGTATTCAAATCTCCATAAAGCACATATACCTTTATGGACCCTGTTCCTGGATTTTCTCCCTAAAATTAAATCCTAAACCTTCATCTATTTGGGAAGTCATACATACATAAGCCCCAAACAATTTCTTATGATTGCATCTTTCATGGCACAATTGTATAATTTTTACCAATACCTCTTGTTTCTCACACCGAGCATGACTCACGTGAGCTTAGAGTGTAAAAGTAATTATGACATTCTTCTTTGAGCCATCAATCATAAACATCATATTCCATTACTCGAACTACGTGGGTTCTGATTCCTTTTCCAAAATAAAGGATACGTAGGTATCCCATTTTTGGGTTCGATCCCAACTTTGAAATAATCCCTGTCCTTCTGAATGACGATAAACTTCAAGTGCCCCACTGAGTGGCTTTAAAACCAGCCTGGTCATCATAATGACCAAGAGACTTTTATATAAATATTTTGAAGGATACCATTGACCAAGAATCTCTAAACAGATATAGATGATTCTCTATTGATGAAGAATCTCGAATACATATAAAAGATTCTCTAAATTTCATGCATATTTAATCATTGATTGTTAAAACTAAAGGAAAGCACATTTTATACTTGGTAATGTAATAATGATTCACAAACATAACTTAAATCTATAAAGAGAGTCCCAGAGTAGACAATAATTCCCCTCAAAAAGGTGTGATGAGTCCGACCTCCCATCCTCTCGACCAATGCAAATTCCTAAGCCTCATCAGTCCACAAGCTAATGAGCGCCTACCTTTGGAAAGTAGGTCCAAACGGATGTGGAATCATTGGATGCTTCCGGTTCTACGAACAAACCCACTAGAAACCGATCGGAACGTTTGAATCTCCCGTCTAGGAGTTCATCCCCGGATTCCGAGGGAAACAACTATGAATTTTTAATGAAACAGTTGTCCTTAGGACATTATCACATGCATTGTCACGCAGAAGAACAATCAAGATGTGATAAGTATTTTATTAATGAATAAAGTACAAAGTAGTTGGTTCTAGACCACCAACTCTAACAGACTCCCACTTGGACTAGAGCCAACTGCTAACAACCTTTAACCCGCTAGCTCTCACATGATATCCATGCTTCTACTGAGATAGGCCTTTAGTCATGGGGTCCGCCACATTCTCTTTCGTGGACACTCTACTCACTGCAACTTCACCCCTCTGATATAAATCCCTCAAGAGGTGATACTTCCGAAGTATGTGCTTTGTCCGTTGATGTGACCTTGGTTCTTTTGCAAGAGCCATCGCTGCAGTATTATCACAATACAGTGTAATGGGATCTTTACTGCTAGGCACCACATCAAGCTCCTAGAAAAAGTTCTGAATCCAGATGGATTCCTTGGCTGCATCATAAGCTGCTATATATTCGAACTCCGTTGTAAAATCGGTGACAACTGGCTTCTTAGAACTCTTCCAGCTCACAGCTCATCCATTGAGACAGAAAACATATCCAGATTTTGACTTTAGATCATTCTGATCTATCTGAAAACCAGCATCAGCATACCCTCTGATGACAAGCTCCTCGTCTCCTCCATACACCAGGAACATATCCTTAGTTCTTCTCAGATACTTAAGGATAGTCTTAACAGCAGTCCAATGTTGTTCTCCTAGATCTGCTTGATATCTGCCTACCATGCTCAGTGCATAGGCAACATCAAGCCCGGTACATAACATGGCATACATGATAGATCCTATAGCTGAAGCGTATGGGATCTTACTCATTCTATATTTCTCTTGTTGTGTCTGAGGACACATTTTCTTAGAAATATGTAGGACATGTGACACTGGAACCAATCCCCTCTTGGATTGTTCCATACTAAATCTCTTTAGTATCTGGTCAATGTATGTACCCTGACTTAGTCCAAGCAGCCTCTTGGATCTATCACGAATGATCTTGATACCTAGAATGTTGGCTGCTTCTCCTAAGTCCTTCATGGAGAAACACTTGTCCAACCAGTCCTTAACTAACTGTAAGGCTGGTACGTCGTTTCTATTAAGAAATATGTCATCAACATATACTACTAGGATAATGACCGCATTCCCATTAAACTGTTTATAAACACATGGATCACATTCATTTTTAATGAACCCAAATTCCTTTATGGATTCATCAAATCTAATGTTCCATGACCTGGATGCTTTCTTTAATCCATAAATGGATTTTTGCAACTTGACAACCCGTTTGGCTTCACCTGGTGTCACAAACCCTTTTGGTTGTGTCATATAGACATCTTCCTGGAGGTTCCCATTAAGGAATGTTGTTTTGACATCCATCTGCCAAATCTCATAGTCATGGTAAGAAGCTATGGCAAGTATGATTCTTATGGATTTAAACATGGAAACTGGCAAGAAGGTTTCATCATAGTCAATTCCTTGATGCTGTCTGAGCCCTTTAGACACTATCCTTGCTTTATAGGTGATAAATTGACCTTCCATGTCCAGTTTTCTCTTGAATATCCATTTGCATCCAACAGGATTTACATCAACTGGGTCATCGAACAGAACCCAAACTTGGTTCTGATACATGGAATCCATCTCAGAATTCATAGCTTCTAGCCATCTTGCAGCTTCTGAGATTTCTACTGCTTCCTTGTGGGAGAGAGGTTCATCATTGTCCAAAAATAATGATTCACCATCCTCGGTGACTAGGAAACCAAATCTCTCTAGTTCCCTTACCTCTCTTGAGCTTCTAAGAAGTACTTGTGTTTCTGGAACCTCTTCCACGGGGACCTATGGAACTTTTTCCTGTACCAACTTCTGTGTATCTTGAGCATCAACTTCGTCGAAGTCAATCTTGCTCCCACTATACTTTTTGAGGATTTGCTCCCTCTCAAGAAAGACAGCTTGTCTGGCGACAGTCACTTTCTTGTCTTGAGGGTTATATAGGTAATATCCTTTCATTTCTTTGGGATATCCTATAAAGATACACTCCATGCCCCGGGGTGCTAGTTTGTTTCCTGAGAAGGCCTTAAAAAATGCCTTGCATCCCCATACACGTGTATGCAACAAAATGGGTTTATTTCCACTCCATAAATCAGAGGGAATTCTATTTACTGCCTTAGTTGGTACTCGGTTTAATGTGTATGTTGCAGTTTGCAATGCATATCCCCAAAAGGATAATGGAAGATCCTCATGACTCATCATCGACCTCACCATATCCAACAAGGTGTGGTTCCTCCTTTCACTAACACCATTCCACTGTGGTGTATAAGGATGAGTGAGCTGAGATAGAATCCCATACTCCTGTAGTAGATCGATGAACTCTTGGTTCAGATATTCTTCACTTCGATCCGATCAAAGCTTCTTTATCTTCTTACCAAGCTGATTCTCTACTTCATTCTTTAATTCCTTAAATTTATCTAAGGCTTCTGACTTATACCTAATTAAGTAGACAAATCCGTATCTACTCAAATCATCAGTAAAAGTAATGAAGTAAGAATATCCACCTCTAGCTTCTACTGGAAATGGTCCACATACATCCGTGTGTACCAATCCTAGGAGCTCTGTGGCCCTTTCACCCTGTCCACCAAAAGGCGGCTTGGTCATTTTACCTTGTAAACAAGCATGACATCTATCAAGTGGTTTTAGCTCAGTAGAGTCTAAATAGCCATCTTGGAAGATCTTTGTCAAGCGCTTCTCGTTTACATGACCGAGACGGTGATTCCACAACTAGGTGATCTATGAGTCATGTGAGTTTGTTTCGTTATCGATTTCCAACACTTGGTTTTCGTAATTTAATACATACAAACCATTATTTAAATGTGTCATACCATAACATACGTTGTTCTTATAAAAGAGACAACCCTTATTTCCAAACTTGAAAACAAATCCATCCATATCCAAACAAGATACAGAAATTATGTTCTTGGTAAAACTAAGCACAAAATAACAGTTTTGTAAAACCAAAATCATGCCAGTTGGCAATGAGAGGTGATAGTCGCCAATAGCCAACGCAGCCAGCCTTGCGCCATTGGCAGCTGGAAGATCCACCTCTTCTCTGGTGATCTTTCTAAATCTACTTCGTTCCTGAATTTGAATACATATGTTAGCCCCACAAGCTGTATCTAATACCCAATGTGTAGAAATAGAAATATTTCACTCGATAACAAACGCACCTTTAGAGTCCCCACACTTCTGGGTACAGTTCCTCTTCCAGTTTCCCTACTTTCCACATGCAAAACACACTGCCTCCCATTCCTTACCCTGCCTTTGGATATTCCCCTTCTTGGATGGATGGTGCTCGGGGCTTCAAACTGTTTATAAGTCTTTGGCCCCTTTGCCTTGTCCTTCCTTTTCCTGTTCACCATAAGGACCGCAGGTTTGTCACACCCCGTGTCCTTATCTACCTGGCGAATCAAGGTCAGAAGCTCCGATAGACTCTTCTCATTTCCACTCATATTATAGTTGACAATGAAGCTAGAGAAGGTCTTATGTAGTGATGATAGGATGATATCTGTACGCAACTCATCCAAGAATTTAATCCTTGAGATGTCTAGGCATTCAATGTATCCAATAAGCTTGACTACATGAGGCCCAGCTGGCGCAGACTCTCCAAGATTAGTTGTAAACAAAGCATTGGAGATCTCATACCTCTCCTATCTCACCTTCTCTTGGTAGAGATCCTTAAGGTGAGACATCATGCTATACGCGTCCATGTTTTCATGTTGCTTCAAGAGCTCATTGGACATGGATGATAGCATAAAACACTGGACATATGTGGAATCATCCATGTGTTTCATATAGAGAGATAATTCCTCATCACTGGCCTCTTTCCCAGGCGCAACTGTAATAGGCTCTTCCAGCACATACAATTTCCTTTCGTGGCGAAGGATGACGCGTAAATGCCTCTGCCACTTTTGGAAATTGGTGCTAGTGAGAAGGTTTTCCTTCTCGAGTATGGTTTGAAATGATATGTTTGAAGTCATTTTCTTGTTGTTTCTACAAATTAATATGAGCAAAGGTTTATTACTTTATTAAAAAACTGATACAAATAAATAAATTAATATTTATTAGACTCCCACTATTTTATCGAAATCCAATAGCCCTCACCATTGATTTCGGAATATTATGTTGCCTGAATATTCTAGTGGAAAGTATCCATATTGCCCTTCTCATTACCCCAACTGGGGTTGGTCAACCAACTTGAAGGGTTTTAGGTAGGCATTCCAAATTCCAACTGCATTAACTCGCAGCTCATTGATCCGCTGAGTAGACTTCCCAATCCTGAAATCCTTTTATTTTGGATTTCCTCAACCTTTTCCTCTTGGTCACACCAATTACTATTGTGGAAGTCAACCCTTGATGCAAACCAAGTCAAGTCAACCCAAAACCTTGAATTATAATTCTCCGATAATTTAAATCACCCCAACTAGGGTTGGTCAAGCACTTTGAACTATGGTTCGATTCTAACCAAGATTATGGAAGGATATACCGACTTAATATTTCTTTTGAGGGATTTTATCCTTATACATAAATTTCCATTTTATTATCTTTGATTACATGCTTGTTAATATTAAGTGGGATATACTTAAGTGATTAAACATGTCTAAGATAATATTTACGTATAAGCCGGTTTTTATTTTAGTTCCATCTTGCATGCTCGTTTAATTCATTAATTGTGTGATAGTGACAACACACCCACAATAAATAAACCATGAAACTGACAAAAATAAAATAAATGGTATGATCATGAGATTTTTCTACTGGTTAGTTTATCTAATGGTTTATAAACTAACCCAAGACCTAGGGGAGAAACACCTTGAACCTTTCGGGTTCGTGTTTACAGCTTTCCATCTGTCCACCTTTGTATCTCCTTGGATTGGTTTCACCTTAGCTCTTGACTTGAGCTGCCTCCACTATCTTGGGATCTCCATCCATTACATATGCATTTATCTCACACGCAGGTGAGGGGTAAAAGGGGTTTTTTACATTAAAGAATCCTTGGGCACGCAGGCCCTACATATTAATGAGGAGATGGCTCGCAGGACAACAAATTTAATTTAAAAGAAACCATTCACATACAAAGGTCTCAGTCTAGCTCATGATCATCCATACATGAAATGATATTTACGCATAAATAAAACTAGAATTCAATTCTTTAATCGTTCTTGTTTAAGATAAATCATGCTCGAATCAATTAATTATCTTTAATTAATCAATCCTTTTATCTTAAACCCTTTTTTTAACTTCCTTTAGATTCTCATCCATCATAATTTTAAACAAATAAATTCATTTAAAATTATCCTTGTACATAACTTGTACCTTGGAGGCAACCCGATGAATTCCCGTTCATTATGCAGATGTTAAATTAAACACATATATATAAAACACCTATCACGTGTTGTGCCTCAGCTTTACACCTGCACCATGGTAAACATCTCAAGGGTTTGTATAATATAATAATAAATTTTAGTAAATCTGCGTAATTTGGGTGAGTACACGGCGTGTAGTTATGACTACACGGCATGTACTTTTCTTCACCGTCCATCCGAAGTACATGCACGGGGACATGGCGTGTTTATGTACTTTGGAAATTTTCGAAGTACATGGCGTGTTCAGTGGGACACATGCTGTGTAGTCTTCTACGTTACATGGTTTCCAACTGAGAAAGCCATGTACAGGGTACACGGCCCAACCCTAATCTGAAGGGACCACACACCGTGTTCATTGGACCACACGGCATGTAATCCGGAAACCGTGTGCCACATATTTCTGGTCAACACACGGTGTCTTAAATTCTTAGAAAGAATCCAATACATGGCCTGATTTGGCGGATCAGTCAATGAATTGAACCTAGACTACACGACGTGTACTTCCAAATACATGCCGTGTATTCTGGTGTTGTATGGATAGAAACATTTGGCTCCTCCGGATGAGTTCCTCTATTTTATTTTAATCAAAATTAAAAGAAAAATTTGTTTCTGTGAGGTGAACGAGAAACGAGGGAGGAGGAACAGATCTCGACATTCAGATTTCTAGAACGATTAAAAATGAATTTAAATAACTAAATTATTAAATGCGTAAATCACCAACAAAAAACTAAATAATTATAATCAACGATATGATCCCTCTGATACCACTTGTAGGTTCCGGGCACAGTGGAAGCGCATTTTATTTTGGGTTAGCCCATCTTTAATTTTAGCGTTAAACAATGTTCAATCCGAGATCCTTCACAATATAAAATACCGGATCTTCGGAATGGAACAAAGAAAGAAAAAGAAAAGAAGAGTCTCAGAACCATTGATATAGGATCATCATATGTTGGTTATAATTAATTTAATTAATTCACAAGAATTACCTAGGTGGAATTATTTCTTCGTCGATGTATCCGGTCAGGATCCTATGATCCATTGTTGCGTCGTAGAATCCAATTATAGGATTCCTCTAGTGGTGATCCACACGTGCTCCACGTATCTATGGACGTCGTCGAAGGGATCTCCGGGTGCTAGCACGGAAGAACCTTCGCTTGCGATGTCCGCCTTCGACCGCCTTGATCTGGTGGAGGATCTTGCTCTCGTAACTTGAGGGCGTTCTTGGTGGAAAGGGAATTCTCTCTTGGCTTGAGAGTATTTCCAAATCTATTGTGCACAACAATGGATCTTATGGAAAAAGTGTTGGGGTTGTGAGGATATTTATAATCGGGTTTGAGGTTAATAGAGTTATGACAATAAATAAACACGTTACGCGTTTTATTTATTTCATTAACTCTTATTAAAACCCCCATGTCGAATTATTAATTCCTTGACATGCGCCCACGCTTATTATAATTAATATAATTTAATAAAACAATATTATATCCTCAAAATATTGACTGGAAAACTACACGGCATGTAATAATTAATACAAGGCGTATACTTGTTTTCCATAAAACTACACGGCGTGTATATTTAATATACACGGCATGTACTTTTATTTTCTATTTTTCTCCACCAAATTTATTAGACCTTGAATAATGGCTATTTATTTCTTAAATAAATGCAACTACATAACTCACTGATAAATATATTATTTCACCCACAATATATTCTCTCGAATAACTAGTGTCGAAATAAATGCGATCAGGCGTCCTTAAATAATTATTAAACCACAGTCAGGAATAATATTTATTTAACTTGTTAAATTAATATTTAACTGAGATACATGGACACACTTAGTGTGTGACCCTCTAGGCCTCTTTCTCAGTGGAATTAGGCGGAGCCTGCCTAAAGTCCAAGGTTAGCATCTAGCAACACGCCAAGGCACCCATAGAGAAAGAAGTTAATGCTGCAATGACATGTCACCTGATACAAACGCTTACCATGTAATATGATCCATTTGTCTCGATATCTCTAATCAAGTGGGTTGCATGCTAGTGTCATCAACCCATGTGCTCGATTATTCTTTCTTTGACTTACCGGAATTGAACTTTCCCATACCTTACCATGGACATGGATTCATTTAGGCTATATTAATTCCATCAAAGGGCCTGAGATATCTACTTCCATTATGGAACAAAAGGGACAAATCCTTTCTCGCATTATCTATTAATGCAGTATTACTCATGACGCACCCAACGTATCCTACCTCGCTGCGAACAGTGTGTCGTCACAGTTTTCATCAATACATCTAAGTGCGCGAGTTGTAATACCCATTAATAATAATCTTAAAGTCTAAGTACCAATAGACACGTCCGCAGATAGGAACATCCAATGACACTATGAAATGTGGATTTCCTACTGGCGGGTCTCGTTCTCATAATATCCTCCTGGATATTACCAAGAACGCACACCATGATAAGGTGCCTCAAAGTTTTATGAGTCCTCACCCCTAATGACCTGTATTATTTGTGTCCCTAAAATAATATCATCCGGCCATATAACATATATTCAAGAACAGTGTTATGGAACTTCTGGGTTCTCATCATAGCAGGGATCCACTATGACCCTTTAATGCAATAGTTGTCCTTAGGACATTATCACATGCATTGTCACACAGAATAACAATCAAGATGTGATAAGACTTTTATTAATGAATAAAGTACAAAGTAGTTGGTTCTAGACCACCAACTCTAATAGATAGGAGTTCTAAAAGTAATTTGAAATAATAAATAGGGTACAAAGTCACCTAGTGGTTGAAGTTGAATTTCTTGCTGCTCCAATTTAGTCCTTTGATATCCATGTCACTTGTAGAGTTCCCTAGTGGAAAAAGGAAAAAACAAACAAACAAACAAAACTAAACAATATGTATATATATTTATTTATTTATATAATAAAAATAATAAAATATAAGTATATATACAAAAATTATAGAATAAGGGGGAACTATAAGTTGTAGGTCAGTGGTAAGGGCGCTCCCATATCTCCCTTCAGTCCCAGGTTTGAGTCCCTGTGGCTTTGCTGGTTGTGACGGGGTTTTCCCCACAACCTACGACGTGTCCTTTTAATTTATTTTTTTTAATTTATTTTTTTTGTATTTTTATTTTAACCTATAAACACATAAAAATAAAATGAAATGATGATACATTGTCTTCTTTTTAAATTTCTGGGTAAGGTGTTACTCAAGGATCACACCACGTGACACGGATGAAATATGGCACTCCCCTTTCATACCCATCCATAATCATAATAGAAGAACAGGTCAACAGTATATTTTTTTATTTTATTTTTAAATATCAAAATTATTGTTTAATTCTATTTGAAAAATAAATATGATTCAAAAATATTGGAAACATGAAAACCACAAGTTGCCTCCCGTGCAGCGCTTTTGTTTAACATTGTTAGCCCGACTTGAACCCCCCAACTTACCCAATACCAATTTTCAACATTTTAAGGACCCCATATTTCTCCACATACACTAGATTGAGATTTATTCTTTGTTTATAATTTGTGTCAGGTGAAAACCTATGTTCTATAATGAGTGGGAAAATCAAAGGAATATCATAAATGGTTGATCTAGTTTCCTCTATAGTCTTACCTAAGACATCAATGATCATTTCAACTTTTTTGGTTTCAATAGAATAATTAATTCCAACTAAAAGGTAATTTTTATACTCAATGAATAGATACTTGATTGGGGAAGAAAGTATAATAATTTTGAGCTCGGTTTGGATAGGGAATTCAGACACAGGTTGAGATTTTGAATCCAACTCAGTTTCATTTTCCAAATTTTTCAATAAAATCAGTTCCTTTTGAACAGAACATTCAACCAAAAAAATTGAAAGATCACTGTTAGGATTGAGTATGGACTCAATGATTTTTATTTCTCTTAATGGTTCAGTGATTGGTGTTTTTGAAAAATCTTCAATGGAGTTATACTTAGGAGACTCAATCCATGATGTCAAATTATCCTCTTTTGAATCCAAAAAATCAATTTCCTCTTGATTTAAAGACCCTTCAACAATTTATTGATTCAATTATACTACCCAAAATCTAAATTTTGGTTCTTCAATAAATTATTGAGAGTTTTGTGGGAAACTAGACCCTTCACATAAGGTTATGGAATGGACAGTTGGTGTAGGGATGTGTTCCTCACAAGTAGTAATGCATTGTAGTTCTAATCTCAAAGATGAAACCTCTGTAATCATTATCTTCATTTGATAACACAATTGTTCGATCAATGTTTGAGTATTATAATTTTTATGTGGTTTAACATCATGTAATTCCCCAAGATTGATCTCTTCAACCATCCTTGATAGGGATGGAAATTTATCCTTTAAACATTCATCATTTAAATGATTGTGCATATCACCGAGTGTGGGGTGATCATTCAAGGATTGATCATATAAATTATCTGAGTTAGGGAATTCCTAATAATTATTTCCAATTTTATTCCAAAATGTTTTTATGATAGGTTAATGTTGAAGAGACTCCATTGGAGTAGACTAAAACTAGGATTTAATATTCTTAGGAAACACACAAACAGAAAGGTGAAGAGATAAGAGGAATGGGGGTGAGAATAGATAACTTGGGGTGAGAAAAGGTTTATAGTGTCTAATATAACTTACTTAGGTCCCCATAAATAGTTCCAAAATTTGTTCTCTCCCAAATTTACCCAAGATTTTAGGGTTAAGTGGTCGCTTGTAGTTTAGCTTGGGTTGTCGAATCCTCAGAGACCTAAGAAGTAACCTACAAACACATACATTATATGGATTGTTTTTGGATATGAAGTGGATAAATTGTGTTGATATTATATGGGTTTAATTTAACTCTAATATACTTAAGTTAATTCAATTTAAAAGAATGATTTTATCCTAGGTTATCACTTGGGGTGGTTTGGATGCATTCTTTTTTCAATTATTTCAATCTCTTATATTTGAGATGGGTTCATTTAAAAAGATCAAAAAACATCATAACTTTCTATTTTAATGCCTACACACCCTAATACTAATCACCTATACACTTGTAGTATAAAATTCATGAGCACTCCAAGGTAAAGGTTCGTATTAGCACTTGAAGTATGTGGCCTTAAAATTCAACAAGGATGAAGAAGTTTTAAAATCATCAAATAAAAATCTCAATTAAAGAAGTGATTAGAGATTAATGGGGTGATAAATAACATATAATACACACTCTTTATACTCCCTTGGATCAAACCTTAAGAGTGTTATCCCTCCATTGATGCTATGGTTTCAATGGAAGTAGGAAGTAGACTCATTAAGGAGGAAATGGAGAAGTAAAAAAAGAAAACAATGAAATAACGATCACTCCACCATTGTGTGATAAATTTCACAAGGTATGGTGTGAATAAATTCACACCTTGAGGAAATGTATCAAATTTATATGGATAATAACATAATAAGAGGAAAGAAGGAACTTTTATTAAGAAACTAAGGTGAATTGAACAACTTACATGAGAAAGAAATGTGATTACAAACACAAAGCGGCAGCATAACACTACAATGAAACCAAGAAAAAAATATTCATAAATCCTCCAACACAACTACCTTAAATAGGAATTTTAGGAGCTTTGGTTCGATCCTCCAATAGTTAAATTCATCCCACTTGAGTATGGTAGGCATAGGGTGGTGGAAATCTTGTGGAACTTAGACTTTTCCACCCTTGACCTGAAGTGGAAGGCAGCTTGCATCCACCAAACAGACGCGTCAAAATGGCCTTATAGATGGATGAATTAGAGTGGGACATAGAATAATAAAATAAATATCAGGATTTATCCTAACCTCCTATAAAATTTCAGACCAAATGGAATTTTTTTTGCAAGATATTATCGAAATGGTGGGATTTTTTTCTAAGCCACATAATCTGGGCCATAATTTTATCTCTAAATTGGTCCGCTTTGAACTCCATTAAAAATTTCGAATTATCTCTTGTAACTATTGTATAAAATTTTCTCCATGATTTCCTATATCTTAAGTTAAATTTTTAGAATTATTTGTCTTGTATTTTGGCTGCTACAGTCTCTTTATTAGGTTGTTGTCCAATTTACTTTTCCCAGAATGTTTTTGGTTTGAGGCCAAATTTGGTGGTCTTATAATGTGAATATTATAGTGCTACAAAATCATTAATTGTTCCTTATATAATGGGAGACCTGAAAATAAAATCAAGAGCATTTTTTATTTTAGGATGTGTTCAAAAATGTACCAAGTAATAGTTCACTTTAACAAAGAATTATAATCATAATGTGAAATAATGTTCAAAGTGTAAAATACACTAAAATGGTGTTTATGAATAATTAATATCATGAATATTATAAATATTAACAATTAATATTATCTTATTTGAATGGATAATTAGTATCCAACCAGGATTTTGGGGCGTGACCATGAAAATGGTCCACTGAGCGATGAGGCATCGGTACAGGGACCGTTGCCAGAGATAGCACCTCCTAGTGGTTTACCAGTGATACCACTACCTGAAGAGAAGAAGTTCATACCAGCATTACCGATAGAGGATGCACATAGGCTCGGTGTGTTTCATGAGTTTCAGAGACAGCGACCTCTTAGGTTCTGAGGTGAGACAGATCCTCAGGTAGATGAGGACTGGTTGGAGGCATTGATGCAAGTTTTTTGCCTAGTGAGGATGCCTCTTGATCAGATGGCGGTCCTAGCCATGAGTCTTCTATAAGGATCAGTGGGTAGATGGTAGATATTGATGATCTAGATGCATGAAGAGGCGACCCACTCCTAGATAGAATTTGAGTGTCTGTTCATGGAGGAGTTATTTCCAGCAACATTGTGCTCTGTATGTATACAGGAGCTTCTGCATCTGTAGTAGGGTATAGAGGATGACTCTAGGACACGGGATCAATAGTGCAGAGCTCCCAGGGTAGAGCAAGTCGACTTAAGGAAGGGTTGTGTTACACGTGCAATGGTCAGGGACATATGGCTGGAGATTGTCTGGCCAGCCATACGACTAACTAGGAGACGGTCGAGGGACCACCAAGGTAGAGGTGGAGGTAGGAATAGGGTGTTCCACCAGGTGGTAGATGTGGAAGAGGAGCGATATGAGTGGAAGGAGGTGGATGGAGGTTTGAGGAACTACCACCACCACCCCTAGGTGGTCTACCACAAGCTCATGGATCTGCTGGATAGGGGAGAGGCCAGCTCTAGGTGATAGAGGATTACTATCCTGAGACTCTCAGGATGATTATAGGTATGATCTGTGTCTTTTCCACCCTAGCTACAATTTTAATAGACACGGGTTCCAGTCACTCTTTTCTCACCATGACCCTTGTTCGAGACACAAAGATTCTATTGGAACCATTAACTCGATCCATACGCTTAGATACTCTTACAGGAGGAGATTCAATGATCACACACTAGTGTTGATAGTGTGCCCTTACTCTTTGGGGTGATAGTATCAGTTGGGATATCTTTGTGGTAGTGTTGAGGCCTTACGACATCATTTTGTGTATGAAAAAGTTATCTATAGTTCATGCTCATATCGACTGTTTTAGGTGCACAGTGTGGTGTGTCTATGGAGATGGGACCAGGTTTTCCTCTATCGGCTAAAGGGAAACACAAACAGCGCAAGATGGACTCGCGCGTAGGAGGGTGTAGCTGATCACACATCAGTTGGCTAGCATGACCCTCAGTGTAGTGGATGAGATGAGTCCTCAAATTCCTACAGTGGTGGACGAGTACGAGGACGTCTTTCCAGAAGATGTTTTGGGACTACCTCCTCATAGGGAGGTAGAATTATATATTGACATGTACCCCGTGATGGCATATATATCTACACCAGCATATCAGGTGGCTCTTGTAGAGATTCATGAATTGAGGGTATAGTTGGAGGACTTGTAGAGTAAGGGCTTCGTGAGCCCTAGTGTTTCACCATGGGAAGCCCCAGTTTTGTTTTCCAAGAAGGCATATGGGAGCTTGAGGTTGCGTGTGGACTTTCAGTGCCTGAATTAGGTGACCATGAAGAATAAGTATCCACTAACAAGGATTTATGACATCTTCGATCAGTTGAAGGGAGTGAGATGGTTCTCGAAGATAGACCTCAAATCAATCCATCACTAGCTTCGAGTGTGGGATGAGGACATTCTGAAAATGGGTTTCAAATGTCACTACGGCCACTATGAGTACTTATTGATGTTGTTTGGCATGAAGAAATCCCCAGCAGTGTTCATGGGACTAGTGAACATGATCTTCTAGCCTTACCTAGACTGGTTTGCAGTGGTCTTTATTGATGACATCCTAGTGAACTCGACATCCGAGGATGAGCACACAATACACTTGAGGATGTTCCTGGACTTACTTTGAGAGAACTAGCTTTATGGGAAGCTCACAAAGTGTTAGTTATGGATATGAGAGGTCAAATTTCTGGGACACATCATTTCGAGGGCTGTAGTTGCAGTAGATCCAACGAAGATAGAGGCGGTTCTTGCTTGGGAGCCACCTAAGAATGTTACTAATGTGTGGAGTTTCCTTGGGTTGGTTGGGTACTATAGGAGGTTTGTGCCTAACTTTTCTAGAGTAGCAGTATCCATGAAAGCCTTTACATGAAAGGGGAAACCTTTTGTGTGGATAGAGAAGTTCTAGGAGAGATTTCAATAGCTGAGACATAGTTTGGCGAGCACTCTCATCCTAAGATTGCCAGAGGAGGGTGTCGAGTACGTGTAAGGGTGTAATTTTTTGCCCGGCGGCCCAAAATCCCGACAGGCCCAGCCTGGAAGCCCGAGCGGCCCATCCTGGAAAATCCCGGGTCGGGTTAGGCCGGGCTTGGGCCGTAGGTTCATCAGGTCGGGCCTGGGCCTATCCAAGAAGGCTCGCAGGCTAGGTCGGGCCAGCCCGAAAAAACCCAACCCGCTGGCCTGGGCAAAGCCCAACCCGCTGTAAAAAAAAATATAACAGGAAACTACTGGTAGGGAGATTTGATCCCCCTACTTCAAGCTTCCAAGGCTGCACCTAGGCCAACTGGTCCAAGCGGTGCGCCTATTATATTATCACCAGAATTTATATATATGTATATATATATCATTATATATTAACAAAAAATAATATATAATATATATATTATATATTATATATTTAATAATGTGTATATATATACATATAATTATTATTATATATAATTATAATGTGTGTGTGTGTGTCTATATATACAAAGATATATAATTATATATATATATAATGTATATATATAAACAAATCCATTAATAATATATATCAATTAAGTGTGACTTTTAAAAGTCCATTAATAATATATATATATAAATGATTTAATATAATATATATATATATAAACAGAGCTATTAATATATATATATATATCAACGATTTAATATTATATATATAATAACTTGTTGTATATTAATAAAAAAATAATACTCACCTAATGATGTTCGTACACGTCCCGCAACTTCATTAATTTTTTTAAGTATGTTGCAACTTACATATATTATATATATTATAAATTTATAAATCTATTTAAAAAAATTAACCCACCCACTGTAGTGCACCCCCCATCCCCTAATTATTATTTTTACAATTTTCTCATATTATATATATATATATATATCAATCATTTAACATTATATATATATATAATAACTTATTATATATTAACAAAAAAAATAACGCACTCACCTAATGATGTTCGCGCACACCCCCCAACCTCATTAGTTTTTTTAAAATATGATGAAACTTTCATATTATATATATATAAACAAATCCATTAATAATATATATATCAGTGATATGATAATATATATATATATATATATAAAACAAAGCCATTAATAATATATATATAATTCTATTAATAATATATATCAATTAAGTGTGGCTTTTAAAAATCCGTTAATAATATATGTGTGTGTGTGTGTCAATGATTTAATATTATATATACATAATAACTTATTTTATATTAACAAAAAAATAACACACTCACCTAATTATGTTCATGCACGTCCCCCAACCTCATTAATTTTTTTAAATATGTTGCAACTTGCATATATTATATATAAATCTATTTAGAAAAAAAATTAACCCACCCACTGTGGTGCACCCCCTGACCCCTAATTATTTTTTACAATTTTCTCATATTATATATATATAATAACTTATAATATATTAACAAAAAAATAACCTCTCACCCAATGATGTTCGTACACCCCCAACCTCTTTAATTTTTTTAAATATGATGAAACTTTCATATATTATATATACTATATATACATATATAAATCTATTTAGAAAAACATTAACTCACCCACTGCTATGCACCCCCTAAGGTTGTAATTTCGGCACAGCCTGAATAGGATCGGGCCAAGCCGGGACTACCCTACAAAAATATTAAAAATCGTTTAAAAAAATGTTTTAAATTAAACAAACACTTAAAAATAATTTTTATAAATAAGTAAAAAAATAAATGTAAAAAAATGTTTTAAATAAATGATAAAAAATAATTAAATAACAATGCTTTAAACCCACTACAGGGGTGTTGTGCACCCCTCAATCCCTAAATAATATTTTTTTTCAATTTTCACATAATGTATATAAATTCATAGATATATATAAATCTATTTAGAAAAAAATAACAAATTCACCCACTGTAAATGTTAATAAAAAAATATTTTTACATAACACATGATAAATGTTTAAAAAAATACATGTAAAAAACATGCGTTCAAAAAAATGTTTTAAATTAAATGTCTAAAAATAAATTTAAAAACATTTTAAACAAGTGTTAAAAAATAGTTTAAAAAAAGGTTTAAATAAAAATGTTTTAAACAGATGTTTAAAAAAAGTTTTTAAAACAAACACTTAAATTAATTTTTTTTTAAACACTTAAAAAATACTTTTTACATTAAAATATGAAAAATGTTAAATTTTTTAAAAAAATACTTATAAACAGCATACGTTTAAAAAAAATGTTTTAAATTAATCATTAAAAAAATGTAAAAAAACATTTTAAACATATGTTAAAAAATGGTTTAAATAAAAACTTTTAAATAAAAAAATTTAACAAACGCTTAAAAATTTATAAATAAGTTAAAAAAATGTTTTAAATAAATGTTAAAAAAATATTTAAATAATAAGGCTTTAAACTCTCTCACTGGTGCGCACCCCCCAAAACCCCTCATTAATTTTTTTTTACAATTTTCAAATAATATATATAGATTCACAATATATAAATCTATTTAGACAAAAAAAATCCACCCACTGTAAAATGTTAATAAAAAATAAAATAAACATTTTTACAAAAAACATCCATTTAAAAATAAATGTGATTTTTTAAAATAAATGTTAAAAAATGTTTAAATACAAATGTTTAAAACATGTTTTAAAATAAAAAATTATTTTGAAAATAATAAAGACCCACCATGGCCTAACTTGAAAAAGCCCGGTCCGGCCTGAAAAAGCTCAGCCCGAACCGATAGTTTGGGTCGGCCCGATGTCGGGCTCGGGCTGCCTCATGGGGATGTTTAGGTTGGCTCGACCCTGCCTGAATAGTGGCCAGTGGCCTGATTTTTTGCATGTCAGGCCTGCCCCAATCCGGCCCAGACAGGGCCGGGCCGAGTTGGGCTGGGCTGAAATTACACCCTTAAGTACATGGTGTTCTACGACACATCAAGAACTGGGCTTGGTTGTGTCCTAATGCAGGGGAAAGTGATAATTGATTATGGTTCACAGAAATTGAGACCACATGAGCAGAACTATGCGACCCATGATCTGGAGTTGGCAGTGGTAGTCTTCGCATTGAATATGTGGCGACACTACCTTATGTGAGATTGGTTTATCATTTACTCAGACCACAAAAGTCTCACGTATATCTTTTCTCATAAGGATCTAAACATGATACAACATAATTTTATGGAGTTTCTCCATGACTATGACTTAGATATAGTCTATAATCCTGGGAAGGGGAACGTGGTGGCAGATGCTATCAGCCAAAGATAGAGTTTACAGCTACTGAATATGGCCTCAAAGTAGTTGGACACGATTCAGATATCCTTCATGGATGGAGATGAAGCATCTTATCTCTAGTTGATTGTGGTTACCCCTCTACTCTTACAGTGTGTGTGGGAGGCATAGCTTAGATATATCAGCTGCAAGACTACACGTGCTCATATGTTCACAAGGCATGCCCCTGATGGATATTCAAAAGGTGGGGAGCACGTCATTCTTTTCATAGGATGCATATTTGTATCGATTATGTTACAGGAGGAGGTGTTGAGGGAGTTCCATACATCCCATTTGTCAGTATATCCAGGTGTGGAAAAAATGTACCAGGACCTTCGACATCAGTTTGGGTGGTCGGGGATGAAGAAGTCAGTGGAAGAGTTTGTCTCTAGATGCCTCACTTTTCAGCAAGTGAAGACTGAGAACTAGGTTTCAGTAGGTTTGACTCAACCCCTTGAGGTTATAGAGTGTAAGTGGGATGGAATATCTATAGACTTTGTGACGGGTCTACCACGTACGTCCATAGGGAACAATACCATTTGGGTGATCGTTGATTGACCCATCAAGTCGGCCCACTTATTAGTGATTCGGGAACAGTGTTCAGTAGAGAGATCGGGATGCCTCTATGTACAGAATATAGTTCAACTCCATGGGGTACCATAAATGATAGTCTCATATTGTGATGCTCATTTCACATCTCAGTTTTGGAAGGGATTATAGGAGGAGTTTGGGACTTAGCTGCACTTGAGCACATCTTTCCACTCGTAGACAGACGGTCAGACAGAGCAGATCATTCGGGTCCTAGAGGACATGCTACATTCTTGCATCCTCGATTTTGGTTATATTTAGGAGGGTTACCTACCCATGGTGGATTTTTCATACAATAATAGCTACCACTCTACCATCGGTATGGTAGTGTTTGAGGCCTTGTACAGGTGAACCTGTAGGTCTCCACTTTGTCGGACCGACCCCGGAGAGTCAACACTCATGGGCCCAGATTTAGTGCAGGGTACTATGGAGAAGGTGAAGGTCATCTAAGAGCAAATGAAGACTTCACATAGCTATCATAATTCTTATAAATATAGGTGACGGAGACCCTTAGAGTTCGAGGAGGGAGACCATGTGTTTCTTCGAGTCTCTCCTCGACATGGGATGCAGAGATTTAGCCAGGGTGGCAAGTTATCTATGAGGTTCATCAGACCTTTTTTGATACTGCATAGAGTGGGTGAGGTAGCATACTGCTTGGATCTACCTTCGCAGTTAGAATGGGTGCATGACATCTTCCACGTATCCTATCTGAGGAGATACATACATGACCCTTCACATGTCATTAACTCGAGTGAACTGGACATTGATGATGTGGTGAATTTTTTAGAGTTCCCGGTAGAGATCAAGGATTGATAGAAGAAGATCCTTTGTGGGTGATCGATTCCTCTATGGCATATTCGGTGGCAGCATGGGAATCTCCAGGAGATAACATGGGAGCGGGAGGCTCAGATTCATGCTCAGTATCCCCATTTGTTTTTTTAGCCCTTGTTTTGGATTTCAGGGATGTAAATTCCTAAGGTGGGGAGAATGTAAATTCCCTCATTTTACATGTAAAACTTTTGAAAATTATATGGGATTATTTTGAAACCAAGTTCTGATACGGCACACAATTCTGAGGCTTGGGGTGCCCAGAATAAATGTTCGAACTATTTTTAAGTTTATTAAAAATAGTACATGTGTGTGGTTTTTAGTAACTTCTAAATGGGTGCATAAATTGAAAATATGAGGGCATCGTTGAGCTCAAAACAATTAGTTTACCCTAGGCGGGGCCTAACATCAGCCAACGCGGGTTGACTGTAAAAAGTTAATTTATGGACATTTTAAGAGAAAAATAAAATATAGTTAAAAAGTTATTTTATTCTATTTCTTCAATGTTACGCAGCGACTCAGCAGCATTGTGATGCAGTGACTCAGTGACGCTACAATGTAGCATCATGGAAATGATGAAATGAATTTAAAACACTGAAATGCGTTAATGTGTTTCCTCTATTACTCACAGGTAGGGACCAGCATTAGAATTCATTACACTGGAGAATTCCTCCCTAGAGCTCGGAAGTTTCCCTGAGGAAGGAGAAGGAAGCTCTCTTGTCGGAGATGATGAACGAAGAATCAAGGAAGTTCATGGAAGGATCGCCTTCAACAATGATTCTCTCCTCCAACTGATCCTCTTTCTAGGTAGGGGGTTTTTTCTTCATGATTTCTTTCCCCGTTCTTGTTTCTAACAAAGGACGCAGACCAACCCACAAATAGGTTGATCCACAGTTTGATCGTTCTTGCGGGATGGTTAAAAATGATAAATTAAAGGGGATAAATCTTGTTAAATATTCTTTGGTTTCTATTTAATAATTTATCTGACATAAACGGATCAAGGCTGACCAAAAAAAGGCCAAGGTCCGTTCTAAGGGTGTTTTTGTGCTTATATCTCTTCCTTGTTCTTGCGTTCTTTGTTAGAGAACCCTCGTGGTTGTGGCATGTTTTTTGGGGTGGTTCTGAATGTATTTGGACCACTAGAGTGACGGTGAGAATATTTAAAGCTCATAGTAGTGAAGATGATGACCCAAAGATCATGAAGGTCTTCTCGGTTCGAAAAATAGGACACCATGGTGACGGTGGTGGCCCACAGAAGAGGAGCCACCGGCGGTGGTGTCGGCACTGGTGGGGGAACGTGTCGGGTGGCCCCTGGAAGTAGGTGGATGCCATCTCTACAACCAGTGGTGGAGGACCCCGTGGCACCATGGTCGCGGGTGGTGGATAGGGTCGTCGGCTCGATGGCCGACGGCGGGCCTCAACCGGACATGGTAGGAGGTCGTGTCATGCGACGAAGGGTCGTAGTCCAGCGAGACCCCGTGGAAAATTCCATGTGGTGATTCACGCAGAATTTTTCCATGTTAAACACTACGGCCATCCATGTTGACCAGGTGGAGACGCGGCACTCACTGCGTCCCGGGCAGATGAACTGGCCTGCTTGAGTGGGTCGGGCTGGATCCGGCAGGCTGGACTGGCAGCGGTTCGGACTGGTAGTGGGCTGGACTAGAAGCAGTTCAGACCGATATTGGGCCAGACCAATAGTGGCTAGGGCCTATCCATGGTAGTCTCGACCCAGCGGTCCGGGTCGACCTGATGGGTCAGGTTGGGTCAGACCAAACCCGGACCCCACCGACCCCTTTTTACTTAAGTTCCCATAACTCTCAAATCGTGTATTTGTTTGATGACTTGTTTGTGGAGTTAGGACCCTAGTAATGAGGCATTCCTTTTGAGATACTCTATGAGAGTTTTCATAGAGTTTGGAATATGACCTATTTTCTTGAGGAGTAGGTGCTCCTGGAGCAAGCATGCTAAGGACATAATCCTATGACTGGTTGTGCACCTATAAGGAGTGTTTCTCCTATGGAGTGTGTCTCCTACGCTCATATAGAGTGTGTCTCCTATGGATTGTGTCTCCTATACCCATATGGAGTTTGTCTCCTATGGAGTGTGTCTCTTGTGCCTACACAGAGGGTGTCTCCTATGAAGTGTGTCTCCTACGCCTACACGGAGTGTATCTCCTATGCCTACGCAGAGTGTGTCTCCTTACCTATGTGGAGTGTGTATCCTATGAATACTCATAGTATGTATCCTTGGATTTGGATATTCCTGGGCTTTCTAGGTATATGTATCTTAGTGTGATCTGATTCTAGTGACTCTCTTGATTGTACTTCTTAAAGGTACACTTCATGTACCACTTTAGTAGTCTTGATTTTGTCTTGCTTTGTGGTTTACCTTTATGGTTTTGGGTCCCTATTGAGTATTGTTTTACTCACCCCTGCACGGGCTTCACCCACACATTTTCTGTCTTGTGTAGATGATCGGTATCTTTGACAGAGTCCTTGGTGGTCTAAAGATAAGGGTTGCTTCAAGGTGACCCGACGTATGTGGTATGCTTCAGTGACATTCAGACAACTTACTGTACCTACCCTTTAGGTAGGGTTTTCTACAGATGAGACCCAGGAGCTTATACTTTTCTATTTCAGTTGGACTTGTATTCTAGCCCATTTACTTTTAAGTTTGTATTGATACTCTTAGTGGTTGTCTTAGTGGGTTTCATATATTTTTACACAATGTTTTTAGTTTCAGTACTTTTCTTGGGGATGGGTGTGTGTGTACAGGTTTATAGGAAAATACCTCCCCTTTGTGGGAAATGCCTATTTGGTGCTAGTCACCAGCCCCTGGCCTATGGAAGTCAGTCTTGGAGTAGTCACAACATGGGCCCCAGGGATGATTCGTGACACTAAGCATCATGGGAAACTCACTAGAATCTAACCTAAACAACACAAGACCAGACATAGGGAACACCTAAAATAGATTCAGATGATTTAAAGTGAACTTAACTTCACTCAACTCTGGGTTACCCTCTTGGTCTCACTAAGAGGAAATCCCCTAGTATAAAAAATCATAATTAGGGCACTATCCAATGTGTGATCTATTCTAGTGTATCACTTATCTATATCTTCTACTTAGTTACATAGGTTTACCATAAAATCAATCAGTGGAGGTGAGTACGCAATCAAATTAAGTGATAATTTTATATATATAAATCGTCATTTTAAAGATAAAAAAATAAAAGTCACCTCACCTTTATCACCCTCATAAGAAAAAACCCCTTTCACATCCATACATACCACTAATAATATGAAACATCCCCTTTGGGGGTTACAGTTCATATCAAGCATAATCAAAACAATGGGAACAACTGAGGGTCTTGTACTCATCCAAAATAACTTTTATAATTTCTAAATAAGACTTTTTGAAAAAAAAAGTAACTCAGAATTCCAACTCATTATCCATTATTTAAAATATCCTCTTAAAATCATATTTTAAAACCAATATATGTAAAAGAATGTTTAAAACCGCTTAAAGGATTGGTTTCCTTTTTTATTCAAATCCTTTGAAAATGCACAACACTGCCTTATATTTAAAATATTCCTTAAAACCAAAATTTTACCCATTACAATACCCAAATGAGTTCAAATACCTTTGATCATCAAAAATACACTTTAAAAGGTCTATATAGGATTTTTCGCAAACACTTGGGCATTCAACATTACTTTATAAATGAGAAATCCCATTAAACAACCTTTATGAAAAGTGAGAAAATCATTGGAACATTTTTGAAATCCACTAAAGCTATCACATATAGATTTAATTTAACAAGTAAGTAATTGTAAAACACCAAGCACTCAATGGCATGTCAATTAAAGGAAATTCACAAAAACAAAAACCTCATTCGAGCAGTAATTAAGTCACAGTGAGTCGCATTTGATAAAAAATATAAAACAAACAAAGAGGATCCATCTATAAGACCTAAACACCCAAAACCATCAAATTAGAACCATGCCTAACCCCTAATATCATCCAAATAGACCCTGGGCTTCATGAGAGAAGAACCAACCAAGAAATAATGAGTATAGTGTAAAGGAGGTATAAATTTTATTCACCCTCTTTTTTATAAAATAAAAAAAATATGAAATTATATATTTCGGTATTGTTTTTATGAGTGGTGTTGTATAGATGGAAACCCTATTTTTCCTATTTATTTTTTTATCCATATGATCAGTTCAACTTGGTGGTATTATCCTTGGGGGTGCTGTTTGAGATCAATACACTTCTCTACTCACCACATGATTCCCTTGGATGGTTTTTTGATCCTTTTAAATCATCGTAGTTATCCACATGTGTCGTGATTTTTTGGGTTTGTTGAAACCACATATTAAGCCTTGTTATATTGCATGACTCCTTGGATTTTTGGATTATTTATTTCAAAAAAATAATAGATTAATTGAAAATATCAAAGGATAATATGGTTTTTCAAGGGAAAAAAGCTACTGGTTCGGGTTTATAGTTGAGAAAATGGGGTTATGTGACTACTCGATAGTAATGGAACTGAAAACAAGTTTGTGCGCATAGGAGGTGAGGTGACTGGGACTAGTGTGGTTCTATTTCATGTCCAAGCTTGGTCCTATAGTAGTGATAGCATGATTTTTAGACCTGGTAAGGATTTTGTCTTATGAACATGTACATTCAAGGACATTTTATTTATCTTCACATAGTGTCAGGGGCTCAGATCTGAGTTCTTGGTAAAAGAACTTGGGACTATAAGTGGTTATTTTTATTTTTATTTCTTTTTTTCTTTTGAACAAGATTGGTTTATGGATTTTAATTTTTTTCCTTGGTCTATTCACATCTATCATGTAATCTACCTCTTTTTTTCATAGTGAAAACCCCAACGCCCTCACCCCATGCATGTGGTTCAATTTAACCGATGCATGTAAATCATTGTGTTCAGTTACCACTTTCCTTTACTTCTTTCCTTATGCCTTTTTGAATTGTTATTACACATTGATTATCTTTATAGATTTGTAATTCTGGTATTCTTGGAATAAAAATTATATAATTTTTATACATTCTAATTGTTTGCAAAGTTGTTATTTTTATCTATGACTGTTAGAAATTGTATAGTTCACTACTGTAATTACAACATGTATGTACTTTTTATATTTGAGCATTACACACTGAGTTAGTTTTTGCTATTGATTCTTGAGGTTTCTTTGTGTACTTATTTTAAACCTGTTAAATTGATATTCAATTTCTATACCTCATTCTTGAATCTTCTCCTTTTTCAAGTTGTTATCATTGTTGAAAATAATTTTCTTGCTCATTTTTTGGGATGTTTATCAAATTTTTTAGTATATGTTATTGTATTTAATAACAATACAATTTAAACCATTTTTTAATTTTAATTTTTTTGTGATACATCTCTACAATCAATAATCCATTCAACTATTGAATGTGAAATTCCCCACCAAGTAGCCTAAAATAATTGGTATCAAAGCCTAATTGATATTAGTGATGGAATATTCAAAATTCAAAATTAAGAAATTCAATGGTGAAAATTATTCTAGTTTATGTAAAATTAAAATGTGTGATTTTTTAGTCCAACATGGTTTACATGACACCTTATGTGGTCCTAAGAAAAAGGTGATCACACTTTCCACTGATGTAAAATGTTCTGTTACCTATGAATATGTTCTCTATGATGTGTTAGTTAAAGTCCATAGTTTTATTTTATTATTTTTGGTTGATAATGTTCTACGTGAGGTGGAATATGACACCACTTCCCCTACTATATTGATTAATCTTAAAAACCATTATATGAAAAAATATCTTGTTGGTGGGCTCTATAAAAAAGTGAGAATTTTTTCTTTTAAGATGAAACCTCGGACTTCCATCCAGTCTCACATAGATGAATTGAATAAATTTGTCTTATACCTAGCAAACATAGATGTTAAGGTTGTATATTATGATCAATCCATTATCCTTTTGAATTCATTAGATAGTTCTTATCAAAATATGTGTTATTCCATGATGTATTAAAATGAGCCTTTGACATTAAAAGAAGTGAAGTCAGTTCTTCTTTCCAAATAATTGTAGACTAAAAATGGGTTGAGATCAAAGGGAGAGGGGTGTGGTGACAAGGGTAGAACAGATAATAGGAGATAATGAAAGAAAATTAGTAAGTATAAAAGGAATGGTAAGAGTAATTCTAAGACTCAGGAGTATTATCATTGTGGTAAATTGGGTTTCTTTAATAAAGATTTTCCAGATAAAATGGTTCAAAGGGTAAGGGGATCAATCTAATGTAGTTGATCCTGGTTTCAATGATGTTTATGTTATATAGTCTATCTAGTTTCTATCATGGGGAATATTTATGGGTTCAACTATGGGTATTTTTTACTTATTTTTTTCATAGGAGGGTTGGTCTTCTCATGATGTAACTAGGTGTGAGAATAGTGAGGTCTTGGTAAGTGGTTAGATAAGAAGGTTCATGGGTATATGATTGGATAATCACAAATATTCGTGATGATTTTGATGATATCTCTTTGATGATATTTGATGGGTACTTAGGAATTAGGTTCTTGGTTTCATTGGTTAGCTATATTTAAGGTGGTTTTCCTTAGGTTGGTAGTAGGATTCCATTTCTTTCTATTATTGTTCTCTCATGGTTATGATTTTTGATTTTAGGAATGGGGTTGTATCGGTTTTATAGTGGAGTGGATTTCTTTATCTAAACATTATAGTTTAGGCTGTGTTTGCTTGTTTATTTTCATATTTTGTTTTTTCTTTGTTGCTACTATTTACATGTGAACTTTTCCACTTTGAGTTTATGTTTGTACCTTGTATTTATATTTTTCTTTGAGGATGGGTACTGCTCGTTTTGTTAGGGTTTTTCATGATGGATTTCATATAATCATCTAATGACCATTTTTAGTGTAAGAAAATCCAAAACACAAGAAATATATCTTCAATAAATCATTATATAAATAATCTGAAAAAACTCATGAATAGAAGAAATTTCCATATTCATTCCAAAAAGAGTGTTTTAGGAAGATCGTGAGGATTAGTGAATGAAAGCACCCTACCTCTAAGGTGATAAATTGGCCAATGGATCCATTATCATATTGTGAGTATTCTTAGGTTACTAAAGGGGTGTTAGAACCTTATCAAGTGATATGAATAGTTATTGTGAAGAAGAGAGATTTAGAAGAGGCTCATATACATCGTGCACCACACACACCCAATGGGAGTGGATCTCATCCACTTATATAGATGAAGCTCGATGCATCTCCCATTCATAACACATCGTATGTGTTTTTGACTATTAGGGTATAATTTATTAATCATTTTCAAATAATTTAATGTAAATCCTTTAATTCATTCATAATTTATTATAAATAGTGACTAAACCATTTGGGAGAAATAAATAATATATGTATATATATTATATTTAATCATCACATGCATGAAAATACATGCATCATATGCATTTATTAAATGTACAATATATATAATACCATATATTATATATATAATTCTTGAATCATCTACATGTGTACATGCATCTCATTCATATACATTTTAGTGCACATATAACAATATCCCACTTGAACTACAATCAAATAAGGACTTTATGAAAAACTTCACAACTAATTGTAAATCTATACAAACTCTTTTGGATATGGTTTTTCATCAAACTCGCTTCATTTTGAACAAACACTTTTTCCAAAATTTTATCCTTATCAAAGGTCCTAACTGTGTGACCCTATGATCCTTAGAAGTGTTGAAAACAACTATGAAATACCGATTTTATAGATTTAAGTAAAGAGTGCCCTTTAGAAAAGCATCAGTGTTATTCAAGCTACTAAGGGGTATGGTATGATCTCTATAAAACATACTCATATCTCTATACAAATATGTACACCACAAGATGTGTCATATACATCATATGTATACCAATATAATTCATTTTTCCATGACATTGAGCGACCAATGTACATGGAATATGTCAATCTAGTATTAGCCTCTGGTCATTTCTTGACTAAAAATTGTCTTTTTTATTTTCAAATATTCACTTTATGTTTGAGTGGTAACTGATCCATACACAAGATTACATATTCAAAATTTAAAATCAACAAAAATCCATCATCACTACCTTGATCCATGACCACCTAATTTCATGCACCTTCAGTTCAGTTTGAAATTCAAAAACACCGTAAATAGTCCACCATGACACTATTCAACCGAAACAAACGAGCATACAAAATTCTAAAGCAAACCAAATTCAAAAGAAAACAAAATCGTGCCACAAAAACCACATAACGCAATCCTTGGATGTAAAAACCATCATCATCCTTCAGCTGCACCCTGATATATATGATCCATCACTGAACCACCATTAGCGAACCTACTCACCAGCTAGACAAGTCATCATCCCACCATTGAACTAGACCGTTGTATCCCCAAACCATACAAGACTAGAAAACATGAATGATGAACTTGGAATGAGAAAACCAAACATGGAAACCAGATACACAAATCAACAATATCACCGAATGATCATCGAACAGATCAAGATCTCGTTGAAAAATCCACAAATGAAACCAAAGTAGAAGACCCTCTAAGCAGCACTGCAGATCCAGAACCCACCTTCAACTAGAGGAGCATCGACAGCCTAGATATGCTACAAACCTCCATACCACCATCTCTAAAGTCCAAATAAATCCATCCAAGAAGAACCGAATCATCACCATGCACCGTGGCCACTAGAAATGAGATCCCCAACCTAGGAAGTGACCTTCAAGCATCACCAACAGAAGAACCATAACGATGACTTCCAAGTGCATGCTTCCATGCCAGCTGGTTTGAGCTCAATATCCGATTAGAAAAATCCAAAGTGGATAAGAATCACATAAAGAATCCAAATCACACTAGAGCATCTGATAACTGCATCATAGATCCAAATAACACCAGAGCAACTAAGAAGCACATTACAAAGAAATCTGAGAGAATAGAAAACAAATCGAGAAAAGCAGCACAGCTAAGCCACCAGAAGCACCGAGAAAGGTAAGATGAAGAAAAAGATAGTAGGGAAGGATAAGATACAAGAAAGATTAGTGACATCAAATAGAATGAATAGAAACCCTAAGAAGTGATCGGGAGTGCACAACTCACTAAATACATCACATGTCATTCATTTATCTTATAAGTATATCTCATGTTGCTTATCTAAGCAGTTGAATTCATCATATGTGAAACAACTAAGCATGGTAATGAATTTACTTGGTCTAATTAATCAAGGTCCGAATGTATTTACTTATTATACAAGTGTAAAAATCTCATATTTGTTTCACTCCAACCGACGACATGATCAGCAACATACCCAACCACCACTATATTAGCTAAGTTCATATATTGACTTGTGTAGGTAAGGTATTAAAGTATGAAGGTTCTCATTTTAGGTATATCACCAACCTCAGGTAATAAGGATTGATAATAAGAATACACTCTTAAGTATATGTATGATCGTATGACATTCCATGATATATACTTTTTCGAATCAGTCTAAGTAATAAGTCTTTACTCATTATATCAGTAATATATTATTCATATCTTATATACAATCATTTGTAATGGATATAAGAATTTATTCAAGATAACCTTTACATATCATCACAACCCATTATACTTCATGATTATCATTGTTTAGGTACAAACTCAAAGTTTTTACTCTGAGGGTATATTTATCATTCAACCGTTTATGTAAAGTAAATTACAGCACACATAAATGAATGACAGATAGAGATTACCTTAAATATAAATACATGATATGTTTATAACCATTAAAACCAATATCTTAATAGATTATACATTAATTTCATGTTGTTTCTGTAGAATTTTTTTTTTTGAACATTACATCCATATGTAATTCCTATCACATCCCTATGTGACCATCTGATAAAATACTCTCACTAACCTCTTAGTTAGTGAAATTTATGAAGCAATCTAGTTTGAATAATGGTGATAATTAAGAATCATATTCCTTAAGTTCAACTATTTGAACTTATATTCAGACTCCTTAACTTCGTAACATCCAAATTTATGATGTTGGCTTATATTGTTTACTTATAACTCTTTTTAAGTACATATTTCCATAAAAAAATTCCTTGAAATATTTTGTAAATAATGTAACTATTTACATTATCACTTTAATAGTATATCCTAAACTCTTAGTATAAAGTGATATCCACTTAATTATGGTAAAAATGTAACTCTTTACATTTCTCTTTACTACCACACCCTAAACTCTTTTAGGATACCAAATGATACACTTTGTGTATTGGCTGATATAAACCTTTAGGGAATATTGATTTTCACTTATTATGGTAACTAAATGTAACTCTTGACAATTTTATTTACCATCACATATCTTAAAATTATTTAGGATATTAAGTGAAGAATCACTATAATCTTAGACTGGTAAAATCCTTTAGTAGTGATATTCACTTTCTCATGTAACTAAATGTAACTATTTGAATTTTTTTCTTTATAGATACCCTAACTCTTTAGGATATTTAGTGAAAAATCACTCAAACTCATATTAGCACAATATTTTATTTGTTAACTTTGAACTTTTCTAAGTTCAAACATACTCTCACTAGCCTCTTAGACATCATATTATCTTCAGAATATCTTTCTAAGACTCAACACAAACTACTTTGTGTTTTAGGAAATAACATTCATTTACTTTTAGTAGTAATATATAAAAAATAAACTATTGTTTATATATCTCATATGGAATTATATGTGTCTAGAGTATTTATTCCCAAAATCATACTTCATTAAAATATTTCATTGATGGTTAGTAGGAACATATCCCTCGTATTTTAATAAACTGGTAAACACTTTATCCTGGATAAAACACTTTTATTGGTTTCTTCTTCTCAAAATATGTTATAGAATCCAATAAATCATAAACTCAGTTTATAAAATTAATAATCTCATATTGTTCATAAAAACTCTTTTTAACACCTCTTATCATATAATAGAAGTTAGATAAAGATATACTTCATTTACTTAGATTCATCTAAACTTGATAAATATATTTACATTCAAATTTATGGTGTAGTAACTATTTACTTCATCACTTAAATTAAAACTAGAAGATCTTTCAATTATTCCTTTGATTTTGAACTCATGTATATTTATAACATTTGTAAAGTATACATTTGGTATCATATACCCTTCAAAATCAAAGAATCAATTTCTATAAAATTTATACCTAATATATACATTCCATGGAGTTTCCAAACCACTTCAAGTATTCTAGATAATCCTATCATATGAAATCATTGATCATTCTTGATAATACTCTCAGGTTTAAAATAATATTAATTGGATTCTTGAAGAAATATTATTGGAGTTTTTAGATTTATCTCTTCTGGTTTTAAACTTATACCTCCTTATATTGTTAGTACAATACCATAACTTAGACAATGTATGCCTAATTCATCTATTCTCAACACTTTGAGAATATTGGGTAAAATTTTCTTTAATTCATTCATCTTGACGAGACATTTTCATAGATGACAATAGAATGAATTACTTAATCAGGATAATACTTATAGGAATTCTTCAGTCTCTCCAAACATATTCAATTATATTGAATATCATTAACATGCCCAATCATATTGAATATCATTAACATGACCAATCATATTGAATATCATTAACATACTCAATCATATTGAGTATATGAGTGGAGTATAAAATTAATTAGGTCATTTTGCATTAAATTCCTTTGAAACCCCAAGTTAATATTTCTATGTTCTACAAACATAAAGTTTCACTTGTTGAACAACTTCAATAGTTATTTACTCGGTAAGGAAATGTTCTCACAAATAGAATATTTATCTTTCTCAAGAAATTCTCTTAAACTACAAGTCTTATGAGTTACTTTAAGCTTCTCATTTCAAGGATTAATATAAATCTTAGTTTGATGATGATGATTCATTTATCTACAACATAACTTTTTATTAGAATAATATCATGTCTTATCAATTTTCATCAAGTACTTTTAATGGAAGTGATCCCACTAAAATTGATGAGATCGCATATCATATTTTTTTAGTGATCCAAAATCCATATTTCACTAAGTAATGAGTCTACTTTGGAATTTCTCTCACCACTTAGTTATTTAGGTAGGAAATCATCTCAATCACAATAGTTATGATACTTTCATAGTTGAG
Organism: Viscum album; assembly: GCA_963277665.1. Classification (NCBI taxonomy): domain Eukaryota; kingdom Viridiplantae; phylum Streptophyta; class Magnoliopsida; order Santalales; family Viscaceae; genus Viscum; species Viscum album. Next base: position 291,838,074 of record OY728137.1, on the reverse strand, counting down.
GGGGTAACCCTTTATCCAAATCCATCATATGGATATGCTCAAATATATTCCTCTAGTAACCTAATCCTATTAGGGTCTCCTGATTAGTGTAACCCAAAGAAAATGCCAAGAATAATCTAAAAAAGGGAGATCAAGGGGCACCCAACATTGGCATGACCTATCCAATAGGATAATCCATAGTTACTCATAATTGACTTGCCTTACACAAGATAATATAGGGGCACCCAAATTTGGCATGGCCTACCTGGTTGGATGATCGAGGTCTTGATAAGTGCTACTTTAGATGGAATATCACACTTAGTATTTGAGGGGTTTTGTTTTGAAGTCTCACCCATTTAATATAAATCATATGCATATTAAATTCATAACCATTACATCCTATGTAATAATTATCTTCTTATGTTTTATTCCCTTTTTGTGTATGCATGATTCTAATGATTTAGTTTTAGAATCCCTATACCAACCATTAAACTAATGTGTTCAAAACAAATTAATGTGTAACTCTTTACACAACCCATAAGTTTGTGTTAATCACCCAAAAATAGAAGTCGAGTATATTAATACATATCCAGATGCATCATATGAGATTGAAAAACTCCAAATGAGTAATGTCGGAGTGATAGATAGACAACCTCATTCACTTTCCTAGCCAAGACAAGGCTCTAAGAAAGTAGGTGGTCAGAACCCAAGTCCCTCTACCTGGGGAAAGTTTACTCAAGAGAGAATTCAATTCATGAAAACTCTAACACCTAATATGCAAAAACCATTCCCAACAACTATTCTCAATCTCATAACTAAAATAAAAATTGAGGTCAAAGTAGATGAAAACTAAATTTTATGATATCAAACCTAGCATGATATGCAATGATCTATCCTAAAATCAATTTATCATATAAATGGGCATAAAAATATTCATATTTCATAAACAATTTCTAAATATGAATATCTGGGAAATTTAACAAATAAATAAACATTTGTTTTTCAAAGCATGAGACATTTATGAACTATTCATAAATAAATTCTAATTATAGACATTTTATAAATTAGCAAGAATATAAACATTTTATATTCATTTCCATATAAATACCTTCATATTTTATATTATTTGATATTTCATGAATTATAAACATTTTATATAATCTAAATATCATATATTTTGTAATTTATAAACACTTTATAAATCATCTTTTATGATTTCTAAATAAACCTTTTATTTCTAGATCATAAGACGTGTTATTTAATTTATCAAAAGATATTTGTAAATATTAACCTTTAATAATTGGGGAAAATATTTCATAAACATTTATTAAATTATTTGTAAAAAATTTATAATTAATTAATTCCTTATAAATTAAAATATCCCAAAATACCTTTTATTATGATTTATAAACATTTTATAAACCATAAAACCCATTTAATATTTAAAAAACAATTTTAAATATAGTTTCTGGTTACCCTTATCCAAAATCCCTATTCTGTGTAAGGGTATCCCCCATTTTACCCTTACACAGACGCTCTGCATAAGGGTAATTGATGTTTTCAGAAGCCAGTGTAAATCTAATATAAAGGTTACATTTACGCATCACCCTTGCGTAAAGGTATTACTTTTATGCAGCTCCTTTACATAAGGGTACTATAAATATTCCATACACTGTGTAGAGGTAAACATCAAGGAATTTTACGCACCAGCTCCAATACCTTTACGCGTAATGGTAAAATGCCAATAACCCTTACGTAAACCCCTTTGCATAAGTGTATTATCTTTACATAACTCATCTGTATAGAGTTAACAAAGAGGTTACCCTTACGTAGATCATCTGTGTAAGGGTATGAGCTTTACGTAACTAACCAGCATAAGGGTAAATCAAATTTACCTTTATGTAGCCTACATAAGGGTGATTAGCCACTAAATGAGGCTAATATTAATTGTTAATATATATAATATTAATGTTCTTTATTATTCATAAACACTATTTTAGTGCATTTTACACTTTGAACATCATTTCACATTATGATTGTAATTCCTTCTTAAAATGCACTATTATGTGGTACATTTTTTAACATCATTTAAAGTACCCAATGATTCATATAATTTTAAGGAATGTATTTATCAATATTTTAATTTGATATTTTGGGAAATTTATATACACTTAAATATGAACATGTTTCATTTAGGTATCAATGGAGGATTCATAAAGGATGATGGAGATATTTGGAGATGAATGGAAGCAATTCTAGAGAAGGCAGATTGGACATCAGCCCACTGATGAGAATGTGGGACCCAAATTACAAACCCAATGAATCGAAAATTTTGTGGGATTATAGAAGAAATATAGAGGAACAAATAATTCTTCAGAAGACAGTGCTAATTCGTCCTCCATGGTGGTCATTAAGGCATCCCAAGTTAGAGATAAAATTCTAGGCCAGATTCTGCGGCCCAGAAAAACAGCCCACTAATCTAATCATATCTCCGAATAAACAACTCCAAACGGTCCCAAATTTTAAATGAGGTTATGAGACATTCGGGGATCCATTTTATTATTCTATGGACCACTCTAATTCAGCCATATAGAAGGTCTTAAAAGTGCGTCTGTTTGGTGGATGAAAGCTGGATGCCACCTCGGGTCAAGAGTGGAAAAATCAACTCTCCCTCAACTTTCCACCCACCTATGGCCTACCAAAATTAATTGAGGAGACTTGGACTATTAAAGGATCAACCTAAGGATTAAAAAATTTCTATTTAAGGTGGTGGTGGTGGAGGAGTTTAGGATCTTTGGTGCTTGGTTTCATTTTAATGTTATGCTACCGCTTTGTATTTGTAATCACATTTCTTTCTCATATAAGTTGTTTTAATTCATCCTTGTTTATTAATAAAAGTTCTTATTATCTTATTATTCTGTTATTATCCATATCACTTTGATACTGTTGGTTCAAGGTTTGAACTTGTTCATACCAAACCTTGTGAGATTATCACACAACGGTGGAGTGATTATTATTTCATTGTTTTTTTTACTTCTCCAATTCCTCCCTTATGAGTCTACTTCCCGCTTCCATTGAAACCATAGCATCAATGGAGGGCTAACCCACTTATGGGTTGATCCAAGGGAGTAGAAAGGGGCTGTATTGAATGTTATTTATCACTACCTTAATCACTAATCACTTCTTTAAAATGAGATTTTTATTTGATGATTTTAAAACTTCTTCATCCTTATTGAATTTTAAGGTCACACACTTCAAGTGCTAATACAAACCTTTACCTTGGAGTGCTCAAAGATTTGATCCTTCAAGTTTATAGGTGATTAGTATTAGGGTATGTAGGAATTAAACCAGTGAGTGATGATTTTATTTGAACTTTTTAAATGAACTCATCTCAAATATAAGAAATTGAAATAGTTGAAAAGGGAATGCATCCAATCCACCCCAAGTGATAACCTAGGATCAATTCATACTTTAAAATTGAATTAATTTTAGTGTATTAGAGTTCACTTAAACCCATATAAAATCAACCCAAGTTTCCCACTTCATAGCCAAAAACAATCCATAGAATGTACATGTCCATAGGTTACTTCTTAGGTCTCTGAGGATTCGACAACCCAAGCTAAACTACAAGGACCGTTCTACCTTCATCTCTTGGGTAAATTTGAGCGTGAATCAAAGGGTCTGTAATCCTCCTTCGGTTTTACAAAAACATTATTTTTCAGTTTTATTTGAAAACCAGTTATTCAAACACATTTAAATCATGAAGAACCTACCTCTGATACCATTTATGGGTTTCGTATGATAATCTAATGAGCATTTGCAGTGGAAGACAACTCAAAACACAAGCAATCTATCTTCAAGGAATCAACATGTAAATAATCTAAAAAACAGAGTACCTAAAAATCATGAACAACGGTAGTTTCCATCTTCTTTCCATAGAGAGTGTTTGAGGAAGATCACGAATAACAGTGAATAAAATCACCCTACCTTCAAGGTGATACACTGGCCAATGGATCCATGATCGTATTATAAGGATTCTCGAGAAACTAAAGGGGTGCTAGCGCCTTCTCAAGTGAGATGAATTGTCACGACCCCCTCCCCACAAAGTGTACCCCTCCTAGTCCGGCAATGTGAGAAGAGAGATAATGACCCCCGAGTCCCGCCTCCAGTAGGCCCCGGGTTGGCGACTAGCACTGAGGGTATAATAAACACACAAATGGGAGGCATTACCCTCTAAGAGAACACATGCAGAAGAGAGAGATAAGATAGACACCAACCAACTCCAACTCGGAACTAAAATATAAAAGGAACCCAAGTACATATATGAAATTCCATGAAAAAGTACTACAACTGAAAGGGAAAACTAAAAGTACCCAAAAGAAAGTAAAACGGCAGCGACCATAAGCCCGAACAGCTCCTCCAACCACAAGCTAGTGGTAACCAGCTTGATCTCCAACCTGCTCCAAGTGACCTAAAAAATAGTTTATATATACATAGGATGATTATAACAGTATACTCAGTAGGATCCTCCCCAAGCCTCTCGTGCAAAAGTAAAGAAATCATGCTAAAGCCCAGTGAACAACAAGTGAAACTAAATCGTCACTTAAATAGTTATACTAAGTTCCCAACCTCACCATGGCTACTCTCACCAAGTAACGGATACAAGAATATAGCATATAATAAAGAATATCAAGGGTACCCCACTACTACTTCCCCACTGGTTTTCCGCTTTTCCCCAACGACATACGTCATGTGCATCTCTCTCCAAAGGCTTTCCCGCAGACACCTGGGCTAAGCTCCACAATCTGCACCTTGTGCACCACAAAGGCTTGCCCGCAGACACATGGACGATGCACCACACCATCCTCCCAACCAAAAGTAACCAGGTAAGTTCTGGGAGCCACCACAGCCCACATAACGTGTATCATACATCGGGTATTATACCTCAAGCCATTATAGCCCATACACCGAGTATGGATCCTCAAGCCATCACAGCCTATACACGTTACACCTATAGTAGTCCATAGGATACTATATCCAGAATATATGTGTGTGAAATAACCACAATCCATTACAGCCCTCTACACACATATATGGGGAAACTAACTTTTGTGCCTGTTGGCACATGTATCTACCAAGAGAAGAGAGTGGGGCCAAAGGGGGTAGTCAGCCATTCGACCTCCCATCAGAATGTTGGGTAAAACACCCCCCAGGTCTCAGAATCCCCGGGGTGTCAGTTGCCCTTACCGATAGGGTGGAGTAGCGTATATAAATAAAAAAAGTACAGAATATATATATAACTCACATCCACACTATGGGCATTACCTAGTCTTAGATACAACTGCAGCTAACGTCTCTCAGACTCCAGGCTGCTACTTCTAAGACTAGGTATCCTATAAGCACACAAACATTGAAGAGCTTTATTAGATTACTCCATTCTTATTTTATCAGTTCCACTATACATTAATTAATTCTTTAAACATTAATTAACCATAAACAATTTAACATTAAACTTCATTAGCATCACACCCAAAAACACAACTGCTCCTTTTAAGATTCACATCACCTTTAAATTCCAGTATCTCCCTCCCCGTGGATTATCACCATTTAATAAAACTTTCATTACAGAATTACTTTCCCATATTCCCAGGCATTCTAGAAAGGCATTATATGCTACTAAACACAAAGGGGGCTCAACACAGTGAGTAGATATACTACCTGTAGAGTATTTTCCGCCTATAGCAAGAGCATAGACCCATTCTCCCTCGAGAGGCTAAACACGGAAAGCACGTGGCATACCCTCCGTGTCTTCGCCTCCTTCGGAAGGAGGGTAAGCAAGACTAGATGCCTGAGCAGTGGGGAAAAGTAAAACAGATAAACAACTAAACAAAACCACCAACATCCAGCCATCACATTCATCCCATACCATCATCCTGGGTGTCCTCCCCGACACCCACATGCATAAGCCGATGCATCTCTCAACCCTAGGCATCATCCACTGCCACAACCACAAGGCCTCCATGCATCCACATATCACAACACCCCTCCAGGGTCACATCACAGCACAAGCAGTAGGAAAAAAACAATCACATCAATGGGATCTTGTCCCTTTAAAAACAAGAGGGTAACTCAGAACCCTTTAAGAAATTCTCACACAAGCGATTCTTTAATCCATATTGAATTAACAGATTCAATCCGTAGGTTCCAATTCCGGAAAAACTAATCAGTAATCTATCACAAAAGGATTAATATGCTTACTATGCCAATTCGATTATCATCAAATTAGAACATCTACAACAATGGAAACAATCGGATTCATTCACATGCCTCTTTATCTTTAGCCAATTAATTATCAATTAATTACAGCTTTACATTCTTTATCAATTTCTATCAAGAACGAACAACTAATCAAAGAAAACATAGATATCACTCTATCTAGAAAAACATGAGTCAAACCGTTATCACGGTACAAAGTAACAACATGCGATCAACCAATTATTTTAATCTGGTTCAAGTATTTAATTAGGTCAATTTAATTGTGATCCAAAGGACTAAATCATGCTAATTCTATGATTGCACATATACAATTAGAGAATCAATGAATCCCCTACCTCGAAGAGTTCTTGACGTTCTTTATCCATGCAACGGGTCACAATCCTCCTCTCGCGACAACTGCATCCACCCAAAGATGCCATGACATGAAAGCACCAACCAAACCCCAATAAAAACCCATTATAAGCATGGAGATTACATGCTATAATATGGAACATAGAATAGGAGAAGATCAACCCCAAAAGAACGATGATACAACATACCTTATATCGAAGATTGATCGATACAGCTCGGTTGCATCCAAAAAAAATAGAGCGGAACCTATCGGAGGATTGGGATTTGATTGTGAAACTCCTACGGGAATGATTGAAAGGTTCTAGTGTCTCTTAGCCGAGAACAAGGAGGAAGAACAAGGTAGAATGATATCTGGTTCCTTTTTGAAGATTTAACAAGGCGACGGTTTAAGATCCGGTTAATTCTCCATTAAAAACGGATCACATTAACCCACACGGTTTGACCAAGTAAATACATCCCGGCCTTAGGAATAATTAATATAGGATTTATGGCATTTGAATAGGCCATAATAGTCCTTAAAACAAGGATTTAAATGTATTTTACGTCAAAGGAAACGTCAAATGGGTGAAACTGTAGGAAGCTGGAAACACTGTTCACATACTCAAAATTTGGCAAAGGAAAGAAAAGGTCACCGTTAGACCTCACCGTTCTGGAAACACTGTTCAATTCCATCGTTAGAAGGTCACCGTTAGAAGGTTACCGTTCTGGAAACACTGTTCAAGGCTACTGTTAGAAGGTCACCGTTAGAAGGTTACCGTTCTGGAAACATTGTTCAAGCCTACCGTTTGAAGGTCACCATTAGAAGGTTACCGTTCTGGAAACACTGTTCAAGTCTACCATTAGAAGGTCACCGTTAGAAGGTTACCGTTCTAGAAACACTATTCAAGGCTACCGTTAGAAGGTTACCGTTCTAGAAACACTATTCAAGGTTACCGATAGAAGGTCACCGTTAGAAGGTTACCATTCTGGAAACACTGTTCACAAAACTGGAAATTGGCAAAGTGTTGGGGATAAGTCACCTTGACCTCCCGGAACACCTCCAACACCTCATTTTCACAAATTAATGGACCGGAGAGGTCCGGTCCATTACATTAGATACCTCTCAAAACATTCTCGTCCTCGAGAATTAAAAACCAACCCAGAAGAAAAGAGGGGTCCGAACAACCACCCCACAAGATACATCTCAGGGGAAAACCACCATGAGTTGTTCGAAAGCTGGAAAAAAACTACGACATCCGAGAGTATGGGAAAAAACAATCTATATCCAAACAATTCAATCATAACATCACATCAAAGGTACATAAATAAAACATGAAAGGTCTAACCAAAAAGGAAACATCATTACATGAAAGGAGTTAAACATTAAACAACTCTGGGTACTAAGCACGTATCTGTGACTCACGCTCCTAGGTACTCTCCTCCATGCCACCGTGTCGCCACAAGACACGAACTAAGGGGATAGAACGCCCACGCAACACCTTCTCCTTACGGTCTTGGATCTCCACAGGTCACTCCTCAAAGGCTGCATCATCATCAATATTGATCTCTCCCCAATCGATAACATGAGATTCATCATGAAGATAACGAAGGAGCTATGATACATGGAAAACATCATGTATCTGACTCATCTGAGGGGGAAGTGCTACTCGATACACCACTTCTCCAACACGAGCTAACACCTCGAAAGGCCCAACAAACCGGGGAGAAAGCTTACTTCCATGACCAAACCTTCACTGCCCACGACAGGGAGTCACCTTCAGAAACACATTATCCCCAACATTAAACTCTAAGGGTCTCCTTATTTGATCATCATATGATTTATGACGATCTTTCGCTGTCTTCATCCTCTCACAAATCACCTGAACCATCTCTATTGTATTCTGCAATAGTTCTGGTCCAAGAATTGCTGACTCTCCGACCCCAGTCCAGCACAATGGAGAACGTCATGGCCGGCCATACAAGGCTTCAAACGGTGCCATACCGATGGTAGAGTGAAAACTATTATTGTAAGCAAACTCTACCAAGGGTAAGTGATTCATCCATGAACCTCCAAAATCAAGAATACAAGAACGCAACATGTCTTCAAGAGTCTGGATGGTTCGCTCTGTCTGACCATCTGTTTGAGGATGAAAAGCAGTGCTAAGGCACAGTTGAGAGCCAAAAGCATGATGGAGACCTCTCCACACCCTGGAGGTAAAATGAGGATCTCGATCAGAAATGATCGTCCTAGGTACTCCATGAATTCTCACCACCTCCTCTAGATACTGCCTCGACAAAACTTCCACTGAGCTCGACTCCTTGATCGCTATGAAGTGGGCCGATTTTGTTAAACGATCAACTACCACCCATATAGCATCATGTCCTCCCATAGCTCGAGGTAAACCTGTAACAAATTCCATTGAGATGTCCTCCCACTTCCACTGAGGAATCTCTAATTGCTGGAGAAGACCACCAGGAACACAATGTTCAGCCTTCACCTTCTTGCAGACTAAACATCGAGACACACACTCTGCAACCGCATGCTTCAGCCCCGGCCACCAAAACTGAATCCTCAAGGATCAGTACATCTTTGTCACACCAGGATGTACTGCCAAGGGAGAACTATGGAACTCTCAAAGAACTGTCTCATGCATCACCAAGGGAACAAAAAGCCTGCCATGATACAACACTCGGTGTTGTTCATCCTCCGACCAACCATCAGGGGCCTCACCATAAAAAACTCTGTCTCTCCAAACTTCCACCTCTAGATCACCCAACTAAGACTCTTCCACCTTCTGCATCAGGGATGACTGCATCGTCATCTGGAAAAGACAACCTCTACCCCCAACTTCTCCCATATCAAGATGCAAAGCTGATAGCTCTCCCATCACTCTCCAGGAATCACCAGATTCACGGACAACATTATTACGTGACTTTTGGCTCAGTGCATCAGCTACAACATTCCCTTTTCCAGGTGTATACGATATTTCAAAGTCGTATTCCTGCAAGAACTCCATCCACCGATGTTGCCTCAAGTTCAAGTCACGTTGGGAGAAAACATACCTCAAACTCTTATGATCGGTGAAAACCAAAAAGTGCTCACCAATGAGGTAATGTCTCCACAACTTCAGAGCAAACACCACAAATGCCAACTCAAGATCATGGGTGTCATAGTTGCGTTCATGGGGACGCAACTGCCGAGACCCATAAGAAACAACTGACCTATGCTGCATGAGAACACAGCTTAGCCCCAGATGTGAAGCATCACAGAAAACATCAAACTGGACTCCCTCTGCTGGAAGACAAAGGACTGGAGCACTTACCAACTTCTCCTTTAGATACTCGAAAGATATCTGACACTGATCAGTCCATATGAATGTTTGATCCTTCCTGGTCAAAGCTGTCAGAGGAGTCGCAACTCGGGATAAATTGGCTAAAAACCTCCTATAATAGCATGCAAGACCAAGGAAACTTTGCACCTCTGACACGGTCTTGGGGGATGCCCAAGACACCACTACTTCTATCTTCGACGGATCCACAGCTACTCCCTGTTGGGACACAACATTCCCCAAGAAACGAACTTCTCGAGCCCAAAACTCACACTTCAAAAACTTCCCAAACAACTGATGTTGGCGAAGAACTCCCAAAACGGCTCGTAGATGCTCTGCATGATCCTCTTCAAATGTGGAGTACACAAGGATGTCATCGATGAAAACTACAACAAACTTGTCCAGGAATTCATGGAACACAGCATTCATCAAACCCATGAAAATAGCTGGAGCATTTGTCACGCCGAATGGCATTACAAAAAACTCATAATGCCCATGACGACAACGGAAAGCATTCTTCGGGATATCCTCATCCTTTACACGCATCTGATGATATCCTGACCGCAAGTCGATCTTTGAGAACCAACTTTCACCCTTCAGTTGATCGAATAATTCATCAATCAGTGGGAGAGGATATAGGTTCTTTATTGTCACTTTGTTTAATCGACAATAATCGACGCACAACCGCAAACTGCCATCAGCCTTTTTCACAAACAAAACAGGTGCACCCCATGGTGACACACTTGGCCGAACAAAACCGCACTGCAACAGACCATCAAGCTGTATACGTAGCTCTCGTAACTCAGAAGGGTCCATCCTATACAGAGACATAGATATAGGAGATGCTCCTAGCTATAGCTCGATCCCAAACTCAATCTCTCGTCGAGGGGGTAATGCTACAACCTCTTCTGGAAAGACATCAGGGTACTCCTCTATGACCCTAGGAAGCGCCAACTGCTGAACCTCTGAAGAACTCAACATCATCTCAGCCATCATGGATGATAAGGATTGAACTCGTCTATGACTCATCTGAGGATCTCACTCACCCACAAACACCACTTTCTCTCCATCTGCATCAAAGAAAACGACCTTCTTCCTGTAGCAATCCACAATAGCCTGCACCAAATACAACCAATCCATGCTGAGGATGACATCATATGGTTGTATTCGTAAACATAGGAAATCTCCCCAAGAGCGGTGTTTCCCCAACACTAGCTCACAGTATCTACATACTTCAAACAAGTCGGCTCGACCTCCAACTGGCGTAGTCAACGCCAAGGGCACTAGAAGCCTCTCTACCTCAAGTCCCAAATCATGGAAAAGATTAGGTGATATGAAGGAGTATGTTTCTCCTGAATCAAACAAGGCATACACCAAGGTAGAAAACAAGCAAACGGTACCTCGAACGACATCTGGCTCTCCTGGGGCTGGCAACGCTAGAGCATGAAGCTGACCACGACCTCCTCCACGGCCTCTCTGACCCTGATGAAGACCACCACCATGGTCGTGCTCTGCTCTCTGAGGACGGGGAGCGTCATGGGGTTGTCCTCTGCCTGCTCCATCTACGCTTTGGTGATCTAAAACTGGTACAACCTACTGTTGCTGCCTCGGCTGGAACTGCCTCAACGGAGGAACCTGGAGCGGAGCGCCCGGTGCACAATGACTGCTCTGAAAAGTCGGGCACTCCCGCTGCTGATGACCACGACCACCATAAGAAAAACAAGCGTCTGATCCCTTGGCATAGTCCTGAGAGTTGCTGCCTCCGGAGAAACGAGATGGGAAGGGCTGGGACCTACCCCCAGGTGAACGGAAACTCTTCTGCCCTGAAAACCGGGAACCCCAGACCACAGCTCTGTTTTGTGAGGAATCATGACAATTACCCTCTCGTGACGATCCGGTCCTGGCCAAAGTCCTCTCAATAACCTCTTCCCTCACCAGCACCTCAAGATATGTCTTCAGCATAAATGGGGTGACCTGGCGTTGGATATCTGGACGCAAAGCCTCCTCGAAATTCCTCTCCCTGGCCTCCTCATCTGGTAACAGGTCTGAAGCATATCGTAGAAGGTTCCTGAAACGGATTCCAAACTCTCGAACACTGGAGGTCCCCTGTCGAAGTGTAAGAAGCTCCTGGCGACTGGACGCCTTCGAAGTTGATGAAAGAAACTCAACTCTAAACCTGTCTCGAAACTCCTCCCATGAGATCGTTGACTCCTCACGATCCCCAAGGAACAAGAAACACCACTACCTTGCTGCTCCACGCAGCATCATCACAACCAAGGACACCCAGTGTTCCTTCCGAGCACGATCGAACTGAAGCCTATCTCGACCTCCTCCAACCAGTCTTCTGTGACTGCATCTAAAACGGAGCCTTCGTACTTCTGTAGACTCTGGCACTGAAACTCTCGGAGTGTCTTCCTCCAAGTTTCATCGTTGTCAACCTCTACCCAGCGGCGATTTTCCGGAATAGCCTGCTGGACATCTCCTACGCAAACCTGACGAGGACGTAGACCTAGAGCCATACCTGTAAAATAACAACTATTAGAGCTCCTAATCCTGGAATATGGAAGACACAACATTAATAAATTAATTGTTTTCTTTTATTAATTTAAGGTTAACCTATCCCAAGGTCTACCCATTCAAACAAAGACGCAAAGAAGAATGATGCATGATCCTTTCCTAGGTCTCTACCCTGCAACCAGTATCACTTTGTTTAGTAGCCATCGTAAACTTAAAGGTCTGTGCAACAGATCATAGGGGGGCCTAAACACCTATGTCTCTGTCGGTCTCCAGTGTTTACCCCACTTGCTAAACATGAATGACACGGTTTCCCTACCATCCCATGCATCCTCACCTGTGCCTAACTCCAAACTCCATCATATCCCTCAACCAGACCTCTGATACCACTCTGTCACGACCCCCTCCCCACAAAGTGTACCACTCTGGGGCCGGGAATGTGAGAAGAGAGATAATGACCCCCGAGTCCCACCTCCAGTAGGCCCCGGGTTGGCGACTAGCACCGAGGGTATAATAAACACACAAATGGGAGGCATTACCCTCTAAGAGAACACATGCAGAAGAGAGAGATAAGATAGACACCAACCAACTCCAACTCGGAACTGAAATATAAAAGGAACTCAAGTACATATATGAAATGCCATGCAAAAGTACTACAACTGAAAGGGAAAACTAAAAGTACCCAAAATAAAGTAAAACGGCAGCGACCACAAGCCCGAACAGCTCCTCCAACCACAAGCTAGTAGTAACTAGCTTGATCTCCAACCTGCTCCAAGTGACCTGAAAAACAGTTTATATATACATAGGGTGAGTATAACAGTATACTCAGTAGGATCCTCCCCAAGCCTCTAGTGCAAAAGTAAAGAAAGCATGCTAAAGCCCAGTGAACAACAAGTGAAACTAACTCGTCACCTAAACAGGTATACTAAGTTCCCAACCTCACCATGGCTACTCTCACCAAGTAACGCATACAAGAATATAGCATATAATAAAGAATATCAAGGGTACCCTGCTACTACTTCCCCACTGGTTTTCCGCTTTGCCCCAACGACATACGTCCTGTGCATCTCTCTCCAAAGGCTTGCCCACAGACACCTGGGCTAAGCTCCACAATCTGCACCTCGTGCACCACAAAGGCTTGCCCGCAGACACCTGGGAAAATCACCACACCATCCTCCCAACCAAAAGTAACCAGGTAAGTTCTGGGATCCACCACGGCCCGCATAACGTGTATCATACATCGGGTATTATACCTCAATCCATTATAGCCCATACACCGAGTATGGATCCTCAAGCCATCACAGCCTATACATGTTACACCTATAGTAGTCCATAGGATATTATATCCAGAATATATGTGTGTGAAATAACCACAAGCCATTACAGCCCTCTACACACATATATGGGGAAACTAACTATTGTGCCTGTTGGCACATGTATCTACCAAGAGAAGAGGGCGGGTCCAAAGGGGGTAGTCAGCCATTCGACCTCCCATCAGAATGTTGGGGAAAACACCCCCCAGGGCTCAGAATCCCCGGGGTGTCAGTTGCCCTTACTGACAGGGTGGAGTAGCGTATAAAAACACAAAAAGTACAGAATATATATATAACTCACATCCACACTATGGGCATTACCTAGTCTTAGATACAACTGCAGCTAACGTCTCTCACACTCCAGGCTGCTACTTCTAAGACTAGGTATCCTATAAGCACACAAACATTGAAGAGCTTTATTAGATTACTCCATTCTCATTTTATCAGTTCCACTGTACATTAATTAATTCTTTAAACATTAATTAACCATAAATAATTTAACATTAAACTTCATTAGCATCACACCCAAAAACACAACTGCTCCTTTTAAGATTCACATCACCTTTAAATTCTAGTATCTCCCTCCCCGTGGATTATCACCATTTAATCAAACTTTCATTATAGAATTACATTCCCATATTCCCAGGAATTCTAGAAAGGCATCATATGCTACTAAACACAAAGGGGTCTCAACACGGTGAGTAGATATACTACCCGTCAAGTATTTTCCGCCTATAGCAAGAGCATATACCCATTCTCCCTCGAGAGGCTAAACACGGAAAGCACATGGCATACCCCGCGTGTCTTCGCCTCCTTCGGAAGGAGGGTAAGCAAGACCAGCTGCCTGAGCAGTGGGGAAAAGTAAAACAAATAAACAACCAAACAAAACCACCAACATCCAACCATCACATTCATCCCATACCATCATCCTGGGTGTCCTCCCCGACACCCACATGCATAAGCTGATGCATCTCGCAACCCTAGGCGTCATCCACTGCCACAACCACAAGGCCTCCATGCCTCCACATATCACAACACCCCTCCAGGGTCACATCACAGCACAAGCAGCAGGAAAACAACAATCACATCAATGGGATCTTGGCCCTTTAACAAACAAGAGGGTAACTCAGAACCCTTTAAAAATTCTCACACAAGCAATTCTTTAATCCATATTGAATTAACAGATTCAATCTGTAGGTTCCAATTCCGAAAAAACTAATCAGTAAGCTATCACAAAAGGTTTAATATGCTTACTATGCCAATTCGATTATCATCAAATTAGAACATCTAGAACAATGGCAACAACCGGATTCATTCACATGCCTCTTTATCTTTATCCAATTAATTATCAATTAATTCCGGCTTTACGTTCTTTATCAATTTCCATCAAGAACGAACAACTAATCAAAGAAAACATAGATATCACTCTATCTAGAAAAAACATGAGGCAAACCGTTATCACGGTACAAAGTAACAACATGCGATCAACCAATTCTTTTAATCCAATTCAAGTATTTAATTAGGTCAATTTCATTGTGATCCAAAGGACTAAATCATGATAATTCTACGATTGCACATATACAATTAGAGAATCCATGAATCTCCTACCTCGAAGATTTATTGACGTTCTTTATCCACGCAATGGGTCACAATCCTCCTCTCGCGACAACTGCATCCACCCAAAGATGCCACGGTACGACAGCACCAACCAAACCCCAAGAAAAAACCCATTATAAGCATGGAGATTACATGCTATAATATGGAACGGAGAATAGGAGAAGATCAACCCCAAAAGAACGATGATACAACATACCTTATATCGAAGATTGATCGATACAGCTCGGTTGCATCCAAAAAAATAGAGCGGAACCAATCGGAGGATTAGGATTTGATTGTGAAACTCCTACGGGAATGATTGAAAGGTTCTAGTGTCTCTTAGCCGAGAACAAGGAGGAAGAACAAGGGAGAATGATATATGGTTCCTTTTTGAAGATTTAACGAGGCGACGGTTTAAGATCCGATTAATTCTCCCTTAAAAACGGATCACATTAACCCACGCGGTTTGACCAAGTAAATACATCCCGGCCTTAGGAATAATTAATATAGGATTTATGGCATTTGAATCGGCCATAAGAGTCCTTAAAACAAGGAATTAAATGTATTTTACGTCAAAGGAATCGTCAAATGGGCGAAACTGTAGGAAGCTGGAAACACTGTTCACATACTCAAAATTTGGCAAAGGAAAGAAAAGGTCACCGTTAGACCTCACCGTTCTGGAAACACTGTTCAAGTCCACCGTTAGAAGGTCACCATTAGAAGGTTATCATTCTGGAAACACTGTTCAAGGCTATTGTTAGAAGGTCACCGTTAGAAGGTTACCGTTCTGGAAACAGTGTTCAAGCCTATCGTTAGAAGGTCACCGTTAGAAGGTTACCGTTCTGGAAACACTGTTCAAGTCTACCGTTAGAAGGTCACCGTTAGAAGGTTACCGTTCTGGAAACACTGTTCAAGGCTACCGTTAGAAGGTCACCGTTAGAAGGTTACCGTTCTGGAAACACTGTTCAAGGCTACCGTTAGAAGGTCACCGTTAGAAGGTTACCGTTCTGGAAACACTGTTCACAGAACTGGAGAATTGGCAAAGTGTTGGGGATAAGTCACCTTGACCTCCCGGAACACCTCCAACACCTCATTTTCACAAAGTAATGGACCGGAGAGGTCCGGGCCATTACATGAATAGTGCTTGGGAATAAAAGAGATTTGGAAGAGGCTCATACACATCGCGTACCACACACACCCAACAGGAGAGGATCTCGTCCTCTTATATTATCGAAGCCCAAAGCATCTTCTATTCATAATGCATCATATGTGCTTCTGACTGTTGGGGTATAATTCATTAATCGTTTTCAAAGAAATTAATGCAAAACCTTTAATCCGTTCGTAATGGATTGTAACTGATAAATAAACCATTCGTGAGAAATAATATATATATATATATATATATATATATATATAATATGCATTGCGTGCATAAAAATGCATGCATCGTATACATATATTAAAAGTACACTATTGTAATATCATATATCATATATATATATATACTTCATGCATCATATGCATGTGTACAGGCATCTAATGCAAGTACATTTTAGTGCACATCCAACACTGTAGGTACTGGAGCTGTCTCGGGAACCTCTGGTTGACATGTCATCAGCAGGGAGTTGAGGTATGTGAAGGTATATTTGTTTTTTACAGTTATGTTTAGAAGTTTTAATCCAGAACATGTTGTAGTAATAGTTTGGATGCAATTGATGGGGGCAGGTGTGTATCACATTGATGCACATTTTGGGCATAAGTAGGGTATAGTTTAATTAGCATTGTTTTGATGTCGTTTTGTTTTGCTTAAGTTATTTAGTATGATTGCTCAAATCAATTGATAGGTTAGGTGATGCAGGTATAGTGGGTATATAGTTTTATGCTTTTATTTTACAATGTAGATATTTGTGAATTTATTCACCCATTTTTTTGTAAAATAAAATGTTTTTTATGAAATTATATATGTTGGTCTCACTTTCATGAGTGGTGTTGTACAATTGAAAACCCTCTTTTGCATATTTATTTTTTTTATCCATATGCTCGGTTCAACTTGAGGGTATTATCCCCAGGGGTGTTGTTTGAGATCATTGCACTTCTCCACTCGTTGTGTGCTACCCTTGGATGGTGTGTTATGATCCTTCAACATCATTGCAGTCATCCACGTGTGCCATGATTTTTGAGTTTGCTTTAACAAGGCCTATTATCTTGCGCGTCTCTTTGGATTTGTGGATTATTCATTCCAAAAAACAGTAAAAAAAGAGTCGGCGAGAGCAAGGGCGGGTAGGGTTGTGCAAGGGGAACAAGATGTTGGCTCGAGTTTCTAGTGGAAAAAAGGAGGCTATGCTACTATTCAATGGTGATGAGACTTGCAGCGAGCTTGCGCGCGAAGAAGGTGAGGCGATTGGGGATGGTGCAGTGCTCGTTCGTGTATGAGCATGGTCCTAGAGCGGTGATAGCATGCGTTGTGGACCTAGTAAGGCTTGTGGCTTGTGAACCTGGATATTCAAGGACATTGGCTTCATCTTCACGAAGGCTCGGATTCAAGTTTTTTGTAAAAGAACTCGGGACTGTAATGATATGTTTGGTCATCTATTAGTAAAAGAAAATAAATGATTTCATAATTTATAAAAGAAAAGAAAAGAAAAGATTTGGATTTCTCTTCATTTTGTTTGGATGTGAAATTTAGTAAAAAAAAGAAATGGTTGTCATTTATCTCCACTTTGTTTGGTGACAATTTTTAAAAGAAAAGAAAAGAAATTGTTTTGGTGCAAATGACACAAATAACCTTTTGTTAAAAAATAACACATACATACAAGATTAAAGTCATACTTGCCCAAGATAAAAAACAACCATAGATTATATCCCAACGGATAGCACACTTAGCACAATGTATATCTGATATCAACAATTTATGTTAAATGACACAAATAACCGTTTTAAAAAAAATGTATTTTTATTACCTTTTTTATAACAAATCAAAAAACAATAATTTTGATTTTAATCAATCGTTATCTTTCATATCATCAAAATTAGGTAAACATTAAACTACGAACATATATTAATACAAATTTTAAAATTTTAAAAAAAATAATTAAAGATAATCAAAATTATTAATTCAAGATAATAAAAATTATTTATAAGTTATTTATATAATTTATTAATTCAAAATTATTAATTTTAGATAATAAAAATTATTAATTCAAAAGTATTATTAATTCAAAATAATTATTAATTCAAAATTATTAATTCAAAACAGTTATTAATTCAAAATTATTAATTCGAAATTATTTATATAAATTATTCATTCAAGATAATCATAATTATTTATAATCAAAATTATCTCTAATCAAAATTATTTATAAATTGTTTATGATTATTTATATACACATAATTATTTATAATTGAAATTATTTAT
Organism: Viscum album; assembly: GCA_963277665.1. NCBI lineage: Eukaryota > Viridiplantae > Streptophyta > Magnoliopsida > Santalales > Viscaceae > Viscum > Viscum album. The sequence goes on along the minus strand of OY728137.1, from coordinate 291,819,322 downwards.
ATACATATAATCAAAATTATTTATATCTGATTGTTATTATTATTTATAAATTAAGTTGAACTTAGAAAAATCAGTATTTATAAATTACTTAAAACAATTTTTGAGATTTAAACATGAATAAATAAACAACTCAACATGACTGTATAGCATTCAAACCGCAAACCTAAAATATTCATAACGCAACAACAACTCAGAGTCATATAACATTCAAACCGTAAACCTAAAATATTCATAACGCAACAAATTAAACGATGAAAAACACTAGGGGGTGACGTCGCAACTTCAAGGAATACCAAAGGATAAGTGCAGCGGAGGTACTAGACGACATCAAGTTGAAAAAGAACAGCGCAATAAGGAATGAAATATATGAAGCTACTGTTTACAGGGGTAATATGATAAAATTTTTTAAACACACTCGACGGGACACTGTTTCCGTCCAAATCGTCCCAATATTGGGATGATTGGAAACCACGGATTGGGGAGAATTGTTTCCGCCCCCTAAATCTCTTCCTCGGTCGCATTGGACTCACCAAACAGGGGAAATGATTCTCAGCCGCTCAAATCGTTTCTTTTCCTTCCATTTATCAGCTGCCAAACAAGCTCTAAGTGGTTATTTTTATTTTTATTTCTTTTTTCCCTCTGAACAAGATTGGTTTTGAGCTGCCGGTTTTGGGCTTTAGTATGGTTGCATCTATCTTGTGATCTACCTCTTGTTTTTGCGTAGTGAAAACTCCTACTCCAACGCCCATGTCCCGTGCACATAAGTCAATTTGACCCAAACACGTAAATCACTGTGTTCATTTACAGTTTGCCTTTACTGGTTTCCTTTTGCCTTTGTGAATTGTTGGTGCACATTGATTGTCTTTCCAGATTTGTAATTTTCTTATTCTTGGAATAAACATTCAGGAATTAGTCTACATTCTCATTGTTTGCAAAGTTGTGGTTTTCATCAACGGTTTGTTATATTTGCGCATTGCACGCATAGTTAGTTGCTGTAATTGATTCTTGAGGCCGTTTTTTATGTTGATTTTGAACCAGTTAAATTGTTGTTCAATTTATGTACCTCATTCTTTGATCTGTTTCTTATTCAAACTAATACCATTGTTGAGAAGCATTTTCTTGTTCATTTTATTGTGCGACAACCATACAAAACTCCGTTGGAGTCAATCTGCACCCCCTCACACAGTTTCCTTCGAAATCCGCATGATTTCAAAAAACCATATGGTAACCGTACAACCATAGAAAATCCTTTAAAATTTCAAATTTCAAACCGGAACTCTCAAAAGTTCAAAATATCCCAAAATAATATAAAATATAAAGGAACATTTGTATTGGGGTGTCACAAAATCTTATCATTAATGACTTGCTTAAAACATGTACTCTATGTTTTATGATCTGAACTTATAAACTAAAATACAATCAACAGACTCATACCATGCATGCCGTGCAGCCTTGGCCATCACTCACGAGGCTTCAGCTGGACTCGCAAGGGGCGGAGCTTACGAGTGGTAAGCCCTACAGTGTTGACATCACCCTCTTCACCGGCCTCCGGTGACCACACGAACTGCTGCACCAGCCGGCCGATGGCCGTGCAGGCAATGAGCATCGCCTGCAGGGAGCCGGCGCAGACCCTCTTCCCCGCCCCGAATGCCATTGTCTTGTGCAGCTCCAGCGGATCATACTTCTCCTCCATAAACCTCTCTGGATTCCATTCCTCAGGTTTTTCCCACTTCTCCTTATCCATGTTGCAGCCATAGATGTTTATGGCAATCTGATCGAAACACCACCCCAGAAATTCATTAGAGAAAGGAAGCATTAAACAGAATTTTACCAACAAATGGGTTATTTATGCTACATAATGGGTTCCACTCTTCGCAAGAGTGTTCTTAAACATAATGAACACAGCTTTTGTAACAACCAGTTCATCACGAGTTTCATTTGGTCTAGGATCAAACTAGACCCAACTAATCATCAACTCACCTGGGTTCCAGCAGGGACACAGAATCCTCCAAGCCGAGTATCCTCATGCACGTATCGCAGGGGGATCACGGGGGCGGGGCTGTACATCCTGAGAGTTTCATGGAAAACAGCATTCAAGTATGGGAGCCGAGCCAGGCAGTCTTCCGTGACCTTATCAGAGCCGCAGACTTGCTTGATCTCTTGATAGAGTTTATCCTGTTAGAGCTTACCCTCTGTAACCTAATGCAACTAATCAATGGAAATATGTTAAAGTAACACACTTTAGGCTGCAATAAGAACCTGTCGGATTGGGTCTCGGGAGAGCTCATACAGTGCCCATTCAGTCGTGACCATCGTGGTGTCTGATGTCTCAATGATCGCCTCCCATGCCAATATCGCAATCTGTTCTTGGGTGAGAGTCTCGGCCTCGGACAGCATGAAGCCGAGGTAACAATTCAACTCCTGACGTTAGCCAAATCACCAACCAGTACAAAAATTAGGATGCATTTGGTTTTAAAAAACATAATTTGCATTCATTTTCCAAATATTTACAATTAGATATGTAAGAATGTTTTGAAAAGTGAAAGGAAACATAAAAAGGAGTTGACAACATGTAAAGATGTATTTTTGTAAAACTCGAGGCTGTTTTACATTTTTTTAATGACATGTTTCATTTTCTTAATCCAATACATTTTCTAATGGAAAAATGTTTTGAAAATCAAACATAGCCTTGTACTTTTCACAATGTGGGACTTTAACATCTGTAGGTCTTGTCAAATATTCCTTCATGCATCGTATATATGGATGGGGATATGACCAACCTGGCCCATATGGATTGGCCCATCAGCCAACTGTTGAATTAATTATTGTACATGTAGTTCTATAATAATTTTTTCCATAATCTAATTTGTTATTATACTACCAATATCTATATATAAAAGTATTATAAACAAAAAAAAAACATACAAAAAATGTCTAAAAAGGTAATAACAGTAAAGTTGATGCAATAATAACACATAAATTTCAATATCCACCAGCCCGTGAGTTATACAAGCCAACCCATTTAACCCTAAGGGTACAGATCATGAAAAGTCAAGCCCATTTTTTGACTGGTTGATTTTCTATCAACACAACCCAGTATATTTTTACAGGTTATGCAGGCCAACCCAGCAGGTTCAGCCCATATTCCCATCTCAATATAAGATTCAGTGACCAGGTGCATTGAAGGTGGAGGGGTAGACACGTGAGACTCAAAACCTCTAGGTACTTAAATTCATCCATGGAGAATGTTATATGTCAGTGCTATAAAATTAGGGAATAATAGTACCTCTCCAGCAGCCAATCGGTCCTTATGCCCGCAAATCAGGGCCTTCATTACGGCTGATCTGCGGGCATCCATTCGATGAATTCTGTCTTCCATCTTCTTGTTAGGAACCCACTTCAGATAAGGGAAAAAATCCCGCCAGTCCACCTCAATAGCTCCCTCCATTGGGTCACTCACTAAAACAAGAAATATCTCCTCCCTGGTTAATGTTGCTCCAAGATCCTTCACATAAAGTGATTTAATGTCCTTTCCCATAGTCTGTCACAATGAAGAAACGTGGAGGGATCAATAAAAGAAGTAATTTCATTCTTCTTCATTTTTTTTCTGAAAGCAATGAAGAAACCACACCTGCTTCATTGCAATTCCAAAAAGTTCAGACTCAAAAATTTCCCTGAAGTTCACAGGCTCGAGAGGAGACCTCTCAATGCACTCATGCAAATGGTTTGAGATGTTCTCCATCATGGTTTCTCTGAAGTGTCGAAATCGTTTCTGAGCAGAGAGAAAGCTTCTTAACAAAAAAATATTGCAAACTCGAAGACAGCGGCATGAGAAGGAAGTTTTTAAGAGCAAACCTGCGCATTCGCCCCGAGAACATTGGTGAGTATGTAGCGTTTCACAAGCTTGTGGAAGTCATCATAGTCACTCATGGCAACCATGCTTTTGTTATAGGTGAGGATCTTTAATGCGTTCGTTAACTTTCGTGTTGAGATAGAGGAGTATCTCGTCACCATGGCCTGAAAAAGCAAAGGATTAGACAAAAATCATAGTGCAAATCAATGAGATGGTATTCTCAAGGTAAGACATTACTCCAGCACAAAAAAGCTTGTTGATAGATGTTATCGCCCGTTTGGGCTTCATTTTTTTAGTATAGGAGGTACTGATGCATGAAGCTTCGGTTTCTTAATGGCCAAAAGCTGAATTTGGACCCTTTTTATCTCCTAAAAATCAGTTGGTGGTTTGAGATTCGTTTCTGATCAAGTTTTATCACGGTTAAATTATGAAGTATATCGATCTCAAATAATAACATACCAAATAGGCACAAATGTTATTTTGAAATCCTCAAGATGCAGCAAACTTTGCACGTTCAACATGCATCACATGATACATTGCTTTAGATGCTTGATTTTCTAAAAAATGACAAAATATTTCTAATTTCATTTTGTCGAACTAAAATATATCTGTCTACATAAAGGTGAAATCGAGTCGAGTCAAGCTGATATAGTATACTAATCAAGCTCGAGTTCATTGCAAAGCTCCAATACCCAATACTCAACTCGATACGAGTGTGATTTTGGAAGCTCGAGCTTGACTTTTTTTTTTTTTTTAACCTATTCTAACTGGATTGATTAAGTTAGATTAGGGAAATTGGGCTTTCATGTTCGAGTATGAGTTAGAGTTAACCTCAATTATAACTCAAACTCACACTTGAAAAACTCAATTGATAAAAAATATATATGAATATTAATTTATATATTAACATCTTGATTACTCGAATAAGCTCACTGGTTACTCAACTATATATGTTATTTCAATACTTGAACTTGAATCACTCAATATTCTACAAACTAGTCGAGCCAAATTTGAGTGTTTTTCGAGTTGAGCTCGAGTAGCTTGCAAGTTTTAGTGTATCATCACTTGATATTCGACAAACCACTCAAGCCAAATTCAAGTATCTTTCAAGTAAGAGCTTGAGTAGCTTGCAAGTGTATCATTTACACCCCTATCTATAGACACACTCATGCTAATATATACAAGGTGGCATTCACAGCAAAACATGTTGAGCATAGAGTAAACATAAATGGGAACACAAGAACACATAGATTTGCATAATTGGGTCAATATGACCTGCATCCACAGATAGGAAAACGACGATTTCTTTATTGGGAAATGTGTGACATCAATACAACACAAACAATTCTTTCGGACAGTATTCATAAACATTGATAAAGAGAATTGGCCGGACTCAATACATGACATGATTAATTATAGGTAATCATCAAGATAATTACACAATATGAAACTACCATGTTAAACAGTAACAGTGAAAGATGCTCTATCCACCACAGTCATCAGTCCAGTAAAAAATTATATGAAGTCACCATCCATGATCGCAAATATGACCAAAGTATTGGAGACAACACTAGACGTGATAAAATAAAAGACCACATACAGATGGAACAAAAAATCCTATTCAGAATCTAACGGATCCAAAGACATAAACAGAGTTATCATAACAAACGGTTCCAACATAACCAGGACAAGGAAAAAGGAGAAAAGAAAACATCAGCGCAAGCATCTCCACGAAAACCAGAAACAGTTTGGCAAAAGAAAACCAGAGCCCAAACTAAACGAAGCAGAGCGGAGAAACGTATAAGAGATACCTCTTTGGCGAGGGTAGCGGAACTGATGACCACGACAGTGGAGGCGCCGAGCCGGATGGAATAGATGGGGCCGTGAGTCTCTGCCCATTTCGTGAACGTTTTGTAAGGCTTCTTCTCTTTGAGCTGCAGCAGATTCCCTATCAATGGCAATCCCGGAACCGCTGTACAAAAAAGCAAATCAAGAAGTGAAAGAACATAACGGACCCATGGATACAGAACAGGGGAGGCTTGAAGCTCTCGTACCCGGAACGGGGGGAAGATAATAGGGAAATTTCTTCTGGCCGGAGAAGAAGAATCCCTTCAAGAAAAAGAGCAACCAGAGGGCACCAACTGCGATGGCGAGGGTAAGGGGCTGGGCTTGAAGTTCGTCCACTATGCTTGCCGTCGCCATTGATGCAGGGTGATAAAGAACGAGACGAAGACGACGACAGATGGTGCGAATATTACAAAATCGCCGTTCCAAGAACGGACAGGCTCGCCATCGCCCCCATAAAGGTCGTCCCTATATAGAGCAAGCGACGAGGGAGTGTGCTGGGTGCTCCGTTGGGATGGGCAGAGGCGGGAGATACACGTAGCCTGCCTTTAATTATTCACCTTATTTATAAATATTTTTTAAAAATATATATATTATATAAAGCGTTATTATATTCAGTATTTTTTAGTATAGCATCAAGTTAATGTCCCGTTTTCGGATAATTATTTTATAAATATTTTTTTTACTGTGTGTGGTATTTTCTCCACAAGGGAAAATAATAATATTTTAAAAGATACGCAGTGGATCGAATTTTTAGATAATGACTGGATATTTTGTCCGATTCGCCCTTAAAAGAAAACAATGCGGTATGATTTAATTGTTAGATTTCCATTAAAATGGTGCATTAAATGAATGAGTTTTTCCGTTAAAATATATGTTTTTTCGTAACTGGCTTCCTTTATTAAGAAGCGTGATGATTTAATATATAATTATATATTTATAAATATAAGAAATTTATTTATTTATAATAAATACATGAATAAATAAATTATAATAAATTATATTTTTTATAATAAATTTATTTATTTATATTTATTATAAATATAACACATACATTAATTATAATATATTAATTATAATTATATATTTATTCTATTTATAACTATACATTTATTATAATTCTATATTTATTATATTTATAATTATGTAATTATTATAATTAAAATTATGGAATTATAATAAATTTATAATGATAAAAATAATAACTATAATAAATATATAATTATGATAAATATATAATAGTACTGAATAAATAAATATAATAAATATACAATTATAATAATTAGAGAAATATAAATATAATAAATACAAAAATATAATAATTATATAATTATAGTAAATATTAATTATAATAAATATTTAATTATAATAAATGTATAATAAAATAAATGCAATAAATATATAATAATATTTATTATTAATTATACATTTATTTAATAAATGTATACATTATTAAATGTATTGTATTTATTAAATAAATGTATATTTATTAAATGTATACATTATATTTAATAAATGTATTGTATTTATAATAAATTTATATTATATTTATCAAATACATTTATTTAAATATATTGTATTTGTAATAAATGTATATTTAATAAGTGTATATTTAATAAATGTATATTTATATTTAATAAATGTATTGTATTTATAATAAATTTATATTATATTTATCAAATACATTTATTTAAATATATTGTATTTGTAATAAATGTATATTTAATAAATGTATTATATTTATTAAATACACTTATTATAATAAATGTATTATAATAAATGTATATTTATTATATGTATTGTATTTATAACAAAAGTATATTTATTAAATGTATTATATTGTATTTATAATAAATGTATATTTATTAAATGTATTATATTTATTAAATACAATTATTAAATGTATTGTATTTATAATAAATGTATATTTATTAAATATATTTATAAATATAGTTCATTTATTAAATAAATGTATTTAGTAAGTGTATTTTATAAATGCATTATAATAAATTTATTTTTTATAATAAATGTATATTTATTAAATGTATTTCAATACATTTATTATTATATTTATAAATGTAATACAATTATTATAAATATACATTTATTAAATATATTTATAAATACAATACATTTTATAAATATATATTTATTAATTTATATTTATAATAAATGTATTATATTCATGAATATTTATTTATAAATAAATTTAAATTATATTCATATAATTATATTTATTTATAATTATAATTATAAATATATTTATTAATATAAATATATATATATAAATAATGAATATATTTATAAATAAATATAATTATATGATTATATTTATAAATATATTTAAATAAATATATTTATTTATATAAATATATATATAAAAATAATGAATATATTTATAAATATTATATTTTTAAAGGTATAATAAATTCAAAATATATATTTATAAATTTATATAAATATATATATATAAATAATGAATATATTTATAAATAAATATAATTATATGAATATATTTATAAATATTATATTTTTAAAGGTATAATAAATTCAAAATATATATTTATAAATTTAATTATAAATATAAATATAAATAAACATATTTTAATAAATATATTCATTAATTATAAATATTATAATTATAAATATACATTTATTAATAATATTTATTTATTATAATAAATGTATAAAATAAATGTAGATTTATTATAATAAATAAATATATATTTATTATAAATATTAATATAAATGTATTATAAATATTTATTATAAATTTATTATAATAAATATTATAATAATATTTATTATAATAATATTTATATAAATGTATATTTATTATAATAAATAAATGTATATTACATTTATAAATAATTACATATTTATTATAATAAATAAATGTATATTTATAATTATATAATTATAGTATATAATTATTCATAGATATGATAATTATACAATAAAGATACATAATTACATATTACATTTATTATATTATAATTAAAAAATATATTTATTGTAATATTTATTATACATTTATTATACGTATTTATTATAATGAATGTATAAAATAAATGTAGATTTATTATAATAAATAAATGTATATTTATTATAAATATTAATATAAATGTATATTTATTATAATTAAATATTATAATATTTATTATAATAAATATACATTTATAATAAATTTATCATAAATATTTATTATAAATTTATTATAATAAATATTATAATAATATTTATTATAATAGATATTATAAATGTATATTTATTATAATAATATTCATTATACATTTATTAGATATTTATTATTATAAATATTATTATATTTAATTATAATAAGTATTTATTATAAATATAAATGTATTATAAATATTTATTATACATTTATTATACATTTATTGTGCATTTATTATAATAGTATTTATTAAAACATTTATTAGATATTTATTATAATGAATATTATAATATTTGTAATAAATGTATAATAAATGTATAAAAAAATGTATATTTATTATAATAATATTATAATATTTATTAGATATTTATTATAAATAAGTAAATTTATTATAATTTTTGTATTTATTATAAAAAATATAATTATGTATTTTTTGTATTTTTTTATATTTATTATAATAAATAAATTTATTATATATATATATATATATATATCGGGTTTGGGGGGTGTGGGGTCAAAGCGCCACTTCATGTGGCGCTTTTCCCTTTTTTTGTCCAGCGTCACTTCATTTGGCGCTGGACAACCCAATTTCCCCAAATATTTTAAAACCTACCCCATAAAACTAAAAAAAAAAAAAACTCTACGCCTAAAATCGCCTATGATGTGGAGATGCAGAAAACATTTGATTAAATAATGAATAATGCCTAAAACAACAAAGAATATAATTAAGAAATTAAATACGTGTTTTTTTTTACAGCAGATTGAATATGTGTATATTGGCACATCAAATTTATATAATACTGCAAATATTTATATATTTCACAGATGATGTATTCAATAAGAAAACCACAAAAACACGGATAAATACCACCATTAGTGGTGGGTTGTTTGGGTTGGGGTGAGAGGTAAGTTGTAAGGTCAAGTATTTGGAACTGCATGTTTACTACATTTTATTTCATTACCACGGATTACGCTTTATTCATCAATGACCTTTAACAATATCAGACAAAAATCGATGATAAATGGGGTTTTTTATCGGCACTAGTAGAAAAAGATGATAAAGTTACCTTTTATCACCGTTAAAAAAAACTCTGATTAGAGAGTATCTTTTGTCAACGCTTTTTTTCCAGCACTGATAAAAATTCTCCATCTATCACTGTTTTTTTAGCGTTGATAAAAATAACATGTTTGTCATCGTTTTTTTAGCGGCGATAAAGATCGTAGTGAGTAATCTTAATTTATATATAAATATTTATATATTTTTAAACAGGATTTATGTTACAATAAGTATATATATATATGCAAATATAATATATAAATGTGATTTATATAAATTTTAATAAAAAATGAATATTATTTTCATAATTTTATATATATAAAATTATCAAATTCGTATTAGTCAAAATGTTTAATGGTTTATTTATATACACTGAATACAAAGCGTGTACATGATTAAAATAAATATAATATATTAATATCTTATTTAAACAATTATATAATATATGAATGAATATATTTATTTAAATGTATATTTATATTTATATTAAATAATTTAAAATACATGTACAAGTATAACTGTGTGTGTGTGTGTGGATGTGTATGTGTACAAATGCGTGTTTGTCAAGTGTACATGCACGTGTGTGCACAAGCATGTTTATTGATTTAATATTATTTTTTATTTTTTAATATCTTTCCATTTTTAGTATTTTTGGTATTTATTCGTTTTTAATATTTATTCATTTTTAATATAAATTTATTTTAATCTATTCATCATGAATATATGCATGTGTGTTTAATTTAATTTGATTTAATTTGATTGTTATTATTTTTGTATAGTTAATATAGTTAATTTTTAATAATATAGTTATTTATATGATTAATATCATTTATCTTTTTTTTCTTTTTTATGCGTGTAATTCGTATAAATGTTATGAATCCACTTTTTAATATTTTTTCAATTTACCTAATTTTATTCATTTATTTATTCTTCTATATTCATTAATAATGTTGAAAATACATTTAATCAATTTGTAATATTTATTTATACATTTTTTTAAAGGGAGGGGCAAAGCCCTTTTACAGAAAGACAAAAAAAAACAAAACAAACGGAAGATGGGGCTAGACACAACAAATTGCTCTCATCAAATAAAAACAAATAGAAGCCTAACTTTTTTCTAATCCCACCTTCGGTCTTACGTTCTTCATTTCGAATATCATTCCAATTGATTCGTCCACGCCCACGGCCTTGACCTATGGGGTGACGACCTCTCCTCCAAGTTTTCACTTGCTGTCAAAGGCATTCAACGTCACTGTCCTCTAAGTCAATTCTCCTAACATCTAATTGAGCCTCCGCCCTCTCAGACGAGTCATCAAGTAAGATAACCTCACTATCATTCTCGGTGACTGTATGTGCCTTATCTTCCCAGGCCCCGTCATCTTTCGCATGATTAATTGAATCAGGCACCACATAAAAATAGCGAGTAATCACGTGTGGTTTTCCCCTCAAGTGATTATTGGAGGTACAATTACATTAAACACACACACCACACATACAGACCGGAAAGGCAGACCATAGCCTCCAAAGGGGACAACCGACCCATCAAGGCTTATTTATTCAATACATGGCTCGTTGGTCCAGTGGGCATAAAACCCAACACACGACCCGTAGGTTCAGTGAGCATGAAACCCATTTTTGACCCAAAGGCCCTCTAGTGAATAGTGCTACTACAGTATTCGCACTGCTACAGTGTTTGCTACAGCGCTGTAACGTTCCGGATCCGGGTGCCACTCAACGGGTGCCCCGAACCCGGTTGGTCACATGACCTCAAACACATTTCTCCAAACACCAGAGGCTGTCGACTAGCAGCGAGGACCTAAGTCTGATAGTGGGGAAACTATGCCCTCATTTGTCAAAGTGTAATGCAGCGGAATAAATACAAACATACAAAAGCGGAAGCAGTAAACAATATCATTGCTAAAATAGACAGGGTACTGAAGTAAAGAAAAGACCAACAGTCATATATAATGATGCATTATGTCCCTAATTCTAAGAAAGCAGCCAAAACAGGATACACTGCAATCAGAACAATACGATACAAGAGACAAATACAACAAAGCAAAATAAAACAGCGCACCAGGAACTCCGCAGCATCGCAAGCCTAAGCTTGGTCTCATGCTCTCCTACTCCTCTGCAACAAATCAAATACCTGTATAGGAACCATTACCCTTATCCACACCTGCAACAATATAATCTGTTTGGGCCCAAGACATGACCTAAACAGGATGTGAAAAATAAATCCTAGCAGGCAACCACCAAAGGCCCGTGCCCAACTGTCAGTGAATTTGTGCAACAGCAGTGTGCAGTAATGGAAAAAACAGTAAACTGGGAAGTGCTCAAAAAGTATACATTCCTACCAGTTCCATTTCCATTTAATTATTATTCAACAATTCAATATAATTGAATTATAAGTTCCCGAGACTCAGCCTCATTCGACAATCTTCCTAACAGTGCCGCAACAAAACTATAACAAGTTATCTAACAAGTACAAGGTAATACAATACCAAGCCTGTGCTTTAGCTTGGTAGGTATAACATGTAAAATCACCACAGTAAATATACGAACTAAACAGAGTCCTCAGACATGCAAAACCTTACCCTCAGGTAAATAGAATCGAAACCCGCAGGTGATTGCCTTCAGGCTATACGAATATTGCCCTCAGGCACGAGGTATTGCCCTCAGGCATGGAGTCTTGCCCTCAAACATATGAAACATTGCCCTCAGGCTAAATGGAATACTGCCCTCAGGCTAAACAAACACTTCCCTCAGGCTAAACAGGTAACCGGGCCGAGCCCAATGCACAACAAGCAATTCATATAAGTTCCTCTCAAGAAAACTTAAAACATGTTATAGGTATGACATACCCTCGGGTATCCTGGCCAAATGGCCAAACAGAGGACGGACCCACGGGTGGCCCTGGATCCAAGCAATGATCCCACACAGCAGTTATACATATTCATTAAATTACCTATGCAATTCTAGGTATTTAATTAATCAAGGCCTCAGCCATACGACACCCCAACATGGGCACGTAGCACACTGGTACACAAAAACACTCAGCAGTTGGAATTAAACATCAGACCACCTACCTCTATCGCCCTTGATCGATATACGTGAACGACGCCTCCTGAATTGTCTGTGAACGACGTAAATATGGGATAAATGTTTCCACATTCAGCCTCAAATAACTTCCCCTCGGGAAAGAATTGGTAAGAAAGGATCTAGGAGAAGGAAGAGCTTACCCGTGCGGTTCAAAGGAGATCGACGACGTAAGAATCGGGTTCCCAGTGTGCGGTTAGGAGATCTTCTAAGGTCTGGCCGTCTCTCCCGCGCTCCAAACGAACCCACTGCCTCCTCTGCCAAAAGAGGAGGCTACTGCCCGTTTTAAGCGAAAAAAACAAAACACACAGTATGTACTCTCAAGTACACGGTGTGTACTTTTCATCATTTAATTGTTCCTCTGGCGGTTACTTTTCACCGCCGCACTGTTCATCCGTCGACATGAGTACACGACGTGTATTTCAGAATACACGGCGTGTACTGTCGCTCCGCTGGCGGCTGCTTCCACCGCCTTACTATTCACCTGCCGACTGATTACACGACGTGTAAATACTAAGTACACGATGTGTAGTTAGTTTTTACACCCTTCATCACCGACAGGCTTACACGCCCTGTGTACTTATCCCACACGCCCAAAGTACACGGCGTGTACCCACAAAATTTGGGATTTCCCCCATTTTTCTTATTTATCAAAAACACTAAAGGAAAAAGGAAAAGAAGAAACCCGTACCTCAAGAATAAGAACCAGGTTCTTACAAACTTCCCCTCTTAAAGCAATTCGTCCCCGAATTGCCCTTCCAAGGGTGGTGAAGATAAAGCTCAGAACAACTTTGGCCACTGAGCACGTACGTCGGTCTCCCGCTCCCAGGTTTCGTCCTGCACTCGGCCATGTTGCCATAACACCCGTACGAGAGGAACTGACCGGCCTCGGAGAACCTTCGTGCTCCTATCAACAATACAAATCGGATGCTCCTCAAAGGATGCATCGGCCTGAAGCTCAACCTCCTCGGGCTGAAAAACGTGAGACGGGTTTGAGTGATAACGACGCATCTGAGATACATGGAAGACGTCGTGCATGGCCCGATACCTCTGTGGTAACTGCAACTGATAGGAAACCAGCCCGACTCTCTCTAGAATCTCAAACAACCCCACATACCTTAGTGAAAGTTTAACCTGTCTCCTGATCCGCCTGTGTCCCAACCTCGGTGAAACACGTAAGAAAACCCGATCCCTGACCACGAACTCCGAGGGTCGTCTGCGGCGATCAGTGTAAGATTTCTGACGAGACCGTGTAGTAGCCATCCGATTCTGTATCAAATAGACCTGCTCTGAAGTCTCCTGCACGAGACGTGGTCCTATTAAAGCTGCATCACTTGCCTCCAACCAGCACATGGGTGATCGACATGACCTACCATATAAAGCCTCGTAAGGTGCTATCTCAATAGTTGCCTGAAAACTGTTATTGTAGGCAAACTCAACCAGGGGTATGTGCTTCTCCCAAGAGCCCCAAAGTCCAGGACTCATGCACGCAACATGTCCTCAAGCACCTGTATTGTACGCTCTGACTGGTCATCGATCTGAGGGTGGTAAGATGTGCTTAGAAGCACCTGTGTACCCAGTGCCATCTAAAAACTCTACCAGAAACGAGATGTAAAATATGCATCCCTATCTGAAACGATAGAACGAGGGACCCCATGAAGACGTACCACCTCTCGAATATACAACTTACCGAGCTCTTCAACACCGAAGGTCTCCTTGATCGGCAAAAAGTGATCAACCTTCATGAGTCTATCCACAACAACCCACATGACATCATTGCCTCGAGGTGACCTCAGCAACCCGGTCACGAAGTCTATCATGACATCATCCCATTTCCACTCTGGGATGGGTAACTGCTGTAACAGTCCGACTGGCTTCTGATGCTCCGCCTTCACCTACTGACAGGAGGAACATCTCGCAACAAAATCAACTACTTCTTGTTTCATACCCGACCACCAATACCGACGTCTCAAATCCCGGTACATCTTGGTGACTCTAGGATGAACTGCCCAAGCTGAAGCATGAAACTCCCTCATCAACTCCTCGCGTATATCCCCTGGAACCCACACTCATCCATGGATACATAGTACCTCATCACTGCCTATCGTCCAACCAGGAGGAGGGTCCTCACTTGCCACCGAATCTCGTAGAACTAGGCCTTCTGAATCTGATAGCTGTCTCATCCTCACTCTATACAGGAGGGTAGAAGTCACAACTAAAAAAGAAAGATAGGTTTTCCCCTGACTATCGTGAACCTCTAAATGCATATCAGAGAACAAAGCCATGAGCTGCCACTCACCACTGACCTCCTGCACTACCTGTAACTGAGTCCTCCTGCTCAGTGCATTAGCAACTGCGTTACCCTTACCAGGTGTATAGGCAAGCTCGAAGTCAAAGGACTATAGGTATTCAACCCACCTTTGTTGTCTCAAGTTCAAGTCGCGCTGGGTAAAGATATATTTCAGAATTTTGTGGTCCCTAAACACCAAAAAATGTTCTCCCAATAGATAATGTCTCCAACAACGTAACACATAAATAACTGCGGCCAACTCGAGATCATGCGTCGGATAATTCCTCTCATGTGGCCTCAACTGCCGAGACCCGTATGCAACTACTCGATCACCCTGAATCAACACTGCTCCTAGAACAATACCTGATGCATCACAGTAAACTATATAGATCTTCCCTTTCTCTAGAAGTATCAGGACTGGTGCTGATGTCAACCTTCCCTTCAGCTCCTGAAAGGCTGTCTCGCAAGCTTCTGACCAAACGAACTTCACACCCTTCTTAGTCAAACCTTTCAACGACGTTGCTAAGCGAGAGAAGTCCTGTATAAAGTGACTGTAGTAACCAGATATCCCCAAGAAACTCCATATCTCAAACACGTTCTTAGGCTGCTCCCAGAAAACTACTGCTCTCACTTTCTCTGGGCCTACCGCAACTCCTGCCTCTGAGATGGTATGACCCAGGAAGTGAATCTGGTCCATCCAAAAGTGGCACTTTGAGAGCTTATCATATAGTTGATGCTCTCTTAGTGTACTCAAAATGATCTCAAGATGTGTGGCATGGTCATGTCGAGTGTGAGAGTACACCAAGATATCATCCACAAAGACTACCACAAAAGAATCCAGATAAGGGTGGAACACAAGATTTATCAAATCCATGAAAATTGCTGGCACATTCGTGAGTCCGAACGACATAACCAAGTGCTCGTATAGAGCATATCTACTCCGAAAAGCTGTAAGCAGTATGTCCGATAGTCTAACGCACAACTGATGATATTCGGATCTCAAGTCAATCTTCGAGAACACTCATGCTCCTAGAAGTTGATAAAAAAGATCATCAATCATTGGAAAGGGATATCGGTTCTTAATTGTCAATTGGTTCACCTTTCGATAATCCACACAAAGTCTGAAGGTACCATCTGCCTTCTTTGAAAATAGGACAGGCGAACCCCAAGGAGAAGTACTGGGTCAGATGAAACCCTTTGTCTGTAACACCTCCAACTGTCTCTTGAGCTCCTACAACTCTGGTATAACCATCCTATAAGGAGGAATGGACACCGGTGCTGCCCCTGGCACAAACTCAATAGAGAAATCCACCTCTCGCTCCGGAGGAAGACCTGAAAAGTCGTCCGGGAAGACATCCCTTAAATGATCAACTACAAGAGGGAAATCTTTCTGACAAGTTCCCTGGTCATCTAGATATAAACTTGAAATCTGAGCTGTCACACCACCTCACCCACGATGCTCGGGTCCAGCTTGGCTCGCCTGGACATTCCATTCACCCTTGTATAGACACTCCTCACCCTCTGGTGACGTGAAAGTCATCTTGAAACGATAGCAATCTACAAAGGCTTGAAAGGGTACTAACCAGTCCATCTCGAGAATGATGTCATAGCTCTTCATCTCTAAGACATAGAGGTCCCATAGAAAGTGATACCCACTGACCTCTAGGGGCACTCCCTGCACTAACGCACACCTGCCGCTCTAGTCCCCAACGGAGTGTCTAGTGTCATAATATCAGAAGAAGAAGAAACACAGAGCCCAAGGCTCTCCACAACGGGCACCAATATAAAGCTATATGTAGAACCCGTATCAAAAAGTACAGAAGACAAAACATAAGCAACTAGAATAGTACCTCTGACAGTGGAAGGTCCGGGATCCTGCTCCTGCTGGGTCTGTTGCACTGTATATGCCTGCCCAGTGCCGCGGCCCTACGACACAACCTGGCTACCTTGAGCTGACCCGCCCTGCTGTCTCTGAAATCTTGGTGTCTGGCTTCCACGGACACGTCCACCACCTCTTCCTGTCTGTCCCGGCGTATCCCAATTTCATGACTGGTAAGAAGCTGCTGGCCCTACTCCCACACGCGGAGTCTGCACATAACCCCTCTCACTAGTCATTGGTGGAAACGCCCTGCAAAAATGCTAGATATGACCCATCTTGCCGCAAGCTTGGCACTCCACTGGGTCACGTGGACACTGAGGTCTTTTGTGATCCTCTTTACCGCACTGGTAGCACATCACCTGAACACCTAAAGAATTCCTCTGGCTAGTACTACCACTTTGAGAGAAATCCATCCGCCTCTTCCTCTTACCGATAGGAAGAGTACCAGAGATCGGTGTTGAACCGCCCTGGTTCACACCACTAGCTTCCCGCAGGTTCCGCTTAGTAATCAGTGCCTATTTCACAATAGCATACACTGTAGGCAACCTGAAAACATTCACACTACTACAACTTGGCCTTTTATCAACGCTAAAAACCAACATTAACAGCGCTAGAAAAGTGATGTTAATGCCAGCGTAGATAAAGGGGGGGGGGGTCCCCTTTATCAGCGCTCCGAAAAGCGCTGTTAAAGGATACCTTTATCAGTGCTTTTCGGAGCGCTGATAATAGGGCCCTTTATCAGCGCTGTTAAAGGTGTCCTTTATCAGCGCTCAGAAAAGCACTAATAAAGGCACCTTCCCCTGCACCTGCACAACCAGCACCTGCACACCTATACACCTGCACAAACCAACATACCTACAAAAAATAACACTCGCACACCTGCACAAAATAGCACCCGTACACAATATTTTGACAAACAATTCTATATACATTTACTTAACATCCTGAATACAAAAAACACACTGCTATATACATTTAAAACAATGTTTTACATGGTTACAATTACAATTATCCAACAATAGTTATAAAAATTAATGTTTCATCCTTTGATATCCGTGATCTGCTCTCAAAATTTGTCATCCACAGTATTTGTTGCCGAACAAAGCATCCGAACACAAGGAAAAAAATTCACCTATATAAGAAAACAAATATTATGTTAGTAATACAATAATGAAATAAATTAAAACATTAATATGAAAGAATACATTAATATGGAAATGTGAAACTAAAATATAAAAATGATAAACTCAAATGTTTTCATTCTGATAACAATTAAAGGGAATAATGTAAAGTCAATATGTTTTTGGATGATTTATCTCATTTAATAAATACTAATTCTTTATCTAATGAAAAGATTTAACGGTCACACCGTGCGTCGGATTGAGGTGAGGTTGATTATTATACGTCACAAATGACTCATGGATCATTTTCCTAAAGTATCAAAACAATCCGAATGCGTTTTCTCGGTTTTCCGTATGTTAGTAGTGTTGTTTTCTAAAGTTTATGTCAATTTGAAACTGATATCAGACACTTTTATCCATAACGGTCACACCGTGCGTTGGATTGAGGTGTGGTTGATTCATACATGTCACAAATGAATCACGAATCGTTTTCCTAAAGTATCAAAACAATCCGAACGCATTTGCTTGGTTTTTTGTATGTCAGTAGTGTTTTTTTCTAAAGTTTATGTCAATTTCAAACTGATATCAAACACTTTTAGCCATACCAGTCACACCGTGCATAAGATTGAGGTGCGGTTGATTCGTACACATAAAAAATGACTCATGGATTGTTTTACTAGAGTATAAAAACAATCCGAACGTTTTTGTTCAGTTTTCCGTATGTCACTTGTGTTGTTTTCTAAAGTTTATGTCAATTTGAAACTGATAGCAGACACTTGTAGCCATATCGGTCACACCGTGAGTCAGATTGAGGTGCGGTCAATTTGTACACATCACAAATAACTCATGGATCATTTTACTAAAGTATCAAAATAATCCTAACGCGTTTTCTCAGTATTCCGTATGTCAGTAGTGTTGTTTTCTAAAGTTAATGTCAATTTCAAACTGATATCAGACACTTTTATCCATACCAGTCACACCATGCGTCGGATTGAGGTGCAGTTGATTCTTAAACATCAAAAATGACTCATGGATCATTTTCATAAAGTATCAAAACAATACGAACTTGTTTTATGGGTTTTTCGTAAGTCAGTAGTGTTGTTTTCTAAAGTTTAAGTCAATTTGAAACTGATATCAGACACTTTTAGCCATACCGGTCACGCCGTGCATCGGATTGAGGTGAAGTTGATTCTTATACATCACAAATGAATCATGTATCATTGTTCTAAAGTATCAAAACAATCCTAATGCATTTGCTCGGTTTTCCGTATGTCAGTAGTGTTGTTTTCTAAAGTTAATGTCAATTTGAAACTGATATCAGACACTTTTAGCCATACCGGTCACACCGTGCATCGGATTGAGGTGCAGTTGATTTTTACATCTCAAAAACGACTAATGGATATTTTTCCTAAAGTATCAAAACAATCCGAACACGTTTACGTGGTTTGTTGTATGTCACTTGTGTTGTTTTCTAAAGTTTATGTCAATTTGAAACTGATATCAGACACTTATAGCCATATCGGTCACACCGTGCATCGGATTGAGGTGAGGTCAATTATTACACATCAAAAATGACTCATGGATTGTTTTTCTAAGGTATCAAAACAATTCGAATGCGTTTGCTCAGTATTCCGTATGTCAGTAGTGTTGTTTTCTAAAGTTAATGTCAATTTGAAACTGATATTAGACACTTTTAGCCATACCAGTCACACCATGCATCGGATTGATGTGCGGTCAATTCTTACATCTCAAAAATGACTAATGGATCGTTTTCCTAAAGTATCAAAACAATCTGAATGCGTGTGCTTGATTTTCTGTATGTAAGTAGTGTTGTTTTCTAAAGTTAATGTCAATTTGAAACTAATATCAGACACTTTTATCCATACCAGTCACACCGTGCGTCGGATTGAGGTGCAGTCAATTATTACACATCAAAAATGACTCATAGATAATTTTCTTAAAGTATCAAAACAATACGAACGTGTTTACTCAGTATTCCGTATGTCAGTAGTGTTGTTTTCTAAAGTTTATGTCAATTTGAAACTGATTTCAGACACTTGTAGACATACCGGTCACACCGTGTGTCGTATTGAGGTGTGGTTGATTCTTACACATTACAAATGACTCATGGATCGTTTTCCTAAAGTATCAAAATAATCCGAACGCGTTTTCTTGGTATTCCGTATGACAGTAGTGTTGTTTTCTAAAGTTAATGTCAATTTCAAACTGATATCAGACACTTTTAGCCATACCGGTCACACCGTGCATTAGATTGAGGTGCAGTTGATTCGTACACGTCAAAAATGAATCATAGACCATTTTACTAAAGTATCAAAACAATCCGAACACATTTTCTCAGTTTTCCGTATGTCAGTAGTGTTGTTTTCTAAAGTTTATGTCAATTTGAAACTGATATCAGACACTTTTAGCCATACCAGTCACACTGTGCGTTAGATTGAGGTGCAGTTGATTCGTACACATCAAAAATGACTCATGGATCATTTTCCTAAATTATCAAAACAATCCGAACGCGTTTGATCAGTTTTCCGTATGTCGGTAGTGTTGTTTTCTAAAGTTTATGTCAATTTCAAACTGATATCAGAAAATTTTAGCCATACTGGTCACATCGTGCGTCAGATTGAGGTGAGGTCGATTCTTACACATCAAAAATGACTCATGGATCGTTTTACTAGAGTATCAAAACAATACAAACACATTTTCTTGGTTCACCTTATGTCACTTGTGTTGTTTTCTAAAGTTTATGTCAATTTGAAACTGATATCAGACACTTGTAGCCATACCGGTCACACCATGCGTCGGATTGAGGTACGATCAATTATTAAACGTTACAAATGACTCATGGATCGTTTTACTAAAGTATAAAAACAATCCAAACGCATTTTCTTGGTATTCCATATGTCATTAGTGTTGTTTTCTAAAATTAATGTCAATTTCAAACTGACATCAGACACTTTTAGACATACTGGTCACATTGTGCATCAGATTGAGGTGAGGTTGATTTTTACACGTCAAAAATGACTCATGAATCGTTGTCCTAAAGCATCAAAACAATCCGAACACGTTTGATCAGTTTTCCGTATGTCAGTAGTGTTGTTTTCTAAAGTTTATGTCAATTTGAAACTGATATCAGATACTTTTAGCCATACCGGTCACACTGTGCGTCGGATTTAGGTGAGGTTGATTCTTACACATAACAAATGACTCATGGATAGTTTTACTAAAGTATCAAAACAATCCAAATGCGTTTTCTTGGTTTGTCGTATGTTAGTAGTGTTGTTTTCTAAAGTTAATGTCAATTTCAAACTGATATCAGACACTTTTAGCCATACCGGTCACACCATGCGTCGGATTGAGGTGCGGTCAATTCTTACACATCAAAAATGACTCATGGATCGTTGTTCTAGTGTATCAAAACAATCATAATGCATTTTCTCAGTTTGCAGTATGTCACTTGTGCTGTTTTCTAAAGTTTATGTCAATTTGAAACTGATATGAGACACTTTTATCCATTCCGGTCACACCGTGTGTCAAATTGAGGTGCAATCAATTCGTACATGTCAAAAATTACTCATGGATAGTTTTCCTAGAGTATAAAAACAATCCGAAAACGTTTTCTCAGTTTTTCGTATGTCAGTAGTGTTGTTTTCTGAAGTTTATGTCAATTTGAAACTGATATCAGACACTTTTAGCCATACCGGTCACACCGTGCGTTGGATTGAGGTGCGATTGATTCATACATGTCACAAATGACTCATGTATCATTGTACTAAAGTATAAAAACAATCCGAATGCGTTTTATCAGTATTCCGTATGTCAATAGTTCATAAGAGTCTCTCATTAAGTTATTCTTTACTAGAAACTCAAATCATTTCTAAAACCATTCTTCATAATCTAAGGATATGAAACATAATAAAGGGTGATCATAGATGCTCAATAAGTGTAAACAAGGGATATATCAATGATCATATAAAGATAACATAAGTAGTAGGAATTCACCATCATTGTCCTATTTGTTTACATTCTTCTATCAGGTACGCTACCCATTCGTTTCTAAACACATCTATATCATCTTCTAAATAGAAGTTTTTGAGACAGTCATAGTAGTACTGAAAAAATATAAATACACAAAGGATTAATAATTATTTTAAATTAGTTAGTAATTATTTTCAAAAATACCTCTTCAGGGATGCTATTTTGTTCATGAAATATGTCTCTTTCATAACTTTAACAACATAATAACCGCAGTCCTTGTCATTTGTTTGTTTCAGACACTGCAGAAACATCGAGAAAAATAAGTAATCTATTTTTATATGTATTTGGATAGTGAAATATGATTATATATACCCTGATACTTCTACATTTGTAGATCTTGTGCGCCTTGTCGTCCTTAGGTCCTGGATTCATTCCAGCCTTTAGACGATATTCATACACCACCCTATCATAATAGAATCCTCATTAAAAGATAATATAAATTATATAACTAGATATTTAGTTCAAAAATGTTGGATCTAGTGTATTACGAATTGACAATCTCCATCATGTGTGGTCGGTTTGTTGGATATCCATGCAGTGAATCCAGAAAATTAATCTTTGGAGTATCCAAATTGACTACAATGAGCATCCAATGTTGCCTAAGAAAACAAAAAGGAATAAGTACTGATAGAAATGAAAATATAATTTATATGATTAAAATGTAGAGTTTTACCCTTGCAACATTGGTATTAAAAAAATTTCTTCAGTCATAATTCTACATTGAAACATTTTGAGAAGGTTTGACATTAATTCAGCCTGAAAATCAGAATCTATTTCTTCTCGTTGTGTAGAAATGGTGTGAGGACTAACGAGTACAAACTTGTATTCATGGGAAAATCCCTTCAATTGTTTTTCATATATACGATTGTGAAAAATATGAAATTTATTTAGCCATAATTAACATAATATATCACCTTCTGTAAAATCAAATCATGAAAACATACCTCATGTATACATTTATAACTGAGGCGCCTAGCCAGTCGTATGTGATGATTTCAGCTATAGTTTCAGAACTAATGAAATCTAATGTTTTCTCTTCGTACATATCTTTTTCACAAACAATTGTGTGACTCTTTCCGCCTTTCATTTTCGTATCCACATGAGCTTGAAATGATATTAAATGTGGATATAGAACGGGCGGGGTGAAGGTGCTCTCAGTAGATCATTTTGATCCATTAGTTGATCCTTTTGAGCCGATCTTTCATTTTAGCTCCTCCATTTTGTCCTTATGTAATAACATTCATTGGTTCATCCATTTTCTAATTTAATGTTAAAGGTTCTGCTTGAAAAATGAATTGGAAATGAATACCTCCTGGTCGACATGTTTTTTTACAAGATTTGATGGCCATGCAACGAATGTTCCAACAGATTTTTCCACCATATGAATGTCGTCATCTTCATTTGGCACGGGTAGCTCAGAGCTCTGATCATGAGCTACGTTAATCGTCACTTTGACATGACCGGTTGGAAGTGGTCTGGATTGTAGCATGTCATTCTGCATATTGAACACCGTAGCCCTCGCTACAAGGTGATGGGTGGGAGTTGACAGATATAAATCACAGTCATTTTCACCCTGTAGAATATCATTACAAGAAAGGTATCAGTGTCTATATGATTCACATTTCACAGAAAAAAATATTAGAACATTGATTACCTCGGTTAAGTCAGGTCTTTGAGGGGAATGGCTCACCTCAAAGATGGTGGGGGGGGGGGGGGTGGGCGGGATCTTCTCGCGCGGGTTGTTCTTGAGTTGTTTGTTCTCTTTGCCTCTCCCCCATCAAAGTTGATATCAAGTCTCCCTAACTTTTGATTCTTTATTCAAGGGTAGATACTCTATCTCTCATCATTTTCATTTCTTCAGCTTGTTCATCCACTTGTTTTTTTTTCTGAAAATATGTCCGGGGTGTCACCACAAAACCCACACCTCTGACGCGACCATACTGTTCTGGCTATTTCAAGGTCGCTAAAAGTATGTCTGCATCCAGTGTGGGTGTATTTGATTCTTATGACTATGTCAAATAGAAAATTTGGAAAAATAAGTAATCATCGTTATGTAATAGTGATTTAAAGCAAAAAAAAAATTATATTATGTCATACTTACACATGTTTCTCACACTTTTTGTGTGTTTTCATCTACCAGTTTCTCCTCTTTATTAACACGAGCCTCCTTCCATAGCACATGGCGTGAGATGGAAGTGGCTCGGGATTTTGATTCATCAATCTACATATAAACAGAGAAACATGGTTACAGTGTTGTTTTGTGTCACATAAAAGTATTATAGTACTTTTAAAATACGTACCAATTGTTTTTCAATTGAAGCGTATCCCAGCCTTGCTTTACGGTAGGGGTACACTGGTTTTTCTACCCGTTCTTTATTTTCAGCACTCAGTTGTTGTTTCATAAATAAAAAACTGTCAATCTAAGTGATGAATACAAGCAACGTTAAACAACATGTAACCAAACACAATGTACCTGAAAAGTCTGCTCCACACGATGGTTGCAAAACGCATCCCACGCTCCTTGGGATATCAAGTGTGCATAAAGAGGAGGTGGGTGCGGCTTGATTTTCCCTTCAGCATCTTTTAGACGATGTTTCATTAAAATGGTGCGAAATACTCTATGAACCCTTCTTGCCAGTCTTAATACATATTCTTTGTGCGAGACATCTACTATAAATGCACTCTGCAAGAGATGATGAAGAGTTAGTCAATATTTCAGTATTTTATTTTATTTTATTTTAATAAATTAAATAAATTATATCATAATGTTACCGTAATCTCTTCCCACATTAATGTTTTCATCCCACTGACAACATGATGCCATGACTCTACATCAATCGGCACGCGTTTCCAAGTGATGATTCCAATGTAGCTACTAAACATGGCTTTGTTGGGGTTTACATGATGTCCTCACTTATTCCATCCCACCTCATATTTGATTCCATTTGCTTTTTCCTTAAGGATTTTGGCTAAAACTGTCAAACTATGACGCACCTGTTTTTTTTGTGCCGTCGGGGTTTCATTGCCTACCATTTCCTCATTTTCTGCATCATCATTATGTTCCTCCGAAGCGCTAGCATCAACACTGGGACCAACAGCAACGGGTTGAGAAACCTGTTGTACCTCAACAGTGGGACCAGTTGCAACAGGTTGAGAGACCTATTATACCTCAGCAGTGGGACCAGCTGCAACAGGTTGAGAGACCTGTTGTGTCTCGGGATTGGGTGCATCAGCAGGTGCAAAAGTCATTATCTGCAGAAGTGGTTTAACATTTAATGTAGATCACATAAAAGCAGCAACGAATATATAATAACATAATGTAACATAATCTATATTACAATAAAAAATAACCTAATTATTGAACTCTCTTTTTTTTAAGGCTGAAGGGATTTGACACCTTTATCTACTATCCATATCCCTTCATTGTGGTCTCCTCTGACATAAAAAACGTCGTCTACATTGGGACTACTATGAAATGATTGCGAAGTCCCAATGAAAGGGTCATCCTCCGTTGAATTTTCATCTGACCCTTTGGCTGTTTTGTTCGATAATAGAACAATTGAACATTTTTGGTTTGTGGGATCTGGAACATAAAATACTTGCATTGCCTGTGATGCCATTATAAACGGTTCTTCTTTCTCCCCTTCCTTACTAAAATCAAATTTCACGAATCCCAATTCATCTATTTTAGCATCACTCCTGTTATCAACCCACTTGCATTGAAAAATCAGAACTTGGAATTTCATATAATCCAACTCCCATATTTGTTTGATGATGCCAAAGTATGACATATTCACATAAATTGGATTTCTGTCCTTAGCACCGGAAACATGCATCGCTTCAGCCACAAGTGTAACCCCACTATTCTGTATGGTACTGTCTTCATCATGTTCATTAGTATAAAATGTATAACCATTAATTACATAATCACTGTAAGATAATACATACACACTTGGTCCTCCGGCTAGCCATCGAAGTCGTTCTGAAATTGACTTTGGATTTTCATCTGACTTCTTAAAAATATGGTCCTAAAACCATCCTATAAACTGTCAATTATGTGTATCTGATATCCATTTTTCATCCCTAGATGGATTCAAATGCCTAAGAATTTCTTTGTGGATTTCAACATATGGGTCAACGTCGAAACTGTTATGAAAAACATAAAGGTGGGCCTGCTCCTGATCTGTAATATTGATTGTGACAACCTGTCTTCCAGAAATTCCTTCACCCTCAAGACACCCAGTGTGATGAGATTTCGGTAGGCCAATGCTTTCCACACCAGAAAGGTATTCGGTATAGAATTAAACAGCTTCCTCAACAATATATCACTTTGGAATACAATCCTCTGGCCGACTTCGATTTTTGATATACCCTTTCAAAATCTTCATATATCGTTCAATGGGGTACATCCATCTGTAATGTACAGGACCACATAGTTGAATCTCTCTCACCAAGTGGACCATCAAATGAACCATAATATCAAAAAATAAAGGTGGTAAGAACATTTCTAATTCACATAATATGATGGAAATTTCTCTTTCCATAGTTGGCAATTTCGCCGGTTCTATGACTTTGCTGCATATAGCTTTGAAGAAGAAACACAATTTTGTTAATGTATGGTGGACATTCTTGAGAAAAATGCAACGTAAAGCAATAGGAATGAGATCTTTCATCAAAACATGACAGTCATTTGATTTCAAACCTTTTAACTTCAAGTCACTCATTGACACGAGGTTCCTGATATTTGACGAATACCCCTCTGGAACCTTTACATCATTCAAGAAGTTGCAAAACTGATATATCTCCTGCCTGGAAAGAGTGTAAGCAGCAGGAGGAAGAAATATTCGTTTGTTCACCCTTCACTGGTGCCAACTCTTCTCGTATTCCCATCTCAACCATGTCCAACCTAGCCTTAATTCCATCTTTTTTTTCCAGATGTATTTAGCAACGTGTCGATGACACTATCAAATAAATTTTTTTGTGCATGCATAACATCAAGAAAATATTTGACATACAGACAATTCCAGTATTGTAATTCAAAAAAAAATTGATCTCTTTTTCCAACCGATTTTCATAAGGTTTTTCGAAGCTGGTTTACCAAAAGTAGTGCCCACATTTTTAACTTTCTCAAACAATTGATCGCCTGTTAGTGGAGATGGTGTTGTACGTTCTTCTGAACTTCCATCAAATGATGTCGTCCAAGAATGGTACTTATGTCGTCGGGGTAGAAATCTGCGATGTCCTAGAAACACGGTTTTCGATGAATGTTTCAACCTAATTGATTGTGTACCTTACTCACAAACGGGACACCCTTGAGTTCCTTTAATTCTATATCCTGAAAAATTTCCATAAGCAGGGAAGTCATTTATCATCTCGTACAACATGGATCTCAAAGTGAAATCTTCCTTTCTGTAAGCATCATACAATGTAACACCTGAATCCCACAATAATTTCAAATCTTCGATCAATGGAGCTAAATAAACATCAATATCATTACCTAGTTGTTTTGGTTCTGATATTAACATAGATAACATGATGTATTTTCATTTCATGCATAACCACAGTGGTAAGTTATAATTTACCAACATAACCGGCGATGTACTGTGACTGTTTCTTTGAAAACCAAAAGGATTCAATCCATCTATAGATAACACAAGACGAAGGTTTCTCGACTCGTTTCCAAATTCAGGATACTCATGATAAATTCTCTTCCACTGAGGAGAGTCTGCCGGGTGACGTATTATCCCATCTTTAATTCTTATATCTGCATTCCATGTTAATTTTCCTGCAGTCTCCTCACTTTCATAAAGGCGCCTAAACCTTGGAATGATTGGAAGGTACCATACAACTTTAGTAGGACTGGATTCATCTTTCTTGTATCGAGAAGCCCCACACTTTGGGCATTCTTTAAGTGATTTATGGTCCTTTAGAAACAATATACAGTCATTCGGGCATGCATGTATTCTTTCAGAGATCATACCCATCGAGCGTAGCATTCATTTGGCGGTGTATGTTCGGCTCAGGAGCTTATTATCTTCTGGGAGCATGTCATTCAGGAGAGAAAGTAGTTTCATAAAACTGGAGTCACTCCACCCATTGTCTACTTTCAAATTATACAGCTTTAGTACAGCTGACAATGCTATATATTTAGTACAACCAGCATATAATGGCATCTTCACACAACTTTTTAACTTCTCAAACAATTTTGGTCACTCATGAAATTCATCTTTGAAGGTCCTTGTCATTTCCTCAATACGATCTTCATCATCATTCACATCTGTAATCACATCCTCCATATAGTCATATTCATTGTTCATGTTTGTAATCATATCAGATGATCCATAAAACGCAGTGTTATCCCAACCACTACCTACATTTGTTGTTTCCCCGTGTTTATTCCAACATGTATAACTCTGATCTATTCCGTGACAGATCAAGTGTTCTTCCAACTCCTCTGGACTAATTTGTTTTGAATAACAACAGTGTAAACACGAACAAAGGATTTGAGAAGGGTCACATGCATGATCTTTTGCAAACTTGATAAACACTTTCACGCCTTCTTCATACTCTTTTGTCAACCGATTGGCATTAATCCATTATTTATTTATATTAATCCTATTTGAAATCCATAGGATGGGTATATAGGTTAGGGGAGAAAAAATATGAGTATAATTTAGATAAAAAACTAGATACTTCAAAAATGGTGGAGGGCGTGCTCATTAATAGCAAATCTTGGGTGGTTCTTGGGATTCATCCATTCTCTTCCTCTCTTCGATCCTCCCTGATTAAGGGTGGTTCTTGGGAGTTTTTTATAGTGCGTTAGTGAGTTCTTCCCTCATACTTACTCCATTACCATTATCCTTTATTTCCCTATGATTTGGGATGATTTTAACTAGGATTTGTGTGATGATTTCACTATATCATCTTCAAATCAATTCATATGATGTAGATTTTGTTTGTATTGGCTAGAGGTTATCCTCATATGATGAACGCACCATGTTTTGTGTGGTTTAGGTGGTGTTGTGTTTCCCAGTGAGTTTTTAAAAGATTATTCCTAATTATATTAAGGTGAATAATTAATTATAAGTTTCTATAATTAATTATTTGGGAATTGTGCCTTGAGATTGGGTCTCAATCATTGGTACAAGATTAGATAAGGCATGTATAGTCTTGGTTGAGGATGAGTTGATCTTGGTGAGGGGGTTACTCCATTTTTTGAGGTAGGTGGACCCTATAATACAAAACCATGTTCCAATTTATGCATGATTGTGCATTCATGCATGAGTATATGTATTTCTTTATTTTAAAAGGGAATTCCCCAGTGTGGCCTTTTAGAACCCTCCACACAGAGGAACCCCCCTCCCCCATGAAGGGGTAGTACCCGCAGGTAGCTCCCCAGCCAGGGAAGGAGCCGTTACCAGCCGAGATGGCAGAGCGTCCCGAGGGTAACAACCCGACAGCGATGGACTGACATAACAATCCATCAGCAATTGGGTCGCACCTCATTTTTCCCACCCAGAAGAATCCGGGTGACCCGACAAGGCGGGTGGATCTCGGGGGAGAGACCTGGCCCCCGAAAGCGGACTTCCCAGGTTTCGAACCCTTCACCTCCCAAAGAATGACCGTGTTTGGAAACTCACCTTCACCACCGCACCAACACCTAAGTGGCACATGCATGAGTATATGTGTTCCAGTGAAAGGGATAGAAATCAAGAGAAACCAAGGTAAATAAATAGGGTGTTTTTGATCCACCAAGAGACAGAGTTAGGGTTCTATTGAATGTTTGTGATTTTGTGATCATCCATAGATTATGTCTCCATGGAGTAGTTGTGTTTATGAGAGGATCGAGTTTAGTATGAGATTTTTATAGCCTAGTTAGGTTTTCTAAGGCTATTTTAGTAGGTATTAGAGTCTTAGGCCTAAAGAAGATGGATCATATAGTTTTATATCTCACGTATGATGAGGAACACCCTATTAAGGATACATAAGAGTCATGGTGTGTGTGATGAGTAGGATATTCCATATAGGGATTGGTGAAGTGTGGCATAGAGGATTTCCTCCTTATAATTGGATTAAGATATCTCCAAGGGGAGATATGATATGGTACCTAAGTGAGGATCATGGTAATAGTCTGGATGACTTAGCATAGGGTATCCAAGGATCTTAGTGTGAGTTTCTTAGGATGGTCATTATTTAGTTTTAATGAGTTTTAATGTGGGAATTAGAAGATGATATAGACTAGACTATCAAGGCCTAGATCGTGGGTTGTGACATTACCATATAGAGATGAGTGTGTGTTGGTATCAATGAGTAGAGATGAGTTAGGTTTATAGAACCCAGTAGATTCCCTTATAGGCTGAATTAGAATGTTGATAGGTTGGGAATAATTTTCATGTATAACCAAGATAGTTTTAAGGAGATTATTATGCAAGGCTAAATGGATGGTGACTTTTATCATTTATGGTCAGACCGACTAAGAGATTGGGACTTCATATGACTTTCACCTAGTTGAAGTATGATCATCCATGGGGACCACCTATTGATGTTGTGTTTTAGCTAGTACGAGAGGTTGGCTATCTAGATACCCTCCTTAGATTACTATTTATATGTTTTGTGGAATGAGACAAGATGGATGGCCTTTATTTAAGTGATAAGGTGTTGGTAGGACCCTACTTTGAGTGAGAAGGCATTGGTCAAAGGGGATTGGTGTGTGACTTCCATGGGATCCACCTATTTATGGTGCATTTTGACTTGTGATAGAGGTTGGATATTGTGATTCCCTCCTTAGATAATTTTTTGTATGATAATATGATGTGAGATATAGAAATAGGGATCACTTCGTATTGGTTTGGAGTAGTTTTGTGAGAAGTTGTCTATAGAGATTCCCTCCTCGTTTTTTATGTTATGTGATGGTGATACCCATCATAAGTGAGAGGGGAGCAGCTACTATGTTGTGGAATTAGAGGATATGTGAATCACACCCAATGTGAGAGGTTAGTGGCACTATTATGTTATAAGAAAGGATGTGATATTTAAATTGGTATATGACCCAACCCAGAGAGAGTGGGTAGTGGGAAGGAATTGGTAGAAACCCTATTAAGGTTCATTTTTTTCGAACCCAAGGAGAATAGTGTACAATATAGTGTACAATATAGAACATACTAAACATATGTCTTATCCCGTTGGCATGCATCACCTGATGACATGAATTCACCAACACGGACGGTTCAAACCCTACCTGGCCTAACTATGGGGTAGTATCCAAAATCAGAAAAAGATCCATATTAAGGGCCACTAGACGGAGTGAAATCCTAATCTAGTGTAACAACCTTTCACAAAAAATACTCCTTCTATTAAGATTTCTATCACAAGTCTATATTGGGGAGAGATAATCAAGATCAAACAAGTAACCAACCACATAAACATGTGTCACACACACAAGAATCACACACAAGAATCATGCCAAATCACCCCAAGGAAGCATCCCTTTCCTTTTAACCAATATTTTATTAGGAAGCCCCATTCAAGGGCCTCCTATCACATTCAATATAACCAGGGAAAAAATTGGTGTGCATATCTTAACAAAATAATGCCATATACATCAAAATAACAAGGAAAACGACTCATTTCATATCAAACAATAATCCTAAAAATCAGACATCGCTAATTAATATCCATGTAAGGTTAGAAAAGATAGAAATCGTTGATTCATAAAGACTTCGATGATTCCACCTTAGAGCCGCATGGTTTTAATAAAACTGTGTACAACCCATGAAACTCAAACTCTGTAAGTTCAAAATGAACTAAAAAATGACTTAGCTTTAAGAGGATTCACAATTACCTATTAACAATGTACCTAAACTGTGCAGTGGAGGCAGCGGAGGCAGCGCGAAGGTAGCGTAGAGGCAGCGGAGGCAGCTCAGAGGTAGCGGGGGTAGCGGAGTAGGCAGAGGAGGAGGAGGAGGAGGAGGAGGAGGCATCAGTGGAGGAGGAGGAGAAGGAGGCCACGATGGATGAAGAGGATCAGGAGGAGCCGTGATGTATAGGAGACAGCATAGTAGGCGGAGAAGGAGGAGGAGGAGGAGGAGGAGGAGTAGCGGTAGAGAGGAGGCCGCGGCGCAGGAGGAGGAGGAAGAGGAGGAGGAGTAGGCGTCAGAGGAGGAGGAGGAGGCGGCCGCGACAAAGGAGGAGGAGAAGGAGGCGACGACCGTGGCGGAGAGGAGGCAGCGGTGGAGAGGAGGCAGCGACGCATGGTAGGGCTTCTGCGAAGGCTTGACAGGGTGCAGGGAGGAGGAGGAGGACCCGGTGGATTTTATAAATCCCATGTGGACCTTTATCAGCGCTTTTTTAGCACTGATAAAGACATAGTTTATCAGCGCTA
The DNA here is from genome assembly GCA_963277665.1 of Viscum album. Classification (NCBI taxonomy): domain Eukaryota; kingdom Viridiplantae; phylum Streptophyta; class Magnoliopsida; order Santalales; family Viscaceae; genus Viscum; species Viscum album. Next base: position 291,786,566 of record OY728137.1, on the reverse strand, counting down.
ATAAAAGCGCTGATAAATGTATAAATTTAATAATTTCTTTATATTATTATATATTTATTTAAAATAATATTTATGATAAATATATATATATATATATATATATTTATTAATAATTATAACTCTAAATAAATATATCTCTATTTATACTTATAAAATTATTTGAAAGGTATATTTATATATATATCATTGAAAATATAATAAAATATATATTTATTTTTTAAATATAATTTAATTTTAATTATAAGTGTACATTTTTTATAACATATATATTATATGGGTAACATAATGAATTATAAATCAATAACACATCAACATGACATGTAATTATAATCTATAAATGAACATCATGCACATATATATACGCATGTATGATATATTCATTGACCCCAATTCATTGGAAAACACACATATATTCAATAATTTTAATTATACATATATATTAAAATGTATTATATATTTATAAATAAAAACAAATACATTAAATATAAACAAATATAATAAATATATATATCAAATATAATGAATTAATAAATCTAATAAATATAATGAATTAATAAATCTAATAAATCTTATAAATCTAATAAATATATTTATTATTAATCTTATAATTATTTAATTATATATATATATATATATATTTAGTTATAACATGTGTTTTTTATTTAATGTATACAATAAATATTATCAGCGCTAAGAAAAGCGCTGATAAAGGGTACACCTTTATCAGTGCTTTTCCGTTAGCGCTGATAAAGGAAGGCACCTGCCTTGCCTAGTTTTGTGGTAGTGTCACCAGTGCTCGAATGTCATATCGAAGACTATCCTCAAAGTGTTGAGCCCTCAACGCCTCATCTCCCACCAGAACTGGTGCAAAACACTGTAGCTCGGTGAAGTGGGCAGAATAGTCCATCACTGACATAGCGCCCTGCTGTAGATTCATGAACTCTCGAGCTCGATCTGCCCTCAGCATCTCCGGAAAGAAAAATTCATAGAAGACTGCCTGAAAATATTCTCATGCCATGTCTCTGTGATGCTCCATATGGGTGGTAACATCCCACCACCTCTTGGCAGAATCATGCAACATGTATATAGCGAGCTCGACCCTCCGCCATGGAGGCGTCTCTAGATTCTCGAAGATAGTCTGCATGGAACCCATCCAAGACTCCGCAGCCTGTGGTCTTCCATCCCCTGAAAAAGTAGGCAGATGTTGCTGCTGGAATATACGCATCAGCTCTGCCATAGATGTAGCAGCCAGCGGTGCTCCCTGGAAGGTCTGCATAAACCGCATGAAGCCTTCACGGAAATGCGCATCAGCCCCTGTGTCTGGTATAACGGTTGGCGCCACATCTGGATCTACTGGAGGATCCATTGGTAACCCATTGACTACCATATCTGGAGTATAATCATTGCCACTCTCCTGGTGAACAACTCGTGGTCGTCTCAGCAACATGAATCTAGAAAGTCAAACACACGCCTTAAATTAAGATCATCAAGGACCAAGAACTGGAAATATAAGAAGGGAATAGGAGAAAGAAAACATTCAAGTTTTACAAAACAAGACTACACGACATGTATAATAACAACACAGCGTGTTCCTGTAAGCCTTTCACATGGGTGCGTACCTCCTCCAGAACTGGTCGTGTAACACCCCCAGAACATGGCTTGTTGTCCATACACACCGTGTGTACTTGAATTTTCTTCCCTTGACTGAGTCATTCTACACGACTTATCCACACGACTCTCTTTTGAACGCAACTACACAACGTGTATAAGGTCTACACGGCGTGTACTAGATGAGATTTACTGACCCGTGTTGTCCGTTACACGACCGGGTACACAGCTCAGACGACACAAAATGTTCTAGATGGACACAGCGTGTATGGATTAGATTCCAACTACCTGTGTTGTTAGTGACACGACCGACTACTCGGCTAACACTACATGGTGTGTTACACCCGCACATGGTGTGTACACCACTCCGTCTTCCCAGCCACATGGCCAAGTCCACATGGTCTCTCCCCGGTCAATACTATACGGCGTTTCCCACAGGCACATGATGTGTAAACGGTAGGGTAACACCGACCCATGTTGTTAGTTACACGGCCAGATTCCCAGGTCAAACTACACGACGTGTTCTTCATTAACACGACGTGTATAAGATTAGATTCCTCCACCCATGTTGTTAGTACATGACAGACACAGGGTCAAAACAACACGACATGTACAATCGGTACATGGTGTGTACCCTTGAGGTTTCTCTATCCCATGTTTCTTCCCACACGGCCTATGAAACGGTTAGAAACTATATGGCGTGTACATACTACACAACATGTACTTAATTTTTTTCCATTTCTTCCCGAACAGAAGATTAAATGGCGTGTAATAAAAACTACACGACGTGTATTCTGGGTTTTTCCGGACAGTAATCCTCAAAAACTTCTCCGGAGCCCAAAAAACACTGAAACCAACACCTAAGTTTCAAATTCCAATCCGTGAGGGCCCATACTCCCCACGAATCAAATCTTGGAATCTTATGCATGTTAGAACAAGGTAAACAGGTCGATGATCCACCAAATTATGGTTGACGAGGGCCCATAATCCTCAAAAACAAAGGTTTGGCGTTCATTCATAGAACCTTACATAACAATACCCTATCAAATAGTAGGTATTTTATCAAGGCATCTATCACAACAACATGATTTTAATAGCACAACATCTATCACAACAACATGCAATTTCTAATGCACCTATATGGCATGGAAACTATGCATGACATGTGACTCTAACATGTGCCTAAATAATTCATGAGATGACATACCCTCATCTCATCGGGTTTCAACTAAATAGAACCCAAGTATAACAATATAACAACACACCACAAGTGTGTCACCCAACGGTGAAAATCAAATCAATCTTAAAATCGCAAAATCAGAAAAATTGCAACACGAGATAAATTGGCTTTTCCCTGTACACGGGTTAGCTACTCTCGGGCACAACTTATTACCAAATACCTATTCCATACTATCCATGGATATAGGTTCCAAATAGTAAGTCAAGAGAAAAGAAACCCTTTGATACCACTTTGTAACATCCCGGATCCGGGTGCCACTCAACGAGTGCCTCGAACCTGGTTGGTCACATGACCTCAAGCACATTTCCCCAAACGCCAGAGGCTGCGAACTAGAAGTGAGGGCCTAGGTCTGATAGTGGGGAAACTATGCCCTCATTTTTCAAAGTGTAATTCAGTGAAATAAATACAAACATACAAAAGTGGAATCAGTAAACAATACCAATGCTGAAATAGAGAGGGTACTGAAGTAAAGAAAAGACCAACAATCATGTATAATGATGAATTATGTCCCTAAGTCTAAGAAAGTATCCAAAACAGGATACAATCTAATCAGAACAATATGATACAAGGGACAAATACAACAAAGCAAAATAAAACAGTGCAGTAGAAACTCTGCAGCATCGCAAGCCTAAGCTCAGTCCCATGCTCTATTACTCCTCTACAACAAATCAAGTACCTGTATAGGGACCCTTTCCCTTATCCACACCTGTAACAATATAATCTGTTTGGGCCCAAGACATGACCCAAATAGGGTGTGAGAAATAAATCCCAGTAGGCAACCAACAAAGGCCCGTGCCCAACTCTTAGTGAATTTGTGAAACAACAGTGTGCGGTAATGGAAAAGCAGTAAACTAAGAAGTGCTCAAAAAGTATACATTCCTACTAGTTCCATTTCTATTTAATTATTATTCAATAATTAAATATAATTTAATTATAAGTTCTCGAGACTCAGCCTCAGCCAACAATCTCCCTAACAGTGCCGCAACAAAACTATAACAAGCTATCTAACAAGTACAAGGTAATACAATACCAAGCCTGTACTTTAGCTTGGTAGTTATAACATGTAAAATCACCACAGTGAATATACGAACTAAATAGAGTCCTCAGACATGCAAAAATATACCCTCAGGTAAATAGAATCGAAACCCGCAGGTGATTGACCTCAGGCTAAACGAATACTTCCCTAAGGCACGAAGTATTTCCCTCAGACATATGAAACGTTGCCCTCAGGCTAAATGGAATACTGCCCTCAGGCTAAACAAACACTGCCCTCAGGCTAAAAAGGTAACCGGGCCGAGCCCAACGCACAACAAGAAATTCATATAAGTTCCTCTCAAGAAAACTTAAAACATGTTATAGGTATGGCATACCCTCTGGTATCCTGACCAAACGGCTAAACAGGGGGGGGGGATGCACCCACAGGTGGCCCTGGATCCAAGCAATGATCCCACAAAACAGTTATACATATTCATTAAATTACCTATGCAATTATAGGTATTTAATTAATCAAGGCCTCATCCATACGACACCCCAACATGGGCGCGTAGCACACTGGTACACAAAAACACTCAGCAGTTGGAATTAAACATCAGACCACCTACCTCGATCACCCCTGATCGATATATGCGAACAACGCCTCCCAAATCGTTCATGAATGACGTAGATATGGGATAAACATTTCCACATTCAACCTCAAATAACTTCCCCTTGGGAAATAATTGGTAAGGAAGGATCTAAGAGAATGAAGAGCTTACCCGTGCGGTTCAAAGGAGATTGACGGCGTAGGAATCGGGTTCCTGGTGTGCGGTCGGGAGATCTTCCAAGGTTCGACCGTCTCTCCCACGCTCCAAATGAACCCACTGCCTCCTCTGCCAAAAGAGGAGGCTACTGCCCGTTTTAAGAGAAAAAAACAAACTATACAATGTGTACTCTCAAGTACATGACGTGTACTTTTCATCATTTAACTGTTCCTCTGGCGGCTACTTTTCACCGCCGCACTGTTCATCCGTCGACATGAGTACACGGTGTGTATTTCAAAATACACTGCATGTATTGTCGCTCCGCTGGCGGCTGCTTCCACCGCCTTAATATTCACCTGCTGACTGATTACACGGTGTGTAAATACTAAGTACACGACGTGTAGTTAGTTTTTACACCCTTCATTGCCGACAGGCTTACACGCCCTGTGTACTCATCCCACACGACCAAAGTACACGACATGTGGAAAAGTACACGGCGTGTACCCTCAAAATTTGGGATTTCCCCCCATTTTTTTATTTATCAAAAACACTAAAGGAAAAAGGAAAAGAAGAAACCCGTACCTCAAGAATAAGAACCGAGTTCTTACAAGCGCTGCCTCTGCTACAGTTTCGTCACTGCTACCGTACCACTATAGTGCGACTACAGTAACCTGTGCTTAATGGGGTTTGAACCCCCAATGTCGATGTAGTATTACGGGGCGATTACCACTAAGCCAAACCCCAACTACTATATAATTATATATAAATATATTTTAAATATATTTATTTATAATTAATATTATAAATATATATATGTATATATATCAATAATTATAAAATTATAATAAATATATTTATTATATTTATAATTATATATATTTATATATTAATAAATATACATATAATTATATAAAAATATAAAAATATAAAAATATAAAAATATAAAAATATAAAAATATAAAAATATATAAATATAAAAATATAAAAATATAAAAATATAAAAATATAAAAATATAAAAATATAAAAATATAAAAATATAAAAATATAAAAAAATAAAAATATATAAATATAAAAATATAAAAATATAAAATTATAAAAATATATAAATATATAAATATATAAATATATAAATATATAAATATATAAATATATAAATATATAAATATAAAAATATAAAAATATATAAATATATAAATATATAAATATATAAATATAAAAATATAAAAATATATAAATATATAAATATATAAATATATAAATATATAAATATATAAATATATAAATATATAAATATATAAATATATAAATATATAAATATATAAATATATAAATATATAAATATATAAATATATAAATATATAAATATATAAATATATAAATATATAAATATATAAATATATAAATATATAAATATATAAATATATAAATATATAAATATATAAATATATAAATATATAAATATATAAATATATAAATATATAAATATATAATCATATAATCATATAAATATATAATCATATAATCATATAAATATATAAATATATAAATATATAAATATATAAATATATAAATATATAAATATATAAATATATAAATATATAGATATATATATATAAATATATAGATATATAGATATATAAATATATAGATATATAGATATATAAATATATAGATATCTATAGATATATAAATATATAGATATCTATAGATATATGCATATATAAATATATAAATATATTTATAATTATATATAAATACTTTTTAAATATATTTATTTACAATTATAATTATAAATAAATATATATATTTTTAATAATTATAAAATTATAATATATATATATATATATTATATTTATAATTATATATATTTATATATTAATAAATACACATATAATTATATAAAATTATATAAGTATATATAATTGTATAAATATATACAATTATATGAATGTATATATAATTATATACAAATATTTTTAAATATATTTTTTTAATTATATTTATTATATTATTAAAATTAGGTCTTTACCAATACTTTGTTAACGTCGATAAATATTTCTTTTCATCAGCGCTAAAAAACGCTAATAAAACACACCTTTATTAGCGTTAGAATTTTAGCGCCGATAAAGATGCATTTTATCAGCCCTAAAAAAGTGCAGATAAAGTTTGTTTTACCAGGGCTTACTATTTTAGCATTGAAAGTGTTTATAAAAGCCTTCTTGGGCTTTTAAACAGAACCCTGACAAAGTCCTCCCCGCTCGCGCTGTTTAAGCACCCGCGGAACCGAATCGCTGTAACACCCAAGGATTTTATGAGATAAATTCTTTTTAATTTCTTTGATGTCCTATGTTAGACGCTACACTAAGATTAGTTTGCGCTATATGTAATACCGTATTAGCTTGCAGTATACGCAACACTGACTTGGCTTGCATTACATGCAAGAATGACCTTCCTTGATAGCTTGCGTTGTACGAAATACCGAGTTTCACTAAACAACGATATATTATTAAAATATTATACAAACTAGCCATTATGAATAGTATTAACCACATTTTAAATTTTATATAACATTAATATTAATATTATGTATTTCTAAAATATGATATAAGAACAAATTCATTTTTTTCGGATAAAAAAAGTATTTTTCAAAAAATGCAGTTTTGCCGCCTTTTGATGGCACACAAATTTTAAATATAGTTTTTAACAATTTTATATATTATATTTGACAAAATAAACATCTTCTTTGTAAGCAGGACATCAAAATTTAAATTGGTTGAAATTTTGGTATTTTTCTAATAAAATTCATATTTTGATGAATAGTAAAAAATACTGCATTTTAATTCAAAACTGCCTTTTCGTTTAATTTATTTATTTAGTTAGATTATATTTTTAATTAGTTTTAAAGTGTAATTAGATTATATTTTTATCATTTAATCTAATGTTGTTCATTGGAAGTAATTTTACATTTAAATTAGACATAAACACATGACAATCTTTTGATAAGTTTTCATTTCCTAAAAACTCACTTTTTGGTTTTGACAATGAGAATTAATTTTAAATTAATTTCTGCCAATTCTATGTTTTGAATTATGAAAAATGGATTCCATATTTTTAATTAGTGGGTCCAAATTATGTTAATAGGTTACTTTTATTTTTTAAAATATTATGAATAGTAACTACAATAATTTTTATTTACCACAATTAAAGGTAAATCGGGTAAATTAAGCCAAATAACAATATGATAAAGACAATAAAATTATCCTAACACCTATCAAAATCCTATTGGATGAATTAAAATCGACCAATATCACCCATGGGTCAGAATTGATTCATTTAATGGACTTTTTATATAAAAGTGAAGTAATTATAATTAAAACAAAAGAAGGTGACAACATGTCACTCTCATATATCTTATAAGTATAATAATTTTAATATAGTGATAAACACGATAAAACTCCAAAAATAAATACTCTCCAGAAATCTAATGAAATTATCTACATCATGTAAATTTATTTATAATTTTTAGATATTAAATAATTAACATTAATGACGCCACAATAGTGTTGTAGAAATTATTTTATTGATAGAAATATCAAATAAATGGTTTTAAAAATATTAAAATAAATATCACATAAACTAATTAATGTGCTATAAGAATTTTATAGGTGACTATGACATTCTAGGAGTGTATTAAATATTTTTTTTAAATTTATCTTCCGTGTGAATTTTATTTAAAGTCAAATAAATAAATAGTTTCAAAATTGACACTATTGATATTTTATAAAAATAAAATATTATTAAATTATTTAAAAATCATAAAAATATTTAAAAATTACAAAGTGAAAATTATATGGTCCATAATTTTATAAATTATCCAATTATGGACAATTTACAACACATAAGTAAATATTTATAACCATTTAATATTTAGAATATTATTACCACAAATAAAATTAAATAGATTAAATAAGGATAAATCGAAATGATAAGGTTTAAAATAAAATTAAAACATGTATAAATTTTATTAGTTGAGAGGATTTATACCAATACTCATCTTATCTTCTAAATAAATGAGTTTTAGAGAATTATAAACTGAAAATAAATTTATAATAAATTAATATTTAAAGAATTTCCTAAAGTGCCCCTCACCTCTCCTATAAAAGGGAACTTCTCATTCTCTTTTATTCACACCTCCAAATCCCTTTGACTCAGTCAAAACCTACCCAACTATCCTCCCAACATCCCTCCCTTCCTCATAGAGGCCACACTTTGGGAAGAAATCTATCTTAGAGAGACCTTTTATGCAAATCAAAAGAGGATACTCGAAAAAGAGGCAATTGTTTTATCATCTCTTTCAAAAAAAAAATTCTTATTATACTTCCTCTTCTTATGTTGTTTCCATAATAGAGTAATAAATCCAATATATTATATACGATGAGATGTTATTATAATTATGAGACAAACTTATACCTCCTTTTATTACCCTATGAATAACAATATCACCATGCATGCGTACGTACGACTTACCATCTTTATGCCGTGGTGTAATTGTTATTCAACAACACTTAATTTGGATGAGTATATTGATGAGTATAATGGATTTAAATAATTAATATAACATAATAATTATTCTATAAAATTCATATACCATCCAATTCCATACTATTTAACCATCAAGGGAATGATATTGCCGCTCGTGCGTACGTACGACTTACCATCTCCACGATGCGATGAGATTCATTCTCCATGTTAACCATTTAAGAATGATTATAAGGTACATATAATAAATAAGCATGAAATATATGACATAAAAATTCTACTAGATTTATGTATATATATATGTCATTTACTTACTTCCATTCAATTCAATAAGGAAACAAAAACAACGTTCATGCGTACATACGACTTACTGTCTCTATAAACGGTATATTCCATTTCATTTATCTATCTATTATATATATTTATATACTGAATATATATGATATATAAATCATTTTCTACATTATGTAAGTAATTAAATCATGATCTAAGTAAAAATATCAAGAATAAAAAGTCAAAACTCGTACGATAAATAAAACGATTATTACCCAAAACGTTGCTTTAACATGAAATTGATAAATGAACGGGTAATATAAAGTCACAAGTGAATCATATATGATGTCATAAATATTATTATGGTTCAGTTACAAGTTAATAATATGTTTAAACCCACTATACCGGAGTTTTGGACACATACAGAAGAAATCAGACCTAAGGTAAGGGATAATTTTGCAATCTCATTTTTATCCAAGATTGTTTATACGTAAGTATTTACTAAGGATATATTTATCATCCATGTACATGTTTTCTAAAAATGTTTTCATAAAATTTTTACTATTCTTATATGTATATTTAAAGTGATTTTTACCCATTTTTACTTTTACTACATGGTATGGAAGTAATCTTTCTTTTGTTTACCATACAAGATACTTTTTGACTTTTTCGAGAAAATACGAGGAGAATATTTTTTTAACTAATACGACATGAATGGATTTTTAAGATTTCATGATGCCTTATTTCCATGAAGCTTCGTCTACAATATTTCAAGTTTATTTTCAACTATTTTTTTTCTTTTAAAATTGCACGACATTTTGAGAAAAGAAAACATTTTTGAAGAAGAAATGATATTTTCCTTAAGAACTAAGTTCAAGTGTTTTATAAAAATTATTTTCCATCTAAGATGATGATCTTAAATAGGGTTATTTTTCTATCCCTATTATTACTATGATTTGATTGTGTTAATTATGGAATGATCTTTTATATGGGTTGTGTTACGATGGAATGATGTTTAAGAAACCCATTTTATTTCTTGGGTTATGCTATGATGAATGATTTATGTTTTTGTAGAACATGTAAGAATGATTTAATTATGAGATGAGTGAGACATATATCTCCCTCCAATTCATTGGGTAAATATTTATATCTCATGAAATAATCATGGCTGGAATGATAAGTAAACTTAGTTTAATAATACATGGATGAAACAGAAAGTAAACCTAGTTCAGTAATACATGGCTGGAATGACACGTAAACCCGGTCCAGTAAAAGACTCTTTCCACTATGATGGTATTGAAATAAATTCCTTGGCTATTATGTAAATCAAATTATGTGATTATTTATTTTCCAAAATCCCATGTTTTATGCCAATGCTATTTTATCATGGTTGATATTCCTTTATGATCTATGTCTTACGTACTGCTAGGATTTATTTTAGGACTCAATATTATGATATTTAAACTTTATGTTTATGTTTTTTACATTCTTATGTTTATAGTTTTATGTTCTCAATGTTTACCATTACTGATAATTTGAGCTCACACTTTTTATATTTTATTTTCCCCAGTATATAATAAAAGGTTTTAGGTAGGAAAACAAAAGGGGAAGATCTTTATGGGAGATGTTGAAGATATTTCACCAAGTTATAAGATTATATTCCAAGTTTACAAAGACACTAAACTAATACGGTATTTGGGCGTATATTTGTGTAATGTATTAATTATTCTTCAAAATAATTGTAATGTCCATGTACGTCAAGCTTGGGTCGTTATAGTTGGTATTAGAGTGAAGGTTTAGTCAACCTTTAGAAACTAGGATGCAAAAACTTTAGTGAGATCCCTAGAGATATTTCTAAGGTATGTCTAAGAATATACCTAAGGTTAAGTCTAACTATAGGTTATAGTCTTAGAATTATGGTAATGATCATGAATAACCTAGGATTATAACTAAGATGTTAGATATTGAAAGTAACCCCCCTTGATTATGTTGTTTTCCTAGTATGTTTTTTGCCTCTCACACCATTCTTTTTGGGTTTTAGAAAATGGATGAAACCTGAAGGAATCGTGTTAATGATCAATTCACTGGGAATTCAATAATTTTCCTCCTGAACAACCAATTGTTATGGGAGATGAAATGAAAAATCTTATTTCTATGCTTACACAAGCTATGAATCATTCTAGACTTCCAAATGAGCAGGGAAGGGAACAACATTCTATTGAGTCCTTCATGAGGCAATGTCCACCTTATTTCCGTGGGTCTTCTGATCCACTTTTTGCTGAAAAATGGATCATTACCATTGAAAAGATATTTTCCAACCTTCGATGTTTAGAACATGAAAATTCATTTTGGCTGTTTATCATTTAGAAGGTGAAGCAAACCAGTGGTGAACTCTAATCAAGAATACAAGGAAAAAAGATGGAATTGAATCCATGGAATGAGATGAGTTCAAGAACTATTTTTTCAATAAGTACTTCCCTCGTATTCTTCAAAAAAAGTTGTAAAAGGAGTTCCTTGAGCTAAAGAAAAACGATGATAAATCTATTGGTATATACAAGGAAAATTTTACAAGACTTGCAAGGTATGCTTCTGGTTTTATCATCCAACCTGAAAGTAAATTTGATCGATTCTTCAGTGGATTAAAACCAAGTCTTCAAAGGGAATAATCTATAAGAGACTTTAATAGTTATGAAGATATTGTGCATTGTTCTATCAAGGTAGAAATGGAAGTTGGTGTTATATATCAATCTCATGGTTTTACAAGAAACAAAAGTTGGAATTCAAGGTAAAATCTCAAAACAATGGTGAAAAGAAGATGAATGTTTCCTTATGCTAAAAGTGTGGAATGAAGCATGGTGAAGATTGTATTAAAGGGACTATAAAATGATTTAAGTGTGGAAAATAAGGTCATTGGGAAGTTGAGTGCCGAAGTAATGAGAAAAAGGTTGCTAATGATGTGAATAGAGAAAATACTACAGAGAATGCACCACCCACACTTCAATGCTACAAGTGCAAGGAAATGGGGCATTATACTAACCAATGCCCTAATCCAAGGTTTATGAATGATTATAGACTCCAAAAACCTCTTAAGTACAAATAAAAAGTCAAATCACATGTGATCATTATTGGTGATGTTGAGTATGACAATGAAGTGGTGGAATGATTATGTGTTTATGTAACGGGATTCCAAAATAGTGTTGTAGAATCTATTTTATATTATTATGGAATACTGGAATATCTTGGTCCATTGTGTTTTTTCATAAGTATATGGTATCGGTAACCCTAAAAAGTGATTGATTTTTTTGTAAAGCACATGATATGCACATAATGAAGGGATAAGGACATAATGATATGTTTGATAGTATTAACGAGCACCTGACTGATATAAGGACAAAGTGATATCATGGTTTGAGTATATATACTTTTTGGTATTTTTGGTGTGTGGAAAGAGTTAATTTTGACAGAATGAATGTTTTCACTAAGGTTCTATGGTAATTCATGTTATTACCACATTTCATGAGAATACATGATTAAGGTATTCACATGTTTGTAATGTGATAACCAAGAACTACCTTATGAGACATGAGAGATAAATGTTATGTTGATTTAGTTCACTTATTTCTAAAGTTTTATATATTTTTAGTTTTTGGAAGGATTGTAATGTTATCCATTTATGGATAGTATACATTATATTCTGTTTGAAGTTTGTTATATTAATGTATTATCTCACTATAGGTGGACTTATGCATATTTGATTACCTGTGCTAACCTTTTTGTTGAGATAGATGGAATAACCTATCATTCTATTGCATGATCTGCTAACACATCAAGAATGACAAATTAAACTTCATTTCTTTAAATAAGAGATGAAGTGGAAATTGTTCAAGGCACGAATGACAGTGGGATTGTACTAAAATCAAGTAAGTATTTGTTCTCATGAAAAATTATTCAACTTTAGGGAAAGGATCTTGAAAACCAAAAATGTTATCTTAGTAACTTATTATCTGATGAATTATATGGTCCCTTAAATCATTGGAGATTTATGGATTTATGGTTGTTAACTTTCTCCAAAACTTTTCTCTCTATCACTCCCCATCAGAACTTGATGGTTAGATTTTTCTTCAATATCCATGTTTTCACTTCCCACCCATGTTCTCCTATGTGGAAACCCAGTGATGAGTTACTTTGGGTAACTATTATGTTTCTAACTTTAATTTTTAAAAGTAAGTTTTATTATTACTTTTTACTATGTGGGTTTCTATGAAAGAAACTTTCAAGTAGTGAATCTTTTATAACCCCAATGAATTTCGAGGGTGAAATTCATTTTAAGGGGGGTATAATGTAACACCCTAAGATTTTATGAGATAGATTATTTTTAATTTATTTGATATATTGTGTTGTACGCTACACCAATATTATCTTGTAATATATGAAACACAGTATTAGCTTACAGTATATGCAACACTGACTTGGCTTGCATTACAAGCAAGAGCAACCTTCCTTGATAGCTTGCATTGTACGCAATACTAAGTTTCCCTAAACAACAACATATTATTAAAATATTATATAAACTATCCATTATGAATAATGTTAACCACATTTTGAATTTTATATAACATTAACATTCATCTTATGTATTTTCTAGAACATGATATAAGAACAAATTCATTTGTTTTGGATAAAAGAAGCATTTTTCAAAAAAATGCAGTTTTGCTGCCTTTTGATGTCACATCAATTTTAAATATAGTTTTTAACACTTCTATATATTATATTTTAAATAATAAATTTATTATTTGGAATTGAGACATAAAAATTTAAATTGGTTGAAATCTTGGTATTTTTCTGATAAAATTCATATTTTTATGAATAGTGAAAAATACTGCATTTTAATTCAAAAATGCCTTTTCGTCTAATTTATTTATATAGTTATATTGTATTTTTAATTGGTTTTAAAGTGTAATTGGATTATTTTTTTCTCATTTAATAATATTTTAGTAATTTGAAGCAATTTCACATTTAAATTGTACATAAACACATGACAATCTTTTGATAAATTTTTACTTCTTAAAAACCCGCTTTTTGGTTTTGACAACAGAAATTAATTTTAAATTAATTTCTGCCAATTTTGTGTTTTGAATTATAAAAAATGGATTCCATATTTGGAATTAGTGGGTCCAAATTATTATAATAGGTTACTTTTATTTTTTTGGATATTATGAAATAGTAACTACGATAATTTTTATTTACCACAGTTAAAGGTAAATCGGGTAAATTAGGGTAACTAACAATATGATAAAGATAATAAAATTACCTTAACACCTAAAAAAATCCTATTGTATGAATTAAAGAGTACAAATATCACCTATGGGTCTAAAATTATTCATTTAATGGACTTTTTTTCCTGAAAGTGATGTAATTATAATTAAAACAAAAGAAGGTGACAACATATCACTCTCATATATCTTATAAGTATAATAATTTTAATATAGTGATAAACATGATAAAACATAGAACATAAATAATATATGGAAATATAATAAAATTATCTACATCATGTGAATTTATTTAGAAATTTTAGAGATTAAATAATTACCATTAATGATGACACAATAGTGATGTGTAAATTATTTTATTGATAGAAATATCAAATAAATAGTTTTAAAAATATTAAAATAAATATCACATGAACTAATTAATGTGATCCACTAATTTTATAGGTAACTATGAAATTTTAATAGTGCATTAAATATTTTTTTGAATTTATCTTCTGTGTGTATTTTATTTAAAGTCAAATAAATGAATAGTGTCAAAATTGACACTATTGATATTTTATAAAAATAACATATTATTAAATTATTTAAAAATCAAAAAAATATTTAAAAATTAAAAATTGAAAATTATATGGTCTAAAATATCACAAATTATCCAATTATGGACAATTTACAACACATAAGTAAATATTTATAACTATTTAATATTTAGAATATTATTACCACAAATAAAATTAAACAGATTAAATAAGGATAAATCAAAATGATAAGGTTTAAAATAAAATCAAAACATGTATAAATTTTATTGTTTGAGAGGATTTAGACCCATACTCATATTATATTTGAAATAAACTAGTTTGGTAAAATTATAAACTGAAAATAAATTTATAATAAATTAATATTTAAAGACTTTCCTAAAGTGCCCCTCACCTCTCATATAAAAGATCACTTCTCCTTCTCTTTTATTCACACCTCCAAATCCCTTTGGCTCAGACAAAACCTGACCAAATATACTCCCAAAATCCCTCCCTTACTCCTATAGGCCACACTTTGGGTAGAAATCTATCTTAGGGAGACCTTTTGTTCAAATCAAAAGGGGATACTCGAAAAAGAGGTAATTGTTTTATCATATCTTCTAAAATTATTTTCTTCTTATACTTATTCTTATTATGTTGTTTCCATAATAAAGTAATAAATATAGTATATTATACATTATGAGATTTTATTATAATTATGGGACAAACTTATACCTCCTTTTATCCTTCTTATAAAAAATAATATCACCGTATGTGTGTACGTATGACTTACTGTCTCCACGTCGTAGTGTAATTGTTATTCAACAATAATTAATTTGGATGGGTATATTGATGAGTATAATGGATTTAAATAATTAATATAACATAATAATTATTCTTTAAAATTCATATACCATCCAATTTCATACTATTTAACCATCAAGGGAATGATATCGTCACTCATGCGTACGTACGACTTACCGTCTCCACAGTGCGATGAGATTCATTCTCCATGTTAACCATTCAAGAATGATTATAAGGTATATATAATAAATAATCATGAAATATATTAAATAAAAATTCTAATTTATTTATGTATATATATATATGTCATTTAATTTCTTCCATTCAATTCAATAAGGAAACAGAAATAACGTTCATGCGTACGTACGACCTGCCGTTTCCATGAACGATGTATTCTATTTTATTTACCTATATATTATATATATTTATATACTGAATATATATGATATATAAATCATGTTTTACATTTTTTAAGTAAGTAAATCATTATATAAGTAATAATTTCAAGAATAACAAGTCAAAACACGAACGATAAATAAAACAATTATTACCCAAAACGTTGCTTTAATATGGAATTGATAAATGAATAGGTAATATAAAGTCATAAGTGAATAATATATGATGTCTAAAATGTTATTATGGTTCAATTAAAAGTTAATAATATGTTTAAACCCACTATACAGGAGTTTTAGACACATACGAAAGAAATCAGACCTAAGGTAAGGGATAATTTTGCAATCTCATTTTTATATGAGATTATTTATATGTCAGTATTTACTGGGGATATATTTATCATCCATATCCATGTTTTATAAAAATGTTTTCATAAAATTTTTACTATTCTTATATGTATTATTAAAGTCATTTTTACCAATTTTTGACTTTTACTATATGGTATGGAAGTAATATTTCTTTTGTTTACCATACAAGGTACTTTTTGAATTTTTTGGAAAAAGTACGAGGAGAATGTTTTTTTAACTTATATGGAATGAATGGATTTTTACAGTTTCATGACACCTTATTTCTATATATATTCATCTATAATATTTCAAGTTTATTTTCAACTAAATTCTTTTATTTTAAAATTGGGTGACATTTTGAGAAAAGAACACATTTTTGAAGAAGACAAGATATTTTTCACAAGAACCATGTTCAAGTGTTTTGTCAAAATTATCTTCCATATAATATGAAGCTCTTAAATAAGTTTATGTTTATATCCATATTATTAATATGATTTTATTTTTTTAATTATGGAATGATCTTTTATATGGATTATGTTATGATGAAATGATGTTTAAGAAACCCATTTTATTTCTTGGGTTATGCTATGATGAATGGTTATGTTTTTATGGAACATATAAGAATGATTTCATTATGATATGGATGAGACCTATATCTCACTCCAATGCATTGGGTAAAGATTTATATCTCATAAGATAAAAATTAATGGACTGACAAGTAAATTTGGTTTAATAATACATGGCTGAAACAACAAGTAAACCCAGTTCAGTAATATATGGATAGAATGATAAGTAAACCTGATCCAGTAAAGGAATTTGTCCAATATGATGGTCTTGGAAGAAATTCCTTAGATACTATGGAAATAATATTATGTTCTTATTTATTTTCCACAATCCCATGTTTTATGCCAATTCTATTTTATCATGTTTACTATTCCTTTATGATCTATGCCTTACATACTGCCAAGATTTATTTCATGACTCAATATTGTGATATTTAAACTTTATGTTTATGTTTTTTACATTCTTATGTTTATAGTTTTATGTTCTCAATGTTTACCCTTAGTGATAATTTTAGATCACCCTTTTTATGATTTCTTTTCCCCAAGATGAAATTAAATCTTTTAGGTAGGAAAACAAAAGGGGAAGATCTTTATAGGAGATGTTGAAGATCTTTCACCAAGTTAGAAGATAACGTTACAAGTTTCCAAAGAAAATAAACTAATATGGTATTTGGGAATATATTTGTGTAATGTATTAATTATTCCAAAAAATAAATGTAATGTCCATGTACATAAATATTGGGTCATTACAGTTGGTATCAGAGAGAAGGTTTAGTCAACATTTGGAAACTAGGATGTGAAAAGTTTAGTAAGATCCCTAGAGATATTTCTAAAGTATGTCTAAGGATGTCCCTATGGGTAAGTATAACTATAGGTTATAGTCCTATAATTATGGTAATTATCATGAATAAACTAGGATTGGACCTAATATTCTAGATATTGAAAGTACCTCCCCTTGATTATGTTGTTTTCCTAGTATGTTTTTTGCCTCTCACACTATTCTTTTTGGGTTTTAGACAATGGATAGAACCCGAAGGAACTGTATTAATAATAAATGCACTAGGAAATGAAATTATTATCCTCCTGAATAACCAAATGTTATGGGAGATGGAATGTAAAATCTTATTTCTATATTTACACAAGCTATGAATCATTATAGACTTCCAAATGAGTAGAGAAGGGAAAAACATTCTGTTGAGTCCTTCATGAGGCAATGTCCACATTCTTTCAGTGGGTCTTCTGATCCACTTGTTGTTTAACAATAGATCAATACCATTGAAAATATATTTTCCATCCTTCTCTGTTTGGAACATGAAAAATTCATTTTGGTTGTTTATCATTTAGAAGGTGAAGCAGACCGGTGGTGGACTCTAATCAAGAATACAAGGCAGAAAAATGAAATTGAATCCATAGAATGGGATGAGTTCAAGAACTAATTTTTCAATAATTATTTACCTCATATTATTTTAAAAAATATGAAAAATGAGTTCCTTAAGATTAATCAAAAGGATGATGAATTCATTGGTACATATGAGGCAAATTTTAAAAGACTTGCAAGGTATGCTGCTGATTTTATCATCCAACTTGAAAGTAACGTTGATTAATTATTAAGTGGATTAAAACTAAGTCTTCAAAGGGAATCAACTATAAGAGACTTTAGTATCTATGAAGAGATTTCATGTTGTGCTATCAAGGTAGAAATGGAAGTTGGTGTGACATATCAATCTCATAGTTTTTACAAGAAATGAAAGATGGAATTCAAGGGAAAATCTCAAAAAAATGGTGAAAAGAAGATGAATGTTTCCCTATGGTCAAAGTATGGAATGAAGTATGGTGGAGATTGTATTAAAGGGACTGTAAAATGTTTTAAGTGTGTAAAAGAAGGCCATCAAGCAGTTGAGTGCTGAAGTAATGGGAAAAAGGTTTCTAATGATGCGAATAGAGAAAAGACTACTGAGAACGCACCACCCACACTTCAATTCTAAAATTCAAAGGAAATGGGGAATTATGATAACCAATTCCCTAATATAAGGGTTATAGATTATTATCGATGAAAAAAACCTCTTAAGACAAAATAAAAAGGAAAATCACATGTGATAAATATTGGTGATGTTGAGTATGGAAACAAAGTGGTGGAATGATTATGTGTTTATGTAATGTTATTCCAAAATAGTGTTGTAGAATCTCTTTTATATTATTATGGAATACTGGAATATCTTGGTCCATTTTGGTTTTCTATAAGTATATGATATCAATAACCATGAAAAGTTATTGAAATATTTTTGGAAAGCATGTGATATGTGTATAATGAAGGTATAAAGAGATAATGAGATGTTGATAATATTAATGAGCTCATGACTGATATAAGGACAAAGTGATATTATGGTTTGAGTATATAGGATTTTTGGTATTTTTGGTGTGTTGAAAGAGTTAATTTTGATTGAATGAACGTTTTTACTAAGGTTTTATAGTAATTCATGTTATTACCATGTTTCACGAGAATACATGATTAAGGTATTCACATGTTTGGAATGTGATAACCAAGAACTACCTTATAAGATATGGGAGATAAATGTTATGTCGATTTA
Source organism: Viscum album (assembly GCA_963277665.1). NCBI lineage: Eukaryota > Viridiplantae > Streptophyta > Magnoliopsida > Santalales > Viscaceae > Viscum > Viscum album. Next base: position 291,766,686 of record OY728137.1, on the reverse strand, counting down.
GTTCACCTCTGTCTAAAGTTTTATATTTTTTTAGTTTTTGGAAGGATTTTAATTTTATCCATTTATGGATAGTATAAGTTATATTCTGTTTAAAGTTTGTTAGATTAATGTATTATGTCACTATAGGCGGACTTATGCATATTTGATTACCTATGCTAACCTTTTTGTTGAGATAGATGGAATGACCTATCATTCTATCGCATGATATGATAAAACTTAAAGAATGAAAAATTAAACTTCATTTATTTAAATAAGAGATGAAGTGGAAATTATTCAAAGAACGAATGATGGTGAGATTGTAATAAAATCAAGTAAGTATTTGTTCTCATACAAAATTCTCTTACTTTAGGGAAAGGATCTTGAAAACCAAAAATGTTATCTTAGTACCTTTTTATCCGATGAATCAGATGGTACCTTAAATCATCGCAAATTTATGGCTTTCTAGTTTTTAACTTTATCCAAAACCTTTTTTTCTATCACTCTCCATCAGAACTTGATGGTTAGATTTTTCTTCTATATCCATGTTTTCACTTCCCACCTACGTTCTCCTATGTGGAAACCCAGTGATGAGTTACTTTGGGTAACCATTATGTTTCTAAATTTCATTTTAAAAGGAAGTTTTATTATTCCTTTTTATGATGTGGGTTTCTATGAAAGAAACTTTCAAGTAGTAAACCTTTTATAACCTCAACGAATTTCAAGGGCGAAATTCACTTTAAGGGGGGTATGATGTAATACCCTGAGATTTTATGAGATAAATTCTTTTTAATTTATTTGATGTATTGTGTTGTACGCTACACCAAGATTATATTGTTCTATAAACAACACCATATTATCTTTTATTATACACAACACTGACTTGGCTTGCATTACACACAAGAGTGACCTTCCTCAATAACTTATGTTGTACGCAATACCGAGTTTCACTAAACAACGATATATTATTAAAATATTATATAAAATAGCTATTATGAATAGTATTAACATAATTTTGAATTTTATATAACATTAACATTCATATTATGTATTTTATAGAACATGATATAAGAACAAATTCAATTTTTTTTGGATAAAAGAAGTATTTTTCAAAAAATGCAGTTTTGCCGCCTTTTGATGGCGCACCAATTTTAAATCTATTTTTAACACTTTTATATATTATATTTGAAAAAAATAAACATTTTATTTGGAATAGGGAAATAAAAATTTAAATTGATTTAAATTTTGGTATTTTTCTAATAAAATTCATATTTTGATGAATAGTGAAAAATACTGCATTTTAATTCAAAACTGCTTTTTTCGTCTAATTTATTTATATAGTTATATTATATTTTTAATGTTTTTTAAAGTGTAATTGGATTATGTTTTTATCATTTAATCAAATATTGTTCATTGGAATTAATTTCACATTTAAATTGGACATAAACACATGATAATTTTTTGATAAGTTTTTACTTCTTTAAAACCCGTTTTTTGGTTTTGAAAACGAGAATTAATTTTAAATTAATTTCTGTAAATTATGTATTTTGAATTATTAAAAATTAATTTAATATTTGTAATTATTATGTCCAAATTATGCTAGTAAGTTAATTTTATTTTTTTGGATATTATGAATAATAACTACAATAATTTTTATTTACCATAGTTAAAGGTAAATTAGGTAAATTAGGGTAATTAACAATATGATAAAGATAATAAAATTTCCCTAACACCTATAAAAATAATATTTTATTAATTAAAGTTGACCAATATCACATATGGGTCATAATTTATTCATTTAATGAACTTTTTCCATGAAAGTGATGTAATTATAATTTAAAAAAAGAAGGTGACTACATGTTACGCTCATATATCTTATAAGTATAATAATTTTAATATAGTGCTAAACATGATAAAACTTATAAAATAAATAATATATTTAAATATAATTAAATTATATACATCATGTGAATTTATTTATAATTTTTAGATATTAAATAATTACCATTAATTATGACACAATAGTGATGTAGAAATTATTTTATTGATAGAAATATCAAATAAATGGTTTTAAAAATATAAAAATAAATATCATATGAACTAATTAATGTGATACACAAATTTTCTAGGTGACTATGACATGTTATAAGTGTATTAAATATTTTTTTTCGAATTTATATTCTGTCTGGATTTTATTTATAGTCAAATAAATGAATAGTGTTAAAATTGACACTATTGATATTTTATAAAAATAACATATTATTAAATTATTTAAAAATCACAAAAAAATTTAAAAATTACAAAGTGAAAATTATATGGTATAAAATTTTATAAAGTATAAAATTATGGAAAATTTACAATAGATAAGTAAATATTTATAACTATTTAATATTTAGAATATTATTACCACACATAAAATTAAATAGATTAAATAAGGATACATCAAAATGATAAGGTTTAAAATAAAATCAAAACATATATAAATCTTATTTATTTAGAGGATTTAAACCCATAATCATCTTATCTTATAAATAAATGAGTTTGGGATCATTATAAACCAAAAATCAATTTATAATAAATTAATATTTAAAGAATTTCCTAAAATACCCCTCACCTCTCCTATAAAAGCACACTTCTTTTTATCATTTATTCACACCTCAAAATCCCTTTTAATTAACCAAAACCTGCCACAATATCCTCCAAACATTATTACCTTCCTTATAGAGGCCACACTTTGGTCAGGAAGCTATCCTAGGGAGACCTTTTGTGCAAATCAAAAGGGTATACTCAAAAAAGAGGCAATTGTTTCACTATCTCTTTCAAACTTATTTTCTTATTATACTTCATCTTATTATATTGTTTCTATACTAAAGTAATAAATCTAGTATCTTATACATGCTTATATTTTATTATAATTATGTTACAACCTTATACCTCCTTTTATCCATCCTACAAATAACAATATCACCATGCGTGCGTACGTACAACTTACCATCTCCACATAGTAGTGTAATTGTTATTCAACAAGACTTAATTTGGATGGGTATATTGATGATTATAATGGATTTAAATAATGAATATAACATAATAATTATTCTTTACAATTCATATACCATCTAATTCCATACTATTTAACTATCAAGGGAATGATATCATCACTTGTGCGTACGTACGACTTATCGTATCCACGAAACGATGAGATTCATTATCCTTGTTAACCATTAAAGAATGATTATAAGGTATATATAATAAATAATAATGAAATATATGACATAAAAATTCTACTATATTTATGTGTGTATATATATATATATCATTTACTTGCTTCCATTCAATTCAATAAGGAAACAGAAACAACGTTCATGCGTACATACAACCTACCGTCTCCATGAACGGTGTATTCCATTTCATTTATATATCTATTATATATATTTATATACTGAATATATATGATATATAAATCAGTTTTTACATTCTTTAATTAATTAAATCATGATCTAAGTAATAATATCAAGAATAACAAGTCAAAACACGTACGATAAATAAAACAATTATTACCCAAAATGTTGCCTTTACTTGGAATTGATAAATGAACATGTAATATAAAGTCATAAGTGAATCATATATGATGTCATAAATATTATTAAGGTTTATTTATAAGTTAATAATATGTTTAAACCCACTATAAAAGAGTTTCAGACACATACAGAAGAAATTAAACCTAAGGTAAGGGATAATTTTGCAATCTCATTTTTATCCGAGATTGTTTATACGTAAGTATTTATTGTGGATATATTTATAATAAATTTCCATGTTTTCTAAAAATGTTTTCATAAAATATTTACTATTATTATATGTATGTTAAAAGTCATTTTTACCCATTTTTGACTTTTACTACATGGTATGGAAGTAATATTTCTTTTGTTTACCATACGAGGTACTTTTTGATTTTTCTGGAAAAAGTATGAGGAGAATGTTTATTAACTTATATGACATGAATGGATTTTTATGGTTTCATTAAGTCTTATTTCCATGAATCTTCCTATACACTATTTCAAGTTTATTTTCAACTAATTTCTTTTCTTTTAAAATTGCGCGACATTTTGAGAAAAGAAAATGTTTTTGAAAAAGAAAGGATATTTTCCTAAAAAACTAAGTTCAAGTGTTTTATCAAAATTATTTTCCATCTAAGACAATGCTCTTAAATAGGGTTATTTTTATATCCCTATTATTAATATGATTTTTTTGTGTTAATTGTGGAATGATATTTTATAAGGATTATGTTATGATGGAATGATATTTAAGAAGCCCATTTTATTTCTTAGGTTATTCTATGATGAATGATTTATGTTTTTGTGGAACATGTAAGAATGATTTCATTATGAGATAGGTGGGACCTATATCTCACTCTAATTAATTGGGTAAATATTTATATATCATGAGATAAACATGACTAGAATGGAAAGTAAATCTGTTTTAGTAATACATGGTTGAAACGATAAGTAAACCTGATTCAGTAATATATGGTTGGAACGACAAGTAAAACCGATTCAGTAAAGGACTTTTTACACTATGATGGTCTTGGAAAAATGCCTTGGCTACTATAAAAATCACATTATGTGATTATTTATTTTCCACAATTCCATGTTTTATGCTAATGCTATTTTATCATGGTTAATATTCCTTTATTATCTATGCCTTACGTATTGCCAAGATTTATTTCATGACTCAAGATTTTGATATTTAAACTTTATGTTCATATTTTTTTACATTCTTATGTTTATAGTTTTATGTTCTAAATTTTTACCCTTACTGAGAATTTGAGCTCACCATTTTTTCCCTTTTCCCGAGGATATAATGAAAGGTTTTAGGTTGGAAAAAAAGGGGAAGATCTTTATGGGAGATGTTAAAGATCTTTCACAAAGTTAGAAGGTCATGATACAAGTTTCCAAAGACACTAAACTAATATGGTATTTGGGAGTATATTTGTGTAATGTATTAATTATTCTGAAAAAGAAATGTAATGTCCATGCACATCAATATTGGGTCGTTGCAATCATTGCCATCACTATTCCTCAATTTCATTGGATTAATAGATCATCTCAAAAGATAAGACATGCGATTATTTATACTTCCTCTTTAATCGCAATCTCTGAAATTTCCCTCACTGATTTGTTTTGTTAGCACCTAAAGATCTACTAATTGCTGCATGACACCACCCAACCCCCATTGCACCATCAAACCTGTCGATCTCCCCCTTATAAGAAAGTATAACACTTGGTCTGCCACCAGTGCAGTGAGCCCCAAACACTATCATCCTCAGTGTCATACTCTCCTATCCACAATGGAACCTACCCACCATTTATGAGTGGTTTCAGTTAACTACCATTATCAATGATACACAAATAAGAGTTTTTATAGTGTTTGTTTATTTTTCGGTTTATGGTTCATGTCATGATTATGATTAGAAGTCATTTGGGTGAATGAATTGAATTAACAACATTTTTTTCTTGGAAATTATAATTGAGTTCATAGTTTCTAGGTGTTCATGTATGTTAACAATTCACATAGAGGTTCCTATTAGCATCTCAGTGATCAACTATGTGATGCATCTAATTTGGTGTCCATCAATGTAATTCATAAATAGTTTTAATTATATGTATGAAAATAAGTTGTGTGTAAATATTTTAAAATTTTTATGTAAATAATTTTGATAGATATTGAAATTTAAAGGTTTAAAAATTAATTTATACTAATGATTATGTATAAATTTAAACTATATATTTTAAAATAAATAAATGCATGGATTATATAAATGATTTTAATGAATACGTGAAATCAGTTTTGTTTAATTTTTTTTTAAAATTTTAAATTTTTATTTATATATTTGTCTTAGTTTAAAGTTAATCTAAATTTTTATATTGAAATTATAATGATATATTGAAATCAAAGAATACGATAACTTGTGATCCATTGCTCCCTCTCAAATATCTTTGTTTGTTTTTAATTTTCCCAAATGATTTGAAAAACGTGTGTGCAAGCGATCTTATTTGTCCTCGATCTACCTCACTGATTCTCCAGATAATCTCTATTTCCTCGATCCATTGTTGGTTCACCCTCTACCTCACATTCATGATCATTTTAACTCATTCATAATTATTTATCACTCAGATTTTATAGATCTACTAGGTGTTCACCACAAAAACCTTACCCACTTATCGTGTAAGGTGGTGACTTCAAATGATAAGTAGACAGAGTTTTTACAGTGCACATATGGTAATCAGATTCAAGTTCCAAGTACCCATCCTACCCCCATGGATTAAAATCAAACAATTCTTCCCATTTGTTTCCAAGTATCCATCCAAATCCCATGGATTAAAACTACAATGTATTTTTAAAACATGTCATTAACTTGAGTATTTTATTTTTAGTGACCATTAGAGTATCATCTTTCAATATTGTTTTCTTTTCAGGAAACCAAAATATAGAAAGTATATTTTCCCAAACATTGAGAGATAAAATTTTAAATATGAATAGTTGTATTTTTTTGTAGAAAAATACTTATCAAGCATTGATATATATAGGTGGTTTTGAAGATTTGTATTAAATTCTATATATTGATCATCTATATGTTGGGTTATTATAGGGGAACATTCTCTCTTGGGACCCTAATTAGTGAAATAGATGGTATATTAGGTTCATATAATATAGAAAAGATTAATGATAACTCACTTTAGTAAAATCATAACCATTAATAAACCAATTTATGTCTTTAAAATCATAATCATTATTAATCTTACCTTACACTTATATTTTAATCATAAGATGAAATTTTTATACGAATTTTTTTTATGATTTATTTATTTTGTCAAATATTAATATTATCGAATAAAATAAGACGTATAATAATTGAAAATATATGGATGCCAATCATATGAAAAAAGAGTAAGAATATGGGGTAAAATAGTTCATCATATTTGAAAAAGATCATTCATATGCCTTCTCAAATCCCTTTTATGTGTTTACACTATTGTTATTTAATACTAATTAGTCTAGAGGAGTTGGAAGAACACTTTATCAGTCAAAAAATAGATCAAAGTTATAAATGTTAGACTAAACACAGGAAAAAACTAAATGTAGCTAGTAATTGAGATAAGACTTAATTTTTTGGATCATCTAATATGATCACAAGTGTGAACAATGATGAAGACCATATAAAGGATGTGATTATAGGTGTGAACAATGCTGAAGATTGTATTGAGGAAATGACAATGACAGTTGAACACGAACTTCGTGATTATCCAAAATTATTTGAGAAGTTAAAGAGTTGTGTAAGGACACCATTATATGTTGGTTGTACTAAATATATTGTCATCCATACTGAAGTTTTATAATTTAAAAGCTATCAACGGATGAAGTGACACCAGTTTTATTGAACTACTTGCTCTCTTGAATGATATTCCCCCAGAATATAATGAGCTTCCTTACCAAACATATGGTGCTAAAAAAATGATACATTAAATGGGTATGATCTCTAAAAGAAAACATGCCTATATGAATGACTGTATACTATTTTAAAAGAACCAAAAATCACTTTAAAAATGCCTAATGTTTGGTTCTTCTCGATATAAGAAAGATGAATCATGTCCTACAAAAGTTGTATGGTACTTTCCAATCATTCCAAGGTTTATGCGCCTATATAGAAGTGAGGAGACTGTAATACAATTAACGTGTCATGTAGGTACAAGAAATAAAGATGGGAAAATTAATTATATATAAGAATCTCCTCAGTGTAAGAGAATTGATCACGAGTATCCTAAATTTGTAAATGAGTTGAGAAACCTTTTTCTGGAGTTATCTACATATGGAGTGAATCCTTTTGGTTTTCAAAACAACACTCATAGTACATGGCCAATTATGTTGGTAAATTATAACTTTCCATCGTGGTTACATGTGAAACAAAAATACATTATGTTATCTCTGCTTATATCATGACAAAAACAACTAGGTAATGATATTGATGTTTATTTGGCTCCATTGATCAAAGATTTGAAATTATTATGGGATTCAAGTGTTATGTTTTATGATGATTACAAAAATAAAGATTTCATGTTGAGAGGCATGTTGCACGAGATGATAAATGAATTCCATTCTTATGGAAAATTTTCAGGATATAACATTAAAGTAACTCAAGGGTGTCCCATTTGTGAATAAAATTCACAATAAATTAGGTTGAAACATTCATCAAAGACTATATTTTTAGGACATCATAGATTTCTGCTTTGGTGACATAAGTATTGATCTTGGACGACATCATTCGATGAGAGTTTATAAGAACATAAAACAATGAATCCTCTAATAGGTGATCAACTATTTAAGAAAGTAAAAGATATGGACACTACTTTTGGTAAAACTTTTTCGAAAAACCTTACAAAACTGGTTGAAAAAAGTGATCAGTTTTTTTTTTGAATTACCAAACTGGAATTGTTTGTATGACAGGAATTATATTGATGTTATGTATATTGAAAAAAATGTACATTATATTTTCATCGACACATTACTAAATGCACCTGAAAAAATAAAGGATGAAATTAAGGCTAGGTTGGACATTATTGACATGAGAATACAGGAAGATCTGATGCCGGTAAAGAGTGAAAAATAGACTTTCCTTCCTCCATTTTCTTACACTCTTTCTAAGAAAGAGAGACATCAGTTTTGAAACTTATTTAATGATGTAAAGGTTTCAAAGGGGTTTTCATAAAATATCAAGAATATCATTTTAATTACTGATTTAAAGTTAAAGGTTCTGAAATCACATGATTATCATGTTTTATTGCAAGATATAACACCTTTAGATTTACACTGTATTTTTTCCCAAGAATTTCCATCATACATTAACCAGGCTCTATTTATTTTTTAAATATATATATATATATAAGTTATAGAATTGAAAAAATTTACAACTATGGAAAAGGAAATTACCATCATGTTATGTGAATTGGAGATGTTATTCCCCCCGAAATTCTTTGATATGATGATTCACTTGATGGTACACTTGGTAAGATAGATTCAACTATGTGGTCCTGTACATTATAGATGGATATACTCCATTGAATGATATATGAATATTTTTAAAGGGTATGTAAAAAATTGAATTTGGAAAGAAGGTTGTATTGTAGAAAGATATGTTGTTTAGGGAGCCATTGAATTCTATAATGACTACCTATCCGATGTGGAAAGCATCGGTCTACCAAAATATCGTCACATTGGGTGGCTTGTGGGTTAAGGAATTTTTGGAATATATGTTGTCACAATTATTATTACAGAGTGGGAGTAGGCCCACCTTTATGTTTTGAATAACAGTTTAAAGGTTTCCCCATATATTTAAACCCAAAAATTAATTCTTAGGAATTTGAATCCATCAAGGGTTGAAATATGGACATCAAACACACATAATAATCATTTTATAAGATGGTTTTGAGACCATATTTTTAAAGATTCAACTAAAAATATAGATTCAATTTCAGAATGACTTCGATAGATAGCCAGAGGACCAAGTGTGCATATATTATCTTATAGTGGTTATGTAACTAATGATTAGAAATTCTATAAAAATAAACATGATGAATACAATACCATTCAAAATATTAGAGTTACACTTGTGGATGAAGTGATGAATGTATATGGTACAAAGGATAGAAATCCAACTTATGCAAATATGTCATACTTTGGCATCATCAAACAAATATGAGAGTTGGATTATACAACATTCCAAGTGCTGATTTTTCAATTAAAGTGGGTTGATAACAGGAATGCTGTTAAAATAGATGAATTGGGATATGTAAAAGTGTATTTCAATAAGGAATGTTATAAAGATGAACTATTTAGAATGGAATCATAGGTAGTAAAAATATTTTATATTCCAAATCCTGAAAACTGAAAGTGTTCAATTGTTCTATTATCGACCAAAACCACTAAAGAGTTAGATTTTAATTTAATTTACTATGACCTTTCATTGGTACGTCTCAATAATATGTTATAGGATACCACGATAAAGGGATTTGGATACTTGATAGAGGGGTCAAATTCATTCAACCTTTTAAAAAAGAGAGTTCAATAATTAGGTTATATATTTTTTGTAATATACACTATGTTACCTCATATTATTATCTATTCACTACTGCATTTATGTAATCTAAATTAAATGTCCAACCACTTCTACAGACAATGACTTCTTCACATGCCGATGCTCCCAATACTGAGGAACAACAGGTTACTCAACTTTTTAGTGCTCTCAATGCATAGGAACAACAACCTTCTATACATGCTGATGATAAAAATCTAGAGGAACAACATATTGACAATACTGAATCCAAGGATATGGTAGATGTTTAATAACCTATGTTCAAAAAAAGGAGCGCCATATCGTGATGGTGTTAGAAAAAATTATTAAGGTGATAAAAAAAGGCATCAAATTCTAGGTTGGATGGAATGAACATGGACAACATCTTAACCCCAACAAGGCTATCTTTAGTAGTTACATTGGTCTCACCACTCACATGCATGTGCCGATTGATTTAGATTCATGGAACAATGTTGTGTCCATGATGAAGACACTATTTTGGAAAGAAATTAGGGTTAAATTATGATATAATTTCTTTATTTTACTAACAAAAAAACAATGAAACATTGATTTACCCATCATTATCCCTTGTAGAGTGAATTTATTGTAGATTAATCTTGAATGAAATTTATATTAATTCTCACTGGAAAGGATCATAGTGGATTTCACACAATTCTTATGAAGTATCATCTCAAAAACGCTGAAGGGAAAATAAACCCACATCCACCACAGATGTATGCACACCTGATAAACCAAAAAGCGTGGGATGTGTTTATTGGTCATCAAGAGGATACATATTTTTTGGTACATTGTGACTAGTAATACATTGCTTGAAAATATGTGAATTAATCACTTTGATTAATAATTTTTAATTTATGAAATAACAACTAAGTGCTGAAAATAAGCAATGAGAAAAAAAACCAATATACCCCTACCATAAAGCAAGGATGAGGCATGATTCACTTGAAAAAATGGTATATATTTTAAATATACTGTAATACTTTTATGTGACATGAAACAACAACATAATTATGTTCCTTTTTTTATGTATAGATTAATGAATCGAAATCCAAATCCACCTCCATCACATGTCATGTGCTATGGAAGGAGGCATGTGTAAATAAATACGAGATACTAATAGATGAAAACACACAAAAAGTGTGAGAATCATGTGTAATTATGACATAAACAAAATTTTCTTTGCTTTAAATAAATATTACATAATAATGATTAATTATTTTCCTACATTTTTTATCTGACTTAGACATAAGAATCATCATCAGTTTTACCCGATGAAAAACTACTATCAGTGGTCTTGAAGTGTCTAGAACAATATGAACACGTTAGAGGTGTATATTTTGGGGTATCACCCCGAACATATTTTAAAAAAAGAAATGAATAGGAGAATAAAGATAAAAAACAGATGAGTTTTAGGCATAATTAGATACTTTAGAAGAAAAAATTAATTAGAAGTTAGAGTTGTTAGAAAATTCTATGGGAAGGAATCAAAGAGAATAAAAAACACAAGAACAACCACTACATGAAGATCCACCCAACCCCACCAGCTTTGAGGCAAGCCATTCCCCTTAATGACCCATCTTATAAGAGGTAATCAATATTTTCATAATTATTTCTATCTAATGTGAATCAAGTAGACACTAATACCTTTATTTTACTAATATTATATAGGCTGAAAATGATTATGATTTATATCTATCAACACCCACCAATCATCTTTTTGTGATCGGTACCATGTGTAATATCCATGGAGATATTTTCAAAAAAACAACTTCCAATAGGTTATGTGAGAGTGGGGATTCATGTATCTCAAGAGACAAGTGTTGAGATACCTATTCCACTTGATGATGTATATATTCTTACGATCGATAAAGATATTTTAACTTTCATATAATTACTATTAGATCTTGTAAAAAAACACGTCGATAAGAAGGTATTCATTTCCAATTTATTTTTCATGAAAAACACTTAAAAATTAATGAAAAAGGTATAAACAGATGAATGTTATTATAGATGGATAAAGGAAATAAGTGAAACATAATTTTGAATTAAAATGATCCAAAGGATCAATCAACTAATCTAAAATGCAACATCCCATTATGCTTTTTAGGCACTCCCTTATTTATGATTTGTTTATTGTCCTTGTTTGGGTGTGGTTGTGGGATTCTCGGGGATGGAGAGTCTTTGATGGGGAAAATTACCTAAAGTTTAGGGATGTATGTTTATTTTAATTAATGGATTCCAAGTATAAATGCGTCAAATACTTAACGGGGTTCTTCCCAAGTTCGAAGAACGCTCAGAGTAGGGTATTTGAGTTTTTCTACCTAAACCTAGAGTTTTTGTAGTCTGCTAGGGATTTACACACCATGAAATGAGGTTACATGATGTATATTCATCACTTAGAAGATATAGTGAAATGATACAGTGCGTGAAATATTTATATGCTCTATAACAGGTTCACAATGTGAATGGTTGAAAATCAGTTTTTAATAAAAAGGTGACATGTTTTTTGGCGTAATTGGGTTTCATGGATTACAGGATGTGTAATGGGATTACACATTGTGTAATCATTTCGATTTGTGATTTTAGGGTGTTTTGTGGGTGTTTAATGTTTTATTTTACCTACATCCATTCTCTCTTAACTCATAGCTCACCCTAGGTGATTTTGGGTGGTTCCCTCACTTTTGGATTGCTTCATTTAGTGATTGAACTCCGTTGTGGTTGGGATGTTTATCTCTAGGTATGTAATCCTTTTGGTTCTTCCTTCATTTGGTTGTAAAAATTGTGTTGGATATATTTATGGTTCAGATTCATGATTAGATAGTTTTTTATATCGATCCTTTGCAGTTTATTATCATTCCTTGTATTTCAAAGGCCGATCTCATGGTTTTCAATCACCATTGTCGAAGGAAGATAGGTTTATACCATTTTGAGGTAGGTGTTTCTATACAATGGGTTAATTAAATGAATTTATTGTGTTCTTGGTAAATTCCGTTGGGTTATTCATTGATTTTAAGTGATACGTGTTTTAAAGGATTGATTGGAAAGAGTTTTTTTAAAAAGGTTTTTCTTTGAAAATGGATTTTATTGATTTTGAAATGGGTTTTCAAACACTGAAGAAAATTGGCTTGACTTTGAAAATGTTTTATAAAATTTCAAGCATGGTTTTGAAAATGTATTTTTGAAAATTGGAACATTGGGAACCTTGGGTGCATCGGGAAAGAGGCACGGGTAGCCTGAGTGTGTGTGACACCACTATGAGGTAAAATTTTGGACATCGATGGAATATGGCAGGATTCAATATTTGTTGGATCCAATGTTATGCCTATTTAGGCTCTCGAGTGTTCAGTATGTATTGTTCTATAGGCCAGGGACCAATATGAGGTTATTTTTCATTTATGGTTATTTATCTCATGCTTTTTTATTATGGATTATTTCTCATAGGTTTTATTATGAGGTTGTATCACATAGATTCACATGATAGGTTATTTCAAGGATATGTGTTTACTTGCTTACCTATTGATGCATGGATATGATTTACTATTAATATAAATTCTAATTTTCATAATTATGGTTTGATAATATGAAAGTATTTTATGAAAACCAAAGGGAAAATAATTTAAAAATGAATTTGATTTATGAAAATGATTTTTAAAACTATTTTTGTTTTAAAAGGTAGAAATATTTAATTTTTGATATTATAACTTATATAGAATCTATGGTGGTATCCTATTGGTCTTTTTACTCACACCTTAATTTTGAATTTGGCCAGTTGTAGATGTTTTATTGTAATATAAAGGTAAAGGGAAGGGAATCATGTAGCATGTCAGCTTCTAATTTGGTCTTTTCCTTTGGTTCGGGTTGGTTTAGAGGTGACTACTGGTTATATGGAGCCTTATTGGTCTTACTTTATTCATATTCTTGGGTTTAGCCATTTTGGATTGGATTATATCGATTTTCTTGTATCTTTTATTCCACATATTACTCTAGTTGTATGTCTTGTTTCATTTATATAAAACTTGGTATGTTTTCTTGATTTAACTCACTGTGTGATGGCTGACATGAGTCTATGGTTTAGCAGACTCAGGTTGGTCTATTACAACCCATTACACTTTTCAGGCGCTCCATTGTTTATACTTTGTTTATCATCCTTATTTGGGTGCATTTTCAGGCTTCTTGGGGATGTAGAGTCTTTACTAGGGAAATGACCTAAATTTCAGGGATGTATATTTATTTGAATTAATGGAGTCTAGGTATAAATGTGTCAAAGAATTAACAAGGTTCTTCCCAATTTCGAATAACACTCTGAGTGGGGTCTTTGAGTTTTTTTCCCTAAACCTGGAGTTTCTGGAGTCTTTTAGGGATTTAAACGCCATGTAATGGGGTTACACAACATGTATTCATTTCCCAAAAGATTCCATGAACTAATATAGGGTGTGAAATATTTACATGATTTGTAATAGGTTCACAATGTGTAATGTTTGAAATTAGTTTTAATAAAAAGGTAATAGGTTTTTTAGTATACTTGAGATTTGTGGATTATACGATTTGTAATCGGATTACATGTTGTGTAATCATCACAAGTTTTTATTTTAGGGTGCTGTGTGGGTGGTCAATGTTTCACTCAACCTATATCCATTCTCTCTTGACCCAGAGATCACCCTAGGTGATTTTGGGTGATTCTCACCCTTTCAGATCGCTTTATTTAGTGATTGATCTTCATTGTAATTGGGTTTTTTCTTTTCAGGTATGTAATCCTTATATTTATTCCTTCCTTTGATTATAAAAATTGAATTTTCTAGGTTTATGGTTCAAATTCATGATCAGATAGTGATTTCTATTGATCCTTTGTAGTTTCTTGTCGCGCCTTGTCTTTCGAAGGCCGATCTCATGGTTTTAAATCACCGTCGTGGAAGGAAACTAGATTTATACCATTTTGAGGTAGGTGTTTCTATACAATGGTTTAATGCAATTAATTTCTTGTCATTCATGGTAAATTCCTTTGGGTTTTTCATTTATTTGAAGTGATATGTGTTTTTAAAGGATTGATCGGAAATATAAATGTTTTTAAAGGGGTTTTTCTTTGAAAATGGATTTTATTGATTTATAAATAGGATTTAAAAAACCGAAGGAGATTGTATTGTCTTTGAAAATGTTTTATAAAATTTTGATCATGGTTTTGAAAATATATTTTTGAAAATTGGCACATTGGGAACCTTGGGTGCATCACAAATGAGAAACGGGTAACCTTAGTGTGTGTGGCACCACTAGGAGGTAACCTTTGGGATATCGATGGACTGTGGAATGACTTGATATTTGTTGGATCCAATTATATGCCTATTTATGATCTTGAGTGTCTAGTATGTATTTCCTATAGTATAGGGCCCAATATTAGGTTCTTTTTCATTTATGGTTATTTATCTCTCAATTATTTTTATCATGGATTGTTACTCATAGGTTTTATTATGAGGTTGTATCACATAGCTTCACATGATAAGTTATTTTATGGATATGTGTTTACTTGATTACCTATTGATTCATGAATATAATTTCCCATTTATATCACTTATACTTTTAATATTTATGAAAACAAAGGAGAAAATTATTTATAAATGAATGGATTTATGAAAATAATTTGTAAAACTATTTTTGTTTTAAAGGATAGAACTATTGCATTCTTGATATTAAACCTTGTATAGAATCTATGGTAGTATCCTATTGGGATTTTTTCTCACAACCTAATTTTTCATTTGGGTAGTTATAAATTTTTTATTATAGTATATGGGTAAAGGGAAGGTCATCATGAAACACGTCGAATTCTCCTTTGGTCTTTGCCTTCAGTTAGGGTTGGTTTAGAGGTGACTAATAATCACATGGAGACTTTTTGGTCTTACTTTCTTCACACTCTTGAGTTTAAATGGGTTGAATTAGATTGTATGAATCTTCTTGAATTTTTATTCTATATAGTACTCTGGTTATATGAATTTTTTTATTTATAAATGACTTGTTTTATTTTCTTAATTTACGTCACTATGTGATGGATAGCTTGAGTGTGTGGTTTGGTAGACCCAGGTTGGTCAGTTATAATTTGGTATCAAAGAGAAGGCTCAACCTGATGTGTGTTAAAATTTCTTGAGTTTGGTTTTGTGTCTTGGGTAGATAATATTTAGGACTGTAAGAATTTAGATAGTAAGTGTGGAAAAGGGGACTAGCTAGCTCACTCCCGTAACTGAACTTGAGTTACTATGGGTGGACAAGGACTTTTACTAGGTTTGAGACTTGGGGTTTGGGGTCATTTGAATGAACTATATGAGATGTTTATTTAAATTAAATTATTCCTTTTAGAAATGTATTTTTTGGATAGAATTCTCAATTTATTTAAATTATTGTTGTTTTAAAGCATTTATTTGAGTTTTTGAAGCGGTCTTAAGAATTTGGAGTGTGATCATGATCTAATTGGTCATTGTCTTGTATTTATTATACAATTACTATGAAAATATATCTTCCAAATATGAGAGAGGAGGCTACAAGATAGATTCCATAGGAAAATCCTCCAGTGGAACCTTCTCTGGTTGAAGTAGTAATCCACACCATTCAGACTTTGGGTCAAGTGGGTGTCGGAAACCCATGACATGTGGTGGATCATGGCACTGAGTTTACTAAGTAGAATCCACCCATCTTACATGGTGATAAAGGAACACATGAATATAGGGAGTGGATTGAGTGTATTAAGAGGACCTTCAATTTATTAAAGACTTTTGAAGACTCTAAGGTAGGTTTTTCCATGTACATGCTCAAGGGAATGGGAAGGAGATGGTGGGACTCTATTTTCCAAGATAAGTTGCATGAGGAACTTACCTAATATTATTTTAAGAAAATATTTAATCATAATTTTTACCTTGATACATGACGTGCGACAATTAACTAGAAGTTTATGACCTTGGAGTAGGGGTAGTGTACCTTTCTAGAGTATTCTACCCATTTTTCTATACTGGTGAATCTAGAACTATATCTTTTCACTAATGAGTACCAAAAATCTCAGAGGTTTGAGTTAGGAATGAGGCCTACTATGAGGTTGATGTTTATTTTCATGTGCCTTCCAACCTTTTTGGAGGTAGTTGAAAAAGAATCATTGTCTAAAGTAGACATAGCTGGGAAGATAGGTTTGGGTGGAGCTTCAATTAGTGCAGTTGTTAGATAGAGTGTATATTATAGATAGAAAAGGAAATGAAAGGGTGGTCAATTCTCTTTAATAACTATTTCAGAGGATTTTTTAGGGAAACAATAGATTGTTTACTATCAGTGTGGGTGGTCTGATCATACTAGAGACAACTGTATGGAGGATCCTTGAAATTTTCATCATTGTGGATTATCAGGACATCTAAAGTGTTTTTTTGAAAAGATATCCCAAGGTAGTAAGGCATGATCCATTCTCACGAAGGGTGCGCATGTTCATAATAATGCTTCCAAGGGTGGTGGTTCAAATCCTCAGGCCAAGGGGGATGTTCATGTGAAAAAAATCAGACATATTTATGCGATTGAGTATGTTCAAGAGGAATATGAAGTAGGTATAACTATTATCAGAGGCATAATGTTTATTTCACCTTCTATGTTTACTAGATTTGTTTGATACATGTGTTACTCATTCTTTTATATCGTCAAAGTTAGTTTATGTTTTGAGATTTCGTTTGGAACTTATTCAGTACTTGTTGTATCTTTTCATTCCATTAGGAAATAGGTTCAAACAACGTTTCATGTGTTCCTATTGTCAGGTGAGATAGATGAATTTGAGGTAGAATGGTACTTATTGGTGCTTGATCTTGACATCTTCGACAATATTATTGGAATGGATTAGATGATCAGTGTTAAGGCCCAGATAGACTGTTATCACCAACAAGTATAGTTCTTATCTACCAATGGGGTCACTCATGTCTTTTAGGGCGAGTGAGACTCCATATCAGGAAGGGAAAAGGCATGTTGTTCCTTATACTAGGGTAATCTTGTGTTAGTTTTTAGAGATGTTTCTTGATTAATTTAACCTTTATTTGGGTGTTTGAATTATTATAGTGATTTTTTCATACACTGATGTCTTTCTAGATGATTTTATGGTTTACCACCACAAATAGACATCAAGTTTACTATTGAATGACTCCCTGGTATGATTCCCATTTCTATGCCATCTTATAAAATGGAACCTACTAAGTTGGTGGAACTTAAGAACCATATTGAGGTCCTAGAGGCTAAAGGATTTATTCATCCTAGCATTTCAGTATGGGTTTCACTTTTCCTCTTTGCTAATAAGGAATATGAGAGAATTAGACTTTATATTGACTATCATAAGTTAAATTGGGTGACCATTAAGAAAAAATATCCTTTGCCTAGGATCGATGATCTTTTTGACCATATTAGAGGGAAATATTGGATTTAAAATATTGAACCATGGTCATGGTACCACTAGTTGAGGGTCTAAGAAGAGGATATACCTAAGAAAATGTTTAGGAGCCGGTATGGGCATTTTGAGTTTCTGGTTATTCCATTTGGTTTGACTAATTATCCTATGGTGTTTATGGATTTGATGAAGAAAATCTTTCATCGATTCTTGGAATCTTTTATTGTTGTGTTTTTGGATGATATTTTGGTGTACTCCAAGACAAAGGAGGACCAAAAAGATCATTTAGATATCATTCTTCAGACCTTGAAGGAACATTGTCTATTTGGTAAGATCTCCAAATGTGAGTTTTGGATCTAGGAAGTGAAATTTCTAGGGCATGTGATATCTGAGAGGGTCATCACAATGGATATTGAAAAGATATAGGTTGTTATATCCTAGGAGCAGAACATAAATGTGTTTGATATCTAAATATTCTTGGGTTTGGCTGGTTACTATAGATGGTTTGTTTAGGATTTCTCCAAACTCACATATTTGATGATTGATTTAACATATAAGGGTGTAAAGTTTGAATAAAACAACAAATATCAAATATATTTTGAGTAGATTAAGATGAGGTTGACTTCAACACCAATTTTGATTCTTCTAGAACTAGGTTTGGGCTATAATGTTTTTTGTGATGATTATGGTACAAGTTTGGGATATATCTTGGGGTAAGAGAAACAGGTGGTGGCTTATGGATCATTCCAGTTATTCCATCACAAGATGAACTACCATACCCAAGATCTTGAGTTGGCAGCAATTATGAATTCCCTTAAAATGTGGAAACACTACCAATTTGGGAGTGGTTATAGTGTATTCTAATCACACGAGCCTGGAATATGATTTTACTTAGAGGGACCTAAACCTAATAAAAAGACTCTAGGTGTATCATATTCATACTTTTTACTTTTATATTAAGTACAATCCTAGGAAAAGAAATGTGGTTGCCGATTCATTAAGAAGAAAATTACTAACAAAATCCATGAAAGGAGTAGTATCTAATGAGTTTGTTTGCTGATATGATCTTAGGAGTGGAAGAGGTTAGTTGATAGTTGTTCTTGGATTTTAATAAAGCCTAGTCATATATGGATAAGAGAGTTGATTCAAGAAGGTGATAAACATCGATTTTTGATGCTTTAGTGAAATCCTTTATGGTGGGGAGACCGCAAGTGAGTGGTTTAGGCCTCCTAGTGGTGCTTTGTGCTCCCATGGTAGGTAGGTTGTTCTATTTTACCTAAGGAGTTAATAGATAGTGTAAAATAGTCTTTTTGGTATATTCACCTTGGGTATACAATGATGTATCATGACTTGAGACGCTGGTATTAGTGGAAGGGGATGAGGCGGTCGATTGCGGATTTTGTATTGCGGCGTCTTGTTAGAGAATTAAGGTGGAACACTAGAGACCTTATGGTTTTCTACAACCCTTACCCATTTTGGTATGGAAGTGGGATGATATTTCCATGGATTTAATTATTGGTTTTCCATAGACACCTAGTTGGAAGGATGCAATTTGGGTGATTATTGACCGACTCATGAAATCAGTGCATTTCTTCCCTACCAAGGAGACGATGAAGGTAGAACAACTTGGAGACTTTTATGTCTGATATATTGTGAGACTTCATGGGGTTTACCTATGCAGTTGTAATTGAAAGGGACATAAGGTTTCTGTTGTAGTTGATTCCCTAGAACTAAATTATTTTGTACTTTATGATAAATTATATTCATAGTTTTGAATATTAATAAATTCCTTATAACATCATGATTGTTCTTCTGTGTAACATTGTATGTGATAATGTACTAAGAGTAACTATCACATGAAAAGGTCATAACTGACCCTTGCTATGATGAGAACCTGGAAGTTCTATGAAATTATTCTTGAATATATGTTTTAAACCTGGATGATATCATTTTAGGGACACAAATGATATAGGCTATCAGGGGCGGAGACTCATAGGACTTTGAGGCACCTTCTCATGGTGTACGCCCTTAGTGATATCCAGTAGGATATTATGAGAATGAGACCCAATAGTAAGAAATCCACTTTTATAAGTGTAATTGGATTTTCCTATCTGCAGACATGTGTATTGGTCCTTATACTTTAATATTATTATTAATAGATATTATGATTCATGCACTTAGATGTATTGACGAAAAACGCGACGATAATTGTTTGCGATGAGGTATGATATGTTGGGTGTGTCATGATTAATATTGTTTTAATGAATAATGTGATAAAGGATTTATCCCTTCTGTTCTTTAATGGAAGATAATATCTCATGACCTTTTATGAAAATGATATAACCTAAATAAATCCATGGCTATGTTGATCAATATGAAAGTTCTATTTCTGAAAAGTCAAAGAAAGAGATATCGAGCATATAGGTTGATGGCACTGGTATACAACCTACTCGATTAGAGATATTATGATAAATGAATTATATTACATGGTAAACATTCATATGATGTGACATTCCATTAAGACATTAACTTCTTTCTCTATGGATGCCTTGGCGTGTTGCTAGAGGCTAACCTTAGACTTTAGGCATGTTTAGCTAATTCCACTGAGAAAGAGGCCTAAAGGGTCACACACTAAGTGTATCTAGAATCTCAGTTAAATAATTTATTATTTAACAAGTTGAATAAATATTATTCTCATTCTTGGTTTAATAATTATTCTTGTATTCCTGATCTCATTTATTCTGTCACTAGTTATTTGATAGAATATATTGTGAGCGGAATAATTAATAATTATTGAGGAGGATTGGCAGACCGAGTTTAATAGTTAGGTGAGAAATAATAATATTGAATATTATTTGATTAAATAATATTTAATTATAAATCTAAATTTAATCCCATGTTAGGAAATAATAACATTGCTATTATTATTTAACATTAAGGGTTTTGCTAAGATTAATGAAATAAATAAAGGCACTTGTGCAGATTATTTATTATTACCCTAGTGAAATAAATACCTGGTTATATTATTCTCCTAATTATCCAAGGGAAATATAAGCGACGCCAATTGTGTTATGCACAAAATTTTAGAGAAAACCTCTCAATCCTAGAGAGTTCTTACCTCTCTAAGAACGCTCTCAAGAATGAGAGCAATCCTCCTCCACCAGATCAAGGAGAATGCTTTAGAAGCAGTTTTCAAGGCAATCGAAGGCAGATGATGCAAGTGTGAGGATATTCCATGATATCACCTGGATACTCCTTCATCAATGTCCAGAGAATCATGGAACACATGTGGATCACCGCTATAGGAGATCTACCCTTGATCTCTACAACGTAACGAAGGTGCACTATAAATCTTTGGTCAGACGTATCAATGAAGAAAGAATAAACCTTGGAGGTAATTATCATTAAATTAAATTAATTATAAACAATATATGTTGATCATATCTCTTGGTTTTGGGTATCTATTCCTTTGTCTTATTTATTTGATTAAATTCTATGGATCACGGTGTTCATCATCGCATATATCCCAGATTGTTCATTAAATATGGAAAAAAGTAAATTTGGGCACCGTCCCATCCGCGCTTCCGCTACGCCCAGAACCTACAAGTGCTATCAGAGAGATCATATTATTTTTTATAATTATTCAATAATTATTGGTAATTTGTGAATTTATAATTTAGTTTTTCAATTCAAGTTTAATCGTTCCTTTTTAATCTGAATGATGAGATCTGTTTATTCCTCTACCATTTCTCAAATATCTAACAAAAATGATTAATTTTATGATTATAATTATATTAAGGAACTCATCTGGAGGTGAAAAGGATTCTGTCTAGGTAACACAGTTGTACTTGCCATGTAGTCAGATCTACAAACCGTGTAGTTTTCTTCAATGCATCATGATTAGTTTAGCAATTACTCAACCTATGTACATTAATGACATGTGGTGTAGTTAATTATTACACAGCATATTGACCAGGATAGACTGAATCATAGTCATTCGAACTACACACCATGTATCCCATTGGACATGGTGTGTAGTCCCTTTCAGGTCAGGGTTGGGCCGTGTATTCGATACATGAAATACCCGACTAGTGACTGTGTAATATAGAGTCAACACGGAATGTGGCCCACTGTACATGCTGTGTACTCCAAGATTTCCAAAGTATGCCTCACATGCCAAGTCCCTAGGCCTATGCTTCAGATACACGGTGAATATTTTACACACCGTGTAGATCAAATCTAAACACGGTGTAATTTTACTAGTTATGAAGATTTAAAATTTACTATATTATGTAATCCTTGAGACATGAACTTGCATGTGTGAAAAAAGAAAGGACACTCCATGTGATAGACTTTGATATATATATATATATATATATATCTCTGTGTGTGTGTGTGTGTGTTTTATTAACATATGTGTAATATTCAGGATCTTATGAGTTGTATTACAGTCATTATTCTATGTAAATGCTATATTTCACAAACAATAAAGTGTATAAAAGTATAATACAAGTTGGATAGTTTTTGATGGGTATTCACCAGGTTACCTCTAAGGTACAATTTATGTTCACAATTAATTTTAAATGATTTTATTAATTTGTTTAAAATTATAATAGATGAGAATCTCAAGGAAATTTAGAAAATATTTAAGATAAAAGGATTGATTAATTAAAGATAATAATTAATCGATTTGAGTGCAATTTATCTTAAATAATAATGATTAAAGAATTGAATGTTAGTTTTATTAAATGCGTAATTCGTTGCATGCATGTGGATGATCATGAGCTAGAATAGACCTTTATATGTGATTGGTTTCCTTTTAATTTATTATTAAATTAAATTGTTGGATTGTGTGCCTTATCTCCTCATTAATATGTAGGTACTACATGCCCATGGTTTATTTTATATAAACCCCATTTTACCCCTCAACTACGTGTGAGTAAGAGGATATGTAATGGATAGAGCTACCAAGCCAGTGGAGGTGATTCAAGTTAGGATCCGAGGTGAAACCAATCCAAGGAGATACAAAGGTGGACAAGTGGAAAGCTATAAACACAAACCTAATTGGTTCAAGGTTTTCTACCCTAGTCCAGTGATTAGTTTATAAAACACTAGATAAAATAACCATTGGAACAATATCATGATCATACCCTTTATTTTAATTTTTTTGGTTGCATGGTTATTTCATTATGGATGTTTTTTTGCAATCCCATAATTAATGAATTAACAAGCATGCAAATATGGAACTAAAATAATCTGGATTATGTGTAAATATTATCTAAAGACATGTTTAATCACTTAAGTAGTACCAATTAATATTAAAAATAATGTGAAAAGATAATAATTGGTAATTTACACATAAAGGATAAAACCCCTCAATAAAATATTAAGTTGGTATAGCCTTCCATTACTCCAATTAGAATTGAACCATAGTTCAAAGTTCTTGAACATCCAAAGTTGGGGTGCTTTTGATTATTGGAGAATTCTAATGTTAGGTTTTGGGTTGACTTAACTTGGTTGACATCAAGGGTTGACTGCCAAAGTATGACTTAGTGTGACTGAGAGGCAAATGTTAAGAAAATCTAAATTAATGATTTCGGGATTGGGGAGTCTACTCAACGGATTAAGGAACTATGAGTTAATGCAGTTGAAATTTGGAATGACTAGCTAAAACCATTAGAGTTTCTTGACCAACCAAAGTTGATGTAATGAGAACGGAATATGGATCCTTGAAACTAGAATATCCAAGCAATAAGATATTCTAAAGCCAATTATGAGGGATATTATGTTTCGATAAAATAGCAGGAGACTAATAAATAAATATTTATTTATTTGTCTAAATTTTATTAGATAAAATACTAAAATTCTGCTCATCTTATTTTGTAGAAACAACATTAAAAATGACATCAAATATATCACTATGATCTATACTCGAGAAGGAAAACCTTCTCAGTGGAATGAATTTCCAAGAGTGGAAAAGGCACCTATGGGTCATCCTTCTCCATGAAAGGAAGTTGTATGTTCTAGAAGAGCCTTTAACAGTTGTTCCTAGAAATGAGGAAAGTGATGAAGAGCTCTCTCTATATGAGAAATATCTGAATGATGCTTATAGATGTTTAATACTTCATACTATCATCCATGTCAAATGAGCTCTTGAAGCAACATGAGGAAATAGATGAATATATCATGATGTCTCACCTTCAGGATATCTATCAAGAGAAGGAGATACAAGAGAGGTATGATATCTCCAATTCTTTGTTCACAACTAATATTATAGAGTCTGTTCTAGTTGGACCTCATGTAGTCAATCTTATTGGCTACATTGAGTGTACAGACATCTTAGGGATTAAATTACCAAATGATTTGTGTACGAATCTCATACTTTCATCACTGCCTAAAACCTTCTCTAGTTTTATTATGAATTATAATATGATAAATAATGAGATATTTTATCAGAACTTATGACCTTGATTAGCCAAGTGGATAAGGACATGGGTCATGAAAAACTCATAGTCTATATGGTGAGTAGGAAGAGGAAGGACAAGGAAAAGGGGACTAAGACTTATAAACAGTCTAAAGACCCCGAGCACCTTCTGACCAAGAAGAAAAAGATCCAAAGGCAGGGAAAGGAAAATGAGGTAGTATGTTTTTCATGTGGAAAGTTAGGCCACTAGAAGAGAAACTGCACCTAGAGGTAAGGGGAAGCCAAAGGTGCATTCGTTATCAAGTGCAATATTTCCATTTCTACACATTGTGTCATGAACCATCCCCTAGGGCCCATGCCGTGACTACCCCAAGCCTGACTTACATAGGCCATGGGATGAAAACTAGCACCAAAAAGGAATACCCCAAAAAGGGAAGGCATTACCTTCCAATCTGTACACACACGCATAGCCCATATTGCGGAAAGTAAGATAAAAATGGAACCAACAATAAGTAAAAGTAATACAGAAAGTAAAAGAGTCCAGAATACAGGACCAACTGAAAGGAAAGTATAAAAAAGGAAGTATAAGATCCATAGTTCATCTGCCAAGGATCCTACCTGAAGTTTAGGTACACCACATTGTTAGATGTCACTGCAGCACACCATGTCTATTGATCCACCTTCAAGCACCGTCTACCCCCGGCTCCCCAAAGTCCCAGTCAAAGTTGTTCATTGTTTGCACAAGACACAACAGGTTCAGGCGAAGCCCATGCATGGGTGAGTATGACAATACTCAGTAGGGACCCCAAGACCAACTTGGGTCTCATAGAAATCCAAAATGAAAAATACCACAAAGAAAGATCTCAAAGTAAAGCACAAAAAAAAGAAACATCTCACACCAGGTATAACTTAAGTACAAAAGAAAAGATGATTAGTCATAAATCTAGATCTTATTATTCTATTGAGAGGATCTACTGATGATCCATGAAGGGTCTCTTTGCTGCTAATCCATGAAGGGTTTCTCTCATACTGATCTATGAAGGGTCACGCTACTACTGATCCATGAAGGGTCACTCTCATGCTGATCCACGAAGGTTCGCTCTACTTATTATCCACGAAGGGTCACTCTCATGCTGATCCATCGAGGGTCACTCTCATGATGATCCATGAAGGGTTGCTCTGTTGCTGATCCACAAAGGGTCACTCTCATTCTTCACATCATAGCCAGCCACCAGATTCCCGCACTTAACATGCTTGATTCCTAGAGGATCTGATCCTCAAGCCATCAGTTGCACTGTAAGTGCCATGAAGTCCCACATAGAGTAACCCAAAGGACTGTATCTTCATAAGGGTCCCAAAAAAATAGACGGCGCGTCGAATGGATGCTTAATCTGTAAGATATGAACATTTTTTGTAAAAAAGGCTGAGTTGGATTTGAGTCCGATCCAACCTGACCATATTCCAACTTCCACCAAAACTCATGTAGAGTATCTCATAAGGACCGCCTCATCGCAAGGGTCCCAACTCAACAGACGACGTATCAATCGAATGCCTGGTTTTCAAGTTATTGTCGTTTTTCCAAAAAGGGGCAAGTTGGATCTGGGTCCGGTCCGACCTGGTCGGACTGACCCGACCCAGGGTCCACTGACACTACCCGATTCTGCCAACCCAACCTGGACCTGACCCGACCTATATTTGGTCCATTGGGTCATGGGTCCAGCCCGACCTGTTGGCCTACCCGATCTACCAGAGGCGGACTAGTTTGTCACCTGGCTGGGACGGGGCTGGAAGCCATGTCTGGCTCACCGCTTGCCCCACAGTTGACGCGGGGTGGTTTCCTCCACCGCAGTCAAGCGACCGCGGCTTGCGCCACGCAGCTGGTTGGTCCAGATGACCGGAATACCACACGTGTTCGATGGATTGTGTGCCTCCAATGCATTTGAGCGGCCCAGACACAGGCCGCCCCTCCATGCGGCGCCGCACCACCACGTCGCCATAGCGCACTGCCTCCCTCCACCCGCGGCCGATGCCAGCACTGAACATTCCTTTTTCTTTCCACCAGAGTTTCTCTGGTGGTCCGTTTCTTGAACCGTCTGTGCCTACGAGACCATCAGGCTGCCACCTTCACTACGACAAACTCGAACTCACATTTCCACCATTTTGAGAATTCATCCATGAAGAACACACAAGGCAGAGGGGCTCAGGCCATGTTCATGTCGGCTCGCACCCTCCGTGTTAGAAGTTTGAAAGACGGGAGGTTCTAGAACATAGTTCTATCAAACTATCAACAATCTCTATGAAAACCTTCATGGAAAGAACCCTCTTGCAAGAACACTCGATCCCCAGATCAACCTGTTCGTGGGTTGATCCACATTCGTTGTTTTAGAATGAATAACGGGGAATTAAAGTACAAATAAATCCCTACATAGATTCACAACTATCATAGGCAATGGATGATGATCCAAGTCTTCGTCGACCTGTGATCCACCGTCATTCTTCACTATTCTTCAATTACCAGATACGATCTCGTTCTCCATGAGATTTGTCACCGTGCTCCGATCCTCCAGTGTTCGTCATTGAAGAGGGTTTCTATGGCATTCGTTTTTCTTCATTGGATAGGAATTCCACTGTTGGTTCATCATATAATCCCCAGGGTTTAATTACCAACTCTCTAATGCATTAGTTTAATAAAAAAAACACGTCACAATGTTTCCGTTATGCTTACACAATTGATCCATTAATGATCCTCATTTAATGACCCTTTTCGTTTACTCGTCGCCGCACCACAGTGCCACCGTTCGTTGCTTAATGGCATGAAATAAAATGAAATAATTTTTTCTGAGTTATTTTTTTATTTTCCAAAAAGTCTGAAAATTAACTTTTTTGTCTGACCCTTGTCGGTTGAAGTTAAGTCTTTTCTAGGTGAATCTGGGCATTCCTAGTTCAATGGTGCCTTCATATTTTTTTATCCAATCACCGGTTCAAAATTTAGAAAAACCCGCTCGCATGTTTACTTAAGTGAACTTAGAAAAAGTTCAAAAATCCATTTTGGGCTCACTGGGGCACGAAATTATACACCATCAGAGCATGTGGTCTCAAAATAATTCCCTATAATTTAAAAAAAAATTTACATAGAAATTCTGGGACATTACATTCTCCCCAACTTAGGGATTTATGTCCCCAAAAGCCAAAACAAGGGCTACTCAAAAAATGGGGGTACTGAGCATGAATCTAAGCCTTTTGCTCACATGTGCTCTCCTATAGATTCTCATGCTGCCACCGAATGCGCACCAGAATAATCAACCATCCATAAAGGACCCACTCATGTTGATCCCCTATCTCCACTGAGAACTCTGCAAACTTTACCCCATCATCAATGTCCAACTCTCCCTATTCAATGACATGCGATGGATCATGCACATACCTCCTCAGCTACGACACGTGGAAAACATCGTGCACCTGGTGCATCTATGGGAGAAGATCTAGGAAGTATGACACTTTGAAAACTCTACTGAGGACCTAAAAAGGTCCGATGAACCTCAGAGATAGCTTTTCGCCCCGACCAAATATTCGTAATCATCATTGGGATGAGACCCGAAGGAACACATGGTCTCCCTCCTCAAACGCCAAGGGTATCCATCTCATATTAGTATACAATTTATGCCTACTCTGTGTAGTCCTCATCCTATCCTAGATGATCTACACCTTCTCAGTTATAGCCCTTACCAACTCTAGACCCATGAGTGCTGACTCCCCTAGGTCTGTCCAACATAGAGGTGATCTGCATGGATACCCATACAAGGCCTCAAACAGTTCCATGCCAATGGTGGAGTGATAACTATTGTTGTATGTGAACTCCACCAGTGGAAGGTGTTACTCACAACTATGACGAAAATCAAGGATGCAAGCATGAAGCATGTCCTCTAGGGTCTGTATGGTCCACTCCATCTGACCATCCATATGAGGGTGAAAGATGACGCTCAAGCGTAGCTGAGTCTCGAATGCCTCTTACAATACCTTCCACAACCGGGATGTAAAATGAGTGTCATGGTTTGAAATGATCTTTGAAGACACCCCATGAAGCCACACTATCTCCTGGACATAGAGTCATCTCAATTCCTCTACCGATCCCTACTCTTAGATGGGTAGGAAGTGGATCGACTTGGTGAGCCGGTCAACGATCACCTAGATAGAATCGTGGCCCCTAGACGTGTGTGTTAACCCTATCATGAAGTCCATAGAGATACCATCCCACTTCTATTCTGGTACCTCAAGTGGATATGCTAAGCATGCTGGGACCTGATGCTTGGCCTTCACTTGCTGACAAGTGAGACATCTTGAAACAAACTCTTCCACCGCTTTCTTCATCCCTGACCACTAGTAATGATGTCAAAGGTCCTAGTAAATCTTCACCACACCAAGATGTACCGAAAATGGGATTTATGGAACTCCCTAACTCACTGTAAGAGTGGAGTAGTGATAGTCATCGACTGAAGTTAAGCTAATCCATCACTACCCACAAAGGATATCTGCATTGCGGCTAGCTGCTCTACCGCCTCACTCAGCAGCTGTAAACCAGACCTCCTACTAAGTGCGTCTTCCACCACGTTCCCCTTCCCAGGAGTGTAGACTATCTCAAAGTCATAGTCCTGGAGGATCTCTATCCATCGCCGCTATCTCAAGTTTAGTCCCTTCTATGAGAAGATATAACTAAGACTCTTGTGGTCAGAGTAAATGGTAAACCATTCACCCATCAAGTAGTGTCGCCACATCTTCAAGGCAAAGACCGCTATTGATAACTCCAGGTCATGGGTTGCATTGTTATTCTCATGCTACCTAAACTGTCATGAGACATAGGAAATCACTGCTCACTTGTACATTAGGGTACAACCCAGTCTGGTCCCTGATGCATCACAGAATACTACATACCCAACAACCTCTTCTGGTAGTCTCAGGATGGGGGCACTCGTCAGTCTCTACTTCAGCTCCTAGAAACTCTGCTAGCACCTATCCTCCCATATGAAGTGTTGTCCCTTATTTTTCAAAGCTGAAAAGGGTGTTTCTACTCTATAAAATTTAGGTACGGACCTCCGGTAGTACCCATCCAAACCCAGGAAACTCCACACCTCATTCATTCTTCTGGGTGACTCCCAAGCAAGAACTGCCTCTATCTTCACCGGATCCACCGCAACTCCAACCTCTGAGATGAAATGTCCCAGAAAGTGGACCTCCTGAATTCAGAACTGACACTTTGAGAGCTTACTATAAATATGGTTCTCTCGGAGTGTATCGAGGACTATTCGCAAGTGTGTAGCGTGCTCCTCCTCTAACACCGAGTACACCAATATTTAATCAATGAAGACTACCACAAAATGATTGAGGTAAGTCTAGAAGATCCTGTTCATGAGTCCCATGAACACTTCTGGGGCATTGTTTATACCTAAAGGCATCACCAAAAACTCATAGTGGTCGTACCAGCATCTAAAGGATATCTTTAGTATGTCCTCATCCCATACCTAAAGCTGATGATAACCTGATTTGAGGTTGATCTTTAAGAACCACCTCGCTCCCGTCATCTGATCGAAGAGGCCATCAATCATCAAAAGTGAATACTTGTTCTTCACAGTCACCTAGTTCAGGTGATATAAGTCCACACATAGTCTCAAGCTCCCGTATACCTTCTTGGAAAACAACACTGGGGCTACCCATGGAGAAACACTGGGTCTTACAAACCCCTTCCTCTAAAAGTCCTTCGACTATACTCTCAGCACCCAGAGATCTATGGGAGCCATCCGATATACAGGTGTAGATATCGGTGCCGTACCCGGGTAAAAATCAATACATAAGTCTACCTATATATGAGGATATAGTCCTGGTACATCTTCTGGAAAGACGTCCACATACTCATCCACCACTACAGGAAAGATCAGACTCCTCTCATCCACCGCACTGAGGGTGAGGCTAGAAAACTGGTTAGTGATTGACTGCACCCTCCTCCTAGAAATTACATCCTATGTTTCAAAGGTTCCCTTCTCACTGGTGTAGGAAAACCTGGTCCCATCCCCACAAACACACCGCAATTTGTGCCTAAAACAATCGATCTGAGCATGGAATGTAGATAACCAGTCCATACCCAAGATGACATCATAAGGACTTGACGCTAATACTAGGAGATCCCAGCCAAATATCTTGCCTCCTAGAGTAAGATCACACTACCATCACCGGTGTGTAATCATATAATCCCCTCCCTTAAGAGTATCTAATTATAAGGATCGATCCAACGACTCCACCAGAATCTCCAAGCCTCGAATGAGGTCTGTGACAAGGAAAGAGTGACTAAAAACTGTGTCTATAAGAATTGAAGCTAAGGTGGAGAAGACACAGATCATACCTCTAATAATATTTGGAGCACCATGGTCGTAGGCCTCCAATACCTAAAGTGGAGATCACCCGTGTCCGTCGGCTCCCTAAGCCTGTAGTGGACCACCTGAGGGTGGTTGAGGTAGTACCTCGAACTGTCATCCACCGCCTGCCACTCGACCTACTCCCCTTCCACGTCCTACACCCTATAGAAATCCTCTCTTGAACCTCTACCTCTACATTTGCGGTCCTTTGACCATCTGCTGATCGTCTATGCGGTGGGTCGGGCAGTCACGAGCCATGTGTCCCTGCCCGCCATAGGAGTAACAAACTACAGCCCTCAACTGACCTCCTCTACCTCACTATATTCACACCTCCAAACCTGTATCCCAGGGTCGTCCTTCAGAAGGTCCGGCCCATTTGATCCTCTGTACTGTCTGCCTACTACCTTCTGAAGATGACTCGATCACCTATTGTCTGGTGGTGGCTCTCACCATTAGTGCTTGCTCAGCTAGGAAGCTCTCCACTAGTAGAGCTCACTCTAGCACTCCATCCAGCATTAGGATGTTGAGAGAAATAATTTATGCCCTGATCTCCCATCGGAGTCCCTACTCAAAGGTCTGGACCCTGAAGAAAGGGTCCCGTACCTTGCTGGTGGAGTAGCGGGAGAGGTTGGTAAACCTCGCCAAGTATTGGGCCACAATCAGGCTGCCCTACTGTAGGTGTAGTAGCTTCTAAATACACACTGATCATAGTGTCGCTGGTACAAACTCCACCCTAAAAAGTCTCTATTAGTACAACTAGGTAAGGGTCACCTCCTTGTGTGTCTGGAGCATCAAGATCCACCGTTTCCCTACCATTACCTGAAAAAGGCTAGCGTTTAGGACCACTATCTAGTCTGTAGGTGTCTCTATTAGGAGAAAAACACATTTAACTACCTCCATCCAATCCTCAACTGCCTGAGGATCTGTCTCACCTCGAAACCTCAGAGGCCTTTGTCTCTAGAACTCGTGCAGTGCGATCAGTAGATGTGCACTGTCCGCTGGTGGGGATGGTAGAAACTTCTACTGTATGAGTGGTGGTGCTGCTGGTACACCACCCAAAGGTGCTATTGTTGTAAGTGGTCCCTACACCGATGCCTCATTGCTCGGTGGACCATCAATGTGATCCCTTATTGGAATCATGGATGGCTGTCTTCATGGAGGCATCCTATAGGGAAACAGATATACTATAGTCAATAAGTTATACCAGGTTAGATGAATCAAAATAGATTAATAGAAAAACATTTTCAAAAAACACGCAACTAGTGTTTTCGTGTACCGAGTCAGAAAAAAGAATCTAGGGCCCTGGTGTATGGATACATCGGACGCCGTACCAATATTGGACTCCCCAGACTGAAATCTGAACTCAAGACACATAACACTATTGTCCCCATAAAAAATGTAACATCCCAAGATTTCATAGTACGTTATTTCTTCAAATTAATTCAATAACTTGCACTACATGCAACACTGAGTTCAAGCGCACCACGACTTACCAAACTATCCGTTCAAAAGCAGATATGAATAGTATTAACTGAATTTTGAACTTTATATAATCATTATAATTTTAGAATCCATATTATGAGTTTCTTAGACATAATTTAAGTACAAATACATTTTTTTTCAGATAAAATAAGTATTTTAAAAAAAAATGCAATTTTACCGCCTTTTAATGATGAACCCTTTTTAAATCCAATATTTGAAACTTTTATATATTCAATTTGAAAAAATAAACTTCTTCCTTAGAATCGGGACATAAGAATTTAGTTTTAATAAATTTTTGGTGCTTTTCTGATAACTTTCATATTTGGGTGAATAGTGAAAAATACTCTATTTTAACTGAAAACAAATTTTTTAGTCAAAATAATTTATAGTGTTAAATTATACATTTTAACGGTTTAGAAGTATAAATAGATTATATTTTTACCATTTAACCCAACGCTGGTCATTGTGAGTAATTTCACATTGATATTGGACATAAGCAAGTGTCAATCTTTTGATAGATATTGTTTCTTAAAAATACGCCTTTTGGTTTTGACAATGGGAATTAATTTTAAATTAATAAATGAAACTTATATGTTTTGAATTTGGTAAAATAGACTCAATTTTTGAATATGGAATATCAAAATTATCTTAGGGTGAATTTTTGGTATTTTTCTGAAAACATTCAGTTTTTGATGAATAGAGAAAAATACTAAATTTTAATTAAAAACAAATTTTTTAATCAAAATAATTTATAGTGATAAATTATAATATTGAGTGGTTTTAAAGTATAATTAGATTATATTTTTACCATTTAATACAATATTGGTCATTGGATGTAATTTCACATTTAAACTAGACATAAGCAAGTGCCAATCTTTTGATAGTTATTATTTCTTAAAAACACGCTTTTTGTTTTGACAACGGGAATTAATTTTAAATTAATTTCTGCCACTTATGTATTTTGAATTTAGAAAAATGGATTCCATATTTAGAATCAGGAGGTACAAATTGTGTAAATAGGTAACTTTTATTTTTAGACATTTTGAATAATTACTTTGGTAAATATTTTATTTACCATGGTTAAGGGGAAATCCGGTAAATAAGGGTAAAAAAATAATATTATAAAAATATTAAATTACCCTAAAACATATCCTAACCCTATTGGTTGATACATGTCCGACCATGGGCATATTTGGGTCGATTTTGGGACCTCATGGAGCCACTTGTAAGTGATAATGACACTTTATATTAATTAAGTTAAAGTAAATACAAAAATGACATAAGCATATATCTTTTAGAAAAACAATTTTTACATAGGGTTATATATGTTATCTTTTAGACTATAAATATTAATTAGAAATATAAAAATATTTCCTACGTAATGGTATTTAATTTATAATTTTTATACATTGAATAATACAATTTATTTATGACACAATGATGATGCAATATTTTCCTTATTAATGAAAGAATCAAATAATTGGTATTATAAATGTTAAAATAAATATAATTTGAAAGTTTTGATGCTATAAACAAATTTTATTGGTTAATATGACATGTTAGGATTGATTAAATTATTTTTTTGAATTAATAAAGTTATTAAGACTTAAAAAAAATCAATTTTTAAATAGTGTCAAAATTGACATAAAGGGGTTTTTAAAACAAATATTATATTATTAATTGATATAATATTCTTAAAAATATAAGGTTAGTCCAAAGGACTTATATGATTGTAGGTATGCCATTAATGAACCACTTGGGGTTCTCTTAGCAGTTTATAGTAAGTTTATTAACCAAATAATATAAAAATACAAAGAGACATGGTAAATGTCAAACTAATTAACTAAGAGTTAAATCTAAAAGATAAGGTTAATATAGTAACCCAAACATGTCTAAAACCTACTGGTTGAGTGTATTTCGACACATAACCACCTTATCCTTGAAATAAATCAGTTTGGATCCATTAGAAACTGAATATGAATTTATTATAAAATAATATTTTAAGTTTTTCCTAAGGTGCCCCTCACTCCTCTTATAAAAGGGCACTCCCCCTTATCTCAAATTAATACTTTCAAAGCCTTTTGGTTCGGCCAAACCCTACCCAAATATCCTCTCAACTTCTCTCACTTCATCATATAGGCCTTACTGTAGTCAGAAAGCCATCCTAAGGAGCCCTTTTGATCAAATCAAATGGAAGAAACCGAAGAAGAGGTAATGTTTTCACCACCCTCTTTCAAGTTTCTTTCTTATTCCACTTCTTCTTTCTTTGTTATTTACATTATAAAATAATAACTCCAGTATATTCTATATACTATGATGTTATTATAAATATGGTACAACCATATTCAGTATTCTATTCCTTCTTTTAATGACATGTCACCATACGTGCGTACGTACGGCTCACCGTCTCCACGTCGTGATGTAATTGTTATTCAAAACATTATTATTTGTATGGGTATGATAATGATGTTTAATTGAAGTAAATAATAAATATAACATTATAATGTTTCTGTATATATGATATACCATCCAATTATATATTATTTTAATATCAAAAAAATGATATTGTAGCTCGTGCGTACGTACGGACTACCATCTCCACGAACGCGAGGAGATTCATTCCCCATCGTATCCATTCAAGACTAATTTTTATTAGATGATTAAAAATAATGTCTAAAGACTTGATATAATTCCAGATATGAATATGATACATCCCATCCATAACAATTTTGACCCACAAAACAAGGAATATAAAGGAAAACGAATCCGTTAACACCTGAAACAACGATAATACTAAGATATTATTAACGAAGCAATGTTAAAAGATCATATATGATATCATATTAATGTATATGATTCTTTTATAATTTAATAACAATTATTTAACCATTATATAGGAGGTTAACCTACCCTCGACTAAGAAAAAGTACAAGGTAAGGGTTTATTTCACAATCTCTTCATTATCCGAGGTTGTTTATACGTAATTATCTACTGGGACCTCTTTATCATCCACATCCATGTTTCTTAAAAATGTATTTAAAAACATTTTTACTATTTACTATACAATGGGTTAAATTAATTTATACCCTTATGTGTTTTGAAAGGAATATTTCCGTCGTTTTCCAAACAAGGTCCTTTTTAACCTTTTTGAAAAAATTAATGTAAGAATGCATTTTTTTAACTTATACGATGGGTGCGTCTATTTTCCGCCATTATAAAATCATCTAAGCTTCCCTTACAAGCTTATAAGAATATTTTCAAAATAAATGTTTTCTTTATAATTATGTGTCTCTTAAATTATTTCAAAATAGAAAGCGGTATTTCTCTAAAAAGGGTTTTGATTTCATCTATGTCAATATCCTTTTATGGATCTTATGTTTATTTGAATTTGATTTATTATGATAAAAAACTTCCATATTTATTGAAGGTTTTGTGATATGTTTGACTAAGGATGTGCTATTTTTATACCATTTATGGTTTATGGTTAAAGTATTGACATTTCGTATGCTAGTTTTAATATGAATGTTTATGATATGTTTAAACCTTTTCATATGAGGAATGTATTGGACTTAGTAAGTGATGGGTGGAGCCCACTATAGCTCCTCGATGCATCGGTAAGTCTCATGAGACAACTAGACGTGGAATTGGCCGAGGCCCTTTCCCAATTTTGATATATGGTTTTGGCCTAGGCCTTAATCATTTTTAGACGTCTTGGACGAGGCCTTGACAAAATGTTTCAGAATGTCCGACATTATACATTTCCTCATTATGAAAATAATATTGATGGTTCATGTGGTCATTCAACTAGTAGAATACCAATGATTATGTTTTATTATGACATCATTTACTCACCTCATATTCCTACCATAAAAGTATTCATGTTTATTATTGGTAAAGGCATGTGGTTTCAATTATTCACCATGATTAATTTTTATGTTATCTTCCGCTGTATTTCTTACCCTTACTGAGTGTTTGAACTCACCCATTTCTTATGTTTCATTTTCCTAGGATATGAAGAAGTTAGTTATGAGTGACTTACAGACATTATTTAGGAGGCTTGGATGTTTCCAATGGAATAAATTTGTTTTGTATTTATTTTCAAGTTATAAAGTTGAACTTATGTGTGAATCTTGTTTCTAATAATACTAAATTGATCGGTCCTTCGAGACATGATTTACTTGTGATCATGCAAATGTTATGTAATAATGCATCGACTCTAGGTAGCTAGGGTTGGGGCGTTACAGTTGGTATCAGAGGAAGTTTAGTACAAACCTTGGAAACTAGGTTTAGATAAACTCTGATTAGAGCACATAACCCTAAGATAAACTTTGATGATTAGTATATAAGAACTTCCTAGAATTTTGGTATTGTAGAGATTTTGTGAGTTTTCCAAGAAATACATACCTTTCTGGATACAAGTAGGTAGAGGTGGCTCTGGCACAAATGTACCTAGGGGTAAAACCCGAAAACACCGCTTTGATCTAGACTCGAACGGGAACTGGTGCACGACAACGGGCCTTGCTGCACTCTTGGTTACGACACTCCTGGGGGATATGTTTAGGATAATTATCATTTTCTTTACAAACCATTATGAAGTTTTTATGAGTATATACTTGCTAAAATAATACATTTTTATGATTATGGATTATATCCATAAACTGTTTAGTCTACGTTAGGTATTTTACAAGTTTGGAATTATTCATTGCAATTCATAAACTGACCTAGTGTATGCCATTGCATAGAAATGGTGCCCAGTAGAAGGAATGTGAACTCCAACAATACGTATGATCCAAAGAGTAATAAGGATCATATATTTCATGGTATTAAGCCAACATTTAGAAGGGAAATTGTCTCCCATGTATTCTTAACATATGAAGAAATATTATCATGTGTTAAAAAGATAAGTAAAGAATTCTCTAAGTCCTGTGGCTTTGAAGGGAAGAAAGAGAAGAAAAGGATGTAAGAGAGAAAGATGGATAAAGGGAAGAGGGAAAAGAAGAATTTTCCCATATGTGATAACTGTGGGAATAAACACCCTGGTACATGCCTGAAGGGAATGGGAGTTTGTTATAAGTGTGGAGAAAAAGGACACCTTGTACGTGACTGCAAGGGTAAGAAAAAGGTTTCAAATGTACAATGCTTAATCTGCAAGGAGTTGGGACACTGCACAAACCAATGTTCAAATCATCAGAGTATGCCCCAAATGATGTTATTGGATAATAATCAAGTTATGATACTACCACAGATGAGGAGGAATGATTAGAGGTCTTATGTTGTTATTAAAGAATTATGTCATTTGAGTGTTTTATCAACACTATACTGGTTATAATAATTATTGAGTATATAAGGATTTTACTGTAGTACTATTTCATTAAGGACTTGAGATTGTGTGGAACCAAGAAAAGGGACTCAATAGCAGGTTAAATATTTGGAAAATATATGGTTGAGAGAAATATAATACATAATATGGTTCTGATACTGAGGTAGTTATTTTGGAATAATACATGTTTGATTTTGATAAATTATATTGGATATTCTTGACTACCTTGAAACTGATTAATGATTTGTATATTCCATCATTGTTGGAGTTTACAACATTTTTGGATAGAAAGAATATATCCAGTATTCTATAAGGAATAAGGGAGCATGAATGTAATCAATAAAGTTTTATGGTAATTCAGGATGCTGTAGTGTTTTAAAAGAATACATGATGAAGGTGTTCACATATTATTACGTGGAAAAAAGGATTTTCATTGTGTTTAACTTCCCTAAAAATTTTGGACTGTGAGTATGGAAAGAAGTATTTTGGATAAGTATAGTTTGAGATAATTTTTGGATTTCCATAAAAAGGACAACCCGGAGGTCGGGCGACAACCTGTCGCGTCTGGCAAGACCGTGAGACTTGAACCCGCAACCGAAGGGCGACAAGGGTGTATCACCTACCACTAACCCACGTGATGTCCTGGATTGAATAATGTAGTTTTTTAAAGGGTATGGTAAATGAATTATAAATTCATTTTTTTGGAACCCTATACGCATAGGATAAGTAGAATATTTTTTTTTATTTCTATTATCTTTTAGAGTGAAAGATGATTTTGTGGTAGAAATTAGTTAAAGGATGGAACTCTACTTGTAAAGTATATATATATATATATATTTTCTATTATTCTATGAAGAAATTATTTCTTAAACTTTAGGTAAGGGATCTTAAAACAAAAAAATGTGTTATCCTAATACCTTATGTTTTGTTGAACCAATGATATTTTAAGTCATCATAGATTGATGGCTTTGAGGCCCTCAATTCTATAATTGTTTGTGATTGATGACCTCAATCACTCCCTATAAATATTTATGTTTTTCCTCCAATTATGTGTCTCTAATTTCCACCAATATTCTCCTAATCGAGATCATAATTTGGTGGTGACTTTTTTATTCCCCTTTTCCTCTTATTAAGACTAAATTTCATTAACCAAATTTCCGATGTGGGTTTTCCCACAAAGGTATTTTCTATTTTCAACCTTTTATTTTCGAAGAACAATTTCAAATTGCGAGGACACAATTTATTTAAGGATAAAATAATGTAACACCCCAAGATTTCATAGTGCGTTATTTCTTCAAAGTAATTCAATAACTTGCACTACACACAACACCGAGTTCAAGCGCACCACGACTTACCAAACTAGCCATTCAAAAGCGGATATGAATAGTATTAATTGAATTTTAAACTTTATATAATCCTTATAATTATATAATCTATATTATGAGTTTCTTAGACATAATGTAAGTACAAATACATTTTTTTTCAGATAAAAGAAGTATTTTTAAAAAAATGCAATTTTACCGCCTTTTAATGGAGAACCATTTTTAAATCCAATATTTGAAACTTTTATATATTCAATTTGAAAAAATAAACTTCTTCCTTAGAATCGAGACATAATAATTTAGTTTTAATAAATTTTTGGTGCTTTTTTGATAACTTTCATATTTGGGTGAATAATGAAAAATACTATATTTTAACTAAAAACAACTTTTTTAGTCAAAATAATTTATAGTGGTAAATTATAAATTTTAAGGGTTTGGAAGTATAAATAGATTATATTTTTACCATTTAACCCAAATCTTGTCATTGTGAGTAATTTCACTTTGATATTGGACATAAGTAAGTGTCAATCTTTTGATATATATTGTTTCTTAAAAATACGCCTTTTGGTTTTGACAATGAGAATTAATTTTAAATCAATAAATGAAACTTATATGTTTTTAATTCGGTAAAATATACTCCATTTTTGAATATGTAATATCAAAATTATCTTTGGGTGATTTTTTGGTATTTTTCTGAAAACATTCAGTTTATGATGAATAGTGAAAAATACTAAATTTTAATTAAAAACAAATTTTTTAATCAAAATAATTTATATTGATAAATTATAATATTGAGTGGTTTTAAAGTATAATTAGATTATATTTTTACCATTTAATAAAATTTTGTTCATTGGACATAATTTCACATTTAAACTAGACATAAGCAAGTGCCAATCTTTTGATAGTTATTATTTCTTAAAAACACGCTTTTTGTTTTGACAACCGGAATTAATTTTAAATTAATTTCTGACACTTCTGTGTTTTTAATTTAGAAAAATTGATTCCATATTTATAATCAGAAGGTCCAAATTGTGTAAATAGGTAACTTTTATTTTTATACATTTTGAATAATTACTTCGGTAAATATTTTATTTACCATGGTTAAAGGGTAAATCCGGTAAATAAAGGTAACAAAATAATATTATAGTAATATTAAATTACCCTAAAACGTGTCCTAACCCTATTGGTTGATACATGTCCAACCATCGGTAGGTCTCATGAGACAACTATACATGGAATTGGCCGAGGCCCTTTCCCAATTTTGATATATGGTTTTGGTCGAGGCCTTAATCATTTTTAGACGTCTTGGCCGAGGCCTTGACAAAATGTTTCAGAATGTCCAGCATTATACATTTCCTTATTATGAAAACAATATTGATGGTTCATGTGGTAATTTGACTAGTATAATACCAATGATTATGTTTCATTATGACATTATTTACTCATCTCATATTCCTGCTGTAAAAATATTCATGTTTATTATTGGTAAA
Source organism: Viscum album (assembly GCA_963277665.1). Classification (NCBI taxonomy): domain Eukaryota; kingdom Viridiplantae; phylum Streptophyta; class Magnoliopsida; order Santalales; family Viscaceae; genus Viscum; species Viscum album. The sequence goes on along the minus strand of OY728137.1, from coordinate 291,725,738 downwards.
GGCATGTGGTTTCAATTATTCACCATGATTAATTTTTTTGTTATCTTTCGCTGTATTTATTACCATTACTGAGAGTTTGAGCTCACCCCTTTCTTATGTTTTATTTTACCAGGATATGAAGAAGTTAGTTATGAGTGACTTGAAGACATTATTTAGGAAGCTTGGATGTTTCCAATGGAATACATTCGTGTTGTATTTCTTTTCAAGTTGTAAAGTTGAACTTATGTATGAATCTTGTTTTCATTGTGATCATTCCAATGTTATGTAATAATGCACCGACTCTGGGTAACTAGGGTCGCGACGTTACAGAAAATATAGATTCTTAGTTCTTTTGGAAGAATCGACCTCCCTTTGGTACCACTTTGTCACGACCCGTCCCCCGGGGCCCGTGCTGTGACTACCCCAAGATTGCCTTTTATAGGACAGGGGCAGGAGACTATCACCAAAAAGGCATACCCCCAAAAGAGATGGAATTTCCTTTAAACCTGTACACATACGTGCATCACATACTATGGAAAGTAAGCTGAAATTGGAACCAACAATAAGTAAAAGTACTATAAAAAGTAAAAGGGACCGGAATACAAGCCCAACTGAAAGGAATGTATAGTAAAGGAAGTAAAAGATCCAGAGGTTTTCCGCCAAGGATCCTACCTAAAGGGTAGGTACAAGTCATTATCATATTACACTTTAGCACACCACGTCTATCGATCCACCTCCAAGCACCATCTAGCCCTGGCTCCCCAAAGTCCCAGTCAAAGCTGTCCGTTGTCTGCATAGGAGCCAACAGGTGCGGGAAAAGCCCGTGTAGGGGTGAGTATAACAATACTCAATAGGGACCTAGAGAACAACTCGGTTCTCACAAATATACACAAAGGAAAATACCATAAAGAAATATCTCAAAGTAAAAAACAAAGAAAAAGACATAGCTCACACCAAGTATAACTTAAGTACAAAAGTAAAGATGATTAGTCATAAAGCCAGATCATATTATTCTATTGAGAGGCTCTGATATTGATTCAAAAAGGGTCTCTCTACTGATGATCCATGAAGGGTCACTCTCATGATGATCCATGAAGGGTCACTCTACTACTGATCCATGAAGGGTCGCTCTCATGCTGATCCATGAAGGATCGCTCTGTTGCTGATCCATGAAGGGTCGATCTCATGCAGATCCATGAAGGGTCTCACTACTACTGATCTATGAAGGGTCACTCGCATGCTGATCTATGAAGGGTCTCTCTCATGCTGATCTATGAAGGGTCACTCCATTGCTGATCCACAAAGGTTCGCTCTCATTCTTCACGTCACAGCCATCCACTAGATTCTCGCACTTACCACGCTTGATTTCAGGAGGATCTGATCCTTAAGAAAATTTTCATACTGAAACCTCCAATAAGTTCTACATAGATTAACCTAAAGTAATGTCTCATCGTAAGGGTCCCAATGCAATAGACGACACGTCGAACGAACGCCCAGTCTGTAAGATATGAGCATTTTTGGAAAAAGGGCTCAGTTGGATTCGTGTTCGATCCAACCCGGTTATACGTCAACCACTTCCAAAACTCACATAGAGTATCTCATTAGGAACATCTCTTCTTAAGGGTCCTAACTCAATAGACGGTGCGTCAATTGGACCCTCGATTTGCATGTTATTAACGTTTTCCCAAAAAGGGGTCGATTGGGTCTGGATCCAGTCCGACCCAGTTGGACCGACCCAACCCAGCCCGACCCAGGTCTGCTGACCCGACCCAAACCTGGCTTGGGTCTGCTGACCCGACCTGGACCCGGACCTGGCCCGAGTCCGCCGACCTAACTTGGACCCGGCCCGACTCGGGTTCGCCGACCCGACTCGGACGTGGCCCGGACCAGGCCCGCCGACCCGACCCGACCCGGGTCCGCCGACCCGACCTAGCCCAGTTCCACTGAACCGAACCATCTTGGGTATAGTCCATTGGAACCTGGGTCCGGCCTGACTGGGATATGACTAGAAGCCTTGTTCGACTCCCTGCTCTCCCTACGGTTGACGTGGGGTTGTTTTCTCTACTACGGTCAAGCGACCGCAGCTTGCGCCACACGATCGGCTAGTCCAGCCTGCAGGACTCCCACACACAGTCAATGAACCGTGTGCCTCTAGAGTGTCTGAGTGGCCCGAATGTGGGACACCCCTCAATAGGTCATCAGTTAGCGCCACACCTCTACACCACCACAATGCACCAATGAGCACACCGCCTCCCTCTGGCCGCGGCCGCCGGTGCGCCGACGGCTCCTTTTGCGAGCCGCCGAAGTTTTTCCGGTGGTCCATTTCTCGAACTATCTATGCCTACGAAAGTGTCGGGTTGGAAGCTTCACTGTTAAAACCTCAAACTATCCTTACTACCATTTTGAGAATTTTTCCACGAAGAACACACAAGGAGGAGGGGATCAGGCCTTGTTCATGTTGGCCCGCACCCTCCGCGTTAGATGTTTGAAACATGGGAGGTTCGGAATCACAATTCTATGAAGATATCAATAATCCTCGTGCAAAATACCAAGGAAAGAACCCTCCTACAATAATACCTGATCTTCAGATCAACCTGTTTGTGGGTTGATCTGCGTTTGTTATTTTAGAATGAAAAATGGGGAATTCAAGAACAAAGAAATCCCTACCTATATTCGGATATTCCGTAGGTGATGAATAATGATCCAACTCATCGTCAACCCGTGATCTGCTGTCATTCTTCACCATTCGTCAATTCATGGATCCGATCTCGTTCTCCATGATATTTTATCACCACGCTCTGATCCTATAGCGTTTATCATTGGCAAGGGTTTCTTCAGCATTTGTTGTTCTTCGTTGGGGAGGAATTCCACCATAGGTTTTTCAGATAATCCCTAAGATTTAATTCCCAAATCTCCCACACGTCGCACCGTTTCTGTTATGCTGTGATGTTGCGTAGTTACGCTCGCACAAACATTCCATTAATGATCCTCATTTAATAATCCTCATCATCACCTCGTTGCCACTCCACAACATTGCCATCCGTGGCTCAATGGTGTGAAAGAAAATAAAATAACGTTTTCTAATTTATTTTATTATTTTTCGAAAAGTCCAAAAATCAACTTTTCCATCCGACCCATTCCAGTAGAAGTTAAGTCTTTTCTAGGGGAATCCCAATGTTCTGAGTTCAACGATGCCCTTAGATTTTTTATCTGAGCACCAGTTCAAAATTTTGAAAAACCTGCTCACACGTTTACTTAAGTGGACTTAAAAAATTTCAAAAATCCATTCTGGGCTCACTGGGCCTCAGAATCACGTGCCTTCAGAGCGTGTGGTCTCGAAATAATTCCATATAATTAAAAAAAATTACATGGAAATTATGAGACATTACACATTGGGTATTAGATACAGCTTGTGGTGCTCATATCGGTATTCAAATGTAGGAACCAAGTATATTTTGGAAAATTAACAGAGGAGAGGTGGATTTGTGAGCTGCCAATGGTGCGAGGCTAGCTAGTCTTACCATTGGTGACTACCATCTTTCATTACTGGTAGGAATGATTTTTGTTTTAAATGATTGTTATTATATACCTACTATTACTAAAAACATAATTTCTGTATCAAGTTTAGATGCAGATGGGTTTATTTTCATGTTCGTAAATAAAAGATTCTTTTTTTGGAAAACATATGTTATGGTATGAAACATTTAAATAACGGTCTGTATGTATTAAATTAAAAAAACCAAGTGTTGTAAATTGATAATGAATCAAGTTCACATTACTCATATAACACATAGATTTGTCATCACCATATTTTTCATGTAAATGAGAAGTGTTTGACAAAGCTCTGTCAATATGGTTATTTATACTCTTCTGAGCTAAAACCACTTGATACATGTCATGTTTGTTTACAAGAAAAAATGACCAAACCACCATATGGTGGATAGGGTGAAAGGGCCATAGAGCATCAAGGATTGGTACACACTGATGTGTGCAGACCATTTCTAGTAGAAGATTGGTGTGGATATTCTTAATTCATAATTTTTACTAATGAATTGAGTAGATATCTCTATATTTACTTGATGAGGTATAAGTCTAAGTTCTTTGATAAATTCAAGGAATTAAAGAATTAAGTAGAGAGTTATCTTGGTAAGAAGATAAATAATATTTGATCATATTTAGGTGTATAATATCTTAACCAAGAGTTCATTGAGTTTTTATGAGAGTTTGAGATTCTATATCAACTCACTCCACCTTATACACCACATTAGAATGGTGTTTGTGAAAGGAGGAACCGTACCTTGTTGGACATGGTAAGGTTGATGAAGAGTCATACAGAACTTCCATTATCCTTTTGGGGATATGCATTGAAAACTACAACATACATATTAAACCAAGTACCAAATAAAGAAAAAAAATGGAATTCCCTTCGATCTATGGAATGGAAATAAACCCATTTTATCACATACACATGTATGAGGATGCAATGTGTTTTTTAAGGATTTCTTAGAAAAAAATATCACCCTAGGGAATGAATTATATCTTTATAGGGTATCTTAAGAAAACAAAAGGATACTACCTATACAACCCCTAAGACAAGAAAGTAAATGTCTCTAAACAAGACATATTTATTGAGAGGGAGAACATCCTCAAAAATGATAGTGGGAGAAAGATTGACTTCAATGAAGTTGATGCTCAAGATACACATGAGTTGGTATAGGAAAAAGTTCCACATGTCCCCAAGGAAGAAGTGGTTCTTGAAACATAAGTAATATAGAGGAGTGTAAGAGAGGTAAGGGAACCAGAGATATATGGTTTTCTTATCATCGAGGATGGTGACTCATTATTGTTGGAAAATGATGAAACTCTTTCCTACAAGGAGGTAGTAGAGAGATCAAAAGTTGAAAGATGGATAAAAGCTATGAATTCTAAGATAGATTCCATTTATTAGAACTAAGTTTGAGTTCTGGTAGATGCACTAGTTGATATAAATCTTGTTGAGTGTAAATAGTTATTCAAGAGTAAACTGGATATGGAAGGTAAATTAAGTACCTATAAAGCAAGGCTAGTGGATAAAGGGTTTAAACATCATCAAGGAATTGACTACGATGAAACCTTTTTTCCAGTTTCCATGTTTATATCCATCAGAATCACATTTTCCATAGCATCTTACCATGACTATGAGATTTGATATATAAATTTCAAAACTACATTACTTAATGGGAACCATCAGGAAGATGTCTATATGACACAAACAGAAGGGTTTCTGACACTGGGTGATTCCAAAAGGATTTGAAAGTTATAGATATCCATTTATGGATTGAATCCAACATCTTGGTCATGGAACATTCAATTTGATGAATCCATAAAATAATTTAGTTTCATTAAAAAAAAAGCGAGCCATGTGTTTACAAAAGGTTTAGTGGGAATGCTGTAATGACCCGAAATTTTGAATAAATTTTGTTTTATAACTTGGTGTGTTATTTTATTTTATACTCAACAAAACTATTTCATTTAATAAAATGAGTATAATAAAAATAATACTGTTGGGTTTCGACTGTTATATAACCATTGGTCAATAAGACCATGGGAAACTAAATGTTACAATTATTGTCTATAAATACAAGTGATCTTGATTAATTAATATAGAAAGAAGATTCGATGGCCCCATACAGTAGTCTTAGGCCGATCGAAGCCCATCTGATGAAACTCGGGAAGGAGGTAGCACCTTTGGGCTTTGCTCTGGACCAAACCCAAGCCGAACTTCATCGTGTGAAGCTGGAATGGAATCACCTTCGTGAGAAGTTCAAGCTGATAGAAATCACTACTCGGGAAATGTTGGCTGAGCCACCCCATGATTCTATCAGTCTAGCACACCTTACTCTTAGGTCTTATGCTGGTGTTATAAGGGGCTATGTAACAAGACCATAATTTCTCGTGTAATCCTTTAATTTAAATAAAAATTCTGATTTTTCTTATGATGAAGTTTGTGAATTTTTCAAATGTCCGGATAAATATAGTATGCATATTATTGATGAATTTTAGAAAAAGGATATTTTAAAAATATTTATGTAAACCTTAAATAATTAATAATGTGTAATAATTTTCAAAAAATGGTCTTCTACAGTTATGTTCAATAAGAAATTTAGAGTCTAATAAGATCAACTTAATTTTTGATGAATAGTAAATTATGAATAGTGATTTTATGCTTATGATTAGTAATGTGACCAAATGGATTATGTAACTTCACTTAAAGAAAGTATTAATATAATCTTGGCACCTTTATTAAGTAATGTGATTTAATAAAATAGGTAAATAACTATTTTAGAAATTATTGGTTAAGTATTAGTTTTTTCGGGTGAATAGTGTTTTTTATATAAAAATTAAATTAAAAATATTTATAAAAATATTTTCATAAAATGGAGTTCATTTTTGAAATCAGGGCATTGATATTTGGTTAAGATGAATTTTTGGGATTTTTCTGAGAAAGTTGAATTTTCGGTGAATAATGAAAATATAGTTTTTGAGTTTCGGGTGTTTAATGACATCATTAAGGATGTAATAATTATGAAATAATTATGGTCGACTTATGAATAGTAAGATAAGGTATTCTGTGTTTCAATTGGCCAATACCATGGGCAAATACCATGGGAAAGCCCATGGTTTTGCCAATACCACCGATGAGGTGTCCCTTGGCAATTAATGCTTTGTCCCCTCACTTCTCTGATAAATACCAAGCCTTTCCTTCATTAATTTCATATCAAAATCCTCCCCAATGAAGTTATGGTCTCTTTAACTCCCAAATATTCCTCCCAAGCTTCCCTTAATCATCCCAAGGTCCCGACCTTCAATCTTTCGAAGTTACATTTTAAGGTAAGGGATCCCACCTCTCTCTTTCTTTTCAAGTACTCTTTTGTATGTCATTTCATTTAATCCCCATGTTCTTATGTTCGGGGATGTTATTTTATATTATTATTACTTCCCTTTTTATGATCATATTATGAGATATCCCCTCTTACTCTCATCATTTTGTTTTTTGAATGTATAAGTGGCGCCGTTAGGCTGCCGAATTTTTTGTAAGGGATTCTTCCACCCTTCTCATTTTTCAAGTTCTATTTTCATGTCATTTCTTTCAAGTTCCTTTTATTATGTTGGGGTATGATATTATATATATATCATACTTTCCTTTTTATTTTCATATTATGAGATACCCTATTTGATCTCATCAATTCATTTTTTGAAGTTTTAAGTAACGCCGTTAGGTTGCCGAATTTTCATAAGAGAAATCTTATTTTTGTCTTCCTTTAAAGTTCTTCATTTCATATGGTATATCTTTAAAATTTCATTACCATTTTCTTAAATTATTTATATTCTTTCCCCATACTGTTTTATGGATCATTTATGAGTGGGTGACCCATGTCCCCACTCTTTTCAATGTTTTTTAAAACCCCGTAACATAGCCGTTATGCTGCAGAATTTTCATCTCAAAATGTCTTTCTCTTTTTCTAAAATTATTTTATTTTATTAAGTGAATACTAAAAGATATTTATTCTTCATGGGTATTCACATATATATCAAAATTTTCTATTTTAATTCTGGGATTTACATATATGAAACCCGCTTTCCTTTTTCGTGGGTTTTAAGTGACATAAAGATCATGTCTTGAAAGCAGTTTTTAAAACGTTATGATTATGAAATGAAACCCATTTATTTTATGCTATATGGGTTATTTATGAATTTTTTGATGATGATATATGTGGATAACATGATAATAAAGACAAATTAAGGGTGCGCCCTAATAGAACTCCAATGAATTGGGTAAAGACTTAATCTCTAGAGATGACCATTTTAACAATACCTTGGTGAATAACCTTGGTAATTTTTTATGACACCTTGGGGATGAACCTTGGTGATACAAAAATGATTATCTGTGTTAAATGTTGTCTCCACATCTTTAAGTTATTAAACACATTATTTTTATTATGATATGCCTCATTATCTCTTTCTCATTCCTTAAAGTTATTTATCATGACTTTATTGATGTATCTCAAGTTCACATGTAAAATGTTTCTCTTGTTTCCCTTACTGGGCCTTCTGCTCACCCATTCCTTTGATGTATGCTCCTAGGTTATGATATGTTGTAATTAAATTAGGATGAACAAATTAAGAATCCTTTCAAGTTTTTAAGAATAATGTTTTATGTCGTCATTTATTAAGTTACTGATTTCCAAGACACTAGACTTTAAAGATCCTCTGTATGTAAAATGTAATGAAAAGTTATGTATTAAAAATGTGGGATGCTATAGTTGGTATCAAAGGATAGTTTAGTTATTTATGGAAATTAGGATATGGAAACTTCAGGAAGAACCCTATAGAAAAGTTTAAATATAGGAAATCTTCCTGGTATTTTGGTGAGTATTGAGTAAGTGATTTATCAAGCAAATACATCCCTGTCTGGATACGAGTAGGTAGAGGTGGCTGTGGCACAGATGTACATAGGGGTAAAACCTGAAAACACCACTTTGAGCTAGACTCGAACAAGAACTGGTACACGACAACGGGCCTTGCTGCACTCTTGGTTACGACACTCCTGGGGGATATGTTTGGTTAATCGCAAGCTTTTTATGAATCATTATGAAGGAATTATAGAAAAATGTAATTGTCTAAGCATGAAGTTTTAAGACATAAAATCCTTTTTAGTTAAAATATCTGTAAATGAAATAAGTTTCTCATGAAGGATTTATTCTTTTAGAAAATTTCCCCATCGTCTAGGAATATGTTGACGTATTTCCTAAGGAGTTACCCGGACCTCCCACAGAAAGAGAGGTAGAGTTATCCATTGAACTCGTACCTGGATCTCATCTGACATCAAAGACCCCCTATAGGATGGAAAATGTGAAGCTAGATGAATTAAAGAAACAACTCCAAGATCTTTTGGAGAATGGGTTTATCCGACCAAGTGTGTCTCCTTAGCGAGCAATAGTTCTCTTTGTGAAGAAGAAGGATGGATAGATGCAGCTATGCATTGATTATAGAGAACTGAATGGGATCACAGTGAAGAACAAATACTCTCTTCCAAGAATTGATGACTTATTTGACCAACTTCGCGGGACTCAATTCTTCTCTAAGATTGATATTCATTCTAGTTATCATCAATTGAGGGTTAAGAATGATGATATTCCAAAAACTGCCTTCCAATCAAGATATAGGCAATATGAGTTTGTTGTTATGCCCTTCAGACTGAATATTGCACCTACTATTTTTATGGATCAAGAATAAGTTGATTTTGGGAACTTATGTTTTATCAAATGGATATCGTTTATATAGGAAAATGATTTAGTGATTAAATTATAAAGGTTATTTTGGATGATGATTTCTCTTTTGGAGTACTATATGCCTAAGGGAAATAAAATACTATAGGATTTAAATTGAGGAGGAATGGTTTAATTTATTTTGTAATAATTTATGTATTTATTGTGGACATATGGCGATTTGGGTTATTTATGGAAAATAATGAACCTAGCATAGAGAATATGTGAATAGGTTAATTACACTTTAATATGAGACTTTAATAGTAGTCGATGTTATTTGGAGATAAATGTTAAGATTTTTGTGGGGAAGACTATGTGATTAAATCCTTCTGAGTTTTGGTTTCCAATATTAGTTTGGATTATTCTGAAGAATTTTAAGGATGATTGTGTATTGAATGGTATTTCTGGAACTTCGGGTACTTTTGTTGAATTTTGGAGATAAATAGTCATATTTATTTTTATAAATGATTATCCTTTTTGGAGATTATATGATCCTGTACTAACTATTTTAGTTTTAGTTGATGACTAAATACAAGGGAAATATATAGTTCTTCTTTTGTGAATTATGTGATTCTCTAGAAGATGATTCTTGTGTTTTTGATGAGACCAAGTCTTTTTGAATACTCATTGTTTGGAGAAAAGATTAGTCTTGGTAGAAACTTATTAAAGGATGAAACTCTACATGAAGGTAAATATATTTTCTTATTTTTTTTATTCTATGTAGTAAATGAATTCCTCAAAATTATGAAAAGGAACGTAAAACAAAAACTTTATTGGTTTATGTTTCCTACTGGGTAATCAAAGACCAATTAACAGATCTTATGTTTGTGATCTTCTTGTGGTTAATTTTCTCCCAATCATGTTTTCTATCACTCTCCATCAGAACATGACCCTTTGTTTTCTATTCCATATCCATGTTTTCCTACATGGAATCATAGTATGGGTTAAATCAGGTGACCACTATACTCCCCTTTATTTCTTTTAAAGTAATAGTTTTACTGACTCTTTTCCGATGTGGGACTTTCAACTAAATTTCAAATCCCAATTTTAAAATTATGAGGATGCAATTTCTTAAGGGGGGAAGATTGTGATGACCCAAAATTTTGAATAAATTTTGTTTCCTAATTTTGTGTGTTATTTTATTTTATACTCAATAAAACTATTTCATTTAATAAAATGAGTATAATTAAAATAAGATTGTTGGGTTTCAACTGTTATATCACCATTGGTCAATAAGACCATGGGAAAATAAATGTTACAATTATTGTCTATAAATACAAGTGATCATGATTAATTAATTTAGAAAGAAGATTCGATGGCCCCATCCAGTAGTCTCAGGTTGATCGAATCCCATCTAGTGGAACTCAGGAAGAAGGTAGCACCTTTGGGCTTTGCTCTGGACCAAACCCAAGCTGAACTTCATCGTGTGAAGCTGGAACAGAGTTGCCTTCAAGAGAAGTTCAAGCTGATAGAAATCACTACTCGGGCAATGTTGGCCGAGCCGCCCCAAGATTCTATCACCCTATCACACCTTACTCTTAGGTCCTATGCTGGTGTTATAAGGGGCTATGTAACGAGACCATAATTGCCTTGTGAAATACTTTGATTTAAATAAAAATTATGATTTCTTCTTATGATGAAGTTTGTGAATTTTTCAAATGTCCGGATAAATATAGTATGCATATTATTGATGAATTTTAGAAAAATTATATTTTAAAAATATTTATGTAAACATTAAATAATTAATAATGTGTAATGATTTTCAAAAAATGGTCTTCTACAGTTATGTCTAGTAAGAAATTTAGAGTCTAATAAGATCAACTTAATTTTTGATGAATAGTAAATTATGAATAGTGATTTTATGCTTATGATTAGTAATGTGACCAAATGGATTAAGTAACTTCACTTAAATAAAGTATTAATATAATCTTGGCACCTTTATTAAGTAATGTGATTCAATAAAATAGGTAAATAACTGTTTTAGAAATTATTGGTTAAGTATTAGTTTTTTCGGGTGAATAGTGTTTTTTATTTAAAAATTAAATTAAAAATATTTATAAAAATATTTTCATAAAATGGAGTTCATTTTTGAAATCAGGGCATCGATATTTGGTCAAGATGAATTTTTGGGATTTTTCTGAGAAAGTTGAATTTTCGGTGAATAGTGAAAATATAGTTTTTGAGTTTTGGGTGTTTAATGACATCATTAAGGATGTAATAATTATTCAATAATTATGGTCAACTTATGAATAGTAATATAAGGTATGAGGTGTTTCAATTGGCCAATACCATGGGAAAATACCATGGGCAAGCCCATGGTTTTTCCAATACCACCGATGAGGTGTCCCTTGGAAATTAATGCTTTGTCCCCTCACTTCTCTGATAAATACCAAGCCTTTCCTTCATTAATTTCATTTAAAAATCCTCCCAAATTAAGTTCTAGTCTCTTTACCTACCAAATATTCTTCTCAAGATTCCCTTAATCCTCCCAAGGTCCCAACCTTCAAGCTTTAGAAGTTACGTTTTAAGGTAAGGGATCCCACCGCTCTCTTTCTTTTCAAGTACTCTTTTATATGTAATTTCATTTAATCTACATGTTCTTATGTTGGGGGATGTTATTTTATATTCTTATTAATTCCATTTTCATGATCATATTATGAGATATCCCCTCTTACTCTCATCATTTTATTTTATGAATGTATAAGTGGCGCCGTTAGGCTGCCGAATTTTTTGTAAGGGATTCTTCCACCCTTCTCATTTTTCAAGTTCTATTTTCATGTCATTTATTTCAAGTTACTTTTATTATGTTGGGGTATGATATTATATATATATAAATATAATACTATCCTTTTTATGTTCGTATGATTAGATACCCTATTTTATCTCATCAATTCATTTTTTGAAGTTTTAAGTAACGCCGTTAGGCTGCCAAATTTTCATAAGAGAAATCTTATTTTTGTCTTCCTTTCAAGTTCTTAATTTCATACGGTATATCTTTAAAATTTAATTACCATGTTCTTAAATAATTTATATTCTGTCCCCCTACTTTTTTATGGATCATTTATGAGTGGGTGATCCATGTCCCCTCTCTTTTCAATGTTTTCTAAAATCCCGTAACATAGCCATTATGCTGCAGAATTTTCCTCTCAAAATGTCTTTCTCTTTTTCTCAAATTATTTTATTTTATTAAGTGAATACTCAAAGATATTTCTTCTACATGGGTATTCAAATATATATCAAAATTTTCTATTTTAATTCTGGTATTTACATACATGAAACCCACTTTCCTTTTTTATGGGTTTAAAGTGACATAAAGATCATGTCTTGAAAGCAGTTTTTAAAACGTTATGATTATGAAATAAAACCCATTTATTTTATTCTATATGGGTGATTTATGAAATTTTTGATGATGATATATGTGGATCACATGATAATAATTAAAAATTAAGTGTTCAACCTGATAGCACTCCAATGCATTGGGTAAATACTTAATCTCTAGAGATGACCATTTTAACGATACGTTGGTGAATAACCTTACCTTGGGGATGGACCTTGGTGATACAAAAATGATTATATGTGTTAAATGTTGTAGCCACATCTTTATGTTATGAAACACATTATTTTTATTATGATATGCCTCATTATCTCTTTCTCGTTCCTTAAAGTTATTTATCATGACTTTATTGATGTATCTCAAGATCACATGTAAAATGTTTCTCTTGTTTCCCTTTTGGGCCTTTTGCTCACCCTTTCCTTTGATGTATGCTCCTAGGTTATGAGATGATGTAATGAACTTAGGATAAAAAAATTAAGAATCCTTTCAAGTGTTTAATAAGAATGTTTTATGTCATCATGTATTAATTTCTTGATTTCCAAGACACTAGACTTTAAAGATCCTCTGTATGTAAAATGTAATGAAAAGTTATGTATTAAAAAGGTGGGATACTATAGTTGGTATCAAAGGATATTTTAGTTATTTATTGAAATTAGGATATGAAAACTTCAGGAAGAACCCTATAGAAAAGTTTAAATATAGGAAATCTTCCTGGTATTTTGGTGAGTATTGAGTAAGTGATTTATCAAGAAAATACATCCCTGTCTGGATACGAGGAGGTACAGGTGGCTCTGGCACAGATGTACAAAGGGGTAAAACCTGAAAACACCGCTTTGATCTAGACTCGAATGGGAACTGATACATGACAACGAGCCTTGCTGCACTCTTGGTTATGACACTCCCGTGGGATATGTTTGGTTAATCGCAAGTTTTTTATGAATCATTATGAAGGAATTATAGAAAAATGTAATTGTCTAAGAATCAAGTTTTAACACATAAAATCCTTTTTAGTTAAAAGATTCGTAAATGAAATAAGTTTCTCATGAAGGATTTATTCTTTTAGAAAATTTCCCCATCGTCTAAAAATACGTTGACGTATTTCCTAAGGAGTTACCTGGACCTCCCCCAGAATGGGAGGTAGAGTTATCCATTGAACTCGTACCTAGATCTCATCCGACTTCAAAGGCCCCCTATAGGATGGAAAATGTGAAGCTAGATGAATTAAAGAAACAACTCCAAGATCTGTTGGAGAATGGGTTTATCCGACCAAGTGTGTCTCCTTAGGGAGCACTAGTTCTCTTTTTGAAGAAGAAGGATGGATAGATGCAGCTATGAATTGATTATAGATAACTGAATGGGATCACAGTGAAGAAAAAATACTCTCTTCCAAGAATTGATAACTTATTTGACCAACTTCGCGGGACTCAATTATTCTCTATGATTGATATTCGTCCTGGTTATCATCAATTGAGGGTGAAGAATGATGATATTCCAAAAACTGCCTTCTAATTAAGATATAGGCATTATGAGTTTGTTGTTATGCCCTTAAGACTGAATAATGCACCTACTATTTTTATGGATCAAGAATAAGTTGATTTTTAAAACTTATGTTTTATCAAATGGATATCCTTTGTATAGGAAGATGATTTGGTGATTAAATGATAAAGGTTATTTTGGAGGATGATTTCTCTTTTGGAGTACTATATGCCTAAGGGAAATAAAATAATATAGGATTTAAATTGAGGATGAATGGTTGAATTTTTTTTGTAAGAATTTATGTATTTATTGTAGACATATGGCGATTTGGGTTATTTCTGGAAAATAATGAACCTAGCATAGAGAATATGTGAATAGGTTAATTATAATTTAATATGAAACTTTAATAGTAGTCGATGTTATTTGGAGATAAATGTTAATATTTTTTTTGGGAAGACTATGTGATTAAATCCTTCTGAGTTTTGGTTTCCAATCTTAGTTTGGATTATTCTGAAGAATTTTAAGGATGATTGTGTATTGAATGGTCTTTCTGGAACTTTGGGTACTTTTGTTGAATTTTGGAGATTAATAGTTATATTTATTTTTATAAATGATTATCCTTTTTGGGGATTATATGATCTTGTACTAACTATTTTAGTTTTAGTTGATGACTAAATACAAGGGAAATATATAGTTCTTCTTTTGTGGATTATGTGATTCTCTAGAAGATGAATCTTGTGCTTTTGATGAGACCAAGTCTTTTTGAATACTCATTGTTTGGATAAAAGATTAGTCTTGGTAGAAACTTATTAAAGGATGAAACTCGACATGAAGGTAAATATATTTTTTTATTTTTTTATTATATTTAGTAAATGAAATTTTCAAAATTTTGAAAAGGAATGTAAAACAAAAACTTTGTTGGTTTATGTTTCCTACTGTGTAATCAAAGACCGTTTAACACATCTTAAATTTGTGATCTTCTTGTGGTTAATTTTCTCCCAATCATGTTTTCTATCACTCTCCATCAGAACATGACCCTTTTTTTTCTATTCCATATCCATGTTTTCCTACATGGAATCCTAGTATGAGTTAAATAAGGTGACCTTTGTACTCCCATTTCTTTCTTTTAAAGTAATAGTTTTACTGACTCTTTTCCGATGTGGGACTTTCAACTAAATTTCCAAGCCCAATTTTAAAATTGAGAGGACGCAATTTCTTAAGGGGGGAAGATTGTGACGACCCCAAATTTTGAATAAATTTTGTTTCCTAACTTGGTGTGTTATTTTATTTTATACTCAAAAAAACTATTTCATTTAATAAAATGAGTATAATTAAAATAAGACTGTTGGGTTTCAACTGTTATATGACCATTGGCCAATAAGACCATGGGAAAATAAATGTTACAATTATTGTCTATAAATACAAGTGATCTTGATTAATTAATTTAGAAAGAAGATTTGATGGCACCATACAGTAGTCTCAGGCTGATCAAATCCCATCTGACGGAACTCGGGAAGGAGGTAGCACCTTTGGGCTTTGCTTTGGACCAAACCCAAGTTGAACTTCATCATGTGAAGCTGGAACAGAGTCACCTTCACCAGAAGTTCAAGCTGATAGAAATCACTACTCGGGCAATGTTGGCCGAGCCTTCCCAAGATTCTATCACCCTAGCACACCTTACTCTTAGGTCCTATGCTGGTGTTATAATGGGCTATGTAACGAGACCTTAATTTCCTTATGCAATACTTTGATTTAAATAAAAATTGTGATTTCTTCTTATGATGAAGTTTGTGAATTTTTCGAATGTCCGGATAAATATAGTATGCATATTATTGATGAATTTTAGAAAAAGGATATTTTAAAAATATTTATGTAAACCTTAAATAATTAATAATGTGTAATGATTTTCAAAAAATGGTCTTCTACAGTTATGTTCAGTAAGAAATTTAGAGTCTAATAAGATCAACTTAATTTTTGATGAATAGTAAAGTATGAATAGTGATTTTATGCTTATGATTAGTAATGTGATCAAATGGATTAAGTATCTTCACTTAAAAAAGTATTAATATAATCTAGGTACCTTGATTAAGTAATGTGATTCAATAAAATAGGTAAATAACTGTTTCAGAAATTATTGGTTAAGTATTAGTTTTTTCGGGTGAATATTGTTTTTTATTTAAAAATTAAATTAAAAATATTTAGAAAATTATTTTCATCAAATGGAGTTCATTTTTGAAATCAGAGCATCTATATTTGGTTAAGATGAATTTTTGGGATTTTTCTGAGAAAGTTGAATTTTCGGTGAATAGTGAAAATATAGTTTTTGAGTATCGGGTGTTTAATGACATCATTAAGGATGTAATAATTATGAAATAATTCTGGTATAATTATTAATATTAAGATAAGGTATGAGGTGTCTGAAGTGGCCAATACCATGGGAAAATACTATGGGCAAGCCCATGGTTTTTCCAATGCCACCGATGAGGTGTCCCTTGGCAATTAATGCTTTGTCCCCTCACTTCTCCTATAAATACCAAGACTTTCCTTCATTAATTTCATTTAAAAATCCTCCCAAATGAAGTTATTGTCACTTTATCTCCCAAGGAGTCCTCCCAAGGTTCCCTAAAGCCTCCCAAGGTCCTGACCTTCAAGCTTTTGTAGTTATGTTTTAAGGTAAGAGATCCTACCTCTCTCTTTCTTTTCAAGTACGCTTTTGTATGTCATTTCATTTAAAACCCATGTTCTTATGTTGGGGTATGCTATTTTATATTATTATTACTTCCCTTTTCATGATCATATGATGAGATATCCCCTCTTACTCTCATCATTTCGTTTTATGAATGTATAAGTGGCGCCGTTAGGCTGCCGAATTTTTTGTAAGGGATTCTTCCACCCTTCTCAATTTTCAAGTTCTATTTTCATGTCATTTATTTCAAGTTCCTTTTATTATGTTGGGATATGATATTCTATATATATCATAATTTAATTTTTATTTTCATATGATTAGATACCCTATTTGATCTCATCAATTCATTTTTTGAAGTTTTAAGTAACGCCGTTAGGCTGCCGAATTTTCATAAGAGAAATCTTATTTTTGTCTTCTTTTGAAGTTCTTCATTTCATATGTTATATCTTTCAAATTTCATTACCAAGTTCTTAAATCCTTTATATTCTGTCCCCATACTGTTTTATGGATCATTTATGAGTGTGTGACCCATGTCCCCTCTCTTTTCAATGTTTTCTAAAACCCCGTAACATAGCCGTTATGCTGCAGAATTTTAATCTCAAAATTTCTTTCTCTTTTTCTAAAATTATTTTATTTTATTAAGTGAATATTAAAATATATTTATTCTACATGGGTATTCACATATATATCAAAATTTTCTATTTTAATTCTGGGATTTACATACATGAAACCCACTTTCCTTTTTTGTGGGTTTAAAGTGACATAAAGATCATGTCTTGAAAGTAGTTTTTAAAACGTTAGGATTATGAAATGAAACACATTTCTTTTATGATATATGGGTTATTTATGAAATTTTTGATGATGATATATGTGGATCACATGATAATAAATAAAAATTAAGGGTGCGCCCTGATAGCGCTCCAATGCATTGGGTAAAGACTTAATCTCTAAAGATGACCATTTTAACGATACCTTGGTGAATAATCTTGGTAATTTTTTTTATGACACCTTGGGGATGTAACTTGGTGATATGGAAATTATTATCTGTGTTAAATACTGTAGCCACATATTTAAGTTATGAAACACATTATTTTTATTATGATATTCCTCGTGATCTCTTTCTCATTCCTTAAAGTTATTTATCACGACTTTATTGATGTATCTAAAGTTTACATGTAAAATGTTTCTCTTGTTTCCATTACTGGGCCTCCTGATCACCCTTTACTTTGATGTATGCTCCCAGGTTATGAGATGCTGTAATGAACTTAGGATGAATAAATGAATAATCCTTTCAAGTGTTTAAGAAGAATGTTTTATATCGTCATGTATTAAGTTCCTGATTTCCAAGACACTAGACTTTAAAGATCCTCTGTATGTAAAATGTAATGAAAAGTTATGCATTAAAAAGGCGGGATGCTATAATGCGGTCATTATCCTAATAGTATATGTTGATGAAATATTATTTATTAGAAACGACATACCAGTATTACAACCAATTAAGGACTGGTTGAACAAGTGCTTCTCCATAAAGGACTTAGGTGAAGCAACCTATATTCTTAGGATCAAGATCATTCATGATAGATCCAAGAGGCTTCTTGGACTAAGACAAAGTACATATATTGACTAGATACTAAATAAATTTAGTATGGAACAATATAATATGGTATTGGTTCCAATGTCACATGGTTTACATCTTTCTAAGAAAATATGTCCCTGGACACAATAGGAGAAAGATAGAACAAGTAATATCCTATACACTTCAGAAATATGATCAATCATGTATGCCATGTTATGTACTAAACTTGATGATGCCTATGAATTGAGCATGGTAGGAAGATATCAAGTAGATCTAGGAGAACAAAATTAGACTACTGTTAAGACTATCCTTATATATATAAGAATAACTAAGGATATGTTCCTAGTGTTTGGAGGAGACTATGATCTTGTCATCAGAGGGTATGATGATACTAGTTTTCAGACATATCAAAATGATATTAAGTCACAATCAGGATATGTTTTTTTGTCTCAATGGAGGATTTGTGAGTTACAAGAGTTCAAAGAAGCCAGTTATAGCTAATTTTATAATAGAGACCGAGTACATAGTGGCTTATGATGCAACCAAGGAAGACGTCTAGATTTATAACTTTTTCCAGGAGATTGATGCGATACCTAGCATTAAATACACTATCACATTGTATTGTGATAATACTACAGTGGTGGATCTTGCAAAAGAGCCAAGGACACATCAAAAAACAAATAACGTACTCCAGAAGTATCACCTCTTGAGGGATTTTTATCAAATGGGTGAAGTTGAAGTGAGTAGAGTATCCAAATAAGAGAACTTGGCAGACCCCTTGACTAAAGACATATCTCAGCAGAAGCATGCATATCATGTGAGAGCTAGTGGGCTGAAGGTTGTTATCAGTTGACTCTAGTGCAAGTGGGAGTTTTTTGGAGTTGGTTCCATAGAACCGACTTCTTTTTTTCTTTATGATAACTTATATTCATGGTTTTGAATATTAATAAATTCCTTATCACATTATGATTGTTCTTCTATGTAACATTGTATGTGATAATGTCCTAAGAGTAACTGTCGCACTAAAAGGTCATAGCAGATCCCTACTATGATGAGAACCCAGAAGTGTTATGAAACTATTCTTTAATATATTTTCTATAGCCAGATGATATCATTTTAGGGACACAAATGATATAGGTTATCAAGGGTATAGAATCATAAGATTTTGAGGCACCTTCTCATGGTGTACGCCCTTGGTGATATCCAGTAGGATATTATGAGAACGAGACCCAACAGTAGGAAATACACATTTATAAGTTTCATTGGATGTTCCTATATGCGTACATGTTTATTGTTCCTTAGACATTAAGATTATTATTAATGGATATTATGAGTCGCACACTTAGATTTATTGGCGAAAACCATGATAACAAATTTTCATGGTGAGGTAGGATATGTTGGGTGCATCATGAGTAATATTGCATTAATAAATAATGTGAGAAAGATTATGTTATTTAATGAAAGATAATATCTCAATCCCTTTTATGGAAATGATATAGCCTAAATAAATCCATGTCCATGGTGATCAATAGGAAAGTTATATTTCCAAAAAGTCAAAGAAAGAGATATCAGGAATATAAGTTGATAGAATTGGCATGCAACCTTCCCGATTAGAGATATTGTGATAAATGAATTATATTACACGATAAAAATTTGTATGATGTGAAATTTCATTGCAGCATTAACTTCTTTTTATATGGGTTCCTTGGCATGTTTCTAGATGCTAACCTTAGAATTTAGGAAGGTTCACCTAATGCCATTGAGAAAGAGGCCTAGAGGGTCACACACTAAGTGTATCCAAAATCTCAGTTAAATAATTTATTATTTAACAAGTTGAATAAATACTATTTCCAGTCTTGGTTTAATAATTATTCATGTATTACTGATCGCATTTATTCTGTCACTAGTTATCCGAGAGAATATATTGTGAGTAGAATAATTAATAAGTATTGAGGAGGATTGGAAGACTGAGTTTAATTTTCTAATGAGAAATAATAATATTGAATATTATTTTACTAAATAATATTTAATTATAACTCTCAAGTTAATCACATGTTAGGAAATAATAACATTTCTATTATTATTTTATATGGGGGGTTTCTCTAGGATTAATGAAATAAATAAAGGCACTTGTGCAAATTATTTATTATTACCCTAGTAAAATAAATACCCAGTTATATTATTCTCTTAATTATCCAAGGGAAAGCTAAGCAACTCCAATTGTGTTGTGAACAACATTTTGGAGAAAACCTATTGATCCTAGAGATTTTTTCCCTCTCTAAGAATGCTCTCAATAATAAGAGCGATCCTACTTCATCAGATCAATGAGAATTCTTTGGAAGAGGTTCTCAAGGAGATCAAAGGTAGATGACACAAGTGAAAGGATCTTCTGTGCTAGCACCCAGAGAATTATTTGGAAATGTATAGATATTCTTAGAATATGCGTGGATCACATCTAGGGGAGATATACCCTCTATCTATACAACGCAATAAAGGTGCACTGTATATCTTTGGTTTGACGCATCAACAAAGAAAGAATAAACCTTGGTGGTAATTATTATTAAATTAAATTAATTATAAACAATATATGTTGATCCTATCTATTGGTTCCAAGTATCTATTCATTTGTCTTATTTAATTGATTCAATTCCATGGATCATGGTGTTCATCATTGCATATATCCCAGATTGTTCATTGAATATGGGAAAAAGTAAAGTTGGGAACCGTACCTTATATTCTTCCACTGTGCCCGAAACCTACAGTTTCTATCCATAATCTAGAAAGGTTTTAAAGAGGCAATGGGTTCCTAGATTAGGTTGATCAATACTTATCATCTGCAGATGGACAGTAAGACAGAGAGGACTATCCATGTTCTTGAGTATATGCTTTGGGCCTATGTTCTTGATTTTAGTGGACATTGGGAAAAGTATTTTACTCTAGAATATTTTTCCTATAACAATATTTATTAGAAATTGATTAGGATAACACCATTTAAGGTGTTTTATGGGTGACCATGTGGATCTACCTTGTGTTGGGAAGAGTTGAAAGAGTGGTACTTGGTTGGGATGATCCTTGTTCAGAAGATGAAGGAGATGGTATAGTTGATCCATAGGAGATTGATCATGAAACAAAGTCATTAGAAATATTATGTAGAACTTTATCATCGACCGTTGGAGTTTGAGGTTGGTGATATGGTTTTTCTTAGAGTTTCACCTTGCTTGGGACATCATCAGTTGGGTAAGCTAGGTAAGCTGGATAAGTTGGCACCGAGGTTTGTGGTCCCCTTTGAGAATGTTGGATGAATAGGAAGGGTGGCCTATCGGCTGGAATTGATATTTGGTTTGAATTCTATCCACAACATGTTTCATGTTTCCCAGCTATGAAGATATATATCAGATCATTCCCATGTGATTAGATGGGTGGATGTTGATATTAATATCGACACCACTTTGGTTGAGTAGATATTTCAGATTATGGATTATCAAGAGAATATACTACTCAGTTTAATGATTCCTCTAGTTCAGGTACTATAGAAGTAAAGAGGAGATAGCCACAAGATGTGGGAGAGGAAATTTTTAATGAGGCAGCAGTGACATTCACTTTTTCCAAGTTTTGGAATCTAAGATATTTTTGGGGGAAGAAAGTGTTTATGGTGGGAAGATTGTAAAACCATATTATTCCTTTTAGGTAATACCTTGTTTATGATTTATTTATCATTCTTGTTTGGGTGCATTTGTAGGCTTCTCAAGAATGGAGATCCTTTTTTGGAGAAAATGGCCTAAATTTAAGGGATATATGTTTATTTGAATTAATAGAGTCTGAATATAAACATTTCAAACACTTAACAAGGTTTTTCCCAAGTTCAAATAATGTTCAGAGTGGGTTCTTTGAGTTTTTATGTATAAACCTGGAGTTTCTGCAGTCTTTTGGGGATTTACACACCATATAATGAGGTTACACAATGTGTATTCATCGCCTAGAATATTCCATGAACTGATATAGGGTGTGAAATATTTACACACTGTTGGTCGGAGTGGATACTCAAGAGGGGGGGTGAATTGAGTTCTAATTAAAATTTCTGTTAAAAATATTTCTCTTAAAATCCCCCAATTTTAAAACAAAGTTAAACTGTAGTAAATCTATACATAGTGTAAAGGTTCAATTAGTTTCTCAAACATTGATTAGGTTTCAGTTAACTTATTTGAAGATTAAATTAACTTTTGAAACTAACTTACTGGTTTACAATAAGTATAAACACTTGATAATTTAACTATAAAAGTAGATTTAAAATAGTTTTGTATTTCAAAGTAATAAGCTGCGTAATATATATATATGTAACACTTATAGACTTAAAATAAGAGCACAACAAAGTTAACCAAGAGGTTCAGTCTCAAGCCGAGACTTATTCCTCTCAACAATTTATATAAATTGATCCACACCCTGGATCGGAGGTAAAAAATAGTAAACTATTGTCCAGGTACAAAGACCTCTACCACAGTTCTTCGTGGAAAAAACAAACAACAGCTCACAGGCTGTTCAGGTCTTACTCGACCTCTACCAAAATTCATAGTGGGAAACAAAAAAGTTATGAAGTTTAAGTGAGGATTTAAGAATCCTACAGTTTAGCACAGGAGACAGTGTGTGTGTAAAGTAAACAGGATACACACACTGCTCAAAATGTAAAGAAAGAATCACTAAGAGAAGTATGATTGAGTTTAGAAATGCTTTAGTGATTATCAGTGTAGCTCTGGACTCATTTGGTTTATCAGAAAAGCTTCTGAGTCCTTCTCTGGTTTTTCTCAGAAAACAGAGTGTCGATTTCTTATTTGATTCTTGGTCCAGCTTAGCAGCCTGAGTGCATGAAATGTTTGTTGTAGATCTTCAATCAAGATGCAGCTTGTGTTCTCTTCTAGAATAAGTTTCTTCATGTATGTCCAAGATTCTTGGAGTATGGATGTATACAGAAGACAGAATACTCCACATTTGAATGCTTGTTCATCTCTTTCTCTTTATCCTTCATGTATATTCTTTGTTCTTTCAAGGAGTGCCATATGAATCTAAGTGTATTATTTTCAGCTCTTTCTCTGTCACTATATATAAGTGTTCTCTTTTCATCACTTTAGGTTTCAGATTTGGCAGAAAATAACAATTTCCTTTTGCATGGGTACTAGGTACGGTTCCCTGACATGCAACAAAAATCATTAAATAACATTAACTGCATTAAAACAATAAAATGTAACCGTTAGCTAAATAAATAAATATATAGGGTTTGACTGGTTAGTCAATCATTAGTAGCGTTCTATTGGTCGACGTGCACGGTGGACTTTGTATCGCAAAACCTTCCATTGGTAGCTCTTTTGAACTTGCATCGGTAGCTCATATACCGGTGACTTTAGTTCTATCGGTAGCTCTTGTTATCGGTAGCTATCTCTTCATCTGTAGCTATCTCTTCATCAGTAGCTCTTTGTAAGTATCGTTAGACTTACACTACAAGAATACTTCTATTGGTAGATCGATATATCGATGACTATACTTGTATCAGTAACTATCTGTGAACTGGCTCTATCGGTAGACTTCTGTCTATCGGTAGCTCTGGTCTGTTCTGTATCGGTAGCTCTGGTTGTCTGTCAGTAGCTCTGTGCATATCGGTGACCTTAGTGTATCGGTTACTCTATCTATCAGTAGACTAAGTCTATCGGTAGACTGAGTACCGGTAGCTTAAATGCAGATCAATGACTAAATACTTATCTGTTTCATACACAACATATCCGAATGGGTTAGAATTACTTCAGAACTTATATAAACATGGATAAACAAAGATTAAACTATCTCAGAGATTATTTTAATATTATTATCATCTTGAGCACATATTGAAAGAATTAATATATAGAAAAACATTAGATTGAGATTATCAAAGTATATGAAAGCATAATTGGGATTATCAAAACATGTGAGGTCAACAATCTCCCCCTTTTTTGTAATCACAACTTATGATATTATCATTTAAAAAAAATCATAGGATATATAATTAAGCTCAATTTTCTCAGAGAAAACAGTATGACATAAAATAGACTCTATCAGAGATAGAATTAAATGTATCAGAGATAAAAGAAAAAAACCATGATATCAAAGGTAAAATTTAGTGATATCAGAGAACATCAGAGTATGGTATAAAATTACTCCCCCTTTAATGAATATTTCTCCATCTTTTGATACTTAGAGAGTATTTCGCCCCTCATGTAAAATATTTCTCCCCCTTTGTGATAATCAAAAAGCGGGAAATAAAAAAATAAGTGAAATAAGAGGAATAAAAGAAAATCAGTTGTATTAAATGTGAAAAATAAGTACAAAGAGAGAAAACAAAATACATAGGATTCCTATCAAATAGTCCAGCTACTGGATCAATCCACATTCTCAATGTGAGATTTCCCCTTGGGGTCAGAAGAGGATGCAGGAGGTGAGGATTCTGGTAAAGGCTTAGGAATTCCTGAAAGGACCACAGGAGGCTGAGCAACTGACACTGTGCCTGGCCTGTATTGAGGAGTCCTTTGTGTGATCACAG
The DNA here is from genome assembly GCA_963277665.1 of Viscum album. Lineage (NCBI taxonomy): Eukaryota > Viridiplantae > Streptophyta > Magnoliopsida > Santalales > Viscaceae > Viscum > Viscum album. The sequence goes on along the minus strand of OY728137.1, from coordinate 291,700,817 downwards.
ATGTGAGGCTTCGAATGGCTTGAATATGAGTTAGCTGAATTGGAGAAGTAGTGGAGGTAGAAGCAGGAAAAGCAGGAGGGACAATTGCAGGCCGGGCATCAACATGAAGAAAGGGCAGCAAAAGATTCCTGAAATCCATAATGATTCCTCCCCCTCTCTCCATTGCGGATATGAAGTCATCCTTGTTCTCCATAAACTTGTCCAAAGATGGAGTCAATTCTCTAAGCTTGCTAACTTGTTCTCTAAAGGCTTGATTGACAGGAGGCAATTTCATATTCTCAATCAGAAGCTTAAAATGACTGGTCATTTGGGTATTTGTGTAAATTTTGGAGAAATAGGATTCCACCTTTTCTTTCAATTCCTTTTGAGAGGCAGGGGATTCTCTCATGTAGTCTTGGACTATCTTCATAATTTCTCTGACTGAATCTCTGGTAGAGAGAACAACTCTGCTCAGTTCAGATGAGTCCATAGAGCCACTAGTTGAGGCAGAACCAAGCTCCTCTTTCATCACAGTTTGAATTTGATTCAATTCCATCGAAGGTTTAGATTCTAGAGAACCAACAAAAAAAGATATATTCTCTTTGAAGCTTTTGGTCAAACCACTGATAAGATTTTGAACATCATATTCCTAGGTTTTAATATGATCTTTCATAGAAGTTTTGAAACCTTCAAATACTGAAACCATCTGACTTAAAACACTCTTCACATAAGCTAAGTCCTTATCTGCTTGGGATTTTGAGCTCATGTATGAGTCTAAAGAAACAACAGATTCCTTTAAAGCTTCAAGATCTGATTCAAGTCTAGAAACTTGAGCCTGACATTCTTTAACTTCTTCAACTATTTCTCCCATAAAAGTTGATAAATTGTAGGCAAGAGATAGTTCAAAATATCTTTCCAGTATAACCATTTCTTCAGCAAAACTTTGCTTCATCTTAGCAACTGAGGCACGAAAAGATTCTTTTATCTCATCCCTTAAGATATCCATATCAGCCTTGGTAACCAAATCAACAGGTGTAACTGCTGCAGATGCTCTCTCAGAAGCTAAACTGACCACAACATCAGTCATAACTGATTGAATTGAAGATACCATTGAAACTTCCATTTTCTTTACCTATTCCACAAAACTTTCCTTAAGATTTTTCTTTAAAGTATCCAGGTCATGCATTCTGACCACATCTTCAGGTAGCAATTCAGTCTCAACATCATAAACAATTTTAGGTCTATTGTGAGATGCCTCATTATCTGAATTTGAATATTCTAAACCACAAAATATAAAACCAGGGTCTTCTGCCCAATCATTAAAACCAACAACCACTATGACACTTCCAAACTTAGATCGATGCTCCCCCTCAATGGGTGCATCCTCAATTAGAATAACAGCATTCTCAACATCATTAACAACAACATATTCAGCAGGACTTTCATCCTGAGGAGAATCTTCAACTATCAATTCAATTACTGCAGCAACAAGAGGGTCTTCTGGATTAGGTAAGGGTATGTCAACTTCATTTTCTTCCTCAGTAGGTACTAAAGATTGTCCAATCACTGGACTCAGGCTCAAATCAGATATCATAGATGTTTCACTCTCATGAACATCTTCTTAATTCTCTACAGTAGCCACTTCTATAGCTTCTTCCTTATCTGATATATGTTGAACTAGATTTTCAGGAGCTGGGCTCGGAGGCAAGTTAGGGTCTCCTCCTTCATCAGCATAGGACTCTTCCTCTTCTGAATCATCACTGTATTCTGGCTCCTCTTCATCAGGTCCCAGACCTGGATCCCTCATATCCTTTGGTCTTGAAGGATGAGTCACAGGATTAAACTTGTCATACATCCTCTGGTCATCATTGACCCATTCTCCTCATCAAGGGTTCCAATTAATTTTCATATACTTACAAACTGTGGTTGTGATAAAAAAGTTATTCTTCACTACCACTGTCTCATCTTGAGACTCAGCAATCCCTTTCACCTTGATCATCATATAGATTAATTTAGCAAAGAATAGGGCATTTGTCTTTGATTTCAGTCTTGTCATATCTTCCATCTAGAGCATCAGCAATCTGCATAAATTGACTTTTACACAATGTCTTAAGAGGTGCAGGAGATAGATATCCTGATATCTCAAATTTTCCAAGTCTCCTCTCCCCGATATCAAGACCTGTTGAACAAATTTGAACAACAATCTGTTCTCTCCATCCATCTCTATAGCAACTACTTGTCTTTGACTTCCATCACCAGTCAGCTCTTACAAAGTAGTCTCATAATCGAAAATGTCACTGGTAGGTGGAATGGCTCTCGCGACATATCTAGATACTCCTTCATGTGGAACCTTCAAGCACTCATCCCATTCAACAGATGAGAACGACATCTCCTTTCCATTTACAAAAGAAGTTACTCGATTTTCATTCTCCAATTCTTCAAAGGTTACAAAATCGTAAAATTGTTTCACTAATTTTGGAAAGTAAGGACCATTGTTATTCGAAAAAACTCTACCCATTTTTGATCTTCAAGAACTTCGAGCACTAAGGACCTGCTAGGCATCAGTCATTCTACACACAGTTCCTTTTCAATCACAATAAATCGGTTTTGCAGATGAGGATTCACTGGTCGTCTCCCCGACCTAGTTCTAGCAACACTTCCACTACCACTTTCATCTTGCTCGGTCCTTTGCTTATTTTTCTTTCAGCTCAGCAGAGTCATCTCTGATGGTAGGAAGTTTGGTTTTTGCCATCGTTGGATCGAAGGATTTAGGGTTCTATAAGGATTCGGGAGCTAAGGTTCGAGGGTTAAGGTTTGAGACTCGGTGGATTTTGAAGTAGCTCGGACTTTAGTTTTATCATTTAGGAATTATAAAATAAATAAACAAAATGAAATAAAGTAAACGATTTAGATTCTGGCGGCAGAAGTTTTAAAACAGCGCACACATCGGTGAGAATTTCTATCAGTGAGGTTACATCGGTGATGTTACATCGGTGAGGTTAGCTACTGATTAAGATTAAACAATCCTAACTCATGTCTAATGTAACTTAATCTATCCGAACTCAAAGGTTTAGTGAAAATGTCGACTAATTGGTGTTCAGTGCCTATAAACTCAAGAGTAATATCACCCTTTTGGTAATGATCTCTCAAGAAATGGTGCCTTAAATCAATGTGTTTGGTCCTAGAGTGAGACACAGGGTTCTTAGAGATATTTATTGCACTAGTATTGTCACAGTTGACTGTCACATTCCTAAAGTCATATCCATAGTCTAAAAGAGTGTGTTTCATCCACAGAATTTGTGCACAGCAACTACCAGCAGCTATGTACTCTGCTTCGACTGTGGATAATGCTACAGAATTCTGCTTCTTACTACACCAAGATACTAAGGACTTTCCTAATAAATGACATGTTCCTGAAGTGCTCTTTCTATCCAACTTGCAACCAGAAAATTCAACATCTGAATAACTCATTAACTCAAAGGGTTTTCCTTTTGGGTAAAACAAACCAAAGTTTACATTATGTTTAAGATATTTAAAAATTATTTTAACAGTAAGTAAATGCGATTCTTTTGGATTAGCCTAAAATATTGCACATATATACACACTAAACATAATATCTAGTCAACTAGCAGTAAGGTAAAGTAAGCTTCCAATCATACCTCTGTAATTGGTTTGATCCACTAATTTCCCAGTTTCATCTGCATCCAATTTACAAACAGTACTCATATGAGTTTCACTTTCCTTAATACTATCCAAAACAAATCATTTTAAAATATCCTTTGTATATTTACTTTGATTAAAGACAATACCATTCTCATTTTGAAACACTTGAAATCCAAGAAAATACTTAAGTTCTCCCATTAAACTCATTTCAAATTCATTTTGCATACTCTTTGAAAAATCAGTACATAAAGAATGTTTAAAAGATGCAAAAATAATACCATCAACATAGATTTCAACTATTAAAACATCTTTAGAAATTCGTTTAATAAAAAGAGTTGGATCAGAAATCCATTTAGTAAAACTTTTTGAAATAAGAAAATTACTAAGTCTATCATACCAAGCTCTTGGAGCCTGTTTTAAACCATATAAAGCTTTAGAAAGTTTAAAAGCTTGATTTGGAAAATGAGGATTAGTAAATCCAGGTGGGTTTTCAACAAAAACATCTTCAACAATAAAACCATTTAGAAAAGCACTTTTGACATCCATTTGATATAACTTGAAATTCAGATGAGCAGCATATGCAAGTAAGATCCTAATGGATTCTAATTTGGCTACAGGTGCAAAGGTTTCCTCATAGTCTATACCTTCTTCTTGACTATATCCTTGTGCAACTAGTCTAGCTTTGTTTCTAACTATGTTTCCAGACTCATCAACTTTGCTTCTAAAAACCCATTTTGTGCCTATTGTTAAAGTGTCCTTAGGTTTGTCAACTAATTCCCAGACTTTGTTTCTTTCAAATTGATTTAACTCTTCTTGCATAGCCATTACCCAAAATTCATCATTGATAGCATCATTGATATTTTTAGGCTCTAGTTGTGAAAGAAAATCTTGATGTTCAACCTGATTTCTAAGAGAATCTCTAGTCTGTGTCCCTCTATCAAGATTACCAACAACAACATCCAAAGGATGATTCTTTTGAATCCTTGTTGATATAGTAAAGGTAGTACTAGAAATTTTAGGTTCTAGAATATGTCCAGAACTGGATGTTTTTACAGTAGGTTCTTTAGATTTATCATTAAGGTCCAGAAAACTTAAATCTTCCTCAAGATTTTCAAGAGAGGTTTTAGGATCATGTGGATCAGTTTCATAAAACTTGATGTGAACATATTCTTCCACACATTTGGTTCTTTTATTAAAGACTCTATAGACTTTTCTAGTTAAAGAATAACCAAGAAAAATTCCTTCATCACTCTTAGAAGAAAACTTGTCCAGATTATCCTTTGTATTAAGAATAAAAACTTTATAGCCAAAGAATCTAAAGTAACTAACTTTAGGTTTTCTATTATTCTACAACTAATAAAGGGTCTTCTTAAGAACTGGTCTAATTAAGACTCTATTAATGATATAACAAGATGTATTGACAGCTTCAGCCCAAAAGTAAATTGGTAGGTCATACTCATTAAGAATAGTTCTAGCTATTTCTTGAAGGGTTCTATTCCTTATTTCTACTACACCATTCTACTGATGTGTTCTAGGAGTAGAGAAGTTGTGACTATAACCATTGTGTGAGCAATAAGATTCAAATTCAGGATTTTCAAACTCACGGCCATGATCACTTCTTAGAGTTTTAATCTTAAGTCCACTAAGATTTTCTACAGATTTGGAGTATTTAATAAAGTAAGAACAGGCTTCACTTTTATGAGCTAAGAAGTATACCCAAGTATATCTAGAAGAGTCATCTACTATAACATAGAAATAGTTCTTACCATTTAAACTAGAAACTCTTGATGGTCCAAACAAGTCCATGTGAACCAACTCGAGAGGTTGAGAAGTTGACACTTCTTTCTTTGATTTAAAAGAAACTTTATGTTGCTTTCCCTTTTGACAGGGATTGCAAACTTTGTCATTTGGGAATTCAAGTTTGGGTAGGTCTCTAACTAAGTTATTTATAGTTAGTTTTCTAAGTGAATATATTTTGTAGAGTCCTAATATTTTGTTCCAAATCCAAGACTCTTTATGAAAAGCATTTAAACAAGTAACATTTTGTTTATCTAAAGAATTTAAATCAACTGCATAAACATTTTCATCTATTAAAGTAGAAAAGACTAAAACATTTTTAGAATTAAAAACATTTCAAGAATAATTTTCAAATTTAACATTAAATCCATAATCACATAATTGAGAAATACTTAACAGGTTATACTTAAGTCCATCAACAAATAAAACTTTGGAAATTAAAAATGAATCAGTGTTACCAATTTGACCTAGGCCGATGATCTTTCCTTTAGAATTATCACCAAAGGGGACATGTCTTCCATCAACCTTTATTAAACTTTTGAAGAATGAATAATCTCCAGACATATGTCTTGAACATCCACTATCCAAGTACCATACCTTCTTGTGAGAACTCTTTAAGCATGTTTCCTACAAAACAGATTTAGATAGAAAATGATTTTGGTAGCCAGATCTTCTTGGGTCCAGAAAGGTTAGAAATCAAAACTTTAGGTACCCATATTTGTTTTATGGGTCTCATATAATTTACAGAATCAATAGATTTTAAAAGAAAAACTTTATTTGACCTATAACCATATGAATAACTGGTTAAATCATATGAATTTCCAGAACTTGAATAAGCAGAATTTTGTCCAGACTTAGGAATAAATCGAGTTTTAGTGAACTGTCTCTGTCCAGGTTGATATCCCAAACCAGTAGTGTATTTAGGTGTAACCTGTTTACCTAACATTTGATTAAGTGATTCTTTTCCAGTTGTAAACTTCTCTAAGTCTTTTCTAAGTTTCTCTTTTGACATTTTTTGTTCTGTATTTTCCTTTAACAGTTGAGCATTATTCTCTTTTTCAATAGTAAGCTCGGTTTTAACAGTAGTAGTGAGAGCATGCTGTTTCTTTAATGATTTGTATTTATCATTAAGTTCATTGCATGTCTATTCTAGTATATTGCAGTATTCAAATAATTCCTTACTAGTCAAGTTTTCTGAATCAGAATCAGATTCTACATCATCTTCAGAATAATAAGAATTTAAAACAGGAGTATCTAAGGTTACCTCAGATGCGTTGGTCATGAAACACGTTTTGGCACGATTATTCTTAGAATCAGAAACTTCATATTCACTTGTGATATCTTCAGATTCACTCCAGGTAGCCTTCATATCTTTCTTTTACTTCTTGTCCTTATAATCATATTTATTTTTGACTTTTAACTTTGGGCAATCAGCCTTGATGTGTCCTCTCCTTTTACACTCATAGCAGACTATTTCATCATTCTTGTCAGCTTTCTTCCAATCCTTCTTCTAGTGTCCCTTGTTTTCATACTTTCCTTTGTAGTTATATTTCCTAAATAATTTCTTCTTCCTATAAAACTTCTTGAATATCCTAGATATTTGATCCATCTCAGAATCACTATCAGAGTCTGAGCTTTCACTGGTTCAACTGTCAGTAGGTATTTTCATTTTCTCCTTGTCTTTTTTCTTTGAAGCAGTAGTCTTGAAAGCCACATATTTCCTTTTTGGATCATCCTCTTCCTCATTATTTACCTTGAGTTCTTCCTCATACATCATGAGATTACCAATGAGTTCTTTGACAGGCAGAGCTCCAATGTCACATGATTTTCTGATTGATATAGATGTGTCTCTGCATCGTTCTGGCAGACATCTCAGTATCCTCATAATTTGTTCCTTTGCTGGAACAGCTTTACCAAGTGAACTCATTGTATTGACTATCTCATTAAACCTGAGATACATATCAGAAATAGGTTCATCAGTTTTCATTTTAAAATTGTCATATTTAATAGTATAAGTATTCAATCTCATTTCTTTAACATTGGTTGTTCCTTCATGAGAAACACCCAAAGTATCCCAAATTTCAAAGTCAGTTTTACAAGCAGAAATTCTATTAAACTCTTCATCTCCTAAAGAACAGTACAGAGCATTCATGGCTTTACAATTATTATTGTAATCAGTCTTGGTAGGTTCATCCCAAGTTGTTCTTTCGGTCTCTGGAATTTTATATTGAGACTCTATAGCAGTCCAAATATCAAAACCCATACTTTCTAAATGAATTTTCATTTTCAGTTTCCACTGGGCATAGTTTGTGGCATTGAAGAAAGGTGGCCTATTAGTAGCATCACCCTCTAGTATATTATCCATAAATAGATTTTAGAAAGTAGTTTTAAAGAGATAAAAATTTAGAACTAACAGAAATTTAAGATCTTTAAATGCAACTAAAATCACAGTTAAAAAACAGAGTATTTCAAAAATCTTTAAACAAACACAATCCTCTGATACCAAATGTTGGTCCGAGTGGATACTCAAGAGGGGGGGGGGGGTGAATTGAGTTCCAATTAAAATTTCTGTTAAAAATATTTCTCTTAAAATCCCACAATTTAAAAACAAAGTTAAACTGTAGTGAATCTATACAGAGTGTAAAGGTTCTATTAGTTTCTCAAAGATTGATTAGGTCTCAGTTAACTTATTTGAAGATTAAATTAACTTTTGAAACTAACTTACTGGTTTATAATAAGTATAAACACTTGCTAATTTAACTATCAAAGTAGCTTTAAAATAGTTTTGTATTTCAAAGTAATAAGCAGCGGAATATATATATATATGTAATACTTATAGATTTAAAATAAGATCACAACAAAGTTAACCAAGAGGTTCAGTCTCAAGCCGAGACTTAGTCCTCTCAACAATTTATATAAATTGATCCACACCCTGGATCGGAGGTAAAAAATAGTACACTACTGTCCAGGTACAAAGACCTCTACCATAGTTCTTCGTGGGAAAAACAAAAAACAGCTCACAGGCTATTCAGGTCTTACTCGACCTCTACCACAATTCATAGTGGGAAACAAAAGAGTTATGAAGTTTAAGTGAGGATTTAATAATCCTCCAGTTTAGCACAGGAGACAGTGTGTGTGTAAAGTAAACAGAATACACACACTGCTCAAAATGTAAATAAAGAATCAATAAGAGAATTATGATTGAGTTTAGAAATGCTTTAGTGATTAGCAGTGCAGCTCTGGACTCATTTGGTTTATCAGAAAAGCTTCTGAGTCCTTCTCTGGTTTTTCTCAGAAAACAGAGTGTCAACTTCTTCTTTGATTCTTGGTCCAGCTTAGCAGCCTAAGTACATGAAATGTTTGTTGAATCTCTTCACTCAAGATGCAACTTGTGTTCTCTTCTAGAATAAGTTTCATCGTGTATGTCCAAGATTCTTGGAGTATGGATGTAGACAGAAGACAGAGTGCTCCACATTTGAATGCTTGTTCAGCTCTTTCTCTTTATCCTTCATGTATCTTCTTTGTGATTTCAAGGAGTGTCATATGCATATAAGTGTATTATTTTCATCTCTTTCTTTGTCACTATATATAAGTGTTCTCTTTTCATCACTTTAGGTTTCAGCTTCGGCAGAAAAGAACATTCGCCTTTTGCATGGGTACTAGGTACGGTTCCCTGACATGCAACGGAAATCATTAAATAACATTAACTGCATTAAAAAAATCAAATGTAACAGTTAGCTAAATAAGTAAATATATAGGGTTTGACTGGTTGGTCAAGCATTAATAGCGTTCTATTGGTCGACGTGCACGGTGGACTTTGTATCGCATAACCTTCCATTGGTAGCTCTTTTGAACTTGCATCGGTAGCTCATATACCAGTGACTTTAGTTCTATCGGTATCTCTTGTTATCGGTAGCTGTCTCTTCATCGGTAGCTATCTCTTCATCGGTAGCTCTTTGTATGTATCGGTAAACTTATACTACAAGAAAACTTCTATCAGTAGCTCGATATATCGGTGACTATACTTGTATCAGTAACTATCTGTGAACTGGCTCTATCGGTAGACTTCTGTCTATCGATAGCTCTGGTCTGTTCTGTATCGGTAGCTCTGGTTGTCTGTTGGTAGCTCTGTGCATATCGGTGACCTTAGTGTATCAGTGACTCTGTCTATCGGTAGACTAAGTCTATCGGTAGACTGAGTATCAGTAGCTTAAACTCAGATCAGTGACTAAATACTTATCTGTTTCATAAACAACATATCCTAATGGGTTAGAATTACTTCAGAACTTATATAAACATGGATAAACAAAGATTAAACTATCTCATAGATTATTTTAATATTATTATCATCTTGAGTACAGATTGAAAGAATTAATATATATAAAAACATTAGATTAAGATTATCAAAGTATATGAAAGCATAATTGGGATTATCAAAACAGGTGAGGTCAACACACACCATGTAATAGGTTCACAACAAGTAATGGTCAAAAAACGTTTTTTAATAAAAAGATGATGGTTTTTTCATTATACTTGAGATTTGTGGGTTACATGATGTGTAATTGGATTAAACACCATGTAATTGTCATGATTTGTGCTTTTAGGGTGCTTCATGGGTGGTTAATGTTATATTTAACCTACAACCTTTCTATTTGGACCCAAATCTCACCCTAGGTGATTTTGGGTGATTCACTCCCTCCTAGATTGCTTTGTTAAGTGATTGATCTCTGTTGCAGTTGGGTTGTTTCTCTTTGTGTATGCAATAATTTTAGTTCTTCCTTCCTTTGGTCGTAGAAACTACATTAGCTATGTTTATAGATTAGATTCATGATCAGATAGTTTTTTCTGTCAATCCTTTGTAGTTTCTTATTGCGCCTTGTATTTTAAAGGCCTATCTCATGGATTTTAATCACCGTTGTCGAAGGCATATAGGTTTATATAATTTTGAGGTAGGATTTTCTATACAATGGGTTAATGAAATTAATTTCTTGCCATTATTGGTAAATTCCTTTAGTTTGTTGATTGATTTGAAGTGATATGTATTTTTAAAATATTGATTGGAACGTTAAATGTTTTTAAAGGGGTATTACTTTGAAAACAGATTTTCTTGATTTGGAAATGCGTTTTCAAACATAAAAAAAAATTTTATTGGATTTGAAAATGTTTTATAAAACTGTGAGCATAGTTTTGAAAATTTATTTTTGAAAATTGGAACATTATAAACCTTGGGTGCATTGAGAAAGAGACATAGGTAGCCTTAGTGTGTGTGGAACCACTAGGAGGTAACCTTTGGGATATCGATGGGATGAGGTATGACTTGATATTTTTTTGATCCAACATTATGCTTGTTTAGGATCTTGAGAGTTTATTATGTATTGACTCATAGGATGAGGCCTAATATGAGGTGTTTTTTTCATTTATTTTTATTTATTGCATGATTGTTTTTATCATGGATTGGTGCTCACAAGTTTTATTATGAGGTTGTATCACATAGCTTCTCATGGTAGGTTATTTCATAGATAAGTGTTTACTTGATTACCTCTTGATTCATGTATATGCTTCCTTATTTATATCACTTATACTTTTTATATTTTTGGTTTGTGAATATGAAAGGATTTTATAAAAACCAAAGGGAAAATGATTTACAAATGAATCGGATTTATGAAAAATATTTCTAAAACTATTTTTGTTTTAAAAGAAATAACTATTTCATTCTTGATATTAGACCTTGTATAGACTCTATGGAGATATCCTACTAGGCTTTATGATAACACCCTAATTTTGACTTCAGATGGTTGTAGATGTTGCATTGCAGGATATAAATAAAGGGAAGGGCATCATGTAGAACGTCGACTTCTCCATTTGTCTTTGCCTTTAGTTTGGGTTTGTTTGGAGGTGATTACTGGTCACATGGAGACTTTTTGGTCTTTATTTATTCACACTCTTGGGTTTATCCAGTTTGTATTGGATTGTATGGAAATAATTACATCTTTTTCTTCCACATAGTACTCTAGTTGAATGTCTTGTTTAATTTATACAAGACTTGTTCTATTTTATTGATTTACCACATCATGTGATGGCCGGATTAGGTGTGTGGTTTGGTAGACTCAGGTTGGTCTGTTATGGAAAATATCTTCACAAATTACCTTTCCCCGACCCATTCAAATTCCACATTTACTAACATTAAAGGTTCATAAAGATACAACATCATCAAGTGGCAATACATCAGAAATAAATTTTAAAGAATAGATTTATGGATAGTCCATTATAGACTATATAGGTCTTGAGAATGTAAATAAAATCCTCAAGCATGAATGGTTATGAGTCTCAGTTGTAAATGTATACATGAGGCATGTTTTTAGGATTTGTTTTTCCAACATCTAATCTACTATGTTAATTATGTGTGAATACTATTTATAATTTTTACAGTAATATATATCAATACCATTTTAAGGGGAAATTTCATTAATATAAATTTGGAATCATTATTCCTCACATCACTTTTACACAAGAATTCTTATTGGAACCAAAGCAATATGAAGGAATAATGGACAAACTTTCCACAATTTTTTAAAGAAAACTTACAGATGAAAAAATTTTCTTAATACCCACGATGAAAGGGTAAAACTCTATAATTTAATTATATCAAATATATTTCCATTCATTTTATTACTTATTATTTTTTGTTTTATTAGGAATAATTGGTTACTCATTGTAGTCAATTTGGATACTCTATAGATTTATTTTCTAGATTAAATGCATGGATACCCAATGAACCAACCACATGTGATGACATTTATCAATTTGTAACACACTAAATGAAATATTTTACAAATAAACTTCAAGTTATACATTTTACATTATGTTTTAATGAATTTTTTTATGATAGGTTGACATTTAAATATTGTCAAAACCATGGCATGAGGACATTCCATGAGCACAAAAAGCCTGTTAACTTCTACAAATGGATAATTATTAAGGTATATATAATAATACTCCACTATCAAAACATATATCAAAATAAATTACTTATTTTTATTAATGTTTCTATAGTGACTAGAACACACTAATAGAAAAGATTGCGGTTATTATGTTTAAAAATTTATGAAAGATATCATATTCCATCAACAAACTATAATCCATGAAGAGGAAATTCTGATGATAATTACAATTTCATTTAGAATATTTACTAATATTTTATTCATTTATATTTTTCTAGTACTACTAGGACCGTCTATAGTCCTCATATTCAAAATATGAAATATATTTTTCTAGAAATAATATGCACAAATTGTTTTGACACTTTAGGAAAATGATCCATAAGTCATTTGTGAGATGTTGGAATCAAATTCACCTCAATATAATACTCGATTCACTTGGTATGAATCAAAGTGTCCATTATTAGTTTAAAATTGACAATTTAGTTCAAAACATGAGTCACTGAAAACTGATAAAATGCACTTGGGTTGGATTGATAATTTACGAAAATGATTCATAATTCATTTGTGATGTGTAGGAATTAGTATCACATCAAACTAACACACAATGTGACCAGTATGACTCAAAGTGCATGTTTTTAGTTTAAATTTACATTTTAGTAAAAAATGCATGCGACATACTCAAAATTGAGAAATCACATTCATATTTTGTTGATAAATAAATGACACTTAAAGTAATTTTTGACATATAGGAATCAACCACACTTCAATATGATGAAAAGTGAGACCGATATGACTCTAAGCGTGTCCTTTTATTTAAAATTTTACATTTTTGTTCAAAACACACGTCACATAATCAAAACTGAGCAAAAATATTCCAACTGTTTTGATACTTTAACATAATAATCCATATGTTATTTTTGATGTGTGGGAATTATCCTCACCTCAATATTATAAACAGTGTTCCCGATATGACTCAAAGTGTCTGTTATCAGTTTAAAATTCAAAATTTAGTTTAAAATTTTTATCACTCTCTAAAAACTAATAAAACACACTCATATTGTCTTGATACTTTAGGAAAATGATTCATAATTCATTTATGACATTTAAGAGTTAGTATCACATCATAACAACACACAATATGATTGGTCTGACTCAAAGTGTGTGTTTTCAGTTTAAATTGACATTTTAGTAAAAAAGACACATGACGTACTAAAAACTAAGAAAACAAATTTTTATTGTGTTTATATTTTAGAAAAAATATCCTTAAGTAATTTTTGATGTTTATGAATCAACCAAACATAAATGTGACACCTGGTATGACCGGTATCACTCAAAGTGTGTCCTTTTATTTAAAATTGACATTTTAGTTCAAAACACATGTCACATACTCAAAACCAAGAAAACACATTTGAATTATTTTGATAGTTTAGTAAAACGATCCATAATTTATTTTTTATGTATAGGAATAAATTACACCTCAATCCGATACATGGTATGCCCGATATGACTCAAAGTTTCCATTACCAATTTAAAATTGACAATTTAGTTTAAAATGCATGTCACTCATTAAAAGCTGAGAAAATTTCCTCATATTTTCTTGATAATTTAGGAAAATTATTCAAAAGTCATTTATTATGTGTAGAAATTAGTCTCACATCAAACTGACACACGATGTGACCGATATGACTCAGAGTGCATGTTTTTATTTTAAATTGAAATTTTAGTAAAAAATACACGTGACATGCACAAACCCAATAAAACACATTTATATTGTGTTAATAAATTAGTAAAAGTATATTTAAGTCATTTTTGACATGTAAGAATCAACCTCATGTCAATATGACACATAGTGTGACTGGTATGAATCTAAGTGTGTCCTTTTATTTAAAATTGGCATTTTAGTTCAAAATACACACCACATGATCAAAAATGAGAAAACACATTCCAATTGTTTTGATACTTTAGGAAAATTATACATAATTCATTTTGATGTGTAGGAATTAACCACAACTCAATCTGATACACAATGTGCTCGGTATGACTTGAAGTGTCCTTTATTAGTTTAAAATTGTCAATTTAGTTTAAAACATATGTAACTCACTAAAAACCAATAAAATACACTTGTATTATCTTGAAACTTTAGGGAAAAAAAAATCACAAGTCATTTAAAATGTGTAGGAATCAGTCTCACGTCAAACTGACACATAATGAAACCAGTATGATTCAAAGTGCATGTTTTCAGTTTAAATTGACATTTTAGTAAAAAATACACATGACATACTCAAAACCGATAAAACGAATTCATATTGCATTTAAACTTTAGTAAAGTTATCCTTAAATCATTTGTGACATATAGGAATCAAATGCACATCAATTTGACACATGGTGTGACCGGTATGAATCCAATTATTTCCTTTTATTTAAAATTGAAATTTTAGTTCAAAACACACGTCACATACTCAAAACCAAGAAAACACATTATGATTATTTTGATACTTTAATAAAATGATCCATAAGAAATTTTTGATGTGTAGGAATTAGACTCACCTCAATCTGATACACAATGTTCTTGGTATGACTCAAAGTGTCCATTATTAGTTTAAAATTGTCAATTTAGTTTAAAACATGCGTCACTCACTAAAAACCAAGAAAAAGAGATCGTGTTGTCTTTATAATTTATGAAAATGATTCATAATTCACTTATTATGTTTTGGAATTAGTCTCACATCAAACAAATACACTATGTGACCGGTATGACTCAAAGTGCATGTTTTTAGTTTGAATTGACATTTTAGTAAAAAAGAAACCTCACATACTCATAACCGATAAAATACACCTAGATTGTGATGATACACTAGTAAAATGATCCTTAATTCATTTATTTTGTGTAGTAATGAACCAAACTTCAATCTGATGCATGGTGTTACTAGTATCACTCCAAGTGTGTCCTTTTATTTAAAATTTTCATTTTAGTTCAAAATACACATTACATACTCAAAATAAATAAAACACATTCCAATTGTTTTGATACTTTATTAAAATTATTCATAAGTTATTTTTTATGTCTAGGAATCATCCTCACCTCAATCCAATGCACAGTGTTCCCAATAGGATTCAAAGTGTCCCTTATTAGTTTAAAATTTACTATTTAGTTTAAAATCCATGTCACTCACTTAAAACCAATAAAACTTGATCATATTATCTTGATAATTTATTAAAATGATTCATAATTCATTTATGGAATGTGGGAATCATTCTCATGTCAAATAAACACACGATGTGATCAGTATGACTCAAAGTGCGTGTTTTCAGTCTAAAATGATATTTTAGTAAAAAAGACACGCAATATAAAAAAACCAAGAAAACACATTTATATTGTGTTGATACTTTAGGAAAATGATCTTTAAGTTATTTTTTACATGTAGGAATCAACCTCATGTCAATATGACACATGATGTGACCTATATGACTCTAAGTGTGTCATTTTATTTAAAATCAACATTTTAGTTCAAACCACACTTCACATACTCAAAATTAAGAAACAAATTATGATTATTTTGATACTTTAGGACAATGATACATAAGTAATTTTTATGTGTATGAATAATTCACAACTTAATCTGATACACGATGTTCTAATTATAACTTAAAGTGTTTGAAATTAGTTTAAAATTGACAATTTTGTTTAAAACATGTGTCACTGACTATAAATTGAGAAAACACACTCAAATTATATTTATACTTTAGGTAAATGATTCATAAGTAATTTATAATATACAAGAATTAGTCTCACTTCAAACTAACACACGATGTGACCAGTATGACTAAAAGTGTGTGTTTTCAGTTCAAATTGACATTTTAGTAAAAAATAAACATGACGTACTCAAAACCATGGAAACACATTAATATTGTGTTGATATTTTAAGAAAATGATCCTTAATTAATTTGTGACATGTAAGAGTCAACCACACATCCATCCGATGCATGGTGTGATCTGTATGACTCTAAGTGTGTCCTTTTATTTAAAATTGACATTTTAGTTCAAAATACACGTCACATACTCAAAACCGAGTAGACACATTCCATTTTTTTTTGATAATTTAGGAAAATGATCCATAAGTCATTTGTTACATGTATTAATTAGACACACCTCAATCTGATAAACAGTGTACCTAATATGACACAAAGTGTATGCTATCTGTTTAAAATTGAAAATTTAGTTTAAAATGCTTGTCACTGATTAAAAACCAAGAAAACATGATCTAATTATCATGATACTTTAGTATAATTATTCATAAGTCATTTATGATTTGTAGGAATCAATCTCACATCAAACTGATACATAATGTGATCGGTATGACTCAAAGTGTGTGGTTTCACTTTAAATTGACATTTAAGTAAAAAAAACACATGACATAATCAAAACCAAGAAAAAACATTCTTATTGTTTTGATAATTTAGGAAAATGATCCTTAAGTCATTTGTGACATGTAATAGTGAACCATACATCAATATGACATACGATGTGACCGGTATGACTCCAAGTGTGTCCTTTTATTTAAAATTTATATTTTATTAATGTATAGTTTCATATTTATGTTTAATTTTTTTCTTTATAGTATTACTGATATAATAATTTCTTTCTTATATAGGTGAATTATTTTTCTCGAGTTGGGATGATTTGTTCGACAAATGATACCATGATCGGGCTTTTTTGATAAGGGGTCAGGTGCCAAAGACAATGGAACCAATGGTGTTTTGAGTGTTTGTGATAATAATTTCTAATATAAGTGCACAAAACAATGTTTTACATGCGTATAATATAGTTTTTTTTGTCTTATATTTTTTTATATTTTTTTTTTCAATTAAATTATGTTTTTTTACAAAACAATGTTTGAAATGTAATATAAATTATATGTTATAAATAAGTACCACAAAATATAAATAATCATTACAAAATATAAAATCATTTTATTATATTAATTTTTCTCTTTATATTATATGATATAAGGGTATTTCATTTTACATTTTAAATAATGTTTTATTTTATGATTCTCAAATATATATTTTTTGGGTTATCTTTCTTTTCATTTGATTTCGTGTTTCATGACATGAAAGTGTTTTATGTTTCATTTATCATCATGATCTTAGTTATAATTAATGGAGTTTGTGAACTAAATCATTGTAGGGCTCTGATTGAGGTATATAAAGGTTATATTTGATATGTTTTGAAGTAAGGGAGGTTTCAGGATGAAATTTATAGATTTATGGTTTTGATGGACGTAACATGGTCACCGAGATTGTGAAAAGGGGTTTGGGGGGGGCGAAAAAACACTCTTCATGTTCAGTGCATGATCACCTTAGACCATGTAGTAGGACCATGTAGATAGGGGGTTTTGAGGGCTGTGGACTACACATAGTCATTGCATGGTCAGCTGGATCATGTATTTAGGTAGTGTAGCCACTTAAAATCCCTCATGAAATTTCATTTTTAGCCTGATTTTGGGGTTTCCACCATAATTTTTCCCTTCACATAGCACTCTCATCCCATAGGGTGATTTTGGGTGTCCCAATTTCTTTGGATCTCATCTCTATTAATTCTTGGTAGATTTGATGTGGGGATCTAAGAAAGGCCCTTTAGATCCTCTCATATCCTCTCATTC
Organism: Viscum album; assembly: GCA_963277665.1. NCBI lineage: Eukaryota > Viridiplantae > Streptophyta > Magnoliopsida > Santalales > Viscaceae > Viscum > Viscum album. The sequence goes on along the minus strand of OY728137.1, from coordinate 291,682,774 downwards.
CTGGTTTATCTCAATGAAAATCCTAATTGGATAAAGATTGGGTGGTTTTCATGGGAATTTTTGGATTTTTTGGGATTTTTTTTCTAGGGATTTGAGGATCTTAAATGGAGCTCAAATCTTGGATTTTATGACACGACTTCACATTTTCACCAGATTTGAGGTAGGTGGATTCTCATGTTCTCCAAGTGAGTATAAACCATATGGATTTGTTATGACCTTAATTTCAATGGTTTTATCTGTATAAAATGGTTGGTTGTTGGTGTGTTTTTGGTTTGTGAAAATAAATGTTGTGGTGTGTGTTTTTTAGTAAACATGAAACAATGATTTCTGGCTGTGTGGTTGTTTTTTTTGGAAAATGGGTTTGTGGTATTAAATTATGTTAAATGTTGAATTTTGTCATTTGGTTTCTAAGTGAATTGATTTGAGTTTGATGTTATTAGTTACATTGAGTTGTAGGTGTTGGGTCATGATTTTTTTTGTTTTGTGATTAGTTTTTTGTTTGAGGGATTGGGCATGAATCATGGTAAAGTCCCACTTGAGTGTGGGAGACTTATTAAAAAGGAAAAGGATATGTGGTGGAAACTCCCACCAGGGTTTGGGGACTTTTTAGGTAATAAAAATGTGAGGTTTAGGGGCAGTCGATACTCTTATAGGTAGGTGATACCCAATATTAGTTGTTTACTCATGGCCTAGGTCTCCCTCGGGGTTGGTTATTGACATATGTGTGTGATTTGGCATTCATGCATGGTATTTATGGTTTATATGAATTTTGATTTTTTGGAAACTTATTTATTTTTATTGAATTTATTATTTTTATGGTTTAGTTTATTGAAAGTTTTTCATATAATCCATGTTTTCATTTTTATAGAGTTTTTAAAAAATATCATTAGTTTGGGGCTTGTTTTATAAAAACTCGTTAAATATATATGGATTCTCATGTGCTAAGGTGTATAAGGAGTATTGGGGAAATACTACCTGGTTTAGTAATCACCCACTATTCATCCACTCATCTGGATGAGTAGATTTTATATATCATGATACATGTAAGGAAAATGGGTCCTTATTTACTAATGGTGGTTCATAACATGATGAAGGAGGAGTTCTGGTTGACAGGATGACTCATGGTGTTTTGGGGAGGCATGGTGGATTAAATGGATGTATTTTTAGGTTTTTTTGTATTTTGGTGGACTGATAGGCCTTACTTTTGAGTTTTACTACACTTTTTTTGTTGGGTTTTTGTTTGATTATTTTGGTAAAATATTTTATCTTACATCATGAGATCCCAGTTAGTGTTTTTTTATATTTTTGTTTCATTTTATATTGCATATAGGTTTGGTATATTCAAGTTACAAACATATCATTCCAAAATCTTGGTAATGGTTTGCATGGGGAGGGTGTTAATTGAGGTCACTCCATCACACAATGGTATTGTCTAAGCCCTTGATATTTATTTCTAGCCATTGGTGACATGAGGGATGCACCTAAGGCATAGTATCACCCCGAATTGATCTAGGTGAGGTTGAGGGGTGACAAGTTATATCAAGATGTTACAAATTTTTTCAATTTTTTATTTTTGGTGGTATACATGGAGATAGGATTAGTTGGGACTCATGAAGTAGTTATAAAAAGGCATAGTTAACCTCTTTATAGTGAACAACGAGTCACCAAATGTGTAAGTAATTCAAGTGGTTGGAGAATCACTTACATATTGGTCGGTATTGTAAGGAAACAAACATTTATAAATGAAATTCCATTATAAATGAAAAAATTACTTATTAAGTAATGTAGTTATAGAAAACACACGCACTGTATTTCATTTTTTATTTTGGACCATTATAAAATATAGCCATAATTTTTCTTCCAGACTTAAAATACCATTAAGTATCATAATCGTTGATAATATAGATGTTCAAAAATACACTTCTTAAAAATTTTATATTTTACTAACTTTTATACTTCCCAAGTTTTTAAAATGTATTTGTAGAAAAATATTTTACCAAATGTAGAAAATTTTGGTCATTGGATGAATATTTTTCTATAATCGGACATACATGAATTTTACATCAGATGAATGATTACAAACTGCATCAGATTTAGATTTATAAAAGTATGACAATTGAAGTATAATGAATTCCATCAAGAAAAGTTTTACTAAAACTAATGGATAGACTATATTGGATGGAAGAAGACATATTTTCTGGATGAACACCTATAAAATCTATCAAACAATGAAATTTTATTCCACTAGATGTACATTCTTTATTTTACTGGAAGGAATCCAAATACACTATAATGGTATATACTAAGATGACCATAAGATAAATTCAAATCACTGAACTTTATAAGTAAAGATAAAGTTTATCTAAATTTTTTACAACCACCTTTGAAGAATGTGAAATATGACCACTTTGAATTTTCTTATAAATATAAGTTACATTCAAATAAGAGAAAGTTTTTATAACTATGGTGATATAAAGTTTCTGAGAAGATTTTGTAACATCTAATTACTTTGAGAGTGAATCATTTTAAACATTATAGAGTCTTTTATTAAGGCATCTAATTATAAGTATTATTGTTAATGCCTTAATAATTTATGTGTTTGTATAATATGTGTTCGATATTGTGTGATTGAGGGATTATGAGGTTTAAAAAGATATTGGTTATTTTAATCTTGTTGATTGAGGGTTCCCAAGGCTAGTGAAACAAAACATTTTCCGATCTTAGTATCGAGGGATTCCCTGGATAAGGAAGGCAACCCTTTATGGTTTGGTTAAAATCATGGATACCTTAAGTCAAGGTTTTTGAATTTATACTAAAGGTAAAAGTGTGGATATTCATTTTTTAAAGTTTCTTTATGTTTTTTTAATAACTTTATAAATATTTATTATTACTTGTTTCTACAAGTTATTATTTCCGTTATGCATAATTTTAAAGAAAGTTTATTTTGTTGAAAAATTTTCTTAACTTTGATAATGCAAATTATATCAGTAAAAAAGTTTGTCCGATTAAATTATTTTAAGTATGATATAATATTTTTCATAAATATCATCTTAAAGTGGTTATTGAAAGTTATATGTTTTATTTTACAAAATATAATTCACCTCATCTTATATTTAACTGTATACTCTTAAGATCCTATATTTGGTATCAGATCAGGTTCTAATACTGAATTTTCTTATTTTCTTTTGTTATAAACTGCCACTTTAGCTAAGTTTCTTCTTTGTGTAAACTATTACACTAACATGTTAGTAGAATTTATTTTTTGTTTTTAAAATATGTAAGGTTTATACATTTGGAATTTATATAATATTAATCCAAGCATACCACCTGTATTTGATGGTGATGAATTTGAATATTGGAGAGAAAAAATGAAGACTTTTTTGATAAACACTAGAGTCGACAATTTTTTTATGATAATTGGAAATTATGCGATTCTAGAAAAATAAGTAAATTAATTTAAAAAATAAGAAAATTATGAATATTAAATCAATTATAGATTAAAAAAATACTTTGTTATGTTCTATGATAAGAAATATCTATATCCATATTTCATCTTGTGAAGCTGTAAATAGCATTTGAAAGAAATTAGTGGTTACCCATTTTGGAATAACCAAAGTTTTTAAAACAAAAAGAGAAATGATTTGTGAATATTATAGAGTTTTTTATTTTCTAATTAGATAATCTAGTGCTAATATACTTCAAAAATATATGAAAAAAGTGAATAGTACAAAATATTTGGGAGATAATTATTTGACTGATGAGTATTTAGTTAAAAAAATCAATGATATTATTCCCAATGAATGGAAATAAAAAAGAACAAATCTTGATGATACTAAGAACATTAATAAGCTTATATTGGATAATTTTATTGGAACTCTCATACAGTATGAGGGTAGGTTGAAAAGAGTTTATGAGAAAGAGAAAAAATAAAAATGGTTTAGATTTTACCTCAACATCAACAACTGTTAAGAAAGTTAGATCCACTAAGAAGGTTTATAAATATTCTAAGAAGAAGAAAGTCAAATATGTGATAGAAAGTAGTTATTTTGATAAAAGTGGGAATGCTTTTTCTAATATTTTAAAAAGGATGAACAAAATTATTATCAATAATGATTTTAGTTATAGATAAAAGAAAAATATTAAGGAAAGAAGTGATAAGAAAGATGATTTTGAGATGATATGTTATGAATATAAGAATCTTGGTCACATTAGACCATATTTTTCGATAATGAATAAGAAGTAAATGAAAAATATAAATTATAATAAATTCTATAAGTATAAATGCAACAAGTTTCTACAAACTGAAGACACATGGAGTGCTAGTGGTAGAGATATCTCTTCAGAAAATTATTCAGATGAAAGCTATGATAATTAGATGATCATGGGATTATATACTAGAATTACAAAGTCTAATCAATGCTTACTGGTTAAGGTATCTATTGAATCATTAACAAACTTAACTTTAAATGCAAATTATACAGATTCATATGATGAAAGTAGTCATACATTTCTAGAAGAAGAAAAATATACTTCATCTGATGAAGGTGATACTATACCTAGTGTTGAGTAATTTTATAAATATTCTACCTTATTAGAAAATAAAAATAATAAAATTTCTAAATTTTTTGAAAATTATAAGGTATAAATTTCCAAATAAAATTCAAGAATTTCAAAACTTTCTACCTAAATTTCCAATCTTACTAAAAAATTATAAAATAAATATAATTCTACTTTAACTGATGGAAATAAGAATTTGGATGTTAAAATAAATTCTAAGATATCTATTTTAAAAAAGATATTATCAAATTTTACCTCTCGGAAGGAAAATGTTGATAACAATTACTAATAGTTGAAACCTATATGAAAGACTTCTGGGATTGGTTTCAAAAACTCAAAATATCATTTTCAAAATAATTAATTTGTTCCTAAAAGTTCTCCCTTTTGTACAAAATGTCAAAGTGGTGGAAATTTGAAAAATAAATTTTCTTTGAATAAAGTATAATATTTAAATTTTCATAAAGATTATACTTATAAGAAATTAGTAGCTTTATAGTATGGAAAATTTGGGTAGATGTGGATCCCTAAAATTTTATTTACTAAAAATATGGACCCAAGAAAATTTGTGCACCAAAATCCCAATTTTCATATCTTTAGGAAAAAAAGATGAGTACCAATGGAGATAATATTTAGTACATGGATTGTGAGTGTTACCCTTATATAAATGTAAATAAGTGGTTCTTTTAGAATATAATAAATATGAAAGGTGGAAAAGTCAGTTTTGGTGATGATGTTCTAGGAGAAATATACAGTATACATTATTGGGTCAGAATGGCTATGATAAAAACATATGAGGGGGGGGGGGGGGGGTGAATTATGTCCTTTTATAAATATTGAAAAATGTAAAATGTTTCTCTTGAAATGAAGTGATTAATTCCTTATCTTATAAAGTCAAGTGACCAGTGGAAATAAATAAAGTAAAAGAACACTACTAGAAATTGAGTTATTTGCGACATAACATTTGTGACAAACCCCCATCACAAATGCCTCATTACAGAAAATGGCATTGCAAATAGTTTTTTTGCAATGGGAAATTCTCCCGTCGCAAATAGTTTCTTCTAGTTTTTAAAAAAATCTTGTTGTGACGGGCCCATCGCAAAAACTTATAAAAATAAAAAAATAATATTAATAAAATAATAACAATAATAATAAAAAAATAATAATAACAAAATAATATTAATAAAATAATAATAATAATAATAATAATAAAATACTAATATAATAATAATAATAAAATTAATAATAATAATAATAAAAAAATAAAAAATAATAAAATAATAAAAACCTCAATATTCATAAAAATATAATAATAATAATAATAATATTAATAAAATAATAAAATAATAAATAAATAATAAAAATAAACAATAAAGTACTAAAATATTAAAAATTTAAATAAATAATAAAATAATAAAAAACAAAATATTCACAACAATATAAAAAACGCACTAAACCGTGTGTCAGATGTCACATGTGCTTCATCTTCTACTAGTGTTGCTACTCCAATAATTGACGCATCTTCTCCACCTACTACTGCTGTTGCTGTTGTCATCGACACGTCACAATCTGCGAACCCCTATATATACCACTCACAACATGTGTCAGATTGAAGTGCGGTTGATTCTTACACATCCCAAAGTCTCAAAAACACTCATAACTGCCAATGTAGCCATGTTTCCATTGTCATTATTTATCGAACTACGAACACTACATATTGACTCAATTTTCTTAGTCGTACTTTTTTCCCGTTGTTGAAAGTCAGAAGAGAAGAATAAGCTCATGTACCCATTATATCATGAGAAGTTACTATAACGGGTACATAAGCTTCCTTTACTCTCATATCCTTCAAAAATGAGAAAGTTTTTCTATTAACAACATTGAATCTATATACAGTGTTGGCAGTTTGACAAAGAAAGACAATGAATATAGAAAACATGGTTACATTGGCAGAAAGAATCATTTTATTTATTTTGTGCCTTATTGTAGATAATTGAAAATAAAACATGAATTCCCAAAAGATCTGTGAAAAAAATTAATTAAGTATTAGATTAAAAATAATAGATAAAATGATGACAAAATTAATTAAATAAGTAGTAAGAATTCACCTTTTCCTGATGGTTGTATGTATTTTTGATGCCTTTTCTAATTTCCTCTATTTATTACTACTTATTATTATTTATTACTAATTATGACTAATTATTACTAATTATGACTGATTATTACTGATTATTACTGATTATTACCGATTATTACCGATTATTACCGATTATTACCGATTATTACCGATTATTACTAATTATTACTAATTATTACTAATTATTACTAATTATTACTAATTATTACTTATTATTTCTAATTATTCTTAATTATCCCTAATTATCCCTAATTATCCCTAAATATTCCTATTTATTACAAATTATTACTTTTATTACTAATTATTACTAATTATTCCCAATTATTCCTAATTATTCCTATTTATTTAAATATATTATTAATTATTATTAATTAGTCCCAATTAGTCCTATTTATTACAAATTATTATTAATTATTCCTAATTATTAAAAATTATTAAAAATTATTCTTAGTTATTACTATTTATTACTAATTATTCTTATTTATTACTATTTATTCTAATTTATTACTATTTATTTCTATTTATTAATATTTATTATTATTTATCACAAATTATTCCTATTTATTACAAATTATTCCTATTTATTACTATTTTTTACTAATTATTCCTAATTATTCCTAATTATTATTAATTATTAAAAATTATTCCTAATTATTAAAAATTAATTATTACAAATTACTACTATTTATTCCTATTTATTACAAATTATTACAATTTATTACAAATTATTACAAATTATTACAAATTATTACTAATTATACCTATTTATTTCAAATTATTCATATTTATTACAAATTATTCTTATTATCACTAATTATTCCTAATTATTCCTAATTATTCCTTATTATTACTATTTATTACAAATTATTCTTATTTATTACTAATTATTGCTAATTATTCTTAATTATTCCTATTTATTACTATTTATTCCTAATTATTACTATTTATTACTAATTATTTGTATTCATTTCTATTTATTCCTAATTATTCCTAATTATTCCTAATTATTTCTAATTATTTCTATTTATTCCTATTTATAACAAATTATTATTAATTATTCCTAATTATTCCTAATTATTCCAATTTATTCCTATTTATTACTAATTATTACTATTAATTCTTAATTATTCCTATTTATTACTAATTATTACTATTTATTCTTAATTTTTCCTATTTATTACTATTTATTCGTAATTATTCATATTTATTACTAATTATTTCTATTTATAATTGTTTATTAATAATTGCCGCTACTAATTAACACTAATTATTAAAATTTATTAGTATTTATTACTAATGAAACAACATATTTTTAAAAATAAATAATAAAAAATAAAACTATCTAATTCTAATTTAATTTAATTATTTCTAATTAACAATAATTATAATTGACATAAAATTAAATAAATTAACTAAAAAATAAAAGAAATAGATAAATACCTTAAAACAAAATATCTTGTACGTTGAAAGGCTTCTAAATCGCTCTGATATGAAATATTAAACTTTGAAAATTTTTTAGAGAGAAATATGAGAGTTTTGAGAGAGAGAGGAATCGGGAAAGGTGTGAAATGAAAAAAATGGGAGATATATATAGGTTAGATTATTTGGACGGAACCCGTCACAAATACTCACCCCTCTATTAATTAGGGACGATAGTTTAAAAGGTATTTACGATGGGCCCCATCGCAAATACCTACCTGTCGATACAGTATTTGTGATGGGAGATCTACCCCATCGCAAATAGTATTATTTGCGATGGGACCTGTCACAAATGGTGAAACCCTATTAATTAGCCGACAGTGGTAAAAAATGTATTTGTGACAGGTCCCATCGCAAATACTAAACCCCATTAATGGTATTTGCGATGGGTCCCATCGCAAATACTAAACCCTATTAAGGTTATTTGTGACAGGATACCCAATCTTGTTGCCTATAACATTCCTGTGGTTTGGCGTGCAGTGCGTGCCAAACCATTTGCAACGGGATATCTAATCTCTTCGCAAATAATTAACTATTTTCAATAGGTCCCCTCTCCATCATAAATAACCCGTCGCAAATAATGATTTTTCCCATAGTGGAACACAACAATGTATAGTGGTTAAGGGCACATAAATCCCTTAGCCCACTCCACCAATACTCTACTCCACGAGTTGGGTGATTTTCATTAGTAGGTCCTCTTATCCGGAGACCTCTATAACTGAGTACAAGGAGTTAAAACCTTATAAGTCTTTTACAGGGCCTTCTGGTTATTTTATAGGGAACCAAAATATCCATAGCTTAGTCCGAGAAATTGACACTCTACCATGACTGAGTCCAAGAAAACGATACTTAAATAAATCAATAGAGTTGATTTGGTTTAGAAAACAGATTTCACTCACAGTTGCAGTAGCAACTGATAGTTGTATTTGATCTTCAATAATGTACAACATCAACAAAAAAATAATCTTCAATATTGAGATGACTTCTTCTTCTTCTTTAAACAACAACAAATAAATTAGGCAATGTTGCATAGGCTTTTTTCTTCTTTACAATGTGAGAGAATAATGATATATAAATAATATTTCTCTCTTCTTTAAAATGATGAGCAACATAATATTTTAGCACTATATTTCCATTAGAGTTTTCACATCTCCGCTCTTCTTCGTATTTTCTTTTTCTACCAAAGATAGATATATAAGGAATAAATATCCAACAGTAACAACATCATTCCTATTCCTTCAGATACTTAAAATCCTTCATAAATATCCCAAGAATAACATAACACCGTTGCCTCTTTATTCATGTAGAATAAATCTCTAATAACATCATTTAATATAGGTTGAATAAATATTCTGATAAAATCTTTAGAATAATAGTAGTGTTGAATGACTTAAAAATATCGTTGAAATCCATTAAAACCTCTTTAAATATAGTAAAAACAGTTTCTAAAAGTTAGCAGCATAATCCAAATTTAAATTCAAATATTTGAATTTGAATAACTTTTTATCCTATGACTTAGCTAAAAAAATGACATTAGAATAAACTGACAATTTTTCTCTCTAAATACCGCACCATAAACTTTGCAATATTCTCATCCATAATAGTTTGGATTTATTAGAATTTATCCAATAGATAAAATTATGAAATAATTCCATTTAATAATGCAGTAGACTGAGATACCGTGAAATATATAAAACAGAGTACCGTAGGCCGCTTAAACTCCATTCTATGTTTTTTTGTACATTTCACCTTTTAAATATTTATTCCATCTAAACATGCAACATATGTATGAGTTTCTCCATGTAGAAACCATATTGATTTCCTCCTTTCTCATGTCCTTATTTTCAGAATGATTTAACATGATAAATATATGCTACGAGCCTCCGCATTATGCAATAAATAAACTTTCATCATGTAGCATTTCATCGTGTAAACATGGCGGAAACACAACTTCAGTTTCCAGTTTGAAATATTGGATCTAAACTTCCATTTTTTAAGCACATAACAGATCACAATTTCATTAGGTTATGAATACACATGAAGAGAACTTGCTTAAATATACAGCAGGTTATGTAGTAGTAAAATTTTCACTAAACACTCTAAAATATCATTGCATAGTTGGTCATGATTTTATATTTTAGTTGCAAAAGTATGCAGCGAATTTAATCTCTTTGGATGGAATGTTTCATCTTGTAAAGATATTCACAACATAATGAGTTTTATTTTTTAGAAAAATAACACAAGGCAACAATAATAAATTAGGGTACATTCTACCCGTAATGTAGGGTTCAAGAACGTAGGGTTCATGAAAGTAGGGTTCATGAACGTAGGGTTCATTACAAATGTAGTGTAGGGTTCACTAAAAGTAGGGTTCATGAATGTAGGGTTCATTACCAATGTATGGTTCATGAACCACAATTTTTGTACCAAAATTAGGGTTGAAAATGTAGTGTTGATTAACTATACTTTTGTATCAAAAGTAGGGTTGCACTATTCTGAAAGTAGAGTTCAAATAATCATTTAGAAATATAGACAGCTTGCATTTTGAGACTTAAATGGTTTTTTATATCCCTTTAACAACATATTAAGCTTTGTCCTAGAATAATTATATTTTTTAAATTTTAATATATTTCCAAAGTATCAATAATCTAATCAATCCAACTTATATATCTCCTGATATCATTGAAAAATAGAAGCAATAACATTCTGAAAAAACTATTGTTATGAAAAATCATGCAAAACTTCAAGAAATTTATTGTCCATACAAATGACATTTTTAGACTTTTATGTAAACTTGTGAAATAAATATAAATTTATTGTATTTCCATCCCACCAGGTTTCAAGTGATTCTGATATCTATATAACTCATAATAAATCAAATACAGTAGGTTTTCAAGTCTGTTCATTGTATATTTATAAAACTACTGTAGAAAATTCAGTGATTTTTTAGAGAACTAAAACATCCTTTCATACTCACTCATAAAATAATAAATTTTAGATAAATCTCTTATATATCCAATGGTATAAGTAACACATTAATCCATTCAATGTATCTTGAGATATCATCAAAATTCAGAGGTGACTATAAAATAAAAACTACAATGTCACTTGAACAACTTGTAACTGCTTTGGTGAATTTTTTTATCATCAAAACAACTGAATTGGATTTTGAAATTAATAGATGAAATTAATATAATATTATTATCTTTATAACATAACAAATTATATATTATTATGATCAATATTTATTTAGATATAAAATAAATATTGTGACATATTAAATTTGAAACTCTAAAATAAAATTGTTAACAAACAAAGAATGATGGGTTGAAGTAATTATCAAAACTAAACCAATATAAGAATGAAATGGATCCACTCAAAATTATATCCCCTTTTTATAATTACAAAACCTTAATTATCTACCAACTTTTCTCCCCCCTTTTTTAAGGATAAAAAAGATGAGTTCTTGAGTATATTAAATAATACAATATATTTACCCATTTTTATAAAGAATAAGAATTTAAACTTTTAGTAGCAATATAAAAAATATTTAAATTTTTTTAAAAAAAAATTTCTTCCCCATTTTTAAAAATATCAAAAAGATGATTTATTTTAAATATGTTCTTAATACATGCATCAATACAAACTCCCCCTAAATTTGTGCTTCCTTTAATAAGATAAAAAGATATAATCAAGGACCTATGAAAACAAATATAATATTATTCAATTAATAGAAAATGTTCATAATGAATATATTAAACCATTTAATTCATGACATGATAATAAAACATTTAAACACACACTAAATATTTAAAATAACCCCTTAATTCATAGCATAATTGTAAAATATATTCAAGTAATTAAATAAAATATTTTAAGTAAATGAAAGGATTTTCAAAAATTTAAAATAAAGGATTTAAAAATGACTTTTTTCACATGTTATAAATGACCAGAACATTTTAATATAGTAATTTACTACATAAAGTAATAGTTTAATTTTTCACATGCAACTAATTTAAATAGTAATACATTAAACACATGATTAATTGTAAGATAAAAATTTATATAAAATGACAGGAGTAAGCTTGATGGTCATTGGTTAATAAAATAATTCAATAAATTAATTCATATGATAATAGAGGGAGAAGTTGATTTAACAGTTTAATCATAAGTATAATTAAATATAGAGAAATTAAAATATAAAACATTTAAAATTTTTTCTCCCCTATATAAAACATTTAGTGCATTAATTATTGAAAATAAAATACTTCCTAGATCAACCGTTCCATCTCTAATGAAGTTTTAATTTAATAGAATAGAAAATAAAAATATAATAAATTTCCATAATTTTTAGGTATCCACTTAATGAAGTAAAAATGAAGTTTAGTGGTGCAGACCTACGAAATTTCGAATACAAGTGACTTTTGTGGTACCCATATACACTTGGGTATGAAAGTGTTAGAAATAAAAGATTTAGGAAACCAAATATGTTTATTTTGGTCAAACATATTAAAGCTAGAAAATTCTTTTGAATAATGAACATGATTGAAACTACAAAATTGAGGTTTTCTAAAATAATAGTTATTAGAATAACGTTCCTTAATACCATAATAAAAACATTTAACGGTTGACATGCTTTTTTTGTTCAAACTAGAAAAATAATAATTATTATATAGTTTTTGTTTTTATCCATTACTACCAATACCAAGTTTGTTTTTATGATTTTTTAACAAATAATTTGATTCAAATAATTATCTCTCTTAATAAGCATACTAGAAGCTTTATTTAAATTATTAACTTCACCCAAAAATTCTTTAATTTTAGTTTCATAAAGATCATAAGAAATTTTGGAAGCATTTGATCTTAAATCAGCAATTTTATTTGACAAACTTTCATTATTAATTGAAATTACATTATAATATTTTCTAAGTTTTCTATTCTATTTTCTTAAGGATTCAAATTTTTCTTGAATCATAAAATAATATTTATCACGTTCATCTTAATCAAAACTTTTAGAGTAATATGATTATACCTCATCAGCATGAGACATAAGGCTTATATTTTCCTTTTGATTTTCCTAATCATCTTTAGAGTTTGTAGTAGATTCATTGATTGAATCCAAATGACTATAGTTAGAAAATTCATCCATCAAAAATTTGAGTGCATCATTTTCCTCTTTTATAGAAATATGTTTTTCAGTTTCTTCTTACAAATCAGCTTCACACATCTCAATAAACTCTTTTAATGCCTAATTTGTTTCTAAAATTGGAGTTCCCAAGGCATCATCATCATTGTTAAATTCTATAAATTTATCATTTCCTTCACAAGAAACTACAATTTTCTACCACATCTCATAAGCAGTAGCACATTGAGAAACACTATTAAATTCATCAGGACCAATTCCACATATGATAGAATTCATATCTCTTGAATTAATATCATATTTAGTTTCCTTCATATCATCCCAATTTTCTAGGTCTACAGGGCTTTTATAAGGTTTTAAAATCTTCACGTAAAATTTAAAACCAATATTCTTCAAATAGATAGTTATTCAAGCTTTCCATAATATATAATTATTGCATTAAAATAAGGATCACAGATCATCGATATATCTTCTCTAAGATCTGCCATTCAAATTTGTCTTCATTTAAATATTTAGCTTAGGCTTTTTAGAGCCAAAAAAATCTTCAATATTACAAAATATATCAATATTTAATATTACTAGTTAGGTATCGTATAAAAACAAAATAACTTTCAAGGATTTCCAAAAAAATGAAATATAGAAATAGAGAACTTCCTCTGATATTACTTGTTGGTATCGAGTAGAAACAAATTTCTAGAAAGAGAAATATCTCCAATAGTGCTGAACCTTTGATACCACTTGTTGGGTTAGAATAGACATGAAGGATACACAATAGGGGGGGTAAATTATGTCCTTTTAAAAATCCTAAAAAATGTAAAATGCCCCTCTTGAAATGAAGTGATCCTTTCCTTATCTCATAAAGTCTAGAGTAGTGAAAATAAATAAAGAAAAAGAACACCGCGATGTATTGTGGTTCAGGGAATAGAATTCCACTAGTCCACTCCACAAATGATATAATCCACGATCTTGGTGATTTTCACTAGTAGGTATTCTTATCCATAGAACTCTATAACTAAGTACAGATAGTTGAAACCTTACAAGGCTTTTATAGGGCCTTCTGGTTCTTTTATAAGGAACCAAAATATCCATAGTTTAGTATGAGAAGTTGATACTCTACCACAACTGAGTCCGAGTATACAATACTCCTATAAATCAGTAGAGTTTGTTTTGGTTTACAAAATATATTTTGCTCACAATTGCAGCAAAAATTAACATTTGTATTTGATATTTAATAATGCACAACCACAATAATAAAATAATCTTCGATCTCAAGAAAACTTATTCTTCATTAAACCAAAATAAATAGATTAGAAAATGTTGTGCATACTTCCTTCTTCTTTACATCATGAGAGAATAAGGATGTACAAATAATTTTTCTCTCTTAAATTTAAATGATGAGAAACATAATATTTCAACACTCTATTTCTGTCATAGTTTTCACAGCTTTGTTCTTCTTCGTATTTTCTTTTTATGGAAAAGAGAGATATATAGGGAATAAATATCCAATATTAATGAAATAATTCCCCTTCCTTCAGATACTTAAAATCCTTCATAAATATCCCAAGAATAGAATATCACCATTTCCTCTTTAATCATATAGAATAAATTTATAATAAAATCATTTAATATAAGTTGAATAAATCTTTCAATAAAATCTCAAGAATAATAGAATCATTGAATGATTTAAAACTCCATTTTAAATCCATTAAAACCTCTTTAAATATAGTCAAAATAGTTTTTGAAAACTAGAAGCACAATCTGAATGTAAATTCAAATATTTTAATTTTAATAAATTTTTGTCCTCTGAATTTACTAAAAAAATAAAGTTATAGTAAACTAGAAATTTTTATCTCTACATACTACACCATAAACTTTTCAATATCTTTGTCCATAATCCTTAAGATTTATTAAAATTTATACAACTGATAAACTGATGAAATAATAGCATTTAAGAATGAATCAAATTGAAATACCATGAAACATATAAAATAGAGCACCGTAGGCTGCTTAAACTCCATGATCCACTTTCTATATATTTCACATTTTAGATATTTATTCCATCCTAAAATGCAATAGACGTATGCGTTTATCCATGTAGAAACCATATTGAGTTCTTCCTTTCTCATGTAATTATTTTTAGAATGATTTATCATGATAAATATATATTATGAGCCTCTACATGATGTAGCAAATAAACTTTTATCATGTAGTGTTTCATCTTGTAAATATAGTGGAAACACAACTTCAGTTTCTAGATTGAAACAATGGATATAAAACTCTATTTTTAAGCATAGAATAGATCACCATTTCATCAGGTGATGTATCCATATGAAGAGAAATTACTGAAATATACAATAGATTATATAGAAGAAAACTTCCAATAAACACTCTAAAATCTTAGTGCATAGTAGTTCATGATTCTATATTTTAGTTGAAAAAGTATGCCATGAATTTAAAATATTTGGATGTAATGTTTCATCTTGTAAAGATATGAACAACAGGATGAGTTTGATTTTTCATAAAAATAACACAATTCAAAAGCAATAAATTAGGGTACATTTTGCCTTAAATTTAGGCTTTAAGAATGTAGGGTTCATGAAAGAAGGGTTCATGAATATAGGGTTCATTACTAATGTAGTGTAGCGTTCATTGAAAGCAGGGTTCATGAATGTAGAGTTCATTACCCACGTATGGTTCATGAAACATACTTTTGTATAAAAATTAGGGTTGAAAATGTAGGTTTTAATATAAATTCAGGGTTGATTAACCATAATTTTGTATCAAAATTAGTGTTTCATTTTTCTAAAAGCAGGATTCAAATAATTATTCAAAAATTTGGACAACTTGTATTTTGAAACTTTAATGATTTTTTAGAGACCTTTAACAATAAATTAAGCCTTCATCCTCAAATACTCATATTCTTTAAATATTAATATATTTACAATGGATAAATAATCTAATCAATTCTAATTCAAAGCTCCATATATCTTTGAAAAATAGAATAAATAACATTATGGAAAAACTGCAGTTCTAAAAAATCATTGCAAAACTTTGAGAAATTTATTGTCCATCCAAAAAACATTTTTAGACTTATATGTAAACATATAAAATCAATATAAACTTATTTTATTTTTATACCACGAATTTTAAAGTGATTATGATATATTTATAACTTTCAGTAAATAAAATACAATAGGTTTTTAAGTCTGTTCTATATAGAGTTTCCAAACGGCTGCAACAACTTCAATGATTTTTTATAGTACCAAAACATCCTTTTCAGACTTCCTAATATACTAATAATGTTTATATAAATATCTTACCTATCCAATTGTATAATGATAAAATTAATCCATTCACTTTATCTTGATATATCATCAAAATTCAGAGGCAACTTTAAGATAAAAACTGCAATGTCACTTGAGAAGCTTGTAACTGCTTCAGTGAATTTTTAACTATAAAAATAACTGAATTTGATTTTGACATTAACAGATTAAATTAATAATATTATTATATTTACAATGGAAAAAATTCAATATGATTTTTATCACCATTTATTCATATATAAAATAAATATTTTGAAATATTAAATCTGAAACTCTTAAACATCATTAGCAAATAAAGCATAATATGTTGAAGTAATTATAAAAACTAAACCAAGATAATAATGAAAAGGAGACACTCAAAATAATTGATATTGTTCTTCTTAGAAAAAATTTAATCTCAAATATATTTTTTGTTTTAGGCCTTAAGTACAATCTCATTAGCATAAGTCAAATATGTGATGAAGGATACCTTGTGAACTTTATGAATGATAAATGTAATATTCAAAGTTTAATTTTTTTATTCTTTATACTGATATGCATAATAATGTATACACACTTAACTTAGAATAACTTATAATACAGGATCTACCTTGCCTTAGTGCAATGAAAAATCAATCTTGGTTGTGGTATAAAAGTTTATGGCACTGTAATGTTTGAAATTTAGCCAAACTTTCTAAGAAAGAACTTTTTAGAGATCTACTAGAGATTATGTTTAATTATTCTAAAGTTTTTGATCCTTATCAATTCTCAAAGAAACATAAGTCTAGTTTTAAATCTATTAGTGAAGTTTCAACTTTTTATGCTTTAAAAATAGTGCATATAGATTTATTTGGTCCAACACAAACCAGAATTATTGGTGGAAAATATTATATATACGTTTTCGTTGATGAATACACTAGATATACATGGGTATATTTTATAATTAAATATTTGGAAGCATTTTTTTGTTTTAAAAACATTAATCTCATGTTAAAAATGAGAAAAATCCAACTTTTGTAACTATTCACAGTGATCATGGTCAAGAATTTGAAAAATATGATTTTGAAAATTTTTATAGTAATAAAGGTATTGTATATAACATCTCATCTCCTAGAAAACCTTAGTAAAATGGTGTATTTGAAATAAGAAATAGTGTTTGTCAAAATATTACTAGAACCATGTTGGGTGATTACTCAATTTCTAAATATTTTTGGGCGGAAGAAGTTAGCACTGCTTGCTATACTATAAATCGAGTTTTACTTGGAAAATTTATTAATAAAACTCCTTATGAGTTGTGTATAGGAGGAAAGATAAAAATTTCTTAAAAGTTTTTGGGTATAAAGTATTCATTCTGAATAATAAATACAATTTACATAAACCTACTCTAAAATACAATGAAGGTATTTTTCTTGGATATTCCAAAACTAGTAAGTCTTATATAGTTTTTAATAAAAATAAAAGTACTATTGAGGAAACAATGCATGTTAAATTAGATGAAACTGATCCTTTTGTTTTAAAATAACCTGAAAACACATATTTGGATGTTTTTACTAAAATTTATTTTTGAACAATGACATATAATTCTTCTCATGAGAGAATAATTGAAGAATTTTTTTTGAAGGTATACCTCTAGAAGAAATTAAACATTTTTTTGAAGAATAAACTTTTATAAATCTAATGAATTAGATAATCCTAAGGAATCATACCACTGATAATATCATTGGTGATATAGATCAATGTGTCAAAACTATAATTTCCTTAAGAAATAAATGTGAAAATTGTGCATTTTTATCACAATTTGAACTTAAAAATCATGATAAGGATTTAGGTGATGAATATTGGATAAAATAAATATAGTATAAAATCAATAAGTTTGAGAGGAATCAAGTTTGGACTTTACTTGAACATACTAAATATTTTCCTGTAATTGGATTAAAATGGGTATTTCATAACAAACATGATGAAAATGGAATAATAGTTAGAAATAGTGATTTTTTTTCTAAGGGTTATAATCATTAGGAAGTAATAGACTATAAATAATTATTTTCTCGAGTAGATATAATTGAATCTATTCATATTTTTCTATCTTACACAACATTTATAAATTTTACTCTTCATTAAATGGATGTGAAGTGTTCTTTTCTTAATGGTTATGTTTGGGAAGAATTTTATATAGAATAACCACCTAGTTTTTAAGACACAATAACTTGATATAATTTTTTTAAACTTACTAAGGCCCTCTATAGACTTAAATAATCCCTAAGAGCCTTATATGATAGACTTATTGGTTTTTTGTTACAAAAATATTTTTTTAAGGGAGCTGTGTATCCAATAGTTTCTGTTAAAAAAGTTTTTTAAGAAACCATCATATTTAAAATCTATTTTGATGAAATTATTTTTGGATCAATTGAAAAAACACTTTCATATTCGTTTGTAGATCTTATAAATTATAAGTTTGAAATGAGCATGATGGGAAAACTAATGTTTTTCCTTAGTTTTCAAATTCCTCAAAAACTATAAGGAACTTTTATATATCAAAAAAATTATATAAAATATTTACCTTAAAAATTTTAATCATGAGAATACTAAAAGTATAAGTACTCTTATCGAAACCTCAACAACTTTAGATATTGATGAATCTGGGAAATCAATTGATCATTTTTATAGATGGATGATTGGAAGTTTACTATACCTTGTTTCAATTTGGATAGACTTAATGTTTTATGTATACTTATGTGAGATATTTTAGTAAAATATAAAATATTCCCATATCAAAGACATAAAACAAAATTTTCATTACCTTAAGGGAACTATAAATATTGGATTATTTAATTATTCTAAAAATGATTTTAAATTAAAAAGTTTTTTAGATGATGACTTTGGTGGATCTAAAATAGCCAGAAAAAGTAAATCTATAACTTTCCATTTCTTAATAGATGATTAGTTTTCTTGGTCTTATAAGAAACAATACTCAATAACACTTTACACTGATGAATCTGAATATATAGCAGTTAGAATTTGTTGTGCTAAGGTATTGTGGATGCAACACACACTCACAGATCTTGAAACAAGTTTTTTATAAAATACTTATTTTGTGTAACAACACAAGTTTTATATCTTTAAGAAAAAAACCATCACATCACTCATGAGGTAAGCACATAGATATAAGACACCATTTCATTAAAAACCACACAAAAAAGGATAAATCACTCTACAATTCATCAAAATGTAAGAACAAGTTATTGATATTTTAAAAAAACCTCTAAATCCTGATAGTTTTAAATACATTAAACAAAATATTGTAATGGTCAACATAAAATGATCAATTATATACTTATTTCTAAGCCACATAATTATAGTAAAAAATCCTCAAAAAGGGGGAGACCATATTTACTTTATTTTTATTTTTTTTAAAAAAAGTTTTCTCTAAACTTTTTTTTGTAATATTTTCCTATTTATTTTCAATTTTTTACTTAAATAGTTTTTAGGAAATTTTTTTCTTAAATTTTTTTTGGATAAAATTTTGCTTAAATAGTTTTTTGAAAAAATTTTCCTTAAACATTTTTTGAAAAAAAAATTCTTAAAAAGTTCTTGAATAAACTTTTGTTTTTCTAATTTTTTTCTCAAAATTAATAAGTTCATATTTCCTAAGAAACTTTCATAAAGAAAGTTCATAAATTTCTTTATTTGATAGGTAGTTTATAAATATTTTATTACAAATTATTATATTTATTTTTATAATATATTTTTATATATTTGATATATTTTACAAAAAATTATTTTATAAACTTATAAGTTTCATCAAAATATAAGTTAATTTGATAAAACGTATACCATTGGTATTAAAAATTTGAGAGTTAGTTTTTTTCAATATTTTGAGCGACGGTATCAACCATAAATCTAAATTAATATTTTAATATGATTCATTGGATCTTGAGAAGAAGAAATATCTCTCTCATTGGGAATATTTAAAGGGATGTGGGTCACCACTCATTCTTCACCATCTAACTTTGAGAACATCTCTCACTATCTTGATTTCATTTCATATATTTGATTACAATTTTTCTGATAGTCTTCCTTCATCCAATTATAAAAATGGATTCATCCATCTATTTATCGACCAGATTTCCTATGAAATAAAGACTTATATAGAGAATATATTATGATAAGTATGCCTCTTTCCTTAAATCAGTTATTTTTTTCAATGATGGGGAGATGTATGTGTTGAAAATGATGATTTAGATATCCACTTTCCTAATATTGTCAGAGAGTTTTATTCATATATTGAGTTTAGTGTTGAAGAGAATCTAAAGGTTGAAACCTTTAATATGTTTAGAGATTTATATAAGTTTAATATTAAACAGGTTGTTGAATTAGTTAGAATAACATTTGGAGAGGTAAATTTAGTAACTCATAAGTTGTTTGACAAGCTATAGAGTTTTCAGAAGTAAAAAACTAGAAAATTCCATATTTTTTGTTCTTATAAAAAGTTACAAAATTTTATTATCTTTCTCTATATGTGAATATTGTAGCCTTTTGTGTACAAAACTTCTTGATTAAAAGGAAAGGGGATATTTATATCCTTAAACTAAAATACATATATTTTTTGTATTTTATTTGTAACATGAGAAAATTAAATATTATGAAGTTTATTATCCTTTTCATAGAGGAAGTAAAACAAGGGTATTTAAAGTTGAATATTTTACTCAACCTGGGTTTTATAATTTTTTTAACTTCATGGAAGTGCAAAAAATCAGGAATAAAAAAACTCATATGAGGGAGAATTTTTTTATCAACGAATAAATAATTAACAAGACAAGGATTGAATATATTCCTCATCTCAATAATTTTATTGATAAATTAGATAAAGTTTAATTTGTCGAGGAAGAATAAAAGCTCAAAGAAAATGTTTTAAAGAAGATTTGGGTAGTAGATAAGTCACCCCTATTGCCTAAGAAAAAGGATAAAACCATTTCTAATGAGGAATTTTTTTTATGAATGCAAAATAAATAAGAAAATAAAACCGATGATCTGAGTTTTGGGTTAGACAAGGATGGAGATTTATCTTTAAATGAGAAATATTATAAAACCCCTAGAGAGGAAGAAAATAAGAATATGCAACAAGTGAAAGACAGAGGATCCAATATGGATAAAAATTTCCTAAAAGGAGTTGGGGAATTTCATTCCAGAACTGAAGTTTTAAAAAAGGGAGAAGTTCCTATATATGTTCCTATATTGTTAATTATTCAACGAGAAGAACCTTATTCCATTCAATAAAAAGGAAAATAATATCATGATTTAGAACTAGCTATTTCCATTGAAAAGGAAAAATGAAAAAGCATTAGTTTTTGAAAAAAGACATTAAAAAGATATTCAAGATGATGTTTAATTTTTTATAAATAAAAGTAATATACTTAAATTAGGAAATAATTAAAAAATCACTTGGATTGTGAATAAAAATCACATGATACATATATTTATTTCTCAAAATAATATTATAAGGATGATGATATAGATGTATTAAAAAAATATGAATCTTTAGAAGAAGAGGATTAAAATTCTCAGACTAACGAATCAAAAAAATTTAAGTCCAATAAAAAAGTTGAAATCATGGATGTTTCTAAAGAATAGTTTGATGAAAGAAAATAAGATGCTAGAACTTCTAGACCCTACACTCTATGCACCCCTGAAGTTTATTCTGATTCAACTCATTTTCCCCCAATGAAAGTTCTCAAAGGATGGAAATGAAAACAAACTAAATCAATAAATTAATAAAGAGGCTTTAATATGCCTTAAATTTATTTCCAAATATTATAGTAATATGTAAATACATCCAATGAAAGATTGATATGTTTAATTTTTTTAATTTTTTTAAATAACTTGCAGAAATTATGATTCAAAATGAGGTGGAATTCAAAGATTCCAAAGGTAAATCAAAATAATATTTGAGAAATTTAAAGCAAGAAATTAATTGGATTAATAAAAAAGAGGGTGATAATAAATTTTATGATGAAAAAAATTCTTGGAATAAAAATATAAACAAAGTTAGTTTTGTTTCTTTAAAGAAGTGTTAATGAATAATTCCTAAATAATATGGCAATAGGATTCAATCCCCAGAAGAAGAAGTCCTAAAGATGAAAAATGAGCACAAGAAGATTAAAGTTCTTGAAGAGGAAGTAGGGAAGATGAAATCAATTATTGATGAGTCTAAAAGATATCAAGAGGATATTAAGAAGCTAAAGGTAATTGTAAAAAAGTTAATGAAGAAAGAATGATTGTTGTTGAAATATTGAATGTTTTTTAATAATCAAAATCAACTTCTTGGATGCATATGTTTGGATGAATTTTCTTCTATATATTTTTGGATGGATGTTTTCTCTAATTTATTTTTATGAATTTTTTAATACATATATTTGGATAAATGTTTTTTTATGTATAAATTTTTTCTTAGATTTTTTTCTAACATTTTAAGAACACTTTCTATATCTTTAAAACTTTTAAAAAATTATAAAGGGGGAGAAATAAAGAAAACCTAAACTTTATAAACTTTTGGAGATAAAGGTGAAATTGAAATTTTTAATAAAGGTGGAGATCTAAATAAATTTCCAATATTTTATGAAAAATAGAAAAATGTAAGAGTTATATAAGATAAGAGACTAAGTATTTAAAGTTTTTTTTTAATTTTATGTTTTTAATTAAAAGTTATGTTTTGTGATTTTAAAAAATGTGGTGATTGTTGATTTGAAATATTTATTTATACACTTTATAACCTAGTTTTTGAAAATAAAAAATACACCTTTTAAAGTTTATATTTTACTAGATTTTATACTTCTTAAGTTTTTAGAATGTTTTTTAGAAAACTGTTTTACTGGAAATATAAATTTCTGTCCACCAGACATAAATTTTTCTATAACTAGATGTACATATATTTTATATAGGATGGATGATTACAAAATTCATTGGGAACAAAATTATAAAATTCCAACAATTTATGTATAATGAAGTCCATTTAATAACATTCTACCAAGACTACCAGTAAAACTACATCAGATGGAAACATACATGTTTTTAGGGTGAACACCCATAAAATATATTAGATGATGAAACTTTATTCCAATGGATATACATTATTTATTTTACTAGATGGAGTCTATATATACTATAATGGTGTATACCAAGATGACTATCAGATTAAGTTGAAGCAATGAAAATTCCAAGTAAAGATGAAGTTTGTCTGATGTTGTTGCAACCACCTCCAAAAAATATATAATATGACTGTTGGGAATTTTCATATAAATGGAAACTGTATTCAATGAGGATGAAGCTTTTAAAAATATGATGATCTAAATTTATTTATAATATTTTGTAATATCCTACTACTTTGAGGGAGAATCATTCTAAACTTTAGAGAGTCTTTTTATTAAGGCATCTGATTTTGAGAATTATTGTAAATGCCTTAAGAATTTTTATGTTTATATTTGTTGTGTGTGATCTTGTGTAATAGAGATATTTTTAGGTTTAGGAATACATAAGTTATTTAGATATTTCTGTTCAAGGGTTCCTAGGGCTAGGTAAATAGAATATTATTCGATCTTAGTATCAAGGGATTCACCGAACGAGAAATATAAACCTTTACAGTTTGGTTAAAATTGTGGATACCTTAAGTCAAGGTTTTTGACTTCCTTTACACTGAAGGTAAAAGTTTGTATATTCATTTTATAAAGATTATGTATGTTTTATTAAGAAATTTATAAATCTTCTTTATTACTTGTTTATATAAGTTTTTATTTCCACTATTCATATTTTTAAGGAACTTTTATTTTGTTAAAAACCCTTCTTAACTCTGATAATACAAAGTATATTGTTATAAAAGTTTGTCTAATTAATTTATTTTAATTATTATAAAATCTTTGTATGAAATATCATCTTAAATAGGTTATTAAAATTTGAATGTTTTATTTTATAAACTACAATTCACCCCCTCTTATAGTCATCCATATACTCTTACAAAGCTATAGTTCTATAGTGACTGATAAGATTAGAATATATTAAGGGTTATGATATGATCTAATTGACACAAAAGAAAGATGTTATGGCCTAAAACAATATGATATTACCCTATAAATCTCATTTATCACAGTTTCTAAGGGATATAACTCTTGTATTAGTTCCCTAGAACCAACTACTTTTTACTTTAGATTACATGTGTATTAAAATAAGTGAATATTAATTTAAATAATTTATCACATATTGATTGTTCTTCTACATAAATCTAATTTCACAATGTCCTAGAGTACTTTTTATATTTATAAGGTCATAACAGTTCCTCTCTATGATGATAACCTTGAAATTCCATTATGATATTCTTAAGAATAGTTCTCTGGCTGGATAACATTCTATAATGGGGCACATAGTATGTTGACTATCAGGTGTGATAAATCATAAGAGGATGATACTTATTCTCATGAAGTTTACACTTGGTAATATCCATGATGGGATATTGTGAGAAAATATCTACAAGTATAAATTCCACATGTTTATGTGCCATAATATATCCCTATCTGCAAGTATGTGTAATGGTACTTAGACTTTAATATCATTATTAATGCATTTAATGAATCACAAACTTATAATTATTGACCAAAATCATGACGCCATATGTTCATGGAAAGTAGGGTATGTTGGGAATGTCATGAATGAAATGTTATTAATTTATAAGTTGAGGAAGGATTTTTCCTTTCTAATTTTATAGAATTTTATATCTCATCCATTTGATTGAAATTGAACTGGAACATGAAATTCCCTGACCATGGTGTAATGATGAGTTTATTTCATATAGTCAAATAATGACGTATCAAGCATATAGGTTGATAACACATACATGTAAACTACTTTATGAGATATCATGATAAAAGAATTATATTATATAGTAAGATTTTGTGTGTGGTTATCATCGTTGCGACATTAAATTCTTTATCTAGGATGCCTTAGCCTATTTCTAGACAGTAATCATGGACTTTAAGTAAGGCTACCTAATGCCAACCAGAAATAATCCTAGAGGTTTACACGCTAAGTGTTTCTATTGATCTTAATTAAATTCGATTTGAATTTAATTTTTTGAATAAATATTATTCTCAAGAACAATGGATAATTTTTTTCAGTATTAATTGATCAAAAATATTCACAAGGTAATATATAATTATTTATTTATTAATTAACAAATTATATAATTTAGCGAATGATTAATAAGTATTTTTTCACCAGTATGTGAATATAATATCTATTTTATTTATTAAGTATTTAATAAATATTTATTCACCAAAATTTGAATGAAGTACTTATTTATGAATAAATATTTGATAAATATTTATTTGTCCATTCGATAAATATAGAGGTAGATGAGCATACCAAGACTATATCTGGTGATAAATATTAATTTTCAAGCCGATAAAATAATATTTATCATTGCACAAGATAACATACACCATAAATAATAATAATAATAATAATAATAATAATAATATATTTCCTAGGGCTAGATAAGGTTTATTATATTATTTCAGGGTCATTTTGCAATACAATATTTTTTTAACCTACAACCTAACTTTATAAAATATTTCTATGTATATTTTGTAGGGTGAATAGAGAATTGATAATCATTGTGGGAAATAGAATTTAACTAGATTCCTCCTCCTCTATTCCTCTCAAGATAGAGAAGAACAATCAATAATCCTTCAAGCTGGAAGGAACTAGAAGTTATTAGGAAAAAGTACACAAGACGATTGATCCACCATGCAAGCACCTGATGTTCCATCAATGTTGTTATGTGATCAAAGGACTATGTGTGGATCACCTCTAGAGGGGATGTACTTTGGGTCCTACCAACACAATGAAGGTAATATAAAAAGTGTTTTATAAGATCAATAACATAATCAAAGAATGATCCTAATACAAGGTAAGCCTTTCTTAAGATATAATCAAAATTAATTATAAATTTAATGTGAAAAAGGTTCTATTTAAGTTATGAGATTTATATGTCTATATTGGATTGAAAAATTTTATTAGTCACAATGTTTACATCTTTCAATTTTGGAGAATGATCCATAAAATCCATAAAAAAACTTAATGGTTATGTTCCCAAAAGGCACATCTGTTATTCCTGGAACCATCAAGTAGTATCAGAGTGATCAATTTTAAATTTATAATTATTTATTTGATTATTAATCTATATGCACAATAGTGGTTAGATTTTTCATTTCCAGATCATCCATTATTTAAATATGAAGTTTAATTAACACATCTTTTACATTTTAATAATTATTGTTCCATATTTATATTTTCTTAAGGCCTAAGAAAATATAAAGAATGATCATAGATTCCATCGAGAGGTGGCAAAGTTTTTGGTCGGTTGATTGGGTTACATGACATGTAGCCATAGTACACACTGTGCACCCAAGTTCACTACACCTAGATGTGTCATGGGATACATGAAACACTGAGTAGCCATTACACATGGTGCATTTGTTTCACACCATGTGTAGATTGGCCCAACCTAGCACATGACTTTTCAGATTAAATGGCGTGTATCTGGTGTACACGTCGTGTAGTCTACCCAATTTATTGACAAAATTCACGCTAACCATGTGGTCAAATTTATGGTTTATACCATGTGATACTGATAACTTAGATAATTAATGAAGCAAATAGTGAGTAATCATCATGTAATTCATTAATTACCATGTTCAAAGAACATTCCAAGTAATTTAGTGTGGTGCATGGACACACGAAAAGCAGAACATGTGACATGTAGCTGGAGTGCATGTCATGTGGTTGCACATTTGAAGAACATGCCAGGTCATTCAATGAGTTACACTAACACACAATTAGAAGAATACACAATTTGTAGCCGGTTAGTACATGTCGTGTAGTTTAGATGAGATACACACTGAAGCCCCCTCCTAGATACATGATAATTGAGTAATATAGTGTGCATCTTATAAGTAAATTCCACAAAGTCTTACAATAAAGTAAAAAAATTAAATTATATTAAAATAAATAATTTTATTATTAAAATATAATTACACTATTAACATCCAATGTGTTTTAATATTTAATAAAGGATTTAAAGAATTAATAAATGCTCAATTAATTCATTATAATTATCTATAATTATTGGTTATTTCATTTACTTATTAAGAATTTATTTAGGATGGGTATCTATAGGATAATTCATATGGTTATTATGATAAAGAGAATTAATTAATTAATTAATACAAGTGAGTTTATCTTAATAATAAAGAACAAATTGAAGTGAATTCCAACCAATATACATTTTTGTATTTGTTGCATATGAATGAATGATCACGAGCTTTGACTGGACCTATGTATGAGTTGGTTGTATTTAATTTAATTTTTATTACATGGGTTTGCAATTATATATTATATAATTAAAAATTATGGTTTGTGTGTCATCCCTCCCTCTTTTATTATGAAGGACATGCATGTCTATTGTTGTTTAAGTAATTTCCCCTTAACTAATCCTTTGGTTTCCCTCACCCATGCATGAGTTATAAACATATATAATAAAAGTAGCATCCCAAGGCGTATGGAGGTGGTTCAAGATAGAATTGAGATGAAACCAACCCATATGATACACAAATGGATAGATGGAATGCTGCAAATCATGCCAAGACTAACACAAGGAGTTTTCCCTGAGGTTTATAGGTTAATTTATTTTCCGATCGATAAATTAACCATTAGATAAGATCATGATCATGTCATTTATATATTTATATATTTCTATCTTATGAATTATCTATTTTATGGATGAAAGACTATGATCACATAAATAAATGGACTAATATGAAAATATGTAATTTAACTAAATGGATCATATGTAAATGTTTTATCAAAACATGGTTAATCACTTAAGTAAAACCTACTTAATATTAACAAGACATGTAAAGGATAAAACAAGAAAATTTTATTCATAATAAATAAAAAATATATCATCTTAATATTAAGTTATACTAAGACTTCCATTACTTGATTAGGAATTAAATCCATAGAAATAAGTGTTTGACCAAATCTCATTGGGACACTTACTTTTATCATGGAGTTCTTATGAATGTTTTGGGTTTCCTTAACCAAATAACATAAAGAAAAGTATCCCTTTATAGACTTGATGTAACATGGAGTCAATTATTTAGGAAGTTCGAGTTAGGATTTCTAGATTAGATTGTCCACTCAATGGGTCAAGGAGATGAAATAATGCAGTTTGAAAAGACCTGCCTACCTAAATACCTCCGAGTAATTGACCGATCCATTTCTTGTGTTTTGAGAAGGTGCATATGGACCCTTTCCACTAGAATTTCTAAGAAACTATACATTTTGAGTTCAACGGCGATGCCTGTTGGGACTTGATAAAATAGTGGGAAACTTTATAAAATTAAAAATTATTATATCTCAAATAATTTATAATCAAGTAAATTACCAATCATCTATTTTAATTATTGTAGAAAAATGGAAAGCAAAACCATGAAACCACTATGATGATTTCTTAACTCAGGGTGTTCCCTTACAGATACAAATTTCTAGATATGTTGCAATCGTTTATGAATTTCATTATTATTAGAATTTTTTTATTATGTGTTGGAATCCCCTATTCCCGTTATGCCTCCCCAAAAAGTGATAAAAGATGAAAAGGATACCTAACATCGATATGTAGTGGATAATTACTATGTATTTTGTATTATATTATCAAATATGTTTAGGGAGTTGATGATACAAAATAAATAAATGGATTCTTACACTATAATATCTCATATTATTTTTCTTGAGAAATAGAAATAAAGGCTTGAAATAAATAAGATTTTCAATGCACTATATCAGTGTAAACTAGAGGAAGTAAATCTACAAACTGATCATGATTTCAAAATTATGGGGTATATTGATTAGTTAGTGTAATTGTTCTTCAACTTGGATAATAAATTATCCATTAATATTTTTTATTATCCTTACTACTATGATTATCCTTATTTTTCCAAGATCAGATAAATGAAATGGATAAGGTGCTCAAGAAAATTTTATCCATACTTCTCCATGAAGATAAGGATTGGCTGACACCTATTTCTCCACCAATTTTGGTTAAAAGTTTTAAATAAAAGGATTAATATACCATGGATAATATAAATCCAAAATATCTTGTATATAATCCTTCAAAGAGAAAAAATATTCATAGACAGAAGAATGAACAAGAGGCTATTTTCTTCTTATGTGGAAAGAATGGACACTAGAAATGAAATTACAATGAATTGAAGAAGTGAGAAACTGCATCTACTTCAATTATATTAATCAAGTTTCTATTAAACACTTATATATTAAATAAATTATGACTAAAACATACATATATTTAAATAAAGGCAATGGGAAACAATATAAAGGGTATATAGTGAACTCAAAAGGATTTGAGAAAGGAAGATTCCTACATTATCCAAGGGGATATCACTACTTATCATTTACAAATGCATCAATTCAAATTTTTTATTAGTTTTACCAAAAATGTTTTTCTCAGTGTTCATCTAGACACAATGATATATTATTCCACATTTTGAATAAATGTTGTTATGGTACTTAAATACTAAACTAATGGTTTAATAACCATGTAATCACATTTATCCATCGTAATGAATGATGAATAAAAAATATAAGACTCTTACTAGATTTTTGAAATATAATTATTTTTCAAATAAAACTGAAATAAATTAACTTTTTTATAACCATAAAAGTGTTTTAGTCTCAATTGATATAATAAACTGGATATACAGAAAAGCTACTTATCAAATTTTAGATAGAAAAACCTTTATAAATAAAGGTATACCAAAAATATTTTAAGAGTCAGTTCAACATGGACATGTAAACTATTCTGAAGCTAAAGGTAACTTTATATACTTCATGATATTCCTTTAATAAATTTTAAAAATGATCAATAAAGTATATAAGTGAACTTGGCAAAGATTTAGGAATCTCTGAGATGGATTTTTAGAGAACATCTTTTCCATGTAATCATTAATCAAACATGTGAAGTAAAGGTAACCACAAACCCATATTTCCTCATATAAATCAATGTCTTGATGTTATTAAAAGGAAGATCAATGATGAGTCTTATATATATATTTCAAATATTCTATAGTTTTTTTCAAGAAATGTTTTGTAAAAAGAAGTGAAACAACTAACTATATGAAACCATATTATCTAATGGATATCATATCAATTTTGATATGATAAGAATCTATTGGGACACCACAACAAGTTTTTTTTGAAAATTGTTTGTTAAAAGATGGTTTTAGATATAAATAAATATTAAACACTAAGGTACATCTGAGTTAATAATCCTATAAAAAAAGGATATTAATGTCTAGTCAAGACTGAATATATTTCCCTAAAGGAAGACTATCACTATAAGGATAGTGGGAGAAGACTTAATTAATATAGGTTAGGGCTTCATATGCACATGGGTTGGCATAGGAATACTGAATTCTACTAAGCTCAGTGGGAGGAGTAGTTAAGAGACACCCACCATGTAGAAATTTATAACCAAATAAGTGGTTTATGTTCACCATAGTGTGTGATACTTATATTATTATTTTAGAATAAATATTCCTAAAAATAATTATTAAATAGAAATATTATAAGGTTGAAAATTATGTATAAATTAAATTAATGGATTCCATGTATCAAGATTCATGGACTCTGTATTTTTAATGTTTCCAAGACTTGATACAACTGGTGAGTATTCAATAGAAACTATACATGGATGGTACCAATAAAGCATGGTTGATTATTGAAAGGTTTTTTCTATGAAGAAACCTACACACCAAACATAATGACTAAAATAATTTTGAATCCTACTTGTAAAATACTATTTATATGGTAATTCTGTTAGGATATTGATTTTTGAGGCAACCTCATTTAGAGGAAACCTTATGAAATATGTCTATATGATGTAACTGAAAGGATACCCTATGGTATATGTCTACAAGGAATAACTAAAAAGGGTCAATGAAATCAATAAATTCCTATGAGATTTATAGATTCCATAAATTAATTTATGAATAATTCATGCATAGTGATTATAGAATATTAATTTGGAATGAATGAGTTGTGTCTCTAATAGGTTAGTGGGACCACTACAATTTTTTAAATATAGATATATTGTTAACATATGACAAACACACATTGTGTCTTACCAGTTTGTTAAGACCAAGGAATGAAATTTCTCAAAGTATGACTTAAAGTAGAAACCATGTTCTGAGGAAAAATATCTAAAAAATATATCCATGGGTTTTCTAAATCTACTCATAGTATATATATTAAAAAATATAGAAAAATACAAGTTGAAATAATTAAATACTTAATTTTTTTGACATATAATACTTATAGAATAACATGCATGGGGATAGGAAGATATTATTGAGATTAAAATCATTTCAAAAGCTTAATAGCTAGGAATTTATATTATATGCCATGATATATACAAAAATTGATATTACTGATGCATGATGCATAAAAGGTAAATATCCAATTGATCCAACATAACTGTATAGACTTGAATTTAAAACTATATGACTGTTCTTTGAAAATTTTAATATGACGATTTACTAGTATATGAATAAGTGGGAATACTGGTGCGAAATGTAATTGAAATCTAGTATTAATATTATTTCAATTTGATCTATTATTGTAGACAATGTTAATGTAATATACAAGAAAAAAATATTATAGCTATTGGTTTCCATATCTATAATATCCAAGTATGTTGTGGGTTCTGATACATCTTAAGGAGTAGTTTATAAATATATTACTCTAATTTTGGGTTATACCAAAACAAATATTTTTATCATTATTATGATAGGCTTTGAATATGGACTTATTCAGGAATCCAAGACTCTAACATGGGAATAGAAGGTGGATACTCAGTTATATCAATACTTGAGGGATTTTCTCATGGTAGGAATGTTGTATTAATAATATTCACCACAAAAAAATGCAGTTTTACTAACTCTAGTCATAGAAACATTATGGGACCAATAACTATAACCATACTCATTATAAGAATGTTTAATATGTGAGAAATAACTATTCATTAGAAGTTGGACCTACTTTAAGTGGGAGTCTTTTGGAGTTGGTACCCTAGAACCAACAACTTTGTACTTTAGATTATATGTGTATTCAAAGAAGAGAATATTAATTTAAATACCTTATCACATATTGATTTTTATTCTATACAACTATGATGTGATAATGTACTAGAGTATTTTTTCATGTTGATAAGGTAATAATAGTTCCCCACTATGATGAGAACCTTGAAATGTCAGGACTATATTATTAAATATAACTATATGGTCGGATAAAATTCTACGACGAGGCATATAATATGTTTACTATCAGGCATGAGTACTCATAAGTGTATGAGGATTCTTCTCATGAAGTTCACACTTGGTAATCTACAAGATAGTAGATTATGAGAACATGCCTTCTAGTAGGAATTCTTCATTTTTATATGTCATCAGATATTCCTATCTATGAACATGTGTAATGGTTATTATACTTTAAGATTATTATTAATGCATGTCATGACCCATATACTTAGATTTACTGACCAAAACCATGATTCCATATGTTCATGAGAAGTAGGGTATGTTGGGTGCATCATGAATGATTTATTACTAATTGATAAGTCAAGGATGGATTTTTACCTTCCAATGTTATGGAAGTTGATATCTTGACCCTTTGATTTAAATTGAACCATCACATTAAATTACATGGCCATGGTGTAATAATGAGTTTATTTCAAATTTTCAAAGAAATATGTATCAAGCATATAAGATGATGACACATATGTGAAACTTTCTTGATGATATATTGTGAAAAATAGATTATATTATATAGTATTATTTAATGTGTTGTTTCTATATTCATGCTATTAACTTCATTCTCTTATGTGACTTGACCCATTGTTAGATAGTAATCTTGAACTTAAGCAATCCCTCCCAATTCCAATGAGAAATCATCTTAGAGGGTCACACACTAAGTGTTTTCATTGATCTCAATTAAATTATATTTGAATTTAATTTTTGGAATAAATATTATTCTCAATACCGAGGATTGATTTTATTCAATATTTATTTATTGTGAATATTCACTAGATAATAAATAATTATTTCTTCATTAGTAAATAAATTATCTAATTATGTAAATAATTAATAAGTATTTATTTTACAAACTATAAATAGAATATTTATTTTATTTATTGAATATTTAATAAATATATATTCTATAGACTGTGAATATAATATTTATCTATAAATAAATATTTATTTGGGTATTTAATAAATTCCGAGGTGGATGTGTTAACCAAGACCGTGTCCAGTGATAAATATTAATTTCCATGATGATAAAATAATATTTAACATTGATCCAGATAGTGTACATGATAACATAATAATAAAAATATTATTATATGACATGAGGTTAGATAAGGTTTATTATATCATTTAAGGGTCTTTGTCTAATTAAATAATATTTTAATTTAAATCCAAACTATATAAATAGATTTCTATGTTTATTTTGTAGGGTGAATCAAGAATTGAGAATTGTTGTGCATAACAAAATTTTCTCTAGATTCTTCCTCTTCTCATCCTCTCAAGAACAAGAAGAACATGATACAATCATTCAAGCCTAAAATAACTATAAGTTATCAATACAAACTAAACTAGATTATCAATCCTCTAGTTGATCCTCTAGTTGATCCTAGTTATACACCCCAACAATAAAACTCTTCTACCTCAGTTGGTTATAACCCCAACCATCTTGTCTTCTCCATGATCCTCTTAAGAAGTTGGTTATACCCCTTATTAGAGGATACTTCTTCTTCTTGGTTTTGATCCTTTTATATAATGTTATTTTAATCCTAGTATTATCTATACCAATGGATTTTGATCCCCCACTATAATATTTCTAGATTAACTAGCCTACTTGTGTTCACATCAATAGCCTCTGTAGATGGTGATTAGGTATATAGGTCTTGATCAAGTTTTTATGATCTTCAGTAGATGATCAGGTCTTCCTTAGTTAGTAAAAATGCTTATGAAGGAATTATTCCTTCTATTTGATGATGTCACAACCTCAATCAGATGTGTGCAAGAGATGAAAACAATTTCTCAATGGCACTTCATGTATTAATTTCTTGGGTCTTATCAAATTAATTCATGCATGTATGTAATAATTCATAGTGTATGAACATTGAACATCATCAAAGATAATTATCAATATTTTATGTGACTTTTAAATTTAATTAATTAATCACAAAATGTCTCAAGAACCAATTAATTTTCTCCTTGTATTTCCCTTCCAAGTTATTGAATTATTTCAATGTTATCAAATCAGGTGCATGGAATG
This sequence comes from Viscum album, assembly GCA_963277665.1. Classification (NCBI taxonomy): domain Eukaryota; kingdom Viridiplantae; phylum Streptophyta; class Magnoliopsida; order Santalales; family Viscaceae; genus Viscum; species Viscum album. Next base: position 291,647,700 of record OY728137.1, on the reverse strand, counting down.
CATGTATTACATGAACTATTCATCGTGTCTTTATTCAAGGGATTTGTGTGAACACTTGGAAACATTCTTCACATGAATGGATAAAGTGGGATACTTCTGTCACCTTTTCGAATGAAGATTCATGTGAAATAGTTCCCACACACGTCACAGTACTCGTGGTATCTCAAATCCTTCACATAACCCATTGTATGTCAGTATCAAAAGAAGTGTGTCATGAGATCACTTTCTCCCATTGATAAATCCAGGTAAGGATCACAGGTGCTTCTCATTCCTTTATCTAACCAAGTAGGTTCATAGGATAATTTTCATGTAACCAAGTTAGGTGGATCACATGATCTTATCTTTCACATGAATGAATAATGTGAGTTTATTCATCATGAAACTAGGGTAGTTCAAAGATATCATTTACATGATCAAATAAAATGAGTGCTTTGTTTCTTCTGAAATAAAGAGCTATCTAAATATAGATGTAGTAGAACACCCTTTCCTTTTCCTATATATTTATTGGTAGATTTACACTGCCTATCCTCCGATATTCAAGGTAGTTCAAGGACCATTAAATGACTGAAGATCTTGGTGTTTCTCAAACATATGTGTTACAAAAAAACATAGTGTATTGTCTTGATTTCTTTATTTGAAGCTCAGGTGATCACATAATTGTATGATCACTTCACATGATCGATTCAAATGATCACGAAACACCTCAGTGCTTTATGTGATCTTCTTATTCTTCATGTGTTGTCTTGGTGGACAGTCGATGGAAAACCACTTGGAAATTGCTAAAGTCTTCATAAAATTACAGTTGTAAATAATAAAATATTTATTCAATAGAAGTTATGTTATTCCTCACTTGATAAAATTATGTAATATCACATAATCCAAATAATTTCATGCGATGGATTCATGACTGTCGGTAAGGTTTCATATGATCAACGCCTTTTTCCTGAAAAGGATTCATGTGATCACTACTTTTCATTCTCATTTTGTATTTGGAACTATCACTAACTTTGAATAATATAATGAATTCATGAATGTAATAAGATAATTTTATGCATGTTCTAAATTCAATAGACCTTGCATATTCATCACTGGAGATGACCGACTATGCGACTGTCTCTTGTCTTGAGTGCGCATGCATGTTAATCAATGGTGAGGAGATTAGAGATGATGAGATAATTCAAAATAACATGGAATGGGTAATCATATGACTATTAAGCACATGAACATACAACCACCATTATTTACATATCAATTAAGGTGGATCTACATTACCCGCATTGGTGTGAGTCCCACATCGATCTTGTGCTAAGTCAAGTTATGCTTAATAATAGTTCCTATTTCATTCATAGATTGATCCAAAACTAGGGTCGAAACCCATATAAACTCTATAAAAAAGACATGAAAAAATCTACATCACTTTACACCATGTTAACCTTTTTTCTTACCCTGTGGTCCCTATGTACCCACTCAATCATCTTTGTGCCTTCGTGAGCACACTTTCCTTATAATGCAGGTGCTCATCCTCACCTGTGACCATGTGCTGTCTAGGTTGACTACCTACCACATGGTTGACCCTAGGTCCCCACATGTGGTTGAGGTGGTCCTTGGTTGAGTTATGGGTGGACATATTTTTTTTTGATAAACTCCCATAAAAATAGTTAGAAAAATCTTCAACATAAGTACCTTATAATTCTCAACATAATTTTCCAAACCAACTTTCTCATAAAATCTATACATCCATTCCCCATGAAATTAATTTCATTTTTCACGGTATTCAATAAAAATACTCTTGTTCATCCTTCTATACTCAATGTTTCATCCTTATCCCAATTAAAACATGTTTGTGACATTGAATACCGGTACAACAATCATCATAATTGATATGGAGAACAACTGTTCACCATGCTTCTTCACTAACACCTCTACTTCTATTCTTGTGATATCCAATAAATATTGAAACTTTATTAAAAAAAATATAATTCAAGTTTATTGGGTTCCTTTATTGAAAAAAATAAAAATCAAGTCCATTATGTTCAATAATATCCCCCTTTTTTGGAAATATATCCTCATATAACAAATGTCAATATGTGATTTAAATTATTTTATAAACCTTATTGAAAATAAAATAAAAAGGATAAGTGGGATATTCTTCTCCCTTATATGATTTTTTCTTGAAAACTTCTAAGAGATGGATGATATCACATTGTTCTCTGGGAAAAGTGCCTTTATTTATTCAAATCTAAGTCTATATGGGCTTACCCAGTGTAGAAAACATAGAGATATAACCAAGTTTATCTAAGCTATCCATAATTACCATGAAAGTGAAATCATTCTAATAAATTATCAATTATAATTTTAGGGGTTATAAGAAATTACATTTATCAATAAAATTATAAATCCTCTGCACACTTCAATAAAAACATCAGAAATTTTAGGTGAAAAAGATATAACTCACACTTTTTAGTTTAATATCAACCCCCTTGAAAATGATTATCAATTCATTAAAAGCAGATAAATTTTAGTGATTGACATATCTAATATTTTAATTTTACAATGATGTTTATAAATTACACATTCACTATGTAGTGAAGATTTTATAGATTTAACTTATCAACACTCCCCTCAATGGATTCATTTATCTTCTTAAATTACCTACATGTCAGTATAAAAGCATATGTATATATAAAGGAATAAGGAGGTTCATTATTGTTCTTCAGGAGTAACATTCAGGATGATTAGTTCCCCTAAACCTGGTCTATTATTTCCTTCCTAACTCAACCATTCCTTTGTGTGAAATATTCTTTTCAATTATAGTCATTTGACAACATAAAGCCTCAGGTGATTTCATTTTATTTTTAAATAGCCCCAAATCTCTCGGAAGTCATGTAAATAATTTATTATATATATATACAGAATTTTAACACCTTTTAAAGAAGAAACTGTCCTTTTTTAAGTTTCTAATTATGAATAACTTCTTAAGGGGTTTTACTTCATCTTTAGAAGCCACTTGATTTCCTTTGGATTTAGATTTTTTTTTCAACTTCTTCCAATTCCTTATCCAATTTAAATTTATTTCTCCCAAAAACCAGTACCTATTTATTGATATTCTCAGTCTCCTCATAATCTTCACATGAATTACCACTATTTTTATATTAAATCCTCTTCCCTTTTACAATATAAGGAATATATCTTGGTAGTCTTGTCATGTATTTTTTAGCTGTGTGACCCTTTTTCTTATAACTTCCATTTTTTTTCTAAGCATTCATATCTATTTGAATTAGAAGATTGGATAGATTTTTGGTCACAACATTCTTTCTTTGATAACTTGCTATCATATATTCACCATGACTCCCAATTTATTCATGCATGTTTCCTATAAATGACATGTCATACCAGAAAGAGTAGTCTTTTTGACTATACATTTCATAACACTAGTAAAAACCACAGAACCTAGATCATCCAACTTAATATTTGTTCTATCTAGACACTTGTTATTGCCAAAATTATCCAAAGTAAGCCTTCTTTTTCCTAGGTGAAATGATTTTATTAACATATTTCTTTCTATATTTAACGTATGAGGGATTTATAATTTATATTATTGGTAATAATTTTCTTCTTTTGTTTACATACCAAGTATGAATTATTAATTTCTCTTCTTACCTACCTCCCCTTTTGTTGCGGTCTTCTTTTCACATTATTAGATAATTTTTGAATTTTTTTTATATAGCGACCCTAGTATTTTACACATATCATTACATAATTTTAAGTGTAATTAAACATCAAATTATGATCCAAGGATTGTAAAATCTAGTGTCTTAGAAGACTAGGTACATAAAACTAAAAACATGAGACTAAATAAAACATTTCATTTTTTATCATGCATTATGAGATCATAACTTCCTTTCATCACTTAATAGTGCATATGATAACCTAGGGATAACATGAAAAAGGGATGAGCTAAAAAGACTAGGAAGGTAATAAACATTAAAATAAATCTTAGCACATGGGTTAAAAGGCATAACATAATGATAAAAAGACATGAAACATGATTAAAAATGAATAATCATATCATATAAAAAATGGGATCATATAATCATGGAATCATAGTTATGTGGTAGCAATATAAAACATGAATTTAAAAAATTCAAGTATAATTTCCCATAGAGGATCATGAGTTAAGGCTCATTGCACATAGAGGAGCATGATTCAAGGCTAACCACCAAGACTGTTGCATATGGAGCACGAGTCAGGGCTAACCATCAAGACCGTTGCACATAACGTTACATGAGACTAAAAATTACCAAATGTATTAGAGTTATATTTGGACGTAACCATCATAACATGTTCATTAATATGTGTTCCACATGAATAATCATACATAAGGAATCAAACGTAAACATAAGGTCTACCCATGGAAAGAATTGGGTATCGTAATCATGTCAAAAGCATAACAAATGAGCGTATCATAAAAGTTTCCATGATAGAAAGGAATTAAATAATACATGGACATTAATAAAATATAATAGTCATATATCATGTTTATTGATGTCAAACTGAAGTGATGACATGTAAAAAGAGTATTTAAGAAACTTTAGAATTAAAATATTTTAGTGCGGTTTAAAGAAAATATTAAAGAGAATTTAAAGAAGAAAAGGGAATAATATTTTATATAAAAAAAAGTTAACCAAAACATTTTTCATAATAAAATGAGTTATTTAACCAAAAATAATGGTGTATTAAAATATATTATAGAGTTCACTTGAAATTGGGTAAGAATTCAAGAAGTTCTCTTAAAGCGCGCTTGCTTATCACGAAGAATTGAGTAGGGAACCTTTTAAAAACATGTATATCCCTGGAAAAGAAGGTTGAATGGATCTTGATACATTATTTTGGAACATATACACAAAATTTATAATATTTACATAAAAAAAATTAAAATTTCATTTGGGTAAAAAGAGAGAAAGAATAACCCGAAAGAACAATGTAGGTTTGGGCAGAATCCCTTACCTTATGTCCGAAACAATTATGCACTTGATCTTAATATACTGAATAATAAAATTAGATTCATTAATTAGTAAGTCCATAACACTTTATACATGTATTTTATTTATTATAACTTTATGAAGTTCATTTATGTTCTTTTTGATGGGTTAAGAGGTTCAATTTCATCGTTCGGGAATGTTAGTTTCCTTGGTTTTCATGATCAGTTTACTTATATATGTGCATGTAAAATCATATAGAAAGAGGATAGTTGTCCATAAATGAACTTATATATAATTAATGAACTTATAGAATATTAAAATACCATTTTTTTCTAGAATTTAGGATAATTCATTAGATAAATCATTAATAATAATCCTTTAGATTTTGATCACAATGAACTCATTTTGTTTTATAAAATAATATCGTGTGTAAAAAATGATTCTAGAAAATTAAATAAGATATAATAAATAAATTATAATATTTTTCAAACATAATTTTTTTTTCATTATCACCTTCAAGATAGAATTTAAATATGAAAGTGCGTCGTCCATGAAGGTGGTAAATCGACACCTCGCAGGTGATGTTTTCATTCTTAAAGTAAAAGAGAGAGGAGAATAGATTTGATGAAGAATTATTCCATAAACATGATAAAATTAAAGTATATGTAAGATAATTTATTTTTCATTCCATTTGGATTATGGGAGTAGAGGATATAAAAATAAAATAAAGGAACTTGTAAAGAAATTGAAAGAAAATGGAAGAGTGTTTTACCTCTTGATTCCTTCTTCTTGAGAACCTCCTTAGGAGATTGGTTTTGGTCTCTTGTTAAGGCCAAAAGTTCCTAGACACAGTGGGGAGGTTTTGAAAAATTATTGGGAATAATTTAGACAAGTCTCAAGTCTTGATAGGTGTGAGAAGAAGAGGTGGTGAGGGGTGGTATTTATAGTGGATGATATGTGTGTTTTCTCACTCTTTAATTCATTAGTTTATTATTTTGCTCAATAAAATAAATAATGTTGATTCTTGAGACTAAATATAGTAATTAGATTAATTTAGTTGTAAACAATAGTTCTTACATCATCCAAGACTCAATTAATAGTGCATTTAACTTATAATGTATATATACCGTAAATTATAGTATTTTACTATTCACAAAAAATTCAAGTATTTCAGAAAAATCTCAAAAATTCAATCTAACCATTTTTCAACATGAAGAATTAAAAAATGAATTATATTTTATGAAAATAATTTTCTAAATATGATAAATGTAATTTTTAATTAAAATCATCATTTACTTGGAAAATACAAATTTAAAATTAAAAATGATTTTCTAACACTTTGAAAAAATAATTAAGGCCTCATAAAATTATCTCATAATCTTAAGACATGAAACTAATAATTTAGGAATAAATTTTATGAAAATAAGTTTCTTTTAAATTATTAAATAAATCAAAAAATGTAATTAAATATTTATGTCCTATAAAAATACGAACACTTAATTAATAATTTTTAAAATATTTATTTACTTATAATATGATATAATTATATCATATTATCACTTATAATATGGATAAATTTTATTTATAATTTAATTGGTGAAGTTACTATTCAATCAGCCAGTTCACTATTCATAAGGGTCACATTACTATTCCAAAGGTCAAGTTACTATTTCATCAATATAGGTTCCTTAACTTCTAGAAACACTTCTTATTTCATTAATTCATCATTTATAAATATTTTATTATGTTCTCTTATGTGTTTATACCATATGACATAATAATAATAAGGGAATTTCCATTTATAAAACTTTGGGTCCTTACATTCTTCCCTCCTTATGAAATTTCTACCTTGAAATTTTATTTTACATTATAAGTTGAAAACAAGTGTGGGTACTTCTCTTTCATCTCTTTATTTGGTTCCCATGTTACCTCTTCATAATTATAGTTCTTCCAAAGTACTTTGACCAGATGATTAGTCTTGTTGCGTAGAAATTTATCTCTATGATCCAAGTTCTTCACTGACTGCTCCTCGTAAGAAATATCATTCTTCAACTCTACCACCTTTGAAGTTAGTACATGTGATGGATCCAGTATGTACTTCCTTAAGAAGGATATGTGGAATACATCATTTACTTGAGACATGGTTAGTGGAAGTGCTAGTCAGTAGGCCAAAAATTCTACATGATCAAGGATATTGAAGGGGCCAATGTACCTGGGACTTAGCTTCCCTTTATTCTCGAATCTCATGATCCTTTTACAGGGAGATATGAAGAGGAATACCATATCTCAAACATTAAACACTTTATCCCGTCGATGATTTTCTACATAGATCTTTTATCAAACTTGGGATACCTTGATGTGCTACTAAATTGTTTTCACCTTCTCCACAATTTCTTAGAAAATTTTAGGTCCTAGAAAATTATGTTCACTAACTTCATCCCAACATGCTGGAGTTTTTCACCTTTTACGATAAAGGGATTCATGTGGATCCATTCAGATTCTTGAGTGGAAATTATTATTGTAAGATAACTCAACCGTAGGTAGATGTTGGTACCATCCTCATTTAAAGTCCATAGAACATGCTCTAAATAAGTCTTCTAGTGTCTAAATAGTTTTCTTAGTTTAGCCATTAGTTTGATTATGATAGGCTGTACTGAAGTTCAGATCTATTCTTATAAAATGCTAGATACTTTTCCAAAACTTTGAGGTGAATCTCAAATCTCAATCAGATACAATCAATAGTGGTACTCCATGAAGCCTTACCACTTATTTGATGTATATTCGTGCAAGTTGATCTAGTGATAAGTCCTCTTTAATTGAGATAATGTGAGATGTCCTTATATTAAAATCCACAACAACCCATATATCATTGTTCCCTTTGGATGTATTTGGAAGTCCAGTGACATAGTCCATGGTAATGTTCTCCCACTTCCATGTTGGTATGGGTAGTGAATGCATAACCCCCTTATACTTTTGTCTTTCATCCTTTACTTGATGTCATACAAGGCACATTGATTTATATTCAGTGATCTCCTTTTTCAAGTTGTCTCACCAATAGTTCTCTAAAATATCTCAATATATATTTTTGCTCCCTGGGTGAATATATAAGGTTGAACTATGTGAGTCATTTAGAAGCACCATCTTTATCTCTAGATCATATAGTACACATAATCATAACCCAAATCTTACAACTCCATCCTCATTGATCTTGAACTAATAGGATTTCCCATTTTAGATAGCTTCCACCCTTTTTTAAATTTCCACATCATTTATTTGAGCATCCTTTATTTTATCCACAAGGGATGGTTAAGAAATCATTTGAGAAAGATGTTCCTCCCTTAATTATTCTCATGTCCATCCTTTGTATGTCTAATAATATTAGATCCTTCTCAATTATAATCATTGATAAAGATGTAGGATCCTTTCTACTTAAAGCATCCACCACCTTATTTATCTTACTAGGATGGTAGTGGATTGATCAGTCATAATCCTTGATGAGATATAGCCATATTCACTAGTGCATATTAAGATACTTCTACATGAATATATATTTGAGAATCCAGTGATCTGTATATATCTCACACTTCTCCCTATAGAGATAATGTTGCTATATTTTTAACACAAAGGTCACAACCTCCAAGTCTAGATCAAGCATAGGATAGTTTTTCTCATGAATTTTTAACTACCATAAGGCATAATCTATCACTTTATCATTTTTCATTAGCACACAACCTAATAAATTTTTTTTAAGCATCACTGTATATCATAAATAGTTCTATAATTTCTAGGAGTGTGAGTATCGGTGCAGTGATATGCCTCTTTTTGAGCTCCATAAAGATTTCCTCACATTCTTGAGTCCAAAAAAACTTCACTCCCTTCAGTGTAATCTTGGATATTGGGTTTGACAATTATGTTAAGTTCTTCACAAATTGTTGGTAATACTCAGCTATACCAAGAAAGCTATGGATCTCTATTACAGATGTTAGCCTAGCCCACTCTTCGATTTCCTTTTTCTTAAAAGGGTCCATAAATATTTATTTACTGGTGATAACATGAACCAAGAATGATACTTCCTTCTTCTATAACTGACATTTATTGTACTTTTCATATAGTTTTTTTCTTCCCAAAGTCTTTAGTATAGTATTCAAATCTTCATCATGTTCCTTATTTCTCTTGGAGTATATCAGAATATCATCAATAAATACTAATTTTTTTTCTAGGTAATCTCTAAATACTCTATTCATTAAATCCATGATTTTTTTGGATCATTAGTGAGTCCAAAGGGAATCACTCTAAACTCATAGTTTTCATACCTCATTCGAAAGGTAGTCTTGGGAATATCTTTCTTCCTCACCTTTAATTGGTGATATACCAACAAAAGGTCCACCTTAGAGATATAACTGGCCCCACATAGCTGATTGAACAATTAATCTATACGTGGTAGGGGACACTTGTTCTTTATTGTGATTTTATTGAGCTCATGATAATCGAATTATAGGTGCATTGATTTATCCTTATTATTAACAAAGAGAATTGGAACAACCCATAGTGAAGCACTTGGGCATATAAAACCCTTTTCTATATTCTCCTGTAACTACTTATTAAATTATTCTTGTACAATGATGGATATTATATATGTTGTCTTTGATATAGGCAAAGATCTAGAAATAAGTTCAATTGATAAATCAAATTCTCAATCAAGGGGAAGACCAGAAAATTCTTTAGGGAATACATTAATGTAATCCCTCACAATGGGAATGTCTTCAAGCATGATCATTTCCTTTGTCTCAATAATTTGAGTGAGATATGCTTGATCATAAGGCAGTAATATCCACACTCGAGATGATTATTTTGAAGGATATTCACCTTTCTACTTTCACTTGTAAAGAATAGGAGGATGCTTCGGGATGCGAAGAGTGATCTCCCTTTCCCGATAGTTGATGTTGGATTTGTATAAAGATAGCCAATCCATGCACAAAATAGCATCAAAATCTACCAAAGGGAGTATGAAAAGATTTTCTGGGAGATTCAGTCCATAAACATTAACTAGGGAGGAGTTATATACTTTGTATGCAATAATTTCTCCATCAGCTGTTCTCACAGATAACTCAACCTCAAAATTTTGAGGTGGTGTTTGAATAGTTCTACTAAACTTACAAGATATGAAAGAATGTGTAGAACCAGAATCAAATAGTACATTATATATTCTTGAATGAATATCAAACATACCTATGACCACATCGTTTTCGATCTCCACATCAATAGTAGTGATAACATAATCACTTCCTTGTTTCCTTAGAGGTTGTTGTAGATTGACTGTAAAAACCTTGGACTGAGGGCATTGGTTTTCAAAATTCCCATGTTCCTTGAAGTTGAAACACTACAATACTAGATTAACATTGATATGAAACTTCTTTTCTTCTTCCACATTAGTGGGATTATTCATATACCTTTGGTAGTTTTTAGCCAGATACCCCATTCTTCCACATTTTAAGCATTTCTTAGTTCCCTTTATACTGTTCCCAGGATACTTCTTCCCACAATTTTGACATGTGGGATATTCTGTCTTTTTCCCATCATGAGATTTATTTGCTGATCCACCCACATTAGACTCCATTTTTTGCTTTTTTTCACCGGTCCCATGAGACCACTGAGAATATATGATCTCCATTTCAACCTTGAGGGAATAAAAGACAATCTCCTCATAAATGTTAAAGTCTTGAATTGCTAATTATTTTCATAGACTCATCTTTAGTTCGCTAAATAAGTGGACCAACTTTATTTTTGTGTTCATGACAAAGCTGGAGGCATTTCTTTCAAGACTGGTAAATTTTTCTTCATACACCCTAATAAAATCATCTTTCTTATGCTTTAGTCCAAGGAATTCCATTTCTATCTTGAGATAGAGGGTTTGGGAAAAATATTTATTGAAAAGTATTTTCTTGAAATATTTACATTCCATGGAATCAATTTCCTCCATGGAATTTTTGTTGTTGATCAGTGTCCACAGCTGATCAGATTCCCCATCAAAATGATAAACTGACAGCACAAATTTTTCTTCTTCTGAGCACTAGAGGATAAAGAATATCTTCTCAATGGATTTAATAAATTTTTCTATAAGGAGGGGATCATAAGATCTACAAAACATGATAGGACTTTTCCACATTAAGGATTCAATGAAAAATTTCTCTCTATTAGGAGAATGAGGGTGTTCCACTCAATTCACGTTATTATTTATAACTTGAACTAGTTGAGTAAGTATTTTCATAAAGTTTTGAGCACCCATTCCCATTATATTTGGAAGATCATTTGGGTAATCATCAAATTTCCTATCACATTGATTTTTAGAACGTGTTACTCTATTTCGCACTGTTAACTAAGAAAAATAAAGTGCAATTAGGGGGCTTGAATACTTAGCTAATAATAATAAAAAGTAAAATTTAAACATAAAAGGATAAAATATTAAAGGAAAAGTATATCCTAAGTTGTGATTCTCTAGGTTTGAATCTAGGTTATCCATGAATTGTTTCCTAACATATATTCTTATAAGGATTTTTTATTCCCTTAATAATGGTTCAAAATGAGCTTATAAATTTACTAAATCATATCCTTCAGGTGTGTCAAACCAGGTACACAGTAAGGCCCATTGTCATGTACTAGGTTACCCCGAGTCAGGCTCAAAACACCTTATTGGAGTTGTTACTCCTAGGTACATCTATTCTAGAACCACGTCCACTTATCATATCCAGACATAGATGTATTTTATTGATAAACCACTTACTCTATGCTAACCAAAATTTAGGGATGTTTCCTTATACTTAGTCTTATCCATAGAGTTATTACTAAAGTACTCTATTCTTAGTCTCAAAAAATAACTAAAATTTTCCTATAATACCAAATATAGTGACCCTAATATTTTATATATATCATTACATGATTTTAAGAATAATTAAACATCAAATTATATTCTAATGACCATAAAGTATAGTTTCTTGGAAGACTAGGTACATAAAACTAAAAACATGGGACTAAATAAAAAAATTCTTTATTTATCATCTATTATGAGATCCTAACTTCCTTTGAGACCTTACATCTGCATAGGATAACTTGGTGATAACATGAATAAAGGGATGATATAAAAAGACTAGTAAGGTAATAAACATTAATATAAAACTTAGCACATGGGTTAGAAGGCATAACATAATGATAAGAAGGCATGGAACATGATTAAGCATAAGGAATCATATCATATAATACATGGAATCATATAATAATGGAATCATAGTAATATAGAAGAAACATAAAACATGACTTTATCATGATTAAAGGATCATTGTACATATAGAAGCATGAGTCAAGGCTCATTTCACATAGAGGAGTATGAGTCAAGGCTAACCCCCAAGACTGTTGCACATGGAGCACAATTCAATGCTAACCACCAAGACCGTTGCACATAACTTCTAATGAGACCAAATAGTACCCAATTAATTAGATCACTATATGGGTGTAGCCATCATAACATGTTCATGAATATTCTTTCCACATGAATAATCATACATAAGGAATCAAACGTAAATATAAGGGTTACCCTGGAAATAATTGGGTATCATAATCATGTTAAAAGTATAATAAATGGGCGTATCATAAAATTATCCATGAAAGAAAGGAATTAAATCATAAATGGACATTAATAAAGGATAATAGTCATATAATATGTTTAGTGATGTCAAATTGAAGCGATAACATGTAAAAATAGTATTTAAGAAACTTTAGAATTAAAACATTTTAGTGCGGTTTAAGGAAAATATTAAAGATTATTTAAAGAAGAAAAGGAAATAATATTTTATATAAAAATAGAAGTGATTTTTTTTTCATAATAAAATTAGTGATTTAAGAAAAAATAACGATGGATTAAAATAGATTATAGAGTGCACTTGAAATTGGGTAAGAATTCAGAAAGTTCCCTTAAACCGAGCTTGCTTATCAGGAAGAGTTGAGTAGGGAACCTTTTAAATGCATGTATATCCATAAAAAATAAGTATTAATGGATATTGATAAATTATTTTAGAACATATATAAAATATTTAGAATATTTACATAAAAATAAATGATAATTTTATTTGGGTAAAAATAGAAAAAAATAACCTGAAAGAACAATGGAGGTTTGGGTAGAATCCCTTACCTTATATCCAAAATGATTCTACAATTGATCTTAATGTCCAAAATAATCAAATTATATTCATTAATTAATAATTACAGAACCCTTTATACATTTATTTTATTTATTATAACTTTATTAAGTTCACTTATATAATTTTTGATGGGTTAATAGGTTCAATTTCATCGTTTGGGAGCATTAGTTTCCTTGGGTTTCATGATCGGTTGACTTGTATATGTGCATGGAAAATCATATAGAAAGAGGTTAGTTATAAGAAACCGGATCTTCTTTTCAGGTATGGATATTTGTTTTTGGTGTTTTTAAGGAAAAGTAGAGTTTTTGTAAATTTTATGAGTACACGCCGTGTACTTAGGAGTACACGCCATATACCCTATTACCATGTATGACCACGTCTTGGACATGTAACATTCGAGACATGGCCGTGTGGGGTGATGTGGCAGACTACTAATGTTGGGGGATGGTTGAGGTGAATACACGACATGTTCATTAATAGTACATGTTCTGTACTTTTTCTTTTATTTCATTAAACGAACCACGGTCGCGTCTCTTTCCCAGAATTGTCTTCTTCTAACCCCGTCTCAGCCAAGAGTGACTGGGAGTGAGGATTCTTCTTCAAGCCCCTGAACTACCATCCGTGCTCAAAATTAAACTCCATCAGTTGCGTTGGAATCACATCATTGAGTTCTTCCTTATTCTAGAGCCTCTTCTCCTGATTTATCTTCTCTTGTGAGATATTTGAGGTTGATCGTTTTTGATGTTTTTGTAGATCTACAATGTTCTGGGTCGATCCAGAGGCTAAGGTTCAACTATATCAATTGTACACAATCGAGGTAGGTGTTTTGTGCCTTTCTTTAGGTTGTATTTTAATTATATGCGCCAAAAGTTCCCAATACCCTAGTTTAGGGTATTGCGTGTTTAGGGAATTTATCCTAGTTAATGCCTGCCATGCCTTGTTTGCTTGAGTATGGGTTTTTGATTATAAATATGGTTATTTACCTTGATATGGATGTGTTTTCCATGTTTGATCTAATATTGGCCATTAGGTCTAGGATTTCCTGTTAGGCTACTCTTTTTCCCATGCCTAGTGCTGTTAGGATGGAGTAATATTATCTGAAATACTTGTGTTATGCTTTTTAGCCATTTAGCCAAGTAGTATTTGTGATTTACTTTGACTGATAAATATAATTTGGGAATGATTAATTTACACAGGGCTGTGGGAACCTGGTGTAGTGAGACCATAAGAGGAATTGACATTGAGGGCTTCCCTAGAGTGTTTGTTTTATTTTTATTGCTATGAGACCATAGGGGGGATTGATATTGAGTGCTCCCTCAGAGTGTCTATAATTATCATTATGAGATCACATGGGGAATTGATGTTGAGTGCTTTCTCAGAGAGTCTGTATTTTATCATTAAAAGACTATAGGGGGAATTAATAGTGAGTTCTTCCTGAGAGAGTCTTTGTTTTCACAAGACCAAAGGGTTTAGACTGTGTGAGCTTACCCAGAGGGTCATTATATCTTATTTGTATAAATTGAACCAGAGGAGTTAGGCTGTGTGAAATTTCCCAGAGGGTTGCTTTTAAATGTTTAGTTGAACCATAGGGTTTAGGCTATGTGGAATTTCCTAGAGGGTTTCTTGTTTTTGTTTGGATGAATAATTGATAATGTAAATGAATGTAGTTGAAACTATAAGACTGTTTATGTTTGAGTACTTCCATGTTTATTACTTCATTTTTCATATTTTCCTATTATATATATTCACTGATAGTTAGGCACAGATCTTTGGGTGGTTGCCTATTAGGATTCATCTCACATCCTGTTTGGGTCATGCTTTTGAGCCCAAATAGATTATATTGTTGTAGGTATAGATAAGGGAAAGTGCTATTATACTTCAAGCACCTGATTAATGTGAAGTTGGAGAGCATGGGACCAAGATAAGGCTTGCAATGTTGTTGAAGTTTACTTGTTTTCTTTGTACTTTAGTATAGTACTGTATTCCAACATTGTGACTTGTTTGACTAATTTCCTAGATACTTGTGACATGCATCATTATTTACATATATATGCTGCATTTGTTTATTTACTTTTAGTATTCTGCTATTTACTTATTGTATGGCATTAATATTTCCGCTACTGTTATAAATTTGTTTCTGCCATGTTACTCTGCCAATGAGGGAATAGTTTCACCACTGCTAGTCAAAAACCTCTGACATTCGAGGAAATGCGCTTGAGGCAATGTGACAAACCGGGTACGGGGCACCTTTGGGCGGCACTCGAGATTGATACGTTACAATGTGGTATCAGAGGAAGGTTCTTTTCTTCTTTGACTTACTTTTTGGAGCCTATATACAGAGATATGATGGAATAGGTAGTTGGTAATAAGCTATACCTGGGAGTATCTAACCCGTGTATAGGGAAAATCCAATATGCCTTGAATATTGAAAATTTTCTAGTTTTTCAATTATTACAGTTGATTTGATTTCAGTGTTGGGTGATTCACATGATTTGTGCTTTTATCATTAATATTATTGAGGGTCTATTTCTATTACAACCCGATGAGATGAGGGTATGTCATCTCATGCATCATATAGGAACTTTCTATAGATCACATGTCATGCATTCTTGTCATGCCATTTTGGGTGCATTACCGATTGCATGTTGTTGTGATATATGTTGTGCTAGATATGCATGGTGTTGTGATAGATGCCTTGATAGAATATATGCTATTTGATAGGGTATTTCTAATTGTGTAATTTTTCATTTGAATGAGAACCAAACTTTGGTCCCTGAGGTGTTATGGGACCTCATGGATTGGAATTTGGTGGATCATGTGTTTCTTTGCATTGTTATACTTGTTATATGACATGAATGTGATGCTAAGATTTGATTCGTGGAGAGTATGGGCCCCCAAGGATCATAATTTCACACTTTAATGTTTGTTTTAGTGTTTTTGTGGGGATTCGAAGTAGTTTCTAAGGCTTACTATCTGAAAAAACTAGAATACACGGTGCATATTCATGAAAACACGCCATGCATCCTTCTTTTTGGGAGGGAACAAAATTTTTTAAGTACACGCTGTGTACTTTACGTACACACCGTGTAGTCCTTAATCATGTGAATAACTATGTGAGCAGGAACACATGGTTGGAAATTATTTGGTGGAACACACTGTGTACTGAGAGTACACGCCATGTTGTAAGAGCTGTGTATCCAGTCATGTTACCAATGACACGAGTGGATGAAACTTAGGTTGTACACATTGTGTTCTATTCTTACACGCCATGTAGAGTCGACCATGTCAATAACCATGTGACTAATGACACAGATGGTTATGACTTAAGGGATACACACTGTGTCTAGGGTACACACGTCATGTAGAGTTACCTAGGTAGGATCCATGTGTATAGCCATATATAGAAACTCGACTAGTGGGAAAATGATTCAAGTACACGCCATGTCTCAAGGATAACATGCCGTGTGTAAGGGTGTTACACGACCTGGGTTTTCAGGAGTACATGCTCATGTGAATGATTAAGGGAACTAACTGTGTAGGGGTCATACACGTCGTGTATCCATGTTTTTAAAAACCTAAATTCTTTCTTTCTTCTATTCTTTTCTTGCACTTCTAATTTTCAATCCTTGATAATATTGAAATAAGGTGTGCACTTGACCTTGCAGAGTCATGCCACTGAGTCGTACTTTGGTTGTACGCCAGATACAAGACAGTGATTAGACACCAAACATGGTAGATCAGGGGCTACCAGTGGACCCTTCTGTCATACCCATCTTGGAACCAGCTGTTATCCCAGATATAGGTGTCGATGCACAGATTTGAGAGGGCTTAATGAGTTTTATGCAGAATTTATAGGGAGCACTCCCTCCTACCGCGTCTATGGAATATTTGGCATGGGTTTTTCAGCAGTAACACCTTCCCAGTTTCTCAAGGGATATAGGACCTTAGGTTGTAGAGTGATGGTTAGAAGCCATGTTATCTATATTCAAACATCTGGAGATGCCTCTAGAAAGTATGGCAAAGCTCGCTACTTAAATTCTTGAGAATTCTGCCAAGAGATGGTGGGATGTGATATCACCAGTGGGATGCCATCAAGTTATGTCTTGAGATGAGTTCCAGCATACCTTCTATAATTACTTCTACTTGGAGACATCGAGGGCCTATCAAGCCTGAGAGTTCATGAGTTTGGATTAGGGTACTCTCTTGATCATGGAGTATTCTTCTCGCTTCACAGAGTTACAGCGCTTCACACCCATTCTAAGGGTGATGAGTTATTCCTAGCGAGTATGTTTGAAGATGGTCTCAGGCATGACATCCGATCTCATGTGAACATCTTCAGGTTGATGACCATATCTTCCACAGTCAACCGAGCACTGATCACCAAACATAACTTGAGGGATTCTGGAGATGCGGGCTAAGGTAGTTCAACATACAGAGTTGGTGCTTCTCTAGCTGATAGTAGGAAGTTCCACAGGGATTCTACACACGGATATTTGAGTAGGTAGATAAAACTTCAAGTATCCATGTGGTATGATACTAGTGTAGTAAGGACGGGCTTACGGGGCCACATTTCCCGAGAGACCCAGTTGAGTGCCGATCTTGTGGAAAGATGGGCTATCTTCAACATTTATACCAATTTTTATCACCAGAAGCTGGTGATAGAGGTTCTTCTATGACTCCTCATTCAGAAGCAGGACCACCAGTTTCTCATCAGTCTGGGAACTGGAGTTTATCTGATTGTTCAGGCTGAGGTGGAGGTCGTGGATGTGGTATCCAGTTGCCAGGATTTTAGTGACAAAAGGGTGGATCAACTCAGGGTGGTCAGGAAGGGTTGCAGGGCCATGGTACAAGTCATACTTTAGCAGTGGAGTAGACCCGATAGGAGTAGAATCCCAAACCCTCTATAGTTAGAGGTACGATTCTAGTTGCCTTAGTTTTATATTCTGTACTTTTCGATATAGGGGATTCCTATAGTTTCATATTTATTGCTATTGTGGAGAGCCTTGGTCTTTTTATATTTACTTCGACTGATATCTTGACACTAGACACTCTATTGGGGACTATAATGGCTAGTGTACATCAGTGCAAGGAGTTCCCTCTTGAGGTTGGTGGGTTTCACTTCTTAGGGGACCACTATGTCTTAGAGATGGAAGGCTATGATGTCATTCTTAGAATGGATTGTTTGGTTCCCTACCAGGATTTTGTCAACTAGTATCACTATAGGGTGAGTTTCAAATCACCATAGGTTGGTTTTTTTCTACATAAGGGAGAATGAGATGTCTAGGCAAGAAGAGTGGGACCCGAGCATCATGGGTTGGGAGGAGTTACAGCCTAGATTGCTAGTCTGTATCTGGATGACCATGAAACTTCACAGATGGACTTTACTCCAGTTTTGGATCATTTAAGAGATGTATTTCTAGAGTAATTTTTGGGTTTGCCTCTAGATAAAGAGGTATAATTTTCTATTGAGCTTGTTCCAGGAGCGGCACTAGTGTCCATTATTCCTTATAGGATGGCTACACTAGAGTTACAAGAGCTCAAGAAGAAATTAGAGGAGTTACAAGCAAAGAGTTTCATCCGACCCAATACTTATCCTTGGGATTCACCTATCTTACTTGTGAAGAAGGTAGATGGTACCCTCAAACTTTTAGTGGATTATCAGAAGCTGAACCAGTTGACAGTCAAGAACTGATATCCCTTGCTAAGTATTGATGATCTATTTGATCAACTTTGAGGATACCAGGTATTATCAAAGATTGACTTAAGATCCGGTTATCATTATTTGAACATTATACCATCAGATATACCTCTTAAATCCTTTTAGAGCAGGTATAGTCTTTATGAGTATGTGGTTATGCTATTCGGTCTCATGAACATGACTATATGTTTTATGTCACTGATGGACCAAGTGTTCCATCCATACTTGGATTCTTTTGTGGTGATTTTTGTGGATGATATCTTGGTGTACTCTCACACTCGACATGACCATGATACCCATATTGAGATATTTTTGAGCACACTGAGAGCATCAGTTATATGATAAGCTCTCAAAATTACACTTTTGGATGGACCAGATTCACTTCTTGGGTCATTTTATCTCAAAGATAGGAGTATCAGTAGACCTAGAGAAAGTGAGAGAAATAGTTTCCTGGGAGAAGTTGAAGAATGAATTTGAGGTATAAAGTTTTCTGGGGATTTCTGGTTACTACATGCACTTTATACATGACTTTTCATGCTTAATAGTGACATTGACGGGTCTAACTAAGAAGGGTGCAAAGTAATTGTGGAAAAATTCCTGATATTCAGCCTTTGAGGAGATAAATGGAAGGTTGAATTCAGCACCAATACTATTTTTTCTAGAGATGGGATAGAGTTATACTCTTTACTGTGATGCGTCAGGTATCAGGTTAGGAGCAGTGCTTATGTAGGGGGAAGGCGTCGTTGTGTACGATTCTCGGTAGTTGAGGCCAAATTAGAGGAATTACCCGACGCACGATCTTGAGTTGGCTATAGTTGTTCATGCTTTACTCTGTTGGAGACATTACCTTATAGGAGATCATTTTGTGTTGTACACTAACCACAAAATTCTCAAGTATATCTTCACTTAGTGTGACCTAAATTTGAGACAATAAAGTTGGGTATAATACCTTCAGTCCTTTGATTTTTATCTTGCCTATATGCTTGGGAAAGGAAACACAGTGGCTAATGAGTTGAGCAGGAGGACTCAGATACAGGTTGTTCAGGAGGCTAATAGTAAGTGAAAAATTATGTCTATGTTCTCTAAGATTCATTTGGAGGTGCATGACATACATGGGAATATGTTTATTTCTTATATATCTGTTACCTCTTCTCTAATTGATCAAGTGAGAATGAGGAAACTATTAGATTCTGAAGGTCTACTCCTATGGGAGAGTGTGTCAAGAGGGGACCCTATTCTTGGATAGACCATAGGTGAGGATGAGATCTTATGCTTCCATGGATGCATATGGGTGTCAGTAGACATACACGAGGAGATGATGTGGGATTTTCATTCCTCAGTTTGGGCAGTTCATCTTAGTGTTACCAAGATGTATCAAGATCTACATCATCAGTATTGGTGGGCAAGTATGAAGAGAGATGTTGCTAGTTTTGTGATGAGGTGTTCCACCTGTCAGTAGGTGAAGTAGAAGCATCAATGACCAGCAAGACTTTTACAACAGTTTCCCATTCCCAAGTGGAAGTGGAATGATTTTGCGATGGAATTCATGATAGGTTTTCCAATATATCCTCAAGGGAATGATGTATTTTGAGTTTTCATTGACAGACTCACGAAGGTTGTGCACTTATTACCGATCAAGGAGACCTTCAATGTTGATGATATGGGAAGGTTTTACATCCAAGATATTGTGCATTTTCATGGGGTTCCACACTCTATCATTTTAGATAGGGATTCCTGTTTTACTTTTCGGGTCTGGAAGGGACTACAAAGGGATTTGGGTACATAGGTACTTCTGAGTATAACTTACCATCCCCAAATAGATGCCTATTCTGAGTGCATGATTCAAGTGATGAAGGACATAATTTGAGCATGGGTCCTAGATTTTGGAGGTTCTTAGGAGAATCACATACCACTGGTGGAGTTTTCTTACAATAATAGTTTCTAGGAAACTATTCAGATAGAACCTTATGAGGATTTTTACAGTAGGCCATGCTGATCACCCCTATGTTAGCTGGAAGTAGGAGAGGAAGCTATGATGGGACTTTATCTTGTCTAGGAGACCATAGAGCAGGTGGAGTTGATTCAGAAGAGGATGGAAATTGCACAATCATGACAGAAGTATTATGATGATTGACAGAGACGACCTTTATAGTTAGTTTCCAGAGATCAGGTTTTCCTATGTGTCACACTGAGGTGGGGACACAGGAGGATTAAGAGACAGGGAAATCTTTCAACAAGATATTTCGGGCCATTTTAGGTTTTGGAGAGAGTCGGTCCGGTTTTCTATCGATTGCAGTTACCTTAGAGGTACCGAGCTATGCATTACGTCTTCCACATTTCTCAGTTTCAGTGTTAATTCTCAGACTCGTATCATTTTTTTCAACCCGATGAGTTTGAGTTATAGGTGGTAGCATCATTCAAGGAGAATATTATCTGGATTGTTGATTGCAACATGAAAGTTCTCTGTGGATGGTCTGTTCCTCTGGTATGGGTGTTGTGGCAGCATAAGTGAGTACAAGATGAGACTTGGGAGAGGGGGGATGATGTGCGATCACAGTGGATGAAGCTATTCAAGGATTCTTCTTCTTCGCCACCTTATTAGAAAAATTTGGGGATGAATTTATTTAAGGGGGGAATTTTGTAAGAACCCAGATCTTATTTTCAGGTATGGATCTTGTTTTCTGGTGTTTTGAGGAAAAGTAAAGTTTTTGGAAATTTTAGGAGTACACGTCGTGTACTTAGGAGTACACTCCGTGTACCTTGTTACCATGTATGAAAGCATCTTGGGTGTGTAACAGCTGAGACATGGTCGTGTGGGGTGACATGGAAGACCACTAATGTCGGGGTCCGGTTGAGGCGAATACATGACATGTTCATTAATAGTAAACACCGTGTACTTTTTCTTTTATTTCATTAAACAGACTGGGGTCGCGTCTCTTTCCCAGAATTGTCTTCTTCTAACCCCAACTCATCCAAGAGTGACTGGGAGTGACGATTCTTCTCCGAGCCCCCAAACCGCTGTTTGTGCTCTGAATGAAACTCCTCCTGTTGCATTGGAATCACATCAGTGAGTTCTTATTTCTTCTAAAGCCTCTTCTCCTGATTTCTCTTCCCTTGTGAGATATTTGAAGTTCAGAGTTTTTGACATTTTTGTAGATATATGGAAATATAGGTCAATCCAGAGGCTGAGGTTCAACTATATTGATCGTAAAATGTCGAGGTAGGTGGTTTGTGCCTTTCTGTAGGTTGTCTTTGAATTATATGTACAAAAATTTCCCAATACCCTAGTTTAGGGTATTGCGTATTTAGGAAATTTAACCCTGTTAATGCCTGCCATTCCTTGTTTGCTTGAGTATGGGTTTTTGTATTGTAAATTCAGTTATTTAACTTGGTATGGATTTGTTTCCCATGTTGGATCTGATATTGGCCGTTGGATCTAGGATTGCCTGTCAGGCTGCTCTGTTTTCCATTCCTAGTGCTGTTAGGATGGAGTGATATTATCTGAAATTCTTGTGTTATGGTTTATAGCCATTTAGACAAGTAGTATATGTTATTTACTTGGATAATTAATATCATTTTTGTATGATTGCTTTAAACAGGGCTATGGGAACCTAGTGTAGTGAGACCATAGGGGGAATTGACATTGAGGGCTTCCCTAGAGTGTCTGTTGTAATTTTCACACTACGAGACCATAGGGGGATTGATTTTGAGTGATCCCTCAGAGTGTCTATAGTTATCGTTACGAGACCACATAGGGAATGGAAATTGAGATCTTCCTCAGAGAGTCTGAAGTTTATCATTAAAATAATATAGGGGGAATTTTTGGTGAGTGATTCCTTAGAGAGTATTTGTTTGCATGAGACCAAAGGGGTTAGACTGTGTGAGCTTACACAGAGGGTCATTATATATTATTTGTATAAGTTGAACCAGGGGGGTTAGGTTGGGTGAAATTTCCTAGAGAGTTTCTTCTGAATGTTTAGTTGAACCATAAGGGTTAGGCTATGTGGAATTTCCCAAAGGGTTGCTTGTTTTTTTGGCTGAATAATTTATAATATAAATTAATGTAGTTGAAACTATTAGACTATTTAATTTTGAGTAATTCCTTATTTATTTCTTCATTTTTTATATTTTACTATTATATATATTCACTAATAGTTATGCATAGATCATTGGGTGGTTGCCTACTAGGATTCATCTCACACCCTTTTTGGTTCATGCTTTTGGATCCAAACAGATTATATTGTTGCAGGTATAGATAAGGGAAAGAACCCTTCTACTTCAGGTACTTGATTGTTGTGGATCTAGAGAGCATGAGACCAAGCTGACACCTGAGATGTTGTTGGAGTTTACTTGTTTTCTTTGTACTTTGGTTTAGTACTTTATTCTAGCATTGTGATTTGTTTGGCTGCTTTCCTAGATTCTTATGACATGCATCATTATTTACATATATATGCTACAATTGTTTATTTACTTTTATCCTTCTGCTGTTTACTTATTGTATGAAATTACTATTTCCGCTACTATTGTATGTTTGCTTCAACTGTGTTACTCTACCAATGAGGACATAGTTTCCCCACTATCACACCCAAGGCCCTTGCTTCTAGTCGGAAACCTTTGGCATTCGGGGAAATTCGCTTGAGGCCATGCTACCAACTGAGTACGGGGCACCTTTGGGTGACACCCAAGACCGGGATGCTACATTAGTTGTCCAGAAATGAAATTATATATTATTTAAAAACTTATAGAATATTAAAATTCCATTTTTTCATAAGTGATGATGATTCATTAGATAAATCATTAATGATAATCATTTAGATTAATTTAGAATTTTTTGACCACAACAGACTCATTTTATTTTATAAATTAATATCATGTTTAAAAAATGATTACAAAACATTAAATAAGATATAATATATATATTATAATCTAGTTCAACCATAAAAATGGTTTCATGACCATACTTGAAGATGTAATTTAAAGATGAAATCACATCATCCATGAAGGTGGTAAATCGACACCTCACAGACGATGTTTTCATTCTTAAAGTAAAAGAGAGAGGAGAAGATATTTGATGAAGAATTATTTCATAAACATTATAAAATTATAGTATATGTAAGTTATTGAAGTTTTTATTCCATTTGGATGATCATAGGTGAGGATAGAAAAATAAAAGAAAGGAACTTGAAAAGAAATTGAAAGAAAATGGAAGATTGTTTTACCTCTTGATTCCTTCTTCTTGAGAAACTCCTTAGGGGATTGGTTTTGGCCTTTTTTTATGACCAAAATCTTCAATATATGTGGTAAAGGTTTTGAAAGATCATTGGGAAGAATTTAGATAAGGATCAAGGCTTGAGTGGTGTGAGGATAAGAGGTGGTGAGTGGTGGTATTTATAGTGGAGGATAGGGGTGTTTTCTCATTATTTAATTCATTAGTTTATTATTTTGATCAAGAAAAGAAATAGTGTTGATTATTGAGAATAAATACAGTAATTAGATCACATGAGTTCAAAACAATTGTTCTTAAATCATACATGAATCAATGAATTGTTTATTTAACTTAAAATGTATATATACTGTAAACTACCATATTTTACTATTCACTAAATATTAAAGTATTTCAGAAAAATATAAAAAAATTACTCTAACTATTTTTCAACGTGTATAGTTCAAAAATTAACTCCATTTTATGAAAATAATTTTATAAATATGATTAATATAATTTTTAACTTAAATCATCATTTACTTGGAGAATAATAATTTTAAAATTAAAAGTGTTTTTCTAACACTTTAAAAAATTAATTAAGGCCTCATAAAATTATATCATAATCTTAAGACATAAAAAATACTAATTTAGGAATAAATTTTATGAAATGAATTATTAAATTAATCCAAAAAATTTAATTAAATATATATAAAATATAAAAATACCAATAGTTAATTAATAATTTTTAAAATATTTATTTACTTATAATATGATATAATTATATCATATTTTCACTTATAAGATGGATAAATTTTATTTATAATTTCATTGGTGAGGTTACTATTTAATTTTTTGGTTCACTATTCATAAGAGTCACATTACTATTCTAAAGTTCAAGTTACTATTTGATTGGTATAGGTTCCTTAACTTCTAGAAATGATTTTTATTTCATTAATTCATTATTTATAAATCTTTTATTGTGTTCTCTTATGTGTTTATACCATATGAAATAATAATAAGAAGGGAATTTTTATTGATAAAAATTTGGGTCGTTACATGTTATATACCAAAATTTATCATAACAATGACCAATTCTATTGTAGTAATCACAAAAATATTCAAAGCTTTCAAATATATTCATTGTAGGCATATTAATTTTCCTTGGATTTATCTTCTCTGGTACAAGTATTCTCTTTTATTTAGATTTATTCCACCTAAATTCATGAATTAAATTATTATCATGAATTGTAATTTTATTCCAATTTTCCAATTACTTGTTCCTGAATTTCCAGCAACACCAACAATAGCCTGCAAGTCTTATTCTATTCTTTTATGGTGTAATCTATCTAGATTTCACATATTTCAATCCTTTATTCTTTTTGGTGGAACCACTAATCTTGTGTACAATTCTTGGGGGAACAAATATTCATGTTTCTGTTAACATCAACCCTTTATGTGGTGGATTTATCATCATTAAAAAATATTCATACTTTACCATAATTTGGTTTAGAACCTATACTAGAAATTGAAACATCATTAGTACATAAGATAGTCTTTAGGTTATGAGATAAATTATTCTTGGAAGATTTTGAAATTTTATTAGAGGACAATATCATGTTATTTATAGATTAATTACTATTAATGAAAACTTGTGTGGTAGCATATTTTTTTTCATAAATATGGGAAGTTACATCTTGTGATGATTCCCAATTCTTTAATCTCACCTCCAGATCCAAACTCTACATGTCAAGGGAGTGGTTTTCATCCTAAAATATTATTATCTTGTCTTCTCAATCCTCCTTCAGCTTCTTTATTTGTTTTTCATGATTTTTTATTTGTTCTTGTAAATAATAGTCAAGCTCTTTTACCTTTTTCACTTTAAACTCAAGTTTAAAATATTTTACATCTATAGAAACTTGGTGAAAATTTTCAAGTGCATGGAAAGATTCTACAAAAACAATCTCAAAGATATATTTCTCACAAAAATTTCTTTGAAATTATTTAATAACTTCAGTATATATTTCATTGAAAATATATATTATTTCTTTTGTTTCTTTTAAATTTTTTATGAGAGTATTACATGTGTTAAAATTTATAGCCAATACCTATTCCATAACA
Organism: Viscum album; assembly: GCA_963277665.1. NCBI lineage: Eukaryota > Viridiplantae > Streptophyta > Magnoliopsida > Santalales > Viscaceae > Viscum > Viscum album. Next base: position 291,621,507 of record OY728137.1, on the reverse strand, counting down.
TTAGACTTTTCTTCTAGCTATAATATTTCATTCTGAAGAGCCTTGATATCTCCAACAATATGATTAACAACTTATTTAGAAACTTTATTTAGATTTTATTTGAATTACAAAAGAAGATCACTAAGCGATACATACTTATCACAACTTGTGTAGGATTCATCAGAAAAATAATAATCAAGAGAATTATTACAACATATACCAATTTGAATACCTTTAGTTAGTGGTGTCTTTGTATTTACTATAAGATTACTATTTATCTTCCATGACTGTCTTTCATTTCTGTTCTTCAGAGTCTTGATAGAAATATCCAGATTAGTTTCATCAAGAGTGACTTCCTTTTTCTTCATATGAGTTAGCTGAATCATTTCCTGAATTATATACTTTATAATATCAAGCTTGGATATTTATAGGGAACCTTTCTCTAATACCAATTATAGATCCATAAGCTGGATTGACCACTAGGGGGGGAATAAGTGGTTTAATTTTTATAAATTATTTATTTTAAATTCAAAAAATTGAAATTATTAAGGTTCTAGATCTACTCAGTGATATCTCACAGTCTCACTTTAAATGAAAAAATAATAAAAGAGATCACAAAACATGGTATTTACAAGGTTTAGTGAAAATACGTACTCCTTTTCATGTTGGTTATTCCCCCCAACAAGGATTCTCTACTATAATATTATTTTTAATTATAATGGTTTAATAAGAAATTGGTTATACAACCTAGTATTTGACCATCCAGTTGATCATGGTTATAACCCCACCAATATAACTCTTTTAACTTAGTTGGTTATACCCCAAACCATCTTCTCTTCTCCTCAAGCCTATTTAGTAACTGGTTATACCCCCCAGTTACAAGCTCCTCCTCCTTCTTGGTTTTCATCCTTTGATATAAATATAATTTTATGTCAGTTACCTCCACGCCAGTGGATTTTAATCCTCCTACACAAGCTTTTTGGATTAATTTTATTTCTTATGAACACTTCATGAGGCTATATAGCTGGCGATTGGGTCAACTGGTCTTGTTCAAGTTCTTTTTATCTTTAGAATATGGCATATTCTTAATTAGTCAGTCAAAATTATTTGGTAAGAATTCTTCTTTATGAATGATTAAGTCCTAAACTAAATCATATGTGTGAAGGAGATACAAAAATTTCTCAATGGAACTTCATGTATGAGTTACATGGGTCTTCTCAATTTAATTCATGCATGCATGAAATAATGCATAGTGAATGAAAATTTCACATCACCAATGATAATTATAAATATTTTATGTTCCTTTTAAATTTAATTAATTAATCTCAAAATGTATCAATAATCCTTTAATCTTATCCTTGGATTTTACTTCCTTGTTATTTTTTTTTCAATATTATCTTATAGGGTTCATGGCATGCATGTATTGCATGCACTGTTCACTCTGTCTTCACATAAGGGATTTGTGTGAACACTTGATAACATTATTTGTATGAATGGATAAAGTGAGACACTTATGTCACTTTCATGAATCAATATTCATGTTACTTGGTTCCATCACATGTCATAAGACCCACAGTTTCTCAAACCTTTCGCGCAACCCACTACATGTTAGGATCACAAGTAGTGTTTCATGAGATCACTTTCTCCCTTCATAAAATCTAGGCAAGTCATGCATGTAATTATTATATCTTCACATAACCAAGGAGGTTTGTTGGATAAATTTCTCATAACCACGTTTTTTGGATCACATAATCTTCTCTTTTATGTGTATGAATCACACAATTTTATTCTTAATGAAACTAAGTTGTTTAATGGATCTCTTTCGCATGATAAAATCACCTGAGTGCTCTATTTATTTTGAAATAAAGAGCTCTACAATATGGATTTAACTGAAGAAAATCACCTACGCCTCTATATTTATAAGAATATTTACACCACCAATCATTTGATATTCAAGGAAATTCATGTCCCATTAGATTCCCAAATATATCAATGTTTCTCAAACATACACGTTGTTGAAAAACATGGTGTCTCAGGTTGAATTCTTCATTAAATGCCAAGCTGATCACATGATCACTTAGAATGATAACTTTACATGATCATGTGACACCTTATTGATTCACATTAACTACTTATTATTAATGTGATTCCTTGGTGTACATTCAATGGAAAACCACTCAATAATTGCTGAAGTCTTCATGTAATAAAAGGTGTAAATGATACATGCTTTATACGATGGATGTTATGTTCTTATTTATGCAATGGGATTACGTGATTAAACATAATCCAAAGAACTTCAAGTGATGGATTTATGTATATATGTATGACTTCATATGATCAATTCATTATTCTTGAACAGTCTTTATATGAACATGAATTTTCATTCTCGTTTTTCATTTGGCAGTATCCCTCATATTGAATTATCACATGAATGCATGCATGCAATACAATAATTTAATGCATGTAATTGGTTTAATCAACCATGTTGATTCATTAAAAAACCCAAGTAATGATAGAATAAATAATTTTATTATTTATTAGTATTCTTGAATTATTTAGTTATATTCATTGTAAATATATTAAGTAATTCTTAAAATCAAAAAGGAAATGGTTTTATTAAACTCATTTGTTATAAGATTTTATTTAAAAGTTTATTTTTCAAAATATATAATTTTAATTTGAAAAAATAAATTTCATTTTTTAAATTAAGCATGCCAAAATAATCTTAGGATAAATATTTCATAATTTTATAAAAATATTGATTTTTCAATAAATAGTGAAAAATATTGATTTTTATCAAAATTTGTATTTTATTTTAAAGTATTTACGTGGAAAAATTATGTTTTGGATCATTTTTAAATTTTAATTAGTAACTTTTGTTCTAAAATAATCTAATTATAGTTTTTAAATGTATTTTACACTTGAATTTATTATAAAAACATTGTATATTTAAAAAGGATTTTTTTATGAAAAAATATTTTTTGTTGCATTTTTCCAGTTTAATTTTAAATTAAGTTGTGAAAATTATGTGTTTTTGAATTTTAAAAAATGAATTAAATCTTTATAATCAGTAGGACCACATTTATTAATTATTTGTATTTTATTTTTGGACAATATGAAAAATAAACTTAGTAATTTTTATTGCCATGATAAAGGATAAATCGAGCAATTTATTTTAAAAATAATATGATAAGAACCATAAAATGACCAAAAAGTTATCTAAATATCATTGGATGAGTATATATATACCATATTCATCAGAGGGTATAATTTAAAAACTTTTTTGGGCCCTTGGATGAGATTATGATCTTTATCGTATTTTATTTAACGAAATGCCAAAAATGTCACACTCTTGTTTTTAATAAGTGTAATATTTTTAATATAGTGTTATATAGATAATATGTTCAACTATAAATATTATTTTGAAATCTAAAATATTTTTCTTCATCATGGTAATTTATTTTTAAAATTAGTGAAGAAATAATTATCTTAAATTCTTACTCAACACTAATGCAATAATTAAATAATTAATAGAAAAATAAAATAAAAGATATTAAAAATATTAAAATAAATATAATTTGAGACAAATAATGTGATAAATAAATTTTATAGATTAAAATTATATGTTAGTAATATAATAAATTTTTTTAAATTTTATAGTTTGATATTATTAAATTCAATGTAATGAATAGTTCTAAATATAGTCAAAACATGTATAATTTTTATTTTATGAGGGAATTTAGACCCATGGTAATTTTATATTCTAAATAAATCCATTTGGATCCATTTTTAATTAAAAATAAATTTATATTAATTTATTATTTTGAGAAATGCTAAGAGTGCCCCTCCCCTATCTTATAAAAGGGAACTTATTATTCTCTTTTATTCACACTTTGAAACAATTATTTTCATCCAAAACCTACCCAAATACCTTATTATAACCCTAAAAAACATTCTATAGGCCTTTTTAGGTATAATACCAATCTCAGAGGTCTTAAGGTGTTAAGAAAATGAGGTTTTCCAATGAAGAGATATAGTTTTTATCTCCATGTTTTAGTTTTGTTTCTTCTTCCAAATCCCTAAAACCTTATTAAACCATGATAAAATAATAAATATAGTGTAATAAATATTCTTAGATTATATTATGTTCATTTAATTAAATATATCCATCTCTTATTCCATCAAATGGGAAAAGAATTCATTGTTCGTGTGTACACGAACTACTGCCTCATGAACTGATATAATTCGCTTCCCATTACCATATCTGATGGATGGATTATAATTATTAAATTAATGTTTATATATGATATTAATTACATATTTATTATTATTAAAATATAATATATCATTTACTATCTTAAATTTCTATTCACATAAAAATGATAACGTCATTCGTGGGTACGTGTGGACTACCACTTCCACGAAGCATTGTGATTAATTACTCATGACCACATAACATGTATGATATATATAAGAATATTTGAAGAATTAATATTTTATTCATGATATTATTAACATTAAGGAAATATAAAATAATATTTAAATTCTTTCCATAATGATTGTTGAATAATGGAAACACTACTCATGCATACATACGACCTACCGTCTCCATGATTGTAACATAGTTCATTTTTCATAACCATTTTTAATTATTGGATTTAAAAGTATAATTTATGTATAAAATAATAATTATATCATGAATATTATTTTTGATCTAATGGAATAATGAAATTTTTGATCATAGTCAACCTATTAAATACATTTGGGACTTATAGACCGAATATTGCCAAAACATCCAATGTGAAGTTTAATAATTAAGTAATTATATATAACATAGAAAAAGGGATATAAAAAGAATAATAAAATTAAAATTTTTTCTTAATAAATTACGTAATTAACTTAATATTATTATTTAGAATGATAAACAACGTAGTTAAAGAATCAAACTCAAGGTAAGGGACTTTCTTTTAAAAATTATCTTTTAAGGTTTCTCTTTAAAATCTAATTTCTTCCATCTACACGTTTTATAATTTTTTTTTCAATTTTATTTAATATTATTATATTAATTTTTAAAGTCATTTTTAATATTTTAAATTTTTTACAAAAATGGTTTGATAGGAATCTTTTTTTTTGTTTTCCAAACGAGGTATTTTGTGAGTATTCTGACAAAAATACAAAAGGAATTTTTTAAACTTATACAACATGAGAGGATTTTACCTCCATCATGATACCTTAATGATTTTAAGTTTACTTTATAAGTTTTCATGCTTATTTTTAAATAAAATGTTTTATTTATGATGTGTAAAGTTTTTTAATTTTAAAAAGTTGTTTTTAAAAGAAAATGGTATTTTGATTTCCAAATGTATTTTTATTTAAAAGAGTTTTTAAAAGTGTTTTGTGATGAAAAGTTTCAAGTATAATTTTTTTATTCATGATATAGTACCAGATCATTACATGAAAACTGGGTGAGCTTGATACAACTTATATGATTGGTTGATCCCCATTATAGCCTATGGGAGAGCCTGATATAGCTTGTACGAAAGTTTGATCCCCGTTATAGCTCATAAAAAATGGGTGAGTATGATATAGATTATAAAAAGTGTGAGACCCATTATATATCTCTAATACTTTGGGTAATTATTATTTTCTATAGAAAATTATGTTGGAATTTAGACATATGGTTATTCCAATTACAAGGGTTGTGAAAGGGTTTTATGAATGTGATGTTTTAATTTTCCAAAAGAGGTTTTTATTTGATTTATATGGATTTTATAGATTTTATTTGATAAAAATGCATGTGTTTTTCAATTGGAAATGTTTTATTTCATATTCTCAAATTACTTTGAATATAAAATTAAGCATTATATGGGTTTTCATATTTTTCATTGGACTAACATATTTTTTTTTATGTCCCTTACTCATATTTTTTTTATCATCCTATATTTTTAAAATTTTTTCATAGGGTTTAAGGAATATTAGTAACAAAGATGAGTTAAAGATAATTTTTTTAAATATTTATCATGAAAATAAACTATTTTTTATTTTAAAAGTCTTTTTGGTGGAAAAAATGGATCTTGAGTATAAGTGTTCACTTGTAATGAATGAGCTTACTATGTAAGAGTTTTTCCTAATTCTATAATACTCTAAATTGAAAATATCATTAGTATTTTAAGAAAAATAATTATAGATTGAATACACTATAATATGTAATGATTAAGGCTGGGTCCTTATAGTTGGTATCAAAGGTGGGTTTAGAAAACTTTGGAGATTAGGATGCTTTCATGAAGGGTTATCTTAAGTGTTATGGATACCATCATGGGTTGATAATTTTAAGTTTTATCATAAGTTAAATTCCTTAGAAACACCTTTTTAGAATTTAATTTATGAAATTTTAAGGTGACTAATGCTATTTTTGGAGACATTTTTTGAGGTAATTATGGGTTATTATATTTTGGGATACAAAATGAAAGGTATGTGATAACCTTTGAGGTTAAAACATTTCTTTAATGTTGAATATATTATGGTTATTTTTTAAGATTTTTATCACATTTTTGGTAATTTTATAAGGATTATATTAATATAATTTTAGAAAAAGGGAAACCCATAAGTTGAGAAACAACCTGTCGCATTCGGTAAGGCCATGATATTTGAATCCAAAACTGATGGGTGATAAGGGTGTATCACCCTCCACTGGTCTACGTGAAGTCCCAATTAGTATGCAATTTTCTTTCTATTTAAATGATTTTATAGATGAGTGATAAGTTGATATGGGAAACATATGTTTTATTGACCATGGGATTGGAAATTTAATTAGTGATTAAGTGATTAAGGTTATTTTGGAAGAAGATCACTATAATTTTTGAGAAACATTACGTGATTAAGGTAAATAAAATATTATGGTATTTCATTTGAGGAGTAAAGGTTTAATTATCATTTGGAATAATATATGATAATAATGTGGATTTTTGTTGATTTAGGTTATTTATAGAAACGAATAGCATATCTTAGAGATTATGTGATTTGGGCCATTACATTTTTCGTATGAGACATTATTAGTGATTGATGTTATTTTGGAAAATAAATATTAAATTTATATTAGAAGAAAATGTGACCAAATACTTTTGTTTTTTGAATTTAAATATTCACTACTAGAAAACCAATCTATACCTACAGTTTTAAATTGTGGGTATATCCCCTAAAGCCATGAGTATATTCTATACTAATAGTTTTAAGAACCATGGATGATGGAGGCATGTGTATATACCTATACCTATGGTTTCTATACTAACCATGGTTATAGGCCCTAGAGATTCTATTATACCCATATTTTAGAGAACCATGGGTATATCTTATCCTAGCAGGGAATCTATACCCATGGTTCTGCAAACTGTGGGTATAGGTATTTGTCCCCATTCTGTAGCAACAACACCAAAACCTCTTCCATCAGCTTTGGAACCTATAAGTCAAATAAAACACACAATACACATTCAATGAAGTAAAAATATTTTCTATTAAACATTAATCAAACTAATTTTATTAATTTTTAAACCATTTACAATACTAATATATATATATATATACATCCATACAAAAAATCAATTCAAGTCATTAAACAAGTTCCACATGTCTCATTTCTGCTAAGTAAAAAACTAGAGTGGATCAATATCTCCCCCATCACTAACATCCTCATCCTCATCATATCACCAAAATCCTCATCACCATAAAAAATATCCTCATCACCAATATCATCATCTGAAGCAACAACACCATCATCATCTATAACATCATCATCAACAACATCATCAATATCATCATCGCCACCACCATCAGCTCAATCACCACTTGAAACCTCATTGGAAACACTTGGTGTATCATTTAAAAAGATAATTGATCTATATATGAATAATTTTTAGTATAGTCCTTTGATGTAAGTGATTTATTTATAATTGACATCGCTTTCAGGAAGTGTTTGGTGATCAGTTTACTTATTTCATGCTCTTATTTACTTCTTTCATGATCCTGTAAAGCTATTGTTTTCCTAATATACTTCTGCATGTGTTTTTTTCATCTCAGGTGTATGAGAGGTTTGAGAGGATCCCGATGAGGACCAATACCTAGAGTGGTTAATGTTTTTCCCTGGTTGACATTAGACTTTCCCCTGGTGCCCCTCACATAATACCTGACTCAAATGATTATTTGGGAGAAAGTTTTCATCTTATTTATCATTGAGGGCCTATAGGGAAGACTGTTGAAAATATAAAAAATATATTTAATTATTAATTTCATATAAATATTTTAAATATAAATAAAAATACTTACAATTTTTTCTTATATTTTTGAATTTACCACACTTCCATCCGTTTTCTTTCTACTAGGGAAAAATAATTTTACTCGAGGCACATAACCTTTGATGTACAATACCTCTTTCCACAAATGACATTGATTATTATACACATATTCAGAATATAAAAATTTTATAATCATAAATAATAATAAAAGGTAATAACTTTTAAATGAATGAAAAATTCATAAATTTAAACATGTGATAAACATCGATGAAAAATTCATAAATGAAAGATAAAAATAAACACTATAAAATTTTAGCTACTCATTATGAACATTACATAAATATCATCTATTATTTAGTGTTAAAAATGGAAATAAAATCCAATTTAACACTACCAAAATTCATTTACAATGAATATTACCATAACAGAACAAATTTGGAAGAGGGTTATAGTCTCTTATTTTCTACAGTACTAAATTGATATTTTAATAAAGTGTTGGAATCCCCAAATCCAAATTAGTGGCATCAATGAGAAATTAAAGTCGAAAAGGATGACTAAATTTCATACATTTCTATTCCACCAATTGTATTTTAAATCATTTAATAATATATCTCTATATAGATAAAGATTAAACAAAAAGATAAGGAATCATACACCCTGATAAATCATCAGTAAGAACTCAAATAAGAGAAAAAATAAATTACAATTAATGATATTTTCATTCCATATCACAACTATAAAATGGAATACAAGTACCTATCTGAGATATTGAAATTATATCACAATATGTAACTCATAGATTTGAATATGAATATACGAACCAATGATGTTGAGAAAGGTTATAATAATTATTGTTAACATTTAAGTAGATATAGGAAGGTTTATCCTAATTCATATAAGATATGGACACTATATCACATTTCCAAGGGGATTGTTTCATATTAAAATATAATTATATATCATGTTTTAAAAAAAGTTATCTTATTTTTCAATTCTTTATGAAAAGATACACTGTATCATGCTTAAAATGAACGTTTTTATGGTATATCATAATTATTTAATAGCATAATATGACATAAGTTAGAGATTTACAATATAAAAAATTTATGTTTAATAACAAAATAAGACATAAATACATACACATCTAACTAAGTAAAAATATAAATCTAGATATTATTTCTATTAATATTAAAGTACCTGGCACTTCTCATGCTCAGACATTGTAGTGCGTCTGAATTTATATGACCCAATAATTCCTCCTATTTGGGGAAGAGATGGAAATGAGGGATCAATTTACTCATACTTAGTATATTCATTTATCATTGGCTAGTTATATATTGTGCTCACATCATATAAATACATTAAACAAAAATCCATACATTCTTAATCCAGATAACATCTCAAAATGAAAGCTTCAGGATAATTCTTATTTCAGACATAAGATTTCATTGTGCACATATTTGTTTCAGTAGGATACATCAACCTAAAAGCAATAGGTCCCCCAATAAGTGTTTTAGTTGAAAGATGAACTGTTAAATAGAACATACAGGTGAGAAATGATGGAGGATTTTCTTTTCCGACTCACACAAAAATAATGGTGCCTCTTGCTAAATTTTTATCAATAATGACTTGGATAACCTTTTATAACAAAAGTCTCCAAAAAAATGGCCCAAGAAAACTAATTTTACTCTTATTTTATTGGATAGAAAATTAAAAATTGCAATTGTAATCAATTCACAAAGAAGGATGTGATAATCATGAGTTTTTATGGATTTTAGTTTCAAATCCCTTATGTTGACTCATTTAGATATATTTTCAGAATAGTGATTAGAAACCTTGATATTATCTAATACTTATAGAAATTGATTTTTCTCTAATGGTGTCATCACATAAGATTCACAAGTAACTTTCCATTTGTTTTCACTGATACACATAGGATGCAATTTTGGTCCAATAACCCAATCCAACAAGTCCCAACAAGATAGAAAGTCATATTTAGTCTTCCCCTAAATATTTAGAATAATTTAAAGCAACATTTCACACATATTTTTCTCAATTTTCATTACTTCTAAACAATGACATAAAAAATTGGTAAACCAATATAGAAACTCAAAAAATATAATTCTCCTTTTTAAATTGTAAGTGGTTTTAGTGTCAACATTATTAATCTTTTTAGATTTAATCTAACATTTCCATAATGAAAAAAATAAAATCTTTAAAATTCATTCAGTGCATCAGTTCCTGACATACATTGAGGTGGTTGTTCAGTGTCAACAGTATTATCAAACCTCCAATGATTCTTTTTGTATTGAGAATCCATTAACAAGAATTTTTGATTCCCCATGAAACTAAATCTATGATGACATTTAATCCTTATTGATTGTGCATTATTTATATAAATAACATATGATAGTTTTCCCTTCATGGTCTAACTAGACATCATTTCATAAGCAGAGAAATCATTTATAGTCCATAGAAGGGCAACACACATCTGAAATATTTTTTTTGAAGAAGTATCGAATGTACACACACCCATATCCCAAAGATGATTCAACTCTATTATTAAAGGTTGCAAGTAGATGACTATATAATTTACAATATCATAAGGTCTAGATATAATTATAATCAATAAAGTGATTTTTTTTTCATACACATACACAAATTAAGATTATAAATGTGAATAAAAACTAGCTATAAGCTGTGAGTAGTAAGAATCTAACAAAACTGATTAAAACCATCACAGGATAGACCTAACATAACATTATGTATCTTAGGTGAAAAATCATAATGTTGTGCATCAAATATCTACCATGCGAATCCATATGTAGGATGAACCACCTCATTATTATCTTTAATTATCTTAGCATAATTCCATTATATATTGAATGATATTTTTGTAGATATGAATAGGTTTTAAAGCCTAAGAATCAATGTAAATTTCCACATGAGTTTTTGTGGCACACAAGATGGTATTAAATCTAAATTTTCCTTATATCAATATGTACCAAATTATTTATAGTCATTAAGGTTAGCTATTTCATCCCAAAATAAATTACAATCTTTAAGACAAGAATAAAATTTATTAGTATAAAATCCAAGCTACTTAATTAATATCCATGCCTTAAACTAATTTGAGAGAATATATAAACTATATGGAATAAAATACTTCAAAAAGTTAAGAATATAATCAATGATGGTATTATAAATTACATATATGTTTTTTCCATGATATAACTTCATTGAAAATTCTAACTCATTCATTTTAGTACATTCCTTATATACTGGAGTTATGGCATCATCCATTAAAATTTTCACTCTCACAACATCATCATCTTTAGTCTTTTCCTCATGTGGATTAATATCATTTCTTTCTTGAACTAAAATAATATCTCTCTTGTGATGATGCAAAAATGGAAATAAATCAAATATCAAATTCTCAGTACCAATTATTCCTTTTAATTCATAAATAATAGAAGATTGTGTCATATCCCTATGGTGATATACAAAATAATAGTTTTTTTGAAATATATATTTTGTTATATAGTAGCTAACTTTTTACTAGATTAACCATGTCCTTCTAACACAATTATAGTATGGAAACTGTATACAACCTCCATATGAAGCATTGTTAAATTCAAAATCTAAAAAAATCTCCAAATTCTTTTGAAACTCAGTTGAAATCCGATCGGTATGATTCACTAATCTTCTATCTATTCTATTATATGGAAAAAATTTATGTTCCAATCAAAAATTTAAACTAGAATTAAAAAATCCATTACAAACAATTTTAATATTAAACTAATCAAAGCATAATAGTAGGTAGAAAAACAAAAAATAAGAGAAATAACATTTGTTATAAGCGATGACTACAAATAACTAACCAATAGGGGTATCACTAAAATTTAATAATTAACTATCATGGTGGAAAAATTAAATAACTTCGAGACACCTAAATCCATATTATTCCCTTATACTCACTTATGTTTTAATAAACCAACTCTATTTATCCATCCCTATACTTGATCTGGTTTATCACAAGGCTTAAATTTCATTCCCAATCAACATGGGCTAAAAAGAAGTTCCAAGGACATCAAATTACATAATGGAAATGATTTCAACTGAAATAAATAAAACTAAAAAAATAATTCCATCAGGGAAACTAGGATTAAAAATTCATATATTTTTCATTAATATATATGAAATAAAGTTTTTTGAAATAAATGAAATTCAAACATAGAATAATAAAATAATGAAATATTAAATGTATTATAAAAAATAAAGAAATAAAATATAATCATAATCACTATATTTTAAATATATCCAACTGTCATATAAAACATAAAAAATAATAGAAAAATAGTATTTGAAGACCAAGGAGCTAAAAACCTAAAAATTTAAAAAAATTTAAAGTAGAATAGAAAAAAACTATTCCTACCCACATCCTTGTAAAAAGTATGCATATCCCATCAATTATATCATCCAATCATGAAAAATACTTCAAATACCCATTATCTCAAGGTATATATTTTTCATTACATTCATGAAAAGAGAACAAGTCTATATACGCACAAATTTTGTATAAAGGTTGTTAGAATTAATTACCTTTAGGATTCCACCAAATTCTCTATGCACAACCTTTAAGAAAAAAAGTTGAAATTTTGTTTTGAAATTAATATAAGAAAATTAAACATTTAATTATATGAAATAAAAGTAACAAAATAAAATCATATATAAATCATGTTTACTCAAAATTCACATTCACAAAAACACATTTATAAACAAAACAATTCTATTACATAATTTATTCCCAGATATTATTAAAGATTAATCACAAGACCAATGAAAGGATTTCCTTTCTCCTTTTAGTCAATACATAAACTAAATGTATCCCTATAACCAAATAATGATCCTAAACTAGATGTGAAGTAACTATCTAGTGCATAATCTAAACTAGTGAGTGTATACCAAAAGGAATTATCCAAAGCATAATCCAAAAATAGTCTATCCTATCATGAGTGTAATTAAAACTATGGAAAATGTAGTTAATGTGTAAACTAAACTAGAAATTATACTTATTTATAGAACACCCTTGAGTATATTAGTATCTTCCATGATGTTTTCTATACAGATTCATCAATAAATATAATAAAAAATTTAAAAATAACTCACTTAGTCTTTAATAAACCTTTAATTAAATATCCCATTTTCATATTTAAATCTAATAATAGCTAGTTTTTATAACATTATTTTTTATCATGATAAATCACATCATAAAAGAGGAAACAATATAAAGGAAGTGAATCTTGAATTTAAAAATCTCTTTAAATAAGAAAAATCACTTCATACAATTGGAAAACAATTATAAATGAATTTTTTTAATTTTTTATAATTATTATTAAATCATTCCATAAATACAATATTAATTATTTCATGACAACCCAATGTTAACATTTCATAAAAAACATAGTATATGAAATTTATTCAAAATCGAATTTATAATAAACTATATCGCTTACGCATATTTTTACATTATTTTTAAGATAAATATACTTAAAAAAACACCAAAAAATATAGAGGTTTAGTGTATTTAGGAAATTAGGAGCAGAATACATCACTTTTTGGGGTTTAGTGGGAATTCACAAAGAAATAAAGACACAAAAACTTGCAAAAAAACTAAAAAAAATTCAAAACAACACAAGAAACATACCTATACTAAAAAAACCACACACAATACCACTCCATGGAGCATCACTAAAAAACATCTATAATTCTATAAAAAAATAGGGAAACCAACAAAATTCACAAAACCAAAAAAAACATCAAACCACATCTAGAAAAATTTCAAAGAGTTAAAATGGTTTACTTATTAGCATGAATGAAAATTCATAGTCTAGAATGTAAAAAGATGAACCAAAAATCAATAAATATATATTTAAATAGTATAAAAACAAATATTATCTTAGATCTATCACATGATAACATAGATAAAAATGAAAACAATACTAAGTAGAAGAGAAGAAAGATTCAGAACTCACTTATGTGATGTTGAAGAATATTCAAATAAAAAAATTATTGAAATAGAGGAGATCTCCTAGGGAGATGGGAGGTAACCACTTTCTCAGGTGGCTACTCTCTTGGGTGATAGGGAAATTAGGGTATGGGAGGAGGGGGGTGGAGGTGAAGATCATTTGAGGAGGGGGGAGGGCATCGAAGGTTTCCTGAGGAGGGTATTGGGGGATCATTAGGGATTCTAATGAGGAGGGGGAGGAGGATCCTGAGTGAGGTTTCCTAACTAAAGAGCTATACCCATGGGTTTTAAAAAACCATTGGTATAACTCAACCTATACCAAAAGTTTTTAAAAACTGTGGGTATAAGTTTGGGTAGACAATCTATACACATGATTTCTCTAAACCATGGGTATATAGTGGTTTTATAGTAGTGTTTAGTCTAGAATATTTTAGAGGTATTCTAAGAATATTAATTTATTAAATAATATATTTTGAATTTGGTATTACTATTGAATTTTTGATATTAAGGTAGTTTTTCTTCATTTAAAGGTTTATTCATTTTTGGGAATTACATTATCTTATTCTAACCATTTTGGTTTTGGTTAATGTCTAGAGATAGGAGGAATATTTTTTTTACTTTTGTGGGTTTTTTGATATATATAATTTGATAATAGTGCTTAAGTCATTAAAAAAAATTCATTTTTAATACTCACCTTTTGTAGAAAAAAGATGAGTTTGTGGTGGAAATTTATTTAAAGGATGAAACTCTACCTTTCAAGTAAGTATATTTCTCTATGATCTTAGTATAGATAAAAATATAATTACTAAACTCTAGGGAAATTATTATTAAATAAAAATTTAATCTTTCTTACTTTCCTTAATAAGAAAGGAATTACCTTTTAACCCATCACATATTTATGATTTTTTGGTGGCTAACTTTCTCATGACAATGTTATCTATCACTCTCTATCAGTCCTTAGAAGTTAGTTTTCTATTCAATATCCACATTTTCACTTCCCACTTATGTTATCCTACATTAAAACCTTGTATGTGTAACTACATATGACATTTTATTTCCATTTTCTATATTATCAAGTGTATGTTTTATCGATCCTTTTTATGATGTGAGATTTCAACAAAGGTATTTTGAAAAGTTAAACCCTAGTTACCGAGCCCGAGTTCAAAATTATGAGGATGGAATTTCTAAAAGGGATGGAGAATGTAACAACCCAAGTAAAGATAGAATAAGTAATTTTAATATTTATTATGTCACGAACCAGGCCGGGTCGCCATCCGACCCAGCGACCGACCCGGTCCGCGGCAAGGCCCGAAGGGTGTTCCTGATCCCCACGGGCTGGCACAAGTGCTCGGGTATCAAACATAAAACATGGGAACAATTTTACCCGAAATAAGGGACAGAAAAACAAATAACCAGATAAATAAACTGAAATTAGAAATAAAGACAGCGAAAACTAAAACTCATACTCAAACCTCCCGACAAAAGAGAGGCCACATCAGCACCACTATGCATGAAAAGACCAACTGCAACCTGAACCACCATCGCTGAGCACAAAGTCACAACCTGGAATGCAGAAGAAACAGAATCTACATACACCCAAGGGTGTATGTAGGGTGTGAGATAAAAGCCCAGTAGGATTCCACCGAGAAAAGGTTCCACATGTAATTATTAAAAGAGAAATACATTTTCAATTTAACAGAATAAAAATGAATAAGTACTTAAAGAATTTTAATGAAAACGGGTTTTAAGGTGAAACTTCTCTAAAAGGAAAAGAACTTAAATTAACATAAACACACACACGCACACCCACACACGCACGCACACACACAGACGCACGCACACACGTACACACACACACACACACACACACACACATTTCTTGTTAACCCCAACGTCACACCGTGTGTCTACGGTGAGCAGAAAGCAAAGGAAGAGCACAATACATGGGAGAGACCCTAATGATACTAGCAGGAAGTGGGACCCTAGAACCTCACATCTCGGTGAACCATATCATACATTCCCATGTACGAGCCACTGGTAGGGAAACACCTCCCACCATAGTGGTCTCCAGTCATCATCTAGTGTTTAGTTAGTGTTGTAAGCGTCAATCCCGCTAGGTGAAACTGGGCCGAGCCCACTCCCGTATCACTAGAACGCTAGTCTAGTCTGCCCACCTAGTACCCAGGCTTCCCGTTTGTGCTCAAGCAATTCAAATTTCATGTCACATGTCACACTAATGCATAAAATCAAAACAGGGTATTTATGCGCACAAAATCACAATTACACACTCAACCCCTCTTTTAAAACCATACACATACCAAAATTGTTTTCAAAACTCAATCTGCATAGGCTACATACTCAGTTAAATCATCTGCACAATTAAGAAGAAGACACTTATCATTAAACGACCGACCAATTACACAAATAAACACCATTTCGAAATAATACGCACACTAAAAAGTTTCAAAACTCAATATGCATTTCTTACAAAACCAACTAAAACAATTTTCCATCCTTAATAACTATTTGCTAAAACACTTAAGATTTTAGTAGAAAAATTTTGAAGAGCAGAACATGAATTTGCACACAAAACAACCCAAACCTCTTTCATAACCAAAAACACAACATAATCTTATCAAAACATGATTTGAACCACAAAAGTCATTTAATTAGACAATTTACAATCTGTAAAATGAGATCAGTAAAGCAACACATAATTTAACAAGTCAAAAGTTAAAGCTTATAAAACAATTTAAAATAATCACTTGGAATTATCCACTAAACTTAAACAAAAACTTCTTTTACGACCCAACGCACCCGATGCAATTTAAAAAATATAGTTCGCACCTCTTGTAAAAAAAATTAATAATCTAACCGGACAAGTTAAAAATAACCAATAAGGTTCTCAGCAGAAACACACACATAAGATAAACAATTTACTAAACAATTTTAATGCAATTCATACTTTAAAACGAAAGGAAAAACAACTTCACATTACCCTAATTAATTAAACAACATGCTAAACAAATTAATCTTGCAAACTAATTAATAAAATAATAATTATATGAGGAACCACCTACCTCAGGTGTATAAACTCTAGAAAATGGATGTGAAATCTTCAAATTCTAGAGAAAAACATCAATCGTGCGCCGTTTTCACCGCAAGGAACCTCGCACAAACTCAAAAACACGAATTCGGATAAAAAACTTCATGTTAGAACCCTAAAACAAGAATTCGAACCAAAATAAATCGAAAAAACCCCCTAAATTGGACCATAAACCTGCTGGAAAAAAATATCACCTGAAAAAAAAGAAAAGGAAAAAGAATGAGGAAGGGGGCTTAACCAATGGAGGTTTCGGCCATGGAGGGAAGACCAGCAGGGGCATCGGGTTCACCGGACCAGGCGAGGGGGACATCGGCCGAGGGAGAGGGGAAGCCAAGGGGGCCGACGACTGGGGTTAGTCAGACAGGATGAAGGAGGACAACATAGCGGGGTTCGGCGTGAGGAAACCCGGGGCAACGCGATGGAGTTGGGCAGTGTGAGGCATCGCCGGAGAGGGAGATAGAGCAGCGGTCGGGGGCGTGAGCAGGCCGAAGCAGCCTAGTGAGGGGATGTTGGCGAGGTGGTCAGCGGGCGAGGCAGAAGGGGAGGTGCCGACGAGCGGCGCACGTGGCCTGGGCAAGGGGGAGCAGAGGGGAGGACGACCCGAGCAGAAGAACGAAAAAAAAGAAGAAAGGGGGGGGGGGAAGGCGCGAAAAAACCCTAACAAAGGGGGGGGACAAAAAAAATATAATAGAAATTAATAATAATAATAATAATAATAAATCAAAATAGGAATATTAATAATAATAATTTCAAATAATAATATTAATTTTACCATTAAGACATTTCATTAAGTTAATACCATTTTTCTTATTTTATTTTTATTTTCAATTTATTATTCGCTTAATTTGATTTCTTTATTATTAAACCATTTCATTTAATTAATTGAGCATCGGCAGGTCACCCGGTGGACCAGGAAAGGCTGCGCGGTTTCAAAATTGTGCCTCGCCCGAGTCGTGCCTCTCCGAAGGCCGCGCGGTCTCAATTTTTATTGTGTTCTCGTTTTATTATTCACCGCATATTTTTCGTCTCCCTTAAACATCGGGCAGGCTGTGCGGCGAGCTGGGTGAGGTCGCACGACAACCCAGGCGAGGCCACGCGGCTTCGACCATGGTGCGCTAGATGCAACCAAGGGCGAAACATTCGTTTCCAAGTAAGAGCTTAGAAAATTTAAGTCGAGCCTCGGCCCGAACTATCTGATGCCCAATAAAAATATTAAAATAAATAATATTAAAAGGATGGGTGTAACAATTCTCCCCACCATAAAGATTTCCGTCCCCGGAAAGCCACAACCAGAACCAAACCCCAAAGAAGAAAACCACACTCCCTTAAGGTTCAAAGGGGATTCCCACAAACAACAAGCAAGAAGAGGAAAACGCATCGTGCTCAGAGAAAGTGACTCAAATGACAACCTCAAGAAATGCGTAAAAAGACTTTCTGATATGTGTCGCCCACCTCGAAGAGCTAGAGCACCTCCATTTGACTGATTAAGGAAGGGAACTCTTGCACCCATGGAAACCAACTTCACAAGCCGAAACATCTCAAGTACCATAGAATGAAAACCACGTCGTTTGTCTGGAACGAATAAACGAGAGTAACCACGACCCAGATGCACCCTTATCACCTACCACTAACTCATCTTTAGAAACAGAACCAAAAGGTCAACATGGGGAAGCCCGAGGGGCTCCCCCCATTAAGAACCTACTAACACCCAGGACGAGACTGGAAAACCAACATGGGGAGGTTCGGGTAGACTCCCCACCATTAAGGAAAGGCCAACACTGATTTATTCTAGAGGCATTCATGTGAGACCCAATGTGGGTCTCCCCACCATTAGAACTAAGGGAAGGTATAGAACTTTGAAAATTTCTCGATGGTGACTAAACACCCCACCACAAGGGGCAGGGAGGGAGGGGCCCGACTACCGGGTCGTCAAAAGCACGACCTAAGACCCGACCAGCACATCCACATCCCGGGGTGAGCATTATACAATTTTGGGACCGATTTCCCCAACAGACTCTCAAGGACCACTAAAAGTGATTACATCTGATGGGACGCTACCCCTAAGACTTCAAGGCATCGAGGCGAACATGCCTTCGCATAGTCACGAAATACTTACGCACCCAAACGGTTCATTTGGAATGGAGAAACTGCAGGAAATGATTTAAACTTCTTTGACTTTCAACACCGATGTCAGAACAAAGTCAAGGTCCCATACACTCTCTGGGTTCCTGACCACGCGCCAGCTTCACTCCGAGGCCTATGGCTGGAGCCCTGATGTTTGAAGCATCTCCTACCTTGCAGTCAGGTATGGAAGACTCCCGAGTGGAGCTCCTCCTTTTGGTGTCACACGAAACCACAATGCAACCGAAATAGCACCAGCAAACACAACACATTACTACATCCAACTGATCATACACGGAACATTTACCAACACAAGAGCTGAAATAGTGCATGCGCCTCACCATTTTTCACACTGAATGAGCACACGACACCACAAATCGTCACTTGAACATAACCATTGTTGTAGAGAGAAACATTGCGCTGAGAAAGACTTTAAATCGCGACTTAAACAACACCTGATTCCTGCAAACAACCATAGCAGCCTCATATGACTAGGTCTTCCAAACTAGTAGCGAAACACGAACCTTTTATTAAACGAAACAAACCAAAGACCAGAGGTCATTTACAATAATAGAACACACCATCAACTTAGGGTTGCTTCAACCTTTTCCCCACTGGAGTCTCCTTTACCACTTCTAGGGGAAACTTTAGACACAAAAGTGTCAAACCTCATATTCAATGACTCAGAAGACTCAAAGAGACCAAAATTCCCTTCAACTCCTCTCGCATCTATCATCCCGCTGTGATAGGATGCACTCAGTTGTAAAAAGGAGAGGTGGGTTCAATTCTATAATTTAAGAAGGGATTACTCTGATCAACTGGAGGGTCGGCCAACGACGATTTTTCTGTGGCTGCACTTAAATCACATGCCAACTATTTATGGGGGGCGTACACTAGTCAAAAAGGAAAACCATGGACCCAACCAAATTGGTCCAATGGTCAAGACATACCAGAAGTGCACACTAAACGTGCGGGGGAACCACTGAAAGGGCTTCTTGAAAAACTTTCAAAAGAATTAACTAACCACATGGTTGCATACCAATTTACAAATAAGAATTCAAACTCGGGACACAAATCATTCAGAAAGGATCCTCATCTCAAAACGCCTCACATCCGACATTTCCAAAACACAAGGACACGCCACACAAACACCGTTTACTAAAACAAGAATTTTTTTCTTTAACAAAACATTTTGAAAATAAGAAAACCTGGTGGGTTGCACAAACACCAATGGCGTCCCATGAGCCTCACACATGCATGTTCTCGTGCCGCACCGACACCCACCTCATGTCCATCCAGGCACTCATCTGCTCATTCCATTAACCATTTCCCTTTTCATATACACTCATGCATGAGATTGCCCATGAGAGCGCCAAGTATCAAAACCAAACCTTTCCATTTTTCAAAACCAAAACATCCAACCCACACTTTTCAAACCTCACACAGCATTTCATTTTTAAAGGGCTTCATTTGAAAACATTTTCTAAGACCAAAACATTTTTACTTGAAAACCAAATGTCCACAATTCCGAAACAAAGAAACGAGGAATGGTGCAAGATAAAACTAGTGTCAGCAGGTGACTAGAACAAATGGTTGGCGGCCATACGCCAATCACGCCACTACCACGAAGGGTATTTTAGGACAGTGTCCCCATCACCACATGGATTACCATACCTTGCGAGCTGACTAGAACCACTAACCTTACCCTTTTTCATTTCCCTTAGACAATATTATCCACAAGGACAAAAAAATTAGACAAACCTCAACAAACTTTGGTAACTTGAGTCCCGCCACGAGGTGTGCTGGCCAGGCACCTTACTCGCAGTCAGGACGTCGAGTCCTGACAACCTTAACTCCAGTCTACCGTGACTCTATCCCGAAAGATCAAGACCCAAGAGAGAAAACATTCCCTCTGATATCATTTTGTCACGAACCAGGCTGGGTCGCCATCCGACCCGATGCCCGAACCGGTCTGCAGCAAGGCCCGAAGGGCGTTCCCGATCCCCACGGGCTGACACAAGTGCCTGGGTATCAAAACTAACACATGGGAATTATTTTAACCAAAATAAAATACAGAAAAACAACTAACCATATAAATAAACTGAAATTAGAAAAGAAGAAAGCGGAAACTAAAACTCATACTGAAACCTCCTGGCAAAAGAGAGGCCACATCAGCACCACTCTGCATGAAAAGACCAACTACAACCTGAACCACCATCACTGAGTACAAATTCACAACCTGGAATGCAAAAGAAACAGAATCTACATACACCCAAGGGTGTATGTAGGGTGTGAGATAAAAGCCCAGTAGGATGCCATCGAGAAAAGGTTCTACACGTAATTATTAAAAGATAAATACATTTGCAATTTAACAGAATAAAAATGAATAAGTGCTTAAAGAATTTTAATGAAAACAATTTTTAAGGGGAAACTTCTTTGAAAGGAAAATAACTTAAATTAACTTACACACACACACGCACACCCACACACGCACACACACACACAGACACACACACACACACGTACACACACACACACACACTTTTCTTGGTAACCCCAACGTCACACCGTGTGTCGACGATGAGCAGAAAGCAAAGGAAGAGCACAATACATGGGAGGGACCCTAAAGATACTAGCGAGAAGTGGGACACTAGAACCTCACATCTTAGTGAACCATATCATACATTCTCGTGCATGAGCCATTGGTAGGGAAACATCTCCTAGCATAGTGGTCTCCAGTCATCATCCAGTGTTTAGTTAGTGTTGTAAGCGTCAATCCCGCTAAGTGAAACTGGGTTGAGGCCACTCCCGTATCACTAGAACGCTAGTCTAGTCCGCCCACCTAGTACCCAGGCTTCCCGTTTGTGCTCAAGTAATTCAAAGTTCATGTCACATGTCACACTAATTTATAAAATCCAAACAGGGTATTTACGCACACAAAATCACAATTAGACACTCAAACCCTCTTTTAAAACCATATGCATACCCAAATTGTTTTCAAAACTCAATCTTCATAGGCTACATACTCAGTTAAATCATCCGCACAATTAAGAAGAATACAATTATCATTAAACGACTGACCAATTACACACATAAACACCATTTAGAAGTAAGACGCACACTAAAAAGTTTCAAAAATCAATCTGCATTTCTTACAAAACCAACTAAAACAATTTTCCATCCTTAATAACTATTTGCTAAAACACTTAATATTTTAATAGACAAATTTTGAAGAGAAAAACATGAATTTGCACACAAAAAAACCCAAACCTCTTTCATAACCAAACACACAGCATAATCTTATCAAAACATGATTTGCACCACAAAATTCATTTAATTAAACATTTTACAATTTGTAAAATGAGAGCAGTAAAGAAACACATAATTTAACAAGTCAAAAGTAGAAGCATATAAAACAATTTAAAATAATCACTTGGAATTATCCACTAAACTCAAAAAAAAAACTTCTTTTACAACCCAACGCACCCGACGCCATGTCAAAAATACAGTACACACCTATTGTAAAAAAAATTAATAATCTAACGGGACAAGTTAAATATCACCAACAAGGTTCTCAGCAGAAACACACACACAAGATAAACAATTTACTAAACAATTTTATTGCAATTCATACTTTAAAACAAAAGTAAAAACAACTTCGCATTACCCAAATTAATTAAACAACATTCTAAACAAATTAATCTTTCAAACTAATTCATCAAATAATAATTAGATGTGGAACCACCTACCTCGGGTGTATAAACTCCAGAAAAAGGATGTGAAATCTTCAAATTCTAGAGCAAAACATCAATCATGCGCCATTTTCACCGTAAGGAACCTCGTGTGAACTCAAAAACACGAATTCATATAAAAAACATCATGTTAGAACCCTAAAACAATAATTCGGACGAAAATAAATAGAAAACAGCCCCTAAATTAGACCACAAACCTGCTGAAAAAAATATAACCTCAAAAAAAGAAAAGGAAAAAGAATGAGGAAGGGGGCTTAACCAATGGAGGTTTCAGCTATGGAGGGCAAACCAGCAGGGGGGGCATCGGGTTCGCTGGACCAGGAGAGGGGGACGACGGCTGAGGGAGAGGGGAAGCCAAGGGGGCCGACATCTAGGGTTAGTCAGACAGGATGATGGAGGACAGCGTAGCGGGGTTCGACGTGAGGAAAACCGGGGCAACACGCTGGAGTTGGGTGGTGTGAGGCATCGCCGGAGAGGGATACAGAGCGGCGGTCGGGGGCACGAGCAGGCCGGAGCGGCCTGGTGAGGGGAGTTCGGTGAGGCGGTCAGCGGGCGAGGTGGAAGGGGAGGTGCCGACGAGCGGCGCACGCGGCCTGGGCAAGGGGGAGCAGAGGGGAGGACGACCCGAGCAGAAGAACAAAAAAAAGAAGAAGAAGGGGGGGGAAGGCGTGGCCAAACCCTAACAAAGGTGGGGGAACAAATAAAATATATATATATAATAGAAATTAATAATAATAATAATAATAATAATAAATCAAAATAGGAATATTAATAATAATAATTTCAAATAATAACATTATTTTTACCATTAAGACATTTCATTAAGTTAATATGATTTCTCTTATTTTTTTTAATATATTATTCTCTTAATTTGATTTATTTATTATTAAACCATTTATTTTAATTAATTGAGCATCGGCAGGTCACCCGGTGGACCAGGTAAGGCTGCGCGGTTTCAAAATTGTGCCCCGCCCGAGTCGTGCCTCTCCCAAGGCCGCACGGTCTCAATTTTTATTATATTCTCGTTTTATTATTCGCTGGATATTTTTCATCTTCCTTAAACATCGGGCAGACCGGGCGACGATCTGGGCGAGGTCGTGCGACAACCCAGCAGAGGCCACGCGGCTTCGACCGCGGTGCGCTAGATGCAACCAAGAGCGAAACATTCGTTTCCAAGTAAGAGCTCAAAAAATTTAAGTCGGGCCTCGGCCCGAACTATCTGATGCACAATAAAAATAATAAAATAAATAATATAAAAAGGACGGGTGTGACATATTAGTATTCCTGAATTATGTAGTCTTATTCATTATAAATATATTAAGTAATTCTTAAAATAAAAAGGGAAATGGTTTTATTATACCCATTTTTTATAAGATTTTATTTAAAAGTTTAATTTTAAAATTATAGAATATTAATTTGAAAAAATTAATTTCATTTTTAAATTAATAATTTCAAAATTATCTTAGTATTAATTTTTGAGAATGCTCTGGAAATATTTATTTTTTTAACGAATAATGAAAAATACTGATTTTTATTGAAAATTGTATTTTATTTTAAAGTACTTACAAGGAAGAGTTATGTTTTAGATCATTTTTAAATTTATATTAGTTAATTTTGATTTAAAATAATCCAATTATTTGGTTTAAATAGATTTTTTACTTGAATTTAGTATAAAAACATTTTATATTTAAAAAGGACATTTTTCTGAAAAACTGTTTTCATTACGTTTTTCAAATTTAATTTTAAATTAAATTATGAAAATTATAGTTTTTGAATTTTAAAAATGGATTAAATATTTTTAATCAGTGGAAAAAAATTTATTAAATATTTCTATTTTACTTTTGGATAATATTAATAGTAAACTTAGTAATTTTTAGTACCATGGTAATGGGTAAATCAGGTAATTTAGGTTAAAAATAAATCAATAAGAACCATAGATTGACCCAAAAAGTTACCTAAATATTATTATTTGAGTATATATCGACCATAATCATACAAGGGTATAATTTATAGAATTTCGGGTCCACTTAGATGAGATTATTATCTTTATAGTATTTTATTTAAAGAAATGGCAAACATGTCACACTCTTTTTTTTAATAAGTGTAATATTTTTTATATGGTGTTATCAATAGGATATGTTCAAATATAAATATTATTTTGAAATATAAAATATTTATATTAATTATTGTAATTTATTTTTAGTTTTTAGTGTAGAAATAATTACCTTAAATGCTCGCTCAATACTAATGCAATAATTAATTAATCAATTGAAGAATAGAATAAAATACATTAAAAATATTAAAATAAATAATATTTAAGATAAATAATGTGATAAATTAATTTTATATATTACCATGAAATATTAGTGATATAATAATTTTTTTTAGATTTTAGATGTTTTATTGATATTATTAAATTAAATGTAATGAATAGTTATAAAAATTGACATTATGGATATTTTATAGTAAATAATATTTTATTAAATGATATAAAATTCATAAAAATATTCAATTCAACCAATTTATTAGGATAAGGTTTAAAATATCAACCATGATCCATTTATGGGCAATTTTACATTTTATATTAACTATATTAAAAATCAAAGAGTAAAAATCCATGTTTCCATGATAAGAATTAAAGAGGTTAAATAGGGGTTAAGGCTAAAAGATATGTGTATAAATATAGTAAAAACATTTATAATGTTTATTTTATGAGGGTATTAAGACCAATAATCATCTTATATTATAAATAACTCACTTTGGAGCAATTTTTAATTAAAAATTAATTTATATTAATTTAATATTTTGAGAAATGCCAAGAGTGTTCCTCCCCTCTCATATAAATGGGTACCTATTATTATCTTTTATTTACTATTAAAAACATTTTTTTTGGAAAATACCTGAAAAAATACCTTAATATAATCCCAAATCACATTCTATAGGTATTTATTTAGGCATAATACCAATCTTATAGGTCGTAAGGCGTTAATAAAAGGAGGTTTTTCAAAGAAGAGGTATAGTTTTTATCTGCAAGTTTTAGTTTTGTTTCTTCTCCCACACCCCTCAAACCTTATTAAACCATGATAAAATAATAAATACCATATCATACATATAATTATATTTTATTATGTTTTTTTCATGAACTATATCCATCTTCTCTTCCCTAAAATTAGAAAAGAATTCATCGTTCGTGTGTATGACAAACTACCACCTCACAAACCGATGTAATTCGTCTTCCACCACCATCTATCATGAATGGATTATAATTATAGAATTAATTTTTATATATTACATTCATTAATTATTTATAATGATTAAAATACAGTTTATCATTTACCTTCTTACCTTTCCATGCATAGAAAAATGATAACGTCGTTCATGTGTACGTATGGACTACCACCTCCATAAAGCGATGTGATTAATTTTTAATCACCAAATCACATAAATGATATATATTTATAATTATATTTTAATAATTAATATTATATTTATTATATTCTATTCATTTTAAATAAATCATTTTTTCATTTTCCAAATGAGGTAATTTTTGAGTATTTCAACAAAAATATGAAAATGTTTTTTTAACTTATATGGAATGAGTGGATTTTCCCACTATTATGACTCCTTAAAATTTTAAGTTTCCTTTATACGTATCTATGGTTATTTTTAAAGAAAATGGGTTTTTATGATGTGTGCTATTTCTCGATTTTAAAAAGTCATTTTTAAAAGAAAAGGATATTTTGATATCCAAATGTGTTTTTATTTAAAAGAGTTTTTAAAAGGGTTTTATGATGAAAAGATGAAATAATAATTTTTTTTATTTATGATATGGTACTTGATTATTATATGAAAAATGGGTGAGCTCTGTACATCTTATATGACGGGTTGAGCCCCATTATAGCTCATGAAAAATGGGTGAGCCCGATATAGCTTATATGAATGTTGGGCCCTATTAGAGCTCTAAAATTAATTGGGTAATGATTATGTTATTTGGAGAATTATATTGTAAGTCAGACATATAATTATTCCAATTGAAAGTGGTTTGAAAGAGTTTTCTTAATGTAATGCTCTAAGTTTCCAAAAAGGTGTTTTATTTTCATGCTATGGGTTTTAAAGTTTTTTTTAGAAAAATGTGTGTGTATTTTTCATGTGGAAATGTTTTATTTAATACACTCAACTAACTTTAAAGATAAAGGTAAAAATTACTTGGGTTTTTTTTCACTAGACTAACAAATTTCTTGTTTTTATGTTCCTTACTAATCTTTTTGTGCTCATTACATGTTTTAAAATGTTTTTCATAGGGTTTAAGAAAGATTAGGTAAAAATATGAGGTCATGATGAAAATTTTGAAGATTTATCTTGAAAGAAACCATGTTTTATTTTTAAAAGTATTATTTAGTAGAAAAATGGATACTGATTATAAGTGTCCACTGGTAATTTATGGGTTTACTATGTGAAGTACCCAGATCAGTGCGAGATCACTGAGAGGGGGAGGGGGTGAATTAGTGATCCCTTTTTCTTTTTAAAAGTTGTTTCTTTTTTAAATAAACCTATATGTATGGTTAAATACTTGATCCACTCTTCTTGTATCTCTTACCTTACCTTGAATAATGCTCTAAATAAAAAGAAAAAAAACACAAGGATTTACAAGGTTCGATATAAATACCCAATCCTTTCCATGTTAATTATTCTCCCCAACACATATTCTAACATATAATCTTATTATCAATTAAAATGGTCAATACAAAATCAAAATATATCTTTTTTGGATCCATATATGAGGTTTTTTATACTGCATCCCACAGTGTTACCAGAATCCACACTATCCTACTCTATAATCCACACTAGTGGCTTATGCTCCTAAATCACACAAGATTATTCTCTTGATCCCATTTACAACTAAAATAACTCCTCCTTCATTCAAAGATTGATCCACTATAGGTTAATATTTTGATCTTCCTCTATGAGATTGATGGATCACACTTTCCCATGTACTCTCTAAGAACCTTTGCAGCTTGATGGTCTTTATCACAAATCAATGATCTGTATTTGACCGGTTGCCTCAGTGAAACAATGCTCGGGATGATTCTTCCTTCTCCTAAAGTCATGGAATAAATTTAATGTTTGAAAGTTATGCATGCAAATTCTTCAAGAATATTTATATTTAATAAGGACCTCTTATGATTTCAATATGCTATCAACTCCAATATAAGCTATTAAAATATTTTTCCTTGCTTCAGTCTCAAAATAATTGCACACTATTCATGTAAAGCATATCATATGTGACTTTATCAATATTCATTAATGGAATAATTACTTTGTAAACCCTTATATATAAGAATTATGAATTTAATATTATATGTGAAAACTCAAAAAATTGTTAACATCAAAATATTTCAAGTACCCATTTGATCTTCTTCTTAGATTTTCCTTCCAAACCACTTAATTTTTATCAAGGATGATATATGGGGTTCATAGAATTCATGGGTTTCATGGAATGCATGGGTTTCATGCAATATTTTTCCAATCCACACTATATCTTGTGAAGTGCATGATCAGTCCAGGATTATGAGATCTGTTTATATCCTCCATGTGATCCAAGTGTGGATAATGGGTTCTACTCCTTCAAGAAAACCATTCTAAAAAAAATCATGGAATGGATCATGGGTTCTAATCCTACTTCACATGAATATATCATGTGATATACCAATACCTTTGGGTATGTACTTTTCATGACCCAAGGATTTTTTGTGAGTTCCTTCATGTGATAGGAGGTGTGTTTGCAAGTTCCTTCATGTGAGAAGATTACTATCCATAGTGTCTCCTTAGCATTAATGAATCTGTTGTTGATGGTTTCCTTCTCAATTGTCTTCATGAGACAAAATAATCATGGGTTACTCCTTTGTGAGGCTAGTTTAGCTCGTGAATACTCTTCACATTAGAGGATCTTACGGGTTTATTTTCTTTCACGAGAGGGGATCTTGTGAGTGCTTTGTTTTAATGAGATATATCTTGACATGTCAAATTGAAACATAAAATTTTCTTATCCCTTGAAGTATTTATATAGGAAATGATTCTCCATCTATAATATGATAAAAGTTCCATGATGAGAACCCATTAAACACTCTCGAGGATCTCAGGATCCCATTTATTTTGAATGGAAGAGAACCTAAGCTTCTCCATTCAACACTAGAATTATCATACAGATCACATGATAACTTCTCATGGTCCATGATCATGCAATAATACCTGAAAAAGATAAATCCTTCACATGTTCAAAGAAACATGTATATTTATGTGGTAACATCATGGTTGTATCCCTACTGTCGTATGATCTATGATCATCATGCAATGCCCCGGTGATTTTCTACATTCTATTATATGACCTCACTTATTCTTGATTGGTTGTCACCTTATTGTCACATCATCCATGGATAATCACATGATTATTATAATTCGATCATGTAAATAAACTATTTATTAATAAAACTTCTCCTTCATGAAACAATATCGGTTATCCTTGGTTGATTCCTTCTTAAAATCATGGAATGCATGAAAGATAATTATTGAATGCATATGCTCAGTGTGATCAAATTTGTATTGATGTATTGTGATGTCTGGTTATCTTGATCTTGTGTGGATATTACCTTTATTGTCTGAAATTTGAAGATTATGGGGATATTTGAATACGTGTGGCATGGAAGATCAAATAAAGGATATCTCTCAGATCAAATGATGCTCATTATGTTTGTATTTTTAATAGATGGGTGAACAATATCTGTAGGAGTGCATCCCACATCAAATCTCAGATGTAGATTCTATTTTATTTATAAAAAAATCAGTGACCGTGGATCTATAAATCCGGCTATGGGGTTTAACACCCATTACACTTTCACACCACTACCTCACGAGCCACGCCATACCTGTTCTAGCCCACCAAAACTTATAGGATTCTGGCCCAACCTATACACCTTTTAGGAATGATCTCCATGAGTCTTATACATGGTCCCACCCACATGATGTGGGTACTATGCTTCCTCTACCACCCACAGGCTGGCTTGGGATACTCCCTCAAGCGTGGTTGACCTTCGGGTCCCACAATACCGAGGTTGAGCTTAGACTAGGATATCTAGCAGGTTGGCCCCATTTTTATATAAATCCTTAATCAAATACTTATAAAAAATCTAAGAATATAATATATAAAACCAATCCTTTCTCAAATACCATTCATGCAATTATCTTGATTGGAAATATTCTTCTTTATCATATAGAAAACAAATTTTCATTAATGAAATAAGTTTTTGGAACTTAATATCACTTCAAAAATCATCAGATTTGTCAAAGAAGAATTGTCCAAGCATGACATACAATTCCAATAGATGAATGTATAACTATTATCTAGGAATCACCACTTCATCCACCAACACATATTGACTTATTAATAAAAAATAAATTCCAGGCTCAACAATCTATCCCTTTATAAATTTTTTATCAATATGAACACATATCATAAGTCAGTATTTGGTGATAAATTTCTCCTCTTATTAAAAATCAATATGAAAAGGGTAAATAGGGTTTTATCAACTGATCATCTTTTCAAAATCTTTATCATATCCCTTATATGAAAATTTAAAGATTATATCTAAGATAGAAATGATCACAAATGATTCTCTTAGCAAAGATCCTTTAGTTAATCAACTCTAAGTCTATATGGGAAAACCTAGTGTAGAAAACAAGAGAGATAAGTCCAAGGATGTTTAATATATCCATAAAATATAATGCATGTGAAATCATTTTCATAAATTTTCAATTCTCTTATAGAGGTTGGAAATAATCATATTTATTAAAGAAATTGTAAATCCTACACATACTTCAACAAACACATTAGAAAGTTCAATTGAAAAATATATAGATCCCCCTTTGTTTTATATTTTCATCAACCAAGAACCCCCCCTTAATTTATATGATTAATAAAATTAAGAATAAGGGATTAAAGTGTTTTTGACATACCTCATCTTTTAATTTTATAAAGATGTTTTGAAGTTCCACATTCACTATTTAGTGAAGATTTAATTGATTCAACTCATCAATGATCCCCCTAAAGGGATGCATCCATCTACTTCAATTCCCTACATATTAGTATAAAAGAATTCATATATAAGGCAATAAGGAGGGAACTTCTTGTTTTCTCAACAATAAAATTCAGTCTGAGAGATTACTCTCAATATGGAATTTTCTTCTTTTTAGACTCCTTAGAAGGTATGATTGATCTTTCCTCATCAGTCGAAACTTATGATGTGGATGTACTTTCCTTTTTAGTTTCAGATTCATTTTTTTACTTTCCACATCTTCTTCATGATTTCTTCCTAGGCTGGTATAATTATTATACAATATCTTATGTCATGACCAATTTGTTCATACCTTTCACACTTAGTGATTTTCAAGTCATCATATATAGACGGATTATTACCAACTTTAATTAATTCAAATATCACCACTTTCTTTAATTTTTCCTCAAAAAGTTTCTTATCTTTCTCTATTTTTTATCCTTGTCCAGTTGTTCAGTCCAGATTACTAAACATTATTTCTTATTTTTATCATATTGTTTGACTTTCTCATATAATAAAATGGTGACTATTTCACCCATCACCAACTGTGTTCTCTTTATATTTACATTCTGTGAAATTTTACTTTTTGAGATAACTCTACATTTCTCAAATTTTTGACCTTATTAAACACATCTTCCACAAACTTCCATCAATCATTCAATTTTTTTTGTTTTGAACTTTTTGAATGATGTCTTGGTTACAAACCACTCTTTCTGATAATCTAATCTCATTTTATCAACATATCTTCCCCTTGATTTATGCTTCATTCCTGATAGTGACATGTTATACTAGAAAGAAAAATATTTATGAACAAATACTCCACAACACCAGTAGTATTATATAAACCTTAGCATTCTAGACTGATAATAATTCTACAGAGAAGATTTTCGTTGCTATATTTTCACAGATTCTAGGTATTTCTTATTATAAGGAAACCTTATTAATGAATTAGTCTAGAATTAATTTATGGAATATGATATATCATTTTTTATTTTTGTCCATCCAGTTTTAGTCTTGTCTCTTAGGCCTGTATTATCAGAAATAACATATGTACATTGAGATTAATTAGGTATAGAAGCACCCCTTTTACATGGAACCTTATTCTCAGCATATTTAAAAGATTAAAACTTAAGATAAATAGCTTTGATGAAGTATTATTTTATCTTATTCAACTCAATTTTTTATTAAAGGAACAAAGAATATGTCTCAGATAATTTTACCTATTTATCAAAAAAAATTTCTTCAAGATCATTCACCATCTTATCAAGTTCAACTATCCTCAACCTAATTTTTTGTTCTATTCAGTGAAATAATTATTGTTATTATTGAATTCTTCTCTTCCAGGTGATTTTTTTGATAATATTTTAGTTTAATTTCTAGATCAACTTCCTACTTTACATATTCCCTCATATCATTAAGATATGTCTCTTATTTCTTGACATGTTCTTCATTTTACTTTATCATTTTACTTTTTTACCTTTTGAGCTTCATGTTATTTTCAATAGTAGATTCTAGATAATCTTTTAAGTACCATTCTAGCTTATTTATCTAATTAACTTATGAAACTTTGAATGTGTCGTCATTAGTTTTGGTTTTTTTCTCATAAAGCACATATGATTTCTAGAAGGTCATCTATCTTCTGTCCCACTACATGATGATGAAGATTAATCAATTTACCTTCTCATAAAATTTATTCTATTTTTCTCTGATTACATCTTATTTTTCCTATCGTATTCACCTTTTTCATATTTATTATACTTCTCTTGAAGGAGTAATATTCTTCATTAGATTTAGTGACATTGGATTTCTTCATTGGATGGTTATATGAAAAATATACAAACCCATGACAGTTGAAGCACTTTAGAGGCTTATTTACTTTTTTTATTATATCTTTGTTAGACATCCTTGTAAATGATTCCCTCATTTGAGTTTAGTCCACTTCTGATTCCTCATCATCATAATCACTTGATTATAGTTTCTCTTCAACTCTAGTTTTACTTATTATAATGGATTTAAAGTCCATATCATATTTTTATTTCTTATTAAATTTTTTTATTTTTTACATTTCATATGTCATTATTATATTATAGAGTACATCTAGTGATATATATTTTTGGTATTCCAGTTAAAAATATTTTCAATAAAATATATCTAGAAATTTTCTCATGATATTCTTCACAATGATTGAATCATCCCACTTCTCACCAAAACCTTTGATGCCACTAACAATATAATTTACTCTTGTAAAGTTTTCTTAAAAAATCTCATCATCACCCATTTTCATATCTTCAAAAATGCAACTCTAGTTTTTTTTATGTTATCTTTTTTGAATTTAATATTTCCTTCATAACCGATTCTTAGTTTATCCTAGATTTCCTTAGTGGTTTGGATACCCATCACTTTATTATATAAATTTTCTAAAAAATCCATCAAGATTACATTTTTATTCTTTCCATTCATCACAAAGTTCCTATTATCTTTAAAATTCGTAGGACCATTCTCAATATTGGGTGTATATCTCACTGTAACTGCATCTCTCACTTCTTCCCCTAGTGATATGATATACAGTATCATCCTATTTTCCATCCATGATTGTTCTCACTATTGAAACTGGGAATACCCATGCTGTTAACTAAATCTATATTATCTATCCTCATAATTCTGTTAAATATTTTATAGGCGATCTTCCCTCTGATACTAATTGAAGTGCCCAGATCAGTTCTAGATCATTACTAGGAGGAGGGGTAAATTAGTGATACCTTTTTATTTTTATTTTTTTTATTTTTAATTAAACCTTTATGGATGGTTAATGTATTGATCCACTCTTCTTGTATATCTCAACATTACCTCATATAATACTGTAAATACAAAGGCATAGAACACAAGGATTTACAAGGGTTGGAACAAAGACCCAATACATGCCATGTTGGTTATTATCTCCAACACCAATTATCCACTATAATATTATAATAAATTATAATGGTAGATATAGAGTCACACTATATCTCTCATTAACACATATAAGGTTATTTATACTGCATCCCATAGTGTTACTAAAATCCACACTGACCTGATCCAGAATCTGTACTAGGGACTTCTTATCCTGAATCGCACAAGAGTATTCTCCAGATCTCATCTTAAATTGAAAGAATTAATACTTTATTCAAGGCTTTATCCACTATATATTTATTTTTTTATATTACTTCATAATATTTATAGATCAAACTTTCCCGTGTACACTTTATGAACCTTTCCAGCTTACTAGTCTTGTTCAAAAATCTATGATCACCTGTAATTGATCAGTTGCCTTAGTGCAATAATGACCAGGTTGATTATTCCTTCTGCTGAAGTCCCAAACTCAATTGAATGTGTGAAAGTGATTCACACAACTTATTCAACAATATTTATGTGCAAGAAGGATCTTGTATAATTTCAATACACTATCAACTCAGATATAAGATCTTTTAATATTATCCCCATATTCAGTCTCAAAATAACTGCACGCTATTCATAGAATTCATATCACATGTTCATTACTCAGTCTTCATGTATAGAATTTTTAATTTGAACACCCTTCCACATAATAATTATTAATTTATTATATTATTTTAAAACTCAACTAAATTATTTAACATCAAAATATATCTAGCACATGTTTGATATTATTCTTATATTTTTCTTCCAAATCACTTTATGTTTACCAAGGATAATATATAGGGTGCATGGAAGGCATGGGTTTCATATAATGAATAGGTTTAATGAAATGTTTTTCCCCTCCACACTATATCATGAAAAGAGCATGATTTTTCTAAGGTTATGCGATTTTTTCATTGCCTTCACGCGATCCAAGTGTGGCTCATAAATTATCCTCTATCAAACACATTGTTCTCATGAAATCCTAGAAAGGATCATGGGTTCTAATTATCATTTTAATGAAAATATCAAGTTCTATCCTACTTTATTTAGGTATGTGATTAACATGACCCAAGCACTATCTGTGAGTCCCTTCATGTGACAAGAGGTATGTCCATGAGTTCCTTCATGTGACAAGATAACTATCTGTAGTGTCTCCTTCACGTGATATAAGGTGTTTTATGTAGGTTCCCCAAAAATTTTATTCACAACATCAAAAGACTCATGGGATACTCCTTCACAAGACTAGGTTATCTTGTGAATACTCTTCATGCGAGAGGATCATGAGGGATTATTTTCCTTCACTAGAGGGGATATCATGAGTGATATATTTTAATTATAGATATCTTGATATGTAAAAGTCTAAAATTTTTTTTTATCATCCATTTTAATATTTATATAGGTAAGTACTAACAAACTATCCTCTGATAAAAGTCCTTATTGAGGACCCATTAAATGCTCCAGAGGATCTTGGGTTCCAATT
Organism: Viscum album; assembly: GCA_963277665.1. Taxonomy (NCBI): domain Eukaryota; kingdom Viridiplantae; phylum Streptophyta; class Magnoliopsida; order Santalales; family Viscaceae; genus Viscum; species Viscum album. The sequence goes on along the minus strand of OY728137.1, from coordinate 291,585,729 downwards.
TATTTTGAACAAGTGAGAACCTCAACTTCTACTTGCAGCATTGGAATGATCACACAAATATTGAGATACCTTCATATGATACATGATCATACAATAATACCTACAAAATATAGAAAAATCTCATGATATAAGAAATATTTATCTTTATGTAAAAGCATCATGGTTATCTCCCTAATGCCTCATGATCCATGATCATAACATGATGTTATAGTGATTGTTCGTATGCCATCATGAGATGTTCATTGTTCTCGATTGGTTTTCACCTTAGTATCATGTGGTCTGTAGATCTTAATGTAATTTTTTTTATTTTAGCATTAAATAACATGAGTTATTGTGATGTCTTCTCCTTCACGTGAAAAAATTTCTTATCCTTAGTTGATTTCTTATTTGAATCCTGTCATGCATAAAAGACAAATATTACATGCATGTTCTAGGTGGGATTGACTTTATCTCAATGTCTTGTGATGGATTATTGTCTCAAGATAATGTGTAAAATAACTTCATTATTTTAAGGTTAAAGTTTATGGTTATATTCAAATATGCATGGCGTGGGAGATTGAACAAAGGAGATCTCTTATAATAGGTGATGCTTGTTTTTTCCATATTTTTAGTAGATTAGTGAACTGTTTCTGTAGGAGTTAATCACATAAAAAATCTAAAAAGATTATTCCCTATGATTTATAATAAAACCAATGACTGATAATCTATTGATACGGTTATGGGGTTTGGTACCCATTACACTTTCACACCACTAACTCATGGGATGTTCCACACTTGCACTGGCTTGCCAGCACTTGTGGGCTTTTGGACCAACCTGTGTGCCTTACATATAGAATCTCTATGGGAATTATACACATTCCTGCACACATTATGGGGGAACTATGCTTCCTATACTTCCCACGGGCTGTCTTGGGCTACTCCCTTGATCATGTCTGACCTTCAGGTCTCAAAATTATAAGGTTGATCTTGGATTAGTCTAGCCAATGGGTTGGATCCATTTTTTATATAAATTCCTAATCAAATACTTAGAACAAATCTAAACATAAAATATATACAACCAATAATTTCACTAATACCTTTCATTCAATTACCTTATGTCATGATATTCTTCTTCATCATTTAGAAAAATAAGTGTCATCAATGAAACATGTTTTTGGAACATAATATCATTTCAACAATCATTAGAGTTATCCAAGGAGAAGTTTCCAGGCATGAAATTAAGTTCAATTAGAGAATCAATAATAATTCTCTAGGTATCACCACTTCATCCACCAAAACATATTGACTTATTGAAAAAAAATAAAATCTAGTCTCAACACTATGTAAGAGTTTGTTCTAATTATCTAAAACTCTAAATTGAAAAGATCCTTGGGGTTATAATAAAGTTAATTGTAGATCAAAGACACTAGAATATGTAATTATTAAGGCTAGGTACTTATATTCATCAGTGGAGATAGACAATTATACAACTGTCGCTTGTATTGAGTGCATGTGTAGGTTCGTCGATGGTTAAGATACTGAAGACGATGAGCTGATTTAAACTCACATGGCGTGAGGAATCAGGCGATTAGGAATCACTTGATCATACGACCACCATTATTTATGCATCATTTAAGGTATATCTGCAGTACTGACATAGGAATGAGTCCCACATAAATATTTCACTAAGTCGAGCTATGTTTAATAATAGTTCCCATTTCATCCACATCTTGACCTTTCACTAGGATTAGAACCCGAATACACTTTTCACATACCTTACGAGGAGTGACATACCGATTTAAAATATTCAAACTTCTATGCACACCCTACAAGAACTATGCACCCTGTCACTCACCTTTATGACTTCATGAACACTCATACCTTCCCTTACAATCACTTATCCTCACCTTCCGCCATGTTCTATCTAGGTTTAATACCTCCCATGTGGTTGAAAATAGGGTCCCAAATGTAGTTGAGGTGGTATTTTGTTGGATTATAGTTGGCCATATATTTTTATAAACTCCCTTAAAAGATTTATAAAAATATTAAACACAGGTTCCATATAATTATCAATATAAATTTATGAACTAACTTCATCATCAAATCTATTAATCAATTCCTTATGAAATTAATTTCTTTTTATATGGTATTCAATAGAATTCCTCTTTTTTCATCATGTTGTACACAATGTTTCATCCTTAGAACAATTGAAACATGTCTTTGACAATGAATACTGATTAAAAATTGTTAAAATTAAAATGGAAAATAGTTATTCTCCATGATTCTTCACTAATGACTCCACTTATCTTATTGTAATGTCTAATACATATTGAACCTTTATTGAAAATAAACACAATTCAATTCCATTGGGTTATTTATTGAAAAAAATACAATTCATGTCTGTTGGGTTAAAAAATAATCTAAATTAATTATATATTTAATATGAAAATGATCCTCTCTAGGTTCCATGATTTCTATGTCTATATTCGATGGAAAAATTTTGTTGGTCATGATTTTTATGTGTTACAATATTGGTGAATGATCCATCAAATATGAAAAAAAATAATTAATGGTTATACATCCAAAATGTTATTTCTATACATATGGAACCATCAATCACCTCAATAAGATTTCCCTTGACCAAGAACAATATTATATTCAATAACTAAAAATTGAGTGAAACTATTTATAGGATAAGTTTAATCTTAGTGAGATCACTGCACAAACCATGTTTCCTGAACCGCCCCAAGAATGTACCACCACCATACTCCTTAACTTTAGTGAGTACGCTGGTGTAATAAGGGTAATATATTTAGACCATAGTAGTATGTTTCTTATATTATTTTTAATAAAATAATATGTATACTTATTCATTTTTATTATTACTTTATACACATGATTATATAATGAGTTTAATAAAAACTAGATTTTGATATGAAGAAACCAAAATTTTATTTTGGGAAATATATAGTTTTAATTAAAACACTATTTTTTTGATAAAATAAATAACTTTTAAATAAATTATATTTTCATGAATTATTATTTTCAAATATTATTTATTTAAATATGAATTATAATATAATTAAATGAAGTCCAATATAATTTTTATAAGGGTTAGAAAATTATTAGTGTCGCAAAAACTAGTATTTTATACTAAAAGAGTATTTTTATTTAAAAGTGTAAATTTTAATATTTAAAAATTATTTTGTTAAATTAAATATTATTTTTTAAATCATAACATCAAAATTATCCAACGGTTAATTTTTCACAATTTTTCAGGATAATAATTTTTTTTGGTAAAAATTAAATACAGCATAAATATACTGCATGTATTATGAAATCATAATAGACCAAAAGTGATGTAATAAATACTATAATATGAATCCATATAAAAAAAATATTTTTATCCTTTAAAATAATTTGTTTTTTAAGTTATTTGTTTAATTTTAAAAACCTATAATGAATCCTCCAAAACATGTATTGTATTTTAATGTTTTGAAAACAATTATTTATGAATATGACCCACTTCCAAATCATCAATATTACTATTTTAATGAGCTTGGTTCTTATCCTAATAAAATATTGAAAAAATATCCTCTTTGTAATAAACTATAGTAAAGAAACATGGTAAGGTTTGTGTTATTGTTTATTTTATCACGTATTAGTGTACAAAACCAAAGTTTTAAAATTAATAAATAATTCCCCTTTTTTCTATAATTACAAACCAAACCTCCCATTAATATTCACTTAAAACCCATTCAGAATTAATTTAATCTCCCTATCCCTCTATAAATACCTCCCAAGGTTTTCTCAACCTCTTAATTCCTCCCAAGCTTTTAGAATCACCCTCTCAAGGCAAGGGATTCTCTTAATATTCCTTTTTATTCAAGTATTTCTTTATACTAAGCCTTTTTAATTTCATATTTTTCTTGTTGAAATATGTTTTAACATATCCATTTACTATAATTATGATTACCAATTAATTATAGAATGCCTTTCACTATCATTAAACCCTTCAATGAACCTTTATGTACATCTATTATGCTGTTGAAATAATCCCTTAATTTTCAATACCAAATTTTTATATTGTGAATACCCATCCACATTTCCAATCAAGGGTGTTCAAATATATTTAAATATAATTTATTTATTGGTTACTTCTATGTTTTAAACTCACACTCAATAATCATGGTGTTAAAAGTGATTAGAGAAATTCTTATGTTGTAAAATCTATGTAGCACACAAATTCATGTACATGATATGAATGTGATTGGTTGTACTAGAATTATATAGCCATCAAATGCATTGGGTAATATTTTTATCTCATGGGATACCATTTATGGTTCATGGGAAGTTATCCTAGGAACATTATGTTATGATATCTCGATAGTTATCCTTTACTTATGCTTACGATGTCGTGTTTTATTTTGTTTCCACATTTCTCTGATACCTCGATGTTATCATATTATATAATGATTAAATTTTCATGATTAATATTCTTACCCTTATATGTCATCATGTTACTAATTTGACTCACATTTACTCCTTTAATTCATGCTATGATTTTATTATTCATTTATGAGGCTTTATAGCTGACCCCTTTCTAATGTACATCCCCTATTTATCCTGTTCAGTGTTATAAGATCAATGAAATTTAAAGGCATGTTATAGAGTTTTTAAATAATTTTTTTATATCCCTATTTCAGGTAATTGTTCTATATATATAATTACCCAAATAAACTAGGTATATCAATCTTTTGGGATTGTATTAAGTGAATCTTTATGCAATAAATCATGAAATAAAGTGTATAAAAGATATGAGTTGTCATAGTTGGTATCAAAGTAGGGTCTAGTTATTTTTGTATATTAGGATTATAAAACCTTAGTGAAAACCATATGGATACGTCTAAACATAGTAAAACTCCCTAAATTTTGGTAAAGTATAGAGTGAGTGGTTTCCATGCAATAAAATCACTGTCTAAATACTAAAAGTGGATATGAATCTAGCACCATTTTACTTAGGTGAAATAAACACAAAAAGGGAGAATTGGGAATTAACATGATTATCACCTAATGCATAAAAAATATACCTTTCTACCCACCTATTTTGAATCTCCCGAGGGATATTATTTGGTAAATTCAAAAGATCTTTATGAACCATTATAAAGGGAAAAATTACCTATGAAATTTAATGATAGAAAACAAATAACTTATATTAAAACCCATAAATTTAAAGGTTAAAGAATATATATCATTTATGATTTATAACTTAAATTTTCATATATATCCATTTAAGTTTTTTATAGTTTGAATATTCCCATCCCTAATTCTCCCATTATTTTAGTAGATGGATAGAAATAAGAGTAACCGAGTCAAAAACCAATGTAATGGGAAATGTGAAGGTGGAACCAATGAGATTCAAAACCATATGAGAGCATGATTCTAGAACTGCATGAAAATAACTACTCAATTAACTTATTTTTTGAATAGAAATGTGAATTAGGTGGAAAACCCACAACCCCTAAGAAAAATAAAGTTACAATTGATACCTTTATATGAAAAAGGAATCTAAATTTTAGTGGATCTTTTAATCCCTTAATAAAAATAAAATGAATGAAATCCATTCAAAATATATTCTATGTACTTTAATTATTTGAGAAAGATAAGTTTTTAAAAGCTGTTTATCACATGGAGGGAGAATATGGTCAACGGTGGACATTGATCAAGAATAAAAATCTTGAAGAGGAAATCAAAGTAATGGAGTTGAATGAATTTAGTACAAATATTTTTTTTCGATAAATATTTTTATTTACACTCTCTAAATTAAGATTGAAAGGGTGTTCCTTGGACTTAAGAAAAATGAGGATGAATACTTCAAGGCATATGAGGAAAACTTCAAAATAATTTTATGATATGCCTCCAACTTTTTCATTGGACCCAAAAGTAAAGTTGATTTTTTATTCAATTGGCTAAAGACGAATCTATGAAAATATTTTGAGATTCAAGACTTTCACAACTATGATGAAATTTTCCAATTTTCCCTCAAATTAAAAATGGAGATCAAAGTGTCTCATGGGGATCATGAGTATGGATATGGGAAACAAAGAATGGATTTTAATTCTAGTGGAGTGATAGATAAATATCACAATGATAAGAAATTAAAACATCCCACTTGTTAAAAGAGTGAGAATAAGTATACTAAAAATTATCTAAAGGATAAAAGTAAATTATTTAGGTTTGGTATATAGGGGAACCATGAAAATGAATGCCAATGGGAGAAACTGACCAATGTGAGGGAAAAAATTAATGTCCGGTGAACCCTTAAACTGTTGTCCAATGTTCCAATATCAAATGATAAAGAAATTATGTGAATCAATGAACCAATACAAGGGGTTTAAAATATAATCAACAACAACAATATCCATGGCCTATAGATAAATGGAGATCATATACTAGAAAAACCACTAAGGTAGATCCTGAAAATGAAGTGGTGATAAGTATACATTTTATTCATTCAAGGATTATGAATTTAATATTTGATTCTAGTTCTATACAATATTTAATATCAGGAAAGTTTAATTTAACTATTCAAAGACCACTTAAAATCTTGGAAGTCGGTTTAGTGGTGAAAATGAAAAATGGTTCAATTATTGTATCCTGGGTATATAAAGTCTCCCCTATTAATATTTTTGGAATGAATTTATTAGATAACCTTATGATACCCCTTTAGTGGAATTTGATGTTATTTTGGGTTTGGATTTTCTTTCCTTGTATAGAGACAATATAAATTTCTAGGAAAATGAAATCACCCTTCATATTGAAAATCAATCTATGATTCTATATAAGTGTAAGGAGGAGGATGCATATCCTTTAGAATCATCATATCAAGCATGTATATTATTGCCTTATGATCAATTTTATCTAGATAAAATGATTGATACTAAGGAAAATATCTTCCCTGATGACATTCCCATTATAAGACAATATATTGATTTATTCTACAAGTAATTCCTAGTCTTACTCATAAATGATAGGTTTAATTCTCAATAAAAATTATACCCATATCTTTCCAAATATCTAATAATATATAAAAAATGGCCACTATTGAACTTGAAGAGATGAAGAAGCAACTGTAGGAGAATATGGATAAAAGTTTTATTCACCCAAGTTCTTCACCATGGGGTGCATTAGTCCTTTTCATCAGGAAGAAGGAAGGGTAAATTCACCTCTAAATTGATTATCATGAGCTCAAATGAAGAAAAAGTGTCCTCTACCATAGAGTGATGACTTTTTCAATCAGCTATATAGAGCCTAGTAATTATCTAAGGTGGATCTTAAGTTAGGATATTATCAAGTAAAGGCAAAGAAGAAGGATATCCCCAAGACTAATTTTCATAAAAGGTATGGGAACTATGAGTTCATTTTGATTCCATTTAGACTCACTAATTATCCATTTATATTTGTGGACTTAATGAATATATTCTTTAGATATTACCTCAAAAAATTTGTGGTAGTCTTTATAGATGATATTATTATCTACTAAAAAATCAAGGAGGAACATGATGAGAATTTGAATACTACGATAAAGAAATAAAAAAAGGAAAATTTATATTAATAGTATAGAAAATTTTAGTTTTGGATAGAGAAAGTAACACACCCATGGAATTTTATCACCAGTAAAGGGATATGTGTGGATCATTTGGAGAAAGAGGCAATTAAAGGATGGACTAGACCAATGTATATGATGTAGATCCATAGTTAACTTAGATTAGCTCTTATAATTGATTTTTTAGAAACTTATTAGGATTTTAAAACACATTAACCATGCTAAATTAAAAGACATTAAAGGTTTTTTGGACTAATGAATGTGAGGAGAGATTTAATGAGTTAAATAAGAATCTAGTGACTACACCTATTCTCATGATACCCACTAGTGGGGAAAGATTTTTGATCTATATTTATGCATTCAAAAAGGATTTGGGTTGTGTAACCATTAAAAATGATAAATTTATAGAATATTCCTCATGCTAATTAAAGATCCTTGAGAATAACTACACAAAATGTGATCTGGAATTGGCTGTAGTGATCTTCACTTTGAATATTTGGTGACATCGTCTCTATGGGGAAAACATGAAATATATAAAAATCATAAAAGCCTAAAATATATATTAACACAAAAGGATATCAATATGTTACAATAAAGGTTTCTAGATATGATCAAGTCTTATGATTGTTCCATCCATTACCATCATAGGAAGGTGAAAAAGTGGAAGATGTTATGAGTATAAAGGATCGTGCAACCCTATCCACAATGAGTGTTAAAAGGGATCCCATATTCTAGGACAAGCAATAGATGCACTTGGGAATCATAAGATTAATTTAATCCCACCATTATCAAATAATTTATCAACCAACCGTTATTGGGAGGATAAAGCAGGTCTAAAAAATGATGAGAAGCTATAGAGAAAGGTAGAGAATATTCTAATGTTCAACTTTCCTAAAGATGGAGTTTTAAGGTTTGAAACCCAAATACTTGTCCCATAAAAACATGAATTGAAGAGAGAACTTCTAGTTGATGCACATAGATCATAATTATATATTCATCAAGGAAGAAATAATATTTATGGAGATCTAGAGAAAAAAAATTGTGGGACAACATGAAGATAGAGATTGTAGAATTTGTATCTCAATACTTGGTATTCCAAAAAGGCATGTCTGAATGACTAAAGTATAAGGTTAGGATGAAACTATTACCCATACTAGTCTATAAATTCTAAAACATAACCATGTATTTTTTCATAGGACTCCCCAGAAAATATAAATCTAATAACTGCATTTTGGGGGTAGTCGATCTCCTTACTAAGTCTGAACATTTCATTTTCATCAAGGAAGATTTATCTCTTGTTCAACTTGATAAGATATACCTAAAATAAGTGGTAATACTACATGGAGTGCCACTCTACATTGTATCTAATCAATATCTGAGGTTTACTTTGAGGTTCTAGAGAATCCTTCCACAATCATTGAATACAGAGAAGAGTTTATATTCTAATTATCACCCTCAAACGAAAATTCAGTCTAAAAAAACCATTAAAACTTAGAATATATTTTGATATCTTGTTAAATAAGCTTCCAAGGATATTGGGATCCACACCTTCCCCTATTTGAGTTCTCATATAACAATAGTTTTCATCATAACATTCCAATTGGACCTTATAATGCTATGCATGGGAAGTGGTTTTAGACTACAACATTCTAAGATGAACTTAGAGAGAAGAAGATAACGAGACCTAATATTATAAAAGTGATGATAAAAAAGGTTCAAACCATTTAACATTATATGAAATCCATGAAAAGTGTTCCTTCATATATCATCAAGGAAGAAATTCACGAGGTTTGGGAAGGAGGTAAAGCTCATTATTAGACACATTAACCCCTTTGAGATCCTTGATCACATCAGATCCTTGTATTGTTGACTATCACCCCAACATAACCTATCCCAAGTACTTAACGTGTTCTATGTATCCATATTAAGAAAGTACACACTAGACCCTTCTCATGTACTAAATTCAGAGGTGGTACACTTGGGGAACTATCTTTCATACATGGATTAATTGATTGATATATTAGATCATAGAGAAAAAGTTATATGAAATAAGACAACTCACTTGGTAAAAGTATTCTGGTAGTACCATAAGTTTGAGGAGATAATATGAGAAATAGAAGTTGTGATGAAAAAGAAGTACCCTCTTCTATTTTAGTCTACAAAATTAAATTTTAAGGGATAAAGTTTCGAAGGTGGATGAATGTAACGACCAAAAATTTTATAAATAAAATTAGTTTCTAAATTAATAAATCCATTATTAGGTAATGTAGTTATAGAAACACATGAACTATATTTTATTTTTTATTTTGGATCTTTATAAAATATAGCCATAATTTTTATATCAGACTTAAAATACCATTAAACATCATAACCATTGATAATATAATTTTTCTATAGCAATTAACAAGATTTTAATATATTAAGGGTTATAATAATATTAAATTTATATACAATAAAGAATCAATGGCCTCAACCAGTAGGATCATACCCTAAAAATCCCATTTATTAGAGTTTTCTATGGAGATAGAATCACTTTCCTTTTCCCTTAACCAATCCCAAGCCTATATTCAATGATTCAAACTTGAGTGAAACCGTTTATGGGAGAACTTAAATCTTATCAATATCACCTCCCAAACCATTATTTCCAAACCACCCTAAGAAATTACCACTATTGCACACCTTACCCTTTGGGCATACGTTAGTGTAATAAGGGGTCATGTATCTAGACCCTAGTATTATGAATTTTAATATTTTATTTTTAATAAAATAATGATTATATTTATCCCTTTTCATTATTAATTTATACACATGATTATATAATGAGTTTAATAAAAGCTATATTTTGATACAAATAAACTAAAATTATATTTTTGGGAAATATATAGTTTTAATTAAAACATTTTTTGATAAATTCAATAATTTTGAAATAAAATATATTTTCATGAAATATTATTATTAAATAATATTTATTTAAATATGAATGATAATATAATCTAATTAATTCTAATGTAATTTTTATAAGGTTCATAAAATTGTTAGTGTTGTAGTATTTTCTAGTAAGTAAGAATATTTATTTTAAAGTTTAAATTAACAAATTTTAAAATTATTTTGGTAAAATAAAAAATTATTTTTTAAATCAACACATCAAAATTATCCAATGATGAAACTTTTATAATTCTCTGAGAAAGTCAAATTTTTGGGTAAAATTTAATATGATATAAATATATGTTATGTATTACGACATCATAATATAAAAAAAGATATGTAATAAATGATTAAAAATGAACAAATGATAAAAAATATATTTCCAATTTAAAATAATGTGTTTTAAAATTTATGTTATTAATTTTGAAAACATACAATGAATCCTCCAAGACCTATATTGTATTTTAAGGTTTTAAAAATGATACTTTATGAATATAACTCATTTCCACATCATCAATGACATTATTTTAATGAGTTCGATTAGTATCTTGATAAAATTTTGAATAAAAACCCTATTTGGTAGAAATCATTGTAAGAAACCATGATAAGGTTTGTGGTTTTGATTATTTTATCACTAAGAGTCCAAAACCTATGTTTAGAAATTAATAAAGAATTCCCTTCTTTTGATATAAATAACCACCCAACCTCCCATTACTCTTCACTAAAAACCCATTGAGAGTGAATTTACCATCCCTATACCACTATAAGTCCCTCTAAATATATTCCTAAGCTCTTAATAAGATCCTCGAAAGATTTTATAAGTAACCTCTCAAGGAAAGGGATTCTCTTACTTTTCCTTTTTATTCAAGTACTTAATTTGTATTAAGCCTTTTTATTTCCAATTTTTCATATTGAAATGTTTTTTACACATACCTTTAGTTTCATTATGATTATTAGTTATTGAGATACCACATTTCAATCTCATTAAAACCTTCCATGTGCCTTTATATACACCTATTTTTCTATTGAAATTATCCAGTGATTTTCAATGACATACTTTTGTGTTGTGAATACCCATCCCCATTTCCATTCAAGGGTTTACACTAAGCTGTAACTATACTTAATTGATTTGGGACTTCCATTTATGAAACCTAAATTATTTAATCATGGTATTCAAAGTGATTAAACACATTCTTATTTTGTATGATCTTTGTGGCACACAAATGTCATGACCCGTCACCCAGGGCCCATGCCGTGACTACCCTAAGCCCGCCTTCTATAGGCTAGGGGCTGGAGACTAGCACCAAAGGCGTAATTCCCTAAAACTGGGAAGACATTGCCTTTATAACCTGAAACAAACACAACATAGCACAGAACTGGATACAAAACACTAAGTAAACTGTATAACAAAAGAGTGCTAAAAAGTAAAAGGGGCCGAAAATACAAGCCCAACTGTAAAGTACAAGGAACTAGAAAAAACAAGTACAACTGAATAAAGGAAAAATAGCTGCTGGGTTGTCCACCGATGTACCTACATGAAGGGTAGGTACAAATCACCTCCTCAGCACTCCACTTCCTTCTGTCTCCTCCATGTACCGATACGACGTAAGTTCCACCTCTGAGTACCGTACAGTCCTGGTACTCTCAGTCTCAGTCATCATTATCCATCATCTACATCCAACACAATGAGGTGTGGGCATAACCAGTGTAGGGTTGAGTATAATAATAATTAGTAGGTACCTCGAGACCCTCAAGGTCTCACAAAATATAACAAGGATAAACCACAAAGTATGAAATCAACAGATAACCCCACTTAGGTATATGACCATACATATACCTAAGTTATCAAGTAATCTATCTCAATCATGAGGTAAACATAAAAGTTACTGACTCAGCTCAACCAAGATTTTATTCACATTATCGAAACCATGGCTGTTGGAGAACTCCTACTCAATCGAGTACAGTGGGCTAGCCACGACACCAAGGCGCTTCTCACTATCCTTGAACTACTGAGGTACTCCTTCGGTCGAGTACCATGGGTCTGCTACGTCACACAGAGGTGCTCCCCACCGTGGGTCTGTCATGTCACCAAGGCGATACCCCTAATAGCATGCAGAGGTAATCCTTCTATCGAGTACCACGGGTCTGCCACCACAATCAGGTGGTCCTCCTCCGTGGGTCTGCTGCGACACCATGGCGCTCCCCACTAGGCTAGTTGAGTCACTCCGAGTCAAATCGGTCAGCAGTCGTCAGGTCTCAGCCAGCTACTAGGTCTCCGCACTCTGCTCGCTCATTACGAGAAGGATCCGCTCCACGAGCTATTGGTCGATACTCCAACTGTCATGAATTCACAAAAAGAAGTATATCAAAGGTCCGCCACATCATAAGGGTCTCAACGCAACATACGGTGAGTTAATCGGACACCCGGTCTGTGAGTTATTAGCCTTTTTGTCCCAGGCGCTCGGTTGGATTCGTGCACGATCGAACCTGAAAATATCTCAACTATACCCCAAACTCTAGTGGGGTATACTCAATGGGACCGTCATGATCTAATATTACCAGCGCTACAGACGGTTCGTCAAACGGACATCTGGTGCCAAAGATATGGCCAAAAGAAAGTAAAGGGTCAGTAGTAGGCCCGGGTTCGGTCTGACCCGGTTGGACCGACCCGACCCGACTTAGTCTGGGCCGACCCGGTTCGGGTCGACCCAGCCTGACCTGTTAGGTGGTCCAGCCGGGAAGGGGGGTCACGTAGCTGCTCGGGCCGGAAGGCTAGGGCCGGTTTGGCCAGGCGCCACGAGGGGCGCAGCTCGGGTGGCATGGCCTGGAAGGACGTGTCAGCCGGACCTCAGGAGGGGCGCGGATCGGGCAGCTCAACCCGAGAGGATGGGGCCGGTTCGGCCAGCACCGCGAGGGGAGCGGCTCAAGCGGCTCAGCCATGGAGCCGGGAGGTCGATGAGGAAACCAGGAGGCCGGCGGGCGGCCGAGTAGCCGGAAGGCCGGTGGGCGGCCGGGCAGCCGGGAGGCTAGCCGGCGGTCGGGAAGCCGGCGGGTGGCCAGGCAGTTGGGAGGCCGATGGGCAGGTAGGAGGTTGGTAGGCGGGTGGGAACCCGGGAGGCTAGAGCGCCGTGAGGGCAGTGCGGGTTACAGAGACTGCGGGTAGCGCGGTGGTTGCCCGTCGCCTTCGTCGCCTCATCGTTTCGTCATTTCGTCGCCATGCCGTAGAACATCACAAAAGAGATCTACGAAGGGAGTCTGGCCATGTTATTTTGGCCCACACCCTCTGCGTTTAGGGTGATAGTAATCAGTTCAAAAGAACGAAGCACAACAACCCACCCGCAAAAGGAAAATATCCTCGTTCTTCATTTTTAATGAAAGGAAGAACATGGCACTTAAATGAAATTAAACCCCTACCTTTGTTCATTGATCGTTGACATTGGCGGGAGAAGGCGGACGTCGATTCATTGTAGATGAGCACATCCTATGTCGAAGGAGGTTCTGAGGAAGGACGTTGAAGTCAAGGTCGAGGAAGAAATTCTTCGTTGGTTAGAGCGTCCTTCATTAGTGGAACAAATTCTTCATCGGGATATGAAGTTCTTCATCATAAGCCTTCTCCCAAGCTCTCTCCCAAGTTCCACCAAAATGAAAGTGAGAAAAGAAAAAATAATAGATTTAAGTTATCTATTATTTAGTTTTTGGCCTAAAATTCAAAAATATTCTAAATAATTAACTGTTGTGCTCAAATAATTAATGGGTAGGATTTATCACAATTAAGTGTTAGGGGAGTTGAAGAGGCTCCCTACACTTAATGGAAGTTTGAGGGTTTCTCCCCATTAATGGGGAGTTTCAAGGGGGTTAAAAAAACCTGGGTGGTCCCCACCATAATATACATGAATAGGAGTTTAGGTTTGGGTGGGCCCCACCTCCAACTTCCACATGGAGGCTTTAACCAACAAAATAAAAATAAAGCTACACAACTTTATTTTTATTTAATTCATTCACTAAAAACCCTAAATATATCTTTTATTCCTGACCAACTGCCATCGATGTGAAAGTATCCTTAAGCGAATACTAGTGTTTCAAGTTCAACGGTGCCCTCAGATTTAAATTCCAAGAACTGTTTCAAAGTTATAAAAACCCGCTCGTACGTTTACTGAACGTACCCGAACAAAATTTCAGAAATTGATTCCGGGCACACCAGGCCTCGGAATCACTCGCCGTCAAAATTTTCGGACTCGTAAAATTCGTATGTATTTAAGAAAAAACAATTTTCATAGAAATTTAGGGGCTTTACATTATTCCCACCTTAGGGATTTACCTCCCAATAAGCTAAAACTCTATCTAAGGGAACAAGTGGGGGTAATGAGCAGGCATCTGAGCCTCCCGCTTCCATGTGCTCTCCTGGAGGTTCCCGTGCTGCCAACGAACGCGCACCAGAGGTATCGACCATCCATGAAGGACCTGATCCTGTTGATCCTCAATATCTACTATAACCTCCATAAAAGTCACCCCATCATCAATGTGCAGTTCACCATGGTTGATGATGTGAGAAGGGTCATGCACGTATCTCCTCAGTTTGGATACGTGGAAGACGTCTTGCACTCGGTGCAATTGAGGTGGAAGAGCTAAGTGGTAATCCACCTCTCCAACTCTACTGAGGACCTGGAAAGGCCTGATGAATCTCAGAGATAATTTTACACCTCAGCCAAATCTCCGCAAACCTCGTCGAGGTGATACCCGTAGAAAGATGTGGTCGCTATCCTCGAACTCCATAGGTCTTCGTCTCCTATCAGCATATGAATTCGGTCTGCTATGTGCAGTCTTCATTCACTACGGGATGATCTGAACATTCTCTGTGGTAGCCCATACCATCTCTAGTCCCATGAGTGCTGACTCCTCTGGATCAGTCCAGAACAGAGGTGATCTGCATGGTCTCCCGTATAACTCCTCAAAAGGTGCCATCCCAACGGTGGAGTGATAGCTGTTGTCATATGAAAACTCCACCAAAGGTAAGTGATCCTCCCAGCTGCAACCGAAGTCGAGTAAACAAGAACGCAACATGTCCTCGAGGGTCTGAATGGTCTGCTCGGTTTGGCCATCCATCTGAGGATGGAAGGCGGTGCTCAGACGAAGCTGCATCCCGAAATCTTCCTAAAACCCCCTCCATAGCCGAGAATTAAAACGTTTGTCATGGTCAGAGACAATCGTCGAAGGTAATCCATGTAGCCACACAATCTTCTACATGTAGAGGCGTCCCAAGCTCTCTACTAAACCCTGCTCTCTGATCGGTAGGAAGTGGGCTGACTTGGTGAGTCGGTCAACGATCACCCAAATTGAGTTGTGACCTCTAGATATAAGTGGAAGTCCTATCATGAAGTACCAGGATACCCCATATCACTTCCACTCTGGGACCTCTAAAGGTTTAACCAAGCCTGCTGGTACCTGATTCTCCCCCTTCACTTGCTGACAAGTGAGGAATCGAGAGACAAACTCTGCAACTACCTTCTTCATTTCTGGACACCAGTTTTGTCGTCGGAGGTCCTGGTACATATTTTACACTCCTGGATGTACCGCTTGAGGGTATATGTGAAACTACCTAAACACTTCCTCCTGAAGTGAAACTGGTACCATGGTACGTCCTCTGAAGAGGATTACGTGCTCCCCACCTTCAAAAAATCCATCAGGTGCCTGCCCTGTAGATATATGAGCACGTCGTGTCTCACAGTCAGTGTCCCCATGCTACAACTCCCTGACTCACTGAAGAAGTTGTGGAGTGACTGTAAGAGACTGAATAAATTCTACTCCATCTCTATTCAAAAAAGATATCTATAAAGCAGCCAATTTCTCTATCGCCTATCCTAGTAGATGTATACCAGATCTCCTACTGAGTGCATCTGCAACAATGTTCCCCTTCCCAGGAGTATAGACTATCGTGAAGTAATAGTCCTAGAGGAATTCAATCCAATATCGCTATCTCAGGTTCAGGTCCTTCTGAGAGAAGATATACCTGAGACTCTCGTGACCAGAGTACACAGTGAAACTCTCGCCCATTAGATTGTGTCGCCACATATTCAAGGAGAAGACCATTGATTCTAACTACAGGTCATGTGTAGCGTAGTTCTACTCGTGCTGTCTCAGCTGACGAGAGTCATATGTGATCACTGCTTGCTCCTGCATCAGGACACATCTCAGTCCGGTCCCTAATTCATCACAGTAGACTACGTAACCTACGCCTTCCTCTGGAAGCCTCAAGATGGGGGTACTAGTCAGCCTCTTCCTCAGCTCCTAAAAGATCTGCTGGAATCTCTCCGAACACACAAATGGTTTCCCCTTCTTCGTCAAGGATGATAGTGGTGATGCAACTCTGGAGAAGTCTTCCACAAACCTCTAGTAATATCTATCCAAAACCAGGAAACTCCTTACCTCCATCACACTCCTGGGTGGCTCCCAAGAAAGTACCGCCTCAATCTTCACTGGATCTACTACAAATCCAGCCTCTGAGATGACATGTCCCAGAAAGTGAATCCCTCAAATCCAGAACTGGCACTTCGAGAGCTTACCATAAAGCTGGTGATCTTAGAGTGTGTCTAGTACTACCTTCAAATGATAAGCATGATTCTCCTTAGTAGTCGAGTAGATCAGAATGTCGTCGATGAAGACTATGACAAAGTGGTTGAGGTATGGATGAAAGATCCTGTTCATGAGTCCCATGAACACTATTGAAGCATTGGTTATACCGAATGGCATAACCAAGAACTCATAGTGGACGTACCGACATCTGAAGGCCATCTTCTGCATATCCTCTTCTTGAACTATGAGTTGGTGATAACCCGATCTGAGGTCTATCTTCAAGAACCACCATGCTCCCTTTATCTGATCAAAGAGGTCATCAATCCTCGGGAGTGGGTACTTGTTCTTCACATTCACTTGGTTCAGGCGTCGGTAGTCAACAAAAATCCTCAAGCTACAATCTGCTTTCTTGGTGAATAGAATCGAAACTGCCCAAGGAGAAACACTAGGCCGAATGAATCCCTTCTCCTTCAAGTCCTTTAACTGTACCCGTATCTCACGAAGGTTTACAGGAGCCATTCGATACCCTGGTGTAGATATAAGTGCTATCCCAGAGTACAAGTCAGTGTAAAAGTATACCTCCCTGTGAGGAGGTAGACCTGGGACATCATCAGGGAAAACATCCGCGTACTGGTCCACCACTACAGGATAGCTCAGACTCTCCACATCAACGGTTCTGAGGGTAAAGATAGTCAACTGATGAGTGATCGGCTTCAATCTTCTCCGAGCAAGTCCATCCTGTGCTAAAAAGGTTCTCTTCTCTCCGGTGAAGGTAAACCTGGTCCCATCCGTGTAGACACACCACACTTTGCGCCTAATACAATCAATCTGAGTATGGACTATAGAAAACTAGTCCATACCCAAGATGACGTCGTAAGGCCTTGACGCCGATACTAGGAGATCCTAGCCGAATCTCTCACCTCCTAGAGTAATATCACACTGCCGACACCAGTGCGTAAGCGTCAAGTATGCTCCCGTAGAAGTCTCTAGCCATAAGGATCAATCTAATGGCTCCGTTAGAATCTCCGAGCTCTGAACGGGTGCATAGGCAATGAAAGAGTGACTAGAACCTGTGTCTATAAGTACTGTAGCAATGGTGGAGTAGACACAGATCGTACCTTGTATCATCTCCGGAGCACCGTGATCGTAGGCCTCAGCTACCTGGAGCTGAGCTCTCCCCTGTCCACCTATTCCCTATGGTCGGGGTGGACCTGCTGGTGGTGGTGGTGGTAACACCTTGTAACTTCACCCACCTCCAGCTGCACAACCAGCTCCTCCACCACATCCACATGCACCCACTGGATCGCCTTGATTGAATCTCTATCTCTGCCTAGGCGGTCCTTCGACCGTCTGCTGATCATCCGAACGGCAGGTTGGACAGTCACAAGCCATGTAACCCTGCCCGCCGCATGTGAAACACTGTCCACTCCTAGCATGTATGTCTCTACTCCGGGTTCCCACACAACCGATCCTAAGTCATGCAGTCATCCACATGTAGGTCTCGTTCTCTTGGACCTCTGTGACATTTGTCTGCTGCCAGCTGCAGAAGACTCCACTACGTGTCGACTGGTGGAGGATTTCGCTACTAGATACTTCTCAACAAGGAAACTCTCCACTAGAAGGGCTCTCTCTAACACCCCTTCCTACATCGGGATGCTGAGTGAGATCACCGAAGCTCTGATCTCCCACCTGTGTCCCTGATCGAAGGTCTTGGCCCTGAAGAAAGGGTGCCGTACTATATCGGTGGAGTAGCATGAGAGGTCTGTGAACCTCACTGAGTATTGAGCTACAGTCATGCTACCCTGCTGTAGATGAAGTAGCTCCTGAATGCGCACTGCGTGGAGGGTTGCTGGGACAAACTCTGCCCGAAACAGGCTCTCGAAGTCTACCCAGAGAAGCATCATCTCATCATGGAACTAGAGTATCAACCTCCACTATCTGCCCATTGCTGCCTATAGAAGGCTGACAACAAGAATCACCATGAAGTCGGCTGGTGTCCCTACCAATTAGAAAACTCTCACCATAGCCTCCAGCCAATCCTCAGCCGCTTGTGGGTCTGTCTCTCCCCTGAACCTGGGTGGCCTATATTGATGGAACTCGTGAAACATGCTAAAAAATCATCCATCATCTGCTGTTGGGGCTGGTGGCATCGGTAGCCCAACGGGAAGTGGTACCGCTGGAGCCTTCGCTGGAAAAGGGCCCTGAACTGAGGCCTCATCGCTCGGTGGGCTATATGTGCATACAACTCTCGAGACTCTAGCTAGTCGTCCATGGGGAGGCATCTTGAAAGAAACAGATGTGACACAGTCAAAAGTTTATACCTGGTGAGATGACCTGGTTGAGTTGACTTAAAGAAAACTTTTGAAAACACACACGCAATCACTGTTTTCGTGCACCGAGTCGGAAATCAGAAGTCAGGGTCCTGGTGTATCGATACGTCGGTCACCGCACCAAAACTGGACTCCCTGAACTGAACACCACACTTACTATACTTAACACTATGTCTTCATGGAAAGAAAGATCAGAGTCCTAAGTTCATTGGTAGAACCGAATCCTCTGATACCAATTTGTCAAGACCCATCCCCCGGGGCCCGTGCCGTGACTACCCTAATCCTGCCTTCCATAGGACAGGGGCTGGCGACTAGCACCAAAGGTGTAATTCCATAAAACTGGGAAGACATTGCCTTTATAACCTGAAATGCATAGAAGAGAACACATTTGGATACAAAACACTAACTAAACTATATAATAAAAGAGTTCTGAAAAGTAAAATGGGCTAGAAATACAAGCCCAACTGTAAAGTACAAGGAACTGGAAAAAACAAGTACAACTGACGAAAGGAAAAATAGATGCTGGGTCATCCACCAAGGTTCCTACCTGAAGGGTAGGTATAGATCACCTCCTCAGCACTCCATGTCCGTCCGTCTCCTTCGTGTACCAATACTCCGTAAGGTCCACCTCTAGGTACCGTCCAGTCCTAGTACTTTGAGCCTCGGTCAGCACTGTCTGTCATCTACATCCAAAACAATGAGGTGTGGGCATAGCCCGTGTAGGGGTGAGTATAAAGATACTCAGTAGGGACCCCGAGACCCTCAAGGTGTTACAAAATCCAATAAGGATAAACTATAAATTATGAAATCAACAGATAACCTCACTTAGGTATATTCCCATACATATACCTAAGTTATCAAGTAATCAATCTCAATAATGAGGTAAACACAAAAGTTACTGACTCAGCTCAACTAGGATTTTATTCACATTATCGAAACCATGGCTACTGGAGAACTCCTGCTCAATCGAGTACAGTGGGCCTGCCGCGGCACCAAGGTGCTTCCCACTAACCTTGGACTGCTGAGGTACTCCTCCTGTCGAGTACCGTGGGTCTTTTGCGTCACACAGAGGTGCTCCCCACCATGGGTCTGCCACGTCACCAAGGTGCTCCCCCTAATAGCCTACAGAGGTACTCCTCCTGTCGAGTACCGTGGGTCTGCCTCCACAACTAGGCACTCCTCTTCCGTGGGTCTACTGCGTCACCAAGGCTCTCCCCACTAGGCTAGTCGAGTCATTCCGAGTCGAATCGGTCAGCAGTCGTCAGGTCTCAGCCAGCTACTAGGTCTCTGCACTCTGCTCGATCGTCACCAGAAGGATCCGCTCCACGAGCTACTGGTCGATACTCAAACTATCACAAAGTCCCCCGAATAAGTATCTCAAATTTCCACCACATTATAGGGGTCTCAACGCAATAGACGACACATCAATTGGACGCCCGGTCTGTGAGTTATTAGCATTTTTGTCCTGGGGGCCCAGTTGGATTTGTGCACGATCCAACCTGACTATATCTCAACTATACATTAAACTCTAGTGGGGTATACTCAAAGGTACCGTCAAGCTCCAAGATTACCAGCGCCGCTGACGGTTCATCAAACAGACATCTGGTGCCAAAGATATGGCCAAAAGAAAGTAAAGGGTCTATAGTAGGCCCAGGTTCGGTCCGACCCAGGGGGACCGACCTAGCCCGACGTAGTATGGGCCGAACTAGTTCGGGTTGACCCGTCCTAACCCGTTGTGTCCGGCCTGGCCCGTTGGGTTTGGACCAGCCCCCTCGGCCCAGCCTAGTAGGCCACGAGGGTGGTTCGGCCCGCAAGGGGGGTTGCGTAGGTGGCTCGGCCCGGAAAGCCGGGGACGGTTCGGCCAGGTACCGAGATAGGAACGGCTCGGGTGGCTCAGCCTGGGAGGCCAACACAGCCGGATGCCATGAGGGGCACGACTCAGGTGACTCAGGCAGCTCATCCCAGGAGGCTGAGGCCGGTTCGGCCAGCGCCACGAGGGGTGGGACTCGAGCGGCTCGACCCTAGAGCTTGGAGGCCAATGGGATGCCGGGCAGCCAGGAGGCCGGCGGGCGGCCAGGCAGCCTGGAGGCTAGATCACCGCGAGGGAAGCACGGGTTACGGCGACCGCGGGTAGCACGGTCATTGCCCGTTGCCTTTGTCACCTCGTCGTTTCTTCATTTCCTCACCATGCCATAGAATATCACAAAAGAGATCGACGGAGGGAGTCAGACCATGTATGTTTGGCCCGTACCCTCCGCGTTTAGGGTGATATCAATTAGTTCAAAAGAACAAAGCACAAAAACCCAACCGCAAAAGGAAAATTCCATCATTATTCATTTTTATTGAAAGGAAGAACATGGAACTTAAATGAAATTAAACCCCTAACTTTGTTCGTTGATCATCGACGTTGGCATGAGAAGGCAGACGTCGATTCGTTGTAGATGACCATGTCCTATGTCGAAGGAGGTTCTGAGGAAGGACGTCGAAGTCGAGGTCGAGGTCGACGTTCTTCGTCGGTTGGAGCGTCCTTCGTCGGTGGAACACGTTCTTCGTCGGGAGATGAAGTTCTTCGTCGGAAGCCTTCTCCCAAGATCTCTCCAAAGTTCCACCAAAATGAAATTGATAAAAGACAAAATAATTGATTTAAGTTATCTATTATTTAGTTGTTAGCATAAAATTCAAAAAGATTCAAAATAATTAATTATTGTGCTCAAATAATTAATGGGGAGGATTTGGCACAATTAAGTGTTAGGGGAGTTGAAGAGGCTCCCTACACTTAATGGAAGTTTGAGGGTTTCTCCCCATTAATGGGGAGTTTCAAGGGGGTTAAAAAAACTAGGGTGGTCCCCACCACAATAAACATGAAGATGAGGTTAGGTTTGGGTGGGCCCCACCACCATAACCTCTCATGGGAGGTTATAGTGTGGTGGTCCCCACCTCCAACTTCCACATGGAGGCTTTAACCAACAAAATAAAAATAAAGCTACACAACTTTGTTTTTATTTAATTCATTCACTAAAAACACAAAAACTATCTTTTATTGCTGACCAACTGCTGTTGAGGTGAAAGTCTTCTTAAGCGAATACTGGCACTGCGAGTTCAATGGTGCCCTCAGATTTCAATTACGAGCACCTATTCAAAAGTTATAAAAACCCGCTCATACGTTTACTGAATGTACCCAAAAAAAATTTCATAAATTTATTCTGAGCACACCGGGCCACGGATTCACGTGCAGTCAAAATTCACGGACACGTAAAATTCCCATGTATTTTAGAAAAAAAATTTCCATGTAAATTCCGGGTCTTTACAACAAATGAATATACATGATGTGAATGTGACTTGAGGGACCAGAATTATGTAGCCCTCCAATGCCCTGGGTAATGTTTTTATATCATGAGATACCATGTATGGTGAATGAGTGGTTATCCTAAGAACACTATGTTATTATTTCTCTAAGTTTTTCCTTGACTTATTCTTATGATGTCATGTTTTATATTATTTCTAAATTCCTATATTGACTTGCTGTTATCATCTTATATCATGCTTCGATGTTCATAATTATGGTTCTCACCATTCTATTTCATCATTTTATACCTATTGAATCATATTTACGACTTTACTTCATGCTATAATTTTGTTATTACCTTAATGGTCTTTATATATCACCCCATTATTATGTCTATCCTGAGGTTATCCCATGAAGTTTTAGAAGATCAATGGAATTAAGGTGTATGTTATGATGTTTTTAAATAATATTGTTGTATCCCTATTTCTATTTATTTTTCTATGTATCTAATTACCCAAATACACTAGTCCTCCTGATATTTTTGGATTTTATAGTGTATCTTTATGTAATAAATCATGAAATAAAGTGTATAAAAGACATGGGTTGTCATATGTATCCTCGATGTCAGTTATCTAGCGTCATGGACAATGGAGGGTCTCATGCATTATGTAGGAATTCAGGGATAGGAAATGCATCATGGTTGAATAGTTTTGAGAAAACATTACTTTTAATTAGGAAAAGGATTAGAAAATTTATTGTTTGAAAATGATAGTTTTCATAATGAGTTTTAAAGTGGTTTTATTTATGAAAAATTTATATTTCTTGATTATTTTTTTGATTTAATTATATAAAGATTAGGTTCTAGAGTACTCTTTCGGGGTGGAATACTAAATTTTTTGTATGACTTTGTGTTATCCATGTATGTTACTTTTGGGTATAATGGGTTTTACTCGAGTATTTTAGAAATATGTTTCTAAGTAGGCCTCCAAGGAATTAGGATACAAAAGTGTTCTGTCCAAGTTGGTTTGGGTTTTTTATCAATATGTCAATATGTATTTAAGGAATTTACTTAGAAAAGTTTGAGAGAAAGGATATTTCTTAGTTTAGAAAAAAAATTAAATTCATAAGATGATATGATAATCTTCATAGTACCAAACATCCTGAATATATTCATCATTCTAGCTAATTAGCTATATCAAATTATGATTATCAAATTGAACAAAGTTTATTTCCCAAACACACCAAATAACAGAAGTATGAATTTTAATAAAATTTCATGTGATCAATAATATGAAGGAAAAAACATTCGACTTCCTCTATGTCAAGAATGTGGGAATAATAACCTAGGGAAAATTATTAAGGTAACTAGAAGATGTTTCAACTGTGGAAGAGGAGGGAATAAAAAAACAAATTTTTGAGGAAAATATATTGAGTTTAGTTAAAAATTTAGAGGGAAATGATTTTTTTCCCAAAGTAACTCTAAAATTTCAATGTTTTTAATATATGGAGTTTGGAAAATTAAAAAAAATCCCCAATCCAAGGCCTAATGAGGATGATATACAACAAAAACCTCCTAGAAAAAGTGTATAAGGAAGAGTCTATAAAATCAATACTTTTGAAAGAGTCCATGATAATGAAGTGGTGAAATAATAATTCACCCTTAATATGGATGGGTGGAAGTCACACAAAACCCTCCTTTACCTTCCATAGGATATTCTTACAAAAATCGCTGTTAAATAAAGTTGAAGTGATTTAGAAACCTTTTCTAACATTAAACTTACATGTAAAAATATTTAAAACATATCCAAACCCACTTCTATACTTCTATATCATGAAGTATCATGGGAAAAATTTGATCATATTTTGATAGCCTAAATATCTCATCTTACTCGTTTTGAAGAATACCATATGAGACTTTATAAAGTATTTACAATGTCATGATCAGAAAAAGGCATTTTATTGCTATATTATACTACAATAGATAGAGACCTTCAAGAAACATATTTATTTCTCTTATGGGATGATTTTTTTAAATATATTAAACATAAAACCTTATTCAAATAGCTCAATTCAAGTCATATCCTAAGGTTTTATGGAAAAAAGTCCAGAATGAAATTTAAAATCTTTATGTTCAAATTCTTCAATCACTTATAACTATCTATCATTACTTTCACTTATTTCAACCACATTGTCACCTTTGTGCATGATAATAATAATTATGAGAATTTAGAAACATTATACTGCATTATACCAATTCATGGATGAAACTGGATGCACTTTTGAGCCTATAAAAATAAAAATATAATTGGAATGCCTGATGATATTCATTCGAAAAGGCATGTCTCTAGAAAATCTAATGCCTATAACTAAGTATGGAAGAATAATTATCAAAAATGGTTTTAATATATGACAATTATGAGGGAAAGTATGAGTTTTATAGTGTTTCATATGATAGTGAGGCTAAAATCTCATTGCAAACATTATTTTGAGTCATTCTCATATTATTAATACCCTTATCTATTTGTATTAGTAAGTAGTAATTAAAATTGTAGGGATGAAATTTATTTGGGGGGGGGGAGAATGTAACACCTTTTTATTTTAGTATTAATTTTCCTTAAGATAAATATTTTTTTGAATAGATTGAAATGTACACAACACTAAACTAAATTGAACTACAAAATACCTTATTAAAATAATACAATATGATATGAACCATCAATAAGAAAACTACAATACCAATAAAGGCTCATATAAATAAAAAGATAATAAAATGATTAATTATAAAAAAATATATTTAAATTTATTATTATAATATTTTAAAAGTATGATTTATAAATTTTAATACCAATAAATTAATAAAATTTAATGTTTAGAATATAAATAATAAATTAAATGTGATTAAAACTATTAAACATTAAAACATGATATTGTTAAAATCATTATTTTTTAAGTGATGCGAATTTTACATGATAAATTAAATTTACCACTTAAAATATGATTAAGATAATATGTAATATTTCAAACTAATATATTAACACTTATTTAATTATAATTTTTTATTATATAAGATTAAGAACATTTAAAATTTAAAAGTTTATTTTTCGATAATTTTTTTCTTTATATTTTGTATTTTTATTTAAAAGATAAATTTATAAATTTTAGAGTTTTAGTTTGATGAAATGAAATTCATTTTTTAATTTTTCATGTCAAAATTGGCTTTGGGTATGTTTTTAGGATTTTTCTGAAATAGTTTATTTTTAGGTGAATAGTAAAAACTATAGTTTATACCTATACCATAGATTTTATGACATTATCATAAACTAAGTATGAATTTAAAACCTATAAAACATTTTTAATGAAAAAATATATTTAGTTATTAAAATTATTTATTTAAGAATACAATTTTTAATTTAAAAAATTCATGTTTAACATTTTGAAAGTTAAGTAATATTTAATTTAGTAAAAACTATTTTTGGTCTATTAATTTTAATTAAGTATCCAAATTGGGAAATTAAGTTTTGGATTTATTTAAAAGCCAAAAAATATTAATTTTTTAATAATAAACCAACTTATGTCATGGAATGTAATATAATTTATAATTCCATCATAAACATAATTTTCATTCTAAAAAACACTCTTTTTCTAAAAAACGTTTTTACACATAATGTATGCTAATTTTAAAATTAATTTTTATCACCCATATAAATTTGTTTTATAAAATTATTTCTATATTTGAAATAATAATTTTAAAATTAGGTGATATGGGTATTTTTATTTTGATCCATAAAAATTAGTTACTGAGGTTAAAAATGTAGTCACCACGGTAAAGTTAAATTAAGTTAAAAAGAGTTTAATAAAGTGTAAAAGTGCTAAAACATGTTAAAAAATTGTTAAAAATGAGTTTTTGAGGTTTATATCAACCCAAAATTTTACATTATACATTATTTTTTACTTTTTAATCCTTTTTTCATTTAAAACACATGTTCTTTTTATATTAAGAGATTATATTTATTTAAATTCTATTCCCTTCACTTATAAAAGGGGCCTTCCATCACCCCTTATAATTCACCCTATAAATTATAATTTTCCTTGAAAATTATCTTATTTTAATTTTACTATAATCATATTCCAATTCTATATAACTATGGTCATAATAATTTGACTTATGTCCCCCATTTCTAAGAAGTACTTTAAGAGAATGTTTAAATTCTAAATATAAATACTAACCAATATCTAATATTTTTCTTTATAAATATTTTTAATCAAAACCAATATTAAAAATTAAAAAATTACCCCATAAAAATTATTATTATTTATATTTTTTTATGTTTATATAATAAACATTACCTACATTTCAACCTTTCTCCTTAGAAAATGAAAATGACATCATGTTTACATGCAGACTACCACCTCCATGAATGGAGTGTTTTATTTTTCATAACCTAGTTACATGGATAGTTCAAAAAGGGTATTTAATGAACTAATATTTTATTTTTACTATGATCATGATTCTGGAAAATATAAACCATGCCCGATCCTTCTTTAGTTATGTAGAAAATGAAAACATAATCCTTGTGTACTTACGGACAACCATATCCAGAGTGTCATATTTTGTTCTACATATATATAGTATTTTATTACTTATATATTTATATTAAAATATTATTAACCATATTAAAAAAAATCTAAATAATACCATTATTTTTCTTTAATAATTATATTATTCCAAAAGATTCACCTTCTTAACCATACTCACCCATTGATTAGAACATGTTCTTATTTGGATCAGTTTGACCACCTTTATTAAAAATGCTATAAAATTCTATCATGGATGTCTATAAAAAGTTAACTAATTAAATTAATGAGAAAATAATGTTTGGTTTAATGTTTTTTAATTTTTATATTAATATTTTACTTCTTATTAATATAATATCTCTTTCTTGTTAAAAATTACAAAAAATATGCTCATCACAAATTCCATATTCATGAATCATAAATAAAAAATTAATGGAATGAATTTAGAAATTTAGAAATTATTATAAAATATATATTACAAGTATGTTTAATTATATGTAAATTATTAACTTGTATCTAACAGAACAAGGATCGACTTCATCGTTACAAACCCCGTTCTAAGTAAATAAAATTACTAACATCCGATGACAAAAATAAACTATAAATAACTAATAAATGTATGATAAATGATTATAATTGAAGAGTATAAAAGTTAATATATATTAATATGTTTCTTAAATGGGTTTTTAAGGTATTCATGTTTATTAAATAGGATTTGAAATTACTTTTTTAGAAGTTGATAATAAGGTGAGGGGTTTCTCATCTCAATTTTTGTTCTTTGAGGCTTATACCACATCCATAACTTATTTTATATTTTGTGGTATATATAATTACCATGGATGTATTTTTCTCATAATATTAATGAGTATCAGATGTATTATATATCCATCTCAATTACTATATTTTTTGGAATTTTGGTTCAAGGGTTACTGAAGCCGTACGAGTTTCCACATCCCAATTTACTTCCTTGATGTTTGATTGTATTCAATACTTATATTCATTTTCTAGTTTATATGATTAACATGGATGAATTTTTAATATAATTATAATAAAAATAAAGGTATTTATAAATCCATCTTATGTTCTACCTCTTATTAGTTTTCAATTTTAAAGATAATGAAGTTGTAAGGGGTTTTCTTA
The DNA here is from genome assembly GCA_963277665.1 of Viscum album. NCBI lineage: Eukaryota > Viridiplantae > Streptophyta > Magnoliopsida > Santalales > Viscaceae > Viscum > Viscum album. The sequence continues at coordinate 291,557,318 of OY728137.1, read as the reverse complement.
ACTTAACTTATTTTCTAGAGTCATAATTATTTCTATTTGACTATGATTTTATAATATTTTTTCTTTCTATATTATGATTATATTATATTTCATTTCTTCCTTCTATTATGGGTGATTAAATTTTCACATCAAATATACCTTCTTTTATGGATTTCTTTATTCATAAAATTTGATGATGTTAATAATAATTTCCATCCTCCCCAAATGAGATCTTTCACTTCTATATCCTTGTTCACTCTTCCCTCCAGTGTTCTAATTTATTATTTTGAAATCCAAATATGTTTAATTTCTAGTGATATTAAAATTTCTCTTTACCTATTTTTAAATTAAATATTTATTACTCTCTTTATGACGTGGGTTTTAATAAAGGCAATTTTAAAATGTTGAAATGGTTTTTCCATTTCCTAATAATATATTTTATCCTCCACTCCAAATTTCCTCTAAAAAAACTTTAGGTTTTTTTCAAGGATCCATTATTCAAGATTATTTTTAAATGTAAAAGTTCTAAAATGTTTTAAGTTCACATTTTTGGAAATAAATTTTTAATGTGACTCGTAATTTAATATTTTACAACTTGGTTAAATCCTTTTCTAAAAACTCTTTTATGGATACTTTTATCATCATAATAATTCTTCTTTATGAATATACCATTCCATGTTTTAAAATTATTTTCCAAATGATTTTTATTCTTAATTATTTTTAAAATAAAATGAAATATTTTTATATTTTTCAAAAGTAAAGTTAATATTTTAAAAAAAAATCTTGATTTCAAAAATAGATTTTAAAGGATTATGTTTTTTAATAAAGAAGTCTTGAGCGTTTTTTATGTCCACTCAAAGTAAGTTTTTTAAATCATATTTCTTTTATAATTTTTTGTAAAACCAATTTTGGATTTTAGAGGGTATTTTTTAATTTTTTTTATCAAGCTCAATGTATTTCGTTTTATAGAAAACATTTCAAAGAAGTTTTTAAGTATTTCAAAAAGGGGATATTACTTCTCATTTTTCAAAATGAAATGTATAATAATATTAAATATGGTGTTTTACACACACACACACCCACATATATATATATCATTTGAAATTACTTATGTTACACTTGTATATGTTCTTATTATACCATATACCTTCTTTATTTGGATGACTTATGAAACGTTTTATTGATTTTTTCATGAAATCCATCTATTTTCCATGGGTTAATTAAGTGATGTTTGACATATTAATGTTTACATTTTCTCTTTTCACATATATGTATGGATGATTATTATGTGATGGTTGAGTCCTATATAAAACTCCAATGCATTGGGTAAAGTTTTATATATAATGATATAATTATAGGAATTGAGTATTGATGTTTGCTCCAATATGGGAATCATGAAATGACACATGATCCACTATGTTATGGGAATAAGGCTGTGGTACCCACTCTATTATGTTATGGGAATATGTTAGTGATTCCTGATCCACTATGTTATGAAAATCAAGTATTGATTCCTTCTCCACCATGTTATGGGAAACATATAGTGACTCTTTCTCCACTATTTTAAGATTTATACACCTTTCTTCCACATTCATATGTTATTCATCATACTATTATTATGTTGGATTATGTCTTATGTTATGATAATATCCTTTATTTATGACTTATTATCCATTTTTATTTGGGTATGTTATCCTAATTTTATGTTCTTAGACTTTTATTATGTTTTCATACACATATGCTTATCTTATGTTCACTTATGATCATCAATTAATTTCTCATATGTATAACCTAAATAAGAATGTGAAAAAAACCCCTTTTTTATATTTCCATTCCTTGTGTTATGAACATGAGTATACCTTATTAGGAGTCTATAAATTAGTCTAGAGTGGTTATATTATGGATAAAGTTTCACAAGTATCCTAAAATAATTTTCTTATGTAGCTAATAATTGAAGACACTAACCTTCCTTTCTTGATATTATGTGATTATTGTGATATATAATATTTAAATTATTTAAATATATGTAAGTTTAGTTTGGGTAATATTAATTTATATCAATGATAGTTATAAATTATGTGTTTTAACCCTAGAACTAGGAGTAAGAGTATGTGGCACCTTGGTATAAGTGAGGGGGATTTAACTAATTGAAAGAAAAAATAATTATTTATTATAGAAAAACATTATTTCTATATAATGAATAAATTTTATTATATTAAAGAAGTATATGGAATATGTGATCATGATTAATATTGTTATGAATATTTCCTAACAATTCTTCCTGAGAAATTAACACAGACTGCCAAATTCACACATCTATAAAGAAGAATAAGAATTAAAAATTATTCTATCATGATTTTTTTTAAATAAAAGACTTATATGGTAGAAAATTACCAATCATAACATATGATAGATTATACAATATATTAATGAACATTGAATTTCATAGTTATGGATCAATTAATTTTAGAAATGATAATACTTTGATTATTAGTTGTCAAAACTAAAATAGAATGTAAGTGACTAAAATAAAAATAAGTATTATTTGACGATGAATTGAAACATAATTTTTTGAGTATAATATAATTATATGATGATAATAATTTACTAATTTTTAAATAAATTATTTAATTACCAAGATTATGAAAGATGTAAGAGTTTCTACTAAAGGTAAGAGTAATAGTGAAAATTATTTCAAATTTGAAATTATAAAAATTTATACCATATAATTGAAAATAAATAGAACTATTTATTGAATTAAAAAATTATTAAACATTTCTAAATGATTAATAGTAAAATAAAAATGTATTAATATGATATAAATCTTCCAAAACTGATAATATAAAGATCAATTTTTGTAAAACATGTCAAATGGGGAATATGGTTTAAGTAATCCATAAAATAAGTGAGAATTGATATAAAATATCACTATAGTTAATTTATTTTTATTTATATGGGATAATAATGAATAAAACTTCTAAGTATAAGTATTCATTTATCACTTTCATTAATGAATACAAAATATTAAAAAATGTAATGTTTATGAAACAGAAATAAGAAGTTTTTTAAAAATTTAATTTTTTTAGAATAGATGTTGAGAGATATATTAGAAAATATATAAAAAACATAAGGACAAAAAAACCAATAAATTTAATTAAAATTTCATTTATTCCTTTTTAATGAATCATAGATAAATAACATGAGTATAGAAATCCATAGACACCTCAATGAAATATAATGTTAAAAATGTAGAATATAAACCTTATTGTAGGGAAAACACTCTTTTCTATGTTTAAAATCTCAATAATTTTATTGAAAGAAGTATCATATGCCACTATTAATATTAAAAAAGATGTTTATTATTTATAAATTATGATAAAACAAATTTTTAATTATGTTACATGTAATACACAATAAATTATAATAATTTAAATTTATGATAGCTTGTTTTACATGAAACACTAAACAAAAATAAACTACATTATAATTAAAATATAACTATTTTAACCTAGATATTTAATTGGATGATATAAATATAAGTAACCATATTATTAAACCAATATATAAATTAAAATAAATTTAATTATGTAGTATAATTCTTCCTTATTAGACTCATTTTTCTGATCCTAAAAGGGAGGTATATTTACTAGTGTTTTCCTTAGACCAAGCCCAATCTGAACTCTAACAAGTTAATCTTGAGAAAAATATTTTGTAGGAGAAATCTAATCTCATGTAAATCACTATTAATCCATGCTAGCTGAATTTTCACGTATGACTACCACTATTGATTATCTTATCCTTAGGTCTTATACGTAAATATTGAGGGGTTTTCTAAGTAGAAGTTAGAATTATATAAATATTTAATTTTAAATGTAATAATATGTACATATATATATCACATATATTTTTATACATTTCAAATTTCTAATTTTAAAGTAAAATAAATGTCATTTTTAATATTAATGTATTGATAAAATTAAATTAATCATTATTATTATTAATTAACATGAAAATTAGATATTATAGAATACATTTTTAGGTGATAAATTCAATACCACATGTCTCACCAACATTTCCTCACCTAACCCACCTAACTCCCATGTGATTATATCTTTACCCTTCACCTAAATTTAGTTACCAAGGAAATGTACCTCTTTTTCACCGATAAAAGGAGATAACTTTCACCCAATTTATTACACACTTATCCTTCAAATTTATATTGAACCAATACATATTTTACCTTTCATATAAGTTTTTTTTTCACATTTGGAAACCATTCGTAACAATACAAAGCCCCAAATCCTCTCTTTCTAAGGAGTCCTCTAATAGAAGAATCAAGTCCTCAATGTGATTGCTATCCACTCCCTAAACTTTTCTTCTCTATAATTTTACTCTAAACCTATTATATCCACACTAATATAATAAAATATGTATAATTAGTTTAATAAAATTTTATTATATTGATTGAAATCCATTACATATCTCCCTACCATCTATTGGGAAATGAAAACATCGATCATGTTATATGCAGACCACTGCCTCCATGAATGACATATTTCATTTTTCATCACCACCTTACTTGGATGGTATTAATATTGTATTTAATTAATTAAAAATTATATTTATGAAATTATTAAGATTCTAAAAATATAAATTACTCATTATCTTAATATCCAATGTGCTATTAATATACTACATTTTTTTATTTAAAATTACCACAATAATTTCATCAATGATTTAATCTTCAAAAATAATTACTAAAACTCTCATGGAATGAAATTATAACTCACTAAATAATTATATAACTTATATTATAGTACCTTTAATGGTAATTTATGTTATGAATTTGGTTCTATAATGGTAACACAAAATTAAATGATCAATATAAAAAACTCTTTGTTATCATTCAATTATCCAAAATGTATCTGTCATGGATTTCATTCTCACAAAACATACCCATTCCTTCCATAAAATGAAAATGGTACTACATAAACCATTAAAAAATAATTATTTAACTACCTTTAATAATCTTGTAATGATGAAATTAGTATCAAATAATTAATAATTACATTTTTATTATAAAAATCCTACAAAATAATCGAATTTACTAACATCTAATGATGAAAATAAATAATGAATAATTAATAAATGCATAATAAATTATTATAATAGAATATAATTAAAGGTAATATATTTGAATAAGTATTTTAAATAAGTTACTAAAATGGTTATGTTTATTATATAGGTGGTTTAATACTTTTTTGGAAATTGGGAATAATGGTATGGATTTTTCATCTCAAATTAACTTTATTGAGACATGTTTCATATCATGAAACTATATTACTTTATATAGTGTATATATGAAATTTTTTTAATATTTCACCATAAATATATTTTTATTCATTAAAATTAAAGTTATATTTAAATTTTTCTCCTTCAAAGGGTTTTTATTCAATGGTTACCAAAGACATGAGGGGTTTTTTCATAAATAAATTTCATTTATTTGGGTTATAATGTTTTTTCTTAAGTCCTATTGTTATAAGTTTGATTTATTTTATACTATAACTAAATAATATTTTAATTAAACATTTTTTTCTATGTATTTACAATTTTTTTCATGAAATCCTTCCTAAAGGATTGTTATTTAAATGATTATGATATTCATAAGGGTTTTGTCAACTCGACCCCTTTTTATTGAGTTATAATCTTTATTCTTGAAATTATTCCTTATAAAATTTCGATATTTATTCCATAAATTTAGTTTATATGAAAATAACTCTATATTTCTAGGGAAATCACATTTTTAATTCAGAATTTCTTCTTTAATGAATTTATTTCTTTATTAAAAAATGTTGTGGTTAAGAATATTTATCATCATCTCTAATATGCTGTTTCTATTCTATGTACATATTCATTATTTCAAATAATGTTTTACTTTATTATTTTAAAACCCAAATATGTATTATCAAATGTGATCTTCATATTTATATTTACCTTTTTTCAAAAAATAGTTTTATTTTTATTTTTTTATATGGGTTTAAATAAATATATTTTTAAATATTACAATAATTTTTCCTTCATGTTCATATATTTTATATTTTACTCCACAATTGTGAATTAAACCTTATTTATTTTCACAGATTCATTATTTGGATTTATTTATAAATAATTTTTGAAAAATTATTCATGTAAACTACTCAGAAATGATTTTTTTGGAAGGGAATTCTATCTTCATCTCTTTTTGAAAATGTTAAGAAATGTTTTCTAAAAACCATTATGATTTAAATTAAATTTTCCTAAAATAATATATATATATATATATCTTTTGGAGTTATGTTTAATGTTTTACCCTTTAAATTATCTTATGAATTTATAGGTTATTCCTTATCTGGTTCATAAGGTTTATGTTTTATATCACTCTTCATCTATCTATTGAATTTATTTATATCCTTCATGTCCAGATTCATTAATATCAATGTTGTATGATATGTCATTTCCATTATTTAATTAACCATATATCCATAACTCTATATAGTTTCAATAACTTATAAATTTAAGGGTTTTTACTAATAAAGTTATTTCATTTATTGAATAGGGAAATATTGATAATCCGTATACTTGTTATTTCGGTACAAATGTTTATTGATTAATAAGTAATATTGGTTATGTATTGTATTCTTTATTTTTTCCCCTTTATATGATGAATGCATTAGACTTAATTAGTTATGAGTGGGGATTGAAATTATATATCCCCGTGATGCATTTGTAGGTCTCATGAGAAAAACTAGAATGGGTACTTTGTGTAAACATTACCTGTTTATGTGTGATTTTTTGGCATGAGTCCATGGATGTATGTTTATGATGTATGTTGTTATAAAATAAATAATTATGAAATTATTTATTTCAATCCATGTGATTATTTACACTACTATGTTATCCATAGAAATATCACATGCTAATGTTATCATTTATATGTAATTATTTAATTATTATTTATTCCAGCAATCATATTCATGCCTTGTTTATTCCATAATAGCTTCTATTATATGCTACCCATTATTGAGAATTTGAGTTCACCCTTCTTATATTTTCATTTTCACCAGGTTATAAATAAGAGTATTAATTATTATATGTTAATATGGGTATCATATGTAGATAAGTTTATAGGCAATGTTGAAGAATTCTTATAAAATAATTAATCCTTGGTTTAGTGAGAAAAAATACCATTAGATGGAAAATATATGAGTTTTTTTAGATAAAGGTTTTTACTAACTCCCTAATACTCAAATACTGAATGATATTTGTTGTATAAATAACTAAATATTTATTATGGATATTATAATTATGGATGGTTAAGTGTGGGTCACTTTAATTGGTTTTAATGATGGTATATAATCAATATGTTTATTATACTTAGATATATGAGCGTGGTTGTTTTGCATCACATTATAATTGGAGTCTATTTGTGAAATAATTCAAAGTAATTATAAGACCATGTTTGATCACAATTATAAATCAAATTTTGGTTAATTTTTTTGTGAGGATAGATGAAGTTACATTTAGTTTTTATTTTTTAAATAGAATATGGTAAGAATTATAGAATAAAAAGTTACTCAAAATGATGGTCTGTTATTATGTAAAAGTATGTTAAGAACCCATAATGAAACCCATAAAAATTAAAGATCATGGAAATAAATAATAAGAAAAATTTGAAACTTATATGAACAAGAAAATATGAGTTTGAAAATGAGAGAAAAATCAGAAATGATGATTTTGATGACACTAGTGATGACGAGTAAGCTACCTATAAAGATTAAAAAATAAAATACAAGAAATTATAAAATCAAGTTAAGGAAAAAATATTATTAGATATAAATAAGCACTAGTTAAAATAAGAATAATATTGAAACACTTTGAATCAACAAAATTGATTTTTCAAAATAAACCACATTATATTAATGAGTCCATTAAGATAGATGAATCGGTAAAATTTATGAATGAATATTTTAAATGAATTAAAAAAAATATTACTTATAAATCTTGTCTATAGGAAAAAATGATTAATGTAGTTATAACCGAGTGGGAATTAAAAAAAAACATCAATGAAAAAAGATAACTTTTGAGAAATGAATCAATACTAGTTTTTAAATGATATTCACAAGTATTAGTAATTAATTTTGAAGAAAATTTTACTCATACTATGATTTTAGAGGCTGTTAAAATATTTTTTTAATAATTTTTATCTAAATAATATAAAAAGTTTATCAAATGGATTTGAAATATGAATTCTTGAAAGGTTTTTTATAAGAATTTTTTTTATTGAGAAACCTAAGAGTTTTATCCTTGCTAAAGGTCACACCAAATTGTACAAACTGAATAATTCACTTGATGGTTTAAAGAAAATCCCAAGAGTATGTCACACTAACAAGGATTATGGAATACATAATATGAATTTCACAAATTTAATTTTGGATATTAATTTTTATATGAATGATGTGAGAGTAGTCATTCTTATTGTAATTGTTTATATTAATGAAATATTTTTTATAAGTGACAAGTATCATATTAGAATTTTCTTTATTGAAAAAATTATTATTTTTAAAAATGTGTATGATTAGAAAAATGAAAAATTTAAAGAAGTTAAAATAAATTAATATAACAATTATACATTTCTATCATAATTTAAATATTTTATAGAATTGATAGGTATTTTTTTTCATATAGAAAACTACATATGTTGTACACCTATTATTATTTTTCTTAAACTAAGTAAAAATTATACTACCCTAAATATAAATATAATTTAGTTTAATAAGTTTATTATAATTCTTTTATATATTATAATATATATATATATATATATATATAATTAATATTATCTATGTTGTGATACTTAGTGTTATATTTCAAAGTGATCCAAAGGAAACACACATGAAATATACTAAAAGGAATCTTAGGTATATTATGGGAATAATTGATTAGAGGATATTTTTTGGAAGAGAATAAGAGAATTAATTTTTTGGATATAATAATACTTTATAGGTTGGAAATATTGATGATAGAAATCCATATTTAGATGTAACATTTTTTACTTGGAAGAAAGTGTGTGAGTTTGAATTGCAATAGATAAAAGTTTATTACATTGTGAAATATTGAGCGTGAGTCCTAGGATGAAAGATTCAAGACCATGGAGATGGGTGGGGGGAATCGGTGGTCACTAAAAAATAAACTTTCAAAATATTTATTCTTATTCTAGTCAAATCTAGGATCATTAAAAAAAAGATGACTAGTGATAGAGAGTTTGATTTAACATATAAAATACAATATATGTTTTTATAAGGTTCACACACACTTTTTATTGAGTGATCAATCCTTAGTGTCCAATAAATTTGAACCATCCATAAAAATTATTATATTTTTATCAATAAGAAAAATATGCAAGATTTGGAAGATGGTCTTGAAATCAAAGTAAAATATAGATCAAAACAAACATCAATAAGTCAATCAATATTTTTCTATCATCAACAAGTACCTCCAAGGTTTGACTAACTATGAAGTTTTTTTCTTCTCCTCAAACCATATATAAAATTCTCCCTATATGATCCTATAAAGTTTTTTTGAATATATATCCAATGTTTATTCATTCCTCATCATAATTTTATAAGAAAAATACTCTCTCTAAATAATAATAAAAACTATGGCATGTGGTAATTTTACCAAAGTGTGGCGTACATGGTCAAAAATAGATTTGAATACCACATCTATATTATTTTTATACTTATAAAATCACTATGTCCATTTTAATTTTCTCGATTATATCTCATACTTTCACCATGACATAATCCAGGTGACCATGATGTGGTTAGATTTTCTCTAGTAAAAAAATGTTCTAAACCATCACTGTTTATCTCTTGAATGTGAAACAAAAGGATTTTTATTTAAACCATGATGTATGAAAATATCTTTTTTATTGATCCATTTAATGTTTATTAAACCATTTTCATTTTCTTAATTCTCATGGAAAATATTCAGTTAATACTTTAACATCTATAACCATAACTAGAGTTACCATAAAAGTTTATAAAAATTGACATGAAATAATAGAGAAGGCCATGTCATAATTTTAACATCTCATGGATATACTCCATAACTTTATAGAATAAATACCTTTAAAACATCAATTTCCAATCAAATATTCACTTTCCATTTTCAAAAACACTAGCCATGATGTATTTTGATGAGTACGATGACATGGTTTGTGACTCATAAAAAAATTATTCATTACTTTAAAAATATTTCCAATCTAAGGATTATTTTTTAAACACATGAGAATGTTATTAAAAAATACAACATGATAACATATAACAAACTCATTAATGATCCTATTAATAAATTATCCACAGAAATCTACCATTGTAAGATTAATCTAAAAAACAAACCATTGGATAGAATTATGTTTTTACGAGTTCTCAAAATCACTTTGTAAAATAAATACTATATTCACCAAGTCTCAATTGATATTAACATGAAAAACATATTTTTAACTTCAATTCATGATATATATTCAATATCTTTCAATGGATCATAAATATTATCCTTTTTATTTATTAGAAACATTCTAAAAACATTGTGAAATATTATCAAATAATAAGATATTAACACCTTATGTTTCTCCCCTAGAATAAATAACTTTTCTCTTCACCCCATTTATTAATTAACTTATAAAAAAGGTATTCCACCCATTTTAAAGAAGGTATCCCATATTATACCCCCTTTATTAACAAATACAAAGAAATAAAAAAGGGAAAATACAATAATAAACTCAAAATTATTTTGGGAGAACGATATCCCAATAGCACTCTAAAGTTCTAAAATCTCACTTATCAAGATATATACTACATTATAAATTTTGAATCATAATCTATGTTAGGCTCTCCAGGTTCCACCTTTTTCTTAATAAACTAGTACTTTATGTCTATAAACTTTAGTCTCAAATGTTACAACAAATTCTTTAACAAATTGGTTACACTTTGATTATCAAACCCCATTATAAGTGGGTATGAAATATTCACCCTCATGAATTCAAGTTGAGACTTCATCCTGATTATTTGGGTTATAGTGAAATGATCATGATTTTAGTAAATAATTTTTCTTAAATCATGTTAAGTAGCACGTCTTATACACGACACAAAACTAAAGTGAAAAACATGATACATTAATAAAAAAATTATTAAATATGAACATTATATTAAAACAATAAAATTTTAGGGTATCAATAATTGGTAACCACCTCAAAAAATGAATAAATTATAATAAAAATGGTCATTTTATTCTTGAGAAGACACTTTTTTCTAAAAAAATAGTTTTTATACATTAAGAGAGCTAATATTAAAATTGATTGTTTTTACCCTAATAAATTTTATTTGGTAAAATGGATTTTATATTTGGAATTATTAGTTATAAATTATATTAAAATTATCATTTTATTTTTACCATTAAAATAAGATTACTAGTATAAAGTTACTTACTATGATAATGATAAAACTATTATTTTCGAAGAATTATTTTATTAACATTGTGTTTTTTTATCAAAAAAAAAACAAATCAATATTTTATAAAAACTTAATATAATAATTTTTTTAAATATATATATAAATATATTAACACTCATTCAATTGGTAATCAATACTAAATAATATTAAAAATACTTAATGAAGATTGTAATATTTTTCTACCAAATAGTTTTTCTATATATTGAAATTTTTAATTTAAAAGTTAGTTTTATATATTTTAAAAATTGTACTGGATTATATATAGATTAAATTTAGGTTCTGAACATTAGAATTTTTAGGAATGTTTACCTTTAATTACTAATAAAATATAAATTATTTTGGATAAAAACTAATTACCATGGTAAAAACCAAGATGGTAAAATGTAAAATTATAGTGGTAAAAGACTTGAAACTTGTGTAAAAGTGAATTTTGGAGGATTTATAAAACATATATCACCCAAAAACCTATTATTCCCCACTTTTAGATCCATTTATCATTGAATGGTGTCATTCCATCATTGAAAAAGTAATGGGTATTTACAAAATTCTATTTTCTTCACTTATAAAAGGGGATCACTTCCACAACATGTATCCACGATTTATAATGGATTATATCTACTAAAACTCCACCTTAGTCTGTAATAAACTCTCTACACACATCCTATAATACTTGGTCTTTAAAAAAGACCAAGCTAGGGACCCTTAAGGGGTTACCCAAGGGAGAACATTCAAAGGGGGAGGTAACATTCTCAACCAAACTCTCTCATTTATTTTATTATTCTACCAACCAAAAATACTATATACATGATATTATGATAAAATAAGTATTAATAATAGGATTAAATTTTATTATACTAATTTAATATCCATTTTATACCTTCTTATAAGTTGTTTGTGAAATTATAATGTCACTTTTATTATGTACAAACTACCATCTCCATAAGCGACGTGGTTCATTTTTCATAACCAACTTACATGGATGGTTAAAATGAGGAATATATAAAATTAATATGATATTTATAATATTATTAATATTATGAAAATATAAAATTGTTTCTACCTCCTTTACATTCTATGAAAATGAATGTTTCACCCGTGCATACATGCAAACTACCGTCTCCACGAAAGGGATGTATTTTGTTTTATCATAGTATTTTATTATTTATAAGACCCTATTAAAATATAAGTACCACCATAAATATCTAAATAATATCATTATGATTACATAATAAATATATTATTCCAAAATAATCATCTTTTTAATCATACTCACTCAAAGATTATAGCTTTTAATTGTTTGGGTCTGTTTAACTACCTACGTGAACAATTCTATAATTCTCTATCATGGATGGATATAGAAATTATCTATTGGTGTTATTATAAATTAATGATAAAAAAGTTTTTTATGGTTCTATAAGGGTTATAATATTGTTAATATTATTATTATTGAACTGCATTTTTGTTCATTAAAATCACTCAATGAAGCTTGTTATCGACTTCGTCATCACAAATCATAACCAAAATACTTGTGAAATGAAATTAGAACATTATAAATCATTATAAAACATATATTAAATTACTTATAATGATATAATAATAATGAAAATTTAATATACAAATAATAAATGGCATATTCTCTACAAAACTAGAACTAAACAAATAATCGAAGATAATTACATATGATGAAGGAAATACAATACAAATAACTAATGTATTTTTAATAAATGATTATAAATGAACTTTATAAAAATTTTATAGTCTTGAATAAGGTTTTGAAATATGTTATTAATATAGTTATTCTTTTATATAAGAGTTTAGATAATGTTTGACTTAATAGGATTTAAGGTAATGGTTTTTATTAACTTAATTTCTATTCTTAAGTCATAATGATTCCTTTTTGGATGTGGTTTCACATGAAGTTTTTATTCTATTATATTATGATGTTATAATGTATTTACACATTTTTATAGGGAATTAAATTAAAGAATTTAATTCTTAATAAATGTTTATTATGTTAAGAATAATTCTTATCCTCTCCAAATAAGATATTTTTCTTCCATGCTAAGATTTTCCCTTCCCGCCAATGTTATTATTTATATTTGGGAAATATATTATGTGTTGTCTCCTGTGAACTTCATAATTCACTTATAATATTTCAGAAATAAGTTTTTATTCATTTTATGATTTGGGTTTTCCAAAAAGGTATTTCAAAATATTAAAAAGGTTTTCATCCTTTCATAATCAAATGTGTTATATTCCACTCCACATACATTTTTGATAATTATTATGTTTTTAAAGGAAATATTATTGAAGATTATTCAAAGTAATTTTTTTCCAAAATTTTCACTTCAAATTTTTGAAAATTAATTTTTAATGTGATCCATAACTACTTATTTTATGGAAATGTTAAATTTTTTTTCTAAAAACTCATTTACAATTTCACAATCATTTTACTATTTTTATTAAAAGGATTTATTTAATTGAAAATTATATTTCATGAATAACCCTATATGTGTTTTTATTAAATAACCTTTCGAGTTTATTTAATTTTTGGTATCAAACATTTAAGTTATTGAGGTCAATTTTTGTGATTTCATTTCGAAATGTTTTAAAACCCATTTTTCATTCCATGAGTTATTTATGATGTGATGAATGAAACCCATTTTCTTACCATGAATTTTATTGATATGTTGTATTATTTATATCTTATATAACAAATATGTATGTATGATGATGTGTGGGGTCCTATATCACCCTAAAATTAATTGGTTAATGTTTTATAACACATGAGATAATGCAGTGTGAGACTTCTTATATATGATCACAAACTAAAGGGTGAGACTTATTGGATTTGATCACAAAATAAAGGGTGGGATTTCTTTAATATATTAATAATATGATGATAGAATATTATTACCTTTGTGCCAAAGTTTATTATTATTATATATATTAAGGGAATGATATATTTCCATAGAATATTCTTATCATTATGATCCATAGATCATGTTTATTATCTCATGATTCCAAACTATTTTTCCATGGTAAATGTTTGTTATTAAATGTTATTATATCTTGAATCATGGGAAAATCTTATTTCTCTATTTTATTTTAATAATATATTTATACCCTACCCTTTTTTATTGTATTCTTAATATAAAACCCTTGATGACATAATGATAAGTTTTCTATTAATGAGAATTTGATCTAACCCATTTCTTATGTTTATATTCCCCAGGTTATAAAGATAATTATAAATTATGATAAGTATAGAATAGAGTCTAGTATGGATCAATTATGGAGGAATGTTTACAAGTGTTTTAGAATAATTTTTTATATATACAGTCCTTAAAGACACTAAACCCTCCATTCATGGGATTGTGTTATGATTTATGATTTTTAATGTTTATATTAAAGAAATAATGTAAAATAATTAAATAATTAGCTTCGGGTTGTTTTAGTTGGTATTAGAAAATGGTTTAATTATTTATTATTATTATTTTAATTATTTTGGGGATTAATATGTGATAAATTTAGTAAAAACCTATGGTTATGTAACACCCAGACCCAAATCACCCATTCTAGGTTGGAGTGCCACATAACCTTATATATACCTCCCCACATGCACGAGGTTACGGAATATAAGAGAGGGTCTGAAAGATGCAACATGGGGGGGGGGGGCTATACCATAAATATCAGGAACAAAATATTAAAATCATATCAATAATTGGATAAAAACATAAGAGGGAACAATATAGTTAAAATAATAACAATTCCATACAAGATGTCATGTTAGGTATCTCAAATTTGTAATAAGTAATAAAGAAGAACCCCCAATGTGGTAGGTTAACCTATATTATAAGTAATAAATAATAATTTAAAAATAGACCATATGATATCACTTTAGAGTCTATCCTGACATCACCTCCAAACACCAATCTCCATCTCCTCATCTTCTTATTGATGGGCCCTTTTTTGATAACTTAGACCCTCACTGTCCATCCCTTTTCCAATTTTAGGATCCTAAGGGTGGCGTCTCAGTAGAAGGACACCATTTCGGTGTGCAACCAATCGGCACGACCGATCGGCGTCACCCAGCCTTGTTGGGTTTCTCTTCTATAGTTTTTTCTGTAATGCCTCCTTTAAGACCTTTTTACCTTTTGGAAGTGGTTCAAGGCCATTTTTAAGCCCTTAATAAATGTTTAAATTACTAAGGGTGGGGAGATCCTCAATGGACCCAACTGTGTGTCCGTATATTTTGCCCCTCTGTTTATATAAAATTTTTAAAGACACAACTATTACCACCTTTTCCTATGAGAATCATTAAATAACAATTAATTCAATCGTGTGTAACCACCCAACCACGTGGTGAAACCACGATCTGAACTTAATGACATTCAAATCCCCATATCCTATAAAAATGGGATCTTATCTATATATTTCATGATAATTTCTCTCCTTTCTTATCTTCCTTTTGGCCAACCTCTTTTTCTTCCCTGTACGTTTGGAGTCTCCCTTCCCGAGACAAGAGTTGTGACTGTGTAGGAACCCTTATTCCCACCCTTGGAGTTCCCGACGTTCTTGGCGCGTGGAAAACTTATATCCTTGATCAACCAAGTAGGGATTTTCCTTTGTCTCTCCTTACTGTGTATCATGCGGGGTGGTTACTCTACTATTTTTGTGGGATGGATAGAACCAAAACGTTAATAAAGATAATGAATGGAGTTTTAAAATAATGAAGGGGGGTGTGATCAATGTTTCTGTTGTGTTCTTATTCTTTATTTATGTTGTGAACTGTATGAGCTCATGCTCACTGAAAATCACAGCCGTTGGTGGTCTTTCCTTATACACAAATGAACCATGTCTTTTGTGATGGTTAAATGTTTGTAACATAGAAATTGGTTAGCCACCTAAACTCATACGGTTTAAATGGATGTTCAGTAAAACAAGAATCCCTGTGTGACCACCCCAATTAGCAAACATAAAGAAGAACCTAATGAATGATGTGCACGAACCTGGAAGTTTCCCACTCTGTTTGGTGGTAGTGTGTTGTATTGCTTGGTACTTGGGAAGGTGTGGACGGGGATGGGATCCTCAATTATCGTATGGTTGTTGGTCATGAATCTGATGCTGTGTGGATGCTCTACTGCGACACGAAATCGGGTGGGATCCTCTATTGTTGAGAAATCATTGGTTCCTGGTCTTGGGGACATGGGGCTGTGTCAGGGTTTTCTTTGTTTCCAGTACTTCGAAGTATCTCACTTATCCATTTTATGAGGATTTCTTTGGTTCCAGTACTTTGAGAGATCTCACTTATCCCCTTATTGTCATGACTTCACAAGAGAACCTGGTGTGAATGCTTAAATTTCTGTTTAGCTGTTTCTTTTTTTTCCTAGCTTGTGGTCATTCAAATTAGTTTCCTAGTAGTGTAGAATCCACCTAAATGAGATCACTTGAAAATGTAATCAAGAATGGTTTAAAGGTGTATTGGTTTTGGGAATGAGTTGTGACTCGACCGTGAGTGTTGTGGTGTTATTTTATGAATGAATAGTAACAAGGGTGTTTGTGCTTAGATTTAGGAACCCTAGGTTGGGATGAGTGCTTGTTACCTATACATATATCTGTAGATTTTACGTTTCTTATTCGCACCCCACCCAAGTTGAGAACTTAGTACTGAGCACCCCCATTTCATGGGGGAGGGTGTTTTTCCCAACACTCCTCTGAGTGGCTGGTTATTGGCTCCTTTTCTGATCCCTTTCCCAAATATCCAAAGACTCTTCGAGCAGGCTGTGATGGCCTGAAGTCTATTATTAGCCGAAGAATCTTCAGGCAGAGTAGTTGTGGGGGCTGGCCTAGGTGTTTGCAGGTGGGTTTTTTTCCAAGTATTTTCGGGATGAGGCCCAGGTGTCTTCGGGCGTGGCAGTAGTTGTTTTGACCCAGGTGTTTGTGGGTGTTGTTATGAGTGGTGGTTGTGACCCAGGTGTCTGTGGGCAGGATGTGTGGTTGTGGCCCAGGTGTTTACGGGCATGATGTGCGGTTGTGGCCCAGGTGTGTGCGGGCGGGTGTGGCAGTGGGACTGCGGTAAGAATGGCAGGATTGGTTTGATGTGTAGGATGTCTTCAATAACCAATGGGAAAGTGGTGCGAGGTACCAAAATATCGATGTGCTATTACTATACACTACTTGACTTGCGTTATTTGGGGAGTGTTCCTTGGTGAGGCTTGGGTGGATAGTTTCTTTTTTTTTCTCTCCTTGCTAGGTGCTTTGGTTATCTTCTTCTTTCACGGGGCATTAGAATGCCTCCCCACTTGTGCACGAGAGTCTTTGGTTTTCCCTACTGAGTATACTTGTATGCTCACCCTACATATGTAAAACTGTTTTTGAGGTTTCTAGGAGGACTTCATGGATCGTGTGGGACCATACTAGCTTGGAACTTGGGACAATTGCTTTTGTCATTTTCCGTTTTTTTGGTACTTTACCATTGATGTTTTTGTGGATTGTATCATTTACTATTGAACATGCACATGGGAATGGGTTATTTTTTCCTTTGACTTTACTTCCAGCTTTGGTATTATTAGAGTTTCTATCTTATCTCTCGATCCTACAAAAAAGTGAAAAGGTTAATGCCTTCCATTTTGTGTGAGATTCTATACCCTTGGTGCTAGTTGCCACTCCGAGACCTATTGAAGGTGGGTTTCAGGGGTCATTATCTCTCCTTCAACTTAAAGAAGGAAGGGCCTGAAAATTTGCTGTCCCTTCCCTCCTTTTGGTGAAGGTGGGTCGTGACACCTTTCCCTTTCTAAAATCACTAATCTCAAAGTCTGCATGTGAATTGAGATACCCATGTAGGGTGTGTGCATAAACCCAATAAGTTACCACCAATGCATCCTTAACACAAGTTCATATGTATATGGGTTGTATGGAAAAACATGAAAGTAATGAATAAGTAGACAATAAACCACACTAGTACCGATTTATTATGCCTTAAACAATATTACAAAAACTTTGAACCCACCATCTTTAGATCTAATCAGTACGAACTCTACTATCAGTCACTATATGTATTGTAACATGATATAATGTCCATACATCTATTCAAAACCATATTTCCCTTAGTCATATATTCACATTCCAACTTTAAAACACCTCACACCACACCCTAAGGTGGTTTTCTATCCTTGAAAAATGGTACACCCAATTGGTATGATCAAATAATTGGATCATAATCACCCCAGCATGGTCTACTCCCATATTTACAAAACATGTCCATGATATCTAACTAGCACCATCAAGCAATTCCAAGTCCTTATCCTTCATCACAACACCCATACTCCCAATATAATTGGTTATATAGATGATTATGAGAAACCCAAACATATTGATACCTAAAGAAAGGTTTTATAGACTATGAATCACCCAAAATAAAGTCATATCATAGTAATAACAAGTATTCATATCAAGAAAAGTTATCACAAGGCCACACAACCACCCATAAGGAACACATATCAAGAATGTGTCTCAAATCACGCAAGCACATACCAAAAAATCATTATAGAAACTATATACAAGGACCATATATAGAAATAATATTACTACCTCTAGTTCATTATTACAACTTCAAGATTTTCTATGAGATGATACTATAATCATGATCGTGCACCAAAAAGATCATGCCCACATGCTAAGGACCCTAGAACGAACCCATACTCTTCAATTGATCACCATAGAACATGATAAATATAACACCCTGCATTTTTTATGAATATTTTCTAGAATAAATTAATTTTCTTTGATGTATTATGTTATACGCTAAACCAAGTTGAAGCTGCACTACATGTAACTCCATCTTATCTTGCTTTACATGCAATACTGGGTTTTTAAGAAACATCATTTTATTATTATACTTATTTAATCAAGTAAATTAAAAACTAGTAAATAGAATGAAAGGTATGAAAATGATTAACTGAAATATGAAATTATTGTTTACACATGATACTTTTACTAATTAACTATAAATGAATGTAAAACCCTTTTTAAAATAAAATATTTTTTCTGAAAAATATTTAAATGCACATAAGTGTGTTTTATACTAATAAATAATCAAACAAATATTATTAAATTATAGTAATGAAATATATATATATATATATATATAATATTCAATATAATTTTTTTTCATTCACCTTTTGTTTTTTCTAGGTATAAAATAAGAACAAATCCAATTTTACGCATAAGATAAGTATTTTTTCAAAAAAGGAAGTTTTTCCACCTTTTGATGGAGAACTAGTTTTAAATATATTTTGGAAATATTTATAAATTATATTTGATAAATTAAATTTCTTATTTTAAAACAAGATATCAAAATTTACTTTGACTGAATTTTTGGTATTTTTCTGATAAGTTTCATGTTTTGATGAACAATGAAAATACTGAATTTTAATTGAAAATAGATTTTTCATCAAAATAATTTATAGTGATAAATTATATATTTTGTTGGTTTTAAAGTATAATTAGATAAAATTTTTATCATTTAATTCAATTTAGTTCATTTTAATCAATTTCAAATTTAATTGGATATAAAAAACAATTTGATATTTTGGACATTTTCACTTTAAAAACCCATTTTCTCATTCCATCAACGATATTAATTTAAAATTAATTTTAAGTAATTATATATTTTGAATTGTGAAAAATGGATTCAATATTTGGAATCATAATATTCAAATTTAGTAATTAGATCCCTTTTATTTTTGGACAATATGAATACTAACTTTGGTTATTTTTATTATAATGGTTAAGGGTAAGCTGGGTAATTATGGTTAAAAAATAAAATTATAAATATTCTAAAAAATACCATAACACTTGAAAAAATATTATTTTATGGATTTAATTTTACCCATATCACCTGAGGATTATAAATTTAATTACTTTATGGACACTTGTCCATGAAAATGATTTAGATATTATTAAAATCCAAGAGAGTGACAAAATGTCACACTCTTACTTTTAATAAGTGTAATATTTTTAATATAAGGATAAATAGAATACTTGATCAACTATATATATTATTATGAAATATAAAATTTTTATCTACATGATATAAATTTATTTTTAATTTTTAGTGAATAAATAAATTTCATAAATAATTATAAAATTATGATGCATGAATTATTCAATTAACGAAACAATCAATTATATGATATTAGAAATATTAAAATAAATATAATTTGACTTAATTCAAGTGATCCACGAATTTTATAGGTGATTATAATGTGATTGAGGTGTATTAAATGAATTTTTTCTATTTTATCTTGCTGTATTGATTTTCTTAAATCCAAAGTAATGAATAATGTCAAAATTGACTCTTACAATATTTTATGAAAATAATATTTTATCAAATTATTTAAAAATCATAAAAAATATTTAAAAATATTTTTTTAATATGATATAAAATTGTATAAATTATTCATTTACTATTTATTTAATATCACACAAGTAAAAATTACAAACTTTTTTTATTGAAAATATTGTTACCATAGTTACAATTAAAATAGGTTAACAAAGGGTCAATAAAAAAGATAAGGTCTGAAATTTTATAAAAACATGTCTAAAATATATTGGTTGATGTTATTACTCCCTATAACATGTTATATTTGAATTCATTTACATTTGGAGGTATTTTGATCGATATTTAATTTATTATAATTTAATATTTTGAGAAATTCCCAAAGTACCCCTCACCTTCATTATAAAAGGACACCTCCTCTATCATACCATTTCACCACTTTGATCATTATATATCAATTAATATATACTAAATAATCTTCTCCACTTACCTATCCACATTCTAGAGGTTCTGGTTTTCCCAAAAGACCATCTATAGAGTTCTTTAGAGGAGATCTAAAGGAGCCATTTCAAAGAAGAGGTAATCACTCTAACCGATCACTCTCTTTTTCTACTATTCTATAACTACTAAAAATATATGATATATATATATATATATATCATAAAATAAAAAATTTATAATCCTAAATATTCTAAAATGCTATTATAACCATGAAAACACCATCATACATCCCCTTTCCCATTGAACAAGAAGTGAAAGTATCACACGTGCGTACGTACGACTTACCATCTCCATGTAGCATTACACTTCACCTTCCATCACCATATTTTTTGAGTGGGAATTATGATTAGTTTAATGTTTATATATTATATTTATGAAATTATTATACTTATGGAATGATAATATCATATCTACCTTTTTACCACCTAATCTTTTGGGAAATTATAATGTCGCTCGTGCATATGTATGGATTACCATGTCCATGATGTGATGTGATTCATTTTTCAACTATATTTCACATGGGTGGTAATAAGGATGAATTTAATGAATATATATGATATAAATAACAGAAAAATAATTATATAATTATAATATATCATACAATTTTCTTTCTTTTAATATGGAAAGAAAATGAAAACAACGTTTATGCGTACGTACAACCTACCATTTCCTTGAACAATGTATTTTATTTTCTGTCTATAACTTTTATAAATCACCATAAATAAATTTATACTGAATATATATATATATATATATATATAATATTTATATCATGGTTATCATTATTTATATTATTAAATCATGATCTATGTAAGAGGGCAAAGGATAAAAAGTCAAAACATGAACAAAAAATAAAATGGTTATTACCCGAAACATAACTTTGACATTGAATTGTTTATAAATGAGTAATATAAAGTTATAAGTAACTTATATATGGTATTATATATATGAATATAGATATTTGGTATATGTATAATAATTTTTTTTATATTATAGGAGGTTTTAACATATATAAAAGAAGTCAAGACTTAAGGTAAGGGATTTATGTCTCACTTTTATTTTGGTGTGACACATTCCTTATACAATACTTGTTTCTTCTATGTGATATTTAAGTTGCCCATGAATTCCATTTATGAGTATTATACATAATATTATGGTATTTTTATATTTATATAATTTTCATTATTTCTTGGGGAATATGATTCTTCTGATTATATAGTGATGAGTATTAATTTTAAAATCTCATCAATATTTGGGATTGTTTCGTTCTAAGTATCCATTATGGAATATTTATCTTCCATGTCCATGTTTTATATTTTTTTTTTCAATTTTTTTGACTATTCTCCTATGGATGTTTTAATTTATTTATACTGATTATTTACTTTTTTACTTCATGATTTTAAAGTAATATTTTTGTCATTTTATAAACAAGGTACTTTATGACATTTCCTGAAAAATTATGAAATGAATGTTTTTTTAACTTATACGGAATGAAAATAATTTTACACCATCAAGAATCTATAATTATTTTAAGTGTAATTTACAAAATTCTTGTTTTATTTTCAATGAAAATGTTTTCTTTTAAAATTTTTCATCA
Source organism: Viscum album (assembly GCA_963277665.1). Classification (NCBI taxonomy): domain Eukaryota; kingdom Viridiplantae; phylum Streptophyta; class Magnoliopsida; order Santalales; family Viscaceae; genus Viscum; species Viscum album. Next base: position 291,534,346 of record OY728137.1, on the reverse strand, counting down.
TTTTAATAAAATAAAATGTTTTCAAAGTAGAAAGGATATTTTCCTCAAGAAGTGTTTTCAAGTGACCTATAAAAATTATGGTCCATATAATATAAAATTATTTGATGCTACTTATGTTTTAATGGGGATATTATTCAATGATAACATTCTTATTATTTATAATAATGGTTTATGTTTATGATGTAATGATATTTATGAAACCAATTTCTTTTCCATTGGTTATGTTACGATTAGATGATGTTTATAAAATCTATTTTATTCCATGGGTTCTGATATGATGAATGATTTATGTTTATATGGAACACATATGTATGGTTTTTATTATATGATATATGAGACCTATATATCCCTATAATTTATTAGGTAATGATTTATATCTCATAAGATAATGATGGGAACTAAGTCGATAGGTTTGATACACTATGGAAGACAGGGAACCCGATCCACTATGGGAAGATGGGGAAAGATGATCCCTTACAAGAAAAGGGCTGTGACTAGAGATGGTGGTGTTTTATGTATAGTAGGCGTAGTCCCCATTAAGTTATCTATTAATATTATTCTATGTTCCTAGACTTATAGGGAATGATATTACTTGTTTATATTCCTATCACAAATTCCATGTCATACTCTTATGTTATTATTGCATGGATTATGATCCTGATTCCCTTATAATTCATGTCTTATGAAATACCAATATTTATTCCATGACTATTTTTTATGATCTTTGATATGTAGGGTTTGATATTCTATTTTCATGATAATGTTCTCATACCCTTATGATCATGATATTCTTACATATCTCCCTTTTTTTAACCTTATTTAGCATCTATTCTCAACATTTTTTATGCTTCATTTTCCCAGGTTATAAAGATATGTATTATTTATTATGTGTCTAAGAAAGTTTATAGTTAATAAGAATATTCTGGGAGATAAGTTAGCTCAATTATGTATTAGTTTTGTTTTGTTTCCATGTTTCCAAAGGCAGTAAAATAATATAGTCATTGGGAATCTATTTGTGTAATGTATTAAGTATTCTGAAAAAATGATAAAATGTTATTGTATGAAAAGTGAGGGTCACAATATTTGGTATCCTAAAATATTTTTAGTTAAACTTTTGAAACTAGGATGGGAAAAATTTGGTGATATCCCAAGATATATTTCTAAGTATATGTATAAGCTGTCATAGATTAATGAAGGTGTCCTAATTTAGACATCATATAAGTGGTTTTATGGATTATGTGGTTCCTCACTATGGAAAATATTTCTTACTCTATTATTTATTGTTTTTAGGGAATGGATAGAACCCAAAGTAACTGTGTTAATGGTTATTTTGATGGAAAATGAAACAATTTCCCTCCCGAGCAATCTAATTCAATGGGAGCTTGAGTAAAAAATATTTTTGTTATGCTCACCCAAATTTCTCATGATATGAACCATTTTGGGATTCCCAATGAGAAAAGGAGGGAACTAAATTAGGTTAATTACTTCATAAGGAAGCTTAAACTTTCTTTTAGTGGGTATTCTGATTCAATTATTTCTGAAAAATGGATTAGTATCACTAAAAATATATTCTCCATTATCCAGTGTTCAGAACATGAGAAACCATTCTGTCTATTTATCGGTTAGAAGGAAAATCAGACAAGTAGTGGAATCTTATAAAGAACAATAGAAAACAATTTGAAATTGATTACATGGATTGGGATGAGTTAAAGAACTTATTCTTCAATAAATAATTTCCTCATGTTCTTTATACAGATATTGAAAAATATTTCATTGAGTTTAAGTATAAGGATGATGAATCTTCCAGTACCTATGATGCTAATTTTAAAAGACTTTCAAGGTATGCTCTTAGAATTATCATCCAACTAGAAAGTAAGGTAGATAGACTGTTTAGTGGTTTAAATAAAATTCTCAGAAGGGTGTTATCCATAATATAATTTAGTATCTATTTAGATATTTTGAGTTATTAAATCAAGGTTAATATAGAGGTGGAAGTTATATATTAATGTTATAGTTTTAAAAAGAAAAGGAAGATGGAGTTTAAAGGAAAATATAAAAACCATGGAGAAAAGAATAATACCCTTAATTTATATTCTAAGTGTGGAATGAAGCATGGAGGAAATTGTCTTATAGGGTCTAATAAATGATTTAAGTGTATAAGGGGAGGCCATCGTGCAATTTATTGCTAAATTTATGGGAATAAGTTTTCCAATGATGCAGATAGAGGGAAATCTACACAAAATGCACCTCCCACACTTCAGTGCTTCAAGTGCAAGAAGAATGAGAATTATGATAACCAGCTCCCAAACCTGAGGGTTAGTGATTATGATTGACATCAATAACCTCTTAATCCAAGGGACAAGGGGAAATCTCATGTGATCAATATTTTTGATGAGGTGTGTGATAATTATGTGGTGAAAGGTATAATTACCATTCACTCTAGAACCACTAATGTATTATTTGATTCTGAATCTACCCACTCTTTCATATCTAATAATTTTTTCAAGGGTGTTAATATTCCTCCCAAAAGATCATATGTGGAATTAATAGTACAAATCCCTAATGGTATGATGATTGCATCTCAAGTATATGATTCCTCTTCGGTTGAAGTTTGTGGGAATGTGTCTTATAAAAATATTGTCATTTTTCCTATGGTTGAATTTGATATTATCTTATGCATATAATTACTTTATATGTATAAATCCCACATCAATTTTAAAGGCAAGGAAGTTATGTTTTATTTTTCAAACCAAACTATGATCAGCAATAAATGTGATGATAAGTATGAACTTCATATGGATATTAAATCCACTATATGGGTATTAATTTCCATTCAAAAGGGTTGTTTATCTCAAATGTTTGGGGATAAAATCAGAATCAATTATTTTCCTATTTTTCATGAATTTGTGTATGTATTTTCAAAAGAGTTTCCTAGTATTCCACCAAAATGTGAAGTTGATTTGTCGATAGAACTTATAACCATTTTTAAACCAATTTTAAAGACTCCTTATAGAAGGGCCCCAATTGAGTTGTAATAATTGAGGAAGAAAATCCAAGAAATCCTTAATAAGGGATTCATTTGGACATGTGTGTCACCTCGGGGCACATCATTTGTTTTCTTGAAAAAGAAATATGGATCAATTCAACTATGAATTTATTATCGGGAGTTGAACAAGATCACAATCAAGAATAAGTATTTTATTCCCTATATTGATGATTTGTTCTATAAAATGTGTGGAGATTAATATATTTCCAAGGTTGAAATTCATTCTGGATATCATCAAATAAGTTTCAATAAGGAGGATATACCCAATGTGACATTCCATACAAAGTATGGGCACTATGAATATATAGTGATGCATTTTGGTCTTATTAATGCCCCTGATATATTTATGGATCTGATGAATATAGTCTTTATAGATTATCTCGATCAGTTTGTGGCAGTATTTATAGATGATATTCTTATATATTCAAATATCAAGGAAGAGCATGAAATCCACTTGATAATTGTGATAAAGACCCTATGTAAGGATAAAATGTATGAAAAATTTACAAATTGTGAATTTTGGCTGCAAAAGATTTCATTTTTAGGTCATGTAATATCAAGAGATGGTATAATAGTAGATCCATTAAAGACAGAAGCTATTGAAGCTGGCCTAGACCAACCATGGTGACTGAGATCTGTAGTTTTCATGGTTTAGCTGGATATTATTGATATTTTTTGGAGAATTTATCATGACTATCTAATCCTATGACCAAGTTAACTTGGAAGGGTTCTAAGATCCTATGGATAGATGAATATGAAGAAAATTTCAAGGAACTAAAGGGAATATTGGTAAGTGCACCTATTATATCATTACCTTTTAATGGAGAATGGTTTATAATATATAGTGATTCATCTAAGAAGGGATTGAGATGTTTCATTATAAATAATAACATGTTTATCAATTATTCATTCGTGACAATTGAATATTCATAAGTAAAATTATCAAAACCATGATTTAGAGTTAGCTGATGTAATTTTTTCATTAAAGATATGGAGGAATTATCTCTATGGAGAAAAGTGTGCTATATATACTGAACATAAAAGTATGAAATATATATTCACATAGAAGGAGTTGAACATGTACCAGAGGAGATGGTTAGAGATGATAACAGATTATGATTGCTCAATACATTACTACCCTGGGAAATCAAACAAGGTGACCGATGCTTTGAGTCAAAAGGATCATGCTAGCTTATCCATAATAAAGATCATAGAAGATCCAATATTTCTGGATTTTAAATATATGGATATGGAAATATTGAAGGGGAAAAATATTATCTTTATAAATTGAATGTTCAACCCTCCATCCATGTGAATATTAAAGAGGAACAAAAAGAATATATATAGCTGTAAAAGAAGGTTAAAAATGTTCCTGAGTTTAACATTGATCAGGATGGAATGATAAGGTTTAGGAATCATGTATGTGTTCCATCCTTACCGAAATTAAAGAAAGATCTATTTGAGGAATCTCATATTTATTTATTCTCTATTCACCTAGGAAGTATGAAGATGTATATATATCTGAAGTAATACTTATAGTGGGATGGCATGAAAAGAGATATCGCAGAGTTTGTATCTCGTTGCATGGTATGCCAACAAATTAAGGCCTAAAGACAAAAATATAATGTAATGTTGCATCTATTACCCATACCTGAATGGAAATGGGTGAAAATAACTATGAATTTTGTCACTGGACTCCCCAAAACCTCTAAAGGGATTAATTCTATATGGGTGGTACTCGATAACCTTAATAAGTCATCACACTTTATTTCTATCAGAGAAGACTTCTCTATAGATAAACTTTCTGGGATATACCTTAAGGAAGTGGTAAGGTTTCATGGAGTACCACATTATATTTTATCTGATTGGGACTCAAGGTTTACCTAAAAATTCTGGAGAAGTTTTTAGGAATCACTTGATATAGAATTGAGTTTCAACACTACATATCATCCTCAGACGGATGGTCAGTCTGAAAGAATAATTCAAACCCTATAGGTATGTTTAGGTCTTGTTCTATGGATTTAAATGGTGGTTGGGATTAAAACCTTCCTCTATTTGAGTTTTCTTACATTAATAGCTTTTACTCAAGCATTCAAGAGGATCCTTATAAATCCCTATATGGGAAGAAATATAGAGCTCCAATGTGATGGGATGAAGTAGGAGAAATAAATATATTGGGACCTAAGATCACTAAAGAAATGGATGAGAAGGTTAGAACTATTCAATAACATATTGAGGAAGCACAAAGTTGGAAGAAAATTTATGCAGATAACCAAAAGTTTTATCTAGAATTTGAAGTTGGTGAGAAGGTTTTTCTACAAATTTCTTCATGTAATAAGGTTATGAGGTTAGAGAAGAAAAGGAAACTAATACCTAGGTATATCAATCCCCTTTAAATTCTTGATAATACCGGGATTTTATCCCACAACTTGGTACTTTCTCCAAATCTCTCACAAGTCCATGATGTGTTCCATGTATCTCTAATGAGGAAGTACGTACCCAACCCTTCACATGTACTAAACTCAAAGGTCATACCGCTAGAGCATGATCTTTCTTACGAGGAATAATAGGTTGAAATATGGATTATACAGAGAAAGTTATACAAAAAAATATCACTAACATGGATAGAGTTTTGTGGAGAAACCACCAGTTTTAGGAAGCTATGTGGGAACTTGAGGATATTATGAGGTAGAATTATCCTCATTTTTTTATATCAAAATGACGAATTTTGAAAGAAAAATTCATTTTAATGGTGGTAGAATGTAACACCACAAGTTTTTTGTGGTATTTTTCCCAAGTAAATTAATTTTCGTTGATGTATTATTTTATACACTACACCAAGTTAAGCTTACACAACATGAAACACCAACTTATCATGCTTTATATGCAACACTAGCTTTCTAAGAAACACCATTTTATTATTATAAATATTTAATAAAGTAAATTAAATCCTAGAAATTATAATAGTAGGTATGAACATGATTAAATTAATTATGAAATTATGGTTTAGACATGATTCCTTGAGAAATTAATTATAAATTAATGTAAAAACCTTTTTAATATAAAATGAAATGTTTTTCTAAAAAATTATTCAAATGTGCACTAATGTGTTTTATACCAAAAAATAAAAAAATCAATCTTGTTGAATTATATTAATGAAATATATATATATATATATATATAATATTCAATATAATGTTTAAAAATTATATCATATGTTTCCTAGGTATGATATAATAACAAATCCAATTTTACACATAAAAGAAGTATTTTTTCTAAAAACGTAATTTTACCACCTTTTGATGGTGCATTGGATTTAAATATAGTTTTTGAAAATTTTATAAATTATATTTGAAAAAATAAATTTATTTTTTTAAAGTGGGATATCAAAATTTACTTTGATTAAAATTTTGGTATTTTTCTGATAAGTTTCATGTTTTGATGAATAATGATAAAATACTGAATTTTAATTGAAAATAAAATTTTCATTAAAATAATTTATAGTGATAAATTATATATTTGGTTGGTTTTAAAGTATAATTAGATCAAAATTTTATTATTTAATAAAATTAAGGCCATTGTAATCAATTTCAAATTTAATTGGATATAAAATACAATTAAATCTTTTGGGATTTTTTTCTTTAAAAACCCATTTTCTCAATTCGTCAATTAGATTAAGTTTAAATTAATTTTAGATAATTATATATTTTGAATTGTGAAAAATGGATTCTATATTTTTAATTATTAGGTAAAATTTATTAATTAGGTTCTTTTTGTTTTTGGATAATATGAATAGTAATTTTGGTAATTTTTATTACCACATTTAAGGGTAAATAGGGTAATTAAGGGTAAAAAATAATATTATAAATATTATAAAACTATCCTAACACTTTACAAAATGTTATTTTATGGATTTAATTTGACCCATATAATCCAAGGATTCAAAATTTAATTATTTAATAGATACTTGTCTATGAAAATTATTTAGATATTATTAAAATCAAAGAGAGTGACAAAATGTTACACTCTTACTTTTAATAAGTGTAATATTTTTAATATAAGGATAAATAGAAGATATTCTTGAATATATATATTATTATGAAATAGAAAATTTATATATACATCACTAAAATTTATTTTTAATTTTTATTGAAGAAATAATTATCATAAATAATTACAAATTGATGATGCAGAAATTATTCAATTAATGAAACTATCAATTAAATGATATTAGAAATATTAAAATAAATATAATTTGACTTAATTAAGGTTATCCAAAAATTTTATATGTGATTATGATGTGTTAGGTGTGTATTAAACGAATTATTTTGAAGTTATATTTCGTATTTATTTTGTTAAATTCAAAGTAACGAATAGTGTGAAAATTGACCCTTATCATATTTTATGAAAACAATATTTTATTAAATTATTTAAAAGTAATAAAACATCATTAAAAATAAAAATAAATTTTAATATTGTATAAAATGTTATAAATTATTTATTTTTTATTTAATTAACAACACATAAGTAAAAATTACAACCTTTTATTATTGAAAATGTTTTTAGTGTAGTTAAAATTAAAATAGGTTAACAAAGGGTTAATAGAAAAGATATGGTCTTAAATTACAAAAAACTTGTCTATAATATATTGGTTGATGTAATTGCACCATATTATATATTATATTTGAAATAATTTCCATTTTGAGGTATTTGTATTGATATTTAATTTATTATAATTTAATATATTTTTAAATTCCCAAAGTTCCCCTCAACTTCATTATAAAAGGACACCTCCTCCCTCATCCCATTTCACCATTTTGAGACTTATAGATAAAAACATATCTGAAAAATCCTCTTATCCACTTTCCTATCCACGTTATAGAGGTTTTGGTCTTCCAAAAAGACCATCTCTAGGGTCATTTGGAGGATATCTAAAGGAGTCGTTTCAAAGAAGAGGTAATCACGCTAACCGATCACTCTCTTTTTCTACTCTTTTACACCTCCTCTAAATATATGATATATATATATATCATAAAATAATAAAATAATAATTCTAAATGTGATTAAATTTTATTATGATTATAAACACACCATTATAGAAAACCTTTCCCTTTGAGCAAGAAGTAAAAATATCGCTCGTGTGTACGTACGACATACCATCTTCATGTAGCGATACAATTCATATCACATAACCATTGTTTATGAGTTGAAATTATGATGGTTTTAATGTTTATATATTATATTTATGAAACTATTATACTTATTTAATTATAATATCATATCTACCTTTTTACCACCCGGTCTTTTGGGAAATGATAACGTTGCTTGTGCGTATGTATGACTTATAATCTCGATGATGCAATGTGATTTGTTTTTCATTTATATTTCACATGGATGGTAATAAGGATGAATTTTAGGAATAAATATGATATATATAACCTAAAAATTATTATTTAATTATAATACATCATATAATTCTCTTTATTTTAATATGAAAATAAAATGAAAACAACATTCATGTGTACGTACGACCTATCGTCTCCATGAACGATGTATTTTATTTTATATATCTAACTTTTATGAATAAACATGAATAAATATGAACTATATATATATAAATTATATTTATATCAGTTTTATCATTCTGAAGATGATGAAATCATTATCTATGTAAGAGAACTGAGGATAACATGTCAAAACATGAAAAAAAAACCAAACGTTTATTACCCAAAACATTACTTTAACACAGAATTATTAATAAGTGAGTAATATAAAGTTATAAGAAAATAATATATGGTATTATATATATTAATATTGTTATTTAGTATATTTATAATAAAATTATATTTATTTTACATGAGGTTTGAACATATACGAAAGAATTTAAGACTTAAGTTAAGGGATTTATGTCTCACTTTTATTTCTGTGGGACACATGAATTATACGCTACTTGTTTCTTATATGAGGTGTATATACTGCCCATGAATTTATTTTATGATTATTATCTATAATTTTATGTTATTTTTATATCCATACAATTTTCTTTCTTTCATGGGTCATACGATTATACTTATTATAAAGTGATGAGTATTTATTTAACAATCTCATCAATATTTGAGATTGTTTCATTTTAAGTATCCATTGGGAAATATTTATCATACATGTAAATGTTTTAAAAAAAATGATTTTACTATCAACCTATGAAATTTTAAAGTTATTTTTACCCATTTTTTAATTTTTTTACTTCAGGCTTTGAAAGGAATCTTTTTGACATTTTACAAATGAGGTACTTTGTGACTTTTTCAGAAAAAATACAAAAGGAATGTTTCTTTAACTTAAATGGAATGAACAAAATTTTACTCCATCATGAAACCAAAAATCATTGAATTTTAATTTATAATATTATTGGAGAATTTTCAAATAAAATGTTTTCTTTTAAAACTATGCATCATTTTAAGAAAAGAAAATGTTTTCCAAGCAATGATGATATTGTACTCAAGAATTACTTTCAAGTGATCTCTCAAAATTATTGTCCATATAAGATAAAATTATTGGATTTTAATTATGTTTTACTAGGGATATGATTCAATGATACCATTATTATTCTTTCTAATAGGTTTTTATGTTTATTATGTAATTATATTTAGGAAACCCATTTCTTTTCACTGGGTTATGTTATGATTGAATGATGTTTATGAAATTCGTTTCATTAAATGGGTTCTGATATGATGAATGATTTATTTTATTATGGAACAAATATGTATGGTTTTTATTATGCAATGGGTGGGAATTATATCCCCCTCCACTTGATTAGGTAAATATTTATATCTTTTAAAATAATGATGGGAATAAAGTCGACGGGATTGATCCAATATGGAAGATGGGGAAACCGGATCCATTATGGAAAGATGAAGAAACCCAATCCCATACCAGTAAGGAACTATGGTTGGGGATTGTGGTGTGTCTCATACAGTAGGTTTAGTCCCCATGAATCTATCTATTAAGTTTTGGTAATGCGCCTTGACTTATAAGTAATGATATTACATGTTTACGTGTCTGCCACAAATTACATGTCATATGATTATTTTATGATTGAATGGATTATTATCTTTATTCCATTATGATTCATGTCTTATGAACTTACAATATTTATACCATGAATCTTTATTATGATCTATAATATGTAGGGTATGATCTTCTATTTTCATGATCATGTTCTCATACCCTGATTCTCATGATATGCTTGCATATGTCCTTTGTTAACCCTTACAAAGAATAAGAGATCAACCCTTTTTATGTTTCCTTTACCCAAGTTATAAATATATTTATTATGTATGATGTGTATAAGAAGGTTGATAGTAATGAAGAATATAGGGGGAGATAATTTTTCTCACTTATGTACCTATATATTTGTTTCCATCTTTCCAAAGGCACTAAACTAATACGGTCTTTGGGCATCTACTTGTGTAATCTATTAAGTATTCTGAAAAAATGATGAAATGTTAATGTATAAAAAGTGAGGTTTTCCACAATCACATTCCCTTACCATGTTAATTATGGAGATAAAAAATAATAAATAAGGAAACCAAATAGAACAGAAGAGGAACACACCTAGAATCTCTAAGAGTAAATCCTCCAAAGTTGGGAATGAATCTAAGAGTTTGGAGTCTGAAAGTTATATTAAAGAATTCCTAGAGTTACCCAAGGTTTAAGAGGAAAGTATTAGAATATATTGATTTAATTACCCATAATGTTAGAGAGTTAAAAGGAAAAATGTTATTACCCATGTGAACAAGGTGCACCTTTCTTTTCGAGAGCTTAACTGATTAGAACTCCATAGATAAATAGGTTTGTCTTGGAGTAGAAATCCAGATGGGTGACCTACGAGGAAGTTTCCTAGGGTGTGTACGAGAAAGGAAAAGAACACTGGACAGAAAATGTGTTGGAATATGGGGGCAATCACTTGTTTGATGAATTTTTCAAGCACCTGGCTGGGCACCGAGGAGGGGACAATACATGATTGCGAGTCAACTAGGGTGCCTGTGAGGCCTAGTTTCTACAATTGGGTATAAGGGGCCTTGGTAATTTAAAGTATACATAGAAAAATACACTTCATGCAATAGTATATTGATATATTCCCTAATGGATTCCAAATAAATAATGACCACAACACAAGGAAGATAGCCACACTGTAGTGGTGCCTCGTTACAAGAATGTACAAAATCCGCATCATGGTCAATGGATAGATCCTATAAACTAAGAAAAGGCACTATAGAGTTATATTAATCACTATTAAATATCCTCTAAGTCCTCACAATAAAAATATGCCACAACCACAGTTTATGGAAGAATAATTCCATTTTGTTTTCTGAACTACACATACTCCACCTTCCAGCCTCTATGTTACAACCAACCCTCCATGCCACAACTAGGAAAAATAAAAAATAACCATAAGAACTAACCAATATTACATAGTTCACCAACCACATCACATCCAAACTCCATGATGAAAAATATGCACCACACCATAGAATCTAGTTGTATCTAAAAAATTAGTTCAAATTCCTTATTTCTCCTCCAAAACTAACCTTAGGATATTTTTTAGGATCCAAGGGTGTAAGAAATCTCCCCTATAATAAATTTCCATTATTAATAATTTCCTATAGGATTCATAATAAAAAAACTTAGGCCATTAAATCCAAACATCATACTCCCACTTCCATGTATCCTTTGGGATCCACCCATGTTTCCAAAACACTAAAAAAAGTGTCACCGTATACCCCATAAATATTCTCACTATGATACAAAATATATTCCAATCACTCAAAAAATGACGTATTTGGTTCCAACTCAACATATTTGTAGTTGATCACATGCATTTGATTGATTTTGTACCTCTCAAGATGAGAGACATGGAACATTTCATGCATACCATGATATTGTGGAGGAATATCCAAATGTAAATCCAATATTTTGATACATTATATAATATCAAGTGAAAAAAAAACTATAGTTCCAAATTACCTCTACTCTATAATTTTTTATTCCCCAACCAATTTTACTCCCATAAAAAAACTCAATCACGCAAAATGAACTCCAATGGTCATTTTTCTGAAAGACATATGATTTTTGTCTACTCTGAGTGGTAACTAACCACATCCTAATAAATTTTATCATATCATAGGTATTATATACTATAATCAACCAAAAAATAGCTACCTCACCCACCTAGTGAAAACATAGTGGTGAGAGACATGATTTACCATAAAGATCCTCAAAAGGAACCATCTAAATTGAAGATTAGAAACTATTATTATATGAAAACTCCACCAAGTACAGGTGTTTATCCCATCCTCCATCAGATTCTAGGATGCGTTACAGAAGAATATCCCCCATGATTTGGATCTTCCTATTTAACTCTTTATCGGTCTGTAGATGATACACTGTAATCATCTTTAACTGAGTCCCCAAAGTCTTCTACAGACCTTGAAAAAAATTGGGTCATAAAATGTAATGACCCAATGTTTTTCAATAGAAATTTAATTCTTATAATATTGTCATATAATTACATGAAATCACAAAAAATGAACTAATAAGTACTATGTGACCTTTAAACATATATTTTACACTTTTGTGTTTTGAATTTCAAAAATCTGACATTCACAGTTGCGATCAAGAAGATGTTTGGAGTCCAATAAGACAAACTTAATTTTTGGTGAATAATAACATTCCCTTACGAATAGTAATGTTACCCTTATGAATAGTGATATACCCTAATGAATATTAACCTTACCTATGATAGTATATAAATAAGATTTAAGTGAAAGTATGATGTACTTATATTTTGGAATAAGTAAATAAATGTTTTAAAACTGGTTTTTTAGAATAAATAATGATTTAATTAAATATTAAATTAATAATATTTAGAAATTTATTTTTGAAAAATGGATTTCATTTATTTATTATACACATCGAAAAATTGTTAGGGGGAATTTTTGGGATTTTTCTAAAATACTTGATTTTTTGATGAATAACAAAATACTATAATTCACAAAAAATGCTAAAACCTCAATTTATGCATCATGCTTGAGTCATGGGTGATGTAAATGAACTTTGGTTCGAACTCAAATGAAAATTTTACTGTTTTTTGTCATGTAATAATAAATATTTCTGGTCTTGAGGGAAAATAATAAACAAAGAAATTAAATATTATGAAAACTCCCCTCCCCTCCACTATAAACACCACCCCTCCTTACCTCTTCTCTACACTCCTTTCAAGCCTTGCGCCTTCCCTATATTCTACCCAAATCTCTCCTAAAGCTCCATCCCCACATCTATAATCCCTTATTCTCCTAAAAAGACCAAATCCTCTCCCCTTAAGAGGCACTCAAGGAATATTTATTAAAGAGGTAAATTCCTCTTTTAAATTATTTTACTTTCTTTTCAAATTATTTTGTTTACTTTTCTATACTTACAAATACTCATAAAAATGTTATGAAAACTCTAGTAACATACATGTACTGGAATTTATTTATGATAATGGAATAATTTATTATCATCTCTCCTTTACCCTTCTTTTATTTTATTAGTAAAGACACCATCCGAGATGTGTTAAATTACCACATTCAAGGATGATGGGTTTTCAATTTCCATTAACATATTCGATTATGGTCATGAAACAATTTTGATGGTTGAACCAGACCATAATATATGTATTATGTCTCATATATGGTTCTGGAATCCTTTTTTATGCATGTTTTTTATTTATAAAACAAAACGTGTTCATTGTGGCCCAAAACCACCAATTAACCCAAAAGGTTATCACTAAAGTTTTATATAATGATTAAACTTAACTCCAAGTCACCAAATTAAATTTAAAACCATATAATCTCATTTATGCTAACTAATTTCATATAACTTAAATTCTGGACAACCCCTTTCATCTTACATGTTTATTCGTTCATGAAGATAAGTAAACTAATCGTAAAGACTAAGAAAGCAAATGGACCCGAACAATGAAATTGAACCACTTAACCTATAAAAAAGGGTCATGAATGAGATTAAAAAGGTTATAATAAATATTTTACATATAAAAGAGGTTATTTAATTATTAAATAATGAACCTAATTTTATTATTCATGTCATTAATATCAAGTGGAGAACACCATTGAACTTAAGGTAAGAGAACCTCTATATTTCACTTTTATTCAAGATTTTCCTCTATGTTATGCCACATTTTGTGCAATTAATAGTAATAGGGTATGATTGAGAACCTACACCATAATTTAATAATTATGTTTAAATTATTATAAACCCATTTCTCTCTCATTAATCCCTCTTAAGTACACATGATACCATGCCAATATTCTGTAAGGGATTCAACCCGAACGTCCTTTATTCATTTGGGTTTCTTTATATTTATTTTTACCTAATTGAGGTTATATATTTTTATTATTACCATCTTCTAAATTATATGTGAATGTTACAAAATCATGTATCGAGTTCCATTCATCATTCTCTTTTGAGGATATACATGTTTTTAAGTGATTCCCTCCTCAATACTTCCTGAAAATCACATATATTTTGAGGGAGCTTCTAGAATTATTACCCAATTTCAAGTGGAATATATCTTCAATTTTAAGCCACCATTGTCTTTATAAAATAAGTCTTTTTATTTTGAAAACCTTCCTGGTCCCCTTATTATTTTTTTGAAGGATTTTTCCCTTTTCTATTTTAAAGGATATATAGTATTTTCCTTAAAACCGTTCAAAAATGTTTTTATGCTAAAATTTCTTGAATACTTTTATTACACATTGTAACTTCTACTTAAAATAAATCACCATGATACATATATATTTTACCTTATTAATTTTCATGTATACTTTAGTTCCCTTCTTTCATGGACACTTTTTTGTTACGCCCATCTGTTATGATTTGTGTCATGATTATAGCACCCAATTATTTCCATGGGTAATCCTTATGTTTATGTAAGTTTGATTATGTATGATTATTTATATAGAAAACATATTCATGAAATGTTAAGATGGATGATCCCAGATAGCACTCCAATTCATTTGGTAGAGTTAAGTCTCATGAGATGTAATGTGCGGCGGTCTTGGCAGTTAGACTTGGCTTATGCTACTACGTGAAACGATCTTATAGGTTAGCCTTGAATCATACTAAATTCATGTTTCGTGTTGCTGCCACATTTCTATGACTCCATTTTTATATGATTTCATGTTTATATATTTAGGTTCCATATGTTACATGCCTTTTTATATCACCATGTCATTCCTTCCATTCCTTGTGTTTATGATTTGTTCTTATGGTTATCCCCTTACTGAGATTTTTAGCTCATCCCTTTGTTCATGTTATCCCAAGGTCACCCTATGCAGATGTTTGAGGACAATGGAAGTTAGGATCTCAATTTGAATATTAAATAAAGAAGTTTTTTTATTCCCATGTTTTTAGTTTTATGTATCTAGTCTTCAAAGACACTAGACTTATGAATCCTTGGATTGTACTTTGATGTATAATTATGCTTTAAAGCACGTAATATTATGTGAAAAGGCTAGTGTTTCTATAGTTGGTATCAGAGGATCGCCTAGTTGTTTTTGGATATTAGGAATAAAGAACCTTAGTGAGAACCTTAAGGATGAGACAAAGTATAAGAAAACATCTCTAAATTTTGGTAAGTATAGAGTAAGTGTCTTATCAATAAAATATGTCCCTGTCTGGATACAAATAGGTAGAGGAAGCTCTGGAATAGATGTACCTAGGAGTGAAATCTTTGACAAGGAGTTTTGGGCATAACCCAGGGTATCTTGGTACATGAAAATGGGCCTTTATTCACTCTTGGTTTGATACTCCCAGGGGATATTCTTTGGTAAATTCATGAGCTTAGTACAAACTATTATTAAGAGAATAAAAAAAATCCTATAAGAATATAAGTTAAGAAATAGATCATTGATAACCTAGATTAAAACATAGGGAATCAGATGTTAGGATATACCTCTCCTTTACAAGTTTATCATCTTATGTTCAAGGTTTAATTTTTATGATCAATAGCTAAGTATTCAAGCCCTCTAATTATACGTTTTTTTCTTAGTTAATGGAGGGAAATACAAGAACACATGCCAACAATAAATGTGATAGAAAATGTGAAGTTTCCTTAATGATATTCCTAATATGATGGGAATGAGTGCTCAAAACTTTATTACAGTACTTGATCAGTTAGATCAAGTTATGAATAATAACTTGAATCATGTGGAACACCCTACTCCTCAAAGGAAAGTTCAAGTTTCCATAATCCTTCACGTGGAAAAGGCCTCCCATGTTTAGAGGATCTTCTTATCCCCTCCTTTCAGAACAATGGATTAACTCCATTGAAAAGATATTCTCCAACCTACAGTGCTCGATAGAAGAGAAAGTTGTACTAGAGGTCTATCGTTTTGACGGGGAAGATGATCAGTGGTGGACAATGATAAAGAATACAATGTTCTAAGAGGAAATTGATTCCATAGATTGGGAGGAATTTAAGAGGATGTTTTTTAATAAATATTTTCCTCAAACCCTCTATATCATGATATAAATAGAGTTCCTCAAACTCAATAAGAAGGAAGATGATTCCATCGGGGCGTATGAAGAAAAATTTACAAGGCTTGAAAGGTATGTCTCTGTCTTTTTTATGGACACCAAAAGTAAGGTGGATCTCTTAATTAGCAGACTAAATCTGAGTATATGAAAAGAATTAGTGATTCGAGATTTTGATAGTCATGAGGATATTTTCCATTGTTCCCTCAAGGTTGAAATGGAGATTGGATAATTTTAGTGGTCTCATGGGCCCATTGAAAAGAAGTAGAAAATGGAGAACAACATGAGTGGTTCAACAAATAAATACCATGGGGTAAAGAAGCCTGACCATCTAACTTGTAAAATTTGTGGGAAGAAGCATCTTGGGAGCTGTCTAAAGGGAACCAAGAATTGCTTCAAATGTGGAATGTTAGGAAATCTGGCTAAAAACTACTGATAGGATATGAATAATCCTGTTAATGTGGAAGAAGAAAGGAAGGTTTAGATCAAAACTTAACCTATAGTGCAGTGTTACAACTATAAGTAGCTTGACCATTATGAGAACAATTTATCTAATCCAAGGGATTGTTCTGTCACTACTACTATAGTGGGGCCATAAAATGATGTGGTGATTGGTACACTAGTAATTCATTCATGAATTGAAAACATACTATTTTATTTTGGTTCTACACATTCTTTCATATCTTGCAAGTTTAGTAAAACTATTCAAATTCCATCTCAAAATTTGGATGATAATTTATCTGCGAGAACAATGAATGGAAAAATTATTGTGTCCATGGTTTATAACTCCTCCCCAGTTAACATTTGTGGACTAAACCTCCCATAAAATCTCATCATACTTATTTTAGTAGATTTCAATGCTATCTTGGGCATGTACTGGATATATTTATACAAATCCAACATCAACTATCAGGAAAGGGAGATCACTCTTCACATCCCGAAGCTTCCTCAAATTCTAAACAAGTGTAATGAGGAAGATGAATCTCCTTTATAACCATTGTCTCAAGTGTGGATATTAATTCCTTAGAGCAATCATTTCTAGCTCAAATGATTGAGACAAAGGAGATAATATCACTCTAAGATATTCCCATCGGGAGGGATTAAACTGATGTATTCTCTAAAGAGTTTTCTGGTCTTCCTCCTAATTGAGAGGTTGAGTTATCAATTGAACTTATTCCTGGATCTCTGACTATATCAAAGACACCTTATAGAATTTCCACTGTAGAGATAGAGGAGATGAAGAAGCAGTTACAAAATAATATAGAGAAGGGTTTTACATGCCCAAGTGCTTCACCATAGGGTTTTTCAGTCCTCTTTGTCAAGAAGAAGGATGGATCAATGTTCCTCCGCATTGATTATCACAAGATCAATAAAAAAAACGATAAAGAACAAGTATCCCCTTCCTTGGATAGATGACTTGTTCGATCAGCTTCATGGGGCCAGTTATTTCTCTAAGTTGGACCTTTAATTGGGATACCACCAATTAAAACGAGGAAGGAAGATATACCCAAGAATACCTTTCAAATGAGGTATGGACACTATGAGTTCATAGTTATTCCCTTTGGAATCAATAATTCTCTCAAAATTTTCATGGATTTAATGAATAGAGTCTTTAGAGATTACCTCAAATAATTTCTGGTAGTCTTATTTATGATATTCTGATATACTCCAAGAGCAAGGAGAAACACGAGGAGCATTTGAATACTATTCTAAAGAATTTTCAAAGGGAGAATATGTATGAAAATTATAGTAAATGTGAGTTTTGGATGGAGGAAGTATCATTCTTGGGGCATGTTATCACCAAAAAAGGGATATCTATGGACCCTTCCAAGACAAATGCGATTGAAGAGTGGTCCAGAACAATATCTGTAATAAAGACCCGAAGTTTTTTGGATCTATCTGGGTATTATTGCCGATTTGTGAAGAACTTTTCATGATTTTAAAACCCAATGAACAAGATGACATGGAAGTGAGTAAAGTTTTTTTGGACTCTATAATGTGAAGACTGTTTCAAGGAGTTGAAAAAGAGGCCTATCACTACGCCAATACTCACACTCCTAAAAAACTGAGAACTCTTTTTTGTGTAAAATGATGCTTAAAATAAGGGTTTAGGCTATGTTATGATAAAAAATTATAAATTGATAGACTATTCCTCAAGGAAGCTAAAAATCCATGAGCAAAACTATCCTACATGTGATTTGGAGTTGGCGATAGTGATCTTTGCGTTAAAAATCTAGCGGCATTATCTCTATGGGGAGAAGTGTGAGATATATACAGAACACAAGAGTCCCAAATATATTTTCATAAAAAAATATATTAATATGAACCGAGGAATATGGATAGATCTCATCAATTATTATGACTGCTCAATACACTATCATCCCGGTAAGGAAAATAAGGTAGAAGATGGTCTAAGTAGAAATAATCATGCATCTTTATCAATGATGATAATTGAAAAGGATATGATCTTCTTAGATTTGTAGAGGATGGACATGGGAATAATTAATAGAGTAACATCATCAATACTTTCTCAAATTATTGATCAATCATCCCTCATAGAGAAAATAAAGGATTCTCAAAGAAAAGATGTGGAAATTCAGAAAAGGGTGGAAGCTATCAGAAATGGGAAATCCTCCGATTTCAAAATTGATAAGGATAGAGTTGTAATATTTGGGTCATGATTATGTGTACCATCCAATCTAGAGATAAAGAAGGATATTTTGAATGATTCACATAGCTCTACCTTCTCTGTTCACCCAGGGAGCACAAAGATGTATCGAGATCTCTGAGAGAACTTTTGGTGGGACAATATGAAGAAGGAGATTTCTGAGTATACATCAAAGTGCCTCGTTTTTCAACAAATGAAGGATAAAAGAAAAAAGTCCAAGGGGATGATGCAACCACTAATAATAACAACATGGAAGTGGGAGAACATTACCATGGACTTTGTCACTGGACTTCCAAGGACATCCAGAGGAAAAAATGCTATATGGGTCATTGGGGATTTTCTTATGAAGTGAGCTCACTTTTTCACAATTCAAGAGGACTTATCATAGAATGAAATTGCAAATATTTACATGAAATAAGTGGTAAGTCTGTATGGAGTAATACTATCTGTTGTATCCAATCATGATCTGAGGTTCACCTAGAAGTTTTGGAAAAGTCTCCAACTTTCTTTAAGCACTGAACTGAACTTTAGTATGGCCTATCATCTTCAAAATGATGTCCAATCTGAGCGAACTATTCAGAAATTGGAAGATATGTTGAGTGTATGTTATATGAACTTCAAAGGAGGATGGGAACAACATATTCCACTGGTTTAATTCTCATACAATAATAGTTTCCACTTTATCATCTGAATGACACCATATAAATCCCTTTATGGGAAAGGGGTAGAACACCAGCATGTTGGGATGAAGTCGGTGAGATTAAACTTCTAGGACATGAAATGGTCGAAGAAATGGTGGATAAGGTGAAAACCATTCAGTAGTAAAACAAGGCATCCCAAAGTTGACAGAAGAGTTATGCATAAAATCTTCGATGATACCTTGAGTTAAAATTTAGAGACATGGTATTTCTATTCATATCTCCATGGAATAAGGTCATGAAGTTTGGGAATAAAGGGAAGCTAAGTTCCAGGTACATCGGCCCCTTTGAGATACTTGATCGAGTCAGAGCTGTGGCCTATTGACTAGAACTTCCACCTACCATGTCAAAAGTACACAATGTATTCCATGTATCCCTCTTAAGGAAGTACATAGCAGATCCTTCATATGTACTCTCTTCAGAGGTGATGTAGTTGGAGGATGATATTTTTATGAGGAGTAACTAGTGAAGATCTTGGATCATAGAGATAAAGTTCTATGTAAAAAGAATACTCACCTGGTCAAGGTACTTTGGCAGAATCATAAGTATGAAGAGACAACATGGGAACTAGAGGAAGTAATGAAGGAAAAGTACCCACACATGTTTATGGCCTAAAATGTAAAATGAAATTTCAAGGGTAAAATTTCTTAAGGGGAGAAGAATGTAATGACCCAATGTTTTTAAATGAAAATTTCCTTCTTATGATTATTTCATATAATCATTTGAAATCACAAAAAAATGAACTACTAAGTACTATGTTACCTTTAAACATAATTTTGACACTTTTGTGTTTTGAAATTTGAAAATCTGACATTCATGGTTGCGATTAGTAAGATGTTTGGAGTCTGATAAGATAAACTTGATTTTTGGTGAATACTAACATACCCTTATGAATAGTGATATACCCTAATGAATAGTAAACTTTCCTATGATAGTATATAAATATGATTTAAGTGAATATATGATTTACCTATATTTTGGAATAAGTAAATAAATGTTTTAAAACTGTTTTTAGAATAAATTATTATTTTAATTAAATACTAAATTAATAACATTTAGAATTTTTTTAAAAAATGGATTTCATTTTTGGATTAAACACTTCAAAAATGGTTATGGTGAATTTTTTGGATTTTTCTAAAATACTTGAATTTTTTATGAATAGTAAAATATGATAATTCACAAAAAATGCTAAAACCTGGATTTCTGCATCATGATTGAGTCATGAATGATGTAAATAAACTTTGGTTCGAACTCACATGCACATATTACTGTTTTTGGTCATGGAATCATGACTATTTCTGGTATTGAGGGAAAATAATAAACTAAGGAATTAAATATTACGAAAACTCTCCTCCCCTCCACTATAAATACCACCCCTCCTTACCTCTTCTCTTTAATCCTCTAAACCCTTGTTAATTCCCTAGATTCTGCCCAAATATCCCCCAAGATCCCTCCCCACATCAAACACACCTTGTTCTACTAAAAATACTAAATCCTCTCCCCTTAAGAGAATCTCAAGGAAGATTGATTCAAGAGGTAAATTCCTATTTTCAGTTATTTTACTTTATTTTCAAATTCTTTTGATTAATTTTCTATCATTACCTATCCTCATCAAAATTATTTGAAAAATCCAGTAACTTACATGTACTATAATTTTGTTATGAAAATGGAATAATTTATTATCGTCTCTCCTTTACCCTTATTTTTTTAGTAGTAAAGACACCATCCGAGATGTGTTAATTTACCACATTCATGGACGATGGGTTTTCAATTTCCATTACCATATTCAATTATGGTCATGAAACCATTTTCATGATTTAAATAGACCATAATATATGTATTATGTCTCATCTATGGTTCTGGAATCCGTTTTTACACATGTTTTTGATTTATAAAACAAAACATGTTAATTGTGGAAAAAAACGCCAATTAACCCAAAAGGTTATCACTAAATTTTATATAATGTTTTGACCTCACTAAAATTATCCAAATTAAATTTACAACCATGTAATATCCTTTATGTTCACTAATGTCATATAACTTCAATTTTGGACAACCACTTTCATCTTACATGTTTATCCGTTCATGAAAATAAGTAAACCGATCGTAAAGACCAAGGAAACAAACAAACCCGAACAATGAAATTGAACCACTTAACCCATCAAAAATGGATATGAATGAACTTAAAAAGGTTATAAAAAATATTTTAAATATAGAATAGGTTCTGTAATTATTAATTAATGAACCTAATTTTATTATTTAGGTCATTAATATCAAGTGGATAACACCATCAAACTTAAGGTAAGGGATCCTCTCTATTTCTCTTTTATTCAAGATTGTCCTCTATGTTATTCCCATTAATTTGTAATTATTAAAGATGAGGTATGATTAAGAACGTCCCCCATACTGTCATCATGATTTTTAAATGATGAGAATCCCATTTCTCTCTCATTAATCCCTCTTAAGTACACATGATACCATGCTGATATTCCGTAAGGAATTCAACCCGAACCTCCTTTATTCCTTTTAATTTCTTTATCTTTATTTTTGCCTAAATGAGGTTATATATTATTATTATTTTAATCTTATAAATTCTATTTTAATTTTCCAAACTAATGTATCAAGTTCCATTCATCATTTTATTTCAGGGATACCCATGTTTTTAAGTGATTCCCTCCTCAATATTTCCTGATAAGCAAACCTGTTTTGAGGGAGCTTCCCGAATTCTTTCTCGATTTAAATTACACTATATATTATATTTTAAGACACCATTGTCTTTATAAAATAAGTATTTTTATTTTTAAAACCTTCCTAGTTCACTTATGGTTTTTTTAAAGGAATTTTTAATTTTCTATTTTAAAGGTTCTATAGTATTTTCCTTAAAACCGCTCAAAAATGTTTTTATGCTAAAATTTATTTAATACTTTTCTTACATGTTGTCACTTATACTTGAAATCACTCACCATTATACATATATATTTTCCCTTAGGGATTTACATGTATACTTTATTTCCCTTCTTTCATGGAAACTTTTTTGTTATACCCATCTGTTATGCTTTGTGTCATGATTATAGTACCCAATTCATTCTATGGGTAATCCTTATGTTTATGTAATATTGATTACATATGATTATTTTTGTGGAAAAAATATTCATGAAAAGTTAATATGGGTTTTCTCAGATAGTACTCCAATTCATTGGGTAAAGTTAAGTCTCACAAGATGTTATGTGCGACGGTCTTGGTGGTTAGCCTTGGCTTGTGCTACTATGTGAAACAATCTTGGCAGTTAGCCTTGAATCATACTAAATTAATGTTTTATGTTGTCTCCACATTTCTATGACACCATGTTTATATGATTCCATGTTTATATGTTACAGTTATATATGTTACATGCCTTTTTATATCATCATGTCATGCCTTCTATTCATTGTGCTAATGCTTTATTCTTATGGTTATTCTCTTACTAGGTTTTTTAGCTCATCCCTTTGTTCTTGTTATCACCAGGTCACCCTATGTAGATGTTTTAGCTCAATTGATGTTAGGAGCTAAATTTGAAGATTAAATAAAGATTTTTTTTAGTTCCATGTTTTTAGTTTTATGTACCTAGTCTTCAAATGACTAGACCTCCCGATCCTTGGCTTGTACTCTGATGTATAATTATGCTTAAAATCATGTAATGTTATGTGAAAAGGATAGGGCCACTATATAAAATGAATTAAACTATATGAAATAATACTATAAATAACTACATGAATTCATACAATTTATCAGATATAAATATTACCTAAATAATCAATGAAGTGAGTTTATCATATCAATAATAAATGTTACACCTTTTTCATCTAATAATCTATCACCCAAACAATATCTCAGATTCTCAGGGTCATAAGAAAAACTATCACAAAGTCCATCTTCACATTTTCCCACTTTCAAATCGACACAAAAAGTTTCTAAAGAAAATATATTATTCATTAATTCTCAACTTTGATTCTCAGACAGGTCAGGCAATGTGATATAAATCCCACAATATCTCTCTTCATTTCCAACCACCAGAAGTGTCACCTGATATCTTGATACAACTTCATGAAACTTGGGTGAAATACTCCTTTAGAAGAATGGGTGTTCCTCATTATCTATTCACTCATGAAAATAAGAACTATAACTCTCCCATCAATATAGATAACATCATCCCTATCTGTCAACCATCCTAGGGATGGGTTACTTCTAGCCAACCAACCCCACATCACTAAAAATTTGGAATCCATTTTTGGGTTGACCTTCACCTAGTACAACAACATTGACATGATAACCAAGGGAACACATGTCATCACCCCTCAGTCCTTAGATGAATCCACCAACCAATTATCCAACAATCTCACCAACCACCATTCCTCATATGAATGTCTCTCTCCAAGATCCTATTTTTCCTATCGATATCATATATAATGAAATAACCTTTCCTCATATCATAATCCATATCAAAATCGAATGTATTCAAATACTCCATGCAATACCTTTTCTAAATATTTAAGTATCACGAAGAGAATTTTTAATGCATGATCTTGTGGTCCATGTATATAAAAAATATATCATAGAAGAGATAATGACACCAACACTTTAAATCTTGGACCACAACCACCAAATCCAAGCCATGTGTCAAGTAGTTCCTATCATGGGGTTATAGATGATGAGACCCAGAGGTTATTACCAAATCCATTTTCATCTTCATAGATCTTGAACCAACACATGAGGCATTATAATAAACTACATATCCAATCCTAGTTTTAGGTAATGTAAATATTGGGCATATAATAAATATTCTCTTCAGCTCTAGAAAGGCCTATCCACACTAATATGTACAATAAAACTTCACCCCTTATTAGTAATTCATTTCATAGGCATTTACAAACAATAGTATTCATGAATGAACCATTGATAGTATTCCACCAAAAAATGGAAACTCATAATCTCAAACACATGTTAAGGGTGTTCCTATAAAATCAAAATATCTATCTTATCTACTTCCCCAAAAATTATAACCTTGTAGATCACATGCCTAAGAAAACATACCTCTTGGATCCAGAAGTAAAAATTCAATTTTTTTCAAAGATTTGATGTGCACAAAGCATACTCAACACAATATCATGGTGTCTAGAGTTTATCTATAAGGTCAGTGAGTATATGAGGATATCATCAATAAACACCACAATGTAGGTGTCTATATATTGTTAGAATATCTTGTTCATGCGATCCATGAACACAACTAGTTCCTTTTTCAACCTAAAAGACATGATAAGGTACTCATACTATCTATATCTACTCATAAACACTATCTTAGGAATATCCTTCTCTTTGACTCTAAGTTGACAGTAGCCTAATCATAGGTCAATCTTGGAGAACCACCAGGATCCCTGAAACTGATCCAAAAAGTTATTGATCCTTGACAATGAGTACCTATTCTCCATAGTAATATGGTTTTCTTTCTTGTAGTCCACACACAATATAAATATATCACCCTCCTTCTTTGTGAATAACACCAAAGTACCCCAATGAGATATGAATGGTTTGATAAATACCTTCAAATATAAATATTCTTTTTTCATATTATGTTTCTTCAACACATTCATTTCCATGAAATATAGGGGAATCAATTTTAGTTGTTCTCCTGGCATGATTTTGGTCTTGAATTTAATCCCTATATCAAGAGGGAGTCCTGAGAAATCATCTGAAAAAACATCCTAATAAAGGTACACTATTGGATGAAAAGATGAGGGAGGAATTACTTGATCTTCCATAAGAACCATTCTTGCTTATTGTACCATTATAGCTCCAAAGTAACTCAAGTATAGACCTACTCTTCCAACTCCAACACCCTATTCACCAGTTAAAACAAAATTCTATACCATAAACATAGTAAGGGATACTCATATCCTATAGAAGTGATTATGAACTTGATTAATAGTCATCCAATCCATGCCAATGATCACATCGAATCAAGTCATATATAAGATCATAAATTCTCATATATTTCCATAGTATAAAACCATTATAGGAAATTTTGGAAATCTTTGGAGATGATCCAACTTTATCCCCAAGCATGTGTCAAGAGAAAGTAACTTGGAAGTTAACTTGACCAAAAAGTCATACCCAACAATAACTTAAGTATATATAAATTGATGGAAAGATTATATATAAAACAAAGAAGTATAATGATTAAAAGTAATCAATAATATACCTTGAATAGTAAAAATTCTATATCATCTATCAATGGGAATTTGGTTCAATGCCTACATCTTGCTAACTTTGGGGCCATAGAATTTTACCTTCGATTCATATTAGTCTGAGGGGTTTGTATCCTCTAATAAATTCCTATACCCCCATTCTAGATTAACCTCCGAGATCTCATCTGTAGATTCATTAAATAATAACATTAGAGATAGCCTACCTTTCCACATTGGTGAAACTATATAGTTGGTTTCCCATAATTTTTGCTGAGGCATCCTCAATGATCATGGTTGAATCACCTGATAGAACCAACTCCCATAGAGGGAGTTGAAGAAATCATGGTTTTCTCCATCTACCCACTATCAATCTGGCATGATTCCTATTCCTTCCCCTTATTATTTCCAGAATTGGTACCCAAAGAATAATTGGAGATTCCACTAATAATCCCACTAAACGTTGAAAGAATTCGCACATTTATGTCATCCTTCATAACCTTCTTAAAGTCAAGGGACTTATAAACACTTATAAATATGTCATCAGGTCAAATCCCCTAACCTGGAACCTTAGTTTTGTTTAGAGAATAATCTTAAACTTCCAGGACTCTTATATCTCATTCTTATAAAAGAGATGATTGAAGTTAATCAACTCTATGAAACAAGAAAATTAAAAAGACACTAACATCATCCCCTTTTAAAGATCCAAAAACTCCTCCATGTGATCCAACTTCATCGTATCTATAAATAAATCCTCTAAGAACATATTATTTAAGGTAACCCATGTAAGACCCTCATGTATTACTTCCTTGTTCATAACACCCCACAACCTCTTGGTGGTTCCTTGAATCATGAAATAATACAATTTTACCCATAGATTCTCTAGGTAACCTACTAGATCAAAGATCCCCTTGATAATTTCTATCCAATCATTAACATCCGATGGGCCTCTAATGCTAAGAAAGGATGGGGGATGTTAAAACTAGAGATCCTGACCATAATTAACAATAGTTCTAGAGAGTAATTCATCTTGAACACGAACTATGAATAATACTTTCTACTTTATTGGTTCCACTACCTAAACCACTAGATCATGTATAAGACCATTCACAACTACATTACCTAGTATATTTGGTGGTGTAATTGGGGAATTATCCCTTACAAGAGTATTATAACCTACTTCTGCTAGTGGTTCCCTCATATTTTTTCTAGCCGACATTATTTTAAATACTAAATGAATACATAGAACACTTATAAAATCTCTATTAAGGTATCATATCATGCAGTTTATTGGAACAAAAAAGTTATTTCTATAGGAATACCTATATTAGGAGGCTATCCATAGTGATCTAGAACAAACCTCCTAGTAATATCTAAGGTATACACCTCATATTCATTACCTACACATTTGTCATATTCATACATATAATAGAAAATAATGCTAAAGTTTAATTAGTTTAAATTTCAACACAACTATATCACACAAGAAAAATTCATAGATATAATACTCGAGCACAAAGCACAAATCAAAATATTTAATTAAATAAACTACAATTCATAGAAATATATAAATACATACATATATATATATTACATGTGATCCTATGTTCTTAGTCATGATGCATAAACACACCCAAATCCCATAAATAGTAACACCATATCATACTTAAGATTAGCATGAAACTATAAATCCACAACTATAATAGAAATCCCAACAATGGTAACTCATAGGTTCATCACATAAGAGTTATCTAAGCACTTACGTGACTACCATTACCAAGTTACACATATCATAACTCCTTTATACCTTTCAAAAAACATAGTCCATAAGAAAATAAAAGGGAAAACCTCCCTTGATACTATTTTGTAACGCTCTGACTAGAATCACCCAGTTCAATATGGAGTGCCACATGACCTCATGTGCACCTCCTCATACGTAATAGGTTTTTGAGAAGTAGAAAGGGTCTAAACAATGTAACATGGATCCTATACGCTCAATATTAAGAATTGAACGTCATTATCATATCATGTAATGAATAATAACACAATAGAAAAAAGATGGATCTAAAATAATATCAAGGCTATAACAGATATTATGTCAGGAATCTCAGAGTCATAACAAGTAATAAATTAGAACCCCAACATGGAAAGTTAAACTAGAGTATAAGAAATCAAAATAAATAAATAAATAAATACTTTTTGGAATATCTATAGAGTCTATTCAGGTACTGCCTTCGAGCACCAAGATCAATCTCATCATCTTTATATCATTAGGCCCTTTCCCTTTTCTGGATCCCTGATTATGGTTCTTGCATATTCATAGAGATTCCCATGTAAGGTGTGAGTATAATCCAAGTAAAACACCACCAATTGATCCTTAAAACAAGTGCATATATATATATGATATAAGTTAAATGACATAAAATTAATGCATAAGTATATAATCAACCACAATAGTGTTGAGTTATCATGTGATACCCAAGCTGCCCCAAACCCCAGCCCCACCTAATTTGACATCATTCCAGTAAGAACTATAGTGTTAGTCACTGCATGTATCATAACACGAAAAAAGGTCCACAAATTATTTCATAACCCCACACCCATTAGTCATATATTCACATTCAACCTTTAATTAACACCTCACTCTCAACCCTAAGGTGGTCATCTATCCTCAAATGATGATACATTCACTTGAAATGATCAAAAAATTAGATCACAATCACCCATGCAGGGTATTTATCCCATGTTTTCATTAAAACATATTAGATAAAATTCATCCCTACATGGTATACTCCCACATTTATTGAACATGTATGTTATATATGATTAGTACCATCAAGAATTCCAAATCCTAATCCTTTGTCACAACACCCATGCTCTTCCTATAAGGGTCTGTCTAGACAATTATGAGCAATAAAACCATCTTTATACCAAAAAAAAAGATTCAAAATGCTATAAAAAAACCTCATTCAATTCATATCATATTAATAACAACGGTCCACAATAAGAATGGTACTCACAAGGACACAAACACACCCATATGCAACACACATCAAACATGGGTCTCAAATCATACAAGAACATACCATAATATCATGATAAAAACTATATAAAAGGGTTTTATATGAAAACGAGGTTCCAACCTCAAGCATGTGATTCCAACTTCAAGATTTTCTAGGAGCCAATTCTCAAATAATCCGCACAACAACCAGATCAAGACCACATGTTAAGAGTCCCTAAGCATAATCCCAACACATTAGTTTATCACCATAGATCATGATAATACACCCGTCCCAGGTAAATTATAGTGATAAAATATATGAATAATGAAGGAAAACCCAATATAATGGAATATTAAGTCAGCTAGAATCACATAGATCTGATCCTCTAACATTGGGAATGAATCCAATAGTTTGGATCATGAAAGTGCTTGTTGAGAGGCCTTAGAGTCACCCAAGTTTTTAGAGAAAATTATTCTAAAAGATAGTGTTCTAGGGGCCTTTGAAATTTATAGGAAATATATAAAAATAGGCATCATGACACAATAAATATGGCTACACTGTAATGGATTAAAAATATGCAAGAAATATTTTTTAAGGAATATGGTCATGCTATAGTGGTTCCAGATCAAAAACCTTTCAAGAAACCACATTGTGGTAAACAATGATATCCTATAAACATATTAAAGGAAATAAGATGAAATTTTTATCACCACACCATATCCTCCAATATCTCAAAAGAAAACTATGCCATAAACACCCTCTAAAGTGAAACAATGCCAAATTTGGAAGAACTACTCATACTCCACCTTCCAGCCTCTATGATGCAACCAAAACTTTATAAATCCAATGTAAAAAATAATAATAAAACTTAGAAATGATTTATACACCATAATATTTCAACCACATCACAACCACACCCTCTATGATGAAAAACACACACCGCATCATAAAATATGATTCCATTTGAAAAATTAGTTCAAATTCCCTATTTCACCACCAAAACCAACCTCAAGATATTCCTTAAGATTTGAGGGTATAAAAATATAAATCTAAGGGATAATTATAAGTGTAGGAAAAAAACCAAATTTTTGATAAATTATATATTTTGTGGTTTATAAGAAATTAATTCCCTGTAAAGATACTCGAAATTGGATGTAGCTGTGAAATAGATTCACCTAGGTTTAATAACCCTAAAAGGATAGTTGAGTATCAAATAAATTTTCACTCTAATGCATGTTAAATCATACAAAGACTACAAAAATATCTTTCAAATCCCTAGGGATATGATTGGATAATTTACTGAATATTTATGAACCATTATGAAGGACTATACCACATATTTATGGTATTATTAGTGGACCTAGTAGAAGATAGATAATAAATATCCAATATTAAAACATGTAAATTTATATCATTTTTGATTTATTAATTTTATGTTAATAGTTTTACTTTTTAGATTAAGTATTATTATATTTAAATATTATTTATTTAATAAATGATTAGAGTAAGGAGAAACCAAGTTAACTATGGGTTCAATGGGCAATGTGATGATTTTACCAATGAGAAATCAAATAGGATGAGAGAAGGTGTAAAAAATATTATAGCGATTCACAATAAAATCTACCAAGCTATGAATAATAATGTAAACCATGTTAATCTAATAAAACCACTAATAAATGAGTATATTTCAATTTATTATTTCATACGATAATGTACAAAATTCTATAGTGGCCTTTATAATCAACTTATTTCTATGGAATGGATCAATGTAATGGAAAATATATTTTTTTATCATCTAGGGATTAAAACATGAGAAGGTTGTTCTAGACATTTATTTTTTTAATGACTAGGCTGATAAAGGGTGGAATCTAATTAAGAATGCAATGAAGTAGGAGGATGTAGAATCCATGGAATGGGATGAGTTTAATAAAGTGCTCTTGACCCAGTATTTTTCTTATACTATTTTCACAAATATGAAGAGATAATTCTTGGAGTTGAAATAAAAGGAGGATAAATATATTGAAAAATATGATATAAAATTCATGAGTCTCACAAGGTATGACCCTATTTTTATCTTTGGACCTGAGAGTAAAATTGATATTTTATTTAGTGGATAAAATCTAGTTTTTAAAGGCTTTATCTATAAGAGACTTTATAATATATGGATAGATTTTTCTATGTGCATTGAAAGTAGATATAGAAACTGGAGACTCTCATTTTTCCAAAGAAAGATAAAGGAAAGTATAGTATCATGGGATCTCTAATGATAATTCATATAGGGGAAAAATTTAACTACCTACATGTAAACATTGTGGGTGGATACACCTTGGTAACTACCTCTAAGGAACAAGTAAGTGTTTCAAGTGTGGAAGGATTGACCATAAAATTAATTTTTATTTTAAGTGGATGAAGAGGAGAATTAATGAAATAGATGAAAATAATTTCTTATTTAATTACCCACCCACACTTCAATGCTTAAAATGAAATTATTTTTTCCATTATACAAATAAATAACCTAACCATAAAGCTATCTAGGAGAATAAGAACCAAAAACTTCTAAACCAATGAAAAAATGAAGAGTGTATGTTATCACTACAACTAAGGTGGACCATGATAATGATGTGATGCAAGGTACAATCATTCTACACTCTAGATCTATGAATTACATATTTGATTCTGGTTCTATTCATTCCTTCATATCATGAAAATTTTCTTGGAATATTTATTCACCACCTTAAGCATTGGATATTGAACTATCTATGAGAACATATGGTTGAAAAATGATCATTTTTAAGATATATAAATATTCTCTAATAGAATTTTTACGAACATACTTTCGATAGATCTAGTTTTTCTTCCTTGGTTAACTTTGATATAATATTGGGTATGGGTTGTATTTACAAGTATAAATAAATATCAATTGTTGGTATAAATAAATCTCATTTAATTTCTTGAATAATACTATTGTCAAATATCAATGTAAGGATTATCATGAACTCTATTTGGAATCAAATTTAGTAAAATAAGTTATAATACCCAATAAATAGGGACTTCTAGCTCATATGATCATGGAGGGAGTCAAAATTGGTGAAATGCCTATTTAATGAGAATATACTAGTGTATTTTTGGATAAACTAATTGGTCTTCTATGAGTATGTGAGGTTGAGTTTTTGGTTTAACTCATACCTAGATCCATTATTATCTCAAATATTTCTTATAAAATAGACCTCATTGAGTTGGAATTATTAAAGAAGAAGCTATAAGAGAATCTAGAAAAAAGGTTTTATACACCCTTGTTCTTCTCCATGGGGTGAATTAGTACTCTTTGTCAAAATAAATGATTGATCAATGTGTAATTTAATTTATTATCATGATATTATTAAAATCATGATTAAGAACAATTATCCTCTACCCCATATAGATGATATGTTTGATCAACTAAGATGATCTTAATATTTCTCAAAGATTAAAATTAGATTTGGATATCATGATTTTAGGTTTAAAAGGGTGGATATTTCCAAGATAACTTTCTATATTAGGTATAAACACTATGAATTTATAGTTATTTCATTTATACTTATGAATTCTCCCATCATATTTATGGATCTAATGAATAGAGTATTTAGAGACTATCTTGATCAATTTGTGGTTGTATTTATGGATGATATCATTATATATTAAAAGAGAAAGAAAGAGAATGAATATCATTTGTAGCTTTTGTTAAAGACCTTATTAAAGGATAAAATATATAATAAGTTTAGAAAATATGAATTTCTTATGTATAAAGTATCATTCTTAGGCCATGTAATCAAAATTAAGGGAATATATTTAGATCCTTAAATAATGGAATTTATTAATAAATGTTCTATACTAACCAAAATGACCAAGATATATATTTTTCTTATGTTAACTTAATATTATTGAAACATTTTGAGAAAATTATTAAGGATATAAAATCCAATATCCAATTTAACCTGAAAGGAAGTGATGTTCCTTTGGACATATGAATGCGGAGAATGTTTCATGGAACTAAAAAAAGTGGATAGTCACTATGCATGTACTTAAATTAACATATAGTAGGGAAAGTTTTGTAGTATATATTGATTATTCATTAAAGTTCTTTGGTTGTGTCCTCATAAAATGTAGTGCCCAAGGCCAGATTGACCACTGAGAGGGGAGGGGTGAATTAGTGTTTTCTTTGAACGAATTAGTTTTCTTTTCAATTCAACCTCTTGAACTTGTTAATGTTATTTATCCAATAAATATTATCTCTCAAACTCAACTCATGGGTAGTAATAAAAAAATAAAGATAATCATATAGTATTTACAAGGTTCGGTATAAATACCTACTCCTTTTCATGTTGGTTATTCCCCCCAACATGGATTCTCCATTAAACTTCATTATCAAACAAGTGATTACAATGGATTTAATCTCCAATTGAAAGACTTATGATCTATCTTAAACAGTGATACTCTATTTTATTTTGGATCAAACCAAAATTATTCTTATGCTGGATCCAATCAAGAGATTATTTTTATCTTGGCTCCTTCCAGAAGACTTCAACTATTCTTAGAACCAACCAGAATACTTCATCTTTGGTGAAAGGCATGATCCATTTTAGGATGATATTTAATATTCCTCTATAAGATTATGGGATCTGAATTTCTTGTGTACACATTAAAGTACCTTAAACAACTACTGGTTGAGTCTTTCAGTATTTATCAATCAATTATGATAATCTATATCTGTTCAATTGGATCAGTGCAACAAATGCTTAGGCTATAATTCTTTCTGATGATGTAGTCCCAACCTCACTGAAATGTGTGCAATAAATGAACACAACTTCTTCACGAAAATTATATAAAAGAAGGATATTTCCAAATGTTAGCCCAGTATTTATTCTTGAATCCTCAAACACTATCAACTCGAATACAATCTCTTCATATATTCTACAAAGCTTCAGTCTCAAATTAGGCACACTTTATGCATGGTTTTCACAACATTTGAAAACTTATTATTTTATATGAATTTTAATTATGTTATGGGTATCTCAACTTATCATGAGATTGGTCATTTGTGCATGTGAACCTACACTTTCTACCTTTATCCTTTAGTAACTTGTGCATAAACCTGAATGGGTATTCACTTGTCTGTCTCTTTAATTCACATACTGCATGCAATGTATTGCATTTATTTCATTCCAAATGTGTATTTATCCCTTATTTATTGAAGAATATGAAGTGAATTATCTATCCAAGGTTTTGATATATGTTCACTTCCTTTACATAATCCATGTGATGGTTTCAAAATGTCTTCATATAAATAACAGATGCCTTTCAAGATACTTTCATGTGACACAGGTTGTGTCCATAGCTTGCTTCACATAATTTTGATGGCTTGCGTCTTATCTTTACAAGATAAAATCTAATTAATATGTTTGATTTTGTGATATCACTACTTTCTTCTTTCACATATTAATTTAAGTATGCCCGAGTTGCATGTTATTTTTCACTTCCTACTCTATTTTTCTACAGAATCATTAACATGACAATATAAGGTTTAAGTGAATGGTTCTCCCTCAAGCATATTTTTTTGAGAAAAGTGAGCTCCGAGGCTATTAACATATAAAAAAGAGAAAGGTTGAAAGAGTTTGAAGGAGGGAATTTCACATTTTCCCATTTAAAAATAGAAATCATATTATAAGAAATATTGTTAGAGTAGGTGAAAACCTCACCAGTCACTCCTTTTTTTTGCAAGACCATTGAAAACATGATTGGCTTCACGAAAGATATGCATGAATATGTAATTCATAGAATAAATCCTATCAAGAAAATTATACCATTTTTCAATCAACTTCTATGAAAGGTGAATCTTTCCCAACCTGGTAGGTTGTACAATGGTAGTGGAGTCACACTTGAACCAGATATTGTTCTAATTGCTTTGACTTGAAAGGAACAAAACTTTGATAAATTCAATCATTTCCATTTCTAAGGAAGTGTAATGGCCACAAGGGCCCATAAAATATTGTATAACATCACCGTTGTGATCTCTAAAAATGACCCCATAACCTAATGGACCCATATTTCCCCTTTAAGCCCCATTAGAGTTTCATTTTATCCATCCGACATGGGGGGATCCAAAATACCTCAAGAGTGACAAGTGGTTTGGGAAATTACCAAATATTTTTAGCCTCCTCAGAATAGTGAGGTCATTAATAGAATTTTTGCAGTGGTCATCATGCAGTGAGTTGGCGTGTTGCACTACCACCATAATATTTGTGAGGGAAATCCAAGGATAGAGGTAATTTTATCATAAATGGAATTGTTTCTACTTCTATAAATAATGTGAACCAGCTCCACATAGGCCACCCTAAAGAGGATTGTAATTTGTAAGGAAATATGAATGTCGATAAGTGCAAGAAGGAGATTTTGGAAAGAGTCAGTATGTAGAGGATGAATCTAAAAAATTTCGAAAATATCCCTCTATAGAGAAGATGCCGTTTTTTAGCACAAAAATAAGTGATCAACATCCTTTCATTTTTGGTGGAATATAACACATCCCAAATGGAGTGAGATGCCAACACATTTAAGATCATCATCAAATAGAAGCTTATTGAGGGAGAGTCTCCAAATCAGATTTATTCTAGATGGTGATAACTACTTTTTGTTGAATTAGGTAATACATTTTCAGTTTCCTTGAAGTAGGTGTTTATAAAATCTATTGGATTTGAGAAATACCTTTGGATTTAGTTCCCATATGAGCATGTCCTCCTGGTTCAAAAAATCATAGAAAGAGACAACCAAGGTGATGTCATTAGGAAAGAGATCTAGATTGGACATTTGATCTTTTATTAATATTTTTTAATCAATGTATTAGTCATAGGAGACAATCCCATCAATCTGAGTAGCCCTAGTCTAATTGTATTTCCAGAACATTAGAGCGGAATTGATATTAACCATCTATTAGAGTGCATGTAAATTTTTTGAAAGATATTTTTCAAACCAATACAAATACAGGACTCAATATAGATCAAATTTCATTCCATGTGTTTAAATAAAAATCTAGATAAGAGGAAACCCAAGGAGTTATATTTTTTATTTATAATCCTCTACATAATTTGGGCTTGTAGGGACTAATTGAATAGTTCACAATTTTTGATACTAAGGCCTCCCAGAGCCTGAGGCATGCAACACTACTTCCATGGATCTATAATAATGTTTCTTTCAAGAATAATGCCACTCCAAAAAAAGATCCTTAGATTTTCAAGACTTGGATGACTTGTAGGTTTCTATTTCACAGTACTATCTCAATATTATTCACATAAACAAAATATGTTCCTCCAGTTACTTCGTGAGACAGAAGGTGATGTCCGTAGGTTCTTCTATCGTATAAGACACGAGGTGCTATATGTGGATAAATTCTTCTTCTCAAGACCTGTGTATTTTAAGATACTTCTCCTATTTGTGAGTGGATCTAAAAATTCTTCACATAAGAAAGCGTCTGCAAGTTCCTTCGTGAGACAACAATTTTGTTCATAGTGTCTTCTTCACCTCGCAAGACCTGGTGTCTCACATTTAGATGTTACAATATCTTCACAAGAATTGTGTCTTGTGGGTTTCTTCCTCTAAATAGAAGAACCAATAAGGATACATATAATGTAATTTATATGAATAGGTTCATGTGGATGCGTTCTCATTCACAAAACTAGAGTGGTTTGTGAGATATACCTTTGTGTGATCTTATCACGCATGCCACCTCTATATCGAAAGCTTCCCTTGATTTATCAAAAAAGCAGAGAAATTAACTCTCGATTGAGCTTCTATTTATATAGGTGTTTTAACTATGATTTTTAAGGCTTTCCAAGGATTTATAAAATATATTGAGATATCTCAAATGCTGATATACTCAGAATCTTCATTAACCTCTAGATTGAACATGCTATCTTCATGATGACTATTTATTCTTCACATGATCACTCCGTTGATCATACTATCATATCAAAAATTAGATTAATCCAATGGATAATCCTTGTAGAATATGGGATATTCATGTGGTCGTAAATATTCTTGTGAAATAAACAAGTTTGTCTCACGATTTTATTGTTATCTCGGTGAGTGTCTTCAATCGATCACATGATCAAAAGATCATCACACTATAACTTATTATGATATAGCTTGTTCTTACGACAAATTATTTCTATAGTATTAATAAAATTCTTATATTACAAACATTCATATTCAAAATGAAGTTTCATTCACTTAGGATCATTATTCCTTGTCTCAAGCCTTTTATAAGATGAGAGAGATTAGTTAATTATCTTGAGTTCACACTAATAAACCTTATCGATAGGTTGAAGATAACATGAGATATTCAAGATATGTATGACTAGAATTTAATTAAAAAGGAATGAGATTTATTAGTT
Organism: Viscum album; assembly: GCA_963277665.1. Classification (NCBI taxonomy): domain Eukaryota; kingdom Viridiplantae; phylum Streptophyta; class Magnoliopsida; order Santalales; family Viscaceae; genus Viscum; species Viscum album. The sequence goes on along the minus strand of OY728137.1, from coordinate 291,496,698 downwards.
TGAACTTATGATTTGTGGGATTAAATGGATGGTTCAGTACATCTCTTCAAGTGACTATAATTATTTCCATGTTTTTAAGTTCTAGTGAATAGTACCAACACTAAGCTATCTCACATTGGAATCTATGTATGTTGGAAGCATGATATATCAATTAACCATCGCTATTTAGTGGCTAGAAATATTCTCTCCTTCCAATAACACCCCATACCTCTTATCCCTACCTCTGTGATGCCCCATATGGTGGCTTCACCTCTCTTATGGGCTATTCTATCAACGTGATTTTGCTCCCACCCATGCCGCCCTTCTTACTTCCTTGGTTAAGACTTCCTATGAGGTTTGAACCTTAGGTCCCCCCAAGTGTAGTAAAGGGATATTACTTGGTATCTTGTCGGTGATAACCTAATTTTTTAATAAATTCCACACTAATAATAGATAATTTAAAAGTACCAAATAATATCAAATCCTTCCTCAAATATGATGCTAAGAAAACTTTTATTCTCTTATGTTCTAAACTAATATTCATGAATTTATTATTACATGGGATCATCCTCACATCCTCATGCATTAAGACAATATTCATGGACTTATTTAATTATTCTTTATGCAATTAATTTTTTCATAGACTTCAATTTTTGTATCCAATGTGAAAACTCCTTCAGCACATTTGTTAATCATTTAAGAGCCCTTCCAAAAATCATCATATTTGACAACAGGTAGAATTTATCAAGAATAAAATCAAATGATATGAATAAATAATAATTATCCATGAATCTACACTTAATCCACCAAAACATATTTACTTATTGACAACAAATGAAATCAAGGCCCAACAATAACCCCCTTTAAATTTTGTTGTCAATATTATAATATATATCATAAATCAATATGCGGTGTTGAATTTTCTACCCCATATTGATAATCAATATGAAAAGGGAAAATGAGGTCTTCTCAACTCATCACCTTTTCAAAAACATGACCATATCCCTTTGATGAAAATTTCAAGATCACTTCAAAGAGAGGAATGGTTTCACATGGTTCTCTAAGAAAAGGGCCTTTAGTTAATCAACTCTAAGTCTATATGGGATAAACCGATGAAAAAAACAATAGAGACACAACCAAGGATGTCTAATCAATCCATAAAAACCATTCATGTGAAATCATGATTATAAATTCTCAATTCTCATCAAAGGTATTGGGATCAATAAGATTTATCAATGTAATGCTAATCCTGCACATACTTTAACAAAATCATTATAAATTTCAAGTGAAAATGATATCGATCCCCTTTTTCTTATCTTAACATAAATAAATCACCCCCTTAATTAATATTATTTATAAAATTAAGGACAAGGAATAAAAGTGTAATTGGAAAACATCCACTTCCAATTTTATAATGATATTTAGAAGTTTCTCATTCACTATGTAGAGAAGATTTAATAACTTTATCTCATCAATTCCCACCCCAAGGGATGCATCCATCTCATTGAATTCCATGTGTGTTAATAAAAAAGAATTCATATATATAATGGAATAATAATGGACCTTATTTTTCATTAGGAGTAATATTTATTCCAAGATCTATCTCTCAACCTTGGCCATTGTTTTCTCCCAGTCTCACTATTTCATTTATATGAAGTATCCTTTTCAGTTGTAGTCATTTTAGTAAATGAGGTCTTTAGTGATTTCATTTTAATTTTAAATATCTCCAATTGATTAAGGATAATATCCATATATTTGTGTGAATCATATCCAGATTTAGAACACCTTACACACAAGTCACCATCTTTATGTTAAATTTCATTTCCACCTCAATTTATATAGACACTTCCTATCATTTGGATTCAAAAAGTTTTTCAGATTATTAAAATTGTTTATCCGATTTTAATTGATTTACCTAGATAACTAGACACAATTTCGTGAAATTATATGTCTTTTTAAAATTTTCACATGACACACCACTGTTTTTATACTATATTCTCTTCCCTTTTTCAATATAGGTAATATATCTTGATATTTATTCCCTGTTTTTCTAAACTTTATAAACCTTATTTTTATCATATTTTTTGTCTTGGAATCTTGGATAAATTTCAAGTCACATCATTATTTCTCTCAGAATTAGATATGATTTTTTCACCATGACTCCTCCTTAGTTGATGTCTGTTATCTAGAAATGACATTTTATACCAACAAGAGTAGTATGCGTGCCCATATGTTTCACAATTCCATCAAAAACCATTGAACATATATTTTATATCTTTACATATTTTTTGTTTAGAAATCTGTTGGTGTTGTGCTTCTTTAAACTGATCCTTATTTTTCCTAGGGGGTAGTGATTTTATTGACTCATTTATCTATCCCTTTGATATAAGAGAGAATATATCATTGTTATTCTTTGAGATAGTTTTATTAGTAGTCTTATTATTTTGTTCACATCTCATGACGAACTTTTCACACTCTTTTTACAACCTCCTTTCCTTTTGTTACTGTCCTATATTCACATCATCAGATGATTTGTGCATTATAGGTACATACTAGAACTCATCATAACAATTTCCACTTCTATTATATAATTCATATAAATATTCAAAGCATTCAAATATATTATTTGTATAAATATTCATTTTATCTGAATTTATCTTCTCTGATGCATGTTTCTTCTTTTCTTTAGCTTTTCTCCCTCTAAATGAAAGCCTTCTGTTATTTCATGAATTTACATGTTATGACAACATTCGATAGCTACATGCCCAAACTTACAACAATACTAAAAACATCCAATGAAATTTTTTCTTTTCTTTTATTGTGTAATCAACTTATTTTTCATAGATTTTAATCCTTACTAATGTTGAGTGACATCACCATTATTTGGTATGTTTCTAGGGAAACAATTATTCATACTAATTTTTACATATTCCATTGATGTGGGGATTTAACATATTTTTTCACCATCTATAATTTCCTAGAGTTTGCTTTGAAACATGTACCAGTACTTATTAGTACATAAAATAGTTTATAGAATATGGGGTACCTTATTAATAGAGTATTATTCCATTTGATTAGATCATAATATAATTTTATTTATAGAATCATGATTCTAAATAAAAACTTGAGTGAAATCATCTCTTATTTCAGTTATTTGAGAATTTCCAGCTTGTGGTGATTCCTGATTTTTCAGTCTCACTTTTAGCTCTAAATAATTAATATTAAGGGATTTATTATCATATTCAACTGATATGAACTTGGATTACCAATCCTAATTCAACTTATTCATTTATTTTTTATGAATGTTTTTTGATTCTTGAAAAGAATTTTTAATCTACTTTATCCTTTTATCAGTATCCCTCAATTGATAAATTTTGACAACCATAGAAACTTTATGTAATTTTGAAAATGCATGGAAATATTCTATAAATACAAAATAAAATAATTATTTTCCCCATATACGTCCTTAAAATTATTCAACATTTCCATCATATATTTCATTGAAAAGTGAAATTATTTCTTCATTCTCTTTCACAAGTTTTATGATAATTTTGGATATCCCAAACCATATTTCCAATTTCTATTCTATGTCATTGTTATATTCTTCTAGCTATAAATTTTCATCTTAAAGAACCTTGACACCATTAACAATATTCTTTAAAAATTATTTGGGAACTTTCTTTATATGTCCTTTGAATTCAAGGAGTAAATTACAAACTAGTACATGATAATTATAGCTTAATCCAGCTTCATTAAAAGAATAATAATTAAAATAATCACTAAAACATATACCATTTTTATTATCTTCACTAATAGGTATCACTGTTTGTACTGCAAGATTATTCTTTAGCTTTCTCGCATATCTCTTTTTTATATTCATTTAAGTCTTAGTATAAATTTTCATATTATCATTCCTAAGAATAAATTAATTTTTATCCATCAAAGCTAGCTCACTCATATCTTGAAATCTGAAATTTATAAAATCTCTCTTGGATATTTATAGGTGACTTATGATCTAATACCACTTATAGTGCCTCAGGATGGATTGACCACTAAGAGTGGAGGGGAATATCAATGGGTTTTTACAAATTACTTTTATTTTCAAATTAAATTATTAAACTTGTTAAGGTTCTCAACCCACTCAATATTATCTCTCTTAATCAGCTCATGTGTAGTAATAAAAACAAAAATAGTAGCACACAATATTTACAAGGTTCAATATAAAGACCTACTTCTTTCCATATTGGTTATTCCCCCCAACATGGATTCACCATTATACTTCCCTATCAGATAAGTGATTACAATGGATTTTATATCCAACTGAATGGCTTATTCTCCATCTCCAACAAAGATAATCTATTTTATTTTGGCTCCAACCAAAAGTCTTATTGCTCTAGATCCAACTAAGAGACTCCCTTTTCTCTTGGCTCTAACCAGAAGACTTCAACCATTCCCAACACCAACCAAAATACTTCACCTTTGATGAAAGGATTGATCCAATATAGGAAAATATCTAAACTTACTCCAAAATATTAGAGGATCTAACTATATCATGTATATGTTCAAGTACCTTCAACAACTACTAGTTGAGTCTGTCAGTATTGCTCAATCAATTTTGATTACTTATAGCTAATCAGTTTTCTTAGTGAAACAAATACTCAGGATATGCTTCCTTATGATGATGAAGTCCTGAACTCATTGAAATGTGTGCATGTTGTGCACACAAATTCTCAAGAAAATTTTATTTTAGAAGAATCTTTCACAATTTCAGCCCTATATTTCATCTTTAATCCTCAAACACTGTCAACTCGAATATAATATCTTCAGATATTCTTTCCAGGTTCTGTGTCAAATTAAACACACTTTATGCATGGTTTTCACAACATCCGAAACCTTATTATTTTATGTGAAATTTAATTAGGTTCTAGGTATCTCAACTTCTCAAGAGATTTATCATGTGTGCATGTTCACATAAACTGTCTACCTTCAGCCTTCAATGACTTGTGCACAAACCCAAATGGGTATGCACTTGTCTGTATCTTTAAATCATGTACTGAATTCAATGTATTTAATTTTTTGCATTCCACCCATGTTTTTATCCCTTATTTACTAAATAATTCATAAAAAATGATCTATATAAGGTTGCGTGATATGTTCACTACCTTCACATAATCCAAGTGAAGGTTTACAAATATCTTTGTATAAACAACATATGATTCACAAGATGCTTTCCGTGACAAAGGTTGTGTCCACATCTTTCTTTGCAAGATCTAGATATCATTAAGCTTGTATTCTCAAGGTTAAAGATTATTCATGTGTATGATTTTTTGATCACACTACAACCTTATTTCACATATGAATTCAAACATTCTTGGGTTTCATTATATTGGTCACTTCCTACTCTACTTGTCTATAAACTCATTCACATGACCAAATAAGGTTTATCTGAATGAATCTCCCTCAAGAATATTTTCTTCAAATAACCAAGGAGTATTCATGTGTTTTTTTCATCATATTCTCAATACTTGGCTTCCTTGTAGATTTCTCTTTCGGAAGACTATATTATTATTCTTTTCATAAACAAAGGATGTTACTCCAGTTCCTTTACGAGATAGAAGTTATTTTTTATAGGTTATTATGTTGTGTGAAACATGAGGTCAGATATGTGGATAAATTCTTCTTAAATAGACCCATTAATTTTAAGATACTTCTCCATTGATATATTGGATCTCAAACTTCTTCACATAATAAAGTATCTTCGAGTTCCTTCATGAGCCAAGAATGCTGTTCGCGATGTCTTTTTCACCTCACAAGACCTGGTGTATCATGTTTAGATATTAATGTATATTTTTAAGACCAATTTATTGTGAGTCTCTTCCTCTACTTCAGGAAACCAATAAGGATACATGGTATTTACTTTACATGAACAGGTTCATGAAAATTCATTCTCCTTTATGAAACCAGTGTGGTTTTCGAGATATAACTTCGCATCATCTTATCACACACGCTACCTCTATATCAAGAGATCACCTCTATTTATAAAAAATGTATCAGAATTCACTCTCAGTCAAGCCTTTTTTATATTGGTGTTGTAACTCATATTTCTAAGTCTTGTTGAGAATTTCTCAAAGATCTTGGGATCTCTTTAATGTTGATATACTTGGCATATTCATTAACTATTGGATCAATCATGCGATCCATGTGATGACTATTTCTTATTTGTATGATCACTCCATTAATCATTTTATCATCTCAAAAATCTGAATAATCTATTTGATAATTCATGTAGAAGATAGGATATTCACATGGTCATAAATCTTCTTACGAAAGTATCAAGGTTGTCTCATGACTGACATTATATCTCGATGAGTGTCTTCAATCGATCATGTGATCAAAATATCATCACACCATAGCTTCTTATGCTATTGATAATTCTTATGAAAAATTATTTCTATGGGAATCATGTGATGCCTACATGAACATTTTTCACATGAAAAATTAAGTTTCATGTGTTTAGTCTTGTTCTTCTATATCTTGAGACTTCGATAGAATGAGATAGATCAATCAGTTTTCTCGAGATCACCTGGATAAACCTAGTTGAGAGGTTAGAGATGACAAGATATATGAAAAATATTTTTGGTTAAATTATAATTAAAAATGTACAATATTTATTACATTTAAATAAAAACACACAAGATTTAATTAATGGCACAAATCATCTCATCAGACTGCTAGAATTATTATTTTTTGTTTTTATTTGTTGGTGAATAGTACCCTTGCTTAGCTATCCCACATTGAACTTTCCATATGTTGGGGGATTGGTATATTAATTAAATTACACTTATTAATATCTAGAAATATCCCCTCCCTCTATTACTACCTAGTACCTCTTTTCCATATCACTGTGCCACCCCGCAAGGGGGTGCCACCTCTCCTGCTGGCTATACTGCCAGCATGCTCCGGTGCCCACCCATTCTGCCCCGCCCACTTCCTTGGTAAAACCTTCCTATAAGGGTTGACCCTCAGGACCCACAAGTGTGGTAGAAGTATAATAATTGGTATCTTGTAGGTGCTAGACTAATGTTTTAATAAAGGATACACTAATACTTATATAATTTCTATGTACCAAAGAATATCAAATCCTTCCTCAAAGATGATAACAATCCAACTTATCTTATCTTATCAACTAATCTTTATGGTTTTATTATTTCATGGGATCCTCCTCATATCCTCATGAATTAAAACACAATTCATGGAATTATTAATTCTTATTCATGCAATAAATTTTTTCATGGCCTTAACTTGTTATATCCATGGTAAAAACTCCTTCCGCATAATTATTTATCATTTAAGATCACTTCAAAGAATCATCATATTTGACATCATAGAGAATTTCTCAAGCGTAATATCTAAGGTTATGTATTAATAATAATTCTATAGGAACCTAAACTTTAACCACCAATACATATTGACTTATTTACATAAAATTAAATCAAGAATCAATATTAAAAATGATAATGTAATTTCTTATGACTCATGGTAATTAAAAACTCATGAGAAAAATTTCCTGATGCATGATTTGAAGTTGGAATCAATGATCTTCTTATTAAATATTTTGTGAAATTATCTCTATGGTGAAAATTGTGATATATATATTGTGAAAAAGAGATTTAAATATATATTCACAAAAAAAATTGAATATGCACCCAAGGAGATGGTTGAAATTGATAAAAGATTATGAATACTCAATAAATTACCACCTAGGGAAGGAAAATAATCTAGCTGATGCCATGATAAGAAAATATCACGACACCCAATCCTTTATGAGGATTGAAAAATTCCCAATACTTACAGATTTAAAAAGGATGAATATTAAAGTAATACGAAAAGGAGAGAAAGGCAATTTTTCCAAATAATATCTCAAACATCTATTCATGTGAATATCAAATAATATGAAAATGAGAATTTGATACTATAAAAAAGGTAGTGAGTATTAAAAATATTAAACATGATAAATAAGGATTTAGATGGGTTGGAACCTAGATATGTTTTCCATAAAAACTAGAAATAAAGAGGGAACTTTTAGATGATGCACATAACTCATCCTTCTCTATTCATCCAAGAAGCATGAAGGTTCATAGAGATATAAAGAAAAAATTATTATGGAATAAAAAAAAGAGGAAAATTATAAAATACAAAACTCAATGATTAGTATTCTATTAAGTTAAATTTTAATGATATAAGTATAAATGGATGATAAAACTATTACCCATACCAGTATGGAAATGGGAAAAAAACACCAAGAATTTCATTTTAGGACTCCCTTGAACATATAAAGTCCATAATCCCCTTCCATTTATAATCGATCACTTTACAATGTTAGTGAATTTCATTGCAATCAATGAATAATTTTCACCTGAATAACTCATCAAGATATACATAAGGTAGGTGGTAAGGTTTTATGGAGAACTAATCTATTATATCTGATCAATATTTGAGGTTTTCCTAATGGTTATAGAAAAGTATTTAGTTATATTTAGAAAAATATTTGAGTTTTATCATTTCTTATCACCCTCATAAAAATTATCAAATTAAGAGAACTATTCAAAATCTATAGGATGTGTTGTGATCTTGTCCTATTAACTTCCAATTATGTTAGGATCAATACCTCCCCTTAGTGGAGTTCTCAAAAAACAATTGTTTCTATTATATAATTGAAATGGAACCATATGAGGATATGTATGAGAATATATGTTAAAATACAATATACTAGTATTAAGTTGGTGAGGTAAAGAAGATAGGACCTAAACTTTCCTAAGAAATGACATATAAGGTTAAAATCAGTAAATGACATATGTAAGCGGCATAAAGTCTATAGAAGTGATATGTGTATATTCATCGATGAGATATGGAGTTTGAAGTTGGTGGTAATGTGTTCCTATATATATCTCTTTATAAGAGGGTTATATTATTTTGGAATAATGGTAATAAAAGCCCTAGGTATATCGGTCCTTTTGAGATCCTTGATCATGTCAAGATTATAGCTTATCACTTAGCACTCCCTCTAGATATGTCCCACGTATAACATGCATTTCATGTATTTCTTTAATGGAAGTGAATACTAGAACCTTACCATATAATAAACTCATAATAAGTGAAACTAGAAAATGATATCTCATATTATTAATAACCAATGGAAAGAGATAAAGTATTGTGGAACAAAACCAAAAATCTGGTCAAAGTTATATAGAGAAATAATAGGTTTGAATAAGCTATGTGGGAACCTAAGAATATAGTGAGAGAATGGTAACCTATTTTTTTTATTCTTATTATTAAAATTTCATTAACATAATTCCTTTTAAGGGGGTTAAAATGTAATGAACCACAATTTTAATAAATACTTTTACTTAAATTATGTTGACTATATTGTCTAATATGTAACACTAAACCAAAACAAAAATAATGATACATTAATAAAAAAAATTAAATATTACCACTATATTATATCAATATAATTGGTGGGTATCAATAACAAGTAACCACCTTAAAAAATTTAAAAGGTTTAATAAAACAAAGGTAATTTTACGCTTGAAAATACACTTTCTAAAAAAATGGTTTTTATGCATTAAGTGTGCTAAAATGAAAATGAAAATTTTATCACACTATGAAATTTTATTTAGTAAAATAGATTATTTATTTATAATAATAAGGTATAAATTATATAAAAATTTTCTTTTAATTTTTTGGCATAAAAATAATAATACTAGGATTAATTTTATTTACCACGATAATTGTAAAACTTTTATTTTTAAGGAATTATTTTATTAACATTTTTTAACTTTCATCCAATAAAATAGATTAATATTTTCTAAAAAATGAGTGTAATATAATTTTTAAACCAATATATAAATATATTAACACTCATTCAATTTGTAATCAATACTAAATAACATCTCGAATACATAATTTTGAAAATAATATTTTTCTATAAAACATTTTTTCTGTATAATAAATGTTTTAAATTAAGAGTTATATTTATCTTATTTATAAATTGAATTAGATTATATGGATATTAAATTTAGGATAAAAAAAAATGGTAAGAATTTTTACCTTATATTTTTAATAAAATATAAATTACTTTGGAAAAAAACTAGTTACTATGGTAAAAATAAAGATGGTAAAATAGAAAAATCTAGAAGTAAAAGACTTGAAACATGTTTAAAACATGTGTAAATGTAATATTTTTGATTTATATACCTTATATCACCAAAAAATTCACTATTTAATACTATTTTATCTATTTAACCTTGAATAGTGTCATGCGATCAATGAAAAAGTAATGGGTATTTACAAAACATGCCATTTCCCTTATAAATAGTGATCACTTCCACCACATTTCTCCACTATTTAGAAATAATTAGATATAAAAAAAATCTTTATTACTTTATCCTTAACTCTCTCCACACTTTCTAAATGCCTTTTACTTTCCAAAAGAGCAAGTTTAGGATACTTAAGCTGTTACCCATGGGAGAACATCCAAAGGGGGAGGTAATGTTCTCAAAAATAGAAAGGGTTCATGTTGAAATATCATTTTTAATCAGGATTATTTATTCTTGAATATCTTTGGGGTAATTAAATTATCTCCACATATTTAAAAAAATATATTTTCTTATCCTATAGTTATTTCTAGGGTTTTCATGTTTTCCTTTAATTCCATAGTTTTTAATATAAAACAATTGAGGATTTTTTTTAAGAAAATACAACCTTGTTTTCTCTTTAGTAGGAAAATTTTTTCTTCTATGTCTATGTTCCTAAAAAAATTTTCAAGAATTTTATTTTCAATGATCCAATTATTATTTAAATCAATTTTCTACTATATTTTATATTCCTTCAAAAAGATTAAAAATAAATGTTTACAATGTTTTTCAAATAGGTTATTTATGAATTTTTACCAAATTGTGAAAGGAATCATTGTTTTAAAATTTAACACATGAAAAGTTTTCCCTATCATCATGATTTTTATTTTATTTCAAATTAATTTTCAAGTTTCTATGTTTATCTTCAAAAAAATTCATTTTCCTAACATCCTGATAATTTTTATTTAAAATTTTATCAAAAGAAAAGGGAACTTTTCTCATGTTTTAAAAGAATGTTTCAAATGATATTTTAATGTTATTTTTCATCTATTTCAAAATGTTTTTATGTTTATTATTCTTTAATAGGGATATGATCTAGTGATAACATACATTTTCTTTCTATGTTTGTATTTTCATTATGCGTTTTTTATATTTTTATGAAACCCGTTTATTTTTTATGGGCTATGCTATAATGAATTGATGAATTTTTGTATGATTTTGTGGAAAATATATGTATTGTTTTCAATATGTGGTGGGTATATCCATTATAAACCTCAAATTATGTTAGTAAATATTGGTAACTAATGAGATAATGTGAACTAAAATAGAGTGTGAACCCATTTCACTAAGGGAATCTATCCACTATAATAGTATTGGTAGTGTCCATTGACTATATAATTGATGGAATGAGTGTGAACCCAATCCACTATGGAAATCAATCCACTATTAAAGTCTTGGAAGTGATTATTTACTAAGGAAGTTATTTTTTATGTTTATGTGTATTTCAAAAACATATGTCTTATGCTTATGATATGTTCTTAGGGCTTAAATTTGATTACTGATTATTCTATAATCTCATGACTGATTTATTTTGTTATGGAAAATAATTATCCCATGAATCATTATTAGTGATATTTGATTGTTTGGCTATGAATTTTATAATTTATGATCATGTTATCATAGATTTATACTTATCGTATTCTCACATATTATTATCAATCAATATCTCTAATTTTTGTCCTTATTGATCATTTGATCACACCCATTATTATGTTTTAATTTACCCTGGTTATAAAGAATTATTTTTTGTAAGATTTTACTATAAGGGTATCATGTGGGGAGAATTTTTTTAGTATATTTTTAAGTATTCTTTTAGAACAAAAAATTTGGGTATAATGGGAAAAAAATTCATTTGAGGTGAAAGACATGAGTCTTATTATATAAAGGATTTTTACTAATTCTATAAAACTATATACATACAAGATTATCATTTATAAGTGACCCAATATTCTATATTTATTTTTTAAATGATTATGGTTATAATTGTTTCACTTGAGTTGGTATCAAATGTAGTATGTAAGTAATATGTTTTTTGCACTAGATCTAGGTGTTCAAATCTCAGGATATCTTAGTTGGTATCAAAGTAGGTTTTATATAACTTTAAATGTTAATAAACTATCATACGTGAATAATTTATGAGTCAAGGAAACCATTATAGGTTGATAAATTTATGGTTGATCATATTTTTAAAGTCATACATACCCATTTTAGGTTTTGTGTTATGGTATTTTAAGGTAACTAAAGAAATTTTGGGAAATGTATATTAGGTTTTAATATATCATTTAAATATATGTAAATTATTGGTTTAACATGTGATTTAGCGTGAATTTATTTGGTAATAAGGTTATTTGGTATATATGTTGAAATAAACACATAACCTTTATGGTAAATTTATTTTTTAATAAAGAGGTAATTATGGTTTATGAGTATGAAGGGGTTATCATATTTTGGGAATATATGTTTAGATAACCATGGGATTGATGTTTGATTTAGTGACTTAGTGATTAATTTTTTTTGTAAGTTCTCTATATTGGGTACTATATTTGGTTAAGGTAAATAAGATAATTTTTTTCTAGGATGGAATTTTATTTTATAAATAAATATTTAGTTAAATTGTCAAATAATATATGTTTTTGTGGTTGTATGATAATTTTTTCTTATTTTGGGAAATTATTAGTATATTTTGGAGAATATATGATTAGGGTATATAAATATTTGGTATGTAACTTGTTGAGAACCTTATTATTTTAACAATCACAAATCATGTTTATTATGTTTCTAATGCGTTTAATGATTTATGATAATAAACTATTTTTTGGAAAACAATGAAATTTAGATTAAGTGTTGATATACTATCAGTTATGAAATTGTACCATTGGTTTATCATACTACCACTAGTTCATCACTTCTAACACTGAAAGAAGATATCATGACATGACTCTACCATCATATGTCACTTCTGCTAGATAGATCGACCATCAGATGGATCTTTCATTAGTATGTGCTACCACTCCTTGATACTATCATAATAAACTACCATTGGTTAAATGGTGCAATAAACAGATTAATCTACCATTATTTAGTGATACATTCAATAAAGTTCAATCATTCAAAAGTTCTACCACCAGAAAAATCTTCCACTAGGACATGCTACAATCATTAAAGAGATACCATTAGAGTGCTATTATAGTTATCCATAGTTAAATTCAAAATTAATTATCCAAAAACCAGTTTACACATTTAATTCTGAATAGAAGCACATGTATTTAATAATTATTATTCTTAAACCACTTTTTAGATGAATTAAATACAAGTTTAGTTTTTAAAAATATATTTCTCAATACAAGGTTCATGATTTTTCTATTATTATCCTTTAATAGATATTTGGACCCAAAGTGATATAAGTACATTAAAGATTCCTCATGAATTTAGTGTGGTGGATTACTGAGAAAGTAATACATACATGAATACCAAATTATAGAATCTCATATGTTGGAACAAAAATAATTAATAACATATGAGTGTAGAACATCCTTGGAATTTTTATACTAAAAGGTAAAGGATTTTCAAACTTCAATGACCCCCCTATTTTACTATATTTTCTGTCCAACTTGTTTGAACTCCTTCAAATGACATAATCATAGAATCTATAACAAATGAATATATTCATATTAATAATCACTACATACTCTCAAATATAAACTATTTATCCTTCTATATATACTTTACATTAGAACTGCGTTTTTATTTTACACTTTATAATTGTAAAACATAGTCTCCTATAAGAAAATAGATAGTTATTGAAATTATATCCCAATATTCTTCATCTAAATTCCCACATATAAGTGTATAAGATAGTGTGTGTGAACTATATCTCTTTTATCCCACAAAGAATTGTGGTAGAGGCTTTGTTATTAGAAATCCTTGTAGACTATTATTTGTAAAACCCAATCTAGGTTGTGGATAAGTTTATTTAATAATAAACTACTTAATAGCATGTGATTTATAAGTGGAGGTGATTAAGTCTCATCATGAGACTGAACCCCTTATTAAGATTTCACATTGCTTTATATTTTTTCATTATTTATTTGAAATATTTTTCTGTTAGTTGTTTGTGAAAACAAAATTTTGCTTTGATAATTAACCCAAATTATTGTTTTATATAATCTTTTTGATACGAGCAGATTATTTTCTAAAGTTAGATTATTTCCAAAGTTATTTTAACTGAGTCATGATCAATATTTTGAGAATATTTTAAAAATAAAAATTGTATAAATATATTTTTAACAGATGTTTTTATTAAAATCAGGGGATTTAAGTTTATAAATTGTTTTTAATAGAAATTTTTACTAGAAAAATATTTCACCCCTTCTTGAGTTTTGTACTAGGACTAAAATTTTGTATCATAGTATCTTTAAAAATATATTTTTACTATGATCTAGTTTTTCCAAAATATATTTAAATTTATATTTGACCTAAATTTATATCTTTATGGATAATACTAAGCTAGAATTAAATTCTACTAATCTACCTCAAAATTTTAATAGAGCACACTATGATCAATTAAGTATTAAAATAAAAATTAACATTGAGATCATGGGTTTTGGTATTTGGATTATTGTTAAGGATAAATACAAATTAACTAAAGATCCCGGAAAATATTATAGTTATGCTACAAAATCTTCCTATGAATGTAATTATAAATATAATAATTATTTGTACTATGACCTAGGATAATATGAATTTAATTGAATATCCATATGTTATACTGCTTTTTAAATATGGGATACACTATATGTTTCTCATGAATAAACTTCTAATGTTAATTAAAAGAGCTTAAATACTTATACTATTAAATATGATGCTTTTAAGATGAATCATAATGAATCAATTTTTGACATATATCTCATGTTTAATTAAATAGTAAACATAATGCATGTAATTGGAAAGAAAATTGATGACAAGGATCATGTAATGTAAATTTTGATATGTTTAGTTAATAGATGGAGAGGAACCTCCGTTTTCATAAGGTAATCACGTGATATAAGAATGTTTCTAGTGAAAGAGATAATTATAAAGTTTATGATGTATGAACATGAATTACAAGTGAATAAGGAGAAAGAAGACAAACCAAAGTGGAATTCCATAGAATTTAGGACATATGAATCAAATACAAAAGAGGAGATCAAAGCTAAAAATTAAAGTGACGAGGAATCACCATTATACGGTGATAAAGAAATGTCCCATTTATCCAAACATTTTAAAAAAATTATAGAAAAATATTTCTTTAAGAAGGAAAATTAAAATGGTATGTATGGAAACAAAGGAAATTTGAGAAA
Source organism: Viscum album (assembly GCA_963277665.1). NCBI lineage: Eukaryota > Viridiplantae > Streptophyta > Magnoliopsida > Santalales > Viscaceae > Viscum > Viscum album. The sequence continues at coordinate 291,481,184 of OY728137.1, read as the reverse complement.
ATATTGGAAAAAAGATGTTTCATCCAATGAATTAATCTTTTATAAGTGTAAAAGGAAAGGAAACATCAAATCACACTATCCTAAAATCAAGAATAATAATAAGCATGAGAATAAAGGAAAAAGTAAAAAAGGCTATGAAAGACACTTGTATTTTTTTGAGGATAACTCAAGTGAATTAAAATCAATAAGAGAATAGATAAATGAAAAAGATAATATGTGTTTCATGATAAAAACATCTGAGGTACTGAATATTTTTTTATTGAATGTCATACTCTTATTTCAAATTAATATAGAAATGTAAATAAAGCTTAAAATATATCTAGTGATGAATTATTTAAATAGTGTAATATCCTCAAAGATAATTTAAATGAATTGAAAGATAAGTATAAAATTTTAATGAAGTATCATGTTATGTCTTCTCACTTTAAAAGTGATCTTATAGTAGAGAAGGATAAAATGATCAATTTCTTGAGGAAACTAATGAGCTTAAATTATCTAATGAAAAATTGAAGAACGATCTGAATAGTTTTACTAATGGAAGGAAAAAACTAACCCAGATGATTGAAAAAAAACATCACTGAGGTATACTTTTAGAATTGTATATCAACCTGGATAGAGAAGAATTTATAAAAATAAATTTGTATCAAGTTCCAATTTTTCTAGTTTAGTTGGTAGTTATCTTTATACTAGAGTTAATATAGTATTTATTTCTAAAAGTATAAAGTCTTAATATAGGAAACCAGTAAAAGAATTATGGATTCCTAAAACATTTATTAATAATATAAACATTGTTAATAAAATATGGGTACCAAAATAATTTATTGTTTAAAATTTTTGTAGGAGACATGCTTGAAAAGTTCTAGTATGTAATTATTCTACCTGGAAAGTAGATGTTCCAGAAATATGACTGGGGAGAACTCAATTTTCAAGAACCTAATCAACGTGGATGGTGTACATGCCACCTTTGGTGACAATTATAAAGGAAAAATATTTGGGTTCATCCAAATTAGTAACTCTAGTACAATTTTAATTTGTAAGGTTTTATTTGTAGATGGATTAAAATATAACCATCTTAGCATTTAAAAATTGTGTGATGATGTTTTTTATGTTATGGTTTAAAACAATGCTTGAAAATTTATTGATGTAAATCATGATTTATTTTTTACTGACATGAGAAATGATAATGTTTATGTTGTTGATTTGAATTCATTATTTTCTCAAAATATTTTTTTGTATGAGTTCGTTTAAAAAATAATCTTGTATTTGGCATAATAAACTAGGATATTTCAATATACACTCTCTTAGAAAGATAACTAGGAAAGTATTAGTCAAGGATCTACCCATAGTTTAATTTCCAACAGAAAACGTTTATAACCCTATAAAATGGAAAACAACACAAAATATATTTCAAACCTAATAAATAATTATTAACTTCTCAATATTTAGAGTTAGTTTACATGGACTTGTTTGAACCTTCCATAGTTTTTAGTTTAATAAGAAAAAATTATTCCTAAGTTATAGTGGATGATTATTCAAGATACACATGCATATTTTTTATTTCTCATAAAAGTGAATATCTTTTCAGTTTTTATAAATGTACTAAATATGTAGAAAATCATAGTGGTATTAGAATAAATACCTTAAGAAGTGATCATGGTCGTGCTTTTTAAAATCAAGAGTTTGAATATTTATTTTCACAACATGGCTATAGTCACAAATTTTCTGCTCCTAGGACACCATGAAAAAATATTGTTGTAGAGAGAATAAATAGAACCCTTCAAGAAATTTCCCAGACCATGATCAATGAGTATGATTTAATTATTTATATTTAGGTAGAAGGTATGAATATAGATTTCTATATAATTAATAGAGTTTTAATTAAACCTATTTTAAATAATTCCCCATGTGAATTATGGAATGGTAGAAATCTAATGGTTAATTACTTTAGAGTTTTTGTTTGTAATGTATTTATACTTAATACAAAAGATAATCTAGATAGGTTTGCATCCAAGACTGATGAAGGAATTTTTATTGGATACTCTACATCCAGTAAATCATACAGGATATTTATTAAAAGAACTAAGATTATGTAAGAGTTTGTTCATGTCAAGAGTGATGAAATAGATCATAATGAACCTAAGACGTATTTAAATAATATTTAGGATGACTTTTCTAGTTTAGATATAAATGTTAAACCCCGTAAAAATTATTCCAAACATCCTATAGTAAAACATCCCAGTTCTAATGAATAAATTTAACTTGAACCTATAGATGAACTTGATGTATCAAATGATTCTATTCCTAGACATTTTAAGAGTCATAGATATCATCCCTTATATTTTATTGTAGAAGATCTAGATAAAGGAACTCAGATAGGAGATTATCTAAGAAACCAAGTTGAAAATCAAGATTTAGTATCACAACTTGAGCCTAAAAACATCATATAATCAATTAATGATGAATTCTGGGAAATGGTTATGCAAGAACATTTGAATTAGTTTGAGAGAAATAATGTATGGGAACTACTTGAAAGAACCAAGGACTACCTAACTATTAGAACTAAGTGAGTGTTTGGAAACAAGGTTGATGGGTTAGAAAAAATAGTTAGATATAAGGAAAGAATAATTGCACAAGGATATAGTCAAGAAGAATTTATTGAATATAAGGAAACATTTTCTCTAGTATCTAAACTAAAATCCATTGGGATTTTGTTTACCTACGCAACGCATTTGAATTTCAAACTATATAAAAGTAATTTCAAGAGTGAATTATTAAATGGTCATATAGTCAAGGATATTTTTCTGAAAAATCCCTTCGATTTCAAAACCCTCATCTTCCAAATCATATTTTAAATTAATAAAAGCTTTATATTTTTTAAAACAAGCTCCTAGATCTTGGTATGACATGATTAAATTGTATTTTATTTCAGAAATGTTTTACTAAAGGAAAATTTGACCCTACTTTTTTAAAAGGTTATTCCTTGACCCAAATGGCCAAAGCATAAAATTTATTAAAAGAAATAATACAAAAGTATAAAGTACAATATCATATTACAATATTTTTCATGAAAGGGAATAAGATAAGTGGGGAGGTCTTCACATCAGGTTATGTCTTGCTGAACTCCCAAGTTAGACATGCCATTAGCAACCATCTTTTCTTACCGACAAACATATGTGATGATGTAGTTCAGATCAGTGAGAAAACAATTGCATTCCATCCAACATGTATAAATTAGCCAATCTATATGAGTTACACCATTAAAAATTACTTGTATGATGGTCGTTGAGTCACTTTCAATCCATAGGTTGTTTAAACCAAAAACCATGGAAAATTTAATCATATGAATCAAAACTAACATATGAGCTTTAAGGGAGGTGGAAATGCTACAATAACCCATGAAGCAACCTAATATCTGACCGAGGTGATTTCAGAAGACAACGCCACACCCTGAAGGACCCGGATTTCCCTGGGAGGAACCATAAATGTTGATTTTGATCAATCCTGGGAGTGTATCTCTCCAGAACACCTCCATAGTGTGATGTGGTTGATAGAAATTACCATTTATCCATAGACATTTAAGGATTCCAAAGTCATGCATAGTGTTGTGGAAATTTACTTTTTGTATCAAAGTAGCTTCTTGTATGGAAATGAGGATCCGGATCTGACCTGCATTAAGATAGAGTGATTAGTTGTTATGAATAATTGCATTTTGATCATACCAGATCACATGGTGAAGTTCAGAAACTACATAAAGGAAAAGGTTCCTGATTTTCTAAGAGCCTTCCATCTCTACACATTTCATAATTTGATATTTGATAGAGTCATGTATCAACCATATGCAATCAAATATGTCAAAAATATAGTTCAAAGAGCAGAATTAGTAGCACATGAAAGGAATAGGTGTTTAGTATCTTCTCTGTGTTGTTTATAGATTTTACATTTAGAGGAAAGATGAATTCCAAACCATTAAAGACAAATATCAATAGGAACTATATTGTAAGAAAGCCGCCAAATGAGGCTAAATATCTAGGGATTTATCCAAGGTTTTTTGAAGTGTTTAATCCAGCTGTAGTCATTCTCATTATTACAAAAAATATGATTGTAGATATTTTTTTAGGTAATAATTCCATTATGAGAAGGCTCCCAAACTAAGATATAATTATTGTAAGTGAAAGGATAGTTTTCAATGAGATTCAAAATAGTATCTGGGAGATGATCTTGTTGAGAATTTAAATTATCTTTGATAGATATTTTGGTGTTTTTAGGAGTTTGATTAGGAAAAATCATAGAGATTAAAGGCATTCCAGTCCAATTATCTAGCTAGAATTTCATGGAGGAATATTTGGAGACCATCCATTTGGAATTATTTATAATGTTAGTGAATGAGTTCTTGATGGTAGGCCATATGGAAGAGTTAATAAATCTTGAGTTTCTAGTATTAAGTTTATAAAGAAATCTATTTTTGAGAAAGTCAATTTATTCAAAATAATTGTGAAAAATATTCTAAGTAAGACGTGCTTGAAGGGCTTCATTAAAGTAATTTATGTTTTTTATACCAATTCCACCATTCTTAATTGGCTTGCAACAATTCCAAAATGGGACAATAACAAGATATCTTTCAAGAATACTACCGATCCAGATAAAAATTTTAATATATTTGTTCATTTTTTTTGATAATACCAATAGGCCATTTGTAGACCATCATGGATTAAACCATCTTGGAGACAATAGGGATTTAAAAAGGCAAGTCCTACCTACCATATACAGAGATTTACCCTTCCAAGAGGAAATATGGTTTATAACTTGATTAACAATAGTCACAAAGTGGAAAGACTTGGGTCTACTCCAAAATATGGGGATACCAAGGTAAGTTAAGGGGATAGAGCCTTCTTTTAGACCTAATTCACTGATAATATTACATTTTCTATTGGGGGTAAAGTTCTTACCAAATAAGATGCAGGATTTGTTCCAACTTATGGTTTGACCAGAAACCTCCTCATAGTGAGAGAGTGCTGTTTTAAGGTTAAGAATGTTTCTTTTGTCTCCTAGAAGGAAAAAATTATTTCATCAGCATAAAATAGGTGAGTGGGAGCATTTGAATTCTTGGAGACATGAATGGGTTTTAGTTTATTTTGAACCACCAGATGATTTATCAGACGACTAAGGTAGTCTTCCTCTATTGAGAAAAGAATGGTAGAGAGGGGGTCACCTTGTCTAACACCTTTGGGGTATTTAAAGTATCTTTTGGGAGAGCCATTGATCAAAATGGAGATAGTGGCCGAGTTGAAGAGAGTTCTAATAATAGTGATAAAGTGGGTAATAAAACCAAAAATTTGGAGGACTTTGAAGATAAAACTCTAATCCATGGTGTCAAAAGATTTCATGATGTCAAGTTTAATAGCTATGTTGCCTCCTATATTAGTTTTATTCAAATTTTTGATACACTTAGAGGCAATATAGATACAATATTGAATGAATCTACCTTTTATAAATCCAAACTGGTTCCAAGAGACAATTTTGTCAGTAATAGTTGATGGACTATTAGAAATTATTTTGGTGATTATTTTATATAGATTGTTGATAAGTGAAATGGTTATGAAAAGGTGAATCTCATAGGCATTATCCACCTTAGGGATAAAGGTGGGGAACTAAGCATTAATATCATGAGGAAGCACAACATTTGTGAAAAAGGATTTAATAAGTTTACAAACATCGATATGAACCACATCCCATTAATGTTAGAAGAAACCATTGTTAAATTCATCAGGACCTAGGGAACTATCGGGATACAGACTAAAGACAATGTCTTTGATTTCATGATCTAGTAGAGGGTTAAAAAAGAAGGTATTGTCTACATCGGTGATTACTAAAGGAATGACCTTAAGAAGGAGGTCTTTGTTGTTATCAGGGCCATTGAATATGGTCTCAAAATAGGAGACTATATGTGGAGCTATGTCATCTTCCTTTTCAAGAATCTTATCCCCATCCTTTACAAAGGTTATAGGTCTACAGGATTTCCTAATTCTTTAGAGAGTGTTATATAATTCGGTATTTCTTTCACCATCGGTTAACCATTTAACTTTATAAGCTTGCTTTCTCACATTTTCCTTAAAAGTGAGAAAGGAATTGAGATTGACCACAATGTTTATTTCTTGTGTAGGATCAGTGTTTAAGTCAGAGTTGGTATTTTTCTTTTGTAGATCATCGAGTTGTTTCTCAAAAAGAGTAATGTTATTGTTGACTTGTTTAGATTTGGAGTTTCACCAAGATTTGAGAGTCTGTTTAAGGTATTTTAGTTTGAGGTTGCAAGTAAGGGTATCATTGCTATGAGACATTGAGGACCAAAAGTTTTGGATGACATGTTTTAATTATTCATCAAAGAACCACAAATTATTGAAATTTAAGGGTAACCGAGGTTTTATGTCTTTGGAGGAAATGTTTACTAGGATAGGATGATGATCAGAGTTCAGTCTGTGAAGAGTGATGTTGGAGATAATGTCACATTTATCTAAAGCATGGACATTCATAAAGTATTTGTCCAATTTAGAAGCAACCAATTTATTCTAATGCCTTCTATACTAGGTGTATTTCACATAAGTGATTTAAATAAGATTTTTTTCCTCGATCAAGGCTTTAAATTATCTCACAGAGATAAATGCGTGTGATGGGAAATTTTTTTCTCTAGAGTTAAGAATAACAATAAAGTCTCCCATAAGAAACTAGGGGCATTGGTGTTAGTGCCTAAAAGAGAGAGGTCATTCCAAAGAATTATTCTTTCTTAGTATATATTCTTAGCATAAACAAAGGAGTAGAAAATATGAGTACCATTAATAGTAAAGTTGTAAGTGAGAATCTGATCAGAGATACTAAAAACACTAAAATCCTGTAAAGATGAATGTGCAAAAAACCATACAGAATTAGTATTGAGATAATTATTGATTTCACTAGAAAACATGTAGTTGGGTTGACACAAGTGAGATTATTTAGAGGAGAAAGATATTTTTGATTCCATAATAGCAAAAATAATAGGGTGATGCATGTTAACCATTATTTTCAAAACATTGAGGGTGTTAGTGTTGGCGATACCCTAACAATTCCAAAACAAGATCTTCATTTAAATGTGAATTTGGAGTTAGAACTCCATTTTTTCTTTTTTCCAGATCCAATATTTCTAGTAGAACTTCTAATCTATTAAGTATTAGTGGTATTTTCATGTTCATTGTAATAAATAAAATTATTTTTATTTTTAGGTTCATTTAATTGTGCTGTCATATCTGAGTCTGTGGTATCCATTGAACCTGGAAACAAGTTAATGGTACTTTGAGATACCAAGATTTCATATATTATATCGCAGTCTACACTTAATAATGTAAGGGTATTAGAGTTACCTGGAGCCTTTGTATCCACTATATACAATGACTTGACAAAGTTAGATGAGTGAATTTGCTTTTGTTATAGGGAGTTCTTATTCCCCTGCATTTGAATCGGTTCTAGCACAACAGCTATACTATCATGTAAAACATGTTTTAATGGAATGTTGGCATATGAAGTAAACTAAGTACTTAAGGTTTGCATCTCAGGTTGAACATCCCTGTTAAGAGAGACAGTGTGAGTAGAGGGAGTTGAATAGTCCTGTGCTTTGGTTTCATTCCTCTTTTCGATAGTGGTATCACTTGTAGTTAAAATCGGGGAACTGTTTTTAGTGCTTCTTACAGCATTAAGGGTTGGGTCACTGGTGTTCATATTGCATAAGTTCAATGAAATAGAATCATTAGAAAAAAAATTAGTGCAAGAGTATGTATAAAACTTAGAACTAAGAAATAAATTGCGGTCATTTTGACCATAGAGTAGGTTTTCAGACTTCATAGAATAGTCCTCACTAGCAATAGTTAGGGAAGTAAGAGTACCTGGGATCAGTGGGTCCAAAGAAGACTGTTGTATGATAGAATTTAGATGATTCTACTTCTGCTTCAGGGGATATTTATAAACCTACATATGTTTGGGTACTATAACCGAAGATTAATTGTTATGTAGGACAGGTTCTGAGTTCTTTTTCATGTCCACCCTAGCTTCTACCATGGGTAGAAACAGCATGATGATATTATTTTTGTATATTCAAGAAAATATTTATGTACTATGTTTCAAAAAACTATGAAAATTGAATTATAATTGAGTTTCATGGCTGAAATTAAATTCTTTCTTGGATTTAATATTTTTTAAAATAAAGATATAATTATTTTAAATCAAATCAATTAAACCAAAAATATTTTAAAACATTTTAACATGGATATAAATAAAGGTAGTGATAATCCCATGAGTACTAGATATAAATTCGATCTTAAAGAAAGTGGGAAACCAATTGATCAAAAAACTTAAAGAAACATGATTGAAAGAATACTATACTTAATTATTATTCAACTTGATATTGTATTTAGTGTGGGTATGTGTGCTCATTTTCAAGAAAACCAAAACAAGTTACATTTACTTACTATAAAAAGAATTTTCAAATTCCTCAAAGGTAAAAGAAATTTAGGATTATTCTAATCTATAGGATTTTCATTTTATCTAGTAATTTATTTATATGAAGACTTTAGTAGTTTCAAGTTAGATAGAAAAATAACCTCTAGAACATGTTACTTTTGGGAAAGTCTCTAGTTTCATGGTGTAGTAAGAAGCAAAATTACATTTCATTATCCACTACTAAATATGAGTTCATAGATGTAGATAGTTATTGTACATAGACTCTATGGATAAAACATGCTTTAATAGACCATGGATATTAATTTCTACATGTCCCTATAAATTGTGATAATATAAGTTCTATTAAAATTTCCAAGAACCCTATATATCATTAAAGAACCAAATATATTGTTATAATACATCAATTTTTGATATATCATTTTAATAAGGGTGATATAACTCTTGCGTTCATTGGTACTAAACATCATCTTACTAACATATTCATAAATCCTTTTAATTTTTAGATATTTTTCTATATCATAAATGAAATTGGAATGATAATTTCTTATTCATATTTTATTATTAGATTTATTTTTGATTTTGGTAGAAAAATCACAAGACTGAATAATCTACCATTGGTAATATACTATTGGTAATATACCATTTGTGATCCACCATTTGTGATCTAGATTTTTCAATCCAACATTGGTGATCAACCACTGGTAATATTCTATTGGTGATCTACCATTTTTCATTTACCTTTGATGTTCGACTATTTATTTACACCGTTTGGGTGCTACCATCCTCATGATACTATTTCTATTTATTTTCATATATTAAATTTTTATTAGATTGGTTTATTTATTATTATTTTTAATCCAAATTTCCAATACCTAAATGATAAGATTTTACTTAAAATTAGAATTTGAGAACCCCTTTCTTTCATATACCTCCTTCAAAAATTCCTTTCTCCTTCATTCCTCGACCTGCAACCCTCTATGTGTTTGCCCTTGTACCTTCGAACAGATGTGAAAATGGTGAGAGTAAAACATCCTTTTATGTTTCCTCTTAATGAATCATTTCCCTGAGAGAATTCCTGAGGTGAATCCATTCATCATGTTTTTGAATCGAAGATCCAATAACTCTCATCCCGAGCTGTCATCACTAAAAAAGTGATAGATACTGAGTGGTTGATTTTGATCAAGTTGGTCATAATAAAAGTGATCCAGGACTAAGGATTTATTGAATGGTTCTCAAGGACCAACCAAACATCCTATCTTAGGTTGGTTCATGAGTTTTATTAGTTTGTAGAGTATGAGTTCATAGAAAATAAATGTGTTATTAAGACTTTGATAGATGGAATAAAATTGGCATTTTATTCGAATAAATGGAAAATATTCCTCAATGTTCGTCATAAAGGTATATCCAATGATTTTCAAGGATTCATTTTCAGTAATAGTGATAATTTCATGTTGAGGATGATTTGTTAGAGCTAACTAAGAATGATTTTGTTCAAAGGCCTAGATGTGTAGATCTCGATTTTGAGTTAAGGCTAGATATTAAGGTTTATACAACATATGATTTGTCCCAAAAGGGGGACTTTAGCATCATGTGGTATCAAGATGTTTTTTATTATTTCTTATAAAAATAGGAGGTAAAGTAAATTTGTGTTGATATTTCATGGTCCATGTGATGTAAATGAGAAAGTCCTCATCTAGATATATATATTTGATCTACCCCAAATTGGTTTCTACTATGTTAAAGGATAAAAGTTTAGTGTCTGAAGGCGAAGAAATGATAATCAAATGTGGTGGTTTCTATCTTAGTCAATTTACCTGCAAGAGAATGAAGTTTAATTGGAAAATTTGGATAAAGAAGTGGGTGGATGATAATGACAAGATCTATGAGAAGTTTAATCCAGTGTAGTACCCCACCAGACCAAGAGACCTGGTTGAACTTGGGTTGGAGCTAGATGAGGTTGTGGTGTATTCCTTTGATGGGGAAGATAAGATTGGGTAAGAAGAAGAAAAAGATGAGAAATGAGATTTAGTGGCTAATTCAGTGAAAGTGGGTAGTAACCCAGATGTGTCTAAGAGCCTTATGGATTATTATGGTTTATCTAGTCATCATCTTTCTCTTCCTACAAGATAAATCTTGTTGAAATCATAAGACGAGTTGGAAGAGACAAAAGTGTTTATTGTTGATCAGTATGATAAATCTTCTGATAGATATAAGGTAGTTGTTGAAGTGTCTGATTATTTAAGGAATGGAAGTGATGCTAAGGTTAAAGATTATGAGAGAAAATATGAGAATGATACCACTGTTAGAGATTAGTATAAAGAAACTTACAAGGGGGAGAAATCCATAAGATATGCTAAACTTGTGACTGACTATTCAGTGCTAGAAGGTGGTGATGGTGATCAGGGAAGTCCACCAGAGCATGGTGGACCTTCCATTTTAGTTTAGAAGAGAGACCCTAAGGGACATCTATTAGAGAATATTTATGAGGTTGAATTGTTCAAAGCCTTTCCTTCTAGTGTTCCTTCTATAGAGACTGTACATGAGGATGTAGCTATGCCTAGCCAGAAGAGGACTCCTCCTCCTCCCAATTATCCTCCTAGTTCCAGGTGTGTGACTAAGGATGATTTGGATTCCTTTAAGGCCAATTTATTGTTAGACCTTGGTGATACGCTTATACCCTCACGTTATTAGGATATTAAGATCTGTGAAGAGGATATGATGGTAATGGTTTCATTGGTCATTTCTCATATTCATCCTATAATGCTTTTGAAGATTGAAAGTCCATAGATAGATAATTAATGACTAGTGGAGAAGATGGACACCATCCAGAGCACTATGGAGGACATGAGCGCCAATTTCACTTGGAGGGAGATATCCCTTTCAGAGAGGTCAGAGTCACTTTTTTTTCTTTCATTGAATCTTCTTCTAAAGATCTGAATCTTCATGCTCCTGATTCAGTGGATGATGATTTGATCAAATATATAATCATAGAGGATTTTCAATTAGCAATGGATGGTCTTTCTTCTTCTCATTAGGATAAGCTTCGATAGGTCAAATCACATGGTGATAATATTTATAACTTGGTTAGAGAATTCTAAAATGAGACTAAAAGTTATAGAGATGATATCACTAAACTTGTTAAGTATTATTTCTCAAGGATTTATACTAAGAATCATCTTAAGACTCACTTTAAATTCTTGGATTAAAACTTGAGAATGCCAAATGTAACTTGGGCCTTCAAGGAGAAAGTGAGTTAGTTGAAGGATTTAACACCCCTTCTAAAGATCTTTATGGAAAAGAAGACCAACTTCACAAAAATCATTGGGCATGGTGGGAGGATTATCACTCAGTTTATAGAGTTGATGAAACCCTTTTGATACACTATGGAAAAAATATATTTTTGCGACGCGTCAAGGGCCCATCGCAAATAAACCATTGAAAGGGGTTATTTGCGACAGACCGATTACCCCGTTGCAAATAACTAGTATTTGTGACAGGTGATAAGGACATGTTGCAAAAGGTTTGGCACGAAATACCCGCCAAATCGCGGGCAAGGGTATTTGTGATGAGTTCTTATTCCCATTGTAATTAGCCGGTGATGGCTTTTAGTATTTGTGACAGGATACTTGCCTCATCGCAAATACTTTCTCGGCAGGTATTCATTTGCGATGGGCCCCGTCACAAATAACTTTTTAACGACCCACTATAATTAATGCGAGTATAGTCATTTGCGACGGGCTACACGTCACATATACCCCCGTCACAAATAATATAACCTATATATACCCCCATCTGTTTCCCTCTCATTTCACTCTTTACTCAACTTCTCCCTCTATCTCTTCTGAAAAATTTTCTTCTAAAATTTTTCATAGTTCAAACTTTTAAATCAGAGCATTATCTGTGAATTTAATACTCTGAAGGCTTCAGTTTCAAGGTATTTATCTATTTTTTTTATTTAGTTAATTTATTTTATTTTAAATTATTTATAATTTTTATTACTTAGATGTAAATTAATTAAATTAAAATTAGATATTTGTTTTTTTAGTATTTATTTTTATGAAGAGTTATATCTAAGTGCTAATTATCAATAAATTGTAATAATTAGTAATAATTTTAAATAATTTGTAATAACTTGTAATAACTAGTATTAGTTAGTAATAACTGGTATTAATTATTAATAACTAGTAATAAATTGTTTTAATTAGTAATAAATTGTATTAATTAGTAACAATTTGAAATAATTAGTAATAATTAGAAATTATTAAAAAAGTCAAAAAAATTAGTAAAAATTTGAAAAAATTAGTAATAATTTGAAGAAATTAGTAATAATTAGGAAAATAGTAATAATTTGAAATAACTTTTAATAATTAGAAATAATTTGTAATAATTAGAAAAAATTAAAAAAAATCCGTAATAATTATCAATAATTATGAATAATTAGAAATAAGTTGTAATAATTATTAAAAAAAATAAATAATTAGTAACCATTAGTAATAATTTGTAATAATTAGGATTAATTAGTAATAATTAGGATTAATTAGTAACAATTAATAATAATTAGTAATAATTAGGATTAATTAGTAATAATTAGTAATAATTAAAAATAATTAGGATTAATGACTAACAACAAGTAATATTTAGTAATAACTAGTAATTATTAACAATAATTAGTAATAATTATCAATAATTAGTAATAATTATCAATAATTAGTAATAATTATCAATAATTAGTAATAATTATCCATAATTAGTATCAATTATCAATAATTAGTAATAATTATCAATAATTAGGATTAATTAGTAATAATGTAACACCCAGGTAAATAAAGAATATGACATTTTTATATTTATCCCTATTTGTGAATAAAATGTTAATATTAATTTAAATGGAATGCTATGATTGATGGATTACCCAATACGCAACAACGAGTTCCTTTGAAATCTTACGTTGCACTCTAATAATAAAATAATTTTATTTTAAATGGTAGTTAATACCTAGCCGTTGTAATGACAGGAATGAACAGAACTAACTACAAAATGATTATATATGTTTGTCAAATATTTTTTCCTTTTACAATAAATGTTAGATGATTAAAAATGAGAATGAATCCAATTTTAAGCGTAAACATTTTAATATTCTTTAAAAGGTCGATTAACCGCCTTTTGATGGCGAACCTCTTTTAAATCCACTTTTTGACAATTTTATGTGTTATATTTGACAAAACAAAACTCTTCTTTAGAATCGGGACATCAAAATTTACTTTGTGTAAATTTTTGTTATTTTTCCGATAAAGTTCATTTTTTTAATGAATATTGAAAAATGTTGTATTTTAATTCAAAACCTTTTTTTAATATAATTTATTTATATGATTATATTATCTTTTGAATTGGTCTTAAAGTGAAATTAGAATATATTTTTACCATTTAATCCAATAGTTGTCATTGGAATTAATTTCACTTTGAAATTGGACTTAAACTAGTGTCAATCTTTTAATAGATATTGTTTCTTAAAAACACACTATTTGTTTTGAAAACGGAAATTAATTATTAAATTAATTAATTCAACTTATATGTTTTGAATTTTGTAAAATAGACATCATTTTTGAATTCATAATATCAAATATAGCTTAGGGTGAATTTTTGGTATTTTTCTGAAAAACATCAATTTTTGATGAATAGTGAAACCACTAAGTGGTAGTTTAAAAACTGATTTTTCGTTTAAATGAAACTTTACCACTTATGTGATTTGAATTTCAAAAATCCAACATACATGGTTGTCATTATGATGTAAAATGTGGTTCAATGTGATTAAAATAATTTTTTGGTGAATAGTAATTTTTAAGTTTTTAATCGCGATTAGAGGTAATTAGTGTAATTTAAGGTAAAAATAATGTTTTAAAAATATGAAATGACCTTGAAACATGTCCTACCATTATTGGATGAGTCATGGACGACCAATAAAATCCATGGGTCAACTTGGGGACCCCTTGGAGCCACTTTGGTAGGAAAATGACATTAATACCTTTTTATTTAAAGTTAAAATTAAAATGTCACAAACATGTGTTGTTTTACTAATTTTTTTTTTCATGGGGTTATACAAGTAATATATTTTACTATAAATATTCATTAGAAATATAAAAATATTTCCTACATCATTATATTTTTTTTATAATTTTTAGACACTAAATAAATTAAATTATTTATGACACCATGATGATGCAGCGATTACCTCATTATTTAACGATTTAAATAAAATGAAAAGATAATGTAAACTCTAAAAAATACACTTGTCACAAACCTATTTGATGGGTGGATTTCGAAACCTTATCACCTTAGGCTCGAAATATATCCTTTTGGGACCTTTAAAATCCGAAAATCATTTTATAATAAAGTAATATTTTATAACTTTCCAAGAGTGCCCCTCCTCTCCTCTTATAAAAGGCCCCCACCTCTACCACATTACACACACCTCTCAAGCCTTAGGCTCAGCCAAACCCTGCCCATTTCATCTCTCCAAATCTCTCTCTTCCTCATTGAAGCCTCACCTTTGGCAGAATACTCTTGAAGAAAACCTTTTGGTTCAAACCAAGAGGAGTTACCCGATTTAAAGGTAATGTCTTCACTTGTGTTTTTTTGTTTTATTTTGCTTCTCCAACCCCCTTAACTTTATTTTATTCCATTATTTTGTAACAACACCAGTATATTCAATATACTTGGATGTTTTTATAAGAAGGATTCGAGCTATACTTACACACACATCCGTCTAATGGTTAAAGAACATACTGTTTCTGTGGATGGTGAATTACTGCCTCATGAAACAATGATTGTTCAATATTCTTTTAACAACATTAAAGGTGACCATTATGATATCACTGTATTTTATATATTATATATATGGTATTTATGTTTCTATATTCTTATGTATTTTATATTTAAAACATTCCTTTATTATTTTCATGTTGTGCAAATGCGATAATTTCATATGAGGAAGTGTGGACTACCGCCCCTCAAGTGATGTGACTCGTTTATGCAATACATGGAATGTATAAAGAATGAAATTGATGAAATTATGTGATCTATATAACATATATATTATAATGGAAATATAATATATATATATATATCTCATCTATTTTTAATTCCATTAATGTTCCAAAGAAATGAAAGTAGCATTCATGCGTACGTACGACTTACCGTCTCCATGAACTATACATTTCATTTCTTATCTCCAAATGTTATGTACTATTATAAGTACATATATATAATGGTTATATATGTCATATATTACATCTAAATTATGGATATCATTCTGGAATTATAATATATATATATCTCTTTTAACTTTATTCCATTAATATGACAAAAAATGAAAGTAGCCTTCATGTGTACGTACGACCTACCGTCTCCATGAATGGTGATTTTAATTTTTTTTATCTCCAAATGTTATGGAATAGTATAAAATTAATATATAATAGATATATATGAAATTTAAAACATCAATACTATTCTGGAGATGATGTACCTATAACTACATGGAAAATTATTTTCCAACAAGTTCAATTTTTACTCATGTACCGAACATCGACAAAAACGTCTGATATGAACTCACTTTATTAACCAATTATTATAACATTATAATATGTGATATGAAAAGAATAATAATCTTTAAAGTATGTCCTTATGAAATTATAAATTGACCAAATTTTCTTATTCAGGAGATTGAAGAACGATCGAGTCGTGTCGGACACGAGGAAAGGGATCCTACCCCTCTGTTTCTTTTTAAGTAAACTCTTTTATGTCATTCCTTTTAAGCTCAAATTTCTTATGATTGGGATGTTATTTTATATTAATCTTCTTATAATTTATATGTTCATATGATCATAGACCCTATTTTCTCTCATCAATCCATTTTGGAAGTTTTGAGTGGCGCCGTTAGGCTGCCAAGTTTTCGTAAGAGATCCAACCTCTCTCTTTCTTTTTAAGTACTCCCCTTTATGTCACTTATTTAAATCTACTATTTGTTATGTTGGGGGATGTTCTTTTATATTCCTCTTGATTTAAATTTTATTTTAATATGATGAGAGACCCTATTTTATCTCATCAATCCATTTTTGGAAGTTTTAAGTGGCGCCGTTAGGCTGTCGAGTTTTCGTAAGGGATTTTTCATCTCACTTTTATTCCAGTGAGATTTATGCTACATTTTCCACCATTTACTTTGAGTGGTGTATGTAATGCCCATTATTATAATCCTTGTGTAATATAATTTCATTTATGGGTATTTACATATTTATTATATGACCCTTCTTCAATGGGGTGTACGTTTCGAAAGTTACCCAAGTCGGTAAGGGAACCTTTCACACTCCTCTTTTTAAAAGGATTATTTTGTTATGTCTTTTAATTCACATACTATTATGTTGGGATATGTTATTATATATCCTTATTGATGTAAATTTTATTTCCAAGTGATGATACACCCTTTTTATCTCTCATCAACTCATTTTATGAATTTTGAAGTGTCGCCGTTAGGCTGTCGAATTTTACCAAGGGAACTTTTTAACCCAATTTGGATTTCTTTGGGTTCAACATGTAGTTATTGAATATGTCATCCTTTGAATATGTGTGAATGAACTTTTATTGTTTTACACTTAATATCCACTTATGTTTGGTTTATTTATATTTGTCACAAAAAATATTTAGATTGATTAATCCTTAATTTAAGGATACCTTCTTTATAAGGGATTTCATCTCATTTTACATTTCTATTGAGACTTCATTGTTGTTATGCACCAATTCACTCTTATATGGTGTATATATTGTCCTTTGGAATATTATATCATGAATCCATTTATTCTCATGATATTATAAATTTCCGATTAAATGCTATTCCTCAATTATTTTTTTCAAGTGTCTCTAATTTTGGTAAAAACCCTTTAACCAAAATATCGCTTTAAATGTTTTAATGATTTGTTATTATTAATATCCATGTTTTCAAAATGGTTTTAAGGATTTATTTATATGGATATTAAGGGTTTAAAATTTTAAAAGCTTTAAGGTGGTATGATACTCTTTGATTCAAAAATCTCTTTATTAAATGTTTTAAATGGTTTTGAGAATGGTTTTTTTGAATGGATTAATTATTTCAATATATTAAAATGTTATACTGTGATTGAAATGTGGAAATGTTATGTTTCCTTTATGCATGTTTTATGTGATATGTTTATGTTATGGTTCTTGGACATTGTTATGAAAGCGGGTGGTTCCGTGATAAACTAAGGGCAGGTGAGCCCGATATAGCTCTCCAATGCATTGGGTAACGTGAAGGGGTTAAACGTTAAGGTTTTTCTGAAGAGATTTAGGGAATATACTGTGATGAGTATTCCAAATTTAACCATGACGGTTAATCCCTACGTAAGAATTTTATGAATGCCTCAAGTTACCTTTATGTCTTATGATTTATATGAGTTATTCATAAATCTTATGATTTCATGAGGTATGTTAACGTGCTTATGTTTTATGAGTAATGTACAATTTCATTGATTCTTATGTATACATGGACTGATGTTTTCTTTCTGTATTGTTATAACCCTTACTGAGATTTTTATTCTCATCCAATGTTTTTTTGAAATGTTTTTCACAGGACATAAAGTTGAATAGGGTCAAGGATGGGATCAAGGAAATGTCAGGCTGTCTAAAACAAGGAACTAGACATGAATCCTTTGTTCAAGAGTTTTTATTTTGTGAAAAAAATACAAGCTGAGTAGATGTGTCTACTTTGTAATTTTTGAGATGTAATAGTTATGTCCTAATTCTCTAAAACTCTAAACCTGAAAAGATCCTCAATGTGAATTATTCATTTTATTCAATAATAAGTAATGTTTAAGGTCGTGTCCTTATAGTTGGTATCAAAGGTTGGTTTAGATAACTTTAGAGGTTAGGGTATTCTCTAAGCATAAGTGACATTACCATAATGGCTAGGATTTCATAAAGAGTCATAGTTTTTAGATAAAGTGAATGAGTAAGTATATCTTAGTGTTTATCTTCCTCATTAGTACATGATAATTTTGTTGATATACTCACACTGACATTTCTGGTTTTAGTAAATGGATGGATCTAGCAGGCACCAAAGTGACAATGGGTTTGAAGGAAACTGTGGTGGTTCTCTGATTAAGAGACTGGATGAAATGGGGAATTCAATGAAAAATATTGTGGTTATTCTAAACCAACTATCAAAGAGTCATGATCAACCACTTGAACCTTGGTGAGTTCTCTAATGCAACATGTA
Source organism: Viscum album (assembly GCA_963277665.1). Lineage (NCBI taxonomy): Eukaryota > Viridiplantae > Streptophyta > Magnoliopsida > Santalales > Viscaceae > Viscum > Viscum album. The sequence continues at coordinate 291,462,421 of OY728137.1, read as the reverse complement.
CGAGATAAGCAACTCGATGTGGATGATCAGGAAATAATTATAAAGGTAACCATTTGTATTTATATGATCCTTACTTTTGAGGTAATTATGGGTTACTATATGTTATAATGGAAAATTAAAGGCATGAGATAAACTTGAGGTAAAATTATGTTATGGTTATTTTTGAATATTTTATCGCTTTTTGGGGAATGTTATAAGAATTATATAGTTTTGGAAAAAGTAAAACACACAAACCACGTGACAACCCGTCGCATCGGACAAAGCTATGGGAATCGAACCCACAACCAATGTGCGACTGGTATTTATCACCTACCACTGGACTACGTGAAGTCCCTGGTTAGTATGACTTATTCTTTTTAGTTATATGATTTTATGAATTAAGAGTAAGTTGATTTTGGGTTATCTATGGTAATTATTAACCTATCATGGATGATATGTGATTAGGTTAATTACTTTTCAATATGAGACTTTAAGAGAAACTAAGGTTATTTGAAGATAAGTGTTAATTTGTACCTTGGAAGACTATGTGAATAAATCCTTCAAATATTTGTTTTTCAATCTTAGTTTGGTTTACTTTGAAGAATTTTATGGAAAAATTGTTTATCGAATGGTCTTCATTGAACTTTGGGTTTTGTTGGACAAATTTTGGAGATTAAGAATAGATTTTCTTTTTATAAAGGGTTATCCTTTTCTAGATTATGTGATCTTGTACTAACCTTTTTGGTTTTGGTTTTCTTTAAAGTCTAAAGACATGGTAAGTATATAGTTCTCTTTTTTGTATTAGGTGATTCTCTAGAAGTTGATTATAGTACTCTTAATGTGAACAAGTCTTCCTAAATACTCATCATTTGGGGAAGGTATGAGTTTGTGTAAGGAATCTAGTAAAAGTTTAAAGTCAACATGACAGGTAAGTATGTTTTCTTAATATCAAAAATAAATTCTTCAATGAAAAGTAACTTAAAACAAAAATTTTGTATATTAAATTTTCCTACTGGGGAATCGAATACCGTTTAACCCACCACAAGTTTGTGATTTTATTATGGTCAACTTTCTCCTAAACATGTATTCTATCACTCTCCCTCAGAACATGAACCTTTGTTTTTTCTTTCATATCCATGTTTTCCTACATGGAATCCTAGTATGGGTTAACTTGGGTGACCTTTGTACTTCTATTTCTTTATTTTAAAGTGATAGTTTTACTGACTCTTGCTCCGATGTGGGACTTTCAATGAAGTTTCCGAGCCCAATTTTAAAATTGGGGGGATGCAATTCCCAAAAGGGGGGAAGGATTTAACACACCAGGTAAATAAAGAATATGAAATTTTTATATTTATCCATATTTGTGAATAAAATGTTAATATTAATTTAAAGGGAATGCTATGCTCGATGGCTTACCCAATACGTAACAACGAGTTCCTCTGAAATCTTACGTTGCACTCTAATAATAAAATAATTTTATTTTAAATGGTTGTTAAAACCTAACAGTTGTAATGACGGGAATGAACAGAACTAACTAAAAAAATGATTATATATGTTTGTCAAATATTTTTACCTTTTACAATAAATGTTAGATGATTAAAAATGTGAATGAATCCAATTTTAAGCGTAAACATTTTAATATTCTTTAAAAGGTTGATTAACCGCATTTTGATAGAGAACCTATTTTAAATCCACCTTTTGAAACTTTTATGATTTATATTTGACAAAATAAAATTATTCTTTAGAATCAGGACATCAAAATTTATTTTGTGTAAATTTTTTGTATTTTTCCGATAAAGTTCAATTTTTTAATGAATATTGAAAAATGTTGTATTTTAATTCAAAACCTTTATTTAATCTAATTTATTTATGTGATTAGATTATCTTTTTAATTGTTTTTAATGTTAAATTAGAATATATTCTTAAAATTCTATCCAATAGTGGTCATTGGAATTAATTTCACTTTGAAATTGGACTTAAACTAGTGTCAATCTTTTAATAGATATTTTTTCTTAAAAACACACTATTTGTTTTGACAGTGGGAATTAATTATTAAATTAATTAATGAAACTTATATGTTTTGAATTTTCTAAAATAGACATCATTTTTGAATTCGGAATATCAAATATATCTTAGGGTGAATTTTTGGTATTTTTCTGAAAAACTTCAATTTTTGATGAATAGTGAAACCACTAAGTGGTAGTTTAAAAACTGATTTTTCGTTTAAATGAAACTTTACCACTTCCGTGATTTGAATTTCAAAAATCCAACATACATGGTTGTCATTAGGATGTAAAATGTGGTTCCATTGGATTAAAATAAATTTTTGGTGAATAGTAACTTTTTAGTTTTTAATCGCGATTAGAGGTAATTAGTGTAATTTAAGGTAAAAATAATGTTTTAATAATATGAAATGACCTTGACACATGTCCTATTCTTATTTGATGAGTCATGGACGACCAATAAAATCCATTAGTCAACTTGGGGACCCCTTGGAGCCACTTTGGTAGGAAAATGACATTAATACCTTTTTATTTAAAGTTAAAATTAAAATGTCACAAACATGTCAAGTTTTACTAAATTTTTTTTACATGGGGTTATACAAGTAATATTTTTGACTATAAATATTTATTAGAAAAATAAAAATATTTCCTATATCATGATATTTTTTTTATAATTTTTAGACACTAAATAAATTAAATTATCTATGACACCATGATGACACTGCGATTACCTCATTATTTAACGATTTAAATAAAATGAAACGATAATGTAAAATCTAAGACCTAAACTTGTCAAAAACCTATTGGATGGATGGATTTTAAAACCTTATCACCTTATCCTCGAAATATATCCTTTTGGGACCTTTAAAATCCGAAAAGCATTTTATAATAAAGTAATATTTTATAACTTTCCAAGAGTGCCTCTCCTCACCTCTTATATAAGGCCCCCACCTCTACCACCTTACACACACCTCTCAAGACTTAGGCTCAGAAAAACCCTGCCCATTTCATCTCTCCAAATCCCTCTCTTCATCATTGAAGCCTCACCTTTGGCAGAATGATCTTTATGAAACCCTTTTGGTTCAAACCAAGAGGAGTTACTCGATTTAAAGGTAATGTCTTCACTTGTGTTTTTTTGTTTTATTTTGCTTCTCCAACCCCCTTAACTTTTTTTATTCCTTTCTTTTGTAACAACACCAGTATATTCAATATACTTGGATGTTTTTATAATAAGGATTTGAGCTACACTTACACACACATCCGTCTAATGGTTAAAGAACATACTGTTTTTGTGGATGGCGAATTACTGCCTCACGAAACAATGATTGTTCAATATTCTTTTAACAGCTTTAAAGGTGGCCATTATGATGTCACTGTATTTTATATATGATATATATGGTATTTATGTTTCTATATGATTCTGTATTTTATATTTAAAACATACCTTTATTCTTTGTATGTTGTGCAAATGCGATAATTTCATATGAGGAAGTGTGGACTACCGCCCCCTCAATTGATGTGACTCATTAATGCAATACATGGAATGTATAAAGAATGAAATTGATGAAATTATGTGATATAAATAATATATATATTATACTGGAATTATAATATATATATATATATCTCATCTATTTTTAATTCCATTAATGTGCCAAAGAAATGAAAGTAGCGTTCACGCGTACGTACGACTTACCGTCTCCATGAACAATACATTTCATTTCTTATCTCCAAATGTTATGTACAATTATAAGTACATATATATAATGGATATATATGTCATATATTACATCTAAACGATGGATATCATTCTGGAATTATAATATATATATATCTCTTTTAACTTTAATTCCATTAATATGACAAAAAATGAAAGTAGCGTTCATGCGTACGTACGGCCTACCGTCTCCATGAACGGTGCTTTTAATTTTTTTATCTCCAAATGTTTTGGAATAGTATAAAATGGATATATAATGGATATAAATGAAATTTAAGACATCAATACTATTCTTGAGATTATGTACCTATAACTACATGGAAAATTCTTTTCCAACAAGTTCAATTTTTACTCATGTACCGAACATCGACAAAAACGTCTGATATGAACTCACTTTATTAACCAATTATTATAACATTATAATATGTGATATTAAATGAATAATAATATTTAAAGGAGGTTCTTAATCAGTTATAAATTTACCAAATTTTATTATTCAGGAGATTAAAGAACGATCGAGTCATGTCGGACACGAGGTAAGGGATCCTACCCCTCTCTTTATTTTTAAGTACACTCTTTTACGTCTTTCCTTTTAAGCTCATATTTCTTATGATTGGGATGTTATTTTATATTAAACTTACTGTAATTTTTATGTTCATATGATGAGAGACCCTATTTTCTCTCATCAATCCATTTTGGATGTTTTGAGTGGCGCCGTTAGGCTGCCGAATTTTCGTAAGAGATCCAACCTCTCTCTTTATTTTTAAGTACTCCCGTTTATGTCACTTATTTAAATATCCTATTTGTTTTGTTGGGGGATGTTATTTTATATTACTATTTCTATAAACTTTATTTTAATATTATGAGATACCATATTTTATCTCATCTATCCATTTTTGAAAGTTTTAAGTGGCACCGTTAGGCTGCCGAGTTTTCGTAAGAGATTTTTCATCTTACTTTTATTCCCGTGAGATTTATGCTACATTTGCCACCATTTCCTTTGAGTGGTGTATGTAATTCCCATTATTATAATCCTTGTGTAATATAATTTCATTTATGGGTATATAAATATTCATTGTATGACCCTTCTTCAATGGGGTGTACGTTTCGAAAGTTACCCAAGTCGGTAAGGGAACCTTTTACCCTCCTCTTTTTAGAAGACTTATTTTGCTATGTTTTTTCATTCACATACTATTATGTTGGGATATGTTATTATATATCATTATTGATGTAAAGTTCATGTCCAAGTGATTAGATACCCTTTTTATCTCTCATCAACTCATTTTCTGAATTTTGAAGTGTCGCCGTTAGGCTGTCGAATTTTACCAATGGAACTTTTTAACCCAATTTCGATTTATTTGGGTTCAACATGTAGTTATTGAATATGTCATCCTTTGAATACGTGTGAATGAACTTTTATTGTTTTACACTTAATATCCACTTATATTGGGTTTATTTATATTTTTCAGACATAATTTTGAGATTGATTTATCCTTAATTTAAGGATACCTTCTTTATAAGGGATTTCATCTCATTTTACATTTCTGTTGAGACTTCATTGTTGTTATGCACCAATTCACTCTTATATGGTGTATATAGTCTCCTTTGGAATATTATATCATGAATCCATTTATTCTCATGATATAATAAAGTTCTGATTAAATGTTATTCCTCAATTATTGTATTCAAGCGTCTCTAATTTTGGTAAAACCCTTTAACCAAAATATCGCTTTAAATGATTTAATGATTTGTTATTATTAATATCATTGTTTTCAAAATTGTTTTAAGGATTTATTTATTTGGATATTAATGGTTTAAAATGTTAAAATCTTCAAGGTGGTATGGGACACTTTGATTCAAAAATCTATTTATTAAATGTTTTAAGTGGTTTTGAAAATGGTTTTTTGAATGCATTCATTATTTCAATATCTTAAAATGTTATACTGTGATTGAAATGTAGAAATGTTATGTTTCCTTTATGCATGTTTTATGTGATATGTTTATGTTATGGTTCTTGGGAATTGTTACGAAAGCAGGTGGTTCCGTTATAAACTAAGGGCGGGTGAGCCCGATATAGCTCTCCAATGCATTGGGTAACACGAAGGGGTTAAACGTTAAGGTTTCACCAAAGAGATTTAGGGAATATACTGTGATTGGTATTCCAAATGTAACCATGAGGGTTACTCCCTACGTAAGAATGTTATGAATGCCTCAAGTTACCTTTATGTCTTATGATTTCTATGAGTTATTCATAAATCTTATGATTTCATGAGGTATGTTAACGTGCTTATGTTTTATGAGTAATGTATGATTTCATTGACTCTTATGTATACATGGAATAATGTTTTCTTTCTGTATTTCTTTAACCCTTACTGAGCTTTTTATGCTCATACCAAGTTTTTTTGAAATGTTTTTCACAGGACATAAAGTTGAATAGGGTCAAGGATGGGATCAAGGAAATGTCAGGCTGCCTAAAACAAGGAACTAGACATGAATCCTTTGTTCAACAGTTTTTATTTTGTGAAAAAAATGGAAGCTGAGTAGATGTGTCTACTTTGTAATCTTTGAGATGTAATTGTTATGTCCTAATTCTCTAAAACTCTAAACCTGAAAGGATACTCAATGTGAATTATTCATTTAATTCAATAATAAGTAATATTGAAGTCAGAGTCCTTAGAGTTGGTTTCAAAGGTCGGTTTAGATAACTTTAGAGGTTAGGGTATTCTCTAAGCATAAGTGACATTTCCATAATGTCTAGGATTTCAGAAAGAGTCATAGTTTTTAGATAAAGTGAATGAGTAAGTATATATTAGTGTTTATCTTCCTCATTATTACATGATAATTTTGTTGATATACTCACACTGACATTTCTAGTTTTAGTAAATGGATGGATCTAGCAGGCAGCAAAGTGACAATGTGTTTGAAGGAAACTATGGTGGTTCTCTGATTAAGAGACTGGATGAAATGGGGGATTCAATGAGAAATATTGTGGTTATTCTAAACCAACTATCAAGGAGTCATGATCAACCGCTTGAACCATGGTGAGTTCTCAAATGCATCATGTACGAGATGACCAACTCGATGTGGAAGTTCAGGTAATAATTATAAAGGTAACCATTAGGGTTTATATGATCCTTACTTTTGAGGTAATTATGGGTTACTATATGTTATGATGGAAAATGAAAGGCATGAGATAAACTTGAGGTAAAATTATGTTATGGTTATTTTTGAAGATTTTATCGCTTTTTTGGGAATGTTATAAGAATTATATAGTTTTGGAAAAAGGACAACAAGCAAACCGTGTGATAACCCGTCGTGTTGGACAAAGCTGTGCGAATCGAACCCACAACCAAAGTGCGACTGGTATTTATCACCTACCACTGGACTACGTGAAGTCCCCGGTTATTATGACTTATTCTTTTTAGTTAGATGATATTATGAATTAAGAGTAAGTTGATTTTGGGTTATCTATGGAAATTATTAACCTATCATGGAGAATATGTGATTAGGTTAATTACTTTTCAATACGAGACTTTAAGAGAAACTAAGGTTATTTGAAGATAAGTGTTAATTTGTACCTTGGAAGACTATGTGATTAAATCCTTCAAATATTTGGGTTTCAATCTTAGTTTGGTTTACTTTGAAGAATTTTATAGAAAATTTTTTTATCGAATGGTCTTCATTGAACTTTGGGTTTTGTTGGACAAATTTTGGAGATTAAGAATAGATTTTCTTTTTTCAAAGGGTTATCCTTTTCTGGATTACTTGATCTTGTACTAACCTTTTTGGTTTTGGTTTTGATTTTGGTTAAAGTATAAAGACATGGGAAGTTTATAGTTCTCTTTTTTGGATTAGGTGATTCTCTAGAAGTTGATTAGAGTACTCTTAATGCGAAAAAGTCTTCCTAAATACTCATCATTTGGGGAAAGTATGAGCTTGTGTAAGGAATCTAGTAAAAGTTGAAAGTCAACATGGCAAGTAAGTTTGTTTCCTTAAGATCAAAAATAAATTCCTCAATGAAAAGTAAATTAAAACAAAAATGTTGTCTATTAACTTTCCCTATTGGGGAATCGAATACCGTTTAACCCACCACAAGTTTGTGCTTTTGTTGTGGTTAACTTTATCCAAAACATTTTTTCTATCACTCTCCCTCAGAACATGACCCTTTGTTTTTTCTTCCATATCCATGTTTTCCTACATGGAATCCTTGTATGTGTTAACTCAGGTGTCCTTTTTTACTTCTCTTTCTTTATTTTAAAGTGATAGTTTTACTCACTCTTTCTTCGATGTGGGACTTTCAATGAAGTTTCTGAGCCCAATTTTAAAATTGCGAGGACGCAATTCCCAAAAGGGGGGAATGATGTAACACCCCAGATAAATAAAGAATATGACATTTTTATATTTATCCCTATTTGTGAATAAAATGTTAATATTAATTTAAAGGGAACTCTATGCTCGATGGCCTACCCAATACGCAACAACGAGTTCCTTTGAAATCTTACGTTGCACTCCAATAATAAAATAATTTTATTTTAAATGGTAGTTAACACCTAGCTATTGTAATGAAGAAATTGAACAGAACTAACTACAAAATGATTATATATGTTTGTCAAATATTTTTACCTTTTACAATAAATGTTAGATGATTAAAAATGCGAATGAATCCAATTTTAAGCGTAAACATTTTAATATTATTTAAAAGGTCGATTAACCGCCTTTTGATGGAGAACCTCTTTTAAATCCACTTTTTGAAAAGTTTATGTGTTATATTTGACAAAAAAAAAATTCTTCTTTAGAATCGGGACATCAAAATTTACTTTGTGTAAATTTTTGGTATTGTTCTGATAAAGTTCATTTATTTAATGAATATTGAAAAATGTTGTATTTTAATTCAAAACCTATTTTTAATCTAATTTATTTATATTATTAGATTATCTTTTGAACTGGTTTTAAAGTGAAATTAGAATATATTTTTACCATTTAATCCAATAGTGGTCATTTTAATTAATTTCACTTTGAAATTGGACTTAAACTAGTGTCAATCTTTTAATAGATATTGTTTATTAAAAACACACTATTTGCTTTGACAGTGGGAATTAATTATTAAATTAATTAATTCAAATTATATGTTTTTAATTTTGTAAATTCGACATCATTTTCGAATTCGGAATATCAAATATTGCTTAGGGTGAATTTTTGGTATTTTTCTGAAAAACATCAATTTTTGATGAATAGTAAAACCACTAAGTGGTAATTTAAAAACTGATTTTTTGTTTAAATGAAACTTTACCACTTATGTGATTTGAATTTCAACAATCCGACATACATGGTTGTAATTAGGATGTAAAATGTGGTTCAATGGGATTAAAATAATTTTTTGGTGAATAGTAACTTTTAAGTTTTTAATCGCGATTAGAGGTAATTAGTGTAATTTAAGGTAAAAATAATGTTTTAATAATATGAAATGACCTTGAAACATGTTCTACCCTTATTGTATGAGTCCTGGCAGACCAAGAAAATCCATGGGTCAACTTAAGGACCCCTTGGAGCCACTTTGGTAGGAAAATGACATTAATACCTTTTTATTTAAAGTTAAAATTAAAATGTCACAAAGATTTGTTTTTTTACTAAAACAATTTTTAGATGGGGTTATACAAGTAATATTTTTGACAATAAATTTTCATTAGAAATCTAAAAATATTTCCTACATCATGATATATTTTTATAGTTTTTAGACACTAAATAAATTAAATTATTTATGACACCATGATGATGCAGCAATTACCTCATTATTTAACGATTTAAATAAAATGAAATGATAATGTAAAATCTAAGACCTACAATTGTCAAAAACCTATTTGATGGGTGTATTTCTAAACCTTATCACCTTATCCTAGAAATATATCCTTTTGGGACCTTTAAAATCCGAAAAGCATTTTATAATAAAGTAATATTTTATAACTTTCCAAGAGTGCCCCTCCCCTCCTCTTATAAAAGTCCCCCACCTCTACCACCTTACACACACCTCTCAAGACTTTGGCTCGGCCAAACTCTGGACATTTCATCTCTCCACATACCTCTCTTCATCATTGAAGCCTCACCTTTTGAAGAATGCTCTTCAATAAACCCTTTTGGTTCAAACCAAGAGGAGTTACCCGATTTAAAGGTAATGTCTTCACTTGTGTTTTTTTGTTTTATTTTGCTTCTCCAACGCCCTTAAATTTTTTTATTCCTTTCTTTTTTAACAAAACCAGAATCTTCAATATACTTGGATGTTTTTATAAGAAGGATTCGAGCTACACTTACACACACATCCATCTAATGGTTAAAGAATATACTGTTTCTGTGGATGGAGAATTACTGCCTCACGAAACGATGATTGTTCAATATTCTTTTAACACCTTTAAAGGTGGCCATTATGATGTCACTATATTTTATATATGATATATATGTTATTTATGTTTTCTATATGATTATGTATTTTATATTTAAAACATACCTTTATTCTTTTCATGTTGTGCAAATGCGATAATTTCATATGAGGAAGTGTGGACTACTGCCCCCTCAAGTGATGTGACTCGTTCATGCAATACATGGAATGTATAAAGAATGAAATTGATGAACTTATGTGATCTATATAACATATATATTATACTGGAATTATAATATATATATATCTCATCTATTTTTAATTCCATTAATGTGACAAAGAATTGAAAGTAGCGTTCATGCGTACGTACGGGTTACCGTCTCCATGAACGGTACATTTCATTTCTTATCTCCAAATGTTATGTACTATTATAAGTACATATATATAATGGATATATATGTCATATATTACATCTAAATGATCTATATCATCCTGTAATTATAATATATATATATATATATATCTCTTTTAACCTTAATTCTATTAATATGACCAAAAATGAAAGTAGTGTTCATGCGTACGTACGACCAACCGTCTCCGTGAATGGTGCTTTTAATATTTTTTATCTAAAAATGTTATGGAATAGTATAAAATGAATATATAATGGATATATATGACATTTAAAAGATCAACACTATCCTGGAGATGATGTACCTATAACTACATGGAAAATTCTTTTCTAACAAGTTCAATTTTTACTCATGTACCGAACATCGACAAAAACGTCTGATATGAACTCACTTTATTAAAAAAAATTTATAAAATTATAATATGTGATATGAACTGAATAATAATCTTTAAAGGATGTCCTTAATAAATTATAAATTGACCAAATTTTACTATTCCGGAGATTAAAGAACAATCGAGTTGTGTCGGACACGAGGTAAGGGATCCTACCGCTCTCTTTCTTTTTAAGTACACTCTTTTATGTCATTCCTTTTAAGCTCATATTTCTTATGATTGGAATGTTCTTTTATATTACTCTTACTATAATTTTTATGTTCATATTATGAGATACCCTATTTTCTCTTATCAATCCATTTTTGAAGTTTTGAGTGGCTCCGTTAGGCTGCCAAATTTTCGTAAGAGATCCAACCTCTCTCTTTGTTTTTAAGTACTCCCCTTTATGTCACTTCTTTAAATGTCCTCTTTATTATGTTGGGGGATGTTCTATTATATTCATCTTGCTTTAAATTTTATTTTAATATGATTAGAGACCCTATTTCATCTCATCAATCCATTTTTGGAAGTTTTAAGTGGCGCTGTTAGGCTGCCGAGTTTTTGTAAGGGATTTTTCATCTCACTTTTATTCCCATGAGATTTATGCTACATTTTCCACCATTTCCTTTGAGTGGTGTATGTACTACCCATTATTATAATCCTTGTGTAATATAATTTCATTTATGTGTATTTACATATTCATTGTATGACCCTTCTTCAATGGGGTGTATGTTTCGAATGTTACCCAAGTCGGTAAGGGAACCTTTAACCCCCTCTTTTTAAAAGACTTCTTTTGTTATGTCTTTTAATTCACATACTATTATGTTTGGATATGTTCTTCTATATACTTATTGATGTAAATTTTATGTCCATGTGATGAGATAACCTTTTTATCTCTCATCAAGTCATTTTCTGAATTTTGAAGTGTCGTCGTTAGGCTGTCGAATTTTACCAAGGGAACTTTTTAACCCAATTTCGATTTCTTTGGGTTCATTATGTAGTTAATGAATATGTCATAATCTGAATATGTGTGAATGAAAGTTTATTGTTTAAACTTATTATCCACTTATATTGGTTGTATTTATATTTTTCACACATAATTTTGAGATTTATTTATCCCTAATTTAAGGATACCTTCTTTATAAGGGATTTCACCTCATTTTACATTTCTATTGAGTCATCATTGTTGTTATGCCCCAATTCACTCTTATATGGCATACATACTGTCCTTTGTAATATTATATCATCAATCCATTTATTCTCATGATATTATAATTTTCTGATTAAATGTTATTCCTCAATTATTGTATTCAAGTGTCTCTAATTTTGGTAAAAACCCTTTAACCAAAATATCACTTTAAATGTTTTAATGATTTTTTATTATTAATATCCATGTTTTCAAAATGGTTTTAAGGATTTATTTTATGTATATTAATGGTTTAAAATGTTAAAAGCTTCAAGGTGGTATGAGACAGTTTTATTCAAAAATCTCTTTATTAAAATTTTTAAATGGTTTTGAAAATGGTTTTTTTGAATGGATTCATTATTTCAATATCTTAAAATGTTATACTGTGATTGAAATGTGGAAATGTTATGTTTCCTTTATGCATGTTTTATGTGATATGTTTATGTTATGGTTCTTGGGCATTGTTATGAAAGCGGGTGGTTCCGTGATAAACTAAGGGCTGGTGAGCCCGATATAGCTCTCTAATGCATTGGGTAACGCGAAGGGGTTAAACGTTAAGGTTTCTACGAAGAGATTTAGGGAATATACTATGATGGGTATTCCAAATGTAACCATGAGGGTTAATACCTACGTAAGAATGTTATGAATGCCTCAAGTTACCTTTATGTCTTATGATTTCTATGTGTTATTCATAAATATTATGATTTCATGAGGTATGTTAACGTGCTTATGTTTTATGAGTAATGTATGATTTCATTGATTCTTATGTATACATGGACTAATGGTTTCTTTCCGTATTGTTATAACCCTTACTATGCTTTTTATGCTCATCCCAAGTTTTTTTTGAAATGTTTTTAACAGGACATAAAGTTGAATAGGGTCAAGGATGGGATCAAGGAAATGTCAGGCTGCCTAAAACAAGGAACTAGACATGAATCCTTTGTTCAAAATTTTTTATTTTGTGAAAAAAATGGAAGCTGAGTAGATGTGTCTACTTTTTAATCTTTGAGATGTAATAGTTATGTCCTAATTCTCTAAAACTCTAAACCTCAAAAGATCCCCAATGTGAATTATTCATTTAATTCAATAATAAGTAATGTTTAAGGACGGGTCCTTATAGTTGGTATCAAATGTCGGTTTAGATAACTTTAGAGGTTTGGGTATTCTCTAAGCATAAGTGACATTACCATAATGGATAGGATTTCAGAAAGAGTCGTAGTTTTTAGATAAAGTGAATGAGTAAGTATATCTTTGTGTTTATCTTCCTCATTAGTACATGATAATATTGATGATATACTCACACTGAAATTTCTGGTTTTAGTAAAGGGATGGATCTAGCAAGCACCAAAGTGACAATGGGTTTGAAGGAAATTGTGGTGGTTCTCTGATTAAGAGACTGGAAGAAATGGGGGATTTAATGAGAAATTTTGTGGTTCTTCTAAAACAACTATCAAGGAGTCATGATCAACCACTTAAACCTTGGTGAGTTCTCTAATGCATCATGTACGAGATGACCAACTTGAAGTGGAAGTTCATGTAATAATTATAAAGGTAACCATTAGGGTTTATATGATCCTTAATTTTGAGGTAATTATGGGTTACTATATGTTATGATGGGAAATGAAAGGCATCAGATAAACTTGAGGTAAAATTATGTTATGGTTATTTTTGAAGATTTTATCACTTTTTGGGGCATGTTATAAGAATTATATAGTTTTGAAAAAAGGAAAACACGCAGACCGTGTGACCACCCGTCGCGTCAAACAAAGCTGTGGGAATCGAACCCACAACCAAAGTGCGACTGGTATTTATCACCTACCACTGGACTACGTAAAGTCCCTGGTTAGTATGACTTATTCTTTTTAGTTATATGATTTTATGAATTAAGAGTAATTTGATTTTGGGTTATCTATGGAAATTATTAACCTATCATGGAGGATATGTGATTAGGTTAATTACTTTTCAATATGAGACTTTAAGAGAAACTAAGGTTATTTGAAGATAAGTGTTAATTTGTACCTTGGAAGACTATGTGATTAAATCCTTTAAATATTTGGGTTTCAATCTTAGTTTGGTTTACTTTTAATAATTTTATGGACAAATTGTTTATCGAATGGTCTTCGTTGAACTTTGGGTTTTTTTGGACAAATTTTGGAGATTAAGAATAGATTTTCTTTTTATAAAGGGTTATCCTTTTCCGAATTATCTGATCTTGTACTAACATTTTTTGTTTTGGTTTTGGTTAAAGTCTAAAGACATGGGAAGTATATAGTTCTCTTTTTTGGATTAGGTGATTCTCCAGAAGTTGATTATAGTACTCTTAATGTGAACAAGGCTTCCTAAATACTCATCATTTGGGGAAAGTATGAGTTTGTGTAAGGAATCTAGTAAATGTTGAAAGTCAACATGACAAGTAAGTAAGTTTCCTTAAGATCAAAAATAAATTCCTCAATGAAAAGTAACTTAAAAAAAATGTTGTCTATTAACTTTTCCTACTGGGGAATTGAATACCGTTTAACCCACCACAAGTTTGTGATTTTAATATGGTTAACTTTCTCCTAAACATGTTTTCTATCACTCTCCCTCAGAACACGACCCTTTGTTTTTTCTTCCATATCCATGTTTTCCTACATGGAATCCTAGTATGGGTTAACTCGGGTGACCTTTGTACTTATCTTTATTTATTTTAAAGTGATATTTTTACAGACTCTTGCTCCGATGTGGGACTTTCAATGAAGTTTCCGAGGCCAATTTTAAAATTGCGAGGACGCAACTCCCAAAAGGGGAGAATGATGTAACACCCCAGATAAATAAAGAATATGACATTTTTATATTTATCCCTATTTGTGAATAAAATGTTAATATTAATTTAAAGGGAACGCTATGCTCGATGGCCTACCCAATACGCAACAATGAGTTCCTTTGAAATCTTACGTTGCACTCTAATAATAAAATAATTTTATTTTAAATGGTAGTTAACACCTAGCCGTTGTAATGACGAAATTGAACAGAACTAACTACAAAATGATTATATATGTTTGTCAAATATTTTTAACTTTTACAATAAATTTTAGATGATTAAAAATGTGAATGAATCCAATTTTAAGTGTAAACATTTTAATATTATTTAAAATGTCGATTAACGGCCTTTTGGTGAATAGTAACTTTTATGTTTTTAATCGCGTTTAGAGGTAATTAGTGTAATTTAAGGTAAAAATAATGTTTTAATAATATTAAATGACCTTGAAACATGTCCTACCATTATTGGATGAGTCATGGCCGACCAAGAAAATCTATAGTTCAACTTGGGGACCCCATGGAGCCACTTTGGTAGGAAAATTACATTAATATCTTTTTATTTAAAGTTAAAATTAAAATGTCACAAACATGTGTTGTTTTACTAAAACAATTTTTACATGGGTTTATACAAGTCATATTTTTGACTATAAATATTCATTAGAGATCGAAAAAGATTTCCTACATCATGATATTTTTTTTTATAATTTTTAGACACTAAATAAATTACATTATTTATGACACCATGATGATGCAGCAATTACCTCATTATTTAACGATTTAAATAAAATGTAAAGTTAATGTAAAATCTAAGACTTACACTTGTCAAAAACCTATTGGATGGGTGGATTTAGAAACCTTATCACCTTATCCTCTAAATATATACCTTTGGGACTTTTAAAATCCGAAAATCATTTTATAATAAAGTAATATTTTATAACTTTCCAAGAGTGCCCCTCCCCTCCTCTTATAAAAGGCCCCCACCTCTACCACCTTAAACACACCTCTAAAGACTTTGGATCGGCAAAACCCTGTAAATTACATCTCTCCACATCCCTCTAATCATTATTGAAGCCTCACCTTTGGAAGAATGCTCTTCATAAAACCCTTTTGGTTCAAACCAAGAAGAGTTACCCGATTTAAAGGTAATGTCTTCAGTTGTGTTTTTTTGTTTTATTTTTCTTCTTCAACCCCCCTAACTTTTTTTATTCCTTTATTTTGTGACAAAAATAGTATCTTAAATATACTTGGATGTTTTTATAATAAGAATTTGAGCTACACTTACACACACATCTTTCTAATGGTTAAATAACACACTGTTTCTGTGGAGGGAAAATTACTCTCTCACGAAACGATGATTGTTCAATATTCTTTTAACACCTTTAAAGGTGGACAATATGATGTCACTGTATTTTATATATTATATATATGGTATTTATGTTTTCTTTATGCATCTGTATTTTATATTTAAAACATAACTTTATTCTTTGCATGTTGTGCAAATGCGATAATTTCATATATGGAAGTGTGGACTACCGCCCCCTCAAGTGATGTGACTCGTTCATGCAATACATGAAATGTATAAAGAATGAAATTGATGAACTTATGTGATATATATAAGACATATATTATACTGGAATTATAATATATATATATCTCTCTCATATATTTTTAATTCCTTTAATGTGCCAAAGAAATGAAAGTAGCGTTCATGCGTACGTACAACTTACCGTCTCCATGAACGGTAAATTTCATTTCTTATATCCAAATGTTATGTACTATTATAAGTACAAATATATAATGGATATAAATGTCATATATTACATCTAAATGATGTATATCATTCTAGAATTATAATATATATATATATATCTCTTTTAACTTTAATTCCATTAATATGACAAAAAATGAAAGTAGCGTTCATGCGTACGTACGGCCTACCGTCTCCATGAACGGTGATTTTAATTTTTTTTATCTCCAAATGTTATGGAATAGTATAAAATGAATATATAATGGATATATATGACATTTAAAACATAAATACTATTATGGAGATGATGTACCTATAACTACATGGAAAATTCTCTTCCAACAAGTTCAATTTTTACTCATGTACCGAACATCGACAAAAACGTCTGATATGAACTCACTTTATTAACCAATTATTATAACATTATAATATGTTATATGAAATGAATAATAATATTTAAAGTATTTCCTTAAGCAATTATAAATTGGACAAATTTTATTATTCATGAGATTAAAGAACGATCGAGTCGTTTTGGACACGAGGTAAGGGATCCTACCCCTCTCTTTCTTTTTAAGTACACTCTTTTATGTCATTCCTTTTAAGCTCATATTCTTTATGATTGGGATGTTATTTTATATTACTCTTACTGTAATTTTTATGTTCATATGATGAGAGAACCTATTTTCTCTCATCAATCAATTTTGGAAGTTTTGAGTGGCGCCGTTAGGCTGCCGAATTTTCGGAAGAGATCCAACCTCTCTCTTTCTTTTTAAGTACTCCACTTTATGTCACTTCTTTCAATATCATATTTGTTATGTTGGGGGATGTTATTTTATATTCCTCTTGATGTAAATTTTATTTTAATTTGATGAGAGTCCCTATTTGATCTCATAAATCTGTTTTTGGAAGTTTTAAGTGGCGTTGTTAGGCTGCCGAGTTTTCACAAGGGATTTTTCATCTCACTTTTATTCCTGTGAGATTTATGCTACATTTGCCACCATTTCCTTTGATTTATGTATGTAATTCCCATTATTATAATCCTTGTGTAATATAATTTCATTTATGGGTATTTA
This sequence comes from Viscum album, assembly GCA_963277665.1. Classification (NCBI taxonomy): domain Eukaryota; kingdom Viridiplantae; phylum Streptophyta; class Magnoliopsida; order Santalales; family Viscaceae; genus Viscum; species Viscum album. The sequence continues at coordinate 291,444,767 of OY728137.1, read as the reverse complement.
CATATTCATTGTATGACCCTTCTTTAATGGGGTGTATGTTTCGAAAGTTACCCAAGTCGGTAAGGGAACCTTTCAACCTCCTCTTTTTAAAAGACTTATTTTGTTATGTCTTTTGATTCACATACTATTATGTTGGGATATGTTCTTCTATATCCTTATTTATGTAAATTTTATGTCCAAGTGATGATATACCCTTTTTATCTCTCACCAACTCATTTTATGAATTTTGAAGTGTCACCGTTAGGCTGTCGAATTTTACCAATGGAACTTTTTAACCCAATTTCGATTTCTTTGGGTTCAACATGTAGTTATTGAATATGTCATCCTTTGAATATGTGTGAATGAACTTTTATTGTTTTACACTTAATATCCACTTATATTGGGTGTATTTATATTTGACACACGTAATTTTGAGATTGATTTATCCTTAATTTAAGGATACCTTCTTTATAAGGGATTTCATCTCATTTTACATTCCTATTGAGACTTCATTGTTGTTACGCACCAATTCAATCTTATATGGTGTATATAATATCCTTTGGAATATTATATCATGAATCCATTTATTCTCATGATATTATAATGTTCTGATTAAATGTTATTCCTCAATTATTGTATTCAAGTGTCTCTAATTTTGGTAAAAACCCTTTAACCAAAATATCGCTTTAAATGTTTTAATGATTTGTTATTATTAATATCTATGTTTTCAAAATGGTTTTAAGGATTTATTTATTTGTATATTAGTGGTTTAAAATGTTTAAAGCTTCAAGGTGGTCTGGGACACTTTGATTAAAAAATCTCTTTATTAAATGTTTTAAATGGTTTTGAAAATGGTTTTTTGAATGCATTCATTATTTCAATATCTTAAAATGTTATACTGTGATTGAAATGTGGAAGTTTTATGTTTTCTTTATGCATGTTTTATGTGATATGTTTATGTTATGGTTCTTTGGGATTGTTATGAAAGCGGGTGGTTCCGTGATAAACTAAGGGCGGGTGAGCCCGATATAGCTCTCCAATGCATTGGGTAACACGAAGTGGTTAAACGTTAAGGTTTCTCCAAAGAGATTTTGGTAATATACTGTGATGGGTATTCTAAATGTAACCATCAGGGTTACTCCCTACGTAAGAATGTTATGAATGCCTCAATTTACCTTTTTGTATTATGATTTCTATGAGTTATTCATAAATCTTATGATTTCATGAGGTATGTTAACCTGCTTATGTTTTATGAGTAATGTATGATTTCATTGATTCTTATGTATACGTGGAATAATGTTTTCTTTTCGTATTGTTATAACCCTTACTGTGCTTTTTATACTCATCTTAAGTTTTTTTGAAATGTTTTTCACCAGACATAAAGTTGAATAGGGTCAAGGATGGGATCAAGGAAATGTCAGGATGTCTAAAACAAGGAACTAGACATGAATCCTTTATTCAAGAGTTTTTATTTAGTGAAAAAAATGGAAGCTGAGTAGATGTGTCTACTTTTTAATATTTGAGATGTAATAATTATGTCCTAATTCTCTAAAACTCTAAATCTGAAAATATCCTCAATGTGAATTATTCATTTAATTAAATAATAAGTAATGTTTAAGGATGGGTCCTTATAGTTGGTATCAAAGGTCGGTTTAGATAACTTTAGAGGTTAGGGTATTCTCTAAGCATAGGTGACATTACCATAATGGCTAGGATTTCAGAAAGAGTCATAGTTTTTAGATAAAGTGACTGATTAAGTATATCTCAGTGTTTATCTTCCTCATTAGTACATGATAACTTTGTTGATATACTCACAATAACATTTCTAGTTTTATTAAATGTATGGATCTAGCAGGCACCAAAGTGACAATGGTTTTGAAGGAAACTTTGGTGGTTCTCTGATTAAGAGACTGGATGAAATAGGGGATTCAATGAGAAATCTTGTGGTTCTTCTAAACCAACTATCAAGGAGTCATGATCAACCACTTAAACCTTGGTGAGTTCCTTAATGCATCATGTACGAGATGACCAACTCGATGTGGAAGTTCAGGTAATAATTATAAAGGTAACCATTAGGGTTTATATGATCCTTACTTTTGAGGTAATTATGGGTAACTATATGTTATGATGGAAAATTAAAGGCATGAGATAAACTTGAGGTAAAATTATGTTATGGTTATTTTTGAAGATTTTATCGCTTTTGGGGAATGTTATAAGAATTATATAGTTTTGGAAAAAGGACAACATGTAGATCGTGTGACAACCCGTCGCGTTGGACAAAGCTGTGGAAATCGAACCCACAACCAAAGTGCGACTGGTATTTATCGCCTACCACTAGAATATGTGAAGTCCCTGGTTAGTATGACTTATTTTTTTTAGTTGGATGATTTTATGAATTAAGAGTAAGTTGATTTTGGGTTATCTATGGAAATTATTAACCTATCATAGAGGATATGTGATTAGGTTAATTACTTTTCAATATGATACTTTAATAGAAACTAAGGTTATTTGAAGATAAGTGTTAATTTATACCTTGGAAGAATATGTGATTAAATCCTTTAAATATTTGGGTTTCAATCTTAGTTTGGTTTACTTTGAAGAATTTTATGGAAATTTTTTTTATCAAATAGTCTTCGTTGAACTTTGGGTTTTTTTTGGACAAATTTTGGAGATTAAGAATAGATTTTCTTTTTAGAAAGGGTATCCTTTTCTGGATTATCTGATCTTGTACTAATTTTTTTGGTTTTGGTTTTAGTTAAAGTCTAAAGACATGGGAAGTATATAGTTATCTTTTTTGGATTAGGTGATTCTCTAGAAGTCGATTATAGTACTCTTAATGTGAACAAGTCTTCCTAAATACTCATCATTTGGGGAAAGTATGAGTTTGTGTAAGGAATATAGTAAAAGTTGAAAGTCAACACGACAAGTATGTTTCCTTAAGATCAAAAATAAATTCCTCAATGAAAAGTAACTTAAAACAGAAATGTTGTCTATTAACTTTTCCTACTGGGGAATCAAATACCGTTTAACCCACCACAAGTTTGTGATTTTCTTGTGGTTAACTTTCTCCTAAACATGTTTTCTATCACTCTCCCTAAGAACACGACCCTTTGTTTTTTCTTCCATATCCATGTTTTCCTACATGGAATCCTATTATGGGTTAACTCGGGTGACCTTTGTACTTCTCTTTGTTTATTTTAAAGTGATAGTTTTACTGACTCTTGCTCCGATGTGGGACTTTCAATGAAGTTTCCGAGCCCAATTTTAAAATTGCGAGGACGCAATTCCCAAAAGGGGGGAAGGATGTAACACCCCATGTAAATAAAGAATATGAAATTTTTATATTTATCCCTATTTGTGAATAAATTTTTTATATTAATTTAAAGGGAACACTATGCTCGACGACTTACCCAATACGTAACAACGAGTTCCTTTGAAATCTTATGTTGCACTCTAATAATAAAATAATTTTATTTTAATTGGTAGTTAACACCTAGCTGTTGTAATGATGGGAATGAACATAACTAACTACAAAATTATTATATATGTTTGTCAAATATTTTTACCTTTTACAATAAATGTTAGATGATTAAAAATGCGAATGGATCCAATTTTAAGCGTAAAATTTTTAATATCCTTTAAAAGGTCGATTAACAACCTTTTGATGGCGAACCTATTTTAAATCCACTTTTTGACAATTTTATGTTTTATATTTGAAAAAATAAAATTCTTCTTTAGAATCGGGACATCAAAATTTACATTGTGTAAATTTTTGGTATTTTTCCGATAAAGTTCAATTTTTAATGAATATTGAAAAATGTTGTATTTTAATTCAAAACCCATTTTTAATTTAATTTATTTATATGATTAGATTATATTTTGAATTGGTTTTAAAGTGAGATTATAATATATTTTTACCATTTAATATAATAGTGGTCATTGGAATTAATTTCACTTTGAAATTGGACTTAAACTAGTGTCAATCTTTTAATAGATATTGTTTCTTAAAAACACACTATTTGTTTTGACAGCGGGAATTAATTATTAAATTAATTATTGAAAATTATATGTTTTGAATTTTGTAAAATATACATCATTTTTCAATTCGGAATATCAAACATATCTTAGGGTGTTTTTTTGGTATTTTTCTGAAAAACATCAATTTTTTATGAATAGTTAAACCACTAAGTGGTAGTTTAAAAACTGATTTTTCGTTTAAATGAAACTTTACCACTTCTGTGATTTTAATTTCAAAAATCCGACATACATGGTTGTCATTAGTATGTAAAATTTGGTTCAATGGGATTAAAATAATTTTTTGGTGAATAGTAACTTTTAAGTTTTTAATCGCGATTAGAGGTAATTAGTATAATTTAAGGTAAAATGATGTTTTAATAATATGAAATGACCTTGACACATGTCCTACCCTTATCAGATGAGTCATGGACGACCAAGACAATCCGTGGGTCAACTTGGGGACCCCTTGTAGCCACTTTTGTAGTAGAATGACATTAATACCTTTTTATTTAACGTTAAAATTAAAATGTCACAAACACGTGTTGTTTTTCTAAAACAATTTTTACATGGGGTTATAGAAGTCATTTTTTTGACTATAAATATTAATTATAAATATTAAAATATTTCCAAAATCATGATATTTTTTTTTTAATTTTTAGACACTAAATAAATTAAATTATTTATGACACCATGATGATGCAACGATTACCTCATTATTTAACGATTTAAATAAAATGAAAAAATAATGTAAAATATAAGACATACACTTGTGAAAAACCTATTGGATTGGTGTATTTAGAAACCTTATCACCTTATCCTAGAAATATATCCTTTTGGGACCTTTAAAATCTGAAAAGCATTTTATAATAAAGTAATATTTTATAACTTTCCTAGAGTGCCCCTCCTCTCCTCTTATAAAAGGCCCCCACCTCTACCTCCTTACACACACCTCTCAAGCCTTTGGCTCGGCCAACCCCTTCCCATTTCATCTCTCCACATACCTCTCTTCATCATTGAAGCCTCACATTTGTCAGAATGCTCTTCAAGAAACCCTTTTGGTTCAAACCAAGGGGAGTTACCCGATTTTACGGTAATGTCTTCACTTGTGTTTTTTTGTTTTATTTTGCTTCTCCAACCCCATTAACTTTTTTTATTCCTTTATTTTGTAACAAAACCAGTATCTTCAATATACTTGGATGTTTTTATAAGAAGGATTCGAGATACACTTACACACACATCCGTCTAATGGTTAAAGAACATACTGTTTCTGTGGATGGCGAATTACTGCCTCACGAAACGATGATTGTTCAATATTCTTTTAACACCTTTAAAGGTGGCCATTATGATGTCACTGTATTTAATATATTATATGTATGGTATTTATTTTTTCTATATGCTTCTGTATTTTATATTTAAAACATACCTTTATTCTTTTCATGTTGTGCAAATGCGATGATTTCATATGAGGAAGTGTGGACTACCGCCCTCTCAAGTGATGTGACTCGTTCATGCAATACATGGAATGTATAAAGAATGAAATTGATGAAATTATGTGATCTATATAACATATATATTATAATATAATTATAATATATATATATATATTTATATCTCATATAGTTTTAATTCCATTAATGTGCCAAAGAAATGAAAGTAGCGTTCATGCGTACGTACGACTTACCGTCTCCATGAACGTTACATTTCATTTCTTATCTCCAAATATTATGTACTATTATAAGTAAATATATATAATGGATATATATGTCATATATTACATCTAAATGATGTATATAATTCTGGAATTATAATATATATATATATCTCTTTTAACTTTAATTCCATTAATATGACAAAAAATGAGAGTAGCGTTCATGCGTACGTATGGCCTACCGTCTCCATGAACGATGATTTTAATTTTTTTGTCTTTAATTGTTATGGAATAGTATAAAATGAATATATACTGGATATATATGAAATTTGAAACATAAATACTATTCTGGAGATGATGTACTTATAACTATATGGAAAATTCTTTTCCAACAAGTTCAATTTTTACTCATGTACCAAACATCGACAAAAATGTCTGATATGAACTCACTTTATTAACAAATTATTATAACATTATAATATATTATTTGAACTGAATAATAATATTTAAAGGAGGTCCTTAAGCAATTATAAATTGACCAAATTTTATTATTTAGGAGATTAAAGAATGATCGAGTCGTGTCGGACACGAGGTAAGGGATCCTACCCCTCTCTTTCTTTTTAAGTACACTCTTTTATGCAATTCCTTTTAAGCTCATATTTCTTATGATTGGGATGTTCTTTTATATTAATATTACTTTAATTTTTATGTTCATTTGATTAGATACCCTAGTTTCTCTCATCAATCCATTTTTGAAGTTTTGAGTGGCGCCGTTAGGCTGCCGAATTTTCGTAAGAGATCCAACCTCTCTCTTTCTTTTAAAGTACTCCCCCTTTTGTCACTTCATTCAAGCTCCTCTTTGTTATGTTGGTGGATGTTATTTTATATTCCTATTGATTTAAATTTTATTTTAATATGATGAGAGACCCTATTTTATCTCATCAATCCATTTTTTGAAGTTTTAATTGGCGCCATTAGGCTGCCGAGTTTTCGTAAGAGATTTTTCATCTCACTTTTATTCCCATGAGATTTATGCTACATTTGCCACCATTCCATTTGAGTGGTGTATATAATGCCCATTATTATAATCCTTTTATAATATAATTTTATTTATTTGTGTTTACATATTCATTGTATGACCCTTCTTCTATGGGGTGTACGTTTCGAAAGTTACCCAAGTCGGTAAGGGAACCTTTCACCCTCCTCTTTTTAAAAGACTTCTTTTGTTATGTCTTTTAATTCACATACTATTATGTTGGGATATGTTCTTATATATAATTATTGATGTAAATTTTATGTCAAAGTGATGAGATACAATTTTTATCTCTCATCATCTCATTTTATGAATTTTGAAGTGTCGCCGTTAGGCTGTCGAATTTTACCAAGGGAACTTTTTAACCCAATTTCGATTTCTTTGGGTTCAACATGTAGTTATTGAATATGTCATCCTTTGAATATGTTTGAATGAAATTTTATTGTTTTAAACTTAATATACACTTATATGGGGTGTATTTATATTTTTCACACATAATTTTGAGATTGATTTATCCTTAATTTAAGGATACCTTCGTTATAAGGGATTTCTTCTCATTTTACATTTCTATTAAGACTTCAATGTTGTTATGCACCAATTCACTCTTATATGGTGTATATACTGTCTTTTGGAATATTATATCATGAATCCATTTATTATCATGATATTATAAAGTTCTGATTAAATGTTATTCCGTAATTATTGTATTCAAGTGTCTCTAATTTTGGTAAAAACCCTTTAACCAAAATATCGCTTTAAATGTTTTAATGATTTGTTATTATTAATATCCATGATTTCAAAATGGTTTTAAGGATTTATTTATATGTATATTAATGGTTTAAAATGTTAAAATCCTCAAGGTGGTATGGGACACTGATTCAAAATTTTCTTTATTAAATGTTTTAAATGGTTTTGAAAATGGTTTTTTTGAATGGATTCATTATTTCAATATCTTAAAATGTTATTCTGTGATTGAAATGTGGAAATGTTATGTTTCCTTTATGCATGTTTTATGTGATATGTTTATGTTATGGTTCTTGGGAATTGTTATGAAAGCGGGTGGTTCCGTGATAAACTAAGGGCGGGTGAGCCCGATATAGCTCTCCAATACATTGGGTAACACGAAGGGGGTTAAACGTTAAGGTTTCTCTGAAGAGGTTTAGGGAATATACTGTGATGGGTATTCCAAATGTAACCATGAGGGTTACTCCCTACCTAAGAATGTTATGAATGCCTCAAGTTACCTTTATGTCTTATGATTTATATGAGTTATTCATAAATCTTATGATTTCATGAGGTATGTTAACGTGCTTATGCTTTATGAGTAATGTATGATTTCATTGATTCTTATGTATACATGGACTAATGTTTTCTTTCCGTGTTGTTATAACCCTTACTGAGCTTTTTATGCTCATCCCAAGTTTTTTTGAAATGTTTTTCACAGGACATAAAGTTGAATAGGGTCAAGGATGGGATCAAGGAAATGTCAGGCTATCTAACACAAGAAACTAGACATGAATCCTTTGTTCAAGAGTTTTTATTTTGTGAAAAAAATGGAAGCTGAGTAGATGTGTCTACTTTGTAATCTTTGAGATGTAATAGTTATGTCCTAATTCTCTAAAACTCTAAACCTGAAATGATCCTCAATGTGAATTATTCATTTAATTCAATAATAAGTAATGTTTAAGGCAGGGTCCTTATAAATAATTAGGATTAATTAATAATAATTAGGATTAATTAGTAATAATTAGGAATAATTAGTAAAAATTAGGATTAATTAGTAATAATTAGGAATGATTAGTAATAATTAGTAATAATTACTAATAATTAGGATTAATTAGTGATAATTAGGATCAATTAGTAATAATTACTAATAATTAGGAATAATTAGTAATAATTAGTAGTAATTAATAATAATTAGGAATAATTAATAATAATTAGTAATAATTAATTATAATTAGTATTAATTATTAATAATTAGTAATAATTATCAATAATTAGAAATAAATTGTAATAATTAGGAATAAATTGTGATAATTAGTAATAATTAGTAACAGATTATAATAAATAGTAATAAATAGTAATAATTAGTAATAATTAGCAATAATTAGCAATAATTAGTAATAATTAGTAATAATTAGTAATAATTAGTAATAATTAGTAATAATTGTATATAATTAGATTTATATAATAATAATTAGAATTTATTTATAATAATTAGATATAATTATCAATAATTAGTAGTGATTATAAATAATTAGGATTAATTAGAAATATTTAGTAATAATTAGAATTAATTATCAATAACTAGTAATAATTTGTAATAATTCGGATTAATTATCAATAATTAGTAATAATTATAATTAATTATCAATAATTAAAAATAATTAGTTATAATTTGGATTAATTAGTAACAATTAGGATTAATTAGTAATAATTAGGAATAATTAGGAATAATTAGGAATAATTAGTAATAATTAGGATTAATTAAAAATAATTAGTAATAATTAGGATTAATTAGTAATAATTAGTAATAATTAGGATTAGTTATCAATAATTAATAATAATTAGTATTAATTATAAATAATTAAGTTAAATTTGTAATAATTAGGATTAATTAGAAATAATTATCATTAATTAATAATAATTACTAATAATTAATAAAAATTAGGAATAATTAGTAATAATTAGTAATAATTAGAAATAATTTATAATAATCAGTAATAATTAGGAATAATTAATAATAATTAATAATAATTAATAATAATTTGGAATAATTAATAATAATTAGGAATAGTAAAAAATAATTAGTAATAGTTAGTAATATTTAGTAATAATTAGTAAAAAGTAGTAATAATTAGTAATAATGAGTTATAAATCATAATAATTTATAATAAATTTGAGTACATAGATAAACTGACACAATTTCCAGTGGATTGGCGACATTCCTTTTGATCAAAGCCTCAACTCCTTGTAAATTTCTCCCACTAAAATAAATATGAAAAATCTGCTCGAAAATTCATCGAAGCATATTTTTCATAGTGATTTAAGTCAGATAAATTCACAAGTGGGTGAGCCATCAGACAAAAGAGGCTCTTTTTCCCGATGACTCATCCCCTTGCAACTCTCTGTAACTAAAATCACTAAGAATAGTCTACCCCGACTTATGAATATTTATTTTTGTATGCATGAGAGCATGGAGAGCATCGTGGTGAGGTCTCCCTACTCTATATCGTCTTGTATACAAAAATGGATATTCGTACGTTAAAGCATACTTTTCATAGTGCTTTTAGCTACAAAAAGTTGCAAGGGGATGAGTCACAGGGAAAACAGGCTTCTACCAATCTGTTGGAAATTATGATACCGGTAATTAACAATAAGTAGTTCAAAATACCTGAAATTAATAATAATTAGCAGTTATTAGTATAAATTTTTATAAATGAGTGTATATTTGTATAAAATCTTAGAAAATAGTATAAATTTTTATAAAATAAAATAAATTACTATATGTTTCTAGAAAAGTGAATTTAACTATCTTCACTTTTTTAGATAGTCTTTATCTTATATTTAATTATATAAAATAACTAATTATTTCATATTTTTTAGGAAAATATGGAATAAGGAAGTCGATAATAGTAATTATTAGATGATCATGTTTGGATAACTCAATAGAGGAATCCAAACAGTTCTAGTTTAAATTGTGTATATATTGAGGGAGTTCAATATTTGTTATCGTTTTCGTCATTGAAACCAAAATTTGTTTCAGAAGGGGTAATTAATTGTCCTTGTAAAAAATGTGCTCTGAGGATGTATGACACATTTGACAACGTTGGAGGTCATTTATTTTTTTTGGTTTTCAAATAGATTATATTTTTTTATATCAACATGGTGAACACAGTTCTATAGAAGATATTAATAATTTGTTTCCAGATCCAGCACAATCTCAAAATTTAGTACATGATGTCGCAGGTCCATCTATTAAAAAAACCGAAACTTAGGATGATATTGATTTAACTTCTGAGTTGGAACCATGTCATTTATATGAGTTTTTGAGGTCCATTGAGGATGCCTTATTTCTTGGTTGCAGGATAAGAAAGTTTGAAGTAGTTTCTAAATTTATGGCCATTAAATTAAATAATGGAATGTCAAATAGCTGTTTTGAATAGATATTTTCTTTGTTAAAAACATTACTACCTGAAAGAAATGTGTTTCCTACAAATTTCTATGAGAGAAAGAGGATGGTTTGTAATCTGGGTCTTGGTTAGTAAAAGATTCATGCATGTTCAAATAACTGAATCTTATACTATGGTGAAAATGAGTTGTTAGATAGTTTTACTACATGTCGACAATAAAGGTATAAAGAATCCCAACTAGGGAAGTTTGGTTTTTTTACTATAAAACAATTGAGATAATCTCACTTACACTCAGATTTTAGGGTTTATTTATGTCTCAAAACACAACATCATTGATTTCATGGCACAAATCCAACTTTTTAACTAGTAAAATCTTAAATCATCTCTTTGATGGTGATTCATGGAAACATTCTGACCAAGTGCATCCTTCATTTTCATTAGAATCCCAAAAGCTGTGATTGGATCTTTCTACTGACAGTTTCTGTCCATTTGATTCTTATGGTAGTCAGTATTCACATCGTCCTGTCTTTATAACTCCATATAATTTACCACCATGGATGTTGATAAAGTAGCCATATATCCTTTTGACTTTATTAATTCCTCATCATCTAAAAAAGAATATCAATGTTTATTTAAAACCATTGATTGATGAGTTGAATTCACTGTTGAGTAATGGTGTTAGTACATATTATTTTGCTGTGAAAAAAACTTACTACCGAAAGCTACATTGATATTGAAAATTAATGACTTACCAGTATATGACATGTTATCTGGATAGAGTAAAAATGATCCAAAATCAAGTCCATACTTTAAGAGAGACAAAAAAGTGATTATGCATGTCAATGGAAAAAACATTGTTTTTTCAACTGTCATCTCAGATTTCTTCCAATTGATCATCCTTTTTGAAGAAACAAATATAATTTCAGAAAAGGAACAGTTGAAAAATATTTTCCTCCAACAATAATCATCGGTACATAGTTAAAATCAATTGTCTCTTCATTACCTCTCATTATATTTGGACCAAAAATAAACCAATAGAAAATTGATGGGTTTGGAAAAGAATACCATTGGATAAAACAGAGATTTTTTTTGGGATTTTCCTGATTGGTTTGATTTTTTGGTCCATCACATGTTGGATGTGATGAATATTGAAAATAAATGTTTTGATAATTTATTTCATACATTTTTTGATACACCAAGTAAGACAAAAGATAATATAATGTAATGATTATATCTTTCACAAATTTGTAAGTGACCAGAACTTGAACTATTTGAAAATGCCAGATCACATAAATTAATGAATCCAAAAGTAGCTTATATACTATCCAAAGATAGTCACTTATTATTTTGTCATTGTATTGTAGATTTGTGATTTTTAGATAGTTATGCTTCCAATTTGGGTAGATGAGTCAGAAATGGTCATATTACCAGATTGAAAAGTCCTGACTGCCATGTTTTAATGGAAATAATTCTGCCAATTGGATTAAAAGGTTTGTTAAATCCTATGATTTGGGATGTACTTATAGACATATCATATATTTTTGAGAATTTTTTTGTCAAAAAAAGACTGATGCCATAAGAAAACTGTAATAAGATGCCATTTTAATTTTATATAAACTAGGAAAAATCTTCCTAGAAAGTTTTTTTGTCTCAATAGAACATTTGATATTACATTTTCCTCATGAAAAAAAATGTGGAGGTCTGGTACAATTTTGATAGATGTACCCATTTGATAGATTCATGAAAAAATTGAAAAAAAGTACGTAAAAAAGCATCAGTTGAAGGTTAAATTGGAGAAGCTTATTTTCTAGAGGAAATTTCTTTTTTCTGCTCTCATTACTTTCAATATGAATATCCTTCAAAACACAACCACATGAGTCATAACGAAGAAAATATTGACGATGAAATGAGAAATCAATTATCAATTTTCAATCAGTTCAAAGTTGGATTTGGTGGAGTTCATGAACAATGGATTTCAGATGATGAACATCATATAACTCATACATATATTTTGATCAATTGTGAAGAAATTACACCATTTATAATGTGAGTTCTCCTATCACTTATTCTATATTTTTTATAACAATACATTAATCTTATTTTATTTTTATGTTATATGATAATCATATCAACAAATAGTTTCCACAAATTACAACAACTGCTCTTGAAGAACGACGTCAATTATTTTTCTACTAGTTTCAAAAACCGGTAACATAAATAATTTTTAATTTCACATAAAAAATCAATTTAATACCTATTATAGTGATAATTATTTTACAAATTTTCAAGTATCTAAACATACTGATAAAATTGATAATCAATTGTCTGTATTGAGTAACCCACCATCGAAAATGGTTAAATCTTATAATTCATATGTGGTGAATGGTTTTCAATTTCATATATATTCATATAGGGAATAAAAAAATAATAAATATTGGGGTTTTCTTGAGAGGATCACATCATAGAGAAATTGAAGTTGACTTTTACGACACGTTGGAGGAAATAATTAAACTATGTTATCTGGGATAATATTAAATAAAAATATTTAAATGTTAGTGGTTGGATACTGAGAGAGGCTTGCGTGTTCAATCGATCCATGGAATCATTGATATTAAATATAAAAGTCTTATTGCAGTAAATGAACTATTTTTATTATATCATTAGGCACATTAGATTTATAATTCAAATTACTATTCTATTTCAAGGGATTTGGGTGATTGGTGAAGAATAATAAAAATTAAATCTGGAGAGAATCGGTTTACTGAAAGTGAATGTGGTTCTGATGAAGTGTAAGGAAATTAAATTTTTCAAGAGACTTCTCCAAATCCATCTTTTTCAATAAGATACATGAATATCACTGATGAAACCCCACAGTTAAAGGACGATGGTGATGATGATATTAATGATGTTACAACTTTATTTGAAATGACAAGAGATGATGAAATTGAAACTAATATGGAAATTGATGATGCTGAGGTGGAAGATGAATACATTGACATCGAAAGGTATGGAGATGAGGATGAAGATGGACATTGACACAATAAAATGATGGTTATAATCATATTTGTATATATATAATAGTTGTTTTAAACTATTTTCTAAGAATAATCATTTCATGTTTTAGATGGACATGGATCTGTATCATATGTCATAGGAGGCTGATCTACCTTTGGATGAGTAGGAGGTCTAATCACCCAACCCTCAGACTATTGGCAGTTCAGGGGGCACTCGGAGGGGGCATGGTCTTGCCCGACTGATGATTCCTGACCGTATCCCCGAGAGATGTCCACATCTTTGGTTCAATCCATGGACGCAGAGGTATGTTTACCTGTGAATTTTAGTTAGTTTTCATTAATTTATTTATATTCTAATTGTTTGATTAATTATTTTTTCTTCACAGATTTGCACATATAGCTATTGGACAGGGGAGCACTACATTTCACAATTATTTTTCTAATGCATGGGTGTAATGTGATCCGATTCCCATTGATGTTAAACAACGCATGTTTGAGCATTCGATGGTACGTAAATAAATAATATTTATTTTGAAATTAATATAATTAACAAGTTAATATAATAAATTACTTGTTGGGTTTATTGTATCCCATTGATAAGAGCATGTGTTACGCTATTTGGAAGGTATGGAAGGGAGTTATGCGTTCGCATTGCACTCAATCTTTACACAATTTGAAAAGGAAATCAATGGAGAAAGTAAGAGTAATGGAGTTTGATGAGACATGCCACGTCCATTGACCTGATTATATTCATCTTAGGCCCGAGATGGATTATGTACACACTTTTTGAGTATGTAGTTTCATATTAGATCATCAGTAGGTCAGAAAAATCGGCGGAGACAAGAGGTCACACATCGAGCTGGTAGTCATACATTCAGTACGCATAAGGAGCTTATGATAAGTACATTTTTTGAAAATATTATATATAACTTTAAATGTAAACAATTTATTTTATATTCATATAGGCAGTCACACAACCTGATATTACATAGTAAGACATTTATACAAGGATGTATAGTGATCCAGCCACTGGGGAGATTAGAGGTGCTCACTAGCGTTAGATTATGGTATGTATAAGTTTTTTTGAGTTTTAAATTTAACTATAAATAATACTTTAACTATTTTAATTTTAAATTGTATATGAAGGAGTTATATAAGGCCGTGACATCTCAGAAAGATGTTGAGAGTCAGTCCAAGACCGATGGTCAGACCAATTCCCCGCAATTTGATGAGGCAACATGGATGTAGGCGACCCAATATGGCTTTGAGAAAGGACGAGTTATTGATATAGGATCTTTAGTGACCACTGGGGGTTTTTATGAAACGCATTCGATGTCAGAGTCCAGCTCGAGAAGAGATCACAGAGAGTCATCATCATCTCATGCATAGTATTAGGAGCAGCTACGAGCTTAGATTGAGATTTTAGAGATTATCCGTAGGGAGCAGGAGGAGATACATAAGTGGAAACAGCAAAAACAGGAAGAGTTCCTATGACAATAGCAGCATAATTAGATGCAATATGAGATGAACCGATAGCGGTAGGAGCAGGAGCATGAGTGGATGGAGTACATGCGACGTCTGGCTCACTTTTTAGGGATGGGGTTCCCTCTACCATCTCCTCCAGCTTCTCTAGATGAACCTCCCCCTGATTAGTGATGCATTTTTATTTTATGATGAAACATTTTAATTTATTTTTTTTGTAATATTAACTATTTAATGTTTTAAATAGTGTGTGTTTTATACTGTCTCGAAAATTATAGTTTTTTATTTTTTATTTAATTTTTTATTATATTTATTATTTTATTAATTAATATATTTCGATATTTTTGTGAATAATAAGGTTTTTATTATATTACTAATATTATTATTTCATTAATATTAATATTAATATTATTATATTAATTAATTATTTTATAATTTAATTTATTTTACAAATATTAATATTAATATTTTATTTATATTAATATTATATTTTATTTATTATTTTATAAATAATTTTATTCTATTAATATTAATATTATGATTTTATTTATATTAATATTATATTATTATTAATAATATTTTATTATTTTATTATTTTAATTTTTAATTTTTCAACTATTTGCGACAACCCCGTCACAAAAGGGTTTATTTTTTTTATATTTACAGAAGTAATTATGACGGACCATCATAATTAGTAATTGCGACAATCCTTCACAAAAAAGTAAAAAATGAGAAACTATTTGTGATGGGTCGTTTGGCCGTCATAAATAGTTTCTTAAAAAAATCATCGAGTGTTTTTTGTGATGATGCTACTACCCATAACAACTAATATGTTTTTGTGATGGTCCGTCACAAAACGTGATATTTGGGATGCCATTTTACACAATGGGTCATTTGTGATGGGTCTCATCGCAAAAGACTATTTATGACGGGATCCTGTCACAGATGACCCGTTGAAATAATTCATTTTTCCAGTATTGATATACCACTAGAACATATTGATTTCTACAACAGATCCTCATCCAACTATTCCCTTGACTGGATCCATTTCTTCACCATTCTCCTTACCTATACAGACTAATTTTATTGTAGTGATCCCTTTTATCCTAACTACTATTGAAGTTTTGAGATATATTACAACTATAAAAGATTCTAACATTATCTTTCATCCACCTGAACCTCCTACACACCTAACTCCTCTTTTGTTCCTCCTTATACTAAAAAAGGAAAGGAGATAATTGAGCATTCCTCTCTCAGAAATAAGGATGGATCTTCAGCTTCTGATTAGATTTTAATAGGGATATTTTTGACTTGTAATATTTTTTTATATAACAGATTGTCATTTATCTCTAATGAAAATATTATTTCAATTTCATTAAGTGTATTATTTTATTTTCTTTACCCTTCTTTTTATGTTTTTGATAATCCCAAATGGTGGTGTAATTTAATGGACTTCCCATTCCCTATGAGAAATTGAATGACATATATCACATTGGTTTTTATATAACTTGGTTGGATAACAATGAGCATCACGTATGGACTTGAAATGTTAAGTTATATTTTTTATTTATCTATTAAATATTTAATGTATGGTTTTATATGTATTGATTTGTGATCCTAAAAAGTGTAAGATTATTCAAAACCTCTTTATTATAAAAATCACAAATCGTGATTTTTATGTTTTTAATGCATTTAATGTTTTATTATAGTAAACCATTTGTTAGACAAACTTTGAAATTAATCTATGTATTGATCTACAATCAATTAATACATGATACTATTGGTTTATCATACTACCATTAGTTCATCACTACTACCACTAAAATTAGCTACCATCGCATGATGCTATCATCATATGTCACTTCTTCCTAAAAAATTGACCATCAGATGGATCTTATAGAATTCTATGCTACAGATCCTTCTACTATTAGAATCATCTACCTTTGGTTCAATAAAAATTCCATAAGATTAATCAATTGCTATATTTTCCACCTTTATTAAAGATATTCCATTCAAAATTTCTACCACTAGAATAATATTCCACCATGAAATAATACTATCAGTAAAGAGTTATCGCAAAAGTTCTACCATTGCAACCCAAAATTAAATTAAAAATTAATTCTCAAACATTTATTTTACACATTTAATGATGAATATAAGCACATGTATTTAATAATGATTATACATAATCTAATCCATAAATGTATTAAATAAAAATTCAATATTTTTTGGATATGTTTCTCTATATGAAGATTTTGATTTTTATATTATTATCCTTCAATAGATATTTAGACCTGGGGTGCTATAAATTCATTAATTATTTCTCACGCGCATGGTGTGGTGAAGTAGTGAAAAAGTAGAACATGTATGAATAATTAATTAAAAACATTCATAAATTAGAACAAAAATAATAAGGAACATATGAGTGTGGAAGATTCTTGGACTTTACAGACTAAAAGATGAAGGATTTTTAGACTTTCACGACCCCCTGTTTTACTATATTTTCTATATAACTTTTACAAGATCCTTTAAATGATAGAATCAAGGACTCCAGAACAACTGAATCTATTAATATTGAGAACCAATACATACTCTAATCTCCAAAATCTTTTACATTCTATCTATTATTTACATTCAAGCTATATTTTTTTACTTTTTATACTTGTAAAACAAAACCTCCTATGATAAACTAGAGAGTTATTGATATTATCTCCCAATATTATTCATTTAAATTCCAACATATAAGCATAGAAGAGGTCTTGTGTGACATGTACCTATGTTATCCAATTAAGAACTATGGTAGACAATATTTTCCTAGATATCCTTGTGAGATGTTTTTAAAACCAAATAGAGGTTATGGATAAGTTTATTTTATAATAAATTACTTGTTAGTGGATGATTTCTAAGTAGAGGGGATTAAAAAAAATCTTGATACCTAACCCCTTGTTAAAATTCTACCATGCTTTATCTACATTGTTTTCATTAATTATTTCAAAGATGATTATATTAGTTATTATTATTTTTTGATAAGAGTAGATTAGTTTCTAAATTTTGATAATTTTCAAAGATATTTCAACTAGTAGTGATTTAGCTTTTGAGAATATTTTCAAAAGAGAAAATTATACAAATGTAATATTATTTTAACTAGGTGTTTTTAATAAAATTGGGGGATTTATTTTTATAAATTCTTTAATATATTTTTTTATTGAAAACTCAATTTACCCCCCTCTTAAGCTATCCACTAAGACCAACATGACTTAATGAGTGATTAATGTTATTTAATGATAAATGTTATGTTTGGCTTGGATGAATATGTGATAAATTTTTTATAATTTTGGGTTTCTAATTCGATCAAGTATATTTTGGGAGAGTTTTAAGGATAAATATTTATATACTTATTTATATTTAATTTTTCGTGATATCGTTGAGATTTTGGAGATTGATTTATAAAGTTTTATTCATATTGGATATTATATTAACTTGTTCTATCCATTTTTTTGGATAATGGGTAGAAACATGAGGTTTAATTTTTTATCCTTTTAAGGATATTTTGATTCATTAAAACATAATTTTAGTGTGTTAGGCATGAACCATTAATAATTGTTATTTATATGATATGAAGTAGAGGTAGAAAGATTCTCAAAACAAAACCAAAGGATGAAATTGTTAGAAACAATCAAGTAAGTATATTCTCTCAAATTATATATCTTGATGGTAAAATAATTCATCAAACTCAATCAAGTGGAAATAAAATTTATGTGGATTAGAATTTATTTATTTCTAATTAGGTATATTTATCTTCAACTCCTTTTAATTTATTTTGAAAATGTTTTAAACCCTTTTTGTCAGACATGATAAAATATTACAAGGATAAAATTTATTTAAGGGGTAAAATGAAATACCCCAAGATTTGAAAATTTATTTAATTTTAACTAATAACTTTTTTTCTTTAACATGTACAATACAGAACACTAACCTTAAATTAACTAAGATATAATATGGAAATATTGTTATATTACTATTATAACATAGTTTTTGATTTTATGGGTATGAAAATGAGTAACCCCATTATGAATTACATGTTAAAATATTATCCTTGTTTAAATTTATTTATTATTTTATAGGAAATAATTACTCTATTTTTAATGATAAGAATTAAATCATATAATGTTATGAATAGTCAGTGTTTAAATAAATCATTTTTTATGAAAGAAGGGTTTCCTTATATTTTGTATTTTCTATTTAAAATATAAAATTATGAATATAATAATTTTAATTTGATGAAATTAAATTTTTATTTTTATTAATAATATCAAAATTATATTAGGTTGGATTTTTTCAATTTTTAAAAAATAGTTGATTTTTGGGAGAATAGTGGAAACTACCGATTTTACCAATAATGCCACTTTTATGAAATTATCATGGTATAAGAATGATAGGATAGTTTATGAAACATTTTTTACAGAGAAAATATATATTTAATAAGTAATATAATGAATTTAAAAATATAATGTTGAAATTTGAAATCTATGTTTGACATATTGGAAATCAAATTTGTGTTTTTATTCAAATAAAAACTATTCTAGTACTTATCTTTTAATATATGTTCACAAAACTAAATGAAAAAATCTTTTTAGAAATATTAAATTTGATTCCATATTCTAGATCATAATTTTATAATTTTTTCATGAGTCTCATTTCATTTTCAATCCTAAAAAATAGTAACCATGGAAAATGATTATCACTATAGTAAATGGTAATATGGGTTAATCAAGGTTAAAATAATGGGTTAAGGTCTAAAAATATCTAAAAAACACGAGTTTATATAATTGGATGAGTTTATTTTAATAAAAACCTCTTATATTTGATAATATATTAATTTTGTGCCATTTTACTCTGATAATGACCTTTATATTATTTTAATGAAAGAATAAGTACAAAATGCCACTCTTTATTTTAATATATCTAATACAATTTCATAAGAATAAAAATATGTTACAAATGATTATAATTTTTTATTTTATATATTATTATATTTTTTATTATAGTAATTTGTTTTAAAATTTTTATATTTTTAAAATTATCTATAATTCTTTCACATCACTGATGCAACACTTGTGCAAGAAAGTGAAAAATAAAAGTAAATAAATTTAAGATATTAAAAGTGATGTGTTTTTGATAATTTAAATTATTTCAAAAAATTTAAGGATGAAGATAAAAGGTATTTAATGTTTTAAAATTTTAAATTAAAACTTCATGTTAATCTTGATGCTTTTAAATTCAAATTTTATTAATAGTCCAAAAAAAATTTAAGGATATTTTATGTCAAAAAATATTTAAATAATTACTTCAAAAATCATAAAAATATTATATTTTTCAGTTGAATGAAAAATGGATGGGAATATCAACCACTATCCTCTTATGATCCAAATTCACTTTGAGAATGGCATTATTTAACCTTATAGAGTAAGTATCTTGTTACCAAGGTTAGAGATTACAATGGTTAAAAGAAGGGTTAACTTAAGATATAGGGTTTAAAATAATAAAAAAACTTGCTAAATCCTACTGGTTGAATTTATTTTTACCCTATAACATCCCAAATTAAAAATTTATCCAATTTTGAGTCACAAGTCCATGCAAGTGATCATATATTATTTTAAAGTTTAGAATAATTTCAAGTGTGCCACTCCCCACACTTATAAAAGGGAACCTCATATCATTTCCTATTTATAAAATCTTGAGACACTTAGATCAAACAAAAAATATATTAATATCTTTTAAAAAATTTATACTATTTATAGAGGTGACAGTATTTTAAAAAGACCAATCTAATGATCCTGAAAAAGCAATCCAAAAGAGGTTTCTCAAATAATAGTTAATCATCTTCACTGAATCCTTTTATGTTCATTTCATATTCTACCTTATCCAAATATTCTTTAAACATATTAGAATATTTTCATAAGAAAAATTATATTTATGAAATTTTATTATGTAAATATAATAAATGTTATATATTTATCATCAATCCCAATATAAAATGAAGACATCATTGTGTGTACATACGGACTACCGTATCCACGACCGATATATTTTACCATTTATCACAACCTCTCATTATTAGTTATATAGATGAATTTAATTATTATATATGATTTTAGTAAAATTTTTATTATTATATAAATATAAAATATAATCCACCTTCTGATGCTCCCATCCGTTGTAAGATGACAATGCCACCCGTGCGTACGTTCGGACTACCACCTCCACGCAGCGATGTGATTTGTTTTGAATTTTTTTTATTTGGATGGTCATAAGGATAAATTTAATGAATTAATATGATATATATGATATATTTATTATTATTTAAAGTTTTATTAATATTTAAATTTCTATCGTTCTATCTATCAAAAAGTGAAAACATCACTCGTGAATATGTGAAAACTACTGCCTCTATGAAGTGATGAAATTAATTTTTTATCACCAACTTATATGAATGGTCATAAAAGTGAATATAAAATATAAATATTATACTTATTAAATGATTAATATTATATAAATGATGATACCATGACCAGGGTTCTTGGACCAGAACTTCTAAACTGAAACATGTATGAAGAACAGAACAATGGGCACCCAAAATGATGATTTTATGATAGAATTATTAATAGTGGAGTAATTATAAACTATAATTAAATAATATTAGTTAATATAAGTAGAATTATGGTTTTATATAAATGTAAAAGAAATATAATTTTATTATACAAGAGGTTAAGAGTGTGTGTGATGAAAGTCAGGACCTCAGATAAGTATGTCTTGTCTCACTTTTATTTTTATCCGACTTATTCCATATTCCAAACTTATTTATTTTTTGTAGGTTATATACTATCCAAGAAATTTTTTATGATTATTTTGATGAAAATTATCTAGGTTTAAAAATCCCTATAAGTTTATATATTTTATGAGGTTTTTATTTAGAGATTTCCAAAACTATAAGGGTTCTTCGTCTCAATATTGTTTCATTGAGACATGTTACTTGTTATACACATTTTAGTGATTAAATGGTGAATATAAATAAAATTTTATATATTATATCATGAATATATTTATATTATTATAATTTTAAGAATAATTTTATGTTATTTATATCATGGGGTTTATGATTCAAAATTTACCAAAGCGATGAGGGTTTATGTTGCAATATCATTTTTAATTAGGATTGTTTATGATTGAATAAACATTGGTGTAATTATATGATATTTATCTATTAAAACCAAAATATTTTATTATAAAATAATTATTTATATAGTTTTCATGTCTTCATTCGTTTATCCTCTCTGTGGTACTTAAAACGATTAATAAAATTTTTCTAAGAAATTTTGACCTTATTTTTTCTTTGGTCGAAGAACTTTTTATTCCATGTACATGTTCTTTAAAAAAATTTAAAGAATGTTATTTTATATGATCTAAGTATTTTTAATGAAATTTTCAACCATATTAGAATTTATTTTTAATTTACTAAAAAGTTATTCTTATAGTGTTTTCCAAAAAGGTTTTTATGACATTTTACCAAAACTATGAAAGGAATATTTATTTTAATATTAACCATACGAATGGATTTTTTCACCATCATAGACATTATTATTTTTTGAATATTACTTTAAATGTTTAAATTTTTATTTATAAAAAGTAATTTTCTCAATATTATTGAAATTTTTATTTAAAAAGTTATCATAAAAACTTGATATTTTTATCACGTTTTCAAAGAAATATTTAAATGTTATTTAAAATTTATTTTTTATTTATGTCAATATATTTTGATGCTACTTATTCTTCACTTGGTATATAATACAATGATATCATCCATATTCATTCTATGGATGGTTTATGATTATGTGATATTGAAATATTTATTAAACACATTTCTTTTACATGGTGTTTTCTATAACGAATTGATAAATGTTTTTATGATCACGTGACACACATATGTACGGTTTTCATTATGTGGAAAGTGGGTCTATTAAATCCCTTTAATGAATTGAGTAAATATTGGTATATCATGATATAATATGAATTTAAATGGGGATTTATCCCATATTAGTAAGGAAATATATCCAATATGATAGTCTTTGTTGTGAACCTTGAGTAATTAAATGATGAAATTAGTAGTGAACCGGATAAACAATAGGTATCTATGCACTATATTAGTCTTCATAGTGATTCATGAATAATGAAATGATTTTATATGATTATGTGTATACAATAAACTTACAAATTATTTGTATGATACGTTCTCATGGATCATGATTAATTATTGATGATTCTACACACTTATGACTTATTTATTTTATTATGAAAAATCATTCTTCCATGAATCTTGATTAGTGATATTTGAAGGATTGAGTAAGATCAATTTATCATACCCTTATTCTTAAATTATGACCACTTATGATTAGAAAATGATATATCTCATTTTTACCCTTATGGATCATTTAATATCACCCTTTATTTTGTTTTTATTTCTATTTGTTATGAAGAATGATATTATGTAGTATGTTTATAGAATGGTATCATGTGTGTAGATTTTTTTTGGATATGTTTAAGTATTCTTATGGAATATTAAAATCTAGCAATAATAATAAATATTACCATTTGAGTAGAAATACAAGGGCTTTGTTTTGAAAATGGTTCTTTCTAATTCTGTAAAACTATAAACATAAAAGGCCATGGGTATGTAAGTAACACAATGGTGGATATTTATTTTATAATTATGGTTGGTTTAAATTTTGTCACTTTAGTTGGTATCAAATCCAGTATGTAAGGAATATTGTTTTCATACTAGATTTTGGTGTTTGGGTCTCGGGTTATCTCAGTTGGTATCTGTGCAATGTTTAAATAAAATTATAGGTTAAGAAGTTATTTGACGAGTATAATTTATGAGTTAAGGTAACCATTATGGGTTGATAATTTTAAGGATGATCAAATGATTAAAGGAATATATACCCTTTCTAGGTTTTATGTTATGGTGTTTTAAGGCAATTAATGACATTTTAGTAAATTTTTATTGGGTTTTAATATATCAGTAAGGTATATATAACCCATAGGTTTAATATGTGATTCAGTGTGAAGTTATCTAGGAATAATATTAATGGTGAAATAAGTCGAAAGAAACACATAACATTTAAGGTTAATACATTATTTGATGAAGAGGAAATTTTGGTTTATAGAAATAAATGGGTTGTCATATTTTGGGAAAATATATTTAGATAACCATGAGATTAAAAAGTTATTTAGAGATTAAGTGATTACCTTGGTTTTTTAGGAAGTTGACTATATTGGAAAATTTATATGATTAAGTTAAATAGAATATTATTTTCTAGGATGGAATTATATTTGAGGAATAATGATTTAGTTAACTTATAGAATTATATATTTTATTTTTTGGTTTTATGGTGATTCAAGATATTTTTTTAAAATATTAGTATATTTTAGAGAATATATGATTATGGTATATAAATTTTAGGTATGCGACTTTTTGAGTGATTAAATTTACTTAAAGATAAATGTTATGTTGATATTGGTAATATATGTTATCAAATCATTCTTATTTTTGGTTTTGAATTTGGTCAAACATATTTTGGAAGAGTATTAAGATTAATTATTTATGAAATGATTTAAGTTAAACTTTTGGGTGCTATTATTGAGGTTTTGGAGATTGATGTATAAAGGTTTATTCATATTGGATATTATACTAACATGTGCTAACCATTTTGGCTTTGGTTAATGGATAGAAATATGAGGAATTAATTTTTATCCTTTTAAGGATATTCTAATCCATTAAAAGATTATTTTAGTGCTTCAATAATGAAAAATTCATTATAGTTATTTATAAGAGATGAAGTAGAGGTGGAAAACTACTCGAAACTCAACCAAATGATGAAATTGTGGGAATATAACAAGTAAGTAAATTCAATCAAATTATCTATTTTGATTATAAAATAATTCTTCAAACTCAAGTAATAAGGAATGTAACTGATGCGTATTAAAAACTAATTATATACAATTAAGTATGTTTTTTACATTATTTATATTGGATTCTGAAAATGTTTTAATTTTTTTATCAAACACAAGATCAAATTGTGAGGATAATTTTTTGAATGTGGTATTTGTAAAACACATAGATTTTTGAATGTTTTTTACATTAAATAATTAATATGTTTGATAGCATGTGCCACATACAACACCAAGCTTAAATGAACCATGATATATTGTGAGAATATTATTATATGACTATTATAGCCTAGCCATTTGTTTACTGGATGTGAATATGAGTAATCAAATTACGAAATATATATTTTTAATATTTTTAATTTTTAAATTTATTTATTAGTTCATAGTTAATAAATAAATCTTAAATGGTAATAATTTAATCATATAATGTTAAGAACAATTAATGTTTTAAAGGGTACTTTTTCTATAAAAATTTATTTTCCTTATAAATTTTATTTTTCATTTAGAAGATTAATTTATGAATTTTTGAAATTTAATTTGATGAAATTAATTTTATTTTTAGATTCATTATATCAAAATTATCTTATTATTAATTTTTGGGTAAATAGGGGGAAGATCTAATTTTACAAATAATGTTAATTTTATGATATTATCATGATAAAATAATTAATTGAAATTTTATGAAAAACTTTTTATAAGGAAAATAAAAAATAAATAATTAATATAATTAATTTGAAAATATTATGTTTAACTTATAAATCTATGTTTGTTATTATGGAAAAATATGTAATGTATTTATTCAAATAAAAACAATTTTTGGTACTTATCTTTTAATAAAGCTTAAAAAAGGTCCCTTTTAGTTTTGATTTGGTTTTAAATTCAAATAAGTATATTTTTAGAAAACATAAACCAATTTATTCTATGGTAATCAGCACTATACATAGTTTTTGGGTAAAATAATTTTATGCTTAAAATGAGATTTTTTATAAAAAAAATTCATTGCATTTTGAGAACTTATACAAAATGTAATTTTTTAAAATTTTGGAAATTTATTCATAGAAAATTGATTCCATATTTTAAATAATAATTTTTTCATTTTTTATTGAGTTCCATTTCATTTTACTCAGAAGGAATAGAAAGCATGACCAAAGATTATCACCATAGAAAAAGGTAAAATGAGCTAATTGGGGTTAAAACAATGAGATAATATCTAAAAATATCTCGACCAGTAGCCTTTATTTCATTTTTAGAGTTTATTTATAAAAAATAATCTTATATTCTAGAATATTGAAATATGGTGTCATTTTCCTTTGATAATGACCTTTATATTATTTTATGTACAGAATAAGTACAAAATGCCACTCTATTTATTTTAATATCTCTAATTTGTTTTTATATGAATATAAATATGTCAGAAGTTTTACAAAAATTTATTGAATATATTAATAAAGTATTTTCATAGTAATTTATTTTTATTTTTTGGTAATGGTATAATTACCCAAAATTCTTAGGCATCACTGATGCATCGGTTGTACAAGCACGTGAAAATAAAAATAAATAGTTTTAAAATTTTAAAAGTGATGTGTTTTGGATCATTTAATGTTATTAAAGATTTATATGGATCAAAATTAAATGTAGTTAATGGTTAAAATATTTAAATTCAAAATCCATGGTAATATTGATGTTTATAAATTCATAGTTTTTGAATAGTTTCAAAAATGAATTTAAGGATATTTTATTTTACACAATGTTTTATTGATTTTTTTAAAAATAATAAAAATACATTACTTTTCCAATTTAATATGAAATAATATATAATGTTAATAATTTCCTGCTTATGATATATGTGACCTTTTTAATGAAATTATTGATCCTTAAAGACTAAGAATTGTGTTACCGCTATAAGGAGTTAAAAGGGTTAAAAGAGAGGTTAACTTAAGTGATAAGGTTTCAAATGAAAAAAAATATATAAATCATATTAGTTGAATTTATTTATAACCTATATTATCCAAAAATATAAATTTATCTAATTTAAAGACACATTTCCATAATAGTGATTTTATATTATTTTAATGTGTATAATAATTACAAGTGTTCCACTCCACTCACTTATAAAAGGGAATCCCATGTTCTCTCTTCTTCACACCATCTTGAGCCACATATCTTGACCAAAATAATCCCAAATATCTTTTAAATTTACCTATACACATTATATAGGTTATATTATTCTTAAAATACCATCCCTATTGTCCTTAAGAAGAGATCCAATGGTTTTTTTTTCAAAGAATAGGTAATCATATTTACTGAATCCTTTTATGTTTATTTCCTCTTCTACATAATCAACATCTTATTTTAACCATATTAACATACTGTAATAAGTAAAATTATCTTATTGAAATTTCTTATTTTAATATAATAATCATTATCTATTTATCAACCTTCTCAATGGAAAATGAAAATGTTATCATGCGTATATATGGACTACCGTATCCATGACTGGCACATTTTATTTTTCATCAACATATTTCATTATTGGTTATATAGATGGATTTAATTATTATATATTATTTTTATAATATTATTATGATTATATAAATAGAAAATATTATCTACCTTCTAACCCTCCCAAATGTTTTAAGATGATAACATTTCTCATGCGTACGTGTGGAATACCACCAATAGGAAGCATAGTGTTTTTTATTCCATTTCCTTTTTATGTGGATGGTCATAAATTAATGTCCCCAACCTAGTAGCCATTATATATAGCACCTTGTGATGTGTCATCACATGACCTCAGGCATGCCTCCCCATATACCAGAGGCTACCGACTAGCAGCACAGGTTTATAGAGATATGTTAGGGAGACTATACCGGCTTATCTGAGTTAAAACATAATAGAAATAATTTCAAAAGAAGAAGGAACCGATTTAAACTATGAAGGAACAACATTCATCAAAATCTAATAACCAACCAAGTTGTGCATGCAATAACAATATGATGAATACACTACATATCTGGCAGTCAAACAAATAAAGTCCAAAATCAAAACTACCAAAAGATCCCAAACACAGACTGAAGTACTAACCAAGTTCTAAACTCCCATGATCTAACCCATCATCCCATTCAAAAACCAAACACCATGCACCTATCCTGAACATATAAAAAAAAGTAGCATTTTCTCGGGTACCCAAGTGCCATGGTGTCCTGAGTTGGGTGTGAGTATAACTCAATAGACCCCTACAAAAGGTTTATAAAGAAATAATAATTATTTAAAATAGAGTATCAAGACAATAAAGTGAAATAAATAAGAAAGGATTTAATAGGAACATGTATCACATTGAAGAAAAAAAATTCATCCATTAAGTTCCATAGGGTCAACCAACCTACCAAACTAGCTCGATCCATATTGGGAGCCAAAGACATGACCCAAATGATTAAAAACATTAAATATCTTGGAGTAATTGACTAACCAAACCATTCATCAACTTACCAAAAATCATTATTTTGACAATAAAGCCATGTATATATGTTTGTGATTATAGAGCCTCAGTATGAAAACCCAAACCATGTCAACCTTAGGAGCATAGAACCTTAGTTCGACAACCTAACCATGGAAACCTTAGGAATATAGTGCCTTAATCTTGCATCCTAAAAAAAACAATACATTGGGGGGTTCTAGAGAATCAGTACAACCTAACCCAAATAAGGAGCCTCAGTCCATAAGCTTGGATAATAGTGCCTCAGTCGGACATCATAACTCAAGAAATGCATCAGTGGGGCCTAGAGAATCAATCTTGGATGACCCAAGGAAGTAGAGCCTTTCTCCAATACCCCACTCATTTGAATTACCACTAATCCATGTGAACATTCTTCTTTAACCATTTACATTCTTGACCAAATTCAACACATATACCATTTACAAACAATAATCCATCTAACACATTCACATTTTACCAAAATACCCATTATTCCATATAATAAATAGACCAAAATTAACTTCAATTTCATTTCAAAATCCATTATAAAAGAAAATTCAAAATATTCATTTAAAATCATCTTGAATACACCCATTTAAAACATAGGACTTACTCTTTGAAAAACTAAACCATGCCTCAAAACTTTCATTTCCATTTCCAACCATTTCAAATAACCATTAAAGAATTTTCAAAATAGGGTGAACCAAACCCTTATTTCAAATCATCATTTTAAATCTATAAGTAAAACCACATTCTAAATCACCCTGAGGCCAAATCCTCCTTTTAAAACATCACCCACTTTCAAAACATCATATTCTTCACTTAAAACCATAACTTGATCAAAATATAAAACACATCATTCAAACCGATTCAAAAGTCTCTTATACATTTCAAAAAATCCAATATATAAATAATTTGATTATCCATTTAACCAATACCCCTATTAATTTACTATTCATAGCCCATTAAATTTCATATTTACCCTATCTCAATGCTTACCATTTCATTCCAAAAAACCCCAGGGTTGGCAAACACATGGGTATCCCTAAGCCCCATGTCAATCATCAATGGACCCAATGGGGACCTTAAGTCGTTTCAAAACTCACAAAAATTCCCAATTTACTTTCCTTATCCAAAGACACAAAAATACAGGAAAGTAGTACATTAGAAACAACCCATACACATATAAAACATCAAGAGTATGGGAAAAATATTTAAGACCACCTACCTTATTTTCTTAGACAACCAATCATTCCAAAGTAACCCTTGATTCAAACTAAACAAAACTCAACCACTAAGATGAAGAACACCCTAAAAAAATAAGGGTTTAGAGTGTTAAAATGATAGAAAACCACACACCATGACTATTATGGAAAATGGAAGGGAATATAGTTAAATAATTACCAAGATCTTTTATTCTCACAAAATGACACACCAAACGCCTAATAATCTAAGGATAATAACCTCTTGGAAGTTTATGAGGGTTTGGTTCATCACCTAATATTCTTGAGGAGGAATAAGAGAGACATTTATGGGTCAATCATTTAATCTCTGGAGGGAAAAAATAATAAAATCCCACTTTTTACAGGCCACATGATTTGGATACATTGTTAGAAAAACCATGCACCAACCGTGTGCCTCCATCTATCCAAGATGGTCCAAGTAGCATGGTATCCTAATATCACACACATGATTAGAAAACTATGCAGTTCTTGTGAATTAGCCTCTATCCGAGAGGAGTCCTGGCCACATGGTTTTCTTGGACAGGTGAACAGTTAGTACTAACCGTGGAATGCACACTTTTGGCCACTTTTCTTCTCCTTTCATGTTCCAAACCTTCAGGACACCCTCGAAAATTTCCATACACCATAGAACCACTTCATTATACAAAATAAATGAATTTTAACCAAAATTTAGATATGGACATTCCTATATGCGAGGTTGGTATCTTCGAAACTCCCCATATTATAATGAATCATCCTCATTCCACACTTCCAATCATTACTGAGCCTTCAAAACCAAAATTTCAGGCCATGGGGTCAAACTATCAACCTTTATCTCACAAGTTTCCTCCTGAAAATGGCTATGTTATCACCACACTTGGACTAAAGAAACAGTCATACCCTAAATAAATTTCCCCCACCATGATCCATAATCACAAACCCAATGCTCCTCTAAAGGACACATACACCTCAAACTCCTCATTACCAATATCAAACAAAGAAGAAAAGTCTAGGTAACATCACTAAACCGCTGCACAAGAGGGTACCGACAAAGAACTACACTACCCTAGGAGAGACAGTTAGAACACCTTCCATCCTATCCCCTCTATGAATCATGACCCAAATCGCTTTATGTCATCTCATCCAATCTCCAAAATTCTTTTGGTGGCCCAAGATTAGTATCAGTAAAGGAATACACAGATTCCAACCACATTTTCCAACCCACATCAGTCTATAACTAAATTCCCAAAAAACTTATTTCATATCCAAACATTCAAAGTATAACCCAAGCATAACCTTCATATCAAGGTACTCAACAGGTCAAAACCTGACCTAATGCTCTCTTCCAAAACCAAAACACCAAGATGGCTCTCACTCAAGACCATCCTACCCATATCACTACTCACACCATCAACCAACCACTCACCCACTATAGCACTCTACACCATACACTTTATCTCACCACTACCACCTTCTAGTTTTGAGAACCTCCTCCATTGAAGAAGACCAATTGAAAATCAACTCAATTATCACAACTTACCTTACATGTTTTCCAACTCACCGCACCCAAAAATCCATGAGATCTCCACCGAACAATGAAATCCTTAATTTCCATCAAAACTACCTGAAATGAACATACATAAACCATCCATTTGTGTTTTATGAAAAACTTGATCTCTCTTTAGTAAGTTTACACTTCTAATACACACCTTATAATAAAAACATCAAACTGGAGGAGGCCCATAACTTACCACATTCATTCCTCTTACCATACCAATTCAGACCACCCCTAACAAGCTTGTCCCAAAAAAAACCATATTCCACAATTGACATGCTACCCTTTTTACCTAGTTGTGATTCCTTTTTTACTTAAGGTATACCACCATCACCCGAAACACCTGCCAGTTTCATCCTCCAAGTTTTAGTAAAACTCCACCGTTAAGACATCCACCACTCTCCATGTCATACCTATGATCCAAATCACCCATAATCATTCCAAACACAAGAACCTATATCATCCCTATATCGACTAAAGATGACTATAATATCCCTCAAAACCAATTTAATTTTTTTAAACGCACTTACCATTCTGAAAAATCTAGCAAAGGAGGTTTAAAACTCACAAATTTTATTAATTTTTCATCACTGAGTCGATCTGTCACTGACTGGATCATCTTTGAAATGACTAGATTCACAAATGTCATATCACCACTTCACATGAACGAGATGTATTCTCATTTAGAGACATTCCCAGTTCACCCAAACACACATATCCGAGTCCATTACTGTCTTCTGATGAGGTTCTTACACCCAAACTCCATTTCCATCAATTGTTTTCATGGCCTATCAAGCCCATCCACAAATCTAACATAGTAATCTCAAATTTATTTTAAAAAATAATTGTCTTTAAATCCAATTATTGGATCGATCAATCGACACATTCAAGGCCCAAATTGCCTTTCCTAAGGAATCCAAACATGTTATTAATTTTTTTTTATTAGTGTACTGATGGAACCACATCTACTTCATGACCTTCTCCACACATCCATGACTGAAATACCGCTCCCCACCTTAAGAGTGTTGTTTTAAACATGTTCCCTAAAAAATTTCAACCACCATGGATCCTTATTTGATCATAATATAAACAAAAAATCTTAGATGTGGATGTATAGCTTCCACTAGAGAAACAAAAAAACATCACCCACTGCTCGTTGTTGGATTTAGAGAATGAAACCCATGACATTTGTTGACATCTAGTCCACCCCATAGACCTCTCTTGAAACCTACTTATGGTTTACTTCCCCACCATATGACCCCAAAAACATGTTGTTCTATGATCATATTCTCCAATAGGGTCAATTTACAACTAGAATAAATTTTTTTAGATAGGAATTAATACAAATATCTCTTAGGATACCCAAAATGATTTCAAGATATTGGAAATGATCATCACTAGATAAAAGTATAATAAGAAGTCATTGAAAAATTCCACCACAAACTATCCATAATCAATGCCACCTCCCACCATGGGTACACCTTAACCTACTGAAAGTATCATTCTTCCCTTACCACCATTGTCTCATCAACACTCAATAACCACTATTTTAATGGGATTTCCAACCAACACTCACCACCACTTCATGACCCACTTCTAAGCGGTCATGACCTAACATTCTCTTTTTAATCATTTTCATCACCATAATCGAGTTATTCAAAAACAAATTTGATGATTTACACATAATCACAACAATCACCACACCTATCCACAACCTAATTATCTTGTTCATAACATATTCTTCCCAAAATGATCACACAAAAAAATGACAGGTTCTTATCCCGAGCCACCTGTTCATGCATCCCCAATGGTATCATTCCTTCCCAGCATGTGTCCATATATGGACTTCATCAGAGCCCTCAAGGTATCACACCTTCCAATAACCAAAAACTAACCACAACTCTACATCACATGAGTCGTACATCAACAGAGCTAGGACCAAATGTCCGCTTAATCATCTCACCATTCCTATTGGTATTTCAGCCTCATTGGACCTGAGGAATTCTCAACATTGTCATAAAACAACCCAACCATTCCTTCAAACAAGCCCGAACACGTGACCACCCCTTACCCCGAGTGTAACATCTATATCAAAAGCATCCATGACTACCTTGTTCATCGTTTTCTTATCCACTCAACTTAACTTTATTCCTTTATAAAACATTACTAATGGAAATAGGCCATACTACTAATAAACTGGCTAATTTCAGCACTAGGTCTTTAACAATGCTAGCAAAAATCACTGTTAAAGACCCCCTTTACCAGCACTAGAAAAAGAGATGATAAAGTATGGTCTTTAACAACTCCTTTTTAGCACTGTTAAAGGGGGTTATTAACTATTCTAAAAAAGAGATGATAAAGGCCCCCATTTATGAGTGATTTTTTACAAGCACTGATAAAGGCCCCCTTTATTAGTGCTTGTAAAAAAGTGGTGATAAAGACCCTCCCTTTATAATCACTAGTAAAAATTCATTTATAAAGAGTTCCTTTATCATAAATTTTAAAAAAGTACTAATGAGGGGGGGGTATCAGTGCTTTTTTTAAAAGCAGTGATAAAGAACCCCTTTATCAATGATTTCTTACTTGCATTGATAAAGGGAATATTAAGAAAATGTATTTCATTAATATTAATATATAAATATATAAATATAAATATATTGATATAAATATAATATATATATTTTTAAATATGTTTTAGAGGTAACACCGCAAGATTTCATAGTAAGTTATTTTCTTTAAAGTAATTCAATAGCTTGCACTACGCACAACACTGAGTTCGAGCACACCACGACTTACAAAACCAGCCATTCAGAAAGAATTTATGAATATTATTAACTGAATTTTAAATTTCAGATACTCCATATAATTTTAGCATCCACTTTATGTGTTTATTGGACATAATATTAGAACGGATTCAATTTTTCAAATAAAAGAAATATTTTTCAAAAAATGAAATTTTACCACCTTTTAATGGCGAACCCTTTTTAAATCCAAAATTTAAAACTTATATATATTCAATTGGACAAAATAATATTATTCTTTATAAGGGAAA
Organism: Viscum album; assembly: GCA_963277665.1. NCBI lineage: Eukaryota > Viridiplantae > Streptophyta > Magnoliopsida > Santalales > Viscaceae > Viscum > Viscum album. Next base: position 291,410,148 of record OY728137.1, on the reverse strand, counting down.
CATAAAAATTTATTTTGGATAAATTTTTGGTTCTTTTCTGATAACTTTCGTATTTTGATGAATAGTGAAAAATACAAAATTTTAATTGAAAAAGAATTTTTTAATCAAAATAATTTGTAGAGTTAAATTATATATTTGAATTGTTTTGAAGTTTAATTATATTATATTTTAATCATTTAATCTAATGTTGTTCATTGGAAGTAATTTTACATTTAAATTGGATATAAACACATCAATCTTTTGATAGTTTTTACTTCTCAAAAACTAACTTTCTGGTTTTGAAAACGAGAATTATTTTTAAATTAATTAATAAAACTTATATGTTTTGAATTCAGTAAAATAGACATAATTTTTGAATTTTTAATATCAAAATTATCTTTGGGTGAATTTTTTTTATTTTTCTAAAACATTCAATTTTTGATGAATAGATTGCACAAAGAAAAGAGGGTGCAGAGAGGGACCAAGGTAATTAGCATTGATGGGAAACTCTACACGGAAGCGAAAGAGATTGAATTGGCTGTGGTTGAGTACTTTAAGGGCATATAAATTGATAAAGGGAAGTCTAGGATTCACTGTATGGTGGACAAAATCAGCTTCTGCATTGATGATCAGTCGAATCAGTTTTTAACTACTTCCCCATGCAAATAGGAGATTAGATCTACCCTCCTTTCTCTCAATATGGAGAGTGCCCCGGGCCCTGATGGATTTACGAATAATTTTTTCATGTTTTACTAGGACATTTTGCAGAATGATATTGAGAAGGCCATGAAGGACTTCTTCTCTCATTCTTACATGCCACATGGTATGAACTCATGTTTCATTGCACTCATTCCCAAGAAAGAGAATGCCCTTGACATCAAGGAATTCAAGACAATGCCTCTTGAGAATACAATACCCAAACTTATTATCAAGATCTTGATGAGAAGGCTGGGTGGGATGGTTTATGGTATGATCACCATGAACCAATTTGTTTTCATCTAGGGTAGGAACATCCAAAAGTGCTTATTCATGGTCTCTGAGAGTGTCAATCTTCTGAGAAAAAAGTCAAAGGAAGGGAAATTTGCTATCAAAATCGACATATTCAAGGCCTTTTACATGTTGAAATGGGATTTTATCTTGTATTTACTCAGGAGTTATGGCTTCTCTTCTATATTTGTGAGCATGATCCGCATTATTCTTAGTTCCGCAAGGCTATCAATACTTGTCAATGGTGTCCTGAGGGGATTTTTTCCGTGCACCAGGGGGTGAGGCAAGGTGATCCACTTTATGGAATTCTTTTTGCACTTATAAGGGATTATCTCAGTAGGTGCATAAATGAACTTCATCAAATGGGACGGTATAAGGAGATCAGGGTTGGTGTTAGTGGGCAGGCCCCATCTCATCTCTTGTATGAAGATGACATATTATTACTTGGGCAAGCTTCAAAAAGAACTATAAAATCAATTAAGGTCCTCATTAGTCATTATGAGGAGGTGGCTGGCTAGGACATTAGGTGGGACAATTCTTCGATTGTCTTTGGGAATGGGGTTCTGGTCAAAAAAAGGAACAGGATTGTAAGGTATCTTGGGCTGAGGAGAGTATCACTTCCTTTCCAATATCTTGGGGTCCCACGGTTTTGGGGAAAGGTGAAAAGGCAGTATTTGGAGGGAATTTCTGCTGGTATTATACATCAGCTGGCCATTTGTGAAGGAAAATCTATGTCATTGGCTGAGAGGGTCTTCCTGGTGAATTCAATGATCACTTCAACATTTGTTTATTGCTTCTCCCTTTATAGATGGCCGAGAGGTATTATTAAAGAGATTCAGAGAAAGGTGTGAAACTTTATATGGATGGGGTCACCACATGAGAGGAAACTGATTACAGTTGTGTGGAAGGAACATATAAATCCTGTGGAGATGTGAGGCCTTAGAGTAAAGGACCTCCACACCTTTTTTTTTTGAGAAAGGTGGTAACTTGAATTGGTTTCCCAATTCATGCCCCAAAGGAATTTATTAAAAGCAAGAGATAAAATACAAATAGAAGGTGTAAATGGCTTACACCAGTAGGGGATTGAGGGGATTGCAATATGAGATTTCAAGAAAATAAACAAAAGTTCAGATTGTGTAAGACCTGTCCAATACGTCCTATCATCAAACTATCAGAGACAACATCCATGAAAGGAAGTGGCACCACAACACCATCAGAGTGACTTTCACGGTTTGAGATGCAAGTTCCCTTGTAGGATACAAATAAAATCTTGAACCAGAGCTAAAAACCGAAATCTAGTCGCATAAATTCTTCATCAACAGTTTTTCCACTGAATCTTTCAAGCACATGGTTGAAAAAAAATACCAAAAACTGATGGAAAAAAGAAGCGCCAATAGAGAAACTACAACAGCTTGCCCCAAAAACAGCCGATATAAACAACCAGCAGGCCAAAGCGTAGATTGAGGAAACAACATGCCATTGCATGAGAAAAAAACTTCTTCTACATCAGTAGAAAATCAAGAAATACAAAGCAAAGAAATAATATAGACACCAGCCAAGATCCTCTAGCGAGAAAAAAAAACCAAGTGAAGTCAGTTAAATCAAATACCTTAGGAGTAATCCAGCAAAAGCACATTAGATCCGCGTCAGGAGTAGAAACCCAAAAACCCTAAAACTCATAAGATCAAACAACTTGCTGATCATAAAACACCCGCACTAAAACTAAGGCAAGCAAATAGTTTGTATAGTACAAAAATCATTCCCATGGAATGTCTTTAAAGTTAAAGTCAGGATTTTTTTTATATTCATCCAACATTCTGATGAACATACATTTTTGGATTTCAAGGTATTTCTCAGCAGTGATTTCACCATCACAGTACTTCTGGAATGTGATGGAATCTTTGTTCATTCATCCATGCGTCATCAGCTTCCCCTAACAGCATATCATTTACATAAGCATCCTTTTAAACGTGATCATTTTTTCCTTCATCATCCTCCTCCTATGAGCTAGAGGTTTCAGTCGGTTGATCAGCCACCATTGGTGTTGTTGGAGGGTTTAATGTTTTACTTCCTAGAAGCATCCAAATATCTAGTTACAATTGTTCTTTACAGTTGCGAGTAGTTTCTACACTTCCTCATTTTCTTAGGATTTGGGGTGATGAATCCATCAGTATCCACCATTGGTTTTTTTCCCTTCCTTGAACTTGATTTTTAAGTAGGCTTCCTCAATTTGAATAGGTTGATCAACGTACTCTTGTGAAGATTCACTAGAATCACAAAGATTACTCTGGTCCTTCTCTCGTGAAACATGAGTTTTGGTATCCATCTTTTGATCCTCCACCAGGGTAGGAGAGTCAATGACAACATTTTTGGTAGTAATCAAAGTATTAACAGAGCCTGGAAGTCCATTATTTTCAATAGAATGTTGTGCAGGTTGTAAGGGATCAACATTATCAACTAAAAGTTCCTTATTCTCATTAGATATTTTCCCTCCAAAAGGTTCCCTTACAACAGAGGGGCCAACATCATCTGTGTGGCTAACTCTACTCCTGTCCAGGCCATGTTTTTTCTTTACAACCCCAGTAACTTTCCTGGATATAGGATGTGTAGTCTTACAGTCACATTCCTTCGAAACATGTCCATGCTTAAGGCAAAACTGACAATAATTGGGTAGTTATTCATATACAACATCCTGAAAGAATCCATAATCTCCATTTTGAATCCATATTTTGTAAGGAAGAGTTTGAGAAAAATCAATTTCAATGCAAATTCTAGCAACTGATGGTCTTGAGATATTCCTCATCGCCGAATCCAGTTTCAATGGATTGCCTATTAGCATGGAAATCGAGAACATGGAAGATTGCTTAAAAATGAAGTGGTAGCCCAGGGAAGCCAATCCAAACTGGAACTACGGAAGATTCAATGTAGGGGTCGAAGTCCGGGGTCAATTTAATCACTCTCATTGAATAACCCCCAAAGGACCATGAACGTCTCGTCCAAAGCCTATAATAATCATCCTTAGAAGAAAGGTGAAAAACTACATTGGAAGAGTTCAATAGACCGATATGAAAACCCGAAAACCCTATCGCTTCAAGAGAATTTATTAAGAATCTCAAAGACAGTCGGAGTTTAGAAAAGTTCCCAACAGGAAAAAAATGTAAGTCCGATGCAAGAAGGTTTACCTCTTTTGTTGAGAAAGAAACCACCTGTTGTCTGCAGTGATGAAAATGTTTTGGTTTGATGCAATCCGGGGCCACGACAGCATTTGCGCAGGGCTTGGTGATCTCAAAAGCTCTTTCGGCAACCACATCAATGAAGGAACTCGAAGCTGAGGTAGGGTTCCTCACTTTCTCACCCTGAGTCAGGTCCATCATGTGATAGGACCTCCGCACCTTCAATGATGGTTTGATTGGGAAATTCACTTGGAACCTGATCACACCTAAAGCGGATGATGATTTCCTTTCGAATTGAATTACAAAGAGGCTTCTCTATGGTTATAAATATTATCTTGCCCCATTGGTTTGGTCATCTCTCAAGCATTTGTATGGGAGGATAGTGTAGGATACGAAATGGTTGGTTTGTAGGGATTCCACCTTGAATTGTTGGGCAAGAAAGTGTCTCACACAGCCCCTTTGGGATCTTAATATTCCAACAGATGCAACCCCTATGTTCATCTCGAACTTTCTTTCACAATTTAATGATACTGTTTTTGATATCCCTGTGCAGGTGGAAAATGAAATCAATGGATATGATTTCATGGATGTTGATACTCTGATTTGGGTCCATGCCAAGTCTGGGTAGTTTAACTGTTGGGATTTTTACAGGACATATTGTGGGGGTCTAAATCCTACACCGACATGGATACTGCATTTCAAGGCTGACTTCATCCGGCCTGAAAGGTTCTTCTTGATATGGAGAATGTGAAAAAAATCAAAATCCAACAACTGAAGTTCTCAAATGGGCCAGCATAAAAATGGCCTTTATGTGCTCCATTTGCAGGGCTGAGGAGGAATCGATGCAGCATGTCTTCATTGACTGCAGGTGGGCCAAACAGCTGTGGGATTACATTGGCTATCTGTTTGGGATTGTGGTTGACACATGAAATCCGGTTCTAGACCTTCTGTATGGCATGGCGCATGCTCAATGCAGTGAGCAAATTCAGAACCTACTGTTAGTGGTTGTTGCGGCTGTTATTGCAGATATCTGGGAAGCTTGGAACAACATGCTGTTTGGTGATGCACACTCCATGGTACAACAAGGTATGATGGTTGTCTATAGGGATGCTTATGCTGCCTCAATGGTCCAGGATAGATCTATGTCTAACATTGTTGATGATCTCCAAATTCTTAGAAAGCTTGGTGTTTCGGGTCGGTCGTGCAAGCCTCGAATGCTGAAACATATTTGGTGTATTCCACCCATTGTGCCTTGCCTCAAGGTGAATGTTTATGGGGCTGCGTCGGGTCCACCAGGCACGTCGGGGTGTGGGGGAGTGTTCCAGACCTACTGTGGGTTTGTAAAGGGATGCTTCCACCACGCTATTGGAATTAGAAATTCATTCTAAGATGAAATCTTGGCCGTGATATATGCTGTCCGGTATGCTGTCCGGTCATGTATCACTGAACCAGATTAACTTACTGTTCCAGCCCTGTCTATCTCATGAGATATAAATCTTTACCCAATGCATTGGAGGGAGATATAGGTCCCACCCATATCATATTTAAATCATTCTTATGTTTTCCACAACATAAACATAAATCATTCATCATAACCCAAATAATAAAATGGGTTTCATAAACATCATCCCATCATAACATAATCCATATAAAATAAATGGATATAATTTAATAATAATTAAATTGAAACCATTTAAATCATAGATACATTTTACTTGAAACATACACACATGAAATAATGTCATCTTAGATGGAAAATGGTTTTGATAAAACACGTGAAATGAATTATTGAGGAAAATATCATTTCTTCTTCAAAATCATTTCACTTTCACAAAATGCCATTCAATTTGAAAAGAAAAGGATTTTGTCGAAAATAATCATGAAATTTTGTAGAGTAAGATTCATTAAAATTAGGTGTTATGAAACCATAAAAATCCATTCATGTCGTATAAGTTAAAAAAACATTCTTCTCGAACTTTTTCCGGAAAAGTCAAAAATATCTCGTACTGAAAACGAAAAAAGATTCCTTTCATAGATTTTACTAAAAATTAACCAATAGGTAAAAAATATTGTATGAGGATAGAAATAATATTACATATTTTGGAAACATGTATGTAGATGATAAATATTCCTCATTAAATTTTGAAGTATAAACAATCTCAGATAAAAATGGGATTGCAAGATTTTCCCTTACCTTATGTCCAATTTCTTCCGTATGTGTCCGAGACTCCTGTATAGTGGGTTTAAACATATTATTAACTTGTAACATAACCATTATAATATTTATGATATCATATATGATTCACTTAATACTTTATATTACCCGTTCATTTGTCAATTCCATGTTAAAGCAGCGTTTTGGGTAAAATCGTTTCATTTATCATCCGTGTTTTGACTTGTAATTATTTATATGATTACTTAGATCATGATTAACTACTTACAGAATGTAAAAAATTATTTATATATAGTATATAATCAGAATATACATATATATAATAGATCTATAAATGGAAAGAAATACACCGTTCATGGAGACGGTAGGCCGTACATACGCATGAATGCTGTTTTTGTTTCCTTATTAAATTGAATGGAATTAAATAAATAACATATAAATAAATAAAGTATAATTAATATGTCATATATTTCAATATTATTTAATATATATACTTTATAATCATTCTTGAATGGTTAACATGGAGAATGAATCTCATCACGTCGTGGAGACGGTAATCCGTACGTACGCACGAGCACTGATATTGTTCCCATAATTATCGAATAAAATTAGAGTGGATGATATAATATCTCATAATTAGTATCATGTTATAATAACCTTATATAGTTATTATTTACAGCATTATACCGATCCAATTAAGGTGGTGGTGGCAAAACAGATTACAGCACGGCGTACGTACACACGTGCGGTGATTTTGTTTTCTGTAGGATGGATTGATGCTGAAATAGGGTTGGTTAATATTTATAATAACATATCATTATATTAGTGATACTTATGTTATTACTTTATTATGAAACAACAAAAGAAAAGGAAGTAGAAGAAGAAATGGACTTGAAAGAATCAGTAAAGGATATTACCTCTTCTTCGACGTGCCTCTTCTAAACCTCCTCTTAGGGCACTAAAGTTAGTCTTTAAAGAAGACCAGGACCTCCAGTATGTTTATAAGAAAGTGGATAAGATAAATGGGTAGTGGTTGGATGATCTTTAAGGCCCAAAGTGGTGTGAGGAAGAGAGGGAGGAGGTTCCCTTTTATAAGGGAGGAGAGGGGCACCTTTGGAAAAAAAAGAAATATTAATTTATAATAAATTCAAACCCCACATAAAAACATCCAAAACTACTCAAATTCTTATATTATATGAGATAGGGTTGTAATATCATCAAAAAATAAAATTTATACTTGTTTGGAATTTATTTTAAACCCTATCAATTCGATTTATCCTTATTTAATCTATTTAAATTTATTTGTGGTAATAAAATTATAATTTTTAAATTGTTATAAATACTTACTTATGTGTTGTGAATTTTCCAAAATTAGATAAATTATTACATTTTATACCTTATAATTTTCAATTTTTAATTTTTAAATATTTTTGTGATTTTTAAAAAATTTAATAATATGTTATTTTTAATAAATATCAATAGTGTCAATTTTGACACTATTCAATTATTTGAATTTAAATAAAATTCACAGAGAAGATATATTCGATCCAAAATATTTAATAGATTAATAACATATAATATTAATCTAGAAAATTATTTTATCACATTAAATAGTTTATATAATATTTATTTTAATATTTTTTAAACCATTTATTTGATATTTCTCTTAATAAAATAATTACTATAACAATTTTTTAGAATTATTTAATATACATATTTGTTGCATAAAAATTAAAAATAAAATACTATAATGAATATAAATATAATATATTTCATAATAAATCTTTTAGTGTAATTTATCTTCTAAAACAACCAACTTTGAAAATTTTATCTTTATTAAAGTATGAAGGTGACAACTTTGACATCATTTAAAATAAAACAATATAAATGTCCTAATCTATTTTATAAATCTCCAAATGGTCTATAATTCTACCATAGGATGATTAGAGTATATATATACTTGAAAAATAAGGTTTGGTCAAGTTTATGGTCTTTTTGATGGGTATAATTATGGTAATAAAAAAAATATTATTGATTTTTTTACTAAATAAACAATTTCTACATCACTATTGTGTCACCAATAATGAAAATTATTTAATCCCTAAATATTCTAAATAAATTATCATGATGTAGATAATTTTATTATCTTTCTGGAGAATATTTATATTCTAGGTTTTATGAAGTTTATCACTAAATTAAAATTATTACACTTATAAGATATAAGAGAGTGACATGTTGTCACTTTCTTTGGTTTTAATAATAATTACATCATTTCCATGGTCAAAAGACCATGAAATGAATCTAGTTAGACCCTTAGGTGATATTGGTTGACTTTTATTCATCCAATAGAATTTTTACAGGTTTTAGGGTAATTTTATAATCTTATTTTTACCCTTAATTACAAAATTTACCTTTAACCGTAGTAAATAAAATTTACCGTAGTTACTATTCATAATGTCTAAAAATAAAAAATAGCCTATTAACATAATTTGGACCTAATTATTCCAAATATGGAATCCATTTTTCAAAATTCAAAACATAGAAGCTGCAGTAATTAATTTAAAATTAATGTCGTTGTTAAGAAAATGGGTTTTAAAAGTTAAAACGTTGCAAAAGATTGAAATGTTTTTACCTATGAATTTAGTGTAAAATTAATGCTAATGAATTAAATTATATTAAATGGTAAAAATATATTCTATTTTTACTTTAAAATCATTCAATATTATAATTTAACTATATAATGTATCTCGATGAAAAAAGTTGTTTTTAATTAAAATTTAGTGTATTTTTACTATTCATCAAAATATGAAGGTTATAAGAAAAGTATCAAAAATTTATCCAATGTAAATTTTTATATCCGGATTCAAAATAATAAGTTTATTTTGTAAAATTTAACTTATAAACTTGTCAAAACTTATATTTAAAATGGGTGCGCCATTGAAAGGCGGTAAAACTGCATTTTTTTGAAAAATACATCTTTTATCGAAAAATTGATTTTGTTTTCATATCTCATTATAGAAAATGTATAAGATGAATTATAATGTTATAAAATTCAAAATTAAGTTAATACTATTAATAACGTCTAGTTCCTAATATTGTAATAATATATCATTGTTTAGTAAAAATCGGTACTGCGTACAACACACACTATCGAGGAAGGTCGCTCTTGCATGAAACACAAGCCAAGAATAGTGTTTGCGTATACTAAAAGACAATATGGTGTTGATTATAGTGAAATCTAATCTTGGTGTAGCATAAAACACAAGACATCAATGAAATTAAAAATAATATTTCACATAAAATCTCGCGGTGTTACATTCTACCCCCCTTAAAGTGAATTTCACCCTCGAAATTCGTCAGGGTTATAAATAGTTTACTACTTGAAAGTTTCATTCATAGAAAACCACCTCGTAAAAAGGGATACTAAAAATTAATTTTAAAAAGTGAAGTATGTAACATAACGGTTACCCAAATTAACTCATCACTGGGTTTCCACAAAGGATAACATAGGTGAAAATATGGATATAAAAGAGAAATCTAACTATCATGTTATGATGAAGATTGGTAGAGAACATGGCTATGAAAATGCCAAAAATCACAAAGACAAAAATTTGTGATGATCTAAGGCACCATCTGATTCATCGAATATGAGGGTACTAGGACAACATTTTTGGTTTTTAAGACAATTTCTCTAATGTTGAAGAATTAAAAGAAATACTTACTTTATTTTGGTACAATATCACTATTGCTCATGCCTTGAACAATCTACACTTCATCTCTTAAAGAAATGAAGTTGAATTGTTCTTATGAGAAGTGTTAGCAGATCATGTGATAGAATGATAGGTCATTCCATCTGTCTCAAACATGAGGTTAGAAAAAGTTATATACATAAGTCCATCTATGGTGAGATGAATCATTTATGGTTCCAAAAATGGACTTATACTTCATCTATCATCCTGCTTAATAAAATAAAACTAGTTTCTACTAACAAGGGACTTTCTGTAGGCTAGTGGTAGGCAATAAAGGCTTGTCGCACTTCGGTTTTGGGTTCGATTCCCACAGCCTTATTCGACATGACGGGTTGTCGCCCGTCCTATGGGTTTTACTTTTTCAAAAACTATCCTATTATAACATTCCAAAAATAATATCTAAAAACAAGTTTTATCCTTAAATAATACTATCTAATGTCCAAATTATTCTTTTACAACGTTTAGGCTTATCAAAAATACTCTTGTTCAATCTCATAGTAAAAAAAACAATTACCAAAAAGGTTATATAACAAGCATGTGAATACCATCATTTATCCCTCATATATCACAATATATATCTTGTTTATCACATTCCAAACATGTGATTACCTTAATTATTTATTCTTTTGAAACATTTATTACCGTAGAACCTTAGTGAAAATGTGAATTCTTTTAAAAGTTAACTCTTTCCACAGACCAAAATCCCAAAATTTCTATATACTCAAACCATGATATCACATTTTCCATATATCAGTCATGAGCTCATTAGTACTATCAAACATCTCATTATCTCCTTATCCCTTCATTATGAACATATCATCTACTTTCCAAAAATATCTGAATAACCTTTCATGGTTACCTGTACCATTCAACATATACTTTCAAATACTTTAGGAAAACAACAGTGTAACAATCCTTAGATGTGTCTTTATTCCATATTACCTATACAACATAACTCTTGATAAAAACAAATCATTCTACTACCTTCTTAAACCATTTACCAAGCCTCAATAATTCTTTCATCTCACATATCATTTGAAGTATCTTCATCATCATCAATATAAATACTACCCATACGACCATGATCATTCTCTTCATGAGACTTTACCTTAGGGCATTGGTTTGCATAATGCCCGTACATTCCACATTTAAAACATTTAACTGTTGTTTATGTCTTAGAAATGACTTTATCCTTGTCCATGTTGTTAACTAAACCTTTTCATTTGAAATTAATGGCTTTGTGTCCTTTTCCACACCCAAATCATCTTCCAGTCCCTTTGAAACATTCTCCCTGATGCCTATTCCCACATGATTTAAATGAGGGGAATTGAACTTTCCTTCCTCTATGATCATCATGAAACTCCATCTTTCTCTTATTAGCTGAGTCGGGATACATCCCAAAGTTTAGATTATTAATCATATTATGAGATTGATTATTAGGAATAATAACAATGTTTGGACTTCCAAATACCGTTTCATTTGGTTGCTCATGAAGAATATCATTCTATTGTCCATCATATCCTCTATTATCTTGAATCTTCCTGTTTCCAGCTATTTTCTAAAACCCAAAAAGAATAGTGTGAGAAGAAAAAATCATGATAGGACAATAATATAATAAAGGGGTGTACCATAAATATCTAAGATCTTAGGTTTAATTCTATGTTCATTACCGTAATTCTAGTACTATAACCTATACTGATACTTAACCTTAAGGACATCCCTAGACGTACCTTAATAATATCTCTAGAGATATCACTAAAGTTTTCGCATCCTAGTTTCCAAATGTTAACTAAACTTTTGCTCTGACACCAAATGTAGAGACCCATACTTGATGTACATAGACATTACATTACTTTTTCCGAATACTAAATACATGACAAAAATAGATGCCCAAAGACCGTATTACTTTAGTGTCTTTGGAAACTCGGAACATAATATTAAAATCACGGTGAAAGATCTTCAACATCTTCCATAAAGATTTTACCATTTGGTTTTATTACCTAAAACCATTCTTTATATCCTGGGGAAAAGAAAAAATGAAAAGGGTGAGCTCAAATGCTCAGAAAGGGTAAACATGGAGAACATATAACAATCCATAAACATTTGAACATAAGAACATGAACATAAAACAACAAAATCTTGAGTAATGACATAAATCTTGGCAGTGAATAAGGAATAGATCAAAAACAAACATAAACCATGATAAAATATCATGGGAATAAAACATGTAATTTTGGAAACCATTAAGCACATGATATTATTTCCATAGTAGCCAAGGAATTGCTGCCAAGACCATCCTAGTGGACAAAGTCCCTTACTGAATCGAGTTTACTCCTCGTTCCAGTCCTGTATCACTGAACTAGATTAACTTACCGTTCCCGCCCTATCTATCTCATGAGATATAAATCTTTACCCAATTCATTGGAGGGAGATATAGGTCCCACCCATCTCATATTGAAATCATTATTACGTGTGCCACAACATAAGAATAAATCATTTGTCATAACCCAAAGAATAAAATGGGTTTCCTAACCATCATCCCATCATAACATAATCCATATAAAATAAATAAATATCATTTAATCATAATAAAAGTTAAACCATGTAAATTTTAGAGAAATTATTCTTGAAACATACACATATGAAATAATGTCATCTTGGATGGAAAATGGTTTTGATAAAACACTCGAAATGAATTCTTGAGGAAAATATCCTTTCTTCTTCAAAATCATTTTCTTTTCACAAAATTACATTAAATTTTAAAAGAAAAGGATTTTTTCGAAAATAATCATGAAATATTTTTGATTAAGATTCATTAAAATTAGGCGTTATGAAACCGTAAAAATCCTTTCATGCCGTATAAGTTAAAAAAAACATTCTTCTCGTACTTTTTATGGAAAAGTCAAAAAGTATCTCGTACTGAAAACGACAAAAGATTCATTTCATAAATTTTACTAAAAGTTCACCAATAGGTAAAAAAAATTGTAGGAGTATAGAAATAATATTACATATTGTGGAAATATTGATGTAGATGATAAATATTCCTTAGTAAATTCTGAAGTATAGACAATCTCAGATAAAAATGAGATTGAAAGATTTTCCCTTACCTTATGTCGAATTTCTTTCATATGTGTTCGAGACTCCTGTATAGTGGGTTTAAACATATTATTAATTTGTAATAAAACCATAATAATATTTATGATATCATATATGATTCACTTAAGACTTTATATTACCCATTCATTTGTCAATTCCATGTTAAAGCAACATTTTGGGTAAAATTGTTTCATTTATCATCTGTGTTTTGACTAGTAATTCATCAAATGATTACATAGAACATGAATATTTAATTATAGAATGTAAAACATTATTTAAATATAATATATATTCATAATATACATATATATAATAGATCGATAAATGGAAATAAATACACCGTTCATGGAGACGGTAGGCCGTACGTATGCATGAATACTGGTTTCGTTTCCTTATTAAATTGAATGGAAGTAAGTAAATAACATATAAATAAATCAAGTATCATTAATATGTCATATATTTCATGATTATTTAATATATATACTTTATAATCATTCTTTAATGGTTAACTTGGAGAATGAATCTCATCACCCCGTGGAGATGGTAAGTCGTACGTACGCACGAGCGATGATATCATTTCCATAATTATTGAATAAAATTAGAGTGGATGATATAATATATCATAATTATTATCATGTTATAATAACCATATATAGTTATTATTTACACCATTATACCGATCCATGTAAGGTGGTGGTGGAAAAACAGATTACACCACGACGTGGAGACGATATTCCATATGTACGCACGCACGATGATTTTGTTTTCCGTAGGATGGATAGATGGAGAAATAGGGTTGGTTGTTATTTATAATAACATATCAGTATATGATTGATACATATGTTATTACTTTATTATGAAACATCAAAAGAAGAGTAAGTATAAGAAGATGTGAATTTGAAAGAATCGGTAAAGGATATTACCTCTTATTCGACGTGCCTCTTCTAAACTTCCTCTTAGGGCACTAAAGTTGGTCTTTGAAGAATACCAGGACCTCCAGTTTGTTTCTAGGGAAGTGGAGTAGATAAATGGGTAGGGGTTGGCAGAGCTTGAAGGCTCAAAGTGGTGTAAGGAGGAGAGGGAGGAGGTGCCCTTTTATAAGGGCGGAGAGGGGCACCTTTGGAAAGATAAGAAATATTAATTTATAATAAATTCAAAACCCACATAAAAACATCCAAAACGATTCAAATTTGAATATGAGTTGAGATAGGGTTTTAATATCCTAAAAAAAATAAAATTTAGACCTCTTTAGAATTTATTTTAAACCTTATCAATTTTATTTATCTTTATTTAATCTATTTAAATTTATTTGTGGTAATAAAATTGTAATTTTTAAATTGTTATAAATACTTACTTATGTGTTGTGAATTTTCTATAGTTAGATAAATTATAAAATTTTAGACCATATAATTTTCAATTTGTAATTTTTAAATATTTTTGTGATTTTTAAACAATTTAATAATATGTTATTTTTATAAAATATCAATAGTGTCAATTTTGACACTATTCAATTATTTGAATTTAAATAAAATAAAAAGAGAATATATATTCGATCCAAAATATTTATTAGATTAATAGAATTTAATATTAATCTATAAAATTAGTGGATCACATTAAATAGTTTATATAATATTTATTTTAATATTTTTAAAACCATTTATTTGATATTTCTCTCAATAAAATAATTACTATAATTTTTTTTATAATTATTTAATATACATATTCATCACATTACAATTAAAAATAAAATACTATGATGAAGATAAATATAATATATTTCATAAGAATAATTTTAGTTTAATTTATCTTATAAAACAACAAACTTTTAAAATTTTATCTTTATTAAAGTATGAAAGTTACAACTTTGACATCATTTAAAATAAAATAATATAAATGTCCTAATCTATTTTATAAAGCTCCAAATGGTCCATAATTCGACCCTTGTATTATTAGGTTATAGATATAATCGAAAAATACGTTTTGGTCAAGTTTATGGTCCTTTGCATGGGTATTATTATGGTAATAAAAAATATATTATTGATTTTTTTACTAAATAAACATTTTCTGCATCACTATTGTGTCACCAATAATGACAATTATTTAATCCCTAAAAATTCTAAAAAAAGTCTAATGATGTATATAATTTTATTATCTTTCTGGATACTATTTATATTCTTGGTTTTATAAAGTTTATCACTAAATTAAAATTATTACACTTATGACATATAAGAGAGTGACATGTTGTCACTTTCTTTGGTTTTAATAATAACATACATAAAAAATCCATTTGTTTTTTATGAAAAATGTAACGACCCCTCCCCACACAGTGTACCCCTCCTGGGCCAGTAATGTGAAAAGGGAGATAATGACCCCCAAGTCCCACCTCCAGTAGGCCCCAGGTTGGTGAAAAGCACCGAGGGTATAATAATCACACAAATGGGAGGCATTACCCTCTAAGAGAACACATGCGGAAGAGAGAGAAGATAGACACCAACCAACTCCATCTTAGAACTAAATTATAAAAGAAAACCCAAGTGCATATGTAATGTCATGAAAAAGTACTACAACCGAAAAGGGGAAACTAAAAGTACCCAAAAGAAATTAAAAACAACAGTGACGACAAGCCCAAACAGCTCCGACAACCACAAGCTAGTAGTAACCAGCCTGACCTCCAACCTGCTCCAAGTGACCTGAAAAACAGTTTATATATATGTTGGGTGAGTACAAAAGTATACTCAGTAGGATCCTCCCCGAAGCCTCTCATGCAAAATTAAAGAAACCATGCTTCAACACAGTGAACAACAGTGAAACTAACGCCTCACCTAACATGTATACTATGTTCCCAACCTCACCATGGATACTCTCACCAAGTAACTCATACAAAAAATATATCATATATGAAAGAATATCAAGGGTACCCCGCTACTACTTCCCCACTGGTTTGCCGCTTTTCCCCAACGACATACGTGCTGTGCATCTCTCTCCAAAGGCTTGCCCGTATAAACCTGGGCTAAGCTCCACAATTTTCACCATGTGCACCATAAAGGCTTGACCGCAGACACCTGGGCGAAGCAACACACCATCATCACAACCAAAAGTAACCAGGTAGTTTCCAGGATCCACCACCGCTTGCATAACGTGTATCATATGTCGGGTATTATACCTCAAGCCATTACAACCCATACACCGAGTAAGGATACTCAAGCCATCATAGCCTATAAACGTTACACCTATAGTAGTCCATAGGATACTATATCCAGAATATATGTGTGTGAAAAACCACAATCCATTACAGCCTTCTACACACATATACGGGGAAAACTAACCGCTGTTCCTCATGGAACTAGTATCTACCAAGAGAAGAGATTGGGGTCAAAGGGGGTAGTCAGCCATTCATCCTCCCACCAGAATGTTGGGGAAAACACCCCCCTGGGCTCAGAATCCCTGGGGTGTCAGTTTCCCTTACTGAAAGGGTAGAGTAGCATATAAAAACACAAAAAGTATAGAATATACTATAACTCACAACCACACTATGGGCATTACTTAGTCTTAGAAACAACTGCAGCTAACGTCTCTCGGACTCCAGGCTGCCACTTCTAAGACTAGGTATCCTATAAGCACACAACCAATTAAATAACTTCATTAGATTACTTCATCCCTTTTTTCAATTCCACTATATGTTAATTAATTCTTTATACATTAATTAACCATGAACAATTTTTCACATTAAATCCTATTAACATCGCATCCAAAAACCACTATCCCTTCAAAAGTTCTCAACCTCATCATTATGTTCGAAAAAACTCCAACCCCATGGGTTAACATCATTTATTCAAACATTCATTACAAAATTACTTTCCCATATTCCCAGGCATTCTAGAAAAGAAACCTATGCTACTAAACACAAGGGGGATCAACATGGTGAGTATATGTACTACCTGTCGAGTCTTTGCCGCCTATAGCAAGAGAGTAGACCCATTATCCCTTGAGAGGCTAAACACGGAAAGCACGTGGCATACCCAACGTGTGTTTGCCTCCTTCGGATGAAGGGTAAGCAAGACCAGCTGCCTTGAGCAGTGGGGAAATGTAAAGCAGATAAACAACCAAGAATAAAAAAACTTCCAAGAACCACATCCATCTCATTCCCTCATCCCCAGTGTCCTCCCTGACACCCACATGCATAATCCGATGCATCTCTCCACTCTAGGCGTCATCTGCTGCCACAACCACAAGGCCTCCCTACCTCCACATATCACAAGACCCCTCTAGAGTCATATCACAACACAAGATATCACACCACTCCTCCAGGGTCACAACACATCACAAGCAGTAGGAAAACAAACAATACAACATTTTGGGCTCTTGGCCCTTTAGCTAGGCATCCGACCTTCAAACAACAAACACCAAAAATCACATCAAATGGGATTTTAGCCCTAATTCACAACAAGAGGGTTACTCCGAACCCTTCATGAAACTCAATCAAGTTATTTAATCCATCTTGAATTAACAAATTCAATTCATTGGTTCCAACATCATGAACTAATTCAGTAAGCTATCACCGAAGATTAAACATGCTTACTATGAAAAATTTTATCAACATCAAATTAGAACAACTACAACAATGACAAAAACTAGATTCATTTACATGCCTATTTATCTTTAGCCAATTAATTATCAATTTATTCCATATTTACGTTCTTTATCAATTTCATCAAGAACAACATGCTAATAAGCAAGCCATAGATATCACACTACCTAGAAAATCAAGAGGTAAACCGTTATCATGGTACAAAGCAACAACATGCGATCAAACCAATTCTTTTAATCTGGTTCAAGTATTTAATTAGGTCAATTCCATTTTAATCCAAATGGCTAAATCATGCTAACTCTACGATTGCACATAAACAATTAGAGAAGCCACAAATCTCCTACCACAAAGGTTTTCGAGGAAAACCACAATGGTCGATGGACACCTAAGAAACCGGGTTGATTATCCATGAATCCTCCTTAGATCTCCTCTCCTAACACAACAAAGACCAAAGCTCATCAAAAACGACATCCACACACCTAGACATACCCATAACTTTTGTAGATCTATGATCCCTAGAGAAGAGGGGGAGCAGATCTAGGTAGATCTAAGAAACCAAACAAAAGGATCACATACCTCGAGAAACCGACTTCGATTCGTGAAGAGAAGCCTCCGGATCACCTCCAAAATGCTTGGGAGAGGTTCTTCCACCTCCAAGGAAGGGTTATCCCATGTTATGAATGATTAGGGGCTTAAATGATGTGATTAAAGGCAAAACGAGTTAGATCCATAGTTTTAGGATCTAACTTTAAGTGCCCACACGGTTAGTCCGCACGGTTTAACAAACCGTGCGCTAACCGTGCGTTAGCTTCTACCTCGACAATCACTCCTCGCACAGTTAGTCCACATGGTTAGACAAACCGTGCGCTAACCACGCATTAGCCACTGCCTCCAAGACCAGCATTGCATGGTTTGGCTGCACGGTTTAGTTAAACCGTGCACCTCTCGTGCGAAGGCAATAACCCTTTAGATTTCCTTAAAAGTCCACCCAAATGCACCCCAAGACACCTTAACCTTCTAGAACACCTCCAACCCCACATTTTCACAAAGGAATGGATCAGAGAGGTCTGGTCCATTACATAAGATTCCTCTCAAAACATTCTCATCCTCGAGAATCCAAAACCCACCTAAAGAGAAAATGAAACAGGGTCTGAACGACCACCCACCGAGATACCTCTCAAAAGAGAGAAAGCCACCAAAGCAACAAAGGGATCCATCTCATAAACATGAAGGTTTCAAAACCACATAAGTTACAATGATACATGAAAAGAGTTAAACATAAAACACCTCTGGGTACTGACCACATGTCTATGACTCACGTTCCCAAGTACTCTCCTCCATACTACCTTGTCGCCACAAGACACAAACTAAGGGGATGGAATGCCCGCGCAACACCTTCTCCTTGTGGTCTTGGATCTCCACAGGTCGCTCCTCAATGGTGGAATAATCATCAATATCAATCTCTCCCCAATCAATGATGTGAGAGTCGTCATGAAGATAACGACGTAGCTGTGATACATGGAAAACATCATGTATCTGACTCATCTGAGGGGGAAGTGCCACTCGGTACGCAACAACTCCAACATAAACTAACACCTCGAAAGGCCCAAAAAAACAGGGAGAAAGATTACTCCCACGACCAAACCATCGCTGCCCATGATAGGGAGTCACCTTCATAAACACATGATCCCCAACATTAAACTCTAATGGTCTCCTCCTTCGATCGGTATATGATTTCTGAAGATCTTGCACTTCCTTCATCCTCTCACGAATCACCTGAACCATCTCTGTTGTATTATGCACTAGTTATGGTCTGAGAATTGCTGAATCTCCGACCCCAGTCCAGCACAACAGAGAACGACAAGGCCAACCATACAAGGCTTCAAATGACACCATACCGATGGGGGAGTGAAAACTATTACTGTAAGCGAACTCCACCAAGGGTGAGTGCCTCATCCATGAGCCTCCAAAATCAAGAACACAAGAGCGTAAAATGTCTTCAAGAGTCTGGATAGTTCACTCTGTATGACCATCCATTTTAGGATGGAAAGAAGTGCTAAGGCGTAACTAAGAACCGAAAGCATGCTGGAGACCTCTCCATACCCTGGAGGTAAAATGGGGATATCGATCAGAAATGATCGTCCTAGGGACTCCGTGAAGTCTCACCACCTCCTCCAGATACCGCTTCGACAAAACTTCCACTGAGCTCGACTCCTTGATCGCTATGAAGTGTGTCGATTTTGTTAAATGATCCACTACCACCCATATAGCATCATGTCCTCCCAGAGCTCGAGGTAAACCTGTAACAAAGTCCATTGAGATGTCCTCCAACTTCCACTAAGGAATCTCTAATGGCTGGAGAAAACCACCAAGAACACGGTGCTCAGCCTTCACCTTCTGGCAGAATAAACATCAAGACACAAACTTAGCAATTGTATGCTTCAGCCCAGGACACCAAAACTAACTCCTCAAGGATCGGTACATCTTTGTCACACTAGGATGCGCCGCTAAAGGAGAACCATAGAACTCTCTGAGGACCGTCTCGCGCATCTCCAAGTGAACAAAAAGCCTTCCATGATACAAAACCCTGTGTTGTTGATCCTCAGACCAACCATCAGGGCCCTCACTATAAACAACTAGGTCTCTCCAGACCTCCACCTCAAGATCCCCCAACTGGGACTCTTCCACATTCTGCACCAGGGATGACTGTACTGTCATTTAAAAAAGACATCATCTACCCCAAACTTCTCCCATATCAAGATGTAATGCTGGCAATTCTTCCATTACTCTCCAAGAATCACCAGATTTACACACAACATCACTACATGAATTTAGGCTCAGTGCATCAGCCAAAAAATTCCCTTTTCTAGGTGTATACAATATTTCGAAGTCGTATTCCTATAGGAACTCCATCCACCAATGCTGTCGCAAGTTTAAGTCACACTGGGAGAAAACATACCTCAAACTCTTGTGATCAGTGAAAACCACAAAGCGTTCACCAATGAGTTAATGTCTCCACAACTTCATAGAAAACACCATGGCTGCCAAATCAAGGCCATGAGTGGAATAGTTGCATTCATGGGGACACAACTGTCAAGACCCATAAGAAACAACTGACCTCCGCTGCATGAGGACACACCCTAACCCCAGATGCGAAGCATCGTAGAAAACATCAAACTAAACTCCCTTAGCCGGAAGAAAAAGAATTGGAGAACTTAATAACTTCTCTTTTAGATACTTGAAATCTTCCTGACACTGATCAGTCTATATGAAAGCCTAATCTTTCCTGGTCAAAGCTGTCAGAGGAGTCGCAACCCGTGATAAATTGGCTACGAACCTCCGGTAGTATCCCGCGAGCGCAAGGAAACTTCGCACCTATGAAACTATCCTGGGGGGTGCCCAAGACACAACTGATTCTATCTTCGAAGGATCCACATCTACTCCCTGTTGCGACACAACATTCCCCAAGAAACATACTTCTCTAGCCCAAAAATCACTCTTCGACAACTTCCCAAACAACTGATGTTGGAGAAGAACTCCCAAAACAACTCATATATGATCTGCATGATCCTCTTCAGATGTGGAGTACACAAGGCTGTCGTCGATGAAAACTACAATGAACTTTTCCAGGAACTCATGGAACACAACATTCATCAATCCCATGAACACAACTGGAGCATTCGTCACGCCAAACGGCATTACAATGAACTCATAATTCCCATGATGACAACGGAAAGCAGTCTTCGGGATATCATCATCCTTCACACGCATATGATGATATCCTAATCGCAAGTTGATCTTTGAGAACCAACTTTCACCCTTTAGTTGATCGAATAAGTCATCAATCCACAGAAGAGGATAGCGATTCTTTATTGTCACTATGTTTAAGCGGCGATAATCGCCACACAACCGCAAACTTCCATCGACCTTCTTCACGAACAGAACTGGTGCACCCCATGGTGACACACTTGGTCGAACAAAACCACACTACAACAAAACATCAAGCTGTATACGTAGCTCTTGTAACTTAGAAGGGGCCATCCTATATTGGGACATAGATATAGGAGACCCTCCTGGCTATAGCTCGATCCCAAACTCGATCTCTCATCGAGGGGGTAAGACTACAACCTCTTCTAGAAAAACATCAGGGTACTCCTCTATGACCCTGGGAAACACCAACTGTCGAACCTCTGAAGAACTCAACATCATCTCAACCGCCATGGTTGGTAAGGATGGAACTCGCCTGTGACCCATTTGAGGATCTCGTTCACCAACAAACACCACTTTCTCTCCATTCTCACCAATGCAGATGAGCTTCTTCCTAAAGCAATCCACGATAGCATTAACCGAATACAACCAATCCATGACAAGGATGAAATCATATCGTTGTATTCGTAAACATAGGAATTCTCCCCTAGAGCAGTGCTTCCCCAACACTAGCCCACAATGTCTAGATCCTTCAAACAAGTCATCCCGACCTCCATCTGGCATAGTCAACGCCAAGGGCACTAGAAGCCTCTCTACCTCAATTCCCAAAGCATGGACAAGGGTAGGTGATATGAAGGAGTGTGTCACTACTGAATCAAACAAGGCATACACCAAGGAAAAAAACAAGAAAAGGGTACCTCGAACGACGTATGGCTCGTCTGGAGCTGGCAACGATAGAGCATTAAGCTAACCACACCCTCCTCCATGGCCTCTCTGACCCTGATGATGACCACCACCACAACCGCACTCTGCTCTCTAAGGACGAGGAATGTAATGGGGCTGTCCTATGCCTACCCCATCTACCCTCTAGTGATCGAAAGCTGGTGCAACTGGCTGCTACTGCCTCGACTGGAACTGACTCAACGGAGGAACATGGAGTGGAGCGCCCGGTGCACGATGACTACTCTGAAAGGTCGGGCACTCCCACTGCTGATGACCATGACCAACACAAGAAAAACAAGTGCCTGATCCCTTGGCATATGCCTGAGAGTTGCTGCCTCTGGAGAAACGAGATGTGAAGGGATGGGACCTACCCCCGGCTGAACAGAAACTCTTCAACCATGAAAACTGGGAACCCCGGACCAGAGCTCTACTTGGTGAGGAATCATGTTTATTCCCATCTCTTGATGATCTGGTCCTGGAAAAAGTCCTCTCGACAACCTCCGCCCTTGCCATCACCTCGAGATATGTCTTCAGCATAAATGGGGGGACCTGACGCTGGATCTCTGGATGCAAATCCTCCTTGAAATGCCTTTCCCGGGCCTCCTCATCTAGTAAAAAGTCCTAAGAATATCGTAAAAGGTTCCTGAAACGGATTTAAAACTCTCAAACGCTGAATCTCCCCTGTCTAAGGGTAAGAAGCTCATGGAGACTAGACGCCTTCGCAGTTGAAGAAAAAAACTCGGCTCTAAACTTGTCTCGAAACTCCTCCCATATGATCGCTGATTCCTCACGATCCCCGAGGAAAAAGAACCACCACTGCCTCACTGCTCCATGCATCGTCATCACAGCTAAGGACACCTAGTGCTCCTTCTGAGCACCGATCGAACTGAAGCCTATCTCGACCTCCTCTAACCAGTCTTCCACGACTGTATCTAAAACTGATCCCTCATACTTCTGCAGACTCTAGAACTAAAACTCTTGGAGTTTCTTCCTCCAAGTGTCATCGTCGCCAACCACTACCCTGCGACGACCTGTTGGAACAACCTATTGGACATCTTCTACGCAACCCTGACGAGGACGTCGACCTGGATCCATACTTGCACAATAAAAAAATAATTAGAGCCCCTAAACCTGGAATATGGAAGACTTAACATTAATTAATTAATTGTTTTCATTCTTTTTTTTAGGTTAACCTATACCAAGGTCTACCCATTCAAACACAAGCACACAGAAGAATGATGCATGATCCTTTCCTAGGTCTCTACCCTGCAACCAGTATCACCCTGTTTAGTAACCATTTTAAACTTAAAGGTCTATACATCAGATCATAGGGGGCCCTAAATGCCTATTTCTTAGCCGGTCTCCAGTGTTTACCTCACTTGCTAAACATGAATGACACCGTTGCCCTACCAACCCAGGCAACCTCACTTGTGCCTAAATCCAAACTCCATCCTATCCCTCAACCAGACCTCTGATACCACTCTGTCACGACCCCCTCCCCAAAAAGTGTACCCCTCCTGGGCTGGCAATGTGAAAAGGGAGATAATGACCCCCCCGAGTCCCGCCTCGAGTAGGCCCCGAGTTGGCGACTAGCACCGAGGGTATAATAATCACACAAATGGGAGGCATTACCCTCTTAGAGAACACATGCAGAAGAGAGAGAGAAGATAGAAACCAACCAACTCCAACTCAAAACTAAAGTATAAAAGAAAACCCAAGTGCATATTTAATGTCATGAAAAATTACTACAACCGAAAAGGGAAAACTGCAAGTACCCAAAAGAAAGTAAAAACAACAGCGACCACAAGCCCGAACAGCTCCTGTAACCACAAGCTAGTAGTAACCAACTTGACCTCCAACCTACTTCAAGTGACCTAAAAAAAGTTTATATATACGTAGGGGGAGTAGAACAGTATACTCAGTAGGATCCTCCCCATAGCCTCTCGTGCAAATGTAAAGAAAGCATGCTAAAGCACAGTGAACAATAGTGAAACTAACTCATCACCTAATAGGTATACTATATTCCCACCCTCACCATGGCTACTCTCACCAAGTAACGCATAAAAAAATATAGCATATAGAAAAGAATAACAAGGGTACCCTGCTACTACTTCCCTGCCGGTTTTCCACTTTGCCCCAACGACATACGTCCTGTGCATATCTCTACAAAGGATTTCTCGAATAAACTTGGGCTAAGCTCCACAATCTGCACCACGTGCACCACAAAGGCTTGCCCGCAGACACCTGGGCGAAGCACCATACCATCCTCACAACCAAAAGTAACCAGGTAGTTTCTAGGAGCCACCACAGCTCGCATAACGTGTATCATATGTCAGGTATTATACCTCCAGCCATTACAACCCATACAATGAGTAAGGATCCTCAAGCCATCACAAACTATACACGTTACACCTATAGTAGTCCATAGGATACTATATCCAGAATATATGTGTGTGAATAACCACAAGACATTATAGCACTCTACACACATATATGGGGAAAACTAACCACTATTCTTCATGGAACTAGTATCTACCAAGAGAAGAGAATGAGGTCAAAGAGGGTAGTCAACCATTCATCCTCCCATAGGAATGTTGGGGAAAACACCCCCTAGGGCTCAGAATCCCCGGGGTGTCTGTTGCCCTTAATGACAGGGTGGAGTAGCGTATAGAAACACAAAAAGTACAGAATATACTATACCTCACAACCACACTATGGGCATAAACTAGTCTTAGACACAACTACAACTAATGTCTCTCGAACTCCAGGCTGCCACTTCTAAGACTAGGTATCCTATAAGCCCACAAGCAATAAAATAACTTCATTAGATTACTTCATCCCTTTTTTTCAATTCCACTGTATGTTAATTAATTCTTTATACATTAATTAAGCATGAACAATTTTTCACATTAAATCCCATTAAAATCACATCTAAAAACCACTATCCATTCAAAAGTTCTCAACCTCATCATTAAGTTCCAAGAAACTCCAACCCCATGGGTTAACATCATTTATTCAAACATTAATTAAAAAATTACTTTCCCATATTCCCAGGAATTCTAGAAAAGAAACCTATGATACTAAACACAAGGGGGCTCAACATGGTGGGTAGACGTACTACCCGTCGAGTCTTTGCCGCCTATAGCAAGAGCGTAGACCCATTCTCCCCTGAGAGGCTAAACATGAAAAGCACATGACATACCCCGCGTGTCTTTGACACCTTCAGAAGAAGGGTAAGAAAGACCATCTGGCTTGAGCAGTGGGGAAAAATAAAGCAGATAAACAACCAAGAATCAAAAAACATCCAACAACCACATCCATCTCATTCCATCATCCCCAGTGTCCTCCCTGACACCCACATGCAAAAACTGATGCATCTCGCCACTCTAGGCATCATCTGCTGCCACAACCACAAAGCCTCACTGCCTACACATATCACAAGACCCCTCCAGGGTCACATCACAACACAAGATATCACAACACTCCTCAAGGGTCAAAACACAACACAAGCAGCAGGAAAAAAACATTACAACTACTTGGGCTCTTGGCCCTTTAGCAAGGCATTCAACCTTCAAACAACAAACACTAACAATCACATCAAATGTGATTTTAGCCATAATTAACAACAAGAGGGTAACTCCGAACCCTTCATGGTACTCAATAAATTTATTTAATCCATCATGAATTAACAAATTCATTTCATTGGTTACAACATCATGAACCAATTCAGTAAGCTATCACCGAAGATTAAACATGCTTACTATGCCAAATTTAATCAACATCAAATTAGAACAACTTCAACAACGAAAACAACCAGATTCATTTACATGCATCTTCATCTTTAGCCAATTAATTTTCAATTAATTCAGGCTTTATGTTATTTATCAATTTCATCATGAACAACATGCTAACAAGCATGGCATATATATCACACTACCTAGCAAATCAAGAGGCAAACCGTTATCATGGTACAAAGCAACAACATGCGATCAAACCAATTCTTTTAATCCAGTTAAAGTATTTAATTAGGTCAATTCCATTGTGATCCAAAGGTCTAAATCATGATAACTCTACAATTTCACATAAACAATTAGAGAATCCACTAATCTCCTACCTCAAAGGTTTTTTAGGAAAACCACAACGGTCAATGAACGCCCATGAAACCGGGTCGATTCTCCACGAATCCTCCTTAGATCTCCTCTCCTAACACAACCAAGACCAAAGATCATCACAAACAACACCCACACACCTATATCTACCCATAACATGTGTAGATCTAGGATCCTGAGAGAAGAGGGGGAGCAAATCTAGGTAGATCTAAGAAACCAAACAAAAGGATCACATACCTCGAGAAACCGTCTTTGATTCGTGAAGATAAGCCTCCGGATCACCTCCAAAACCCTTGGGAGATGTTCTTCCACCTTCAAGGAATGGTAATCCCGAGTTATGTCCGATTAGGGGCTTAAATGAGGTGATTAAAGGAAAAACGAGCTAGATCCACAATTTTAGGATCTAACTTTAAGTGCCTGCACGGTTTAACAAACCGTGCGCTAACCGTGCATTTGCTTCTACCTTGACAATCACTCCTCGCACGGTTAGTCCGCATGGTTAGACAAATCGTGCGCTAACCATGCGTTAACCACTCCCTCCAAGACCAGCCTTTCACGGTTTGGCCACATGGTTTAGTCAAACCGTGCGCCTCCCATGCAAAGGCCATAACCCTTTAGATTTCCTTAAAAGTCCACCCAAACGCACCCCAAGCCACCTTGACCTTCCAGAACACCTCCAACACCACATTTTCACAAAGGAATGGACCGGAGAGGTCTGGGCCATTACAAAAAACATGATCTCTCTCAAGTTAGTTTACACTTCTGATATACACTTTATATTAAAAACATCAAACTGGAGGAGGCTCATAACTTACCACATTCATTCCTCTTACCATACCAATTCAGACCACCCCTAACAAGCTTGTCCCAAAAAAACCATATTCCACTATTGACATGCTACCCTTTTTACCTAGTTGTGATTCCTTTTTTACTAAAGGTATACCACCATCACCCGACACACCTGCCAGTTTCATCCTCTAAGTTTCAATAAAACTCCACCATTAATACATCCACAACTCTCCATGTCATACCTATGCTCCAACTCACCCATCATCATTCCGAACACAAGCACCTATATCATCCCCATATCGACTAAAGATGACTAGAATCTCCATCAAACCCCATTTAATTTTTTAAATGCACTTACCATTCCAAAAAATCTACCAAAGGTGGTTTAAAACTCCCCAATTTTATTAATTTTTCATCACTGAGTCGAGCTGTCTCTGACTGGATCATCTTGGAAATGACCAGATTCACAAATTGCATATCACCACTTCACATGAACGAGATGTATCCACATTTAAAGACATTCCCTATTCACCCAAACACACATATTCGAGTCCATTCCAGACTTCTGATGAGGTTCTTACACCCAACCTCCATTTCCATCAATTGTTTTCATGGCCTACCATGACCATCCAATAATCTAACATAGTAATCTCAAATTTATTTTAAAAAATAATTTTCCTTAAATCTAATTATTGGATCGATCAATCGACACATTCAAGGACCAAATCACCTTTCCTAAAGAATCCAAACATTTTATTCCCAATTTTTTATTAGTGTACCGATAGAACCACATCTACTTCATGACCTTCTCCACACATCCATGACTGACATACCACTACCCACCTTAAGAGTGTTGTTTTCAACATGTTCCCTAAGAAATTTTAACCACCATGGATCCTGATTTGATCATAATATAAACCCAAAATCTTAGGTGTGGCTGTCCAACTTTCACTAGATAAATAAAAAACATCACCCACTGCTCGTTGTCGGCTTTAGAGAATGAAAACCATGACATTTTTCGACATCTAGTCCATCCCATAGACCTCTCTTAAAACCGATTGATGGTTTACTTCCCCACCATATGACCCCAAAAACATAACATTCCTTGATCGTATTCTCCAATAGGGTCTCCAACTAGAACAAATTTTGTTAGATATGAGTTAATACAAAGATCTCTCAGCATACCCAAAATGATTTTAAGATATTGGAAATGATCATCACTAGATAAAAGTATAATAAGAAGTCATTGAAAAATTCCACCACAAACTATCCATAACCAATGCCACCTCCCACCATGGGGACACCTTAACCTATTGAAAGTATCATTATTCCCTTCCCACCATTGTATCATCAACACTCAATCACCACTACTTTAATGGGATTTGCAACCAACACTCACCACCACTTCATGACCCACTTCAAAGCAGTCATGACCTAACATTATCTTTTGAATAATTTCCATCACCATAATCGAGTTATTCAAAAACAACTTTCATGATTTACACATAATCACAACGATCACCACACCTATCCACAACCTAATTATCTTATTCATAACATATGCTTCTCAAAATGATCACAAAAAAAAATGACAGGTGCTAATCCAGTCACTTGTTCATGCATCCCCAATGGTATCATTCCTTCCCAGCATGTGTCCATATATGGACTTAATCAGAGCCCTGAAGGTCTCAGACCTTCCTATGGCCAAACACTGACCCTAACTCTAGATCACATGAGTCGTACATCACCAGATCTAGGACCAAATGTCTGCTTACTCGTCTCACCATTCC
Source organism: Viscum album (assembly GCA_963277665.1). Taxonomy (NCBI): domain Eukaryota; kingdom Viridiplantae; phylum Streptophyta; class Magnoliopsida; order Santalales; family Viscaceae; genus Viscum; species Viscum album. The sequence continues at coordinate 291,381,065 of OY728137.1, read as the reverse complement.
TATTGGTCTTTCAGCCTCATTGGAATTGTGGAATTCTCAACATTGTCATAAAAAAACCCAACCATTCCTTCAAACAAGCCCGAACATGTGACCACCACTTACCCCAAGTGTAACTTCTATATCAAAAGAATCCATGACTTCCTTGTTCACCATTTTCTTATCCAATCAACATAACATTATTCTTTTATAAAACATAACTAATGGCATTAGGCCACACTACTAAAAAACTGGGAAATTCCAGCACTAGGTCTTTAAGAATGCTAGAAAAAATCACTATTAAAGACCCCCTTTACCAGCACTAGAAAAAGAGATGATAAAGTACGGTCTTTAAAAACTACTTTTTAGCACTGTTAAAGGGGGTTATTAACTGTGCTAAAAAAAGAGATGATAAAGGCCCCCATTTATGAGTGATTTTTTTACAAGCACTGATAAAGGCCCCCTTTATTAGTTCTTGTAAAAAAGTGTTGATAAAGACCCTCTCTTTATCATCACTTGTAAAAATTCATTGATAAAGGGGTCCTTTATCATAACTTTTAAAAAAGTACTAATGGGGGGGGGGGGTATCAATGCTTTTTTTAGAAGCATTGATAAAGGCCCCCTTTATCAATGCTTTCTTACTAGCATTGATAAAGGGAATATTAAGAAAATATATTTCATTAATATTAATATATAAATATATAAATATATTTATATTGATAAAAATATAATATATATATTTTTAAATATGTTTTAGAGGTAACACCTCAAGATTTTATAGTAATTTATTTTCTTTAAAGTAATTCAATAGCTTGCACTACATGCAACACTGAGTTCGAGCACACCACAACTTACCAAACTAGCCATTCAAAAAGCAGTTATGAATATTATTAACTAAATTTTGAATTTTATATACTCCATATAATTTTATCATACACATTATTCGTTTATTGGACATAATATAAGAATAGATTCAATTTTTCAGATAAAAGAAATATTTTTCAAAAAATGACATTTTACCACATTTTAATGGTGAACCCTTTTTAAATACAACATTTAAAAATTTTATATATTCAATTGGACAAAATAATCTTATTCTTTATAATGGGGACATAAAAATTTAGTTTGGATGAATTTTTGGTTCTTTTCTGATAACTTTCGTATTTCGATGAATAGTGAAAAATACTAAATTTTAATTGAAAAATAATTTTTTAATCAAAATAATTTTTAGAGTTAAATTATACATTTTAATGGTTTTGAAGTATAATTATATTATATTTTTATCATTTAATCCAATGTTGGTCATTGGAAGTAATTTTACATTTAAATTGGACATAAACACATCAATCTTTTGATAGTTTTTACTTCTCAAAAACCCACTTTCTAGTTTTGAAAATGAGAATTATTTTTAAATTAATTAATAAAACTTATATGTTATGAATTTGGTAAAATAGACATCATTTTTGAATTTGTAATATAAAAATAAGATTTTGGTGATTTTTTGGTATTTTTTTAAAAACTTTCAATTTTTGATGAATAGATTGCAGAAAGAAAAGAGGGTGCGGGGAGGGACCACGTAAATTAGCATTGATGGGAAACTCTACACAGAAGAGAAGGTGATTGCATTGGCTGTGGTTGAGAACTTTAAGGGCATATAATCTGATAATGGGAAGTCTAGGATTCACTTTATGGTGGACAACATCAGCTCCTGCATTGATGATCAATCGAATTAGGTCCAAACTATTTCCCCATGCAAAGAGGAGATTAGATCTGGCCTCCTTTCTCTCAATATAGAGATTTCCCTGAGCCCTGATAGATTTACGAATAAGTTTTTCATGGTTTACTAGGACATTTTGCAGAATGATATTGGGCAGGACATGAAGGACTTCTTCTCTCATTCTTACATGCCACATGGTATGAACTAATGTTTCATTGAACTCATTCCCAAGAAAGAGAATGCCCTTGACATCAAGGAATTCAGGCCAGTGTCTCTTGGGAATACATAACCAAAACTTATCAGCAATATCTTGATGAGAAGGCTGGGTGGGATGTTTGATGGTATGATCACCATGAACCAATTTGATTTCATCTAGGGTAGGAACATCCAAAAGTGCTTATTCATAGCCTCTGAGAGTGTCAATCTTCTGAGAAAATAGTCAAAGGGAACTTTGCTATCAAAATTGACATATCCAAGGCTTTTGACACATTGAAATGGGATTTTCTCTTGGATTTTCTCAGGAGGTATGGATTCTCGTCTAGATTTGTGAGCATGATCCACATTATTCTTAGTTCCACAAGGTTGTCAATCCTTGTCAATGGTGTCCCGAGGGGATTTTTTCCGTGCACTAGGGGGTGAGGCAAGGTGATACACTCTCTGGAATTCTTTTTGTGCTTGTAGAGGATTATCTCAGTAGGTGTATCAACGACCTTAGTCAAATGGGAGGGTACAAGAAGATCAGGGATGGTGTGAGTGGGTAGGCCCCATATCATCTTTTGTATACAAATGAAATCTTATTACTTGGACAAGATTCAAGGATAACTATATACTCAATTATGGCCCTATTTAGTCATTATGAGGAGGTGGCTGGCCATGCCATTAGCTGGGACAATTCTTCGACTGTATTTGGGAATGGGGTTGCGGTCGGCAAAAGGAACAAGATTGTAAGGTATCTTGGGGTGGAGAGAGGATCAATTCCTTTCCAATATCTTGGGGTCCCACTATTTTGGGGAAAGGTGAAAATGCAGTATTTGGAGGGAATTTCTGCTGGTAATATACATCAGCTGGCCAGTTGGAAAGGAAAGGCTATGTCACTGGACGGGAGGGTCTTCCTGGTGAATTTAGTGATCACTTCGAAGTTTTTTTATTCCTTATCCCTTTATAGATTGCCGAGAGGGATTATTAAAGAGCATCAGAGCATGGTACGAAACTTTATATAGACAGGGTCACCACATGAGAGGAAGCTGATTACAGTTGCATGGAAGGAATGCATAAAGCTTGTGGAGATGTGGGGCCTTGGGGTAAAGGACCTCCACACATTTTTTTGAGAAAGGTAATAACATGAATTGGTCTCCCAATTCAAGCCCCAAATGAATTTATTAAAATAAAGAGATACAACACAAATACGAGGTGTAAATAGCTTACACCATCAGGGGATTTAGGGGATTACAATATAAGATTTCAAGAAAAAAAACAAAAGTTCAGATTTTCTAAGACGTGTCCAAGACATCCTATCATCAAACTATCAGAGGAAACATCCAAGAAGGGCAGTGGAACCCCAACACCATTAGAGTGAATTTCACAGTTTGAGATGCAAGTTCCCTTGTAGGTGACAGATCAAAGCTGGAACTAGAACTGAACACCAAAATCTAGTCGCATAAATTCCTCATCAAAAGTTTTGCAAACGAAACTTTCATGCATCTGGTTCAAAAAAACAAAACAAAATCTGATGGGAAAAAGCATTTCCCATAGATAAACTACAATAGATTGCCCCAAAACCAGCCAACATAAACAACTAGTAGGATAAAGTGCAGATTGAGGAAACAACAGGCCATTGCGTGAGAAAAAACTGCTTCTACATGAACAGAAAAGCAAGAAATCTGAAGAAAAGAAAGGAGATAGACACTAGCCAAGATCCTCTAGTGAGGAAAAAAACCAAGTGAAGTCAGTTAAAGCAACAAACTCAAGATTAATCCAGCAAAAAAACCTCATATCCGCGTCAGGATTAGAAAACCAAAAACACTGAAACTCAGAAGATCAAACAACTTGCTGATCATAAAAAACCTACACTAAAAATCAGGCAAGAAAATCATTTGGATAATACCAAAATCATTCCCATGGAATGTCTTTAATGTTAAATTCATGATTTTTTATATTATTCTTGAATTCTGATGAACATACGTTTTCTGATTTCAAGTAATTTCTCAGTAGTGATTTCACCATCACAGTACTTCTGGAATGTGATGGTATCTTGTTTATTCATCCATGCATCAGCAGCTTCCCCTACGGGCTTATCATTTACATAAGCATCCTTGTACACGAGATTATTTTTTCATTCATTATCCTCCTCCTCTGAGCTAGAGGTTTCTGTCGGTCGATCAGCCACCATTGGTATTGTTGGGGGGTTTAATGTTTTTCTTCCTAGAAGCATCCAAAGATCTTGTTTCAATTGTTTTTTCCAGTTGTGAGTAGTCTCTATGCTTCCTCATTTTTTAGGATTTGGGGTGATGAATCCATCAGCATCAACCATTTTTTCCCTTCCTAGCACTTTATTTTAAGTTGGATTCCTCAATTTTAATAGGTTTATCAACTTCCTCTTGTGAAGATTCACTAGAATTACAATGATCACTCTGGTCCTTCTCTAGTGAAACTTGAGTTTTTGGTTTCCATCTCCGGATCCTCCACCAGGGTAGGAGAGTCAATGATGGCATTTTTGGCAGTAATCAAAGAATCAACAGATCCTGGAAGTCCATTATTTTCAATAGAATGTTGTGAAGGTTGTAAGGGATCAACATTATCAACTAAAAGTTCCTTATGCTCATTAGATTTTTTCCCACAAAAAGGTTCCCTTACAACAGAGGGACCAACACCATATGTGTGGATATCTATACTCCCATCCAGTCCATGTTTTTTCTTTATAACCCAAGTAACTTTCCTGGATATAGAATGTGTAGTCTTACAGTCACATTCCTTCGAAACATGTCCAAGCTTAAGACAAAACTGACAATAATTGGGTAATTTTTCATATACAACATCCTGAAAAGAATCCATAATCTCCATTCTGAATCCAGATTTTGTAAGGAAGATTTTGAGAAACATCAATTTCAACGCAAATTCTAGAAACTGATGGTCTTGGGAGATTCCTCATCGCCGAATCCAGTTTCAATGGATTGCCTATTAGCATGGAAATCGGGAACATGGCAGATTGCTAAATAGATGAAGTGGTAGCCCAGGGAAGCCAATCCAAACTGGAACTACGGGAGATTCAATGTAGGGGTTGAAGTGCAGGGTCCATTTAATCACTCTCATTGATCAACCCCCAAAGGACCATGAACTTATCGCCCAAAGCCTATAATAATCATCCTCAGAAGAAAGATGAAAAACTACATTGGAAGAGTTCAATAGGTCGACATGAAAACCCGAAAAATCTATCACTTCAAGAGAGTTTCTTAAGAATCTCAAAGACGGTTGGTGTTTAGAAAAATTCTCAAAAAGCACAAAATGTAAGTCTGATGCAAGAAGTTTTACCTCATTTGTTGAGAAAGAAATCGCCGGTTGTCTGCGGTGATGAAAATGTTTTGGATTGATGAAATTTGGGGCCGCGACAGCATTTGCATAGGGCTTGGTGATCTCAAAAGATCTTCCAGAAACCACATAAATTAAGGAATGAGAAGCTGAGTTAGGGTTTTTCACTTGCTCACCCTGAGTCAGGTTCATCATGTGATAGGACCTCCACACCTTCAATGATGGTTTGATTGGGAAATTCACTTCGAATCTGATCACACATGAAGCTGATGATGATTTACTTTCAAATTGAATTACAAAGAGGCTTCTCAATGGTTATAAATATTATCTTGCCTCATCGGTTTTGGCATCTATCAAGAATGTGTATGGGAGGATAGTGTAGGATATGAAATGGTTGGTTTGCAGGGATTCCGCCTTGAATTGTTCGGCAACAAAGTTTCTCGCACAGCCCCTTCGGGATCTTAATGTTCCAATGGATGTAGCCCCTATGTTCATCTCGACCTTTCTTTCACAATTTAAGGATCCTGTTTTTGATATCCCTATGCAGGTGGAAAATTAAATCAATGGATATGATTTCATGGATGTTGGTACTCTGATTTGGGTCCATGGCAAGTCTGGGTAGCTTAACTGTAGGGATTTTTACAGGACAAATTGTGGGGGTCTAAATCCTACACCAGCATGGCTGCTGAATTTCAAGGCTGACATCATCTGGCATGCAAGGTTCTTCTTGATATGGATAATGTTAAAAAATAGAATTCCAACAAATGAAGTTCTCAAACGGGATGGCCTGCAAATGGCCTTTATGTGCTCCATTTGCAGGAATGAGGAGGACTCGATGCAGCATGTCTTCATGGACTGCAGGTGGGACAAACAGCCGTGGGATTACATTGGCTATATGTTTGGTATTTTGGTTGACACATGAAAGATGGTTCTGGACCTGCTGTCCGACATGGCGCATGCTCAATGCAGTGATAATATTTAGAACCTACTGTTGGTGGTTGTTGTGGCTATTATTACAGATATCTGGGAAGCTCGTAACAACATTCTGTTTGGTTATGTACACTCCATGGTACAACAAGGTATGATGGCTATCCATAGGGATGTTTATGCTGCCTCAATGGTCCAGGATAGCGCTATGTCTAACACTGTTGATGATCTCCAAATTCTGAGAAAGATTTGTGTTTTGGGTCAGTCGCGCATCCCTTGAATGCTGAAACATATTCGGTGGATTCCAACCACTATGACTTGCCTCAAGGTGAATGTTGATGGGGCTGGGTCGGGTGCACTAGATACGTCAGGGTGTGGGAGAGTGCTCCGGACCTACCGTGGGTTTGTAAAGGGATTCTTCCACTACGCCATTGGAATTGGAAATGCGTTCGAAGATGAAATCTGGGTCATGAGATATAAATCTTTACCCAATACATTTGGGGGAGATATAGGTCCCACCCATCTCTTATTGAAATCATTTGTACGTGCCACAACATAAACATAAATCATTCATCATAACCCAAAGAAAAAAATGGGTTTCATAAACATCATCCAATAAAAACATAATCCATATAAAATAAATGGATATCATTTAATCATAATAAAAGTGAAAGCATGTAAATCATAGAGACATTATACTTGAAACATACACATATGAAATAATTTAATCTTAGATGGAAAATGGTTTTGATAAAAGACTTGAAATGGATTCTTGAGGAAAATATCCTTTCTTCTACAAAATAATTTTCTTTTCAAAAAATTCCATTCAATTTTTAAAGAAAAAGATTTTGTCAAATATAATCATGAAATCTTGTAGAGTAATCTTCATGAAAATTAGGTGTTATAAAATTGTAAAAATCTATTCATGTCGTATAAGTTAAAAAAACCATTCTTCTCGTACTTTTTCTAGAAAAGTTAAAAAGTATCTCGTACTGAAAAAGACAAAAGATTCCTTTCATAAATTTTACTAAAAATTCACCAATAGGTAAAAAAATTGTAGGAGGATATAAATAATATTACATATTGTGGAAACATGGATTTAGATGATAAATATTCCTCAGTAAATTCTGAAGTATAAACAATCTCAGATAAAAATGAGATTGTAAGATTTTCACTTACCTTATGTCCAATTTCTTCCGTATGTGTCCGAGACTCTTGTATAGTGGGTTTAAACATATTATTAACTTATAACAGAACCATAATAATTTTTATTATATCATATATGATTCACTTAAGACTTTATATTACCCGTTCATTTGTCAATTCCATGTTAAAGCAGCGTTTTGGGTAAAATCGTTTCATTTATCATAAGTGTTTTGACTTGTAATTATTCATATGATTACTTAGATCCTGATTACTTACTTCTAGAATGTAAAACATGATTTTTATTTAGTATATATTCAGAATATACATATATATAATAGATCGATAAATGGAAATAAATACACCGTTCATGGAGACGGTAGGCCGTACGTACGCATGAATGTTGTTTTTTTCCTTATTAAATTAAATTGAAGTAAGTAAATAACATATACATAAATAAATTATCATTAATATGTCATATATTTCATGATTATTTAATATATATACTTTATAATCATTCTTGAATGGTTAACTTGGAGAATGAATCTCATCGCGTCGTGGAGACGGTAATCCGTACGTACGCACGAGCGATGATATCGTTCCCATAATTATTGAATAAAATTAGAGTGGATGATATAATATCTCAGAACTAGTATCATGTTATAATAACCATATATATTTATTATTTACACCATTATACCAATCCAAGTAAGGTGGTGGTGGAAAACAGATTACACCACGACGTGCAGATGGTATTCCATACGTACACACGTGCAGTGATTTTGTTTTCCGTTGGATGGATAAATGGTGAAATAGGGTTGGTTCATATTTATAATTAAATATAAGTATATGAGTGATACTTATGTTATTACTTTATTATTAAACAACAAAATAAGAGTAAGTCGAAAAAGAAATGAACTTGAAAGAATCGGTAAAGGATATTACCTCTTCTTCAACGTGCCCCTTCTAAAACTCCTCTTAGGGCACTAAAGTTGGTCTTTGAAGAATACCAGGACCTCCAGTATGTTTCTAAGGAAGTGTATAAGATAAATGGGTAGGGTTTGGCCGATCTTGAAGGCTCAATGTGGTGTGAGGAGGAGAGAGAGGAGGTTCCCTTTTATAAGGGAGGAGAGGGTCACCTTTGGAAACTTAAGAAACATTAATTTATAATAAATTCAATCCCCACTTATAAACATAAGAAACGACTAAAATTCTAAGATGAGATGATATAGGGTTTTAATATCATCAAAAAATAAAATTTAGACTTGTTTGGAATTTATTTTAAACCTTATCACTTTGATTTATCCTTATTTAATCTATTTAAATTTATTTGTGGTAATAAAATTCGAATTTTCAAATTGTTATAAATACTTACTTATGCATTGTGAATATTACATAATTAGATATATTATTTCATTTTCGAACATATAATTTTCAATTTGTAATTTTTAAATATTTTTGTGATTTTTAAACAATTTAATAATATGTTATTTTTATAAAATATCAATAGTGTCAATTTTGACACTATTCAATTATTTGAATGTAAATAATATCCACAGAGAAGATATATTCGATCAAAAATATGTAATATATTACTAACATATAATATTCATCTATAAAATTAGTGGATCACATTTAATAGTTTATATAATTTTTATTTTAATATTTTTAAAACCATTTATTTGATATTTCTCTTAATAAAATAATTACTATTACAATTTTGTATAATTATTTATTATACATATTTGTTGCATAAAAATTAAAAATAAAATAGCATGATGAATATAAATATAATATATTTCTTAATAATAATTTTATTCTAATTTATCTTCTCAAACAACAAGCTTTTAAAATTTTATCTTTATTAAAGTATGAAAGTGACAACTTTGACATCATTTAAAATAAAATAATATAAATGTCCTAATATATTTTATAAAGCTCTAAATGGTCCATAATTCGACCCTTGGATGATTAGGGTATATATATACTCTAACAATAAGGTTTGGTCAAGTTTCTGGTCCTTTTTTTGGGTATTATTATTGTAATAAAAAATATATTATTGATTGTTTTACTAAATAAACAATTTCTGCATCATTATTGTGTCACCAATAATGACAATTATTTAATCCCTATAAATTCTAAATAAATTCTCATGATGTATATAATTTTATTATATTTTTGGAGACTATTTATATTCTAGTTTTTATGAATTTTATCACTAAATTAGAATTATTACACTTATAAGATATAAGAGAGTGACATGTTGTCACTTTCTTTGGTTTTAATAATAATTACATCATTTTCATGGTCAAAAGTCCATGAAATGAATCTATTTAGACCCTTAGGTGATATGGGTCTACTTTTATTCATACAATAGAATTTTGGCACATGTTAGGGTAATTTTATGATCTTATTTTTACCCTTAATTACCTGATTTACCTTTAACTGTAGTAAATAAAATTTACCGTTGTTAGTATTCATAATGTCTAAAAATAAAAAGCAGCCTATTAACATAATTTGAACCTACTAATTCTAAATATGGAATCCATTTTTCAAAATTCAAAACACAGAAGTTTAAGTAATTAATTTCAAATTAATGTTGTTGTTAAGAAAATGGGTTTTAAAAGTTAAAACGTTGCAAAGGATTGAAATGTTTTTACCAATGAATTCAGTGTAAAATTAATGCTAATGACTTACATTATATTAACTAGAAAAAATATATTCTATTTATACTTTAAAACCATTCAATATTGTAATTTAACTATATAATTTATCCCGATGAATATAGTTGTTTGTAATTAAAATTTAGCGTATTTTTAATATTCATCAAAATATGAAGGTTATCAGAAAAGTATCAAAAATTTATCCAATGTAAATTTTTATATCCTAATTAAAAATAAGAAGTTTATTTTTTTAAATTTAACTTATAAACTTTTCAAAAATTATATTTAAAATGGGTGCGCCATCGAAAGGCGGTAAAACTGTATTTTTTTGAAAGATACTTCTTTTATCGAAAAATTGATTTGGTTTTCATATCTCATTCTAGAAAATGTGTAAAATGTATTATAATTTTATAAAATAAAAAATTCAGTTAATAATATTCATAACAGATAGTTCATAATATTATAATAATATATCATTGTTTAGTGAAACTCGGTACTGCGTACAACACACACACTATTGAGGAAGGTCACTCTTGCGTGCAACACAAGCCAAGAATAGTGTTTGCGTATACTAAAAGCTAATACAGTGATGATTATAGTGTAAACTAATCTTGGTGTAGCGTACAACAGAAGACATCGAAGAAATTAAAAATAATATTTCTCATAAAATCTCGAGGTGTTACATTCTACCCCCCTTAAAATGAATTTATCCCTTGAAATTCGTCGGGGTTATAAATCGTTTACTACTTGAAAGTTTCATTCATAGAAACCCACATCGTAAAAAGGGATACTAAAACTTAATTTTAAAAAGTGAAGTATGAAATGTAACCGTTACCCAAATTAACTTATCACTGAGTTTTCACATAGGAGAACATAGGTGAAAATATGGATATGGAAGAGAAATCTAACTAGCATGTTCGGATAAAGAGTGGTAGAGAAAATGTCTATGAAAAATCCAAAAATCAAAAATCCATAAATTTGTGATCATCTAAGGTACCATCTGATTCATCGAATATGAGGGTACTAGGACAACGTTTTTGGTTTTCAAGATCATTTCTCTAATGTTGAATAATTAAAAGAAATACTTACTTTATTTTGGTATAATCTCACTGTTGCTCGTGCCTCGAAAATTTTTCACTTCATCTCTTAAATAAATGAAGTTGAATTTGTCCTCTGTGAAGTGTTAGCAGATCATGCGATAGAATGATAGGTCATTTCATCTATCTCAAACATAAGGTTAGCAAAAGTTATATACATAAGTCCATTTGTGGTGAGATAAATCATTTATGGTTCCAAAAATGGACTTATACTTCATCTATCATCCTGCTTAATAAAATAAAACTAGTTTCTACTAACCAGGGACTTTCTGTAGGCTAGTGGTAGGCGATAAAGGTCTGTCTCACTTCGCTTGAAGGTTCGATTCCCATAACATTGTTCTACACGACGAGTTGTCGCCCATCCTATAGGTTTTCCTTTTTCAAAAATTATACTGTTATAACATTCCAGAAATAATATCAAAAAACAAGTTCTATCCTTAAATAATACTATCTAATGTCTAACTTAATCCATTACAATGTTTAGGCTTATCAAAAATACTCATGTCCAATCTCATAGTAAAAAAACAATTACCAGAAAGGTTATATAACAAGCATGGGAATACCATCATTTATCTCTCATATATTACAAGATATATCTTGTTGATCACATTCCAAACATGTGATTACCTTAATTATTTATTCTTTTGAAACATTTATTACCATAGAACCTTAGTGAAAATGTGAAATCTATCAAAGGTTAACTCTTTCCACATACCAAAATCCCAAAATTTCTATATACTAAAACCATGGTATCACATTTTCCATATATCAGTCATGAGCTCATTAATACTATCAAACATCTCATTATCTCATTATCCCTTCATTATGCGCATATCATCTACTTTCCAAAAAAATCTGAATAAAATTTCATGGTTACCAGTACCATTCAACATATACTTTCAAATAATTTAGGAAAACAACAGTGTAACAATCCTTAGATGTGTCTTTATTCCATATTACCTATACAACATAACTCTTGATAAACATAAATCATTCCACTACCTTCTTAAACCATTGACTGAGACTCAACAATTATTTCATCACACATATCATTTGTAGTCTCTTCATCACCATCAATATAAATACTACCCATATGACCATGATGATTTTCTTCATGAGGCTTTCCCTTAGGGCATTGGTTTCCATAATGCCCGTACAATCCACATTTAAAACATTTAACTATTTTTTATGTCTTAGCAATACCATTATCCTTGTCCATGGTGTTAACTAAACCTTTTCATTTGCAATTACTGGCTTTGTGTCCTTCTTTTCCACACCCAAATAATCTTCCAGTCCCTTTGAAACATTATCCCTAATGCCTCTTCCCACTTGATGTACATGAGGGAAATTGAACATTCTTTCCTCTATGATCATCATGAAAATCAATTTTTCTCTTATTAGCTATGTTGGGATACTTACCAAATTTGAGATTATTGATCATATTATGAGATTGTTAATTAGGCATAATAAAAATGTTTGGACTTCCAAATCCTGTTTCATTTGGTTACTCATGAAGAATATCATTCTATTGTCCATCATATTCTCCATTATCGTGAAGCTTCATGTGTCCAACCATTTTCTAAAACCCAAAAAGAATAGTGTGAGAGGAAAAAATCATGCTAGCAAAACAACATAATAAAGGGGGTGTACCATAAATATCTAAGATCTTAGGTTTAATTCTATGATCGTTACCACAATTCGAGGACCATAACCTATACTGATACTTAACCTTAGGGACATCCCTTGCCATAACTTAGAGATATCTCTAGGGATCTCACTAAAGTTTTCACATCCTAGTTTCCAAATGTTAACTAAACCATTTCTCTGATACCGAATGTATAGACCCATACATTACATACATAGACATTACATTACTTTTGTGGAATATGTAATACATGACAAAAATAGATTCCCAAAGACCGTATTAGTTTAGTGTCTTTGGAAACTCGGAACATAATATTCTTATCAGGGTGAAAGATCTTAAACATATTCCATAAAAATCTTCCCCTTTGGTTTTCTTACGTAAAACCTTTCTTTATATCCTAGGGAAAAGAAAACATGAAAAGGGTGAGCTCAAATTCTCATTAAGGGTAAACATGGAGAACATATAACAATCCATAAACATTTGAATGTAACAACATGAACATAAAACAACAAAATCATGAGTAATGTCACAAATCTTGGCAGTTCATAAGGAATAGATCAAAAAGGAACATTAACCATGATAAAATAGCATGGAAATAGAACATGTAATTGTTGAAACCATTAATCACATGATATGATTTCCATAGTAGCCAAGGCATTGCTGTCAAGACCATCCAAGTGGACAAAGTCCCTTACTGAATTGAGTTTACCCCTCGTTACAGTCATGTATCACTGAACCAGATTAACTTACCGTTCCAGCCCAGTCTATCTCATGAGATATAAATATTTACCCAATGCATTGGAGGGAGATATAGGTCCCACCCATCTCATATTTAAATCATTCTTATGTGTGCCACAACAGAAACATAAATCATTCATCATAACCCAAAGAATAAAATGGGTTTCATAATCATTATCCCATTATAACATAATCCATATAAAATAAATGGATATCATTTAATAATAATAAAACTGAAACCATGTAAATCATAGATACATTATACTGGAAACGTACACATATTAAATAATGTCATCTTGGATGGAAAATTGTTTTGATAAAACACTTGAAATGAATTCTTGGGGGAAAATATCCTTTCTTCTTCAAACTCATTTTCTTTTCCCAAAATGCCATTCAATTTTAAAAGAAAAGGATTTTTTCAAAAAAATAATCATGAAATACTATTGAGTAAGCTTCATTAAAATAAGAAGACATTAGGAAACCATAAAAATCCGTTCATGTCGTATAAGTTAAAAAAACATTCTTCTCATAATTTTTCTGGAAAAGTCAAAAAGTATCTTGTACTGAAAACGAAAAAAGATTCCTTTCATAAATTTTACTAAAAATTAACCAATAGGAAAAAAAATTTAGGAGGATAGAAATAATATTACAAATTTTGGAAACATGGATGTAGATGATAAATATTCCTCAGTAAATTCTAAAGTATAAACAATCTCAGATAAAAATGAGATTGTAAGATTTTCTCTTACCTTATGTCCAATTTCTTCCGTATGTGTCCAAGACTCCTGTATAGTGGGTTTAAACATATTATTAATGTGTAACAGAACCATAATAATATTTATGATATCATATATGATTCACTTAAGACTTTATATTACCCATTCATTTGTCAATTCCATGTTAAAGCAGCATTTTGGGTAAAATCATTTCATTTATCTTCTGTGTTTTGACTTGTAATTATTCATATGATTACTTAGATCATGATTACTTACTTACAGAATGTAATAAATGATTAATATATAATATATATTTAGAATATACATATATATAATAGATCTATAATTGGAAAGAAATACACCGTTCATGGAGATGGTAGGCCGTACGTACGCATGAATGCTGTTTTCGTTTCCTTATTAAATTGAATGGAAGTAAGTAAATAACATATAAATAAATCAAGTATAATTAATATGTCATATATTTAATTATTATTTAATATATATACTTTATAATAATTCTTGAATGGTCAACTTGGAGAATGAATCTCATCGTCTCGTGGAGACGGTAATCCGTACATACGCACGAGCGATGATATCGTTCACATAATTATGGAATAAAATTATAGTGGATGATATGAAATCTAAGAATTAGTATCATGTTACAATAAACATATATAGTTATTATTTACACCATTATATCGATCCAAGTAAGGTGGTTTTGGAAAAACAGATTATACCACACCGTGGAGACGGTATTCCGTATGTACGCACGCGCGGTGATTTTGTTTTTTATAGGATGGATAGGTGGTGAAATAGGGTTGGTTCATATTTATAATAACATATCAGTGTATGATTGATACTGATGTTATTAATTTATTATGAAAAAACAAAATAAGAGGAAGTAGAAGAAGAAATGAACTTGAAAGAATCGGTAAAGGATATTACCTCTTCTTCAACGCGCCTCTTCTAAACCTCCTCTTAGGGCACTAAAGTTTGTCTTTGAAGAAGACCATGACCTCAAGTATGTTTCTAGAAAAGTGGATAAGATAAATGGTCATGGGTTTTCTAATCTTGGAGGCTCAAAGTGGTGCGAGGAGGAGTGGGAGGAGGTGCCCTTTTATAAGGGAGGAGAGGGGCGTCTTTGGAAACATAAGAAATATTAATTTATAATAAATTAAAAAACCACGTAAAAACTTCCAAAAAAACTCAAATTAGAATTTGAGATGATATAGGGTTGTAATATCCTAAAAAAATAAAATTTATACTTGTTTGGAATTTATTTTAAACCTTATCATTTTGATTTATCCTTATTTATTCTGTTTAAATTTATTTGTGGTAATAAAATTCTAATTTTTAAATTGTTATAAATAATTACTTATGTGTTGTGAATTTTCTATAATTAGATAAATTATTACGTCTTAGACCATATAATTTTCAATTTGTAATTTTTAAATATTTTTGTGATTTTTAAACAATTTAATAATATGTTATTTTTATAAAATATCAATAGTGTCAATTTTGACACTATTCAATTATTTGAATTTAAATAAAATCCACAAAGAATATATATTCGATCCAAAATATTTAATAGATTAATAAAATTTACTATTCTTATATAAAATTAGTGGAGCACATTAAATAGTTTATATAATATTTTTAAAACCATTTATTTGATATTTATCTTAATAAACTAATTACTATAACAATTTTGTATAATTATTTAATATACATATTTGTTGCATATAAATTAAAATAAAATACTATGATGAATATAAATATAATAGATTTAATAAGAATACTTTCATTTAAATTTATCTTCTAAAACAACTAACTTTTAAAATTTTATCTTTATTAAAGTATGAAGGTGACAACTTTGACATCATTTAAAATTAAATAATATAAATGTCCTAATCTGTTTTATAAAGCTTAAAATGGTCCATAATTATACCATTGTATTATTAAGGTTTATATATACTCTACCAATAATGTTTGGTCAAGTTTATAGTCTTTTTGATGGGTATTATTATTGTAATAAAAAATATATTATTGATTTTTTTACTAAATAAACAATTTCTGCATCACTATTATGTCACCAATAATGACAATTATTTAATCCCTAAAAATTCTAAATAAATTCTAATGATGTAGATAATTTTATTTCATTTCTGGATACTATTTATATTCTAGGTTTTATGAAGTTTATCACTAAATTAAAATTATTACACTTATAAGATATAAGAGAGTGACATGTTGTCACTTTCTTTGGTTTTAATAATAATTACATCATTTTCCTGGTCAAAAGACCATGAAATGAATCTATTTCGACCCTTAGGTGATATGGGTCGACTTTTATTCATACAATATAATTTTTACAGGTTTTAGGGTAATTTTATAATCTTATTTTTACCCTTAATTACCAAATTTACCTTTAACCGTAGTAAATAAAATTTACCGTAGTTACTATTCATAATGTCTAAAAATAAAAAATAGCCTATTAACATAATTTGTACCTACTTATTCCAAATATGGAATCAATTTTTCAAAATTCAATACACAGAAGTTGCAGTAATTAATTTAAAATTAACGTCGTTGTTAAGAAAACGGGTTTTAAAAGTTAAAACGTTGGAAAAGATTGAAATGTTTTTGCCTATGAATTCAGTGTAAAATTAATTCTAATGACCTAAATTATAATAATTGGTAAAAATATATTATATTTATACTTTAAAACCATTAAATATTATAATTTATCCATATAATTTATCTTGATGAAGAAAGTTATTTTTAATTAAAATTTAGCATATTTTTACTATTCATCAAAATATGAAGGTTATCAGAAAAGTATCAAAAATTATTCCAATGTAAATTTTTATATTTCGATTCAAAATAAGAAATTTATTTTTTAAAATTTAACTTATAAACTTGTCAAAAATTATATTTAAAATGGGTGCGCCATCGAAAGGTGGTAAAACTGCATTTTTTTTTGAAAAATACTTCTTTTATCAAAAAAATGATTTTGTTTTTATATCTCATTCTAGAAAATGTGTAAGATGAATTATAATGTTTTGAAATTCAAAATTCAGTAAATACTATTCATAACAGCTAGTTCATAATGTTATAATAATATATCATTATTTAGTGAAACTCGGTACTGCATACAAGACAAGCTATCGAGGAAGGTCGCTCTTGCATTTAACACAAGCCAAGAATAGTGTTTGTGTATAATAAATGATAATACAATGTTGCTTATAGCTCAAGCTAATCTTGGTGTAGCATAGAACATAAGACATCAAAGAAATTAAAAATAATATTTCTCATAAAATCTCAGGGAGTTACATTTTGACTCAGCCAAACCCTGCTCAAATATCCTCCCAACTACCATCCCTTCAACCTAGAGTCCTTAATTTGATCATAAAGCCAACCTAAGGAGATCTTTTTTTCAAATCAAAATGAAGAACCCGAAGAAGATGTAATTACTTCATCACCTCTTTCAAAGTTTTTTTCTTCTTCCACTTCCTCTTTCATTGTTGTTTCTATACTAAAATAATAACTCCAGTACCTTCTACATACTGATATTTTATTATAAATATGGTGTAACCATATTCATTATTCTATCCATCCTATGAATGACAAAGTCACCATACGTGCGTAGAGACGACTTACTGTTTCGATGTTGTGGTGTAATTTATTATTCAACACCTCATTATTTGGATGAGTATAAAAATAAGTATAACTTATATAAATAATAAATATAAAATGTTAATGATTTTTTATATATAATATAACTTCCAATTACCTATGATTTCTCCATAAATAGAATGATATTGTCACTCGTGTATACGTACGGATTACCATCTCCACAAACATGATGAGATTCATTTCCCTTCGTAACCATTCTTGAATAATTTTCATTTTATGATTTAAAATAATGTTTAAAAACTTAATATAATTCATTATATGAATCAAATACATCCTATCCATAACAAACATGACTTACATAACAAAACATATAAAGGAAAATGAATCAGTTAGCACTGGAAAAAATGATACTACTGAAATATTATTAACAAAGAAATATTAAAATATCATATATGATATCATATTTATATATGTGGTTATTTTATAATTTAATAATGATAATTTAACCATTATACGTGAGGTTAAACTTACCCTCAACTAAAGAAAATTATAAGGTAAGGGATTTCCATCTAACTTTTTTATTCCCTTGAGATTCATGATATATTGCCACTATTTACTTTTGTGTGGTGTATGTAGTGCCCGTGACTGTATTATTTGTGTAATATAAATTAATTTATGGGTATTTAAATATTAATTTTATTATCCTTATTTCATGGACTATATGTTTCGTATGTTTCCAAATCGGTAAGGGAATTTCTAATTTCCATTTCCACTCATTGTACTTTACGAAAACTTCATTGATTATTTTACTCCAAGATTATGTGTGAAATCATTATTTATTTATTTATGTATTAATTTCTACTCCCCTTTTTGTGGATATACTTTTGATACACATAATGAATCCATTGATAAATTCTCAAGTCATCGATATGAACTTGATAAGAGTAATCTTAACTAAATTTTCATCCATTGAGTCAAACATCCAAGTCATTAGTGTTGTTTTTTACAAGAATATGTGTGAATGTTCTCTGATTGATTTATAATTAATATCCAATCATATTGAGAATTTTTATATTTATCACACATAATTATGTCATTGATTTATCCTTAACCTAAGGATACTGTATTTATAAGGGATTTTATCTCAATTTACATTCCATTGAAACTTATTTATTATTATGCACCAATTCACTTTTATATGGTGTATATACTGTACTTTGACGCAGTATATCATGAATCCATTTATTCTCTGATATTATAAAGTTTTCATTACCTAAATTATTCATATTAAAGTATATCTCATTTGGTTAGGAACTCTAACTAAAATATAATTTTAAATGTTTTAAATATTTATTCTTCTAAATCATTCACATTAATGTCCATGTTTTAAAAATGGTTTTGAGGATTTATTTATATGGACATGAATGTTTTGAAATTAAAATTTCTTTAAAAAGTTTCAAAGTGGTATGGGACACTTTGATGCAGAAATCTCTTTTAAACAACTTCTTTGATAAATCATTCGACTTTTAAATGTTTTCAAGAAAAAGGGGATATTTGTCTCAAATCATTTTACTTATTATTTTCATCTATGTAAATATCCTTAATTGTATTTTATTCTTTATTGATGTTGATTTATTATAATAAAATTTTCCATATTGTATTGAATGATTTATTTTTGACTATGGATGTTCTATTTTTATACTACTCATGGTTTATGGTTAAAGTATTAACATTTTGTATGCTAGTTTTAATTCAAATATTTATGTTATGTTTCAGAATTTTCATATGGGGAATGTATTGGACTTAGTATGTGATGGGTGGATCCCGCTATAGCTACTCAATTCATCGGTAGGTCTCATGAGACAAACCAGTGTCTTGGTACATGGCCTTGAAAAAATTTTATTTTTAGTCTTGGCACGAGGCCTTGACTATGTGGTTATGATGTCCGACATTATGCATTCCATCATTATGAAATTTACTATTGATATTATATGTGATTATTCGACTAGTATAATATCCATGTAAATAAGTAAATGAAATTATTTGATTTATCTTTTCCATATTATACTGAAGTTTATGTTCAAAAGGATTTTGGTTTAGTCTTATACATTTCCTTAAATGTTTATGTTTTCTTATGATAGTTTCCTCCATATTGTTATCCTTACTGAGAATTTGAGCTCACCCCTTTCTTATGCTTTATTTTTATAAGGATGCGAAGAAGTATATTATGATTGACCAATAAGAATAGGCTAAGGGATATGAGTGTGTTAAAAGGATACAAAATGTTGTAGTTTTTCCATTTTAGAATGTAATGTAAAACAAATGCATGTATCTAGTACTTCCAAGGCTACTAAACTGATCAGTCTTTTCAGAATTGATCTCTTATGATCATGCCAATGTTATGTAATAATGCACCGACTTGGGGTAAATAGGGTGAGGGAATTACATTTTATAAAAGAGAAAGGTTTCTACAAACCATGGAAACTAGATTTACAAAAACTCGGATTAGAGAACCTTACCCTAAGATAGACTTTGAGGATTAGTATTGAAGAACTTCCTAGAATTTTGGTAATGTAGAGATTTTTTGAATTTTCTATACAATAAATCCCTGTATGGATACATGGAGGTAGAGGTAGCTCTGGCACAAATTTATCTAGGGGTAAAACCTGAAAACACCACTTTGAGGAAGACTGAATCGGGAATTGGTGCACGACAATGGGCCTTGCTGCAGTCTTTGTTACGACATTCTCGAGGGATATTCTTAGGATAATTCACATTTTATTTACAAACCTTTTGAAAGTATTTCAATATAAGATGAGAATAAGTACCCTCAGTTAATTCTAATGTGTTTTAGATTGAAAATATGGTGTCATGATATTCACTAAATGATTTTATGACTATTGTTACTCACACTATGCTTTCTGGTTTTAATAAATGGCTGAATTCCAAGGAATTCATAGTAACATTGAACATGATATACAAGGTGGGAACGATGGTAGAAATGAGAAACTAAATGAATTGTTGATTGGTGTAAAAAATATCATGTTAATGTCTAAGTAGGTTTCCAAAAATATGATCAACAACATATACATTAACCAACTCCCAAACTCAATAAAAAAGAGAAAGGAAAAGAATTATAAGATCTCCAGTAGTGGAGACTATGGAGAAAAGAAATCTCAATTTCCACCATGAAGGAAATGTGAAAGGAAACACCTAGTAAAGTGTCTACATGGAAGAAATAAATGATTTATGTGTGGTAAATAAGGACATAAAGAAAATAATTGTTGAGAAAAAAAATGAAGAGTAATATGGAAGAAAATAAAAATGATCCTAAGAATTAATTTACAGTCATTTTCCGTAAATGTAGGGGACCAGGGCATTACTCGAGTCAATTACCTATTCTATAGGATAACCAATAGGTCATTAAAGAACCTATGTGGAAATAAATGGATGGAAAAATGTTTAAAAGTATTAATGCTATTTATTGATGGGATTACATGGGAAGAATTTTCTCTTGTATGTGTAACACTACAGTTTGTTATGTAAAAATTCTATTTGAGGAAGAATTATCTTTTCTTTCATGGATATAGTTATAAAGAACCATTTGGGTTTATATGATCCTTGAATTTGAGGAAATTATACGTTATTAATTTTTGGGATAAAAATGCAAGGTATGAGATAAAATTTGTGGTTAAATTATGTTTTGGTTATTCTGAAGAATTTATCTCATTTTGGGAATGTTATAAAATATAGTTTTTTGAAAAGGACAACACGCAGTCCATGTGACAACCCGTCGCGTTAGACAAAGCTATATGAATCAAACCCACAACCAAAGTGAGATTGGGATTTATTTCCTACCACTGGACTACGTGAAGTCCCTGGTCAATGTGAATAATTATTCTTAGTTAAATGATTTTATTGATCAATAATAAGTTTATTTTGGATCTTTTGTTTTATAAAATGGATATCCTTAATATAGGAAAATTATTTGGTGACTCTGTGATAAATGTTATTTTGGAAGATTTTCACTATATTGGAAAAAATATATGCCTTAGGAAAATAGAATACTATGGGATTTCATTTGAGGAGTAATGATGGATTTATATTTTCGAAGAATCTATGTTTTTATTGCGGACTTATAAAGATTCGGGTTATTAATAGGAATTATTAACCTATCATATAGAATATGTGATTTGGTTAATTACACTTCTTTATGATACTTTAAGAGTAGTTGATGTTATTTGGAGAAAAATGTTAAGATTTAATATGAAAGACTATGTGATTAAATTTATATAAGTTTTGGTTTTGAATCTTAGTTTTGATTATATTGATTGATTTTAAGGAAAATTGTTTATTGAATGGTCTGTACTAACCTTTGGGCATTGTTTGTTTAATTTTGGAAATAAATATTAGTATTTATTTCTATAAAGTATTATCCGTTTTAGGTATAATCTGATCTTGAACTAACCATTTTGGTTTTGTTTAATATCTAAATACAAGGGAAATATATAGTTCATCCTTTGTGGATTATGTGATTCTCTAAAATTTGATTGCAGAATTTCAGGTGTGACTAAGTCATCTTGAATACTCATTGTTTAGAGAAAATATGAGTTAGTGGTAGATATTTATTAAAGGATGAAACTCTACTTGAGAAGTAAGTATATCTCTTTATGTTATTATTAAATATCATAAATAAATTCCCCAACTTTATGAAATGGAACTTGAAACTAAAAAATTTGTTCTTTTACTTTTCCTACAGGGAAACTAATGACCATTTAAACCATCATAAGTTTGTGGTTTTCTTGTCATTAAAATTCTCCTGATCACGTTTTCTATCACTCTTAATCAGAAATTGACACTTATTTTATCTTCTATATCCATGTTTTTCTACATGGAATCCTAGTATGGGTTATCTTGGTTGAAATTTGTACTTCTATTTCTTTCTTTTAAATTGATAGTTTTATTGAATCTTTTTTAGATGTGGTACTCTAAATGAAGTTCCAAAGCCCAATTTTAAAATTACTATGACACAATCTCCTAAAGGGGGGAATAATGTAACACCCCATGATTTCATAGTAAGGTATTTTCTTTAATGTAATTCTATAGCTTGTGCTACGCACAACACTGAGTTCAAGCACAAAATGACTTACCAAACTAGCCATTAAAAAATCGGTTATGAATAGTATTAAATAAATTTTTAATTTTATATAATAAATATAATTTTAACATCTACATTATGCGTTTTTTAGACATAATATAAGAACAAATTCAATTTTTCAAATAAAAGAAGTACTTTTTAAAAAATGCTACCTCCTTTTACTAGAGAACCCTTTTAAATACAATATTTGACACTTTTATATATTCAATTTGAAAAAATAATCTTCTTCTCTAGAAGCGGGACATAAAAATTTAGTTTGGATAAATTTTTGGTGCTTTTTTGATAACTTTCATATTTTGATGAATAATGAAAAATACTAAATTTTAATTGAAAACAATTTTTTAATAAAAATAATTTATAGTGTTAAATTATAAATTTGAATGGTTTTGAAGTATAATTAGATTATATTTTTATCATTTAATCCAATTTTTGTCATTTGAAGTAATTTTACATTTAAATTTTACATAAACACATTTCAATCTTTTGATAGTTTTTATTTCTCAAATACCCGCTTTCAGGTTTTGACAACATGAATTATTTTTAAATTAATTAATACAACTTCTATGTTTTTAATTTCGTAAAATAGACATCATTTTTGAATTTGGAATATCAAAATTATCTTTGGGTGAATGTTTTGTATTTATCTAAAATCCTTCAATTTTTGATGAATATTGAAAACACCGCGTTATTGTTTAAAGCCGATTTTTTATTTAAATAAATATTTTTAATTTAAATTTATTTTAAATTAAAAAAAGATACATAAAACCTATATTAGCACAATTTAATTTACTAAAGTCATTTTATGATAATATTAGATATATAAAATTTTATTGAACGTTTTAACGTCTTTTACCCACCTTCTAGGCACATTTGCAAATTTGCAAAAAACATAAATTTACTGCTTTTGTGAGTTGAATTCAAAAACTATGAGAGACACAATTGAAATTAGTAAGTAAATTTTGTTTCAATATGATGAAAATAATTATTGGTGAATAATAACTTTTGAATTTTATTTACCACGGTTAAAAGTAATTAGGGTAATTAAATGTAAAAATTATATTATAAATACCCTATTAAATATCCTAATTATATTGGATAAGTTTATTTAGACCAAAATCAACCTTAATACAAAATATTATCCTTTTTTATATACTTGGATTAGATTAGGACATTTATTATTTTTTATTTAAAGAAGAGTTAAAAGTGAAAAATTAAAAGTTTAATAATTAAATCATTTTTAATATAAGGTTAAACATAAAATAAATTAGACAACAAATATTAATTAGAATTATAAAACTATTTACTACATAATTTTATTTTATTTATAATTTTTATACATTAAATAATTAAATTTATTTATGAAACAATGATGATGTAGTAATTACCTTATTAATGAAAGACTAAAATAATTGCTCTTATAAATATTAAAATAAATGTAAATTGAAAGTTTTGAAGAATTAAAATAATTTTATAGGTTAATATGACATGTTAAGGTTTATTAAATGTATTTTTTTGAATAAATCAGAATGTTATGACTTCGAAAAAAATACTAAATAGTGTCAAAATCGACATAAATGAGTTTTTAAAACAAATACTATTTTATTAAATTATATAATAGTCCTACAAATCAAGGGTTAGGCCAAAGGACTTATAAAATGATATATATTTCATTAAATAACCACTTGATGCTCTCTTGGAATTTTATAGTATGTTTATTAACAAAGTAATATAAAAATAAAAGAATATGTGTTAAATGTTAAACTATTTAACTAAGAGTTAAATAAAAAAAGATAAGGTTAATATGGGGACCTAAACTTGTATAAAACAAATTGGTTGAGAGGTTTTCGACCCATAACCACATTATGCTAGAAATAAATCCATTTGGAGCCACTAGAAAACTAAATTTACTTTATAATAAATTAATATTTCAAGCTTTTCTTAAAGTGACCCTCACCTCTCTTATAAAAGGGTACTTCCCCTTTTCTTAATTTCACACTTCAAGAGCCTTTTGGCTCCAAAAAACCCTACTAAAATATCCTAAAAACTACCCTCAATTCAACAAAGTGTCCTTACTTTGATCATAAATCCAACCTATGGAGCACTTTTTTTTAAATAAAAAAAAAGAACCTGAAGAAGAGGTAATTACTTCATCACCTCTTTCAAAGTTCTTTTCTTCTTCCACTTCCTATTTATTTTTTGTTTCCATAATTAAAAAATTAATCTAGTTACTTATACATAATGAGATATTATTATAAATATGGTAGAATCATATTCATTATTATATCTATCCTATGAATGACAAAGTCACCATACATGCGTATGCACGACTTACTGTCTCCATATCGTGGTGTAGTTTGTTATTCAACACTTCATTATTTGGATGGGTATAATAATGAGTATAACATATGTAAATAGTAAATATAACATGTTAATTATTCTGTATATATAATATACCATGCAATTACATACAATTTCATCATAAATATAATGATATTGTCGCTCATGCGTATATACAGATTACCATCTCCACGAACGCGATGATATTCATTTCCCATCGTAACCATTCAAGAATAATTTTCATTTTATGATTTAAAATAAGGTTTCAGAACTTAATATCATACAGTATATGAATCAAATACATCCTATTCATAACAAACATGACTTACGTAACAAAACATACAAAGGAAAATGAACTAGTTAACACCCGAAATAATGATATTACTGAAATATTATTAACAAAGAAATATTATAAGATCATATATGATATAATATTTATGTATGTGGTTATTTTATAATTTAATAAAAATTATTTAACCATTATACTGGAGGTTAGACCTACCCTTTACTAAAGGAAAGTATAAGGTAAGGGGTTTTCATGTCACTTTTTTATTCCCATGAGATTCATGCTATATTACCACTATTTCCTTTTGTGTGGTGTATGTAGTGCCCATGATTGTATTATTTTTGTGATATAATTTAATTTATGGTTATTTACATCTTCATTTTCTGATCCTTCTTTCATGGGGTGTATTTTTTTTAAGTTACCAAATCGGTAAAGGAATTTCTAATTTCGATTTCCACTAATTGGGTTTTACACAAACTTCAATGATTATTTTACTCCAAGATTATGTGTGAAATCACTATTTATTTATTTATGTAGTAATATTTACTCCCCTTCACGTTGATATACTTTTTACACACATAATCACTCCACTGATAAATTCTCAATTCATCGATATGAAATTGACAAGAGTAATCTTAACTCAATTTCCATTCATTGGGTTAGACATCCAAGTCATTGATATTTTCTTTTACAAGAATATGTGTGAATGTACTTTGATTTATTTAAACATAATATTTAATCATATTGAGTGTATTTATATTTTTCACACATAATTATGTCATCAATTTATCCTTAACCTAAGGACACAGTCTTTATAAGGGATTTCATCTCAATTTACATTCCATTGAGACTTCTTTGTTGTTATGCACCAATTCACTTTTATATGGTGTACATAATATAATTTGAAATAGTATATCATGAATCCATTTATTCTCATGATATTATAAAGTTATTATTACCTCAAATATATTTATTCAAGCATCTCTTATTTTGTTAGGAACTCTAACTAAAATATCATTTTAAATGTTTCAAATATTTATTCTTCTAAATCATTCACATTAATGTCCATGTTTTAAAAATGGTTTTAATGATTTATTTATATGGACATTAATGTTTTGAAATTGAGATTCCTTTCAAAAGTTTCAAAGTGGTTTGTGTAACTATGATTCAAAAATCTCTTTTAAATGTCTTCTTTGATAAATAGTGCGACTTTTAAATGTTTCCTAGAAAAGGGGATATTTCTCTCAAATAGTTTTAATGATTATTTTCATCTATGTCAATATCCTTCATTTTATTTTATTCTTTATTGAGGTTGATTTATTATAATAAAATAATCCATATTGTATTGGATGAGTTATGTTTGACTGTAGTTGTGCTATTTTTATACCATTCATGGTTTATGGTTAAAGTATTAACATTTCATATGCTAGTTTTAATATGAATGTTTATGTTATGTTTCAAAATTTTTATATAAGTAATGAATTGGACTTAGTAAGTGATGGGTGGAGCCCACTATAGATCCTCAATTCATTAGTAAGTCTCATGAGACAAACTAGTGTCTTGGCACATGGCGTTGACAAAATATTATTCTTAGTCTTGGAACGAGGTCTTGACTATGTGGTTATGATCGAAGAAATTATGCATTCCATCATTATAAAATTAGATATTGATATTACTTGTGATTATTCGACTAGTATAATATCCATGTGAATAAATAAATGACATTATTTGATTTATCTTTGCCAGATTATGTTGAAGTTTAAGTTTAAAAGGCTTATGGTTTAGTCTTATACATTGCCTTAAATATTTATGTTTTCTTATTATAGTTTCCACTTTATTTTTATCCTTACCGAGCATTTGATCTCACCCCTTTATTATGTTTTATTTTTCCTAGGATGTGAAGAAATATATTATGATTGGCCTTTAGGAATAGGCTAAGTAATATGAGTGTGTTAAAAGGAGACAAAATGTTGTAGTTTTTCCATTTTATAATGTAATGTAAAACTTATGTCTGTATATATTACTTCCAAGTCTACTAAACTGATCATACTTTTACGACTTGATCCCTTATGATCATTCCAATGTTATGTAATAATGCACCAACTCTGGGTAACTAGGGTCGGGGCATCACATTAGACATGGATAAATAAACATTTACACTTAATATATAAGTTATTTAGTGAAAATGGATAATAAAATAATTAAAAAAATAATTTTAAATAATAATTAGTAAATTATTATATATTATTATACATTTAATAAAAATTTGAAAGTAAAAAAATAAAAAACTTAATAAAATAAGTTTAAAATGTAACTCAAACTTCAAACTGCCATAAATTATGAATCGAGTGTCTGTTTGGGATCTACCATATATCAAATCAAATATTTCGATGATTTCTACACCATGTTGACCACGGGGAACCTGGTCACTATCTTTTTGAGGTAAAAAGAGGCACTAAAGTCCTCTAAAATTTATTTATTTTGTCAGGGTACCAAAATTTTTCAACATTATAAGGAATTTAAATCTCATTTAAGGGAAAATGTTTGCACATTTTCAGCGGAGAATGAATTTATTCCCATTGATTACACTCATATTGATATTATGGTTTAAAAATTTATCATTTTTCACAATGTATTTTAATTTATAATAAAAAAATATAAATTTTCTTATATTTACTTATAATAAACCACCTGTATAAATACATATATCAACATATTTATGTAAAGATGTATTTTTAAATATATAAAATAAATATTTATTATTCTATTTATTTAAAGTAATAAATTATCCAATTTGTTTACCTTATAAAAAAATAAGGAAAGTTCCTCAGGACCAGACGGCCTCCCTAGATCCTTCTTCATTGAGGTGTGGGGGATTGTGAAAGAACAGGTTAAGGGGGAAGTTCTAGATTTTTTAGGGGAGGGGAACTCAAATGTGATTATTGTGCTTCAAGGGTTTTTCGGATTCCCAAGGTTAAAGATCCCATTGAAATCCGTTAATTTAGACCAATATGTATTTACAATTTTGGGTATAAGATATTATCCAACCTTTAAAACAAAAGAATTAACAAAGTGATACCCAAGATTGTTTATGAAGATAAACATGGATTTGTGCAAGGTCGAGGCATATAAGAAGCCATAAAAATTGTGAGAGAAATGGCGGAGGATCTAAACAAAAAAAACTATTGGATCCAATTTTATGGTGAAAGTAGATATGGATAAAGTGTATTACCGATTAGAATGTATCTTTTTAATAAGAGTAATGAGGAACTTTGGTTTCAAGGAATGATTTTTTGATTTGTGTTTTAGGTGCTATACTTCTCCTTGGATCACAATTTCTCTCATGGGGAAAGGTTTCAGTTTACTCAAATTAGTTTGAGGAGTGACACAAGGAGACCTCTTTTCACCTAGAATTTTCATTTTGGCTCAGGAGGTGCTTACTAAGAACATTCAAAAGGGGGCGGGGGATGGGAGGATAATACCTTTTAAGAACAGGGCATGGGTTAGTTTGGAATCCCATCTCATATTTTCAAATGACATGCTATTATTTATTAATGTTAGGAGAATATTAGTGGATGGTTTCAAAAATATCATGACAACATATGGGGTGTTGAGCAGACATCAGTTCAGTTTCAAGAAAAGTAATTTCTTTATATCTAAAAAATGCTCTGGGAGTCATAGTAGGGATATTAAGGAATGGTTGGGAATGCAACAACATCAATTGCCAATGTTTTACCTCGGTGATCCAATTTCCAATAGTAGGATCAAAAAGATCCTTTTTGATGACATCTTGAATAGGATCACGAGGAAAATATGAAATTGGAAGAGAAAATTTCTCTCTTTTGGTGGAATAATAACACTAGTCAACTCTATTCTGACCTTGATCCCAATGAATGTTCTTTAAATTTTAAAATCCACCAAAAATATGATCGCCAAGTTAGAGATTATCTTGAACACCTTTTTGTGGGATGAAAATCAGATTTGGCAGTGTCATTGGGATTCTTGGAAATGGCTACCCAAGACAATAGAGGAGGGAGGTATTAGGCTGTGGTATGTGGGTGAAACCATGCAATCCATGTAGGATAGAATGTCCTGGGAGGTATTCATTGGAAATTATTTGTGGGAAACGTTCATTAAAAACTGGTACGAGGAAGACTGGAGAAGCTAAGATGATTGCAACAGTAGGTTTTCTAGCCTTGGTCGATGCATGAGTGCCCATATGGAGGTCTTACAGGATCATGTGAGATGGATTGGTGGCTGTGGAGACCAAAAATTATGGACAAATAATTGGACATGAGAGGATCTTTTTTTCCCAGGATGTCTAGTGCCAAAAATCACTTTCAAAGAGACCTCTAGACATGCTTATTTCCTGAATTCTATCCTCAAATCTGAGCAGAAGCAGGTGTCCGATTCCATCCATCTATTAGAGGAACCTGTTCGTTGCATGTTCTTAGGATCTAATTCAGGGCAGTTCTACAGATGAGATTACATGAAGCTGACACATGTGCGAGATAACAGAGATGAGTGGAATAATATAATCTCGTGAAAATCGATTCTGGGGAAATTAAATTTTCTTGTTTGGAAAATAAGAAATCAATCCATTCCTACAAAGGACAATTTTTAGAAGAAGGGTGTGGTGTTAACTTCCAACTTCTAGTGCTGTATCCACTCTCAGAAAGAATCTGTTGAATATGTGTTTTTCATGGGGGATTGGGAAAGAGTGATCTGGGGATTTATGAGGCAATGTCTAAACATTAGTGGGGGTTGGGTTTCAATCCAAAACTATCTAGAAGACTAGTTCCTCGGTGTTGAAAAGATAGAGGTGGAATACAAGGATCGAGGTATGGTTTTTGCAATGTCCTGCTGGACTTGATGGGATGTGAGGAACAAGGCTAGTGAGGGCATCAAATGGTCACACTCTTTTCTTCAAATCCGTGTTAAGATTCTAGTGTCAGAGATGGGTGCGCTCATTAAAGGGGGGATGTATACTATTTGTTTTTAAGAAGATCATTCCTACATATTTCATGCATAGAGGCTCAGTGATGTAGCATGGGCGGTGGGTATACTGGAAGGATCCTCGCTCCAGGATTAAACTAAATGTGGATGGATCTTGTTTGGAAGGAGTTATGAGAGGGGGTAGCCATGTTAGGAACAACAGTGGTTCAGTTCTTCAATATTTTATTACTTTTTATGGTGAAGGCATGTCGATAGGAGCAAGGATCGTGCTATGGACACTGGTTTAACACTTTTCAGAAAATTCAGTATGGAGATATCTGAAGCGGAGTCCGACTCAACTGTTCTGGTTGGACTTCTATAGAAAAATGGTAATGTACCATGTGAGTTAATGTATATCATCAGGAAATTCATGATCCTCTTTAATCAAGGAACTTCTATTCTTCACATGTGGAGGGAGGGGAATGGTGTAGCTAATGCTCTTTCTAATAAAGGTACATCTGAGGAAAGGTTGATATTGTACACCAGCCCAGGTTCCATACCTAATGAATGTAAGCTCATTTCTATTGGTGATGCTCTAGGTCTTCACCACTTTCACCCTCCATGATATGGGCTTGTACTTGTCATGCTTTCAATAAAAATTTAACTTCCAGTCAGATAAAACCCCTTAAATAGCACTATTAAAGCCTCGATTTTTAGCAGTGTTAGTTACCCTAATGATCCCTCCCATTCAACTAATTGTACAACTGACCTCAACCACTTAGAAGTCTCTTTGAGAAAGAAACCAAGGAATAACCATTCACTTTTACTAAAATTCAATGGCACATACCATGCACCGATTCCACCTCTAAAGCACCCACCCATGCTTTATATTCCAAGGAACCTGCTACACTAGGTAAGCCTTCCTTGTGGTTACCCTTGATTTCAAAAAAAGTACCAATTCATAACCACAACTCAATTCATATTTTGAAAACAATTAAATTTCCAACTTGTCCCTCAAGGAAAAACTCTCACCAGACATCACTCTATGTGCACCACTATCAAAGATCAAAACATCTACTGGTTTCATATGGACCCCAAAAGAAATAGCAAATCAGTCAACCCATCTCATGAGTCTCCTCTAAAGTGAAACAATACCAACTCTCTAAACTGGAGTCACATCATGAAAAGGCCACTATATCTCTCTCTAACCCATATATATCAACCTAAAACAAATTGCTATTCATGGTATGAACTCCCACCCTAACCAAAGAAAATATATGTATAACGTACCCCATCAAACATTTAATCTAGGTTTCGCACCAAGGATACCCATACAAACACATCAACACTACAATTAAAACACCCATTCTAGGGTCCAAAACACAACTTTCATGGTCTCCACCCTTAAGTGTCACCACAACCACATTAACATAAATCATCTTACAACTTCAAGGTCATAACCTAACCAAATGAATGACAAGAAACATCCCATTATTTGGAACATTGAAACCCATAAAGGCCTTGAAAATAAGGCCCTCACACTGCCCAAACCACCCATACATAAGGTCAACAACCAATAAAAGGTATACTCACTACTAGAGTCGCTAAAAGTTCCACAATTTCACATTCTTCTTTAATAAACTCTACAATTTTAATGCCCAAAAATTCACATCTCAAAACTTTCTATTTAAAACCCCCCATATATACATTCAAAAACCTTTTTATCAAACCACATATCAAAATAACCCAAATTTATTCAAATTAAAATTTCAAAACATTTTCATTATATAAAATTTCAAGGAAAAATATCAAAAATCATAACACATAGGCAGAAAATTACACTACTAGCATATGAATCTCAATGAATTAAAAATCATAAGAAATATATGGATGTCCCATCAATTCTATGTGCCTAGAATGATGCATAGAATCACACAACCTCCCTTTCTATACTGGTCCAAGATATGAAACCTAATATATCAAAAACATCACATCCAAGTGCACCACCCAAGGTGGAAGTATCAATCAATTGTAAAAGAACAAAATAGAGCATCAATTCCCACCTCTGGAAACATTGGTTTTCCATTTCATGTGGGGTTGTAGGAACCCAAGAATGGTATCATTACCAATCCATGACAATATCCTAGTCCCTTGTCTACCATGACTCAAATGGTAAGACAAAATACACCTATATGATACCAATTTGTAACATACCCAACCTAATAGCCACTATATCCAGTTCCCTATTCTAGGTCATCACCTAACCTCAAATAGGCCTCCCTATATGTAGAGGCTACCAAATATTAGTATAGTTCAATAGAGATACCTTGGAGAGAATATACCTACTTATCAAAGTAAAAACATATCATAAATAATGTAAATAGAATAAAGAACCAATTTAATCCATAAAATAACAACATAAAATAAAATCTAATAAGTAACCAAGTAGATCATGTTATAAAAATATTATGAATACAGTACATATCAGGCAGTGATATAAATAATGTCAAAAAATAAAACTACCAAACGATCCATAATATAGACCCGAGTCTCAACCCATTCCTAATATCCCATGTTGAAACCCATCAACCCATGCATGAACCAAACACCAGGTCCCTATCCTAAACCTATACTAGAAAACAAGTAACATCTTCTCAAGTACCCAAGTGCCATGGATTCCCAAATAAGGTATGAGTAAAAATCAATATGCCATCACCAATTTTTTATAAATCAATAACCAATCTATAAAAGAGCGTATGCAGATAAGCGAGTCAAATAAATAATAATCGCAACAAAAGGAACATTTTTCATAATTAATAAAATATAAAATATCCATTCTGACCATCAAGATTACTAGGGTCAACCAACCAACCAAAATATTTCTGATTACACTAGGTTCCTAAACTATGACCTAAAATACTACACAATTTCTATCACTATGGGACATTAACTAACCAAACCATTCATCAACTTACCTTAAATAATCAGTATAATAATTAATCCCTAGCCATACATTTTGGAGAATAAATACTCATCCCAAAAAACCAAACTATGACAATATTTGGAGAATAGATCCTCAGTTGAACATAATAAACATGGAAACCTTAGAAGCATAAATCCTCAGTCCAAAATCCTAATCCAAACAATACATTGGTGGGGCCTAAAGTATCTGTCCAACCCAATCCAAATAAGAAACCATAGTCTATAAGTTAAGAGCATAGAGCCTCAGTCTGATATCCTAACTCAAACAATGCATCAATGGGGCCTGGAGTATAAGTCTATCCTAACCTGAGGGAGTAGTGCTTCAGTATAATACCCCACTCATACGAATTACCACTAAGACATGTGAACATGATTCATTAACCATTTCCATATTTACCATTTACATGCCATGACCAACTTCAATACGTATAACATTTACAAAACATAACCCACCTTACACATTAACATTATACCAACTACCCCTTATTCCATATAACAAATATACAACAATTAAATTCAATTTAATTTCACAATACATGATAAAAAAAGTCAAAATAATCATTTAAAGTCATCTTGAATCCACCCTTTTAAAACATGAGTCCTCCTTATTGAAAAACTAAACCATACCCTATGGATTTCATTTCCATTTCCAACCAATTCAAAAAAAAATTAAATAATTTTCACCAAAGGGATAACCCTAACAACATTTCAAATAATAATTTTAAATATATAAAGAAAACCAATTTATAAATCACTTTTAGTCCATTGCATCCTTTTAAAACATTACCCACTTTCAAAAAATCACATTCTTCACTTTAAACCATATCTGGATCAAAATCCAAAACACATAATTCAAAACAATTAAAAAGTATCTTCAGAATTTTAAAAAAAAACAACATATAAAAAATTTGATTAACCCTTTAACTAAGTCCCCTACCAATTTACTATTCTCATCCCATTATCTTTCATAGTTACCCTATATCAATATTTATTATTTAATTCCACCAAACCCAAGTGTTATACAACCTTATGGGTATCCCTAAGTCTCATCTCAATCATCAACGAATCCAATGGGGACCATAAGGGGTTTCAAACCTCACACAAACGACCATTTTACTTTCCATATCCAAAGACATAAAAATGTAGGAATGTAGTGATTTTTAAGAACCACACACACATATAAAACATTGAGATTATGGGAAAAATATTCAAGACAACCTTCCTCATGTTGAAAACCACTCTTCCAAAAGAAACCCTTGATTTGGACTAAATTGGCCTCAACCACTAATTTGAGGAACACCTTCGAAAAAGAAGGTTTTATAGATTCAGAAGGATTGGAAGCCACACACCAAGACTCTTACAGAAAATTTAATAAAACAGAGTCGAATACTTACTTGGAACTTTGATTTACACTAAAAGTCACTCGAAACACCTAATAATCTAAGGGTAATCACCTATTGGATGTTTCATAAGGCTTTTTTCATCACCCAATATAATAGAATGGGAAAAGGGGAGAAGTTAAAGGGTGAATCATTTAAGACTGAGAGAAAAAAATTGGAAATACCTACTTTTTAAGGGCTGCATGGTTGGCCAAACCATAAACAATCGTACGACTCCCTCTATCAAAGAGGGGCTAAGTCTCAAGGTCTTCTAGGAGCATCTAGATGGTTTGGAAAACTATGATGTTCCCATGAACTAGCCTCTATCTGAGAGGAGGCATGGATATATGGTTTCCTTGGTGAGGTTTATGGTTAGTAATACCATGTGCTGCACACTTTTTGGCCTCTTTCATTTTATTCTCATTTCCCTAACCCTTGGGACATTTCTAGAACTTCCCGTACACCTAAGAACCACTTCATTAGCCAAAAAAAAAGTTTAACCAAAATTTTGACAAGGAAATACCTCAATGCGAGGTAAGGATATTACAAATAATGATATCCTTAATGAATATATATTATATATATATATATATTATAAATTGATGATTTTTTAAAGTTGAATTTCTATTTACCTTTATTTTTTTTCCTTCCATCTAAAAGTGAAATCATCGCCTATGAGTACATGAAAACTACTGCCTCCATGAAGTGATGCCATTAATTTTTCATCATTGTTGTATATGAATGGTTATAAAAGTGGATATAATGTAAAACATTTGATACTTATGACATGATTAATATTATTAATATTAATAAACCATGACCAAGGTGCATGGAATGAAACTACCAAACCAAAACATGTATTCAAAATGGAACAGTGAGCACCCAAAATAATGATCTTAAAGAGAAATTGTTAATTAATGAATAATTATAAACAACAAGTGAATAATATATGGAAATATAAGTTATAATATTTATCTTTTATAAATTTATAATAAATATAAATATATTCTATTGGTGGTTAAGAGCATATATGAAAAAAATTTAGGACATGAGGTAAGTGTTTCTCCTCTAACTTTTATTTCTACGATCCTTATTTCATTTTCACCAATTATTTATTTTATTTCATGTATATACTTCCCATGAATGTATATTATGATTATATTCATAAAAATTATGAGAATTTACAAATCCATATAATATTCTCTTTTTATTAAGTTTTGATTCATAGATTACCAAATCTATCACTCTTCTTCATCTCAATATAGTTACATTAAGACATGTGTTATGTTATGCACTTATTTGTGTTTATATGGTGTATATATGGACCCTTTTATATTTTATATCATGAATATATTTATATTAATGGTATTTCATATTTCACTTTAAACTATTTCTTTCAAGGTTCTAATGATTAAAAATTTACCAAAGTGGTAATGGTTAATGTTACAATCTCATTATTTATTAGGATTGTTTATCCTTGAATTTAATTTGGGGGAATTTTATGATCTTTAAATATTAAAACCCATAAAGTTTCTTAAATTTGGGATATCTAAGTGTTTTTTATAGATCCCTTTCATTATCCTCTATTTGGTACTTAAAACTAAACAAAATTCTTTTTTAATAAAATCCAAACTTATTTTCTCATTGGTCGGTGAACTTTTTCTTCCATGAGTATGTTTTTAAAAAGTTTTCAAGAATTTAATTTTATAGGATATATTTATTATTTACAGTAATTTAGAACCACATTTTACTTTACTTTAAATGAATTTAAATTCAATTTTTATAATGTTTTTGAATCTGGTTATTTATGAATTTTAAAATAAAGTGTGTAAAGAATCTTTGTTTTACCGTTTACCACACAAATAGAATTTCCTACCATCATGAATGTTATTTTAATTGAATATTAGTTTAGATTCATCCATGGTTATTTTTAAATAGAAAAACTTTCTCAATATTATGGTAATTATTTTTAAAGTTTATCAAAAGAACAAGATACTGTTCTTCCGTTTTCAAAGAAATATTTGAAAGTTTTTTAAATTTTTTTTTCATCTATGTCAACACACTTTCATGTTTCCTATACTTCACATGGGATATGATCTAATGATACCATACATGTTCTTTTTATAGATGGATTATGATTTTTTATGTTGAAATAATTATGAAACATATTTATTTTATACTAGTTATGGTAAGATGAATTGATGATTTTTTTTTGATTTTATGGCACACATATGTATAGTTTTCATAATATGGAAGGTGGGTCCATTAGAGAACTCCTATGTGTTAGGTAAATATTTATACCTCCTAATACAATATTATATAAAATATGGAGTGAACCTAGTTAAGTATGGGACTATATCTACAATGATAGTCTTGGTAGTGAGCCTTGACTAAGTAAATATTAGATTGAGGAGTAAACCCAATCCACTATGGGACTCTCTTCACAATGATTGTATTGGTAGTGTGCCTTGACTAAGGAAATTATTTTCTCTTATTATATGTATTCTATAAACTTATATCTTATTTGTATGATATTTTCTCATGGATCATTATTTATTATTGATGATTCCAAACTCTTATGAATAATGTCTTTGGTTATGATAAAACTTTATTCCATGACTCATAATTAGTGTTATTTTACCTATCGAGTATTAATTTCACATGTTATGATCATTTTATCATAAAATTATGATTATCATATACCATTTTATGATTATAAATTGATATATACCATGTTTACTCTTACTAATAAATTGATATAATGATTTATTATGTTACCATTTATCCATGTAAACAAGAATGATACCATGTATAATTTATCTAGAAGAGTATATTGTGTAATTTTGTTTTGATATATTTTGAATTATACATATGTAACATGAAAATTTGGGTATAATTTGAAAAATTTTAATTTGAGGAGAATGGAAAAGGGTTTTTTATGTATGGAGTTTTCCCTAATGTTATAAAACTCTAAACATAAATGGTCCTGGGTATGTTAGTAACTTGATATTAGATTTTTATTTTTTTTAATAGTGTATGTTTAAAATTAGGTCACTTAATTTGGTGTGAAAGATAATATATAAGGTATATATTTTTAGTAATAGATTCGAGTGTTCGATTCTCAGGCTATCTAAGTTCATCCTCCCAATCTAGAATCATGTACCACACATACTCCCATGTGATAATCCTGAACCATCATCCTATAAAGCAATAATTTTTAACTGCATAACCTATAAAGTAAGAATAATAAACCACACATTAATCCCATGCACATTTGTGACCCTAAGGCTTATAAATACCGAAATACTGCCTGTATTTTTAGGATTTTTAATTTTTTAGAGAATTTAGAGTGATACAAGGCCTCCATGAATCAAGTGAAATTTGAGGATTTCCCATATCTACCTTAAGTAAATTGGTTAGAAAATATATTGGGGTGGTTTATGAGACCACATATCCCTATTTTTTAGTTTCCTAACACCTGAAACCTTCAGTTCCCTTTAAAAAATCATTGGTGTTGAGTCCACACAAAAATAACCAATGGAGGATAAATATACCTGAATTGAGTATTCCCTAACCCATTCAAGTTATTATGAATACTTTTTTAAATTAATTTTTTCCATTCATAGAAAATTGATAGACCTTGAATCTTGTAATAGTACCATGAAAAAAATCATCATCATGTAAGTATACTATACATGAACCACACATCCATCATAGAAAAATCAATGAAGCATAATTCTTTCAAAGGTACCATGTAAAAAACACACATCCAACCATGGTACCTAAAAAACCATGCATCCAATAAAGAAACATCTATGATCACACATATCTAATTGTGAAAATCTTGGTTTTTTATATTAATTCCCAAAAATTACATGTTTTAGGTTCTTACTAGCTTCATGTCCCTATATGAATACTTTTATGAACTTGTGTACCCCATCACACTCCCTCTTGACATGAGTAACACTTAAAGAATATAAATGGAAAACATGTTTTTTACCCCTTTGAAATAGGAGATCTGAATAACTATAATTGGAATCATTTTTGACATTCGTCTTTACAGAAGAGACTTCAAGGTATAGTCTCTTCATATACTCTACGACAATGAAGTTTCTTTGGGATTAGTTTCATGAAATGATTCATTATTTGACATTTTTTCATGAAAATTGACTCAGCCGGCTTATCCCAATGATTACTCATTTAGTATAATTCCTGAAATTTTATTTTTATACTAAGGCCTCATGCCACAATAAACATATCTTTAGGGATATTTCAGTGGTTACATCTATTTAATACATAATTTTCTACCCTTACCCTAACTGATAATATGATGTATGTCCAAAATGTTTACCATTTCTTTGTATCTCATGTTATTTTTGTCATATAACCCTACATAGTTACCAATAGGTAAGGGGTGACGTAGATATGGGATATAATTTTAGAGCAATACCTCTATATCCTTCTCCACGTTCATCATAGAGTTTGAGTTCTCATAGTCCTCTAACCAGGTGTAAGCTCTAACAAAGCCTCAACTAACTTGTTTTTTCAGGTTAAATATGGAAACACTTATCATGTGTAAGTCCCATACCGAATCACTTACTAAGATATATCTCCTAATATTACATTATACATGAAATTCAATATCTTATAACTAGTCCTAGTTTTATAGCCTTAAATAGAAAATAATCATGTACCTAGACACACAACCATCAAAGTTACTTCATTATTCATATGTACATGACCATTAAAGGAACCAATATGGTCTTTGTCACATGAAATTAAATGGTATAAAATTACTTGTTAAATAGAACCAAATTATGTGGTTTTGTATTCCCTTCACATGGATACATAGTTATCCACTCTCACATGTGCAATCAAAACTCTAATAAAACATATAATGATTTCACTAAAACCTATAATTATTATTGAGAGATATTGAATCCAAAAATATCCCTTAATCCCTCCTAGATTACAAAATACTATGACTTACTAATTATGTCCTCTTAGTATACCTTAAGTCCCAAATTACCACTTATGCATAATGGTTGTCAAGAAAATCATGTGTATCTTTCATGTACTCTTATGAGAAATTAAATCCAATAATACCCCTTAATCCTTCATGGATGGTAGGAAAATCTAGTGAATCCTTCAAGTCTACCTAGGATACCTTTAATCCTAATGCACCCCTTCAACCATCCTGGATAGCATGAAACTCCAATATACCATTAAGTCCTCTTGGGAGACCTTAAATACCAATATATCCTTTAATCCTTCTAGGAAGGCACAAAACTATAGTTTATCCTATAATTCCTCCTCATAGTTATTAAATAATAGTATACCCCTTAAAACGTCTTAGATGAAACAAAAATATACCATATCATTTGAGTCCTACTACGAGACACGAAATCCTAGCATACCCCTCTAGCCTTTCTAGATAACATAAAATCCAAGATATCCTTTAAGTCCGATTGAAAGACCTAAAATCCTAGTGTACTCCTTAAGAATTCCTAGATAATACAAAAAATCATCATATCAAATAAGTCCATCTGAGTGACTTAAAATCATAACATACCACTTAATTATTCCTATATGGAATAAAACACCAATGTATTCTCTAATATCTCAAATTTGACATTAAATAAAAATTTACCCCTTTTCCCTTCTTACATGAAAAGAAACTTCAGTGTATTATTTATTTTTGTCAAGGATACCTTAAATCCCAGGGTACCCCTTAAGACTAACTTGATGGAACAAAACTAAAATGTATACTTTATGTACTCTTATGAAACCATAAATCCAAGTATACCCGTTATGCCTACCAAGATAGCATAAAACTTTATTTTATCCTTTATGTCCACTAATGAGACTAGAAAACCAACTATACACTAAATAAATCATAGACAACACAAAAATTTAGTGTATCATTTTCTTCCTCATATGAGACCTTTGTATCCCTAGAGACTCCCAATAAGATAAAAAACTCAAGTATATCCTTTAATTATTCTTAGGGGAAATTAAATCTCGATTTACCCTTAAGCATTCTTGGATGATGAAACTCTAAAATATCCTATAATTCATACAATGAGACTATAAATCCCAAAATACACTTATAATTTACTGTATTAGATGAAAATAATGTGTATCCTTTAATTCCTCATAGTAGATCTTAATTCTTAAAGTTCCCTTAAGACAAACTGGATGGAATGAAACACCAACATACACTTTATTCCATCCCATGTAGCCTTATTTATGGAACAATACATCATATATAACCTAAGGTGACATTAAATTCCTTATTAAATTCTTATAAGAAATTAAAATTTAGTGCATTCCCACACATACCTTATGTGATACTGATTAAATTCCTCATAATAAGATGATTTACATACAGAACGTGTCAATACACATTCATGAAAGATCCTTAAATCATTCCCAAAAAGGTATTAACTCTTCCATAATGGTAAGTGGTGTAAAATTGGTATTTTTTTCTAGGCAAGATTTCAAAACAATATGCTTAAATATATAATAGATACCCAGAGTGGAAAAAAAGTTACCTTGTGAGATGATCTAACCACCCATATTCTTAGTTTCAATGTCTAATATTTTAAGTGTTGTTAAATAATTTTAATTCCTTCGTACAATTGGAAGGTCGCACCATGATTTAATGGAGGTAAAAATACACAGAATAAAAAAGGAGAACCTGACAACAATTCATTGATCTATAAATTATATTGATTAATTATGCATTTTCACTTGTGATACTATACAATTGGATCAAATTATTTTGGATTTTTGTAGATCCAAAATGTTATTTACAGGTGGAAATCATGTGTCCAAAACCACCAAAAATAAAATAGGGAACTTAACAAGGACTATAATTTCTATGAATAACCATTGATTCATGGTTGTATCTTATAACTATATAGATCACACTAGAATAAATACCACAAGTACCAATGACCACTACCTCCAACATTACACCAAAACTTCTATAAGATTAATACTCTTATTCCTATGTGTAAATTGTATGGGTTGATCCCAACCAACATAGTGGAATAATAGAATATTATAGAGATGATTTCAAGGTGGATCACTCCCTGATGGAGGACCATTAAGGGGAAAGAAACCCCTATTGCCACTTCTAACAGGTTTGAGTGACTTTCCACCAATCACACCATTAATGTTTTTCCAAATCTACTTGAAGATTAAGAGGATTTAAAATTCAAACCTCTTGTCATAGGAGAGAAACTCAAGAGGGCTACGACTCATCAAGGATACCAAAAATTTCACATAATACTTAACACCCTATAGATCATTAGGAATATAATTACACCAACCATATAATACAGGGTGTTGAGAAATATATTTCATTATGGATAAATCTGACCGTCCACCGAGTGGGAAGATAACCATTATTCTAAATACATTCTAGTGTCTAATTTTCTATTATATGCGTTTATTCAATTAATGTTCCTAGATACCAAAGGTCTGATACACCAACAGCCTTCCAAGTTCACATTAAAAACCCCATGTGATAACCCTATGACACTAAAGGATTGAAATACCCATAGAGATCCTCCCCACAAGAATAATTATAGTGATTGATGAAATAAAACTCATAATAGTTCTATAGATATTTAATTGGATGATATTATATATAGACATGAACTATATCATGATAGTCCCAAAAAATTGGTGACTCTAATTACTATAGATTTCAATAAATACAAATAAAATGAAAAACCTATCAACCCTAATACATGTTCAATCCTTTATAATACCCTATAATTAAAATTTATTGTTATTCCCAAGGAGGATATGCTTAGATTTTTTGAGTATATTTGAAAGAATATTCATATAGAGGACAAAAACTGCAATCTCCACTCCAGTCACTTTTGAACATGAGGAGTCCAAATTTAGGTAAGTGATGTTAAATAAATGATATTTGTCAGATTCAATGATAAATTAATTTTACTATAAAACCAAGAATCCTTCATAACAATAAAACTAAATTCACAGATATCTCATTTTTATCCAATTGAGAGCCAACACAGACGTGCGAACCATCTTTCACCTCATCAATTAAAAACATTGAACTCGATTAGATCAATTTTGGATAAGAAACCATAGGCCCATGTCATAGAGAAGGCTAATAAAAAATCATATGGTACAATATGGTGTAAAAAACATCAATCAATGGAGAGATTAATTCATATCACATGTGGTAGGAGTTTTTAACTAATGAGATGTAAATCATATAGTAAAAACTTGCTACCTAATAATTCATCATACCCAAGAATTTCAAATAGGTTCATTTACCACACCTATAAAAAAATATATAAAGAAACAAAAAACATATTATGAGATATTTTATCACCCATTATTAGTAGATATGTTACATTGGGATGATTGATAGACAATTTAAATGAATAGAACTCGCTTCCCATTCCATAGGTGGGAAACCTAAGGCACATGGGCGGTAGTTGTGCCTTCAATATACCAACACTGGTATCCTTAAAATGGTTTTGTGACCCATTGAATACCCCCCACCATTTTCACATAAAAGGGTGGATAAGATAAAAATATATTTAATTTTGATCCTCCAATACATCAACTATCATGGTCTAGAAGTACTATTATGATGTCTACTTATTGAAAACTATTGGGGGAGGTTTGTAACATTGTCACCTTCAAAAACTCCACCATCTTAAGGAAATATATTTATAGATGAACCTATTAGTATATTAATCTTGTAACCAATAGAGAAAAA
This sequence comes from Viscum album, assembly GCA_963277665.1. NCBI lineage: Eukaryota > Viridiplantae > Streptophyta > Magnoliopsida > Santalales > Viscaceae > Viscum > Viscum album. The sequence continues at coordinate 291,337,435 of OY728137.1, read as the reverse complement.
GACAATCTTAGTGATATGGATCCACATATCACCTTATTCCTGAAGTCATCCATGTAGTAAGGATGGATTCTAAATAGAAAATAGAGAGACTCACCAAGGTTAAATCTCCCCTAAAGTGGATCACTATAAGAAAATTTGGACTAATATTGATGCCTATAAAGATCAAATAATACTACATGCGATGCTTGTGAAAATATAGTCCTGAGAGGCCAAGAAGGTAGAAACATCACAGGAAATAATGACTCAATGGTGTTCCAAACCTATAGGGATTTTGGAATTTATACACCAAAATAATGAAATATCCTAGACTATTGAGAAGAGAAAATTTATAACCCAACCAACAACATTTAATTTTTGGGTATCGTAAATTAAACACATATCCTAGATACCTCCTCCATTGAGGAGACCTATCTTTATAAGGTTTAGAGCCTCCCCTGGAATATTTTATGAATTATTTCATCTCACCTAAAAATTGATTAAGGTATAATGGGTTTATATTAGAATAAATTTCCCCAGGTAATACTCTATTTCATAAAATATTGAATCCTAAATGTAGATGGAGAGTATTCATAAGAATAAAAAAAATCAAAACCCCTCCGAGGAGTTGGTCAGTGTGGCTAACGGAAAATACCTCCTCAACAGGTTCAATAGTCTTGATGAATCATCCTAATACATAGATGTAGTGAAATAAGTATTTACAACAATATATATTTCTATATAATAAAATTTATATATATATTTTTACACATTAACAAGTGATACGTGAAATGCAAATGATGTTAAATACTCCACAGTTGATAATTCCCTACATACAGAATGAAATGATCTTGGTGTATAATATAATTGGTAAACATATAATCAAGACTTGGGAATGCCTCATAATGTCCCTATTCTAACTGGTTGATTATTTACTCATAAGGAAAATGGAATGGGTGATACCAAAATATTAGTTCCACAAACTCTCATAATTATTAAGCCACATTTTAATGAAGAAAAACTCACCAAATTATGAAAATAATATAATGGGACGAAACAATGATATATTGAAGTCTAAAAAATAATTTGGCTTAATGATTAAAATAAAGGAGTTGAGTCCCAACATTTACTTACCAAATTTATCCAATATAAAATAATTTCTTAAACACCCATAGAAAAACTAGTTGGCAAAGAGGTTCTTGGGTAACATAAAACATTCAGGTTAACTACATATCTTGTAAAACACTAGAAGTTACATCTATTAAACTATAAAATAACTATAGTTTAGGAAATTCCCCTAGGATATAGCCCAACACAATGGGAGACACTTATAATTGATGTATATGAGTTCATTAACACTTTTTTTGGATTTTTTCTTACATTTTTTGAAAACATAAGAAGTAGATACATGAGGTAAAAATAATAAAAAGTTATACCATTAAAGTGGTTGACAAAAATTCAGACACAGAGTATCTATATAAGAAAACCATTTACATTCCAAGGGGATACTTAAAAGTTATAAAAATATCCACATCTCTATTCAACTAACACATGGTGGACCAAATAGTATTCCAATATGTTTTCTTCTATTATGTTAAAGATGATATTAATACCAATTTTGGTCTTAGAAGTGAAAGACCGTATTAGATATCAAACCAAATAGTGGGAAGATTCCTAGTCATTCCATAAATTAATTATGACTAACCCATCAAGTTCAACACTTTAGATAATATTTTTACTATATTTTCATAGTTTTAGTTAAAAGTGTGGACCCTAAACCTTAGCTTGGTTAGAGGTTGAATGAATTAAGTGGTCCAAAATGTCCAAAATGAATGAAGCTTATTAATTCCACAAATATCCTCCGAATTCCATCAATTTTCTATATGTATAACCATTTTTGTTGATATTATACCCAAAAAGCAGCTGATGCAAGAAGATATGCATTCCCTTAGAGCTTCTCTATGAGAGATGCTATAGATGGAGAGTCTCCATCTATATATGGTGAGGAAAAGTGCTTGGAAATTCATCTTAGATACCATAAACTATATCAAATACAAGGAAAAGGTGTTGGTGGATGATGCCTTATAAAGATAGATTTATATCCCCATTATATACTTCCTAATGGATGATCTAGATCATCCAATATGAAACAGATACAATGCACATTCACATGGACTTCACATGATGGTTCAATCTTCCAATGAGAAAAGTATCCATAAGTGACTCAAATACTTATATCCTAATATTAATATCTAAATAAATCTAATAAAACTCTACATTCTAGTAGACCACATGATTTTAGTGTACATATGATCTCCATATTCCACTTATGATGATATGAAACACCTACATTTAGTGGCAAGGGAGATAATTTTCATTTTAACTATAACATCACATGGTAATGAATTTTTTATGATCCACTAAATGAGAAAAGTTATTTGTTTGGGAATATTATTGTGCTGTCTATGCTACCCCATTATAGTTTTGGAATCAGACAAAATTAATACAATCGATAAAGTAGATGAAGGGGAATTAACCCTAGATGTGGGAATATAAGCTAGTCAATCCTGAGTATATATCATAATAATATCTTCTTCTAGTAGAAGTTGGTCCTTGTCCAACACTCCATTCAAAAAGGACATAAAGGACAAAGAATCTCTAATAGTGATACCAGGGACCAAATACCATAGAAAAATTAGATGCGATCCCACACATTGATCCCTATAGAAAGAGAAACCCCCATTACCCACCACCCGTGTTTCCTATTCAATAATGGTAGGGAGAATATATGAATATTTTTTCTAAATCAATAAGGATGAACCACCTTTATTCCCTACTACCACTTATATGACATTACCTCCATTGGAAAATATATAAGGATCCCATAAAAATGTTCCATAGAAATTGTCCATTGAAATCTTATCTTGAAGATATTCTATACTTTAAACTAAGAAAAGTAAATTGATACCCCTATTAACTATTGATAGTTTAAGAGTTTTCTAGCCAACCTAATGAATCTGTTTATTTAGGATACTATCCCAAAGAAATTATGACATTATCTTCTCTAACCTATAAAGGAAATTTTTTTTATACTACCACCAAATATATAACATGGATCGGAATATACCATATAACACTTTTGATCTAAGTGATTTTGATAATGAAATATAAAAATGTATTCTTATACTTTTCAATTTTATTGGACACTTTAGACACAAATGCATTGAAATATTGAATACTCACTCATCCATGGATCAATGAATCTCCAAGGTTTTCAAATGGGATGTTTTTAATCTTGATGACTAGACATATCTCGAAAAATTCCTTCCTCCTAGTGGTCATTTTATTAAAAATGATGAGACCAAGTTTATCAAAATTATTGGATTGGCCACTCCACATTCCATATGTCTTGAATAGGACCATGATACTTGTAACTAAATTATTCCTTTTGTTAATGAAGACCAAAATATTTTATTCGAATAAGAGGTGAGAGATTCCTAGAGTCCCATATCTTCCAAAATACTGATTCACATTCCCCTTTTCCATAGATGTATTCAAGTTTCTTCCTAAATCATCCTCATTAGTTGTAAATAGTTTCAAAGAAAGTGGGTACCCTTATCAAAGACGTGAAACTAATATGAAGAAATTAAATATTCTATCCATAAGATAATTATATATACATGTATATTATAACCACTAAAACAATAGGTTGTATTAATAATTAGGGGATCCCATTATCCTCATAGTCAGTAAAATGATGCCATATTCTATCTTCTCAAATGAATTCTCATTGTAATTTTTTATCATTACATTTCCTCCCAAGACATTTTTATCCAAATCCATCATCATTTATTAAGTTATGATATTTTTCCCTTGAATACATCACCATTTTAAAAATCCATTTTCCTCAGATTTGAGATATGGGAGAAGGGATAGTAACATGTTTTTCACCATTGTAGAGATGATCATGTAAGTGAAATTAAAAATACTAATTAGTTGGAAGTGTTGAAAGAGGTATAGTTGTTAGATCATGAGAATGAGGACTATATTAGTGGTTATTATTGACTTTGGGATGAATCACCCTTTGAAATTATCCATCACAATACTGATAACATCCCCCTTAATGATATCCCATGTAAATAGATAATAAATAGGCAAGTGCTGAAGGATCAATTCACTTTCCACACCCATCACCTTGATAGTTTCATAAATCTACTCTTCTTATAGAAGGATAGTGATGGACGAATTCAGACTCTTTTTGACTCTATCTATAATTTTATTTATAAAATATTTCCCTTATTCAGCTTAAATATTCTTATAAGAATTAGATATAGGGTTATTGAGAGTACCTAAAAAGTTTTTGATATCTATATCACCAAGAATATCATTATCCCATTCCATTATTGCATATTCCTTTTGTATGTTAGGTCTAACCATAAACTATTTTTATTTAATGAATGCATAAAATATGTCATATTGAGATCACCTTACCGAATACATAAAGTCTTGGATCACTCTCGGGCACCAACCACTTCCTTTAGAGGAATAAAATTTTTCTTATCTTCTTTTTTTCTACTAATTTCATCAAACTACCAAGTGTTATATTCCAATAGAAATATCTTTTCCAAAGTATCAATTTTCAAAGATATGGTTTCAAACATATCAATATCTTCAATATGATCCTTACAAAACCTCATAATATCCAATTTAATGTTTTTCAATTTCCACTAGAGGTAATAATTTCTAGGACCACTAGATTTTTTATTCCATGTTGGGATAAACCCCTATAGAGAGCAATACTCTTTGGTTTATTTCTTAGAGTATCTAAAACTTTGTTTCCTACAAGACATATTCCCAGTATATATAATAATAGATGAGTTGTATGATAAACCTAAGTTAAAGTAATTAAAATTCATGTTATCAAAAGTATACATGCTCTGAATTTTATATATAAATCTTTATAATATAAGGTGAACACATATCTAAATATTATTGGTTTTTTCCCAATGTGAAAGATTCAGCTATAAAGACCAAATCCATTTTTAGGTTTTCTATAATGAATCCATAAAAATCATTCATAGACCTTCTAAATGGTACATAACATCCCTTATTTTAGAGTGTGTAGTAATCATACTAAATTACCCTCCCATAATTTAGGTGATCTCCCCATGATAAAATACTAATAAATTATTCTATAACTGAGATCTCTCCAGTACTTTGAAGCAGACATACGTAGTCATGAAGAAAAATTATTTATCTATAAAAAGTCCCTTAAGGGTTATAAACTAATTTTTAATTATATTTATATTTAATATAACCATATCCTTCCAAAATACCCAAATATAGTGGTTTAAGGAAGAATTAAAAGAGTAAAAAAATTCCAACTTACTAGAACAAATTGGATACCATCCTCTTTATGTTTATCTTCTAAAATCAGTAAATTTTTTAAAGATTACACAATTACGTACCACTTGATATATTAACTTTTAGTATGTACTCTTATTCCTCTAAAAATTTATATGTAAATAGACGTTAATAATATTTACTTTATATGTGATCCAAACCAATAGTGCACCAACAAAACCAAAACAAAATCTGTATCTTGAATTGTTTAACTTAACCCCACCACTTCCAAATTTTGGTAATACCAAATTCTATTCCTTTAATAGTAAATGGGATATAAAATATTATCTTAACAACTTCACCTACCAGTTTTTCATGATTACTGTAACCCCTAAGAAAAAGAGTTAGAAAAATGTAGAATCTTTATTCATAACTTTGATATCCACACTTTTTTTTCCAGTGAAATATTTGTGTAGCTAATTCAGTTTAAAGTTTCTAAAACCTCAATTAGGAGTTATTTTATCAGTTTAGTTTTGATACTAAGGAGTAAAAAAAACCATGTCCTTTAAAATTATAAATAATGATAAAATGAGAAAGTTTATACTTTTATATCTCAATAAAAGTGACTAACATAATCCATGTATATTCATATTTTTATGGATAAACTCTTTGAGATATTAATGGAAAAAATGAATGAGGATTTATCAACTATATTGACCCCACAAAGTTACCATGGTGGAGTTTTATAGTTTTATACAATGTTAAAATTCCTAGAAGATTCATTCCTTTGATCTAATGTGAAATATCAAAAAAATTCTATAGATAATAAGAAATTAAGGATAGTGAAATTAGACTTTATTTTATTTAGTTGAGTGGTAGAACCGCCCCAACTCCAATTCCAATAATATTCTAGGCAGTACTAACAACTAGGCCTAAATAATAGTTCCAAACCACATGTAAAAATTATAATCCATATGATAAAAACAAAAATCAATGTATTTTCTATTTTGAGGAAAAGAGGAATATGGTTCTCACCATCTAGCCTAAAAATTTGTTCTTAGCAATTAATATATTACCTTATAAAAGAGTATGATAACCCTACCAAAATTTAGAAATATAAAATAGGTGGTCCTCAAAGAATATCCAAATTATTTTCCTTATCAATGGATGTTTGTGTATAATATCAAAGACTATTTTTTATCCATATAATTTATCTGGAAAATGGTCAACGAAAGACTAGTGGTTTTATACAATGCTAATTTACACATGACCCATGTGGATACCCACTAATCTAGGGATGTTAGAAAGTGGTAAAATGTATCAAAAAAAGGTGTATGAATGTTTTATGATTAGAGCACCTAAAATTCTATTTGTTATGAGATTTAAATTATTAAGGCATGGTTGAGTCAATAAAAGTGACCCCTATTACCTCTATAAAAATCATTGTGGGATCCTACACCGTACAATATTCCAAAATTAGGAACTACATGTGCTAGTAGAATAAAAAACAAAAATATTATTTCCCATGGATACCAAAAGTAGTCCAATATATTATAGGATATATGATAATAACATTATGATAATAAGAACATACTCTCCAAATAGAAGCCTACAATAAGAAAGAACCAATGTTTGCTTCCTTTAATGTTTTATTATTAACAAGAATATAAGTTTAATGTGGGTTGTCATATGAGAAAAATACGAATTAAAAATATCATTAAAGTGGTTGTCAAGAATGAAGGTGAACCTAAAGAATGAATATAAGTCATGGAATTATCCAAAACATGATATCCATCCTACTAAAACTACTATGGCAGAAATATGGAGAGATTTGTAGCAGTAGGGGGAAGATCCAAGGTCATCCAATGATTTACCTTATTTAAACTATTTAGTAGAATGTTTAGGTAGAACACTACGACATGTTAAAACACATAGTCTTATAGAACCATGTTCTACCAATCTAATTACTATAAATAAAACCCCATATAATATTGAAGTAGAACCACTTCCCTATCCATCTAAACCCTATAAGTCATCGAATTTAGTGGAGTACTAGAATGTTAAACCCCATCACATGACCCAAAATTATTATGTACTAAAGAATATTTCAATTTTATAGAAAAACTCTTAGTATTCCCTTATTTTTTCCTATGTAACTAAGAGAATCCCTTATTGACGCATTAACATATTCACATTAATTTAAGACCAAAGTGGCTACTATCAAGGGGTGATATAATAAAAACTAACTAACAGGATGTCATTACATGATCTATTTTATACACCATAACCATAGATAAGTTTTTAATGGATATATTCATCATTATATGCATTTAGGCAAAATGATTATGGGAACATCCACTATGTTTTAGTAGATAATAGTTTTTGGATTAGTCTCATTCATTATAAAACACTTCATCAACAGTAACTCAAGAATATTGATTTAACATCCCAAACATAAGTATTCATGGCTATAAAATGATCATGTAAAATACCTTTGGTTAGAAAAAGTTGAGAAGAAAATTTTGTGACCTCAATTAAAATACTAGATTCCTATTTATTGTCCAAGGCACTCTATTAGATTCTTCTCATGACAGAACCTGTAAATAATTGCATGCATATATGACTTCATGTTACCATCACCTCCTGAAATACCCTATAAATAGTCATATGGGATTAATTTATGGATATTATTAATCTTTTTTATCTATGTTATGCCCATTTTATCGACATGAGTTACTATAAAAGAGTGGTAATATAATTTTTTATTGACCAACATTCACATGTGGAAATGACCAATGGGTTTGGTGTTGTGTTAAATATTCCTTTGGATGATTTAAAGGAAAGTAACCTAATCTCCATAAAATATATCAAGGAATAAATTATACTTAACAATAAAAGGTTACACTACCAAAATATAATTCTACTAATAGAAATACTTTACACTATCCACTATGTCTCCATGGAGATAAAGGAATCTTCACCAAATGATGATTATATTTTTTTTGAATGAAATACCCCTAATAAAGAAATCATAAGTGTGATGCCTTCATAAGGTCATCTAATTACAAATTAATATTCTTCCTCCAAAGTTCTATATGATGATGAGATAAATGATGCTCTACCCACCTTAAAGGAAATAATTTCAATGGAAATTAACGAATTCAACCAAGTGAACTTGGGAACCTAAGTATATAAATGACCAAAATTAATTACTTTGGTTATATAACCTAAGGAGTAGAAAAAATATGTCTTGTTTCCCAAGAAACAACGGGATGTTCTTGAATGTAATTATATAAAAATTTCAGGATCATCTGAGTTTCCACTCTCTAACCTGGTCTCTTAACCCCAAACCATGTTTATAAAAAATACACTATGAGAAATTAAACTTCTCTAGATGTCATGTAAGTTGATTAGGTAAGAAATATGATTACAAATTTCTATGTCTAGTAGGTTCAACACATAAAATTTACAAAACATATTTTCCTCATTAAGAATAAAAATTTGAAAATCAGGGTTTGTATTAACTTATGAAATCCCCGCTACAATTTCCCAAGGAATTAATTTCTATTCATAATCAAGGAATTTTTTGTTATCAAAATGTATGGTTTCAAACCTATATCCATCATGGAAGGATATTCTTGATAATACTAGATTTAGATATCCCAAAAGACAAGGAGTCTGTAAATTTTCATAAAAATAAATGAGTATACAATTTCCAAGTTATTCCCTTTAGTTTAAATATTTTTAGTGAAAACTAAGATTATACCATTTACCAAATCTTCAAGTCCACAATTGGTAAAATAGTGGAGTGATATGTGGAGGAAATGGTAGTTAAATATCATCATTTTTATAATCACTTTTCAGATCATGAGAAGTGTTTCCCCAAACTACACCAACACCTCTTAAAGATAAACCTAATAAAATGTACATTTGGAGTCATTTATAAAATGTTTCTAGGATTTTTTGGTTTTTTATCAAGAAATTGAGGTAAATATAAGAAGGAATTTGTAAATAATCAAAATTTCACCGTCATGAAATCTTTTAATAATAAAATTCCTCTACATATACTGCAACAATATTAGTAATTTTATTAAAAAACTTTCTGGTAAGTGCCTTCCCATTTACAGATTTATAAAGAAAGGAATAATCTACCAATAGTGTTAATATTTACATTGTACATTAGAAAACATAATGTAATATATCTATTTCCTTCCATCATGATACCATCAATAGAAGCAAAATCACTCATCTTTTACATGGAAGCTCAGGACCATTCTCTTTTCACACTCCCTACCAAAAATAAAGATGAAGTAAAAGAAAATAGATTATAATACCTCAACAAAACCATGTTGGAGGATAAGAGTAGGAATACCATTATTGATAATAAATCCATTAACCTGATATTTATAGTGTAGAATATATGAAATTAACTATTACGTCACAAGGTCCATATGATATCATATATATAACTAATTATATACATCATTAATTGAACCATTATAAATTAACATATAACTAGATTTTCTATCTTATTACCATATTTCAACATTTGATTTTTGTTTTAGAAGGAAATAAAAACATATGTACTTGTAGAGTTTCAAGTTTGATATCTAACTCTAGAGGAAGAAGAAACTTAAACTGAACTAATTAATGAAGTTATACTATCTTTTAATAACACTCCGAAATAATGGGATACATATTTTTATGATGTATCTTATATAACACCTGAACCCCACTATACTGGAGCCGGTTCATTACTTGTGATATTGGCATGGTTAGAAGGAATAAAAATCCTGAAGGAATGATCAGTTTAGTAGTCTTGAAGAAACTAGACACATAGATGTAACACAAATTACATTGAAAAAGGTTACAAGATACAATACATAACAAAACTAAAAACTGAAACCACATGAACTCAATAAATGACCTTCCCTTCATCACCTGTTGAAGGTAAACAATGAAAGGGGTTAGCTCAAATGATCAGTAAAAGTTACAAATAGCGGAATCATGAATAGAATAATGAGTGAATCATAATCAATCTGATATAATCAATATGGCATAGTGAATAAATGAAAAACTAAAGCCATTAATAAACTGAGAATGAAACTACATCCATAGATTTTGTCATAGTGAAAACCTCATGGATAATAATAATAATAACTGATAATGAATAAAGAGAATTCTTATTAATTGGAAGTCATGTATCTAGAACATGAAACAATAATACCATTAAAACAGTTTAGTTCTGTGGGTAAAAACCCGCCTGATTTTTAGAAACAAACTCGAAGGGTTTGTCGCCAACTGATTTGTCTCATGAGACCTACCGATGCATCGAGGTGCTGTAAAGGGCCCCGCCTACCACTGAATGTCCAAATAATTCTTTATACATTGATTCAATACAAGATAAATATTCCTTTTAAATATTTGTATAGAGTAGAGTATACGGATTAATCAATATTTCCATAATTAAAATAACTTTCCAAATAAACACCATATGTAAAATGGTATACGGTTTAGACAACAACATACCCATGATATGAGATTATGGATATTTAATATAAATATAATTTAAAATGAAAAGTGGTCTCAAATGGTCTTTAGGTACACTAAATAAGTATTATTAGGTGCACAATACAAAGTTAGTCACAACAAAATAGTAGCTGAGACAAAGTCTCTTACCACAATGTAATCGGTCATATCATTTAATCAGAACATAATAACCCTCAAATGAATCATTGAATAAAATTATTATAAGGAGAATCATGCTATTATATATCAAATGGTAGTACACATATACCACATACAAAAAATAAGTGGTGAACAATGAAAATCTCACAGAAATGAAAGTGAGATGAGAAACACCTTATAAACATTTTGGCATGGTAACAGGTGTTATTGTGAGGGCTTAATGAGAGGTATAGGGGTATTATATTATTTACATGTAATAAGGGAAATATGGGGAAGGTGATAAAACATACCCCACCATTAGGAATTAAAAATAAAAGAGAACAACATAGGGGAGATTCTTGAACAAAAGTGAGATAGGGGATCCCTTACCTTATGCTTGAAGGTGTTCCTGACTTGTTATTTAATACCTAAATAATCAAATTAGGCTTATTAATTCATAAGTCCAGAATCTCTTATATATTTAAATGATTAATTATAACCATTTTTAGTTCATTCAAGGCCTTTTTGATTAGTTGTAAGGTTCAATTTCATTGTTCGGGCTCGTTTGTTTACTTGGTTATAAATGATCGGTTCACTTATATTCATGTTCGGATAAATATATAAGATGGATTTGGTTTTCCAAAAATAAAGTTATATTCTATAAGTGAACATGTATAATATTAAATGGTTTTAAATGTAATTTTTTTACTTATATTGAAGTCAAATTTTTATATATATAACCTTAGTGACAACTGTTTTGGCTAAACAGTGGGTTTGATTACAATGAACATGTTTTGCTTTATAAATTAATACCATTTGTACAAAAGGATTACAGAACAAAAAATAGGATATCTTACATATATAATAATCTGGTTCAACCATAACACAAATGGTTTCATGAAGAGAATTAAATATTATAATAGAAATTGGTAAACTGTTGTCCTTGAATGTGCTAAATTAGCACATCTCAAATGGTGCTTTCATTTCTTTCAAATAAATGGTGGGGAAAAGAGAGAAGGTAATTAAATATAACATTAGCATGAGAAAATTACATTACATGTATTTTACTGGATTTATCATACTATTATGGTGAAGGGAGGTGAGGAAAGAAAAAAAGAAAAGAACTTAAAAGAATTGAAGGAATTGGAAAGAGGAATTTACCTCTTGAGACTTCCTCCTTTGAGAACCTCTTAAGGGGAGAGGTTTTGGTATTTTAAAGAGGCTAGGAGATTTTGGAAATGGGGGGAGGATCTTGGGGAGAGACTTGGGCAGAGTATTGGCAAGGCACACGGCTTGAGTGGTGTTAGAGGAAGAGGGGGTGAGGGGTGCTTTATATAGTGGAGGGGAGAAGAGTTTTCTTAATATTATAATCATTAATTTATTATTTCCTCTCAAGACAACCCATAGTGAGTATTCCATGACCAATAAAAGTAATATATTCATGTTAATTAGAAAAAATTGGGATTACATCAGCATATCATCATCAATGACTCAATTAATCAATTATTTAGCATTTATTGTGAAATATCGGATTTTACTATTCATAAAAAATTTAAGTATTTCAGAAAAATCCAAAAAAATCACCCTAACCACTTTTCGATGTGTAGAATCTAAAAATGAAGTCCATTTTTCAAAAATAATTTTCTAAATATGATTAATTAAATTTTTAATTAAAATAATTATTTAATCAAAAAAATATAAACACTTAAAATATTCATCTTCATTTTTAAGGTGCCTAAATTCATTTATAAATTCAAGGGCATGGATACCATTCATAAGCGTCATATTACTATTCCTAAGGTTAAGTTACTATTCATAAGGGTAGGTTACTATTCATATGGGTAGGTTACTATTCCCTGATAATTAAGTTAATTCTATCAGACTCTAATTATCATCATGATCACAACCTTGTATGTTAGATTTTTAAAATTAAAATCACAGCGCTGAAAAATTTATGTTTTATGGCTAGGTTATGGATATATCCTATAAGTAACCATGTTTTGTTCCATAGAGCCTTAGTGATTCTTAAAATATAGGCTATAACTAAAATTTATTTAAGAGAAACATACCATAAAATGTTTGGGGTGATACATATTATACCCTAACTACAATAAAATAGAAATTCAAAAAGTTAAATAGGATTAATGTGGGTGTGATAACTATTTTCTCTATAAATGTGTTAATCCCATTTTATTTCCTCCTCTTATAGTATTGAAAAAAATGGGGTAGAATACTAATACATAATAAAAAAATATGGATTAGGCTCTACAATTCTCAGTTTCATATGTTCGAATTAAATACAACTCATATTAGGTTATTAAAAAATCAATATAAAATTTAATATACAAAATGAGGTACTTATGACCATACTCGACCATACCTAGGAATTTATGAAACAATTTTGTATCGAATCATTAATCTATTATTTCCAATAGTAGAAACATTCCCTTGAAAACAAATTTTTTAATTTTTATAATTCCCATGCTGACTTAGATATTGATGAAATAGTCATTTTTATTACACATTAGAGAGTTGTCTCTCCTTAATTAATAAAGAGAAAAAAGAGTGGATGGAATTGTTCATATTATGTATCAATTGTATTATCTATTACTATAGGAGATAAATATGGTTTCATAGATATTCCCAATCATGTATTATCTCTAGAATGGTATTTCGCTTCAATAACATGTGTAAAAAGAAAAAATATACAGACAATAAGTGAATTACGTCCTCTATGATGGCATAGATCATATAAAAATACTCTATAAGCATAGAATTGTTTGAGTAATCCTTAGGTTCATTAAAGGAGGATACTCTCTTTAGGTCTTAATTAATGTTCATTCAGGTGCATGTGGTTCCCACAAAACATGAACCAAGATCCCACATCATGTTATGAGAATTTGGTAATTCTTTCCCTTAATCATGCATGAATATGTGGACTTCAACAAGAAGTGAAATGCATGTCAAATCCCTGATACCATCATTCAATAACATTTTAATCTGATATATTCTAAAAATAATATATTGTTATTTTTAGTTTTAGGTATGGATATTATGGAACCATATATCTTGAAAATCGTTCAACATTTTATATTCATCCTTACTGCCAACAATTAATACTTCATGTGGGTTGAAGAGTCAATGTTGAAATAGGTTGGTATGATGGATATAATGGATTTAATTAAGTTTAACATCATTAATTAATTTAGATTCCTTCATCAAAACCTCATTTATAATGGCACAAATTTATATTCATATGATTTCGGAAAGCTCTATATAAAAAATGTAATTTTTTATAGCCATTATTCCCATTGAAATTAAATTTCTAGCTGATTTTTTTGATAATACTATGAAAAAATTTATAAAAGATATTAATAAGATATAGTATAAACATTATATATACGATTATTAATTCACTTAATCTTATTTCACTATAACACACAACCCTACTCAAGAAACCACATATTCCCTAATATATGGGACATAAGTGGGGTTTCCTATCAAAATATATCTATCCCCACTTTAAGAATATATTTATATAATTTTAATCAAAGATGAGTGATCATGATTTTGTAGAATAATTGGATATCCTTAAAGAGAAGAGTTTTAAACCATTACATCACTTTGAGGTTCAACAAAGTTGGGGGGACCCAAGAATTAAACAATAAATTCTTCCCCCATTCATTCATTACAAGGTAATGGATATAAACTCTATAAAAATCAATTATACCTGGGATGAGGTATATAAAATATTAATTTAATTAACAAGGTCCTTATTTTAGTCATAAGGTATACAATAATATTGCCTATTCTCAAATGACATTAGAAGGAGAGAAAAGTTAACTAACAAAAATGAATAGTTTTTGAAGAAGTATATCATGTGAATTAATTTTAGTGTAAGAAGACCATATCAAATTAAACCAAAACTAACTACATATGGACCCCATTGAATGACCATAAAATTCATTGTACAAATTCCATGTTACATGAAAATACACTACATGACTTATATTACTTTCCATGAGACCACAAAGTATGCCGCATGAGGTTATTAACATTAGAAATTGGACCAAACAATAATGTTTCCTTATATCATGATATTTAACAGTATTACATAAAGTTATATACAACATGAATGATAAATGATAGGTATTTTTTTATTCCAAATAAACATATTTTCTTATATGAGATACTAATTTATATAATATTTCCTAGTACATGGTATCCTCATCTATAATCCTTCTCTAGGATAAATATTCCCCATACCATATAAGAACTATGTGTGGCTTGATTCATTTTCTCAAAGAATACACACTAACACCTATATTTTCTATCATTAGACCAACCCTCATTTTACCCTTTTAACATCTCACTAGATCTAAGTGTTTCTCCAAATTTCAAATTCATGTTAGGTTTCCCCCATAGGCCTTGTATTAAGTTAGCATAATTTCAGGTTTGTCTTTCAAAAGAGTCACATATATATAATGTAATTTCATAAAACTATATATGGATAGATACCACAGGATATATAGGCATACCTAGATCACTTACTTTAATCCCAACTACAATCCCTCACTTATAAAATTCCCATAATTTTACCCTATCAATATGACCTTGACTAGTCCAATTTTGGATTTCTTCCCTTACCCTATCACTAGGGCATATAATTCATTGAATCATTCATATTATTTTATTTTCATTCTTGCACAATGAAGATTTGTGATAATTCCTCTCTTAGAACTATATGTTCCTTGATCCCCATAATCGTTAAATACATAGTGAAACCAAGATAACACATCTTAAGGACTAAAAAAATATATGTCCTTTATATTCCCCTTGCGTTGCTCTATGAACCATGAATTTTAAATCTATATAAAATTTTCCCAATGAGTTTATTTATATCAGCATTGTTATTTTAATATTTCAGATTGGGTTACTTATTCTCTTTCACTGAAAAGGTTACCTCATATTCTATTTTGGTCAAATATGTAAAAAATTAACCTTCAACCATATTTTAACTAAACAGTATTAGACCTTAATATTCATACATATTTTATTCAAAACACTATATATGGGCCCATTAGTATTAAAACATAAGACCTTAAACAAATAGTTGAAGAGTTAAATTGTTTTTAAATCAAATTACTACAAAGGGTAATCTAAGAAAAAAGAATCCCTTACTAGGTGAGCCAAATTAATTGTATATAAAAAAATATAATGTATAAGGAAATATATATAAATATCATTAGGTTTTAATTCACCCAAATAAATGTTAATCAATGAACACTATATCCAATGTTAAGGGAAAAAGTTAATGCACTTAATTCCCTGTCATGATTCTCTATCATAGTGGTGTAAAACTGATTACAAAATATTTTATTTTTAAGGTAATTGAGTCCTTATTATTCAATCCTCTACATGAAATCCACTACATGAATCCATCAAATTTGAGTGTATAAACATTTCCATACCTGATGTGGTGATTATAGCTTATAATGATAGAATATAAGCCTCATACATGGTTTTCTTATCCTCATATAATCTCACAAGTTCTTGATAATGTAATAAGCTACAATATCTAAGCAGTTTAACCTTCATTTATAGTAATTAAAAATTTTCCTTAAATATGGTTAACATATACATGTCTAATTCAAAACATCTCTAAGGAAATTTCTTCCACCTTATGTTATCGTGTAAAAAACCCATATTATAGTGGAGATACGTTCATGCCACTTAGGAACCTCCAATATCTATCTAAGTTCATGTGTTTGAAATATTATTGAATAAAAAAACTCAACCTTATACTCAATATTATTTTATCGTGACTTATAAAACATACTTATTTATGGTGAACTGAGTTTCAGTTACTCAAAAATTTATTCTATTCCTCCCTTTGAAATCCAGAAAATTTAAAATGTTTTTATTGAAAGATTATTCCATATTTCACTAGTTAAAAAAACAAGAGTCAATTTCCGTTCTAGACACAAAATAAAAAACACCCCATGCCCCCATTTTTTGTAAGTTAATGAGAATGTGTTGATATGATGATAAGAATATGATAAAAAGGATTAATTTTTCTGATAAAAAAGGTAAAGATACCCAAAATTTGTGATTCATCCTAAACTAAAAAGAGAATAGTAAATTAATGATAGAAATAAAAATTTATTATCACAATATCCTGTATTTCAACAAACTCGGATTGTTAATATATCATTGTGAAATATAATTGTAATACCAAATATTATTTGACATAACACCATTTGATTACTTCTATGCATGCATGTTTTCCACTTTTTAGGCTAGTTATTATTATCCCTCCTTGAACACTTATACTCTTAAATTGATCTAATATAACACATCCTTGACCTGCACTAATTATATGAAAAGTAAATACATTCTATCCATGTGATCATTGAACTAAATTTGGAGTTTCACCCTAGTCTCCTCTAGTTTATTTGACCCTTATTAAACCTAAGTTAAAAGTGAAGTACACTCATTATTAGTTTTATCCTTCAATAGATTAAATGAACTAGATTTAAAATAATATATGACCATGAACAAAATTTTCATGGTGGAATAAAGAAAATGGTAGTTAGTACCACTCATTCCAAGACCTTTTAAGAGTTTATGAATAGAGTTATATTTTCTTCCATGGAATTTCAAATTGGTCTCGATGATGATGGAATAATCCTTTTGCTTGACCATATACTCACAACCCAATTCCTAAAATTATTTTTAGGATTTGATCCTGATCCATATAGTATCATAGTTAAATAGTCTACAATCTAGATAGATACTTAATTATATGTTCAAGTATATGGGAAATGAGAATATAAAACTTTAATAGCTACTCCATGAATATATTTGGGTGATAATTTTGTAGGAAGAACCTGATCCATTTAACTACCCACCATAGGCACCTTAGATGTTTAATCAGTGATGTAATGAGTAACATTAACCACCCCTATGGTTCTAAACTCCATTGAGTGTAGGAAAGGCCAACCAGATACAGGGACTCTCTATATATTTTGGGATGTTTGATTGGATGATTACTTACCTAAAATATTTATTCTAAAATAGTTTTTGATTATGCATTTTGATAATTGAATGGTCTACACACATGTGAAATGATTTTACCCAACACCATATTTGTATAGTGCTCTTTATAGGGGTTTTAATAACCTCATGATAGGATCATTATAAAATCCATGTGGTGATGTAATTTAGGAGAATGTACCTTTTCACATAAACAATAGTTATAACCAGTGAATTACTATTGGGTTCCGTTAACTAGAAACCATATTATAAGGAAGTGGTGAGATCCTTTGAAAATACATAAATTTTCACACAAACCAGTACATGGTGTAGGGTCTACAGATAATTAATTCATCAACATGAGATACCAATAATCCATATTTAATAGACATTATGTATCCACATTAATTGTAAGTACTATTATTATTGTCAATCATTAGTACAGATGAGGCTTTATCATTAATGAATAAGATTTTTTCATAATGGAAAAATATATCAATGTATTTTTTAGTTCCCATGGATATTGGTGAAATTAAATATATTTTGAGTATATTTAGGTGAAATACAAAATTAGGATGTATGGTCCTAGATTCTTAAAGATCATCCCTTTGTGTTTTGTAGAGGCTCAAAGGCGACACAAGGGGTTTTATGAGGATCTTTAAAGGTTAGATATTTTTTTGGACTTTTTAGGGTCACCACTCTATGGTGGTAGTCATAATGATGGTTTTGTTGAAGATATATTAGTGGATCAAGTATGGGTAATGTTAATTTGGAATTATGAGTTTCAAATATTTCTATGGTGATGGTCGTTTAGTGCCAGAGTGCACCACATTTTGTGAAATGTCTTATTTAGATATAATGAATAGTGTACTTATTTTACAATTCTATTGTGATACATAATGTAGAGGGAAACTAATTGGGTGTGTGTTTTGAAGATGGGGGCCGGGTGTGGCTCTCAATGAGTTCCACTATCCAAAATTGTTAGGGTGAGGCTCTCCATGAAATGGTGGTGGGCATGGTGTGGGTAAAATAAGTTAATTTTCGACACCATACTATGGTGGGAGATGTGGCGGTGGTCAAAAACATTTTATGGAAGTTTTAAAGGTGTGAAATCCATGGGGTTCAAATTCCTTTAAAACTAGATCTCACCTTAACTAAGAGCACCACATGTATGGTAGGAGTTCCCCATGATGTGGTGGAGGCTTACTAGATTTATCTATAAATGGATGTCTCAAACAAAATTGGTTCAGATTTTTTCTCCCTTACTCTAACCATAGAAGACCCCTATGCACCTCTTAACCCTACATCCACATCCCCTTGAGAGTTTAATCAATTGTTTTTTTGAATCAATGTCTCAAGTATTAAGGTACTCAAATTCTAATTTCCTCTTAATTTACCCTATTCATACTTCACGAATCCTTCTTTAGTGTGGTTTTCCATCTATTTTGGGAAAGTAATTGAGTTAGTATTGATGTTGGGTTATCATTCTTAGGATTCAGTGTCATCTCCTTTGGTTTTGGATGCATTACCTTTGGCAGTGGTTGTTTATCATTTATACCTTATTTCCCAGAGGTAATTGAACATATAACCAAGATAATGGATCTATTTACATTATCTTGATTTAAAGTGAATGTTTGGGATTATCCTTCTTTAATTATTTGGGTAATGGTTGAATTAACCTAATAAATATAAGGATATGGAATTTAAAGTAAGAATGATGTTGTGGAATGTGTTTTTATTTTATTTTACTTTTAAGCTTAGTGATATCTTATATTCTTATAAGGTAGCTTGTTATCTTTAGGTTACATCTTTTTTTGATATGTGGATAGTAGATTGGTTAGAAATTTAATAGTCAACATAAATTTGGGATAATTTTAATATTATGGTTAAAAAAGAGATATACGAATTTGATATTTGTTCTTCCTTGTTTTTTATGGAAGAAGAAGTAATGATAAACACATGTTTAAGTTGTTAATATAATTTAATAGCTGAATATTTATAGTTTTATTACTTCCTAAAATTTATATATAATTAACTGATTGATTAAATATTGTAATTAAAATAATTTTTTACTGAAGATAAATGTTATGGCGGTGTATGATATAGTTCTCATTATAGAAAGCTTGTTAGCCCTGTTTATATTTCCTTAGTGCCTTCTATGGTGTCTGAAAAACTACTTTGAAAAATTTTTGTGGTCTAGGAACTTTTAGATCCTTTTTCTGTTTGTTTTAAAAACATTTGTGGTTGATTTTTCTTGAAATGAAATGG
Source organism: Viscum album (assembly GCA_963277665.1). Taxonomy (NCBI): domain Eukaryota; kingdom Viridiplantae; phylum Streptophyta; class Magnoliopsida; order Santalales; family Viscaceae; genus Viscum; species Viscum album. Next base: position 291,317,146 of record OY728137.1, on the reverse strand, counting down.
TATGGGAGCCCAAGGATGTTGACATATAGTTGATTTTTTATTTTTGGGAACCTTAGATGAGTGATTGTCTTGGAGCCTAATCTACGGTAATGGCCGATGCCTATGATGATGGGATGGTTGATGTTGTGAAAAATTATGGAGGCATTGGGGCCATTGAGATGAGTTTAGAGTGGGGAATTCTCTTTGATTTTATTCTTTCATAATGATTACTGGATGGATTTTAAGCTGTTTATTTTTCCCATAGCTTGAAATTGTTGGATTATCTACATGGAATGCATGATTCTATTGTGGTATCTTAGGTGGGGTCCTAGAATACTAGAATATTTTATGAATGATAAAGTAATAAATAATAAAACCTTGATATGCGGTAATAGAGATGTTAGTATTGTTAAATGATTAATTTTATTATAATAATAATTTCATACTAGAATATGAGTAAATAATTATTAGTTCTATCAACACTTGGATAAAGAGGCTAAAAGGTTAATCCATGAGTGAAATTGGTAATTACTAATTAATGGTGAATAATTAATCCATTTAAATATTGATATTCATATGATTTTTATAGCCTATAACATAGTAGTAGAAACCAAGGGTCCTAAGTGATGATAACGACATATGAGTCTTAGGATAGGTTGTTTAACTTAGTGTAGTTTGTAAACATTATATTGTTTTTTGATTTCATCTGATTTACTAATTGATTAATAGTCCAACTGAAACACAAATGGTTTTGGGTCATTTTCTATAACATCTAGGATAATGAGGGAATTGATGGATGAGTTCCCCCTCTCCCTTGATTCCCCTATAGATATGATGATTATGAATATCCCATGATATAATGGATTAGGTTATAGAGTGTGTTTCTACAAGGGTTGGTGTGGATCATGGTTTTACTATAAATTTATGTGTGGGATGTAATGGATTGAGTTATAACACATATGTGTATATGAGTGTGGTGGTTTCCACTTCCCACTGGTGTACGTGCATGGGCTTTGATGTCTTGAGATATAATGAATTTTCACAGTCTATAGTGGATTTCAGGCATACACTTAGTTATGGATGAGGTGATGATGATGATGATATTGATATGTGGACTAATTCCAACATGAAATGTTGGGCCCTGTGTGGGACTTTGGTAGGTAGGTATGAGACTCATCTCACATCTGGGATAACATACATGATGGATGAGTACATGAAGTATCCATTTGGGTGAGAGAGTCATAAACTAATAAAGAAGTGGAATTATAGTGCCTTAATTTATATATATGGTTTTCATATAGAATGGCGTGCTTATATTTACTAATTGGTGAGTAATTCATTATAAATATGAGAAACTAGTACTACCATCTTAGGCGATGAGTTAGTTTCTTTTTTTATTCACACCGATTTAGTATGATTCTTCCAAATTTTTTATGAGAGGTTTCAGGGAGGATCCTAAAGAATATACTTGTTATGATCACCTTAGGAATATATAAACTATTTTTCATGTTAGTAGAAAATAGGTTAGTAATAAATTTGTATATTACTAGCTCAGAAGAGTTGCTAATAAGTTTTCAGGAGTTGTTGGAGTTCATGGTCACTACCTAGTTTTACATTGGTACTTATAGTCTTTCCTTTTATATTTATGAATGAAATTATATGTTTTGGGATTTATTTCAGTTTATGCATGGTTTTGGTTAAAAGTTTATCCTTATTATCTATTAATCATTAAACATTATAAAGGGAAATTACTCTAATGTGGGTGATTGATATAACCTTGGTTCAAGTCACTAACCCAAAGCGTATTGAAGGAGGGATTCAGGAATCATTATGTTTATTCCTTCATTGTAGAACCATGTGGGTTACCTTTTAAGGGAGGGGTCATAATGGGATGGTACTATAGGTGATGGTTTGGAGATAGAATGGTCTTTAGAGTTTGGAATTGGGGATTATTCATGGGTTTAGTTAGAAATAGTATCATCTAGGATTAGTATTAATCGTAAATAAGGGTGTCTAGCTAAGACATGGGATTTTATGGCCACCTATAATCCAATGAAAGGACCATCAGGTTTACTTATCCCAATAAGTAAAGTGTTGTTTCTTTCATGTTATAGACCTTTGTAAGGATACTGAACATGCACCTATGTATGAATTTGGGTCGGTAGTGGGAAATGTGTTAAAATAAAATAACTTAATTTATTTAACTAAAATTTTTCTTTCATATTGGTTTTAGGAGTACTGGTGTTTATTATTTTGCAGATAGGAAACTAGGTCAACATACTCATAAAGTTAATATAAAAGACATTTAGAAGGATATTCCATTGGATTAGAACTTCAATACCATCAATGATAAAAATGAGTAATAGTTTTATTTTATTTATAATGATGATTCTTGAGTGAACTCCTCAGTGTTGGTTTTTGGTCCTTGGATATAGTGGGGTGTTGTCTATTTTTTTGGGATAAGTTTTGGGGATTAGTTTTAAGACAATTTTTTATTATCAACCAATATGGTATATTTCTAGTAGAATATCCAAACAGTTTGACACATGAGTTCTTGTAACACACAAAGCTTTCATAGTACATTATTTCTTTAAAGTAATTCAATAACTTACACTACACACAACACCGAGTTCAAGCATGCCAAGACCTACCAAACTAGCCATTCAAAAGCGGTTATGAATAGTATTAAAAGAATTTTGAACTTTATATAATCCTTATAATTTTTGAATCCATATTATGAGTTTCTTAGACATAATGTAAGTAAAAAATTCATTTTTTTAGATAAAAGAAGTATTTTTCAAAAAAATGCACTTTTACCAACTTTTAATGGTGAACCCTTTTAAAATAAAATATTTGAATCTTCTATATATTAAATTTGAAAAAATAAACTTCTTATTTATAATCGGGACATAAGAATTTAGTTTCAATAAAATTTTGGTGTTTTTCTGATAACTTTCATATTTGGGTGAATAATGAAAAATACTACAATTTAACTGAAAACAAAATTTTTAATCAAAATAATTTGTAGTGTTAAATTATACATTTTAATGGGTTGGAAGTATCAATAGATTATATTTGTACCATTTAATACAATTCTGGTCATTGTAAGTAATTTCACTTTGATATTGGACATAAACAAGTGTCAATCTTTTGATAGTTATTATTTCTTAAAAATACGCCTTTTGGTTTTGACAACAGGAATTAATTTTAAATTAATAAATGAAACTTATATATTTTTAATTTGGTAAAATAGACTTAATTATTGAATTTGGAATATCAAAATTATCCTAGGGTAAATTTTCGGTATTTTTCTGAAAACTTTTAATTCTTGAAGAATAGTGAAAAACATTGAGTTATAGTTTAAAACCGAATTTTTATTTAATTAATTATTTATTTTATTTAAATTTATTTTAGGTGAAAATAGATACATAATTCCTATATAAGTTCAATTTAATTAATTAGAGTTAGTTTACAATAATTTTAGATATATAAAAATTTTATTAAACTTTTTACCGTCTTTTACCCACCTCCTAGAAGCATTTGAAAATTTACATAAAACATAATTTTACTGCTTCTGTGAGTTGAATTTAAAAAATCCAAGAGACAAGGTTGATATCAGTAAGTAAAAAGTGATTCAATAAGATGAAAATAATTTTTGGTGAGTAGTAACTTTTTACTTGTATTTACCATGGTTAAAAGTAAATAGGGAAATTAAGGGTAAAAATGATATTATTATTACCCTAACACATGTCCTAATTCTATTGGATAAGTATAATTCGACCAAAAAAAACCTTAGGAAAAACATATGAACTTATTTGGTCCACTTGGATTAGATTAGGACATTTTTTATTATTTAATTTAAAGAAGAGTTAAAAGAGTTAAAATCAAAGTTTAATAACTAAAACATTTTTAATATAGGGTTACACATAAGATAAATTTGACTATAAATATTCATTATAAATCTAAAAAAATATTTCCTACATAATGTTATTTTATTTATATTTTTTATAAATTAAATAATTTAATTTATTTATGACACAATGATGATGCAGTAATTACCTAATTAATGGAAGATTAAAATAATTGAAATTATAAATATCCAAATAAAATAAATTTTGAACTTTTTTATGAATTACACTAATTTTATAGGTTAATATGACATATTAAGGTTGGTTAGATGAATTTTATTTGAAGTAATAATACTGTTATAAATTTAGCAAAAACAAAATACCAAATAGTGTCAAAATTGACATAAAAGAGTTTTTAAAACAAATATTATATTATTAATTGATATTATATTCCTAAAAATCTAAGGTTCGGCCAAAATACTTATATAATTATAGGTGTATCATTAATGAACCACTTGGGGTTCGCTTAGAGGTATATAGTTTTTTTATTAACCATATAATATAAAAATACAAAGAGACATGGTAAATGTCAAACTATTTAACTAAGAGTTAAATCTAAAAGACAAAGTTAATGTAGTGTCCCATACCTATCCAAAATCTATTTGTTGAGTGGTTTTAGACTCATCCCCACCTTAGAATTTAAATAATCCATTTTGGATCCATTAGAAATGGAACATAATTTTATTATAAAATAATATTTCGAGCTTTTCCTAAGGTGCCCCTCACCCCTCTTATAAAAGGGAACTCCCCCTTCTCTATAATTCACACATTCAAAGCCATTTATCTCAGCCAAAACCTACCCAAATACCCTAAAAACTATCCCCCCTTCATTCTAGAGGCCTTCATTTAGTCATAAAGTCAACCTAAGGAGCCCTTTTGATCAAATCAAAAGGAAGAATCCGAAGAAGAGGAAAATATTTGATCACCTCTTTCAAGTTCCTTTCTTCTTCCACTTCCTCTTTCTTTGTTGTTTCCATTCTGAAATAATAACTCCAGTATATTCTATATAATGTGATTTCATTATAAATATGGTACAACCATATTCTTTATTCTATCCATCCTTTGAATGACATGTCACCATATGTGCGTACGTACAGCTTACCGTCTCCACGTCGTGGTGTAGCTGTTATTCAATACATTATTATTTGAATGAGTATAATAATGGTGTATAATTGACGTAAATAAAAAATATAACATTATTATGATTTTGTATATATGATATACCATCCGATTATATATTATTTTAATATAAAAAGAATGATATTGTCGCTCATGTGTACGTACGGACTACCATCTCCACGAACGTGATGAGATTCGTTCCCCATCGTATCCATTCAAGAATAATTCTATTTGGATGATTAAAAATAATGTTTAAAGACTTAATATAATTCTTAATATGAATAATATACATACTATCCATATCAAACATTACTTACGTAACAAATCATATAAAGGAAAACAAATCAGTTAACACTCGAAACAATGATACTTCTAAAATATCATTAACAAAGAAATATTAAGATCATATATGATATCATATTAACGTATATGGTTATTATATAATTTAATAACAATTATTTTACCATTATAGAGGAGGTTAACCTACCCTAAAACTAAGGAAGAGTACAAGGTAAGGGTTAATTTCACAATCACTTTATTATCCAAGGTTGTTTTTACGTAAGTATCTACTGGGGGTTATCATCCACATCCATGTTTCTTAAAAATTTATTTAATTTTTTATTAATATTTAAAAGAATATGGGTTAAATTAATTTATACCCTTGTTTGACTATTTATAAAATGGTTGAAAGGAATCTTTTCATCGTTTTCCAAACAAGGTACTTTTGACCTTTTCGACAAAATTAAGGTAAGAAGGTTTTTTTAACTTATACAGAGGGTGTGGCTATTTTCCACCCTTATAACATCGTCGAAGCTTCCCTTAAAATCTTATAAAAATATTTTCAAAATAAACGTTTTCTTTTATAATTATGTAACTTTTAATGATTTCAAAAAAAGAAATAGATACTTCTCTCAAATAGTTTTGATTTCATCTATGTCAACATCCTTTGATGGATTTTATACTTATTTGATGTCAATTAATTATTATACAAATATTCCATATTGTATTGATGGTTTTGTGATATTTTTGACTGTGGATGTGTTATTTTTATACCATTCATGGTTTATGGTTAAAGTATTGACATTTTGTATGCTAGTTTCAATACGAATGTTTATGTTATATTTCATCTTTTTCATATGAGGAATGTATTGGACTTAGTAAGTGATGGGTGGATCCCGCTATAGGACCTCGATGCATTAGTAGGTATCATGACACAACTAGAAGTGTAATTGGATGAAGCCTTTCCCAATTTGATATATGGTTTTGGCCGAGGCCGTAATCATTTTTAGACGTCTTAGATGAGGCCTTGACAAAATGTTTCAGAATGTCCGACATTATACATTCCCTCATTATGAAAATAATATTGATGGTTCATGTGGTCATTCAACAAGTAGAATACCCATGATTATGTTTTATAATAGAACTATTTACTCAGATCATATTCCTTCCATAAATTTTTTCATGTTTATTATTGGTAAGGGCATGTGGTTTCAATTATTCACCATGATTAATATTTATGTTATCTTTCACTGTATTGCTTACTCTTACTGAGTGTTTGAGCTCACTTATGTTTCATTTTCCAAGTATATGAAGAAGTTAGTTAAGAGTGACTTGAAGGCATAATCTAGGAGGATTGGATGTTTCTAATAGAATAAATTCCTGTTGTATTTATTTTCATGTTGTAAAGCTGAACTTATGTATGAATCTTGTTTCTGATAATACTAAACTGATCGGTCTTTCGAGACATGATTTTCTTGTGATCATGCCAATGTTATGTAATATTTCACCGACTATGGGTAACTAGGGTCAGGGTTTTACAGTTGGTATCAGTGGAAGTTTAGTACAAACCATAGAAACTAGATTTAGATAAACTCTGATTAGAGGAAATATCCCTAAGATTGACTTTGAGGATTAGTCTAGAAGAACTTCCTAGAATCTGGTATTGAAGAGAATTTGTGAGTTTTCCAGGAAATACATCCATGTCTAGATATGAGTAGGTAGTGGCGGCTTTGGAACAGATGTTCCTAGGGGTAAAACCTGAAAACACCACTTTGATCTAGAATCGAACGGGAACTGGGGCAGGACAACATGCCTTGCTGCACTCTTGGTTACGACACTACCAGGGGATATTCTTAGGATAATTCTCATTTTCATTACAAACCATTATAAAGGGTTTATGAGTATATAATTCCTCAAATAAAACATTTTTTATGATTATGGATTATATCCATAAAATGTTCAATTTATGCTAAGAGTCGTACAAGTTTGGAATTATGTATTTCGATTCATAAACTAATCTAGTTTATGCCATTGTAAATGGCACCCAGTAGAAGGAATGTGAACTCCAGCAATACATATGATCCAAAGAGTAAGAAGGATCATATCTTTCACGGTATCAAGTCAACATTTATAAGGGAAATAGTCTCCCATTTATTCTCAACATATGAAGAAATGGTATCATGTGTTAATAAGATAAGTAAATAATTCTCGGAGTCCTATGGCTTTGAAGGGAAGCAAGAGAAGAAAAGGATGGAAGAGAGAAAGATGGATAAAGGGAAGAGGGAAAAGAAGGATTTTCTCATATGTGATAACTGTGGAAAGAATCAACTTGGTAAATACTCAAAGGTAATGGGAGATTGTTATAAGTGTGAAAAAAAGGACACCAAGTACGTGATTCTAAGGGTAAGAAAAAAGTTTCAAATGCACAATGCTTCATCTGCAAGGAGTTGGGACACTACGTGAATCAATGTCCAAATCATCAGAGTATACCACAAATGATGTTATTGGATAATAATACAGTTATGATACTATCGATGATGAAGAGGAATTATTAGTTTTCTTCACTTGTTATTAATGAATTGCGTCATTTGAGTATTGTATTAATGATGTACATGTTATGAGAATTATATAGTATATAAGAATTGTACTGCAATACTATTTTATTGAGGATTTGAGATTATATGGTTCTAAGAAAAGTGACTTAATAGTAAGCTAAATTTTTTGGAAAATACATGGTTGAAGGAAAGGTAATCCTTAATATGGTCCTCATAATGAGGTAGTGATTTTGGAATAAGATATGGTTGATTTGGATAAATTGTATTGGATATTCTTGACTTCTTTGAAACTGATTAATGATTTTTATATTCCATCATTGTTAGAGTTTAAAACATTTTTTCATAGAAGGAGTATATCCATTATTCTATAAGGAATAATGGAGCATCAATGTAATCAATAAGGTTTTATGTAATTCAGGACGTTTTAATGTTTTAAAACAATACATGATGAAGGTGTTCATATGTTAATACGTGGAAAAAAGGATCTTCATTGTGTTTACCTTATATATTTTGGACTATGAGTTTGGATAGAAGTATTTTGGATAAGTCTAAAGGTTGGAATGGATTAAGTTTGAAATTGGATACTTTTGTTAAGGTTATTTTTGGATTTTTATAAAAAGGACAACACGCAGACCGTGTGACAACCCGTCGCGTCAGATAAAGCTATGGGAATCAAACCCACAACCATAGTGTGATTGGGATTTATAACCTACCACTGGACTACGTGAAGTACCTGGATTGTATAATGTAGTTTCTTTTTTTAAAGGGTCTGATAGTTGAATTATAAATTAATTTTTTTGTAACCCTATACGAATTGGATAAATAGAATATTTTTTAAGTTCTATTATCTTTTAGAGTGAAAGATGAGTTTGTGGTAGAAATTAGTTAAAGGATGAAACTATAATTGTCAAGTATATATTTTTTTCTTCTCTTATTCTATGAAGGAATTAATTCTTAAACTTTAGGTTAGGGATCTTTAAACTAAAAATGTGTTATCCAAATAACTTATGTTTTGTTGAACCAATGACATTTTAAATCATCATTGATTGATGGCTTTGAGGCCCACAATTCTACCATTGTTTGTGATTGATGGCCTCAATCACTCCCTAAAAATATTTACGTTTTCATCCAATTATGTGTCTCTAATTTCCACCAATGTTCTCTTAATCAAGATCATAATTTGGTGGTGACATTTTCATTCCTCTTTTCCTCTTATTAAGACTAAATTTTATTAACCCAATTTCCGATGTGGGTTTTCCCACAAAGGTATTTTCTATTTTCATCCTTTTATTTTTGAAGAAAAATTTAAAATTTATAGGATTCAATTTTTGGAATGAGGGATGAATGTAACACCCGAAGATTTCATCGTACATTATTTTTTCAAAGTAATTCAATAACTTGCACTACACACAACACCGAGTTCAAGTGCACCACGACTTACAAAACTAGCCGTTCAAAAGAAGCTATGAATAGTATTAACTAAATTTTGAACTTTATATAATCCTTATAATTTTAGAATCCATATTATGAGTTTCTTAGACATAATTTAATAAAAAAATTATTTTTTTCAGATAAAAGAAGTATTTTTTTAAAAAATGCACTTTTACTGACTTTTAATGGTGAACAATTTTTAAATCCAATATTGGAAACTTTTATATATTCAATTTAAAAAAATAAACTTCTTCTTTAGAATCAAGACATAAGATTTTAGTTTTAATAAATTTTTTGTGTTTTTCTGATAACTCTCATATTTTGGTGAATAGTGAAAAATACTATAATTTAACTGAAAACAACATTTTTAATCAAAATAATTTATAGTGTTAAATTATAAATTTTAATGGTTTGGACATATAAATAGATTATATTTTTAACATTTAATCCAATGCTGGTCATTGTAAGTAATTTCACTTTGAAATTGGACATAAACAGGAGTAAATCTTTTGATAGTTATTATCTCTTAAAAATATGCCTTTTGGTTTTGACAACAGGAATTAATTTTAAATTAATAAATGAAAATTATATGTTTTGAATTTGGTAAAATAGACTTCATTTTTGAATTCTGAATATTAAAATTATCCTAGGGTGATTTTTTGGTATTTTTTAGAAAACTTTCAATTCTTGATGAATAGTGAAAAACACTAAGTTACAGTTTAAAACCAAATTTTTATTTAAATAATTATTTATTTTATTTAAATATATTTTAGGTCAAAATTTATACATAATACCTATATATGTTCAATTTAATTCATTGTAGTTAGTTTATAATAATTTTAGATATATAAAAATTTTGTTGAACTTTTTACCGTCCTTTACCCATCTCTTAGAAGTATTTGCAAATTTACATAAAACTTAATTTTACTGCTTCTATGAGTTGAATTTAAAAAATCCAAGAGACACGGTTGATATCAGTAAATAAAATATGATTAAATAAGATGAAAATAATTTTTGGTGAACAATAACTTTTTACTTTTATTTACCATGGTTAAAAGTAAATAGGGAAATTAAGGGTACAAATGATATTATTATTACCATAAAAATTTACTAATTTTATCGAATAAGTATAATTAGACCAAAAACAGCCTTATGAATAAAATATGAACCTATTTTTTCAACTTGGATTAGATTAGGACATTTATTATTATTTAATTTAAAAAAGATTTAAAAGAGTTAAAATCAATGTTTAATAACTAATTTTTTTTAATATAGGGTTAAACATAAGATAAATTTTGCTATAAATATTCATTACAAATATAAAAATATTTAATATATAATGGTATTTCATTTATATTTTTTATACATTAAATAATTTAATTTATTTATGACACAATGATGATGTAGTAATTACCTAATCAATGAATGATTAAAATAATTGAAATTATAAATATCCAAATAAATATAATTTGAGAATTTTTATAAATTACAATAATTTTATAGGTTAATATGACATATTAAGGTTGGTTAAATTAATTTTATTTGAATTAATAATGATGTTATGAATTTAGAAAAAACAAAATACCAAATAGTTTCAAAATTTTCATAAAAGAGTTTTTAAAACAAATATTATATTATTAATTGATATTCTATTCCTAAAAATATAAGGTTCGTCCAAAAGACTTATATAATTATAGGTTTATAATTAATGAACCACTTTGGGTTCTCCTAGAAGTATATAGTAAGTTTATTAACCATATAATATAAAAATACAAAGAGACATTATAAATGTCAAACTATTTAACTAAGAGTTAAATCTAAAAGATAATGTTAATATAGTAAACCACACCTGTAGAAAACCAATTGGTTGAGTGGTTTTTGACCAATCCCCACCTTATAGTTTAAATAATATATTTGGGAGCCATTAGAAACTGAAAATTATTTTATTATAAAATAATATTTTAAGCTTTTCCTCAGGTGCCCCTTACCCCTCTAATAAAAGGGCACTCCACCTTCTCTCTAATTCACACATTCAAATCCATTTTCCTCGGCCAAAACCTGCCAAAATACCCTCTAAACTATCCTACCATAATCCCAGAGTCCTTTATTTAGTCATAAATCCAACCTAATGAGCCCTTTTCATCAAATCAATAGGAAAAACCCGAAGAAGAGGTAAATATTTCATCACATCTTTCAAGTTACTTTCTTCTTCCACTTCCTCTTTATTTGTTGTTTACATTATAAAATAATAAATCTAGTATCTTCTATATACTGTGATGTTATTATAAATATGGTATAACCATATTCATTATTCTATCCATCCTTTGAATGACATGTCACCATACATGCGTACGTAAAACTTACTGACTCCACGTCGTGGTGTAATTTTTATTCAATACATTATTATGAGTATGGGTATAATAATGATGTATAATTGATGTAAATAATTAATATAAAATGATTATGATTCATTATATATGATATACCATCCAATTATATATTATTTTAATATCAAAAGAATGATATTGTTGCTCATGCGTACGTACATATTACCGTCCCCACGAACGCGATGAGATTCATTCCACATCGTATCCATTCAAGAATAATTTTAATTATATGATTAAAAATAATGTTTAAAGACTTAATATAATTATGAATATGAATTAGATACATACTATCCATAACAAAAATTACTTATGTAACAAAGTATATAAAGGAAAATGAATCAATTAACACCTGAAACAATGATACTACTAAAATATCATTAATAAAGAAATACTAAGATCATATATGATATCATATTATTGTATATGGTTATTTTATAATTTAATAAAAATTATTTCACCATTATACAGGAGGTTAAACTACACTTAACCAAGTAAAATTACAAGTTAAGGGTTAATTTCACAATCTCTTTATTATCCGAGGTTGTTATTACGTAAGTATCTACTAGGAAATCTTTATCATCCACATCCATGTTTATTAAAAATGTATTTCAAAACATTTTTACTATTTACTAGACTATGGGTTAAAGTCATTTATACCCTTTTTTGAATATTTATAAAATGGTTGAAATGAATCTTTTCTTCATTTTCCAAATAAGGTACTTTTAATGTTTTCGACAAAATTAAGGTATGAATGTTTTTTAACTTATACGGCAGGTGTGGCTATTTTCCTCCATTATACCATAGTCGATGCTTCCCTTACAAGCTTATAAGAAAATTTTGAAAATAAAATTTTTCTTTTATAATTATTTAACTTTAAATGATTTCAAAAAAAGAGTGATATACTTCTATAAAATAGTTTTTATATCATCTATGTCAACAACCTTTGAAGGATTTTATACTTATTCGAAGTCGATTCATTAGGATACAAGTCTTCTATATTGTATTTAAGGTTTTGTGATATGTTTGACTGTGGATTTTTTATTTTTATACCATTCATGGTTTATGGTTAAAGTATTGGAATTTTGTATTCTAGTTTTAATACGAATGTTTATGTTATATTTGAACCTTTTCATATGAGGAATGAATTGAATTAGTAAGTGTTAGGTGGAGCCTGCTATATCTTTTCAATGCATTAGTAGGTCTCATGAGACAAATAGACATGGAATTGGCTGAGGCCTTTCTGAATTTGATATATGGTTTTGGCCGAGGCCTTAATCATTTTTATAAGTCTTGGTCGAGGTCTTGAATTTTTTTTTTCAGAATGTATGGAATTATACATTCCTTCATTATGCAAATAATATTAATGGTTTATGTGGTCATTAAACTAGTAGAATACTCATGATTATGTTTTATTATGGCATTATATACGTAGCTTATATTCCTTCCATAAAAGTATTCATGTTTATTATTGGTAAAGGCATGTGGTTTCAATTATTAACCATGATTAATATTTATGTTATCTTCCATTGTATTTCTTACCATTACTGAGCATTTGAGCTCTCCCCTTTCTTATGTTTCATTTTCCCTGGATATGAAGAAGTTATTTATGAGTGACTTGAAGGCATAATCTAGGAGTCATGGATGTTTTTTTATGGAATAAATTCGTGTTGTATTTCTTTTCAAGTTGTAAAGTTGAACTTATGTATGAATCTTGTTTCCAATAATACTAAATAGATTAGTCTTTCGAGACATTATTTCCTTGTGATCATGCCAATGTTTTTTAATAATGCACCGAATCTGGGTAACTAGGGTCAGGGAGTTACAATTGGCATCAGTGGAAGTTTAGTACAAACATTGGAAACAAGATTAAATAAACTATGATTAGATCACATAGCCCTAAGTTAGACTTTGAGGATTAGTATAGAATAAATTTCTAGAATTTTGGTATTGTAGAGATTTTGTGAGTTTTCCAAGCAATACATCCTTGTCTGGATACATGCAGGTAGAGGCGGCTCTGGCACAAATGTACCTTGGGGTAAAACCCGAAAACACCGCTTTGAGCAAGACTCAAACGGGAACTGGGGCACGACAACGGGCCTTGCTACACTCTTGGATACGACACTCCTGGGGGATACGGTTAGGATAATTCTCATTTTCTTTACAAACCATTATAAAGGGTTTATTAGTATATACTTTCTAATTTTTTTTATGATTATGGATTATATCAATAAACTGTTCAATTTATGTTAAGTGTTTTACAAGTTTGGAATTATGTATTTCGATTCATAAACTAATCTAGTTTATGCCATTGTATAGAAATGGAACATAGTAGAAGTAATGGGAACTCCAACAATACATATGATCCAAAGAGTAATAAGGATCATATTTTTCAAGGTATTAAGCCAACATTTAGAAGGTAAATATTCTCCCATGTATTCTAAACATATGAAGAAATAATATCATGTGTTAATAAGATAAGTAAATAATTCTCTATATCCTATGGCTTTGAAGGGAATAAAGAGAAGAAAAGGATAGAAGAGAGAAATATAGATAAAGGGAAGAGGTAAAAGAATGATTTTCCAATATGTGATAAATGTGGAAAGAATCACCTTGGTAAATGCTTGAAGGGAATGAGAGTTTGTTATAAGTGTGGAGAAAAAGGTCACCAAGTACGTGATTGTAAGGGTAAGAAAAACATTTCAAATGTACAATGCTTTATCTGCAAGGAGTTGGGACACTATGCAAATCAATGTACAAATCATCAGAGTATACCCCAAATGCTTCTATTGGATAATAATAAAGTTATGATATTACCGAAGATGAAGACGAATGATTAGATTTCTTACATTGTTATTAATGTATTGTGTCATTTATGTATTGTATTAATGATGTACATGTTATAATAATTATAAAGTATATAAGGATTGTACTGCAGTACTATTTTAATGAAGATTTGAGATTATATGGTTCAAAGAAAAGTGAATTAATAGTAAGCTACACTTTTTAAAAAATACATGGTTGAAGTAAAGGTAATCCTTAATATGGTCCAGATAATGATGATGTGATTTTGGAATAATATATGGTTGATTTGGATAAATTATATTGGATATTCTTGACTTCCTTGAAACTGATTAATGATTTCTATATTCCACCATTGTTGGAGTTTACAACATTTTTGGATAGAAAAAGTATATCCAATATTCTATAAGGAATAAGGGAGCATGAATATAATCAATAGGGTTTTATGGTAATTCAGAATGTTGTAGTGTTTTAAAATAATACACGATGAAGGTGTTCACATGTTATTACGTGGAAAAAATGATCTTCATTGTGTTTACATTCCATATAAATTTTGGACTGTGAGTTTGGATAGAAGTATTTTGGATATGTATAAATGTTGGAATTGATTATGTTTGAAATTGGATACTATTGTTAAGGTAATTTTTGGATTTTTATAAAAATGACAACATGCATACCATGTGATAACCTGTCGCGTCACACAAAGCTATGGGAATCGAACCCACAACCACAGTACGATTGGGATTTATCACCTACCACTGGATTACGTGAAGTCCCTGGATTGTAAAATGTAGTTTCTTTTTTAAAGGGTCTAATAGGTGAATTATAAATTCATTTTTTTGGAACCCTATACGAATAGAATAAATAGAATATTTTTTATGTTCTATTATCTTTTAGAGTGAAAGATGAGTTTGTGGTAGAAATTAGTTAAAGGATGGAAATATACTTGTCAAGTATATATTTTTTTATTCTCTTATTCTATGAAGAAATTAATTCTTAAACTTTAGGTAAGGGATCTTAAAACATAAAATGTGTTATCCAAATACCTTATGTTTTTTGAACCGATGATATTTTAAATCATCATATATTGATGGATTTGAGGCCCACAATTCTAGAATTGTTTGTGATTGATGACCTCAATCACTCTTTATAAATATTTACATTTTTCTTCCAATTATGTGTCTCTAATTTCCACCAATGTTATCCTAATCTGGATCATAATTTGGTGGTGACATTTTCATTCCCCTTTTCCTCTTATTAAGATTAATTTTATTAACCCAATTTCCGATGTGGGTTTTCCCACAAAGGTATTTTCTATTTTCAACCTTTTATTTTCAAAGAACAATTTCAAATTACGAGGATTCAATTTTATGAAGGAGGGAAGAATTTAACACCCCAAGATTTCATAGTACGTTATTTCTTCAAAGTAATTCAATAACTTGCACTACATAGAATACTGAGTTTAAATGCACCACGACTTACCAAACTAGCCGTTCAAAAGTGGTTATGAATATTATTAATTGAATTTTGAACTTTATATAATACTTATAATTTTATAATCTATATTATGAGTTTCTTAGAGATAATTTAAGAACAAATTCATTTTTTCATAGAAAAGAAGTATTTTTCAAAAAAATGCACTTTTACCGACTTTTAATGGTGAATCCTTATTAAATCCAATATTTGAGACTTTTATATATTTAATTTTACAAAATAAACTTCTTCTTTATAATCGGGACATAATAATTTAGTTTTAATAAAATATTGGTGTTTTTCTGATAACTTTCATATTTGGGTGAATAGTGAAAAATACTATAATTTAACTGAAAACAACTTTTTAAATCAAAATAATTTATAGTGTTACATTATAAATTTTAATTGTTTAGAAGTATAAATAGATTAAATTTTTACCATTTAATCCAATGTTGTTCATTGTAAGTAATTTCACTTCGAAATTGGACATAAACAAGTGCCAATCCTTTGATATTTATTATTTCTTAAAAATACACCTTTTGGTTTTGACAGCAGGAATTAATTTAAATTTAATAAATGAAACTTATATGTTTTGAATTTGGTAAAATAGACTTCATTTTTTAATTATGAATATTAAAATTATCCTAGGGTGAATTTTTGGTATTTTTCTGAAAACATTCAATTCCTGATGAATAATGAAAAACAATGACTTATAGTTTAAAACCAAATTCTTATTTAAATAATTATTTATTTTATTTAAATTTATTTTAGTTAAAAATAGATACATAATACCCATATAAGTTAAATTTAATTCATTGGAGTCAATTTATAATAATTTTAGATATATAAAAATTTTATTGAACTTTTTACCGTCTTTTACCCACCTCCTAGGTGCATTTGCAAATTTACGTAAAACATAATTTTACTAATTTTTTGAGTTTAATTTCAAAAATCCAGGAGAAAAAATTTATATCAGTAAGTAAAATTTGATTCAATAAGATGAAAATAATTTTTGGTGAATAGTAACTTTTTACTTTTATTTACAACAGTTAAAAGTAAATAGGTTAATTGAGGGTAAAAATGATATTATTATTACCCTAACACATGTCATAATTCTATTTTATAAGTATAATTATACCATAAACAACCTTAGGAATAAAATATGAACATCATTGGTCCACTTAGATTAGATTAGGAAATTTATTATTATTTAATTAAAATAATAGTTAAAAGAGTTAATATCAAAGTTTAAGAACAAAAACATTTTTAATATAGGGTTACACATAAGATAAATTAAACTATAAATATTCATTATAAATATAAAAGGATTTCTTACATAATGGTATTTTATTTATATTTTTTAGAAATTAAATAATGTAATTTATTTATGACACAATGATGTTGTAGTAAATACTTAATTAATGAAAGATTAAAATAATTGACATTATAAATATCCAAATAAATGTAATTTGAGACTTTTTATGAATTAAAATAATTTTACAGGTTAACATTACAAATTAGGGCTTGTTATATGAATTCTATTTTAATTAATAATGCTATTATAAATTTAGAAAAAATAAAATACCAAATAGTGTCAAAATTGACATAAAAGAGTTTTTAAAACAAATATTATATTATTAATTGATATTTTATTCCAAAAAATATAAGGTTCGTCCAAAAGACTTATATAATGATATTATTATCATTAATGAACCACTTGGGTTTCTCTTGAAAGTATATAGTAAGTTTATTAACCATGTAATATAAAAAAACAAAGAGACATGATAAATGTGAAACTATTTAACTAAGAGTTAAATCTAAAAGATAAAGTAAATATAGTGACCCAAACCTGTCTAAAACCTATTGGTTGAGTGGTTTCTACCCATAACCACTTTATAATTTAAAGAATCAATTTTTGAGCAATTATAAACCAAAAATTAATTTATTCTAAAAGAATATTTATAGCTTTTCCTAAGGTTCCCCTCACCCCTCTTATAAAAGGGCACTCCCCCTTATCTCTAATTCACACAATCAAATCCATTTGGATCAGAAAAAACCTACCCAAATACCCTCTAAAATATCATCCCTTCATCTTAGAGGCTTTACTTTATTTAGAAAGCCATCTTATGAAGCCCTTTTGATCAAATCAAAAGGAAGAACCCGAAGAAGAGGTAAATATTTGTTCACCTCTTTCAAGTTCCTTTCTTCTTCCACTTCCTCTTTCTTTGTTGTTTATATTCTAAAATAATAACTCCAGTATATTATATATACTATGATGTTATTATAAATACGGTACAACCATATTCTTTATTCTATCCATCCTTTGAATGACATGTCACCATACGTTCGTACGTACGGCTTACCGTCTCCACGTCGTTGTGTAATTATTATTCAATACATTGTTATTTTAATGGATATAATAATTATTTATAATTGATATAAATAATGAATATAAAATTATTATGATTCTGTATACATGTTATACCATTCAATTATATATTATTTTAATATCAAAAGAATGATATTGTCACTCGTGCGTACGTATAGATTACTGTCTCCACGAACGTGATGAGATTCATTTTCCATCGTATCCATTGAAGACTAATTTTCATTGGATGATTAAAAATAATGTTTAAAGACTTAATATAATTCTGAATATTAATAAGATACATCCTATCCATAACCAACATTACTTACGTAACAAATCATATAAAGGAAAGAAAATTAGTTAACACCCGAAATGATGATACTACTAAAATATCATTAACAAAGAAATATTAAGATCATATATGATATAATATTAATTTATATGGTTATTGTATAAATTAATAACAATTATTTTACCATTATACAGGAGTTTAACCTACTGTATACCAAGGAAAAGTACAAGTTAAGGGTTAATTTCATAATATCTTTATTATCCGTGGTTGTTTTTACGTATGTATCTACTCGAAAATCTTTATCATCCACATCCATGTTTCTTAAAAATGTATTTCAAAAAATATTTTCTATTTAATAGTATATGGGTTAAATTAATTTATACCCTTTTTTTGACTATTTATAAAATGGTTGAAAATAATCTTTTCATCGTTTTCCAAACATGGTACTTTTGACCTTTTCGAAAAAATTAAGCTAAGAGTGTATTTTTAACTTATACGGTGGGTGTGGCTATTTTCCACCATTATAACATCATCGAAGCTTCCCTTACAAGATTATAAGAGTATTTTCAAAATAAATGTTTTCTTTTATAATTATGTAACTTTAAATTATCTCAAAGAAAGAAAGAGATACTTCTCTCAAATAGTTTTGATTTCATCTATGTCCACATCCTTTGATGGATTTTATACTTATTTTAACTAAATTCATTATGATACAAATCCTCCATATTTTATTGAAGATTTTGTGATATGTTTTACTGTGGATGTGTTATTTTCATACTATTTATGGTTTATGGTTAAAGTATTGACATTTCGTATGCTAGTTTTAATATGAATGTTTTTGTTATATTTCAACCTTTTCATATGATGAATGTATTGGACTTAGTAAGTGACGGGTGGATCCCACTATATCTCCTTGATGCATAAGTAGGTCTCATGAGACAACTTGACGTGGAATTGGTCGAGGCCTTTCCCAAAATATATTTGGTTTTGGTCGAGGTCTTCATCATTTTTAGACATCTTGGATGAGGCCTTGACAAAATGTTTCAGAATGTCAGACATTATACATTACCTCATTATGAAAATAATATTGATGGTTTATGTGGTCATTTTACTAGTAGAATACCCTTTATTAGGTTTTATTATGGAATTATTTACTCAGATCATATTATTTTCATAAAAGTATTCATGTTTATTATTGGTAAAGGCATGTGGTTTCAATTATTCAACATGCTTAATATCTATGTTATCTTCTGCTGTATTGATTACCCTTAATAAGCATTTGAGCTTACCCCTTTTTTATGTTTCATTTTCCCAGGATATGAAGAAGTTAGTTATAAGTGACTTGTAGGCATAATCTAGGAGGCTTGGATGTTTCTAATGGAATAAATTCATGTTGTATTTATTTTCAAGTTGTAAAGTTAAACTTACGTATGAATCTTGATTCCAATAATACTAAATTGATCGGTCTTTCGAGACATGGTTTCCTTGTGATAATGCTAATGTTATGTAATAACACACTGAATATGGGTAACTAGGGTCGGGGCATTACAGTTCTAGTGTTCGTGAGTTTATTATGCACTACAAGAACCTTCTAAGATATGCTACAAGACTTTTTCAAGATGATAAATCTCGAGAGAGGAATTTTGATAAAGTTTTACATCTATAGATCTAGTGTCTAGTCACTCCATTTATATTGAAGTCATATACTAAGGTTCTATAAAGGGTTGAAGTAATTGATATAATGTTGTATAGGACAGAGTCTTCATGATATAGAAGTTACCAAGACGTATCATATAGTATATATTTGAATAAAAATTTTCATTTGTCCAAAAAAATGTATTTTCAGGTTAGAGGGAAAACCTTTCAACCTTCTTCAACTTATTTTACCAAATTTATAACTTCTCAAACCTCTTTTAGTGGGTCATGAATGGTTTTATTTTCTTTCAAATGTTGTTTCCATAAGAATAGAGAGGTCTCAAACTACTTCAGCAGTTAGTTTATGGGTGGTGTCCCATTTCAGGCCTAACCTTTGAAATAGTTTAATCTGATACCACAACAATATGGTGTTTCATCTATTAAGAAGTAGAGAGGGGATAAGGTTGGAATATTATTTCCCAATGATATTATTTATCCTTAGGGATAGTATAAAGAGTGTTTCCATGGAGTTGGTCACCCTCAGTGTTAGATAGGTTATGGAGAAGAATGTGCTCAGATGCATGCATTAGAGTTTCCAGCATCAGGTGAGCTAGATGTCGCATGAGTTAAAATATATCCATTTTATATCTGGTTTATATATATTTTTACTATATAGGTAAAAACCCATTTGTTTTTCTTAATCTAGTCCATGTTTTTTGGTTTGAGGTGGAGATTCTTACACTGCCTTCGGTGTTTTCTACACCAGTTGGAGGTTGTGAAAATTTGTTTTATGTGTATAGAAAAAATGAGTTGGTGATAAGGAAACACCTATCTTAGAGGGATTTCCTATAATTATAGATATATTCATATGAAATCATACTTATCATGGATTAACTATATTTAGTGTAAGCTATCATGGATTACTTTAGAAGGCATGTCGTATTCTATAACACTGATGAGGAATAGAAAATGTTCATTTGTGAGTGAGACCCTTGGATGGGTTAGAGGTGTGTTGATTCATTATCTTTATTATTATCAAATTTGGTATTGAGTTCTATATATCTTTATCTAGTGCTATTTACCAGGTTTTTTAAGATTACCCATATTAATTTCCTAAAGATGTTGTGGAACTATCCCATTGATGAGAGATCGAGTTTGGGATATAGATTCAACCAGATCTCTCTCTGATATCGATGTATCCATATTTGGTAACCCCGTATTAATTATGGGAGTATAGGATTTATGTTTATGATCTCTTATATAGAGGATTCATTCGACCTAGTGTGTCATATTTGGGAGCTGTAGTTCTATTTGAAAAAATGGAAGATGGAAGTCTAAAATTTTGTTTTGATAATCACTATTTTAATTAGGAAAAAGTGAATAAACGATAACCTCTATAACATATTGATGATTTATTCAATAATTTTAACGGATAAAGGTGGTTCTCAAATATTGACTTGTAGTCTGGGTATCATCAGATGAAAGTAAAGGATTAATATCTCTCAAATAATTCCTCCAGATTTCATTATGGATATTATGAGTTTTTGTGATGTATCATTGTGGAAAAAACACTCCAATTGTGTATATAGCGTTAACAAATTACATGTTATAGGAGTTTCTAGACTGATTCATGGTTCTTTTTATAAATTTCTTCTTGTATATTAAATGTTATTGGTGGATTAGGCAGAGATATTATGGGTCATGTTGAGAGTTCATTGGTTTCATTATCTATTCTACTAGTGTGACTTGAATCTACAATAGTGATGATGGATGGAGTTATTTCTAGACTAAACTTCAAGATTTCATTTACACCATGTAGATGGAATGTGGTGGTAGATTCATTAAGTCGAAAGTTATGAGGTGGTACTGTGTTTGAATCTAGAGACTCTGAGAGACTGATGGAAGAGTTAGTAGTGTTTCACCTTGATATGGGAGTATTTGATGGATTAGGTTATCTTTATTGATGATAGTACACTTATTATTAATTTAGTAATTGAAGGAGTCCCAGCTGGGGGATTCCAAGGTAGAGGTTTTTCATGATTGAGTTGTTTTTGGAAATGATCCTGAGGGATAGTCTGAGGATGAAAAACATCGAGTGTTATTCTAAGTGAATTTTTTCCTTAAAAAAATCATGAAGTGGTCCTCCTTGAGTTCCATAGTTCTCCCTAAATAGTACATCATATTATGAAAAATATGTACTGTAATCTTATAGAACTATTTTTGTGGTCTTAGCTGAAGTGACTATTTATAGAGTTTATCTCTCTATGTTTATTATACCATAAATTAATGCTAAGAACCCTATTTCTAGTGGTTCAATTCACCCACATGATGTTCCCTTGTCGAAGTGGGAGGAAATATTGATGGATTTCATCCATATTTTACCCAAATCTCAAGAATGTTATGATGTTATACGGGTGATCATGGACGGTCTAATAAATTCATCTCACTCCTTATAGATCAAAAAGCCAGGTTTAGTGGAAGTGTTGTTAAGGTATTACTTAGAGGAGGTATTGAGGCTTTATGGGGTTCCAAGGATGATCATCTTTGATTGTGATCTATGTTTTACCTCAAGGGTGTGGAGAGGACTCCGACATTCCTTTGGATCTCAGTTATGCGTGAACAATAATTTTCATCCATAGATAGATAGTCAGATAGAAAAAACTATTTAGACAATATATGGCATGTTGTGTACTTGTATTTTGGATTTTGGTGGTATATGGGTACTACACCTACCTTTGGTGGATTTTTATTAAAGAAATAGTTATCAATACACAATTTTAAAGTAATATTTCAAAGTAATATATGGATTACCTTTTCAATCTCCTTTATGTTAGATTGAGGATTGGGAATCAGATATTCTTGGACAAGAGCTGGTGAAAATAATTAAAGAGAAGGTGTAGGTGTTACATGAGAAAATGAAGGAGGAAAATGTTATCATTAGTCTTATTGTAATCATAGGATGAGTTCTATGGACTTCGATGTAGGATATCATATGTACTTGAAGGTTTATCTGTACCATGAGAAATGAAGGTTTGGCCATGGGAGTAAAATTTATCCCAGTTTTTTTAAACCTTTTGAAGTTTTATCTCATATTAGAGACATGAATTATCATTTAACACTACCCACATAGATAATCCATATTCATGAAATATTCCATGTATCATATATTTTTAGATACCTTCTTGAATACTCTCACATCGTCGATTGGGTCAAATTGGATATTGTAGATGGTGTGACCTTCAAGGAGTGGACTTTCATGATTCTGGTCTATTAAGAGAATATTTCATTGTGTGAATTTTTATGCCTTTATTTTTCTATCCTATAGAGACATAGTGAATTTTAAGATAGATATTATGAGTGAGAGTCGTAGATGTGTGCTCAATACCCCAAGTTTTATCATCCCTTTTTTATTTTCCCTTTCATTGAGACAATGATTTTTTATCTTATATTGATATATATAGTTATTTATCTTCCTCATTTAGAAATTATTAATTTTTATGCACTCTTGACTCGTTTTTTGGTTATTCTATTATAGCGGTATATTTTAGAGATATCTCTTCCTTTTGGTATTTTTTAAATTAATAAGGAAGAATATTATTTTAGAGGTATTTTATGTAATTTAATAAATTAATAATGCAACTCCCTTTGCATATTCTGGAGCCTTGTAGGTGTCACTACATAGTTCATGGAGATTTTTGGAGGTTAGAGAAGATTTTTTGTTTTTTTTCTAAACACACCGTGGTGGTAGGCATGGTGAAAGTAGTGTTGATGATGGATTTGAGTCTTGAGTGTGGGATAGACTATTTTAGACTTATGTGTTTTGAGTTTGTCCATTGTGATGGTTGTTATCACTAGAGTGAACCACAACTTGTGAAATTAATTCCCTATTTATGGTGATGGTTGTGTTTCCTTTATCTTTCTATTTTGAAATATAAGGATGGGTAAAATATCTTGGGTGGCTGTTTTGAGGGAGGAGACATGGCATGGAACTCAATAAAATACATTTTTGTAAATATGAAACATGTGGCTCTCCATGCCATGGTGTTGGGAGTGGAGAGGGTAACACGACTTTGGTTTTTTCACCAAACTATGGCGGAGACCATTATAGATTTCAAAATAGTTTAATATAAGTTTTAAAGGTGTGTGATTCATGGGTTTGATAGCCCATGAAAACCAGATCTCACCTTGACCAAGAGCACCATAGACTTAGTGGGAGTTTACCATTCCATAAAGAAGACTTACATGATTCCTCTATAAGGGTAATACCTAAGCTACCTCAATTCAAAATTTTCCTCCCTCCCTTGAACCCTAGCTGACCACTACACACCTAATATCCCTATGAACATATCCCCTTGAGAGTATAACCCTTATCTCATTTTTATGTAAGTTTCAAGGATCAATGCAATATCTTTATCCTTTACTCCATGTTTCCCACAAACTTCCTATAAAAATATATTAATGGTGGGGATTTTCCTCTATTATGGGAATGGAATCGAGTTATAGTTAATGGTGAGATGTCGTACATAGGTTCCAGTGTTATCTCCTTTGTTCTTGGATGTGTTTCCTTTGGTAGTGTTTTATTATCATTTATATATTCTTTTTAGATAATGTTGATCTTCTAATCGATTTAGGGGGTATGTTATCATTATATTGATTTAAATTGTAAGTGTGGTATTATCATTCTTTAATACATGGGGTAATGTTGGAATTAACCTAATAAAGATAATAACATGTAATTTAATGGAATAATGAAGTTGTGTCATGGTTTTGGGTTTGATTTTGGTTTTATGCCTTTTGGTGTCTCATGTTTTTCTAAGGTATTTTGAAATATTTGAGTTGTAGTAGTTGTTGTAACACCCTTAGATTTTTTGAAATATATTTTTTGAATTTATTTAAACAATTTTATATTTATCATTTCACAAAACACTGAATATAGGTTGTGTTATATGAAATAACCAAGTTATTCTTGTTTTTAATGAAACATAATATCAATCATGTGCTATATGAAACAATTATATTAGCTCACGATACATTAAACACTTTGTTTGTCTTGTTTTACACACAATTACAAGTTCCTTCAATATCATATGCTACAAAAAAGATGTAATTGTACCAAACTATAATTTACTATTGATATTATTATTAAAATACTTTTATAGTTATCACCTAGATGTTGGAATGGATGTTACTAATAAGATTAAATTAATTGTGAAAATATAATTTATACATGTATATAAAATGAGTCCTTTGGTTATTAATTAGTATAAATGAATATAATAATTATTCAAAAATAAAGAAATTAATTATCTATGAAAACTATTTTTTCTATGTACAAACAAAATTTTATCTGAATAAATTAAACAAAACAATTTTAATGAATGTTTTTAATGTAATATATATTACATATTCAACCAATATTTCTGACACCCATCCAATATATTTTATTGGTATAAGATAAGAATAAATCCAGTTTTATAAACAAAAAGAATTATTTTTCTAAAAGTTAATTTTAACACCTTTTAATGGAGAACCCATTTTAAATATAATTTTTGACACTTTTATAGTTTTTTATTTTTTAAAATAAAATTGAGTTTTTAAATTGGGATATAAATATTAAATTTGGGTGATTTTTTGTATTTTTCAGAGAAGTTTCATATTTTGGTGAAAAATAAAAAACACAGAATTTTATTTGAAAAATGTATTTTAATATAATATATTTATATAGTCAAAATATACTTTAAATTGATTTTAAAGTATAATTAGGTCAATTATAATAAAAATAAATCCAATATAGGTTATTAGAATCAATTTCACAATGAAATTGGATATAAAAACATTTAAGAAATTAAAACATTTTCACATAAAACACCATTGTCATGACACACTTGCAGGATTACTTTTAAATTAATTTCTATTATTTATGAGATTATAATTTGAAAAAAAATGGATCTCATATTTTAAATCAAAATATTTTATAATTTATAATAAATTCATCTAAGTTTTTGACCAAAAATATTAGTGAAAGTAATTATAATTAATTACAATGATTAAGATAAAACCAGATTACTTAATAGTTAAACTTTAATTTAAAGGGCCAAATAACATAGAAACATGTCCAAAAGAAATATTATGGAAATAATTAGACCAATTAACCTCTTATATCCAAAATGGAAAATTATTGGAGGCACATGATGTAAGGGATACCTCTATATAGTGTCTACCTTTTTATATTTATAAGAATGCCACTCCTCCTCCACTATAAAAGGAAACTCACCACCCTCACTTCTGCACACCTCTGGAACCATTTGGATCAGAAGACATATATCAAAATATATTACAAAATTCCCTAATATCAACCTATATGGATCTCTTTGGGAATAAATAAAACCAAGTTAGTCTTTCGGTACAAACCAAAAGGAATTACCGAAAGAATAGGTAACATCCTTCCACAAGCTCTTTGGTTTTATTTTCATTATACACCCCCTAAATTATTATTATTACAAGATTATATAATAATATTAGTGTCATAAATATAATAATATTTTTTATTCTATGTTTTATACCTACACCTACACACACATCCATCAAATGGGTAACGAACTTACCGTTTGTGTACTACAACATGAAAAAATGTCATTAATTTTTTCCATTACCACCTCTCATTGTTGGGAATTATGATGTAAATAATATTTTAATATGATATATATGATATTTATGATATTTTTATTCTTATGAAATTATTCTTTAATAAATACCTTTATTATTTGCATTTTTTTATGAATATGATAACTTCGTTTGTGGATGTGTGGACTACCACCCTCAAAGTGATGCAATTTGTTCACAATTTACATGGAATGTATTAAGGATGAATTTAGTAAAATTATATGATATATATGAAATAATAATGATACTTTAATGATAATACACACACACACATATATATTTCATATATTTTCTTTCATTTAATACGACAATAAAGCATAAACATATTTCATCCGTACATACGATCTACTGTCTCCATGAACAGTGTATTTCATTTCATATATCTATATTTTATAGATTATTATAAATATTTATATACTGAATATATATTATATATAAATATTTTTTTACATTATTTAATTAATTAAATAATTATTTAATTAATATAATCAATAATAACAAGTCAAAACATATATGAAAAAAATAGATATTACCCAAAACGTAACATTAACATGAAATTGTTAATAGGGTAATATAAAGTAATAATGAAAAAATATATGGTATGATACATGAGAATATGGTTATTTTTTATATTTATAATAAACTTATTCTTTATATAAAGAAGGATTTAACATCTACGGAGAAATTCAATTCTCAAGGTAAGGGGATCTCTATTCTCACTTGTATTTCTGTGAGACTTATGCCTTATCACCACTCATTTATTTTGTTTGGAGTATATATTAACCATTAATGTATTATATTATTATTTTACTTAAATTTATGGGTATTTAAATATCCATTTTTATCTCTATTTCATGGGGGTTTTGGTTCAAAAGTTACCAAATCGGTACATAATTTTGCCTCGATTTGCCTTCTTTGAGACACTTGTTATGTTATTCACCTACATTCTTTTATGATGTGTATATATTGACCTTTTTCATGTTATATAATAAATATCCTTATTTTCATGATATTTTAAGTTTCATTTAATGTTATTATTTCCTGGGTATTATGATTAAATGTTACTAAATTGGTCACAATTTATTGATACAATCTCATCGTTTATTAGGATTGTTTGTTATTATGATTCAATTGATGAAATATTATGAAACATATCTCAATAAAGATATTTATTTTTATTATAATTTTTATATTCAAGATATATTCGTGGTATGTTACCATTTTTATACTATTTTTTACTTATGATAATTAAGAAAATATTTTATGAAAATCTGACTTTATTTCTCGTTTTGGTCGGAAATATGCATTTTTTGAAAACCATGTCTTCTTAAAACGATTTGAAAAAAGTTTTAATATGATTTTGAAATAAAGTTTTACCCATGTTTTAAATTTTTATTTGAAATTGGTTTTAAAATAAATCTCTTAGTTGTTTT
Source organism: Viscum album (assembly GCA_963277665.1). Lineage (NCBI taxonomy): Eukaryota > Viridiplantae > Streptophyta > Magnoliopsida > Santalales > Viscaceae > Viscum > Viscum album. Next base: position 291,288,825 of record OY728137.1, on the reverse strand, counting down.
CTAATCAAGGCACTTTTCTAAACCTTTTACAATGCAAAAGGAATGTTCAACATGTACAGATTTACCCGTCCTCATGAATGCCATTTCTTTGAAGCTTCCTTTGAATGTTTATGAGAATATTTTTTAAAGAAAAATGTTATGCCTAATATTGTGGACATTAATTTTTTTTAGTGGTTCTCAAAGGAAATGTTTTTTCAAAATATTTTATATTGAAAACGTGTTTTAAATTTATTTTCAAGATTAATTATATGATTTCAAGGAAAACATTTTTTAAAATGTATAAATGGTTTTTTTCAAAGAAAATGGTTTTGAAAAGGTTTTATGTTTGTAAAAGAATTTTTATAAATAAGAATATATTCTTTTATTAATAAAAGTTTTAATTTATTTTAAATATTACTTTATATGTTTAAAAAGTGATTGTAAGGAAAAAGATTTTGAATATATTCAACATTTTTAAATGTGAATTTCAAAGAAAGGAAATTTTCCTTTTGAAATCATCCCTGTGATCATTACAAATCCTTCTAACTCAATTATAGATTCATTTGATATCGTTTAATATTTATTGGGGACATGATACATTAGTACCTTTCATATTATTTCATGAATGGTTTATATTTTTATGGAATGATGTTTATGAAACCCGTTTCTCTTACCCAGGTTATGTGCTTATGAAGTCCACTTATTTTCATGGCTTATAATTTGATAAAATGATTGTGAAACCTATATGGTTTCATAGGTTATGATATGATGACTTTTTTATAATACCTATTTGATTTCATGGGTTATGATATGATGTTTTATAAAACCATCTCTTTTTAGGGGTCCTGATATGATGAATGTTTTATCATCTTACGGAACATGTATGATTGATTTCATTATGTGATGGGTGAGGCCTTTATCTACCTCCAATAAATTGGGTAAAGATTTATATCATATGAAATAATTATGGGAAACAAGTCAAAGAGATTGATCCATAATGGTAAATAGGTGTGTTTTGAACTAAAATAGGAAACAAGTGTGTCTTGATCCTAAATAGGGAACAAGTGTGTCTTGATCCACTATGGGAAACAGGTGTGTCCTAATCCAAAAATGGGAGATAGGTGTGTCCTGATCCACTATATTGATGGTCTTGGTAGTTAACCTTGACACATAAAATAGTTTTATATAGTTATAATTGTTCCAAACTTATATGACATTAACTTATGGTTTATTACTAAATTATGATAATTTAAAACCCTTATGATTCATGTCTTGTGAACTACTAATACTTAATCTATAACTCATGTGTATGATCTTTTATATGTATGGAATGATCTTCAAATGTTATTCTCATGTTCTCTTACATTTATGCTCATGATTATTCTTACATATATCTTTGTTTACCCTTACTGAGAATTCATGCTCACCCATTTCTTATGTTTCCTTTCCATAGGTTTTGAATAATGGTTTTAAGTAGGAGTACTGAAGGTGAATATATTTAAGGTAGATGTTGAAGATATTTCACCAAATTATAAGATTACTTTTCCATGTTTCCATATACACTAAAATATTATTGTATTGGGGGATTTATTTTTGTAATGTTATGAATATTCATCTAAAATGATTTAATATCCATATGAGTTAATCCTTGGTCACTATAGTTGGTTTCAAAGGAAATCATTATTCAACATTTGGAAACTATGATAAGAAAACTTTAGTGAGATACCTAGGGATATTTACAATGATATTCCTAAGGATGTATCTAAGGTTAAGACTAAGGTGATATATATTTAAAAGCATGTTTCATGATTTAGGCATCCTATAAGTAAATTTTCATTATTATGTGATTTTCTTCTATTCTATGTATTTCTGAGACAATGATTTTTGGTCTTAGTCAATAGCAGGAACTATAAAAAAATGGGTTAACAATGAATGTTTCAGATGTGAAAACTATGGTAATTTTTCAAATCATTGTCATAAGTGGATATATCATGAAGAGAATCACAAAGGTGGTATGAGTATTGGTTATATTTTTGAGGATAAAGAGACCACAAACAACATGTTAAAGGTATAGGATATTCTATCAACATTGTTTATATTAAGTGTAAAAATAATGATTATGTTAAATTTGAGGAACCTTAAGACATGATTCATATTTCATATTCTAGGAAAGAATAATATGATGAAGCTTGAGTAATGGTTTAATAATAAATTTGGATGATTGTAGTGTGTGTGTTTTGGAAATCAAAATTATGTTATATGAATCATGAAATATATAATTATTCTCAATATAAGTTTTTCATTAAGTATTGAAAATTATATATTTAATGTTGATGTAGACATAGAAAATTTATTTAATTAAAAGGTGTTATTTTGAATAAGGTTAGGTAATCCTTAATGTGTTCCTAAGGATGAGAAAATGATACTTAGTATGGATAATGAGATAATGATATGGATAAAGTAAATTGGATAGTATTTATGACCACAAAACTGATAAAGGATTTATTAAAAAAGTGTTTTTCACTATCATTGATGGTGATTATGGTATTTAAGGAAAATATCCATTGATATTATAATAATAAAGAATACAATTGTTTAATAAGGATGCATGGTAATTATGGTCATTATCATTTTTCAAGAGAATATATGATAAAGGTATTTTAATGTTTGTAATTTAACAACTAAGAGACACCTTATGGTATATGTGGGATCCATGTTAATCTAATTTAGTGAAATTATTTATAATTTTTTTTATTTTCATCGTTCAAAAGGCTTACAAGGTAGAAAATTTATGGAATAGTTTAAGTTAAACTTTAGACGAGGTTTTAGAGATTGAAGTATTAACTCTCTATAAGAGTATTTATGAATATTCAATAACTTGTGCTAACATTTCTTGTTGTGATGTTAAATAAAGATGTATGTAATGACCTATAATTCTATTTATGTATATCAAGATCTATTAATGCTTCAGGAATGAAAAATTCACCTTTATTTATTGGAATAATAGAAAAGGTGGAAATTGATCGAGGCACAACCCAAGGGCGATATTGTGCTTAAGAATTATAATTAAATCAAGTTAGTAAATTTTATTGTGAAAACTATCCAATTTTAGTAAAAGGGAATTAAAATAAAATATTGTCCCATTATTATCATATTTGCTGATAGCAATGGCTGTTTTCAAGCCTATTTGGTTTATGGATTTGTGATTGTTAACTTTATCTTGACTATTTTCTCTATCACTCTCCATAAAACCGTGATAGTTACATTTTTATTCAATGTCCATATTTTCACTTGACACTTATTTTATCTTATGTTTAAACCCAGTTATGAGTCACTTTGGGTAACCACTATGTTTTTAACCTTACCTTTTTAAAGGGAGTTTTATTATTCATTTTTATGATGTGTGTTTCTATGAAAAGAAATTCCATGTAGTGAACCCCTGATAACCCATATGAATTTTTAGGGATAAATTAATTTTAAGGGGGATAAAATATAACTCCTTGAGATTTGGGGAAATATTTTCGTTTAAATTAATTCAAACTATTTTATATTTTTCATTTTATGAAATACTGAATATATCTTGTGTTATATGAAATGGCCAAATTATTATTAATTTTTACATAACACCATATCAATCTTTCACTATAAAAAAACTTATATTTGCTTGTGGTAAATGAAACACTATGTCTGGATTGTGTTAAAGACAATTCTAAGTTCCTTTGATAGCTTGCGCCACATAATTGAACAAGTTTTACTAAACTATAATGTACTATTGACATTATTAGTAAAATATTATAATAGTTACCACCCAACAATTGGAATTTAAGTTACTAATAAGATTAATTGAGTTGTGAAAATATGATATAAACATGTATTTAAAATGAATCATTTGGTTATCAATGAAAAACTTTGGTTGAATTTTGATGAATGTTTTTAAAAAAATTTATTTATTTTATATTCTATAAATATTTTTCATACTCATACAATATATTTTATAGGTATAAGATAAGAATAAATTCAATTTTAGGAATACAAAGATGTATTTTTCTCGAAGGTAATTTTACCATCTTTTAATAGAGAACCAATTTAAAATATAATTTCTAAGACATCTATAATATATTATTTTTAAAAATAAAATAAATTTTATAAACCGGGATATAAAAATTTATTTTGGGTATATTTTTTATATTTTTGAGTGAAGTTTCATATTTTGTATTAATAGTAAGAAAATATAGAATTTTAGTTGAATACTGCTTTTTCAAATAATTATTTATATAGTTAAAATATATTTTAAGTTAGTTTTAAAGTATAATTAGTTAAATTATAGAAAAATAATTCTAATATTGGTCATTGGAATAAATTTAACAATGAAATTTTATATAAAAAAATTTCAAACTTTTAATCATTTTTTTATTAAAAAAATCCGTTGTTGGGACACATCGACAAGATTAATTTTAAAGTAATTTATGACCCTTATCTGATTAGAATTTGGAATAATGGATTCCATATTTTTAATAAGAAAAATTTATAATTTCTAATAAATTCAACTTAGTTTTTGACCAAAAAATATTAGTGAAAGTAATTAAAATTAATAAAATGATTAAGGTAAAACAATATTACTTAGTAGTTATAATATAATTTAAAGTCCCAAATTACCTAAAAACATGTACAAAACTCATTTAATAGAAATATTTTGACCAATTTACCTCTAGGAACTAAAATTTACAATTATTGGAGGCACATTATTTAAGTAATACCTCTCATTAGTGTCAACCTTTTTATATTTACAAGAATGCCACTCCTCTTCCACTATAAAAGGACACTAACCCATACTCACTTATTCACACTTCTAAATCCATTTTTATTAGTAAATATTTTCCCAAATATCTACCCAAATTCCCTAATATCATCCTAGAATCCATAATTTGGGAATAAATCAAACCAACTTAGTCCTTTGGTGAAAACCAATCGGAATTACCCAAATAAGAGGCAACATCCTTCCACAAGCTCTTTTGTTTTATTTTCATTATCCATTTCCTAAATTATTCTTGTTACATGATTATATAATAAAATAATTATCATAAATATAATAATATGTTTTTATTCAAATATATATACCTTTAACTACATACACTTTCATGAAATGGATAATGAACATACTGTTTGTGTGTACAGTGGACTAGTGCTTCATTAAATGATATCATTTATTTTTCCTTTAACACCTCTCATGATTAGGAATTATAATGGAAACCATTTTTTTGTATGATATATATGCAATTTATTATGTATATATTCTTCTAGAATTATTACAAAAAACATACCTTCATTATTTCCTTTTGTGAAAATACAATAACTTCTTTTGTGGACATGTGGACTAACACCTCCTAAAAGTGATGTGATTCATTCACACATTACATGGAATGTATTAAGGATGAGTTCAGTAAAACTATATGATATATATGAAATAATAATTACACTGTAATGATAATATATATATACATATATTTCATTTACTTTATTTTGTTCAATACAAAAATAAAATAGAAACAACTTTCATGCACACGTACGACCAACCGTTTCCATGAATGGTGTATTCCATTTAATATTTCTATATTTTATAGAAAATTATAAATATTTATATACTAAATATATATGATATTTAATTGATTTATTACATTATTTAAATAAGTAAATAATTATCTAAGAGTGTCACACCCCGATCCTTGTGTTTAATTTATTCAATTATTTTCTGTCTTAAATATTTTTTTTTCTGGGTCCATGATGAGTCCCAAAATAAAATTTTGAGTTTATGTTAAAAATTGGGCATTTTGGGTTCGACGTCGTTGGACGAACGGGCGGAGCATGATTCCGTACAGCTTCATCTAGGCAACTACATGGACTTTTCGTTTTTGAAGAATTAAACTAAATAAATAAATGTTAATTTATTATGTCATTTAAAATTTTTATGGTTATTAAGAATTTTAATATTTCTATTGAAAACTAAAATTGAAAATTTTATCATTTTGATATATTGTTATTAATATTATTATTAAATATATTTTGTTATTAAAATTTATCACTATTGTTCAAAGTGTTTATTAAAATTTACTTCTCTTAAAAATTTTATTAATTTTAATATTATTATGAATGAAACAAATTTTACAAATAATTTTTTTTACAATTATTAGTGTTTTTGATATTGATTATTATTAGTGTTATTATAAATATAATAATTAAAATTAATGTTAATTAAAACCGTTATTATGAATTATTTTATTGTTATATTATTAATATTATGAATAGTATTATAAAAATAATAATAATAATAATAATAATTTTCTTTTTTTGGGTGTTTTTTAAGAAACCATAACCTATACGCTACCCCGTACCCCCTTCCCCTTTCTTAGTGGTGTGACCTTCCCTAGTGTAGTGAGTCTCCTCCAAGCGCGGCAGTCTGATGTAACCAGTCCTACTCAGCGGCACACCCCTGCACCCTCTCCCGGCCCTTGCGCACAACATCGGCCCTACCTCTGGCCATAGTCCCTAATCCGACTACCTCCAGCTAGACTCAACGCTACTTGGTTTCACATACTCTAATTGGGGATTTTGTTTGTGTTTGAGTCATTTATATTTAATCTGTTGGGTGTTGGACCTTACCGCGTGGTTTCAAACATGCGTAGTTTAATCGCTCCTTGGTTTCAGGGTAGGATTTTACCTTGCACTTAAATTCTAATTTAAGATTCACTACTTCATGATATTTTCACCTTCTATATATTCTAAATAATATCAATTTATTATGTAAATAATTATACAACGTTTAAAAAGATAGTCTATCCCAAGTTTTGTGTATAATTGTATTGTTTTGTTAAAGTGTCAACATTTCTTGTATAATAAATTGTTCATTGAAAAATTGTATAAGATTCGTGATATTTTAAACATGGTTCAATAACTAAAATAAATTTAAGATGTGAAATTTATGTTTATACATTATTTCCTATTAAATAGAAATTATTTTGATAAATATTTAATGCCTTGTGTTTAAATATATATATATAAAATTCCCAGTTAACTTTTATGGGATAAGTGCGATTTAAAAAATAGTGGATTTGGATTTATTAATGTGGAGGCATCATCTGGAATTTTATTTTTGGAATTCATTATATGGTTTACGAAATGGTTTAAGATTTATAAAGAAATATGTTTCATCTTTCAAGGTGTTTTGGTGTGTTTTCACCCCATTATTAAAAAGTTTGTGTTTGTGGTGGTAAACGTGGGTTTTGTAAAAAATGTTTTTAATTATTTTAAATTAAAAGGAATAGTTGTGGCTTTCAAATATCTTTGACGTGAAATGTTTAATTGTGGTCCGGTTGTCATGTTTGTGTAAAACAATTTTTTTGAGTGTGTGAAAGGAATGTTTAAAGAATGTTTATAAATGTTTTGAGTGGAAATAATATTCTTGAAACCACTTTTGAATTTTTTTTTTCATTTTCAAATAAAGTTTTGTTTATAAATGTTTAAGGGCATATATGTCCATTTCATGAAATTTGTAAAAAATATTTATTATGAAAACCCTCTTTGGGTGTTTCTCATGCCTTGATTTCATGCAATGGGAGGGAGGTCCTTGTTGGGGATTCTAGAGATCCATTGTTAGGGTTCTTCAGTTGGAATTTTTTTAACTATTCTATTTTAATGCATAATAATGGTCCCATGGGAGACATGGGGTGTGACCTATTGTGATTTATTACTATTTTAAGGAATACTCGATGCCTCTTTACCACGCTTGGAAGGAGAGTAATCTACAAATGAGATGCTCTTCCATACCCACTAGTGTAACCTCTAGAAAAAAGGAGGTCAAGCAGAAAAACTCTACTAGAAATGGTAAGACCTACTCTAAAACTCCACTGCAAAACCTCTCCCATAAACACACAAGTCAGAGGGATTCATCCACCACACCTGTATACTATCCACTTCGGGCAGAACTAAATCACCCTCATTGGTTTTCTCACATAAAAAAAACATGTCTGGGTGGGGGAAGTACCTATATTCCTCATACATTTGAGGCTATGTTGAAAAACATCAAAATAGGGTTACACCAATGCCCTACATCACCCCTATAAAACCACAAGAAAGGAGTAGGGATAAAAGAGTAATTTACACAGTTTATAACAAGTTATACTGAAAAAATTAGAAAATAAACAAGGCGCACCTTTTATTATCTCATGCTTTACCAGATCGTAGACATCCAAAGCTTGCAGTTGTCTGTAGACCTAGCTGCTAGCCTCATAAGCCTAACATGGGCCACCTGATGGTGGTGGAAATACCTCACAAAAATGTCCCCCACCTCTAGCTCCTCCTGGTCCTCTTCTAAAACCACCTCCCTGGAGACCACCCTGATTACAACATTGTCTCTATCATGGTGGTCCACCAGCTATTAGCTTGGTGTTCTCAGCATTTCTGGTCAGGCAGTCCCATGCCTAATGACCTCCACCATCAAAAGCATAACACTGACCCTCTCTGGGATGACCCGGTTCCCGAGTCCAATCAAAAGAAGATCTCCTATGTCAAGATCTTGTCGTTTTACATCTTCTAATAATGCCTACTCCAGCACCCCTTCATAGGTGGGGATGCATAAGGTTGCTATGATAGCATGGATATCTCTGAAGAGTCCCTTCTCAAACATCTGTGCTCAAGATTAACTGTTATAGATCATGTATAGAGATTAGTGTGCTAGGTCTGTTAACCTAGTCACGTACATAGTCACCATTATTCCTCCCTGATATAACTTAAGGGACTTATGAAGTCAAAAAGATCACAAGTAGGAGAGGTAAAACTCTTCACAAAACAGCTGCTTGAAGTCATCCCATGAGACTGTCGACTCATCGTGTATCTGATTAACCAACCTCCACCAACATCCAACTTCTTTGAGGAAAATACTAGCTACCAAAGCCACCATCTGATCTGTCAGTGTCCATGTAATCCTGAAAAGGCGGAATACTGACTCTCGCCAAACATCTTATTTTTTAGGGTCTGACTCATTGTGGAATGTCAGTAGTCTCTGGCACTAGAAATTGTGAAGTTATCTTAGCCTATACACGTCCCCAGTCTTCTCTAATAGGGTAGTATGTTGCTCAACATGTGGCGATGCTGCTACCTTCCCACCTCAAGAAAGGGGCTCGCATGATAGATACTGAAATGAGGCCTCATCACTCCATTGGTTCGTCATCATAAACCGGAGCTAGTATCCTGGATAGCTATCATCATAGAGACATCCTAAATATTATTAAGGATTACCACAGTCAGATGAGATTATATATATATATATATATATATATATATATATATATATATATATATATATCAACAACAAAGGAGAGATGAATCAAGAACGAAAGTCAAAGACTCAATCCTATATGATGCTTGTACCATTGTTCCCTGCAACATGTGTCTCAGGGTGCCAATTTGAAAAGTGGGTAATAAAGGTCCTGGTGAATGGATATGTTGGCCGCCCATACCATCACTGGACTCCCAGCTTGAAATCCACTCTCGAAACACTTTTACACTATTACCCTAAACCCAAATGAGACCATTTTAGGGAAACTTCCGAACAACATCCCAAGGGTTGAACCACCTTTGATAACACTTTTTCATGACCCAACCCATGTTGGGGATCAATCCATAGAAACCCAAAGCCCAACTCCATAGTCCAAGGGCTGGTGACTAGTGTTGAAGGCACAAAAAACACGAGGATACCTTTTTCTGTGAACCGACACACACCCTACTAACTCAATGAAAAAGTGAAGAGGGAAAAAATTAAAAGATACAACACTGCTATATATAAACCACAACTATTCATTAATTACATAAAACTAAAATAGTTGAGGGAGCCCCTCTCTTGGATCCCAAGCTATGACGACTATAGGCGGTCTAAGCACTCGTATCCCTATGCTCATCTAAAGTCATGATAAACCTATATATCATCTACAAGGGCACACAAAGTGCGGTCAAATTCCAAATAGGTTTGATTATAAAGATAATCAGTAGGATGCCCCGAAGGCTTAAGGTAGTAGGAAGAGAGGTACTAAATAGAGGATCAATAAGAGACATAATAGAATAGGAAATCAGTAGAGATAATAATGCAGGTTAAAAGGGAGTACAACTCATCCCAACAAGAAAGTGAATTAAGATCATCCAAACACAAGGATCTATAAATGGTGAGACTATGAATATATCATTGAGTCTTTAATACCTATATTAGGAGTGTAGAATCATCAAACAATGAGAACCTAGACATGGAAAACATGTAGCATACCCCACACATCTTCACCTCCCCTAGAAGAAGAGTAGCCAAAACCCAAAGATTGAACACTAGAAGAAGGATATATATATGATCATTCAAAGAAACCCAAATAAGATAGTAAGGGGATCTCCATCTTAAAAGATCATCCATGGAATTGTGAGTCACCAATAGTTCCAAATGTAACCATTAATGGCTAGAATCCCACACGTCTGCTCTGAACTGCATGTTAAAGGAGCTCAATCACTTCACTTTGATATTATCCTATTTGGGAAACACTGTCTCGTCCTCAGGGTTTTAGTCCATTTCATAAGGATGCGTCTTGGTTGGAAGAGAGTACCTATTTCTTCTGACTCCAAAGGCATGTCAGTGCATGCCTAGTAATTATTGCATAGTTGAGAGGTCATGTCTCAAAGTTGAGGATCCGTGGCCAGCCCTCCTGGAGGATGCCACTCATCATCAGGTGTCTGTGCCCTAGCACATCTAGGGGGGGTCATCACCTGGATGTTGACGGGGACCCACTACCCAACCCGACCAGAGGGTACCACCTGATGAGAGTCATCGAAGAGTCCCACTTCCCATCAATTCTTGAGGAAATCCCAAAACTACCACCGAGGACCACTTCCCAGCCCAACTAGAAGTAATCCTAGAACTTCTATGTCCATACCTACTTGATGATACCTCTTTGAAATGTATTGAGGAAGTCTATCCGCCCCTGTCAAATGGTACCTCTTATAAAACCATCAAGTAAGTATGGCCATCCCTACAGGATGATACCTCTTAGGAAGCACCAGGGAACTCTGGCCATCCCTTCTGGATGGTACCTCTCGAAAGAATGCCGAGGAACACTGTTGTAGTCATCGAGTTCCACCTTGAATATGAATCACACCCATAAAAGTTATCATCATACCTTTGAATCCACTATAGATGTCACCATCATGTTCTATGCAAAAAAACACTCTGGATAGGCTACTTAAATACCAAAATCCAAGTTTAGAAGAAGGAGATACGATAGATAGAAGAATTACTAAAGTAGTACATGATGCGTGTGGGGCCCCATGATGTGTGACCCCGCCTCAACGTATTGCCGTGTACCTAGAAGTTCATGGGTACTAAAATATGATTAAGTACCCCTAAGTATGTTAGTGTACTCACATAGTACATGAAATTCCTAAAAAATATGTTAATGATATCTCGATGTTTGTTGTTGATACAAGGGGAAAAAGTTAATTTCGCTAACACGCCTCCTCAAATGACTCCAGAACATTCAACCAGATCTCTTTATACATCTTCTACACTCTCACCAGAGTTGAAGCTGACCCAAACTATGGGTTCTTTCAAACAAATAAAAAGGATATTCCTATGATATTCCTTTCATGTTTCCACATTTATTGAGATCACAAACAAGGCTCTGTATGTTTGAACTGATCACACCATTTTGATCCTTGCGAAAAAACACGCAACATCAACTATCCATTCACCCAAAATGAAAATCTAATGGAAAATTCATAAGTTAGCACATTATTCTTGAGAGGCATCTCATGGGTCCCACACCTCAGTCCTAAAACAAATTAAACGGATCACTCCATTGCGATCCCCTTGGGAAAACCCATAAGGTGGACTACTCATTTGTCCAAAATAGATAATCGATGAAAAAGATTCATTTCACTACAACATGTACAAACTGATACTCATGGGGAATACACCCCAACATTAGTTAAAACCACCAAAAGTTGTCTTTATATTTTTTCACAGAGAAACGGGTTAAGCCACCGTTGACGACGTGTTAGAAAGACCTCCTGTTTGCAAGATATGTACGAAACAATATTTCTGAATAACAATAATATTGATATTGTTATTAAATTTAGGCATTTTTTGTATCTGAATAATGAAACCTAGAATTAAATGTCCCAAAATGATCTTAAAAGAACCGCCTTGATGAGAGGGACCAATGTCCATAGACGACATGTCCAAAAAATTCCTAGATTGCGAGTTACAAAAATTTTAAGGAGTTGTGGGCCAAACTGGGCCGACCCGAATCACTGGATCAGTATAGATTGTTCGACCACGACCCAGTTACAGGTTTGTCCCACTCTTCTGTGGCCTGGCCTGGCTACCACAGAATGCCTGCCTACCATGGACCGCCCGACCAGTGCACCACCGACTGGCCCCCGTGGCCGGTCATCCGCCTATTCCCGCATCACACGTGAAAGACCCTCGTGAGGAGGGTCTCAATCCCCTGGTATCCCCCTAAATCATGCAACCTTGAATCCCCCCACTGGAATAGATTTCCAAAACCTAGCCAGCCTCTCTGTCTCACCACCCTGGATTCCTCAGGTTCCAACCCGGCACCGCACCCCCGGTCCGTCGCCGTTGCGCCCTGGCTCACCAGCCGTCAGCCTCACCGAGCTCCGATGACCTTGGTGGACCACCATTTATGACACAGAATGACCACAACACCTCCACCTTAGCAACCGACCTCCTCCATCCTTGCAAGATGACTGCCTTATACCACCACCAGCCACTTCCAGTGGTTCTAGCTCTGGTGGTCCCTTCCGCGGACCACCATGACTCCGCGAGAACACTGATTCCAGATCTGAGAACAGATCCATGATCCCTATGATGAAACCTTCAAAACACCAGCCTTTGATCGATGATCCAATGGTTGAATCTTGCATCTTAAAATTAATAACAGATACTCATGAAGAATAAATAAAGAGCGAGGTTCCAAATATGGATCGATTTCCATTTTCATGTAGCCATTGATGATTTGAAAATATAACAATGAAGAACAAGACAATGAGAGGGATAATAAAAATAAAAATTGAATCGAAACTAAAAATAAGAGTAAAACCTACCTAGATCCATCCATTTATCACTTTAAATTTGATCATTGCACTCCAACTTCAATCCTACAAAGTTTCTGTGGAGATTGCTCCTCAATCCGAGCAAGAAAAGCAAAGAACGTTCTTGAGAAGTGATAGAGAGAATCATTCTAGACGGAGAAGGTGATTAGTGTTTTTACCCTAACCTAATCCCTTAAATATATTTATAGTTTCCTTACTCAATTCAAAAATCTGAAATTACCACGCCCCCTCATTTTATAACGTGCCTAGAAAAAATGCCCCGTTTTGAATTAAATAGTGGTATCAATTTTCCAATCTGAGTCCCCATTCGAATGTTATTGGGTTTCATAATCGAGATAAAATAAATAAGTTTAATTATTCTAATTACCATTTTACCCTATGTGGCATTTTTCCCTATAGTCCTATGGTAATAAAACTTATACCCTAGCTAGGGTAAATGTCACATTTCAGACTCAACTGAGGCCTCATATTTCTGATCCATGTTACCGTTTGAGAGATATATTGTTTCTGACATATGCATAGTATAAAAACAATTAATATTTTTGTATAATGTATTTTGGGAACACTGGGCTTTATAATTTCACACCATCTTAATTCCTACCTCTACATATATTCTAAAAAATATTCTACAAGGAAACAACAAGGTCTCTACAATTACGATCATGGATATGGTAGGTCATACGTACACATGTGTAACATTTCCATTTTTCAACGAGCATTATGAATAGGATATAAGTAATATCATAATTATGTCATGTATATCAAATATATTCATTAACTATATCCTTGTTACTATCTATGTAAAGTTTTATTAAAAAACGAATCACATCACTTCTCAAGATGACAGTCTACCATACACACGAGTGATTTGATCGTATCCCCTAAAAAATGTTTAGAGAAAATGTATGTGCTATATAATAAATAAATAGGTATAATTAGGTTTTTAATATTATATATATACTTTATGTACCTCATAATACCCAACCATGAGAGGTTTTAATGAAAAAACGAATGACATTGGTTCATAAGGTGGTAGTCCATCATAAACACGAATGATGATACTATAACCAATTTGATGGAAGTGGGGAAGTATATAGGTCATTTCCTAAAAATAAAATACTATCAGTATAAATAATATAATTATGTTATTATATCATCTAGGTTCAAAAGAATTGATGTAGGTTGAGGAAGAAATAAAATAAAAATGCTTGTTAAAAAGCGTTGCCTCTTCTTCAGGTAACATCTTTATGTTTGAACCAAAATCCTTCCTAGGTTGGATTTATTAAAAAATAAGGATTATAAGATGAGGGAATGAAATTTGGAAATTGATTTGGGTAGGGATATTTTGATCCAAAATGGCGTGAATCTGTGAAGAAGAGAGGAGACAGAGTTACCTTTTATAAGTGAGGTGAGTGACACATTTGTAATTTTTGAAAGAGAAAAAGGTTTAACCGCATTTTATACAATCTAAAAGGCAAAAAAATATAGTAATATAGATAATTATACATTATAATGTATAAATATTTCTATGAAATAGATTTTAGATAAGTGTTTAGGTTATTTTAAGCATTATATTTTTAGTTTAACTCCCGGTAAACCCATTTTTACCTTAGCTATGGTTAATAATTTTTACTATTTTTACTATTAGTTTTTGTAAGAAATTATATTAAACTAAGTAGATAATATAAATTATGATTATTAAAAATATTAAATCAATTTCTCTAAATTATATTCATAGAAGTGAAAAAATCTAATTTAAAATTAATTCTATAGATGCAATGAGAAAACAGGTTTTCAAAGAGAAAATGTTTAGAAATTTACAAAGTTTCTATATCGAACTTCAACATGAAAATGATTAAAAATAAATAAATTTTATTTTTAGATATATAATTTATATAATTTTAATTTAAAACCAATTTAAAATATAATTTAACTTAATAAATAATTTAATTGAAAAGGCATCTTTCAATAAAAAATCGGTATTTTCACTATTCATTGAAAAATGAAACATTTCAGAAAAATCTAAAAAATTATCCCTAAAGAAATTTGATTTTATTATTTGAAAAATCAATTTAATTTTATTAGATAAATTTTCTAATATTGTGAAATTTTAATTTTAAATTATTTTTTTGAAGCGCGACTAAACTGTCTTTTTGAAAAAAATACATTGTTTAGAAAACATTTATTTTCCTTTTAAATTATTCTTATTATTATTTATAATCAACCGATAAAAAATTTACTTGTGTAAAATATATATATTTTGTAATTTATTTAGTTATATTCATACCCTCCAACTTAATAATTAGGTTACAATGTTCATGTTTAAATAATATTTTGATAGATTATTTTTTTAACTTAGTGTTAGGTGAATTACAAGATATCAAAGTGGTTTAATTTATTTAAAAAGAAATAAGTCATAAAGTATCAAGGTGTAAAATTATTCCCTCATAAAAAAATTCATCCTCAAATTTTCATGTATATTACCTTTTAAATAGATGAAGGTATTTCTTCTTCATAACATCCTATGCTTCCCACACTTCTTCCTCCATTTTATGATTTCTCCAAAGTACCTTTATTAGATGAGTCATGCTGTTCCTCAATACTTTATTTGTAGTATCAATAATTTTTATGGGTTCTTAACAATAATATATATTATGTTTCAATTCTATTTAATCATAGGTGATCATATGCATTGGGTTTGGTATGTACTTCTTTAATAATGATATATGAAACACGTCATATACTTTTGAGAGACTTGGTGGAATTACCAAATGATAAGAAACGAAAATAATTATTTAAATTATTTTAAAGGGCCCAATGTATATAGGTCTTAGTTTTCTTTTCATACTAATTCTTATAACACCCATATATGGATATACTTTTAATAAAAAATGATCTCCCACTTGGAAATTAAAATAATTCCTCTGATTATCAACATAACTCTTTTCCCTACTTAAATATTCTTGAATGTGAACATGAATAGACTTTACATTTTTCTTTGTCTCTTCAGAATGTTATATGAATAAAATATTCCTTTCATTAAATTTATCCCAAAAAGTTATATTATGGCATGTATTTCTATATACTACTTCATACGACACCATTTGAATACTTGAATTAAAACTATTGTTATAGGAAAACTATAACAAAATTAAATAATGATCTAATATACCTTCAATGTCAAGTGAGCATGAACTCAACATATATTTCATTATTTGAAAAGTCTATTTAGACTGTCCGTCAGTTTGAGTATGCTAAGCAATGCTCAAATCAAGCTCATTATCAAGTGCCTTCTAAAGACTATTTAAGAATTTCAATGTAAAACAGAGATCATGATCAGAAAAAATTGAAAGGGATTAACCATTAAGTCAAAAGAATTATTAATATATATAATTGTGAGGAAATAAAGAGGTAAATATTCTCTTATAGTGATGAAATGTGTATATTTGGTTAGGTGATCAATAATAACCCATGTTGCATCATAATTTCTAGGAATCCTTTGTTGTCCTATGAAAAATTCCATAGTAATTTCATATCACATACAAATATGAATGGGAAGAGGTTGAATGAATCCTCCTGGATAATATCTCATAGCTTTTACTTTTCAATAAACCAAACATCTAGACACATAATCCTCAATTTCATGCTTCATGTTATCACACCAAAAGTTTTCTCATAAATCTATATATATCTCTTTGTTAATGATGTGTATAGAGAAATTTTAGTTATGAGAATCATCAAATAATACCATTTTTAGATCAGGTATAGATGGAACACATAATATCTTTCTAAATTTTAGAACACCATCCTAACAAATAAAGTCTTCCAACTTACCATTATTCACAGCTTTAATTTTCTTCTAAAAGATCTCATCATCAGATTGATAAATTTTTATCATTTATATAAATATGGATTCTCAATAAATTTAAAAATGAGTGATGTATATTCTTCCTTAATAATTCCCATATCAATATTTACTATATATATGGACATATGATATCTACAAATCCTAATTTAGGTTTTAATTTCATGATATTTCCTAGTTAATGCATCCACTACGTGTTTTGATTTCCCTAGATGGTAATTTTTTGAGAAATCATAATACTTGAGTAACTCGAGCAATAATATTTTCCTCATATTGATATATTTCTATGAAAATATATATTTTAGTTTTTTATGATTCATGTATATCTCATATCATTCAATATAGGGATAATTTATCCATATCTTCAATGAAAATATTACAACCACCAAATCAAGATCAGGGGTTGGATAGTTTTTCCCATGAGTGTTCAATCACTTTGATGCATATGAAATAACATTATAATTTTTTATATGGACACAACCAAGTCCCTTCTTTTACACTATATATCACAAACCTATCACTTCTAGGTGTAAGAGTCAAAATCATTGCTTTGACCAATATCCTCTTTTATTAATAAAAATATTATTCACATTCATTTTTCTAAATAAACGTTACCCCTTTACGTGTAACCATTGTTAACGAGTTAGCTAATTAGAATTTTTTTGAATTAATCACTGATAGTAACCTACCAAACAAATGAAAATACATACCTTAGTTATGTTAATTGGTATAGGACATTCTCTAGCTGCCTTTGTGTTTGAAGGATCAACAATGATTATATCTTTTCAGACAATATGACGAAGAAAATAAACTTCTTGAAGCTAGAAATCACACTTACTAAATTTACTATATAACTCTTTCCTTCTAAGAGTCTCAGTAATTTTTATATGATGATTTATAAAATAAAGTTAATTTTATTGAATAATTTTTCTAAAAGTGGTTTAATTTATTTTAAATTTTCTGAATGAAACGTGACTAAGCCATATTTGAGAAAAAATATAGTTTTTTTAGAAAACATTTGTTATTATTTTAAATGTTTCTTATTTTTATTTCTAATAAATAGATAACAAATTAAGGTGTGTAAAATATATATCTTTAATAAATTTTTTAGTTATATTCATAACATCAACCATCATGACTAAATTATAATGGTCATGTTTAAATAATATTTTTATAAATTATTTTCATTTAAACTTGGTGTTATGTGCATTGTAAGATATCAAATTTTTTTAATTTATTTTTAAGGAAATAATTATTATGTTACATACCTATCACCTTAAGAAGGAAATTTTCAATAAGTAATTCTAGTGTAATTAATATTGAAATAGGGATATGTCATTCATTTCACATTAGGGCACATAAACATACCATATTTGAAAAATTTATTATTATATATATAGTTAACTATGATATAATCCTTAGTATGGATTGTATTTAAAATTATAATGTAAGAACTAATTGCTGAGTGAAGGGGATTACAATTTGAGATTGATATATAAAATCCCATATCTATATAAGGGAGTCTCCCATTTTCAAATAATGTCTTAATCCACCTTTAATACCTCTCCTTAATGAAATTCTTGTAGAAGAAGAGCAGATAGAAAATGCCTTGTATTAATGACTGATTTGATCAATAATGAAGAATCTGAATATTTTTCAACGATTTAATTTTGTTCTAGTTATCATAAACTATTAGTAAAGAAGGAGGATATTACAAAGGTGGAATTTCATAGGAGGTATGGAAATTAGGATATTATATTAATAACGCATGGATTAACTAACACACCCTATATTTTTATGGAAATGATGAATATAGTATTCAAGTATTATCTCAATAATTTCTTTTTGGAATTTATTAATGATATCTTGATATACTCTTATATATATGATAATCATACAAGTCATTTTCAAATCATTCCTAAGACTCTTAGTAAAAAAGAGTTACATGAAAAAAATTAAAATATGAATTATATATTGATGAAGTTTATTTTCATTGAAACTTTTTCTATATGGATAGAATATTAGTTGATCCTTAACATAAAGATGCAGTGACTGAACATACAATTCCAATGAATATAACTGAGGTATGTTGTTTTGTTGGATTGATAGGTTACTATTGATGATGTGTTTAAAAATTTATTTATTAGCCTAAAATTTAACCATGTTGACATGGAAAGGGGTTATGTTTTTATAGACAAAAAAATATATAAAGGCTTTTGAGAGTTAAATATGAGATTTTTCAATGCATAGATATTAATTTTACCACCGGTAAGGTGTGGATTTGTGATATATAGTGATACGTCAAATAAAGGGAATTGATGAGTCCTTATTCAAAATGATAGAGTTGTTTCTTATGAATTAAGGTAGTCAAATAATAATTAAAAAAGTATTCATCACATGATATTGGTTTGGTATGCATAATCTTTCAATTGAGGATTTATAGGGATTACCTTCATAGTAAAAAATGTGAAATATATATGCATCACAAAATTTTAAAATATATCTTCTTTAGAAAGAGGTCATGTTGAGGTAAATGTTATTTTTATAACTACTCAATTATTATGATTGTACAATAAAATAACACCCTTGTAAGGAAAATAAGGTGGATAATGGTTTGAGTAAAAATGGTCATGGGTTTTTAACTACAATTATGATTAAAGAAGACCCTATATTGATGGATTTAGTAATGTGGTATATGAGAATCATTAAATAATGGGAAACATCACATCTATTCCAAATGATTTCAAAACCATCCTTATTATTGAAAATAAAAATTCCTCATCTTGATGATGCGAATGCTAAAAAGAAAATAAAATTCATGAATAATGGGAAGCTGGTAGACTTCATCTATGAAGATTGTGTTTTGTAATTTTCAAAGAGGATATGTGTTCTATCTGTTCCTGAGCTAAAAAGATAATTATTAGATGAAAATACATTCTCAAATTTCACTATACACTCTAGTAGAACCATAATTTATAGGTATTTTAATGAATATTTTTTTTGTGGGATAATATAAAATGGGACATTTCAGAATACATATCATGATTCTTAGTTTTTTAACAGGTAAAGGAAAAGAGGAAATAGACAACCTATAAATATTCCTATGTGGAAATAGGATGATAGTACTTTTTAATTTATTACTAGATTTAAAAAAAGTATGATAAAAAATGATTCCACATGGATTTTTTATCACCTTAAAAAGTATACACATGTCCTCACTATAATGGAAGATCTACCTCTTGAGTACCTCACACAAATCTATATTAATGAAGTTTTAAAACTTCATGGTTCACCTATTTAAATGGTATCAGATACTGATCCACAGTTTACACAGAAATTCTAGAAGATCTAAAATAAATATATCAACACCAAGATAAATTTGAGTATATAATACCATCCTTAAGCTGATGGTTAATCTGAAAGGACTATTAAACCATTATAACATATGTTTAGGTTGTGCACACTTGAATTTAAAGGTATTTAGTATATGTATTTACCTTTAGTGAAATCCCCATATAATAATAGTTTCCATTCATGAATTAAAATGGAACAATATTATTTGTTGAAAAGTAAGAGGATTATTACTCCAAAATATTGGGATGAATATAGTTAAAGGAATCTAGTTAGCCCAGATCACATGGAGGAGACAACAGTGAATGTTAACTCCATTAAGAATTATATTAAACCATCTAAAAGAAGATGAAATATTAATTTTTATAACCAAATAAATGATATATAATTTAAATGTGAGATCTTTTTTTATTGAATGTATCTATATAGAAATTTTTTATAATATTTATAAATAAAGGGAAACTATGTCATAGTTATATTAAGACTTTTAAATTTATGAAAAGAATAAGAGCTGTGGTTTACCATTTGTAAATGCCACTTGGTATCTCCAATGATCATTTTGTGCTTCGTATCGATTTATTAAGAAAGTAAATAACTAACCCAAAAAATTGTGTTCAACTATGTGCAAATATAATTGGAACCCGATTTATCTTATTTTAATGATCATATCCATGTTTCTAACACTAGATAACATGTGTTGCAGAATCATATAGCTCAGCTAGTAAAGGTACTTTGGAAAAAACCATTATATAAAAGAGGTTATGTGGGAACCTAAGGAATTTATGAAGAGAAAATAACCACATATTTTCATGATGTGTTATTCTATAAAATTCAGGGATTAAATTTTTAATGAGGGAAGACTGTAACACCCCACAATTCAATTATGGAAAGTAATATTTTCTTTAAAAAAAACTACAACATAATGCATATAAATTTATTCAAGATGGTAAATAAGAACTAAATTCTAAAACATGATAAATTTAATAAGAATAAATTAATTTCATTTGTGAATTCATCATGTCAATATTATCATAATATTTATTTTTTTTACTTTTCATAAATAGTAGATTTATAGGTTAATAGTTAAAATTCCGATTTTACAAAACTGTCACTTTTATGAAACTATAATGATATAAGAATAATTTTATGTTTTATGAATATTTTTTTATAGAACATATATATTTTAAATAAGTAATATAATTCATATAAAAATATTATTTTGAATATAGGAATATATTCTAAACATTTTTGAAATCCAAGTAATGATTTTGTTCAAATAACGTTTTTAGTTCTTTTTTAATCAAGTATTTATAAGGTTCCATTCGGTTTTGGTTTAATTTTAAAGAGAAATTAGTATAATTTGATTTAACAGAATATAATTAATACCATTATAATCAACATTATACTTTAT
Source organism: Viscum album (assembly GCA_963277665.1). Classification (NCBI taxonomy): domain Eukaryota; kingdom Viridiplantae; phylum Streptophyta; class Magnoliopsida; order Santalales; family Viscaceae; genus Viscum; species Viscum album. The sequence goes on along the minus strand of OY728137.1, from coordinate 291,267,058 downwards.
TTTTTTTTGTAAAATCATTTTTATACTTAAAAATGCATTTTTTCTAAAAATGTATTTCTCGTTGCGTTTTGCAGGTTTTTTTAAAAATTAATTTTTGAGGAATATAAAAATTAAAATTGATAAAATGGGTGAAGTATTTGGAATCATAATTTAACTTTTTTAATGAGTCAACTTGTATTTTTTTCATTATAAATCATAATATTGGTTACAATTTAGTTACTATAAAAAGAGAAAAAATGGGTTAAAAGGGTTTAAACTAAAATGATAAGGGTTAAAATAACCTAAAAACTTTTCCAAATACTATTATATAGTCATATTTAGACCCTATATCATCTATAATTCAAATATGAGTCATTTTTGGGCTATTTGGTTAAGTAATAAATTAATATATTTTAATATTTTGAAAAAAAAATTATTGTGTTATCTCCATCACTTATAAAAGAAAACCACATATACTATATTCAATACACTTCAAGAGCCTCTAAGCTCTACCAATACATACCCAAATAATGTTACAACATCCTTCCCTATGTAACAGAGGATTTTCTTGATCATAATACCATTCAAAAAAATATTTCGGTATAAATATAAGGATGTTGTACAAAGAAGAGATATAGGTCTTAACTAAATGTTTTCGTTTTATTTATTTTTATAATTCCTTCAATTACTTGATAAAAATTATATGATAAAATAAGTTTCTGTATTATAATTATATTTTATTATGATAATGGATCAACCTTTATTCATATCATTCTCTAGAAAATGGGAATTGAAAACATCGTTTGTGCATAGGTGTTGACTACCACCTAGTAAAGCGATGTATTCATTTTTTTCATCACAACCATTTATGGATGTTAATAATGATGGATGAAATTATTATGTATTATATTTATGAAATAATTATGATTTTTAAATATAATATATCATTTATGTTCTTAACCTTCCACCTGTTAGAAAATAACAATGTCACTCGTGCGTACGCGTGGACTACCACCTTTATTAAGCGATGTGATTCAATTTTAATGTACTACATTCAAAAATGATTTTTGATATATATGTAATGAATATATATATGATAGATTTACCATTCCTAATATTCTTGAGATGATAAAACCATGAGAAAGATGAAAGGACCAGAACTAATGAACTGAAACTTACATGAAAATAAAATAGTTAACACTTGAAAATAGATATATTAATAACAAATTATTAATAAATAGGTAAGAAAATGTTATAATTGGGTAATATATGTTATTAAAATTATTAAAATTATTATATAATATATTTCTAATAAATTTATTTTTATTATACCATAGTTTAAAATAACTTATAAAGCAAGCCAGACCTGAGGTAAGAGTTTATTTTACAATCACATCCTTATGTAGGATTGTTTATATTAAAGTATAAATTGTGGGAATTATATGATATTTATATAATAAACCCAATAAATTTTATTATCCTATGTCTATTTTAGATTTTTCATGTATTAGTTCCATTTTTACCTTCTTTGGAACTCAAATACCAAATGAATGGTTTTTCAAGGAAAAATGACCTTTATTTTCTATTTAGTTGAGAATATTTTTCTTCCATGTTGATATTTTCTTTAAAATATTTTCATTAATTTTTTGAATACTATCCAATTATTTAATTAATTAATTTTAAAAAATTTATGAATTTCTATAAAAAGGTTTTCAAGGAATCTTCTTCTCATTTTCTGATGGTTATTTTTTTACCAAAAGTGTGTACATAATCGTTATATTAACATTTGTTGTGTGAATGAATATTCCCATATTAATAATTATAATTTTATTTAAAGTCTTAATTAAAATTTTTCCATGGTTAATTTCAAAGAAAACAGTTAACCTAATAGTTTGTAAATTTTTAGATTTTAATAAAATTGATTTCAAAAATTAAATGTGTATTTTCCATAAAAACATTCCAGTGATCTATTTAATGTATTTTAATCTATTTAAACTGATTTTTATGATTATTATTATTGATTTTGGATATAATATATTGATACCATATTCTATAATACTCTAGATTAATATGATCATATTTTCATATTGGTTGACTGGGGAAAATTTTACCATTTCATATGCAGTTTTTTCAACACAAATATTCATGTGGAATATGTATTGAATTATTATTAATTTATTTAATATGATAAGAGAATTATAATTGATATTTTTTGGGTTTTTCCTTTTATATCCCCTTGATTCATTAGTAGGTCTAATGAGACAAACTAGTTTTGGTATTGGGTGTACACCACACCAATTTATATATAATGTATTGGCATGGATCCTTAACTGTAATATTATGATGTGATAAATTATGCATTATTTAATTATGAATCAATTTATTCTTATCCTTCTGATTATTTATGTTTTTATTCTATTTATGGATATATTACACATTTTTATATTACTTATATAGAATATTTTAATTGTGTTATATCATTTCCATATTATTCATGCTTTATTTGTTTTATGATAGATTATATTGTATGTTTTCCATTACCTAGAAGCTTATATTTCCATTAATTATGTTTTAAATCTCCTAGAAAACCAAGAAGGGATCGATGAATGATTTTAAAGGTTTACTAGAATAAATAATAATGCTAGGAATATAATTTGTTGGTTGTATTTTAGGTTTTCATATGTAATGTGAGAATCATGTACGTATCTAGTCTCCCATGATTACTAACCTATTCAATCCTTTTGGGTTATGATCCATTTTATTTTATGACAATATAATAAATTAACCATTGACTCTAGGTTATTGGTGTCAGGGTGTTACACATTTAATTTAGCTTCCCATAATTTTGTGTCACCTTCATATATATTGAGATGATTTTTCCACATGGTGTGCGAGGACTTCCATGATATCACATTAATGTAGATTATGTTTCCCATGGCTCCCATAATCTGTTGATTTCCTTTCCATCAACATAAAACTATTTTTGATCTCTCCCTATCAAGGTTCCACCATCCATACTCGCTTTAGTCTCATTAATAGGATCTATGTGCACATATATTCCATTAAATATTTTAATCCACTTATGATTAACTACTTACATGAATTCAAAAGAATATAATAAAATGATTAAATTTAATTATTATAATCAATCAGATAAATTACAAAAAAATACAAAAAATGGAACTTATGCTATGATACTATGTGTTATTACCCATAAGGGACTTTTGTAAGAGATACTCTGGAAGGGGGTTAATCTGGATATGAAAATTTTATAACATTATTACTTTTTACTCAATCGCTTACCTAGATGATATTGACATAACAGTTAGTGGGGTCACACATTAGATCTTATTTTAATGATGATGATCTGATTGTAAGCTCTATAGTATTTATCTCATTAAATAGTTTGTTTAATGATTTCCTAACCCACAATATCAAATTTATGTCATGCATAATATATATAAATAATCAACATAAGAAATTAGATTTTTATATAGTTCACCCACACCAGGATAATCCAAGGATTAGGAAATATAAAATTTTTCAATGAACTAGTATCTTCTAAATGAACTATTAAGTGGGTAGTCTAGGATAGGTAAATCCTACTCCTAGAGTAACTATACTTACAAGGTTTAATGAAAACTTACTCCTTCCGAAAGAATAGTTTTACAACACACCATTATTTTACTTCATGTATGTTCTCTAGTTATTAAGGTTTCCCCTTTCTCTCCCAATTGTTTTTGAGTTGATTTATTCTCATGTAAATGCTTATGGGAATCCAAAATATTGTTCAAGGATAAATAAATATTTTTGGAAAATTCTTGCCAAAATAACCAGTACCATGATTCAAAACTCAAGACCACACTATAGAGGCGGTGGTTGTGCTATGAAATTATTTATTATGCCATGGTGGTTGAATCCATACCATAGAGAAAAAATTATACCATAGTAACCCCAACTTCTTACAGTTGCATTATAGCCTTTTTCATGAAGCTAATTTTGGGAAAGGTTGCATCATGGTGTCTTAGACCACACCGCATGACCCATTCAACATCAGTTACATGAAAATTTTAATTCTTGGGATGCTCAAGGGGTTATGTATTTTATTTTGAAATTTCATGGTTTTTTGGGGGAGCCTCCAAATTGGTTTTAAGAGGTATTTAATGGTAGTTTCTCAACAAGCATAAAACCCATTTATATATTCAATCTTCCCCTTTTCTAAACATTGTTCCATGATCTGAAGTATTAGTACAAATCTAACTCTGCACCACTATGATTTTATTATATTAAAGAAGTTCATGTTCCAATGTGGTTCCATTCCACAAACCCCCCTCTCTCTATCATAGGGGTTTTTCTTTAGTACTCTCTTTGCCAAAACATTCTTTTCTTGAACTGTAGAGGTGATTCCTATGTTGCAACTGCACATCCTGTGTCATGGAGGTCTCTTCTAGTGCACCATTATTCTATAGCGTTCCACCCTTCATCATGGTGGTTTCTTATGCAATTTATCATCTAGGTTTCACTATGGAACACCTCATTTTTCTAGAGTCTTACCTATTCCTCATTATGTATCCTTTATTAGGGCCTCTCAATATTATTATCATGGTAGCTAGTTTTCAATAATATATCTAGTATTTTAAACCTTGATGCATTTTTATTTTTAAACTAGGTTTCAAATGAATTTATAAATCTTGATTTTGGGTTTTTATAATTGGAATTTGAAATGACATGGTGTGTGATAAAAAGTTATTGAAGGAAATTAATTGTTTTTTGTATTTAAGAAAATTGTTCTTGAATTAAAATTATGAATATTTAAATGTATTTTAGAAATCAATGGAATATGACATTTTTGGTTTTAAATGTGATAATTCAACGGATTTTGTTAAAATTCATTTGATATTTGTTTTCTAAAAGAATGGAATTAATATTGATGAAAATAATTTGAGGTTGGTTTTTGAAATAATGAAATTAATTTTAAAAAAACCAATGAGGATGGTTTTTTAAATGAAAGGAAAGTTTTAAAACAGAAAATTAAGGACAAATTAAATGATGTTTGAATGGTTTTTTAACCAATGATATATCCTTGTAAATTACTTTATTTACCTTGAATCGCATGAGAGATGGGTAGTTGAATGGTAAGAACACACACTAGGCATGTATTATCTCTATCCAAAAATAGATTAAAAATGACAACATACTCTAAAATACTTGATATAAGGGAGATTATTATTTATATATCTTATCATTTTCTTCCTTATGAATGTTATTTCTGTACATTAGATTCAATATATCCCAAATATTTGTGATAATCCTTCTATATTCAAGCCCCTGGGTTTTTTAACCATGATGTGATGATTGAAAATAAATTTTAATGCCTTATAATATAAATTTTTTACTCATTTATGTTTTTATAGTTATTATTATTCATTCACACTTTTGATAAATATTTTATTCATGAATATTTTAAATAATTCATTATTATACCTTATTTTATGGAAATGTTATTTTACATATTTTATAATAATCATTAGAAATGTTCATTCAAGTATTTTTTGATATAAACTATGAAAATATGTCCATTCCATGTTTTATCCATATCTATATTAAATGGTTTATCTAATATGTAATGCTTACTAAATTTTTTTTGAAATACCACAGGGATTGTAATCACATTCCCTACCCTTTCCTTTTTGAATTTGCAATTTTCATTATGTCAGGTACAAGTAAAGGGAAGGAAATAATCAAAGGTGAAGGGTGTGGAAGGCTTGTGGGACCTTAAGGAGTTAGTATGACAAGATAGAGTTTGTGATCCACCAGTTGTGCATATTTGTTTTTCAATTTTAGAGAATTGTTCTAGGGTGTTTTGACGGTTTTATCATGTTGGGAGATTTTTATATTAATTTCATGGATTTTAGGCTTTAGTTTTTTCAAAAATATTGTGGTGATATCAATCTTTATTTACTATTCTTGATTACATGGTGCGTGTCACCAATATATGGGGATCAGGAACACCCTTTAGGTTATTTCAAGATCGCATTGGGTAACATTTAGTAAGTTTATCTATGTTGGTTTATAAAAAATTGGTGCTAAAGGTTGTTGATACTCCTTTTACAATCATTATAATGTTTGGGAATAGATTTTTGGGACTTAAGGGGTATGCTATGAGTGAGTTCTTGGACATATATCATCATAATGGTCCTTAATTTATCATTGGTTTTTGGGGAAAGTTTCTTCAAGTAATAATAAAGTTTTGATTCTAGACTTTTCCTAAAAATTTACATGAGTTTTTTATAACTTCTTTGAATTCCTCTTGATGGAGTTTATGATATTGTGTCCCAATTCTAATGTATTCCTTACTATTGTGTAGTACCATTCCTCCAAGAATATGTTTAATCTGACATTGGGAGGGAGCTAATGATAAAATATTCCAAATTAACCCTCCAATTGATCAAAACCTTGTAGATGTTATTGTACTTACATTACAATCACATTTACAGGTGATAAAACTAATTATAGACCAGGATAAAAAAGTTTTACCCTAGAGGAATAATAGGAGCGATCATACTTCAGGGTTTCTTTTTCTTAAAACACCATCTTTAGAGGGTACAAATGATCCATTATAGGTGAGTTTTTAGATTAATAATGTTTATAATCCCTTTGAGTTCTTGGAGATACCTCGTTTTTAAAGGTGAAATGTGTTGCTTTTACGTTTTGAGGTCTTAGAAGGAGGTGGTGGGAATTGATAGTTGAGATAGGGAAGAATGTGGTCTTGGAGTGGAAATAATTCAGGGTTCCTTTCATTGATCATTTCTTTATGAATTTTATGGTGTTGACTAAATTCATGGAGTTTATTAAACTGGAGAAAGTTATTTAAACATGGACTTATTATGAAAATGGGTTTTCTGAGCTTGTTCACTTATCACCTATGGTAGTATGAAATGATAAGTTGAAAGAAAATATATTTGAGATAGGTCTTTGGGAAGATATTTAATCCTAGATTTTTATGATAAAACTAAAATCTTATTTTCATGTTACATATAGAGATCTGATAGTGGAGACTAAATTGTATAGGATGTCAATGATGAAGGGAGTTTCTCTTACTCCTAGTGTAAGTTTTAGTGGTTCCTTTAAAGGGAATTAGAAAAAATATTGATCTCATAGGAGAAATCATGGTGGTGGATCTCAATATTAAACCATTGAAAAATCACATTCAATGTTTACTAAAGCCCCTATTAACTATTATCAATGCTGTGAGTTTTGAAAATTTAATCATTCTTGATTAGGGGAACGAAATAATTATAGCTACTGTGGGTGTTTAGAACAAATATAGAGGTTTTTAATATTTTCACTACTCTGCGTTGTGGCAAGAGCTCATTATTTCTGAGAGGAACTGCAACATAGTCATATGATTAAAAAAAGGGTTTCCATCCATAGGCATCAATAATAAAGATTCTTCAAGTAGTAGATGAATCTCAAGAGGAAGATAATGTGGGTCCTTTGATAGTGAGATGTACTATTAATATTTCTTCGTATTTTTATCTTCTTTATTCGATATTTGTTCCTCCCATTCTTTCATACTTTTCCATATCATAGAATTTTTAAATCTTTCTATAACGATCATGCCTTATGTTATGGAGATCATGTAACCTCTCAAGATAAATAAAGAGAAGTGTCTTTAATTCCATTATTGTACTTTAATTTATTGTATGTTGAGATTACTTGGTAATTTTTGGTTCTATATATTAAACCCATAGATATCATCCTTGGGATGGATTGGTTGATTTACCATAAATATTGTTTCGACTATTATCATTTATGGGTTTCCTTTACTGGCACCGATGTAGTGAATCATGAATTTCATGGAGAACATGACCAAAGGTTGAGTCAAACTGGCCCTCCCCTTTTTATGTTGGGTATGATCACACCCATGTTCAACATTGTGTTGATTAATGAACCTTAGGGTGGTGAAATTCCTTTGGTGTTTGTCAATTTACCTAATATTTTTTCATCAGACATTTTGGGTTTTCCACATGTTAGAGAGGTTTATTTTCCATCAACTTGGTACCTGGTATGCATCCTATCTATATTACCTCCTACTATATGGAACTATAAGAACTGAAGGAGTTGAAAACTATGTTGGAAGATTTGTTGTACAAAGGCTTTATCTGACCTAGGGTTTAATCTTTCGAAACACCCATGATTTTTACTAAGAAATATTATGAGAACTTTCACCTTTGTGTTCACTACTAAAAGATCAATTTGGTAACAATATTAAATAAGTATTAATTTCATTGAATTTATGATCTATTTGAAAAATAAAAATGGGATAACCGTTTCTAAAAAAATGATATTTGGTCATGTTATATCTAGTTTAGTATTATGAAGTTTGTTATCCCAAAGTCTACATTTAAAATGAGGTATGTCCATTTTGAGTACCACTTAAATTCATCTGGTCTAACCAACTCTCTTTCAGTGTTCCTATCATTGATTAATAAGATTTTCCATGAGTATTTATATTCCTTTGTTGTTGATTTTGTGCATGAAATCTTTTTTATTCTAAGACTAAGGAAGACCACATACATTATCTGAGAGATATAATGGATATCTTGTGTAACCATAATCTTTACTTCAATATTTATAATAAAACTTTTGGATGAGGGAAGTAAATGTTTTTGGGAACATGGTTTCCAAACATAGTGTTTCATTTGATCCTAAGAAGGTGAAAGTTCTTATGACATGGGAAGAACCACAAAATGTATTTGATCTTCAGAGTTTCTTAGGATTAGAATGTTATTTTCCCTATTTTCCAAAGGATTTCTATAAGTTTGATTATATGATAAACTCTCTTACATGAAAGGGAGTAATGTTCATATGGGATTCTAAAGTAAAGTTTCCTTTGACTAGATGAAGTTTTAGTTTACTTGATCTCTCTTTATGACTCATCCAAAAACCACTAAGTGGTATATGGTCTCTTTTGATTCATTGAGTTATGGTTTGGGATGTGTTTCTATGTTAGGTGGTTAAGTGGTAGAAAATGATTCTCGTTATCTTTGACCTCATGAAAAGAACTACTCCACTCATGATCTTGAGCTTGTAGCTGTGGTGCATGTTCTGAAGATTTTCTTGTATTATATTCTCATCAAAAGGTTTACCGTATACTTTGATCAGAAAAATATTAAGTTATATATTTTCTCAAAAATATTTTATCCTTTTATAGAGATAGTGTGTGGATTATGTAGAGGTTTTTTATTTCATCATTTCCTATACACCTTGTAAGGGGAATGCCATTTTTGATGTCTTGTGTTGGAAGCATCCATCCTAGGACCTGGAATAATCTTCCAAGGACTGTAATTTAATGGAACATTTGATCATATTCATCTAGAAGTCCATGAATATGAGACTATGATTAATTTTTCAAGTTTTCAGTTGACATATACACTACGTGGGAAGATTCATTATGAATATAAACATGATGATGTATTCTGGGGAATTATAGATTTTTTATTTTGTGGTGAGACCATCGTTGAGTGGCCTTTATCTTTTGAGTGTATTCTATGATTTCAAATTTTTTTTCATTGTTCCTTTTCTGTTGATGAAGGTTGTGATGGGAGAATTTATAAAACACAATTGGAATTACACCTTATAATCGTGAAGGTGTTTTGTTACATGTGGTGATTTTTTAGTGTCCAGGTATAAAAGGGGACATTATTGATTTTGATTCCTATTTTTATACCTATCAATAGGTTAAGTCTAAGTATCAAAATCCTTGAGGTTTGATTTAGTTCCTTGTAGTTCCGACTTAGAAGTGGAATGAGATATCTATAAACTTTGTGGGAATATTTCCACGCACGCTTTAAGGAAAGAATACAATATAGTTTGTGATTGAACGATTTTCCCAATTGGGTCACTTCATTCCGATTCATGATACTACTAATTTCGAGGACTTGAGAATTTTTTATATATAAAAAATCATTAGATTGCATGGAGTTCCTTTGATAATAATTTATTATAGGGTTACACTGTTCACATCTTGCATTTGGAGGGTCCTTCAAGAGGCGATGGGATCCCAAGTGAAGTTGAGAATGACATACTATCCTTAAATGGATGGACAAAAAAAATCAAAAATTTTGATTTGTGAGGACATGCTATGTTCACATGTCCTTGATTTTGGAGGATCTTTGGAGAGGCATTTGAGACTGGTCAAGTCTGTATATAATAATAACTACTAGTAATCCATCAATATTTGATCCATTGAGACTTTATATGTCTAACCACAAAAATATCAACATTATTGTTCTAAAGATGATGAAGCTACCCTAGTAGTACTATGATTGGTCTTTGAGATAATGAAAAATATTGATTGATCTATCAGAGAATCGTAATGAAATATATCCATTAAAAATACTATAATTATCTTTATTGATTACATTTAGAGTTTGGTGTTTATAATCTGGTGTTTTTGAGAGTTTCTCCATGGTTGGTTCACTAGTGACATTAGATGTAGGGAATTTTAGCATGAAGATATGTGGTAATTGTTTTTGAACTGATTGGTAATGTGGAATACCATTTAAATCTTCCACCATAGATAGAATCAATGCAAAACATGTTCTATGTATTATAACTATCCGTATCCTATCGTAAGTTGGGGGGGGGGGTTCAGATGTGGAACCAAATTTATCTGTGACTAAGTAATTGGTATATATTTCTTATTCTCAATCAAAGGTTCTTCATAGAAAAATCATACCCCTGATTAGGGTATTGTGATAGTATTATTCTGATTTACTTGGGACTTATGAGCATGATTTATTGGTGAAGGAGTATTAGAATAATCTCTTTGTTATGCAGTCCTCTTGATAGGATTTTGGGGGTAAGATAATTTTATGGGGGGGGGGATTGTAACATATCAACCTTTGATTTCAATTACATTATATGGTAATTGAGTTTTCCCTTATATTTAATATTTTTTAGTAGAGTTATATTTGGGTATGGTATTATAGGCTTTGAAAATATTTTGGAAGCTTAAATGAATATTTTTTGGAATCTTCTTGTCAAGATAGGGGTTACCGTGTCACAATACTCAACACCACACCATAGAAGAGGTGGTTGTGGTGTGGAGTTAGTGGCTCATCATAGTGGTAATGTGGTGGTTGAATCCATACTATAGATAAAATATTTGCATCACGGTGACCCAAAATTTTGGAGGCTGCATCGTAGCCTTAACCGTGGAGTAATTTTTGGGAAGAATTGCACCACAGTTTCATAGTCAATGTCATAGGGCGTTTTCAGAATCAATTACATGGAACTTCGAATGCTTGTGCTACTTTGGGGGTTATGGAGGTTATTATTCAATTTCAAAGTTAGTTTTCAGGATCCCTCATTTATATTTTGGGAGGGCATATGTGGTGGGTTCTTAATGGGAATCAAACCCCTTTTTATACCTATTCTTCCCCTTCAATCTACATTATTCAAATCTCTAAAGAATAGGCGAAGAACCAAATCCACACCATATTTCTAGTGTTATACTATAGAAGTTCATGTCCTAGTATAGTTCCACATTTTAGTCCCCCTCTCTATGCAAAATGGTTCATGTTTTAATGCTTCATATATCATAGATTAACTATCTTTCACCATAGAGGTGCTACCTATATGACATCCACGGGTCCTGTGCCATTGATGCCTCTTCCAGTGAACCAATATGTCATGGTGTTCCACCCTGTTACATAGTGGTCGATTCTATTCCACATCACCTGGTTTTCACCATGAATCATCCTATATTTTCATATTCTTCTTTATTCATCCTTTATAATCCATTTTCTGGGCCTTTCAATATTATTATTAGGGTAGGTGTTTTTAGAATATATTCATATTATTTAAAACCTTGATACTTATTTATTTTTAAATTAGTTTTCAAATAAACTTCTAATGCTTGAGTTGGGGTTTAGTAAATTTAATTTTAAATGGAATGGTGTTTGATGAAAATTTCTTGATGGAAATTAATTATTGGTTTTCATGAATAATGTTCTTGAATTGAATTTATGATTATTAAAAGGATTATTTTGGAAATCAAAGGTATGCATTTTTTTTTGGTTTGAAATTTCACGATTTAATGTATTTTGTAAAAACCATTTGATATTGGTTTCCTAAAATTATGGAATAATTTTTTATGAAACCCATTTGATATTGGTTTTTGAAATAATGAAATATTTTTTTGATAAAAAACCATAGATATTGGTTTTTAAAATGAATTTATTTTTTTGAAACTTAAAATTAGGGCTATATTAAATGATGTTTGAAATAGTTTTTGAACCAATGATAGACCATTGTAAATTGCTTGATTTATCTTGAAGCATCATAGATAATTTGTCATTTAGTGGGAAGAAAACACATTAAGCATCTATTATATTTACCTGGGAATAGATTAATGATAGCAACTCACATTAAACTACTTGAGGGAAGGGAGATTAGTCTTTAGGTAACTTCCCATTTTTATCTATATAGATATTATTTATGCACATTAGAAGCTATACATCACAAAGATGTTTTTTAATCATTGGATATACTGCCCCATATGTCTCTTAACCATGATTCTATGATGGAAAATGACTTGGCATGAATTATGATATAATTTTTTACTCATGTTTTTTTGATGTAAATTTATATTCAGTCTTCAATTTGATTTTTTTATTCATGAATATTTGAGAAAGTTTCTTTTTTATAACCTATTTGATTAAAAAGATGTTTTACTATTTTTATAATTGTCGTTTGAAATATTATTTGAAGAATGTTTTTATATTAACTATGAAAATTTTTCCATGCCATGTTTTATCTATATCATGATTAAATGGTTTATATAATATAGAATGCTTATAAATTTTTTTGAGAAATTCTATTGGGATCATAAGCTCACACCCTACATTTTACATTAGGTATTTGAAAATTTTCTTATGTTAGGTCTAAGTAAATGGAAGGCCCCACTCAGAGGAGAAGGGTATACTTGAGTCGTGGGACCTTCAAGAGTTGGAAGTGCATGATATATTTTGTGATCAACTAGTTGTGATAAGTTTACATGTCATTTTGGAGACTTGTATAAAGGTGTTGTGGACCCTTTTCTCTTGTGGATAGTTTTTTATATCAACCATTTGTATCTACTTATTTTCTTTATTTTTTAACTATTATAGATAAATCATTACCTATTTACTCTTATTGATTCCACGGTGATTTTCACCTACCCATGGGTATTGGGAATAACCTTTAGGTCAAGTCAATATCAGATCAAGTACTTTTTATGTGGGTTATATGAGTTAGTTCATGAAATATTACTTCACTCCAGACTCTCTTATCACTACTACTAGAATGGAAAACAAACTTTGTCACACTTTACAATAGAAAGAGTATAAAAAATATTGTTATTTCATTTAATATGGGTTGGTTCACCTTTATCTTCATATTATAATTATTTACATGATTTATATAAACATTACCACAAATAACAACATCCCCTTTCGATGATTCATTATGAAAACTCCTTATTCTTATTTATAAACTTCTCCAGGGAGGGATAAATATTTATTTACAACATAAAATTGGTAATATATAATTCATTATTCTTTTCTCTTTTTTAATTTATCTAATAATATTTGATATGTTAATTCTCCTCACCTCCTCTATAAAATAACAAACTTCAATATTTATAGAGATAGATATTTCTATAATTCATTCCTCCTAGAAATGATTTTCTAAATTATAAGAGAAAATATTCATGTTTTAATTATAAATGATCTATAATCATTTATTAATATCATGGGGAAACACATCCTATATTAATATAAATATCCTTATTGAATATTACGGGTTTCCTTCGAAAAATATAGGTAATTTTAAAATAATCAAATCTATTGATCATTTTTATTCAGGGTTATATTAATTTAAATTCTAGGTATGTTAAATGTGAATTTTTCTATATCTTGAACATCTTCTTGAAATAATAATTTTTTTTCAAGAATTATCAAATCAAGACATGATGATTGGTCCAATATAATATCAATTGATCCCAAAAAATCTCTATAATTTTAATCATTTTAATATTCAGAAATAATTCTCCTTTAATATCAACATGATTTTCTCCAAAATAACTGACCAAACTATTAATCATATTTTATGATTACTTCATATCATAAATATTTTACTAGTGTCTAAATATTCATCTAAAATATATAAGGGATTGAGACTTTCAAATTATCCACAAGTCATACAAATAAACCATATATAGTAGTCTAGATGGCTCTTATATTTTGCCAATATATTAAAAAGTATATTACATAGAGGCCCACTAACTCTTATATTATTAAACTTCACTATAAAATGGATCTTAAATAGTAAATTGAGACACATAATGAAACCAATGAAATAAAGGGATGAACTTTATGTTTTCACCCTTTATCTAAAAATGAATATTATAGATTCACTACACATTCATTTTTTAATTCCTCTCGACACCAATGAATCTTATTCATTGGAACTTGAACAAAACCACATAAATATAATCAAAGCATATTTTCCTATATTTTACCCAAAATATATCTATGCACTAAAAATAAAACATTTAATTCCAATGTACATTTTATAACTTCTTCACTTTGTTTCCAAACACCAACACTAAAAACCAACTTGTGTAAATAACAAATACAACCTTTCTTTATAAAAATAGCTACTATTAAATCCAAAAATGTGTTTCCAATAAATAAAGGACATCAAATTCACCACTAAGATTCCAAAAATCATGCTTATTTCTAATATATATATACAAATTGTGCATCCTCCTTAGAAAGAATAAAAAACCCCGCATCATTTCCATGAACATCCACGACTACTTTACATATAAATACCCAAAGCCATCCTATATTCTCAAGGTCAATAATTTTTTTTGAGAATTAAGAGTGGTTCAAGGACTCTATAAATCATAAAAACCATTAGGTTTCACCCACTTATCCTTTATGTAAGTCAATGGGAGATGAATTGGGGGGATGTTCGAATCATATATCCTCACATCTCACATGCTTGAAAACCATGGATCATTGGTCCCTAATAGTAGACCTTGGTGTTGAGAGAACCATTAAATACCCAATGGAAGATAAAACTATGTAAACCATGAATCCACCAATATATAAATGTTAAATTCATTAGAAATGGAATTGTTCCATTTTTAGAACATTTATAATAAAAAAATAATCCAATGGTACCATGTGTGAACTATTTGACATGTGTACTATGAATAAACCATACATCTAGTATGGAAATATCCATGAACCATGATTTATAACATTGTAACATGTGGAAACTTTGCATAATACCTTGGTACTATAAAGGAATAACACATCCTATATCTAATAATTTGTATTCATGTATCTATTAGTTGAAATCATTACAAATATGTATCCAAAATCCCACAAATCACATTTTTCGAGTTCTTACTAGATGATTGTCCCTATAAACACACTTATATCAACTAGTGTACACACCTACATTACTGCATTATAAGAGTTATACTCAAATAATTTTAATGAAAAATAAAATTCCACACCCCTCTAATAGAGGAGATTCTAACACCTCCATGCAACAAGCCCCATGTAATTCTACTTCCTTATTAAAGTCTTGAGGCACAATTATTCTTTCCCCCCTAATAATTAGTATTATTTGGGTGGAGGGGTATAACACAATTTTTCATCTAAAATAATCATATACATATTAATGATTCTTGTTTCTCACCATTTCATTGAATCAAGAATAACTATTTTTTTTCTCTTCTCATAAGGCCTTAGGTGGTTATATTATTGTTCTAGAGAGAGAATGAAATGGATCTATAAGAGTAAGGAATTTAGTCAAATGGTGACATAAATTTTTCTACCAATTAAATAATAAGGTATATTAGATAACACAATTTCAAGTCAGAATTTATAGTATATCATTGAAACACAATGAAAAATAAATCTATTGGATTTTAAAATAATGTATGTTAATAAAAATAATCAAGGTATAAATTAAACAAAAAAAATTGAAATAATTTTTATTGTATAAGATAAAAGTACAAATACCCTTAAAGGATATTATTAAGGATATAATTTCAATTCATAAGAAGCCTTCACATTTATCCAATGCATTATGAGGATTATAAACCTGATCCTAGGTTTCCTAATTACCCACCCAGAACATCCTTGGCTATAGAACTATCTAAATGTTCCAATTTCTGTTCCCATAAATTATATTCCTGTAAAATCATTAGCATCAATAAGAAACTCTATTTTAGAGCTCTTATTCTACAAAAAAATTTAAATAAATACTTAAACATTACTTAATCAGAAAAATAATCAAAAGATAAAACTTCACACATGTAATATCCTCGATATCGAAGTATAAAAACACAAGATTCCACAACCTATAAGCTCCTTTATCATAATGGATCCTATAAAATATGATTAAAATTGAAAATTTTATGATCCTTATAATGTAAACCTCACTATACTGTAACTATTAATGATATTAGATGAATATTAAAAATGTGATAACTCAAAGGGAATGATATTTTTTCAAAGATTTACTCAAAATATACTTTCAAAAAAAATTAATATACCCATATACTTCTTATCCTCAAAAAAATTGGTCCAATATATAGACACTTTGGTAAAAAGTTATAATGGCTAGATTCTGAAATAATTGGGTTTAGTTATAAATTTATTAGATGTAACCATACATTATAGGATGGATATAACTTTCATTTTAATTATTTTGTGAGTATACTTCAATAGAATATTTCTATTATCTAGTATATGTACAAATTTATTTTAGTTCAACAGAACATACCTACTGGACAATACGTTCTCACTCAACCAAACTTCAAAAACCAATAGAAGTTAAAATAAAAAAAATTATGAAGTTAAATTTTTATTTTCAAAACCAATAATAATAGTATTCAATGAATTAACAATATAGCTATTTTTTAAAATCAAAATACACAAATGGAAACTCAAGTAAATTTATGTTTGACCAGAATCACACATGGATTTTCTAAATAAATTTCCGAAAATATTACCCCTATTTTAAATAATTCCCCTCTTATTAAACAATTTCTCTTAATTAATTTCCCTGTAAAATCAAATATTGAAAATTAACTTTCTTTCTCCCACTTTAATGAAAGATATTAAAAAAATAATGAAAACTTACTAACTCAGTCACATTTTTTCCTCTTTGATTTCACCCCATTTATGAAATAAAACAAGAACCAAATAATATATACCAATTGAAAAATTTCTCCAACAAATTATTCACTTATATCGCCCTTTTTTATAGTCATAATGAACCCCACCAAGATGAGTTTAGTGCGACCCTTAAGAGTATGAAGGATAGTTAATATAAGTAAGAAAATAATTTTTTATAAATTAAATGTGATTTAAAATGAATAAATAAGGGTATATGAGTCTTTATAATTCTGTAGGAATTATTATACAAAAAATATAGTCAATAAAAAATTAGTGGATAAAAATATAAAAAATAGTGAACAACTTAAAAGTTTTCTTTTGATATATTCGAATGGTCTTGTTTTGAAAAAGATGTTTTGGAAAAATGTTAATAATCAAATATCTTATTTTCTAATGGATTAATGATATAATTATATCACATGATAAAGAATAAATATCTCACATCATCAAGGATTGATTATATTATTATAGAGATATGTGTAAAAGTAACTATATAAATTCATAAGTGTAACGATGTAAGAAAAAAGATAAACTCTAGAGTTTAATATCTTGAAGAATTAAAAGATATTTAAATGTTTTTATAATGGAATCAAATCATGAAAAAACAAATAATATATATGATGTGTTGATACTTTTTTTAAATGCATCAAATCATACACATAATACATGGGAATAAAATATGAAGAAAATTTTACCTTATAGAATTTTTTGTTATGCTCAATTTAAAAAGAAACTTTCATTAAGTTTGATTTTGGTGAAGGTTTAGAGTTCTTCCAATAAGGCTTGTTAAATAAACTTTTAGATAATATAAACTAAAAACATAAAAATTTTCTATAGTTCTAAAACATAGAAAGTCCTCTATAATTCTTGATAAGATTTTCAATGTCATGAGATAATTGAAATTTGAATTGAAATCTAAGAACACATTTCATTTATAATACCTAAATTTAGTTTCATATATTCAAATAGATTAGAATATAGGGGTTTATTGAAAATTTTATCATGCTGATTTATATTTCCAAAAAAATTTAGAATAATATAAATTTTTATTTTTTTTGTTGAAGTAAGTGGAGTATTATATCCAGGTTCTTCACTCATGAGTGATTTAAGGAGTTATTAGATGAATATTTCTTCCTTAAATAATTAAAACTTTATTAAAACTTAAACTAAAATCTATGAGTTTTTGTTGTATCAAAAATAACGTATAACAACAACATACAACCTCTAAATTTTTAACATTAGTGATAGAATGTTTAACTTGGTTCTATTTTTTGTTTGTCCTTGAATCTAAGGACTCACCTTAGAAATTACAATTTATTAAATTGATATTCCAATATATATTTCTTCTAACAAATTCAACATAATAATAAATCTTAAGGGTAAAACCTATTTTGGATGGATGAAAATGGATTTTTATAGAGTTCTTTTAGGGTAGAGAAATATCCACATGACTACTTTAAGACATGGTTCCTTCATATTATCTTATAACATTGTACATAAGAATAGAAATTACATAATATCCAATTAACTATATCTATTGTTTAGTAAAAATATTATCATCCCTCAAAATATTGTTTTATCATTCAGTTTACCTGATTCATCATGATCTAGTTTACAGAAAGTACATACCACAATACTAATACTCAATGCATTATTAAAACAAAATCATTTAAGATAATATGCATTATACTTATATTGAGTTAATGGTATTTCTTTAAGTATTTGAGTTATTTGGAAGTTAAAAATGAAATTATGTTCACCCATCATGCTCATCTAAAAAATAATTTATAGAAGTTCTAATAAATTATCTACATGTTTTTTTCATAATTAGGACATATATAATATAGTTGACATAAATTTAAATGATGATACTGTCCTTAAAAATATTATCAATAAAAATTGTGGGGTAAACATTTCCTTTAGAAAAATTATATTGAGTTACTAAACTAGAAAATCAATAATATTGGGTTATTTTAGTTTTTTAAGTCTGTAAATATTTTTTTTAATTTTGAAAACATGTTCTAAAAAACTTAAATTTTCATAACTAAGAGGTTTTTCTTCTAAAGATTCCCCCTAAATATATTTATTAAGGAATAAAACCTTTATATACATTTGATATAGAGTAAATTTAATATTAAACATAAATACTAAAAGTATATGGATGGACTTGACCCTAGCTATGGGAGAAAAATTCTCCATATAATATATTCAGTCTTCCTAGTTATATCACTTAGGAACTATCATTTTCATTGTTACAAAAAATAATACCATTTTAGTCAAATTTATTTCAGAATACCCATTTCAAACCATTAATAAAAATTTACATAAAACAATCAATAAATTTATATAACTTATTCTATTCAAATTTATTGAGTTATTATTGCATAAAAAGTATCTAAAATTCAACACAAAAGTCATAATCTTCCTTTTTTTTGATTTGTGATATGAATGAATTATTTTCACATTCATTTCTTTGGGAATTATGAGTTTTTACTGGTTTATCTGCACCACCAATTATATTATAACTAGGATGATTCCTTAAGATCATTTTGTTTCTTGGTGAAAATTAATGATGATCCATTTATTCTAAATGATTAAATTCCATTAAGATATTTAACAGTATAATTTATTCCCATTAGTCTAGGTTTATTATGATAATTTCAATTAGATGTTAGTCGAATTTGGGTAATAAAAAAATACTGGGTTTCAAAAATGTAATCTATATTCAAAACTTATGGAGAGTTAATGTTTAAAAAGGGATAAGGTTCATCAAAGTTGAAATATAGTGTTTCTTAAATAGTGTGTATTTGTTTATTGAAAACATGACAATACATACTTGTGGTAAAATAACCAAGAAATACACTTTCATCTTTATTTGGATTAAATTTATGAAGATAAAATTTAGTATTCAAAAGGAAAACTTTACATTAAAAAATTGAACATTGATTAGGTTTTTTGGTTTAAAATTTATAAGGGGTTTTATCAAACACCTGAAAAAATGATTTATAGTATAGAGGGTTTTACTCATTATTTTCAAAAAAATTCACAGTTATTGAATTTTCACACAAATTTTCCTACGGAATTCCTTGAAGTTTTATGTTACTTCATTCAAATAATCAATTATTTTATAGAATTTTTAGTGCTGAGAAATTATGAATTATAAAATTTTCAATTAAAATGTTTCCAAACCTAAATTAAAAAACTCACAGCCTTGACCACTCCAAATAGTGACTACATGTTTTTTTCAACTTTTAAAAAATAGAAACCATGATTAAAAAAAATGGTCATCTAATTTAAATACAATATATTATACGCAATTATATCTAGTATAATGAAAAAATTGGACATTAATATATTTATTACCATTGATACTTACATTTTTATTGTTCTAAAGAGGTCTATGTGAACTAAAATAAAAAGATATTGGGACTTCAAGAACATACATAATTCTTGAATTATATTTCTTACCATATTTTACATAATCATATACTTTTTTATAATTAAATTTATGTTTTAATAGATCCCTAATTAGTTATTTCTTAAATAGAATAGATAAGGCTTAGAAATTATAGTTCCTTTATATTCTATAGAAAATCCATGAAGATTTTTCTACCACACTAGGATTAGGTAAATTTCGATTACTAATCTTTTCTAAGTATATTATCAAAGCATTATCATTCCTATCCATAGATTAAATGTGAGATATATATGAATTTGAAATATTACAATAATCATTCCCAAAGTTCATGGAGTATCCTTAGTCACATAGTCTTCCAATACAAATGAGGGTTTTCTTAATCCCTATTACATTAATGATACTATAGTTAAATGTCAAACTAAGAAAAACAATGTTTCAAATATGGATAATTTCACCCTATGCATTATTTCCAAATGTGACTCATTTTTCTTTCACTTTTTGTATGTTCTATAAATATAACTGGCCTTCAGTCCTCTTTCAAGAACAATCACTATCATAATACCATATATTCCACCTACTGGTACTCAACCTAGCTTCTTTAAAAATGAAAGACTAATCTTTTAGTGTGGAAACATGCTTGGGTCCATTAATGTTATAAAAAAACATTTAGGTACTCACATATATCCAAACATTTTGTGTTATATAGAAATAGTCTATTTAAAAATTTAGGCTTTATAATTTCTGAGAAATTTAATATTGTTCAATAGAAAATGTTTTCCCCAATTCCATCCTCACTGAAATTTAGTTGAAAATTTTTATTTACTGAGGAAAACATATTTTTGATGATAAAGTTATTTTTTTATTATTTTATGATCAATTATAAATTTTATCCTTTTATCACTTAATAGTTTATATATTTTCTCAACATAATTCCTTAAATTTGTAAAATTAGTTAATAATTTCTTCAAACATTCATTTTTTTATTTTACCTTGAAATTCTCATTGTAATATTTTGATGATAATACTAATACTATTTGAGTTTTTATATTTAGTGGATTGATCTATAATTTATCTCTTAGATTCAATCAACATATTGATGAATTTTAAATTTCTCCTTATTTACTTCTAAAATTTTAACATCTTGTTTATTTAACTGAGAATAAATTTAGGAAATTTATAAATAATATTTAGAAATATTATATTAAATTTTGGAAACATCTAGCTTAATAAAATTATGGTCTTTCATCAATAGTTTATTTTTTACTTTTCTAGGATGCCCATATATCTTGTATTTTATTAAAATTATTGAGTATAATCCTTATATTCTAATCAAGATGAACTATTTTCATCATTTGATTAAAAAGAAACATTATCATAAATTGATAATTTTCTAAGTGTACGACAAGTTACCTTTAACATTAAGTATAAATCATCTAGAGGAGCGTTTATATAAAATCCAATGATTATCCTTATATTATCATCCTTTTAGTCAATAAAACTATGAGATGATGGATCCTTCCTCACACTATATATATCATTAGTAGATGGAAAATAGTTTTTTTCATTCTACTTTGATGATTTTTCATCCTTGTTCATTTCATTTAACAGAGTAAAATCCATTATGATATGTCATAGTTTATTTCACTCATAAAAAATGGTGTCAAAAGACTCTTTCATTTAATTATTATAAAATATATTCTTCTAATGAATATATTGGTTTTTTTTATTTTTTATAATCTGATTATTCATCCTCAAAATCTTAACATTCTATCCTTGATTAATTTATGAACAAATAACATCCAACTGATGTTTAGAATTATTCTTTATAGAAGGTGTAGACTTTGATATTTGAGAACAGAAAGAAAAATCAACAGAAGTTAAATTTAATATAACCATGTTCTTTCTCTTCATTTTCTCAACGTATTTATTTAACTGATTAAAATATTACATGAGTGTCCCAATAACATCATTAGGACTAAACATAGATATACACTCTATGTAATCTAAAACTGTTTTCTTGGATTCCCATTCCTAAAGTAAAATATAAATAACATTCTTAACTAGTTATTCATCTTTAATTTCCTTCTCTCCTAAAGTCTGAAGTCCAATACAAAATTACCAAATATATTGATTCACATGAACATTAAGTTTCCAAGTAGAAAATAAAATGATTTATAATTATCTCTAAACATTACCCTTATGATCTTATGAACATTATAAGTTCTAATGTGAGTGGTCTCCAAAATTTTAATTATTTTGTTTAATTTTTTAACAATTTTTTTTCTAATGATAATTCATGTTTTTGGTAAAATAAATGTATTTTAGACTTTATAGTTCACTGGATAATATATTTTTCTCATTATGATAAAATGATGACAATCCATCCTATGATTTTTTTTGTTTTCGAGTCATCATAAGAAAATGATAAACACCAATGTTTATAAGAAATGTCTCAATCCTATCTCCCCAATACTCATAGTTCATGTCATTAATGATATGCAGTCATATAAGATTCAAATTCTATAAGGTTATGATAAAAATATCATCCCTATCCAAAAAATGGTATTTCCTATTTTATATATTAGTGAAAGGAAACTATTATGGTTTCTGATAAAGAATACATATAATAAAATGGTTAATGTTTAATATATCATATAATGATCGAGAGACAATTAAAATTAGGATTGATTATAAATATTAGGGTGAACTAAATTTAGAAATAATATTTTATACTAGGAAGATAAATTATCTAATAGTAAGTGTTTTATTAGTGATTTAATGAAATTTTTTTAACACTCACTACAAGATGGGGTGAAATATTGTTCAAAACTGACTAGAAATTATTATCCCATTTGAGTAATAACATTGATTTTTCAGTACAATTTCTAATCGACTATCAAAGTATATAATGTAAACTCAATATAAAAATTAATGTGTCTGATGTTAAATAACTATATGATAAGAATAATAAGAAAAATATAAATTAAAATTAACAAATTTTGACCAATTATCATATTATCATTTAATAATCTTGATACACCTAAGGGATATTATTACTAGTATACTTACAATTCCTAGTATTCCATTTATTTTATCCAAAGTAGTTGGAGGATCTGTGGACCTAATACTAACCATCCTAGTCCCACAATCAAAACTTTATTAACTATAGACCTTTAAAATGGTATATATTTCCAAGATCCAAAATTCATCAACCGTAAGATCAATTGGATAAATAGGTATCTATATACTTTCCATTCTCTTTTATCTAATAATAAACAATGAGTTATAACATTGAATTCACCAAAAAATACTCTTAAAAGAAACTTCCACACACATTGAATCTCTTTAATATTAATGGATCATACAAACCACCTTCCATGACCTAAAAACTCTTTGATAATAAGGGGTTAGAAAATGAATGGATACAATAATAAATTATACGATCTTTACAATGAAAAACCCACCAGGCAGTATCTCTATGTATAATTTGAAGAATATTAAAAAATGAGTACTTTAGGGTGATGAGATGTTTGAAAAACTTCACTTATAATATATAAATTGATAAATGAAATATTCTCATCCACCCTCTTACTTGAATACATGGGTTCAATTTATAAGAACTTTCAAAATAAATATAAATGGTCATATTTTGAGATTTAAGGATTCTAAGAAACTGTATTACATGAAACATTCAATTATCTGATGGATATAGATTCATGTATTATAATTTGACAGGCATTCCACCAAAATGGTGTTATATGTTCCAATAGATGTACAGATCAGTTCTGTTCATCAAAAAATGAAAAAAAGACAATAAGTATGCAATAAAATAATCTTAAACATCCAACATTAGTTAAAATAAAAACGTTAATGATGTGTGTTATGAATTTTCAAAACCATGGATAATATAATTCATTGAATCATTAGACATTACTTTCCTTATAGAACTTACAATTTTATCATCTATAAAAGATTTTAGTTTTACCCTCACCTTGATGCAGATTCATTGGATGTCAAACTTTACAGCACATTTTGGAATTTCCTATGAGTTTAGTCATCTCCCCCTACTTAGTTACCAATATATATGGGATAAAACATAGATGGGAAATAATCTTATATAAATCACTCTACTTCCCACTAAAAATTTATAAGATAGATCTAGATCTCATGGTCCCTTAGCCTGGTTTAAGCCCCAATAGAGCGTCACCAGACCCATATTTCATGTTAATCTAAAAAGGTCCACTCATTCATAAGTCTCATGACTAATAACTATTAATAAATATTTACATAGAAGTCTATTCCACATAATTTAATTTTATTTTGAACTGATTCCAGTCATTTGACCTTAAATAGAAATGTGCCATGATTTTGTGCATGTGAACATAAAAAATACTTCATTGGTCATAGATCTATGAGCATAAAATTCACAAATATGGTTCTTCTCAAATGACCTTAAATGACATTATGTACCTTGTTAAAGTCAACCAAATAATATTGGATTTGATTCTCTACACATGGATACATAGGTATCCCATCTCACAGCTATTATCGCAACTCTAACACAACTTACACACCCTTCAATAAACCAATTAAGTCCTCTTAGGAGACCTTAAATCCCATAAAATTGTACGAGTATTCTTATGAGACATGAAATACATTTTACCATTTATGTACTCTTATTAGACCTAAAATCACAACACAAACCATTGTCCATACTGGATAGAATGAAACATATATATATCATTTAAGTTCTCATGGTAGATCTTAAATATCAGTATATCCCATAAGCCTTATTGTATTACCTAAAACTCCAATATATCCTTTAAGTCCTCCCAAAATACCATAAATCTTAGTATGAACATTAATAATTCCTATAAAATTAGAAATTATAGCATATCCTTTAATCCCTCTTGCGAGACATTAAATACCAACATACCACTAAATACATCCCAGATGGAATGAAACTCCAACACATAATTTAGGAACTCATGGTGACCTAAAATAAATGTGTATCCATTAAACCTTCTCAGATTTAAAAAACTCTAATATATCTATTTATTCCTCCTTAAAGACATTAAATCTCATTATACCCCATTTATCTTTCCTAAATGGAATGAAACTATAACATATCCTTTAAGTTATCCTAAAATACCTTAAATAATAGTTTACCCTTTAAGCCTTCCTAGATTGAAAAAACTCCATTATATCCTTTAATTCCCCCTAGGAGACCTTAAATGCCAACATACACATTATGCCTTCCTATAAGTCAAGAAACTCTAGTACATCTATTATGTCCTCATAGAAGACCTTAAATCCCAAAATACCCTTAATACTTAAAAGATGGAATGAAACCATAATAAATAATTTTTTTACTTATAAGAGATTTTAAATCCCATCACACCCCTTAAGAATTTTTAAAATCCATAAAACTCAATAATATCGATTATATCATTGAAAGTGAACTTAAATCGTATAATAAAAATTTATACCCTCAGGATATTATGCAACTCCAATGTGTCCTTTAATCCCTCTCGGAGACCTTAAGTCCCATTATAACCTTAAGCCTTCCAGGATGGCACAAATCATCACCATATCATTCAACCCTCCCTAGGAGACTTTAAATCTTAGAATGAACCTTTATCATTTCTAAAAGAAACAAAACACCAGTGTATCCTTTATGTCATCTAGGGAGACCTTAAATCTCTGTATACCCTTAATCCTTACTTAATATAAATAAACTCCCCATATCCTTCAATTTATCATGAGTGACATTATATCCTAGAGTTCCCTTAATCCTTCCTCGATGGCACAAAACTTTAGTGAATCCATTAATTCATCTTTCAAAATCTCAAATCCTAGTGTTCCCAAAGGCCATCCTTGATATCATGAAACACCATCACACCATTTATGAAATATATCAGGGAATTAATTATGAAAAAACATATTCCACATATTCTTAGGTGACATTAAATTCCATAAGTCCATCCTATATGAACATAAATTATAGAGTAACATATCATTTTCCTTGTTTAATATAAATTAAATACCCTCATATGGGTAAATATACATTCAGAAAACCTGAATATAATGAAAGGAAGATCAATAAATAGTTCTCAAATATAAATTGGCATCGCTAAGGTAATGATGTAAAATAAAATGGTATTGTTATTGAGATTGATTTCATGAACATATTATTAAATCAATAGGAGAGTCTCTGAGTATAAAACAAGCATCACAATGAGGTATTTCAATATTCAATCACATATGTTTTGGTGTTTTATGTTCAAATAAATATTAATTATTTTCAACAATCTCCATCCTTTGGAAAGATGGACCATGATTTAAGGGAATTTAATATGCTAAGAAATAATAAGAAAATTGTTTTAACTTAATTTTTTTATTAATTATTAAGTATAATATTTTCCATTAAAAAAATTCTTAAAACATATTTTCATTAAAAAATTTAAATCATGACCCCATTTATTTAAATAAACACTTTTTAGTTTTAAAAATTGGCCCATTTTCATTTAAGAAAATATAAAAAACTCTTTATATTTTAAATTCTTGATTTTAATTTCAAATAAAAATAACCTTCTTTTATGAAAATATTTTAAACTATAACTTATAAATTCATTAAAAATAATTAAAATCAATAATAATTTTATACAATAAAATGTGGAATATTTCATCAACAAAACATAATTTCATTTTTGAAATAACTTATGAAAATTTATTTTCTTTAGTAATATTAACAAAAAAATTGATGAAAACCCCCCTCTTATTTTAAATAGTTAAAAAATTAAAATAATCCTCTTTACATAAGAACTATAAAAAATCTCTTGGATAATAAAAATGATTAAGAAAAATATTATAAAAATTAATTGTTTTTTTTAAATAATAAGTTTCGATTACAATATTCTAATGAAAATATCCATAAACATAAATCTATAATATATATTTATATATAAAAAAACTTTTTTTCATTTAAAATATGTATTATAATTAAAAAAATAAAAACAATGTTTTCCACAAAAAAACATCCACTTCTATTTACATTTTTTTAAAATAAAAAATCATAAATTTTTAAAGTAAATTTGAAAAATACAGCTTTTTTTAAATAGAAAATCTATATTCTATTTTAATTTTTGTTACATAAAAAAAATAATTTTATGTTATTATTAAATAAAAAAATTATTAGATAATTAAATTTTTAATTAAAATTAAATTAAATCAATATTAAAAAAAATAAGTTAATACTTAATACATTTAGAATAGATTATTCTTTTATTAAAATTGTAAAAATGAGTCATTTCTTAAAAGATGATTATTTAATTTTAATTTAACTTTAATTTTTTTTGTTTTCTAAAGAAATTTTATTAAAGAATTTGAACATACTAACTTATTATTATAAAAACAATTTTTTACTTTAAAAAAATAGAATATTTCTTAATATTTTTACATTGATTTTGAATTCATGTCATTATTCGTAAAAAATCATTCATTCTATTTTATAAAAATTAAAATATCAACATATTCATTTAAAAAAACTAATTTTTATTTAAAATCATTTTGATAATATGTCTATTTTTGAAATTAATAAATATAAAATATTTTATTTTAAAATAAATTAAATTAAAAAATTTTATTTAATAATTATCATTTTAAATTTTGAATGTTCTTAACATGGCTCTTTATTAATTAAAAAAATGAAAATTAGTTTTTTATTTAAACAAGAAAAGACATTTTTAATAATTAGTAAAATAAAAAAACAGATTATCATTGAATTATTATATAATATTTTATTTAATTATAATACATAAAGTATTAAAACTTATACTTTATATATTTTTTAAATATCACCAACTTTTGATAAAATTAGTAAATAAATTGTTCGTTTTCCATATTTCGTGAATATATAAATCAGTTCTACTTCAATAAAAATAATATTTTAATATGAATATATTTCTTAATATATAAAATTAACATTAATTTGAATAAAATACGAAATATATTATTATTTATAATTTAGAAAATAAAATAATATTGAAAAAATAACCCTTTTAAAATTGAAATTATTTCTAAAAAATAATTAAAAATTTTATCTTTATACATTTATAATCCTGAAAAATTTCTATACGTATCAATTAATAATTAATTTATTTTTTTATAAAATCTAAATTGTGATTTAATTTCAAATTACAAAGAAAATAAAAATATTCAATTTAAAATCTCATTTAATTTTAAAATATAAATAATCAATGTATTAATTATTATATCAAAATAATAAAATAAAAAAACTATGAATTTAATTTTTCTTAAAAATTAATCTTTTTTTATATTACTTAAATTATAATTTTCTTTTAAAAAATAAAAAATACTAGTTTCATTGTTAAGAACTAGAAATAATTTATTATTCATTTAAAAGTGATAAATTCTCTATTTTTTAATATTAAAGTAAAACCTCTTTGATTTACTTTTTAAAATAAAGGTTATATATTATTTTGTATAAGAAATCTAAAAATTTAAATTTTTATATTTAAAAAATGAAAAAATTACATTTTCAAATATGAAAAAATTATAAAATTTCATTAATACTATGCATTTTTTTCTTTATATAAAATAGAAAATATAATTTCCAAAAACCGAGTTTTTTCATTTATAAAATAATAATTTTTTTTCTTCTAATTTTAACATAACTTTCTCCATTCTAAAAGGATAAGAAAATATTTTTTAGTATTTTTAAAATTCTAAAACAATATGTTTTTAATATAATTTATTTTTAAATTTAAAGAATTATTTTTTATTTTAGAAATTAAAAATAGTTAAAATATATAGTTTATAATTTTTAATAATTTTCTATTTAATTTTTTCAACTTATTTTAATTTTTTAAATATTTATATTTATATGAAATCTATTTAAAAATAATTTAATGAAACAAAAGTTATTATTATTTTAGGGGAAAAATTATTTTTTATATAAATCAACAATGACTCAAATATGGATTCAAGAGATCCATACCACTCAAATTTATTTAAGTTGAATAATTTAATAGATGTTTCAATGGAGAGATAAAAAGATGGGTATAAACAACCTCTTTATCATTCGAAGATTGATGTAGTATATGGTGATCAAATAGTTTAAAACTCTAATAGGAAATATTCTCCTTAGCTTTAGCCTTTGATTGAGTATTAGATACTGCGTTTACCTTATAGTAGGTATGTATAACCTATAAATAAAAATTCTCCACGCTTTTGAGGAAGCTAGTACACTCACAATGAATATACCATGGGACCATACAATATTGATTATTAAGTGGGTTTTCCATAAACTCTAGATCACTTTCAATCTAGATTGTTGTTCTTTTATATTTTTTTGGTAAAATTGACCATAAAAATCACAACCCAAAGCTCCCCCTTAAGTGTAATATATTTCCCAAAGTATTGAAAAATGATCCTTTCATAAGGCCATGACACATTTTAAAAACACTACCTCAACCAACTTGTCTCGGAGAACTAGGGGTTAGACCAGCACAGTTAACATTGACCCATTTTGGTAATGGGGGGATCCATTATAATAATTTTATCGTCCATTGCCTTTAAGGAATGAGAGATACACTAAATAATTTGGTGGTGCTAAGATCCTCTTTTGTGTTTCTCATCAAGACTTTTTAAAGGCTCAAAATATTTTGGTTATCTTTGGAAATATAGATCAAGACAACTATTGAGTCATGTAATGAGAAATAAAACCTGATTCTATTCCTACAGTTGTAGATAATCTAAAAGTTTCTGACCATAATATCGATTAACAAGTTACAAAGATGAAAAGTGAGTAGTGGTCCACTGAATTTAACAATGAGAGAACTGAGATCATCAGTATCTAGGAAGAAAATAGAAAATAGATATTGATTTTTCTCTAGATGATTATCAAAAACCTATATTCCAAGAAGAGATGTCAATAGGTTTCAAAAGAATCATAGTAAATGAAGAAAATTTTGGAATTTCATACCCATATTGCAACCATAACACCACATGGTGGGAACTTATTGAGCCAAATCCTCTAGATGAGAAGATCCCTGCAAGGAGAAATCAATTTGTTATTGAATATTTCCATCCAAATTAGAGTGGATTTACCAGGTTCAAAAAGGTAATTGTGGTAGATTTTAGTTGAGAGACACCTATTGGGAATGAGAACAAGAGGGATAAATTTTCATTAGAAAGTTTTAATGTTTCTATTTTTTTAAATGTGTTCCTGGGGATCAATCTACTGATTTTTTCTATTATGGTCCCCACTTAGGTGATAATGAAATTAGAAAAATGATCAGAGGGGACTTATTATAATAAGGGATTCAATCTATATTGAATTCTAGAAATTAATCATGGAACTTATATCAAGAATCCACTTGTTAGGTTATATAAATTCAATATAAGAATCTTTGATTTAGGCCATACAATTGAGGGAAGATAAAAAGTTTTACAACTATGTAGTTTGTCAATAATCATATGATCGATGAACTCTTTGGAATTATTTGATATAGTGTGGAGAATCAAAGTGTAATTTTCAATCAATGAATTGTTAAAACACTATAAGAAAAATGGAGGTTTGTAATGGGCTATTTTTTATGGGCCTATTGCAAATAGTTCTTACCGAGGGACTATTTATGATGAGAAACAAATCATGTCACAAATAGTAATGAAGAAAAAATTATTTGCGATGAGAAAACATTTCCTTTACAAATACCTTTGGCGTGACTTGAATGCCAAACCACTGTAAAGGTATTTGCGATGAGAATACACCCTTATCACAAATATATTCTATCATTATTTTTATTTGTGATGGGAATTAATTACCATCATAAATGAACTGTATATTGAAGAGTATGTGTGTTGAGTCCCATCACATATATCTTTTTTATCATCGAAACACTTATTAGTGTTGGGTACTAATTGTGATAGTTCCCTTCGAAACTAAGGTGATTTTTGGATGGAAACTTGTTGCAAATAATCTTGTCACTATTTTTTTAACCCATATACACCCCACCGTATTTTTTTCATTCTCCCTATCTAAACTCTCCTTTCATCCTCTACTCTCCTTTTCTTCTCCTTTAAATTTTAAAAGTTTTAAATCATACAAGGAAACTAATTTTTTACTTTGCATCCACTAAAAGCTTCTATATTAAGGTATTTTATTAATGATTTTAATTATTAATTAATTTATGTTATTTAATACTGGTAATAATTATTATTAATTAACATTAATTAGATAGTTCGAATTATTTACTTTTATTTTGGAGTAATTAGTTTAAAGTAAAAGTAATTATTGTTTATTAGAAGTATTTTGTTTTAATTATTATTAATATTTTTTAATTTTAAGTAATTAGTTTGAATTTGTATTAATTAGTTTTAATTATTAGCATGTAGTTTTAATTATCAACAATTAACAGTAATAATTATAAATTAATGATAACTTTTAGAAAATAAAAATAATTAGTATAAATAAATCAAAAATTACTAAAAATAAATAGTAATAAGTGGGAATTAGAAAACATTAATGAAAAAGACTGAGAATTAACAAAACACAATGAAATTTTTTAGATCTTAGTAGAAAATAATAATATTTTAAAGTAGTTCACACTAATTAGAGGTAATTAGTAAAAATTAGTCAAAAATAGAGATAATTACTAAAAATTAGGAGTATTTATTAAGAATTAGTTATAGTTTGTAAAAAATAGTTGTAATTAAAATTACTTTGTAAAAATTAGCCGCAATTAGTGGTACCTAGTACAAATTAGTGGTATTTAGGAAGTAGTGATAATTAGTTTAAATTAGTTTTCCTCAGTAAGAATTAGCAATACTTAGTAAAAATTAGTTTTTATTACAAAAAAGTAACACTTATTACAAGAAATTAGTGGTGACTACTAAAAATTACTGATAATTACTAAAAATTAGAGTTAACTACTACAAACTAGAGGTACATAGTAAATATTAGCAGTAATTAGTAAAAAATAGTGGTACTTAGTAAAAAATAACTGTAATTGGTAGAACTTAGTAAAAAATGTTTCACTTAGTAAAAATTAGTGATAATTAGTAATAATCAGTGGTAATTACTAATAATCAATATTAACTATTTGAAACCAATGGTAATTATTAAAAATTAGTATTAATTATTAAAAATTTTAGATAATTATTATAAATCAGAGATAATTATTAGAAATTGATGGTAATTATTGGGAATTAGTTTTAATTACTAAGCATTAGTCACAAATAGTTTGAAATATCCCTAATTACAAAAAATTAGTGATAATTAGTAATAATTAGTAGTAATTAGTCAAAATGAGCAGTAATCAGGGGTAATCACTAAATATTAATGGTAATTTGTAAAAATTAGCGATATCTACTATAAATTAGTGTTAATTAGCGGTAATCAGTAAAAATTAGCAGTTCTCAGTAAAATTAGCGGTAATCAATGTTACATAGTAAAAAATGATGATAATTAGTAGCAATTTGTAAAATTTAGATATAATTATTAAAATTAGCATTAATTTTAAAAAATTAGTGTTAATTACTAGAAATTATCAGTAATTAGTAAATATTAGAGATTATTTGTAAAAATTTACTATAATTTGTAAAAATCCGTGGTAATTATTAATATTTAGTTGTGACTATTAAAATTATCCATAATTAATTAAAATTATTGGTAATTAATCAAAATTAGTTGTACTTAGTAAAAATTAGCTTTAATTAGCAGTATTTAGTTAAAATTAGCTGTAATTAGCATTAATTAGTAAAAATTAGCAATAATTAGTAGTATTTAGCGACAATTACTAAAATTACATGTAATTAGTAATAATTAGCGGTATTTAATTGAAATCATATACAATTATTAGAAATTAGTGGTAACTATTATAAATTTGTTATAGTTACTAGAAATGAACTCTAATTTTTAGAAATGAACTATAATTATCCAAAATTAATGGCAATTATTAGAAATTAGTGATAATTACAGAAATTTATTAAACAATATAAAAAATTAGACATAAATTCTAATAATTAGTGGCAATTAGTAATAATTTGTCGAAATTATTAAAATTCAGCGATAATTAGAGGTAATCACAAAAAAATAAAGGTAATTTGTAAAAATAAGCAATATTTACTAAAAAGTAGCAGTGCTTAGTAATAATTGGAAGAAATTAGTGGTAATTAGTAAAAATTATAGGTAACTAGTGGTACTTACAAATAATTAGTGGCACTTAGGGTAAAATAGTGGTAATTAATAATAATTAGTAATAATTACCAGTAATTAGCAATAATTAGCTAATAATTAGTGTTAATTAGTATTAATTAGTGGAAATTGGAAATAATTATTGATAATTAGAAATAATTTATTGTAAATATTGATACAAAAAATTAGAGGTAGTTACTAAATAATAGTGTTAATTACTAAAAATTAGTTGGAATTAATAAAAATAAGCAATAATTAGCAGTACTTAGTAAAAATTAGAGATAATTATCAGTTCTTAGTAAAAATTAGCGGTAATTAGTAAAAAATGGTAATTAGTAAAAATCGGTCAAAATTAGTAAAAATTAGAAATAATTAGTAATAATTTGGGTTAATTACTAAAAATTAGCTGTAATTTGTAAAAAAATAGCAGTAATTAGTAGTAATTTAGGGTAATTATTAATAATTCTTGGTAATTAGTATTAATTTATTAAAAAACGGAAATAAGTAAGAATTATTTTTTATTAGTAAAAATTAACCACAATTAGATGTAATAAATGTTAATTATTAACATTCAAGACTTATTAGTAAACATTAGAAATAAATAGATAAAATTGATAATACATATAAGTAAATTATAAAATTTTCATTTTATACTCTTTTTTTAGATCAAAATTTTCTTTTATCAAATTAATCGTAGATTTTTTTTAATTTTCTGTTTTTTAGAGAAATATGGAACAAGTCGACAAAAATATTTATTACATGATTTATATTAGATAAATAATCATATAAATGCAAACTATTTTGGTATAAATCCTTTATATATTGAGGTTCTTAAATTTTTTTTATCATTTATATCATCAAAACCAGAATTTTTTTAGAAGGGAAAACTAAGTGTCCAAACAATAAATTTGATTTGAAGAGGTTTGACACATTTGATAGACATGGGGATCATCTATTTTGTTGTTTCTATAAATAAGATTATGTTTTTGGTATCAAAATGTTAAATAAGGTTTCAGAGAATATGTTAATACATTGGTTCTAGAACCATTAATGTTTCAAACATTAGTACATGATGTTGTTGGTTTATCTTTTCAATAAACTGAAAATTATGATGATATTGATTTCACTACTGAGTTAAAACCATCTTGATTTTATGATTTTCTGAATTATTATATGGTTGCATTATATCATAGTTGTAAGATAATCAAATTTGAAGCAGGTGAAAAATTTATATCTATTAAATTAGATAATAAAATGTAAAATAGTTGTTTTGATCAGAAATCCTCTTTGGTTAAATCACTGTTACATGAAGAGAATGTGTTTCCTATAAATTTATTTACAATATAGAGGCTAGTTAATAATTTAGGTCTTGGTTATTAAAAGACTCATGCATGTTAAAATGATTTCATCTTATATTGCAGTGAAAATGATTCATTAGTTAGTTGTCCTACATGTGGAAAATTGAAGTACAAAGAGGACAAACTAGGGAATTCTAGATTGCTTAATATTAAAAAGTTATGTAATATATCTGTTACACACATATTGTAACATTTATTTATATCTCAGAACATAGAGTCATTTTTTTCATGATAAAAAACCAATATTTCAATTAATAAAATCTCAAATCATCATTTTGATGGTGATTCATAGAAATTCTTTGACCAGGTAGATCCATCTTTTCCTTTATAGGCCTGTAATGTGTGATTGAGTCTTTCTACTAATGATTTCTATCCATTTCATTCTTACATTAGTTTTTTTTGTACTTTCTTTATAATTCTGTACAAGTTACCTTCTTAGATGTTGATGAATGATTCATAAATATTTTTGACATTATTAATTTGTAGACATCTAAAAAAGAATATCAAAATTTATTTGAATCCATTTATTGATGATTTAAAATTATTGTGGAGTAATGGTGTTAGTACATATGATGTTGTTTTAAAACAAAGTTTCCTAATGAAAGATTTAATAATATAAAACATTAGTGAGTTTCGAACATATGAGAGGTTATATGGATAGAGTACACATGGTCCAAAATCATGTTTGTACTATATGAGTGATAAAAAAATGTTTATTCTCAACAATGGGAGAAAACCATTTTTTATACTTTAATTAAATATTTCTTGTTATTGATCGCCCTATCCTAAGGGAAAAAATCATTTCTGAAAAGGTATAATTGAAAGAGATTGACCTCTAAAAATGATCTCATGCGTCGATTTAAAATCTATTCTCTATCAATTAAATACCATTACCTTTGGACTAACTATTAAGCAATGAAAATATATGGATTTGGGAAAGATCACAATTGGATTAAATGAATTATATTTTTGGAATCTTCTATATTGGTATGATTTGTTGGCCTATCACATGTTTGATGTTAGGAATATTGAGAAGAAATATTTTTATAAAATGTTTTATACAGTTTGAGACACACCTGGTAAGACTAAAGATTCTGTAAAGAAATGATTAGATATTTTCCAATTTTATATGTGAAAAAAATTGAGTTGTTTAAGAATGAAAGATCACATAAGTCAATAAAGGAAAAAGAGGCTTATAAAAATTATAAAGAAAACTGTTTATTATTTTGTCAGTTAATTATGGATTTGATACTATCAGATGGTTATGTTTTCAATTTTTCTAAATGCATCATAAATATTTATTTTAACTGATTAAAATGTCATGATTTTCATGTTATAATGGAAATACTTCCACTAAATGGATTTAGAGATCTGTTTAATTATTATATTTGGGATGTTCAATTAAAAATATCATATTTTTCATAAGACATATTTTAATTGAAAATAGAATATGTTTCACTTAGTAGACAAGCATATGTTTTTTTAATTTTATGTAAACTGGAAAAACATTCTGCCTCCTTTCATTGATTTAATGAAACATTTGATATTACATTTTATGTATGAAGAAAAATATATAGGGATGATACATTTCTAATAGATGTATCTATATGATATATGTTTGAAAAAACTAAAGAAAAATGAAATCTTCAGTTGAAGGGTCAATATTAGAAACTTATTTACATAAAGAAATTTTATTTTTTTCTCCCATTATCTCCAACCCAAATATCATTCAAAACAAAACTAAATTAGGCATAATGAGGGAAATTTTGATGATGTACTAAAAATTTACTTATCAGTTTTTAATCATCCTGAACTTGGATTTAGTGGAGTTCATCAACAATGGATTTTATATGATGAACATCACATGGCTCATACATATTTTCTGCTCAATGATGAAGAAATGAAATAATTTTTACAGTGAGTGAGACTAATACATATTCCTTAAATTAAAAATAGATAAATTAAAATTATTTTATTTGTTGATTATATTATGATTATATCAAGAAATAGTTTCCCCAAATTATACCTGCAACTTTTGAAAAATGTCAGAAAAATATTTTTTCCTACTGATTTTAGAGACTGGTAATGTAAATTGTTTAGGGTTTAACATATGAAATAAATTTAGTATTTTTTATATTGTTATTTTTTTTTTCATTTTTTCAAGTATCACAACATACTGATAAAATTAATAATTGAAAATGTTTATTGAGTAACCCACTATCCAAAATATTTAAATCTTTTAATTCATATGAGGAGAATGAGTTTGAAATTAATTCACATGAATATGGTTAATAAAAAACAATGAATTTTGGTGTTTGATTAAGAGGATTTCACCTTAGATAATGTTAAATTGACTTTTATTTCATGCGAGATGAAATAATTGATCTGTGTTATTTAAGAAAAAATTATGTAATGATGTTTAAATGTCACTGGTTTGATACTAATAGAGGTTTTGGGTTCATCCACACCATAAAATTATTGATATTAAATATAAAATACTTTATTAAATAAATGAACCATTTTTATTATTTTATCAAGAAAACTAAATATATTACAACAATTGTTTCACTACTTTAATATATTTAATTAATGGGTGAAAAATTATAAAAATTAAATCCATGAGGACCAATTTATGAAAAGTGACCGTGGTTATATTAAAGTGAAAGGAATTGAAATTTTTCATGAGATAGCTCTAAATAAAAATTTTCTATGAAGAGGCATGAATATCAATGATGAAACCCAATAGTCAAAAGTTAACGGTGGTGATGTTGAAGATGATGTAACAAAAAATTTGAATTA
Source organism: Viscum album (assembly GCA_963277665.1). Taxonomy (NCBI): domain Eukaryota; kingdom Viridiplantae; phylum Streptophyta; class Magnoliopsida; order Santalales; family Viscaceae; genus Viscum; species Viscum album. Next base: position 291,229,033 of record OY728137.1, on the reverse strand, counting down.
ACAAGTTATTATGAATCTAAAAAATGGGAATTGACGATACTGAGGAGAAAGATAGAGATATCAACACTGTCGTATATGAAGATGAGGTTTAAGATGAAGAATGACCCAATTACTTCTTTGTTTTAGTCAAAATAAACCAATATATATAATACTCATTTTTAATTATTTTCTTACAATACTCTTTTTGTGTTTCATATGGATGGAGATACCTATGATGATATATTATATAGCCTTGATGAGGTTGTACTACTTCGTGGTGATCCAGATGCTTTATTATACGAACCTCAGGTTCCAAGTGGTTCATCTTCAACTCGAAGGGGTCAGGGTATTATGAGATTGATGATACCTGAACCTATTCCCAAGCGACATCCACATCATTTATTTGATCCTATCATGTGGAGGTATGTTTAGTAAGGTATTTTAGATAGTTTTTGTTAATTTATTTATATAATAATTTTTTGATTATTTATTCTATTTATTCATATATTTTCTTATATAACTATTGGATATGGGAGTGATATCCTACATAAATATTTTTCCAAGGTGTGAGTGATGTGGGATAAGATTCCCATTAATGTTCATCACTGCTTGTTTGATCATTGTATGGTATGTTTTTAAATAACAGTTATTTGGAACTTTATTTAATTATTAATTTTATATTTTTAAAAAATGAAGTTTTATGGTATCCCATCAATGATAGGATGTAGAGTTCTATCTGGGTGGTCTGGGAGGTGTATATGCTTGAGTGATGTCATTAGTTTTTGCACAATCTAAGTAGTAAAACCATGATAAATGTGGGAATTATGAATCTTGACCTGTCTCGTTGTACCCACCAGCCAAATTAAATCTCATCTCAAGTTTGGGATGGATTATGTTCATATAATATAGGATCTAGTTTTCATTGTAGAGCATCATTCAGTTAGAAGAACACGAGATAAAGGAGGTGACACATCGAGCTGGTAGTCATACATTTAGTGTTTTTGATGACATATGGTAAATAATTTTTTAATAATTTATATAACATAAATGTGAACTATTTATTTTATACTCATATATTCATTTGAACATCCTAATATTAAAGATTTCTATGTTTATAAGAGGATGTACAATGATCATATCACTAGAAAGATTATAGGTTTTCAACAGCTTTAGACTGTGGTAAGTAGAATTTATATTGAGTTTTAAAATTAATTTAAAATAATATTTTAACTATTTTAATCTCAAATTTCAATTGAAGGAGTCATATGAGGCTTAAAATTATTAGACATAGGATGAGATTTAGGATAAGACTGAGAGTTAGGTCAATAGTGTGGTAATATTTGATGATGTAGCATAAATGCAAGTGACTCAATATGCTCTTGGGAAGGGTTGATTGGTTGGTATCAGTTCTCGATTGATGTATGAATGTTTTTATGGTATTGTTACATGGCCGATGTCAAGATTGAGGGGAGCTTAGGGGTAGTCTTCATCATCAACCTCCCAGTATGAGGAGAAGCATTGAGATAATAGTAAGGTTATAGAGGCCATGCATAGGGAGTACGAAAATATCCATCGGTAGGAATAACAACAACATGAGGAGATGAAATGACAACACTAGTAATAGCATGATTGGATTATGGAGTACTTGTGACAGCTGACTTAAGGTGTAGGGATGGAGTTCCCTCCACCTCTTCTTCCATATGAACCTCCCCTACCTATCCCACTCAACAGTGATGTGAAAATTTATTATGTTAAAATTTCAATTTAAATATATTTTGTAATAATTTATTATATGAAATATTTATAGTTTTATTTATTACATTTTTTATTTTTCATTAATTTTTTCTAATTTTTTAATTTTTTTTATTTTTTTATTTTAATTTTTTTTGTAAAAATTATTTGGGATGCATCGCTTGGACCACAATAAATAAAAAAGTAAATAATCTGGTAAAAGAGTATTTGTGATTGGATTTTCTCTTGTCACCAAAGATACTTTTTGGCGATGATTCGTCACAAAAATGCCTTTTACGACACTATTTTTGCCGATGAGGAATTTGCGATGGGACCCCTTCACAAAAAAAATGGGGTCCCATCCCAAATACCCCATCATAAATAAAAAAAATTAGTTTTTCAATGATAAATTTTTTTATCCCCAATCCACCCAAGTAAACCAGTTCATTGCATTTCTTCCATATAATAGTAATGATATTCTTCTCATGAATGCATATAGTAAAAAAATATTTTAATGCACCTATAAATCATTTTAAAAAGACATTTAATCCATTTATAGACATTAAAGGCATAAAATTACAAAGAGGTGATAACTGAGTTAACCAAGTAGACCCTTATATCTTGTGAGAGGTATTTTCCATTCAGGTAATTCAATTTTGATATGATTATAGAAGAAATAAATTATCAGTATTGAGCTTTGATCCAACCATTGAATAGGGGAATGCCAATTTAATTGATGGGAATATCACTATGTATCACACCTAATTTCCTATGACTGAGTTTCTTAATTATATTAACAAACCATTTGCTAAAGATTACCTTTTACTTGCCCCAATTGATGATTGGGTCAAAAATGATTCTATAGTTCCCAAATATTTCACATTGAGATATCCTCACATTAATAAGTAAAGTATAATTTTATCAATATAAAATAATTCATAATGTGTTGTGAATTTTATTCCATCATGGATAGGGATAATATATTCCTCATCCACATCCTTCAAAAGTAATTTCTGAGGTAGTTTTCTATAACACCAAATGAGAAGAGTAAAAATGGGGTATCCATGCCTAACACCCCTCACAAATGAGAAGTAACATAGTGCGATCCATTAATTGTGTTAGAAATCATTGTTATTTTAATAAGGGTGTGGATTATATTAACAAATCTATAGGTTAAACTATAATATTGAGTGATCATGAAGATGAAATCTTATATGAGAGTATAAAAGGATTTAGACATGTCCAGTTTTAGAGGGAGATTTCCATTTTTATATTTATTATTGAAAAAAGTGACATATTATGATATTTTGTATAGGAAATATAGAATTTTCTTCCATGAGATAAGCCCATTTTGATTTTAGAAGACAATATTTTTATCTTAACTTCCATGTCTTCTATCAAGGATCTTCCCAATGAATTTAAGTATATTACATCCAACTATAATAATTCTGAAATCCGTTAGAGGTTAAAAAATGGGAAATTGGATCCCATAGACATTAATTTAGTAATAAATAACTACCTCATATATTGTTACATGTTATCTTGAATAGTATCCCTGATGTTTATAAAAATTTATTAGAAAATCCATTATATCCAGTAGTATTGTCAGTATTCAGAGAGAACATAGAATCTTTGATTTCCTCTCAATATAATTCATGTTAGGTATGCATTCTAAATTTCATTGATGGGGTGAGGTTCCATGTGTGTTTTCTCTAAAATTATAGGTATTCCACTTTCTTTCAAGTTATAGGAGGAATATGAGACCATCGTAGAACCACTTTTTATAACAAAGATGAGGGATAACCCACTAATAAAGATATTAAAGATTAGCCTTCTAAACTTATTTTCCTTATGTAATAAATGGGAGAATCTACTATTTCATTATCCATATATAAGACAACTGACCTTTATATTTTCTTTTAGGATCCTATATTTTCAAAGAATCTAATAATCAATCCTAGAGTTTATAAAAATAACCTCCAGTGATGAAACTAGTTGATCAGATGATCTATTATGGTAATCATGAAATTTAGAAGTATCTAACTCTAGGTACTTATAAAGGGAGTGGAACATATCAGTACTAAAACCACTAAAATAATGTTTGATTATTTTAAACATCATGGAAAACTTTTGAAAAAAACATTCCGAGAATGTATGTATCAACTCCTTATCAACAATTTTACCATATTTTCTAAATTATTACCAAGTATTAAAAGATTTAAAGGGTGGTGATTGGTTTCTAACTCTTGGCGCATAAAAAGTGATCAAGAATAATGGGTGGTAGAGTAGTTCCAAGGAAGTGTGACTTGAGATATAATTATAGAAGGTATATTACCAATTAATGATTTCATGATCTTGTTAATATTACTATATTACATTCCATTCATTGTGTATTTTACCCATGTTAATTTTTCAACTATAAATACGAATTTAGAAAAGATTCACATATCCCTGAACTAAGATTTATTTGATGTGGTCCTACTGAAGTTCTCATCAAGATTCTTAAAGGGGTAGCGTACCATGTTGATGTCTTTAAGGAGAATAATTTTTTTTGAAATTCTTAGTAAAAAATAATATATCCTTCTACAGTTCCATTCAACTAATATAGTAATTTTTTGTGTAAATGATAGAGATCACAACGTTCAAGCATTCAAATGACAGGATAAGACTAAATTTTCGTTTCCCAAATTTATGAAATGAGTTAGGTTTAAATTAATCTAATATAATATAATGATTTCAACAAATACAACCTTAATATTATTCCCTATAACTCAAAACCAATGGATGAATATTTAAAAATACTAAACATGAGAAAAATTACCCTGGGTTCATAAAGACCCAAAAGAAAGGGCTTTTTTCATTGTTTGAAGTGCCTAAGACATGATTGTGTTCCAATATTTTTAACCATTGTAAAATATACAAGAACATATTTATTTGGAAGTAGTTTTACCCCTAGTTGGGGGTCCTTTTGAACCACCATCAGTAAATGAAATATTTTTCCTCTTTCTTTTATATTCTTATTAGGGAGAAAATCACTAGAAAGATACTTTCCATCAATAAGAATCATGTGTTTATGGGAAAAATATATATCATCATCCAAGATTAGATTTTTTTCCTTTACTTATTTATATATATAGTAATTTAAAATTATTAGATGTGTAGATGTCATTATGGATATTTTCCAATGTTATGACCCCCTCCCTCTAAAGGTACCCCACTTAGACTAAAAATGGGATAAGGTAGATAATGACACTAAAAGACTTCCTTTAATAGGCCATGAGTTAGTGGTAGGAACTAAGGTTATATCATACATAGAAATGGAAGGTGTAACCCTCTAAGAAGAACATGGGGGATGCGAGATAAGATAAACCCACCTATTTTTTTCTCAACATATGGGTTAAATATCCCAATATAATCATGTAATTTTATACAACCAAAATAATTGAAAAAAATGGAAACTGTGAGTACCAAAATAAAATCATTAACAACGACCAAAAATCTCCAAAATATTATAAACAATACCACAAGCAAGTGATATCCAACCTGATCACCAAATATCTCTTGTAAGAAAAAGATAAGTTTTTATATACATTAGGTGATCACAAAAGGTATACTCAGTAGGATCCTCCCTAGATCCTCTCATGTATAAGATAAAGGAATCATACTAAAGCACAATGAATAAACATGTGAAACTAACTTGTTATCTAAATAAGTATACTCAGTTAACATACATATCATACATCTCTCACTAACAATCCCATACAAGTAATTATATAATATCCGACATAAAAAAAGTACAACATTATTTCTCTCCACAAGTTTTTCACCCTACCCAAACATCGCATGTCTTAATCTATCTCTCTCAAGTAAAGCAATCCTTCTTGAAAACACCCAGGAAACTATAAAAAACCTGCACCCCATACAGAACATCATACTTTAATCAACATATCCATCCCCATATATTAACCATGTATTTTTCTGGGATCCACTACTGTGCATATTTCATGTATTATATCTCAAACCACCACAACTCATACACAACATACATTTAATAATCTATAGGATACTATATCCAGAGATACATGTGTGTGGAATTACCACAAGACATACAAACCTCTACAAATATATATGGTAAAGTAACCATTGTTCATACTATAAAATAATACTACTAAGAGAAGATAAAGGGAAAAGAGGGGTTGTAAGTCATTTATTCCAAGACAACTTGGATACTGGGGAAAACACCCACCCGAAGTCCAAAGGGTGTCGATCACCCTACTGGAATGGGTGGGGTAGCATATAAAATAACCTAACATCAAGATTATATATAGCTCACAACTACACTATAGGAAACTACCTAGCCTCAACCTCAAATTTAGTTATTTCCTCTTAGACACATGGTTTCCAATTATAAGGGATAAATATCCAATAAATTTAGAAATATTTGAAGAAACATTCATTTATTTAATTTTTATATTATCATTTTATATTGAATTAATTAAAATTTAAATTCCATTCCCTCTGGGAAAAATCCAACCTATTACATGATTACTAAAGATTTTTCATCATCAATCCATTTATCACTTAACCCCATGGATAAAAAAATTTATTATTAATTATCATTCCATAATTCTATGTACTATAGGATTCAACCTAACATACAGTAATGAGATGCATGAACCAAGAAAAACTAGTTGTGTTAAATAGTGGGGAAAGGATAGATGAAATAAGAAACATAGTTATTCATCCTTTAATGTAAAATAATTATCAAGAAAGTATCCCATATTTCAGAACAATAACAATGGGAATGCCCAAATTTATCTAATTCCACCAGTCCTGATGCCATCCCCGACACCACCATCCACATCACCATCTATCTTGCAATTATAAACACCAATTTATTCCAAACACCTAGGAATACTTTACCATTATCACAAATACATCATCCATCATAGGCTCACATCATGTCATATAGAAAGTAACCTAATCTAAATAAATCACACAAGGAAACAAGAAAATGAAAAACACTTAACATTGCATCTAGGTCCTAGAACCATTGAATCCGACCTTTATAAGCAAAAAAATTTTATCTACCCCCAAAAATAATATTTATCAAACAAAAATTGGTTTACTTTCTTGAATTAATTGATTTATTTTTAATATTTTAAAACCAAAGGAAACCCTAAGACATAACATATAAATATCTATGGATTATTTAAACATTATTTAAGAATAATTTCCAGATCCATCAATTACAACAGAAGAATGAAGTCAATTAAACATTTATAATTATTATTTATCTATAAACTATTTCAATCCATATGTGCTTTATCCAATTTCTCAAAATATTAAAAAAATATAATAAATACAAATAACACACTATCTAGAAAAACTTGTGTAAAATCATTAACATGGTATAAACACATTTGATCGGTACAACCCAAAAACCAACCATTCATTAATTAAGGTTTAGTCTCTATTAGGTTTAATTACAATGTTATAAAATGAGATAAAGCATGATAAATTTATATTTTAAGTTAAAAATAAATAGAATAAATTAATCCCAAAACTTAAGGATTTCAAAATCCTTCAAATAATAATGGAACAATTGCATAGATCTCTAACCACCTCACCTATTAGTAACCGATGATCCCTATGGGTGTAACACTAAAAACAGGCCACCAAAAAACAAAATAACTCAATAAGAGTGAATGATATTAACATACATATCATGAAAATATAAAATGTGTAAAAAAATACCATATGAAGAATAAATAATAATATAATAGGTAAAACTCACCTTGTATCACCATTGATCAATCTCTTTAAGCAAGGGATTGATCCCATTTGAGGGGTTTTTGAAAAAAATTGAAAGAGAACCTATGTTTTCCTAAGTTTTGAGAAATAATTTTGGGATAAATCCTAGATCAAATGATGTTCATGAATGGATAGGAAAAATAGAAATTAGAGGGTCACAATGTATCCCCCCATACACTATGGTGCAAAGGTGATCACTCAAGATAAAACTATGCCATAATGGAAGAGACCACACGAAAGAACGTCTGGTCAAATCTATGTCTAAGAAATATGGTTCAATATATGAAATGGATTCTATAAATTTGGAAAGAGTAACATGATTTAAAGGGAACATTATGTTTTATTACTTGAATGCAAAAGAATGCAGATACACTATAACTCATCTCCATTGCATAATAACCCTGAAAAAAAGAACCGCTGAAACTCACATACCAGAATTCCAATTTATAGCTAACCCCTCTCCCCACCCAATGTGTACCGACTTAAAAAAAATAAAAACACCCAAAATGTACCATTTATATCCTAAAACATAGTGATTAATCCATGTGTAAGCCTCATGGACTCCATTTTATAGTACAAGCCTCCCCATCGTAGTCCTTCTCTATGACTAAAATTGCAACTGAACTTCCATATTTCCTCCTTCAAACCTCCTCTCAGCACCTCCAACACCTAAAACACGCAATGGAATGGGATAAAAGGATATTTTACCTTACATTAGATACCTCTCAAAAAATTCTGTCCCTTTATAATTTAAAACCAAATCTAGAGAGATGGGAACAAACATGGATCTACCAAACAACCGCCCCTTGAGATACATGTGAAGGATCTTTCCATCATAAGAGCACAACCACCTCACATAGAAGAATATGGTGAAAAACTTAGCAATACTATAAACCAGATCCCAAACAATCTCTTAGTGTAGATACCTCTCAAAAATGGGTAAATCCATAAACAAGGCATCAATGAACACCAAACTATCTCATAATCGAGTTAAAGATATACATCAAAAAAATATTTACAAAATAACTAAGCATAGAACTAGTTGTAATATTGATCATGTATCTATTCTTAACATTATCTAAGTCTCTCGTACACACCAATATGTTTATACTAAACAAAAACCAAGGTAATAACATTCCCTTGAAACACCTTCTTTGGAAGGTCCGGATTCTCTATAGGTCATTCCTCAATGTTCGCATCATCATAAATGTTAATATCTCCCCATTCGATGACATTAAAATCATCAAGAATATTGTTTTGAAGCTATGACACATGATATCCATCATGAATTTAGATCAGGTGTGGGGGAATTTTTAACCAATACACAATGTGAGGTGGGTAAGGCCATCATACCCTCATGACCAAACCTTCACAAGCCATGAAAATAAGTCACATTCAAGAAAACATGATCTCTAAAATCTAACTACAATGGTATCATACTATGGTTGATAGAGGAATTATGAGGGAATTTTGATTCCTTCATCATCTCAAAAATCACCTAAATCTTATCTTTTTTTCATTGAACAAGTTATGGAAGGATATTTTTTATTTCTACGACCCCATTCCCGCAAAATGAAGGTGGGTAAGGTCATCCATAAAAGGCATAAAATTGTTTCATACCAATGTTTGAGTTACAACTATAATTATAATAAAACTTGACCATGGGTAAAGACCTCACCCACAATCCTCCAAAATCTAGGACACAAGCATTAAACATGTATTCAAGAGTCTAGATAGTCATCTCTCTCTGAAAATTTGTATGAAGATGAAATGAATTTATAACAAACAACTAAGATCCAAAATAATGTTGAAGGACTCTTCACACCATAGAGGTTAAATGATTAATACAATCAGAGATGATCATCCCTAGGGCTCCATGAGGCCTCACCACCTACTCTATATAATTCGATGGAAAAAACTATTTTGAGTTTGAATTCATTATCACAAACAAGTGAGATGTTTTTTTAAAAAAGTGCACTGCCATCCATATAGAATAAAATCATCTCTGATCTTAGTGTAAAATAGTGAAGAAGTCCCTTAAAATATACTCCCACTTCCACTGAGAAACATATAAAGGTTCGAGTAACATACATGGAAAACGGTGTTCATCCTTCACCTTTTGGAAGACCAAACATTAAGACACAACGGGAAAAGTGGGTTTTTGCGATGGGTCAATTGCGACGGGATTATATACCATCACAAAAGGTCTGAAGAAATACGTATTTGCGATGAGAGTCGTTTCCTATCGCAAATAGTATGTTAATTGTGATGGGAATAGGCGGCCCGTCGCAATAGTTTTGGTGCGGTTTGTGCACCAAAACGCAGGAAGGGTTTTGCGATGATGACGCTTCTCCGTCGCAAAAGCCCAGACTGAGTAAATACCTTTTGCGACGAGCAAAGCCACCCCTCACAAATGGTATTTACCACCGCTAGGCTTTTGCGATGGGACCCATCACAAATAACCTTTTATCCACCAATTGTAATTAATGCGGGCGAGGGTATTTGTGACGGGCTCGTCGCAAAAGCCTGGTGGCGGTTAATACCATTTGCGAGGGGAAAAACAGCCTGTCACAAATGGTTTGTTGGCAGGTGTGTATTTTTGACGGGTCCCATCACAAATACCATTTTAACCACCGACTGTAATTTATGCGGGTGAGGGTATTTGCGATGGGATACCCGTCACAACTAATCTGACCTATATATACCCCCATCCATTTTTTTCCATATCACTTAGATCATCCTCTCCCTTTCTCTTGATTCTCAAGTTTTAAGGAAAAAGTTTCTGTTAGTTAAAATTTTTTATACGAGAGTAATTGGATGGCGTCAATACCATCAAAATATCAAAGTTTAAGGTATTTAAATTTTATTGTTTTTATTGTTTTTATTTTTTTTATTAATTTTAATTTTTGTTTATTAGTTGTAATTAAATTAGATTTAAATTGATTTTTATTTATATTTATTTTTAGTAAGAAATTGATATTGTTAGTGATAATTATAAATAATTAGTGTTAATTTGCAATAATTACATATTATTATAGACAATTAGTCGAATTTAGTCATAATTAGATATAATTAGATAAAATTAGTAATAATTAGATATAATTAGAAAGAATTAGAAATAATTAGTAATAATTAGATATAATTAGCAACAATTAGATATAATTAGTAATAATTAGATATAATTAGTAACAATTAGATATAATTAGAAATAATTAGATATAAACAGTAATAATTAGATATAATTAGTTATAATTAGGGGTAATTAGGGGTAATTAGTAGTAATTAGGGGTAGTTAGGGGTAATTAGTAGTAATTAGGGGTAATTAGTAATAATTAATAATAATTAGATATAATTAGTAATAATTAGATATAATTAGTAATAATTAGATATAATAAGTAATAATTAGATATAATTAGTAATAAATAGATATAATTAGTATTAATTAGATATAATTAGTAATAATTAGATCTAATTAGTAATAATTAGATCTAATTAGTAATAATTAGGGGTGATTAGTAATAATTAGGGGTAATTAGTAATAATTAGTGGTAATTAGAAATAATAATGGGTAATTAGTAATAATTAGGGGTAATTAGTAATAATTAGGGGTAATTAGTAATAATTAGGGGTAATTAGTAATAATTACGGGTAATTAGTAATAATTAGTGGTAATTAGTAATAATTAGGGGTAATTAGTAATAATTAGGGGTAATTGTTATTAATTAGGGGTAATTGGTAATAATTAAGGGTAATTTAGTAATAATTAGGGGTAACTTAGTGATAGTTACCAATAATTAGTAATAATTAACAATATTTAGGAATAATTACCAAAAATTAGGAATAATTAGGAACAATTATGAATAATTAGAAATAATTAGGAATAGTTAGGAATAATTAGGAATAATTAGCAATAAATACTAATAATTAGCAATAAATACCAATAATTAGCAATAATTGGAAATAAATACCAATAATTATCAATAATTAGCAATAATTAGAAATTAATTGAAATAATTAGCAATAATTAGAAATAACTAGCAACAATTAGCAATAATTAGAAATAATAAGCAATAATTAGCAATAATTAGCACAAATTAGAAATAATTAGCAATAATTAGCAATAATTAGCAATAATTATATTTAACTATTACTAATAAAAAATTATATTATCAACATTTATGAAACAACAATATTAATATTATTAAAATAATAAAAAATTTATAGAATATTAAAATTATCAATATTCGCAACAGGATTTGCTCTATTCTTAACATGTTTAAATCTAAAAGGGTCGCCAATTGTCAGGTCATGCGTAATAAAATTTTTTGTCATCCAGGTCCAATATAAATTCTATAATTGTTCTTGCTGAGTTGATCACCTTGCAAGTAGCATTACAATAGGACAACCCAAGTCCTGCCCTTTTCATCTATAAGAATTATCTCACATGACCCTTTATATTGACCATTCCTTCTTGAAAATTTTAGGGAAAGATACTGATGTCCCATCAAATTTTTAAAGAAGAATGATCTATGTAAAGGGAGTGAGATAATTCTTAGAGATGAGAATGACATTACTTTGGTATTCCTATTGCAACACTACTTGCGAGGTGATCAACCATGAAAGGAAAATTATAGAGTTTAAATTGGACATGGATAAAACAAACTTTTTATTGCGCATGACCGGACAATTGATGACCCTTTGAGATTTGAACATGTTAAAAATAGAGTAAAGCCTGTTGCGAATATTGATAATTTTAATATTTTATAATTTTTCTATTATTTTAATAATATTAATATTGTTTTTTCATAAATATTGATAATATAATTTTTGTATTGGTAATAATTTGTAAACAAAATCTGCTTGGATAATGAAGGGAAAATTTGTAATCATCTACACAATGATGATTACCAAATTTCCTCTCACTATTCAAGTAGTTTTCATTTTGCTAAGTATTTCTATGTATTTCCAAATTCGTAATAAATTGTAATAATTAGTAATTATTAGTAATAAATTAGTAATAAATTGTAATAATTAGTAATAAATTGTAATAATTAGTAATAAATTGTAATAATTAGTAATAAATTGTAATAATTAGTAATAAATTATAATAATTAGTAATAATTAATAATAATTAGTAATAATTAAGAAAATTTAGTAATAATTAGAAATAATTAGTAATAATTAGCAATAAATTGTAATAATTAGCAATAAATTGTTATAATTAGAAATATAAAGGAATAAATAGGAATAATTAGTAATAATAAATAATAGTTAGTTAGGAATAGTTAGTAAGAAATTTTAATAAATTTTAATAACTTGGCACATTTTCCAGTGGATTGACGGCACTCCTTTTGCTCAATGACTTTTCTCCTTCTAACTCTCACCGACTCAAAACATTATGAAAAATGTGCGGCGACGTAGAAATATTCAATCTTGTATGCACGAGATTGGATATGCATTCATAAGATCATATTATTTATAATTTTTTTAGGCGGTGACAATTGGAAGAAGACGATTCATCGAGAAAAGCGGGCTCTTTGGTCCGACGGCTCATTTACTTGCATCTTTCTCACACTGAAATGGGAATGAAGAATCTGGTCAGAGGTACCCATATTCATTCTCACGCATATGAGAATGAATATGCATACCTCGGACCATATTCTTCATTTGTATTTGAGTGTGAGAAAGATGCTAGTAAATGAGCCATCAGACAAAAGAGGAGCCATTAATCCACTGGAAATTTCACCACCCTTAATTGTAATTATTAAGAAGTAGTTGAAATTATTTATCTTCTTTTTTAAGATAGTGTTTTTATAATTTAAAATTATTCAAAAATAGTTGTGATTTTATATTTTATGTAGAAAAATATGGAACAAGGAAGTCGATATAAATCATTATTAGATGATGGCGCTTGGATAAATTAGTACAGAAATCCAAATGTTTTTGGTTTAAATACTGTATATATTGAGGGTGTTGAATCTTTCTTAGCATTTGCATCATCAAAACCAGAATATGTTTCAGAAGGCACAATTAAGTGTCCTTATAAAAAATGTGCTCTGAGAATGTTTGACACAGTTGAAAATGTTGGGGGACATCTCTGGCGGTTTGGTTTTCAGCTAGATTATGTTTTTTAGTATCAAAATGGTGAATTATGTTCTAGAGAAGATCCTAATAACATGATTCCAGATCCATCACAGTTTCATACTTTAGTACATGATGTTGCAAGTCTATCTATTCAACAAACTGAAACTCAAGATGATATTGATTTAACTCCTGATTTGTCACCATCCGAATTTTATGAGTTGTTGAGGTCTGCTGAGGATGCCTTATATCCTGGTTGCAAGATAAGAAAATTAGAAGAGGTTGAAAAATTTATGGCTATTAAATCAGATAACTCAACTTCAAACAACTGTGTTGATCAGAAATTTTATTTGGTTAAAACATTGTTACCTGAAAGAAATGTGTTGCCTGCAAATTACTATGAGAGCAAGAGGCTGGTTCATAATCTGGGCCTTATTTATCGGAAGATTCATGCATGTCCAAATGATTTCATCTTATATTCTGGTGAAAATCAGTCATTGGATAGTTGTCCCACATGTGGACAATCGAGGTATAAAGAAGCTCAACCAGGGAAGTCTAGATCAATTCTAGTAATACAGTTGAGATATTTCCCCCTTACACCCAAGTTGTGGCGTTTATTTATGTCTCAGAATACAGAGTCAATGATGTCCTGACACAAAACCAAGATTTCAACTGATAGAAGCTTGAATCATCCATCTGATGGTGATTCATGGAAACATTTTGACTATTTGCATCTGTCTTTTACTATAGAATCCCGAAACGTGTGATTGGGTCTTTCTACTAACGATTTCTGTCCGTTTGGTTCTTATGGTAGTCAGTATTCATGTTGGAATGTCTTTATAACTCCGTACAATTTTCCTCCTTGGATGTTGATGAAGGAGCCTTATATCTTTTTGACTCTATTAATCCCAGGACATCTGAAAAAGAATATTGATGTTTTTTTAAACCATTGATTGATGAGTTAAATGCATTGTGGAGTGATTGTTTTAATACACATGATGTTGCTGCGAAAAAAAATTTCATATTAAAAGTTGCATTGATGTGGATGATTAGTGACTTTTCGGCATATGGCATGTTATCTGGTTGGAGTACACATGGTCCAAAATCATGTCCTTACTGTATTAAAGACAACAAAAACTTTATGCTCGTCAATGGAAAAAAACCTTTCTATTTCGATTGTCACCGTAGATTTCTTCCAACCGATCACCTTTTTTAGAGGAACAAATATCATTTCAGAAAAGGTACAATTGAAAGGGATGAACCTCTAAAGATGATCTCAGGTACAGAGTTAACATCAGTTTTATTTTCATTACCTCCAATCAAATTTGGACCAACAGTAAACCAATAGAATATTTATGGCTTTGGAAAAGTACATAATTGGATAAAATTGAGAATTTTTTAGGATATTCCGTATTGGTCTGATTTGTTGGTCCGACACATGTTGGATGTTATGCATATTGAGAAGAACAGTTTTGATAATTTATTTCATACAGTTTTGGATACACATGGTAAGACCAAAGATACTGTAAAGGCATGATTAGATCTTTCCCAAATTTGCAGGCAACCAAAACTTGAACTATTTGAAAATGTCAGATCACAGAGGTTAATGAAGCCAAAATAAGCTTATACACTATCCAAAGAGAGTCGCTTATTATTTTGTCATTGGATTGTAGATTTGAGACTTCCAGATGGCTATCCTTTCAATTTGGGTATATTTGTTAAGAATGGTTATATTACTGGATTAGAAAGTCATTATTGTCATGTTATAATGGAAATACTGATGCCGATTGGATTCTGAGGTTTGTTGAATTCTATGATTTGGGATTCTATAACAGACATATCATATTTTTTTGAGACATTTGTGCAGAGAAAACAGACTACGAAGCTCTAAGAAAACATGAAGAAGATATTACTGTAATTCTATGTAAACTAGAAAAAACCTTATCGCTGGATTTCTTCGACTCAATGGAACATCTGATATTAAATTTTCCACATGAAGAGAAATGTGGAGGTTTAGTACAGTGTCTATGGATGTACCCATTCAAGAGATGCATGCAAAAATTGAAGAAAAAAGTACTTAACAAAGCATCAGTTGAAGGCTCAACTATTGAAGCTTATTTGAACGATGATATTGCCTTTTTCTCTTCTCATTATTTTGAATCTCAATATCCCTCAAAACATAATCTCATGCGATGAAATGAGGGGAATGTTAATGATTAAATGCAAAATCAATTAACAGTTTTTAATCATCCAAATCTTGGTTTCAGTGGAGTTCATAAGTGATGGAATTTAGATGATGAACATCACAGAGCTCATACATATGTTTCTCAACTGTGAAGAAATGAAATCATTTGTACTGTGAGTGCTTGTATCACTTATTCTATAATTTATGTTACCATATTTACACTTATTTTATTTGTAGGTTATATGATATCATATCAAGAAACAACTTCCACAAATTACAGTAGCTGCTCTTGAAGAACGATGACAAAAAAAGTTTCTCAATGGTTTCAAAAACTGGTAACATAAATAATTTATGGTTTAATTTCAATTTCGTTTATTATTTATTATATTGATAATTTCTTTAAAAATTTTAATGTGTCTCAATATTCTGATAAAATTGATAAGCGACTGGGTATATTGAGTGACCCACCATCCAAAATGTTTAAATCTTATAATGCATATGTGGTGAATGGTTTTCGATTTCATACATATGCATATGGGGAATCAAAAAAAATGAATAGTGGAGTTTTCTTGATAGGATATCATCACAGAGAAACTAAAGTTGACTTTTATGGCATTTTGGATGAAATTTTTGAGCTATGTTATCTAGGACAGAATTATAAAACAATGTTAAAATGTTGGTGTTTGGATATTCAGAGAGGCTTGTGTGTTCATCTGACTCATGGAATCATCGATATTAAATATAAAATAATTCTTACATTTAATGAACCATTTTTACTGGCTCAATAGGCAAATATAATTTATTATGCTAAGAAATATGCTAATTCAAGAGACTTCAGTGATTGGTGGAGCATAATAAAAATGAAATCTCGGGAAAATCAATTTACTCAAACTGAATGTGGTTCCGCTGAAGTGGAAGGAATTGAAATTTTTCAAGAGACTACTCAAAATCCATCTGATTCAAAAAGAGACATGAATATCGATGATAACATCCCACAATTAAGGATCGGTGGTAATGAAGATGTTAATGATGTTATAAATGAATTTGAAATGGCAAGAGATGTTGAAACTGAAACTCATATGGATATTGATGATGCTGATGAGGAAGATGAAGATATTGACATTGATTGCTATGGAGAAGAGGATGAAGATGAACATTGACACAGTTAAATGCTGGTTATAATCATAACTAATATATATCTATATTAAATAGTTATTTTCACCTATCTGCTAACAACAATCATTTTGTGTTTCAGATGGACTCTGATATATTCTGCGAGTTGCAGGAGGCTAACCTACCATTGGATGAGTGAGATTTTTGGATCATCTAACCCTCATCCTACTGGCGTTTTAGGGGGTACGCGGAGGGGGTGCGGTCTTGCACGAATGATGATTCTCGACCCTATCCTCGAGCGATGTACAGATCTTGGTTTCGATCCACACACACAGAGGTATGGTAACCTGTATATTTTAGTTAGATTTCATTTATTTATTTATATATATACTAATTATTTGATTATTTGTTCCTTTTTCACAGTTTTGCACATGTAGCTATTGGACAAGGGACCACTATCTTGCGCAATTATTTTTCTCAGCCATGGATCACATGGAAACAGATTCCCATTTATGTGCAATGCGACATGTTCCATCATTGGCTGGTACATAAACAAATATTATTTAATTCGAAATTTATTTTATTAATAACTTGATATTATAAATTATTTTTAGGGTTTATGGTATCCTATCGATGATAGCATGCATGACACTATCCACGCAGCATGCCATATTTCTATGCGTGACCGTTTCTGTCAGTTTTTGCACATTTTGAGAAGGACAACCATTAAGAAAGCAGGAGTGACAGAATTTGATGAGTCTTGTAGAGCTCATCGACCAGAGTACATTTTATCTCGCGTTTGGGATGGATTATGTTTACACTGGTTGGGTAGTAGATTTCAGAGGAGATCTTCAGTGGGATGACAGAACCAGGGGAGAAAGGAGGTGACACATCGAGATGGTAGTCGTACATTCAATTCGCATAAAGAGTACCTGGTAAGTAAATTTTTTAAATATTTTAAATAAATTTAAATATAAACAGTTTATTTTATATTTATGTACACAGTTGAGCATCCCAATATTACAGAGTTAGACATTTATCAGAGGATGTACAGTAATCCAGCCACTGGAGAGATTATAGGTGATCGCCAGTGTCATATTGTGGTTAGTATTACTTTTTCAGTTTGAAAATTAACTTCATATAATATTTTCACAATTTTAATTTAAAATTGGAATTGAAGGAGTCATATGAGGATGCGACCGCTTAGACACAGGATGAGGGTCAGGACGAGATGACATAGTAGACTGGTGCTCACCATTTTGATGGGTGGCATGGATTTAGGAGACTCAGTATGGATTTGAGAAGGGCCTAGTAGTTGGTATCAGCTCTCATTTGACTCCTGGTACTTATTATGGTCCTACTGAAATGTCAGCATCTAGCTCGAGAGGATTTCGTAGAGAGACATCATCTTCTGGCTCACAGTATCGGGTAGCCGTTGCGAACTCATGCTGAGCTTATAGAGACATTGCAGAAGTAGCATGAAGAGATGAGTCAGCAGCAGCAGCAGGAGCAACATCATGGGGAGAAGCTGTGTTGATTGGAGCAGCAGCGACGACCGAAGTATCACGAGAAGATGGAGTAAATGTGCCGTCTGACTCATAGTTTAGGGATAGAGTTTCTTACACCTCCTCTAGACAACCCCCCAGTTATTTTTTTATGTTAAAAACATTTGAATTCATGTTTTTTATCAATATGAACTATTTACAGTTTCTATCTTTTATCTTGGTGGTAATATTGCATAATTTAATTTTTCTAATATTTTTTTTACTTATATTTAGTATTATATTTTTTAATATTTGTTTATTTTACTTCTAATAATAATATTATATGATTTTTTTATATTTTTTTGAAAATATTGAAACATTTAATATTTTTTATTATTTTATTATTTTAATAATATTAATATTAATTTTTTAATAATCATAATTTTATTAAATATTTTTTTAGTATTATATTTTTTAAGGTTTGTTTATTTTACTAATAATAATAATATTTTTTATTTTTTATTATTTTAATAATAATAATATAATTTTTTCATTAATCATAATTTTATTATTATTTTTTAATTATTTTTAGTATTTGCGACGTGGTCTTTTGCGATGGGGCCCGTCGCAAATAAATGAAATATATTTTTTTAAGATTAGTATTTGCGACGGGATAACGAGACCATCACAATAAGTATTTGTGACGGGCCCATCGCAAAAGGTTTATGGGTATATAATGTATATAATCGGAAGGCTATTTGCGATGGGGAAATTACCTGTCGCAAAAACTAATTGCAATGGGCCCGTCATAGTAAGGTATTTGGGTATATAATGTATATAATCGTGAGGTTTTTTGATGGGAAAAATTTCCATCGCAGCTGATAGTTTTTGCGACGGGCCCGTCGCAGAAACTATCTATTGCGACGCCGTTTTCTCCAACGGGCTATTTGCGATAGGGGCCCATCACAAAAGGCTATTTGCGACAGGATCCCATCGCAAATAGCCCATCACAAAAAACGGGAATTCCAGTAGTGAGACATAAACTATGAAACTAAGTGCTTCAACCTAGGCCACAAAAACCCATATCGTAGAGTATGTAACATCATTAGACCTCTAGGATATACTAATAAAGGTGATATTTTGAACTCATGGAGAATAACCTCCCACATCACCAAATGAGTGAAAATCCTCCCATGGAACAAGACCCAATGTTGTTCATTCATAGAATATCCATAATGGGAATAATAATATATAGTTTGATACCATCAAATTTTCAACTAGAAAGCCCCTAGTCAGATTTCCTCCACGTTCTTCACTAAAGATGATTTCACCGTCATCTGAAAAAACCATCCTCTTCCACTAACCTCTACCATATCAAGATGCATCATTAAGGTATATTCTATCACTATCTAAGATTCTACATAATCAGGAAAAACACCAATGTATTATTTCTCAATTAGTGCATCAGCTACAACATTAACCTTTCCTCGTGAATTATAAATATCAAATTGATAGTCTTGAAATGATTTCATCCACCATCATTGTAGGAAATTCAGGTCACATTGAGAGTTGACATACTTATGGATCAGGTGATATTTGAAAGCCATAAAGTGTTTAATGTTGAAGTAGTTCCACCCTAAAATTAAGGAAAACACAACCACTACTGATTCAAGACCATGGGTGGTATGGTTATGTTCACGGGTTCATAACTCTACAGACCCATAAGAAACTACCATTATCTTATTAATCAAGACACTACCCAATAAGAGACCTAAATTGATATAGAAAACCTAAAACTACACTACTATTTATAGTGCATTTAAATGTTCTAGAAACTGCTTTTATCAAATCTTGAAAATAAATGTTAATCTCAGTGAATATGGGGGTGGGGGTCCCTTTTATCCTTCCTAAAAGAAGCACCGATAAAAGGGAAATTTATTAGTACTTTTTTTTTTCACTGATAAAAGTCAATTTTTTAAAAATATTTAAATTGGAGCCCCCTTTTAACAGTGCTTGACCCCCAATTTAATAGAGTTCTTCCCCACCTGCACCCGCCCGCACCCCCATCACCCCCTTTAACAGAGCTATCCCCCCACATTGCACTTGTGCGCACTATCCCCCAAGCACCCACCCATACGCCTCTGCCTCTCCTAGTATTCTAACTCTAGACCTCTCCCATGCGCGCCTGGACCCTTTACCACTCCCCCATATTGATTTTTTCTCTATTTAATGATATATATATAGTTATATTTATTTGTATATTAATATAGATTTATATCAATATATATAGTTATATTAATATATATAGATTTATTCATATATTAATATATATTTATATCAATTTAATTATATATATATATATTTAGTTACATTTGTTTATCCATATATTTATTCATATATTAATATATATTTTTATGATTAGTTAAATACTTTTATAAAATATTTATTTTATGTTTATAAATAAATAAATACATACATATATACAACATACATACACTTGTATATTATATATATATATATATATATATATATATGTGTGTGTGTGTGTGTGTATCTATAATTATAATTATACATATTTATATATATTTACATATATTATATATTCATATGTATATTCATATGTATATTCATACGTATATTCGTATGTATATTCACATGTTAGAATATACAGATAATATATATCAGTTTATTAATACAGACACACAAATATATAGACACAGACACACACATTATAGAGGTATATAAATATAAATATTGTATTTTAAATAAAATGGATATTATATGGCTTATATATTGAGAAATATACTTTATATGTAAATATGTTGAATTATTTATTTATAAAATTAAATTTTTATGTCTGAATATATAAAAATATGTATATACTGTTATATATCTGATTATAAACAACATTACGTTGTAAAAAATGGTAAAATTTCAATGCCATAATATGAATATGAATGTAATCCCTTGGAATAAATTCTGTCCCCACTGAAAAAGGAAAAAAAAACCCTCCTAAAATGAGGCTAAAATCCCATCAAATGTTAAAAAAATTGGGTATCTTGACTAAAAACATAGTTTTGGAGGCCTTCTTGGACTTTTTTGTCCTCAAAAAATGAAACAAAAGGTTCTAAAATGATGTTAGCTTGTAGAGTTCACCGCATGATTCAATTTGATATGTGGTAGTGCTCAAACAGACACCCAAATCTGAAGTTATGGTCATTTGATGTTTGAGTTACATTTGCAACTTAATTTAATCCTTTTATTAATTTTTTTTGATTTTTTATGTCTTAAAATTGTTATTAAATGATTATGAGTCCATGATAATTAACAAATTATTAATTAATTATATTTTTATAATATTTTAAATTCATTTTCACTAAATTTATTATATATTAACTGTAAATGTCTATTTATACTTATCTAAAACAGATTTAACAATTATATATTATATTTTTATAAATATAAATGTATTTATATAATTTTTATATTAATATATATGTATTTTTTAAATATACCAATTAATAGTGCTAGTAAAAAAATCCTTGATAAAGAACCCCCTTTATTAGTGGTAATAAAAGAATCGCTGATAAAGGGATTCTTTTAAAAGTGTTTTTAGCGCTAATAAAAGTACCCTTTATCTGTGATTTTTTATCACTGTTAATGGGTGGCTCTACAAAAACCCTCTTTTATGGTAGTGCTAGACTCCTTTTGGAAAATGCATAACTTGAGTGTGGAACAAACTCTCCTTCAAATACTTAAAAGCAGTTTGAAACTGGTCAAACCGCAATAATATGTGATCCTTTCTGGTTGATACCATTAGAGGAGTTCACATATAATAAAAGTTGGTTATGAACCCCTATAATATCCTAAAATACCAAATAAACTCCATATATATGTTATATTCTTAGAGGATTCCTAAGAAACACCCACATTGATATTCGAAGGATCCACAACCGTACCACAATGGGAAATTACATTCCCTAGGAATTTGACTTCATGATCTGAAAAATCACATGTAAATAACTTACAGTAAAGATACTGATGATGAAGAAACACTAAAATATCTCATGGATTCCCTATGTGATCCTCCTCAAATGTGGAGTACGTAAGGATATTTTCATTTAAAACCTCCAAGAACCAATCCGAAAAACTCTCAAAATACCACAATCATTAGTCCCATGAATACAACTGAAGAATTCATCACACCTAACGATATACAAACAAACTCATAATTCCCAGAATGATATTATTAATTAGTCTTCATAATATCTTTTTCACTTACCTATATATGATAATATCCCAATTATTAATTGATCTTCAAGATACAACTAGATCCTTTTATATGATTGAATAAATCATCAAACAATGGAAGAGGGTCTATATTCATTATTATAACCTAATTAAAGAGATGATAGTTGATATAAAGATGTATAATACTAATGGAATTCTCCAAGACTATAAAAGATGGACCTGAAGGTGACATTCTTAGTTTAAGAAAACCTCACTTCAAGATATCATTTATTTTTATTCCCATCTCATTTAACTCAGAAGTAATCATCCCATATAGAGACATAGAGATCAGATAAGTCTCTAATAGTACCTATATCTGTAACTCAATCTCCCATTTAAGGGGTGAAACCAAAAACTCATTAGAAAAGAAATTAGGGTACTCTTACACACCCCTAGGAACCGTCATCAGCTAACTATTTAATGATATAGGCATCAAGTTGGCCATCATCGGTGACAAGGATAAAATAAACTTCTAAAACATACAAGGGTCTCAATCACAAAAAAAAACATGATAAAATCTATCTCATAATCATATAACACATTCTACCTCCTGAATAAATCCATTAGAGCCTTCATTGAATACAAGAAATCCATGATAAGGATGATATTTTATGGATATATCTATGAACATAGTTTGATTACCTACTCACATAGTCAATTCCAGGGGCACTAAAAGTCTCTCCAACTCATGTGCTAAAGAGTGGAAAAGGAAACATGAAATAAAGGATTGCGTAGATCCTGAATATAACAATGTATGCTTCTATATAGAGAATAGGTAAAGGGTACCAAGAATGAAATTCAAATTTCGTGGTACAAGAATCTCATGAGAATGAAGCTAGTCACGACCTCCTCTATAACCTCTATTACCATAATGAAATCCACCTCCATTGATTCACTAATCTCTATAAGGATATAGACAATAACCGGGTTAACCTATATCGTACTCGTCTCCCATTTTCTAATAAAATACTAGATAACCCTTCTACTTCTACCTCAATAAATAATGTTGTAATGGTGAAACCTGATGTGGAACTCTAGACACATGTTGTCTTCTCATAATGACCACAAACTCCCACTACTAATGACCATGGATTATATAAGAAAAAAAATCATATAATCCCTTGGAAGGGCCTAAGATCTAGCACCCCTATATAAATGAGATTAAGAGGTATCTGACCTACCATTGGCTATCTGAAAACCATTATTCCTAGGAAACTAGGAACCCCATACCATAACTCTACTATGTGTAGATCCCTGAATAATGCCCTGTCATGTTGATCCTGCCATGTATAATTTCCTCTCAATCACCTCTTCCCACACCGGTACATTGAGATATGTCAGCAGCACAAAAAGAGTAACTTAAAGATCGATTAATGGATGTAAAGACTACTTGAATTTCCTCACCCCAACATTCTCATTTGTTAGTAGGTCTGATGAATATTAAAGGATACTATTGAAATGGGTCCCAAAATACCAAATGTTAGATCCTCCCCATCAAAGTGTAAGAATCACCTGGTGACTGGAAGCTTTTGTGGTAAAATAAATAAACTCATATCTAAAATAATCCCAAAAATTATCCGATGAAAAAGCTGACTCCTCACAATCCTCAAGGAATATGAACCACCCATACCTAGAAGTCCCATGCAAAATCCTCACCACCAATGAAACATAGGTTTAATTTTGATATCATGTTGAACTAAAGGCTATCTCCACCTCATCCAACCAATCCTTTACAAATGAACAAAATAAGGTTCCCTCATATCTATATAGACTATATCACCAAAACTCTTGGAGTGCCCCCTCTAACTTTCATTATCATTATCCTCAAGTCTATGTTCATTGGCTGACACATCCTGTTAAAAATCTTTGTTGAAAACATGAAAAGGACATCGACATGTAGCCATTACTACATAGGAACAAATAGTTAGGGACTCCTAACTCTAGAATATAAAATATTTATAATTAATTAATTAATACTCAACCTAACCTAATGGTCTACCCATTTCAAATACAAGAGAAAAGAAGAATAATGCATGATACTTTCTGAGATATCTACCCCAAAACCAACATCACCTCACATAGTAGGATTATAAAGAATAATGGTATTTGTTCCAGATCATAGGGGGGCCTAAATACCTGTTTTCTAGCCGGTCTCCCTTGTTTACATCTCATTCTAAGGCTAGCTTACATCATTTCCCTACCAACACATTTAATTATCCCCAATGCCTACCTCCAAACTTCATACCACCCCTAAACCTGAACCTTTGATACCACTCTGTCACGCCCCCCTCCCCCCAAAGGCACCCCTCCT
This sequence comes from Viscum album, assembly GCA_963277665.1. Classification (NCBI taxonomy): domain Eukaryota; kingdom Viridiplantae; phylum Streptophyta; class Magnoliopsida; order Santalales; family Viscaceae; genus Viscum; species Viscum album. Next base: position 291,204,045 of record OY728137.1, on the reverse strand, counting down.
AGTATATAAATGAGGGAATATAGATAATGAAACTTGAATCATATCTCCAATAGGTTATGGGTTGAAAAAAAAACTACCAAGCATATATCATACAAAGAAATGAGAGGCATTACACTCTACAAAGAATATTAGGAATGAGAGATAAGATAAAACCACCAAACATCTCATGCTCAGATAAGGGTAAAAGATCCCAATACTTTCATTTGATGTTATAATCCTAAAACTACTCTAAAAAGGGAATGCATGAGAACCAAAAGTAAATCCTCAGTAGTGACTACAAAGCCCAAACATCTCATGAATAACACTAAAATCTATTAATGTCCAACCATATCTCCATCCAACTCCTACAGAATTGAAAAAATTATATATATATAGGGTGATTATAATAGTTATGCTCTGAAGGACCCTCCCGAGAGCATCTCATGTAAAAGATAAAGAAAGTATATTGAATCCCAATGAATAATCAAGGGAAACTTACTGTTCACCTAAACAAGTATACAATATTCTGAGTCTCACCATGGCTATCTCACCAAGAATCATATACAATTAATTATACAATATCAAACATAATATCAAATGAAGGTCAACCATGACCTCTTCCTCCTTGGTTTGAAAATCTTCCCCAATATCACACATCCAGATCCATCCCTCTCCAATAAAACAATCCTTCCAAAAAACACCTAGAAAATTATAATAAGTCATGCACCTCATGTATCACATCATCTCTTCGTCAATATCCCAATCTTTATATAGTAACCATGTAGTTTTTTGTGAGCCACCAAAGCCTATACATCATGTATTATACCTCAAGGAATCACAACCCATAAACTATATACCTATAATATCCCTTAAGATACTATATCAAAAGATATATGTCTATGAAACAACTACAAGACACTACAAACCTCTAAACTCATATATGCGAAAGTAACCCCTATGCATACGAACACATAATACTACCAGGAGAAGAGAGTGAGGAAAGAGGGGGTAGTCAGCCATATATTCCTCACCAACATAGATGTTTGTGAAAACACCCTCCTAGATTACACTGGGTGTTTCTCACCCCACCAACATAGATGGGTTACCAAATGAAATCACACACTAAGAGAAAAATTGATATTTGCGAAGGGTAAGGGTCCCATCACAATAGGTTTGGTGCGAGTTGCGTGCCAAACCATAAGAAGGGTATTTGCGATGGGTATACAAGGTCGTCGCAAATACCCCACGGTATTGTTTAGTATTTATGATGAGATTTATCTCCTCTCGTAAATAGTATGTCTGCATGTTGGTATTTGTGATGGGACCCGTCGCGAATAACTTTTTAACCACTGCCCCGAATTAATATGGGAGTTTTCCTTTGCGACGAGATTCCCATTGCAAATAGTATCGTAAAAAATAAACTAATCTATATATACCTCCATTCGTTTCTTCCCATTCCACTCTTTTCTTTGCCCCTCTTTCTACTTCTACAATCATTTTTCTCTCAAAAATTTTCGATGTTTAAAATTTTGAATCGGAGCAATATTCGCAGCTTATATCCACTGAAAGATTCACATTTAAGGTATTTATCTATTTCTTTTATTTTTTTGTTAATTCATTTTATTTTACATTAGTTAAAATTATTGTTAATTATCTTCAATTAAATTAAATTAGAATTAGATAGTTTTATTTATCATTATTTATTTTTACAACTTAATTATGTTTGATTAGTATTAATTAGTATTAATTAATATTAATTATATTAATTATTATTAATTAGTAGTAATTAGTGTTAATTAGAAAAATTATTAATATGTTGTTATAATTAGTAATAATTTGTAATAATTAGAGATAATTAGTAATAAAATGAAATAAATATTTATAAATAGTTATAAATAGTAATGATTAGTGATAATTAGAAATAATTAGCGGTAACTAGTAGAAATTAGTAATAAATTGTAATAATTAGTAGGAATAAGTAATAATTAATAGTAATGAGTAATAGATTACAATAATTATTAAAAAAATTTAATAATTAGTAATAATTAGTAATAAATGCTTATAAATTGTAATAATTAGTAATAGATTTTAATAAATTTTAATAATTATTTACAATTAGTAATAATTAGTAATAATAAGTAATAATTATTAATAATTAGTAATAAATTGTAATAATTAGTAATAAATTGTAATAAATTGTAATAAATAGTAGTAATAAGTAAAAATTGGTAAAAAATTAATAATAATTAATAATTAGCAATAAATAGTAATAATTTGTAAGAAATTGTAACAATAAGTAAAAAATTTTATAATAATTAGTAAGAATTAGTAATAATTGGTAACAAATGGTAATAAACTATAACAATTAGTAGTAAATTTTATTAAACTGTTAAAATAAGTAATAATTAGTAATAAATTTTAATAATTACTAATAAATTATAATAATTAGTAATAAATTGTAATAATTACTAATAAATTGTAATTATTAGTAATAAATTGTAATAATTAGTAATAAATTGTTATAACTAGTAATAAATTGTAATAATTTTAATAAATTGTCATAATTAGCAATAAATTGTAATAATTAGTAATAAACAGTAACAGTTGTTAATAATTTTCGGGAATAAGTAATAATTAACAATAATTAGTAAAAAATTGAAATAATTAGTAATAAATTGTAATAAATTGTAATAATTAGTAATAAATTGTAATAATTAGTAATAATTAGTAATAATTAGTAATAATTATTAATAAATGGTAATAATTTGTAATAATTAGGAATAATTAGTAATAAATTGTAATTATTAGAAATAATTAGAAATAAATTGTAATAATCGGTAATAAATTATAATAATTGGTAGTAAATTGTAATAATTAGTAATAAATTGTAATAATTAGTAATAAATTGTAATAATTAGTAATAAATTGTAATAATTAGTAATAAATTACAATAATTAGTAATACATTATAAAAATTAGTAATAAATTGTAATAATTAGTATTAAATTTTAATAATAATAATAAATTGTAATAATTAGTAACAATTAGTAATAAATTTTAATAAGTAGTAATAATTAGTGGGAATAAGTAATAATTAGTGGAAATTAGTAATAAATTATAATAATTTGTATTAATTAGCTTAAATTAGTAATTATTAGCGGTAATTGGTAATAAATTTTAATAATTAGAAATAAATTTAAATAATTAGTAATAAATTTTAATAATTATTAATAAATTTTAATAATTAGTAATAATTAGTAATAATTAGTAATAAAATGTTATAATTATTAATAAATTGTAATAATTACTAATAATTAGTAATAATTAGTAGGAATAAGTAATAATTTGAGATAATTAATTATAAGTTATTAAAATTAGTAATAAATTGTAATAATTAGTAATAAATTTTATTAATTAGTATTAAATTTTAATAATTACTAATAAATTGTAATAAATTTTCATAATTAGTAATAATTAGTAATAAATTGTAATAAATTTTAATAATTAGTAATAGTTAGTAATAATTATTAATAATTAGTAATAATTAGTAATAATTTGTAATAATTAGTAATAATTTGCAATAAATTGTAATATTTAGCAAGAAATTGTAATAATTAGTAACAAATTTTTATAATTAGTATGAATTAGTAACAAATTGTAATAATTAGTAATAAATTATAACAATTAGTAATAATTAGTAATAATTAGTAATAAATAGAGGAAATTAGTAATAAATAGAAATAAATAGGAAAAATGTGTAATAAATTGGAATAAATAGTAAGAATTATTAATAATTAAAATAAATAGAAATAATTAGGAATAAATAGAAATAATTAGGAATAAATATCAATAATTATAATAATTATCTGTAATTAGAATAATTAGAAATAGTAAAAATAATTATAATTAATTATAATAATTAACAATAATTAGAATAATTATCAACAATTAGAATAATTATCAATAATTAGAGTAATTAGTAATAATTAGAACAAATCAACAAAATTTCCAATGGAGTAATAATTACTAATAAATTAGCACAATTTCCAACGGATCAGTGACATCTCTTTTGACCAAGGGATCATATAATTAAAACATTATCCCACTGTAATCACTATGAAAAATATTCTCCAATGTACAGATATCCATTTCCATATGCAAGAGAATGTAGAGCAGCACGATGAGGCCTCCCTGCTCTCTATTCTCATGCAAACGAAAATGGATATGCGTGTGCCAGAGGATATTTTTATACTATTTTAGTTAGAGATATTTTTAAGGGGATGAGCTGTCAGGAAGAAGATGATCGTTTTCCCAAAGAATAATCTCCTTGACACTTTCTCTCACCAAAATCACTATGAAAAATATACTCCGACGTAAAAATATCCATATTCATATATAAGAGAATGGAGAGAAGCTTGGCGAGGCCTCCCTAATATCCATTTGCATACATAAGGAAATGGATATATGTACATCAGAGCATATTTTTCATAGTGGTTATAGTCATAGAAATTTTCTTGGAGATGAGCCATTGAGAAAAAGATCTATTTCCAATCTTTTAGAAATTTTCCTGCTCATAATTAGTGGTAATTAGTATTAATTAGCTTTAATTTCTAATAATTATTGATAATTAGTAAAAATTATTATAAATTAGTGTATATTAGTATAAATTTTAGAAAAAATACTATAAATAACTATGAAATAATAGAAATTATTATAAATTTCTAGAAAAGTGAATTTAATTTTCTTTTATTTTTTGGATAGTGGTTTTCTTATATCAAATTGTTTTAAAAAAAACTAAGTATTTTATAATTTTTAGTGAAAAATGGAACAAGGAAGTTGAAAACAATCATTATTAAATAATTGTGCTTGAATAAATCAGTACAAGAATCCAAACGATCATGGTTGAAATGTTGTATATATTGAGGGTGTTTAAGATTTCTTATCATTTGCATCATCAAAACCAGAATTTGTTACCAAAGGGACAATTAAGTGTCCTTGTAAAAAATATGATCTAAAGAAGTTGGAAACACTTGAAAATGTTGGGGGTTGTCTATTTCATTTTGGGTTTCAACTAGATTGTGTTTTTTGTATCAACTTGGTAAATTTTGTTCCAAAGAAGATACTAATAATTTGGTTCTGGATCCATAAATGTTTCAAAATTTAGTACATGGTGTGGAATAATCATTTTTCAACAAACTAAAACTCATGATGATATTGATTTATCTCTTGAGTTGGGTCCATCTCAATTTTATATGTTTTGTGGTCCACTGAGGATGCCTTATATCCTGGTTGCAAGACCAGAAAATTTGAAGTGGTTGTAAAATTTATGGCTATTAAATCAAACAATGGAAAATAAAATATCTATTTTTAGTAGATATTCTCTTTGGTTAAAACACCATTACTTGATAGAAATGTGTTACCTACAAATTTATATGAGATATAGAGGTCGGTTCATAATATGGGTCTTGGTTATCAGAAGATTAATGCATGTTCAAATGATTGTTTCTTATATTATTTTGAAAATGAGTCATTGGATACTTTTCCCACATGTGAACAATTTAGGTATAAAGAGTATCAACTAGGTATGTCTGGATTGATTTCTATAAATCTGTTGATATATTTCCCAGTTATACCATGATTGCAGCACTTATTTATGTCTTAGAACACAATGAAATTAATGTCATAGCATAAAACCAATATATCTACTGCTAAAAGATTAAATAATACCTTTCATGGTGATTCATGGAAACATTTTGACAAAGTGAATCTGTCTTTTCCTTCAGAATCCCAAAACAAGTGATTGGGTATTTCTACAGATATTTTCTATCCATTTAGTTCTTACGGTAGTCAGTATTTATGTTGACATGCCATTATAACTCAGTACAATTTATCTCCTTGGATGTTGATGAAGGAGCCATATTTCTTTTTGACTTTATTAATTATAGGAAATCATAAAAAAATGATGCTTATTTGAAACCATTGATTTGTGAGTTAAATTCATTATGGAGTATTGGTGTCAATACATATGATGTTACTGCGAAACAATATTTCATACTAAAGGCTGGATTTATTTGGATAATTAGTGACTTCCCAGCATATGACATATTATCTAGATGAAGTACACATGGTTTAAAATCATGTCCATACTATATGAGATAAATACAAAGAACATATGCTCATCAATGGAAAAAAACATTGTTCTTTTGACAGTCATCGTAGATTCCTTCCAACCAATCACCATTTTCAAAGGAAAAAAATATCATTTTAGAAAAGGTACAATTGAAAGATATGGACCTCCAAAAATGATCTCAGGTAAAAAGTTAAAATCAATTGTTTCTTCATTATCTCCCATCACATTTGGACTGAAAATAAACCAAAAAAACATTTCTGTCTTTGGGAAATAACACAATTGGATAAGACAAAGATTTTTATGGTATTTTCCTTAATGGTCTAATTTATTGGTCTATAAAAATTTAGATATCATCCAAATTAAGAAGAACTATTTTGATAATTTATCTCATACAGTTCTGGATACACTCAAAAAAACCAAATATATTTTAAATGAACAATTAAATCTTTTCCAAATTTTCAAGTGACCAGAACATGTACTATTTGAAGATGTTAGATCATAGAAGTTAATGAAGTCCAAAGTAGCTCATACTTTTTCCAATGAAAATTGATTATTTTTTTAGTGGATTGCAAATTTGAGACTTCTAGATGGTTATGTTTCTAATTTGGCCTGATGTGTGAGAAATTTTCATATTAGCAGATTAAAAAGTCATGGCTTATAGATGGTTATTCTTCTAATTTGGTCTGATGTGTAAGAAATTGTCATATTACCAGATTAAAAAGTCATTACTGTTAGGTTATAATGGATAGAATTATGCTGATTGGATTAAGAGTTTTGTTTAATTCTATGATTTTCGGTGTGATAACAGATATATCATACTTTTATGATACATTTTTTGTAACAAAAAGACTACGATGCATTAATCATACTGTAAGAAGATTTTGTTTTAATTTTGTGTGAACTGGAAAAAATATTCACACCGACATTATTTGACTTAATGGAAAATTTGATATTACATTTTCTGCCTAAAGAAAAATGTGGAGGTCTTGTACAGTTCTGATGGATGTACCCATTATAGATATGCATATATAAATTAAGGAAAAAAGTTCATAACAAAGAATCAATTGAAGACTAAACTACAGAAGCTTATTTGTAGGAAGAAAGTTGTTTTTTTCTCTAATTATTTTCAATTTTAATATCCCTAAAAACAGAACCGCTTGGGGGATAATGAGGGAAATTTTCATGATGAAATGGTTAATCAATTATCAGTTTTTAATCAGACAAAACATGTCTTCAATGGAGTTTATGAACAGTGTATTTTAGACAATGAAAATCACAGTTCTCATACATATGTTCTGGTCAACTGTGAAGAAATGACACCATTTGTACTATGAGTACTCATATCACTTATTTTATAATCTTTGTTAGAGTAAATTAAGCTTATTTTTTTGTAGGCTATATGATAATCATATTATGAAACAACTTCCAGAAATTACATAATCTTCTCTTAAAGAATGTCAGAATTTATTTTCTAATATTTTCAAAAACTAGAAACATAAATTATTTAGGGTTTAACATATAAAATACATTTATTACTTGTTATTTTGATAATTTTTTACAAAAATTTCAGGTATCTAAACATGTTGATAAAATTGATAATTGATTGTCTGTATTGAGTTACCCCCCACCGAAAATGGTTAAATATTACAATTCATATGTGGTGAATGGTTTTTGATTTCATACACATGCATATGGGGAATCAAAAAAATATACAATGAATATTGTTTATTTCTTGGGAGGATATCATTATAGAGAAACTAAAGCTGAATTGTTTGATATACTAGAAGAAATTATTGAACTATTTCATCTCGGAAAAAATTACATAACAATGTTTAAATTTCAGGGGATGGATACTTAGTGAGGTTTTAATGTTTATTTGAACTATAAAATCATTGATATTAAATATAAAAGTCATATTTTATTAAATAAACCATTTTTATTGGCTCATCAGGCACATTAAATTTATTGTGCAAATAACTATGCTACTTCAAGATAGTTGAGTGATTGTAGGAGCATAATAAAAATTAATTTTTTGGAAAATCAGTATACTCATAGTGAATGTGGTTCTGCTGAAGTTCAAGGAATAGAAAATTATCAAGAGACTGCTCCAAATCCACATTTTTCTTGAAGAGATATGAATATCGATGATGACACCCCCTAATTAAGGGTCGATGGTGACAATGATGTTAATATTGATAAAAATGAATTTGAAATGAAAAGTGATGATGAAATAGAAAATCATATAGAAATGGATGATACAGAGGAGGAATATGATGAAATCAACATCATTTGATATAAAGATAAGGATGAATATGAACATTAACATATTTAGATACCGATTATAATCATATATAATAAATATCTGTATAGAATATTTGTTTTCAAATGTTAGATTAAAATAGTCATTTCATGTTTTAGATGGATGAGGATCTATTTCGTCAGTTGTAGGAGGCATATCTACGTTTGGATGAACGGGATGTTGGATCATTTGACCCTTAGACTACGAGCAGTTCAGGGAGTACTCGGAGGTGGCATGTTCTTGTGCGATTGATGATTCTAAAACATATCCCCAAGTGACTTCTAGGTCTTAGATTCGATCCACACTTGTGGAGGTATGTTTAACAATGTATTTTATCTAGCTTTAATTAATTTATTTATTTACTAATTGTCAAATTTTTTGTTCTTTTTTCATAGATTTTCACATATAACTATTGGATAGGGAAGATCTATATAGCACAATTACTGTTATAAAGCATGGGTCAAATGGAATCATATTACCATTGATTTTCAGGACCGTATGTTAATTCATTGGTTGATACGTAAATAAATAATATTTTTTTTGAAATTTATTTATTTAATAACATTATATTATAAATTATTTGTAGGGTTTATGGAATACCATCAATAATACCATGTGTGACACTATCTGGAAGGCATTAGAGAGGTTTATGAATGAGAGTTTCCATTAGGTTTTGCACAATTTGAGAAGGAAATAGATGGTTAAAGTAGTAATGAAAGCTTTTGATGAGTATTGTCATTTCCACCAACCTAATCACCATTCATCTCATGTTTGCAATGGATTATGTTCACACTGGTTGGGTGGTAGTATTTAGTGGATATCATCGGTAGTTCGACTAAACTAGGGGAGACAACTGGTGACACTTCGAGCTAGTAGCCATAAATTCAGTACACATAGGGAATATATGGTAAGTAATTTTTTTAAATTATTTATATAACTTTAAATGTAAAATATTTATTTTATATTCATATAGGCAGTCGAACAACTCGTTATTAAAAAGTTCGATGTTAATAGGATGATGTACAGTGATCTGATCACTGGAGATATTAGAGGTGATTGACAACTAATTAACCATTGAAAGAGGCTAATATTAATTATTTATATTATAATATTCATGTGCTTTATTATTCATAAACACCATTTTTAGTTCATTTTACACTTTGTACATTATTTCATACTATAATTGTAATTACTTCTTAAAATGCACTATTACATGGTACTTTTTTTAACACCATATGAAATACCCAATGATATTAATTTATATTCATATTTAATTTTCAGGTTCCTAATTACATTGGGAATAATTAGGACTTTTGGAGTACTTTAAAATTCACATTAGAAGACCACCAAAATATGATTTCTTAGAAACACATTCAGGGTAAAGTAAATTGGACATTAGCCCAATAAAGAGACTTTATCAGCCAATATACAAGCCCAATGATTCTCAAAATTTATCTAAATATATAGGAAATAGTGGTGAATATTTAATCAAACAGTGAAAAGAGATAATTCTTATGTTTTAATGGAGTTCTATGCGGCCCAAGTTGGAGATAAAATTGTGGGCAATATTCTGTGGCCCAGAAAAATAGCCCACCATTTTGACCATATCTCGAAATTCAAAAATCAATTTGGGATGAAAATTTAAAAACAATTAGGGGAAATCCTGATCCTCATTTTATTATACCATGGAATACTCCAATTTAGAAATCTAGAAGCTCATTTAGGCACCTCTGGTTTTTGGATGCAAGTTGGATGTCATTTCAGGTCAAGGGTGGAAAAGGCTAAATTCCAAAAACTTTCTACCATTGTATACCTACCATAATCAAGTGGGATGACATGGAATATTTGGGTATTGACCCAAGACTCTTGAAATTATTATTTAAGGCAGTGGTGGTGGAGGATTTTATCACCATTGAGCTTTGTTTCATAGTAGGTTTATGCTTCCAATTTGATGTTGTAATCACATTACTTCAATTGTAAATTCTTGAATTACCTTAGATTCTTTATAAATGTTCTTCAGATTATCGTATTATATTATTCGTCTTATCACTTTGATACCATTTCCTCAAGGTTTTAACTTTTTCACACCAAACCTTGTGGAATTATTCACACAATGGTGGTGTGATCGTTTTATTTTCATTATTTTTTTTCACTTATTCAATTCTACCCTCATGAGTCTATTTCCCACTTCCATTGAAAGAGTAACATCATTGGAGGGATAACCCACTAACGGGTTGATCCAAGGGATTAGAAAGGGGATTTATTGGATGTTATTTATCAGTCCATTAATTTCTAATCACTTCTTTTAATTATGATTTTTATTTGACATTTTAAAAACTCCTTAGTCCTTATTGAATTTAAGGCCACACATTTCAAGTGATAATTCGAACCTTTACCTTGGAGTGATAAAAACTTTTATCATACAAGTGTTTAGGTGATTAGTATTATGGAATGTTGTTATTAAACCAATATGTTATGATGTTTTTTTGATCATCTTATGAACCCATCTCAAATATAAGAAATTGAAATCGTTAAAAATGAATTCATCGAATCCACCTGCAAGCGATAACCTAGGATCAACTCATTCTCATAATTTAAATTCACATAGACCTGTTAGTGTTCATTTAAAACCATCTAAAATAAACCCATGTTGTCCACTTCATATCAAAAAACAATCATTAAAATGTACGTGTAGGTTACTTCTTAGGTATTTGAGGATTCGACATCCCAAGAAAAACTATAAGTGACCTCTTAACCCTAAAAACTTGGGTAAATTTGGGTGAGGACAAATTTTGGCACCATTTTTGGGGAACCAAGTAAGTCATGTAAACACTCATACTATTCTACACCATTTCTATTTTCTCACCTAAACTTCTCTTATCTTTTCCCTTTCTCGTTTTTTTCGTTTGGTGCAATTCGGCCTACTCCCATGATAACTCAAACAAATTAGTTAAGGTGGATAGTCCTAAGGACGGGGAGTCAAGAACACCTAGGGATCTCTTCCCTTTAAACCCAAATATTCCTAATACTTTAGATTCCAAAATTGATCAAATTTCAACAGAGGTTCCTGAAATAAATCAACTCATAAACCCAGGTGGGAACCAAAATGGAAATCCAAATGAGGTAGCCCCAAACATGGGGAATGCAGTCGATCAAACCATGAATGACTACCTCACACCTTCATGTAACAATGTACCCTATTTCATTAGGCATGCTTCCCTAGGAGAATACCATTATGTTTTCAAACCTCATGTCCTAAACCACCTTCCAACCATCCATGGGATTGAGTTATAAATTGCATACCTTCATCTCAAAGAGTTCAATGACATTTTTGAAACCATGCTCCCACAACATCAACTTGAGTTAGCTAAGATGAGGATCTTTCCTTTCTCAATTAAATATCGAGAAAAGAATTCGTTAAAAAATCTGACACCTGCATCAATCCTGTAATGCCCCAACCCCAGTTACCCATATTCAGTGCATTATTACGTATCATTGGCATGATCAAAAAAGATCAAGACTAGAAATACCGATTAGTTTAGTAGCCTTGAAATCACTAGATACATTCATAAATGTTAAATTACATCATAAAGTTAAAAAAATACAAAAATATAGTCTCCATGGTCCATACTCATATCCCCTTCAGACTATCCATGCAGGTCAGTCATAAAATATTTCTTCACATCCTGGGAAAAATAAAACATAGAAAGGGTGAGCTCAGATACTCAGTAAAGATAACTATATAGCAGGAACTTTCATAAATAAGCACAAACATTTAAGGCAATGTATAACTAAAAAAAGCCTTTTAAACTTGAACTTAATCATAATATGGCAGAAATAAAATGAAATAATTCCATTTACCTATTCACATGGATATTATACTAGTCTAATAATCACATGAAATAACAATAACCACTTTCATAATGACAGAATGCATAATTCCAGACTATCATAACCACGTATCGAAGGCCTCGTGCCAAGACTAAAAATAATATTTTGTCAAGGCCTCATGAAAAGACACTATTTTGTCTCATGAGACCTACCGATGCATTGAGGAGCTATAGAGGGCTTCACCCGTCACTTACTAAATCCAATGCATTCCTCATATGAACAGGTTTAATCATAACATAAACATTCGTATTAAAACTAGCATACGAAATGTAAATACTTTCTCCATAAAACCTGAATGGTATAAAAATAACACATCCACAGTCAAACATATCACAAAACATTCAATACAATATGGATGTTTTGTATCATAATAAATCAACTTCAAATAATCATTAAAATCTATCAAATGATGTTGACATAGATGAAATCAAAACTATTTGAGAGAAATATCTCTTTTTTTGAAATCATTTAAAAGTCACATAATTATAAAATTAAACATTTAATTTGAAAATATTCTTATAAGATTTTAAGGGAAGCTTCTAAGATTTTACAATGGTGGAAAATAGCCACACCCACCGTATAAGTAAAAAAAATACATTCTTACCTTAATTTTTCGAAATGGTTAAAAAGGTCCTCGTTTTGAAAATGATGTAAAGATTCTTTTATAAACTTCTTATAAAAAGTCCAAAAAGGGTATAAATGAATTTAACCCATATTCTATAAAATAGTAAGAATGTTTTGAAATATATTTTTAAGAAACATGGATGTGGATGATAAAGAGGTCCCAATAGATAATTATGTATAAACAACCTCAGATAATGAAGAGATTGGGAAATAAACACTTACCTTGTACTTTTACTTGGTTGGGGGTAGTTTAACCTCCTGTATAATGGTAAAATAATTGTTATTAAATTATAAAAGAATCATATATGTTAATATTATATCATATATGATCTTTTAACATTGATTTGTTAATAATATCTTAGTATTAACATCATTACTAGTGTTAACTTACTCATATTAGTTTATATGTTTTTTTATATAAGCCATGTTTGTTAAAGATAGGTTGTATCTTATTAATATCAAGAACTATATAAAGTCCTTAAACATTATTTTTAATCATAAAATGAGAATTATACTTGAATGGATACGATGGGGAATGAATCTCATCGCGTTCGTGGAGACGGTAGTCCGTACGTACGCACGAACGCTACTTCCATTTCATTTTTCATTTTAAAAGGAATCAAAACCAAATTATTCATAGGTATATTATTATTCCATTATAATATAATATCTTATATCTGTTACTTAAGTTCATTAACAACATCCTTTATACGTTCCATGTATGGTATCAACGAGTCATATCACTTTGAGGGGGCAGTAGTCCGCACTTCCTCAAATGAAATTATCGTACATATATACAACATGAAATAAATAATGGTATGATATAAAATGGAATTACAGAAGATTATATATAAAATAAATATCATTAATATCATATTTAATTATAGATCCATCATAATGGCCCCCATGAGAGATGGTAGGAGATAATTGAACAATCATCGTTTCGTGAGGCGTTTGGTTTCCATCCACAGAAACATTATGTTCTTCACCAATTATATGGAGGTGTGTGTAAGTGTAGTTAGAATAATTCTCATAAAAATATCCTAGTATATTCAGTATACTGGTTTTGTTATAAAATAAAATAAGAAGAAGAGTTTAGGGGTTGGAGAAGTAAATTAAAAGAAAAGAAGATAAGAGAAATCGTTACCTTTAATTTGGGTAACTCCCTTTGGTTTAAACCAAAAAGGACTCTTGAAGTGCCTTATGCCTAAGGTAAGGCTTCTATAAGGAGGAGAGGGATGTATGGAGCTTAATTGGGAAGAGTTTGGACGAGCCAAAATGCTTGAGATGTGTGAGGAATTGGTTAGAAGTGGTGTCCTTTTATAAGGGAGAGGAGGGGCTATTTAGGAAAAACTTAAAGTATTAATTTATAATAAATTCATATTTGGTTTAAAATGGCTCGAAAGTAGATTATTCAAAGTCTAATATGGGTATGTGTCTAAAACCACTCAACCTATATATTTTATATAGGTTTGGGTCACTATAGTAACCTTATCTTTTAAATTTATCACTTAGTAAAATAGTTTGACATTTACCATATCTCTTTGTATTTCTACATTATATAGTTAATAAACTTACTATATACTTCCAAAAAATCCCCAAGTGGTCCATTAATGATAAAAATATCATTATATAAGTCCTTTGGACGAACATTAGATTTTTAAGAATATAATATCAATTAATAATATAATATTTGTTTTAAAAACTCTTTTATGTCAATTTTGATACTATTGGGTATTTTGTTTTTGATAAATTAATAACAGAATTATGACTTCGAATAAAATTCATATAACCAATAATAATATGTCATATTAACCTAGAAAAGTATTGTAATTCATAAAAAGCCACAAATTAGATTTATTTTGATCATTATAATATCACTTATTTTAATATTTCATTAATTAGGTAATTACTGCATCACCATTGTGTCATAAATAACTTAAACTATTTAATATATAGAAATTATAAATAAAAAACCATTATGTAGGAAATCGTTTTATCTTTCTAATGAATATTTATAATCGAATTTATCTTATGTGTAACCATATATTAAAAATGTTTTAGTTATTAAACTTTGATTTTAACTCTTTTTACTCTTCTTTGAATTAAATAATAATAAATGTCCTAATCTAATACAAGTGGACCACAGAGGTTCATATTTTATTACTAAGGTTTTTTTGGTCGAATTATACTTAGGCAATAGATTTAGTACATGTGTTAGGGTAATAATAATTTCATTTTTACCCTTAATTACCCTATTTAATTTTTACCGTGGTAAATAAAAGTAAAAAGTTAATATTCACCAAAAATTATTTTTATCTTATTGAACAAAATTTTTCTCCTTGATATTAACCATGTTTCTCGGATTTTCAAAATTTCACTCAAAGAAGCGGTAAAATTATGTTTTATGTTAATTTGTAAATTCTCCTAGGAGGTGGGTAGAAGAGGGTGAAAAGTTCAATAAAATTTTTATATATCTAAAATTATTATAAACTGACTCCAATGAATTACATTAAACTTATATAGGTAGTATGTATCTATTTTGACATAAAATAAATTTAAATAAAATAAATAATTATTTAAATAAAAATTCAGTTTTAAACTATGACTCAGTGTTTTTCACTATTCATGAAAAATTAAAAGTTTTCATAAAAATTCCGAAAATTTACACTAAGATAATTGTGATATTCCGAATTCAATAATAAAGTATATTTTACCAAATTAAAAACATATAAGTTTAAGTTTTTAATTTAAAATTAATTACCGCTGTCAAAACCAAAAGATGTATTTTTAAGAAATAATAACTAACAAAAGTTTGGCACTTGTTTATATCCAATTTCAAAGTGAAAGTACTTACAATGACCATCATTGGATTAAATGGTAAAAATATAATCTATTTATACTTCCAAACCATTAAAATGTATAATTTAACAATATAAATTATTTTTGATTTAAATAGTTGTTTTCAGATAAAATATAGTATTTTTCACTATTGTAGTTGGGGTTTGGATTAGTGGTAAGCACCTCGTAATACTACATGGAAAATGGGGGTTTAAAAAACTTATGGGGCGTAGGTTACTGTAGTAGTACTATAGCGGGACTGTAGCAGTAGCGACACTGTTCATCAGCGGTACTGTAGCGGCGGCAGTGCACTGTAGTGGCGGCGATACTGTGCGGTACTGTAACAGCATGTTACTATTCACAGAATGTGAATTGGCCTTAGAATTTGGGCCTACGGGATATGTAATGGGATACAAGCCCATTGAGCCTTCAGGCTATTTAATGGGTTTCCCTCTACCCAGTTAAAAGAGTTCTTTGCTTTGATTTACTAATAAAAATGACGCTTCGACCCCATCTTTAAAAAAAATAGTATTTTTCACTATTCAGCCAAATATGAAAGTTATCAGAAAAACACCAAAACGTTATTGAAACTAAATTCGTATGTCCTGATACTAAAGAAAAATTTTATTATGTCAAATTGAATATATAGAAGTTTCAAATACTGGATTTAAAAAGGCTTCCCCATTAAAAGGCGGTAAAATCGCATTTTTTGTAAAATACATCTTTTATCTAAAAAAATGTATTTGTACTTACATTATGTCTAAAAACTCATTATATGGATTCTAAAATTATAAATATTATATAAAGTTCAAAATTCAGTTAATACTATTCATAACCGCTTTTGAACAGCTTGTTTGGTAAGTCATGGTGCGCTAGAACTCGATGTTGCGTGTAGTGAACATTATTGAATTATTTTGAAGAAATAACGTACTATGAAATCTTGGGGTGTTAAATTCTTCCCTCATTTAATAAATTGCGTCCTCGCAATTTAAAATTATTTTTCAAAAATAAAAGGTAGAAAATAGAAAATACCTTTAGGAAACCCCATATCGGAAATTAGGTTAATAAAATTTAGTCTTAATAAGAGGAAAAGATAAATGAAAGGGTCACCACAAATTATGATCTCAATTAGGAGAAAATTGTTGGAAATTATAGACATATAATTAGAGGAAAAACGTAAATATTTATAGGTAGTGATTGAGGTCATCAATCAAAAACAAGTGTAAAATTGAGGGCCTTAAATTTATCAATCTACGATGATTCAAAATACCATCAGTTCAAAAAAACATATGGTATTAGGATAACAAATTTTTTTTAAGATCCCTTCCCTAATGTATAAGAATTATTTTCTTCATAGAATAATAGAAGAAGAAAAATATATACTTAACAAGTATAGTATCATCCTTTAACTAATTTCTACCACAAAGTCATCTTTCACTCTAAAAGATAATAGAACATAAAAAAATTCTATTTATCCTATTCGTATAGGGTTCAAAAAAATAAATTTATAATTCATCTACCATAATTTTTTTAAAAAAGACTACATTTTTCAATCCTGGACATCACGTGGGTTAGTGGTAGGTGATACACCCTTGCCGCCCTTCGGTTGCGGGTTCCAGTCTCGCGGCCTTGCCGGACGTGATGGGTTGCCGCCTGACCTCTGGGTTGTCCTTTTATGACAATACAAAAATAATATCAAACTAGAATTATCCCAAATACTTCTATCCAAACTCACAGTCCAAAATTTATAATGAAGGTAAACACAATGAATATCCTTTTTGCCGTGTAATAACATATGAATACTGTCATCATGTATTCTTTTAAAACACTACAACATCCTGAATTACCATAAAACCTTATTTATTACATTCATGATCCCTTATTCCTTATAGAATCCTAGATATACTCATTCTATCCAAAAATTTTCTAAACTCCAACAATAATGGAATATACAAATCATTAATCAGTTTCAAGGTAATCAATAATATCCAATATAATTTATCCAAATCAATCATGTATTATTCCAAAATCACTACCTCGGCATCAGAACCATATTATGGTTTATCTTTCTCCCAACCATATATTTTCCAAAAAATTTAACCTACTATTGAGTCACTTTTCTTGTTTCCACACAATCTCAAGTTATTAATGAAATAGTACTACAATACAATCTTTATACACTCTATAATTATTATAACCGAAACATTGTTGATACAACACTCAAATGACATAATTCTCAAATAACAACATAAGAACTCTAATAATTTCTCCTCATCTGTGGTAGTATCATAACTTGATTATTATCCAATAGAATCATTTGGGGAATACTCTGATGATTTGGACATCAGTTCACGTATTGTCCCAACTCCTTGCAGATGAAGCATTGTTAATTTGAAACCTTTTTATTACCCTTTCAGTCTCGTACTTGGTGTCCTTTTTCTCCACAATTATGACAAACTCACATTCCCTTCAGGCAAGTTCCAGGGTGTTTCTTCCCACAGTTATCACATATAGGAAAATTCTTCTTTTCCCTCTTCCCTTTATCCATATTTCTCTCTTCCATCCTTTTCTTCTCTTTCTTCCCTTCAAAGCCATAAGACTTGGATAATTATTTACTTATCTTATTAACACATGATACTATTTATTCATATGTTGAGAATACATGGGAGACTATTTACCCTCTAAATGTTGGCTTAATACTTTGAAAGATATGACCCATCTTACTCTTTGGATCATATGTATTGTTGGAGTTCACATTCCTTCTACTGGGAACCATTTCTATTCAATAGCATAAACTAGGTCAGTTTATGAATGCATTGAATAATTCCAAACTTGTTAAATACCTAACGTAAATTGAATGGGTTATGGATATAATCCATAATCATAATGATGTTTTAATTGAGGAATTATATACTCATAAACCCTTCGTAATGATTTGTAATGAAAATTAGAATTATCCTTAGCATATCCTCTAGGAGTGTCGTAACCAAGAGTGCAGCAAGGCCCGTTGTCGTTCACCAGTTCCCGTTCGAGTCTAGATCAAAGCGGTGTTTTTGGGTTTTAACCCTAGGTACATCTGTGCCAGAGCCGCCTCTACCTGCTCGTATCCAGAAAGGGATTTGTTACTCTGAAAACTCACAAAATCTCAACAACACCAAAATTCTAGGAAATTATTCAATACTAGTCCTAAAAGTCCATCTTAGGTATATGTGATCTAATCATAGTTTATCTAAATATAACTTCCAAGGTTTGTACTAAACTTTCTCTGATTCCAACTGTAATGCCCCGACCCTAGTTACCCAGATTTGGTGTATTATTATGTATCATTGGAATGATCACAAAAGATCTGGTCTAGAAAGACCAATTAGTTTCATAGCCTTGGAAACACTAGATACATTAATAAATGTTACATTACATAATAAAGTGAGAAAATACTACAATATAGTCTCCATGGTCCACACTCATATCCCCTTCATACTATCCCTCCAGGTCAGTCATAAAATATTTCTTCACATCCTGGGAAAAATAAAACATACAAAGGGTGAGCTCAGATGCTCAGTAAGGATAACAATATAGCGGAAACTTTCATAAATAAGCATAAACATTTAAGTCAATGTATAACTAAAACAAAAGCCTTTTAAACTTGAACCTCATCATAATATGGAAAAAATAAAATGAAATAATTCCATTTACTTATTCACATGGATATTCTACTAGTCAAATAATCACATGAAATAACAATAACGACTTTCATAATGATGGAATGCATAATGCCAGACTATCATAACCACATAGCCAAGGCCTCATGCCAAGACTACAAATAATATTTTGTCAAGGCCTCATTCCAAGACACTAGTTTGTCTCATGATACCTACTGATGAATCGAGGAGCTATAGCGGGCTGCACCCTTCACTTACTAAGTCCAATGCATTCCTAATATGAACAGGTTTAAACATATCATAAAGATTCGTATTTGAACTAGCACACGAAAGGTAAATAATTTCTCCATAAACCATGAATGGTATTAAAATAACACATCCACAGTCAAACATATCACAAAACATTCAATACAATATAGAAGTTTTGTATCATAATAAATCAACTTCAAATAAGATTAAAATCCATCAAAGGATGTTGACATAGATGAAATGAAAACTATTTGAGAGAACAATATCTTTTTTTTTTGAAATCATTTAAAAGTCTCATAATTATAAAATAAAACATTTACTTTGAAAATATTTTTATAAACTTGTAAGGTAAGATTCTAAAATTTTACAATGGAGGAAAATATCCGCACCCGCTGTATAAGTTAAAAAAAGACATTCTTACCTTAATTTGTTGAAAAGGTTAAAAAAGTCCTTGTTTGGAAAATGACGTAATGATTCCTTTATAAACTTCTTATAAAAAGTCAAACAAGAGTATAAATTACTTTAACCCATATTCTGTAAAATATTAATAATGTTTTGAAATACATTTTTAAGAAACATGTATGTGGATGATAAAGAGGTTCCAGTAGATAATTACGTATAAACAAACTCGAATAATGAAGAGATTGTGAAATAAACCCTTACCTTGTAATTTTCCTTGGTTGAGGGTAGGTTAACCTCTTGTATAGTAGTGAAATAACTGTTATTAAATTATACAAGAATCATATACATTAATATGATATCATATATGATCTTTTAACATTGCTTTGTTAATTATATCTTAATATTATCATCGTTTCAAGTGTTAACTTACTCGTTTTATTTTATATTTTTAGTTACATAAGCCATGTTTGTTATGGATAGGTTGTATCTTATTCATATCCATAACTATATAATGTCCTTAAAAATTATTTTTAATCATAAAATGAGAATTATACTTGAATGGATATGATGGGGAATGAATCTCATCACGTTTGTGGAGACGGTTGTCCGTACGTACGCACGAACGCTACTTCCATTTCATTTTTCATTTTAAAAGGATTAAAAACCAAATGATACCTAGTTATATTATTATTACAGTATAATATAATATCTTATATGTGTTACTTAATTTCATTAACACTGTCCTTTATACGTTCCATGTATGGTATGAACGAGTCATATCACTTTGAGGGGGCGGTAGTCCGCACATCCTCAAATGAAATTATCGTATATATATACAACATGAAAAGAATAATGGTATGATATAAAATAGAATTAAAGAAGCTTATATATAAAATAAATATCATTAATATTATATTTAATTATAGTGCCATCATAATGGCCACCATGAGAGGTGGTAGGAGATAATTGAACAATCATCGTTTCGTGAGGCGTTTGGTTACCATCCACAGAAACATTATGTTTTTGACCCATTAGATGGAGGTGTGTGTAAGTGCAGTTCAAATAATTTTCATAAAAATATCCTAGTATATTTAGGATAATGGTTTTGTTACAAAATAAAATAATAAGAAGAGTTTATGGGCTGGAGAAGTAAAATAAAAGAAAAGATGCTAAGAGAAATCGTTACCTTTAATTTGGGTAACTCCCTTTGGTTTGAACCAAAAAGGACTCTTGAAGTGCCTTTTTCCTAAGTTAAGGATTCTATGAGGAGGAGAGGGATGTAGGTAGATTAATTGGGCAGAAATTGGACGATATAAAAGGGTTGGGAGGTGTGAGGAATTGGTTAGAAGTGGTGTCCTTTTATAAGGGGTAGGAGGGGCTCTTTAGAGAAAACTTAAAGTATTAATTTATAATAAATTAATATTCGGTTTCTGGTGGATCAAAATTAGATTATTAAAAGTATAATGTGGGGATTAGTCGAAAACCACTAAACAAATATATTTTAGATAGGTTTGGGTCACTATAGTAACCTTATCTTTTAGATTTAACTCTTAGTTAAATAGTTTGACATTTACCAAGTCTGTTATTATTTTTATATTATATAGTTAATAAACATAATATATACATCCAAGAGACCCCCAAGTGGTCCATTAATGATACACCTATCATTATATAAGTCCTTTGGCCGAACCATAAATTTTTATTAATATAATATCAATTAATAATATAATATTTTTTTTAAAAACTCTTTTATGTCAATTTTCACACTATTGGGTATTTTGTTTTTGATAAATTTATAACAGCATTATTACTTCGAATAGAATTCATATAACCAATAATAATATGTCATATAAACCTAGAAAATTATTTTAGTTCAAAAAAAGTCTCAAATTTCATTTCTTTGGATATTTATAATATCAATTATTTTAATATTTCATTAATTAGGTAATTACTATATCACCATTGATTCCCAAATAAATTAAATTATTTAATGTATAAAATTATAAATAAAATACCATTATGCAGGAAATATTTTTATATTTCTAATTAATATTTAAAATCGAGTCTATCTTATGTGTAACCCTATATTAAAAATGTTTTAGTTATTAAACATTGATTTTAACTCTTTTAACTATTCTTTGAATTAAATAATAATAAATGTCCTAATCTAATCCAAGTGGGACAAAGAGGTTCATATTTTATTCTTAAGGTTTTTTTGGTTTAATTATAGTTACCCAATAGAATTAGGACATGTTTCAGGGTAATAATAATTTCATTTTTACCCTTAATTACCCTATTTACTTTTTACCGTGGTAAATAAAAGTAAAAATATACTGTTCACCAAAAATTATTTTTATCTTATTGAACCACATTTTACTCCTTGATATTAACAATGTCTCTTGGATTTTCAAAATTCCATTCACAGAAGCGGTAAAATTATGTTTTATGTGAATTTGGAAATTATCCTAGGAGGTGGGTAAAAGACGGTGAAAAGTTCAATAAAAATTTTATATATCTAAAAATATTTTAAAATGACTCCAATGAATTACATTGAACTTATATAGGTAGTATGTATCTATTTTGACATAAAATAAATTTAAATAAAATAAATAATTATTTAAATAGAAATTCGGTTTTAAACTATAAATGAGTGTTTTTCACTATTCATCAAAAATTAAATGTTTTCAGAAAAATACCAAAAATTTACCCTAAGCTAATTTTGATATTCAGAATTCAATAATGAAGTAAATTTTACCAAATTAAAAACATAGAAGTTGAATTAATTATTTTAAAATTAATTACTGCTGTAAAAACCAAAAGGCGTATTTTTAGTAAATAATAACTACCAAAAGTTTGACACATGTTTATGTCCAATTTCAAAGTGAAATTACTTAAAATGAACATCATTGGATTAAATGGTAAAAATATAATATATATATACTTAAAAACCATTAGAATGTACAATTTAACAATATAAATTATTTTTATTTAAAAAGTTGTTTTCAGTTAAAATATAATATTTTTCACTATTCACCCAAATATGAAAGTTATCAGAAAAACACCAAAACATTATTAAAACTAAATTCTTATGTCCATATTATAAATAAGAATTTTATTTTGTCAAATTGAATATATAAAAGTTTCAAATAGTGTATTTAAAAAGGCTATGCCATTAAAAGGCGGTAAAATTGCGTTTTTAAAAAAATACTTCTTTTTTCTGAAAAAATGTAGTTGCACTTACATTATTTCTAAAAAACTAATTATATAAATTCTAAAATCATAAGGATTATATAAAGTTCAAAATTCAGTTAATACTATTCATAACCACTTTTGAACGACTTGTTTGGTAAGTCATGGTGCGCTAGAACTCGGTGTTGCGTGTAGTGCACGTTATTGAATTACTTTGAAGAAATAACATAATATCAAATCTTGGGGTGTTACAAATACGCTCCTAGGACTAATTTCAAGGACACTTATACAAAAAATACTTCCCCATCACAAAACAAATTCACTTAGAAAGAGCATCAAAAACTTTTTTGAAAAATTAGGGGCATTATTTTATGAAACATGAGAAAGGTTCAAAGACACACTCAACATAGTACCACAATATGGATTTTCAATCCCATAACAAGTTAGAATTTTCTATTAAGGGTTGTGTCTGATAAACAAAAAATTCATTGACATTATGTATAATGGAACCTTCAATAAAATCTACAAATGATGCTTATGAGTATCTAGAAGGATTGGCCGAACAAAACCAAATATGGGAAAAATCACCTTACTATGAGAATCCACCAAAATCTGGTGGAATTAACACACTTAAGATGGAGGAAATACTTAGGGAGAAACTTGTTACACTCAATAGTAAGGTCGAAGAGATTGATCTTAGAAAGGACCATAATATTCAAACTGTTTACCCTGTTTGCACAATTTGTGACAAACATGACAACAATATTGAAAACTTCCCAACCATCCCTTCCATTATAGATGTTATTCTAGGAGGACCACCAGTGGAGGTCAATGCACTAAAATTTCAGAATCCACAGTACCAAAACACTTTGAATCCAAGGTATAATGATCATCCAGGATTCTGTTGGAAAGATAACCAATATCTCAACCAATAACCTAGTCAGCAATGAGGACCAAACCCCTACACTACCAAATTTTTTCAAAACTATAACCGGTTCCAGCCACAACCAGTACAATACGAACACCCTTCTATCCAATACAAAAAACCATCTAGAAAACTCATGCAACAACCAATCCAACAACCAAAGTATCTTCCTAGGATACACCAACCAACACAACCCCTACTCAATATGTCCCTCTTCCAATCCTTGTGTAGTTGTGTAAAAAAATAGAGAAAATGAAATCAGAAGTCTCATCCCTTAAACATCAACTATAGACCATTAACACTTGGAAAGAACCCATACCTACATAGGCAGTATCATCCTTAACTTTAAGGGGAGATTCCAGTTACACACAAACCTCTCATGGATAACTCAAAGCAGTGAATGTTTTAAGAAGTGGAAAATTGATTAAGAAACCTCAACAATAAATTCTAGAACCAGTAAAAGCTTAAAAAATGAATGAATATGATGAAGAACCACCCAAATATTCTGAAAAACTCAATGATAATGTGAAGGAACTACAACCACATTAAACAATAGAAAAACATGCTCCCTTACCTCAACACATGAGAGGAAAATCTAAATCAGAACTGAATGAAAATTTTAGTGAAATATTCTCTCAAGTTAAGTTTTAAATTCCAATTCTCGAGGAAATCCAAACCATTCCAGCCTAATCAAAGTACCTTAAAGACTTTTTTACTTTTAAAATGATTTTCTCACATAAAAACATTTCCTTTTTTCTACTAATGTGAGTACGACTATTCAAGGGACCATTCCTCAAAAGTTGAAAGATACAGGATGTCCATAAATGAATGTTGAGTTAGGATAGAACAATGTTTTCAAATACCTTTGTGATATGGGAGTTAGTGTGAACCTCATTACTTATTCCATGTATTGTTATTTAGGGCTAAAAATACTCCAAACAACATCTGTCACACTTCAACTTGCGGATCGTAGTTTTCTAGTTCCATAGGGGATCTTAATGGTTGTTTTGTTGAAATTTAAAAATTTAATTTACCTAGATGACTTCATTATCCGTGACAATCACCCAATATTAGGTCCTAGGGAGAAAACCCGAATCATCCTTGGTTGTCCCTTCCTTGCGACCATCAACTCTATTATCTGAGTTTGAAATGGGAACATGACCATCACCTTTTGAAACATGAGTCTAGACATGAACATATACAATAAAAATTATAAAATTAGGGATGATTAAGAGATCCATGTGGTTAATTAGATTGGTAGTGTTGATAGTGAACTTGAGGAACATCATGGAATTACTAAAGGATGTTTAAGTCAATAAGATATTGATTTTCATTGTTCACATGAGGGACATTTGTCTCCTTGGTTTGAATCTATTTATGATAGCTCTATTAATGATTTTATTAAATTAGAAATCAATGATATCATTGGTGAAATCAATAAAATTGAGTTCATACCCATTAATGACACTAATCTGTCCAATTTAGTGGATGAAATTTCTATTCACAAGGAACCGATTCTATCATGAAATCTGAACAAAGAAACTGAGTTCAATACAAAGTCCCATAATTCCTTAGAAATTGATAACCAATATGATCTCGAATTTAAGGTCCTACCTTCATCACTGAAGTATGGGTTCTTATGGGACAATCGAGCCTTTCCTGTTGTCATTTATTCCTATATTGAATCTAATCAAGAGATGATGCTTCTGGATGTCCTAAGAAAGCATAAGAAAGAAATTAGATAGACCCTTTCTGATATTCTTGGGATTATACGAGTCATTGGAACTAATAGGATTGTTCTTGAATCTAAATCCAAATCATGTCGTCAACCTCATTGGAGACTCAATCCAAATCTTATGGATGTGGTAGGTAAAGAACTTCTTATGTTGTTGAAAGCGGGTATCATCTACCCCATTGCCGAGAGTGAGTGGGTAAAACCAATTCATGTTGTCTTAACGAAATATGGAATCACTGTGATCACCAATGAGGATGGTGACCTTCTCCCCATAAGGATCAGTAGTGGATAGGGAGTCTTTATCGACTGTAGGAAGCTTAACTCTTTCACCAAGAAAGACCATTTCCCCTTAGCCTTTATTGATCATGTCCTCGAGCGAGTGGTGGGTCATCAATTCTATTGTTTCATAGATGGATTATTAGAATATAATAAAATCTAGGTCTCCTTATTGGATCAAGGAAAAACAACCTTAACTTGTCCATTAAACACTTTTTCCTTCAAGCGCATGCCCTTTGGGTTATGTAATTCCCCCGGTACCTTCCAGCGGTGCATGATGGGAATCTTCTCGGACAAGGTGTGGGATTGTTTAGAGGTCTTTATGGATGAATTCTCCATCTTTGGGGATAATATTTAGGGATTACTTCTGAATGTTAAAAGGGTTTTGTCAACATGTGGTGATAATAATATCAACCTAAATTGAGAAAAATGACATTTTATGGTAAATGTAGGACTTGTTCTAGGCCATATGCTATCTTTTAGAGGGATTGAAGTTAATAAATCTAAGGTCTAAATCCTTATTCACCTTCCCTATCCATAAAATATTAATGAAGTGAGGTCAAGGTGAAAGATGCTCCATTTTTATGGACATAAAGCTATGAAGAATCATTCTCTACACTAAAGTCATCACTTATCTCTACATGTATCATAAAATATCAAAATTGTAAAATTCATTTTGTGCTCATGTGTGATGAGAGTGAATTTTATATAGGATCAATCTTAGGAAAATAGTGTTATAAAACTCTATGTGTCATTGATTATGCAAGAAAATATTTAAATGATACACAAATCAACTACACCACTATTGAGAAAAAGTATCTTTTTTTTAATATTTTCCTTATATAAATTCATGTCCTATCTCTTAGAATCACTCATCACTGTCTTCACCAACCATTTTTCCCTGAAATTTTATTTACAAAAACATGATGCCAAGGCTAGATTTATTAGGTGGGTCCTTCTACTTCAAGAGTTCGATTTAACCATTAATGATAAAAAGGGTATTGAAAATGTTGTATCTGATTACCTCTCTAAGATGGAATTCAAAGATAACTCACATCACCTTTCTATATCTGATTTATTTCTCGATGAGCACCTCTATTCTGTGATTGATTTCCCATGGTATGCTGACATAGAAAACCATCATGTGATATGTGACATTCTAAAATTATTAGGGACCCAATCTAAGAGGAAATTCCTTTCTGATGTTAAACACTATGTTTTTGATGATCCTTACCTCTTCAAGTTCTACCTGGATCAAATAATTAGGAGATGTGTTCTCAAGTCTAAGAAAGAGTCCATTCTATTTTTTTCATGGAGAGGCATGTGGAGGACACTTTTCCACAATCAAAACCATGACAAAGGTCCTCTAATGTGGTTTCTACTAGACTAACCTCACTAAGGATTCAATCCAATTCTGTAAAAGTTATCCTTAGTGTCAATAATTAGGATCCATTACCAAAAGGATTTAAATGCCCCTAAATCCCATTCTGGTCCTTTAAATCTTTTATTTTTGGGGAATTGATTTCATGGGACACTCACCAAAATATAGGGTATACCTCTACACTCTCCTATACATTTATTATGTCTCGAAATGGGTTGATTCCATTCCCACCAAGTCCAATGACCATCATAGTGTGATTTGATTTCCTAAAGAGAAGATATTTTCTCGATTTGGAATTCCTAGGGCTATAATCAGTGATTGAGGAACCCATTTATGCAACCACCCATTCCTTTCACTCATGTATAATTATGAGATTTATCAAAAAGTTTCCACTTGGTAACATCCTCAAACAAATGGTCAATCTGAGTTTGTGAATTGGGTGATTAATTAAAATCTTGAAAAAACAGTCAATCCCTCTAGGAAATATTGTTTTGAGAAACTCTTGTATTCTCTTTGGGAATATCATGAAACACTAAAAACCATCCTAGGCATGTCACCATACATGTTGGTTTATGACAAATAAAACCATTTAACTGTTAAAATAGAGACTAATGCATTTTGGGAAATCAAAAAAATGAATTTCGACATTTTTTTGGCTGTAGAAAATAGGAAATTAGATCATAATGAACATGAGGAGCTTAAGATGGAGGCTTATAAAAATTAAAGGATAAATAAAGATAGAGTTCAAGCCTATAAATCTAGGAATCTCAAAGGTAAACACTTTGAACTAGGAAACTTTGTGCTCTTTTATAGTTCCAAAATTCATTTACACCCAGTAAAGTTAAGTTTTAGATGGTCTGGTCCATTAGTAGTGCATAATGTGTACTCCCCTGGGGAAGTTGAGTTTCAGGATCCCAAATGTGGTAACATTTTCAAGTTCAATATTTATAGGTTTAAACCATTCATTAAATAATTCAATAAACCATAAACATAGGTTGAGTTAACTAACCCAACCTACGAACTAAGAAAAAAATGACATATTTAGGTTCCATGTTGGGTTAATAACATTAAAAAAAAGTGTTGCATGAGAGGCAACCTGTGGTTTTCATGTTTCCAATCATTTTGAATCATCTTTTTATTTTTCAAATAGGATTAATGAATCATTTTGATATTAACAAAAAATAATTAATTAATGGACTCTGAATATGAAAATACCTTAGACATTTTACCGGGTCTTCTATTATGAATATGGATGGGTATGAATGGGGAGAGAAATATTCCTCTGTGTAATGTGGTGTGATCCCTTAGTAATACCTTACCAAGAAATTTAAAAATAAGGCAATGTATCATCAGTTTATTTTATTTTATGTGTTTGAATGTTAAAATAATAATAATAATAATAATATAAAGTACACATTGTAGGTTGTTGGGAAAACCCCATCGCAACTGGTGAAGCCACAGAGAATCGATTTTCGGATCGAAGGGAGATAGGGCATGCACATTCCACTAACCTAAAACTTATTGCGCTTCATTATTCCCTAATTTTTTTATATATAATTATATTTTAATTTATTTTATTATATATATATATTGTTTTTTTTGTTTTTTTGTTTCTATTTGTTACACTATGGAACTCTGCGAGTGACATGGATATCAAAAGATTAAATTGGAGCCTCACGAACGTCAAATTCAACCACCCGGTGACTTCATTCCTTGATTCTCATTTTCAATTTCCCCTTTGAACTCCAATCCTCTACCCCTTATAAGTTTTCTTTTCATTAAACACTGTGGACAATGTTATAAAATGTTGGGGGGGGGGGTGAAATGAAAGAAAAAAATTACATTTTTTGTGAAAAAAATGCGTGTAAGGAAAAATTTCTTTAACCTTTAACAATATAATACACATTTAACACTTTGAAATTGAATTTAAAATGATTTACAATGAATTGATTATAATTTTAATCCATGTATAATTTCATGAGAATATATTTTGGAAAGTGTGTCTATCTAATGTAATATTTCCTTGATTATGTTTTCATCCCAAAAAAATTCAAAACACATTTCCTTTGGATAGGGGGGTATTAGTTTGAGTTTCTGGGATCACAAAAATAAATAGAATAGGTTTGACTCTCATTTTAGTTTTAATATGAGTATTCATTAATAGAAAAATCAATAAAATAAACTGTAAAAAAGAATATATGTGTGCATAGAGTAATTTAATGAACTAATGCATGGCTTTTGGCCCTTAGGGATTGCAACTCCATAGTTTTCTGATGCAGAGTTAGTAATTTTATCTCTAATTTTAGTAATTTGAGTTTTTTTTAACTCAGTTAACTGGAGATGATATCTGAGTATGTGGGATTCACTTGGTTCCCTAAGGTCATTGATCCTGGGAGTCATCGGCAAGGTCTCGCCACATGGGTTGACTCTATAGAGTGAAAGTTCAATTACCATGGAAAAATTGAAAAAAAAAACAAAAAAAAAAACAATAGAAAAAATTGAATAATAATCTTAATATTGAAATGTGATTGCACCTATCACTTTCATCATTTCCTTCTTGAATAAAGATGAACTCCCATGTCTATTGCGATGCCCAACACCTCATTACGCTTAATTGATATTGGATGAAATATGACAATGAATTTGAACAATAGAATGGTCTTGGGATTAGGATACGCTTACGAAAATATCTTTTATTAAAATAGTTTGATGGGTTTCATGATTGTTCGGTATAAGGATTTTTAGTGATCATTGTGCATTGAAATGTTTTTGGAAAAAGGAATTTGAATTTCATATTGTTGATATATATTTTTCTCGGGACTAGAAAAACTCAAGTTGGAAGGGGGGTGTGATTAGCCACTAAAAGAGGATATTATTCATTGTTTTTATTATAATATTCATTTTTTATTAATCATAAACGAAAATTTTAGTTCATTTTACACTTTGAACATTATTTCATATTATAATTGTAATTCCTTCTTATAATACACTATTACACGGTACATTTTTGAATACCATATGAAATACCCAATGCTGTTGATTTTATTTTCATATATAATTTTAAGGATACTAATTAAATTGGGAACAATTAATACTATTAGATTACTTGATGATTCACATTATAAGACCACCAAAATTGGTTTTCATGGGAACACATTCTAGGAAAAGTAAATTGGAAGGAAGTCCAATAAAGAGACCGTATAGGCCAAGATCCAAGCCCAATGGTTGTCAAAATTTAACTGAAGATAGAGGAAATAATGGGGAACATTTCATCCAGAAGTGAAAAGAGCTAATTTTGTTGTTTTAGTTGAGTTACATGCCACCCAAGTAGGAGATAAAATTATTTTATAGATTCTGCAGCCTAGAAAAACATCCCACCATTTCGACCATCTCTCGAAATTAAAAAATCCATTTGGGATAAAACATTATAGATAGTTATGGGACATAAAAAGCCTCATTTTAATATTCTATCTCCCTCTATAATTCTTCCATCTAGAATCTCATTTAGGAACATCTGTTTTGTTGATGCAAGTAGGATGTCATTTCTAGTCAAGGGTGGAAAAGTCTAAATTCCACAAACTTTCTACCACCCTCTGCCTGTCATAATCAAGTAGGAAGACATGGAATATTGGGGGATTGACCCAAGTCTCTTGAAATTACTATTTATGTTAGTGGTTGTGAAAGATTTTATCATCTTTGATCTTTGTTTCATTTTAATGTTATACTGCAAATTTGATGTTGTAATTGCATTACTTCAATTGTAATTTCTTGAATTACATTAGCTTCTTTATAAAATTTCTTAATATTCTATTATTATATTCATTTTATTATCACTTTGATACAATTTCCTCATGGTGTGAAATTCTTCACATAAAAAATTGTTTAATTATTCACACAATGGTGGAGTGATCGTTTTCTTTTCATTATTTTTTCCACTTCTTCAATTCTTCCCTCTTGAGTCTATATCCCGGTTCCATTGATAGAATAAAATAAATCAAGGGATAACCCAGTTATGGGTTGATAGAAGGGAGTATAAATGGTCTATATTGGATTTTAATTATCACTCAATTAATTTCTAGTCACTACTTTTAATTAAACTTTTTATTTGACGATTGTAAAACTCCTTCATCCTAGTTGAATTTAAGGCCACACATTTCAAGTGCTAATACGAACCTTTACATTGGAGTGCTCAAAACATTAATCTTCCAAGTATATAGGTGATTAGTATTACAGAGTGTTGGTGTTAAACCAATAAGTGATGATGTTTTTTGATCCTTTTATGGATCCATCTCAAATATAAAAAATTGAAAACGTTAAAAAAGAAATCATCCAATCCACCCCAAGCGATAACCTTGGATCAACTCATTCTCTTATTTATAATTCACATATACCTATTAGTGTTCATTTAAAACCATATAAAATCAATCCAAGTTGGCCACTTCATATAAAAAAAAAATCCTTAGAATGTTTGTGTCTGTAGTTTATTTCTTAGGTCTCTAGGGATTCGACATCCCAAGCAAATCTACAAGTGACCGCTTAACCCTAAACTATTAGATAAATTTGTGTGAGAACACCATCATTATTTTGTGGCCAGTATAATTTATTTTTTAGTTTTAAAATTAACTAAAAATAATATTTTAACTATTTTAATTTTAAATTGAAATTAAAGGATTCATATGAGAGTGTGATGTCTAAGACACAGACCGAGAGTCAGGTCGAGACCGATGATCAGACTAGTGCCCATTGATTTGATGAGGCATCATGGATGTAGGAAACCTAGTATTTATTTAGGAAAGGTCTTGTTATTGTTATCATCTCTTGATTGATGCCTATGATTTATTATGGTACCAATGCGATGTCACCGTCCATCTCAAGAGAAGATCATGAGGAGCCATCATCATCTGCTGCGCAGTATCAGGAGTAGCTACGAGTTCAGGGTGATCTCAATAAGAGTATGCATGGGGAGCAGGAGGAGATAGGTCAATGGTAGTAGTAGTAGAAGGAAGAGCTCCGACAACAGCAGCAGTATCAACATAAAGAGATGCATCGATGTCAGTATTAGCACCATGAGTAGATGAAGTACATTTGACATTTGACTCATGGTTTAGAGAAGGAGTTCCCTCCACCATCTCCTCCAGCTTGACCAGAAGATCCTCCCCCTTTGTGACATATTTTTTTTATGATAAAACATTTTAATGCAACTTTTTTATAATATTAACTATTTATATTTCTATATAGTGCATTTTTATATTGTTGCGAATATTTCATTTTTAATATTTATTTAATTTTTATTATTTTATTACTTTATTTTATTTATTTTATTTATTGTTTAATCTTTTATATTATTATTATTATTATTTATATTTTTTGAAATATTGAGGTTTTTGTTAATTTATAATTTTTTATTATTCTACTAATATTCATATTTTTATTTCATTAATAATAATAATAATATATTATTATTATATTAATGATATTAATAATAATATTATTTTATTATTTATTAAGCTATATGTGATGGGCCCTTTTGTGACGGGCCATCCCCATGTCACAAATAATATTTTTGTGAACTATCGTAATTTAGTTTTTTAAAAAACCTTGGGAAAACTATTGGCGACCAGATGTGGACCCATCACAAATAGTTCTTTTCAATGGTTCGTCACAAATTGTATTAGCAACCAGCCTTCTTTATAAGATTTTTTTAAAAAACCATGAGAAGACTATTTGAGATTCCCTTTTCTATATCGAGGCATTGGGACGGGGTCCCGTCGCAAATGCCCCGTCCTAAATAGACCAATTTCTAGTAGTGACATAAGATAGAAAATATCTATTTCTCATAACCACACTACTAGAAACTACATATTCTCACATCAACTACAGTTATCCCACTTTGAAACTCAGATTCCAATGCTGAGGGATAGATATCCAATAATCATAGAAACATTTCAAGAAACCTTTTTTAATTAATTTTTCTATTAAAAATTTCATACTACATTAATTAAAATTCATATTCAATGCCATCAAGGAATAATCCAACTTCTTCCAAGGTTTATCAAGATTTATTATTAGCATTTAATGTATCCCCCAACCCCATGGGTTACACCATTTATTATTCATTATCATTCCATAATTTCAGGTTCTCTAGGGATCACCATAAGATACCATAAAAATATGCAATGATCAAGAAAAACTGGATACATCAAGTAGTGGGGAAAATAATTATGAAACAAGAAACCCACCAATAAAACATTTAATGTAGATTCATTGTCAATAAATAATAATACATTTGATTATAAAAATAATGGGAAATACCAACTTTATCACATTCCTTTAGTTTGAGTTCCATCCCCGACACCACCCTGCATATCACTATATATCCCCCCATTACAGGTTCCGACTATTTACATAAACTTGGGGGATCCATTCCAATTATCACCAAAGAATCAATAATCCTAGGAATATATCAAATCATATAGAAATTTTTTTCAACCAAATAAATCACAAAAGGTTGAAAAATATTAATAAACAATTCACAAGGAATCTAGGCCCTAGAACCCAGACATGCAACCATTATAGGCAAACAAGATTTCTTAACTAAAAACACTTATCTTTATTAGACAACCAATTGTATAGTATATTGAATTAATGGATTCATTTATCATAGGTTACAACCATAGTCAACCTGATTCACCATCTATAAACAAATATGAATTATTTAATCATTCTTCAAGATTAACTCCCATTTCCATCAATTAAAACGTAATAATAATTCAATTATATATTCTAATTTATTATTTAGATAAAAATAATTACTAGATTTATTTTCTTTAACCAATTTGTAAACACATCAAACATGTTAAACCATAACATAAACATATATTTCACACCATCTAGAAAAACAAGAGGTAGTTGTTAGCACAATATAAACACATGAAATCCCAGCAACCCAAAACCAATCCTTTCATTAATTTTGGTATATTATTTATTAAGGTCAATTATACTAATAACCAAGGAGATAAAAAATTATTACATTATTTCTTCTATTAGAAACAAATAAAAATAGAAAATACCCTACATAAAGGATTTAAAATTTCTTAAAACATAAATGGAAAAATATTGAAAATCTCTGATCTCATATCCCATAAAGAATCGATAGAACCTATGGGATCCCCACTAATTTTTTTCACTAGACATAATAATAAATCCATAAAAATAAAGCATATAAAATTCCAAAACAAGGAAATATTGAACGGGAGAAAGAAATCGAACATATAAGAAACCACACTAAACAATGAAAAATTCACCTTAGATCACCGAAAACTGATCTCTAGAAGATAGGGATCAATAATAATAAAAATAGATTATAAACTCACTAAAAAGAACCTTTGGTCACCTAGGGTTAGATAGGGAAATTTGAGAGAAATAAAATTTCAAAGGAGGTGCAAAAATTTATAGTCAAAATAGATATTTGAAGACCATGATGTATCCTCATACACCATGGAAATAAGGTTATGGATTAAGATAAAACTATGGTGAAAAGAAATAGAACATAATGAAATGCACCTAGTAAAATCCATGTATGAGAAACATGGTGTAGTACATTCCAAAGATCCAATAAATTAGAATATAAGACTATTTCATAAAGGGACCACTATGTTAAAGAATTTTAATGATAATGATGGAAGTTATGTAGTAACACATCTCTATGGAAGAATGTACATGAAAATAGTAGAACCCCCAAAACTCACCTCTCAGGATTACGCACCATAGCCTACCCCACAATACATAGAGAACCTAAAAAATATAGAAGAACCCAAATCTACCCCTTGATCGCTTTTGATAAAATGTTTAATCCAAAATTTAGCCTTATGAACTCTATAGAATTATACAAGCCTCCACACTATATTAATACTATACAACTAAAATTCTCTATTAATGTATCATACTTCCTCATATAAACCTCCTCTTGGAACCTACAATACCTACAACACACAATAGAATGGGTTACAAGGTTATATCCCCTTACATTAAAGGACCTATTTCTACAATCCTTATCCGAGATAATCTCTATGCAATTAGAAACATCATAATAGGGGTTTAATTCCACTAGAATTTAAAAATAGATATATGTTTTCCATTATATAATTTTAGGTGGACTTTAGCATGATCTAAATCTTCAACCTCATCATCCTAGATAGAATTTACAAACTTTTCAGGTGAATCAGAATGAATAGAGGAAATAATTTCTTTATGAATCATCCCCAAATAAATAACTTTAACAGACACGGAGGGGTGTTGTGGGGTAGGAGTATATTCCTTCATATGCAATCCTTACTATTCGCAACTATAAAATATTACATCTACATAACATACTACTCCTCATGTTTTATGATAAGAGGTGAGATTATATGGATACCATAGGAGGATTCCATTTGGTCACCCATCAATGGTCTAGAAGTTGAGGGGGTCTCCATACGTGAAGTGGTCTAGGAGGTGAGGTCCTCCTGGTGTGCTGAACTTGTTTATCAATAGAAGCCACTCCCTCTTTATGGAATAAAACATCATGTATAACAGGATCCACAAGGGATTAGAGATCCTCCTAAGGTACATAATACCTCATAGTTGAATCAATCATGATAAGCCCCTTATTGGGATCGTTGTTCACATGAGGGTGAGGTCAAATGAAAGGTTTATCTTACCATTTGAGGATAGTTCCCACCAAATTTTACCTTTTATCATATTATAATAATTATCCATAGAGTTATCCTTCATTTTATAGACCAAAAAAGGAGGAATATTCCCTTAAAATTCATATGTGAGGTACGTAATAATTATAAAATCAATACAGAGTTAGGGAAACCATTCATAGTAAATTTCCGTGATTAAAATATCTTTATATGTATTGAAATAAACCTACTAAACTAGAGTAATGGAATGTTAAATTTGAACTGGTAATCTTTCAAAGTTACTAAAAAAATCCTTCTCTCTTTCAAGATCCATTTTCATAAGAACTCCTAAAGAAATGTAATTTCTAAATAAATTTACAGTGTCGATGGAAAAATTTGATGTCATAAATGCACACCAAAACTTGTGAGTGGGAATTATTAAAAAATTTGGGTGTCAAAATTCTAATCACATTCATGATTCCTAAGGTTGAATGATTTGAAATAGACAAATACAATCCCACAAGATATCCTCTTTAACCCATCTAATGGGAAAATGATATGGTAATGCCCCTTCTAATGGAAGTGACATTCCAATATGAGAATCGTTGGATCTCATAAACTCTATAGAGTGGTCGTTGAGCTACCACAAGTTCTCACCTTTAGGTAGAATATATTGGGAAACAATATATAACTTTCATAATTTTTAGGCCTCCACAATTACTTCACGATTTTCTGTAACGTGAGAAATAACTACCTTCATAATGATCTTTCATGTGAAAGTTTCATTCAGATCTCATGAAGGGGTAGGGATTCCTCATTTCAAGGTTGTTGTAAATGATTTCACATCCCAATTTAAGGACCTCTTAGTATATTTTGAAATCTTATCCAAAATTACCCAATATAAGAATAGATCCCTATGAGAAAAAAAGTATTCCACTCCATATGGAATAACAACACATTTCAAATTCTTTCGATTCGAATGCCCATTATATCCATCCCAACCTCCCTGAAAA
This sequence comes from Viscum album, assembly GCA_963277665.1. Classification (NCBI taxonomy): domain Eukaryota; kingdom Viridiplantae; phylum Streptophyta; class Magnoliopsida; order Santalales; family Viscaceae; genus Viscum; species Viscum album. The sequence goes on along the minus strand of OY728137.1, from coordinate 291,166,787 downwards.
AGTGACATTTTTTTTAAATTCTAATATACAAAATTAGATTCAATTATATTTTAAAAATAAGTAAATGAGATTTTGTTATGGAATAAGGGTATTATTTTGTTAATTATATAAGATTATATACTATTATATTTATCATGAAATGTATTGAAAATAATAAATTTATAAATTTAAAATTTAAATAATTTGTATTTCAAGTGAAATTGGATTTCTTTATTTTTTATAATGAAAATGAATTTATGTTTCAAAATTTTAAATAAATTTTAATATATTTAAATTGAAAAAGAATATTTTTTCAATTTATTTTCTTTCTAAATTGAAAACATATTTGCATTAATTTTTAAAATAAAAAATGATTTTTTAAGGAGAGTATAATATTTATCTTAATGAAAATGCATATTTTTACATTATAATTTAGATTTAAAAGAAAATAAGTTTTTCTAAAATAATGAAATGCCTTTTAATTTATAATTGTTATATTAGAAGAAAATAATTTTCATAATTTTCTTTATCAATGGGGTGATTATTTTACTATTTTTTTTGTTTTTTATTTTATAATTAAATAAGTATATATTTTCTAAATTTGAAATATAATTTCTCAAATAAAAAATAGAATTTAAAAAAAATCAATAAAAAATATATTTTAGCAATATTATTTTTCATAAAAAAATATAGTATGTTTTCTTATATATAATTTTGATTAAAAAATTATTATTAAATAAATTATCAAATTTTACCTAAAAATAAATTTGTTTTACTTAATTTTACAATTTTCATTTATCTTTTAAAAGAAAAAAATAAATATATTTTATTGATTTTCTTTAGAAACCCTAAAAAATTGTTATTTTTAAACTAAAGTATTATAAAAATTATTATTTGTTATTAAAAAATTTAAATATGATTGTCTACTTTAATTTAGGAAAATAGTTCATAGTTAAAATAATAAAATTCTAAAAATAAAAATTACAAAATTTTCATAATAAAAATTGAAGAAATATATATTTTTATTAGTAAAATTTTTATTTTCCATTTTGAAATTTAAATATTTTAAATTTTTTTAACCTTATTAAAATATCTTTTTTGTAGAAAAATATTTAAGAACCTGTATTATATTTTTTAGAAAAATGAAAAAAGACACCTTAATTTTTTTAAAAAAATATTTAAGAATTCTCAGTTTTCATTTTTTTCAATTTTTATTAAAACACATAAAATAATAGTATTTTTCAACAAAAACCTAGTTTATGTAGATTGTTCTTCTCATTTCTATTAATCATAAAATATAGAGTTGAGAGAGAAATCACTTACCCATTTATAAAAAAAAGTTAAAACATAGAGGGTGAGTATAATGAGAGAATGATGTCAGACATAAAAAAATAATAAATTGATATTAACAATCATAATATAGTAATTAATTTTCATAATTAAAATAATCCTATAAATTATAATTATAAAAGTGAGGAATTTATGATCTGGATATTACGGTTCTTTATATCCAAGTGGAATATTTTCATCTTCAAGTCTTCCTTGGAGTAACATTTTAAATTCATTCACCATCTAAGCAAACATTCCACCCTTTTATTTAAAATTTAAATATGTAGTACCCTTCTATGGTGAACTATCAACCTCTATGATCCTTTTGAAATTAATGAAATATTGTAAAATCTAAATTTCTATATAAATAAATTTATTTAGAAATACATTCATTCATTAATTTGTATGTAGGAATAATGATATCTATTTCAATAAATAAACTAAATTTAATTTTTTTGATTAATAAAATAACATTTATATTTTGAAAAATTAAACGGGTTTTCTACTAAATTTAGGTAAAAAATAAAAATATAAAAATTTAAATATAAAAATTTTCCATTTAAAAAGAAAAGAAAAGGAAATATTTTATATTAATTTAATTTAAAAATAATAAATTAATAAATAAAATATTTTATATAAAAACTTAATAAAAAATAAGTTAATAAAATAAATTTTATTTCAGCTTTAAAATTACAACAAGATCACATTTCCATTTATGAAAATTTAAAGAAATATATATTTTTTCAAAATATTTTTCCATTTTCATTTGGGAAAATTTAATTTTTCATTTTTACGATTAAAAAAAATAATATAAAAAAAATAATTTTATTTTAATATAGATTTTAAAAAATTTAAAGAATAAAAAATTTATATAAGTTATAATATATTCAATTATAAAAAAATAAAATTCTCTTTAAATAAATATTTTTTTATTTTTAATATATTTTTCATCATAGTTTTAAAAAAAACCATGAAAACTAATTTCCTCTTAATAATTTATAGAAATATTATTTTATAATTACATTTAAAAATATATAAACTCAAACCGTTTAGAAGTAATGTAAAAAAAATATTATTTTTTAATTATTCCATATCTTTTTAAATGAATAATTAAAATGAATAGAATATAAAAATAGCCATTTTTAACATATCATTAAAAAGATGTTGATTTTGAATCATCTTCCTCCAAATTTCTCTTCAACATAAATGGCCATCTCTCATTGCCAAAAATTGATCGCATCAATTATCAATAGTAACAAATATTAGTTTCTGATCAAGATCCCTTCCATTCCAAAAGATAAGTGGTCGATTTCATTATGTTGCAAAGAAATATCTGTCTTGTCAGTAAAACATAGTTCTATATTTTTCGATATTTCCTTAAATTTATCTCTAAGATCAGTTTGACTCGAATATAATTTGATTATATAGGCTTTAAAAGATCTATTTTGATTATAATTCTTGATCATGATCACATCCATATACAATTTTACTAGGAGGAATAATTTTCAAAATGTGGTATAATCGAAAATATGGAATACATTGCTACAAATAAAACTGAAAATAAACTACATGTCCAAGGACGCGGCCCTGTGACCACGCCCAAAACCCAAACTCACCCATACCACCCCAACCGACTACAAGGGGAATGTTTAAGAGGAATATTTTCTCTATTATTTTTTGTGACAAGTCTAGTCTATTCAAGGATTTTCTCTGAAAGTTACAATGTGGTGTCCCCCCTTACAACCATTCAATAAGGCTTTGTTTTGAATGTTACAAAGTGGACTTCCCCCTTCCATCCATTTACTAAATCCATATTTCATAATATTTTATCAACTTCAAAAGTATTCGTATTCATCCTCATGATTAGAGAGAGTTATATTCTATTATGGGGGTAGTAGGGAAGTCTCTCAAGATGGATTCCCTATTGAAAATATTTTAAGGCCTTTAGTTTCTATGATTTTTATGGTACAAGACAAGAGGATATATTTTTAATAATATCTAGATCAATAATTTAAGTGATAAATTTATTCTACCCATTTCCTATGAAAATAATTCACTTACTTTCTATTATTTTTATAAATTATATTACTAAATACGCTTATGGAATCAATTCAAAACTTAAGGGGTATGATATAAAAAATATGCATGATACAATGATTTCTATATTGGAAGAAACTATGAAGTTTCCTAAGAAATCCAAGTATAATAATATAACTTATGTTCACTGGGTGACTAAATCAACACATGAGCCTCCTTTTCTAGATAAATCTGGAATAGATTTTCCTTAAGTCAGTGATGGTCTAATTCTTGCTGATGGAGTTAAAGTTTTCATATAGTTTGATCATACCAAAATATTTATTCCTCATCCATAGGCTTTGTGTTTTATGTTTTAGGATACTCAAGATATTGATACAGATTAGATCGAAATAGTTAACCAGAATACACACTCTTTATTTTTTGAATATTGTGTCACTCAATTTTCTTTACCATAAAATACATATTATTTCATATTAGGATATTGATATTTTTTCATTTGATGAGTGGCTATTTTCCCGAAAAAATGGAATGTTTTAGACTCATATATTTAAATTTTTGTCATTAAATTGAAAAAATAAGAATTGATATCTTTCAAGTAAAATATTCAATAAAATATTTATAATCACGTAGATGGTTTTATTTAGGTGACTTCCCACAATTGGTAGAATAAGAAATCTTTTTTCTCCCAAAAATATTATTGCTGTAAATGTTTCCAAGAAGATATCCTATGCTAATATCTCCATGATTTTTTTATATCTTTAAGTTGGAATTATATAGGTCAATTATCTTCTTGGTAGAGGATTTAGTTTCTCATAAAATATCACAAGATACAGTTGTTTTCAATTTAGGAACCCTGAATACCAATTTCGAGGGTGTAATTTTCAAGAACAGGTTGGGTTTAACTCTTTATTTCATGATAATGTAATGATTTGGGTCCTCTAGAATGAATATTTTATAATTAAATTAAATCTTTTTATTGAGGAACAATTAATTTATTTATAATTTAGGCATTATAAATATTATATGAACTTATGTTTTTATCCATCTATGCTAAGAATTTCAGATCTTATAGGATATATCTATATAATTATCCCAAGTATCATTATAGATCCATCTTTTATAATTATTTATTAGAGGATACATTAATGTGATTTCCTGATAGTCTAAATTTTAAGGTATAATTCCTCTTAGTTATAAAATAATTGTTTATTTTCAAAAATGTATTTAATATTATTATCTCATTATATTTCCTACACATGGTTCCATATTTACCTTGCTAGGAAACATATCTCAAGTGAGAAATTGGAAAATCCTTGACATATTTATTGTTAACTTGTTTTTTGGGACCTATTTCTCATTACTTTATATCAAATCTAAAAAAATAATACTTCAATCAATACTCCTTTCGGCTCCCTTTCTCCATATTAGAAGAGGAAGGTCCAAAGAAATTTATCTTTTAGAAAATAAGGACTTATCATCTTTATTTTCAAGACTCTTTTTTATGTTTCAGAGCTATTTTTATTTTTTTGGTGGAATTACATGGATATTTATTTAATTAAGCATCCTCAAATATCATTTTAGAGAGTGGAAGAAATAGGTTTTTTGTAATATTTTTTGTTATACCCCCTCTCACTTATAGTAATTACATGATAACAAATTTTCATTTATGGTTATAAGAATCTAATTGAGTGGTTCTCATTTATGACTTTTGAAATACAAATAACATTCTTAATAAATCAAGTGGTGGATTTCATTGACATCTTGAAGAAATTTTAAGATAAATAATGGTCTTGTTAAATTCATGAGTAGATGTTAGAAAAGACTTCAAAGGCCTTTGAAGGATGTGGAGAAACCACTTGTTTAAGGAAAAGCAGCATAGGAAGCACTGGCTTGCCAGTGCAGTGCCACTAGGTAGCCAGTGGCATGGACATAATCTTCATCAAGCTTTGGGAGTCCGCTAACTAGCTGGTGGATGCATGAAGTTCCAGTGACTTCTAGGTAACCCATCGGCCAACCGATGAGGTGAATTTTGTATCTTGTGGAATCATAGATGATCTTTATGGATAAAATTTGTTAGGGTCAAAAAGTCATAAATGTGGTTTTCTTCGGCTTTAGTTTCCCTAATGAATTTCAAAAGGTTCCAAAATAATTTTTAGGATATAAATAGAGGTTCTTGGTGGATTTTAACATCAAAAAAATTCTATCAATATTTCAATGATATATATTTAGAAAATTATCCACACACTCAAGATCCTCCTCTCAAATAGAAAATATTCATTTACCCATCAAAATGTCTACAAATATTTTTCTATATCTCTCTCATCTAAATTTTATCGAACCCTAAAAGGATACATAAGAGAAAAATTGTAATGAGTTTTCCCAATGAAAATATTATCTTTTCATCCAACATTGTCCATTTAGTTTCATTATATTTTCATTTAAAAGGAAGAAAAGTAAGTTTCTTATTATCTCCGTAAAAAGTTTGGGAATTTTGTTTCTTGATATCACTTTTAAAATGATTATAAAAGTTTTGTTACTTGATATCCATTAAAATAAAGAGACTAATAACATATGTCTCAACTTTATAGGTGGATGTTTTTAGGCACCTTGTGGGTTAATGTCGAACTCTTTATCAAATTTTGTTTATTATCTCTTTTTTTAATTTTTACATTGCATCATCCTAGATTGATACACATAAATTTTATAAATTTTATTCACCTATTTCCTACCATGATTAATCATTTAATTGATTTTTTATATTTTTTAAATTATGGTACAAATTTATCTTTTTTTTTCATTTCATCATATTAAAATCCTTTTAATTTTAATTTGTCCTTTTTATTTCTTTATTTATTTTTTTATAAGTGAATTCATAGGATATATTTGTAACTACAATCGTATTTTTTTCAAAAACTAGTTTCATCTTTCAAGATATTTTTCTATTTAAAAGTATGAATTTATTATGAAATCTACTTCATATTCACATTCTCCTTTCATTGATGGCACACATTATTCTTTCTATAAAACATCCATGTCTACATTTCTCTGTACCATTATTTATATTTTATAGAAAATGATTATTCTTGAACATATTCCTACTAAAAATCCTAACGTTATGGTTCCACATTTTATAGAAAATGATTATTCTGTTGTAGGATACTACGCGAATGAGACCCGCCGGAAATAAATCCACTTTTTTATGTGTCATTGGATGTTCCAATCCGTTGACCAGTGTATTGATAATTATACTTTAAAATTATTATCAATTAATATTATAAGTCACATAATTTTATTTATTGACTAAAACTATGATGACATATGTTTTCAGTGAGGTAGGATACATTGTGTGCATCACAAGTAATATTTCATTAATGGATATGGTGAGAAAGGATTTTACTCTTATAATATTTTATAGAAGTTGATACCTTGGGCCCTTTGATGGAAATGTTATAGCCTAAATAAATCCATGGCCTCTGTGTTCTATAAGAATGTTTAATTTCTAAAAATACAAAGAAAGAGACATTGAGCACACAGGTTTATGGCATCATATTCAACCTTCTTGATTAGAGATATCATGATAAAGGGAATATTTAACATAGTAAGCATCTATATGTGGTATTATGTCATTGACACATTAAATTATTCCTTTATGGGTGACTTAGAGTGTTTTTATATGACAACCTTGGAATTTAGGTTGCTTCACATAATGACACTCTGTAAAAGGCCTAGAGGGTCACACACTAAGTGTATCCAGAATCGTAGTTAAATAATAAATTATTTTTTATTTTTTAAAAAGTTGAATAAATATTATTCCTACATGTGTTTTACTAATTATTAATGTTTTATAGTTTGTATATATTCTGTCACCATTTATTCAAGAACATCTTATGTGAGAGGAATATTTAATAAAAAATTATTTCCTATTAATTTAATGTAATATTAATTTATTTTTTGGAGAATAATGAAGTGATATTTATTTAATTAATAATTAATAATAATCAAGGCCTTATAAATATTATAGTGTAATGAAATATTGAGTTTAATGTTCTGGTAAAAATAATATATATTCAATATGATTTGAATAAATATTATTTAATTTCAATTCTCTTGTTAAGAGCATGTCAAGAAATAATAATAATAATAATACAGAAATGATATTTCGCAAGGTTTAAATAAAAATTATTGGGAACTAGTGAAAATATATATTTCTAAATCCCAATGGTATCTAAACCCAATTATATTAATTTTCATGAGAGCCAATTAATTTTATTTTCTGTGAACAATAAATCCAGAGAATCCACTTGAATCCGTAGAGAGTCACTTATCCAAGAATGCTCCTAAGAATGAAGAGATATTTTCCTCCACCTCCCACTCTAAATTAAAGAGATATCAAAGAGAATCATTTGGAAATAATTCTCAAGATGACTAATGAAAAATAGTGAAAGTGATAGGATCGTCTATGCTAGAACCAAAATATTCGTACAACGATGTTTGGAGATTTTTGAAACACATGTGGATCACTACTAGAGGTAATCTTATCTTGATTACTATAATGAAATGAAAGTAAAATGTAGATCTATTGTTAGATCCATAAAAATTAAATAATTATAACAAGGTCATTATTTAATTTAATAAATTAATTATAAATAATATGTGATGATCCTATTCTCTGGTTTCATAATTTTGTCCATTATCTTTTTTATTTGATTTAACTCCATTGATCATGGTGTTTATCATCCTGTAAATATCAGATTGATCGTTGATCATGAAAAAAATAAAACTTGTTCATGGACCATCTTATTATTCTGCTATTCCTGAAACCTATATAGAATAATGAATAAATTTCTATACTAAGGATCCATTCAATCACTTCTGCCAATCGATCCTTGATTTCAAACTAATATAAAATGGGGGATAAAGTTGTAATTTTATTTAGAAACAAGCTTCAACATGAGGCAATTGATGAGGGGGATTCATCTTATCTCTATAATGTGATTCCTATAAGTATCAATGATTAGGACAATTCATTTATTATTTCCTTGACTTATCATAAAGAAATTAATGATTTTTTTGGGGCCACATCCCAAATAATTCTTCAGGATTAGATGGATACTCTAGATTCTTATTTAAAATCTATTGAAGTATTATTGTAAATGAAGTATCTTAGTACATTCTTGAATATTTATCGATTCTCCCATTACCTAGGTAATAAAAATCGCACATATTGTTCTCATTATGATGACTTTTCACCCTTACAACTTAAGATACATCATACCTATTAACCTTTCCTCCTTCAGTAAGGTTTGTTCCAAAATTCATGCTACTAGTTTATTTTTTGTGCCTTATGAAATTATCTCTAAATAAAATTAATTCTTTAAAGAATAGAGATAAATCAAATATCATGTAATTTTATCTAAGGATATGATTAATGGGTGGATAAAAAAGAAGTTAGAATCCAATCTGGCCCTTAAAGTTGATATGAATAACACCTTTGATAGACTCTCTTGACATTTCCTCTATTTCACTCTAATTTAATTTGGTTTCTATATCTGCTATTAATATTTTAAGATGAGTAATATCTAGGAATAATTCATATTATTTATTATGAATGATAAGATCTATTATTTCTTTCAGTTCATAAGAGGCATCAAGAAAGGTGATCCCCTTTCACCTTTTCTTTTTATCATTGCATCTGAGGTGTTTAATGAGAATATTAATTCTATCTTATAGAAGGGTTTCATTAATTATTTCATTGTTAGAAGAGGGGCTCCAAGGATCTCCTACCATGAATTTGAAAATGACCTCATTCTCTTTTTCAAAATGAAACCTCACTGTATTATAGAGTATTATTTATTTCCTAAAATATTTAAAAAGAGATTCTATTCAACTCATTAATTATAATAAAAGAAGCATTGTTGTGGAAAAAACATATCTTTGAATAATTTGGCAATTAGAAAGTTCCATCACCATTAAGATCTTAGAGATACCTATTTTTTTACTTAGGGTTTCCCTTTCACAATGGTTTTCATAGACTCTATCACTCCTTTCACATCTTAGAACATTTCAAAACCAGGTTTTACTCCTAGAAAAATAAACTCTTAAAAAATAGTGGGATACTTATTCTGATCATTATTGTTTCAGATTCAATCCCTATTCACATCACAAAAACGAGTAATATTTATAAAGTTGTGATCATAATACAAAAAAAGTGCTTTTAATATATATTTTTTGGGACATACACTAAATCAAAAAATTATCTATAGTAACATTAGAAGAAATTATGTTGACCTATTAATAATGGGGTTTGGGAGTCATAAACCTCTCTTCATTTGAATAATCCTACTCTAAGAAAATTTAGTGGGACTAAAAAGTAGGAATTATTTTTTTCCTTCTTTCATCTAGGATCAGAATCATAAATAAATTCTATTTTTCCATAAACCTATAAACTCATCCTTTGAGAAAAGTACCTACTTAGTTAATAAGATTTATTCAAACCATGTTTCCTCAACTTCATATGATTCCTTATGCTCGATATAGGATTCTAAGTGAATTTTATACATTAATTTTTCATCCACATGTTGATCCTCCAGAGGTTATGTCATATTTTATTTTAAAAATAGATGTTAATCCAAGAAAATTATTAAAACAAAAAATTTTATTTGGAAGATCTTTAATTTTTTTAATTTTCCTTGAAAACTTGAGGAGGTTTAACACAAAACAAACCTTGATATTTTTTTTCTTGTAAGCAGTATTAGGTTGGAATAGACCATTATATGTTGAAATTTAATCAAATCATGGGTGTTTGGTTTAAATTTGATTAAGGATACAACTTTCCCTCAACATTCAACTTTAAAGGTTCAGTTCTCAAGAATTCTTGGGTTGTATTAAATGAAAGTTTTTAATTATTTAAAAATTTTCAAAAAATCACTATTTTAATTAATAAATCAGGGTTTTCTTTATAATTATAAAAGAATTCACTCTTAATTTAAATAAAAAAACAATTTCATATTTATAGAGGAAAAATAAATAATTTTATTTTTTACTGAATAATTTATTAAAAAATTCATTTCTATTGAAAAATAAAAAAAATTTATACAAATAAAACATTAAAATGTAAAAATAAAAAATAATAATTTTTATTGAAAAATTAATATTTTTTAAAATAAAAAAGTTGATTTATTTATAATTTTCAATGAATAAACTAAAAATTATTTTTGTGTAATATAATAATATATTTTTTTATAATTAAATTTAAATTTTAAATTTTAACTTCTTTGCATTTTTAATTGAACACTAATTTGTTTTTAATTTTATGTTCTTGAAAAATATTTTTCAAAATTTTCTATTTCCTTTTAAAGATATTTTCTATTAAAAAAATTATTCCTACTAAACCTTTCGTATTAACTTTTAAAAAATCCAAAAGAACCAAACTATTTCAATTTAATACTAAAAAAATATTTTCTTAAAATATTTTCTTACAAAAATAATACATTTTTAATTTATCAAAATAGTTAAAAAAAATTCATATACACTTAAAAAGTTAAAAAACATATAAAAAAGAAAGTTTTCATTTTATAATTAAATAAAATTTAAAAACTATTTTCCCCTATAAAAATATTTATAAAATATTATTTTTTATTTAAGTATATTCACACAAACCATATAATTTATAAGGAAAAGAGCCCATTATCCTTAAAAATATATTAGATATTAAAAAAAAATAAAACATAATATAAATATGCTTTTGTATTTGGAATAGTTTAATAAACATACGAATTACTCAAAATATTAAGGAATAACAATTATATTAATTTATTGATAAAAATTACATATTTTATTTATATATATATATATTTTGAATTTTTTATTTTTTAAAATATAATATACCATTTTGAAAAATAAAAATCTTTAAAAACATTCTTAATATTTTAAAAAATAAAATACTTCTCTATTTCACTATAATTTAAAAAAAATATTCAAAAATTTATATTTTTATGTTAAAAAAATTAATTTTTTTAACATTAAATATTAATAAATAATGGATGTCATCATGGGTTTAGGATCTCCCGGTTGATGGTGATTCGAACATTTTTGGCTAGATATGGTTTCTCATTTGTGGGGTTTCCACATTTTTTTAGCTTGGCTCTTTTGGTCGGATGTGAGGAATATGATGGGCATCACAGATCTGTAACAACAGTTGGGGTGGGTTTTTTCTCTCATAGATTTGGTGTTTTAGACTTTGTGAGCAATGAAATTCAATCATCCAAGGTCTATGTAGATGGGGGGCGGTACCATGATTGTAATGGTGGTTAACAGGTCTCGAATAAAGAAGACGATGATAGAAGAAGTGAACAAAGATCAGTGATTTGAGGTGGTGGTTTCTGAGGTAAATGGTGATCATAGATCCTTAGTGGTTTCATCTGGAACTCTATATAAGTATGTGTAGGTGTGAGACTTATATTGATATATGATGAACTGTTGTAGTGCAATTTAAAATAAGATTTTTCCGATATTCAATGAATCTAGTGACTATAGTGAAATCTATAGGATTGATTGTTAAAGAGAGAAGACCACATCAGCTGGGTATTGCAACTACAAGGGTGGCGGGATGAACAAATACTGGGGTGAATTAATCTAGTACATAGAAGGATAGTTGGATTAAAGGGGTTTTGGTAAATGGTGTGTATTCAAGTGATTTTACTAATAGAAGGGATGATTATATGTAGAGTTCGCTGGTGACGTTAAAGAATTGAACTACTCGTAGTATCCTAAAGAAAGGATAATCAGCCCATGTTGAAGCTAACTATGAAGCATTCTTGGAATGTCTGGATTTCATTAAGAACTAGCTAATTGGTTAGTTTGTTCTTCCCAAATTTCAGAAGCCCTGGAGGCTTTAAGATCTTGTTTTTAGGATATCTTTATGTTGGGGTTTTTGAGATTGGAAGTTTATTTCATTCGATAGAGGTTTTTTTCACTAATTTTTTATTCAGATAAATCCATAATCCATGTGTGGTCCTCTCGTTCATTATTTTTAAATCCATGAATGCTTCATCCCCATGAATGGATGATTAATTTTAACGTGTCAATGGTCATTAATGATTTTTCAAAGGTATGGAATGGGTTGAATGGCCTAAACTGGATTTTATGTTATCCAGAAATCATGCATTATATTGTGGCTACCATTGGCGTTCTAATTTTCTTGGATATGGAGACAATAAATGTTTGGTATGGCCACATTGTGAGATTTCTAGATGAAATTGATTCTAGTTTCACTCTTATTATCAATGTGACTCTCCATACTCCCAATCATGACATAAAAATCAGTGTTAAGTATGAGAATCATCCCGAGTTCAATCAAAACTGAAAATATTTTGGTCATGTGGATGATAAATACTAGAGTAATTTTTTTCATTTTTGTGCTTTTATAGGGTATCCTTCAAAGGGATATGATGGTAATCGAAAAAGTATTTCATCTAGTATACATGGGTAGTAAGTACCTAGGCATCCTATGAATCTTCCTCTAAAATACCTAAATAAGTAGTCTCAAAATCAAGTGGCTACAATGTACATGAATAAATCTCATACGGTGAATCAGGAGCATGCATGAACATCATTGGATACTACTATTTCTTTTCCAATGATTGAAAAAATGACGGGAATAGGAATTGGTCTCAAATGGCCATTTCTGGAACTAGGATAGAGTAAAATGATCTTAAAAATGTTATTAGTGATCAAGCTACTAGAAATGAGGAACCAAATTATAGGTGCATTGATTTTCCATGAGAACCTATTCAAAAGGTTGGAAACACTAGTTTTATTATCATGCAATTCACTATTTAGGATGGGATACACACTAGTGAGGTATGAAAACCTATTGATGAAGCTGTTGGTATTGTTCCTAGGTGTTCTCCACCATCAAATGATGAGAAATGTTTCATTTTTTTAATCATTGGATGCATAATTTTCAGGGGAAGTTCTACAATATTATAAGACTGGGTAGTCTTTTGTTCAGAAGAGCATGTATTATCATCAAGAGATTTAGGATTTCTTTTATTATTTAAGAATTTATTTTAAATGGGGTAATGTTTCCGATGATGGAAGTGATAAGTTAAAGAAGATGGTTCTCCTAAACACCACTCATCTTCGTTATATGGGTAGTGGTGACCCAATCTATTTTAAGGATGATATTTTAAATAGAAATGAAAATATGGTTTGAAAATAATGTATTTATCCAGTTCCTCTAATAAGAAGGCCACCAAAGTAATATTCTAGTTTTCCCAGGAATGTGTCTACCATATCTTCCATGAAATAAAAAATCCCACTCACTTCGAAGCAAGAATGGTCCAAGGAGAGGATCCTTGAGATCCTAAATCATGTAAATTAACTGTCGGAGTGGGAAACAGTAGGTAATGACTATGATTATAATTATGATTATGGAAATAATCATGTTTTTCTTGATATTTAGTTTTTCATATAGATGAGGGAATTTCTTTTTGTATAAACCCATCCATTTTCTCCTTTCCTTTTTTTATTTCACCTTTAAGAAGTGTTCAGGAGATTTAACTTCTGGTTGTACCTTTTTCACATTAATAGGTAATTCTTTATACACTTTAAACAATTTAAAATTAATCACATTTAACTTTAATAATAATTATTTTTTTAAAAAAATTTAAAATAACATAAAATTCATTTCCACATTAAAATTATATATCATTTATCTTAATTAAAAAAAATAGACATATACAGAAGAAAATAAACAAACATAAATATATATATTTATATTATAATTTTTAAAATTTAAATAATCTCATAATTTATAATAAAACATTTTTTAAATAATTATAATATAAGTTAATTAAATAAAAAAATAAAAAAAATTATATTTATATAAAATGATATTCTAAAAATATTAAAAATAATATTTCTATTTTCTTTTAAAAAGATCATTTTCTAGGAAAAAATAAAAATACACTTTCTTATAAAAAAATATTTTTAATTTTTGGAAAAATTTATTATTCTACCAAAAATAACAAAATCGATATTATCATGAAAAGAATAAATAGTCAAACAAAATATACTTTTATATTAATTTTAAATGAAATTCATGTTTCTTAATTTATTTATCTTGTTTTTCAAATAAAATTGAATAAAAAATATATGTATCCACATTAAATAATTTAAAATATTTGCAATTTTATTTAAAAATTAATTTACAATATTTTAAAAAAATAGTAATTTTTATTAAATAAAAATTTATATTTTATCATGAAAATAAAAAAAATCCCATTTCACTAATATTTTCTTAAAAACATGTCTTTTAATTTTTTAATATTAATAAAGAATGAAAAATTACTATTGGGGTGATGCTTGTGTGGAAAAACCTATAAACCTACATCCAAAATATTTAAGTCAAAATACGGGCAGTGAAGACTTTCCATGTAGTGTCTTGGAATTTAGTATAATAGATATTTTAGTTGTGGAACTATTCCCCCAATTTATGTAATTGGGCCAAATATTTGATTCTTCAGGCCATAGGGTCTTCGGGACATCACTAGGTTTTCAAACCACATGGCTTACATGCCTAAAATATTTAGGCCTTTATGCCACATGGACTTCTAGGAAAATAAGTAAAGTATGCACTGACATACTGAAACAACCACATGTTGATAGATCAAAACATAAGAAGTCACCAAGTGGAGCCAACCAGACCTATGAATGAAAGAGGGATACAACATACATGTCATTGAACCATGAACAAACATAAGGGAAGTCAAATTTGAAAACAAAACCAGGTGAATGAGATGATGTTGAACACCAAAGGAGTTATGAAGGTGTTATTGATGTGTAGTCATGTTTAAATATATTGTTAAAAGGGAAGGTGTCTCTAGGCCTCTAGGGAATTTAGATTAGGATTTGTGCCGCTGTGTCTCTAGTTCAAGTAAGGTTTATCTGTCAACCAAGTTAAAAAAAGGATTATACATAAATAAAAAGAAAAATATAAGTCCTTCATGTTATGCCATCAAATAAATAAAAACTAAGACAATTCATTATATAAATAATAAATTTCTCTATATAATTTATAAATTAATTTCATTAGTTTGAAAACATATGAATAAATTATTTTTTGATTATATTCAATAATTATTAGTAAATATTTTTGAAAAATAACTTTTGAAAATATTTTTTTTCAGGTGAATGAATCCAATAAATTATTTTTTTTAAAAAAATATTTTAAATCCTTGTTTTCTATTTAAATAAATCATATTTTTTGCTTATTGAAATTATATTAATAAACAAATAAAATAAAATTTATTATAAAAATTTCACTTAAAAAAATAGTTTTCATTTAAAGATAAAAAAGGTATCAATTTTTCTTGATGATAAAAAATATCTTTATTTATAATTAATTTATTTTAGTGTATAAATTAAAAATATTATATTTTTGTTCTAAAAAATAATTTTTTTTAAAAAACCTCTATTCTTCTAATAGTTTTTTCCAAATAATATTTATTAATAAAAAATTATATAGACATAATTCACCATTTAATAAATCAGTTTTAATAGATAAAAAATATAATTTTTTTTTTCAGAAAAGGCCGAATTAATTTTAAAAACCTCTTTTCATATAATAGGAAAAAATTACTATTATTTTAAATTCATAATTCTTTCTAAAAAATGTTATAAATTTTTATTTATTAGAAAAAATAAAAAATAAAAAATAAAAAATAAAAAATAAATTTGTTCGTAAATAATAAAATATATGTTTTCAATGAAAAATTATGACAATTTTTAAGAATAAAAAATTTATTCTTTTCCATTATGGAAAATTATATTTTTTGTATTGAAACAAAAATTATTAAACATTTTATAATTATTTTGGTGTTGTAGGTGTCTTGTGATGTGGTGGTAGTTGGAGGGAGAGAGAATAATTTCAAAGGGTTTTACCTTTCAACCATAGTGATTCAATGATATCTGGTTGTTGTGGTATAATTAATTACCTGAAAGATAGTCTTTTGAATAGATTTGTGTGTGAAGCCTTATTGCATTAGGTTGTAGTGTGGTGTAGGAGTTGCAGTGTGGGGGATAGGTTGTTAAATTTAACAGTTTATTTGTTGAGTTGGGATTCATTAGTTACATTGTCATCTATTATGTTTTGGAGTGAAGGTTTATATGATATTTTAGGAAAGTTTTATATAAAGGGACTTTTGTGGGTTAATATTACATGATTTTTGCTGAGCTAATCCATTATGGGATAGGTATTGGTATAAAAAATCTTTTTTAATCATGTTGGTCTAATTGCTTTTAGTTTAATATTAAATACCGTTTGGTTTAATATCACAAAAGGATCACTTGCATCGTGACTATACGTATTTTCATTATAAATACTTAGATATTAGATTCCCCGGTTCTATCTTCATAGAGTTACTTGTACTATGGTTTATATTTTGTGATATTGTCTTAGTCTAGATTGATAAGGTTTGTGGTGGAGACATGAGGTCAACCCTATAATCCTATGGAACTTGGTTTTTCTGGGATGATAAT
This sequence comes from Viscum album, assembly GCA_963277665.1. Taxonomy (NCBI): domain Eukaryota; kingdom Viridiplantae; phylum Streptophyta; class Magnoliopsida; order Santalales; family Viscaceae; genus Viscum; species Viscum album. The sequence continues at coordinate 291,149,900 of OY728137.1, read as the reverse complement.
AGATAATGTATCATCACCTTACATATTCATATCAAAATTTAAGTGGGATGACTAAGTATTAAAGAGGGAAAACCCAAGAGGATCATATTGTGATCCTCAATGTGCATTTAAAACACACCTATTACACCATTATTCTTTATATTACACTTTGATTACATGTATACAAATTTTCAATATTTTTTTGTTCACATCACTATAGTATGATCTTTATTTATTCTCTCAGACCATAGGAAAAATAGGGGATTTCGTTAGGGATCTTTGGATTCCATTTTATTAGATATTGAGACCCTATAGTTGATGGTTAATTCACCATTGAAATTTGGTTCCTTTATTATAAAAATTCTTTTATTTTTTCTTATTCATCTTTTAATGAAGTATTAAATAGTGATTATATTTTGTGTTGGTACATTTTTTGATGTGGATTGATGTCAAATGGGTTGGTGGTATATTCTCATTGATTTATTGTTTCTTGGATTCAGTTCTATAAAAATATAATGGTTTGACTCTATTAGGTTAGAAAATATATATATATATATATATATATATATATTATCAATCTTATAGAATAATATATTTTCATGACATGTTTTTTATTCTTCTAAGTTTCCCCTATTTATCCTCAAATATTTCAATTGTTTTCCACATTGAATCTAAGGATTCAAAGCCTTTTATTGGTCCCCTTAAAACCATTAAACATTACCTCTTAGATTAGAATCCTTCTATTAAATTTCATAAGTTATAATTATTTTATTATACCACTCTAACCATAGATAACCAACCCCTATACCCAAATCATGAGAAATATATTTGATATGGTATGTATATATAGTTACCTTTGAATTGTAGTTCTGGTCTTGGTTGGGGGGAATGGGTTCTTGTATTTTGTTATTAAAAATCTATTCACTTATTATTAGAGTAATAGGTTTGGTCTTTGGGAAATGATATTGTATTTTTATTTTTATATTTATTGTTTATATCTTTTTACAATGTCTCATTTTCCATTTTTCAACTCCTCTATTTTCCAAATCTATGAATTATAAAGGTATTTTTTGTGGTCCCCTTATTAAGTGTATGTTGACTGTAAAGATATTTTTTACATAATAATGAGATAAACACAAAAAATATTTCATTTTGAAAACGTATTATAATATTATTTGGTTTTATGATTATTAGGAGTCAAATGAATGCTGATAATATTTTAAATTATGAAAAATGGGAATTATTTTTGAAAACAAATTTGAAAGGGGAATCAGGAATGGTAATGAAGTATAAGAAAATATAAAAAAATTTATGTGGATTATTTATTATATTTTTTTAACTATTATGTGATGAATACATGATGTTTCTTTTTGATATTGAAATTATGTTGTCAATATATGTGTAATTGAGAGGTAAGATATGGGCGGGGGGGGGGATTAATGATTAGAGTTGGTATTTGAGGATTGTTTTTTGTTATGATTTCTATATTATTTATTCCATTCCCAGTTATTGTAGGCTAGTTTAATTCGATCTGATTCTAATATTTAGGTTTGGGAAGAGTATTATGTGGTAAATCTCCTTGGTTATTTTTAATGGATTATAAGATCATTTTACTTAAATTTTTGAAGTTTGGGTTTTGGGTTGAATGGTGAGTTGCTAGTGGAATATGTAGGTGTCATGTGTCCCTTAATATTACGAATACAATAATTATTTTTTCATTCAAGGTGTGTATTATTATTAATAATTTTTTGGAGTTTTTTGGGAGATCTAAATAAGTATTTATAATTAGAGTCATGGGAGGTTATATTTTTATTTTAGAAAGTGGACCTGTGGTTTTTGGTAGTTTTGGTAGTTTTTAATTTTTTTAGGAATGTGGTGAGTATGGTTATAAGTTTACATCACGATTTCATCATAGTTCTTCACAAGTATATAGTTATGATTAATTAACTAAATGATAAATGAAAATTTATTAATGTTATGATGACTATCTACAAATTTGTGTAATTATCCTTAGACTTTAAGATTGTTTTTCATGATATCACAAGTCGTGCACATTGATCTATTCCCATTAATAATGAAAAATTATGTTCAGGATGAAGTTGGTTATGTTGGATGCATCATGATAAATATTTCATTACTGAATAATAAGATAAATGATTTTAACCTTCAATTATTTAAAAGAATTTGATATCTCATGTAATTTAATGAGAATTAAATTTTATAAATAATCCCACAACCATGGATTTCAGTTCAAATGTTTATTACTAATAAGTAAAATAAAGAGGAATCAATCAAATTGGTTGATGAAACACATGTGTATTCTTCTAGATTCAAGATATCAAGACAAATGGATTATATTACACAATGTGTATTCATGTGTGGTTATTTACATTATGATCTTTAACTCTTTTCTCTATGGGTTCCTTGGCGGGTTATTAAATGTTAAGATTTAACACTAGGTGGTTCTTCCTAATATCACTAAGAAAAATAGCTAGAAGGTTACACACTATGTGTATCCACAATCTTAGGTAAATTATATATTAATATAACATGTTCAGTGGATATTAATCATGTACATGGTTTAATAATTTTTCATTTTTGGTTGATCACAAATATTCATTCACCAGTTATTCAAGAGAATATATGTAAGTTAAATATTAACTAAATGTTTTTTTGATTTTATTAAATAAAATATTTATCTATCAATCAAATAATACACTGAGATTTATTTATTTCAATAAATAGTAATTATTCAAGGTTTTATAAACATTGATGAGAAATGATTGTTAATTTAATGTCATGGTAAGATATGAAATATTTAATATTATTTGAATTAATGTAAATATATTTATTTAGGAATGAATATTTATTTATCCTTAAGTTTAGTGCATTTCAAGATAATAATAATAATAAATTTATATTTATACTTGGGGTCCACTAATGATTAGGATAATTATTGGGGCCTAAGTGATATTATTATTCTCTAACATTAGATCAATATAAACCTGATCATATCATTCTCAATCATAGTTATTGTTGTGAAAAAATAATTCTAGAGGCAATACTCTCAATCCCTAGAGAGTTCATCCTATAGAATAGTCTTAATAATAGAATTATAATCTCATCCAAATATATATTGACACATGATATAATAAGAAGAATCATTTTATCCTCAAATATATTCTTGTAGTGATGAATAATCAATGACATAAGCATTATAATCTTCCTCTCCAAGACCCAAGAATTTTACATTAACATTCATAGGTTTGTAGGTTATGTGTTGATCAGAGCTAGAGGGATTCTACACATTAATCGTATGATACAATGAAGATATGATGTGACACAATAATATGAATCTACAATGAAGAAAGAATTCCAACCTAAGGTAATTCATAAACTATATAAATTAATAATAAACTATATGTGATGAAATTGTCTCATTGATTCTAGGGTTTCAATTTTTCTATTTTCAAGGAGAAATCCACAGAGATGATGAATTTCTATTGTTGGTCACCAGATCAACTACTTTTATTACACCTCAAAACATTCATGTGGTATAAAAAATATCAAAAAAATAATTTACAATAATTTTTTATTCATTTATTGATAATATGTGTTTTCTATTTGTTTTTAATTTATAGTATATTTATTCCCTAATTAGAAATTAAATTAACATGTTTTTTAAATTAACTATTAATTATTCAAGCTTCATATGTTATTAAATATTTAAAAATATGAGAATAATAATTAAAGAATCCATCATAAGGTTCTAGATATTCTAGCCCATAGAAATGGTTACACAGAGTGTACATGAAAATAACATGCTATTTTATGAAGTTCATTACACTTTTATTTTCTGCATGATACAAAATAATTTGATAGGTAAATAAATGTGGTCATCATTAAATGTGTCACATGTTGATCGATCTAGACTGAGACATGATTTCATGAACCCCATCGTGATAGTGAGAAAATGAGGAGAAATTTTAATTTACGATATCAAGATGTTTTATAAGTGGGAATATGGCCAATCTTATATTTATAATATCCCATATCTTTTTTCTGACAAAATTGTTAGTCACAAAATGAGGTGTTTTCCCTAGTAAATGAGTTAGGTGGAATTCTAAGCCATCTGAATTTTTATCGAATATTTATTATTTATTTAATTAAATGTTAATTATTTATGCATATTATTTTAGTGATATATTTTTAATAGAGCACTATATTTATATTTCAACTCTCTAGTTAATCTTTAAGGTAGGATTTTTTCTAGTATATGTTTAAACTCCTCACAGGACACAATATTTTTTCTTTTTCCTATTCTTTTTTATTATTATAGTTTCTTTTCAATTACATTTTCATTAATCCTCATCCATATAGATTTATATGTTTTATATTACCCTATATGTGTTGCAAAACTCATAGATAATATGTAGAGGGAGTGGGGATAAAGTATGAGTCTTCATTCCTAGTGTTGGCTCAGGGTTCAGTGGCATTGTCTTGCGGATCCAGGATCGAAGAATTTTCCATTATCTACCTAGTGTAGTACATATATAATTTTGTAGATGAAAATAAACATAGTTTAATTTTTTATAAATTTTAATGTTGTTTTTAGGTTGTTTTAGACCCATTGAGTGTTGAACCAATTATTTTTTGAGTGAATAGTGGGTCTCGAGGTGATGAAAAGTTTTTTATTTTTAGAAGACGCGACCAAATTATGTGTAGTTCAATAATATACATAATTTGTTCTTAATTATCAACATTGGGTTTAAAATGAAGACAAAATAGTGGATTTGTATGGGAAATTCCATATATGGAATACTCAAGGTGTGACCGAGGTACAATACCAGACACTCCATGTTAGGGAATAGGGACGTGTAGGGTACAAAACCAGAGTTGAGGTGAAGTAACTGACTAGAGGCCGTGTGGAATATAAGGCCAAACCCTATATGGGGTATGTGTTTGGGTACACAGACAGGTACCTCATGTGAGGTACACACCAAATACTTGGAAATAAATCTCCAGTTCGGGATAAGATTAATATCCCGAGAGGATTTCTTGCAGTACACATCATGAACATGAGATACACTTCGTGAACTTTATCATTTGAGGAATTTCACTATGTTTCTTCCTTATAGGTAGAATTGGAATTCTAATTAATCCATTATGTGTTTTTTTCATATATATCATGATGGATGAATCCTTTTATCATGGGGATTCTATCTTGATTTTTTTGGGATGAGAAAGATTTGATAGAATTATTTTCATTGATGTTTCAATTTATAATTCCCATGTGGGTTGGTTAGTGAGATGTGAGACTTGAGTGAGGGTATTGAGCTAGTCAGTTTTATTGGTTTGAGGATTCCAAGAATTTTTTTGATTTACTTTTGGATAGTTCTCAAAATGTGGGATTGAGATATATCTTGGATAAGATTATGGGTTAGTCCCTAGAAATCTGGTCCAATTGTTCAGGGTTTGAGAAGTTGAGTTTTAGAACATTCAATTAAGGTTTGGAATGGTTGGAGCATTCATGTACCATTAATCCTTTGAGATAGTGGTTGGATCCAATTTTTATTGAGATGAATATGATATAAATTTTGGGGACCTATTGTTGACTCCTTAATGGGTGTGGTGATCTTAAGGATTGTTTTTCAAGTTTTCGAGTTTTAAAATTTCCTTATGGGTGGTTTCTGATCTATGATTAGTGGATGTTATAGTTGGTTATTGAAAATTCCACATGTAATGACCTAAAATCTTATAAAATAAATACCATTTGTGAATGACTAAATTTCTTATTATATAATGAAGTTATATAAAACACATACACTACTTTTGTTACTTTAGACTACTATAACCTATATCCTGTCAAATTTAAAAGACCATTATGAATAATAGATTTTTATAATATGGCCACTGTATAATGATCATATGATTATAATATATTAACTTTTATAATAAAAAAAATTGATAAAGATAAAAGAAGTGATGGCCTTGAACAGTAAGATCATACCCAATGAATCCCATTTATAAGAGATTATAGGGAGATAACATCCCTAGAATTTTCCCATGACCAAGACCATGCCAGGATTGAAAGTCCAAAGTATGATTAAAAGCATTTATGGGAGAAGTTTAAGCTTATCGAGATCATAACCCAAACCATGTTATCTTACCCACCCCAAGAAAGTGTCACCATCGAACACCTTACCATTAATGAATACGATGGTTCAATTAGGGGTTATGTATCTATACTATAATAGTAAGACTTTTTATATTTGTTAATAAAATAATGACTATATTTATCATTTTTATTATTACTTTTTAAATAATTAAATAGTTTTTTTGATAAAAATTATATTTTTATACAATGAAACAAAAATTATATTTCTAGGAAATTTGTAGATTCGATCAAGACACTCTTTATGTTGAATTCAAGACATTTTGAAATAAATTTTATTTTAAAAAAATTTCTTAAAAACAATATTTATTTAAAAATAAATAATAGTAAAATTCTACAAATTCATATTTAATTATTACAGGTGTAAGAAAAATATTATTATCAAAAACCAGTTTTTCTTAATAAATATGGATTTTTTAATTAAAAGATAAAATTTTCTTATTTATTTAATTTTTTAGATAAAATAAATATTATTTTTGAAATCAGAATGTTGAAATTCTCTAATGGTGAATTTACCATTATTTTCATAGACATTTAGAATTTTTAGGTATAAAATGAAGGCAGTATTGACATACTATATTTATTTTGATATCATAATGACCCAAAAGTGAAGTAATATAGGACATAAAAAAATTATCAATTAACAAATATATATTTAAAATTTAATGTAATTTGTTTTTGATGTTTTTTTTAATTTTATAATACGGTAATTAATCAACCAAAACCTATATTATATTTCAAGGTTTTAAAATTAATTATTTATAAGAATGAATCACCTCTACATCAACAAGGGTATTAATTTAAGGAGTTTGGTTAATGAACTTTTAATGTAATGAAATACACCCTTATTTTTTAGAAAACATGTGATGGTTTTTGGTTTGTAATAATTTATGATATAGATTTCAAGACCTATGTTTAGAAATTAATAAAGAATTACCCTCTCTTTTTCTACAACCTCACATTTCTCTTTACTTAAAGAAATTTTATAACTAATTTAATGTTACATAATCTCTCTATATCCCTCTAATGGTGCCCTAAAACTCTTAAAAATTTCCTCCCAAGATTTTAGAAGCATCATCTCAAGGTTCGTGATCTAATACATCTCTTCTTTATTCAAGAACCTTCTTTATTTTATGCCTTTATATTTTCAATTTTTCATGTTGTAATACGTTTTCACACATCTCTATTACTATCTTTATGGTGCTAAAGTGAATATATACCCATTTGAATCTCATAAAACTATTCCATGAACCTTTAATTACCCTTATTATGTTGCTCAAATTATCTTTCATTTTTCCATTCAAAACATTTTTTTAGTGAATACTCTGACCCCTTTCCAATCAATGGTATTAACCTTATTGTACCTATATATCATTAAATGGGGATTTCCATTTATGTAACCCAATATCCTTAATTTTGGGATTAATGGCTTTAAAAGATATACTCATGTTTTATGTTCTATGTGGTACACTTATTCATTCACATGATATGAATGTGATGGCTGATCCCGGAATTATATACCCCTCCAATGCATTGGGTAGTGTTTTAATTTCATAGCATTCCATATATGGTTCATGAGAGGTTATCCTAAGAAAATTATTTTATTATTCCTTGTAAGTTAGCCTTGACTTATGCTTATGATTTCATGTTTTATGTTGTTTCTACATTCCCATGTTTCCTTTACATTATCATCTTATATATTACTTTAATGATCTTGTTAATGATTCTTCGACCATTCATGTCACCATTATATACCTATTTTCTGAAATGTATTTATTTCATCATGATATGTTTCAATTATTCCCTTAATGGGATTTATATCACACCCATTTCTTTTGTTTATCCTAAGGTTATCCTATTCAGTATTAAAAGGTTAATGGATTTTAAGAGAACGTTAAGGAGTTTTAAATAATTTCACTATATCCAAATTTTATGATGTTATGTTATTTAACTAATTACAAAAAAGAAACTAAGAATCACTATCTTCTAGGGTTATATTAAGTTTTTTTTATGAAATAAATCATGAAACAATGTGTATTAAAAATATGGGTTGTCATAGTTGGTATCCTAGAAAAGAATATTTATTTTTGTTATTAGGATTATAATACCCTAATGAATGACTTAGGGATAAGACTAAACATTGGAAAAATTAACTAAATTTTGGAAACGTATAGGGTAAGTGGTTTCCAAGAAAATACATCCATGTTAGAATACTAAAAGTGGATGTCAATATAAAAAAATTATACCTATGGGTAATACCCCAAAAGGGTGCATTGATATAGAATCGATCATCAATTAGTCCATGAAAATGGAATTAATGCACATCATATTTGACACTCTCGGGGATATGATTTGGTAATTTTGAAATTTTATTATAAACTATTATTACGGGGGGAAAAATTCCATTACAATTTTTTGTTAAGAAAATAGATCATGGATAACTTAGATTGAAACCTATAATCAATAGGTTAAGGAATATATTCTATTTATGAGTTATACAATTAAAATTAATTTTTAACCATTCATGTGTTTTGAATTACTCATCACTAATTTTCCCATTATTCGAGTCAATGGTGAGAAATAAGAGGAACCGAGTGAATAAACAATGTTTGTGGTGATGTGATGATTTTACAAATGAGATGCCCATCTCGATGGGAGTAGGAATTGAAAACTTCCGGAAAATAAATTTTCAATTGACTCAAGTATTGAACATAAAATTGAATTAGGTGGAATTATCCTATACCCCTAGTAAATATCAAACGGCAATTGAGAAATTTATGTGATAAAGGACTTAGATGTTCAGTGGATCTTATGATCCCTTAATCAGGGAGTAATGGATCAAATTCATTCCAAAAATCGTGTCCACCCATAAATGATATGAGAAAGATTATTTTTTGCTGGTTTTATATCACATGAAGGGATAATATGATCAATGGTGGAAATTGATAAAAAAATATGATGCACAAGGAAGATATTGAAGTGATGTTGTGAAATGAATCCTATAATTTTGTTTTGATAAATATTTTTCGCATGATCCCCAACTTAAAATAAAGAGGGGTTTCCTTTAATTAAGAAAAATGATGATGAATCCATTAGGGCATATGAGGAAAATTTTACAATAATTTCCTGATACTCATCTGAATTCTTCATAACCCCAAAATATAAAATTTTCCACAACTTTTTTGGGAAAAATATAAGTCTAACATAATCATTGTAGATTCAAGACATTCATAGCTATAAAGCAATTTTCTAATATGCCCACATATTCAAAATGTAGATAAGTGAGTCTCAAGGTTTTCATAGGGATAATAAGAAAAAAATGAAGTTCAATTATGGTGATATGGTTGAGAAATATAATGGTGGAAATAAAGTCCAACATCCCACTTTTCAAAAGTGTGGGAAGAAGCATAAAGGAAATTTATTAAAGGGGATGAGGAAATTCTTTAGCTGCATGTAGGAAGGGAATATAACTAGTGATTAATAATGGGAAATACCCACCAATGTGATGGAATAATGAAATGATCCAATCAAACCTTATCCTATTTTTTAATTTTTGAATTGTATGGAATAAGGAAAATATTAGAATCAATGCACTAAGCTAAGGGTTTTCTATGATAACTAAAGATAACAAACTCTAAGGGATGGAGAGAAAGGGGGAGATTATGCCATCACAACTCTTGAGGTGAATCATGAAAATGAATTTATTATCAGTATTATAGTTTTTCATTCAAGGATAGAAAACATAGTTTTTTATTATGGTTCTACGCATTCTTTAATTTCATGAAAGTTTAGTAGAACTATTTAAACTCCATTGCAATTATGGAAGTAAAGTTATGAGTGAAAATTAAAAATGGTACAATATTCTTTCCCATGTATATAAATACTACCCAATAAAAATTTGTGGGATAAAAATTCCAATGAACCTTGTGATAACCCCTTTAGTATAACTTAATGCTATTCTAGTCATGGATTTACTTTCCTTGTATTAATCAAACATAAATTTTTGAGATATTGAAATCACCCCCCGCATCGTGACTCATCTTATGATTCAATAAAAGTTCAGGGAGGGGGATGAATAAACATTGCTATAATTATCTCAAGAATGTATATTCTTTCCTTATGAGATATTATATCATTCAAAAATGATTAATACTAAGGAAAATATCATTCTTGAAGAAATTCCAATTGTGCAAGAATACACTAATGTGTTTCTTAAAGAATTTTCAGGTTTTCCTCATAGCCAAAAGGTTTAATTATCAATCGAGATTATAAGAAGATATTATCCAATGTACATGAATCCATGTAAAATTACCATTTACATTCTTGATAAGATGAAGAAGAAACTAAAATAGGATATAGATAATGGGTTCATATTCTTATTTTCTTCACGATAGGGTAAACCAATCATATTTTTCCAAAAATATGGGTTAATGTTCATTTAAATTGATTATAATGAGATCATAAAAACCATTATAAAGAATAATTATTACTTTAAATGGATTAATCACTTCTTCGGTCAACTATGTGGAGCCTAGTATTTCTATAAGGTGGATCCTAAGTTGAGACATTATCAAGTAAAGGTGAAGAAGGAGGATATCCCAAGAATGATTTTCAAACAAGGTATGGGAAATATGAGTTAATAGTGATTCCATTTAGACTCAAAAATGATATATCCACCTTTATATACATAATTAATAGAGTCTTTAGGGATTATCTTGAACAAATTGTGGTAGTATTTATAGTTTATAATCTTATCTACTCCAAAATCGAGGAGGAATATGAGTGAATTTTATAATAAGGATTTTGTAAAAGGAATGTTTATGTAACAACCCAAGTAAGTAATGAATAATATATATTTTTATATATGACTATTTATGAATTAGATAGTGTTTTAGAGGCTTAAAATGAGAATTGATCCAATCTTAAGCATGGAATACACTAGTATTGTTAAAAGATTGTTTTACTGCCTTTTGACGGCAAACCATTTTTAAATCAAACTTTTGACAATTTTATAAGCTCTATTTGTCAAAATAAACATATTATTTATGATTAGGACATTGAAATTTACATTGGACATTTTTTTTGATATTTTTCTGACAATGTTCATTTTTTAATGAATAGTGAAAAATACTGCATTTTACATCAAATCTACTTTTTCATATAATTTAATTATATGGATAGATTTTCTTTTTAATTGGTATTAAAGTGTAAGTAGAATATATTTTACCATTTATTCAAATGGTGGTCATTAGGATTAATTTAACTTTTTAATTGGGCATAAACAAGTGCCGAACTTTTCATAGATATTGTTTCTAAAAAACCCGCTATTTGTTTTGACAACAGGAATTATTTTTAAATTAATTATTGAAATTTATGTGTTTGGAATTTGGTAAAATGTTTTACATAATTGGAATGAGAAGGCCCAAATTATGTAATCAAGACTTTTGTTTTTGGACATTTTGAATAGTAACGATGGTAATTATCTTTAATTATCTTGATTAATTAGTAATCAGGTAGTTAAGGATAATAAAATAATATCATAATAATAAAAAATGACCCCAACATGTGTCCCAATGCTACTGGGTGTGTCATGGCTGACCATGGGATGCCTTGTTCCAAACTTGGGGACCCCGTGGAATCAATTTTGTGTGATAATGACTTTTTATCTTTTTATTTTTAAAGAAGGTAAAATATAACAAAGAATGTATCACCTGAGTAAAATATTTTTCATTTTGTCTACATAAATTATCTATTGGAATATAAATAGTCATTGGAAAGATAAAAAGCTTTACTACATCATAGTATTTTTTTTATAATTTTTAGACATTAAATAAATTAAATTATTTATGACATCATGATGATGCAGCGATTACCTCATTAATAAACGATTTAAATAAAATGAAAAGATAATGTAAAATCTAGGACTTACACTTGTCAAAGACCTATTGGATGAGTATATTTCTAACCCCTACCACCTTATATTATAAACACATCAATGTGAGACCTTTAAAATCCGAAACTCAATTGCAAATAAAGTAACATTTCATACCTTTCCAAGAGTGCCCCTCCTCTCCTCTTATAAAAGGCCCCCACCTCTACCTCCTTACCCACACTTCTCAAGCCATTGTATCGGCCAATATCTAATCATTTTATCTCTAAAAATCCCTCTCTTCATCCTGGAAGCCTTAACTTAGGCATAAATCTCTTCAAGAAACCCTTCTGGTTCTAACCAAGAAGAGTTACCCGATTTAAAGGTAAAGACTTCTCAAATGTTCTTTTGTTTTATTTTGCTTCTCCAACCCCCTAAACAATTTTTATTCATTTCTTTTGTAACAACACCAGTATTTTCAATATACTAGGATGTTTTTATAAGAATTATTCGAGCTACACTTACACACACCTACATCTAATGGTTAAAGAACATACTGTTTCCGTGGATGGCGAATTTCTGCCTCACGAAACGATGATTGTTCAATATTATTATAACACCTTAAAAGGTGTCCATTAAGATGTCACTATATTTATATATGATATATAATATGTTTATTTTTTTCCTTAAGATTCTTTATTTTTCATTTATGGAATACCTTTATGGCTTCCATTATGGGTATACACGATATCTTCATTTTAGGATGTGTAGACTACCGCCCCCTCAAAGCGATTTGATTCGTTAATTCCATATGTGGGATGTATAAAGGTTTAAATTAATTATATTATATATGATATTATACTGGAATTATAATACACCTTTATATAATTATGACTCCATTCCATAAAATACAAAATATAAATGAAAGTAGCGTTTATGCGTACGTACGGATTACCGTCTCCATGAACGGTGCATTACATTTCTTACCTCTAAATGTTATGTAATATTGTAAATGCATGTATATACTGGATATATATGACATATATTATATCTAAATCATGAATATAATTCTGGATATAAAATATATTTTACCACATGAACAACTTGTAATTATAAAGAGTTTATTTTTGACTCAAGTACCAATGATCGACAAAACGACCATTATTAACTTAAATAATTACATAGTGTTCATAACATGGTAATAAGTGATATAAAATAAATAATGAACTTGGAAAAGGTTATTAATCAAGTAGAAATTAACTCAAGTTTATTATTCAAGACGTTAAAGAACGATCGAGTCAAGTCGGACCCAAGGTAAGGGAACTTCTTAACCCAATTTCCGTTCTTTGAGTTAATCTCATAATTTCAAATTATGTCATGATTTTATTTTGTCATATCTTGTATTTTTACTTTCTTTATGCGTACTTATAGTGAATACACACAATATATCCATTTTATTTAGAAAAATTATCTTGGTATGCGACTTCGTCTCAATCTCCTTTCATTGAGGCATATTATGTTTTATACACAACTTTCTCTTATACGGTGTACAAACCACTTTTACTTTTACATTTACTCAAAGGGAATATTTTTTATATGAAGCATTTACTAAATGACATAAGGAAATGTTTTTTTTCGTATGTATGCGGCGACAATGACTTCTCCACCGCCGTGACCATTATTTGAGCTTCGGCTTCCTCTACAAGCCATAACTTTTTTTAAAAATGAAAAATAAATACCATGTTTTACTTTTATTTTATTTTGGTATTGAAAATGGTTTTCATAATGTTTTTATATCAATGTGATGTATTGATATCTTGTGATTGAAAAGTGGAAATGTTATATTTCCTTTATGAATGTTTTATGTGATATGATTATGTTATGGTTCTTGGGCATTGTTATGAAGATGGGTGGTTCCGTGATATACTAAGGGCGGGTGAGCCCGATATAGCTCTCCAATGCATTGGGTAACATGAAGGAGTTAAACGTTAAGGTTTCTCCGAAGAGATTTAGGGAATATACTATGATGGGTATTCTAAACGTAACCATGAGGGTTACTCCCTACGTAAGAATGTTATGAATGCCTTAAGTTACCTTTATGTCTTATGATTTCTATGATTTATTCATGATTTGAAGAGGTATGTTAAAATACTTATGTTTTATGAGTAAAGTATGATTTCATACATGGAATAATGTTTTCATTTCTTACTTTTATATCCCTTACTGAGCTTTTTATGCTCATCCCATGTTTTTGAAATATTTTTCACAGGTCAAGGGAAAGGTACATGATGTGATGATAGGGTCAAAAAAGTGTCATGAAAGAATCCATGTTTTGTTTTATCTATGTTTCCGTTGATGGGAAAAAAATGAATACTATATTTTACGTAACCACTTTGTTTAAATGTAGAATGTAATGCATGATTTATGATCTAATTCTCTAAAACTATAAACCTGAAAGGATCCTCAATGTGTAATCTTATAATAACTCAAGATTAAGTAATGTTTAAGCTTGGGGACTTATAGTTGGTATCAAAGGACGGTTTAGATAACTTTAGGAGTTAGAATTCTATTAAATGATTATCCAAAAATATTTTTTTATGGTCAAATTGAAATGATATAGCATTTGAAGATTACCATGTTGCTTCATCTAAGACATGTTTGTTCAGAATGGTTTTCCGTAGAGGAAATAGGGAAGCAGTGCTAGGAAGGCATACAGAAAGAAATGAAATTCTGAATCAGCATCCTGAGATTGTCATAATTGGAACTAAACATTTTTTTGCAGTAGTGGTGCAATTGAATCAAGAGATAAATGGTGGTGGTATCCATGCACGAGATCAGCCAGATCAACCGCAGAGGAACATGTCAGTGGTGGAACATTTCATGAGGAAACATCCCCCATCATTTAGAGTATCATCTGACCCTGTGCTAGCTGAAGGGTGGATTAAAGCACTGGAGAAGATTTTTGATGTCACGAGGTGTTCAGACAATCAAAAGGTTAGTCTTTATATTTACCGTTTGGTGGGTGAATCAGATCAGTGGTGGTCGATGGATAAAAATATCAGGGACGCTGATGAGATTGATGCTCTCGACTGGGATGAATTCAAAGGTATGTTTCTTGGGAAGTATTTTCCTAAGGCTGTTCGACTTAGGATGGAAAAAAAATTCCTGGAATTGAGGAAAGAGGAAGACTCAGTGGATGCCTATGAAAAAAGGTTCACTCGATTGGAAAAGTATGCTCCAAATTTTATCCGAGACCTTGATAGTAAAATCAATCGTTTTTACTCAGAATTAAAGCCAACATATAGAATGGATTTAGCTTCCAGCGAGTTCAAGAGTTATTAAAATCTTGTTCGATGTGCTGAGAAGGTGGGAATGGAGTTTGACAATGATCAAGTGTTCTATAACAACCAGCATAATAAGAGACTGAGGTGGGAGGAGAAAGGAAAGAATTCTTCAAAAAGGTCTGACGGTAAGAAAACTATGTTTCCAGTTTGGGATAAATGTGGTAAAAGGGATGCTGGGGAATGTATTCTGAATTCTGGAAAGTGATACCGATGTGGTAAGATGGGACATAAGTCTCGTTATTGCACTGAAAAAGATCAGGGTGATGATAAGACCAAATTTTATTTAAAGTTCGTGAAATGTTTTAAGTGCAATGAGATGGGTCACTATACAAACGAGTGTCCGAAAAAGAGCTCGAGTGATGGGAAGAAGTTAGACTACAAGCAAAAAGGGGTGGTGAAATCCATTGAAACTACTTCAGTAGATGTCGGGCCATCAAATGAAGTTGTATCAGGTACTTTGTTTGTTTTTTTAGATAATTCCAGTGTATTGTTTGATTCGGGGTCTACACATTCTTTCATCTCTGATAACTTTTCTAGTAAAATGGGAATAACATGTCAAGAAATGACTCCTGAACTTGTTGTAAAAACACCTGGTGGAAAATTTGAGTTAAAAAGAATTTATAAGAATCTTCCTATCCTTATTTGTGGAAAGAACCAACTTGCAAACCTTATTGTTTTAACTCTAGTAGAGTTGGATGTTATCCTGGGTATGGATTGGCTCTCTATTTACCATGCTAAGATTGACTGTAGAGATAATGAAGTTTCTTTTCAGAAAGACTTTCAGTTTGTGTATAAGAATGAACCCTTACTGTTGATAACATATCAAGAGGCCGAAAAACTTGTAAAATATGGAAATGAATGATACCTTGCACATATCGTTGAAAACAAAGGAACTGTTCAGATTAATGATGTGCTAGTGGTAAATGAGTATCCTGATGTTTTTCCTGATGAGTTGCTTGGAATAATACAAGATCGGGAAGTTGAGTTTACCATTGACTTAGTTCCTGATGCTAAGGAAATTTTAAAACCCCCTTATCGAATGGCTCAAATTGAACTTTTAGAGTTGAAGGATCAATTGCAATATTTATTAGAGAAAGGTTTCATTCGACCTAGAACATCACCATGGGGTGCTCCTATTTTATTTGTTAAAAATAAAGATGGTTCAATGAGACTTTTCATTGATTATAGAGCCTTGAATAACATCACTATTAAGAAAAAATATCCTTTGCCTCATATCGATGATTTGTTTGATCAGCTCCAGGGAGCTCAATTTTTTTCAAAGATTGACCTGAGATCGGGGTACCATCAGTTGAAGGTAAAGGAAGCAGATATTCCGAAGACTGTGTTCCGTACAAGATATGGCCATTATGAATTTGTAGTTATGCCTTTTGGGCTAACCAATGCACCTGCTGTATTCATGGACCTTATGAATAGAATTTTCCATGAGTTCTTTGATAAGTTTGTGGTTGTTTTCATTGATGATATTTTGGTGTTTTCTAAAAGTAAAGAGGATCATGAAAGACATTTATGGGTTATTTTTTAAACCTTAAAAGAAAAGAAATTTAATGGGAAATTTAGCAAGTGTGAGTTTTGTTGGCAACAAATTTCGATCCTTGGTCACATTGTTTCTAAAGATGGGATAAATATTGATCCTGTAAATACAAAGGTTATTGAAGAATGGCCAAGACCCAAAAATGTAACTGATATTCGTAGTTTTCTTGGTTCGGCAGGCTATTACCGAAGGTTTGTTAGAAATTTTTCACGGTTATCTAGTCCAATGGCTAAGCTAACTCGGAAGGGTGTTAAGTTTATCAGGACAAAAGAATGTGATGATTGTTTTCAGGAATTGAAAAGAAGATTGGTGAATGCTCTAGTTTTGGCACTACCTTCCAGGAATGGTGAGTCTGTTATCTATAGTGATGCTTCATTGAAAGGACTTGGTTTTGTTCTAATGCATAAGGATCAGGTAATTTCTTATGCTTCATGACAGTTGAAAACTCATGAGGTAAATTACCCTACACATGATTTGGAATTTGCTTCTGTTGTTTTCGCTTTAAAAATTTGGAGGCATCATTTTTATGGAGTAAAGTGTGAAATATATACCGATCAAAAAAGGTTAAAGTATACATTCACTCATAAATAATTTAACATGAGACAGAGGAGATGGTTGGAATTAATCAAGGATTATAATTATACAATTCATTACCATCCAGGAAAAGCAAATAAAGTGGCTGATGCTTTGAATCGAAAAAGTAATGCTTTATTAACAATGATGCATTTGGAACGTGATCCTTTGGTTAAGGATTTGATGAACTTTGGCATAGAATTTGTTGGTGCAGGATGTTCTTATGTTTTGTTTCAGGTATCAGTGAAATCTTCTCTATCAGGCATAATTAAGCAAGCACAGAAGTAAGACAACGAGTTGCAGAAAAAGGTAGAGCTGGTTCAGAAGGGTAACTTGCCTGAATTCAACATTGATAATGATTTTGTTTTGAGATTTGGGAAGAGATTGTGTGTGTCGTGTGATTCAATGTTGAAGAGAGAGTTGTTATGTGAAGCTCATATTTCTCCATTTTCAATTCATCTAGGCAGTACTAAGATATATAGAGATCTTCAGGAGTATTACTGGTGGGACGGAATAAAAAGAGACATTGCTGATTTTACTGTGAAGTGTTTGACTTGTCAACAGGTTAAATCAGTGTGGTAGTTACTGAAAGGGATGATTCAGCCTTTACCCACGCTAGAGTGGAAATGAGAGAATATATCCATGGAATTCATTGTGGGATTTCCGAAGACACCTCGAGGTAATAATGCAATCTGGGTTATTGTTGACCGCTTAACTAAATCTGCTCATTTCCTTGCTATACGAGATAATTTTTCCCTAGATCAACTTTCCCATTTGTATCTTAAAGAGATAGTCAGGTTATATGAAGTTCCTCTCTCCATTGTATCTTACCGTGATCCCAGGTTCATTTCTAACTTTTGGAAAGGCCTTCAGATGTCATTGGGTACTGAATTAAATTTTATTACGGCTTTTCATCCTCAGTTAGATGGGCAGTCAGAACGAATGATTCAGACATTGGAGGATACTCTACATGCTTGTTTGATGGATTATCTGGGAAGTTGGGACCAGCATCTTTCTTTGGTTGAGTTTTCATATAATAAAAGTTTTCATTCCAGTATACAGATGGCACCATTTGAGGAATTATATGGGAAGCGATGTCGAACTCCATATTTTTGGGATGAAGTAGGTGAAAGGAAGTTTATGGGACCAGAATTGGTAGAAGAGTTGGCAGAAAAAGTTCATCTAATATAGAAACACATGAGAATAGCTCAGAGTAGGCAGAAGAGTTATGCAGACAATAGGAGGAAGGATCTCTCTTTTGAGGTAGGTGATCATGTTTTTCTCAATGTTTCAACATGGAAAAGTGTGATTTGATTTGGTAAGAAAGGAAAGCTGAGTCCAAGGTTCAATGGACCATATGAAATTCTGGAGAGAGATGGATCAGTTGCATACCGAGTGGATTTACCTCCGAGTTTATCTCAGGTACACAATGTTTTTCATGTTTCAATGTTAAGAAAGTACATGCCAGATCCATCTCATGTTTTGAGTCCAGAGGTAGTTCAGCTGGAAGAGAATCTATCTTATGAGGAACAACCAGTCTAGATTATTGAACACATGGATAACGTGTTACGGAATAAGGTGATTCATCAAGTAAAGGTTTTGTGGAACAACCACATGAGTGAAGAGGCAACATGGGAATATGAAAATGCAATGAGGGATAAATACCCCCACTTATTCGTTAAGTAAATAAATTGCGGGGACACAATTTTCTAAAGGGGGGAAGGATGTAACATCCGAAGTAAGTAATGAATAATATATATTTTTATCTATGTCTATTTATGAATTATATAGTGTTTTAGAGGCTTGAAATGAGAATAAATCCAATCTTAAGCATGAAATACACTAATATTTTTAAAAGATTGTTTTACTGACTTTTGATGGAAAACCATTTTTAAATCAAAATTTCAATAATTTTATGAGCTCTATTTTTCAAAATAAACATATTATTTATGATTGTGACATTGTAATTTACATTGGATAATTTTTTGGTATTTTTCTGGCAATGTTCATTCTTTTGTGAATAGTGAAAAATACTGCCTTTTACATCAAAATTGCTTTTTCATCTAATTTAATTATATGGTTAGATTATATTTTTAATTGGTATTAAAGTTTAATTATAATATTTTTTTGTATTTAATCCAATGGTGGTCATTAGAATTAATTTTACTTTGTAATTGGTCATAAACAAGTGCCAAACTTTTCATAGATATTGTTTCTAAAACCCCGCTATTTGTATTGACAACGGGAATTATTTTTAAATTAATTATTTCAATTTCTATGTCTGGAATTTGGTAAAATAGATTACATATTTGGAATCAAAAGGTCCAAATTATTTAATCAAGACTCTTTTGTTTTTGGACATTATGAATAGTAACGACGGTAATTATCTTTAATTACCTTGATTAATTAGTAATCAGGTAGTTAAGGATAACAAAATAATATCATAATAATAACAAATGACCCCAAAATGTGTCCCAATTCTACTGGTTGTGTCATTTCTGACCATGTGATGCCTTGTGCCAAACCTGGGGACCCCATGGAATCACTTTTGTGTGATAATGACTTTTTATCTTTTTATTTTTAAAGAAAGTTAAATATAACAAAGAATGTATCACCTAAGTAAAACATTTTTAATTTTGTCTACATAAATGATCTATTATACTAGAAATAGTCATTGGAAATCTAAAAAGATTTCCTACATCATAGTATTTTTTTATAATTTTTATACATTAAATAAATTAAATTATTAATGACATCATGATGATGCAGCGATTACCTCATTAATGAACGATTTAAATAAAATGAAACGATAATGTAAAATCTAAGAATTGAACTTGTCAAAGACATATTGGATGAGTATATTTCGAACCCTTATCACCTTATCCTCGAAACACATCAATTTGGGACCATTAAAATCCGAAACTCATTTAAAAATAAAGTAACATTTTATACCTTTCCAAGAGTGCCCCTCCACTCCTCGTATAAAAGGCCCCCACCTCAACCTCCTTACCCACACCTCTCAAGCCATTGGCTCGGCCAAGATATGCTCATTTTATCTCTCCACATCCCTCTATTCTTCCTGGAAGCTTTACCTTAGGCCGAAAGCTCTTCAAGAAACCCTTTTGGTTCTAACCAAGAGGTGTTACCCGATTTAATGGTAAATACTTCTCTAATGTTCTTTTGTTTTATTTTTCTTCTCCAACCCCCTAAACTATTTTTATTCGTTTCTTTTTTAAAAAAACCAGTATTTTCAATATACTAGGATGTTGTTATAAGAATTATTCAAGGTACAATTACACACACTTACATATAATGGTTAAATAACATATTGTTTCCGTGGATGGCGAATTTCTGCCTCACGAAACGATGATTGTTCAATATTCTTGTAACACCTTCAAAGGTGGCCATTAAGATGTCACTATATTTATATATGATATATAATATGTTTATGGTTTTCTTTAAGCTTCTTTATTTTTCATTTATGGCATACCTTTATGGATTCCATTATGGGTATACGCAATATCTTCATTTTAGGAAGTGCGGACTACCGCCCCCTCAAAGTGATTTGATTCGTTAATGTCATATGTGGGACGTATAATGGATGTAATTAATGATATTATATATGATATTATACTGGAATTATAATATACCTTTATATCATTATGATTCCATGATTAGTCACTGAAAGTGGATAATATTAATTGTTAATATCTTTATATTCATTGTTCTAAAGTCCATAAATATTGTTTTTAGTGCATTACATAAATAGAACTTCATTTCTCATCTAAAATACAATTCATGTTTAAAATGAAAATTTGGGCCCAATCATTCATTTGTTTGTGGACAACATTATATTCATTTTCTAAATTTGAAATTTTGGGATATGGTTTATCACTTTGTTTGGAACATTTTATCTTTTAGGTCCGATGGATGAATCCCAAAGGAAGATGGAGAATTTTTCACCTGAAGGCAGAAACTTTCTGGAAAAAGCATGATGGACCTAAGGCCCATCAAGCAAATTTGGGGCCCACAAACCAATCCCAATGAAGATCAAATTTATATAGTAGAAAGATAAAAATATGAGGATCATTTTATTTAACTGTGGTTGGAGCTAATTCTAATGTTTTCATGATTATAAATGGATCTGAAGTTGAGATTTAAATGGTGGACCCGACATTAATGCACAGAAATCCGTCCCACCATTTCCACCATAACTTCCAAACAGCTGAGACAAATTTCCTGAACTTTTTACAGCTCACATAGAACAGATGGACGAAGATATTGTTCTTCTATAACGTCTCTGTATTAGGCCATCTTCAATTACAAATTTACACGTGAATATGTTGGACGAATCTGGACAGTTTTCCAGGTCAACTTTGAAACATCAATTTCCTTTTGATTATTCACCCTCCTTTTGACTCTATTAATTTTTTTGGGGGGGGGGGTTAATTGGTTATGGGGGTGGATCTAAGGCTCCTAATATTCCTATATAAGGAGATATTGGTGAAGGGAATAGGCGTGGATATTTTTATTATCATCTTTTGTTTCTTGTTTCATTGTAAGGTTATGCTTCCAAATTTCCTTTGTAATGTTTTCCATTTCCATGTAATTTTCATTTTTGTATCTTTAAGTTCTTAATCAACTTTATTCTCTTATATATTTTCCATTTCATTTATTAAAACTTTATTATCACAAATCACAGTGATATATCTGTGTTGTTGTGAATTAGTTCACACATATGTGTGAACTTCATTCACACACACGGAGGAGTGCTCGTTATTTCCGTGGTTTTAATTTATTCAATCCAATTCTTGTTAGTCATCTTCCACCCACCATTGAGAGTATACCATCAATGGAGGGCTAACCCTTTAATGGGTTTATCTTAGGAGGATGCAAAGGCTGGATTGAATGTTATTCTATGAACGAATTGTTGTTAATTGGATAATTAATTTAAGACATCCATTCTTCAGTAATTTCTACTCTTCATCTCTACTGTGTTTGAGAAAACTAAATTAAATTACTAAATGACCATATACCTCGAAGAGATCTTGAATTTGGTTCTCTAATTGTATAGGGGATTATTAATTGTGTTTAGTAAGCACCAAACAAGAAAATGATGAAGGTAGTGTTATTTTTGAAAAATGGATTCATCAAGAATTAATAAAACTAAAATTGTCTAAAGAAGTAAAATTCATTCAATACACCTTGAGAATAATCCTAAGATCAACCCATTTTCTTTGAATTTAATTCACTTAGGTTTATTAGAGTTCTTTAAACGATCCAAAATCAAACCCAATGTTGGCTACTTCATAGCCCATCCTTTACCAAATCATAGCATCTCAAGGTTACTTCTTCGGTCCTTGTGGATTCAACCCCTACATGTACTAGATCGACCGCTTTTACCAGTAGGGTAAATTTGGGAGAAACCAAATATTGGCACCGTTTCCGGGGACCCAAGTAAGTACCTTATACCCACATCTTCTTTTCTCGCCCCAAATTCTCTATTCTCACTCTAATTTCTCTTCTCTTTTCCCCTTTCTATTTTGGTGTGTTGAAAAAAACCCCAAAACCAATTTTCAATAAATTTCAATGGATTATCCTCCAAAATAACCTTTCATAAATCAATTCTATAATGAAGTCTGAAATCAATATTGGGAAACACCTCACATAGGGAATTTCATTGACCAATCCTTAATTGAATACACCACACCAGATGAGATGTATAATCAATGGGATGCTGAATGTTTACAAGATCAATTTCCATACCTATCAAGAATGATTGAAAAGATAAATAATGAGGAAGTCCATGATGTAAAGACATATATCAACCCTAATCCTGAAAAAATTCTTGAACAATTGTGTGAACGGATGGATAAAATGAATTCAGAAGTTTCATCTTTCTGATTAGAATTACAAAGCTTTAAGACTTTTGAGGAACCTGTTCCCACTCAAGATGTTCTTTAATCATCATTTATAGATGAATATTTTATCCCAAAACCTCCCCTGAATTGAAAAAATAACTAACCTTTGGATATGGGATAACTGAACAAGATCAAGAAAATGTTAAAGGGTATTTAAATTAGGAGTAAATTAATTTTTTTGATTCATAAGGGGAAAATTTGTCTTCATGGATTGAGTGTTCAGAATATTTCTCCAATAACAATTTTTTAGAATCACCGATCATTGAAACATTGGGAGATATAACAAATATTGTGTCTATACCCGCTCATGAAATTCAAATGGAATATTTTGGGGATGAATCATCTTTTCAAAAGGAACCAATTCTTTCAAATGTTTTTAAAGAAGAAACAATTTTTGATTCAAATTATCATTATTCTTTAGGAAAATTCAATCAAACTGAACTCGATGTTTTAATACTTCCTTCCCGACTCAATAATCCCTCTATTTATGATAACCGAGACCATTCAATTATCATCATTTTTCATCAAGAATCTCACCAAGTAGAAATGAACCTTGGAATCTTAGGAAATACTCCAGATAAAACACAGTCAATCATTTTAGATATTCCTTGGATTTTACCAATCATTGTATAAAATAGGATTTCATACGAAACAAATTTCAAAAAAACAATCAATCTAAATCTTGTTGAAGTGGATAAATATGGGTTAATTAAAATTTTGAAAGTTGGAATTGGATAAGTTGGGGGGTTCAAGTAGAGCTAACGACGTTAAACAAAAGCACTGCATGGGAGGCAACCCATGGTTTTTGTGTTTTCTAATTATTTTGAATCATTTTTTTTCATATAATAAATTACCATAGACTGTTGAACTGTTCTTCTTTTATGACTAAGGATGGGTATGAAAGGGGAGCTCCATATTCATCTGTATCACGTGGCGTGATCTCTGAGTAATACCTTACCCAGAAATCTAAAAAGAAGACAATGTATCATCAGTTTATTTTGTTTAGTTTATTTTTATGTTTTTATAGGTTAAAAAAAATATAAAAGGACATGTCGTAAGTCATAAGGAAAATCCATTCACCACCATCCAAGCCGTTGAGACTCAAATCCAGGATTTAAGGGAGATTATGGCATGCACTATCATCATCAACCACAAGTGACTTCATTCCATGATTATGATTTTAAATTTCCTCTTTGAACAACCCCCCATACCCCCTTCTATGTTTTCTCTAAACACTAGGGATAGTGTTGTTCTATGTTGGGGGGAGATGAAATAAAAAATGATTTTTTTTGTGAATAAGAACATGCATGAAAAGGAAAATTCCATTAACCTTGAACATGATAACACACATTGCACACTCTAAAATTGGATATCAAATAATTTTTTATGCCTTGATTCTGATTTTAATGCATGTTTAAGTTCATGAGCATAGTTTTTGGAAAGTTCGGTTGTCCGATGTGATTTTTCAAAGTTTAAATTTTCATCATATTATTAAAAATGCCACAATGCACGTCTACTGGATTGTGGGTGTAAATTTGAGTTCTCGGGTCCCTTTCATTATAACATAGGGTTCTGGGGTCACTTTTAGTTTAATTTGAGTATAAAAAAAACAAAAAAAACAAAAAAACAAAAAAAAAAGAAAAAATAATGACCACATAGAGCAATGTTTTGTCCAAATGTGTGGCGTCCGACACTTGGGGATTGTGACTCCATAGTTGTCTTGCCCGGAGTTTGGCTTTATATCTCTATTGTAGAGCATGAAATTGATAATATGTGTGGCGTCCAGCACTTGGGGATCATGACTCCATAGTTTTCTTGCCCAGAGTTAGTCTTTTCATATCTATTGTGGTTAAAAAATAAATAAAAATAAATAAAAAAAAGGATAATCACTTTAAGGTATAATGTGATTCCCACCTAGCGCTTCCATTTTTTCCCCTTGAACAATAAAATGGGGCCCATATCTTTGATGATGCACAACACTTTATCATGCTTAATTGGAATTGGATGAAATGTGGCGATGAATTTGAACAAAGGAATGGGCTTGGGCTTGGGATATGCTTATGGACCTAGCCTGTTTTTAATGATTTTGATGATTTTTCATAATTTTTTTGGTATTAGATATTTGGGTGAGCAATGTGTATTAAAATGTTTTTGGAAAAGCGTATTTGAATTTCATATTTGTAATTTATTTTTCTCGGGACTAGAAAAACTCAAGTTGGGGGGTGTGATTAGTCACTGAAATTGGCTAATATTAATTCTTAATATCTTTATATTCATTGTTCTAAAGTCCATAAATATTTTTTTAAGTGCATTACATAAATAGAACTTCATTTCTCATCTAAAATGAAATTCATGTTTAAAATGAAAATTTGGGCCCAATCATTAATTTGGTTGTGTACAACATTATATTCATTTTCGGAATTTGAAATTTTAAGATATTATTTATCACATTGTTTGGAACATTTTATCGTTTAGGTCCGATGAATGAATCCCAAAGGAAGATGAATAATCTTGCACCTGAAGGCATAAAATTTCTGGAAAAACCATGATGGGCCTAAGGCCCATAAAACAAATGTGGGGCGCACAAACTAAGCCCAATTAAGCTCAAATTTATACAGTAGAAAGATAAAAATATGAGGATTATTTTATTCAACTGTGGCCGGAGCTAATTCTAATGCTTTCATGATGATAAAGGGATCTGAAGTTGAGATTTAAATGGTGGACCCGACATTAATGCACAGAAATCCATCCCACCATTTCGACCATAACATCCAAACGGCTGAGACAAATTTCCTAAAATTGTTACATCTCATAGAGGACAGATGGAGGAAGATATTTTTCTTCTACACCCTTTCCGTATTCGGCCTTATTAAATTAAAAATTTACACGTAAATATGGTGGACGAATCTGGACAGTTTTCCGTGTCAACTTCGAAACATCAATTTCCTTTTGATTATTCACCCTCCTTTTGATTCTATTAATTTTTTGGGGGTGAATTGATTGTGGGGGTGGATCTAAGGCTCCTAATATGTCTATATAAGGAGCTGGTGGTGAAGGGAATAAGTGTGGATATTTCTATTATCATCTTTTGTTTCTTGTTTCATTGTAACGTTATGCTTCCAAATTTCCTTTGTAATGTTTTCCATTTCCATGTAAGTTTCTTTTTTGTATCTTTAAGTTCTTAATCAGCTTATTTCTCTTATATATTTTCCATTTAATTTATCAAAACTTTATTATCACAAAGCACAATGATATCTCTGTGTGGTTATGAATTAGTTCACACATAGGTGTGAATTTCATTCACACACACTGAGAAGTGCTCGTTATTTCCGTGGATTTAATTTCTTCAATCCAATTCTTGTAAGTCATCTTATGCCCACCATTGATAGTATACCGTCAATGGATGGCTAACCCTTTAATGGGTTTATTTCAGGAGGATGCAAAGGCTGGATTGAATGTCATTTTATGAACGAATTGTTGTTAATTGGATAATTAATTTAAGACATCCATTCTTCAGTAATTTCTACTCATCATCTTTACTGTTTTTTAGAAAACTAAATTCAATTACTAAATGAACATATACCTCAGAGAGATCATGAATTTGGTTCTCTAAGTGTATAGGGGATTAGTAATTGTGTTTAGTAAGCACCAAACCAGATAATGATGAAGGTAGTGTTATTTTTGAAGAATGGATTCATCAAAAATTAATAAAACCAAAGTTGTCTAAAGAAGTAAAATTAATTCAATCCACCCAGAGCATAATCCTAAGATCAACCCATTTTCTTTGAATTTAATTCACTTAGGTTTCTTAGTGTTCTTGAAACTATCCAAAATCAAACCTAAAGTTTGCTACTTTATAGCCCATCCTTCACCAAATCATAGCGTCTCCAGGTTAATTCTTTGATCCCTGTGGATTCGACCCCTACATATACTACATCGACCGCTTTTACCAGTAGGGTAAATTTGGGCACAACCATTCCATTCCATAAAATACGAAATAGAAATGAAAGTATCGTTCATGCGTACGTACGGCTTACCGTCTCCAGGAACGATGCATTTCATTTCTTACCTATAAATGTTAGGTAATATTGAAAATGCATGTATATACTGGATATATATGACATATATGATATATAAATCATGAATATAATTCTGTATATAATGTATATTTTACCACATGAACAACTTGTAATTATAAAGAGTTTATTTTTGACTCAAGTACCAATGATCGACAAAACGACCATTATTAACTTAAATAATTACATCGTGTTCATAACATGGTAATAAGTGATATAAAAGGAATAATTAAATTGAAAAATGTTCTTAAGCAAGTAGAAATTAATTAATTTTATTATTCAGGACGTTAAAGAACGATCGAGTCAAGTCGGACCCGAGGTAAGGGAACTTCTTAACCCAATTTCCGTTTTTTGGATAAATCTCCTACTTTCAAATTATGTCATGATTTTATTATGTACTATCTTGCATTTTTACTTTCTTTATGTGTATTTATAGTGAATACACATAATAGATCCATTTTATTTAAATAAATGATCTTGGTATGGGAATTCGTCTTAATCTCCTTTCAGTGAGGCATATTATGTTTTATACACAACTTTCTTTTATACAGTGTATAAACCCCTTTGAATTTTACATTTACTCAAAGGGAGTATTTCTTAGACGAAGCATTTACTAAACGACAAAAGGGAATGTTTTTTTGTATGTATGCGGCAACAACGACTTCTCCACCACTATGACCATTATTTGAGCTTCAGCTTCCTCTACAAGCAATAAATTTTTTTAAAAATAAAAAATAAATACCATGTTTAACTTTTATTTTATTTTGGTATTGAAAATGGTTTTAATAATGTTTTTATATCAATTTGTTGTATTGATATCTTATTATTGAAAAGTGGAAATGTTATGTTTCCTTTATGCATGTTTTATTTGATACGATTATGTTATGGTTCTTGGGAATTGTTTTGAAGATAGGTGGTTCTGTGATAAACTAAGGGCAGGTGAGCCCGATATAGATCACCAATGTATTGGGTAACATGAAGGAGTTAAATGTTAAGGTTTCTCCAAAGAGATTTAGGGAATATACGGTGATGGGTATTCCAAACGTAACCATGAGGGTTACTCCCTACGTAAGAATGTTATTAATGCCTCAAGTTACCTTTATGTCTTATGATTTCTATGATTTATTCATGATTTGAAGAGGTATGTTAAAATGCTTATGTTTTATGAGTAAAGTATGATTTCATACATGGAATAATGTTTTTATTTCGTACTTTTATATCCCTTACTGAGTTTTTTATGCTCGTCCCAAGTTTTTGAAATGTTTTTCACAGTTCAAGGGAAAGGTACATGATGTGATGATAGGGTCAAGTAAGTGTCATGAAACAATCCATGTTTTGTTTTAAATATGTTTCCGTTGATGGGAAAAATGAATACTATCTTTTATGTAACCACTTTTTTTAAATGTGGAATGTAATGCATGATTTATGATCTACTTCTCTAAAACTCTAAACCTGAAAAGATCCTCAATGTGTAATCTTGTAATAAATCAAGATCAAGTAATGTTTATGGTTGGGGAATTATAGTTTATATGAAATGTGTAGTAAATGGATGTTTTAGATAAATAAAGTAACATTACTAGGGAATGTTATCACTAAAAAAGGGATATATATGGATCCTTCCAAAAATAGAGACAATTTAAGGATGGCCAAGACCAACCTCTATGATTGAAATCTGTAGGTTACATGGATTAGATGGGTACTATCATTGATTTTTGAAAATATTTTATGATTTTAAAGCCTACTAAAGAAGTTAAATTAGAAAGGGGTGAGGGTTTTCTAAAATTATGAATGTGAATAAATCTTTAAAGAGAAAAATAATATGCAAATCATTGCACATCTTCTCGCATTAACTATTTACGGGGAATGATTTTTGATCTATAATGATTCCTCCAAAAAGGGATTCGATTTTGTACTCATTCATGTTGAAAAATTGATACCCTATGCCTCTAAAAAAATTATATATCCATGAGAAAAAAAAATTAAGTCATGATCTATAATCGTTTGTAGTGATCTTCACATTGAATATTAAGAGAAATTAACTTATAAGGGAGAAGTGTGACATATATTTAGATAATAAAATCCTCAAGTATATATTTACATAAAATAAGATTAATATATACCAATGATGGTGGTTAGAGATAATAAAAAATTATGATTTTTCAATCCATTACCATTCTAGGAAGAAAAAAAATGTGAAAGATGCTCGTAGTAAAAAGGATCCCAGAACCCTATACATAATGAGGATTGTATGGGATCCGATATTCTTATACACGTAATGGATTGAAATGTGAATAATAAAAGTGTCTTTTTCTTACCGTGATCAAATAAATTCTCCACCATATATTATGGAGAGAATTAAAGAGGCCTTGAAATATGATTTGGTGATATCTTGGAGTTTTAATTTTTTTAATATGGAGGTATATGTTTTGGAAATTTGATTTGTACCCCATAAAAATATAATTGTGGATGGAAATATTGGAAGTGTGTATATCTCATCCTTCTCTACTCATCCCAGAAACACTAATATATATATATATATATATATTTGAAGAAACACTTATGACGAGATAACATGGAAAAATATATTTCAATGTTTATATCACGATGCTTAGTATGCCAATATGTTAAGGCTGAATGAGATAACTTTAAGGGTATAATGAAAACATTTCCTAAAAAAATATGAAAATTGGAAAACATAACCTTGTATTTCATTATAGGACTCCCCATGACATCTAAAAGTAACAACATTATCTAGGTGGTAGTAGATTACCTTAACAATTCAGAACCTTTCATCATTATCAAGGAATATTTCTCTCTTGACCAAATCACCAATGTATATATATAAATAAGGGAAGTTATAAAATGGTATGGAGTTCTACACTATTGTATCTAATCGAGATATGTGGTTTACCTTGAGGACTTATAAAAACCTTCAGCAAGAATTGGATATCGATATGAAATTCATAACTGTTTATCACCCACAGATGGATAGTTAGTCTGAAATAACCTGATAAACTCTTAAGGATATGATGAGATAATGCTCAATGTATTTTCAAGGATTTTGGGATCAAAACCTTACCCTATTTGAGTTCTCATATAAAAAAGGTTTTTTCTTGAATTTAGATGGAACCTTATAAGTATTTGTATAAGAAGAGGTGTTGGACTACAACATGATCTGATGAGGTTGGCAATTAAAATCATATGGGACCTAATCTTGTCCAATAAATAATAGATAATTTTTTAATCATTCAACATTAGATAAAAAATTCAAAAATTTGAAAACAATATTTAATAATAAAATCATCGATGAGGACTAAAGTTTGAGTTCAAAGATAAACTTTTCCTTCATACATGACTATGTAATAATTTAATGAGGTTTGGTAAGAAAGGAATTATTAGTCCTAGAGACATCAACCCATTTTATATCCTTGATCACATCAGAGTGGTGACATATTGACATTCAATCCCACAAAACCTATCTCAAGTACATGAAGTGTTAAATGTATCCCCCTTGAAGAAGTATATACTGAAACCCTCACTTGTAATTAATCCAAATATTTTTAATTTGGAGAATGATATTTCATTTGAGGAGGATCTAATTTAAATCTTTTAGATAGAGAAAATGTTCTAAAAAACAAGTAAACTCACCAGGTCAAAGTGTTGTAGTAGAACCACATGTTTGAGGAAGCGACATGCGAACCAAAAGAGGTTGTGAAAGAAAAGTTCTATCATTTTTTTAGTATATAAAATAAAAATTTCTATGGTGATATTTTTTAAGTGGGAATAATGTAAAGAACCAAACATTAATACAGGAATTTCCATTCATGGATGAATATATTAAATATTAATTAATGTAGTTATAGAAAACATATACACTACTTTGGTTACTTTAGGCCACTATAAGTTATATTCTACTAGATTTAAAAGACCACTAAGAATAATAAACATTGATAATATATCCATTGTAACATGATTGTATGACTAGTATATATTAATGTCTATGATAAATCCAACTGAAAAATAAAACATAAGTGAAGGCCTTGACTATTATAATCATACCTTATGAAGAAAATTTGTTAAAGCATACAAGGGATAGAGCATCGCTATTATTTTTCCTAGATTAATATCATGCTAGGATTAAATAGCTAAAGCATGAGAAAAGAAATTTATGTGATAAGTTCAACCTTATCGTGATCACAAACCAAACTATGTTCATCAAACCATCCCAATAACGTGTCACCATCACACACCTTACCCTTAGGGGATTTTCTAGTGTAATAAGGTGTTTGGTATTAGACTATAACAATATGAATTTTTATATTTTTACTTTTAATAAAATAATTATTATATTTTACTTTTTTATTATTACTTTTTAAATGATTAAATAGTAAATTTGAAATAAATTATATTTTGATATGATGAAACATAATTTTTTTGGAAATATATAGTTTTGATAAAGACAATATTTTAATTAAATTAATTAATTTTTAAAATAAAGGTTATTTTAATAAAAATATTCTTATTAAATAATATGTATTTAAATATATGTGAGTATCCCTAAATTTTACATGTCTTTTTCTTGAATGATTGCATTTTATTTCATGTATAACCTCATTATTTTCTCATTGTTCATATTTTTTATTTTCTTAATAAATAGACTTAGTCCCCACTTTTATAGTAGAAAAATATATACTTAAATATAAATTATAATATAATTCTATAAATTCAATGGAAATATTTATAAGGGGTAGAAAACTATTATTGTTAAAAAACTATTATTTTTAAATAATTGAGTATTTTTAATTAAAAGTGTAAATTATCATATTTAATGAATTATTTTTATAAAATAAATATTATTTTTATAATCCAAAATATTTTAATTATCCAATGGTGAAGTTTTCAAACTTTTCAGATACAAACAAATTTGTTGGTAAAAATTAAATACGTTATAAATATATGTTATGTATTATGACATCATAAGGACCCAAAAGTGATGTAATATATACCATAAAAGGTTTCTATGACCAAATATATATTTAAACTATAAAATAAAGATTTTTTGATGTTATTTTATAAAATTATAAAGTCTTAATGAATCCTCCAAAACCAATATTATCTTCAATGGTTTTAAAATGAATTCCTCATAAGAATGAATCACCTCCATATCACCAAGGGTATTATTTTAAGAAGATAGATTATTGTAACTATATAATATTGAAATGAACCGTTATAAGGAATAAAAAATAGGAAAAAACCATGATATATTTTTTGGTTGGAATTAATTTATGATATAGATTCCAAAACCTATGTTTAGAAATTAATATAGAATTCCCCTCTCTTTTTCTATATAAACCCATAAAAACTCCCATTAATCTTTACTCAAAAACCTTATAGCATGATGATACTCTATACATCCCTCCATATATCCCTCCCTTGGTTCCCCATTCTCTTTAAAATCTCATTTCAAATTTTTATAATCGATCTATCAAGGTAAGGGATCCTCTCATACTTCTATTTATTCAAGAACCTCCTTTATTTGATGACTTTTTATTTTCAATTTCTCATGATGGTATATTTTTTCAAACATCAATATTACTTTCTACATGATTTACATGTTATGAGATACCACTTTCACTCTCATTAAACCCTTCCATGAAACTTTATGTACCCCCATTATGATTTTTAAATTTTATTATGTTTTTTCATAGAAAACAATTGGGTAGTGAATACCCATACCCATACACATTTCCATTCATGTGTATTCACCTAGTTTTACCTATAAATAATTTATTTATGAATTCCATGTATGTTACCCACACTAAATCATGGTATTAATTGTGATAAAATACATCCCTATGTTTTATGATATATGTTGAACACTTATGCATGTATATGATATAAATGTGAAGGGTGAACCAAGAATTATATATCCTTCCAATGCATCGGGTAATGTTTTAATCTCATGAAATTCCATGTATGGTGCATGATAGGTTATCCAATGAACAAAATGTTATGATTTTTTTTTGGTTATCATTTTCCTATACTTATGATGTCATGTTTTATTCTATTTACACATTCCCATATTTACTTTACATTATCACATTATATACTACTTTGATGATCATGTTTATGATTCTAAACCCTTTTATATCACAATAAAATGCCTATTTACTAACATTTATTTCTTTCATCATGCTTTGATATTATTTTTTCCCTTACCGGGCCATATAACTGAACAATTTTTTATGTATTTTCCCAGGTTATCACATGAATTAGCAGAAGGTAAATGGATTTGAATATTATGTTAATGTGTTTTCAATAATGTCAATATAGCCATGTTTTAAGTCTTTAGCTACCAACAAGTATGTACCCTAGTGGTATATGCTCCTGCATGACATCCAAAATGACCCAAGATCAAATCTGGCCAGAGGAGAATTTCTGAGTACTATAGAAGTACTGTAGTAGAGTACTATAGTAGTGGCGGGAACTATAGCTGCGAGGGAACTGTAGCGGCAGAGGGACTGTATCAGGAACTGTATTGGTGGTGGGTAATGTAGCAAGTACTGCAGAAGCATGAGTAATGTAGAAGTACTGTTCACTGAGGTGTCCTCTGGGCCAAAAAATAGGGTTTAAAGACTTGTATTCAGGCCACTTGGCCTTAGTCCTTTAGGATATGTAATGGGCCTCCCTCTTCCCAGTTTAAATAGGTCTTTGCTTTAATAATAAATTGCGGTTTCGTCACCAACCTTTAAAAAATGTTTTAAGTCGTTAGGTTATGTACCTAATTACCCAAATAAACTTGACCTCATGATCTTCTAGGGTTGTTTTAAGTGTATTTTTATATAATAAATCAAGAAATAAAGTGTATTAAAGATATGGGTCTTCATACACTATTAGTAATGATGATGCTTTTGGATGACCATACATGTTTATTTTTGATATGGGATCCATGTTTTTATATAAAATGATTCTTAGAAATGTTTCATTCATGGTACTGGACCATTGTGTGGTTTTATAGAGGTTCCCATTTTAGGGTTCCCTATTCATAATAGATGGGTGTTTCCTAATATTTTTTGTGAGAGGATCCCCTTACAGGGTTTCTTGGTTCTTGATATGGCTTAGGAGACCCATGTGAGTGTCACTTGTTATTGTGCCTTATGCTAGTAATTTTTTAGGTAGTTTCTTATTCAGGTTTTGGATATAGTAGGATAAAATTGAGATATTGATGGATAGGGCATTGACATTGAGTTTGAATTTTGATACTCTCCTCTATTGGTTGGATGATGTTAATGGTTCTAAGGAGATAATAAACTCTATGGATGACTATACTCCCTTCAATATGGACATGGAGATCTTAATTTGGGTTGATATTTGTCGTCATGGCATTCATGGATAAGGTTCTAAGGACATGGCTCTCCTAGATCCATGATTACAAATCATAGACGTGGTTCTCTCAGATTGACCTATATTATACTATCTAGTTATGCAAAACATCATAGACATGGAAGGTTCTATGGATGAGTCATCCTATAGGATCATACCACCAGTAAATTTTCTGATATTAGAGTCCTAGATCTAGATAGTTATTTTTCATATTTTAGATTCCTATGAAGAGATCTTAGTGGATAATATTCATGTATATCCTTTCATTTAACATGGGATCTCCTCCTTGATCCTAAGGATTCACCTGATGTTTTATGGAAGGATGATCCACATACTAAAATTCTATTGAAATAATATTTTTAGGGGGTTGATTTACCGTAGTTTTTAGACTAGAACCTAAGGTTCACTGATTTTTTTATGTTGAACAATTTTTTTATTTTATATATTTTTTATTTTATAAATGATACTATTACGATTCTATTAGGATGGAAATATCTCATGTTTCATACACATGTAAGGACTAAAAATGTTTGGAACACCATTTGGGGTAGTCTAATATGATTTAAATCTCACCCCATATCTAGGTACCTCAGTGCTCATGCATACCTTATGTATACCTTTTGGTTGAGAACATGACATATTGGATCTAGGAAGGGGACCAAGGTTACATGATTGAGTGGATCCACTCATATAGAGCATGATGTTCGATCTAGAAGAGTTTGACCATTGTGGATTCTAGGTATGTAGTATGTCTTGAAGTTAGTAGTAGGGTCAATGTATTTTGTCACATTTATTTGTGTAATTTTTATGTGTGATCGAAACAATGGGTGATCAAGTACAATTTTATGATGGGAGTCTGTCCATGTCTATATTCTGCATTTCATTTATTATACCATGATATGTTTCAATTATTTATTTATGTATACTCTGAATCTTATGGATGTGTATATGTTTGGTTTGTTTCCATTTTTATTGCACTAGGATCTAAGGGATTAGTCTCCCTACTGTATTTCATTAGGTCGTCATATCTAGTTCATAGCCTCTGGAATGTGGTGAGGTGGTCTTGAGGCCTTTATTTATATCAAAACATGAAACATACCAAGTTTAACTAGACCAATTCATTAAAAATGTTATCATAGAATTATTTTTCTTTGTCTTATTTTTTATTCTCGTAGGAAGTTAAAGGTACCAGGCTTATGGTATTTTTTCTTGGTTTTTTATGTTATGGTTGTATTATTTAACATTCAGTGATAAAATTGATCCTTAATATTTATTAATATAGATTTTTTTTATCTTTGACCATCGGTAGGAGGGTGATGTTTGTGCATTATTCAAGGCATGTAGAATTTACATGACACATACCAATTTATATGTAGTTTCACTGAAGATAAATGTTCTGTTGTTTAATGTGTTTACAATGACCTATACAGGAAATCCTCATATAGATCCATGGTGGAATTACACTCAACTAAAATTCATATATTTTCTTCTGAGGCTAGGATATATGGATTACGAGGGGATATATACACATGTGGTGGAAATGTAGTCCCCTTCTTGAGGGATATGTGGAGACCCTAGTGGGTTGGTGCAAGCTCTGGGTTCCCTACTACTGGTGGAATTTTGATAAAGTAAAATATATGTGAGATATTTTAATATTGGGATTAATTTTCCTTAAGGATGTTTCTTTGATGAAGTTCTAGGTTTTGGTTTCATGAGTAGTGTTTTAAACCCCCATTGGAGTGGGTGTTCTTCCTACCATGTATTGTCTACAGGGTCTCATAGTGGGTCCCTAAGGGTTTTCTATCTGTTAGGATCTTAGGTGGGAAAATTAGATCTTCTAATTTTTGGGGCCCACTGGGGCTATCTATCACTAGGAGATCATTGCGTGGTAGGTATTGTTTTTGGCATGGCTTGGCCTTGGCATTGAGAATTGGAGCACTGGGAGTTCTCCTAGTTCTATGGTTGGATTGACAGGGCATGTTTGGTTGATTCCAAGCCAGATGGTTTGTAGTTTTTCTTAGGGCGACATGATGAGGGAGTGGTTTCATGACCATGGTTTTAGTTTGATTCTTAGGTAGAGGGTGGATGCGAGGTTTATCTTGGCATGGGAAGTACTAAAAAAATAACAGATTAGCAGTGGGTTTTATATGGGGTTATTAGAACCCCCTTATAAATTTATTTTAGAGGGGGTTATGAACAACCCCCTCTAAAATTATTAGCATTTTTTTAATAATTGGTTGGATTTTAGAGGTAGCCATGTCAAAACCACCGTAAATTTAATAATTAGTGGCCATATATGTTCGGTTGGATTTTAGAGTCACTATATATATATAATATTTGTTTGGATATATATTAGAGGGTATATATATAACATGGATTTTTTTAAAGGAAAAATCATGGGTTCACAGCCCCCTCTAATCTCTTAAATTAGAGGGGGTTCATGAACTGCCATTAATCCCTTAGATTAGAGGGGGTGTTGAACCCCTTATAATTTAATCTATTAGAGGAGATTTTTAACCCCTTAAAATTTATCACATTATAGGGGGTTTTCAACCATCACTAAATTAAAAAATTATATGGGGTTTATGAATCGTCATTAATCCCTTCAATTAGGGAGGTTTTTAACCGCTACTTATTTTTATTTATTTTTTAAAATAAATCTCATATAAATTAAAATTTTATAATATATATGTGTGGGTGTGCATGTGTTTGTGTAACACACACACATATATTACATAAAAACAATATATAAATATATTTTAATTCATTATAAACATATATATAAATACATTATATAAAAACGTTAAATAAATACTTTATATAAATATTTATACTTATAAACATAAATGTATACATATATAAATATCGACATGCATAATATAAATTTAATTATAAATATATTTATTAAAATATATAAAATTTATATATGGTTTTATAAATACTGTAAATTTATATTATGAGTTATATTATACATATATTTTATTAAATACATTTTTATTGTATATTTATATATAAATACATTAATACTATACTATGTAAACAAATAACTAAAATATAGAAAAAATTATATTTAAATATAAATAAATATATTATAAATTTATATTATATTATAAGTATTTTTTCGTATAAATTTATATATATTATATAATTATTTTATATATATATTTATGTATACCATATTAATTTTAAATTGATTTAGTAAATAAATAAATGAATAAATATATATATCATTTAATTATGTTATATATTTCCAATTATATGATTGTATTTAATTGTATTTATATGTATACATAAATATAATTATATAATTTTATGTACATTTATATATATAAATATTTATTTTTATAAATCGTATTTATTATAATATTAATTATATATAACAAAAAATAAAAATCATATTATATATATATGTATATATATATAATTTATTTAAAAAATAAATCATAGAAAAAATCAAGCTTATAGTTTTTATAATTATAATTATAATTATAATAATAAAAAAATATTAATTTTTTTTTGATTTTATATTAAATATAATTAATATTCTTTGATATTAAATTTATACAAATAAATATATATTAATGTACACAATATTATAATTTTTTTTATTAAAATACATACATATTAAGGTATATAATATTATACAATTGTATTTATTGAAATACATATAAATAAATGTGAATAATAATAAATATATGTATTAATTTAAATACATTATATAAATATTTGTATAAATTATATTACATATAATATTAATTATATATTTTTATAAATTTTATTTCATATAACATTATAAAAATATTTGTATAAATTTTATTTCATATGTATATTTGTCTCAATTATATTTTATGTAATATTAATTATATATAATATAATATAATTTATAAAACAAAATATATATAAATTTAAAAATTTATAAATATATGAATAGAAATATATTATATAACAATTTTTTTTTAATAAATTATATAAATATATTAAATAAATAATTATCTATATTATAAAAATAACCATGTACATAATATACAAATATATATTTATGTATATAAATAATTTACATAAACATATTTATAAATATATAAATATGTGTGTATATACATAACATTAATATAATTATAAAACTAATACTTAAATTTATGTAAATACACATATAAAATATATAGTTTATATAAACGTATAAATTTAATATAATATAAAAGTATTATATTGTATATACATAAATATATAATATAAAGATTTATATATTAATTTAAATAATTATATATGTATAAAAATAATTATTGAAATAATATTTGTTTTAATTTGTGTCTTAATATATACAAATATAATGATTTGTAACTATAATATGAAAATCAAATTGGCATAGTGGTACATGTGTTGTGGGTTGATACGGCTGGTCTAGGCTTCGAATCTTGCTCGAATCAAATGTTAAAATCTAGGGGAGTGGCTGTGTTCATGGTAGAATTGGAGAGGAGGGTCATGCAGGTTCATAGGTGAATGGGAGGGGATGACAGCATGGGTGAGGCGTACTCAAACTGGAGGGCACGATGATGTAGCGTACTTGAACCGAAGAAAGAACGGTTGGGGTGGTGAACTAGAGAAGGACAGACACAAAGATAACTGGAGGGGGGGGGGGGGTTGATTGAACTGGAGATGGAATGGGATTTAAAAAACATAAAAATTATTTAGAGTTGGTTCCATGAACTGCCACTAATATGGTTCATTTTGAGAGGGTTTTAACCCCTTTAACATGAGTATAAAATAGAGGTGATTTTAAGAACCGTCTCTAATATGGTTCATGGAACTCAACTAGTGCCTTTTTTTAACCACAGGTAGTCTGATCAACAATTCAGAGGGGGTTAAAAACCCCTCTAAATTGAGATTATGTGGTAAAATTAGAGAGGGTTTTAACCACCTCTAAATAAACTATCGCTTAATTTTACACTAGTTTACTAGTGGTTCTTCAAAACCTCCGCTAATAAGATTAGGTGAGCACATTAGAGGCAATTCCTCATATCCACTGCTAATATATTTATAAGAGGTTATAACCCCTTCAAAACGAAAATATAACCCCGTGTAATCGGGTAGTTTTTTTAGTGGAGGGAGATTCATTTTTTTGAAGAGTAGTGCCAAGGGTGCTCTGCAATGTTAAACTAACCTATGCGAGATGTATGATCAATGGTTTTTGTCATGTTTGTATAAGATCAATGGGGGTTAGATCATATGACGATGAGATTCTATGAGAGGTTCTTAGAGAGTCACTCTTCCTTAAAGAGGAGAGTGGTGTTTGGTTTGGATTTTTGTTAAAATGAATTATTGTGTGAGGAAAGACATATGGTGGGGATCACAACATAAGTAATTAGAGGTCATGTCCCTCATTTTATATGGTTCATTGAACATGGGGTTTTTATTCCTCATAATCTAGAAATGGGAAATGGTTTGTGTTTTATACAGACACTTGAGTACGAGTGTGTTAGCCATGACTAGTCACCATGTTCAATAGTGGACTAACATGGGATATAGAGGTTGGTGTTTTGGTATTTGAGTGAAAATAAGTATACTCCTATAACGGGGAGTGTTGCATCAGCTAAAAAATAATTACCATCATTTTGGGAGACTCATGGGAACCATAACATTGGTTGAGGGATGGTCGAGGAGGAATTGAATTTATTATTATTCTAAGGTGAATCGTGTTAGACGGTTGACCAACGAGGCCCCTTGAGGTGATACATGTTATGGTGTGGAGTGTCACGAGACCAGGTGTGGTGGTTTTAAAAAATCAAGAGAAAATTAATATTTTATATCAGGAAATTTTATAGGTAAATAATTTTGTTTTATCATATCATAATGTAACACCCTAAGATTTTAAAAAAACTAAATTCAGTAGTGTATAGGACACGAAACACCCATCCTAACAAAATATTATTATATATATATGACCATTAAAAACTAACCATTATTTTTTTGTGTATGAATAATATTAAATTATTTATGAAACAAATATAAAATTCATACTCAAAATAAATGTATTGATAACTTCCTAGTAGTTAATCACTCTATTTTTTTAAATTCATTTTATTCTTCAAAAATACATTTTCTTAAAAAACGGGTTTTATTCATAAAATTTTATAATTAAATTATTGAAACTTTATAAAATTTATTTTATAAAAAATAAATCATTTTTTAAATAATTATATCAAAATTATATCATGTTTATATTTTTAATTTTTTCTCAAAATATTGATTTTTCATTGAATAGTAAAAAAAATAATTTTTATTGAAAACTATATTTTTTAAAGTATTTAAAAATTTATATTATATTTTTGATTAATTCTAAAATTTAATTACTTAATTGTTTTATAAAAATTCCTATTATAGTTTTTGGAATGAATTTTATTCTGGTATTTGGAATTAAAACATTTTTAATCAAAAAAAATATTTATCTAAAAACTATTTTTTGTTTCATTTTCTCTTTTAATATGAAATTAATTTATTTGAATTATTGAAATTTAATCATGAAAAATGGATTAAATATTTGAAATTTTGAGGTCCAAATTTTATAAATATCCCCCATTTATTTTTGATTATTATGAATAGTAACCATTGTAAATAATTATCACTATAGTAAGGAAATCCCGATAACTATGGTTAAAATGAATATGATAAGGAATGAAAAATGATCATAACACTATAATTTATTCTATTTTATGAGTTAGTTTTTTCATTTTCATCCTTGTTTAAAACTTATCGATACTTGGTTCCATGTTTCATTGATTTTGACCTTTAAATTATTTTATATATGGAAGAGTAA
The DNA here is from genome assembly GCA_963277665.1 of Viscum album. NCBI lineage: Eukaryota > Viridiplantae > Streptophyta > Magnoliopsida > Santalales > Viscaceae > Viscum > Viscum album. Next base: position 291,108,217 of record OY728137.1, on the reverse strand, counting down.
ATAAATTTCATCTCTTTATTTTATTATCTATATTTTTTTTTCATAGGAATAAATAGAATTTATTTTTTTCTAAAATTATTAAATTAAATTAAAATGATTTTTTATCATGGTGATTTATTTATTAATTTTAGTGATGAAATAATTACCTTAAATGCTTATGCAACACATACACAACATTTTTTCAACTAATAAAAGAAGAAAATAAATGTTTTTAAAAATGTTAAAATTAATATAATTTCAATTAATTATTATGGAACAAGAATTTTTTAGACAAATATTTCATTATATATTAGTTTTAATGGATTATATTTACATTCCATGTTTTTCATATTTTTTTCAAAGTCAAATTTAATAAATAGTTCCAAAAATATCATTAATGTTATTTATAGTAAATAATATTTTATTAAATTATTTAAAATTATTAAAAATAATATATTCACAAAAGTGATTATTATATGTTTATAAATATAAAATATTTTCCATTTATGGATCTATTTTATTTTTATAGTAACTATATTGACCCCATAAAGTGTAAAACATTAGTTATCGTGGTAGTTGACAAAATGGGTTAGGTTGCATTAAATCAAATAGACGTGGAAAGATCCGAGTCTAAACTTTTACAAATTTAATTTATGATATAATTTATACCCATAATCACTCTTTATTAAAATATTACTAATTTAGAACCTTTTTTCCTTGAAATTTAATTTATATTAATTTAGTATTTTTGGTAATTCCGAGAGTACCCCCATCACTTATATAAGGGAACCTCATACCCTTTTTATGAACACTTAGAAGAATTTTATTTTGCCTATAAACTTAACATATATCTTTCTAAATTCCCTCCACACATTATATTGGCCTTATTTTGGGAATAATACCACCTCTAGAGGTTTTAAGGGGTAAAGAAAAAGAATTTGTCTAAAGAAGAGGTATAGTCTTTAACAGAATGTTTTAGTTTTATTTGTTCTTCTATATCCACCAAATATTCATTAAAAAATCTGAAATAATAACAACAATATATAACATATACTGATAATTTATTATGTTAATGAAATAACATATATCCAAATCATCTTCTATTAAATGAGAATTAAAATTGATGTGTATGTGAATGGAAGACTACCACCTCACGAACTGATATAATTCATTTTCCATAATTGCCTCTCATTCATAGTTATTATAAATGATTTAATAAATTCACATGTCATTTATAATAATATAATAATTCTAAAAGGATAATTATTATATATCTTCTTTCATTCCATCCATCGAAAAGGTAAATTGTGTTCTTGCATACGTACGACCTACTATCTCCTGAAACAAAGTAATTCATTTTTATATCTAACATTTATAAATGAATCTAAATATATATAATTAATATATATTATATTAAAATCATGGTTAAATTTTTTGATATTATTTAACGATGATTAGTTTAGAAATATTGAGACATACATACCAAAACATTCATGAAAAACAAAGTAGTTATCACTCAAAATCATGATTTTAGTAAATATTTATTAATAAATGGTCTGTAAGATGTTATAAGAAAATAATATTTGGTATTATATATATTAGTGTGGTTATATAATAAATTTAAAATAAATATATATTAATTATATAGTAGTTGCTAATGCGTATGAAGAAAGACGAGACTTAAGGTAAGAGATCTCTCTAAACCACCATTATATTGGGGTTATGAATTTTTTCACCCAAACTTAATTTCTGTCTCACTTTGATATGATGAAATTATTATTAATTATATATAAAGATCTATTCAATATAAACCTATCTTATTATAAATTCTATTTAATGGAAAATACATTCCTTATGTTCATTTCTCAAAGGCCTTATTTATGAAATATCCCTCAATTATGATATGAGGGAATATTATACAACCCATTTCGTTCCATGGGTAATTCATATTTTTATTCTTTACAATTGATTTTCTTTTATAGAACATATAACCATTAACATTCTAGGATTATTTCACTAATATATAAATTTAATTAATTGCAAAAACAATTTCCATGATATGTTATGTAAGATATTAGGGAGTAAACCTAATCAACTATTGGACTCTATTCAACATGTGATGTTGTCTTGGTAGTTAGTCCTCACTTATTCTTATGCCATGGTTTGTGTTTCTGTCACATTTACTATATTAACATGATCTAATGATAAAAATTTAATTATGTCATCCTCCCATGTGATTAATCATGACCCATCTCTTTTATGATATCATGTTATACCTTTGACTCACATGTTATGCTTCCTTATCATGTTAATTCCATTACTGAGATTTTTGGCACACCGCTTTTACCTATGTATTCCCTAGGTTATTCAATTTAGTTTCACGAGCTTAGAAATTTATGATATCATTTTGCATAATAAAATAATTACATTTTATTTTCATATTCATGTTTTATGTACAGAGTCTTCCATAAACACAAGTCATTTTTCACCTAGTTTTGTATTTAATTGATAATTGTTTAAAATATTTGTAAGAAAATGTGGAACAATTTTTGGGTATCTATAGTTGGTATTAGATAAAGTGTAGTATTTTTTTGTATTATTACTAAAATACCTCACTAGGAATCCTAGGGATAGGTCTAAGTATCGGAAAATATCATAGAATTTTTGTGAAGTATTAAGCAAGTGGTTTGTAAGTAATTACATCCTTGAATGGATATTACAAGTGGATGTGGCTCTAGAATAGTTTTAACATGGGGTAATAACTTTGAAAGTGTGAATTGGGTATTAAATTCATCATCACCTAGGGTAAGAAAAATTAGCCTTGATGCACACTTGGTTTCAAACTGTATGGGTATATTATTTGAAAAATTCACAAACTCTTTACAAACCATTATAAAGTACATGAATAGATTTTTATGTTAGAAAAAAATTTGTAAAATTACCATGGGTAACCCAGATTGTAATCTAGACACTCATAAGTTATGATATTTTTATAATTTGTAAGTTAATACTTCTTAGTTTATAAGTGTCCCTTTGGTATGTTTATTAGTTAAAGTATTCTCATATTTTTTTCTTTTAGTTATTGAAAAGAAATTGGACAAAACATGATAAAAACCAACATGATATGAAATGTGCTTATTTTCCTAATAATATGCCTAACCTCATTAGATTAAGAGCTTAGAACATCCTGAAATCACTAGATACACTAGCTATTTTATGAATAAAAACATGAATGATTTCAAATTCCTTCCTTTTAAGGAAGAGTAAGTTTCAGGTGAGTCTTTAATGAGATAAATGCATCATACATTTAATAGATAATTTTGATCCAATAATCATGGAATAATCACTTAAATGTATTGATAAAATATTTTCAATCATACAATTCTCATAACAAGATAAATTTTCACTATCAATTTATCACATAGAGGGGGAATCCGATCAGTGGTGGAAGATGATCAAGAACATTAATTCCAAAGGGGATATTGATTCCATGGAATAGGATGAATTAAATAAAATATTTTTCAATGATATTTTTCTCAAACTCTATATATTAAAATAGAGATGGATTTCCTTAGAATTGATAAAAAGGAAGATGAGACTATCATGTAATATGGAGAAACATCACAATAATTTCATTATATTCCTCTATCTTTATCATCAATTCCAAAAGAAAGGTGGATTGAAACTTTAATGCATTAAATCCAAGTCTATTAAAAGCATGGGAGATTCAATATGTTCATAGATATGAAGATATTTTTCATTATTCCATCAAGTATGAATTAAAATTTATATATTCTTAGTTGTATCATGGTCCTATAGATAAAAAGTGTAAAATAGAGTTTTATTTTGGAGGATCAACAAATTAATCTCATATTGGAAGGAAAACCCAGCATCCCACATGTCAAATGTGCATGAAAAATATTCTTAGAAACTATCAGAAGGGAACTAGGAGATGCTTAAAATGTGGAAAATATGGGAATTAGGATAATAATTGTCATAGGGAAATGAAGATTACCACTAATGGTGAAGAAGAAAAAAAGGTTTGAGATCAACACTCACAATGAGGTGTAGTGTTTTAATAATAAGTAACACATGAATTATGAAATTCAATTCTCTAATCCAACGGTTGTCAGAGAAAATAAATGAAAATAACCTCCAAGGCCTAGAAATAAATGATGAAAATATGCTACAACTACGATTGAGATGTATCACAACAATGATGTATTGAAATGTATAATAGTTATTAATTAAATAATTAGAAGCATACTAATTTATTCCAGTTCTATGTATTCTTTCATATCATTCATGTTTGGAAGAACTATTCCCACACCACCACAAAACATGAGAGATGAGTTAGTTTTGAAAAAAAATATAGATAAATTTTTATATCCCATGTATATAACTTATCCTCATTAAATTATTGTTGATTGAATATTCTAGAAAATTGTAACGTCCCAGATCCGAGTGCCACACAATGGGTGACCCGAACCCGGTCGGTCACATGACCTCAAGCACAATTCCCCAAATGCTAGAGGATGCCGACTAGTAGCAAGGGACTAGGACTGATAGTGGGGAAACTATTCCCTCATTTGCCAAAGTGTAGTGCAATGGAACAAAATATAAACATACAAAAGCGAAAGAAGTAAACAATATAGCCGTGAAATGGACAACAGAACTGAAGTAAAAGATAACCAACAGTCATATATATGATGATGAAACATGACTCTAATTCTAAGGAAACAACCAAAACAGGATACACTGCAATCTAATTCAATACAGCATAAGGTACAAAGTACATCAAAACAAAACCAAAGCAGTGGAACAGGAACGTAACAGCATCGCAAGACTAGCTCGGTCCCATGCTCTCATACTCGTCTGCAACAGTCATGTAACTATGTAGGGACCCTTTCCCTTATCAACACCTGCAACAATATAATCTGTTTGGGCCCAAGACATGACCCAAGAAGGGTGTGAGAAATAGATTTCAGTAGGTGTAACGACCCGAATCCGGATCCAATCAATTGGTGGCCCGTGCCCAGTTCAACACATGACCTCAACTGCATTTCCCCAAACGACATAGGCTATCAACTAGCAGCGAGGGCCTTGGTAAGTTATTGGGGAAACTATGCCCTCATTTGGTAAGGTATACAAGGGGAAAAAATAATACTCTATAGTGGAAGTAGTAAACGACATACAACAACTGAAACCAAACAGCAGAAGAAATGAATATATATATATATAGTAATGATGATAATGATGCAGTAGGTACAAGTATCTAAGGAAAGAAGAAAAAACAACAATGTGCTGAAATACAACTAAAAACAACGCACTAAAAGTAGCAGCAACTCTAGCAGCATCGCAAGCCTAAGCTTGGTCCTATGCTCTCCAGCACTAACCAGCAATCATGTACCTGAAGTAGAATAACCACAATCCCTATCCACACCTGCAACCATGTAACCTATTTGGGCTGAAAAGCAGGGCCCAAATAGGGTGTGAGGTTAATCCCAGGAGGCAATCACCACAAGATCTGTGCCCTACTGTCTGTGAGAAAAATAGCAAAAGTAAAGGAAATAAATGCAGCATAGAAACAGAGGTACGCCAAAGTAACAATACTATAAATCTCCATTCACATTTATTTATCAATTTAATAAAATAATATAATTATCAACCAAGGATTCTAGAAGACAGCTCTATATTCTCAAGGCACAACAAGTAACACAATAGGTATCTCAACAGGCTACCTAGACAACAAGTAGTACAAACCCAAGCTTGTTCTTTGGCTTGGTGGACTCGTCACAACCAACCAAAAAATTAATAATACTTACTCTCTGGGTGGATCCTATTGGAATACCCCTATAGTAAAATAATCATACAAGGCACATACACTCTGGGAAGCTCACACCGTCAATTCCCCTATGGTCTTACAACGATAGCTACAGACTCTCTGAGGAAGCACTTACGTATAATTCCTCCTGTGGTCTCGATATGTGCTTAACTAAGAAAACTCTTGGGAAGCACAAAGTCAAATTCCTAGAGGTACTGCATACGAAACTAATTTATAACAGACTCTCTAGGGAAGCCCTTAATCGTCAATTCTCTCTTTAGTTTACTGCACCAGGTGCACACAGCCCTGAGTAGTCTAGTCGTGCGTAATCGACTATCAACAGCCCTATGTATGTTCAAAACCTACTTTTCTAATATCTACAGTGCATCAAAAGCATATAAACAGCAGGAAATACATTCAATCAGCTATAAAAAGGCAGAAAAACAATGCTACAAGGTTTTCCTCATAGGCAACCTAAGCCAAACGGCGACAAACACCCAAGCAAGGGAAATCACCCATGGGTGATACTCGAAAATGCAACCAAGAATATATTACTATCAATTAACCTCAAGAAAACAGAAATTATAAGGTAATTTAACAATGGAATCAAAATCCCTAACCCGGGATACCCGATACATGGGTATCCGACACTTTTTTCACAAAAACTCAAAGACATTCAACGTAAGGAAACAAACAACCTACCTCGATCCTAGGAGATCAGTATACTTGAGCCACGAATATTGATTCTCCTTATAACGATGAATATCTCTACAGTTCCAATGCAATAGATGGCAGCTGAAATAATGATCAGACGGAGGCACAGGGGATCCGAGAAGAATCGCGGCCGTACGACTTCTCTCGGATGAACAAAACCTGGATGAAATGTGTTCTGTTCGTCAGGCACATCCCCAATCCGTTTAATGAAAAAAAGAAAATACATGGCGTATACTTTTGGGGTACACGGTGTGTAATATATTTTTCCTTACCCCACTTTATGAAGCCTCTACATCACCCCTACACACCGTGTGTGTGGCCCAGACACGACCAACACATGGCTTGGAACGAAAATGGAGTACACGACATATAATCATAAAGTACACAACATGTACTTAAAAAATTTAAAAAAACCCCTCATTTCTCAAAAAATCCAAGAAAAAGGAAGACATACCTGAAACGAAGAATGGGTTCTTACAAACTTCCCTCCTTAAAGAAATTCATCCCCGAATTTCCCTAACGAGACAGAGAAGAAGAAACCCTGAACAGCTCTGACCACTACGATTGTAAATCAGCCTCTCTTTCCCAGGTCTTGTCCTATACTCACCTGTGCTGTCATAACACCCATACTAGAGGAATAGACCACCCACGAAGAACCTTCATACTATGATCGACAATCCAGATAAGATACTCCTCAAATGATGCATCTACTTCGAGCTCAACCTCCTTGGTCTGAAAGACATGAGACGGGTCGGAAAAGTAACTTCAGAGCTGAGAGACCTAGAAGAAGTCGTGCATAGCCTGATATCTCTGAGGTAACTACAACCTATAAGAAACCGACCCGACTCTCTCCAGAACCCCAAACAACCCGACGTATCTCAGTGAAATATTACCTTGTCTCTTGATCCTCTTGTGTACCAACCTCATGGTAACACGTAGGAAAACCTAATCTCCAACCTCAAATTGCAGAGGTCTTCTCCGCTGATCAGCATAAGATTTTTGACGAGACTATGCAATATCCATCCTCTTCCAAATCAACTCTATCTGCTCTGAGGTCTCCTGAACAAGACGAGGTCCCAGCAAAGCTGCCTCTCTTGCCTCCATCCAGCACAAAGGTGATCGGCATGACCTACTGTACTAAGCCTCGTAAGGTACCATCTGAATAGTCACCTGAAAACTGTTGTTATAGGAAAATTATAGAAGAGGAATATGCTTTTCCCAAGAACTTCCAAAGTCCAGAATGCAAGCTCGGAGCATATCCTCAAGCACATGGATTGTGCGCTCTGACTGGCCATCTTTCTGGGGATGGTAAGCTATACTCAGAAGTACATGTGTACCCAAATAATTCTATAGCCCCTGCCAGAAATGCGATGTAAAGCGAGCTTCCCTATCCGAAATGATAGTACTCAGAACCCCGTGCAAGCGCACAATCTCACGGACGTACAAACGTCCAAGCTCATCGACACCGAATGTTTCCTTTATCGACAAGAAGTGAGAAACCTTCATGAGCCTATCAATGACAACCCATACCGTGTCATTCCCTCTCGACGATCTCGGTAAACCTGTCACGAAGTCCATCGCGACATCATTCCACTTCCACTCAGGAATGGGTAACTTCGGCAAAAGCCCTGCTGGCCGCTGGTGTTCTGCCTTCACCTGATGACAAGTGGAACATCACATGAGAAAACCAGCCACATATCTCTTCATACTTGGCCACCATTACTGGCGGTGTAGATCATGATACATCTTGGTGATGCTAGGTTGAACTGACCAGATGGAGGAATAAATGTCTCGCATCAGCTCCTTGCATAAATCTGTTGGCACCCATACGCGTCCCAGAAAATGAAAGATCTCATCCTCACTAACGGTCAATCCAGGAAGAGGTTCCTCTCCTGATGCGCTTTCCTGTAGGACTAGGCCTTCAAAATCTACTAGTTTCCTCATTCATAATCGGTAAAGAGGCACAGAGATAACAACTACAAGAAGATATGAAAGTTTTCCCCTGCCTGTTGTGAAACTCCAAATGCATTTCAGAGAACAGAGCCATAAGCTGCCACTCACTGCTGGCCTCCTGAACTGCTTGTATCTGAGTTATCCTGCTCAGTGCATCAGCCACTGTGTTGCCTTTACCAGGCGTATAGGAAAGCATGAAGTCGAAGGATTGGAGATACTCGACCAACCTTCGCTGTCTCAGATTCAGGTCACACTGCGTGAAGATGTACTTGAGACTCTTGTGGTCAGTATATACCACAAAATGTTCTCCCAGAAGGTAATGCCTCCAACAACACAAATCATGAACAAATGCAGCCAACTCTAGGTTGTGCGTAGGATAATTCCTCTCATGGGGCCTCAACTGCCGAGATCCATATGCAACAACACGATCCTCCTGCAAAATTACTGCTCTTAGCCCGATGCCAGATGCATCACAGAAAACTATATAACTCCTTCCTGGCTCTGGAAAAACTAGAATCGGTGTCAAAGTCAATATCCCCTTCAGCTCCTAAAAGGCTGAATCACAGACTTCTGACCAAACAAAATTTATCCTTTTCTTAGTCAAGCCCATCAACGGCGCTTCTAAGTGTGAGAAGTCCTATATAAACCACCTGTAGAAACCAGCCAGCCCCAAGAAACACCATACCTCAAAGAAATTCTTCAGATTCTCTCATGTAAATACTGCTCTCACCTTCTCTGGGTCTACTGATACCCCTATCTTTGAGATGACATGACACATGAAGTGGATATTTTTCATCCAAAAGTGGCACTTTGAGATCTTAGCATATAACTGATGCTCCCTCAGTGTACTCAAAACGATCTCAAGATGGGTTTCATGGTCGTGTCGAGTGTGAGAGTACACCGAGATGTCATCCACGAAAACCACCACGAAGGAATCCAATTAAGGATGTAACACTCTGTTAATCAGCGCCATGAAGACCGCCGGTGCATTCGTGAGACCGAATGGTATAACCAAGTACTCGTATAGACCATACCTGCTCCAGAACACTGTAAGGGGTATATCAGATGGCCTGACACACAACTCATGACATCCAGATCTCAAGTAGATCTTCGAGAATACTCTGGCACCTCAAAGCTGGTCGAAAATATCCTCTATCCTCGGCAAGGGATATCGGTTCTTGACCATCAACTGGGTTAACTTCCGATAATCCATGCAAAGCCTAAGCGTATCGTCTGGCTTCTTTTCAAAAAGGATAGGTGAACCCCAAGGAGAAGTACTGGGTCGGATGAAACCCTTTTCCTGCAACTCCTCCCGCTGCTTCTTGAGCTCATGAAACTCATGTGTAGCCATCCTAGAAGGAGGAATGGACACCAGTGCTACTCCTGACATGAGCTCAATCGAGGAGTCTACCTCACACTCTGGAGGTAAACCTGAAAATTCTTATGGAAAGAAATCTCTAAAACAATCCACCACTGGAGGAAAGTCTAACTGCGAAGTCCCATGGTCATCCTGATAAATACTAGAAAATTGGGTCGTAACCCCTCCTAGCCTATGATGCTCTGGTCCAGCTCTACCCACTTGGACATCCCACTCACCTCTATGAAGAAAGGACCAACTTTCTAGTGATACGAAACTCACCCTACAGTGATAGAAATAGACGACTTCCTGGAAGGGAACCAACCAGTCCATCCCGAGAATGACATTGTATCCTGTCATCTCTAGGACATAGAGGTCCCATAAGAAGTGACACCCTAAAACCTCTAGAGAGCATTCTTTGCACTAACGTATGCTATATTTCCTCATTCCCAAGGGTTTCTCGAGAGTCAACATGTCAGCAGATGAAAAGACACAGAGCCCAAGGATATCCATGACAGAAATATAGGTAAATCTATGCGAAGCACTAGTATCAAAAAGTTTTGAAGTTAAAACTGCGGCTACTAAGATCGTAACTCTAAATGTAGAGGGTCTGAGATCCTGTTCCTGATGAATCTACTCTACAACAAAAGTTTGGCATGTACTGCGCCCCTATGAAACAACCTGAAAACCTTGAGCTGCTCCTCCCTGAGCCTGACCACTGCATCCATGGCCTCTACCCTGACCTGGATGACCTGAATAACTCCAACCACCTGTTTACTGCGGAACTGGTAACCCTTCTCCTGCACGCATGTTTGAAACTGATCCTCCTTCACTAGCTGCTGGAAGGGGAACCTTGTAGAAACGCTGAAGATGACCCATCTTTCCGCAAGATCGACACTGCACTGGGTCTCTCAGGCACTGGGGCTTATTATTCCCACTCCTCCCACACTGATAACAAATGAATTGGGTGCTAGAAGGGAGATCTCGTCTAACATAAGGAATACCTCGCTTCCTCGGGTCGCCTTGGGTAGACTCTCCATGGTGCTTCCTGCTATCTTTCTGAAAAGAATCAGCCCTGGATGCTGAACCGCCCTGGTCCACAGCTCCAGTATCTCTCAGGTTCCTTTCCATGATCAGCACCTGGTTGACTATCAGAGCAATAGAAGTCAACTGGAAGACATTCACCTGTGATCTGATCTCTAGTTTGAGTCCCTCCTCAAACATCTTTACCAAGAACAGCTCATCATTCCCTAGGATGGGAGCGAAACGCTGTAACTCTATGAAACAGGAGGAATACTCCATAACTGAAGGAGTACCCTGATGTAGGTTCATGAACTCCCTAGCTCTATTAGTCCTCATCGTCACTGGATAGAAGTAGTCGTAGAACATAGGAAGGAACTCATCCCAAGCCATAGTCTGTTGGCTCCCTGCCTGAGAAACTACGTCCCACCATCTTTTGGTAGAGTCTCGTAGCATGTAAGTCGCATGCTTCACCCTTCTGTCTGGGGGTGTCTCAAGATGGTTGAATATGGATAACATGGCTACTATCCATGACTCCACAGCCTGCGGTCCTCCATCCCCTGTGAACGTGGGAGGATGCTGCTGCTGAAAAACCCACGTCAGCTCTGCCACGGTCGGGGCAGGATGATGAACTCCCTGAAAGGTCTGCATGAATCTCCTGAAACCCTCTCTGAACTGAGTGTCGGCACCATTGTTCGGAATCACTACAGGTTCCATTTCTGGAATGATATGTGGAACTACTGGTAGTCCTTGATCGGTCAAGTTAGGCATACAATCACTACCTGGTTCCTCTCATGCAATGGGAGGACGTCTTGGTGCCATAGCTCTGAAAGATCAAAACAAACCTTTATTAACGACAAACACAATTAGAACATAAGAGAGTAAAATGGAAGAGGAGGGAAGAACCTAAAAAAAATAATGGAAAAAACATGAATACACGGCATGTATTATGGCTACACGACGTGTTTCCAGAAATTTTACCCTGAGCATGTACCTTGGCCATACATGGCTGTGTAAACAACCCGACTACACGACGTGTTCTCAAACTACACAGAGTGTACTGAACTTTTCTCCCTGCCTGATTACTCCTACATGACTAAGTCACACAGACTGTCCCAGCCAAAGACTACACGGCGTGTTGAGGAAGACACGACGTGCACTACAAATTCCTTACCTGGCCCGTGTTGTTAACGACATGGCCTGAAAAATGGTTGACACTACATGTAGTGTTCCCAAGGGACACAGCGTGCACTTGAAGGAAAACCAGGGCCCATGTGGTTCGTTACACGTCCGACTACACAGATGACCCTTAAACGGCATGTTCCAAATAAACACGGAGTGTATAGGAGAAGATAACACCGACCCGTTTGTTCGTGAGATAGCCGAGTACCCAGAACAAGACCACACGACGTGTTCATACTAAACACGGCATGCACGACCAGAGTTTTCCCGACCCGTGTTGTTAGTGAAACGGTTGGATACATAGGTTACCACTACACGGCGTGTACATACTATACACGGCGTGTTCCTAAAGACCCTTTTATATCCTAGTGTCCTTGTCCACACATTCAGTGACACATACAAAAAATAGATGGTGTGTCTTTATAAGGTACACGCTGTGTATTCTGGGTTTTTCGGGACAGTACCCTCAGAACTGCACCGGAGCCCAGAAAACATAGAAAACAGAGGTTAAGGGGCCAAATTCCAATACATGGGGGTCCATACTCCTCGCGAATCAAATCTTGGAATCAGAACAATGCATATGAAAAGAAACAGTATAACAAACTCACGACCCACCAAATTCCGATCCTTGGGGGGCCATAACACCTCTAAGACCAAAGTTTGGCATCCGTGATAAAGAAGCTCTAAACAACGGATACCCTATTCACATAATAAGTATTTTATCACAACAGCTATCACAACATCATGCATTGTCTATCACAAATTCTATCACAATAGCATGCAATCTCGAATGAAACCTAGATGGCATGGGAAAATGCATGGCATGTAATTTTATAACATATGCCTATATGATGCATGAAATGGAATACCCTCATCTCATAGAGTTGCAACAAAATAGAACCGTAATCATATTAACAGTAACCACACAAAACAAGTGAATCACCAAACGGTGATATCAATGAAACTATAACATTTACAGAACTTGAAAATTACAAAATTTGAGGTAATCTGGATTTTTTCCCTATACATGGGTTCTAGAACACCCGGGAATTGCTATATACCATTTACCTATTCTGTCTTATCCCCATCTAATGTCTCCAAATAGTAAGTCAAATAGAATGAAAGAAACTCCTTTGATACCAATTTGTAACGACCCGAATCCAGAGCCGCTCAACTTGTGCCCTGTGCCCGGTCCACCACATGACCTCAAGTGCATTTACCCAAATGCCAGAGGCTTCTGACTAGCAGCGAGAGCCTTGGTAAGTTATTGGGGAAACTATGCCCTCATTTGGAAAGGTATACAATGGAAAATAAATAACAGTCAATAGCAGAAGCAGTAAACGACATACAACAACTGAAACCAAACAGAAGAATCAATGAATATATATATATATACAACAATGATGATAATGATGCAGCATGTACAAGTATATAAGGAAAGCTGCAGACACAACAACGTGCTGAAATACAACTGAAAACAAGGCACTAAAAGTAACAGCAACTCCAGCAACATCTCAAGCCTAAGCTCGGTCCTATGCTCTCCAGCTCCAATCGGAAATCATGTACCTAAAGTAGAAGCGACACAATCCCTATCCACACCTACAACCATATAACATGTTTGGGACTAAAAGTAGGGCCCAAACAGGGTGTGAGACTAATCCCAGTAGGCAATCACCACAAGATCTGTGCCCTACTATCAGTGACGAAAATAGAAAAAGTAAAGGAAATAAATGCAGCATAGAAATAGAGGTACACCAAAGTAACAATCCTATAAATCTCCATTCACATTTATTTATCAATTTAATACAATAATTTAATTATAAACCAAGGATTCTTGCAGACATCTATATATTCTAAAGGCACAACAAGTAACACAACAGGTATCTCAATAGGCCACATTGACAAAAAGCAGTACAAACCCAAACATGTTCTTTGGCTTGGTGGATTCATCACAACCAACCAAAAAAAATAATACTGAATCTCTGGGTGGATCCTTCTGGCAGAATCTGTAGTCAAATAATCATACAAGGCACATACACTCTAGGAAGATCTCACCGTCAATTCCCCTACGGTCTTGCAATGATAGCTGTAGACTCTCTGAGGAATCACTTATGTATAATTCCTCATTTGGTCTCGATATGTGCGTAAACTATGGAAAATCTTGGGAATCACAAATTCCAATTCCTATAGGTCCTGCGTACGAAACTAATTTATAATAGACTCTCTAGGGAAGCCCTTAATCATCAATTCCCTCTTTAGTCAACTGCACTAGGTTCACACAGCCCTGGGCAGTCTAGTCGTGGGTAATCGACTGTCAGAAACCCTAAGTAATTTAAACAACTACTTGGATAATAGCTACAGTGCATCAAAAGCATAAAAACAGAAGGAAACACATGCAATCGGCTATAACAAGGCATAAAAACAATGCTACAAGGTTTGCCTCACACGAAACCTAAGACAAATAGCGATAAACATCCAAGCAAGGGAAATCACCCATGGGTGATCCTTTAACATGAAACCAATAATATATTAGTATCCATTAACCTCAAGAAAACAAGAAATATAAGGAAATTAAACAAAGGAATCAAAATACCTAACCCGGGATACCCAATACATGGGTATGTGACACTTTTTTCACAAAAACTCAAAGAAATTCAACGTAGGGCAACAAACCACCTACCTCAATCCTTGGAGATTGGTATACTTGATCCACAAAGATTGATTCTCATTTGAATGATGAAGATTGGTGCAGTTCCAACGCAATCGATGATAGATGAAATGGAGATCAGACGGAGGCATGGGGGCTCGGAGAAGAATTGCGGTCATACGGCTTCTCTCGGACGAACGAAACCTGGACGAAAGGTGTTCTATCCGTCAGGCGCGACCCCAGTCCATTTAATGAAAACAAATACATGGCGTGTACTTCTGGGGTACATGGTGTGTACTCTATTTTTCTGTACTCCACTTTAAGTGGCCTCCACATCACCCCTACACACCGTGTGTGTGGCCCGGACACGGCCATCACACGGCTTGGCATTGCAAGGGAGTAAGGAGCGTGTACTCAGAAAGTACATGACGTGTACTTAAAAAATTTCTAGAAACCCATCATTTCTGAAAAACCCCAGGAAAAAGGAAGACATACCTGAAACGAAGATCTGGGTTCTTACCGTAGGCAACCACCAAAAGGCCCGTGCCCAACTGTCAGTGAAAATATCCAACAATAGTGTGCAATAATGAAATGTAGTAAACTAGGAAGTACTCAAAAGTATCCATTCCTATCAGTTACATTGCCATTTTAATATTTATTTAACAATTCAATATTATTAAATTATGAGTTTTTTTACACTCGGCCTCGACCGACAATATCCTATACCAGTGACATAGAAGAAACCATAATAGGCTATCTAGCAAGTAAATGATAATAATAATACCAAGCCTATGCTTTAGATTGGTAGGTAAAACATAAGAAATCACCATAGTGAATATTTAAAGAAAACATTTTCCTCAGACATGTATGTCCTTACCCTCAAGAAAATAAGAAGCGAAACCCTCATCTGACTGCCCTAAGAAATAACGAATATTTCCCTCAAGCATAAGAACCGTTGACCTCAAGCTAAAGAAAACCATTCCCTCATGATAAAAAAAAACACTTCCCTCAGGAATAAGAAATGTTTCCCTCAGGATAAACAAAACCTTTCCCTCAGGCTAACCAAAACCTTGCCCTCAGGCTAAATAGAACCTTTACCTCTATCATTCTAGAGAAAAATATAGTAACTAGGATGAGCCCAATGTATAAGCAAGCAATTTATATATGTGTCCTCTCAAGAAATCTCAAAACATGGTATAATCATGATATACCCACGAGTATCCTGGCCAAATGGATAAACAAGAGAACCACACCCTTGGGGTGGCCCTGGATCAAAGCAACGATCCCCAATAATAGTTTGTACTTATTCATTAGATTACCTATGCAATTATAGGTATCTCAATAGTCGATGTCTCAGCCATACAGCACCCTAAACATGGGCGCGTGGAACAATGGTACAGAAAATCAAATCGGCCATTGGAATTAAACACAAGAAAACCTACCTTGATCTCCTCTGACCGATATACATGAAAGATACCTCCAAAAACAACCAAGAACGATATAGATCTAAGATAAATGATTACACGTTCAAAACTAAATAACTTCCCTTAGGGAAATAATTAGAACTAAATATTCAAGAGGAGGAAATATCTTACCCACATGGTTCAAAGAAGACTAACGGTGGAAGAATCGGAGTCTCGGTGAGATATTGGGATCTCCTTCAAGTCTTGACCTCCTCTCTCGCTGCTCCTAGTGTGCCCTCTGCCTCCTCTGTTGAATGAGGACGCTACTGCCTGTTTTTAACAAAAAAAACATAACTACACGGAATTTACTCGCAAGTACATAGTGTGTACTTTCATTTTAAAATGTTCCTCTAGAAGCTACTTTCTATCGCCTTACTGTTCATTTTCCGAAAGATTACACAGCGTGTATTACTATGTACACATCGTGTAGTTATTTTTTTACAACCTTAATTGCCGATAATCCTAGAAGCCATGTGTTCTCATCCCACACAACCAAAGAACATGGCATGTGTAAAAAATTACATGGTGTGTAGTTAGTTTTTACACCCAAGCCTACACACCCCAGATTATCATCCCATACAGAAAAAGTACACGGTGTGTACCCATAAAATTGGGATTTTTCTCACATTTACCTTTTTTTCTCAAAAACACTTAAGGAAAAGGAAAAGAAGAAACCCCTGCCTCAAGAATAAGAACTGGGTTCTTACAAACATCCCCCAATAAAGCAATTCATCCTCGAATTTCCCATCTAAGGGTGGTGAAGATAAATATGGGAACAATTCTGGCCACTGAGCACGTACGTCGATCTCCCGCTCCCAGGTTTCGTCCTATATTTGGCCATGCTGCCATAGCACCTGTACTAGAGGAACTGACCTGCCTCAAAGAACCTTCATGCTCCTATCAACAATATGAATCAGATGATCCTCAAAGGATGCATCAACCTAATGTTCAACTTCCTTAGGCTGAAAAATGCGAGACAAGTCTGATTGATAACGACATAGATGAGATACATGGAAGATATCATGTATTGCCCGATACCTCTGTGGGAACAACAAATGATAGAAAACTGGCCTGAATCTCTCCAGAATATCAAACGGACCTACATAAATCGGTGAAAGTTTACCCTATCTCGTGATCCTCCTACGTCTCAACCTCGGTGAAACCCGCAAGAAAACCTGATCCCCGACCACGAACTCCAAGGGTTTTCTATGGTGATCAGCATAAGATTTCTAACAAGACTGTGCAGTGGCCATCTGGTTTCGAATCAACTGGACTTACTCTGTGGTCTCCTACACAAGATGTGGTCCCAATAAAGCTACCTCACCTACCTCCAACCAGCACAATAGTGATCAACATGGCCTACTATATAAAGCCTCACAAGGTGCCATCCCAATAGTTTCCTGAAAACTATTATTGTAGGAAAACTCAACCAGGGGTATGTTCTTCTCTCAATATCCCCCAATGTCCAGGACGCATGCACGTAGCATGTTCTCTAGTACCTATATTGTACGCTCTGACATGCCATCGGTCTAAGGGTGGTAAGCTGTGCTAATAAGCACCTGTGTATCCAATGCCCTATGAAAATTCTATCAGAAACGAGTAGTAAAATGGGTGTCCCTATACAACATTATTCCCTATGAAAACTCTAACAGGACGCATGCACGTAGCATGTTCTCTAGTACCAGGGGTATGTTATTCTCTCAATATCCCCGAAGGTCTCCTTGATTGGCAAAAAGTGAGCTACCATCGTAAGTCTGTCCACGACAACCTATACAACATTATTCCCTCAAGGTGTCCTCGGAAACCTGGCCACAAAGTCCATCGCAACATCATCCAATTTCCACTCCAAAATGGGTAACTTTTGTAAGAGTCCTGCTATCCTCTGATTCTCTACCTTCACCTACTGACAGGTGGAACATCTTGTAACAAAACCAGCTACCTCCCTTTTCATACCCAGCCACCAATACTAACGTCTCAAGTCACAATACATTTTGGTAACTCTAGGATACACTAACCAAGATAAAGCCTGAAATTCTCGCACCGAATCCTCGTTTATATCCCCTGGAACCCACACTCATCCATGTATACACAATAAATCATCCTCTCTTATCGTCCAACAAGGAGGAGGGTCCTCACTTGCCACCAAATCCTGTAGAACTAGGCCTTTTGAATCTGATAGCTGTCTCATCCTCACTCTATCCGAGAGGGTAGAAGTCATAGCTAAGGATGAAAGATAGGTTCTCCCTTGACTATTGTGTGCCTCCAAATGCATCTTAGAGAACAAATCCATAAGATTCCACTCACCACTAGCCTTAGGTACTACCTCTATTTGAGTCTTCCTACTCAGTGCATCAGCTACTTCGTTACCCTTAACAGGTGTATAGGCTAGCTCAAAGTCGAAGGACTGAAGGTATTCAACCTACCTTTACTTTCTCAAATTCAAGTCTCGCTGTGTAAAGATGTATTTAAGACAATTTTAGGTCTATAAACACCACAAAGTGTTCTCACAAGAGATAATGCCTCCAATAGTGTAGCACATGAACAACTTCAGCCAACTCGAGATCAAGCGTCGGGTAATTCCTCTTATGCGGCCTCAACTATCGAGACCCGTACACGACTACTTGATCACCCTGCATCAACACTGCTCCCAGCCCAATACCCAATGCATCACAGTATACTGTATAGCTCTTCCCATGATCTGGAAGTATCATGAATGGTGCAAATTTCCACCTTCCCTTAAGATCCTGAAAGGCTGTCTCGTAATCTTCTGACCAAATGAACTCCATACCCTTCTTAGTCAAACCCATCAACAGTGCTTCTACGTAGGAGAAGTATGGTATAAGGTACCTGTAGTAAACATCCAGCCCTAAAAAACTCCGTATTTCAAACACGTTCTTAGGATTCTCCTAGGAAACTACTACTCTCACGTTCTCTGGGTCTACCAAAACTCCTACCTATGACATAATATGACACAGGAAGTGAATCTGGTCCATCCAAAAGTGGCACTTTCAGAGATTATCATATAACTAATTTCCTCTCAGTGTACTCAGTACGATATCAATATGGGTTTCATGGTCATGACAAGTGTGAGATTACACCAAGATATCATCCAAATAAACTGCCATAAAATAATCCAAATATGGGTGGAATACACGATTCATCAGAGCCATGAAACAAACTGGCTTGTTTATGAGTCTGAATGGCATGACTAGGTACTTTTATAGACCATATCTACTCTGAAAGGCTGTAAGAGGTATGCCTGATGGTCTAACATGCAACTGATGATATCCGGATCTCAAGTCAATCATGGAGAGAACTCTTGATCCTCAAAGTTGAACAAAAAGATCATAAATCCTCAGTAAGGGATATTAGTTCTTAACTATCAACTAGTTCGGTTTCTGATAATCCACACAGAGTCTATGGCTACCAACTACCTTCTTACCAAAAAGGATTGGTGAACCCCAAAAGGAAATAATGGGTTAGATAAAACCATTGTCTTGTAACTCCTCTAACTGCCTCTTGAGCTCGTGCAATTCTGGCATAGCCATCCTATAAGGAGGAATGGACACTGGTGCAACTCCTAGCACAAGATCAATAGAGAAGTCCACCTCTCTCTCTAGAGGTAGACCTGAAAAGTCATCCGAGAAGACATCCTTGAAACAATTAACCAGTGGAGGGAAATTCTTCTAACAAGTTCCTTGGACATTCGAATATAAACTCACAATATGGGTCGTCACTCCACATCACCCACGATGCTCAGGTCCAGCTTGGCTCGCCTGGACATACCATTCGCCCTTGTATAGAAACTCTCCACCCTCTGGTGATGTGAAACTCACCCATGCGATGATAAAAATATAAAAAGGGTCGAAAGGGTACCAACCAATCCACCCTGAGAATTACATCATAGGCTGCCATCTCTAAGACATAGAGGTCCCATAGAAAGTGACACCCACTATACTCTAGGGAGTAATCCTTGCAGTGACACACACCTATCGTTCTAATTCCCAACGAAGTGTCTATCATCATGATATCAGAAGAAGAAGAAACACAGAGTCTAAGGCTCTCCACAATGGGTACAGATATAAAGCTATGTGTAGAACCCATATCGAAAAGTATAGAAGATAAATCAGAAGAAACTAGAATAGTAACTCTGACAGTGGATGGTCTGGGATCCTGTTCCTGTCGGGTCTGTTACACTGCATATGTCTGCCCAGTGCCGCAACCCTGTGACACAGCCTGGCGACCTTGAGCTGACCAACCATACTGTCTATGAGATTCTAGTGTCTGTCTTCCACAACCATGACCACCACCTTGCCTTGAACATCATGACGTATTCCAATTGCCTAGCTGGTAAGAAGCTTCTGGACCTACTCCTTCACATGAAGTCTACACAGAACCCCTCTCACTAGTCACTAGTGGCAACTCCCTACAAAAACACTGAAGATGACCCATCTTGCTGCAAGCTCGACACTCTACTAGGTCACGTGGACACTGAGGTCTCTTGTGCCCCTCCTTACCACACTAGTAGCACATTATCTGGTCACCTGAAGAATTCTTATGTCTAGTATTGCTGCCGTGGGAGAAATCCATATTCCCTTTCCTCTTGCTGGTAGAAATAGTGCCAAATACCGATGGCGAACCGCCCTGGTCCACACCACTAGCTTCCCGCAAGTTTGTCTCAATAATCAATGTCTGGTTCACAATAGAATGCACTGTAGGCAACCTGAAAACATTCACAAGTGCATGGATGTCATATCGAAGACCATACTCAAAGCGTCTAGCCCTCAACATCTCATCACCCACCAAAACAGGTGAAAAATGTTGTAGGTCAGTGAAGCGGGCAGAATAGTCCATCATTGACATGGCGCCCGGCTGTAGATTCATGAACTCTAGAGATTGATCTTCCCATAGTGTCTCTGGAAAGAAAAATTCATAGAAGACTGCCTTAAAATCTTCCCACGCCATGTCTCAGTGATGCTTAGTCTGGGTGGTTACATCGCACCATCTCTTGGTGGAATCACGCAACATGTAAGTAGAAAGCTTGACCCTCCTCCCAGGAGGAGTCTCCAGATGATCAAAGATCACTTGTATAGAACCCATCCATGAATCCACAACTTGTGGTCCTCCATCCCATGAAAATGTAGGTGGATGCTACTGCTGGAATATATGTGTCATATCTGCCATAGATGTGGCATCTGCCAGTGTTCCCTGGAAGGTCTTCATGAACCGTATGAAGCCTTCACAGAACTGCGTATCCATGCCTGCGTCTGTTATAATGGCTGGCACCATATCTGGCATTGCTGTAGGATCCATTAGTAGCCTATTACCTACCATCTCTATAGTATAATCGTCACCACTCTCTTGGAAAACAACTCGTGCTCATCTCGATGGCCTGACTCTACAAGGTCAAACATACGCCTTAGTTTAATTTACTACCGAGGTTTCTTTTGTCAGGTTAAGAGTGCCAATGAAAATTGGAATATCCACAAGAACTAGGAAAATGAGACTACATGGAATTTATAAGTTCTACATGGCATGAAATCTTAAGCTATCACATGGTCGTGTTCTGATGCTGGCCTGGGCATGTCTCAACCCTAGGTACACGACCTGTTACACCAACACACGGTGTGTAAACCACCCTGTTTCCCTAGCCACACGGAGAATTCCACACTGTATCTCACCGGTCAAGACTACACAGCGTGTCCCATAAGTACCCATCGTGTCCTCGGTAAAATCTAGAAGATCCATGTTCCCTCTCACACGGTGGGTTATACAGCCATATACTGCAGGACGTGTACATATAAGTACACGACGTGTACTTATTTTTATTTTCATCCCTTACCGAATAGAAGAACACACGGCGTGTAGTAAAAAAAACACACTGTGTTTTCTAGGTTTTTTCGGATAGTAATCCTTAGAAACTACTCCGGAGAGCCAAAAAACACTAAAACAGACATCAATGTGAAAAACATTGATCTCAGAGGGACCATACTCCCTGAAAATCAAAGCTGGGCATCTTATACATGTTATAAACAAGGTAAACAAGTCAATGATCCACCAAATTCTTGTCAATGAGGGCCCATAACAGCTCAAGAATGAATGTTTGGCATTCATTCGAACAAAAACTCTTACAAATAATACCCCATCAAACAACATGTACTTTTTTATCAAGGAAACTATCACAAAAACATGCATTTTCTAGCACAACATCTATCACAACAACATGAAATTTCTAATGCACCTACATGGCATGGAAACTATGCATGACATGTGATTCTAACATGTGGGTAAATGATGCATGAGATGGAATACCCTCATCTCATTGGGTTGCAAGTAAATATAACCCAAGTATATAAAATCATAAACAACACACCACAAGTGTGTCACCCAATGGTGAAATCTAATCAATTGTAATAATCAAGAACAAAAAATAACAATTAAATTCGAGGAAATCCGGCCTTTACCTATACGTGGGGTAGCTACTCCCAGAAATAGTTTATTACTAAATCCCAAAACAATATATCTCTTTTCGTTGTCACCAAATTACAAAATATCCCAGAGAAAAGAAATGCCCTGATACCACTTTGTAACATCCTGGATCCATGTGCCACATAATGGGTGCCCTAGACCTGGTTGGTCACATGACCTTAAGCGTATTTCCCCAAATTCCAGAGGCTGTAGACTAGCAATGAGGGCCTAGGACAGATAGTGGGAAAACTATGCTCTCACTTGTCAAAATGTAGCGCAGCGGAACAAAATATAAATATACAAAAGGGGAAGCAATAAACAATATAGACCTGAAATGGAAAATGAAACTGAAATAAAAGATAATAAATAGTCATATATATGATGTTGAAACATGTCTCTAATTATAATAAAACATCCAAAATATGATACACTGCAATCTGATACAATACAACATGAGGTACAAAGTACAGCGAAACAAAACCAAAGCAGTGAAGCAAGAATGCAACAACATCGCAATCCAAAGCTCAGTCCCATGCTTTCCTACACCTCTACAACAATCTTGTACCTTTGTAGGGACCCTTTCCCTTATCTACACCTACAACAATATAATCTGTTCGGGCCCAATACATGACCCAAACAAGGTGTGAGAAATATATCGCAGTAGGCAAACACCAAAAGGCTCATGCCCAACTGTTAGTGAAAATGTGCAACATCAGAGTGAAATAATGAAATAAAATAAACTAGAATGTACTCAAAAGTAACAATTCATATCAGTTACACTTCCATTTTAATATATATTTAACAATTCAATATAATTGAATTATGAGTTTTCCGAGACTCAGCCTCGACCAAAAATCTCATATACCAGTGCCACAATAGAAACCACAACAGGCTATCTTACAAGTAAAAGATGATTGTGCTTTATATTGGAAAGTGCCACATATTAAATCACCATAGTGAATATTCAAAGTAAAAATTATACCCAGACATGTATGTCCTTACCCTCAGGCAAAAAAAAACGAAACCATCAAGTGACTTCCCTAAGAAAAAATGAATATTTCCCTCAGGCATAAGAACCGTTTCCCTTAGGCTAAACAAAACCTTTCCCTCATGCTAAACAAAACACCGCCCTCATGCATAAGAAAAATTTCCACTAGGCTAAACAAAACCTTTGCCTTGGGCTAAACACAACCTTTCCCTTAGGCAAAACAGAACCTTACCCTCAAGAATTCCGGAGAAAAAGCAAGTAACCGGGCCGAGCCCAATGCATAATCAAGAAATTTATATATGTTTCCTCTCAAGAAAACTCAAAACATGCTATAATCACAGCATACCCACTGGTATCCTATCCAAAAGGATAAATAAGGGAACCACACCCTCAAGGTGGCCCTGGATCAAAGCAACGATACCAAACATTAGTTTATACTTATTCATTATATTACCAATGAAATTCTAGGTATCTCAATAGTCGAAGTCTCATCCATAAGACACCCCGAACATGGGTTCATGGACCAACGATAAACAAAATCAACTCGACAGTTGGAATTGAAAACAAGACCACCTACCTCAATCTCCACTGATCGATATACATGAAAGGCGCCTTCTGAAACAACCAAGAATGACATAGATCTGAGATAAATTATTTCACATTCAAACCTAAATAACCTCCATTAGGGAAATAATTGGAAGGGAAGATCATACTCATGTGGTTCAAATGAGACTGACGGTAGAAGAATCAGAGTCACAGTGAGCGATCGAGAGCTTTTCCAAGTCTTGGCCTCCTCCCCCACTCCTCTTGGTGAGCCCTATGCCTCCTCTATCGAATAAAGAGGATACTTAATATTTTTATCAAAAAAATTACTACACAGTGTATACTCTCAATTACATGTTGTGTACTTTCCTATTAAAATATTCCTCTGGTATCTACTTTCTACCACCTTACTGTTTATTTGCTGACTAATTAAACGACGTGTATTACTAAGTACACAGCATGTAGTTATTCTTTTACACCCTTAATTGCTGACAATACTACATGCCTTGTATTCTCATCCCACACAGCCAAAGTACATGGCATGTGTAAAAAAGTACAAGGCGTGTAGTTAGTTTTTACACCCATTCCTACATGCCCTATATTCTCATTCCACACAACCAATGTACATGGCTTTTATACAAAAGTACACAGCGTGTACCGATAAATTTAGCATTTTTCTCACATTTCCCATGTTTTCTCAAAAATAGTTAAGGAAAGGGAAAAGAAGAAACCCGTACCTCAAGAATAAGAACTGGGTTCTTACAAAAATATAATCTTACTTACTTCATAGAATCATGATTCTATATTGGGAATGTATTGAATTTACTTATATAAATCCAACATCAACTATCGGTAGAGGGATATCACTTTTCACATTGGAAGTCATCTTATGATTCTGTAAAAGTTTAAGGAGGAGGATAAATATCCCATGGAATCTTCTACTCAAGTGTGGATTTTATTTACATGTGGGATAACATACCCTATAAAAATTATTGAGATAAAGGAGAGAATCATTCTTAAATACAATCCCATTGTGATTGATTGTATTGATTTATTCCTTAAAGAGTTTCCTAGAATTATTATTGAATGATAGGTTGAGTTCTAAATTGAACATAAACCTATACCACAACCCATATCCCAGAATCCTTATCTAATGTCCCCTATTGATTAAAAAAACTAAAAAATATGTTAAAAATAAAATATAGAAAATGGTTGTATATTCTTGACTACTTCAACATGGGGTGTTTCAGGGCACTTCATCAAGAAGAAGGATGGGTCAATGTGCCATTGTACTGGTTACCATGACCTCAAAAAAATAAAAATAAAGAAAAATTATCCCCTGTCATAGATAGATAACTTATTCCATCAACTCTGTTGGCCACAATATTTCTCTAAGGTGGAATGTCAGTTGGGATATTACCCATTAAAAGTGGAATAAAGAATATATTCCGAAAATTTTCATTTCAATATTGTTATGGAATATATGATTTCATAGTGATTCCATTCATACTCACTAATTTTATAACAATATTTATGGAATTAATGAATTTATTCTTTAAATATTACCTTGAGAAATTTTTAGTATTACATATTGATGATATTATAATACAATCTGAAATTATGGATGATCATGAAGAGAATTTAAATAATATGATGAAGAATATTCAAAAAGATAATCTATATGAAATGTATAGTAAATGTGAGTTCTAGATATTGGATGCTTCATTATTAGGGAATTTTATCTTCTGAAAAGGTATATTTGTAGTCCCTTCTAAGATAAAGGCAATTATGGAGGGTCCTAGACCAGTATCTATAATAGAGATCCATGGCATTATTAAACCATCTGGGTATTTTAGATGATTTTCGAGAAACTTCTCATAATTTTAAAACCCACTAATCTAGTTAACTCAGAAAGGAGTAAAGTATTCCTAGACTAGTGAATGTGAAGATATATTTAGGAATTAAAAAAGAGACTTATCACTTTTCCAATCTTCATGATTACCTCAAGTGGGTAACAATTAATGGTATATATAAATACATTAACGATGGGTTTGGAGTGTATACTAATGAAAAATTAAAAAGTGATATACTATGCCTCATTATAATATAAGGTTCATGAGTTGGACTATACAACACATGATATGGAGTTTGATATAATTATATTTGAATTGAAAATATGTAAGTATTATCTATATAGTTAGATGTGTGAAATATATACTGATCATAAGAGCCTAAAATATATATTCACGCAGAAGGATATTGATATGTTCTAGAGAATATTATTACAAATGATCAAGGATAACAAACGCTTAATCCATTACCACCATGACAATGAAAATAATGTGATAAATTCTCTAAGTATACATGATCTTATAACTTTATCAATTATGAGAATTCATAAGGATCCAATATTATTATAATAGAAGAGGATGAACATGGGAATCATAAAGGAAGGAATATCATCATTACATTCCCTAATGATTACATAAATATAAATTTTAGAGAAGAAATATGATTCTCAAATAAATGAAATGGAAATTTAGAAAATGGTGTAAGATATAAGAAAAATGAAGTCCTTGGAGTTCAAAATTTATGAAGAAAGCATTGTAGGATTTGGGTAATGACTATGTGTACGATAAAATACTATTATAAAAAAGGATTTGTAGAATGAAACACATAGATCAACCCTCTTAATCCATCTATGGATCATGAAGATGTATCTATATTTATAGGATCACTAATGGGGGGGAAAACATTGAGAATGAGATAATGAAATATAAATCAAAGTGTCTAATATGTCAACATGTGAAGGCTAAAAGGAAGAAGTCTAATGGGATAATGAAACCATTACCCATACCTATATAGAAATGGGAAAATATAATCATTGAATTATTCACCGGTCTTCCAAAGACATCTAGAGGAAATAATGCTATATTCGTCATGGGGGATCATCTTAGAAATACTTATTACATCATTGAAATTTTATAGGGATCCTAACTCAATAAAATTGCAAGTATATACATTAGATAAGTGTTGAGACTATGTGGAACACTATTATCTATTATATATGACCTAGATCAAATATTTACCTTTAAGTCTTTGAAGAGTATCCAACATGGTATAAATAATAAGTTGAACTTCCGTATGACTTATCCCCACCAAAATGATGTGTAATGTGAGGGGAATATCCAAAAAATGGAATATATGTTAAGAGAATGATTGATGGACTTGAAATATAGATGGGATCAATATCATCCTCTAGTTGAGTTCTCATACAATAGTATCATTCACTGAAGAATACAAATAGATCCTTACAAATCCATTTAAGGGATGATATGTAGAACACCGATTTGTTGGGATGAAGTTGGTTAATGAAATCTATTTGGACTATAAAAGGTCAAGGAAATAATATAAATGGTTAGGACCATTATGTAACACAACGGGGCTTCCTAGAGTTGACATAAAAGCTATACTGAAAATTGTAGACGCGACCTAGATTTTGAAGTTAGAGATAAAGTGCTTCTATTGATATCTCCATGGATGAGATTTCTAATATTTGGGAAGAATGGTAAGCTATGTATTATTAACATTGACCCCTTTATATTCTTGATAGATTAGAGTTGTATCCTATCGAATAGAACTTAAACCAACCATATCTCAAGTACATGACATATTCCATGTATCCCTCTTGAGGAAGCACATACAAGATACCAAAAATGGACTAAATTTAGTGGTGGTAGATCTTAAATATGATCTTTATTTTGAGGATCATCTGGTGAAGATCTTGGATTTTAGAGATAAATTTCTCCAAAACAGGAAAACACACATAGTCAAAGTACTATGGAAAATCCATAATACGAGGAGGAAACATGGGAACCAGAGGAAGCCATTAAACAAAATTACCCTCACACATTTTAACATTAGTATATAATATGAAATTTTTAGTGTGAAATTTCTTAATGGTGAAATAATGTAACATCCTAATATATAAAAATAAAACTATGTTTGATAGCCTATATGACATACAACGCCGATCCTAAACAGATAATGAAATATTATTATTTAAATATGAGCATTATAACCTAGCCATTAATTTGGTGGGTATAAAAATATTAACTTATTTATGAAATATATTTAAATTTCATACTCAATATAAGTTTATTGACAATTTCTTAGTAATTAATCAATCAATTTTTAGTAAAGTCATCTTATTCTCCCAAAATATGTTTTTTTAAAACATTTTTTATTGAGAAAATATTATAAATATTTCATGGATATTTTAGAATTTTTTTGAGAAAAATATATCAATTTTAAATTTTTCTGAAATTTTTAAGTGAATAGTGATAAATAATGATTTTTATTGGAAAGTATATCTTATTTTAATTTATTTAAAAAGTTAAATGATATTTAAAATTAGATCGAAAAATTAATTATTTATAGTAGATTAATAATAATCTAATTATTGTAATTTTAATTAATTTTACACATGAATTTAATATAAAAATATTTTTCAACTGAAAAAGATTTTTTTTGATAAATTGTTATTTTTATGATTTTTCATTTTAAGATTAAATTAATTTCTCCCAGTTTTAGTAAGTAAATATTGAAAATTTTATTCAATATTTTTAATCAGGAGGTCCAATTTTTATTAATAGGTTCTTTTTTGTATATTTTTTTATAATGAATAATATCCATAAAAAATAATTGTCAGCATGGTTTGTGTAAATCAGATAATTAAGGTTTAAAATAATATGATAAGGATTAAAAATTACCATAACACTTTACTTTATTATATTTTATGATTTTGGTTCATCCATTTCCATTTAATTTCTGAAAATAATGAAAATTTGTGCTATATTTCATTTATTTTGACCGTTATATTATTTTATGTAAAGAAAATTTCAAACTATAATTCCTTATGTTTTATTATATTATTATTTTTGAAGTAGACATAAATAGAGTATATGTTTGGTTATAAAAGTATTATTTTAAATAAAAATTATTTTTTATAATGATAACTTATTAATAAATTTTAGTGATGAAATAATTACCTTATATTCTTATACAAGATCAACACAACATTTATTTAACTAATCAAAAAATAAAATAAATTATTTAAAGAATCTTAAAAGTAATATAATTTGAATGAATTATTTTTCCCATGAATTTTGTTGATAAAGATAAAATATTAGGGTTTTTTAATGGATAATATTCTAATTCCATTGTTTTCATGTAATTTTAAAAGTCAAATTAAATGAGTAGTTTCAAAAATAATATCAATGCTATTTTATATTAAATAACATCTTATTAAATGTTTTAAAATTAAAAAAATGACATATTCAAGAAATTTTTTTGTATATGTTTAAAAATATCAACTATTATCTATTTATTTACCAATTTTCATAATATAGTAACTATATTGACCCCAAAAGTGAAAAAAACATCATTATCATAGTAATTGTCAAAAAGGGTTAACAGAGATTAAAATAAAACGATATGGATAATTCCAATTATAAATGTGTCGAAACTTTATTAGATGATAGTATTTTGAACCACACTCATCCTATATTATAATTATACTAATTTTTATCCTTTTATAAATGAAAATAATCTTTATTAATTTTATTTTTTAAGTAAATACAAGAGTGTCCCTCCCCTCACTTATTAAAGGGGACCTCCTCTAATCTTTTATTAACACTTCAATAGCATTTTGTTTCTACCAATAATTACTCAAATACATTCCAAACCCCCAAAACCATGTTATAGAGGCCTTATATTGAGAATAATACCACCATTTGTGGGATTATGGTGTAAATGAAAGAAGTTGTCTGAATAAGAGGTACAGTCATTAGACGAATATTTTAATATTGTTTCTTCTTATACCTCATTAAAATAATCCTAAAAATATATAAAATAATAAAAACATTATATTCCATATATTGATAATTTATTTTGTTAATTTCATTTCCACATTCATATCTTCTTCCATCATATAAGAAATATAACCCTCGTTCAAGTGTACGACATACTACCGCCTGGTGAACATATGTAATTCGTTATCCATCAACACCTATAAAAATGGATATAATGTTTTATTTAATAAATACATATGTATTTTATATAATAATTATTACTATATGATGTTTAACTATTATTTACCTTTATTTTGTTCTATCCATAAAAAATGTAAATAACATTCATGCGTACGTACGACCTATCATCTCCATGAATAGTGTAATTCATTTTTATCTTTACCATTTATGGAATACTATATATATATTTAATATATATGATATTAAGATCAAGGTTAACATTATTTATATAATGGAACCATGGTAAATATTTAATGAATGTGACCGTCAAACCAAAAAATGAATTAAAAATGATACAATTATCACCCGTAATAAAGATTTTAATAAATAATTAAAAAACAACAAGTGGTAAGATGTTATAAGGAAATAATAAATGGAATTATATATATTATTACGGTTCTTGAATTCATGTGTAATATAAATATATATTTATTATTCATTTTTTTTAAATTCGTATGAATAAATTTTAGACTTGTGGTGAGGGATCTCTCCGAACCACCCTTTATCTTTGGGTTATAAATTTTATCTCTCTAACTAACTTTATTTCTATCTCTATTTAATTTTAACAAATACATATACATTTTTTATATATGTAGCTTACATATATATCTATATTTTTCTCCCTTCCTTTTATGGGGGTAATACATGCCTCATGTTTATTTCTCAAATGCCTTCTTTATGAAATCTCATTTGATTAAGATATGAGGAAAGATTATAAAACACATGTCCTTATAGGGTAAATTAATATGTTTATGCCTTATTATTGATTATATTTCTTGGAACACATAACCAGGAACATGTTATGATGAGTGTTACCAGAAATAACTTCAATGCACTGGGTAATGTTTTAGACTCATGAGACATTATGTTTTGTATTAGAAAGTAAAACTAACCCATGATGGGACTTCATCCACCATGTGTTGTTTCCTTGGAAGTTATACCGGACTTATAATTATTTCATGTTTTGTGTTTCTAACACATTTACTATGTTTTTATGATCTTTTGATACCATTTTATTTATATTATTGTCCCATGTGATTATTCCCAAATCTTCTATTTTATGAAGTCATGTTATACCTTTGACTCACATATTATCCTTCCTTATAATGTTTATTCCCATAAAATATTTTTTAGCTCATCTCTTTTATATATGTATTCCTCCATTTGCCAAATGTTGTTTTAGGAGGTCTAATTTATTTAAGAGTTCATTATGGAGATTAAAATAATGATGTTTTATTTCAATAATGATGATTTATATACACAGTCTTTCAAATACAATTGTCCTTGTGATCCTGTTTTGTATTTAATAGATAATTATATTAATAATTATGTAAGATAATATATAAGAAGGCAAGGGTCTCTATATAAAATATCTTAGATAATTTTTTTGAGAAATTATTTGGCCCCAAAATAGGGTGTTTACCCTAGGATAGAAGTTTGGTATAATTCTAAGTCATTCAAATTTTCAAAGAATATTTAATATTTTATACATTAAATATTAATTATTAACACATGTTTGTTCTGTGATATATTTTTTACAGTGAATTAGATTGATATTTTTACCTTTTTATTGAGTATATAATGGATATTTTTCTTAGGTGAGGTATTAAGTATTACCAGACACCATGGTTGGGCTCGAGCCCCCTTCCATTTTATTTTCAATTTCCATTATTTTCATTCTTTTCCCCCTTTCCTTTCATAATACTGTATTTAGATTCATGTGAATTATTATATACTATTATATTTCAAAAGAACGAGAGATAATATGTAGAGGGAGAGGGGATTGACATGATTCTTTCTCCAAGGAGCTGTACTATGATTCTGTGGTGTCCTCTCATGGATCCGGGATCAATGCTTCAACGTTTTACTCCCGAAGGTAGGTCATATTTAATTTTTTATGATAAAATACCATTAGTTAATTCATTTTTAAGTTTTTGATATTTTTTTAGCTTGTAGGGACACCTCTAGGGTTGATATGATGAGTTTTTTGGGGAATTGTGGGCCTCAAGGTAATCAAAAGTGTTTTTGTTCCAAAAAACCCGATTAAAAACCATGAATTTGAAAAACAAATGATGTGTATTATTATTTTTGGATGTTGGGTTGATTATAAAAACTAGAAAAAATTAATTTTTGGGATTGGTAATATATGAAATGTTGAGGGTGCAGAGGAGGTACTCGGCCAAACATCCCATATTGGGGTACATGGTACAAGCCTAGGTATAATACACGACGAGATGCCATGTGGATTATATTACCTTACCCCTTGTGGGATTCATGGAAGGGGTACATAATGGGGAACCTTGTATGGGGTACACATTGTGTACATGGTAGGCATACCATATACTAGGAATGTACACATCAGGTTAGTCCAATACACATAAAATTGTAGATTGAATGAGGTACACACCGTGTACTTGAGGTACACACAGTGTACCTAAGGTACATTCCATGTACTCCCTCTATATAGGGTTTTTATTAGTTTTTCATAATAGAGGAAGAATGGGAATTGATAATAGTCTATTATGATAATTATTCCACATATATCATGATAGTGGTATAGTTCTGGCATAGATAGGTCATCTCGATGGTGTTTTTTAGTGATATTTAATTAAAGGATTTCCTAAGTGGTTTATGTTATAATCCTTTTGAGGGTTGGGTTATGAGATGAAATTCCTAAGTGAGGTTTGTGATATGATTCTTTTTCTTGGATTAAGAATGTAAACACATTTTTTTGAGGTTTTTTTATGGTTCCTAGAAGGTTGGATTAGGTAATAACCCAAAGATATTATCCCTTAATAGAGAAATAAAATAAATGAGAATAAAAATGAAAATAGTAATATAATTTGAATGGAATATTGTGTCATAATATTTATTTATATAAAAATAAAATATTATAGATGCGTGAATGGATTATATTATAATTTTCTTATTGTATTCTTGTTTTCAAATTCAAATAAAATTAATTGTTAAAAAAATTACATTAATGTTATTTAATAATAAATAATATTTTAATAAAGGATTTAGAATTACTAAAAATCTTATATCCAGACAAGTTATGTTTATATGTCTAAAAATATATACTATGCTAAATTTATTGACCTTGTTTCCATTTATAGTAAATATATTATCCCCTAAAGATTAAAAAATTCATTATTGTGGTACTTTTTAAAATGTATTAACGCGGGTTAAAACTAAGAGATAATGGAAGAAACCAAATATAAACATGTAAAAATTTTATTGGATGATATTATTTCAACCCATACTTATACTATATCCAAATTATATCAGTTTTTATCCTATTTCCTATAAAAATTAATTTATATTAATTTAATGTTTTATGTAATTCCAAGAGTGTTCTCACCTCACCTATAAAAGGAAACCTAATATATTTATTTTCTAACACATAAAATGACTTTCCATTCTAAAAATACCTAAAAAATCCATTCCTAACATCCTTGAACATATTCTAGTGTCATTAATTTTTCATAATACCACCCTTAGATTGTTTATGGTTTATAGTAAAATAAGTTATTCGTAAAAGAGGTATAGTCTTTAGTCGAATGTTTTAGTTTTATTTATTCTTAAATTTCATTAAAATATTATTAAAACATGATTAAATAATAACTAAAATATATTAAATAAAATTGGATTTTATTATCTTTATTTATCACATATATCAATCTCCTATTCCATCAAATGGGAAATAAAAGCATCATTCATCTGTACGATAGAGTACAACCTTGTGAACTAATGTAATTAATCTTCAATAAACACCTCTTATTAATGGTTATAATGATGTATTTAATAAATATATATTTTATTTATGATATTATATTAATTATAAAATTTTTAATTATTATTTACCTTTCTTTTCATCCATCAAAAATGTAAATTGTATTCATGCGTATGATCGACCTACCAGCCCAATAAACAATGTAATTCACTTTTATATCCACCATTTATGGTTGAATATAAAATATATATAATGAATATATATGATATTAAAATCTTTTTTTAACATTATAAATATTATGTAAACATGATAAATATATAAATATTGATACTGTGGAACCCAAACATGCATGAAAAATGAATAAGATATCACCTGGAAGAGTTATTTTAAAACATAATTATTAATTAATGGGTAACAAGATGTTAAAAGAAAATAATATATGGAATGATATATATTATTATGATTCCATAATAAATGTATAATAAATATATATTTATTATAAAGGAGTTTATAATGTATATGAAAAATTAAATTCTTACGGTAAGGGATCTCTTCGAACAATCCTTTATCTTTTGGTTATGAGTTTTGTCTCTATAACTACGTTTATCACTCTCTTGATGTTATGAAAGGATTATGAATTATCTATATATGTCTCCAAAATATATAAATATCTTATTATCCCTTAATTTTATGTTGTAATACATTACATAAATTCATTTATCAAATGCCTTCTTTATAAAATATCTTAGATGATGATATGAGGTAGGATTATGAAACCCATTTCATTCCCTTGGTAATTACTATATTTATGACAAATTATTGATTTAATTTGGTTGATTAAATAATCATATACATGTTATTATTGCGGTCACTAGATATATCTCTAATAAATTGGGTTATTTCTTAGTCTCCTGAGATGTTAATTATGACATTATGGGGTAAACATAATCCACGATGGGACTTTGTGCACCATGTGATTTTGTCTTGGAAGTTAGAATTAAATTATGATTATTTAGTGTGTTGTGCTGATGCCACATTTCCTACTTATTCATGATCTTATTATTCCATGTAATTTATGTTATTATCCTATGTGATCCCTCACAACTCTTATCTTTTATGTTATCATGTTATACTGTTGACTCACACATTATTCTTTCTTATCATGTTTATTCCCTTACTAGGATTTCTAACTTCCCATTTTTTTATTTATTAACCGGGTTTTTCAATGTAGGTTTTAGAGTCTAAGGGATTTATGACTTCATTATAGATATTAAAATAAAGTTGTTTTATTTTAGTTTCACATTGATGTATTATATACCTAGTACTCTAAAGACACTAGGACTTTCGATCCTTATTTTTATTTAATGGATAATTATATTAATTTTTTTTAAGATTTTGTATAAAATGAATTGGGTTATTTTATTTAGTATCAAAAAGAACTTATGGTTATTTTTGGTGATTTGGACTAAAATACATTAGTGATATCCCAAGGTATAAGTCCCTGTATAAGAAAATATACTTAAAATTTGGTGAAGTATATAGCAAAGTATTTTCAAGAAATTAGATACCTATCTAGATACTACATGTGGATGTGGATCAAAAATAGTTATACCTAAGGGTAATGACTCTAAATAGGTTATATTGGGTATTAAATTGATCTTAACATGGTTCATGACAAACTTTTACTTTTTTTACACCTTTTTTAGCTGTACCAAGGGAAATTCTTTAGAAAATTTTAAATCTCAATATGAATCATTTTGAAGGACTTGAATAGACTATTATGTTAGAAAACATAATAGTAAAATTACAATGTATAACCTAGATTTAAATATATATACTCATATGATAGTATTTTTGTGTCATTTATAAATTATTCCTTTTATATTCATAGTTTAATTTTTTTTGGACATTGGTAGATCATGAATAGAGAGTGGGATCCCGAATGACTATTATATTCTACTTATCTTCATTTAATATATCAAAAATAAACTTCAAGATGAGAATACTCAAACTAAAAATTACGGAAAAAATGGAAACTATGAATATATAAATAATAAGTTATAAATGTAAAATAAATATTATTTTATGTGTATATATATTTAAATTTAGGTTATACATGGTAATTTTACTATTATGTTTTATAACCAAATAGTCAATTCATGTCCTTAAAAATGATTTATAAAGAGTTTGTAATATTTTTAAAGTATATCCCCCGGGACTATCAAAATATGTGTGAAGAAAGGAATTTTTTCTCCAAACCAGGTTAAGATAAAGTCCTTAAAAACGATTCATAAATAATTTGTAAATTTTTTTAAGTATATCCCTTGAGAATATCAAATTGGGTGTGTAAAAAGGAAGGTTTCTTTAGATAAGGATAACTAGTCAATTCCCAATATACCATCAAAGTCCACTATGGGAAATTCAGACAATATATTTTTTTGGAATATTTGGTCCATAAACATTGACTGAGGAGGATTTACATAAATGGGATGCAATAATTTCTCTATTTGTTGTACTTATAGATAGCTCAACCCCCATGTTTTGTGGAGGTGTTTGAGTATTTTTTACTAAAATAACAAACATAATAGTAAAATTACCATATATGACATAGATTTAAATATATATACTCATAAGATAATATTTATTTATCATTTATAACTTATTCCATATATATTCATAGTTTACAATTTTTACATAATTTTAAGCTTTATTATTCTCAAACATAAGTTTATTTTTTATATAGTAAATGATAAGAACAAGAACATAATAGTGAATGGGGAAACCATTATCCATTCTTGATTTTGAAATGTCCTTTATGATTAAAGTTATTTAGATTCCTTTTTATCTTGTAATTATAGTAAAATTCTATAACACCACATCAAAACATGGGGGTTAAGTTATTTATGAGGACAAAAAAAGGAGAAATTATTGCATCCCAAGTATATAAATCCTCTTCAGTCAATGTTTATGGACCAAAAATTTGCAAAAAATGTTTTCTTACTTTCCCTTAGATTAATTTGTTTCTATATTGGTCATTGATTAGTTGTCCTTATTTAACGACAAAATAAAATATTGGGAGAAGGAGATCACTCTTAACATCCCAAGTCATCCTTTTATTTTTTACATGTACAATGAGGATGATGAATCATCCTTGGAATCTTATGATCAATTAGGAATATTTTTTTTTGTGAAAGTATATCTAGCTCAAATTATTTAGTGTAGGGAGTGACTCATTTTTTATGAGATCAACATTGTTAGGGATTATACTAATGAATTCCTCAAAGAGTTTCCCGGACTTAATCCAGACTAATTGGCTGAGTTCTCAATAAAAATTGTACTTAGATATAATCCCATATCTAAAACTACTTAAAAAATGACCACTATTGTATTGGAAGAACTAAAAAAGAAAGTTATCAGATAATTTAGAAAAGGGTTTTGTATTACTGAGTGCTTCACTTGGGTTTGTGATGATACTCTTCATCATGAATAAGGATGGGTCAATGTGCCTCTATATTGATTAGCATGAACATAAAAAAATAATTTTAAAGAACAAATATCAACCAAAATAGATATAAAAAATGTTCTATCAACTTTATAGGCCCCAATATTCCTCTAAGGTGGACCTTTAGTCGGGGTATCACCTATTATAGACGAATAATATAGATATCCAAAAACTAATTTTTGACTAAGGTATACACACTATGAGTTCATAGCGATTTCACTTCGACTCACTAATTTTCTAGTAACATTTATTGAATTATTGGATAGAGACTGTAAGGATTACCACAAAAAATTTGTGGTAATATTTTTGATGATATTATGATATACTTAATAAAAATTGAGGATAATTACAAGCATTTGAATAATATTATGAAGAATTTGAAAGAGGATAAACTATATGAAAACTTAAAATAAACGTGGTATATGGATAAAGGAAGTATCATTCTTGGTTCATGTTATCACCTTCAAAGGGATATATTTAGACCGTTTAAAAAAAGGAAATTGAGGACTGGTTGAGACCAAATTATGTAACAAAGATCCATATATTCTTTGGATTAATTGGTTATTATAGATGCTTTTTGAGAAACAACTCATGACCGTCAAACCCACTAAACAAGAGAAATCAGGAAGGATTAATGTTTCTCTAAACTAGTGTATGAGAAAAATTATTTATGGAATTGAAACAAGGAATATAACTAAACTGGTAATCATGATTCCCTATAGTGGGGAAATTTTCTTTATATATAGCGATGTTTTAAATAAGGGTTTATGATGTGTACTAATTCAAAAAAATATAATAGCATATTCCTTGTGTCATTTAAAATTTCATTCATAGAACTATCCAACACATGATATGGAGTAGGTTGTTGGGGTATTTGTATTGAAAATTTAGAGGAATAATCTCTATAAGAATAAGTTTGAAATATATATGGATCATAAGAGACTAAAATATATATTAAAATAGGGGGATCTTAATATGAAACAATGAATATGGTAAGACATATTCAAGAACTATAATTAATCAATCCATTACCATTCTGGGAAGGAAATCAAAGTGACATATTCTATATGCAGAAATGATCTAAAAGATTAATCAATGATAAGAATTTAGGATGATATGATATTATTATACATGAATAATATGTATATAGAAATTATGATTGAAGTAACATCCTGATTTCTTTATCAAATGATTTCACAACCATACCTTATGGAGAAGATAAAGGATGTATAAAGAGATGATATGGAAATATAGAAAAATGTTGAAGCTATAAGAAAAGGGAAATCACCATAGTTAAAAATTTACGAAGAAGGAGTTCTAAGATTTGGTCCATGTCTATACGCACAATCACATATTAAGATAAAGAAGGAGTTGTTGAATGATGCACATCGCTCAAATGTCTCAATCCATCCAAGGAACAAAAATATGTATTAAGATCTCTTAGATCACTATTGGATAGAAAATATGAATAAGGAGATCATGGAATAGACAGAAAAGTGTCTAGAATGTCAGAAATTAATGTCTAAAAAGAAAAATTCTATGGGGATACTGAAACAACTACCCATACCTACATGGAAATTGGAAAATATCACCATGAACTATGTCACTAGTATTTCAAAGACATCAATAATAAATAATTGCATATGGGTTGTGATGGATCATATAACAATGAATATTCACTACATTGAAATTATAGGGGACTTATCACTAATTAAAATTGGAATGATTTATATTAGAGAAGTTCTGAGGCTGCATGGAACAACACTATTGATTATATCTGACAGAGATATGAGATTTAGCCCCATGTTCGTAATGAGTCTCCAACATTTTCTAAATACTAACTTCAAATTTATTACTCATAATCAACCGAAAAAGATGGATAATAAAATTGGATAACCTAGACAATAAAAAATATGTTGGGATCATGCTTGATAGACTTTAAGGAAGGATGCGATACACATATTCCTCTGATTGAGTAATTGTACAATATTGAAATTCAATCAAACAACCAAATGGATCCTTATGATTCTATTTAATGTCAGAGATATAGAACACATATGTGTTTGGATGAAGTTGGTGAACATATACTTTTGGGACTTTAAATGTTTTAGGAAATGATAAAAAAAGGTCATGGGTATTTAGAAACATATCAGGGATTCCTAGGGTTGATAGAAGAGTTATGCGACAATAATCGATGCGACTAGAAGTTTGAGGGAAAATATAATGTGTTTCTATAAATATGTCTTTCAAAGAGAGTCATGAGATCATGAAATAATGGTGAGATAAGTCCCACTTGAATCTTCTCCTTTGATATTCTCAATTGGATTAGAGATATGTCATATCAACTAGTACTCCCACTAACCCTATCTCATATACATGATGTATTATACATATCCATATTAAGGAAGTATATACTAGATCATTAAAATATACTAAATTATGAGGTATTACAACTATTAATTTATCTCTCTTATGAGGTCCACATAATGATGTTCTTAAACCATAGAGCTAATGTTAAATGCAGCAAGACAACTCACAAAGTAAAATTACTATGGTGAAACCATAAACACAAGGAGGAAATATGGGAACCAAAGGAAACCATGAATAAGAAGTACCCACACCAGTTTTTGTAAGACTAAAAATAATTAAAAATATCAAGGGTGACATTTATTAAGGGTATAAGAATGTAAAAACCTATGTTTTTTAAGAATACTATGCTCAATAACTTTCTTAACATGCAACATCATGCTTTAAGATGATTGGGATATATGATAAAAATTATAATTTAAATATGAACATTATAGCCTATATGTTAAATTAGTGGGTATGAAAATGATTAAACACTTTATGAAATATATATAAAGGTCACACTCAATATAAATGTATAAGTAACTGCTTAGTAATTAATCACTCAATTTTTAGTAGTAATTTTTTTTAAAATACATTCCCTCAAAAATTGTTTTTATTCACAATATATTATAATTAATATATGGAGATTTTCAAAATTTTATTTCATAGAAATTATCAATTTTTTAAAAAAATTTATAGGAAAATTAACTTGTTATTAGTTTTTTATATTTATCTTAAAAGATTTAATTTTGAGTGAAAAGTAAAAAAATAATGTTTTTATTCACAATTTTATTTTACTTTAAATTTTTTGAAATTTAAATTCTATGAGTTTTAATATTTAATTAGTTCCTTTTGATTAAAAATAATCCGATTATATTATATTGAATGAGTTTTATACATGAAATTGGTCGAAAATCATTTTTATACTTAAAAGTAATTGTTCATAAAAATTGTTGTTCGTTGCATTTATCATTTTAATCTTAAATTAATTTAATAATGTCCTCAATTTTTTATATTTAAAAATGGATTCCAATTTTTGAATTATGTTTTCTAAATTTGTTAAACAGGATCTTTTTATTTTTAGTTATTTTTAATATCATTCATTGTAAATAATTTTCACCGCAGTAATGTTAAATCAGGTAATTATGGTGAAAAATAATAAGATAAAGACTGAAAATGTTCCTTAAACATTCTCTTATCATATTTAATTATTTTAGTTTGGCCATTTCCATACAGGTTTTGGAAATATGGGAACTTGTTTCTATATTTATTTTATAATCACGTTTATATTATTTTATGTAATGAAAATTAAAAAATATCATTCTCTTTGTTTTATTTTCTCAATTTTTTAACATAGGGATAAACATTGGATATGTTCAGTTATAAAAGTTTTCATGAAGGGTAAATGGTTATTTTATCATATTAATTTATTTATAATTTTTATTGATGATATAATTACATAAAATTCTTACGCAACATTGACATAATATTTATTAAATTAATAGAAAACTAAAATGAATGATTTTAAACTTTTTAAAAATTAAAATATTTGAATAAATTATTTTTAAATAATATTTTTGACACAAATATCATATTATATATTTTAATGTATTATAATGAAATTAATTTTTTTTAATGTTATTTTCCAAGAAAAATTAAATAAATAATTCAAACAATGACATTAATGCTACATTATAATAAATAATATTTTATTAAATTATTTAAAGTTTATAAAAATAAAATATTCACCGAAGTTATTTTTATATGCTTATAAAAATAATATAAGGTCAATTTATTGATGTATTTCCCTTTTATAGTAACTATATTGACCCATAAATATTAACAAACCTTATTAGCATGATAATTGTAAAGAAGGGGTAACACAGGTTAAAACAAATATATATTGGTAAAACCAAATCTAAAATTATTTAGATATTATTTTATGGTATTATTTATAACCCTCATCATGATATTTATTAATTATATAAATTTAGTTCATTTTCATGGAAAATTAATTTATATTATTTTAATATTTTATGTAATTCCATGATTGCACCTCCCCTCACTTATGAAAGGGAACATCCCCTCTTATTCTATTCACACTTAAAATACTTTTATATCATCCAATAACTGAATAATTATATGATTAAAACCCCTATACATTTTCTAGAGGCTTTA
Source organism: Viscum album (assembly GCA_963277665.1). NCBI lineage: Eukaryota > Viridiplantae > Streptophyta > Magnoliopsida > Santalales > Viscaceae > Viscum > Viscum album. The sequence goes on along the minus strand of OY728137.1, from coordinate 291,066,225 downwards.
TTTTGGGTAGAATACCACACTTTGAGAGTTAATAATGTAAAGAAAAAGAAGTTGTCAAAATAAGAGGTATAGTATTTAATATAATATTTTAGTTTTATTTCTTATTATAATCCATAAATACATTCTTATACATACTAAAATAATAAAAAGAGTATATTATATATACATATATGTTATTATTTTTATGGAATAACCTACATCTATATCATCTTATATCAAACAGGATCTGAAATCATCATTTGTGTGTGCGGTAGACTACCGTATCTGAACTGATGTAGTTCATTTTTCATCACTTATTATAACATATGGTTATAATGATATATTTAAAAATATTTATTTTATTTATAATATTGTAACAATTTTTCAAATTTGAATTATTCTTCAATATTTTTTCATTAAGTCCATCAAAAATGGGAAAACATTCCTGCATACGAAGACCATACTATCTCCAGGAATGGTGTAATTCATTTTTATCTCTAACTTTAATGGATGAATATAAATATATATATATATATAATGAATATATATATTACTAAAAACATGGTAATTTTATTTAATAATATGTAACCATGATCAATGTATAAAGGCTGCGACAACATAATCCAAACATACATGAAAAGTAGAGCAGTTCTCAATCTGAATAATAATATTTAATAAAATTTTTTAACAAATATGTGTTAATCTATTATCATAAAATAATATATGGTAGGTTATATATGATAAAGGTTCTATAATAAGTTTATTATAAATCTATATTTATTATGAATGAGTTTTTAATGAATAATAATAAAGAAAGGACTTAAGGTAAGAGATCACTTTGAACCACCCTTTATCTGTGGGTAATGAAATTTATATCTCAATCTCATGTTATATCTCTCTTAAATATAATTAAATTATTTTTAAATTATTTATATATATATCCTATTTATATACCTATATTATTCTCCCTTACCTTTATGAATAATTTCATTTCTTAAGTTCATTTCTCAAACACATTCTTTATAAAGTCTCTTTGATAATGATTTAATGAAAGATTTTGAAACCCATATATTTTTAGTTGTAATTATAATGTTTGTTCTTAATGATTTCTTTTTGTGACATAGATATTCTTATACATGTTATTATGTATACACCAAAATATCACTCCAATTCTTCTTATAATGTTTTAGTCTCAAGATAAGTTATGTATGGGATTAGAGAGTAAACCGAATCCCCAATGGGACTCTGTCCACTATGTGATATTGTCTTGGTAATTAAAAATGACTTGTTCTTATGTAAAGTTTTATATTTCAACCGAATTTATTATATTTTCATGATATTATGATACCATTTGCTTTATTTTATTCTTCCATGGGATTACTCATGAGCCTTCTATTTTTATAAAATCATTTTATAAATTTTCCTCACAAAATATACCTTCTTATTATGTTTATAAACTTAATGGGATTTCTAGATCAAAACTTATCTCTATGTATTCTTTATGTTATCCAATTTATTTTTATAATCTCAAAGGATTTATGATATCATTATGGGGATTAAAATAAATTCATTTTATTTTAGTTTCACTTGGATGTATTATGTAACCATTATTCAAAATACAATAGGATATTCAATACTTAATTTGTATTTAATGGGTAATTATAAAATAAATTATGTATGAAAATATATGAAAAGGATTAGGTATCAAGAGTTCTTATGAAGAACTTATTTATACTTTAAAATTGATCATATGAAATAATAGACTTGGGTGGAGGCCCAGTGTTTCTTGATTGAGCGGAGCTGCTCAATAGAGTCTGATGTTTGACGTAGAGTAGTTGTACTATCATGAAGACTAGGTATATGGTTTTTATAATATTTAGTAGTATAGACCTTGTATGTTTTTCATTTTATTTATTTACTCTATATGTGTGATCAGTCCATTGGGTGATCTATTTTCATTGAATGCTTGGGAATACGTCTGAGTCTGTATGATGTACTTCATTTTTATAACATACTTCACATTATTTATTTTTTATGCATGATATAATTTTTATGGATGTATATATGTATGGATCATTTATATTTTTATCTCACTCTGATACAAGGGATTAATCATCTCATTGTATATCTCTTTAGGCCCTCAACATTAATCGGTAGCCTCTAGCATACTAGGAGGAACCCTTAATTCCTTATCATTATATGTATCGGGTTATGCGTTGGGTTGATCCAAGATAGTCTGTAACACATGTTTACAGAACTATTTGACATGTATCGGGAAAACATTCCCTATAGTGTACATATATTTTAAATAACGTTTCTGGAATCTTCATGGGAAAAGTTGTATCATTTATTTATTACATGATCCACGAAACTTGGGACCTTGAAATAAGGGGTTACCTGATGTGTTGATGTCATAAAGATCATGTAAATTATTAATATAATAGAAAAGTACACATAAATTCACTAAGAATGAATCACAGAAGGCATTGGATGATGTCTTTCCCGTTATACATATTGTCTAATGTAGACCGGATTACATGGTGTACATGGATTGGTAACATTAAATGAATAAATTAATCACACAAACTAAAATTAACTATTTCATTAAACCATACTATATTTCATGTTGTGGTGGACTTGTCGTGTAACTTATTTTAAGGAATAATAAATTGTTAATTAATTTTCCATGTTAAATTAATCTATAAATCAACCTTGTGTGGATGTCATATACACTGTTTACTTATCATTCAAATTTGAAGTAGTATACACCATATATTTATATGTGTAACCATGCATCATAAAAATTAAATGTTTTTTCTCAGATTGACACGCCACATATCATATAAAACAAGAAAAATCATATACTCTATATGTTCTATTTGAATGTACAATATATGACCTTTGAGGTTTCATGTAGTTCAAACGTGTATACATTTCATATTCTTATAGTTCATTTTATTTATTAATTAACTATAAGTAAAATTACTTAATTTAATTTTTTTAAAATTATAATGGATAGTTATCTACTGGGATGCTCGAATAGAAAAGAACAACAAAAAAAGGATTAACTAAATTAATAATATAATTAATTTTTTAATTCAATGATTTTACTTTAATATTAAATAATTAATTAATGTTAATGATAACTAGTTTATATTTTCTTGTTCATTTAATTTTATGAGGATCATGAGATTAGCATAACATCTGTATCTGATTGGATTCTTTTAATTTATTATTATTAAATTAAAAGGATGGCCCGTATGTTATCCCCCCCATTATTCTATATATAGTACTTTCATGTCCATAGGTTCTTTTATGTAAACTCATTTTATATTCCATGGGTTCTTGTCACTTGTATATGGGTAAGATCATATGTAAATGATGGATTTATAAAGAATGTGGAGGCAATAAAATTATGGATTCTAGTTAAATCCAATAAGGAGGTAAATTGGTGAATAAAGAGATTAATAAAACTCATTCTAGATTTGGTTCTAGGGTCAAGGGTAGGTTTATCATTCAATAGATAAACCAAAAAATAGAAACTTTTATTATCATGACATTTTATTATATGTAAGTTCTATATAGTTATGGATAATCATTAATTAAATTCAAGAAAATATTAACAATAATAGAATAATATAGAATGGAAAATTTATTCATAAAGATAAAAATACATTAATCAAAATATTAATTCTATATTGACATATATTACTTGATTTAGAATGGATACACTAGATCATATTATTTTCTTATCCCTTTTTTGGAAGCTTATATTTAATGGAATGTTCTACAGAAAATTTTGGGTTGACCTAACTGAATTTTTATTTGGTGTTATGGACTTCTTATTTACCATAAAAATTTAGAGACATATTTTGAGGAAATAAATGTACATGATTTCAGGATGGGGGAATAAACACAACAAATCAAAGAGTTACATTTTTATGAAGGTGGAATGTCCTTCTTACCTCAATAGATTCAAATAGCTTATCATGCCTTCATCTGGGTCACGAGAAGGGGAATAAAAATTATTTATCTAAAATATCCACCTGATGAGATATTTCAAAAAAAATAGTATTGGATATTGAGTATCGATTATATAATGGGGTACTAGTAAATAAAATTTAAAAAGTCACATCTTTCGGTAATAAAGATAAAATTTGGAATATGATTTTAAATAATGTATAATATGGAAACCAAAACCTTTTTTCACGACAATATTTCATGATGCATACGATATCCTCAAAAACACATATTTTTAAGGGTGTTATAGTTGTTTTATACATTGATACACTACATGAAAATTTATAATATATGCTGAAATTATCTATACATGTTCAGGTACATCACAAAGAAAATGGAGGTAAGAAGTTTTCCTGCAGGTGGAATATAATGATTCTCTAGTTGTATTTTTCAATGGGATATTAATTAAATATGGATACATGATAACCCATAATAAGGAAATTAATAATAATACCATGAAATATCATATCTAATATCAAGAACAAGAGAAGGAAATTCTTTAGATAAATGAAATTTCCCCTTCACTATAGTAGTGTAAACTAGAAAAGGGTACTTAACTATTGATATTATTATAAATATAACGATTTTAAATGATCAATTAGTGATGTTAGGAATTATATAGAAATAAAATTATCTATTAATCTCATAATATAATCCATAACATCTAGGTTCAAATTATTTATCTATAATTATGGGATGGATAGTATAAATAATCAAATTAGAAGTTTTTTACTATGATTCACTATGAAGATAAGAATTGTGAGAAACTAGGTTTCACAAACATTATAGTGGATGACATGAAAAATAATAAATTTGATATTCCATGATTGAATCAATATTAATAGTACCATTTAAAATTCATATAAATAGAATAAATATTCAGAGGTAGTGTATTGAATTGTAGGTTATTTTCTTCTCATGTGGATTTAAAAGTCATATTAAAAGAATCTACAATTAATTGAAGAAGAATAAATTAGTTTCATAAATTCCATGAATATATTCATCATATTATAGTATTTTTTATAGATTTTTTGGGAATTTGGTACATTTTTAAAAAATATAAGAACCAATGAATTAAGGAGTTTTCCCACAATGTCTTTGAAAAGTTGATTCTCAAATAAATAATGAGCTACACACAAAAACATTACAATATGTATGGTGTTCTCCCTTAGTTACTTAGAAAGGGTGATTCTTGTGTTAGTAGTGAGAAACACATGACTTTTTATATATGGTTGTTTCTTCTATTTTTTATGAAAGAGATTTTACTGTGTCAAGAACGACTAACACATAATATCTAATTTCCCCATGATTGATTATATTAAAACCATAACTTGTGTTATGTGTAAAAAACATTTATGATAGTTTTATATTATACGCAACTAGAAATTATTTCTCTTGAAATTAATATTTTTTTGGTAAAAAAAATATAATCAATGGTTTAATATAAAATGAATCCAAAATATCCAAAATTAGAAATAAATGATGAATATAAGGTTATAAAACTCATACCCAGTTTTGGAAAGATAGATTTTTTTCAAGTAAAACTATAATTTGGGATGTATATTACTTTTATGATGTAAATAATATTTGTTTCTAAAAATTTTATGTATATGAAAAAAATTATATTTTAGACTAAAAAAATTTATATATAAAATAAATGCACAAATATTTCATATTTAGGTCAATATTAGTAGTGTGAACTATTAATAGGTGAAGTTAAATGTTAATGCATATAATCCATGAAGCTATTATATGTAATTTTAATAATTCCCAATTAAGTAATAAAAAATTGTGTAAAAGACATAGGATCTTCTGAGTTGGTTTTTTAGAGTACATCTTAACGAAGTATTCATCAATAATTTAATATAGAGTGAATATTTTCAAAAAATAATATATCTATTTTAATATCATAGTTATAAGGTGGATCAATAAACAATATTATTTATGTATTGTAGTCTTTAATTATTCCATTGAATATTTTTTTTATAAAAAAAAGTGTATCAAATAACTATATGAAAATTGAATTAACTAATAAATATCATATAATTTATTATATAAATAAAATCTATTTGGTCATAAAATCAGGTCGTTGAATGGGATACATTTATAAAATCCATAAAAATTGAAATTTACATCATGAAAAACACAAGATGAATCTTGTTTAATGATCCAAATACTATTTAGGATATTAAAAACCTATATTAAAACAAATTTATTAATCAAACAAACAATATTTCTGTAAGGGAATTTCATCCTTATTGAGATAGTGGGAGCATGTGAGACTGTAGTTAAATATTGATTCCAAATGAAAAAGTTGGCATAAGATCACCAATATCTAGAATCTTTTGTGTTAGGAATTATTCTAAAGATACATACTGTGTAGCATGGTTGAAACCATAATAGTGGTTTTATATTAACCATACTTGGTGATATATTGTTTGAAAAAAATACAAAATAAAATAGGGACTATAAAATTGAAACTATGTAAGATTAACAAGTTATTATGAATTCCAATATTTATTATGTATTCCAAAATTTATTTTATATTTTCGTGGTTGATGTATAGGTATTACTGGGTATTAAACAAAAATAATACATGGTATTTTTGAAACCTATTACTTTTAAATATTTACTAGTTATACCAAGTTATAATTATTTAATACTATTTAATTCAACTTTTCATATCAATAATGATCATTGTATTTTTTTATAAAATGTCATGGATATATCTCTTTGAAGTAAAATTATGGAATTTATATACATGATGTGATCATAAAGGTTGAAAACATCTAGTACAGTCAACATAGATTAAAAATTTTCAAGGATCCATTTATAGATCAAAAAAATATAATGAATATAGTATAATAATTTTAAATTAATTATTTCAAGGTTTCTAAAAGAGGTTAGTGGAAGCACTATAATTTTCCAAGAGATATATGTTTGGAAATATAAAGAAATTAAGTAATGAGTATTATATTTAGAACATGTCTAATTTATCCAAAATAACTTATGTTGAAACCCAATATTTTAGGGAACATGATTTAATATGTTTGATCAAGGGTTTTTATCAAAAAAATTATAGTATGTAGTTGACATGGTATTAAAAAAACAATGTTGAATGACATTCTTGAAATGTTTCCAGTGTCAAATGGTATTCTTTTGGTGAATAGATGAGAAATTCATAAGAGTAATTTATAAATCAATTTCACATCCCTTGTTATGTATGTAAATTTTATCTTGATTATATGTAAATTATAAAAGAAATATACAATAATACATGGATAAATACATAGGCTGACAGCTAGAACTATCCGACAGTGCTTGAGAAAGGAAAACTACATAAGTTCTTAGGAATTGGAGTAATTGGTATTCCAATTTTTTAGGGGATATAAAACTATTTTTTTTATATCAATTTAATATAGAATCATGGTAAGTCCCCAATAATATATAAGGTAAAATATTTTTACGTTTAGTAGTTTTAATATCTACATTAGACAATGTACATTCTTGGTTTTTGATGAATCTTAAGAATAAAGTTTAGAAATTATTTTTTATATATTTTAGAGTTATACCAATAGAGTAAAATTCATTCATAATATGATGAATTCAAATTATGGTATAATATATGATATTAGGATAATATAATAAAAAGTTATTCATTAAAATATATCACCTCAAAATAGATTTAAATAAAGGGATGTGGCTTTAGTAAGATGAAAATTAGCTGGTATCATGGTGGTCTCAATAACTATAAACATATCTCCAAAGAAGAATATTTATCATGTGAGACTAACAAGTAAGATAATTAATAATTGAATCTAGTTTATGTGGGAGTAAGTTCGTGATGGTGCCCTAAAACCAGCTACATCGACCATTATATTTCAATAATATTCATGGATTTGAATATAAATATTTATATTATCACATGATGATCATTTTTCTACAAGACATCTATGTGATAATTCCATATTAGTAATTCTTGATTGAAAAACTCATATTTGTTACTTGATATGATGAGAACCTTTATGTGAAATTATTTTATTATTAAATATTCATTCTATGATTGAATGATATGACAGGATTAACAATATATTATACATGATATCATGGTGTATAGGACTCATAAGACCATAAGACATCCTCTCATGATTTTCACCTATGATAATATCAATAATGGAGGATATGAAAACTTTAACCCCTTGGAGGAAATGTATATTTATATATTTCATTGGATGTACATATATGAGAATGTGTATAATGAAAATTATAATTTAAAATTATTGTTAATGCATATCATTAGTCATATCATTTAATGGATTTCTATAAACCTTGATGACATATGTTTATGGAGACGTTGGATATATTGGATGTTTCATGACATACATTTCATTAATTAATAATATGAGAATTAATTTTCTCAATTTGTTCTTTAATGAAATTTAAAATCCAATGCCTTTGATTAGAATATAACTTCCTAATAAAATATCTAGACATAGTGTTTTCTTGTCAAGTTCATATCCATAAATTCAAAGAAAATGACATCAAACACATATGATGATGAAAACATTATGAAACCTGATTGATTAGATAATTCAATAAAGATTTATTAAATTATACAGTGAGAATTCAAATTTGGTTTCTTTTATTATGGATTTTAACAACTTTTTCTATGGGTTCCTTGTAATGTTTCTAGATGTTATCATTGTATTTTAGAATTTAATGCCCAATTCCCCTAAGAAAGGGTCCTAGAGGGTCACAGACTAGGTATATCAAGACCCTATGGTAAATTATATATAAATTTATCATTTTGATAAAATGTTAATCCCATAGGTGGTTTAATAATAATTCTTGTTAGTTTTATTGAAAATATTAGGTCAACATTTATTTGATAGAAAATATGATATTTTTATATTAAGTAAATATTTATTCTCTATTTTAGTGAAAAAATATTTAATACTTTATTATAGAATAATGTAGAGATATTTAATTATTTAAATAAAAATTCCTCACTCATGGTTTGATAGACACCAAGGATAATTGATGGTATGAGTTAATGGTATGGTGTGAAAAAATATATTAAATATTATTTGAACTAATTTTAATTTTTTTGTATTTGATAAGATTAATTTTTTTGTTCTTTAGTTTAGTGTATATCAAGTTAATAATAAGGAAAATATTATTATCTAATCATTGGGTTTATAGGGGATTAACAAAATTAAATGTCCCTTGTTTAATTGTTATTCTCTCATACTAGATCTAAATTAACTCAATTATATAATTTTAACACTATTATATGTTGTGCACAATGAATTTTATTGATATTACTCCCAACACTCCAAGAGATCATCCTCTATAATGCTACTAAGAATAGAGAGTGGTTCTCATCCTCCACCCTCCAGACTCTAGAGTGAAAATAAGAATACATTCAACCTCAAAGCGAGTCTTATGATGATAAAAAATGAATGATTAAACAATATGAATATTCCATGATGGCACCAAATAATTTCTATAGTGGAATTTGGAGGATTTTTTTGCATGTATACATCACCAATAGAGTGATTATACCCTTGAATACTTTGACACAATGACCCTACAATATAAAGATATCATTTAAATCAACAATGAATAAATAATTTCAACAAGAGTTAATTTTTAATACATATAAATTAATAATAAATTTTATATGATAATCGTGGATCATGGATTCTTTGGTTGTATGTTTTCTCGTACTTAGGGTAAATATGATTATTTTGATGAATTTCTATCATTGGGCATGGGATTGAATTCTTATGCTACACCTAAGAAACATCATATTTATACATGGAATGTAGTGGACCAAGGTTATCACACACCCAGACAAAAATACATATATATATATATATTATTGGTTGTAATAGTTTATAGTTTTGTTTTAAATAAATATATATGGGATGTAAAATATTATGGTATAGTGTATTTATATAGAAATATTTGGTTTATAAGGCATCAAGGTTATGTTATGAAAAATTGTATAAGGTATAAAATATTTCAATGTTATGACTTGTAATTATGTCCCCTGTTTAATATGGAAAAAGGTTATTTATGGTGTTTGGGTTGTGATGGATCTCAAATATAACATGAGTTAATGAGATAATGATGTTGGGATGCGGTAGTGGGTGTGGTGATATAGCATTGGTTGAGATATGGTTGTGATGATAATTATGTGGCGGAGTTGGTGATATGTTGGTTATGGTGATGTGTTGGTGGTGGTGATGTGATGGCTATGGTGATGTGATGGTTGTGGTGATGTGATGGTGATTTTTATGGATGTAATTATTTGAAAGTGTCTATGATGAAACTAGAATGTTGATATGGTTGTCTTATTATGATGATTATATGATTTTGGTATTTCTATTTTATTTCTCTATGACTTTGAAAATCTAAAATAAAAAACATTTATTTTAAAAAATAAATTTTTTAGTTGAAAATGAAAATTTTAGGTGATACACTTAATGATGATGACTATGTGATTCAATAATAATATATTTTATTCTGAATATTTTTACTCACCTAGTCTATATCTACGATTATCCCATTCTCCTTTTTAGTTTATCTCATGCATCTCTACCCCAAAATTTTTAATTAAATGGGATGTTAAATAGTTCAGTAGTACAATTTTATTTAGTAGTCATAAGTTATCACCCTATTATAACTATATTATGTTGTTTTCATGATAGTTTGAAGTAGATGGGGAATGATGTTTTTCTGGTAGCTTGAGTTGATTTTAAGAATGTAGATCTTGGATTGTCTTTCGTTAAAATATATTAGTTTCCATCTTCTGATAGTTTGAGTCTGGTAATTATTATCTTTTTTGTTTTATATATGGATATGGTTTGTGGTATTAGTTTATTTTCTGACGTAGTTTAAGGATATGGCTTCCCATATATGTGATGAATACCCTCAGTGTTAGTTTCCAACCCAAAGCCTATTACAAGAATGATTTATTTGTCACTATTTTCTTCACTTACATTCTATGAGGGATTAGAGTAAGTGTGGGTAATACAAATCAAAATTTTCAACATTATTAGTTTACCTGATTCATGTCTAATCCAAGTGTTTTATTTCGCATGGTTGTTAAATTGTATACACATACGATCCTGCTGAGTAATCCTATGTTCTAAACGCTGTAAAGTTTTCTTGAGTTATTTTGTAGAACAGTTTGAGGGAGACATGAGACATTACTAATTGAGAAGATAAAGTGGGGTTTTATAGAGTCAGTCGTCCATTGTACCAATATTTTTATACATTCCTATATTGTGATAGTTTTGGTATGGAAATTGTGATCCTTTTAGAAAATAAATAGATGTGATTTTTTGTTTTAATTCATTTCCCTCTGAATATTGAGGGAAATTCCTTCCACACATGTGAAAGATTTTCATGGTTCTAGTTTCCAACCCAAGGCATGTTGGGGATAAGATTTAGTAGTCATGCTTTTATTCACCACCCACTAGGAGGGGTTTCAGGTGGGATTGGGTTGTAACTGTTTTTATTTTATAATATTATTTAAATATTATTTATTACATAAAATGTAGAATAAACTATTTAAAAATCATTAGATTTAATTTTTTTTATAAAATATATAAAAATATATATTATTATAAAAAATATGAAGAAATAATTATATTTTATTTTTTTAAATAAAAAAATTTATTTATTTTAAAAAATTAATTTTATTCTAATGATTAAAATCATAAAAAATATTATTAAAAAATGTTTCCAAAATAATATTTTATATTTAAAACATAAATTTATTCATTTCATGGGAGAAATTTACTTTACAATTAAATAATAAAATTTCTCTTATTTTTAAATTAATAATAGTTTAAATGAAAATTTTATTTTCAATTTAAAAATAAATAAATAAAATCTCTTATCAAATGAAAAAAATAATTTTTAGGAAAGTTGTAATGTAAAAAAAATTTCATTACATTAAATGAATATGAATAAAAGAAAAATATTAATTTTTAAAAATAGTAAAACAATTTATCATAAAAAAAATAAAAAATGGCATAAATGTTTATATTTTTTTATTAAAAAGTAAAAGAATAAGTATTTCTTATTAAAAAAGCATAAAAAATAATTTCCTTTTAAAATATCTATTTTTATTTTGACTTTAAATATCATTTTTATTATGTTTTTAATAATATATCAAATAATATGGTTTTTAATTTAATACCTGAATTTTAAAATTTTAAAATTTTAAAATTTAATTTTTTATTTTTTTTAAAAAATTAAAATTTTAATTTCTTAACAATGAAATATATATATGTGTGTGTGTGTGTATATATATAACTAAAATTATAGATATTTTATTTTGTATTCTTATGTTAGAATTATTTTCTAAATAATTTTTTTATATTGTCTCTAAATAAATATAAGACACTTTTTAATGTTGGAATTAGTATCAAGATTAGAGAAATGGAAAGGGAATAGTGAATATTATTTGTTTGATACATTAGAATAGAATTCTATATTCTATTGAATAATTTAATGTGGGTTTTTTCTCTATCATGGGTGGAAACATAGTTAAAAAAGGGAATCCAATATCTACAAACGAAATATCATTATTAAAACTAGAAAAAACCAAACATATAATCCTCTTTATTACAGAACAGTGATAAAGAGTTTATAAAATTTTAATTATTTTTATGTATCCATTAAACAAATTTATAGTACAAAATAATTCCTAGAAATTTCTAAAAATTTAATTAATAATTTATTTATTTATAAAAGCAATTCTTGTTAAAAAAATTACATTTTATGTAACATGTTCAATATTAAGTAAAAAAGTACAATTTTAATGTGATAAGTTGTTGTTAGATTAATTGTAAAGTTTTATTATTATTATAATTTTTTCATTATTGAATACGAGAATCTTTTAATGCTAATTCTAAATTCATAAATCATTGAAAAAGTTAAAATAAATTGTGTAAAAAAAATTAAAGAAAATGACATTTTTTAGAAAAATTTGAGATTATAATTTTTACATAATATATTTTTTAGTTTTTATATATATTACACATAGAATAAAAAAAATATTTCAAAAAATTTATTAGAATTTATTATTATTTTTTTTAAATTTGAAAATTATTTTATTTTTATAGGTTTTTTAGAATTTAAGTTATTCTTTTAAAGAGAAAGGGGGATTTTTCTTCATTTTGTAAACTAAAAATGTTGACTCTTTTTCTTCTTAAAATAAAAGAATGGATTTTTTAAATATCACTATAAAAATGACAACCTTTTGTGGAAAAAATGTGTTATTTTTAAAAATGAAAATATATTTAACATTTGTAAAGAAAAACTGAATTTTATTTTAATATTATTTTCTAAAACTTAAATTTGATATTTTTAATAAAAAATATACTTATTTTGAGAAAAAAATAGTTATTTACTTATTTATTTAAAAATTCTAAATAAAAATTATTTTTCAAAATTTAAATAAATAAATTTTTCTAAAATGAATTAATTTGTTTTTAAAAATTAATTTCATTTGATTTTTAAAATTGTAAAGAAAAAACTAGATTATTTATTTGTTCCTATAATTAATAGTTAATTTTAAAAACCATTATTTATAATATTTAAATGAAAATAAAAATTTAAAATTCAGAATATGATTAAAATTTTTAAAGGGTAATGTTGAAATATTTAAAATAATATAAAATAAAATTTAAAAATATTTTTAACAAAATGCAGAATTTATTTTACATTTATTATTTAACCATTAAATTTACTTTTTTTAATTTCATTATAATATAATAAATTCAATATTTAATTTTGGAAATTTATTTATATGAAAGGTGAATTTAAAATTTTGAATTATTTTTAAATATAAATGAGAGTCTCTTTATTAAATGTGATAAATTTTACATGTTAAAAAATGAAATGTATTTTTATTCATTTTTTAAACAAATAAGGTGATTAATTATTAGAAAATTAATGTTTTAAAATGTCACATGTTTTGGGAAAATGACTTTTTTAAATACAAAATTAGGTATATTTATTTTTTAAATAATAATAGAAATATTAAATATTTAGTCATTTTTTTATTATTAATGAAAAAATATACATTCTTAGTTTATATATTTTTAATTAAATTGATATTATATAATTTTTTTATTAACCAATATTTAAAAAATGAAATGCATTTATTTATTTTAATGTGGAATATTATTATAATATAAAAACTATTTTCATTTATATTTTATAATGAAAAAAGAGTTTTTTAAAAAAATATTAAGAATATTTTATATTACTAGATGAACTAATTAAATAATTTATTCAACATTTGAATTTCTAATTGAAAAAATAATATATTTATTCATAAAAATATTAAATAAGTTTTCTAAAATATATTTTAATTAGATATAATGGTTATCTTAAAATATTGATTATATAAAATGTTGTTATATTTTTTATTATTTTTTAGACAAGTAAAATGTAATATATTTCAAAGGAAATAGTTTTTACATATATATTTTTTAAAATTTTTAATAATTAATAATTATTTTATAAGGGATCATTAGAATTTATATATTTATTTAAAAAAAATTTTGAAATATTTTTTAAATTATTATGATCATATGATGAATTTTTTTTATAAGAGGTTTTGTTTTTTTTTAATTTTTGTAAAGAATTAAACTTATTTTTTTATTCAAATTATTTTTTAAAATATAATTCAAAGTAAAATTTTATTATTATTATAAATAATTTTTTATTTCTAAAAATTAAGACCTTTAATGCATTTGTTTTTTCCAAAAATAAGATTTTTTAATCAAAAAATGAGATCTTTTTCATTTAAAGAATGATTAGTGGAACACTTATTCATTGATCCATTTTTATTAAGTAAAATACGTATTTTTGATAAAAGAATTCTTTGTTTATTTTTAAAATAAAAAAGGCTAAAACATATTTATATTTGTTATATTTTTAATGAAAAATTTAATTGTTGAATTTTTTATGTACCCACTACATTATTTTAATGTAACAAACTGTATATATTTTCTTTTGAGAATACTCAATGTATTTTTATCATTATTAATTTTTGAGGTATTGGTCAAGTTTTCTAAAGATAATATTAGAGATAGGATCGAGAGTTAGGGATGAAATATGTTGGAGGTGGCTGTGATCTATTCGAGAGGGGTCATTGCGTCATGATGAGTAGGCATCCCACTATGTTGGGATCTTGCGGGAAAATATTTTCTAACATCATTAAAGGTCAGACAATAGCCTATGGATAAATTTTGTGTGATGATGTGTAAAAGTAAATTCCTTTAACATCAAAGCAAATTTAGTGTGGTGTGATGGAAAAGCCATAGAATATGGCACCAATCCATTACCATGACCCTTACATAGTGTCCCTCAAATATTAAACTATTTTGATTTCCTTAAGGGTGGCTGGTCATACAGTGGTGATACCACCATTTCATAAAGATATATCATTCTTATTATTTTAGAAAATATTATGAATTTTCTTATAAAAAATTACCAGAAGAGGGATGGACAATCCATGACCATTGAGGTCACACCATTAAAGGATAACTAAGAGATTATAGGCTCTTTATAGAGGAAAATATCTATGTCATGAGTAAGAGGTTCTCATCATGATGGCCTAGGTATTAGGCTTCAATGGAACTTTCTTAGAGAATAATACCACATCTTGGCTTGGGAGGACACACAATGAAGTGGGATCTTGAATGGCCATCACTCTCTAACAGTGTGGTCACGCCCTGACACTTAGCTTGAGATGCTTTTAAGATAGTTAAATTAATAAATGGATTTTTAATTTGATATTAAACAAGGTACCCCACCTATTTCTTTAGATGCACCCATCCACTTTTTTACTACATCTTGAGTTCCTCCCTTACAAAGTGTGATGTCTTTTGTGGCTCAATAGTTTTATATTCCATTTTCTCCAAGAGATAACTACATGTATGTTTATCACTCCTCTTTAATCTTTCATTTATATCACTTTTTAGTAGTCTTAAATTGGTTATGTCGATTTTTATGTTATTTTTGGGTTTTCTAGATTCTAAAATTCCTCTAATTGGATATCAATAAAAATTAAGATATTCCATGACTATCATCATTAAAGAATAATGTATCTGGTCTCAAGAATATCCTAAAAATTCTCATTTCATAACAGTGTTTGTTATTCCTTTAGCTGTTCCAATATATTATGTGCTTTAAAGAAAAATAAATCATGTGATACAAACTCTTATTCCATGAGAAAATAATATTATTCATGTAACTATCAATATGTATTTTTTGAGAAACCCATTCCCTTATTTACGACGAGTGTTGTGCCTTAAATTATTGAAATTGAAATATTTTTAAGGTGACTTGATGGATACCCCAAAAATAAAAGTTTTCTTTTCATGTAATTGAAATTATGGTGTTAGTCTTAGAAAAATGATTGGAATGATATTGAAATATAATGTTAAATCTACTTTATGGGGTGAATGTTAAAAAATTAAAGTATATGTTTTAAGAAAATATGTGGTTCCCATAAGTTAATATTCTTGTGGTTCAAATGATGGACATGGATCCCATGGGTAGTATTCTAATGGTTTTGGTGTATGGGGCGGTTCCCCCTAAGTTATATTATCAAGATTTTGGGGCTTGATGTTATTCCCCTAAGTTTTAGTATCAGTGTTTTAGGGTTGGATTCAGTTTCCCCAAGTAGATATTATCATGGTATTGGGGAATGATCTGGCTACCCCTGAATTATATTCTCATGGTTCTAGGGATAGTTTAGGTTAACCCTATCTAATATTCATGTGGTTCATGGGTAGGAAATTATTCCCCCTCAATGATATTATCATTGTTTTGGGGTTTGATGTGGTTTCACTAAGGTGTTTATGTAACTGGTTCCAAGACATTCTATATCGAATGAATTAGGTATGCTCAATTATACGGGACACCTCATAACCACCAGATCATATGTGTGTTATTTATTATTCTTTCATTTAATTATTATAACAAAATTTTATGAACATTATTGACACAATATATATTTGGGGATACCACTGAGCATGACCTCCTTAGTGGCACCAAAACCCTACTCAGGCCAATGTGGAAACCCAAGTAGACATCGTGGATTCATGATAGTATAAGGGAAATAGACCTATGATCAATGGATTATATGTATTGTTAGGATAGGTCATTAGGTATGTGATAAAACTTATACTCAGATATGTTTTTCAACTTTTACCATTTTTTATTATTTTGTTTATTTTTTATCCTAATTTACATAATCTTTCCATGAGGGATATTTATTAAATTTGTATGACTTATATGAATTATAAAATAAGTTTTTTTGTACTACATGTGTTTTTTATATTATTTATTGGTACTTATCTTGATGCATCATAGATTACTCATCTTGATGTATGTTATTTTTATTATTTATGTTGTTATTTCATAATCTAATATAAGGTAATACTTTTCCCATAGTAACACCCTTGGCCATGGATACTATTTGGAAGCCTCTAACATATAGGGAGACACTTATGAAGATGAAATAACCAATATGAATTATTATATAGTGAGATAGGCTAGGGGTGTGACAAAATGGTATTAAATAATAGTATATTATTCCTTTGTATTACTATTAGGGAAAGGTAGACATCAGACCAGATGATTTTAGAGTAAGGTATGGATCTTATGATTGGGTGTAGTTAACCCACTTGTAAGATAATTCTACCTTAATTAGGATGAGACTATTATTTATGGATTTTCATTTATATTTGTGATACTTCACTTAGTGTCACAAACGTTGATTTTGGATTTATGATTAATAAGATATTTTTATTCTTGGAATAAAATTAAAAGAGGGTGTATGCTCATGAATAATATAAGAAATATAGAATTCCGACGTGGATATATTTTTATATAGGTACAACACATAATTTTATTGAAAAGTTGTTTATATTTTGTTGTTAAATAAAAATTTTGAGGTGATTACTTGATAATTGATGATCACGTGATAAAATAATAATTAATTGAATATTTTAATGAATTTTTATTATTTTATTACTAGATTTAAGGAGTAATACTTGGTATTAATTTCATATATTTTAGGAATATATATATATATATATATATATATATTATTTATTGAGTGATTTTAATGAATAATTTTTAGAAAGTGATTTTTTATTATAAGAGTTTGATTTTAATTTCTGGTGTTGCAAATCATGACGTTCAATATCTTTTTTGGAACTTTTTTAGTTTTTCTTAATCATTTAATTGGAATATTTTATTTTTGATGTTTTATGGGAGCCTAAATTTTAATGTTTCTATTGTAGGCACTATTATTGAATATAATTTGTTGATTTAATAATTAGTTAAATTTTTTATTTTATTATAAATAATGGAAACTTATTTTTTTCAGATTTTAATCATAAAAATTATATTTGTATTTTTCACATATGAATTTTAATTTTTTAAAATTTTATTAGGATTTTATGATATTTTATCAACCACCCCATAAGTAATTTATAATAATTATCCATTATTAATTTAAGTATATTATAGCTAACATGGTATGATATTTTATAGTAGGACCCTCATATCATATCTGAGTATTCATCCCATATGATAATTAAAATATCTTATAATCCCACCATTATAAGATATTGTTCATTTTTCATCATCTATTTAAAAAACTAATGATAAATAAGTAATTTTTAACTCAACTTATACATGGATATGTTAAGGGATATTTTCATCATTGAAGAAAAACTAGATAAAATTTAATGAACTTCATCAAAGTTGATTCAGATAAAGGGGATTTCATTTAAAGATAACCAGGGAATACTTAATACTTAAGGAAATAAAAAACTGAATACATATAAATTAAATCATAAGCTTACTGAAATTGATTAATTTTGATATCATTAGAAGCTAGGAATCAAATCTATACCAAGGTCGAGTTGAATGAAGGGTATTTTTCTTTAAGATGAGAAACTAACTAAATTACTAACAACTAAATATATTAATGAAATAGAATCATAAATTAAATGACTAACTAAATAAAACTCTCTTATTTAATATGAATGAAAGTTAAACTCAATGAATTTAATGGGAGATGATTGATGATAATATGATTGTTTCCTAAATATTCACAAGGTTGGAGTAGAATTTATAATGTTATGCAAGGTTTAGGTCAAGATATGAATGGATTAATGTTGAATAACTCATAAAGATAGATTTACTAGAATTAAGTTTCAATGAGAGATATTAAATAAAGGGGAGAACTTTCATAATGTCTTGATAAAGATTAGTCTAGTTATAGTATTCTATTGAATGTGTTTTTGATTATAGGTTTAGAGGGGAAAGAAGATTTTTCCAGATCACCAATGCCAAGAATGGGAATGGGTGTGAGAAATGTGTTCTATGGAATTCCTCATTGATGTGGAGTTTAAGTATATGACCTACCATTCTAATCTTGAATCATTCATTGGTGAACTAGATTCCAGTTTTATTTTTTCACCTAAATTTGAATGAATCAAGTAGTTTTGTCTTCTACTTTATAGGATTTAAATGGTTATGAAAAAGAAGATGAATTATGAAAACTAAGGGTTTCAATAAAGATATGGTTTAATGTAATTTTCTATCATAGTTTCTAGGAATGTGAGGAGATGTTGTTTGAGGTGTCTTGGAAAAAATATTATAGGCTGAGTTTTAGGCCTATGGAGGAGGGAATTAGTTGATTTATTTCAATTTAAATTTCAGTAAAATCTATTAGAACTGATAGTAGTTGGATTTTTTATTTTATAAATTTAATTAGACATATAAATGCTTAAAAGTTGAGTTTTGAGAAGAAAAAATATGGTGTTTGAATGAATTTAGAAAGGTAGTGATGAATTCAAAGATATATTTGACCAACATTACATTCAATGAATTTTTTTATTATAATAAGAATTAAATTAATTAAGGAGATAATAATGGTTGGTGTTAATCTCAAATAATTCTCAATTATTTTTCGGGAAGTTGAGTTGGTTGATGATTTATTCATTGGTTATAGTAACAATGACATAAGGATAAAATTCCTAATATCCTTAATATGTGTAAGTAATTAGAGGCTATGGATACCTTCATATTGAGTTATCAAATCATAAGGTGGTGGATCTAGTAAATGTTAGTGATTTTAGATAGTTAAAAAGAATTCAAGAATGATATATTATAAAATAAGTAAACTAATTTTCACACACTAACAAAAATGGAAAAAATAAAAAATATTTTCATATAAAAGAATAGGGAAAGAAAAATATGTTGATAGAGATAGAATAAGAGTTGAACTGATAAAATATATTATTCTTCTTTATTTTTCTATTTGTCTAATGTTTTTGAAGCGAATTTCATTTATTTATTCAGTTTTGAGAAATTATGATTGTATAAAACTTATTTAGGGGAATGAAATTGGTTTGATTTTAATGTTTTCCATCAATTCAACTATTTTCTAGGATTCTGATGCTATTATTATTTGTCTTGAAAAACTTCTATTTTTTAATTCATAATGGATTTATAAAATTTAATTTTTACAAAATTTTCATCCAATCAACAAAAATATTCATTAAATGTATTATGAAATGGAATTTTTCAATTATTCAAATGTTGATAAATAACACACTTTTATTTTAAGATAGTTTATGTGGGGAAATTTTTTTAATAATTTTTTCAATGAGTTAAATTATGTTATTAAAAAATATAGGAGTTGACTCTCAATCAGTCAATTTATTAATAGTGTAGTTGGATATTCCCTTTAATGAATAATAAATATAATCATATTTTGGTTAATCATTGATTTTTTTTAAATACTAAAAAATTAAAATTCCCATGGATACTCATTTTTTCACTCCTCTTATGTTCATATTCATTTTTATCACTTCCTCTCTTTCACACACTTTTCCTTCATTGTCAAACACCACTACACTATTGTTATTTTATACTTAGTCATTTTATGTTCTATCTTATTTTGAGGTTATTTTTTTTGTTCACACATATATAACATTACCTTCCACATGGATGTGATCCTAAATAGATATACAATAATTATACAGTATTAAATAAAATTTTTAAACCAATGAAATATATCAATTTTTTTCCACTTGAAATGATGGAAAAGGCAGTATAAAGAAAAAAACAACTAACCCAAATAAAAACACTCAAATATATAAAAAACATTAATAAATATGCAAGTTGTTTTGTGACTATTTTTTAAATATGATATATAGTGGTCAATGCACAATAGCTATATATTTTATGATCATGAACCCATAATTATAAAATTCAATAAACATCATAGATATTTACAAAAAAATGGAAAATTGAAATGGAATAATTGAGAGAGCGTTCCCCGGCCCTCAATGAATAATTTATCCATGGAAATTTTGAATGTAAAGAATATTAGAGTTTTAACGTCCTTCTGTTTTAATAAACCCTTTTTCTCTTACTCTATATCATATATCTTAAAATTATAATTTGAGGAAGGCACATTTTTCATTTTTTCCCACAATCAATTGAATGCCAAATGAGAATTATTTATCCTTCATTAGGTATCTTTATAATATAACAAAACAATTATCTCTATAAGGACTTAGTGAGGAAGAAATAAAAATGAGAGATTCCAATTTTGGACTTTAGGTGAACTCTATGAATTTTTTTAGTACAGGGTTAAAATATATTTGACACATGGGAAAAATTATATGAATTTTTTGAAATGAAATTTTACACCAAGAGACTTAAAGAAGAGTTTAGGAAAAATTGAAAAGTTTATTTCAAGAGTTTGGGGAAGGATTTCAAGAATATTTGGACTAGTGTTGGTACTTTATTAGAATTTTACCTCACCAACAACTATCTACCCACATCCTCATGGAAGATAACTATGAAGCATTGTCACCTTCCAATAAAAATTTGGTAAACTAATGTACTATATGTAATTTCACTAATCAGGCTCATGAAGAAATTATAAAAATATACAATAAAATTTCCTTTAATTCCATTACAAGGATTATAGAAATATAATTTTCTATAAGTGAGAGTAAATATTGGTTAAAGGGATTAATTTTTTTTGTAACATGTTGAAATTAAGGATCTACATTAGTCCATCAATTACCAAAATTTTCGATATAATGCTAATAAAATTTGAAGTAAAAATAAAACCCATCCACTGAGGGAACTTATCATCAATTCGGTATGTATAGTCATTCATATAACTATAATCCCATCATTGATATGGAATCCTAACCATTAGAAAATTTTTTTGGGAATGGACCTAGGTTTTAAGAAAAAGATGAACCATTTTCTAACACTAATAACAATAGCCATAAAAATCACTATAAACGATCATGGAAAGAGATCATAATGATGAAAATATAAATATGGATCCTAAAATAGCAAAAACCACAATTTTTTAATAAACATAAGGCGGAAAAATCCAGTTCTAATTATGAGTTATGGGGTATGATTTAATAAAACGATAGAATGTTTTGACTCTTAAAAGGCATAATTTTATTCACAAAAGAAAAAACATGATTATGAAAAATCTAGAACTAATGAGTGGATATATGATCTGGTTGTAAAAATGGGTAAAATGTCAGGAGAATTATGTGGTAGAGAGAAAGGTATTTTACCAAGAATAATTAAAGTGAATCCTATATAAAATATTGTGGTTGTGACTACACAAAATGCTCTAAAAATCAATAGGAATCTACGAATTAAAATTATAATATAGGAATAAATTTCTAAAATTACATAACCATGAAAATCCAGATTAAAAATAATCTATATTTGAGGTTAATTTTGTTGAAACTAAGACAAATATTTATTTTACACCTAAAAATTAAATATAAGAGGACTCTAAATTATAAAGGAGCAACAAGATGAAAAATTGGTAAAGAAATTGAGGTCATTCTTTATATTGTTAATAATTATACCCCACCCAACACATTCCTTCAAAAATATAAATGTAAAAATAAATTACAAGAAAATATCAAGTTTTATGAGTTTTTTAAAAACATCTAAGTAGTTATTCCTTCCATTAAATCCCACATTCCAATAAAATAACACTTAAAATCATTGAAAAATATTTTTTCAAAAAAGTAAACATTTGAAGAGTTTTCTATATATTTAATCAAAAAAGAGTTATGTAATATCCTTAAAATAATGATCCCTCCTAAATTATAATACCCAGGAGTTTTCTCATCCATTAAACATTAGAAAATATTGTTCAACTGAATTACTTTTGTGACCTTTTTGCGAGTATAAATTTTATTCCTTAATTAATATTTTTGTAGTAGAGTTTAGGAGAACTTCGTCCCACCAAATTTTTCTTGAAAATATATGATATATCTATCTCTCACCCCATTTTGAGAGTGGATGACTTTCTTATTAAATAAGATAAGCTGTTTTTAATTTGTTGATTTCTTATCCTTGATATGAAGTATCATATGGATGTATGTATAATTTTAGGTTAACCTTCCTAAGAGACCAATGGAGATGTTATTTAAGTTACTAAGGGTAAACTGATTTATAAATTTGGTGAGAAGAAAGATGAATTTAATTTCGTTAAGACAATTAAGGAAACCATACCAGATTTTTTTACATAAATAACTATTAAAATTTTATAAATCAATTGATGGGGAAGAGAAAGTGTTTTTAGGAATTATAGATGAAATTAATAGTTCATTATCCGGAATTACTAAAACATGTATGTGAATTAGTAATTGTGAGGATGATTAATATTTTTTAGAACTTGAGGGAGATATTTTTTCATTTTTTAGATGATCTCATAGAGGAAAATATTTTTGAATCGGATCTCGATACATTTTTAGTGTGTTTTCACTATAGATAGTAGTGAGGTATAAGGGATTTCTATATCATATACTATTTTTAAGGGGTAAATTTTAAAACTCAAACACCCTAGGCCTAAGAGTTTTCCTTATATCCAAGAAACTCTATATTTTTTAATTAACCATATTCATTCTCATCTAAAATATTCATTTTTGGGTGGGAAATATTCTCTTCTTATCGCAATTTCTACTGAACTAGAGTAAATATAAGAGGAAATATTATTGAATATCTTTAAATATATTGAAACTACCATTGGATAGACCATTGATGACATAAATAGGATTATACATTCATTTGGAATTTATAAGATCCCATTGTAATCTGATCATAAACCAATGTAGAGAAATAAATTAGACTAAATCCAAACAATAAAAAGGTTATGGGAGAGTAAGTGATTATTTTTTAGATTTTAGAATAATTTAATCTATCTCATAAATATTTTGGGTCTGCCCAGTCCATGTTTTTTGGAAATAATGGGGGATTCACTATTGTGTAAACTGAGAAAAATGAAAAAATTATTATTTAGAATGAAAAAATGTGTAATTCTTGTATTTATTATAGGAAGATTAATTAAGCCACATAGAAATATTATTTTCCCATTCCATTTATTCACAAAATTCTTGACAGGATTATTATTAATGAATATTTCCCTTTTTTGGATGGAAAATATTGTAATAATTAGATTCCCATAGCCCCATAATACCAAGAAAAAACCACTTTCAATAGTCCATTTAGGAACTTTTTATACCAAATAATGCACTATGGATTGTGTGGTGATCCAACTACCTTTAAAATTTGGATGAGTTTTATTATTTATGATATTATTTATAGGATTATATAAGTGTTTGTTTATATTTTTTATATTGATGAAAACACTATTTAATGAACTCTTAAAAATATGGAATCAATTTTACTAATATTTCATTAGAACAAACTTGAAATTAGTTAGATAAAATATAAATTAATGGCTATCAAGGGTATTATTGTAAAACATATAGTTTATAAGGGATGAAAAAATTGGAATATTATAAAAAAATATTTAATTCAATAGGTTAACCCTTGAGAAAATGTTAAAGGAGTTAGAAGTTTCCTTGTGAATTATTTTTCTACAATGATTAATAACATATTTTTCTAAAATCACTAGGTTCTTAAATTATCTTGTTGTAAAAATTACCATTTTGAGTTTGATGAAAAATTTATTGAATTATTCAATATTATTAAATAAAATTCCACCACTTCATCCATTATCACCTCTCAAGATTATAATTTCCCATTTTATTTAATAAGGGATGTTAATTATGTGGTCATGGGGTACCTTTTAAGACCAAGAAAATAGTGGGGGCCTCATGTTTTGTATTTTGATAATTGATATCTAGATTATTCCCAATGAAGTTACACTACAACTTAGAAAGAGTGTTTGATTGTTTCACATTTTTAGATAAATCTTGGAAATACTTTATTGGGTCTAAAGCCATTGCGTTTATTGACCAATATACATTAAAGTAATTTATATCTAAAAATAACACTAAAATAAGAATGATTACATGGATCCTTTTATATTAGGAAGTAATCGTAGAATTTAGGGTTAATAAATGGGTTAAAAATGAAATGTTAGATAATATTTCTATGAAATCCAACACTAAACATGTTGAATACAGGGTGAATAATTCATTTTTATGGATGAAAAATGCTTTCTATTTATAGAAAATAGATTATATGGTATTGATATTTCACTTACCACATAAATATTGAAGTCATTCTCAAAGATCTATTACAAAATAAAATTAGTTTTTTTTAATAAATATAATACTACTTTTTATATGATCATTTTTTATTTAGCTTGTGGGCTGATATAATTCATAGGATGTGAGTTTCTGAATATTAGATTGTAAATATTACTCGAAAATTTCATTCTTCACCATGATGAGGCCACTATGGCGGTGATATGAAAATCTAAAAAAATTATTCCAGATGGTTTATATTGGATTGAAATTTTTAAAAAAAAAATGGAGTGTCAAAATTGACTATAATAAATCTAAGGGATTGAGTAATATAGTTAGAAAAAAATAATTTCCACAAAAATAAAATTTTTGATTCAAAATTTTTGATATTTGGTGTTTGAATTTTAGTAGACGATTTTCATTTTATAATTAGGACAAGTGATTTTTTTGTCTACTATTCTTCAATGTGGCTAGAAGTTGTGAAACATCCAAATAATCCAGATAATAGTGTTGTGAAATTCATTAATTTGAATATGTTTTCTATATTTTGAGTTTTTAGGAATTTTTTCATTGAAAATATAAATCATTTAAAGGACTTTAAATTCAAAACAGTAATATAAAAATATGGATGTCCCAAAAAAATGATCCACTTATCATCCTCAATCAAGTGGATATATTTAAGTATAAAATAGGGAGATTTAAAAAATATTAGAGAAATACATTTCAAATTATATGAAAGATTGCTATTTTAAACTCGATGAGGCTTTTTGGTATTACAAAACTACCTTTAAAATATCAATATGAATGTATCCTTATAGATTTATTTTTAGGAATTGTTATCATTTTCTTGTGGAACATCATCACAAGTCTTTTTTAGAAGTTACGACTACAAATTTTATTTTTAAATTTACTAGTGTGAGCATACTGTAAGATTTGATTGAAAACGATAAGATTATAATAGAGTATTTTGAAAATGAATGAATTTATAAATAAAGATCAAAATATTTGAATGACTTTATTATTAAAAATAGAGACTTTAAACCTAATCATAAAGTATTTTTATTTATTTTCAGAGTCCTAATCTTTCCAAGAAATATAAAATCCAATTGGTCGGTAAATTTCACTATCCTAATTGTTTTAGTCATTAGAGATATTGATTAGGTGGGAGATGATAACCGAGCTTTCTTGGTGAATAAAAAATAGATCGAACCTTATTTGATGGCCAACCAAAAGGATTAGCAACCATTTTTTGGGTCAAAAATTGGGATTTATTTGGGTCTTACTATGGACTATAAACTCAATGATTTATGGGATCCAACCCCAAATTATTTTCTCTATTTTTAAATTTATTTATAAGAAGAAACATACTTCTATGAATAGATTGATACAAACCTATTTTTCCAAGAGTTCATGGAAGATGAAATTACCCACCCAATATTCAACATAACTTAGAGTTGTAAATTAGATAAATTTTTATTTGAACCTTTTACTATGGTGTTACTTATTTTTTATTTAAAATACACGAATCACATATTTATTTTTTTAAAATTTATTAGAGAATTAATCCAATATATCAGAATGACTAATTAAAAGAAAAAATGGAGATATTATTCGACTTTATTTATTTATTAAAGCTACTTTCCAAGGAAGTATTTATCACTAATTTTTTTACATTTTTTTGATTTCATAAATATTAAACTATTTCATGATACACATGAGTTATTTAGTGAAACATTACAAATTTTCTTGAGTCCAATTTAAAATCATCTCGTTATAGAGATTAATTGTGTGTCGGGGTTGGAGTGGTGGGGGTGGGGGATCTTTACATTGAAACTAAAATTTATATTAATATCCCTCAAATATTGTGATCCTTTTTTTGGGAATTTTCTATTATTGGAACCATTTATTAAAATGATTAATTTAATTACATTAATTAGATAATTTATTGATCGCTTAATTTAATTAGAGTATTTTATCTCTGAAATCTTCTTGGAAAGTTTGTTTGGAGTTATGGAAACATATTATTTTGTGTCTTCTTAAAATTATTAAACTTATTTTGAAATATTATGGTGAAAAATATAGTTGATATTTACTATTTTAAAAATTTCTCATACTTTTGATTTCAATTTTGGGGACAGAGTTGTGTTTTATGTGTGTGGAATGGTTTTAATTTGTGTTAAACTATATTAATTTTTTAACACGTAAAAAACCACAAAATTATTTCAAAAATTGTTTCTTTAAAATATTTATCTTTATTATTTAGTGGGTTGAATTTTTCATAAGTTTTCTTATTACGATTCAATGTTGTAGATGCTATTATCAAATACTCTATGGATTTAATTAGGTAAATAATTTTATTTACCTCCTTAAATAACATGAATTTGGTATATTTTGGAATTGTTTTTTACAATTATCATTATATTTGTACTCATTTATTTTCATAAAACTCATAATATATGCATCCAAATGGACTGTGAAATGAAAATAAAAATCTATGATGAATAGTAATTTTATTATCATTTTTCCTGATTGGTGGGTTAATTATTCATTATTTTTAATTATTATTCTCCCAAATCCATTCAGTTACTTCTAATTAATCTATTTTTAACAATGGGTTGTGGTTTACCTCAAGTAAAGAGATTTTTTAAAGTTCAATCTGGATTTAAATTGAACTGTGAATAATTAATTTCAAAATGTTATATTTTAATTATTTTTGTAAAATAAGAAACAAAACTTTCACTAAAACTATTCAATTTTTTTTGAGATAAATCAAATTTTTAACTCGAGAGTCCATGTTCAAAGATACATTTAAAAACTAATTCCTTATTGAAATTTACTTCTTCACTCTTTAGATTTATTCTTTTCCACTATGCTTATTTATTTTTTTGATTTATCTTAATAAATTTCTTATGTTTGGGAGAATTTGATGTGGATTCATATTTTTATATTGTTTATATATCATTTTAATCATATTATGCATATATTTTGTGTTTACATAAGAATTATTAAGTGATTACATGATAATTGATGATCGTGTGATGAAACAATAATTCATTAAATATTTTGATGAAGTTGTGTGATCTTTTTACAAGATTGATGAAATGAACCTTGGTCATAAATTCATATAATTTTTGATCATTTATTTTATTTTATTTCTGGAAGAGAGATTTATTTTAATGAAATTTTTTTTTTCTGAATTTTTATTTTAATTTTTTATGTTGCATGTAAAAATGTTGAATATTTTTGTTATAATTTTTTTAGTAGTTCATAATAAATTTTTTGAAATATTTTTTTAAAGTGTTATAGGAGTAAGAATTTTTATTTTTTTATTCCATTATATAAATTTGAGTACAATTTATGGAATTAATATTTTATAAAATTTGGATTTATGTTTTTAATAAATAGAAAAATTCAGTTTTTATGATTTTTATCATTGAAATTTTTATATTTCCTAATATTAATTTTACATTTTCCAAATTTCTTGGTGTGTCATATGTTATTTTAATGAATTCCCCATAAATAATTTTGAATAAGTATATGAATTAATTTTAAGTCTCCAACAACGAGCCTTATATGATATTTGGTAGTAGGATTGAATTATCTTATGATCCCATCTTTGTAAGATATTTTGAACATGGTTTCTGCTATCTCAATAACTGATTCTGAAGATAGAATTTGAAAATTGGGGTTTTCTTTGATATTGAAATGATGTTTTGGATCATCAAAGAAATCCCTACAAAATTAAAGGTTCTTCACTAAAATCCAGTCAGATGAAGGGGATTGTATTTAAATATTATTGATGTCGACCTAAGCTAGAATGAAATCCAAAACCAAATATGTGAAAATTTAATATTAGGATTATGGAGGAAGATTGATTCTGAACTCATCCAAATGAGAGAATCAACTATAAACCAAATTTGACTCAAATAAAGGGGACTACACATGATGATGAGAGACTGACCCAATTTTGAGAAACTGAATATCTCAATGATATTGAATTTTAACTAAAATGAATCATAAATTAAATACCACTTGTTAAAGGAAAATTGAATTCATGTTAATGAAATTTATTTAATGATGATGGGAGAAAAAGATAAATGTTTCATGAGTCATCACAAAGTTAGTGTTGAAAGAAAAATGTTATGAAAGGTTATTATAAAGGTATTATTTTTTTAAAGACGACTACTTCAGAGAAACAAATTTACTAGAATTGGGATAAATTAGGTGAAATTTACGGATGGGGAATAATTCCGTGAAGGTTTGATGGAGATGATTCTAGATGCAATGTTCACTAACCTGTGTTTTTTTTCATTTTTAGAGGGGATCTCAAATTTTCCTATATCATTGGATGAAATAATGATAATAGGTTTGTGCTAGGTGTTTTATGGACGTCTATAATGAAGTTGATCATAATTGACACAAATATTGAATGAATTTTTAGTGAGTAGGAAAATTTCATGAGTTTTTTCCAAACGGAATTTGATTGAATTGAGTAGTTTCTACATGTTCGTTGAGGGCTTGAATCGGGTTTGAAGTTGATGATAAAAAATTATATTCAGTGGAGTCAATAAATATATTGCTCTATATAATATTGTGTTGTAATTTTTTCTAATGTGAAGAGATATTGTTTGAACTATGTTTGAAGGAATATTATAGGCTCCATTTTTGGACTATACAGGATAAACTTAGTTGATTTATTTTAAGGTACATGTCGATACATTGTTTCAAAACAAGGATTAGTTGGAGATGTCATTTAAGACTATTAATTAGACACTTAAATTTCTAAAATATGAGTTTTAAGAAGAAGAAAAAAAGTTTTTTAATGAATTTAAGAAGGTTGTTATGAATTCAAATCATTACTTAGCCATAGATAAATTTTACGAAATGCATTTTCAATGAAATATAAATTAAATTAATTAATGAAATAATAAATATTGGTGGTAATATTGGAGAATTATAAGTGGAACTATTGGAGACTAAGTTGGTTGGGAAGTTGTTATTTTGTTACAGTATAAATGATATAATTATGAAAATTAAATCTCCTTCTAACATGTAAATAATTGGAGTCAGTGGAGATAGTCATGTGAGGTTAAAAAAGATTAATCCTATGGGACATGTCCAAGTCAGAGATTTTAGTGACTTAAAAATATTTCGAGGAGAGGACATTAAAAATAAAGGATGATAATTATCATACATTGAAAAACCTAGACAATAATAACAAGGTTTTTTACAGAAAAATTGGGGATGCACAATGGAGGGTGATAAATCTAGAAGAATAATTAAACTATCATCAATGATTATTATACTTTTTATTTTTTCCTATATCTCATTTTATTAATATGTTCTACATTTCAGTTTAAAAATGATTTAGGGATATTTTTTTTGGGTGAATATGGTTGTTATGGTTTTAATCGATTACTTAAATTAATGATTTTTTAGATTTTATAGCTATTCTCCTTCAACATAGAAACCCTTATTTTTCACATTATCAAGGATCTAATATATTCAATATTGATCAAATTTTCAAGCCTTCAAAAATAATTTTTATGAAAAGTATTCCAAGAAGGAATTTTTTAATTAATCAAAATATGAGAACAACACACACAAATATAAGGTTAATTGATGTGGTTAACTTCATTCATTCATTTTGTTGGATAATTAATGAATGTTTCTTAAAAATGGTAGGTATTTTCTCAAAATGTATCAACTATTTTTCATTGATAGTAGATAATCCCTTTCGTGAATGAAGATCTTATCATATTACCATCCATGATAGAATATCATTTTTCAATATAAGACAATTGGAATTACCCAAGCTCATTAATTTATTATCACTCCTATTTCTGTCATCTTACTTGGGAACACTTCCACCATTCTAGAAACTTTTATTTATTAGACACAAGACAGTTAACTATTTTCATTTTCTACTTAATCATTTAAGGTTATACATGTTTTGATGTTGTTTTATTTGTTTTCACGCATATAGTTTTCCATTACCTATGAATACACCACTTCTTAGCTATACTAGAGTTAATATGTATAACATAAATATTTTATACCAATGACATATATCATAATGATTTTTCATTTGTGTGATTTTTTATGATTGTTTACTTTGATTATGACATTGGTGTCAGTTATTTAATCATTTTTTAGAAACATACTTGGAATTTTATCATAAGCATTTACAGTGAAATCCTGTTTAGCTAATATTTTTAGGGATTATTATTATAACTATTGATTAAAAAATTTATTATGGTTGATATTGATTAATTAAATTAATAATAACAACTAACATAGTGTTTCTGTATCATATATGTTAATGAAATTTCAATTAAATAAACAAAAAATGTGATATACTTGATAAATTTGAGGAAGTGTATAAATGAATTTTTTTGATTTAGATATAATGTATATTATTTTGAATATTAGTATGGGTAGGTAAGGTTATGGAGAAATCTCGATTCACAACACCTTAATGATATGTGATGTATAGGTTCGATGGATATTAAACCTTTTAATACATTCCATAAATTATGATATTAAAATATTATAATAGAAATGTGTTTGGTGGTGTGTGTTTTTAATGGTAGAGGGTTTTATCTATGTTGAAATCTAGAATAGTGTTAATAGTACAGGGATAAGCATTCCAACCTATAAAATGGGGGATACCCACATATTTCATTGAGATCAATGATTAATAATCAGATCCGCGAGAGACTACAATGAGTTATGATATCCATAGAGATAGAGATCATATGGGATTAATTGTCTATGAAATAGATGAATTGAGATTTAAATATGACAAACCCATTATTATTCACTAGGGTGGGTGGTCCTCAGATAACTGAGCTTTGGGTGGAGTCTATCAAGATGATTTTTAACCACCCCAAGACCCCTCATGAGAGGATGGCGTTGTGGCTGTTAAAATTTTATGAGTCCTAGTGAAGTACTACTGGATTTATTTTGGTTTAATATGAATTCAGTGTGGGGTCATCATGGATGGAATACAAGGATTGGGTCATAAAACAATTCTTATCATAGACATTGATGGTAGATAAGGCTTAAGTGTTCATGCATCTTACATGACGATGTATGTTTGTCACGGATTATGAAATAATATTTACTATAAAGTGATTCTTTTAATTGGTGCTAGTTGGGTATGAGGTAGCTAGAGGGGGAGATACATTTCAATTATGAATAATGATTCTATATTTGGTTTATAGTGAACTTATTTCATCCACCATATTTTTCAAAGACTATGGATCCAAACCTCACCATATAGAGTAAACATGATGAGGTGTTTGGAATAATATAGATAGATTATATTGGAAGAAAATTCAGTGATAATTCAGGAAGAAATAATCATTGTATTAATGGATCATTGTATGGAGTTAGTAAATAGATAATCTAAGGTAGTGGGTTTTCTATTCCTCTATAGGGAGAAAATACTATGGAGTATAATTATCATAAAATATGAAAAGATATTTATAATCAGAGTGTCTAGAAACTAGTTGAGTGTTGATTCCGAGTTATGATAGGGAACTTACAATGATATTTCAGGGGAGGTGAGTAGTTATCTAGTGATGGAGGATCCATAAAGGTATAGTGTTAAGGAATTTGTTCAGGTACTTCATAATGGGAAGGAAGAAGGATTTCGACAAAATGTTTGAGTCAGGGTGGAGGGAATGGTTCTTATGGGAAGGTGAATCAGTTCCATTATGGAAGTAAATTCTAAGGGAGTTAAGATATATCACATATATTTGGATAAAGACATCTACATACTATTTATTCTAATTCAATTAAATGGTATACGATATAACTACCCCCTTGGGTGGGATATTAGTAGTCCATACCTTGTAATATTTGTTGTTCAAAAAATAGCACTGAAATGTTTTATATTTTCTTATTTAATAAATGTCATAAGAATAGAAAAATAGTATATATATTGATTTATTTTGATCAACACACCTCTAGTTATATGATACGGGGGTATTATTAGGTGGATCGATTGTGCTATAGATATTAATGGATATATATTTATCTGGGATTTCATAATTATAGAGAAGAGTTCTTTTTTACATGATCCTAAAGATGTATTATATTTTTTATTATCATGAAAACATCATATATTATCCTAGACATGTTTTAACTATATCTTTTGATGTATATTTATGTAAACATTAGATAGTGGTATAGATAGGTAGGTCATTCCAGACATATCCTATAGCACTTGGGTGTGATGAGAGCCTATGTTTATAGATTTGTTTTGGATGATGGATTGATGCATTAATAATTCATTCATCCCACCATGGACTTTTACAATGATATTTTTTATGATTAATTCCCAATATTTCAACCTGAGTGAGTGTCTGTGTTACAATTCTCTTCATTATAGGTGCATGGAATATTAGTATTCTTCCATATAGGATGTATCTTTCAGATCTCCAAGAGATAAAGGCATAATTAGTGGTATTATAGGAAAATGTGTTCATAGGATCGTGTATTTCCCCTTTGGGTTTTCTAATATTTTTCTCCAAGAATGTGGTTGATTCCTTGAGATTATGTATTGATCACTAGAGGTTGAACATTGTGATGGATAATTAACACTATCCACTTTTATGTATTAAGGAATTATTTAATTAGATTATAATATCAATATTTTTATCCAATATTGGATAGAAATTAAGAAATCACAAGCTCAGAGTGAGGTTTACCGACAAACCTTATACTACATTTAGGATGAAGTATGGGTTATATGGGTACTTTATTATGTTTCTCAATAATCTAAACACACTAGTAGTTTTTATGGATTTATTGATTGGGTCTTACATCCTAACATGGATACTTTGGTTGTAATATTTGGATACGATATCCTTGTACACTACCAATTGAGATATGAGCACACTAAATATATGGATATCATTTTGGGCACAATTAGGGAGTGTCAACTATATGCCATACTCTAAAACATTCATTTTTGGATTGATCAGGTTTGATTCTTAGAGAATGTGATACTTAATGATAGATTTTTCATATACCCTAATAAGGTTAAGTTTTTTTTCTTGGTAGAGGGATATAAATGTTTTTCATATTTACATCTTTTTTAGATTTTCCAGTTATCACTGAATATTCATTTAGAAATTCTCCAAAGTAGAAGCACCAATGACATTCCTAACAAATAAAGGTTACTGATTTTTTGATTTTATTCTTTTGATAAATATGTTAATGATATTAAAGGGAGGATGATGAAAACACTAATCTTTACCTTACCTAATATAGGTTAATAGTTTAACTTATATTTTTATATGTCAAGAGTAATGTTGGGAGCAGTTTTGTACCATATGATTTAGTAGTTTCTTAAGGGTCCTAAATTCTAATCCACATGAGTATAAATAGATAGATCATGATCATGATAATGTAGTGTTAGTTAACACCTTAAGATATTAGCAACATTATCGTTTGGGTGAGATGTTTTGGTATACATAGACCATAGTAGAACTTGTACCATTAATAAGGAAGGTGGGTCAAGAATTTGAGGTCTTTTTATATAGATATGGAGTATACAAATAGAAAGGTTAACATAATTACTAATGTAATAATCAATAATATTTAGACTCAAATAGTATAAGAGGTGATTAGTGATTTGTAGATGATTTACCACTTTGTTGAGATATATCTTTGTTTATATGTGTACTAGGGCCAAACAATCCTTATATCCTTAACTTTTACCTTATGAATCCATAGTGAGTTCAAGAAGAGTTAGCTATAATATTTTGATTTTATTGTTATAAGGGAAAAACTATATCATAGGGATCCACCAACATATTTCAATTATATAAAATTAACCTATACCAATAGTTCCCATAACCGATGGAATTTTTCTATTAGGAAAAATTTATACAAATAGTTTCATGGAAACTATTAGTATATAGTGTTCATATTTGGATGTTGCTAGTAATTCATATAAACCATTGTAATAAAACATATACTATCGGTTAGAAAACTGTTGGTATAATCTTCCAATGCACACAACTTCAATCCGGAATCCATTAAATCATCATTAAAAATTCAACCAATATATTACTGACTAAAAAATAATTTATGTATTAAACCTATCATAATAAAAACATAACATAAAAAAATATTTTATTATTCATATTTAATTATTAGATAATTTAAAATAAAAAAATCCCATACAAAACTAGTTTTGGCCCCCAAACACCATTCAATTTTTTATAAATATCATGTCAAAAATATAGGGGATCGATATCTCCCTCATATATACCATCACTATAAGGACAAGCACTACCATTAAATTCATCACAAGCATTTTCAATAGCATCATTTCCATATACATATTTATCTCTATCAAACAAAGAAAATTCCATACACCATCCACCATAGGACTGTCATCTCCATCACTGAGTGAATCATATAAGAAGTGCATCATCAACATGCATATATCAAAAAATTCAGTATTGTGTGGTCTAAGTGGTGGAAATAAAGTTTCTCTATCATTCAAAAAAATACTAATTGGCTTTTGTTATTTTTTTCGTGCTCCTGTATGCCTAACATTTTTGGAATTTTCTTCATCTAAATGGGATTATGTTACCTTTTCATGGGCCACTTGCAACTTGGTTCTACCTGACTATCAAGAGGTGCTTGAAATGGGCCAATACATAGTGGGAATGATAATACTTTTAGGTTGAAAAAAAAATAAAAAGATTATCATCATTTAATATCTATCACAAATGTTGTATTATCCATAATATGTCCCCCTATACTCATTAATAGACTCAAATTTTAAATTATAAGAATAAAACTTATAATATTTTCATACAACTATTCTTTCAAAGATCACTGCTCCTTATTTCTACTTGATAAAAACAATTTCTCTCAAGGAAAATTCCATTATGCATTCAATACCACCCATTAAAAATGATATTAAATGTAGGAAAATATTATTATATAGTATGTTATTGATTATATAATTTAATTATGAAAAAATTATTATAAATAGTTTAATATTTTTAGTATTGGGTTATGAAAAATGATTTGTTTTGATAAGTTTTATTTCAAAATGTGTAAGGGATTTTATTTAATATGAGTAAGGTGTGTAAGGATAATAATATTTCATAATAAATTTATTATTTAAAAATTACTTGAACTATTTTCAATGAATTATTTTATTGTCTGATAATTATTTAAATTAATTACAGGAACGATATTAAAATGGGGAACGATAATTTATTTATAATTTTATTACACATTAATTAGTTCTATTAATATTTATTTAACTATTTTTGGTTCAATCAATTTAATTGATTTGAGTTTGATTCTTTAGTTATGAGTGACTTCATCAATGTGGTTGTTAGAAGTTATATATAATGGTAGAAAAATTATTTTTTAATGGGTGAATTTGGATTTGTGCTTTTTATAAAATCATGTTAAATGTAATAAAATCATGGAGTTTTAATTAAAGTGGTTTCATGATATTTTTTGGGACATGTTTGGGATAAATCCAATGTATTTTAAAAATATTTGGCATATTTAGTATTTAATATAAAAGGGTTGAAATTTTAAATTTTTTATTTTTAAATGATTTTTTGAATTAAAAACCATGATTTCAATTTCTTAGAAACGTGTTCACAAGATTTATATATTGAAACACCATTTTCTTCAATTAAAATATATTATGAGATTTGTCGATGTTTTTGTGGTTGGCACCATTATTTCTATGGTTCACTACTGTTATCTTTTAAATTAATGGATTTTTTCTTTATAAAGATTATTTATTTGTAAATTTTTATTTTGTAATGATTTGATGAGTGATTGAGTTTTTTGGATAAATTTGGTCTTATGATGAAATTTGTGAATTTTATATTTAGTGTAGGGTAGTACAGATTTTGGTCCATATATGTGTTATGGGGTTTGTAATGCGTTATTTAGAATAAAACCATTATATATATTAGGATGAAATTAGGTAGAAGTGTTTTGGTTTTGTAGGTTATTTTAGAATTTAGACATTTTTAGTGGATGTTTGCTGTATGAATGGAAAGGGGAACTAACTTCTTTGATGGGTGACAAGTTTATTAGTT
This sequence comes from Viscum album, assembly GCA_963277665.1. NCBI lineage: Eukaryota > Viridiplantae > Streptophyta > Magnoliopsida > Santalales > Viscaceae > Viscum > Viscum album. The sequence continues at coordinate 291,028,511 of OY728137.1, read as the reverse complement.
ATATGGATTGAATTATTAAAATTTAGGGATTAAACATGTGTTTTTTGATCTTAAAATGTTGATTCAGATATTATTTGGTGGTCCCTGGAAGAGAATTTTATTTTTCCTAATGAGGTTATTGAGTTTTATTGGTTCTAAAGTCTGGAATTATACCCTAATAGTGTTGTAAAGTAATATGTGATAATATACTCATTATTTTAGTAATCAATCTGTGATCAATTTATTTTATTGGGATGTCTTGATTTGACTAGTGATTGAGTTGTTAGGCTGTGTTTGCTCTATTTTATATTAAGTGTAAGGATAATATTCATTTTTGGTAAAATTCATGATAGAAAGTTGGAATTATTTATTTATGATAAAACCATTATATATGGTTTCTTTGGATGGTATTAGGTATGAGTGTATTAGAATGGATTATTATTTTGGATTTAACCCCCTTTTGGTGGATATTTATTGTATAAATGGATAGGAGAATCATCTTCTCTGATTTATGACTAGTGTGTTTATAAGGCCCCGGCCTTAAACATCTCATAATATTGAATTAAATGAATAATTCACATTGAGGATCTTTTCAGGTTTAGAGTTTTAGAGAATTAGGACATAACTGTTACATCTCAAAAGATTACAAAGTAGACTAAGTTTCCATAAAATAAGAACTCTTAAAAAGAAACATGTCTAGTTCCATGTTTTATATAGCACAACTTTCCCTTGATTCAATCCTTGACCCTATTCCACATTAAGTCATGTGAAAAACATTTCAAAAAAACTTGGGGTGAGCATAAAATGCTCAGTAAGGGATACACAAAGAATGAAAACTGTTAGTTTTTCAAACATCAAGTAAACCATGTATACTTTATCAAAGTAATACCTTCACCTTCATGAAGTAGTAAAAACTCTTCACTGAATAAAATATCATTACTTACCCTTTTGTAACCAAAGGATTACTATAAAACCCATATAAAGAACACATAACATATAAAGGTAACTTGGGACATAAACATACTTAAGTGGAATAACCATACGGTCGACTTCCACACACATCACTTAATTGAATAGCCATACGGCCAACTTCCATACATACTTAATAGAATAGCCATACGGCCGACTTCCATACCCAATGCATTGGAGGTTATAATGTAAACACACATCCTGGTATTCACGACACCACCCGTCATATGGTTCATCACGTAACCACCCGTCAAATGTCCAAGTACCATTAAAAAATCATAAGACATAAAACAAATATAATGGAAAGAAAACATTTCAACACTTTGATCACAATATATCACATAAATATATTGACATAACAAATCCATTATAAAAACAATTTTCAATACCAAAATACATAAAAGAGTATATGGTATTTATTTCATTTTAAAAACATTACGGCATGTTGAGGAAGCCAAAGGCCAAATAATACTCGCGGCGGTGGAAAAGGTCGTTGTCACCGCGTACGTTAAAAGAAACATTCCTTTTTGTTATTTAGTAAAACGCTTCATAGAAAACGATTCCTTTTGTATAAAATTAAAAGTCAAGGGGATTATACACCGTATAAAAGAATGTTGTGTATAAAACGAAATATGCCTCAATGAAAGGAGATTGAGACGAAGTCCCTTACCTCGGGCCCGACTTGTCTTGATCGTTCTTTAATGTCCTGAATAATAAACTTGAGTGAATTTCTATTTTATTAATAACAATTTTCAAGTTCATTATTCCTTTTATATCACTTATTTCCATGTTATAAACATTATGTAATCATTTAAGTTAATAAGGTTTGTTTTGTCGATATTTGGTTCTTAAGTCGAAAGTGGACTTCTTACAATTACATGTTGTTCGTGTGGTAAAAGTTTATTTATATCCAGAATGACATTACTAATTTGGATATCATATATATCATATATATCCATCAGATAAATTTATTTATAATATTACATAATCATTTAGAGGTAAGAAATGAAATGCACCGTTCATGGAGACGGTAAGCCGTACGTACGCATGAACGCTACTTTTATTTCTATCTCATTCTTTAATGGAAAGAAATAATAATGATATAGAGGTATATTATAATTCCAGTATAACGTAATATATAATAACTTTAAATCCATCCTTTATACATCCCACATATGGTATTAACGAATCACATCACTTTGAGGTGGCGATAGTCCGCACTTCCTTAAATGAAGATATCACATTTACCCACAATGGAAACCGTAAAGGTATGCCAAAAATGAAAAATACAGAAGCATAAGGAAAACATAAACATATTATATATCATATATAAATATAGTTTCATATTAATGTCCACCTTTTAAGGTGTTAAAATAATGTTGAACAATCATCATTTTGGGAGGCCGAAATTCGCCATCCACGGAAACAGTATGTTCATTAACCATTAGATGTAGGTGTGTGTAGGTGTAGCTCGAATACTTCTTATAACAACATCCTATTATATTGATGATACTGTATTTGTTACAAAAGAAATGAATAAAAAGAGTTTAGGGGGTTGGAGAAGAAAAATAAAACAAAAGGACTCAAGTGAAGACATTACCTTAAAATCGGGTAACTCCCTTTGGTTTGAGCTCAAAGGATTCCTTGGGAAGACTTATGCCCAGAGTGAGGCTCCAAGGAGTAATAGATGGATGTGGAGAGACAAAATGATCAGATATTGGCCGAACCAAAGGCTTTCTAGGTGGGGGTAAGGTGGTAGAGGTGGGGGCCTTTTATAAGAGGAGAGGAGGGGCACTCTTGGAAAGTAAGGAAAAGTCACTTTATTTTAAAATGGTATTCGGATTTAAGAGGTCCCACATTGATATAATTCGAGGATAAGGTGATAAGGGTTTGCAATCCACCCATACAATAGGTTTTTGACAGGTTTAGGTCTTAGATTTTACATTATCATTTCATTTTATTTAAATCCTTTATTAATGAGGCAATCGTTGCATCATCATGATGTCATAAATAATTTACTTTATTTAAAGTATAAAAATTATAAAAAACTATCATGATGTAGGAAATATTTTTATCTTTCTAATTAATATTTATAGTCAAAAATCTGACTTGTATAGCCCCATGTAAAAATTATTTTAGTAAAACAACTCATGTTTGTGTCATTTTTATTTTAACATTAAATAAAAAGTTATTTATGTCATTTCCCAAACAAAGTGGCTCCATGGGGTCCCCAAGTTTACCCATGGATTGTCTTGGTCGTCCATGATACAACCAATGAGGTTAGGACATGTGTAAAGTTCATTTCATATTATTACAACATTATTTTTACCGTAAATTACACTAATTACCTCTAATCACAATTAAGAACTTAAAAGTTACTATTTACCAAAAAATTATTTTAATCTCCTTGAACCACATTTTACTTCTTAATGAAAACCATGTATGTTGGATTTTTGAAATTCAAAACACAGAAGTGGTAATATTTCATTTAAACGAAAAATCAGTTTTTATGAGTACCACTTAGTGGTTTCACTATTCATCAAAAATTGAAGTTTTTCAGAAAAATACCAAAAATTCACCCTAAGCTATATTTGATATTACGAATTCAAAAATGAACTCTATTTTACAAAATTCAAAAAATATAAGTCACATTAGTTAATTTAATAATTAATTCCCGCTTTCATGACAAATAGCTTGTTTTTATGAAACAATAAGTATCAAAAGATTGACACTAGTATAAGTCCGATTTCAAAGTGAAATGAATTCCAACGACCACTATTGGATTAAATGGTAAAAATATATTCTAATTTCACTTTAAAACCAATTCAAAAGATAATATAATCATATAAATAAATTAGATTAAAAAGAGGTTTTGAATTAAAATACAACATTTTACACTATTCATTAAAAAATGAACTTTATCGGAAAAATACCAAAAATTTACACAAAGTAAATTTTGATGTCCCGATTCTAAATAAAAATTTTATTTGGTCCAATAGAATGTATAAGAGTGATCAAAACTATATTTAATGACGGTTCGCCCTCAAAAGGCGGTTAGTTGACCTTTTAAAGAATATTAAAATGTTTATGCTTAAAAACTGGATTCATTTGCATTTATAATCCTCTAACATTGATTGTAAAGAGGCAAAATATTTGACAAAAATATATAATCATATTTTAGTTATTTCTATCTTTTCCCGCCAATACAACGGCTATGTGTTAACTACCATTTAAAATAATATTATTCTATTACTAGTGTGCAACGTAAGATTTCAATGAAACTCTTTGTTGCGTATCAGGTATGCTATCGAAAATAGCAACCTCTTTAAATTAAAATTAATATATAATTTGTAAATAATAATAAATATGAAAATTTTTTATTCATTATTTACCTGGGATGTTACAGTGATGATCATATAGAATGAATTATGATAATTGAGGGTTAAACCATTTGTAGTTGATCATAAATAGTTGATGGGAAATTATTTAGTAGTTTTTGGATGGGAATTATGTTCTTAGGTGCTTAGGTTAGTAGTATTAATTGGTTATTAAGTCTTTTATTATACCCTAATATTTTGGTAAAGTAATATATGATAATATATTAATTTTTTATTCATCATACCATGTTTAATTTATGGTGGGATTATAAAAATCTGATATTTATTTGTATCTTGTCATGTTAGTTTAGTTTCAAAAAATTATCAATGAACCACTATATAAAATTTTTTATATTTTTATTCTAAAAATTAAAGATATTATTTCAAATTAGTTTTTTTAAATTTGACAAAAATTAATTTTAAAGTAATTATATAAAATGATATTAAACTACTTTTTATAAATTCTTTTTAAGAATAAAAATGATTTTATTCTTAACCAATTCTTAAAAATAATATTTTATGAATGATAATATTTTAATAAATATATAATATTTAAATTTCATTAAAATCATTCACCAATAGAGATTAATATCATGCATAATGTTTTCTTCAAAAAATGATTATTTTACATTCAAATAAATTTTTAATTCATTTTAGTCAATTTATAAAAAAAATTATTTTATAAATGTATAATCCAAATAATTTTCCTAAATTTTTAGTATTATTTATACCCACCAACTTAACAACTAATTTATTATTGTCATATAGAATAATAATTTTTTAATATTACATAGTAGTTTGTCTAAACTCAATGTTGTGTATAACATAATCTATTTAATAAATTAAATTTATTTGAAAAAAAAATATTTGTAACAATCTTGGGGTGTTATAATTATTTATTGATCCAATATGTGGCTTTTAATGTGAAATTAGAGTGTATGTTCCCCTCATTGGTGATTTTCTATTTGAAATTTGTGAATAATTTCCCTTGTGTTTTATGTGGTTGTTTCTAATTTTCTGATGTATGTCATGTATCATCATAATTTAGTGAATCTCAAGGGGATTACCACATGGGATGGAAAAAAATAATACATGGAAGGAAAAAATGTTTCCCTATCCATTTTCAATCAGTTTGGAGGTTATTGAGGCTGAAAATACTGGGTTTCCACCTCATGAAATGGATATTTCTTTAAAAGAATTTATAAACGGGACATTGAGAATTATGATCATTCCATGAATTCATTAATATCATCATTATTTAATAAGTAATTTCAAAAAATTATTTGTATTAATAAAGCTAAAGGCATTTGGGATTAAATTGTAAATATATATGAAGGAAAAAAATAAGGAGATGTTTTCTAAGATACATATTTGGAAATTGAAATATGAAAATATTAAAATGATATAATAGTAAACAATGGATGAATTATTCATAAATTTTAATTATATTTTGATAAAAAACATAATTTAGGGTGATAAATTATAAAATAATACAATGGTTGAGAAGATTTTTATTATCCAACCAGAAAAGTTTTATGATAATGTTTCTTCTATTGAAGAAAGGGATCTATAATCACATCCTCTATTTTATTTTCAAAACATTATAATTTGTGATGAGATGATTAAGGAATGTGTTTTCAATAATAAGTGTAAGGATAAAAATAAATCCATTTTAAGGCCTCAAATAAAGAGATGCATAAGAAGGAGGCTAATGATGAATATGTTGTTTACTCTGATTCTAATTTTTATTTGACTCAAAAGTTTGATAAGATTAGGTATCTAATATTTAATAATATGATAATAGAAAAGATAAGGTTTGAATTTAAAAATTCTCTAAAATGATTTGCGTGTGGTGATTTGGAAAATTTTCTATAATTTTTCCCAAGTTACAAAATGTTGGTGTTATGGTGAAGAAGAAGTACGAAGGAGAGATGTTAAATAGAGGTCATCATTTAAAAAAAATGGTTTCTTATAAATTTAAGGAGAACAATTTCTCAAAATTTATAAATGAAAATTTCTTACCTAATGTGGAAGAAGTGATAACAGTAGTGAGAAAGAGGAAGTAGAGATGTCAATAGATTTTGATGAAACAATTCTCATTATAATGGTTAATGAAAAATAATTAACTATTGTTAGTTGTAATGACATTTTTGAAAATTATAAACTAATATGGAATTCTTTATGAAAATATTTCTCATGGAGTGTCTCTTAATTCTATGTTGGAAAAACAAATGAAAAATATGAAAAAGAAAATTCAATCATCTTAATTAAGTGAATAAATTCATATTGATAATAGGTTAATATATTAGAAACAAGTTGATCAATTGAAAAATATATTTTTTGAAATTAAGAACTCAATATTCATGATGTAATATTGAGTGAAAGAGAAATATATGAAATTAAATATTTATAAAGAAAATTTGATGATAAGTGAAAAAGATATTGAAAGAATGTAAGCTAAATATATAGAAATATATTAATTATGTTAGGTTAAACTCATGTAAATAAAAATATCATGTAAATCATCAATTGTCATTAAAATATACAATAAAAAGTTTATATAACTTATGCTATCTCATAGAAGAATAATCAAATCAAGAAGACCAATCATGTAGAAAAGTCATGTGATTTTTTAGATTCTATAAATTATGAGTGCACATATATGAATGATAAAAATAATATTATTGAGGATAAGAAATGGCTTATGAGGAAGTTGTATTTGAATAAAAAGAGTAATGAGTATAACAAAATTTTGGTTTGTATAGAGGGTCAAAAATTAATGGTGTAAAGAAGGTTGAAAGACCAGTTTAATGTTTTATATAACCTGATGTCTATTATAGAAAATATATTTTTTATATTTATTACTAGAACAGTAGAGTTTTTGGGAACTTGGAAAGTGGTTTTAGTATAATTGACAATAAAATTATGATTATAGACTGTTTGAAATAAAAAAATTAACAGGGAGTCATCTCACTCAAAATAGAACAATTCAGTGAAAGCCTTTGAAATATAAATTAAAAATTGAAAATAGATTTCAACTATTAGAAGATGTTTGTGAATTATTTCATTGAGCTTCTCGTATGGTAAAAGGGTGTGTTAATATTATACCATCTGAAATGTTCTCAAGTGATAGCGGTTAGATGTCTCATAATAAAAAGAAAAGAATATAAAAATATTTGGTTTATGATTTTTCCTATAATTAAACAAAAGGAGAATAATCGTGGATTTTGGACATTATTTTTTCTTCTCTTATGACAAGAGATATGAATATACTAAAGTATTTTGAAAAATTTAAATAATTATAAGTGAAATTTAGAAATTATGGATCACTCCAAATCAATGGTATTGGTTCAGTATTGACAGGTAAATATCAATTGAAATCTAATATCAAATTATTTGTTAACTAGCCAAAACATAATATTCCCAGTGTGTGTCAGTTATGTTTTTAAGGTAATTAATTAATATTTCATAAATATGTATTTTTATGAATAACGTGAAATATGTATGTTTACTGATAAGAGGAAAGAAAATAAGAGGCAATTTATATTATATTTGCGATACTATAAATTCCTGTTATTTAAGATTGAAAGAAGAAAATCAATTGTGGTATTGAAGACTTGTTCATCTTGGAAAAAGAACATTTTTAAGATTATTTAGGGATAAAATATTCACAACCATTATAATATGAAAATTAAAGTAAATTTATAGGCCCCACTTGTGAAAATGTAAATATTTTTAATACTCCTAACAATAAGGTTGAAATAAAAACTAGTCATCCTTTGGAGTTAATTCAATCTAATATATTCAGTCCCATTAAGAAGTAATTTAAAAATGGATATAAGAAATTTATTTTATTTATTTAGGACTATAACAACCCAATATTATTTTAAATTTACATTACATCAATTTTGTGGAACATTTCATACATTACACAAACACATGCCCACAAACCATATTATTTTAGTGCCATTGGAAATTGGAAAACATTAAAAATTGGTTTATAAAAAATATAACTCTTCTCCTACCTATTTTTTCATTACTAGACAAATTTTTTACTTATCAATATTAATACTTTTCGTAGAATACTAGGAAAAATAATCATAAGAAAGGGTGATATCAAATTCATAGTAAGGTAAAACGAGGGAGATACGTAAGCATAATCATGATCATAAGGGTATGAGAACATGATCTTATCATTATAAAACCATTCCTTGATTATCAAATATCATATACAAGATTCATGAAATAAATAATCATAGTTAATAATACATGAATCATGCATAAATCAAGAGCCTAATACCTTAAATCATTACATAAGAATAAAAAATGATATTTTTGGTAGACTCATAATCAAGTAATATCATTACCTATAAGTGAATGAACAACGCCTTAACATAATATAACACTTCATAGGGACTACAACTAATGGGTGATACATACCACTATCCCTAGTTGTAATCATTTTATTATAAGGGATTAGTTTTCCCCATCTTCATATAGTGGCTCAGGTTTCCCCATCTTCCAATGGTGGTTCGTGTTTCCCCATTTTACTTTTATTGATAATGCACTTCGACTTGTTTATATAATTATTTCATGACACATAAATCCCTACCGAATTCATTGGAGGGAGAAATTGGTCCCACCCATCAAATAATTAAAATCATAAAGATGTGTGCCATAAGAAAATAAATTATTCATCATATCAGAACCAATAAAAAGAATTGAGTTTTATAAACATTTCATCAAAACACAATTATTGGAAATGAAAATTAATTTATAAACATCAATACTACATAAACATAAAATATTCTAAGAAATAATAACAATATAATCCCAAAATCATAACCCAAATAAAGCAGAAGTAACATAAAATAATGTGGTCATATATGGAAAATGGTTTTGAAATATCATTTGAAGTGATTCTTGAAGAAAATTCCGTTCCGATTAAAAAAGAATTAAAATCATAAAAAATTTAGCAAAAAATTTTCATCGAAAATAACTTCTAATAATTATAAAAAATATTTTAAAACCATTTTAATTATCTTGGAAATACTTTTTCCCGAAAAAATGATAAAATTACATTTAAAACACCTTTAAATTTTCTTTAGGATGTATTGTTTTGAAGGAAAAACAATTACTGAACAAAGGGATAATAAAAATAAAATAAACAAAAATATTATGAAAATAAGGATATTCATGATCAACATTAAAAAGGGACGTATATACACCTCATAAAATAATATTGGTTCAGAAAACCTCAATAAATAATAGAGGTTCATAACATAACACGTGCCTCAATGAAGGAAATTGAGACAAAATTAGCTTATTGTTTTGGTAAATTTTGAACCATAAACACTATAAAAGATAGATCAACAAATGGATATTTAAATACCCATAAAATTTAGGATTATAATCATATAATACATTAATTGGAATTATATACACCAAATATAATAAATAGGTGGTAAAGATGGCTTGCATCTCACAGAAAATAAAAGTGAGACAGAAATCCCCTACTACCTGAGTATATTTAGAATCATGCAACCCATAAAATAATATAATACATTAATGATTTAATACAATTAAATAAATTGAATTAATGATATTAAATTTCATTGGTCAATATAAACACCAAACAAAATAAGTGAGTGGTGAATATGGTGCGTATCTCGCGAAAATAAAAAGGGAGATGAAATTCCCTAACCCCAAGTCTATAATTACTTCTTATATGTTAAAACCTCTTGTATAAAAAATATAAGTATACTATACATATAAAAAATAAAATATTAATATTTAAAATGACATATATTATTTTATTATGATTTTATGTTGTCCTTTTGTTAATAATTTTAGGTTGAAGTTATGTTTTAGGTAACGACCGCTTTATTTTTTGATATTTTTTTTGAATTGTTATCCTTAGTCCTCTCACACAGATCATGATTTCATCACCTCAAAAATTATAAAAATTATATAAATATTATATATATATATACTTATTTACTTAGTAAATATATATATTTATTCATGTTTATTCATAAATGTTATAAATTGAAAATAAAATACTCTATTAATGAAGACGTTAAGCTATACATACACAAGAATTTTTCTTTAATTTTATTATCATATTAAAGGAAGAAATATTATATGATATATTATAAATATAAAAAACTTTTCTGATATATATCTCATATTTATTCATAAAATTCATCCTTATTACCACTGATGTGAAATATAGATGAAAAATTAATCACATCACATTGTGGAGATGGTGTTCCATACATACGCATGAGTGAAATTATCATTTCACAAAATATTTGGTGGAAAAAAGGTAGATATGATTTTATCAATACATAAATATTACAATTTCTTAAATATTATATATGAAAATTAAACACATCATAATTCATACTAATTAAATATAGTGATGGAAAATGAATTCTATTGCTACATCTAGACGGTAAGTCAAACGTTCGAACAACCGATACTTTCACTTCTCGTTGAATGGAAGAGGAGAATTATAATGGTGTACTAATAATCATAATAAATATTAATCATATTTTTTAATCATAATTTTTTATTTCATGATATATATATATATATCATTTATTTAGAGGAGTTATATAAGAGTATAAAAAGAGAGTGATCTCTTAGAGCGATTACCACTTCTTCAAAACAAATCCTTTTGATCTTATCTAAAGGAATTTAGTGTTGGTAATTTTATAATACAAGAACCTATATAATGTGGATAGGGATGTTTAGAATAAAATTTTTAATTTTTTTTCTATTTTTAATTCTCAAAATTATGTGAATAAGTGACAGAGGAGGTTTCCTTTTATAATTGATTTAGGGGTACTTTTTGAATTTCAAAAAATATTAATTTATAGTAAATTCAATATCAATACGAATACAAAAATAATGAAATTTATTTGAATATAATATTAGATAATATTTCAATATAATCCAACAATAAATTTTTGATTGGTTTTTATTCAATTTTAAACTTTATCTTTCTGAATTATCCATAGTTTAACTAATTAATTTTCAATATGGTAACAATGTTTTTAATGTTTAGAGGATTTAATTATTTCATAAAAAAAGTTAATTGTAAAATAATTGAAAATTTTAATATATTTTTGACCATATATCATCCCCTCGTACTTATTTAATATTTTTATAACTTTTAAATGATTTAACAAAATTTTACTTTCATAAAATATCATTACTATAAATTTTGAAACTATTCATCATTTTCATTATTAAGAATATCATAACTACATGATATATTATAAAAGGAAATATTAAATCATCCTTAATAAGCAAACATCATCTATAAAATACTTTTACGATATTATGTTTATCAAATTATGTTTATTATAATTTTTTTAATATCATTTAGTTTGTATTTACATTAATTAAAAAACTAATGCATCTTCATTATAAAATACTTTAAGGTAAGTATTTATTTTATAAAAAATAAAAATAATGTACCATGATAAAGAAAAACATTTTATATTTCAAATGATTATTTATAGTCGAATTTATATTCTATATAACCCTATATTAAATGTGATATAGTAATTGAAAATTTGAGTGTAACATATTTAACATTTCATTAAATAAAATATAAGAAATGTATTTATCTCATCCAACTGACTTTAAAAGGTTATAAATTAAAAAAAGGGAGATTTTGGTTTAATCCCACTCAAAAAATAAAATTAGGACAAGTCTTAGGGTAATTTTATTATATTTATAATATTAAATTTTACCCTTAATTACCTGATTTACCTTTTTTCATGTTAATAAAAATTACTAAAGTTAATATTCATAATTTAAAAAAATAAAATAAAACAGTTTCCATAATTTGGACACACTAATTTCAAATATGGAACCCATTTTTGAAAATTCAAATCATATAATTTTTAGAAATTAATTTAATATTAATCCCGTTGATGGGGGTGAAAAAATTGGGTATTAATGTTAAAACTTGGAAAATATTCAATCACTTTTATATCGAAATACAATGTAAAATTGACGAGAATGACTTAAATTGAATTAACTGTAAAAAATTAATTATTTTATACTTTAGAAACAATTTAAAATACAGTATAACAATATAAAATATTTACATTAAAATACTGTTTTCAATTAAGATGAATAATTATATTATTATTCATAAAAAATGGAACCTACTAAAAAGATAACAAAAATTTAACCAAAGAAATTTTTTTATATCTTTATTTTAAATAAATATTTCATTTTTATATAAAACTATAAATGTTTCCAAAAATGGATTTAAAATAGATTTTCCCTTAAAAGGCTATAAAATTATATTTTTAAATACTATAGGTTTTTATGAATAAAATTGGTTTTGTTCTTATATTATGCCTATAAAATATATGGGATGAATATAAAAATATTTGATTAAATATGTAACATATATATTTCATTAATATCATTCACTAATTGTAATTAATTTAATTAATCAAGATAAAAAAACTTTTGGTAGTATAAAAATAATAATATTTTGAATATAATTGATTGGTATATATTTTTATTTCTTATTAATTGGTTACCAATGAATTAATCTTATAAAATATAAATTTTCATAAGTTAGTTAATTCTATTAAAAATTCCAATTTATCAATTATAGGTTATATTTTATTATATGAAATAATAATATTTTAAAAATATTGTATTGTTCAATAAAACTCCGTCTTGTATGTAACCCATGATATTGAAAGAACTCAACATTGTGTGTAACACCACCCAAAAATAATGGCATAATTACCACAAGACAATCTAATAATTTCACATAGTGGATCATAAGCTTGGTGTTGCGCATATTTAAATATATAGTTAGTGTTTTATGAAATAAAAAATATTGAAAATATTAAAGTAAATCAAAAAATAAATTTAAAAAAATATCTGGATGTGACATTAAACCCCCCATAAAATAAATTTATCCCTTGAAATTCATCTAGGATATCAATTTTTTAATACTTGAAAGTTACTTTTATATAAAACCACATCGTAAAAATGAATTCTAAAACCTCCTTTGAAAAAGGAAATGTTGGAAAATAACGGTTACCCAAAGTAAATAAAAACATGGTTTCTATGATGGAGAACGCATGTGAATATTTGAAAATTGAACTCAATGTAGTCATGGACCATGGATGGCCAAAAATACCCCAGTCTCTAGATCTGGTGAGATAGTTTCAGCATGGTCCGATGATCCCCACAAGAACCGGCATGAACCTCCCGCATGACATGAGAAATCTATACTCCATGAATGCAACAGAGTAGAATCCTGTAAAAACCAAGCTTGTAGAGGATATGCTTCTGACCAGGACCACTCAGGAGGGTAAAATATAGCGCGTGGTGTTGAATTCCCTCATTCTCAGCCCAATCTACTGGGAGATTACTATTTTGGAGGCAATCGACAAAAGAGGTTCACCAGTAATGAGTCACCATAATCATTGCATCTAGGGGACCTTAGGGTCCATACGTGGAGGCACCAGTGGTAAGGTGGATCACCTGTGGGATTTCATCATCATCTGGAGTGACATGAGCGATGAATCTATGGTGTACCACATGGATAATCAAATCATCTTTTTTAGGCTCTGCATGTGATGCATCTAGTCTGGACAAGGCATCAGCTAGACCATTTTGGGATCGAGGGACATGAGTAAATTCTGTCTGAGATTGGAACTACGCCATTATCTGGAGTGTGCAGTCCAACAATGGTATGAACTCTGTCCTTCTAACGGTATAGTCACCACTAATTTTCTTGATGACTAGTTCAGAGTCCCCTTTCACATGAAAGTGGGGAACATCAATCTCAAGGGCTAGCTCAAGGCTAGTAATGATAGCCTGATACTATACCTCATTTTTTGGTACAACCTCTTTATAATAGGAATGAATATGACAGAACGGATTGTGCTGGGGTAATGAATACAATACCCAAGCCTACTCAGTTGAGCCTGGGGTTATTGAGCCTTATGTCGGTGGGTCTCTAGGTAGCACCATCAAAGTGCATTTGTAAGCATGGAATGTCTTGGTCTACCAAGAGAATCACCATATCAGAAAAATCTTGGTCCAGAGACTGATCTACAGGAGCGGGATGAGTGTCGAGAAAATATGACAATTCTTTCCCCTCAATAGCCTTATGAGGTACAAAAATGATGTTGAACTACTGAAGGATTACTTCCCACTGAGCTAGACATCTTCTGAACATTGGGCGGTTCAAGATGTACTTCAGCGGATCTACCCGGGAAACCAGTTATACCTCTTGGTGTTGTAAGTAATGTCACAATTTCTATACTGTGCATACCAGCACGAGGCATCTCTTCTCGATAGGGGAGAATCTGGTCTCTATATCAAGGAGCATGAGACTGATATAGTAGAGATTGTTCTCTATCCCCTCATTGTTATTCTGGTCATGAACGGTGCCGAGAGACCATTCCAGGGTGGTCACATAAAGGACAAACAACTTTTTGGAGATGGGTGGCATTAAGAATAGAGGCTGGAGAAGATACTACTTTATTTCCTCGAATTCAGTCTTACATTCTTCGTCCCACTCGTAGATAGTTCCTTTCTTCATGAGCGGAGAAAAGGGATTACATTTGGTGGATATATTCGCGATGAATTGTCGCACATGGCTAAGTGGCCTTGGAAACCTTGAATCTCTTGAAGTTTTCTTGGGAAAGACATCTGACTAATGGCCTTGATCTTCTCTGGGTCGATCTCGATGCCCCTGTATCTGACAATGAAGCCGGGAAACATTCTAGAGGTGACCCCAAAGGCACACATCAATGGACTCATCTTCATGTGATGGGAACAAAGGAAGCTGAACAGTTTCTCAAGGTATTAGTTATGGTATTAATGCTGGCGAGATTTGACCACCAAATCTTCCACATAACATTCCACCAATGTCCCAAGGATCGACTTAAATACACAATGCATAGCTCGCTTATAGGTGGCACCTGCATTATTTAGACCAAAGGACATGACTTGGTAACAGAATGTACCTTTTGGTGCCTTGATGTGCGTAGACTCATTGTCCTCAGGGTCCACTCAGATCTGGTTATACCCTGAGTACCCATCCATGAAGGATAGGGCTTGAAACCCAACAGTAGCGTTGATCAACAATTCAGCCAGAGGAAGGGGAAAATCATTCTTGAGACACTGACCACTGAGATCCCAGAAGTCAATGCAGACTATGATATGTCTATTTTTATTCCTGACTGGAACAATGTTGTCTAGCCATTTGGTGTAATGCCCCAACCCCAGTTGCCTAGAGTCGTTGAATTATTACATAACATTGGTATGATAACATGAAAGATCAAGTCTCGAAAGACTGATTAGTTTAGTAGCCTTGTAATAACTAGATACATTCATAAAGATTACATTACATCATAAAGTGAAAAACTACTACAACAACATATTGTCTTCATATCCCCTCATACTATCCCGTCAGGTCAATCATAAATTACTTCTTCACATCCTGGGTAAAATAAAACATGGAAAGGGGTGAGCTTAGATGCTCAGTAAGAATAACAATATAGAGGAAACAATCATAAATAAGCATAAACATTTAAAGCAATGTGTAGATAAAACAAAATCCATTTAAACTTGATCTTCAGCATAATATGGAAATGATAAAATTAAATAATTCCATTTACTTATTCAAATGGATATTCTAATAGTCGAATAATCACATGAAATATCAATAACCACTTTCATAATGATGGAATGCATAATGTCAGACTATCATAACCACATAGCCAAGGCCTCGTGCCAAGACTACAAATAAGATTTTTTTCAAGGCCTCGTGTCAAGACACTAGTTTGTCTCATGAGACCTACTGATGCATCGAGGAGCTATATCGGGATCCACCCATCACTTACTAAGTCCAATGCATTCCTCATATGAATAGGTTTAAACATAACAGAAACATTCGTATTAAAACTAGCATAAGAAATGTAAATACTTTCTCTATAAACCATGAATGATATAAAAATAACACATCCATAGTATAACATATCACAAAACATTCAATAAAATATGGAAGTTTTTCATCATAACAAATCAACTTCAAATAAGCTTAAAATCCATCAATGGATGTTGACATAGATGAAATCAAAACTATTTGAGAGAAATACCTCTTTTTTTTAATCATTTAAAAGTCACATAATTATAAAATAATACATTAAATTTGGAAATATTCATATAATCTTGTAAGGGAAGCTTCAGAGATTTTAAAATAGTGGAAAATAGCCGCACCCACTGTATAAGTTAAAAAAAATACATTCTGACGTTAATTTGTCGAAAAGGATAAAAAGGTCCTTATTTGGAAAATGATGTAAAGATTAATTTATAAACTTCATATAAAATGTAAAACAAGGGTATAAATGACTTTAACCCATATTCTGTAAAATATTAAGAATGGTTTGAAATACATTTTTAAGAAACATGGATGTGGATGATAAAGAGGTCCTAGTAGATAATTATATATAAACAACCTCGGATAATGAATAGATTGTGAAATAAACACTTACGTTGTACTTTTCCTTAGTCGATGGTATGTTAACCTCCTGTATAATAGTTACAACATTGTTATTAAATTATACAAGAACCATATACATAATTATGATATCATATATGATCTTCTAATAATTCTTTGTTAATAATACTTTAGTATTATCGTCGTTTCGAGTGTTAACTTACTCATTTTCTTTTATATGTTTTGTTACAAAAGTCAAGTTTGTTATGGATAGGTTGTATCTTATTCATATCAAGAATTATATAAAGTTCTTAAACATTACTTTTAATCATCAAATGAGAATTAGTCTTTAATGGATATGATGGGGAATTAATCTCATCGCGTTCGTGGAGACGGTAGTCCGTACGTACGCATGAGTGACAGTATCATCTTTTTGATATTAAAATAATATATAATTGGATGGTATATCATATATAAAAAATAATTATCATGTTATATTTATTATTTACATGAATTATTCATCATTATTATACCCATCCAAATAATAATGTTTTGAATAACAATTACACCACGACGTAGAGATGGTAAGCCGTACGTACGCACGTATGGTGACATGTCATTCAAGGGATGGATAGAATAATGAATTTTGTTGTTCCATATTTATAATAACATCACATTATATCGATGATACTGGAGTTATTATTTTAGAATGGAAATAACAAGGAAAGGAGAAGTTGAAGAAGAAAGGAACTAGAAAGTGTGGTGAAATCATTACCTCTTCTTCGGGTTCTTCCTTTTGATTTGATCAAAATGGATCCATAGATTGGCATTATGATCAACCTAAGGACTCTAGGTTGAAGTGAGGGATGTTCAGAGTGTATTGGGGTAGGGTTTTTCTGAACCAAAAGGCATTTAAGTTGTGAATAATTGGTTAGAAGTGGTGTTATTTTATAAGGGGGAGGAAGGGAACCTTTGGAAAAGCTAGAAATATTATTTTATAATAAATTCATATTCCATTTATAATGGATCCAAAGTGTATTATTAAAATTATAACGTGGGTATGGATCTAAATAATATCAACCAATATAATTTAGACAGGTTTGGGTCATTATATAGACATTATCTTTTAATTTTAACTCTTGGTTAATTAGTTTGACACTTACCATGTAACTTTGTATTTTTATATTATATAGTTAATAAACTTACTATATACATCCAAGAGACACCCAAGTGGTCCATTAATGATACACATATCATGATAAAATTCCTTTGTCCGATCCTTATATTTTTAGGAATTTAATATCAATTAATAATATAATATTTGTTTTAAAAATTCTTTTATGTCAATTTTGACAGTATTTGGTATTTGATTTTTGTGAAAATGATAAAAGCATTATTACTTAGAACAATGTTAATTAAATAAATAATAACATTTCATAGTAACCTATAAAATTATTTTAATTTATAAAAAGTCTCAAATTACATTTATTTGGGTATTTATAATATCTATTATCTTAATCTTTCATTAATACGGTAATTACTGCATCATCATTGTGTCATAAATAAATTAAATTATTTAATGTCTAAAAATTATAAATAAAATACCATTATGTAGGAAATATTGTTTATCTTTCTAATGAATATTTATAGTCGAAAATATAACATATATAGCCCTATTTAAAAATTTTTTTTCTAAAAGATATATGCTTATGTCATTTTTGTATTTATTTTAACTTAATTAATATAATGTGTCCTTATCACTTACAAGTGGATCCATGGGGTCCCAAAATAGACCCAAAGATGCCCATGGTCAGACATGTATCAACCAATAAGGTTAGGAAACGTTTTATTGTAATTTATTATTATTATAATATTACTGTTTTACCCTTTTTACCGGATTTACCATTTAACCATGGTAAATAAAATATTTACCAAAGTAATTATTCAAAATGTCTAAAAATAAAAGTTACCTATTTACACAATCTGGACATTCTGATTCAAAATATGGAATCCATTTTTCCAAATTCAAAACACAGAAGTGGAAGAAATTAATTTAAAATTAATTCTTGTTGTTAAAACAAAATGCGTGTTTTTAAGAGATAATAACTATCAAAATATTGGCACTTGTTTATGTCCGGTTTAAGTGTGAAATTATGTCCAATGACCAAAATTGTATCAAATGGTAAAAATATATTCTAAATATAATTTAAAACCACTAAAATTCATAATTTATCACTACTAATTATTTTTATTAAAAAAGTTGTTTTTAATTAAAATTTAGTAATATTCACTATTCATCAAAATATAAAAGTTATCTGAAAAGTACCAAAATTTCATCCTAAGATAACTTCGATATTCCAAATCCAAAAATTAAGTCCATTTTGAAGGATAAAATGTATAAAATTTCAAAAAGTGGGTATTACTATTCTTAACGGCTACTTTGATTGGTCGAGGCGTGTTAGAATCTCGATGTTGCGTACAACACACGCTACTGTATTATTCAAAGAGAAGCGTACCATGGAAGCTTGGGGTGTTACATTTGGGGTACTGGATCTCCTTGAAAAAAATTGTCTCTGAAGATCTTATCAACTTCTTCCTCAACCATGGCACTGTGAGAAGGGTGCATCTTTCTAGGAGGCTGCTTTAACCTGTGATGATTTTCTGGGAGACTGAGGTGTTGGACGCATACCTAAGGATATAGTCCTGGAATCTCATCATAAAACATGGAGAATAAATCACAATGTTGTTTAAGAAAGTCCATGTACTCTTGTTGCTCCTCGAGGGGCATAGCGACACTGATAAGTGTGGGTTTGGGGTCTACCTTACTATTGATGTTCACTTAAACCAATTCATCAACCGTGGGGGAGGCGCCCTATTCAATGGAGGGGGTATCATCCTCTAAATACTCTCCTCCACTGATAGAGGAGGTATCCTTATTGGGATGAGTTTACTCCAAGTCAACAGATCCCGATGGGTGACTGGTACCAGCCTGAGCGTCCATGGACAATGTGTTGGTGGACTCATTTGCTGCCAAAACCATGGCGATGAAGGCCGTCAATCCAATCCCATCTAGACATTGGCCTAAGGGGCCACTGTTAAGGATATCAAAGAAATAGTGGTGCATGTTCTTCATCCAGTTTATCCCATCCCAACAGAACAAGAATGTATGAAGTATTGTTGTCTCCATAGGGCGGACATCTAGATACCTTATGGGAGTAGGAGGCTCCGATATCACCTGATCCTGATTAGTGTAGGACTATGGGGTGATCTTCCAACCCCATTTATACTTGGGAGTGTTTTACCCCATCTTCCAAAAAAACAAATAATTTTCCCATGTTCGGGGTTGTAGCCTCCAATCGGTGGATTGGAAAGATGCAGGAAACATCTAGATCTGTCCATGGGTCAGTCGTAGTTGTGGCAAGCTCAACCTCGTTAGCCAAAATCTGTTTGTCTTTTCTCTTGTAATAGTTAGAATCCAGATAGTAGGATTGACAAGAGGAAAAGGGATACATGTGACCTTGAAGCAGACCCACTTGACCATTAAGAGAGTACTTTAGGCACTGGTGATACGATGAAGGAACCACCACATGCCGGTGGATCCATGGCCTTACCCTCAATGCATTGTAGGTGGTGTATTGGGAGACAACCATGAACTCAATGCTAGAAACTAGGACACCAAATTGGGTCTTCAAGCAGATCTTACTAACTGGTGTCTGTTCTGTCCTGTCATAACCTTGGATTTTCAGGTCAGACGAAATCCGATCCTCCTCACACAACCCCAGTTTTCACAGTGTCTGAGTTGGGATTATGTTGATCCCAGAGCCCATGTCCACAAGACAGTGGCAAACCTCCATGCCTTTAAACTAGCCGATGATGTTCAATGGGTGAATGTGGACCTGTTTGGGTGATCCTTAAACTTCCCCAGAGAACGACATGATGTCTTGGAATTCAGTATTCTTGAACAAATCAGCATGAAAGGCTTCTGTGACTGCTACCTCCGCCTTGAACTGAAGGGGGATTTGTAAAGCCTTGGTAAAGGCTTCATACATATCTGATGACTGGAGAAGATACTCAAGTATGGAGGGCCTTGCAAGAATGCTGGAATAATGTTATAGGACATCATACTTTCGTGCCAGGCATGAGCTTGTACTTATAAGAAGTCTCTCTATGATAATAGGTATGTTAGGCCCTACCGGCAGAACCGGTGGCTCACTGGTACTGGGAATATACCACTGCTCACTATTCAAAGCCTATGGAGTGAGTACCGGATGAGGGCCCGATGAGTGAGGCCAGTCCGTAGGAGAGCATGGTAGATCATGACACAGTTGAGGTGTATCTGCCTGATCTAACAACACGAACGAAGATGAAGGCAGACCTGATGACACCAGATGAGAAGTCTGTGCATGCTGAGCTCTACGATGGGCCTGCTATCTAGTTTTGGTAGCATGAACACATTGGCTAGAAGTACTGACTGAGGCACTCCGATGACTTATATATCCATGATTCTGCTGATGCTAGTGACGTCTTTGGATATTGGGAGGATCCTTTGGACACTCCTCATCATCAGGAATCATGTAGGGATTTACCAGCTCTATGATATTAATCGAGGCATTCAATTGACTACTACTCGAAAAGTCATCTACTACTGGGTGGATTCTGGGATGAATCACCATCTTCGAGGGCATGAAATCGCCGAGAGTATCAGATGACGATGACATCGGTGAGGGACTTTATTTTCCCTTACATTTCCAGTGCTTACTCTTCTAGGAAGAGGATGGATGAGGCGTTCACACATAAGTAATGTCGGTGGATGGCATGACATATTCTAATGTTTCGGATCGATTCATGTGTGCATGGATAATACCATGGGCACGAACAACTATCTTATGAGCCATCCAATGGCCATACTTCTGGGACTCGTGGTTAGAAACCTGATGCCACTCACCTTCACTGTCACTACTGTTGTTTGGATTCACAAAGGCACATGAAACCTATGCCAAATCTAGGACTAACCAGACTATGTTGTTATCCACCTGGTCTTGAAGCCAATATTTAAACACATAGCACTATTTGGGGGTATTCTCTAGGAACCGGTGATAGGGGTAGTAATTCGGGTGATCTATGAGGTTCGCCTCCTCTAACCTCCTGTATTCTAGAAAACACACAATCCCCTGTTCCAAGGCACTTCGGAAATAACTGGGGACTTGAGCCTCATTGCACGAGTAGGTCTAGTTCCTCCTCTCTGGGAAGGGGGCCCTGGGAGCCTAACCCTAACGAGGGGTTGTAGGATCCTGTCGAGGAGGTTGAGCCTGGTTATCTCGCCTAGGCGGTGGAGGCACATTGCATGGGGCACCTGCCGATTCTGATGTGGGCACTATTGGGCAGGAGGCTACACCTAATGTGAAGGTCCACTACGAGGCTGTGGATCCAGATCCACTAGTGACAAATATAGTTTCTTGAGGGATTTTATTTGGGCCACCTTGACGGGCTCGACCTTGGAGGCCCTTCTCACGAGGATTGTAGGAGGCAAGGAATGTGCCTGGATGGCCTATTACAAGGCTTCTTCTAGGTGCTTGGCCTTATTAGAGAAGTCTCAGAATCCCCCAGGGTAGTTCTGGGTGATCATAGAGAGGACCAGTTCTATCTTGACATTCCCTATTCACATCGTCAGTAGTTTCTCCTGAGTCAGTGGCATGTCAAGGGAGTGTGTGAGCCATTTCCACTGGGCGATAAAGTCCATGGCGCGCTCATTAGGCCTATACTCACACTTGAAGAGGTCCAAGATTCTCGTCTTCTATGCTGTGGAACTGAACTGGTAAAGAAATTTCCTACCAAGGTCTTCCCAGCCAGCTACTGATCCGATGGGTAGCTGGTTGTACCAGACAAATGCATGCCCTTCCAATATCTGCACGAAACAATGGAGTTTGGTGGCCTCCTGCTTCGCCAAAGTTCCCACCATGGGTCCACA
Source organism: Viscum album (assembly GCA_963277665.1). Lineage (NCBI taxonomy): Eukaryota > Viridiplantae > Streptophyta > Magnoliopsida > Santalales > Viscaceae > Viscum > Viscum album. The sequence continues at coordinate 291,005,716 of OY728137.1, read as the reverse complement.
CCATGAGATGATGTGGGCCAGATGCTGTAGTGGATCCTCTATCCTATTGAAGTGCTAAAAAGTGGGCTTTCTGTAACCCAGGGGTGCTGACATATCAACCACCCATGCCGGATATGGCTTTCTATCTAGAGGAATTTCTACCTGACAAGCCTCTAAAGCTTTCAAGGTTAGCGATGAGTGACCCAATTAGATCATTCTGGTGCAGGTTCTTATCTTTATGAGGATCTATTACCACCAGTGTGTTGGCATGTTATTCAACACAATAAGTAGGCCTGGTGGCTTCTAATGTGGCTGGCGGGATGACTTGCGGAGGAGTTGGGGGAATCTGGGTAGGATCCCGGAGATTGTCTCATCTCTCCAGTGGATTTGGAGACATATTTTGTGCCCTCTAACCATAAGTTCTAGCCTCAACCCTGTCTTTGTGGGCAGGATGATCAAGGTCACCTGAAGGCAATTCTCCAAGGGGATGTTGTGACTTCCCCTGCCACCCCAGCCGAGGATCTCCATAGTCTGACCATTGCTCTGTATCACATTCAACAAGGAGGTCATCAACCATATTCTTGTGTTCTGTGAGTTACTGATCCAACATGGCGTTTTCAGGATCATCTACCACCTTCTTTACTAATCCAGATGTGTTGAAGGGTTTGATGGCTCTGAGGTGTTCCTACCCCTTGTTAGGATTTCGGCTGAGGAACAATGCTTCGGTGGGCATTAGAAGACCCAATTGATTCCTATTTTGATGATTAGTCCTTACCAATTGATTCAAGAGGTGTCTAACTTCCTTGGGGGGAGTTCCTCTCTAAGAAGATCTTGATCGGCCTCACCCCCAATAGGTTGACCATGTTAACCGTGACCCCATCTGGAAAAATATCCTATATGCCGCCCGGAAAATTGGGCTAGTGCCAGATGGAGCTGAAATGGAGGTCCAAGTACTGCCCCGAACTATAGATTTTAATGTGGGGAAGAAGCCAACTTGATTACCCTGTGAAGAACTTTCAAGCTCTGGATGCATCTTTGTTGGAGGGTCCTACGGTGACCTAGTGACTCAGTGCGCTGGTCCCTGGGGAGTGCGGCCAAATATACCAAACAACATTGTTGGATAATGTCTTATAAGTGCACTTGAATATTGTGTTAGGACACTCTTCGATGAAGAAGATGGAAATGAGTCGCCCAGATGGTCTAGAGAAAGCATCCAACCACGTCCCTGGGTGAGTTCTTCTAGCACACTGAAATTTGGTACGACAACTGGAAAAAACATTTATGGTAAATGATTTTCTGTGAGAATATCCCACAAGATCTTTGGTCTAGATTTGGGGTCTGGCCCTTCATTTACAAACTTTTAAACCAGAGGCGACTGGAGAACCAGAAGTGGTACTGAAGTAGACTGCTGATATGGCAGGCTGGTTAGTGGAGAATACATAGAGTGAGTAGAAAAACTGCCCCATCTCGGGCTATTCTCCGAAGAGTGTATTGACTTAACCACTACATTGCGGTAAGACAAGACGGCTATTGTAGTTCCTCGAAAAGGGACTATGACTACTGGCGATGTACCACACTGCTGCTCACCAGCCATTGGTACCCATAATTGCTCTCCATGATCTCTGGTTTAGGTTGAGAGTGCTTCTGGGGATGATGGTGGTGATTGCATGGTCGGAACCTATGGAGCTGCCAAATTTTCGTCCTCCTAGGTATACCTACGGAGGGAGCGCGGGAATCTGATGGACCTCATAAAATAGAATTATGAGGCCGATGTGCTTTGTTTTTTCCCCGTCCCTTGATACGGAGGATCTAGGCAAGGGTTCCATCGCTAAGTCATATTTTGCCTCATAATCTGAGAAGCAGACTGGTTTAATCTAGGTCTGAATCTTCTCTGTATTATTTTTATGGCGGCGATGACCCACACTCCTACCCTAAGATGATTCTTCAAGAGAGGGTATATTTATGGAATGAGGAGGACCTTCGGTCGTACTAGTGTTGGGGCAAAGAGGATTTCCACCTAAGTGAGCTACGTTGTTAAGAGCACCTAGATAGATATCAAAGGGAACACGGGGAGGACCTCAATGTCAATTGATTGATGTGCGGAGGGAATCTTCATAGAAAGTGAAAGAGCAGGTAGGACCTCTACTAGATCTAGTAGGAGCATGGGTAGGACCTCCATTATTATTTCCCCATGAAGCATCTACGTGAGGAGGGTCCTTGTACTAGTCAAAACGATCATGTGTTGGAGCTCCGTGATGGGTACCAATGAAGCGAGGATGACCTTCACTCTTCTTATTTCTGAGGAAAGAAGGAATTTTTCTGGCCACTGTAAGGAAAAAGGGGAGGTCCCCATGATGGATATTGGTTGGGTGTATAACATCTTCCCGCCGGAGGCATGTGGTAAGAGGAATGACCACAGACTTGATATCATGATTGAGGAAGAGGCTTCCTTACTGAGTGTCACTGCCATGGGGGGGACCCTCATTCAGATTTAAGGTGGCACAGGGAGGACCTCCACACCAATCATGGAAGTGGGTAGGATTCACATTCTCCATGGTGGCGGTATGGGGAGGACCTCCGTACTAGGTGTTTTTGCCACGGGTTGGTCCGTGGTGGCCACTACCTGTGTTGGTGACCCAGAGAGTCGACCCAGCATGCCCGTGGGGCAGTCGGGGCCTCGATCTAGGGCGGGTGTATGAGGGCCCCTACTCAGCATAGATAGGGGGATGATTATATACATTGACGATGGCCCGACCCAAAGTAGAGGTTGATGTTGACGCCCTTTGGTGGGCGTCCTCCTCGGCCTGGGCCCGACGCTAGCGTCGAGTTTATCAAACCATGGCTGATGGTGCAGACACAAAGTTTACCTACTCTTAAGCCCATGGGCCAGGTGGTAGTGTTGACGTGGCCTAGTGGGAACCCTCCTTGGGAGCCCCTAAAACGGATCCCCACCCAGCTGCTCCAGACATAACCAACCCTCATCGACGTAGAGGAGGGAGTCATCGAAGCGTTCCGTGGAGAGGCTCCCGAAACGGTTGTACGTTGGAGTGGGGAGTAGTGGATCCCTATGAGACCTTTTGGGGGCATCGATGGTGATGAGGAACAAATTACTCAAAATTATAATGGTCCATATCTCGATTCGGGATAATACCCTCCTCCTCGTATCGGTGGATGGGGACGTTTTTCACCCTTTGTTGAACAAACTCAGATGGGGAGATAGGGCATGGGAACCTTGAAATTATGGATGTGGATACTGTCATAGAAGTGGGGGAGCCATGTGGGACTGATGCATTGACATTTCCCCTACTCTTGCATCGGTGGATGGGCAGTGATTGGTTTCCTATTGTGGCAGCATGGTTCATGTAAGGCATGAACATTAAACCATTAGTGCTGCAAAAAAGAAATCAACGTCCAGTTTCCCAATTTCATTATATCTTCCATGGTTGGTATGAAGGATCCATACTGACAACGTTGCAGATCGAGATGTCCAACGTTTTAACTACCTCAACTTCGGGTGAGTTTCACTCGAGGCCTGCTCTTTGCTTGGTGGGACCCGGCACCAGATTACTGGATCTGGTGACACACAAGTCCACTAATATGTCAAATGTAACTAATCTCAAAATTGAGGATAGTACCTACACTTTGGGTTCGCCATTTCTATTTCTGATGCTTTCACTGGGGAAAGAACATCCATCCATTTCAGAGGAAGACGTGTTGATTGTGGCCCCGCATTCTGGCATTCCAAATGCGGGTGACATCCATCTCTTATTCCGGGATGTCTTCTCCTTAATCGAAATAGGATTATAGGATTTTTTTTCCTCCTTTCATGTATTCCTCATTAGAACTTGTCAACTGGTCTGGGTGTCCCTCATAGATTAAGACGTTGTTCATGAAACTCTTCCTGGTGTCATGCCTTCTTGGATGCTGGTTAATTACAATACTTCTGTCAGGAAATTCTAAGGTGTCCAGTTAGGTAAACAACCTTCGGTTGGGAGATCAGTCACATTGGACATCACTCGCATGTATGGATGCGAGAACACTAGAACATCTGGGTTTTTCCCATTATGATAGGGCTTCTCGAGGGTGCGGAAGCCCGAGGCATACCACGTAGAATGTGGGGAATTATATTCCATGGGCATGTCTCTGAGGTTTTCCTCAGCTTCCCATGTTTAACACAGAGTATTCCACAGGTTTAACATCAAGTGGTGATGGATCAGACTAATAAGAACACTGAAGAGAGTTGATCAAGTGGGTTCTACCCCTAGAGGGAACACTGATGATGGGACTAACACATGGTTAGTTACCCGATTGCTACTAGAGGGAACAATGATGAGGTTAATGGCATGATCTCACCGCAATGTGGTTGCCTGAGTAAGAATCATGATGGATGATAGAGATTTGAGTGAAGTGGTTGGTAAATGAGACGGAACCATCTCAAAGGTGATGGTAGTATTGGGCTTGTGCCTCAAAGAGACTTCCTATGTATCCCTGTGGCAGGGAATCCAAGTCCACGTAGTTCAGTGAGGCGATGAGACACCATAGGAGGCAACCTATATGGATGGGACTCGGAGGAAGTGTAACCTCTGGGTTAGGGTACGACCTTTTTGACACACATAGGGTCCAGGGAAAGACCAGGATGAGACATGGGTGATGGGATTGAACCTCTGGAAGGTGTACTACATACCATGCCTTGAAAAGGATCAAAGTCCACGTAGTTCAAAATGTGGCATTGAATCGGGGTGTGCATAGAGAACAACTACTTGATGATATACTGGGGCTTACACGTGGTTAGCAGCCTGAATTGGTTGGTCTGACGCTCGAGGGGCGGACTGTATATGTGGGTCCCAATGAAGGGGGACAACAACATCATACTGATGGGTTTGGATTGACAATGGATTACCATTGAATGGGGGTGACAATGAATTACCACCGGATAGGGGATGTTTTAGTGTCATGTGGGACAAAATGGGTGTATCAATTAATGTCATAGGGGAATGGGGTGAACTAACATGAAGTGGTTGAGACCAATGGGTGTTGGGCATAAACCTCAGGGAGGCCTTTTACATACCTTTCATTGGAAAGGATCAAAGTCGACGTAGTTCATATAGTGTGGGTGAACCGATGTGAAGGGAGTCTGGACCAATGGTTGTTGGGCTTGAACCTCAGGCAGACTTTCAACATACCATTTCTTGGAAAGGATCAAAGTCTACATAGTTTAGGATGGTAATGGTGAACCAATGTGAAGGGAGTCAGGACCAATGGTTGTTGGGATTGAACCTCAGGGAGGCTTCCTACGTACCTTGCCTTGTCAAGGATTAGAGTCCACGTAGTTGAGGATGGCGTTGGTGAACCGACGAGAAAGGAGTCGGGACCAATGGTTGTTAGGTTTAACCTTAGGGTGGCTTCCTACGTACATTTACTTGGAAAGGATCAAAGTCCACGTAGTTCTGGATGGTGTTGGTGGACCAACGTAAAGGGATTCGGGACCAATGGTTGTTGGGATTGAACCTCAAGGAGGCATCCTATATACCTTTCGATGGCTAGAATCAAAGTCTACATAGTTCTGGATAGTGCGGGTGAACCGATGTGATGGGGTCGGGACCAATGTTTGTTGGGATTGATTATCAGTGAGGCTTCCTACGTACCTTACCTTGGAAAGGAACGAAGTGAATGTAGTTCAAGATGGTGTTGGGGAACCGGCATGAAGGGATTCTGGACCAATTTTTGTTGGGATTGAACCTTAGAGAGGCTTCATACGTTCCTTGACTTGGCACAAATCAATGTATATGTAGTTCAGGATAGTGTTTGGTGCTTACACTCTAGGCTACATGGAGAGGATGCCATGGTCAATGGTTACTCTAATCCCATGTGAGTCATGCTCGGTTTGAGAAATAAGAAGCAGCGAAGACCTAAAGATCACGTTGTGAATGGTTCATCTGAGGAAGTGGAATAAGACTTTCAAGTGGTTAGCGACTCTAGAAAAGGAAATAGGGGCTTATGCCTGGTTCACATCCCAGGGAGATGGATATTAGGACTTAATCCAGGATGGAAGCCCGAGTGGCGAAAAATCCCAGATGGAGTGGTACAGGATAATGAAGGTCCTAGTGAATGTCCCCCTATGGTCCATGGAATGGAATAAGAAAGGAGGACTAAGGGTAGTACCTCTTGTAAGAAAGGATGTGGATTAAACCAAGAAGGTTACCCGTTCCCCGTGGATAGGCGCCACTCTGACAAAGAGGATCTCATTCCATGTGAGGAATATCTCACTCCTATTCAGTCAAGAGGGTGTATAGAATGTCCGTGATAGTGCAGCCTACATATGACATAGGGGGTGGGGTCACAGTTTAACGTCTTGTTCTGAGGATGATGGTGCTTGGCCGTTTAACGTTCTTCAGCTCAGACAATGTGGGTTCACTATGCACTCTTAGGACTTACATAACTAATTCCCACCCACCCTTGGGGAAGGGAAGGCATCAACAATGCCATGGTGAGGGGGTGTCATGGAGTGATCCAATTAGGGGACCACATTAGCGTGGATATGTGAAGAACAATATTCATTAGCGTTCCTAGGAAAAGAAGAATAAGTATAAGCAACAAAACAGGTAGAACCACCTTGGATAATTTTAAATCACTTTAGGAAAACCTGGATAGTATCACAGGAAAAGGAGTTGTGGAGAGAAGATGTTAATAGGTAGAAGCCTCGTGAAGCTCTGGTGCTCTTGGTAGTGGAGGGGCTTCATGTAGAGATATGATGCACGAAGTGAAGTGTCCTAGAATAGGCATAGGAAATAGGTGTATATGGAAGGTTCTTCATGAAGTGGAAAGGCTCTCGTGGAGAAGTGCTTCGTGAAGAAAGTATTCCCTACGATGCATAGCATTGGGAAGAAATATTCTCTATGAAACATAGTGACCCCACCTTAGCATAGGATGTACATGTGCATGGAGGGTATTTCGCAAAGAACAAGCGCTCTGTGAATACATGTGTCCCCTTGGGGAACCCCTTCCTTTGCGAAGGCCAGTGGGATCCGCGAAGGGAACCCCCCTTTGAGGAGGGGCTGAATTTAAGCTTAGAAAAACAAAATTCGGGATGTTAAAGTACCTTGAAGAGATCATGGTTTGCAGGGAAGAAATTGCTTTGCGATTTGGGAGCTAATAATGAAAAAGGTTGGATGATACATCCTTTAGGCTCGAGGGAAGCCTGATATTTATAGGCAAGAGGCGTCGTGAAGCGGATCATTCTGGGAAATAAGACAAGTGGAATTTTTTCTTAACCACAGAGCCACCTGCCACCTTGCTCTGTAGAGACTTTCCAAATGTCAACCTCGGTTGCGGAGCCACCTATGTCCTTGATCCACGGCGGCTTCACAAATGTCAAACTGGTTCGCAGATACACCCACCCCCTTGCTCCAAGGAGGCTTCGCAAACATAAAACGGGTTTACAGAGCCTCCCGCCTAATTACTCTGTAGTGGTTTCACAGAGGGGGGAGCTTCACACCGGCCGTGGTGTTGTGGGGATTCGCAAACAAGCATCACGAGCCCGCCCCAAAAGGATGTTTGTTTATTCTTCCTCTTACCAAATTTTGGAACCAATGTATATATTCATTAATTCCAAAAGTTTTAAACTTCATCCTTGATAACATCACCCATGATTCGAAAAATAATTAATTAAGATAATCAGTACAATCTAATTAGTTATATCCAATATATATTTATCCAAAAATCATTATTAGAACATTAGTAATATATTAAGGGTTATCTTTCCCATAATAAAAATCTCAACCTTTCATTAAATCACATTTATATTTCATCAACACCCTATAACAAATAATTTCTAATCATTAATGAGAAACATATACATCATTAATCCATATTTATTCTTAAACCATTTCTCAAGACTCAACATAATATTCCTTAACTCCCCTTTCCTATAATATGAAATATCACTTAAGGAACCTCAACCTCAACCTAATAATTCTTATTATGTTTAATGTAGAAAATATTATTACAATATCCTATATATTTATGATATCATTTTTAGTCTCTTTATTTATAGTATTATAACAAATACTCATACCACATTCTATATTCCCTTCATGAGATTTCCACTTAGGACATCAATTTGAGTAATTCACATATTTTCCACATATGAACCATTTAATGTTAACCAAGTTCCTTCAGGTTCCTTCTCTTGAATATGTCCATAGAGAATAGTGTGAGAAACACTTATCATAAAATAATAATACATAATCAAGAAAAATTACTTATAGGATGACTAAATTATGACACCTACTTTTAAATACGTGACACCTTAGTCTTATCATTAGAGAAATAACTTGAAATATTGATATAGATATATCTAGGGATCTCACTAAATTTTTATTCTCCTAGTTACCAAAGGATGATTAAACCTTTTATATGATACCAATTAAAATGAATAATCCTTTCATATGTGGATATTAAATTTTTAGATTAATATTCATTACATTTAACAAACGCATGAATAAGGACCGTAATAGTTAAGTGAATTTGGAAACATGGAAACATAAAAAACTGATTCATAACACATTAACTTCTTATCATTCCAATTTCCTCATAAAAAGACCCCATTTTGACATATCATACTGAATAATTTTATTCATATCCTGGGAAAAATAAACATAGGAAAGGGTGAGCTAAGATAAATAGTAATGGTAAATAAAAAGGATACATAGTCATAATCAGAAGCTTATGGGTATTAGAATATGAGATTAATATTTAAAAACCTTACCCTTCATATAAAATATCATATACATGAGTCATGGGATAAATAATGGTAATTAATAAGACTTTAATCATGTGGAAATAAAGAGAATAATTCATAAAATAATAACTTAATAACAATACATGAATGTTTTGGAAGACTCATAAACATGTAAACTAATTAACTCTATGTCAAGGAACATTGCCTTAACAAAAAAGAACACTTACTAGGGACTACACGTACTGGGAGGGACACACCACCATCCCCAGTCACAGTCCTTTCCTTATAATGGACTAGGATTCCCCATCATCCCATAGTGGATCAGATTTCATAATCTTACCATAGTAGATCAAGCCCTTCGACTTGTTTCCATCATTATCTCATGAGGAATAAATATTTACCTACTGAATTAGAGGGAGATATAGGTCCAACATATCACATAATGAAAACTATACATATGTGTTCCACAAGAACAAAAAATATTCATCATATCAACACCCATAAAAAGAAATGAGCTTCATAAAAATTTCATCATAACATAACTCATGGTAAAGAAACATAATCCATAAACATCAAAACATCAGAACAATAAACTATTAAAATAAAGCATAATAATATAACCCCTAAATAATAATATTAATTAGACATAAGTAACATCAAAATAGTTTTATCATATATGGAAAATAGTTTTCAAAGTTCCTTTGAAGTTATTCTTGAGGAAAATATTATTTTCACTTAGAAAAATGATTTTAAAATATTGAGACATTAAACAAAAACTTTTCATTAAAAATGACTTTTCAAACTAATAAGTAATCATTGAAAACTATTTTAAACATCTTATAAATCATTTTACCATTAAAATGGATAAAATTTTATTTAAAGAACATTAAAACATTTTTAAGAAACATTGTTTTGAAGAAACATATATTCCGAAAAAAGTATAAAATTACATGAAACATATTATGTCATGAAAATAATTATATTAATTATTTTACAGAAAAAAATCCATTATATACAACTCATAAAAGAATATAGGTACATAACATAACATGTATCTCAAATAAGGAAAATTATGACAAACTTTTCTTACCGATTTGGTAAGTTTTGAATCGTAAACTCCGTGAAAGAGAGATCATGAATTGGATATGTAAATACTATAAAAAATAATGATAATAATCATACAATACATTAATGGTCTGTATATACACCAAATATAAGAAATAGTTGGTGAACATGGATTATATCTCACAGAAAATTAAATTGAGATGAAACTCCCTTACTACTTGAGTAACATTAGAATCGTGAACCCCATAAAATAATAACATAAATTAATGATTTAATATCATTAAATAAATTAAATTAATTATAGAAAATTTCATAGGAAATTATATATACTAAAAAAACAAGCGAGTAGTGAATATGGTATATGTCTCATCAAAATAAAAAGTGAGATGAAATTCCCTTACCTCACGTCTTGAATTCCTTCGTATTCATTAAAAACTCATATATAATAAGTATAAGTTTATTATAAAACTAATAAAGGAAAATATTTATATTTATAATACCATATATGATTTTCTTATGAATTTATATTTATCACTAATTAACAATTTCATGTTAAAGTTTTTTTTGGGTAATAAATAGTTTGTTTTTCATTGTAGTTTTGACTTTTTATCCTTAGTCCTCTTACATAGATCATGATTTTATCACCTCCAAAATTATAAAAATTATATAAATATAATATATATATTCAATATATATGTATTCACGGTGATTCAAAAAATATAGATATAGAAAATAAAATACACCATCCATGGAGATAATAAGCCGAACATATGCATGAACAATGCTTTCCTTTACTTATCATATTAAGAGAAAAAAAATTATATGATATATTATAATTAAAGTATTTTTTTGTTATATATATCATATATATTCCTAAAATTAATCCTTATTACAACCCATGTGAAAGATAGTGGAAAAATGAATCACATCATATCGTGGAGATGGTATGTCATACATATGCACGAGCGATGAAATTATTTTTCCAAACACATTAGGTAGTAAAAGGTAGATATTATATTATAATTATAGAAGTGTAATAATGTAATAAATATTATAAATAAACATTATACCCATCATAAGTCCCACTCATAAAATATGGTGATGGAAAATAAATTGTATCACTATGTGAAGATGGTAAGCCATATGTACTCACCAAGGATACATTCACTTCTTTTTGTGTGTTCATAATAATTATAAAATTTCATCTTATTTTGGATTATTAATTTATTATTTTATGATATATATATATATATATCATATATTTATAGGATTTATAGAAGAGTAAAAAAAGTGATAGATCGGTTAAAGAAGCTACCTCTTCTTCAAAATAGCTTTTTTATATCTCCACTAAAAGAACCTAGATTTAGTAATATGGAAGAAAAGAAAAAAAATAAAATGTGGATAAGGAATTATATAATACAAATTTTCATAGTTTAGTTGAGTTTCAAGGCTCAATGTTATATGAAGAAGTGAGAGAGGAGGTCCCCTTTTATATTCTAGGTATGGACACTTTATTAATTTCAGAAAATATTAATTTATAATAAATTAAATATCAATCTAAATACCTAAAAAAGAACATTAATTAAAATAAAAGATTATATAATGTTTTAATAGCATAAAAAAATATATTTTAGATAGGTTTTTATGTAATTTTAAACCTTATCTTTTGGATTAACCTTTAGTTAAACTATTATAATTTTAACTATGGTAACATTGTTTTAATGTTAAAGGGATTTAATTATTACATAGAAAGTGTCAATTGGACCATAAATGGCCAATTTAAGATATTTTATAACGTATCTAATCCCCTTTAATTAATTAATTTTTTTATTTTTAAATAATTTAATAAAATATTACTTTCATAAAATATCATTTGTGATAATTCTGAAACTATTTATTATTTATCCTTTAAAAAATATCATAACAACATGATATCTTCGAAACAACTATATTAACTAATCCCTTATATGGGAAAGTCATCCAAAAAAATATTTTATAGAATCAAATATATTATATTATATTTATTTTAATATTTTGAATATCATTTATTTGGTATTTCCATTAATTAAACAATTACTACATCATCATTATATAAGGCATTAATGTATATATTTATTTCTCAAAAATTAAAAATAAATTACTATGTAAGCTAAAAAAACTTTTTTATATAAAATGACTATTTATAGTGAGATTTATCTTATTTATAACCTGATATTAAAAATGATATAGTTATTGAAAATATTTGTGTGGCATCTTTAGCATTTCATTAAATAAAATATAATACAAGTCTTACTCTTATCCAAGTGTATTAAAAAGTTTATAATTTCATCCATAATTTTATTTTTCTCTAAAAAAACTCATAAAATAAAATTATGATAAATTTTACTGTAAATTTGTAATATTAATAATATTAGTTCTTACCCTTAATTACCTAATTTACCTATTAACGTGTTAGTTAAAATTACTAAAGTTACGATTGATAATGCCAAAGAAATAAAATAAACCTATTTCCATAATTTGGACACACTGATAAAAAATATGGAATCCATTTTTAAAAATTTTAAATACAAAAGTTAGCGAAATTAATTTAAAATTAATCCAATTGATGGTGTGAAAAAATGAGTTATTAATGTTGAAACATGCAAAATATTCAGACATTTTTATATCTAATTAAGTTTAAAATTGATTCTAATGAATGAAATTAGATTAAATAATTAATAATAACCTATTAATACAATAAAAAATATTTAGTTTAAAAATATAAATTATTTATATGAAAAAGACGTTTTCAATTTAAATGCATTTTTTTATTTTTATTCTTCAAAACATGAATTTAATCTGAAAAATAACAAAAAACTCTACCAATGAAAATTTATATATCCGTCTTTCAAATAAAGAATTTATTTTTTCGTATAAAAACTACAAAAGTTCCAATATTGTTTTCAAATAGGTTCAGCATTAAAAGAAAGTAAAATTACATTTTTGAGAAATATGGGTTTAAAGCATAAAATTGGATTTGTTATTATAATATTCATATAAAGTATATTAGATGATTATTAAAAAATGTGAATAAATATATGACATATTTCTTACATTAATATCATTCAATAATTTTAATTAATTTAATTTATCAAGACAAAATGACATTGGGAGTATAAAAATAAAAATATTTACATTATAATCAATTAGTTTATATTATAATTTTTAATGAATTGGTAGCCAATTAATTCATTTTATAAACCAAATATTTTAATAATTTATTTAATACTATTCAAAAAATCTAATTTAATGACTTATTAATATCTTATTATATTAAACATTAATATTTTAATAATATATCGTGGTTCTGTAAAACACGGTCTTGCATTTAACATATGTTATTGAATAACACAACATTGTGCGTAACATAGGCCAAGAATAGTGGTGAATATACTACATGCTAATATACGTGTCTCATGTAGAACAAAATTGGATTGGTTTTTCATATAGGGATATTTATATTCAGTGTTGTTTGAAATACAATATATTGAAAATATTAAACTAACTCAAAAAAACCATTCACAAAATATTGGCGTATTCTACCACCCGAAAAATTAATTTCTCCCATGACATTCATCTGGGTAATCAAATCTTTAATTCTTGAATTTTTATTTTATAGAAACCAATATCATAAAAATTAATTCTATAACTTTCTTTTAAAATATAAAAGTTGGAAAATAACAGTTACCCAAAGTAAATCATAACTAGGTTTCTACGTTGGAGAACATAGGTGAAGATTTGGGATGGATGAAAAGTATAAGTAATCATAGAAATTTATAAATATCACTAATAAAAATAAAGTGGGTGATCTATTAAAATTAAAAATTCACAAAAGCATAAATTAAAGATGTGTGAAAGATGTCCTTGATTTCATAAATAATTATGATAGTATGATTTATTTTCTTTCATGATCATTTGGTAAAGTTGATTAATTTCCACTAGGGGATATAATTAATTTATTTCAAGAAAACTATACCATTTTTTGTTCATTGATCAATTTACACATCATCTCCTATGATAATAAATGAAGTTTAATTTTTCATTCCTTAAGAGTTAGAAGATCGTGAGATCCATAAATTGAATGATAGGTCATTCCATATGTCTTTATCACAGCAAAATGTTATCACAAGTTGGTAAATATGAATAAATACACCTATGGGGAGATAATATTGTAATCTCAAAAAAATAATATGATGTTTAACTTAAAATTTCCATAAATGCATAACCCTATAATCCCCATGAAATTTTAAAGTCCAAAACATTATAAAAAATTGTTCTAAATCAACACAAAATTTATATCATACATATCATAAGGTAGATCTTGGTTATCATATTCTAAAAATGTGATTACCTTCATCATGTATTCTATTCAAACAATATAATAACCTAAATTACCATACATTGTTATTAAATACATTCATCTATCCTTATTCTGATGTTTATTGGACACATTCCGTAAGTCCAAAAAGTTATAAACTTCACCCCAGATAGCATAACACACTTTTAAATAAATCCTTAATTATGTTCCTAGGTAATCAGTACATCTAATGATCCATATCCAATATATCTTTATCCAAACATAATTATCTTAACGTAAGGAACATATTTAGTGTTGTCTTTCCCAAAATCAAAATATCACCTTTCTATTAAATCACATTTATATTTCATCAGTATCCTTTCTCATATCCTTTCAAATCCTTAATAAAAAACTAATAATTCATCCACATATCTTTATTTTAAAACCATTAATCAGGCCTCAACATAATATTAATTAATTATCCTTTACTATAATATCAATTATTTCTTAAGGTACCTATACCTCAATTTAATAATGATTCTTATGTTTAATGTAAATAATAATGAAAGAACATCTCATAACTTATATATGTCAATTATGGTCTCTTTATCCTTAGTAGTATAAAGAGTAATTTTACCATGTTTCATATTATCTTCATGATATTTATAATTATGATATCAATTTGAATAATTCTCACACATTCCACATCTATAGAATTTAATCCTAACGTTGTACCTTCAAGTCCCCGCTATTGACTAAGACTAGAAATTATATAGTTAGAAACACTTATCATAGCATACAAACACATAATCAGGGAAAATTACTTATACAATTTCAAAAATCATGATACCTACATTTAAATATATGAAACCTTAGTCTTATCTCTAGAGAGTTACGTAAACATGTCCTTTGAAATATACTTAGGGATATCACTAAATTTTTCTCTTCCTAATTTCCAAAGCCTGACTAAACCTTTTATTTGATACCAACTATAACGACCCTATATTTTCATACATGTATATTACATCTTTTTAGATGAAGATTCAATAAATTTCACAAATATATTCTCTAGGACCATAATAGTTCTTGCCTTTAGAAAATTTGAATAAAAAGAAACTAGTTCATAACATATCTAATTTAGATACTTCTTATTTATTCATAACTAAACCCCCATTTGAAATATCAGACTTAATAATTTTATTTGTATCATGGAAAAAAGAAATATAAAAAAGGGTGAGATCAGATTCTTAGTAAGGGTAAATAAGATAGATACATAAGAATAATCATCATAAAATGGCTATTTGAAAATGATATTAAAATTAGAAAACTATACCCTACATATTAAAGATCATATACAAGATTCATGACATAAATAATTTTAGTTTATAAGAGATGAATCATGTGGAAATCAAGATAATAATACCTGAAATAAAAACATAAGAATAAGACATGAATAATTTTTTAGACTCAAAAACAAGTAATATCTTCCTTATTCTCATTAATTTCCTTGTAAGGGATCGAGTTTCCACATCTTCTTATATTGGATCATGTTTCCCCATTATTCCAAAGTATAAAAATCACATCTACTTGTTTCCATCATTATCTTTTTATATATAAATATATACACAATTCATTAGAGGGATATATAGGTTTGAACCATCCCATAATGAACACCACACATATTATATCCAAAATAAAATAAATTATTATTCATATCAAAACCCTTAAAAGAAATGAGTTTCATAAACATTCTATCATAACATAACTAATAAAAAAGAAACATAATTCAAATAAATTAATCGATCATAAACATAAATTATCTAAACAATTAATAAAAATATAATCCCTAAATAATAACCTAAATAAAACATGAGTAACATAAAAATGTTATCATATATGGAAAATGGATTTGAAATATCATTTGAAATGATTCTTAAAGAAAATGCCCTTTGTTATTTAAAAACCAATTTTAAAATTATAAAATAGTTAGAAAACACATATCATTGAAAATAAATTTTAAAAATTATAGGGAATCATTGAAAACCATTTTAAATATCTTTGAAATCATTTTTCTTTGAAAATGGATAAAATTTCATTTAAAACAACTTTATAACATTTTTAGGAAACATTTCATTGAAGGAACATTGATTTATGACTGAATAGAGAATAAAATTACATCAAAATTATAATATAATTAATAACATAAATAATGGATGTATATATATATCATAAAATAATATAGTGTCAAAACATAACATGTGTCTCAAAGAAGGAAAATTGAGACAAAATTTGCTTACCAGTTTGGTAACATTTGAACTGTAAAACCCATGAAAGAGAGATCATAAAATGGATTTGTAATTTCCCATAAAATTATGGATACTAATCATAGAATACATTCACTGGTAGTATATACACAACATATAATAAATAGGTGGTGAGCATGGCATGTATCTCATGGAAAATAAAAGTGAGAGGGAAATCCCTTACTACTTGAGTGACATTATAATTGTGAACCCCATAAAATAATAATGTAAATTAAATATTTAATATTATTAAATAAAGTAAATTAATGATATTATATATAATAGGTCAGTATAAATTCTAAAAAATAAGTGAGTGTTGAATATGCCATGTGTCTCACGGAAATAAGATGTCACATGAAATTCCCTTACCTCATGTAATAAATTCCTTCGTATACATTAAACATTATTTATAATAAATATAAATGTATTATACATATACCATATAACAATATTCATATTTATAATATCATATAAAATTTTATAATGACTTTATACTGCACTCTTATTAAATATTCCATGTTAATGTTATGTTTCTGGTAATAACCAATTTGTATTTTGTTCTTTTTTTGACTTTTTATCCTTGGTCCTCTTTCATAGATCATGATTTCATCACATAAAAAATTATAACCATGATATAAATGTCATATATATATATAATAAATATATATATATTTATTATTATTTATAAAAGTAAGAGATAGAAAATAAAATACACCATTCATGGAGACTGAAGGTTGTACATGCGTATGAACATTGTTTTCATTTTATCTTCATATAAAAGGAAAGAAAATAATATGATAAATTATAATTACATAATAAATTTATGTTATATATATCATATATATTCATAAAATTTATTCTTATTTCTACCCATGTGAAATATGGATGAAAGACGAATCACATCTCATCGTGGAGATGGGAGGCCATATGTATGCATGAGTGACGTTTTAACTACCCAAAAGTTTAAGTTGTAAAAAATTTAGAAATGATATTATTATTATAAAAGTATAATCATGTTATAAATATTATATATAATTATTAAACACATCATAATTCCCACTCATAAATGATAGTAATGGAAAATGAATTGTATCACAATTTGGAGATGATAAGTTGTATGTGCGCACAAGCAACACTTTCACTTCTTTTTCAATGAGAGAGAGGCTATATAATGGTTTGTTCATAATCATAATAAAATTTCCACATATTTATGATGCTTATGTTACTATTTAATGATTTATATATCATATATTATGAGGAGGTATAAAATAATTGAAAAATAGAGTGATCATTTAGGCTGATTACCTCTTCATCAAAACAGATCCCTTAGATCTCCTCTACAGGACTCTAGAGTTGGTAATTTGGGAAGACACGAACATCTATAATGTGTCTAGGGAATTATATAATTTAATTTTTCAGAGTATTGTCTATTTTGAAAGCTCAATTTTATTTGAATAAGTGAGAGGGGGGTTCCCTTTTTTAATTGAGGTATGATCACATTTGGAATTTCCAAAAATATTAATTTATAATAAATTTAAGCTAAATAAAAAAAATTAATCTGCAATAAATACAATATCAATACCAATACATCCAAAAGGAAATTTATTACAATATAAGATAATATAAATTTGTAATATCATTAACAAAAAAAATTTAGACATGTTTTAATTTAATTTTTATCCTTATCTTTTTTATTAACCCTTAGTTAACCTAATATAATTTTAACTATGGAAAGCATGTTTTTAATTTTATAAGGATGTAATTATTGACTAAAAAGTGTAATGTCATCCCTAAATGATCAATTTGTGATTTTTAGTCCATATCTTAGAACCTTGTCCTAATTTAATTTTTTTAGGATTTTAAATAATTTATCAAAATATTAATTTTATAAAATATCATTAGTATGAATTTTGACACTATTCATTATCTGTATTTTTTAAAATATCATAACAACATGATATATTAGAAAAAATTACATTAAATAATCCCTAACATTTCAAAGGAAGAATTAAAATTAGTGGATTACTTTAATTATATAAAATTATATTTATTTTAATATTTTGATTTTAATTTATTTGGTATTTCCATTAATTATGAAATTATTTCATCTACATCATATAAGACATTATGGTATTTAATTTTTTCATAAAGAAATACCTTGGTTAATAAAAAGATTTTAGATTTCAAATCACTATTTATAGAAGAATTTATCATCTGTATAACCTTATATTAAAAATGATATAGCTGTTGAAAATTAGAGTATGACATCTATAACTTCTCTGTAAATACAATATAATAAATATCTCACTCTCATCCAAGTTTCTTAAAAAGGTTATAATTTTATCCCATGGAAGATTTTGGTAGAAACCTACTCATAAAATAAAATTAGTCCAATTTTTATGGAAATTTTATAATATTTATAACATTAAATTTTACCCTTAATTACCTGATATACCTTTTACCATGTTAATAAAAATTACTAAAGTTACTATTCATAATTCCCAAAAATTAAATAAAATTATTTCCATATTTCGAACCTGTGGATTTCAAATAGAAAATCCATTTTTTAAAATTATAAACGCATAATTTACAATAATTAGTATAAAATTAATCCCTTTGACGGGGTGAAAAAACAAGTTAAAAAAGTTAAAACATCCAAAAGATCGAAATGTTTTTGTATTTAAATTCAATGTAAAATTGATTCAAATGAACAAAACTGTATTTAATGAAAATAATATAGTTTTAATTTTAAATAAAAAATATAGTTTCACAATATAAATTATTTATATAAAAAAACCATTTCAATTAAAAATCATTATTTTATTACTATTAATAAAAAGAGGAAACCTATCAGAAAAATACCAATAATTAAACCAATGATAATTTTTATGTCCTTATTTCAAAGAAAAAGATTATTTTGTCATATAAAAACTATAAAAGTTTAAAAAATTGGATTTAAAATAGGTTCCCCATTAAAAGGTTGTAAAATTACTCTTTTGAGAAATATAAGTTTAGGCATACAATTCGGGTTGTTTTTTTCTTATAGCTTTAAAATATATTGGATTAATATAAAAAATATTTCATTAAATATAAAACATATATATTTTATTAATATAATTGATTAATTATAAATAATTTAATTTAATAAGAAAAAATTACTTTGGGAGTTTAAATATAAAAAAAATTTCATTATAATAAATTGGAACACATTTTCATTTCTAATTTATTGGTTACCAATGAATTAATCGTATAAATCAGATATTTTCTTAAGTTAGTTAAAAGTATTTAGAAGTTCTAATTTAATGACTAGGTTATATCTTATTATATTAAATAATAATATTTTAAAAATATAGTGTTGTTCGGTGAAACTAGGTTTTACGAGTGATGAAATCTATTGAAATAACTGAGCGTTATGTTCAAAACAAACCAATAATAATGGTGTGTATATCGAAAGATAATCTAGTTGTTCCATGTAGATTATCCTCAAATTGGTGTTGCGTATATAGAAATTTAAATTTAGTATTGTGTGAAATACAAAATTTCAAAAAGATTAAACTAACTCAAAAAAAGATTTCATAAAATCTTGGGGTGTTATAATGAATTTAATCATATTTAAAGTATTAGTTACATTAAACATAATTCAGAGGCTTTAATGTTTTTTAAAAGTTCTTAGAGAATTGAAGAGAAAGGGTGTGGTTACTCTTTGAAGGAGATTAGAATTGATAATAGTGTAGAGTATACCAGTGGAATATTTGAATCTCGCATTGAAATGCGTGGTATTAAATATTAAATCAGTGTACTAGACACACCACAAAAAAATTGTGTGGCTAAACATAATAATATATATAACCCCCCTAAATTTTGTGAAAGAATTATTTTAAATAGATTTGATTTTTTCTATATTTTTTGTGCCACCAAAAGATAATTTTGGATTGCATTACAAGTAACACTGAGTTTATATTTCATTACACACAACTCTATGTTTTTCACATGTTACACATAATTCCATGTTTATCATCTATTACACACAACAAAGAGTTTAAATGAAATGTTTCATACAGTTAAAATATAATTATTTAATCTGATAGTTATCACATAGCCGTTCAAATAACTAGTATGAATAATATTATCTAAATTATATAAGATATAGCTCACACATGTATATAAAATTAATTCTTTAGAATCCAATTAATTATAAATTAAAATAAAAACAAAATCAAAATAAATGAAATATTTTTCAAAAAAACTATTTTTATGATAAAAATGTGTTCTTCCTCGATTAAATAAAAAACTTCTTTTAGTGAGCGATTTTAATGAAATTTTCATAATATATCTGTTATATAAAATATTTAAAATCATCCTAAGTGTTTTACAGACATGTGATAAGAATAAATCCAATTTTATGCCCAAAACCAGTGTTTTTTAAATAACAATTTTTGCACAATTTATGGTGAAATTATTTTAAAAATAAATTTTTTACACTTTTTGAGAATTTATTTGACAAAATAAAAATCATTTTTAAATCATAATATTAAAATTAAAATAGGTTGAATTTTTAGGATTTTTCTAAAAAGATTTGTTTTTGGTGAATAGCCCAAAATACTGAATTTTAATTAAAAAATGAATTTTTGTTTAATTTATTTGTATATTTAAATTGTATTTAATATTAAATTATTTCAGTTTTACATCCATAAATCCAATTTTGGTCATTAAAATCAATTTAATATTGAATTTGATATAAAAACATTGTAAACTTTTGATCATTTTCTCTTTAAAAACCCACTTTCTCATCACGTCATTAGGATTAATTTTAATTGGAATTTCACTACTTATTTGAATGGATTTTTTAAAAATGGATTCAATATTTTTTTTAAATAACTTATTTTATCTGACAATTTCAATGTAATTTTTGACCAAAATAAATAGCAAATGCAGAAAATATTAATTACCACGATTAAGGTAAAAATGGGTCCATTAGGGTGTTAAACTAAAAATATAAGGGTGAAAATTTCCTATAAACTTTTATAAATCAATATTTTATCCATATTTCAAAACTTTCACCTCTATGGTGTGGTAATAGTCCATTTGGACCCTTTTGTCATATGAAAAATGTAGGAGCACTCAATCTGTTTCCAAAATATGAAGTGCATCCTCTCCCCACTTATAAAAGGCCACATTCTCTCCTCTTTCTTAACAATTTCAAACCTTTTTGGTTTATCCATCCCAACCCAAATATTTTCCCATAATCCGTCCTATAATAATAGAAGTCTTATTTTGGGAAGAAATACTACCCATGCATGATTTTGTTCAAACCTATGTTCAATACCTGAAGAAGAAGAGGTTTGAACACATAGAAAGAAAGTCTAGACTTATAGAAAAGGATTTATAACTCAATTTTATTTTTTTTGTTAGACATAGTAAATGTTCACCACATGTTTCTTTAACACGGTGTATATAATTCACATGAATTAATTTTATGATGCTTCTACTTAAAATTATTAGTATTTTCATATCAATTTTAGGATATCTATTTCAGGTTTATTTTATTTTTTTATATCAATTTATTTATTATCATGATATTTTAAGTTTCATAAAATGATATTTATTCACAGTTCTAACGTTTCAATGTTTACAAAGTGATAAATATTTTATTTTAAATCTCATAATTTAAGGGGAATGTTTATGATTATGTTTCCGATGATAAAATCTTATGATATATCAATCAAGAAACATATGAATATTCTTCTCCGGTAGTTATTTTATGATAATACATGTTTTTACTTAATTTTATTAAATTTATGTACTGAATAGGTCATCAAAAAAAAGTTTTTCTGAAAAAACATATATTCAGCTGAAAAACCTTTTGTCTCCAAAAAATATTTTTCATAAAAAAATTCAGAAACTATTTTTAACATTTAAAAAATTATTTGTTAATGAAATTTTCACCCTTTTTATAATTTTTACAAAATGTACTGAAATGAATCCTCATGACATTTTTCAATCAATGCTCATTTGTGTTTTTCTGAAAATGTGAAATAAATCGTTGAATAAGGCACCAATGAAATTTCCAATAGCCATGACCATTATATTATTTAAATATTCCTTTATATTTTTTTCTGATTATTTTAAAATAAAATAATGTTTAATTTTTTTAATTGGAAAGTTTATTTTTCACAAGAAATGTTTTAATAATTTTTGAGGCCTCTTTTGTAATTTTTCACATTAATTTTAAAATAAATAGTTTTTCAAAAAAATTTATGTTTTAAAAACTTTTTTTCAAAGTAGAAAGTTTATTTTTCTTAAAAAATTTAAATATTTTTTAAATATTCCTTTATAATTTTTCATGTTTATTTTCAAAGATAATGATTTTAAAAATGTTTTATGTTTTAAGAATTGATTTTGAATAAAATTATATTTTCCCAAATAAATTTCCCAATTAATATTTCAAAAAAAAATTCAGTATAAGATGACATCCATTGATGTTATCTACACATTAATTGGTATATGAACCAATGATATCATTATTAGACTTTATATTAATGGTCTAATATTTTTTTTTGAAAACTACCTTTATTCCATGGGTTATTCCATGATATAATTATTATGAAATCCACTAATTTTCATGGTTTATTAAATGATTAAATGATAAAATGATTATGAAACATGTCTCTTTTCCATGGGTTATTATTTGATGATTTTTTTATAAAATCCATGTAATTTTATGGGTTATTATGTGATGAGTATTTAATGATCACATGGAACACAAAAATATGGGTATCATTATTTGATTGGTGGGACCTATATCTCACTCAAATGAATTGGGTAAATATTCATATATTTTGCGATAAATATCGGAAAAAATCGACAAGCTTGATCCATTATGTGAAACATGTGTGTCCTGATTGAGTATGGGAAATATGTGTGTCCTGATCCATTATTGGCAATATGTGGGTTCTAACCCACTATGGAAAATAGGTGTGTATTGATCCCCTATAGTAAATAAGTGTGTCTTGATACACTATGGGAGACATGTGTGTCCTGATCCACTATATTGATGGTATTAGTAGGTAACTTTTACATATGAAGTTATTTATAATATTTATTAGGGTTTCATTTTATTATGAATTGAGATTATAGTTCATGATCTATTTATGAGGATTTATCAACTGTAAGGGACATGTTATTGGAAATGATAAAGTTTTATTCCATGAATCATGTTTATGATCTATGAAGGATTGAGTGTAAACTTCATATGTCATTTTCATGATCACACACCCTTTTACTTATATAATATATTAATATGATCATATATTGATATATCCAGTGTTTATATTTACTAATCATCTAAGCTCACCTGTTCTTATGCTTCCTTTCCCCAAGTTATAAAGAATGGTTTTTTGTAGGGTATGTTTATGAAGATTACTAAATAAGAAGATCATTATGGGAAACATCGAAGATATATCACCATATTAGATGATTTTGTTACATTATTCCAAATTCACTAGACTATCACATTATATAGCCACGTATTTATGTAATTTAATATATATTCATCTAATAAGATATAATATCCATGTGTGGTAGGCCTAGGTCTCTATGTTTGGTATCAAAGGAATGGTTTTGTTAACCTTTGGAAAATAGGATGAGAAATCTTTATTGAGATACCTATAGATATTTCTATGTAAATTTATTGGGATATATCTAATGATAAGACTAAGGATGTGTCAAAGTATTGGAATATATCCTAGAATTTTGCAAAAGTATGGAGTGAGTGGTTTCAAAAAATTACATGCATGTATGGATACTATAAGTTGATGTGGTTATGATTCAAAGATTCGTTGTAGTGATAACTCTAAGAAGGGAATATTGATCTGGACCTGATCATCACCTGGTGAAATAAAATGGTCCTCACTATACATTTGGTTTGACAATCCCTAAGGATATTCTTTGGAAATTCAAAAACACTTTACAAACCTTATATAAGTACTTAAATAGATAATAACTATGAATGTCCTAGGATAATCCTTAGTTTTTTTATATTAAAAACAATGTGTCTTGATTAAGACATCCCATATGATATTTTTTGGATTATTTAGTTTCATATTATGTTTATCATTTCTCACAATATGATTTTCTTAGTCAATGATGGAGGCTATAAGGAATAGAGTTAACATTGAATTTGGTAGAAAATTTGCTGATGAGAAGCCATAAGACATGATAACTAGAGTGAAGTATATTTTGATTATGCCTAATCAATTTTCATAGAACATGATTAACAATGTTCACCTTAACAAACTACAGGAATATCCAAAGAAGATGAGGATATATTTCATAGAGAGTTTAGGTAGTATAGACCATGGATTAAAGAATATTCAATTTTTATATATAAAAAATGTGGGAAGAAGCACTCTAGGGAATGTCACAAAGGGATGAGATGATGTTTTAAGTGTGGATAATAAGGGTATATAGTAATCAATTACTGGGGGAAACCTAAAATTTAATTAATGAAATGGATTAGATATTGGTAATCCTAGGGAATTATTAATGGATGAATTCATTAAATGTAGAAAGTATGGGCACTATGCAAATTGATGTACTAGGAGGAATACTCATGAATAGAATTGGAAACATGGTAATTGTAAGGGATACACTACTGATTATTTTTTTAAGACTGAAACACCATTTATTAATTAAAGAAACAAAAGTTTACATGAGACGAAAGGATGGGATTTTATTACAATATCTTTCAAAGAGGTGAAGAAAATCAGCTGGCAGCGCATCCAGCCAAGTCATGTTCTGGTGGACACCTTTGTTGGCAAGGGCATCAGCAACATCATTTGCTTCATGGAAGACATGTGTAGCAATGTAGTCGATCTCCTGAACCGAATTCAAGCAGTTCATCCAACGCTTAGTAAGTGGCCAGGTGAGATGAATAAGTTCGTTCCAAATGTCTTGAACAATGGTGGAAGAATCACTTTCAATCCACAGTTTACGCCAACCTCTTTGAAGCGCAAAATCAACAGCATGGATGACTCCAATAATCTCTACTTCAATGGAAGAGGCAATCCCACACCCACCGTAAAAGCAACCATGGAAATGGTCATCAGAATATCTGAAAATGGCCCCATAACTGGCACGTCCAAGATTGCCTTTTGAGGCGCCGTCGAAATTCACTTTAATCCAACCCGGCATCAGAGGTTTGCAGAATACTTCAAATGGTTGCTTGATCTTCGGGAAAATACCCGGGACACGGATACGTCTGAGGATCTCAAAGTCTCCAATATTATTGCTGCAATAATCTTTTTGAATTGATGCAGCTTCATGTATCACAATGATAATTCGATCTTTTCCTGCATTGAGAATGAAAGAGTGATTATTATGGATAAGATCTTTTCTTACATACCAGATTTCATGTAGGAGTTCAGCCACTACCGCAAGAAAAATGTTTTTGACTTGCTGAGAGGCTTCGCATTTAGTACATTTCTTCAAAAGTAAACAAATCGAGTCAGATAAAGACCATGAATAATTAAAATGCTCAAAAATGTAGTTCCATAAAGCCGTGGTTGTAGCACAAGACAAGAAAAGATGATCAGAATCCTCTCTGTGTTGATTACATAAATGAAATTTTGAGCAAAGTTGAATGCCAAAGGCTTGAAGTCGATTTTCAGTGGGCAATCTATTGTGAGCAATACGCCAAATAAGGGTGAACCTGGAGGGTTTGATCCAAGTATTATTGAAGGTACTCACCCATTTATAATTAGGTTCATTGTCAGAGAAGTTGTGAATGTAGAAGTTTTTTGAGTCAAGTATGCCATTGGGAGCAGGTTCCCAAACAAGGAAGTCCCCAGAAATGGAGAAGGTATAATTTTCAATGATTTGAGCAATGCTGTTGGGGAGATCATGCCTATAAAGTTTCACAACCTCTTTAATTGTGTGGGTGGTGTTTATAGGAGTGTTATTAGGAGGCAGCAAAGAAATTAAAGTATTACCTATCCAGTTGTCACACCAGAATTTAATATTGGAGTCAGCGCTGACCATCCACCTAGAGTTATCCATAATCTTCTGATAAGAGTTTCTAATAGAGGGCCAGATTGAGGAGTTGATGAAATTAAGATTTCCTTTTAAAAGATTATTTAAGAATATATGTTTTAAAAATTTAGAGGCTTTAGAGTTACTATTAATAAGATGCCAAGTGAATCTCGCTTGTAGGGCATCATTGAACAATTTTAAATTTTTGATGCCAATGCCTCCATTATCAAGAGGTTTACAACAGGTCTTCCATGGGATGGTGACAAGTTTCCTTTCAAAGATATTTCCCTTCCAGATGAAATTTTTTATAAAGGTATTGATTTTCTTGAAAGATCCTATGGGCCATTTATAAATCATGAGCGAGTAGACCAACTTAGAGACAATGGTAGATTTGAAAGGAAAAATTCTACCAGCCATGGAAAGGGATTTCCCCTTCCAAGTAGAGAGTTGATTATTGATTTGATCGGTGATATTAGAGAAATAAGATGATTTAGGAAGTCCCCAGAAAATCGGGACGCCCAAGTACGTGAAGGGAAAAAAACCTTCTTTAATTCCAAGGTTACTGGTGATAATGGATTTCCTTCTAATAGGGAAATTTTTTCCAAAGAAAATATGAGATTTGTTCCAGGAAATAGTTTGTCTAGAAATGTTCTTGTAATGAGAGATAGTTTGTTTAATACATTGAATATTTCTTTGATCTCCCTTTAGAAACAAAATAATCTCATCAGCATAGAGGAGGTGAGTGGGGACAATAAGGTTTCTAGCGGCTTGAATGGGTTTAAGTTTATTTTGATCAACCAGATTATGAATGAGTCTACAAAAGTAGTCTTCCGAAATAACAAATAGAATGGCCGAAAGAGGATTGCCTTGTCTAACACCTTTAGAACATTTGAAAAACCACGAGGGGTGACATTTATTAATATGGAAATAATAGCAGATTGAAATAAGGTCTTGATTATCTTGATAAATGTCTCATGAAAACCAAAATTTTTCAAGACTCTAAATGTCATATGAAAGGAAATATTTATTAAGGAATTAGATGTGGAAGCATAATTAAAATATTAACAATGGGGTGGAATAATCAATGTTTTTATGTAATGAAATTGAATAATTATGTTATATTAATATTTACAAGTATTTTTTGTAGAAGTTTTTCATTAATGGTTTTCTAGAATATGTCAAATGGTACTGATGTACTATTAAAATTATTTAAATAAAATGTAATACTTTTTTAATGGAATATAAAACTTAATATATTATAGATTTTGATATAATTTTTTGGATATAGAGATGTTGGATAAAAATATTAATTTGGATAATACTGATTACCTAGGAACTGAATAATGATTTTTTACAGTGTTTTAAGCTATCACTGATAGAGTTTACAACAATTTTGGATTTAAGTAATAAATCCAATATTATGTGTTTAATTTAATGAATAATGAATCATACACGTTTCAATAAGTTTTTGTGGTAACTAATGTTATCACATGTTTCAAGAGAATTCATGATGAAGTTATTCACAAGATAGGTATATGGAAATCAAGACCCACTTTCTAGTATATGTGAATTAATGAAAAGTTCTTTTTTTAAATTTAGTGACCTTTATAACGTTTTGGATTTTGGTCATTTAGAAGGGTTATATGGTTTACCATTTATGGAATTGTTTTTGTTGAAAATTGGATGGGAATTTAGATATTAATGTATTACTTCACCATATGAATACTCAACCATATTGGATAAGTTGTGCTAAACATTTTGTTATGATGATAACTAAATATTTATGAAATATATTATCATTCTATTTCTGGATATTATGATCCACTTTTTCTTTAAGAACAAAAAATTAACCATTATTTTTTAGATTAAGAGATGAAGTGGAAATTGATCAAGGCACAACCAAGGGATGATATTGTACTTATGAAATGGAATGGAATCATGTAGGTGTATCTTCTTGTGAAAATTATTCAACATTAAAAAAAATATCTTGAAATAAAATGTTATCCCCATATTATCATCTTTATCATATCAATGACCTTTTCACATATCCTTGGTTTTTTTAGTCATTAAATTTCTATGGATCACTCACTTTCTTTTGATTAAGGATCTCTATAAATCCCTATTATTATTTATGATTTTATTTAATGATCAAATGTTCACCTCTCACCTATGTTCTCATATATGGAAACCTAGTTGTGAGTTACTTTAGGTAACCTTTATATTTCTATATTTCTATTTTAAGGGTTGTTTTATTATTAATTTGTATAATATTGGTTTAAATTAAGTAATTTTTAAATGTTAAATCATTTTTGACCAAGATGAATTTCAAAGGTGAAATTCAATTGAAGGGGGCTAGAATGCAACACCTCAATATGTTGTGAAATTTAATTTTTTAAATTTATTTGGTATTTTACATATTTATTATGAATAAAAACCCAAATTTATTGGGTATCTATAATTAATAACATATTTATATTTCATTACATCCAACAATATGTTTTGATTGTGTTAAACACAATATATATCTCATCTTATTTTACAAGCAACACCGAGCTTAAACGAAATGTGTCATAAAATTAAAATATTATTCTCTAATATGATAATTATCACCTATCCATTTGAATGGTAGGTATGAATATGATTACGCAAATTATAAAAATATGGTTTAAACATGTCTATATAATGAATTATTGTACTAATAATTAATTATAAAAAATAAAAACTATTTTAAAATAATGGAATTTTGTTAGAAAAAACCATTTTTAATTCAAAAAATGTGTTTTACTTTAATAAAATAAATAAAATAGTTTTGGGGATTTATTTTAATGAAATTTATATTATATATATTTATTAAATTAAATATTTAACATTAATAATATGTGTTTTCTAAATTATATACAATAATTAATCAAATTTTATGGATTAAAATTATTTTTTTAAAGTAGTTTAATCACATTTTTATGGAGAACATATTTTAAAACTAAAATTTAAAACATTGAGAAAGTTAATTTTATAAAATAAAGAACATTTTTTAAATATTAATTTAAATATTATGTTGTGGAGAGTTTTATAGATTTTTATTAAATGTTTTTTCCTCACAAATAGTGACAAATGTATTGAATTTTAATTGAAAACTTCCTTTTCATTTATTTTATATAAAAAGATAATTTATATTTCATTTTTTTAGGTTAACTAAGTTCATTTTTATATAAATTAATCTGATTTATTCAATTGGAGTCAATTTCATATTTAATTTTGTTTGAAAATAATTGAAACCTTTTGAACATTTCCTCTTAAATAACTAGATTTCCCATAAAATCTATGGGATTAACTTTAAATTTAAAATGTTCCATTTCTATGAATGGAATTTAGAAAAATGTATTCCATATTTGTAACCAAAATTATTTATATTGTCTAATAGGTCCAAATTAATTTTTGACTAAAATTAATAGTGAATGTAGTAAAAATTAATAACCACAGTTAAGGTATAAATGGATATACTGAGGGATTAAACTAAAAAGATAATGATATAAATGACCTTTAAACATTTATAAGAACTATTTTATAACCATATTTAGACCATTACACCTATAAAGTTAAATTTTGTTCTATTTTGGATACTTTTGTCATAAGAAAAATGAGGGATCACTCAATTATTTAAAAAAATACTAGGTGTGTCCTCTCTCCCACTTATAAAAGGACACTCCCTATCACCCCTTATCAACTTTTTCACACCTATTTAATTTATAATAAAACTAACTAATTCACTTTCAAAATTCCCACTCATTATCCGAAGAGCCATATTTTGCGTAGAAAGCCATCCTAGGAAGGATTTAGTGAAAACCTAATGAGAATACCCAAAGAAGAGGAGGGTTGAATATGTATTAAGGATGTTAAGACTTATATTAAGGGATTTTCTATCTCACATTTATTATTCTATGAGACACAATCCATTTTCACCAAAATTTAATTTTATATGGTCTTTATACTACCAATGAATTTATTTTATGATGGTTATAATTAAAATTAGTTTTATTTATATATACATTTGAGGATAACTCTTTATGGGGTTAAGGTTAAAAAATTTCTAAATTGTTAAGGGATTTTGTCTCAATTTTCCTTCTTTGATATATATGATCATTATATAAACATATATTATTTACAAAGGTGTAAATACAACCCCTTTGACATGTAATATCATGAATTTATTTATCCTTATGATATTGTATGTTTCATTTAATGATATTACTTTATAGTGCATACATTTTATTGTTTTCATAGTGGTAAATATTTTATGTTATAATCTCATCATTTATGGAGATTTTTTAGGATTATGTTTAAAATGGTAAAAAATTATGGTATATCTCTCAATAAAATCACAACATTTCATATCCTCTTGATATACCATGAGAATACGTATTTTCCCTCCAATTTATTCTCATTATGTTATAAAGTATTCAAAAAAAGAAAGTTTTTAAGAAAAGTCATATTTTTGGTAGAAAACCCCTTTTTTTCTTTGAAAACCATTTTGCCTAAAAAGAATTTAATTTTTTTTAAAAATTTTCAAATCATTTATTAAAGATATTTTTACCGACATTTTAATTTTCAAAAAATGTATTTAAAGAATCATAATGTTGTTTTTTAAACAATGCTCGTTTAAATTTTACCAAAAACATGAAATGTATATTTTTGTACAACATGAAAGAAACTTCCTGTTATCATGACCATTTTTTTATTTGAAGCTGACTTTATATGATTTCATAGTTATTTCCAAATAAAATTATTTTCCAAAAGTTTTATGTTTAAAAATGTTTTCTGAAATAGTAAAGGTTATTTTCATTAATAAATGATTTAAATTTTTATTGAATCTTAGTTTGTATGTTTTCATTATTATTTTCAAGGAAATTGATCTTGAAAATGTTTTATTTTTTAAAAAATCATTTTCAAATGGGAAATGATATTTTTCTCAAGAAATTTTATAAATTATTTTTTATAGCTTCCTTTATAAGGTTTTAAGGTTATTTTCAAAGTAACGGATATAAAAAAATTTTAAAATTTTAAAAATTTATTTTTAAATAAATGCTATTTTCCTCCATAATTGTACAAAGTAAAATTTTTATATTATTTTCCATCTAATATTATATCAATTTTTTAAACCTATGATTTATTAGGGATATAAAATAGGGTTAAAATTCTAACTCTTTTTAAAAATTATTTAAAATGAAATAATGTTTAGGAAACCCATCTCTCTTACAAGTGTTATACCATGATAAATATTTTCTAAAACCTGCTTCTTTTCATGGGTTAAGATATGGTGAAATAATGAAATGAATATGAAAACTTTCTTTTTTCTACATGATATGATATATTGAAATGTTTATGTAACCTATTTCATTATATGGGTTACAATGTGATAAATGATTTATGATCTTGTAGAATACTTTAATATAGTTTTCATTATGTGATGGGTTGGACCTATATCTACCTCCAATGTATTGGGTACAGATTTATATCTCATGAGATAAAAATAAGAAATAATTCAACATTCTTGATCCACTATGGGAAACATGTTTTCCTGTTCCACAATGAGAAATATGTGTGTCCTAATATCTAATGGGAAAAAAGTGTATCCTCATCAAATATGGGAGACAAATATGTCAATGTCTACTATTTTGATATTATTAGTAGTTAACCTAGACATATGAAATAGTTTTCAATATTTATGATGGTGGAACACTTTTATGACTTGATATTATGGTTAAAGATTGATTTATCACCTTAATGGGACATTTTATCAGAAATTATAATGTTTTATTACATGAATCAAGTTTAAGATATTTCAAAGGCTGGGTATGAACTTCATAATTCATTTTCATGACCAAATAACCTTATGATTATATTATGATTTTTTATCATAGATTGATATATATTATTTTTACGCTTTTTGAGAATCTAAGCTCACCCTTTCTAATGTTTCCTTCCCGAGGTTATGAACAAAGGTTTTATTTAGGGTTTTTCTATGAAGAGTAATAAATGAGATTATATTTTTGGGAAACATTAAATATCTATCACTATATTAGAATATTGTGTTCCAAGTTTTTAAAGGAACTAAATTTTCCTAAGGAATGTGTTTCGGTAATGTAATTTATTTTAATCTAGAAAGATGTAATATCCATTTAAGAGATGCTTGGGCTGCTATAATAGACGTATTTTTGAGTTAGATCTAACTTTAATTTCAGAGCATGAAATATATCATTATTTATGGAGAAAATCAGTAGGATCATTGGATTATATCCAAAATCATTGCCTTTATAGGAAAATTTATAAAATTTTATCATATGATATTTATTATAACAAATTTCTATATTTGAGAAAACAAAGAGTGTTTTTCAGTCCATACATTATAAAATTTAAAGGTGAAAATCTTTGAAAATTTGAAAGAAGTGGCGATGAAGGTATCTTGAAAAGTTATCTACCAAATAGAAGAAGATATAATTTTTTAAAAAAAATATAGAGGGAATATTTATGAAGTGTAAGTGGTAAAACACATAAATAATATAAGTTCTCATGAATATGCAAGTTCAAGAAGTGGTGATGATGAATATGTTTTTTTAAAACTATAAGGTGGAACTTCAAAAAAAATGACAGAATAGTGAGGAATATCCATTTAATGAAGACGATTCAGTAAATTAAAGTGGAAAAGAACTATCTTGGCCACATCATCCAAGATTGGGAAGGAATGTTTAGGTATAATATATCATTGGAAGTCACGGATGATAGATTAAAACTAGAATAAATTTAAGGATTGAGTCTCATATCTAATGTTTATCTCAAGTTGATCTAAAATATGTAAAATAATTATTGAAACCTCAAGAGTTTATTGATGCTATAAATGAAGAGCAAGACAAGATTGAAAATAATTACACTTTGGAGTTGGTAACCAATCCCAAATAAAATAACACTATAAAGAAAAATTGGGTGTTCCAAAACAAGAATAATTAAAAAGGTGATTTTTATGTGTTGAAGATATTCATAGACTGAAGGAGTTGACTTTGATGATACATATTCACTCGGTTAAAGTATTGAAACTATAGTCATTTTTCTTTATATATTTTCACAAATACACTACAAGATCTTTAAAATTAATGTCATGGCATATTTCCTCAATAGTGAATTAGAAGAGTAAGTATATATTGAACAACCATGTTGTTTCTTTATTAGTGAATATTTTAATTGTGTGTGTAGGTTATATAAGGGTATTCATTTTCTAAAACAATCCCCATGATTTTAGTATTATAACACTAAAACCTGCCTAAATAAGTTGAATTTCAAAAAGAGTAAGGTGACAGAAATCTCTATATAAAATATAATAATGATATATTTATAATTATAATTGTCTATTTAGATGAAATTATTTTTTATAGAAATTATGAAGGAGTTTGCAGAGAATTAACCAAATAAATGAAGAATATTGTTGATATTTACATTCATGGTGAGATGTGATACTTTCCTAGCTTAAATATTACTTAGTAGAAGGATTATATATTTTCAACTCAAGAGAATTATGTTAATGAAATGTTGAAGAAGTTTTAAATATAGGATTTGACGGCTTTTTCTAAACCAATTTTAACAGAATGTTTTTAGAAAAATGTGAACATGGAATGGAATTTGATCTAAGGGAATTCTAGATGTTGATTAAAAGTTTACATTACGTGATATCTTCAATATCGAATATAGTATACGTTGTTACACTTTTTTTCCCTATATCAAAGTGAACCAAAATAGTATAGTTTTTTTCTAGAAAGATAATACTTAGTTACATCAAAGAAACTATAAATGTTGGGTTTAAATATGACAATAAATGTAATCTTGATCATTTTTGTGTGATTTAGATATAGATTGGGAGGGATGTGTTGATAAAAGATGTTCTACATCTTTTGGATATTAATTTCATGATATAAGATTTGTTTTTTTGGTATTCAAGAAAGAAAAATATAACTACATTGAGCACCGACGAGCCATAATATATGGATTCCACCGATGACTCATCACAACATATGTGGTGGAAGATTAAAATATATGACTTGAAAGTTGATGTGATGTTGCCTTTACTATTGGGATGTGATATTCCATGTGAAATATACCATTAAAAAATATAGTTTAATATAAATTATCTAATAAAATTTATATAAAAAATCACTTCAGTAAATTTATGGTGGAGAAGAATGAGTTAAGGTTTTATTTTTCTTCTACAAAGGATACAATTACAAATGTGTTTAAAAATCCAATGTCAAAAGAATAATTTCAGAATACAAGGATGAAGTTAGAAATTCAACCTCAATATTTATATGGATATGGTATGGGGTAAAATTACCATATATCATCATATATTTTGATATTTTTATCAAATAGTGATAAAAATTGATAGCAAAAATATTTCAATTATGTTTATGTTCATGTTTTTTTTCAAAGGGGGAGTATACATTGTGGAGGATTACCCATTGATACGTGTAACCTTTGGGGGGTCATTTATTTATATAGAGTTATTAAAAAGTGTAATATAGGATTGTATCATTTGTGATGTATTTTAATAGAAAACTATATATGTTTATAGGAATCTTTCATGTTTAAAATAATTGTTGATGACATGATGGTGTTCAGTTTCAAGGTTGTCAAGTTGATGATTACAATCATCTTATTGATCACTATATAATGGATGGAAAAGTATTATTCAATCAATGTTATTATTTAATACCCTTATTTTAACAAAATAGGCTTATAATTATTTGATAACGATCCATTGTTAAGGTTTTAGAGAATTATAGTGATTTATGCCCCTTGGGTGAAAAAAAAATTCAAGGGGTAGATTGTTTATCCTAAGAGGTTATACGATTGTTGTTATGATTAATGATGATGATGAATTGGGGAAAATTATATGACTGAGTTTGTGGGATTCTTTTCGTTACATAAATAATATTCTATTTGAAATTATTGGATTCAGCATGAAATGTTGTTCATGTTTATATATCATGAATGGAGTTCCTAATTCTAGTAGATTTAGAGAAGCGGGATAAGAGACCCCACTCCGTAATACACATTCAACACCATAGAATTAGTTTGAAGAATGATTCCTACAATATAATAATCATGGATACACTATATAGAGGAAGTGTATAGGATTAAACTATAATATGTATATGGGTTCTTCATCAAAACCACTCTTTAGTGTTAGTATCCACACTACAATATGACTGTCCATGTTTTAGTGTATGTGTTCATGTCAAAGAGGTGGTTGGATTGAAGTTTAGTGGAACTCAAAAATTTCATACCTGCAAGATGTAGTGAAGGTTCATGATGAATAAGATTAAGTGTTAGAATTCAGTGATTCTATAGTTATTGTGACCTCCATGTCAATGTTGTTATTTTATATCATAGTTATGAAAATTAATGACAGACTAAGCCATAGTGAGAAGACCACATCACAAAGATGATTTAGTTGGATTTCAATGTTACTGTAGATTTCATGAACTCCACTCTATATAACCTTGACCATGCCACATCATTGTGGGTATGTTTTGAAAAACCATCGGAAACCAATAGGCTATTCTGTAATGACCATAACCATGTAATAGAAAATGAAATATGGGATGATTTGAAGAACTATGATGACTTTCTTTGATATAAGTTATTTGGTAGTTGTTATCACTAAACAAATAATCACCTAATTTAAATTAGGCGATCAATATCTAATTATAAAAATTCACAAAGCCTATTTATAAATAAGTGGTTGGTGGTTTTAATTTGAAATTAAAATTTTAATTCAAATTAAGGATTTTGAGGGATACTTTGAAAAGATTCTTTATACATAGAATAATTGAAGAGTAAAAACATGTGAGATCTGTAAATAGTTCCCATTGAACATAAATTAATTAATATAAGAGAGTCTCTGTGATATATATTGAATATCCAAGAAACAAAGAAAATTGTGGAAGAAGAACTTATGTAATTTGACTATCCAGGGAAGTATAAAAGAAGAAAAATAGATGAACTACATCAAAAAATAAAATATATATTTGGAATGCTTTCTTGTTTTTGATTTCAAATTATGTATAATTATTTCATTGTGGGATGCATGATCATAGTCGAGACTTAAGACAATATGAGTTCATGGATAAACCCATATTTTTGTACCTATTTGTTGAAACTAGTGTTTAGTATGATCTCATGGGAATTCAGATCATTCCATGGATTGGAATAATCATTTTGATAGGTTACCCTTGTAAATATTTTGTTCATTTATTACGCATGTGTTGAATAGTAATGAAGATTCAAATTAACTAGTGATAAGGTTTATTTCACTATGAAAATGTAAAATTAGTAGAATAATAGATCCACGCCCCTTCTCAGTGATTCCTCACTAATCTAGGAGGTTATTTTTCTCATTCATGGGTTTATAACCTACAAGAATCACCATTTCTCTCATTTACTCGGTAATTATAACTTATCTATAATAGATTATGGGGGATACTAAAATATCATGTCTAAGCCGATTTATTTTTTTCTATATCACAGACCTAGTTCACTAGGGGTTGTTACCACACCTACCATTATCATCACTACTAGATCATAACTCTAATATTTATTATATATCTAAAAAAATCCCTAATACCTATATATAATACTATTCCCTCACTAGGAACCCATTCCAAGCCTATAATTAATATGAGAGCAACTCCTGAGGCCCACCTCTAACAAGCCCTGGGATGGAAACTAGCATTGAGTGTATTAAACATAAAAATGTGATCAATTACCCTAAAATAACCGAAGAATATACAAATAACCAATGGGAAACTTCATGATATATATAAACCCCAATCCAAAATAATTCCATAAACCTAGAATCTATTATACAAACATAGGTCACCTTTGGAAAAAAATACTTCAACTGTCCTAAGTTAATAACTCCAACAAAAATCCCAAGCTCCAAGATAATAATGCCCTGATTGTTCACCAAAATCAATCTAATACCTGAAAAACAAATTCTATATATATAGCAGGGATCATAAAATTTATATTCAATTAGATCATAATCATCATCTCTCCTAAAAAATTGGAAGCAGTATACTAATTCATTGTTGAAAAAAGTACTAAAAGGAGCCTAATAAGTCAATTACCACCCAAAAATACCATGGATCTCTCACAAAATATATCATCCAAAAATATTATAATATTATCTCACACCCTAAATTGAAACATCCTATTCTATTAATCTATTCTTGTACATATAATTGTAAAATATATATCATCTACATATCTCATGTATAGTTCAACAGGGTATCATCCACATGAATGATTTAATCCTTGTTCCCTCCTCCTAACATGAAATACCCCCACTATATATCATTACATAATCACCACAACATCTGATCCCATTAATACACATGTAGTTCTATTTGTGTACTTATCCTATATCTTTATCTGAATACCTTGTAGGGTCAATCAGTGCACCGAATCTTCTCATTCGTACTACGTATGGTATACTAGTACACCATGTGTATATCATCACTATAATACCCCATAGGTTACACCAATTCCCCACATAATACTAGAGTATTATTATACATACCATAACATAACAAAACTCATATTAAACTTAGAAGTGAGAGAGGGTAATATGGATAATTTTTTTTATCTATTCCCTCTATATCCTAAATGTTGAGAGAAAATAGATGGTACCCCATGTATGTTGGGTATTGATAAGGGTATCTAACATGGGTGGGGTGAATATAATAATTTAAATGAAAATACATCATATATAAATTATAATAAACAAAATACCAATATAAAGGAGTTAGCATCAACTAGATTGATCAAAACCCTCAAACATTATCGCACAACCATAACTTTATAGTACCATAATGGCAAACTAAAACGCCACAAACAACCCTAAATCACATGAAAATAACTAAATCAAACAAATAAAAATTACAGTTATACATACCCCCATTATTATCCATATTTACCAATTACCAACCGATTTATATCCATTAATCTACTCTATACCTTATTTAATGAAAAACCACTCAATTAATCACCCACATTAACCCTCCAATGTAAATAATTCATTTCATATATCAATACTTAATATTCCAACCATCATGTTATTGAATTCCAATCAACCCCCAAAAAACATCATGATTGAAGACTATATTTTTTACCACTGAGAAACTACTAGATTCTCCTATATCAACAAAACAATCCATCACCCTAAAAAACACACTCATTCCCTCATTCCAGCCATGGAATGGATGATATAATCATAGTTTATAATCCACAACCTCAACCATATCTCACCTTTCACTTGGAGAATAATCTATAACACCATATGTAAAAACCTCTTGAATGAAACCACAAAAATTACATAAACATAGACAAGACTACATCCTTTTCTAAAATGAATAAAAAAACATTAGCATTCAAGAAAAACAAAACCTTTTATATTCTAACATGAATTTATATAATTTTCCTTCTTTTTTGAAAAAGTTCATTACTATATTTATGTGATTAGAGTTATATGAAATTTAATTTCACAGGACAATCGTAGAAGTAGAATTCAAATCCAATTAATCATCAAGTATTTTTACAAATAGCAGGGAATAAACACATAGTTCGATAACAATATCAGGAATTCTTGTAAACACATTTTAGTCACCCCTTTCACTTTCAATTTCTTTTGTCATGTTAATAATATTTATTAGATAAATATTTACTCTTTCCTAATGAAAAATAGTGTAATTATAATCCCATAATTTACATAGAAGAAAGGATATTTCCCTAATATTCTACCCTAATTTTAATAATTTGATATGTCACCACATATGAATGGAGGAATCATGG
Source organism: Viscum album (assembly GCA_963277665.1). Classification (NCBI taxonomy): domain Eukaryota; kingdom Viridiplantae; phylum Streptophyta; class Magnoliopsida; order Santalales; family Viscaceae; genus Viscum; species Viscum album. The sequence goes on along the minus strand of OY728137.1, from coordinate 290,966,367 downwards.
AATAACCATAATTAAAATCTATGGGAACCTTCTCAGAACCAAACCATTGAAACAAAATGTTAATATATATTCAAAAATCATCTAAAAATTATTAAAAATTACCATAATGAAGGCCCCAAAGGAGAAATAAATAAGAGGGGATAAACAAAGAGGAGAGGAGGTGCCTCAATATAAGAGAGTTTGATCCTATTGATCAAATAGGTTTAATTTTTTTGGATAAGTAGATAATGATAAAAAATAATGACTAGGGTTTACTTGGTTTTTATGGATGATAATTAAAATCAATCCATGGAATTTTATACCCTCTATTTATAGAGGAATTTTGAATGACATCCCCTATAGTATGGTGACTCCCATTGTTCATGTTCGTCTCTAAGCTAAAGGGATATCTATGTTTCATTCCATTTGAAATGATGTATCCATATAAATGTATCTAGGATATTAAAACAGCATTAAAATATTATATAGGCACAATTACAAATTCCATGGAGTAGAAAATGTTCTTTCATCTCCATTTAAGTCATGTATAGTCCTCACCAAAGTGTAAGGGAAAGTAAATCATTGTTCTACCTCACCACACACAAGAAAAATGCATGTAGAGTCGTTGTTCATTGTTTCCATTTATCCCACATAGACCAATGTTTCATCGAATCTAAACAACCATAATCATCAAACAATTTGTTTTAAGGGTACATTTTTTATATAGGAAAACCCTTATGTCATCTAGAAAAAACTCTGACCTCAAATACGGGTGTAGAGCTATCCCAGATTCACATAAAGAAAAGTTTCTTTCCTAAAGCCTTCCACAATGTGAATTTCAGACCTCATTGTTCAGTAAATACTAAAAATAAAATCCTCCATGGTCAAACTCTAAAAAATAATCACACTAAGATCAATGCCAAAAAACTGAGCTTCAATTTCCCCACTGCTATAGCATGGAAAATTTCACCATGATCAACTAAAACTCCCATGATCCCCATCACCATAATTACCTCCACCACACATTCCACTAAGAAATTTTATTCTTCTAGCTAGTCAAAAAATATATATAAACTCATGAATACTTTTAACATTTAATGTTCCTAATTATATTTCCTAGGAAGGTCTATACCACCATAAAAATCACTATAAATTAAATTATTTAAATAATGTTTCACTATATGTTTCATTAAGAGAGTTCAAATATTTTAAAAATTGTAATAATTTCAAAATGTTACCCATGCCATCATGTATAGGTTAAAAAATTTCTGGTAAATGGTATACTTCGGACAATTATAAAATATAATGACCAAAAATCTCTCTCTATGATTGTAATATATCAACAAAATGAAAATAAATCACTATAACAAGATCTAAAAAACGATTAGTATAGTATTTCATGTGATAAATTAATTATGAAGAAAAATATGAAATAATGATTATAATTTTTTCATTATAACATATATCAATCCCTAAAGGGATGTGTAAAAGAATACCATAAATATAATGAAATCCCCAAGTAATCCATGAACTCGAGCTTGTCTCAAATACTCATTAAAAAATTTAAAATATTTTTAGATATAATATATAAAAACAATAATATAATTTGTTATATTATGTGTGAAAAGGATTAACTATACGAGATAACTTGTGAATGAATCTCTTATAATACACAACCTTTCATAAGAATAAATTCACCAAATAATCATTCATTATATCATTCTATGTAAATTATTTTTTGAAATTTGAGGGATCAACTAATACATCATCCACTAATATAATATATAATTTTAAATTAACTTTTTCAATGGAAAAGTGACACAATAAATTTCCAACTAATTTATTCCTCCTAAAAACTCTAAAGTAATATTAATTTAATTCATGTTATCCCCATTTTTCCTCAAATTTATTAGTAAGTAATTGATGAATTGTACAAAAATATATATAAAATAAGATTAAAACCATAATTAAATAATCCTATAGGAATCACCAGTTCATTCATAACCCTAAATGAAAACAAGATAAATGTTATTTTCCCTTACTATATTATCCAAAAAGGCATAGTAATAAACTATCATATATTATTTAAAAATACTTCCAAGAAAAAAATTTAAAAAATTATAATTTCTACTATAATGAAGAAATAAAAATATACAAAAATATTAATGTAAGTAAAATTTAGACCCATATTGTCTCATAATCTTTCCTAAGAATCGTGACTTAAAAACAATATTATAAAATAAATATAATAAAAATGCCCAAATCGGCACATTGAAACATCCAAAAATGAGAAATTTTATTTATAATTATGGAATAAATGATTTTTTATGATGTATGATAAAATAATCCACATAAAAAATGTCTTGACATTATAATAATTGGAGGACATAAAAATTCATAGTGTAACTATTATTAGGGGATCATTAGAATTAGAATATATTAAGGGAAATTATGAGATATGATTGATATTAAAGAGAGAAACCAATGAATCAACTAGAAAAAAAACATCCCTTATAGAGCTTGTTTATTATACATTAGGATGAATATAATATCAATGGGGGGTTCCCTTTAACATGCCTAAACAAAGATCCATCAATTGTGGATCAAGTAGAGTCTTATGCATGAGAAGTATAAGCCTATTTAATTTTTTACTAGCTTAATATTGGTAAAAAATAAAAATTAAAGCACCAGAATTTCACACATTTTCCATATGAATACTTCTAGTATGATATTGGGTTAGGTGTATAGGTGTTAAGTAGTATCAAAATTGTAACTATTTTAGAAATGAAATGGTGTTAACCCTGATACAACATTTTTATAAAAAATATCACCCTTAAATAAAATATGAAATTTACATAATAATAGGATTACTTTGATAAAATATATTTCATATCAAGAATCAAAATGTCAAAATTAACTAAACAGTGAAAGCTTTTAATTTTTGGAACTAATTTTAAAATATATTCAAAATAGCTAAATGCTACAAAATATGGTTAATATTACAATATATATATAATAATAACAAAATATTTTCAAAGTAGTGCTAATATCCTACTTTATCCACTAATTATAATAATAGATAATTAAATGGTAATATTAAGATATGGGAAGTAGTGGAGCAGTTAAGATAATAGAAAACAATTTAATATGTTATTCGATGAAATTCCACTGAACACACCTTTAAAAAATAAACCCCTCTTATAATTTATCATAGACCAAATACAAATTCCACTATTTATATCTCCATTATATGGCCTTAATTATTTATATATCTTTAATCTGTAAGAGTTTTTTTTGGTTTTTGGTTAAATTATATGATAAGTAGTTTAATAGAGTTAACAATCATTTTCTAAATATTTTAATTCCTATGAAATTTACATTATAATATCCTTTTAATTATCATATTCCTTTTTAAAATATTCCTATAATATATTTTAAAATACAATACTTATGAAATCAGGTAAATGTGAAACCCCATTACACTCACTTATACTCTATTCCTTGGTTTTTATAACAATGAAATTTACTCAATTGGCATAAAATTATATGTATTACCTTGATAAAAAAATTATGTCTTCCATGTATTAATATTATTATGGAAAAATTACTTTTCAGAGGTGGGATTTTTCTATGGATGGTCGAATAATATGTAGCTTATGGATCCTTCATTGTTTCCCATGTGGTTTACACTTGATTTAAAAATAACTTCACCATTTCCATCAACGCACGCCAACCTCCAAGTCCTTACTCTATTAAATATTATATCCTGAATTCATATCATATATGTTGGATTACATACTATGTATTTTATAGAAGATTTATCCATAACTTCTTTGGTGTCATACCATTATGAATAAATGCATTCAACTTCACAAACTCATTTATAATCTTAATAGTTGTAAGTAGCTAATTGATAAAGTTTTGTAGACTTTAAATCATAAATGATTTTATTTAAAGACAATTAATCCCATGTTATTAATCACATAACTCAAAAAAATTCTAAACAATTTCCATATCAATTCATTAAATGGAGAGATGTATTGAAATTTCTCACAATCCTTTGTTCTATATGGAAAAAATATTATATGATAAGTATTATTGATATATTATAATAATTATTTATATGATAAACATTATTGAAACTTATTTCATATATTACATATGATACGTTAGTATATTATGGAATACATTATAGTTCTATATGAAAATTGAGGCCTAGGATTATATATCCAATAAGAGAACCGGTATGTCTCTTGAGAAAACTATGATCCGGTAATGAGAGAATATTTACCCTTTAGATATGATGACATGATATTGGGCTGGAATTGTTTGTTAATGAAACTAGATATATTACCTTCCCATCATCTCTATTATTAAAAGATAATTTCATTTTTATATGGGATTAATTATTTCATTTTTCATCAAGAAATTATGTAATAATTATGTATTCATTGTCATGTAGTCATTTATTTATCAATTATTTCTATATTTATTATTCCATTAATATGATAATTTAAATTTTGTTAAACACTACCCCATACAAAACATTTAAGATCACACATTTCTTATGTTTCCTATATCACTGTGAAATGATGTGGAATACTTGGTATGATCACCTCTATCGATTACGTTAAGGAATAATGATTTTATTTTAATGATATAATATATTATGAATTAATATAATATTTATGAATGAATTATCCTAAGGACTACTAAAAATTGTTATTGGGAATGTAATATCTTGTAATTTCACTAACATGAAAGAAATAACCCAATATTTTTAGGTTCCCAATGTCAGTGGAGTTACTATTGGTGTTATATCAAGATTTATAAGAAACTATTGTAACTGGATATAAAAAAACATAGGTATACTGGGTAGATATTACCATCATAAAAATTCTACATATTATTCTTGAATTTGTTAAACAGTTATCCAACACATATGACTATATTTTTTTTAAAACATGATATAAAAGGAATGTATTATAAATTTATAGATTATAATATTACTATTAAATTAATTAAAATTATTAGACAATGGTTCCCCAAAAATTAATGGAAGCCATGAAAATAATCAATAAAAATATGGGGATTATTTGAATAATTTGTATAAGGGGTATAATTTTGTAGCTGAAAAACTTATTAATAAACAAAATAAATTACCTTAGGTTTTCAAAAACAACTTAACTACAAGGAGTGATAGGTTTCTTCTCAATAAGGATCAACTTATTTAGATAATTTAATGAATATAAAACTAACATAATTTAGTTTTTCCACTAATGAAATGGTGGTTTATAAATAGATAGATTGTTTAGAGAATATAATTATTGAATTCAGTTTTAGTAAGACAATTGTTTTTTTCAATGGCCGTATATTATTAAAGTGGAGATGTTTAAAAATGGTGGGCCCTAATTCCAAATAATTTATAGGAAGAGGATATTGAAAACATATTGGGGAACACATTTAATGTGATTTTCTTAGAAAAAGTGTTTTTCTCAAGGAAAAAATGCAAGAATGGAAATAATAATATTAAATTTTTTAATAATGGAATAAGAGACTATGGTTGAGTATGAGGATAATTTCATTGGTCAGTAAGGTCTATTAAAGATTATTTACTAGACCAAGAAATATTTATTGATCTTTTCATTTATAGTTTAAATAAAATTCTTTAAGGATCACTAGTCTCTTAATTTTTTTCAAATTTGAAAACATTTGGATGATTTATATCAAGATAAAATAAAACATTCAAAATCATCCATTTAAAAATCGATTCCTTGGAAGAAGAATATAATTGATCACTATTTGGAAATAACTTCCATAAATACAATAAGGGGAGAGTAGAGTTCCTATATATAATAATTTTGGGATGAAACACTATGGGGTTTTCTTAAGGGGATTTGGTGTGTGGTTTAAATGTGAAGTGAAATGTCATCACACTCAAGAGTGAAAATAAATGGGAGAAGTAATCAATGTAAAATGTTTTAAATTCAAGGGGATAAGTCATAAATATAATAATCTCCCAAATATCTAATGTAATTGACCCCTGAAAGAGATAATAGTTCATGTATGATAATTTTCAATAAGAGTTACTAAAGTTGGAGATCAAAAAGATATGATATCTGATACATTGATTATACACTAAAAGGGAGATGATAGTAACTGACTGAAAATTAAATTTTTATTTCAAAATCACTCTTGAGGAAAAAGTGGGAAACTGAAATGACATCAAAGACATAACCCACATCATGCCTCCATGGTCCAAAATCATCATGACCACAAACAATCCAAATCTAAAGCAAGGAAAGTCCCCACCCTTCACCAAGTCTGAAGCAATCAAATGCTCCATCCTCTGTCAACAACCTCAAATACAGGCCGCATGACAACATCAAGAACATCACACCACCAAAAAATTCAAATCACACCACCGAAACCAAAATCAGTTGGCCCTCCGTGAAATCACACATCAGGAATAAACAATCCAGATCCAAATCACTCAGACAGAAAATGTAAATAGATACCATCACCACAAAACACTGAACTCCAGTCCGCACTGGAAGAAGAAATATCACAAGTCATGAACGCAGCCCATCACCGCCTTCACATCCGCCACAGAGACAATCGCGAACCACCCCATGCACTCCCAGTCAACACCTGAGACACCAACCCTTGGACATCAAGATGGAGCTCGACCGCTGGATCTCACTGTGCCGCCAATGAAACCCTTCCCAAAGAAGGAGGCAAAGGGCATGGAATGCATGGGTGTTGTTTACATGAAAATATAACCATACTACCTATAGTGGATTGATATATAATTTTTAGGATGTATAGTCTCTCAATTTATAATGGAATAGATTTTTATAGAGATAAAAAACATATAATTTGTGAGTAATGTATGAAATTACTTGTTTTTTATGGGATAAATCATTAAATAAATATTAATAGGAACCCCCACAAGAATACCATCCTAATGAAATAATTGGGGATAAATTTATAAAATTCAATCTATGAGGGTTAATCAGGTTTTGAGGATAGAATAAGTATAAAATATAGATGGATATATCAATTTATTTTTGGATGAATTAGTATGATTTTTTTAATTGAGATGTTAAATTATTTAATTATCATATAAATGATGAAAACACATCACTACTAGAAAAAATATTATAAAAATAGTTTAGAAATATTGGTATAGGTATCCAAACCATTAATATAGCATATACAAAAATTTTGGAGAGGAGTTAGATACTACGGATTTGGTATATACATATACTAATAGTGCTCAAAAAGCATTTTTATAGGTCATATGAAAAACCTATATCAACGATTTTGAAAAAATTGGTATAGGTAATGTAAAAAAAATCCATTTTTGTTTGGAACCTAGAACCTCCCTATAATATTCCATCGACCTAACCACTATGATAAGATGAATTTTGTGAATATAATTTGATAAATATATATTTATGTTTACATGTAATTTAATTTTTTATATATTTGGTGTTATTTTAAAAAATTATCAATAAAAATATGTTTCCCATACCAATGGTTCTCAAAAATGTTGGTATAGATCTATAACAACAGTTTTGAGAACCGTTTGTTTAGGTGCCCTAATTTTTGAGACAAATAGAAATAGTTTTAGAAAAACCATTGGTATAAGGAGGACCAATACCAATGGTTTTGAAAAAAATATTAGTATAGCATCTCTCTATAGTCCCTATACCAATGGTTTTGGAAATACCATTGGTATGGTATCTGTATAAGGTTCATATACCAGTGGTTTTTTCCAAACTATTGTTATAGGTTCATTGATTTAGATCAAATTTATAGAAGTTAATTTCTAATCCACAATATATAGTGGATCTAGTTGAAATAGTTTAATTAAATATGAAATAGGAATACATATATGATATATTCAATGTTCATCCAAGTGTCTCACCATGGGTAGAACCACTTTTATTTGTAAAGAGGAAGGTTGGTTTAGTGAGGTTATGCATTTACTATAGGGAAATTATTGGAAATACTATAAATTACATATATCCATTTCTATATATTGATGGACTCTTTGTTTGTATTCAAGGGTCTCAATAATTATTGAATACTGATCTTTATTCAATTTATAATTGGTTAAAAAATGAGAAGGAGGATATCCCAAAGATTGGTAAACATAATATGTATAGTCATCATATATTCATATTAATGACTTTTCATTTGAAAACTCCAAACATAGTTTTTATGAATAGGATTAATACAATATTAAATAATTATATTGATACATTTTAGGTGGAATATACTAATTAAATTCTTATATAATCTATTAATTATGATTATTTTTACACTCATTTATATATTATATTTTAGGTTCTAAGGAAAAATTATTTTTACAAGAAATTTTTTAAATATAAATTTTGGATTTAACTAGTTACGTTTCTTGGTTTGATTGTTTCTAAGAATGGTATACTTGTTGAACCTTATAAAATAAAATTTTCGCATGAATGGAGAAGACATATGAGAATAAATGAAATATATAGTTTTTAATGTCCCTAACACCGGATCCACGAATTCGGTGCCCCGTTCCGGGTCGCCAGATGACCACAAGCGTGCATGCCCATACATTAGAGGTTGCTGACTAGCAGTGAGGGTCTAATAGGTCTTGTGGAGAGACTATACCCTCATTAACAGCGTAAGACACAATATATAATAATTTAAATAATGTAAATAATTTGTAAAAATCAATAACATGCATAAATAACCCATTCCAAAAAACTGGGTGCAATCATATACAATAGTAAATAGGCCATTCCATTCTACAATACCAAGTGAACAAAACCAAAAATAATGAAAAATAGCATAATCCCAAAAATGGTCTGGCCTCCAAGTATTTAAACTCAACTATACATTCCCCATGTACAACTCAACTCCCTGGAATAGGGCCCCTACCCTAGTCCTGACCTAAAAGCATGAAATCATCTCAGGTACCCAATGGTGGCCTGAGTAGGGTGTGAGTATAACTCCGTAGGTCACCACAAACAGTGTCTAAAAAATATCTAGTAAAAGTATATAAATCATTAAAATAATAATTAATGGTAAATAAAGGTAAATAGTTCTAAAGGAAATTCTAAACTATGTTCACTTTAATTATATGGCCATTGAATCCATGTTCAGTACTTGGAAAATTCATGGTTAAATCTACCTTTTTCATTTGTTCAATGGATTAGGCATGTTCAATGTTCTCAAGAATATGTGAATAAAAATAAGTCATATCTCACTAGGAATCACATTATAACAACCTCATAATCCTAACTTCAAAGACTCAGTCCTGGTGGAATGCAACCGTTAAGGGAATAATACTCTTTTCCCTTTCATAACCCGTGCGTTTAGTGGTGAATCTTGAACCTTGGTCCAACTCAACCTGTGGGTGTAGAACCTAAAGTTAATAAACCACTCTACCAAGCCATGGGCACATTATTATTTATCATTCACCATAATTAAACATATCACATCAAGAATATCCAACATCATTTAAAACATCACAATGATATCAATAAATGAGAAATTAACATTTTCCCTCAATCCATTACACACATTCATCATTCATTTTTCTTAACCCTTTAGCCCATTTCCCATTTCCCATACATATCTCGCTAATAATATTTAAATATAAATTTAATCCCCTAACATTTTACCATCAATCCATTTAACCATTTTTCATTCCAAACAAACAACTTCTTAGGCCACCAACCAAGATAAGTGTATTATTGAAACTCTAACTTCACATCCTTCAAGTAGATTAACATATGCTTCATATGCTCTCAGTTCTCACACAATGGACTTACACTTACTTAGTTAAAATCTATGTCAAAGGAATATTTTCACACCTAATGGGTGGCCCAAAAACTCATTTGGTCATCCTACATGCATCCCATTAGGATCATGAGAAGCTAAATTTTCCATTTAGACATCCACCATATCCAAATAAATCAATGGGAACCAAGAACAAAATAATGGAAAATTAAGAACATAACCCTACATGCACAAATCCACTTGAAACCCAAGGGATATTACTTATAGACCACCTAACTTGAATCCATTAGTAATCACACCCTTATTCAAGGCCCTATAAACCTATTCAACTATCCCTTGAATCCTTAACCAGATCTCTCCATAAAAGAATGGTTTTAGAGCTTCATATGAATAAAAGATGAAGATACCAACCCGAAACAGAAAAAAGAATCAAGGAGGATTTAGCCCTACCATGATCTTCAATCCATAACCAACGAAACTTCTAACAACCCAAATATGAGCGTGATCCATCCTTAGCTCTTGGGTGCTTTGGTTTGTTCTTAGGGTTAAGAGGAGGAAAAAAGAAGGAAATCTCGAGTTGGGTATAAAATCCCATAATTCCTGTTTTTTAAATTTTTTAAACTTTTTTGGGCCCCATAGTTTACCCTCACGATTTTTCAAACCATGCGCAAACTGTGCCAATGATACAGTTAAAAATATCCCCCTTGCACGGTTTAACCATACGGTTTTCAAAACCATGTGCAAACTATTCGAAGTCAACTATCCGAAATTGGATTTTGAACGGTTTACCTGGGATGTCCGCACGGTTAGGTATAACCTTGTGCAAAATGTGCCACTTTCCCAGAAAACTCTTTTCCCCTTTTTCATGTCCTGAACCCCTAGAACACTCTCAAGCCTTCTTAAGGAATTGTTAAAACACTTAATTTCCCAAAAGGAAGGAATTAATCTGAAACATGAATGAAACATACCTTACAGGGAAGGTTGGGATCTTACAACCTCCCCAACTTATAATGGCTCATTCCAGATCCACTCTTCCTAGGCATCAATGAGTTTCCTAAGTAAAGAGATCAGACCACTAGTACCAGATGTTAGATTCATACTCCCATGTTTCCTCCTAAACCTTTCAACGCTGCCATATTACACGATCAAAAGGCCCAACCTTTCCCTGAAAAACTTTCTCACTATGATCCACAATACGAACTAGGTGCTCCTCAAAGGATGCATCAGACTCAAGATCTACATCCTCGGCCTTTAACACATGAGATAGATTGGGGTAATACTTTCAGAGTTGTGAAACATGAAAAACATCATGCATACCACTATACCGATGTGGTAGATCTAAACAATATTCCATGGGTCTGACCCTCCCAACAATCTCAAGGTGCCCCACATATCTATGTTCCAACTTTCCCTGCATCCCAATTCAATAGTGACCCAACCTTGGAGACACCCGAAGAAACAAACTATCATCAACATTGAACTCAAGAGGTCAATGAAACCAAATTACATATGACTTATGCATACTCTGAGATGTTTCCATACACTTTTGCATCAAACAAACCATCTCTAACGTATCCTGCACAAGAGTCAGTCCTGACAACTCAGACTCTCTGGCCTCAATCAAACACAACAAATATCTACATGGTCTCTCATAAAGTTCCTCAAAAGGTGACATCTGAAATTTATCCTAGAAGTTGTTGTTATAAGTAAATTCCAAAAGGAAAATTTATTTTCCCATGAAACACAAAAATCTAGAACAGATTCTCTAAACATTTCTTATAATACCTGAATTTTATACTCTGACTTCCCGTCCATCTGTGGGTGGTAATAGGTACTAAAAAACACCTAGGTACCAAGTGACTTCTTTAGTAACCTCTATAAGAGAGAGGTAAAACGTGGATCATGATCCGAAACTATGGTTCTTAGGACACCATGCAACTGTAATATTTCTCAAACATACAATTCCACCTACTGGTCAACTATACAGGTCTCCTGGATCTTTAAAAAATGAGCCACTTTTTTCAGTCGATCTACCACCACCCAAATTGCATCATTTTTCAAGGAGTTCTCAGAAGACCCACTAAACATTCCATTGTGACATCAATATTCTTCTACTCAAGAATTGAAAATGACTAAAACAACCCACTTGGACACTGATGTTCAGCCTTCAGAGGATGATAGGTAAGGAATCGTGCCACCAAACTTGAAAATTTTTTCTTTATTCACAGCCACCAAAACTACCTATGAAGATCTAGGTACATCTTAGTCAACCCCAGATGCACTTCCCACTTTGACATTTAAAACTCGCACATCAACTCCTCCCATACATCTATCGGCACCACAACACGACCATGAACATAAGAAATTCCATCAAAACCAAAAGACCAACCAGAAGGTGACTCCCCACATTTAATACATTCTTTTAAAGCCAAAACTCAGGGTCTATCAGCTAAATCTCTTAAACCCAGCTCAAATGTGTGGAATCAACTTCTATAGATGCAAAGGTAATCTTTCCATGCCCACCATGTTCCTCCAAATACATCTCAACAAAAAATGACATCACCATCCACTCTAAACTGGATTCTTAAACTATGTGATTCTAAGTCTTTCGGCTAAGAGTATCACCAACACTATTCCCTTTCCTAGGTGTGTAAACCAGCTCAAAATTAAAAGACTGCTGGTACCCAACCCATCATCACTATCAAAGTGTAAAATACTACTAAGAGAAGATTTATTTGAGACTTTTATGGTCAATAAACACCGTAAAGGTCTCTCCCAACAAGTAATTCCTCCAACACTTTAAGGAATGTACCATAATAGCTATCTCTAAGTCATTAGTAGGGTGAATTCTTTCAAGCGGACTCAACTATCTTGACCCATAAGCTACAACCCAGTCATCTTGCATCAACACGACCCCATGTACAAACACCGAACACATCAAATAATAAAGTGAAACTCTTACATGGTTTGGGTAACATCAAAATTGGTGTGGGAGTTAGCCACTTCTTCAACTCCAAAAAAGAATTCTCACAAGACTTTGACCAATCAATATTATATCCTTTCATTTTTAGGACTGTGAGAAGTGCTGCCAAATGATACAAATCTCTAATAAACCTTCTATGAAAACCAGAAAATAGAAAATAACCTAAAAATCAGAGAAATTATTGGGATTCTCCCAATACACTATAGCCTGCACAATTTCTTGAATCTACTGACACACTTGAATCTAAAATTATGTATCCCAATAATTACACCGAATAAATCCAAAACTGACATTTTCATAACTTGGCACAAATCCTATGATTACTTAGTGTACTCACGATGATGTCATGATGTTTTGAATGATCATTCTGAGTTCTGGAGTACACTAAGACGTTATAAACGAAGACAACTATAAACTAATCTAGATATGGGTGGAATATCTAGTTCATCAAGGCCAGGAACACCACCAGTCTGTTAGTCAACCTAAACGGAATCACCAAAAATTCATACAACCCATGCCTACATTAGAATTCTATCAAGGGTATGTCACAAGGTTTCAACCTCAATTGATAGTATCCCAATATCAAATATATCTTGGAAAACACAGAGGAAACTCTGAGCTGATCAAACAGGTCATCGATTCTATGTAGATCATTTCAGTTCTTAACTGTCATGTGGTTCATCTTTCTATAATCAACACATAGCCTCAGTGATATGTCAACCTTTTTAGAAAACAACATTGGAGATCCCCAAGGCAATGCACTTGGACATATAAACCCTTTACACTCCAATTCCTCTAATTAAACCAATAGTCATTGGAGCTCTACTGGTGCTATTTGATAGGGCATAATGGAAACTGGCTCTTGCCCTAGAAACAATTCAATCGTAAATTCAACATCTCTATTGAGTGGTAACCCCAAGAAGTCCTCAAGAAACACATCCTAAAACTAGTCCACAACAAACGGGAAGACTGGATGTCGTTTATCCCCATCATATAACATAAGACATTCCACTTGGGTTGTGAGTTTCTTCAACTGCTAGTGTAATCACCCTACGCAGCCAGCTCGAGTATCTCACTCACCATGAAGGGAATAAGTGCTTCCATAGAAAGATGTGATGGTTACCTGATGTTGTTAACAATCGATATGAGATTGATATAACACCAACCCATCCATTCCCATTATTAGGTCAAAACTAGAAATCTCTAGGACAAATAGATCCCATATAAAATAATACCCACCAATCTCTAGAGTACAACCCTTACACTACCTGGTGTCCTTAACTTATACCCCTAGCATAGTATCAAGAGACATTTCCCCACATTATGTCTCGACGATTAATCCTAGCACAAATATGAACCTAGAATATATAAAGGAATGTGTACCACCTATATCTAATAAAGAACTAGAAATCATGGAAGCTATAAGAATCATACCTTGGACAGTAGATTGTCCTACCTCACCACCTTCAGGTGTAGCAAAAAATGCATGGATATGACCTGCCTCTTTACCCTGGGCTCTAGCCAGAGTACCCTACACTGCACTACTCTGTTGGTGAGGTTGATCTCTCCCCCAAGTTCCACATTCACTACCTATAATAGTATAATCCATGGAGCTCCAACTACTTTCATGATTCGGGGTAACCGAACACCTACCCACAGTTAGTATCTTCCTCTGACCTCCATCATTCCCTGACTGTCACGTGTTCCTACAAAACCTCTACACATGTCCTAACATGCCACATGCTCGGCACTTGACCGATGGGTGGAGACACTGGTCACTCTTGTGCCATGGCCTACCACACTAATAACAGAATACCTGGTCACCACCATAAGAAGCTGCCCCCTCTTATAACTGCTCTATGCACTTCCACCCTACTGAAATATTCCAAAGTGTTGCTTCCTACTATTAGAAGACGCACCACTTTCTTGACTAGTTGACGCTACAAGTTCACTAACTAAAGCTCCCTTTAGGTTACCCTCTGAGATAAAGGATTAAACTAAAACTTCAATGAACATATTTAGAAGAAATATTTTATCCTAATATTTGATCTCGTGTCTCAGCCTATCCTGGAATCATTTCTCTATGACTTCCTCCTCACCTGTCAACGGCGGAATGAAACATCTCATATTCGTGAAACAGTTGGCATAGTTGATTACCAACAACATCCATAGAGTTATCCTCATAAAATCTTCAAAATTATCCTTAATCATGGTTTCTAGATATAATTTCTCAAGGAACATCTACTAAAAATCCTTCCACATCATTCCATAAACCATCATTGTTTGGACCATGAGGTCCCACCAACGCTTTGCCTAACCCATCAACATATAAGCCACTAACATGACTTGCTTCTCAAGAAGAGTATCTAGATCGTCAAGAATATTTTGGATGGACTCTATCTAGAACTCTACGGCTTCTGGCCCACCCTCTATGGTAAATGTCGGAGGGTGATACTGTTGAAACTCCATAGTCAGTATAAACTTACTCGGTGAAACCTTCCATGGGTGTCCTTCCATCTTCTACAAAAAAAGAGAAAATATCTCCGGAAACTTCCCTTTCATATATTATTTGATCACCATGTTCTCTTACTTCACTACTGGAGGAGTGTTATCAGAGATATGTTCATGTGGCCCAATCAGAATACATCTTCAAGGTGTAATTTCTCTAGAATTCCAAATATAATATTTAGAATGCAACTATAATGCTTTTATGAGAAGGTAAGAGACATAGGATGGCTCATCACTTGACAAAAAACTAGTTTTCATACACTACCCAATAAAGGCCACTTAAAACGGGATCACTACCCTAAGCTATCACTCATAAGGTCATGGATAACACAAGAATATAATTCACATGGTTACAATCCTTATCCTTTACCCCACTAAAAACCATTTATATGTCCGACTTGATTCTTATAATAGATTAATTCACTTTTACTTGTTTATTAAGCACCATTTTCTACATACTAATTGACATTTTCAATTCCATTTTTACCCATTCATGTCATCTTATTAGGCACAATTTCCTTTATTTTTTAAGAAAACAAATGCATCCTAAATTTTATATCTCGCACACCCATCCTTTGTGTGTTCCTACATTGATGCATTTCACTTACCTACATAGGTGCCTAGAATGATGCATGAATTCAAACCCTCATACCATTCTAGCCATGAGATAAATTTCATAAAACCATAATATACCACAACAAGAGCATCGCATGATGGTGAAATAACATCACATATAACAACAAATAGTAAGAACAATAATCCCTTCCTAGGGTGAATTGGTTTTACCCCCGTACATGGGTTATCTTCTCCAAAGAATGAGCTAATTACCAAGTCCCAACACTTTCCTAGAATCCTGTATACCATCCACAAATATTAAGAAAGAGAAAATAACTCCTATGATACCACTTCTTAACATCCTCGACCAGGGAGCCACTAATCTGGTTCCCCGAGCTGGGTTGCTACATGACCTCAAGCACACCTCCCCATATGTCAGAGGTTGATGACTAGCAGAGAGAGTCTAATAGGCCATGTTGAAAGACTATACCCTCATTACCATAGAAATACACAATAGACAACAATGTAAATAATGGAAACAATAGGAAACAATCAATAACAAGCATAAATGACCCATTCCCAAAAACTGCGTACAATCGTATACAATATTAAATATGTCATTCCATACTATAGTTCCAAGTGAACAAAACAAAAATAAAGAAAAATAGAATAATCCCCCAAATGGCCCGGACTCTAAGTCTTGAACCTCACCCATACATGCCCCATTTCCAAATCAACTCTCTATCATAGTTCCCTTTCCATTGTCCTGACTTACAAGCATTAAATCTACTCGGGTACCCAATGGAGAACCAAGAAGGGAGTGAGTATAACTCATTTGGCCACGACCAATTGTGTATATAAAATAATGTCTACAAAATATCCATAAAAATTATATAGTGAATGAAAATGTTAATTAATGGTAAATAAAGGTAAAAATTTCAATATTCCATTATAAACAATGATAAATAAAATTGTACTACCATTGAATCAATGTCCACTATATAGACATTTCAAGTTTTAATCTATATTTTTCATGTGTTTAATGGATTATTCATGTTAAATGTTCTCTAGAATATGAGAATAAAATCATGTCCTATCTCACTAGGCATTACATTATAACAACCTCATAATCCGCACCATGAAGCCTCAGACCGGGTAGAATGTAACCGTTCGGGGAATAAAACTCCATACTATTCCTTAACCCATACATTTAGGGGTGAATCTAGAACCTTGGTCTGACTCAACATGTAGGTGTAGAACCTCATGTCAATACCCCACTCCACTATTCCATGTGCACATGTTTATTTATCACTCACCACAATCAACAATATCACAACAAGCATAGCCAAAATCATTTACAATAACACAATGATATAAATTAATGGAAAATTAACATTTTTCATAAATCCATTAACACATTCATCATTAATATTAAATAACCCTTTAGGCTGTTTCCAATTTCCCTTGCCTACCCTCTTAAGAATATTCAAGTATAAAGTGAATCACCTAACAATTTTCCATTAATTAATTTAACCCTTTTTCATGCCAAACAAACAACCTCTTAGGCCATTCCCCAACCTAAGTGTTTTTTTAAAACTCCAATTGCCCAAACTTCAATAATATTTACATATTTATCATGGGATTTATGTTCCCTCACAATGGCCTTACACTTACTTAGCTAAACTCTATGTCCAAGGAATATTGTCACACCCCATGGGTGGCCATAAACTCATTTGGACATCCTCCATGCATCCTGTAGGGAAGATGAGGATTTAAATTAATAATTTAGACACCCACCATATCCAAATAAATAAATGGGAACCCAGAACACAATAATAGAAAATTAAGAACATAACCATACATGCAAAAATCCACTTGAAACCCAAGGGATACAACTTGTAGACCACCTACCTTGAATCTGTTGGTGAACGACCCTTAATCAAGGCCCTAGTCCCCAATTCAACACAACCTTGATGACTAGAACTAGATATCACTAGAAAAGAATGGTTTTAGAGCATCAGATGGATAGAAGAGGAAGATACCAAGCCTAAACAAGAAGAAAAGCAAGGATGGATTAAGCCTCGCCCAGATATTTAATTTGCAAACAAAGACACTCCAAACATTCCTAATATGTGGGAGATCGATCCATGGATGATATTGGGAGATTTGGTTCGTTCCTAGGGTCCAAAGAAGGAAGAAATAATGAAATAATAAGTTGGGTATAAAAATCCAATAATGGAATTTTTGTAAGTTTTTTAAATGTTTCTCGGCTGTACAATTTACTTGCATTGTTTTTCAAACCGTTTGAAGACCGTGAAGATTCTACTGTACAAAAATATCCCTCTCATATGATTTTCTCACACAGTTTTTCAAACAGTGTACAAATCGTGTGGAGGCTATTGTTTGCAAATCCTTCTTCTGCACGGTTTACCTGCGTTGTCTGCATGGTCAGGTCTAACCATGTGCAGACCCTGTGGCATTCCTAGAAAACTCATTTCCCACCCTTTTTAGGTCACGGACCCTTAGATCACCCGAATAACTTTTAAGGACTTGTAAAGCACTTAATTTAAAAAAAGGAAGGACTTAAACTGAAATGTTAGTGAAACAAACCTTATAGAGACAACTGGGATCTTACAGTTTCCTTGGCATATCTGTATACATTTAGTGTATTTTAAAAAATTAACATTTTTACCATATCCTTTAACCATGTTAACTTGTATAAGGGTAAAATTATCATAAAGAATGGAATGTAATGAATTATTTGGGTAATTTAAGAGGCTCTTCATATAGGGACTATATTGACTCTTCTATTTATGAATAAAAGGATCAATATTTACAGCGACACATTATAGAAAAGTGTTAGATGTATTGAAATGATAAATGATAGAGTGGTGGAGAATTCATCATGAAAATTAAAACTAAATGAGATTAATTATCCAACTCATGATTTATAGTGTGTAGTAGGGATCGTTTCTCGAAAGATATGGGGAAATTATATCTATAAGAGATGTTTGATATAAACTATGTATAAAATATTTTTAAATATATTATTACATAAAGAATATATTAACATAAGGAAATTTATATGTTTGAAAACACTGAAGGTTTATGATTATGTTATATGATTCCAAACTTATAAAGGAAGTAAGGTAGTATATTCATTTAGTACAAAATACCATGGTATCATATTCATGATGAGGGTGGATAATGATCCAATTCATAAGGATTTAGTTATAATGGACATAGGAAGTACAATTGAAGGGGAAATATCAATCATGTTCTATGTAATTACACAAATATAATTATTAGAGAATATTTAGAAATATCAAAATTATGATAAAGTTATAAAAAAATTATATAAGATGTTTTGAAAATGAAATTACTATATTTTATAAATGATGATGATGGGATTTTGTGGTTTGATAAGAAGGTGTCTGATACATGTGTAATAGAGGTAGGGAATGATAATTTAGATGAGTCTTATTTCTCAGACTTCCCTTTAAATTCTAGCATCAACATGATATATAGGGATATCTAAGAGCATTTATAGTGGTAAAATATAATGTGATATAATGATGATTTCTCTATGAGATAGTTAGTGTGAAAATAAGTGAAGCCTAAAAGTTATATTATTAAAGAGATATACAATAATAAACTATACTAGAGTGGAAATTGGATAATATTACTATGGATTTCATTATTGTACTACCTTTTACAACCAAAGGGAATATTGCAATATGGGTCATTTTTTGATGTTCTTACAAATATTTCCCATTTACTTAAACATTGAGAAAAATACATTTGGTTCATATTTATATGTTTTATATAAATAATTTTGTGAGAGTTCATGGAACACCCATATCACTAGTTTGTGATTATAGTATTATTTTTGATATAATTTTTTTAAGGAAACTCTAGAAGGCTTTTAATATGTAACTTAATCTAAAAACAATATTTCACAATCAAATAAATTCAAATTATAAAGTCTAAAAAAATAGAGGACATACCAAATTCATTATCTATATATTTCAATGGAATTTGGGATTAGTATTTACCACTAGTAGATTTTACATACAATTATAGTTACCACTCTATTATAAAACTGGAACAACCTAATTCATTGAATGGAAAGTGATGTCAAACTCTAATTTGTTAGGTTGAAGTTAGATAATGGTAGTTATTTGTACCAAAACATGTGCAAGAAACATAATAGAATGTAACATCCATATTTAAGAATATAAATGTAGCTAATATTAGATAGAAAAACTATGCTGATAACCAATAGAAGGATCTTGAATTCCAAGTATGGTTCAATGTCTTCTTAAAGACATATCAATGGAAATGGGTCATGGGAATTTGAATAAAAATTAAGACAATTCAAATGTACATTGGATCATTTGATGTAATTGAAAATATAATAGAAATGGAATAAAACGTAATTTCCCCCCCAAATTTTAAATGGTGCATGTCATTTTAAATTTTTCACTTCTTTGGAACTATATTCTTATCTCTTCCCATATTATAAAAGTTGATCATGTTCAATTGGAGCCTCTGTTATTATATAATGACAATAAAATTAAAATTATTGATACAAGTGAACAATTTATAAGAAATTTATTGACTCGACTAGTGAATATTTTATAGGGGAATAAAAAAAATATAGGATGGGACTTAGTGTTACAACCTAACTTTTTTCATTGGTAGGGATCATTGTTTTCCCACTTAAAATTCCTAGTTTTACCTTGGTAGAAATTCCTTAAGGCATAATAAAATTCCCTATAGAGTCTGAGGATTTTTTAGAGCCAAGAAACCTTGAAATCTAAGATACATTCTAGCCCAAATTGATAATGCATGGTTAGTACATACCATGTGACTAAAAAGTGTAAGGAACACAGTGCATAGTTGGAGGGATAAAACTAGAAAAATAATTATTTGTTATGGGGTCCCATAAAAATGAACCATTTTTGAAAATGGCATTTCAAAAATATATATTTTGGATGATCCTTTTCAAAACATATTTACTTGAGATGGTAGGTAACTTGCTGAAAATAAACATTTCCAACCTATAAAAAAGAGCTATAGTGAAAAAAGGACTCACCAATCACCAATAACTATTTTCAATGGGTCTGTCTTCCTATCACGAAAAAGAAATAAAATTAAAAAAATAAAAAATAGTCAAAAAAATGTAAAAAATACACTATATAAAACCATAAAAATATAAATTAATAAAATAAATTAAAAAAATATGTTAATTAAAATGTTTATTAAAATTAATGTTATGAGAAAAAATTTCATAAATTAATAAAGGGGAGGGTCTTCTAGAAGAGGATGTGGGTTGAACTCTAACCCTAAACCAAGAGTCAGCCATCACATATACTCCATTTTTTTCACTTGCTACCACTCCTAACATTGATTTATATCTTCATATTTCTTCTGTTGTTGTCGAAGGATCTCTTCCTACTACCAAAACATGGTCTCTATAAGCTCACACTGAGATCACACTTTCGCCTCACACTATTCCATAGAAGATGATGACTCCCCATGAGCTTCCATCGAGCTGAAATATTACATTACAAAGATTCCATAATAACTTTGAGACATCAATTGAGAGTTGATACCAACAACTCAACCTTTCTCAAAGGCATACTGAGTCACTGTCATGCATTATATGTCACCAAATCTTGTTTAACTAGTGCCCTGATCATTGGTCTTGGCCTGAATCACATATTTTGTTTTAGAAGTACTATCTTCATTCAACTCATTTAATTTCAATTTACAATTAAAATAGTTAAAATATTATTTTCATTTAATTTTAAAAGTCAATGAAATTATCCTTACCACAATATGACCCAAGAGACCACTTGTAATCTCTCCAGTGATAGGATCATTGTACATCCTCTTATAAATGATCAACTCTATAATATCAGGATGTTTAACTTCCTATATGATTATGAAATAAATAGTTCACATTTAAAGTTATATAATTTATTAAAAATATAATTACCATATGTTTTCGATAAGTACATAATGCATGACTACCAGCTTGATGTGTCACCTCCTCCCACCCCATGTTCTTCATACCAAATGATGATCTCCTCTAAAAACTAGTTCCCATATAGTATGAACATTATCCATACCAAACCTAAAATGAGATATAATATAGTTAGTAGGTGCAGTAAGACTGATCAAAATTCATGAATCCCACATTCCATATGGGGTTCCTCCTTAGATTATGTAAAAAATGATGGAAATTCTCACACAAACAGAACTCCAAGGCCTCCCAGATAGAGGTATACATTCTATCATTCATGGGATAACAAAAAACCTAAAAATAATTAAAAATATCAAGTTACTAATTAAATAAATTTCTAAATAGATACTATTTATTTATGTACCATCCAATTATCAAACATGTAGTGTCAAACATAAATAGGATTCTAATCTAATGTCGCCATTTCAATAGAAAAATAATTCCAGAAAATATCACCACCCATTTCAATAGATATATGAAAAAGATTTAAAAAATAGAAAAAAAATCATACAATTACTTTATAAATAAGTTAATAAAAATTAATGAAAAATTACTAAAATACACAATTAAACATACCTCGTCATGTATAGATTGAACTCAATAGGTATAAATCCTTTGGGGGTAGGGCCAAGAATCATTAATATTGCAGGTCCATGACCCCTCTACACCAATGTTGAATCACAAATTTCCCGAGGGTTAGATGATGAAACACTAAGCATGTCAAAAGGTAGTGTAGCCTTATCCAACTAATGAAATAGACCAGATTAACTATCATCAGCAATCTGAAAAAAATAAAATTTTTCAAAAAATAATTGAAAACAAGTATTTTATATAGATATATATGATATATGATTATAACCATCATTTCATTTTATAAATATTTATCTTCATGCTCATATTTATATATGACGGTGTTAATATCTTCACATTCCTCCCCAATATCATCAATGTGAATATGATTTTTAGCTTCATCATCTCTTACTATTTTAAATACATTTTTACATGAATAACATCATCGTCAGCATCAAACCATAACTGTGGTGTGTCATCATCAATATTTTTGTGCCTTTATGGAAAAAAATTATTTGGATTTATCTCTTGAAAAATTTTATTTCCTTTCACATCAACACGACCACATTCACATTGGATAAACTAATTTTCCAGAGATTTAATTTTTATTATGCTTCACAAATCACTTATATCTCTTGAAATAGAACAATAAGTTTCATAATAAAATTTATATTCCTAACTAGCCAATAAAAATGGTTCATTTACTACAATAAGGAATTTATATTCAATATCAACAATTACACTATTCATTTGAACATGAAAATCACTATCAGTATCCCACCAATGAAATTTAAACATTGTTACAAAATTCTATTCCACATAACACACATTGATTATTTCTTATATCACACCATAAATGTCAACTTTAGTTTATCTATAATTCGGTCCTCTTAAGAAAAAAACAATTGTTCATTTTTTTGATTCTACATATGAATGTGTATAAAATATAAAACCATTCACCACATATGTATTATAATACTAAACCATTTTTTATGGTGGGTTACTCAATACAGAAAATTGATTAACAATTTCATCAGCATGTTGGGAAACCGGAAAATTTGAAAAAAATTTTATCAATATACCAATTAATAAATCTATTTTATATTTTAAACCATGAAAAATTTAAATTAATAGTTTTTTAAACCATTATGACATTTTTTTCCGACGTTCTTCAAAAAAAATTTCTCTAATTTTTTAGAAATCATTTCT
The DNA here is from genome assembly GCA_963277665.1 of Viscum album. NCBI lineage: Eukaryota > Viridiplantae > Streptophyta > Magnoliopsida > Santalales > Viscaceae > Viscum > Viscum album. The sequence continues at coordinate 290,942,734 of OY728137.1, read as the reverse complement.
TGATATCATTATCATATAATCTATAAATCCAATAATATTAACTTACTTTTAAAAAATTAATCCATAAATGATAGTATCACTCACTGTACAAATGGTATCATTTTCTTTAAAGCTGAGAAAAACATATGTATAATCCCTATGATGTTCGTCATCTGAAATTAATCATTCCTGAACTCTACCAAATCCATGTTCAGGTTGACTAAAAATGATAATTCTTTTTTCATTTCATCATCAAAATTTCTCTTGTTATATACCTCTATGTTTAAATTTGATGTACATTCAGATTGAAAATAATGAAAGTAGAGAAAATAATTTTCCTTTTGGAAATAATATTCTATAATTGATCATTCAACGAACTCATTATTTCATACCTTTTTTTGTCAATTTCTACAATAATTTATTATATGGTTTTATCTTTCATAATTTTACCCACCTTCCAAAATTTTCTTCATACTGAAAATTTAATATCAAATATTGTATTTATTCAAATAATGTTAGCAATTTTTTTCCCAATTTACATTAAATTAAAACAACAAATTCTTGTAGTCTACATAGTGCATCATAGTTTTTGTTCGCAACACTAATGTGTCAGAAAAAACATTATATTTATATTTCTGTATCCTAAGTCACATAATTCAAATAAACTCATAATTAAATTGATTGAAGTTTTTCAAATAGGACATGAAATTCATGGATTTTTAATCAGGTAATATGACCAATTTTGACACATCTTAAAAAATTGTAAAAATAACCATCCTAAAGTCTCATATATAAAATCTAATGAAAAAATAATAAATGATTTTATTTATAAGTTTTATAAGATACTTTTGAAATCATTAATTTCAATGATCATTCATTTGGAAACAGTTTAAGCTCTGTTTACCTGAAAATTAGGGAAAGATCTAATTGTGCCTTTACATTATCATTATTCTTACCAAGTGTGTCCAGAATTATATAAAAACTATATTATCAAAAAATTTCTTTTCAATATGAATGAAATCTAACATGTGACAGACCCACAAACCAAACCAATCTGACAGATCTCAAAAAATTATCTCTTTTATCTAATCATAGTCTTTCAAAAAGACATTTATTTTTTTGTTTTATAGCCGATCCAAAGGTAATGGGAGGTAATGATGTGATATTATATTTTAACTCAATATCTGAGATACTTATTTTAGGTCCATATCTTTCAATTTTACATCTTTTTAAATGATATATGTTCCTCCAAAAAGGATAATCAATATGAAGAAATCTTTGATGATAATAAAAAAAATAAGATTTTCTCCCATTAATGAGACTAAATGATTTTACTTCACTTATAAAATATGGTCATGATTTTGGACCATGTGTGCTGCATGTAGATAACATTCCATATGTAGGGGAGTCAATACATGTCCACATTAAGGCAACATTCAATACAAAATTCCATTTTGTAACAACATCATATGAACTAACACCATTATCCCATAATAAATTAAATTGTTCAATTGATGGATTAAAATAAACATCAATATTCTATTTTAGATTTCATGTAATTAATAATGTTAAAAATATATATGGATTATTTATCAACATATAAGGAGGAATGTTTCACAGAGTTATATAAATGGGCCAACATGAATATTGACTACCATAAGAACTAAATGGAGAGAAACCGTCATTAGAAAGATCCAATTGACAGTTACTGGACTCTGATGAAAATGATGGATGTAACTCATCAAAATATTTCAATGAATCACCATAATTAGGATGACTTATTTTTCTACCAATTTAAAACTTGGTTTTACGCCATGACATCAACAATGATGTGTTACGAGACATAAATAAATGTTGCAATCTCGGTTTAAGCACGAAATACCACAACTATTTAATAGAAACCAATCCATACTTACATTGTTAAGCCTCCTAGAACCTCGATTATCTACATGTATAACAAAAAACTAACGAGTCATTTTCACAAAACTATTAGATACAATCATTTAAACATATATAAATCTTCTGATAACCAAGACCCAAATTTTGAACCATCTTATTACTCTCAAAGAAAATTATAAGAAACACATTCCCTTTATGTTATAGTGATTTATCCATTGAATATTTCTGATCATTAAAGTTATTTGACATTACATTATCAGATTTAACATCAATAAATTTTACAACAAATTAAATTTTATTACATTGAAACGAGGATATAATGCACCCTCACCAAAAATTAATTACTCATAAAATTGAGATGGTTCTTACTTTGGGGTTAAATATTTTACTTCTAGAGTTTCAATTTGTTGAAAATACAGACCAAACACATGATGTACTAAATTTTGAAATAGTGATTCATCGGGAACCAAATTATTATTATCTTATTTGAAATATCATTCACCATACTAATATAAAAAACATAAACTTTAGAAAACCAAAAAAAATTGATAACCCCCCAACATTGTTAAATGTGTCAATTATCCTTAGATCACATTTCTTACAAGGGTACTTAATTTTCCTTTCTGAAAAAAAATTATAGTTTTGATGATGAAAATGATCGGAAGGATTTAACACCCTCAATATATATAAGATTTACACTAGAAAAAATTGGATTATTATAATTACTTAACCAATAAAAATCTAATAATGAGAGCTTTTGTATACATTATTGATCTATTTTTCTCTGAAAAATATTAATTATTATTAATTATATATATTGAAAAAATAATCCAAAAATGATTAAAATTTTTTAAAAATAAAAATTACTTGAAAATATTAGAAATTATTTATTATTACAACCTTTTGTTTCTAATTTGGTACCACTATTTTTTTATAATTATAATTAATTACCAATAAATGAAATATATGGTGGACCATGGGGTGTTGGAGAAGCAGAGAGTGGAGGGGATGGAGGAAACTGTAGAGGGATTTTTTTTGCACCATCGAGTTTAGGGTCACTGAAATTATTTCACTCTATTGTCACTATTATCCCATATGCTTAACATTTCCCTTATACCCCTTGGTTATCCTTCTAACACTAATTATGATAAATGTTTCCCAATTATAGTAAATTATAGTAAATTATGGTTAATTTTCAAAAATTTCCCACTATTATTTCTAATATTTAGTAATTTACAAATAATATTTACTATTTTTACTAATTACCGCTAAAATTTAATAATTATAGATATTTACCACTAATTTGAACTAGTTACTAATATTTTTCCTTAATTATTGTATATAATAATATTTTTTACTAATTTACTGTTATTTTTTATAATTTCATACAAATTATCGCTATTTTTTTTAATCACAGCAATTTATAAGAAATTTTTACTAATTAAAACTAATTTTTACCTATTTATAGTGATTTAACACTAAGTTTTACTAATCTTGAACAATCATCGATAATTTTTAATAATTATAGTGATATATCTCTAACTTTTTAAAATGAACCCTAATTTTTACTAATTACCATTAATTGTTAATAATTATAGTGATTTAATGTTAATTTTTTCTAATATTTAATAAATAGTGGTATTTTTTCTAATCTTGAATAATTAATGCTAATTTTTAATAATTACAGTGATTTACCAATAATTTTTACTAATTACTGCTTACTTCCCCTAATAATAGCGATTCAACATTAATTTTTACTAACATTTCAAAAATATTTACTAATTGTCACTCAATATAGATTATTTCTAATAACTATAACGATTTAGGTTTAATTTTTACTAATTAAGGATAATTTCAAATTAATTATAGTGATTTACCACTAATTTTTACTAATTTTTATTAATTACCATTAATATTTTACTAATTAGAGTTATTTAATGTTCATTTTTACTTTTCTTTATTAGTTACCACTAATATTTACTAATGAACACTAAATTTTAAGAATTATAGAGATTTATGGTTATTGTTTACTAATTTACCACTAATTTTTACCAATTTATACTAATTACAAATATTTGTTAATAATTATAATGATTTATCCCAAATTTTTACTAATTACCGCTAATTTTTACTAATTACCATTATTTTTTACTAATTATAGTGATTTAATGTTCATTTTTACCAATAATTAACTAATTAATAATACATTACAGGTAAGTTTTCCTAATATTTAATAATTACTATTAATATTTAATAATTATAGTGATTTAAAATTATTTTTTACTAATTATTACACATTTTTACTAATTATACTAGTTTATTGCTAATTTTTACTAACTTATACTAATAACCATTAGTTTTTACTACTTTGTAGTCATTACCACAAATATTTACCAATTACCTATTTTGTTTACTAATTTTTAGTCATCACCACCAATTTTTATTACTTATAGTTCTTTACCAACAGTTTTGACCGATTTACCCTAATTTCTACTAATCTTTTGTCATTAGAACTAATTTTAAATAATTAATGTGATCTATCGCTAATTCTTACTAAATACCATTAATTTTTACTAATTATTGTGATCTAATGTTCATTTTTAGAAATACTTACCAATAACCAATACTTTTTATAAATTTTTACAAACAATGATAGTTTGTTTTAAAATTAATGTGATTTACTATTAACTTTTACTAATTAGTGCTAATTTTTACTAATTATAGTTGTTTAACATTAATTTTTACTAATTAATGTTATTTATTAAAAATCACTGTAACTTTTTATAACTGATTATAAAGATCTATAAATTATTACTTTGTTCAATTATTTAATACTATTTATTTATCAATTATAAGTAATTACTTTTAATAACACCCAATAACTGATTATTAAAACTAATTATTGTAAATTAAAACAATTTAATTTTAATTAAAAACATTATTGCAAATTAAAACAAAATATTTTAAATTTAAATTATATACAAATAATTATAAATAACTACTAATTATAAATAATTACTTAAAATTAAATCTAATTATTACTAATTAATAGTATTAAATTATAAAATAAAATAAATATAATATAATATAATATAAAAAAATTACATGAATACATAAAAAATGATGCTTCTGTCCAATGAAAAACTCAAAATTTTCATCGAAGTAAAAATTTAAACATTTAATTGAATAATTTAAGAGAAGAATATAAAAGTTTAATGGAGGAGAACAAAAATAAATAATGAATGGAAAAAATTTATGGAGGGGAGTATATAAGTTAGATTAGTAGCAACAAGATTATTTGCGATGAGAATAATTTTGTAAATACTACTCTTTGCGATGGTATGCATCCTGAATAGTTCACACCATAAATAAGTGAGGTAGTGGTTAAAAAGTTATCTACGATGGTACCTATCAAAAATACTCATCTTCTAACAGAGTATTTGCGATAGGTATTAATGACCTGTTGCTAATATCTATAAATAATGATCGTTATTTACAACATGAACCTTCTCCTGTCACAAATAACTATAAATGATGAGGGGTATTTGGGACAAGAACGTTATCCCATTATAAATACCCTTTCCTGAATTGTGGTTTGAAATTGTGCCAAACGTATTTGTGATGCAAACCTTTTCCCTTCACAAATACGTTTTTATTTAATATTGTTTGTGACAATATTCGAATAGCATCATAAATAGTATTCTTGTTTTCCCTATTTGTGATGGGTGATGTGCCCGTCATAAATATACCTTTGTAAAAAATGATTTTCTTATAGTGGCTATATCGGTTTTTTATAACCATGGGACTCGAGCTACATGACCATATAATTTTTCTCAAAAAAATTGTAGAGCAATTTCGTAGCACATGAATAGTCAAACCATGCTCCAAGCCCATGAGAAGGTGGTTTTATAATAGTTTTGGGCACAAGGTTGGTGCATGAATAGACAATTGTTCAACCAAACGACAAAACCCCTTGAATGAGAGGGTATTTTCAATTTCAACCTAAAATGCTTTAACTCACCCTATTTTCATCATCCTTTAGTAGACAGAACTCCCTCCTGCCTTCACATTCATAGATCCTTCTCAATCATTCCACCCAAGTTCATCATTTTCTTCTTTATCTTGTCTTAGAATCCAATGTTGACCATCTCAATTGATTTCTCTTGGTATATGGTTCAATTCCTATTCTCCTTTTGTTGTGATTCTTTCTATCTCTTGTGCAAATTTTGTGTGAAATCATAAGCCCTATTTTTGATAATTGGTTGGTTCTTTTTATTTATCCCATTCTAGCTCTATCCAAGGGCCGAAACTGGATGAGGAGAGTGCTACGGTCTGATAGTATGTGGTCTAGAAATTTTTCCCTAGAGGTTTTGGTGTTTTTATAGCACTGTCCATAATAAATCACACTATAATTTTCCATACATTATCTAAAAATGAAGTTTAACTTTATAATTAATTAAACCTTTATTTGATACTCCCTATGGCCTTTTAATTAATTTGGGAATGTCTACCTCATTCATTTCCACCCCTTTAGGTGTGCTAAATTAAATATCTAATTAAATGAAAAATTTTAATTCACAACCACAAACTAATTTGGCTATATTACCTTGATTTTGTGTTTCTTTGCTTATTGAATCAAATATCTAAATTTAATTAGGTTTATGTTAGTTAAAAGACTACACCATTTGTTCTATAATTTAAATATGAATTATATGAATTATTCCAACCATGGATAATTTTAAATAAATTATTTGTGGTAATCCATCATGATTACCATCAGGGAAAGAATAATTCTCATGGAACAATGGTTAAGGGACTTATTGAGAATGGTGTTTCACTCCCTTATGTTGGGTGATGGGCATAGCATCTCACAACATGTAATTTTATTTGGAAATTGGGAATGACGTTCTTCTTTACCTTGTATCGGGTTTTTGGAATAAAAACTCGCCCCACTATCTTCAGTAACGTGAATGATGTATCACATTAAAATGAAATTTAGGGCTTCTACCCTTTTTTGGATTCTATATCTCATTCGATAAGTTATGGATTCCTCAGTTACACCTCGAGTCCTACTAGCACCTAGTATACATGTATATTCCTATAAATATACTCAAGTATACAATGTATCTACATGTATGAATATTATATTTATATATTATTGCTTATATATGGTAAACTAATAAGACATGTTCCTACCCATGGCGAAGCAGGTAATGTTTTCCATGTATCCTATGAGAACCTGGGATTACATGTTTTTATTTTCAACCATTGTTCCACTTTTCTATACACATTAGATGGATTATTCTAGACATCGTTATTGGGGGCCTAATGATTTTATATCACACCCTAATTAGGATACCTTTAGAACTCTAGAAGTCTTCATGATTACAATAATGGATAAGGGAAATCTCCATGTCATGGATTCTTGTTATGTTTTTCTTATAACACGGATCATTGGTGTATGGGACTGACTCTTTACTCATGATGCAATTGGATATGAATTTTTATATTTTTGTATTTTTGTATACCATGTTGTATATTTTTGGGACCTTTATCCAATTTTTCCAATTTCTAATATTAGCATTCAATTAAATCATTTTGTATAAGACACACCATGTGGCATAATTATTATTACAGTTTCTTGGATGTTTCATTTTACACTATGCTGCAGATTATTGTACCTATTTCCACTATAATATATATTATATAATGATTAAACTATTTATTATCTATATTTATTTAATTTTACCATTTTACTACTCTGATATTAGGGTTTAGTCTCTCTAATGTACCACCTTGGACCCTCACTCTTAGACAAATGCCTCTAGCATAAGGGTAGGTGTGCTTGAGGCTATGTGACCCACTAGATTGGGGTACCATTTTCATGGATCCATGGATTGGATATAAAAAAGTGGTACCAAAGCCTTATTTTTCTTTTTTTCCCATAGTATTTGGGTTTTATAAATTAGATTACGTTTTAATGTAATTTGGTAATTACCATGTGCTTTGGAGTACCTAACCCATGAACATGGGAAACCAAAATTACCTAGGATGGGTTAATACTATTCTGATGTGTTCCAGTTACAATTGAACTGATTTCACCATTGGGTGATGAGAATGTTTTTTGATGTTATTACCATTAATACTATTATTATTAATATGGATTTCTCCTTATATTGTTATGGAAAGGTGGTAGTTGTTCATGCATTATTGCAGGTACATTATAACCATTATGTCATGAATTTCTCCATGCCACATTTATTTTTTACACTCATCATCTACTACATAGAGTTATTATTGGATTATTATATATGAAAATTTATAAATGCTTATTGAAATTGAAGAATAATTTTATTAATTAATGCATTATAATTAATATAAATAGTGTTTCCCACATTGATTGATGATGACACCTTAATTGGCCAATTATATCATGTTATGGGTTCTAGACCTACTCATTCCCTGGATTAGAACTCCAATTGTTGATTTTATTATGTTAATTATAATTTAAAATTATGAATTATGTACTTGTATAAATTTATAATGGAGATTAATTTGAAAAAAAATATTATATGACCTGTTACATCCAGATGCCATATGTAAAGGCCAGTTTTCAGTTACAAGATGTGCCAATTGAAATTTACAAGGGCATGACCTTTATAATTTTGGAATGGTAAAATTATTAACTAGAATATTATTCACAAACATATATATTATTTTATTAACTTAATTGTATTTAAAACTATTAAATAGAATGGATACCATTAAATAGGCATTCCCATTGTAAAGTAATGGGAATTTCAATCTATCCCTTCAAATTGACACTCCATATACAGAAACCTTGATGCGTGATATGAGACATAGAACCAGACCCGAACATAGGAGTGGTTAGTTGGTGGTGTCTTTTATGAATCTTATGGCTAGTTACGGTTTTCCTTTGTCACCTAAACTTGTATTTACCATAAGGAAGGGAGGTGTGACATTTTCAGAAGAAGGCTATGTTGGAGTCCTATTTTTTATCTAGAATCTTTTAAACTGCTGAATTCTTTTTTAAGTTAGGTTTTTTCCTTTATAAAATCACTCCACCCTGATATGATCAAGTTGTATTCTAGGATCACGTTGATGACCATGATCTAGAGGTGGTGGGACCTGATATTCTAGTGATACCTCTCATAGTTCCACCTATGTCACCATATTCTATTCTTTATTTTGGCATTGTAACGCAATTCTTAGAGGGTTTCCGTCCTATAAAACATTATACACAAGGATTTTCATTAATTTCACTGACTATGGAAGATATTAATTGGGAATTCAAGCAGTATTATCCACCCAAATTCTCTTGGGATGGAGGACCTTGTGATACATATTTATAAATAGAGGCCATACTTTCTATATTCGAGTATCTAGAGACGCCTCCAGGGTAGAGGGTTAAGACAATTTTTATATACTACATGCTTCTTCAATGAGTTGGAAGGATGTCCATACACATTTAGACTGATATTGGTACATGGCATAGAAGAATTTATAAATGGTATTCTATCATTAGTTCATTCAACAGACATTGACGACTTACCGAGATAGAGTGTTCATGATATTTTAGTATATTGATCTGCCTATGATGGAATACTCTACCCATTTTATTGAGTTGTAATTTTTTAATCTGACCTTATCTAGTTATGAGATAATAATTATAAGGAGATTTAAGGGTGGGCTAGTATATGTTATCTGATCAATGGTTAATGCTTTCTGATTGACCAATATTTCTGATATAGTTAACAAGTCCCTTATTACCAAGCAAAATTTGAGGGATGTAAATGGTGGGAGCTAAGGCAGTTTAGAACCTAGACCTAGAATATGTTCTTCTAGAAAACTAATGTTTCTCTTAGAGGTTTATCATGGTAGATTTAGTAGTGAAAATCATCCTACTGACAGTTTTTATCTTTCATTAGTGCACAAAAAAACATACAAAGCCCTAGTATTTGTGAGATCTAGTTGACTGCGGAGGTTATGGTAGGATATGCCACATTCAACATTTCTATGAGAAATTTCAATCAGTTCCAAGTGTTATGGTATCTAAATAAACTCTACGTTCTAAAGAGGTATTGTTACTATCTCTCTAGGAAGGCAGCTATAATACCACTAACCCCTCAGTTCAAGGAGGTGGTCAAGGTAGTTGAGATAAATCCCAGGATTCACATATCTAGAAGGGTAGGTCTTATCATTGAAGTTGGATTTTATCTTAGGGCCATGGTATAGGATAGTTACATATAGTACAACCTATTCCAAAGGAAAAGAGCACCGGACCTTCTACTATTCATGGTACTATTCTAGTAGTCTCCACTTTAGTGTCGACTATATTTGACACAAGCACATCCACTCTTTTATATATTGAAATTATTTGGAGGGTCTAAGCCTCAAGATAGTGTACTTATACAGAATTATGAAACTTGATACCTTTTGGTTATTTGATCAGAGCGTATTACCTGATGTAAGGACTTTCATCTTGATATAGTTCATTATCTATTTATATGGAATATTTTCTTCCTCAACATGATATGTTTTGATGTAATTATTAGGATGGACTGGTTAGTTCCCTATAGAGTCTATATTTATTGTTATCACTATAGGGTGACATGTATATCACCATAGGATGGTAGATATGTTCACAAGGGAGAATGGGATGTCCATGTGTCTTGATATGGACATGAGCATTAGGTGTGGAGCAAAGTAACATCCATAATCACTATTATATTCTTAGATGATAAGTGAATACAAATTAATTTTTTCTATCATGTGGTGTATCTTTTTAGGGATGTATTCCTAGGATAATTTTTTTGGGATACATCTAGTGGGAGAGTTATAATTCACCACTGATCTAGTTCCTAGAGAATCTCTAGTGTCTATTCCTTTATACAAGATAGAATCTATGGAGATTCTAGATCTTAATAAGAAATTTGATGACCTTGAAACTAATGGTTTTATCTGAACCGACACCTCACTATGGGGTTCACTAGTCCCTCTTTCTAAGAAGTAAGATGACACCCTCATACTTTTCAGGTGTTACCGATGATGATATCAACACATAATTAAGAATTAATATCCATTACCTTGAATAGACAACCTATTTGATCATATCTAAGGAGCAAGGGTGTTTTCGAAGATTTATTTGAGGTCGATCTATCAACAGGTGTATTTCAGATCATCATATATACCTTTCATAGATTTCCAGCATAGGTATGGTATTTATGAGTACTTAGTAATTCTATTTGGTCTCACAAATGGCCCAATTATTTTCATGGATCTAAATAATTATGTTTTCCACCTGTATTTGGATTCATCATGCTATTATTTTTCATAACATCTTAGTGTCTTATCATACTCAAAAATACTATTCCAAACATCTTGATATTATGTTTAATATTCTAATAGAACACCATATTTATGCTAAACTCACTAAATTCTACTTTTTGATAGACAATTTAAAATTTGTGGGTCATATAATCTTAGAGATTGGAGTATTAGTAGACCCAAAAGAGGTGAGAGATTTATTTTACCAAGAGAAACCTAAGAAAATATTTTATATATGGTGTTTCTTGAGGTATATATGGGTATTACATACACTTCATTGACTATTTCTCATGCATAGCAGTTCATTTTATGGGATTTAATAAGAAGAGTTTGAAATTGGCATGGTAAGAAGATTACAAAAATGGACATCAATAATACAAAGGTAAGATGACATCAGCCTTGATCCTAATTCTTCCAAAGAGAGGAAGAAGCTATTATATTTATTGTGATGCATTTGAAATTGGGTTGGGAGTAGTTCTAAGGTGGGATGATAGAGTCATTACATTTGGGTCTCATCAATTAAGGCCTTATGGGATGAATTACCCAACACATTTCCTTATGTTTGAATCTATGGTTCATTCATTTACAGTTGGATGAATTATTTTCTTAGTGAGTATTTCTAAGTATTCTCAAATCAAAAAAGCATCAATTATATATTTACATATCATGATTTAAATCTCAAGTAGTTTCGGTGGGTTGAATACCTAAAATCCTTTTATTTTGATCATTTCTATATTCCTGGTAAAGGAAATGAAGTAGTTGATGCTCTGAGATAGAAGACTCGGACATAGGTAGTTCAGGAGGCCAATGGATAGTGATAGCTAATGGCCTTATTTTGAAATATGTAGGTTGAGGTTAAGGTGGATCACAATCATATAAACCATATATATTTAGTAGTGAATTTTACCCTTATAAAAATGTAATGATAAAGAATATTTTTGATCCCAAGGTTCTATTATTTTGGGGGTGTACCTCAAGAAAGAATACATCACTATGTTGGAATTTGGACAAGGATGATATATTAAAAATACATGGGTGTTTCTAGGTTCCATTTAGATTGTTAGAGGAGATGATACATGATTCTTGTTTCTAATTATGGCTAGTTCATCTTATCATCACCATGATTTATCAATACTAATAAAGAAAATATTTTTGGGCTATTTTTAAATGGGAGGTAATAAGTTTTATTACCCAGTGTTCTAGTTGTGGGAAGTTAAATGAAGAATAACATCAACTAAAAGTACCTTTACATTTATTTTCCATTCCCGAGTGCAAATGGGATGATGTTACCATGTAATTCATGATAGTTTTTTCTAGATCACTTCATTTCAATGTTACATAATGGGTTATAATTGATCGGTTGAAAAAGGTAACACATTTATTACATGTTTGAGAGACCTTCTCAGTAGATGATCTAGATAAGTTATACGTTAGGGTGGTCATACCTCTTCATGGATATCCTTGTTCAATTGTATCTAACAAAGGTGATTTTTTACATCATGGATCTATAAAGGGTTAAAGATGGTCTTGGGTACATGTGTGATTATTAGAAAGACCTAACTCCCTAAGAAAAAAATTTATAAAAATAGTATGATTAAGGTGTAAGAGGAAATTCTCCTTGCATGTCTCCTTGAATTTGGGGGTTCTTAAGAAAAGATCATACCCACAGTTAAGGTCTCTTACAATAATATCTTTCAATATACCAACCATATGGATCTTTATGAGGCCTTATATGGAATGGAATTCTATTCATGTTAGTGATGGTCATTGGAAGGAGAGGCAACACTACTTGGGATACAACTCTTTCTGGAGAATTTGAAGAAGGTGTAGCTCATCATGAAGTTAAAACTGCTAGCATAGTATTAGAAGTAGTCTTATTCCAATTGATGATAAATAACTCTATAGTTTGAGGTATGTATGGGGTTTTGTTTCATGTTTCACTGAGGTTGGGCCATTGATGAATTCCAAGGTAGTGTAATATTTTTTCTCAATTAAATAGACTTTTTGAGGTTTTCGAGAAAATCAGACTAGGGGCTTCAGTATAAAACATCCTCAAAGATAATGTTCTATGGAAGAAATAATTCTTGTGTCTCAGATATTCTAGTATTATCCAGAACCATCTCAAATTTTGAATCCTAATGACTTTTTATGATGTTAGTGCTCCCGATGACGAGTTCACAATATATATACTAAATTAGAGCATGAAGAATCTATTAGGATGGTTAGTTCCTTTAGTGTGGGTTCTTTGTAAGAACGACCATGTACTGGACAATACCTCATAGAGGGAATCTAGAATACCTTCACAATGAATGTATATTTTAATAGATACTTACACTTTACTCTTACAAGGCCAAATCAAGTACAAGTTTCTTTATGTCGGGGTGGTTTTAATGACATAATTTTTATGAAGGTAAAAATTAATGTTTTCATGGTTTAAACTCCTTATATATTTTGTAAACATTCCATAAGGATGAAAAAAGGTCTCAGGGGAGTATGGGTCTTGTTAGGATCCCCAAAAATTGGAGAGATAGACTAGTAAACACGGTCGGTGCATAGTTTGAGATAACCATAAAACACACCCATGAGGGAAACGTAGGTCATATTAGGTGGTGAGATGGATTAACCTAACTATGAATGTCAGGACACACAACCATATAATTTGTCTTAGAAAATTATAGATCCATTTCACATGGTCTATGTAAGGTTATATAACTCATGTTCCTAACCCATGTGAGGGGTATTTATGGAATGTGATGGGAGCATAGTTGGCACATGATTGGCCAACCACATGACCAAACCATGTGAACCATTAATTGTGGTGTAAAATTTCTATTTTCCCCTGAAAATTTTTAATCCCTCACCCTATTTTCATCCTCCTTTACTATATATAACTCCCTACTTCCTTAGGGTTGAGATCTCCTCCTCATGCTCTCCACCACTTTTGTCATTTTATTCTCTATATGGACTCAGAATCAAGATTCGATCATCTTTTTGGATTCATATTATTATGATCTTAAATACATAGTCTCCCTTAATTATTCTTATTTACATATATTTCACTATTTTTTAGAGACCATATTCACTATTTTTAAGGAATTTTTCTATTCTTTTGATTTTATAAATTCTAGCTCTATTCAAGTATAAAATCTAGATGAGTAGAGTGCAATGGGACTGAGGTAGGTGGTCTGGAAAATTTTGAAAAAAGGTTTAGGTGTTTTATTGTATATCCATTATGATTCATCCATGTTTTTTATCAAATTTCCTTAAAATGTATTTGTCATTTACAATTAATTAAACATTTCTTTGATACTCCCTAGATACTTGTACAATTAGTTAGAGGATTTATACCATGTTTATTTGTACCCCTTTGAGCATGCTAAATTAAACTACTTCTAAAATTATAACGTGAAAACTTTTAAATACATACTACATGGGTTTTATTTCCATGATTTTAATTTCCTTGATTATTATATTAAATTAATTAATTTAATTAAATGAAAGTGGGTTTCAAGGCCACACCACATATTGTATAATTATAAATATGAATCATATAAATTTCGTTAGCCACGGATAGATATTTATAAATTTTTAGAGGTAATTCCTCATGATTTTTATTAGATGATGAATAGTGGTTATAGAACAAAATTTAAGGGACTTATTGATCATGGCGTTTCATGCTCCCTTATGTTGGGTGATAGGAATGAAAACTCACATTGTGTAAGTTAATTTAGATGATGGGAATTAATTTCCTTGTTCCCTTGCATCATGTTTTGGTAATGATGACTCACCACATTATCTTGAGTGATGGGAATGATTTCATGCATTCATATGATATTCTATACATGTACTATTTTGTTGGAGCCTATAGATTTTTAGACTAGTTATGGACACCTATGTTACACCCTAGGTCCATCTAGCACATAGTATCTATGTATATGCCCATAAATGTAATATTGTATATAGATTATGTACATGTATAAATTTTATATATATTTTATTACCTATATATGGTAAAATGATCAGATATAGTCCATCCCATGTTGAAGTAGTTAAAGTCCTCTAGTTATCCTATCAAAACATTTTCTTACAAATATATATTTTCTAGAATTGTTTATTATTTATTTCAACTATGGAAAAATTTATTATTCAAACTATATAGAATATTCTGGACATCATTGGTGGTGTCTAAATGTGTATATCATACACCCTACTTAGGCTAACTTTATTTCCCCAACAGACTTCATGAATGCATGTGGGGATAAGGGAAAGTACCCTGTCATGGATGCTTGGACTTTTTTTTCTTATAGCAGAAAACATGGGAGAAGAGAACATAGTGTATGATTGAGATTCAAATGAATATTTTATTTTGATATTTTTTTCTATATTGTTTTATATGATCATGACCATTTTTCACTATTTCCCATTTTTTATCATCATCCCATTACATTATTTTATTTATGACTCGTCCTGTGTATTTATTGTTTTTATAGTTTCTTGGATGTTTCATTTCCCTCTATTCTGTTTATTATTGTACATGTTTCTTCCATTATATCTATTATATCATGATTACTCTATTTATTATCTCCATTTATTTATTGTTACTACTATTATACTCTAATATTTGGGTATAGTCTACCCACCACACCACCTTATACCATCACTTCTAGTAAGAAAACTCTAGCATACAAGGGTGTGCAATTTACCCTATGTGATCAACTGACTCGACATTCCCTTTTAGTGTCTCCCAGGTTAGGATGTTACACTTGGGATCTATAGGATTTAATGAGAAAGGATTATATATATTTTTTCATAGATTTAATTATAATTTGAATGATGAAATTATTATAATGAATAATATGTAATATGTGGGAAATTAATTTAACAAATAAGTATATTGTTTTTAAAAATGACTCATTATAAATCACATATAATTTTTTTAATGTCTCTATAAATTATAGTAATCAATAAAAAATTAACAAAGAAACCCTGTACATTGTAGATGTATTTGAAATCATATTCAATAATAAACATCATGACTTAACCAGAAAATTATGAAAGAAAAATAATAAAATATACATAATCCACATTTTGAAATAATTAAAAATGATTGGTTTGAATGAATATATATAAAGTAAGTGTATGTGTTGAAATGAAATTACTATCTAGTATTCTCACCGTTGGACATTATAACCATTGGTAATATTGTATTTTTAAATTGATTGTTAGAAATAGTGTATATTTAGGGTAGTGATGAGAGATAGTCAACATATAAATGAGAAAATTTATCCTCAAAATATAAAAAATACCATATGAAATTAATTTATTATGACATGGGATGGATTTTTCATCGTTACCATTCACCGTTGACCAATCCCAAAAACATAAATAATTTTGGTTTGATCAGAATCATCTGTGAGAGAAATCAGTGTTACTGGAAATCTCTAATAGTTATATATCGGTCGAACCACCCGATGACGGTTCCTATATTTTAAGCATTTATTTTTGGGACTATTTTTATATTATAAGGGTTTATGTATCTTGTGATAAGTATTAATAATGTGAAATTTCATTTATAAATGAAATTGTGTTTACTTTGATATCATGTTCTTATAAAATATATCATCTTTATATAATGGATAAAATGGAAATAATTAGAGGATGGATTATATAAAATTGATTGAATGTTTTTAATTGTATTTTGAGAATTATTCCAGAGGAAAAATTTGTTAATTATTTTAAAATAGAGTAAAATATCTAGAAATATGAAAAAATAAAGAAAATATGACATCATTAAAATAAAATGATGAATAAAATTATCCATGGATGTAATGTTTGCCAAATTTTTAAATTAATCATTTTATTAGAGCATTAAGGTTGGTAATGTGGAACTACAATAAGTAGTGGACCACTAATTATAATGGGTAATAAAATGTTCAATACCTTTTTTCATAAAATTTATCTTACCACACATATGAATACCCATTATAACATCCCATTTGTTCTACCCCAAATTATATGTTATTTATAAATATCACTATTATTAAGTCTCTTCCATATAACAATATTCAATCATTAAGAGTTTGGTTGGTTCTAAGGTACCTCTTTAGGCTATAAAGCTCCTGATAAGTAATGGTTCATTTTCTCTCTCTTCCCAATTCCAATTAAAATATCAATTATAATATCATTTTCAATTTCTAATTCCTCATTCTAGTATTATTCTAATATAATTTATTGAAATATACTTATGATATCTTACACATTTGGTTCCCCATTTTACATACTTTATAATTTGTTCCCACTACTATAAATAAGAATTTTATCAGCGCTAAAAATTGCCTTTATCAGCACTAGAAAAAGCGCTGATAAAGCCGGCGAAGATAAAGGGGGGGCCCCCTTTATCAGAACTCTGAAAAGCACTGATAAAGACCCCTTTTATCAGTGCTAAAAAAGTTCTTATAAAAGGTGTCTTTTATCAGTGCTAAAACAAAGCGCTGATAAAATGGTCCTTTATAAGCGCTTTGTTTTCACGCTGATAAAAGACCCCTATATTAGCGCTTCCTTTATCAGCGCTTTCGTTTTAGCGCTGATAAAGGACCCCTTTTATCAGGGCTTTTTTAAAAGCGCTGATAAAAGGTAAAAAAATTTAAAAAATTTTTAAAAATGCTGCCAATTGGGGGGCTTTTATCGCGCTTGAGCCCCCCCCCCCTTTTACAGCGCTTTTCTGCCCCTGTACAGTGCCCCAAGCACCCCCTTCACCCGTTAACAACACCTGCTGCTATATTCCCCAATGCGCGTGCGACCCTGCCTTTACCTGGATTTGCACTTGAGACCTCCCCCCTGCGCGCCTAAGCCTTTACCACTACTCTATTTTGATTTGTCTTCCAATTCATGATATATATATATATATATATATAGGTATATTTATTCGTATAGTAATATATATTTATATTAATATATATATATAGTTATATTATAATATATATAGTTATATTAATATTTATATAGTTATATTAATATAGATATAGTTAAATTAATATATCTATATATATATAGTTATATTTATTCGTATAGTAATATATATTTATATTAATATATATATAGGTATATTATAATATATATATCATCATGTTATAATATATATATATAGTTATATTAGTATATATATATAGATATGTTAATATATATATTGTAATATTAATATATATATATAGTTATATTTATTCATATAGTAATATATATTTATATTAATAAATATATATAGTTATATTAACATATATATAGTTATATTAACATATATTTAGTTATATTAATATATATAGTTATATTAATATATATAGTGATATTAATGTATATTTATATAGTGATATTAATATATATATTTATAGTAATACTGATATTTATATATGTAGTTATATTAATATATATATAGTTTTTAGATTAATATATATATAGTTAGATGAATATATATATATAGTTAGATTAATATATATATATATATATAGTTAGATTAATATATATATATAGTTATATTAATATATAGGTATATAAATATTCATATATTTTTATTTTAAATAAAATGGATGTTAGTTATTATTTAGATAAAGCTAATATATTTTATATGTAAATATATTTTATTATTTATATTTACAATTAAATTTTTTGGTGTGAATATATAAAAAATATCAATATATTGTTATATATTTGATTATAAATAGCAGTTCATTATAAAAAATAATGAAATTTAAAAAACATAATATCAATATGAATATAATACCTTGAAATAAATTCAGACCCCACTAAAAAAATCCAATAATACCCCCTTAAACGAGGTTGAAAATCCACAAAATGTTAAAAAATCGGGGTACCCCGACAAAAAACCCAGTTTTGGAGGCCTTCTGGGCCTCTTTTGGCCTCGAAAATCTCTTGACCGGGGTTCCCCCCATCATAGCGATGTCGATCTTGTCACAGGCTTTGATTAGATATGTGGTAGAGCTCAAACGAACACCCGGATCAAAAGTTATGGCCATTTGAAGTTTGAGTTGCGTTTTCAACATATTTTGGATCTTTTTTAAATTTTTTAAATTTTTTTATTCTTCAAATTGTTATTAAATGACTATTAATCCATAATAATTAGAAAATTATTAATTAAAAATATTTTTTTATTTTTTATGTAGCCATTTTCACTAAATATTTATATATTCAGTATATTAAGTGTAAATGTACATTTATACTTATCTAAAATATATTTAAAAATTATATATTATATTTATTAATAAATATAACTATATTTATATATTAATATTTTAATATTTTTTTTATTTTTTTTTGAACTCGACCCTTTATCAGTGCTTTTTCGTTAGCGTTGATAATGGGGGGGGCACTGCGAAAAACAGTTTTTGTGGTAGGCGTTAAAATAATAAAACTTACCCAAGAGTCATAAAACTCGAAATTGTCCAATGATAAACATACATATGTATTCCATGTAATTTTGGAATTATGGAAGAATTATTTCTATAATATGGGTTTTATTTAAGGAAACGTGATGAAAAAATAGTTGGTTGAGACTCTATTGAATCCCAAGTTGATTAGACTTTTTTTTACAAGATCATATTTTCCATAAATTCATGAAAACTGATAAGTCTTTCCTCAAGGAAATTATATATCCCTAATTTTTATCAAATATTTATGATTACATACCATTTTTCAATAGATTATTTGAAAATTAATTTCAATTTTAACCTATAATAATGAATGAATCTATTCAATTTTCGAAACTCATTGATAATAATAATCATAATAATTTCACAATTACTAAAATTCAATATTCCTTACCTTAAAGATTACATATTTGAAAATTGTAAATACCAAATTATTGTTTTTATAAATCAATGTAATTCTAATTTTCATCCATGAATATTCATTAAAAATATTTATAAATTGACATGTAGTGTAATCCTTTGTTATATATTGGAAAATAATTCAAGACAAGATCCATTGAGAAATTATTCATTTTATTTATGTGTTTTACATTATTTAACATTATAACATTTATATCCTATATTTTTTTGAGTCTATGATATAATGCATGTACCATTTTTATAAATTTCAGGGATTTACATTATATATCCCCTCAGCGCATTGCTAAATTTCCTTATACAACTATGATAGTGTAATTGTAGAATCCTTACCCTTTCTGTCTGATTTCCTATAATAAAGCCTCGACTGTATGATTATGATCTTTGAAATTACACATTACCATAATTGTGAGACCATTTAATTCTATCTATGTGATTATTTATTCCTTTTATCATCCATGGATTATGTTATGCGTAAGCATTATTTGATATGAGATCAAATTTTCAATTTTACCAATATATTTATTATGTCATTATTATTCCATGTTAGTTTCTATTGTGTGTAATACATTATCAAGAATAAAATATCACTCTTATATTATGTTTTCAATTCACATGGTAATAGATAAGAATACTACAAGAGATCAAATACATGGATAACATTAGAGAATGATGATTTATTCTAAAATGATGTAATATTATATATTTTAATGTATTGATTATGTATCTAATATCTTAATGACTATTGAACCATGACCGTAGTATTTTAATATCATGTAATATGTTCACAATGTAACAATTAACCAAATACATCTTATTAACTATTTTTTGTGGAATTATAGTTACAAAAAATAAAATAATTTTTTCTAATTTCTCTCATCTTGAAGCCTCATCAGATGATAGGAAAATAATAAATTTATCAATGAGAATGAACCAGAACATTTAAATTAATCAATTATACCATCAATATGATGTATTAATTTAGGGTTATTGATTTTGACATAGTGTATATGTAAATGGTCTATGTATAACCCTAAAAATATTTTTATTACATGGATAATAATTTTGATGTTTAACAAGGTGATATATAATTTCCTATAAATTTTTTACACAACATTTAATTAATATATATAATCATCTATAAAAAAAACTCTTCTATCATTCAACATTACACAATCATAATAGGTTAGTAACTAAGATTTTTATCTATCACAAACTAAATGTTATTTCATAGGGGTAAACAAGTAATTCCTCAAAGAAAACTTCCTGAAAATAACTCGTTGATGTTCCACTTCCTTCAACCACGGAAAAAAATAAATTTTATTTCCTGTTCTGATGTAATATTTTATTGCTTAAATTAATATTTTACCAAATAACAAACACTTTTAACAATAAATTATAATCCATCCAATGAATTGTTAGAGAAAAAAACTTTTGGTGATAAAAATCCCGGTTATCTAATAAAACATATATGTAATCTAATATATTATGGAAATTTTTGGTTTTATCTATAAAAAAATTACCCCTAGAGGATATATTATTTTTTCAAGACAAAAAAATTAATGATACTTATCAAGGGTCCTTGAATAACTTCCATCTATATTTTACAACTATAGTGACCTATGAATCCTTTCAATTTTACTCCCTAATTATTATTTACAAGTAGGTATAATATAGAAATATAAATAACATATGTAAATTAATAGACATTAGGGTAGAAATGATTAAACCCAAATCACTTAATAGCTTTGTTCCATCCAACTATTCTACTTCGATCAGATAAAGATGTAAATACCTAGTTCCTCTACCTTGTTGAATCGAATATTTACCACCAACTAAACTATATATTGTATGTGGTCCATGGGGTTGACAAATATTACCATCCTATCAACTACTATAAAAACTGTTTGTTTCATGTGGTTTCTCAATGTACTATTTCTGCAGAGGATACCTTTAGAAATTCTATTGTGGTTAAATCACTAATATATTATATGTAGGTCGCTTAGTCGAGTGACCTAAAACATTGATCTAAAACATGCTACCACAAAGATATAAAATTAGATACTAGAGGCCACCATATTATTATATTCTACTAGTAATATATCCTAAGAATTTATCATATACCAATCTATTACTCTATTGAAACATAGTTTTTATTTGAGTGAGAATTCTAGTATTCCCTATTACTATACTGAAATGTTTTTCATAACAACTATTTATAATATTATTTGAAGTTTATTTCCCCTACCTCGATTATCATCAATGCATCTAAATATAATTAATATATGATAATTTTACTAAAACCATATCTCAATGTTCACAGTTAACTGAATGTTAGTTCCCTCAAAAATCTATTTGGATGTATTTAAGACATTACCAAACAAGATTCATGAATCATAAAGAGTTAACATAAATGAAATATATTTCTTAATAAAAGTAAAATCCAAATGTTAATCAAATCTTATCTATGCTAGAAAATATTTATTTCAATAAATATATTTGAAAATAATCTCATGACATATAATGATATTCTTTATCACTAATGTAAATATTTCCAAATGGTATACTTACATCTCATAATAGGCTCACCTTAAGGGAGACTCATAACCAATACAAAGTAAATAAAAGGTAAAAATAAAGACCTATATCATCATGAAACTTTTTATTATAAGAATTAAATGATAGCCCTCAACCTTTTATTCAATTATATGATTAAATGATGTCATTGGTGCTCTATTTGATATGAAAATGAGATTGATTATATCCCCCACTCCTTGATCTAATAGAAAAGGGATTGAAGAATGATTGAAAGGGTACTAACAATACAAATATGATTAATTAGCATATAATATAAAATATGCATACCCAAAATATCAATATAATAATCATGTAAAATATAATAAAAAAATATATTAATTCAATACTATAGAATAAATCCCATGAGGAATAGGGGAAATGTTACAACATGACATACCAAACATACCCCAAAATTAATATTCAAGAACAACCATAAAATTCCATTGATCCATACACTGAATCAAACAGTTACCTAAAATCTAATGACCCAGCGTTAAAAAATTACACAATTTTGTTTTTTTTTCATGAATTCAATTTCTTATAATCTTGAAGTTTATCGTGGTTTATAATTTTGTATAATTGGTTCCTAATTATTATATAATAAACACATATATTACATATTAAACTCTTCTACTCATTATCCATCAATTCCACAACATAAAACACATAAAGTGATTTTTTTCATAAAAAATATTAATGACTTTCATCTTGGATTTTTGTTTTTCTTACCCATTCTTAAACAATATGATTTTTTTAAAAAATTTTGTATGATAGAAATCCATTAGTCTAGTGAAAAACAAAAAAACACATAATATTGTTACCTTTATCAACATATTATTTTAGTGAATTAAATAAATCATATTAATATGGAAAAACAAATTTTTTCCTCAAACAAAACATTTAAAATCTATATCAAGAAAATTGAAATGATTTTATGAAAATTTGAGAATTATATTCATAACCCATGTTAGAAATTACTAAATTAATATTAAATTCAAAGGATAAACCACCATGGTAAATTCATCTATCATTTCATTTATGATAAGGAACACTACTAAATGAATTAGAGATCTATATTGAAAACACTTGTACATGTAAGCTATATCGAGATCACCTAGTCATATAAGCATTAATAGGATCACTAACTTGTATAATTTTTATCAAGATCAACCTTTCATCATTTATAATGGTCAAGTTAAATATCATGAAAAAATAATTTTTTTCCTTCACATTTTCTGTATAAAACCCTTGAAACGATATTTTGACCCTATATGTTAAACACTTTCAGATATCAAAATACACTTTTCCTTTTAGAAACCCATTTTCAAAGCTAAAATTCATAGAACAAAAGTGATATAGGGTTTTTATTTAAATAAAATATGAAATATTATGAAGCAATCAAAACATAAAATAATGTTTATAGTGGTAGGAAAATATATTGATGCAACATATGTTAAAATAAAACATTTTTTTACCTTTTGTAAATAAATACAAAATTTCCAATATAAAATTTTAAAAAGATTTATTTTTGAGAATATATGAAATAAAGTAAAAAATTAAACATAAAATTTCTTCTATAATTAATTATGTAATATATAAATACATTCACAAAATAATTTTAATAATATTGATATGGATTGAAACTATTTCAAAAATAAATATTTAAATCTTTAAAAATGAGGTTTTAAGTTTAAGTGATGCTTACCTTGAGTCGGACTCATCACAGACATTCGTTATCTTCATAAATAGTAAAGTTACGTTAATTGTTGACTTGATTAATATACTTTTTAAATTTCATTATTTTTTTTATTTTATTTAATACAATTTTATATATAATTACATGATCAATTAAATTCACATCGAATATTTTGACGATACTCATCTCATCTATCCAGAATGACTTTGTTATATAGACTATGGTCAATGTGGTAATTATTACAACATATCTAGAATAATAATATTGAAATAATTATCATTTTATTAAATAAATTATAGATCTTAAATCCACCATGAAGTATGATTATTAAAAATGAACTTTGTTAGAATCATGGAGATGGTAGGTCGTATATACATTAGGGTAATGTTTCTGTTTTTCAACAATAAGGATGGAAGAACAAAGAGTAATTCAATAATTAAAGACTAATTATTATATCATAAGTATCATGTTTATTTATTTAAATATACATATTTATATCATCCATGTGACATGGTTATGAAAAATGAATCACATATCTCCGTGGAGGTGGTAACCAACACATGCCCAAAAATGTCGTTTTCATTTTTAAATGAATCCAAAAGTAAGAAAATAAAAGATATATTATCTTTTTAGAATGATTATTATATCTTTAATATAATATATATATATATATATTTACATTAAATAAATAATTACATATAGTCTAGAGGAAATGATATAAAATGAAACACATCGCTTTGTAGAGGTGGATGTCCTCACATATGCACGAACAATGTTTTTATTCCCCATACGATGGAAGAGAATATTGATATAAATGATGAAATTAAAATAATAAATTATATGTATATAGAAATTAATGATTTAATTATTTCATAAAATTTGATGAATATTTGAATAAGTTAGAATAATACATAATATGAAAATTTTAGGTCAAGAACTATACAACAGTTTGAATAACCTCTAAAGGATTACACAAAACCCTTCATACGAATGTTTTCAAATTAAAATAAAAACTCTATGATGTGTGGATTAATGATATGGAGAGAGTTAGGTAGGTATTTTAAGTACATGGTAGCTCAAAAGGTGTGAAAAAATAGAGGAGAGAAGGTTCCATTTTATAAGTGAGGGAAGGGGAACTCTTGGAATTACATAAAATATTAAATTCATATAAATAAATTTCCATGAAAAAATAACTATGATTATTGAATTGTAATATAGGATTTCTATGAGTTTTAAATTTTTCATATAATAAAATTTTGACAATTTTAGTTAATTTTTTGACCAATATTTTTTGTTTTAAGGCCCCGTTAACCCTTTTATCAATTACTGTGGTATTAAAATATTTTACACTAAAGGGGTAAAGAAAGTTACTATAGAATAAAAATCGACCCAAAATTGGATTAAAGTTGATATTATATACCACATATAATTCAATTTTTTGAAGATAATATTTTAATGATGTTTAAATAATTTAGTAAAATATTTTTTATTATAAAAAATACTTAATGTAATTTTTGGAACTATTCATTCAATTTGACATTAAAGACATAAATATAGTAATTTAATATGTATATAAACTATTAAAACCTAACTAATATGTTATATAAATCTATTAAATTAATGGGATACTATATATATTTCAAATAATATTACTTTTATAGTTTCTAAAATTATTTACTTTGCTTTTCTTCAACATGAAAAACACTATGTTGGCGTGGCACACTCATTTGAGGTAATTATTTCATTACTAAAAATTGAGAATAAATTGTTATGATAAAAATTAATTCATATTTCATATGAAAATTTTTACTAAACAAATCCTCATTTTTTTCTTATATAAATATTTTAGACATATTATTTTCAAGAGAGTAAAATTTTAGAGTTTCCGTTACAAAAAAAAATATAAATGTCATTGTCAAGGGAGAATAGAACCAAAATTACATATATTATAATTTTTAGGTATATGGAATTTTTATTCCATAAAATGAAATAAAAAAACTTTGTAATTTTATTTTTAGTTATTATCTATTTTTCTTAACCTGATTTTATCCATTTTACCCTTAATAATGGGACAATAATTACCATGATTACTATTCATAGTGTAAAAAAATTAAAAAATTACGTATTGATTCAATATATGGATTCTGATTTTCCGAATTCAATTAATATAAGTCATATAATTTAATTTATGATTAAATAGAAATATATAACTTTTTTTGAAAAAATATGTGTTTTTAAGGACAAAAATGTAATTATAACAAAACCAAGTATAAAGAAGATTGATATTTAATTAATTATTTAATATCAAACCAAAAAATAATTATATTACCTTAATATAAAATTAAAATAACAATGTGACTTTTAAATTACATTAATTAATTCAAAGAATTCATAGTTTTATGAAAAATAGTATATTTCATGATTCTAAGAAAAATGAATGTTTTTAGAAAAAAAAATTCACCCTAAGAAAAATATATTTATAATGATTTAAAAAATAAATTTTAGTTTTTAAAATTTAAATTCTATTATTTAGTGATTATTTTTTTAAATAAGATCTTATAAGTAAATAAGTTTCATAAGAATAAATCTCATCCCTTTTTGACATAAATATTTCTTAATATTCATATACGGAATTTAACTATATAAAATATAATTCATGAATAATAATAAGGCATAAAACTGATTATTAATTTTACCTAGGTTGTTACATTCTTTCCCCAGTTTGGAAATTGTTTCCTTATAATTTTAATCATTTATTAAATAAGAAGAGATATCTTTCCATTAGAGCATGTTCATATTTCAATGGTGCTTCTTCAACCATATCATTTTCCATAAAAAGCTAAATTTATGAATTAAATAATTCCCTAAAACTTTCACTCTATAGTAAATAATTTTAATTTTTTTCCTCATAATAATGGTTTTATTCCTACATAACCACTCTAGGGCTCAAAAAATGAGATGTATCTAACACATAATTTTTTTATGGAAAAGCATGAAACATGTTATGTACTTGAGATAAACTTAGAGAATAGTCTAATCGATTATAAAATGATCCTACATTATGTAGGTTTTAATATGATCCAATGAACCAGAACCTTTTCTTCCCTTTTTACCAAAACATATAACATATTTCTATGGAGATAATTTAATAAAAATATAATCTCCAATATAAAATTAAAGTGCTATCATTTGATTATTTAAATAACGTTTCTTCCTACTTTGGTCCATACTAATATGTTATTGAATCATATTGACCATATCAATTATTTTTCCTCAAAATTTTGTCCTAAAAAATTTTTTTTCCTACATTATTCCAACAATATGATGTCTGACATCACCTTCTATATAATTCCTAAAAATTTACTATATGTATATTAGAATGAAAACTGTTATTATAAAAAACACAAATAATGAAATTTAATGATCCCAAATTTCTTTTTAATCAATTGAACAATTTTAAATAATTTCATTCACACTCTGAATGAATTTCTCATATATTACATAATATTGAGGTTGAAAATCATTAATGAAATTTAATCCTTTATTGAGTGACTTTTGAAGACCTTTCCAAAAAATTGAATTAAAACTAAAGTCACAGTAAGATATCATATAGATAGTAACTCTATATAACCTGACTATATCTTTTTTTACATTAAATAAAGTTGATCTAAAAACATAATATCTTGAATAGGATGGAAGTGCACAAATATAGTCAATTGATCAATAATATACCAAATCAAATTATTACCTTGATATCAATTTGGAAATCCCACCATGAAATTCATGGATATATTTTTACATTTCCACTCTAGAAATATAAAAGGCTAAAGAATATCATTCAATAATTATCATTCAGATTTAACCCATTGATAAGTCATACATTTTTTTTTCTAAAGTTAGAAATATCACTTTTCATTAAATTCCAACAATAATACTCCTAATGGTCACTATAAATCACAGTGATTAAAATATGAATGTGGAATGGGGAACTATTAGATTCACTAAAAATATTATCTTCTAATGGGAGTCACTAGGAACACATAATATCTTTCCAAATATTACAAAACCTTCTCCATCAATGTTAAACTCTAGAAACAAAAACATTCTTATAGATTTAACATTTTATTGTACTACATGATCCTCATTCTAGGACTACTTAATTATTTATAACAAAGATGATTATGACACCTAAAACAATATATATGAAGTTCTAAAATGCATAATTTCTAGGAAAAAATCATTCTATAATTAACCAAAGGGTCATGTTAAAAGTGAAACAAGGTTAATATAGAATTATATTTCTAGATCAAAGAATCAGTTAATTTTTTTTATTTCCAGGATAGTAATTAATTGTGCAGTCATAATCCATAATTAGTCACATTCATCTTTTAAGCCTAATTTTTACCTTTATCTGAGTGAATATATCCTTTAGAATTTTTTAATTAGTATATATTTTAAAATTTAATCCATATAATTTATTCCTATTAAATTCTAAATTAAAAACCAAATCATGTATTTTAAGATCTTCTGAATGATAGTTTAACCCATTATTTTTTAGTTAACATGAAGAATAAAAAATTATCTAATAATTATTCATTAGAACACAACCATGTTCCTATAATTATGCATCATTGTAGATGAAAAATTTACTATTTTAGAGGGAAGGACCAAAACAGAAGCATTCAATAATATTATTTTTTAGTTCTTGGTATAACAAACCTTTCCTTTTATATATACTATTACATGATTTTAACAAACAAATTTATTAATCACGTCCTATAGATCGTGAGGCTTTGTGTATTTGGAAGACTAGGATCTTAATACATTAATGTGATTCTAAAATAAAACTTCTTTCTTTTATTCCACATAATGAGACTTGTAATCCTTTCTTTCTACTAAAACATCATCATAAAACCAAATAAATATATATCCAAAGGGGTAAGCTAAAATTCCCAATAATAGAATAAACATCATAAGGAAACACAATGTGTGTGTCAAAGGTACAACATGATATCATAAAAGACATGGAACATGGGTAATCATATTAAATCATAACATAAATAGAGTGGTATAATAAGATCATGGTAATTTTTAAATGTTGTAGTAACATATTATATCACATTAAAATTTTCCATGGCTATCTTCTTAAAAAAATTTAGATGGTGGATAAATACCGATAATGAACTAGGTTTACTACCTAATCCAAAACATGATGCCAATTGAGAATAAAGATTAACCCAATGCATTGGAACAATATTTTAGAACAACCATCATTAAATTTTAATGATTTATGTGTGCCAAAGATAAATCAATCAAAATTCATACACATAATAATCACCCAAGGAGAGAAAATGATTTTAAAATCTTATATCACATCTTAATTAAAGGAAATTTTATAATAAAGGAAGTTCAGAAACAAAAATAATCCACTTATTACCCCATGAAAGTAATGGGTAATAATATTGGTATATATGTGAGATAAATATAAACATAATTCATAAGTAATCCATAACATCAAAGATCATCATCATTTGTGAAAATTTCATTAAATGTTTTTATTGATTATTTATTGAGAAAAATACCCTTTTTATTTTGAAATCACTTCCTCAAAATCTAAAATTTTCAGAAATATTATATAAAATATTTTCTTTTAAAAGAAAATTTGAAAATTATAAATAATGCTTCATTTAATTTATTGGTCAGGTTAGGGTTTAATTTTGAAAGTGCCATATAATTAAAAAAATTCCTTTCACAATATTGTAAAAAGGATAAAAAGTACATTGGTTGTAAAATTACAAGAATATTCCTTTAAAACCATTTTGTAAAAAGTAAAACATGGGTAAAACATTATTTAATAAATAATTTTATAAATGTTAAAAATAATTTTTATTTTTTGTTGAAACCATTGATATAGAAGAAAAATAGATTTTTGATCGTGAAGAGAAATAAAGTTATCATTTATTAAAACAATATTCTTAATAATTTTAAGTGGAAAAGAGAAGAAAATGTTATTGTTAATTGAAAATGAAAGGATTAATGATTGGAATATAAAATATATAATATTTATGATATAAAGTTTAAATAATATCTCAAAGGTACGATTTAACATAAATAATCTTGAGTAATGATGGATTGTGAAATAAACCATTACCAATTTTGTATCTTTTTAATCATAAAAACCATGAAATAATTAACTAAAAATGAAGCATTAAATGCAATTAAGATAAATATATTCATGATATTATATTAAAATGGGTAGTATATAAACGACACAAATTAAATAAGAAGTGAATATGACATATGTCTCATGAAAGTAAATGTGAGATATAAATCCATTATGGATTAATAAAATTCTTAATAAAATAAACATGAAAAAGAATGATCATGAATCTGAAGTAAAAAAACATAAATAAGAATAATAACTGATGTTAAATATTCATTTTTCCGTATATATACCATTTAAAAAAAATTTAGCGCATAAAATAATATATGACTCAAAGAAGAATGTTTTGAGATGAAAAACCATTACAATGGGTCAAAGCTTTATCATATATGTATTATAAATGCTATATAACAAATAAATATAAATTATTTTCATGTTAATAAAATTTTAAAGGTATAAAAACCAATACATAAAAATATTTATTTCAATTAATTTAATTATGTATTTAACTACTTAATCATTTATTTCCACGTCAGGTGTTGATAGTATGTTAAGTTCATAAATTCAAAATGAATTCTCTCTGTTCACCATGATAGATAGGGTTATTGTTCCGTCATATAAAAAAAAATTAAATTATTGCAATTTTTATACATCAATTAAAATTTTAAAATCAACCATGAAATATTGATATGAAAAATGAACTATGTTAAAATCTGGGAGATGGTAGGTCGTAAGTATGCATGAGTGGAATTCCCATTTTTCAATAATTGTGAAGGATAGATGGTAAGTGTTATTATAATTTTTAAAAATGATAAATATATCCTAAATATATAATAATTCATATAAATAAACTTTCAATTACCATCCATGCGATGCATTAAAAAATTAAACACATCCCTTCATGAGGTGGTTGCCTATCATAGGCACGAATGACATTATACTTTTCAATTAAAGGTAAGGTAAGAAGGAATGTGATAAATTAATTTTAAAGAATGATTAATATTTAATGATTATAATATATAATTATTAAATCCATCATCATGAACATCATTTATTGGTGATGATAGAAAATGAGTTACATTAGTTAACGAGGGGGTAATCAACCGTACACATGAATGATTATTTTGTTACCCATTTGAAGGAGGAGGAGATGAATTTACTATATGTAATCAACATAATAACATAATAGTAAATGTTATATAATCATTTTATTATATCATCATGGATGTATAATATTTTAATGAGGTGGAAGAATAAACAAAACAATTCTGCTCGCTTAATAATCATAGCTCTTCTTCAAAACACCTCTTTAGGATTATGCTTAAAGCCTTCCTAAATTGGCTTTCTGATTAAAAAAATATTTATAGTATGCGGTGAAATAATTAAGGATTATATTTAGTCATTTATTTTCCAATCCAAAATCCTTTTTATGTGTATAAAGGATTGTATATGGGGTTCCCTTTTATAATTGAGGAGGAGTGACTCTTTGGAAAATACCCATAACATTTAAATAATGGGAAGTCACTCTAAAGAAACGTTCATAAAAAATTGTTAAATAAAGGATTAGATATGGTATAAGGATTATATACACCAATAACAATATAAAAAATCTTGTTTTAGACATCTTATGTTCTTTACCACTAATGCCACTCTTACCATTTTAATTCTTTTACCATGATAACAATTCCTAACTATTTTCAGTTAAAATAAGGAAAAAAATTATATTGAACATATTATATAATTAAAATTATTGTGATTAAAATTATTAAATCTATTATTTCAAATATAATTAATATAAGTTGAATAATTTATTTAAAAATAAAACCTTTGCACATGATAAAAAGATGTTTTTCGAAAAAATATTTTTTCAAGTAAAATATGGTCCTATGTTAACTGTATGAAAATGAATACTCATTATATGATTTTAAATTTAAATAAGGGATTTATAATTTATAAATTTAAATTATATATATCCTTATTAGTGGATATTTTTATTAATTAAAATGGATAAACATTGTTCATTTTAAAATAGTTTTAAAAAAAATGTGTTGTTAAGCCTATGAATAAACTTATACTAAAAGCCACTTAACAGATTATTTAAATAAATTTTATTGGAATAAATATAAATAAATAATTATTATTTTAATTTGAAATTATATGAATTATTTTACTTTTAAATTATATAATTTATAAAAAAGAAATGGTTGTTTTTATGAAAAACGATATTTTTCATTATTCACTGAAAACTGAATATTGTTCAAAAAATCCAAAAATTCACCATGTGTTAAAATTGAAATTATAATTGAAAAAATGAATTAGATTTTATAAAACTATTTCTTCTAACTTAATATTAGTTAATTGAAATATTTTCTCACAAAAATCAATAAAAACATTTTTAGACATCATATTTTTTTGAAGAATAAAATGAAATAAAAAATGGAGTTATTATTTATTAGTAATTTATAAATACAATTATATTCAGTAGGAAATTTTTATATATTTAATAATGTAGTTTATCCTACTTATACCCACCAATTTAACAGCTAGGTTATATTGATCGTATTTAAATAATAATATTTTAATATTATATTGTGGTTTTCTTAACTCCGTGTAGTGTGTTGTATATTATACCGAACATAGTGTTATTTTAAAATTATTGGTTTTCATATTATACAATGACTTAAATAAATTATATCCTCAAAATTTCATCATACACTCAGAAAACAACGATTTGATATTTGAAAGTTCTTTTGTAGAAAATGGACATCGCAAAAAATGGTTAATAAAAAATCCACTTAAAAATGGTAAAGGGATATATAAAGGTAATTTTAAATAAAAAATAGGTTTCTAAAAGAGAATTAAATTGGTTGGAATTTAAAACATGTATTTTTAAATAATTTATATCAAGGAGGTAACTTTATAATAAGTTTTTAGTTTAGAAAAGACCATGAATTTACAAAAAATGTATAAAATTTTTATTACAAGATCCCCTTCCTGAAAATGTTGGATACTATTACCATATAGATTATGAAAGTAAGAAAATATTGTTACTTGAAAATTATGATTTCATCCTTATTAATATTTTTACCTATATCTCAGTTGTTTCTGTAAACAATGAGTATTCGAGATGAAATTTTAATGCCTGAATAACTAAAATTAAATTATAATGGTTCACATGATTCCAAAAAATGATATTAAGATATTCAACTTATATTTAAATAGTAACCAAAAACATAAATGGATAGTACATGGTAAGATAATTTCAAAAAGTAAAAAACCTTCATATTAATCTCCAAATCAAAAGTTCAACTTAAATCACTCCATAACTACATAACCATGCTTCCCAAATAAACTCAAAAATCAAGTATTAAATTTTATTCTTGGTAAATGATATTTTATATTTAATAATATGTTATACTTATGGGTTACATATACCTCATCCAAACGAAACATTTCCAGAAACATTATTAATCATCTCAAAATCCTAAAAATTTGAAAATATTGGACCCTAAAATATGTTTCCTAAAATTTAATTAATATTTATGGATAATTCTTTTATTGAAATAAAATTCATATTAAATAGTACATCACATAGACTAGAGGTTTGTGATACACCCATAAAACCTTTCAATTATGGGTTCAATACACATTATCTTGTTTGATGTGACAATTGTTTCCCAACATGCGGATTATCCTTTTTATAAAACTATAAAAAAATAAAAGTGAAAATAATATTCACAATTCAACTTGATCCTATAAAATTACTAAGATTATGATAAAAATATTCCAAAAAGGAATTATTTATAATATAACTTATTTTAAACTTAGTGATTTTCTATCCATATAATTATGTTCTATAAAATGAAATAATTCTAAAGAACTATAAAAACATCAACATCAAAAACATATCAAATTTTATATTTTAAATAATCATTTGTTTTTCAATAAAATATAACCTTGCCATTAAATCTTATTTCTTGGTAATATTTACAATTAAATATATTATTTCATATTATTATAAATTGTTTAAAAAACAATCCTTAAAAGTTCTATAATTTATATACCTAGAATATTATTGATAAAAATATTTCAAAAACTTTTTTATAGAGTTCAACACATAATAAATCTATTCATTACAATTTATTTATTTTTATAACATTGGAAATTAAGAATTAAACATTATATTATGGCATTAACTTTGATAATGAACACATTCCTCACATCTATAACATTGAACTATTTCTGGTGACTTATGTTTTGAATTATTTCACTGTAAATTATTACCCTAGATCTTCATTTTTATCTGGAAGTTACGTTTTTTATGAAATACTTCTCCACACATAAATCATATTATAGTTTCTTTATGATATTTTCCACAGTTCCTCTCCTGAAAAATATTTCGTGTAGAAAATTGAGTCTTCTTTTATTTATCATACGTAATAGTTTAACATCCTTGAGACACTATCCTTCCCTTGTTTTATGTGTTTGTAAATTAAACTATATTCTAGTTCTTAATCATAATTTGAGATAGTTCATTTGGAATAATCACTAGATCTATAACTCTTATTACCATTAGGGGGTTTAATCTCATTAGGAAAATCCTTACATTTCCCATAAAATTATCTATTAGCATTCATTCTCTTATATCCTGTTATTGAAAAAAGTAGAGAATTAGGGATGTGTATTTATTAACTATTAAACACATAAATTAGAAAAAATTAACATTAAGGTATAACACATAAATGACATTTATACCTTAAACATTCAATTTTTATGTTTCAATATAATGTATTTATTATTTATTTTCTAATATAAAATTCTAATGGAATTTTAATTCCCTTCATAATGACATGTAATGACCTTGTAAATTTGTCAAATCATATCCTTTGTGAGTCACAAAATAGCTGTGCAGTAAGGGATGTTTTTATGCACCCAGTGATGATCAATTCAAATTCAATGCACCTTTTTTGGGGTTATTACCCTAGAGTACAAATATACCCAATCCACATCCACTTGTAATATGCCTACATGAATGTATTTTCATGGAAATCACTAACTCTATACTTTATAAAAAATATCAACATTTTCTAATGTTTCCTCTTATCCCTATGGATTTCGCTAATGGTTTTTTATACTAATACCCAAAAATAACAAGACAATTCTCTAATACCTACTATTGTGACTGATGCCCCAAACATATATTATTACAGATTCTCATATAGACATCCATTAATTATAACCAAAATATTGTGAGGCGTAGTGTCTTTGGATGAATAGGTTCATGATACATCAACGTGAGACTAAAATAAACCTTATTTATTTTATTCACCATATCGAGCTCCTAAATGCTTTAAATATATTAAAACTACATGGGATAACTAGTGAAATATATAGGAAATATTGTGGGAAAAATACCTATAAGGGAATAAGCATGATAAGAAAACATAACATGCAAGTTAAAGGCATAAAATGATATCATAAACGCGAATACCCATGTGTAATCTCATGGAAGAATAATATAAAAAATGTAGTACCATAAGATCAGGGTAAGATATGAAATTCTTCCTAAAAATATAAAATAACACAAACATGAGTAAAGGATAACTTCCTAGACAATATAACATAGTAGACAAAGTCCCATAATGGATAAGGATTACTCACTAATCCCATATATGATGACTTAAGAGACAAAAAGAATTACCTAATAAATTGGAGTAAAAAATGAAAATATTTATATGGTGTAAAAAATGTAATATCAATGGAGATAAAATGGGTTTCATTATGTATTCTCATATCTTAATTAATGGAAATTTCACAATGAAAAAAATTTAGAGATAAAAACATTGAATTTATTACTATATAAATGTAATATAAAATAATCTAGGTATATATTTGAGAGCCATATATACATAATTTAGAACCAATCCATAACATCATGGTTTTTTATCATCTACGAAAATGTCTTTAACATGTTACATGGAATATTTCTTGATTAAAAACCATTTTCCCATAAAAATTAATTCTTAAAAATCTAAATTCTTTCAAAATATTATAGAATTGTTTTTAAAAAATATTGTTGGAAAAAAAGAATAGAAGATTCAAGGAATTAAATGGTCATTATGGTTGATAATTGTGTACATGATGTATATGTTAAAAATCATTCCCTTTACATTGTTATAAACATGTTAAAAAGAACCATGTTTGGAAAATTAAAAAAATTCACATTAAAAAACATTTTATAGAAAGTAAAACATGGGTAAAAATTTATTTAATAATTAATTTTAATAATTTACAGAATAACTAATGAAAATATTTTTAAAAAACAGGGATATCGAAGAAAAATTGATTTCTGACTGAATTATAAACTAAGACACATTTTTTTAAACATATTATCAATAATTTTAAATTACAAAAGAAAATAAAATTGTACTTTTGTTTGAAAAGTTAATTAATAAAAATAGGATAATAAAATATATTGTTTTTAAGATATAAATATCAAGCAATTCCTTTAGGGGATTCTTAAACCAAACAAATCTCGAACAATTATGAGATTTTGAAATTAACCATTACCAATTTAGTTATTTTAGAATCAAAAACCCATCAAAAAAGTAACTTCATATTAGATATTAAATTACATTGGGATAAATATATTCTTGAAAAATCATTTTAAAAGATCTAATATACACCAAACTAAATAAATTAGTGTTGAATATGGAATTTTTCTCACGAATGTAAAAGTGAGATGAGAAATCCATTATGGTTTAATAAATGTATATATAAAAACCATTTTAAAGAGAATGATATTGAATTTTAAGTTTAAATAATATGACTAATATAAATACATGGTGCTAAATAATCAATTGGATTTATATAGACCATTGAAAATAAATTAAGTTTAAAAAGGAACATTTTTCTCAAAGAATGTTGTTTTGAGATGAAAGTAATTTTCCTCAAGTCAAGATTTTATCATGTATGTATTTTAACCTATGTATACTAAACCTATATATCAATAACTTGTTTTATTAAGAGAATCTTATAGGTATAACCCCTTATAATTAAACCATTTATAACATTTATTTTAATTATATATTAAATTCATTGATCAGTTATGTCAATGATATGTTTTTTAGGGTGTTATGTTCATTAATTAAAAATGAAATTTGTCTATTAACCATGATAAAAGGGCTAATTTTTCTATAATAAA
Organism: Viscum album; assembly: GCA_963277665.1. NCBI lineage: Eukaryota > Viridiplantae > Streptophyta > Magnoliopsida > Santalales > Viscaceae > Viscum > Viscum album. Next base: position 290,905,013 of record OY728137.1, on the reverse strand, counting down.
TATAATAATAATAATTTTTAAATTCCATTTTGACTTTTAAAATATACCATGAAATATGGTTATAAAAAATGAACTACGTTACAGTCATTGAGATTGTTGGTCATACATACAACTGAGTAACATTTATATTCTTAAATGATCATGATGTAAATAAGGTAAATTTTATTTTAACTATAAATTTTTAAAAAATATCATAATATTTCTTTAAATATAATCACACATAGTATCCATGTGACACGGTAAAAAATGAATCACATTCCTTCACAAGGCAGTAGTCTGCCGTACACATGTACGATATTATAATTTTTCAATGTATGGTAAGGTAAGAAGTTATATGATATATTAATATTGGACAATGATTAATATGTAAAAAATGTAATATATAAACCATAAATCCCTAATACCGAACATCTGTGAGGGATAATGAGGGAAATAAATTTACATCATTTCGTGAGGCAATGGTCCACTGTACACAAAAATAATGATTTTATTTTCCATTTGATAGATTTATGGTATAAAATTAACATAATAAAATTATAATATATGAGATATATTGGTGTTATTATATCATCATGGATTAATATTATTTTAAATAGGTGGAATAATAATAAAAACAAAGATGCTCGATTAAGAATGATATCTCTTTTTCACAGCACCTCTTTAGGATCATACTAAAAAACATTCCTAAATTGGATTTATAATTAAACCAAGGATTCTTAGACATTGGAAGGGAATTAATTAAGTGATTTTTTCAAGTATTTTATGAAAAAAAAATATTTTTAAGTGTATAAAAGAGATACTAAAGGGTAGCATTTTATAAATTAAGAGTTACACTTTTTTCAATACCCAAAACTATTTAATAATGGGAAGTAACTCACAAGAGAAGTACTAAAAAATATAATAATAAAAAAGTGTAGGAGAGATAATTTTTATTCACACTTATAAATATAAAAATTAACATTTTTAGACATTTTATTGTCTTTACCTTCAAGGTTACTCAATTTTACCATTTTAATTTTTGTACCACGATAACAATTTTTTTATATATTATTACTATTAATTATGATAAAAAATCTTAGTTGAATTATTATACAGTAAAAATAAATATTTTATAATCCATTTCATAAAACACAATTCATATAAGCCATATAATTTATTTTTAAACAAGATCCGTAAGTGCGATGAAAATCATTTTTTGGAAATAAGTATTTTTAGATTGAGAAGATGATATTATACTAACTGTATTAATAAAATAGATATATAATATATAAATTTAAATTAAATAATTACTCATTTTTTGTTATTTGTGTTAATTAAATTTGAGACACATTATACACTATAAGTCAGTTTTTAGGAAAATTCATTTTTAAGAGTGAGAATAAACTTATAACAAAAACCAATATAATGATGATTTAAATAAATTTAAAAAGATTAATTATAACTAAATAATAATTAATTGAATTTTAAATTAAATTAATTATTTCAATGTAAATAATCGGAAAATTCCGTGGAATATTTTTTCTTAAATTCATGGGTTTTTTACGAGTCTGCAGTTACTGACGACGCTTGATTCCGAGGGCTGGTGTGCCTGAAATCAATTTCTGAAGTTTTGTTTGGGTACGTTCAGTAAACGTATGTTCGGAATTTTATAACTTCTGAACCGATGCTCAGAATCAAAATCTGGCGGTACTGTTGAACTCACAGCGTCAGCGATTGCTTAGTGAGACCTTCACCGCAGTTGTGTTTTGTTGGAAGTTGAAGTTAGTTTTGGGGGTTTTTTAATTAAATTGAATTAAATTAATGTTTTAACTTTATTTTATTTTACAGTGCTTAAAACCTCCAAGTAGAGGTTAGTGGTGGGTGCCACCCGCACATAACCTCCCTTGGGAGGATTTTATTTAGTGGGACGCACACGAGCTTCTTAACTCGTCTAGTTCCAAATTAATTTTGGAACACCTCTAACCTCCATTTATGTGGGTTATAATCTCCACCTTCCCCCATTACTTTAATGTGACAACTCTCCTACAATTAATTAATTAAACCCTTGCAATTAATTAATTAGCCCCATTTTGAATTATTTTTAATTCTTTCCAACCATTAAAATAATAGTATGTCAATTATTTTTGGGGTTAGCATAATTCATTTGGGTGGGACTTGAGAGAGAATGTCATCCTCTCAACGAAAAATGCGAAGAACGCTCCTTCCACCGAAGAAAAAAAAGCACCGTCGTATTCCTCTTCAACTAGAGAAAGTAGAGGAAACACCACCCCCCCCCCCCACAAAGAATGACGAAGATTTCATCTCGACTCATCTTCCCCGAATCCTTCCTCCTCGAATTCTTCGTCTTCTACTCGATGTTAATGGAACGACGTCTGCTTCCCGCGACTTCGTCAACGAGCGACAATCGAGGTAGGGGTTTGAGTTTCCTTGTTTCCTTTCCACGTCGTTCAATATTTTAGTATACTTTATGATGAATGTTATCATCATAACATGGGAGGTTCAGACCGTGCCAACACGGCTGACCCTTCCCCTTTGATCTTGTTTGTTGTTGACGATGGAAGCGGACAACTGCGGCCGATGTCGGGCCAGCCGTGATGAAACCGGCGGTGCAAGATCGTTGGGTCACCGGAAAGGCATGACATCATCGTGCCACGCAAATAGAGAGCTGGGCCACATCCGTGCCGGGCTGCGGCATAGGCGGCATAGCACCGTTGATCCGCGCGGAGGGAAGCAGGAGTCAGCAGCCAGGGTGGGCCGTGGCGAAGGGGCGCGGTGCCATCACGCAGCGCCGGTGTTGCTGGTCCATGGCCAGGGCGGGCCTCGGTGGGAGATCATGAGCGCAGAGCCGTCACGCCGCGTCGTAGGAGACCCTCGCCATTTGGCTGCAGTGGATAGGGGAGGGCAGCCGGCTGAGCCGACCGCTGGTGCACAGTACAGGCGGGACCCAAAGTGTCCTACGGTTACCCGAACTGGCGCTAGGCGCTGGTTCTGTTTCGGAAAGCAAGGGGGTACCCCCTCCCAAACGTGGCTAGCCAAGCCCCGCTGGCCAGCCATCCAGGCCACGTGGAGAGCTAGTTGCGGCCAGCTGGTCAGGCCCCATGGCCAGCCGGCCGGGCCACACGTTTAGCCGGCCTGGGCCACACGACCAGACAGGCAGGGCCACATGGCCAGTCGGGCCGGGCCACACGGCCCGCCGGGCCGGGCCACACGGCCAGTCGGGCCGGGCCACACGGCCAGCCGGGTCGGGCCACGCCTTCGGGCTGAGCTGCCCCCTTTGGGCCGGCTTCGGGTCGGGCCACCTTCAAGCCGGGTCGGACCCACGGACCGGGTCAGACCTCAGTCCAGACCCGTCAGACCCGAAAAAAACATTATGCCCTTACCTTGGGCTATGGGATTCCTATCGACTAACCATCTGTGGTGAAGGAAATATTGGAGTGAGACAATTCCATTGGAATATTCCACTTGAGTTTGGGACAGAGTTGGAGTACGGTCAGGTTGGTTTGAAACTAAAAACCAACCGGGCCCCTGGGACCAAAATGCCAATAAATCACAGACCGGGTGTCAGATTGACGCGTCTTCTGTTGCATTGAGACCCCTATGAAATGGTGGTCCTTTGAGATACTTCCACATGGGACTTAGTGACACTTTGAGTATCGACCAATAGCTTGTGGAACAGATCCTTCTGGAGACGAGCAGATAGAGTGCAGAGACCTAGTAGCTGACAGACCTGACGACTACTTGACTTATTCGACTCGAAGATATTCAACTAGTCCAGTGGGAAGCGCCCAGTATTTTGTGGAAGTCCCATGGAAGTAATAGTGCCTAATAGTTGTCAGAAGACCCAAGATACTCGACAGGAGGGGTACCTCTGTAGTCTATTAGGGGGAGCACCCGGTATTTAGCAGCAGACCCACTACGGACGGACCACCAGGTAGTTGGCAGCAAACCCACGGTACTTGACAAGAGGAGTACATAAATAGTCCAAGGTCAGTGAGAAGCACCTCGGTGTTGCGATAGGCCCACTGTACTCGATAGAGGAGGAGTTCTCCAGTAGTCGTGGTTTCGATAATGAAAATCCTGGTTTGAGCTGAGTCAATAAACTTTCATGTTTACCTCTTGATTGAGATGAGTTACTTGATAACGTAGGTATATGTATGGGCATATACCTAAGTAATTGTTATCCGTCGAAATCATAATTTTTGGTTTATCCATTTTAGATTTTTTGAGACCTTCAGGGTCTCGGGGTCCCTACTGAGTATCGTTATAGTCCCCCCTAAACGGGTTATGCCCGCACCTCATTGTGTTGAATGCAGATGACGGACAACGCTGGCCGAGGTGGAGTGTACGAGGACTGAAAGGTACCCGGAGGTAGACCTCATGACGAGTCGGTACCCGGAGGAGATGGAAATATGTAAAGCACTGGAGAGGCTATATGTACCTACCCTTCTGGTAGGATTTATGGTGGACGATCCAGGAGCTACTAGACACCTTCCAGCTGTTTCTCTTTTTAGTTATACCTGTTTGTCCTTTCCTTGTACTTTACTATTTGGATTGTATTTCTGACCCCTTTCCTTTCAGTATACTTGTTATGTCATTTTTACTTAGTGTTTTCTTCCTCTTGTACTCTGGTTGTGTTTGTTTATAGTTATAAAGGAAATGTCTTCCCAGTCTTAGGGATTTACGCCTTTGGTGCTAGTCGCCAGCCCCTAGCCTATGGAAGGTAGTCTTGGGGTAGTCACAATATGAGCCCTAGGGGACGGGTCGTGACAAATTGGTATCAGAGGATTCGGTTCTACCATAGAACTCAGGACTCTGATCATTCTTTTCTGTGAAGAAACAGTGTTAAGGGTACCGAGTGTGGATTTCAGTTCAGGGAGTCCAGTGTTGGGGCGGTGACTGACATATCCGTACACTAGGACCCTAACTACTTATTTCTGACTTAGTACACGAAAACACTGATTGCATGTGTGTTTTCAAAAGTTTTATTTAAGTCAGCTCAAACCAGGTCATCTCACTAGGTATAGTCTTTTGACCAGGTTGCATCTGTTTTTTCAGGATACCTCCCCATGGACAACCCGCTAGAGCCCCGAGAGATGTACGTACTGACACCCTGCCGAGCAATGAGGCCTCAGTATAGGGACTTCTTATAGTTGAGGCACCAGTAGAGACATCATCGGTACTACTACTCGTTGGGCCACCGATGCCACCAGCCCCAGTAGTAGAGAGTGCATGACACTTGAGCGTGCTGCACGAGTTCCAGCACTAGAGGCCACCCAGGTTCGGGGGAGAGATAGACCCGCAGGCGGCTGAGGATTAGATGGAGGCTATGGCGATAGTCTTTATACTTGTAGGGACAGTAGCCGATTTCATGGTGATCTTTGATTCCAGCCTCCTTTAGGCATTAGGAGGCAGATGGAGGAGCCTGATGCTCCAGGTTCATGATGAGGTGACACTTCTATGGGCAGACTTCGAGGGCCTGTTCTCCGCAGAGTTTGTACCAGCCACCCTTCGAGCGGTGTGGATATAGGAGCTACATCATCTACAGTGGGGAAGTATGACAGTAGCGCAGTACGTAGTGAGGTTCACTGACCTCTCGCGCTACTCCACTGATATTGTACGAGACCCATTCTTCAAGGCCCGGACCATTGAGCAGGGACTCAGGCGAGAGATCAGAGCTTCAGTTATCTCCCACAGTATCCCGACACAGACGAGGGTCTCGAAGTGAGCCCTCCTAGTTGAGAGTTACCTTGATGAGTAGTCTCTAGTAGTGAGACCCACAATTAGTCGACTTGCAGAGGAGTCTTATGTAGTTGGAAGTAGATAGATGACGTAGAGGTCCAAGAGAACCAGATCCACAGGTGGTCGACTGCACGACTCGGGATCCGTTGTGCGGGGCACCCAAAGTGGAGACAGAGCCAGTCATGCAAGGAGAGGATAGTGTTACTCCTTCGGCGGGCTTGGTCACATGGCTCGTGACTGTCTGACCCGCCGCTCTGATGATCAGTAGACAGTAGAAGCCCCCCCCCCCCAGGCAGAGGCAGAGGTTCGATCAAGGCGGTCTGTCGGGCGGAGGCGGACGTGGCAGTGTAGCTGGACGTGCATCTAGCGGTGAACGACGACATGAGGTGCTGCCGCCACCACCACCAGGAGGTCCACCCTGACCGTAGGGAGTGGGTGGACAGGTAAGAGCTCAGCTTCAGGCAGCAAAAGCGTACAACCATGTCACTCGCGATATGATTCAAGGTACAATCTTTGTCTACTCCACCATTTCTATTGTTCCTATAGACATAGGTTCCAGTCACTCTTTCATATCCACTGCCCTCATTCGGAGCATAGAGATTTTGACGAATCCATTGCTTCGATCCTTATGGAATGAGAATCTTACGGGAGCAGACTCGACGATTACGCACTGGTGTCGGTAGTGCGATCTTATTCTAGGATACGATAGGTTCGGGTGGGATCTCCTCGTAGTGTCATCGAGTCCTTACGATGTCATCTTGGGTATGGACTGGTTATCTACATTCCATTCTCATATCAACTGTATTAGGTGAAAATTGCGGTGTGTCCACACGGATGAGACCAGGTACACCTTCACCGGAAAGAAGGGAACCTTTGCAGCATAGGACAAACTAACTCACAGGAGGGTGCAACCGATCACTAACCAGTTGGCTTTCCTTACCTTCGGAGCAGTTTATGTGGAGAGTATGACTTATCCTGTAGTGGTGGACCAGTATGCGGATGTTTTCCCTGACGATGTTCTAGGAAAAACTCCATGAAGAGAGGTGGACTTCTACATTCACCTTTACCCAAGGACGGCACTGATATCTACTCCACCATATCGGATGGCTTCCACCTAGCTGCATGAGCTGCGAGTACAGTTGGAGGACTTGCATTGGAAGGGGTTCATTCGGCCCAGTGTTTCTCCCTTGGTAGCCCCAATTCTGTTCGCCAAGAAGGCGGATGGGAACTTGAGGCTCTGTGTTGACTACTGTCACCTGAATGAGGTGACTGTGAGAAAAAAGTACCCAGTTCCAAGGATTGATGACACCTATGATCAGCTCAAGGGAGAACGATGGTTGTCAATGATAGACCTCATATCAGGCTATCACCGCCTTAGAGTTCGAGATATGGATGTGCATAATATAGACTTTAGGTGTCTTTATGGCCACTATGAGTTCTTGGTTATGCCCTTCAGCATAACCAACACTCCATTAGTGTTCATGGGTCTCATGAACAAGATCTTCTGGCCATACCTCGATTGCTTTGTTATAGTCTTCATCTACCACATACTGATCTACTCGACTACTGAGGAGGAGCATGCCTACCATGTGTGGGTAGTACTAGACACACTCTAAGAGCACCAGCTTTATGGTAAGCTCTAGAAGTGATAGTTTTGGATTCGAGTGGTTCATTTTTTGGGACACGTCATCTCAGAGGCAGGAGTTGCAGTGGATCCTACAAAGATTGAGGCAGTGCTTCCTCAGAGCCACCCATGAGTGCGACAGAGGTTTGGAGTTTCCAAGGCTTGGATGGGTACTACCAGAGATTCATTCAATAATTCTCCAGAGTTTCAACACCACTATCAACCTTGACAAAGAAGGGGAAACCCTTCATGTGGTCAGAAGGATTCCAACAGAGCTTTCAAGAGCTGAGGCAGAAGATGACTAGTGCCCCCATCTTGAGGCTTCCAGAAGAGGGCGTAGGGTACGTAGTTTATAGAAATGCATCAGGGACCGGACTCAGGTGTGTCCTGATGCAGGAGCGAGCAGTGATCATGTATGGTTCTTGACAGTCGAGACAACATGAGCAGAACTGCGCTACCCATGACCTGGAGTTATCAGCAGTGGTCTTCACCTTGAAGATGTGGCAGCACGATCTGATGGGTGAACGTTTTACCATGTACTATAATCACAAGAGTTTCAGGTATATATTCTCTTAGAAGGAACTAAGCCTGAGACAGTGGCATTGACATGAGCTCATCCAGGACTATGACTTCGAGATAGTCTATACTACTCGGAAGGGGAATATAGTAGCAGATGCGCTCACCAGGAGGACTGGTATTCAGCTTCTGGGAGAGGGGACATAGCAGCTGGCTGCCTTTAAGATATCCTTTGTGGATAGGGATGAAGCAGACTATCTAGAGTCTCTTACAGTCACTCCTCCACCTCTTCTGAGATTTAGGGAGTCACAACATGGGGACACTGACTATGAGACATGACGTACTCTGATATCCACAAGGGAGGCACCTGATGGATTTTTTTAAGGTGGGGAACATTCCATCCTCTTCATAGGACATACCCTTGTACCAGTTGCACTTAGGGAGGAAGTGTTGATAGAGTTACACACATCCCCTTTAGCGGTACATCTAGGTGTGGCGAAGATGTATCGGGACCTCAGACGACAACATTGGTGGCCATGTATGAAGAAGGCGGTAGTAGAGTTTGTCTCACGATGCCTCACTTGTCAGCAAGTGAAGGCAGAGCACCATGTACCATTAGGCTTGGTACATCCCTTAGATGTCCCAAAGTGGAAGTGGGATCAGATATCCATGGTTTTCGTGATGGGTCTTCCACGTACATCCAGGAGTCACGACTCGATATGGGTAATCGTTGACTGACTCACCAGGTCGGCACACTTCCTATCGATTAGAGAGCAAGGATTAGTTGAGATCTTGGGACGCCTCTATGGGAAAGAGATAGTGCATTTACATGGAGTACCTTCATTGATTGTCTCCGACAGAGATGCATGGTTTACTTCCCGGCTATGGAAGGTGTTGTAGGAGGATTTCGGGAAACAACTTCATTTGAGCACCACCCTCTATCCTCAGACTGATGGTTAGACTGAGAGGACCATTTAGACCCTCGAGAACATGCTCTGTGCATGTGTCCTCGACTTTGGTCGCAACTGGGATGATCAATTTCCTTTGGTGGAGTTTTCCTACAACAACAGCTATCACTCCACCATCGGCATGGAACCTTTTGAGGCCTTGTACGGATGACCTTGTAGTTCGCCACTATGCTGGACAGACCCAAGGGAGTCAGTAGTAGTAAGACTAGAGATGGTATAGGCTACCACCAAGAAGGTGCAGATCATCCATGAGCGGATGAAAACAACAAAGAGCAGACAAAATTCATATGCTGACAGGAGATGGAGACCTCTGGTGTTTGATTATGGTGACCACGAATTTCTACGGGTCTCACCTCGATGAGGTCTGTGGAGATTTGGTCAAGGAGGAAAGTTATCTCTACGATTCATCGGACCTTTCTAGGTCTGCATCAGAGTAGGAGAGAAGGCTTACCACTTAGCGCTTCAACCTCAGTTTCACCAGGTGCATGACGTCTTCCATGTAACTCAGTTGAGGAGATACGTGCATGACCCATACCACATTATCGACCATAGGGAGCTAGACATCGATGACGGGGTGACTTTCAAGGAGGTTCCAATAGATATTGAGGATCGATAGGATCAGGTCCTACATGGATGGTCGATACCTCTAGTGCACATTCGCTGGTAGTAAGAGAACCTCCAGGAGATCACATGGGAGATGGAGGCTCAGATGCATGCTCAGTACCCCCATTTGTTCCCTTAGATCAAGTGGTAGTTTACAGGGATGTAAATACCTGAGGTGGGGAGAATATAAAGACCCAGATATTCTGTGGAATTGTTTTTCATAAATTCATGGGATTTTTACAAGCCCGCAGTTTCTGAAGGCGCTTTATTCTGAGGCTCGGTGTGCCCAGAATCAATTTTTGATGTTTTCTTCATGTACATTCAGTAAACGTACGTTTGGAATTTTATAACTTTTGAACTTGTGCTTGGAATTGAAATTTGAGGGCACCGTTGAACTTACAATGTCGGTGATTGCTCAGTGAGACCTTCACCGTAGTTGAGTTTTATCGGGAGTGGAAGTTAGTTTTTGGGGGGTTTTAATTGAATTGAATAAAGTTAAAGTTTTAACTTTATTTTATTTTATGGTCGTTAACACCTCCAAGTGGAGGTTAGTGGTGGGAGCCACCCGCACATAACCTCTATTGGGAGGATTTTATTTTGTGGGGCCCACATGAGAGTCTTAACTCCTCTAACTCCCAATTATTTTTGGAAGAACTCTAACCCCCATTTATGTGGGTTAAACTCTCCACCTTCCCCGATTACTTTAATGTGCCAACTCTCTCACCATTAATTAATTAAACCATTGAAGTTAATTAATTAGCTCCACTTTGAATTATTTTGAATTCTTGACAACCATTAAAATAATATTATGTCTATTATTTCTGGGATTGGCATGATTCATTTCGGTGGGACTTGAGAGATAACTCCATCCCCTCAATGAAGAATGCGAAGAACGCTCCTTCCACCGAAGAAAGAGTAGCATCGTCTTCTCCCTCTTCAACCAGAGCAAGTAAAGAAAACACCGCCACCCACGAAGAATGTCGTCGACTTTCTCTCGACTCGTCTTCCCCAAATACTTTCTCCTCGACTTCTTCATCTTCTACCCAATGTTTACGTAATGAAGTCCACTTCCCACGACTTTTTCAACAAGCGACAATTGAGGTAGGGGCTTGAGTTGCCTTGTTTCTGGTCCACGACATTCAATATTTTAGTATACATTATGACGAATGTTATCAAAATAACATTGGGGGTTTGGATCGCACCAACATGACCGACCCTTCCCATTTGATATTGTTTGTTGTTGATGATGGAAGTGGACACCGGCGGCCGGTGTCGGGCCAACGATGAGAAAACCGGTGGCGCAAGACCACCTGGTAATCGGAAAGGCGCGACACCGTCGTGCCACATGGAGGTGATTAAGGCCACCGCCAAGCTGGGCCGCGGCGAAGGGGGAACGGGGCCACTGCACTGCGTGGAGGGTAGCACGAGGCCGCGGCCAGGGCGGGCCATGGAGGAGGGGCACAACACCGTCGCGTCGCGCTGGGGGTGCAGGTATGCAGCCATGGCGGGCCACGATGGGCGAAAAGAAGCACGGTGTCGTCGTACCGGGTCATAGAATACCCACGACCTTTGGCCGAAGTGGATAGGGCAGAGTATCCAGGTGAGCCGGCTGCCGGTGCGTGCTACAGGCAGGACCAAAATGGTCCCGTGGTTACCTGAACCGGCGCTAGGGGCCTATTCCGTTTCGGATAGTTAGGGGGACCCCTCCCTTGTGTGGCCAGTCGGGACACGTGGGCCGGCCCGCCCGGCCACACGGCCAGCTCGCCGCGGCCATCCAGCCAGGCCCTACAGCTCGCCGATCTGGGCCCCACGACCAACCAGCCGGGCCACACAGTCTGCCAGGCTAAGCCACATGGAAAGCCGGGCTGGGCCACATGGTCAGTCAGGCCGGGCCGGGCCACACAACCTGCCAACCGGGCCGGTCTGCGCCTTCATGCCAGGCTACCCCTTTCGGGCCACCTTCGGGCTACGCCGCCTTCAGGCTGGGTCAAACCCCCTGACCACGTCGGACCCCAGTCCGGACCCATCTGACCTGAAAACACTTTTACACCCGTAACTTGGGATACATGCGTCCTATCGACGAACCATCTGCAGTGACGAAAAGCTTGGAATGAGACGATTCCTTTGGCATATACCGATTTAGTTTTGGACATTTTGGAGTCTGGTCGGATTGGTTTGAACCTAAAAATAAATCAGACCTCTAGGATAGAAATGCCAATAACTCATAGACCGAGTGTTCGATTGACGCACCGTCTATTGCGTTGAGACCCCTATGACGTGGTGTTCCATTGAGATACTTCCACATGAGACTTCGTGACACTTGAAGTATCGACCAGTATCTCATGGAATGGATCCTCTCGGAGATGAGTAGACAGGGTGAGGAGACCTAGTAGTTGACAGACCTGAAGACTACTTGACCGATTCGACTTAGAGCGATTCGACTAGCCCAGTGGGGAGCACACGGTATTTGGAAGCAGACCCATAACAGAAGGAGCATCTGGTAGTTGGCTACAGACCCATGGTACCCGAGAAAAGGAGTACTTCTGTTGGCTATTATAGGGAGCGCCCAGTATTTGGCGGCAGATCCACAGCGGACAGAGTGCCTGGTAGTGGGCAGTAGACCCGCGATACTCAACGGGAGGAGCACCTTAGCAGTCCAAGGTTAGTGGGAAGAGCCTCGGTGCTGTGACAGGCCCACTGTACTCGACAGAGGAGGAGTTCTCCAGCAGTCATGGTTTCAAAAATGAAAATCCCGGTATGAGCAAAGTCAATGACCTTTCGTGTTTACCACGTGATTGAGATGGGTTACTTGATAACTTAGGTATATGTATGGTCATATACCTAAGTAATCGTTATCCGTTGAAATCATACTCTGTGGTTTATCCATGTTGGATTTTGTGAGACCTTGAGGGTCTCGGGGTCTTTACTGAGTATCGTTATACTCACCCCTACACGAGCTATGCCTGTCCGTCGTTGTGTTGGATGCAGATGACAGACAATGCTGACTGAGGTGGAGAGTATGAGGACTAGACGGTACCCGGATGTGGACCTCACGACGAGTCGGTACCCGGAGGAGACAGATAGACGTAGAGCACTTAGGAGGCTATCTGTACCTACCCTTCATGTAGAATCTGTGGTGGACGATCCAAGAGCTGCTAGACAGCTTCCAGATGCAGGTCTTCTTAGTTGTACATGTTTGTCCTTTCCTTGTACTTTTCGGTTGGGCTTGGATTTCCGGCCCCTTTACTTTCAAAAAACTTGTTATACAGTTTTTACTTAGTGTTTTCTTCCACTTTTACTCTGGTTGCGCTTGTTTATAGTTATAAAGGCAATGCCTTCCCAGTCATAGGGATTTACACCATTGGTTCTAGTCGCAAGCTCCTGGCCAATAGAAGCCGGGATTAGGATAGTCATGATACGAGCCCTGGGGGATGGGTCCTGACATGTAATTTTAAATTACTTAATTTATTAAAAAGAAATTATAGTTTTACACAAATCGATATTTTTCATAATTCACTGAAAAATCAATTCTTTTTTAAAAAATATCATAATTTTTCCTTAGTTTAATTTTGATATAATGATTTAAATAATTAATATAATATTATAAAATAAAATTTATAAGCATCATAGAGATTAATTATAATATTTTATCACAAAAATAAATATTTATTATTTTTTGAGAGAACTTATTTCTTAATGAATATAACAACTTAATGATAATTTAGGGATTATTTACTAATAGTTTATCAATAAATTTATATTTATTATCAATGTTATATATATTTAGTAAATTATTTATTCATATTCATTTCCATAAATTTATTTATTATGTCATATTTGTCACATTGAAAAAATATTATTTTAATACTATATCAAGTTTTCGTTAAACATAGTGTTGCATGTTGTATATGATATCAAACATAGTGTTATTTTCAAATCTCAATGTGTTACAAATGGAAGAATTCATCACACCCTTTCATATAGATTAGTTTGACTCATTTTAAGTTATCTTTATTAGTTGGATAAATAATTGAGAAATGTTTTCGACAAACTTCCAGTAGTTTCCAAGTAATCCAAGAAAAAGAAAAATATCTATGAAATTTTTAGGGATTAATATTTCTTTAACAACTTCAATTTTATTATGGTTAATAGTTATTAAATATTTAAAAATAATTTAACTATTGAACGGAATCAATTTCATTCAAAATTCCCACTTACTAAATTTTCTATTTAACTTCTTTTCTTTAAAAGTTTGAAAATCATTCATTGGGTCTTCTATGATCCTCATGACTTTTCAAATATACCTATATATAAAATAACAAAAATCATATATATATATATATATATATATATATATATATATTCAGGGAGAACGCTTTTAATAATATCCATGGATACATATCATGCATTATAAAACACAAATGAAATTTTTACAAACTCAAAATGCATGTATATCACCTAAAACACTATGATCGAAATAAATTCATCCTTAACCTTCAATTGGTGGTAACCTAACCTGAGATCAATCTCAAAGAAATCCTATCCTCCTTGGATTTGATCAAATAATTAATCAATATGAATAATATGATAATTTTTCTTAAAAATTACATTATTCAAGACATTATAAAAAATAAAGAGTCTCATTGAAACATATATCTTTTTAAAAAATAAAATAAGATAACTCCTTGGTGAAGTTCTTGGATGAATAAAATATTTATCAATCCATCCATACAATTTCATTTTTAACTCCAAAAGTTCTACATGATCAATTTTTTAAGTGATTTTGAAAATTAGATTATCATTTTAAACTAAGTTAATAGTAATCTCAACCTCCCAATCTGGAATAACATTATAAAAATCATTAGGAAATATATCCATATATTTATTTACTATTTGAACATCACTAATTTGAATAATTTTAGTATTATCAAAAATGTGATATTGGATATGTCCACGTTTCATCACTACCACCTCTAATAAATTTCTTAGCTTCTTGATAAGTTATCAATTGTATTTAATCATTAAAAAAAACTTTATTAGCTCTAAACTACATAATTACGTGATAAAATAAAAACCATTACAAATTTTTTTTTGAAACTCTACTATGTTTAGTTCAATAAGATACACAGTAAATAACATCCAATTGATAATAATATGAAAATTCATATGAATATTGGCTGATTTAACATTTCCACTTGGGGTTTTCACTAAAAAACTATCTTCTCAAAATGAGGTGTTTTTCAATTTTAAATTAAAATTTGTCATAAATTAAATAATTAGAAGATATAGAGTCAACCAATTCATTGTAACAATTAAAATAAACAAGTAAAATACATTTCCCCAATTCATTAGATAACCCAAAATCAATCGTATTTGTAAAAAAATGATTTTCATATACCTTTTTACTCTTAACTTAAAGATTTACACCCTGAGTAACTAAATTAGGACATAATTTAGAAAAATCCCCTTACTCATTACAATCAACACATCACCATATTGACTGGATATCTATGAACCCATTCTTAGATTACTTAGGACACTTTTCATTGTAGTCACGAGCCCTATGAGAAAACTTACCACACCTGTAACACATTCTAGATCTTATAAAATATTTTTTGAAATATTTTTTACTGCACATGGAAAATGTTGGGGAATTGCCAATATATTTATTAGTTTAATACTTTTACATATCTCTCCACCATTATAGCTTATTAGTTTTCTCATCATGTGGAACATTAGTATCAGAAAATCAATACCAACAATCTCATTAAAATGGAAAAAATTTGTCATAAATAATAACTTCTATTAATGAGAAATGTATTTATAAACATAGATTCAATCCAAAATAAAATATATTAAGCATACCATTATCATCATGAATAAAATGAGGTGCATATTTATACAATCATTTAATATTTTTAGCATACACAGCTACTGAATCTTTATCTTTATTCCAAAATTAGCATAATTATTTCATCATTCTGAGTTAAATGATTTATCGAAATATTTAACCATTCAAATAATCTTAAATGTATCATATTCTTTGGAATCAGTCATTTTTCTCTTTATGGTATTCTTAAAAAATAACCACTGTTGACTAGATTATCGTTTAAAATGATAAATGAAAAAAGTTTTCTTATGATGCTATGAACTTCCTATGACATTGAATATATTTTCAAGATCATTGATCCATCCTTCAGCTTTCACAAGATAAATGGTTCCCCTAAAGTCGAAAGAGGTTGATTCATGAACTAATTAACTGTGAACATGTTTATATATGGTAAATTTTATTTATCTCTAACATAAATCTCACAAATATTTATATCCAGCATCAAATGATCCATAACTACTACAAATTGCTCAATTAAAATTCCAATTGTTCCTAGATATTATTTTGGAAGGTTATTTTCCTCTTGATACATTTTTATATTAGATTCCTTGTTTAATATCTAGAAAACAATTTTTAATTGATATATATTACATTAATAAGAATGGTAATATTCATATTCTATATCATTTCAACATAACTAAAATGTAAAATCTTTCATGCGAATCATATTTAAATTATCATAACTGTTAAAGTTATCAATTTTTTCCCTTTGATGAAAACCGAAATGACCTAACCATAAAACCTGGGATAAGCTTGAGTCCTTAGTCAATAATTCATTTTCATAATTTCTTGAGGATATTTATGGTTTAGAGTTTAAGATAATTTTTTTATATTTATTATATAAAAAATATATATATTTGAAATTGGACATTTATACTTAGTATACATTTTTCTCGCAATATAATTTTTTTAAAATGATACATGTTTTATTTACCTAAAAAATATTCATAACATTATATTTACATATTCATTTTTCATACCTATGTGTAAAATAAATTGAAAAACATTTTGTTATTTGGTATGTGAACAAAAACGCTTATAAGGGAAATATATGTAAGAAAATCCATTAATGTAGTAAAAAAAAGAAAATCCATAAAAAAGATAACCTTTATCACCATATAATAAATTAGTATAAAATACATTATATTTAAATGAAAACAAACAATTTTTTATCAAAGAAACCATTTAAAACTCATATTATGAAAATTTAAATCATTTTAATAAACATAAACCATAATATCCATAACATGCATTAGAAATACCTTGAGCCTAGTAAAATACATAGGAGAAAACACTCTAGTTAAATTTATCATTATTAACATTGATGATATTGAATATAACATAATTGATTGGGGAGATACATATAGTTCACTCATTCATATAAGTTGCATCAAGATCA
The DNA here is from genome assembly GCA_963277665.1 of Viscum album. Taxonomy (NCBI): domain Eukaryota; kingdom Viridiplantae; phylum Streptophyta; class Magnoliopsida; order Santalales; family Viscaceae; genus Viscum; species Viscum album. The sequence continues at coordinate 290,888,274 of OY728137.1, read as the reverse complement.
CCCTTTTACATAAGCAATATTAGAACAGCCTATTCATATAATTTGTATCAGGATATCCCTTTTATCTTCTATAATTACCAAGTACCATACCATAAAAAACAATTTAATCATTCAACATTTCATCATAAAACCATTGAAAAACTCTTTTTAACCCATAAGAAAAACACACACACACAGATATATATATATATATATAAATAATCATTAATTTAAAAAATTTATTTAAAAAATACTCATAACAAAATCGAAAAGGATTTTTTGTTGAAGAAAACATGAAATATTTTAAATAAATAAAAATATAAAATAATATTTATGGTTTTAAGGAACTCCATTTATTCCATATATTAAAACAGAACATTGTTTCTATCTTTTGTAATGAAATTAAAAATGAATCATATAAAATTCAGAAAAAGATTAATTTGGATTCATTTAGAAATAAAGTAAAAAACCTAAAATGTCCTCAATAATTCATTTACATCTATATAAATACATTCAAAATATAATTATTAGAATATGTACTTGGAAAAAATGGTTTAGAAAATAAAAATTTAAAAATTTTAAAATACGATTTTATGTTAAAGTGTCCCATACCATGTGTCTAACGCATCACATACATTCTTTATCATCTTGAATAATTCAATTTATTTATTCATTTTATTTTTTTAATATCATGTTATATACAATTACTTAATGAATTAAATTCAAATAGGATGTTTTAATGATATCTTGAAGATATGTCAAAAATGACTTTGGTCTATTGACTATGATCAAAGTGGGAATAATTTTATCATCTCAATAATAATAATAAATAAATATTTAACAGTTTTATACATCAATTATTCTATTAATACAATCCACTATATATGGTTTTTAAAAATTAACCATGCTATAATCATGAAAATGGTAGGTCATATGTACACCTGAGTAACGTTTCCATATTTCAAATATCATAATGCAAAGAAGGTAAGTATTATTTTATTTTTATTGAATGATTATTATATCATAAATATAATATAATTTCATTAAATATATTAATTATAACATCCATGTGATGTGGTTACAATAAACGATGACATCACTTCTTGGAGGTGGTAATCCACACATAAGAAAAAATGACATTATCATTTTTCAATGAATGTAAAATAAAGAAAATAGATGATATATTATCTTTTTATAATGACAAATATGCCATGAATATCATATAAATTCATTAAATCCACCATTATAAGTAGCAGTGAGAGGTGGTGACGGAAAGTGAAACACATCGCTTCGTGGTGGTGGTAGTCCACATGTACATATTAATGAAATTTTTGTTCAACATTTAATGGAATAAGAGATTAATATAGATTATAAAATTATCATAACATAATTATTTATATAGAAGATTATAATTTTATTATTTCATCATAGTTGAATAATATTTTATGGACATAGAAGAAGAAATAAATTTAAAATGATTTCCAAAGATATATAACACTTCTTCATATAACCTATTTAGGTTTACAAAAAATATATCCTAGGATGGTTTTATAATTAATACACAGACTCTAATAAGTGGGTATTGAATTTGGGGAGATACTTGGGTTGTGATATAGAGGACTAGAGTTCTCAAAAGATGAGAGGAAGATATGAGAGAAGGTTCCCTTTTTTATGTGTGAGAATGAACAATATTAAAATTACATAACGTATTAAATTATTATAAATTAAAATTCAATTTAAAATATATGAAAATTTTTATAATTGTAATTTTTTATATTTATGGGTTAAAATGTTCTCATAAATAAAATTTTGACATTTTGAAGTGATGTTTTCACCCATATCATTTGTTTTGAAACCCAAAAATATACTGATCTATAAAGCAGGTATAAAAATGATTTAAATGTATGTAATTAAATTTTATTTGGATAATAAATACTTATTTTAATTTGAGATCAAATTATACAATTAATGATAATTTCAATTACTTTATTTAATGAAAATAAATGAAATTTTTACAAAATATGGCATTTTTAACTACTCTGAAACAAAAGTTTTTTTTTGAAAAATAGAAAGATTTTCCATTGAGATAATTTTGATACATTATTAAAATAATTAACTTCATTTTATAAAATTAAAATTATACGATTTATAAGGTTATATTTATGGAAAACCATATTAGAAATGGATTATAATAATGATAAAACTTGTTCGTTCCTTATTTAATTTTTTTAATATTCGTAGAATTAGTATAGTTATATAAAATATAATTCATCATTACTAATAATAAATCAAATTTGTTAAAAAAATTATCCAAGTTTTTAAAAACACTAACTCAAACAGGGACCAATTAATCTGAAGAAGAAAATGTATCATCAGGTTGAGCATAAAAATAATCCATGAGTTCCCCCCTTAAACCAATATATGTCAATATTTATTGGGAATAATAATGGATTTGGAATATTATGAGATAAAAAATAATTTATATCAATTTTTCATGCTCTAAACCTATATTAGATCAAAAACCAACACCAAAAATGTTATAATATATAAACATATACAAGACTTGAACCATAGAAAATCTATAACACAATGAAAGGTCCCCATATAGTGACTCCATATAGTTATATTTCTAGAGCTCCAAATATATTTTATATTAATTATAAATCTAAAATCAAGTCATATATGTGGTTAAGAAAAAACTATAATGGTTGACTATTTAGTGACCTATATATTCAATAAGAAATTTGTTAAGAATGGCCACAAAAATATGTTCTTGGTAGTGTAGTGGATGATGAGTATATATTATGACTTATAAAAAATATAAATATATGAATATAATCATAACTATATTAAAATAAATATCTAGTCTTTAATAGTATACACTTATTCAAGTAACATCATTGTAGGTGTTATGTACCTAAAATTAGAAAAAATGGTAATTACTTAAAAAACTTATTAGAAATTAAATATAATTTCCCCACTAAGGAAAATTAATATATAATTTGAGGATCTTCTGGAAAATAACTATAATTTTAATCACTTTAAAATGATATGGATCACTTGGAGGTATCATTGGTGATTATATATAAATAACCATATTTAATTATCAATCATTACTGAGAAGAACGATCATTAACTACCTTGTAAGTACCATTGTAATTAATTGGTATGAATTTTTTTAATTAAATAAAAGTACCATTTGTAATTAAATTGTAAAACCATTAATAAATTAACTTGATAACAGTCGATAAACAACTTTAACCACATTTTATAATTATACTAATTTCTTTCATTGACACTATCCCTACAAATACTCCATCATATATCCACATCAATGTCCATGATTATAACCACTGGTATAAATATAATCATGTCTACAGTAGATTCAACATCCATATCTATTCCCATATATACTACTAGGTTCACATATATAAATATATCCAATTATAACCCATTTATAATTGTAATCGCCATTTATTACCCTCTTACAAATTAACCAAAATTAAGTTATCATTGATAAATACAAACCCAAATAATTTTCTACATTTTAACAACCACCATCAATAAGTACCCCATTATAATTACCCATAATTTATTCACAAAATAAGCTCTACCGAGCAACAAATAAGTCAAAAATTACAATAATATATAATCTAAGCTATATTATCATGTATATCTCATTCCAAAGAGGCATAAACTATTTTCATTTACACACCACTCTATATATACCACTTTGAACAGTCTCTCAATTCTTGAATGCACTATAGCCTTATACCTGGGGGGAACATACCTCATATAACTCACTATTACATCATTTCAAAAAATCACCAACACTTATTTTAAAGAATTTAAATGATTAGAACAACTATATTTCAATTTTTTATGTCTATTTTTAAACTCCATGCATGTACTCCTCCTGATGTCTATTGTATTTTCACATGATTTTAGTTATTTCAACTCAAAATTAAATCCATAGATTTGGAAAATGATACATAAATCACTAATAACAAAAATATAATATTAAATAATCATTTATATTAGTATAGAAAATATCTCAATTTTTAAAGCTTTATAATCATATTTAATAATTCTATATAAAAAATTAAAATTTTATCAATATACCAATTTTATTTATACCATCCTAATTTTAGATGGATTTAAAGTAAAAAACAAAATTTTTTATGAGGTAATCTATATTTTTTCCAGATATAATTTCACCATGATATCATATATATTTCATCATTAACAATATCTAAGATCAAGTACCATCCATAGAGACATCCAGAAGTGGTTAAGGTCAAGAGTCTCATACATTAATTATTTGATGATGAAAAAAATATTATTTCATCAATAGTAGACACAAATATTTAGTACACTTTCATTGTTTAGTCTTATATCATTCAATACACCACAAAAAATAATCCCTAAGAGTTATATTTCTGAAGATAATATATATAATAGAGAGAAAAATGATATAATGGAGAATATTGAGAAATGTTCTTGATGGTGAAAATCATTCCAAATAAAATATAGTTTCCAACTCCCTTATCCCTTCTATTCACCCCAGAATTCTAATAACTACCCCATCTCAATTCCATATAAAATTTCTATTTAAAATAAAAATTTATTATTCTAATAAACATATAAAAATTTCAACCAAAAATTACTTGAGTATCCCTTAATATCATTTATTTATATTTATACTTAATGATCAAATTAAATTACTTATGAAAATAGTAAATAATTAATTGTTATAATATAAATCAACAATTATTCAATCAATCTTCTGAAATACATTATATTTTTATAAGTTTCCAACCACTATAAATAATTACAACAATGAAGAATATATGTATTCATTTTATCATAAATTTTACAATGCTAAAAAAATATATTTCAAGAATATAAATATTACCAATTTATACATTATAACTTTAAACCCAATTTTTTTCAAATTGTCAAATTTTTTTAGGTCTCTACACCATAGATATAATTTCATATGATAAAATAAAAATTTATATTTTTCTATATGAAAATAAAGAAATAAAATTTATAAAAAAATTCTACTCTTAAATGTTGAATGATAAAGAAAAATAATTTTCCTAAAAAATCATAAACTCAAGTATTACTCTTTTAAAAAAGTAAAATTTTCTCTTTAAAAATTTTTCATATATAACGATATTAAGTAAATTATAAATTAGAAAATAAAAAATCATTTATACATTTCAAAAAATTATATATAACCATTTTAATTTTTAAAAATAAAAAATAATAATATTTATTTATTTTTTGCATAGAGAAAAAAAAATATTTTCCCATCTTATATAAAAAATATTTGAATTATTTTTGAAAAAATTTATTTTTTATGAAAAAATCATTTTCTAAAAAACACCGAGTTTCTAAATACTTTCTAAAAAATAGTATTTTATATATTTTTATTAAACAAAAATGATAAAATGAGTTTATCATTATTTATTATATAAAAATTAGGATTTTTATCATTTTTGAAAACTTTAAATCACATGATTTCTACAAAAAATTGATATTTTGAATAGTAAATTTTTATTACATATTACGTGTTTTTACCATTATTAAAACCATATTTCAAAAAATCATACATCATCATTTAAAAAAACATTTTTTTTCATTCTATACCTCATCCACTTCAAAAAATTGAAATGATTGAAGAATAAAGATAATAGTATGGACCTTTCATGAATTTACTTTGTGACATTTGTGTGTTAGAGGTATTAAGAAGAATGGTGGAGGGATAAAAGAGCTTCTAGAGTTAGGTATCTAGCTAGGAAAGGTGATTCAAAAAAAATAGACAAGTTTATTTTTATGATAGGTTAGTCGTGAGGTTTTTTCAAGGTGTAAATTTCTTTCACAACATGCGTAGTATGTCCTAAGTGTTAGAATTTGTTCTATTTTTAGGAGGTATCAGGTTATGGTGTAGTGATTCTGGTGACAATGTGTATTTGTTTTTGCATATTTGGGTAATATAGAAAATTGTACATTCCATTAACAAATTTATTTGTATGGAATTTTTACTTGTAATTTTTTCATTTTTCTATTTCATAATCATAGTGTGGTGGTTTAGTGACCATGTTTAAGTGATCTTGGGAGTTTTTATTAAATTTCATGGATTTTCATCATTGAATAGCCATCAATATTAGGGTTTTATGCCATAAGATGATGATACAATGTATTTTCATTATTGGATACCATTTCACCATAATTAAAAACTTATGTTGTGGATTAGGGATCAGGATCCTTTGAGAATTTTAGAATTTATGCATTATAAAGTCATGATAATATTTGTGGCATGACGTAACTTTATATCATCGATTTGAGGTATTTGACTAAAACATAAAATTTTGGACATATGGTAGATCATGATGCATTTTATAGAGGATCAATGGGATTATCCCCATTATAGAATTACCATAACATGTTATCCACTGATTCCTTTAAATTAATTTTTTATTAATTTTTTTTAATTCTATACGAATTCCTCTTATTTTCATTATTCTATCCAAAACCTAATCAATAATAGGAACATCCTTTTAGATCTTTTATCTCGATTGAGTGATATTTTCCATTATATTTGTGAGACTAATATTACACCATCTGATATGAGTTCATCTTTTCCTCGTATTAGATTTCATATATGTTCTTCATACCATGAAGTTTTGGCAGTCATTGGGTATTCTTTTTAACCCTGATTCATGATTTTAATGGGATTTTGTTACATTATAGGTTTCTCATGATTATCTTATGTAATTTTAGATTTGTGATCATCTAACTTCTCATTATTTTACTGTATTTATGGAAGAATCGATCAATTTAATGGATATATATATCCCTCTTCTATTATTTATAATAATATTATTGAATGGTCTATCATGAATGACCCCAAATATCTTTTCATAATAATTTTTTCATTTTTTGAGGAATTTTATTTAAGTGAGTGAAATCCATTAAGAATAAAATTAAATAATAAAGAAGAACTATAAAAAAACTAATGGATAAAGAGTAAGTACATGTGCTTTATGGGTCGTCCTCTTATTTTATATCTTTTAGTTTTATTGATTTATATTCACTTATAAAATTCTATTTTTATAAAACATTATCACTATTATAATCAGATAATTACATAAAGTTTCAAAAGTAAATAGGATTAGTAAGCTCTTGAATACTAAAGAGACATTATTATTTTCGACTATTTTATATCATGTTCTATTTTATGATATCTAATATTGTTATGTTTGGTGTGGAATTTGGATTTGATAATTTTATATGGTTAGAAATTTAGTATTAATGTGTTGTGATTTTTATATCTCCACTTAATGATTAAAAATATGGTTAATGAGTTATGAGGATAACAGAAAATGAGATTCCATGTGAAAATAATCAGTCAAAGATGATTTCCAAAAAAATTAATTAATATTTTGTAAATATAAGCATTATTGGATTTTAAAAACTAAAATAAAAAGATCATAAGAGAATTACGGTTTTAAATTAATATGTTTGGATGAAATTGATTATGGTTAGTAAAAATTGTTATAGTCGGATTTAGTCACATATTAATAAACTATTTATTATTGAAATGAATGATCGTAAAATAAATGAATCTGATTAGTAACTGAAAAATAATTCTAAATAGGATACGGTTCGATAAATAATTTGGTATGGGTGAATTGATGGTATACTGAAAGTAATGAGGTTGGTAAATGGTAAGTGTCGTAAATTGATAAAATGTAAAACATGAAATTATTGATTTTTTATATCCTTTTTCCCATGTGGATATATTTATCCCATTGATGATTATCTGATATAGAAATAGGTGTTTTAATGCATTGTTACTAAGTTGTTATCTTTATATGTAATATTTGTTTAGAAAATTAATTTCGTAGAGGTAGATAATGGGTATAAATTTAGTGGAAATGATGGATCAAATTATGCAAAAGTGTATGGGTGGTAATGTTTTAATGTTATAGTATGTGATACACTAGATAGATCTGTTATGTAGAGGTTGTGATGATATGTTATGGGGTTTTAGAATGGTAGCTGTAGGGATTCTTCTTGATGATATACGTGTTGATGATACCCTATAACGAGGATGATGATATTGTTATGGTGATTATTGAGAGGATATAGATATGTGGATATGGGTGTCTTACAAACATAGAAGTGGGTAGGAATTATGATGATTCTATTCTTGTTTATGATTCCCCACCAATGTGTGGTTGGAATATTGGATTCATGGTGATTCATTTATGGACATGTTGTTATGAAATATTCTCTGATGGAATATTTCTATTGGAAGAGATGTTTTGGTATTTGGATATTTGATACGGTGGTTGAAGACATGTTTTTTATGTTGTTTCATTATCAATTTCATATTAAGTTATTAAGGGCTTGTCCTACCATCTCACAAATGAGTTTATTTGGTGTAATCCATGTGTTGATATGTTGGACTAGTGGTGAAAATTTGGTCCCTTTGTTTTTATACTTTTTTTACAATCATGGATATATATATATATTTCTTATATATTGGTTATGAAATTTATTATAAATATAGATCATGGGAATAGTTAATGATATTTTGTGTGATGGTATATGTTATGGATGTAGATAGAGGTTATGGAGTTTAGGGATAATATTCCACAGTTCTGTTTCTATTTATATAAGTGGTTAGTTTTTTCGTGGTTGATACCACTCTTTCTTACTCTTTTAATTTATTTCTCATGTATATGAATTTTTTTAAAAGTTTTATATAACAAATTATTCCCAATATATCAACCCTCAATAGTTTTCTATGTTACTTGAAGGATATTTTTAGGGATACAAGAGATGATATTCAGGTAGTATGGAATGAAATATTGGACTATTTGGAGTTTTAAGAGATTTTTTTTGTATTTTATGATGATTTTTTAAGAGCACATTATTTTTTGGAGACTAGTACTCAGGGTATTAATGACATATATATAAGAAATTACCCTAAAAATACTTGAAAAATGGCTTAAGAAACCTCCAATAAAAAATTATATAAAATAAAACCAAAATCCCAAAATATAGGTAATGAAATTAAAAAATCCATTAGATTAAGAAAATACCAAAATGGTCTAATGAAATAACCTCCATAGAGAATCCAAGATCCATGGTAGCACAATCTAGTTTTATCAGTAAACACCTCTTATAATCCTATAATATATATGTGTTTGGGTTATCGAAAATTTATAATCCATAGAATCATACTCAATTAATCTTCATAAAATAGTGAAGAAGTATACTAATTGTTTAGTGAATAATTAACTAGATAATAAGAACCTACAAGGTGAAATATCACTCATCCTCACAAAGGCTCCCTCACTAAATATTTAATCTATGTATAATAACATAATATCAAATATATTTCAAAAACGGTACACCACACCACTTCCCCACTAGTTATCACTTCAATGACCCAACCTCAAGCATCATTGTGCTCCCATTACTTCTATATTTTCATAACCATACCAACTTACAATGTTACCTCATATGTGAGTCAAACCATAGAACTACCTACCCCAAGTTTCTGTAAGGTCTAAACTCACATGTGGGAATCTATCAAAATACTCATATCATAGTTATGTTTGGTGTACCTGTAGCTCATCCTATCATGACCTCCCATGAGGTCTATCATCTCATGTTCACATTAGTTAACAGTTACACTAAAATATCTACATCAACACATGTATCTATATTAGTACTGAATTAGGAAATGGAGATCAACCTCATTATGATTCCAACAGACATGACCATCTCATAATTACATGACATAATAGAAATATTTCATTATATTAATTTCTAATAAAACATAGGTTTAGGGTTTTAGTGGATTATGAAAAATCAAAAACATACAATACTCACATATTTTTCAACTAATTGACATTTTTCTAACTATATAATAAAATACTTCATCCATAAATTGTTTTCAATATGTCCATTCAATCATTCCCTAAATGTACTATTATAGACACATCATATGTTCTAATTTTCCTTGTAACCATTGGAAAAAATAATGATGTGAGATTAGCTGCTCTGTAAGGGTAAACATAAGCTAAGACAATCATAGATCATAATTGGAAAAGTATATTATATTGGTATAATCAAGATACATATTAGAATCAAACCCAATAAATACATTATCATATAAAATTTGTAATTTTTTATCAAATGACATAACATTATAAATGAATCCAAAGATTATGGAAATATGTGTTAATAAACATGATCCATTAGAGTATATCATAGTAATAAAAATTATCTTATGGATACTGATCATTCAATATCATAAAGAATCATCGCCTTAATGAGTTAAAAACACTCACTGATGATTGTGACACGACACTATTATACCCATGTATACATCACCTTCATGAGTCACACACTATCACCCACTATTTCAAGACAAAATAATTGTTCCCACATAAACATGTCCCAATAGATTTAATCTTTTAACTAGTGCATTGGAGGGAGATATTATACCCTAACCTTAATAATTTATAAAACTATCTCCTGAAATAAATTTTTTTTCATATCATAGAGATCCCACATAAATAAAATGGGTCTCATGACCATTTGAAATTGAATCATATAAGGAAAGAATTAATAATTCCATAAATAATCATTACCTCATGTACATATTGAAAATAAATTTGTATTCAAATATATTTAGTAACATTATAGTTAAATTCACATCAAGAAGGATAATGGTGAATATGATATTCATGATATTATAATAAAATTTATATGATTAATTTAATAATTTTACCAATTAGAAAATATGTGACATCTTGATGAACACCCTTCAATCAAAGAATTAGAAAACAAGGTATTCATAAAAGAAATAGATTGGATGAAAACTTATACATATTTATATTTGTTATTTATGAAATAAAAAATAAAAGATGGATAATTTCTATAATAGAAATAATAAATTCATAAGTAATATAAATAAAGATGGTGGATGGTATAATTTTAAAAATATGCTCGATCAAGTATAAGATATGTTAATGTACAATGAATTATAATAAGAACAAAATTTTATTGTTTAAAAAAATAAATATTTAAATAATAAATATAATTCATTATTTTAAATAATATTAAAAGAAATATATTATTAACCAAGGAGAAAAGTAATTTCTTTTTGAAATAATTATTTTTTTTTGGTAATGTTTCATATAAAACTACAAAGGTGATAAAAAGATATGTTCACATGAAAAATACTAAAATGCACAATTTTTTCGAGAACAATTCATACATAAAATGTCAAAATGGTCATCATATAAAAATAATTAAATGAAATTAATGTAATTTTAAAATATAATTTTTTATTTTTTCAAAAAAATTGGGATATCCAAAAGATGTTCAATCGAAGATAAAATTTGGGTGAGAAAATAAATTATTTTATATTGAAGTAAAAAATAAAATTTTAAATATTATATTACATAAATATATTATAGAACATTCAGTACAAAAGATGATAAATATAGAAAAAATAACACCAAGGATAACCATAGGAGAATAAAATGATTGTTATATCAGAACAAAATACTATATAAATTCCCTAAACACGTTATCTCTTTTGAGAGATCATGATTTTAAAAAGAGGTTGGGAAGTGAATCCTTATGACTTGATAACATTTAAACCCATAACATTTAAGGATATATAACTTTAAATTTAAAATATATATCCATGTATAAAATGTAATACATGATGTAATATACAAAATAGGTATTTTACAAACTTTATAAATGAAAAATGGTGAATTGCAAGAAGCATATCTGAAGAAATCAAAATTGAGATCAGGATACCCTTTCAAGACACTAAATATATGAGGTATAAAACTTTTGATAATTATTTTATACATAATAAGTGAAAATAAGTAGAAAAGAAGGACCAAACACAATAAAAATTATTTATTGGGTAGAATAAAAAATGTGGAACAATATAGTTCAAAAAGATGGTTTTTAACTAAATTATAAGAAATAATGGAAGAAAAAACCCTTAAGAAATCATTAATTTCTTATGGATAATCTATTAAATGTATAACAAGATATTTATTTTTAAATACAATAGATTTTATGAAAAATATGGAAAAAATAAACTTATGGGGAAATATATGCATAAAAACAAGTGGTGAATATGTATTATATATCAATGAAATAAAATTGAGATCCAAAATTCTTACACTATTCTTGATTCACTCTAGGAATATGCTAAAAATAGCGAATAATAAAATTAAAATTTTCATATAGCTTCTAAATAAACAATATAATAAATACTTCGATTACTAAGGACCATTTTTAATTATATGTTATTTGTAAGGACCCAGCCACAGTTACCTAGAGACGGTGCCTTATTTGATTAAGATGGAATACATACATGTAATACGAATCCCGAAGGACCGAGTAGTTTAGTATTATTGGAAATAAGTTACGTACATAAGTTGATCATTACAACATGAAGGGAAAAAAACACTAATTTATTCCACTAGCAATATCATGTCTCTTAGATTATGCTTTCATGTCATTCATAATTTACTTCTTCATATCCTGAGAAAAATGGAACATAAGAAAGGGTGATCTCAAACGCTCAGTAAGAGTAATAAATACAACAGATGATAATATAAACATTAGAAATGGTGAATTTTTGAAAACACATGCCTTTAATAATAAACTTCAACACATTATGGAAGGAATATGAGCTGAGTAAATATTAACATAATAAAACATAATCAAGGGTATTCTACTCATCGAATATCCACATGAACTTCAATTTAATAGATTCAAAATGCAGGAATTGCATATTATTGACATTCTGAATTATTTTTTCATGGCCTCATCCAAGACATCTAGTGATTAAGGCCTCGACCAAAATACATATCACATTGGGAAAGGCCTCGACCAATTCCACGTCTATTTGTCTAATGAGACATACCGATGCATCGAGGGGATATAGAGGTCCCCACCCATAACATAATAATTCCAATGAATTACTCATATGAGCAGGGATAAACATAAACATCATTTACATTCATATTGAAACTATCATATGAAATGTAGCTGTCTTTCCCCAATCATTAAACATAATACACTAACCATTCGGAATAATATGGTGAATGGTTTTAGGATAGATCATCTACAATAGAGTTAGTTATAAACCATTAAATCAAATATGTTAGATGACTTCATAAATTATTAAACCCAATAATACCATGTAATAAACAAGATTTTTGAATTAGATGAAAACACTCTTATAAAAATCATTATGCAATTCCGGAGATAAATACTCTTTTATTTTGAAAAGAAGGGTTCTTTTGGAAAGAATCTTGGTATAAAACCAGAAGATAATTAAGATAGTATTTTCATTATAAAATTAGATATTTTATAAAGATAATGGTTTCCAAAAACAGATTATATAGTTACCCTGAAAATAGGTAAGAATTTGATAAATTCCCTTGAATTGGGCTTGTATCTTTGAAACAATTTTGAATGTTCATTTTAAAACGTGTAACTATCCCTAAAATATTAAAGGATTATGTTTTGTAAACATATATATGATACTCACACAGAACATATGATGGGTACATAACAATACCTAAGAATTACATCTGGGTAATTAGACAATGAAAGTATCTCGAATGAAAGTGGAAGTTCGGGTGGAAAAACCCTTACCTTAACTTCAAATGTGTTCTGATCTTGTACATAAGTTACTAGAATATGAAATTATACTTGTTAATAAATTATTTCATAACCTATTAGACATGTATTTAGTTTACCACGATTCTGGTTAGTTCATTTATATATTTATTGATAAGTTATTGTATTGAATTTCGTCGTTCTGGAGTGTTCGTTTCCTTTATTTTCGTACTCGGTTCACTTGTTTTTAAGTAATGAAGTTCATGTGGAGTGGTTATAAAACTCCCAAATTGAAATTAAGTATTATTTATGAACATCCAGTATTGTTAATGTCCATTTATATTATTTGGATACATGGAATGAGGAAGAACCATTAGATAACCACCACTTCGATTATTCGGCGGTATTTGGAATATTATGAACTTGTTTTGTCATATAACATAATTATATGTAAATATTCTGGTTAGTGAATATTAATTAGGTTATAACACATATATTATAGTCTTTTTCAACCATTAATACGGTTTCATGACCTGTAATGAGGATGAAATTGAAGAATGAAACTTCTTCGTCCACGAAGGTTATAAATCGGAACCTCATGGATGACGATTTCAATTATAAAATAAAAGGGAGGGAGTAAGAATATTTATGATGGTTCTTCCATTCACATGATATAAATTTATTATATAGATGTTACTAAATTTACCATGATCATTTGGATAGAGGAGGTGAGGAGAGGATAACAAAATAAGATAAATTGAAATGAAACCAAATGAAAAAGAAGGGTACTTTACCTCTTGAAATAACCTCCTTAAGAAACTCCTTAAGGGAAGGGGTTTTGGTCTTTTGGAAAAACCAAAAGCTTCTTAGAAGTGGGGAGAGACTAGGGTAGGGTAACTATGCAAAACTTTGAGGAGATTCAATGCTTAGAGGAGTAAAGAAAATACGGAGTGGTGAGGGGTTTTTATAGTGGAGGAGAGGAGTAAATTTTGAATATTTAATTCATTATTTTATTATTTCCCTCAAGACAACCGATAGTATTGTTTAATGTGACCCCTAATAGTAATAATGGCATGTGAGTTTGAAGAAAGTATCCTTAAATCACATATTATGTCATAATTAGTGTATTTAACTTATAATTTTTATGTATGGTATTTTATCGTATTTCACTATTCATCAAAAAATCTAGAATTTCATAAAAATCCCAAAAATTCACCCCTACAATTTTTCGACGTGTAGAATTAAAAAGTGAAATCCATTTTTCAAAAATTATTTTCTAAATAATATTAATTTATGTTTTAAATAAGGTTGTAGTTAATTCGAAAAATAACAATCTTGAAGTGTAATTAGTTTTATGTGACATTGAAATTTTTATTAAGATCCCATTATCATATTGCCTTAAGAAAATAAAATATTATTATTATTTACTATTCAAGGGGCATATTACTATTCATATTAATATTCATAAGGGTATGTTACTATTCAGAAAAAAATCATGTTTGTTCTATCAGACTCCAAATGACTTACTGAACACAACTCTAGATGACCATTTTTTGAAATTCAAAACATAGAAGAGGAAAAGTTGTGTTTATAAAATTGCATTCAATATTTATTTTCAAAACCTTGGGGTGTAACAATCTCCCCTTATTACAAAAATTTCACCCTCGAAATTCATAGAATATTACCAAAAAAGATTCGGGTATGTCTTTAACATAATCTCCTCAGGATCCCTTGTTGTTTCCTCCATCATATGATTTCTCCATCGAACCCTTACCGGTCGAGTAATCCGATTTCTCAATACTTGTTCTCTGGTATCAAGAATCTTGATAGGCTCTTCACATTAAGATAGATCGGTCTCAAGTTCCACTTCTTCATAAGTGATTACATGTGTTGTGTCTGGAATTTACTTTCTTAACATTGACATGTGGAACACATTGTGAACCTTGAATAGACATGGTGGCATTGCCAAACGGTAAGCTAAGGCTCTAATTCGGTCTATAATTTCAAAAGGTCCGATGTACCTGGGTCTTAATTTTCCCTTCTTACCGAATCGTATAATACCCTTCTATGGAGATAACTTTAAGAAAACATGATCACCTTCTTGAAACTCCAAATCCTTCCTTCGGTTATCAGCATATTTCTTTTGCCTACTTTGAGATATTTTGATATGGTTCTGGATAATCTTCACCTTTTCCATTGTTTCTTAAACAAGTTCTGGGCCCATGAGCTTTCATTCACCAACATCATCCCAGAAATATGGTGTACGACATCACCTCTCATATAATTCTTGATAGGGTGCTATCTATATACTTTAATGGAAGCTATTGCTGTAGGAAAATTCTATGATAGGTAAATACTGATCCTAAATGCCTAGAAAATCAAGTGAAAAAGACCTCAACATGTCTTCCAATGTTTGAATAGTCGGTTCTAATTGTCCATGAGTTTTTGGGTGGTAGGCAGTGCTCAAACAAAGATCAGTATCTATGGCCTTCTGATGAATTTTCCAGAATCTTGATGTAAAACGTTGTTCATGATAAGAAACAATTGATAGGGGTACTCCATGAAGTCTCACAACTTCATTAATATATAGTATTTCTAGATGTTCAATTGGTAGATCTTCTCTTATAGTAAGAAAATGTGCTGACTTGGTAAGATGATCAATAATGACCCATATTGCATCATTCCTTCTTGGAGTCTTTTTTTGTCCCATGACAAAGTCTATCGTGATATTATCCCATTTACACTCAGGTATGGGAAGAGGTTGTAATACTCTTCCATGCTGTTTCCTTCCAGCTTTCACTTGTTGAAAAACCATACATCTTGAAAAAAATCAACAATCTCCCTCTTCATGTTGTCCCACCATAAATGTTCCTTCAAATATCTATATATCATAGTGCTACTAGTGTGTATAGAGAAATTAGAACTACAAGAATCATCCAACAATTCCCTTTTTAGATCAGGTATATTGGGAACACAAAGTCTCTTCACAAATTTCAAAATTCCATCTTCATATACGAAGTCACTCAATCTCCCATCATTCACAGCTTTAATCATCTTTTGAAACTCTTCATCATCAGCCTGAGAATTTTTTATCCTTTCTAGTAAAGATGGTTTGGAAGCCATTTTAAGAAGCATCGATGTTTCACCTTCCATGGTTATTCTCATATCAATCTTTACTAGATCGATGAAAATAGGATCCCTTTCAACTATCATCTTTCTCAAAACTCCATGATCCTTTCTGCTCAAGGTATCTGCCACCTTAATTTCCTTCCCTGTTTGGTAGTGTATCGTGAAATCATAATCCTTGAGTAGTTCAAGCCATCTCCTTTGCCGCATGTTGAGTTCTTTCTGTGAGAAAATATACTTCAAACTATTGTTATCAGTATAAATCTCACAATTTTCACCATAGAGATAATTTCTCCATATATTCAAAGTAAAGATTCCTGCAGCTAACTAAAGATCATGAGTACGATAGTTTTTCTCATGAAGTTTTAGTTGTCTTGATGCGTAAGCAATAACCCTATGATTTTTCATAAGGACATAACCAAGTCATTTCTTTGAAGCATCACTATAAATAACAAACCCATCATTCCCCGATGGTAGAGTCAATATAGGAGAATTTACTAATATCCTCTTCAGTTCTTTGAAAAATTCTTCACAATATTTAGTCCAAACAAATTCAACACCTTTACGTGTGATCTTCATTAGTGGGTTAGCCAGTCGGGCAAAATTCTGTACGAAATGCCGATAATAACCTACTAAGGCAATAAAACTGCATACCTCAGTTATGTTTGTTGGTGTGGGCCAATCTTGGATTGCATTTGTCTTCACAGGATCAACTAGGAGTCCATCCTTATAGACAATAAGGCAAAGAAAATAAATCTCCTAAATCCAGAATTCACACTTGCTAAAATTCCCATATAATTCATGTCTTCTACGAGTCTTCAGGATAATTCACAAGTGATTTTCATGATCTTCATTGCTTTTGGAGTATACCAAGATATCATCAATAAATACCACTACAAAATCATCAAGATATTCCTTGAAAACTCTGTTCATTAGATCCACGAAGACATAAGGTTCATTATTCAATACAAAAGGCATTACTATAAACTCATAATTCCCATACCTGGTTTCAAATGCTATCATTGTAATATCTTCCTTCCTCACACGCAACTGATGATATCTGGATCGAAGATCAATCTTTGAAAAGTATTGAGCTCCATGTAGTTGGTCAAATAAATCATCAATGCGAGGTAGAGGATACATGTTTTTTATTGTTATAGCATTGATCTCCATGTATTCAATACATAACCTCATAGATCCATCTTTCTTCTTAACAAAAAGAAAAGGGGATCCCCATGTAGAAACACTAGGGATAATAAATCCCTTATTACTCAATTCCTCTAGTTTTTTCTTTAGTTACACTAATTCCACATTGGCCATTCTATAAGGGGTCATCGATATGGGCCTTGAACAAGGAATTAAATCAATGGAAAACTCAATTTCTCATTCTAGAGGATGTCCATGTAAATCTTATGGAAACACATCAACATATTCTCTCACAATAGGTACATCCTCAATTTGAACATCCCTTTCCTCACCCACAGTTATTTCATTTTATTCCTCCCCAATAATTGAATTTAGTTGATCTACTGGGGGTGGATCTAGATAAGAATTAGGTGGTGAAGATCCTTCTCTAAAGATAAGGTGTTCTTTATCATCATCATCAGAAATATTAACCTCCTTCTTATTAAAACAAATTTACAGCATGTTCTGAATGCCAATCCATACCAAGGATTATATCAAATTCAATCATGGGTATGATGATGAGATCAGAAGATAAAGAACAATTGTATGCCTTAATGGGAACTGATTGACAGAACTTTGTAGCAGTGATACATCCCATAAGAGTTTTAATAGACAACTCCCTTATTAAATGAAATTGGAAATATATAATTTTCTTAGAAAACTGGGAAGATATGAAAAAATGTGATGATCCAGAATCAAATAAAGCATTGGCTAAACATGAGGAAAAAATTAAAGTACCTTTCACCATGTCATTAGGAACTTCAACCTCTATAGTTGTGATTGCATAAGCTTGTCCCTGATCCCTTTCCCTTTGTTGTTGCATATTTCCTTGATGTTTTGGAAAATCATTAGCATATTGTCCCATATCTCAACAACTATAACATTGAACATCATTGGATTCATTTTTCCCTTTGAATCACCAGCAAGATGGCCTCTCTGACCACATTTATAGCATACTCCTTTACCATTTAAGCACTCACCAGGGTGTTTCCTTCCACAATTATCACATGAGGGAAATTCAACTCTTCACTTCTTCCATGTTTCCTTATTTCCTTTACAAGTGTTTTCAGTAGCCCCCTTACTTTCTAGCATTCCCTTAAAGTCATAAGACTTAGAAAATTCTTTTTCTGTCTTGATGGCACATGAAACTACATCCTCATATGATGAAAAACTTTTGGAGACCAGTACATGATGGAGGAATGGCTTTAGGCCATCAAAGAATTGGTCAATTTTTCTCCGTGGATTTCATATTTCGTCCACAACATGTTTTTCTAATCTTGTGAAGTTAGCTTCTTACCTTGCAACATTATCATCTTCCTTCTGCCTCAGATTCAAGAATTTTCTCTCCATATCTTCTTGATGCTCATGAGGGAAATATTTTTCTAATAAGATTTCTTTAAAATCCATCCATTCCATCTCTTATATCTCTTCCTCCTCCTTTGTGTTTTGGGTTAAGGACCACCACTGATCAGCATCTCCCGATAGACAATAGACTGCCATGAAAACCTTTTCTCTTTCATTACATCACAATGCGAGAAATATCTCCTCAAGGGAACATATCCACGGCTCTGATAAAAACGGGTTTGTAGTCCTGTTGAATGATGGAGGCTATTGTCGCATAAAGAGATCTAGCATGGCTCCTCCACGTGGTGGATCTGGATACTCCATACGGGTAAGGTTAATATTCATAAACTGATTAAGTTGTCATAGTATATTTATGAGTTTCTCATCACCATTCACAGCACCATAGCCAACATCATTATCTTTCATCGGAGGAAAATCCCTATAGGGGACACGTGCATTCATGTGATTTCCATTAAGTACACTAGGCGCCATATATATATAATGGCATACACTATATTAGGTTATGAATCATAATGTATAATATTAACTTAAAAATACTCAGAAAAATTGAGATCCTACGCATGGATAATCCCATATTCACAAATATGGTTTCTTTGAGGAATATTTTACATTTCAATCCTTCATAATGTCTTGGAAATAAAATGTGAATTATCCTATGAATATCCCCCTGGAGTGTCGTAACCAAGAGTGCAGCAAGGCCCATTCTCATTCACCAGTTCACATTCGAGTCTAGCTCAAAGCGGTGTTTTCAGGTTTTACCCCTAGATACATTTGTGCCAGAGCTGCCTCTACCTGCTCGTATCCATATAGGGATGTATTGCTTGAAAGATACACATAATAAATTTCTTACCAAAATACCAGGACATTATTGTATGTATATCCTCAAAGACTAACTTATGGACTCTTCCCTAATTCTACATTTTCTAAATCTATTTTCTATGTATTCTACGAAAGTTACTCTGATACCAACTGTAATGTCCTGACCCCAGTTGCCCGGAGTCGGGGTTTTTTTTGATTACTTTGGAATACATACAAGGAATACAAATCCCGAAGGACCGAGTAGTTTAGTATTATTGGAAAAAAGTTACATACATAAGTTGATGATTACAACATGAAGCAAAAAACAACACTAATTTATTCCACTAGAAACATCATGTCTCCTAGATTATTCTTGCATGTCATTCATAATTTACTTCTTCATATCCTGAGAAAAATAGAACATAAGAAAGGGTGAGCTCAAACGCTCAGTAAGAGTATGCAATACAGCTGAAGATAATATAAACATTATAAATGGTGAATTATTTAAAACACATGCCTTTAATAATAAACTTTAACACATTATGGCAGGAATATGAACTGAGTAAATATTAACATAATAAAAAATAATCAAGGGTATTCTACAAGTAGAATATCCACATGAACTTCAATTTACTAGCATTATAATGCGGTAAGTGCATATGCTGGACATTCTGAATTATTTTGTCATGGTCTTGGCCAAGACATCTAGTGATTAAGGACTCGAGAAAAATCCATATCACATTGGGAAAGGCCTTGACCAATTCCATGTCTATTTGTCTCATGAGACCTACCGATGCATCGAGGGGATATAGAGGGCCCCACCTGTCACATAATAAGTCCAATGCATTCGTCATATGATCAGGGATAAACATAAAAAACATTTACATTGATATTGAAACTATCATATGAAATGTATCTATATTTCCCCAATCATTAAACATAAAACACTAACAATTCAGAATAATATGGTGAGTGGGTTTAGGATAGATCATCAACAATAGAGTTATTCATAAACCATTAAATAAAATATGGTATATGACTTCATAAATTTTTAAACCCAATAATACAATGTAATCAATAAGAGTTTTGAATTAGATGAAAACACTCTTATAGAATCATTATGCAATTTTGGAGATAAATACTCATTTATTTTAAAAAGAAGAGTTCTTTTGGAAAAAATCTTGGTATAAACCCAGAAGTGAATTAAGATAGTATTTTCATAATAAAATGAGTGATTTTATAAAGATAATGGTTTCCAAAAACAGATTATATAGTGCCCTTGAATACAGGTAAGAATTTGAGAAATTCCCTTGAATTGGGCTTTAATTATTGAAACAATTTTGAAAGTTCCTTTTAAAATGTGTAACTATCCATAAAATAAGTAAGGATTATGGTTTTTAAAAATATATATGATACTCACATAGATCATATGATGAGTATATAACAATACATTAGAATTACATCGAGGTAATTAGATAGTGAATGTATCCCGAATGAAAGTGGATGTTCGGGTGGAAAAACCCTTACCTTAACTCCAAATGTGTTCCGATCTTGTACTTATGTTCCTAGAATATGAAATTATACTTGTTAATAACTTATTTCAGAACCTATTAGACATGTATTTAGTTTACCACAATTATGGTTAGTTTATTTATGTATTTATTGATATGTTATTGAATTGAATTTCGTCGTTCTGGAGTGTTCGTTTCTTTTATTTTCAAATTCTATTCACTTGTTTTTAAGTAATGTAGTTAATGTGGAATAGATATAAAACTCCCTAATTGAAATTAAATATTATTTATGAACATCCAGAATTGTTAATGACCATTTCTATCATTTTGTTACATGTAATAAGGATGAATCATTAGATAACCACAACTTCGATTATTCGGCGGTATTTGGAATATTATGAACTAGTTTTGTCATATAACATAATTATATGTACATATTATGGTTCCTGACTATTAAATAGGTTGTAAAACATATATTATAGTCTTTTTAAACCATTAATATGGTTTCATGACCAGTAATGAAGAAGAAATGGAATAATGAAACTTCGTCATCCACAAAGGTTATAAATCAGAACCTCATGGATGATGATTTTGTTTATAAAATTAAAGGGAGGGAGTAAGAATATTTATGATGGTTCTTCCATTAACATGATATAAATCCAGTTTATATATGTTATTGGAGTTATAATTATCATTTTTACATAGGAGTTGAGGAGAGGATAAAAAATGAAAATAAATTGAAATGAAACCAAATGAAAAAGAAGGGTACTTTACCTCTTGAAATAACCTCCTTGAGAAACTCTTTAAGGGAAGGGGTTTTGGTATTTTGGAAAGA
Organism: Viscum album; assembly: GCA_963277665.1. Classification (NCBI taxonomy): domain Eukaryota; kingdom Viridiplantae; phylum Streptophyta; class Magnoliopsida; order Santalales; family Viscaceae; genus Viscum; species Viscum album. Next base: position 290,865,786 of record OY728137.1, on the reverse strand, counting down.
CCAAAAGCTTCTTGGACGTAAAGAGAGACTAGGGAAGGGTGATTGGGAATAACATTGAGGAGATTCAAGGCTTATATAAGTGAAGAGAAGAGGGAGTGGTTAGGGGTTTTTAAGTGGAGGAGAGGAGTAAATTTTGAATATTTAATTCATTATTTTATTATTTATCTCATGACAACCAATGGTATTGTTTCATGTGAACCCTAATAGTAATAATGGAATGTGAGTTCTAAACATGTGGCCTTAAATCACATATTATGTCATAATTATTGTATTTAACTGATAATTTGTATATATGATATTTTATCATATTTCAGTATTCATCAAAAATTCTAGAATATCAGAAAAATCCCAAAACTTCACCCCTACCATTATTTGACGTTTAGAATTCAAAACTAAAATCCATTTTTAAAAAATAATTTTCTAAATATTATTAATTTAATTTTTAAATAATTTCATAGTTAATTCGAAAAATAACAATCTTGAAGTGCAATTAGTTTATGTGACATTGAAAAATAATTAAGATCCCATTATCATATGGCCTTAAGAAAATAAAATAATAATATTATTTACTATTTAAGGGGAATATTACTATTCATATTACTATTCATATAACTATTCATAAGTGTATGTTACTATTCACCAAAAATCAAGTTTGTTCTATCAGACTCCAAATGACTTATTGAACACAACTCTAGATGACCATTTTTCGAAATTCAAAACATAGAAGAGGCAAAGTTGTGTTTATAAAATTTCAATCTATATTTATTTTGAAAACCTTGGGGTGTTACATTATTTATTTATTATATATTGTTTTCAATGTTTTTTTATTTTAAGTGGATAAATCAATTTATACATAACTATTTTGGTTTTTGATCATGGTTAAATGTGTTTTATAATTACAGAATAAAAAACATAATTTTTGGGGAGATTATAATTTAATAATATATTAGTAAAAATTTTATATATTTAAATAAGATTTTACAAAATCAATTCTTATTAGGAAAGTTAATGGGATATTTTCATTTTAGGTGGTTAAGTTTACTATGAAAAATTATTATTAATATAACTTATAGAATTTACAATATATTTTTTATATTATATTAATAGTATTTTAAAAATATTTTTTTATTATAAATACATTTTTAAAGTTTCCCATGTTAGGTGGTGATGAAAAACATAGAAATAAACTTCGTGGATGTGGCTGTACACACGTATACACGATCAATATTATTTTTTTATTAGTGGATGAAGAGGATTAAATAAGTGTTATTCCATTTATATAGTAGAAATTTTATATAATAATGATACTTATGTCATTATCTTACTATATAAAGATAGGTTTAGAAGGGAATTATTGGGGTTAAAAGATAAGGATTATGTTATACTCACTTTGGGACCTTGGTTTTCCCATTGATAGTCTCTTTATAAATGAGGGGTTTTGGATAAGAGATAGAATCCAAGTTATTTATGAAGTGAAAGGGACATCTAGAAGTGGAAAATTAAGTTTTATTTTAAGAAAATTTATTTTGTAATGTGAATTATTTAATTTTTGGAAGTGATCCCCTATTATAAATGAATTAAATGACACTTTTTTTAACATCCATGATTTATCTACAATAAAATTACAGTATTCAAGGGTAAAATATTCCAAAAGTGAAAAATAATGGAGTTTGTGGTGAGATAAGGAAAAAATATTATAAAAATAATATTAATACATGTTTCAAACATGTTTCATGTTATTTACCATTATGTTTTTAAATATTTCATTATTTTTATTTTTATATGGGTAATAAATTTTTAACTAAGAAATATATGTTAAAATAAAAATAAAAAATTAACACATATATAAGAATTTGGGTGTGATAAAGAAGATTATCATATATTTAATCAAATTAAATTTCTAAATAATATAAAATTAACGTTTTATTTAAATATAAAATGTATATAAAAAATGTTATTTGAATAAAAATTATTTCTGGTCTATTAAGTGTTGCTAACATTATTTAGTATTGAGTAACAATTAAATTTGTTTTAATATATTTATATATGATATAAAAACTAATATTAAATAAATTATTTAATATATATGAACTTAGTTTATTAGATAAAAAATACACATTTGTAATAAAACAATTCCTTTAAAAAAGTTCAGTTTCACCATTATTGTAGAAATTAACTTTATTTTTAGTATTTTTATTTATATGATTCAAGTGAAATTAAATTTTTAAACTAATATGGGATTCTTGATCTCAAATAAAAGAAAAATTCTATTATATATACTTTCTAATCATGATGAAAAATAATTTTCAATTTAAGTGAATAAAAATAATTTTTTTTAAAATAATACTTGAGTTTTTAAATTAATAAACTTGTGTTTCATAAATCCAAATTAGTACTTTTAAAATATTTATACTACCTATTAAATATATATTATATTTAAAAATAAGGTTCCATAAAATTTTAATTCATTATTCATTTAATATAAAGTCATAAATTGAAATTTTTTAGAAAAAATCAATATTTTCACTATTAACCTAAAATAAAAAATTTTATAAAAAACATCAAAAATTCACCATATGATATTTTTATATTTTGATTTCAAAAATTAATTGATTTTTTAAATATTTAAATTCTAAAATTTAATACCATTGTATTAAAATATGAAATATAAAAAAAAACTTTTATTAAAATAATAAAGTTTCTTTTATTATTTAAAACTCAAAATAAGAAATATTGAAAATTATTATTAGTTATAACTTATTAAATTAATAATTACAAAATTATATAAACCAAATGTATATTTATATAGACCCTTGATATCTTCTCATAAAATCTAATAATATGTTATGGTTTGGTGTTAATCATAGGTGGTGATCCTGCTAACATTGATCTTATGAAGATTTCTATATGCTTGAACTTCGCTCACATATGAATTTTATCATACCATAATTATTCAATAGTAGCTTGGTATTGGTCTATATAAAACCGTGAAGAATATATCTCCTTCCCATTCTCTGATAAATGAGCTTCATGAGGGATAATTATGTTACTTGATGCTATTTTGTAACTTTTTCTTGATCAATTTCAAAACATGGTTACTTATTTTTATACCCACTATCTTAAAGGTTATATTATAATAGAAATTTTAATTAATTTTCTATCAAAGTTTTATTTCATTTTATTTTTCATTTAATATTGAAAATTATCATAATATTTATTTATAGAAAATACATTGTGAAATTATTGGGTAGTTATATTACCCCATTCGATATATCTCAACCTTATAATTTTAATTTATCCAAACTAATGAAATATTAATTTGAGTCCATAAGATGTAAATGACTCGGGATTTAATTTCTATTGAGGTTTTACCCTCTCTATTATTGGAATAACTATATAAATAATAACTTACAACATAATAGGGATTTAACTAAGGTTGAGTTTTTCTATAACCATTTATTCACATTACCCCAATACAATTGGATTAAATTTTTATAGGTAGTTTATAATCATCCTTGTTTTAATGTATTGTTATGGGTTTTTGTGTGTGGTTTTTCTACTAATATTAGAAATTATCATTTTCAAGATATCTAATCAATTCCTAATGTCCCATCAAATTGGAATAAAGGAATTATAATATGATTTTATATGAATAAAGTTGTTATAAATATATTTTAGAGTGAATTTATATACCCAAGATACAATAATCCCACCATTACTGTTTTTGTTAATAACCCAACATCAAGTCATCAGGGTGGAAATTTTATGTTTTTTCAAAAATTTCTACATATATCAGATTTTTTGTACTAGGTGAAAATAAATTTTTCATTGTTCTTGAGAGGGTGATCATTTTTTTCATTCTATACCATATTCAATAACCACTTCTATATTTGTGGTTTCATAGGCTTTCCCTATCCTAGTATGTTACTATTTTCTATCATCTTTATTAGACATTTTGTTAGGGAGTTGACTTGGATAATTTCCATGTTCCTCCCATTTATTAAATTAAACTATTAGTGGTACCTCTAGATGAAATCTATTTCTTTTCATAGTATCTATTAATCTCTTCCTTTTTCATTGGAAATTAATTCATCTACTATCATTGTTTCCACACATAAAACATCTACTATTTAATTTAACACGCCCATTGGTTATAATTACCATATTATTTTACATGAAGTAAATTTAATCTTATTTCCTTCATCATCTTTATCACTTGAACATCCCGGTGACTCCATCAAACTCTTCTATGGTGTTTTTTGAAACAATACTATCTTATAACTATAAATCATAATTATTGATAACTTCTTTTTCAAAACGATAAGATTTATCACTCCTACTTCAATCCATTTTGGTTTCATATTGGTAAATTCTATGTATTTTTCATAAAATCTACTGCTAAAATGGTTTATTTGTTTTTCACACATTACAAAAACCAATAGGATATAACATAGGTGATGAATATTTAAGACTATTTGAGAACTAATGTAAGATAATTACATTAAAAATTCAATCTAAAAGTGTCTTACCCTTTGAAATTATTACATTATATTTTAGTTAAAACTAAGTCACACTTAGTTCTATGTAATTTCTTTTGGTTGGGTTCTCTCATATTATTTAACCTAATTTATTAACATAGAAAATCCTTTATAATGTCCTGTAAAGTGAATAATATTAACCAAGTCTCTTAAATCGAGTGTAATATTATCAAATTTTAAGTAAACCTTAAACCCTATAATGTAAATAATTTCTATATGTGTATATTTTAAAATATTAATTTTCAATAAAAATATACCTTAATTTGGTCTAAATATGTTATGTTGGGGTAATGAATTGTTTTATTTGATCACAAAAGGGTAATGTTAGTTTTAGAGACCCTATGTAATGGTAACACCCTTCTCCAAAGGTTTACATAAGGGTAAGATCCCCTTTCCATGAAATCTATATGGGTACCTGTATAATGCGTCAGGGTAAGGAACCACTATATATTGGTAGCCATTGTAGAGACTCGTATCTTGACGTACATGGACATTACATTACATTTGCGGAATACTTAGTACATAACAAAAACACACACACAAGGACCGTAATAGTTTAGTGTCTTTGGAAACTCGGAACGTAATCTTCTAATCGTGGTGAAAGATCTTCAATATCTCCCATAAAGATCTTCCCTTTTTTTTACCTAAAACCTTTCTTTATATCCTGGGGAAAAGAAAACATAAAAGGGTGAGCTCAAATGCTCAGTAAGGGTAAACAAAAGAAATATCAATCACATCATATACATAAGAACATAGCTTTTGGAAATCTTAACCTGCAAAAGAGCTCATAATATCATATCATGGGATAAATCATAGAAGTGAAAATGAGATCCCCATAATCATAACATAAAACTTGAAACTTTGTGGCATGCACACATAATCATGTAAAATCATTTCTTGTTAGTCATGACTCATTGCCAAGACTATCTTAGTGGACAAAGTCCCTTTCTGAACCGAGTTCACTCCTCGTTTCAGTCCTGTATCACTGAACCGAAATAACCTTCCGTTCCAGCCATGTATATCTCATGAGATATAAAATCTTTACCCAATGCATTGGAGGGAGATATAGGTCCCACCCATCTTATAATGAATCCTTTCTTATGTGTGCCACATAATCATAAATCATACGTCATCGCATAACCCATGTAATAAAAATGGGATTCTTGAAACATCATGACATCATAAATCAATTCATATAAGATAAAGGAATTCATAAAAATAATTCCATCACAACATGATCAAATCAATTTAATAATAGGGATAAAAATATAACCCTTTATTATCTTAGATGGAAAATAATTTTGATAAAACACTTGAACTCCATTCTTGAGGAAAATATCCTTTCTTCTTCAAAAAACATTTTTCCTTTCATAACATGTCATACTACTTTAAAATAAAAGAAGTTGATTAAAAATAAACTTGAAAACTTGTAAAGTAAGCTTCTTGGAAATAATGTTTTAAAAATCCATTCATGCCGTATAAGTTAAAAAAACATTCTTCGTACTTTTGTCGGAAAAGTCAAAAAGTACCTCGTTCGAAAAACGACAAAAGATTCCTTTCATACATATTACTAAAAACTCACTGAAGGGTAAAAATGGATTTAAACAATTGTAGTTGGATGGAAATAATATTACATATTGATGAAACATGGACGTGGATGATAAAATACACCCCAGTAAATACTTACGAATAAACAATCTCGGATAAAAATGAGATTGTGATATTTCCCTTACCTTAGGTCCGATTTGCTTTGTACGTGTCCGAAGCTCCTGTATAATGGTTTAAATAATGTCATTGACTTATTACAGAATCATATTCATTGTTATGATATCATATATGGTTCACTTATGACATTATATTACCCGTTCTTTTGTAAATTCCATGTTAAAGAAGCGTTTTGGGTAAAATCGTTTCTTTTATCGTAGGTGTTTTGACTTGTTGTTCTTGACATTATTATTACTTATATCATGATTTAATTATGTCCAGAATATAAAATATGATTTATATATCATATATATTCAGTATATATATATATATATATAATAGATACATAAATGAAATGAAAAACACCGTTCATGGAGACGGTAGTCCGTACGTACGCATGAACGTTGTTTTCCTTTCCCTATTGTCTTGAATGGAAGTAAGTAGATGACATACATATATATATATACATAAATCCAGTAGCTTTATAATGTCATATATTTCATTATTATTTCTTATATATACTTTATAATCATTCTTAAATGGTTAACATGGAGAATGAATCTCATCGCGTCGTGGAGACGGTAGGCCGTACGTACGCACGAGCGATGATATCATTTTCATAAATATTGAATTGAATCGGAGTGGATTATACAATATATCAGAATCAATATTATGTTTTAATAACTATGTATAGTTATTCTTTACACCATTATACCCATCCATGTAAGGTGGTGGTGGAAAATAGATTACACCACGGCGTGGAGACGGTATTCCGTACGTACGCACGCGCGGTGATTTCTTTTTCCGTAGGATAGATAGATGGTGAAAAAGGGTTGTTTCATACTTATAATAACATATCAGTATATGAGTGATACTGATGTTATTACTTCATAATGAAACAACCTAAGAAGAAGAAGTGGAAGAAGAAATAAAGATGAAAGAATTGGTAACGGTAATTACCTCTTCTTTGAAGCGCCTCTTTGAGACCTCCTCTTAGGGCACTAAAATTGGTCTTTGAGGAAGACCAGAACCTCTAGGATGTTTCTAGGGAAGTGGAGAAGATATTTTGGCAGGGGTTGGCCGAGCTTGAGTGCTCAAATTGGTGTGAGGAGGAGGGGGAGGAGGTGCCCTTTTATAAGGGAGGAGAGGGGCACCTTAGGAATATCTCAAAATATTATTTTATATTAAAGTAAAAATCGGTTTATAATGGTTCCAAAGGGTCTTATTTAGAAGCTAAAGTGGGGATGGGTCGAAATCCTATCAACCAATAGGATTTAGACAAGTTTAGGTTATTATTTTAACCTTATCAATTAGATTTAACTCTAAGTTAAATAATTTAACTTTTACCGTGTCTTTTTGTTTTCTTTCACTATATGGTTAATACACTTACTATAACATGCCAAACGAACCCCAAATTGTTTATTATTAATATATATATCCTTATATAAGTCATTTGGCAGAACCATTGATTTTTAGGAATAAAATAACAATTAATAATATAATATTTGATTTAAAAACTATTTTGTGTCAATTTTGACACTATTTGATATATGATTTTTGTGAAAGTCATAACAGAATTATATGTTCGAAACAAGTTGATTAAATCAACACTAATATATCATAGTAACCTAGAAAATTGGTTTAATTCATAAAAAGTCTCAAATTACATTCATTTGAGTATTTATAACATCAATTATGTTAATATTTCCTTAAAAGGGTAATTACTGCATCATCGTTGTGTCATAAATAAATTAATTTATTTAAAGTCTAAAAATTATAAATAAAATATCATTATGTAGGAAATATTTTTAGCTATCTAATTAATATTTATAGTTGAATTTATCTTATGTATAACGCCATATTAAAAATGTTTTAGTGAATAAACTTTGATTTTAACTCTTTTAACTCTTCTTTGAATTAAATAGTAATAAATGTCCTATTCTAATCCAAGTGGGCCTAAATGATAATATTTTACACTTAAGGTTGTTTTTGGTCGAGATACACTTGTCCAATAGAATTAGGACATGTGTTAGGGTAATATTAATATCATTCTTTCCCTTAATTACCCTATTTACAATTAACCGTGGTAAAAAAAAGTAAAAAGTTACTATTCACCAAAAATTATTTTCATCTCATTGAACCACATTTTACTTACTGACATAAACCGTGTCTCTCGGATTTTTGAAATTCCATTCACAGAAGCGGTAAAATTAAGATTTATGAAGAAATTATTTTTTTTAACTACCACTTAGTAGTTTCACTATTCATTAAAAAATGAAGGTTTTCAGAAAAATGCCAAAATTTCATCCTAAGCTGTATTTCATATTCCGAATTCAAAAATGAAGTCTATTTTACCAAATTCATAATATAGAAGTTGCATTAATTAATTTTATAATTAAATCCTGCTGTTAAAACAAATAGCGTGTTTTTAAGAAACAATATCTATCAAAAGATTGACACTTGTTTATGTCTGGTTTAAATGTGCAATTACATCCAATGACCAACATTGTATTAAATTGGAAAAATATATTCTAAATATACTTTAAAACTACTCCAATTAATAATTTATCACTATTAATTATTTCGATTAAAAAAGTTGTTTTTTAATTATAATTTAGTAATTTTCACTATTCATCAGAATATGAAAGTTATCCGAAATGTACCAAAATTTCAACTTAGGCTAAATTCGATACTCGGAATCCAAAAATGAAGTTCATTTTGAAAAATAAGATTTACAGAATTTTAAAAAGTGGTTATTACTATTCATACCGGCTAGTTTTAATAATATTTTAATAGCATATCGTTGTTTAGTGAAACTCGGTATTGCGTATTACACACGCTATCGAGGAAAGTCGCGATTGTGTGTAATGCAAGGCAAGTCAAGGATGCGTGTTGTGCAAGCTCCTTTTGGTGTAGCGTACAACACAAGACATTAAAAAAATTAAAAAGAATATTTTTTATAAAATCTTGGGCTGTTACATTCTACCCCCCTTAAAATGAATTTCGCCCTCGAAATTCGTCGGGGTTATAAATGGTTTACTATTTGAAAGTTTCTTTAATAGAAACCCACATCGTAAAAAGGAATATCAAAACCAATCTTTAAAAACAAAAGTATGAAACGTAACGGTTACCCAAATAAACTAATCATTGGGTTTCCACATAGGTGAAAATATGGATATGGAAGAGAAATCTAACCATCGTGTTCTGATGGAGAGTGGTAGAGAACATGGCTATGGAAAAGCCAATAATCACAAATCCATAAATTTGTGATGATCTAAGGTACCATCCGATTCATCAGTTATAAGATCACTAGGACAACATTTTTGGTTTTCAAGATCATTTCCCTAAAGTTGAAAATTTGAATTGGAATAAATAATTTCTTTATTTTGGTACAATCTCACTGTTGTTCGTTCCTTGAACAATTTCCACTTCATCTCTTAAATAAATGAAGTTGAATTTGTTATTCGTGAAGTGTTAGCAGATCATGTGATAGAATGACTGTTCATTCCATCTGTCTCAAACAAAAGGTTAGCAAAAGTTATTAAATATACATAAGTCATTCTATAGTGAGATTAATCATATATGGTTCCTAAAATGGACTTATACTTCATATATCATACTTCTTAATATAATAAAACTAGTTTCTACTAAACAGGGACTTCATGTAGGCCAGTGGTAGGCGATAAAGGCCAGTTGCACTTCGGTTGTGGGTTCGATTCCCACAGCCTTGTCCGAAGCGATAGGCTGTGGCCCGTCCTGCAGGTTGTCCTTTTTCTAAAGCTACATTACTATAACATGCCATCAATAATATCGAAAAAAAAACTTTAATACTTAAACAATACTAACCTATGTCCAACATAGTCCATTCCAATCTTTAGGCTTATCCATAATACTGCAGTCTATTCTCATAACATAGTGAAAACGATCACCAGAGATTTAATACCATCGTTGATCCCCATATATCATAAGATATATCTTGTTGGTCACATTCCAAACATTCAAAGGCCTTAATCTTGTACTCTCTTGAATACCCATTGAACCTTAGTGAAAACTTGAATGCAGTTAAAAGTTAACACTTTTCACATACCGAAATCCTCAAAATTCTATATACTCAAACCATGATATCACTTAGTCCTTATATCAATCATGAGCTCATGAATACTATCAAACATTTAATTTTCTCCTTATCCCTTCATTATGCGCATATCATCTACATTCCATAAATATCTGAATAACCTTTCATGGATACTGGTAACATTAATCATACACTTTCAAAACACAAGGAAAGACAACAGTGTAACAATCCATAGATGTCTCTTTATTCCAAAATTACACATGATAAACATGTAATCATTCCACTACATTCTCAAACCATTGACCGAGCTTCAAAAATTCTTTCATCTCACATATCATTTGTAGTCTCTTCATCATCATCCACATAAATACTACCCATATGACCATACTGATTCTCTTCATGAGTCTTTCCCTTAGGGCATTTTTTTGCATAATTCTCATACATTCCACATTTAAAACACTTAACCATTTTTGATGTCGTAGCAATACCATTATCCTCATTCATGGTGTTAACCGACCCTTTTCCTTTGCACTTACTTGCTTTGTGTCCTTCTATTCCACACCCAAAGCATCTTCCAGTTCCCTTGAAACATTCTCCTTGATGCCTCTTCCCACATGATTTACATAGGGGAAATTGAACTTTCTTTCCTCTATGATCATCATGGAACTCCATCTTTCTCTTATTAGTCGAGTCAGGAAACTTACCAAATTTTACTATATTGATCATATTGTGAGATTGCTGATTCGGCATAATAATGATGTTTGGACATCCAAATCCCATTTCATTTGGTTGCTCATGAAGAATATCATTCCATTGTCCATCATATCCTCCATTATTGTGAATCATCTTGTTTCCAGCCATTTTCTAAAACCCAAATAGAATAGTGTTAGATGCAAAAATCATAATAAAGGGGGAGTAAATTAAATATCTATCATCTTTGGTTTAATCTAATATCGTTACCATAGTTCTAGGACTATATCCTATACGTATACTTATCCTTAGGGGCATCCCTAGACATACCTTAGAAATATCTCTAGGGATCTCATTAACGTTTTCGCATCCTAGTTTCCAAAGGTTGACTAAACCTTTCCTCTGATACCAAATATAGAGACCCGTATCTTGACGTACATGGACATTACATTACATTTGCGGAATACTTAGTACATAACAAAAACACACACACAAGGACCAAAATAGTTTAGTGTCTTTGGAAACTCGGAACGTAATCTTCTAATCGTGGTGAAAGATATTCAATATCTCCCATAAAGATCTTCCCTTTTTTTTTACCTAAAACCTTTCTTTATATCCTGGGGAAAATAAAACATAAAAGGGTGAGCTCAAATGCTCAGTAAGGGTAAACAAAAGAAATATCAATCACATCATATACATAAGAACATAGCTTTTGGAAATCTTAACCTGCAAAAGAGCTCATAATATCATATCATGGGATAAATCATAGAAGTGAAAATGAGATCCCCATAATCATAACATAAAACTTGAAACTTTGTGGCATGAACAAATAATCATGGAAAATCATTTCTTGTTAGTCATGACTCATTGCCAAGACTATCTTAGTGGACAAAGTCCCTTTCTGAACCGAGTTCACTCCTCGTTTCAGTCCTGTATCACTGAACCGAAATAACCTTCCGTTCCAGCCATGTCTATCTCATGAGATATAAAATCTTTACCCAATGCATTGTAGGGAGATATAGGTCCCACCCATCTTATAATGAATCCTTTCTTATGTGTGCCACATAATCATAAATCATACATCATCGCATAACCCATGTAATAAAAATGGGATTCTTGAAACATCATGACATCATAAATCAATTCATATAAGATAAAGGAATTCATAAAAATAATTCCATCACAACATGATCAAATCAATTTAATAATAGGGATAAAAATAGAACCCTTTATTATCTTAGATGGAAAATAATTTTGATAAAACACTTGAACTCCATTCTTGAGGAAAATATCCTTTCTTCTTCAAAAAGCATTTTTCCTTTCATAACATGTCATACTACTTTAAAATAAAAGAAGTTGATTAAAAATAAACTTTAAAACTTGTAAAGGAATCTTCTTGGAAATAATGTTTTAAAAATCCATTCATGCCGTATAAGTTAAAAAAACATTCTTCGTACTTTTGTCGGAAAAGTCAAAAAGTACCTCGTTCGAAAAATGACAAAAGATTCCTTTCATACATATTACTAAAAACTCACTAAAGGGTAAAAATGGATTTAAACAATTGTAGGTGGATGGAAATAATATTACATATTGATGAAACATGGACGTGGATGATAAAATACACCCCAGTAAATACTTACGAATAAACAATCTCGGATAAAAATGAGATTGTGATATTTCCCTTACCTTAGGTCCGATTTCCTTTGTACGTGTCCGAAGCTCCTGTATAATGGTTTAAATAATGTCATTGACTTATTACAGAATCATATTCATTGTTATGATATCATATATGGTTCACTTATGACATTATATTACCCGTTCTTTTGTAAATTCCATGTTAAAGAAGCGTTTTGGGTAAAATCGTTTCTTTTATCGTAGGTGTTTTGACTTGTTGTTCTTGAAATTATTATTACTTATATCATGATTTACTTACTTCCAGAATATAAAATATGATTTATATATCATATATATTCAGTATATATATATATATATAATAGATAGATAAATGAAATGAAAAACACCGTTCATGGAGACGGTAGTCCGTATGTACGCATGAACGCTGTTTTCCTTTCCCTATTGTCTTGAATGGAAGTAAGTAGATGACATAGATATATATATATACATAAATCCAGTAGCTTTATAATGTCATATATTTCATTATTATTTCTTATATATACTTTATAATCATTCTTAAATGGTTAACATGGAGAATGAATCTCATCGCGTCGTGGAGACGGTAGTCCGTACGTACGCACGAGCGATGATATCATTTTCATAAATATTGAATTGAATCGGAGTGGATTATAAAATATATCAGAATCAATATGATGTTGTAATAACTATGTATAGTTATTCTTTACACCATTATACCCATCCATGTAAGGTGGTGGTGGAAAATAGATTACACCACGGCGTGGAGACGGTATTCCGTACGTACGCACGCGCGGTGATTTCTTTTTCCGTAGGATAGATAGATGGTGAAATAGGGTTGTTTAATACTTATAATAACATATCCGTATATGAGTGATACTGATGTTATTACTTCATAATGAAAAAACCTAAGAAGAAGAAGTGGAAGAAGAAATAAAGATGAAAGAATTGGTAACGGTAATTACCTCTTCTTTGAAGCGCCTCTTTGAGACCTCCTCTTAGGGCACTAAAATTGGTCTTTGAGGAAGACCAGAACCTCTAGGATGTTTCTAGGGAAGTGGAGAAGATATTTTGGCAGGGGTTGGCCGAGCTTGAGTGCTCAAATTGGTGTGAGGAGGAGGGGGAGGAGGTGCCCTTTTATAAGGGAGGAGAGGGGCACCTTAGGAATATCTCAAAATATTATTTTATATTAAAGTAAAAATCGGTTTATAATGGTTCCAAAGGGTCTTATTTCGAAGCTAAAGTGGGGATGGGTCGAAATCCTATCAACCAATAGTATTTAGACAAGTTTAGGTTATTATTTTAACCTTATCAATTAGATTTAACTCTAAGTTAAATAATTTAACTTTTACCGTGTCTTTTTGTTTTCTTTCACTATATGGTTAATACACTTACTATAACATGCCAAAAGAACCCCAAATTGTTTATTATTAATATATATATCCTTATCTAAGTCATTTGGCCGAACCTTAGATTTTTAGGAATAAAATAACAATTAATAATATAATATTTGATTTAAAAACTATTTTGTGTCAATTTTGACACAATTTGATATATGATTTTTGTGAAAGTCATAACAGAATTATATGTTCGAACCAAGTTGATTAAATCAACACTAATATATCATAGTAACCTATAAAATTAGTGTAATTCATAAAAAGCTTCAAATTACATTCATTTTAGTATTTATAACATCAATTATGTTAATATTTCCTTAAAAGGGTAATTACTGCATCATCGTTGTGTCATAAATAAATTAATTTATTTAAAGTCTAAAAATTGTAAATAAAATATCATTATGTAGGAAATCTTTTTATCTTTCTAATTAATATTTATAGTTGAATTTATCTTATGTATAACCCCATATTAAAAATGTTTTAGTGAATAAACTTTGATTTTAACTCTTTTAACTCTTCTTTGAATTAAATAGTAATAAATGTCCTAATCTAATCCAAGTGGGCCTAAATGATAATATTTTACACTTAAGGTTGTTTTTGGTCGAGATAAACTTGTCCAATAGAATTAGGACATGTGTTAGGGTAATATTAATATCATTCTTACCCTTAATTAACCTATTTACTATTAACCGTGGTAAAAAAAGTAAAAAGTTACTATTCACCAAAAATTATTTTCATCTCATTGAACCACATTTTACTTACTGACATCAACCGTGTCTCTCGGATTTTTGAAATTCCATTTACAGAAGCGGTAAAATTAAGATTTATGAAGAAATTATTTTTTTTAACTACCACTTAGTAGTTTCACTATTCATTAAAAAATGAAGGTTTTCAGAAAAATGCCAAAATTTCATCCTAAGCTATATTTCATATTCCGAATTCAAAAATGAAGTCTATTTTACCAAATTCATAACATAGAAGTTGCATTAATTAATTTTATAATTAAATCCCGCTGTTAAAACAAATAGCGTGTTTTTAAGAAACAATATCTATCAAAAGATTGACACTTGTTTATGTCTGGTTTAAATGTGCAATTACATCCAATGACCAACATTGTATTAAATTGTAAAAATATATTCTAAATATACTTTAAAACTATTCCAATTAATAATTTATCGCTATTAATTATTTCGATTAAAAAAGTTGTTTTTTAATTATAATTTAGTAATTTTCACTATTCATCAGAATATGAAAGTTATCCGAAATGTACCAAAATTTCACCTTAGGATAAATTCGATACTCCGAATCCAAAAATGAAGTTCATTTTGAAAAATAAGATTTACAGAATTTTAAAAAGTGGTTATTACTATTCATACCGGCTAGTTTTAATAATATTTTAATAGCATATCGTTGTTTAGTGAAACTCGTTATTGCGTATTACACACGCTATCGAGGAAGGTCGCGATTGCATGTAATGCAAGGAAAGTCAAGGATGCGTGTTGTGCAAGCTCCTTTTGGTGTAGCGTACAACACAAGACATTAATAAAATTAAAAAGAATATTTTTTATAAAATCTTGGGCTGTTACATTCTACCCCCCTTAAAATGAATTTCGCCCTCGAAATTCGTCGGGGTTATAAATGGTTTACTATTTGAAAGTTTCTTTAATAGAAACCCACATCGTAAAAAGGAATATCAAAACCAATCTTTAAAAACAAAAGTATGAAACGTAACGGTTACCCAAATAAACTAATCATTGGGTTTCCACATAGGTGAAAATATGGATATGGAAGAGAAATCTAACCATCATGTTCTGATGGAGAGTGGTAGAGAACATGGCTATGGAAAAGCCAATAATCACAAATCCATAAATTTGTGATGATCTAAGGTACCATCTGATTCATCAGTTATAAGATCACTAGGACAACATTTTTGGTTTTCAAGATCATTTCCCTAAAGTTGAAAATTTGAATTGGAATAAATAATTTCTTTATTTTGGTACAATCTCACTGTTGTTCGTGCCTTGAACAATTTCCACTTCATCTCTTAAATAAATGAAGTTGAATTTGTTATTCGTGAAGTGTTAGCAGATCATGTGATAGAATGACTGTTCATTCCATCTGTCTCAAACAATAGGTTAGCAAAAGTTATTAAATATACATAAGTCATTCTATAGTGAGATTAATCATATATGGTTCCTAAAATGGACTTATACTTCATATATCATACTGCTTAATATAATAAAACTAGTTTCTACTAAACAGGGACTTCATGTAGGCCAGTGGTAGGCGATAAAGGCCAGTCGCACTTCGGTTGTGGGTTCGATTCCCACAGCCTTGTCCGAAGCGATAGGATGTGGCCCGTCCTGCAGGTTGTCCTTTTTCTAAAGCTACATTACTATAACATGCCATCAATAATATCAAAAAAAACTTTAATACTTAAACAATACTAACTTATGTCCAACATAGTCCATTCCAATCTTTAGGCTTATCCATAATACTGCAGTCTATTCTCATAACATAGTGAAAACGATCACCAGAGATTTAATACCATCGTTGATCCCCATATATCATAAGATATATCTTGTTGGTCACATTCCAAACATTCAAAGGCCTTAATCTTGTACTCTCTTGAATACCCATTGAACCTTAGTGAAAACATGAATGCAGTTAAAAGTTAACACTTTTCACATACCGAAATCCTCAAAATTCTATATACTCAAACCATGATATCACTTAGTCCTTATATCAATCATGAGCTCATGAATACTATCAAACATTTAATTTTCTCCTTATCCCTTCATTATGCGCATATCATCTACATTCCAAAAATATCTGAATAACCTTTCATGGATACTGGTAACATTAATCATACACTTTCAAAACACAAGGAAAGACAACAGTGTAACAATCCATAGATGTCTCTTTATTCCAAAATTACACATGATAAACATGTAATCATTCCACTACATTCTCAAACCATTGACCGAGCTTCAAAAATTCTTTCATCTCACATATCATTTGTAGTCTCTTCATCATCATCCACATAAATACTACCCATATGACCATACTGATTCTCTTCATGAGTCTTTCCCTTAGGGCATTTTTTTTCATAATTCCCATACATTCCACATTTAAAACACTTAACCATTTTTGATGTCGTAGCAATACCATTATCCTCATTCATGGTGTTAACCGACCCTTTTCCTTTGCACTTACTTGCTTTGTGTCCTTCTATTCCACACCCAAAGCATCTTCCAGTTCCCTTGAAACATTCTCCTTGATGCCTCTTCCCACATGATTTACATAGGGGAAATTGAACTTTCTTTCCTCTATGATCATCATGGAACTCCATCTTTCTCTTATTAGTCGAGTCAGGAAACTTACCAAATTTTACTTTATTGATCATATTGTGAGATTGCTGATTCGGCATAATAATGATGTTTGGACATCCAAATCCCATTTCATTTGGTTGCTCATGAAGAATATCATTCCATTGTCCATCATATCCTCCATTATTGTGAATCATCTTGTTTCCAGCCATTTTCTAAAACCCAAATAGAATAGTGTTAGATGAAAAAATCATAATAAAGGGGGAGTAACTTAAATATCTAGCATATTTGGTTTAATCTAATATCGTTACCATAGTTCTAGGACTATATCCTATACGTATACTTATCCTTAGGGGCATCCCTAGACATACCTTAGAAATATCTCTAGGGATCTCACTAACGTTTTCGCATCCTAGTTTCCAAAGGTTGACTAAACCTTTCCTCTGATACCAAATATAGAGACCCGTATCTTGACGTACATGGACATTACATTACATTTGCGGAATACTTAGTACATAACAAAAACACACACACAAGGACCGTAATAGTTTAGTGTCTTTGGAAACTCGGAACGTAATCTTCTAATCGTGGTGAAAGATATTCAATATCTCCCATAAAGATCTTCCCTTTTTTTTTACCTAAAACCTTTCTTTATATCCTGGGGAAAAGAAAACATAAAAGGGTGAGCTCAAATGCTCAGTAAGGGTAAACAAAAGAAATATCAATCACATCATATACATAAGAACATAGCTTTTGGAAATCTTAACCTGCAAAAGAGCTCATAATATCATATCATGGGATAAATCATAGAAGTGAAAATGAGATCCCCATAATCATAACATAAAACTTGAAACTTTGTGGCATGCACACATAATCATGGAAAATCATTTCTTGTTAGTCATGACTCATTGCCAAGACTATCTTAGTGGACAAAGTCCCTTTCTGAACCGAGTTCACTCCTCGTTTCAGTCCTGTATCACTGAACCGAAATAACCTTCCGTTCCAGCCATGTCTATCTCATGAGATATAAAATCTTTACCCAATGCATTGTAGGGAGATATAGGTCCCACCCATCTTATAATGAATCCTTTCTTATGTGTGCCACATAATCATAAATCATACATCATCGCATAACCCATGTAATAAAAATGGGATTCTTGAAACATCATGACATCATAAATCAATTCATATAAGATAAAGGAATTCATAAAAATAATTCCATCACAACATGATCAAATCAATTTAATAATAGGGATAAAAATAGAACCCTTTATTATCTTAGATGGAAAATAATTTTGATAAAACACTTGAACTCCATTCTTGAGGAAAATATCCTTTCTTCTTCAAAAAGCATTTTTCCTTTCATAACATGTCATACTACTTTAAAATAAAAGAAGTTGATTAAAAATAAACTTTAAAACTTGTAAAGGAAGCTTCTTGGAAATAATGTTTTAAAAATCCATTCATGCCATATAAGTTAAAAAAACATTCTTCGTACTTTTGTCGGAAAAGTCAAAAAGTACCTCGTTCGAAAAACGACAAAAGATTCCTTTCATACATATTACTAAAAACTCACTAAAGGGTAAAAATGGATTTAAACAATTGTAGGTGGATGGAAATAATATTACATATTGATGAAACATGGACGTGGATGATAAAATACACCCCAGTAAATACTTACGAATAAACAATCTCGGATAAAAATGAGATTGTGATATTTCCCTTACCTTAGGTCCGATTTCCATTGTACGTGTCCGAAGCTCCTGTATAATGGTTTAAATAATGTCATTGACTTATTACAGAATCATATTCATTGTTATGATATCATATATGGTTCACTTATGACATTATATTACCCGTTCTTTTGTAAATTCCATGTTAAAGAAGCGTTTTGGGTAAAATCGTTTCTTTTATCGTAGGTGTTTTGACTTGTTGTTCTTGACATTATTATTACTTATATCATGATTTACTTACTTCCAGAATATAAAATATGATTTATATATCATATATATTCAGTATATATATATATATAATAGATAGATAAATAAAATGAAAAACACCGTTCATGGAGACGGTAGTCCGTACGTACGCATGAACGCTGTTTTCCTTTCCCTATTGTCTTGAATGGAAGTAAGTAGATGACATACATATATATATATACATAAATCCAGTAGCTTTATAATGTCATATATTTCATTATTATTTCTTATATATACTTTATAATCATTCTTAAATGGTTAACATGGAGAATGAATCTCATCGCGTCGTGGAGACGGTAGTCCGTACGTACGCACGAGCGATGATATCATTTTCATAAATATTGAATTGAATCGGAGTGGATTATAAAATATATCAGAATCAATATGATGTTGTAATAACTATGTATAGTTATTCTTTACACCATTATACCCATCCATGTAAGGTGGTGGTGGAAAATAGATTACACCACGGCGTGGAGACGGTATTCCGTACGTACGCACGCGCGGTGATTTCTTTTTCCGTAGGATAGATAGATGGTGAAATAGGGTTGTTTCATACTTATAATAACATATCAGTATATGAGTGATACTGATGTTATTACTTCATAATGAAACAACCTAAGAAGAAGAAGTGGAAGAAGAAATAAAGATGAAAGAATTGGTAACGGTAATTACCTCTTCTTTGAAGCGCCTCTTTGAGACCTCCTCTTAGGGCACTAAAATTGGTCTTTGAGGAAGACCAGAACCTATAGGATGTTTCTAGGGAAGTGGAGAAGATATTTTGGCAGGGGTTGGCCGAGCTTGAGTGCTCAAATTGTTGTGAGGAGGAGGGGGAGGAGGTTCCCTTTTATAAGGGAGGAGAGGGGCACCTTAGGAATATCTCAAAATATTATTTTATATTAAAGTAAAAATCGGTTTATAATGGTTCCAAAGGGTCTTATTTCGAAGCTAAAGTGGGGATGGGTCGAAATCCTATCAACCAATAGTATTTATACAAGTTTAGGTTATTATTTTAACCTTATCAATTAGATTTAACTCTAAGTTAAATAATTTAACTTTTACCGTGTCTTTTTGTTTTCTTTCACTATATGGTTAATACACTTACTATAACATGCCAAACGAACCCCAAATTGTTTATTATTAATATATATATCCTTATCTAAGTCATTTGGCCGAACCTTAGATTTTTAGGAATAAAATAACAATTAATAATATAATATTTGATTTAAAAACTATTTTGTGTCAATTTTGACACTATTTGATATATGATTTTTGTGAAAGTCATAAAAGAATTATATGTTCGAACCAAGTTGATTAAATCAACACTAATATATCATAGTAACCTATAAAATTAGTGTAATTCATAAAAAGCTTCAAATTACATTCATTTTAGTATTTATAACATCAATTATGTTAATATTTCCTTAAAAGGGTAATTACTGCATCATCGTTGTGTCATAAATAAATTAATTTATTTAAAGTCTAAAAATTGTAAATAAAATATCATTATGTAGGAAATCTTTTTATCTTTCTAATTAATATTTATAGTTGAATTTATCTTATGTATAACCCCATATTAAAAATGTTTTAGTGAATAAACTTTGATTTTAACTCTTTTAACTCTTCTTTGAATTAAATAGTAATAAATGTCCTAATCTAATCCAAGTGGGCCTAAATGATAATATTTTACACTTAAGGTTGTTTTTGGTCGAGATACACTTGTCCAATAGAATTAGGACATGTGTTAGGGTAATATTAATATCATTCTTACCCTTAATTAACCTATTTACTATTAACCGTGGTAAAAAAAAGTAAAAAGTTACTATTCACCAAAAATTATTTTCATCTCATTGAACCACATTTTACTTACTGACATCAACCGTGTCTCTCGGATTTTTGAAATTCCATTCACAGAAGTGGTAAAATTAAGATTTATGAAGAAATTATTTTTTTTAACTACCACTTAGTAGTTTCACTATTCATTAAAAAATGAAGGTTTTCAGAAAAATGCCAAAATTTCATCCTAAGCTATATTTCATATTCCGAATTCAAAAATGAAGTCTATTTTACCAAATTCATAACATAGAAGTTGCATTAATTAATTTTATAATTAAATCCCGCTGTTAAAACAAATAGCGTGTTTTTAAGAAACAATATCTATCAAAAGATTGACACTTGTTTATGTCTGGTTTAAATGTGCAATTACATCCAATGACCAACATTGTATTAAATTGTAAAAATATATTCTAAATATACTTTAAAACTACTCCAATTAATAATTTATCGCTATTAATTATTTCGATTAAAAAAGTTGTTTTTTAATTATAATTTAGTAATTTTCACTATTCATCAGAATATGAAAGTTATCCGAAATGTACCAAAATTTCACCTTAGGATAAATTCGATACTCCGAATCCAAAAATGAAGTTCATTTTGAAAAATAAGATTTACAGAATTTTAAAAAGTGGTTATTACTATTCATACCGGCTAGTTTTAATAATATTTTAATAGCATATCGTTGTTTAGTGAAACTCGGTATTGCGTATTACACACGCTATCGAGGAAGGTCGCGATTGCGTGTAATGCAAGGCAAGTCAAGGATGCGTGTTGTGCAAGCTCCTTTTGGTGTAGCGTACAACACAAGACATTAATAAAATTAAAAAGAATATTTTTTATAAAATCTTGGGCTGTTACAGCCATGGCTTGCATAAGGGTACTATAACACTACATAAGGGTAAGTATCTGCTACTTAAGGGTACCCTGGGCTTGTTTAATGGTACCAACATGAATAAGGTCATTTTCATAAAGGTGGTGGATATTGTAAGGCTATAACAGAAAAGTAAGATGGACACTACATAAGGGTATTCAGGGTTCTGTAAGGGTAACTCATGCACCATGTAAAGATAAGGGGGGGTTTTCTAAGGCTTCAAAAGTGTACCCAAGCATTTAAAAATATTATATAACGGTGACCATATTCATATGGGAAAAACTATGTTAACCTTATGCAGTGCATACTCCTTATATAAGGGTAATATTTTTACTCTATTTTTTTGGCTATGTCTCCTCTTCATTAAATACACAACATTATAACACACGTTTGACTATTTGAATGTAACAAATCCTTAGAATTGAATCCTAGAATCATTTAAGGTCTGTAAATCATATTTACAAATTAAATTAAATAGTTTTCTGTTATGAGTCCCTAAAGAAAAACATTAATGGATGATATCTATTTCTTTTGTTTTTATTGTAGATGACATGTACACTAAATCACTTTATCAAATAGATAAAAATTAAGGCATTCATTTTTTTCTATTTCTTTAAGCTGGATAAGTCCATAAATTCCCTCATATAAGATTTGGGGTGTCCTCTCGATAGAATTAATCCCTTCATCTATTATCCTAGAATAACTAAACCTTCTCCCTCCGGTTTTGGGAAGTATTTCTTATGAAAGATAATTCTTGGTATGAATTTATTGTTATATTTTCTCTTTATTTAATTATAAATTCTTTTTATAATCCTTTCATAGAAATTGAATAAATAATTATTGATTGACGATAATCTATAATTTATCATAGAATGATAAAATAATTTTTATCCTATAATATCAGTTAGTAATAATAATGGATTAAAACGTGTATATTATTTGAGATAAGTACAATATTATCTCACATGGATTTATTATTATTCATTGAAATGGAAATTAAAAACAATTAAATTGGAATATTTTTTTACTGGAAATTATAAAAGAGTGATAAACTATTACAAAAAGTGATGTTTTATTTCTATTATAAATAAAATACATGGTTTTGGTACTAGAAATACATGATGAACATAATGATTTGTTATGTCGAAAACTATGATAATATGAAATTGGAGGAGATGTTTTAGTCTATAAAGGTTTCCAATCCATATATTTAACCACACATGCCAGTTTATCCCTTATGTTAGCATTGATATCCTTGAGTTAAGAAGTAACCTACCTTTTTTTAGATATCTTATTTACACTTGTTGCCATGATATAACACTTATATTGGAATACTTGATTTTTGTGCGTGATTATGATCCCTTGTGGATTTTTGTATAGCCCATGAGAACCATATGGAATACTTGATGTTATGAGTATATCAATATATTTTCTATTCATGTTTCATTTTTATCACATGTATTGTATATTTACACTTTACTCAAAATGATATATTATGATTGAATGTTTTCTTCCCTATTATGTGTGCCTTTAGAGGTATTGTTCATGGATCCCATGTTAGGTGGATTATCTTTTTGTGTTTATTTTTAAGAAGGGTAGTTCACCTGGCTTGATATTATAGAGATCATAAATATAAGAATATAGTAGTGATATGATGATGCCTTTCGGATTCAGTGTGATACACTAGATGCTTATAAAATTCCAAGGACCATGTCACTTGATGCCTAGTATATATTGAGTATCGTAATCACTCAATTTTTAGTGAATAATGAGAACCTAAAAAAAATTATTCTTTATGGATTTAATGTTTTATATTCACAAAATTTCAAGTGGAATGATTATTATTTTTTTATAGTATATATGATTGTTGATACCTTAGAATTCCTTCCATCTTTGATTCGAAGATGGTACGGTCGGGGATCTGGTGTTTTAGTTAGCACATGGGATCTCGGTTTTGGATTATTGTATTTATTTTATATTTATTTTTTAATAATAGAATATAATTTTTTAGTTGATTAAAAGTTGTATGGGAACATTGGTGGAGTATTAATAAATCTTCCAATCAGACCCTACTAATCCATTTTGAAGTTCATGCAGATTTCATGACTTTGGATCATGTGAATGGAAAATTCCATGTGATAGACAGTTGAAAAGAGAAGCATGGAAAAGGTAGAATACCATAACAAAATTTAATGTATTCTTTTGTTTTATTTTTTTTATATTCACTTAATACTCATGTTTGGCTTTCCATTTTGGGAGGCATTTATTATCAATATTCCATGAATTCCCTTTTTATTATTTGGATTACTCTAAATACTCTTATCATTATTTGTTTTATTCTTATATTTATTTAATTGTGTTATGATATGATACTGAGTGTATTGTATCCTTACTAATGAACTTAGACACTCACAATTCGTAGGAAACATCTTGCCTATGGGGAAGCACTGATGAGGTCATGTGACCCACTAGCTCGGACACAGTGGGTTGGATCAGGGTGTGAAAAAAATTGTATTATAATTTGTTTTCTATTTTTTTTTTGTATAACTAGTGAAATAGTATATAGAATATTGTTGGGTGAGACTTCGGTAGGGGTGTTCCTTGTTCCCTGAAAAAATTGTGTAATGGAACTTGAAGTTACAATTTACGAGTTTGATGTTACAATTTTAATGTTATTTTAGGTTTGTTCTTGAATCATGAATTTGTAATTTTAAGTTCACATCCCATATATATACATATTATTTTGATGTATATTAGATATTTAATTAAATACAATTAATTTTTCTATTGATTTATTATTGAATCTATTTTGTTATATATCTATTTTTATTTTATATTTTGAAATATCTCCATTGGAATTAATTTTTTGAACTAAGCATGCTAGTTGTTTTAGTATACATAAAATGAATTTGATTAATCTAAAGGGATAAGACTTGGGTTTTGATCAGAGGGTTATAACTTAGGTTATTATTTGACTCTTTGGTTGTCCATTATATGATATCATTGACTGGATATAAGTTTTTTTATAGAATATAAATTGTAAAATTCTTAGGTAGTTATATTCCCCCCGTTAGATATATTTCATTCTTGTAATTTTAATTTATCCAAACTAATGAAATAGTAATGTGAGTCCATAAGATGTAAATGACTCGGGATTTAATTTCTAATGAGGTTTTACCCTCACTATTATTGGAATAACTATATAAATAATTACTTGCAACATAATAGGTATATAACTAAGGTTGAGTTTTTCTATAACCATTTATTCAAATTACCCCAATACAATTGGATTAACTTTTTATAGGGAGTTTATAATCAGCCATGTTTTAATGTGTTGTTATAAGTTTTTGTGTGCGGTTTTTTACCAATATTAGAAATTTTCATTTTCAAGATATCTAGTCAATTCCTAATGTCCTATAAAATCGGAATAAAGGAATTATAATATGATTTTATATGAAGAATGTTGTTATAAATATATTTTAGAGTGAAGTTATATACCTAGGATACAATAATCCCACCATTAATGTTTTTGTTAATAACCCAACATCAAGTCATTAGGGTGGAAATTTTATGTTTTTTCATAAATTCATACATATATCAAATTTTTTGTACTAGTTGAAAATACATTTTTCATTTTACTTGAGATGGTGATCATTTTTTCTCATTCGATACCATATTCAATACCCACTTCTATATTTGTGGATTCATAGCATTTACCTATTCTAGTATGTTACTATTTTCTATCATCCTTATTAGAACTTTTGTTAGGGAGTTGACTTGGATAATTTCCATGTTCCTCCCATTTATTAAATTAAACTATTAGTGGTACCTTCATATGAACACTATTTATTTTCATAGTGTCTATTAAGGTCTTCCTTTTTCATTAGAAATTAATTCATCTACTATCGTTGTTTCCACACATGAAACATCTACAATTTAATTTAACACACCCATTGGTTATTATTACCATATTATTTTACATGAAGTAAATTTAATCTTATTTCCTTCATCATCTTAATCACCTAAACATCCTGGTGACTCCATCAAAGACTTCTTTGGTGTTTTCTGAAACCCTACTATCTTCTAACTATAAATCATAATTATTGATAACTTTTTTTCAAAATAATAAGATTTATCACTCATACTTCTATCCATTTTGGTTTCATATTGGTAAACTCTATGTGTTTTTCATAAAATCTACTGCTATAATGGTTTATTTGTTTTTCAAACATTACAAAAACCAATAGGAGATAACATAGGTGATTAATATTTAAAATTATGTGAGAACTACTGTAAGATAATTACATTAAAAATTCAATCTAAAAGTTTCTTACCGTTTTAAATTTTTACATTATATTTTAGTTAAAACTAAGTCACACTTAGTTCTATTTAATTTCTTTAGGTTGGGATCTCTCATATTATTTAACCTAATTTATTAACATAATAAATCCTTTATAATTTCCTGTAAAGTGAATGATATTAACCAACTCTCTTAAATCGAGTGTAATATTATCAAATTTTAAGTAAACCTTAAACCCTATAATGTAATTAATTTCTATATGTTTATATTTTTAAATGTTAATTTTCAATAAAAATCTACCTTAATTTGGTTTAAATATGTTATGTTGGGGTAATGAATTGTTTTATTTGATTACATAAGGGTAATGTTAGTTTTAGAGACCCTATGTAATGGTAACACCCTTCTATAAAGGGTTACATAAGGGTAAGATCCCCTTTTCATGAAATCTGTATGGGTACTTGTATAATGAGTCAGGGTAAGGAACAACTATATATTTTTAGCCATAGCTTGCAAAAGGGTACTATAACACTGCATAAGGGTAAGTATCTACTACTTAAGGGTACCTTGGCCTTGTTTAATGGTACCAACATGAATAAGGTCATTTTCATAAAGGTGGTGGATATTGTAAGGCTATAACGGAAAAGTAATATGGACACTGCATAAGGTAGTTCATGGTTCTGTAAGGATAACTCTTGCACCATGTAAAGATAGGTGGGGGGGTTTCAAAGGCTTCAAAAGTGTACCCAAACTTTTAAAAAACTTATTTAAGGGTGACCATATTCATATGGGTAAAACTCAGTTAACTATATGCAGTGCATACTCCTTATATAAGGGTAATATTTTTACTCTATTTTTTTGGCTTTGTCTCTTCTTTATTAAATACACAACTTTATAACACACGTTTGACTATTTAAATGTAAAGAATCCTGAGAATTGAATCCTAGAATCATTTAAGGACTGTAAATAATATTTTCAAATTAAATTAAATAATTTTCTGTTATGAGTCCCTAAAGAAAAAAATTAATGGATGATATCGATTTCTTATGTTTTTATTGTAGAAGCCATGTACACTAAATCATTTTATCAAATAGATAAAAATTATGGAATTCATTTTTTTCTATTTCTTTAAGCTTGCAAAGACCATAAATTCCCTCATATAAGATCTGAGGTGTCCTCTCGATATAATTAATCCCATCATCAATTTTCCAAGAATTAGTAAACCTTCTCACTCCAGTTTTTGGGTGTAGTTCTTATGAAAGATAATTCTAGGTATGAATTTATTGTTTTATTTTCTCTCTATTTAATTATAATTTTTTTATAATCCTTTCATAGAAATTGAAAAAAAAAATTATTGAATGATGATAATATATAAGTTATCATAGAATGATAAAAGAATTTTTATCCTATAAT
Organism: Viscum album; assembly: GCA_963277665.1. NCBI lineage: Eukaryota > Viridiplantae > Streptophyta > Magnoliopsida > Santalales > Viscaceae > Viscum > Viscum album. The sequence goes on along the minus strand of OY728137.1, from coordinate 290,838,007 downwards.
ATCAATTAATAATAATAATTGATTACAACTTGTATATTATATGAGATAAGTATAATATTATCTCATATGGATTTACTATTATTCGTTGAAATGGAAATTTAAAACAATTATATTAGAATATTTTTTTACGGGAAATTATAAAAGATTGGGAAACTATTACAACAAGTGAAATTTTATTTCTATTATAAATAAAATAGATGGTTTTGGTACTAGAAATACATTATGAACATAATGATTTGACATGTCAAAAACTATGATAATATGGAATTAAAGGAGACGTTTTAGTCTATAAAGGTTTCCACTCCATATTTTTAACCACACATGCCAGTTTATCCCTTATGTTGGCATTGATAACCTTGAGTTAAGAAGTAACCTACCTTTTTTAGATATCTTATTTAAAATTGTTTCCATGATATAACACTTATGTTGGAATACTTGATTTTTGTGCGTGATTATGATCCCTTGAGGATTTGTGCATAGACCATGAGAACCTTATAGAATACTTGATGCTATGAGTATATCCATATATTTTCAATTCATGTTTCATTTTTATCACATGTATTGTATATTTACACTTTACTCATAATGATATATTAGGATTGAATGTTTTCTTCCCTATTATGTGTGCCTTTAGAGGTATTGTTCATGGATCCCATGGTAGGCGGATTGTCTTTTTGTGTTTAATTTTAAGAAGGGGAGTTCACATGGATTGATATGATAGAGATCATAAATATAAGAATATAGTAGTGATATGATGATGACTTGCAGATTCAGTGTGAAATACAAGATGCTTATAACATTCCAAGGATCATGCCACTTGATGCCTAGTAGATATTGAGTATCATAATCCCTCAATTTCTATTGAATAATGAGAACCAAACAAACATTATTCTTTATGGATTTCAAGTTTTATATTCACAAAATGTCAAGTGGAATGATTTTTTTTTATAGTATATATGGTTGTTGATACCTTGGAATTCCTTCCTTCTTCGATTTGAAGAAGGTACGGTCGGGGATCTGGTGTTTTAGTTAGCAAATGAGATCTTGGTTTTAGATTGTTGTTTTTGTTTTATATTTATTGTTTAATAATAGAATATACTTTTCTATTTGATTAAAATTGTTATGGACACATTGGTGGAGTATTAATGAATCTTCCAATCATACCCTACTAATCCATTTCGACGTTCATACAGATTTCATGACTTGGGATCAAGTGAACGGAAAATGCCATGTGATATACAGTTGAGAAGAGAAGCATGGAAAAGGTAGAATACCAGAAAGAAATTTAATGTATGTTTTTGTTTTATTTTTGTTTTATATTCACTTTATACTCATGTTCGGATTTCCATTTTGGGAGACATTTATTATCAATATTCCATGAATTCCCTTTTTATTATTTGGATTCCTCTAAATACTCCTATCTTTATTTGTTTTATTATTCTATTTATTTAATTGTGTTATGATATGATACTGAGTGTATTGTATCCTTACTAATGGACTTAGACAGTCACAATTCATAGGAAACATCTTGCCTATGGGGAAGCACTGATGAGGTCATGTGACCCACTAGCTCGGACACAATGGGTTGGATCAGGGAGTAAACAAATTGTATTATAATTTGATTTCTATTTTTTTTAATAACCAATGACATAGTAGATAGAGTATAGTTGGGTGAGACTTCGGTAGGTGAGTTCCATGTTACTTGAAAACACATGTGTAATGGAACTTGAAGTTACTTTTTACGAGTTTGATGTTACAATTTTAATGTTATTTCAGGTTTGTTCATGCATCATGAATTTGGAATTTTAAGTTCACATCCCCTATATATACATATTATTGTGATGTATATTAGATATTTAATTAAATAAAATTATTTTTTCTATTTATTTATTATTGAATATATTTTGTTATATATCTATTTTTATTTTATATTTCGAAATATCTCCATTAGAATTAATTTTTTGAACTAAGAATTCTAGTTGATTTAGTATATATACGATGAATGTGATTAATCTGAAGGGATAAGACATTGTTTTTTGATCAGAGGGTTATACCATAGGTTATTATTAGACTCTTTGGTTGACCATTATATAATCTCATAGACTGGTTATAATTTTTTTTATGTTCCAAATGTTCTTCACGTTACATAATATTGCACCTCATAGACGTTTTGTGGGTCCCACAACTGAGTAGCAGTGTGCTCCAAAGTATGTTCCCAAATCTTATCTAGTAGTGTAGGTAGTAGTACCAATCAATTTGAGATTCCATCCACCAAGAACCATGGTAAATTATGTCATATGTTTTCATCTCCAATATCCTCAAGATTTTCAGGGCACTAGGGGAAAAAATATGTGCAGGAAAAGATGTAATCAAGGGTATCTTTGAACTAATTAATATGATGAATCCTATAATTATGAATATGGGATATTGGGATGATATAGTAACCCACTATGAATTTTTGTTATGTTATGGGATATAATGGACAATGTGAGGTTCTCACTAGGGAGGCCTTTAAGGAACTTGTATTTAGGGAGTTCATTCTCAATACACTGATGCTTGATTGAGAATAGAAGTTTATGGATCTACAACAGTGTTCCATAATGGTCTATATCTACTCCACTAATTTTATGGATCTTATTCACTTTACACCTCTTTTGTATGGGAATTATAATCATAAGACTAGGGCGTTCGATATCATACTTCATCTCAATACCATACAATAGTTTTAATGCTTCATCCTCTCATCAAACCTAGATGTATTATAGAATATCTTTAAAATTGAAAGGATTACATTAGAGGGATGAGTAGGTATTCTTTTTCTAACCTTCACCATTTATAAGGGTGGACCTTATTATACAAATATGGGTGTGTCTTCCAATTTTAGGATGAGGAAGTATAGGGGTCTGAAGCAGAGTAGTGGAATGAAGGTATAGTAGAGTTCAATTTCTTCTATTAAATCAAGATGTTACCCATAGTTCTTAAACTATAGAAAGATTACACATTATTGTTGTTCCAACTCAAAACATCAGATAAAGTTTCTATAGTGTGGATAGGTCTTCCGTATCAAATATTTTTCCCCCTAGATCTATGAGGTCAAGCTTCTATATTGGATCAATGTAGACATGGTTAGGGTTCCATGGATATAACCATAGTCCTAAAAAGAAGTCCTAAACGATGAATCTGATTGGTCATGTTACTTAGGGATAGAATTGTAGAGTTGAGTTTTGATTAACTAATGGAGATAATATTTTACTCATTTTTATATGTATTTCATTTATTTAAACCCTCCAAATTTATCAATTTTAGATTATTTTCATCCATTTTGGATTTATGATATGTTTTGGACTAAAATATGAAGATTAATTAATTTTGAATTTTAGCATATTTTGATAACTTAGGTATTTTTGTAGTAACTATTAAAATATTATACCAATTTGAGTTATTTTTTCTAATGGATTCATTGATTTATTTTCCCAAATTTTTTATTTTTTACCATGACCAAATTTGAGCAACAAGAGTCCCAAGAGAGTCAATCAACCAGAAAAAGTATTCATGCGGACAGGGCTGATCCCACCTTTGGAAATGATGCATAAATAACGTTAATAGCCTCTAATTCAGATTATTACAATTGTATTTTAAAAATTACACAAATATTCATTTCTTAATTTAATTTTAATTAGTTACTCACTCATTAATGGGTATATTAAATGATCAAAATTGAAGAAAGACTCTTGAAGCATGTGTCCAAAATAAAAGATCATTGTAAAATTTCAATCACTTATTCTAAACATGGAGTATGGTGTTGATATTTGGAGGTTAGATGAAGAACCAAAATTTTAACTAATTTATAGAATAAAAAGTTTACTAATTCATCCAAATATAGTGGATTACACACAGAATCATTTTAAAGATAGTTTCTAGTACAAAATTTCAACCATTATCAACTCATTATATCTCGAAACACATTAATGGTCATCTACGATACCCTAAAGCCTCTTACATTACTATAAATAATTGTCTAGGGGTGTATTAAAAAATCAATCAATTGGAGAGGGATTATTTGGATGATTACTACTACTATAGTATTTATATTTATTTTCATTTTTATTTCAGTTTTCTTTTACCATGTAGCACATTCATCAATTTCTATTATAGTGTTTACATATTCTTCCTCCATACCTTATTTTTCTTGAAACCCTAATTAATTTCTCTATTACCAATTTCATTGTAATCCTTTTTCACCTAGAAATGGAATGTTACTAACCTAAGGCTTGGCCTGAGAAAATTACTAATGGTGTTGTTTATTATTTCACTTCAATGAAGCATATTTTAAATCTATTTATGGTATTTTCAAGAGTATTTCACAGGTGTGGTAGTCATCCACAATGTCATTATTTTCAAATTCATTCATTTTATTTGATTCATTATTCTACATAGCTTCTCCTAGGAAAACCCTTCATATGGTGGAGTGGGGGTTGCCTTATGGGATGAGATGACATATGGTGGTGCTGGGTCTTTTGGGAATAACATTATCGGTTGAGGTGTTATCGTATTTGGCTATTGGAGGAGGTATGTTTTGGTGAGCCAAAGGCATGCTAAATTCACACACTCAGTTAATCCATATAATTTAATTCATTAATGATGTTTCATAAAATTAATTATCCAATTTAATTTGAAGAAAAAAAAAATAATTAATGATCCGGAATTATCAAACCCTGGAACAAGACCGTTATTCCCTAATTTTATTTGGTCTACTTCTATGTTTATATTTCAATTTTTCATTACACTATGGTAAATTCTCATTCCCCAAAAAAACCCATTACCATAATTTTAATAAATAAGAAAAAAAATGAAAAGGTATTATATTATGTGAATTAAAAATCAGTTATTGAAACAACTATAACATTGTTCATGAGAGAAAACCTTTGTCAGACTTTGTTATGCATTAGAAAAATTAAATTTCTTATGTCATGGCCTATGATTGGATTGCATCAAACCTAGAACTATTTCTGGGGAAATAAATAGTTATTTCAACCTTTTTTTTCTAAATTCACATTTTTTTAATTTTATTATTGTGTTCATTATTAGAAAAATAGAAAAAAAACAAACAAATTATCTTTCTTCTATGTTATATTTGAAATACAATTATTAGGAATGGAAATATTACTAACATGTTAAATATTAATATCAAGAAGTTGATTATAATGATGTAAATAATTTGGTGAAAAAATGAGTGATACTCAGGATGCCTTGGGGAGGAAAATGGAGAGATAATTTGACTATGTTCATTCATTAATAGAGTAACCCGACCCTGAGATGAAGTAAGAACCTTTGGAAGTGGTGAAATAAATTTCACCACTCATCATTGAAATTAAAGAACCTGAGGAGGTATTGGGGGAGGTACCTAAAGATTCATTCAACCTCACTCAACCATTTATAAGAGAGATAGATGAAAAGTTCATTCCTGCTGATCCACATGCGGGAGATAAATATGAACTGGATGACTTCTTGAACGATTGTGAGGAACTACTTGATCTCCCCAAACCTTTTAAAGAAGTAGAGCCACCACAATTGCATACATCTATCGATATAGAATAAGAATCTACTGAATTTTTTGAATTTTAGGAATTAATGAAGGAGCCTGACTACCAACCCCCATCTAGTGAAAGTCAACCTAAAGAGGTAATTTCCACAGAATAAGATATTCAAGTCAAACCATCTCAGGGAGACGATACATTCTTGAACTCAACCTCATTTAATTATGTTGAAATTAATTTTATGATCACTCTAATGTGTTTTCAATTTTCAAAATTGGCGGAATCTTATTATGACGTGGAAGGTGATGAGGAAAAATATTCACATGTTAAGGAACACTGAGATCTATTTGAAGACATTGAAAATTTATTGTAAGGAGTAAAAGGATAGATCTATATGTCTATATTGTATTAACATGAGACACAATATTTCTAAACTAAAAAAGATATTTTTTTCATATCTTTATCCTTTAAAATTTGGTAAAAACTAAATTACATACTAATTTTCCCTTTTATTATTCTCTTAATGAAGAAGATTAGAAAAAACCACTAGATTATGAAAAATACATTGCACATGTATCAATGAATGAGGAGGAGGTTCTATAATTTACCTCACCCCTACCATGAAAGCTATACTATATTGAAAAGGAGGTTGATTTGGTGTACTATATACATGAATTATTTTGTAAAAGAACAATGAAATGGAATCTAGGATGAAAAAACATGTGGTGGTCCAAGTGAAAGAATCCCCAACCACCATCAGACATTGAATAATATCTGGTACAACCCTATGAAGGAAATAAAAATTTATGCATCACAGGGGTCATCATACCAAGATTTATCTCTATATGATTTCTAGATATTTAGAATTCAGTTTGATTCTTAGAATTATTCCAGCATGCATCCCACTCCCCCTAATATTTTTTGACCTTAAATTACATGAACCTTTTGGTTTATTGGATAAATATATTTTTTAGGTTCTTAATGTAAGAATAAATCTCAAAATATCTAAGGATAAAAGGTGACTAATAATTATTTAGAAACTGAGTTCACTTTTAATGGATATCTTTAAAAATATCTATATTTTTTTACCATTCTTGTTTTGAGCCTTAAACTGAAATTTCACGTCGATGATTGAATTATTGCCTTAATTGAATTATCATAGAGGGATTAGTTATTTGGGAATAATATGATTCCATGTTTTTTATTTTTATAATAATGATGTTGAATTAGTAAAATGAATAATTTTATTATTAAAATGAATCATGGATATTAAAATGAGGAATAATGTTTTGAGGGAATTAATTGATTCATATAAATGAAATTTCCCAAATGTATTATATAATTTATATTTCAGAAATTTATGATAATTGAATTTTTATTATTAATAATGACTTGATTTATTGTCCATAATAATATTTCCCATTCCAGAGAGGATTTATAGACCAAGTACTTCTTATTTTTATCTTTTTCATTTCTTGAGTGACATTGGGACATATTACCAATGGGAACCTTCATTTGAACATTTCAAAGCTATGAAAGTGTATAAAAACGTCTAAAATGGTTTAGAAATATTTTAATAAACTGCATATCCTTAAAATACCTACTTTACATCAATACTTCTTTATCCCATAGATAACACGAATGATATTTATAGGAATGGGCCATATTTCAACCCATTTGTATCCATTCTTATCATCCTCTTAGTATTTTAATGATATATTAATGTTCAAGTGTTGGCGTGGAGGGAGTCATGGTTGAAGGGAGGTAATTAATTGTAATTAAAACAACTAGGGTGTTCTGTTGTGGGATTAATTAAGGGTTTTTTATTCACTCAATGTACTAAAATGATTTCCCTTATTGAAAAAATGGCAAAACGAGATGTGTTGTGACTGAGGAGAATTAAAAATCACCATCACTGGACTGAAGATTCTTATTATATGTGGTTACAAATTTTATGTGAGGTTTATTATAAGCATAAAATTCAAAAAATAAAAGAAATACTTTATAAAAAAAGCTAAGCTGAATTCAAGAAGGTGGACATTAGTCCTTATGCTTTCATTATTCATGACATTTTCTATGCGTTTTTGGGAAATTGGATTTGCTACATTGAAGGGGGAATTTAATTACACTTTTATTTTTTATATCATTCACATTACCTTAGAGATAAACCTCATCCTTGAGACTTAATTTTCAATTATAAATTTCATAAAATCTTAAGCCTTTGAGACATTTTAACCTTTAATGAAAGCCATCATGATTTTATATGAGTTTTTTCATTATATAGTAGAGACATTAGATCATTTAAAAGCCTATGGATAAGGATCATGTTATAATGATTTGAAAATAACTCTAATTTAATTATATCATGAGTGAATAGAGAAAATAAATCCAAATTGAAGAGCTAGAATGAATGAAAGGAGAAGCTCCATCTTTATTGAAAGGGAAAAACTAAAATACATGGATTAGTTTGATCTTTGTAAAATGAAAAATTAAATTTATATTTTATGTGAAATTTAAAATTTTTATTTCAAAATGAAAATTATTTGATATTATTTCTTTGGAATTTGATTATTAGCAACATGGGTTATCTCAGAATTCCATGTTCAGATTTTATGTTTGAGGAAAAGCATGGTTTAAGTGTGGGGGAATTGACATATATAATATTTCCCTAATTTATTATATGTAAAATAATTATTTAAAACCTATAAAGTTACCAATTTGGGATTATTTTAATCAAATTTGGATTTATGATGTGTTATGGGCTAAAATATAATAATTATTTAATTGTGAAATTTTAGAAGATTTTAATTACTATTGTATTTCGGGCATAAATTTTAAAATATTATTCCAATTTGAGTGATTTTTTGGATTCCTTTATTTACTTTATCCAAATTTTTATATTAGACTAAGGGGTGATTAGAATAAATATATTCCTGAAAAAATTAATCAAGTTGAAAAACTGTTTGGGCATACATGGTAGATCCCACCCAAGAAAAATGAGGCATAAATCCCTATACGCACCTCTGATTTAAGTGATTCATGATTTATTTGAAAGAGGACTCAAAACATAATTTATCAATTTACTTTTAAAGGATTTTTTATCTAATACATCTAGAATCACTTAAATCAGAGGCATAAATCGCTATACGCACCTTCATTTTATAGGTAAGACGGAAAACTAAAGTTATAACAAACATTATTGAATACCAAGTTTATTTTTTCGATAAAAAATGATGTTTTAGTTGAAAAAGTTTTAAAGAATGTTTTTGGAACAAAAATTTCAACCGTTGTTGACCCATTATGTCCCAGAACACATCAATGGTCATTTATGATTATCTGAAGCCTATTAGTTTCCTATAAATAATAGGATATATGTGGATTGATATGTATATAGATTATAGAGGGACGTTTTGGATGATGGATACAACTTTAGGATTTTTCTTTCTTACATTTTAATTTCAATTTTATTTTCCCATTTAACACATTGATCTTTTTTATTAAAGTGTTTCTCTTTACTTCTTCAATCCCTTATTTCTGTTACAGCCATAATTTATTAATCTATTCCATATTCCGTCATTATGTTTTCAGTTTTTCATTGGAATGTGACAGACCCATGGCTTGGCCCTAGGGGTGGTTTCACAGTGTTATTTATTATTAAGATCCAATAAACATGTTTTAAATATATTTCTTATGGATGAGAGAGTATTACATGGGTGTGGTGGTCATCCACCCTGAAATTATTTTCAAATCCATTCATTTTCAATGATACATTAATTTTACTTCCCTTCTCTTAAAAAAACCATTCATATGGTGGAGTTGGGGTTTCTATAAGGGATCGAATGACATATGATGGAGCTGAGTCTTTTAGGAATAATATTCTTAACTGAGGTGTTATCCTATTTGACTATTGAAGGTTTTGTGGTTGGGTTAAATGAAGGAACAAAAAAATAACATACTCAATTCAAATAAGTAAAGTAATATAATAATGAGGTTTCATAAAATTAATTATTAAACTTAATTTAAATAATAAATAATTAATTAATGAACCCGTATTATCAAACCCTGGAACAAGAACCATCTATTGAGAAAATTATTGTTTTCAACAATACATATTAATGTTATTTAATGGGGGATATTATTGAAAATAATACTCTGTATATTTATGATAATTTTGAGGGTCACAAATACCCTTAGTTATTTTCTAATGATTTTATTTAGTATTTTTCAGGAGTTTATTAATTTATTTTACTCTTGAAATAACGAGAATTTATTACTTAGCGTGGAATCGGTTTTAGCGCGTTCTGGAATCATTGTTCACATCTTACGTAAATGAATATAGCGTGGAATCTATTTTAGCGTATTCTGTAATCACTGTTCATACCCTACGTGGATAAAAGTAGCGTAAGGATGAAAAGAATGTATACTTTTTGAGATAATAGAAAAGTATGGTTAAACAACTATACGTTTTAAAAAATGTATCGAAGAAGAACCTTATGTTAGGAAGGAACCCTACGTTTTGGTTATCAGCAAAGTATGGAAGGAGAACCGTACGTAAATTCTAAAGGTTACGATTATTTCTCAAAAGTATGGTTCATCAACCTTACTTTTGTGAACAACCATACGTTCATGGAAAAGTATGGATCAAGTAAAAGTATGGATCTTTTACCGTACGTTTGAATGCTGAAGAAAAAGTATGGATGATAAACCCTACGTTTGTGTTCAACCTTACGTTGTCATACCTACGTTTGAAAACTATTATATTAACCCTACGTTTGGAGGCCACGTCATCAACCTTACGTTTGGTGTTGGAACTTTTGGCAGACAGTATTTATGTACAATGATCAGTAAGCTGATTTCTGGGTGGATATCAAGCCGGATTTAAAGTCGTTTTTTAATTACGACTTTGAATGATTCAAAGTCGTTTTATTAATGGATTTAAGATCGAATTAAAAGGATCTTTTTATGCCAAGTCTTAAGGGAAGTTACGACTTCTCTGTAAATTCAAATTTTTGAATATCGCGAATCAGAAGGCGACTTTTATGGATCTAATTATGCAAGAGATATGCTTTATTATATATGTTCTCTCCGAAACACCAGGTACAGGAGGAAGTGATCAATCTATTATTGAAAAAGGTGAAAAACAGAGATTGCAACTATTCATGATTGATCTGTTGATTCAATAAGACCGTAAAAGATCTGTTTTTTTAAGAAGAAGGAACTCGATAGATGATTCACCTATTCTACATCGAATATCTACTATGGATCTACTACTATTGAGTTTGTGAACTTTATCTCTGTATCTACTACAACTGGATCAACTCATAACTGCTTCGTCTTGAAGATCAATATTTCTAGATACTTTGATCCATCTGTTGTCAATTGCATTCTGTTGCAATTGTGAAGATCAACTAGAAATTTCCTTCTGAAATTATTTTTATTCTTGAGTAACCAGCTTCTCGTTCTAAGCTGTGTAGGTTCCTTTTAAAACCAGAATGCTTTTTTTTGCCTTGGATTGTAAAGGTGTCAACTGCCTGTACTCAGTTGTGAGTCGGTATGTGGAAAAGAGGAATAGATAGTGAAAATCACCAAGCTCGTGGAGTAGAGCATTAGTGGAGTGGACTAGGGTCTTTCTGTTCCCCGAACCACTATACATCTTTGTGTTCTTAATTTTACTTTTTCCGCTGCACGATCAAATATGATAAACTATAAAGGACAGAACTCGTTCAACAGAAGGGTTAACGAAAAATTTCAAAAGACACATTTCACCTCCCTCTTGTGTATAATCTGTAGATTCAGATCCAACAATTGGTGTCAGAGGAGGAGCTTCTGATAGAGCCTTAGAAAGATAAAAGCATTTAAGAATTATACAGCATAACATCATGACTGATACAATATAAGGGATGTCAATGGCTAGAGCACCATATTTTAATGGAGACAACTATGGTTTCTCGAAATCGCGCATGATAATATATCTGAAAAACCTCAGATATAGATTCTATTCAAATATTCTGACTCCTTATGTAATTCCAGAAAATCTAGAGACATGGAGTGCACCTATAGAGGCATAGTATGATATTAACTCGAAGGTTATGAATGCAATTATCTGCGGTCTAGGACTAGATGAATTTAACAGAGTATCTCAGTGCCCGACAACATATGATATGTGGAAAACAATAGCTGTGGCATATAAAGGAACAGACAATGTGAGGAAAATGAGATATGCAACTGCAAAACTGAAATTTGATACTTTCAGAATGATTGAAGGTGAGAGCATTACCCAAATGAATGGGATATTGACAGAAATTTTCAATAACATAACTTCTCTAGGAGAATCTATCAAGTAGGCTGATCAAGCATTAAAAGTACTGATAGTACTTCCTACTCGATGGAATGGTATTTCTGCTGCAATCAGACAATCAACACCTGTCAAAGATCTAACTATGAGAGAGCTAATTGGTACACTGATGATGTATGAAGCTAAAATGAAAGATGAGGCTAATGAACATAAAGTGCTTATTAAAAGAGATAACACTGCCTTGAATGTAACTTCACTACAAAAGAATAGAAAGATGAAGAGAAAATAAGTCAAAGCTAAATCAGAAAGCTCTGACTCATCCAACTCAGATGAAGAACTGGATCATCGAGCCAAAAAATTTAGAAAATTCTACAGCAAGAAAAGAGGTTTCAAAAAATCCTTTAATGGAGATAATAAGTAAGTGAGATGTTATGAATGCAAAAATATGGGACATATCAGACTAGATTTCCCACAATTGAAGGATGCAAAGAAGAAAAAATTATTCAAAAGAAATGACTTTGAGAAGAAGGACAAGAAAGCTATGAAATCCACTTGGAGTGTATCTAAAGACTCTAGTAGTTCTACGAAATCAAGCTCAGATAAATAAGAAGTCAATATAAAGGCAAACATGTGTTTTATGGAAGAAACTGATGAGGTACACTCTAATTACTCCTCTGGATCACATTCTGAATCAAGCTATGCAAATGAAAAACTTACAGCCTACTACAATATGCTTGAAGAAAGATATGACTCACTATTTAAGAAACATAAGTCACTAAAAAATATACATAAAGCTGTTTCAGATGAAATTGACACAATTCTGAAACAACATAAAGAATTTATAGATAAATACAATTCGATTAACACTAACTATATTAATTTGGAATCAAGAATAAAATAACTACAGGATGAAGTACAATCTTACAAACAGGATTTATTGGTTTTTACAAAAGGAGAGAATTCATTAAATGAAATTCTTGGAAAAAATCTCATTAAAAAGGAGAGATTTGGAATTGGCAGTAAAGGAGAAAAACCAAATCTATATAAACATTATTTTGTTCCTAGATCTAAAAAGCTTAATTGTAATTTTTGTCGGGAAAAGGGACATGTAGCTAAAAAATGTTTCTTAAGACAACCTCAAATTTGTGGTATTAAGAAAGCCTATGTTTCAAAAGAAATATATGACTCAACGAACTTTAAAAGAACAAAGCAAATCTGGATACCCAGATCATTGCTAGCTAACACTCCTAGACCCAACAAACTATGGGTACCAAAGCAATTTTTTTAACGTCTTTACAGGTACCAGGTCACCAGAGAAGAAAAGATATATGGTACATGGACAGTGGATTCTCAAGACATATGAGTGGAAACTCATTGAATTTTGCTTCACTCACTCAAAAGGAAGGAGGACTTGTATCATTTGGTGACAATACCAAACGAAAAATCATTGGCATTGGAACTGTTGGAGATCAAAAAACAGTCTCAATCAACAAAGTACTTTATGTACAAGGACTAAAACACAATATGATAAGTATCTCTCAACTTTGTGATGATGGATATACTGTTGATTTTACTAACAATTGGTGTACTATTTCTAAAGATAAACTGTTTAAATTTAAAGCACCAAGAACTGAAAATTTCTATACTTTGGATTTAAATTACTTGTGTAAACAACAAGTAAAGTGCTTGACTGATAAAGTAAGTGAATCCTAGATCTGGCATAGAAGACTTGGTCATTTCAATGTATATTTTTTACATAAGTTTTCCAATAAACATTTAGTTTCTGATTTACCTTCTCTCAAATTTGAAAGTGACAGATTTTGTGATGCTTGTCAACTTGGAAAGAAACACAAATCATCCTTTAAATCTGTTAATAAGGTTGCTACATCTATACCTCTAAAACATATTCATATGGATTTTTATGGACCTTCAAGAGTAGCAAGCTTAGCTGGTAAATTATATGTATATGTTTTAGTTGATGACATTTCAAGATTTACATGGATTTTCATTTTGAAATTTAAAAATTAATCTTTTACTTTATTTGAAAGGTTCTTCAAATCTATTAAAAATGAAAAAGGTTTCAATATAATTTCATTGAGAAGTGATCAGGGTGGAGAATTTGCGAATCTGGAATTTAATTCCTTTTTCTCAAATATGGGTATTAAAGACACCTTTTCTGCACCCAGAACACCTCAAAAGAATGGGATTGTAGAAAGAAGAAATAGAACAATTCAAGAAATGGATGGAACTATGTTAAATGAATATACCCTACCTATATATTTCTGGGTAGAAGCTGTGAATACAGCTTGTTATATAATTAATAGAGTTTTAATTAGACCTATTTTGAAAAAGAAACCCTATGAACTATGGAAAACAGAAAACCTAATGTAAATTACTTTAAAGTTTTTGGATGCAAGGTTTATATCTTAAACACCAAGGATAATCTTGGTAAGTTTGATCCAAAATCTGATGAATGTATTTTCTTAGGGTATTCTGCTACCTCCAAATCTTATATAGTTTATAATAAGAAGTCAAGGATTGTTGAACAATCAGTTCATGTGAAATTTGATGAATCTGATCCTTTTGAGAAAAGGACAGAACAAATGGATGAACTTGACTCTAATGATAACATGAGACTTGAGAATTTAAAGAATAATTTTGAAAATGATATAAAAGAAATTCAGTTCAGTTCAGAGAAACATGATACTGAATAAACTTTAAATCTATTACTTAGATAGTCTAGAACCCTAAAGAATCACCCTTTAGAAACTGTAATAGGTGACCTAGAAATTGGTGTTCAAACTAGAAGAAACTTAGGAAACCTAGTGGAATTCTCTACCTTCCTATCTCAACAAGAACCCAAGACTATAGAAGAAGCTTTAGATGATGAAAGATGGGTAATAGTAATGCAAGATGAATTAAACCAGTTTAAAATAAATGAAGTTTGGGATTTCGTGGAAAGACCTAATAATTATCCTGTAATAGGAACCAAATGAGTTTCTAGAAATAAACAGGATAACCAAGGAACAATAACTAGAAATAAAGAAATATTAGTAGCTAAAGGATATAATCAAGAAGAGGGAATAGATTATGATGATACTATTGCACCTGTAGCAAGGTTAGAAGCCATTATAATCCTTATAGCCTATGCATCTTATATGAATTTTAAATTATTTCAGATGGATGTTAAATCTGCCTTTTTAAATGGTTATTTAATGAAGGAAGTTTATGTTGAGCAACCTCCTGGTTTTGAAAAATCTCAAAAACCTGATTCTATTTTTAAACTTACTAAATCTCTTTATAGCCTTAAACAAGCACCTAGAGTTTGGTATGAAAGATTATGTTCGTTTCTCTTGAAAAATGATTTTACTGTTGGAATGGCAGACCCAACACTCTTTAAGAAAACTGTGAAAAACAATTTTTATTGGTTCAAATTTATGTTGATGATGTAATCTTTGGATCAACAAATAAAACTCTTTGTCATGAATTTTCAAAATTAATGCAAGAAGAATTTGAAATAAGTATGATGGGAGAATTAAATTTCTTTTTGGGTCTTCAAATATTTCAAAAAGATTTTGGAAATGTTTTAAATCAAAGAAAATACATTACTGATTTACTTAAGAAATTTGGACTTGATAACATCAAGACATTTACAACTCCTATGTGTACTAATATAAAACTTTATTTGGATGAAACTGGAAAGTCAGTTGACAACAAGTTATATAGAGGTATGATTGGTAGTCTGTTATATATTACTTCTAGCAGGCTAGATATAATGTATTCAGTATGTCTTTGTTCTATATTTCAATCAAATCCTAAAGAATCCCGTATAACTGCTGTTAAAAGAATTTTTAGATATTTAAAAGGAACTATTTTTCAATCTCTTATTTATCCTAAAACTTCTGATATTAATTTGATTTCATATTCAGATTCTGACTTTGGAAGTTGTAGATTAGATAGAAAAAGTACATCAGGTACATGTCACATTTAAGGAAAATCCTCGGTATCATGGTCTAGTAAGAAACAACATTCAGTTGCCATGTCAACAGCTATGGAAGAATATGTTTCTACTGGCAGTTGTTGTGCACAAGTTTTGTGGATGAAAAACACTCTTATGGACTTTGGATTGAATTTTAATAATACACTTATTTTATGTGATAATACGAGTGCAATTAGTATTTAAAAAAATCCTATTAATCATTTTAGAACTAAGAACATTGATATAAAACATCACTTTTTAAGAGGTCATGTTATTAAAAAAGATATATTTTTTGAATTTATAAATACTGAAATTCAATTAGCAGATATTTTTACTGAACCACTTCCCACTGCAAGGTTTTATTTTATTAAGGGGGAGCTAGGTTTATTTAATTTTTAATATTTTTTTTATTTACTTATGTAAATTTTGTTGAATACAGTTTAAGTTTTTCTTTCTTTCATCATATGAAAAATTCATTTGTTTTTAAATATATGTAATGATGATTGATTACACGAGAATCAAGGATGTCAGAGCATTTTCGACATCTAAACCCTTTCACTTCTATTGAAACCCTTTCGAAATCCGAAAATCATGCTTCCTCTTCTGAAACCCTAACCTTCGAACTTCTGAAACCCTAACCATCAAACATTCAGAGACTCTCGCAGAAATGGTAAGGACTAAAAGAGCCAGTGAGGTCGAGCCGAGTAATTCCAAGAGACAACGCACTGAGGGAAGAAAATTCTTACAGGGTAAGGTAATCGATCTTGACTGGTTATTTCAGAAGAATTTGTTGTTGAAGAAAGCGCTGTCATTTAAGAATCTTGAACAAATGTTCAACAGTGAAAATACATAATTTCTATATGAAGTAGAACTTAGATACTTCTACAAATCTATACAGTTTAGTCTAGGATATACAGAGGACATTATGATGGCTAAATAAAGGATGGGGATTTCTAAATCTCTTTAGTAGAGATTAGTCTGATTCTCAACTGCACTCATGAGGGAGTTTTTCATTTTGACTTGAAAAAAATAGGAGATTATGTGCCTAAATCCGAATACATTATGTCTTTTCTTTTCGGTACCAAGACAATAAAGAAAATGTTTGTTAAAGATTTGGAGCCTGATCAGAAGATTTTGGTCAAATTTATTTAGACTGGAATAGCTCCACAGATGGCAGAAATGGAGAAGATTTTTTACCCTAATTTGTATATAATGTTTCTTATGTTAAGTTATATTAAGTTAAACTTTCCAAGATACATGATAAGTTATCTTAGTTACTGCTGTCAAAGCGAGGCCAGGATGAATTTATACCCCTTTGGTAGATTTATTTATAAGCTTCTGTTTAAGAAAGACATGGTGAGATTAGTGGATGCTAGAGTTAACTGTCATCACAGTAATACGTTTAATGCTGGAACCCTGAGGATTGTTGGATATTTCAGGAGCACAATTAAAGGAAATGTTTTTCCAGTAGGAGCTAAGGAAGATTCAGAGAGTGCTCAGGCTCAACCTGCTAAGTCCAAGGAGGGACAAGCTGAATCCAGAGTCAGCAATGTAGCAAGAAGGATTCACTTTAAAGTGGCATATGTTGAGGAAGACAGAAGCCAGGAGGGACTTCAATCAAGAAGAAAAAGACCAGTAAATGAGGAAGTCACTTCCACTGCTTTGGAAACTCCAACAGAACCATTATTTTCTTAATCTTTATTGAGAGAAGCTATTTCTGATAAAATCATGGAAGATGTTACTGAGAGAACGGCTCCAGTAGAGAAATGAAGAGATCAAGAAGAATCTAAAAGGGAAAATCAGTAACAGATTGTTGCTGATGTTGGAGTTTCACTTTAAAAGGAATAGGAGATAGAGGTAGTGCCTGGTGAAGAAGTGTCCAGACCTCAGGAAACTTCTGAAAATATTTTTCTTGAAATTCTAGAGGAAAACAAAGTTGCAGATGAATGTGATGAGCATACTTCTGAAGCTCAAACAGAGGTACTTCAAGAGGATTTTTCTGTGGAGGAGTTTGAAAACTCTAAGGAAAGATCTGTGGACCAACCTTCTTAGGACAAAGAAAAAGAAAAATCTGGTGTTGAATCATTGCCTTTGGTATTGCTGCATCAACTTGAGAATGTGAATCAAGAACAGGGTGCATCTGATTCAAGGAAATAAGAAGTTGAAGAACTGTACAGAAAAGTATCTCAGTTGGAATCTGAGAATGCTTCTCTGAGAAATGCCTTTGACTTAGAACATTTGATGTTTCAAAAGATGAAGGAGTGTACAGTTTCAAGGCAAGAAGTTGAAATGTTTAAAGAGGATATGCTGACTATTGTTACACAATTAAAATATGATATGGTTATGAAGTCAGATTTATCATATCTGAAGTTGTTTATGGAGAACCAATTTGCATCAGTTGCAAATAATGCTGTTAGGGGATCTGGTACTTCACCCGATTTAATCAGAAGATTTCAGGCTATCATAGTTGTGTTGAGAAATATGAATGACATGATACATGATCTTTAATGTAATAGTGCACCTTTTTCAGTGTTGCTGGACAATCATAAATTCTTAGTGGATCAACTGACATCTAGTGAGCCATCAATCAGAATTCTGTTAGATCAGTTATCAGAGAAGCTGTCAGTATTTGTTGAAAAAGAGGAAAGGATGCATGAGTTTTTTAGATTCAATTTAATTGAGGATATTCATATAACTCAAGAGAACAGGGAGCTCGTTATCAATCTTGGAGATGGGATGATGAAGAGAATTCGGGAATAGTTTACAGAAATCAAGTCTGCAATCCAGAATAGATAGACCCTATTTCCTATCTTACCCAAACCTTGATTCACGTGTATATCATTGTCATGTATATACTACTATTTTTGAATGACAATTTTCCTTCATTGTTTATTTTTTTATGCCAATAATCCAGATTTAATTATTGATAAATAGTTCATAATAGCATTTACTAATAGTTCAGTGCAATATTAACAGTGTTAAAATCAATGATTTTTCATTCTTTTTCATATCACAAAAAGGGGGAGAATTTTGATAAACACAACATCAAAACCGATATTTTATTTAGGGGGAGAATTCATTTTATTGAAGGAGAAAATTAAAATGAGACATTTGGATTTATAATTATCATTTCGGTGGAGAAGTTTTTGTTTAAAGCTTTATAATGACTTTTGAAAGTTAATTTTGTTTAAATAATTTTAATTATTTTATGGGTTTTTTGATCATCAAAAAGGGGGAGATTGTTGAGCAAATTATTGTTTTCAATAATTTGTATTAATGTTATTTAAAGGGGGAGATTATTGAAAATAATACTATGTCCCTTTATGATAATTTTTATGCTCACAAATACCCTTAGTTATTTTCTAATGGTTTTATTTAGTATTCTACAAGAGTTTATTAGTTTATTTTACTCTTGAAATAATGAGAATTTATTACTTAGCGTGGAATCTGTTTTAGAATGTTCTGGAATCACTGTTCACATCTTACGTAGATGAATATAGCGCGGAATCTGTTTAGCATGTTCTGGAATCACTGTTCACATCTTACGTAGATGAATATAGCGCAGAATCTGTTTTAGCGTGTTCTGGAATAACTATTCGTACCCTATGTGGATAAACGTAGCGTAAGGATGAAAATCACGTATACTTTCTGAGATAGGAGAAAAGTATGGTTAAACAACCATATGTTTTCAGCAAAGTATGGAAGAAGAACCTTATGTTAGGAAGGAACCCTACGTTTTGGTTATCAGCAACGTATGGACGGAGAACCATACGTAAATTCTAAAGGTTACAATTATTTCTCAAAATTATGGTTCATCAACCTTACTTTTGTGAACAACCATACGTTCTTGGAAAAGTATGGATCAAGTAAAAGTATGGATCTTTTACCGTACGTTTGAATGTTGAAGAAAATGTAAGGATGATCAACCTTACGTTTGTGTTCAACCTTACACTGTCAACCCTACATTTGAAGACTATGTTATTAACCCTACGTTTGGAGGCCACGTCATAAACCTTACGTTTGGCATCAGAACATTTGGCAGACATTATTTATGTACAATGATCAGTAAGCTGATTTTTGGGCGGATTTCAAGCCGGATTTAAAGTTGTTTTTAAATTACAACTTTGACTGATTCAAAGCCGTTTTATTAATGGATTTAAGATCGAATTAAAAGGATATTTTTATGTTGAGTCTTAAGGGAAGTAACAACTTCTCTGTAAATTCAAATTTTTGAATATCGCGAATCAGAATGCGACTTTTATGGATCTAATTATGCAAGAGATATGCTTTATTATATATGTTCTCTCTGAAACACCAGGTACAGGAGGATGTGATAGATCTATTATTGAAAAAGGTGAAAGACAGAGATTGCAACTATTCATGATTGATCTGCTGATTCAATAGGAGCGTAAAAGCTCCGTTTGTTCAAGAAGAAGGAACTCGATAGATGATTCACCTGTTCTACATCGAATATCTACTGTGGATCTAATAATACTAAGTTTGTGAACTTTATCTCTATATCTACTACAACTAGATCAACTCAGAACTGCTTCATCTTGAAGATCAATATTTCTAGAGACTTTGATCCATCTTTTGTCAATTGCATTCTGTTTCAATTGTGAAGATCAACTGAAAATTTCTTTCTGAAATTATTTTTATTATTAAGTAACCAGCTTCTCGTTCTAAGTTGTGTAGGTTCGTGTTTGAACCATAAGGCTTTGTTTTTCCTTGTATTGTAAAGGTTTCAACTGCTTGTACTCAGTTGTGAATCAGTTTGTCGAAAAGAGGACCAGATATTGAAAATCACCAAGCCCTTAGAGTAGAGCATTGGTGGAGTGGACTAGGGGCTTTCTGTTCCCCGAACCACTATACATATTTGTGTTCATAATTCTACTTTTTCCGCTGTGTGATCAAAGGTGATAAATTATAAAAGAACAAAACTCATTCAAGAGAAGAGTTATCAAAAAATTGCAAAAGACACAATTCACCCCCCTCTTGTGTATAATCTATAGATTCATATCCAACACCTTCTTCTCTAATTTTATTTCATCTGGATCTACTTTTATATTTTAATTTTTCATTTAATTATTTTAATTTCTTATTTTTCATAAAATCCCATTACCTTCATTTTCATAAATAATATAAAACTAAAAGTAA
The DNA here is from genome assembly GCA_963277665.1 of Viscum album. Taxonomy (NCBI): domain Eukaryota; kingdom Viridiplantae; phylum Streptophyta; class Magnoliopsida; order Santalales; family Viscaceae; genus Viscum; species Viscum album. The sequence goes on along the minus strand of OY728137.1, from coordinate 290,817,039 downwards.
ATAGATTATGTGGATAAAAAATTAGTGATTGAACCGACAAGAATGATCCTCAAGTGAGGAAACCTTGGTCATCCACTATTCTACGTTAGGAAAATGAAATTGATTTTTCCATTTCCTATTATGATCATGTGTTATGCACTATATAGTGGATTGGACTCAAGATGATGGTGGTGAGGGGACATCTACTGTTAGAGGTATTGGCTTGATCATGGTCACATTATCTACTACCTTGTTTGTGATTTTTGATTACCATTCATTCATATCTTCTTAAGTAGTTTCTGGACATGAATTTTCAGTCAAGTTATCCTTATAGTTAGTCTCCCTTGATATATCCCTGGTCATGAAAGTGGACCATCACCAATGATTCCCAGAGTGTCCTTTAGAAATCATTAACTATGGAAATCTATGGGACTTCATGATTTAAGAGATGATGACCTTCAATGGGGTTACTGACTTGGACTGGGTGAAAAACAGCCAATATCACATTGATTATAATAAAATACAGGTTTCATAAGCACCATTGAACATAGATAAGTTCATGATAATATTATATTGTGGTTTTATTATTTTGGAGATGATAATTTTCTATTTAATTCTTGACATAGACTGACCAACCAGCTATCGAGCTCATATTGATTACTATCAGATTCATGATTCATTCAATTAACTAAAGGGATAGATGTAAATGAATAAATGATAGTGTGGAATTATAGTTGGAATAGTTATTCGATACATGAGTCTTCTCGGGTTGACCACAAAACAAATAGTGTATTTGGATCATTCTCCAAGATTAGTGAAATCCATCTCGACCATTCCTCCAGTCATGGGCCTCTATTAGTATATATTTAGGCATTAATTCATATGAATTATTAATCATAGAATAGGTAACATTAAGACAGATCATATATTGAGTGTGCATCACATTTCAATACTCCCTTATCATATAGATCCAACCATGTTGCAATAGATCAAGGTATATCTGGATGAATTGGATCAGAAGGGATTCATTAGGCTTAGAATTTCACCATGGGTTCAACTGTGTTGTTCAGTAATAATTAAGGTGGTATTCATTGAGTCTACATTTGTTACCAAAATTTCTAGATAGTGATAGTGAATAGACGATATCCATTTCTAATGATCTACGACCTTTTTAATCAATTATTGGGAAATCGGTGGCTATCCTAAATTGATCTTCAATTCACAAATAACTATATGCAAGTTATAGAGGAGGATATCCTTAATATGGTATTTTAAAGTAGGCATGGTATATATAACTACATTGTGATTCCATTCAGATCCATGACTGTATTGTAATTATTCATGGAGATTATAAAAACTATTTTCCATTGTTACCTATAATTATTCATCATGGGGTTTGTTCGTGAAATCCTCATGTACTCGTAAAAATTAGTGAAACATGATATGAATATAAAGATATTATTAAGTATTATTTTTGTACATAAAATTCCATGTTCAATACATATATATCCATGGACCCAAAGAAACTATAAGTAGTGATATCCTAGAAACACCACCAAAATATTTTCAATATTATAAGTTTTTTTGGGGTTTTTTGGATACTACCTTCTTTTAAAATTGAACTTATCAACATCATAATCACCCATAATGATGTTGATAATGAATTTATTGAAGTTATAGTGGTTAGAATTGTGTGAAGAAGAATTCTTTGAGCTAAAGTAGAGGTTGACTTTAACTCGAGTACTGGTACTTATCAAGACTAGTATTATATATCCAGTATTATATAATGCATTAATAATTGTTTTTGGAGAAGTATTGATATTAATAGATTATATTGTAGCCTATAGGTCATTAAGACTATGAACCCATGAAGAAAACTACCCCACTAATGACCTAGACCTGGTAGTAATGGTTCATACAATGAAGTTTTAGAGACCCTATCTTTTTTGTGAGGGATTTATAGTCTAAAATGATAAATATAGACTATGTTATATCATAAACTAGTATGACCTAAATTCAAGGAAGTTTCACTAGGTAGAGTATCATTAGATGATTTTATTAAAAATAGTTTATCCTCCAGGGAAATTTAACATTGTTGTGGATAATCATAACTGTAAGATTTAGGTTGAGTATGAGATTATGAGTGTCCTTCAGTGGAGTAGTTTTTCATAATGATATTATTGGATAACTAGAGGATGGATGCTACTGAGGATTAGAGAATAATGAATTTTTCTCTAATGGTGGATACATATTATCTGGTAGACTTGGTAATGGATAGAAATCATACTAACATAGTCTGCGATGTGAGGCATGAAAATCTATCTTGAAGTGAGATAATACTTAGGTGTTCATTTGGAGATGATGATTTGATCCTTAAGCATGGGAGTGTAGTATTCCAAGCTTCTATTAAGTAGGTTCTAATGAGGTATTCCCATACCAATAAATAGTATGTATATCCTTGTGTGATGAATTTTTACCATTAATTCATATGATAGTTCTAATGGTCTAGTATAATGAGTGAAATCACTATTTTTGATTCCCAATGCCTTACCCACTAGAGGGTAAAGGCCGATAACAATTTTCCTTGTGTTTTTCTCTAGCCACTTCCAATTTCCAAGTGTACACGAGAGAATGTCATGATGGTCATTTATACAAGGTTACCCAAGATCCAAAGGAATTATGACACTATCTAGGTGATTTTCTGATTGATTTAAAATGATTTCCCACTTCTTACAGAATTGAGAGTCTCACACAATCGAAAATATTATAAAATATTTATTTCTATGATATTATAAACTTACATGAATTTCACTATATCACTATTTGAGATAGATATGGATATTTGATGTCATAGTTTTGGAAGGGATTATAAACATTTCTTACGACTTAGTTGAGATTGAAAACAACACACCATCCTTAGATAAAAGGACATTCTATGGTAATTATATACATACTAGAGGTTATGATTTTATATTTAATTATAGACTTCAATGAAGAAATATATAATTTTATAGACTTGTTTTATCTTTCATACTGAAAAATTATTGGGATTTGATATAAATGTAACATTATAAGTATTTATACAAGATCCCATAAAATTCACTAATTTATTAGAATGAGGATGATGAGGCATCATTTGTGGGGTTTAGTTTGGTTCAATAGACCTTTGAGAGAGTAAAACTAATTTGGAAGAGGTTAATAAACACTTAGAGTAGGAAGATATTGCATGACAATGGTAGTGTGAGACCTTTTGATTTCGTTGTGGGTGATTGGGTTTTCTTGAGCGTGACTCCTAAATTAGTCCACTAATGTATGAGGAAGTAAGGTTAGAAATAACCATGTTTTCGTAGACCCTTAAATATCCACAATATGGTTAGTAAAGTGGAACCCCATCTCCATATTCCTTCTCACTACTGAGGTATGCATGATGTGTTTCATGTTTTAAACCTCTAGAGAAACATGGTTGATCATATAAAGCTCATAAACTATGAGGATGTTGATTTTAATCTAGACACATCTTATGATAAGGATCTAGTTCTAATTATTTAATAGAGTGATAAATACATTTGAGGGAAGAAATTATCAGTTTTTTAGATTTAGTGGAAGCATAAAATGATATAGGGGAAGATGTGGGAGTGGAAGTTTGATGTTCATGCTAAGAGTTTTGACTTATTGGAGAAATTACACTAGAGATACTTCTAAGGTATTTTTTATAGGGGTATAATTTTATTTTTCCCAATTTCTAATTGATCATTGAATCATATTTTTTAGTTATTTTTTCTGTGTTTTTTTGAAAATATAAATTTTAATTATAATCACCATTACATTGGTTTAATGTTGGTTTGTAAGTGTAAAAGGTGGTTTTTTGAAGACTTATATGAATGTTAAGTTGGTATTATAGACCCTTTGTAAAAGTGAAATTAATTTTAAAATTTTTTGATAAGGGAAAGAGCCCCTTTAAATGCACTATGTAAGGGTATTGATACACTGTGTACGGGTAAGTAACCATTGTGTAATGTTATCTAGGGCCTAATTAAGGGAACCAACGCACTATGTAATAGTATGTAGCTATTTTGTAAGGGTAGATAAGGCACACTTAAGGGAACTAATTTCATAAGTGTATTTGTGTAAGGGTACTAGATTATGTATGGGTATTATGTAATAGAAATTTGTATCCCTTGTAAGGGTAGATAGGATTATATAATTGTATGTATATAAATTCATAAAGGTAAGGGTTATTTTAATAATGTTATGTAACGGTACCCTGAATTTTTCAATTCCCACAAAATCTTAACAAGTTATGTATGGGTAAAACCAAGTTACACATAGTGTATAATCCATACAGAATGGTATCATTTTTACCTTGTTTTTTATATTTCTAAGTTCTTCTTTTTCAACATAACCCTATAAAACATGTTTGACTATTTAAATTCCAAAATTTTGATAAATCAGTACTTGAGTCATTTAATGATTTTGATTCATATTTATGGATTAAAATAGACACTCCTCTATTATGAATAAATTGTAACATAAATTATATGATGATATTTAATTTTTGTTTTTTATTATATCAAAATTGTACAAGGAGTTGTTTTAAAAAATTACTAAAACATAAGGCCTTAATTTTGGGTTATTACTTCATGAACTAGTAGTCTAGAAATTCCTTTATACAATATCTATCATCACATCGTGATAGAATTAGTTCCTTCTTATATTTTTTTGGCATGTTTAAACATTCTCACTCCTCTTCCTTGGTTGAGATAACAATTATTGGAAGGAATTTATTTTATTATGTTCTCTTTATATCATGTGTATTCATAAATGAAACCTTTTTTAAAATTTGAATAATGTATTCATGAATTATAATAATGTAGGAGTTATAAAAGTATGAAAAAATAATTATTATTCAGGAATATCAAAGAATAATAATAATGGATTATCACATGAATATTATTCTATTGATATAGAGTATTATCTCTTGAGTTTTTATTTCTACCTTTTTTTGAATACAATTTTTTCACATGCATTGGAATATTTTTTTTATAATATAGATATTATCCAGGAGAGACAAACTATTTTTTTGATATTTTATTTCTTTTATAAAAAAATACCTTATTTTTTCTATGATGTCTTAATGAACATAGAATATTTAAATGTTAAAAACTGTGATAATAAGGGATAGGAGGAAGTGTTATTAGTGATAAAGGTTTATAATCAAGCTTTTAAATCATATAGTGTGGTTTATCTAAAATGTTGGAATCAATGACTTTGACGCAGGAAGTTTCCTTCCATTTTGGGGAACGTTTTTACATCTATTACCATGAAATAACACTTGTGTTGTAATAATTTAAATAAGTGATTTATTATGATCACATATGAGTGTGTGCATAGCCCATGATAACCTTATGAGTTACTTTATTCGATGAGTAAGATCGTAGACTATTTATTCTTTTTTGATGGTGTTTGGATATATTTTATGTTTACACATTACTCATGACGAAAGTCTATTATTTATTTTTTGTTTTACATTATTATGTCAGCCTTTGGAGGTATTTTCCATCTGAACCAAGGCAGATAGAACTTTACTACATGTTTTTCCCTTAAAGGGGGAGTGCACATGATTTGGGATGATGGTTATAATGGGCTTAAGAATTCGGTAGGGATACAATGATTCATCATGGATGTCATTTGATAAAATCGATATATGATTGATTCTAAAGAGAATATTATTTGATGACTGGTGGATATTGAGTATCAAAATCTCTGGATTCCTAGAGGATTTCAAGGAAAAGACTCACTTGATGCCTAGTATATACTAAGTAGTACGTTCACTAGGTACCAAGAATATTTATTATTATCCTCATGTATGGTTCTTTATTACTCTATATAAGTAAAAATTTCTTCCACCATTGAGCTAATGCAGGTATAATTGGGGATCTCGATGGCTTCATTAGCGCACAATTCCATGGTTTTAGATTGACGTGTTAATTCTACAATTACAATTTAATTATGACATACACCTATTTAATTGAGTAAAATTTTGAAAGATTAATTATTGTTTTCCTAATGAGTATTTCACACAAACCCTACTTGTAAATCGCTGTAAATTCCTAATATTTTAAATGGAAACACTCTGTTTGATAGCAAAGAAGATATGAAACACTGATCTTAAATGAGTACCAAAAACTTATTATTTAATTGTGACCATTATAAAATAGCCTCTAAATTATAGGTAATGAATAGTATTGACCAAATTATGATATATAAAATGGTCCAAATAATTTATAATGTATAAATTAATTTTTTTTAAAAGTACTAGATTTTTAGTAAATTCATTTTTTTCTTCAAAAAAATTGTTTTCTTCAAAAATTATTTCTTACATGACACACAGATGGTTATTAAAAAAGTAATCTAGGTCCTACTGAATATGGTTCTACCTTTTGAGATCACACATGAAATGCATTTGGTTGTCTCTATAGACCTTATGGTACCAACACTTCTTTGTATTGAGAAGTTTGTGGAATTATTAATGCGGTTGAAGTGAATCATATGCATTGATTGTCAAATATTTGTTTTGAATATGACTCTGAAACTATGGTGCATGAAATCAGAGATGGAATAATTAATTTATCCTAGAAATATACTTCTATGTGGATGAGTATATTTTAATTTTTTTAATCCATGAATTAAATAATTGCGCATACATTTCATGAAGAATATTTTGTGGCTAATAGACTCGAAAGTATAGGGGTGACAGGTAGTAAGATGACTTGGAACAATGACGTTCCTATTGACATATTTTATTTTTAGAATACTTATTATTTTCAAAATTCACACTTTAGACTCTTTTAATTATTTTTATTTTAATTTATGTGGCTTTTTATTTTTTTAAAATCCTCATTTTATAAAAAAATAATTTTATATTTTAAGAAGTATTTTTTTATGAAAAATAGGTTCACATTTCATTTTTACGGTTTAACTTTATATTAAATTTTGAAACCTATGTGTTTTAAATTTTGAATATATTATTCCATATTTTAAAATATTGGGTCTAAATTTATTAAATATATTCCTTAAATTTTCAGAAACTAAATAGTAACCTTAGTAATTTTTATTACCACGGTAAATGGTAGACGAAGTAATTTGAGTTAAAAAAACATAAAAACTATTTAGTGGCCTTAAAAATTAACTAAATATTATTGGATTAGTACATATCAACCTATATTACTCTAGGGTTGAATTTATGACCTTTTATGGAAACTTGGATGAGATTATGTATTTTATAGTATTTTATTTATGGATTTTTCAAGTATGTCACACTTTTGTTTTTAGTAAGTGTAAAGTTTTTAATATGATGTTACGAGAGGATATGTTAAAATATAAATTTCATTTCTAAATATAAAATTATAATATTCATCATTTTAATTTATTTTTAATTTTTATTGAAATAACATTTACCTTAAATGAGTACACAATAATGATGTAATAATTATCTCATTAGTGAAAAATAAAATAAATGATATTAACAATATTAAAATAAAACTAATTTGAGATAAGAAATGTGATAATAGAATTTAATTTTTTAAAATTAAATCTTAGGGATATAATATTTTTTTTCAAATATTAGTTGTTTTTTATATTTTTAAAGCCAAAGTGTTGAATATTTCTAAAAATTGGCATTATGGATATTTTATATTAGATAATACTATATTATATAAAATAAAATGAAAAAAAAAATTAATAAACTTGACGAGGATAAGGTATAAAATATCTTCCATATTCCATTTATGGGTCAATTTAAATTTTATACTAAATATATTGACCCTTAAAGAGTAAATATCTATATTATCATGGTAAGAGTCAAAGGGGTTAAAACCAAAATATAACTGTATAAATATATTCAAAATAAGTATAATTTTTATTTTATGAGTTAATTTAGACCCATAAGAATATTATATTATAATTTAATCACATTGGATCAATTTTTAATAAAAAATTAACTTCTTTTAAATTAATATTTTTATAAATTTCATGAGTGTCCCTTCTATCTCTTATAAATGAGACCTATTCTTATTTTTTCTTCATGCATAAAACCCATTTTGTTTAGAAAATACTGGAAAATACCTTTATATAACCCATGTCATCAATATAGCTGTATTGTTCAGTAATAATACCACCATTATAGGTCTTAAGATGTTAATAAAATGATGTTTTCCAAATATGAGGTATAATATTTATCTACATGATTTATTTTTGTTTCTTCTTCAAAATACATTAAACAATATTAATCCTTGATAAAATTATAATTAGAGTATTATTAATATAATTAGATGTCACAATTTTAGTTTCATGACCTATATCCATTTTCACTTCCATTAAATTGGAAACAAAATTATCATTTATGGGTATGATGGGCTCGTTTTCCATCATCGTCTCTCAATAATGGTTATAATTATGAATTGGGGTTTATATATGATATAAATTAAATATTTATCTTTCTTGAAATATAATTTACCATTTATCTTTTTAAATTTCCATTCATAGAAAAAAATAACGTCCTCCATGGGTATGTGTAGACTACTACCTCCATGAAGCGATGTGATTCATTTTTATTCATCCCACTACATAGATGATATATATAATTATATATGAAAAATTAGTATGATATATAAGATATTATTACCATTAGTTAAATATAAAATGGATCTTAAATTATTTCTATAATGATCATTGAAAAATGGAAACATTACTCATGTATACGTATAACCCGCCATCTCCAGGCATATAATATAGTACACTTTTAAAAGTAATATTTATTGGATGGACATAAAATTAAACCAAATTTATAATAATTAATAATATTCGATTATTATTTTTCTATATATTATGTAATAGTTAACATTTTGACTGTATTCAGCTTACCCAATCCATTTTTGGAATAATGAAATGAATAGCTTCAAAACATCTGATGTGAACTTCAGTGATTAAATAATTGTAAATAACATGAAAATAAGTAATATTAAAGGAACAAAAAACTTTTGAAAGGATCATAATCAAGTAAAAAATTTATCCTGTGATTATTACTCTAGAAGATAAAGAAAATATGTAACGAATCAGAATCAAGTTAAGGGACTTTCTTCTAAAAATTATCATTTTAATGTTTCCCTTAAAACCAAATTTTTTTCGATGTCCATGTTTTATAATTTTTTAAAATATTTTTAATATAATCGTATCATTTTAAATTATTCTTTCCATGTATTTATTTTTAGAAAATTGTTTGAAAGGATTCATTTTTTCATTTTCAAATGCGATATACTGGTATTTTTTAGAAAAAAATATAGAAGTAAGGTTTATTTAACTTATAAGACATTAACATATTTTCCCACAATCATGAGAAAATAATGATTAAGGTTTTACTTTATAATTTCTATGGTTAATTTTAATGATAATGGTCTCTTTATTATGTACATAGTTTTTATATTTAAAAATTACATTTTAAAAGAGAAACAATATTTTGATATCTAAATGTGTATTTAAATGGGTTTAAAAGAAATTTTCAAAATGGTTTTTTGAAAAAAAAAGTTCAAGAATAAATATTTTTATTCAAGACATGGTAGTTGAGTTTTATATTAAAATGGAATAGCACGATACAGTTTATATAGTGGGTTGATCTCCATTATAGAACAAAGGTGGTCCCAATATAGCTTATAAAAAGTGTTGATCTCCATTATAGCTCATGTAAAATGGGTAATAATGATATATATTATATGAAGGGTGATATAAATTATAGATATATAATTAATTGGGTAATTATTTTTTATTATAGAGAATTATATTGTAATTCTCCCATATATTTATTCCAATTGTTAGAGTTTTGAAAGGGTTTTATGAATGCGATTGTATAAGTTTCAAAAAAGGGTTTTTATTTTCATGATATGGTATTTAAAGGTTCTATTTGAGAAAAACGTGAGAATGTATTTTCATATTTAAAGTTTTAATTCAATATGATCAAATAACTTTCACAATAAAGGTAATCATTGAATGGGTTTTCACGTTTTTCGTTGGCTAATCGTTTTATTTATTTAGGCCATTTATTGATATTTTTTGCTCATCCCAAATTGTAAAAAAAATTAACAAGTATTTAATTCTGTTTAATGATAAGGATGAGGTCAATAAATTTCAGCAGAAATTTCATGAAAATAAACTAATTTTTTTAAAAAATTATTTTGCGGGGAAATATATACTGAGTATAAGAGTTAACCTATAAATTATGGGTTTACTATGTAAGAGTTTTTCCATATTCTTTAAAAATTTATACAGAAAGGATCCTTGGAATTTTAAGAAATTGAAATCTAGTTCAAAGACATCAGAATATGTATTTCTTAAGGTTTGTTCCTTACAATCAGAAACATTAGAGTGTTTAGAAAACATTGGAGACTATGATTTTTTCTTAAGAGTTATAGATACCATCATGAGTTTTTAATTTAAATATCAGTCATTTTCATGTATAAAGAAATAATTTTGTGACTTTTTGTTATGAAATTTTAATATCACTAATGATATTTTTATTGAAATTAATTTTGAGATAATGATCAGTTATTAAAATTTGGAAACATATATTTTTTATTATTGGTATAAATGAGATTGGAAAATTATTTGGTGATTAAGTCATTAATGTTTTTTCAAAATAAGATAACTATATTTTGGGGGTCATTATTGTATTTTGAGATACAAAATATTATGGGATTTATTTGATAAATAAATGATGAATTAACTTGTGGAGGAATATGTTATTTTTTAGGGATTTATGGTGAATCGAGTTATCTATAGAAATTTTTAGCATATATAATAGAATATATATTAAGGTCATGCACATTTTTCATGAGAGAGTGATTCCTATTATTTTAAAGTAAATGTAAAATATTATCTTGGAATATAATGTGATCAAATTCTACCGATATTTTGGCTTCAATCATTAGAATATTTTTGAGGAATATCAAGGATAGTTATTTATGGAATGTGCTATGTTAAACTTTGGGTTTTACTGTTGAATTTTGGGGATTTAAGTAGTTTTTTTTCATATTAATGATTATTATTTCTATATAATTATCTTATATTGTACATAAGTTTATGGTTTCAAATAATGAATATTGAAAATAGGAATATTTTTTTATTATTTTATGGATTTTATGATCTGTAGAAGTTGATTCGACTGTGTCAGATATGAAAAATTCATCTTGATTACTCGTCATTTGGAGAAAAAGATGAGATTGTGGTGGAAATTGGTTAAAATATGAAATTATAATTTCCAAGTAAGTATATTTTATTATGTTATTAGTATATATGGAAATTAATTCCCTAAACACTAGGGAAAGGATCTTGAATAAAAAATATTATTTTCTTACTTTTGGTACCGATAAATTAATGGCCCTTTAACCTATCACGAATTTACAATTTTGTGATGGTTAAATTTCTCATGACCATATTCTCTATCTCTTTGTATCAATACTTGGTAGTTTCCGTTTTCTTCCATATTCTTGTTTTCATGTCCCACTAATGTTTTCTTACATTGAAATCTAGTAAAATTTACTTCACATGACCATCATATATTCCTTATCACAGTTAAAGTAGAAGTTTTATCAATCATTTTTATAATGTGGGATTTCAACAAGGTTATTTAGAATTGTCAAACCCTAATTATCGAGATTATGTTCAAATATTTAGGATTCAATTTATCGAAATGAGGGAGAATTTTACATACTAATATTGGAAAAGGGAAAGACTACGTTTAATATCATACATGATATGAAACATCGAGCCTAAACGAAGAATGTAATTTTATTATTTAAATATGACTATAATAGCACAACCATTAAATTGGGACGAAAGAATAGAATTGGCTAAAATTATGAAATATTTAATTACCCTTTTCATTTAAAATGTATTAATTTTTTCTTTTTAAATAGGTGCTATATTATTAGTAAAGTCATTTAACTCTTTAAAAAATATATTTAATTAAAAATGATTTTATTGAATTTTTAGAGGTGATTATTATAAATAATATATATATAATTTATAAAATTTATTTTAAATAATTTATATATGTTTTTTATTTTTTACGATAAAATTATCTGTGTATAATTTTTTTTGATTTTTTTGAAAATATTTATTTTTCAAGGAATAGTAAAAAAACTAATTCTTATTAAACACTATATTTTGTTTTGAAATAATTTACATTTTAAAATTATTTATTAAATTGGTTTTATATTTTTATTATTTCATTTTGATTTAAATTAATCTATTTTTCAAATTGACTTTATACTTGAATATAATCATTTTATAATTAAAGGGTAATTTTAGAGTATTTTTATTGTGTTTTTTCAGTTTCATTTCAAATTAAAATCGGTAACTTATATGTTGGGAATTTTAAAAAATGGATTAAATATTTTGCATGAGTATGTCCAATGTTTTTAATTTTGTGCCTTTTATATTCGAAAGAAGTCAATTATACCCTCAGTAATTTTTATTACCAACGTAAAGTTTAAAACATGTAATTTAGGTTTAAAATAAAATGATTAGGACTATTAAATGGCCAATAAATATACATAAATATTTTTAGACGATTATATCAGAACCATAATCATATATGATACTAATTTTTGACCTTTTGGGTCCATTTTGATGAGATTATGAAAGTTAGAGTGTTTTATTTAATGAAATATCAAACATTCCACACTCGTGTTTTCAATAAGTGTGTTTTTTTAATATGATTTTATCAAGAGGATATGTTCAACTGAATTTTTTTCATTAAATTTATAATATTTATCTTAATTGTGGTAATTGTTTTTAATTTTTAGTGAATAAATAATTACCCTAAATTATTTCCCAATGCTTATATAATAATTAATGGATTAATTAAAAAAATAAAACCAATGATATTAAAAATATTAAAAAATATATAATTTTAGGTATTTAATGTGGTTAAATTTTTTTCTTTATTACCATTAAATGATACATATATAATAAAATAATTTTTTTTTCTAATTTTATTTGTTTTTGAGATATTACTAAAGTCAATGTATTGAATAGTTCTAAAAATTGACATGATCAATACTAAAAATTGGTGCATTAATAGAATTATCTGATGGGTTATATCATAGATTAAAAAATAACTTATATTTTTAGTGATGTTGGGGGGGTTAATATTGCTAAAAAGTGTTATTAAAAAATATGGAAAAATATTAAATTTTCAGGAACCTCAGATTCCCAACTTTCTCAACACTTAAAACTCCTTTTCTCATAACATTACCCTACCCATATTTCATTATTCACCACAACACCTACCTCAATACTAGAATCCAACTACAAATTCATGCATGCATTTAGATTTGATCCCCGGACCTCTCTCATGCGACTGAATATCTTAACCACTATGTCATGCATGTTAATGACTTTTTTATTTATTTGTATATATTTTTGAATTTGTGATATATATGCACATTCATTTTTATTTAAATATAATATTTATTAATATTCCTTTATATACATTAGAATATATATATATATATATAAGAATATAAATGTATATATATGTGTGTGTGTTGATTAATAAAAAATATGTATATACACAAACTATCTATACATATTATTCCATTTTCATAAAGCAAAAAAATGTATTGCTTTATAATTTAAATAAAATATACAATAAACATCTATTTTACATATTGAAAAATAAATTTTAATGTAAATATGTTGATATATGTATTTTCAAAAGTGGTTAGTTATAATTAAATATAAAAAAATATGAATATATTTAATTATAATGAAAATTAAAGTATGAAAAATGCTAAAATTTAAAACCATAATATCTATATGAATGTAGTCCCAAGTAATAAATTCATTACACACTAAAACTGGGTAAAATGTCCCCCTTAAATGAGGCTAACATTCCATCAAATGTTAAACAAATTTCATGCCCAGACAAAAATAATAATTCTGAAGGATTTTAGGGCCTCTTTTGACCTAGAAAAAAAAGTGACCATGGACCCCCTGTCAACATGACATAGATATTTTCTAAAGACTTTATTTGATATGTGGTAGATCCAGAACAGAAAACCAAATCAATAGTTATGGGTGTTTGATGTTCGATTTACATTTTCAACTTATTCTTGATCTTTTATTTTGTTTGTGAATTTTTTTATTTTAAAATTGTTATTAAAATAATATTAATATATATTAATTACCAAATTATTAATTAAAAATATTTTTAAATTATTTAATAATCCACTTTCACGAAATAACTTTTATATTAAGTTTAAATGTTTACTTATCCTTATCTAATATATATTTAAAAAATATAGGTTTTATTTATATCAATATAAATATATTTAAAAATTTATATATTAATATATTTTTTATGAAATATAATTTTTTAGATACACCCTTTATCAGTGCTAGTAAAAAAGCACTGATAATGGTCCCCATATTCAGTTCTTTTTTTGCTAGCACTCATAAAGGGGGAGTCCTTATCAGTGATTTTCTTCAATTGTGGATGGGGGCTTTATCAGAGCCTGTATAAGAGCATTCATAAAGGGGGACCTTGTCAGTTCCTTTTTTAAAAATGTTAATTATGCCCTTTAATAGTGCGAGAGAAGAATTATTAAGGACCCCCTTTATCAGATCTGTTTATTGTCCTGATAAAGGGGATCTTTAACATATTTTTAGGTAGCAATGTTAAAGCCCTAGTGATGGATAAAAATATTTTTTTAGTAGAGTACAGATATATTATAGTATATATTATTTTTTTAAATGATATAAAATCCAAAAAAAATATTAAATTCATCCAATTTATTAGGATAATGTTTTTAAAAGAAACCACAATCCATTTATTGGTCACTTGTTATCTTAATGTAAGATCCTAAATTTATTTAAGGTATGTTTCAATTTTTGTTTTGGTTTTTCCTCTTATTTGTTGGATAGATAAGTGTCTCCCCAGGTTTATGTAAAGTATCAAGAGTGCTTTCGGGGTTCGAGACAAGAAAGAGTAAAAAAAGGTAGTTCCTGTGCATGTTGCCCAGTTTGCACTTGGTTTGGGAAAACCGTGTGGGAATCCCATGTAATTGTTCATCCATGGAAAGATGATAACAGAAAGCTATTGAATAATTAAGAAAATCATGTGTAATCCCCAGTAAACTGTGTGAAAGGGTATTTTTCGGACAGTGGCTCAAGAATGTTTTGAGCTGGGTTTGGAAAACAGTGCTGGTAAAACGTGCGGCCTTGTATTTTTGATAAAATTAAAAAACTGAAATACTGGGATTTTAAAGCCCAACTTGGGATTATCTCCTATTTTACCCCCCACAACCCCAGTGACATACTTGGATGAACCATGCTTTCCATAGGTGGTTCTCCTTTTATTCTTGGCCATTTGGAGAGATGTTGGTTGCAGATCAATGCCCCTGGTAAGTCTAACACTCCTCTTTCGTCTATTTTTTGGATTATGGTTTGTATTTTCTTCTTCATCTCCTTCCGAAGCCATAAAAACTTTATTTTTGGGTTATTTTCAGATTTAGTCCTAATATTTTGGTTGAATCTAGATCTATGGATTCAATTATGACTGTGCTCATCATCAGATTCAAGGTAAGTGGTCTACAAGTATTATCCCATAGTTTTATTTTAGATTTTTCATTGGAATCTTGTGTTATTTTTTTAAATAACTGTGTTCTCTATTCTGTTAGACTATTTGATAAAAGGGGTTTTCTAAGTGACCAATTGAAACCCTCACAATCAACATGGGATGCATATAAAAGGACCTGACCATTTTTGGGCCACCTATAGGGTGTGCTGGAAATCCCGAACCTAGAGAGTTGTAGGGTTAAGTGAGAGATTACTGAGTAAAGTGTGAATCCCATGTAAAAATGTTTTAATGGATGGTTAAGTTTTAAATGGAATGATAATATAAATTCCAAGGGTGGTAAGGAATAAGTGGTTGTTTGGAAAGACAGGAAAATGGAAAAATTGGATTGAATGGGATTATGTCAGTTGTTTAACGAAATTTGGTTTGAAATGCCTAAGAGGGTTAGTGTATATTAAATTGTGAGCTTATAATTAGATGATGGAATAGGAAATGGGTTGTATATTAATGGGATTTAATATGATAATGGATGAATTTGTTGAATGGGTTAATATATGGGAAATTTTTGAACACTTAATGGTTGAATTTAATAAGTGGTTGTGTAATGAGTTATGAGAAATGTACCTAAAATGCATAAGTGGGTAAATGTTTGTGAAATTATAAATGGTATCAATGGGTAAATTTATGATCATTGATGAATTTTTCTAAATCATAGGTGTTGTGGAATATACTTAAGGGATTTAAGAACGATAATGGGAATTTGGGTAAATGGAAATGAATTTTAAATGGTAAATGTATCAATAGGTTATAGAATAGTATTACTTCCCATGTTATTTATTATGTATTGTGAAATTTAATAGAATTTCTTATGGTTTGATTATTCATGGTATAGTTGTAGTGAAAGGATAAATAAGAATGTGCACATGGATTGGTAGAGTTCTGTATTGACATGAGGTTCTATGCCCACAGGTCGCTTTAGACCGAGGCGCCAAACTCCTCCAAAAAAATGCATGGGTAAGTGAAGTGGACAAAGGCTCTATTCCCATAATGGATTAATTCCACCTGGACTGAGGATTTTAGGTGAGGATAATGGGTTAATGTGAAATGTGTATCCCTAGGGAGATAGGGACGTCACTTATTTTCCCAATTAATTTTTATTTATTTCCTTAGACCTGTATATAGATGATATGTATGCTTAATTTCAAGATCATGTGTTAAAATGGATTATGTAATAAATATGGTATAAGAAATGAATTTTGGATAAATTATAGGCATGAATTAAATAAACATTGTTAATTAATTGTATCCAAACTCTCTCTTATTTACTTACGACTTATTTGTACTTTCACACGCTATCTATTAGACTACATAATTTTAAGACACTATTGGTTATGGACTATTGAGTTTTTTACTCACACCTTGCTCGGGCCGCCATTTGGTACCCAAGATGATTTTTTGGTTTCCGTCCAAGAAAAGGGAAAAAGACCAACCCTAGGATGTTGAGTTGGGCTTGGTATGTACATGGATAAGGATCCATACATAGATTTTGGACCCATTGGGGGTTTGGATGTTTTTCTTACTTTGTGTTTTCTAACTTTTCACTACTAGTATTTCATGACATTGTTAATGTTGAATTATGGTGTGTACCTAGTTTGGGAGATGTTTGACTTGTTTGTTTAATATTTTTTCATATTATTCAACTGTTTATATTTTTTCTGCTTTGTATTACTCTGGTAAAAAGGGAAGAGTCTCTCCACATGACTCATTAGACCCCCGCTGCTAGTATGAAACCTCTGGCGTACAAGGAGGCATGCTTGAGGTAATGTCGTGAATCGACTCGAGGCACTGATTTAGTGTCATGTGAGGTGGGGATTTTACAAAGGGGTATCTGAGGAGTAATATTCTCTTTTTTACTATTTGGGGATGATAGAGAGAATATTAGGATGTGTCAGGCATTGGTAATGATATCATGCTTAGGAGTAGCTTACCCATGTACGAGGGAAAACCTATGTCACCCTAGGTGGGAACTGTTGTTTTTGATTTGTGTTGTCATAGTTGAAGGATATTTAATGATTGGGTTATGAAAACATTGTGTGATTTGAATGATTTATGATATTTTGTCTACTTCTGGATTGGAATGATGTTGTTCATTCATGCATCAATTTAGGCACCAAAGGATGTTGGTGTCAAACATCATCATAGGAACACACACATGATGGTTGTGTGGGGAATCATGAGTAGAATGTATTTTGCATCCTTGATAAATCTAAAGTAATGATTCCTAACAATAGAAATGTATGTAGGTGAATGCAAATAATGCAAATTAATAGTTATGGAATATAGTGTATAAAGAAATTATATGAATGGGTTAACATTTTGGGTTGGGATAAATTGTAATGGTTGATTCAGTGTCTAAAAAACATACTGCATAATGAAGGAACAATTGTTAATGAATTTCTCCAAATGAAAGTTGCAAATGAGTTAAAATTATGATTGTAACAAGTTGTGGAATGGTAAATGTGCCTAATATGAAGGGACCACGTTGTAAAATAAGAATTGACTTGAAGAGGTGTTGATTAAAGACTTGTGATAAAGTAAATGATTACCCCATGTTGACCATGTCCCATGATAGGTATGGAAGAGGGTAGTGTTCTATGTGTGATGATGACCATTGGGATATATTATGGAAAATGGTTTGTTTAAGGATGTTAGCGTGCAATATTTTCCATCAGTGGTAAAATCATGTTGGTCATTCCTCAAAGCATCAGGTGAATGATATGTTTAAAATGAGAATGATTGAGTTAAAAGGTGGGTATCATTTTTGTTGTCGGTTTGACCCTTTTATGTGTGGGTTGCGGTAGTGAGAGTTCCATAGTTTTAGACTTTGGATTTCAATTGTAAGGCTTTTCTAGTTATGATAGGTCCTTAGTGGTGTGTTATGGGAACCCTTTGAAGGGTTGTGGATTTTGGGTTGCGAGGAATTTTTAAAAACCTAAAAAATTTCGAATAATTTTTTTTGAAATATTATGTATTATTACGAGTCTATGAAATTTAAAGGTTCTTGACTCCGAGGCCTGGTGTTCCTGAAATGAATTTATGAAATTTTTTATGGTATGTCCAATAAACACGTGGGCACGATTTTCTATCTTTTGAACTAGTGTTTGGATTAAAAATCCAAGGGCACTGTTGAATCCACAGTGCTGGGATTTTCTTAGGAGAAGTTTCACTTCAACCGCAGAAGGTTGGGAAAAAAATTTAAATTTTGGGATTTATAGAAAAATAATAAAATAACCTAACAAGTTATTTTATTTCTTTTTCTCTAGTGGATGAGTGTCGGTGGTGGGGACCAGTGACTTGTCAATCCAATTAATGGAATGATTATCCTTTATTTGTAACAGTGTCGTTGGATAATTAAGAAGTGCATTCATTAAATGAACCTCATTATTTCTTCAGTGTGTTACCAACATTTTCCCCCTATATTTAAGTGAGGCTCTACGTGTATATTTTTAACGAATTCACCATGAAAGAAACCTCTAGCGAAGTAACATGAATTCTTCCACTGACGGACGATAGAAGTTTGGAGAGATTTAATCCAGGATTGACAAACACGGATGACCTCACTCCAACATGGACTCTCTTTCCACCAAAGATCGCGATACCTCTGACGGTTCATGAGGCAGGGTTTTTTATTTAATTCAAAAAAAAATCATGATTCTTATTCTCATTCTTTAATTTGACAGTGGTCGTTATGGGGGATTTTGAAGGGGGTTTATTTATTAAAGATGAACTGAATAATCTCCTACATTTTATAATGAAAATGCAGAGGGCACAGGACAAACGAACAAGGAAGGACCCTTCAATGCTTTTTTTTTCATTCTTTGGGGGAAAATTATTCAACTCATCATAATCTAGAATCGGGGAGCCTCGTAGCGAAAGTGGCCTTCTAGGGAGCCCGTAGACATTAGCAGAAGTGAAAACGGAGCCCAGGATCATTGCCAGAGCGCTGCAGAATAAGCACCGGTGCAGTGGTGCCGGAAACTGGTGCCTCCGGACGAGAGAGGTGGCCAACAACCACTAACTACGATAGAGGAGTGGCGCCTCTTGGTGACGGGCGGCCAACAGCGGCCATCCAAAGAGGTGGAGGGTGTGCTTCGTCGCGCACCACGCTGAAGGAAACTACGACTTCAATGCCACAGTTATCTAGCAAGGAACCCACCTCCTACAGGTCCTAGGGGTGATAAGAAGGCACCACCTGGTGTTTCACTTAAATAAACCGAATGTCTCTTTGACCCGTTGGGAGGCAGACCGCTCGACCCCTAAACGGGTCCCGCCAACCAACGTGTCGGACCTTCCTACGGGCCGGACCACCCGGTGGGCCGGCCTGGTTCACAGCCCATCCCAAGAGGGCTGGCTCAGGCCAGTTTTGGCAGGGCTAGGTCATACCCAGACTGGGTTGGGTTGACTGGAATTGGGTCGGGTCGGTCCGACTGGGTCGGACCAGACCCATACCCCTCTCGGGCCCAGATACGCTCAAGTGACTGCAACATGCGAACCGAACGTCTGTTTGACGAACCGTTTACAATGATAGTATCCTTGGAGTGAGATGGTCCTTTTGAAATGCTCCCTAAGATTTTTGGAGAATGTTGGAGTACGGTTGGCGTGGATCAACTCCGAATCTAACTGGGCCCTCGGCACTAAAATGCCAATAACTTACAGATCAGTCGTCCGGTTGACGTGCAGTCTATTGCGTTGGAACCCTTATGACATGACAGATCATCAGGTTAATTTTTCGTGGGGTTTCGTGGTAGTTGAAATACAACCTATGGCTTGATTTGTGGTTGTCCCAAAATCAAGAAAACTATGAGAGTAAATCCAAAGGTTGGTAGTGAGGCAGAGGTTGGAGAAAGATCATAGAGACATTAGCGAGCGATCCTGTGTGGGTCAGCACTTACCGATCCTGTGTTGGTCAGATCCTCTGTGGGTCAATGCTTAGTGATCCTGTGTGGGTCAGCACATACCGATCATGTGTAGGTCAGCACTCAGCGATCTTCTGTGGGTCAGCGCATACCGATCCTATGTGTGTCAGATCCTATGTTGGTCAGTGGTGGTTAGTACCTATAGACTTCGGGTGGGTCGGTTCCTATGTGGGTCTTGTGGGGGTTTGTTCCTATCATTCCTATGTGGTTCAGACTCAGTATGGTGATCAGCGGTGCCTCTCGATATAATAATATGATCTCGCTTCTTGACTAATCATCAATACTTATGTGCTTTACTTATTCCTGGATTGATCTGTGCCTATTGCTTTGTGCTTTGTGATTTAGATCATGCTTTGTGGTTTATCATTTTTGGAATTTTAGAGACCTTCAAGGGTCTCGAGTTCCCTACTGGGTATTGTTATACTCACCCCTACTTGGGCTTCGTATGCACCTCGTTGTTTCTTGTGTAGATGACGAGAAACTTAGATAAGACTTGAGGGAGCCGGGGCCATGTGGTACATAGAGGAGATTGGCTGACTTGAAGAGAAATGGAGGCAAGATGTACCTACCCTTTAGGTAGGATCCTCAGTGGATGAATCTAGGACCTATTTTATTTTTTTCAGTTGTAGATTTACCTTTCAGTTGGGCTTGTATTTTGACCCCTTTACTACTTCAGTTTTACTTCTTGGT
Organism: Viscum album; assembly: GCA_963277665.1. Lineage (NCBI taxonomy): Eukaryota > Viridiplantae > Streptophyta > Magnoliopsida > Santalales > Viscaceae > Viscum > Viscum album. The sequence goes on along the minus strand of OY728137.1, from coordinate 290,795,763 downwards.
TCCATCTTGTTGTGTGTTTTTAATGTTTAAAGGCTATGCCTTCAAGATATAGGGATACACCTTTCCGGTGCTAGTTGCCAACCCCAGGCCTACGGATGGCCGGCTTGGTGTAGTCATGACAGGGGCCCCAAGTTGTGATAATGTTGTATCAAAGGTGGTCAGTTCTACCAAATAACATGGACTATGATCTTTTAAATAGAGTAACAGTGTTAAGTGTTATGAGTGTGGTTTTTAGTTTGGGGAGTTTAGAGTTGGTGCGACGACCAACTTATCCAAACACCATGACCCTGAATTATTATTTTTGACTCGTTGCACGAAAACGCTGCTTATGTGTGTTTTGGAAATGATTTTACTTTGGTCTCTTTTGAGTCATCTCACTTGTTATAACTTATTAACCATGGCAGACCTGTTTATTTTCTAGATTTCACCACATAGACAGCTTACCAGGATTTCCGAGAGAGTACACGAAGACGGCCCACCGAGTGACGAGGCTTTGGTGTGGGGCCCTCTTACTATGGTAACACCTTTGGGTAGTGCACTAGCAGCACCACCACTCATTGGAAAGTAGATACGACCCACCCCATCAGAAAACCTTCCACCCCAAATGAGCGCATTGCACAAGTTCCATAGATAGAGTCCTCTAAGGTTTCTAGGAGAGACAGATCACTAGGCAGATGAGGACTGGATAGAGGTTGTGGATAGGGTTTCTTTCTTGGTTGAGACACCATCTGAGCAGAGGTTTATCCTAGATTCTATCCTTTTCTTGGGAACAATAGGGAGACTGTGGAGCCTGACACTCTAGACACAAAATGGAGTGACTCTCACCTGGACGGACTAGGAGAGCCTCTTCAAGGCGGGGTTCTTCCCAGCGAAACAATGCTCTGTGCATATTCAGGAGCTCCTGCACATATAGCAAGGTAGCCTAATAGTATCCCAGTACTCAGTGAGATTCATTGACCTCTCACGCTACTCCACCGACAGGGTATGGGGCCCATTCACCAGGGCCCAGATCTTTGAGTAGGGTATTTGGTGGGAGATCAGATCATCGATGATATCGTTGAATATCACAACACAGGCTAGAGTTCTCAAGCGAGCATTGATGGTGGAGATATTCATAACTGACCAGGCACCGATGGTGAGAGATACCACCGAATAACAGGTGGATGAGTTATCTATAGGAGGAAGTAGACAGATGACGTAGAGGTGTAAGCGGGATAGACCCACTAGTGGATGACTCTGGGATGTAGGGTCAGAGGTTCAGAGAACGCGAGGAAGGGAAGGTTAGTTGGGATACAGACTATGCTTTACAAGCGATGAGTAGGGCCACATTGCTCGCGACAGCCCGACCTTCCATATCGATGATCAACAGACTGTCGAGGGACCACCGAGGAAGAGGTAGAGATTCGAGCGTGGAGGTCTGTAGGGCGGTGTATAAGACCAAGGAGAAGCCTGTACAGTAGGCGGTGGGCAGTGATTTGAGCTTCTATAGCCACCACCACAAGGAGTTCCACACCGACCACAGGGAGAAGGTGGTCAGGGGAGAGCACAACTTTAGGCAGTTGAGTCCTTCGAGCACGACGTTGCAAAGACAATTATAGGTATGATATATGTCTATTACACCCTAGCTGTAGTACATATATACATAGGTTCTAGTCACTTTTTCATTTCCACGACACTCGTTCAGATCTTGGAGATTCTGATGGTCTGTTGGCTCGATCCTTATGAGTAATGAATCTTACAAGAGAAGTTTTGACGACTACACACTGGTTCTGACAGTGTGATCTTACTAAAGGAGGAGAGAGCTTTGACTGGGATCTCATAGTAGCAGCGTCTAGGTTGTACTACATCATCTTGGGTATGGATTAAATATCTACAGTCGATGCTTCGAACGACTATTTTAGGCGGGAAGTGTAGTGTGCCCGTGATTATGGGATCAAGTTTACCTTCATAGGTAAGGATGAAAACCTTGCAGCACAGGATGGACTATCTTGGAGGAGGGTACAGAAAATTACTCATCAGTTGGCCAACCTCACCCTTAGAGAAGATGACATGAGCAGTTTGTGTTATCTTGTAGTGGTGGACCATTATGCTGATGTCTTTCTTGATGATGTTCCGGGACAACCTCCACGCAGATATGTAGACTATTATATTGACCTATACCCTGGGACGACACTGATATATACAACAACATATTGAATGGCTCCAGTGGAGCTTTGGGATTTGCACGTATGCTGGGGGACTTGTAGGGAAAGGGGTTCATAAGGCTCAGTGTTTCTCCATGGGCATCCCCGATCTTGTTTACCAAGAAGGCAGATGGGAGATTGAGGAACTCTGTGGACTTTCAATGCCAGAACTAGGTGACCATGAAGAACACGTATCCACTCTTGAGGATTGATGATCTCTTCAACAAGCTGATGGGAGCTAGATGGTTTTCGAAGATAGACCTCATACCAGGATATCACCAGCTTAGGGTATGGGATGAGGATGTACTGAAGATAGCCTTCAAATGTTTTTATGGCCATTATGAGTTCTTGGTTATGCCTTTCGTCATGACCGATGCTCCAATAGTGTTCATGAGGATCATGAATAGGATCTTCCATCCATTCCTTGATTCCTTCATGGTGGTCGTCCTTGACGACATCTTGATATACCTGCAGTCGGAGGAGGAGCACGCCACGCACCTACAGATAGTCCTAGATACACTCTGAGAGCACCAGATTTATGGAAAGATCTCAAAGTGCTAGTTATGGATATGGTAATTACACTTTCCAAGGCACGTTATCTCATAGTCTTGAGTTGTAGTGGATCCGGTGAAGATAAAGGAAGTCCTTTCTCAGGATCCACCCAAGAGTGTGACTGAAGTGCGGAGTTTCTAGGGATTGGTTGGGTAATACCGGAGATTTTTACCTGTCTTCCCCAGGGTAGTGGCACCCTTGTCAGTTTTGAAGAAGAAGGTGATGCCTTTCTTGTGGAAATATAAGTTCTAGTAGAGTTTTCAAGAGATGAGGTCGAGACTGACGAGTGCCCCCATCTTGACACTACCATAAGTGGGCATTGGGTATGTAGTCTATGGTGACACATCAGGTACCAGACTAGGTTATGTCATGATGCAGGAGAGAGAAGTGATCACCTATGTCTCACGGTTGTTGAGATAACATGAGACGAACTATTCAACCCATGAACTAGAGTTTCCAGTAGTGGTATTTGCACTAAAGATGTAGAGACACAACTTGACGGGTGAATGGTTTACTATTTACTCTAATCATAAGAGTCTCGGGTATATCTTCTCACAGAAGGACTTGAACATGAGACAACAATGATGGGTAATGTTCCTGCATAACTATGGCTTTGAGATAGTCCATACTCATGGGAAGGGTAACATAGTTGAAGATTCACTCAGCCGGAGGTCTGGTATATAACTAGTGAGTGAGGCAATAATGCAGCTATCTGCATTGCAGATATCAATTGTGGATAGAGATAGAGCGTAATACCTTAATTGAATGACTGTCACTCCCCCGCTTCATCAGCGAGTTCAGGAGGCACAACTTGGGGACGTTGACTATGAGTCCCAATGTGCTCAGATATCCATAGGACCGGTTGCAGAGGGATTTTATGAAGGTGGGGAGCACGTCATTCTCTACAAAGGATGCACCATGGTACCAATGACTCTACGGGAGGAGGTGTTGAGGTATTTTCATACATCCCCTTTAGTGGTACATCCTGGAGTGGAGAAGATGTACTCGGACCATCGGTGTCAGTACTGGGGGCCAGGGATGAAGAAATCAGTTGCAAAGTTTGTATCCCAATGCCTCACATGCCAGCAAGTGAAGGCTGAGCATCAGGTACCAGTAGGCTTAGCTCATCCACTTTAGGTACCATAGTGGAAGTGGGATGGTATATCCATGCAAATCATGATAGGGCTACCACATACGTCCCGGGGCCACAATTCCATCTGGGTGATCGTTGACAGACTCACCATGTCCGCCCATTTCCTACCCATCCGAGAGGAGGGATCAGTAGACGTATTGAGACACCTCTACTTATAGGATATTGTGAAAATACATGGGGTTCCAATGACAATAGTAACATATCATGGAACACTTTTTACATCTCTATTGGGGAAGGGATTGCAGGACGCATTCAGAACTCAGCTATGCTTAAGCACAACCTTTCATCCTCAGACAGATGGTTAGACGGAGTGGACTATAGAGACACTTGAGGACATGCTTCATGCTTGTGTCCTAGATTTTGGCCATAGTTGGGAGGACCACCTGCCCCTAGTGAAGTTTTCTTACAATAATAGTTACCAATATTCTATAGGAATATCTCCATTAGAGGCTTTGTACAGGCGACCTTGTAGATCACCTATTTTCTAGACAGAAATAGGGGAATCAGCAATTATGGGTCTATAGTTGGTACATGCTACCACAAAGAAGGTGCAGTTCATCTAGGATGGGATGAAGACTTCATAGAGTCGACATAAGTCTTATGCCGACAGGATACATAGACCCTTGGAGTTTGAGGAGGGAGACCATGTCTTTCGGTGGGTCTCACTCCCATGAGGATTATAGAGGTTTGGCTGGGGCAGCAAGCTATCTCTGAGGTTTTTCGGACCTTTCTCAATCCTTAGCAGAGTAGGCAAGGTGGCGTACTGTCTAGAACTTCCCCCATAGATGAAACCAGATCATAATGTTTTCTACATGTGGCAACTGAAGAGATATGTGCATGATCCATCACATGTAATCGACTAGGGTGAGTTGGACATTGACGACGTGGTGACGTTTGCAGAGTTCCCAATAGAGATAGAGGATCGATAAAAGAGGGTCCTTCATGGGAGGATTATTCCACTAGTGTGAGTTCGTTGGTAGCACAAGAATATCTAGGAGAGCACATGTGAGTGGGAGGCTCAGATATGTTCTCGGTACCCCCTTTTGTTCCCATAGTTTTGTTGTAATTTTTGAGGACAAAAATCCCTAATATGGGGAGAATGTAAAAGACCCTAAAAATTCCATATATTTTTTTTAGTTATTTGGGATTATTACGAGTCTGAAAAATTTGACTGCGCTTGATTCCAAGGCCCGATGTGCGTAGAATGAATTTCTGAACTATTTTAAGGTACGCTCAGTAATCGTGTAGATGACGTTTTCTATATTTTGAACTGATGCTTGGATTAAGAATATGAGGGCACCGTTAATCCACATTTCCAAGATTCTCATAGGGTAAGATTCACAGAAATTTTAAAAGGTCGGGAGAAAAACTTAAATTTTTTACTTTATAGAAAAAAAATAACTTAATAAGCTATTTTATTTCTTTTTCTCCAGCAGATGAGCGGCGGAGGAGGGGACCAGTGACTTTTCAAGACAATTAATGGATTGAATTTCCATTATATGTAGTCACAACATTGGGGAATTAAGTAGTTCATTCATTAAATTAACCTCATTAATTCATTGGTGTGTTACCCACCATTCCCCCTTCTATTTAAGTGAGGATCTGGGTGGAGATTTGGCACACCTTCACCAAGCAAGCAACCTCTGGCGAAGTGACATGACGTCTTCCACCGAAAAAGGATGGAAGATTAAGAAGAGACGATCTAGGATTGATGTACATTGACGACCTCACTCCGACGGGGACTCTACTTCCACCAATGACTGAGATACCTCGGATAGTTCCTAAGGTAGGGAGTTGTTATTTAATTCAAGAAATAATTCATGATTCTTCTTCTTGTTTTTGAATTTGTGGGTGGTCGTTGCATGGGATTTTAACAGGGTTTATTTATTAAAGAATAAATGAATAATCTCTCGCTTGTTATAATGTTAATGTGGAGGGCTTGAGCCAAACGAACAAGTCCCAGAGCCTCCGCTACTTCGTTCAAGTTGTTTTCTTTAGGGGAAAATTCTTCAACTTGTCATAATCAAGAATACGGGAGCCTCGTAATGACGGTGGCATCCCAAGGAGCTGATAGATGTGAGAAGAAGTGAAAAAAGAAGCTCCATAGCATCGCTGGAGAACCATAGAATATGTACATGCACACCGGTGACAGGCACCATTGGTCGAGAGTGTCGACTGGCAACTGCATGCCATAGTGGAGGAGCAGGACTACTTGGTACCCTGTTGGTTGGACGGGCGACCGCCAATGGCCGATCGTGGAGATGGATGAGGCACGCCTTCATGCATCGCACTAAAGGAAGCTTCGAAAAGCTAGAAAGGGACCCACCTCCTGAGGGTCCTATGGGTGACAAGTAGGATCGACTTGGCACCATTAATTAATAAACCAAATGGATCTTTGAGCCTTTCGAGAGGTGGAATGCTCAATCCCGACATGGGTGGCGCTAACCAGTGGTTCGGGCCAATCTATGACCCAACCTAATCAGTACGGGTGCCACCCGAACCGAGTCGTGGTAGCCCATGCCAGGTCAGACCAAACCTGGACCCCTCTTGGGCCTAGATACGCTTAAGTGACCGTACCTTGCAAACCAGACGTCCGTTTGAAAAACCATCTGCGAAACTGGTATCCTTGAAGAGAGATGGTCCTTTTGAGATACTCAATGAGAGATTTGAAGAATGTTGGAGTATAGAGTGGTTGTATTGACTCTGAATCCAACCAGTCCCTTGGCACTAAAATTCCAATAACTTAAGGACCGGGCGTTCAGTTGACGCGACATTTGTTTCCTTGGAAACCTTATGATGTGACGGATAATAGGGTTACTTATTCATGGGACTTCATTCAGGTTGAAATATGACTAGTAGCTTAAGGAGAGGTTTTCCCAGAATCAAGTGTACTATGAGTTGGAATCCAGTGGCTAGTAGTGAGGTGGGGGTTGGAGATAGATCATACGGAGGTTAGTACCAAGCGATCCGATGTGGGTCGACACTTACTGATCATGTGTTGTTTTTATCAAATTTCGGCTAGTGCCCAATGATCCTATGTGGTTCAGCACAGTCTGATCCTATGTGGGTATGATCCTGTGTTGGTTTGAGCTCAACGATCCTATGTGGGTCAAAACATACTGATCATGTTTAGGTCAGATCTTGTGTAGGTTAGCCGGGGTTAGTACCTATCGACTTCGGGTGGGTCTGATCCAATGTGGTTCTTGCAAGGGTTAATACCTATCTATCCAACGTGGGTTAGACACTATATGGTTACAAGGAGTGTCTCTCGACAGAATAAGATGATCTAACATCTCGACTAATCATATATTTTTCTATGATTTACTTATACCTGGTTTGAGTTGTGTCTATTTATTTGTTCTTTGTGATTGAGATCATGCTTTCTAGTTTTTCCTTTGGAGAATTCTGAGTGACCTTCTGGGTTCTCATGGTCCTCACTGGGTATTGTTATACTCACCCCTGCACGGGCTTCGCCAGCACCTTGTTGTGACTTGTGCAGACAATGAGCAGCTTGGCTGAGACTTAAGGGAGCCAAGACCATACAGTACATGGAGGTGATTGAGTGACGTGGAGAGAAGTGTAGGTTAGTTTTACCTACCCTTTAGGTAGGATCCTTGGTGGACAATTCCAAGTGTTGATTTCTATTTTTCAATTGTAGTGGTACCTTTCAGTTGCGCATGTATTCCATCGCCTTTACTACATCAGTTTTACTTCATGATTTTTCACTTTATTATGGGTTCATAAAGGTTTAAAGTCAATGCCTTCCTGTTTTAGGGATACTCTTTTCCAATTCTAGTCACCAACCCCTGGCCTATAGAAGGTAGGCTTGGGGTAGTCCCGACACAGGCTCTAGGGGACGGATCCTGACAGCATTGTTTGGGAATGGGAGTATGGAAACCCTCGTGGTTCATAACCCTACAGTGTGCATGTTGGACCCCAAGGATGGTTCTACGGTTCTAGTGACCTTGTGAGTAGATACCTTGTGAGTTGTGTTTTAAATACCAAAGATTATTTTTTTCTCATAGTGTCGATGATTATGTACACATTTGGTACAAATACTAGAGTAAATGGTTGTTTTTCTTCCCTAGGGACAATGTGCACCAAAATGGGGGTGACAGTTTCATTCATGATCATTGCTTTTTTTGTGTCATGATATGTATGTTTTGGAGAAAGGACTAATGTATTTGCCAAGTTTTGAGTCCATTCTTGGGAGTTGGCATCATTTAAACATCTTGGTGACATATGAGAGTGGTTAGATAAGATTTCTAGTGCTTTTGGGTGAGTGTCGCACATGTTTTCGTTTTGGACTTTAATAATGAGACTCTGAATGTTATATGGTGTGGGTTTGGCCTAGAGGGATAATTGTGAAGGTTGATGGTTGGTGGTGCTACTCAAGTTGTGGTTACTTGATGATTGTTTTGGAAAATCAAGGGTGACATCATCATAGGATAGGCTAGTGGTGCAGGTACCTTGGAATAGGAATCATTGGAGATTCTTTTTTGGTGGTTTCTATGGATAGTAAGTACCCCCCCCCCCCGGTTTTAGTAAATGAAATAGTTGTGTCTTGTTCTTTAATAAGGGATCCCTTGTTTTTTGAAAGGAGGTAAGGTTTTTTTGAAAGGGTTGTATGATACGGATGTCTGAACCACCTATTTGGATGATGATTAATGGAGGTCTTGAAATTGTTTTTGAGCGAAAGAGACAAGGGTGACTGATGTGAGGTTATATTATCTCTCTCGATGGTCACCCTCATGGTGAGGGTGGTTACATGGTTGAACTTGTTTTTATTAATGTTTTTGGTTTTTTGATGAGATGAAGAGGTCCCCTTAGGGATGATGAGATGTATTAACCAAGATACATGGTTAGGTATCTATGCAGGTGATGGGATACACATAGATAATGGTTGATTTATGAGAGATTTTTGGCTTTATTGGTGTGGTAGACAATTTTTCTTTGGCTGATTGTTATTAGTGACAGATAGGAAGAAATCGATTAGTGTGGTGGAAGTAGTTCCACATGAAACATTGGTTCAAAGATTCTTGGTGATTTGGTCATGGATTGACGTTTAGACTTGGTTGGAAATCACACATGATCCTTGGTGGTTAGGTGTTGATGAGATGTGTTTAGAATGGGAGCTTGAGATCCTTATAAGTTCATGGAATCCCATATCTTGACATCATTAATGGATAAGTTGGTGGTGGTTTTCTTCGACAACATCTTAGCATACCTTATCTAGTGATGATCTTAACCAATATCTTGATATCGTTCTAGGTATGCTGAGATGCACTATATTTATACCAAGAGACTTAAATGTGTTTGGTTGGATGAGGGACATCATGGAGTTTACGCACATGGAAATCATATGTTTGGAGCTTTCTCATAGGATTTTCACCCTTATGGCTTGGGGTGAGGTCCTCATGATGGATTGAATATTGACAAATGTCATGGGTGATATTTAAGGAGGTTGGGAATGAGAATTGGGTGATGATGATTTTATTTTATTAGGAAAAATATAGATGGACATGTCTATGTTTTGGGGTTCATATTGTGATGGAGTGTAAGATGCAGTATTTTTAATCTCTCATGGAGAGAAATGGTAGTGACACTCCTAAGGTGGGGAGTGATTAGTCGGTCTTGGGTGTTAAGAGGAGAAGATTGAGTTGATGGAATGGCACAAATATTCAAATGAGGAACCTCTGAGGTTCATGTTAGGATCCTAAGAGGTGTAATGTTGAGTTGTACATTGTGGCCAAGGATCCATGTGTTGGATTCGAGCTCAGGGTGGTTTTATGTGAAGCTTGTGATGTCTGTGATGAAGTCGTAGAAGGGTGTAGTTTGATATGACAATAGGTTGTGGAAAGAGAGGTTGGGTTCTATAACTCCAAGGAAGATTTGGTTTAGACTAAAGTAATATCTTCTTAGGTGGTTTTAGAACACAAGGATGTTGAGTGAACCTTGGCCATGTGATGTGGTACCATGCCACTGGTGAAGCACGATCATAGTCTGGAGGGCGGTAATTCCATGATGATGGAATTCTACTAGAATTTAGGGAATGACCTTAGTGGGTGTGTGGGATGATAATTATAGGATTCTAGTCTGTAAGAACCTTGGAAATATGAGAAAGGGGTAGTGTACCATCAGTGGAAATTGGGAATTCTAGGACAAGCTAGTCAGGAATGGTCCGACCTGAGATGATAAACTTGAATTGGTGTAGTGAGAGTGACCCACCTCCGAGTTCATGTTGTGGTAGAAAGTTACTATATGGAAATGAATTTTTAATTGAGTGAGTTATAGATGATCTTATTCCTTTAATGGATAATGTAGGAATGTCCACTCAAATGGTTTTGACAGTGTGGATGGATTCGAATTCAGGGTAATTCTCGATAGATGTTTGGGCATGGTGAGTTGGAACACATTAGGTGATATGAAAGTAGAGTTGAAATTTTGGTGATCTTTCATTAATAGTGCTCAATCGATATATGTTGGGAAATGCGGTTTAATGGAATGTGAATTATCATTTGGGATATGTTGAGTTTGGTTATTGTTAGAGTTGGGAAAAAAGGAGGAAAATAACACCAAGTGATTTGGGTCTTGATTTGTGTAGAGTATCAAACTGAGCGGGATGAAAATTGGTTCTTCTATAATGATGTGATGTTGTGTGTAAATTTTCCATGTGTTTTGAGTCAGGAACTATTGTCAATGTTTTCTATGTGTTTTTCTTTTGGTTTGTAATGGTTGCAGTTGATGCATCATTATGGAGTTTTCAGTTCGTGTTGTGGTTGTAGTGAAGAAGATTTCTGGGGATAGTCTGTTCCCTTGATCATAGTTCGGTGGTCCTTGTGACGTGAAACCAAAAACATGGAAGGTGGGAATTGATTGTATGACCTAGTGGATTGACCTCAAGTTTCATAAGCTTAGTGATTCGTGGAAGAGCGGCTTGAGGGTGATCCATTATAAAGTGGGGAGGTTGTAAGATCCCATATTTTCTTATGTTATGTTATCATTAAAGTTTTTTTTGGACTCTTCTTTTCCATCTAGATAAGTGTTTTCCCATGATTATGTGAAGTATTGGAGGTGTTATGTGGGTTTTGAACATGAAAGAGGAAGAAAATGGAGTTCTTGTGCATGTTGCATGATTTGCGCATGGTTAGGGAAATCTGTATGGGAATCCCAGGCCACCGTGCAACTATGGATAGATGATTATACACGGTTGGAAAATAGATGAGCACACTATACAGAATCCCCGAGAAAATATGTAAGTGGGTTTCCTTTGGATAGTGGATCACATGCAGTTTGTGTGTAGTATGAAAAATTGTGCGAGTAAACCATGTGGCCAAGTATTTTTGAGAAAATTAAAAAAATTCCATCCCATGATTTTAAAACCAAACTCAGGATTCTCCGCCATTCCACCCCTTGCAACCCTAGAGACTACATTTTATGAACCAATATTCCCATGGTTTTTTCTACTTTGATACATGGCCATTTGGATCGTTGTTGGTTGCGTATCGATACCCCAGGAAAGTTTAACGCTCCGCTTGCTTCAATTTTTTAGGATTAGGGTGTGTAGTTTATTCCATATCACTTTTGGAAGCCATAAAACCATATTTTTAGTGTGAGTTTTATGTTGATTCTTAAAATGGTGTTTTAATTCGGATCTATGGATTCTATTAGTTGTGCATTCATCATTATATTCGAGGTAGGTGGTCTACAAGTATTATCCCATGGTATTATTTTGGATTTGTGCATGGAAGTTTGTGTTCTTCTTTTTCCCTATTTGTGTTGTCAGTTCCATTGGATGGATTTATAAAATGGGGTGTCTATGTGACCAATTTAAACCCTCATGATACATGTGGGGTGCATAGAGGAGGATTTGACCAATTTAAGGCCACCCATGGGGTGCGTCGGAAATCCCAGACCTAGGGAGTGGTAGGGTTAAGTGAAGGATTGATGAGTAAATTGAAAAGACCATGTAGAACATGTTTTAATGGTTGAATAATTTTTAAATGGAATAATAATAGTGATTCTTAATGTGATAATTCGTAAGGGTTTTTTTTCATGACTTGGAAATGGGAATATTGGGTCGAATGAGTTTATGTCAATTGTTTAACAAAATTTGGTGAGAAATACCTAAGAGGGTTAGTGCATGTTAAATAGTGAACTTTTAATTAGATGATGGAATGGGAAATAGGGAGTATATTAATTAGATTTAATAATGGAATGAATGTATATTTTGAATGGGTTAATACATGGGAAATTGTGGTAAACATAATGGTTTAATGTAATAAGTGGTTGTCTTATGAGATATGAGAAATGTACCAGAAATGCATAAGTGGGTAAAGGATTGTGAAATGATAAATGGGATCAATGGGTAAATGTATGGTTAATGATGAATTTGGATTAGGAATAGGGGTTGTTGAACACAATTAAGGGGTTAAGTCATGAGGATGACAGTTTGGATAAAAGGATATGAATTATAAATGGAAAATGTATTAATGGGTTATGGAATAGTATTAGTTCCCATGTTGTTCGCTATGTATTTTGATCTCCAATGGAATTGTTTATTATTCTATATGTTATGGTAAGGTTATGGTGATTGTATAAATAATAATGTGTGCATTGCATGATTGAGTAGGGTATTGACACGAGGTTCTACACCCACGGGTCGAGTTAGAATGTGGATCTAATCTCCACCCCAAAAATGCACAGGTTAGGGAAGGGGATGAAGGATCTATTCCCCTAAAAGTTGTATTCCACCCGAACTGAAGATTCAAGGAATATATTGTGTTTGTGTGAAATGTGTATCTCTAGTAAGATAGAAAATTCGAATTATTTTCCCTATTCATTTTTATTTATTTCCTTATACCCTTATGTAGATGATATGTATGCCTAACCAAAGGGGGGTGTGTTAAAAAGGATTATGTTATATAGAAGGTATATGAAATAAAATTGGGATAAATTATTGGCATGAATTAAATGAACTTTATTATTTAATGGTTCTCAAACTGTCCCTTGTTTTCTTACCATTTATTTGTACATGAATTCACTATCTGTGAGACTGGATAATTTGTAGACATCATTGGTGGTGGCCTATTGAGTTTAGTACTCACACCCTACTAAGGCTGTCATTGGGTACCTGAGAATATTTCATGGCTATAAGTTAAGTCAATGGAAAAGGCTCAACCATAGGATGTTGAGTAGATATTAGGATATACATAGGGAAGGATCCATACATAGAGTCAAGACCTTTTGGGGGTTTGGATGCTTCTCTTATTTAGTGTTTTTCTCACTTTACACTACTTGTTTGTCATGATAATATCAATGTTGAATTATGGTTTGTACGCAATTCGGGAGATATTTGAATTTTAAGTTTACTAGTTGTTCATATTATTCCACTATTTATATTTTTTCTACTATGGATTACTTAGGTAAAGAGGGTATAGTCTCACCAGGTGACTCATTAGACCATCGCCTATAGTCAGAGTCCTCTCAAGTATGGGGAGGCACACTTGAGGACATGTGACCAATCAACTTGGGGTACTAGTATAGTGGATTTTTGGCCAGGGATGTTACACATAAAATTAATATATTTACTCTGAAGGAGTAAAAATCCATGTTGTCATGGTAAGAGTAAAATGGGTTAAATAATGTTTAAAACCAAAATATAATGGTATAAATATTATCAGAACATGTAAAATAATTATTTTATATGTTTATTATGACCCATAATTATATTATCCTCTAAATAAATCCCATTTACCATTTTAAGGAAAAATTAATTTTTATTAATTTAATATTTTGAGAAATGGAGAAAGTGCCCCAACCCTCTCTTATGAAAGGGAACATCATCCTATATTTTCTTCACACATAAGAATCCATTTGGTTCAACCAATTACTAAAAAAACAACTTCCTAGAACCCCTATTCTCATTCTATAGGTCTGGTTTTATAAATAATACCAATCTTAGAGGTCTTAAGGTGTATACCAAAGGATTTTTTTTCAAAGAAGATGTATTGTTTTTATTTGTATGTTTTAGTTTTGTTTCATAAGAGACATAATTAAAAAAATATTAAACCTGAAATAATAATTACTCTATTATCCTCCATAAATCAATAAGTTATTACGTTGGTGTAATGTTTTATATCCATATGTAATTCCATAAAATGGGAAATGAAACTGTCATTCATAGGTATAAAAGAATACCGCCTCACGAACCAATGTAATTCATTTTCCATCATTGTCAGTTAAGAATACTAACAATAGTGGAATTAAGTTTTATATATTATATTCATGAAAATTTTATCATTCATAAAAGATAATATATTATATAATATCTTACATTTTATTTATAGAAAAATGATAACGTCGTTCGTGTTTATGTGTGGACAACCACCTCCACTAAGCTTTGTGATTCAATTTTCATCACCAAATCACATGGATGATATATATAAGTATATGTGATTAATTAATATTATATTTATAATATTATTATCATTAATTAGATATTAAATAATACTTAACTAGTTTACTTAATGATTATTTAAAAATCGAAATGTTACTCATGTGTACGTATAACCTATAATCACCCTGATTGTAACATAGTTCTGTTTTCATAACAATATTTAATAGGATTATTTAAAATTATATTTTATGTAAAATAATTATAATTATATCATGATTATTTTTTAATATATGATGTAATTTTTACCACTTTGACCATAACAACTTACTGAATCCATTTTGGACTTATTAAATGATTATCATCTAAACATCCAACGTTAACTTGTATGATTAAATAATTATATATAACATAAAAATAAGTGATATAAAAGAAATAATAATCTCGAAAGATGTTATTAATATTTTAAATAGTCTAAATATGTTTATTATTTAGGAATATAAAGAATGTACGAGATGATTCAAACACATGGTATGTGTATTTCATTTAAAAATTATCTTTTTAAAGTTTCTCATAAATCTCAATTTTTCATCCATGTCCATGATTTATAATAATGTTTTAAAATTTGATATTTTTATACTCTCATGTGATTTTTAATTTAATTTTTTCCATATTTTCATTTTTAAAAATAGTTTTAATGAATTTTTGTTATTGTTTTCCAAATGAGGTAATTTGTGACTTTTTTTAAAGAAATACATATGGGATGTTTTTTTAACATATACAAAATTATTGGATTGTCCCTCTATCACGATTCATTAATTTTTTTAGTTTTACTTTATAATTTTAAATTGTTTATTTCTATGAAAATGGTTTATATATGATATGCATAGGTTTTTTATTTTAAAAATTAATTTTTAATCAAAATGGTGTTTTGATTTTCAAATGTTCTTTTTATTTGGGTTTAAAAGAGTTTTTGAAACGTGTTTCATTTTTAAAATGTGTAATCATAACTTTTTTTATTAATTATTTTTTACTTTTTTATTATATGTAAAATGGGTGACCTTGATAAACTTATATGACGGGTTGAGACCTATTATAGATCACTTGTGATAATGATATAGCTTATACAAAGGTTTGAGACCTATTATAGCTTATTAAAAATGGGTGATATTTTTATATAAGCCTCATTATATCTCCACAATTTATTGGGTAATGGTAATTTTCCCTTGGTAATTATTTTGGATGTCGTTCATATGGTTATTTTAATTTCAAGGGTTTTTGAAATGGTTTTATTAATGTGATGCTCTTGGTTAAAAAAAGCATTTTAATTTTCTTATCATATGTTATAAAGGGTATATTTGAGAAATAAGTGTGTTTCTTTTTCATGTAGATATTTTTTGTTTCATATTATCAAAAGAATTTGAATATAAATGACAACATTACAAGGGTTTTCATATTTTTCACTAGACTAATGGATTTATTTCTTTATGTCCCTTACTGAGATGTTTTTTCTCATCCCACTTTTTGACATTTTTTCATAGGGATTTAATAATGTGTAAGGGAATGTATGAGGTTTTTATTCATATTTTAAAAGATATGCCATGAAAACAAATAAATTTTTTGTAAAACATTTTGTTTTGAGGAAAAAATGGATATATAGTATAAGTGTCCACTTGTAATTTATAGGTTTACTATGTAATAGTATTTCATAATTTTCTAAAACTTTAAACAGAATATAACCTTAGGATTATAAGAAACTTAATTCTAGTTCAAAAATATTGGAATAGGTTATGATAAGGCTAGGTCCATATAATTTCAGTTTTTTATAGATTTCATGACTAGGGATCTTACGAAGGGAAAGGGACATATGGTGGTTGACTATTTAGATGAGAATAGAGCTAATAATGGTACACGATGGACTTCACAAGACACACATATTTTATTTCTTTTTATCTCACTTTATACTATTGTTTTTCTTACCTCATTTTGATAGTTTTATTACATGGGTGACAAATATTTCCTTTTTATTATTCACATTTTTCTTGATACTCTGATCATTGTTTTATTTATTACTATGTTTTTTCATTTGTGCATTAACATGATAATGAGGGTATTGTATCCCCAAAGGTAGATGTCGAACCATGATACATGTCATCATCCTCTAGCATAAGGGGAGGTTCACATGAGGTATTTACGGCATCCATATCAAACTTGATGATTTGGGATAGGGTGTTACACTGGGAGTGTCTATCAAGGTGTGTGATATTAGGTAGGCCCATCATACACAAAAGTGAATGTTGAATTTATTCTCAACCATAAGTTTTCAAGTTGATCACCTCTCTGTGTATCTGTGATACATACATATTCAATTTCTAGTATCCATTCTTGGATGTACTCACTAAGAGAACCACAACATTTCCAATTTATCAAAATCATTATTATGTTATTTGATACATATACTTACCTCGTATACATATCCCTTGGGTTTCAAAAATGTTTACTTACCATAATCCTTAAATTATTCAATATTAAATCAACTATCATAAAGGGTTATCAACACCATGGAAATTGTGGTCAACCTTAAATTATCACCCTTGATGAAATTTACATCTTCAAAAGATAACATACTAATATCTAAAGTTATTTTAACATAGTAATGATACCAAATATTACATAGATGTATGTGGGAATCCCATTATTACATGACTTAAAAAATAATACTTTACAAAAATTCCCAAAACCTTTTAGGTTTATAGTTTTAGAAAATTTATAGGAATTATAATCTAACAAAACTCGTGTATTTTTCAACAAATGGAAATATTTATCCTATATAACCTACTGGTTATTCCATAACAACCCTTCAAAATACCCCCAAAATTGTCCACATAACATAGTTTTATAGACCCCTATTTGTATTATTTTTCATCATAACTATGGAAAATATAGACATAAAAAATGGCTAACCTAAAACACTCAGTAATGGTAAACATAAGTGAAGAAATCAAAGATCATAAGTGAATAGAAGATGATAATATGTGTGAAATCATGAAAAATGGAAATCATACCAAATAAATATTAGATAAATAACCTAATTCATGACATATGCGATTGAATAACATCTGAAATGAAACAAAAGAGTGTGGAAACATGAGTAACTAAAACTTATCCATGAGAGGATAAAATATTCATAATAATAAGAATAATATTATTTCACAAACATTACCATATATAAATGTCACATTCATGAGTCACTCACTTTCACCCATACTTGAGAGATAATATAATTGTGCCTACGTATATATAACCTTAATGAGGGAATTTCTTTTACCATGATTGAGAAATATTATAATTATTATTTTGTATAAATTTCTCATAAGATATTAAATTTAAACCAATTCATTAGTTGGTGATAGAAGACACCACCCTTCTTCATTGTTACATATGAGAGATGATTTAAATTAATAATTCATTATATCATAAACAACCCCTATAAACAAAATGTGGTTTATATAAATTTAAATGGAATAACATAAGGAAAAAATTTATAATTCTATCAATAATCATATCATGATATACCTAGAAAAAATAAACGACTCCCTAAAGATATTTAGTAAAATTATATGTAAATAACATTGAATCATGATAATAAAAGATATTTTATTTATAAAACATAGATAAAGGTTATATGGTTAATCCAATAACATACCCAATTAATTGATGATTCTAAATTAGGAGAACATATTTCACCCATATAAATGGAAAACAAATTATTCAGAATTTTAAGCCATTATAAGAAAATATATACTTATTCATGGTGGATGTCTAGGAAAGATACCATAAATTATGGATATATTTTAGTAGAAAATAATATTTTTTACACTATCTGCAGAAATAAGTTTCATGGTATCATTTTAAAATATCCTTGATTAAGAATTAGATATGTAAAAGGAAAAATTATATGAAAATTTATTAGGAGTATTAAAAATTTTATTTGGAAATAACAAATATCCTTTATATTTTGAAATAATATTAAAATAACTATTTAACAAACCTAGGAGAAAAATAATTTATTTTTGAAACCATGAAAAATAAATGGAATGTTTCATTTAAAACTAAAAATACGGAAATAAGATTTGTTTACATGGAAACACAAAAATATATTCATTTCTTTGAAATGAACCATAAACAAAATGGTAAATTAGACTTATTTTACAATATTATCCGTGAAATTAAAAGTAAATAAAAAGGGTAATTTTAATTTTTTATTTTAAATTAAGGATATCCTAAAAGTCAGTAATTAAATATAATATATGATTGAGAAATAATTTCTTTTTTTATATAACAAAAATAATATTTTTGAAAACCACAACACCTAAAAGGATTATAGAATTTCTATTTAAAAACAATACAAGGAGGAAAAAATCTCAGAAATGATAATCATAAGAGAATAATATGATTATGATATTGGAATGAAAAAGAAAACAATTCCTCATATTGTTTATTAGATCTAAGAGATTGTGACTTCAAAATGAGGTTGGGAAGTTGATCCATTCAACTTGAGTAACATTTAAATCATATCCCTTAATGTATAAATAACTTGAAATTGAACTTAAAAATAAATTAATTAAATATAATTCATCATATAATATAACAAATAGGTTGTATAAACCCCATTTTAAATTAAATTGGGGAATATCAAGAAGAAATTATCAAGAAAATTAAAATTAAGTCTAAGAAACCCATTCAGGTAGCATAATTAATGAGGTAAGATTTATTTTATAATTAGGTTATATTGATAAATTTAAAACCCCGTAAAATAATGATTATTTAAAAAAAATTATTAATTATGTAGAATAAATAGAACTTGGAATAAAAGATTTCAAAGATAATTTTTATATCTCATTCAATGAAATTTATGTTAGCACAAACCCTTATGACATTATTATCTTTTTGATAGAAAAAAAATTAAAGGTAGAACATGATATAGAATTTTAAATACAATATATTTCCCACAAATATTTATTGAAACAAATCCATGTAAATTATATACACCACAAATAACAATTGGTGAATAATTATTATATCTCAATGGAGAAAAATTAAGATCCCAAACCCTTACCTTTGTCACGATTCTCTCTACCCATGAACAAAACAATGTAAATCAAAAATAATGTATATTATCTACCTTTTAATAAGCCTAATTCACTTATAATTCATATATTTGGTTCCATTTCTAATCATGTGATATTTTTTATTATATATTTTACCATTTTTTTGTTTATCTGATGTCATTTGGTCAATTTATACATAAATATTTTGATATGTTTATCATGCTTAAAGGTGGTAAAGATTAAATTTATAATCTCCATAATTTTAGGAGTCTAAATCCTTTATTATCCTATTTGGATAAAATTTATATAGTTACATATTTTTTTATAAAATGAACTCAGGTTAGGAAATGTAATTTAACACAATCATCTAAGGTGGTTATGTTTTGTATGAACATTTATTATTAGTATCAATTAAGAAAATTTCTATATTATAAATATATAATATTAATAGTGTAAAAATCTTCAAGTTTTTAAGTTAAATTAATTTTTAATTTAATCCAAGTAAGGTTTTGATGAAAAATAATTAACGTGACTTTGTGTGGGAGGTAGTCCACACATACATACAATCGATGTTCTTTTGTTTTTTAGTGGATAGAATGGAATAAATAAAGGGGTTTTCATTAATATAATAAACTATAAGTGTACTAATAATAATGAGGTCATTATATTAATATGTATAGGTTAGGTTTGGGAGGTAATGATTAAGAATAAAATATATATATTAAGTAATACTAATGTTGGAAACATAACTCTCCTCTTGAATGTCTCCACAAAAATGAAGTCCTTAGGCTAACTCATGGTGACTAGGGGATTTAGGAAATGAAAAAGAATTATCGGGGTGGAACATTGTGAATGGGTTCATGTAAACATATAAGGGGATAAGGATTATTGAAAGTGAGGAAATAATCCTTTTTTATAAGTGAATAATGGTGAAAATATGTAAACATCCATTATTTTTCAATAATGAAATGACACTATTCAACAATCAATGGTCCCAAAAGTGCGAAATAATGGAGTATGGGATATGATAAGTTCAATAAATCCACGAAAACTAATTTAACAAATTCTTTACACATATTTCAATTAGTTAATCATTAGGTTGTTTACATTTTACAATTTGAATTTTTTACATAGGTAACTAGTTTTTAACTAAGGAATATATGTTATACTAATAATATAAAATAAAACAATAAAAAATTATTTTTGAGAAAAACTTAAATTTATAATATATTAAATCTAATAAAATTTCAAAATATTATTTAATTAATGTTTAAATTAAAATAGATAATGTATAAAGATAAAATATTTTTAGAAAAAATTATATTTATATTCATTAAGTGATCCTAAACATATATAGTATTGAAGAAAAATTTAATTTTTGTTAATATATTTATATATATGATTAAAATTAATATTAGATTAATTATTTAAGATATATTAAATCAATATATTAGTTAAAAATTATATATGCATAATAAAACATTTTGTTCTAAAAATAACCGCATCACTATTACCATGGTAATTAATTTTAATCCGAGTAATATCATTTTTATGGTTAAAATAAAAGTTACTTTATCAAATAATATTTTATTTTTGATCTCAATCAAGAAATAAATTTTTTATGTTTAATTTTAAAATGTTATAAAATCTAACTTTTTGTGTAAAATCATAGTAAGAATTTTTATTATGATATATTACTAGAGATTACAAAATATTTTTCATTTTTTTTATAAATTAAGTATAGTAATTTAAAATTATTTATGATACTTATTAAATATATATTATATATAAATTGGAATTAGTATATACTTTTAATTCATTTTTATGCTATTATAATGTCATAAAATTTACAGTTTTTAAGAAAATATGTCTTTTCAATAATCACCAAAAAAACAATTATTTTTGAAAAATTCATACAAAATGTCATTGAATAATTATGATATGTGGAATTTAAAAATTGATGTTAATTCTAAAAAAAATTCTACAACTTCCCACTTAAGATTTAAAAAAATTAAATAAAAAAGAAAAATTTATAGAAAAATATCACTTATTTTTCTTCTTTAGAAGTGAAAATAAAAAATATGTATAATCATTGTGGTAATTGACTTATTATATTAATAATTAGTTGATTAAATAATCCAATTATCCTGTTACATATCCCCTAAATATCTATGTATAATATTTAATAATAAATTAATCTCTAGTTATAGTTTATGGTGATGATTCCAATAACATGGATCTCATGGAAATTCACATGAGCTAGAATTTTTGTCTTATATGATTTCTCTAATATCATAATTTTCTAATTTAATATTAGGATTTTTGTTAATAAAACCCTAAAAAAACTAAATCCTTCCCATTCTTGGATAAATGAGTTTTATAAGGGATAATTTTGTTTCAAGATGTCATTTGTTCCTTTTTCTTCATATCTTTTGTAAAACAGTTATATCCTTTTATGCCCACTAATTTTACATCTATATTATAAAAGAAAAATTAAATAATTTAATTATCATTATTTTTTAAGTTTGGTGCTTTATATTGGACAATAAATTAATATAATATTTATTTAAATTAAATACATAGTTAAATTTTAGTTTGTTACACTTATGACCTCCTCCTATCATGTACAGCACACAGAATGTATTATCATCACATATATTGCAAATATAGAAGAGAGTCTATGGAAGAGGTAGAACTAATCCATATGTCCCCTCATCAACCTAAATGATTTGGTAAAATACACATAACCCAAAACCATTTTTCATTATAAATGATAACCAACTTAGTTAGGGTGATTATATAAATCACTAAAATAAATATATCATAAACTACACACTAGCCCAAAATTTCAATTCTAAAAATTATTTATTATCCTTGACCGTGAACATAAATAAAATCTAGAAAATTCCATTAAGAAATTATACCCCGCACTAAATTACCCTACCATTTACTAAACCACAAAACCAGTTCAACTTCCATGAAAAATACCCACACAAAGAATTCACAAAATACCTATTTAATCACATAATTTTTTAATTAATTGGTTTACTAATGCAAACCATATTAAATTATTTACATCATTAAATTTCATATATAATGAACAACCATTTTACTAACCACCCCTATTTAGGCCAACTATTTCTCATTCATTTCATTGTTGACATTTTCATCATATCTGTAATTTATTTAATTTCATAATATAACCATTTACTATTTCATTTATTAACATTGTATTCCAATAAATATAGTAAATTATAAAATAGTACATCTATAATCCACTAACCAACATGAATCCATCCTACATCACATACCATACCATTCAAGGAAACCAATGGCATAAAATTCTACACAAACAAAAGTCAATAAACAACAAAAAACACTACCATTTCACATCAAAACCCAACACAAATCATGAATCCAAAACAAACTTATACAATATATTTTATTCCAATATCTATATCAAATTAAACCCAACCTTTATGTCTATTTTTTTCACTTGATTGACTGAAAGTATGAATCAGACTTTCAGTAGGCAATTTCCCAGTATCAACCACTACCAAAATTCCCATTATTTTAATAAGAGTTATCACTTTCAATATTAGTTACCGAATTTTTTTTACATAACATCATCTACATCATTATATTAGGTGAATATTTATATCTGTATCATACACAAACAAATATCATTCAATTACAACAGATAAAATAATTTTCAGCAACGTGTAAAATCTCGAACCAATCAATAGATCAATGTCATGGGAAATATTAAACACATGTTAAAGACAGTTCCCAAAAAAATTAATTTAATTATATAATGTATTGTGTTCCTAAAACTATTACTTTTTAATTTTTTATGTCCTAGAAGAATCGGAATGGAGTTCAACGTCTTTTTCCCTTTTAAATATTTATGTCTAATCACACGTCCAATTAACTCATCAGGTTTTCATTTCGATTTTGTGAGTTGAATTTATTTAGTATTATAGTTACTTTTTCCTTCATGTTGTTGGTTGCTTTATTATTATGGATATTTGGTTATATTTTATGGTCAATCAGTTTCTTATTGTAGTTAGTTAATTCCATTATACTATTGGTTGGTTCCTTTTTTGGACAGTTTGTTCCTTCATGTGGTTTTTTTGGTTTCTTGTTGATATCAATTATTACATAGTGTTTTTAGTTTCCTAGATTAATGTGGTCAATCTATTATCAAGACCAGTTATATAGTTCTCCAAATTTATGAATATTGTAAAATATTTATATTTTTTTAGAATAACATGAAAACTGATTTTAATGTAGAATATTTGATTTTAAGTTTAAATTATTTTTTTAAAATATTATTTTTGG
The DNA here is from genome assembly GCA_963277665.1 of Viscum album. Taxonomy (NCBI): domain Eukaryota; kingdom Viridiplantae; phylum Streptophyta; class Magnoliopsida; order Santalales; family Viscaceae; genus Viscum; species Viscum album. The sequence goes on along the minus strand of OY728137.1, from coordinate 290,772,027 downwards.
TGACTAAATATAGTATTAAATTTTTTAAAACCAATTTATATTAAATTGGTCATTATGTGTTTTTAAATGAATCTTAATTAAGTAAAAATTAAAAAGGGATACTTACCGTGATAATCTTCAGTGTTATTTAGGAATCTGTTTCTAGAATTTTAAAGTATGATATTCACTCCAAACACATTCAACACCATGATTCCCTCTCTATTTTCTACCATAGTGTGTCACATTTGAGAGGAGTTTGATTATATATTGTATTTCTACCTTACCAACAATTTTTAATGATTAATAAATCCCTTAACAACACAATATATATATATGGTGGAATTGTTTTTCTTTTACCATAATTTTGGAGAGGAATTTTTTTGAAATTATTTTCCAAGTAGGGTATTATTGTCCTTTATTAATTATTCATTTGTGAAACAAGAATTTATTTCCCCTAGTGGGTGGATGGAATGTATTGAATATTCTAGATAATAAACTATATTAAATAGAATTGAATAGGGAAGAGAGTAATCATATTAATTTACTTGTTTCTTTTTTATTCTATATTGTTTTATCTTGAAACATATAACGTCTTGTAATTTTCATATTATAGATACTATGAGTTGTAAACCATTTTTTTTAATTGATAACATTTCCATTTCTAAAACTTCCTATTATATTGTTTTATGTAATTATATGTACCCAACATAATGATTGAGTGAGAATATTTAATCTTTTAGAAAATACCCTTGTACTGGAATATGGTTTAATTTAAAATTCATGCATATTTGAATTGTATAAAAACATGTATTTTACAATATGATGTTTTGCACTTTTTAAATGTCTGTTATTTAAATTGTGGTTGTGTTACCTTTTTATGGTTTGTAAGATTATGGAGGTGACCAGTTAAAATGATGGTTGGTTTATTGGTTTCGAAAGTGTGTAGTGGTAGATTTGTGGTTGTTATGCCGTGATGGATGGGTTTCTATATTGACCTTGGAAAGAAATTTATTGTTTGTTGTCGTAAAGTGACAAGTTGTTGTGTGGTGATTTTTTTTAGTACCATGGTATTGATGGAATATTTTCTTTTTAATTATTATAGGGAAATTATGTTGGGTGGAATTTAATAAAATATGATAGGAATTTATATTTGGTAACCAGTTTAATGAAATGAATAATTATTAATAGATTGAATATTTATAGAAACAAAATATAGTGTTGGATTCAGTGCAATTCTTAAAATATGATGATGAATGGATTTTAATGTAATAATTTTTAAATGTAGATCAATTTTTAACAAAAAGGAAAGAAACTATGTATTTTGTGTGGTTTTTTATAGTGGTGAGTTTCATCTAGTTAGTGACAGTTTTTGGTAATGTTAATATAGTGTTGATAATAATGTAATATTGATGAAGCATTGATCTGAATCCTTTAGTCCATGCTTGTGTTATATATATATATATATGATAGTATTTTTATTTTTTATTTCTCTATGCACCCCACCCATGTCAAGTACTATGTACTAACACCCAGATGATCTGGGGGGCTATTTTCCCCAATATCCATATAGTGAGGAACTGATGGTTGATTACCATGTCTTCATTACTCTTTCCTCAGTGGTAGTGTTAGGAAATGGGTTAGTTGTTCATAAATCCTAGACCTGGATGACTATATAGTTTTTGGTCATTCCTGGTTGAGATATGTTGTTATATGTAGTGGGTGTCATGCATAATGGGATGAGGGCATGGGGTTGATGTATATCACGTTCATGAAAACCTACTTCTATGGTTGTGATTTAATGGATAGAAGAGTGATGATACATATTATAATGTGGTTGTTTAAGGAGATGTGTGAATGTTAACACCCCAATATTATTTATAAAACAACAATATGCTCGAAATCTTTCTGAACATGCAACACCGAACAATGAAATAAATTTTATTTACTATAAAACTGTTACAATATAATTGAGATCATTATATTCCTGATGAAAAATTGGTAGGTATGAATAGTGATAAATGAATATTAAAATATATTTATAAATGATTCATATAATGTAAACTTATTGATTAATTCATCAATATAAAGTACTCAATTTTCAGGAAAGTCAGTTTTTAATTCTACAATATATTTTCTTAAAAAAAACATTTTTATTATATTAATTGAGAAGGAAGTATAATTTATTCCATTATTTTTTTAGAAAATTCAAGTTATAAAATAAATATCATTTTTAATCATTATTTTAAAATTAAATTATGGTTGCTTTTTTGTATTATCCTGAAAAGATTTATTTTTTAGTGAATAATAAAATATTCACATTTTTAAAACTATCAGTTATTTCCATTAAATAATGAAATTTAAAGGTCCCATTATGTTTTTAATTTGATATTAAATAAAAAAATTCTCATATTATTATATATCATTGAATTCATTTCATAAAAATCCACATTATATTTTATTTTGGTATAAGTTCATTTTTATGATTAAAAACACATTTTTCTTAAAACAATTTCTCATTATATTTTACGAATTTATATTTTAATTGGTTTATTAAAATTAATGATATTTTATAATTAAAAAATGATTAAATAGTTTTAATCAAGAGATTCAATTTTTTTAATTGGTCCGTTACATTTTTTGTTCATTATGAATAATAACCAAGGTAAATATTTGTCACCTCGCTAAGGGTGAAACATGTAAAATGGGGTTAAAACTATGGGATAAAGGCTAATAAACATAGTAATAGTTTTTTTCATAATATTGGAAGCTATTTTTTACCAAATAAATTATATATATGAATATATGTAAAATTATTTTTACTTTAATTTGATTATAACATTTAATTTATTTTTTTAAAAAGATAAATACAAAATTTTAATTTTGTGATTTTAATTTCTCTAATATATTTTAATAAGGATAAAAATAAGTTATTGATTAATCTAAAAGGTGATATTAAAAATAGATACTTTTTTGTGATGTTATTTAATTTTTTAGTGGTGATATTATTATATTAAATTCGAATGCAATACTAATACTATGCTTATGCAAGTAGTATAAAGATAAATGTAAATGATTTTTTAAAATGAAAATTAATATTTTTTTGATAAATTATTGTCTGTATAGAATTTATAAGGTAATTATAAATTATAAATAATGTTAAATTTGATAAAATTATAAATCCATTGTTTTTATGATGCCTTTGAAGTTGAAATAAAAGAATTTCCTAAAAATGACATTAATGATAGTTTACGTTAACTAATATTTAAATAAGTGATTTAAAAATAATAAAATAGGTAAATTGTGATGCGAAATAGTCAAAAATATCATCCATGGCTAATTTTTATCCACGTTTCCTATAAATTTAAATTTATTACCCTTAATGGATAAAAATTGTGTGACCAACGTAAAGCATAAAAGTGGCTAAGGAACGAGTTAAATCAAAAGATAAGTTCTAATATGAAACATAAAAAAGTAAAAAAAATTATTAGTTGAAGTTATTTATATCTTATAATTTCATGAATTCAAAATTATTTCCATTTTATTCCACTTCACCTGATTATGATATATAATATGTTTAAATATTTTATGTAATTACTTATCTTTCCTTTCCAAAACTTATAAAATGGTACATCTTATCCTCCTGTATTGAAAAAGGTTGAGCATTATAGATCAATCAATACCTAACCTATTACATTCACATAATCCTTACCATTATACTAGAAATTCGTTTCTTCCCTTAATACCATTCTAAGAGGGATAAATGTGTATGCTAAATGAGGTATGTCAACAAATAGGTAACAATTTACCTGATACCTTCAACGTTTATTCCTCATTCCACTTAATATAAATTTTTTATATTCATCATAAAATTATTAATCCAATATAATTAATATAATTATATTTTATTACCTTTAATTAATAATCAATTTTCAACTCCTTTCAATGAAATGTGAAATTAATGTGTCGCTTGTTCGTACTTACAAACTACCTCCTGAATGCAGTGATACGAATCAAAACCCATAAACATATTCATGGTTGTTTTTTGGATGAATACAATTTATATATATAGTATTTATGAAATATTTATTCTTATATAATTATAATTCCTCTTCTACCTTCTTATTTTCCCATCCATTTAAAAATGAAAACATCGAATGTGTGTACATGTGGACTACCACCTCTTGAAGTGACGTGATAATTTTTTAATTTATATTTTACATGGATGTTTAAATGGATATATTTAATGAATATTTTTGATATTAATGATATAGTAATGATTATATAATGGTGAATTACAATTTTCTTTTCTTTCATTCCATCCATCAAAAAGTGAAAACAACACTTTTTTATGTATGGACTGTCATCTCCACAAAGTGATGTAACATATTTTTTTCAAAAAATAATTATGAATGATTATAAAAGTGTATATATCAAATAAGTGTAATAATTATATCATTATTAAAATTAATAAGACAATCAAACCATAAATAACATTCAAGTATGTCTTCCATGATAATGATACTTCATTGGGGAGATCATTATTTCTAAACGGTTTCCAATGGGTTTGTTCGTGGAACCAAAATCACCATATGGTTCTATATCTACTAGGTCTAGATTTCCAAAGTTAGGTGCTTGGTAGGCATTTTTAATCACAATCATAATAACTAAAATTGGGTGAGAGGATGGGAGGTCACACTCATCACACACTTTGGGGGGAATATTATATATGTTCGGAAACTCTTATAGATTAAAGATATGTTCATTAATCCTTCATTAATTCCCATGTATGATGTGGGTTCTCCCAATATTAGAAATCAATTATTTGAATGTGTTGAATTCAGAACCATCAGTATGTATTCAAGATTCTTTATCAGTGGAGATAATTTTATTTATCTGAGGTTCTCTATTAATGGTATCCTCTTATATACTACTAAAAGTTTCTTTGCCAATTTTTATGATGATGCTGGTTTTCTAGATAAATAGTGGGGAACTCTAGAATTTATGGTCATCCTTGTGGAATAATGTCACTCTAGAATTTATCATCATCTAGGGAGATTAACATTTTTATGTTGTTTGAATCGAACCCATATATGGGCTTCATACACATCCTTGTGAAATGAATTAGAACCCACATAATTAGGTGCCACTTGATGGAGAAAATCATACATTTTAAGGTTATGTGACAAGGAACCAACCATACAAGTTAATGTCATGTGGAAATGAAATCCTAGAAGAAGGTTCCCAGTCAATGTTTAGCGTGGCACTTTTTCCACAAAAACCCGAGGAACATGGAAGGGATATTATATTCCAAGTTGAATTAGACCCAGTCAGGGATATGGTCTAGATGAATAGGTTTGGGTTGGGTTGTTGGGTTTGACCATCATAGAGGCTTCCTATGTAACCCATTAGGATGGTAATCAAATCCCACATAGTTATTTAGTGGGGAGCCATGCCTATAGAGGCCTTCAAGTGTATGTATTTTTGTAGAGTATGACCCTTTGAGATTATATGTTGGGGATTACTCCAAAGAAATATATCCCATGTGAAGGGACCATGAGGGATGTTTTAATAGATGGTGATTTGGAGGCTTAACATGCGGTTGATTCCTGAGGAGGATACCCATATTAAGGAAATTATGATTAGGTGTTATTCCTAAAGAGTATTCCCATTGATCTCGAGCCCTAAGTCAGTTTCCTACATATCACGGTTGAAAAGAATCAGAGTTCTCATAGTTCAATTATTCAAGTGGATTATGTGTATGATTCAATCATTAAATACCTCTAAGACTATGTCTTTCATGCACTATGTGAGAAAACAGATCATCTGAAAGATTCAAAAAACCACATCATTTTCTTCCTTCAATGATGGAATAGGTCATGGCTATAATGGAAGAGGCTAGGACTATAGTAGAAGAGGTAAAGTCTATGACAATTCCTTCTCATCACATTACATTAGAAAAGAGTCCAAGATAAAAAATTAATGAAGGTATAGGATACAGAGAGAAGCAATAATCCAACCTCTTATATGAATGGTTAGGGGATTACACTTGGATGGTTTCCCTTGAATTTTCCTAGAAGAGGAGGGAGAATTTTTATTTAACAAAGGGAAAAGAATTTTTTATCATTACCCTATCTACTAAGGAATAGAGGATATAGGTCATAGAGATGAGGATAGGAAAACATTGTCTCATCCCAGTAATCTAAGATCGAGAACTCTATGACATTGTCTCTTGGATAAGGTTCCACGTGACCATAGATATTCAAATCTATAAACACCTCAAGGAATATTTACCCTCTAGTATGAAAAGTTTTAGAAAACAGTGATTATTGAAATCCAAATCCAAATGGAAGACACACAGATGTTCCTTTCCCAATGGCATTGTAAATCAAGATGTCTTGGTAGTGTTTTCAACTTTGTCCCTTTTAGGAAAGGGATATAGGGAAGGATAGGCCCTTATATGGGTAAATTTGTAGAGGGATTAATGGTTGGATCACATAGGTCTTGAGTGTAGGTACTCAGTGTAGGTGCACCATTTAGGTGTGCTACACAAGTGTGTCAGGCATGTCATAGGAGGAACTGAAAGAACTTTGTGTTGGGTAACAAGGGCTGTGTGGGCTGAATATGGTAGGAAAATAGACTTTCGGGTGACAAAAAAAGGGTAACGACTTACCCTAAGAACCCTAGGACTCATATACTATCACTAAAAGAGTCTCACGTAGGTCACCGATTAATGAGATATACCTATTTAATGTGACTTCTTCTTATAAAATAAGGATCCAAAAACAACTGTCTTGTATTTTTAGACACTAAAGGGACAATTAATTTTCATACCCCTTATTAATTGAACCTACTCTAATGTTTTAGAGAGCTGCCTAAGAAATTCATGGGATATGAGAAATGGTGATATGAAATGAGTGGTCCAAGGTTTCTTCCATGTTTTTAGTTGCTCAAATGGGGAGCCAAAGGGTCCTATTTAATGGCAAAGAGGGGACCTTGTCGAATGGATTATTTGTTTTAGGTCATCTGTGTAGGTACACAGTGTAGGTATCTCATATAGGGGTGCAAGAATATAAATGACTGAGTAGGTCTACGACATAGGTCCTTGTCATAGGGGGGATATTCTCTCTGGTTTGTACTATAAGGACATGAGTTGGCGTCTTAGCACGTAGGTGTCCCGTGTAGGTTTGTTTGGGAAAATCTCATTGCTTCTCTGAATATTTCATGATACCTAACATATTAAATGTGGCTTTCAAAATATTTTCCCCTTAAATTAAAAGGTAGTGTAAACAAAATACCCCCCCCCCCCCTCAATATTCAATCTGAATGAAAGATAAGGATCTAGTTCTAAGGAAAAAGTCATCAAAATGACTATGAAGGATCATTATTATAGCGTTCAACTTCTCCTCGTACCTCTCCCATGTATTTATTTAGTGAAGGTTGTTGGGAATTGGTCTAAAATTTTGTTGAGAAGTGTAGGTGAGTGATGTAGTCTTTTTGAACCTATAAATACCCATACCTTTGTCTATTAATCAAACCACATTTCTGATTTTTACTATCATCGCATAGGTCCTTCGTCTAGATTCTTCGCATTGTGCTCTGGCGATGATTATCCATTACATTTTTCAAGGTATATTCACATTTTTAATAGGGATATAGAGAGTGATAATCATCCAAAGGGATGCATATAAGGAATTTGATGAGGGAACTATGTGGAATACCATATCGAAGGACCAACATGGGGTACCTTGTCGAAGAGCAACCCTAATACATTCCTTTTGTAATTTTTTTTTCATTTATCAATGTTTTAAAATTTTGAAATTTCATAAGTAAATATTTGAACATAATGTGAAATTTGGTATCTTCTTGTGGGTTTCAAAATGGAACCTTTAATGACAGCAACTGAGGAAGTGGATGTGAATCAGACTAAAATGATGAAATCCGTCAAACCAGACTATTATGATGTTTTTGATAGTTTCTTTCCTGAATTCTCAAAGGGTTGGAATCCATATCAATGTGAGTATTAAAGAAGAAACTATCTACCTCTATACGAGCATTGTCTTCTGAAGGATGCTAATATCCCAATATAAAAGAAATATTTTCCGAATACTTAATTTGTGAAACACATCCTTATCCTTTCTTAATATCATTTCCAAGGGTGTCCTTATTAATGAGGGAATATTTCCTGTGAGATTATTCTTACATAACAGTGGTTATAACCCTCATATGAAGGAAAATGTCAAAGATCCAATGCCACAATTCTATTATTCAACCTTTCGTTCTACGAAGATAGGTCAATCTCTGGTTGGAAAGATGATTGGGATCTCCGTTCTAGAGGGGGTAGAGAAAGGAACTTCCCTGAGTGCTTTGATTCTAGAGTATGTTTTTCTCCATGGAAGTGGCTCTTCTTTAGAAATAGATATTTAGACTACTGTCAATGTTACATGTGGAAGGAATTAGTGACACTTCTAAAAAATAATTTCTGATATTCCTTTAAAAGACTTGGCATCACATTTTGGATCAGTTTCAGCATTATTTTGCATAATCGAATTTGGAGGATTTTATTATGGTCCAATTTATACAGTGGTGAAGGAAACCATTCACTGAAAGGATATATAACATAAAATTCTATATTAACTTATAAAGGAAAAAATACTCACCAACTTTGATGCTTTTCGAGTTGAAGTATCCAAGGATAAGACCAACCGTAAAAAAATTAGTGGAATTCAACTAGAAAATAAAATTAGAGGCATTTGAAGTGTCGCACCTTCAGTAAGAATTGGATTCTACTCAAAACATACTTGAACGAATCCATAAATCATTATAAGAAGCTTATTTAGGAGAGGTGAAAACCATTATGGCTTCTATGGAATCACTTCACAAAGCTGAGGATACTGAAGCTGGTCGACTAACTTAGCTTCAACAAGCATCTAACAAGGCTCAGAAGGCTGTTTAGCAGATAATGAGTTGTACTGAAGGCCTCTTGTAATACATGATTGAGAGAAACCATATTTTGGATGTTCTTATGATTTTTTTTTTATAAATTAAAAATATTTTTTTCTAATCAAATAAGTATTCATCTCTATTTTCTTATTATAATCATAACATCAAAGTTAATTTTTATAACATTCCATTTTCATACCAGCTAGTCATAATCACAATGATATGGATGGGAGGTTCACTAAAACTTTTACCTAAGCCAAGAGAAATAGTGATAATATTTTAACTATTATTGGGGTTGTATGGATAACTCTATAACCATTGTGGCTTTGGACATTTAATTTCCTGATATTTCCTAATCCATACAGAGCATTAGTATAGCGAGCTGATACTCGACTTTTTTCTAGAGTGACCATTATGGGTTTTCAACATGGTGAGTACTCTATCTATTTTATGGGTAATTTAATGTCATTAATGGTATACTAAAAGGGATAATGTTTTTGGTCGAATAGATTTAACCATGAAACATGAGATGGTAACACGTAGAAGGCATATTGATAAGGAATGTTAAAATTTCCTTCAGATACTTCCAAGGGGAATCTTGAGACAATTTTGTGATATCAGAATATAAACATGGTATTCAAGAATATAGAAGGTATCTCCTAATAATGAAATTAACAATAATTGACAAACCAATTATGAAGGAAGTTTTATTCAAGGCCAACTAGGGAATGTACTTCATATTCAAGTAGTGACCTGCTTAGGCTGATAGTCCCATTATGTGCGCAACTTATGAAAGGACAACTGGGGAATGTACAACATAGTCAGGTAAATGATTTCTAAATAATTTTGACATTATATTACTAAGGAAGAAGTAAAGTTTAATATTTATATGTCTCAAGAACACAGTGGGTGTAATTTCTAAGGAAGGATGCCTAAGAATAAATGAATCCTTTTTACAAACACATGATATGAATGGGAAACAACTCCAATATGAATTTGATGTGTGATGGAGGGTATATTTGTTCAAATAGTGGATTTATTATATTATTTTGTGCATATTAAATTCATGTATGAAGGACATTTGGGGGATTTTTTGTTTTATGTCATGAAGTAAAGACATTATGGGGTTTTACAATTTAATGTCGTGCAATAAGGATATTATGTTGTGCATTTTAAAGTTGTGTAGTAAAGACATTATAGGGCTATGCAGTTTAATTTCATAAAGACATGAAATTATGTTATTCTCTTTAAAGTCATGTATAAAGTACATTAGGGGGATATAATTTAAGTTATTTAACATTGATTGAAGGTTTGATGATTTAACCATTCATGACAATATGTCATGAAATTCAACATTATATTCAAGTATGGAAGGAGAAATTTGAAAGCTATAATTTTGGGGATTTCTAGATCCAAAAGGGGTTATGAAAAAAAAAATCTTATGACATTAGAAGAGGTCTCTCCTGAGATCAAAGATACCCCTGGATGAAAAACATGTCAAGAGGGATGCTTTATTTAAGGCCAATTAGGCAACATACTACATAGCCTAATAGTATCATCCTTTGAAAAAAAACATATTATGGGGGTGAAATATGAAAGAAAAACTATGACAGATACTACATGATCATGAAAAAGAGCTCTTAAAATTTCTGACATTCTATCCTTAAATACTGATGAATGTTTATGAAGATTGATATTTTCCTAAGCACAAAGTTTTGTTTGTGGAAAATGTACCTGAATACAATAGGGGAATTTCATGTCAGAATTTACAAAACATTGGGGAAATAGATGATCTCATAGTTCTTACCCAAACACAAGAAGTATGGGGCCTATAGTTTTAGGACTTTGGACTAGGATCATAATAATTTAGAAATAGTGGGTGACACATGGTCAAAGGGTATAAGGTTATTCTAGTATGATTTGAAAAAGTGATGGGTAAAAGTGTAAACCCCAGTCTTAGAAAATGTTAGGTCGGGAGAAAGGATTTTGGATAATGATAAAAAGTATGACCACTGATTTTTGGGTTCTATTATACTGTCATCAATGATTAAAAGGAAAGAATAGGGTTCTCCCAAGAACGACATTACCACTGGTTGACAAACCCGCTATGAGGGATATTTAATGCAAGGCCATCTAAGGCACATACTACATCGTCCAATAGTGGAATCCTTAGGATGAAATTATTTTTGTGTGGGAAAATTATTCACGGAAAACATGGGCATGTACTAAATAGTCAGGAAAAGGAGCTCTCAAATATCAAACATTCCACTACTAGAATCTGAGGATTGATTAAGAAGATCATAAAGTATTCAAGATTAACAGTATGACATGAAGAATGGGAAATACCTAATGCACAAGGGAATTATTTCTATTGATATTGGTTATGGACTTGGATTCCATAGTATATATCTGAATCATATGTAGAATTGTGACTTCTCTTGTTTCCTTGGTGGGATTTCTAAGGAGAGAACCCAAAATAAAATATACTACATATTTTTTTGAATTTATGTGGGAGAGGTGAATTATCTTTACCCATGGCTAGGGACAGAGCTAGGTACTATGATTCACTACATATATCATGGGGATGAAAATCATGCCACATATAGTTCTATACATACCTTGAAGTTTGAATTCATGTGGTGAAGACATTTTCCATGTAGTTTAACTTCTTACGGAAAAGACGTGGGTGATTCCAACACGAAAAGAAACACCTAGGATGGGCTAGGGTGTAGAGTCCAAGTGTCACTATGTATCTTCTCAGAGCATGTTAAATCCATATGTTTCTCTAACATATATGATTTCATGCGTAAAGTGGGAACTCATATCCGACATCCCCATGTAGATATGACTCGTTCATGGGGTAGTAGGGTCTTTTCCCTATTGTTATGGGGATATGACTAGGATTGATGATCTGTACATCACTAAATATATTAGTGTAAATGAGAATCAAAACACATACAGTTGTTAAAAAAAGGTTTATCACCCTGATTGAATAAATACATGGGAGGTAATGGGGGTTTCATTGAATATGGATTCATTCATAAGACGTAAACCCGTATTGAATATACTAAGATAGATATGACTCATACATGGTAGAAAAGAGGAATTATTTTCATCATGTTGCGACTTGGACCATGATTTAGAGTCTGGGCATCACTGCATATCCCATTTGAGTGTGAATCAAGCCATTTGAAGTTCTTGAAGAAGTTCCCCATGCATGTTTGATCAATACATGAGGAGCTATTGATTTTAAATTGTAGTTGGAAAATGGGACATAACCTAAGTGTCACTACATATCTCAAGAAAATGAGAATCAATCCACACATAGTTCATGGAATTCAGTATAGTTTAATGTCATGTGGTAATGATAACGTTGAACTGATGTGAAGTGATGGAAATGTTGATGTCGGGCCCAAGAATGAATGTTTGGGAATCACAACGCATCTCATAGGGGTGAGAATCAAGATCCACATAGTTCTTGATAGGCTCCCTATGTAGATATGAATCATTCATTGGAACCAAAGTGGCTTTATTATTTAATTGTGGTTAGACCCAAGATTAGAGACCCTAATGTCACTACATATCTCTATAGTATGAGAATCATGCCACTAGTAGTTCTTGAAATTTTTATCCCACACAAATCAGTCTTTGATGTGGAAAAGGGGACTTTTTATAAACTCTAGACTGATGTCTGGGAATAAATCATGATTTTTAGGTTTCACCATGAATCTCGATTGTAATTATAATCTGGGAATATGTATTTGAAAGGTTCCTTGGGCAGATTTGGTTTATACACAAGGAAATGGAAATGATATTTTATTTTCCATTATCATGGATAGACCCAAGATTAGATATCTAGGCATTAGTACATATCTTAATAGAATGATAGTGTATCCACACGTAGTTCCGGATGAAGTTCCCTATGTATGTTTGATTCATGAACACTGAGATTGAATGGACTTTTTTAACATTATGGCTAGACCCAAGATAAGAGATCAAGGTGTCACTATGTATCTTTCTAGGGAATAAATGAATCAATCCATACATATTTATTAAAGAAGTTTCCCACACCAATTGAGGTTTGGTGTGAGGATGGGGGCTATAATTTTTTTTCGATATTTTCCAGAATAATGATTGGGCCTAAGACACAAAATGGAATGAGAATAAATTAATATGTTATAGAGGAATTCAAATTGTTGATTTAGTTTATACACAGGTAAAAAAAATTATGTTTGTGGATGAAATCAGGATTGGGTATTTTGGCATCACTAGGAATCTCATTGAAATGATAATCAAGTTAGACATAGTTTTGGGTGAATTATGTTGTTTATTATCATGCATCAAGGATGCGAGGTCACATGATGTAAAATAAAAAGTGTGACTGGACCGAAGATATAATATATAGGTGTAAATACATATCTTTTTGGGGAAATAATCAAGGCACACTTGTTCTTGAATGTTATTCTCTATAATGGTTTGATCCAAACACAAGGAGAAATAGGGCTCATGTGCCACTGTAGTGTGGCATTAAGGTGAGTGAGTATTATGCATAGAATCTAACCATCTTTTGAGGGACCACTAAGAGGGTCTCCTCAAAGTATCTTGGGGATTTTGTAACGTTAAACAAGTGATATGTAAACTATACAGTTTAATATCATGTGGTGAGGAGAAATAATGCTATGTAGTTTAACGTATTTCATATTGGACAATATGTCGTGGAGTTTATCATCACGCAACATTTATGATGATGTTATGTTTATTAACTTCCTAAAACATTAATGTTGATGCTCCATAGTTTAACATCATGCAACATGGATGAAAATGGTGTTGTGCAGTTTAAAGTACTATGGCTAAGAAAAACTCTATGGGACTACAAAAGGTTTTTCTTAAAGAACCTTACATTGGTTGGAGTTGTAGTGAGTTCTCCATATAGTGATATTAAAGAATAATATCCCTTAGAATGGAAGTTATGTATGGAGTAAGGTCCCACCAACTTTGTCTAAATATTTTGAGTCTTCTTTCACACTATCATTGGAGTACTAAGGACTAACACCAATTATCTTTGGAGGAATGAAAAAATATATACCTTCCTGTTAAATGCTCATGCTATTTGATTTTGATAAACCTCTAGGTGATTCATGGTGTAAAATATCCTTCTGTCCAATCATTCTAGCTCATCCAGTTATTTCTAGGATTTATCCTCAATGGATAACTGGTCACAAATGGAAATATAGAGGGATGTAAATTGAACCTCAAGGGGAAAGACTTTTTCTATTCCATACACCAATGATTATGAGGATTCTCATATATAAGTATGGTAAATAGTTTTATAATACCATAGAGAATACAAGAGATTATCAGGCTAAAATTTCCAATATTTTTCCACCATCTTATGGAGTGTTTCTATAGGGTCTTATTAAAATCCTATATTTGTCCATTAGACATTGCATGGTTCTAAGAAAAATTGTTTGATTTGATATTGTATTCAACATATAGCTTCTTAACCTCAGTAGAACAAAAATTGGTTCCATTTTCTAAAACAATGGTATGAGGGATACCAAATCTAGTAATGATGATAGCTTTAATAAAACTAACAATTATTTTGGATCTGAATTATTTTAGTGGTATTTCCTCAGTCCATTTGGAGACGAAATTGGTAGCTCTAATTATGCACTTGGCCTGATTAGCCATAGTTGGAAGATATGGTCTAACAACATCCATTCCCCATGTGAAAAATTGCTAGGAGTATTCAGATTTAGGTAGTAAATCCAAGGGTTGATGGAAGAAATTGGAATGCACATGGAAAGGATTAAACATCTTATTGAATTTTGTGCAATACTATGTCATTGAAGGCTAAAAGAATTTAAGAAATTGTATTTGATCAGAAATACGATACACATATTGGTGGGAAAAATAATCTCATGTATATAACTTTTACATAATAGTTGTATTCTCTTCTCCATCAACAAATATGAGAATGACAACATCAATGACTCACTTGTAAATGAATTTCTGATGATTCGGGCCATCACAAAGAGTGAAATTATCTTCTCACCACCAAATATTCTCTCTTCCAACCCTATTTGGTGGAAGTATTACATCTTGGAGATCCTACATGATGAGTTTCATCCATACTTTGGTAGGGTATATGGCTCAGTGATGGGACTGATTTCGTTGATCTCTTCTACTCTGATCTAAGAAAATGTTTAAACTATTCGACGATGGTCAATGTTGATGACTGTTTGATCCCGATTTGGATCTGCCAAAGCTATTGTATCATTTTTAAACACATCATCCTAAGTATTTTGTGATTTTGTGATGCGATTCAATGTTGGTTCTGACGGTAATTATTCCATTAACCCTCATACACAATCACATAGGGGGATTAGCTCTTCCTTTCTGATGGCATAATCCCCATTGATCTGTTTGAATATCAATTCTGAATCACCCTTCACTTCTAGGTGGTTCACCAGTACTTGGAGTGCCAATTTCTGGGATTAAAAAAATCATGATATTCTACACAATTATTTGTACCACCTTCTAAAAATAGGAAGGAATATTGAAACACTTACTTCTCTATAGATATAATCACAATTCCTACTCTAACTTTGTAAAGATTTTGGTTTTCCATTCTCTTCCCAGTTGGACATCCATATGCACTATCAAAATACATCTCTCATGTTTAGGGGGTATACTAAAAATAGACTATTTATTTATTGGGTAGTTCAACATTTAATGATGTCTCTTTTTTAGATGCATGCTATGCAAGGAAGTCTACTAAGGCTTGGGATTTCACTACTTTCTGAGGCAGAAACTATATATCAAAAACTATTAAGGATAACTACACACCATTCATGGAACCCTATGTCCATAAGAAAACTGAGAATAAATTTGAATAGGTTACTGTGAAAGACCAAGTGGGTCTCATGGTATGTAGGTAGTTACTCAAATTACTAATTGAAAATATTAACGTCGGGATGCTTTTCATGTATCTGAATATTGAGTCTCTATGCTAAAATTGGTTGGACTGAGATAGTAAAGATTTTGTTCATTCCCAATATTATTTTTTTGTGAGGAAAGAACCCACTTATATCTCCAAGGATGTTATGTACAAAATAAGAAGAATTTAATTCAACAGGTGGCATCAATACCGCTGGACTCAAGATGTATTTATTTATGTAATCAAATTATTCTCCTTAATAATTGTTCCACTTATTAGTGAATCAATTATTAATCAATTTGGTTAAGGGAAACACTTTCATATGGGGATAGTAATGAAGATCTGAATATATTCCATGTTTCCCTAAAGTCCTCTAAACTCCTTCTTGTTTCGAGGAGGTGGCATGCCAAGGATGACTTTAGTTGTCATAAGATCATGTTTGATGACACTGTAACGCCATGAACCCAGTTACCTAGAGTTGGTGAATTATTACGTATCATTGGCATGATCACAAAAGATCAAGTATCGAAATACTGATAAGTTTAGTATCCTTGGAATCACTAGATACATTCATAAATGTTACATTACATCATAAAGTGAAAAATAATAATAATATAGTCTCCATGGTCCACACTCATATCCCCTTCAGACTATCCCTACAGGTCAGTAATAAAATATTTCTTCACATCTTGGAAAAAATAAATCATAGAAAGGGGTGAACTTAGATGCTCAGTAAGGATAGGAATATAGTGAAAACATTCATAAATAAGCATAAACATTTAAGGCAATGTATAACTAACACAAAATCCTTTTAAACTTTAACTTCAACATAATATGGAAAAAATAAAATGAAATAATTCCATTTACATGTTCACAGGTATATTATACTGGTCGAATAATCACATGCAATATCAATAACCACTTTCATAATGATGGAATTCATAAGGTGAGACTATCATAACCACATAGTCAAGGCCTTGTGCCAAGACTACAAATAAGATTTTGTCAAGGCCTTGTGCGAAGACACTAGTTTTTCTCATGAGACATACTGATGCATCGAGGAGATATATCGGGCTCCACCCATTACATACTACGTCCAATACATTCCTCATATGAACAGGTTTAAACATAACATAAATATTCGTATTAAAACTAGCATAGCAAATGTCAATACTTTATCCACAAACCATGAATGGTATAAAAATAGCACATCCATAGTCAAAAATAACTTGTTCAATAAAATATGGAAGATTGTATCATAATAGATTAACCTTAATCCAGAATAATTAAGGATATTTACATAGTTGAAAATAATCATCAAAACTATTTGAGAGAAATATCCCCCTTTTCTTGAAAACATTTAAAAGTCGCACTATTTGTCAAGAAGCCATTTAAAAATAGATTTTTTTGAATCAAAGTGTCCCTTACCACTTTGAAACTTTTAAAAGGAATTTTAATTTTAAAACTATAATGTCCATATAAATAAATCCTTAAAATCATTTTTAAAACATGGACATTAATGAGAATGATTCAGAATAATAAATATTTAAAACATTTAAAATGATATTTTAGTTAGAGTTCCTAAAAAAAATAAAGACATGTGATTTCAAATAATTGATGTAATCAAAATATTATAATATCATGAGAATAAAAAAATTCATGATATACTATGTCATATTATATTATATACACCATATAAAAGTGAATTGGTGTATAACAACAAAGAAGTCTCGATGGAATGTAAATTGAAATGAAATCTCTCATAAAGGTCGTATCCTTAGGTTAAGGATAAATCAATGACATAATTATGTGTGAAAAATATAAATACACACAATATGATTTGATATTCATTGTAAAACAATCAAATGACATTTACACATATTCTTGTAAAAACAACACCAGTGAATTGGATGTTTAACACAACAAATCGAGATTGAGTAAAAATTACTCTTATCAAGTTCATACAGATGACTTTAGAACTTATAAATGGAGTGATTATGTGTAATTATATCCACAGGAAGGGGAGTGGAAATTATGACATAATAAAATGAATAGGTATTCTAGATATAATCTTGGAGTAAAATAATCAATGAAGTATGCATAAAACCGAATGAGTGGAAATTGAAATTTAAAATTCCCTTACTGATTTGGTAACTTAAGAAACATACACTCATGAAATAAGGATCATACAATGATGATGTAAATATAAATTAATTAAATTATATTACACAATTCATATAAACATGGGCTGTACACACACCACATGCAATGGATAAGTGGTGAACAATGGAAATCCCACGGAATTAAAAGTGAGATAAGAAACCAATTAACATGTACTTTACCTTGGTTGAGGGTAGTTTATCCTCCTTTATAATGGTTAAATAATTGTTATTAAATTATAAAATAATAATATATGTTAATATGATATCATATATGATCTTTTAACATTGCTTTGTTAATAATATCTTAGTATTATCATCGTTTCGGGTGTTAAATTACTCGTTTTATTTTATATGTTTTGTTACATAAGCCATGTTTTTTATGGATAGTTTGTATCTTATTCATATTAAGAATGATATCAAGTCCTTAAACATTATTTTTAATCATAAAATGATAATTATACTTTAATGGATACGATGGGGAATGAATCTCATCGCGTTTGTGGAGACGATAGTCCGTACGTACGCACTAACGCTACTTCTATTTTATTTTTCATTTTAAAAAGAATCAAAACCAAATGATACATAGGTATATTATTATTCCAGTACCATATAATATCTTATATTTGTTACTTAGGTTCATTATTACCATATATTATACGTTCCATGAATGGTATGAACAAGTCATATCACTTTGAGGGGTCGGTAGTCCGCACTTCCTCAAATGAAATTATTGTATATATATAAAACATGAAATGAATAATGGTATTCTATAAAATGTAATTATAGAAGATTATATATAAAATAAATATCATAAATATAATATTTAATTATAGTGTCATCATAATGGCCACCATGAGAGGCGGTAGGAGACAATCGAACAATCATCGTTTCGTGAGGCGTTTGGTTTCCATCCAGAGAAACATTATGTTTTTCACCCATTAGATGGAGGTTTGTATAAGTGTAGTTCGAATACTTCTCATAAAAATAACCTAGTATATTTAGGATACATGGTTTGTTAAAAAAGAAAATAATAATATTAGTTTAGGGGTTGGAGAAGTAAAATAAAAGAGAAGAAGCTAAGAGAAAGCGTTACCTTTAATTTGGGTAACTCCCTTTGGTTTGAACCAAAAAGGAATCTTGAAGTGCCTTCTTCCTAAGGTAAGGATTCTATGAGTAGTATAGGGATGTAGGGAGATTACTTGGGCAGAGTTTGGATGAGCCAAAAGGATTTAGAGGTTTGAGTAATTGGTTAGAAGTGGTGTCCTTTTATAAGGGGGGGAGGGGCTCTTTATGAAAAAATTAAAGTATTATTTTATAATAAATTCATATTCGGTTTATAATGGCTCCAAACTAGATTATTTAATGTATAAGGTGGATATGGTTTGAAAAACTAACACCCAATCAGTTTTAGACAAGTTTGGGTCACTATTTTACCCTTATCTTCTAGATTTAACTTTTAGTTAAATAGTTTGACATTTACCATGTCTCTTTGTATTTTTATATTATATGGTTAATAAACTTACTATAAACTGCCAAGAGAACCCCAAGTGGTTAATTAATGACACAAATATAATCATATAATTTTTTTGGATGAACCTTTGATTTTTAGGAATATTATATCAATTAATAATATAATATTTGTTTTAAAAACTCCTTTATGACAATTTTGACACTATTTAATAATTGCTTTTTGTTAAAGTCTTAATAACTTTATTAATGCGAACCAATTTCATTTAATCAATACTTACTTGTCATATTAACTAATAAAAATAGTGGAATTTATTAGAAGTCTGAAATTATATTTATTTGGGTATTTATAATATTAATTATTTTAATATTTCACTAATAAGGTAATTACTTCATCATCATTGTGTCATAAAAAAATAAATTATTTATTGTCTAAAATTTTCAAATAAAATACCATTATATAGGAAATATTTTTAGATTTATATTGAATATTGATAATCAAATTTATCTTATGAATATCCCTATATTAAAAATGTTTTAGTTATTAAACTTTGATTTTAACTCTTTTTTTAAGAAGATTGATGACATGGATTGGTTTCCCACTCCATGTCACCAATGGAATTTATTAAAAAATAAAGAGTAACAGTACAAGCTCGAGGTGTAAAACACATAAACCAGCTGAGATTTAAATACCATAAAACAAAACTGAGTAACAAACAAATCAGGTCTGAAAACATCAATATAAAAGATCACCATAGAGACTGTGCGGTCCGGCCATCATCCCAATGAGTCATCATACTGCTCCCTTGAACATCATTTAACTCTTTTAACTCTTCTTTGAATTAAAAAATAATAAATGTCCTAGTCTAATTCAAGTGGACCAAAGAGGTTCATATTTTATTCCTAAGGTTTTTTTGGTCGAATTATACTTATCCAATAGAATTAGGACATGTGTTATGGTAATAATAATATCATTTTTACCCTTAATAACCCTATTTACTTTTTACCATGGTAAATAAAAGTAAAAATTTACTATTCAAAAAAAATATTTTTATCTTATTGAACCAAATTTTACTCTTTGATATTAACCATGTCTCTCGGATTTTCGAAATTCCACTCACAGAAGCGATAAAATTAACTTTTATGTGAATTTGTAAACTCTCCTATGAGGTGGGTAAAAGACGGTGAAAAGTTCAATAAAATTTTTATATATCTAAAATTATTCTAAACTAACTCCAATGTATTACATTGAAAATATATAGGTTTTATGTATCTATTTTGACCTTAATTAAATTTAAATAAAATAAATAACTATTTATAAAAAAATCGGTTTTAAACTATAACTCAGTGTTTTTTCACAATTCATCAAAAATTGAATGTTTTCAGAAAAATACCAAAAATTCACCCTATGATAATTTCGATATTCCAAATCCAAAAATGAATTCTATTTTGAAAGATAAAATTTTAAAAATTTCAAAAGGTCGGTATTACTATTCATAACAGCTAGTTTGATTGGTTGTGGTGTGTGTTAGAACTCGAAGTTGTGTACAACACACACTACTGTATTATTCAAAGAGAAGCATACCGTGGAAGATTGGGGTGTTACATTCTCTCCTCCTTAAAATAATTTCATCCTTATAATTTTTAAAATTGGAATTGGGAATATAATGGAAAGTCCCACATCGGAAAAAGAGTCAATAAAACTATCACCTTAAAAGAAAGAAATAGAAGTACAAAGGTCACCCAAGATAACTCATAGTAGGATTCCATGTACAAAAACATGGATATGGAAGATAAAAAAAGTGTCAAGTTCTGATGGAGAGGGATAAAAAACATGATCAGAAGAAAGTTAATAACAAGAAATCCACAAACTTGTGATGGGACAAATGATCATTAGTTTCCTAGTAGGAAAAGTATATGGACAACATTTTTTTATGTTACATTATATAAAGATGAGGAATTAATTTATGAGATTGACTAAGAAAACAAATAGATATACTTAATTTTTAAGTAGAGTTTCATTCATTAATATATTTCCACCACTAACTCATTTTTTTTAAACAATGAGTATTCAAGAAGACTTGGTCACACTAGAAGAGCAAGAATAAACTTCTATAGAATCACATTATCCATGAAGGATAAATTATATATTTACCTTGTCTTTAGAGTTTAATCGAAAACAAAATGGTTAGTAAAAGATCTGATGATCCCCCAAAAGGATATTCCTTTAGAGAAAGAAACACTAATCTTAATTTCTTAAATTAAACCAACAATACTCCAAAGTTAAATAAATTCTATTAAATAAAAAATTGTCCTTAAAATCCTTCAATATAATCCAAACTAATATTGAAACCCAAAACATAAGAAGAATTTGGTTATGTAGTCTTCCACGTTAAATTGTATCTCCCAATGACACCAACTACTCATAAAGTCACAGACCTAAAATTAATTAACCTAATCATATATTATCTCTTATAGGTTAATCATTTCCACAAATAACCCAAATCACTATCAATCCATAATAAAAACATAGATAAAAATCCACCATTACTCCTCAAATGAAATACCATAGTATTCTAGTTTTCTTGGGCATATATTGTTCCCAACAAAGCAAACATCTTCCAAAATAACATTTATCACTTAATCACCAAATCATTTTCTTATATTAAGGGTATTAATTTGATAAGACATAAGATCCCAAATCAAATTATTATTGATCAATAAAATCATTTAACTAAATAGCATTAGTCACACTAACTAGGGAATTCACGTAGTTTAGTGGTAGGAGATAAATCACAATCACACTTTGGTTGTGGGTTCGATTTCCCACAGCTTTTTCCGACGCGATGAGTTGTCACACGGTCTGCGTGTTGTCCTTTTTCAAAAACTATATTTTATAACATTGCCAAAATGAGATAAATTCCTCAAAATAACCATAACATAACTTTAACCAGAAATTTTATCTCATACCATGCATTTTCATCCCAAAATTTAACAACTTGTAATTTCCTCAAACCTAATGATCATATAAAACCAAATTGTTATTTATAACTATATCCACAAGGGAAAAGATAATTATTCCTCAAATATAATTCTCACATCGAAAACTGTGGGGTTACAAATACAAGATAACATTATTCCAAAGTAATCCCATAAACAAGGAGCACTAATAATTTTAAACATTTCTCCAACCATTTATTTCTACATAGCTTCTTCTTGACCAAGAAAATATTCTATAGAATATGGCATTCACTCGGGTAATGGCCAGGTCCCCTAAATTTATGGAAAATGATTGTAAATAGATTTTTGGGACCATTATTATTTTCTTCCATTGTACTCTTCATTTTTCCTAAGCAATTATTCACTTTATATCCTTCTTTCCCGCACGTAAAGCATTTCTTTGTTCTGTTGAGACACTTTCCTAGGTGTCTCCTTCCACATTTCCTGCATGATGGAAATTTAGGATTCTTTTCTCCATGGTATCCACTGCTGGAGATCTTATCATTCATCACCTTTCTCTTCTTTTTTGATTCCAGGAGTTGGTTAATATATATGTTGTTGATCATATTTTTGGAAAACCGATTTGGAATGAACATTATATCTTTTACACCTATATGCATTCCATTTGGTTTCTCATTTCTACCATTATTCCCACTATGTACATCATTCTCAATGATACTATGACTTCCTTGGACTCCAGCCATTAACTAAAACCAGAAAGTATTGTGTGAGTAACAGTAGTCATAAAAATCATTTAGAGAATATAATGACACCATATTCTCAATTTGAAACACCTTAGGATTAACCAAGGTCATTTATTTTAATCTTATATTAAAATACGTCAAATTGGTTTTTAAATAAAATGTAAATTATGCTAATAATATTCCCAGGGAGTGTCGTAACCTAGAGTGCAGCAAGGCCCATTGTCGTGCACCAGTTCCCGTTCGAGTCTAGCTCAAAGCGGTGTTTTCGGGTTTTAACCCTATGTACATCTGTGCCAGATCCACCTCTACCTGCTTGTATCCATATGGGGATGTATTTCTTGGAAAACTCACAAAATATATACAATACCAAAATTCTAGGATGTTATTCTACACTAATCCTCAAAGTCTATCTTAGGGTTATGTGCTCTAATCAGATTTTATCTAAATCTAGTTTCGAAGGTTTGTACTAAACTTCCTCTGATACCAACTGTAATGCCCTAACCCCAGTTACCCAGAGTCGGTGCATTATTACGTATCAATGGCATTATCACAAAAGATCTAGTCTCAAAAGACCAATTAGTTTAGTTTCCTTGTAATCACTAGATACATTCATAAATGTTACATTACATCATAAAGTGAAAAAACTACAATAGTATATCCTCCATGGTCCGCACTCATATCCCCTTCATAATATCACTACAGGTCAGTCATAAAATATTTCTACACATCCTGGGAAAAATAAAACATATAAAGGGGTGATCACAGATTCTCAGTAAGGATAACAATATAGTGGAAACTTTTATAAATAAGCATAAACATTTAAGGCAATGTATAACTAAAACAAAAGCCTTTTAAACCTGAACTTCAGCATAATATGGCAAAAATAAAATTAAATAATGCCATTTTCTTGTTCACATGGATATTCTACTCATTGAATAATCATATGCAATATCAATAACCACTTTCATAATGATTGAATTCATAATGCCAGACTATCAAAACCACATAGTCAATGCCTTGTGCCAAGGCTACAAATAAGATTTTGTCAACGCCTTGTGCCAAGACACTAGTTTGTCTCATGAGACCTACCGATGCATCGAGGACCTATAGTGGGTCCACCCGTCACTTACTAAGTCCAATGCATTCCTCATATGAACAGGTTTAAACATTACATAAACATTCGTATTAAAACTAGAATACGAAATGTCAATACTTTATCCATAAACCATGAATGGTATAAAAATAACACATCCACAGTCAAACATAACTCCTCCAATACAATATGAAAGATTTTATTGTAATATAGTATCCTTAATCAAGAATAATTATGGATATTGACATAGTTGAAAATAATCATCAAAACTATTTGAGAGAAATATCCCCCTTTTCTTAAAAACATTTAAAAGTCTCACTATTTGTCAAGAATCCATTTAAAAATAGATTATTTTGAATAAAAGTGTCCCATACCAATTTGAAACTTTTAAAAGGAATTTTACTTTTAAAACATTAATGTCCATATAAATAAATCATTAAAACCATTTTTAAAACATGGACATTAATGTTAATGATTCAGAATAATAAATCTTTAAAACATTTAAAATGATATTTTAGTTAGAGTTCATATCCAAAATATAAATACTTTATTTCATATAATTGATGTAATAAAAACATTATAATATAATGAGAATAAAGGAATTCATTATAAACTATGTCATAGTACATTATATAAACCATATAAAAGTGAATTGGTGTATAACAACAAAGAAGTATTGATTGAATGTAAATTGAGATGAAATCTTTCATAAAGGCTGTATCCTTAGGTAAAGGATAAATCAACGACATAATTATGTGTGAAAAATATAAATAAACTCAATATTATTAGATATTAAGTGTCAAAAAATAAATGTACATTCACACATATTCTTGTAAAACAACACCAATGAATTGGATGTTTAACACAACAAATCGAGATTGAGTAAAAATTACTTTTATCAAGTTCATACCGATGAATTGAGAATTTATAAATGGAGTGATTATGTGTATCAAAAGCATATCCACGGAAAGGGTAGTGGAAATTATGACATAATAAAATGAATATTCATTCCGCACATAATCTTGGAGTAAAATAATCAATGAAGTATGCATAAAACCGAATGAGTGGAAATTGAAATTTCAAATTCTCTTATTGATTTGGTAATTTACGAAACATACACCCATGAAAGAAGTATCATACAATTATGATGTAAATATAAATTAATTAGAGTATATTACAAAATTAATACAAACATGGGTAGTACACACACCACATGCGACAGATAAGTGGTGAACAATGGAAATCCCACAGAATTAAAAGTGAGATAAGAAACCCCTTACCTTGTACTTTTCCTTGGTTGAGGGTAGTTTAACCTTTTGTATAATGGTGAAATAATTGTTATTAAATTACAAAAGTATAATATACATTAATATGATATCATATATGATCTTTTAACATTTCATTGTTAATAATATCTTAATATTATCATCGTTTCGGGTGTTAACTTACTCATTTTATTTTCTATGTTTTGTTACATAAACCATGTTTTTTATGGATAGGATGTATCTTATTCATATCCAGAATTATATCAAGTCCTTATAAATTATTTTTAATCATAAAATGATAATTATACATGAATGGATATGATGAGGAATGAATCTCATCGCGTTCGTGGAGACGGTAGTGCGTACCTACACACGAATGCTACTTCCAATTCATTTTTCATTTTAAAAGGAATCAAAACCAAATGATACATAGGTATATTATTATTCCAGTATAATATAATATCTTATATTTTTTACTTAAGTTCTTTAATACCATCCTTTATACGTTCTATGTATGGTATGAATGAGTCATATCACTTTGAAGGGCGGTAGTCCGCACTTCCTCAAATGAAATTATCGTATAAATATACAACATGAAATGAATAATGGAATGCTATAAAATGGAATTAAAGAAGATTATATATAAAATAAATATCATCAATATCATATTTAATTATAGTTCCATCATAATTTCCACCATGAGAGGCGATAGAAGATAATTGAACAATCATCGTTTCGTTAGGCATTTGGTTGCCATCCACAGAAACATTATGTTCTTCACCCATTAGATGGAGGTGTGTGTAAGTTTATCTCAAATACTTCTCATAAAAATATTATAGTAAATTTAGGATACTGGTTTTTTTACAAAAGAAAAGAATAAGAAGATTTTAGGGGTTATAGAAGTAAAATAAAAGAAAAGAAGCTAAGAGAAATCATTACCTTTAATTTGGGTAACTCCCTTTGGATTGAACCAAAAAGGAATCTTTAAGTGAATTATGACTAAGGTAAGGCTTCTAGGAGGAGTAGAGGGATGTAGGGAGATTAATTGGGCCGAGTTTTGATGATCAAAAAGGCTTGAGAGGTGTGAGGAATTGGTTATAAGTGGTGTCAATTTATAAGGGGGAGGAGGGGCTCTTTAGAAAAAACTTAAAGTATTATTTTATAATAAATTCATATTCGGTTTATAATTGATCCAAACTATATTATTTAAAGTCTAAGGTGCGGAGGGGTTGAAAAATACTCACCCAACAAGTTTTAGACAAGTTTGGGTCACTATTTTACCCTTATCTTTTAGATTTAACTCTTAGTTAAATAGTTTGGCATTTACCATGTCTCTTTGTATTTTTATATTATATGGTTAATAAATTTACTATAAACTTCCAACCAAACCCCAAGTGGTTCATTAATGAAATACCTATGATAATATAAGTCCCTTTTCATAACCTTTTATTTTTAGGAATATTATATAAATTAATAATATAATATTTGTTTTAAAAACACCTTTATGTCTATTTTGACACTATTTAATAATTGATTTTTGTTAAAGCCTTAATAACTTTATTAATTCGAACCAAATTCATTAAATCAATCCTAACATGTCATATTAACCAATAAAATTCTTTTAATTTATTAAAAGTCTCCAATTATATTTATTTGAGTATTTATAATATTAATTATTTTAATATTTCACTAATATTGTAATTACTGCATCATCATTGTGTCATAACAAAAATTAAATTATTTAATGTTTAAAAATTATAAATAAAATACCATTATGTAGGAAATATCTTTTTCTTTCTAATGAATATTTATAATCTAATTTATCTTATGTATATCTCTATATTAAAAATATTTTAGTTATTAAACTTTGATTTTAACTCCTTTAACTCTTCTTTGAATTAAATAATAATAAATGTCCTAATCTAATCCAACTGGACCAAATAGATTCATATTTTATTCCTAATGTTGTTTTTGGTCGAATTATATTTAGCCAATAGATTATGACATGTTTTAGGGTAATAATAATATCATTTTTACCCTTAATTACCAGATATACTTTTTACCGTGGTAAATAGAAGTTAAAAAGTTATTGTTCCCCAAAAATAATTTTTATCTTACTGAACCACATTTTACTCCTTAATATTAACTGTGTCTCTTAGATTTTCAAAATACCACTCACAGAAGCGGTAAAATTAACTTTTATGTGAATTTGCAAATTCTCCTAGGAGGTGGGTAAAAGACGGTGAAAAGTTCAATAAAATTTTTATATATCTAAAATTATTATAAACTAACTCCAATGTATTACATTGAACTTATATAGGTATTATTTATTTATTTTGACCTTAATTAAATTTAAATAAAATAAATAATTATTTAAATAAAAAATCAGTTTTAAACTATAACTTAGTGTTTTTCACTATTTATAAAAAATTGAATGTTTTCAGAAAAATATCAAAAATTCACCCTAAGCTAATTTTGATATTACGAATCCACAAATGAAATCCATTTTGAAAGATAATATTTATAAAATTTCAAAAAGTGGGTATTACTATTCATAACGGCTAGTTTGATTGGTTGTGGTGTGTGTTAGAACTCGATGTTCTGTACAACACACGATACTCTATTATTCAAAGAGAAGTGTACTGTGGAATTTTGGGGTGTTACAACATGATTATGTAAAACAAGGCCACGAAATTTTTATGAGTTTACCGAGAATTCACATTTTAAAGAGATCATCTTTATATTATGCTATCAAAGCTTTCTAAAGATGGGTTTTATGTCAGCCAAGTGATCAGAGCGTCATTTGGATTTGACCACCAGATCATCAATGTATCATTCAAAAAATATTCTTAAATGGTTTTGAAGATGTGATACATAGAACGTTGATATTTGGTACCATCATTCTTCATACCAAAGGGAATTACTTGACAGGTATTATTCCTCTTATATGAATTAATCCATGTTGAGTTTTTCCACTTCATCTTAAATTTTAGAGGTGTCAGTTAGGTGTGTAATCTTAGATGCTTTCTTGTATCCCCGATAATATTATGGAAAACCCAAATGATGGGTGTCCACCTCAGGGCCAAGACCTGGTATCTATGTGTAATTCAAGGAAAACACATCTTGATGCTACTTTTGGAAGGATGTGTATTCCTATTGTTATTTGTGAGTTTAGGCCACACAAATCAATGTGGGAGTGGTTATTATTTTGTAACCATATTTATTTATCTAATTTCATCAACGGTGGTGGAGAAACCTTCCTCAAATTCTAGAGGGTTGTCCCTAAGATCTTATTCTTCTTTCTCTTCCTCTTGCTCACGATTCATTATCTGTTATTCTTTGTGAAGTGTAGATGATAAAAAAAAGTTCATCGAAGGGAATAAATGAGTCTCTATTTGGACATTCGAAGGATGAGACAATAATTTTAGGCTCACATGTTTCCATGAAGCCTTCTTGGAGGCCTGAAGGAGAAACAAGGGTTGAAGAATGAGACACTTTACCTTCTATTATAGTCATGAAAACATGTTCCAATTTTTCTTATAGAACCAAGATTTTTTTTAAGCTCATGGGACGTAATTAATATGTTTTCATTCAATATTTTATTCTTACTATTAGAGATGATATCTTCTTCAACACCATTGGTCCCACCTATCATAAATGATGTTATGGAAGCCACTGAGTTAAGAAGTCAATTCTGTATCCCATTTCAATTTCATTAATATGCAACACATAATCTGTAATAATTTTTTTAAAGGATTAGTTGGGATCATCTCCAAGATATTTGAGGCATTGATTCAGGTGACATCGTCAGCCATAGACTGTTTTCCTTCATTGTGATAGAATCACGCATCAATGTATTGTGTTTCGCAGGATTTGAATGGGGAATTGTCACTATACAATGTCCCAATTTATCCATTTAAAGAATATTTGAGAAATTGGTGGAATGATGAAGGAATTTCTACATGACGATGTAGCCCAGGTATTCATAGGAAAAAATTGAATGATGTGTCTTATGGGAGAACCATGAACCTTGAGTCGGAAACAAGATCTCCAAATTGAATTTTGAGTGTGATATGGCCAATAGGATCCTACTCATTCATCTCATAACCTTGTAACATCAAAGTGTTTGGAGATATGTGAGATTCATTGAGACCTAGTTGATGAAATGTCTGAACTGGTATGTGGTTGACTTCTGAGCCATTTTCAATGATATCTCTTCGTATATCAATGTAATTTGGCCTACTGGATATATAAACGGGTACGAATTGTCCTTGTATGACATTATCCTCGTCATGGTTAGTGACGGAAATGACTACCTTGAAACTTATGGTATCATTATCTGAAATATGTACATCCAAAACACCAACCTCAACTTCAAATTCATGTTGTCTTGAAAAAGCCTCAATGAGTGCTTCCTAAATGTCTTTTGGCAGACATAGAGCATCTAGGATTGATAACCTGGCTAGCACTTGGGCTATTTTCTCCAAAACATCATATTTTTTCCCAAAGGTGTGCATTTTTTAGAATGCAGATTCTATTTTGTAGGAAATTTTGGAACTGAGGTTTCTGATGTGGATGGGATTTTCTTTGTGATAGGGGATAGAATTGATCATATCGTTGGTGAATTAGACTAGCTAGGTCTACCTATCATTCAAGATGGTGGTGGTGTAACCTCTAACTGGTCGTCCAAGATTATTGTGTCACATCAAACCCTATCATGTGTGGAAGAATAAATACCTTATTTATATTGATCTTGTTAGAGAGATTTCCCATGGATAGTTCAAAAGTTGGTTTGGTTGTAGTGTCCTGTAGAATGACCATGCATTCCCCTATATCCTTGACCCTAACAAGCACTTCCCCCAGTTCGACAATAAAGTGTAGAGAAATTAGGTTCATAATAATAATAATCAGTAGAGTAGGGATACATTAAGTGAATAACATTAATATAACCAAAGGTCAAATCCTCATCCCATGAATATTCTATCTGGGGGGTCGACTCTGGTTGTGCTATTTCGCAGGGCGATCCGCGTGATTTTGAAATGGTTGACATGAAATATTCTAATCTCAAGGTAAATTTTTTCCTTGAAACAAACTCATATTCTTCTATTTGTTCCTTATAGTTATGGTCATGTCACTTATTTGAGGATGGGCCTTCATAGGAATGGGATTTCAATGAAGATGACTTTGTTATAGTAGAAGTGGGAGGAGTTACAGTTTGATGTTTCAACTGTGTTCATTGAATGAAATGAGTTTGGTTGATTATTTTTATGACTATAAAATAACTAAACTTATTTACATTCTTCCTATTGATTTATTTACACTCTCTTTACTACTTTATATTGGTAACAAAAATGTATTCCACCTGGGCTGGGGAATTTTTCAGTGTCACTTACCCAGAATCCTCCAACTTTTGTGGGAGGTCCTTGAAAACAAAACACGCATAGATGGGATGTCCCAATATTTTATGGAAAGGGAAATAGTTTGGGAAATCCTATTCACCATATTTTTTAGGCTTCTTCGTCATTGGATACTAGAGTATGTTTTTTTCCAAATATGAGATGAAGTAACCAGGGACTTGATCATTCTGAAAGGAATAGACCTTGTTTTTTAACTCCTCAAACTATCTCTATATCTGATCTCATTGATCATCTTAATGATATGGTCATTGATGTTGATGATCAGGAGGTGGGGACCTATAGTATGACATATTATATGAGATAGGAGTGGGTACATGAGCATAATTAAGTGTAATTGTTTCAGTCTTTGCATTTCCGTTTATCCTTGCAACATCTGATGGGATTACTTTGGACTTGGCTTTTGTCTCTATGATGGTGTTTTCCTGTTGTTGTCCATTGCATCCAGATCCAGAACCCCTCCTATGTATTTCAGAATGATCAATGGTGTGTTCAAATCATCATGGAGATTTATTTAATAGATATGTAACACATATTCAAGGGGGAGTTGCAAATTCAATGAGAAATTAAAACTTTTCCAACAAGTAATGAAATATGAGACTCTTTAATTATCCCTTTTTGAAATTTTTGAAATTAATGAATTTTCTCTTCTAAAGAATTGAGAGGAGCTAGAAGAGGAAATTCCGATAAATATCTTCCCAACCAATGATATATCGAGACTATGAACATGTATACCAAACCAAGGTTGGACCCTACAATGATTATACGAAGAATATGTGTTTCACTTCTTCCTACTGCTCAGGGCTTCACATCATGGGATCCCAGTGAGAGATTAAATTCATCAAGTTTTTCTTTAGATCTCTCAAACTATTGAATATTGAAAATGTTGGATTCCCATAATTTGGTGGACGAGGAGTCAGATCCCCCCATTCCATATAAGATTTATTTTCTTACTTTACTGGCTTGTTTCATCCATCCATAACTTCCAATTGAGTTTTCAATGACTCAATGGTGTTCATAGGCATTCACGAAATATCAGGCTTAGTGGGGACCTGAATAGGTGAGATGGATGGATCCTGAACGGGTGAGACAATTGGCAGGTCCACTAGTGGTGGAACCATTGGTATCTATCATGTGTATAGAATAGGGGAAGTCCAATATGGATGTGCCTGACCATGTTCTGGCTATTTACCTAATGCCAGGAATTCATGATATTCTATTGCAGGATTCTAATATAATGGTGGTTGACATCCCAAATTGAGAACATGTTCCCTATTTACTTTAGTTATTGAGGAAAACCTTATCTTCTAAGTTGCATCAACATGAAGTGTGAGTTAAGGGTATTCCTGATGAGGATATCCATCGGGAATATTATCTCAAAGTAAATCTTCCATGAGTCTTCTAAAATCTCTCAATTCCTACTCTTATTGAGCAAGTATTTATTCTTGAGAAAGGGATAGACCTTATCCTACGGAATGTTGAGAAAGATTATAACCCATAATTTTTCCCATATTAGGTGCTTTTGAGGAGGTAGAGGTGGATTATTTGAGGGGATACCCAAATTTTGGGTGAGCCTATGGTTTCGAGTATGCACACCTTCTATATTTGCTTCAGTGTGGACCATCTCATGAACATGAACATATTATTATAAATCATATTAATTGGTCTTATGTTCATAAGGTTATTTAATGATGGTATTGAAAATATTCATATATGTGTAGTGCATTGTAGGTATTTAGTCTGTATCTCTAGAGGTCACCTTCTTATTCACTCTTAACAGGATCTTATCCTCATATTTGTTGACTCTTTGGGAATTGTTTGATGAATAGTAACATAGAGGAAATCTCTTTACAATTAAGTTGTATGTATTACAGGTGAAGTTACTAAATCATAGTATGGCATAAACTGAGAGGATTCATTTTGAAGATTATTCCCTAATCTGGAGAAAACTGATTTCTACTGAAGATGGGATTGTTAGGGAGAAAAATACCCTAGCCCAGAGGGATGGGGAAATTTCTATTCATCTTTCAAAACCCTTTGTGATATTTTTACTTGCTTTAAGTGTTAGGTTAAAAAATCCCACAGATCAATGGTATGGGGTTTATCTTGAACTTATATGACTTATATTACCATATATTGTCTTTTTATTTTACATATTTTGGCATGGACATGGGTTGGGTACATTAATTAGTAATCACATTAATCACATGTTTCAAAAGACCATTATTCTATATCAAACATTTATAAAATCTAATCATTGAAATCCATTAAATGGGAGTCCTACTAAATATTATCTGAAGCTTGATGCAACAGTCCTTTAAAAAATTTTCCTCTTTGGTTTCAAATTTTAAGAGAGTTAGTAGGAGCCTATTCTTGCTGAGCATATCATAGGTCTTGAAAAAAAATCTTTTTTGTTGTTAGCCTTTGGAAATAACATTTCACAAGACCAATTTTAGTGGGATTTGATGACATGGTAGTGTACTAAAATTCAATGCTCCATGTACACCCCATCCTCTGATATGAACACTAAATGGGATATCTACGATTAGCTTTTGCAACATTATTAATGAATTGATGAATGAACATTAATCAGATCCCTATTGTTTCTCAATCATTGGATGTTGGGAAATCAAGAGTAATTCTAAGTAAATTTATCACTATAACCCTTCTATTACATTGACATGATTTTGATACTCATCAAATGGTAATACCAAATCTTTTAGATGATGAAATGTTTTCCATATTTTCAGGTAGATGTCATGCAATAAATCTTCCTTAAACACCTCTAAAATGATGTATTGAGATGTGGGTAAAGGCCAAAAATTCACTATTATGTCATATTTATCCAGAAGCATCAAAATGTTTAGAATTTTTTATTCTTATTTCACAATAGGTTTCATGACCTCGTCTGACGAGAGAAGATGATTCCAGATTGATTCATCACATGCAATTGGATTGTTTGAGATGTCCTCTGTTATATTAAAAGGAAAATGACCCATGGAAGTTCAAAGATTGAAGGTTTCTTTAGTATGTCGTATGGTAGAGAAAATATTTCACCTGCAATGATGAGGCATAAGACATGAAATAAATCATTTTTTTAAGTTCCTAAAGGTATGAGAGCTTTCTCGTCACAACATTTTCAATTAGAGAATTATTTTGATCTTGTGAATCACTAATGCGGAGAGAAACTTCATAGTGAATTCCATAATGGGGAGGACCAACATAGTGGATTACAGTATGAGGAAGACAATCATGACCCTAGGTCTTCTGGACCCACATAGGTTTGTCATGGCTCTCATTAGGATATGGTCTCTCAATATTCCATAGATTTTCATGAAGCGAGACTTCATGAGAAAGTGTTTGATAAGGACCTTCAGAGTTATTATTATAGATCAAAAAATTTGGTAATAGGAGTGTATTATCTTGATTTAGAATAGATAAATATATTAGGGCTTCAATTACACCCTCATTAAGTGGATAAAGATCACAAATAAGCTCTTAATTCTCCAACTGTTCCTGATGAGTCTTCATCTTGGACATATTCTTACAAGTAGTTGAGGCCACATGATATGGGAAGTGGTTATCATGGGTAGGTGTATATTCCACCCTTGAAATTGCTATTGGAATATTCCAATTATAATTAGTTGGAGTAGGTGTATGTTCCAAATATTTAAGTACATATATTATAGGTAAGTTTTCCCCATGACTATTCGGGATGAGAGCAGAGCTATGTTTCAACTCCGAGGTGTTGTACTGATGAAACCCCCATTCGTGGGGACACATATTTCTGTCTGTCCCTATGATAGTACTATCATTTCTGGGATGATATATTTAAATTTATATAGAATGTGGACATGGATTTTTGTTTTCCATTTCATTATTTCTATGATTATATTAGTGAATTTAGTTAATGGACCATGAATATATATCCATTTCATATCTGGAGTAGGTAAATGTGCCTGCTTCTGTCCCCTCTTTCATGTTAGTGGATACTGATAGTACTCATGGGTAGATATTTGAGTCTTTAATATTCATGGAATATGGACATTATGATTGAATTATCTAGGTGTTACCAAAACACACTCTCGATAGTCTTGATAAATGTCGATAGGTGTGTGTTCCTACTCATTTTTTTACCAAACACGGTTGAAAAACTTATTTGAGTTCTTTTAGATGAGTTTGCTAGTAGGATTGGTGGGTTAAGGAAGGCATATATTACTTATTGTAGGTTTTCACCACATTTGGTTATAGGTATTCTTTTAATACCACTAGAAGCATCTTCTTTTTGGACATATGAAGGAGGTTATATTCACGCTCTTTTTTTTCATTAAACAAGGTCGGTGGGTTTCTATGAAGGGGGAAATGTGTGAACCTATTACATACATGACAATATTCATCCCCAACATAACGTATTTTATGTCTTGGTCTGACAGACCAAGGCCAGATAGTCGAAAGTGACACCCTTATCATGTTGAGGGTTCAATGTCTTATGATTTTCACAATAGAGACTGTTGGCAGGTACCCTTGAGAAGGACCCCTATGTATTCTGGATGAGGATAGATGTGGCCTTCTAATCCACATCCCTAAAATATGAGATGTATTGAATTTTTAATTCTAGTGATAAGATCCTGAAAGGTTAGAAGATGATGATCGGTGTTTTTTGCTTCAAGACCACCAGTCTTCACTGGTTGGATGATCGGGGGTGATTGTTGATCTAGAGGGCATTTCAAGAAGCCTCCATGGTTGGGAATGTACTTTGGTGATAGTACCCTCGAGTAAGTGCATTAGAGACCCAACGTTGAATAAGATTAGTCTGTGATGGTACCCTTTTGGTGGATAAGGATTCATCTTGAGTAGTAGCAGAGGAATTCCTAGGTGTAAACATTAAAAAAGCCATTGGATTAAAGGGGTATCTAGAATGGAATTGTTTATATATAAGACAATTACAAACAATTAACTTGGTAAATTAAGAATCCTTTTGGATGAATACATGAATGATTGATTTCCCTGTCCAGACGTCATTTCCATTGATAATGGAAGTGGAATAATAAGTAGGTTACACTATTATCATGGATAATAATTCATATCGGGTTCACAATTTTTTTTTCCCTTAGAAATGCAACATCGTTGGGGAAATCATTTTTTCCATACGGTTTCCAACCATTTTTTTCTTGGAACCAGAAACAACCAATGGTTTTGTATCCATAGGGACCTACATTCCAATGGAAGTATCTCTTTATTGATTTTGACCCATCATGCTTATTAACTCACATTGGTCCAGAGGATGGGAGGTTAGACTCATCACAACCTTTTGGGGGGAGTTATTTCATACTATAGAACTCTCTTATAGATTTAATATATGTTCATGAATCCTTTAATAATTACAAATTTTGATGTGGGTTATCCCTATAATAACAAAAAATTATTAGCATGTGTGGAATTAAGAATCATCTATAGGTATTTTAGGTTTATCATCAATGGAGATATATGTATATATCTGAGGTTATCTATTAATGTTATCATTTTATATACTACATAGTTATTTTTTGTGGTTTTTATGATGATTCTAGTTCTTTATCTACATAATGGGGCACTCTAGAATTTATGGTCATCCTAGTAGATGAATTTAACTATGGAATTTATCATTATCCAAGGATATATAAGTAGTTATGATGTTGGGATCGAACCCACATATGGGATTCCCACATATCCTTGTAAATGGAATCAAAACCCATGTAGTTTGGTGCTGCTAAATGGGGTACATCATACAAATTATTGTAATGTGATAAGGACCCAACCATATAGTTTAATTTAATTTTGCATGGATGTACATGTAGAAGGTGCATAGTCAATGTTTAATGTGAGACTTATGGTGAACCGGACCAAGGAACTTGGATGGGATATGAGTTTCCAAGTTAAATTAGAACCTACTAGGGATATGGTCTAGAAGAATAGGGGTGGCTTGGGGTTCTAGGTTAGAAGATCAAAGAGGATTTCTATGTAACCCATTTGGATGCGAATCAAATCCCACATAGTTCATTAGTGAGGACCTATGCCTATGGAGACCCTCAAAGTTATGTATTGTATGGGAGTATGGCCCATTGATATTATAGGTTGGGGATTACTCTTTTAAAGGATACCCCATGTGAAGGAACAATGTGGGATTTTTTAACTCATGGTGATTTGGAGGCTTAACATGGGGTTTACTCTTGATGACGATACCCATATTAAAGAAATTATGATTGTGAATTATTTCTATAGAGGATGACCATTGTGCTCGGGCCCTAAGTGGGTTTACTATGTATCCCAATTCATAGGAATCAAATTTTTCCTAGTTAAATTATAATTGTGTATTATGTGGATGTTTTAGTCATTAAAAAACTCCAATCCCACATGATTTAGTATTTTTGTGAGAAACAAGAGGATGTGAAAGATTCATAAACCATATACCTTCCTTCCTTTGATGATGGAAGAGGTCGGGGCTACGACGGAAGAGGAAGGTATATGCTGAAAGAGTGTGGGGATACGACACTTCCCTCTATTCACATTACATTGGACGAGAGTTTATGGTATTGAAGGAATGAAGGTGAAGGATGTAGATAGGAGAGAGACTGAAACCTCCTACCTATAAGGATAGGGTATTACACTTGGGTGGTTTCCCTTGGATTGGTCCAGGGAGAGGAGGGAGACTTTTCCTTTATTAAACGGAAAAGGTAGTGTGATCCTTACCCTCCCTAATAGGGACCATAATCTATGGGAATGAGGGAGGAGAATGTATGAACATATTCCCATCCCATTAATACGAGATCAGGAACTCCGCAACACTGCCTCTAGAGTAAGGTTCCACATGACCATAAATATCCCAATCTACATATTACTTGAGGATTCTTACCCTCTGGTAGGAAAAGTGTGGGAAACCTCTTACCGTATAAATCCAAATCAAAATTGGAGACACACAGATATGTCTTTCCTCAAGGTTTTGTAAATATGGAGGTCTTTGTGAAGGTTTTAACATTATCCCTTTTAAGAAAGGGATCCTGAGAAGGATAGGCCCTACCATGGGTGTATTTGAATAGGGATGAGAGGTTCTATCACCTAGGTCATGAGCGTAGGTTCTTGGTGTAGGGGCACCAAGTAAGTGTGCTGCATATGTGGGTCGCACAGTTCCTAAGAAGAACTGAAAGGCCTTCACACAGGGTAATAAGGGATGTGTGGGTTTCATATGGATTGTGATATGGACTACCAAGGGACAAAACTTGGGTAAGGGAATAACCTAATCACCCTTTGAATCCTCTATTGTACTTGAAAGGGTCTCAAAAAGGTCCCTGATTAGGGAGGGGGACCTCGTGCAGGTGACTTCATCTTAAAGAAGAAGGATCCTAAAACATGTGTATTTTAATTTTAGACCCTGAAGGGACCTTTATTTTTTATACACTTTTAATACTCCCTTCTCATATGGTTTAGAGAGATACATGGGAAATTTGGGGGAACTTGGTGAAGGTGTTGTGCAATAAGAGAACCAAGGGTTCTTCCAAGTTTTCAGTTGTTAAAATGGAGAGCCCAATGGTCCTATTTATAGAAAAAGAGGGGGCCTAATTGAGTAGAGTCATCGGTGTAGGTCTTCCACATAGTTTCATGGCATAGGTACCACATGAAAGGGTGTATTAATAAACACAACCTCGCATGTCCTCGGTGTAGGTCCCCGACATATTGCAGTTGCACCTTCCGTACTGCACTTGCAGGACCTAAGTAGGTGGATGGGCATGTAGTTGTCCCATGTAGGTCCATTTGGACATATCTATTTTCACCTCTGAATATTTTGTTATAATTAACATATTAAATGTGGAATGCATAATATTTTTCCTTCCTTTAAAATGGAGTGTAAACAATATACCAAAACCATCAAACAAAAACATGAATTGAAAATGGATATATCTTCAAATGAATATTAATTTTAAGGAATCAAGTTTTAATAAAGGATAATTAAAATTTTTAAAGTACCGATAAATATTATTTTATTTATGAATATGGTTTTAGAATATATTTATGACAAACATTTATTTATTATATAAGATTGATGAACACATATAAAACAAGATACAACTTGAGGTAATAGATTTATGTTATAATCTAATTTCATTTAAAGATTGTCGATGTCGAATTTCAAATTAATCTAGATTATATATACCTTAACATTTAAAACCCTTATATTTTCATGTATTCTAGTTATTTATTATATTTTTAATTAATTGTACCAGTTTCAAGACTCTGGTAGTTATAATTATTGAGATAATTTTTAAAGAAAAACTAACATTGTTTCTTCTTTGGTCGATGAAATTTATCTTCCCTAACAATACTCTTTAAAATAATATCAAAAAATTTATTTTATATAATGAAATTATTTTTAAAGTAATTTTTAACCATATTTAATTTTTTTTTAATTTTTATGAAAATAAGTTTTATAATGTTTTCCAAACTGTTTATTTGTGAGTTTTTACAAAAGGTGTAAAGAAGAGATTAATTTTAATGTTTACAGAATGAATAAAATTTCACTCCAACATGAATAGTATTTTTTTTGAAGCAACCATTATAAGTTACCATTTTTATTTTAAAATGAATTTTTTTATCAATATTCTAGGACTTTTTAGTTTTTGATTAACATGAATGGAAAGGGTATTCTCCATATGTTTAATGAAATGTTAAAATTCCATTATAATGATATTTTCAATCCATGTCAACAATTTTAAGAATTATTATGGTTCAATAGAGAAATTATCTTATGATACAATAAAATTTCATTCTCTAGATGTCTTATAAGGATGATTATTTAAGTTTGATTTTTTGAATTTCATTTATTTCCCATGGATTAATTATGTTATTCTGAAATATTTATGATATCCATCTCTTTTTTATAGGTTATATGATGATGAAATTAGGAAATGTTTATGTATCAAATTTATTTCCATGGGTAATGATATGATGATTTTTTTAGTGTTGTTATGATATTTTGGAACACATGTATATTTTATAATTTTGTGAAGGGTCAATTAATTATATCCCTCCATAATGTATTGGGTAACATGATATAGATATCTCAAGAGATTATGATGATAAGATTATACATGATTTTTTAATAGTTATGTTTAAATTTTTATGAATGAATATGATTACCTCTAGTTATTCTCAGAAGATAATGTATGGATATGATTGCATACAACTATTTTTACATTTTAATGTGCATTTTTTTCTCCTCTATCTAATATAAAGAGTTTATAATTGGAAACAATTGTGAAAAAATATGTTAAAAATATTATGATTTTCTATTCTCATGACACAACATGCCTATGTCATGAAAATTTAATTATGATTACTTCTTAGAAACACTAA
The DNA here is from genome assembly GCA_963277665.1 of Viscum album. Taxonomy (NCBI): domain Eukaryota; kingdom Viridiplantae; phylum Streptophyta; class Magnoliopsida; order Santalales; family Viscaceae; genus Viscum; species Viscum album. The sequence goes on along the minus strand of OY728137.1, from coordinate 290,731,676 downwards.
ATATTAAATATTTAGGAAATGACTTGATTTTAGAGTTTATTATGTATTATTTTCACGATATGAATATTTAATGTTGAAAAAATAAAATTGATCAAGTTATAATTCCCTTTTAATCAATTTATTCTATATTATGATTCATATATTTGTTGTTTACCCTTAATGAGAATCAGAGCACACCCTTTCTAATGTTTTTATTCACCATGTTTTGATGGAATCTTATAAGCATAACAAATTTATAAAGGTACTAATATGAATATTGTTAAAGGATATGTTTGGATCATTTAATAAAGAAGTTGATTGTGTATCTAGTCTCCAGAAAACAAAACATTTATAGTCCTTGGGTGTGTGTAATTGGGATATGAGTTTAATATTTATCTACAATGATTTACTGTTTATGTTTGTTATGAATGGGTCTTCTAATTTGATATTTGAGTAGTGATAATTTATTTTTAAATATTAGAATTATAAAATAATAGTGAGAACCCTTAGGATAAACCGATGTCTTGGAAAACATCCTAATAATTTATAAAGAAAGAAATTTTGGATTACTATAAAATACATCCATGTTTTTATAGTCATAATTAGATTCAAATATGAAATAGAGACACCTAATATAAATAATTATTAAAGGGGAGGATTCTATATTAAATTGATTACCACTGATGAACGAAGGGTTGGTGTAAGACTACACAGCTGGCTAGAAAATCTTTAGTGACATGCTTAGGTAAATAATCACTATATAAATAAAACATTGTAATGGATTTTAATATATTATGATCATTAATAACATAGTTTTAAAAAAGGTGTTATATATTTAAAATGAGGTGTCATGATATTTACATCTTATGAATTATTTTCCTGGTTATATGATTACTCCCTCTAATTATTATTTCTCACATTTTACATTTTGGTTTTTGTAAATGGATAGAATGTGTGTAACTATGTTAATATTAGGTGTGAATGACACAATGATGGTTTTGTAAATAAGTAACTATTTAGGATAAATGTTGGTGTAAAAAATCCCAGGGTTATGATTAACCTAATATCTGAATTTATGATTAACAACAATAACCTAAGTGAATTTTCTAACACACCTAATAAGATTAAAATATATTTTTATAAATTTTCATGGTATAACAAAAATATATGGAAAAAGATTCAATTTAATTTATGTCTAAAATTTGGAAAGAAGAACTCAAGGGAATGCCTCAAAGGAATAAGAAAATGTTTTATATTTTGGAAACAATGCTATTTAAAGGTAAATTGAAGAATAAAAATAAAGATATCAATGGGGTGAAGTAAATTAAATTATAATGTACCATTTATAGTTTGATTCCTTATCTTTGGGGAATATGGGTGTTATTATAATCAATGACCTAATACAAGTACTAACTCCAAGTCAATGGAAGTGAATATGTTAAACCAATCATTCGATTGAAGTGTTTATCTATTATTATTCTATAATTATATTATAGAAGTGTTTTATAAATTTTATTAAGATTATAATTATTACATAACATCTATGTATTTTTATATTATATATTTTATTTATAAAAAGTCAAGCATATGTTTAATGGTACCAATAGCATAGAAAAAAGATTTATTTGTATGTTGATATTTTTTGAAAACACCTAATTGAGCGATAAATAACCATTAATATATTCTTGATGTTGAGATTATAATATTTAGTTGGGATAAATAGTTGATTGATATTTATAAACATTATTTGATAAATTTGGTGAACTTGAAATTGGTTAGTTATTTGATGAAAATGTGCATTATATTGAAGTTTATTCAATTTTTTGATTTAGGGAATATAATTGATAGGTTTTGTAGAGTTAATTTTAGGATGAATTTATGTTTTCATTGATGATTTATTGTTATTCAAGATATATTGGTAAATTAATAGAATGTTCCTTTAGAATATATATGATCATGGAACTCACATGTTTTCTTGGTAATATCCAGAAAATTTTTATGTTGTTTTCGGATAAATGTTAACGATGATTTCTAAAAAATATATTATATAATATTATAGATTATACGGTGTTTGAATTTGGGCAGACATAGTTTTTTGGAATATAAAGGTTAACTATTTATGTAATGATTCAGGTTGAAATATATCTTTTATTGTTTTTAACAGGTTGATGGTTGATCCCATTTATTGAATAAAAATCAAGAGAACCTCTTTTATAAATTTGGATAAGAGGAAACCCATTACAATCCCAGAGACAAAAATTCCTTAAAAAACCTGACCAGAATGTTGAAAAATGTTTTGATGTTTCCAATGGGAATAAAACATATTGATAATGAATGTATAAAGTATAATCACAAAAAAAATTAAATAGTGAAATTAGTCAATGATGATGCCCCCCACTAATAAGTTGCAAAAATTCTGAACTAGTAAAACATGGTAGGGAACCCCTCCCACTGATACTCAAATGTGTAGGGAGGAATTATTGATAGGTACCAGTGCACATATCTATTTTTCAATCTTCCAAACAGATAACTATTTCGGATAACTCAATGCACTGGAAACATGATGCAACACAATTCAAGACCAAAAGAACTATGAAAAATAAAATCAGAGTTTCCAAATGTTCAATGAGAATAATGACATATTGCTGAATAATGGGTGTTGGCACATCCATCCCTCTTTCTTCTACTCCCACCTAGCATTACCTGTAAGAATTTTTAACACTTTCCTAATGAAATAAAAAAAGTCCAATTACAATTGAGACCTATGTGACCCAATAAAATATATGGACAAAAAATCAGAGTGTGATCTATCATAAAAAATTCAATTTCAATAAAACTATTTTAAAATATTGATTTTTTTTTCAAAGATAAATATTTCATTGTATAAATTTATTTGGGGGGAGAATGTAAGATTTGTTTTTAAAATAATACTCTCCTTGATTTCTTTCTTAACACATAACACTGAGATTTATGAAAATTGCGATATCGTATAAAAATATTATGATTTTAAAGTGATTGTTAAAAAGTAGTAATTAAATTGGAAAGTATGAATAATGATAATAAAATTATTGAAAATAAGTATAGGTATTTTTTAAATTTAAATTTATTTATTAATTTATAATAAATATGTAATTGGATTTTAGTAAAGTCATTTTATGATTGAAAAATGTGTTTTCTTCTACAAAATGTTTTTTATTTCATTTTTTTCCAAAATTATAGCTAATCTCTACCAATATAAAATTTTAATTTAATAAATGAATATAATTATGGAAATTATAATTTTAATATTCTCTTTTGATGAATTTTTAGGATTTTTCTGAAAATAATAATTTTAAATTGAATAGTGAAAATACCAAATTTTCTAAAACTGTCATTTAGTTTCAATACATAATTTAATCTAAAATTATCAATATGTTTTAAATTTTTTTATTAATGTACAATAATTATCCTTTAATTCAATATAATATAGTTATTCACATTAGAAGTAGCATTATACTTTATTTTGGTGTAAGATCATTTTTATGGTTAAAAAACAGTTATAAAAAAACATTTTTTTATTTTGTTCCATGAATTTTTATTAAAATCGAACCCATCCAATTATTGAAATTTAATTTTGAAAAATATAATCCATATTTTTAATTAATATGTCAAAATATCTAAATAGGACATTTTTATTTCTAGTGATTATATTTATTATCTATGATAAACATTTTTCACATCGATATGGGTAAAATAAGGTTAAAACTGTGTGATACAGCCTACAAATATCCATAAAACACGAATTTATCCAATTTAATTATTTTTTAGAAAAAATGAAACCGGTATATGAAAGTATGAAAATTTATTTCCAATTTATCTTGATTATAAAATTTATATTATTTTAAGATAATTATAAATACAAATCATCACTTAGTTGATTTAAATTTATCTTATATAATATATTTGGGATAAATAGAATTTATGAAATAATATAGAAGTATATCATGAATATTGAAAATATTTTTATCGTATTAATTTATTTTTAAATTTTAGTGATGATATCATTACCTTAAACTTTTATAAAACGTCGATATAGTGTTCTGTAAGAAGTTGAAAAATCAATGTAAATGGTTTTAAAAACAAAAAATCAAACATTTATTGGATAAATTATGTTATTATAATAATTTAATAAGTAATTGTAAATTATAAATTGTGGAAAATGAGTTTTAATTTATGTTTCATTACTATATTGATGTCTTTCAGATCATAGTAAATGAATACAATAAAAAATGGGATTAAAAATATTTTATGTAAACTAAAGTTTATTAACCGATTTTAAAATAAAAAACATTAAATTATAAAATTGTGATATAAAAAGGTTCAAAATATCATAAATTTATGAAATTTGAGGGACTTATCACCATAAAATGAATATTATCAACCTTAGTAGAAAAAAATGTTTTACGATTTTAAAATTTAAAAAATCATTAATAAGAGGGTTAAAGAAAACAATAAAGTTTAAAATGAAACTTAACGATATATATATTTTTTGATTTAATTTATTTTGAAAATATATTTCCTTACTATTTGAATTATATCCATTTTGATTCACTTGACATGAATATCATATATATTTTATATAAATCTGTTATGTAATTCAGGGGTATCCATTCCCTCAATTATAAATGGAAACCATTGATCCCCTCTTATTCAAAAGGATTCAATTTTTTATATCTTCCAATACCTACCTTAATAACATTATAGATTTCTAAAGTTTTTCATAGATCTATTTTCATCCCCTAAGGCCATCCTATGATTTCATAAGGTCTAAGCAATATGAGTTATGTAAATGAAGTGGAAATAATTTTACTCAACTCATAAAAAGATTATTCCTTATTATTCTTTATTTAAATCTATTTTTTACATACTAGAATTAACTATCTAGTATCATAGATATACTTATATGTTATTATGATTATGGGAAGACCATTTTCACCTACTTTCCATGAAATGGCGAATGAATGTATCACTCTTGTGAACATATGTACTATCACCACCACGTAGGGATATGATTCATTTTACAACACCATATTTTATGTTTGGTTATTATGATGAATTAAATATTTATATATTATATTTAAAAAATAATAATTCATATATAATAATATTATATTATCCTCATTCTTACCTTCTCATCTTTTTAAAAAAGATAATGTTACTAATGTGTAAGTGTGGACAACCACATCCATGAAGCAATGTGATTCATTTTTTAATTTTTATTTTATATGATTGGTGGTAATAATAGATTAAATGAATATATATGATATTTATAATAAAAAAATTATTCTCGAAGGCTGAATTATTTTTTATCTTTCATTCATTCTATCCATCAAAAATTAAAAACACCACTCATGCGTGTGTGCAGACTATTGTCTCCCCAAAGTAACGTGATTAATTTTTCACAGCCACTTCTCATGAATAGTTATAAAAAATTATATAATGAATAAATATGATACTTATAACTTGATAAATTTTATTTATATAATTAAATAATGAAAAAGTTTCATGTATTATAAGTATTTAACTAAAACATGCATGGAAAGAAACCCTATTTTCACCCAAATGTTCATTTTAATAAAAAATAATTTATAAAGGATAATAAGAGATGATAAAGGAATTATTAATAGTTATTTATTTATGAAGATAATTCATTTTATATATTAAGAATAAATTCTTTTTAAAGAAGGTATGAACACTTATGATGCATAACATGGTTTGAGGTAAGGGATTTATGTAACTATCACATTTCTTTTAAATTTTATCTTACTAAATTTTTGTTCAAAGAAATTTTATAGATATTCTACTTTTAAACAAATATATTTTATTTCACTCACGTAATTACTTTAAGATTCATCTAATAGGACCGTTTTATTTAATCCTGATCTTAAAACTGTTAATAAAAATCATGTAATAAAATTACCATGTTTCTTCAATGGTTGATGAAATCTTTATTCCAGATCTATGTTCATTAAAATGTTTTCAAGAATATTATTTTTTATGATCTAATGTTTTCTTAATTTAATTTTCAATATCATTTTAATTTTGATTAAAATTAATAAAAAATAGTCTTTATATTGTTATCTAATATAGTTATTTATGATTTTTTATAAAAATGTGAATGAAATATTTGTTTCAATGTTTACAAAATGAATATATTTTCCAACCACTATTAATAATATTTTATTTGAGGATTATTTTAAAATGTTCAATGTTTATTTTAAAATATACTATTTTTATCAAGGTTAAAGGAATTATTTATTTTTAAATTGAGAGAATTAAAACAGTTTTTTATTATTTTTAGTAAAATGTTGAAATTATCTTCTAAATGGATTTTTCATTTATTCCAAACATACTATAAGGTTTTTATGATACAATTTGGAGATTATATTTTTATACAATCCAATTTCAATATCTTGATGAAATATGATGATGATTCTTTATGTATGATTCTATGAAAATCATTTTCTTCCCGCTAGTTAATTAAGTTATGGTGAAATGTTTATGAATATAATTAATTTTCAATGGGTTATGGTATGATAAAATGAGATGATGTTTATAAAACTCATTTAATTAATATGTGTTATGATATTATTAATTAATGCATTTTTTTATGATTTTATGGAAGAAATATATATGGTTTTCAATATATAATGGATGGGTTCATTATAGCAATCCAATGCATTGGATAACATGATATAGATATCTCATGAGATGATGGTTATAAAAATAAACATGGTTATGAAAAACTATTTTCACATTTTTATGCATGAGTATGATTACTTCTTGATATAATAACATGATTATGTGTGGACATGATTTAAATAACTATGTTAAAATTTTGTTTCATTATTATAATCAATTATAAATATTATAAATATATTATGAGTGGACAATATTATAAATAAAAATTTTCATGAGATTATGATTTTCAATTCTTATGATTCCACATTTCTATATTTTGACTATTGAATGGTGATTACTACTTTGACACCCATAATAATCATTCTTCTATTCATGACTTACTTTTGGAGTTTATTAACTTTTCTTTTTTGGGTATGAATATTTAATTCTGAGAACGTGCACTAAACTATGTTATCATACCCTTATGATCATCTTATATTGTGTTATGACTGATATCTTTCATGTTTAATCTTAATTATCATCTAGTATCACCCATTATTATGTTTTTCTTCCCAAGTATTTCAGGGAAATTTTTACATATGATATGAAAATAAGGGTACTAATATAATGATATTTGTGGGATATGTTGAAAATATTTTAATAAATATGTTGACTATGAATTTAATATCAAAATAAATGACTCCTTTACAGTAATTGGGAATGTATGGTGGTGATATGTATTGAATATTACTCTAAAATGATGTAATATTTGAATTATTTATAATGGGGTTACCTGATGAATGATGACATTGAATCCAGGATGGGATTTTGAGCCTTATGTGAGGAAAGAGGAGATTGGTTTATAACCTATCCCTCCCGAGAGACAGTTTGATAAGGGGCGATGAGATAAAATATAAGGTTTGGGAGCATAGGCATCCTAGCATTGGGCAATAAGAGAGGAAACATAGGGGTAAGTGGATATAGGTTATCTTTATCTATGTTTTTTTTATATTATCGAACTACTTGATTTTATTATTTGGTGAGTGTTCCCTCATATGAACGGGAAGGATAATTCACATATCTAGGATATTTTTTTATGTTTTTTTTCACTTTTTCATTAACATTCTATTTTAAAATTTTCATGGGACGCCATGGTTGTGATAATATTTAGTATTCAAGTTATGATCACCATTTGTTTATAAACTATTTTCCTGTTTTTAAGAGGGTTTTGAGGACTTTTTTGAAATTACTAGCTTAGTAGTTCGTGCTATTGTGGAGTTTCTAGTACAAATATCCTTTTTTGGTTTTACTTATGTCAATTTTTTATTGATTGAAATATAAATGTGAGATTGTTTTTGTTTATTATATGTCATGTGTTGGATTTTTTATTGTGTGTTATTCTATTTTTTCTCATTCCTTTTTATATAATTAAGGTAATATCACCTATTGGACTTCATTATAATATCAGCGTTAATCACCAACATGGGGTCTACTAGAGGTGGGACTCTAGGGTCATACCTTCTCTTCACTGCCATCCTAGGAGTGGTACTAGATTATAGGTAGGCATCATTAAAAAGTGTTATAAATATAATATTGAGTTTGGGGTTAGGAACTGGTTAGGATTGCTTGATAATGGTAGGGAAACAGAATTAGTTCGAAATACTGTGTAACCTATCAAGGGATAGCGGGTAGAAAATATACATTTACAAACACATATGATCTAATACAATGATCATTATCTTACTAAACACCCTTGTACAGATAATATTGATTTCATGGTAGATACCTAGGGGATGTATATATATCATGGATGTTATAATTTGTGATTGTACCAGGTGTTTTCAAAAATTACAATGAATTAAATTACTAAATTGAAAAAAATGTCAAGATACTAGGATTATGATTCCTTCCCTTATTTTTACATATATGGATTTGATCTTTTTATTCTTCTAATTCAGGTCATACATGTTTTGTAGTATGATCTAGTCGATCCTGAGAGGATTGATCTAATGAAGAAGGATGTGACATGTTAATGGGAATGGTGTGATTTATTGTGTTATTTTCAGGAAACAATGAGAGATGAATCTCTGGTCTAGAGATAGAATGCTTGTTAGAGGAGCTTCAGATTGACATGAGTCTGGTTGAATCCCATTCTTAGTGTTGGGTTCCATTGGTAGTTCATTAGATATGAGAGGCACTATATTAGTAATGGATGTTATTTTTGGGAGAGTTGAAGTATGATGACATTTCCTAAGACAAAATTAAAGTTGATTTCCATCTAGAGTTATTGTTATTATTGAATAAGTTATAAAATAGGAAGGAGGAACTCTCCCTTTAACCAGAGAGCCTATGTGTTCAATATATTAGGATTATGTTTAAGTACCTTCGTCATTTTCCCTAAATATCTTTCCAAACTAGGACTCTATGGAATTATGTATTGAGCAGTTACTACATCTAGTGATTAGATATGTCATCACCCCATTTATAGTTCATCCATTTATTGTGGTATAGAATATGGTATAAGTGATTGAGTAGATGCACTCATTGTGAGTATTTCCTTGAGATAGAGTTTATAATTACATATCATGGATTATTTATTAGCTGGTTAATCATGCATACTAGAGTTATCAAGGATCTGATTAGTAAGGAATTAGTTAGAACAGTACGGTTCATGATTTTCAAGGGACGTAGGTTTTCATAATATACCGAGGGATCCCTTCATCGTTATATTCTTAAAAAGGCTATGTTCATCAATAGACTCGGTGCCAAATTTATCATAGAGGTTAGTGTAGTTTGGGTTCTCTGGCCCTTTTCCAGTTTTACCAATAGTATATGCTACTTTTGTTTTCTTATAAATTTAGAGTATATAAATATGGTAGTTTCCATATCTATTACATTCCTCATCCTTAGTCACCAAAAAAAGTGAATTGTCACAGAGGTCATTAGTTAAAAGGAAGAGGATATTGACGTGGTTAGGTGCATACTATGAAGGTTATAACACTAGCGGGATCCTAAGTTGATTGAGGTATGATCAGTATATCATCGATATTAGTTTCTTCTTTGTTTTATTTTATATCTTAGAACTCTGTTATTTCAAACACCTTTTTAATCACACTAGGACTAGAGGTGGAGAACATTTTAGTTCTTCGAGTGTTATCTATGCTAGTTGGAGGCAAGACTATATTTTTTGATCTGTGTTAGTGATGTATACTATTGGAATGGTTGGATCAGCCGGTGGTTAAATTCATCTTATTAAAAATAAATTTGTACAAGATCATCCTTATTAGGGATTTTTTGTTCTCAATGGATATTATTTTGATTGTTTTCAATGGTTATACACATTTTAGGATGTATAGGAACAAAAAGTGGTGTTTGATGGTGATCTAATTTGTCGAATGGTAAGCAGATGTGTAGAGACCCTTTTATCTCATATGGTGGAGTTCTAAGTGGATACTTAGGCCATTGAGATTTCTATAATTGTTGAGGAGTTTCCCAGTGTCTCCTAAGATTATGTTTTTACACTACACCTTCAACATGACATCGAGTTCAAAATAGATTTATATTCATGATATTATCTAATTTTGATGGACCCTTATCATATATAACCCATAAAGATTCATGATTTGAGACTCCAAATCAATGATTTACTATAAAAAGGCTTCATCCAGTCTAGTTTATCACCTTGAGGTTCTCTAGTAATGTTCAAAAAAATTCGGTTGGTAGTTTGAGGATCTATGAGGACCACCAAAATTTGATTCAGGAGATGGTCAAGAACGGTTGCCCCCTTTTGATAATGGATGAATTGTTTGACTATCTAAATTGGATAATTTTTATTTCAATGACTGATATGTAGTCTAGTTATCACCAAATCATTGTGAAAATGTATGATATACCAGAGACTTCTCTAAAAGTTTGGTGTAAAAAGTTCATGTTTTTAGTCATTTTAATTTATGTCATGAATTCACAATCTATATTCATGGGGCTCATCAACTATTTATTCCATCATTTCCCAGTCTAGTTCATTGTTGTGTTTATATGTGGAATATTTATATTATCCATGTTATAGGAGGAGTACTCCTCATATCTCAATGTTATCATAAAGGGTTTTCAACACCATCAACTATATAGAAAAATGTTCAATTTAATTTGTGTGACAAGAGAGGTGAATTTAATTATACAGGTAGTATCTCAATATAGAATGGTGGTAAAAATGTCAAGGATCAAGGATGTTTTTTATTCGGAAGTACCCATGAATGTATTATATATTTTTATATTTATTGGTATTGTTGTCTGTTACTATATGTTTTTATCTGAAATTTCTTTGATTTCATCCCTATTAATATATTTGAGAATAAATTACCAAACATTCACCTATACATATTGTATTTAGAAAAATTCAGAATGCCTAAAAATGTTGATTAGTTACACTATACTTCCATTTCTAGAAGAAGGGTTATTGATTGATGTATTTTGGGGTGCATCCCATCTTAGATTGGGATGTGTATTGATGAAAAGGTGGATGATCTATTTTGGGTATAGGAAGTTGTTTCGCAACGATCATAATCATACCTAACATGACCTAGATTCGTAAGCTGTATTGTTTTCCCTAATGTTGTGGAATTATTTCTCCATCCTTGAGGGATTTGTGGTGTTCTAAGACAATAAGTGTATATGGTAAATTCTCTCTTAGTGATATCTGAACATGTTCCATTATAATTGTATTGAGTTTCTCTATGATTATGTTTTTTTGATCTCCTATACTCAAGGAATGGGGAGGAAAGTCATTGACACACTAAGATAGAATTCATTGGGAGATGTTTTTGGGAGTATGAGTATTTTTGGAAAGGAATTGAAGAGCCTAAAGAGATACGTCAAAATGTGAAGAAAGTATCTTGAGAAAGGTGTATTTATCAAATAACAGTGGAATCTTATTTGATGTAGAGGGTTGAGGAGTATTTAGGTGAAAGAATCAGAGGTTGAAGTTATTCAAGAACGTGTTTGTTATGGTGATTCTCTAAAGATGTTGTCGGAGGATGGACCAAACCATACGTTATTTTTGGGAAAGACATTTTTTATTTTCTATACACAATTGTGTCCTCCATGAGTTTCACATATCAACCTTAGTAGAGTATCTAGGTGTATCTAATTTGTTTCATGGTGTTAAGAGACATATTTTCAAGCATAAGTTTAAGTGGTCGATGGCAGAGTTCCTATAATTGTGTCTAGTTTTATAGTACGTTAAAGAATTAAATCATATTACCAGAGGTTTTTATAAACCCTTTTATGTCCATGAGTCATCATGGGAAGAAATATTGATGGATTTCATTATTAGATTACCTCATGTGTATGGAGTTTGTGATGTTATATGGTTGATCATATGCTAACTAAAAAAGTCAATCCTTTTTCCAGTGATTAGGGTCTCATGTGTTATGGATTATCCGGAAAGGTTGTATATAGATGATATTGTGAGGCTCCATGGGGTACCAAATACCATTATATATAACAAAGACACTAATTCTTCCTCAATTTTATCTTCAGGATTACAAAATGATTTAAAATAATAGTTATGGATCTGAAATTTTTTCTATCCCCACATAAATGAGAATATAAAGAAATAAATAAAAATTCTAGAGGATTCATTGTGGTATTGATACTAAGACTTGGTGGATCAATGGTTAAACACATATTATTGGATATATTTTCATATAGTAACAACTATAACTCATCAATCAATATGGATCTATTTGTAGCATTGTATATGTGATCATGTCAGTCTAGATTATACTGGACTGAAGTTGTAAAGCTAGAATTCTGTTCTCCAAATGTGGTTTAGATAATAATAATAATGTAATGGTGGTTTTAGAGTTGATAAAGGAAACATATTACCTCTATAAGGCCTATATATATAGTAGGTGAAGGCCTTTGCAGTTTGACGATCGAGATCATGTGATATTTAAGTATTCCCCTCACTGAGGATGGTAGAGAATTGGATTTGGGTTTATGATTTATACCATGTTAATTGAGACTTTTATGTTTTTTGAGTGTGTTTTGTAGGTGTATTATTAATTTATTATTCCACCACACCTTGAAATAGTTCTAGTTGTCTTCTTAGTATCCCAACATCAGTACTTTCTTCATGATAACTCTGAATTAATTGATTAGGGAGAGCTGGAAATTGAGGAAGGCATGTTGTTTTTTGAGTATTCACTTGTGATATATGATCATTATGATAATATAATTTATGGTAGATATATCCACTTGGTTTATGTGTCGTAGAGGCATGGTTAAGTAGAGGAGATTACTTCATATTTAGAGTCATAAATGCATTCCCAAAACCTCATGTTATTAGATGGTGGATATTTATGATGTTGTTACATCCCTTGATTCCTTTTTTGGAAGTGATTTATATTATAATAGAATTTAAATTGTTTTAACTATCTCACTTTGGTTGATTATGTCATTTTTTCTCTTTGTTCTACTCATCTAATGAGTGTTTGTGTCCTTGTTATATAGATATCCTTGAGAGGTATCTCATGGGTGATTTTTCATATCCCCTTTCCATTTTCTTCGAGGTTTGTTTTTGAATCATGAGGTTTAGAATTTTTTGATAAGAATTTTATATAATTAAATGGGTTACTAAAAAAGTTCCATTTGGATTTAGTTAGGCATAGAAGTGTCAAGAGGGAGTTTTTGTACCATTTACCTTGAAATTGATATGTCTTCTCCCATTATCACATAACTGATCATGTGTTCACTTGTCCTTATGGGTGGTTGGTCGATTGATTCGTGAGTTTAGCTAGTTCCTTCAAAGAGTTAGTTTATTTCTTTTATTGGTTTGTTGGATCCTTCAAGGAATCTGTTGGATTAATTATTTAGTCAGTTGTTCTCTTTATATAGTCACTTGGTTTCTACTTCCAGTCATTTTGGTTATTTTTTCAATTAGTTAGTTTGACCGTGCAGTTGGTTGGTTTCCCCTTGTGGTAACATATTCTATCATGTGACCAGTTTAAAAGGTCCATGTGATCAATCTATCCTCATCACTAGTTAAATATTCTTCCAAACTACCTATTTTTTCAAAATAGACATATTTTTTCAAAATGAAGTGAAAAATAATTTAAAGATACAATATCATATTTAAATCATAAATAAATATATTTAAAATATATTTTATAGTATTTAAATAAATTATTTAAATTACATAAAACTTACATATTTCTATGGAAATTTCTATATGTTTTAGACAAAACCAAATCAAATGAAAATTAAAAATGAAAGATGAATATGATAATCATAATAATTATTATAGGTTATTTGTTTTGATATATAAAGTATGTTATTTTTTTATTCAATTATTTTTTCCTCTAAGTTTAGGTGAATCAAAATCATTCCCTAAATCCTTTGAATAATCTACCATTTAACCAAATCATTCCATCTCATTATTCCCTAAATGTTGAATGGCTTCATTTCCTCTATATTTTCTACAAAAGTGTGTCACATTGTTTCTCTCTCATATACCTCCCTTATATATATGTTTTTTAAAAAATTTCAGCCCTTAAAATCATGATATACAGGCAACAACATCATCTTAAGTTTCCCCTATTTTTGATGTGTTATGTTGTGGAACATATTCTCCAAGGAGGGTATCCTTGTTCTCTATTCTTTCTAAATCTATGAATCTAGCATGATTTTTTAAATGGGTGGGTTTTATTTATTGGATAATGAATGAAATAAAATATATTAAATTTAATTTAAGAGTAAAAAAGATAAATTCCATGTGTTTACATGTTTCCTTATTATTATTGATTATTTTCTCTCCAAATATATAACAATTTCGATTTTCTTGTTGTGGATACTTTGAATTTTAAACAATTTTATTTGTATTGAGAAATATTTATGTGTTAAACCCAAAAATACTAAAATTATAAGAACTCATATGTGACTAATGAAATGGTTGAATTTCAATATTGAAAATACATGAAAATACCCATGCATTAGAATATGATTTAATGTGTAATCGCCCTATAAATGAATTGTGCTAAAATATTTGGTTTTGAATATCTTTTTCCTGTAGTTATTTTTTATTTTTTATTGTACTTGTGGTTTTGTGACCTTTCTGGGGTTTATGGGGAGATGTTGGCGGAAAATTATGTTGTAGGAAGTGGAAGGGTATAGTGGAAGATATATATTTTTTTTGGGAGATGGTTGGGTTGTAGTGATGGATTTAGTAGAATATATGATTGTTTTTATTACAGGGTTAAGGTATGTTTTTTGGTGCCTTGTTGTAATATCTTGGTAATAATTAAATACATGGTTGGTAATGATAAAAGGGTAATCGTTTTGGAAATAATTTAACAAAAGTGGACTATAATTTATATGAGGTAACTATTTTAATGATTTGAATAATTATTTATAAAGTAACATAAAAACAAAATGCGGGTGTCATATTTAATAGTTTTCTTCAAATATTAAGTTAAATGGTTGTTAATTTGAAAATATTGATTGGTGGATGAACCTTTAATTAAAATGGATTAAAACTGCATGATGTGTGTAGTTGTTCTATGAGGTGGGTTTCATCTAATTTATGGATGTTTATGGTAACATTAGTATGTTTTCGATGATAATGAAATGTTGTTGAAGTATTTATTTGAATCATTCAGGCTAGGGTTGTATACTGTGTATATATATATATATGCTAGTATTTTCATGTTATTTCTATATGAACCCTACCCACATTGAGTAATATATCTCAACCTCCAGATATTCATATGGATGTTTTCCATAACATATATATAGTAAAGGATGTATGTATGATCACCCCTCCTTTTTCTCTTATTTTGGAGATAGTGTCTAAATATTTTGTTGTTTTTGGAAGATCTAAGCCATAGATGACAACACAATAGGTAAAAACTCATTATGATGAGAAGATGTTGTGTGTATTCAGTTTCATTCAGAGTATAAAGATGGAATGAGGTTTATTTACATCAAATTCATGATATATTGCTTCCCTAGTTTAGATGTAATAAATGCATGTGTGATGATATATACAATGATGTTTATGTGGAATAGGTGGTGTTTAGGATGACAGTCATTCTAGCATAGAATGCATGGCCCTATAGGAGTTTGGTTTTGGAAGGGTTTTTTTCACCAACCCACATCATAGATGGCCTTATAGATGATGATGATATGTCATGGAAGGGATGGAAGCCCAGTTTTTTCCCTTGGGGTGTGAGGGATGGAATTTATTAAGGGAAGTTAATGTTTAGAACCACTATGGTTCTTTTCTTGATATTATTTTACTACATGATCTATTTATTATGGCAACAAATCCCTAGTGTGTTTGGGATAGAATTATGACATATCTTTGATATTGTTTGTGATATTATTTGTTCACTTGTAAGTTAATATTTTCTTTTCAAAATTTCATGGTAGATTTTGTTTATGATCTCATTGAGTATAAACTGTATGCTTTACCTTCATATATAAACTATATTATAGTTTTAGAGAGGTTTTTGTGGACTGAGTTGAACATAACTAGATTGGTCGTATGAGATGTGGTAGAGTTTCTATTATAGTTTTCTATTTTGGTCTTACATTATAGAATTTTTTAAAGTTTTACATATACACAAGAGATGGTTTGGTCGGTTTTATGTTATGTGATATATTTTTGGGTGGGTTTTTTTCTTTTCTATCAATACATTTTCTATAATGAGGGTAATGCCTCCTACTTGAGAGTTATACATCCTTGGTTATAAGTGTCAAACCAGGGCCTACTAAATGTGGGATATGGGGGACATACCCTCTCTTCACTACCAACCCGATATGGTTAGACATGGAGGGGGAAGTGATGGAAAATCTAATTTAATATCTTCCATATTCTAATCCATATTGTATACCAAATGAATGATAATGAATTAAGTATACATAAATTAAAAAAAATGAAAGAATTTATAAAATCTCCTACCACAATCAATGATTCAAAATACATTGCCTGTGGATAGAAAAATAAACAATGTTGAAGAAGGAAATCATCATAAAATTTAATTTATTCAACATGAAACATATAAATCACTAATAAATACCACACCTCAAAATTTACGTGAATAAAAAACCACCAATGACATCATTTCGTAGAGATAGAATTGGAAATAAACCAATATATGGAGGGATAAAATCACCTGAAATAACTAATAACCCATATCTTGAAGTTGAGTGGTAATGTAAATTCAATAATTCACTGTGTTTCCCAAATAGGTTGCATAGATCACCAAGGATTCGAAATAAATGAGGTAAATGAGCGGGATTTGGAATGAATTTTAAATTTGTATTGGTTGTTAAAAGAAAAATTGTCTACAATACATGAGTGTTTTCCATACCAAATTGGTTTTGATTTCTATAAAACATGTAACTAAATGGTGTACATGCAAAAATGGGTCCATGGTAAGAATAACTAAAAAGTAACACCGCATATTGCCCCCATTAATCCTAGTCAACAATTGAAAATTTATATAACCAAGGTAGGGTCGAGGTCCAAGGTCTACCACTCTACCAAAACATATTATCCACTACATTTTTTATGTAACTCTTGATCCATTTCTTGTCATAGCACAAGAATCACTAAAAAACATCCCCCCAAATGGAAGATCAATTAAAAAAGATACTCCATGGTTCACCCAATAGTAGTGAATACAACACTGATATCCTCAAACTTCCCTCTACCCTAAAAAATAGAAAGGAATAATCCACAACAAAGCTAATTGGACAAACCATAATGAACCCTAAAATGGAATAACATAACAATTTTTACCCCTATCACTACGGTTTAGTGCCTAGGGAATGCAATAATGAACTCCTTCGATCTGAAATTTCATATCCAAACTCCACTATTTGTCCCTATAAACTTTTTATGTTTTTTTGAACACCTATAACACAAAAATTAAATAGATGGGAATTCCTGAGATGTTTCATTATATTTCTCTATAATTATTCAATAACCCTAAAATAAAAATAGGGGAAGACATTAACCATCTGAACCTCAAAAACTCCCCGAGAAAATATTACTAAAATTAGATGAGTTGATCACCAAAATAAAAAAAATGACATTGGAGAATAAATTAAAACAAATAATATATAAACAAACATCTATACCAATTCAACCAAGAACAAAACATCCCAATAATTATAGAGAAATACAAATCAAAATATCTCCTGATAAAAATCACCCTTATATGACATTGATTCCCACATACTCTCTTATAATCTATCACGCTTCTACACAACATGAATGAGGGGGATGATTCATCTATGTGGCACCTTATTCTGATGGTCCTGAGTTTTGATTAGTTACTACAAAAACAAAAAATAATCCTTTACATCATACTCTGACTAGTAAATGAAATTTTATTTATCAACAAGAAATAACTAAAGATATAATACATTGAATAAATCTTGAAACTGGTCAAGTTATGGAGGAAGATCCATTTGGAATGAAAACCCACCAGAATCCCCATCACCTTCAAGAAACCAATAATCCATAGTGTAAGATTAATCCCTAGAAAAATCATATACTAACCATTATGAAGATATATCCTCAAGAAAAAATGATCCCTAACATTGAACTAGAGATTTTCCCACCACATGTTAGTAGAAGATTTATGTTGGTCACTGTAAGAACCTTGTTTTTTACTCATGTATGGATCCTTTAATTTAATGTCTAATATTTACTTTAGACCTAATATGGATTCTTAAAGGGTTTAGAATGGTCTTATGAGTGTTTGGGGGCATTTTTTGAGAAAATAACCCTTCTTTTTTGAAAAAACATGTTTGGATCACATTTTAGAGTAAACCGTATAGGAATTCCACAAAGTTTGGAAAATTGTGTATATTCTATTTTTTCGAACAGATCCACCTCATTTGATTGGAGCACGTCCATGTAGCCTAACTGTGTGAGAAACCATTTTTTCTGTGGTATGCATGCCTGTTTTGTATATGGGTTTTCAAAATGTGAGGAAAAACCGTGCACATACAATTTTAAGGGAAATTTTTACTCTTTTCCCTTAATGATCAAATTAAGCCACATCCATCCTAAATAATATGAGATTATGATGAATTAACCTATTTTTCTCCCATTTAAGAAAATTTTGAAGATATAAATGTTGGATCTTGATATATCCTTCTTCTAACAACCTATTGGGCTTCCATTCTTCACATTGGATGTGCAATGATAAGTACTCTTGAGATGTTCTTCTTCTCTTTAGCTCTCGATTGAGATATTGGGATATGATAATTTTTCACTTTTTCTAAGATTTACTTTTATCTGATCAAAATAAAGGTCCAATACTGGGGGATAAGGATTATACAACCCAAATATTGGTGGTCTATAATTTATCCCAAAGGTTTGTAAATTTTGGAATATAGTGTAGGGCCCAACAATTTCATCGGCTCTTGTTTCTTAAATTTATATTTCATGATTATGCTCATTAGAATTGTATAGTTATGATCATTCCAAATATGTGATTAGTTGTTGTAGGTTACCCCCACAACTCAATCCACCCCATGTTGAAGGTTATTCCATAGTTGGGTTTTTAGTGTTTTGAAATGTTTTTTCCACAATTCGGGTGTGCCTTCGCTTGGCTTCTCTAAGGGTAATATTTCTATATTAAATGGAATTTCATTGTTGTGAATTTCATAATGGAAAGTACCATGTATTCTTATCACTTGACCCACCTAGGGTAGTGCTTAAATTGATAATTAAATTTTAAATGGAAATTCGAATGTATATTGAGTATATGACTTGACCGCATTGATTGTGAATAAATATTAGGTCGCATATTTGTAGAACCCCTTACAACATTAATGAAAGTTATCAGAATGAAGATTAATATGGAATATTACTTAAATATATTACAGTGTTTCATGCTACTTGACCTTATCACACTAATGAAATACAAGGTTGGAAACAATTGAATTATTATATGACTTCACTACCAAATATTAAAGTCCTAACTCATGCTCTCCTTAGATTCTGATCAGAGGATACCATGAGAACTTGGGAAGCCTATTCTGATTCATTGTAATATCTTGCTTAGGTTGAGAACCACATATAACATAGTCCTTGTCTATCCTTTGGATTCCTATTATGATATCGTAGTATCCCTCATGTAGTACAAAAGGATTACTTAGATACACTCCTTGGATCTAGGATGACTTGGACACACTCATTGTATCCATCATTGAAAAGTAGGTGTCAGGGTAAAAACCATCGGACCCAATCTTTTATTATCCTTGTTTTACCTCGGATTCCCTCCCTAGACATAATAGGTATCTAATTGTGGAATTCCTTGGACTATTCTTACTAGATTATTGTTTTACCCCTTATGTTGACTCAAATACTACAGAGTTAGAGGACCTTGAGGATTATGTTTCTTTGGTTACAACCTTGGATATTCATTATAAATTTCATCGCATGTTTACTTGTAACATCTAAAAA
The DNA here is from genome assembly GCA_963277665.1 of Viscum album. NCBI lineage: Eukaryota > Viridiplantae > Streptophyta > Magnoliopsida > Santalales > Viscaceae > Viscum > Viscum album. The sequence goes on along the minus strand of OY728137.1, from coordinate 290,711,551 downwards.
ACATTATTATTAACAGAAGATGACTCATTTATAAATTGGTAAAAATCAAGTAAAGAATTTTTTACCTATTCAATCACTAGCTGAGGGATGAAGCAGGTACTTGGGTATTTAGTTACATCGTACTAATTCACTTTATAAATACATGACTGGACACTATTATATTCCATTACACATGATATATGTTATAGATACCATTGGTGGTGGCCCACTAAGATTTATCTCACACCCTCTCAGGGTTCCATTTGGTTCCAAAAGTAGATTACATTGTTGTAGCTGTTGACAAAGGGAAGAATACAACTTCAAAAACCCAATTGCTTGTATTTTAGGATGGATCTTGATAGAATATGACCAAGACAGATCTTGGGATGCTTGGTATAGTCTTTTATTTTCTTTATATTGTTGTGTAACCTTTTATGTCGGTTATCTTATATCCATGTTTTCTAGTTTTCTACTGACATGAATTATCATCATCAGTTGTTTTATTATTGAATGTTGATTCAGTTACACAGTTATTCTTATACATTGTTATCTATTCCTGTTATCTATTTCTGATGTTACTTATCTATCTTCCTCTATTTACCTTTGTTATGTGTATCTTATGTGCTACACTCTATTAATGATAGCATAGTCTCCCCAAATACACACCCTAGCCCCTCACTATTATTCAGAATCCTCTAGCATCCGGGGATATGCGCTTTTGTCCATGTGGCCCACCAGGCTCGAGGAAGCTATTAAGTGGCATCTGATTCCTAGACATCCCAATGTGGTATCAATGGTGGTTTTTTTTCTTCACTATTTAAGAAAATAGAATGGAGAATTGCAATTCTTGGGTCTTGGTTAGAATCTGTTCTTGGGTTTCGTGAACCCATGTTTGGGTTAAAAACAAAGTTGCCTAAATTTTAATTGTTTTTCAATTTTTTCTTATTACAGTTGATATTATTTCACCATTGGGTGGTGCACATGCTGTGTGGTATTGTTTATTATTACTCGGTTTGGGGATTTAATTCATCCTTGGCCCAATTATATGATAGTATTGACAATTATTACATGCTTCATTATAGGCACCTAGAATTCACATGTCATTCATATTTCCATGCCATATTGGTGCATTCCACTACTTTTCATTACTTTATATGCTTGGGATTGATGAGTGATGTTGTGATAGTTAACTTATGGTTTCATTACTCTTGGAAATGATTAAGTGATTTCATATCTCAGTTATTTAGTTGTATGGGACCTCATGGGTTGGGACGAGTAATTTACCGAGTCAAGCCATTATACTATAAATAAATGGGTGTAATTTTGGGTGATAGGTGTATGGGAACTGATTCCTTGGAAATGAATATCCATTATAAAGTGAATCCTAATATTTGTAATGAAATGGTTGCATATCCTTATCCCACTATGTCATGTGTATGAAAGGTAAATGAGTGAACCTGGAAATTAAATGTAAAGTGAAATGATACTTACACTTTAGAACTTATCGATACCTACCCATATAAGTTGGTATTCAGGGTACTATGTTTTGGGTAATGAGTTTCCATACATTTAGATTATACTAGTGAGGCTATATTTCTTCATCAAAAATTGTTCTGAGGTGTGTTCTTTGATATTTCATAACAATGTTTCCATGAAGTCCTCATATCATATATGATGAAGGAGGCAACGGAAATGTTCCAGACATGGGAGACTCGAGGACACCAGTATTATCTCCTAGATATACACTTGAGGCAACACATAATTATCTTGATCTAGTAACTCATTCACATGTTCGTGATAGTTTCCAACATTTGATGCATTCCATGCATGGTGCTCCCTGAGTTGCACCTACGATGGCTGATCTGACTCGTGAGTTCCAGCAGCAGCAGCATCCTACTTTCACAAGGGATGATGGTCCACATGTTATTGAGTCTTGTATAGAGGTCATCATATCTATCTTTGAGCATCTATAAATGCCTCTAGATATTAGAGTCAAGCTTTCTACACACATGCTTTTGGATTCGACCAAGTGTTGGTTGTATGTGGTTACCCAGGCTGATCACCATCAAGGAAAGATATGAGATGACTTCAAGACTTTGTTCTATGATCCGTTCATTTCTAAAATGGAGAGAGATGAAATATCCATAGACTTAAAGCATTTAGAGTATGGTTATATGTTAGTTATTGATTATTCAGGGTGTTTCACATAGTTTTAGAACTTCACACAGCGTCTAGCCGCTGATGAGATTTCACATGCTATACATTTTTAGGGTGGGCTCCCAAACACCATCCTTATTCAGGTCAATTTCATTCACCTACATAATTTTTATGAGATATTAGACCATTCTCTTATCTCTAAGAAAATCATATGTGATTAAAATATTATCAGTTATAAAGGATCAATGAAACGGTAGGCCAGTAGCTCTTCTGGTGGCAATAAACATTATCTTAAAGCTTCTCTTTTGTGCAGTGAAAACCAATGTACCAATTTTGATATCTCTTTGGTGTGTCGTCAGTGTGGAAAATGGGTTCATTTGAATCCATAGTGTGATAGAGACCCACTTGAGTGCTGGGATTGTAGCCATATGTAGCATCTTCATTGTTTCCATATAGTATTTCCAGCAGCATAGAGTGGAAAAGGATATGTGACAACTACACCCTCAAGAGATTGTTCTTTTACATCATGTCTAGAGGGAATTTGGAATAGAACTGTAAGATCTTTCCGAGGATGAGGTTGTGTCCATGATAGCATATCCCATGATCAACAACAGTGATAACCGAGTAGGTTTGATTGTGGTAGTCCATTTGTTACACATGGTCGTGGATCAGGTTAGTTTCATGAACTACAACCAATACTCGTGGATTAGGCTATGGGACCTTCTACAGTATGAGGTATTATTCTAGTTACCTATATTATTGTATTTTCATTACTTGATATAGGTTCTTTGAAATATTTTACCTCTGTATCCATTTTATAAAGTCTCAGACTATAGATTCAATATCACTATGGTGTAATGACCCTAGATACGCCGTTAGGGGTACGAAAAGAGGGCATACACTAGTGTAGGAACTGTCCCATTGAGATAGGAAGTTACCCTTTCTTATGGATCCTCTTTTTCCTCAATAGTAAAAGCTTTTATGTAATTCATAGAATGGACTAGTTGGTTCATTATCTTGCTTTTGTAGACTTCTATCACTGCATAGTATCTTTTACATCACTTGAGGGAAGCAGTTATCTACATATGGGGGAGTGGGATGTACAAGATGGTAGATCTAGAACATAGCATCATGGGCTAGGTGGGGTGACTGGCCAGACTAAAAATATCATCTTGGAGGATCAGATTTTAGGACAAGATAATTTCCCTTTAATAGAGGATCTTTTAAGTGATTTATTTGCAGATGATTTTTTTGGATTACCTTCAATGAGAGAGGTAGTTTTTACAACTGTGCTTATTCTAGGAGAAGTTATAGTGTCCATTACTCATTACAGGATGGAACATAAATACATTCATGAGCTCAAGAAGTAGTTAGAGGATTTAGAGGCCAAAGGGTTATAAGGCATAGAACATCCTCTTGGGGTTCGCCCATGCTTTTTTCCAATAAGGTGGATGGAAACTTATGTCTATTAATGGATTACAGAAGGATGAAAAATATAAGGTAATGAACCAGCATCCACTTCCTCGAATAGATGATATATTTGACCAGATTGAAGGAGAAAAGGTCTTCTCTAAGATTGACCTGAGATTGGGTTATCATAATGTGTGATTCAAACCATCAGACATACCTCATATAAATTTTCATAAAAAGTATGATCTATATGAGTACTTTGTTATATTTTTCAGTTTTATGAACAGGCATGCCATTTCCATGGTTTTTATGAATAAAGTTTTCCACCCATATTTGGACTCTTTTTTCATGGTCTTTATGGATGGCATTTTGGTGTGATCTCACACTCATAGAGACCATGCCTAATATCTTTTGATCATTTTGAGTACACTAAGATAACATCAACATTATGACAAGCTTGCTAAGTTTCGTTTCTAGATCAATATAGTATACTTCTGGGTTCATATTATATTAGAATTAGTAGTATATTATGACCCTAAAAGGGTTAGTGATGAAGTTTCCTGGTGGAATCCCAAGAACATGTTTGATATATGGAGTTTCTTGGGGAAAGCTGGATATTAAAATCATTTCATACAAGAATTCTCATATCTTTCTTAAACTCTTACTAGTATTACAAAGAATTGTTTAAAGTTAGCATGGTCAGAAGAATGTAAGAAATCATTTCAGGATATGAAAGGGAGAGTTTTATCAGTACATATTCAAATTATTATAGAGCTGAGTATAGGTTATACCATCTTCGGTGATTCATCTAGCATTGGCCTGTGAGAATCACTGATATAAGAAGTCTGGTTTGTTGGGTATGGATATCAATAGTTAAGTACTCATGAGAAAAATTACCCAACATATGATCTTGAGCTAGCAGTAGTTGTCCATGGCTTATATTGGAGGAGAGATTATCTATTGGGTGAGCAGTTTATGGTGTACACTGACCCCAAGATCCTCAAATATATCTTTTCTCCACATGAAATGAACCCCAGACCATGGATATTTATCGAATATCTAAAATAATTTGATTTTGATCTTGCCTATATTCTTGGGAAGGGAAATGTAGTTGCAGATGCACTGAATTAGAAAATTCAAGAACACATGGTATGAGAAGCCAATGATGAATGGATGTTAATGGACCTATTTTCTGAGATACATTTTGAGTTCCATGATAGTCATGAGCAGTCTTACCACTCATCCTTAACAGTTACCTCTTCGCTCTTTGAGAAGTTAAAGCGTAAATAGTTTTCCAGTCCTGAAGGATTGGTTATCTGTGATAGTATATCAGAAGATATCTCACATCTAGATTGGTATGTAGATAGAGATGACATCCCATGTCTACATGGATGTATCTGGGTTCCTATAGATATGAAAAATGAGTTGCTGAAGGAGTACCATAATTTAGTAAGCAATTCATCTAGGATTCTTGGAGATGTATCGAGATTTGCAACCCCAATATTGGTATCCTAGGGTGAAACGAAAGATATTAGGATTTATCACTATGTGTTGAACCTGGTGGGAAGTAATGGTGAAGAACCGAAGACCTACAGTCTTGTTACATCGGCTTCCAACCCCAGAAAAAAAATCGTAAGATGTTCCTATGGATTTTTCAGTCAGCTTACCTAGGTCGCTGAGGGGTAGTGATGCTATCTGGGTAGTCATTGACATCTAACAAAATCATCCCACTTCATTCCTATTCATAAGACATTCTATGTTGATGATATGGGAAGAATTCATGTCTATTATATCAGACGACTACACAGGGTTCCACGTACTATCATTTCGGATAGGGATTATTATTTCAATTCATGGTTTAGGTAGGATTTGTAGAAATCTATGGGAACTCAAGTGATTCTAATAACATATTTTCACCCCCAGACGGAGAGAAAATCAGAATAGAAAATATAGGATCTAGAGGATATGCTCTGATAATGTGTCCATGATTTTAGCAGTTATTTGGAGAAGCATATCCCTCTCATCAAGGTAGCCTATAATAACAGCTTTTAGGTGAAAAATCAGATGGATACTTTTTAAGCCATATATGGAAGGCCATGTTATTCACTCTTGTGATGGCTATATATAGGTGAGGCAGTTCTACTAGTTCCTTCTATCATTGAGGATAATTTAGAGATACTTCAGCTGATCAAAAAGAATATGTCTCCTTCTCAGCCAAGAAAAAAAATCATATGTCAATTCCCATCAATGACCTCTTGAATTTGAGGTCTAGGAACATGCTTTTCTTAGGATATCCCCCAGCTTTGGGAATAAATGGTTATTGAATCATGGAATACTTTCACCTCATTATGTTGGGATGTTTGAGATTCTAGAGAGAGTCGGGCCGACAGCCTATCAGTTTCTATTAACTCAGAGGTAGTGTGCCACGCATGAATTCTTTCATGTTCCATAGCTTCACCAATATCATGCGGATTCATCTCATAATTTTTATCCCAAGGAATTAGAGTTATATTTTGATGCCACTATTGAGTATTATCCAATACGCATCATCGATCGGGGCCTGATGGCTCTCCAAGGCCTATCTTTCCTTCTAGTATGGGTGTTGTGGCAGTATGGACGGGTATAGGAGGAGACTAGGGAGAGATAATTTGATCTACCAGACCAATGTACGTATTGTTTCTCAGATAATGATTCTCCAACCTTGGAAGGTGAACTCGGGGACATGTTCTTTTAAGGGGGTGATTGAAAGAACCCGGGTTTTCCCTTAGGTATATATCCTTTAATTTTCATTCTAATCTTTACATCATACCTAATATTGATGCCTAAGGGGTTAAAAAGGTCTCAGGGGTGTCTAGGTAATATTTGGAGCCTAGAACCCATCTTTTTGGGAAAATAGGATTGCTGAATAGTTTATACTAAACTGTGAGGATTGTGTTTTTTTGGATAGAGCCCACTCATATGGTTGGCATGCAGTTGTTTGACCTATCCGTGTGAGCGCCCCTTTTTTAGGTATGCATGCATGGTTTATGCACTATTTTTCAAAGCGTACAGACAAACCAGGCATAGACCATTTGAAGCGCAAATTTTACTTTTTCCCCTTAATGATCTACTTCAGCCACCTCTATCTTCCTTAATCTGATATTGGGTGGGATTAACCTATTTTTCAACCATTTTAGATCATTTTGATGTTATAAACATGGAATCAAAATATCTCTTTCATCTAGAAATTTATCGGGAATTCATTCATCTCCTTGGATGTGCAACGGTAAGTACATGTTTCTTCTTCAGGCATTTTCCTTCCCTTTTTCTCTCGACCGAGATATCATGGTATGATCAATTTTATATTTTTCTCAGATTCATTTTGATCTGATCCAAAATAAATGGAAAATACTAGAGGAAAATGATCATACAACCCTAAGGTGGGTGGTCTATAATTTATCCCAAATGTAAGTAAATTTTAGAATATACATGTGGGCCTGATCAATTTAATCGGGTGTTGTTTCATAAATTTAAATTCCATTATTATACACATTAGAACTGTATGGTTATGATCATTCCAAATATGTGATTAGCTATTAGTGGTACACCCACAACTAAATCCACCCCATGTAGAAGGTCATTCCATATTTGGGTTTTTAGTGTGTTGACATGTTTGAGCCACCATTCAGGTGTGACTTCGCTTGACCTCTCCAAGGGTAAGCTTTCTATATTAAATTGAATGATTACATTGTGAACTACACAATTTCTGTTACTATTTATTCTTACTACTTGACCTACCTAAGGTAAGTGCTTAAATTGATAATTAAATGTGAAAAGGAAATTGGAATGTATATTGAGTATATGACATGACTGTATTGAATGCGAATGAATAGTATATTGAATCTCCATAACACCCCTTACCGCATTAATGGAAGGTAGAAAAATGATCCTTGAATATGGAATATTCCTTAAATGGATAAATCGATTGCATGTTACTTGACCTTATGAAACTAATTAATGAAAAGGCATGAACCAATGGAATTATTATATAAATTCCCTATAAACCAGGAATAGCCTAACTCAAGCTCTCCTTAGATTATGATCAGAGGATTCCTTGAGCACTCAAGAACCCCATTACTATTCAAGTATACAACAAGATTTGGTTTAGAAACACCTATAACCTGATCCTTGTATATCCTTTGGATGCCCGGTGTGATTATGTATGATCCCTCATGTAGTACTACATGATTCCTTTGATACACTCCTTGGATCTAGGATGCCTTGGATACACTCCTTGGATCCATCATTGACATGTAGGTTCCATGGTTAAATCCCATTGGTCCTAGAATTTTCTTATTCCCATTTTACATTGGATGCACTCCATAGACTCGGTAGGTGTGTCTTTGACTATTCTCCTAGGATTACACTCTTACCCATTAGCTAGACTCAGAAGTTAGTGATTTATCATTCCTTGTGGCTTATTTTTCCTTGGTTACAACCTTGGAACTTCATTGATAAATATCATCACAAGTTTCCTTGTTACATCTTTTAACCATTACTATTAATAACAAGTGACTTATTGATAAATTGATAAAAATCAAGTAAGGAATTTGTTACATGTTCAGACACCAGTCGAGCGTTGAAGAAAGTACTTCAGTATTTAGTTTAATTATACTATTTTACTTTATATATATATGCATGCACCCTATTATATTCCATTACATGGGACAGATGTCATAAAAACCATTGGTGGTGGCCCACTAAGATTTATCTCACACTCTCTTCCGGCACCGTATGATTCCCTATGAAGATGACATTATTGCAGGTTTTCACAAAGAGAAGTATACGACTTCAAACACTTGATTTCTTGTTGATTTGTATAGATTTTGATAGACGATGATTGGAAAAGAGCTCAATATTTGTGGGATAGTTTTTTATTTCTATTATATTATTGTGGAACATATTATTCCTACTATCTTGTATCTATTTTTTCCAGTATTTTAGTCACATGACATATCATCATAAGTTGTTCTATAGTTGAATGTTTTATTAGTTACACAAAATTTTTATCCCTTGTTTATCTATTCTTATTATTTGTTTATTCTATTACTTATCTTGGATCATATATTTACCTTTTTTATGTGTATTTGTTGTGATACACTCAGGCAATGAGGGCTTAGTCTCCCCACATACACAAACTAGGCCCTCGATGTTGGTCAACAACCTTTGGCATTCGGGGAGATGGGCCTGAGGCCATGTGGCCCACCAGGATCGAGCAGCAATAAAGTGGCATCCGGGTTTGGGATGTCACATTCAAATTCAATGATAAAAAGTTTCTTAATCACTATGATATTGACTATATTTCCCTAAATCAAATTATTTCCATGGTCCTAAGACGCCCAAAATTCATTCTAAAATAATAGAGATAAATAATATCATTTGTAAAATGTCTCAGATAAATCCATTCTAGTGGAAGAATGTCTATTGTTTTTATAATAAAACTCAAAAAATTTAATGTTCCTACCCTATGATCCACTAAAATATATGATATAAGTACTAAACTTATTCTCTCATGTCAGGATGATCTTCTCAGTCTTCACATCCATCTAAGGATAGAAATTAGTATTAATAAAAATTTGGGAACCAAATTAGCATTAGAGATCCCTAAGTACACATAAATTTAAATGAGGATATTTATGAAAGAAGAAGTTTATTGGAACATTGTTGAGTCCCGCTATCTCATCCATATACTACCTTGCAGTAAAATCATAACCCTGAACTCTTTGATCATTATGAATTGATCTAGATTCATTAAACAATCAATGATGACCAATATAGAATCCTAAAAACCCTAATATCAGAGTAAAAGAGTGAAAAAAATCCATATCCTGATATTCACATTTCTACATGGGTAAATCCAATGGTTGTAATGAATAGTTAAGAATGTGGTTCTATAACTTCAACTATTAGAAAAATAGGAACCAAAAGATAATTTCCAATACCAACCACTTCATCTCGAGTTTTAAATGTTGACCCCTCATTGAATGATATATCATAGATTCACCTAGATTTATAGCCACTACTGAGCTATAGAGGTATTATTTTACCTCCTCGCTTATCATTGATGGGGCTACTATCATCCCCAGAAAAGTCAATCAATGTTAATCATCATCATACTACCATTACAAAGAATCCAAATGGAGGAAACAATCCCACATAATTTTTTCCTAAGAGTATTTCTATTGATAATCCTCTACCAACTGTATCAAATATGACTACAGTGTCATCTAGAATAGACGGACTCTTGCAAAAACTGTATCCTCATCAAGAAGAATCACCACAATATCCTCAATCCTTCTATAAACATCTCTAGGATCACAAAAAAATATTCCTATGAAATTAAACTTATAATGTGAGTATCTATTACCCCCCAGAAATGGGTTTTATTAACACCCTATGATTCTATATATATTTCTTTTGAAATAATTTTGAAGTGATATATTTCTTTACACAAAGCCTCGATTATAATTGAACCATGATATATTGTAGAATTTATAACAAAATCATTGGATATAAGGGAATGAATAGGATAGTGAAAATTATGAAATATATATATATATATATATATATATTACTTCCTCAATTCAAATGTATTGGTAAAATACTAATAAATGATCCTTACATTTTTATAAAATCATTTCATTATTAAAATACATATTTTTAATAATAAATGTATTTTTATAGGTGTTACATATTTTTAAATTAATAAATATATTAATAACTATTAGAAAATGATTTTAATGAAATATATTAGTACTATGTGAATAATTAATATTATAATAGTAATCTAGAGGTATGTAATTAATATAAAATCATTTGAAGATGAAATATTAATTTTTTCTAGAAAACCAATTTTTATTTTTCAAATGTGTCATTTTTAAAATAAATAAATTAAATAACTATTTATTAATTATTATAAATAAATAAATATAATTTATAATCAATTAAAGTTTTAAAATTAACATAATATTTTTTACTATGCATGTAATGAGAATTAATTCAGATTTATGAAAAAATTATTTTTCCAAAAATTATTTTTCTTTGAATTTTTTACAATTATATTAAAATTAATTTATAAAAATTAAAGTAATTTTACATGATAGAATGGATTAATTATTCAGAATATATTTCAGTATTTTATAATTGGAACACTTCCGTTTTTTTCACAATGAATAATGTGAAATTTAAAAAAACAGTTACCATAGTTATGGTTAAAACGAGTTTATTGGGGGGATTAAAATAAGAGATAAGGGTAACAAATCTACTTAAAATTTTATAAATATTATTTTTTTGAAGATATTATGAACTTATATTATTTTAAAATTGAATTATTTTCTGTTTTTCCAATGTTAACATGGAAGTCACCTTATATTATTTATATCCTTTAAGTAATTCATTATTTTTCTCTCATCACTTATAAAAGGGTACGTCTTATCCTCTCTTATTCAGAAAAATTTATCCATATAGATCATCCAAGACATAAAAAATATTCCTATAATACATATCATGGTTATTAATCTTTTGGTATTACCCTAGGACCATCCTATAATGGCTTAAGTAGTGAGCCAAAAGAGGTCTCTCTAAGATTAAGTGATCACCTTACCCAACTCTTTCAAAGTTTATTTTTTCCTCTACATCCTAGAATATATTATATCCAAACTAACATGATTACTATAGTATAGAAAATATATTTATATTTTATTATGATTATCTAAAAACCATTTCTCGTCTACTTTCCATCAAATGAGAAATGAAAGTATCTTGGGTGAGTACATGTGAACTACCACCTCCACGCAACGATATTATTAATTTTCCATCACTACCTCACATTTATTTATATAATGATTTATTTAAATAATATATAAAATATTTATGATATAATTATTATTATTTAATGATAATTTTTGTCATTATTTTACTCTTTTTTTATAATATTAATGTCTCGCTCATACATAGGTACAAACCATTGTATCCATGAATGGTGTAATTAATTTTTCTATAAATAACTTTTATATGTGGATAAAATATATATATAATGAATATATATGATATTTAAATCATTTTTAATAATATGTAGACTATCGTGCCATGGTTAAGATTCCAAGACAGTAACTTATAAACCGAAACACACATAAAAAAAGAATATGTTAAACCCAGAAATGATGATGATAATGAATGATTTAAAATATATTGTTGAGAGGTTGTTATAAGTAAATATTTTACGGAATAATAAGTATTATTATGGTCAATTTGAAAAATTATAAAAAATTTAATTCTTTTATAAATGAGGTTTGAGTTTTTATAAGGAAATCCCAACATGAGGTAAGGGTTTCTTAACCCACTATTTATTTTTGTGTGACATATAAAATATTCACCCAAAATATATTTTATATGGTGAATATAATTACTATTTGTTATATTATATAATGAAGAATTTTATATTCATCTTATTTATTTTTATTGTTCAATTCTTTTGCATGGGGGTTATGATTAAAATTTACCAAAGCGGTAAGGGTTTAATTTGACAATCACACTTTTTACTAAGATTAATCATATAGAAATTTACTAATATGAAATTATATAGTATATATATAATTATATTAACTTTGTTATGTTCTTTTTTTTGTATTTTATAAGTGTTTATTTATTTTTCCACCCCCTATTTACTCAATATTTGGAAATAATGTGGTTAAGAAAAACAGACATTGTTTTTCATGTCAGGTGGAAGTATTTTTCTTCCATATATATATTTTCAATAAAATGTTTTCAGAAATATTTTTAATATCATTCAATGATTTATTAATTTCATTTTACCGATATTTTACTTTCTATAAAAATATTTAAATGGAATCCTTTTTTCAAATGCTAAATAACGCACTTTTTACCCAAGGTGGGAACAAAATATTGGTTTTAATATCTTCCACATGAATGTATTTACCTGAAGTCCAGAAAATAATTTTCTATAAACATTAATTTGAAAATTTACTTGGTTCATTTCAAATAATTTTTCATCATAATTTTCTAAAAATTTTATATTTTTTTAATAAGTTATTTCAAAATGAAAATGGTTTTTTCCTCAAGAAATGTTCCCATGATATTTTAATTATATTTTCATATATAAAAAATCATTTCATATTTATTATGATTTACTGTGTGATTGATACAATGGTAACGTATAATTATTTGTCTAGTTTTTTTAAGATGATGAAATAAAAATGAAGCTTATATCTTTCTTCATGGGATAAGATATGATGAAATGATAAATTTTCCATGATATTGTGGCACTTACAAGAATGGATTATGATTATGTGATGGGCGGTTTTATTATATACCAACAATAAATTGGTTATTGTTTAATATTAATGAGCTCATTGGGTATATAAGAGGTTATCTGAACTTCAAATATGGGACATGTAATTTTATCTCACACCCACCATGTTTTAAATGTATTTATAGAAAACATGAAAAAATTATTTATTTGATTACAATTACTCCACATATTATTCCACTATCTTATGATTTTGTTTCTTATTAATATGTTATATTATCATGTAACATGATATTTTCTTATCTTACGATTCACGTCTTATAAAATCCAAATATTTATTCCATGGTTCATGTTTATGTTATATGAATTTTAGGGTATAATTTAACAATGTAATTCTCCAAGACAGATACCTTTATGATTATATTATGATAACTTATGATAATTAACTAATGAATCCTATGTTTTCCATTACTTATAATCTGATCTCACCCTTTATTATGTTTCCTTTCTCTACAATATGAAGAAATACTTTAAGTAGGTCATGTTTGATAAGTATAATATGTGAGAAGAACATGGTGGAGATATGAAACAACCATTAATAAATAGCATGACTATGAATATAGTCTAAAAATAAACTAAACCTTTACAAATCCTTAGAATTTATTGCTATGTAATGAATATAATATTAATCCAAAATAATGTAATATTTATGTATGTTATGATCAAGTTTCCTCTGTTGGTATCATAAGATGATTTTGTTATTTTGAGATTTTATGATTGAAAATAGTTTATGAGAACTATTAGGATAATACTATGTATTAGAAAAAATTCTATATTTCTATAGATAAAGTAGGGTGGTTTCCTAAAAAATAAATCCCACTATGAACACTATAATGTGTATGCAGTTGTGGCATATATTCACCTAGGGGTAAAAAATCAAAAAGGGGAGGATTTGGTATTTTCATGATTGTCAATAGTGCACGATTAGTGGGACTAAGATTTCACACCTATATAGACACTACAAGGTGATATTATTATGTTAATCCTCATTTTCCATACAAACCATTAGGAAGTATTTGATTAGATTGTGTCCATGGATAACCTTGGTTAAACTTATGGTGTCATTGATTGAAAAGGTCGTGTTGTGAATTAAAAATTTGATGAATTTTATTATCATGAATATAAGATTTCTCAATAAGATTACTATATATAAAAATATAAATTTTGGTTTTATTAAATGATTGGAACTATGAAAAATCATGTTAATGCTAAATATGAAGGGAAAAGAAATGATTTTTCTCCTCAGAAACAAAATATTATATGAGTTGAAATTCAAAATGTTGTGACAATTCTTAAATAGTTATCTCGATATATGATAAACTACCTCATTATGGGAGAGTTTACTAAAAAAATATATATGAAAATGGAGTGACATGGGATTTAATTTGATTAAGTCCATGGACTAAAAAGATTCATATTTATTAATTTTGACAATATGGGAAGAAGAACCCAGGGAAATGTCTCAATGGAAAAATAAAATATTTTATGTGTGAAAAATAAAGGTATAAAAAATAAATTTCTAAAAGAAAATGATGATTTCATTGGAGGGAAATTTATTCCATCCTAAGGTACTAGAAATAATTCAATTCCTCGTGTTTGGGGAGCTTTAAAATTATACAATTCAATTCCCAAATCCAAGGGATAACTCCTAGACCAAAAAATATATTATGTCATGTCAATCATTGGATTGGATCATGATGGTTAATGAACACTAATCATCCACCCTTGGTTTGGGGACATCACAATAATGTTTGTAATAATGTACCTTATGAAAATATTATTGTGCTTCCTTTAGTGTAATTTGACGTGATTTTTAGCATTGTTTACCTATATTTGTATACATCCCTTATAAATAAATTGAATTATGATATAAAATTTTATATTTTAAGTCAAACTATGATCATCATTAGGTTTTAGGATGAACTTGAACATCCAATATAAAATAATTCAATTTTATGAGTCTTTATTCATATTTATGGAAGGTATTTAACTCTAATGGTTGAGGGTAAACCCAATATCAAAGATATTCCTATTGTAAGGGATATTTATGAGGCATTTTATGTGGAGTTTCATAATCTGTCGTTGAATCATGAGGTTGAGATTTCAATAGAACTCATACCTAGTGCTACACCTACACTAAACACTCATTATAGAACGTACATAATTGAGTTATTATAACTGAATAAGGGACTCCAAGAGAATCTAGATTAGGGTTTCATCCATTATATTACTTCAACATGGGGTGAAACTATTCATTTTTTGAAAAGAATGACATGTCAATGAATCATTACATAGATTACATAGAACATAATAAAATAATTTCTAGGAAAAAGTACACTCTACCCAATATTATTTATTTTTTTCAACAATTGGGAGGTCAATAATTTTTTTGTGATTGAACTTCATTCAGGATGCTATCAATTGGGGGATAAAAGTGATTGCATACCTAGATAAATATCTATATGAGGTATGGACACTATGGATAAATTTTGATTTAATTTTGACATACGAATTCCTATATATCTTCATCAAATTAATGAATAGAGTTTTTAGAGATTACATTGATCAATTTGTGGTAGTATTTATAGATTAAATTCTAAAATACTCCAAGAGTAAGAAATAATATTAATATTAATTGATAATTGTGTTGAAGACACTAAGAAATGATAAACTACATGACAAATTTAGAAAGTGAAAATTATGGTTATAGAAATAATTATTCATAGGACAAATGATCATGAGAGAGTTTATAATAGTAGATCCTTATAAGATGTAACAGACCAACTGATATGACTATGAATAATAGTTTTCTTATATTGGATAGAATTTATTGACTCTTTGGGAATATTTTCTCAGGGATGTCTAATCCAATAATCTAGTAAACATAAAAGGGAGTATTGTTAAATTGTAATGATTAATGTGAATAAAATTTCATAGATTTTAAGATATGTTTTTTTTGTACTCATTCTACACTATTTCAGATAAGTGTTTTTGATCTATTGTCTTGCATCTAAGAAGAAACTCATATTTGTTGTTATGATGAATAACATGGTGATATCCCATGGCTCTTATTAATTAAATGTTCATGGATAGAATTTACCAACTCATGAAATTGTGTTATCAGTGGAAATATATATATATATTAAAGATATAAGGGAATTATCACTATATGAAAAGGTGTGAAATATATTTAAATAAATATATATTTAAGTAATATTTACCCAGAAATAGTTGAACATGTACCATAGAGGAATGTTGGAGTTGATTATAGATTATTAATTATTAATATATCACCATCTAGTAATGTGAATAATGTGGTTGATTGTTTGAGTCAAAAGGATCATTCTAGATTTTATATGTTGAGGTCTCTAAAAGATACATTATTTATGGATTCTGAAATGACAGACTTTAAAATATTGATGGTTGGGGAGAAATATTATCTTTTTCAAATGATTGTTCAATATTTTATCCATGTGATGATTAAAGTGTAATAAAAGGTAGAAGGAAAGATGAAAAAGATATTGAGAAATTTTCTTTGCGATCATCCATGATTACAATGGAATGAAAATTTTTTGGAATAGAGTATGTATCCATATTTGACCATATTTGAAGAAAATTTTTTTGGATGAAGCTCATAGATCCCCATTATTTATTCATCCTATAATTATAAATATGTATAGAATATTTAAGGATTATATTTATTGGGACAACATGAAGAGAGATTTAACATAGTATGAATCTTAGATCTCGTTAAGTCAAAAAGTTAGGGATGAAAAAAAATGATGAAGGGAATATTACATCCACTACCCATATTGGAATTAAAATTATATTTTTGAACCATGGTATTTATCCATAAACATACCAAAATAACTAATGGACATAATGGTATCTAGGTTATAGTAATTAGCCTTAAGAAAATTAGTTCATTTATTTTAACATCTGAGATGATTTATCTCTTGATACGTTTTCTAGGATAGACATTGAGTAAGTTTAAAGGTTAATGGAGTACCACTCCCAATAGAATCTGATAAATATGTGAGTCTTATCTCAATGTTGTAGATAATTATTCCACAATAATTGAATAAGGGCTAAAATATATAAATATATATCATCCATGGATATAAATTCGGCCTAACTGGACCATTAAAACCCTACAAGATATTCTAGGATCCTATTTCATAAATTTCAATGATGTTTTAGATTAATACCTTTCTCTTACCAAATTTTCTTATAATAATTTATTTCACTCAAGGATTCAGATGGATCATCAGGAACCCCTATATGGAATAGTGGGAATATCATTAAAATTAATAAATTAATTTGGAGAAAAAAATAAATTTAGATATAAGACAGCTGAGAAAATAGAAGATAAAAATAGAGTCATTCAGAAATACATCAAGGAAGTTCAGAGACGAAAGACGATTTAGTCTATCAATCAAAAAAAAATCTAGAATATGATGTTGGTGATATTGTATTCATGTGAATATATTCATGGAACAATATTATGAAATTCATAACAAATGGAATGTTGAGAGCTAAGTATATTTTACACTTCGAGATTTTTGATCGAGTAGGGATGATATCTTATCACTGGATGTGTTATAAGTATCTATTTTTAGGAAGTATATACATGATACTTCATGTGAACTAAACACATATATTTTAATATTGAAACATGATATTTATTATAAGGAATAAATTTTATAAATTGTGGATCATAGATATAAAATGATACAAAACAATAATACTCACTTTTTTAACATTATTTAGAAGAATAATAAATTCATTGAAGCTACATGGGATCTTGAGGATATGATGAAGTAAAATTATAATAATTTTTTACATTATAGTGATAGAATTTATGAGGGGGGGGTAATTTATTTTATAGGGTGATAATGTAACACCCCATGATTTTATATGTATTTATTTAGAATAAATATAATGTATTCAGTATATTTCTTTAAACACAACCCTATGTCTAACATAAAAACAATATATTATAGCCTTTATAAACTAATGGTTTTATTGAAATGTATGAATAATATTAACCAAATTAGGAAATATATACAGAAATTTAATCTTTATCTCAACTATACTGATTAAATCAGGATAAATAATCAGGAAATTTTAATAGAATCATTTCATGATTAAATCCCGATATTTTAAAAGAATGAATTTTCTCGGTGTTATAAATTTTTATGTAAAAATTTTATTGATAATTTTAAAAATTTATTTTAATGTAATTTATTTCAAAAATATGAATAATTATTCATACATTATTTTTCTAATGATTAGGAATGATGATAAAATCATCCTAAGGTAAAAAGGTATTATTTTCAAAAAAATAGTTTTATATTTGTAATGACTCTTTATCATAATAAATAAAATAAACCAAAATTAGGTAATTATGTTAAATAAATATATAGAATTTAAATTCAATAAAACATTTTTTCATTTATCTAATAGTTATTACTAGTTATAGAATGAGAATAAATTTAGTTTAATGTTAAAAATTGCATTTTTTAAAATATTGGTTTTCATTGTATTTTGCAGGATTATTTTAAAATTAATTTATAAAAATATAATTATTTTTTTATAAAATAGATTAAATATTTTTAACCGTCATGTAATTTTTTCAAAGAGTCCACTTTTATTTTTTGGTCATAGTTAACAGTAAAAAATTGCTACCATGGTTTGGGTTTAAATGAGTTTACCATGGGTTAAACTAAGATGTAAGGGTACAAATGCCACTTAAAATGTCTAAATAATATTGGATAAAGATATTTAAACCTTATATTTTATAAATTTCTTATTATTTTCAATTTTTTTACACTTCCACATGAGATTTACTATATATTATTAAATTATTTTAAGTTATTCTATATTTGTCTCCCCCCTCACTTATAAAAGTGCACCCCTTCTTCTATATTATTCATAAAATGTGATCCTTCCAGCTCAAAAAAATACATACCTTAAGAATTTACTATTTCCCTTTTCCTAAATTCTTGATCATATTATTTACCCTAATATCATCCTAATAGGGCTTAATGTGTATTCCAAATGTGGTCACTCAAAAAAGAGGTAATCATTTTTACAAACTCTTTTGTTGATTATTTCCAACCCTACATCATATTAGTCAATTTAATCATTAATAAAAATATTAATATAGTATCATAAAAATATTTATATATTATTATGGTTATGTTAAAACCATGTTTTTCATCCTTTTCAATCAAATGGGAAAAGAAAGCATAGGTTATGAATACACGTGGACCATTGCTTCCATGTAGAGATATTATTTATTTTCCTACTATGCCTCAAATTGATGGATATAATTATGGATATAATAAATATATATGATATTTATTATTCAGTCAATAATTTTAATGATAAAATATTATTTATCTTTCTTTCATTCTTTTCATTATAAAATGAAAACAACCTTCATGGATACATTTGGACTACCATCTTCAAGAATGGTGTCATTAAATTTTCTATATTTTCATTTCATAGATAATTAAAAATATATGTAAAATGAATATATATTATATTTACTTCATTATTATAATTATATATGTGTTTTAACAATTATCAGGATGAAAATACAATAACTACTGAACAAAAACATACGGAAAAAATGAATAAGTTAACTCCCAATGTGATAACGATAGTGAATGATTATTAATGAATGGGAGATAAGATGTTATAAGTAATAAATTTATGGTTTTTTAATTGTAAATATATCTTTTTATAGATTTATAATAAAAATAATCTTTTTATACTGGAGGCAAGATAACATACCAAACAATTCATACTTGAGGTGTGGGTTTCTCATGTCATATTTTTTTTCTTGAGGAAAATTCCATTTTCACCACTTGTTTATTTCTTATGATGTATATTGTTTACACATTGATATGTTATATCTTGATTGAATTTACATTAATGGTATTAAAATTTTCATTTGATGTAATTTCATTCATTGTGTAATGATTTACATGTTACAAATATGATAACGGTTTTATATTACAATCTCACTTTTTTTAATGATTGTTTATTTTTAAATTTAGGATGATGAATCAATATGATATATATCTCACTAATATTATACCATTAATTATCATTGTTTTGGAAAATTATTTATATTACTTTAATTATACTCTCTCTATTTACACAATAGTCGCAAATAGTGTTTCTATGAAAAATCTACATTGTTTTTCTCTTCGACCGGCAATATTTTTATTACATGTTCATATTTTCTTTAAACATTTTTTCATAATATTCCTATTATTATCCAAATAATGATTAAATTTATTTTTTCTAGTTTTTTACTTTCTATAAACTGATTAAAATCAACCTTGTTTACATCAATGAATGAGGTTCTTTTTTCTAAATATGTGAATATAATATTTTTTTAACATTTACCTCATGAATGAATTTTTTCCATAGTATTGAATATTATTTTCTTTGACACGTACTTTAAAAATTGACATGGTTAATTTTAAGTAAAATAATTTTCATAATAATATTTATATTTTTAGAATTTAAATATGTATTCTAATAATTAAAAGTTTGTTTTCATTCAAAAATGTTCAAGCGTTATTATAAATGTATTTTTATCTATAAAAAATCCTTTGATTATTCATATGTTTTATGTGGGATATTATGTAATGTTACTATTGTATATTATTTTTTTAGATAATAATTAATTATTATTATGACATCTGGATGAAACCCATTTTCATTTCCTAGGTTAAGCTATGATGAAATTATAATTTCTTTCTTGATATTGAGTAATACATATGAATAGATTAATACTATGCGAGAGGATAGTCTATTATATCACTCCAATGAATTGGGTAATGTTTAATGTTTATGATCTCAATGGGTATGTGGAAGTTTATACCAATCCCAAAATATGGTACATAATAGGTTATCCCATGCTCAGATAGAGTACATGGGTGGTTACCTAAAGAAAAATATGTGATGAATTTCATGGAAGATATCATTGATAATTGATTTATATGATTATGATTATGCCACACTATTTTGGAATATTCTCATGTCAAATATATATTTCCATGGATCATGATCCTTTATTATATTATGATTCATTTATTATTAACATTATATTAGTATACTATAATAAATTTTTATTATTTGATAATTCTTGGGTATGATTTTACAATGATAATAACATTCTAACATAGGGTTATTCTGACGTTATTCTCAGTTATGATCATTAAATGATAAAAGTTATGTTTAAACTTATTAATCATATAAACACACCATTTCTTTTGTTTACCTTACCTAGGTTATGAATAAAAATTTAATTTATGCTATGTGTAGAATCCAATTATTTTGATTAGGAACTAAACTATCAAAACATTTATTTATATCTTTCATTTGGTTGTTTTCAGCTTCTTATCAAAGATTTAGTTGGATTATGTTTGAAATTAGGGTTGTGGGTGAGTTAATGTTTTAGGTTTTAGATTTATATAAGATTATTTAGTGGAAGGTGTAGGAGGGGAATTGAATTTATTGCTGGAAGAGCTATATGTCTTCCACTAACAAGCCAATGTGGGACATCAACCAGCTAGTGGAAGGTTGGAAGTCAGGATTTCATAAAGGAATCCCACTATCTAGTTCGTGGTAACAAACATATAGCAAGTGGGGTGTCTAGTTGTGTGGTAATTATACCTAGCACCACTAGCTGACCCATCACTGCTACATTTTGGTATAATCCACTAGGCTGTCGGTGGCCTCCATCGGCACCCTGATGGTAGCATTTTAGGACATAAAATTGATGGCTATTACCATATTTCTACAACCTAAAGTTCCCATTGTAATACATAATGTATCTAATTCAACCCTAAATTTTTTTTGACATGGGGTGTCTATTAGAGTATTCTCATCTATCACCACTCAATTCCTTGGTAGATATAAGCATTGATCGAAGCTATAGGTCTATCTTGGTAAGTTGATCCTCGTTTTAGTCATTAAATCCCTTCCTCTTCTAATTCCCCTTACTTAAATCATCTATTTTTCTTTGTTAAAATTGGAATTATTGAATTTCATACTCTAATATTCTTCACTATAGATCCATTTTATAATTTTGTGGTTTTGATCAGATATTCAATCTCTAGGAACTATTGATCACGAATGATGGTGTTATGTGATCCTTTTGGTTTTATTTATTATAGATCATGGCTAATATGGGATTTATGATTTAAAATTATTAATAGGGGATCCAATATGATTTATTAATGATTTTTTAATGTTTTGTATCATTATAATTTTTAATTCTAGGTGTTTAAAGGTTGTTGGTTTCTGATATAGTTTTATGATAAAGAGATTTATTAATTTCACATCTAAATTGGATTCTATATTTTGTTATTTCAGGAAAATGGTTTTCATAAAATACAGTTTCTTTGATTAATATTTTTCAAATGTATTTCACCCAGTTTTTAATGAAAATGAGTTTTATGTATATATTATTTGGTTTCGAGATGATTTTATTTTAATGATATTGTTATGGTAACCTCGGTAGTGATTAGTGATGAGGTATGGATCCATCCTTAGGGATTTATTTTTCCCCCCTATAAAGTTTCTATTGGGGTAAGGTGTACACTAAGTTTCCTATGTCGTGGAAAGTATCCATGTTTGATAGTATAATCTTACCACCAAGAACTATTATTCTATGGTAGATTTCACCCCATGTGGCCGATTGATTGCGATATTGATATTATTATCATCATTGATGTAAAATTGTTGATACACAGGGATTATTGTTTTTAATTCTTATTATTTAAATTCATGTAGGAATGTTTTTGGAAATTATTTTAAAATATTCTTATTATTTTTATTTTCCAAACTATTAAAAGGGTGATTTATACATGCTTTATGTTGAACTTTATCTCATGAATTTTTTAAAATTACTTTAGTATAATTGGTTTATTTCATAATGTTTTCTTAGGAAACACTTGGTGGGATCATATTGGGATTATTTTTTGACACCATTCTTATAGTTTATGTGTATATATGTCATATTATTTATGATATATGAAAGGTAATTATGCAACAATATGGTGGTAGGATTATTTGTTACTATTATGTGGGAGTCTATAGGTGACATCATGTCAGATAGAGTTTGGGTTTTTATGGTTTTTTTACTTCATCTATTTTTATGAATCTTGGAACATGTTTTGATGGATATTTGTTCCTATATAATTTCATTTTTTTAGAATACTAGCACATTCCATATATTTATTTCCTTGTATAGGTTATTTATGGATAATGCATACCCAAGGTTGTTTCTAAATGTTCATACTCTTGTCGCCAGCTCATAGGGATCGAGAATACCTATCTGGCCATATTAAGACAGATTCAAGATAATTATGTTTGGGTAATATTGGTTTCTTCATGAAATTTTTTTATCAAATGGATGTTTTACTATTTCCATTATAAGTATTCATTTTTGGATGTATTCTTAGAATTCAAATAGAAATGTGGGGACTTAAGAGGAATGTTATAATTAAGCATCTAGATATATATCATTATGAATATCATTAAGTTACCATTAGTTGTTTGGAATTGGTTAGTTTTGGATTTGATGAATTTTAATACCAATATTTATTTGGGATGCATTTTGATAATTTCAATGATTTGTATTTTTCTAACCTAAAATTGATTCATTGATCTTATGTTTTTGTGTATATTTGTTTGTCAATGTGTATAATCATTCAATAAAAAATACATCTACTGGTTCCTCAGGAGAGTTCATCCAATGAAACATTTTAGGATAACCATGAAATTTATCTAATTTTTGTTGAAGTGGTAGTGAATACAGATCAAGCTACATACCTAAGTATGTAACATTCCCCTGTTTAAGCTAGGGAGGCAG
The DNA here is from genome assembly GCA_963277665.1 of Viscum album. Taxonomy (NCBI): domain Eukaryota; kingdom Viridiplantae; phylum Streptophyta; class Magnoliopsida; order Santalales; family Viscaceae; genus Viscum; species Viscum album. Next base: position 290,687,738 of record OY728137.1, on the reverse strand, counting down.
GACCACGAAGGGAGGAGGAAATGATTCAAGACTGGGAGATTCTTCACTAGAAGACACTATCTTTCTATGGTAATAATTATCTTTACAATTCACGGTATTTATTGGGAAATACCAATAGGCTCTTAAAAATTCCTAGAGACTTCTGAGTCAATCAATGTGGGGTGTGACATATTTAAGTTTGAAGGTCTAATTAAGAGGTGGTGGGCCTCTTTTTTCTTGGATAATAAGAATGAGGTATTTGGCTAGAAGGAATATAAGGATATATTTACTAATTAGTTCTACCCAAAATCTATTACCATTAATAAATCCATGGAGTTCATCCATCATGGTATAGGTAATCGATCGGTGATGGAGTACACTAACCCCTTCATTGATATGTATATGTTTTATTTTAAGGTTGTGTCTATTGATAAGTTGGATACTTAATGGTTTCCAAGGGGTCTTCATTATGATATATTTTCAAAGTTTATTATGTTATAAATAAACACCTTTGTTGATGATGTGGGTAAGGAATTAATGGATAAGCATGACAGGTGGGTATGTTAGGACTGAATAGAGTTCATTTTACCTATAGTGGTGGTTATGATAGACCTTATAAGTGAAAAAGGATGAAAAATTAGTTTCACAGTGAAAATAATGGTGGGAATTTAGAGAGTTATATCCTCGAACCACCATTAATGGATAGAGGCATGAATCATTATTAGTGTTTTTAAATTGGGTATAATATTTTTTTTCCTCACACCTATATAGGATTGCAGCTCTTGTGGGTGGTGGGGCCACCAATAGTTCCTTCATAAGGATTTATCTTATTATATCTCTTGTAAAAACATTTTGAAATATAAAGGATCTGTAATTAATCTAGATAAAATATAGAATAGATGGTTCAATCCCCATGCCTTTAGAACTATGGAATCTCAAATTATTATTACATAAACTTTTCATTTAGATGGTACAAATTGAAGATCCGTTAAATATTAGTTTCTTGGAAAACAAGGTAATTAAAACCTGAAAAAATTAAACATTATTCTAACCGACTTTAAAGGATTCTTCATGGGTTAATACTAATTACAGTTTCTATATCTCATTTACTGGGGACATACATCAAAGGAAAGGGGTGAGCATATGGCACGATAAGAAAAACTATTTACATGAGATCATGAGGCATATCAATAAGAACACAAAGAATATAACTATGGAATGAGAAAGTAAAAATCAGGAATATCATAGAAAAAAAAAGAATAAAAACGTGGAAATGTGTCAAAAATATTTAAATGAGAGATTCATAATCATATCCCTAAGGTTTTATTACTAAGGTTTCACAAATAAAAATTGACAATGTTATTCACCAAGGTATCATAAAACATGTCATCTATAGAGATTAAATTATTTACCCAATGCATTATAGTGTTATCTAAGTGAAACTTTAATATGTATTAATTAATGTGACACACATATATCATAATCAAACATTTCATAAATATCATGTTAATAATAAAATAACATGTTTCATATAAAAATCTTGAATTTTCAAAAGTTCTTAAAATCATGATCATTATGTCATTTCAACCAATGGAAAGGGAATTATGGTATCATGTATATTAATCGTAGAATAAAATAAATAATTTTTACATTTAGGTGAATACCCTTAGAAAATATATAGGCTTGGGTATTCACAAAAATTAACTAAATGATAATTTATTGAGAAAAAGAGAGAAATTTTTGTGAATAAAATTCAGCAGCATAACAGATATAAAATGTGGTTTTAGAAATGAGTGAAATTAGAGGTTACATGGATATCCCATTCATAAAAGACTTATTATTGTAATGGTATAAAATAATGTTTAATATATAACTGAAATTGGAAATTAAAAGAAATACATATGACAACCCTACTTTTTATTACAACTTAAACATGATTTATTACATAAAAATTCACTTGATACAACAAATAAGATCGATAGGTTTAGTGTATTTGGGGTTTACGATCACCACATAAAAACATAAAACATGAAATACAATATCTTTATTGAAAACTTCCTTTACATGACCACTACATTCCCTCGTACTTAGCATTTCATGGGATAACCTGAGGACATGCATAAGAAAAGGGTGAGCTATAAAGCCCAGTAAGGGAGTACACATGGAATAACATGTGGAGTAAAATACATGTTAGAAAATAGGCATAATCAATAGAGCATAAAATAAACATGAACATAAATGCATGATAAAGAATGATAATCATAACATGGAGATGTGGCAAAAACACTTATCATGGAATTAGCATGACCCAAGGCTCATTGCACATGGAGCATGAGTAAACCCTCATTGCACATAAAGCATGGGTAAACCATTGTTTAACTTGAATTAGCATGAGTAAACACCCATTTAACATGAAGTATCATGATACTATACATTACCCAATGCATTGGAGCGCTATAAGGGCACACCCTTCTTAAAAATTTCTTTTCATGCATAAGTGTGCCACATGGATCATAAATCATGGATTCATAAAACATAATCATTTATTCCACGATAAAGGAATGTGGAATTCATCCATGAAACTTTATAATCAATAATTAAATGTGCATAAAGGTGAGTACCCTTGATGGAGAAATGGTATTCACTACACAATGACATTGGCTTAGAAAATCGGTGTGATTTCGGCAGCGTAACGGCGTGACATAAGAATTCATAAAAAGGTTTATGAGAGAGAAAGGGGTTCCTCATCATATTTACATGTAATGGAAAGTAAAGAGGTCATATAGATACATTTCCTAATAGTTGTAATGGAATGTAGATTCATGATAAAAAATTATTTGCTTGAATGTAAAAGAAGAGAGAGAGGTTCCTTTCTAAATTTCAGTATAGTAACGGGTGTACATGGGAGGAATTTAATGAGAGATAAAGGGGTCTCCCATCATTCAAAAAATAAGAGGGAAGTATGGGTGAGGTGAGAAAACATACCCCAACATTCATAATTGAAATTAAAAGGGCAATAAAACTTAATGAAATTTGACAAAAATGAGAAAGGAAGAAAAAACCCTTACTTGGAAGTGTGCTTCCAAAGGCTAGAGAGAGGATTGTGAGAGGCTTATTGGGAGTTTGGGGAACCTTGGGAGGATTCTAGAGAGAGTTGGGAAGAGGTTGGACGAACTCCAAGGGCTTTTAGTGAGGAGGATGTGGGATCCTGGCTGGGTTTATATAGGAAAGGTGAGGGAATTAATTATTATTTAGGTTTGGGTACCCTTACATTAAATTAATCCAAACCACAAACCATCCCATGGTTTTTGCACATGGTTTTTTGAAAAGGGAAGAGGAAAACAATATTTCATAAGGTCCAAGTCCGAACTTCTTAAAATAATAAAGTTTCTTATGTGGAGGTGAGTCACACTCCCATGGAAATTAATTTAAAACGGCAAAGTGTTGAATATGTCTTGAGGGGTCCATTAATGCTTGGAAAAGTTAGTCAAACAAACCCAAAATCACATTATTTTAATGATAAAACATATATTTGCCGAACATAAGGATTATGGTACAATATTACATCACCATTGGGTCATTATGATGTCATAAAACAGATTATATATTTAAACATTATTTAATTTTTACCCAAAAATTTTATTGTCTCAGAAAATTATTAAAAATTCACCGTTGGATAATTTCGATGTCCTGATTCCAGAAATGACCTTTATATTATCTAAAAAAATTTCTAAATATGTTAATTTCCACTTTTAAAATAAAAACCAACATTTATCGAAAATTCATGGGTTTTGACAGAAATGACATTCAAACCTTAATATAAAATTTTACTTGCATTCATAAAATTATAAGATCATTTATTTAATAAAAATTAATTTAATATTATTATTATTATTTTATTAAAATATTATATAATTCAAAAATCCTTTAATTTAATAAAATATATTTCTTAATTAAATAATATCTAAAAACACCAATTGTACTTTAAAAACTATTTACAATGTATCAAAAATGACTAGAAATTATATTCATTATTATATAAAAACATAATGTACATGAACATAGTACTACTTATTTGTTACCTAACCCCTTAAAATAGAATCATAAGACCTAAGGGTAAGGTGTGGGATGATGACAGACTCTTGGGGTGGCTCAGAGAACATCGCTCGAGTGGTAATTTCAATAAACTTCCACTTTTCCCATAGACGGTCATGTTCGAGCTTGACATAATGAAGCTCAGATTGGGCTTGGTCAAGAGTGAAGCCCAAGTATACCACCTCTTTTCCGAGCTCCTACAAATGGGCTTCGTATGGAGCAATTCTACTGGATGAGGCCATCGCTTCTTTTGTCTGAGTAAATTGGATTTGTTAAAGTTCTATATTTATACTAATCATGTGATCACTATTCAAAAGCTATATTAACAACAGTCAAAATTCTTAACATAAAACCAAAGACGTTGACATATTATAAAAAAAAATTCATAAAGAGACATTTAACTGGATCAAGAGGCATTTTCCATTAATGAAACTTTGGGTTGTTACAATATTCCCTCCTTAAGAAATTTCGCCATAGAAATTTTCCTTTTCCCACAATAAAACAAATGTGGGTAACTCAGCTTCATCATATCCTCTGATTCCCAAGTCGCTTCTTCAAACTTGTGGTTTCTCCAGAACACCTTGATGAGGGTCATTGTCTTATTTCGTAGAACGTTTTCTATACGATCTAAGATCTTCACAGGTTGCTCCTCATAATAAAGATCGTCTTCCAATTGTACCAACTCAGAAGAGAGTACATGTGAAGGGTCCGGTATGTACTTCCTTAAGAGGGATACATGAAAGACATCATTTACTTTGGCCATAGTAGGTGGAAGTGCTAGTTGATAGGCCACATCCCCGACATGATCAAGAATCTCGAAGGGGCCGATGTACCTTGGACTTAACTTCCCTTTCTTTCCAAACCTCATGACCTTCTTCCACGGAGATATGCGTAGAAAAACCATGTCTCCAAATTTAAACTCAAGGTCTCATCGATGATTATCTGCATAACTCTTCTGTCGACTCTGGGATGCCTTGATATGCTGTTGAATGGTTTTCACCTTCTCCACCATTTCTTCGACCATTTTTGGTCCAAGAAGCTTACGTTCACCAAAATCATCCCAACATACCGGTGTTCTGCACGTTTTCCCATACAGGGCTTCATATGGTGCCATTTGGATGCTCAAGTGGAAAGTTTTATTATAAGGGAACTCAACCGGAGGAATGTGTTGATCCTATAAGGCCACAGCCTTAAACCTTACTTAATCTTGAGTTATTACAACATTACACATTGAGGATCTCTTCAGGTTTATAGTTTTAGAGAATTAGATCATGAAACTTGCATTACATTCCACATTTAAACAAAGTGGTTACATAAAAGACAGTATTCATTCTTCCAATCAATGGAAACATATTGAAAATAAAACATGGATTCTTTCTTGACACATCCTTGACACTATCATCACATCATGTACCTTTCCCTTGACCTGTCAAAAACATTTCAAAAACATGGGATGAGAATAAAAAGCTCAGTAAGGGTTATAAAAATATGGAAAGGAAACATGAGTTCATATATACATAAGAATGAAATCATACTTTACCCATAAAACATAGGCACTATGACATACCTCATCAAACCATGAATAAATCATAGAAAACATAATACATAAAGGTAACTTGAGGTATTCATAACATTCTTACGTAGGGAGTAACCCTCTTGGTTACGTTTGGAATACACATCATAGTATATTCCCTAAATCTCTTCGGAGAAACCTTAACGTTTCACTCCTTCACGTTACCCAATGCATTGGAGAGCTATATCGGGCTCACCCGCCCTTAGTTTATCATGGAACCACTCGTATTCATAACAATGCCCAAGAACCATAACATAATCTTATCACATAAAACATGCATAAAGGAAACATAACATTTCCACCTTTCAATCACAAGATATCAATACAACACATTGAAAAAACATTATGAAAACCATTTTCAATACCAAAATAAAAGAAAAGTAAAACAAGGTATTTATTTTTCTTTTAGAAAGAAGTTATGGCTTGTAGAGGAAGTCGAAACTCAAATAATGGTCACGACGGCGGAGAAGTCGTTGTCGCCGCATACGTACGACAAAAACATTCCCTTTTTTCGTTTAATAAAGAATTTGTATAAAAATATTCCTTTTGAATAAATTTAAAAGTCAAAGGGGTTTATACACCGTATAAAAGAAGGTTGTGTATACAACAGAATATGCCTCAATGAAAGGAGATTGAGACGAAGTCCCTTACAGAGACGATATCCTTGGTTTAAGGATAAATCAATTACATAATTATGTGTGACAAACGAATACACCAAATATAAGTGGATATTAAGTGTAAAATAATCAATGTTCATTCCCACATATTCAAAGGATGACATATTCAAGAACTACATGTTGAACCCAAAGAAATCGAAATTTGGTTAAGAAGTTCCCTTGACAGCCTAACGGCGTCACATCAAAATGAGTTGATGAGAGATAAAAAGTGTATCTGATCACATGGACATAAAATTTACATCAATAAGGATATATGAGAACATATCCCAAGATAACAATATTTAAATTAAAAGACCCAACAAAATAAGTCTTTTAAAAAAGAGGAGGGTGAAAGGGTCCCTTACCGACTTGGGTATCTTTCAAAACATACACCCCATGAAAGAAGGATAATAAATCATTGATGTAAATACTCATAAACGAAATTATATTACACAAAGAGTATAATAATGGGCAGTACATACACCACTCAAAGGAAATTGTGGCAAATGTAGCATAAATCTCACGGGAATAAAAGTGAGATGAAAAATCCCTTACGAAAACTCGGCAGCCTAACGGCGCCACATAAAACATAAAAAAATGGATTGATGAGATCAAATAGGGTATCTCATCATATTAACTTAAAGTTAATAGAAAGAGGAATATAAATGAACATCCCCCAAAATAACAAAGAGAAGCTTAAAAGAAGTGACATAAAGGAGAGTACTTAAAAATAAAGAGAGAGGTTAGATCTCTTACGAAAATTCGGCAGCCTAACGGCGCCACTCAAAACTTCCAAAATGGATTGATGAGAGAAAATAGGGTCTCTCATCACATGAACATAAAAATTACAGTAAGTTTAATATAAAATAACATCCCAATAACAAGAAAGATGATCTTTAGAGGGAATGACATAAAAGAGTTTACTTAAAAAGAAAGAGAGGAGTAAGATCCCTTACCTCAAGTCCAACTTGTCTTGTTCGTTTCATTATATTCCTGAATAATAAACTTTGGTCAATTAATAATTACCTAATTACCTCATTTATAGATTATTATTCAGTTCATATCACATATTATAATGTTATAATAATTTTTTAATAATGTTAGTTCATATCAGACGTTTTTGCCGATGTTTGGTACATGAGTCAAAAATGAACTTGTTTGAAAAAATATTGTCCATGTAGTTATAAGTAAATAATTTCCAGAATAATATTAATGATTAAAATATCATATATATCCAGTAAATATTCATTTCATACTATTCCATATCATTTGGAGATAAAAAACGAAACGCACCATTCATGGAGACGGTAGGCCGTACGTACGCATGAACGCTACTTTCATTTTTTGTCATATTAATGGAATTAAAAATGAGAGAGATATATATATGTTATAATTCCAGAATTATATCCATAATTTTGATGTAATATATTACATATATATCCATTATATATATGTACTTATAGTATTACATAACATTTTGAGATAAGAAATGAAATGTACCGTTCATGGAGACGGTAAGTCGTACGTACGCATGAATGCTACTTCCATTTCTATTTCATATTTAATGGAATTAAAACAGAATGATACATAATAGTATTTTAATTCCAGTATGGTATCATATATAATATCATTAAATATATCCTTTATATGTACCACATATGGTATTAACGAATCAAATCACTTTGAGGGGGCGGTAGTCCGCACTTCCTTAAATGAAGATATCGCGTTTACCCATAATGAAAACCATAAAGGTATGCCCAAAATGAAAAATACATAAGCTTAAGGAAATGATAAACATATTATATATCATATATAAATATAGTGTCATCTTAATGTCCACCTTTTAAGGTGTTAAAAGAATGTTGAACAATCATCGTTTCGGGAGGCCGAAATTCGCCATCCACGGAAACAGTATGTTCTTTAACTATTAGATGTAGGTGTGTGAAATTTTAGCTCTAATAATTCTTATAAAAACATCCTAGTATATTTATGATACTGGATTTGTTACAAAAGAAATGAATAAAAAGTGTTTAGGGGGTTGGAGAAGAAAAATAAAACAAAAGTACTCAAGTGAAGACATTACCTTAAAATCGTGTACCTCCCTTTGGTTTGAGCTCAAAGGCTTCCTTGGGAAGACTTATGCCCAAAGTGAGGCTTCAAGGAGTAAGAGAGGTAAGTGGAGAGACAAAATTGGTAGAGTTTGGCCGAGACAATGGCTTTGGGAGTGTGGTTAAGGAGGTAGGGGTGGGGGCCTTTTATGAGAGGAGAGGAGGGACACTCTTGTAAAGTTACAAAATGTTACTTTATTTTCAAAAGAGTTTCGGATTTTAAAGGTCCCACATTGATGTATTTAGAGGATAAGGTGATAAGGGTTCTAAATCCACTCATCCAATAAGTTTTGGACATGTGTAGGTCTTATATATTACATTATCTTTCCATTTTATTTAAATCGTTAAATAATGAGGTCATCGTTGCATCATCATGATGTCATACATAATTTAATTTATTTAATGTCTAAAAATTATAAAAAAAATACTATGATGTAGGAAATCGTTTTATATTTCCAATGAATATTTATAGTCAAAAATATGATTTGTATAACCCAATGTAAAAATTGGTTTAGTAAAACATTTCATGTTTGTCTCATTTTTACATTAACTTTAAATAAAAAGATATTAATGTACTTTTCCAACCAAAGTGGCTTCCTGGGGTCCCCAAGTTGACCCATGGGTTGTCCTGGTCGTCCATGACACATCCAATGAGGTTAGGACATGTGTCAAGTTCATTTCATATTATTAAAACATTATTTTTACCTTAAACTACACTAATTACCTCTAATCGCGATTAAAAACTTAATAAGTTACTATTCACCAAAAAATTATGTTTATCCCATTGAACCACATTTTACTTCTTAATGACAACCATGTATGTCGGATTTTTGAAATTGAAAACACAATGATGGCAAAATTTCATTTAAACGGAAAAATCAGTTTTTATAAGTACCACTTAGTGGTTTCACTATTCATCAAAAATTAAAGTTTTTCAGAAAAATCCCAAAAATTCACCCTAATCTATATTTGACATTCCGAATTCAAAAATGAAGTCCATTTTACAAAATTCAAAACATATAAGTCACATTAATTAATTTAATAATTAATTCCCGTTGTCAGAGCAAATAGCGTGTTTTTATGAAACAATAAGTATCAAAAGATTGACACTAGTTTAAGTCTGATTTCAAAGTGAAATTAATTCCAACGACAACTATTGGATTAAATGGTTAAAATATATTCTAATTCCACTTTAAAATCAATTCAAAAGATAATCTAATCATATAAATAAATTAGATTAAAAAGAGGTTTTGAATTAAAATACAACTGTTTACACTATTCATTAAAAAAATGAACTTTATCGGAAAGATACAAAAAATTTACACAAAGTAAATTTTGATGTCCCAATTCTTAAGAAGAGTTTTATTTGGTCCAAAAGGATGTATAAGAGTGAACAAAACTATATTTAATGATGGTTCTCCATCAAAAGGCGATAAGTGAACCTTTAGTGAAAACTAGGGCATATACGCCTAAAATTGAATTATTTCCGTATTTTATGCCTTTATCTTTTATTGGATAAATGTAAAAACATTAAAAAACATATATAATCATATTTTAGTTATTTCTATCCATTCCCGCCAATACAACGGCTACATGTTAACTACCATTTAAAATAATATTATTTTATTATTAGAGTGCAACGTAAGATTCCCATGAAACTCGTTGTTGCGTGTTGGGTACTCCATCGAGTATAGCGTCCCCTTTAAAGTCATATTAATACTTTATTCACAAATATGGATAAATATGAAAATTTCATATTCTTTATTTACCTGGGGTGTTACATCCTTCCCCCCTTTTGGGAATTGCGTCCTCACAATTTTTAAAATTGAGCTTGGAAACATCCTTGAAAGTCCCACATCAGAACAAGAGTCGGTAAAACAATCACATTAAAATAAAGAAAGATAAGTACAGAGGTCACCCGAGTTAACCCATACTAGGACTCCATGTAGGAAAACATGGACATGGAGGAGAAAACATACGGTCATGTTCTGATAGAGAGTGATAGAAAACATGTTTAGGAGAAAGTTTATAATAAGAAAATCACAAACTTGTGATGGGTTAAACGGTGTTGGGTTCCCCAGTAGGAAAAGTTAATAGACAACATTTTTGTTTTAAGTTACTTTTTATTGAGGAATTTATTCATAAGGAAACATAATCACTTATCATGTTGACTTTCAACTTTTACTAGATTCCTTAATCAAACTCATATTTTTTCCAAAAGACGAGTATTTAGGGAGACTTGTTCGCATTAAGAGTACTATAATCAACTTCTAGAGAATCACCTAATATACAAAAGATAACTATATACATCCCATGTCTTTAGGCTTTAACCAAAACCAAAACTAGAAAGGTTAGTACAAGGTCAGATAATCCAAAAAAGGATAACCCTTTATAAAAAGAAAATCTATTCTTAATCTCAAAATTTGTCCAACAAAACCCAAAGTTCAATGAGGACCCTCCGATAAACAATTTGTCCATAAAATTCTTCAAAGTAAACCAATATAAGATTGAAACCCAAATATTTGAAGGATTTAGTCACATAGTCTTCCAAGTTAAATCGTAATATTTATCTCCAAACAATATCAGTTGCTCCTAAAGTCTCGTATTGAAAAGTAATTAACCTAATCACATATCCTCCATGATAGGTTAATAATTTTCATAAATAACCCAAAATAAACTTACTCTTAATTCATAAAATCGTCTAACTAAAAAGAATCTGTCATACTAACCAGGGACTTCACGTAGTCCAGTGGTAGGCGATAAATACCAGTCGCACTTTGGTTGTGGGTTCGATTCCCACAACTTTGTCCGACGCGACGGGTTGTCACACGGTCTGCGTGTTGTCCTTTTTCCAAAACTATATAATTCTTAAATCATTCCCCAGAAAGAGATAAAATCATCAAAAATGATCATAACATATTTTAACCTCAAGTTTATCTCATGCCTTTCATTTTCCACCATATCATATAATAACCCATAATTACCTCAAAAGTAAGGATCATATAAACTCTAATGGGTACCTTTATAATTATTACTTGAACTTCCACATGGATTGGTCATCTCGTACATGATGCATTAAAGATCATACCAAGGTTCAAGTGGTTGATCATGACTCCTTGATAGTTGGTTTAGAATAACTATGAGTTTCCTCATTGAATCACCCATTTTATCTAGTATCTTAATCATAGAACCACAACAGTTTCCTTCAAACCTGTTGTCTCTTTGGTGCCTGCTAGATCCATCCATTCACTAAAAACAGAAATGTCAGTGTGAGTATATCAACAAAACCATCATGTACTAATGAGGAAGGTAAACACTAAGATATACTCACTCATTCACTTTATCTAAAACTAGGACTCTTTCTGAAATCCAAACCATTATGGTAATGTCACTTATGCTTAAAGAATAATTTAACCTCTAAAGTTATCTAAACCGACCTTTAATACCAACTATAAGGCCCCAGCCTTAAACCTTACTTAATCTTGAGTTATTACAAGATTACACATTGAGGATATTTTTAGGTTTATAGTTTTAGAGAATTAGATCATGAAACTTACATTAAATTCCACATTTAAACAATGTGGTTACATATAAGACAGTATTCATTCTTCCCATCAACGGAAACATATTGAAAATAAAACATGGATTCTTTCTTGACACATCCTTGACACTATCATCACATCATGTACCTTTCCCTTGACCTGTGAAAAACATTTGAAAAACTTGGGATGAGCATAAAAAGCTCAGTAAGGGTTATAAAAATATGGAAAGGAAACATGAGTTCATATATACATAAGAATGAAATCATACTTTACCCATAAAACATAGGCACTTTAATATACCTCATCAAACCATGAATAAATCATATAAAACATAAGACATAAAGGTAACTTGAGGCATTAATAACATTCTTACGTAGGGAGTAACCCTCTTGGTTACATTTGGAATACCCATCACAGTATATTCCCTAAATCTCTTCGGAGAAACCTTAACGTTTCACTCCTCCGCATTACCCATGGCATTGGAGAGCTATATCAGGCTAACCCGCCCTTAGTTTATCACGGAACCACCCGTATTCATAACAATTCCCAAGAACCATAACATAATCTTATCACATAAAACATGCATAAAGGAAACATAACATTTCCACCTTTCAATCACAATATATCAATACAACACATTGAAAAAACATTATGAAAACCATTTTCAATACCAAAATAAAAGAAAAGTAAAACATGGTACTTATTTTTCTTTTAAAAAGAAGGTATGACTTGAAGAGGAAGCCGAAACTCAAATAATGGTCACGACGGTGGAGAAGTCTTTGTCGCCGCATACGTACGACAAAAACATTCCCATTTGTCGTTTAATAAACAATTCGTATAAAAAGATTCCTTTTGAATAAACGTAAAATTCAAAGGGGTTTATACACCGTATAAAAGAAGGTTGTGTATAAAATAGAATATGCTTCAATGAAAGGAGATTGAGACGAAGTCCCTTACAAAGACGGTATCCTTGGTTTAAGGATAAATCAATTACATAATTATGTGTGACAAACGAATACACCAAATATAAGTGGATATTAAGTGTAAAATAATCAAAGGTCATTCACACATATTCAAAGGATGACATATTCAATAACTACATGTTGAACCTAAAGAAATCGAAATTGGGTTAAGAAGTTCCCTTGACAGCCTAACGGCGTCACATCAAAATGAGTTGATGAGAGATAAAAAGTGTATCTCATCACTTGGACATACAATTTACATCAATAAGGATATATGATAACATATCCCAACATAACAATATGAAAATTAAAAGACCCAACAATAGAAGTCTTTTAAAAAAGAGGAGGGTGAAAGGTTCCCTTACCGACTTGGGTATCTTTCAAAACATACACCCCATGAAATAAGGACAATAAATCATTGATGTAAATACTCATAAACGAAATTATATTACAAAAAGAGTAGAATAATAGGCAGTACATACACCACTCAAAGGAAATTGTGGAAAATGTAGCATAAATCTCAGGGGAATAAAAGTGAGATGAAAAATCCCTTATGAAAACTCGGAAGCCTAACTGCAACACATAAAACTTACAAAAATGGATTGATGAGATCAAATAGGGTATCTCATCATATTAAATTAAAGTTTATAGAAAGAGGAATATAAAAGAACATCCCCCAACATAACAAAGATGAGCTTAAAAGAAGTGACATAAACGAGAGTACTTAAAAATAAAGAGAGAGGTTAGATCTCTTACGAAAATTCGGCAGCCTAACGGCGCCACTCAAAACTTACAAAATGGATTGATGAGAGAGAATAGGGTCTCTCATCACATGAACATAAAAATTACAGTAAGTTTTATATAAAATAACATCCCAATAACAAGAAAGATGAGCTTTAGAGGGAATGACATAAAATAGTGTACTTAAAAAGAAAGAGAGGAGTAAGATCTCTTACCTCAAGTCCGACTTGTCTTGTTCGTTTCTTTATATTCCTGAATAATAAACTTTGGTCAATTAATAATTGCCTATGTACCTAATTTAGATATTATTATTCATTTTATATCACATATTATAATGTTATAATAATTGTTTAATAATGTTAGTTCATATCAGACGTTTTTGCTGATGCTTGGTACATGAGTCAAAAATGAACTTGTTTGAAAAAAGATTGCACATGTAGTTATAAGTAAATAATTTCCAGAATAGTATTAATGATTAAAATATCATATATATCCAGTAAATATTCATTTCATACTATTCCATATCATTTGGAGATAAAAACGAAAAGCATCGTTCATGGAGACGGTAGGCCGTACGTACGCATGGACGCTACTTTGATTTTTTGTCATATTAATGGAATTAAAAATGAGAGAGATATATATATGTTATAATTATAGAATGATATCCATAATTTTGAGGTAATATATTACATATATATCCATTATTTATATGTACTTATAGTATTACATAACATTTTGAGATAAGAAATGAAATGTACCATTCATGGAGACGGTAAGCCGTACGTACGCATGAACGCTACTTTCATTTCTATTTCATATTTAATGGAATTAAAACATAATGATACATAATAGTATTTTAATTCCAGTATGGTATCATATATAATATCATTAAATATATCCTTTATACGTACCACATATGGTATTAACGAATCAAATCACTTTGAGGGGGCGGTAGTCCGCACTTCCTTAAATGAAGATATCGCGTTTACCCATAATGGAAACCATAAAGGTATGCCCAAAATGAAAAACACAGAAGCTTAAGGAAATCATAAACATATTATATATCATATATAAATATATTGTCATCTTAATGGCTACCTTTTAAGGTGTTAGAAGAATGTTGAACAATCATCGTTTCGGGAGGCCGAAATTCGCCATCCACGGAAACAGTATGTTCTCAAACCATTAGATATAGGTGTGTAAAAGTGTAGCTATAATCCTTATTATAAAAAAATCCTAGTATATTTATTATACTGTATTTGTTACAAAAGACATGAATAAAAAGAGTTTAGGGGGTTGGAGAAGTAAAATAAAACAAAAGTACTCATGTGAAGACATTACCTTAAAATCGGGTAACTCCCTTTGGTTTGAGCTCAAAGGCTTCCTTGGGAAGACTTATGCCCAAATTGAGGCTTCACGGTGTAAGAGAGGGAAGTGGAGAGATAAAATGGGAAGAGTTTGGCCGAGCCAAAGGCTTTGGGAGTGTGGGTAAGGAGGTAGGGGTGGGGGCCTTTTATAAGAGGAGAGGAGGGGCACTCTTGTAAAGTTACAAAATGTTACTTTATTTTAAAAAGAGTTTCGGATTTTAAAGGTCTCACATTGATTTATTTCGAGTATAAGGTGATAAGGGTTCGAAATACACTCATCCAATAGGTTTTGGACATGTGTAGGTCTTAAATATTACATTATCTTTCCATTTTATTTAAATCGTTAAATAATGAGGTCATCGCTGCATCATCATGATGTCATAAATAATTTAATTTATTAAATGCCTAAAAATTATAGAAAAACTACTATGATGTAGGAAATTTTTTTATATTTCCAATGAATATTTATAGTCAAAAATATGATTTTTATAACCCCATGTAAAAATTGTTTTAGTAAAACATTTCATGTTTGTCTCATTTTTACTTTAACTTTAAATAAAAAGATATTAATGTCATATTCCAACCAAAGTGGCTTCATGGGGTCCCCAAGTTGACCCATGGGTTGTATTGGTCGGCCATGACACATACAATGAGGTTAGGACATGTGTCAAGTTCATTTAATATTATTAAAACATTATTTTTACCTTAAACTACACTAATTACCTCTAATCGCGATTAAAAACTTAATAAGTTACTATTCACCAAAAAATAATTTTTATCCCATTGAACCACATTTTACATCTTAATGACAACCATGTATGTCAGATTTTTGATATTTAAAACACAAAGATGGCAAAATTTCATTTAAACGGAAAAATCAATTTTTATAAGTACCACTTAGTGGTTTCACTATTCATCAAAAATTGATGTTTTTCCGAAAAATCCCAAAAATTCACC